>JAQPPZ010003067.1:0-5340000 GCA_028583015.1 Wollemia nobilis | reverse complement strand
GTTTCTTGAAAATTATTCTATGTAGTAAGCTAGCTTGAAAATACTAACCTTTTATCCTTAAGATGTAACAATGACTTTCCTCTTCTCAAAATACTAGTGTTCATCCTTAAATGTTTATGGAATCACTTAGGGTGTTGATGGTTGAGGTTTTTCCTCTATTGCTTTTCTTTAACTCCTTATGGCAACTCCCTATTGCTAATTATCACTTGATCCTCAAAAGGGAAGTTATCCTCTTCTTTAGGCATCTCAAAGTTAGCAAAGACTACCAAATTCACATTAGGTATAGTTGGGACTAATTACTATACTATCATAAATTGGCATACCATGATGGGTTGTTGGTTCATTATGGATGCTTAAATAACCATTGGTTGAACTTTCATTGTCACTTGTTGTATCTAGCATGATTGATTGTATATCATGGTCTAAGTATTTTTAATTATCATCATACACTCTATTGGATTGTACCTAGCGTTATAAGCGAAACACCAATTTTTTTTTTTTGAATTAACATTAATAATATTATGTTGTAGCTAGTTGGTGGTCTAATTATTAGGTTGATAGGGACCTAGTCTTTTGTGAGGTAAGGAGTCTACCTTTGTTGCCATTTTTTTGTTTATTGCTATCCACGTTTTTGTCTCCTTTTGTTCGTTCACTAATTAGCCAAGTTTTTCATTGTTTCACTTATCTTGTTCATTTGAATCTCTATCCCATCTTTGTTGAGGAATTTGGTTTTAGGGTTTGAAAGAAATAATTTCATTGGTTACTTAAGGTAGTGTGGATAGTGTTGGTAATTATAGTTCAATTGCAATAGTACTCGACACACTTTGGCTTAAAAAGGTATCCGTTTAAGGTATATTTGTTTGTAAATACATGAGTGTAATAGATGGTAATAAAATTATATGGGGAATAACAAGTTATGAACTCTAGTAAGATGACACTTGTTGATATTGAGTATTTGAAATATGTGCAAATACAAAGGGGGGATATTATATTTATGGGATTTTAGGTTGAGTTATATGCATAACATAGGCCATTAATGGAGCATGTGATAATTTTCACACTTATATCAACACATGTTTAGCATAAGCCACCTCTTCAAATAACCTTGCTAAGGTAATATGATTTGCATTGCAAACCATCAATGCTAGATATAATTGTAGACCTCTTATATTGTATACAAAGGCTTGTTGTCTAAAGCCCTAATGTTTGGAGGTATAAGATGCAATTTTCTTGTGAACCTCATGCTACAATCATGTATATTTTCATTTGGGTGCCTTTGAGTAGCATTCATGAAGCAAAACTAAGTAGCATTCCGAGGATTGTCAAACCTCCTCATGAACAACTCAACAATAGAAGCCCACTTTATGACTAAGTAGTCTGCTAAGCTTCTATACCATGGTGTTGTTTTATCTTTGAGTAAGAACACCAATATTTATATAATAACATCATCTTATTAGATTTAATGAATCAATTTCAATGTTGATAATTCATTGAGGTGATCCATTGTAGTCTTGCCACCATTTCCATCAAAGGTTGCGAGGGATTTTACTATAACAATAGGGATTGGAGAATATGCTATCAAATTCAAAGGCCCTTTGCATGTCCAATTTGGAAGTTGATTTTATTGCCTTACTTGTATCTGAATATGGTAGCTTTGAGGTGCTTGTTTGCATAAAATTTATGGGTTATATTGCATTTGGTATTATGGTAGGTGCATGTATGCTTACTATTGTGGGACATATTGGGCCATTTATTGATTTTGCACAATTTGAGGGTTTTGAAGGTCCATTGGTTGTAATTGTTGCATATTTTGTTGGGAAGAAAATTGTTGATTTGTATTTTACACCAATTATAGGTTGGGATATGTCTATGGGTTAGTATTTTGTATTACATGCAAGTTAGACATATTTTGTTGGTTCTAGGGAGTTTGGAAGTAATGTAAAGTTGGTCAATTCTATGAGATTTGCTATTTATTTTATGAAGGCTAAATGTAGATAAGGAATGATTAATTTTAGGTAGTTTCTTAAATCATAGGAGATCCCACTAGCCTAATTATTATTGCCAATTTTACATAATAATCTAATTTGGTTGAGAGTTTAGTGGAACCAACTGATATTGTACAACACTAAGATTTTGTTGGTTTTGTCAAATTTGACCGATGCCATAATTTGGTGGGCTTTGGATCCATGATTTATTTTTAGTAATTAGTGGATCTGGGATGTTAGATTATTTTCTTAGTTCAAATTATGATGTGATTAATGCTAGTTTGTATATTAGACCGAACTTGCTATTTTTGGATGTATAGTTAGGTTAATGCACTTTTTGGTTAACTAGTTGATGCTAGGGGTTATGGATTATGGGATTGCATCAACATTAGGAGGTATGACATAGTAGAAATTTGTCAAAATAGGTTATGGGTTAACGGTATTTGATTGGGCATGCGCTATAGATGGCATATTATACAAGGAATTCATGATTATAACTTGGATAGAGGGACTAGCAATGGTCCATGTTTGGCTAGCTTACATGGTCATTAGTGAAACCTGACCACTAAGTTGTCCTATAGAAGTTTATGGATTCACATACACTTAAGGGGTTGGGGATACTAATGATGAAAATGGATGAGAATGATTTGGGTTCATATTTATTTTAGTCAAAGTTATTATTGAATAATTTTCCTTTTGAAGGAGTTTGTATAGGTTCTCTTAACTCTCGTATCCAAATAAAAATAGTAGGTTTCTTCCCCTTAGTTTCCTCTTTTTGATATTTGATGAACCTAATTGGTTTGATTTCTTTACATGATTAATGAAATACTGATCTTGTATTTATAAGAGGTTGAAATATCTAAGTTTGTTTGTATCTAATGAAGTTGATCGATGTTTACTGTGTAAATTGAAAAAGTAGACTAAGATAACATCAATCCTAGAGTTACCAAAAATAATAAACAACAAGATGTAAGTGAATAGTTGACTTGGTGGTGAATCAACAGTAGCACAAGTGTATCATCATCATTAGGAGAGATTCCATCTCCTGAAGAACGTGACATCATCATGCCTCTTTTGATAAAAAAATTTGACATATTTTCTTGGTCATATAAAGACATGCAGGGTCTTGATCCAAATTTGGTTACACAATCTTACATTAGACCCTAATATGAAGCTAGTCAAGAAAAAGCTCAGGAAAATGCATCCAAAAATCACCTTGATGGTGAAAGATGAGTTACAAAATTTTTTGGATGTGGAATTCATCCAACCAATTGACTATCCAAAATGGGTATCTAATATGGTACCCATAGGAAAACCTGATGGGAAAATTTGTATTTGTATGGATTTTTGAGATCTAAATAAAGCAACGCCTAAGGATGAATTTCCTTTACCGAATATTGATGCTCTAGTAGACGCAAATGTCCATCATGAAATGTTATCCCTTATGGATGGATTTTCAGGCTATAATCAAATTCGAGTCAAATCTGAAGATCAACAAAAAACAACCTTTACCACACCATGGGAACAATTTGTTATAAATTTTTGTCATTCAGCCTTAAAAATGCTGGTGCAACCTATCAACATGCCATGACATATATTTTTCATGACTATATACATAAAATACTAGAAGATTATATAGATGATTTGCTTGCCAAATATCTCTTGCATGAAGAGCATGCATACGTTCTATGAAAGGTATTCGATATCCTGATAGAGCATATGCCAGGATAAATCCTAAGAAGTGTGTTTTTGACATTACATCAGGAAATTTTTTGGGATTTATAGTCTCTAAGAGAGGGATCGAAGTAGATTATGCAAAGGTCAAAGCAATTTTAGAAATGCTTCCCCCCACTAACAATAAAGAGCTTCGTAGCTTGCAAGGCAAGGTAGCATCCATCAAACTCTTCATAGCGTAATTATCAGATAAATGTTGATCCATGAATTGACTATTACACAAAGGGTCCCATTAAATTGGGATGAGGAATGCCAGAAGGTCTTTGATGAGATAAAATGGTACCTGACATCATTGCTAGTACTAGCTCCACCTCAACCAGGTGTGCCTTTCTTGCTATATATTTCAGTCATAGATTTTGCTCTAGGGACCATGTTGGCCTAGAAGAACAAAGAAAATAAAGAACAAACTATCTATTATACTAGTCGCACCTTGGTTAGTTACGAGCTAAAGTATGCATATGTTAAAAATATCTGCTTAGCAGTGGTGTTCACTACCAAAAAGCTTCACCACTACATGTTAAGTCATACAATGTATGCAGTATTAAAAGAAAATCCTTTGCGGTACATGATGAGTCACACATATCATAATACATGAATCGTAAAGTGGATCATGCTATTGATCGAAATTGATCTTGAATTCATTAGTTAGAAATTCAACAAAGATCAAGTTATCGCCAATTAGTTAGTAGAGGCTTCTATTTAGGATGACAAGCCTCTCATAATCAAACTATCCAATGATGCATTGTTCACACTATCAGAATCACCTGAACCCAAAGAATTGAAAAATAAAGTAAACATGAATTTGTTCTTTGATGGTTCCAAATGTGAGTAAGGGGTGGTGTAGGGATCATATTTTTCACACCGTAAGGAGCTTCTATGCCCTTGTCTTTAAAACTTGATTTCCCTTGCACCAATAATAATGCTAAATATGAGGTTCTCATTTTGGATCTCCAAACAACTATCACCATGAAGATTAAAAAAGCTTAATATCTTTGGTGACTCCTTGCTCATCATAAACTAAGTCAAAGGCATTTATCAATGCAGATGTCCTATCTTGAAAGCTTACAAAGAGCTTGTGGATAAATTATTAGCTAAACTAAAATGGTATGACATCGAGGCAGTTCCTTATACGTCTAATCGCTTCACAGATACAATGGCATCTTTGGGATATTTAATCCCATAAAAATATTTTGATAATTTTACAACCATCCATGTTAAAATGCTCTTGTAATCAGTGATGTTGCATGATGACTCGCATAATAAAGAATCAATTCACATGATTCAGATAGAACCAAATCATGAGTGGTTCTACAAACCATAAGACTTTTTGAAACAGGTATCCTAGGGGTCCTTGATCTTGCAGGTTCATTCAGATAATGGCATGACCTTTCATCACAAGGTTGTTTCCCAATATGCATTCGTGCATAATGAATTACAACAAAAATAAGTCGTTCATTCAATTGAAGCTCAAGCTTATCAATATTGGCTCATCTAATTAAAAGATTACTTGAAACCTGGTAATATCCCTTAGGGATTATTGCATGTCGTAAAACGAGCATTTAAATAAAAAGTGACCAAATATATATTGTTAGGAGATATTCTTTATCATTGGAGCTATGATGGACTCCTACTTCATTGTCTCAAGCCCCAAGAATATGATTGGACAATATTGCAAGCTCATGATGGTACCTGTAATGGCCATTTCAGTGGTATGGCTATCATCAAGTGCATTCTCAAAATGGGTTATTATTGACCCACAATGGAAAAATATTGTTGCACATATGTTAGAAAGTGCATAAAGTGTCAACATCATGTCAATATCGCACACCTACCATCTCAGGCCTTACAACCGATTCAATCAACATGGCATTTTTCTCAGCGGGGATTCAATCTAATTAGGAGGATCTCTCATCCATCTTTGGGCCATCACACATTCATTATAATAGCTACTAAGTATTTTACCAAATGGGTGGAAGTAATCCCTTTAACCACTACAACTGGAGCTCATATTACAAAGTTCATACTCCATAACATTATATGTCATTTTGGTATTCCATCCAAAATAATATTGGATAATGGGACATCATTCAAGAAAAAATATGTGCGAGCCTTAATGTATAAATATAACATTCAACACAGCTTTGCAACACCCTATTATCCACAAGCAAATGGGTAGGCAAAAGCCTCTAATAAAATTATAGTTGCCATATTAAAGAAAATCGTCAAGGAAAACCACTATGATTAGCACCTTCAATTACCTCTAGCTTTATGGGCTTATCGAACTAGCATTCGAAAACCCACTAGGGCAACCCTATTTTCGCTAGTATATGACGTTGAGGCCATTATGCCCTTGGAATTAGAAATTACATCATTGCACATCTCATTGAAAGAATTCATCGATGATGACACCTCACGACAAACTCACTTTGATCAATTGACCCTTCTCGACGAATGACGAGTTAATGCTCTTGAGCATTTGCACGTTTATCAAGATCATCTTAAATAATATTATAATACTAAAGTCCATCCAAGAGAATTTAAAATTGGATATCTTGTACTCAAATAGAACCAACAAAACTCAAACCTATCGCCTCATCTACGAGATAAATTTGTAGCCAATTGGTTATGTCTCTTTATCGTAATAGAGAAAATAGGATGAGGAACTTATCGTCTAAATTTTATAGAAGGTGTTGAGGAGCTTGAACCTCTCAATATTCTTCATTTATGGACATTTTATACTTACATCATCAAACAATCAAAATACAAAAACAACAAAAATTATCAAAAATACCAAACAAATTAGAAAAACAAAAAAACAATACAAAACATTAAATTACAAAAAAACTTTTTACATTATGTTATCATGCATTCTATTGTATGCATTAATTAGTTGCATTGCATTAGGTATATTTATCCATTGCACTTGCATTAGGACAAGTCGTGTTTACATTTTAACGAATGACACCATGTTTGTATGCCAATCATGAACCTCAAATCAACCTTATCAATCATCAACATGCATAGTTTTCTTTATGATCTTTTGCTTATTAAGAAGTCCTCATAAAATAGGATAGATACCATATGACTATCAACAATTATATTTAGACGGTCAGTGAATATATTATGCACACCTTTTAGTTTACAAAAACCTATAGAGAAAACCCTTACATTCCACAAATTATTATCATTCATATTTCCCTTGTGAGTAGCTGTGTTTTTTTTAACACAACTTATGAGTTGCTACAAGGTGTATGCTAGGGTTTCTGGTCATTCAACCATACCTAGTTATCTTTTCAAATTTTGTAGAAAGGTACCTCGGATTTTAGAAGGTAAGGTCTAGTTTTGATAGTACCTTGTTTATGTTAAAATCCCAACACAATTCTATACATTAACATTTCGAGTCTGCACAAGGAAAAATGACACTACAAAGTGGTCCTGGTCATCATAAGTGAAATTTTTTCCTTGCTCATCCTATTATGTGCATGGTCTAGGATGTTGAGAATTGACAAATGGACAAGCTCCCCTCTACCCAAAAAATCCCCTTGCTCTTCCACAAAATGCGCAAATTTCTAAAACAAAAAAAAAATTGTGATTTTCATCACTAAGCAAATCCCTTGCTAAAAAAAAGTAGTGGTTTTCACCACTAAGCATGAGCAAGTATCCCAAGCAATAACAAGAAAAGAAGGAGGTAACGATCTTTAATCCTTGGAATCTTCAATATTCAAAATCCATGGGGTAATCTCCATTATAACAATGGGTTGAATAAAACCCACCTAGCAATGGAGTAACTTTACACCTGGCGATATATCTATCACATTAGTGACCTTCTTTTGTATAAACCAATGTCAACTTATGGTTGAGCTAGCTTTTGGTGGCTTGTATTGCCTTGTAGTCTAGTATAATTGCGTTCAAACTCAAGATTAGGATGACCGTAAGGTGATCCTCATTACAGTAATGGGTTGCATGAAAGCCACATGGTAATGAGGTAGTATTAATGCCTCATCTAATACATTCAGTTTGCACACACAGGGATAATGAATATCTAGAACTTCTTAATAGGCTTGTATATCTTAAGAGTCTTGTGTAGTCAGTATACAACTTTTGATTAATCAACTAGGGTGTTTTAGTTTCATGAAAAACCTCAAAAATCTCCTCATAGCAATAAATCATCGCATCAACAATCATAATTTTCCTTATGAGTTTTTTTTTATTAAGGGGTCCTCATAAAATAGTATAGATACCGGATAAATATCAACAATGATATTTAGATGGCCACTGACTATTTTATGCACACCTTTTAGTTTGCAAAAGATCATAGGAAAAACCCCTATATTTCACATATTTAATCTCACATATGCTTGTACAAATGTATAACACTTATGATAAGGGTAACATTTTAAATCATGATTTTTATACATTTTGTGGTGTCTCCCATTAGTTTGTTAAACACAAATTAGATTCATTCATTATGTTTTAAATGATTAAAGCATACATGTACAATTTGCATTAGAACATCCATATAGAAGTAATGCATTACATATACATTACATATGCCATACCAGGTAACATAAATTAAATGCATAACCAATTAAACAAATCTAAAAAAATATGTATTTAACATTCAATACTACATCTATATACACATACATAATAGTGCATCCTTACATCTAGATTACAAAATCTAATAATACATCCATCATATAATAATAACATGTCATAAGTACATCGTATGTATAAATCAATACATCATCATATACATCAATGCATCCATAATCTATAACATAAAATCAAAACATACCATAAACACATAATGAGCCATAAAAAAGATCATATATATATGTGGAAATGTCAAGTGCATAGTGGTACAAAAATTACCCGTAGGATACAACTATGTAGGTCCTCAGACCTTACACTTAAAAATAATAAATACATAAGAGATCCATCAAGCGGGGCCTGCACCCCTAGAGTCACCTCCACCCTCGGCCTCATCCCTGCAAGGTTTCCTGGAACCACTGGCCACTAACCTCTCTAGGTGAGCTAAAAACCTGTGAATAGACCACATTGAGGACTATCTAGAATTGCTATGCTCCTCTAAGATCCTCCTATTGTGGAACACTCAAGTAAAGTACCATTGAGTAGTGCTACTTGCCCCTCTAGCTACAAAATGTATGCACCATCCAACTGGCATCGAGCATCGTATTGTTCAAATAGAACCTATAGTTTATCCACCTCAGCTTGCAACCCTACCACATCTTTTGCAAATTGTGTACCTATTGAAACCTCCTAAACTTGTAATCACAATGACCAATTGAACCTATAGAGCATCTCGCTCCACTATCCTAGCATCCTTCTTGCTTGTCCTGACATCCCTCTCGGATGCCACAACTATCATTCGAGTTTATAGAGCATCCCTCTTCATAGTCACTCTATCAATCTTTGTCGGTCCCATGGCTATCTGGACCTTGAGGATATGTCTCTCCTCAAATAATCCCCTCCATTATTGTTGTCCATTGTTGAGTTGACTATGGACTATAACGAGAGTGGTATTTTGCTCTACTAGTCGCTCTTATGCAGTTTGTAGCTGAGATCTCAACTGGTCCATCTCATTAGTAGGGTCATCCTTGTTGCCCTCGCCATCATATAGTGGCTCCTCTGCATACTCTACATCCTGGCCCCACTTTCCCTCTATCCTACAATGAACTCATCAATTAGCCTCATCTCCACCCTCCACTACCACCTCTATAAGCCTACCCATCAGACCACATCCCTGCCATAACTGAGTGACCCACCAAGTATCATACTATGTGGTAGTTCCTAGGTTGGCAAATCTGCTCTTAGCCACTATCAGATCCTCCTCATATGCAAGGGCCTCTACTAGAGGCCACACCAGCTACACCTCATCACCTTGATGATGATAGGTGATAGGCTCCTTTGGGACATCCTAATAGATGTTAAACTACTACCTAACATGAGAGTAGTAAAAATACTCCTGCTCACTATCGTGGTACCCAATGAGCCACCATCCATGCCTAACCCAAGCTAAATACTCTATAGTCTCTCACTAGTGAGGGTAATCTAAGTGAGATCTCCACACTACATGTTCCCACTGTAATCTCTCCAAATATCAAGCGTAGTGTGTTAATCTACCTGCATTTGACTGATTATGGTCCATCTATCGATCCCATCACCGTCGAGTCACCTACCCAATCTTTGTGTCTCCCAACTCAACCCATGGCACTAACAATCTTGTTGGTTGATATACCCTAATATGCTCTCATCCCTAAATCTGGAGGAGTAGACTATAACCCAATATGATGCACCTTCGATGATGTATCTCATATAGATTATCATACAAATGTGCTAGTAGGGTGCTCCCCTACACTATGATAATCGACTCCTCTAGGTCACACTCAAGAAGATCCTACACCATGTCCAGGAGGTTCCAAGGGAACATCGTTCATAAAGAGTCTGGTAGTAGGATGTTCAAGATGATATGCATCGCTACTACCTGGAATCGGGAGAACACCTGTGCATTGTACCATGCTTTGATCAAAACTTTGTCATGGTCCATCCATGCTAGCACAACATGTGCCTACACTCTAAATATTTGTTGCAACACTCTCATACCTTGTAGGAGGGGAGTGGAGATGATAAAACATCCATCGATAGGGATGCAAAAAATTTGATAAATGTCCTCTAGAGTAACAGTCATCTCGCTAGTTGGGAGATGAAAGGTGTTGGTCCTACTTTCCCATCGGTGAGCCAAGATCCTCATATACATCTGATTTGATATGACTGTGGGAATATGGACCACCTATTTGAGGTCAATCACCCCAAACCATACCTATTCATCATTTGAGAGCTGATATCACAACTCCCCAACCAGGGTGGGTTCCTTATACCACGACATAAAAATCTAAAGCCCGATAGAAACAATAAAAAAATAAAATAAAAAATAATGCATTAAAAAAAAAAATCAACAAAGTTTGGTAGCCACTCTAGGCCCAAACAATTGGTAGATGCGATCGTTGGACTCTAGGATGACCACCCCAATGGCCAAAAATTTGACCGCTGGGTTTCAAATGCAGTCACCCTACCCTAGGACGACCCCCACGCAACCAAATGGGAGCCACTCCTACCTAGGATGACCCCCACGCAACCAAAGGGGCGTCGCTTCTACCTAGGATGACCCCACAATGGTACCTAATTCTACCCCTGAGCTAGCCTACTCTAGACATTTATAATCTAGAGTGTGTTTCATTTTCAATGGTTTAGTGAAGTTCAATTTTCCCATTACTTAATGAGGTTCATTTTTAAATTTATAAAAGTAATAAGAAAGATATCAAGATTTCTACCTTCGTAGCTTCATCTCCTTCGCTCATAGAAGCCTTTGGCAAATCCATCGCGGTAGTGGTCAAGTTTTTGGTAGCATTTCTTGTCAAGTAATCTCTCCTCCACCTCACTTCTCACTTTTCTCTCACTTCCAGTTGTCACAATGACATTAAAAATTTGAAAATTTGCTTTTATATTTTTTAAATTTCTTGACTGCCCTAGGGTGGAGTAGTCACATTTTGACATGATTGTCCTACCTGGGGATGACCCCAAAATTTGCAAAATATCATTGTTGTACCCTAGGATGACCTCTAAATGGTAATAACTACACACATTTTGTTAGTATCATGAGCTTCAATTGGGACATTTAATAGCATCTAATGGTTCACTTTCATCAAAAATTTTAAAAATAACAAAAAAATAACTAAATAAAATCTCAAGTGCACCTCGTACCTAGTAATTTACCCTATACACTTGGTGGTTGCAATGACTTGCTATCCATACAATCTGGTAAGATGAGTAAATTACCATAATTCCACTTGCACCATAAAACCATTCATTAATGAATCAATTTTTTTTCACTTCAATCCCCAAGAAGGCCATGCTAAAACAAAAATGAACTGCTGCTAAAGCTATTGTAACTAGAAAAATACAAAAAAATAGATTTCATTGAGAGGTTATCATGGGGTAAAGCGGTCAAGCCTGCTAGCCATCACAGGGTAGAGTGGTTGTGCCTGCAGGCCACTTCGAGGTGAAGCAACCGCTAATCAGAGAACTATTTCTTTATGACCAATGCGAGAAATTGCTTGGGTTGATTTGTTGCATTGATTGTTCAAGGATTGTGCACTTAAAGCACGATTGAATTGTAGGAAATAACACAAAAAAATGTCACTTGATTGTAAAATATTATTGAATTTGGTCTTCAAGCTCCAAGAGACTCCATTGATGCAATTGCAAGATCCCTGGCTAGATTTGAGCAACACTCCATTGCTTATGAGAGGATGTTCTCTCTAGTACACAAACTGATAGCACTTCGTTGCATTAGATTGAGATTCATACTTTTCATGAAGGCTTAGGCTCTTCTTAAATATTTTCAAAATTGTAATCTTCACTTGTAAGAGAAGCCAAGAACCAAGAATCGGTTAGGCTCTAGGAAGACCAAACATCAGATCTAGAACCTTCTCGCGCTTAACAATTAAAGCTCAATTATCTTGTAACTGATTTGGCTCAGCTTGGGAGCCAAAGTTTGTTATAGGCATGACCGTTCCAAGGTGGAGCGACCATGACTGCTGGCCATCATAGGGTCCAACGACCATTGGAGGTCGCTCTTGGGTATGACGACCCAAGCTGCAAAAGATAGGTTACCCCTATTTGAGTGGTAAAGACCATTGTTAAGCCTTGGGGATGCCCAAGGTGGGTCATATGGCTTGAAAAGGTGTCCATATGGATAGCCTCCTCAACATGACGTGTTTTAGGTATCTACAAATGGAAATAGTAGGTTTCTTCCCCTTAGTTTCTTCTCTTTGATAGTTGAACCTAATTGGTTTGATTTCTTTACATGATTAATGAGATCTTGATCTTGTATTCATAAGAGGTTGAAATCTCTAAGTGTGTTAGTATCTAATGAAGTTGATCGATGTTTACTGTGTAAATTAAAAAAGTAGACTAAGATAACATCAATCCTAGAGATTACCAGAAACAAAAAACAACTAGATGTAAGTGAATAGTTGAATTGGTGGTGAATCAATAATAGCACAAGTGGATCACTAATTTAGGTACTTAGAGATTTTAGAGCTTGATTATGCTTTTGATTCATCAGATTAGGAACTTGGATGGTTTGGAACAAACAAATTAATATTTTGGATAAAATAATTTTTGGATTCCTTTAGATGGTGGAAAACTTATGGTGATTTATCTATCAATTTGAGAAAGCAAATCATTGTTTTGTTAGCAAAATATTATTTATTGGACTTAGTACTTTTCTAGGGATCTAGACAAACAAAGCACTTTTGGGTTATCCAATTCTAACAAATTATTGTCTTAGTAAGCAAATCGCAAGTATAAACACAAAAAAAATGAGAAATTATTCTTTAGTTTCCCTAAAAATATGTATGTAGGACTTATAAAATTAGAGATAAGAGATTAAGAATAACATATTTACTCAATTTAAGTAGAAAATCATAGCCTTGATCATCAATAGAGTCACCATTGCAAAAAAATCAACAAGTTTGGAAGGATATCAAATATATTGCAAACTTATGACTCAGATAAAATACTATTAGATCTAGACAAAATATGCATATATCTAATCCATGTTTTTTGGGTTTTATTAGATTTGGTGTTTTGAAAAAACCTATTTGCAAATTAAATTTTTTGATGTGGATTTGGCTAGATATGAAAAATGATATGTGAATGGGTAGACCCAATTTCAAACAAAAATTATGCCTATGGTTTCCATCAAAGCATGCTTGAGACCATTGAACAACATAAATATATGCACTTGCAAAGTCATATTTCAACAATTAGAAGGAGATACTTTAATCCCTCCAACCTTGAGATTCTGGTCGACTCCCCACTAATCTAGCTAAACTAAACTAGTTTAAATGCATGGAAGGTAAATTTGGAAGGATGGAAGAAATAAAGTAAATGCAACAAAGTAAATACGATTGTGACAACAACAAGATTAGTGTTGATCAATGAAAACATTTAGAATTGAAAGAATAACATGCAATAATTGGAAAAAAAACTAATAGGTAGTGGAAGGACAAAGCCACAAGCACCATTCTTTCATAAATTAAAGGGTCAAATGACATGATTGATCAATAAATTCCATGAACAATCTTTTAATTGTATTATGAATTTAAGAGTACAATTCAAAACTACAAAATTATCTCTATTATTCACAAATGACCAAAAAATTATAACAACGAAGGTTATAGAAAAAAATTCTAACTTTTCTTCTAACCTTGATTAACTCGACTTACCCTTAACTACATCACTTTAACCACAAAAAGAAAAAATATTATTCTTAATTAATTATCCCACAATCCATGCTTCAAAATTATTTCTCTTTTAATTCACTTTCTATGCGTATTAACGCCTTATCCTAACCAACTTAATAAATGAATCACCATATTTTAAAACTAATCCTTCTTTTCTATTTTACTCTCTTAATATTCAACCTTCTCTCAAAATTGGCTTTGATCATTAATTCTTATGAGTCTCATCTTACCAATTTTTTTGACCCAATCTTATTACCTATTTTTTTGACCCAATCTTATTACCTATAACTGCCGTCCATTCTTTTACACTACTGATCCTTAAATTTTGAAGCAATGATAGTAATTTGGTACTACAATTATATATTCAACATGACATTGCACCCTTTCATCACATTTGACCGTTGACACCTAGAAAAAGAATATATAATGGTAAGAAGTGTCAAAATAATATATAACAATAATATGTCTTTCGATGAGGATGTAACCAAAAGATAAATAATAAAAATATCTAACGATGTGGACAAAGAAGGCAAATACCAACCACAAGTAATAATATGATGTTACTGCGTAACTTTGTCTACATATCCACGATGCTTCTAGAGAAGATGCCTCTTTAGCTTCTCTTATTTTGCTTCTCAAACGAGAGGATAAGAATTCTAAGGCTGGCTATGCATGACGCAAAAGAAAGACCAAGCACGAAGAAGCATATTCAGTAAACTTACAGATGAAGAGGAAACTGAGAGAGATTAGAAAGACAAAGCGGGAGGTGAAGTTTTATGAAGCCTTTAGAAGTTTCCTGAAGCGTCTGGACGGCAGCAAATGTCGGCCAACACGTACTTCACGTCGGGACTCCTTGTCTGCTGATTTACAACTCTGTTTTTAGGCTTCAATAATTGGAAGGAAACTTTTGTTTATTGGATAAAAACCAAATTCAACATACAAAATCCATAGCTATCAATATAATTATCAATATATCTGTTTTTGCATATGCAAGTTCCTAATATTTTTGGATGGGTCCCTATCAATATACCTATTTTTTATGTGCAAGTCTTTAACATCTTCATTACAAACTACTAAATGTGTTTAAAATTAATAAACTCTACCATTAACAATCAAGCTAGGTTTATATTTAAAAGTTCCTAACATCTGTTTTAAGGTTAGGAACTAACTTCAAGGTTGGTCGTTGTTGGCTATCAATAAAGAGAGGGAACTTCTATCTTAACACCTCCTTTACTTTCACACCAAAGATTCGGGACTAAGTAAGTTCAAGGTTGGTCGTTGTGGGCTATCCATAGAGAGGGAACTTCCATTTTAACACCTCCTCTATTTTAACATCAAAGATTTGGTCATCAATTTTTTTTTTGATAGGAGATTATAATTATATTATTTTAGTAGTTGGTAAGCTTAAGGTTTAAACAACAGGAGCTGTATCCATCATTGTTTTATAATCCAGCGTGAAATGGAGTGCTGGATACTCATCATCATCAGTTTGATGCATACTCAGAGGATTCAGATAGACTATTACCTTTACAACAAGCGTTGCATCCATCAAACCTATTCCACCTCGTTGGTTTATAACCCAACGTGAAATGGACTGCTGGACACTCATCATCATCAGTTTGATGCGCACTCGGAGGATTTGGATCAAACTACTATCTTTACAACATGTAGGGTTCAAACCACAGGGGCTGCATCCATCAAACCTTTTCCACCTTGTTGTTTTATAGTACGACATGAAATGGACATAAGTTTGATGCGCACTCAGAGGATTCGGATCAGACTCCTACCTTTACAACAGGCAGGGTTCAAACCACAGGGGCTACATCCATCAAACCTATTCCACCTCGTTGTTTTATAGCCGGGCATGAAATGAACCACTGGGTGCTCGTCATCATCAGTCTGATGCGGACTCAAAGGATTAGGATCATACTACTACCTTTACAACAGACTTCCTCAAGATTTAAACCTGGATCAGTAAATTTACCACCAAAACCAAATGAAGATTGTTCGGAGTTGTGAGCTACTAGCTAGTCATCCTCCTCTGAATGTTTGGTTTCCGTCTGTGTCGGTGTGGAGGACCAGCTTTAATGTGTTCTACTTTGTTCTACAACTGGACAAACAAAGAATGAATGGTGTCCACCAAGCGACTTTATAAGCAATCTCCATACTCTGACGACGCGTGTAAAGTTTAGTAGAAGTCTATCACGTCACAACAATCCCCACACCCCTCTGCTCGGAACCACCCACCTATAAATATATCCATGCCTCCAGACTGTTGTGTATGCTGCCTGCAATTTGACAGAGAAATCGGTATAACTCGAACGTGAAAATATGTCGAGCAGTAACAATGGCAATACCACCAAAGTGGTGGACGGATCCGAAATTAGGAAGCTCGTGGAAAACAAGGAAGCGTTCGTCCGCTATGTGGACGAAAAATTCGCGGCCCTGGACACAGATCACAGCGGTAAATTGTCTCCGCAAGAACTTCAGCCCGCCGTCTCCAACATCGGCAAAGCCCTCGGCTTGCCGCCTCTCGGCTCTGCACCCGATACCGATCACATCTACGACGAGGTTTATTTCTCTTTCATAACAGTCCCCTTAGGATATTTATCGTGTTGGGCACCGACTTCTCTTCCTCATAGTACTCCTCCCCTTTCTTTCAGGTGACGAAAGAATTTTTAAACGGGAAAGAGCTCATAACCAAAGAAGAATTCACTAGTGCTCTAGTTGATATCCTTTTGGGAATGGCGGATGGGTTGGAAAGAGATCCTATCGCTCTTCAAACTGTTAATGGCGAAGAATTAGAACGCTACGTCAAGAGTCCCCAGTTCCAGGTAGACGCAGAAGCTATCTATTCTCAACTGGAGGCAAATCAACCGGATATTACCATGGAGAGCTGTCTCATTCAGGCTCTGGGAAAGCTCAACATGGAAAAGGGCATGCCTCCTCTGTCAGATCAATCGGTGAGCAGTAGAGTAATTTGACTTGTGAGTTACTAATACGGTTGCGTTTATGATTGGAATTTTGTTTCATTTTAATATTTGTCTGTTTTTATTAATTGAAATTTCATTCCACCTTAATACCTTAGAATATCAGTTGTTGAAATTTCGTTAATACCTGTATGTTTTCATGATTAGAATATCAGTTATTTTATTTTATAATTGGAATTTCATTCTATGTTAATATCTTCTGTTTGTTTTCATGATTGAAATTTCTTTCTATTTCTTTCTATTGGTGATGCAGGTAATGACGGATATAGTGGAGCCGGCAGTGAAATCCCAAGCGGCAACAAATTTGCAAGCCCCATTAGCAGATAAGGAGGAGTTTGTGGAGATATTTCGTAAAGTGGTAGAGCAGGCAGCGAAGCTCTTGAGGGCAACCCCAGTGAGCGTGGCACGCTCTGAAAAAACTTACGACGGAAAAAGCGTGTCGCAATTTTTGCGCAATAAGCCCGATTTAGAAAAGGTTCGGATCCCCCAAATACTTGTCATGGCGGTCGAGTGTTTTCAGTTAAAACGGTGCATCATATAAAAAAAAAGTGCTAACTTGAGTGGATTATGCGTTGCAGACTCTTCAGACGACATGGAAATCGCTGCCGAAAGATCGACATGGCGCCATTTCAAGAGAATACCTGCGCGTCGCTCTTGACATTCTGGCCCCTGCCGCCGGTTTGCCACCGTTCGGAGCCGTCGAAGAGGTAACTGCAACTATTCTCACCTTGCCTTTCCAGTACAGAGAATTTGGGTTCTATTCATTTTTGTTACTTTTTGTTACTTTATGATTAGAATTTTATGATTAAAATTTGGTTTCACATTCATCGACATGGCTGCCTAATCAAGCAATTTGATTAAATGCTTGAGAGTGTGGTCCATGAACGTCACTGTGCACTTTCTTTGTTCTTATCGGGAATCTATGGAAGCACGCATAACTCGTGCATGTACAATGTCAATGACACGTATCACAGATAGGACTTGATAACACTTTAGAGGCCAAATCCATCCCTTGCACTACCTCAGGCTTTCATGTGAATTTAGTGGCGTTGTCTATATTTTTTTAAAAAGTTGGATTTCAGTTGATTTAGTTTTATCTTGGCGGTTAGGATTTATAACGACACTGTCTTTAACAACAGTGTCTTTATTTCAAATTGGGGTTTAGTTGATTTAGTTTTATCACAGATAAGACTTGATAACACTTTAGAGGCCAAATCCATCCCTTGCACTACCTCAGGCTTTCATGTGAATTTGGTGGCGTTGTCCATATTTTTTTAAAAAGTTGGATTTCAGTTGATTTAGTTTTATCTTGGCGGTTAGGATTTATAACGACACTGTCTTTAACAACAGTGTCTTTATTTCAAATTGGGGTTTAGTTGATTTAGTTTTACCTTGTGGAAGTTTATTATTCAAGTCCTGCCTTGGGGATTTATAATAGGAGCGTTTTTATCCAAGTGCTGCCTTAGATTTATAAGACATTTGATGTGAAGTCCTATTTATATATATTTTTATGTATATTAAAAAATAAATATAATTTTTACTGTCATATCCCTATCCTTTTCCTTTCTAATTAACCTGAAGATAAAGGTGGTAAATTTTGCCTTTATTTATTTGTTTTTTGAAAACAAGTTTTATTTCTAATTAACCTGAAGATAAAGGTGGTAAATTTTGCCTTTATTTATTTGTTTTTTGAAAACAAGTTTTATAAATTTTAAAAAATTAAACTTTTTAATTATTATGTATTTTATTTATAATTATAAAACTTTCACCTTTATTTATTTGTTTTTTGAAAAAAAGTTTTATAAATTAAAAAAAAAAAACTTTTTAATTATTATGTATTTTATTTATAATTATAAAACTTTCAATTTTGTTTATATATTTAGCTTACTCATTGATAGAATTTCTTATTTAATTGTATATTATCTCTACCATAGCCCCAACTCCTTTCTTCTCTTAGCAAAATATTTTGCTTAGGGCGTATATGAGTAAATAACCGGCCTAATAACCTCTTAGATCTAGATCTATAGCATTTGAACTCAAACAGTAGCGTTTGATATTTTTTATAAATAATTGACTCTTTACAATTAAATACCTTATATTTTAATTTACACACTAATAACTTTATTTTTACTGTAGTTAGAGTTGTTGAAACTTTATTTACAACAAATCCAATTATATTTATAATTTTATAATTTTAAAAAATTTTAAAATTATATTTGATATAAGTTCAAGATGAAAAAATACTAATGAATAATTTTGATAATGGATGAATGCAGATGGACAAAATAGTTTCTGAGGTTTTTAAAATGGTGGGAGCAGATGAAGGTGCACTTTTGAACGAGAAAGAATTTAATAAGTTGATGTTACAAATACTTGGGAGTATCATGCTCCAATTGGAAGGAAATCCAATTAATGTTTCTTCTGTTGCTATTGTCACTGGTTCCGCCGCCATCTCAAGTTATGAACCCATTTGAAATGTAGCTTATCATCTATTATGTGAAATATTATTAGATATTATTTTAGAGGAAAGTATTTGCTAGTTTATAAAGTTTTTTCTAAAAAAATATTACTAAGGATAAGAACTGTCAGCTTGTGGGCTTATTGGACATCATTACCAAAGTTATGTTTTAAAATTCGTTTATTAAGAACTTTCTATTTGTTAAAAACTTCCAATAAGTGAGGTTGCTCTTTTCACTTTCTGATTCATATTATACTATCTAAGAAGCTCGAAAGGGCATAGGGGAATTTGCAAAGCCATGTGAGTGCAATCCTCCACGCTTTAACAGATTCAATTGAAATATACTTCTTTTTGTTAAGTTTTTATTAAATTATTTGTAAACAACAAATGTTATAATTGTTTTTTAATTATTTAACTTGTTTTAGATAGAAAACTTAATTTTAAAAGTGTTTTTAGAATAATTTTTTTATAATCTCTAATTTAGAGTTTATTGTATAATAAAAATATTTTAAAAGATTTAATTCATTAAAAAAAATTACTATTAATTTCATTACATTTTTATTTAATGTCTTTGTAAAGATATCTAAGTTGATATGTTTTTGAGATCTTGAGATCTTGTTAAGGAGATCCAATTTCAAATCATAAGAATGGTCCTCATTGTGCTTTCAGTTGTACTTTATATCCTAATATATATATATATATATATATATATATATATATATATATATGATTGCAAAATATAAGAATTTAAGCATTTATCAAAACTAAAAAGAAAAATTGAAGGATAAAAAGTCAAAGAACTTTAAAGTAACTAAGGAAAATCATGAAGTTGAAGAAATTATGAATCAGTAGAGCTAGGACAAAAATTTTCGAAAAACAACTCATCTTTCAAGAACTATATCTTTGCACTAGATGATGTTTACACCATATTGTGAAAATTTGAAGAGCTTTAAAATGAGTGGTCATATGAAAGAATCCAAGGAGTATTCAGGGAGTTATGATATGAAATTAGCCAACAAGGGTAATCTTGGGGTATTTTTTCAAAAAATGCCTCATCTTTCAAGAGTCATATCTTTGTGAAGGGTCGTCTAACTCAAATGATTCTTAGACCAATTTGTGTGAAATTTGAAGAAATTTAAAATGAGTAGCCTTATGAAGGAATCTAAGTAGTATTGAGGGAGGTACGACACTATGAAGTTAGCTACGAAGTTAGCTATATAGAACAAGAATATTGACAAGAAAACAAAATTGCAAATATCTATCAGTCAGGGTTCAGATAATGGAACGAGCAATGAAGGGCTAGGGCATCAACAAGGCATGGCATTTCCTTCTGGGTGTAGAATTTTTTTAACTATCTCTTCATTTTTTTTTAAAGTTTTGCATGTAGATTATTGCAGGTTTTTCAAATAATATAATCACTATAGGATATACTAGTAAATTTTAGTAGATATTGAGTTATAGTGTCCTTCTCATGGATCGATTTACAACTAAATACTTAGAATCATCCCTAGTAATAGAGGTTGGGGAGGACCTCACAAAGAAAATATCCTCATTTCTTAAATATAAGACAACCATTGGTAAATTAAATGGGTCTTGGCCAGGGACTTCAACTATGAGAAAATGGATTGATAGGAGATGGAAGTCTCTAGGAGCAAGTCTATCTTTTATTCCTCGCTATTTTATGTTCCAACGAGGAAAAAAATAGACTCTTTCTTACCTGTTGGTTTAAATGCTTTGCACCTAAAAACATAAATCTATCCCTAGTACCAGTCTGGATTAGAATGTATGGGTTTCCCATTGAATTCTAGGAAATGGATACCCCTAAGGCAATAGGCAACACTTTGAGAGAATTCCTTGAGATTTTGGAAACTACAAAAGATAGAGTCTTGTCTATTTTTGTCCAAATATTGATCATAATTGATATTAGTAAACCTTTACTAGAATCAATCATTTTGAAGTATGAGGATAAGTTGTGGACCCAAACCATGGATATGAAAACATAACCATGGATATGAAAACATATCTTTCAAATATAAGAATATGTCATGAGGTAGGGCACATTGAAAGATCATGCACTAAGAAAAGCCCAACAAAAACATATGTAGAAAACCACAAGAGAAACTCTCAAATGGATATGGATGAGGATGGTTTTCAACTTCTAAAAAATAGGTCTAAACATATGAAAGTGAATAAATATTAGAGACTAGTAAGTAAGGATATTGGAAGAAATATCATTTCTTTTGAGGCTTTAGCCTATGAATAAAAAATAGATCAAAGTTACCCAGGTGTTGTAGGTGAGTTGGAGAGGAGAGTGAAATCCTCCAAGAGAGGTCCCAGGTTCAAATATCCACCCTACCAAAAAGTTGAATTGGGTATCCAAAATTCAATTGATAATGTTGGTGCGGGCAGGGTCGGGTGCGACTCCCGGGTGACTTTGACGGTGTAGAACCCCATGTTCGTGGTCTCTCAGACCAAGGCGGCCCCACAAGGGATTTTTTGCTTAAAAAAAAAGATCAAAGTTTAGAGGACATGGTGCAATAGGATTAGAATATTAATAAGCAATTATCTACTTAGTATGATCTCAATTTAGGGATGAACATTCTTGTTAAAGCTAAACAATGTGCCTCATTATATTTTGAAGACTCTCTTGAGGTACCATGCACCATTTAGGAGAAATAAAATGATAGATAAAACACATCGTTAGATGTTAATACCTCTACCATTAACAAAAAAATATGAAAAAACGAGATGGATAAGTCAAAACTTTCCTTAACAAAGCCAGGAGAGGATAAATCTAATGAAAAGGAAAGTTGTAAAATAATATTGAGGAATAGAATAATGAGGCCTACTTTTGATACTGGTAAGGAAAAAAGAGAAAAAACCTTTAAATTATCAAGCAAGAGCTAGGGAAGCAAGAGCAAACACAGAGAAAGGAACACAATCTAAGTTGGTTTAACTTCTCTTTACCAAACAAAAAAATGATATTGATAATTTGTAGTGGGGCCAATAGCCCCTAATGAGACATTATTACCATTTAATGGAATATAAGGGGTATTAATGACCCCTCAAAGCATAGGAGTATTAGGGACCTCTATTTAAGTAATAAGCTTGATATTATTTGTATCTAGGAAACTAAAATGACAAAGGAAGAAGTTTCCAAAACTATGAAAGTAGTATGGGCAAGATGTGAATGTGATGTTGTGGATTCAGGAGCGGTGGGGAGAATTTTAACATGTTGGAATCCAATTAGAATCTCCCATGAAACCATTCATAAAAATAGGCATTGGATAGCCTCATTAGTCACCTGCTACTTTACAAATATTCATTTCATCTTTATCAATGTCTATGGACCTAAAACTTATAGAATAAAATAAGAAGTATGGAGTAGGATTGAAGCCTTTATGAGAAATAAAGACTAAGAAACTAAATTCATGATCATAGGAGATTTTAATGCCATAACCAAGTTGGATGAAAAAATTGGGGGAAGTAGGAAAATAACCCAAAGTATGAAAAATTTCTTACTTTTTATTAAAAACAATAATTTATGCGAGGTCAAGTTCGAAGAGGACAACTATACATGGACCAAAAACAAGATATGTCATAACATTTTTTGTACACATGAGGGTCATCATGAGTTTCTAGTCATGCCTTTTGGTATGACTAATGCTCCTTCAACTTTCCAAAGTCTCATGAGCTTTGTATTTTGTCATTTTATTTGTCCTAGTTTTCTATAATGTTATTTTAATTTATAAAAAGTCTTGGGAGGATCATCTAGTTCATGTTGACAAAGTTCTTAACTTGTTACAAAGGGGATAACTTTTTTTCAAAAGGTTTAAATATTTTTTTCAGGCCTAGGAAGTAGAATACTTGTGACATATAGTAACTCAAGAAGAAGTCGAGATAGATCCTAACAAGATAAAATCTATGCAAGATTGGACCTTGCTCAAATCCCTTAAATAGACCTGTGGAACCTTAGGAATCACAGGCTACTATAGAAAATTTATCCACAACTAAGACAAAATTGTTGTTCCTCTCACTCCTCTCACTAAAAAGGATTCATTTGTTTTATCTAAAGTTGCTTCTCAAGCCTTTCAAGATCTCAAATAAGTTATGTGTACCACTCCTACTTTGGCCACTCCGAACTTTAGAAAATATTTTTCATGGAGTGTGATGCCTTTGGCATAAGTATTCATGTTGTTTTGATGCAAGATGGACTCCCATTAGCCTTTAGATGTAAGCAAATTTCGAGAAATAATTTGGGATGGTCCACTTAAAAAATGAAAATGGTAGCTATCTTGCATGCCATAATGAAATGGAGCCCTTATTTTTTGGGGCATAATTTCATCATCAAGACCAACCAGAGTAACCATAAGTATTTCTTAAAATAGTCTCTCATACCCTAGATAGAATAAATGGATGATGAAGATCTTGGATTATAATTTTATCATTGAATACAAGAAAAAGAGAATGCAGTGGTTGATGTCTTATCTTGAAAATATAAGGATGTTATTATTGTTAATTCCATCTCTAGTTCTCTTTCATAATGGGTTTCTCAACTTTGGGAAGATTAGCTTTCTAACCTAGAGACCACACAAATCATTCAAAAAAGAGAGACAAGCTCATCATTGCATTCTTGTTTCTCATATATTGATGGAGTGCTTCTAAAAAAGGATCAAATTTATCTTCCTTAGTCTTTGGCTATTATGTCAAATGTTCTTCAAGAATTGCATGCATCTCCTTTAGCTAGACATTCAATATTCTTGAAAACATACCAATGGGTGAAGCAATATTTTTATTAGAAAGGATTAAAAGTGAAAATCAAGATATTTGTGGCTGAGTGTGAGGTGTGTCAACATAACAAAGAAGAAATAATTAAATCTCCTGGACTGTTGCAACCCTTTCCTATCCTTGATCTCCAATGAAAGTACATATCCATGGATTTTTTGTTATGATCCTAGTGTATTCAAATTTCACTAACACCAAGGTTTTGGTGTAACGGTTCATTACATTCGATATCAAAGAAATCACTCGGGTTCAAGTTACGAAGCAAGTGACAAGGAATTCTGCCATCCCAGAGTCCTGAGCGAAGTGAATGACAAAGAGATATGTAGACCCAGATTCTAGGTTGTGGAAGCATGGTGGGATGATATAATCTTGGTGTATTTAAATTTCACTAATACCTCGAGGTTTTGGTATAATGATTCATTAGAGGATAGTGGTAATGACACATATTATGAGGGTGAATTCATAGAACAAGGTGGATGGCATGATCATGTGTGTGCTTAGGAGGAATATCCATGAGTTACTAAAGACCTCCTCATAGTGATCTACAATGTTCTATAAATCTGAAGGAAGAGTTGGAAGAAGCGGTTTTGAAGATTGAAACTCCATACAATTGACTTGGGAAAAGAATCCACAACCACCTTTCTTCAATATATTTTCCATGCTATGTAAACTAACCACCTTAGAGGGAGGGGGTTGAATATTTGGATATAAATGAATCTTCTCTTATCAATCCACTTGACATATAATGTTTTTAGATTAATAGTAATATCACCAAGCTAAGATAGTCATCTCCCAAGTTGACATATGAACTACCTAGGTTTATGGCAAAGAGATTTATCGACTAAGTATAATCCACCATTTGGATGTTAACTTTAGCTATTCGACCTGCACACTTAGCAAGTACCCCCATTTGCAATTAAGACTTGAGATTTATATTGATTTTTAGTATTGATATACAAGCCCAAGGACATCTTTGTCTTATTATCTATAAAGTTATGTGTGCTACTTGAATCAATCAACACATTGACTCACTATTATTTGATAAATACTTGTATCTTAATTGTATGGTGAGCTTGTATCCCCATAAAAGCATGAGTAGAGAGAGCCATGGTATCATCCTCATGTTTTGCCTCATCTACTTCTATCAAATGCTCCTATTGTAATGAATTTTCACCTTCATATATCATTGTGTCTTCACCTTTGACATGAAAGTTACATCTTAACATGCTTGATCTCGAGGATGGTGAGAATGACAATCAAAATAGAATAATCCTTAGGAACACTCATTATTGTGGTAAGGATGATGAGAGTGGGAGTCATGTCTATGTTGAGGACTAGAATCTTGCAATTTTTTCGTTGTAAAAGCTATATGTTGAGCATCATCAAGAGTATAGGGATCGAGCATGTCAACTTCCTATTGAATTTATCCTTAAGACTATAATGAAATAATGAGATCACTATCACTAGATTCAATTGGTGGGTGTAAGTTAGAAGACTGGTGAAATTAGAGCGATACTTCTCCATTGTTATTGTTTGCTTTGTTTGCATAAAATGGACCATGTACAATGTGGAATATTTTTTATCAATTCTTAAAAGAAATCGTTCTTTGAAGTCAAGCCATAAAAGAGAACCCCATGTTGGCATAGATTCCACAACAACCATTGATGAGATTTGGTTCCCAACTTAGAAGCTACTAATACGACATGAGCCTCTTTAGGAACATGGTGTAGGAAGATAGGTTTATCCATCTTGGCCACCCTCCCTTATGGATCAACATCTTCAAAGGTGGGCATGTCGATGACAAGAATAGGATATTCACGAGGCTAGTAAAGGAAATTAGAAGCACCTCCCACCATGGAATCCAAGTCAAAATCAAAGCCTAGGTCATAAGAACCCATAATTAGAGGCGAACCTTGGGTAGCATAAGGAGTTGAGTGACTTTTATAGGCATTTGGAGAACTATGACTAAATGGCAGTTGTGGTAAAACACTAATATTTGATATCTGATGAATGATTAGATGTTGTTTTCCCATGGTTTATTGTGACCCTTGGAAAAGAAGAGGCTTAGTAGAATATATTTATAAGACTCTTTGGATGTTATTCGAGGACTTGGCAAGGGAAGTGCTTGTCTATTTTTGATTACTCAAGGACTTGACAATGAAAGTAATCATATGTTCTTGATTCAAATAATATGCATACAAATTAGGGTCAATAGTATTACAAAGATGATTATCAATTGGAGGGGTAGTAGGAGTAACCAAAGGAGGGTTGTTAGGGGGAGAGGAAGAACCCTAGGTGTTGGAACGAGGTGAAGCCATGAAGTTTAAGGAAGAAATAAGACATTGGTGAAAATTTATAATTGGGGAAGTGTCGTGGTGCTTATTAATATTTATGGGTTGGCACTTATTTTTGCTTATACACACATCCTATGAATAAATAATATGTTGTAATTGACCATTAAATTGCACCTAATTAATAGTGGTAGCAGGTTTATTCATACACTAGGCGAAATTAAAAAACATAAAAATTAATTGGAATGATATTGAAAAAGTGTTGTGAAAAGTACCTCTTACTTTGATCAACTTGAAGATATGATCGCAAAGATATGGATCTCTTATAAGGGTCTCATAACACTATCTATCTCTTTGCATTTGTCTCTTCAAGATATAGAGACCTATATCTTGGACCTACTATTTGGAATTCCAAAATTTTCACCATTAGGTCCACTCAAGTTGTATTATTGATGTTGCATGCTACATCCCACAACAGTGGTTTTGGGCACCCCATATATTTTTTTAAATCTAGTTTTTTGTCAAGGTTGTTGGTGTGGTCGATTTTCCTCTTGGAGGTTTGGTTTAAAAGTTAGGTTTTTTGTTGGTCTACCCCTTACAATATTATCCCTATACTATATATTACTGATACTATCTCTGCACTGGCTGTTATTGACACTGTGGTTCCCTGTACTAATGACTATTTGTTATGACTTTGTTATTGATAATTATCTGCTTGCTATAATTTTTACTAGTCATAGACGATTGTTACTGACAACTGATAACCCTAAATTGACTGTTATTGTTATCATACTGAAGTGATTCCTGATTGATACTAACACTAAAAAATCTATCTTGATTATTTTTTATGTTTGCCAACTATTTTCTCCATTTAAAATAGTATTCTTATGATCGAGAAGTCTCCTCTATATGCTCAATTTTTATGGGAAGATTTTTGGTTCTAGGTTAAATATTCAATAGAACAAGAAGGTTTTTTTTGTAGGTTAAACTTTTACATAACCAAGGAATGCTAAGCCAAGGTGTATGTAATACCCATAGGTCCTCTATTATACCACAGTGATGAACGATAGTGCTTAGACCAATATTTTAGGCCACTATTCAAGGAGGATTCCACACATACCCTTGAGCACACTACCTGCCTCTTTGACAATATGGGAGGGTAATATTTTTGGATGTTGTGTTTGGTGTACTATGGATAAAATAAGGTCAAAAAAACTTCATAAGGCTAAAGGTTTCTCCTAATCCTAGGTGGTCTTCCGATATACCCAAAGATATATGGGAGCTCAATTTCATAGACAAGTGTTATCCGAGGCCTGGGTATTGGATCCTGATCGCCTCTCACTTCACTAGATACTTTACATACAATATATCTTAGACAATAATGATAGATCCTCCATGATATTTTAAAACCCTCGCCATAGGGTTTCTAACCTAGTAAACTAGTATAGAAAAAAAGTGTCTTTGTTGGTTTTTTTTGGATAAAGAATAAGCAAAAAATGGAAAATATAGAAAAATTATAACTAATAGTCATAAAGGAAGGGCAAGAACTATTGCAATAATAGAAAAACTCAGTCTTGAACAATAATATGATACCACCTGTTAGGAACCTACTATTAAAAATAAACTCACACAAATATTGCAAATAAACATAAATACTTGAAACAAAAACTATTGCAATATGGAAATTAAGTGCATAAATGAAACAATATCACAAAATAACACAAAATCATAGGCCTCTTTGAGGGGGAAACCTCCTTCAATACTTTCATTAATTTACAAAAATATACATTCATTCATAGACCTATGTCTTTTAAAAAACCACTTCATGCAACCCTAACCTTCCGCTCAAGAGTTGGCTTACATGCAAAATGCCACTCAAGCTAGAATCTTCTACCAAACAAAGGTTACATTCTTGATAACGATTACAAGAAATTACTTCACTTGTCTAGGTTCCTTACTTGCCACACACCATTACAAAGTATTACAAAAATAACATTATAAATGAATCTCCACGTTGAAAGGGGGTCATTACGTAATCATATGAGTATTACAAAAATAATGCCAATATGGAGTCCTAACACCCTAATATTGAATCAAATATCCTTGATAGATGGATTCAAGTCATCAAATGGAATTATGATGTTGGGTATAGGAGAAAGAAAAGGAATTCAAAGAATATAAAGTGGAAACCATCGAAAGTGGTCAAATTGAATTTTGATGGAGTATCTAAAGGAAATCCAAGACCAATAGGAGGAGGAATAATTAGAAATAAGAGTGGTGAAATTTTGTCATATTACACTTTCAATAGTGGATTTAAGACAAATAAGGAACTTGAATCTTGGGTGGATTTGGAAGGATTAAAAATATGTAGACAAATAAAATGGAACAAAGTATGGATGGAAGGTGATTCACTAATAGTAATAAATGCAATTTGAAGGAAGCAAAGGTTCCAAGGAACATACAAGATATAATTATGGAAATAAAAGATCTTGCTACAGAGTTTGAAGAAATAAGGTTTACATATGTGTTAATGGAAGGGAACAAATGTACGTATAGGCTAGATAATAAAGGGGTTTTAATAGAGGATCATTAAGTTAAATTCTCTTTTATATGGTTAGAGGAAGTAGTAAGTTTACCTGAGGTTGCTAATAAAATGTTGACTACCTAAATCAAATAGTGATTAGGATTTACTTTAATTTTTTTCAATGGTAATATTTTATGTATCTTATAACATTTAATGTATCTTCATATAAATTACCTATTACAATTCTTGCGGTTGCACTTATGCTTCAAGAAAGAAACTAACAGTTTAAATCTGTTAAAGTGGACTATGATTGCATAAAGTTTTAGAAATATTTCTCTACTAAGATGGAGTGTGTAGACAATAGAGGTGGATTTTTATTATTGTAAAGGTTATTGCAAGAAAATGTCAAGAAGGATGCTAAATTTTGGAACAATATTTACAAAGAAAATTGAAGAAGATCCAAAAAATGAAAATCAATAATTTAGACATTTTATGAAAAAAATGTAGGTATCTAGCTATAGCAAATCAATTGAGATGAAAATTGAATATATTTACAAACTCTCAAGCTCTAAAGAAGAGAGTTGTAATTTTTCAAGGGTGGGGGACCCGAGTACAACCCTTTTTTCTCCAACAAAAAAAAGTGCTTGTTTTCTTTTTTAATTGGTAAAAAATGATTTTCCATAGGTAGGCTAAAAACTAAGAAATTATCATAAATTTAAAATGCATCTCCATCCAAAATGGATACTCAACCCTATAAGCAAACATTGTCACCATTACAACTATTGATGAATCATTTAAAATGCTATTCACTACATGATATGATATGATCTTAAAGATCATGGATACTACAAGTGAGAATAATTCATTTATCCTGAGTGTTACAAAAATTTATTCTCATCAACAAAAATTGCTCACCAATATGTAGAAATATCAAATCATTCATCCACAAATAATTATCCACAATAACTATCTACAAAATGAGATAGAGATAAATAATACCCTTAAGGTAGGGAAACTCCAATAATACTCCTTAAGGAATAAATAACTCCACAAGATCTCTCAAGATGAGAGCGTCACTTAGAGAGGGCAAAGTCCCATAAGCCATTTCATGGGAAAAAATTATTACATATGATTGATCTCCATGATACTTACAATATCCCTTCTTTATATAATCATCTTCTAATTCTACTTTAGGAAGTCAATTACTAATATAATATTATAATATAATCAACCTTGGGTTACGTGTGGCCCATACCAACCCTTATACAATATAATATCATATCCTTGTACACCTATTCCTAGGGACCCTAACACTAAGATTCTATTGCTTATATAATAGCAGGAAGATTATCATTATAAAAAGTTATTAATTAATATATAGTTGTGTAACCACCAAAAAGGCTCACACCTAATGTATCCTATTGCAAGAATTGATAAACAAAATACAAGATGCATACAAGAACAAGAAATTGACAATGAAATGATCAATAAAAGATGCTTTATTCCATTATATTTCAATGCCAAGCTCAAATTACAAGTACATCCCTCTTAGGGATAATCATCTTGATACAATTGTTACAATAGGAGGTGTTTTGTTTCCCTCTCAAGGGTAGGTGTGATTTCAAAGTGCCCTTCGGGATGACACGAACTGCTCTAGGGTGGAGTGGACCCTCTTCTTCACGTTGAGGAAGGAATTGAATGATTGTAGCTCCTTTAAAACCTATTTCCTATGATCAAGAAACAACACAAGAATGTCAAAAGCATAGGAAGCCTCTCATGATGAGGCCCTTTAAAGACAAATAGCATGAAAATAGCATAATGACATGAATTCAAGAAAATGCGTAAACTATGCTAAACATGCGCAAATCCTATCAAGATTGATGGAAATATATGAACAAGAAATACAACTATCAATCTATGGCATCAATTACTTGAAATGAAGCATTATAACATGAAAAGAAGCCATTAATGTCTAAACTACCATGATGAAAACAAGTTAGTAAAAACACTAATTATGTCGGTCAGAAGTCTCTAAATTCCTAACTAAACCATTAAAATGCTAAATGTAATCTAATTAAGCATACTGGAAGTGAAACAGTAAGGAGAAGTCACCTCTGTTGCAAACCGCAACTCTGATTAGCGGTCTGCACTATAAACCATGGTTGAAAGCCATGGTGAGCAACCAAGTGGTTTGCCCTCCAAATTCAAGGGTTGTGGGCTTGACCTCCTTGTCCAATTGATGTTCAAGGGTCGCCTTCGGTGTCCTCTGATAGGTTTGGCGGTTGAATCATTGAATTGGGCCTCCGTTTGCCCGAATTAGCATTTCTTGGCTCTCTAGCTCCTTAGGGCATCCATGGCACAATTGTCATGATGGTTGACGAATTAGCAAAGGGGTTGGCAACAAATCTCTCTCAGTACTCTCAAGTGAGTGTACAATTTGATAGGGCTTCGCTGCTCAAGTGTGCTATCTCATCTCTCTATTTTGCCCTATTTTTGAGGGGTACTTATAGGATTACCCAAGGGCTAGGGGTGGCTTCATGGAGAAGCCAAGATCAAGAAGGGGTGGTTAGGATAGTTGGATTGGAAGCTTCCATCCTTTAACCACCTTCTTCTAGAACAAATGGTCGTTCAAACCGATTTGGCTCGGATGAAGGCCAACTGAACTTCAGTTAAGACCGTAGGTTACAGCTATGGTCCAGACTGTAAACCATAGGTGTCAACCATGGTTCAGACTATAGACCGTAGGTCTGGGCTGCGGTTCAGACTGATTAGGCCAAGGAGCCCAAATTGAGTGGTTAGAACCACTGCTCTATCTTGGAGTCTGTCCAAGATCTTCCATATGGTCTTGTAGCATGTCCATATGAGTAGTCGCCATCGACATGACGCATTTTAGGTGTCTACAGATGCCCCTTTTGAGATGCGTTGTGAGATCGAACAACGCGTGAGCAAAAATAGACCTCCTAAAATGATGTCGAAGGTTCTATGATGATCATTAGTCAGATCAACATTAGATGCCTCTTGTCCAGCAAAAGGACGCGCATCCTGGAATCATTGCTTCCAACTCTTTGGAGGCTTAAACTTGAAAGAGTTTGCACTCGTCATCAGACATTCGAGTAGCTTTGGTGCTACAATAGGAGTTAGGCCTATATAACCAAAAGGATGAGAGTTACAAACTAATTATCATATTTTCTATTTACCCCAAGCAAAGGGGTAAGCTTATGATAGTTGTTGACAATGATTCGCAAGGACGAACACAATTTTGACAAGATCAAGGGATCTACGATCTCCGGGATCTTCTATTGATTTTGATTATGATTTGATATTATGACTACCCCCTCAAGCGATGAGTCGATGAGGGTAATGACAATGTATGAAGTGACGAGGTCACTTGACCACAATGAATGATCTGAACAAATTTAGATTTGAGCATTTAATTACTTGGCTAAGCCTAGTTCAACTTATGATTCCAACTGTTAATAGTAATTGCACATTCCTATCCCATGGAGCAGTCGGGCTACAATAGCCATCTTAGGGAATCAAAATGATACAAATCCAATTAGATTTGTGTTGAATCAAGTTATCGATGATTTTCTAAAAATATGTCATAGAGGAAATGACATGCAACGCCTCGTTCCCATGGAGCAGTCCAACCTCAAAGGCCTTCTTAGGGATTGAAAAGAAGCATATCAGATCAATGATGACAATTTTTGCCCCAAATGTCCTTATGGTAATTTACTCATCTTGTCGGATTGCATGGATCACAAGTCACTGCAACCGCCAAGTGTATAGGGTAAAGTACTGAATACGAGGCACATTTGGATTTTTAATTATTTGATTTTTTTGTTAATTTTGATTTATTGATCGATCCTGGTGCTTTGAACATCACCAAATTTGCAACATTGATTGCTCTTTTTGAAATTTGATCCATTAGGAGTCATTAATTTGTCATTTTAGACCTTCCCACGATGGGGTTTGAGTGCATTTAATGCTGGTTGCAAACCACGGCTAGGGTCTACGGTTGAAAATTTCCAATTTGGGAACCGCAGGTCGGGGCTACGGTCCGTCGAAATTAGGGGAAACTATAAATAGTTTTCCCACTTTGAAAATTTCATTATTTTCATTCACATAACTACATTTCAGAGAGCTCTGAGAGGTGAGAGACATTCCTTGATCCGAAACGCTGCCAAACTTGACCTCAAATTGCACTCGTACCCCGATGGTGGACCCGGGATAACCATCCACTAGCAGAGGCCATGGTGCGGGCAAGGTAACTCGAAACCGAGTCCTCGCACTCATTACCAACTAAAAAATAAACCGCATTAAGTAATGGGTTAATGAACTTCACTAAATTGTTGGCAATGAACCTCACCGTAGACTAGGCTAGGTTAGATTTTTATTTTTTTGGCTAGCTAGGCTAGGAAGGGACCCAAAATGGGTCTTGGTCCTAGACCGTAGCTGGTAGCTATGGTTCCCAATTGTCAAATTGGGGACCACAGGTATCAACTACTGTTGGAATTCAAATTCCAATGATCAATTTTTGATCGCATGCGGACCGCAGGGTTGACCCGTGGTTCGATGACTTTAGAAAAATTATTAAATTTTTAATTTTTCTAAGGTTTAATAGGCAATTAATGTTATTTAATGCAATTCTGACTTGCCTAATTGATTTTTTTGGTTTTTGAATGCTTTGTGACATGTTTTTGTCTTTTTATCAGTTTTTGAATGTTTTTGACGTTTTTAAGGTTGTTTTTATCTATTTTTGCTTGTTTTAGTTAGATTTTTCTCTTATGCATTGTTTATTTCCAGACATTGACTTCTAGGGCTCGAGAGCCAGACATACTTCGCACCCTCCATAGATAGCTTACTATGGGGGAGTGAGAGTGGTTCGAAGCCATTGGTTTTGGCTATGTCTTGGATCTACCCACGATTAGGGTAGATACAACATATATGACCACGTTGGCCCAGAGCTGGAATGCCCGGACCAACACATTTCATCTATCGATGGGTGAGATGACCATCACCCTGGAGGACATCTATCGGATCTTTAGGATCCCTATTGATGGTGAGGCCATCACCTCCTCTTCCTCTCGGAGGAAGAAGGTTGTCTGTGATGCTATCTTTGATGATCGGAGCGATGAGGCCCAGTGGAAGATGGATCATGGAGGTGTACACATCAGCTATTGGTAGGGGGAGTACATCTTCTCTATCAGAGAGGTAGTCTTCATGCACCTGGTCATGCAGATAGTCCTTCCAGATTCCTCAGGTGTGAGGATCCCTTGGAACCTTCTTGCCAGTGTTAGGAGGGTTGTTTAGAGCACCATCCGTCGGCCACTACTCCTAGCCTAGGGGAGCACTTTATTGTGCCAGCTCTATCGAGAGCTATATCAGGTGACTTGTAGGAGTTGGGTAGGCATCAATTATAGCCTACTACTATAGATCTAGGGTTGGCAGCATATCCACATTGAGCATCCTATAGAGCTACCACTTGAGATTGACTCTATTGATGATGAGCACCAATGCTACGTAGCTTGTTGGCCTCATGAGGAGGAGGGGTTCTAAAGTAGGTCCCATGTAGGGGATATTGGTCATTACCTTAGTAGATTCATGGGATTGAGGCTTGATGATATAGAGTGGCACCCATACATGGGGTGCCCTGCATGGTCGAAGGCTGACGAGCGGTTACGTCAGGCTCATCGGGATAGGTGGCTCCTAGGCCACAAGGACGAGATCAAGGAGTACCATTTTTACTCTCGTGTCTTATGGTAGTTTGGCTTAGTCCAGGATATACCAGAGCTGTCGATCATCTATAGGCGGTTGGCTCTAGAGATAGGTTTATAGTGGGTACAACCGACAACACTTGGTGATGCGGCTAATGATTTCTAGGAGTCAAGTGTTTTTATGGTTGGGACTACTCCTGCTTATGATGCTTGGTGGTCGCTACTACAGTGGCAGGGATCTGGGCCCCTTGATCGGGTTGATGATGAGGCTAATCCACAGGGGTGCAATGTGCACCCATATACTGAGGGTGGTTGGGGAGAGGCTAGTAGGAGATGAACACCCCCTATGGATATCAAGGAGGAGGCACTAGATGAGGGTGAGGTGCCTCTAGATAGTGAGGTAGGCTAGCTGCTAGCCCAAGTAGTAGATCTATAGAGCCAGGTTGGGCGATTCCATACTCAGATGTTGTAGAGGGATACTAGCATCACCATGTTAGAGGTGAAGCTAGCTCATAGCGAGAGAGTAGCTCTAGGAGGAGCTCATAGGTGCTACGACTTATGCCACAATAGTAGAGGGTCAGATTTAGGAGCTGACTAGCTCATTATAGATATCAGAGGTACAATGAGCTATGACTATAGTAGAGAGGGACTTGGCTCAGTCCCAGGCTCATAGAGGAGATCCCTCCTCATCTCAGGTTATCATGGCACCACTAGTGGCACCATCAGCTATACTACCAGGAGGTGGTGATCCTATGATAGATATTAGGTGGCTCACTTCCCTTGTAGAGGAGGGAAATGACCTTTGTGATGTGAGGGTAGCTCACATCTCCCAGCTAGAGGGCTTTATCAGATTATGAGGCTTGTAGGTGCTAGAGGATAGACATGCTATGGGGTCTCAGAGGACTAGGTCTAGGACTACAGGATAGTCCATAGTGAGCTCCAGCCAATGGACCCATCAGATATAGAGGACACATAGGTCCTCTAGCACACATGGAGGCAGCTCTCATACTAGGGTCATAGGGAGATGGGTGTGACCTCTAGTCATAGGTCTAGCCGCATAGACATACCAGTTTCCTATGTGCTAGGCCTCTTTGGGTTAGGTGGCACATAGGGCCCTCAATAGGGCACACAGTAGTGAGTCGTGTAGAGCAGGCTCTAGAGCATAGGGTTGAGGGAGGTGGTGAGAGCTCCAGTATAGGGGGAGCAGGCTAGAGCTAGGGCTCTACCGGATCTAGGCTACATTTTTGCATATGTATCATTTTTGGTGTAAGGTCTAGGACCTACACGATTGTAGCCTACGGGTATTTTGTACTCCTGATGTACTCTGTTGGACACAAAAAAACACACACACACACACACATATATATATATATATATGAGATTGATCATTTATGACTCATTATGTGTACTTGTGTATGTTTAATTTTCTATTTATGTTATGCACATGGATGCAATGCTTATGTTAATTTGATGCTATATGATGTGATGTATGGATGATAGTAGGTTGAGTTTTTGTGGATGCATATGGATGCAATATTTATTTAAATGCATATTTTATTTGCTTTATTGTATGCATTTAATTTATGATGATATCATGATATGGTTATGCAATGTATGTAATGCATTATTTACATGATGGTAATCTAATGTAAATGAACTTGTATGCTTTAATCACTTAAAACATAAGGAATGAATGCAATTATGTTTATCAATCTAATGGATGACACCACATAATGTCTAAAAATCATGAATGTAATTGAAAATCCTGAAGATAAGAATTTGATCAATTAATCACCCATATATGAAATGCAATGGTATGCGATTTTATGATGCGAATGATATAATGTGTCATTCTATTTTCCTTTGCAAATTTGAAAAATATGCACAATATAGTCAGTGGTCATCTAAATATTATTTCTAATATCCATCCGGTATCTATCCTATATCTTGATTGTGCTTTATATGATGATGTATCATGGACTCGATACTTTGCAGTTTGATGATTTGTAATGACTTTTACCATTTGATGGTTTATGCTTTTAGCATTTGTTGCTTTTTAGAGAGATTTTGAGGTTTTCCATGAGACTCAAACACCCTAATAGACTTATCAAGAGTTGCATACTGACCATACTAGGCTTCTGAAATGCAAGGCTTTCGCTAGGATAGGCCCTAACTGTTCATTATCCCTATGTGTGCACATGAGTATATTTAAGATAAGACACGAGCGTTCCCCGATGTCAGGCAGGATTCTTTCAGCCCATTGCTAAGATAGGGGTTCCACAAATGTCTTATCCAATCCCAAGTTTAGATTTTAGTTGGACTAAGCCACTAGGCAATGCAGGACACCTGAAGCTAGCTCTTCCACATTCAAACATTGGTCTACCCACGAGCGAGATGCAAGTGTATCAGACATATCATCATGCGTAAGGTACAGTAGTGCCGACAATTCTAGGGATTCAGGCTCATTCCTTTCTATCCTTCAATTTTTGGGATACTTGCTCATATATGGTGAAGCAAGGGAGTCGATTCCATCTTCATTCTGAATTGTCTCTCGATCTTCATTTGATCTCTCTTTGAACTGGATTTCTGATCTTCATTTGATCTCCACTCGAACTTTTGATTTATGATCTTCATTTGATCTTCACTTTTTGGCATTCACATGTGATAATTTTCTTCAAAAACTTTCCTTTGGGGGATTTACTTGGGAAAACTATTTCTGGTATATCGATTGAGGATATCGATCTTATGATATCAATATGGGAAGTCGATCTATGATATCGATCTAGGGTATCAATCTTGAGGATTGATGTGGGATATCACTCTGGGATATTGCTCATTTTATCGTAAGCAAGGGATTCTGAATAGGGAACTAACCTATCCTTTTGCCAACTGCCAACATTTCCCATACCGTCCGCATAGAGGGATAAGCAAGAATAACTCTTTTCACTTCAGGATACCCGGTCCTACTTCATAGCTTTCATCTTCCCCTAGTCCTTGTTAGGATTGTTTAATTTTTTGATTAGTGATAGGATTCTGATATGCTAAGGGCTATACTAACTGAACCTCAGCTACAAAAGCAAAGCAAGCTTTCTACCAACTCTTGATAAGACCTCTAGGTATGGTTGAGTGACCGAAAAACCCTAGTATATCTCCATAGCAACAAAATGGGTTGTGTTGAGAAACACAATTACTCACATGAATGATGGATTATGATAAATGCAGAGATGCATGATTTAGACACAAACGTGGTGTCATTTGTAAGACTGACAAACATAATGCCTTCTATTATGGAATGCAATGGATGATGAATGCCTATATGCAATGCAATAATGCAGTGGATGCATGAGTGAATGCAAAATTCAAATACAAATGCAAATATTTTTGTATTTTATGCTTTACCAATTTTTTTTTGGATTTTATTGATTTTATAATTTTTATGAGTTTTTGAGCCTCATATCTGACCAAACGATGAGTACATGCCTTCGAAGCCTTTAGATTGACCAAGCGATTCTTAGGAAACCTTGGAGCTTTTAGGATTGACCAAAGGGATTATGAGCACCTTTGGGGCATTTTGGGATGACCAAGCGATTTTTGAGAATCCTTGGAGCTTTTGGGTTGACCAAGCAGTTTTTTAGAAACTCTTGGTGCCTTTTGATTGACCAAACTACTCATAGATGAGCTTGGAGCTTTTTAGGATGACCGAGCGGTGTTTAGCAACCCTCGAGGCCTTTGAGGATTGACCAAAGGGCTTATAGATGCCTTTGGAGCTTTTTATTGACCAAACTACTCATGAAAGAGCTTGGAGCCTTTTAGGATGACCGAGCAATTTTTAGCAACCCTTGGAGCCTTTGGGATTGATCGAGTGGTTTTAAGCAAACCCTCGAAGCCTTTTACTATGCTCTCAAGCATAAAACACCTTAATATGGATGATGTTGAGAGGTTCAGGCTCTTCAACACCCCCTAGCGATGTTAGGTGATAGGTACCTAGACCAATATTTTTAGATATGATGTAAGGTCCTAGCCAATTAGCCATGAATTTGTCTCGCATATCTAGTGGCAAATTAGAGTTCTGTTGGTTCTCTTTCAAGACAAGATCCCCAACTTCAAAGTCTCTCTAGTGGACTTTGATATTGTAAGCTCATTTTAGTCACTCTTGATAAATATGGAGATGCTCCAAAGCATTCACGTGATGTTCATCAAGCAACGTCAGTTGATCCAGTCGAGCTTGTCATGCGGTGTCATCATCGATGAACTCTTTCAATGCGATGCGTAGCATTGGAATTTCCAATTCCAAGGGCATAATGGCCTCAACGCCATATACTAGTGAGAATGGCGTTGCCCCAGTGGGCATCCGAATACTAGTCCTGTAAGCCCATAATGCAAGGGGCAGCTGGATATGCTAGTCCTTGTGGTTTTCTTGGACCATATTTTTCAATATGGCCACCACTATCTTATTTGAAGCTTCAGCTTACCCGTTTGCTTGTGGATAGTATGGAGTCACAAAACTATGTTTGATTCTATATTTAGATGTCAAAGCTCTCATAGTTTTGTTCTTGAATGACGTTCCATTATCCGATATTATTTTGGATGGAATCCCAAAATGACTTATGATATGCTCCAGTATAAACTCTGCTATACGAGCTCCAGTTGTCATTGTTAAGGGTATTGCTTCCACCCACTTTGTGAAATACTCAGTAGCCATGATTATGAATGTATGTCGGCCCGATGATGGGGGAGAGATCTTGCCTATAAGATCTAATCCCCATTGAGAAAATGGCCAAGCCGCTTGAATGGGCTGTAAGGCCTATGATGGCAAGTGCATAAGATTAGCATGATGCTGACATTTGATGCATTTCTTGACATACACATTGCACTCCTTCTCCATAGTGGGCCAATAGTAGCCCATTCAAAGGATGCGCTTGATGATGGCCATGCCATTGAAATGGCCACCGCATGTACCATCATGAGCTTGCAAAATTGCCCATGATGCCTCTTGGGGCTCTAAGCAATGAAGGAGAACTCCATCGTAACTTCGTCGGTACAAGATGTCTCCTATTAAGACATATTTTGTCACTTTTTGTTTAAATGTGCATCTTGCGGCATGCGACAATCCCTCTGGGATCATACTAAGTTTTAGGAAGTCTTTAATTTGTGACATCCAATTTTGATAAATCTCAGCTTCGACTGCTAAGATGACTTGCTCCCCCTACGTATTTACTTTTGCAAATGCAGACTAGGAAACAACCTTATGGTGAATGGTAGTACCACTCCCCGTCGGACTCTGAGAGGTTAATGACCCCCAGGGTGCCTTCTTCAAAAAGTCTTCAGCTCTACAGAACCATTCAGCTTTTGGTTCTACGCTAATCATATTGACTGACATTTTATTGTCAAAGGCTTCTCGCTCCGCTATGGGATGCGAGAGCATTTTAACATGAATGGTAGTGAAATCAATAGATATATTCTGAGGGATTAAGGATCCCAAATATGCCATGGTGTCTACAAACCTTTTTGATGAATGAGGGATTGCCTCGATGTCATACCATTCCAATTTAGCTAAATACGTGATTACAAGATCTTTATAGGCTTTCAGTACGGGACATCGACACTGAAAGAGCCCCTTGACTTGATTTACTATGAGCAAGGAGTCACCAAAGATGTTTAATCTTTTAATATTCATGGCGATGGCTGTGTGGAGCCCTAGCAGTAGGGCTTCGTACTCAACGTTATTGTTGGTGCACAAAAAATCTAATTTAAATGACAAGGGCATTGGAGCTCCTTGCGATGTGAAAAACACTATTCCAGCACCACCCCCTTGCTCACACTTCGAACCATCAAAGAACAGAGTCATATCAACATTGTTCTCTGGTTCTTCGGGTTTGGGAGCTTCAGATATGATGAAGACTGCATCGTCTGAAAGCTCTATGGTTAGAGGCCTACTGTTTGACAGTGGTGCCTCAGCTAATTGATCAGCTATGACCTATCCCTTAATGGACTTCTGGCTTATGAATTCTAGATCAAATTCTATCAATAGCATGATCCACTTCATAGTACGTGTATTGTGATACGTCTTACTCATCATGTACTGTAAAGGGTTTTGTTTTGATATAACATATGTTGTATGACTCAACATATAGTGCCACAATTTCTTTGTAGTGAACACTACTTCTAAACATAGTTTTTCCACATATGCATACCCTAGCTCGTAACTCACCAAGGTTCGGCTAATATAATATATGGCTTGCTCCTTATCTTGCACATTCTTTTGGGCTAACATGGTCCCTAATGCAAAGTCGATCACCGATATATATAGCAAAAAAGGCACATCTGGCCTTGGTGGAGCTAGCACTGGCGGCGTCACTAGGTATTGCTTTATTTCAGTGAAAGCTGCTTGACAATCCTCATCCCAATTGAATGGGACCCCCTTGTGTAGCAGTCGATTCATGGGTCGACATTTATCCGATAACTGAGTGATGAATCACTTTATCGATGCTACTCTGCCCTGAAGGCTTCTTAACTCTTTAATATTGGAGGGAGGACGCATTTCTAAGATAGCCTTGACCTTCTTTGGGTCAACTTCGATGCCTCTCTTTGAGATGATGAATCCTAATAGCTTACCAGAAGTTATGCCAAATACGCACTTCTTAGGATTCAACCTAACATTATATTCTATTAGGCGATCGAAGACCTTCCTTAAGACCTCCACATGCTCAATACGTAGCAATGACTTGGCTAACAAGTCATCCATGTAATATTCTAGGATTTTATGCATATAGTCATGAAAAATGTATGTCATGGCCCGTTGGTATGTTGCACCAGCATTTTTGAGGCTGAATGGCATAACTTTGTAGCAAAATGTTCCCCATGGCATTATAAATGTGGTTTTGTGCTGGTCTTCGGGTTTAATCCAAATTTGATTGTAACCAAAAAAATCATCCATTAAGGAGAGCATTTCATGACCTGCAGTTGCATCCACAAGAGCATCAATATTAGGCAATGAAAATGAATCTTTGGGTGTTGCCTTATTGAGGTCTCTAAAATCCATACAAATACGGATTCTTCCATCAAGTTTTCCTACGGGTACCATATTGGACACCCATTCTGGATAGTCGATGGAAATTACAAATTCTACATCCAACAACTTTTGTAGCTCATCTTTCACCATTAAGGCTACTATCGGATGCATATTTCTAAGCTTTTTCTTGATCAACTTCTTCATCAGATCTAGCGAAAGGTTATGCGTAACCAATTTTGGGTCTAGACCTAGCATATCCTTGTACATCCAAGCAAATATATTTGGTCTCTCTTTTAGTAGAGGGATGAGGGTGGCCCACTCATCTAGAGTGAGACTCTCTCCAAGTTTAACCTTCTTTGCATTGGTGGGATCATTACTGATATCCACCTCAAAGGTTTCCTCTATTGACATATGTGATCCCTCCTCAAGCTGATGAGGTGTAGGAATCAAATGGATGTCATCAATCGGGTTGATAGGTTCCACGTTGGAAGCATTTTTGGCATGATAGACATCGTATGCATAACCTGGTGCAAAATGGAAAGGTTGCAACATTTCTTCATTAGGGAAGAAATCTTCAGGCTCTATAGGTGAATCAACGTGATCCCAATCGATAGCATCTTTGTTAAGATACAATGGTTTAGATGGATCTATTGGATTGCGGAGTGGAGTGGTCAAATCAATGGAGACCATATTGATGGAATGGTATTGGCCTCTAGAACCACATGGACAAACTTCTATATAATCGATGCAGTCCTCATACCCATGATCTGGCTCTAATGGCACAGGCACAAAGGGGTCTTCTCTGTGAGGACTATGGACAACTGGATCCTCCCTATGCACTAATTGCAAAATAGGATCATTTGGCTCATGGAGCTCCATGTAGGTCGGTGGAAGAGGATTAACCAACCGATAAATTTGCTCCAGGTTTAACCGTCTTGCTCTCAGACGAGGACCAACATGTAACTAATGATAGACCTCATCTATGTCGATGGGTTGATGATGGTGATGCAAATAAGGAGGACCAAGGTAGGCCCTCTCTAACTCATCTTCTTCATCACTATCCGACAACCAAAACCCATAATTCTCTCCTACTCCTATGGGGCGCTCTGGCAGGTGCGGCCCCATGAATCTGACCTCTTGATTGTTGTCATCACTATCCGGATAAATCAGATAATTATATCGTAAGTGTGACACTATCAAGAAATCTAGCTCTGCTTCTTCCCCCAAGTGATCAATGTTGGGAAGAGTCTCTTCGGTAACATGTACCGACTCTACAAGCGGTATGTGATGCGCATGCAAAGACCCTAGATAGGTCACCTCGGCTTCATCCTCAGATTGATCATTGTTTGAGGATTCATTGTCAGCATCATAACTCGGTCCACTCATCTCGGAGGTGGACTCCTCTCCATCATCACTGTATAGATCTCCTGACTCGAGATCACCCAAAATTGTGGGGCTATGCCCCTGCACACCTGTGTCATTGGTAGCATTATGGATTTGATGACCCAGGTTGTCTCTAGGGTTCCACTCTGTATCAATACGCTCTAGGAGCTCTTCATGATTTCCTTCAAGTGGCTCAATGGTGATGACAGATACCATTGGGTAAGTCCTCTAGAATCTGGATGGATTAGGATGATATGGGTTAAAATCCACGTCATCCCCTAGGCTAAGGTACAAGTGATCTAAGGATGCTATGAGCAAGTCATCTTGTCCTTGTATCTGTAATCCCAAGCTGAACCTATCAGTTGCTAACTGATAATGTGGTTCGAGCGGAGTCCTACATCCTTGTTCGAAGAGACCAAGGTCATACCCATGCCAATGATATAACTCAAAAATATGTCTGGCATAGTCAGGGTTTGATAGATAATGAACATTCACCATGAATGGTTCATCATCATCTTCATCCATGGGCGTACGCGTGGGAAGCTGATCTAGCCCCGCATAGATGAAGTTTGTCTGGTTGGGTGGTTCTCCCAATGGAACCACGGATCCAACCAAAAATCGGTGAGCATGGGGGTGACCCATCTCTTGTGCTGTCTCTAGAATTGGTCTGAAGGTAACATTTTGCACAATGTACTCTCCAAGCCCTGTAGTGGCTAGATGAATAGTCACCTACAGTGTGGATGACCCTACTGATAATGCAAGTGAGGTAGGCTGAGGTACCTCCTCGACTATATCTTGGGCTCCCTCTATTTCCATAGGGATGGGAGCCTCTTCGGTGACTGGCTCGAGCATATGCTTTTCTTCTCTCTTGCCCATTTTTGCATTTTTCTTCCTCTTGTCCTGAAGCATCACTGATGCGGTTAATCTTAAATAAGTAGCAATAGTATTCTCAGATCTATGTGAAACATATATCGATGGTTGAGCATCTACCCTTTGCTTTCTTTCTGGAATCTTAGTCGATGATGCTGGCCGGACGTCTAGGTGCATTGATGGGAGTATGAAACCCCCTGGCAGATCTACCATGTTCACAAATTTGAATGGTTCTCCATCTGATGGTACCACGTGAACTTGTCCCTCATGAATGTACTTCATGCACTGATGTAATATCGAGGGAACGCAATGCATCTCATGAATCCAGGGCCTCCCTAGTAGGATGTTGTACTGCATGGCTCCTTCTATCACATGACACATCATAGAGATGGTCTTTAGGCCTACTTGGATGGGTAGGACAATCGTACCAACCATCGAACATAACACATCGTTAAACACTCTCAACGTGAATGCAGTTGGTATGATGTGTGATTTTGGCAGCTTCAAGGGACTCAAAGCCTTGGTCGTTATGATGTTGATCGATGAACTAGTGTCGACCAAAACCCTTTTAAATGGCACATGGTTGACACATGCAATTATATGCAATGATGGGTCAGCCATCTTAGTGGGAACCATCCTGATCTCGTGATCATAAAATTGGATCGTTGGTTCTTGGCACTGTTGTACATGTCCCACAAAATTTGTGAATGCTTGAGCATCCTAGGATTGTACTTCAATAGACCTCAAAATGTCCATAAGAGTCTCCCTGTGCCTAGGGGACTATTGTATTAATTCATATATGGACAGCTTCGTAGGAGCTGTCTACAGGTTTTGGACTAGCCTGCTCCGTATGGTCACCACCGGTCTCGTTGGTGGGCCTGGAATATTCTACATCGATTGTTGATTCGACATGGCTTGTATTCTTATGGGAGCACATGGTTGATTCGGCTGCTCATACCTCCCATGCCTTGTGACAACATTAACCATACCAACGAACCCTTGAGTAGGTGGTTCGACGTGCACCTGGTTGACGTGACCAACGTTGTTGCATGGTGCCTCATGGTTTGGAAGTGGATTCTTGTAGATCCCCATGTTCTGGTTGTCAGGCGCTAGTGGATTACTTGGCACTACAAGCTCTCCTTTCTCAATCATGTTTTGCATGATATGCTTGAAGGACCAACATACTTCGATGTCATGACCCTTCGCTCGGTGAAAGATGCAAAACAAGTCATCCTGGTACCCCTTTGCCTTGGGTTGATTTGGATCGACCATCTTGATTTTGGGTAATCTTATTGCCTTGGCCTCACACAATTGGTGGAATATCGATGTTAGCGATTCTATCAAAGGTATGAATTGGTGAGGTGGGCATTGTTCTTTGTTCTTGCCCTTATAGTTATTGTTGCACTTTTCGTACTGCATAGGAGGAGGTTGGGCCTGATAATTTTGCTTTTGCTGCCCTTTATCCTCTCTCTGGAGGTTCAACACCACTTGGTTGATGTGGGCCTGCTTGCCCTTATGCTTTGTGGAGCTCTTATTTGGCCCCTCTTTCCTGCTCTTAAGCTTCAAGTTGCCTTCCTACAACTTGATGTCTTCAATCACCTTGGCTTGCGCCAAAGCCTCCTCGAATGTTGAATATTGTTGCAGCTACAACAATAGCGAGATGTGCTTGGCACAACTCTTAGTGAACATTCAGGTTAATTCCATGGTAGGAATAGGGAATGGTAGCTTCACCATTAACCTCCTCCATATCTTTCTGTATTGCTCAATTGGCTCATCATCGCGCTGAGCTAGCACAGCCAAATCGAAAAGGTTTACCTATTTCTTGATGCCAAAAGAAAAGTGTTCAAGGAAAGCATCTACCAGTTGCTCAAAACTGGTAATACTATACCTCTTCTACTGGTTGAACCACTCTCGGGCTGGGCCTGAGAGCATCATGACAAACGTATGTAGAAGTAAGGCATTATTGCTAGCTATTTGGAAATAGGCATCCAAAAATCTCGTGACGTGCTCCTGTGCATCTTCGTCACCTTTAAACTTGTCTAGCCTAGGCATAACAAAATGCTCAGGATAGGTAGGAGCAAGTATCGAGGGGTCTAGAGGCTCATTGTGAATATTTCTTAAGGTCAGCTTTTGAACAGCCATGCCTTGCCTCTCGATCGCCTTCACTTTAGCCGCTAGGGCTTTGTAGGCCTCTGAGGATAAGAAGTCCTCCTCCCTAAGTTGATGCGAGGGTGGTCTCGAAGGTACATTCTTCCTCTATCAAGGTGGAGGTCGTTGCTCTTCCTCCTCCTCGACTAGGGATTCTTTAGGATATTCTTGATTGTTTCCATCTCCCTCTTCTTCCTCATATTGTTGTTGCCTCTCATGTTCGAATGGTGGTGGTCGTTCTCTTTGTTGGGCACTAATATGAGTATGAGCATCTCTACGCTCCTACTGCACATCGACTTGCGAGAAAGCCTTTCTCTGGATGCGCTCTCTACTCTCTACATGAGTATATAGGCCAGCCCTGGCTAGCCTATCTTCTTGCTCTACGCGCTCCTTTTGGGTAAGGATGCATTCTTCATGCATGCGCTGCTCATATAGTCTCTGTCGAATGAGCCTCTGTGATTGAAGATTCTCATCTTCAATGCACTATCTTTCTAAGCGAGCATCCTCCAATTGATCTTGGAGAAGCTGTCACCGCTGCTCAGATACCAGCCTATGCGATCTATCAAGGTCATTGGCCATGATAGGCCTCTGGTATGTATGCTCTGTGCGAGTGACCTTATGGGTTATGTACCCATCTGACTGATCTACGATGCTTTTGCCTTTGTCTGTAAAGATGACATTGGCATCCTACTGAACTCTATGCTCTGTGCCACCATGCATGGATGGTGGATGGATCACATGAGGGTGCTTAGAAGCCTCTCCATGTTCTCTAGTAGTTCTTATAGAACCCCTACTATGCTCACTCAGGGCACGAGTGGGCGGAGCTGAAGGCTTATAGCCTAGCTGCTCGAGGATGCTACCCAAGCCATCCAACTATCTGGATCTCCATCGCTCATGCGGTGGTGTGCCATTGGCTCCCACCTTAGCCATGTCAATGGTGATATTTCTATGTTCTTTACATGTGGGAGTCTGCATAGGCCTATGCTTAGTGGTGACCCTATCTGAATGCCCCTAAATGGGTGGATCTCGATCCCGTCTGTACTCCGAAGGTGGAGCCATGGATCCTCCTATAGACCTATGTCATAGGGGTACTAGCTTAGACCCCTGTATAATGTACTCTTCGGCTGATCCCGTAGATGCACATGCAATGCGGTCTCGGTAATGGCTTTCGAGTGGAACACTCTCATGCTGAGAGGCTCCCTGATCTATCCTGTGCCTAGAAGAATGCACAGAAACTCCTCTAGTAGGGGTATGCTCAGTAAGTTCCCCTCGTGTCGAGTTATCTCCTCTAATGCTTGTCGAATGATGTTCGAGAAGCACACGTGGGCGAGGACTCGACATGTGCTGCTGATGTGAATCAGTTGGGGCTTGGTCATTGGCTTCAGGCTTATGCCTTTGTCGACCGCCCCGTGTCTCCACCATAGTGTACCTAGTGTCTAAATTTATTCTTTATTACACAAACAAGGTATACAATAGTGTTTATCTTGTATTAATTTTTGAAAGTGAGCCCTAAACTATTTGATGTTGTTTCAATGATTTGTTGTATCAGTATAGAACTCCTTATCATGTTTTGAAAAGCGTTGGATGATATTCTCAGTTTAAATTGGCTTTCACCTGTATACTCGTAGCTCGACAACTTGGCTATGAACTCCAAGTCATGTAATCCAACCTATAATGTGTGGTAATGAAGCCCACACATGGTCAAGGAGCACAGGTCCTCCTAGATCCTCACCCATTTTCCCTCAGTCAACGTTATACCCTCCGAAGAGAATACATGCAAATTTTCTAGGGTACGAAAGGTTCTTGGATCCGGTATTGGTCTAATAACAAAGGGTACGTAGGATTTGGGCCAGTGGATGGAAATGATGCCCACCATCGTTGAACCCTACTAGTGGTTGGATGTCAAGCCCAACTCACTAGCGTTTAAGTGCCAAGTGGTGTGTGTGGTTCATTTTAATATACATAAAAGAAATGCATCATATAGCACTCATGCTCATTTTCTATATGCTATGCAAATGAAAGAACATTTCAAATTCAGAAAATGCAAGCTATTCTAGATGCTCTTTGAGACAATGCACATTACGATGATAATGACCACTAATTGGGCCTCACACATGCAAACCAAATAGACACTTCTATCAAGCACGCTGTAGCCTAGGGCGGATTGCAATCAGAGGTCCGTTGTTCCTAGCAACACCTTTCTACAAATGCAAATTGAAATGAACTAGGACATGATTAATTTCCTTTTTCTTAGTTTGCTTTTCCTAATTGCATTTCACAATTATGCATTCTATAAAAACATAGAGAGTAAAAAAAGAATATAGAGTGGAAAATAGGGCCTACCTCAGGTCCTGAGTTGATCTGCACTCTACTTTTTGTTGTCTGTGTTGTCAGGTGTAAACCGTAGGTCTGGTCTATGGTTCAGACTATAAACCGCATGTTGAACCTACGGTTCAATTGTTGGCCCATAGCTGATAGTTGCGGTCTATACCTACAATTCCAAAAGCACAAGAAACACAGTCAGATGTCTATTTTTGTGGGGTGCCACCGTGATCGCCTTCTATAACCACCAAAAAGGCTCACACCTAATGTATCCTATTGCAAGAATTGATAAAAAAAATACAAGATGCATACAAGAACAAGAAATTGACAATGAAATGATCAATAAAAGATGCTTTATTCCATTATATTTCAATGCCAAACTCGAATTACAAGTACATCCCTCTTAGGGATAATCATCTTGATACAATTGTTACAATAGGAGGTATTTTGTTTCCCTCTCAAGGGTAGGTGTGATTTCAAAGTGCCCTTCGGGATGACACGAACTGCTCTAGGGTGGAGTAGACCCTCTTCTTCATGTTGAGGAAGGAATTGAATGATTGTAGCTCCTTTAAAACCTATTTCCTATGATCAAGAAACAACACAAGAATGTCAAAAGCATAGGAAACCTCTCATGATGAGGCCCTTTAAAGACAAATAGCATGAAAATAGCATAATGACATGAATTCAAGAAAATGCGTAAACTATGCTAAACATGCACAAATCCTATCAATATTGATGGAAATATATGAACAAGAAATACAACTATCAATCTATGGCATCAATTACTTGAAATGAAGCATTATAACATGAAAAGAAGCCATTAATGTCTAAACTACCATAATGAAAATAAGTTAGTAAAAACACTAATTATGTCGGTTAGAAGTCTCTAAATTCCTAACTAAACCATTAAAATGCTAAATGTAATCTAATTAAGCATACTGGAAGTGAAATAATAAGGAGAAGTCACCTCTGTTGCAAACCGTAGCTCTGATTAGCGGTCTACACTGTAAACCATGGTTGAAAGCCATGGTGAGCAACCAAGTGGTTTGCCCTCCAAATTCAAGGGTTGTGGGCTTGACCTCCTTGTCCAATTGATGTTCAAGGGTCACCTTCGGTGTCCTCTGATAGGTTTGGCGGTTGAATCATTGAATTGGGCCTCCGTTTGCCCGAATTAGCATTTCTTGGCTCTCCTAGCTCCTTAGGGCATCCATGGCACAATTGTCATGATGGTTGACGAATTAGCAAAGGGGTTGGCAACAAATCTCTCTCAGTACTCTCAAGTGAGTGTACAATTTGATAGGGCTTCACTGCTCAAGTGTGCTATCTCATCTCTCTATATTTTGCCCTATTTTTGAGGGGTACTTATAGGATTACCCAAGGGCTAGGGGTGGCTTCATGGAGAAGCCAAGATCAAGAAGGGGTGGTTAGGATAGTTGGATTGGAAGCTTCCATCCTTTAACCACCTTCTTCTAGAACAAATGGCCATTCAAACCGATTTGGCTCGGATGAAGGCCAACTGAACTTCAGTTAAGACCGTAGGTTACAGCTGCGGTCCAGACTGTAAACCATAGGTGTCAACCATGGTTCAGATTGTAGACCGTAGGTCTAGGCTATGGTTCAGACTGATTAGGCCAAGGAGCCCAAATTGAGTGGTTAGAACCACTGCTCTATCTTGGAGTCTATCCAAGATCTTCCATATGGTCTTGTAGCATGTCCATATGAGTAGTCGCCATCGACATGACGCATTTTAGGTGTCTACAAGTTGAACTCCCATATTGACCACATAATTAAAGGAGTGCCTTCTCAATATATGTGAATATTTCTAATGCTACAGACTATATAGTTGAGAATATTCTTATAATTGTATTTATTTACGAATTTACACCAATTCTTGTTATGATATTCCTTATAATAGTTAAGGAATCTCCTTATAGAAATTATATATTTTTTCTTTTGTCAATATTATCTCGAATACATTTGTCATTGCTTTTGTAAAATTATTTGTTTTTCTATATTTATCTGCAAAGGCTAGTAAAATGTTATCTTTAGGATCTCTAAATTCATCTTCACCATATGCATTTCTTGGATTTCCTTATGAAGTCCTATTAAAATTAAGTTTATCCAATATTTCTTAGGACCTCTTTATTTTTATTTTACTCCAATTTTACACATTGGTCTAGACCCTTATTATTAGGGAATGTAAGGACCTATTTTCATACAAAAATTTGACTTCAAATATATTAAAAGACAATTGGTATCATCAGACAATATTTTTTTGTTGGTATTTCATAAATTATGAAACTACCATTAAATTTATCGAAGCGATAGATAAAATCAATAAATATATTTTTGTAAAATTTTCAATGTTTATATCATATGATTAAATTTATAAATAAAACATGTTATAGTAAGTGATAATTATGTAGTTACAAGCTTATTGCAGTGGTAAGGGCTTTGGCCTCTCTTTGAGAGATCCAAGGTTCAAAGCCTACTCGGTATGAGGGGACAAGGATCCATAAAAAAAACTTATGTAATCTCATTGAAAAAAAGTAATAACAATGGGAAGCCAATTAACTAGGAGTGAGTGCAATTGGAAGTAAGTGCGAGCGCGAGCTTGGAGTGAGTGAAACAAAAAAATGACTATAATTGGAAGCAAGTGCAAGTGCAAACTATGATCGAGTGCAACCTAAAAAACATATGAGCATGAGCTAGGAGTGAGTGTAGCTAAAAGTGAGTGCAACCAAAAGTGAGTGTGAGCACAAGCTGAAGTGAGTGCAACTAGAAACCAGTGTGAGTTGGGAGTGAGTGCAGTCGAGAGTGTAGCTAGGAGTGAGTGTAGTCAAAAGTGAGTGCAAGCAGGAGCTGAGAGTGAGTGCAGTCAGGAGTGAGTGTAGCTGGAAGTGAGTGTATTTGGAATAAAGTGTGAGTGTGATCATAAGCCATGAGCAAGGAGGAAGTGTAGGCATAAATCAAGAAGTAGAAAGCAAAGTACAATCAAGAAACAAGTGTCACTTCTCATTTTAGATCTTAAGAGAATTTAAATTATCTACTTGAATAAAATCTAGGTAACATGGAAAGAAAGTCAATTTTGAAATTCCTTACTAAAAGCAATAATGACCTATTTCGAAGTATGGATGCCATAGCTAGCAATAAGAGGAAGAGTGAATCTATGACAAACCTTATCCAGGTAGCATATATAACACCAAAAGTGATTATCAAGGATGAGATCATTAGACATGATATAATGGTTCTTAAAAATAAAGGGTTAATATGGAAGTTCTATGGATATTGGCTAGGGTTTTTTGAGATTCAAAAATGGATCAAGTTGAAGTGGGGATTGAATTCAAATTACTCCATGACTTTTCTTCCAAAAGGATTTTTCCTCATTATTTTCTACAATTTAGAAATAAGGGATAAAATAATGGATGGAGGCCCATGGTTTAGGGGTAAAAATATATTATATTTAAGACCTTGGAGTGAGAATTTTTCTATGGATGCAAAAATTATTAAAATAATTTCGACATGGACTAGGCTTTTTGGACTTCCTTATCATCTCATAAATTAGGATATTTTGAAAAATATTAGTAATACTCTAGGTGAATTCATCTAATAGGGACCAACTAATAAGAAGATAAGGCATGCTATATACACTCGAATATGTGTTGCCACATGTATTTCAAAATATTTTTACCGTAGTCAATTAGGATTAAATATGAATTAAGAGGATGGAGTCAACAAGTGGATAATGAAAACATTTCATTCCAATATCGTAAATGTCATCAAACCAGGCACATGGCAAAAGATAGCAAAGTAAAAATGATGGAGGAAGAGATGGAAATTTTTTGGCATGAGGGTAGCTTCAATTTGAAACAAGAAGATCATATAATAGGAGAAGCTAGGTCAAATCAAGGATTTTCCACTCCTAAAAAAGTGGTAAGAAAATCCCCTCTACATCATTAGAAGGAAAATTCCATTACAATTTACTCGAATCAACCATTAAAATAAAAAATGATATGAGGGATGAGCAAGTACAATGTGAAAATTCAAATATAAAAGGAGCTAAATGTGTGAAGGAAAAGGGAAAGGTAGATTTTAAAGCAATGAAAGATGTGAAGGTGAATTTTAAAGCAAATGAGGTGAAGAAGGTCAAGCTTAATCCAAGTAAATCACCTTTATTTTCCTCAAGTAGCATAAATCTCTTTACAATAAATATGAAAGTAGTAAAGGGTGTATTCTTTGCACTTCAGGATTTCAAGAATAGTAAAATAAAGAAAATATTATGGAGGATATCCAAGGTAATTTAGGGTTTCCAGGCCAACATAAGAAAATAGACTATGGAGGATCATCTATGTAGTTTAGAGTTTTCGGGAAACATAAAGAAGAAAATGCTAATGAGGCTATTCCTTGCACTTTCGATTCTTTAGGGCAACATTAATCTTTAGAAGATAAGTCTCATTATGAACAATATAAAAAACAAAAAAAAATATCAGAGATTGTTGGTGGGAATGGAAGAAGGAGAGGAAGGCCATAAAATCATGAACAAAGAGAAAAAGAAACTCAATAGGATATTGATCTGGGAAGTCAAATAAAAATATCATAAGTGTTAACAAGAAGTGGGGCTAAGCCCACTAATAAAAATAAAAAGTGTTGATGATGAAAATGATATTGTGGAATATTAGGGGTATGAATAAAACCCCTAAAAAAAGAGCTATTAAGGAATTGATAGGTTGTTATAGTCCTAAGTTTATTTTAATATAAGAAACAAAATTAAGTAGTGAGGAATGTAAGGATGCTTTTATGAATATTTGGAATATGGGTGATTGCTTAGCAGTTTCTACTAAAGGAGCTTTAGGTGGTATTACAATAATATGGGACAATGCAAATGGGATGGGCAATTATTAGAAGCAAAAAATATTTGTGTTGTTGGATTATTTTGTAGGAAAGAGGAAAAAATCAAAGTTAGGGTTATAAATATATATGCTCCAACTATAGTTACTCCTTGTGAAATATCTTGGAAGGACCTTAGCATATTTTTATCAAATACAATGATTATTCATTGTGATCTATAGATTCTTGGGGGTGATTTTAACATTGTTCTATATATTTTAAAAAAAGGATGGTATTATAATATGATCTAAATCAGTGAAATATTTTGCTTCATTTGTCAATTCAAATGATCTCTGGGATGTTAATCCCTTAAGTTTTCAATACACATGGGATAATAGATGCATTGGGTAAAATCATATGGTAGAAAGATTGGATAGATTCTTGTTAGCCAATAATTGGTTGCAAAACAAGTATATAATCTCTTTAGATATTTTATTACGAGCAGGATCAGATCACAAACCCATTCTTTTGACTTTTGAGTTAACTAATAATGGCCATACAAAGCCATTTCACTTTCAGTCTATGTGGCTCCAAGATCTTGATTTTTTCTATATGGTTATGTTATTGTGGGATGAATCAAAATTTGAAGGATCACATATGTATAGGTTTGTTCAAAATTTGAAATATTTAAAGGAGCAAATGAATATTTGGAATGCCAAATATTTTGGTAATATTTTTAAATAAATTAAAGAAATTGAATCCAAGCTCAAAAATTTACGAGATAGTAGAAGTTAATGGAATGGATTAGGATTATTATGTGAAAGAACAACAATTACTTTTTGATTATCATAATGTGTTGGAAAATGAGGAGTCATTGGTTCCAAAAATCTAGAGAGAAATGACTCAAGGAAGGAGATACAAAAAAAATTCATGTTACAACAAAAGAAAATTTTGATTTTGTCACATACAAAATATTATAACTCCATATAGAAGAAATATTGAGGACAAAAAAGATATAAGGAAGGAAGAAATTAATAATTTAAAAAATATTGTGTCAGATACAAGGATAAGGAGGCACAAGAAAAACTTCTGCAAAGTATTCCATAAATTATAACTTAGGGACAAAATGAAATCTTGATGAATAATATATCTATGAACGAGCTCTAGGAAGTAGTTTTCTCTTTCTATCCTTACAAGACACCTAGCCTTGATGGATTTCTTGCAACTTTTTTCAAAATTTTTGGCATTTATTGAAGAGTGATATGTTAGTTACAGTTGAAGAGACCCAAAAAAGGAAGGCTATAATAAATGAGATCAATGCTACTTCTATTACCTTGTTTTACAAGAAACGTGACACAAAATATTTTGATAATTTTCTTCTAATAAGCCTTTATAATATGATTTATAAGATCATTTCAAAAATAATAGCAAACAAGTTCAAGGGTATTCTAGGTTGTCTTATCTTAGAAGAACAAGGTGGCTTTATTTATGGTAAATAAATTCTTGATAGTATAATTATTGCACAAGAGGCCATACATTATTTTCATTCCATGAAAAAACTAGGTATGCTTTTGAAATTAGATATGAACAAAGCATATAATAGGGTTTCCTAGAATTTTCTACATGTTATTCTCATAAAGTTTGGCTTTGATTATAGTGTTAGCATATGATATCATGGTATACATATATTATATTATATATATCAAATACTTCTAAACGCTTCTCTAATGCACAGTTGGGTGGGTAGTTCACCAACCGTTGGTTGGTTGGTTCAATGAACCAAACCACCATTGGACTGTATATATTCGAACTATAATATCAATTCAATTGCTTCATGATTTTTTTAAACATGGTACCAGAGCATCTATTTCAAGGAGAAGAATGTGAAGGCACATTTTCCTAGGATATCTACTGGACATGAGGTAGCACGAGGAGGAAGTAGGTGAGATAATTTCCCGAGGTAGCACGAGGAGGACGCAGGTGGGCGAAGAGCGCAACCCAAGTCAGGCTTGCTTCCTGAGGTAACATGGTTTTATGTTTGCAGATGATAGAACACAGACCTGTGAGACACACATGGTGGTTGGAATGGTTTTCTATTTGTAGGTGAAAAAACATAGATTGTAAGGCACATGTGGCGGTTGGACAACGATTGGACAAGTGGTGATTGGCGATTGAAAAATGATTGGAAAAGTGGCGACTGACATGGCAAAAGCACATATAGATGACTAACTAGGCATGGTGTGACATGGATGTTTGACTAGGGGAGGGTGATGTGGCAGACATCAGTTTGTGGTCAGTTGGCAAAAGGTCGACTTGGTTTCCCAACGACAATCAAAAGCAATGTGGGTTTCTTCATTTTTCAACTCCCATGACATTGATGTATAGGAAATGTGAGATTAAAAATTTAACATTTTTTTTTCCTATTTTCTATGCCCGATGAAGATAAGTTGAAGAATCTACCCCCTAACCCTGTCAAGCGCTCTAGCTCAATTGGTAAATCTCGACACCTATTTGATAGAAGGTCACCAATTCGATTCTCGTCGGGAGTCATAAGGGTTTGAATTCTTTTCTCTTGTTTGTCGATGTGTAGAACTCAAGAAGGATATCTTGTCCTTTAGATCTTGTCCCCACTAATAGTTGGCGTATTCGGGTGGGCACTGTTAGTGCTTGTCACCGCGAGGTTGTAGGGTCCAATCTCACCCATGTCATTTCAAAATAAACTAGATATTTTTTTTGCTATCCTGTCAAAAGTTGATGCCCGGAAGGAAAAATTAATGCCCAACAAGCAAAAATGATGCCCAACAAAAAAAATTGATGCCCAAAAAGAAAAATTGATGTCCAACAAGAAATTGACAATTTTTTGTCAATTTTTGCAATTTTTGACAACTTTTGCCTAACCTGTTTTGGACCAAGGAGGGTCATTTTTTTGCCAACCAGGGGCATTTTTGTTGGAAAAGTGAATATTGTTCATTGTAAAACTGGTATTGTAATAGGTGCATTTTCGGTGGAAACCAACACCTAGAGTAGTTAAATTTATGGGCATTTGTGGTTGTATTGTGCATTTAAATTTCCTATTTTCTTGCATTATCAATCATAAAATAAAGCAAAAGAAAAGACCCCAAATTTATACACCTATTTGTATAATTTATTGCACAACAATATTCGGTATATACGATACCTCTGGTCCACACTTACAGGTGATGTTGTCGTGCTTGGACTATTGTATCTAACGCCTAATATAGCTGCAACAACGATGTCTAAGCTATTGTTCTCTATCAATCATCGGGGAGAAATAAGGTAAACCAGTTCTGATATTCACTCCATTCAATACCCTAATTCTTTCTGATTGCTTGGCTTAATTTCCTCCAACTCATCAACCTTCTTTCGAAGGGTTTTGAGGTAGGTGCCATCAATATTGATCGAATTCCCTTTCACGTACTCTTGCAAGTATAAATAAAGGGGGACCATTTGGTGTTATAAGGAACCTTCACAATGGCCTCTGTTCACAAATATCTATTAGATTCACAGTTGTTGAAAGGTTCTAACTTCGCACCATGGAAGACAAAGATGCGTGCTATTCTTCAAGTGGAATATTTATGGGATGTAGTGACTGGCACTACAAAATACCCTGGAATAGCAGGAGAGATCAAGATGCTTTTGATAAGAAGGACAAAATATATCTCATGTTTATTTTGCTTGCTACTACAAATGAGGTCCAGCCTTATATCTATGATGCCAAAACTAGTAAGGAAGCTTGGGATGCTTTGATTACTATTTATGAAGGTAAGAATCAGTCCACTATTCTACACCTTCAAACTCAACTACATACACTCAGTATGAAATATGGTGAGACAGTTGACCTATTCCTATGCAGAGTGGTAGAATTGAAAGCCAAATTGAATGCTATGGGACAACCAGTGGATGATGCTCTCTTGACCTCTATCATCTTGAGAGCATTACCAGAGTCCTATAAGATGTTGATAACCTCACTTCATGTATCTGGTAGACAAGTGTCTTTTGTGGAATTAGTGAATTTGCTGCAAACTGAAGAGGTAAATCAGTTTTAGAAGGATGAAGTGCCAGATAATTCCCTCTACACCAAACAAGGGGGTAAGAAACAAGGTCAGTTTCAAAAAGGAGGATCTTCATCAAAGGGAAAAGGAAAACAACATCAGTAGAAAGACAAACAATATTGCAATATTTGTGATATGAATAACCATGACACCAATAGGTGTTGGTTTAAGAACAAACAACAGAATGACCAAGATCATAAGAAGAAGGGAAAAGGGAAATACAAACCATAGAAGAAGAATAAGCCACCCAAGGGGAATGTTGCTTATGCTGAATCAAACTCAGACTCAGATTCTACCGAATCAGACTCGGACTCATATTTTGAGCGAGCACACAAGGTGCTCATGACTCATACTTCATCTCAGTAGAAATATGTAGTGTGGTATATTGATTCAGGTGCTAGTAAGCACATGACTAGCGATCGATCGTGGTTTGAGATATTTGAGGAAAAGGAAGGTAAGCCAGTAATAATTGCTGACAATCAAACCTACCAAGTGAAGGGTGAAGGTGATGTTTCTATCACTCTTCCAGATGGTAAATATCAGATTGAGAAGGTACTCTATGTTCCTGGATTGGCTAAAAATCTATTGTCAGTCCCTCAGATCTTGGATCGAGACATGGATGTTATGTTCAGTGTTGAGAAAGGTAAGAAGAGATGTTTTATAACCAAAAAAGGAAAACATGTAGCAACAGGATCATACAAGCATGGCTTGTTCATTTTAGATGTCGTTTCAACGCCTCATGTTGCCTTGGAAGCAACTACAAAGGAGGCTACTTCTCTATGGCACAAGAGATATGGGCATCTAAGTTCAGGATATTTTCTTGAGTTGAGAAAATATGAGATGGTGAGAGGACTTCCCACCCTTTCATCCACATTGCCAATTTGCTCGGATTTCTTAGCAGGGAAGCAACACCGGGTACCATTTGAAGTTAGCTCTTCATGAGCTAAGAAACCTTTGGAGTTGGTACACACCGATCTGTGCGGTCCTATGCCAACCAACTATGGTGGAAAGAAGTATTTTCAATTGTTTGTTGATGATTACTCATGGAAGATGTGGGTTTTATTTCTTCAATTGAAGTCAAAAGCATTTCTGTACTTTCAACAGTTCAAGAAGCTTGTTGAGAAGGAGTCAGGATGTTCCATCAAAACCCTTCGCTCAGATCGAGGGGGGAATATACTTCCAAAGAATTTTCATCATTTTTGAATGAACATGGGATTAAGAGACAACTGACAACAGCCTATACTCCACAACAAAATGGAGTTGCAGAAAGGAGAAATCATTCCATTGTGGAAATGGTTTGATGTATGCTTATAGGAGCACACCTTGAGCATGAGTATTGGGCAGAAGAAGTAAACACAACATCATACCTCCTGAATAGAGCACCCACAAGAGCTCTACAGGGTAAAACTCCACAAGAAGCATGGAGTGGTAAGAAACCCTCCATTTCTCATCTAAGGGTTTTTGGATGTAAGGCATTCATGCACATACCAAAATAGAAAAGGAAGAAGTTAGATGAGAAAACCCTACAATGTATCTTTCTTGGTTATGATGAGCATTCAAAGGGATATCGATTGATAGATCCTATGACCAAGAAGACACACATAAGTCAATATGTGGTATTTGATGAAGCTTTCACATCAAATAACACTTCTACAACTGTATACCTTGAGGACGATGAGCCTAAGAAAGAGGCTCCTCCCCCATAGAACAAGATTCCAAAATGGTATACCAGTACATTGAGAGATTCCAAGTTGATATCACTTCCAGATCTAACTCTAGATCGACCTTGTACTCACAGTATGACTCAACAGATGAGAGTAGAGGCATCAACTTTAGAGGTTGACGAGCTTTACCAATAATTTGATGAACTATCTGTAGATGCAGAGGAAGATAGAGAAACAAATATGGAGGATGAGAGGGTTTATATGATAGCATTGGATGAAAATGAACCCACAATAGTTTAGGATGCACTTAGTGAGCCTCAGTGGAAGGCTTCTATGGAAGCAGAACATACATCTCTCATGAAAAATCATACATGGAAGCTAGTAAATCTGCCTTCAGGAAAGAAGCCCATTGGCTGCAAATGGGTGTTCAAAGTGAAGTATAAGGAAGATGGTACTATTGATAAGCATAAATCCTGTCTTGTTGCAAAGGGCTATGCTTAGAAAGAAGGCATAGATTATGAAGAGACTTTTTCCCCTACTACAAAAATGACTACCATTCGAGTACTTTGTGCCATGGTAGCTCAGTTTGGGTGGAAGTTACATCAGATGGATGTAAAAAGTGCTTTCTTGAATGGTGACCTACAAGAAGAAGTGTACATGACCCAACCAAAAGGATTTGTTGTTGAAGGGCAAGAACATAAAGTTTGTAAGTTGATCAAATCCTTGTATGGGCTGAAACAAGCTCCACGAGCTTGGTACATCAAAATAGATAGTCACCTAGTGTAGCATGGTTTCCAAAGAAGTCCTTCAGATGCAAATATCTATATCAAGAATAATGGTTCTGACATAGTGATTTTGGTGCTATATGTAGATGATCTGATCATAACAAGGAGCTCAGAGAGTATGATTGATGCAGTAAAATATGATTTGAAACAATATTTTGAAATGACAGATCTAGGACTTCTTCACTATTGTCTTGGTTTGGAAGTGACTCAGAAAAAGCATCATATCAGAGTAACACAAAAGAAGTATGCCAAGACATTGGTTGATAAATATCGCATGACTAATTGTAAGTCTAAGGCAACTCCAATGGAGCCTGGACTCAAGCTATCGTGATATGATAAATCACCACAGGTAGATGGCACTCTCTATCACCAACTGATTGGGAGTCTCATATATCTGACAAATACCAAGCCAAATCTCAGTTTTGTTGTGGGTTATCTTTCAAGGTTCATGCAGGAACCAAAGGTGAGTCATTGGAAAGCAGCAAAGAGAGTTCTTCATTATGTCTATGGTACTACAAATTTTGGCTTGGAGTACAAAAAGAATAGCAAATTCTATCTACAGGGATACATGGACTCAGACTATGCCGGATCCATTGATGATCGCAAGTCGACTTCTGGATACATTTTCCATCTTGGATCTGGTCCTATCTCTTGGCATAGTAAGAAGCAGTAGGTGGTTGCTTTATCATCTATAGAGGTAGAATATCACACAACCAATGGAGCAATCTACGAGATAATATGGTTAAGTCACATTCTTACAAACATGGGTCTTCCAAAGAACCTTCCACTTCATTTGTTTTGCGATAATCAAGGTGTTTTGAATCTTGTCAAGAATCCAATATTTCATGATCATACCAAAAACATCGACACTCGATGTCATTTCATTCGTGATGAAGTTCCAAAGCATCATATACAGCTCCATTACATTCCCACTGATCAGCAAGTTGCAGATATTTTCACCAAGGCACTTGCACGTGTCAAGTTTGAATTGTTTTGCAATGCTCTATGTATTTGCCAATAATGTAATAAGGGGGGATGTTAGCATATGATATCATGGCATACATATATTACATTATATATATCAAATACTTCTAAGTGCTTATCTAATGCACAGTTGGGAAGGTAGTTCACCAACCGTTGGTTGGTTGGTTCAACGAACCAAACCACCATTGGACTGTATATATTCGAACTACAATATCAATTTAATTGCTTCATGATTTGTTCAAACATATAGTTGGTGTGAGTATATTAAATGTTGTTATAACACTACAAAATTTTCTATTTTGATCAATGGTTATCCTGTTGGTTACTTCAAGTCATCTTGTGGACTTTGTCAAGGTGATCCACTTTCTCCTAATATATTTATTATTATTATGAAAGCATTAGGAAGAGCCTTTTCAAAGGTAAAAATTGAAGAAAAAGTCAAAGGTATTCTAGTTGTAAAAACTAGTTTCAATTTGTTGATGGTACTTTTCTTTTGGGTCATCCCTAATTAGTGAAGTCATCAAGTTTAAATCAATATTATCATGCTATGATAAGGCCACTGGACAATTGGTAAATACAACAAAATCTAGGATTTTTTTTCATTAATGCTGCCCTAGATTTACAATAAATTTTGTTAATATTTTAGGGTTTAAAATTGAAAAATTTCCATCAATCTACTTGAATATTCCATTTTCTAATAAAGGAAATAAAAAGGAGCTTTGGATGCCTTTTTTGCATAGAATGAAAACTTGCTTGGCAGGTTGGAAAGGTAAGTTCTTAACCATGACAGGAAGGCTACAACTTATAAAGACTACTTTGCAATCCATCCCTATTTATATGATATCATTTTAAATATTATCATAGGTATAGCATCAAAAATTTATAAAATTCAAAGAGCCTTTCTATGGAAAGGTTGTGAGAAAAAAATTTGGTTTCCTCTTTGTGAGTGGGATAGGGTTTGCAAAGGAAATAATATTGGAGGATCAGGTTTACAAAATTGTACACTTATGAATTTGGTATTAGGAGAAAATCTTGGGTGGAGATTATTTAGAGATCAAGGAAATAATTGGGCAAAAATATTACTTCAAAAATATATAGGTTCTCTTGATGGAATGCAATTATTTAAAAAAAAACTCTACCCAAAGGATTGTCAACATGGAACTCTATATCATAGAGATTGAAATTGATAAAGAAATATATTAGATGGTCTGTCAATGAGGGGAGTTATGCAAATTTTTGATCTGATGCTTGGTTGAAGCCTTATTCTCTTATCTCTGTTTCAAAATAGCAACCATTAGCTCAAGCATGCCTAGCATGTAAAGGTCCAAAGGTCAAAGACTATATTATTATGAGCAACAAGTCTAGATCATGGATTTATTTTTATAATATGGTTGATGGAGAGGAAATCAAACAAATTGCAGATGAACTTCAAAAGATGCTTCAAGAGTTCTATTTCATAATTTTTACATGAAAGGATGAGTTGGTTTATAACTTATCAAAAAATGGTGGATACTCAATCAAGTTGGGATATGAGGATTTAGAACAATCAAAATTTTCTTCTCGCAAAGATTTTCTTTGGAAGAATGTTTGGTCATTAAAGGCTCTCCCTAAGACATCAATATTCCTCTCGTTCGTAGTTCAAAGTAAGATTGTTGGAAATATGAGCAAGTTTCTATTGTCATTGATGTCAAAAGGTTCGTCACTTATATCTTCAGGAGGATTTTCAAAAGGTAAAGAAAGAGGTTTAAATTATCAATTTTTTTGATTTTCAAAATCAAGACCATGATCTAGATATTATTTAATTTAAAAGGATTTAAATTATTTAAATTTAATAGTTAAAAGTTAAATATTTAAAAGTGGGCCATCAAGTCGTATTTCCCGACGATTCTTCTCTTTTAAATAAGTGCCGACATCATTTCATTAAAATTCCAACTTCATATAAAGGGCTTGATAATGTTGTAAAAGATGAGTAATGTACTTAATACATAAAATCGAAAGGTGGAGTGTGATTTTAGAAGAGAGCGCCCGATCAAAGATCGCAGGGTTTATTTCGTTGTCGAAGAAAGTTTATTTTAATTAAAAATTATGTGCCTTCGACATTAAAACTGAATATCAATTATGCGTGCTCGAATTTTGAAGAAGATCAGCGCGTCAGTGTTTCTACGAAACACAACCATGCGGATATGATAAATCTCAGACAATGAATCAGACAGTTGCATGTCCATCGAGAACAAAATTTGATATAAGTAAAATGGAGAAGAGTGGTATGCGATAGAAACACAAGAGTGATCAATGAAGATGCTAGGGATATTTCTCACAATTCTGACATCGTGGCAGTAAGTGGCGTTACACAAAAATCAAGAGGAAGTAACAGCAAAAATAGACGGCATGTGATTGGGTGACCAGGCAGAAAAAATTTACCAAGCTATAAAGTTGGTTATCATAAGGGCGTGTAGCCAAAGTGGTTAGGCGAAGGCTTATGGATGCCTAAGTCTTGTGTTCAAAACTCCTTGGTAGCAATGTGGTAAGGGCACAATTCCTCTACACAATTTAATTAGGTTCAAATATATAATTAAGATACATCATTGGAGTTATAAGGGTATATTATGATTTATTTTGGGATGTTTTCAAAAAGGAATAAAATTGGAAATTATTGAAGTGTCAACAAGGGATTTGCATAGGGTTTCTTGAGAAAGATTGATATTATCTAATATTTGAAAGTGGCATATAGAAAAGTTGTGATTGTGAGACAAGTTTTGTTAATATCTTTATCATCAAGAAAAAAGGTATGGGCACATTCTTCCATAGTTGAGTTGATTGATTGGTTTTCTAAAAAATAAGTTTGGAGTGAAAAGGAATTGATTAGGGTTTTAAAAAGGAATATAATTGGAAATTATTGAAGTGTCAACAAGGGATTTGTTTTGTAATACCTTTAAATGCGGAGAATATAAGGTGTAATTAGGACTTGTCATTTTTATGTGAAAAGTATTGGGAAAATATTTGCATAGGGTTTCTTGAGAAAGATTGATATTATCTAATATTTGAAAGTGGCAGATAGAAAAGTTGTGATTGTGAGACAAGTTTTGTTAATATCTTTATCATCAAGAAAAAAGGTATGGGCACATTCTTCCATAGTTGAGTTGATTGATTGGTTTTCTAAAAAATAAGTTTGGAGTGAAAAGGAATTGATTAGGGTTACCTTATTAAAAGTGTTGAGTTAATGCTTCAAGGTTTTTTGGAATAAATAGTTGTTAAAACCTTGTCTCATAAGCATTGTTTTTGAAGCCATTGATTGTGTGAAGAACTTGAACTAGGGTTTGCAAAGAACAAGAGTATCATTACTATGTGAGTTGTTTTATAGGCATTGTTGTTGAAGTGAGTTATTGAGTGAAGAACTTGAACTAGGATTTGCAAAGATCATGAGAATCATTGTTATGTGAGATTTGTTGTTGAGTATTGTTGTAAATATTTTAAGTTGGTGTTTATATGCTTGGACTAGGGTTTGAGAGAGGATTATTTCATTGAGTAATTGGTTGAGTAGAGTTGGTTGATCCTAGTCAAGTGGATGTGTGAAGTGATTTTTCAAGTTCCATAAAACAAACCATTATATATTCTGAATTGAGTTGAGAAAGTGATTGAGCATTGAGTTCAATTTGAAGCATATTGAGTCTCTAACAATTCTCCTTATGTTTCTAAGAGAGTGATTGAAAGTAATTGAGCATTGTGATAAGTGTAGAACATACTGAGTCTCTAAAAATTGTCTTTATGTTTCTATGAGATTGGACAAGTTCTGTGTGGACTTGTTGAGCATATTTGAGTAAGTTCTGTGTGGACTTGTTGAGCATATTTGAGCAAATTCTATGTGGACTTGTTAAGTAGATTTGAGCAAGTTTTGTGTGGACTTGTTGAGCATATTTGAGCAAGTTTTGTGTGGACTTGTTGAGCATATTTGAGCAAGTTTTGTGTGGACTTGTTGAGCAGATTTGAACAAGTTTTGTGTGGACTTGTTGAGCAGATTTGAGGTAAGTCTTTGATAAGGCTTGAGAGCAAAGTTGATTGATTGATTTTTTCAAACCTTGAGTTAAGGTGTGGGGCAGATCCAATAGAGTTGATTCAAGATTTGAGTTAAGGCTTGAAGACAGAGATCAAGAATAGATTTGTGCTAAACTGAAGGACTGTGTTTGGTGCATATTTAAGAGTAAATTTTGGTGTAAATTTGAGGATAGGTTTGTGCCAGACCAGAGATAGATATTGAGCAAATTTGTACTAGACCAAAGGACTGTGTTTAATGCATATTTGAGACAAATCTTTAGAGGTGACAGAGCAGAGAGGATAGTAGTTTCTAGTGGATAGAGATCCATCAGCCAGGGTAGTGAGGACAAGTCTTATGAGTGGGGACAAGAGTCTTTAGTGGAGAGACCACATGCCAGAGTAGTGGAGGCAGTAGCCTTATAGAGGATCACCAACAAGAGTAGAGGAGAAGGGGTTCTCCTATGGATAGAGATCCATGAACTTGATTTAGGGGATTAGTGTCTCCTTTGGACAGAGGTCCATAAACATTGTAATAGGGAAAGGATTTTCAAGAGATTTATTGAGAAAATATTAGTGAAATATTTTTTTCGTGGAGTAGCCCACATTGGATGAACTACGTTAAGTTTGTGTCTCTATTTTTTGTGATGATTTGTGCATTGCTTTAGTTATTGCTATTGATATTGCCATTGATTATATTGGATAATACTATTTGGGAAAGAAAAGTAAAAAGTGGTCTTATACTGTTCACCCCCCTCTCAGTATAAGTTTGTGTTCTTCAAAGATTCTTATAGGATAAATTCTACAAAGAAGAGGATATTATAAATTATTTAGATGCAGCCCCAAAAATGAGGGTTTAGCAGCAGATCTCTCCTGCTTGAGTTTATCAATAGAGCTATCCATTTTGATCCAAGTTATATCTAGTGGTACTATCATAATTATCCTGCACAGGTTACAATAGTGATGAGGTAACCACATATGATCCCTAGTTTGAGCAAGATCGCTCACCATCACATCTAGATAGCACAAGAGATATTACAATAGAGACCAAGAGATGGATCTACATCATCATGGACATTTATTATGCCTCTGCTACTATGACTCATGACACTAGGTCAAGGAACAATAGGACAATAGAGGAGGCATCCCAACAAGAGAGGGATGCCATGATGAGGAAGATGAAGCTAGTATAGGGTTAGCTAGACTAGGTATTTATAACACAAGAAATAACTCTCATGGTGAGGGACTAGGCCATATTAGAGAGAGATCAGGCCTAGGTAGAGAGGGATTAGTTGAGGATTGAACATGATGACTTCATAGCTAGAGCGACTATATCTAGGGTTGGGAGTAGTGATGCAACTTTTAGGAATTTATTCAACTAGATAGCTACTCTTTAGGCTTAGTATACTATAGAGGTGGTGATAAGCATGCACTATAGATCATTTTACAATGCAACCATTTCTTTGGATCAAATGCGACCTTATCCTTTGAGGACTTGATCTCATTCCTACTCCTAGAAAAGATCGATGATATGGCCTTAAAATCAATCCATTTAGTTTCTCCCCAACCAAACAATGGTAGGTTAGAGACCTAAGGTTTATTGTATAGTGTTTTTATTTTTGTGAGTGGTGTAAGAGCATTAATTTTTTATGATATGCCTAAGCCAAATGACAAAATCTCAGTGTGCTAATTTTGATCGATTATGGTACACCAAGTCGATTTGAGATTAGATGATATATATATATATATATATATATATATATATATATATATATATATATAACATCGATTATTTATCATTTCATGATTTTGTCATGTTATGTTGAGTTGATGTGATGTGAAAATTTGTGTAAATTATATGAATGAGTAAATAGATAACATGATGCATTGATGATGTTATATGATGGATATTGTGTGTCTTGATGAGTAGGAATTTGATTTTAGAGTTATTTTAGAATTTTTACCAAATTAATTTTGTTTTAGAAAATTCTATGTATTGAAAGCTTGATAAAAAATTGACATAATTTCATAAGAAAATTATTATCTAGTAATAGTGTGAAATATGGGTATGATAAGGTGAATGTTATTTGATGAAGATGTGTAGAATTGATTTAAAGGATAATGGATATGTGAAATTGGATTTTGGAAAACTTTGAGTGACCATGTTGATGTTACCATCGAAGTTCAAAATAAATTCAGTAAAATTACGAGATGACTTGATTTTTGGGTTTCAATAGGGGAGTCATGTTAAATGATGTTAAAAAATACTCTTGGTATGATTTGTCATTAATTAGAAAAGAAAGAAATATTTTCCACAAATTTATTTTGTTTGTAAAAAATAAAGGGTTAGGACCAACATCCGATCATGAGCTAATATAAAAACTTCTTTGGAAACTAACTATTGTATATTACACATATCAATTTGGAAGACTAATTGAATAGTTCTTTGAAAATTGGTTTATTTGTCATAAATAGACCCTAAGCAATGGCCTCTCAACATAATAAATGGACAACACTTAGGTGACTATGAATGATAGCCTTTTTAGGCAGTCCATGTTGTAGGGCAATTTATGTCTTGTAAAATATTTTTGTTTGTTGCTAAGCGGTGGCTCTTCTAGACTCATTATTAGACAAGCACTTAAGCAAATTGTTGCTTTTTTAGGTAGTTGATGCCATTTTTATGTTTGGACAGTCTATGTCCATATATAATATAATGCTTTTGGAAAGTCTATGTCCTTATGATACAAAGATTTTAGATATTTTATGTCCATATGATATGGCGCTTTGAACAATCTATGTCCTTATGATACAATGATTTAGAACAATCTATGTCCCTATAATACAAATATGTTTGACAATGATACAATGTTTTTAGACACTTTATGTCCCTATAATACAAATATGCTTTCGAACAGTCTATGTCCATATGATGCAATGTTTTTAGACATTTTATGTCCCTATAATACAAATATTAAAGATAGTTTATGTCCATATGATATAGTGCTTTGGACATTCTATATTCATATTTTCTATATTTGGACAGTTGTTGTACATATTTGTTGGATTTTGATAGTTTATGTCCTTATTGTTGGATTCAGACAACTTATATTCTTATTGTTGAAGTTAATGCTCCCAATTTCAAGGATTATTTAGATGATAGTGTTGTGATAATATTTTAATAGAACTTGTCATCAGTGATATTGATGTTGCAAGATTTTTGTCATTTGACTTATTTTTATGACATAAATATCTTAGGTTTTTATTGTTTTAGGCCTTTATTAGAGCTCATGAAGAAATGAAGTATGTTCCATTCATCACTTGACGAGTGCTAATAAGAGGCCTAAAATGAGATATATTTAAAATTTATCATAGGTTTAGAGGTATGTAAAAGTCATCCATTCCTGCGACTTAGGGGTTGACATCATTTGACAAGCAAGTGTTAATATTAATTTGTTGTTGCATGTGGAAAATAAAAGTATGCAAGTTTATTGATTTTGAGAACTATAGACTAATTTTGAAAGATGATAGCTATATTTGTCTCATATGCTAATCAATTGTCAAAACCATTCCTACTTCTCTACAATGTTTGATGCACACTCAAAATAATTTCTTAGAGGAAAACAATTAATACAAGCATACCATATGAAAATAAATGTGTATTTCATTTATTTTTCACTAGATTTTAGGATCTAGATTCTATTATTATATGTATAGCTTGGATTCTTTATTGCATCCCGACGATTGTTTATTCAATATTCAACCATGGCAACTCTTTTTGTGAATATAACAAGGGTGCACTGATTTGGAAAAACATGTTATTATCACAAAAAGATTTCTTGGAGAAGATTGGATGGAATTTGGGTGATTTATCCCATGATTTTGTTCATCCATACTAGCCTAACAAAAAAAACCCTATTTGTGCTAATTTTTTGTTAAATTCGTTGTAGGTGATAAAGCCAATGAAATAAATCAATGTGTAATGCTAAATCATGCTAAAATGCAACAAAAATATCATTCTAAAGAAAATTTTATGGGAGATGTAAAATACATACATGATCCTAGGTGCAGGGATTTGCTAGCATTAAAGACCTAGTGTGAATGCAATGCATGTGTATGCTATCCTAACTAGTGGCCATTATTACCTCATCATAAAATCCCTTGATTTATACATACACATATAGTCAATGCATAAATGCAAGCATAAAATCATACAATAATGATTATGTGGTAGATAGTATGTGAGCAATGTCTTAATGCTCCTAAGTGAAGGAGGAGAAATAAAACTATTTCCATATAATGTTTTCATATCTACAAAAATTATTTGAGCAAGAAATAATTATTTTCTCCGCTTTTTTAGAAGTTATGAGCTTAGCTCATTTTTAGGGAAGGAATATGACAAGGAGGTCACTTCATTTTTATGTTATCTTATCAAACACAAAATGACCTTTGCCATCCCTTCCTTGAAAAAACTATGTTGTGCAATATAATTAAGATATGCTAGCATACAATCCCTAGTATAATATAAAAAGGTAATTGTTGCATCCTGGACAAGTGACATGTAGTCTATGCAAATGTGCAATCATACAATTATGCAAAATCAAGCAAGGAATGCATCATGTACATAAAATTATTGATGATTAAAAGTGTTCAAAACAAATTTATTTGATGTTTATGCTTTTAAAATTTGATGATATATATGGTTTTTAGCCATTATGCTTCATCATATTGCCTTGATTTTTGAAGAGAAGGAGGTTGTATTATAAATATGATAAAAGCTTATATGAAGATAGGATTTTTTATCTAATTATCCAATATCATTAGGTTTTTAAACACTTTGTCAAGTATTGGGTAATCATATTTCATTTATTTGTTTTAGGTATAATGATAAATTCAATAATTGATAAAGTTGAATTTGTGATAGACCCTTATATCGAGGAAAAAGGTTTGACAAAATAATTCCTTGCTTATTGGGCATATAGGAATGCTAATGTTTTTCAAGTGTTTAAATTATTCTATCCCACCTTCTATTTGGGTATAAGAATGAATCATAAATTGATCAAATTTTTAATGAAAATATTATCATATTAAGGACATCATACTTGCTATTTTGGTTTTATGATAGGTCCTCATATTAAAGAAGAATATTGGATAGAATTATTCCTCGATCGTTGGGCTTATAGGTATGCTAACACTTACCAAGTGTTGAATGATTTTACCTAACATTCTATTTGGATATAAGGGTGAATCATAACTTGATGAATATGATGTTTGAGAAATAGTGTTCGATGAAATGATGAAATTGAAAATTTTGATAGATCCCTATATAGAGGAAATACTTTTAATAGGATTAATAAATGCGGATTAATGTTTTAATTTTTAAGAATTCACCAGTAATTGAATAATCCTATCACCTATTTTTTCTAGGCATAGTGTTAAGTCAAAAGATATTTTGATAAAAGAGTTAAGAGAGAACTTAGATTAGGGTGAGAATTACTAGCTTAGACTACCCTTTTATATACCATATTTAAGTCAGTGTTGTAGTATCAACATCATCATCAAGTACTAACAATTTAGAAGAATAAGATGATGAGAAGGGAGACAAAGAAGATCTTTGAAGAGATGATGATTTGTCCATTCAAAAGGAGTCATAAGAGAGATTTGTTATCTCAGGTACCTAACTATGATGCAAATCTATGATGCGACCTATATTGAATAGGATCATCATTGGTTAGAGTGAATTGTCTTGACTCCATATGCAAACAACAAGCATATGAACATAATCAAGTAAAATTATCATTTGATTATGCAAAAAACAAAGACATGATAAATAAAGTCAATGCATGCAAGTCCTCTAGAGATTTTAGAATCTAGAAGAAAAATACAAGACATTGAGCTATAGTTGTGTCATGACTAGCGACTACTATATTCCATTAATACCTTAGCTTCATTTCTAGAGTCCAAAATATAAAAAGGAAGAGAGGATTTTGTTAGAATATTGTTATTGTAATATTTCTTGTATAATATTATCTCATCTATTCTAAATTCCAATAGATTTTGGGGGAGTCATTAAGAAGGTCCACTAGCTTAATGATCTAATGCAAGTACTACAAGTGAGACTATTTGATAGCTAGGATCATCATCACTTCATTGTTGGATTCTCCCTCATGAATTTATAGGGATGAATATGTAGACATAGGTAAAGATGCTATTCAGGCATATAAGGGTAAGATAAAATGTTCTATAGAAAATCATGCGTACAATCAGCCATGAAATCAAGCACACCATAAAGCAAACATGCATGTTCTTTATAATATAATTTTAAATGCATGATTTTGATAGTCATTTTGTATTCCTCACCATTTTATGCAGCCAAGCAGTGTGCACCTGACCATCATTTGTTGTTATTATAAATGGTTCTAACTAGTTGGATTCAAATTTACCCTTAAGGTCTTCTTTTGAAATAGTATTTTTTGGTTTTCCTTAAGAAATAAGTCTCCTATTTTGAAGGAACAAGGTTGAACCTTATTTCCATAGGATTTTTTAAGTCTTTGATGATAAACACGTAAGTTCTCTAAGGCATGGGTTCACTTTTCATAAAGTAGTTCCAATTGGCTAAAACATGTATAGTGATACTCATCGGAAACCAACATATCATTTATAAGGATTATAAAATATGGAAATTTTAATTTAAAGGAAAAGATAGCCTCAATTCCATAGACCAAGGTATAAGATATAGCTCTAGTCGAGGTTCTTACACTAGTGTGATATATCCATAAAGTAATATATAGTTGCAAATGCCAATCCCTACCAATTTTGTCGACAAGTTTCTCTTAAAAAAAATTAATGTCTTGTTTGAAGCTTTGGCTTGACCATTACCCTATGGATAATATGGTATTGACAACTTATATTGAATTTTGAATTTACCATAGAGTTTGGCTACCTCCTTATTTTTAAAAGGAGTGTTATTGTTTGAGATAAGCATGTTAGGAATTCCATATCATGATAATATTTGATTCAAAATGAACTTAGAAATCTAAACATCAGTACAAGAGGATAAGGGCATGGCTTTTATCGACTTGGTAAAGTATTCAGTTACGATAATGATGAACTTATATCCATCAGATGACATCATATTTATTTTCTTGATAATGTCTAGCCCCCAAGTAGAGAAGGGCCAAGGAGATGTGATTGAATTAAGCTCTTGAGAAGATGCATGAATTAGGTTACCACACTTTTGGTATTTGTCACACTTGCATATGTGATTATATACGTCTCTTTCCATAGTCAACCAATAATATCCCATGTGAATGGGCTTCTTGGTGATGGTACTCCCATTGAAGTGTCCATCACATGGTACCTTATGGGCATATTGAACTACTATTTTGGCCTCATCTAAATTTAAGCATCTCATAAAATTCCATCAAACATTTGTCTATATAAGATATCTCGAATTATTACATATTGAAAACCGTGTTGCTTTAGGTTCTTCCACTCATTGTGATTTAGTCCTTTAGGTAAAACAACACTTTTAAGGAAACCATATATTTCCTTGTACCAAGAGTCAAGGACTGGTGCTTGTTCTATGATGAAAATATTTAATGGTTCTTGATTGGACTGTAAGGTCATAGGTTACCTTATTTTATGGATGATAATTATTGCTTGTTTGTCTTCTATATTTAGAGGTATAAGTGATCCAGTTGTAGCCATTGCATCTGCTTGTTGGTTGCTACAATATGCAATAGTATCAATGGTTACCTTATCAAAAGAAGCCATCAATTTATCCATAATTTCTTTTTATAGTTTGAGTTTATTGTCCTTAGTTTGATAATATCTGTTATTTTTATTTCTATTAGTTAGGAATATCCAAATATGGAGAGGATTATTAGCTTTTGAAGCTATAAACTTAAAGGAAAACCAACCACAAGTAATGAAATAAGCTTCCAATATTATAACTATGTTAATGGAAGTCTAATGAGCAAGTAAATAACATAAGAAGCTTTTGAAATAACTCATGAAATAGCCATTGATATAAACTCACAAAAATTGAAACTTGTTACAGTATATGGAACTCTTTCACCACTCTACTAGTGTATGATATTGCATGCTTTATTCCTACTCCCATTAAAATTCTAAGTCACACATATTTATAATAGTATGTGACTATTCACTTTCCTACCCTAAGGGTACATGTGCATTCTACATGATAGACACTTGCACACATGCACAACTAACTAAGGACACTTCTTAATCCTATTATAAAGACTCATGTACATGTGGACTACATGCACATTTACGTTTTTACACATTCTAACACTTGTGCATTTATTGCTTCTTCCCCAAGTAACTACTTAACCTAAGATAAACTCCTAATATACTAATGTAACCAAGGTGATACAATGACATAACCAAATGATGTAATATATTTTCTAACACCCCCTTGTATTATATTATTTGGGTATTGAAGACTTTAGCCTTCAATATGGATATTTGTACTTCTCTTCATTCTTCATGTGACCTTGCATTTTATTTTCTATTTGAGCTTCATCCTTTTGCTTGAATTTTTATTTAGACCTTAGTATTATTTTATTTGGGTATTGAAGACTTTAGTCTTCAATATGGATCTTTGTACTTCTCTTCATTCTTCATGTGACCTTGCATTTGATTTTTTGTTTGAGCTTCATCCTTTTGCTTGACTTTGTATTCTGACCTTGGTATTATATTATTTTGGTATTGAATAATTTAGTATTTAATATGGATCTTTGTACTTCTATTCATTCTTCATGTGACCTTGCATTTGATTTTTTTTTTAGCTTCATCCTTTTGCTTGACTTTGTATTTTGACCTTGACATTGTTATTTTTTTCCTTATGAATTTGTTATCGAAGTAGTCTGTACCTTTCTTGTGTCCTCCTTTGTTCCTTGAGAAATATCCTTGAGAGAACTCACTAATGAAGTTTCTTGTCATGGTATATATCTATAGACACCAACATCTAGCCACTTGTCATCCATCCATGTTTCCCAATCTCCACCATCCATTATTTATATATATGTACATATTTGTTAATATATTTAAATATTAATATTATATATATATATATATTTATATGAATTAATTTAGCCCTCCGTCACATTTTAATCTCAGAAATCCATCCACCCCAATCCATGTTACTTACCCAGATTTAATATCCACCCTTCCTCATGTTTTAATCTCGACCACTCAAATTGTGTCATCAAAACCATAACATATCTAAGGAAAGATTATAAAAGAGGATTCATTTTGATGACTCAACCCGCTGAATGCCCCTAAGTTCCCTACGTACCCTGATTTCTAAATCTCTGATCTTCTAAATTTGAATTATGTCGATGTTCATTTGCAAAGAATTCTTAGAAGATCCCAAGCCCTAACCCCTTTCATTTTCATCCTTGTCCCCATCGTTGCCATCGTAGCACTCCAATTATACCATCACCCTTCCCACATGAACCAAATTTGGTTTTGCACCATTCTCATCAATCCTTGAATGTCCTCTCAAGTTGTTCGAGTGCCCACCAGATCTAATCAAGGATCCACTGAATCCAGACGAGTACCCACCAGATCCAACTAAGCGCTCACGAGTGTCTCATGCACTAGATCTACAACCCTATAGCCCTCAAGTTTTGGTAGGGTATCTTCGCAACTATCACTGGCATCATCTACGTGTATAAAATAGGAAGTTAGTATTGTTGACAGGGTAATAAATCTGTTCATTTATTTTTATATTCTTATGATTTTTTTTTTATAGTTTTATTGCAACATATAGGGTTAGTGATTTTATTATGAGGGTATCACACAATGGAGCCCACACAAGTATTACTAATATTTTTTGTTGTTTGTTGTGTGCAGGTATAAGGATTACAATTGTTGGAAGCTATTGAAGCTAGGTGGCCCTATCTAGGTGAAGAACACAAGCTTATACTGAGAGGGAGGTGAATAGTATAAGACCACTTTTTACTTTTCTTTCCCAAATAGTATTATCCAATATAATCAATGGCAATATCAATAGCAGTAACCAAAGAAATGCACAAATCATCACACACAATAGAGACACCAATTTAACATGGTTCACCCAATGTGGGCTACTCCACGAAGAAAATATTTCACTAATATTTTCTCAACAAATATCTTTGGGAATCCTTTCCCTATTACAATGTTTATGGACCTCTGTCCAAAGGAGACACCAATCCCCTAATCAAGTTCGTGGATCTCTATCCACAAGAGACACCAATCCTCCTCTACTTTAGCTGGTGATATTCTAGAAGAATTATTGCCTCCACTGCACTAGCTAATGGATCTCTATCCACTGAAGACTCCTGTCCTCACTTAGAAGACCTATCCTCACTACCTTAGCTAATGGACCTCTATCCACTAGAGACTGTTGTCCTCTATACTCTGTCACCTCCAAAGCTTGCTCTTAGCTCTATCTCAAATATGCACTAAACACAGTCCTTTGGTCTAGCACAAATTTGCTCAATATCTATCCTTTGATATGCACTAAACACAATCCTTTGATATAGCACAAATCTACTCAATATTTATCCTCAAATCTACACTAAACATAGTCCTTCGATCTAGCACAAATCTATCCTCAATCTCTATCCTCAAATATACACTAAACACAATCCTTCGGTCTAGCACAAATCTGTCCTCAATCAATCTATCCTCAAGCCTTAACACAAAGCTTGACTCAATCACAAATCAACTCTACTAGATCTACCCCAAACCTTAACCCAAGGTTTGAACAAATCAATCAATCAACTCTACTCACAAGTCTTCTCAAAGACTTGCCTCAAATCTACCTTGTAAGCTTCCACAAAAGCTCACACTAATCTATCCACAAGTCCTCTCTAGAACTTGTCCAATATGCTCTCAATATTTATCTTCAAATATGTATTGTAAGCTTCCACAAAATCTCACACCAATCTATCCACAAGTCTTCTCAAAGACTTACCTCAAATATTCTCAATAAGTCCTCACTAGAACTTGTCCAATATGCTCAACAAGTCTTCACTAAGACTTACCTCAAATCTGCTCAACAAGTCCTCACTAGAACTTGTCCAATATACTCAACAAGTCTTCACCAAGACTTACCTTAAATCTTCTCAACAAGTCCTCACTAGAACTTGTCCAATCTCACAGAAACATATAGAGAATTGTTAGAGACTCAATATGCTTCACACTCACAACAATGCTCAATCACTTTCACTCTCTCTCTCTTTTACCACAGAAACATATAGAGAATTGTTAGAGACTCAATATGCTTCACACTCACAACAATGCTCAATCACTTTCACTCTCTCTCTTTCTTTTACCACAAAAACATATAGAGAATTGTTAGAGACTCAATATGCTTCTTACTCACAATAATGCTCAATCACTTTCAAACTATTTTTCAAATCAATTTAGAATATAGAACAATTTGTTTCATAGAACTAGAACTATCACTTCAACACTTCCACTTGACTAGGCTCAATCAACTCCACTCAATCAATCACTCAATGAAATACTCCTTGCTCACAAACCCTAGTCCAAGCATATGAACACTCACTCAATAATTTCCAACAATGCTTATCAAACAATCTCACATAACAATGATACTCATGATCTTGCACAAACCCTAGTTCAAGATAGCTCTCAACTTCACATAACAATAATACTCATGTTCTTTCACAAACCCTAATCATGCATATGAAGTTTCATTCAATATTTCCAACAATGCTTATCAAACAAGGTTTTTATCAACAAATCTTCACTCAGAAAAACCTTTAACAATCAAACTCAACAATGCTTATCAAACAACCCTTTTCTCTCCAACTTAGCATTCACAACATCCAAAAATCACTCACAAGGAAGATGTGCCCATACCTTTTTTTTTTTGAAGAATTGACCTCAAAACCTATCTTAAACACAATTTTCTTCTTTGCCAATTTCAAAGGTTAGATGACAAAAATATCACACTAACACTCTCTCAAAAATATTTCTCAATTACAAAAATAATCAAACTCAAATACACCTTATTACTCCTTTTGAAATAAGCATTCACCAAAACACATAAAAATAAATCTTTTATTAAACCTTATAACTCCACTCTTAAACAACTCAAACCACCAAATAATTAAATAAAAAATTATTTAATTTTATCAACCTTATATCTCCCTAAGCTCATAAATACACCATACAACCTTAGAAGCACAAATCAATTTATACCAAAAATTTATATTACCTCACAAAGTGCTCCCGATGGGATTTGATCCCACAACATAGCGCCTCCAGCGCCTTAGCCGTAGTAGCCAAGCCGTGTGAGCTAAGCACTCACATGGAAGGCAAAAGCACTCACAACTCTTTGTCTTCCACCTAGGTTCCAAAAGCCAAAAAGGCTTTGGCATCCTTGGCACTCAAAATACTACACACCAACCTCCACTGCGAGTCGAACGTGGGACCTCGCATTCCTAGGCACTTCCACTTGCCACTAGCCCACTTGGCTAGATGGTGACAAGGCCTTCGTGCCTTGTCCCTTTTCTTCCTTCGCTCGCCTGCCAAAAGGGTCAAACGTGGACTCTTCCTCCTCTTGCTCAATGAAAACTTGCACAACCAATTTTCTCGAGGAATAATTAGAAAACATGGATGCCTTATGCCTTGGGTCTCTTCCTTTATATGCATAATGTGGTGTCTTTGATGACGTCGGCATGATTAATTCAAAAATTTGAATTATAAACTTTATAACCCTAACTCTAGGGTTTATTAAATTAAGTTATAAACTAACTTATAATTAAATTATAATTAACTTATAATTAATTTAATAACTCTTTAGAGTTAATCAAATTAAATTATAAATTAATTTATAATGAAATTATTATAATTAATTTATAATTAATTTAATCTTTAGGTCTCAACCTTAGACCTCTAATATTATAATATTATTTTTCTTGGGCCTTCCTGTTGCTCTTTAGACCTCATCTGACCACCTTGAATATTATAATTAGGGTATTATAATATTATTTTCCTTAGGTCTAGAAGCAATCTTTTTCTTGCATAACTGACTCCTTGACACCCTTCTTTTTGTCCTACTCACTAAAACTGACTCTTGACATCAATGACAATAAATCTTGCTCATATTTCCAACAATCTCCCCCTTTGTCATTGATGGCAACCCACTTTATTTTTACCATTCCTTTTACCTTTTCCTATTCTTCTCCCCTTGATAAATTGCTCCCCTTACTGAATGCTCTCCTCCTAACTCAAATCTCTCCCCCTTTGTCATCAATGGCAAAGGGTCACCTTTGGGGCTCGGGGCTAAGAATGAGACTCTTAGCTTAGCCCCTCCCCCACCTCCTCTTGAGGTGGTTAATTCTGGGGTGGGAGTATTTCTACTCCCAGCATGCACTGATCTTTACCTTTGTCCACTTTCCTTCTCATCTGATCCTTCTGATTCCTTTGACCTATTCATGCTCTTGCTTGTCTCTGGAATTTTTGCTCTACACCACTTTGCTATATGCCCATCATTATTGCACTTATAACACTTAATATTGTTATTCCTTGGAGGTGAAAATATCTTGGAATTTCTTCTGGTGAAGCCATATCTATTCCTATCATGAACCCTGCAATTCATTGCCTTGTGACCAAACTGATTACAAGAGTAGCAATACCCTTGAAAAAGTTATCTATTTTTGAAACTTCCATATTCCTGTCTTTCATGTGTCCTACACTATGTAGCCTTGTGCCCAAACCTGTGACATGAGAAGCATCATCCATTGAAGATTACCTTGCCTTGACCCCATTGGTCTCTTAGTCTCTTCTACCCTGTCTTGTTTCCTATTCCATCTGTTCCTTATTTGTGCATTGTTCCTTTCCTTGTTGAAATTTCTATTTTCCAAATTATCCTTAGAAGTCTCACTCTCTCTTTCACTTTCTTCTTTTGAAGCTTCTTCTTCTTTGGTGCTTGAGCTTGACTCTCCTTTTTCTACTTCCTGTTTCCCTTGTTCTTCTTCAAAACTAAGTCCTATTTTGATGATCGATGATCTTTGTGCATTGATAATCCTGTCCAAGGTCTTTGAATTTTTCTCAAACTTGTGTAGCTTGTCCTTAGAGTCTTTTACTTCCATCCTTAGTGAAACTATCTCATGTTCTAATATTTCACACTCTAGATATTTTATCTTTAATTTTTCAGCCATACCTTCTTCCATTTTCCTTGCCTCTTCAACCTTAATTTTGAAGTTAGTGAGCTCTTGTAGAAACTTTGCTTTTGCTTTCTCATCTTCTTGAGCTTGAACCCTTAATCCTGAGTTCTCCTTTTTAATTCTTCGAGATCAACAATAAGTCTTTCACATTCTAGCTCTTTTACCTTTGACTATTCAACCATACCTTTTTTAGCTCTCCTTGCCTTTTCAATCTTATCTTTCAAGTCAGAGAGATCTTGTAGAAGCTTTGTCTTACATTTCTCATCCTCTTGTATTTGAGCCTTTAATTCTAAGTTCTCCCTTTTCAACTCAACAAGTTCCTTAAGAGTGGCTTCCTCCTTTTATTTTTCTAAATTTTTCTCTTTTCTTTGATCTTCAATTTCTTCTATTGTCCAAAGTAGAGTTTCTTCTTCATACCTATTTTGATTGTCCTTGTTATCTTTTTCTGAACCATCCTCTAGGACTTCAATTCTGAAAGTATCATCTTCATCTTCACCACTACTAAACCCATTGCAATAACCTGCATCATGATCGAGTTGACCACAAACAAAACATTCTTCACCTTCTTGTGGATAATAAGCTGCATGGTGACCTGTCTTCCTACATCTGGTACAAAAATTTATCAATCTGGCCTTTTCTCCACTGCTTGATTCATCTCTTGAATCTATTTCTATTTCTCCTCTCAAAACAACAATATTAAATTCATCTTCCTTTTCTTTCATGACCATGTGTGTTCTTTTCTTCTTGTGTCTCATGGTTCTACTTTTGCCTTTCTTTGCCATTTATGTTCTTGTAAGATCTTCCTTCAAGTTGTTAAACCTTTTTCAAAGGAACCAACTCTGATACCAATTGAAGAACACAAGCTTATACTGAGAGGGGGGTGAACAGTATAAGACCACTTTTTACTTTTCTTTCCCAAATAATATTATCCAATATAATCAATGGAAATATCAATAGTAATAACCAAAGCAATGCACAAATCATCACACATAATAGAGACACCAATTTAACATGGTTCACCCAATGTGGGCTACTCCATGGAGAAAATATTTCACTAATATTTTCTCAACAAATATCTTTGGGAATCCTTTCCCTATTACAATGTTTATGGACCTCTATCCAAAGGAGACACCAATCCCCTAATCTAGTTTATGGATCTCTATCCATAGGAGAACTCCTTCTCCTCTTCTCTGGTTGGTGATCTTCTAGAAGAACTGTTACCTCCACTGCATTGGCTAATGGATCTCTATCCACTGAAGACTCCTATCCTCACTTAGAAGACCTATCCTCACTACCCTGGCTAATGGACCTCTATCCACTAGAGACTATCATCCTCTATACTCTATCACCTCCAAAGCTTGCTCTCAGCTCTATCTCAAATCTATACTAAACACGGTCCTTTAGTCTAGCACAAATCTGCTCAATATCTATCTCTGATCTACACTAAACACAATCCTTTGGTCTAGCATAAATCTACTCAATCTCTATCCTCAAATATACACTAAACATAGTCCTTCGATCTAGCACAAATCTATTCTCAATATCTATCCTCAAATTATACTAAACATAGTCCTTACAAATCTCTCAAATGTCCTCAAATTAAATATATCCAAAATCTATCCTCAAGCCTTAACACAAAGATTGACTCAATCACAAATCAAATCTGCTAGATCTACCCCAAACCTTAACCCAAGGTTTGAACAAATCAATCAATCAACTCTGCTCACAAGTCTTCTCAAAGACTTATCTCAAATATACCTTGTAAGCTTCCACAAAAGCTCACACTAATCTATCCACAAGTCCTCTCTAGAAATTGTCCAATCTCAATATAAAATATAACAATCTATCAATAAGTCTTCACAAAGACTTACCTCAAATCTGCTCAACAAGTCCTCACTAGAACTTGTCCAATCTGCTCAACAAGTCTTCACCAAGACTTACCTCAAATCTTCTCAACAAGTCCTCACTAGAACTTGTCCAATCTACTCAACAAGTCTTCACCAAGACTTACCTCAAATCTGCTCAACAAGTCCTCACTAGAACTTGTCCAATCTCACAAACATATAGAGAATTGTTAGAGACTCAATATGCTTCACACTCACAACAATGCTCAATCACTTTCACTCTTTCTTTTTATCACAGAAACATATAGAGAATTGTTAGAGACTCAATATGCTTCACACTCACAATAATGCTCAATCACTTTCTTCTCTTCTACCAAAACTATAGAGAATTGTTAGAGACTCAATATGCTTCTTACTCACAATAATGCTCAATCACTTTCAAACTCTTTCTCAAATCAATTTAGAATATAGAACAATTTGTTTCACAGAACTAGAACTATCACTTCAACACTTCCACTTGACTAGGCTCAATCAACTCCACTCAATCAATCACTCAATGAAACACTCCTTGCTCACAAACCCTAGTCCAAGCATATGAACACTCACTCAATAATTTCCAACAATGCTTATCAAACAATCTCACATAACAATGATACTCATGATCTTTGCACAAACCCTAGTTCAAGATAGCTCTCAACTTCACATAACAATGATACTCATGTTCTTTCACAAACCCTAATCATGCATATGAAGTTTCATTCAATGTTTCCAACAATGCTTATCAAACAAGGTTTTTATCAACAACTCTCACTCAAAAAACCCTTTAACAATCAAACTCAACAATGCTTATCAAACAACCCTTTTCTCTCCAACTTAGCATTCACAACATCCAACAATCACTCACAAGGAAGATGTGCCCATACCTTTTGTTTGTTGAATAATTGACCTCAAAACCTATCTTAAACACAATTTTCTTCTTTGCCAATTTCAAAGGTTAGATGACAAAATATCACACTAACACTCTCTCAAAAATATTTCTCAATTACAAAAATAATCAAACTCAAATACACCTTATTACTCCTTTGAAATAAGCATTCACCAAAACACATAAAAATAAATCTTTTATTAAACCTTATAACTCCACTCTTAAACAACTCAAACCACCAAATAATTAAATAAAAAATTATTTAATTTTATCAACCTTATATCTCCCTAAGCTCAGAAATACACCATACAACCTTAGAAGCACAAATAAATTTATAACAAAAATTTATTACCTCACAAAGTGCTCTCACATGGGATTCGATCCCACAACATAGCGCCTCTAGCGCCTTAGCCGTGACAGCCAAGCCACGTGAGCTAAGCGCTCACGTGGAAGGCAAAAGCGCTCACAACGCTTTGTCTTCCACCTAGGCACCAAAAGCCAAAAAGGCTTTGGCATCCTTGGTGCTCAAAATACTACACACCAACCTCCACTATGAGTCGAACATGGGACCTCGCGTTCCTAGGTGCTTCCACTTGCCACTAGCCCACTTGGCTAGGTGGTGACAAGGCCTTCGTGCCTTGTCCATTTTCTTCCTTCGCTCGCCTACCAAAAGGGTCAAACGTGGACTCTTCCTCCTCTTGCTCAATGAAAACTTTGCACACATGATTTGCTCAGGGAATAATTAAAAATCATGGATACCTTATGCCTTGGGTCTCTTCCCTCATTTATATGCATAATGTGGTGTCTTCGACGACGTCGACGTGATTAATTCAAAAATTCAAATTATAAACTTTATAACCCTAACTCTAGGGTTTATTAAATTAAGTTATAAACTAACTTATAATTAAATTATAATTAACTTATAATTAATTTAATAACTCTTTAGAGTTAATCAAATTAAATTATAAATTAATTTATAATGAAATTATTATAATTAATTTAATCTTTAGGTCTCAACCTTAGACCTCTAATATTATAATAAAATATTATAATATTATTTTTCTTGGGCCTTCTTGTTGCTCTTTAGACCTCATCTGACCACCTTGAATATTATAATTAGGGTATTATAATATTATTTTCCTTAGGTCTAGAAGCAATATTTTTCTTGCATAACTGACTCCTTGACACCCTTCTTTTTGTCCTGCTCACTGAAACTGACTCTTGACATCAATGACAATAAATCCTGCTCATATTTCCAATACTAGGATACACAAGCCCACCCAAAACCTTGTTGGGATCAAAGACAAGCGTGAAGACACCAACCATTATTTTCAACTAGGATTTAGAAGAACCCTAGTCTCTGTAATTTTGTATCAACATAAGCATTGTAAAACCTCACATTTGGGGCATATTGATTGTAATATTTGATATCTACCCACAATAATTAAGATTTTTATCTGATTTGTGTAATATTTGTGTATTACTTTGCTTACTATTATTTTATATCATTATTGTATTGTTGTTGGCTGAAACATGAATGAATAAATGTGCTCACATGTTCTCTAGGGTCCTTGGTCTCTTTATATTTGTAAAATTTTGGTATTGTGAAGTCTTCCAGATATGGCGATGATGGTACCAAAAAATTGATTGGTTGGTTGATCAATTGTCTGTGCATTGGTCTCTCTCAAGCAGCTTTTCCTGGAGCCTCACAATCCTAGACTCACATCCACCTACAGTCGATCGTGTGAATTTGTCCCATTGTGATCGCCATTTGTGAATTAAAAATCAAGCAACACCAATATAAAGTATTAAAATAACAATAAGCACCATAAGACACAATGATTGCACAAAAATAGATAAACTATTTATTGCTATGGGTGGATCTCAAATGTTACAATCTGTATACCCCAAATATAGGGTATTACAATGTTTATGTTGATACAAAAATTACAGATTACTAGGTTTCTCTAAAACCCTAGTTGAAAAGAATGGCTAGTGTCTTCACGTTTGTCTGATCCCAACAAGGTTGCGGGTGGGCTTGTGTATCCTATATAGGGCCACCCTAGCTTCAATAACTACCAAATGTATGATTCTTATACCTACACAGTAAATAATAACAAATATTAGTAACACATGTGAGGGCTCCACTGCGTGAGATCCTCAAAATAAAATCACTAACACTAGATACTATAATAAAACTGTAAACAAACCATAAGAAGATGAAAATAAAATACACAGAACTATTACCTTATCAATAGAACTGTTTCTATTTTTTTTACGTAAATAATACCAATGATAGTTGTGAAGATGTCCTAACGGTTCCTCAGGGCCGTAGGGGTATAGATATTGTTCATGAGATGCTTGTGGGTGCTTAAGGATGACCAAAAATACCTAGAGGTGATATACTGGCTCTATTGGGTGCTCAACTGGTATAGGTGGGTGCTCATATGGCTTGAGAGGGCGTTCAAGGATCAATGAGAGTGGTGCAAAACCAGAACTAGTTCGCATGAGAAGGACAATGGTAGAAACAAAGGGATGCGAACGATGGTGATCGAGGTAAGGATAGAAACAATGGAGGCTAGGGATTGGAATCCAAAAATATCTTAAGGATTCCAGGGGTATTTAGGGCTTTTGAAACATAAGGAAGTTAGGGAACTTAGGGGTACTTAGGGAACTTGGGGCCTGAGTCATAAAAATGACTCCTCTTTTATAATCTTCCCTTAGACATGTTAGGGTTTCAACAACACAATTTGAGCGATCAAGATTAAAACATGAGGAAGGGTGGAGATTAAATCTGGATAAGTGGCATGGATTAAGGTAGATGGATGGTTGAGATTAAAACATGGCAAAGGGCTAGGATTAATTCATATATATATATATATATATATATATATATATATATATATAATGGGTAGTGGAGATTGAGAAACATGGATGGATGACAAGTGGCTAGATTTTGGTGTCTACATATGCCCCTTTTTGTACGACATTATGTGAAACACAATGCGGTGCAAAAATACAAGAAATATGTTTTGGCCTTATGCATAAGCAACTTTATTTCATTGGAATGTGAAGATGATCTTGAAGATAATTTTTTTTTGAATGTGTAGCTTACCCCCTCAATTGGTGAATGAGTGAAGAATGAATCTCACAAGCCAATTAACATATTTGTGCAATGAACATGTAAGTTAATGGTGTAAGTGTAGGTTTAAGTGTAAGCGTATGATGAAAGTATGAATGATATGAATGATGTAAAATGATTTTCTTTTTCCCCAACAGAGAAAGAGGGTTGTTGTAAAATACAAGTGATTGAAATTTTTTTTAGCCCCAACAGAGAAGGGGTTGCTGCCAAGTGTAAATGCCATGATCATGTAATATGTATCCCATTGTGGTAAAATCAAAGTCAAATGTGGTTACCCCAAGTTTGGGGTGAGTCCATGTTTTTGAAGAAAGTGCCTTTTGGCACCATTAAAATGCAAAGTGATGAAAATACAACAGAAAAAGAGTCAACCTTGGAGGATCAGCTAGTGATTGTAGGATAATTACCTCAATTTGAACCAATCAACCTAGGAAGGACATATCTCCTTGATGAATTTCAATGTAAAATAAATGATGAGTTATGATTTTGTTCATGTTTCAAGCCCCATGAACAAAGCCGTCAATGACAACTATTGAGCAAATTGGTCTAAGCATAGTCTCACTCAAAATATGAGGAACCAAAAATGATTTTGTTTTGAACAAAGAGATATTAGATGATGAATATAGCCAAGTGTTCTTATGGTGATTTACTCATCTTACCAAATTGCATGGATACCAATCACTGCAATCACCAAGGAGATAGAATAGACCACTAGATACATGGTTCACTTGAATTTATATATGAACTTGACAAAAATTGTGTGATTATAATGATTGAAAATGATGGTGAAATGAATATTTGATGATGAGAGTGATGATTATGGTCTTTTTATGAAAATTTGGAACGTTTTTTGTGTTTAGAAGCTTGTTGTGCAAAAATTATGTATCCAAATCAATCTTGGTTTTTAAAAAACATGATATAATGATAAAATAAATGTTTGGATGCAATTTGGAGTGGTTTTGTAAAGTTAAGATACCTTTTTTATCAAATTTTTCTACAAATTTTGACACCAAACATCGATAGGCATTTGTGGTAAACTCAGACATCCATGGGCATCTGTTGAGATGTAAACACTAGTGTGCATATCAATACAGCTATGAATATCCATGGGTATCCTAATACACCAGAAAAAACTATAAATGGCTAGTCGAGGTGAAATTAGATTTATTCTTGCATTCATGAATTCCAGAAGCTACATCTAAGGGAGTGAGTGAGTGAAGTAGAGTGGAGTGTGGTGGTGTGTAAGCTATGGCGATGGAGGGTGCAAATGCGATAGTAGGAGCAAAGGTTCATGTTACTAAGGTAAGTGTCCTTGGCACTTTTTTTTTTTAATTTATGCACAAAAAAATTGTATGAAAATGAATGTGACTTTAATGTAATTGATTTGTAAATATGTTGTAGATGAGGATTTTGGAGGCTCGACATTGGTTCTCACCTCTCATCGCAGGGGTGATAAAGGCATTGCAGGAGGAGTGGAATTGATTATAGGATGTAGGGCTGGTTTGAGTAGCCATGATTGATATGGTGAGGGTAGATGAGGGTTTGCAAGGGTCCTCCTATAGGTGTTAGCTAGTGCTTAGATGCACTTTTTGTACATGAGCCTTGGTGCTCCATTGTATTTAGCCTTTTCGACATTCATTGTACATGTGATATATATATATATATATGGATGGCTTTTACTTTTGTGTTATGATTTTGTGTGGATGCATGTATATATGGATGATTAATGCAATGATAATTTGTTATGAATGTAAATAAATTAATGGTCATTCATAGTTTAGATTTTTCTTAGCCATGTTTAGCATTGTTGTTTAATTAGGGGCACCAAACTAGTGATATTTGATATGGAAGACTTATGTAATATTACGGATGTTGACATGGAAGAAGACATGGATATTGATATGAAAGAAGATATGGATGTTGATATGGAAGAATATATGGATGTTGATATGGAAAATTGATAGTTTTATAGAGACTCAAACATACTAGTGTCATCAAACAAACTCACTAAATACTGCCTAATTTTCTCTAAGACCAAATGTGTGTGCAGTGAATTCATTTACCGAATCATGAGCATGGTAATGACTTGAAGCAATCAGGAACTAGTGTGTGTTCGAGTGAGTTCATTAACCAATATTGAGTAAATTGAGAAGAAAACTTGTTATGGATGACCAAGAAGCTATCTTGTCCTTATGTGTGGTTAGAGGTCTCTTTAAAAGATATGTGTCACCACGCATGAGCATACTCCACTGCTAATCAAGTGTCTATAGCCCCAATGGATATTGACTCCATAGTCTAGGAATTTGATCTCTAAGCTTTGGGGATTCAGACTACCTAACCGTCTAACTGGAAATGTAGTTCTATAATTACAACCTGAGGATCTGTGGTGTGTGACGTGTAAAAGAATTAGAGTTTTGGAGGATTTTTCCTACTCTTTATTTTATTTTAAATTTGTGAAAGTAGTGAAAACAACTATTTTGTGGACTATGTGCATAATGGGACAATCAAGGATTACCCTTTTCACTTCAAGGTTCAACCCAAGTATGGTTTTATCTCTCTTTGACACAAGATGTTTTTAAGATGTGTGATTGTGTTTGGTTCAAGAATATTTAGAGTCAATTCCCAAAACTCAATATTTTCTTAGTGAAAATGTGTCTTGGTCCTAAATAAAACTCAACATGTATTGGAGGTTGCTTAAAATACTAGGAGTGGATTAGTGACCAAAAACATCTAGGAATTATGCATATGTGGTTTTGTAAATGATAATGTTGACTCTATGGAAGGGTGCAATGGATGGATGATGATTTGAAGGTGCCCCTGATTAAGGCAAAATGACTTTATTGGACCAATTGATATAAGAACTGAATAAATGATCCCTAATTTGAAATATAAATGTGTGAATTTGGTTGTGAATGCAATGTATGAAATGCAATTTGTGAAATGAAATGTGTGTAATGCTATGTGTGGAATGCAAAGTTTTAAAATGCAATGTGTAATATGTAATATTGTTTTTGTGTAATAGACATGTGTATATAAATATATAAATCACATTAAGCATTAAATGCTCTCAAGTGTATAACATTAAGTGGTTCGGGCTCTTCAACTCCCTCTAGACTAGAAAGCATGTAAGTTCCTTTATCAACTTTTGTTCAGGCTCTTAAACTCCCTTTTGAATTTATCACAAAGATATGACAAACCATTGGTATTTTGTTGATTCTCTCTAAGAACAAGATATCCTACTTGGAATTCATGTATATGAACTTTGGCACTATAAGCATGCTTTAGGTAGTCTTGATAAACTTGTAAATTATCTAAAAAATTGGCTCGCATCTCATCAAGAAGTATGAGTTGGTCAAGACGTGCTTGTCTAGCAGCCTTGTCATCTACGAATTTTGGCAATGAAATTCACAAGGAGGGGATCTCAAGCTCAAGAGGCATGATTGCTTCAGCTCCATAGACCAATGAAAATTATGTTGCCCCAGTAGACATTCGAATGCTTATTTGATAAGTCCATAATGCCAAGGTAATTTGAGTATGCCAATATCTATGATTTTCTTTGACAAGTTTCTTGAGAATAGAAATTAAGATCTTGTTGGTAGCTTTAGCTTATCCATTTGCTTATGGGTAGTAAGGAGTCAAGAAAATGTGTTGTATATTATATTTCATGCAAATTGCTCGAACATCCTTGTTCTTGAAATACTTTCCATTATCAGAGATGATTTTTGAGGGAATACCAAAATGACAATTGATGTGATGAAGTATGAAATCCACAATTATAGGTCTTGGCGTACTGATTAGAGGAATTACCTCAATCCACTTTGTGAAGTATTCAGTGGCTGTGATGATGAATGTATGTTATCTTGAAGAAGGAGGCGAGATTTTACCAATAAAATCAAGACCCTATTGTGAAAAGGGCCAAAGGCTTTGAATAGATAACTTACTAATTTTTGACTAATGTAATAGACAACTTGATCTCGAGTGTTCTCATTATTTTGTGCAAGCATTGTTCCTAATACAAATTTTATTACTGAAACAAGAATATGGAAGGGGATCCATAGACGATGAGGAGTTAAGAGTGGTGGAGAATCCAGGTATTGCTTGATATCATCCAAAGATTTTTGATATTCATCTATCCATGAAAATGTCACCACCTTTTGTAATAGGTGATTGAATGGCTTGCATTTATCAAAAATTTGTGCAATGAAATGACAGATTGATTGAATATTTCCTTGTAAACTACGTTTTATTTTCTTAAGTTTGTTGGGGGAGGCATCTCCATCATGGTCTTGAATTTGTTTGGATACACCTCAATGCCTCTTTTGGATATAATGAACCCTATTAGTTTTCTCGAGGTAACACCAAAGACACATTTCTTGGGGTTAAACCTTACATTATGCTCTAGAAGTCAATCAAAGACTTTTTCCAATACACCAATGTGCTCTTATCGAGTTTTAGATTTTTCCAAGAGACCATCCACATAGTCTTCTATGATATTATGAATGTAATTTTGGAAGATGTATGTCATGGAACATTGATAAGTGGCACCTACATTTTTTATGTGAGTATAGAATCACGAGGCTCCAGGAAGAGTTGCTTGAGAGAGACCATCATTAAAGGTATGTTGTACTACGCCTTTGAGCTTAATATGGATATATTCGATTGTTGGAGGATCAATTGATGGATCACCATATTAGTCTTCTAGATACACCCTCCTCATCCATATCCATGTCTATTAGGCATAGCGAGTCTAGGCATAGATCTAGGTCAAAACCAATATCATCAAAATTGGTGGACCCTCCATTGCATATCATGGCTCAAATTGATAGGAAGCCATTTAAATGAGTTTTTATTGATATTGGCTCCTCTATCAACATCATCACCACATCTGCTCTCCAACATCTCAATATTCCACCATCCCACATCACCAAATCCACTTTCACCCTGAAAGCATTTAATGATGCTCTCTACTCCATAGTTGGCACTATCATTTTACCCATTGAAGTGGGGGTAAAAATATTGCACACCATGTTTCACATCTTGGAAGGGTCCATGGCGTACAATGTACTCCTTGGATATCCTTGGATGAGGGAAATGAGATGTGTCCCTTCTATACTTCATCAATGCTTGAAATATGTACATGAGGGACAAGTTCATTGCATACCAGTGGATGTTGAACCATTTAAGTATTGCAATTTCATTTCAAATCCCTATGAATCCATGCTTCCTTCCACTCATCTATTTCTCACATCATCAACCACCTCATCAACCACACAATCCACCTCTTCATCAAAAGCTCCTATTCCTGAGGAGCTCCCCATCACCACTTCACATCAAGCTTCCACCTCCATACCCCCATATTCATCACCTTTGACTACATGCACATGTGGTCAAACTCAATCCACATCAACCACATCATCAACATCAACATCATCCACCATAATTCCTTCCACATCATCACCCATTCAACAACCACCTCAGCCAAATCCACCTCCATCCACATCAGCCAATGTCTCACAAGTTGCATTAATAGATTGTGAGATGCCATCCCAGTCCATACCTCTCCCATTTTGAAGTCCCCAAGCCAATCTCGAGTCATCCATATCCACTTCCACATCCACATCCACATCATCCCAAGTTGTGGTCCACCTCACTAATCTTGGTATTGGTGAATATGTGGTCCAAGACATCATAATCACACCACTTAGCATCCAAACTGCTAAGGATTATGGTCACCCACGTGACCCACCCTTATCTATAGGAGTGGTGTACAACATGGGTTCAATGCCCAATAGCATTAATTTTGTGTATGGGGGGATTGATTCATCATCCAATCTATCTTCCCTAGATGAACCCAAGCAACCAACTCCTACCAATATACAACACATGTCGGGTTTTCCATCCCGATATTTTCACATAGTTAATTGGCAAGGACATGGCCTAGGATGACATGAATAGGGAATGCATGAGATTATCGATGTTTCATATCGAGAAGCGCATGACCATTCAGGTTTAGGCTATCATCCACTTTATTCCACTTCTTCTCTTGAACAAGCCTTTCAAAGTTTACATTTGAATTCAGGAGAAGATATCCATCACATCGATGAATCTGAAGATGAAATCTATGAAGAATTTGATGTTATGTCGATAGCTTCTGATGAATCTGATGAGGAATCAACACCCATCATTCCACACACTGAACAAGATGAGTTTTACCTCAGAATGTTCCCCATCCATCAACCCATCCTTCACTTGCTTCTTCCACAAGAGTGAGCCAAACCAACTAGTGAACCACCACCTCCACTTCATTGATCCACATCACCAGCCATTTTTGTAATATATGTACATAATTAAAAAAAAAATCAAAAAAAAAATAAAAAAAAAAAAAATCATTGCATTGCATGTACATGGCTTTTTACCAATTGCATTTATTTGTGTTGCCTATTGTTGTTCAGGTTCCAAGAGCTCTAGCATCGGTTCTAGAAAAAGGATCCATCCATCCTCCACTTTGCCAACCACCATTTTCCCCTTTAAGTTAACATGAATCCTGTTGACTTATTCACCCCACTCCATAATCCATATGATTTGGCAAAGCCAATTCCAATTGACATGAGCCTTATTGATATGGACCAGATTTCCTCACCACCATCCTTTTCCAAATTTGTCCTTTTTGAGGAATTGTTAAGGGCTTCAGCCAACTACATTCCTCCATCACCTCCACCTTCACCTTCACCTTCACCTTCAGATCTTGAGGTTTTCCAGGTAGACATAGAAGAGGTTGAGTCAAAAGAGTTTGATAATGTCATAGATGACATTCATCTGATCCCAATACCCCATCAACTTGAGGAAGGTTCTCACATGTCCATTGAAGATACCATCGATGTGAACCTTAGTTCAGACGTAGACAATCCCCAAATTGTCAAACTTGGTAAAATTTTATCCATAGATGAACAAGAGCAATTAATTGCTCTCCTCAAGAAGAAGAAGGACATTTTTGCATGGTCCTACAAAGACATGCCTGGTCTTGACCCTAACTTGGTTGTCCATAATCTCACCTTGCATTCTGATGCTAAGTCGGTCAAACAAAAACTTAGAAGGATGCATCCTACCATTGCCCTCTTGGTCAAAGAAGAGCTTCAAAAGCTATTAGATGTGGGTTTCATTGTCCCCATTGACTATCCTGAGTGGCTTTCAAACATGGTACCCATTCGCAAGCCTAACGGGGTGATACACATTTGCACTGATTTTTGAGACCTTAACAAAGCGTGTCCTAAGGATGATTTTCCTCTACCAAACATTGATACTCTTGTCGACACTTGCACTGGCCATGAAATGCTTTCTCTAATGGATGGTTTTTTAGGATACAACCAGATTCGAATCAATCCTGATGACCAACACAAAACAACATTCACTACACCTTGGGGGACTTTTTGTTACAAGGTGATGCCCTTTGGCCTCAAAAATGTAGGTGCCACTTATCAACATGCCATGACATACATCTTCCATGATTACATGCATAAGATCATCGAATATTATGTGGATGATCTCTTGGAAAAATCTAAAACTCGACAAGAGCACATTGGTGTATTGGAAAAAGTCTTTGATCGACTTCTAGAGCATAATGTAAGGTTGAACCCCAAGAAATGTGTCTTTGGTGTTACCTCTAGGAAACTACTAGGATTCATTATCTCCAAAAGAGGCATTGAGGTGGACCCAAACAAATTCAAGGCCATCATGGAGATGCCTCCCCCAACAAACTTGAAGGAATTGCATAGTTTACAAGGAAAGATTCAATCGATCCATCATTTCATTGCGCAACTTTCTGATAAATGCAGGCCATTCAATCACCTGCTACAAAAGGGGGTGACATTTTCATGGATAGATGAATGTCAAAATGCTTTTGATGATATCAAGCAATACCTGGCTTCTCCACCAGTCTTAACTCCTCCTCGTCTAGGGGTCCCCTTCCATATTTATGTTTCAGCAATGGACTTTGCATTAGGGACAATGCTTGCACAAAAGAATGAAAACAATCGAGAGCAAGTTGTCTATTACATTAGTCAAACATTGGTAAGCTATGAAACTAGATATGCTTACATGGAAAAATTGTGCTTAGCAGTGGTTTTTACCACTAAGAAACTCAGATATTACATGCTTAGTCACACCACATATGTCATAGCTCATGAAAATCCTCTACGTTATATGATGTCTCACACTTACAATAACACCCACATCGCTAAATGGATAATGCTTCTCACTAAATTCGATCTTGAGTTCATCAGCCAAAAATCCATTAAAGGTCAGGTCATAGCCGATCAACTTGTGGAAGCTCCACTTCCTAGTGATCAACCCTTGATTATTGAGCTCCCAGATGATTCGGTATTCACTATCACTGAACAAGAAGAAGATGTCATTCTAGAGGAAGATGTCGATATCACACTATTCTTTGATGGTTCTAAGTGCAAAAAATGTCAAGGTGTTGGAGTCATGTTTCATACACCCCAAGGGGTACCTATCCCCTTATCATTCAAACTAGACTTCCAATGCACAAACAACAATGCAGAGTATGAAGCCTTAATATTAGGTCTTCAAGCAGCCATAGCTATGGGCATAAAGTGTATCAGGATATTTGGTGATTCTCAACTTGTTGTTAGACAAATCAATGGAGAATACCAATGCAAAGAACCTACCATAAAGCTTTACCATGAAGTAGCAATGAAATTGCTCACCAAATTTGATTGGTATGAAATCGATAGTTTGCCACGTTTGACTAATAGATTTGTAGATGTGATGGCCTCTCTAGGATCATTGATTCCAAAGAACTCCTTAAGGAGAGGTACAACCACTCATTGTTACAATGATCTCTAAATCTACAATTGTCCATGCTGAATCTAAGGATGAAAAGGATGTTTGCTTTATCCATTCAGAGCCATATGAGCCTTGGTCAAACCAAATAATAGCCTTCCTCAAGTTTGGAACACTCCCATCAGATATGTCATAGACTACTAAATACACTTTCAAGCAAAAGGTAGCTCATTTTACTCTCTTGGGGACATGTTGTATAGATATGGTTATGATGGAATCCTCCTTCATTGTCTTGAGTCTACAGAGGCACAAAGAGCCATAGCTGAAGCTCATGATGGTACTTGTGGTGGTCATTTTAGTGGAATGGCCATTGCAAAGTGTATTTTATGCATGGGTTACTATTGGCCCACCATGGAACATGACTGTTGCACTTATGTCAAGCATTGTAAGCAATGTCAAGAGCATGCTAATTTAACTCATGTGCCATCACAAGCATTATAACCTATTCAAAGCCTTTGGCCCTTTTCACAATGGGGTCTTGATTTAATTGGAAAAATCTCACCTCCTTCCTTGGGACAACATACATTCATCATCACAACCACTGAATACTTCACAAAGTGGGTTGAGGCAATTCCTCTAACCAGTATGATAGGACCTAGAATTATGGAGTTTATACTTCATCATATCATTTGTCATTTTGGTATTCCCTCAAAAATCATCTCTGACAATGGCAAGTCTTTCAAGAACAAGGATGTTCGAGCACTTTGCGAGAAATATAATATCCAACATAGTTTCTCGACTCCTTATTACCCACAAGCAAATGGACAAGCTGAGGCTACCAACAAGACCTTAATTGCTATTCTCAAGAAACTAGTCAAAGAAAATCATAGAGATTGGCATACTCAAATCCCCTTGGCATTATGGGCTTATCGAACAAGCATCCACATGCCTACTAGGGCAACACCATTTTCATTGGTCTATGGAGCCAAAGCAATCATACCTCTTGAGCTTGAGATCCCCTCATTGCGAATTTCATTGCAAGAATTCATAGATGATGATACTGCTAGACAAGCATATTTTGACCAACTCACACTTCTTGATGAAAGGTGAGTCAATGCTTTAGAGCATTTACGAGTTTATCAAGACCGCCTAAAGCATGCTTACAATGCCAAAGTTCATCTACATGAATTCCAAGTAGGAGATCTTGTTCTTAAAGAGAATCAACAAAACACCAATGCATTGATGCATCTTCATGATAAATTCATGGCTAATTGGTTAGGTCCATACATTATCACTCAAAAAGTGGGTAAAGGAACTTATAGGCTTGCCAGTCTAGAGGGAGTTGAAGAGCTCGAACCACTTAATATCATCCACTTGAGAGCATTCTATGCTTAATATGATTTATATATGTATATATACATGGCTATTACACAAAAACAACATTGCATTTCACACATTTCATTGAACACATTCATTTCACAAATTGCATTTCATACATTGCATTCACAACCATTTCACACATTTTATATTTCATATTAGGGATCATTTATTCAGTTTAGATAATAATTGGTCCAATAAAGTCATGTTGCCTTAATCATGGGCACCTTCAAATCATCATCCATTTCATTGCACCATTCCATAAAGTCAAATTATCATTTGCAAACCACATTTCCATAATCCCTAGGTGTTTTCGGTCACTCAGCCACTCCTAGTGTTTCTAGCAACCTCCAATACATGTCAAGTTTTCTTTAGGACCAAGACACATTTTCACTAAGAAAATCTTGAGTTCTAGGAATTGACTCTAAATATTCTTGAACCAAACACAATCACACATCTTAAAAACATCTTGTGTCAAAGAGGGATAACACCATACTTGGGTTGTACCTCGAAGTGAAAAGGGTATTCCTTGCTTGTCCCATCATGCACATAGTCCACAAAAATAGTGGTTTTCACTACTATCACAATTTCAAAATAAAATAAAGAGTAGGGAAAAATCCCTAAAACTCTAAATATTTTACACATCACACACCATAGATCCTCAAGTTGTAAGGATAGAACTACATTTCTAGTCATACGGTTAGGTAGTCTGAATCCCCAAATCTTAGAGATCAAATTCTTGGACTATGGAGTCAATCTCCATCGAGGCTATAGATGCTTGATTGGTAGTGGAGTACGCTCATGCATGGTGACACATCTCTTTTAAAGAGACCTTTGACCACACATAAGGACAAGCTAGCTTCTTGGTCTCCTCCATAATAGGTTTTCATCTCAATTTACTCAATATGGGTTAATGAACTCACTTGCACACACATTGGTTCTTGATTACCTTGAGTCATTACCATGCTCATGATTCGGTAAATGAATTCACTGCACACACATTTGGTCTTAGAGAAATTAGGTAGTATTTAGTGAGTTTGTTTGATACCACTAGTATGTCTGAGTCTCTACAAAATAATTAATTTTCCATATCAACATCCATATCTTCTTCCATATCAACATCCATATCTTCTTCCATATCAACATCCATATCATTACATGAGTCTTCCATTTCACATGCCACTATTTTGGTGCCCCTGATTAAACAATAATGCTATACATGGTCAAGAAAAATCTAAACTATGAATGATCATTAGAGCATTAATTCATTTGCATTCATAACACATTATCATTGCATTAATCATCCATATACACATGCATCCACAAAAGCATTCACACAAAAGCATAACACGTATATATATATATATCATTATATCATGTAACAATGAATACCCAAAGGCTATATACAATGGAGCACCAAGGCTCATATACAAAAAGTGCATCTAAGCACTAGCTAATACCTATAAGAGGACCCCTATGACCCTAAAGGAGCCCTAGACCTAGAGCTATGCCTAGACTCACTATGCCTAATAGACCTAAATATGGATGAGGAGGGTGGATCTGGAAGCCCAATATGGTGCTCCATCAATCGATCCTCCAAAAATCGGATATATCCATCTTGAGCTTGAAGGTATAGTACATCATGTCTCTAATGATGGTCTCTCTCAAGTAGCTCTACCTGGAGCCTCATGATCCTATCCTCACCTCCACCTATATTGTACCTCTAGCTCTACTAATCGAGCTATCTCATCTGAGTTACTTTATCACTACATCCTCTACCACCAACTACTCTAGCCTCACCCAATCCTCCTCACTCTACCTTGAGGTCCCTCTAGAACCTCCTCCATATCATCATCCATGCCATCTCCATCACCTCCAATCTCTAGATCCTACTCTATTGTATCCCTCACCCACCTCCTTTGACTACTAGATCAAAGGTATCTTTAATATTTAGGAGCCTCATCTACCTCCTCCTCTACCTCTACCTCATCACCATTCCCCTCATCCACTTCTAGACTCGGTACCCATGGTGGCTGTGCAATGAACCATGCATCATACTCTATAGTAGTCCTCGCATCATCCACATCAGGGAGATCCATCTCCTCATCATCCTCATAGGTCACCCTCCATGCCTCAACACAAGGTAGACCCATCTCATCTCGATGATGCCTATAGAGCATTGGTGCCTCAAGAACCCCCTACCTCAACCCAAACTACCTTAGCACCCATGAGAATTAGATGTGCTCCACCTCACTCCTATGCCTCCCAACCACCCACCTAGCCTATCAAACTCTCTGTAGTTGCTCCCCATCACCAGCCCAAGTGGCACCTCACCATGGTCTCCAAATCACCTAAGTTGATGTTAGTCTAACCCATAGATCCCTGTACCACTAGCTAGTCTAAATAGGATGACTCGGTTGCACCTCCTCTACCATAGGCCATCTCATAGCATAGGGTTTCTCCCTATCCCATGCCTCAGTAGGTAAGCCTATAGGTTGAGCCACACTAAAGTGCTCCCAACCCCAACACTATAGTAGCAAACTACATCCAAGCCCCTTCTACCCTTACCTCTTCACCTCATACAACTCTTGGTATAGCTACACCAACAAAGTAGGTGCCCATGCATACACTTGAGGTGTATCGATCATATCATACACTAGCTCGATCATGTTCCATGGGAATTGATAACTAGTGTTGTTTGGGGCCACTATGTTGGCCAACATGAACATGACTAAAGTGGGAAGTGCATCCAACTTCTTATCCATATACATAGCCAAGTACCTTATCCCTCCACCCTTCACACTCTCACTTCCCATCCATATCCAAATATGCGACTCATCTCATACCCCTTATCATGTCCAACCTCGACATGTAATCCCTCCACTAGTAACTTGAGGATGTGATATACATCCTCAAGTGTCACTGTAATCTCTCTAGTAGGGAGCTAAAAGGTCCCCCTATCTGGATCCCATATCTCTACCAAGGTAGAGAGATACCCCTCATCCACCCTCACCACATCAATCTAGGCTACCCTAACTAGCCCCACATCCTCCAACCAATTCCACTAGTCTTCCTCAATGCCTTTCTCACCCCTTGGTATGAGAGGTGAGAACCGATGTTGAGCCTCCAAAATCCTCAACTACAACACAACACATTCACAAAGCAATTACATTAAAGTCACATTCATTTGCATAAAAAAAAAATTGCATAAGTTCAAACAAAGAGTGCCAAGGATACTTACCTTAGCAACATGCACCTCTACTCCTACTTCTACATCTACACCCTCCATCACCATAGCTTCCACACCACCACACTCCTTCACTCCACTTCACTTCACTCACTCCCTCAGATGTAACTTCTAGAATTTGTGAATATAAGAATGAATCTAATTTCACCTCTACAAGCTATTTATAGTTATTTCTGGCATTGGGATACCCATGGGCATTCACAGGTGCATTGAGATGCACACCAATATTTACATATCAATAGATGCCCATGGGCATCTGAGTTTGCTGTAGATGCCCTTAGTGTTTGGCATCAAAATTTGTATAAAAAATAAAATGATCCAAAAAGGTAGCTTACCTCCACAAAATCACTCCAAATTGCATCCATACATTCATTTCATCATCATATCATGTTTTGTGAAAACAAAAATCGATTTGGATACATAATTTTTGTTTGCACCCAAAAGGCGTAAAATCACTTTACAAGCTTCAAAACACACCAAAATGGTCCAAATTTTCACAAAATGACCATAATCATCATTCTCATCATCAAATATTCATTTCACCATCATTTTCATTCATCAATCATTACATTTGCACATTTTTCCAAGTTCATATACAATTTCAAGTGAACCTTGTATCTAGTGGTCTATTCTATCTCCTTGGTGATTGTAGTGATTGGTTATCCATGCAATTTGGTAAGATGAGTAAATCACCATAAGGACACTTGGCCATATTCATCATCCAATATCTCCTTGTTCAAAAATAAAATCACTTTTGGTCCCTCATCTTTTGAGTGAGACTATGCCAAGACCAATTTTCTCAATAGCTGTCATTGATGCCCTTTTCCATGGGGTTCCCAACATGGATAACTTTCATCATTTCATTTGAACATTGACATTCGAGGATATAGCCTCACTAGTGATTGAGAAACTTTTTAGGAATTCTGTGTGGGAATTAACTACAATCATGAGTGGCCCCAAGGGCAAGACTATTTTTTTTTTTGCATTTTCATCACTTTGCATTTCAATGATGCCAAAAGGCACTTTCTTCAACAACATGGAATCACCCCAAACTTGGGGTAACCACATTTGATTTTGATTTCCCACAATGGGATACATCTTACATGATCATGGCATTTACACTTGGCAAAAACCCTTTCTCTATTGGGGCAAAAATAGAATCAATCACTTGCATTTCACAACAAACCCTTTCTCCATTGGGGTAAAAATGAAATCAATTTACATCATTCATATCATCCACACTTACATCATACACTTACACCATACATTTACACTTACACCATTCAATTACATTTTAATTACACAATTCTATCAATTGGCTTGTGAGATTTATTCTTCACTCATTCACCAATTGAGGGGGTAAGCTACACATACAAATTATTTTATCTTCAAGATCATCTTTGCATTCCAATGAAAGAAAGTTGCTTCTTCATCAGGCCAAACCAGGTGTCTCGTATTTTTGCACCACATTGTGTTTCACGCAACATGATACAAAAGGGGCATCTGTAGACACCAAAATCTAGCCACTTGTCATCCATCCATGTTTCCCAATCTCCACCATCCATTATATATATATATATATATATGTATTTGTTAATATATATTTAAATATTAATATTTTATATATTATATTTATATATATAATATATATATATATATTTATATGAATTAATCCTAGCCCTCCACCATATTTTAATCTCAGCCATCCATCCACCTCAATCCATGCCACTTACCCAGATTTAATCTCCACCCTTCCTCATGTTTTAATCTCGGCCACTCAAATTGTGTCATCGAAACCCTAACATGTCTAAGGGAAGATTATAAAAGAGGAGTCATTTTGATGACTCGAAACCCTAACCTAAGTTCTGAAGTCCTTGATTTTAATTTTAGTTTATTTGCAAAGAGATTCTTAGAGGTTCCAAGCCCTAGCTCCTTCTTTTTTCCATCCTCACCCCCATCATCATCATTCATAGCCCTCCATTTTCACCTTCCCTTCCCACGTAAACTAGATCTGGTTCTGTGCCACTTCCATCAACCCTCGAATCCCCCTCGAGATTTGAGCACCCACCAAAGCTAGTCGAGCATCCACTAGAGCCAATCGAGCACCCACCAGAGCCAATTGAGCACCCACAGGTGTCTCATGCACTAGATCTACAACCCTACAACCCTCGGGTACCGTTAGGGCATCTTCGCAACTATCACTGGCATCATCTACATAAACAAAAATAGGAAGTTAGTATTGTTGACAAGGTAATAATTTTGTGCATTTATTTTCATATTCTTATGCTTTTTTTATAGTTTTATTGCAGCATCTAGGGTTAGTGATTTTATTTTGAGGGTCTCACGTAGTGGAGCCCTCACAGGTATTACTAATCTTTGTTGTTGTTTGTTGTGTGTAGGTATAAGGATTACATTGTTGGAAGTTGTTGAAGCTAGGGTGGCCCTATCTAGGATACACAAGCCCACCCACAACCTCGTTGGGATCGAAGACAAGCGTGAAGACACCAACCATTCTTTTCAACTAGGGTTTTGGAGAACCCTAGTAATCTGTAATTTTGTATCAACATAAGCATTGTAAAACCCCACATTTGGGGCATATTGATTGTAACATTTGAGATCCACCCACAATAATAAAGAGTTTTATCTTATTTGTGCAATCTTTGTGTATTACTTTGCTTATTGTTATTTTATATCATTATTGTATTGGTGTTGCTTGATTTCTGATTCACAATTTCCAATCAAAGAAATGAATTTTTTTTTTACCAACAATGTGTTTGTGAATGATTGGTTCCTCCACAAATATTGCAACTATGGAGATTCCAACATCTCTCTATTTTGTGCCCATATCTACTACAATGACTACACCTATTTTATATAGCTAAATACCTTTGACCATTTTGTCCATCATAGCAATTGTCAATATCTGTTACTAATTTTTTATCACTATGTCCTGTTGTAAACTCATTCCTTTCTTTATTGTTGCTTATATGATCTGTATATTCAAGATCTTCATTCTTTGATTTGGTTTCTAATGTCATTGGTTCTCTCATTCCCTATTCATGTTTTCTTGATCATGTATCTTCATGTCTTATCAACTTTGAGCAACAACCATTAGTATGATCAATACCATCATTAGAATGATCTGTGTCAATATCAATATAATCTTGTGCATCACTGTATCTATCATCATCTGAATTTATATCTTCATCAATTCTAGCAACATGAACCTTTTTTGAGCAAGCATGAACTGTATTTAAATTACTTGTATCACATATAACATCAATATTTGTAACAGGTTATTCTACCTTAGTTAAGAATTCTAAATCACTAGTGTCAATGCTAGCATTGCAATATTCCCTTTAATTTTGGCAAGAATCATGGTTTGAATCTTTATCCATTTGAAGTAGATCACTAGTATCATAACATGCATCAATCATCATTGGTTTTGAATCTATAGTATTGCAACATGAATCTACCATTATAGGTTTTAAGTCACTTGTATCACTAGAATCATCTTTCATCTCTATTTTATTCTTTACCTTATCAACCTTTTCTTGTTCTCTTATCTTAGAAACATTAAGAGTGACAATTCCTTTGTATATTATTCTCCATAGATTGGTAGGTATAGTAACAAAATCTTCATTAGTACTACTAAGAACACTTTACATGCATTTTTGAAGTGTAGAATAATCTCCTTTTTCTGATTCACTAGTAATATCAACAATCCCACTATTCAAAGCATTTTCTTCAACAATATACTTGTTCTTCAAGTCTTTTATCATGTTCTCTTGTTTTCTATTCTTATCCTTAAGAATTTCATGAGAGAGGAATACCATATACATCAACTATCCTATATCACTAGGTAATGTAAAATATTTCTTTGAATCTTCATATGCCTCTTGAAGCTTTGCATTCAGATAACCACTAAGTGTTAAGAAATTTTCATTTTTTATGTCCTTTAACATTGATTGTAAGACATTCTTTGATGAATCCTATTTAGAATCTTCTATCAGATGTTGTGTATGACATTTTAATCTTTCCAATGCTTCTAAAATTTATTGAATGTCTAATTGTTCTCCTTGGACTTCATGGATGTATATTTCTTCTTCCTGAAAGTTTAGGTCTTCTCCAATGCAGATTAGTTTTTGTAGACATAGGTTTTCTTCTTCACCTAATTCTGTTAACTCATGAAGTTCTAGTCTCTGAGTTTCTATTTTTGGATTGCTTGTTTTCTTTTGCTTTTTCTTTGCCATGGTTCTTTGATGTAGACTACCTTATGACTCCATGGTTGAGAAATTTTAGAAATTGATAATATTTGTAATAATTTATATCCAAGTAGAATGTCTTATACCTTCTATTTTTTAATTGAAAATATTATAAAATTTAGATACTAAGCAATTCACAATATCATTAAAGATATGTTGCTGTAATGAAATTGCTTTATTTGATTTTTAAATTTAATATGCAATTTAAATAAGAGAAATTTTCAACCTTATAATTTGACACTTATAAATCCCTTTAACTTAGGAAAGCAACATTTAAATCAGGTAATACTTTTACCTTTTTGTAAGGTATTTCATCCATGTTGATTGGTGTATGAAATTTACTTTAAATTTTTGTTCGTTCTTATGAATGGCACTTCGACTCCATTCTCCGCTTGAATTCCTGGTGTGCACATGATTTGAGAAGACTGTATCCAAATGTCATTGAATCCCAAGCAATATCTTCCTATGCTACAAATCCAATTCGAGCTTCCTTCTATGCTGCAAACTGTTCAAAAAGAGTGATTGTTGGTTTGATTCCTCAAAATTTTAAAGGCTAGTGTCCTCTCGAATTCTATTATTCTTTACCAATATTCATAAGTTGTATTGCATTCTTCTATCAATGAATTTCATGCCAAAAAATTGCACAACCTTAAACTCGTCTTCATACTCCCTTCAGTATCTACTCCTACAATGATCAAACTTTTTTTCCACAACTATGCTATAATTTTTTTGATGTGTGTCCGCTCCTCTTAAAAACTCTCAATATGTGCATGCATGACTTCTTACTCCTTGAATTCTCTGGTTAGTTTCTATATTATTGACATCATTTCTAATTTTATCGTTAATATTTTGAAACCCCGAACCTTACCAAGGTAAGATTTTCTATTTTCGCATGATCCTCCAAATTTGACTGAAGTTTCCAAGACTAGTAATTAAATTTTGTACTAATTAATGTGACGCCCTTTATAGGATATTGTTACATCCTTCCTCTATCTCGTTGAAGTAATTAATTTTTGTGTTGATTAATGTGAAACCCTTGACAATGCACGAAATGTAAGAAAAATGTTATTGAGAATACTTCAACCTGGTTAGGTAATATTTTTAATATCTTAGCACATGCTACATCTCTACATTGGTACATGAATGAAATGTAAATATACAACCCAATATGAGTGTGAATCTTCAGCTCTTCTGCTAGTGTCTTTCTCCACTATATTTGTAATGTGCATGTTTCACCACTTGTCCTCATGTTGGCATTTTTGCCACACTAATTTTTTTTTTTTTTAAATTCATCAAGTAAAGTACATCCAATGGTGAGATGAATTGGATTAAATTATCTTTAGATATTTTATTGTGATAGATATTTTCTCAAGATTTCCAACGATATATTACAATAGCCAATCGGGTGAACGAATCAAAAGTTATGGCTCCGGGAAGATTTATCACCAGAAATCAATATTCAAGGCAAAAATCAAAGTCACCCCTAAGGTGGGGTGAAAATAAAAGTCACCCCTAAGGTGGGGCAAAAATCAAAGTCGCCCCTAAGGAGGGGCAAAAATCATTTTCGCCCATATGAGGGACGAACCTGATGGGCGAGAACAATGGGGCAAACATCATTTTTTTCCCATATATGGGTCGAACCTGATGGGCGACAACAGATAGGCGAACCTGATGGGATGAACCTATTTTTAGGGGTAAAACTATTTTTAGGGACGAAACTATTTTCAGGGGCAAAACTGATGGGCGAAAGCATTTTCGAAGGTAAAATTGCTCAGTTAAGAGGTGAAAGTGTTTTAAGGTTAAGGGGTGAATGCAATTATGATCACCTAAAAGGGAAGGTGAAACTCAGTTTTACTCCTTATGAAGGCGAATTTCAATTTAAAAGGAATGTCGTAGTTATTAAAATATTTTCCCCCGAAAATAAAAATAATTATTGCTATGATAAAATTGAATGCTTGGGGCAACAAGAGCCACGATCCAGAATTTTTGCAAGAATTAAATGCTAAATCCTCCAATCCGGTGTGATCCTGATGATTTTCAAAAGCACCTTCTATGGAATTCGTTCTTTTTCAAAGCAAAATTATATTTCACAAATTTCAATCGACAAGGGTAAGATTCCTAGGTAAGAAGGAGAGAATGTGATGGCACCCATGATTTAATGTTCAAGCTATCAATTGTCGTGTGACATTGCTGAGTCTCAATGCACCAACGCTTGGGACGCTCTCTCTATCGTCCATTTTTGTCGATTTCCCAAGTGCATCCCATAAAAACCGGATTGTTGTCCCTTGAATAATAATATGATTCGAGCATCGCCATTACCAAGGGAGATAATTGTTGTTGCTGATATTTGACCAACCGATATGTTGTTTGTAAGCACATTAAATGAAAGAGGTGAAAACCTCTATAAATACTAATCAAATTTCCATTGTAAAGGAGGTTGGACAATTTGCAAGAGATATCTCCAAGCTCTCTGCATTAATACAAGGCATCAAACTTCTGAATTTATAAGTGGTTTTGCATATAGTTGCTTTCTGTATTATGCACTTATTTTTCACATTTGTTCTTCTTGTTCACTGTTAAATTTAAATTCTGAGATTGGATTTGAATATTGCTAGTAAGAGAGTGAATGTCAGAGTGATCCTTTGAGAGTTATTTCTATAAGATCACGAATTTATTCTGCAGTTCTTTCTTGTGTGAATGCTATTATGTGCTTGAGTGTTTTCCTGCTATTAGCCTACCCCAAATCCTGCACTTTGGCCTATGGCCATATTTCCCATTTCTTTTCACAATTTGTAATTCCTTTCCTGCATCTCTAGTCTTCAACTAGTTTTAGAATTATTTCGGGAACCAGCCCTCTTTGGAGAATGGCACGAAGGACATATCTTTCCTCTGGCCTTTCAATGTTGGCCATATCTAGGATGCATAAATGTAGTGTTTATTTATTAGGCAGATATTTGACCAACACCTCACTTGGTGCAACACTGGTATGTGTCACCTTTGCCATTAGGTTAAAAAATGCTCAATTTCTCTAATGTTCGCACATTCTGAAAAATAGATTTAACTCCTATAATAGTCACATCTCTTCTTGGCTACCATCGTTATGTGGCATGACCACCTATGAGCTCACACATGCTTGCCTCGACGTCTTTGATTTTTACTTTGATATTAATAGTCAAATCGATTATACTCTCCTACAAACATCTCTCTGCAACATTCTTGCTCCAATATCCTTCGTCGAATCCAAAAAACTTACACCAATCTTGTAACGAGGATAGCCTGACTAGTCTGCTCAACTCACTAGGTAATGGTGATTTTTTTGTGTTTTCACCCTTCTGGTCAACTTGCACAAATCACACTATGCTACAATGATGCTCCAAAAATGAAGAATGAAGATAAATGTTCTTGCATCAAATAACTCTATCTTAACTCACTGTAGTAGTTACAATAAAAATCTCTATGATGACTTTATTTGGAACTTGTAATGAAAATAGCCTGACTAGTCTGCTCAGCTCACTGGGAAACGATGAATTTTTTGTGTATTCATCCTTTTGGTCAACTTGCGTAAATCACACTGTGCTATGGTGATGCTCCAAAAATGAAGAACGAAGATAAATGTTCTTGTATCAAATGGATCTATCTTAACTCATTGTAGTAGTTACAATAAAAATCTCTATGATGACTTTATTTGGAACTCTTTCTCATGCACTCTTGTAGCATTATTCCTTGTGCATCTGTAGCACCCTAAAATTGGCGCAGTGAAATCTTAATAATTACATTTACTCTAGTAAATAATTCAAATTCAAATTTTAACCTCCCAAACCGCCCGTTAACCGTCGTGTAATCCGTTTCCCCTTTTCCATGCCATTTTTAGAGTTTGTTTTGACCGTTTGACGATATCGTCGCCGATCAAACGATATCGCCCCGGATCCGACGATTTCGTCTCGGGCTAGGACGTCCAGACGATCTTGTCCCAAAACTAATTTTGCACAATTAGCTTCTATTCCAACGGGTCTCTAATCCGGCGAAGCGTGTCTGCGCCGTTAGAGACCCTCCCCCATTGGAGATCTCCCAAATAGGGATGATCTCCAACCTCCTAACCTCCCTCCTAAGCCTATTTAATCCTAAGCCCTCCCCTTAGCACCCCCTTGGCTGAAATTCCTTGTAACTCGACTTCATACACGTTAAAACATCCCAAATTTCTATTTGCATTAGTTCTATACCAATTTTGTTGTAGGTACCTTAGTGTTTTTCAGCCGGAGCAAGCTTACATCGTCGCGGACGATCCTGTTCAGATCGGAGGCGATCCTGTCGAATCAGAGACGATTTCGTACCAATGCGAGACGATTTCGACTACAATCAACATTGAGGCAATCAGTGCCTAAAGTTTGCATTTCTTCATCTTTTCTCTACTGTTTTATTCTGTAATTAGCTAGCTTATTCATTATTTTATGCTATTCTGCATTTTGGAGTTCACCCATCTAGATCAAATGCATAATTAAGTCATAATTATTATTTAATTAGCATAATGCATTCATGTTTCTATTTTTAAGTTTCAGTTTGATATTGTTACTGTCATTTTACACTGTTTCCCTATGTTAGAATAGTTGTATTTTCTATGTTTTGCACCTATTTCTCTGTTTGTAGGTCTCTGACGAATTCGTCTGACGAATTCGTCAGATCTCAGATGATCTTGTCTGATCTCGACGATTCTGTAGAATTCCAGACGATCCTGACTACTTCAAGAATCAGAATCTTCATCAGACATCCATATCGGTATTTTCTTTTAATATTCCTTAATTTCTCTATTTTCTGTCTTAATTCTATTTTTTGTATTCATTTAATCTGCATCTTCATATAGAATAGCTTAGACGCATTTTGGCCAAACCTAGGACTTGAATGCTTAAGGCTAAAACGAACACATAAAACACATTCCCAACCTAGGCGTGGAAACTGCCATTGAATGTTTCCCGGTGAACCCACCATCCATCGAAAAATCACCATAATACACCTCCCTCGAGAGGCGGGACCTTCGCAAGGCCTCTCAGTCCGAGGTACCACGCCATCCTTTTCACATCCCCCTTCCGGGCACGGATCCTATAGCCTAAAGGTAAGGGTGTGAAAAATTTGGAGCGATACATTTTGGTGAACCCGACGTGAATGCATTGTAAACCTTTTGAAAACAAAAACAAAAAAAAATAAAACAACTAAAACATAGATGCATTTCAGATCATTTAAATTTAATATCATGTTTAGATGGTAGCTCCTAAGAAAATATTAGCAGTTATTATAAATGTTGAAAACCAATTGGCAGCCATAGAAATCAATTCTGTGCTTAGTGTGCCTGAAACAGATAGAAATCAACTCTTGTGGGACGAACTTGATAGAAGACTTAGTGTCATTTCATCTAGGTCAACAAAACTTAAACAAATCAAGAGGCTTATCCTAGATAGAATCCTGGATCCTCATCAACTTGTCTTTTATCATGAACTTCAGAGAGCCTGCCATAGATGGTTAGCTTATAGGAGAGCTCTTGTATCTTCATAATTGTTCACCTTCGAGGAATACCTCGAGAACGCAGCCATTGTACACCAGTTCCTAGGTCTTGTAGAAGACCAAGAGGTTGTTCTTATGGATAGGGAAAGATGGAATAGAGTTCCTCGAGCTATGTTATATCGAGAGTATTGCCACGAGCTTTACTTCTATCAACCAACGATCTCGAGATAGATAATATCACTATAGCTCTTTTCGTTAAATTTTTAAAATAAAATTTTCAATTTGAAGAAGAACACTTCATGACTCCTGAAGAACTCGAGCCCATTAATGATATTTATAAATTGTTTATAGAAAACTAGATCATTACTTTCAGTCTTATTTCTTGCATTTATTGTGTTATTTGTTATCTTTACAATATTATTACAAAAACAAAGAAAAACTAAAAAAAAAACATAACAAAAACTTAAACATTTCATTTTAAATATTGTAGTAGGTATATAATTAATATATACCTCTTAAGCTTGTTGCATATATATATATATATATATATATATATATATATATTTTTATTTGTTGAAATCTAAAATTAAGCACAATGCCTAAACTTAGGAATGGTAAACAAACTGAAGGAGAAGAAGAAGATTGGTTAGAAGATAAAACTAGAGACCCAAATGTCCTTCCCGAAGATCCAATTCCGGAAGGAGAAACTCTAGATCAACCAGAAGATGACCTAGGTGAAGATAATGAACAAGAAGAAAGTGTTAAAGAGGATGGACCCTCATCCCCTAGAGTAGCTCCAGATGGAACTATTGCTTTTGACAACGTAGATCATTTCCAAAAATTTCTCAATGATAACATTGACGCTCTTAATGTGGCAGTTCGTATTGATAAAGGGCAAATTAGTGACACTCAAGCAGCCATGGAACATATGTTTGATGTGCGCACTAATCCCTTGTCTTTCATTGATCAAGAAAGTGATAAGGTTGGACCATCCAATACAGATATGGTCACTATGATTCAAAACATGTCAAAACAAGTTACCCAACCTCCTAAGGAACCTGTTATTCAACCTAAAATCATTCCCACACAAAAGAAAACTTCCTTCACTACTTTACTTCGCCAAACTATTGATCAATATGCTTCAAGTAAACAAAAACCTAAAACGAAGCCAAACACCAATTTTCAACAATCTGGAATACAACATAATACAACTTCAAAATTCCTTCATAACACCTTTCCTACCAACAATTTACACAATAGCAACATAGCATCTAATCTTCATGTCCCTCCATCATATGCTCACAAATCCCATATCAATGCCCTACCGAACCAATATGGTGGGCAAACTAGTAATCTGGAAGCCATGGTGAAACAGTTAGCTTCGCGTATGGACCAGATAGATCCTTATCGTCCCTCGTACAATTATCGAGAGATATGTAGTCAACCTTTGGATCCCATAGTTGTAGCTCAACCATACCCTAAGCATTTTCCCATGCCCATCTTGCCTATATATAAAGGAACCGAAGATCCCATAGAGCATCTTCGCATGTTTAGGATAGCATGTCATGATATATCACATGATGACTTGCTATTACTAAAAATGTTCCCAAAAAGTTTAGGTGGAATGGCATTAGAGTGGTACTATCAATTGCCCACTCATTCTTTGAGAAACTTTGAAGAAACAACTGAATCTTTTGTCCATCAATTTAGTGCCTACATCGAGAGGCATGTAACCATTAAAGATTTATACAACTTAAAACAAGACAAGGATGAATGTTTTGCTGATTTCTTAGCTAGATGGAGGCAATTGATAGGAAAACTGCACTTTGTGCTACCTTATAGGGAAATGTTGGACATTTTTATCAATAATTTACAAGAACAAATATCTTATGAGCTATCAATCGCTACTTTAACTACCTTCGATCAAGCTATAGATTTAGCTCGAAGAGTAGAAGATGCCCTCATTAGGAGAGGCCAACTTAGGAAGAAGGATGATGAGAAAACATCCAGAAATCAATATAAAAACAAACAAGTTGTTGGTGACGGAGTCACTGATAACAGAAATGTTGCTAATATCAATGCAACGAAGACAACAAAAAAATTTATATTGAAACCTCCTGATAAACCTCCTCGAGAATTTACTAGATTAAATCAACCCTTATCAACTATTTTACCTCAATTACTCGAAAGAGGTTTGATCCAATTACCAACTATCCGAGAACCTGATCCAACTATACCCGGATACAGAGCCGACTTACATTGTGATTTCCATAGAGGACCTGGACACTCTACCAACGCTTGTAAAAGGTTGAAACATAAAATACAGGATTTGATTGATAATAATGAAATGGAGGTGCAAGCCTTCCAACCTAAACAAAATGCTCCTAATAATCCTCAAAAGACCATTCCCCAAAATCAAAATCAAAATGCTAATCAATCATTAGACATATTTCAACACCCTTTACCAAGACATGGTAAAGAGGTGGCCAATCAAATCGAACATCATAATGTTCCTCCTCCTACCCGATATGTAGGAACTATTAGCGGACAATTACCTATTCAGGATCCTCAAATATTTGACACAACCTTATCCCTGGTTACGACCAGGCCCTTACATAATATTCCAAACTCCCGATTCTAGTGATATAGAATCGGATATCGAAAGTGAACTAGACATCACTTCAAACCAATCGAATAGTTCTGAAAATGAATCGGATCCTATTCAACCCATCACAGATGCTATGGTTCCAGTAAGAACCATTTCCTAGAAGAGTTACTACTCGACCCTCTTCTAATCAATTCCTCCCAAATGAACAAGCCATAAATGCTCGACCGAGACCAGTTCAACGTCCTCAATATAACATTGTAGGTACCATTGGAGTCGTTACCCGACAACAGGCTCAAAATTCTCAACAAGAACCAAATCAGAATGATGGATCAGCTCCATTTGTTTTGAAAAATCCCAATAAAGGGAATCATGCTCCTAATGTTCAACCTAAACCCCCTTACAATATTAATGAGCAATTATCCAATACTACAGCCATAATTTCCCTTTTGGATTTATTAAGATCTTCTCCTACCCATAGGGATGAGTTGATGCTTACATTAAGCCAAATGATGGTACCTCAAAACATTCAACCTGAAGCCATGGCCAATACTATCATCACTCGAGAGGTTGATTGTATTGACTTCCGGGATAAAGATATCCCACAACACAGTTTACATAAGGATAATCCCTTATATATTACTGCTCTAATTGGAGATGTAGTCATCAAACGAGTCCTGATTGATAATGGCTCATCTCTAAACATTTGCACTTTTGACTTCTACCAAAGATTTGGCTTTAGAAGTGATGAAATGAAGAAAACTGATATGATTATCAAAGCTTTCAATGACGAAACACAAGAAACGTGTGGAGTTATTACCATCCCATTGCAAGTTGGTCCTAGAACCCTAGATACAACCGTGTTTATTGTACATTGCCCAACATCGTACAATATACTTTTGGGTCACCCTTGGATCAATGCGATGCGAGCTGTCCCATCAACTTTACACCAATGTGTTAAATTTGAATTTAAAAATCAGTTGGTCACTATCCATGGTGACCCTAGACCCTTTGATATGTGTGCTTTGGCAGAACCCGTTGGAGTGCAATTTTGCCCCGCTCTGTCATCCACACATCCTAATTCTTATTTTTCATCTAAAACTGTGAAACACACACCCATAACTTCACCTATTTCCCCTCCATTAATTTCAACCTATACATTTAACTCAACCATCTTCTAAACAAATCACTCTAGAACCTCAAAAAGATCTTCAATCTACAACCAATCCTTCATGTTCTATCCCTATAATTTCAAAACCTATAGACCCATCTATTAACACTTCCACATTATCAACATCTATCATACCTTCCACATCTAAAGATATAGGGAATGATCCTTCTACATCTTATGCTCTTTCTGATGAACTTTTACCAGATTTATCCACAATCTTAATATCCGAAAAAACAAATGCTTTCATGCAAGATTCAATTCTTTTAAATAACTTACCGCCATCTCCTCGTACTTTGGGCCTCCCACAACCTATGGGAAGTACTTACCAAGTCGGGAGTTGTGCCTTCATTTATAAAGGATATGACCCGGGAAGAATCCCTCGGAATATCAAAACTCATCATGAGGGATACGCTCGATGTTATTTTACCAATGAATATATTAAAGCTAAACCCATAATGCTTAAAATGGGATATAAAGGGAAAGGCTTGGGACCTTTCCAAAATGGCATGAAAGAACCTTTCGAGGTAGAACCGTGGCCTGCCCGCCGTGGTGTGGGCCTATTTCCTAGTAAGGGTCAACCCTTTCCTTTTGAAGATGATGATCAACTCATATGTTATCAAGATTATTTGGATAGGCATGATGATTTGCCTCTAAAAAATCAGCCATTTACATGTAACATGCTATCCATAGCTTACCCTGAAATGATTGCTGACCCCGATGAAGAGTTGGAAGGAGATATCTTCCACGATGTCTCCGTTGAAGAGATGTTACACAATGGATTTTATTTTGATGGTTCTATACCAACTATAGCCCAACTTGAGACCACTAATCCTCAAGATGAATTATCCAAATTAACCTTACAAGAATTACAAGAATTGGGCGTTTCACCCGCCCCACCTAATTTTGAAAGAGATCTACACATGGAGGTAGAAAACGTCATTAAAATTAATATTGGAACTGAGGATAATCCTCACATAATCAATATTGGATCAGAATTAAGTCAAGAAAAACAAGAACAATACATTGCATTCCTTAAAGAGTATGAAGATGTCTTCGCTTGGACATATGAAGATATGCCAGGTCTAGACCCTTCTGTAGTCATGCATCATCTAGTGGTCCATCCGGATGCTAAACCTGTTAAACAAAAACTTAGAAAAATGCATCCCAAAGTGGCTCTGCTAGTCAAAGGGGAGTTAGAAAAACTCCTGAATGTTGTTTTTATACAAGCTATTGATTATGCTGAATGGATCTCAAATGTAGTTCCAGTCACCAAGAAAGAAGCTACCAAAGTTAGGGTTTGCACAGATTTTAGAGATATTAACGCTGCATGCCCTAAAGATGATTTTCCTCTTCCAAACATGGATCAAATCATTGACTTTACTGCCGGGAGTGGGATGATGTCCTTAATGGATGGATTCTCCGGTTATAATCAGATCAGGATAGCTCCTGAAGATCAGGCTAAAACAACCTTTATTACCCCTCGGGGTACTTTTTGTTGGAAAGTGATGCCATTTGGCTTAAAGAACGTAGGTGCAACCTATCAACGAGCTATGACTTATATTTTTCATGATATGATGCATGATATCCTACATGATTATGTAGATGATATTATAGCTCACTCTATTAATGAAGATAATCATTTAGATGATTTGAGAAAAGTTTTTAATCGATTACGAGAATATCTTATTCGATTAAATCCAACAAAATGCATATTCGGAGTTAAGTCCGATAAACTATTAGGGGTTTTAGTTTCTTTACGTGGTATCAAAATCGACCCTCTCAAGATTGCGGCTATCACTGATATGCCCGCACCTACTAATATATCTGAGTTACGAAGTTTACAAGGTAAGCTTCAAGCCATCCGTCGCTTCATCGATAAGCTGGCGGACAAAACTGGTCCCTTTCTTAAACTCCTTAAGAAGGATGTCCCTTTTAATTGGGACGACGAATGTAGAGAAGCTTTTGAACTTCTCAAACAATACCTCCTTAATCCACCCGTGCTTTCACCGCCTAAACCCGATCGCCCATTTCTCCTATATATTTTAGCTTCAGATTCTGCCTTAGGAGCTATGTTAGCTCAGCTTGATGATGAAAAGAGAGAACGTGCTAATTATTATATTAGCCGAACCTTCATCGCTTATGAAACCCGCTACACAACATTAGAAAAACTATGTCTAGCAATCATGTTTGCTACGCAAAAATTATGACATTATATGCTTAGTCAAAAAACTTATGTCATTGCTAAATACGATCCCTTGAGGTATCTCATGAGTCGACCTTATTTATCGGGTCGCACAACCAAGTGGGTTCTTGCTCTAAGCGAGTTTGATCTCACATTCATAGGACAAAAGTCTGTTAAGGGTCAAATCATAGCAGATCAATTAGCCGCTGCACCCTTAGAGTCTACCCATCCCCTCATCATTGAGTTTCCTGATGAATGCCTTCAATTAGAGGCAGACCATATTGAACAATGGTCCTTATACTTTGATGGAGCCCGATGCATGAGTGGGGTTGGTGCGGGTATTATTTTAATATCCCCACAAAAACATCTTATTCCTCTCGTCCTTCAAATTAACATTTGCTTGCACCAACAATACCATTGAATATGAAGCTCTAATCCTTGGATTACGAGCTGCCTTGGCGCTAAAAATTAAACATCTGTTAGTTTTTGGTGATTCTCAACCGGTTATAAACCAAATTAATGAAGTTTATCAGACCAGAGATGATAAACTGTGCCCATATAAGGCCTATGTTTTACAACTAATGTCTCTATTTGATCAAGTTACCTTGGAAGCTATTCCTCGAACTTGCAACCGTGCAGCTGATGCTATGGCCGCAGCTGCATCTCTCCTGCCCTTGGAGTTAGATGACGAATATGCCACTATCATTATTCATCGACTCTAGGAACCCGCTTCAAATAAGTCATGCTTAGAACCTTTGGATGTGTTTCTAATCAATGAAACTACTCCTGAACCTTGGTATACGGATATATTTGATTTTCTCCAAAATGGGACTTTCCCTGCCAATTCTAATAGAAACCAGCATCGGTTATTACGTAGACGAGCAAGTCGATTTGTAATAATTGGCAATACTTTATATAGGAGATCTTTTGAAGGTATCCTATTAAGATGTTTGAATTTAGAAGAATCCAAATCAGCCTTGAGTGAAGCCCACGATGGATCTTGTGGAGGACACTTCAGTGGTAGTGTCATTGCTAAAAAGCTCCTTAGGATAGGATACTTTTGGCCTACCATGGAGAATGATGCACATGATTATGTGCGCCATTGCGACAAGTGCCATAAACATGCCGACCTTGTCCATGCGCCCGCACAAGAACCGCAGGCTATTTCATCTCCTTGGCCCTTTTCAAAATGGGGTTTAGATATTATTGGCAAAATCAATCCCGTGTCATCCGATGGACACAAATTCATCATAACCGCCATCGAGTATTTCACGAAGTGGGTTGAAGCTATGCCTTTAGCTTCCCGCACCGGCACACAAGTCTCTAAATTTATTTTTAATCAAATCATTTGTAGGTTCGGAATTCCTGCAAATCTCATCTCTGACAATGGAACTTGTTTCAAAAATAAAGATGTTAAAAAATTATGCCAAAAATATAAGATTCAACATCGCTGGTCCACTCCCTATTATCCTCAGGGTAATGGTCAAGCAGAAGCATCTAACAAAACCTTAATCAAAATTCTCAAAATATTGGTCAATAAAACCGGCCGTGACTGGCACATTCAGTTATATCCAACCTTGTGGGCCTATCGAACTAGTGTTCGAACCCCCACTGGAACTTCACCTTTTGTTTTGGTTTATGGTGCCGAAGCCGTTTTTCCCTTTGAATTAGAAGTTCCTTCTTTGGCTCTACTACTTCAAGATACCGAAGTAGGAGATGAATATCGAGCCGGCAGACTCAGTCAGCTGGAACTCCTAGATAAAAAATGCATCAATGCTTTGGAGCATCTCCGTGCCTACCAAAACAAGCTTAAAAGATCATATGCTAAAAAGTTCGTCATCGATCCTTTGAGATCGACGACCTTGTTTTAAAAGAAAATAAAAAAATACTAATGCAACTAAGGACCTTAAAGGTAAATTTGAGCCCAACCGGCTTGGACCATACATTATCACTCGCTAAATTTGAATCAGGAGCATACAAATTATCTACCTTAGATGGTAAAGAACTTAAAGAACCCATGAATATTTTGCATCTTAAACGTTACTATGTATAAATTTGGTCATTTCATCCTTGTATATATTTGTTTAAAATATTTCAAAATCACTATCTTGTATTTCTTTCAATTTATAAATTCAAAAACACCAAAAACATTCATAATCATCAAAATCTTCAAAACTATTTGTTGTATTTATTTATGGCACTTGTTAATTCTTTCAAAAAATAATAAAAATAAAAACAACAATATTCTTGACTCTTTCGAAACCAAAACAATATAAAGAAGAAAGAGAGAGTCAACATTCTCAAAACTTCTCAAAAATCATTTATATATATTTTCTTACAATTATTGCAATTATATGTTTCAAATTATTTTGGATAAATTAGCATTTATTTGGAATCCCTCACTTTCACAAACACAAAAATAAATATCTTGATTTTATCTGGCATGATTACTAATCTCTCTTATATCAAAGTCCACAAAATTCAATTAAATAAAGTTTGAGCATAGAGAATTGATCTTGTTATTTACTTAAACCAAGCACATCTTTTCACAATAAAATGATTATATTTGTAATTTCCATGCTTTGCTACATAGTAGAAGTGGTTTCTTGAGCGAAAAGTTTCCCCTGCTATCCTATCATGCACATGGTCTAGAATCTTTGAGAATTGGCAAAAGGACAAGCTCACCCCTACCTGTAATAAAAATCCCTTGCTCTACAAGCCTAATCCGAGCAAGTATCCCTAGTATAGAAAGAAAAAGCAAAGTTCAAAAGAAAAGAGAAAAAGAAAAAAAGTTATTTTATATCATTACAACAATATTTCAAGCATTATCTCAAAAATCAAGCAAAAATACAAAAGAAAAGAAAGCAAAAGCAAAAGCAATAAAATCCCTTTCCCTACCCTTTGAAAAGAAAAGAAGGGTTGATGAGCTTGAATCCCTGGAATTCTCAATTATTCAAAAACTGTGAGGTAAGCCCCATAACAGGTGGTTTGTGCCCAACCCGCTTGGCCTTGGGTAACTCCTAGCATGGCGATATGTCTGTCACATTAGCGACCTTCTTTTGTACAGACCTATGTCTGCTTATGGATTAGCTAGCTCTTGATAATCCGACTTACATAGTAGTCTAGTATGGTTATATGCATCTACATCATGGTTAATGAACACTTATTTGGTTTATTCAAATCACTTGTATCATATTATCTTGCTCAAAACTGGTAAATGAACATAGCAATTGCACACACATTTTATATTTGAGAGATTTTGTGTATCATTATGATAAATCAAGATTGGAAATGAATTCACATATGCACATGGGATTCCTTATAAATCTAAATTTTGTCTTTAAGATACTTTGAAATATTTTTTGCAAATTGTTTGGAATAATTCATTTTCTTCTTCCAAGTACAGTTGTTTAGACAACTATATGCATAATAGAAAAATCAAAATTTCTTTCAAAACCATACAATCAAAAAAAAAAATATATATATATATATATATATATATATATATATATATATTGACTTTCGCGACGATGGTATAGTTCCAAAACCAAAATTGGAATTTTATGCCTAGCGCAAGTCCTCATCTTCATATTTTCTGTTTATTAAAAATCAACTATGCAATAAAACTATCTATTTTTTCTTGATTTTCGCGATGATGGTATAAGTCTATACCTACATATTCTATGCCTAGCGCAAACCATTGTAACAATTTTTATTCCCCATTTATTTAAAAATCATGAAAACCATATGACTTAAATCATTCTGTTATACAATTATGCTTTACAAACAAACAAACACATTTTCATTATTTCATGTCATTATGTCAACCTTCAATTTTGCAATGATGGTATAATTCCTAAGGAATTATCCAAAAAATTTATCACACTTAGGAATTTATGCCTAGCAAAAATCATTTTAACATTATTTCATGCATACTATTTTTATGAAAATCTGAAAACAAACCATCATCATCATCATTTGCACCATTGCACCAAAGTCTTAAGACAGTCTCTTAAGCACTCTTTTACTTTTAACAATATTTCTATACTGGGATTAGCTTGACGACCGAGTGAGCGATGACTCCATGAAATGGTCTATAATAGCGACAATGTCCTTTGAAATTATTGTTAGAAGTCTCTTTTTATCTTTTATCACATTACATCACAAACAACCAATTTGTTACATCAGATTATTTCATTTAAAATCTTACAGCATGACATCAAAATTATAATATTTCCAATGACATAATTACATGAATCATCAAATCAATCAATCAAACATAAAAGCATCATAAAAATACATAACACAAGTCATATGATCAAAAATATCTCATCTATATATATCAACAATATGTACATCATCTCAAAAATAGATTGGTATGCCACAATCTACATCTTGGCATACTCAATCCTCTCAATCAAATGTCCTCTATGTAGTGTCTCGAGAACCCCTCGAGCTCTCAGCCTCATCTCCTCCCCCGCCCTGAGGTGGACGAGGTGGCCCCATCGTAGTATGAGTGGTACTACGAGTCCTAGTCATCGATCGAGAAGAAGTCCTCGATGACCCAATCCTGATAGGGTCAGCAATGTCAGCTGGCAACTGTACCCTCCGACCCTCTCGGCACCATCTAGAAGTAGATGCCCTGGTAGAACGTGATCTGAGCAATCGACCGTGCCAGCTCCCCTGTGCTCGCTCCTCCGCCCCGTGCTCTGAGGCATGCAATCTCATCTCTGAGCTGTGTCACCTCCCTCGATGTCGTGCAGCCTCCTCCTGTAGGGTCTGCACTTATGCTTAGAGACGGATCGTCTCCACTCGAAGAGTCACTGTCTCGCTACTCTCCCCAGTGTCAACACCCTTGCCCTTATCGAGCGATGGTGGCCTCTCTCTCTATGGAGAAGGGGGTCTCTCCTCCCTCCTCTCCCGCTATCGTGGCCTCTCCTGCGCCTGTGGCCTCCTCTACTCTCTCCCACTGTGACCCTGGGCCACCTCAATAGCCGCCTGGCATCGCCTCCCTATCCGACGCACAACTACATGAATCGAACCCTGAGCCCTCATCATCCGAGGAGGGCGGATGCCTGCGTACGTGCATCGTAGCCATCGGCTACCCCTCGTCGTCCCCATCCACCGGCTGAATGGGGGCATCATCCGAGTCCCGACTCTAGAAGCGCCGCATGTCCGGAGCCCCGCTCACTATGGTGTTATCCCGGATAGTCCGAAGAAAACTCGTAATCCCTGAGAGATGGGATCCCCTGTTGTAGACCGAACTATCACAAAACTCGATCGTAGCGATGGAGCTCCACCTCTCCCCTCTCCATCCTTAACCAGCAAACTCGCCTGATGTGAGCTAGCTCCTGTCCATCCTCGGCCCACCCTGGGTGCTCTCGCCATGGCCTCCAGGTGATCTGGTCTGGGACAAGGTCATCCAGCAGTCTCCGGGACATCGATAGGTCAATCCGCCACTGTGACCCTCTCCGGAGCCACCAGTAGAAAACTCGGGGCCTCTCCCCATCAATCCCTATCAAAGGAAGCCCTATCGGCCTCCGCACTACAATGTGCTCCCAGCACCAAACCTCGTAGGAGCGATGTCATAACTAGACATCGACCGCCCTTGTACACGACCCCATGCAGGATCCTGTACAACCGACATAGAACAAAACTGCCCCAAGAAAATCTGTAACCATGGTCTCGCATATCGTAGATCACATCTGCTAGCATCCATGGTACCCTGCACCCGCTCTGGTGGCACAGCAGAAGTCCACCAACCACTCCGACCAAAACCTCGTGTGAGTCTAGATGCCCTAGGCATCTGACGCAGTGCCTCGATGTTCACTCCGCCCTTCTCCAGGGCGAAGCTCGGGTCACCACACAACCGCATCATAGCATGGCCCTGATTGGCCGTAGGAGTGATCAACCATCCTTGTATGGGGATTCTCATAATCCTCCATACATCCTCTAATGTGGGAGTCATATCCCCTGTAGGTAGCCAAAAATAGGAAGAACCCGGATACCACCTCTCTGCTAGCCCATGTCTCGTAGAAACTTGTGGCATTTCTGCCACATGCCGTAAGCCAGCCTGTGCCAGCTGATCCCGCTCTGCCTATGTTAGAGCGGCCAAGTCATCTCTCAAACCTCCATATTTCCATTCTCTGCTCTTTAGCAATCCTCTCTACAACATAAACAACAAAACAATAACAATCATTAATAACAACTCAAGTGATTAATAATGCAAGTTAAAATAAGTTCAATTTCATCAAATGATGATATCGTCCACTATTGGACGATATCGTCCCAAATTTGAGCACAATCATCTCCGATTTTGCAAGCCGAAATCGTCCCTAATTTGATGAAATCGTCCCCCTTTCGTCGATTTCGCCTTTAGACGAAATCGGCGAACTTGAGACGATTTCATCGAAATCGGGACGATTTCGTCCCGACGACGTCGACGGCCCAAAAATGGCCGCGATGCTCAAAATTCATTTAAAATTCACCTAAAAAGCATGTAAATTCAAATTAAAACATTCTAAACTAAGTTTAGACTCTTACCCGTAGCCCGCGCTGGACCTCTATTGATCTGTGCGTCGTCTCCACCATTTTTGCTTGCAGAGCTCTAAAACCAAAAAATGAACAATAAAATGAATTAGGGTTTTACCCTATTTTTCTTAATTTTATTCAAAACATAATTAAAAACATTTTAAATTTTTGCTTTTTCGCGTTTTTACCTCAAACGTTCGATTTGGGTAAAAACACGGAGGGGGCACCATAGTAAGCTGTCGTACGATTCGACCAAGAATCATCGCCTAAAAATGGGAATAATTTTTGCTTTCTCGTAGATCGAGAAGAACTCATCTTTAACGCATTTTCTTCAAAAAATTCGCTAAAGAGGGGGCAAAATGTAGCACCCTAAAATTGGCGCAGTGAAATCTTAATAATTACATTTACTCTAGTAAATAATTTAAATTCAAATTTTAACCTCCCAAACCGCCCGTTAACCGTCGTGTAATCCGTTTCCCCCTTTCCCACGCCATTTTTAGAGTTTGTTTTGACCGTTTGACGATATCATCACCGATCAGACGATATCACCCTAGATCTGACGATTTCGTCTGGGCTAGGACGTCCAGACGATCTTGTCCCAAAACTGATTTTTCACAATTAGCTTCTGTTCCAACGGGTCTCTAATCCGGGCAGAAGCGTGTCTGCACCGTTAGAGACCCTCCCCCATTGGAGATCTCCCAAATAGGGATGATCTCCAACCTCCTAACCTCCCTCCTAAGCCTATTTAATCCTAAGCCCTCCCCTTAGCACCCCCCTGGCTGAAATTCCCTATAACTCGACTTCATACACGTTAAAACATCCCAAATTCATATTTGCATTAGTTCTATACAAATTTTGTTGTAGGTACCTTAGTGTTTTTCAGCCGGAGCAAGCTTACATCATCGCGGACGATCCTGTTCGGATCGGAGGCGATCCTGTCGAATCAGAGACGATTTCGTACCAATGCGAGACGATTTCGACCCGCAGTCAACATTGAGGCAATTAGTGCCCAAAGTTTGCATTTCTTCATCTTTTTTTTTGTTGTTTTATTCTCCAATTAGCTAGCTTATTCATTATTTTATGCTATCCTGCATTTTGGAGTTCACCCATCTAGATCAAATGCATAATTAAGTCATAATTATTATTAAATTAGCATAATGCATTCATGTTTCTATTTTTAAGTTTCAGTTTGATATTGTTACTGTCATTTTACACTGTTTCCCTCTGTTAGAATAGTTGTATTTTCTGTGTTTTGCACCTATTTCTCTGTTTGCAGGTCTCTGACGAATTCTTCTGACGAATTCATCAGATCTCAGATGATCTTGTCAGATCTCAGACGATCCTGTCAAATTCCAGACGATCCCGATCGCTTCAAGAATCAGAATCTTCATCAGACATCCGGATCAGGTATTTTCTTTTAATATTCCTTAATTTCTCTGTTTTCTGTCTTAATTCTATTTTTTGTATTCATTTAATCTGCATCTTCATATAGAATAGCTTAGACGCATTTTGGCCAAACCTAGGACTTGAATGCTTAAGGCTAAAACGAACACATAAAACACATTCCCAACCTAGGCGTGGAAACTGCCATTGAATGTTTCCCGGGTGAACCCACCATCCATCGAAAAATCACCATAATACACCTCCCCTGAGAGGCGGGACCTTCGCAAGGCCTCTCAATCCGAGGTACCACGCCATCCTTTTCACATCCCCCTTTCGGGCACGGATCCTATAGCCTGAAGGTAAGGGTGTGAAAAATTTGGAGCGATACAGCATCGAAACTATATATTATGACTGACCCCTGTATTGCTCCAAATTTTTCACACCCTTAACTTCAGGCTATAGGATCCGTGCCCAGAAGGGGGATGTGAAAAGGATGGCATGGTACCTCGGACTGAGAGGCCTTGCGAAGGTCCCGCCTCTCGAGGGAGGTGTATTATGGTGATTTTTTGATGGATGGTGGGTTCACCAGGAAACGTTTGAATGGCAGTTTCCACGCCTAGGTTGGGAATGTGTTCAATTTTATCTTTAAACATTCGGGTCCTAGGTTTGGCCAAATGAATCTAAGTTGTTCTATTATGAAAATGCAGACTAGATGAAATACAACAAACAAATATGAACAGAAACAGAGAGAAAGAGCTAAATTACAGAGCCATACCTGATCCGGATGTCTGATGGAGATTCTGATTCTTGAAGCAGACAGGATCGTCTGGAATTTGACGAAATCGTCTCCGACCTGCAGGATCGTCTGAGATCTGACGAATTCGTCAGAGACCTGCAAACAGAGAAATAGACACCAAATACAAAAAATGCAACAATGCTAATAGAGGATAATGATGTAAAATGACAATAAGGATGTTAACAAATAATCCCAAATAGAAATGCAAGTGAGTTGCAACACTTTAATAGCTAATCATGACCTTATTATGCAATTAAACTATATGGGTGAACTCCAAGATGCAGAATAGCAGAAAATAATAAATAAACTAGCTAGTTGCAGAATAAAACAACAGATGAAAAGAGAAAAATGCAAACTCTAGGCACTGATTGCCCCCAATGATGATTGCAGTCGAAATCATCTCTGATTTGACAAGATCGTCTCCGATCTGAACAGGATCGTCTGCGACGATGTAAGCTTGCTCCGATTGAAAAATGACAAGGTTCCTGCAAGAAAATTGGATGCAACAAATGTAGATGGTAATACAGATTATTCTAATGCGTGTGAAGGTCGATTTACAGGAAAATTCAGCCAGGGGGATGCCAAGGGGAGGTCCTAAGTTTAAATAGGCTTAGGAGGGAGGTTAGGAGGTTGGAGATCATCCCAATTTGGGAGATCTCCAACGGGGAGGGTCTCTAACGGCGCAGACACGCTTCTGCCCGGATTAGAGACGCCGTTGGAACAGAGACTAATTGTGAAAAATTAGTTTTGGGACAAGATCGTCTGGACGTCCTAGCCCGCACGAAATCGTCCGATCTGAGGCGATATCGTCTGATCGGCGACGATATCGTCAAACGGTCAAAACAACCTCTAAAAATGGCATGCGGGAAATGAGGAAACGGATTAAGCGGCGGTTTAGGAGCGGTTTAGGGGGTTAAAATTTGAATTTGAATATTTACTAGAGTAATTGTAATTATTAAGGTTTTACTGCGCCAATTTTAGGGTGCTACATTTTGCCCCCTCTTTAGCGAATTTTTTGAAGAAAATGCGTTAAAGATGAGTTCTTCTCGATCTACGAGAAAGCAAAAATTATTCCCATTTTTAGGCGACGATTCTTGGTCGAATCGTACGACAGCTTACTATGGTGCCCCCTCCGTGTTTTTACCCAAATCGAACGTTTGAGGTAAAAACGCAGAAAAAAAAAATTTAAAAAATGTTTTTAAGTGTTTTTGAATAAAATTAAGAAAAATAGGGTAAAACCCTAATTCATTTGTTACTGTTCATTTTTATAGTTTTCTGGTTTTGGAGCTCTAGAGACAAAAATGGTCGAGACAGCGCACAGATCGACAGAGGTCCGACGCGGGCTACGGGTAAGGGTCTAAACTTAGTTTAGAATGCTTTACTTTAGAATTTCATGCTTTTTAGACTAGATTTGCTTGATTTTTGAGCATCACGGCCGTTTTTGGGCCGTCGACGTCGTCGAGACGAAATCGTCTCGATTTCGCCGAAATCGTCTCGATATCGTCGATTTCGTCCAAGGGCAAAATCGGCGATAGGGGGACGATTTCGTCCAATAAGGGACGATTCCCTCATGCGAAATCGGAGACGAATTTGCTCAAATTTGGGACGATATCGTCCAATTGTGGACGATATCATCATTTATAAAATTGAACTTATTTTGACTTGAATTTTTTTTTAATGATTGTTTTATTAATGATTGTTATTGTTGATTTTGTTTATGTTGCAGAGAGGATTACTGAAGAGCAAAGAATGGAAATATGGCGGGTTGAGGGATGACTTGGCCGCCCTATCTCAGGCAGAGCGAGATCAACTGGCATAGGTCAGCTTGCAGCACGTGGCAGACATGCCACAAGTTTCTACAGATATGGGGCTATTGACAACCCTAGCAGAGAGGTGGTATCCGGGTTCTTCCTATTTTTGGTTACCGATAGGGGAGATGACTCCCACACTGGAGGATGTATGGAGGATTTTGAGGATCCCCATACAAGGATGACTGATCACTCCCATGGCCAATCAGGGCCACGCGATGATGCGACTGTGTGGCGATCCGAGCTTCGCCCTGGAGAAGGGCGGAGTGAATATCGAGTCATTGCGTCAGATGCCTGGGGCATCTAGACTCACACGGGTTTTGGCTGGGGTGGTAGGTGGACTTCTGCTATGCCACCAGAGTGGATGCAGGATACCATGGCTACTGACAGATGTGGTCTATGACATGAGAGACCACGGATACAGATTTGCTTGGGGGAGCTTTGTGCTCTGCAGATTGTATAGGATCCTGCATGGGGTCGTGTACAAGGGCGGCCGATGTCTGGTTATGACATCGCTACTACAGGTTTGGTGCTGGGAGCACATCACGGTGCGGAGGCCGGTAGGGCTTCCACTGATAGGGATTGACGGGGAGAGGCCCCGAGTTTTCTACTGGTGGCTTCGAAGAGGGGCACAATGGCGGATAGATCTGCCAACATCCCGGAGACTACTAGACGACCTCGTCTCCGACCAGATCACCTGGAGGCCTTGGAGAGATCATCCAGGGTGGGCCGAGGATGGACAGGAGCTGGCTCGCATCAGGCGAGTCTACTGGCTGAGGATGGAGAGGGGAGAGGTGGAGCTCCACCGGTACGACCGAGTTTTGAGGCAGTTCGGTCTACAGTAGGGGATCCCATCTCTCGGAGACTACGAGTTTTCCTGGACTATCCGGGATAACACTACAGCTAGCGGGGCTCCGGATATGCAACGATTCTGGAGTCAGGACGTAGATGATGCCCCCATTCAGCCAATGGATGGGGACGACGCTGGGGTAGCCGACGGCTATGATGCCTGGTACATAGGCATCCGCCCTCCTCGGATGACGAGGGCTCAGGGTCCGATTCATGCAGTTGTGCATCGGATGGGGAGGCGGTGCCAAGCGGCCATTGAGGCGGCACAGGGTCACGACGGGAGAGAGCAGAGGAGACCACAGGCGCAACAGAGGCCACGACAATGGGAGAGGAGGGAGGAGAGACCCCCTTCTCCATAGAGAGAGAGGCCACCATCGCCCGATAAGGGCAAGGGTGTTGACACTGGGGAGAGCAGCGAGACAACGACTCTCCGAGCGGAGACTGTCCGTCTCCAGGCACAGGTGCAGACTTTGCAGGATGAGGCTGCACGCCATCGAGCTGAGGTTACACAGCTCAAAGATGAGATTGCATGCCTCAGAGCATGGGGCGGAGGAGCGAGCACTCGAGATTTAGCACGCGCTATGGCCCAGATTGCCTTCTATCAGGCTCTATATCACCAGGCGATGCCAATAGAGGAGAGGGTGCCATTACCAGCTCATATTGCAGAGCTTGTCATGATGGGGTCATCTAGGACATCATCACGATCAGCATCCAGGACTCATGGTACCACACGGACTGCGATGGGGCCACCTCCTCCACCTCAGGGCGGGGAGGAGATGAGGCTGAGAGCTCGAGGGGTTCTCGAGACACGACACAGAGGATATATGATTGAGAGGATTGAGTATGCCAAGATATAGATTGTGGCATACCAATCCAGGTTTTGATATGATGTACATATATTTGATATATATATAGATGAGATATTTTTGATCATATGACTTGTCTTATGTGTTTTTATGATGCTTTAATGTTTTTGATGTGATTGATGGTTTGATGATTCATGTAATTATGTCATTTGGAAATATGTATGGTTTTTAATAGATGCTTTAAAATTTAAATGAAATAATCTGATAGAACAAATTGGTTGTTTGTGATGTGATGATTTGATAAAAATAAAAAGACTTTTAACAATAATTTCAAAGGACATTGTCGCTATTATAGACCATTTCATGGAGTCGCCGCTCACTCGGTCGTCAAGCTAATCCCAGTATAGAAATATTGTTAAAAAGTAAAAGAGTGCTTAAGAGACTGTCTTAAGACTTTGGTTGTGATGATGCAAATGATGATGATGATGGTTTGTTTTCAGATTTTCATAAAAATAGTATGCATGAAAATATTGTTGAAATGATTTTTGCTAGGCATAAATTCCTAAGTGTGATAAAATTTTTGAATAATTCCCTAGGAATTATACCATCATTGCAATTTTGCATGTTGACAAAATGACATGAAATAGTAATAATGTTCGTTCTTTTGAAAGCATAATTGTGTAACATAATGATTTAAGTCATATGTTTTTGATGAATTGATTTGAAATAAATGGGAAATAAAAATTGGTACAATGGTTTGCGCTAGGCATAGAATATTTAGGTATAGACTTATACCATCATCGCGAAATCCAAAAAGAGATAGTTTTATTGCATGGTTGATTTTTAATAAACAAAAGAAAATATGAAGATGAGGACTTGCGCTAGGCATAAAATTCCAATTTTGGTTTTGGAACTATACCATCGTCGCGAAAGTCAAAAGTTATATATATATGTTTTGATTGTATGGTTTTGAAAGAAATTTTGATTTTTTCTATTAATGCATGTAGTTGTCTTTATACTAAACAACTATTCTCAAATAAGAAAATGAAATTATTCCAGACAATTTGCAAAAATATTTCAAAGTATCTTGAAGACAAAAGTTAGATTTATAAGGAATCCCATGTGCATATGTGAGTTCATTTCCAATCTTGATTTATCATAATGATACACAAAATCTCTCAAATACAAATGTGTGTGCAATTGCATTGTTCATTTACCAGTTTTGAGCAAGATAATTTGATACAAGTGATTTGAATTAACCAAATAAGTGTTCATTAACCATGATTTAGATGCATATAACCATACCATACTACTATGTAAGTCGGATTATCAAGAGCTAGCTAATCCATAAGCAGACATAGGTCTGTACAAAAGAAGGTCGCTAATGTGACAGACATATCACCACGCTAGGAGTTACCCAAGGCCAAGCGGGTTGGGCACAAACCACCTGTTATGGGGCTTACCTCACAGCTTTCGAATAATTGAGAATTCCAGGGATTCAAGCTCATCAACCCTTCTTTTCTTTTCAAAGGGTAGGGAAAGGGATTTTATTGCTTTTGCTTTTGCTTTCTTTTGCTTTCTTTTGTATTTTTGCTTTCTTTTGGAGATAATGCTTGGAACATTGCTGTAATGATATAAAATAACTTTTTTCTTTTTCTCTTTTTCTTGAACTTTGCTTTTCTTCCTATGCTAGGGATACTTGCTCGGATTAGCTGTAGAGCAAGGGATTTTTATTCTGGGTAGGGGTGAGCTTGTCCTTTTGCCAATTCTCAAAGATTCTAGACCATGTGCATGATAGGATAGCAGGGGAAACTTTTCGCTCAAGAAACCACTTCTACTATGTAGCATAGCATGGACATTACAAATATAATCATTTTATTGTGAAAGGATGTGCTTGGTTTAAGTAAATAACAAGATCAATTCTCTCGTGCTCAAACTTTATTTAATTGAATTTTGTGGACTTTGATATAAGAGAGATTAGTAATCATGCCAGATAAAATCAAGATATTTATTTTTGTGTTTGCAAAAGTGAGGGATTCCAAATAAATGCTAATTTATCCAAAATAATTTGAAAATATAACTGCAATACTTCAAGAATATACAACAAATATTTTTGAGGAGTTTGATAATTTTGACTCTCTCTTTCTTTCTTTCTTTTTGTTTTGGTTTCGAAAGAGTCAAGAATATTGTTGTTTTTATTTTTATTATTTTTGTTTGTTTTTGAAAGAATTAACAAGTGCCATAAATAAATACAACAAATAGTTTTGAATATTTTGATGATTTTGAATGTTTTTGGTATTTTTGAATTTATAAATTGAAAGAAATACAAGATAGTGATTTTGAAATATTTTAAACAAATATATACAAGGATGAAATGACCAAATTTATACATAGTAACGTTTAAGATGCATAATATTCATAGGTTCTTTAAGTTCTTTACCATCCAAGGTAGATAATTTGTATGCTCCCGATTCAAATTTAGCAATGATAATATATGGTCCAAGCCGCTTGGGCTCAAATTTACCTTTAAGGTCTTTAGTTGCATTAGTATTTTTTTTATTTTCTTTTAAAACAAGGTCGCCGATCTCAAAGGATCGATGACGAACTTTTTTAGCATATGATCTTTTAAGCTTGTTTTGGTAGGCACGGAGATGCTCCAAAGCATTGATGCATTTTTCATCTAGGAGTTCCAACTGACCGAGTCTCGCAACTCGATATTCATCTCCTACTTCGGTATCTTGAAGTAGTAGAGCCAAAGAAGGAACTTCTAATTCAAAGGGAAAAACGGCTTCAAGCACCATAAACCAAAACAAAAGGTGAAGTTCCAGTGGGGGTTCGAACACTAGTTCGATAGGCCCACAAGGCTGGATATAATTGAATGTGCCAGTCACGGCCAGATTTATTTACCAATATTTTGAGAATCTTGATTAAGGTTTTGTTAGATGCTTCTGCTTGACCATTACCCTGAGGATAATAGGGAGTGGACCAACGATGTTGAATCTTATATTTTTGGCATAATTTTTTAACATCTTTATTTTTGAAACAAGTTCCATTGTCTGAGATGAGATTTGCAGGAATTCCGAACCTACAAATGATTTGATTAAAAATAAATTTAGAGACTTGTGTGCCAATGCAGGAAGCTAAAGGCATAGCTTCAACCCACTTCGTGAAATACTCGGTGGCGGTTATGATGAATTTGTGTCCATCAGATGACACAGGATTAATTTTGCCAATAATGTCTAAGCCCCATTTGGAAAAGGGCCAAGGAGATGAAATAGCCTACAGCTCTTGTGCAGGGGCATGGACAAGGTCAGCATGCTTCTGGCACTTGTCGCAATGGCGCACATAATCATGTGCATCATTCTCCATGGTAGGCCAAAAGTATCCTATCCTAAGGAGCTTTTTAGCAATGACACTACCACTGAAGTGTCCTCCACAAGATCCATCGTGGGCTTCACTCAAGGCTGATTTGGATTCTTCTAGATTCAAACATCTCAATAGGATACCTTCAAAAGATCTCCTATATAAAGTATTGCCAATTATTACAAATCGACTTGCTCGTCTACGTAATAACCGACGCTGGTTTCTATTAGAATTGGCAGGGAAAGTCCCATTTTGAAGAAAATCAAATATATCCGTATACCAAGGTTCATGAGTAGTTTCATTAATTAGAAACACATCCAAAGGCTCTAAGCATGACTTATTTGAAGCGGGTTCCTAGAGCCGACGAATAAGGATGGTGGCATATTCGTCATCTAACTCCAAGGGCAGAAGAGATGCAGCTGCGGCCATAGCGTTAGCTACACGGTTGCTAGTTCATGGAATAGCTTCCAAAGTAACTGTATCAAACAAGGATAACAGTTGCAAAACATATGCTTTATATGGGCACAATTTATCATCTCTGGTCTGATAAACTTCATTAATTTGATTTATGACAAGTTGAGAATCACCAAAAACTAACAGATGTTTAATTTTTAGCGCTAAGGCAGCTCGTAATCCAAGGATTAGAGCTTCATATTCAGCAGTATTATTAGTGCAAGCAAATGTTAATTTAAAGGACAAAGGAATAAGATGTTTTTGTGGGGATATTAAAATAATACCCACACCAGCCCCACTCATGCATCGGGCTCCATCAAAGTATAAGGACCATTGTTCAACATGGTCTGCCTCTAATTGAAGGCATTCATCAGGAAACTCAATGATGAGGGGATGGGTAGACTCTAAGGGTGCAACAGACTAATTGATCTGCTATGATTTGACCCTTAACAGACTTCTGTCCTATGAACGTGAGGTCAAACTCGCTTAGAGCAAGAACCCACTTGGTCGTGCGACCCGATAAATAAGGTCGACTCATGAGATACCGCAAGGGATCATATTTAGCAATGACATAGGTTTTCTGACTAAGCATATAATGGCATAATTTTTGCGTAGCAAACACGACTGCTAGACATAGTTTTTCTAATGTTGTGTAGCGGGTTTCATAACTGATTAGAGTTCGGCTAATATAATAATTAGCACGTTCTCTCTTCTCATCATCAAGTTGAGCTAACATAGCTCCTAAGGCAGAATCGAAGCTAAAATATATAGGAGAAATGGGCGATCAGTGTCTAGGTGGAGAAAGCACAGGTGGGTTAAGGAGGTATTGTTTGAGAAGTTCAAAAGCTTCCTTACATTCGTCATCCCAATTAAAAGGGACATCCTTCTTAAGGAGCTTAAGAAAGGGACCGGTTTTGTCCGCCAACTTATCGATGAAGCGACGGATAGCTTGAAGCTTACCTTGTAAACTTCGTAATTCAGATATATTGGTAGGTGCGGGCATATCAGTGATAGCCACAATCTTAAGAGGGTCAATTTTGATACCACGTAAAGAAACTATAACCCCTAATAGTTTATCGGACTTAACTCCGAATATGCATTTAGCTGGATTTAATCGAATAAGATATTCTCTTAACCGATTAAAAACTTTTCTCAAATCATCTAAATGGTTATCTTCATTAATAGAGCGAGCTATAATATCATCTACATAATCATGTAGGATATCATGCATCATATCATGAAAAATATAAGTCATAGCTCGTTGATAGGTTGCACCTACGTTCTTTAAGCCGAATGGCATCACTTTCCAACAAAAGGTACCCCAGGGGGTAATAAAGGCTATTTTAGCCTGATCTTCAGGAGCTATCCTGATCTGATTATAACCGGAGAATCCATCCATTAAGGACATCATCCCACTCCCGACAGTAAAATCAATGATTTGGTCCATGTTTGGAAGAGGAAAATCATCTTTAGGGCATGCAACGTTAATATCTCTAAAATCTGTGCAAACCCTAACTTTGGTAGCTTCTTTCTTGGTGACTGGAACTACATTTGAGATCCATTCAGCATAATCAATAGCTTGTATAAAGACAACATTCAGGAGTTTTTCTAACTCCCCTTTGACTAGCAAGGCCACTTTGGGATGCATTTTTCTAAGTTTCTGTTTAACAGGTTTAGCATCCGGATGGACTACTAGGTGATGCATGACTACGTAAGGGTCTAGACCCGGCATATCTTCATATGTCCAAGCGAAGACATCTTCATATTCTTTAAGGAATGCAATGTATTGCTCTTGTTTTTCTTGACTTAATTCTGATCCAATATTGATTATGTGAGGACTATCCTCAGTTCCAATATTAATTTTAATGACGTTTTCTACTTCCATGTGTAGATCTCTTTCAAAATTAGGTGGGGCGGGTGAAACGCCCAATTCTTGTAATTCTTTTAAGGTTAACTTGGATAATTCATCTTGAGGAGTCGTGGCCTCAAGTTGGGCTATAGTAGGTATAGAACCATCAAAATAAAAACCATTGTGTAACATCTCTTCAATGGAGACATCATGGAAAATATCTCCTTCCAACTCCTCATCGGATTCAACAATCATTTCAGGGTAAGCTATGGATAGCATGTTACATGTAAATGGCTGATTTTTTAAAGGCAAATCATCACGCCTATCCAAATAATCTTGATAACATATGAGTTGATCATCATCTTCAAAAGGAAAGGGTTGACCCTTACTAGGAAATAGGCCCACACCACAACGGGCAGGCCACGGTTCTACCTCGAAAGGTTCTTTCATACCATTTTGGAAAGGTCCCAAGCCTTTCCCTTTATATCCCATTTTAAGCATTATAGGTTTAGCTTTAATATACTCATTAGTAAAATAACATCGAGCATATCCCTCATGATGAGTTTTGATATTCCGAGGGATTCTTCCCTAGTCATATCCTTTATAAATGAAGGCACAACTCCCGACTTGGTAAGTACTTCCCATAGGTTGTGGGAGGCCCAAAGTACGAGGAGATGGCGGCAAGTTATTTAAGATAATGGAATTTTGCATAGAAGTATTTGTTTTTTCTGATATAAGAATTTGAGATAAATCGGTAAGAGTTCATCAGAAAGAGCATAAGATGTAGAAGGATCATTCTCTATATCTTTAGATGTGGAAGGTATGATAGATGTAGATAATGTGGAGGTGTTAATAGATGGGTCTATAGGTTTTGAAATTATAGGGATGGAACATGAAGGATTGGTTGTGGATTGAAGGTCTTTTTGAGGTTCTAGAGTGGTTTGTTTAGAAGATTGTTGATCTATATATGAGGATGAAATTAATGGAGGAGAAATAGATGAAGTTATGGGTGTGCGTTTCACAGTTTTAGATGAAAAATAAGAATTAGGATGTGTGGATGACAAAGCAGGGCAAAATTGAACTCCAACAGGTTCTGCCAAGGCACACATATCAAAGGGTCTAGGATCACCATGGATAGTGACCAATTGATTTTTAAATTCGAATTTAACACATTGGTGTAAAGTTGATGGGACAGCCCGCATTGCATTGATCCAAGGATGACCCAAGAGTATATTGTACGATGCGGGGCAATGTACAATAAACACGGTCGTATCTAAGGTTCTAGGACCAACTTGCAATGGGATGGTAATAACTCCACATGTTTCTTGTGTTTCGTCATTGAAAGCTTTTATGATCATGTCGATTTTCTTCATTTCATCACTTCTAAACCCAAATCGTTGGTAGAAATCAAAAGTGCAAATATTTAGAGATGAACCATTATCAATCAAAACTCTTTTAACGGCTACATCTCCAATTAGGGCAGTAATGTATAAGGGGTTATCCTTATGTAAACTATGTTGTGGTATATCTTTATCCCGAAAGTCAATACAATCGACTTCCCTAGTGATGATAGTATTGGCCATGGCTTCAGGTTGAATGTTTTGTGGTACCATCATTTGGCTTAATGTAAGCATTAATTCATCTCTATGGGTAGGAGAAGATCTTAATAAATCCAAGAGAGAAATTTTGGCTGTAGTATTGGATAATTGCTCATTAATATTGTAAGGGGGTTTAGGTTGAACATTGGAAGCATGATTCCCTTTATTAGGATTTTTCAAAACAAATGGAGCTGATCCATCATTCTGGTTTGGTTCTTGTTGAGAATTTTGAGCCTGTTGTCCGGTAACGACTCCGATGGTACCTACAATGTTGTATTGAGGACGTTGAATAGATCTTGGTCTAGCATTTATAGCTTGTTCATTAGAAAGGAATTGATCAGAAGAGGGTCGAGTAGTAACTCTTCTAGGAAATGGTTCTTCTGGAATCATAGCATCTGTAATAGGTTGAATAGGATCTGATTCATTTTTAGAACTATTCGATTGGTTTGAAGTGATTTCCATGTCACTTTCAGTGTCTGATTCTATATCACTAGGATCTGGAGTTTGAGTATTATGTAGGGGCCTGGTTGTGACCATGGATAAAGTTGTGTCAAATTTTTGTAAATCATGATTAGGTAAATGTCCGCTAATAGTTCCTACATATCGGGTAGGAGGAGGAACATTATGATGCTCAATTTGATTGGCCACCTCTTTACCATGTCTTGGTAAAGGATGTTGAAATATGTCTAATGATTGATTAGCATTTTGATTTTGATTTTGGGGAATGTTCTTTTGAGCATTATTAGGAGCATTTTGTTTAGGTTGGAAGGCTTGCACCTCCATTTCATTATTATCAATCAGATCTTGTATTTTATGTTTCAACCTTTTACAAGCGTTGGTAGAGTGTCCAGGCCCTCTATGGAAATCACAGTGTAAGTCAGCTCTGTATCCGGGTATGGTTGGATCAGGTTCCTGGATAGCTGGTAATTGAATCAAACCTCTTTCGAGTAATTGAGGTAAAATAGTTGATAATGGTTGATTCAATCTAGTAAATTCTCGAGGAGGTTTATCAGGAGGTTTCAATATAAATTTTTCTGTTGTCTTTGTTGCATTGATATTAGCAACATTTCTGCTATCAGTGACTCCGTCACCTACGACTTGTTTGTTTTTATATTGATTTCTGGATGTTTTCTCATCATCTTTCTTCCTAAGTTGGCCTCTCCTAATGAGGGCATCTTCTACTCTTCGAGCTAAATCTATAGCCTGATCGAAGGTAGTTAAAGTAGCAGTTGATAGCTCATAAGATATTTGTTCTTGCAAATTATTAATAAAAATGTCCAACATTTCCCTATAAGGTAGCACAAAGTGCAGTTTTCCTGTCAACTGCCTCCATCTAGCTAATAAATCAGCAAAACATTCATCTTTGTCTTGTTTTAAGTTGTATAGATCTTTAATGGTGACATGCCTCTCGATGTAGGCACTAAATTGATGGACAAAAGATTCGTCTGTTTCTTCAAAGTTTCTCAAAGAATGAGTGGGCAATTGATAGTACCACTCTAATGCCATTCCACCTAAACTTTTTGGGAACATTTTTAGTAATAGCAAGTCATCATGTGATATATCATGACATGCTATCCTAAACATGCGAAGATGCTCTATGGGATCTTCGGTTCCTTTATATATAGGCAGGACCGGCATAGGGAAGTGTTTGGGGTACGGTTGTGCTACAACTATGGGGTCTAGAGGTTGACTACACATCTCTCGATAATTGTACGAGGGACGATAGGGATCTATCTGGTCCATGCGGGAAGCTAACTTGCTTCACCATGGCTTCCAGATTACTGGTTTGCCCACCATATTGGTTCGGTAGGGCATTAATATGGGATTTGTGAGCATATGATGGAGGGACATGAATATTAGATGCTATATTGCTATTGTGTAATCTGTTGGTAGGAAGGGTGTTAGGAAGAAGTTTTGAAGTTATATTATGTTGTATTCCAGATTGTTGGAAATTGGTGTTTGGCTTCATTTTAGGTTTTTGTTGATTTGAAGCATATTGATCAATAGTTTGGCGAAGTAAAGCAGTGAAGGAAAGTTTCTTTTGTGTGGGAATGATTTTAGGCTCAATAACAGGTTCTTTAGGAGGTTGGGTAACCTAGTTGTTTTTGCATGTTCTGAATCATAGTGACCATATCTCTATTGGATGGTCCAGCCTTATCACTTTCTTGATCAACAAAGGACAAGGGATTAGTGTGTATATTAAACACATCTTCCATGGCTGCTTGAGTGTCACTAATTTGTCCTTTATCAATACGAACCGCCATATTAAGAGCGCCAATGTTATTATTGAAAAATTTCCAGAAATGATCTAAGTTATCAAAAGCAATAGTTCCATCTGGAGTTATTCTAGGGGATGAGGATCCATCCTCTTTAACATTTTCTTCTTGTTCATCTACAACAAGCTCATCGTCTTGCTGGTCTAGAGTTTCTTCTTCCGGGATTGGATCCTCGGGAAGGACATTTGGGTTTCTTGTTTTGTCTCCTAACCAATCTTCTTCTTCTCCTTCAGTTTGTTTACCATTCCTAAGTTTAGGCATTGTGCTTAACTTAGATTTCAGCAAATATATATATATATATATATATATTTTTATATATATATATATATGCAACTAGACTTAAGAGGTATATATTAATTATATACCTACTACAATATTTAAAATGAAATGTTTTGGTTTTTGTTATGTTTTTTAGTTTTTCTTGTTTTTTGGTTTTAATAACAATATTATAAAGATAACAAACAACACACAAAACGCAAGAAATAATAATAATGAAAGCAATGATCTAGTTTTCTATAAACAATTTATAAATATCATTAATGGGCTCAAGTTCTTCAGGAGTCATGAAGTGTTCTTCTTCAAATTGAAAATTTTCTTTCAAGAATTTAATGAAAAGTGCTATAGAAATATTATCTATTTCAGATTCTGGTTGATAGAAGTAAAGCTCACGGCAATACTCTCGATATAACACAGCTCTAGGAACTCTCTTCCATATTTCCCTTATCCAGTAAGATCGACCTTCTTGGACTTCTACATGACCTAGGAATTGGCGTATAGTGGCTACGTTCTCGAGGTATTCCTCGAAGGTGAACAATCTAGAAGACACAAGAGCTCTCCTATAAGCTAACCATCTATGGCAGGCTCTCTGAAGTTCATGATAAAAAATGAGTTGATGAGGATCCAGGATTCTATCTAGGACAAGCCTTTTGATTTGTTTAAGTTCTGTTGACCTAGATGAAATGACACCTAGTCTTCTATCAAGTTCGTCCCACAAAAGTTGATTTCTATCCTGTTTCGGGCACACTAAGCACATAATTGATTTCTATGGCTGCTAATTGGTTTTCAACATTTATAGTAACTGCTAGTCTTTTCTTAGGAGCTACCATCTAAACATGATATGCAACTTATTAGTTTTAAATGATTTGAAATGCATCTATTTTTTTTTTTTTTTCAAAAGGTTTTAAATGCATTCACGTCGGGTTCACCAAAATGTATCGCTCCAAATTTTTCACACCCTTACCTTCAGGCTATAGGATCCATGCCCGGAAAGGGGATGTGAAAAGGATGGCGCGGTACCTCGGACTGAGAGGCCTTGCGAAGGTCCCGCCTCTCGGGGGAGGTGTATTATGGTGATTTTTTGACGGATGGTGGGTTCACCAGGAAACGTTTGAATGGCAGTTTCCACGCCTAGGTTGGGAATGTGTTTAATGTGTTCAGTTTTATCTTTAAACATTCGGGTCCTAGGTTTGGCCAAATGAATCTAAGTTGTTCTATTATGAAAATGCAGACTAGATGAAATACAACAAACAAATATGAACAGAAACAGAGAGAAAGAGCTAAATTACAGAGCCATACCTGATCCGGATGTCTGATGGAGATTCTGATTCTTGAAGCAGACAGGATCGTCTGGAATTTGACGAAATCGTCTCCGACCTGCAGGATCGTCTGAGATCTGACGAATTCATCAGAGACCTGCAAACAGAGAAATAGACACCAAATACAAAAAATGCAACAATGCTAATAGAGGATAATGATGTAAAATGACAATAAGGATGTTAACAAATAATCCCAAATAGAAATGCAAGTGAGTTGCAATACTTTAATAGCTAATCATGACCTTATTATGCAATTAAACTATATGGGTGAACTCCAAGATGCAGAATAGCAAAAAATAATAAATAAACTAACTAGTTGCAGAATAAAACAACAGATGAAAAGAGAAAAATGCAAACTCTGGGCACTGATTGCCCCCAATGATGATTGCAATCGAAATCGTCTCTGATTTGACAAGATCGTCTCCGATCTGAACAGGATCGTCTGCGACGATGTAAGCTTGCTCCGGCTGAAAAATGACAAGGTTCCTGCAAGAAAATTGGATGCAACAAATGTAGATGGTAATACAGATTATTCTAATGCGTGTGAAGGTCGATTTACAGGAAAATTCAGCCAGGGGGATGCCAAGGGGAGGTCCTAAGTTTAAATAGGCTTAGGAGGGAGGTTAGGAGGTTGGAGATCATCCCAATTTGGGAGATCTCCAACGGGGAGGGTCTCTAACGGCGCAGACACGCTTCTCGCCCGGATTAGAGACGCCGTTGGAACAGAGACTAATTGTGAAAAATTAGTTTTGGGACAAGATCGTCTGGACGTCCTAGCCCGGACGAAATCGTCCGATCTAAGGCGATATCGTCTGATCGGCGACGATATCGTCAAACGGTCAAAACAACCTCTAAAAATGGCATGGGAAACGAGGAAACGGGTTAAGCGACGGTTTAGGAGCGGTTTAGGGGGTTAAAATTTGAATTTGAATATTTACTAGAGTAATTGTAATTATTAAGGTTTTACTACGCCAATTTTAGGGTGCTACAACCCCTGTGCTTTCTATCCCTGCTAACTTAATGCTTGATTAACTTTCCAATGGTGATTGCAAGCTTATAAACTTATGTAAATGCTATGTCTTTCGAATAACTTAATATATCCAATTTTTCTTTGCAATATATTTTTAGAATAGTGTCTTATTTAATTTCAATAGTAGCATGTTGATATTTTTCTATATCTAACTCCTCTTTTGTTTGTGCAGGTTATAATCCTTATGAAAAATTAACTTCTACACCTCCTTGAAGACTTAAAACTTGAAACTTTCTCTTGCAACTTTAAACTTCAAATTTGGTGCTTAATAAAACTTAATAATGAGGTAAATAAGAGTGTTCAAATAGTTAAACTTTTATACAAAAGTTGCATACCTTTTTAACTACATTTGATGATGGATATCTTGATGATTTGGATCACCTAAGTTGTTGTCCCGAAAATACAATTTGGTGACTTCAAATTTCCTCCAAGTTGCTCTCTAAAAATTTGAAAAATACCAGCTATTAATGCTACCTTGAATCTCTGAAATTATGCATCAAACTCCTACTTCAAAATCAGCCTTCAACTCCTTGGTGGTTGTCCTTAAAATTCCTCTTCCAATGTTGCCTATTTCACCTTCAAATTGTTGTTCTAGAAGGTGTATTTTTCTGCTATAATGCAGTCTAATGTGCTGCTTTTAACCTCTAAAATTTGCAGCACCTTTCCTTGACCAAATTTTGCCCAATTCTCTTTGCAAATCTACCTTCAAATTTTGGTAACTTTCTTACCAAGTCCTTCTTCTTTTTGGGCTTGTTGTCATATGGCAATAATTGTCCCAAATCCTTCTCTTTTGGAAACTTATCCTCTGGCCTTTAAATCCTACAACTTCTCTAGTCTCCTTAGAACTTCAAAGAGACCTACTATGGGTCTTCTCTTTAATCTTCAATTGAGATCTTCTTCTTGTGTCTCCTTCAATATCACTTGTGGATTTATTTATTTCCTTTCGTGTGCTCTAATACCACTGTTAGATTTTGAAGCTATAAAATTAAAGGAAAACCAACCACAAGTAATGAAATAAGCTTCCAATCTAAAAACTATGTTAATGGAAGTCTAATGAGAAAGTAAATAACATAAGAATATTATAAAAAACTCATGAAATAGCCATTGATATAAACTCACGAAAATTGAAACTGGTTACAATATATGGAACTCTTTCACCACTCTACTAGTGCATGTTATTGCATGCTTTATTTCTACTCCCATTAAAATGCTATATCACACATATTTATACTAGTATGTGACTATTCACTTTCCTAAGCTAAGGGCATGTTGGAGCCAAAATTGACTCAACATCTTAAACCCCCAATTTTAAATTTTTGGTTTCAATAAAATTAGAAAAATTTGCTAGCCTCTATTGCATTTTCATTTGAGAAGTTGACTTCCATATGATTGATTTGTGAAATTAACCTTAGTCACTTTTGGATTAATTTTATGACCGTTGTTTTGTCCTATAAAAATCCAGAAAGGCCAAAACTTTTATAAGCATCCACTACAAAGGTCAACTACAAAGGTCAAATCTTTAAAATACCTAACTTTTTATGATCCATTAATTTAATTTAAGCTTTCCTTTAAAAATAATTATCATAATTCATAGACCTAAGTCAAAAGAATAAACCCCTAATTCCCAAGGTATCTAAAAGTTTTAATAAAAATCATTCAAGGGACAAGGTAAGTGCCATGGACTAAATTCTAAGAACCTAAGTTCTTAAGCCAAATGCTAATTGTTCTAAGGTATGCACCCCCATTCATTAAATATTGAGCACCTTGAGGAGATCGAAGGGTAGTGCCCATGTCTTCCTTGATCGGATGGATGTGTACAATCTAAGAGTCAATCCTTCAACGCCCCATGGTCAAAAGAGGTAAAATCTAAGGTTTGAATGAAGGTCTTAATTAAATCCTTGAGGGTATGTGCCCCCTTGAATTAAACATCAAACTATTTTAAGAAATCCAAGGGCTATACTTGATTGTGGTCAAATCGGGTGGCCACACTCATTTGAAACTCATCAAGTATCATTAAATGGGTTAAATTTTGATTAAAATAACTAAGCTAGATTAGAAAGGGTCTAATACGTCTCTAATCCCTTCCTCTTCCTACTAATGCAATATTTATTTTTGATTATTAAGTTAACAAGTTGTGGAGGATCCAATGGTTGCGTCCAGCTCACATCTAATCTGATGGCAGCACTCACTTCAAGTAAACAAAGGTAAATCTATCGGTAAGACCAAGTCAACACCTGATTAGTCAAATTTAATCATATTTAGTGAGGACCATAACACGTTACTAATCATCCCCCTTTCACTTAAACAAGGTTAATAAAAATCTGTAGCATACATTTTTTGGTTACCTAACTTGTAGGTTATATAAGATCCATGACTGCGCTTGATCGAGAGTCAATCCAACGGATGCACTTTTACCATGAATCACCAAGGTTATTTTAAAGTTATTACTCATGCTCATGATTAAAGCATGTGTATAACCAATAAATATCAATGTATGTGCCATCACTAAAGATGATCTAACAACAACGTGTGTCTCAAGATGACCAACCATTAAAAAAATCCCTACTCAAGTCAAAAATAAACACCCCGTGATCAAATAGATCTTACGGTTGTGCTTGAGCTTGGTTGATCTAATGGTCACACTCCAAGAAAGTTGCTCAGAGATTAAAAGAGGGCTTTTTCAAATCAATGGGATCCAATGGTCGCATGCAATCAAGAGAGATCCAACAGTGGTGCTTCGCTCAAAGGATAAATTAAAGCTAATGAAATCAATGGATGCGCTTGATCCCCTCTAGATCCAATGGCTATGATTTCATGAAGCCATCAAATATTGACAAGTTAGAAAGCTAAATTGAATTGATGGCCACGCTCGAACTAGCTCAGATCCGACGGTGGTGCTTCGTTTAAAAACCATTATAAACCAAAAGGAAATCAATGACCATGTTTCAACCTATCGAGATCTAATGGCCACAATTTAATCAAGGATATATAAAGGATAAAATGGAATCCAATGATAGCACTCAATCCAAGTAAAGATCCTACGACTGCAATCTCATGTAGCTATCAAGGGTTGATAAGTCGTATAAAGACAAAATGGGATCTGACGGTTGTGTGCTATCAAGAAATATCTAACGATAGCACTGTTTAGAGCAATCATCCATTAAAAAGGGTATCATAACAGCTTAATTTGACGAATGTGCTCACCTTAACTCTCATCCAATGGCTACGCCTAATCGAGGCCATCAAAGGAAGATAGAGCTTGATAAGAAGCACGTAGTACTTCCAAAATCTAACGATAGGGGTGAATCCTGACCAGATTCGATGGTCATGCATAACCAAATTTACCTAGATGATTAAAGATATGGTTTATTTTACCAACAAAAAAATAATTGAGATTAATAATGGTTCTAAACACGTGATAATGACCCCTTCTCTTCAATAAACGTTGACACACATTTGGGGTGACCAGACAAATGCGCATAATCACATATGTGATCGAACGGTGAGTTATCTAGCAAGGTAAGCAAGACATTAAGGGGTGAGCATTAGCCAAAGGTTAGTAATTTCTAAATCACTAATAAATTAATATTCAACAAAAGACGAAAGCCTTAATATAATGATTATTATGAAATTGATTAATCAATAAAATTCTACGATATCCTCTATAATGTGCATAACCACCATTGACATACATCCTCCATATTATAGGACTAACATTCTTGTAGGTTCAAAAGTATCAAACAGAGGTACACGATGCATTTTCCAACAAATAATAATCATGAATTGGTAGATTCAATAGGTATGATCCCCCATGTGCAAATCTGGCAGACCGTAACTAGGAGAAAAGAGTAATACAATAATAATGAAAGTTGGACTAAGGTGATCAATCACTAATAGGTACAACCAATTAAACATGAGTAAGTTACGACAAATAGTAGCCACTACAAGGTGAATTGGAAGTATAGGTAAAAGGATCAGGGAAATGACTAATTCAGGCAACAACCAAGAGATAAAATAAGTAGACTATCAAATAAAATCACATGGATAGTACCCAAGTATGATACAGACTGTTCAAGTGACGAGCTTTGTACAAAAGAATAAAATTATATCTTTTATGTGTTATCATGTACTACACATACAACAAGATAAACCGGTCTAAAATGAAACCATGCATGAGTCTGCTCGATTTATAAATAGGGACGGTAAAAGGTAATCCATCTAAAGAAGCCATGGAGCATGAGATACATGAACATGATCATTTCCTACTCTGCACATTCAAAAGATGTAAGAAATGTCAGAATATCGAGATATTTTTTTAGATCATCAAAGTTTGCACACTTAGTGCTTTGACGTAATATAGTTACAGAGGGTTCACTTCGATGGAATATAGTTATGGAAGTGCCATATAGGTATTTCTAGATCTTGTTTTCCATTATTTCCTTCCTCGTACCTATTATTCCCCTCCTCCTTCTAGGTATTATCCCATGACCATCATCACTGTCCACTCCACCTAGCATCATCTTTCCACCATCCACTCAGCAAATCAACTCCTATTGCTCCCTCCTCCCTCATATCCATCTTGTTATCAATAACATTTCATTCGTTTACCATCCAAACTCCATATCTTCTCTTCACCATAATGTCGAGTCACCCTCTGTCTCACATCAAAATTTCACTATAGAAGCCTAGTCAACCCCAAGTATTATAATCCAATGATTAGGTTAAGTAGTAAATGAAAATTATATATATATATAAGATCTTTTTTTAACTTTATAGAAGAAGAAAAACAAAGATCACCTAATCCATTCAGTATGAGAACTCCCTTCAAACCAAAAGCAAAATCATGATAAGAAATCTAGGATCATAATAGTTGGATAGCATACAAAAATATCAAACTAGACGATGACAAGTGTAAGGCCAATATTAGGTAAAAAATAACAGATTCAAGAACCATAAGCTATAAAGGGAAGCATCCAGGGTTAGAATTTGCATCAAGCATTAGAGATAGCATTTTTTCTAAGAGGTATACTTGAGTGCCCTTTTGAGTTGTGTTGTTGTATTCCCTTTTGTGTCTTTTTTTTTGCTCATTTCTCATTCCTCCCATTACTGTGTAGGATTTTGATAGGAAAGCACTCAAGAAGCTGAGATCATTCCTAGATCTATTGAGCTTGAGGTTCAGAGACTCTACTATTACCAAATTGGAACAAGTAGAGTAGAAGAGTTATGTTACATCATTTGAATAGAATTTCTTCATTGTATTGATGTATTTATTTGAAAAAATAGAGTTAAATGATATTTTGCCAACTCTGCATGTAATATTTTGTTAAATCAATACAATTCTGAGTCTCATTTTTGTTAATTCTTTGTCTTGGTACTGTGTGTTATTGCGTAATGTGTTACATTATTTGAATGTGTTACGTACGTTTCTCTCGTTAGCCAACTGTTATGTCTGTTACGATATTCAAATGAATGTGACTGTGCCAATTTTGTTATGAAACTAAATAGTGCGGAAGGAAGAATCATTTTTATATTGAATCGCTTTTGATTGTAAGGTAGAAAACCCACAATAGACTTAATTAATATATTTGTTCGATGATGCCTTATTACCTTATTTGGATTGCATTTAAATACCTAGTCTAATAGTTGTAAGAGTGAAGGGTTGTGACCCTTGAATATAATTAATAAATAATATAAGTATTAGGACATGTTAGGAGGGTCCTAACATGCCACCCCCCTTAAAGGAGCTTTGTCCTCAAAGCTGGAAATTTGGAAATTGTTGTTGGATATCTTGAAGATTTTCCCATGTCACGTCTTCTAAAGGTAGACCTTTCCAATGGATTAAAACTTCTGTGATATCGCGAGTACGAAGGTGACGAGAGCGGTGATCCAAGATAGCTTCTAGTTCGACTAAAAGTACTCCATCCTCAAAAAATTTAGGGAGAGTGGTTTGTGTCGTGATATGGGCTCCAACTACGAGCTTAAGGCAAGATACATGAAATACGGGGTGAAGTTTGGAAGAGGGAGGAAGCTCAAGTTTGTAAGCAATGGTCCCAATACGTTGGAGAACTTTATACGACCCGTAAAATTTGGGTGCTAACTTCTGAGAACCTTTTTGTTTAAGAGAGGATTGACGGTAAGGTTGGAGACGTAAGAAAACCATATCACCCTCGTGGAAACTACGTTCACTTCTATGTTGATCGGCTTGCTTCTTCATGCGATGCTGGGCGGTGTGTAGGTTCTCTTTTAGGATCCGTAGTATGTCACCTCGATTAGCAAGTTCTGTTTCCACTGCATGGACTTTTGTAGTCCCTGGAATATAGGAAGTGAGGGATGGTGGTGTTTGACCATATAGTGCTTCATAAGGAGTCATTTTGATGGACGTATGGTATGAAGTGTTATACCACCATTCCGCTAGTGAAAGCCACTTTACCCAATGGAGTGGTTGAGTAGAAACAAAACATCGAAGGTATGTTTCTAAGCATTTATTTACAACTTCTGTTTGGCCATCGGTTTGAGGATGGTAAGCGGAGCTCATACGAAGTTGAGTACCTTGTAATTTGAACAATTCCTTCCAAAAGGTGCTAGTGAAAGTTGGGTCATGGTCACTAACAATTGTGGAGGGCATACCATGTAATTTAAAGATGTTATCTAGGAAGAGGTGGGCTATAGTGCTAGCGGTATAAGGATGAGCCACGGGACAAAAATGGGCATATTTAGATAAACGATCAACGACTACAAAAATGGTTGTTTTTCCTCCTGATTTTGGTAATCCTTCAATAAATTCCATAGAAATATCTGCCCATGTTTTGGTGGGTATAGGAAGAGGTTGAAGTAATCCTAGAATAGCGAGGGTCTCCCCCTTCTGTCTTTGGCAAACTTCACATTCTTTTACAAAGTTTTTGATGTAATTTTTCATTCCTACCCAATAGAAGGAGGTAGTGGCTCTTTTATAGGTTTTTAAGAACCCTGAGTGGCCTACAGTGGGTGAGGTATGTAACTCATGAAGAAGTTTTTCATGATAAGTTGAATTGGGGGTGAGGACCATCCTCCCTTTGTATCTTAATATATTGTCCTTCCAAGTGTATGGAGGTTTGCTACTAGGATTATGTTGAAGTTGTTGAATTAAGGCGTGGATAGTAGGATCATTTATCCATTCTTCATGCACCTCATCTACCCATTTAGGAATAAGGGAGGAAAGAGCATGGACTTGAGGCATATCTTCAAATTTTCTAGAAAGTGCATCGGCTGCCATGTTGTCCTTTCCCTTTTTATATGTAATTTCATAATCATAGCCAAGAAGTTTAGTAACCCATTTTTTTTGTTCCGGGGTATTAGTCCTTTGTTCCAAAAAATACTTCAAGCTATGATGGTCAGTGCGTATAATGAAATGTTGGCCAATAAGGTAAGGCCTCCAATGTTGAATAGCATGGAAAATCGCCAACATCTCTTTTTCATACGTAGAGCGAGCTAAATTCTTAGGAGAAAATGCTTTGCTTATAAAAGCTAGAGGCCTTTCATCTTGCATGAGTACGGCTCCCATTCCTATTCCTGAAGCATCACTTTCAATGACGAACGGTTTAGAAAATTTGGGCATGGCTAGAACAGGGGTGGTACACATTGCAGTTTTCAAGGTGATAAAGGCCTCATCCGCTTTAGACGACCATTTGAAAGCATTTTTCTTAAGTAATGTTGTTAGAGGAGCAGCGATTTTACCATAATTTTGGACAAATTTTCTATAATATCCCGTTAGTCCAAGAAACCCACGTAGAGCTTTTAAGGTTTTTGGAATAGGCCAATTTTTCACCTCCTCGATTTTGGAAGGATCTACCATAACTCCTTCCTTTGAGACAATATGCCCTAAGTATTCAATTTCTTGTTTTCCAAAGGAACACTTTGATATTTTTGCATAAAGTTGATTTTCCTTCAAGATTTGGAATGCTTGTCTAACATGGTCCAAATGTTCTTCCCATGTTTTGCTATAAATCAAAATGTCATCAAAGAAAACTAATATAAATTTATGAAGGAAAGGGTGAAATACCTTATTCATTAGACTTTGAAAGGTAGAAGGAGCGTTGGTCAGGCCAAATGGCATCACCAAGAATTTGTAGTGCCCTTCGTGTGAAAGGTCGTCTTAGGAATATATTTTTCGTTGACTCGTATTTGGTGGTAGCCTAACCGTAAGTCTAACTTGGAAAAATAAGCTGCCCCATGGAGTTCATCTAATAGTTCGTCTATGATCGGAATGGGAAATTTATCTTTGATGGTCATTTTATTAAGCGCTCAAAAATCGACACATAAACGCCACGAGCCATCCTTTTTTCTAACTAAAATAATTGGAGAGGAGTAAGGGCTTTTGCTAGGTCTAATGACTCCTGCCTTAAGAAGCTCTTGTACTAATTTCTCTATTTTGGTCTTTTGGAGGTATGGATAACGATAAGGTCTAATATTAGGAGGTTGATGCCCTAGAAATAGTGGAATAGTGTGATCGTGACTTCGTTGTGGAGGTAGTCCTTTTGGTTCATTGAATACCTCCTTATGGTGGTCTAAAATCTTTTGTAACTCTGGTGTCTCATCTTCTTTGTGACTAGGTTGAATTGAAAATAATTGGGCGACCATTCCTTTGTTTCCTTTTCGGATAATTTTCTCCATTCTATGCGAGCTGACGATTTGGGAAGGTCCTGATTTCAGGCCTTGGATAATATAGGTTTGGTTCTTTGTTGTGAATTTCATCCATAGTTCATCAAATTCCCATTGGACTATGCCCAAGGTTCGTAACCATTGTACACCTAGTACAATGTCGCACCCACCTAGGGGTAGGACGTACATGTCACCTTTCATGTTATAAACCCCCATAGTTAGTTTTATATTTCTACATTTTCCTTTGCATGCAATTTTTCCACCGTTTCCAATCATCACTTCGAAGTTATTGCAAGGGTATATAAAACAATTTGCTTGTTTAGCCACCTTTGGATCGATAAAATTGTGCGTGCTACCAGAATCTAGGAGCACGGTAAGGTTTTGTTTCTTAAAATACCCTTTAACTCGCATTGTTTGAGGGGCAAAAAATCCGGCAAGGGCGTTGAAGGAAACCTTTGGTGCATTTTCTTCGTCACTTTCAAGTGTGTTGGATAATACCTCTACTTCGAGTTCAGGTTCCTCTTCAGTAGAATTCCCTTCCTCTGTGGCATCTAGAATATATAATGTCCGTGAGGCACATTTATGATTTCTTTCAAATTTCTCATCGCAATGGTAGCAAAGACCCTTAGCTTGTCTTTCCTTCATTTCCTCAAAACTCAAACGCTTAATTGGTAGAGCGGGGTTAATTTTGGGGGTTTGTGTAGGAGTTTTGGGTTCATCCATTTTGCATTGGTTTGGGGTTGGTATAAGTGTTTGATGGTTTCCCCCAAGTTGGTTTTGTGAACCGATTTCGTGCCTTGATTTTGTCTTCCGCTAATTTTGCCAAGCCGATGGTCTCTAACATGTTTGTAGGGTTATACATTTGCACTTCAATTCAAATTTCTTCTTTTAATCCACTGACAAAACATTCTTGAAAGAATGCAACGTCTAATCCGGATGTTCGATTAGCTAGCCTTTCAAATTTTGCTTGGTATTCGCTTATCGAAGTGGTTTGGCATAATTTAGTGAGGGCCCCTGTAAAGCTTTGAAACTTGCTAGGGCCGAATCGCACTAATAGATTATGTGTAAAGGTTGACCACGTCGGAGTGCCGTTAGTTTTCTCGAACCATTGGTACCATTGGATGGCATCGTTTTCCAAGTGGAAGGAGGCGATATGCACTTTTTGCATTTCTAAAATTTGATTTAGTGAGAAATATTGCTCTGCTCGGTAGATCCAGTTTGTAGGGTCTCCGCCTTCAAATTTTGGGAAGTCTAATTTGGTCGTCCGTGGTAGAATGGAAGTTTGTGGACCTCCTAACATTGCTCGGTTTGATGACCCGTTGTTGGTTGAATTTGCATGTGTTGTTGCCTAATTTTGATCGATGGCATCAAGTTTAACATCCATTGCAAATATTTTCTCGAAGAGTTCTCTTGTGTTACGAACATTCTCCTCTCTTTCCTGTTTAACTTCTTTCGTGAGCCTTTCGTGTTTCTCATGGATGGAATCTAGTGATCGTCATCCTTCAGCCATTGTAGTTGGTGTAGGTAACGATCAATATGACTTGGTACCAGGTGAGCAAGAAAAAAAAATTGTTTTAACAACTTTATAAGTTGTTTTAGCAATTTTTGTCAAAAATTTGGTGGGCAATGCCCTATCAACTTTTTATTTTGGTCCCCGAGAGTGCACGACAGTTGGTAGGCGAGTGTTTAGGCGGGAAACACGACACGATATCCGAGACTGACAGAGCATGAAACGTGAAAGCAGGCGAGTCTTGAAGAGCATGAAACATGACAACCAGGACTAACATAGCACTAACATGACAGTCATGACTATCAAAGCACTAACACGACAACTGGGATTGACAGAGCATGAAACGTGACAGCAAGGATTGATAGAGCACAAAACGTGACAGCATGTGAGTCAACACGACAGCACGACAACAGACTAGACTAACATAGGATGACAGCAGGTGGGACGAATAGAGCATGATAGTAGGGGAGCGAGGCACAGGGGTGGCAGCTAAGAACACAAGGAGTCGAAGGACGGTGTGAATTTTGAGGAAGGCTGGTAGCGGTTGGTTCGCACGAGGTACGGGGGAGGCATGACCGAAGTCACGTTCTTCCTTGTGCCTTTTGGCGCCTATAAAGCACTACAAAGTCGTAGCACCGCGAATGTGGGACTTTAGTCCTTAAAAAAAAAAAATTAATTTTTCCTTTGCGTTTCGGACGTCGCAACCACTGATGCTGCGTTGAAAATTTTAGCTTCTCCAAAACAGCCATCGGTCACCACGTGAAAGGTCAGGCGATTTGAGTGTAAGACAACTTAATTCGTACCTTAGGAGAAGGTTTAATTTTTTGTGAATATTGTGACACGAATCAGTGAAGCCTGAATGTTGTTTGCGTCCTCGCGAATGTGGACTAGGCTGAAATGTGCGATGGGAAAAAATTGATGGTGAATTTGCTCCTTGATCTAGCTCTGATCCAGATGTTATGAAACTAAATAGTGCGAAAGGAAGAATCATTTTTATATTGAATCACTTTTGATTGTAAGGTAGAAAACCCACAATAGACTTAATTAATATATTTGTTCGATGATGCCTTATTACCTTATTTGGATTGCATTTAAATACCTAGTCTAATAGTTGTAAGAGTGAAGGGTTGTGACCCTTGAATATAATTAATAAATAATATAAGTATTAGGACATGTTAGGAGGGTCCTAACAAATTATTTCTCAATCTCTTTCATTCTTTTCATTTTACAAAGTGTTGTTCAATTGCTATAATAGTCTAATGAATCTAGGCAGCGATCTACATAAGGCATAATAATAGTTATTTTAATTGCTTGGTCATTTTAATACATCTAGCGTATTATTCTAATCTGGAGTGTGTAATATTTACAATATCATAAATTACCATTGGGGTTTCCTTAACCATTATGTAGTTTTTCTATAGCAATAGCTATTTTTAATCAGAATAAAGAGGTAGGTTGACCAAAGCCTGTAATAGCTCATTGGTTTCAAATGATTTCTTGTAGCATGACAATCGCACCCTATGGATGCAAGAAATGGTTCCAACATTTTTTTGTCACCGTTGTCGATGAGGACTTATTAATTAGACAATTCGTCTTTTAAAATTTTTCTTTCAAGTGACTTTATTTTAATTAACAACCGGTCAATAGGGATAAAGAACCTGCATCTTGATTTTTATGATTTTTTACGTTCTTTATTTTATTTTATTTTGTCCATAGTTTTCAATTGTATCTTTAAGTGTTTCTACGTTTCTTGATTTTTTAAATTTTTCTTCAAGAACCTTTCCTTGAGAGGCTGAGTGATAAGAATCAAGCAATCTTGATTATACATTCTGCTCTTTCTGCACTACCTATGTTGGCGACTCTGTCTGGACGAACCCAGAAATCAAAAATAAAGGAAGAAAGAGCAGAACAGGCTGGCTCACACTAGAAGAATCGATAAGGAGCTATTCCCAGAATTTGAGATCCTTGAGGTACTTACCTATAATCATAGAATTTCACTTCTTGAGAATATTGTTCATGAAGGATACCCCTGCCTCCTTGGGTCTTACCCGAAAGTGGCATCCCTTTTGGGATGTTTTCCACAAATAAAAATATATATATATATTATTCATGAAATTAAATCTTGTCCTACAATTAAGAGATACGTAAGAAAAAATAAAGAACAAAATATTATTGATGTTGATATTTTTGTAGATAAAAATTTGAATTTTGTTGTAGAAGATACGTGTAATTATTCTCATTGCCCTATTAACAGTAATACTATGGTAGATAATCCATTATATTATATCCAAGCCACCCATATCCATATCTCGGTAGGTGTTTCTACTGTAAATTTAAATCCCATTATACCTACAATAAAAATGACCTAGGCAAATCAACAAAATCAAAATCAAAATAATGTCCATTTATGGAGAACTAATAGATACAAGCCATTTGTTTTACCTGCAAATCTTAATGCCTTACCTAATAAATCCCACAAATACCTCCCAAAATTCTTAGAAAATAATGTAGTAATTGGAGAAGATCATATCAAAAGTTTTCTATATGCAATGGATAGTCTAGAGGTTGAGCATTAAGATGTAGTCTTAAGACTATTTTTATAAACCTTGGAAAAAGATGCTAGAGAGTGGTTCAATTCTCTCCCTGATAATGACATCCCAGATTTCACCAAAATGAAAGTTGTTATTCTGAAGAAATATGGTGAAAGAAAAAATGATCAGTCTCTATTAACTAAGCTAGCCACTATGAATAAAAAGGAAAATAAGGTTGTCAGTGATTTTAACAGAAGATTCTCAAAAACCATAAACAAAATCACTGCCAATGTTAGGCCCAATGATATTTAGTCCATTTGTTTCTATAAAAATGCCTTTGAAGGAGAGTTTAACTATGAGCTGAGGTAGGAACAAGCCACTACCATTGATATTTGTATGGAGAAAGCAATGGATATAGAAAGGAACATGTTTGATAGTGGTAAGATGAAGCCTTACTCTATAGAAGTCAATCTACTTGAGAGAAAGCCCAAAATGGTAGCATTTGATATACAAAGAAGAACTGCAATAGATCCAATGGAGAAACTGACTAATCAAATGGCTAAGATGTTCAATACCATGAACAACAGGTTAGCAAGAATTGAAAGAAACAATGGTAATAATGGTGATACATCATAAAAAGAATGATCATATGTTGATAATTGCCCTCCCTTTAAGAAAACATTTAATAAAAATTGGGGAAACACAACGGCCCTGAAGAGGGAAATAGGAGAAGGAATAATGGAAACAATAACTAGAAAAATAGAGAATCTGACAAATATCAGAACAGTGTTCCTAGCCCTATACCATCTGCCAATGTAGTAGAAGGTTTTTCCTATTTTTGCTCTACTTGTGATGCACCTCATTGTTAGGAGGAAAACTTATAAGATATATTGATACAAATGGATTACATATATAGGCATAAGGCCTATTTGATAACATGACAAATGTCAAGTGAAACTGACAAGTGTCAAGGTGAAGACATAGAGCACTTTAATTCTAACATTCCCCCTTAAAGTGCACTATCCTAACCAAAGAAAAAAATAAGTCAACATTAGCTAACATTCCCCCTTAATGTTGACTTCTCTAAAAAAAATTATCATCCTTCTTTATTGCTGATTTGGTCTAGGCTCGTGCTCTATGCACTTGGCTCTCCAACTGTGAAAAAATGCTATATTAACGGTGTATACATCTCGGTCTGTTTCCACAGGGTCAGCCACTTCCTTGGGTCTGTTGCCTCTGGGTCAGTCGTCTAAGTGCCTCAGGATCATCATGGGTGCCTTAGGGTTAGCCACTCTTGGGTCTATTGCCTCTGTAGGTCATCCTCAGAGGATGTTGCCTCTCGTAAGTCACTAACTAGGTTCACCATGAATATCATCCCCCCTCATGGTGAAACTCAATATAGAAGGTGTCGGTCTCTACCAAAAAATGCACCTTAATACAAAGGAAAAATGAGCCATATAAGAGTGTCGATCTCTGCCAAAAATGCACTCAATACAATAAAATGAGCCATAGATCCAAATATGGAGGAGAACAAGAAGATAATAAGAGAATATTTTGAAGTGTCTTCGTCTGTAGTCTTCAGAAGTAGATCTAAAAAAACCTTGGATAGAGTCTAGGGTGTCTATGTCTGTAGTCCCTAGAATAAGTGTCCTTATGGTAGTCACCTCATCTTATCGAAATGCATGGGTAACCAGCCATTGCATCCGCAAAGTAGATAGAGGAGAATACTAGATACTAGGTTCACTTACAAGTGCCTTGGGAGTGTCGGGTTCAACCGAGAGTGCACTCCAAGGTAGAAAACTTTGAGGCTTAAAAACTCAAATGAAACAACCTCAGAATTACAAATGGACACCACCAATGTGTCCGTCTTGAAAAAATCTTTCCAACAACTATAAACATGGCTATAGTCGGATCTCAATAAGTCCTCCATCTATGGGAAAAACAATCATCTTAAATTTTCCCTCGCAGGAGAATTACATGGGCCATCTAGGCCATCACCTGAAAAATGCAATAAGGTACAATAAATAGACCATGTAGGCCTTCTTCCACTTCCACTCTCTATGTGGAAAAATAAAAAATGGCCAAATAGGCCATACTATCGGCCAATAAAATATCCACCATGATTAAAAATTTTCCCTCCAAGGAAAATTACAATGTTTGAAAAATTTGGACTGGACTCTCAGAGTTCAAAAAAAAAATGGGCCACACAAAAAACTTTTAAATTGTTGTTACGTCCTCCTGACTAGCAGCAAAAATAATGGAGCACTGACGAGAATGGGCATTTAGAACTTGAAACATCGACTTTTGTCTATTTCACCTTCTTCTTCGTCTTCCACATGAGCTTCACCATGAGTTTCACATTGACTAGCATCCACGAATAAAGCCATAACAAAACAAATCATGCCATGGGGGATGTTAAAAACAATGGGAAGGAGGTCTATCAATTGCATCCTTAGTTCTCGCAGCAAATCAATCATCAATCCGTCGTGCACAAACTATAACTCTTGAGATTAGTTCGTCGCGTTGGTAATTTCTCTCCACCCGAATTAAGTGCCAATCATAGTTTCCTAGCTGTAACAACAATCCAACCAGATCGATTCACTTTTCCCAACATCATCAAAAAGATCCATATTGATCTCAGATCCATCACACATATCACATATAGTATAGAACTATACAGGATTTATTTGCAAGCTTCAACGATCAAAGAATTTCACATACGACACCGCTCAATACCTTGGCACTCATTCACACACCAAAATTTCATGCAGAAGCTCCGCCTCCATCGGTGCTGAAAAAACATTGGTTCAAAAATCCTTCAATGCAAAATAAAATATCCCGCCATACATTACACAAGACGGCTCTCCATTACACAAGATGCCATTAAAAAGGTTGCCAATGGATGTCATTTCCAATTCTTTGCTAGGAACTTCAACGCCTCCTCAAGTCGCTTTACCACCACGGAAAGCCTACCATATTTGCTCAATCATACTACCAATCACTGGAAGCTATGCGTTGTGGTGGCACCAACACAAAATTCATCTGCACAATCTCTTGTAATGCTTCTTTTTAACAGTGTTTGGATTCACTGGAAATCGAGCTACGTGCCTTCCTGAACACACTGTGCACCTCCAAAAATCATTCCTTTCACATAATAGATGAGTTTGCTCCAAGCCGCAACTCAACGTACGATCCACGAGCCCCTTCAATTCATGCACGAGAGGAGTTGTCGGCTCCAAACACTTTTTTCTTAAAAAACACAGACCTCAGCATCTCCGGTGAAAAGTACATCGCTTCGTCACTCGTACTATCACATTCTAGAAAAAAATGGCAGGTGGTAATCAAAATCAATTTCCTCCATTACAAATCCACATCAATTTCCTCTATCGCAAATACACATCAATATTCTCCGTGACTGCAACTTAAAAAAAATATTCACTTCATAGTGGGGGTGATGATCACCCCACGAGAGATTCAGACAACCGCCAGGTTTATTTTGTGTTAGAAAATAAATGGCCTGTGCATTTATTCGGGCCGAAACTCAATGTTGCTGCACTCCAAGCATCTTGTTGCATCCCATGGGCTCACAATCACCGAAACCAATCTGCTGTGCATTTTTGACAATGCGAAATGCATAAAAAAATCCAACTACAACTTTCTCAAATATTGTCTTCAGAGAGGGCTGTACATCACCATAGCAGGTTGCCCACTCCATCACCATAGAAGTCAAATAAAAATAGAGCATCGCTTCAAGGATACATCGTGAATCATGTTGCCCAATAACAATGGACACATCAGGTTTCATCTTCCCCGATCTATGCATGCTGCCATCGAAAGCAAGATTGGGCACCGAAAAATCATGCATCATAAATTTGTCATGATCACCGCCAGAGCTGCCAAACCATGAACTAATATCTGCTGTAATAAAAAAAACATGTTCAGTATTTCTCTTCAAAAAAATTTCATTGATTTTTTTTTAGTGCCCAGCAATGACTGCAAATCACCCTCCACAACTCTGTATCAAACTTCAGCCATCTTCATCGACCATGATCTTTCACAGCTTCAAGCACCCGATTTCAGAAGCTCAATTCAGTCAACTACATTTTTAATACACAACATTAATGGTTACACTTATAAACAAAATATTAGTAGTGATTCTAGCAACAAGAAAGTAAACACATTCCAGTAAATTCTTCATTGAATGACAGGCTCAGTTGCCTGCGCATCATGCCTATCCTATTTGACACTCTGGAAAAATAGTATTTGACAGTGGCTTTTCTGGATACAGTGTACAGCGAGAAACCACGAGTTGAGTATTACAATACAATATGCAGACGTTGCTTCCAAGCAATATTTATCACACATCTTTATTACAGATGAAAAAATATGTCCTTGCAGGCTTCCCTGGCGGGTAAACTGAAACATCTTGTGAGCAAATTGCTTCTCGAAATGACCTTTTAATTTTTCTTTAACGCTATGTTTCTCCATTCACTCAAAGCTCCGCTCCAGGGCTCTAATCTCCAATAATATAAAATTGAGGTGCACTGAATGACTGTTAAAAAAAAACAACTTACGGCCATTTACATATTTTAATGGTGAAACATGACGTTATTGAACTGTTTCGTCAATCGAATGGTGCTTTGTCATCACACACTAATATCTCACAGAAGACTTTAGTTCTCCACGGTATTCAAACTATGGCTATAAATAAATATCACTGCCAATGGAATGGGTTGCCTAGAGAAGGTGAATCACCAACAGGTTTTTTTTTTGTTATATATAGAATTGCGCTATCAATTCAGGATTCCACCTCACCTTGAGAAGAATTAAACACCACATGCAAATCTTGTTTTTTGGTGAGATAGAGACAGTTTGTTCAGTAATGATTATGAAAAAACAACAGTAAACTCCTCCAGATGTTTATCCGCATCAAGGTTCACACCAACACGCAGGCGAGGGACATGAAACCAATGATCGCCCATCGCTGCTCTGAATCGAAAGGTATACACCTGGGAAAAAAATACAGTCTTCTTCAAGAGTGCTAGTGTTAATACCGATATGCCCACGGTATCCAGTCTTCTAGCACCGACGATAGCTACAATGGGAGTGCTTGAAGTAAGGCTCCCCATATTCATTGTTCACTCATGGTGCACAAAGCCCAAATATTTAAACTAACCAAAAACTAAGCCCCCCAAAAAATATTGGCAACCATGGTATCCCATTTTTCATTTCTCCGTGGGAAAATTACTTCTACGGACGGATACATAGGGGAAAAAAATCACTCAAAAAATTACTTCTACGAACGGATACATAGAGAAAAAAAATCACTCAAAAAATTTGGAAGCCATGAATCTTTCAAAAGTCTGGTTTCTGATCCATTGTAAACAATGGAGAGCATACTCCCTGTTTTGAAAAAAATGGGGAGAAAATCAGGGGAGGAAATCCCCCCTCAAGAGGTTACACAGGTAGGAGAGAGAACCTACTCTGATACCAAATGTTAGGAGAAAAACTTATAAGATATATATATACAAATGGATTACATATATAGGCATAAGGCCTATTTGATTACATGACAAATGTCAAGTGAAACTGACAAGTGTCAAGGTGAAAACATAGTGCACTTTAATTCTAACACTCACAACCCTGATGCATGTGGAATACACCTAAGTGATCAGCGCAATGTCGATTTACATGATGATTCAAAATATGATATAAGAATTAATGCCTACTGGTCTTTAGAAGATGAATTCAGAGAAATGTTGTTTGAAGAAAATATGGATAAGTATTCCTCGAATCATCATCCTTAGATTTTTGTAGCTGAAGGTACTAAGATCTTACAAAAACCACATGAGTCAAGATATGATAAATGAAGCAAGGGAAACTAATCCCTACTTCTAAGGAAGTGGAAGAATTAGAAGCTACCAATACTCTAAGTTTTAAGGAACAGAACTATCCCTGACAGATTGGAAAAAGCTTCAACAAGTGAAATAAGAAAACAAAATTTCATAAATAAGAATACTAGTAAAGAGAAAATTGATAGAACCTTCAAAAATATTATTCCTGAGATAGTAGAATTATAAGAAGAGACATCCAAAGAGGAAAGCAACAAACCACTAGATATAAAAAAGATATAATTTTATGTTGGGTCAGAACTCAGTAAACAGAAGGTTAACATTACATCTGGAGAGCTTATGAAATTTTAGCAATATAGAGAACAAGTCTGCAAAGCATTTAGACTAGTTGAACAAAAAGAAGATCCAACCTACCATGCTGCAAGATAAAATCAACATGATACAAGATCACCATCCTTTGTCATACCCTTCTATGTATTATTAAGGTATAATTTAGATGAAGGAGAAAGGTATGTAATTCATAATTGTATGCTAGAAAGTGGAGCCTCACATAATATGATGCCCAAATTAATAGCTGGCCAAATGGGATTAATCTGTACAAGAGATTCTACCTCTATTTCTGTAATGGATAGTAGACAAATTTCTTGTGTAGGGGTAATAACTGGATTATTGGTTTTTCTGGACCAACACCCCAAAAAGGGTATAGTAATGGATGTTGCAGTAGTTGATGTTGACCCATTTTTCTCTCTTTTACTCAGCAAACATTAGGCAAAACAACTGGGAGGTTCAATCCAACTGGATTGGTCCTATGCTACTATCCCAATAACAAATAAAGAAAATATAATCTTACAAATGGAACCATTTAATAAACACTTCGTAGAGTTAATTCAAACAAACGAAACCATGATAAATTTAGTGAATTCTATGGAAGAAAAATGGATGGGATTTTACTCCATATGGCATAACCCATTCCTAGTGGAAGTACCAAAAGCAAGGAACATGGATCTAGAAGTTATGAAAATGGTAGATGTCAAATCAGATAGAGTATTAACTCAAGAAATGTGGACCATGTCTTTTGATGGAGCTAAGTCCCAATTTGGAGCAGGTGTAAGAATTAATCTGACTGACATAAAAGGAAACTACCTTGGTATCCCTTATAGACTAGAATTCTCTTGCACCAATAATGTAGCTGAATATGAATCTTTATTGCTAGGATTAAGAATAGTAAAAAAATTAGGTATTAACTACTTGACTGTAATAGGGGATGCAAAACTAATTATACAACAAATAAAAATTAAATATCAGATCAAGCATCCTAGACTAAAGCAATATAAAAATGTAGTATTGGAAGAAATTAAAAAAATTATTAGCTTTCAATATCTCATTTATTCCAAGGGAAAATCATGTTGCAGACCTTTTAGCTGTAAATGCCTTAGGCCTAGATCATCCAGACATAACTATAGAATATATGGATAGGTTCTCAACTATTTCATTTTATAAACCCTATGTGCCAGATAACATAGTTTACCTACAAGTCTTTTAAGATGATGTGGACATAAAAGATTTTATGACTTTGCAAAATTAATATGCAGATATAATCTATAATGAAATCAAATAGGTGAATCAGTAGAATTAATCCAGGTGAAAACAAATAGAATACCAAAAGGATTGGTTTCTTTAGAGAGTCTATTTTATTATTTTGACAAATATTACGAATCTTTATTCAGAGAAGTAATATCTGAAGACATTAACATTGGTACAATGAGATATCCTAGAATAGTTAAGGTAGATATGGTCTTACCAGTTAAGGAGAAGGCTGGATATATCAGTTTCTTAAAGAAGAATAAGGAAAATTTTTCTTGGACTTATGAAGACCTTAAAACCTTCAAAAAATATGTAATGACACACATAATACCCCTAAAGGAAGATTCCAAGCCATTTAGACAAAAACAGAGGAAGTATAACCCAACTCTACACCCGATAATGTAAAAAGAGGTACAAAAATTACTGGATTCCAAAATAATCAAAAAAGTAATATTTTATTCTTGGATATCCAATTTAGTACCAATCATAAAAAAGAATGGTGATATTAGACTCTGTGTATATTTTAGAAAATTAAATAAAAGTTCATTAAAAGACAATTATCCATTTCCCAATATAGAACAACTGTTGAAAGCAGTAGTTGGCTCATCCAGATTATCCCTATTGGATGGATTTTTTGGATATAATAAAATTCAGAGAAATCTAGAAGATAGACATAAAACAACATTCACTACACCTTGGGGCACATTTGAATATTTAAGAATACCTTTTGACCTAATGAATACAGGTGCTACTTTCCAGAAGACTTTGCTTTCAAAGGATTAATGTTCAAAATAGTAGTTGTATACCTGGATGATATTACAGTATTTTCTAAGAATCCATAAGATCACTTAGAACACTTAGCTATAGTTTTTCTCAGTGCAAAGAATTTGGAATTTCTCTAAATCCTAAGAAGTGCATACTCGGGACTACACAAGGAATTTTTTTAGGTCATATAGTTTCAGAAAAAGGAATAAGCATTGACCCAAAAATAATAGAAGCTATTTCCAAAATTCCTCCTCCCAAGAACTTGAAAGGAGTCAAGTCATTCTTTGGAAAAATAAATTTTGTTAGAAGATTTATCCCAAATTTTGTAGAGATAACCAAACCCATAAATGATATGGTTAAGAAAACTGGAGAAATAAAATGGATAGTAGAAAATATGGAAGCATTCAATAGAATATAAAAAGTCATTTCTATTACTCCAGCCCTAAGTTGCCCTGATTATTCTAAAGACTTTAACATTTATTCATATGCATCTGAACATTCAATTGTTGCAGTTATTTCACAAAAAGATGATGAAAATAACAAAATGGCAATAGCCTTCATGAGTTCAGGTATGATATGAGCACTTCTTAAATATACACTACTGTAAAAGCATGCTTATGCAGTTGTTCAATATTTAGAACATTTTAAAGGTATATTCAGTTCAAACAAAGTTTATTGTTGCATCCCTTTCATAACAATGCAAGATATCTTTACCCAATCTAAGCCATTAGGAAGGCCAAAAATATGGATGGTGAAACTTTTGCAATATGATACCAAATTCAAAGTAATCAAAACTATAAAAGAACAGGGCTTAGCTAAATACCTGGCCTATAAATGAGAGGACTCTAATAATGTCATCACAATAGATGAGATGCATGATAATAGGAGAATCAATAATGGAGAATGTAAATGGTATGATGAAATTCTAGCATATTTGCAAACTCTGTCTTTTCCTAAAGATATATCAAAAAATAAAATGAGGTCAGTAAAGCTTCAAGCTTAGAAATATCATGTGCAATATGGTATAATCTATTGGAAGCATCCTGATGGAGTGTTATTAGTATGTTTATATGAAAATGAAGTCCCAGAAATGATTAATGAATTCCATGATGGTTTTTGTGGAAGACACTTTGCTCCAAAAGCCACAGCTAATAAAATAATGAGAGTAGGTTATTATTGGCCTACCATTTTTAAGGATGTATATAAATATGTTAGGAACTATCATAACTATCAGGTTTTTGTAGGAAAGAAGCTACTAGCAGCCATGCCCCTCAAACCAGTAATCATTGAAGCACCATTCATCCAATGGGGCATTGACATAATTGGAGAGATCAATCCTAATTCACTAGGCTAGCATAAGTGGATCATAACTACTACGAACTACTTCACCAAGTGGGTAGAGGTTGCTCCTTTAAGAACCTCCACAACTGCCACCATTATCAAATTCTTGGAAGAAAACATTCTAACCAGGTTTGGAGTTCCTCAAAAACTAGTAACAGATAATAGGTAATATTTTTTTTCATATGAAATGGTAGAATTTTGTGCTAACTATGGAATTAAACTCTCACATTCTGCTACCTCCAAAAGAATGGTCTTGCTGAGTCATCGAATAAAAATATAACTAGAATAAAAAGATCATTGGGTAAGAACAAAAGGGGATGGGACAGTGAACTAAAATTTGCTCTTTGGGCTAATAGGTTGTCTATCAAAAGAAACACAAGAAATACTCCCTATGAAATGGTATATGGAGATAAATCCTTATTGCCCTCAAGAATAGAAAATTGGCACTTTCCCTCTTGTTGCAAGATCATGAAGACCCCAAACCCTTACAAAGAAGGCTTGACCAAATTGTCTTGTTAGAAGAGCAAAGAAGATAAAACCTTAATAGAATGATGGACCAAACTCAAAAAACTATGAAAATGTTTAATAATAAATCCAAGGGTACTCCTTTCTCTCAAGGAGATATAGTCATTTATTGGGACCCTAAAAATGATAAGCATGGTGAAAAGGGTAAACTCGAACCTAAATGGATTGGTCCATACCAGATAGCCCATGTTGTAGGTCAGAATACTTATAAATTGCAGACCTTGCATGGAGAAATAATAGCTATCCTTACTAATGGCCAACACATCAAGATGTACAATTCCTGTTGAAGGACTAAAAATAAAAAATAAAAAAAATAAATATAAATTTAAAAAGAAAAAATAGAAAATCAAAAACCCAAAAAAAAACAAAGTGAGGTGTTTTGTTTTTAGTTTATTTACTAGATAAGCTTTTTATTTCTTGTTGGTGTATTTTTTGAGTTTACTGTTTCACATGGTATTCTTAGTTTGATGAATATACATTACTGTTGGTTCCTCCAAAAACAATAAGAAGAAAGGAGATTTATTTTAGACTTTGATGATGTTTACAATTTTTCAAATATGAATGTTTATACAAGATTCATATGATAAGAAATAAAACAGAATGAAATCAGAGTTGATTGAAAAACCATGATAAGGCCTCACATTACAAATGATACATAAGGTGATTTCAAGGTCCAAGAAACATAGTTATCTTTGATAAGTTGGTTGAGCTAAAAATCATTACACTCATCCTTTTTAGCTAGAAACTAATCCTCAACTCAAGCATACTCATTGCACAATTTGCTTATATCCAAATACTTCTCAAACAATAAATAAAATCAAAATAACGCAAGTTGAGTCCTTGCTTGAGATATCTTGGAAAACCTCTATCGAGGCTATAGATGCTTGAATGGTAGTAGAGTAAAATTGGATGGGATTAGAAGCAACTCCATCGAGGCTATAGATGCTTGAATAGTAGTGGAACCCTGCATAATGGTGAAAATATTTAAGAGTGAAATCATACATTAAGCCTAACTATTTTTCTCAAATATACAAAGTTCTAGAAGAATTAGGAATCAAAATGAATGCACAAACACACACATGGGCCAAAGCATGATGGAACAAAAAGCTTTGACAAATTATGTGTAATCATATCCTATGACTTAGCTAAAACAAACATAACAATATATCTAAAAACTCATTTGTTTCTAAAATTCTGACCTTAAGTTCCAAATTGAATAAAAGGAATTACAGTTTTCAATACTCCAATACTTTGATATTATGTTGCTATTACAGTTTTCAATTTAAAAATTTGTTATGTTTTGTTTTTCCAAGCTTTACTTATCAGTCTTGATGATTTGGATTTTTTCCCAAGATTGCAATAAAACCAGGATATTTTGTAATTCTCAAGTGCCTCATATTTTTAGTACATTATCCCAGTCAGATCCTATGTTGGAGTCAAAACCGAATCAACATCTTAAACCCCCAATTTTAAATTTTTGGTTTCAATAAAATTAGCAAAATTTGCTAGTCTTTGTTGCATTTTCATTTGAGAAGTTGACTTCCATATGATTGATTTGTGAAATTAACCTTAGTCACTTTTGGATTAGTTTTATGACTATTGTTTTGTCCTATAAAAATCCACAAAGGTTAAAAATTTTATAAGCATCCACTACAAAGGTCAAATCTTTAAAATACCCAAATTTTTATGATCCATGAATTTAATGTAAGCTTTCCTTTAAAAATAATTATCATAATTCACGAACCTAAGTCAAAAGAATAAACCCCTAATCCCCAAGGTATCTAAAAGTTTTAATAAAAATATTTCAAGGGACAATGTAAGCGCCATGGTCTAAAGTATAATAACCTAAGGTCTTAATCCAAATGCTAATTGTTCTAAGGTATGCACCCCCATTCATTAAATATCGAGCACCTTGAGGAGATCGAAGGGTAGTGCCCATATCTTCCTTGATCGGATGGATGTGTACACTCTAAGAGTCAATCCTTCAACGCCCCATGGTCAAAAGAGGTAAAATCTAAGGTTTGAATGAAGGTCTTAATTAAATCCTTGAGGGTATGTGCCCCCTTGAATTAAACATTGAACTATTTTAAGAAATCCAAGGGCTATGCTTGATTGTGGTCAAATCGGGTGGCCACACTCGTTTGAAACTCATCAAGTATCATTAAATGGGTTAAATTTCGATTAAAATAACTAAGCTAGATTATAAAGGGTCTAATATGTCTCTAATCCCTTCCTCTTCCTACTAATGCAATATTTATTTTTTATTATTAAGTTAACAGGTTGTGGAGGATCCAATGGTTGCGTCCAGCTCACATCTAATCCGATGGCAACAATCACTTCAAGTAAACAAAGGTAAATCTATAACTAAGACCAAGTCAGCACCTGATTAATCATATTTAGCGAGGGCCCTAACACATTACTAATCATCCCCCTTTCACTTAAAAAACGTTAATAAAAATCAATAGCATGCATTTTTTGGTTATCTAACTTATAGGTTACAAAATATCCATGGTTGCACTTGATCGAGAGTTAATCTGACGAATGCGCTTTTACCACGAATCACCAAGGTTAGTTTAAAGTTATTACTCATGCTCATGATTAAATCATGTGTAGAACTAAGAAATATCAATGGGTGTACCATCACTAAAGATGATCTAACGATAATGCGTGTCTCAAGATGACCAACCATTAAAAACATCTCCACTTAAGTCAAAGATAAATACCCTATGTTCAAATAGATCTGACGGTTGTGCTTGAGCCTAGTTGATCTAACGATCATGCTCCAAGAAATTTGCTCAGATATTAAAAGAGAGCTTTTTCAAATCAATGGGATTTGACAGTCACATGCAATCAAGCGAGATCCAACGGCAGCACTTCGCTCAAAGGACAAATCAAAATTAATGAAATCAAAGAAAATGCTTGATCCTGCCTAGATCCAACAACTAAGATTTCATGAAGTCATCAAAGGTTGACAAGGCAAAAATCTAAAGTGAATTTATGACCACGCTCGAACTAGCTCAGATCCGACGGTGGCACTTCGTTTAAAAACCATTATAAACCAAAAGGAAATCAATGGCCATGTTTCAACTCGTTGAGATCTAACGGTCACAATTTAATCAAGGATATATAAATGATAAAATGGAATCCAATAATAGTGCTCAATCCAATTAAAGATCCTATGGCTGCAATCTCACATAGCTATCAAGGGTTGACAAGTCGTATAAATACAAAATGGGATTCGACAATCGTGTGCTATCGAGAAATATCTAATGGTAGCACTATCTAGAGCAATCATCTGTTAAAAATGGTACCATCATGGCTTAATATGATGGACAAGCTCACCTTCAATCTCATCCAATGGTTGCGCCTAATCAAGGCCATAAAAGGAAGATAGAGCTCAATAAGAAGCACACATCACTTCCAAAATCTAATGATAGGGGTGAATCTTGACCAGATCCGACGATCACGCATAGCAAAATTTACCTAGACGATTAAAGACATGGTTTATTTTTCCAATGGAAAATTAATTGAGATTAATAATGGGTCTAAACACATGATAATGACCCCTTCTCTTTAATAAATGTCGATACAAGTTTGGGGTGATCGGATGAACATACAGAATCACATATGTGATCGAACGGTGAGTTATCTAGCAAGGTAAGCAATACATTAAGGGGTGAGCATTAGCCAAAGGTTAGTAATTTCTAAATCACTGATAAATTAATATTCAACAAAAGACGAAAGCCTTAATCTAACGATTATTATAAAATTGATTAATCAATAAAATGCTAGGATATCCTCTATAATGTGCATAAACACAAATGGCATACGTCCTCCATATTACAGGGCTAACATTCTTGTAGGTTCAAAAGTATCAAACAGAGGTACGTGATGCATTTTCCATCCAACAATAATCATGAATTGGTAGATTCAATAGGCATGATCCCCCATGTGCAAATCTAGCAGATTGCAACTAGGAGAAAAGAGTAATACAATAACAATGCAAGCTAGACTAAGGTGGTGAATCACTAATAGGTACAACCAATTAAACAAGAGTAAGTTATGACAAACAACAACCACTACAAGGTGAATTGGAAGTACAAGCAAAAGGATCAGGGAAATGACTAATTCAAGCAACAACCAAGAGATAAAATAAGCAGACTATCAAATAAAATCACACGGATAGTACCCGAGCAAGGATGATACAGACTATTCAAGTGACGAGCTTTGTACAAAAGAATAAAATCAGATCTTTTAAGTGTGACCATGTACCACACAGGCAACAAGATAAACTAGTCTAAAATGAAACCATGCATGAGTCTGCTCGATTTATAAATAGGGATGGTAAAAGGTAATCCATCTAAAGAATCCATGGAGCACGAGATACATGAACGTAATAATTTCCTTCTCTGCACATTCAGAATATGTAAAAAGCGTAAGAAGATCAAGATATTTTTTCAGCTCATCAAAGGTTGCACACTTAGCACTTCGATAGAATATAGTTACAAAGGGTTCACTTCGATGAAATATAGTTATGGAAGTGCCATATAGGCATTTCCAGATCTTGTTTTCCATTTCATCCTTCCTCCTACCTATCACTACCCTCCTCCTTCTAGGCATTCTCCCATGACCATCATCACTATCCACTCCACATAGCGCTATCTCTCCACCATCCACTAAGAAAATCAACTCCCATTGCTCCCTCCTCCCTCATATCCATCTTGTTATCAATTTCATTCTATCCATTTACCACCCACACTCCATCTCTTCTCTTCACCGTCACATTGAGGCACCCTCTGTCTCACATTATAATTTCACTATAGCAACGTAGTCAACCCCAAGCATTATAATCCAATGACTAGGTTAAGCGGGAAATGAAAAATTATGTATATACAAGATCCCTATTTAATTGTACAGAAGAATAAAAACAAAGATCGCCTAATCAATTCAGTATGATAACTCCCTTCAAACCAAAAGCAAAATCACAATAAGAGATCCAAGATCATAATAGTTGGATAGCATACAAAAATATTGAACCAGACGATGACAGGTGTAAGTTCAAGATTAGGTCAAAAATAACATATTCAAGAACCAAAAGCTATAAAGGGAAGCATCCGGGGCCAAAATCTGCATCAAGCATTAGAGATAGCATTTTTTCTAAGAGGTATACTTGAGTGCCCTTTTGAGTTGTGTTGTTGTATTCCCTTCTGTGTGTTTTTTTCTTGCTCATTTCTCATTCCTCCCATTACTGTGTAGGATTTTGATAGGAAAGTGCTCAAGAAGCTGAGATCATTTTTAGATCTATTGAGCTTGAGGTTTAGAGACTCTATTGTTACCATATTGGAACAAGTGGAGTAGAAGAGTTTTGTTACATCATTTGAATATAATTTCTTCATTGTATTGATGTATTTATTTGAAAAAAATAGAGTTAAATGGCATTCTACCAACTCTGCATGTAATATTCTGTTAAATCAATACAATTTTGAGTCTCATTTCTATTAATTCTTTGTCTTGGTACTATGTGTTATTACGTAATGTGTTACATTATTTGAATGTGTTGCATACATTTCTCTCATTGGCCAACTGTTATGTCTGTTACGATATTCGAATGAATGTGACAGTGCCAATTCTTTCTCAACCCCTTTCATTATTTTCATTTTATAAAGTATTGTTAAATTGCTATAACAGCCCAATGAATCTAGACACCAGTCTATATAAGGTATAATAACGGTTATTTTTATTGCTTGGTCATTTTAATACATCTAGTGTATTATTATAATCTGTAGTGTGTAATATTTGTAATATCATAAATTACGGTTGGGGGATTCCTTACCCATTCTATAGTTTTTCTGTAGCAATAGCTATTTTTAATCAAAATAAAGAGGTAGGTTGACCAGAGCCTGTAATAGCTCATTGGTTTCAAATGATTTCTTGTAGCGTGACAATTGTACCCTATGGATGTAAGAAATGGTTCCAACAGGGCACATGTGCATTCTACATGATAGACACTTGTACACATGCACAAATAACTAAGTACACTTGTTACTCCTATTCTAAAGACTCATGTACATGTGGACTACATGCACATTTATATTATTGCACATTCTAACACTTGTGCATTTATTGCTTCTTCCTCAAGTAACTACTTAACCTAAGATAAAATCTTAATCTACTAATGTAACCAAGGTGATACAATGACATAACCAAATAATGTAATATATTTTCTAACAAGGGTAGTGAATTTTAAAGCTAGGGATGCTCATAGCCCAAGGATGAACACTTTGTATTTGGTCATGTTATTAGTACACGAGAATTGAAGCTTAAAAGATAAATAAATTACAATTTATTGTGGAGAGACCAAGATTATTCTTTCTCTCACTCATTTAATGCATATCGCATCATCAAAGGAAATATTTCAAGATTCCTATTATGATTCTTCAAGAGTGCAGATCATCTCATCAGTGTATTCAATTTCTATGGGATGACTAACTGGAAAAGGGGCCATTGTTAGTTGATCAACTATCACTTGTCCATTAACCAATATCTGACTAATGAATTCAAAATTAAATTAATTAAGGGTCATAACCCATTTGGCCATTCTACTAGAAAAGTAGGGTTTAGACATAAGGTATCTTAGCAGATCAACCTTAGCTATAACATATGTTCTATGGATAAATTAATAGTGTCTTAGCTTTTGGAATGCAAATACCACTGCTAAGCACATATTTCACAAAGGTATATATCTAGTTTCGTAACTGATAAGAGTCCTACTAATATAGTAGACAAATCTTTCTCTATGTTGCTCATTTTATTGTGTCAACATGGTACCTAAAGCATAAATTGTTGTCATAATGTACAATAATAATGGCTTGAAGGGATTGGGTGAAACAAGGACCAGTGGAGATAGTAGGTATGTTTTCAAATCATAAAAAGCTTTTTAACATTCCTTATCCTAGTTAGATTCAATCCCTTTCCATAATATCCTAAAAAAGGGTTAACATTTATTTTCTAATTGGGATATAAATCTTTGAATTACTTGGAGTTTGCCTTGCAAACTTCTAAGCTCTATTATGTTTCAAGGGTATGGCATGTTGGTTATTGTCGATATTTTATCAAGATCTACTTTAATGCCTCGTCTAGACACAATAAATCCTAATAATTTATTGAATGCTACCCCAAATATACACTTGGAGGGCTTAATACAAACCTTGTACTCCCTATGTTGTTCAAAACATTGCCTTAATTCCATAACATGGTCTTATCTTTTTATTGATCATCCAAATATCATCGACATAATCTTCCATCATATTATGCATCATATCATGAAAGATATATGTTATAGTGCATTGATAAGTTGTACTAGCATTCTTCAATCCAAAGGGTATAACTTCATAATAGAAGGTACCCTAAGGAGTAGTGAATACCATTTTGGCTTGATCTTTTGGTGTTATGTGAAATTGGTTGTAACCAAAACATCTATCCATCAAGGATAACATTTCATAATAGGAAAATAAGTTGACTATCATGCTTATGTTAGGCAAAGGAAAATCATCCTTAGGACAGGCTTTGTTGATGCCATGAAATTCTATGCATACTAGCATAATACCTTCTTTCTTGGTGAATAGGACTATGTTAAAGATCCAATTGGGATAGTCAATAGCTTTGATAAAATTTACTTTAAAAAGCTTTTGGAGTTTGTCTTTGACCAATAGAGCAATTTTAGGGTGCATCTTTCATAATTTTTTCTTCATCGACGTAGCGTCAGGCTTGAATATAAAAGTGATGAACTACTAAGGACTGATCCAACCCAAACATATCTACATAAGACCATGCAAAGATATTATAGTGTTCAACTAAGAGCTTTGTATACTCTTCTCTTTCTTCTAAAGTTAGACTATTTCCTTACTTTATTATTCTTGGGTTGTCATTTTATCTTATGTTAACATTTTATGGTCTCTTCTATTAGGATATTTGATTCATATTCATAGTTTGGAGGGATAGGTATGACCCCTAGATTTTGAAGCTCATTGATATCTAAAGTCCATTGCTCAATGTTAAACAATTTTGAGGGATGTGTGTCTAAATAAATAGGTCCTTCAATAGGAATATCATCATAAGGAGAGACATTATTGCCATTATCACCAAGAGGAGAGGGGTAATGTTTTCACCTCACAACCATTTGTGTAATATTGATACAACATTTGCTATTTATTGATATGTCATACCGTTATGTTCTTGTGGTGAATCTAATCTATGCTTGTTTTCAAGGTTATTATTGGATTCCTACCTAATATCCTTAATAGGCTCAATGCTTAAGGTGTTAATTTGTATGTATTGCAAAAAGAGATAAAAATAGGAGAAAGGAAGAGGTTCATTATCCTCATATTTGTTCTAGTCTAGACCTACTATCAAAGTAGCTTCTACTTGATATTCAAATGAGAAATCCATAGGTCTCCATCATCACTTTTTGAAGGAGAGGAATATGTCATCTCATTATGGTTGGGAAAATATACCAAACCACAATGTTCAAGCCAAGTTTTAGTTTCTAAAGGATTTTTAATGCTTTGTTCCTGAATTCCTAGTTCCTTTCCCTTGTAGCCAAAGTTACAAAGGATATTCTTGGGAATAGGGTAAATATTAAAAAGGAAATATGAGGTATATCTCAACTTTATCGATTGAAGATTAGTTCCACATATTCTCTTCATTTGTTGTTCCTATAGATACAAAGGTGCAAGTTCCTATTTGCATGGTCATTCCTAACCTAGAAGGTAACCCTAAAGTAAAAGGCAATGGGGGTAACCTAACCAATAAGGATAAAAACTCATGGTATTGGTTTTAAAGGTTTATATTGTTAATATCTTCAACCTTTTCCTTATATTTTATTATAACATGACTACTAGTTCCTTCTTCTTGGTTTATGATTATTTTCTTAGGTGGATCAGACCTTAAGGTATTATTTATGAAGGGATGAAAACATTCAGTGATAGACACAATCAAAATTTTGGATTTTTTGACTGGATATTTTGGTAATAGGCAAAAGAATCATGATCATCTACTATGCTATACAACTTACCCTGATATTCAAATTTAACACATTGATGATAAGTTGGAGGATAGCCTCCATCGCATGGATCCAAGGTCATCCCAAAAGAAGATTATAGTTCAACTCACAAGGTAACACATAAAACAATGTGTTTAGAATGTGAGACCCTACAGGTAGTACTATAGTCCCTACAACTTCTTTTTCCTCACTATCATAAGCCTTTATGACAATATATATCTTTTCTAAATCTTCTTTGTTGAGCCCTATTCTATGGAAGGCTGCAAATGTTGATTGATGAACCACTATTGAGGAGAACCCTTTTAATGGAATGCTCACTGATATTTCAAGTGATTAAAGTATCTCTCCAAGCATAAAGGCAGGTGAAATTTCATCCTTAAATAAGGATATAGTCATGTGATTCATGCTAAGTTACCCTACCATATTATCCAAATCGTTAGGACTAACATTTTTAGATATTGTTTGTTCATTTCTATGCTTGAACAAATTCTCTCTATGACATGGATAAGTATATAACAACTCGATTATGGAGATTTTAGCTAGTGTGTACTCGAATTATTGTTGAAGGTTAAAATATTTTTTTCTTGAGGTTTGAGAACCAAAGGTGGTTTTTTAATATTAGTGGTACAACTAGGTCAAACTAGGGGAGGTTTAGGAGGCGGTTCAAAGGTTTGACCCTTTTATTTTGCTTGTTGTCTAGTCACAGTGCCAACATGAATCATCCCTACCATGTTCTGATCTAGTAGGTGATGGTCTTATATTGTACTTGATTGATTACATTTTATCCATGTTTGGGTAAGGGGTCTTAGAATATCCCAAAGTCTTGGTTGGAAGATGTTGCTTGTTCAGGACCACTGACCAGTAGACAACCTTCATCGACAAGATTTTATACCACATTTTTAAGAGCGATATATTTGTTTTTGTTGTGATCATTAGTGTGATGGAAAGCACAGTGTTGGTTAGCCCTAAATCAAGAAATATTTTCCCTTTTGGGTTCATGATGCCTGAAAAGGGTAGCTCTATCATCTTAGAATCAAATAGTTGTCTCAACATAGAAGATAGAGATTGGTTCGACTTGGTAAATTTTATGGGAGGTTTTTCCTAAGTTTTAGCTAGGATTAATTTATTTAATGCTATGACAGTACTAACATTACCTATTTTAGGATTACTTTTGGAGCAAGAGTTAGGTACACCATCACCCACAAAATGTTTGTTTTTATATTTTCGTTTAGTGTTAGAAAATGATGGTTTCTCATCTTCTTTCTTAATATTTAGTTGCCCTCTATGCTAAAGAGAAACTTCCATTTGTTTTATGAGGTCAATCAAATTGTCAAAAGATACAACACAAGTCATCTCTAAAGGATATGATAAATGTTCCTGTAAATTGCATATGAAAATACACAATAGTTCCTTAGGTGGAGTAAAATGGAGCTTTCTAACAAATGCTCACCATCGAGACAAGAATTAGTTAATTGATTATTTGTTTCCTTATTTGAGTTGATATAGATAAATTGTGCATTTTTCCATGATATAAGTGGTAAAATATTAAGTGAACATGTTAGCCATATCATAATTTTTTTGACTAAGTGGTGGGGTAACTGATAAAACCATTCTAAGGCCTCACCAACAAGACTTGTATGGAAGAACTTCAATAACAATATCTTGTCATATTTAATGTCATGGCATACAACTTTAAGAAGTTGAAGGTGTTCTATCAGGTCACCTTCTCCTTTATATAATTGAAACTTTGGTAGCACAAAGCTCAAAGGATAAGGTCTATTTTTCAAGATAGGATCCATAGATTCATTGCAATAATATTTGTAAGAATACTTTTTAGGTATACCTCCTTGAATAGAGACTAACTATTGTTTGAACTCAAAGTTTCTTTTGCTAACTATTCTAGCCTAGCATTTATATCTTGGAATATAGGATAAGTCACTAATGGTACTATAGGATGAAACTTAGGGTTGATTAAAGAATAATACCAAGCACTTGGATGGGAGGATCTAAAAGGTATCACCATGTTATTAATTCTAGGATTATTTTGAAAAGGCACATTAGTAAGGGGAATATTTCTAAAATAAATGTTAACCAACATAGGCATGTTATATAATGGATTGGAAGTGATCATATTCGAAGCATGAGGTATGCTAGGAAGGATACCCACATGTTGGACTTGCGGATGACTTATGTGCTGAGAGATAGGAGGGTTTAGCCTGAATGGATCTATGTCGAAAGGTATCTATTTCAAATTTTATGAGGATGGGATAATTTTTGACTTACCTCCTAAAATTGTGGTGATTATTGAGTCTCATTATTGAGCACTCATGGGGTTTGATCTATATTGATGTGAAATTTCTAGAAGGAATTCTTCCATGGTAGAATGGAACATTTCTTTTTTCTTTAGCAAGATCTTTTATTTCTTCAAAATCTTTAGCAAGATCTTGAATTTCTACAATTACCTCTTGTATGTTCCATGTAGACTTTGCTTTCCTCATAATTGTATTTATTACTCTTAGATAATCCCATTTCATCCATACTCTCTTCCATTTCATTTGTTTACATATTTTTAACCATTCTAAAGTTGCCCAAGCTTCAAATTTATTATTTGTCTTAAATCCACTATTGAAAGCATAAAGAGATAAAATATCTCCTATATTATTTTTAATTATTCCTCCTCCTCCTGTCGGTCCTGGATTTCCTTTCAATTCTCCATAAAAATTTATTTTAACCCACTCCACATCTGGTGGTTTCCACTTTATTTTCTTTGCCTTCTTTATACTTCTCTTTTTTTGTGTGGAAAACATCCCAGAAGGGATGCCACTTTCGGGTAAGACCCAAGGAGGCAGGGGTATCTATTCCACCAAAATCATCCAGGGCTTGCACCTGGCCTACCACCTTTAACATACTCAAGGAGCAAAAAAACACACAATAAGATTTAAAAACTAAATAAATAAATAAATAATAATAATAATAAAATAAAATAAAAAACATGCTCTTTAAGTATGTCGAAAATATAAAGCACAACCAAACACACACACACAATAATATAAAAAAAAAAAACCACAACATGAACCACATAGAAAAACACAATAACAAAAGAGTGCTACAAAGACAACCAACAAAAACATGAAAAACAAAAAAAAACAAAACCTAAAAAAAATAAAAATTTAAATAAAAAACAACCAAAAATAGACAATAAAAAAACAAAATACATAGAAAACACTCACAAAAACATGAATTAACACAAAAATACAGAAACACAAGAACAAGAACAACAAAAATACAAGGACAATAACAAAAAACACATAAAAAACACAAAACAACAAAAACACAAGAACAACAAAAAACAACACAAAAAACACAAAACAAAAAATAAAACAAAAAACACACACCTAAAAAAACTAAACAAAAAAGGAAAAAGAAAAATGATTGTAATCAACTTTCAGAAATCCCATCTGGATTAACTGAATCATCTCAATATTTCTTTTTATTCTTCAATCAACCTTATGATTCTTAGGAGTCTTCAAAATATTAATCATGAGTTGAGAGTCAGACTCAACTAATGCCTTTTCCCATCCAACCTTAGTAGCCTCTTGAAGGCCTTTGAGGATACCATACCCCTCAAAAAGGTTATTGGAAAGAATACCCAAATTCTCAGCAAAAGTAAAAACCAGGGAGCCATCTAAAAGTCTACCAATTCCTCCCACACTAGTTTTTCCAAGGTTCCCTCTAGAGGCTCCATCAGTATTGACTTTTCCAAAATCCTTAGGAGGAGGTTGCCACTTTTTTATCCTATCCATCTTACAATTACTCACATTCCCTTTAATTTGGTTGCCCTTAGAAGATTTAATCTTCAATATTTGCATCACTTGATACCATATTTGGTGGGAGTTTTGGGATTTATTAAGGAGTTGATGGACTGATTCAACTAAGTTGACAATGGTATTTTTCCAAATAAAGTGAATATCCTCCCTATCTTGATTAAAAATTTGGCTATTCCTTTCATTCCAGATATTCCAAAGTAGAATGGTAGAACCCATCCAAACTAACTGCCTAATAAAATGATCAACACCATATTGTTTAGGCCAATCCCTCCAAAGTTGTTCAAAAGTAAAAAAATTGGACCACTATAAGCCAAGTAAAGTGGCCATACTCCTCCATAGCTCAGAGGCTAAAGTACAATCAATAAAAATATGGCTGAGAGTTTCTACATTCTCTCCGTGCATTTCACATCTAAAAGGGCCATGACAACCACACTTCATAAGTTGCTCACCAGTAAGCACCCTACGATGCAATAAAAGACAAGTAAAGAATATCACCTTAGGCCAGAGCTTTTGAGCCCACAACTGAGAAAATATGTCAGATGATTGGTTGGGATTATTATAGCAAAAGGTCAAATAACCTTGAGAAACTGAATACTCATCCGTAGTAGTGTTGTTCCATCCAAAACAATATTTTTCATGGGACCAAGAGAGAGATCTCATATGAAGGATGCCTTGGATAGATTATCTTTACCTTTCTGGGATTTGAATAGGCCAGTCCTTAATAGGGATCCAATATCTACCAACATTTGAATTACTAATATGATACCGACAGTAATTAGCCACCTTTATCTAGTTTGCTTGGTGAAGCTCCTCCATCTAAGACCTCCAATTGGGAAATTGAGTTATCAAAGGCTTGTGACCATCCCATGAATCAGTCAAAAAATTTACCTGTTGATCATTATGAATGATCCAAAATAAATTTTTATTTATCAAATCCTCACCAGTCTTAAGAACTGCTAAAATGGAAGATCCTTTGGTAGGCAATTGATAGTGAACAAGGTCTTCAGGACTTTTGTTCTCGGCATATTTAGCATGGAGATTATTGGACCAAAGAGCATTGGGGTTATGCAACATCATCCAATATAATTTAGCAGCTAAATTTTTTTTGTTATTAATAGAAGATCGAAATCCTAACCCCCATTCATTCTTAGGAAGACATAAAGTGTCCCATTTCACCAAGGCCCATTTTATTTTCTCCTTAGTACCACTCTAGAGGAATCAATGACTGATTTGATCCAATTCACGAAGAACAACCTTTGGGATATTCAACACGGAAGAAACATAAATAGGAATAACTTGAAGGACTGATTTTACCAAGGTGATTCTACTCTTAGAAGAAAGCCACATGTTGGTCCACTTTCCAATTTTCGTCTTGACTTTGTCCAACAACCAATTCCAATATTTTTTTTTTGCCTTTGAATATTGATGGGAATACCTAAAAAATTGATTGGAATGGAGGTCTTCTTATATCTTAATTTATCCAAGACCATGGATTCCTGTCTGGTAGAGCAGTGAAATAAAATGACTTTAGATTTTTCTTCATTGATCAATTGCCCAATAGCCTTAGAAAAACAAATAATGATTTGCTTAATATTAGAAGCTTCCTTAACTATAGCTTTACCTAAAAGAGTAGAGTCATCAACAAATTGAAGATGGGAGATAGTTCTAGCTCCATGAGCAATGGTAAATCTCTCAAGTATTTTGTTTTCTCTCTTCATGGTTATAGCCCTACCCAAGCATTCAGCAAGAATGATAAATAAATAAGGGGATAGCAGGTCACCTTGCCTAATACCTCTAGAAGCTGGGAAAAACTAAGAAGGCTTTCCATTGATAAGAAATAAGTAGTAAAATGAAGAGATACATCCCATAATCCAATCCATCCAATCCTGAGAGAAACTAAATTGCCTCAAAACTTTGATAAGAAAGTGCCAATCCACTCTGTCATAAGCTTTGGATAAATCTAACCGAATGAACATGGAATGAGATTTTTGGCATATCCATGGAATGGATGGCTTCTTGAGTAAGAAGTATCTCATCTGCTATTTGATGCCCTTCCACATAACCCCCTTGTTCAAGAAAAATAATCTTATGCAAAAGAGGCTTCAACCTTTCTGCCATGATCTTAGTAATGATTTTGAGAAGAACATTACATAAAGTAATATGTCTAAAAGTTGAGATATGATCAACCTCTTGAGATTTTGGAACAAGAGTAATATAAGTTTTATTGATAACATTCAAAATTTCTTTGGCTTTCCTGGCTTCGTCTACCACCTCTAATAAACTAGCATGAAGGATATCCCAAAACTCTTGGTAGAACTCAATGGGAAAAGCATCAGGATTTGGGGTTTTCCTTTTTGTATTTTAAAAACTACCTATTGAAGCTCATTGATAGTAACAGGAGTAGTGAAATAGAGTTCTCATCATAAGTGATAAGAGAAGAGATTGCTTGAAGAATATTTTATTGAGAATCCGAGTCAAGAGGAGTAGCAAAAAAAAGATTGGAAAAGTAATTGACAACAATAGATTTCATGCCATCCCAAGTGTAGACAACATCTCTAGAATCTGACTTCAGGGAAGAAATAAAGTTGTGAGATCTTCGAGCTAGAAGAAATTTATGGAAGAAATTTGTGTTTCGATCTCCTTCTTTGAGCCATTGAATTCTAGATTTTTTCTTCTATAAGAGTTATTTTTTTTCCATTTCTATTGTAGCACCCTAAAATTGGCACGGTTAAACCTTAGTAAAAAGATAAAAATTTGAATTTTAACCCCAAAACCGCTCGTTACCCACTCCCCTTGTTTTCCACACCATTTTTAAGATTTGTTTTGACCGTTGGACGATATCATCGACGATCAGACGAAATTATCCCAGATCTGATGAATTCGTCTGGAATAGAATGTCCAGACGATTTCGTCCCAAAACCAAATTTTCATAATTAGCTTCTGTTCAATAGCTTCTCTAACTTGGGCAGAAAGCGTGTCTACGTGGTTAGAGTCTTCCCCGTTGGAGATCTCCCAAATTGGGATGATCTCCAACCTCCTAACCTCTCCCTAATCCTATATAAACTGGGATTTTCTTAGTTTATCCCCCTGAACCCCCTAGCTAACTGATTTCTTTACAACTTTAACTTTTCATGCATTATAACACCTTCACATCGTCATTTGCATTACGTATTTCAAGTTTTCTTACAGGGATTTTACTATTTTTCAACCAAAGCAAGCTCGGATCATCACAGGTGATTCCAGACGATTTTGGATGATCCTGTCGTAGATTTGCGATGATCTCGTATGATTAGAGGTGATATCGATTGTAGTCCATATTGGGGGCAATCAGATCCTGGAGTTTGCATTTCTTTATATTCTATCTTCATTTTTTTATGCATTGACTTAGTTTATTCTTTTTCTACATCCTGGAGTTCACCTCATTTAGCATAGATGCATGATAAAGTTAAAAAAAATTATTAAATTAATGCATTTCTTTTAATTATTATCTGGATCTATCATTTAGGAAAATTTACTATCATTTCTATCATTTCCCTTTGCTTTTGCAGTTGCATTTTTGGTTTTTGGTATCTATTTCTATGACTGTAGGTTTCTGACGAATTCGTCAGATCGACGATGATCTCGTCTGATCTCAGATGACCGACTGAGATCTGAGATGATTCTATGCAATTTTAGATGATTACGTATGATTTGAGATGATTTGTACTTCTACAAACCTTAGAATCTTCATCAGACATCCGAAATCGGGTATATTCTGTCTTATTTAGCATACTTTCTGTGTTTAGCACTTATTCATGTTTTCTATATTCATATAAATCAACATTGGCATATAGAATAGCTTAGATTCATCCTGGAAAAACCTAGGAATTGAATGATTAAAATATAAAATGAACACATCAAACCTACTCTCAACCTAGGTGTGGAAACTGCCACTCAAAAGTTTCCTAGTGAACCCACCATCCGTCGAAAATTCACCCTTATACCCCTCCCCCGAGAGGTGCGACCTTCAAAGGGCCTCTCAATTCGAGGTATTGTCCCATCCTTCTCGCATCCCCCTTCCGGGTGCGGATCCTATAGCCTGAAGGTAAGGATGCGAAAAATTTGGAGCGATACATTTTGGTGAACCCGACGTGAAAACTAAAAACCTTTTGAAAACAATCCAAAAAAAAACATAAATGCATTTAGAATCATCAGACAAACAATTTAAGTTGCATATCATATTTAGATGGTAGATTATAATAAAAGACGAGTTGTCACCATTAATGTTGAGAATCAATTAGTAGCTATAGAGATTACTTATTTGCATAGAGTATCTCAAACATATAGAGTCCCACATTTATGAGACGAACTTAATAGGAGATTGAATCTTATTTCATCTAGATCAACCGAACTTAGGCGAATTAAGAGGTTTTTCCTAGATAGAATCCTAGATCCTGATCAAGTAACCTTGTACCATGAACTTCAGAGAGCTTGCCATAGGTGGTTAGCTGATAAAAGAGTGCTTGTGTCTTTCGAGTTGTACACCTTTGAGGAATACCTCGACAACGTAGTTGTAGTACATAAATTTCTATCTCGTATAGAGGATCAATAGGTCGTTCTTATAGATAGAAAGAGATGGAATAGAGTTCCTAGAGCTGTGTTATATCGAGAGTATTACCATGAGCTCTATTTTTACAAGTCAGAGTCAGAACCAGATAATATCACTATAGCACACTTTGTCAAGTTCCTGAAAAACCATTTCCAATTTGAAGAGGAGCATTTCATGACTCCTTATGAACTTGATCCCATTAATGACATCTATAAACTATTTATAGAAAACTAAGCCATTATTTTATTATTATTATTTCTTGCATTTAGTATGATGTTTGTTCTCTTTATAATATTATCATAAAAACAAAAACAAAACAAAAATCAAAACATTTTCTTTTAAGTATTATAGTAGGTATATAATTAAAATATATACCTCCCAAATTTGTTGCAAATATATATATATATATATATATATCAATATATATTTGCTAAAATCTAAATTTAAGCATAATGACTAGACTCAGGAATGGAAAACAGATTGAAGTAGAAGAAGATTGGTTAGGAAAACCAATAAATAAACCAGATGTCCTTCCTGAAGACCCAATTCAGGAAGAAGGAACCCTAGACCAACAAGAAGAAGAGTTTGCTGAAGGAAATGAACAAAGAGATCAAGCTGGACCATCCAATTTGGATATGGCTGCTATAATCTAGAACATGCAACAACAACAGGTTACCCAACCACCTAGAGTGCCTATTACCAAGCCTAGGGTTATTCCCACACAAAAGAAACCGTCATTCACTGCTCTATTTCACCAAGTTATTGATCAACATACCTCAAATCAACAAAAGCCTAAAACAAAACCAAACACTAATTTCCAACAATCTGGGATACAACATAATGCTACTACAAATCTTCTTCATAATACTCTTCCTACCAACCATTTGCATAATAGCAACATAGCATCTAATCCTTACGTCATGCCATCATACGCTCACATACCATCGAACCAACATGGTGGACAAACTAGTAATCTAGAAGCCATGGTGAAATAGTTAGTCTCCCGCATGGACCAGATAGATCCCTACCGTCCCTCATACAATTATCGAGAGATGTGTAGTCAGCCTTTAGATCCTATAGTTGCAGCACAACCATATCCTAAACACTTTCCTATGCCTGTCCTACCTATATACAAAGGAACCGAAGATCCCATAGAGCATCTTCGTATTTTTAGGATAGCATGTCATGATATATCACATGATGATTTGTTATTACTAAAAGTGTTCCCAAAAAGTTTAGGAGGAATGGCATTAGAGTGGTATTATCAATTACCCACTCATTCTTTGAGGAATTTCGAAGAGACAACCGAGTCTTTTGTGCATCAATTTAGTGCCTACATTGAAAGGCATGTAACCATTAAATATTTGTACAACCTAAAACAAGACAAAGATGAATGTTTTGCTGATTTCCTAGCTCGATGGAGATAGTTGATAGGAAAATTGCACTTTGTGTTACCTTATCGAGAAATGTTGGATATTTTTATCAATAATTTACAAGAACAACTATCCTATGAATTATCAACTACTACCTTGACCACATTCGATCAAGCTATAGATTTAGATCGAAGAGTGGAAGATGCTCTCATTAGGAGAGGTCAGCTTAAAAAGAAAGATGATGAGAAAACATCCAGAAATCAATATAAAAATAAACAAGTTGTGGGTGATGGAGTCACTGATAGTAGAAATATCTCTATTATTAATACTGTGAAAACAAAAGAGAAGTTTATACTGAAACCTCCTGATAAACCACCTCGAGAATTTACTAGGTTAAATCAACCTTTATCAACCATTCTCCTGCAATTATTAGAACGAGGTTTGATCCAATTACCAAATATCCGGGAACCTGATCCAACTATACCCGGATACAGAGATGATTTACACTGTGATTTCCATAGAGGACCTGGACACGCTACCAACTCTTGTAAAATATTAAAACATAAAATACAATATTTAATTGATAACAATGAGATGGAGTTGTAGGCCTTTCAACCTAAAAAAAATCCTCCTAATAATGCTCAAAAGAACATCCCCCAATATCAGAATCAGAATGCCAATCAATCATTGGACATATTTCAACATCCTTTACCAAAGCATGGTAAAGATGTGGCTAATCAAATTGAGCATCATAATGTTCCCCCTCCTACCCGATATGTAGGGACTATTAGTGGACATTTACCTGCTCATGATCCACAAATATTTGACACAACTTTATCCATGGTTACAACCAGACCTCTATATAATATTCGGACACCTGATCTTAGTGATATAGAATACAAGACTGAAAGTGACATGGAAATCACCTCAAATCAATCGAATAGTTCTGACTATGAATCAGATTCTATTCAACCTATCACAAATTCTATGGTTCTAGAAGAACCATTTCCAAGAAGAGTCATTACTAGACCATCTTCTCACCAATTACTTCCTAATGAACAAGACATAAATGCTAGACCAAGACCCATTCATCATCCGTAAAATAATATTGTAGGTACCATCGGAGCTGTTAATCGACAACAGGCTCAAAATTCTCAACAAGATCAAACTCAGAACGATGGATCGGTTCCATTTGTTTTGAAAAATCCTAATAAATGGAATCATGCACCTAATGTTCAACCTAAACCTCCTTATAATATTAATGAACAATTATTAAATACTATGACTAGAATTTCCCTTTTGGACCTTTTAAAATCTTCTCCTACACATAGGGATGAATTAATGCTCACATTAAGCCAAATGATGGTACCACAAAATATTTAACCTGAAGCCATGGCCAATACTATCATAACTCGAGAAGTCGATTGTATTGACTTTCGGGATAGAGATATACCGCAACATAGTTTACATAAGGATAACCCCTTATATATTATTGCCCTAATTGAAGATGTAGCAGTTAAACGAGTCTTGATTGATAATGGTTCATCTTTAAACATTTGCACTTTTGACTTCTACCAAATATTTGGGTTTAGAAGTGACGAAATGAAAAGAACTGATATGATCATAAAAGCCTTCAATGACGAAACATAAGAAACGTGTGGAGTTATTACTATCCCATTGCAAGTTGGTCCAAGAACCTTAGACACGACTATGTTTATTGTACATTGCCTTGCATCGTACAATATACTCTTGGGTCGCCCTTGGATCAATGCGATGCGAGATGTTCCCTCAACTTTACATCAATGTGTTAAATTCAAATTTAAAAATCAGTTGGTTACCATTCATGGTGATCCCAGACCCTTTGATATGTGTGCTTTGGCAGAACCTGTTGGAGTTCAATTTTGCCCTGCTTTATCATCCACACATCCTAATTCTAATCATCCGTCTAAACATGTGAAACACACACTCATAACATCATCTACTCCATCAACTCCACCTCTACATATAGTTCAACCATCTTTCGAACAAACCACATTAGGACCTCAAAAAGATCCTAAACCCACAACCAATGCTTCTTGTTTTACTCCTATAACTTCCATACCTATAGATCCGTCCATAGACATCTCTACAACGTCTACACCTACCAGAAGCATATTTTCCACATCCAAAGATGTAGGAAATGTTCCTTCTACCTCTTACACTCTCACTGATGAGCTCTTACCCGATTTATCTAAAATTCTTATATCATAGAAAACAAACGCTGCTATGCAAAATTCCATTATTTTAAATAATTTGCCATCCTCTCCTCATACTTTGGGCCTCCCACAACCTATGGGAAGTATTTACCAAGTCGGGATTTGTGCTTTTATTTACAAGGGATATGACTGGGGAAGAATACCTAGAAACATCAAGACTCATTATGATGGATATGCTCGATGTTATTTTGCTAATGAGTATATTAAAGCGAGGCCTATAATGCTTAAATTGGGATATAAAGGGAAAGGTTTGGGACCTTTACAAAATGGTATGAAAGAACCTTTTGAGGTAGAACCATGGCCTGCCCGATGTGGTGTGGGCCTATTTCCTAGTAAAGGTCAACCCTTCCCATTTGAGGATGATGACCATCTCATATGTTACGAAGATTATTTGGATAAACATAATGCTTTGCGTTTAAGGAATAACCCATTTACATGTAATATGGTATCCATAGCTTACTCTGAGATGATTGCTGAATCCGATGATGAGTTGGAGGGAGATATCTTCCATGATGTCTCCGTTGAGGAATTGTTACATAACGAATTTTATTTCGATGGCTCTATACCTAGTATAGCCCAGCTTGAGGCCACGACTCCTCAAGACAAATTATCCAAGCTAACCTTGGAAGAATTACAATAATTGGGCGTTTCATCCGCCCCACCTAATTTTGAGAGAGATCTACACATGGAAGTAGAAAAAGACATAAAAATTAACATTAGAACCGAAGATAACCCTCACGTAATCAACATTGGATCAGAATTGAGTCAAGAAAAACAAGATAAATACATTTCATTCCTTAAATAATATGAAGAAGTTTTTTCTTGGACATATGAAGATATGTCAGGATTAGACCCTTCTGTAGTTATGCATCATCTAGTAGTCCATCCGGATGCTAAACCTGTTAAACAGAAACTTAGAAAAATGCATCCTAAAGTGGCTTTACTAGTCAAAGGGGAATTAGAAAAATTCTTGAAGGTCATTTTTATACAAGCCATTGACTATGCTGAATGGATCTCGAATGTAGTTCCAGTAACTAAGAAAGAAGCTACCAAAGTTAGGGTTTTCATAGACTTTAGATATATTAATGTTGCGTGCCCTAAATACGATTTTCCTCTTCCCAACATGGATCAGATCATTGATTTTACTGCTGGGAGTGGAATGATATCCCTAATGGATGGATTCTCTGGTTATAATCAGATCAGGATAGCTCCTGAAGATCAGGCTAAAACAACCTTTATTACCCCTTGGAGAACCTTTTGTTGGAAAGTGATGTCATTCGGTTTGAAGAATGCAGGTGCAACATATCAATGAGCCATGACTTATATCTTTCACGATATGATGCATGATATTCTACATGATTATGTAGATGATATTATAGCTCGTTCCATCAAATAAGATGATCATTTAGATAACTTGAGAAAAGTATTTGATTGGTTAAGGGAATATCTTATCCGATTGAATCCAACCAAATGTATATTTGGAGTTAAATTCGATAAATTATTGGGGGTTATAGTTTCTTTACGTGGCATTGAAATTGACCCTCTCAAGATCACAGCTATCACTTATATGCCCGCACCCACAAATATATCTGAATTACGAAGTCTACAAGGTAAGATTCAAGCTATTCACCACTTCATCGATAAGTTGGTGGACAAAACAAGACCCTTTCTTAAGCTTCTTAAGAAAGATGTCTCTTTTCATTAGGACGACAAATGTCAGAAAACATTTGAACTCCTCAAATAATATCTTCGTAAACCACCAGTGCTTTCACCACCTAGATCTGATCGTCCATTTATATTGTACATTTTTGCTTTAGATTTTGCCTTAGGAGCTATGTTAGCTCAACTTGATGATGAGAAAAGAGAGCGTGCTAATTATTACATTAGCAAAACCTTAATCAGTTATGAAACTCGCTATACAGTATTAGAGAAGTTATGTCTCGCAGTCATATTTTCTACATAGAAACTACGTCATTATATGCTCAATCAAAAAATGTATGTTATTGCTAAATTCGACCCTTTGCGATAACTCATGAGTCGACCTTATTTATATGGTCACACAGTAAAGTGGTTTCTTGCACTAAGCGAGTTTGAACTCATGTTTATAGGATAGAAGTCTATTAAAGGTCAAATCATAGCAGATCAATTAGCTTCTGCACCTTTAGAGTCTACCCATCCCCTCATCATTGAGTTTCCTGATGAATGCCTTAAACTAGAGGCAGACCATCCAGAGAAATGGTCCCTATACTTTGACGGATCTCGATGCATGAGTTGGGCTGGTGTAGGTATTATTTTAATATCTTCGCAAAAACATCTTATACCTATGTCCTTTAAATTAATGTTTGCTTGCACTAATAACACTACTGAATATGAGGCTCTAATCCTTGGATTACGAGCTGCCTTGGCACTGAAAATTAAAAATCTATTGGTTTTCGATGATTCTCAACTTGTCATCAATCAAATCAATGATATTTACTAGACCAGAGATGATAAATTACATCCATATAAAGCATATGTCTTACAATTATTATATTTATTTGATCAAGTTACCTTGGAAGCTATTCCTCAAACTAGCAACCGTGCAGCTGACGTTATGGCTGCAACTGCATCTCTTTTGCCCTTGGATTTATATGATGAATATGCTACCATCATTATTCATCGACTCTAGGAACCCGCTTCAAATAAATCATGCTTAGAACCTTTGGATGTGTTTCTAATCAACAAAACTACTCCTGAACCATGGTACACTAATATATTTAATTTTCTTCAAAATGGGACCTTTCCTGAAGGTTGTAATAGCAACCAGCATCGATTATTACATAGACGAGCAAGTCACGTCGTAATTATTGGCAATACGTTGTATAGGAGATATTTTGAAGGCATCCTACTACGATGTTTGAATCTAAATAAGCTTTGAGTGAATCCCACAATGGATCTTGTGGGGGACATTTTAGTGGTAGCGCCATTGCTAAGAAACTCCTTAGGATAGGATATTTTTGGCCTACCATGGAGAATGATGCACATGATTATGTGTGCCATTACGACAAGTTTCAGAAACATGCTGACCCCATCCATGCACCTACACAAGAACTGCAGGCTATTTCATCTCCTTGGCCCTTTTCAAAATGGAGCTTAGACATCATTGGAAAAATCAACCCTGTGTCATCTGATGGACACAAATTCATCATAACCACCACCGAGTATTTCACGAAGTGGGTTGAAGCTATACCCTTAGCTTCTTGCACTGGAACCCAAGTTTCTAAGTTTATTTTTAATCAAATTATTTGTAGGTTTGAAATTATTGCAAATCTCATCTCAGATAATGGAACTTGTTTCAAAAATAAGGATGTCAAAAAATTATGTCAAAAATATAAAATTCAACATCGTTGGTCCACTCCCTATTATCCTCAGGGTAATGGCCAAGTAGAAGCATCTAATAAAACATTAATTAAAATCCTCAAAATACTAGTCAATAAATCTGGCCGAGATTGGCACATTCAACTATATCCTGCTTTGTGGGCTTATCGAACTAGCATTCGCACTCCCATGGGCACTTCACCTTTTGTTTTGGTTTACGGCATTGAAGTAGTTTTTCCCTTTGAATTAGAAGTTCCTTCTTTGGCTCTACTACTTCAAGATACTGAAGTAGGAGATGAATATCGTGCTGGCAGATTTAGTCAGTTGGAACTCCTAGATGAGAAGTGCATCAATGCTTTGGAGCATCTTCGTGCCTACCAAAACAAGCTCAAGCGAGCATACCTCAAGAAAGTTCATCATCGATCCTTTGAGATCGACGACCTTGTCTTAAAAGAAAATCAAAAAAATACTAATGCAACTAAAGACCTTAAAGGTAAATTTGAGCCCAACTGGCTTGGACCGTATATCATCACTGCTAAATTTGGCTCAGGAGCATACCGATTAGCTACCTTAGATGGTAAATATCTTAAAGAACCTATGAACATTATGCATCTTAAGTGCTATTATGCATAACATTTGGTCATTTCATCATTTGTATATATTGTTATTCTGCATATTGTTTCATTTTAGTCATCCATATAAAAAATTTCAAAACAGTAACAGTATTTATTCTTTCAATTCATCAATCAAAATCAAAATATAAAAACTTCAAAATCATCAAAATCTTCAAAACATTGTTTATTTTTGTACTTGTCAATTCTTGAAGTATTGCAATTATATTTTCAATTATTTTGGATAAATTAGCATTTATTTGGAATCCCGCACTTTCACACTCACATGAATAAATATTTTGATTTTATTTGGTATGATTATTAATCTCTCTTATATCAAAGTCCACAGTTGAATTAAATAAATTTCTAAGCATAGCGAACCGATCTTGTTATTTACTTGAACCAAGTATATCTCTTCACATTAAAATGATTTCATTGCAAATTCGATATGATGCTACATAGTAGAAGTGGTTTCTTGAGCGAAAAGTTTCCCCTGCTATCCTATCATGCACATGGTCTAGAATATTTGAGAATTGACAAAAGGACAAGCTCACCCCTACCCGGAATAAAAATCCCTTGCTCTACGACCAATCCGAGCAAGTATCCCTAGTATAGGAAGAAAAAGAAAAAGTCAAAGAAAATGAGAAAAAGAAAAATATTATTTTGTACCATCGCAGCAATATTTCAGCATTATCTCAGTTCCAAGCAAAAATACAAAAAAAAAGAAGCAAACGAGAAAAGAAAAGCAAAAAGCAATAAAATCCTTTTCCCTACCCCTTGAAAAGAAAAGAAGGGTGAATGAGCTTGAATCCTTGGAATTCTCAATTATTCGAAAACTGTGAGGTAAGCCCCATAACATGCGGTTTGTGTCCAACCCGCTTGGCCTTGGGTAAACCCTAGCGTGGTGATATGTATGTCACATTAGCGACCTTCTTTTGTATAAACCTATGTCGGCTTATGGATCAGCTAGCTCTTGATGACTCGACTTACATAGTAGTCTGGTATGGTTACATGCATATAAATCATGGTCAATGAACCCTTTTTTGGTTAATTCAAATTACTTGTATCAAATTCTCTTGCTCAAAATTGGTGAATGAACAATACAATTGCACACACATTTGTATTTGAGAGATTTTGTATCATTATGATAAATCAAGATCGGTAATGAACTCACATTTGCACATGAGGGTTCCTTATAAATCTACATTTTGTCTTTGAGATAATTTAAAATATCTCTGCAATTCTTTTCGAATCATTTCATCTTCTTATTTTGGATTTCAAATATCAAATTATTTTTTTGGATTTCGCGATGATGGTATAAGTCTATACCTATAATTCTATGCCTAGCACAAACCATTGTTCTCATTTTATTTCCCATTCATTTTAATTCATAAAAACATATGGCTTACATCATTATGTTACCCAATTGTGCTTTAAAAAGAACGCAAAATTTTCTACTTTCATTTCATTATGTCAACATTCAATTTTGCAATGATGGTATAGTTCCTAGGGACTTATTCAAAAAATTTATCACACTTAGGAATTTATGCCTAGCAACAATCATATTTCTTTTAATATCTCATGCATAATATTTTTATGAAAATCTGAAAACAAATTATCACCATCACCATTTTTCATCATCACAACACAAAGTCTTAAGACAGTCTCTTAAGCACCCTTTTACTTTTAGCAATATTTCTATACTAGGATTAGCTTGACGACCTAGCGAGCGGTGACTCCATGAAATGGTCTATAACAGCGACAATGTCCTTTGAAATTATTGTTAGAAGTCCCTTTTATTTTTTCATCAAATCACACCACAAAACAACCAATTTATTCACATCAGATTATTTCATTTACAATTTTATGGAATGACATAAAATTATAATTTATTTCCAAGGACATAATTAAATGAATAATCAATCACAAAATTCAAAATTAAAGCATCATACAATATATACACAAGTCATATCATCAAAAAGACAATCTATATATATCAATCAATTATGTACATCATCTGGATTGGTATGCCACAATCAATACCCTGGCATACTCAATCCCCTCAAAAAGTAATAATAATATATACAATCTGCAGTCTATAGTAGCTAGCCTTGAGAATCCCTTGAGCTCTTAGCCTCATCTCCTTTCTCGCCTTGAGGTGGATGAGGTGGTCCCATAGAGGTCCAAGCTGTGTCTCGGGTCCTCGTTATCGATAGTGAGGATGTCCTCGACGATCCCATCGTGATCGACTTTGCAATGGGGGCTGGAAATGGTATCCTCTGCCCCTCTGGAACCATGTGATAGTACAACCCTTGGTAGAACACGGTCTAAGAAATAGCCCACACCAGATCCTAAGTGCTCGCCCCTCCGCTCTGAGTCCTAAGACGTGTAGCCTCATCCTGTAGTGTCTGCACCTGAGCCCGAAGGCAGGCATTCTCAGCCTGAAGAGTTATCATCTCGCTACTCTCCCCCACCTCGATACCCATGCCCTTATTGAGATATGGTGGCCTCTCCCCCTGCTGAGAAGGGAATCTCTCCTCCATCCTCCTTATCTACTACGGCCTCTATGGAGCATGTGCCATCCTCTGGTGTCTCTCCTACGAAGACCGTCGTTGCTCTCTCCCGTCGTCACCTCGCGCTGCCTCAATAGTAGCCTGATGTCACCTCCTCATCCATCATACCATAGCATGCATCGGACCCTATGCCATCATCATCTGAGGAGGGTGGATGCCTGCGTACTAGGCATCGTATATGTCGGCAACCCCAACATCATCACCATCCACTGGCTGGATGGGGGCATCATCTGCGTCTTGGCTCTCGAATCGTTGCATATCTGGAGCCCCGCTCAGTGTAGTACTATCCTGGATAGTCTGAGAGTACTCATAATCCCTGAGAGAAGGGATCCCCTACTAAAGACCAAACTGTCACAAAACTCGGTCATAGCAGTGGAGCTCTACCTCTCCTCGCTCCATCCTTAGCCAACAGACTCGCCTGATGTGAGTCAGCTCCCACTTGTCCTCTACCCACCTTGGATGCTCTCTCCATGGCCTCCAGGTGATCTGGTCTAGGATGAGGTCATCTAGCAACCTTCGAGACATCGATAGATCTATCCGTCGTTGTGACCCTCTCTGGAGCCACTAATAGAAAACTCGGGGCCTCTCCCGGTCAACCCTTGTCAGTGGGAGTCTTACCGGCCTCCACACCGTGATGTGCTCCTAGCACCAAACTTGTGGTAGTGATGTCACAACCAGACATCGACCTCCCTTGTATACGACCCCATGCAGGATCCTATACAAGCGGCACAGTACAAAGCTGCCCCATGCATATCTGTATCCGTGGTCTCTCATGTCACAGACCACATCTGAAAGGAGCTAGGGTAATCTGCACCTGCTCTGATGGCACAACAGTACGCCACCTACTACCCCTGCCAACACCCGAGTCAATCTAGATGCCCCAGGCATCTGCCTTAGAGACTCGATGTTCACTTTGCCCTTCTCCAGGGTGAAGCTCGGGTCTCCGCTCAACCTCATCATGGCCTGGCCCTGATTGGCCACAGGAGTCATCAACCGTCCCTGTATGGGGATCCTCAAGATCCTCCATACGTCCTCTAGTGTGGGAGCCATCTCCCCTATCGATAACTGGAAGCAGGACGACCCTGGATACCACCTCTCTACTAGGGCTGTCAATAGCCCCATGTCCGTCGGTACTTATGGCATCTCTGCCACATGCTGCAATTCGACCTGTGCTAGTCGGTCACGCTCTGCCTGGTCGAGCATGGCTATATCATCTCTCAGCCCCCGTATTTCCACTCTCGACTCTTTAGTAATCCCCTCTGCAAAAAAAACAATAAAATAATAAAATTCATTAATAAAACATTATTAAAGTCAAATAAATGCAATTCAAACAAGCTTAATTTCATAAAACGGATGATATCGTCCACCATTGGATGATATCGTCCTAAATTGGGTAAAATCATCCTTTGTAGGACATAATCGTCTCCTATTTCGCAACTTGGGGATCGCCCCTTGTTGGATGGGATCGCCCCTAGTTCACTAATTTCGCCCTCAGACGAAATCAACGATCTAGAGACGATTTTGATGAAATAGGGATGATTTCGTCTTGACATCGTCGATGGCCTAAAAACGGCCGCAATGCCCCAATACAGTCAAAATTTAAAACAAAAAATTGCACAAAACAAATTAAAACATAATTCACTAGGATTAGATCCTTACCCGTAGCCCACGATGGACCTCTGTCGATCGGTGTGTTGTCTCAACCATTTTGTCTACAGAGCTCTAAAACAGTAAAAATGAACAGTAACAATGAATTAGGGTGTTACCCTATTTTCTTAATTTTATTTAAAACCAACAACATTTTTTTTAATTTTTCTTTTCTACGCTTTTACCTCAAACATTCGATTTGGGTAAAAACACGGATGGGGCACCATAGTCAGCAGTCGTACAATTTGACCTAGAATCGTCGTCTAGAAAATGGAGTAAATTTTTGCTTTCTCGTAAAACAGGAAAAACTCAACTTTAACACATTTTCTTTGGAAAATTCGCTAAAGAGGGGGCAAAACATAGCACCCTAAAATTGGCGCAGTTAAACCTTAGTAAAAAGATAAAAATTTGAATTTTAACCCCAAAACTGCTCGTTACCTGCTCCCTTTGTTTTTCGCACCATTTTTAGGATTTTTTTTGACCGTTGAACGATATCGTCGACGATCAGACAAAATCGTCCTAGATCTGATGAATTCATCTAGAATAGAACGTCCAGACGATTTCGTCCCAAAACCAAATTTTCATAATTAGCTTCTGTTCAACAACTTCTCTAACTTGGGCAGAAAGCGTGTCTGCGCAGTTAGAGTCTTCCCCGTTGGAGATCTCCCAAATTAGGATGATCTCCAACCTCCTAACCTGTCCCTAATGCTATATAAACTGGGATTTTCTTAGTTTATCCCCCTGAACCCCCTGGCTGACTGATTTCTTTGCAACTTTAACTTTTCGTGCATTATAACACCTTCACACCGTCATTTGCATTGCGTATTTCAAGTTTTCTTGCAGGGATTTTACTGTTTTTCAGCCAAAGCAAGCTTGGATCATCGCAGGCGATTCCAGACAATTTCGGACGATCCTGTCACAGATCGACGATGATCTCGTACGATTAGAGGTGATCTCAACTGTAGTCCATATTGGGGCAATCAGAGCCTGGAGTTTGCATTTCTTTATCTTCTATCGTCATTTTTTTATACATTGACTTAGTTTATTCCTTTTCTACATCCTAGAGTTCACCTCATTTAGCATAGATGCATGATAAAGTTAAAAAAAATTATTAAATTAATACATTTCTTTTAATTACTATCTGGATCTATCATTTAGGAAAATTTACTGTCATTTCTATCATTTCCCTTTGCTTTTGCAATTGCATTTTTGGTTTTTGGTATATGTTTCTGTGACTGCAGGTTTCTAACGAATTTGTCAGATCGACGATGATCTCGTCTCAGATGACTGACTAATATCTAAGATGATTATGTGCAATTTCATATGATTACGTACGATTTGAGACGATTTGGACTTCTACAAACCTTAGAATATTCATCAGACATCCGAAATCAGGTATATTTTGTCTTATTTAGCATACTTTATGTGTTTAGCACTTATTCATGTTTTCTATATTCATATAAATTAGCATTGGCATATATAATAGCTTAGATTCATCCTGGCCAAACCTAGGAATTGAATGATTAAAGTATAAAATGAACACATCAAACCTACTCTCAACCTAGGTGTGGAAACTGCCACTCAAAATTTTCCTGGTGAACCCACCATCCGTTGAAAATTCACCCTTATACCCCTCCCCCGAGATGCGCGACCTTCAAAGGGCCTCTCAATCCGAGGTATTGTCCCATCCTTCTCGCATCCCCCTTTCGGGCATAGATCCTATAGCCTGAAGGTAAGGATGCAAAAAATTTGGAGCGATACACCTATAACTAAGTTGTGAGTTTAATTTCATCTGCACTTCTACTCTCTGTGAGGTCATCTAAATGGATTTTTTATTCAAATTTTCAACTTGAGCAATAACTTCATGTTTTTTTATGAACATCCCCAAACTCCTTCCAGTTCCAAGTCTTGATTTTGGATTTAATGTATTGCAGTCTTTTGGCAAAACAAAACATCTTAGTCCCATACCTAGGCTTACCTTCCTTCCACCATTGTTGCACATGAGGTCTAAAGGAAATGTCTCTGAGCCACATTAATTGAAAACAAAAGGAGAGAAACTCATATTGGTTTTCCACATTTCCACCATGACTGGCCAGTGATCCGATCCAACATTGTTAAGAGTCTTCACTTTAGAAATGTGACCATGGATTAAGAAATTTTCAAAGAGCAAAAACCTATACAATCTCTCCATTATACAAGATAAGCCTTACCTTCTATTAGACCAAGTCATAAGGCCATTATCTGGTTGGATATCCACAAGATGCTCATGAGGTCAATGCTTTTGTCCAAATTTTTATTTCCCCCCATTTTCTCATCTAAAGAGAGGATGGTATTGAAATCTCCTCCGATCAAGATCCAAGCTTTAGGAAAATGAGAGATATTATAAATTATATCCTTCCACTGTCTTCTTTTTTCCTCCAAATTAGTCGAAGCATAAACAGTAATGCAAAGCATAATTTTGTTGGAATGTCTACTTTGAATAGCTATAGCCAAAAGACCCCAATTGCCAACCATATTGTCAATAACTACCGATTTTGGGTCCCAAAGACAAGCAATGACACCAGAAATCCCTTGGGAACTGAGGGAAACCACTTTTCTAGCTGGCTAAATTTTACTAGCAATTGAATCCATATCCTCTATTAACATCTTCGTTTCTTGAAGGAAAACAAGATGTGAATGATTTATCTGAATCATTCTTCTAATTTCATTTTATTTTGAAAGACTCCCTTTGAGTCCTTTAATATTCCAAGTGATGATCTTCATTAATACCAAGGCTAAAAATTTTGGGAACGACATTAATCTTACCTTCCTCTACAAGCTTTTAACCTTATTTTACCATATAATATTGATTGGTCTTGCGACCTGCCTTTTTATTAGAATCCATCTTCAATTTTTTTCCCTGTTCCTTGACTTACTCCAATTGAATCTGAGATGGCTTCTAACCTTGAATAATGCTCGTACATAGCCAAAATTTTACTAGAGGGTTCAATAGAGTCTATATTGGGACCTATATTATTTGAAGTTTTAACATTTAAAATATTGTTTTTATTGTGTAAATTTTCTCCTTTTTTTCTGTTGAAAACCTTTGATTTGTTGGTTTATCTTTGAGTTATTCCCTTCATATTTAAAGTGTGTTTCTAAGATTTTTGTTTCCATTATTTCCTCTTCCTCATTTGGGATATCATTTGTGGAAAGGATTTCAAACATATTAGCAGATGACTTTAATTGATCCTTCATAACTGGTATTTTTTTAGTGTTCTTCTTCTTAGGCATTTGGAAACCTCTGAGTTTATATTTTCTTTCTTTTAATCAAGAATTTTATTTGGGCAAGCACTAGCCAAATGACCACATTCACGACAAATTTTACAATGAAAAGGAATGTTCTCATAGTCCACTACTTGCTCCCAAGTGTCTTCCCCAAATTATAAAGTGATCTTTTTAGGTAGGGGTTTGTCAAAATCCATTAAAACACAAATCCGAGCATGTTCAAAATTTTTAGTACAATTAGCAATCATGATAAAAGTTCCTAAAGAGTTTTCAATTGAAGAAAAATTAGTAGGATTCCAAAATTCAATAGGGAGACCAAAGATTCTAACCCACACAAGATTTGTAGAAGACATCTTTTCTTCAGCTTTAAATTTAGTATGTCAGGGCTTCATGAAAAGCCTTGCCCTTCCAAAAAACCAGGGACCTCCTTGAAAATTGTTCTCTCTATCTTCATTATTAGAAAATAAAACAAGAAAATAACCATTTGGATAAATAGAGATTTGTAATTCACCTTTAGTTTTCTAGCTTTTTGCAGACCATACTTTGAAAGCAGATAGCCTCGGATGAAAACCCATGGACTGATAAATTAGTCCTTTTTTTTCCAAATCTTCAATGCCAGTCCGAATGTTACCCATATCCAGCTTAACAATAGGAGTTCCATCAGCTACTTTAAGACATCCTGACTCCATTTTACTAGTATTAATATTAGGTATTCTTAGAGGTTTATGGGAAGCCCTAAGAATAATATTAGCATTAGGCTGAGGTTGTCCACCATAGAGGGAATCCTTAAAATTTATTTTTTGGACTGAGTCTTCAAAATTCTTACCCTTGATAGGGGTTTTCATAGTAGATTTATTTTGTGGGTGCACCTTAGCACTAGATTTACTTGAGATTTGAGATATTTTTTTATTAGTTGCTTGAAACTTGATTCATGATCTATTTAATCCTTGCCTTAGACGTTGTGGAAAGGTATGGTTTTCCCTTTTATTTTGTGCAGCAAATTGGAAGTCATTGTCACTCAAGTTCATGGTATGATCTATTGAAAAACAGATTTCTAACCCATCTTGGATCCCCTGCAATATATCTTGCTAAAATATTGAGTAGAAACCACAAAAATATTGGTTGCTAGGGCCTGAAGGCCCCGAAAACCAACCTCTGGAGCTACTTGCACTCAATTGATATGAAACCCTCGTACAATTTCTTACCAAAATCTCATTCACACATAGGGATGCACTAGGATTTGTGCTACTCCAAATTATCTAAAAATTAGTGGAGATGTTCTAGGTTTTTTTAGGCATCTACCCTCAAAATTTTAGCTCAATATGAGTTCAGATGAGTGAAAAATTGAACTTACACATTATCATATGTATTTTTTCCTTCTTTTATATCCTCTTTATTTATTTCTTTCAATTCAATCTGAAGCCTTTTTACTTCTTATTCATGTCCTTTGATGGTGACCTTCAAACTAGCTATCTTTTTACAAGGGTTCCATTGACTCAAGAATGCATGCTCTATTTCATTCCATGTCAAAATTCTTTACTTAACATACCTTTCCTTAATAAGAATCTCTTTTTACTTATCTTGCACCCAACATCATAATTCCATTTAATGACTTGACTTCGTCTATCAAGGCTCTTTGCTTCCAAATTAGGGACTAGGTGAGTTGATAGGGTTGGTTTAGACTCTTCTATGGCTAAACATATCTTCTTTTTCATTACCTCTAAACTACTTTCTTTTTCTTTAAATATTCTTCTATTCCTTTCTAGCCATATAGTCCAAAGTATTGTATCTTTTGATATATCCCATATTATCGATAAAACCTCACTTTTATAAGTGCTCTGCCATTGCTTTAACCGGTCTTCAATTCTACTATTCATCACCATGCATTTACCAAACATTAAGAATCTATTGCTATATATTCCAGACTATTGAGCAATGTACCAAGAGATGGTCTATACTCTCCTCCCATTACAAAAACACATTTAGAGGGGCCATGAAACCTCCTTTTCATAAGGTTATCCTAGGATAAAATTCTTCTATGACCTACTAGCCAAACAAACATTTTGACTTTAGAAATACTTGGGCTATCCCAAATATCTCTCAATATTCTTGTGACATTATTATTTTGTTTGTGTTGTACATTATATCCACTTCTTGTTGTGTATTCTCTTGAGTTATTCAACTCCCAAATCAATTTATCCTTGGCCCCCCTCGGAACAATCATAGTTTTTATATTTCTACTCAATTGCCTCCTAGCATCAATATCTTGTATACTTGTAAAAAATTATTCTTTCTATCTATATCTTCCTTCTCAATCCTTGTATAAAATATTTGAATTCCTATCACTATATTTGTCTTAAAGCAATCTCATCCAAGGTTTCAAAATTGGATCTAAAGTGAGTGGTTTTTTATCACATTAAGTATCCATCCAAATAGAATTTTTTCTACAATTTCCACCACCCATATTAAACCTTTAATCATAATATCAATAGGTATTTTAAACCATTACAAATATCAAAACCATTTGGTAGAGAGAATGCAGTAAATATTAAACTTGGGTCATTGGAATCAACATACTTAGAAAAATTCTTGCCCATTGTCTTTGACTCTCTTTGTACAATCTCCATATTACTTTTCCCCTAAGAGCTAAGTTTGCATCTATAATAACTCTTAAACCATGACCTACCCTAGTTTTATCATCATACAACTTTCTCCATTTCACCAAAGGAAAATTCCTTTTATCATGTAAACCTGACCATAAAAAGGATCGCATAATATAGATTAAAAAAATTTCAACTGATTTTGGCATAGAATACAATGACATATAATATGTTGGAATGGTTTGTAAGACTGACTTAATTAACTGCACTCTTCCTGGTAACGATAGCCATCTACCTTTCCAAGAGGTAGTTGGATTCTAAATCTATCCTCATTCTCCCCTCAAATAAAGGTATCCCTGATAAGTTGTTGGTAAATTTACCTCCTCCATTTGAAGCAACCTACAAATTCTTACTTTGATATTAGTAGGAGTGTTAAGGAAGTAAATTTTGGATTTAGTCCTATTAACTTTTTGCCCTGAAGCTCTTTTGTACTCTTTTAAAAAGTTATTCAAAGCTCTGGCCTCATCTATCCTTTCCCTTACAAAAAGGGTTGTATCATATACAAATTGTTGATGGGTGATGTTATCAATGTTATTACTAACCTTAAATCCACTTATAAACCCATATTTGTAAGTCTTATTTAAGTTTCTACTCAAAAACTCTACCATAATAATGAACAAATAAGGAGATAGAGGATCTCCTTGTCTAAGGTATATCTTGGATTTAAAAGATTTTGTTACTAACCCATTGACCAACATTGAATAAGAAGTTGTAGAGGCATAATATTTAATTCATCTAACCTATTTCTTCTCGAAACTAAACTTTTGTAAAACTACAAAAAAAAAATTCCATTTAACCCTATCATAGGATTTACTCATATCAAGTTTTAATATCATTGTTTTCTCTTTTCTTGAAGCTGCTGAATGTCTAACTTCATGAGCTACTATTATTATGTCCATAATTTATCTCCCTTAAACAAATCCTCCTTGCTCTTTTGAAATTATTTTTTCTAATAATGGTCTTAATCTATTCACCATCACTTTGGAGATAATATTATATGCCATATTACATAGGTTTATGGGTCTAAAATAATCAAATAATTAAGCATCCTTATTTTTTGGAATTAGGGTAAGATATGTTGCATTTATTTTATAAGGTATATATTGTTTTACCTTAGATTGTTCAACTTCCACCAATAAAGAATCCTTAACTATATCCTAATTATGTTGGTAAAAAGTTGCAGAGAGCCCATCTAGACCTAGGGATTTATCCTTATTAAAAGAGGAAAAAGCTAAATGAACTTCTTCTAGAGTAATAGGCTCCATCAGTTTCCTATTGTCTTCATTCATTATAACTAAAGGAGCATCTTGAAGAAGTTTATCATTAAGAACTTCGGTCTCCTCTAAACCTAGAGTATTCTGATAAAAGACTTTACCTCTTTTCTAATTTCACCCTGATCTTCAATCCAAACCCCTACTATTGATTTAATTCTACTAATTTTGGAAGTTGATCTCTGTACTATAGCCATCCTATAAAAAACTTTGTATTTTTATCTCCTTCTTTTAACCAAGTCTGTCTTGATTTTAATCTCCATAATTTCTCTTCCTTACTCAAAATATTATGATATTCACTAAGCAACTCCCTTTCCTCTAATATTGGATTATTATGATCACCTTTTTAGAATTTTTAAAGTTTATCTTTTAGTTCTTCTTTCTTCTCAAAAATATTTCCAAAGGTGTTCTTGTTCCATTATTTTAATCTATATGTCATAGATTTAATTTGATTTGGAAGAGAATACAACCCACCATTACCTAAAGAATTCTATGTTTGAGCTATCATATCAACAAATTGAGGATGGTATTTCTACATCTGCTCATTTAAAATGTGATATTTTTTTAATTCACTTACCACCATTTTAACTCTTATAGGCCAGTGATCTGAACCAATCCTTGTTAAGATATTAATTTTAGCACAAGTTCCTTCATCTAGCCAATAATTTAAGAGAAACCATCTGTCTAATTTTTCTACTAGTAGGTTTTGGTCTCTCTTGTTGTTGGTCCAAGTATAGTTATCTTCTTCAAACTCAACTTCCCATATATTATTGTTTTGAATAAAATATGAAAAATATTTCATACTTTGGGTCAATTTCCTAATTCCCCCAAATTTTTCATCCAACTTGGTTATGGCATTAAAATATTCAATGATCATGAATTGGGTTTCTTGGTATTTACTTCTCATAAAGGCTTCAATCCCACTCCAAAATTCTAATATACCTAATTGAGTTATAGGTCCATAGATATTGATAAGGATAAAACAAATATGTGCAAAGTAGCAAGTGATTAAAGAGGCTATTCAATGCTTAGTTTTATGAATAGTAACACAAGATATTCTAAAAGGATTCCAACAAGTTAGAATTCCTCCTGTCACTCCTTTAGATTCCATAGTATCCCATTCACATATTGCCCATAGTGCTTTCATAGTTTTTTAAACTTCTTTTCTCATTTTAGTTTCTTGGAAACAAAGAATATCATGTTTATTACTTAAACATAGGTCCCTAATACACCTCTAATTTGAGGGGGCATTAGCACCCCTTATATTCCATGAGATGATAATCATGTCTCATTAGGGGATTTTGGTCCTACTTGCGTATTACCAATATCATTTTGTTGTTTGGTAAAGAGAAGTTCAACCAACTTAGTTTGTGTTCCTTTCTCTATGTTTGCTCTTGCTTCCCTAGATCTTGCTTGATAATTTGAGGGGTTTCCTCTTTTTGCCTTACCTATATCAGGAGCAGGTCTTATTGTTCTATTTTTCAATATTCTTTCACAATTTTTTTTTCATCGTATTTATCCTCTCTTGGCTCTATTATAGAAGCTTTTGATTTGTCTTGCTCATTTTTTGGTGTTTCCTTATTAATGGCAGAGGTAATAACTTCTAAAACTGCATTTTCTTTACCAATTTGTTTCTCCTAAATGGTGCATGGTACTTCAATAGAGTATTCAAAATCTGATGAGACACATTCCTTAGGTTCATCGAGAATGTTCTTCCTTAAATTAGGGTCATACTGAATAGATGGTTCCTTGTTAATATATTGAATTTTTTGTACTATGTCCTCTAAGTTTTGATCTACTTTTTATTCATAGGCTAAAGCCTCAGAAGAGTTGCTATTTCTTCCATTATCCTTCCTTATTGGTCTCTACTATTTATTTTCTTTTATTTTTCTAGATCTATTTTTTGGAAGTTTAAAACCATCTTCGTCCATAACCATTTGTAAGTTTCTCTTGCATTTTTCTACATATGATTATGTTGGGCACTTCTTAGGGCATGATGTCTCAATATACCCCACTTCATGACATATTCTACATCTAGAAGATATATTTTCATAATCTATAGTTTGGATCCACATCTTATCCCCATACTTAAGAATGATTGATTCTGGAAAAGCTTTACTTATATCAATCATGACCAATATTCAAGATAAATAGCCAAAAATCCATCTTTCATCGTATCTAAAATCTCAAGGAATTCTCCTAGAGTGTTTCCTATTGCCTTGAAGGTATTTATTTCCTAAAATTCAATGGGCAACCCAAACATTCTAATCCAGACTAGTACTAGGGATAGATTTACATTTTCAGGTGAAAAACCTTCATACCAACGGGTAAGGAAGAAATTTGCTTTTCCCATAAACCAAGGACCCCCTTTTAGAAATTTTTCTCTTTCTTCTATAGAACAAAAAATGGCTAGGAATAAACCTTTGGGAAGAAATGATAGAATCACTCCTAGATAATTATAGCTCCTATCAATCCAAGGCTGAATCCCCTAGCTAATACCCATTAAATTTACCAAAAATTGCCCTATATTGAAGCAACGAGGATCTCTCTAAGGTGCACTCACTAACCTCTACCACTAGAGATGATTCTAAGGATTTAACTATAAATCAATCCATGGAAAGGAAACTAAAACTCAAAATCTATTAAAATTTATTTGAATGTCTTATAGAAAATATAATATTTGATAAAAAATTTATAAATTTTTCATGCACAATTTCTAAGATAAAGGAAAAAAAAACTTAGCTAAAAATTCTTTGTCCATATAGAATGTCTTCCCATCATTCAAACCCTAGATGACATATATTTACCATCTTATTTTTATGACTTGAGAAATAATCACTATCCTTGTTCTGAATGGTTGACTTCAAAGGGTCATATATCCCTCAATATTGCTCAAATTTATGCATATAACCACTTATTTTAAAGCTAATTAAATTCCACATGTTGGTCCAAGAATTAGATGAATCAGATAACTCTTTGGAAAGATATGGATCTCAAAAGATGAAATATTTTTAGGAAAAAAACCCTAATCTTAACAATGTCAGGTTCAGTAAATCACCATCCTTTGTTAATTAGTCTGTAACTAATTATCCTATGTACCAGTAAGCTCAAACTCAATAGTTAGTACTTGCCTTATCCAACCTCTATAACACCATCCTAGCTAACTTTAGCACTATAGTGATCCTCAAAATTTGAAATTATATTCTCAAAAGTTGCATAGTTGATTTGAGGGTAGTAGTGACAATTATGCCTAAAGCAGCTTGTAAAGGAATGGGTCTATCTTATACCAAAATGGCTAGGAACCCAATCCAAATAGATGACACAAGGGTTAATACAGTGAGGGTGCTTAAAGACCTGGTCATAACTATAGCTAGATACCTAGATTTTGTAGTAGTGCAAGAGGTAATTATGGTTAACCTCCATTTTTACTTTAGTATGTTACTATCCAGAGAGTGGGCATGCAAGTAAATAGGAGATGATTAGCTGGTAATATATTATACTTATATGAATATGACTAAGGATGGGAAGGTGATCAATATTAAAAACAAACTACATTGCAACTACCTAATACATAAGTTGGATTATGAAAGCACCATAAACTTGAGTGAGATCCTGAATTTCATGAAAGATGAGTATTGTGAAGATGACCATAACTTAGAGGTTCACATGATAAATGACATATTACAATATGAAGAAAATTTAGAGGTCAAATATGAGTAGACTAAAATAGGTTATCTCATCATTGAAGCACCATCTAACCTCCTAACCTAACAAGTTAAGGAGTAGATAGGACTTGGACAATGTGCTTTGTTGACACCAAAACTAGGAATGGGGGAGGAACTAGTATTCAATTTGTTGACCCATAAGGTGTACAGAATCACTTTACATGAAGGTTACTATTTAATAACACCAACAATGTTTATGGTAGCTTTTCACTTTATAATAGATTGAAGAAGGAAAAAAATATGGGAACTAAGGACCTAAGAATATATGGCAACCCCAAACTTATTGTATGTCAAGTTTAATTTTCAATAAGCCATGAAGAACAAGTATTTGAAGTCATTTAAGCTTCAGGTATATCATTTGGTAGAAATCTTTGACACAATACAATATTAATGCAATCTCCATATAATTGAACACAAAAGTAGATAAGTTGGTAGGCATGGTAGATAGTTTTTATCCCATCAATGATATGTGGGATAAACCTAAATAATTGGAGGTAGTGTTTAGACCAATTATCCTTGATAATTTTAACCATTGGAAGGTCTTTAAAAATGATGATATATCTTAGGATTCTTGATTAGGGAAGCTCGATACACTAAAAATAAGAATGAGTACAAGGATGACATCATGGATGGGGTCATACAACTAAATTCAAATTAGTTACCCAAGGGTTTGATCATTCTAGAAAGCCTATTTATAGATAATTATTCAAGGAAAATGAATCTCAAAGTGAAATCCTCTTATCATTCTATTGAAGTGGCTAAAGGAAAGAACTTGTTGCTTAGAAAATATTGCACTAAGGAATAAATAGACTTTTTGAAAGAGCTATCTGATATGTATGGGGATATTATTGCATGGTCATATGAAGGTCTTAAGGTCTATGACCAAAACATCATAGAGCATACCATCAATTTGAAACCTAGTGATAGATCATTCAAATAGAAACAATGACCTATGAACCCTAAAACTAAGGCAATGATAAAAAAGGAAATTTTGAAGCTCATACAAGCCTAGGTAATATTTTCCAATCAAGCATTCCATTTGGACCTCCAATTTGGTGTCCTTTTCTTCAAATTAATCATATGTTTATGGTGTCCTTTATTGAAAATAAAAAGATCCTTCTCCCAATTGTGACTCACCTCTACCATGCACAACCATCCTCGTCCTAATAATGCATCATACTCTAGTTTTTGCATGGTAATAATTATAAAATTCATGTTAAAATCCTAATCAACAATCTTCACTTTCTAAGTTGTTAGCCTTTCATATCTATTCCATATTGGTCTACACCATACAATTTAAAAATTGGAGACCACAAGAATGATGTTCCAATCTCCATCTAAGTCTTCTTAGGAAGTACATTGACACTTGAACCTCCATCTACGATCACTTCGATCAACTTATGGTCTAGCAACTCAATATGGATTATTGTTGATTTTTTTCCAACATCAATCATTAACACTCTTAGATCAATAAATTGATCTCTCCTTCTTGCATTTGCTTCCTATTGGCATTGAGGTTTCACTATGCTCCTTGAATGCATCATATCCCATACCATCATGTAAAGCTATGGTACAAAACTAAGTAACATTCAAATATTCACTTCTATAATTGTATACTTGCCCTTCTAATTGTTGTTTTGACATCATATCTTCTTCTTCAATGATTGGATTTTTCAACTTCTTTTCTTGGAGAAGTCACTCTTGCCTAGTATTTTTCATATCTTATTCCATTGCATCATGGGATTCCTACCATATCTCCTTCTCTTTGGTAGGATTGAGGTATTATTCAACTTTCTTTTCTTGATCTCTCATTACCAAAAGCACATTGTTATTCTTCTACTACTAGTTTATTAGAGGCTCCTGGATGTCAATGAAATTGACATTCTACAAGTTGCTCAAACTCACTTTCTTTGGATAATTCACATCCCTATGACTACCTTGACCACACCATCAATAAATTAAATTGTTATTTTTAAAATTATCTCCAACTAGATGATTTTGAGAATTTTATGTGAAGTGCCTCCATTATTGGTATCTTTGGTATTGGAAACTAGTTCATCCATCTACGTCATATTACAATAGACTTTGTTCTCCTTGTTGTCAATTACCTTGTTATGACTATATTCCTCCTTGATGGTTATTTCTATATCTACCACTCATTGTTGCTTTTCCATTCTTAGACACACTTGGTTTCTTGTCTTTATCTATCTTCTACATGATAAATTTTGGTACCTCGAACTTCTTATATTGAATGGACAATCTCCAACCCCATGCCTTGTGACTTCACAAATGTTGTAATAAGCCTTCTTCAAATAAGTGATATTTGTATATCCTTAGGCCTTATAGTTTGAAAACCAAATATCCTATATTTACTTCTTTTTCTCATCTTTTTCAACTCACACCATCCTCTTTAGGTCCTTCCTCATGGCCTAGATCACCACATATAATTCATCATGATCACTATCTGAATCTAAATTTTTGTAGTGACTCAATATTGCTACTATTTGTTTAGCTTCATTTTCTAAAGTGACTACTTTATCATATACCTCTTGATAGGTAGTTGGTGGAACTACCTTAAACTTCTTGTACCTCGGTAGCAACCCTTATAGGAACCATCATCTTTTTAAACCATCCTCCTACTATATGGCATAGATCTCTTCGATGATCTCAATATCATCCTACAATAGTCTAAATTTCTTAATAAATAACTTCATCATCTTTTTAAACCATCTACTAGTCATATATCCATATTATTGACAAACTCTATTTTTTTTATAGGATTTAACATCCTCCTACTGTATGGCATAGATCTCTTCGATGATCTCAATATCATCCTACAATAGTCTAAATTTCTTAATAAATACCTTCATCATCTCCTCTTATGTATTGAAAGGGTTTGTACTATATTTTTAATTTTTAGTCCATTATGATCCCTTGCAATATCGCTAAAAATAATCTCACCTAGGATTGTTTATCATCCACTCCATTTGCTCATCATATTGTTACACATCCTAATATATCTTTCTAGGTCTTCCTTCCCATAACCCAAAAACAATGGGTACTTTTGATTTCTTGCTACTGCTATAATACTAGCCATATTCCCCATTAGTGGTTGATTATCTTCACTTCTTACTTCCTCACTTTAAATTTATTCTCTTGGCAATTCTTTTCCTTCCCCTTCTTCACTTAAAAGTAGTCTTCTACCAGCTTCTTGTGCATACACACTTTATTATCTCCTTCACAAATATATGAGGATTGGTTCTGGTCTCCTCTCACAGTCACTCTTCTATGGTTGCTCTTGTGCTTGACTCTCATCCTCCACACATCTTGGAAAATTCCCTTACTCTTCTACCAGCTATTCAACCTTGTCTCCTCATTCATACACACTTACTGTGAGAGGATACCAACTCTTCTTCACTAAAAAGTAGTCTTCTACCAGCTTCTTGTGCATACACACTTTATTACCTCCTTCACAAACATATGAGGATTGGTTCTGGTCTCCTCTCATAGTCATATTGGAAAACTCTCTTACTCTTCTACCAACATTACCAGCTATTCAACCTTGTCTCCTCATGCATTCTCTATGTTCACCATTGTTCCACCTTCTTTTGCTCATGCTTTACCTCAAATTTTTTTATTTTTAAAAGCAATGTCTTCCACCTTATGTGTAATTTACTTGGACTGAGGACTCCACATACATTTGACTTTTGGCTCTTTAATTTATTTCACTTGCAACTACAGTACTTGGTTAGAAATCCTTTGTATCCTCCTCATAGGAATTTGATTTATTTTGCAACCTTGTCTCCCATGTCCTCATAGTAGGAACTATGTCATACACCTCCCTACACTTCATGCATGTTGTATCTACTTCAACTTGATCCAATTTCAATTTAATAATGATAAAGATACAAAACATAACACAATGGTGAATATTACAATGGTGGAGGAACCAGATGATAGATTTAGAGGCTAAGAAATATTGTAGTCAATGCAATTTCATTATCACTCATCTCTACTGGAACAATAATGTACTTATACGACAATCAAGTGACTAGAACTTGAATGACAAGTCTTGTCTACACTAGAATGGTAAGCTCTTGTATGATAGCCACAAAAACCAACTTGTACAACAATGTTAATAACTCACTTGTACGATAAGTGATTGTAAAATAAGTACTTGTATGATAATCCTCCCACTTGAACAACACAATACAATACACTCAAATGACACTCGCTAAATCTTCACTTGTATGACAACTTCCATATGACGTTAAGGGTTACAACTTCCTCATACAAGGTTCTTTGTTGCAGCTCTCCCAAACTTGCATACATAACTTGATACACACACAATCTACCAAAATACCAACAACAACAATATCACATAGACATATACATTACACAGATAAAGGATGGATCATTATTGTATTATTCTACTTGTACAACATCAACAGTACAATGGATATACAGACTATACCAACCTAGAATCTCTAGTATGCAATGTATTTTTTTGGTCTCAATGGTCTCTTCTCCCACATGGTATGTTGGTGTACTTGAGGTGTAGTGGTTTTCCTCGGTCTTAGAACAAATGATTAGGGGTCCTATTTATCTTTGGGCCTTGGAAACTACCCAAGACACCTGACATAATGACTTTCTCATTCGTACATGTACTACATACATTATTTGCACTTACATTATATTTGTAATTTAATCAATGATGCCATCATCACCCTTGATATCTCATACCTAAAAAACATGTACATTTCATTTTATTTACAATACATTGACATTACATTTCATGTGCATTTCACACTTATAATTTTTTTTTAATTGGTTAGATGGGATTGAAATGGGCTCCACTCGTATTATATTATCACCACATAGTGGTATTACAATAAATCTTGGATATTATCCATGTATCGTTTAGCAATATTTGAACCTTGGTCTCCTCTTTTAAATATTGAGGAATCTAATTGGTTGAGCTAATACAACTTGATATTTTTAGTGAGTTTACATTGGTTTTTATGAGGGGTCCCTGTCCCCTCATACTGAGTATGCATTTCACACTTATTACTAGCTCCTATATCCTCCATTCGGGTGTGTCTTATGGTATAATTTTAATTTAATCAAGAGATTTTATAATCCATATGCAACATCTTAGTTTTCACAAATATATGTTGGACCAACAATAACAATATTTCCTCATGCACAAGTAACACAAAGTGTGAGTGGCTACTCTACCTCACATGGATATACTATGCAAGGATCACATGATGTTTAGTATAACAGTCTTGGATTGATGACAATAATAACTACATTACCATAATATGTATATGGAGCATCAATCCTAGATTTTGCTCAAACATTAGGAGTAACATCCAAGAGCTAGAGTCAAAGCCAATCTGATGGACATATGGTTGCCAAGCATTTCTGGAAAATTAGGAGTAACCTCCATTATGAGTAAAACTCAATACAATATAATTTTTAGGACCTCTCTTACAATGCAATATATAAATATAATTCAATTTACCTTAATGCTTTAGGACTAGCTAAAATTAGATTAAGCCAAAATGGTTATCCTAGCTATGTAATCCTAACCCTAATGATCAAGGGTTGCCTTTACATTTAAAAGAGGTGTTCACTAATTACTAACAAGACTATTACAATAAAATAAATATAAAGGATTAGCAGGTGAGGTCCTAACAACATGAAAAGACCAATTTTGACAATGGATTTAACACAAAGGTTCTGCTTTAATTCTATGGTAAAATAGAAATGTTTAGAAGTTAGGTTTATTACAATAAATTTTGATGGTGCTTCCAAAGGAAATTTGGGAACTAGTGGAAGTGGTTTTCAAAATAATGAAGACAAAATTCTCCTCACTTGAAATTATATGGAACTTCAACTAACAACTATGTACAAGGTAGGGCATTTCTTATAAGGATCGATTTTGCCATTAAAAAATAATTGAAATATATTTCAACTGAGGGGGATTAACAATTTTTTTAATAAGTTATATGTGGCTTCTATTAGGGGCCACTCCCATCAAAATACCAAAATATTACATTTGTTGTTGGGTCAATTTTTTCAATTGGTTATATGGGATTGAAGCGGGCCCCACCCATATTACATCATCACCACATAGTGGTATTCCAACAGAGCTTGGATATCTTCCATATATCATTTGGTAAGATTCAAACCTAGGTCTTCTTCTTAAATGTTGAGAAATTGAACCAATTGAGCTAATACCATTTGATAAAAAAATTAGAGTAAAATATGGGTTTTTGAAAGGGGCCCTAGTCCCTTTGTATTGGGGTTTGAACTTGGATCTTCTGGATGAAAACTAAAGATATATCACTATGGTATCCCTTATGAGACTTGTTGTCATGTCAATTAAACCATATCCAACATGCCTTTTTATCATAAATATTTTTTATTTATTTTTCTACCAAATATATTCTTCAACTTCCTCAAAGTTTTATGTTTATGAAATTAGCTCCTTAATATCATTTTGATTAAGAGATAAAATCTCACTTGACACGTTACCTTTTATTATTTGAATTTCACCAAGATGAAGATTAACACCGTGATTGGAAATTATTTGATACCCGATTTTCTTTTCTATAGATAAGCTCACATTTATGAGAGATTACCTCCAATAATAAATGATGAACTTCAACAAAAATATTTTTTTTTATCCAATCTCCACATCCATTTATGTTGATAGTTATTGAGAATTTGTGAATCCCCACTCAATTGAATTGTAATCTCATCCTTTTTCTATTATAATTTTAATCCCTATAAGAAGTGCTCTATCCTTCACATAGTTGTTGTTGAAGTTCCATATGATTCTGAGTAAGTGAGGGGAATTTTACCTTCAATATTTTAAAAAACACCACCTCCATCAACTTTTCCTAGATTTCCTTTAAAAGCAACATAACAATTAATTTTGATAAACATTATTTTAAAATATTTATATTTTTACCTTCGATCAAAGTAGATCTTTTGGATCTCAAGTGAGGAGGGGAAGGGGAGAGCTAGGGTTTTGACGGCCAAGATGACAGCGGGCGGGAAAGCTTCTGTGGGAGAGCATGGGAACGCCAATGTGACTGAACCAAGGGCACGAGCGAGGCGAAGGGAGGGCGATCGAGAGATCGGGGCGCTAAGGAGTCCTCTCCAGCCGAAGAGGATGTAGGTCATGACAAGGATCCACCAGAAAAATGGGGAGGTGGACCTCAGAAGTCGTACGCTCAGGCAGCGGCTTCAAAAACCCTTAGCGGTCTGCTCTCCAAGGAGTTGTTTCCTGTCGGGGACGAGTTGGACATCCCGGCAGAAATTCTTTCAAGCTTTGTGGAATTCGAAAAATTTACCCTCATCGGTAAGTTTATTGGCGGTCGTCCCGACATGGAGACCATTCGCAAGTGGGCGGCAGGTAAATGGCGAACCTCTGGTCACATGGAGTTGGCGGCCTTATCCCGAGGTTTTTCGCGATTAGACTGAATAACAAGGAGGACTACTTGTAAAATCTGGCTGGTGGTCCCTGGTTCCTAGGTCGCAAAAGTCTCTTTCTAAGGAAGTGGGGTATGGACTTCAACCCCAAGACCCAAAATATCAACATTGCTCCAATATGGGTTAGACTCCCGAGTCTCCCCCTCTTCTGTTGGCATGAAAATGTAATCAGAGGAATTGCACGCTCCATTGGTGAGTTGGTTACCATTGACCCTCCCACCAAAGCTCGGAGCAGATTTGTTCAAGCTCGGTTACGCATTGCAGCGGATTTGGAGGGTGACCTTCCATCATCCATCACTCTCCGGTCTGGAGATATCATTCTTCACAAGCAAGCCATTGTGTATGAGAACAGACCGGCTTTCTGCCCCCTGTGCAGTTCTCAAGGGCACCTCCAGTCCAACTGTCCTCTTCAAAATCCAGGGATGAAGAAACGGGATTCCAGCAACCCCTTGGAACACGGTGAAGGTCAGACAAAGCACCCTGCTGCAAAAGGGCATGATTCTCCAGGCCCGTCTAGGGACCATCCCGAATCCTCCCACCCGGTGGAAGCAGTCTCCCCCCAAATGGTCTCTGAGCCGTGTGGTGCAAGCCCTAACCTTGGAACACAAGAGGAGAAGGACCAGTCCCTTCCACCAATCACCGCACAGAGCGATTCACCCAAAATCCTGGACCATAACCACCCCGAGTCCCAAAATGTCTTTGGAAGATTACCTACTAGGAAGAAGGGGTGAGCGATGCAGTAATATCGGCCCTCGTAATACGAGAAGCCGAAAGCAAGGTGTTGATTTTGGTAGCGAAAGGAAGCAAGGTCGTCCCCCCAACAAAGACGGGCGGGACAAGGAGACGGCGACGAGATGTTGCAAATGGTACTCAACGTGCTGCTTTTTCGGGATGATTCGATTCCCGAGATGGGTGACTCGTCTGTCCCAAAACCTCCCCTCCGGCAAGGAAAGGGAGGTAAGAAGAATATCAAAGCTGTTGAGATGAAAGTCCTCTCATGGAATGTGAGAGGGCTTAATGCAGCTGCCAAACGGAGATTGGTGGCTGATCTCAAAAAAAGGACGAATCCGTCCATCCTAATTTTACAAGAGACTAAGACCGATGCTATCTCTTCTGCCAAAGCTGCTAAGGTCATTTGGGCTAAGGCAAAATTCCTCTCCAGTCCTGCGGTGGGAACGGCGGGCGGTCTCATGATTCTTTGGGATCCGAGATATTTTTGAGGGCAGCCTTCTCTCAACTTCCAGTAGGATTATCAATGTTTTGTTTCATTCCAAAGTCATCAATTTTTCTTGGATTCTGTCTAATGTGTATGCCCCAAACTCTATCTCGGAGAGAGCGAGAAATGTGGAAGGCTATTTCCCGGATGAGGGAAACGTTACGTAATTTCCCTTGGGTTCTAGGGGGAGATTTCAAGCTGTCCTCTTCACCCATCCGAAAAGAAAGGAGGATCGGACCACTCTAGCCACGGTCCGGAAGACTTTCAAGATTTTGTTTCTACCAATAACTTGCTTGACATTGACCTCAAGGGGGCATCCTTCACTTGGAGCACCAGGAGGATTGGGAGCAATCTTATTCAAGTCAAGCTTGACAGATTCTTCATATCCCAAGAGGCTATTCCCATACTCGGTGCGGCAACTCTCTCGGCCTTACCGAGGATTGGGTCTGATCACAATCCTATTGTCCTGGAGACGGTTGATGGGCTTGTTTTTAAAACCCCCTTCGATTTGAGTCCATGTGGATTTCTCACAAGGACTTTAGAGGGTTGGTTACTGACTGGTGGCGGCGAAGGTAGCGAGGTTCCGCTTCCAAGAGAGTGGCCTTAAAACTCAAGTTAATCAAAAGGAATTTGAAAACATGGAACAAGGAGGTGTTCGGCAACATTTTTGAGTCCAAAAGGTCCATTTCTGCGAACCTAAAATTGGTGGAGGAGAGAATGGAGCTCGAAGGTTACACCGATTGCCTCGGGGAGGAGGAAAGGAGGCTCTTGGTGGATTATCATTCTATTCTTGCAAGGGAAGAAACTTTACGGCGCCGGAAATCTAGGGACCTCCGGTTGAGAAATGGAGACTCCAATACGAAGTTTTTCACGCGTCAACTTTGCGGCACAGAGGGGCTAAAAAAATCAGGGAAGTGGTGTGCAAGGATGGACGCGTTACCAAGGATATTGAGGAAATCCGAAGTGAAGCGGTTGACTTCTTCCAGGATCTGCTCGGTGTTCCTCCCGACAGTGATCTCCAGGGTTCAGAAATCTCTGTTGGATAACTTCCCAGTAAAAGTTCCTCCCGAGGTAAGCTCTAAGCTTCTGGAGCCTTTTTCTATGTCTGAGATTAAAGAAGCTTTGTTCTCCATGCAACCAGACAAGGCCCCTGGGCCTGACGGTTTTCCCCCCATTTTTTTCAAGTTATGTGGGATGTTGTGGGTTCGGATGTGTGCGAAGCAATTCAGGAGATTCAAGCCTCCAGATCCATCCATCCAAAACTAAATTCTACCTTTCTTGCTCTCATCCCTAAGTCTTCCGCTTGCAAAAGTTTCTCTGATTATCGTCCCATTAGCTTGTGCAATGTTTTTTATAAAATCTTAACCAAGTCCATAGCCAACCGTCTGAGGTCCCTTCTTCCCTCCTTGGTTGGTCCTTCTCGAGGAAGCACCGTGAAAGGCGAAACATTCTCGATGGTGTCATCACCATCCATGAAACCCTCCATTCCGCTCACCGCTCCAAAAATGTTGCTCTTTTCCTCAAGGCTGGACATGAATAAAGCTTTTGACGAGTTGACGGGGAGGTTCCTCTGTCGTTGTCCTCTTCAAGTTCGGTTTTCACCCTCAATGGATTGACCTTGTCAGTAGTTGCATATCCACTCCCTCCTTTTCTGTTCTAATCAACGGATCCCCTGCTGGGTATTTCCAAAGTGCCAGAGGCCTCAGACAAGGTGACCCTCTGTCTCCTATTCTATTCATCCTTCTGGTTGAGGTTACGAGTTGGTCTTTGAAAGAGGCTCTTCGTCGAGATAAGATCTCCGGCATTTTTCCCACCTCCGAGTCGATCCTGTCTCTCATCGGCAATTTGTGGATGACACCCTCATCTCCATTGGGCGTCCGTCACTCAAGCCAAATCCATCAAGCGAATCCTCTCCCGTTATGAAAAGGCTTCCGGACAGAAAGTCAATTACATCAAAAGCAAAATTTATTTTATTAACACTCCTATGCGAAGGCAGCTCCGCATAGCCCGAATTTTGGAATGCACTATTGATTCCACTACTGCGTCTTATCCGGGTTTGCCTACGGCTTGTAATGGCCGGGCCAATGGAAGCTTGTGGGACATGATCCTGGAACGTCTTCACAAAAATCCGAGCACTTGGAAAGGCAAATTCCTGTCGCAAGTGGGAAAGCCACCCTTACCAAAGCTTGTCTCAAAAGAATCCCAACTTACTTCATGTCTGTGTTCATCTTTGCTGTTTCTGTCCATTCCAAGATTGAAAAGATTCAGAGGACCTTTCTGTGGTCTGGCAATGAAGAAAAATCCAGAATTCCTCTTGTGGCCTGGGATAAGGTTTGCTTGCGAAAGGACCAAGGTGGCATGGGAATGAGGAGATCAAGACTCATGAACACTGCTTTGATCGCTAAGCACGCTTGGAAGATCTTGACTAATGACCCAATAGAGTGGGTCAAGCTAGTTAAGAGGAAGTATCTTGGATTGAGTTCTCTTTTTGATGTCGGGATTCCTCCTGAAGCGTCTGCCTTTTGGAAATATGTGCTTCAAGCCCGCTCTCTGATCGACTCTGGTGCTCGTTGGATTTTGGGTGATGGCAACTCCATTCTCTTACGGAAGGACAGGTGGAGTTGCTTGATGGAGCTCTCGAGTTGAGAGCGGACCTTGTTGGCCTGAAAGCCCAGGTGGATCCAAATTCCCAACTCAAGGTTGCGGACTTCATTGATCGGAGCTCTCTTCCCCCTCGGTGGAATTTGCCAGTCCTGGACGGCTTTAACAATGAAATGACTTTTTTGTCTAATATTCTTCGATCTGTTTTAATTCCATCTGTTAGAAGAGATGACAGAATCATCTGGCGTGGCACAGAGGATGGTCTGTTCTCTGTCAAGACTGCCTATGACCTTCTTACTTGCGAGATTGCCATGGATCACCGGTGGAAAGTGATTTGGAGGAAGGGTATTATTCCTAAAGTTAATTACTTTGCATGGATTGCCTTTCATAATAAAGCCTTAACCATCGACAACCTCCACAAGAGGGGTTTTGCTATTCCCAACAGGTGCTTCTTGTGCTTTGTTGATTGTGAGACGACAGACCACTTATTTTTGCACTGTCCTTTTTCCCATTCTGTCCTCGGCACTGTCCTGTCTTCATTTCAAATCCTTTGGTGCACTCCCCGCTCCCTCAAAGATGCCTTCCACCAATGGCCCAATCCTTTCAAGAATCCTAAACTTCGCTTCCTTCTTGAGGCCTCTTTCCACCACTCCATTTGGCAGATTTGGCTAGAGAGAAATTCCAGAGTCTTCGGCAAGGTCCCTAGAGTACCTCCCTGTGTCGCTCAGAGAGCCTTATCCTTCGCCATTGAGAATTCTAAAGTTGTTCCTAGTTCCCGTCCCCGCCTTCCTGGCGAAGCAGCGATCTTCCAAAGTTTGGGCCTTTTCCCTATTCTTGATGGTGTTTCTAAGTCTCAGCGTGGGGATGTTATTTGGACCAAGCCCCCGTGGGCTGGATTAAATTAAACTTTGACGGTGCGGCCAAAGGCAATCCCGGCCCTGCTGGTTATGGTGGTGTGGTTAGAGATCATAACGGGAATCTCGTGTTGGCTTATTGTGAAGATTTGGGTGCCCGGACTAATCACTATGCTTGAAGCCGAAGTGTTTTGAAAGGTATCCAGATCCTCTCCGAGGATCCTCGGCCTTTGATAGTCGAAGGTGATTCGCTCAATATAGTCAACTATCTCGCTAGGCTCTAAAGACCCGTCTTGGAGGGTCTACAACATCATTCTTGAGGCTAGGATGCTCCTCTCTCAACGTGGCGGGTGGAAGGCATGCCATATTTTCGGGGAAGGAAATCGCGTGGCAGACCACATGGCCAACAAAGGGCTTGTGACCACGTGTCCTGTTGTGTGGCGCTCATGCTTCCCGTCTGAGGTGGTGAGTTTGGCCAATGCGGATATCCTCTCATGATGTTCTCCTCGCTTCAGAAGGTCATTCGTTTGGTTTGGTTGTTTTTGCTTTCGATGGTCAAATTTCTCCAATTAGTATTTTTGTTTTCCTTGGTAAAATGTGGTTTGTTTCTAGGATATTCAGACATAAGGGCCCTACTTATAGCCTTCGGGCAATTAGCAGTTTTTGGTTTCCGTCATCAAGTTTATTCCTCCAGCCACAAGGCATGATGCACATTCCAGCCAGGCTGATTTTGTACATAAGGTTTTGGGATCCTCTATAAAAACCCACTGTTAATCTATTAAAATAATTACCAAAAAAAAAAAGTAGATCTTTTGTTTTAGTAACATTATTATAGATGACTCTTTTATTTATGTTCAAATCATGTAACCAAGTTGTTATCACCTCTTTTTATACACTTGATACTTCCCATGATGAGCACCATATTTGTAAGTATTATGTAAGAGAGGCAATAATATAGTTCCAAACTTGGACATGATTTTGAGATTTATTTTAAAAAATTCTATTATTTCTTTCAAGCCATAAATTCCAACAAATAATGGTAGGATCAATCCTCTACAAAATATATAATGTTTTAGCTTTAAAATAATTAATCCAACATTTCATCAACTCTTTCAATGTTGATGTAGCTACCCAATATATTTTCATATTAAAAAAAAAAACCCCAAATGATGGGTATTAACAAATTATACTTGTTAGAGTAGGTTGTTTACATTAGCTCATGTTCACCTAGGTAATTTATTTTCCTCTTATTTAGTTATTCCATGTATTTTCCCCACCCACTTATGTGTGGATATTTCATTTATCTTATTTAGATATTATGAGATGTTACATATTTATTTCTTAGATATTATGGGGATATTTTTAGGTTTGACTATTCTTAGGAGTTATGGGGATATCTTTAGGTATATTTGGAGGGTTGATATTCTTTCTTCCCATAACGGTTACAAATCTATGGACCATATCACTTATTCCTTTTGTACAGTGGATATTTGTCCTTAGCTTGATCCTACCGCTATGGTTGATCATCCTTACCTATATAAGCAAGGCACCAAGGCACCTTCATTGTACTCATTGAAAGAGGAAGTTCATTATTCATGTATAATATATGATATTGTTTCTCATTGTTTTGCATATCCATTTGTAAACTTATGCTATCAATTTGTTTTTAGATTCTTGTTTTGGTTGAATGTGGTGTTCTGTTAACACTTTAGATCCTTGCAACTTGGAATGATCTGATTATCATTCCTTTTATGGCATCAAAGCAATAGGTGTTGCATTCATCCATTTGTGAGTATTGTGCAGTTGTTTCTCTTGCAGGTTCGAAGAATGGTGTGGAAGCTTTAGTTTTTGTGATCGGGTCCTTGGTGGAGTTTTTTAGCCAGTTTATGTCACTCCTATTGTCAAATCATCACCAGCCTCCTAAAATCTCTTCTGCCCATACTGCAATAGCCTCATTTCCCTTGGATATGCCCTAAGCATTTTTTCTTAAGCATTTCCTTTTTTTTGGCAGGGTCACCAACCTAACCCATTTTTATTTTTTACATGTATATCCTGATAGAAATACAAATTTTCCATGAAATTGTTTGGAGGTCTGTAGATGCATTCATTTGAGTTGTGACCAATATTTCAACTCATTTGGATCAGTATTCTTCAAGATATCTTGATTTTATGAAAACCTACACTTTTTTAGTAATCTGCGTATATCTTCATCAAAAATTCTAATTTAAAAAAAAAAACTTACGGAATGTATAAAATCGTATTATAGACATTCCCATACAATTTTAGAGAATTTGGAGTTGTATTATGATAGTTACATCGATTTTACTATTTTTAGTAAACTCGTCATTTTAGGAGAAATATTTGGAGTTGCTTAGCAAAAAATTTTCCAGGCCTGTAAAATCAAATTTTTGATATATCTATAAAATTTCAGATTTTTTGGATCTGTATTTAGACATTTACAATGATTTTATGACTGCACTCTCAATATTGCATTGTGAAAAAGGGTTTTGCACTTGAACCGGTATATGGACTATTGTTATAAAGTCCCATCTTCCTTCATTTTATGTTTGTCCACTTAGTTTGGAACTTTGTGATCAACTTACTTGGTGTTCAGCATTGGTGGAGCCTACACATTGTTGTGTTTGAGGAGTCATTTGTCTTTGACTTCCCTTGCTTTGTTGTGGTGCATCCTCTTGTGCCAATCTTCCTCATTGAGGCACTTAGTTTGATGGAGGGGATTCTTTTGGTAATTCCTTTGGAGACTTTTTAGAGTTCAGAGGCTTCATTTGTGCATTGATGTTATTTTGTGGTATTTTGCACCACATTGTGACATCACGCTAGACCTTTCACATTATAATGTCATTTGATTTTTGGGGGGTTCTTTTACTTTTGAGGACATCTTGGAAACTTCCTTTTTTAAACTTAGCATAGAGGCAAATGCTGAAATTTTTGAAGCATGGTTTAAGGTACTTTGTTCATTATGTCAAAGTGAAGGTTTGGATCCTTTGTTCATAACTCCAAAACCCAAACCAATGGTGAAGGATAAGGAGTATAGGACATGGTTCATGAAAAATTTAAGGATATCTAGCATGCTTTATTATTCAGTTTGTGAGGAGCTTCAAAAATTTATTGGAGTTCACAAGAACACATCTCACCTTGCTTATCATATGTTGAAAAGAAAGTTTTTACCCAAGGCACCTTCTCTTAAAATTGCTTGCATGGAGAACATCATTTGTGACATTGCATCTTTGTTTTTGGAGTCACTATCTCATGATGTTTTGGATGATGATGTTGATGCTATAGTACCCACTTCAAATATTTTACAAGATACATATCCACACTTGTCTTATATAGATGATCATGTTGATGTTGCAGCATATACAATAAATATTTCATGGCATATTACATCCTTACATATAGATGACTTCTTGGAGTGTGTTGCCTCTCTCTTAATTGAGAGTCACACATGTGATTTTCTTGACATGTATGAGGAGCTCACTCATTTAATTGATGATGATGTATACATTGTAACTCCTCCATGTACTTCTACCTTTGTGGACCATTTTTTGGTGTGCTTTCCTTCTTTGAGTGAGCCACCTTGTCCACCATTTTCTTCTCTTGTTTATTTCATATTGGATGATGTACTTCTACAGGAGTTGGATACAAATATTTTATCTTCGGTTGGACTCTCACTTGGAGATCCCGAAGACCATGTTGATTCTTTTGAGGCTTCTAAGCCTCTACTTCTTTCTCTTGCTTCTTCCATGGGCTCATCATCACTTATGCAGCAGGACATTGGTGATTCTTCCTTGATGGATGCTCTTCACACATCTCTTCCACTTTTGCACACTCATGGTTTTGTGCACATTGATCTTTTGGATGTTGATTGGGACTATATTCTACCCTATTTTGGTGTTGGTTTGGGCTTCTACATTCTTGGAGATTCATTTCATAATTCATTGGTGATATCTTCTTCAATTCAGCTCAGTTTGAAGGATTCTATGTCATCATTCTACATTTCGTTCCCATATTCTCACACTCACTTGGAGTGGGAAGACATTCGGCGGATGCTTCATGGCTACTTTATTCCTCATGGGAGACACATTGTTCATCGCAGAGGCCTCCACTTCTTCATAGGACTTCTTCATGGAGCCCGTCATCCTAGGGGCTGTTGGGAGCACTCCTTGGCCCCATTCCTACTTTTTCTTCACTCTTTTTAGCTAGATGATTTTTTCCACATGGTTTTCTACCTTCTGGTTTAGGAGCTTCTGGATACACATTGTACATGAGTGCTTAATTAGGCCTTGTTTCCAGGACTCATATTATGGATATGCCACTTTACTTTTTGGTACCTAGATTCACTTGAGGGGGGTGTTAGAGTAGGTTGTTTACCTTAGCTCATGTTCACCTAGGTAATTTATTTTCCTTTTATTTAGTTATTCCATGTATTTTCCCCACCCACTTATGTGTGGATATTTCATTTATCTTATTTAGATATTATGAGATGTTACATATTTATTTCTTAGATATTATGGGGATATGTTTTTTTGGTAAGTAGTGTTTGTATTTACAGTGGGTTTTAACAAGGATCCCAAAACCTGATTACATAAGCAATGGGCCTAGGGCATCAATCCCTTGAAACCGAACACCAAAATAGAAATCCCGCCCAGCGGTAACAATAAGCATGAAACAATCCCTCTCAGCGGAAACAAACAAATAAGAAAGAAAGTAGTTTTGGAGATCCCGCCCAGTGGGAGTAGCCAAAAACCACCATAGAGAAGATCCCGCCCAGTAGGAAGCAAAGGAAAACCGTTACAATAAAATCCTACCTCGCGGGAAGCAATCAAAACCACCACAAACAGTCCCGCCTAGCGGGAAGCAGCAAGGAAATCCCGCCATCCGAGAAACCAGCAGAAAAGAAAGGATCCCGCCTCGCGGGAAAATCGACGGATTTGGCGGATCCCGCCCTATGGAGAAACCATCCCGCCCACTGGGAAAACATTCCGTTCAGCGAGAGCCATCCTACAGGAAGCCGACAGCCAACACAGAGAGGATCCAGCCCATCAGGAAGCGACCAGAGAGCTGCACCATGAGTAACCCGCCCCGGGAAAACATAAGAGGATCCCGTCCCGGCAAAACAAAAAGAAAAAGCAGGTTAAGGGACCAGGGATCCAGGGACTAGGAATCCCGAGCGTGAAGAGGAAACAGTCACAGGGATGGGATCCTTAGGAACCAAAACAGTGGGATCTATGGTCTGCATGCATAGATCAGACCCCCCCAAGAGAAACATGCAGCAGAAAAAGGAAACCCAGCAGTAGGGACCAAGAATCCCGTCCAAGCACAGAGGCAGCTTCAGGGAACTGGGACTGGGAACAGGAACAACCCAGACAGGGAAAAGCCCCCCAAGGCCAAACCAGATGCCCAGGGTGTCCACCAAGGAGCAGAACCAGCATGAAGAAGCCTCCACACGGGAATAACAGCATCCAGGATCCCACCGAGGATTCACAAGAAAAAGGGGGAAAGAGGCCCCCCAGACCACCCCCAAAGCTGTGAGGACCTCAAGGGAGACCCCAGAAAGTTGTCCAAACCCTAAACCATCACCTCCACCGCATCGAGAAATGTAGGGGACCAGATCCACGCGAATAACCTACAAAAAACCCCAGGGGGAAGCCTGAGGGAAAAAGGGAAGGGATCCCCAACCAAACAAGGATCCCTGGGAAGCACCAGTCTAAAAAAACAACCAAGGAAACCCTAGCCGGCCGGGAGGGGCGCAAATAGTGGAGAAGGATCTCCCCCCAAGAGATCATCTGCAAAAAACCACTCCCTGAGAGGGATGACCTGGGTTGAGCCAAGGACTGGGCAGGAACCAGGAGCCATGGGAGGGGGAGCAGGGGAGGAACCAGAGCCCTCCCCTCTCTACTTTCTTCCCTCCCCATTATGGGGATATGTTTAGGTTTGACTATTCCTAGGAGTTATGGGGATATCTTTAGGTATATTTGGAGGGTTGATATTCTTTCTCCCCATAGCGGTTACAGATCTATGGACCATATCACTTATTCCTTTTGTACGGTGGATATTTGTCCTTAGCTTGATCCTACACTATGGTTGATCATCCTTGCCTATATAAGCAAGGCACATTCATTGTATTCATTGAAAGAGGAAGTTCATTATTCATGTATAATATATGATATTGTTTCTCATTATTTTGCATATCCATTTGTAAGTTTATGCTATCAATTTGCTTTCAAATTCTTGTTTTGGTTGAATGTGGTGTTCTATTAACAGTTTAGATCCTTGCATCTTGGAATAATCTAATTATCATTCCTTTCAATATTAATGTTATCTTATTATTAAAAATGAATGTGGGGATTGGATAACAAATAACATAATTTCTAATGTCCATCAACCATTATTAAAGGCAATATCTTAGAAATATCAACTTAACTATAGAGAAGGAAATTGTGTAGTAAATAATTTAGCCAACTACAATGTTGATCTTTGTTTGGGTGAAATTAAGGCAACTAGTCGAGTGAGATTTTATCTTTTAATAAAAATGATGTAAGGAGTTGATGTAGAAACATAACAATTACAAGAAGATGAATATATTTGATAGAAAAAAAATGAAGAATATCTTTCATAAAAAGGTAAGATGGATATGGTTTAATTGACCTAAAAATAAATGCAATTTTTTGAGAGTAACCCTTAATAGAAGAAAAAATGTTTTTATGTCAATGTAATTGTAGGCCATATAATATGATGTGGTTAAACATTTTGTAAAAAAAAAAACCATATTTGTGTATTTGGATAGTATACAAAGCCTTCACCATGAATCCCACTTTGACTATACTAAAAGGGAAAGTAGTTTTAACATCCATAAGACCTTCAACCATAAGACATATGAGATAGGCATTTTAATTGTACTACCCACTTACTACTAGAAGCCTAATGTATAAATCATACATGCTAAATTCAAACCTTGGACCTTCCATTTAGAGTACTAAAGGTTGTGAAGATAATTTTGAAGGAAAAAGATGTGAAGACAATTACTAAGTAAAATAGAAGTCACTCTTGTTGGAAATATGTTGAATATTTTCCATGTTATTCTGGTGGGGCTAACACTAAAAGGTATTGTACACTGTGTACCTATACTCGCCAAATTTTTAGGGTTTTTAAGTTATTTTTAGACCCATATGGGCTTTTAGGGTTACTATATTTGAATCCATGATTTTTCGCCCATGATATTGTAAAATTTGTGCATGTGTATTTGTTATATATATCGCACTTGCATTAGGGTTTGAAAAGAGATAGAAGAATAATATTATTGTATTGGAGACAGTCAAGTTAATGCAATAATAAGATAATATTGTGCTGGTTTTTTCTCGATTGAAGGTTTTCAGGATAAATATTGTGTAATGTGTGAATCTGCTATCTTCTTACATTTGATTATGTTATTACTGTTTTTTTAATTTAGTTTATTGAGGCTTTTTATTTCTCTTCAACTCTAAATAATTTCATTTACAAATGAGAGGTTGGACTAGCCATTATATGATCAATCTTGTTATTTGTTATTTTTTTTAAATAATTTTTTTTATCATAGTCTCTTTGTACTATTAAAAGCAATTTCTAATTTAAGTGTTGATTTGTGGTTGAACTAACCAAAATCACTTATAAAAAATCAACTATTCTATACATATATGCTTGTGGCCCAATTCACACCAACTTAGATGTGAAAAACACAAATGGAAGGGACCAAATGAAGAATGGGAGGAGATGATATGTACCTTTTATACATCAACGGTTTGTCAAGACAAAAAAATATTTTATTTTGGAATGCAACACATATAGTCATATTCAAGGTATATACTATTGTCTATTTCAATCTCTTTGTACCATTTGGACAATTGTTTTTTTTTTTCGGTTACATAGGAGAATTGGTTACAACCACACTATTTTTAGTAACTGACAAGTGCAGGCTTCAAACCACAAGGGCTGCTTCCACCAAACCTATTCTGCTTCATTATTGTTGAGTCGACGTAAAGGGGACCACTGATTACTCAGGATTTGTATCATCATCGTCGATTTGGTGCGCATTCAGAGGATTTCGATCAGACTACTACCTTTGCAAACAAGTTGCCCTCAAGGTTTGAGGCGAATTGTGATTGAACTAACCAAAATCACCTATAAGTTAAATTTATTATTCAATGCCTAAGGACCAACTCACACCATCCTAAATGTGAAACAAACATTTGAAGAGACCAAATCAGGAATTGGAGGAGAGGATACATACCTTTTGTACATTATGTAGTGAAGATAAAGAATTTTTTTATTTTGAATGCAAGGCATATATTCATATTCAAGGCATATACTCTTGTCTATCATCGTCTATCACAATCTCTTTGTACTAGTAGGAATAACTATTTGTCTATGAGGTGATTTGTAGTTGAACTAATCAAATTCATCTATAAATTAAAAATAATTATTCAATGTAAAGATTCTCATGGCTTGACTAAATATAGGCTCATATCAACTTACATGTGAAACAAGGAGATGTAAGAGATCAAAATAGGAATGAGAGGAGAGGATATGTACCTTTTGTACATGAGAGGTAGTTAAACAAAGAAATATTTTATTTCGGAATGCAAGGCATATAGTCATGTTGGAGGCATATATTTTTGTCTATTTATTTTCTTTATACCATTAGGGATAATTTTTACTTTATGAGGTTATTTGTGGTTGAAGTAACCAAAATCACCCATAATTTTAAAAATATATATTCGATGCACAAAGGCTCATGCCCCAACAAATCATCGACTCACACCAACTTAGAAATGAAACAAGTATATGGAAAAGACCAAAAGAGAAATGGGAGAAGAGGACATATACCTTTTGTACATAAGGGGTAGTCAAGATAAAGAAATATTTTATTTTAGAATATTAGGCATATAGTCATATTTTAGGTATATACTATTGTATCTCACGGTCTCTTTACACCATGAGGGATAACTATTGTGTTTTGAGATGATTTGTTGTTGAACTAACCAAAATCACCTATAAATTATAAAATTATTCTATGTAAATATGCTCATGACCTAATTCAAGATCAAATCACACCGATTTTAATGTAAAACAAGAAAATAACAAGATCAAAAGAGGAATGTAAGGAGATGATATGTTCCTTTTTATATATTAGGGATAATTAAAACAAAAAATAATTTATTTTGGAATGCAAGGCATATATTATTGTTTATGCAATCTCTTTATACCTCTAAGGACAACTAGTTTATGAGTTAATTTTTGGTTGAACTAACCCAAATCACCTATAAATTAAAAATGTTTATTCTATGAAAAGATACTTATGTCTCGAAGGGGACAACACAATGGTTTGAGCTTTGACTCTTCTTTAGGAGGTCCAAGGTTCAAACCACAACGCTGGTGAGTGTGTGGGGGTGGGTGTGTGTATGATTATACATAACAAAAAATAAAAACACTTATGATCCAATCGAGGACCATCTTACACCAACTTACATTAGCTTACATTTGAAACATGTAGATAAAAGAGGATAAAAGAGAAATGTGAGGAGAAGATTACATCTTTTGTACATTATAAATAATTAAGACAGGGAACATCTTATTTTGAGATATAACACATGCAATAATATTTAAACTAACAAATTTGGAAAGCTCCTGTTGAATAAAAAACTGCCAACGGCTAAAAGTTTGGCTGTGATTTTACACATTCCCCCTCAATGCAATTTTTGTAACTCTTCTTGTTTTGGTTTTGTGGCATGGCTAAATAGTTTTAGGATGTCTTCTACTCTTTTATTTTTCCCTCTTTTACTATATCTCGGAAGCTTTCTCTGCTTGGTTTTTCTCAGCTGGATCAATGCCCCAAATTTTGGGATGTTTGTAGACTCATCCTTCTCAAGCACATTTGGAAGTGTAGATGCAAAAAGGTGTTTACTAGATCTGCTCCTCCATGGGATATAGTTTTAGTAGACTTGACCTTTGATATTTTGTTACATGTGGGACACATTCATTCCTAAGTCTATGGATCTTCTAGCACACTTCGAGATGTTATTGACAGACTTCATCAACTTTCTTATATGATTCAAGATCTTGAGGATAAAAGAGAAATGTGAGGAGAAGATTACATCTTTTGTACATTAGAAATAATTAAGACAAGGAACATCTTATTTTGAGATATAACACATGCAATAATATTTAAACTAACAAATTTGGAAAGCTCCTGTTGAATAAAAAACTGCCAACGACTAAAAGTTTGGTTGTGATTTTACACATTCCCCCTCAATGCAATTTTTGTAACTCTTCTTGTTTTGGTTTTGTGGCATGGCTAAATAGTTTTAGGATGTCTTCTACTCTTTTCTTTTTCCCTCTTTTACTAGATCTTGGAAGCTTTCTCTGCTTGGTTTTTCTCAGTTGGATCAATGCCCCAAACTTTGGGATGTTTGTAGACTCATCCTTCTCAAGCACAATTGAAAGTGTAGATGCAAAAAGGTGTTTACTAGATCTGCTCCTCCATGGGATATAGTTTTAGCAGACTTGACCTTTGATATTTTGTTACATGTGGGACACATTCATTCCTAAGTCTATGGATCTTCTAGCACACCTCGAGATGTTATTGACAGACTTCATCAACTTTCTTATATGATTCAAGATCTTGAGGATAAAAGAGAAATGTGAGGAGAAGATTACATCTTTTGTACATTTGAAATAATTAAGACAGGGAACATCTTATTTTGAGATATAACACATGCAATAATATTTAAACTAACAAATTTGGAAAGCTCTTGTTGAATAAAAAACTACCAACGGCTAAAAGTTTGGCTGTGATTTTACACATTCCCCCTCAATGCAATTTTTGTAACTCTTCTTGTTTTGGTTTTGTGGCATGGCTAAATAGTTTTAGGATGTCTTCTACTCTTTTATTTTTCCCTCTTTTACTAGATCTTGGAAGCTTTCTCTGCTTGGTTTTTCTCAATTGGATCAATGCCCCAAACTTTGGGATGTTTGTAGACTCATCCTTCTCAAGCACATTTGGAAGTGTAGATGCAAAAAGGTGTTTACTAGATCTTGCTCCTCCATGGGATATAGTTTTAGCAGACTTGACCTTTGATATTTTGTTACATGTGGGACACATTCATTCCTAAGTCTATGGATCTTCTAGCACACCTCGAGATGTTATTGACAAACTTCATCAAATTTCTTATATGATTAGGTACAACAAGAAACTAAGAAGAATGCAATTAACAATGATAAGTAGGTTCAGGTTTTGATTACTTCTTTTTCTTCTTTGAAGACTTCAGAAGATATCACGAAAGACATGTCCAAAATTTCTTCGTATAACACTCTCCCACAGATGAATGCTGATATTTGGTGTACTGCAACAAGATATAGCTATTGTCTTTTTGTTGATATTGGCTCCTATTCTTATGTATATTCAGTTATGGATGCTGATCCACTTTATTTTATTTTTTAAATGATGGACAATACTAACACCAAAATCTTATAATGTTATGTTTAATGAAATAATATAATCTAACTTTTCCAAAAAAAACTATAATAATATTTTAACAATAAAATTATTATAAAAAATATTATATTTAATATTAAGGTTAACAAAAATTCTAATCCTATAAGTTGCTTTTTAACCTAGAACACCGGAACCTTCTAATTTATTTAGAAGTGATAAGTACGGAATCCTTACTATGATGGTAAAATCAAAGATTCCACTCTCATAATCTAACGTCCTCTCTTCTACTTTATTCTTTTACTTAGCGATGAATAACGATGTTCCCTCTCATCAAGTCAAAGATTGAAGTCTCACCTTCTCATTACTGCCCTTGCATTAGGGTCCGTGCGAGTGCCCGCCATAAATACTCCAACGAGTATGGACTCTTTCTCAACAATTCAACATCCACGTGATTGTGAAGCATATAGGTATGTACTCAGGATTAAACCACATAGATAGGTCGGCGCTAGAATCTTTATGGGACTGTCCTGGTCTGATTTTTAAAAGTGTTAGGTCTTCTTGATTGTTTTATTTAACAGATATGTACTCAGGATTAAGCCACATAGATATTTAACAGATATGTACTCAGGATTAAACCACATAGATAGGTTTGACTGTCTTGTGTTTGTTTTTTATTGTTTATTCAATAGGTTAACATTGTTGATTGATTGTAGTACTTATAAAAGTAAAGTTTATAATAACAACTTCAAAATTTATAATAATGATGTCCAATTTCTTATGATTCCCTATTTAACCAAAAAAAAAAAATTACTTATTAAACGTTAGAAAAATAATTAAATAAAGTAATTAAATCTTTTCCGAACCTTTCCACACCTTGGAGTGCTGATGGATTCCTTTTGATGGTGACAAGAATACCTGGACTGCCCATCCTTAAATAAGCAAGTAAGATCCGTAACTAAGAGTAAATCCGACCCAATCAAATATCAACTTTTACCCTCAACATTAGATTTTTACAGATAAGAATTGAAAAAAGAAAACAAGAGTAGAAGAGGGTTTGCGGTTGCAGGAGAACGAAGGGGCAGCCATTCTTACTGATCGCCAACTTCACCTGGCATGTATATGATGTCTATTGACTGATTGCGAATTTCTAATTTAGGGAGAAGACATTCTGATTTTGATTTTGATTTTAATTGAATGTGTGTCATGTGACAGCATGGGGATATCGATGTTGGTTGTGACTGTAGGCGTTCGGGTCGTTGCAACTCAATTCCCATAAAACCGGTACGCAGATTTTATGGATAGTCATTTTAACTAAACTGATCGCCACAGCTAGTTAGCTTAAGTTAGATTTCAGTAAGTAATGTTACCCTGAATTCCAAAGTGCCATAATGAAATAAGCTTTGGAATAAGTACGTCAGATCAATTTCGCCTCCTCGAATGTTCAGGGAACGTCATTTGCCTTCGGTTGCTTCCTTCTTTATATATGTTTTGTTGATCCCCACTTCACACTGACTAGGAAAAAATATTCTCAGTAACGATACATAAGAACCCATTGGGTTTGCTCAGAATTAAATTGTTTTCTCCTGAACGATATATATGTTTTTAAAATTGCAATGCAATACGAATCTTATGGCATTAGCTCAAGGTTATATTCCCAACTTTCAAGTAGAAGATCCATATTTGAATCTTGTCAAATTATACATGCATAATTACCAAAATGTTATAATACTACCATGTAATCATGCTGTAATGCGGGTAGAACCCTTTTCAATCCCATATAACCAATTAAAAAAAAAAATGCAATATAAAGCTGCAACAAGTGGACCAAGTTTAGGTACAGGGCATTCTAAGACTTGCTTCAGTCCCTTATAACCAAATTAAAAAAAAAATGCAATATGAAGCTGCAACAAGTGGACCAAGTTTGGGTAGGGGGCATTCTAAAACTTGCAACTTAGCCGAGCGTGAGTAAGTTGATGATCAGCTGTCCCTTAAGTAATACGGACTGTTTCTGAAAACATACAAAACAAAATATTTAAATTCAAAAAAGTGCAGATGACACATGAGAGTATGCATAATAGGTGACAGCTTTTATTGAAGTGTTCTAGGAAGTGCTTTTCTGGTCGGCATCTTTATGGCAAAGCCATACACGTTCTCTTTTGGGTGGATGAATGTTAAGTCGCTATTTCTATCCTCAGGCATCGTAAAAAGCAATTCAGTGACATAGCATTACTGAAGGTCAGGTTTATAGGCCCTTGACAAAAGCAACTATGAACGAATGAGGAGATAGAAATGTTTGCAAATTGAATTTTGATGGGCATTCAAAGAATAACATAGGCCTTCCTGTTTGATTGTGAATATACGGCACCTCCAATAGTGAATGCCTTAGCCTTTCTCAATCAAAGCCTTCCAAGAAGGGCATTACAGGTGGATGTTGATCTACAATCTTCAATATTAGGCCAGAGTCTATGGTAAATATTTGCCAAACTACTTCATTCTTTTGTGGAAACAAGAAGTCCGGTTGGTTCCATTTTTTTTTTGAGCCATCTTGAGTTTGAATTTTGATGGCCAGAAAGTGAGCCTATGAAACCTTTATATTTTCAGACAAGGAGCTTTCTCCAAATCTTTGTTTCCCAATTACACATTAAAGTGTGAGCCACAAAACTCCAGATATAATTATGGGTAATTGTTTTATGTAAAGTCATGAGATCTTTGGACTTCCTCCTTCTGACCTTGTCATTTGATAATTGTTGCTCCTTTTGACAACCTCTCAGGCAATCATGCAATATAGCTACAGACTTAACTCTTATGAAGCATTGCCTATTGATAGTCACGTCTTTCCTGGTAATCTGTTTAGTCAAGTCTGTTATATCCCTTTTATAAATAGGAGGCATAATGGCTTTTTCCTTCTCCTTTTCTTTGTCTGGCAGATGACTTTGTTTCTTGTTTTAGGGGCTTCATTTGTCAATGCTTCCATTATGTCTTTCTTGGCTTCCTTAAAACTTGATTCCCAGTGTTTGGGAGTAGGTGTTCTACTCATTTATTTACTTGATTTCTTGTGACTGCCATGGATTCCACTTATAGCACTTTTTATATGCAGTTTGCAATTGTAAACATACATTTTCAACAATTCTTATCATAATGGTATCCAGGTTTACACAATTTACATATAAAATATCTTTTTTGGTCTCAGTTTGAGCAAAAGTAAGCCAGAAAAAAACTACAATCATTACATGGACAACATTGCAGCATGGATTTACGTATTGTATCATAAGTTATTCTTTCTCCATCTGCTTCTGCTGTTTTCTATCATGTCTTGGGTTTATATACCCTTTACTAGTGGTTGCATTCTTGTTTGGCATTGTCTGTACACAAGATAGGAATGTTGTTCTTTCTTCTTCCTTGTGCTTGACTTAAACAGGCATTCATCCATAAAGTGGCCTCAATGAAACCTTCATAAAAACGTGCTTTTGGTGGTTTTGTTCCCATGGTCTTTTATCTTACAACATGTGGACTAGATATCTTCCTCTCTTTATTGATGTCATCTTTGATTTCCTTCATTATCCTCGCATAGTGGATTTCACCTCCTTTTCAGCATTGCCTGAAGTGGCAAACCTATATTTTGATTCCATCCTATTGTTCATTTCTAAATTTAGAATACGTCAAGTCCTTATGGTCAAAAACTGTGAGATTGGGTGCATGGTGGAGGAATGCTACATGTAGGAATCATTCAACCTAGCTAAAGTGCTTTCTCAGCACCAATGATCATACTCTGCAATAGTCTGCCGGAAGAAATCCTTGTGGGTCATGTCCATGAATCTTTAGGAGTTAAACAAGAATACTATAGAAGATGAAGTCTAAGATAAATTGTATGGTGCTGTATTCTTCAATAAATCAGACTTGCATTTTGGCTGCCATCAAATTAGAACCAAGGAAGCAGACACATCTAAAACAGTCTTACATGCTCACAAACCCCACTATGAGTTGCTTGTTATATCTTTTGGTCTCACAAATACTCCTACATTTCAAACTTTGATAAACTCCGTATTCAAACAATGCCACTTGAAGTTTGTGTTAGTCTTCTTTTGTATATACTTTATTGTAAAAATTGCTACATCTAACTAGAGTATGTGGATTGAGTCTTATAGCTACTTGAGCAAAATCAACCTATGCCAAACAATTCAAGTTGGCCTTCAGAGTCAAAGAAGTTGAATGTCTTGGGCATTTTGTTTTCTATGGAGTCAAATTAGACCCAAAAAATATCAAAGTATAATAATCTTTTCACATACACTCTTGGCTCAATATTTCTTCCAATGCTTCGGAAAGAACTATATATATAACAAATTTATAAATATGCACTCATAAATATGCACTCATTGGCTTCATCAACACTTGTAGCAAGATTTTTGGAAGTGATACTTTTGTGCTAATCCTGTTTGTCAGAGTCTGGCCAACTAGCTGAAGTAATTTTTATTCCATTATCTATCATATTATGTGACAAGGTCATCTATAAACACCGACCATGAGTAAAAAGTATCCTTTTTTCTTTTAGAATCCAGTTCATACCATTCATAATGCTACGTTGCTACATTCTAAATACTAGTACATGCTAATGTCAGTCTTTGTACCTGAGACATTTATTGTGTCTCAAAGAATTGCTTCATTTGATTGATCCATGACAAGGATAGTTGTTGTAAAATTTATTGACACCCAGCTTAGGGAGATTGTGATTTCATGGTCCAAATTACCTCTATTGTTGAACTCGATATTTGATGTTCTCCATGTGAGGATGATGGGAAGGTATGTGATTGAGTTATTTGTTTGATTTTGTTTAGCACATTTTCATGCATCCTTTGCAAGGAGTCTAGTATCAAATGTCACCTATTTCTCATCTCTCGTTGAAGAGTATATTGATATTTGTTTTGATATTCTCTTCAATCATGGGTTGAAATGCTGAAATATTATGATCTAGGTGATAGGCACCCCTAGTTGAACACCCTAAGTTGTCACACTTAACAAGGTCATATGCTGTGACCCCAACTTATGAAATTTTATAAGTGATATGTTTGTAATGTTGTCATATTGTGTATCTTGTTTTGTTGTTCTTCACTCATTATAAATGCTTTTTGAAACCAGTTTTTTAAGAGGTGTCAATATTGCATATAGAAAATGGTTGGACCATTTCTTGAGCTGTGAATCCCCCAAAAGTTGTACGTGCATCCACCAAAAATCATACATGTTATGGTAATACCTGTATAACTCCACTTGGGTGTCACATTGTCATCCCAACATTTGCATACTTGCAGTAAAGGAGGACACAGCCACGTCATACATATTTTTTGGAGATCCCTTGATAAGTATACTATGCAATACATAGAGATTTTTTTTTTTTGGAATAATACTTCTTATAAACATCCACCATGGGGATTGAACCCAGGTCACATCACCGATAATGCAAGTGGCATCCTTGCCAGTAGACCACACTTAGGCGGATAGAGATTTTCTTACAATGACTAACATACCTATTTGTTTAATTTATTAGTGTTTTTTGTTTCAAGTGAACATCAAAAGTGTTCAAGAATTATGTAACGGCCTTGATATAGTCATGTTGGATATCTTTATTATTGGCTTGGGCCCTAGGTTAATAGTCGGCCCTTGAGCATTAGGTTAGGTTTTGTTACTTGGTTGCACTTTAAATAGATTAGTGGTGATGTAGTTAGATCACCAATCATATTTCTAATCTTCTATAGCCTCTGGTGTGCATAAGAGACTCCGCCTTCTTCAAGTGGCTTCGATTGTGTTGAGACTTGGAATCTGGGTCTGTTTCATTCATTTGTGATTTACTGTTGTGGAATCTGAATTTTGTTGTGATTATTCTGGTTAATGTGTTTCTATTGAAATATTTCTGGAATTTTCTACCGTAGTTTTTTGGAAGTTGTTTAGTTACAAATTAGGGTTTAATGGATCGACTACTGTTAAAACTACTACACCCCTGCTCCAGTATAGGTCCATCTCCCCTATCATGCTATGACTTGTCGCATCAGCCTTTTTGATGGCCTGAAAAATGATTGCAATATGGTTCTCCCAATGGTCGATCATTTTTTTTTATAGAGTGTTCAGTCTTTGCTAGCATTTTCTTCATTGTTGTCTTCTATTTTCTTGTCAAACTTAGGGTTTGGTTAGTAAGGGCATAGTTGTTTTCAATTTGAGAGATCATCAGAGATGGGATCGCCAAAATGTAGAAGCTTGAATAAGTTGGGGGCCAAAATGTATGGACAGGAAAAGGTAAAGGGTTTGAAAAATATAATCCCAAAGAGGAAAGGCATCCAAAACATTAAAAGCTCGATAAATTAGGGGTTGTGGAAGAATAAAAGATCTGCAAAAAGCAAGAGGTCTGGAAATTGAAGTATGGTTTTAGTGGTTAATATTTGCCAATTGGAAAATTTCTTTAGTTTTTCCCAAAAAAATTTTACCAATGGAAAATAACTATTCAACACAATTTCTATTGATCATTTTTTCTTCATGAAACTTCCTGAAATGTTTTGTAAAAACATATAGAAATTCATAAAAAAATTGAAATTTCAAATTTAGATTTTTTTGGTCAATAATAGAAGATTGAGAATTTGATATCGAAAAAGATTGGCTAGGATTTCTGAACTTGTAAAAATAGGCTATCAAAAAATTAGAGGTCTGGAAAAAGTAGGAGCTCCACAAAGGAGGTAGTTTGGAAAAAAATAAAAAGATAATTAAAAAAAACAAAAAAGAAAAAAGAAAAATCTTCTTTGAAAGGTACCTTGAAGTCGTATCTCATCTTTTTTTGTTTTTTTATGATGTAGATATCTAATCCAAATTGCTTCTTTGATATGGCTTTTTAAACTTGTATAAAATAGAGCAGAGATTGTAGAGACTCATTCAAAGGGGCAAAGTAATGTAATCCAGTTAAGAACCTTTGCTTCTCATAAACATAAGTGATTCACACATATGCAAAATATTAGATAAACCAACCCACAAAGAATAATTCACACACAAGATAAGATTGATAATACTCTTTAGGTAGGGCAATGCCAATAATACTAAAGGAATCACTCCAAATATCTCCCAAGGTAAGAGCTGCTCCTTGAGCTAAGATGGATTACAATATAATTGACTTGGATTAGATGATTTAAAATTACTATGTCCCTTCTTTATATAATCATCATCTAGTGCTATTTTGGAAAAGTATAACCCTAACCTTATTCCACTCACTATTATAATATAATATCCTAAAAATAGACCTTGGGTTATTTATAGCCCATGCTAATTATATAATACAATTGGGTTATTTATGGCTCATACCACTATAAATTTTAGTTGGGTTATTTATAATTCATGCCAAGTATGCAATACAATATTATAGTATTAGATACCTATCCCTAAGACCCTAGGATTCCATCCCCTTTAAGAATGTTTCGTCCTCGAAACATGAGATGAAACCACCCAAATCATGGCAGATAATTGGTACCGTTCTTGATCACCCAACCACCCAAGTGAAATCTTGATGCCATGCTTCTATTGTGCTGCTCTTATATCCAATGGTGCTTCTTTGCTTCTATGTTTTTTTTTTTGGTAAGTTAATTTTATACAAAATGGGTTTTTTAAGAGGATCCCAAAACCTTATGAACAAAGAGCCCACAACCTTTACTAGCAGAAGGAGCCCCGTGGGCTATTACATTAAACCGGAACATAATCTTACCAAAAAATATAGAGGCTGCCCATTGGGCTACAAGAAAAAACTCGTAAAGAGGATCGAACATGCTGAAAAAAAAACACAGAAGAACAAAAAGACCAGACCAGACGCAGTCATCCAGCAGCAGGCGCGGATCCTCCGTCAGACTTCAGGATCCTCCTGATCCTCCGGGGCCTCCCATCCTTTGGAGCGCTTAAGGATCCTCACCATGGCATTGGTAGAGGATAAGATGTTAGTGGCCATATCCAGGAGAAACTGGGTTGAAAGGCCCTCTGCCTCACTTTTCGTATCCGAGCTAATGTGCTGAGGAGGAGTCCCCTTCTCCGTCTTGACTTTCTTGAGGCGCTGGGACGAGCGGGACGGGGTGGGGGCCTCATTCTGTCCCCTCTTGGATGGTTTGCTATGAGAGGGGCCCTTGAAAGGGGTCACCTTGGTCACCTCCGATGGGCTACTTCGAGCCGGGCTGGACGGCCCATCCTCCTGTGCAACCGTTGGGCTGGCCGGATTCTGAGCTGCCAAGGGTAGGACAGCTTGGGTCAAAGGTCGGTTAGCAGCAACATGTCAAAAAATTACCCCCATAAGACCCTGGTGGATGGGGCCACAAGATGATCTTCTGCTTTTTTCCACGGAGAGGCTGAGGGAGTAGAACAAGTAATCCGGGATGCAGACTTGCTTTGCATCCCTCAGGTGGTTTACAAAGCTGATGTGAAAACTCCTCAATGGCTTGTCAGGGTCGTCGCACGTTATGTATTGCATGATTGGGATAATGGCCATGTTCCAGGGTTCGAGGAGAGCCGAACGAAGGAGGGCCGATTTATCCCAGCCAAGATTGCGCTCCTTGTCGGGAAACTGCTCCAATTCTTCCTCCCAGTTGTGACGATCATGCCTAATATTCCTCCCCGTCGCCGGCAAACAAGTAATCTCCACGATCAATTCGAAAATCACCTTAAACTGAAGCCCCCGGACACAGACTTCTCCCCGATTCCATGTTTCAACAAAACCGCGGGTGATGTCCTCCTCGGGACCTTTGAATTTCTGGAGGAAAGGCACCAGGCCCTTGGCTTTCATAAATGTCATGGCCTCACTGCACAGGGACAATTCAGTTGGCTCGATGTAAGGGGATGCCATGGTGGTTGAAGCAACACAGGGAGGGACACTCGAGAAAACATCGGGGCAACCAGTCCAGACACTCAGAGTCGAGAGAACGTAAAATTTCCCACACCCAAGCCACCTTAAAAACCCATCTTCGGGGAGAGGATTAGCGTGCATGTCGACGATGAAATCATTGTCCAGAAAGGTAATAAATCTACCAAGGTGGCGACCGATGCTGCTGAGGTGGGCTGAGTCCCATCGGATGCTCCATGTGTCCCTCCATCCACCGTGACCCTTGATCGCATTTAACTTGGAGTTGTCTGGAGAGGTGGGCCGGACCGCCCTCACATGGTCGTCCGCCCCGAAGCCAATGAGGTTTGGAATTTGAGCGAGCCTCACCAGATCGCTTCTGCACGATGAGAAACCTATCACATCCATGACCTCCCTAATATTTCCATGCCAAGGGAATTTTAAAAGGCTTTCGTTGGATCGCCTCTCGAGGAGCCTCGGAGATCGTTCGCAACTACCGTTATTGATGAAGAAATCTAAGATAGGGATGCCACTCATTCCCTTCTGGATAGGTGGCTTGCTCGCTTTCACACCCGACCGCCCAGCTCGGACCGCTTCTCTAAGCTTGGGAGGGCTCATTAATAACATCCTTGCTGGCGGCCTCCTCCACGTCCATCGGGAACCTCTTTCGCCAAACCACCAGACACGTGGATAGAAGGCCTTTGTTAGCCATGCGGTCGGCCAACCCATTGCCCTCTCTGTATGTGTGTCTGACTTGGACCTGGATCCTCCGACGGAGGAGACTCCTCACCTCAGCTATGATGTTGAAAAATTTCCACGCCGGCACCGTGGACTTCACCATGTAATTTATGATATTCATTGAGTCGCCTTCCACCATCAGAGGGCGATGATCCTCCACAATAAGTTGGAGGCCTCTCAAAAGCCCCCTCGCTTTCGTGACATGATTGGTCTGAATCCCCAGGTTTTCACAAAAAACCAAGATGAGATGTCCTTTGTGGTCCCGAACCGATCCACCAGCAGCAGCTGGTCCTGGGTTGCCACGAGATGCGCCGTCGAAGTTTAGCTTGATCCATCCTTCGGGGGGTCTCTCCCATTTCACCTCTCTCCTGGATGGCCCTGGATCCTTTCACCTTTGGACATCCCCTGATAAATTTAAAATATTAAACATGACCTCCTCAAGGGGGCGGTTAGGCCATGGGATAGGAATAATCTTGGAGTTCTCAATGGCAAAGGTGATGGCTCTATGCGCAACAGAGGGAGGATCCCTGGAAGGTCTGCCAAAAACCCACCCATTGCATTCCAACCATATCTGCTAGATGAAATGGTGGAAGCAAGCATCCCAGAGAAAATGAAGCTTTGGATTGCGGAAGGGATTGGGCCATTGATGGAAAGCCTCTTTGATGGTCCTAGGAGGAACCCATTGGCATCAAAACGTCGAGAGGATGGTCCCAAGGATAGAATCGATGAAAGTGCAGTGTAAAAATATGTGGTCAGAGGACTCGCAGTCGGCTTTGCACAAAATGCACCTGTTGGGGATGGCAAACCCTCTTTTGTGGAGGTTGTCTATGGTGAGGGCCCTATTTTGGTAGATGATCCAAGAGAAGAGGTTTACCTTGGGGATCAAGGATTTCCTCCACACCACCTTATGGGGGAAATCAGGAATTGAGCCCTTGCACTGACTTTCATAAGCAGTTTTGATAGAGAAGGCCCCCCCTCAGTCCACCTCCAAGTCAGTCGGTCAGGCCCTCTACTGGTAGGAATAATGACCTCCTTGAGCAAGGAAGAAAGAGAGGAGATCTCAGCCTCAAGTCCTGCTATGTGAGGAATGTTCCAATGAGGATACTCCTCCCTCCAAATGATGAAGTTTGCCACCTTGTGCCCAAAGTTGGCATTCATGATGTGCCTGAGTCGATTTAGGTTCGCCCGATCAGACAGAGGGTCCTCAAGGACCCATCTGTCCTTCCAGAAATCTATGCTGCACCCATCCCCGATGATCCATCTGACGCCATCCCGGATGATTTCCCTTGCTTGGGTCACGACTCTCCAGAAGGTCGATCCCCCAGTGGGGATACCGTCCTCAAGGATCGAGCGGTTAGAAAGGTACTTCCTTTTAACAATTCTCACCCACTCAACCGGTTCATTGGTCAGGATCCTCCAAGCATGTTTGGCTATAAGTGCCAGATTCATCTTTGCCATCCTCCTAAACCCAAGGCCTCCTTGCTTCTTGCTTCTACAGACCGTGTCCCAGGCCACTAGGGGAATCCTGGATTTGTCTTCGTTACCTGACCAGAGGAACTTCCGCTGAATTTGCTCTATTTTGCTGAGACCGGTTGTCGGCAACCTGAAAACTGACATAAAAAAGGTCGGGATCCCCTGGAGGCAAGCCATGGTGAGGGTCACCTTCCCAGCTTGGGATAGGAGCTTACCTTTCCATGAAGCCAACTTCTTACGGATTCGTTCCAACAAGGTGTTCCACATACCTTCCTTAGGACGACCGCAGAACAGGGGAAGACCCAGGTAAGTAGTAGGAAAAGACTCAATGGAGCAACCCAGGATCCTGGCGATCTGCCCTTGACGCCTTATAGGGGTGTTGAGAAAAAAGATCTTGCTTTTGATGTAATTCACCTTTTGACCGTCCGCTCGCTCATAGAGAGATAAAATTCGCTTGATGGATCGGGCTTGAGCAACCGAAGCAATGGTGGACAGGAGGGTGTCATCTACAAACTGTTGATGCATGATGGCCTGAACTCCAGTGGCAGGGAGGATCCCAGTCACTTTATTTCACCTCTGAGCCTCCTTAAGGGCTCTTCCCAAAGCCTCGGCCAAGATGATGAAAAGGATGGGGGACAGGGGATCCCCTTGGCGGAGGCCCCTTGTACTTTGGAAGAACCCAACAGGGGACCCATTTACAAGTACAGAGAACCAAGGGGAAGATGTGCAGGCCTGAATGAGGTCGACCCAAAGGGGATGGAAGCCAAACTTGAGGAGGATCTCACGGAGGAACCCTCTGTCCACCCTGTCAAATGCTTTGTTCATGTCGAGCTTGAGAAAGAGGGCAGCCTTCTTAGTCAAGGCAGCAGAGTGCAAGGTCTCATGAATCGAGATAACTCCATCCAGGATGTTCCTCCCTTTTACCGAGCTGCCTTGAGGATGATCAATGATGAGATGTAGGACCGACTTGAGTCTATTGGCCAAAGCTTTGGTCAGGATTTTATAGATGACATTACAAAGGCTGATGGGCCTGTAATCAGAGATGGATTTGCAAACCGAGGATTTCGGGATGAGGGCCAGGAAAGTGGAGTTAAAGGAACGAGGAACAAATTTGGTTGACTAGATTTCCCTTACGACATTACAGACATCATCCCCAACCACGTCCCACATGGTCTGGAAAAAGCGCGGAGGAAAGCCATCCGGTCCCTGGGCCTTATCAGGCTGCATAGAAAAGAGGGCCTCCTTAATCTCGTCGCGGGAGAGGGGTGCCACCAATCTGAGATTCATATCCTGAGAAACAATGCAAGGAATGTTTGATAGGAGGGTAGATTGAGCCTGAATGTCACCCTCCGGAGGGCTTCCCAAAATTTCTTGGAAGAAAGCCACCGCTTCAGCCCTTATCTCAACAATGTCCTTAGTAGATGATCCATCCCTGTAGACAACTTCCCTGATTTTGTTGGATCCTCTATGCCGCATGGTGGAGGCATGAAAAAACCCTGTGTTGGCATCACCCTCCTTAATCCACAGATCCCTGGACTTCTGCCTCCAAAAGGTTTCTTCTCTGGCGAGGATATTATGATACTCCGCTAGGAGGTTCCTCTCCTCCTCCCTGGTGGAGGTACTATGATCCCCTCCTTCGATTCTTTTCTCAATCACCTGAAGATCTTCTGTGATTTTCTTTTTATAGTTGAAGATATTTCCAAACACTTCCCTGTTCCAAACTTTTAGCTTTTCCTTGACGATTTTGAGCTTCTGAGCAAGTTGGAAAGTGGCAGAGCCCTAGCAACCCTGTTGCCACCAGGAAGTAACTTGATCTTTGAAATCCTTGTGGTGGATCCACATGGACTCGAATCTGAAGGGGGTTTTGAATCTGGGAGGCCCGCCAGTTTCAAGAAATATTGGGTTATGATCCGACCCAATCCGGGGCATGGCCAATAGGGAAGCATCCCCAAATAAGGGTATAGCTTCTTGGGATATGAGGAATCTATCCAGTCTGACCTGAATGAGCCCACTGCCAATCCTCCTATTGCTCCAAGTGAAGGAGGACCCTCTGAGCTTGATATCCAGGAGCCCATTAGAATCAACAAAATTTTTGAGGTCTTCCATGCTCCTATTAAGGGAATCAAGACCCCCTTTCTTTTCAGACGGGTGCAGGGGAGTATTGAAATCCCCTCCTATGATCCACGGTAGAGTGTTGAAAGTTGTTCTCATCTGAGTTACATTTTCCCACATCTCCACACGTTCCACAGGGGAATTTGGTGCATAGATGTTGGATAGGATCCAGGATTTATTGTTGGTTTTGGAGTGAAACAAAATGTTGAGGATCCTGCTTGAAGAAGACAACAAAAGTCCTTCCACCAAAGTGGGATCCCATATGCACATAAGCCCTCCGGACGTCCCTTGAGCTGGACTGTATAGAGACTCTCCCTTACTCCAAATGGCTTTAGCCGCCTTCCTGGATGAGGTTTCATCACTTTTGGTTTCTTGCAAAATGATAATGGTTGGAGTAATCCTCCTTCTAAGATCAGCAACCAGACGCTGCTTGGCTGCTCCGTTGAGGCCCCTCACATTCCATGAGAGGACCTTCATTTCAAGGGTTTGGAGTTTTTCTTGCCTCCCTTCACCAACTGTAAGGGGGGTTTGGTTCCTTGCTTGTCATCCTTCTGCGTGTCGGAGTCATCAGAAAAAAGCGTCATCTGGGTCCCATTTGCAATATCCTCTATCGTTTCCTTGTTTCGCTGCTCATTGTCGGAGGGCCGTCCTCTTTTCTTTTCACTACCATAGTCAATGGCCTGTTTCTTACTTCTAGTGTTCCTTGGGCTAATTTTCCCAGACTTGGATGAGCCTCCTTTTTTGGAGGTCGGGGAGAGGGGCACCTCACCCCTATCGAACTGGTTTGGGGACCGCCTGTTGGCTGCCAGGTATTCATCCAAAAGAGGATTTGAGATAGTTAGGTTAGGGAGGGTTTGTACCTGGGTAACCTGGTCCACCGAGTTGGGTCCAGTTTGAAGCGGAGGCATGGAAGGATCCTCTTGGTTCTCCAAGGTGGGAAGATGATCCTCCCTCTGCTCGTTTACTGCTTCACCTTGAGAAGAAGTCTCGGCTTGGTCATGTGTCTGAGTAAGCTGGTGAGCAGGATTGCGCATGATGCGTTCTAGCTGGGCCTGCTTATTGCTGGGCCGAGGGCCCTGGTTTCTCTGGGTTCCTCTATTTTCTCCTTCCTCCCATTGCTTCTGAGCCTTCAAGGTCGGGCATTGAACCTGGAGGTGCCCCTGAGTACGACAATGAGTGCAAAAAGCTGGCTTATTTTTGTACTCTATGGGTTGTCGCTTGATTAGGGTTTCCCCTTTGTACAAATTGATGAAGGTGGGTAGCTCAGCTTCCAAGTTTGCAAAAACACAGAAATGAGCATGCACCATCCTGGACCTAACCTTAGTGGAGGAATCGAAGGCCACCAGCTCTCCTATGAACCGGGCGATCCCTCTGATTACATTCTCGTGCCAACATTGAAAAGGAAGGTTTGGGAGCCTTACCCATAGCGGAGCAACATTTATATTTTGAGTCTCAGGGTTGAAATCCTCACCCCATTTCCTGAGAAAGAGGCTCCTGTGCCCCAGGAACCAAGGCCCTCCGGCCAGAATGTTACAACAGTCCTCCTGGTTGTTAAGCCGGATGGCAAAGAAACCTCGGGACAGGGCAACAATCTCCATGTTGCCGCTAGTTTTCCACTTAGAGAAAGCCCATTTCCGGATGGTGTCCATATCTGGGCGTCCCCCTAAGAATTTATCGATCAAAGTGAACTTCTCCAGCTCCAGGTAGCTGTCCATCAGATCTTTGGGAATGACCAGGTTCTCCCCTGAAGGGTGCAGTTCTTGGGTAGGATGAGATGGAAGGGATCCTGACCCCAAGGCCTGGGCATAGGATCCTTTTCAGGGCTCACCTCTAGGGCCCTCCTTGTTAGGAGGGTCTTTCCCGCTTCTATACACCCCAACAAACTGGGCCCCTGCTGCGTCAGAGACTGGCCCATCGCCGCTACCAAAGCTGGTCCCCCCAGGACCCTTACCCGAACGCCCTTCCTCCTTCCTCCTGCCTGCTCCCGCTCTGCTACCATCCTCCGTTCGCTCACCTGCTTTCCCGCCGCTCATCCTCTCGCTCCCCCACTTCTTTGCTTCTATGTGTTTATTGTGCTACATTGGTATTTATAACATCCATAAATATCACTCTGTTTCATCCAAACTTGCCTATAATTGTTTTTGGTTGCATATCCATAGTTTTTGCTCCTATGCTTCCATGTAAGTCCATCACATTAATAGCTAGTTCTATGTGTTGTCTCCATGAATGTTGGCTCTCATGGTTGTGTGGATGGTGATATGTTGCAACCTTATCCATATAATCTGTTTCCTTTGACTCTTCAATTTTTTGTTCCTCTATTTTCAATGCTTCTTGATGCTCTTCTCTCTTGTTCTCATCTTTGGTTCATCCTTTTGCTCTTCTAATTGTGTTTCCTTGGACTTTTCTTTTGCTTTTTCCTTCTACTATTGCCTCTTCCTTAAATTTTGTTTTTGGTTTTTCTGTTGGTTCTTCAATTTGTTCCCCTATAACTGCTTCTTGTTTTTCTTGGGATCCTTGCTCCTTACACTGATAAATATCTTGCAGTGTTATCTTCTTTTTCCTATACCATAACTTCATGAACTTTTTTGCACATTAATGTTAAAAGTACCTAATCAATTGATTCAAGGATAACCAAGAACAATATCCACATCATCCATAGCTATGCCATAAAAATTTGAATGTAAAATATATTTATCCATGGTTAATTTCAAAGCTTTGAAAATCTAAACTTTCTCACCCTCAAGTTGTGTGTCTTTAATATTCTTTGCTTGAACCTGGAAATTGTTAGCCAAGTCCCTACTAATGAAGTAATGTTTGCTGCTAGGATATATGTAGACAATAACCTTTTTCCTTTGCCATGAACCTGCAAAATAAAGTTTTTAGATGGAGGCAGACTTCCTAAACCCTTCTCTTGCTTGTCTGCCTCTGAAGGTGTGGTTCCTTGAGCCTGCACATGGTTGTCCTTATTGTTGTTTTCTTCTTCTTCTTATTTTCCAACTTCTTTTTCTTCCTTCTCTTCATATTTATTTTCTTTCTTTTTCTTTTCCTTGGGTGCTCCGAGCTTCGCTGCTACTTCCATCATAAGCCTTAATGTTTCTTTGAATTTTTTTTTGTATCTTCATGAGATTATCAAAAATTTCCGAATGCAACCAGGGTTTGGTGAAACTATGACTTCTCAAAAGTAAAATTCTTCCTCACCAAATCTCATCCAATTTTTTTCATAAACAATTAGTTATGAGAATATCCTTCAAAATGAAACAAACAACAACAAATTTGTTTATGATGACTAAAATGTAATGTCCCCAAAATTATCCAGCATTGTAAATATTGTCTTTTTGTGTTTTGTATGTGTTTAGGTGTCATTTAGGGTGTTTTGTTATATTTTGTTGTTAAAATGGGAGTTATATGGGTTAATAAGTGTGTTTTGACAAGTCTTATGGTTGACATATGTGTTGAGGGAGTTATTTAAGTATTTGGGAAAGTTTTGGGATAGAAAAAAGACATTATTTAATGCCTTTAGCTTGGTATACGTTTTTGAAATATGTCTAAGTGTTGAGAGAGTCTTTTCCTTCATTGTGTGGACCCCAGCATCACTTAAGTGATCTCAACGTAAGATTATATCACAGCCCTTAGATCTTAAGTGAATGAGATCTAATCTCAGCCATCCATGGCCATATCTAAGGCTGAGATTCATTCTCACATTAGGGTGTGATTATAAAAGAGCATTAGGGTTTCATTTGGAGTATGTGGGAATTGTGATTGAAGGATTGGAGAATACTGCCGTATTCTTGGGCTCTTAGAGGTTGCTGGAAGTATCTCTTGGAGATTTGGGGTTCCCATTGGATTCATCCATTGGAGGCTAGACCAGCTAGCTATCTACCCAATAGATCTGACAAATCCATCTCAGGGTTTGTGGTTTGTGCTTGATTTGTGAGAGAACTGGAGCTGAAGTGAAGATCAGCCATTGAGGGCAAATTGGAGAACATTCTGAGTAGGGTTTCACCCTAATCTCTCCCTCAGAGTGTGACGTCAGCCCTAGGAGGGCAGTTTTGGAGCATTTCGTGGACCTTATCAGCCTAGGAGAGGCAACGTCCAGCCCTAGGAGGGCTAATTTGATGTTTTTGAGGGTTTGGAGATCATTCTGGTGCATCAAGTCTGAGATTCAGCCTCCCACAGCCAGACGTCCAGTTTGGAAGAGGATAAATTGCAGATCATAAGTGTTTGGGACAGTTTTGGACATCTCAGTCTGACGTCAGCCCTTGGGAAGACCTGATTTGCCAGCTGAAGGTGTTTTGAGGTGCATTTGTGTTTGAAATATCTCCTTTTCCTATTGTTTATCTGTTGTAGGTTGTAATAAGGGTTTGGTTGAAGAAAATAAATAAAAAATCAGAGTTCAGATCTGTTGTCTGTTTGTTATTTTCCTGCGTTTTGGTATATTTGTATTTGGTCTATTTCAAGTGGTATCAGAGCTGGAGTTTCCTGCCAGCCTGAGGGTTAGTTGATGGTCCATCCTTATAACACCCGGAGTAAAGGTACAAATCCTTCAGAATCATCACACATGGCTGGTCATGAGGAAAGAAGAGAGGAGACAACAAGGGATGAGGCACGCAGAGAAGATCCCATGGCCACATTTCAGCGAACTATGCACACTATGCTAAACGTGTTGCTTCGTGTAGAGAGATCCCTCCAGGAAAGGGATGTCAATAACAGGGACTTACATCAACCAGAAAATCGAGGGATTAATACACATGTTGATGGTGAGAATTCAGCTCAAGGGGGAGTTAGAGAAACTCCAAGACAACACGTTTCAGGTGGGAATGCTACTAGGGCATCACGGCTTTGGAAACCTCCCACACCCATGTTTCGTCAGCCCCAAGTTGAGGAAGAGGAGCCAAAAGGCACGGGTCATGAGATGGAAGCACTTTGGGAAAAATTTTGTGCTATGCCTGAAGATTTTCAGGAAAGGGTAGGGTTTGATGCATATGTGAACCTGCAAGATAGAAGATCGGGAAGAAAACCCCGTGGAGGTGACAAAGGGGGAGATCTGCAGTATAAATTGGGTAAGTTGACGCTCCCATTTTTTGATGGCAGCGATAAAATTTCAGCTAGGGCTTGGTTGCAGAAATTACAGAGTTATTTTTCCCTTAAGCCCACCATGACAGAAAACGAGGCGGTACAATATGCAGCCCTTCATCTTGAAGGCGTTGCATATCAATGGTGGCATCATGGCTTACACACCCAAGGCCATGGATCCATCGATTCCTTTGATGTGTTTGCTACAAAACTCTTGGACAGATTTGAAAGACAGGATGAAAATGAGTTTTTTAGTGAACTAGCTACCATCACTCAAAAGGGTTCAGTTGCTAGTTATGTGGAGGAGTTTCAACAAATTTCTGTTATGGTGACTGATGTATCAGAAGATAGGATTGTCCATCTTTTCCTGAAAGGTTTATCTGAACCATTAAGGGGTTTGGCAAAGGCCTTCAAGCCCAAAACCCTTGATGAGGCAGTCTCTACAGCCCTAGACCTTGAATCTTCAACAAATAGCAGCAGAAATAAGTTTGGACAGCAGTCCAAATTTGGAGCATTTAAACCATCACAACCAAGTGGACAGCCATGGAATAAAGTAAATCAGACCCAAAACAAAGGGGCCCAGCCTCCAAAAATGCAAAATCAGCAGAAGCCAAAACTAGATGAGGCAACTAGGAGGGAACTTCAGCGCAAAGGTTTATGTTTTTCTTGTCATAAACCTTGGGGACCAGGCCATAAATGCTTAGGTAAGGGGCAGAATTACCTAGTTGAGTTTTATGTACCTGATGATGATGAGATGGAGAGAGAAATGGAAAAAGAAGGATCAGAAAGTGACTATGAGGATGCTGAGTATGCTGAGTTGGAAATGGGTGAGCCACCAACTCAAACGTTGGATGTGGAGAACAGCGTTCTAGCTTGCATTTCCGGTGAGTCAAAATATACAACTTTAAAAGTGGCTGGAAAGATTGATGAGCATGCTGTTATTGTACTAGTTGATGGTGGGGCAACCCACAATTTCATTGATGGGAAGTTTGTGGCTGAGAAAAGGTTGAAATCAGAAAGTTTTGCTGGTTTTGGTGTAAAAAATGCCAATGGACAGATTTCCATATGTACACAAGTGTGTAGACAAGTGAGGGTTCAGTTTGGGAAGCATGACATTGTTGAGGACTTTTACGTTTTCCCTATGGGAGGCATTCCCCACGCTGTTTTGGGAGTGCAATGGCTGCATTCTTTGGGAGGTATATACATCAACTACAAGTCATTGGTAATGAAGTTCAAAGCTAATGGACAAGTGGTCACTTTGAAGGGAATGAAGGACCATCATCCCCAACATGTTACAGCCAACAAAATGGAGAAGATTCTCAAGAAGAGAGACATAGAATGGGGAGCCACACTCTTCATGTTGAAAGGTATGCCCACTCCACCTAGGGTAGACATTAAATTTCATCCTGAAATACAATCTATTCTAGATAGGCATAGCGTGGTTTTTGGTGACTTGCCTAGTGGTCTACCACCTGATAGGGGTTTTGAGCATGTCATTGAGTTAGAGCCTGATTCCAAACCTGTGATGATTACTCCATATAGACATCCTAGAGTCTATAAGGATGAGATTGAGAAAACAATCAAGGAGTTACTTGTAATGGGCCACATTAGACCTAGTTCTAGTCCTTTTGCTTCTTTTGTTGTACTTGTGAAGAAAAAGGATGGAACTTTGCGAATGTGCATTGATTATAGGGCCTTGAATAAGAAAACAATCAAGAATAGGTATCCCATTCCTAGGGTAGATGAGCTGATTGATGAGTTGCATGGAGCTACCTATTTTTCCAAAATTGATTTGAGGTCCGGGTATCACCAAATAAAAGTTAGGGATGAGGATGTACCCAAGACTGCCTTTAGATGCCATTTTGGACACTTTGAGTTTTTAGTCATGCCCTTTGGCCTAACCAATGCACCTGCTACTTTCCAATCCGCAATGAACCACATCTTTAGGGATCAACTCAGGAAGTATGTACTTGTTTTCTTTGATGACATTCTGATTTTCAGCAGTACATGGGAATCTCATTTGCAGCATCTAGATACAGTTTTGGCAATTTTAGAACAGCAGCAGTTCTTTGCCAAAATGTCCAAGTGTGAGTTTGGACTTTCTGAAATTTTATATCTTGGGCACATAATCAGCAGTAAGGGAGTTCAAGTAGATGAACAGAAAATTTCTGCTATCAAAAATTGGCCTACTCCCACCTCATTGACAGAATTAAGGGGTTTCTTGGGCCTATGTAGCTACTACAGGAGGTTCATTAAGGGGTTTTCTCAATTGGCAGCCCCTTTGACTGATTTAACTAAGAAAGGAGCTTTCCAATGGGGTATTACAGCAGAGAATGCATTTCTGAAATTGAAAACAGTAATGATGAAATGTCCCATGTTAGCTATTCCAGATTTTTCTCAGCCATTTGTGGTTGAGTGTGACGCTTCTGGGTATGGTATTGGAGCTGTTTTAATGCAAAAAGGCAGGCCCATAGCATTCGAGAGCAGAAAATTGAGTCATACTGAGAGAACTTTCTCCATCTATGAGCAGGAAATGTTGGCAGTGATGCATGCATTGTCTAAATTCAGACAATACTTGGTTTGTAGCAAATTTATAGTCAAGACTGATCATAACAGTCTTAGACATTTCCTTGGACAGCGAGAATTAAGTGACAGGCAGCAGAAGTGGGTCACTAAATTGCAGGCCTATGACTTCGAGATTCAGTTTGTGAAGGGAAAAGCTAATACAGCAGCTGATGCACTTTCCAGGAACCCTTCCTTTCATGCTGTAACTGCTGTAAATGCAGATTGGAAGGCAAAAATTATGGCTGAATACACTAAGGACAGATTTGCATCAGATATCTTGAATGGGCAGGTTGTAGATGACAGATATAAAATCAGGGATGGGTTGATTTTGTATAAAAACAGAATTTTCTTAGTTCCGGAATCAAAAATAAAAGAGAAATTGTTGGCAGCTTTACATGATGCACCTTTAGCAGGCCATCCGGGTTTTTACAAGTCATATAGGGTGGTGAAAGAAAGATTTTCTTGGAAGGGATTGAAGGAAGATGTATTGAGGCATGTTAGGGAATGTACTACATGCCAACAGAACAAGCATGAGAACACCCATCCTGCTGGTCTATTACAGCCCTTGCCTATTCCACGTCAAAAATGGGAAGACATATCCATGGATTTCATCACGGGGTTACCTAAGGCCCAAGGTAAAGATTGCATCTTTGTTGTAGTGGATAGATTAACAAAGTTTGCACATTTCTTTGCTATAACAGTGTCTATAACAGCAGCACAACTTGCTGATTTATTCTTTAAGGAGGTCTTCAGATTACATGGTTTGCCCAAAACCATTGTGCATGATAGAGACAACAAGTTTATGAGCATATTTTGGCAGGAGTTTTTCAGATTGTGTGGTACGGAATTAACTCCTAGCACTAGTTATCATCCTCAAACAGACGGACAGACAGAAATTGTAAACAAATGGGTTGAGGGGTATTTGCGGAACTATGTTTCGGGGCAGCAGCAAGCTTGGGTTAAATGGTTGTATGTTGGAGAATTCTGTTACAATAGTTCTTATCACATGTCCATAAAAATGTCACCTTTTATGGCATTGTATGGATATGAACCTCCAAAATTTACTGATTTACTTTTGGAGGATAGTAAAGTACCTACAGCTGCTGATTTTATACAACAACATCAAGATATACTGAAATCCTTGAGAGAAAATTTGCAGCAGGCCCAAAATCAGCAGAAGAAATACGCTGATCAGAACCGGACAGAACGCAGTTTTGAAGTTGATGACATGGTTTACTTGCGGTTGCAGCCCTACCGGCAAACTACAATGAAGAAGAGTGGTGCAGAAAAATTGCAGCCACGTTTTTATGGGCCTTATAGGGTGGTAAGAAGAGTTGGAGAGGTAGCATATGAGCTGGAGCTACCCCCAAGCAGCAGAATTCATAATGTATTCCATGTATCCTGCTTGAAGAAGGCTTTGGGACAACGTGTTGTGCCTTCACAGATTTTGCCACCCCTTGATGAAGAGGGAAAGTTGGAATTGGTTCCAGAAAGGATCCTTGGAATGAGAGAGAAGAGGTTGAGAAATAAAACCCTCAACGAATATCTGATCAAATGGCAAGATTTGCCTGAAGATGATGCTACATGGGAAGGGCCAGAAATTCTCAAACATCCAGCCTTGATAAATTGCTTGGGGACAAGCAATTCGGGAGGGGCGGACTTGTAATGTCCCCAAAATTATCCAGCATTGTAAATATTGTCTTTTTGTGTTTTGTATGTGTTTAGGTGTCATTTAGGGTGTTTTGTTATATTTTGTTGTTAAAATGGGAGTTATATGGGTTAATAAGTGTGTTTTGACAAGTCTTATGGTTGACATATGTGTTGAGGGAGTTATTTAAGTATTTGGGAAAGTTTTGGGATAGAAAAAAGACATTATTTAATGCCTTTAGCTTGGTATACGTTTTTGAAATATGTCTAAGTGTTGAGAGAGTCTTTTCCTTCATTGTGTGGACCCCAACATCACTTAAGTGATCTCAACGTAAGATTATATCACAGCCCTTAGATCTTAAGTGAATGAGATCTAATCTCAGCCATCCATGGCCATATCTAAGGCTGAGATTCATTCTCACATTAGGGTGTGATTGTAAAAGAGCATTAGGGTTTCATTTGGAGGATGTGGGAATTGTGATTGAAGGATTGGAGAATACTGCCGTATTCTTGGGCTCTTAGAGGTTTCTGGAAGCCTGGAAGTATCTCTTGGAGATTTGGGGTTCCCATTGGATTCATCCATTGGAGGCTAGACCAGCTAGCTATCTACCCAATAGATCTGACAAATCCATCTCAGGGTTTGTGGTTTGTGCTTGATTTGTGAGAGAACTGGAGCTGAAGTGAAGATCAGCCATTGAGGGCAAATTGGAGAACATTCTGAGTAGGGTTTCACCCTAATCTCTCCCTTAGAGTGTGACGTCAGCCCTAGGAGGGCAGTTTTGGAGCATTTCGTGGACCTTATCAGCCTAGGAGAGGCAACGTCCAGCCCTAGGAGGGCTAATTTGATGTTTTTGAGGGTTTGGAGATCATTCTGGTGCATCAAGTCTGAGATTCAGCCTCCCACAGCCAGACGTCCAGTTTGGAAGAGGATAAATTGCAGATCAGAAGTGTTTGGGACAGTTTTGGACATCTCAGTCTGACGTCAGCCCTTGGGAAGACCTGATTTGCCAGCTGAAGGTGTTTTGAGGTGCATTTGTGTTTGAAATATCTCCTTTTCCTATTGTTTATCTGTTGTAGGTTGTAATAAGGGTTTGGTTGAAGAAAATAAATAAAAAATCAGAGTTCAGATCTGTTGTCTGTTTGTTATTTTCCTGCGTTTTGGTATATTTGTATTTGGTCTATTTCATAAAAGATATGTTTTTTTAGTTTATTTTCTATTTAACAAATTTCCATGCAGCCAAAAAACAACTCTGATAGCCTCACTTCAAACAACCGTAACAACTCCATTACTGCTAAGAATTTAACATATGACTAGTCATTTTTGAAGTACTTGAAAATATTCACATGATGGCGCAAGAAATTTTCGAATTTGGAACTCTTGTAAAATGATATGGCTTCCAAAAAAATATGACGAATTTCTGATTCCCCCCACCCCAAATTTAGCAAACCTTGAAAATAATCTGCAAATCAAGAAACGCTGCAACAATTCTCCACTTTGTTAGATCCATTGCTTTGATACTAGATATTAAGAAATTCTACTTATCATAAACATAAGTGATTCACACGTGTGCAAAATATTAAATAAATCAACTTACAAAGAATAATTCACATGCTAGACAAGATTTATAATACCCTTTATGTAGGGCAACACCAATAATATTTCTTGAGGAAAGGATCACTCCAAATATCTCCCAAGGTGAGAACTAGGAGGTCATGAGACTAGCGGTGTTGGAGGGAGAATTCTAGCATAGGCACAACCTACACTTTTCTATAAAAGACCAAGGATTTTGCAGGCAGAAAGATGGAGTGCTACTAGATAGAATTGCATAGGAGATGTCGTAATTGCTCTCAAATTGCATAGGATTTTGCCATTTTCTTATATTTTTATATAACCTTCTTACCTAAAATAAATCATGTTGTTTAATAGTCAGGATTTTTTTTGAGGTGTACTTGTTAGGCATTTCCAAAATTGTGAAAACAATTGTGTATTCTCTTTAGTTGTTTTTTGGGACAAATTTATACTACTATTCCTTGGAAGACATTTCACCATCAAACTTACATGGTTTCTTTGGTTTATCTATGCTTGACATAGAGTAGAACCATTACTTGTTATCACAATGTTTTTTTTTTATTGGTTATATGGGATTGAAATGCGCCCCCCCCTCCCGTATTACATCATGACCACATGGTGGTATTACAACAAGCTTGACAATTATGAATGTATTGTAGGCAAGATTCAAACCTTGGTCTCCTCCTTGACATATATCATAAACATGCATAATTATTAGCAACTACGCATGTTTATGATATGTTTTTTTAATTTATTTTCTATTTAACAAATTTCCACGCAGCCAAAAAACAACTCTTATAGCCTCACTTCAAACAACCGTAACAATTCCATTACTGCTAAGAATTTAACATATGACTAGTCATTTTTGAAGTACTTGAAAATATTCACATGATGGCGCAAGAAATTTTTGAATTTGGAATTGTAAAAAGATGTGGCTTCCAAAAAAATATGACAAATTTCTGATTCCCCCCACCCCAAAATTTAGCAAACCTTGAAAATAATCTGCATATCAAGAAACACTGCAACAATTCTCCACTTTGTTAGATCCATTGCTTTGATACCATATATTAAGAAATTCTACTTATCTGCAACATATTAAATAAATCAACTTACAAAGAATAATTCACATGCGAGACAAGATTGATAATACCCTTTATGTAGGGCAACACCAATAATACTTCTTGAGGAAGGGATCACTCCAAATATCTCCCAAGGTGAGAACTAGGAGGTCATGAGACTAGCGGTGTTGGAGGGAGAATTCTAGCATAGGCACAACCTACACTTTTCTATAAAAGACCAAGGATTTTGTAGGCAGAAAGATGGATGTAATGTCCCCCCTAATTTGGTACTTATAAAAAATTTTGATTCGAATCTTATTGCTGAAATAAATTTTGCAAAAACAAGAACAACTCCAATTGCCATATAAAAAATTACCCAAATTGCAACAATGTGCATCAATTTTCAGATTTCATAACTAGGGCACAAATTACAATATTTCCAAAAAGGTATTTGCAGACATCCAAAATATGCATACCAAAATCTGCAACCATTCGAGCACAAGCGTGAACCTTGAATGAATCCACCTGCACAGAACTGGGTTTTCGTCCAGCTCCAAACCCGAGGGTTTTCGTCCTCAGGAAGACCTTCGGGGTTTCCGTCCCGTCGGAGAAGAAATTCAGCCACCGGCACAATTCTCCAAAATAAAAAACATATCCAACCCCCGAAATGAGACCAAGTCACTGAATAAATAGGCTCCTCCTTGACAAACTCCTTTTTGCGCGCTCAATGTGGGATAAACATATTTCTTTCTTTTTTTAATTCCCACATCCCTTTAATTATAATATAAAGTTTTAACTTTATAAAATGAATTTAATAATTCACTTAATAAAACCAAGCTTCGCGCTTTAAAAACTCTGCCTTATGAAACTTGGAATGACCAACTGAAACCTGTTCTGGATACCCATTTCGTTGTAGAACAACATCCCCCTGTTCGCTCGGCAAGAAACCCTAAAAACCGACACTACTAAAAATAGCAATTCCAGCATCCTAGCTCCGTTTGACCCCGAACGACCACCAAAACTGAGCTCTAAGAATCCAAAAGCTGTCTCAAATATCTCCAAAGGCTCTCATCCATATGACATAGCCTACGGGAACCCGTGTATAGGCTAGTCTCTATGTGCTCCCACTAGCTGATTAGAAGGGAACATTACAATGGAGTGCTAGTAGATAGAATAGGAGATGCCGTAATTGCTCTCAAATTGCATAGGATTTTGCCATTTTCTTATATTTTTATTTAACCTTCTTACCTAAAATAAATCATGTTGTTTAATAGTGAGGATTTTTTTTGAGGTATAATTGTTAGGCATTTCCAAAATTGTGAAAACAATTATGTGTATTCTCTTTAGCTGTTTTTTGGCACAAATTTATGCTATTATTCCTTGGAAGGCATTTCACCATCAAACTTACATGGTTTCTTTGGTTTATCTATGCTTGACATAGAGCAGAACCATTACTTGTTAGCACAATGTTTTTTTTGTAATTGGTTATATGGGATTGAAATGCACCCCTTCCCCCTCCCCCCTCCCGTATTACATCATGACCACATGGTGGTATTACAACAAGCTTGACAATTATGCATGTATTGTAGGCAAGATTCAAGCCTTGGTCTCCTCCTTGAAAGTCGAGGAATCTAACCAGTTGAACTAATGCCATTTGATACTTGTTAGCACAATGTTAATGATACGTAACATTTTGGGATTTACTCACTAATATATTAGATTTTTTCTGATATGTAAATTTCTATTGAGTTTCCAAATAGCATTGCTATTGTTTCACTAGGAGTTGTCTGTGACTTGGAAACTTTATAGTTGGCTAATCTATTTGTCAAGCTATTTGAAAGTATGCATTTATTAGAAGTTGTAAAGTTATGCTTAATTCTAATGTTAGTTATACTGAATTATGTGCCAATAGGTATGGATTATGCTTATGAGTTGAAAGGATCATGGTTCAGTGCATAGAGGAAATTGGTAATGTACTAGATTACCTCTTACCTTGCCTTAATATAAAGTATTTAATACGACCTCGGCGTCTTAGAAACCCTGAGAAAGTGGCAACACAAACAGTTTGTAAGATCTCATTTACCATTCACATATTAAGTTTGTCATGTTCAATTAACTGCATTTACAAATTAAATTTTAATTATTGGGGAACTGAATTTACCTATGAATTGAGTTATGCTCTCAGGACAAAACAAAAGAAAATTCCCATGCATAAAGGCTTTGATCAATGTTTGTTTCTAGTAGCATGTTTGTATTCATGCTTTTGTATACTAGTCTTACCCTGAACTATAGGAACACTATTTTTTTTAAATGTACTCTAATGCAAAGCCTCTATTATCCACAAGTTTGATCCATCTGAGTTTCAGGTTAAGTATTTTATCATATTTAGTGATTACTTCAGTTTCTTTGTGACTTGTCGTATGGATCACTTTGCTGCACCTGAAACAAAGAAGAGCAAGAGATGGTGCTGTGTGATTTAGTTTGGATGCAGAAGCTGTTTTACTTTTCTTCATGAGATCTTAAGTTCATATAGTAGATAATGATGAGAATACAAGTGATTCCCATATTGGTAAGGCAATTGTGAAGGTGGGTTTGAAGCTCTTACAGGATAAATTCCCCCTCCTTGGGACTCAGTTCCTTATAGATGAAGGCTCAGAATGGTCAAGAGACAGTCAACAAACATAACACCAATGACATAACTATTCACATCCTATAATTAATGTTGACAGAGCATATGGTTCACATTTCTCGTTCTTTGTGTCCTCACACCATTCTTTGCACATTGCATTATATCTTTGTGTGAAGCAATACTAGAGGATTGTCTCTCTAACTATTCCATATATTTTCACTGCCCATAATTAATGTTGATATAGCATATGGTTCACATTTTCTCGCTCTGTGTCCTCACACCATTCTTTGCACAATTGCATTATATCTTTGTGTGAAGCAGTAAGAGAGGATTGTCCCTCTAACTATTCCTTATATTTTTATCTTCCCATAATTAATGTTGACATAGCATATGGTTCACATTGTCTCTTTCTTTATGTCTTCACATCATTCTTCGCACAATTGCATTATATCTTTGTGTGAAACAGTAATCGAGAATTGCCCCTATTGGTATTCATTGTTGTCTGAGTCACTATCATCTCTAGTATGTGTACTGGTCTTGTTTTCACTTTTCAAGTTCATTGCTTGAGTATAATATTTATCATATTATGTCAGTGGAACGACCCTAAATTTAGATTTATACTTTGGGAAGAGTGACATGAATCTTTTTTTCTCCAGAGTGTTAGTTGAGGCCTTTTCTGATTTACTAACTAGTAATGGGTTTCTTCAATTTTCTAATGTATGTCATGATTGGTTTGTTTTAACTTTTTTTGTATTATATACTTTTGCTACTATCTCATTGATATCTGTAAACATTTTTATCTTTTCTTCAAAAGCTTTTCTTAACCATCAACCTTCTTAAAACAGCCTTTATCAAATTCTATATGCTATTTTATGGTGACACCTCTCAGAGTTGCTAGAAAAACAGTTATCAAGTATGCCTCATCCAGCTGGCTATTTGTCATCTGTTTAGTTTCATTAGTATTATAGTGATGTATACTATCTTGTCTGTCATTGCCTATATACTGGGGCAAATGTTGCCTACATGTAATATGAGTTGGCCTTTACATCACACTAACAGTTTGTCTTCTCCAAATTATTGTTTGCTTATTCAACCAGTTGATCTCTAGTTGTACAACGTATAGCTGATACAGCTCTGAAAATGGATCTTTAAACTTTGATTGCACATAAATATGTGAAACACTACATGTAATATGTCAAATCCGTATCTGCAAGCAGACTCTGTCATGTTCAATATTGCTGAAGAAAAGACATCGGAAGCCCTCTGGAAGAAGAAGCTTGAAAAGTTGTATGAGACGAAATCAACAACAAATAAGATTTTTCTGAAAAAAACAACTTTATAGCCTGAGGATGAAGGAGGGTTCATCTGTGGCAGATCATCTGAATGAGTTTAATACCTTAATTGAACATCCGAAATTCTCATTAACATTCAATAAAAACATTACAATGTTTAAATAGCTTAGGAAAAACTATTAACAACTAACTAGAAAATAGGGGAGAGAAGAAAAAATTAAAACCAAACTCTCTCTCTCACCGCCTGCCGTCCACCTCCTTGCCGTCAACCTTCTTGCCGTCAACACAAAGGTGAATGCTCTCGAGGTTAAATGCTAACATTCTCCCCCTTAAAGTTGAGAGGGCTGACAAGACAGTCTCTCAGCTTTATATATTGAGCTTTAGCAATGCCTTTGGTGAAGATGTCCGCCATGTTGTCCAAAGTGCTGCAATGTTTAAGCTCAACTACCTGTTTCTCCACCATGTCTCGGATGAAGTGATACTTCATATCAAAGTGTTTTGATCTGCTATGGTGGATAGGATTATATGCCAATTGAATGGCACTCATGTTGTCACAGTACAATCTTGTAGGACCACTTTGTTGTTCTCCAATCTCTTCAAGGACTTTTCTCAACCATAGAGCTTGAGTACTAGCATGTGTGATTGCTATATACTCAGCCTCAGTAGATGACAATGCTACAACAGTCTGCTTTTTGGAACTCCATGTAATTAGTCCTGACCCAAGACTAAAACAGTTCCCTGATGTAGATTTTCTATCATCTATATTGCTGCCCCAATCACTATCACTGAAGCCAACTAACTTTACAGAATTACATTTGTGGTAATGGATCCCAAAATCCAATGTACCCTTTACATATCTCAGAATTCTCTTAGTTGCTTGAAAATGTAGTTCTGATGGATCAGCCATAAACCTTGAAACAAGAGAAACAACATACTGAATATCAGGTCTTGTGTTGGTGAGAAACATCAGACTCCCAACCATGCTCCTGTAAGTGGTCATGTCAACCTTCGGTGCTCCATCATCTTTGCTCAATTGGATCCCATGACCCGTTGGAGTTGCAACTGATTTGCATTGCTCCATGGCAAATTTCTTAATCATATCTTGAGCATATTTGTGTTGACATATGAAGATCCCTCTATCTGTTTGATGAACTTCCATGCCTAGGAAGTAATGCATTAAGCCTAGATCTTTCATCTCAAATTGTTTCATCATGGAGTGTTTGAACTCCTTATTCATCTTATCATTACTACCCATAAATATGAGATCATCCACATATAAACAAACTATGAGAATGTCTTTACCTTGCTTTAGGTAGTAGAGAGTAGGTTCACTTTTGCTCCGAGTGAATCCATACTCCTTGAAGTAGCCATCAATGCGAGAGTACCATGCTCTTGGTGCTTGCTTGAGGCCATATAGTGCTTTTTTCAGTTTGTAAACAAGGTTCTCCTTACCTTGTTCTTTAAAACCTTGAGGTTGTTGGACATAAACCTCTTCATCTAAGTACCCATTGAGAAAGGCACTCTTTACATCCATGTGCTGAATTTTCCACCCTTTGTGGGCAGCCAAGGAAAGTACTGATCTGATAGTTTCCTGTCTAGCAACAGGAGCAAAGGTCTCCTCATAATCAATGCCATATTTTTGAGTGAAGCCTTTTGCTACAAGTCTTGCCTTGTGTCTTTCAATGCTTCCATCAACATTGAATTTGGTCTTGTAGACCCATTTGCATCCAACACATTTTTTACCCTTAGGAAGCTTCACTAGCTCCCAAGTATCATTCTTTTTTATAGAGGTGATTTCCTCTTCCATGGCTTGTTGCCATACATCATGAGTGCATGCTTTCTCATAGCTAGATGGCTCTAGCTGTGCACTAGTCATTAAAGCATAATTAACTACATCTCCCTTAGGATCATTGGAGTCATCATCACCATACATATGCAGATTTTCAAGTTTTTGTAAAACTGCATTCATTTCACTAGCTTGACTTCTAGTGTATCTTTTCTGGAAATTCTTATCCAACATTTGAAAATATGGATGATGTTGTAGTGTTCTTTTACCTCTTGATGGAGAATCAATATCCATAGGTGAAGAACTTACTGATCTTTGTGGAGAAGGACTTGGAGTAGTTGTTGATGTACTCGAAGTAGTACTCATACTTGGGCTTGGAGGACTTCCTTTGCTGTTTTTGGGCTGCACTTGCTGCACTTGAGAGGTACTTGCATCATGAGATCCATCATCAACAAAAAGTTTTTGATGACCCCATTCTCCCCCTTCATCAAAAATTACATCCTTGGAAAGTACAATTTTATGTGTTTTGGGATTGTAGAGCCTATATGCTTTGGTAGACTCACAATATCCTACAAAAATACATGCTTGACTCTTGGGGTCAAGTTTCTTTCTTTTCTCATCAGGAATGTGGGCATATGCAAGAGAACCAAAAACCTTAAAGTGTTTTACATTTGGCTTTTTGCCATACCATCCTTCATAAGGAGTGATCCCATCCAAACTAGAAGTAGGACTCCTATTCAAAATGTAAACACTAGTTCTAACAACATCGGCCCAATACATGTTACTGAGATGCTTAGTTTGAAGCATCGATCTTGCCATTTCTACTATGGTGCGGTTCTTTCTTTCCGCCACACCATTCTGTTGTGGAGTATAGGCAGTGGTGAATTGCCTTTTTATCCCACATTCTTTACAATATTTTAGAAATGCATTTGAGGAATACTCTCCTCCTCTATCTGTCCTTAGACATTTTACAATGAACTCACTTTGTTTCTCTACATTATTCTTGAAATCTATGAAGCAATCAAAAGCTTCATCTTTGGTTTTCAAGAAATAGATCCAACACATCCTAGAGAAATCATCTATAAAAGTGAGAAAATAGGAATTATTACCTATGCTTTTTGTCTGCATTGGACCACAAATGTCCGAATGCACTAATTGGAGTGGATGACTGGCCCTCCACGCTTGTCCTTTTGGGAACTTGGATCTTGAGTGCTTTCCCAAAGCACATCCTTCACAGACCTCCTTGTGTTCATCAATTTTGGGAAGTCCACATACCATAGCTTGAGAAGTTAACAATTTCAAGCTTGCAGAATTTAGGTGACCATATCTCAAGTGCCAAAGCACACTTGGATTTGCTATAGCAATACTAGCAAGTTGAGCTCCCCCTGGTTCCCCAAACTTAAGGGGAAACAACCTATTCTTGGTCATAGGTACTTGTGTAATGACTCTATTACAATTGTTCTTATCAAAAATTACACATTTGCCTTCATCAAAAACAAGTCTATAATTTTTCTCCATCATTTGTCCAACACTAAGCAAATTATGTTGGAGTTTGGGGGTGTAATAGATGTCATTTACCTTTTTGGTGCCTTCTTTTGTTGGAACCTCCATGGCTCCAATGCCTTCAACTTGCAAAGCTTTATCATCTCCCAACTTGATTCGAGATTTATAGGTGGAATCCATTGTAGCAAAGAGCTCTTCTTTGCCACTCATGTGATTGGAACAACCAGTATCCAAAATCCAAGTGTCATTCAGATTTTGATCTGATTTTCCATAAGAAAGAAACAGATTTGATGTTCCTTCTTCTTCACCATAGTTGCCATATTGACCGCTGCCTCCTTGAGAAGTCTTGGACCAACAGTCTCGAGCAAAATGACCAGGCTTGCCACAATTGAAACAAGCTTTCTTTGTTTTGTCACCTCCTCTTCCTTGATTGCCATTTCGACCTTGATTTCCACCTCTGCCTTGATTGCTACCTCTGCTTTGATTGCCACCTCTGCTTGGATTTCCTCCTCTTGAGCTACTTCTTCCTCTTCCTCTTCTTTGTCCTCTGCCTTGGCCTCTTCCTTGTCCTCTTCCTGCACCCTCATTGGATGAGAAAGCTTTATCATCGCCTCCATAGCTTGTTGAAGTAGACCCTTGTAATCTCTCTTCATGAGACATTAATGAACCGATTAGTGCATCAAAAGTTAGAGTGGAAAGGTCTTTTGATTCTTCAATGATGATAGCAATGTGGTTCCATTTATGAAGAAGTGTTCTCAACACTTTCTTCACAACCGCTTCAGGTTTGACTTCTTCGCCAAGAGTTTCCATCTTGTTGACAACTGCTTTGACTCTTACGCAGTAGTCTCCAACTTTCTCATCTTCATTCATTTTGAGATTCTCAAAATCTCGTTTCAGGGTTTGAAGCCTTACTTGCTTCACTTGATCACTTCCTTGATAGCTGTCTTTCAATGCTTTCCATGCATCTTGGGCAGTTAAACAAGAGGTAATCCTCGGAAAGATGCTCTTCTCCAATGCTGCTTGGAGATGATAGAGAGCAGAGGAATTGCTCTTTTGGGCATCTTTCTTTGTCTTCTTATCGGCTGCACTCAAAGTGGTCCAATCTGAAGGTTCTGTGTAACCTTCTTCGACTATATCCCATAGTCCCTTGCCTATGAGTAAGGTCCTCATCTTGATGGACCAATACTCATAATCAAACCCATTAAATTCTGGAATGGGTAGATTATTATTGGATGCCATAGCTTTTGGAAATAAACTAGAAACACACTTTTTATTTCTCAATTACAATCAAAGCACTATGCTTTTCAAAGGAAGAATTACAGATTTAAATCAAATCTAACTTGATCTACTCTCTCGTAGATATCTTGTTCTACCTGCTGAGGTTCTCCTATCACTGGATTGACAAAGTTGTCAGCAACTGAATCATCGTCGTCACTAATAAGAATGATTTCGGGTGAATACGGTTCTGGCTCCAGTATTTCAACTGAGTCACTATCACTCAGATGAGTATTCTCTGGCTCTTGTGGTGCAACTCCTACAGATTCTGACTCCTCAAATCTGCTACCAAAGGAATTGTCTTCTGAATCAACGTCATATCCTGCATCTGGTGCTCTTTGATGGGCTATTACAACATTTTGTAGTTGACTGAATACAGTATTCAATCCATACATTCAAACTTTTTCATCAAAGGATTCGGGGTTTTCTCTTACTAAAAGAGAACAAAGGGCATGATAGCATCCAGTTGACCTTATCATTAATGATTACAAAATTCTACCCCTTTGTATAAAATATCCCCCCTTAAAGCCTCTTAGGCTATTACAAAAAATTCACTCTTAAAGCCTCTTAGGCTATTACAAAAATTTCCTCTTAGGAAATGTCCTCTTTTTTAATATTGCAAAATAAAAAAAAAATTTTATCAATAATTTTAATTAATAATAAAATTTAATATCAATTAAAAAAATTTAAAAAAACCTTTAAAAATGAATTTTAATTAAAATTAATATTAAATTATTAACTAATTTCATAAAATTAATTTTAAATTTTGCAAAATAAAAAAAAATCTTTTGTTTTTTTTTGTGGGTCGGAGGGTTTCGAACCCTCGACCTTATGGCCCTGGGCCTTACCGCACGGCCAACAACCGCCGCGGTAGCTCACCTACCGTGAGCTAAGGTGAGGACTCCTCGCCTTAAAAGGCTCGGGGAATTAATAATAATAAAAAATTTAAAACTTTAAGCCCCGACGGGACTTGATCTGCGCTCGATCGCGGACGAGCGCCCTAAGACTGGCTAGCACTGCTAGTCAGGCTACGGTACCGGTCGGGTACCAAAGGGAACGATGTTCCCTTTATTCTTGTCCGCCGGGCAAGTTTTAAAAAAAAAAAAAAAACTTGGGACTGATTGTACCACATTGCCTGTGCGGCAATGCTTGAGGTGTATAAACGAAACACGCACCCTTTCAACATGATTGCCTTCGGGCAATCACAGTATGTCCTTTTTGCCGCCCGATCTGCCAATCAACAACCGCCAACTCAGCATCCAATGAAAGACTGCCAACTCAACATCCAATCAAAGTCTTCCACGTGTGTCTCGGTTCCCGTGCCCAATCAACGCTAGGTGTCCGCCACGTCAGCTACCTCGGGAGTTGTGCCGTCTGCCACGTCAGCTCCTACCTCGGGAGTTGTGTCGTCCGCCACTTAGCCCCTCGATCCTCGTGCGTCCGTCCGCCAGGTCATGTCAGCTCTGCAGTCCACCACGTGTCCTCGAGAATCATGTCGCTAGCTCCATGCGTCCGCCTCGGGAGTTGTGCTGCCAGCTCCACGTGCGCAGGTCCTCTACGGGCCGCTACTCGGCTCCTCGGGATGCGTGCCTGCGGGCCCTCGGCTCCGCGGGATGCGTGCCTGTGGGACCTCCTCGATCCGTGAGCCTGTCGGATGCTTAATACCCTAACCCCCTCACCGTGCGCTCTGATACCAAATGAACATCCGAAATTCTCATTAACATTCAATAGAAACATTACAATGTTTAAATAGCTTAGGAAAAACTATTAACAACTAACTAGAAAATAGGGGAGAGAAAATAGGGGAGAGAAGAAAAAATTAAAACCAAACTCTCTCTCACCGCCTGCCGTCCACCTCCTTGCCGTCCACATTCTTGCCGTCAACACAAAGGTGAATGCTCTCGAGGTTAAATGCTAACACTAATCAGTAAACTGGTCTCAGTTAATGTGAAGATGGAGGATGAGGATAGAGCTATCACCCTACTTTGTTCCCTTCCGGGCACTTGGGATCATTTGGTGATGACCATCAACAATTCATCATCAAGAGCTCCAACTTTTGATGATGTGGTAGCCGCTTTGTTAGCAAAAGAGTTGAGGCGGAAAACGTCTTTGGAACCCTCAACCAATGAAGCCCTAGCTGTAAGAGGTCGATATTTCGAGAGGAGTCAACAAGGTAGATCACAGTCCAAATCTAAGTCTAGAGGACGTACGTTGAAAGGGAAGTGCTAGCATTGTGGGAAGCTAGGGCACTCGAAGGACTGTTGGCATCTAAAAAAGGAAAAGAATGGTGAAAAGCAGTTTCAACCATTAGCTGAGGCCATTACGGTAGATTTAGGAGAGACGACAACATGTGAGGCTTTTTGTATCAGCAACAACAAATCTATTCTATATACCTAGGTTTTGGACTCGGGTGCATCTTTCCACGTCTCCTCATAGAGACTGGTTTGTCAAATATCAACCACATAGTGGTGGGATGGTCTACTTGGGTGATGATCACCCTTTAGAAGTTGTGGGAAGAGGGGGCATCAGGATTAGGCTGGACGATTGTAGAGAAAGGACGTTATGTGATGTACGACATGTGCCTGATTTGCGGAAGAATTTGCTCTCAATCAAGATGATGGATAAGCTAGGGTATTCTATCACTTTTGGTAACAATTATTGCAAAATTACCAGAGGAGCCCTTGTAGTAGCAAAAGGAGAATCTTATGGAACCCTATATCGTTTGTGCGGTGATACGGTGACAAACGATGCAGCAACAACAACTTCAAGAAATACTTAGGATGCAGTAGTGCTATGGCATCAACGCATTGGACATATGAGTGAAACAGGTTTGAAAATTCTGCATGATTGAGGTATGCTTTCTGGGGTTAAGTCTTGTAATTTAGACTTGTGTGAGAACTGTATTTTTGGTAAACAAAAAAGGGTTCGGTTTACTGCAAGCTCTAGTAAGAGTTCTGATTTTCTGCAACTTATACATTCTGATATATTTGGACTAGTCCCCACTCGGTCCTTAAATGGTGCTATATATTTTTTGACATTTATAGATGATTGTTCTAGAAGAGTGTGTGTTTATTTTTTGAAAAATAAGTCGAAAGCTTTGGAGAAGTTTAAAGAGTTCAAAGCACGAATAGAGAAAAGTTTGGGCAAGCCTATTTTATGTCTCAGGTCAGATAATGGGGGTGAATATTGCTCCAAGGAATTTGATAAATTTGTATGTAGGAAGGAATTAAGCACCAGAAGACTATACCATATACTCCACAACAAAATGGTGTGGTTGAGCGAATGAATCGCACAATCATGGAACGTGCAAGAAGCATGCTTAGCGCATCTAGGTTGGATAAAAGGTTCTAGGCAAAGGTTGTTAATACAATTGCTTACCTCATTAACAAGTCACCTACAGCTGCGTTGGATGGACAGATTCCGGAGGAGGTTTGGTGTGGTAAGCCAGTTGATTACTCTCATTTGCGTACCTTTGGTTGTGATGCATTTGCCCATGTGCCTAAAGAAAAAAGGTCCAAACTTGACCCCAAATCAAGCAAATGTGTTTTTCTCAGCTATGGAGATACAGTGAAGGGGTATAGACTGTGGGATCCTACTACCCACAAGGTAATTATTAGTCGGGATGTCATTTTTAATGAAAAATCCATGCAAAGGAAGGAGGTACAGCAAACACCTAATGTTGTACCAGTTGAAGTAGATATGAATGAAGATTAAAATGAAAATCAGCATGCTGAAGCTTCTGATCAGCATGCAGAACAACAAGTGGAGCAGCCACAAAAGTTAGAAGACCAAGAGCCACAACCAACATATCATTGGGTTAGAATATCTACACGTCCTCAAAAGTGTCCGGAAAGGTATTCTCCTGTTTTTTAGTCCTTTTTTGTTTTGTTAATTGATGATGGTGAGCCTAGTTCATTTCAGGAAGCTAGAGAATCTAAAAATGCAGAAAAGTGGAGCAAAGCCATGGAGGAGGAAATGGAAGCACTTTGCAAGAACAAAATGTCGGAATTTGTGGATCTCCCACTTGGAAGAAAGGTTGTTGGCAACAAGTGGGTGTACATGGTAAAGAATGACAGTGATGGGTTGTTGGAATGCTATAAAGCTCGCTTGGTGGAAAAGGGATATGTGCAAAAGTTAGGTATAGACTTTAATGAAATTTTCTCTCCAGTTGTGAAGCTGACTACTGTTAGAGTTTTACTTGCACTTGTAGCAGCACAGGATTTAGAACTGGAGCAGCTTGATGTAAAAACTATTTTCTTGCATTGTGATCTCGAGGAGGAGATTTATATGGATCAGCCTGAGGGCTATGAAGGAGGCAAAGAACATTGGTTTGCAGACTCAAGAAATCTCTGTATGGATTGAAACAGGCGCCAAGGATGTGGTACAAAATATTTGACACCTTCATGAAGAGCCAAGGTTTTAGCAGGAGTGAAGTTGGCCATTGTGCATACTATAAAAGGTTTGATGATGGCAGTTTTATTATTTTGTTGTTGTATGTAGATGATATGCTAGTTGTAGGTCCTAGCATGAAGAAAATCATTGATCTAAAGGCTCAGTTGGCTAGGACATTTGAAATGAAGGATTTAGGAGCAACAAACCAAATTTTAGAGATGAAGATACAAAGGGACTGAATAGGAAGGAAGATCTGGTTATGTCAACAATCATATATAGAAAATATTCTGCAGCGCTTCAATATGCAGAATGCAAAACCAGTTAGTACCCCACTTCTTTCACACTTCAAATTATCTTCCGAACAGTGTCCTAGAACAGAAGCAGAGAAGACAAACATGTCTCGTGTACTATATTCATCAGCAGTAGGAAGCCTCATGTATGCCATGGTAAGCACAAGACCAGATATTGCCTAAGCAGTTGGAGTTGTTAGCCGGTACATGGCAAATCCTGGTAAGGAGCATTGGAATGCAGTGAAGTGGATATTTAGATATTTAAGAGGCACTTCAAATGCTGCTATCTACTACGTATACACAAATTTGCAAGTTAAAGGTTTTGTGGATTCTGATTATGGTGGAGATAGAGATGCGAGAAAGTCCACTACAGGATATACTTTCACTCTTGCTGGTGTAGCCGTGAGTTGGACTTCTAAGTTGCAGTCAGTAGTGGCTTTATCAACCATTGAAGTAGAATATATTGCAGCCATTGAAGCCAGCAAAGAGGCAATTTGGCTAGAACGACTGTTGGGAGACTTCAAGATAATGCAGGAGAAGATTACGTTGCATTGTGATAGCAGTGCTATTCAGTTAGTGAAGAACCCAACATTCCATGATCGCTTGAAACACATTGATGTTAAGTACCATTTTATAAGAAATTTGGTGGATGAAGGTAGGATCCTGTTGGAGAAAATTAATAACGAAGTGAGTCATGCAGATATGCTTACAAAGCCGATCAAGACAAAGAAGTTTGAGTGGTGCAAAACTTCTCTGGGATTGCTGAAAATGTGATAAGGGCAGCATTGGGCAATTGGCACTTGGATGGGAAACATAGGCAAAGAATTCCTGTATATTGACTTCAAGTGGGAGAATGTTAGGTGGTGAAGTGAATATCTAGATCTCCAATGTTCTTTAGCAGAGAGGTGCATGGTGGTGCAGTTTATAGTGATCCTTCCCCACGCGTTGTGCGTACTTTGGGAGAGGAAACAAATAATTTTTTGGAGTCTTCCTTTGGGAGAGGAAATGAATAGTTTTTGGAGTCTTCCTTTGGGAGAGGAAATGAACAATTTTTGGAGTCTTCTATTGTATTTTCTATAAAAGGGGAATGACCCCTTGCATGTAACAATTTTTAGTGAATGTAAAAGTTTGCCGAAATCAATAAAATAACGAAGCTGCCATTGCCTCGTGGTTTTACCTGCACACTGCAGGGTTTCCACGTAAAAATTTGTGTTACTGATTTTTTTCTGTGTTATTGTTTTGCTTGCTCGTAATATTTGTTTTCTAACACACTTACACCTAACTGGGGGTTTAGTTTATAGGTCCTTCCCTTATTCTTCATCCAATTTCATAGTCATGTCTTTGCAAGAGATATGCATCTCTCTCAGACTTGGAACAACAATGCTTTGAGTAACACTTCCAAGACATACCTACAAAGATGCACCTCTTTGATTGCATCATCAAACCCACAATCCTTTATGGATTTGAGATTTGGGGTCCAAGTCTAGGGTGTGTTGATTGAGCTAGCACTGAGAGGTCCTAGACTACTTTACTTTAGCGATTTATCCAATATAAAAGAACAATTCCCCAATGTATTGTTCAGGCTGAGTTTGGCACTCATCCTCTTCGCCTTGAGAGCATCTTCAGAATTATATTTTAGCTTCATCGCCTTAGATCCATGGGTGATTGCAACTTAGGTTGAGAGAGGTAATTATATTTGGCCCTTTGCTCCTCAAAATGCATTACCCCTCTAGGGGTTCTTTTAGCTGTCATCGTGATTGGTACTCAGAAGTTAGTTGGCATCTAGATCAATTACCTACATTCGATTTCTCTTTAAATGTTCCACCTTGCCTTCTTCCTAACAAGAGAGTAAATAATCAAGTATTCATCAATATATTTAGATTGCTTGGGCCATACCATCTCAATCTCTTAGTCCTAAGTTGACCTTCTACACTAAACATTTCATGAGGATTGAGAATGGCATTATTACTCATCCTAATTATGTTGAGCGACATTGGACACACAACCTTAGGATTCCTTTTGGTCAGCTCAAAGTATGCTCACATCAGTTGCAAGTGGAAATGGACCACCATATTCCTCGAGAGGATAGGGTATGTCATCTTTGCTCTATTTAGGAGGTGGAGACTGAAGAACATTTTATCTATATGTGTCCTGTTTATTATGAGATTCGAGGGAAGTACTATTGCTTGTATAGAGACTTAGGTGGATTGCTTGCCACTTTTTTCAGCTATCCTAAGGATGCTTGGCTTTTTACCTCAAGGAAGCTATTGCTCTTCTGTGTGAACTATTACAAGGGAGACATACTACAGCTTGATGAATCATCTCATTCTTTCACTCTATCTCTGCAGTCAAGAGTAATAAGAGCTCATTTGAAGCTACAACTATCCAAGATGTTAATGATATATCTGTGTGCACTTGTCTACATACAAAAGTGGCTACTAGGGCTTTAGTTCTTTCTTCTTGCTTGCGCCAGGTTAAGATTGCAGTTATTCGGCGTTGATTCTTGGCCACCCCTCACATACCAAGGAGTTGTAGACAAATGCAACTTACCAGTTTCTTGTCCTCTTCTATTGGTTCCACAACCATGGATGCTAGAAGAGTCTTGAGGTGTTGAACTCCATGTCCTCCCAAGATTATCCAACCAAGTCCTCTTAGTCCTGGCCATTATCTTGGGAGGATCATTAGATCCTATGTTGGCCCTTTTAAAATAGTTGGTGATAACAATGACTATGCTTCTACTTTACATCCCACTATAGATTAATGTTGGCGCTTGGATCCACTAGAGAATAGGACTGTAGTTATTTGACGTCAAATTTTGACCACCTCCCACATACCGAAGAGTTGTAGATAGACACAACTTACAAGTTTCTTGTCCTCTTTTATTGGTTCCATAGCCATGGATGCTAGAAGAGTGTTAAGCAGTCAAACTGCATGTCCTCCGAGGATTATCCAATCAGGCCCTCTTAGTCCTGGCCATTCTCTTGGGACCATCATTAGATCCTGTGATGGCCCTTTTTGGATAGTTGATGACGACGACGATTGTGCTTCTACTTTACAATCCATTATAGATTAATGTTGGTGCTTGGATCCATTAGAGCTCCTTTCTATCTCTATTGTACCTCGACATCTAGCTCTCTCTTAGTGATTACTTTTAGCCTGTTAGGGTTTATGCGTTTTGGGTAACCCTTGAGGTTGTAATTTTATGCCATACAATTGTTCCACTTTAGAGTAGTTTACACTATATTCTTTACTCTAGATTAGCTTAATTTTGTAGTGCATTGTAATTTGTAACAACTCTTATCAATGAGTCCCATTTGCCTACTTTGGCCATTTGTGGACATTAATAGAATTATCTGATCTTATCTTATCTTCCTAGATTTGAGGAAGACTCCTCCTCACCAACATGAATACCTTTTTTTTTTGGCTTCATCTCTATCTTCCTGAATACCCCTCCTCCTTGCATAATGCTCCCTATTCCGACCCTTTTCCCCACTTTTAACCAATATTCATAAATGTTGACAAAGGAGAATACTCCTTGCTTCTCCTTATTTAGACTATTAGCTTGAGCTTTAGCTCTCTTTTCTCTTCTTAATGAAGTAAGCTTTATTTTTAAGTGCAAGATTTTATTAGCTGTGGCAATGGAGGTCCCTCCAAACTTCATCCTTTGCGGGCCTTAATTCACTCTATGCTATATAATATATTTAAATGTTATCTCTATAAGCTTGCATCCAACTCCACCTTGGGCTATAAAGAACTTAATTAATTTTATTTATTTTTAATTTGGTTATGTGAGATTAAAATGGGCCCCCCTGTCATACATCATGACTTGGCCACCTTGGTAGTTCAACAAGCCATATATTGATATTACAACAAACTGTATTATCACTACACCCATGGGAATTGAGCTTTGGTGGGCTTTTTGTGAGCCAAACATATTCACTAGTCGGACTTTAACCCCATGGGGAAAGAACTTAATTAATATTTAAGATAAGAAATTGATAAATCAATTTTAATATTCATTTAGTGTTTGCCCACACACTTGTCACAAGGGCAACCAGCTTAGCCATAAATTATTTGGTTCTATGGGGTTGAAATTGATCCCACCTGTATTATGTCATGGCTGCATTATTGCAGTATTTCAATGAACCACATTATCTTGCTATTACAACAAACCCTTAACATAGGTCGCTTTATTGGAAAAATGCTCATCACAATGCAGAGATTTGATCCCAGGCCAGGCTGAGATGATTGCATCCCGTTTACCATTGTTCCACAATGCCTTGGACAAGAAACAATCGTAATTTTTTTAAATGGTTGTATGGGGTTGAAACAAGCACCACCTCTATCACATCATGACTGCATTATTACAATATTACAAACCACATTTTCTTGGTATTACAACAAACTGTATTGGCTACCTTATCATGGGTGTGTCTATTACAATGTGGGGATTTGAATTGCTCAACAATGCTTTGGACTAGAAATGTTAAGGTTCATCCATGGATTGGAAAATTGTTATTGTGTGAAACACATCATTCCCCATTGCTTGCCCGAAACCCAATGGGCTGAAGCAATCATAATATTAACATCATTTGTTCATCACATTAAGTCAGTATTATAATAAAAGTCAAAAGATCATGCTGGATCCATAAAATAGTCTAGAAATTCTATTTTCACAAGACTCGGTTGGGTGCATTATGTGGGACACTACATCCACATGATGCCATTTACACAAATACATGATCTACCCATTTTGGGTTAATGCCTGTAATTTGCACTTTATAATTTTATTATCTTTGGAGCACTATTATGGCTCCTTCCAGGCCATTGTAAAGCATGTACATTTTGATTCCCATTGACCTACTTTGATCACTTATAGACATTTAAATAATTTCTTTCCTTCTTTCTTTGTCATTTATATTCTCGTCCATGATGTGCAAAGTTCCATTTGCATGCACAATGTGTATATAAGAAGCCTCAAAATTATTTGTTCTTAATTTTCAACATTATAAAATTTAAACAAAAAATTATCATTTGTATTTAAGAAGGCACAAAAGGAATTTATTTTAACTTTTTTAGACTGTCAAACTTAAGACGGTGGTTATTTATTTCTTAGGTTTAGGACTTCAATTGAGGTGAGGAAATGTAGTTGTATTTGTTGGAAATATCAAAACATAAGAGAAGGAATAAGATTGTGCCCTTTTTTCCTTATGTTTGATATGAAAGCACGGTCTAATATTAAGAATCAAGGATTTATTTCCCATATCCTTTGATCTTATACGAGGGATGGTGGATCTGAGGAGACAAATTATTGTAATTATGCCACCGAAAGCACAGGACTCACACACCATATGATGGGTTAAAGGAATGTTCTATAAGATGAGAAATTCTTTGATTCATTATTACATTAGAGCAGGAGACCCTATCAGTCTTACATAACTACTTCATCGTGGGAATCACTAACTAATAGCATTGACGTCCAAGGTTCATGATTCAGATAATATACAATAGAAATGACCATGACATATCTTCCTTATCATGTCCTCTTTGCATTTTATGTTGTCATTTGCTTCTGCCTTTAAAGAGCAAAGTAAAGCAGCATCCTTTTATCAAACAGATTTCCCAACTCATGGCAAAGTTTGTAAGACATTGAACAAACACACGAGAAGTTCAAGCAAATGCATGACAGACGTTACATAGTTCATAATTTTCATTGTTGTGGATACAATCTGGTTAAATTTTCACAAGAAGAGATTTAAGCAGTGAACATCATAGACTCAAACATATCAGGTATGAACCATATGCCATCAAGCAAGCTGGTGGCCAGAATACATTTTGGCAGGATATCTTAGCACACCTGGGTATTCATATTGTCTTGAATGTTAGCAATCTCAAGCCCTACAAACTACCTTATTTGGAGAAGCAGTATGAATTATGCATTTCACTGCAACCGTTTCATATTTCTAGCTTCCACTTCTGAGCATGAACTTCTAGAGGTAAGAACACAAGTGACAAGAAGACAACAAACTACTATGTATTTATGAGAATGCAATGACAGCCTACTTTCTGAAGTTGAGTGGAGTCTGGTCTCCAAGATTTAGCAGGAGTACCATCATATATAATAAAAATTGATGTCAATTTCCATCAATAAGTGAGGAGGCAACTCAGAGAAAGGATAAGTTTTAATCTTCATGAAGTATTTTTAAATTTAAATGTCAATTACAAAGGCTTATACATCATTTTTAAAAGTCGAAATCTCTCAATGGTCTGTAGAATCTATCCAAGGGGAATAGCTTCTGTCATATTGGACAAGTCTTCATCTAGAGAGTTCTGTTTAACTCATTTGGAACTTCATTAAAAAATATTTGCCCCTTGCTACTATGTTCAGTAACCTTTCCATTCAGCACTGCTGAAGACTGTTTTGTTCTCACATTTCTGGAGAAACATTTCATCATTTAAAATTGATATCATGCTAGAACAGTCACTATCTAGAATATTGGATAAGTGTTTAAGCTCATTCCCTTATTGGTATATTGTAAAGATAGTGATCTAGATTTGCAGTAGGCCCACTTTTACATCAAATCATTTTTCTATGGGTCATATATCTCTTAGCTGAAGTTAATGATTCCCATTTCCAGTATAGCATAAGCTATAAAACTCATTTATTTTTCCAGTATAGCATAAACTATAAAACTCAGCTTGAGATTATCTTCTTGATTATTGGTTATTTTCATAGGATCCGTACTTTAGGAGATACCCCTGCGGGTTGCAGGTGGTACCCTTACCTCGCCCTTTGCTTCTTGATGGAACTCTCTCCGAGTTCTCGGGGAGGCCGGAGGAGTTGGTATTTTCAGGTTTCTACCCTCCTGGCCAGCATTCAGATATGGATAGATAGGCTCCCCCCTTATTCTTTGGGGGTTCTCCCCCCCTCTCGGCTTAGTAAGGAGAAGATGCTCCACGAGATCCGGAAGGATGTTAGTCTCCAGTACACCAGATGCACATGGATCTCTCCTGTTGCCCCTCTTTCCCGCAAGCTGCCTTTCTCCCATGAGCACTTCTTACAGATATAGGAGGGCAGAATAGTTCCTCCACAATACCTTTAGCAACACACAATGCATAGTCTTCGGATCACTATTGGGAAACTCAAGGTGTGTTCTCACCAACTCCGGATTGAGTCAGATCACCATCTTCCGACGAAGGAGCGGATTTGTTTGTTTTGCTCCTTGGGTGAAGTTGAAACCCTTCATCACTTTTTTTTTGTTGTCCCATTTAGTATGAGATCCGGGGTAGATTACATTGCCTTTTCAGGGACAACTCTCGATTTGTTTCTACCATAGTTGCGAAAATCGGAATCGGGTAGTAAATCAGCTGGTTTAAAATCGGCAAAGAATCAGAATCGACAAAAAATCGACAATGAAATGGCAAAAAAAAAACCAAAGAAAACGATTTTTTTTTTTTTCATGCATATTACAATGAATTAATATTATGCAAATCAAATATTGCAATAAAAGCAACAATTCAAGTCAAGACATCATACAAGGCTCAAGCTTTAAGTACACATGAAAGTGACAAAACACATCCTGTATTGCTTATAATATGAAAAGGTACAAAGTTACAAGTAACAAGAAGGAAAAAAAGGTTTCATTTTTTATATGCCTGCACATGGAAACAAGTAACAACAAAGTTACAATCACTTGAAAAAAAGGAAAAAAAACCTAAACCTTAAACCAAAAGGCTAGGGTTTAGGGTTTAAAATTGAAACATTGACAGCTGAAAAATGGGCTTGCATACATAGTTATCAGGCAGCAATATTTACTTAAAAAGAGGAGGAAAAAAACCCTAAACCCAAAACCCTAGGGCCTAGACTAGGGTTTAGGGTTTAAACTTAAAGTTCAAAGTTTCAAATTTAAACACTAACAGTTGAAAAATGGGCTTGCATACATAATTACAAGGCAGCAATATATACTTATTTACCTAAAAAGAGGAGGAAAAAATACAAACCCTAGACCCAAACCCTAGGGCCTAGGGTTTAAACTTCAAAGTTTCAAACATTAACAGTTGAAAAATGGGCTTGCATACATATTTATCAGACAGCAATATTTACTTAAAAAAAAAAAAAAAAACCAAAACCCTAAACTAGGGTTTCAGATTTAGGGTTTAAAATTTAAACTTCGAAGTTCAAACATTAACAGCTGAAAAATGGGCTTGCATTAAAAAACCCTAAATCGGCCACAACTTGAAAAAAATGGAAAAAAAAATATTATTAAAAAAAAAAAATACAGATTTTTTGAAAAAATCGGCAAAAAATTGTAGATGACGATTTTTTCAAAAAATTGGAAATGATTCAGCAATGCAACGATAGTTTGCCGATTGACTAATTTGCCATGAATCGCGATTGACTCACGATTCCACCGATTTTTTCGCGATTTTCTCAACTATGGTTTCTACCTTCTTCAAATACCCGGACCAACAGTGTCTCGCACTCTTTCTTAGGGAGATAACTCAGCTTCGACAACATAAAAGTTCTCCAAATGGATCTCACCCTTCTCAACATCGGCTCATCACAACATACTTCACCAGCTCTGACGGACCAGGTGACTCTGGTCGGAAACGCCCCACATCATCCAGTTCGGACAGAAGCAGGGTCACTAGACAGCGCACCCACAGTTTGTCAGGGTTCCGAACTAGGAATGGGAAGAGACATCTTCAGCTCCGGTACTTCAACCTCGACTGTTAGGAGAGATTAGTTTTTGGGGTGTTCTTGGAGCTTGCCCCTCTTGGGCTGCTCCCTCCCCCCTCCTCTCTCTCCGTTCTTCTTGACGTGCACTCCTCTCTTTTGGACTGCAACCCTCCCCCCCTCTACTCTCCCTTTTCTTTTCCCTTTCTCTTTGGCCCGGTTGTCGGGTTTCATCTTGTATTTATCTTAGTTCTTTTCTTTGTTGGGCTTTTTAGCCAGCTAACTTGCAGTCATTATTGTCCCTTGGGTCTTATTTTGGCCCACCGCGGACATTAATTGTATTTAATTTCATTTGAGATATTGTTGCTTCATCTTGTGAATATAAGAATAAAGCTTGTAATTGAAAGTTTACTATGATTATCGTTTTCTCCATAATTGTAAAGAGTAAGAAGCTTGCTTGTCTTACTAGTCCGTAAATAAGTAAACCCTTGCATTGATTTTATAGTTTTATGCATAAAGGGAATGTACTCTCAAACTTAAAACACCATTTCATTTGGAAGACACATTCGAGGGGTATCTGTTCTATCAAAATTCACGTGGCCCTCGCTCTCATCCTTGTTTGAGTGGACCTGCACTATCTCAGTTGCTTTACCAAATGGAGCATGCTCAACAGGACTTGAGTAGGTCATCATCATGGCAATTGCTTCAGCTTACCATTATGCCATTTCCTACTGGACAAAGAATATTAAATTTATTGTATGGGAGTTTGTTCCTTGGTTTCATAGAGTCTTAAATGAATATAAAGGTACAATAGTTCCTAATAAGAACTGATTGGTGGAAGGTTTCTCTTGCATTTGTTTCTTTAAATTTATCTGGTTTGACATCACTCCCCTTTATTTAAAGAGAACATTAGAAAGCCACAACCACCCAAATGAGTTGAGTAAATTTAAATATTCTTGCTAACAAAGAAATTAGTGAATGAATATTCAGATGTTGGTTTCTCTTTAGGACCAACTATTTTCTTAGCTTTGTCTGTTTTGAAGGCCAATGCATTATCATTGAATTTGGTAAAGTTTTAAAAACTAATATTGTATGGTCATTAAAATGAATGAATAAATTTAGAAATGAATTCTACTGGTAGACATTATGTAAATGCTTAGGGATAATTTTTATTTTTGGTTTTTCTTAAATTGGTTATATGGGATTGAAACAAGCCCCATCCATATTACATCACATTTTGGAAATTATGCATGCATCTCTAGAAAAATTTGAACAATATGGCTCTCCTCCTTGAAAGTTGTGGTATATAACTGGTTGAGATCATGCCATTTGATGCCTTGGGATTATTTATTTATTTATTTTTAATTGGTTATATGGGATTGAAATGGGCCCCACCCATATTACATCATGACCACATATTGTTATTACAAACAGCTTGGCAATTGTGCATGTATCTCTTGGCAAGATTTGAACCTAGGTTTCCTCCATGAAATTTGAGGAATCTAACCGGTCAAGCTAATGACATTTGATATATCTTGGGAGTATTTCGTATTTAACTTCAAGTTATCGTTTTTGCAGTTAGTGTGAGTGAAATAGAAGCACTATATGAATTATTTAAGAAGATTAGTAGTTCTGTTGTCGATGACGGTGTTATAAACAAGGTGTGTGTTCTACATCTCAACATCCTTTTTAATACTTTTAATTCTTAAAGGCAAATTTTCTGTTGTCATGCTGCTTCAATTTGTCTGTATAAGGTCTTTACAAGTATTGCGAATTTTATTTGCTTGCTGATTTTTGTGGTGGTGCTTTCTCCTATATTGTGTTTTCATGATATTCTTTATCTCACCATACAAATTTGGCAAGGCGTCTCAAGTGCATAAAAAATTAAGCTATATTGCGTTATGGACTTTAAAAACTACTTTCCTTTCCTTTTCCTATGGTTAAAAAAATACATTGTTGAAAGTTCCATGATTAAATATATATGAGATTAAAGGAAAAATGTGCTTGTAAGAATATAAAGGTGAGGAAGTTCCAAGTTTGAATGGGCATTTCTCCTTGGATTTGTAGTGTATAGAATGGGACCTACCAAATGATGACACCATGTAGGTTGGGAAGGGTTCAACCTACACAAACCACAAGATTCTCTATCCTAGTAGAATATGTACACATATTCTTGTAAAGCCCCATGTAAACTGCCTAAAGAATGTTGGACTCATTGTGTATGTGGATGCCACAACTGCCATGATTAAAAGGAAAGGAGCAACAAACCAAAGGTAAATCTATAAGTATAGATGTGGAAGATAAGAGGGACTGCAGGTTATGTGGGAAAAGTATACAACCATATAAAAATCATATACGTGGAATTATTAATGCCCTAGAATCTATAAGGATAGAGGTGGAAGATAAGACGGACTGCAGGTTATGTGGGAAAAGCATACAACCATATATAAATCATGTATATAGAATTATAATGCCCTTGAATCACTCAAACATACAAAATTAAAACATAGCACATAGTACTTGATGCAGCTCCACAATAGATCACATTCAATTAAATTATTTAGAGAAATGCTTATTTTAGTATCTTTTGATATTCCATCAACCAAAATGAATAGCAGATAAGCAATCAACCCTCCGTACCAACTCCTCAAGGATATGGTTCAAAAACTAAATTTAATGAGGATCATCAATTTGGATCTCTGTAACAGGGGAGGAAAATACATGGAAACTTTGCTTTTGAACAATAATCAAATTACTAAATGTTATAACCACAAAAATGTCTTGAACCAAATACATTAAACATCTTGAAGACAAACAAATCCCCTTAAACCCAAGTAGGATTAAAAAAAGGTAAAGTAGTTTTTAACGTCCGCGAGGTCATAGACCATATGAGACGACCCTCATGGAGGATGTTGTTTACCTAATATATGGTTATCCAACCATACTTTGGTTATCAAAGCATGGTGTACAACCCTACCACTTGTAGGATTTGAACCTTGGACCTCTATTCAGATTTCCAAACTCGACTGTTAGGCCCACTCAAGTTGTACTCTCCATTGTGAGGCCCACTCAAGTTGTATCACATTCAAAAGGAATTTCCTTTAAATCATCCTATAACTAACCTAAACTTAAAAAAGGAAAGAAATGTTGCAAAGAGATTTATTTGTCAAATCAAAATTGCCATAAAAAAAATGTGAATAACTTGATAAAGTCTAATCCTCCAAGCACAAAAAAGCCATGTCCAAAAGATAAGTAAAAATTGTGGATGAATACAGGGCTCTGGTCCTTCCCCTGCTCCCCCTCCCATGGCTCCTGGTTTCTGCCCAGTCCCTGGCTCAACCTAGGTCATCCCTCCCGGGAGTGGTTGTTTGCAGATGATCTCCGGGGGGGAGATCCGTCTCCACTATCTGCGCCCCTCCCGGCCGGCTAGGGTTTCCTTGGTTGTTTTTTCGGACTGGTGCTTCCCAGGGATCCTTGTTTGGTTGGGGATCCCTTCCCTTTTTCCCTCAGGCTTCCCCCTGAGGTTTTTTGTAGGTTATTCGCGTGGATCTGGTCCCCTGCGTTTCTTGGTGCGGTGGAGGTGACGGTTTAGGGTTTGGACAACTTCCCCCTTTTTCTTGTGAATCCTCGGCGGGCTCTGTGCTTGGACGGGATTCTTGGTCCCTGCTGCTGGGATCCTCTTCTGTTTTCCCGGGCGGGTTCCTTGTGGTACAACTCTTTGGTCACTTCCTGATGGGCTGGATCCTCTCTGTGCTGGCTGTCGGCTTCCTACAGGATGGCTCTCGCTGAACGGAATGTTTTCTCGGTGGGCGGCTGGTTTCTCCACAGGGCGGGATCCGCCAAATCCGCCGGTTTTCCCGCGAGGCGGGATCCTTTCTTTTTTGCTGGTTTCCCGGATGGCGGGATTTCCCTGTTGCTTCCCGCTAGGCGGGACTGTTTGTGGTGGTTTTGACTGCTTCCCGCGAGGCGGGATTTTATTGTAACGGTTTTTCTTTGCTTCTTGCTGGGCGGGATCTTCTCGATGGTGGTTTTTGGCTACTCCCCGCTGGGCAGGATCTCCAAAACTACTTTCTTTCTTATTTGTTTGTTTCCCGCTGAGAGGGATTGTTTCATGCTTACTGTTACCGTTGGGCGGGATTTCTGTTTTGGTGTTCAGTTTCAAGGGATTGATGCCCTAGGCCCATTGCTTATGTAATCAGGTTTTGGGATCCTTGTTAAAACCCGCTGTAAATACAAACACTACTTACCAAAAAAATTGTGGATGAATATATACATTAAAGCGATCTTTAAGGCCACTAGAATCTTATACATACACCTTCAGCATAACAAAACTGAGATCTTTAAGGCCACTAGAATCTTATACATACACCTTCAGCATAACAAAACTGAGCTATTACTTTCAGAAAATTTGTAGCTGAACTGAAGCCTTGTGATGAATGAAAACTAAGAATAAAAAGGACAATTAACACTTGAAAATTAGTTTAAAAGTATAAAGAAAGAATGAAAGGGGAAAAATATTAATTATCACAAATGTCAATATTTGTTCAACAGGACTCAATAGTACACAAGTTATAATAGCTAATTAGGAGATCTAGAAGAAACTCCGTCCAACAAAAAAAACTGTTGTGTTGGTTCCTGAATTTTGCCTCATAATTATTATCATGAAAAACAAGTTACCCAAGACAGCAACATTTGGAAGCACAATGCTAGGGATGGTTCTGCACCTCCTCTTTAGGATCAAGAACAAGGATGGAATTTCTTTTGTGATTTGGGATCAGGTCAAAATCCAAGTCAAATAGGACATAATTGTGTATATAACGTGAAATACACTCAATTTCAAAGCCAAACTATACTCCAAAGTGGCTTAGCTGGACCCAAAGATTATACCTCTAATTTGGTGTCACTACGGAAGGAAAAAGTAGCTGAAATATCAATTCTTAACCTTTGGACACACATAATTCTGATCATATGCCCTTGATTAACACAGATCTGACAAAGTAAAACAAATCTGAAAACTAAACATGACAAATAAACTTTGAGCGACATCTCAACCAGCATTTGAATATCTTCAATGATAATCCGAAATGAGAAATGACTAGAAATCGCATTGTATTGTTGATAAAGTTTCATGCTCACATATAAGATTCATTCATTATCATAAGCATAGAAAAATTTGCAGTGATTAAATGAAAATATTTATGGTCAACTTCAACTAGGATCGTTGTCTTACTTCCTTTGGGCTTATATATGAAAATTTATCTCATTGAAGCTGGAAAGAGAGCAGAAAAAGAAAATGGCAGATCCATTCAATTAGTAATTCTAATAACATACTATTCTAACACACTTGAGGAAAAAATGTTATGTTGGAAGATCACTATGTGAGAATATTCTATGAATGTTTAAAAATTGAAATTACAACATAAAACAATCAGAGGAAAAACTCTTATGTGGGAAGATCATTATTTCAGAATATTCTATTTATATCTTAAAATTAAAATTATAATAGAAAACAATCAGACTGAAGAGAACTTGTTTACAGTTGATGAGATTGGAAGCAAATCTGTAGAATGGTTGTATACATGCTAGTTTCTCTAAAATGTACTAAGTTTTCTAGACTGTTCTAGATTTCCCAAAAGTCACTGACAGAGACATATCCACTCACAAATAACCTAATACCCTAGATCATTATAGTCCGAAGGGGTGCTGGGGTGCTGCAAACCATGATTACATTCTTTAACTGTAAAGTGTCTCAATCAATAATACTCATTTGCATACCCTAAAATTGAACAAAAAGTGGTAAAGAAGATCTTTTGAGCTTGCTTCCTTTTCCTTTTATAGATCAAGATAGCTTGTCGTTCAATCAAGATGAGGCAGGGCCATTATACTATCCACCTCATCACCAGCTGGTATATAGTACAGCGGTGGTATTCCGCAATTGAAGGAACAAAGAAGGAATGATAGAGTAAACCAGCAACACAATTCATCAATATGCAGTCAAAGTAACACTCAAACGATCTGGTATCTCACTCGAGACAGCCCGCAACACAATCAACTTATTCTTGATGACCCTGCACAACACAACAAGTTAGATGGCCTTGTCTGTAGTTCAAACGACCTTGGGTTTGGTTCAAGCGACTTGTCTTCTTGTTCAGATGGCCTTCGCTTTGCATGGGACGGCCTGGGGCAACCTTCCAAACGATCCAATCTATACGTCTACAACAACCAGAATCAAGTGGAAACAGTTTAGACAATCTATCTACAATATTTAATCAACTACAATCACATGCACAATGCTTACACAATCTGCATAACAATGGCTGAATGGCAATATTATTATCAGCAAGAATACATGTCTGGTATACAATGCAAGTATCTCTTGATACACTCCGTATCCTTCTGTACTCTCTCTTGTGTATCTCTATACCATGTACCTATATGTGGGTACCCTCTTGAATGAATGAAGGGTCCTATTTATACATTTGGGAGGTAGTTACTCCCTCAACTACCTACCCGACACCTCATCATCTCTTTCATTACATTTGTCATGCATGTATCTTACATTTCATTTCATTTCATGACTTATTAATTATACATATGTTATTAAACACTATCGTATGTATAATAAAACATTATGAAAGCACAAAACTACTACATTCAAAATTGCATGTGCGTGTACTTGACTTCCGATGCACTACATTATGTACGAGGTGGCGCTTGGGATGGTGCCGGGTCAGAATTAGCATCTACATCTGCCATCTCTCTAAATTGGTTGACGTCCTTGTCGATGATTGATGTTGCTCCTAAGGGCTTTGACTTTGTTGTGGATGAGGCATTGGCATAGGTACTCCACCCAACTCTTGAATTTGCATCTTCAAGGCTTCGGTTTCTCCTTTCAACCTCTTTGCATAAGCTTGGTAACCAGCCCACTAGAAGCCATAATGATGTGACTTTTGCTCGAATTCTTCTAGCCTAGCCTTCAACTCAGCCTCTCTTTAGCACTTCAGCTTCCTTCTTAGCAGCTTTCGCAAGCTGCTGATCATGCTCCACGATTAGCTGGTCCCAGTGAGTAATCTCTTGCATATTTGCTTCAAGGGATTGTTCTCTCATCGCGCACTGTGATTTCAACTGGCCAAACAGTTGATCTTTTTGTTCCTGCACTTGCCTCATTCTCCATTTCTATCCTCATCCTTGCTAGTTCTGCTTTGGCTTCTTGTTGCACTTGCCAAAGTTGTCCTTCCACAATTTGCAATTGGTTGTCTTGCTCTTCTTCCTTCAGCTTCAGGCTACTAACCATTTGCTAAAATGTCTGCTGGCCTGCTACCAACCACTGAATTAGAATTGCCAAAACATTTATTTTGGCATACGATTTCACCAATTTTTGGTGATAGTTTAACCTTCTTGACACCCTAAAGTTCAAGAAATTTGTCCGTAAGTCCTTCGCCGATGTACACTCTTGGTGGATGTCGATACAAAGATGAAGTTCCTTTTGGTAGCTCTCTTCCAACATTGATTGAATGCTATTATTGCTGGCACCAAGCTCCCATGACTGCATTTGATGAATCTCTACAAATTTATTCATTTGCTCTTCATCTTAGGCCCAACTCACCAACTTGCCCAATTCCATCTCCATCCACATTTGCCATAGTTGCCAGTCACCAACACATCCTAGTTGGAACTCACTCTGGACCCAATCAAACAATCCACTTACCTTTTCAAAAAATACATCAACTTGTTCATGGACCTATTCATCGTGAACTAGAGGGTGCTCAAGTTAGGCACTTCGATCAGAAAATGCTCACTTGTTGAAACATGCCACAGCTCATCCTCCGTGTCATCCTCGCTGGTTGTCTCTTCAATGTCTTCTCCACCTTGACCTTTCAAGTTGATTTTCTTCTTGGCAGCTTTTCCTTCTTGAATTTTTGGTTCTTTTCCTCCCTCTACATTAGCTCGCTTTTCAGCAATACCTGTCGTCTCCTTACCCTTGTCTGGCTTCACCTCAGGCTGTTGACTGCTCTGGCCCTTCTGCCACCATATATGCTCTGATGCAGGTTGTTTTCCCTTTCTCCTCAACTTCCTTTCGACACTAATGAAGTTGGTGCCATAGTTTGGGTTGTCGTAGATGCAATCTCCATTGGTGGTCTCTCATCCAAAGGAGGTGAAGTTGTGAACCACACCTTTCCACTTCCTCTGTAAATTGTCGTAGTGGTGTAGTGGCATAGCTTTCTGGCTTATCCACATTCATTGGCATTGTAATGCCACTCGCATATTCTTCTCCATGTATCACAGGTGCTTCCTCCAATGGCGGTGATGCTTCCATTGCATCAATTGTAATCTGCACATCCTTGACCACATCTACTATCATTGGTGTCTCCTATGCTTGCTCCTGTAGAGTTCATTTTTTTGGTTGCTGTGCTTCTTCTGCATGCCAAATTTCTTGCGCAACAACTTCTGATTGTTTCGGTTGCTATCATCCCTTAGCAGCCTCAGTTGAAGCCACTTTTTAAATTCCTACAATGGCACCTGTAGTGCCTTGTCACATAGTTTGGTCTCTTGATTGTGTGGGAGTGCCCAATGGCACTGCAACATAAGTCATTCCACGCAACTTATAATGCTGATATTCCATGATTCCTTGCGGATTTCCACCTACTGTGCCAACCACAATGGCATCTTGTGGGGGAAGGTGGAAACACTTTGATACTTTGACTCATTGGTTGATACTATTGCTGTGTTGTTGTCAGGGCTGTTGTTGTTGGAGTTGCTCTCCTATTAGCTGCCATTGTTGCTCCAACTGCTTCCATCTCTTCTCCTCTTTAACCGACTCCTCAGTTTTTGGCAACAATTCCTCTGCTCCATTAGAATCTGCACTCTCCTTAGCCAATGCATCAACATCTCTCCTTCATCTTCTTTCAATGACTCCAATGACAATTTTTGTTGCCTTTCGTTTCTTTGTTGTCGCCTTCTTCTTTGTTGCTGCTTTTCTCATCGGTCCAATCTTCATCAATGGGGCTACATGTACCCAATGGAAAAATCGTAGGTGCTCCTTTTGGTGTTGTTTGTGGAGGATTTGGTCTGGGAAACTGAATCTATTTGTACGTCGTGGCATCCAAAAGTAATGTAATGGCATGGAATGCCATTGAAATATTTTTCCATAAATTGTATCAAAAATTTTTGTTTGCGGTCTGACGAGAAAGCTGCCCAATCATACTTTTCTCCAACCATCGCTCCTTCCATGTATGGTATGAACCAAGTGGGCATATCCAAGGCTCTTTTTTTTTTGGACAACCTGGACATGATTACATTCATCACACATCTCAATTCATTCAACTTCAGGTGCTGCATCATCAGTCCATGACTTCCATGCTTGGTCAACTTTGCGACTTGTGCTGGACTAAGATTGGTGGCTTTGTCAACAATTTTTTTCAACTGGTAGGGCTCCACTCACTCCATATTTGTTGCAACAGGTAATCCAAATAACCCTCCAAAAACTGTTCGGGGAGAATGATACCAACACCTCCTTATCACCAACATCACCATACTCCACTTTTTCTCCACATCATAGGTCTGCAGCATCTCCAACAACTATGGCTTGAAAAATTCCTTAGCAAAGTTGAGAACCTGAAAAATAAAACGTTTTCTTCAACTGGTGGTCCTATGTATGCTCCAGTCACCATGTCCTGCAAAATTCACTTGCAAGCATCGTCTAGGCAATTTCTTCTAAGGAAATTTGCATGCACTCCTTCCCTTTACTTTGCTATGGTGAAGTTGATGGTTCCTTCCCTTTAGCTCGCCTCTCTTCCAAAGTTTTGGTTCTAGACCTTGTTCTCGACTAACCTCCATGCTACCGCATTCTCCCCCATTCAGTGTCTATTTTGCGCTCCCTCTCTCTTCCTTGTGTGTACTCTAAGTTGTTTGAGAAACCATCATACGAACAAGGAGAAATTGCAAGAGGCTTGTCCAGAATCGGGCCATCAAGTCGAGGTTGTCCGAGACTAGGTTATCTGAGAATCAGCCATAAGAAACCAGGTTGTCTAAACCTGGGCTGTCCAAGACCAAGTCGTCTAAACTTGGGCCATATAAAGTCAAAATGTACAAGCTGTCAGATGAATAGATGCAAGGTGGGGCACACGAAACAAGGCGACAAAGGGCATGGAGTACGAGCATACTATGTGGAGCTGCAAGTTGAATCCAAGTCAGCCAGAAAACAGTTGGGGCAGTTGGAATTAATTGTTGTCGAAGGATTTAAAAATCTGAAGCCAAGGAAGCAAATTGCAGAATGCAATAAAGGCCAAGGATTATCGAAAGGATAAAACAAGTTGTGTTGTAGAGGCATTCTTTGATATTTGTGCTAGAAGTGTTGTGGCAAGGATCCCATACCCGCGGCAGAGGTGTTGGAGCTAGAATTTTGAGAAGCCAAGAAGAGTACACACACTTCTAAGGAAATTTGCATGCACTCCTTCCCTTTACTTTGCTATGGTGAAGTTGATGGTTCCTTCCCTTTAGCTCGCCTCTCTTCCAAAGTTCTAGTTCTAGACCTTGTTCTCGACTAACCTCCATGCTACCGCGTTCTCCCCCATTTAGTGTCTATTTTGCGCTCCCTCTCTCTTCCTTGTGTGTACTCTTCTTGGCTTCTCAAAATTCTAGCTTCAACACCTCCGTCGCGGATATGGGGTCCTTGCCACAACACTTCTAGCACAAATATTAGAGAATGCCTCTACAACGCTACTTGTTTTATCCTTTCGATAATCCTTGGCCTTTATTGCATTCTGCAGTTTGCTTCCTTGGCTTCAGATTTTTAAATCCTTTGACAACAATTAATTCCAACTGCCCCAACTGTTTTCTGGCTGAATTGGCTTCAACTTGCAGCTCCACGTGGTATGCTTGTACTCCATGCCCTTTGTTGCCTTGTTTCGTGTGCCCCACCTTGCAACTATTCATCTGACAGCTTGTACATTTTGACTTTAGATGGCCCAGGTCTAGACAACTTGGTCTTGGACAGCCCAGGTTTAGACAACCTAGTTTCTTATGGCTGATTCTCAGATGACCTAGTCTCGGACGGCCTCAACTTGACGGCCCGATTCTGGACAAGCCTTCTGCAATTTCTCCTTGTTCGTATGAGGGTTTCTCAAACAACTTAGATGGATCGCACACAATGCACTAGTGCTCTTACTCAGACGGTGTGTCATACAATCCGTATGGTTGTTGAAAAATTTGTCTGTAACAATTGTACAACCATCACCCTTTCTTTGGACTCCTGCGCAAGTTTGTCTAGTCCTTTCTCCTTTCTTCTATATCTCTTCCTTTCTTGTTGCTGGTGAAAGTTTTCCACCTGCACAAGAAAAACAGATTTTGCCACCAATAGGGAGAGATTTTTAGTAAAGCCCTTTCGACATGTCTTCTCCTACAATGTAGCTTTCTTCTTTGCATAAAAACATTTTTCTTTTGCTGCTTCTACACAATGGGCTGATTCTTGTCCTTTACTCTAGAAATTCTTTGAAGCCTCATACGCCTTGTAGAACTCTGCACCAAGAACGCCTCCTGCATGCTCCTCCTTGGCATTGAGCATTTGAATGAGCAATTGCAAGCTCATAGCACCTATTTATAAGATGAAAGAAGTGGACACTTGGCTTGCATGTGGCAACTGCACCTTAACTACCACTTCACCTTCCATAACATTCACATGCAACTAATGTTCTACATGTCGTTCTTTGTCTACTCAGCTTTTTCCACCTTGCGCATGGCAGTCCCGTTGTATTGCTATACACTTTTGCATTCGCGATTTCTTCCGCTTCTTACTAGGACGGCCCAGGTGGCCAGACAACCCTTACAACTGCTCATCTAGGTGGCTCATAGGCCAGGACGGCCTCTGTAGACCCGGACGGCCTGTTTTTCTTAACTGCCTCCTTGGTTGTCTTGATGATTTGTCATTATTTTGTTGTGGATGGCTCGGGTGGCCAAACGGACCACCTCCCTATCCTGACTGTCTCCTTCGACATCTACTTCATTGTGATTGCCTCTTGGGCTCTGCTTTGTTTCCATTAGCCCATCTGTCTTCTGGCAACTCATCCTCTACTTCTTTAGACTTCTTGACATATTTTTCCTTTGTTTCCATGCTACTGCTAGACGACCTCTCCCTTGTTGCTAGTTGGATTGAGTGATGCAATAGCTAGGGGATAGTTTGTGCTCCAAATGGTCTCTCTAGATGCCCTTCGAAGAATCTTGTCAGCCCGACCCTTGATCCTTACGACCCAAGGGTTGTCTGGGGTCCTACTGTCTTTGTTGGATGGCCAGGGGGTGTCTTAGATGACCCACCCTGCTAGCTAGACGGCCTATGGGCCATCTAGGGAAGATTACTCACCCAAATGGCCAGGAAAGAGGCCAAATGGTCTCCACCCTTGGCTAGACTGACCTAGATAGCTTGGGGGTCTTGATGGCCCACCTAGAATGCTTGAGTAATCTCAATCAAATGTTTGCCTTGAGTCATCAGGTGGCCTTTGCAAACCACTCCAACTTCCCAAGGATCCATTCAAGTTGTTTGGAAGATTTCATCTTGTCCTTTCCATCCGCCTCCTTGCTTCTTCATTCTCAGAAGTGTTCTGAACTTCTTTTCAAGGTACTTCCTGCAACGCAACGTTCAATAGTAAGTTTACATTACTTGTTGGTTGGACAACTTGTTGTCTCTTCTTGGTGTTGCCCACCTCGCTCTTCTTCCGAATTTCAAACCTGAATTGGCAATGCTCCAATCTTCCTCATCACTACTCGAACTCATCAGGACACACTACTAGATTTGTTTCCCAAGGTACCAACTTCTGTCTCTTCACTTGGCAATGTCTGCCAAGATGAATGAATATTGCGCCATTTGACTCCTCTTGACGAGGTTCTAGTAGTTGACCTAGGAGTCTTCTTCCAAAAACTCAACTTCCTGCGCACAGTCATCAACAATTCCCAACATTTGCTTGTTTGTCGTGTATCTCTAGGGGTCTCTTTCAGACTTGACCCTTATCCATAAAAGCTTCTTCTACTAGTTGCTTGTATATCTTATTGCATCCTCAATAACTCTTATGCACATTGTCTTTGCAATTCAACTATTTTGATGTTCAATTGCTCACTTTGTTCATGCAACTGCAATGTTACATCACGCATTCCTTGTTGTGCATGTCCAATGGATGTTGGCAAATTCATTCCCTTGTATTCACTTCCATAACTTTGAGTTTCATGTTCTGGCCATTCCTCCTATCCAACATACATTTCCGCCATTCATTGTATGTTTTCGGCATTAAGTGACCCCAATCTTTGTTCCTCGTCAACATTCGAGAACTGGACATGCACACAAATTCTTCTATGTTTTGCGGATCTAGGGTGCAACTCTTCCTGCTCCACTGTTGGTTACATGGCCATTTCCTATTTACTTGCGTTTTCTTCATCATACAACAATGCCTTCCATAAGTTCGTTGTCATCCGAGTCATGCTTTCCACACCATCCTCTTCTTTCATACGGTTGGACTCTCCAACTATCTGTATCGAGTTTCCTTGAAAGGACCCCAAAGACTAACCTGGTGCAACTATTAGTCTGCCTGTACTTGTACCTTCATCTTGCAGTTTGAAATTTACAAAGTTCACCTACGTCCCTACTTTGTACGACTTCAATTTCAAATTGTTAACTGTCTTGGGATATTGTGTCCCATCTAGTCTCCTCAATCTCACTATGCCATTATTCATCCCCTCCTCTACTTGGAAGGGTCTAAGCCATAAGGTCTTCAACTTCCCTGGCTTGATTTCTCTTTTGCCATTAAATTTCAGCACTTTAAATTCATCTTCTTCAAGTGCTTATTGTGCCACAACTTCCAACTATGTTGGACAACCTTCGTGGTCCATTGTGCCGTCACCCTCTTCTCATCCAACTTGATAAGTGTTGTTAGCCTCTCCTCCCGGCTATGTTGGTCGCCAAGATGGTTTTGTATCGCCACTCTCAGACTTGGCACCAAAAAATCCATTGGCACAACTGTCTCCTCTCCATACATCAACTAGAACGGTGTCCGGTTGGTTGTTGGTTTATATGTAGTCTTGTACGCCCAAAGGATCATTGGCAACTTCTCCCAATCAACATCTTCAGTTCCACATGTTTTGTGCATTATGGATACCAAAACCTTATTCATTGCCTCTGCCTATCCATTTTCTCTAGGGTAATACAAACTTAACAATAAATATAAGATCTTGAATTATATAGTAAGTATTTTGAATAATTTCATTAACAAAGTGTCCTCCACAATCACTTGTCAACTGAAAAGGCAGTCCCAATCTCGTAATGACTTGTTCGTATAAAAAACGTGCAGTGCTCTTTGCGGAATTATCAGGAAACACTCTTGCCTCTACTCACTTTGTTAAGTATTCAATTGCTACCACAATGTACTACATCTCCTTGTGCTGGTTATCAACGGTCCAACAAAATCTAGACCCCATTTCTCAAACAACTCCCATGGTTGAGATGGATGCGATGGCATGAAGTCCCTCCATAGTGGCTTCCTAGATCTTTGACATGTATCACATGCAGTCACAAAATCCTTCATATTGCGATAGAGGGTGGGCCACCACAACCCTGCCAGAAGCACCTTCCTCGCGGTTGCATTTGACCCCATATGCCCTCTTGCCAGTCCTTCGTGATCTTCCGTTAGCGCTGAGCTCACTTCCTCGTACATGATGCATCTTCGCAAAACTCCATAAGGTCCAATCTTGTATAGTAAACCAGTTATCAATTAAACGGTGTTGATTTGATGATGATTTTCTTTCTTTCTGCTGCTATCAACTCCTTTGGCAGCTCTCCCATCAACAAGTTTTCGCCCACGTACTTGTACGACTTTGGTAGCATAGTAATTAAAAATAAATGAGCATCCAAAACTTCATTCGACACTCCTTCCGTAGTTCTCCTGAGTGAATCCTTGACAACTGATCCACTATCCTTGACAAATGTCGTTTGTCTTAACTTGGTGAGGGCTCCAGTGAAATCTTCATACTCACTAGGTCCAATACGGGTGAGTAATTTTGTCTTAAATTCATCCCAAGTGAGCCGCAAATGCATATTCTCTAACCATTGGTACCATTGAACTGCTTCCTGTTCTAGGTTGAAAGATGCAATTATGAGCCTTTGATTATGGGGAGTGGCATGAAGAGAAAAATATTGTTTGGCCCGATACAACCAATTGGTTGGATCATCACCATCAAATTTTGGAAAGTCCAGCTTGGACATTCTTTGAATAATATTTAGAGGCAAGGTATTTTGTGTTCTGCCTTTGAAACTACCATCTTGAGTCGGTGATTGTCCTGCCAAAATGTTGTATTTTGCATTTAGGCCTCTTAAATGACTCTTGAGGTCATCAATTTTATCCAATTTGGATAATGCCTAAAGGATTTGTGATTGAGAGTTTTCAATTTGTTTCACCTGGTTGCCCAATCGGTTTAGCTCTTAGGTAGCTCTAGTACCACCAGCCATTTAGTCACTTTAGGTTCTCCAAAAAGGATTATCCAAGTTAGATGTCAAAACGATTGGCTCAAAGAGAGGATCGGAATGGACTATACCACAAATGACGATTTTTGGAAGGTGGGGTTCCAAAAATGGGTTTCTTGAGTTAGGTCTCAAAAGGATTAGCTTGAAGAGGGGATCGCAATGGGCTATATCACAAAATGGCGAATTTTGGCTTTTTGTATATTTTTTTTTGCTGACAATTGACAACTAACTGCTCCGCTGGCAAACTACTAACAATTGACTGCTTTGATTGTCAGACTGGTTATTCTCTACAATGTCAGAATGGATATTCTTTGTACTGTCATACTGTATATTCTTTGTACTATCACACCAAATATTCTTTGCACTGTCAAACTGATTGGAGTAGTCTCTTCTACAGTATGCTCAGATCTGGTTTTGGTTTGAATGGGAAAGGACTTAAAACAAGATTTCAATAGGGATAACTTAAGGTGTGTTTGATTTCATGGGCTCTTTGATATACAATATTGTTTGTGATTAGTGGCCAATCCATTTCAGAGCTCTAACTGGCAGAGGGTTTCACCATACTTGTAGCTGCACTATCCATTTCCAAGGGTATTGTGAGAGTAACTTCCCAGGCTAACTGCTTACCGGTGCACCACAAAACTCAAAGGACTGATATCTTCCTATGGGTGAAGGCTTCTCCTATTCCTAGGGGGTCTCCCTATATGCTTGAGGGTATATGGGAGCTCGTAGGCTTATACAGGTGTTGTCTAAGGCCTGGTTATTGGAGTTTGAGCACCCCTCACTTCACTAGATGCTTTATGGGCAATCTAGCTTAGCCAAAAATGATGAATCCTCCATGATATTTAAAAATCCTTGGCACAAGGTTTCTAACCTAATCCACTAAAAATAGAAAAAATAATTGTGTTTCTTTTTTGGGAAAGATACTTTAATGGAAAATGAATAGAATGAAAAAGATTATAGAATAGAAAAATGGTTGAAGGACGAACTGTTGTTGCTGCTATAGAACATGGCCTTGGAAAGAGCTCTAATACCACTTGTTAGGAACCTTCATATAAAAATAAGCATAACCACAATAGCAATGCAGGAATTAATGGAAATGCTTATAAGCTAAATGACCATGAAAATGAAATGATAAAAGTGCTCAAGAAAATAACTGGTTTGAAATACAACACACTTATATTAATCAAGTGGAACTATATCGCAAGCCTTTTCGAGGAGGCAACCTTCTTGGGAGCAGAACTCTAATACAATTTGAGAAAAATACGAGATACATTCTACTCCAAACCCTTGTCCTTATATAGACTCTTATTTACCCTAACCCTAATGCTCAAGGGTTGGACCAAATGAAAGAGGGGACCTGAGCTACTAATTCCAACTTATAATAAAAGTAAAGGTTGCATCATAATGGGCCCATACACACTAGGCGCCCAAGGTGCAAACATACACCAACACTAGACAAGTACATAACAATAGTTGTGTTAGGATAGGGTCCTAACAACATCATATAATGGTTTTTGCATAGCAATAACCACGAAATCCAAGATGAACATTTTATCAGTAATCTTCACTCTCTGTGCAGTCAAGACTCCCTTCATTTCAATGACATATTGATTTGCACCATATACTCGAAAATTAGGAGACCACAAAAATGGTGCTTCAAAGTCCTTCCACGTCTTTTCAAGCAATACATTTACTCTTGAACCCCAATCAACCATCACTTGCATCAACTTGTGATTCAACAACTGAATATGGATCAACACTTTAAGTGCGGGGTTTTTCGTCTTTCTTCTCCTTTTACGCAGTCATTGTTTGGTGCCTTGCACTTTTAGATTGAATGGGCAATCCACAACAACATGTCCTATAATTTCATAAATATTGCAATATGCTTTCTTCGGACAATTGACATTGGTGTGTCCAAATTTGCGATGAGAACACTAAATGTCATTCTTTCCATTCCTTACATCATTTATCATTTGCTCTAGGTCCTTTCACATGGTCTGGATTGTAGAACTAAGATCGTCACAATCACTATAAAAATTGTCATTCTACTCATGACATATACTTCCTCCTCCGAATACTATTGTCTTCATCCCGCTCTCCAGGTCCAACATTAGATCAAATGCTTCCTGGTAAGTGGTTGGTGGAACCACCTTCATCTTCTTCTTATACCTTGGCAATAGTCCGTCTAAGAACCATCGCTTTTGTAGCCCATCTGTCGGCTTAGCCTCCATCTTGTTGATGAGTTCTTTTAGACAACAATTATAGGACTTGATGTTTTCATCCTTTTTCTGCTTCATTGAATAGATCTCTCCAATGATCTTCGTATCATCACGAAGTAGTCTAAAGTCCTTATTGATATCATTCTTGAACTTGACCAAATCCATGAAGTGTTTGTCTTGCTTCAAGTGCTAATCAATTGCTACTCCACGCAACGTTGCTGGGAACAATATCAGCCATGTATCTTCATTAGTAACTCCATTGTCCATGCATATTTTCTCATGCGTTCTGATATGGCATTTGGGATCCTCTCTCCCATTTTCGGTAAACTTTAGGCACTATTCCTTGCCTGTATCTATAGCAATATTTGCCCATTAATGGCTGTTGTTCGTTGATCTCCTATTCTCTCAACGAACCTTTTGTTGACTATTGTTCATCTACAAATAATCTTTGTCCGCTTCCTTGTGCATTTACACTCCGCGATCTCCTTCACAAATACACAAGCATTGGTTCTATTCTTTTGAGCACACTCTCCCGTGGTTGCCTTTGTGCTTAACTCCCATCCTTTGGATGTCTAGGAACTCTCCTCTGGACTTGTGCTTGAGTTACTAGTTGCTCCACCTCGTCCTATGCACGGTCCACGTTATCGCTTTTGTCACCACTTGCGTGAACAATCTCCTTGGCCCAATCTTTGTTTGCACATTGCACCTCCACTTGTGTGTCCGTCCTTTGTTGTTAGAAACAATGTTTCCCACATTTCACGTCCTTCATATGAACTTCCCTCCTCCTAAGGGTTCCATACTCTACCTTTGGCGCATGTATCTCCTTGCCAGCAAACTATGTCAGCACTCTGCTATCAACATGCAAGCCTTCGTTGCTGACATGCAGCTTCTCGTCACCAACATGCAAGTTCTCATGTGCTTCACACGTCAATGCTCTCCTCGCTCTTTGCTATTGTATGATCCTTATGCTTCGTCTCGTATGTTATTCATTCATCCTTCTGCATGAACGTCTTCCAAGTCCTTGTGTCGGGTTATTTGTCATTCACCTCTTCCGTCACCAAGATCCACACGGTATCTGGTTTGAAATTCAGACAATAACGACACCAAATGTAGCACGATAGTGGTATTCCACAGTTAAAGGAACAAAGAAGGAATGACAGAGTAAATCAGCAACACAATTCATCAACAAGCAATCAAAGCAACACTCAGATTGTCTAGTATCTCACTCTAAATAGCTTGCAACATAGTCAACATATCCTTGATGGCCCTACACAACACAAGTTAGACGACCCTGTTTGTAGTTCAGATGGCCTTGGGTTCAGTTTAAACAACATGCCTTCTTGTTTAGATGGCCTTGGGTTCAGTTTAAACAACATGCCTTCTTGTTCAGATGGCCTTGACTTTGCATGGGACAGCTTGGGGCAAACTTCTAGATGGCCCAATCTATACATCTACAGAAAATGGAGTCAAGTGGAAATAGTTCGGACAATCTATCTACAGTGATGACAATCAACTACGATCACATGCACAATGCTTACACAGTTTGTATAACAATGGCTGAATGGAAATATTGTTATCAGCAAGAATACATGTTTGGTATACAATGCAAGTATCTCCTGATACACTCCTATATCCTTTCGTACTCTCTCTTGTGTATCTCTATACCATATACCTATATGTATGTACCCTTTTGAATGAATGAGGGGTCCTATTTATACATTTGGGAGGTAGTTACTTCCTCAACTACCTACTTGACACTTCAGTATCTCTTTCATTACATTTGTCATGCATTTATCTTATATTCATTTCATTTCATGACTAACTACATGACTTATTAATTATACATATGTTATCAAACACTTTCTTGTAAGCATAACAAAACATTACGAAAACACAAAATTACTACATTCAAAATTGTATGTGTGCATACTTGACTTCTAACACACTACGTAATGTACGAGGTGACACCATGTCAGAACTAGTGCCTACATGGTAGTACCTGACACAAATTTCTTTCTTCCAAGGGCTTCATGTAACAAACTTCCACTTCCTGACCTTTGCCACCTCTCAATATTAATGGCTGGGCACTATTATATCCCTTCATCTGGAAAGAGTATGAATGTAGGGGCCTTAACTCCCTGATTTGCTGGAGAAGAGATTTACACATGAATTGTTGTTTGTCCTTGTCTCAAAGTATGAATGAGAATAATAGGACATTCCCATTATTTCCCTGTAAGTGCTTTCTAGATAAATCTGTCCATGGAATATTCCTCTCCTTAATTTACAGAAAATGGAATGGAGAGAAACATGCCTCCTTCATTTTCCTTGATGAAACATACCACCTTGATTGCTGTTCTTAAAATCTGCACCTGCCTTGTGTGAAACCATATCCTTTGTGTAGCCCAGTGAACAAACTTTCCAGTGGTTCAAATAGATTGAAATAAACAGCTAGAATGAAAATTTCAATTCTGATAAACTACCTAGCTCTAGTGAACTGTTGTTATCTTTCTGAAAACTAAATAATGTCCACTTGATATGGGCTTCTACATTTAATATTGTGACAATATTTTAATTTGCACTTCTGAAGCAAACCAGGGTCTTTCAACTTGAACACTTAAGAAAAGTATGCCATGTGGAAGTCAAGAAGATCAGGTGGCTCATGACAAATCTTATATTCTAGATCAGTGGCTCACAACTGTTTCGAAGATTTTAGGAGGCTAATCATCTTCAGTGATCCTTGTGCCACTTCTTGTTCCATGTTTGTTCCTACTGCTTACTAACATTACTCATTCTTGTACTCCATTTCCATTGGAAATACGAGCCTTAAATGTCTTGTGCTTTAACATTCCTGAAGCACCTTTACTTCTATGGGTTTAACATATGAACATGCTTATAGGCTTCAAGAAAAAATCCAATGGTCACTTTTTCCAGGTGTCCTAATTCTATTGACATCTGTTGAAATTTTTCTTACAAGGCATACCTTGACCTTTCTCACCCCAGTGAAATTGAGGTCATCATTTAGGAATAGTTTGACAGTTCTGACAATGCTTCATTCTTTTTTTTTTTTCCACAATTCAACTGGTATTCCATTTTGCAAATATGAAAAATCTTGCTTGAAAAGCTTTTGAAATACTTACCTGGTAAAATGTATTTTTATGCTCAATTATGACCATGGGTGCTTATCAATTACTCTTGGAATTGCACTTTAGTGTTGCGTTGCTTGTACTCAAAACTCAAGATTTCTTATCTAAAAAGAAAAGGGAAAACAAAACAAAACAAAACAAAAACAAATGAACTCCTGAACATATGGTATGATATGAAAATCGTGTTTTTGAAAATTGACACAAGCATCCCTACCTAGTTTCTCTGCATGTTTGGTGATGCTGTCAGGGATAACAAAGCTTTTAGGCTCCAATTTCAATTTGACTTGCAGATATTTGTTGCATTGGAGATCTCCATATCTTTCTTGTACTTTAATCATCTTCAAATTAATGAAAAGATAATATCCTTTCTAGATGGGTTTGTGATATTCAAGAGATGTGTTATGGCAGTTTTGGTCAGCACTGGATGTGTTTTTATTCTGAGATCTATATGGGAGATCTGTTTGTGGATGATTGGAATGATTTATTAATATGCTTAGCTTTTCTCCAGGAAGAGTTTCAACTGGCATTATTTAAAACCAACAAAAGAGAAAGCTTATTTGCTGACAGGGTAAGAATAATTCTCTTGTTTCTCATTCTTACAAGCTGATTTTCATCTCTGCTAGAGATCACCCTATCTTTTGATTTTTTTCGCTTTCAATGTAGTAAAATTTATCAGTAGTTTTAATATATTTGTATTATTCTTTTATGCATATGCGTAAATTTTTCTATAGTTTTGGTACAGTAGAATTAAGAATGATGTCAAGGTTCTGAATAGATGTGAAACTTGTACACTGCAGCTTGAAAGGGTCTGTCTGAAACTAAGCCTAATTTTGTTTTGTTTGGTGGCATGGATGAATTTTAAAAAATCTCCAACTGCAAAACAGGGTAGTGAGCCTTTCGATGTTGTCACATGGAAGCAAGTTGTCGAAATTTAGGCTTTTTTCTACGCATTATTTTGCATCTAAAAATTCCATTGCATGTTCAAAATCATTTGTTATTTCATTCATTGCTTTATTTTCATGGATTTTATTGTATATGTGGTTGATGGAGCCATGCGGTATGGTCAACTGAACTTTCTATGATTGCCTTGATTCTGTACTGTCTCTTTGTTTTCATAACAAAAGTGCTTCTATGATATCATTCCCAAGCAGAGTTACTGTATCCGACTGTCCTCCTTCCCGGCTACTCATATCAAATATCATATATGGATGTGGATATGTAACTTCTCAAATATTGTATTTAAATGGATCCTAATACATGTGCTTATTTGGTCCATGTCTAATACATCCAGATATGGGTTAGGCACATCTAGAGTTGTATCCGTGACATGAGGTCAAAAGAAAAATACACCAATTTTAAAGGATAAATTTTAATTTTAAGAAAGAATGACAATCCTCTTTCTAGTTAATGAAAATATTGTATTTAAAACTTATATCTATTTCAATAGATTTTTGTTAATATATATATATGTGTGTGTGTGTGCGCTTTTATAATGACTTGTCTAGCCATATCCATTTTAGGGGGTCTTGAGAATTTGTCATATCTGTATTGGATACTGTATAGTTGGAAAAATCACAACTTGGCAATAACTTAGCAACCCAAATTTTGGGAAGTTCTCGGCAACTTGGCTAAAACTTGGCCCAAAAAAAATAATTTTTATTCATGGAAAAAATGTAATATTTAAAACAAAAACTAGAGAACCTGGAAGTTGATTTTCTATTAGATTCTTATAAATAGAGTACAATTACAATTCTTGATCATAAAAAACCAACAAAATACAGCATTCTAAAACAGTTTTAGATTGCTCATTGCTTTCACTTCCTTGTCTTTGAACTATATGTTTGGACAGGTGGTGGCTGAGGCAACTTAGCCTCAGGCACAGGATCTTCTTCCAATTCTCGAGTATTTTCATATTCTTCCAACAATGATTGGTCTCCTCCTCAATGAACATAGTGTCATCCTCCCACTCCAAACCATCAACAACCCAATTTGAAAGGGGATCCATTGCGTCCAAGTTAATTTCGTCAAGGGATTCCATTTCCTCCACTTGTTTGACACAAAGCCAGAGATTTTACTGCATGAAGATGAGGTCATTGAGGCTCTTTTGGCTCAATCTATTGAGCTTCTTGGTGTGTATGGCCTCAAATAGAGACCAATTGCACTCACACTTAGAAGCGCTATAAGGCTGACTTAAAATACAGATGGCAATCCTTTGAAGGTTTGGGCATCTAGCACCGTATTCTTCCTACCACACATCTGCAACAAAAGTAAATTATTAATTTTAAATTTACATTTGTAATTTTGTAAATTGCAATTTGCACATAAAATTCAACTTAACCAAAAAAGTTTGAATTTTTTACCTGGTTACAAGTTGTAACTTGAAGGGGATGAAAACAACCTGCTTTGAGCCGTTTTGTAGTCTTGCAAATCCTAAGGGATTATGCGACGTTTTTTGGGTGTCAAATTTGGACCAGGAGGTAAAACATTAAATTAACTAAATAATTTAATATTAATTAATAAAATTGCAGAGCTATTACATTGACAATCGATCCACAAACATTGAAAATCATAACAAATATATATGGAGGGGATAGGGAGGAAGTCGACGGAGAGGAAATGAAGGGAAGTTGGAGGAATAAGGGGAAAGGGAGTTGGAGGGATAAGGAGGAAGAGGGAATAATGGAGGAAATGGAGGGATAAGGGGAAGAAGAGAAAAATTAATTAAAACAAACATGCCGACATTATAAACTTGCCGACAACTAAACCTAAACCATGTGTTCACACTGCTACATTCTCCCCCTTAAAGTTGAGAGGTCTGACAATACAGTCTCTCAGCTTTACAAATTGAGCTTTAGCCGGCGCCTTGGTGAAGATGTCCGCAACATTCTCCAAAGTGGGGCAATAGTGAAGCTCAACAGTTTCGGTTTCCACCATATCTCTGATGAAGTGGTACTTCATATCAAAATGCTTGGATCTACTATGGTGGACAGGATTGTATGCCAACTGAATGGCACTAATGTTGTCACAAAATAACCTTGTTGGACCACTTTGCTGCTCTCCAAGTTCTTCTAATACCTTTCGTAGCCATAGAGCTTGAGTACTAGCATGAGTGACCGCTATATACTCAGCTTCTATTGAAGATAGTGCTACTATTGTCTTGCTTCTTGGAACTCCAAGTTATTAGTCCCGATCCCGGACTAAAACAGCTTCCCCGAGGTTGATTTTTTGTCATCAATGTTACTACCCCAATCACTATCACTGAAGCCTACAAGCTTGATAGTGTTACATTTCTGGTAATGGATTCCAAAATCCCATGTACCCTTTACATATCTAAGAATTCTCTTAGCTGCCTGCAAATGCAACTCAGAAGGATTAGACATAAATCGAGAAACAAGAGAAACAACATACTGAATATCAGGTCTGGTGTTGGCGAGAAACATCAAACTCCCAACCATGCTTCTGAAAGTGGTCACGTCAACTTTTGATGCTCCATCATCTTTGCTTAATTGGATCCCATGTCCAACCGGAGTTGCAACTAGTTTGCAATGCTCCATAGCAAACTTCTTAAGCATGTCCCAAACATACTTATGTTGACAGATGAAGATCCCTATATCTGACTAATGAACCTCCATTCCAAGGAAGTAGTGCATTAAGCCAAGATCCTTCATCTCAAACTGCTCCATCATGGAGTGTTTGAACTTCATATTCAGTTTTTCATTACTACCCATGAATATGAGATCATCCACATACAAGCAAACTATGAGGATGTCATTTCCTTGCTGTAGGTAGTAAAGAGTGGGTTCATTTCTACTTCTGGTGAACCCAAATTCTTTGAAGTACCCATCAATGCGTGAGTACCAAGCTCGTGGTGCCTGCTTGAGGCCATAAAGTGCCTTCTTCAGTTTGTAAACAAGATGTTCCTTGTCTTTCTCTTCAAATCCTTGTGGTTGCTCAACATACACTTCTTCTGTCAAGTAACCATTTAGAAATGCACTTTTCACATCCATGTGTTGAACTTTCCATCCCTTATTTGCAGCTAAGGCAAGAACTGTTCTAATAGTCTCCTGTCTGGCTACAGGAGCAAAAGTCTCTTCATAATCAATTCCATATTTCTGAGTGAATCCCTTTGCAACTAGTCTCGCCTTGTGCCTTTCAATGCTACCATCAGCATTAAACTTGGTCTTGTAGACCCACTTACATCCAACACATTTCTTGCCTTTAGGAAGCTTTACCAGCTCCCAAGTGTCGTTGTTTTTTATAGAGGTTATCTCCTCTTTCATGGCATCTTGCCAAATTTTTTGAGTACATGCCTTCTCATAACTAGAAGGTTCAAGTTGTGCACTAGTTAACAAAGCATAGTTAACTTGATCTCCCCTAGGTTCCCGCTGGGAGACATCATCACCATACAAGTGCATACTTTCTAATCTCTGTAAAACAGATTCCATTTCACTAGCTTGACTCCTAGTGTATCTTCTTGAAAAATTTTTATCCAACATCCGAGATGATGGATGATACTCGTAGAGTTCTCTTACCTTTGGATGGAGAATCAATGTCCATTGGTGAGGAACTTACCGATCACTCATGGAGAAGGACTTGGTGAAGAAGTTGAATCGAAGATGGACTTGGACCGGATTTGTGGGAGGAGACCGCTTTCCTTTCCGTGGTGTCTCGCGGTTGCACCCCGCCGAGCAACTACATCAGTGGCCTCAACATCATCGAATATTTGGGGCTTACCCCATTCTCCCCCTTCATCAAAAATCACATCCCCTGGAAATCACAAGCTTTCTAGTCCGGGGATTATAGAGTCTGTAAGCTTTTGTATTCTCACAGTATCCGACAAAGATACATGCCTGACTCTTTGGATCGAGCTTCTTCCTAAGCTCATCAGGAATGTGAGAATAGGCCAGCGAGCCAAACACTCTGAAATGCTTAACATTTGGCTTTTTACCATACCATGCTTGGTAAGGTGTCTGTCCTTCCAAACTTGAAGTAGGACTTCTGTTCAAGATATACACGCTGGTCCTGGCTGCATCTGCCCAATATGAATTAGTCAAATGCTTCGTCCGAAGCATAGACCTTGCCATCTCCACAATAGTGCGATTCTTTCTCTCTCGCGACACCATTCTCGTCGTGGAGTGTAGGCAGCAGTGAACTGCCTCTTAATGCCATGTTGCTTACAAAAATTCACAAACTCATTAGAGGAATATTCTCCTCCCCTATCTGATCGAAGACATTTTACAAAATGTCCACTTTCACTTTCAACTCTTGTTTTGAAATCAAGAAAACATTCATATGCTTCATCCTTATGTTTCAAAAAATATATCCAACACATTCTAGTATAATCATCAATAAAGAGTAGAAAGTAAGAGTTGTTACCCGCACTCATGTCCGCATCGGACCACGTATGCTCGGTATGCACTAGCCGGAGTGGATAGCTGGCCCGCCATGCTTGTCCATGAGGAAACTTTGATCCGGCATGCTTTCCAAGAGCACACCCTTCACAGACTTCTTTACCATCCCGAACTTTAGGAAGTCCAATGGACCATGGCTTGGGAAGTTAGCATTTTCAAACTAGCAGAATTCAAATGGCCATATCTCAAGTGCCATAGAACACTTGGATTGGAAATAGCAACACTTGCTAACTTATCTCCCCCCGGTTGGCCAAACTTTAAAGGAAACAATCTATTCTTTGACATTGGCACTTGAGTAATGATTCTATTATTGTTATTTTTATCAAAAATAGTGCATTTACCCTCATCAAAAAGCAACTTGTAGTTCTTTTCTAACATTTGTCCAACACTTAAAAGATTATGTTGGAGATGGGGTGTATAATAGATATCACTTACTTGTTTGACTCCTTCTTTAGTTGGAACCGCCATAGCTCCAATGCCTTCTACTGCCAATGATTTATCATCTCCCAATTTGATGCTCGGATTTGTAGGAGGAATTTAGAGTAGCAAAGAGCTCTTCTTTGCCACTCATATGGTTTGAACACCCAGTGTCCAAGATCCATGTATCATTCATGTTCTGATCTTTTTGACCATATGAGAGAAAGAGATTTGTGGCCTCTTCCTCTTCTCCAAAGTTTCCAAACTGACCGCTCCGGCTGCTACTAGCTCCCCGTGAAGTCTTAGTCCAACAATCACGAGCATAATGGCCAAGTTTGCCACAATTGTAGCAAGATTGTTTTGACTTATCTCCTCCTTTACCTCTGCCTGATTGTTTCCCTCTATTTTGCTGTCCTCCTCTATTCTGTTGCTGTTCACTGTTGTTTGAGAATCCTCCTCCGTTCTGATTTCCTCCTCTGTTAGGAGTTCCACCTCTCTGATTATTTCTGCCTCTTCCTCTAGACTTTCCTCTGCCACGACCTCTACCTCTCCCTTCTTGAGAAGCAAAGGCTTTATCATCTCCTCCGTAACTTGTGGAAGGAGATGGCTGTAATCTCTCCTCATGTGAGAGAAGTGAGCCAATGAGGGTTTCAAAAGACAGAGAAGTTAGGTCTTTAGATTCCTCTATAATGATGGCTACTGAATTCCACTTAGGAAGAAGTGTTCTCAACACTTTCTTCACTATAACTTCAGGCTTTACATCTTCTCCTAAAGTGACCATCTTATCTACTACGGCTTTCACACGCACGCAGTAATCACCAACCTTTTCATTTTCTTGCATTTTAAGAGTTTCAAACTCTCTTTTCAAGGTTTGGAGTTTAACTTGTTTGATTTGGTCACTACCCCTATAACTTTCTTGTAAAGCTTTCCAAGCAGATTCAGCAGTTTTAAAAGAAGCTATTCTAGGGAAAATACTTTTATCAAGGGCGGCGTGAATGTGATAAAGGGCAAAAGAATTATTCTTCTGTGCTTCTTTTCTAGCCCTTTTATCAGCACCACTCAAAACTGCCCACTCAGCAACTGAAGGTTCAATATATCCCTCTTCAATCACATCCCAAAGACCTTTGCCAATCAACAGAGTTTGCATTTTAATTGACCAATACTCGTAATCACTACCATTGAATTCAAGGATTGGTAAACTAGTATTGGAAGCCATTTTAGAAAGCAACTTTTATTTCAACTTCAAACAAGCTGTACAAAGAAGTACAAAATAGATTACTGATCATCGATTTAAATCAAATCTAGCTTTCTTAAAATTCTCACCGATTTGGCGTTCTTCTTCTTGAGGATTTCCCAAAACCGGAAAGGTGAAGTTGTCCGCTTTCGCCGTCACCGATGATAATGACTTCTTTTGTCGCTCGTCGCCGGCTCAAGACGCCTTTTGAGAACAACTCGTTCTTCAATTGCAGGTTTCACCTCCACTGGTTCTTTTTCCTCTCGCTTCGCTTCGCTGGTTCTGAATCAGGAGAGCGAGGTGTATAGCTCTCACTCGTTTCAACTTCAGGCACTGTAGGAGTAGAACCGTCACTTGATTGTCCTTCGTGCATCGTTTCAACCGTCTCGGATTCAACTACTCTTTGCCCGAAGATATTATCTTCCGAATCTGCCTCGTATCCGGAATCTGGTTTTCCCCGATGTGCAATCACTTGGTTTTCCAACCGACAAAAGACGTATGAAGTCCACTCTGCTGGACTTTCCTGTCAAAGGAATCAGGAGTCTCTCTTCTCAACAGAGAGAGCAATGCATGATAGCATCCAGATGACCGAATCATCTACCCACAAATTTCACCGCATGCACTGGGTTACAATAATGATGCTAAAAAAAACTTTTCACCCCTTTTTTTAAAAAATAATTTTTCAAAATTTGTTAAAAAAGTCCCTAAAAAAATTTAACATTTTTTTATATATATTTTAAATTAGTTTTTTAAATAAAAGTTTATTTTAAAAAACTTAATAAAAAATATAAATAAAAAACATTAAATTTATTTTAAAAAACTTTAAAAACAAAAAATAAAAAAACATTAAATAAAAAAACCTTTTTTGTTTGTCGCGAAATCCCCGACGGGATTTGAACACAGGACCTCCGTGTCCTATCCGCGGCAACCAGCCGCTACACCACGCGGCGCCGGTGAAACCAAAGGGGACGGCCGCCGTATTAAACCCCCCGCCGTCCGCAATGTTAAAAAAAAACAACAAAAAGCTTTGTTTAACCCTCGGCGGGATTCGACCCCGGGACCTCTCGTCCGCCAGCGAACAACACAACCAACGCCGCTACGGACCTCGGCGGGTAAATAAAGGAATGTTCGATTCCTTATAGAATATCGGCGGCAAAGTTTTTTTTTAAAAACAAAATGTTTTATCCCACATGCAGTGGGCAGAAGACAATTAAGTCTTCAAATATGCGCGAAGGCATATACTATCGATTGCCTTCGGGCAATCGCTCCTCACCACGATGCTTGCTCCTCGACCAATCCGCGATCGCCACGTGTCACTCTCAGACGAATCCACGTCCGCCACGTGGTCAAACAAATTTTTGCCACCGCACACGCTCGCTTGCCACGTCGACCACCACGTCGCCGCTCCGTCGCGACTCGCCACGTGTCGGTTGCCGCCACCTCAACACCTCGATCCGCATGTCCATGTCAGCTGTCGCTCCGCCTGCCACGTGTCACCTCGAAATCCATGCAGCATCAAAGTCTGTGCCCAGCTCTGCCACCTCCTCGATCCGATCACCAGCTCCTCGGGATGCGTGCCCAACATGCTCGCCAGCCAGTCACCGTGCGTCCTCGGGAATCGTGCCCGTGCGTCCTCGGGAATCGTGCCCGTCCGATCGATCTCGGCTCTGATACCAAATGTCAAATTTGGACCAGGAGGTAAAACATTAAATTAACTAAATAATTTAATATTAATTAATAAACTTGCAGAGCTATTACATCGACCATCGAACATTGAAAATCATAACAAATATATATGGAGGGGATAGGGAGGAAGTCGACGGAGAGGAAATGAAGGGAGGTTGGAGGAATAAGGGGAAAGGGAGTTGGAGGGATAAGGAGGAAGAGGGAATAATGGAGGAAATGGAGGGATAAGGGGAAGAAGAGAAAAATTAATTAAAACAAACATGCCGACATTATAAACTTGCCGACAACTAAACCTAAACCTTGTGTTCACACTGCTACTACATTGGGGACATCTATCATCTTCTTAGTGCAAGCGTAGAAGCCATCTTTGACCTCTTCATCATTATGATGAAAATTGGGACTTAAATAGAATTTGGGGTTCAAGACATACCCCATTGCATGAAGAGGTTTATGGAGTTGCCTCAACCATCTCTTATCAATAATTCGCCAAATGGGATCATATTTGTGTTGATTTCCTCCATAGTAAACGTTCCATGCTCTCTTTTTGTTGCAATTGGTCTCATAGTAACCAAAGGTTTCGTGATTTAAAATTGAAATATAAAAATTAATCATTAAAAATTAACCATAACTAGTGAAATTTAATTTAAAATTACATATATGAATTTGTAGTTTTTAATTAACTTAAGAAAATTAGAAAGATACTAAAACAAAAAATTTAGATTCTAGAAAGTGACATTCTTACATTGATTATTTCTTGCATGCATGCCCAAAATGCGTCATCAAATATTTGGTGAAAATTTTTTTGCCCCTCCTTTGTAGAAAATGACAAGGCACACCTTTCCTTACTAACAAATATCCTCCTTCGAGCAGGCCTTCCAGATTGAAGGCTTTGTAGGGTGATAAAGTTAGTGGTGAATCGGATGACACTTAGGCAAAGAATGTCCCTTTCATCAAGTTGAGCTCCCATGTGTGGTTGTAGATGTATCTAGTGATGTTCTTCACCTTGTCAACCATAGATGACATCAATGCAATGAGCGACAAATGGGCTCCAAAAAATAGAGGGGTACTTCTTCTCAAAAAGTTTTCCCGTAGAGGCTGTTCCGTTGTCCATCCCTACTTGGACAATGTTCTCCACTCTTACTTTAAGCATAACATCCTCCAATAAACGGAACAAGAGGTATGCATTCTTCACCTCTTGAGAGGCATGTACAAACTTCAAGAAGACCATGGATCCACCAAAAGCCACTATGAAATTGAGGAGGGTATGGTTCTTCGCATCCATTCATCCATTGTATAAAATGTTGCACCCTTTTCTCCTCCACAACTATCTTCGCTCTTCTACAAGAGCACGTGTGTTTGTGAGACACTCCTCCAATAAAGGGCCCCTAAAATATTTGGCAGTAGGTGCCCTCATTCCTTTTGCCAACTTCGTCGAATGCCTCAAACAATGAACGCCAATAAGGGTTGTTTGGAACATTCAAAGGAATGTTGTGGTGATGCAAAAAAATTCTGGCCGTCATTTGGGATTCTTTTGTCTTCTCCTTTTCCTATGTAATAGCCCCAAAGGTTGTTTGCCTCAAACTTGAGGGAGGAAGCCCTCCTCTACTTGCATCCTAACTCTCCCTAGAAGACTGTCAAAGACGAGGGGCAAAAATGGACTCTGATGTAGTGCTACTAGGAACTTTCTCATATTCGGACAACGATTCATCCTCATAAACATAGGCCCTGTTGTCACATTTTGCACGGGGTGCAATGTCTTCAGTGTTGTAACAATGCTGCTCTTCTTTTCCCTCTTCCTCCATTTTCCTTCCTTCTTCTCTCCCTTTCTTTTTCTTTCCCGCATTCTCTTTCTTTCCCCCCTTTCTTGGAGTCCCCCAGTTAATTTTTCAACTTCCAGCAAGTCACCTGAAAAATGGCTAAGTTTTGGTGCGAAGTTCGCACTTCGCCCAGTTTTGGTGCGAAGTTCGCACTTCGCCCAGTTTTGGTGCGAAGTACGCACTTCGCCCCTCTTCTGGGCGCACCTTGTAACTGACAGACTGGCAGGCTGACAAAAGAGAAATCAAGTGCTGGAGCAAGTCCGTACGGCGGCAGACATCAGTTTTCGCCTGTGCGCATTCCGACTTCACACCGAAGTCGGAGTGCGCCCTTGACAGGTGCGCAGTAGGGAACAAACCCGGAATTTGACCAAGGCATGAAGGCCTTCCCGACTGCACTGCGTCCTGCCCGCGCATCCCGAGGTGCTCCGATCCCAAGCAAAGATGGACAGACTGCCCTCTAAGGCAGACACATGTCAAACAGCATCATCCATCATCTGACAAGTGTCCAGCTTCGGGATTAGAGCCGAAACGTGCCAAGCAAAAGGACAAGCATGGGCTGCACCTGCTCGTGCGCAGGCCTCATTCAAAGCTGACCTGAGGTTCTACCTGCTCCAGCTACCCGCATCATCGCCGATTGAAGTTCTGCCCAGCGCACCGCCATGTAGCTATCCAGCTTCCAGGAAGACCATGTCGCGGGTACAGTCCGGTCCGACAAAAGGTCAGCATTTGCAGCTCTTTCGCCGCTTTTGTCAGCTTATGTTTGACTGGGACCCTGTGCCCATTAATGTAACGAGAGGGACTCGGGCTATAAAAGCCCACCATGAATTCATTGTAAAGGGTGGAAGGGGAATGTCTGTTAGGGAACTACTGTGCTTATTGTAACCGTGCTTCTGCTTATGAATATAATCTGTATGCCTAGTTCTGTTCTGCTGTCTTTATTCTTTTATGCCGTCTTTCATTATATGCCTTAGGCTAACTCCGTCACGGCTTGTTGATTCATTTCAGCATTTGGTGAGCAGGTCCCTCTAGAATTGCTTGTTTAAAGCACCTCTCGTATTTCATTAATTTAAAGCATACATAGAATGTATGTAGTAGCGCTTCCATCGCTTATGTGTTTTGTTGCTGGCCCGTATCTGGTGACTGATGCGATCCCGTACTGTTAGTTCCTTGTAGGGAATGTCTGTTAGGGAGCCATTGGAGCTGTGCGGTTAAATTCTCTACATAAACACATATACCTGGATCTGATATCTCTAAGTCTGCTTTCTACTCATGTTAGTGTACGTATCTGGTAAACCGGTGCATTGCCATGCTGTTAGTTCCTTGTAGGGAATGTTTGCTAGGGGATCATTGGAGCTGTGCATACACTGCATGAGTATCGGAAGTACACATAGTTTTTGCAGTTCCTGTCATGCTCTATGTTTATAATGCAGTAAGTAGCGGTAATTAGTGTGTTCCCGTACTGTTAGTTCCCCTCACCAACCTTTGGACATATTTGTATTCTCTTTCTCAGACATTTGTCTCTTTCTGTACATTTATTTCTTTCCTGTACTCTTAGCTTAAACAACCCCCCAAAAGGAGCCGGCCTTCTCCGGAGATTGGCTCGGGAGGCATCTCTTCCTTCCGGCCTTTCATGCTGGTGGGCGAATCTGGGCGCATTAACCCAAAATCCTTTCCTCATGGCAGATTCGTAACCAACAGGCCCTAGGCGCTACCCCCACTCCAACTACAACCTTCATTCTTTTTGCCTCTAACTTCCTTTGCTCTTTAGTGGACAACCAAGCCTTGACCTCATTTCGGATTGTATTATCCGCTACTGTCTACTTCTCTACAAGATGAAATTTGAGGCGATGGATGCCTTCTTTCATGTCTTTGCTGCAATAGTTGCCAAATACTTGATTTGGCAAAGTCCCTTTTCTCGAATGTTTCCATGTCGGGCCCCTCTTGGGACTTGGAGTTGGGTCTGTTGGATTTGGCTCATTGCTGCCCTAGACCATTCCATGCCTCTTACTTAAAGACTCCATCTGAAAGTAGGGTAAGTTTTAAGATTCTAAAACAATGCCTTAGAGACATTAGAAACAAAAGAACAAAGAAAACAAAGCAAAAAACCCTAAAAAATGAGTAAAAATAAAGAAACCCTACCTCTAAAAATCTGGCCCAAGATGTGAAATCTTCAAAAACAAGGGGTTAAATCCATCAAATCCTTGTCGAAATCCTTTTGTGAATGTCTGGTCACCCTCTTGAAACTTTTAGTCAGCAGTAAGTGAGAAAAATTTGAAAAAATGAGCGTTTTAGCCTTTTATGGCTGTTTTCTGCAGTTTGCCTATACCTGACCAAAATTGCCCATTTCTCGGCTCCAAGAAAATGGGGCAATTTAATCACCGAGATAAGATAGCATGAAAAATTATGAGAAATCGCTATTTCTCAACGATTGTTCTAACTATAGGATAACATATTCATATTAGACATTGTATCTCTTTCCATGCAACATAGATCCCAAGAGAATTTCTTTCCTCTTTTTAAGTAAATATTGTTGCCTGATAACTATGTATGCAAGCCCATTTTTCAACTGTTAATGTTTGAAACTTTGAAGTTTAAACCCTAAACCCTAGGCTAGGCCCTAGGGTTTGGGTTTAGGGTTTGTTTTTTTCCTCTTTTTAAGTAAATAAGTAAATATTGCTGCCTGGTAACTATGTATGCAAGCCCATTTTTCAGCTGTTAGTGTTTGAATTTGAAACTTTGAACTTTGAACTTGAAGTTTAAACCCTAGTCTAGGCCCTAGGGTGTTGGGTTTAGGGTTTTTTTTCCTTCTCTTTTTAAGTAAATATTGCTGCCTGATAACTGTATGCAATCCCATTTTTCAGCTGTCAATGTTTCAATTTTAAACCCTAAACCCTAGACTTTTGGTTTAGGGTTTAGGTTTTTTTTCCTTTTTTTCAAGTGATTGTAACTATGTTGTTACTTGTTCCCATGTGCAGGCATATAAAAAATGAAACCTTTTTTTCCTTCTTGTTACTTGTAATTTTGTACCTTTTCATATTATTGTAATTTGGAGTTGAGGGGAAGCTATTTAAGTGAGTCAAGGAAAGGCTACCAAAATGCTGATGAGGGGAAAAATTCAGTTCAGAATACTGTTCCTTGACCCCCGACAAAAGTGGTGATAGGCATTGCCCATCATGTTGATCAAGTTGATTATGTGGCTGATTGCAGAAAGTGAAGCGAGCAATCCAAGAACAATGTGTTGCGGGCTGCAGTTTGAAGTGATGCTAGTTGCAGAAGATGTCTAGAATAGGAGAAAGTGAAAGGAGCTCAATAAGAGATTCTATTATGGTGTTTAGCGCTTCTATCCGCAGTGTTCAGCTTGTGTCATTGAGGACACCGACAAGTCTAGAAGGGGTAGATGTAGGCAGGCAAATTGACTTGTCTGCATAATCAGTGAATAAGTTTTGTCATTTTGTAGTTCGTACACAAAGTGTTTGACGAAATGTGTGTACATATAATTAATAAAGGTATAAAGTTGTGATGTTATAATGTATGTGATTATAAGGTATGTTAAATGAAATATTAGTTATGTACCGACAAATCATAATGACATAAAGTCATCAAATGAAATGTAAATGTAAGATAAATGCATGTCAAATGTAAATGATGAGGTGTCGGGTAGTTAGTAAGTTGGAGGATGCAACTACCTCCTTAGTTGTATAAATAAGACCCTTCCCTCATTCATTGGTGTCATTGTGATGGTTGGCCGAGGTGTGTTGTTGGCCGAAGACTGTGGTTGGCATTGTTGGCATGAGAGTAGATAAGTTCGCACAGTCATTGTATTGAGGGAGATACTTTGCATAGGATCGCAAACTGTGATGTAATGCAAGTGCCATACAGGCAAAATTTAATGCAATATCTACTCATTTCATCCTTCATTTATTGTATTTGCATGTACATTGTGTGTGTTGTCATTGTTGATTGCTGCAATAGGTAGATCTGTAGTTGTTCCTCTCGAGTTCTGTATGCAAGATTGAAGTCATACTACGAGGGTTGCTATACAACTAAGAGATCGCATATTGGAGTTGCAGTACAAGTGAAGTGTCATACAAATGATTGTTGTACATGCAAGTGTCATACAAAGCGTTGTCTTATTAAAAATTGTTGTACACAGAATTGTTGTACTGAGATTGCTGCAGAGTTGGACAAATAAGCTTGTATGCTGAAGGATAGCAGTCTAGATCAGGATAGGATTTCCTATTCGTAGACTGAAGTATTGAATTGCAGTCATTGCTGATCATTAAATCTGTCATACAAATTGTACCTCCAAGAGTGGAGTACTTACCGTCGTGCTACAAAGCCTGTATCAGAGGTAGAATGTTTAGTTTTCATGTGGTTCTGCAGTGGTAGATATTAGTAAGACTGGATTGGATATGAAGAGGCCACGCTATTAGTCATAAATTGGTGTTCAATTTACCTCCAATCTTTGAACAATCAGGTCCATAATGTTTTACTTGCAGTATCTGGAATTGCAACACTTTCTGTTGATCATGGAAATGCTCTCTTTATTTGCTTATTTATATTATTAGTTTATTTTTTAGCTATGGCATTTTATAACATAACAGCTGTTGCATTTACTGTCTCTCTTTAAGAAGCTTGCTACTACGGTCCAGCGATCATTAAGAATTTTAATTATTTCTTTTGAGATATAGCCTGCTTGCTGATCTTATTGTTTCCTTTATTTCTACAATTCAATGAAGTTTGGGATAGAAAGAATTTGGTCACATTGCTACTACAATGTTGATATAACTTTGAAGAGGGCTTCCATATTGAAAATTCTCTTTGCATGGTCTTATTGGGATAAGGCTCATTCTAGTCAGGATTCTTTTTAAGGCATATGGACTTTAGTTATATTGCTGTCTACGTAATTGATATGCATCTTGGAGCATCTAATTCCAAGAGAATATGTTATTTTTAGTGCACCCTTATCCCTATGTGTTGGCTGTGATCTTGCACTCTAATATGTTAATTTTCTAAATTTGTAGGTTTTTGATTTGTTTGACACAAAGCACAAGAATGCATTAGGCTTTGAAGAGTTTGCTCGGGCACTATCAGTGTTTCACCCAAATGCTCCAATAGATGAAAAAATTGATTGTAAGTTGTTATTACTTGAATGCCTTGTTTTGTTGTGGCAGTTATTTGCTTTTAGAGTATACCTAGTTGTGTAAGCATATGCATTACTTGGTTTCAACTTTCAACACATAGGTAAACATTCTTGTCTTTTCTTTGTTTATGATGATTAATGTTAATAATGCACTTCTGTTTTTGTTTGAAACAAGTAAACATTAAGAGAATATGCAGCTCACTGCCATATGGTAGAGTTCATGCATTTGCAACACAGAACCCTTTCACATTTTATGTACAGGTTATCTACTTACCCTACACCTAATCAACATGACAACTTGAGAAATAAAAATTATATAGCAGTGTGTGATATCACCTGAGTGAGAAATGTTGCCAAACTCCAAGTCAAGTTTTTACGAAGATTGGGGAAGTTGGCTCATGGGCCAAACAAAATTATGACCAAAAACATAAATGAACTAGAGAGTTAGGTTTGGAGAAATGTTTGTTATGCTTACTTCCTCATCTTCATTTTGAAATATGGTTGTGCACTTGATGATATATGGAATGGTATGACATGTCTCTAACAACTATTTGAATAACAGTTAGTGAGACCAAGCAACTTGCGATCGATTTAATAGCCTTTCCAAGCAACTGAAACAATGTTGCACATCTATAATTTGATTTGAGACATAATATGAGCCATCTTTTTGAATTCAATGCCTTGTTAGCTCCTTTTGTGCGATGGTTTGGCTAATATCCTTTGGATTTGGTTTAAAATTGAACACAAAACCTTGTGGATATGGATCCTTAACCAAAAGCCCAAATTGGGGGCCATGGCAAGGTACCCACTTTCCAAATTTTATTTACAACAGCTGGCTAATAGGCTTGCAACGGCATAGCAAAGCCAAGAATAGGGCAAATCAAACACATAAATTGTACTTGTGGACATCGGACCTTGACCAAAAGCCCAAATCGGAGGCCATAGGAAGGTACCCACTTTCCAAGTGTTATTCACAACAGTGCTAATAGACTTGCAACGGCATAGCAATGCCGAGAATATGGGGAAACAAACACATAATCTTGTACTTGTGGATATGGGTCCTTAAACAAAAGTCCAAACCAAGGAGCATGGCAAGGTACCCGCTTTCCAAGTGTTATTCACAACAGCTGGCTAATAGACTTGCAACAACATGGCAATGCTGAGAAGAGGGGGAATCGAACACATAACCTTCTACTGGAGGATATGGGTCCTTAACTACAAGCCCAATTGGGGGCCATGGGAAAGTATCCACTTTCCAAGTGTTATTCACAAAAGCATGCAATTATATTGGAACCTATTGCCGACGCAACAAATCATAGAAAGCATTTTTTCCCTTTTAAAAATGTGCCTCTTAGAAAGCACTATTGAAAGTAAAATTTACATTAGCTGAAAAATAGGGTTGCATAGAAGATCTCATGTAGGAAGGTTAGAAGGAATATGTCTATAACTTTGCTCCATGAGGCAAAGTGTCTACATATTTTTGAAAATAACCAATTATGGATCCTAAGTTGAATGCAGAACCGACTTCATCAAAGGTCACTTTCCATCTCATTTTCAAAAGGACATCAATGGTAGATGGCCCTATCATATACCAAAGCTCTTTCAAGTCCTTTTTTGTAATCTATGTGTCCATTATCTTCAAAAAGAGGACTTAACCAAGAAAATGGGGCAATAAATAAACAATTGAATCCAGCCACCATACATGCCCAAAAGGTTTTGTGAAATGGATTTGAAAATGAAAACCTGCACGTTTGACTCTTATTTTCCTACAATTTATGCGTAACGAATCATACGTGTTAGCTTTCTTGAATCTGTATTTGATTGCTAAACCATCACAAAACTGTATTAGAAAGTTGTTGATTTCCAGTAAGTCTGCCAACAACCTGCAATACAATGCATAGAAAGGACTAATAAGGGACAAGAGCATAGAACCACTGATATCATACATCCAAAGATAAAAAGGTACATGCACACAATGGATCTTCAAAAACCATGCTCAGTCTATTCATTGGTTGGAGTGTTTAATTACATATAACAGTCTAATTTCAAAGAGCAGACCTAGTTTTCTGAATAGCCAAAAAGATCTTCACAAATGAGCCTTAACTCTACCTCTAACTGTAATAAAGTAAAATCCAGTTCTAGTTACATGATTTAGCAGAATCTTTGAAAAGTAGATGGTAAAACTGCTTGGCCAGCAAGATTTGGCAGTAAAACCATTTCTAATGCATTTTAGTCATCACTAACACCATTTGGACTGAGAAATGTGATTGCCCAGACTGTTTCCTTGATTTCCATGCCTTGAAATACATGTTCAAGAAGCCTTGGTAGACAAATTGCCTCTTTGACTGTCTTGTCCTGTTGACTTTTCAGAATTGATGATTCGTAGTTCTGTGAAGTCGCAAATCAGTTATTGGCTTGCAAATCATTGACAAGCTATCCGGTGAATCGCCCTCATCAGACCTTAACCAATTTTTTTTTCCAAATTCTTAAGGTTCTGACTCTGATTCTTCAAAATTAGGCTACCCAAGTGCAATTCATGTACCCTTCCACATTTTTCAACTGCCTTTGGCCATTTTGTAGGTTGAATAGCCTCATTCTTGGCTTTGCCCCCTTTCCTACAGGACTAGATTTATCTCTGGAGTGTGATGGTAGTAGTTGGACTACTACAGGTAATAAGAGGAAAGTAAGGTAAAAAGAAGAATAAGCAGATACAAGCACCTACTTTAATCAAGCATAGTTCTAGACAATTGGACAATCCAAGAGACAATTTCTAAGGTTTTTCTCTATTTTTTTAAAGAAAGTTCTAATGCCATAATATAGTTGGGACAAAGATAAACCTTTAGGTCCATTTTTGTAAATTTTGGAAAGTTGTTAGCTGCCAAAACCCTCATTGGCATTCAAGCAAGACCCATTTACTGTGGACATCAATCACATTATATTTACCATGGACACAGGCTGTTGCATCCTATCAACCTCATATAGGGCACTGGTTGACCAAAGTGCGGGTTGCATGCACTGCTATTCCTCATTTGAGTCTGTTGATTACTAGTTTCATTCAATCTCACTGGTCATGGTTGTAAATGAAGCTGTTAGAAGCATTTGTTTAAGAAACCAGGCTGTTGAAGCAGAGAATACAGGTGTCAAAGGCTAATGCTTTCAGTGCTAACCATGAAGACATTTATTACAAAGTCCATGCCACATTGTTTTGTTTTGTTTGAGCCAGAGTTGACCATATACAGCATTTACCATGTGGCCCATGACTTGTGTAATGCCTAGTACAAACTTGTCCTCCAAGGACTTCTCTATACATAAGTACATGAGGACTAGAAAAATGAATTTAACAAAATACCAAGAAAACAATAGCTATCCTCTCACCAAAATATCTTTCATGCCTCTTTGTAGAATACCTTGATCCCCCAGCTAAAAAAAAATACTGCTTTCCCTCATGCTAGATACAACTACATTCACAAACTTCGACTCAGAAATGAAACTATGACAATAAGAGCACTACTACACTTTCAATAAAACTCCTGTATAGAAACGAATCAAACAATGATCCCCAAATTGAAGCTACTCAACAAATATGTCAAAAAACTATCAAATTTGGAAGTGGTTATTATTCAGTCCAAAATATCTTATCACAAGCATAGGTAACATTTTGTAACAAACCAAGATGAAAAATTAGAGGCATCAATGTTAGGACTAGATTGACCATTTTTGAGAATCACCTCCCACATGCATGCAAAAGTTTACTGAAACTTCAAAAGTTGTGATGAAAAACTTAAATGACTTGACTTCCAGAACCTTTCAATAAGAAATAATCAACAAATTATAAATACTAACTTTTTTCATAGAAAAAAAAAACACCTGATACAAACAAAACCATAGCAAGCACACACACCATTTACAAGCAATCAAGAAATCCAAGCTCTTGGAAGAACAGCCAGTATACGTTAATGACCTATCACATTAGATGCTTTTGAAAATTTGAAGGCAAAGAAAAGAATAACAAACCCAGAAAAGGGGTTCCCTTTCAAATTTAATCTTTACCAAATCATTTTTGGAAAGACAAATCTTCTTAGAAACTATTACTTATTCTATGAATTAGATAAAAGATAGATCAAGAAAACTACTTATGGTTTAGTATACAACTACCTGTAGTTTATTATATAAATAGAGAACGATAGACTTCCTAACTAATAAGGATGAGATCAAACTACCTGTGGACCATTCTCTTGGATAGATTCAGTCAATGACAGAATACAAGACGATAATTCTTGGCTGAATTAGGACCTGCATATAAGCCAGTCAATCTTGCGATTCAAAATCTAAGACATGTAAGGCTGAAGAAAGACTTATCATCAAATCACATGTAACAATGAGCACTACCTGACATTCACCATCAAAAGGCATCACTAATGTAGGACTCCGACATTGTCATCTCTTTAGACCACATATAATAATACAATGGTTTATTATCAAATTCAATTCAATAAATCATATAATATCCTCTCTACAAGTTACTTCAATGAAGGATTTCAAAGTATTGGCCAATTAGTAACCTCAATTGAGTTGCACCCATTGTCTAGGACTGGACTTCATTGTACTGAGCCCTAAATCCATCAATGGCCTATGAGTTACCTCAATTAAGACTTTTCTTTATGTATTGGATATAATAAGAATCACAAGCCAAATGATAAATAAGTGCATAGAATACGACTCAAATCATTATAACATAATTAAATATTTAATATATAATGCAAAAATAGAGTAAATGGCATTATTCTCGTTGATCATGGATATAATGTATAATGAAATGAAATGAAATATTATTCTGTCCGCGGTGGGCCAAAATAAGACCCGAAGGACTATAAGAAGGACAATAATGACTGCCAGCTAGCAAGCTAAAAAGCCCAACAAAGAAAAGAACTAAGATAAATACAAGATGAAACCCAACAACCGGGCCAAAGAGAAAGGGAAAAGAAAAGGGAGAGCAGAGGGGGGAGGGCTGCAGTCCAAAAGAGAGGAGTGCATGCCAAGAAAAACGGAGAGAGAGGAGGGGGGAGGGAGCAGCCCAGGAGGGGCAAGCTCCAAGAACCCCCCAGAAACTAATCTCTCCTAACAGTCAAGGCTGAAGTACCAGAGCTGAAGAAGTCCATGATATGTCTCTGTCCATTGCTAGTTCGGAACCTTGAAAAACTGTGGGTGCGCTGCCTAGTGACCCTACTTCTGTCCGAACTGGATGATGTGGGGCGTTTCAGACCGGAGTCACTTGGTTCGTCGAAGCTGGTGAAGTATGTTGTGATGAGCCGATGTTGAGGAGGGTGAGATCCATTTGGATAACTTTTATGTCGTCGAAGCTGAGAGCTCTCCCTAGAGAATTACAAGAGAGCTCTCCCTATGCATGTTAAATAAGAGCATATAAATGGAGTGACATCAGGCATTCTGGAGGAAACTGTTTTACATCTGTAAAAAACAGCCCTGATTGTAACCAAAAATTGAAAATAATTATTTCTTACTAACTCACATCTTAACCCCAGAGCATTGCAATGTTCTTTGTTTCTTCATTAATTATCTAATGCCATTCCAAAAGAAATATATCATTTATCTGTGCACATACCTGAACTCACCCTCAGACTGATCATTGGGGACATGAGTTACCTCTGTTGACTCCTTATATTCTGTTAACATCCTGTGAATTCTCTCAACTGAACCTTGAATCTATTAGTAGCCATGGATTATTGTAATTGAGCCATATCCTCATTCCCCTGAGTGACTTCAATTAAGAATCTCATGATGTAAAGTGTAACAATGGTTATGCATAAAACAAGTCATTTATGGAAAACTATTTCATCATAATCATTTGATTACAATTCATCAACAAATACAATCAAACAAGCACATAGGCAAACTCGATTTACTTTTTCTTTTTTGATTTTTTTGTGGGGAAGCGTCAATTTGCCTAGTCAAACAGGGAAGGTGCAGTCAATGGAGTAGTTCATGGTAAATATTCTAGTCCTTCAGTTAATGCTACAATTCTGGTCAGCTCCTCAGAAGGGCTGATGTTGGATTAGTCAACCTAGTCAACATGCTGAGTGTGATTAATGCAGTGATGTCTTTCAAGTCAACCAAGAGAGAAAAATAGGTTATTTTCACATAAAATAAGAAAAATTATGATAAATCAATTCTGATCTCATGGTTAATAGGTGATGTTATTGTTGCCACATTTTGCAAAGGGGCACAAATTCTGAAAATCTCAAAAAATTGCTGCTGCCTCCCTCCCCCCTTTCCTTCCTTTCCAGCTTCTCTCATGCAGTTTCCAGTTTCTCTCTTTTCAGCTTTCTGTTTTCAGCTTTGTTTTTCAAGATTTCCAGCAGTTTTGGCAAGCTTGGTGAAAAGCCCAAAAGTTTCTAAGTGTTGGGCACTCCCGCGGTCGCTCCATTTTGGAGCGATTCCGGGAGTCGCTCCCTCTTCCGGGCAATTCCCAGCTTCGGCTTTTCCTCCAGCAACCGACGATCATGGCATCAAGGCAGACGGGGAGAAAATTGTGAAAAATTTCTAAGTGTTGAGACTCGAGCGATGCCCATCATCGCCCGTTTATTCAAGTGTTGCCCATCGTCGCTCACTTTCTGAGCGAAACTCGGCGGAGGAATGAAAATTGCAAAATTCTCTAAGTGTTGGCTTGGGAGCGACTCCCGCCGTCGCTCCATTTTGGAGCGACTCCCGTCGTCACTCCCCTTTTCGAGCGACCATGGGCGGACGAAGAGAAGCAAATGAAAAATATTCTAAGTGTGGAGACTCCCGCTATCGTTCAAGGCCGCCAGCGCCTCCCGCCGTCGCTCAGGTTCGCCAGCGCCATCCGTCGTCGCTCCGTTTTGGAGCGACGCCGAGCATCGCTGCCATTTTTCAGCGACAACAAGCAAGGAGATGCGAATTTGGTTAAGGCATCAAAGGAGCGACCGACGTCGGTCGCTCATTTTTCGAGCGCCGCTCGTCGTTGTTGCCTTTTTCTAGCGACCGCCGTCGCCTCTCCCCCAGTCAGTGAATATGAGAGAAGAACCAAATCGCTGAAAATTCTAAGTCAGGGTCTCTCCCGAGTTGGCTCCATCTTGGAGCGACTCCCGGAGGTGCTCTCTTCAGCAGGCGACTTTGGTCAGCCCCCCCTTTCGTCAACAAACTTCAGACCTGTGCCAAGCACGTGCAGATTTTGGGATTTGAGCCTGTTAGGATGCGACAGAAAGTGTGCTGCCAGAGTACAGGGTAGATGGACATTGAAGGACAAACTGTACCATATATACCGCATTTAACCGGACCAGTACGGATTTCAGAAGAGCCATATTACAAGTACACCTACGGTCAGCTGGGGTCTAATCCTGGCAGCTTTAGCAGCTTTTGCCAGTTCTTGGATTCCGTGCACAATTGTAATTTGGGGGGAAAATTCTGCTATATATAGCAGTTGATTATCATTGTAAAAGGGTGGAGGGGGAACATATTGCTAGAGAGCTGCTGTAATCAGACGTTTGCATCAATACAAAAGCATCCTTGGCTCTGTTACTTGTCTCTTTCTTTTATGCTGCCTTTTGCTAGTATTTCTGCCTCATGTTCATTTATTTTTCTGATTGCTGTCTGAATCCTGGATCGCAGCATTGGCATTTAATTGAATCTGGAATACGAAACTAAAGGATACATAGGAAATAATTGCAGTAACAGTTTCTGTTACATGCCTTGTTTTGATTGCTGTTAGTTTGTGTACTAGCTAGTGATCGTGCTGCTTGTTCTTTCCCACCCGAAGCACATCATATTTACATCTCTTTCTGCATCTGTTTATCTCTTTCCTATTACCTTATCTGAAAAATCAAGTAGTGTAGTATAGGAGCCGGCCTTCTCCGGAGATTGGCACGGAAGGCATCCCTTCCTTCCGGCCTTTCAATCTGTTGGGCGAATCTAGGGCGCAAAAGATTAAAATCCTTTCCTAAATGGCAGATTCGTAACCAACAGTTATCATTAAAGCAGTTTTGTGAATAAGCATGTTGTTATCGCTGATTTTATGCAACCTTAATTGATTTGTCATTAGAGCAAATTATGAAACCCATAAATCAGAATAATGTCCAGGGAAAAAAACCCTTCGTCTTCTACGAATGGGCGGTTCACTTTCACACATCAAAATTCTGAAAACTTTGCAGAAAATTACACTAAAAAATGCCATGTTTTAAAATGTCCTCCCACTTATTGAGGCATTTGCTTTCTCCTGCCAAAAAGAAGAAAGACATTGTTTGAGACCAAGAATAAGTTGGCAAAACCATTGGATATTGAAACATTAAAGATTTCTTCATTCTAAATTCAATCCCAAGTTATGCAAACAATTCATGACACAAAGTTCATGAGGTCACCAATAATACATGTGGACACAATGTTGTTGAGTCCTCCCATTTATTGATAATAGCAAATTTAAAGCGGAAAAGCCAACAAATGGACATTGTCTACAGTACAACTATAACTAGAAAGGAACTCTACCATCAGCTCTAATGAATGTTTGCAATGCAATACTTCATAGAGAGAACAGCTGACACTTTAAAACATTTACACATGCAGACACCATTAATTGTGATGGCATATTATGCAATAAAAGTCAGAACAACACAATTAATTGCTTGTCATTCCACATGCATATTAAAATTCATTACAATATTTGTTCTTCGTCTTTTTTTGATGTAAAAAGCATTATATTAAAGAACAAAATACATTTTTACAAACAAAAAAAAAGATGCGGATAAACATGCCACGTGGCTAACGCCATCAGCCAAAAAAACATCCCCGTCAATAGAGCAGGAACCCAAGCAAACAAATTACAGTTATTCAACACCCCCTTATAGAACGAAACCAACCCCTAAAAGGGTGAATACACAACATAATTAGGCATAGCAAAATAAACTAGAAACCCTAAACTGTAGCACTAGGTAGACTTACGTCTGCCCAACGCAAATTATTGGAACTTTTGGGCCAGATGGGTGAAACCGTTTTTCAGGTAAAGTGTCTTCATCTTCTTTCCCTTGTCAAGGACTACGAGAACATCGAAACCACACAGAAGGGGAGGGAACTTTAGATTTTGCTTCCTCTGGAGGAACTATCAATTCCATCAATGATGGCTCTGCATCCAACGACATATCCTCACCATCATTAAGATACTCCAACACACTGTAGTTGTTGCCCAACTGAACATTGGTCATATGAAGTCGCTTCTCTGGAGCAACATCTTCTTGTGTAGATCCCCTTCTCGGGTTGCGGGAGCACCTGACATTAGCTGGGGGAAATGTACTAGAGGACTCTGAAGCAAGCACTACTGCAACCCTCTGTTGAGACTGAGGAGCCTCATTGTTGGTAGTTTCAGTTGCAGGATAAATATTTTCCTTTTCATATCCTTTTTTTACCGGCCGTGAGACATGTGTCGACTTGGATTGTGTACCTTTAGAAGCAACCAAATGTGCATTTTTACGCCCTCCCACAGTCGTCCAACCATCCTCTTGAGGTTGAGGAGTGGGTGCACTCGGTGTGGTGGGGCTCTGCTTGTCCCTGTTATGCGGCATCAAGGGACAATCTTTGATCTTGTGTGTTGAGGATTGGCACCAAAAACAAGTGTTGGGCAAATTAATGTAGAGGACCCGTTGGGATAACACAATGTTGCCAACTTGTATGTCAATAGACTCCTTGAGATCTTGAGAAACATCAATCTCAACACAAACACGTTTTTGAGGGCGTGCATGGAAAAATTTGTCCGCCTCCACCAAAATGACACGCCCAAGAGGGGCTGCTATGCGACTAAGAAAGGGCCACAAAGGTAGAGGGAGTCTTGGGAATTCCACCCACACAGGGACTTTGGTAGATCTTTCCTCAGAAATAGAAAAGTCATGGGTCCAAGGAGAAAAAACAAGTAGAGAGCTTCTCATGTACCAGGGGCCATGTTTGTAAATCACCTTAACATGGGTTGTTTCCGCAAAGGGAAATAGAAAAAACCCTTTGTAAGGTTTTAAACCATCGTTAGCTTGACTCCATGAGGAGTCCAAGCTGTGTTAACCTAGGCCCTAAGGGAAGACTCATTAGGGATGCGTCCAACGAAATTCCCGACAAGGGTGAGAGATTCTAAATTGAGAGATTCTAAATTGTGACATGCAGAATCAACTTCAGGCAAAGAAAGAATTACATCAGGAGAACGAAGGTTACCTTGTGGACCATTCTCAGCACAAACCTGCACAGTTGAATGAGAGGAGCCATTATCGCATGCATTCTCTTCTGTGGTGCCAATGTTGTGCATTGGTCCACCAGAGTTGGGGACCATAATGATACTCAAAACCCTAGCATCTGTTCTTCGTCTTTAGTAATTATATACATTCAATTTCATTCCATAAATAAAAAACTAATCTAGAAAATGAACATGATATATGAGAGAACTAAAACTGTGGGAAGTAGGGGCAAAAGAGTCCGGTTCCATTCATTGATTTTTTTCTTTTTCTAAAAATCTATCACACCTGAAAAAGTTAGTTATCTCAATGATTGGACTCTATTTTTTCATACTTAATTATGAACTTACTTTCATTCATCTATGTGGTATTTGTTCATTTGTTTGTTTTATATATTTGTATCCCACTTGCATGCTTTTGAATTCATGTGACATGCATACTTCAAAGTAATATTTACATCCAATTCATGCATGAAAGTCATAACCTTAACACTTTACACAAAATGACTTGCTTGATACATTTACATCTATTATCACTTGACTTCACATGCATAAAGTGTCTAAGGTGTTTATGGACTTCCATTTGATGCCCATGACCATTGATATTGGGTGGTGATGATGTTTTTTTATGGAAAACTTTGCATCCGACCCTAAACATTTCCCTCTATTTATGGGACATGTTTTATTGGAGAATAATGATTTTGCAGATGAGACCAAAATGAGATAGATATGATAGTGTGATTAATGTTCACAGACGGCCAAAGTAGGCCAATGTGACTCATGGAAATAGAGCTTTAACAAATTACAATGCACTGTAGTAACTAGTAACGAAAAGGTTCTATAAAAATAAGCTAAACTAGAGTAAAGAATCTAGTGTAAACTACTCTGAAGTGGAACAACTTATGGCATAAAATTAGAGACTTGAGGGTTATCCAAAATGGATAAATCCTAACATGCTAAAAGAAATGATTAAGAGAGAGCTAGAAGTTGAGATAGGACAGAGATAGAAAGGAGCTCCAGTGGATCCAAGTGCCAACATTAATGTATAGTGGGATGTAAAGTAGAACCAAAATGACACATTATCTTTGATTGATGAGAGATTTTTATAACAAACCCACAACATCCTTGAAGGTTCCCAAAAGTGGGGATTACAGATGTCATCAGCCTCTTCTTATTCTAATCCATGCTTTCTGTTGTGTCTCTGGTATCCCCTTTTTTTAGCACTTTAAATACATAGGTTTCTTAAGTTGAAGGCCTACGTGGGGCCATAACGAGATCAACAATTTTACCTTACAACCAGGAACTTAATAAAATCGTTTATTTGCACATCCTCATACGAGATCAGAGGTACCTAAGAACCTTTAAGAAAGAATCTAAACTTAGGAAACTCACTTTCCCTAATAAAGATCCATTAATTAAACCTAGACACCAATACTTGAAGAAGCTCTATTCATTCAAGCTTAAGAAGCTCTCTTTATCCAAGCATATAATAATCACCTAAGGTCTCTGATCACAACATTCAGAGATGAGTGTGACTGAAAACAATAACATTTTGGCAACATATGGACTATAAATGCTACCATTAGAAGAAAAATGGCTTTGGGTACATAATGATAGGAGTAGTTCCTAAGACCAATTCATCTCTACCTAGACATTAGATAACAGTTGCAAGTTTTGTCATCGGTTTTCAAGAAATTAACATTTAGACTATTTCAACATATTTGATGGAATTGGCATCTCCAAGAACTATTTTTATGCTTTTTTAGTCAGGTGAATATATGTTTTGTGACCAGCAGTGCCATTACTAATGTTTTATAAAATTTCAGATACTGATTAGTTTGAGCATAAATGTGCAGGCAATAGTCCATAGTTATTTTAACTATTTCTTCTTTGTGATATTCTACAGTTTCTTTTGAACTATACGACCTCAAGCAGCAAGGTTTTATTGAGAGACAAGAGGTAAGGATATCACCACTGATAGTTACCAAAACGGGAAAAAGTAAATTTATATTAAATATTATAGTGAGATAAACCATGGCCCATTTAGAACACTGCCCCTTCTAGAGACTGTTGTTTGGAGGACATTTGAGTTTTGGTACACTTTTTTCCCAAATCAAAAACAGTGGAGTTTCTGTAGCCTACAAAATAGTTTACAAAATGGTCCCAGTCTCCTAAGCTTTACCTCTACAAAACCTATATAGGTTACAAATTTTAAAAGTGACAGGGCTCACTAGGCCAAAAACCATGAAAAAACCAGTAGGTGGTGAACTTCTTGTAGCTCTCAGCTATTCAGAAAATGTGATGAAACTGTTTTCCTACAACATTGTTTGATCTTGAATTGTGGATTTCTATTTGCAAGCCCTCTAGTTTTGATTTCTTTTGTTAATATTGAATTACTCCCGGATTTTGTGATCAGTAATCAGTAATTGGATGAAATCCACTATGATAGCCAACCCCTTTTTTATAAGACACTATCTTTCAGAACATTGGTGTGCATTGCTTCTTTCCACCCATTGACCATCTTATAGTTGTCATGTTGTCGTCATTGCGTACCTTCTTGAGCAAGATGTTTGTTACAATTCAATGTCACCAAGTTCAACCTGACTTTGTATAGGCAATGGGTTCAGATGTAGAGGTAAAATGCAACACACTAAAATATATTTCCATTCTATTTAAATAAGCAAGATACATTGTTGGAATAACTTGATAGATGCATGTGGATACACTTCACACATAGCATAGATTCTTCACAACCTAGTTATTTGCATTATGTCATGGTTTGGTCAAGCGTACAACACAAACTTGCCTTGATCATTATTGACCAACATGATACTCTAGCGAACAACTCCCTAACTAGACATGCCTCTCTATGATTATAGATGCATACATATAGCTATTATGGGATTGGTAGGTGGTTGACAACTATCAAACAATTGTTGAACTACCCGTATATACCAAAATATTAAAATACCCCATAACATTACACTACATTTATTACTAAGACTTATGTCATTGCAAACACACAAGGACACGACGTGACACTACTTACATATGAGAACTCTATTTACACAACAATAACTCAACCAATGTGGCGCATGTATTTGTGTATTCATGCACACATGTAGATTTGTTGTTTGAACTTTGTTCATATGTCAAATTGTTTTCCTATAACTTAATTCTTTCAAGATTCTCTCCATTTTTCATTCAAAAGTAGGTTATTTTTGTTTGAAGATTCTCCTCGTCATGAGGGGGCCACACTTGTTGGATCTCCAATGACGAGATTTCTCTCTATCAACCACACAGTTGGGATGGCACTATCGCTTGTCTTTGCATGTCTTCATTCAAGTGGAATGGGAAGAGGTGTTTGCACACCAACTCATCATTCGTCATGAGGGGGCCTTGTAAAAGGTCCGTCTTCTACATTTCCATCCATGGAGGGGCTCGTGGTTCAATTGGACTTTGTTGCACTTCCACGTGCACATCATCGATACCAAGTTGTTCTCTTGTTATGATTGTACATTGTTTGATTCTCTCAGACCATGCATTGGCTTGCGCTAGTGTTTTTACTGTCTATGCCCTCATATACCTTGAGGTTCATTAGTCATCCACTTTTGTCATTGCGTTCATTTTGACAACTCGAACCGAATTCGTAGTAGTAACTATGCCAAATTTAGTACTGGTTTTACGTATTCCAAAACAGCATATAAATAATAAAACAATGAAATATGCAGCATAAGTAAATATACAGAAATCAGAATAACTCGCAATAGGAGCTAAAGTATGTTATTGATCTCTAAAAACAATACATCGGCGATCCTCTTTCATACACAAGACATCAACATACACTTGTACATTGATATCTTAGCTTAGAACAACTTGACCACGATGATACCCCACTAGATTGGTGAGGTGGTCGCGACCAACCAATTGCCCAATTACCAAATACACAATTACATACACAAAATTTAAAAGTACCCACAAACTACATGCAATGTGCATTATTACAAATACTTAAGTGTCTTGTACACTATGCGACTGTATAAAAGAAAGATTGCTCTGAAGACAATTTGCTACTGTGGTGGCACTTGAGCTGGTGCTGCATCATCATAAATCAATATATAACAATCAGAATAACTCACAACAAGAGCTAACGTATGTTATTTATCTCTAGAAACAATACATTTACAATTTTGTCTCATACATAAGACAACAAAAACTTGTACAATAATATCTCTAGCTTATAACAACATGATCATGATAATACCTCACAAGATTGGCAAGGGGTAAACATATACACAGAGGTTTTTAGGGAGTGGTTGCAACAACCAATTACCCAATGATCCAATCCTCAACTAAATACATAAAATTTAAAGGTACCCCAGAAACTGCAGTGTAGATTATTACAAACCCTTAGGTGTCATGCATACTATGCATGACACATGTAATAAACTGTAAAAATATACAAAAGGCTCTGACGACAATTCACTATTGCAGAGGCAAATGAGCTGGTGCGCATCATTAGTGTTGCCACCTACACTCAAATCACTTGGATTATTGATAACTATAGTTTCTCTTGATAGAGGGTCTTCCATGGCCATTTCAGCCTCAATTTTACTTATACCATATGTATAGTAAATTGAGATGTATTGTACCCCATGATACCACATGATACATTGTAATATTTTGTGTTTTCGAATTTGGAGCACTTCATGCAATTTTAATCAATATGTACATCTTGAGAGATGTTTACTTACGTTGGTCACTAGTGGGAATTAATACAATTTCTTTCTTTCTTATCAATAATCTACAACAACAGCTAATTCTTTTCAAACATATTCTGTCATTTTATATTGAGACAGAGTACTACATGTTAAATCAATAATTCTGTAGTTCATCATATTTCAAAGATTTTACGTAGAATACAGAAAATGCAATTTGCTTGACATCATAAATATTCAACGGACATTGAATCTATACCATACAAACCTGTTGTGAGGTGAAATTATTTGAAATTTGATTCTTCTTTTTCATGGTCATTCCCTCTTATTTATCACAATGCCATTTCCTTTGGGATAAACACATTTATGCAATAACTTGTCATACGATTGCAGGTGAAGCAAATGGTAGTGGCTACTCTTGCGGAGTCAGGCATGAACCTTTCAGATGATGTCATTGAGAGTATTATTGACAAGGTTGTATTTTGAGATTGAGGTTTAGTATGCATTTCTTGATTTATTTAAGGTTTTATGGATGAGGAGATTGAGAGGAGGATTTTGAATTGTACATTTGTTCTTAAGATAATTGCTATTCATTTCTTAAATCCTGTTTCCATTTTCATCGACTATCCAGATTATATGTATTTATAGATTGGTAGATCCCAAGAACAGATGCTACTAACAAAGTATTTTCTCTATAAATAGACTTATGTTTTGCAACTACAACCACCATTATAGGTGGGCACAAACCATATGCCTAGCTTTCCCCATTCATTGCAAATACAAATAAGTTTTGTGATATTTATATTCAAATAAAACACGTAATGAAGACACAGTCCATTTGTCATGTTTACTTCAACCTTAGCCATTCACTAAATTATTTTCAACACTTTGTTACTGCATTGTTTAAGATGAATCAAATGGTATGGATTTTGTTAAATGGTTCATATCAATGTCTAATTTGTAAGGATTGCAATATATCATTGTTGTATAAGCTTCAAGCTGGAATTTAAGAACCGATTCATTAGATGTAAAACAGAATTAGATAATTGCTTATTCTGCAGAATAAACCATGGACTTCAAGAACTAATTCATTGATTTAAATCTATATTTAAAAATTCAATGCAGAATTTAATTGTCATTTCATGAATTTTATAGTATTTTTGGCTAAGATTATATAAAAAAAATTGTAGTAACAAGGATGAATCCCAAATTATCTACAAAAACAGAGCACATGTTAGGATCACATGATATGGATTAATATCTTCTAATTTCTATCACTCATCTTGAAACTAGGTCATAACCAAGGAAAAAGAGTAGATAAGATTTGATTTCTTTCATACAATCCCTCACAAACTGTAGACTAAAACAGAACAAGCTATGAAGTTCTAAAGCCTAACATTTCGAATGACAGGCTTAAGTTTGCCAGTATAAAGTCAAAGATTATGGGCCATTTAGGCAACATGTATTCTTGTTTCAATATTAAAGTAGCAGCTTTGGTGACTAACAATCAGCCCTGGATGAGTTAAGTCAAGTCAGCAGTTCACTGGTTTGCATGTTCCTTATGTGCGCCGGGAAGATCCATGAGAGGAAGCCCAAGTTTCTCATAGATGTCATCCAGATCATAATTGTTTTATAGATGATCTTCAAATTGGCTGTTGTATCCACTGCTGATGATACCAAGCTAGGTGAGAAATATCAGCTACCAAATCAACAAATTTGAGCACTATGTTGGCTGCCATGAAGAAGATGCTGAGCCTTGAATAGCTTGATGTGGATCTTCGCCAATATTTTAGATAGGGTGTGCACTCCCTTTCAGATTTTCCCTCATCAATGAGCACTTCAAATTTCTCCAACGATTTCTTTGAGAGAATGCTCCTGCGCTTGAAAATGATGATCCTCATCCCTAAGTCAATATCTTGCTTGAAGTCTTAGGTGAATCATTATAATTTATATGTAAAACAATAAAATTGTTCATCAAAGTTTAGACATTATAATTCATTGTTCGCCTCGTCCCCAGGCGACCGCCGACAACATCAAGCAACGACGCGTGATTGGCCAAGGAAAGGGTGGAAAAAATGTCTAAGTGTGGTCCTCGCCAACCTCCCCCAGCGAAAATCGGAAGCGTCAACAATCGTCGACAACAGGCAAAACATGAAAAATTCTAAGGCACGGACTGTTGCCAAGGTTCGCTCCATTTTGGAGCGAACCCCGTAGTCGCTCTCTTTTCTCAGCGACTCCCGTCGTCGCTTCAGTTTTCAGCGAACCGCGGCGGGGGTGAACTCAAAAAATTTCTAAGTGTGCGCACGCCGGTCGCTCCGTCTGGGAGCGACTCCCATCGTCACCACTCAATCTTAGCGACTCTCGTCGTCGCTTGTTTTTCCGGCGATTGCCAGTAGCTGCAGAATTTGAGGAGTATACCGAGGTCGCCCCATTTTGGAGCTACTCTCGGCGTCGCCGCGGCGGCCGAGCGACTTCCATCGTCACTGTCCCTTTTTAGCGACCATGAGCAGAGGGGTTTCTAGAAAACTTTCTAGGGCATGAAAGCTGTCGCCGGTCGCTCCGTTTTCGAGCGACTCATGTCGTCGCTGCAAAAGCTTGGCGACTCCCGTTGACGCCCCCCCATTCAGCGACCTCAAGCAGAAAAGGACAAAATTGCAAATCTTTCTAAGGCATGCCCGCCTCGGGTTCATTTCCGGAGCGACTCCCGGGGTCGCTCTTATTTCCAAGCGACTCTTGTCGTCTCCCTCCATTCCAGCGAACCTCAGACTTAGGCTGAAAACATGCAAATTTCGGGATTCGGACCAGTTTTAGCAGAACTGAAGGCGTACTTCAGGGACAGGGTAGGTGAGCATTGACAACAGGTATCAACGACAAACTGTATTGCACCTACCGCATTAACAAGGCACACCTTCTCAACCACCATATCTGTCCGGAGCCATACCAAATTCAGGTGAATCTTGCTGCAGGTACGCTCACGGTCAGCAAGGGTCAAATCTCGGCAGCTTTTGCAGTCTTAGGGTTCTGTGCATCAATGTAATTGGGGGGAAATTTCTGCTATAAATAAGCAGTTCATTTCATTGTAAAAGGGGGGAACATATTGCTAAGAAAGCTACTGTAAACAGACATTTTGCTTCAATACAAGGCATCTTTGGCTCCAATTCTTGTCTCTTTCTTTTATGCTGCCTTCTGCAAGTATTTCTAGCTCCATGTTCATTTATTTTTCTGATTGCTGTAATTCTGAACTTTGGATTAGGGCATTGGCAATTAAGTGAATCTGAAATGCTTGTTGAAGGATACATAGGGAAGAATCGCAGTATTGGTTTCTGTTACATGTTTTGTTTTGACTGCTGTTGGTTTGGGTATTAGTTAGTATTCATGCTGCTTGTTCTTCCCCACAACTATTGCTATGCTTTTACATTTCTTTCTGCATTTTACAATCTCTTTCTAGTTCCCTTATCTTAAACTCCAAGTAGAATAGTATAGGAGCCAGCCTTCTCCGGAGATTTTCACGGAAGGCATTCCTTCCTTCCGGCCTTTCAATCTACTGGGCGAATCTAGGGCGCAAAAGACCAAAATCCTTGCCTAAGTGGCAGATTCGTAACCAAAAGGGCCAACGACTTTAGAGGGAGAAATTTGTTTTTGCAATATGTAGATGATACCCTCATTTATCCCTAAAACTATTTTGCATTAGAAGCTTAAATAAAGTGTAGAAGTGGCCGAGTTGGAATGAGTTGTCTAAAACATAGAAGATGGAATTGCAGAAGAAGAATTCCAAAAAAATCGCCCTCAAACTTCAGCAAAAATCTGTTTAGCATAGGTGGTGGAGAAAGAAGCAAGAGATTGCCATGCTAGGGCTGTCTATATCATAGCCCATTCAACATAAGAACATGCATTTTTCAAAATGTCAAACGCAGTTCCAAAGTATAGGGTGTTGTGTCAATTGCAGAAGGGTGTGTTGTCCAGTGTATAGCAGTACTAGAAATTGCAAAGGAAGGGATTACATATCTGTGAGACACCATCCTCCTGATCATGGTTGTCCAAGCCAAATCCAATATCATCATATTGTCAAATGAAAGGTGAATTTTTGGAGAGAGAAGTTGCTATGCAAGAAAACAACTGCCATCAAAGCAAGAATGGTTGTCATGATTGTCAGTGTGACAAAGACTTGTGTTTTTGTCATATCAATTCTCTAAATGCATTTACATGGGGTACTTCTAATTTTGTATGTATGTATACAGATGCTGGGTGTTTGGGTAGCTAGGCAGTTGCCAATTACTGCCCAATTTACCTTTCTCCTATATAATTGCCCCATGCCAGTATCTTTGGAGATATCATCCTTATCATCAATCGTGGTTGTATCATATCTTTGTGTGTACCATTGTGTGTAGCACGTGCTGGAGTGTATGTAAATGTGTTGATTATTTTGTACGAGAGACTCAACTATCATGTTACTATTGCATAGATTAGTGACATATATCGATTGGTATTGTGAGTTGCATTTACATTGCTGTATATTTAATAATTTATTCATTCTGCATGTTTCTTTCAGTATTGTTCTATTATTCTTTGTACGCGACATCAGAATACATAAAACCTATACTACAGAATATACATATGTAGACATAGGGAAGGGACTCCATGACAATAATGTATACATTCTGTTACATTTTATTCTAGCTGGATTCTTCTATGTGCATGTATGGATATTTTTCTAATAGTGGGAATTTCTAACATTGTTCAAGTTTTAGAGAAACTCTAGCTTTGTATTTATATCTACATCCAAGGAAATTTTGGTCATTGAATTGATTCATGACCATGTCTATTTATGTTGTTGTTTTAGACCTTTGAAGAGGCAGACACAAAACATGATGGAAAGATTGATAAAGAAGAGTGGAAGAACCTTGTTCTTCGTCATCCTTCCCTTTTAAAAAATATGACTCTTCCATATCTCAGGTAAGTACCAATTTTACATAGCTTCTACTTTTGTGATCTTCTAAAGCTTGATTTTGGAAAAAGAAAAAAAGAAGAAGTCTAATATGTGATTCTTTTACTTCAATATCAGGATTGAAAATTGTCTGATTGAATTAAAGGGTATATTTCTCATGAGTAACAAAAGAGATGATATTGAATTAACAACTTTATTTCAACTAAATTTAGAATGTTTGCGGTGAAATAAAGTGGGAATAAAATAAAGCTATCCACTATTTAAAGATCAGCGTGTGCATTTGTAGTATATGTGCTGTAGTGGTCAGATATGACCAGGTGTATTGTGTATACAATTGTTTGTATGCTGAACAAATTTGGGTGAACCTAGCAAGCTATGAGATAGAAAACTCGCAACTCGTCAAAATTTTTCAGAGTTTCTTGGCAACTCAGGAAAACTCGGCAAAAGACACATCAAAGAAAATAATTTAATTCAGAGAAAAACACATTTAAAACAAAAATTAAAGAGTTAGGAAGTTGATTTTCTATTAGATTTTCATAAAAACAGTTTAATTACAATTCATGATCATGAATGATCATCAAAAACCAAAAAAATATAACATACTAAACTTAAAGCATTTTTAAACTACTGTTTGCTTTTCCTTCCTTCCCCTCAAATTGGATGCTTGGACAGATGGTTGAACTGGAGGCTCCTTATGCATAGGATCGTCATTGTATAGTTCATTCAATCCTCGAGAATGTTCTGTTTCTGCCTCCAATGCCTCGAAGTGAACATAGTATCCTGCGGACGTTCGACAATCAAGTTTGAAAGTGGGTCCAGGTCATCTAAGTAAAGCAGAGAAAATAGAGGGAAAAAACCCAAAAGAAATATAAAAAATGCATAAAAAACAAAGAACTTACCTCTGAAATCTTGTGCCAAGGAATGAAATCTTCGAAAAGAGTTGTTAAATCCCTCAAATCATCCTCCAAATTTGTTCTACAATCTCTGCAAGGCCTCCAACAAGTTTCAGTGATGATCAGCAGAAAGGAAAAATGAAAAAATGGGTCTCTTACACCTTTTAATTGCATTTCATGTTTTCTGGCAGTTGGTGCCAAGTGCAGCCAAGATTTTGTGTAGAAATCATCAAATTTTTTGTGATTTTCTCAGTGATTTCTCAGCACCATGCTGACCCAAAAAACCATGAGAAATGTGAGATCTTGGGAGAAGTCAGCAGATTTGCCTTCACTGCTAACTTCTATTGCCTATGATTGTTCATCCAAATACTTGTCTATACCTCCTCAGCATTCATCAACTCCCCTAAATTTGCATCTTCTCTTGTATTTGTTGCTTTTTAACTAGCTGTTTGCCTTGTGAGATATGATATAATATGTGAAGACTAACAGATGAAGACATAAAACATGTAATTGCAACTAAATAGTTACAATGTTTTATGAATTGGAAAATATTATTTTTATTATTGTATGTTCCTTTTATTTAATACACTTTGCCTGATGTTAACTATTTTGACAATTATCCAGATTTTTATAATTAATGTATAAAATTATATGCCTTAAATGTAACTGAGATTGTAAGTTTTCCTTACCCATGAGCAATTGCCTATAAAATCATACTTTTGAGTTCTCCCATTATTGTATTATACTTTCAAAAAATTAAATATAAACATATCTAGCCTACCTTCATACATATAATGGCGGATTTAAAAGAGTGAATAGACATTAGTAATCATATTTATAGAAGGCATGTGATAAAAATGAGTACAATATTTATAGTAAACATTATAAAAGTTGTTGGGTTATTGTGATAGGAATCAAGTGATTAAAACATAAGATAAGATAAGATAATTCTATTAATGTCCACAGATGGCCAAAGAAGGCCAAAGGAACTCATTAAAAAGAGCTGTTACAAATTACAATGCAATGTAGTAATCAGAAAGTACTATGAAAATAAGATAAATTAGAGTAAAGAATATAGTGTAAACTACTCTAAAGTCAAACAATTTTATGGCTTAAAATTACAGCCTCGAGGGTTACCCAAAATGGGTTGACCCTAATATGCTAAAAATAATGATTAAGAGAGAACTAGAAATCAAGGTACAACAGAGATAGAAAGGAGCTCCAATGGATCCAAGTTTCAACATTAATCTATAGTTGGATCATGGATGTAAAGTAGAAGCATAGTCGTTGTCATCACCAACTATCCCAAAAGGGTCAGCACAGGATCTAATGATGTTCCTAGGAGAAATCAGTGAACAATTTATTAATGAGAGTGAAATTACTTATAAGACAAATCTTGTTTTTAATGAGTTAAGGGCACAACCTAACTACTTTACTGTCATAAATGTACTAATATTTAATGTTTGCCTACTAACCCTGCACATGTTTGGTTATTGTTGGAAATAATTGAGTTGTCATTGATGTCAAAGGTTGTTTTGGTTGATAGCAGTTGTCATTGATGTCAAAGGTTGTTTTGGTTGATAGCAGTTGTCATTGATGTCAAAGGTTGTTTTGATTGATAGAAAATCATGATGTGTTGAAGCAAACTATGCAAGACAAATATATCTTCAAAGGTATGCAAGACAAAGTGTGAGCTTTAATATTTAAATTTAATATTTAAATATTAGAGTGGGATATACTTTAATATTTAAATTAAATATTAAAGTAATAGTTAAGATATAAAAGTTTAAATATTTAAATCATCGATTTAAATATTTTATATGAAGTGGAAGGTTGGAAGTGTGGGCCGACCTCTTAAGGCGCCACATGAAAGAGAGTATAAATAATAGATCAAAGCCCATTGAAAAAATGCGCTTTGATGAGAAATCTCTTCGTCGTTCGCCGCTATTCGTGAGAGCCCTTCGTTGCCATCCGTGAGAGTCTTTCGTTGTCATTTGTGAGTGTCTTTCGCTGCTATTAGTGAGAGTCCTTTGTCGCCGGTTGTAGAAGTTCTATGCCCCGTTCGTGAGAGTCATTTGACGTTTGCAATCGCTATTCGTGAGAATCCTTCGTTGTTTGGGACAGAGTAGAGTAGAGACGTCGAAGTTGTCGAGGCTATGAAGAACGTGGAATAAAATTTGGAATGTGAAAGCAAAGTTAAGTCATCGAGGTTGCACAGATATAAAGGAGAAGAAGCACTACGGATATAGAAGATCATAACACCTAGGTATAAAATGTGATTCATTTGAATATCTTTGACAAAGATGATGACAATGCGCAGATTAGAGTAAACTCCTTTGGATGCCGGAGGCATTATAAAGATAGTAAGGACACAACAAGTGCGCAGACTCAGGCACAACAATATAGAAGTGAATCTGGTTTCATCTACACACAATAGGAAGCGAATGAAAATGATATTTGAGAGCACCAGCTAGAGAGAACCACACAAATCCTTGAAAGAAGACGTTACAATTCACATGCGTTGAAAGGGAAGGTATTGCTATCTGTTGTCAAGCATTGTAATACTAATTATCAGGCTTATTTGGTTCTCTAACAGAAAGAAAGATAGTGGGAATGCGTTGAAAGTTTTAATATTGGACCAATGGAAGAATGCAATGGGGAGATAAGCTAAAGGACAATTGTTAGGGTTGAGTGCATCAACGCAAGCGCAAGAAGATTGCAAGCCGGATTTCACCTGACAGATGAACAAAGTTGAAGATAGAGCCACCGTGAATTGCAGTGATGTGCAGGGAGAATAAAGATTCAGATTATTGATTGGAAGAGTTGACTAGAATTTTGAGGCACGATTTATTTGCTTCTGGGCATCGAAATTGAACACTACGCAAAACGTTGATCTGGGAAGACAGAAAGGGTAGCACGGTTAAAGAGCTTTGCTTGATGAATCCACTTCAAAGCGTAGGGTGTGGAATACTTTTCTCAACGGATAGTGTATCCGGGGCAGTTTCCATTGCGTTGGTAAATCTTGGAAGTGAGAGACCCAGGTTCGAGTCTCATGCATGATTTTTTTTTAAAGTGTGGCAATAAAGTTTTCGAAGGAAAAGGTTTCGTTTTTGATGTTGGCAGCCAAAGAGGTAATAGTAAGATAATTTTCTTTTGTGGAGTAATTATAATTGTTGACCTTATAGTGGGAGGTATAAGAAGATATTTTGTATTTCAAAATAATCTTTTCATGTATGGTTTCTACAAAAGAAGAAATAAGGGATAATGGAAGTGTTTTGATTTGAAATTTTTTTTTTTGGTATAAGGTAGAGGTGGTTATAAGGTCCACAAACCTTTTACAAAGTCAAAATGGGCTGGTTCTAGCATCAAGCCCGTATAATCAAAATACAAAATGGATCTTTCTAAGACTCACATTAAGCCATACTTAGAGTCCACGAGTCCTATACTTGTCGCTTGACTATTCGGGATAAAACAAAAACCAAACAACACCTAGCACTTACTAACACTAGGTTGCTTTGTCTTGTACACTTGTCACCTCCCAGGCCCGACAAATGGGATGCCTTTTACGCCTAATTCCATCCGTCGGATTACTCATCATCAGCCCCTCCGATCTCCTGATGCTCTAACGGGTTTGATCTTAGCTCTTCTCTAGCAACCAACACCAATAGTTCTTGAGGGAAGTTATCCTTCCAAATTTGCATCTCCCCAACGAAGCTGCAATATTTGCCATTAGATCCGCCGCTTTGGTTCCCTTCTCCGAAGGTGTGTTGGATTCGGGCATTAACCAAATGAGATTTATGAATCTTTGCTTCTAGGATAAGCTCCAATATGGTCCAGTTGGGGTCTTTATCCTCCTTAATTGCCTTGATTATATTAAGCGAATCCCCTTCAAAGATAACTTCCTTATAACCCTCAAGTCTGGCAATTCTCATTGCCTGCATGCAGGCTCGGGCTTCTGCAAAATGATTTGTTTGAGTTCCCAAAGGCTCTGCAAAGGCAAGGACCACTTTTCCTTCCTCATTTCTCAAAACTCCTCCTGCTCCTGCAGCCCCCGGATTTCCTTTAGCTGCCCCGTCAAAATTAAACTTAACCCACTTTTGTGTGGGGGGTATCCACTTGACACCATCCCGTGGGTTGGTTGTAATGTCTAGGTCTGGAAGTTCCTCTCCCCAGTTCCGCAAAATCCTCCTTTCCCTTAGAGACATGGTCTCATTTTTGAAGAAGAAAGTTTTCCAGTTTTCTTTCAAAGCTCCGATTATTTTATTACCACATAAACTGGGATCTTTCTTACGTCCTTTAAATACTCTCTTATTTCTCTCATTCCATATCCCCCATAAAAAATGGGGTAGGCTGAGCTTCCGAGCCAAGTCAAAAGCTTTGCCCGGAAGGGGAAGCCCTTGTATGCGAAGTCGGACATGCTATTTGGACGAGACCCAATCTATATGAAATTTGGACAGGATCATTTGGAATGCTGTACAAGAAAAATCACAAGTTAGAAATATATGACTTACAGATTCTATTGCTTTCTCACACAAGATACATCGATTGATGAATTGGAAACCTCTCCTTTGCAGATTATCTGTTGTCGGGATCTTATTTTGAACTGCCAACCAAAAGAAGAAAGCTATTTTTGGGGTTAAATTATTTAACCAAATAACGAAGTCGGAGTCCGACCATTGAATCCTGAGTGGATTAACTTATAGGCGAGTTTTCTTGAATAGATCCCACTTGTAGTTTTGCCCCAAATCGCCTTGTCTCTTCCTCCCCCGGGGAATGATCGGGAACACCCTTAAAGCATCATTGAGTTTGGTTAGGGCCACCTTCTCTTGCTACGACGGATTATGAGCTGTGATTTTCTTCCAAGAAGAAGTTTCCTGTGCTACGGCAATAAAATCCCCTACTTTTCCTCCCATTTCCTTCGAAAGTTTATGTTGGAGGACACGAAGGTCTAAGTTATCTTTCGGAGGGGCCTCTTCCAACCACGGGTCTTTCCAAAAGTCCACTTGTCTTCCATTACCAATTCTCCATCGATGCCTTTCTCGACTACCTCCCGACATTCGAGCAAACAATTCCAAAAATAGGATCCTCTAGGAAGATTATCGACTTTCGGGAAGTCCTGATTATTTACGATATATTTTGCCTTAAGAAGTTTTACCCATCCCAATTGATCATTATTGATAAATCTCCATACCTGTTTGCCAATCAGAGCTTGATTCATTTCTTTCATTCTCTTTAACCCCAAGCCCCCCAGATCCTTGCTTGCACACATGATTCCATGCTACCAACGAAATTCTCTTTCTCTCCTCTGAACCTGACCACAAGAAGTTGCGTTGAATTAGCTCCAATGTAGCTCGGACCTTTGCAGGCATTCTAAATAGAGACATGCAGTAAATTGGAATGCTCTGTAAAGTAGTTTGAACTAATAAGGCTTTTCCTGCGGAGCTGAGAAGGCTGCCCTTCCACCCTGCTAACTTTTTGGAGATCCTGTCAATGACCGAGTTCCACAAAGTAGCCTTCATTCTTCCTTCGAACATAGGCATGCCTAGATAAGTTCTTTGGTAGAAGCTCCTTTCCACAACCGAAGAGGTTAGCTATTCTTTCCTCCCTCCCACCGGGCGTGTTAAAGAAATAGATGCTACTCTTCTTATAGTTTATGTCTTCATCCTTACTGTCTCATACTTGGTTAGAATTCTCTTCAACTTCCTAGCTTGAGGCAACGAGGCTTTGGACACAATGATTGTATCATCCACAAGCTGTTGGTGAGACAACGGCCCTGCTTGTTGAGGCTGGTTTAAAACCTTCCAATTGACCATACGCCACCGCTTGCTGAAATGTTCCTACCCAATGCTTCCGCTAAAATAATAAACAAGTATGGAGACAAAGGATCTCCTTGTCGCAACCCCCTTTCACTCTTAAAGTAACCGGAGGGTGACCCATTCACCATGAGAGAAAATCTTGTAGTAGAGATACAACTAAAAATCAACTTAATCCACTGGGACGAGAAACCAAACTTACCCAAAATCTTGGTGAGGAACCGCCATGAGACCCGGTCGTAGGCTTTATTCATATCAAGCTTTAGTAACATAACTGCTTCCTTACTAGTCACCATTGAATGAATAACCTCATGAATTGTGATGATACCATCCAATATTTGTCGCCCTTTCACAAAGCCACCTTGGTTCATATCAATGATGAAAGGAAGGATAACCTTCGACCTATTGGCGATTGTTTTTGTGAGAATCTTCATCGAGTGTTACATAAGCGATAGAGGCAAAGCTGGAAAATTCCATTGCTCCCACTAGTTTAGGGATGAGGACTAAAAAAGTAGCATTAACTCCTTACGGGATTTCCATGTCCTTTTGAGCCTCAATTATAGCTTCCACTACATCATTGCCTAGGATATCCCAAAACTTACGGAAGAAAGGCTGCAGGGAAGCCATCCGGTCTGGGGAGGCTGTTACCATCCATGTCAAAAACGACCTTCTTGATTTCCTCCTTTGTGAAAGGACTAAGTAAGAATCCATTAAGATTATCGATTCTGAGGGGTGGAATGGCTGCCAACGAGAGAGTCCTCTTCTTCAATAGTCGGATTTACATCTTCTAGCAACGATTTAAAGTACTCAACCGCTTCCCTCCTTATGTCTTCCATATCTTTGGTGTTAGACCCATCGGCCATCTTGATCTCCTTAATTTTGTTAGTACTCCTGTGGCGAAGAGTAGAGACATGGAAGAACTTTGTATTTCGTCACCCTCCTTTAACCAACGCAATCTGGATTTCTGCCTCCAAAAGGTTTCTTCAAATCCTAGCATCGTGTGGTATTCGGCTAACGACTCCCTCTCCTGGTTTCTCAGATCCTCTGTAAGCTGCTCTGACTTCAACTTCTCCTGTAGTTCATTGATCTTGTCTTTTAGTTCTGCCTTTTTAACAAAAATATTGCCAAAGGAAGTTTTGTTCCACTCTCTAATGTTAGCCTTCACATTCCTTAGTTTACATGCCACTTGGGCCAGTTTCGAACCATTATACTTTTTGTCCCACCATTGGGCAACCAGATCCTTGAGATCCTGATGTTGGAACCACATAAGTTCGAATCGAAAGGGTCCGATGTATCTTTTCTTAGAGTCCTCCCCTGTTTCCCACGGAATTGGGTTGTGATCGAGACCCGATTCTTGGGAGTGCCGTTAATGAAGAGTCCCCAAACCTCTCCGGGCATTCTTGAGAAAGAAGAAACCTATCTAATCTTATCTGAATTTGGTTTTCCTTCAATCTTTTGTTAGACCATGTATAGGAGAATCTACGCGAGGTCCACATCCATCGGCTCATGTTGCTCAACAAAATCTCTAAACTCGTAGATATCAGGAGTTATTCTTTGAGAGCCCCCCAATTTATCTACGGGATTAAGGTAGCAATTGAAATCCCCCGCCACAATCCAAGGGTAGTTGGGGACCGTCTCCCTCAATTCAGCTAGGCGACTCCAAAGAACCCTTCTCGGTCCACTGTCTAAGCTGGAGCATATACATTCGTTAAGATCCACTCTTTCTGCGTGGTTTTATCCACACATAAGAGACAAATAAACCAACTAGACATCGAGAATCACTCTACTATCAATCACATTTTTGTTCCACATAACCGGTAACCCTCCTGCTGTTCCGGTGGCCTCTTGGCCTACTACTTCAACTTCTCGCCAAGTCCTATTCTTAAAAGGAATAACTCTACTCTCCTCCATTTTAGTTTCTTACGGTAAAATCATATCCGGTTTGTGTTCTTGTCTAAGAGCATACAAAGCTCTTATTTTTGTGGGATTACTCCCACGAATATTCCATGAAAGAATCTTCATTTATGGGCTTTGGATCCTCGAGCCTTCGCCCCAAAGAGCAATACTTGCTTGAGTGCCATCGGCCACTCCTCGCTGCGCTTCTTTACGCCTTAAGGCGGCATTGCTAGGTTTCCCTCTTCCCTACCGAACCATATCCCCATACATCCGCTCTAGGTTGAAGTTCCTTGGGATTCACTTGGCTTCTAGTAACCATCTTGGGTAGGTCGGTCTTGGTATTTGGGGTAACAATCGGCTTTCCGGGTTAGCTGGTCTTTTTGACGGTGGAGATGATTCCGTGCTCTTAGCTTCTTGATTAGTAGATTCTTTTTTCCCTGCTTTGGGGTTACACCGATCTTGGTGGTTCACCTCTTCCTCCACGAGTATCCTTGCTGTATTATTAGTTTCCTGCTCCTTCCTCTGATTTTTCTCCTCTAAATCCTTCTCTTGAGTCTCCTCTACCTCGGATTCCACTTCTTGGCTGTCCATCCGATCTCCCTTCAAATGATTTAATGCATCAAAGCTGTTCTCCATTGGGATGTTGATCTCCTTGGAATTTCTTCCCATAAATTCCTTTGCGGTACATGGGACCACTTCCACCGAGCCTCCATAGGCCTCCCGTATCACCCAATCAAACTTACTTTCCCCCGGGCGTTGATCTATGGGGTTCTTTCCTTTGTGATTTGGCTCACGAGGCTTGCTTGTATCATCTTAGGAGCGAGGTTGAGCTTGAGGGTTCCCATCAAAGGGACCGGCTCCCACTGTGAGAGGGTTTTGGGGCATAGGAATTTTTGGGAGGAGGGTTAAAACGTTGCCTCTTGCTTACAATAGGGCGAACGGGGTCTACGATATTCGGATTTCGAGCTCCACGTCCTTGAGGCCCGGGTTGGGTAGGAATGGAGATCTGCGGGGGAGGGATATTATTACGGGTTTGAGGATCGGTATTTTGGAGTGGGGAGCTGGTTCTTGGAAATGCGGTGGATACCACTGGTGCCCTACCTTCCCACAAACACTACACTTAAAAGACATATTTTCATATTCAAAGACCCGAGTATGAAGGCCAAACATAGACGACAAAATAATGGATTTAGGGAGCTCTTTACTCGGGTCCGCCAACACACACATGCGAGCGGACAGGGAGTCTTGTTTTGCTCAAGGTTGCGGGATCAATAGCTATTAGTTCTCCAATCTACGTAGCTATCCCAGCCAATATTTGTTCGTTCCAGAAAAAGAGAGGTAATCCTGGCATCTTAACCCAAATAGGAGCCAAATCCAGCACTTGAGTCTAGGGGTTGAAATCGGGGGACCAACGCTTTAGATACAAGCCCCTTTTCCCAAAAAACCAAGGACCTCCTTGGAGAGTCCTTTCCATGTCCTGTTCACATTGAAATGTCACCAAAAGAAAACTCTTGGGTAAAGCCTTAATCATCATACCGGCCCTTGGCTGCCATTTTTGGATGGCCCATCTCCTTATGACTTCCATGTCTGGCCTCACCCCCATAAATTTAGCCACCAGAGATGTTATGCCCTCCATAGCCACATGCTGAGCTAAGGAATCCGGGACGTGCAACCTACCATTGACAGATTTTAGATTAAAACAAGAGTCGGATAATTTTTGCTTACCGCGAAGAGCATTAAGATATGAAGGTCTCCAGTTGCCAGGTTTCTCTTTGTCTCCTTCTTGGGTCTTCCTTTGATCCTGACGCATAGAGTCCTGGTCCCCCTCAGAGAAATCTTCAACCGCATCCGCCCAACGCCCTTGGACCGGTTCCAATAGAACTTCCTTGTCCACATCCTCCGCCTGGGGGCCCGCTATCTCGCCAGAGCCCCCACCTGCCGCGTCTGCTGATCTGCCCTCTGAAGTCCCACACCTAGGGTTTGATGCCCCTAGACCTCTCGCTCCTCCTCCTTGCTGCTCCATCCGTCACAACTTGTTTTTGATTTGAAATTTTAATAAGAAGCAAAAGGGGAATTATATGTCAAAGTTGATAGTTGAAATTGATGACATTGTTGTGAAGATATTGGAAGCTTTTGTTTTGTATGTTTTCATCTATTGCATGGTCATTGAAGTTTTGAAAAAGCAAAGATAGAGTGTGAAGATTAGTGCATAACTTCACCTAAGCATTCAAGTAGATGAAAAGGACAGATCTGTGCACTATGATTGGTTTTGAAGTGAAGGTGGAAATCAGCAATTACCAGGTCAATTATCAAGTGCTAGACTAAAGCTACCTTTTGATGTAATAAATGTGAGACATGTGAAAGCGACAAACTTAATGAATGTGAAGAACATATTGGGCATTTGTTAGTGCATATCATTCTCTATATGTTCATGAAGATAAAAGAATTATGGGTAGAATATGTCTGAATTGCTTTAGTTGAGGAAAGCACATTGAAGAATAGGTGAAGAACTTGATGACATCATTATGCAAGATTTGGGAATAGATGAGCATTGTTTTGTATGCAAGATTTGGGAATAGATGAGCATTGTTTTGTATGCAAGATTTGGGAATAGATGAGCATTGTATGCATGCAAGATTTGGGAGTAGTGGAGCAGTGTTGAGCACTTTTGTGAGCAGATTTGAGCATGTTTTGTGGGCAGATGTTGTGAGCCGATTTGAGCAGGTTTTGTGTGCAGATTTGAGCAGATGTTATGAGTAGATTTGAGAGAAGATTTGAGCAGGTTGTGTGAGCAGATTTGAGCAGGTTGTGTGAGCAGATTTGAGCAGGTTATGGAGCTGATTTGAGCAGAGTTGTGAGCAGTATTGTGAGTAGATTTTGGATCTGAGTTGAGCAAGAGTTGTGAGCAATATTGTGTTCAGGTTTGGGAACGGATCTGAGCAGTATCCAGAGCAGAGGGGATTGGTGTCTCTTGTGGAGTGGTGTCCACAAAACCAGAGTAGAGGGGATTGGTGTTTCCTGTGGAGTGGTGTCCACAAAACCAGCAGAGGGGATTGGTGTCTCCTGTGGATTGGTGTCCACGAACTTGAGAGGGGATTGGTGTCTCCTATGGATTGGTGTCCATGAACATTGTAATAGGGGATTGGTGTCTCCTGTGGGTTGGTGCCCACGAAATTTGTTGAGAAATTTATAAGCAATATTTCTCCGTGGATGTAGCCCACATTGGGTGAACCACGTTAAATCTGTGTCTCTTATGTGTGTGATGATTTGTGCATTGTTTCATTATTGCAATTGGTAATATTTGAATTTATTGCTTTGGAAAGAAAAGTAAAAGTTTTATCTTATACTATTCACCCCCCCTCCCCCCCCCCCTCAGTATAAGCTTGTGTTCTTCAGTTATCTCCTAACACCCTCTTAAAACTAAATATGTCTAATTGCTATTAATCCTTCCTTAGAACACACTTTCGTTCATATTCACAAACATAAAATTGGATCACAATTATCTACAAGTTTTTAACATTTTCTATCATGTCTTCACTTAGATTTGGAGTTGGTACTAGTTTTGAAGATTTGATTATTTTGGATACAAACACAATAAACTTGATGAGGTTGTAATCACTCTAATGCCTTGTAGAATTAGAGTCCTTCCAGTGACCCTAGATAACATTCCATATTATCAAGGATCAGTTAGATTGCCCTTGTAGAGGTGGAGTTTTGACTATGACACCGAACTCACTTAGACAACCACCCATGTTGAGCTGTCAATCAAATTGTTTTGCTTTAACTAAAGGACGTCATTGCAACAAACAAATTTGGAATAGAACATGTTTGCTAGGTTGGTAAGTATTAAATGAAGAAAGAAACCACTTACAGTTTTATATACATCTAAACGAACATTGTAATGAATATTTTGTTTTTTGGATGACTATGGGTGGTTATATTTGGGTGTGCGAAGGTTTTTCTAACATACCAATTTCCTTCTCACTTATTTGCATATCAACTACTACACATATGATGAACATAGACAATGAAAATGGATATAGTGTACATATAGATATCACAAGAATTGATAGGCGGTTGGGAATTGCCATATCTACCCATCTTTATACATAAAAATATTAATTATACCCCATAAAATTACATGTAATGACCCATTTTTTGAATTCTCCTTGTACATAGGTGTGGTGTGGTGTGCATTATAAATAATTATATTTTTATTAAAGTTTGGTATGGTATGAGTGAAAAATAAATAAAAAATAATAAAAAGGAGGAATAAGGGGTGAACGTGGCATTAAGAGTAATAATATAATTTTATTATATTATTATTATTAGATAAATTAAAAAAGAGCTCCTCAACAAAGAATTAGGGTTTTGGATTATATAAGGAGACTTGGGCTTCATTTTACACGCCCATTGTTATAGAATTTGATCTCACTCTCTTGTATGTGGCTGAAAGGTCATCTACAATTCTTTTGTGGACGAAACCCTGCAGAAGTTGAACTCTTGTGGATGAAAACCCGCAAGAGAATTCCTCAGAGGACGAAAACCCTCTAGGAGTTGAGGCAGAGGACGAAAACCCTTTTGTCTCTAAGGGGCAAATCCATCCAGGGTTTGCTAAGGAGCTTCATTGATCAGTATTTTCAGAGTAGGAATTGAGGATATCAGCTATTGAGCAGATTGCAACATAATTTGACATCAGATTTGGCTTTTGAGACCGTCAGGAGAGGGATGTCCCATTCTGGGAGTCTCAAATTGTTGACTCGACTTCAGGAACAAATAGAGAATTACGTGGCATTTGTTTTGACAGGTTACACGATAGGGTTTCGTTAAGAAACGAAAGAGTTATGGCATTTTGAAGTTCGTTTGTCGAGCCAGATTTCCAATATCGCACACTCGGGATTCCATAATTCTACTCCAATTTGGGCATGCTTGAAGAAATTTTTGTTTTGCAGTAGTCTTAGGGTTATCTTTGGTGATTGGCAGCTGGGCTATATCAGAGCAGAATAAATACTATTCATTCCATGTTGGGCACATCTACTATTTGATGTTTTGTGAGTTGTTTTTGGAGTCATTTTCAGTATTGTCTATGTAATTGTCATTATATTCAGAATTAATGCAAAGTAGTTGTTGTTGGGTGTTGTCTGGAGGAATTTTATGTAATCTTGCGATTTGACATATATAAATCAGAATTTCATTTGAATAGATTTTATTTTGTTTGGAAAGAAATTTTACATTTTTCTAGGGTTTGTCAAATCTTCAAAATTAGGTCATTACATTACATGATATTTATTACATCTCACATGACATGGTACACGACATATGACATGACTATATACAACTCATTTGTTAATTGATAATTACATAAATGCTTATGTGCCAACTCTTTCTTGCATTGACTCATTTTCACCAACTTGGCTAACTTGTCTGCACCAACTCATCTGCCCACATCTACCCCAAAAGAGGAATAACATTTTAGGTAGATCCATTGTTCTTGCTACTTCAAATGCTTGTTACACTCCTTTTGCTTCTTATTTCATACATGTTCCACAAAAATAGAATCTGCAGTTCTTTGCTAAGGCAACTTTTTTCTGCAGTTGGTTGCTTTGTAGTGTACTACTGGTTGCATCACAAGTTTGTTGGGTAGTGCTCATCACCACATGTTGGGGGTCAAGTGGCCAAGATCCTTCTTACAAGGTCAAGATGTAGCACCCCTTGTAGAGTTGAGGGGTAACTCCTTTTATGCATACCCTCAATGGAACCCTCATTGAAGCCTTCCTTTGTGTTGACTGAATTTTCCTTATGGGCAACATATTGGCAGATAATGTAGGGAAACGATTTGACACATGGATGAATGTCACCTCAGCATGAGTGCATGAATGTATGTGCCACACTGATTATGAGTTATTATTGTGTAAATAGAGCTTTCACATGTGTTGTCACATTGTGTTTGTATGTGTATGTGGCAATAAGTGTGTAATAAATATATTGTGATGTGTTATTGGGTATTTTAATTTTTCAGGTATGTGGGTAGTTTGGTGTTAGCCTAAGTTGCCACATTTGAGTTCGAATTCGAGTTCGACAAAGATAAAAATAAAAAAAAAATTCACCACAAAAAACAAGGACAATGGAGTTCACCATTAAATTCGAGAAACATACATACATACATACACATACATATATATATATATATATATATATATATATATATATATATATATATATATATATATGTATGTATGTATGTATGTATGTATGTATGTATGTATGTTAGAAACATAAAACATATAATAAAAGTTAAATATAATAGATAAAATTCAGCAAACTTATTTGGTTGCCCAAAAAGTTGTCGATTTTTGGACAACTTCTAATTTATTTGGTGAATGCAGCAACATAGTTGGTAGCTAGGTGGTTGTCAATTGACTACAAGTCATGATAACTATATGTATGCTATCCAGCTTGGTTGATGCATGTGGTTAGAAGATGCTGACTATGATATATTATAGATAATTGGGTTGCAAAGCATATGTCTTGTGCGTGCAGTGTATCCACATGTTTGTAAGTTCTTCCCATTGTGTACCTTTGTTTGATTTTATATTATGGAATTAGATTTTAGTGTGTTGTATTCTTTTCCTACATTTTGGTGTTGTTGCTTATATGACATTGCGTCAAAGTTGGTGACATGGAGTTGCAACAAGCATCCTACTCTAGAAGATGCACAATAACAACAATGGGAATATTAGAGTGTGGCCAATGACATTCATAGTCCAGGCATCCCTTTGCACCCTTTAAAGGAGGGAAGATGGGAGCCTAAACCTAAAAGTATTGTAGACTTCTTCATTGACTTCAACAAAGGACCAAGTGAGGATGGAGGGCTATGTGTGATGCGTGCCGCCATGGTGAATGACTATGCAATGTGCGATGATAGTCCATGCGAAAGCAAATGTACAATGAAGTGTGTGATGAGGTCGATAACAACAAGCAAGATCAAGAAGTGACTAAGATTCCACTACAAGCACAAGTGTTTAGAGTTGTGTTTGATGGTTTGATATGGGAGCAACCATATAGGAGTTTGTTCGGTAGTGCATGAGATAGCAACAATCGAATGGAGTTGACACATGTATACATGCTGATATGTCACGAAGTGTGAGTGACGACCTTCAAAGAACAACCTACACACAAATACTATCACGAGAGAGCGACAACAAGTTGACGTTTCCAAAAGAGCGCGCAATAAGAGTCTGACATCGAAACTACAAGTTGGCATGTCCAATGGTGCACGAGATGGGAGAGCCCAACGTTAGAGTGATTGGAGATTGGTGCTTTCAACAATGGATTTGAAGAGAGTTTGTCATAGGTATGGCTATAGTATGGTATGCTTAACAATGCGTGTGATGAGTGTCCCATGTTTCATGGGAATGCAACAAAAGACCCACTCAAACACCACAAAATCAAAAATCTGAATCACCATTTGGAGGGCCAATGGGTTGAAGAACAAAGTCGAGGATATTCCCTAGGACATTGTGTTGGATTGCAATAGATTGGTACCTTGCGAATCCAGGAGTTGAGTGGGTTCTGATGAGTCTTAGCCAAACTTGAATAGACTTGACCAACTTGTCTAAGATTCGGTCAACTTAGTAGACTCAGCTCATGACTTGGAAACAAACAATTTATCTTTTTATTTGTTTATATTTGTTTTTAAAATATTTTATATTTTGTACTGTCTTGACCTAAGTTTGAGTCCAAGTAAAAAAATAGGCCCATTGAGTCTGAGTTTGAACATAATGCTTGGAATTACCAGAGAGCAAGTACTGGAATTGGGATGAGTTGTAGGAAGCATTCTTGAAGGAATTTAAGTTGTTCAACAACAATGTTGAGGTCATTGCAAAAATCTACAAAATAGAACAAAGTGAGACAGAGTCTATTCACTCCTACAATTGGAGGTTGAACAAGTTGGTCACTCATCTGGAAGGGCACCCATTAGACACATTGAAGAAGAGGTGGTTTTGTGGAGGGATTTCTTCATGCATATAAGAAGAATGTCAATAAGGTCCATTTGAAATTATATCAAGAGGCCCTTGAGTGAACTTAGCGATGCAAATACATCATCTCGATGTTGGGGTTGGAATGTTAGTGACAAAAGCAACTTTGTAGACCAAAGTGACTTTGAATACAAGAGTGATGACTTCTGAGAAAGGACATTCGATGAAGTATTGCCCCTTAAATTGGAAGAATGTTCAATTACTGTGTGCAACACAGGAGACTAGTCCAATGGGAGGTATCACCAACAATGCATTTTGTAACAACTTCCAAGGCAACAAAATATTTTAAATTGAGTATAACACTAAGGGTAGACTCATTGTGTAGTGTCGCCAATGTTATCTATGGAGATACTTTGCGTGAGGTTGTTAGAGTTATGCAAGACGAGATGAGCCAATGATGTGTAGAAGACTTAAGAAGCTTATGAAGAGTCAGAGCTCTAGACAAGTAGCAAAGGGCACCATGAACTTGATTGTAGTCAAGGTGGTTGAGTGCACCATGGTTGATGTGGAACGAGTTGTGTAGCCATTGACATCGATGCAGACAAAGGCATTTACCTCTAACTCAAACATGAAAGTTATAGGGCAAGAATTGGAAACCTTGCGAAAATTTGTCATTTTTTCTTTTGAATGTTTTTGGTTGTAGACAGAGGACAAGAGGAGGGATGGAACTAGATCTCTAGACAAACAAGAGTAAGAATGTAGTCTAGAATATGAAGGATGTCATCTAGAAAAACTGGTTTGAGGATGAGGATAGCATGATTGAGGATGAAGATTGTTTGAATAATGGAATATGTTGTCATGATTAGGAAGTAGGATGTTCATATGAAGGATGCCCTTTGAGTGAGTGAACCTCTCTTCCAGATGGTTGTTGATGTTGTAGTGACCTGGAGGAGAAACATGGCCTGAGTAGTGACAAAGCCAGTTATGAGGGACTAAGTGAGCCTGCAATGCTCATCAAGCCTAATAAATGATGGCATAGTGTGGTTTAGTGTCCCAAAGAAGAAAATGATAGACAATCCATTTGGCGCTTGATTGACTCAAGCTATGTGATGGTGAGAACCGTGACACTGGTTATAATTATTTTATAAATGCTAATTGGCGTAAAATATCATTTTATAAAATAATTTTAGTTCAACTAAGCATAATTATTTTTTACAGAGAAAAGGAAAGGATCATCAAGAAGAAAATTCAAAGTGCTCCCTAGGGTGTGTTGGAAGGACACAATAGGAAGAATAACTTTGTACATCATGAGGATAGACAGGTACCTTGAATCGGTCACAAAACTAGAGTCGTATCTCATGAAGACGTGTAGATCAAGGAAATGTCTCAAACCAAGACAGGGATGTCATACACTACTAGCATAGCTAAAAGGAAATTTTGACAATGAGGACTTACTTTGCAAATAGTACTCTCCTCCCTTGTAGACTTCAAACAATTTGGAGACATAAACAAGGAGTTTATAGAATTTGAAAGTATTTTTTATGTTTAAAATTAAGCCCAATATCCTTCATATGTTAGAAAAGAAGTTGTGAAGAAGAATACAACATCAACCCATGAAGAGAAAGTTAGGTAATAATTTTAGACATATACTTCTCTTTTTTCATTGGCCCCATTGGCAAAGTGGCTGTTTGAAATGTGGGATACAAGGGAGGATCTATCAAAGGCCTTAAGAGAATAATGTTTAGGCAAGAAAGAGGGACAAAACTTGCAGATATTGTTGTTTATATCATTTTGAGTGATGCAAATACTGTAGAGGAAGATGTTTTCATGATGATATCAATAGAAGGAGAAACATTGTTTTGAGAAATCGTTTTGAACTACAAAGTGCTCAATGGAAAAGGAAATTTTTTAGTAATGAACATTGCCCCCCTATTTGCCATGCCTCCACCTTGGAAGACTTGCTTGCATGAGTTCAATCATTCTTGTTGACATGGGTGTCCTCCAAAGTTAAGGCACAATAGTGTGTTGGCTAGTATGCCAAGTTGTCTTAAATGTCTTCTTAATCTTCATGTTTACAAGTGACAAATCTTAGGGTTAAGGAGCACCACTGAAAGGGGATAGTCATCTACAAAAAGGTAGTCATCCAAGGTAGAAGATATCAAATGATATAAGGAAGAGGCACCATTCACTAGAAGAATGCTAGTCAAAGAAGGGTTGTTGGGTAGATGAACTTCCAAAAAGAATAAGAAAAGAGGGCCAACCACCATCTTGCCATCAAAATATTCGACTGGTTGTTGGTTTTCAATGGTGTCAATAAGGGCCTAGATGCCAGTAGAAGCATGGGTAAGTTGTTGTCAACAGAATTGATTGGCACCTTGTTGTCGCCAGTGTCATCAATAGCCCCACTAACAGGCAAGTATTTTGACACCTAGCCGATGGAGTCCAAGCAAACTATTTGGCACATGAATGAATGTCGTGTCTATATGAGTGCACGAGCGTATTCACTGCATTGGTTATTTTATTGTTATGTAAGTAGAGTTGTCGTATGGGTCATGTGTTAATAAGTGTTTATAATAAATAACATGTAATGTGTTATTTGGATATTTTAATTTTTCATGTATATGGATAGTTTGGTGATAGTTGGGTAGTTGCCAATTGCCTATAGGTCGTGATAAACATGTACACCATCCACCTTGGTCAAGGTGTATAGTTAGGGGATGTCAAATATGATGTCTTGTAGATAACTGGGTTGTGAAGGATATGTTGTGCATGCAATGTATCCACATGTATCTGTAAGATTTTCCCATTATGTACCTTTGTTTATATATAATGGAATTAGCTTTTATTGTGTTGTATTCTATTCTTGTAGGTGATAGTGATGATGGTCTCCAAACAACATCTACAACTGCTCGACCTAGTTGGATGACCTTAGTGCAAGCAAGAATGGTCCTATCTCGTTTGGGGATGTTGAAAATGGTGTTTTTATCTTGAGGGATATACCAAGGAGATGACCTATGCTTTTTGTTTTCACCTCCTGAAGATTGCAACGCCATCACCTATTTATGTCATGACCTAGCCTTGACATTCTTCTTTTTCACTAGCATTTGCAATGGTATTGACAAGAGAATAGACCATTGATTATAATTTAGTGACACCCTTGTCTTGCAAAAGGATGACTCTTCCTTGTGCTATCTTTGTGCTTGATGCATTCATGATGGTATGCATAGTGGGGACGACCCTGAAAAGAACTTAAACTGCTTCCCTAATATATCCTATCTTTTGAATGATGGTTTGTGGGCTACAAATGGAAACATTGTTTGAGAAGACAACTTTGACACCTTTTAAGACCAATGTGATACAATTGAAGGACAACCTTAACTAGGGTTGTGATGGCCTTGACTTGGCATTTCGTCCTCCCTTTGTCCATTCCTTTCTTATGGGGGTGACACTTGCAAGTTCTTGCATACAAGTGAAAACTTCTGCTCCAAGCCCAGTCCCTTCCCACCTTGCTTTCACTTGATTGGCACTGGTAGGTTTATTGGAAATAAAAGGGAATTCTACTAATGAAAAGGTGATGGACCTCTATTTGGCGATGACTTTCACTTGCAGTGATGGTCCCTATGATAGGGATGACATACAAAAGCTAGATATTAGCCCATATTTGGAAGAAACTGTGTATTCCTTCAATGTTGTAGTGGTGGATGCATGGACGACTTAATGCAATCCTTTTTCTTAGTCACTTCTCCATAGCCTGATGCCAACATTTCTTTCATTCCAAACCTTGAAACTCCTATTAAGGCAATGAGGGGATGGACTACACACAAGCTATGATGACCATGTCTTAAGACATTTTGTTTGAGTCTTTGCTTACATGATTTTGTCTATGATGATTACACATATGTTCAAGACGACTTTTTTTGACTATTGGAATGACCATCAAACTGAGGATGACCCCCCAACATGAAAGACGATGTTTGTCGTAGTCACCAATTCATTTGCTTTCTTCCTTAAAACAGATGGTGATGATAGTGTATGGGACGACTTGCAATTGATGTAATTTCCTACTGGCAACTTCCACATGGTTGAAGATCTCACACCGTCCTTATATGTCAACTCCTAATATCTAAACAATGGCATTTACTTTCTCGACTCTATTGAGGATTAAGCTGAGACATCCAAGATTCCTTTTCTTTGTTCTTGTTAAGGCGGTTGTGGTCGTATCCATATCCACACACAAAATGATCAACAACCTCCTCTACTCTGGAATTCTTCCTCTCAACCCCTGCATTGCTTCAACATTTCTTACTAAAACTTGATCTCTTAGGCATGCAAGGAAATGGCACTAGTCCAGAAAACCCATTTCCAATTGATTCTTCAAAGCTTTTGGATGCGTTTGCTTGAGAAAGTATGCCCTGGAAAAACTACAGTCCTTAGGAAATGCTTACTCAGCCTTTCTTGTGATTCAACCTTGCTTTCAATTCTTTCTCAAACATAGCATAAATATTGTGGAGGAAAGAGGTCCCAAATATGAATTCTTGTCTTGCACCTTGTTGGAAGCAGTAGTTGACTCCTTTCCCCATACTTTTCCCCGACCACTGTTAATTTGTTGCATTGTTTCTTGCCCCATGAACTGTTGGTATGATGATGAATGTAAGTCTATACATAAAAAGTTCCTACAAAGATTATGCACTAGCAAAGCTGCTGATTTTAAGCAGTTTTAGAACAAGTTCTTGAAATATGGCACTATAGCCATTGCTTATTCCATTTCACAATTATTCAACGAGGTTTTGTTTTTTGGGTTTCCATGTTCTTGGTTGCAACACATTATCTACCCCATCAATTAATCTAGGGATTCTTTAAATCCTAATAACTATAGAACTATCATGATTGGCCATAGATTTGCTAAGCTTTATGCCGCAATTTTAAACATTAAACTCTCAAAACAATTGAGCATGGAAAACTTAGAGCAAGGAGTTAGGCTGGTTTTACATGTGTATTCAAATGTTTTTACTCTCTAGGCTATCTTTGAGAAGACTCATAAAAGGTATTCCAAAGTATTTTTATGCTTTGTGGACTTTACAAAGGCCTTTGACACTATTCCTAGACATCGTCTATTTCAGAGGCTGTGTGGCATTGGCATTTCAAAGCTCTTTATCACTTCTATTAAGTGATTCTATGAGGTGGTTGTGAGTTGTACTTGGACAACCCTCAATCTCTTTGATTACGTCGAGAGGACTATTGACGTCAAACAAAGATGTCCTCTTTCCCCCACACTCTTTGGGATCTACATTGATGAGCTTGAGAAATTTATTTGTCAAAACACTTATGGTGAAGGCCGCTGCATTCTACATGACGTCTTGATAACTATATTGCTTTTTGTAGATGATATAATTCTTCTTGTTCATGCTCTTGAAGAATCAAAGAGACAATTGGATACTTTAGATCCCTTTTCTAAGTTAAGACAACTAACAGTCAACCTTAGTAAGACTAAGGTGATGGTCTTCAACACATCAAAGAGTACTCTCTTAAAGTTCCAATTCCTCTTTAAGGGTGGAATAGTTGAGATCACCACTATGTACACCCATTTGGGGGTTCAATTTGTTGGTCCTCTTAATCTTCTGCCAACCTTACAGTTTTGAATTTGAAAGGGATATACATCCTTCTCAACCCTAGAGCACCTGTGTTCCTAGATACACATCCAAGATGTACCTAAGAAGATGCACCTCTTTGAATGCATTATTAAACCCACAACCCTTTATGAATTTTGGGATGTGAGGCCCAAGTTTAGGATTTGCTAAGTTGGCTTGTGTTGAGAGGGTCTAGACTATTTTGCTTCAACAATTTATCAGATGTAAAAGAACATTTCCACTATGTATTGTCCACGATGAGTTTGACGCTCAACCTCTTCTTGAGGGCATATTTAGAATTATTTTTCATCTTTATCACCTTAAATCCATGGGTGATTTCACATTAGGATGAGAAAGATATTCATGTCTAGCACTTTTTACCTCTAAATGAATTTCTTCTAGGAGCATCTCTAGACATTATTAGGGCTGGTATGCTAAGGCTACTTCCCTTCTTCAATCATTTGGCATCTCTATAGATTGACTACCTCCATTCATTTACGCCTTCATTCTCCTCCCCTCCTTGTCCTCAATAAGAAGGAGATTCACGAGGCAATAAGGAACGATTCATATAGAGGATATATTCAGATCACTTTGGTCACTTTGTCTCAGCCTTTTAGTCCTAAGTTAGCCTTCTACATGGCCTCGAGATCCCTCTTGGTCAGCTTATAGTCTGCTCACATTAGTTGTGGGTGGGGATAGACCACCATGTTCCTTGAGAGGAAAGGATATGTCATCTTTGCTCTCTCTAGGAAGTGGATATTAAAGAGCATTTAATATTTATATGTCCTGTTTTTTATGATTCATGAACATCGGGAGTTACCATTGCTTAAATAGGGAATCAAGTGGATCGTTTGCCACCTTTTTCTGTTATCATGACTAAAGATGCTTGGATTTATACCTTCAAGAACCCATCACTCTTTGATGTCAGATATTACAAAAGAGACTGTCTACCATTTGGTATATCACTTCTTTCTTTCACCATGTGTCTACGACCAAGAGCAATATGTGTCCCTTTGAGTCTCGGGCTCCCTAAGATGATTTTGACAGCAATGTGCATCCTTCCCCACACATGAGAGTAACTACTAGGGATTCATCATCTTCTTCTTGCATGTGACAGTTGGGGCAATGGCTTTTCAATGTCATGTTTTAGCCTCATTTCAGTTACCTAGGGGTTGCATACAAACGCAACTTACTATCTTCTTATCTTCTTCTACTAGTTCCTTGGCTATGGATGCTAGGAGAATTTGGAAGAGTCATACTTTTCTTCTCCCAGAAGTACGCAACCGGGTCCCCTTTAGTCCTGGCCTCTCTTCTGGGAGCATCATTACATAATGCATTGGCTCTTTTGGGATAGTTGGTGATGATAGCAATCCTGTCCGTACTTCAAATTCTACCACAGATTGTGATCCATTTAACTTTTTTTTTAATTCTCTATTTCTCTTCATTTCTTTTGTTTCTTTCCTTTCATTTGACTATTACATGTTTAGGGTTTTGACTCCTTTTTGGGTCCACCTCTTGATGGGTGTGATCTGATGATGTTCTTTCACTCAAGTAGTTTACTATAGTTTAGTTTTTCTGATAGGTGATTTTAGGTGTGTATATGTCTGTCGTATTCATTCTACAACAGTTGAGAAATGTGTTTTGTGGAAATAAGAAAGAATTGCATAGAATGTGGTTGTCAATTAAGTAGGAGTTGCCACACATAACTTGCTTACGTGGCATTCAAACAGCATGCTACCAATAGGTTTATATGGATAGGAATAGCCAGCCATTACAACTGCCATTGTAGCAATTATATATGGAGGCTCTGAATTTAGGTAGTCTGTTGCACACAAAATCATGATGCCCCTGCTTACCATTTTCTGCTTTCAACAGCCAAATAACTAATACAAATCTTACAAAGATTGCTCTGTGTATGCCCTTGAAACTTCTGCTCTGCTTCCATTAACCCACACCTTCCCCCTGTTGTACACAGGGAACCCTCTTCCACAACCATGGCAAGAACGTGAAAAATCAAAGTAATATATCAACAACGAAACCTAAGAGCCACTGTGTTTTCAATTACCTGCAATACCCTATTAGAAAGGCCTAAGTAATGATCATGGTCAACAACAATGATTCCTGAGCTATCTCTTTAGTTCTAGCAGTGGCTTGCCCCATTTTATCCTGAGCTGCTTCCTTGCCCCAACTTATCCTGAGTTGCTTCTGGGTATTGCCACAACTTGTCCTTAGTGACATCCTTGGCTTCGGTATCATTTTGTGCTGTATAATCCATAGTGCTATGCCCCATATCATTCATAGCCTCCTTTCCTTCCTGCTTAGATTTTCAGTGGCATTTATCCCCTACTTGTTTATATTGTTCTTTTTCTTTTTCTTCTTGTCCTCTGTCAGCCATTGTTGAAACATTTTCCTTTTGTGCTGCATACACCTGATGGTTGTTCATAATTAGAAGGGGCATTCTTCATTGAATGGCTTTCCACCTTTCAAAGTCCATAGAACATTTGTTCTGCTTCATTAGAGGGATTGCAACCTGCATCTTGCTTGTTTTTGAATCTGTGAAATATACGCATTAGGTCCTTATGGAGAGCATATTTTGTCATTTCTTCTTGTAGACAGCAGTTCCAAGAAGAAATGAACTTCTGAAGTGTTTGACAAAATGGTTATTGTATGTAATTACATAGGAAATGTGAATAGTCAAACTGGTCAAACACATTGTTGTTTAGCGTTCAAGTACATGCATTAAATCAGTCATATGCATATACAATGTAATCAGTCATCTGGATTAGTTAATGGCTGTTATTGAGTGATTAGTTAAGGCTGTAACAACAGGACGGTTGGGGAAGTTGGGGTCTGGTTGGTTACAGTAACCACCAGAGCCACCCTATAAATACACCCCCTTTCATTTTGTAAATCATCCATATTCATGCAGAGATGATCCACTGTTTGTCAGGTCCATTGCATACGAAGAGCAGTCTGAAGGAGCGATGTAGCATTGTGCTGCAGTCGGAAGACTGGATGTACTCATCATCTTGATAATGCAATGATACAGTTTTGGTGTCACTTGTCTTGTGAATATTGTGTGTGCTAGCTTTATGTTGAGTTACAGGATTACAGGTATGAATGCTCAGGCGGGCAAGTGAAGTGCAAGGATGAAGCCGTTTAACTGCCTAGGGATCAGTCAGGAGTAAGCCGTCATAAGCTATCCGTCTAGCTTTTCCATCACATGCTATCCGTCAAGCAATTAGTCATAAGCCTATCCATCATAGGTGATCCGTCCCGGACTATTCGTCATTAGTCAGTAGCAATCCGTCTGCAGGCTAATCCGTCCCAGGCAATCCATCTGCAGATCAATCAGTCATTTAGCGGTTTGTCAGCTTGAATCCATCATGAGTTAGCCGTCTAGACTGATCTATCATAGCCATCTGAGTGATAGCAACATAGTCATAACACCATGTTCTTCAGTATGAATTGCCATCCCTTCCCCTACTAAACCTTGTCATTCCCTCGTCTCGGGAAGTACTCACCGCTGTCTACATTTGGCGTCGTTGCCTAGATCAGCTTCGGGTCAAGGAAGAACTGAACGTGACAAGGCAAGGAGGTGAATGACAGATTCCAGGCTACAAGGCCAACGAGGAAGGAATCGGATACCACTTAGGAGAAGTGCAAGGCTGGCAAACCAGAGAACACAAATTCAAGATGAAGTTTCACAACCAGAGGTGGAATGAGTGTGGAATCCCTTGGATGACGAGAGTCCAAGAGCAGAACAAGAAAGGTGGGAAACACTATTGTTGACAACAGAGAACGAAGTACAAAATCAAATAGCAGAGGAAGATATTAGGGACGCAGTTGAACCTAACATTGTAAGCAAAGAGCGGATGGTAACACCTGATCCAACGGAGAGGAGTTTGCCAACAGGTGCAGAAGATCGGAGTTTGGCACTAGAGCAACCATGCGTGGGTTCTTGGGGAGGAAGACTAGAGCCGCATCTCGTTTACTTGCGAAGGAGGTCACGAAGTAGTGACGTACGTGAATCTGGGAGAAGGCTATTTGAACAGGTACTTGAACAAGAATTTGGACCACCTACAGCTGAGAGGGAGTGGAATAGAACTCCACAGGAGTCGTCATCAAGTGACGAGGATATTGGAAGAGTTCCAATGGCAAATATTGCCAATAGAGCGGGCAAACAAAAATGCCCACCCTTCACTGGAGAAGGGAAAGAAGACCCAACACGCCACATAGGTACTTGTATTACGATTTGGGGGCGAATGGAGTAACGCAACCGGCAGAATGGTTGCAATTATTTCCGGCCACCTTACGAGGAATGGCTATAGATTGGTACTTAAAGAAACAAAGTACCCAACCATTTACACAATGGAATACTATGCGGGATGCATTTATAGAAGAATTTCGGCCATTAAGAGATGATACGGAGATTATAACTGAAATTTATGCAACAAAACAAAAGCCAGATGAAGATGTGAAGAATTATAACAGAAGACTAAAACAACTGGTTGACAAAATGCAAATGCCACCAGTAGATGGACTGGTGAAACGTTGGTTTATAGACGGACTTCTGCCAAAGTATAGGAAGAAGATGAAGGCAGTACCATCCTCCACATATGAGGAAGCTCTCGAAAAAGCAAAGAATTTTGAGAGTGAAGCCAAACAAACAATAGCTGGAATCATAGGGCATTCAAGGAATGACGATTTCGATAGTGATGCAGAAGACAAGGTCCAAAGCGCTATACATTCCTTTCGAAAAGAATTTGAGAAAATTATGAAAGAAGTTAAAGGCGAAGTGAGGAAGGACCGAAAAGATATTTGGTGTTCGGATTGCAAATCGGAAGGACACACAAATATCAACTGTCCAAAGAACGCATATTGCAATATATGCGATGTGGCAGGACATCCTATTGCAGATTGTCCGTTTAATCTGAGAGGAGCAAGGCATCAAATGATGATAGTACAACAGGAAGAACAACCAAACACCATGAGAAATGGACAAAGTGCAACAAGCGGTGGATATAGGAATAACCACCGAGGTGGAAGACAAGGTGGACAAAGTCGTCTATAGTATGACTCCGATGGAAGACCGATTATCCAATGCCGAAATTGTCAAGAATGGGGACATTTCGCGAAAAATTGCCCCAAACCTCAGAATGGAGGTAATACCAATGGTAACAATGTTACCCAGATGTGTCGATGGTGTGGACTAGGCAACCATAAAGAGATAAATTGCCCAAATAAAGCAAGTATGAGTGGCACACAATGTCAATTTAATTGACATTGTTGAAGTTAGTAATGAGGTTGAGAAAGAAAAAGAAGTTCTAGCGGTGACCAGAGCTCACGCTAGGAAAATGGAGCAGTATCCAAACCTTGCCAAGGAGAAAGAGCGATGGCAGGAAGCTCAAGAAATGATAAAAGAAGAATTGGAGAAGGAGAAGCAAGAAAGGCTACTCCAAGAAAAAGCCCTGAAAAGAACGGAGATCATAACAGAGAACCAAGCATCAATGGAACGTTTGGTGACACAGGTACTCAACACGATTGTGGAAGTAAAGATATCAAATCTACTCAGTTCAATACCTGAATTGTACGCTACAATGGGCGAAATGATAAAGACAAGGAAAAGAAATGAAGTCCGAGAGGTAGCTAACATCAAACAAGAACAGTTCATTGATCCAACGATACTAATGATCGAAGCCGAGAAGAAGCCAACATTGGTGCATATGGAGATATTGGACCATAAGCTGACTCAAGTGATCATAGACGGAGGATCAAGTGTAAACGTGATGCCAGAGAAGACATGGCGAAATATTGGCCAGCCCACATTAAGATCTCCAAATTTCAGGTTATATGGAGCAAATCAGTACGACATAGAAACGAAAGGAGTATTGATGAACCAGAAAGTGCGGATAGCGGAACAAGACTTTATGCTGGATTTCGTAGTGATTGAAATGCAGAAACCCACATATGATGCATTGCTTGGACGTGGATGGCTAAGGATGGCAAAAGTAAACCACAACTAGGAGAAGGAACACCTCACCTTCAAGAAAGGCCAACATAAATACATGATCAACTTGAAGAACCAGGCAGTGAGCCAAGACATTGCAACCTCGGACGAATCGAAGAGTTCGTCATCCGATGGAGAAACAGGATATGAACCAGATGGAGTGTTGCAACTAGAAGAATGTACGGAAGATGAGAACGATGATGATAAAGGCCTACTCCATTGGCAGATGGAAGATTATGAAGTGTTCACACCTCAGTGCCTATGCATCCACGCAGAAGACAACCAGGAGAACGGGAAGAAAGAACAAGAAAAAGGAGAAACCAGCAAGAAGAAGTCAACAATAGAGAAGGACCAAGAACGGGAGAAATGGACATTTCCAAGGAACTTCGCAGAATACACAATGGGAGATGCAGTGATCGAAGATAAACCAGCTCATCCCATTGATGTCTTGAAGGCAGTAGAAGAACCTGAGTCCATTAAATATGAAGGACCAAGAATGGTTCAGATTAACCTTGGTGAAGAAGGCGAAGAAAAGATGATTAAGTGCGGAGATGATTGGGACCCTGTACTTAATGCAGCAACATTCAGGATATTCATGGAATATAAGGATGTGTTTGCTTGGACGTACAAGGATTTGAAGGGAGTACCACCAGAGTTATGCGTGCACAAGATTCCTCTAATTGAAGGTGCACAACTAGTGAGAAGGCGGCCATACCGAATGAATCCAAAGTACGCAGCCTTGGTGAATGCCGAAATAGAGAAAATGCTCGATGCAGGCATCATATTCAAAGTTACGACAAGTGAGTGGGTGTCACCGATAGTGATTACCCTGAAAAGAGAAGCCAATAAGATCCGGATTTGTGTGGATTTCCGGAGTCTTAATGTCGTAACTATAAAGGATCCCTTTCCAATTCCTTTTATAGATTCAATCTTGGAGGAAGTAGCCGGCCATGAGATTTATTCGTTTTTAGATGGATTTTCAGGTTATAATCAAATCAGCATTGCGGAGGAGGATAAGTTGAAGACCACTTTCATAGTGGAAAATGGTATTTATGCATATAACCGCATGCCATTTGGATTATGCAATGCGCCAACTACTTTTCAACGAATCATCTTATATATTTTTGATAAGATGTCCACAGGAAATTTCAAGGCCTTTTTGGATGATTGGTCCCTATATGGCCGAATGCAGGATCACTTGAAGGCGTTGGAGGAATGCATGAGCTTGTGCAGGAAAGCTCGAATTGCACTAAACCCAGGGAAGTGCATATTAATGGTGCCATATGGGAAGTTGTTAGGACATATCGTATGTCAGGAAGGCTTGAAACCAGACCCAGACAAGATACGGGTAATATTGTTGATGGAAGAACCACACGATGTGAGTTCTGTAAAAACCTTCTTAGGGACAATGGGCTACTATAGGAGGTTTATAAGAAACTATGCACAAATATCTCATCCATTAGATGCTCTTACACGTAAGAGTGTTCCTTTCAAATGGGCGGAGGAACACCAAGAGGCCTTTGAGGGCCTGAAGGTGCATTTGGTGAAGGCTCCTATCCTGGTTTATCCAAACTGGGAGAAAGAATTCCATGTTCACGTAGATGCCTCAAATTTCGCAATCGGTTGTGCCTTAGCTCAGGAAGGATAGTTCGGATTAGATCAGCCCATATACTTTGCAAGTCGGTTATTGTCCAGAGCAGAGAAAAATTATAGCACGACAGAACGAGAAGCGCTGGGAATGGTGTATGCAGTACAGAAGTATAGGCATTATCTACTAGCCAACCCATTCGCTTTCTATGTAGATCATCAAGCGTTGCTATACCTGATCAATAAACCGACGATATATGGACGAGTGAGTAGATGGCTCATCACACTGCAGGAATTCGTGTTTCGAGTGGTAGTAAGACCAGGGAAGAAGCACGTAATAGCGGACCAGTTGTCAAGGATTCGCTCGGGAGAACCTGTAGAAGGAGGAATACAAGATGAGTTCCCTGACGCACAGTTATTCATGATAAGTGCGGTACCTGCGTGGTATAAGCATATCGGGGAATACTTATCGACAAGAGAGCTGCCAAAGGAGATGACGACAACGGATCAAAGGAAAGTCATCACAAAGTCGGCACCCTTCACATTGATTGCAGGCTTGTTATACAAGATGGGGGAGGACCACATTCTAAGAAGATGTGTGATGGAAGATGAAGTGCAGCAAATATTGAAGGAGACACATGAGGGATTGGCAGGAGGCCATATGGGGCCAGATGCAACAACTAGGAAAGTGTTGTTGGCAGGGCTATGGTGGCCTACCCTTTATCACGATGCCAGGGAATATGTAAAGGCTTGTGATACGTGTCAAAGAACAGGAAAGCCGTTAAAGCGGGACTTCATGCCATTGCATCCTTCCCAACCCCAGGAACTTTTTGAAAGGTGGGGATTGGATTTTGTGGGACCATTGCGAACAAGCAAAAGAAGGAAATGTCGATACATTGTGGTGGCAACGGAATATTTGACGAAATGGGTAGAAGCAAGGGCCTTACCAAATAACTTTGCAAGGAGCACGACTCGGTTTTTGTATGAACAGGTTATCACCAGGTTTGGAATTCCTCTTCAGTTGACAAAGTGATCGAGGAGGCCATTTCATCAACGAAATCATTCAAAACTTAACAGAGGAATTTAGGATTTGTCATTCGTTGTCTAGCCCGTATTACCCTAGGGCGAATGGGCAGGCAAAGGGAACAAATAAAGTCTTGGTTTCTATAATGTATAAAACATGTGGCATAGAAGGTGCCATTTGGGAAGAATGGCTACCAAAAATCTTGTGGGCGTAGAGGACAACCTTCAAACCAACCACAAATCACACCCCTTTCCAGTTGATGTATGGGCAAGAGGCGGTGGTGCCAGTTGAATTTCTGGTACCAAGTTTGAGAATAGTAGTAGAGAACCGCCTGAGTGATGAAGAGAGCATGGAAGAAAGGCTCACAACACTCGTACAACTGGGAGAAAAGAGGGTAATGGCACAGTGGGTGACAGAGATTGCCCAATGGAGATGCAAATTGTAGATAGGCATATTGAGATATCCTTAATTGCAGAACCAGTTTTGATATTATGTGTTTTATTGTAAATGCACGCAAAGTGTTTGACGAAACGCCCGTGCATATATTTTAATGTTGTAAGTGCAATTTAATATTGTATGTAAAGAATAAAGTCATGTAAAGTCATATTAAATCATGTAAGTCGGCTAAATAAGCTATTTCGTCCTGTAGTGCAAATGAAATGTAAATGCAAAGCAAATGCACATAAAATGTAATTTGAGGGTAGTTGCAAGGTAGTTGGAGAAAGTAACTACTTGGTGGGTGTATAAATAAACCCCCCCCTCATTCATTAGAGTTGCTCCAGATTGGTACGTGTGAGGATTGAAGTCTATGGGCAGAATGCAGTCTAGCATGATATGCAGCCATGGAGGATGTTCAGCCTAGGGTTGAATGGTGGATACCTAGAGGAGATATTGCAGGGCATTCATGCAGATTGATGGAAAAGTACAGTCCAGTCCAGTCTTGTGTACAGCCATGGATATGATGGCTGTAGATTGTATTGATGAAACTGTAATGTTGTATCACACCTACCATTATTAATACAAACTGCTGTAATTATTGTTAACTTTATTCTGTATTTTCTACCATTACTGCTGTTATTTAATTCTGTTGCAGAATTTCTGCGTATTATTATTGCTATACTACAATGCTTGCAGATCCGTAGATTACTTACGTGGAAAGGGAATTGTTGGGATATGTAAAAACCCTTTCTACATTTTGACGTCGTTGCTATTATGAAATTGGGTCTAAATTGGTGACATAGGGTTTGAAGAAGTGAAACCCTTGGGAAGACGGGTAAACGAAGATCAACCCAGTGCAAAGACGGAGGAGAAGACGTACCAGAATTTTTTTCGTGGTTGCAGATTAAAATACGTGCACGCTAAGTGGAGGAAAAATTTGAGTGATATTTTGCAGGTGGGAAGTTGCAAAGTTTGCGGACCGACGTCGAGAAGGGAGGAGGAGGGGGGGGAGGCGGACGTCTTGAGACCGATGTCCGAGGCTTGACGTCCGAGGCGACGTCGCGGCTAAGACATCTGAGTGGAACGACACATTGCTGATAGGAACGAAAGAACGGGTACAAGGATCACCAAAAGTCAAGGAAAATGTTGATTGATGCAGAGATATGTTGAGTGGATGGTAACACCTGAACAAGCGGCAGGAAGGTTGCAGAGGAGTGCAAAGGACGGGAGTCAGGCACCAGAGCAACAACACGCGAAGGCTCAGGAAGGAAGACCAAGGCCACAATCGATATCCCAGCGAAGGAAGTCGCAAAGTAAGGAAGTTGAAAGAAGACTGTTTGGTGAGAGTCAAGACGAAGAACACCCGACGAGGAGCAGCATAGCAGAAACCCCACCAATGGATAACATAGACACCCAAGCATTGGAGAATTTGCCACTTTTCACAGGAGGGAAGGAAGACCCGATTAGGCATTGGAGAATTTGCCGTATGGAGTGGAAAGTGATTGGGCAGAATAGTGAAGAAGATTGGAGGAGGTGGTTTCCTGCAACAGTTCGAGAATCTGCAATAGACTGGTACATATACTTACCGCAAGTCAAGTTCCAGACATGGGGAGAGTTACGTGATGCATTTGTGGAAGAATTCCGATCATACGACACTGACGAAAATTATAACATTCAAGGTGAGAAGGAGCCTGTTTGTTATTACAATCGAAGGGTGAGTAGGTTGTTTGACTATGTGGAGAAAGGCCACTCAGAGGAATTGAAGACCATGTGGTTCATAGATGGACTGCTCCCTGTGTATGAAAGGAAGATGAAGATATTTCCTCCAAGATCATACCAAGAGGCTTTGGATTATGCCTTGACTTGGGAAAGAGATGCAAAAACCTCACCGATGAAGGAGACTCAGACAACTAGAGAATGCAGTCAGATGGCGACGAAGGAGACGTTTGAGGTGCAGACGTCTGAGCAAGAGTCGTCTGATGTGGAGATGTCTAAGGTACAGACATCTGAGCAAGAGTCGTCTGAGAAGAAGACATCTGAGGTGCAGACGTCTGAACAGGATTCGTCTGAGGTGGAGACGGCCGAGGTGAAGTCTGCAGTGCATCTGTCGGAGGAGGAGCCGTCTGAAGAGAACTCGTCTGAAGTGGAGTTGTTTGAAATCTACCCGTCTGAAGGAGTTAAACGTCAGGATAGACGAGATGTGCGAGACGGACGTCGGGCGACGTCGGCGGCCAACGGAGTGGAGCCGGACGTCGGCCATCCAGCCCAGACGTCTGGCAGTCAGTCAACCCAGACGTCTAGCCGTCTGGCCCAGACGTCTGGCAATCCGTCAGTCCAGACGTCTAGCCGTCGGACCCAGACGTCTGGCCGTCTGGTTGGTCGTCCGTCTGGCCACTTGTCCCAGACGCCTAGCAATCTGTCCAGACATCTAGCCCATCTAATTGCGATGTCTACCCTGACCCGTCTGAGACATCTACCTGTGTGCAATTTTTTCGAGACGTCTATCGGTCTGAGCCATCTAACCCGTTGTCCTAGATGTCTAGACATTGTACCCGTCAGACTTCTCAATCCGTCTGGTCTAATCCGTCAGAGACTAAGCTGTCAGGGATTGTCGTCAGAAATGTTGACGTCTGAGGCAGTGCAGTCAGAGGAGTTGCCGTCAGAAGCACAATCCGACAAGAGAGAGGTCTGTCAGAGGATGATAAGCAGTCAGTTGGATCAAGAAAGCAGTGAAGTAGAGCTAAAAGAAAGTAGTTTGAATGAGTTGAAGGAAAGCTTCCAAATGGTTGATGAGAAGAAAAATTTAGTTTGGACATTGAGGTTTTCAAGGGAGCACGCAAAGGGCGCTGCCCCTCGACCCCGCAAGGGACGCTGTCCCTTGACCCTGCAAGGGGACTCCCGCCCCCTTGACCCCCAACACAGATGGCGGAGGGCATTACCGATTATGTTCATGATGTTGATGGCATTGCTCATGCTGATGATATGGCTTATTGCAAAAAGTGAAGTGCCTATTCAGAGAATGTTGATCATGTTGATGTTACACATACTTGTAGCAGAAGAAGTGCACAATCAGAGAATCAGATGTTGTGAGCAGCCCCAAGTAAAGTTTATTGCCAAAGATGTATGGAACAGGAACAAGAGGAAGGAGCGTGACAAGAGATCCTATTCCATTGCTCAGTACTTCTATTCCCAGTGTTTAGCTCGTGTCGTTGAGGACAACGACCAGTTTAGAGGAGGGGATAGATGTAGACAGGCATATTGAGATATCCTTAATTGCAGAACCAGTTTTGATATTATGTGTTTTATTGTAAATGCACGCAAAGTGTTTGACGAAACACCCGTGCATATATTTTAATGTTGTAAGTGCAATTTAATATTGTACGTAAAGAATAAAGTCATGTAAAGTCATATTAAATCATGTAAGTCGGCTAAATAAGCTATTTCGTCCTGTAGTGCAAATGAAATGTAAATGCAAAGCAAATGCACATAAAATGTAATTTGAGGGTAGTTGCAAGGTAGTTGGAGAAAGTAACTACTTGGTGGGTGTATAAATAAACCCCCCCTCATTCATTAGAGTTGCTCCAGATTGGTACGTGTGAGGATTGAAGTCTATGGGCAGAATGCAGTCTAGCATGATATGCAGCCATGAAGGATGTTCAGCCTAGGGTTGAATGGTGGATACCTAGAGGAGATATTGCAGGGCATTCATGCAGATTGATGGAAAAGTGCAGTCCAGTCCTGTGTACAGCCATGGATATGATGGTTGTAGATTGTATTGATGAAACTGTAATGCTGTATCACACCTACCATTATTAATACAAACTGCTGTAATTACTGTTAACTGTTATTGCTGTATTTTCTGCCATTACTGCTGTTATTTAATGCTGTTGCAGAATTTCTGCGTATTATTATTGCTATACTACAATGCTTGCAGATCTGTAGATTACTTACGTGGAAAGGGAACTGTTGGGATATGTAAAAACCCTTTCTACACAAATATTGGCATGATAAGCATCTTCGGAAATTGGACTTGAAGACTGGTGACCTAGTACTCAAGTATAATGGGAAGCGAGAGATCAAGCCAGGGAAATTGAAGACTCTATGGCTTGGACCCTTTCAGGTAGAAGTATTGGACAACGGGGTTGTCCGGTTAAAGAAATTGGATGGTACAGTTTGCCTTGAAACTGTAAATGGCTCTAAGTTGAAAGTGTACAAAGCACAGGCACAGGTAAATGTGATCAACTTAGAAGCATCTAGAGAAAATTCTAAAAGAACAACAGAAGAAGCATGATGAGGGATACAATCCTATGAATAGGGAGAACCAAGTGGGATTGTTAGAGAAGAAGAATATATGAACTTGGAGTGGTTGTTCGGAGTGGAAAGAGAACCTGTAATCAAACAAAGAGAGTTGGAACCTCGAGAAGGAGAACAAAGGCGGTTACAAGTTCATGTTAGATTTCCAAGTAATGAAGGAGAAGAATGACTTTGGACCCTCATGAATGTTGCATTACAAGAGCAAGAACCAAAAGTGGAAGAAGAGGGGAATGAGAATGAAAATGAGGAATCAAGAGTTCTGCAACAAATGATCAGGGAAACATATCGATTATAGGAGGAATACAATACCCTGAGAATGCACAATGTGCGATTAAGAGAGCAGGTAGTTCAGGTACTTGATGAAACAATGCACTGAACGAATGAACGAGAAGAATTACGAAGAGTAGAATTGGATGACTTCGATCAACAACTACAGATACAACGAGAGTTAAGGGGAAGCGTGGAAGGTAACGAAGGAGCACCTTCAGAAAGCAGCTTGTTTTCCTTGGACTCTAGTAGTTCTTCAGAAACATTGAGAATACAGAGAATTCTTCTAGTATTATCTTCCCGTTGATGAGACGTTCCAAAAGACGAAGGAACATGAGGGCAGTGGAATAAGCAGGAATGGTGGTACCTCAAGGAGGAATTGGGGATAGACCTCAACAAGGTTTGGCTGATAATATACAACGACGGGTAAACAGGGAACAAAAAATTACGATATTATGGAGAGATGTTAGAGAAGTATCGATACAACCTAGGAACAAAGGATGGATAGACGAGTCAAGCAGTGATGAAAATCTTCCTAGGGATCCTAACACCCTCTACCCAAGTCCCAATGTAGAGCGAAGAAGACAAAGGGACGAAGTTCGAAGTTGGCAAGCAGGAGCCCAATTCCTCGAAATGGTCCAAGTTATTGAAAATGATGAACCACTAATGCCTCAAGAGGAAGAGGAAGGAAGAATGGAAAATCATTCAAGTAGTGAAGAGGAGCCAATCATAAGACCATAAGAACGTCGGGTTGTAGCAAAGTATTGACTCGCTACATATCAATTATGAAGACAAAGGAGAGAAGTTAGATGATTGCAAAGAAGGGTTCAAGAAACATCAAGCTGGCCTATGAATACTGCAGAAGGGAATGATTCAAGCACTGATTCTAGCTTCTCAGACTAGTATAGGGAAGCCTTAGCTCAATGTGCACCTCAAATATGCTTTGAAGACGCGAGGTGGAGAAGAAGATTGATAAAGGCAGATAGAAGATTGAGGATTCTGAGGCAGTTGACACCTAAAACCCAAGATCGCACAGAACAAAACACAAGAGCAGAACTCATTGATCAGGCAAGAAATAGAGGCAATTTGAGTAACCCAGGAAGTTTTCCAGGACTTTTGGGCAACCCAAGTGTGCCTAACCAAGGGGGGAGTTCGGTTGGTCTCCTTCCCGGTAGCTCGAGAGGAAGAAATTCCCCTCCTACTACCCATAGGTTGACTAGTCCGCAGGATGGACCGCAAGGGCTATCTGCAAACATAGTTCAAACCAACCAACAACTACGAATTCATGAGGATAGACCATCAGGTCTACCTCAGCGAGCTCGTAGAAACCAAAGACGTCACGAGCGATTGAGGGACCGAACGAATCTCGGGCAGTTGGGAGTACAACCCAACATAAGGGAGATTTGATCGGAAAGAGGGAGAGGACGATTCGAGCAAGTTTGGGGAAGACATGGATTCAGAAATAGGGATCAAATACCTCCAAGAAATACAACTCAAAATTTGACATGCCAAGAAAGAGTAGATGACCGAAGGCAGGAGGGCGGACTTTGAGGCAGAGGACAAGTTGCACGAAGGATTTGTCAGAATGACGGACGACAAGGGAACCGCCATCCGGACGGAAGGACAAATAGCCGTCAAGTGTAGAACAAGAACTGAGTTCTGCCACGTTGATGATAGTGTAATAATCCGTCATGAGGACAACAGGACTGATAGAATTAGTCATGAGGATGACAGAATCCATCTTGACGGCAGGTCAGGACTAATCTGTCCTGAAGATGGTAGGCCAAGACTAATCCATCCTAAGGATGGCAAATCAGGCAAAATTAGTCGGACAAGACTGATCCATCCTGAGTATGGCATATCAGGAAAAACTAGTCAGGGAGATGGCAGGACTAATGGAATCAGTCACGAAGACAGACGGACTAATAGGACCCATCAAGATGACGTTAAACAAGGAATCCGTCAAAATGTTGGCAGTAGAGCAAATTCACGGGATTTTCATCATCCGCCAACAGAAACAAGAAGCTGTGTGGAAGTTGGGGATTGGGACATTGGCACATTGTGAGGATTGGGAATGTCAGGACGGAGGAACAACCACAAATGGGAACCTCCCAAAGCTGAGGGAATCGTCGGAATCGCCAACAGACTCAATCAATGTATGGCGATGATGACTTTAGCAGTCAAGGGACTCGCAGTCATCAAAGGAGGAAACGTCATCGGAAACACTGAAAGTTCGCATTGGAATTGCCATGCGCTTCACGAGATGATGGTGAAAGAAGAGGAATTAAAAAAAAAAATAGAAAAGGACAAATAAGGGAAAGGACAAAAATAGAAAAGGATGACAATTGCATGCAGGGGTGGTGAGGTGGTGCACATGTGGCAATTAGGGTAAGAAGTGGCAGTTAGTGGACAGTTGTGTGGGCGGCAACAGCTAGGAGTGAAGCCTATAAATCGAATTCCAAGGAGAAGGATTGCTCATTGTTGTAGAGCAAAGGAAGGCATTCGCACCAGGAAGGCTAGGGTTGGAATTCGAGATAGAATCACCTACGCACCAGTGTTTTTCACAAGGCGAAAGCCATTAGAAGCGACATTCATCTAGCGGCGGATCTATAGGCTTCGTGAGAATTTCAGGATCAACAGTGCAATTGCAAGATACTCTTGTCCCAAGATTTGCAGTTGGACAAAAGTTGGAAGACAAGCAAAATGTCGGAGGAAAAAGCATGAATCGTCCGTGACTGCGACGAATTCTAGTTAGCTGGAATTGCAGTCACCGGACAAGGAGCCGTCTACAACTATAGCCGTTAGCCAGGAAGGACTGTCTAGCCGTTAGAATGGGAGCAGTCGTCAGTAACTACAACCGTCAGCCTAGACGGAAGAGAGGAGCTGTCATCAAGGAGCTTCAGTCATCCACGATAGGAGGCATCAGTCATCTAGGTCGAAAGGGAGCATCCGTCAGCCACATCGGCTGAGGAGCCATCATAAGTCATCTATATTGCCGTCAAAAAGCGATTGAAGGTGGTCGTCACGTCTGCTAGCCGTCTGGAGGATAAGAGTAGTTAGGGCTACCTCAAGCGTTGGGAAAAGACGATTGTCGTCATTACAGAAGGATGAGTTGGAATAGGTCAAGGCAGATCAGGATTAATAAGCCCGAACATTCAGGAGGAGAGAGAACAAATTCGACTCCGAGAAAGGAAGAATTGTTGGAGTCAATAGCAGAGAAGTGAATCTATCAACACCAAGAAAATTCTCGCTTTGGAAGGGAGATGCGCGGACAGGTGCGAAAACCTGAGCAAGGGCGGACTCAACACAAGCAATTTCATGCACAAGGAGCAGCACCAGAAACAAAAAGCAAGGAAGTGCAACAACTCGAGAAAGATCAGATACCCATTAAGAAGATTACGTGGCCTCACGCCATGGGGGACTTTTGCCGGCAATGGTGGGAGCAGACACCGTCGGAAGACCCAGTCAAACAGAAGATTAAGGAGGTTGGAGTTCATTTTATTTTGCAAGTCCCGATACCAGATGTTGTTGACTTATGACATGGTGAAAAATGTTAGTAAGGTGCAAGTGGGAGACAAGGATATAGAAGTGGGTTTTTCAGCCGGGGCATTTAGGAGGACCTTTGGATTACCAAAAGGTGGATAGCCTGTACTTAATGAACGTGTGGATCCTAAGAAGACTCCACAATTGATTCAAAGTATCACCACTTTGAAGGAGGAGCTTGACGCCCTATTGGCACATGGCAGCCGAGGGGTCAAGCAGACTCAGTTGTTAAATACAGGGTTGCAGTGTATCATGATTCTGCTGATGGCCAAGCTATTTGGAGAACAACACGCCTCAGATTTTCCAGTCTGGATGATTCCATACTTGAAAGGCATTGAGAAGGGAGTTGCCTATGATTGGGCAGGTTACTTGGCAATCCGCATCCAAAATTTTCTGATGAGGACCACCAAGAACTTCTCAATGGTCTTCCACGCAATAGGTTTGTTTTTGGATGCAATGCATAGAGCAAGGGTGTAGATTCCAAGAATGGACCCTCCCAAGGATTTGCCTGCGTTAGCCCCATCAATTTTGCGATGGATAAATGCTAAACCCTAGGTAAAGAAGCACACTCCAATTAAAAAGCAATGGGTAAAGCAATAGTTCAACAAAGCTTCACTCAAGGAAGGCCTTGTGGAGGAATCAGAAGGGGAGGATGATGCACCCTAAGCACCAGATATGGTACCACCGATACAGGAAATTGCACCACTAGCAAAAGCAGTTGCACCATCGGCAAGAAAGAAGAGAAAATTTCTGCCACCATCACCATCATAGTCACCAGAATTGGTGGAAGGGATAACAACAAAGAAAATAGCTCGAAGTCAAGCAGTGGCCCGTGAAATCGAGCAACAATGGCAAAAAGCACGAATGGGTTCACAGACCAAGGAGATAGAAACAGAGGAGGTAGATTTTACAATCCCTACCGCTTTTAAAGAAGTATTCCCAAGACCAAATACTGCGGTACAAGGGGGGCCTATAGAATTCCTAGCGGAAGCTCAATTTCGGGATTGTTTGGAGTCACTTGAAGTACCTCCGAAATCCCAGTTTGAGAAGACCTCCTTTACAGACACCCTACGGGCCTTCTCATTTGAGGATATGCTTGCAGCTGCAGAGGTAAAGGAGATGGGCCAGTTTGTAGACCCAGGCACCACGCAGGAGGCAAAATTAGGTAGAAAAATTAAGGAAGTGGCACCAATGCAAAAAGTCATAGAGGATTTGCTTGTAGGAACACAACAACATCCTATTTTAGTGGAGGAGGAAGTGTCTCAAGAGCAACAAGATACAAGAACAACACATGACAAGGGTACAAAACAGACATATATGCCTCAGAAGGATGTAATAGCAGCAGGAGAAAGTAGCCAATCACAGATACTTGCAGGACAATAGATGATCACGGACAGGAAAGCAACTAAGAAGCCCATTGACCTTTTAGGGAAAGGAAAGGAGCCTGTAGAAATCAAGGAAGATGAGGAAACCGAGGAAGAGTGGTCCGAACACATACTGCTGGAAATGCCTAACTTTTTAGATCCACCAGATATGGGTGCACGTATTGACCAGCAAGCAGTAGCAAGCTGGATAAGTTGGTTAAATGGGCTGGAAAGGGGGGCTAGCGAGTAGAGATTTCTAGCATTTACCAAGAATAGTTGTGGGACCTGCCTACTAAGTATTTGAAGACCATGGAAGGAGTCGAAAAATTGCCATATAAGACACCTACCCAAGTGTATGTTCGCGGACATGATACTCATCACCCTCCTCAACTCATCGCAGAACAGAGGCCATAGGTGGAATTGGTACCGGAGTTACTGCCAATGTACAGTCAGATTAACTTCTTAGCACACTTGTGTTGGTTAGTTGAAGGGATCAAGTAGTTGAATATGACTAGGAAGAATCTCGACAAGGAACTGCAGATGACAAAGGCACAATTGCAGGAAATAGAACGGAAGTTTGCAGAAGATGACGTTATGTGGTATATTAAGGAGAAACAATAGGAACTCTCGAACCTTCATGCTCAACTGAGTGAGAGGGAGCAAGTGATTGTGACTATGGAAGAAGAAATGTTGCACCACAAATCAGCCAAGGAATTGCTTCAGCAACAAAATGCAAAAAAAGCCACAGTGAGAGTACCTGGCTGAATGAATTGGAACAAGCCACGCAACGCGAGGAGGCATTGCGTAGAGAATTGATTCAGACACAACAACGTGAAGCAGCTCTCAAGGATGAGCTGAATCAGAGGAAACCATCTTCCTCCACCCTGACACCGCAGAAGATGAAGGAAATCTTTATTCAACGCGAATCGGAGTTGTCAAAATTGCAAGAAATGGAAGATAGGGCCAATAATATGGGAGTAGAATGGGCCAAATATTTCAATTATGCAAAGAGACTTCGCGATGAACGGGAAGCCTTCAAGCTCCAGGTGCAGGAATTGGAAGGACTTCATGCTGCTAAGCCAAAGGACACCGAAACTCCCACAGGACAACGCAGGAAGTTGGTGAGGACATCGACTACTGTAAAGGGGAGGATAGATGTAGACAACAGTTCCAAGAAGAAATGAACTTCCAAAGTGTTTGACAAAATGTCTATTGTATGTAATTACGTAGGAAATATGAATAGTCAAACTGGTCAAACACATTGTTGTTTAGCGTTCAAGTACATGCATTAAATCAGTCATATGCATATACAATGTAATCAGCCGTCTGGATTGTTAATGGTTGTTATAGAGTGATTAGTTAAGGCTGTAACAACAACATGGTTGGGGAAGTTGGGGTCTGGTTGGTTACAATAGCCACCCTATAAATACACCCCTGTTTCATTTTGTAAAATCATCCATATTCAGGCAGAGATGATCTGCTATTTGTCAGGTACATTGCATACTTAGAGCAGTTTGAAGGAGCGACGTAGCGTTGTGCTGCAGTCGGAAGACTGGATGTACTCATCATCTTGATAATGCAATGATACAGTTTTGGTGTCACTTGTCTTGTGAATATTGTGTGTGCTAGCTTTATGCTGTGTTGCAGGATTGCAGGTATGAATACTCAGGTGGGCAAGCGAAGTGCAAGGATGAAGCCGTTTAACTGCCCAGGGATCAGTTAGGAGTAAGCCGTCATAAGCCATCCGTTTGGTTTATTCGTCATGACATCCATCGCATGCTAACCATCAAGAAATTAGTCATAAGCGTATCCGTCTTAGATGATCCGTCTGGGCGATCCGTCTTGGACTATCTGTCATTAGTTAGTGGCAATCTGTCTGCAGGCTAATCCATCCCAGGCAATCCATCAGTAGGCAATCCATCTGCAGATCAATCAGTCATTTAGCGGTCCGTCAACATGAATCCGTCATGAGTTAGCCGTCTAGACTGATCCATCATAGCCGTCTGAGTGATAGCAACATAGTCATAACACCATGTTATTCAGTATGAATTGCCATCCCTTCCCCTACTAAACCCTGTCATTCCCTCGTTTCGAGAAGTATTCACTGCTGTCTACACTTCTCTGTTGCTCTTGTTCTACGAGCCACTCTCACCCTCCAAGTTGCTCCTATTCTTGGAGTCATCACTTTACTCTTAAGAATGGCTCTCATTCAATAAACTATTGACTTCTTGGCCCCAACAAGATGCCTTTGATTGTTTTTAAAATTCATGATCTGCTTGAGATCCCCTTGGTATGTTGTTGGAGGGACCCCCTCGGACCCTCCACGAGCCACAATTTTTTCAGTCTTGATGGCTTTCCTCTAGTTGGTTGACCAACACTTTCCATGTCCAGTTGTAGCACTGAACAGACACTATTTAACTTTGCTCTATTTTATAAATTTTGGCTATGACCTCATTGTCATTGTGCAACTTAAATTCCTTCTCAAATGCTTATCGTGATTCCTCTCAGTTCTATTACTTTGGACATTCTTTGTACCAATATATTGTGGTCCCACACAATATTGCAGGGAATATTGTCCTCCAATCATCCTCATTGATGTGTCACTTGACCTTCCAAATCATGGAGCATGTTTTCCAATGTCTAACTGGGTCTTCTGTCCCACCACCATGAAACATGGGACACTTTGTTTTCATAACAAATTCATGGATCAGATCTGTAGATCCACTAGCATCGAACTATATTTTGCCATTCATAAATTAATGAATTTCTTTAGCTTGACATTTCCAGAAACTATTTCCTGCTTTAGCTAGAATTCCCAAAGTTTCCTGTCATTTCCAACTAAGCCAACCCCCAGCATCTCCTATTTTTAGACCATTAAGGTTCCTGTTTCTACAAACCTATTGCCAGCTGCCTCCTGTTTTGAGAAGCCTTGTAACGTAAATTAAAAAAAAAAAATTCTGTGGCCTGTCTCATGTTTTGAGAAACCTTGCAACATAAATTAATACAAAAATGAAATTAAAAATCAAAATTTTGTGGCTTGTATGAATTCTCAATATGCTTATACATTGTGAAAGGAAATGCCAATAAGAGAAATAACATGTAAAAATAATAAGTATATGGATTGACAGACTCATGCATTTATTTCCTCAGTAACAATGCTTTAGGATTCATGACATATGTACATAAGAATTTGAATTATTGCAGTGAGTTTAAATCACTGTGTAAATATAGAAGTTGGAACAATCTCCTTTACAAGCTTGATGAGCGATTGGGTTTATGTCAATACATGATTCACATTGCATTGGGGCTTAAGATTATTCATAGATTCACAATAATTTATTTATTGCTTATGCAGTGATGTGCTATCATGTTAAAGTCAGTTATATTAAGACAATAATATTGCAACATTTTTTTCCCCAAAAATTAAGGTGCAAATATCATTGGCTCTAATGACAGGAAAATGTTCTTAATATAACTAAAGCTTTAGCACTTAATTTGTTAAAACATCTTTAACGTGCCTAGTGTAGCAATCGCATTAGTCCTCAAAATTTACATTGTCTTTTTCCTCATTAGTTGCCTATCATTTATCTTTTGAATAAGTTTTTCTGACCATCCTAATTGGTGTATCAGAGATATCACAACAACATTTCCAAGCTTTGTGTTCTATTCTCAAGTGGAAGATACATAAGCAGGTTTGAGGTTACTCATGAAGAGCAACAAAGTGCAATGTAAATACTTTCTACAAAGTTATGAGATGAAGCATTAAATGGCTATTTTAACTTATAATCTAGGATCAGGCTACATGAAACTGTTGAGTTATATACTTTGTTTTTCCGGATTACCATTGCCAGAATTGTTCTCATTCTCTTTATGTTGGTCAGATTCTCATACAAATTTATCCATTTGTAATATTTTTCAATTTTTTATTCTTTCAGGGTATGCTGTATTCTGCACATTAGCATTTCTTTCGTTAATTTCATTTTATTTGAGTATGATCTATTCCACATGTTACATATTTCTTTTGTTAATTGCACTTTTTTTTAATTTCTATTTCTCATATTACATAGAAAAATTGTCTGACAATATCATTGGGTAAAGAAAGGTCATCACGGGTTAGAAACCAATATGTGTACTCAAATTAGTAAGCTTTCATGAATACGATATATTATGTTATGAAAATTGTCTTTGTTGATATAAATAAACAAATGTTCCAATGTTAAGAAGCAACTTCAGATTGGTTGCACAACTGCATGCTTTCTATACTTTCAAATTTAATCCTAAGAATATAAGGACATCATATTTGGATGATCGAAACAATAAAGATGTACAATTTTTTTAAAAGCATGTGGGCTATCAACCCTTTTATACATTGATGAGATCCTTATATAGACATCCCACAATGGGTGGTAGAAGCAAGTGCCTCAATCACCAAGTGATTAAATCAAAGATATTAAATGGACGTAATCCCCCCTACCATTAAACTAATAATATTGGGTATTGAGTTAGGTATACTAAGTTCATACTTAAAAATCAATAGTATTTTGGATCAAACTAACATTCTTGCTTGATCCAAAAATCCTACAATTGGCAAACACCAAGTGACTCTTTAATCTTAGTGAACTTGGGCCTTTGGAGCACTTTGGTGAGGATTTGTTAAGAACCTCTCTTCTCAATAAGAGTAAATCATTCACCGATATGTAGAAATATCAAACATGCATCCACAAATAAATTTCACAATAATAATCCACACAATAAAATAGAGATTAATAATACCCTTGAGGTAGGGCAACACCGTACAATGCTCTTTATTGGAAGGAAGCCACTCCACAAGATCTCCAACAATACTTGATATATGACTTCCTTTACAACGAGGCTTATCTCTCTTTATACAAGAATGCGATGGTTCACCTTCCATGAGTTACAAGGTCACCCATGTGGTGATTCACCTTCCATGAGTTACAAAGTGTATAATATGACAATATTCCCTGACGGTTACATATGCAATTCTATGAGATTATTCTCCTACCTATTTCTAAATTGACATGTGGCCTTCTTTAATGAATAATGGTTACATTTACATCATAGCAAGTCCACATTAGCCAATAATTCATTTATGGCTCAATACAATATTAAATTATTAAGTACCTATCTTGGGTACCTAACATTTCACCCCCTTTACAAAATGTTTTGTCCTCAAAACATAAGAAGAAACTAAAGAGTATGATATTTTAAGCAATGATGACAACTCGTACCAATCTTGATTATCCCTCCATCCAAGAGAAATCTTGATTGGTGGTAGTTTACAATGTTGCCAAGTTGCCCTTGTGCCACTTGAATATCTATAGTTGTTGCTCCTATGGCTCCATGTATATCCATTATAACTCCTTTGTTGCTCTCTTCCTTGTCTCCATGATTGTTGCCTCTCATGGTGATGTGGATGGAGATATGCTCCAACCTTAGCCCTTGACTCTTCAATCTTTTGTTCCTCTATTTTGGGTACCTAACATTCCATTGATTCTTCCCTTACTTTTGCTTCTTTGATTTTTGGTACTACCTCCTCCTTAGAATCTATTTTAGGTTCTTATATTTGTTCTCTTGCATTGGCTACCTATTTTTCTTTGGATCCCCGCTCCTTATGTTGAGAAAGATCCTGCAGTGTTATCTTCTTTTTCTTGTACCATAGTTTCATAAACTTCTTTTGCAAATTAATGTTAATAGTACCCAAGGAATCCAAGCAAGGATAACTAAGAACAATATCTACATCATTGATCTTAATAGCATGAAAATTTGAATGTAAAACATATTTATCCATGGTGATCTTCAAATTTTCAAAAATCTGAATTTCCTCACCCTCGAGCTTTATGTTTTTAATTTTTGTTGTTGGAACTTGCAAACTGTTAGCCAAGTCCCTACTGATGAAGTTATGCTTTCTGGTAAGGTTTATGGAGACAATAGTATTTTTCTTTTGGATGCAACCATGAACTTGCAAAATAAATTGTTTACATTCAAACCAATATTTTTACCATTGTTTGGCCTTGACACACAAGTTGTAGTTTCCTTAGCCTACTCATTATTATTTTTTTCCTTCAATCTCCCTTTTTTTAAAAATGCAACTTTAAATTCTTCCTATGTATATCTAGGATTACATGCTCTAGCAAACTCCATAAACCAAGATAAAGTTTCTCTTTGTAAATAAGTATAAAGATCACATCTCCCCAAAAATTTAGAAGATTTTGAAGACTTACAAAGTTTCCACCATTCCCTAGCATCACTATCATCATCTCTAGTGAATATTGGCAACTCTATGTTTTTTTTTTTTGTTTCAAAGTAGCTAGGGTTTTAAATAACTGAAAATTCTCAAAAATTAATTTGTTTGAGATCTCATCTATTTCTTTATTCAAAAAATTAAATCTACAGATTTTTTCAAAACAAAACAAACGACAACTGATTTGCTTACCTGGATTAAAAAATGATTTTTTTTCCCTTTACATGAAATTTTCATGCAGCCCTAAAAACATCAAAAGCCCAATTTCAAACAGATATAACTCTCTTAATACTTATCAAAATTTCACAAGTAAGTATTCGTTTTTATAGTACTCAATAATCTACATGTTGGTGCAAAAATCTTCTGAAAATGACTCCTAAAAAATTTAATATTTGTGCAGCCAAAATACAACCTCAACAACCCAACTTCAAACTATTGTAACTCTCTCAATACTTATCAGAATTTCATAAGTGAGCAGTCTTTTTTGTAGTACTCAAAATAATCTACATGCTAGTGCAAAAATTTTCTAAAAATGTTGGCTGTGAATTGTTTTGAAAAAAAATTCACAGCCCAAAAACCAACACAAATAACCTAACTTCAAATAACCAAAACTTTCAATACTTATCAGAATTTAACAAATGAGCAATCATTTTTGTAATACTCAAAGTAGTACTCAAAAATATCTACACAATAGTGCTAACATCTAAAAATGATTGCTGAAAAAAAGATATGGCTCCTACAAAATATGACATTTTAATGAAAAATGTGCCCTAGCTCTACAAAAACAACCCCACTTTGCCAGAATCGCTACTCTAATACCAAATGTTAAGAACATCTCTTCTTAATAATAGTAAATCATTCACCAATATGCAGAAATATCAAACATGCATCCACACATAAATTCTACAATAATAATCCACACAATAAAATAGAGATTGATAATACCCTTCAGGTAGGGTAACATGTACAATGCTCCTTATTGGAAGGAAGCCACTCTACAAAATCTCCATCTACACGAGCCAAGACTTATACAAAGAATATTTGATATATGAATTCCTTTACAATGAGGGTACATCTCTCTTTATATAAGAATGTGATGGTTCACATTCAATGAGTTACAAGGTCACCCATGTGGTGAATCACCTTCCATGAGTTACAAAGTGCATAATATGAAAATATTCCCTGACGGTTACATATGCAATTGTATGAGATTATATTCTTACCTATTTCTAATTTGACATGTGGTCTTCTTTAATGGATAACGGTTTAATTTACATCATAGCAAATCCGCATTAGACAATAATACATTTGTGGCTCAATACAATATTAAATTATTAAGTACCAATCTTGGGTACCTAACAAAGTTTCTATCGTATGTTTTTTTATGGTCAATATGCTAGTATTATCATTTTTACCTAATCAATTGTTTGAAATATTTGCATTTCATCTAAACAAGCTATGTTTTACAGGATAAAATTGGATTCTCTTAACAACTTCAAGAAGTTTTTGAAGACACAATATCTCTAGAAGTATCCCAAGCTTAAATTCTCTCTCTCACACACACTATCAACGTTGGCATCTATGAGTGTAGTATACTTTTTGAGTATTTAGGTCATACAATCCAAAGAAATAATATAATAGAATAAAACGTATTGCATGCTAAATGTATTCTATAGTAATCAACAATCCATGGAACTCATAACCATAAACAATGGTATGCCATTAATCTTTTTAAAGTACATCCATGATTGATCCAGATTTTCATATCAATACAAACACAAGCATTATCACAATAACATGATCATAAAACCTCATTGCATCCATTAACAACATAACTTTACAACAACATGGGGAAACAAGATCCCATTAGGTGGTCGGAAATTGTCATACTTACCTAACTACCTAACTACTCGATACTCATGAAAATAATAATAATACCCTATAGCATTTGACAAATTACAAAAATATATCGTTATAACTATATATGTGACAAACACATGACAAATCACATATGAGGAAACATATACAATAAAACACTATATACATGAGACCATGGTGAAACAAGATGACTCAATGTAGCATTGACACTTCAGTTGGTGTCTCATCACGAATCCTACTTACATCTACATCTCCTTTTAACTAATTTGGATACTTCTTGATTGCAAGGCAATAGAACCTTGAGTGGATGTTGTCGTCTAGGAAGTTAGAAATTTTTTTCCTCTTATCATTCCCTCCTAATCTATCTATTGGTGCCAACTATCTTGAAAATTATACTTTCTTTTAACTCTAAAGTGGTGGGAAGTTTGGGTGGGTGTTGGAATTCTATAACTATGATAGCCTCTTCGCTTTATCTCATTCCATGATGAATTTGATGTTGAATACCATTTTGGGCCCCTCCCTTTAAGCAACTAGGTGACATAACATCACTCAACAATAATGGTTCCTCTTACTGTCACTTGACCAACTCAATGTGATCCTTTGGAGCATCAAACTATTGGAATATATATTTTACCTTGGTTGTACTTACCAAGATTGTACAAAAATACCCCATTTTTAAAAAGCAAGGCTTCTTTGTTACTCAATATAGCCCATTTATCTAAAATCACTTGAGCAATCCTAGGAGTCGTAGATGAACCCTTCTCTATTTGTTGAATAGTGTTTGCTTTTATGATTTATCTTTAAAGAGGAGCACTCCTTCATAAAAGGGCTCTCGTGAGATTTCTCCAATCTTTGCAAACTTTAATTTATTCAAAATTAAGTTTTAGGTTTCATATTTTGGCTCACTCTCTTCCTCTATTTTATCCTTAGCCTCCAACATCAAAGCCAAAACTGATAAAAGTGCCTTATGTTCTGGTTGAGCAAATATTTTATCTTCTCTTGGTGATTTGAGAATCACACATGACGACATTTCAAAAAGAAAAGTGGCATTTGGTGACCTCAGGTGCCCCAAGTGTCTTGGGAATTTGATAATTTGATAATGTTGGAAATTTTCCTCTTCAGAGAAGTAAAATGCTTTCATGAAAGGTGATTCACATGTCAATTATTCAAAATTTGTAGTGTTTCCGATGAGGCTGCAAAATTACCTCATTTTCAGTAGCCAAATACCTTTTTGTCCATTTTTTATTAATTCATATAATAATATGCTAAGGATTAATCTATGATTTATGTGATATTAGAAATGAATATAGTAAATAAAATAGAATGTTTTATTTATCTATTTTGAATTGGTTTTGTGTACTTTTGAGGGAGTAATTGCATGTTTATTTTCTGTTTAAAAGATAGAATTAGGTTGTTAATACATCCGCATGACTCTATGATCAAACCAAGGGTGATGGGATACCTTACGAAATGTTGCATCAGAATCTCTTTGTGTTGGTCAGTTGCACTTGAATTACAGAGCACCAAAGTAAGTTGGATGCCAATTGTGTGCCAAAGTGACTTGTGCATTGGAATAATAGGATGCCAAGTTTGCTCTAGAATAGTTGTGCGCAAGCTATAACGATAAAGCGATAGTCAATCCACTTCAAGAGCACAACGCTCAAGTTGTTGATCATGTGATTCGTCCTAATGTTGATCACATTTAGCATTGGAATTGAATCTACTATTTGCACACAAATTTGAAGGCATTGACCAACAGAAGTGTCGAAGTTGTTTATTACATGTAGCGTCAGAATAAACTCAACCACACATGCAACAAGAAGCCAAATACACACAACTAGAAAGCAGGAAGATACATTAAGGATTTCAAAGCTATGGCAACAAATTAATGACATCAACACAAAAAATATTGATTTATTATTTTGAATAAACATGTGGACATCCTATCCAACCAGTCTTGTTGAAATCTGATTGGGTAGTTGGAACACGCAAAACTATTGTAATAAATTAGTATATAGAGCTCTGCCAGAATTATCCATAAATTAAAGCTTGTTATTAAGCTAAATTGTTAAACAAATTTCTATATAATGATGTATTCCTAAAGGGCAAAGGTTAGTTGACTTGGAAACATTTCGTCCTATTGTATTGATGACTTTGATTGCATAGACTAGTTTTTGTTTTTGAAATCTTCCACCTCCTGTTGGACCTAAAAGAAGGGGCCCACTCTCTGGAAGAGTGGAAGGACTTTTAGCATAGCTACAGGTTTTCTTCATTAGTTTCTTTTTGTTATTTATTTTAGTAAACCAGATAACATTTCTTTATGTTAAGAGTGATTAGTAAGTTTATTTTCATTTCAAGTCTGTTTTAGTCAAATTTTGCTCATTTAATTGTGTAATCTGCATCAATTCAACTTTACTTTCCTACAAGTGTGCATTGATGTTCTAGTCCATTTATTGCATTATTATTTTTGTTAAACTTTGTTTTGTTTCAACAATGGATTATATTATGTTTTATTTTAATGTTGCTTAGTTCCATTTAGTTCCGTAAGGGTTGTTTAATTTATTTTAGCACATAGATTATAGTTAATTTTAGGATTTTCATTATTAGCAAAGTGTGGAATTCATGTGTTTTATTTAAGTGCTGCAAAAATGTTTTAATTTCTTGTTTTCATAAATTATCTAGGTAACCCAATATCCAAAACAAAATGCGTAGACCTCTAATGCATACAACCTTAGGACGCCACCCTGGTTTGATAATATTAAAGTGATGGCTTTTTAAGCCTTATACTACCACAAAATATCATAGGTTATATCACACAGGTCCCAATAAAAAATAGCCACAATATAATAAAGGTCAAAATAATAATATGAGCAAATTAATATGTATATCAAGGTGTATAATATATCAAATAATATTCATTTATATACTGAAATATGAATGTAAATGGACCGAATCATTCATGTACTATGTGGAAGAACAACTTACAATATTAATTGCTCAAAATGCATATAAGCTTTATTGCTCATATTCCTCTTACAATCAAACAATGAGATATATGAACTGTATTCAATATATCTTATTACGGAGCATTGTCTCCATAATATAGCCATAGTAATATGACTCTTCACATACTTGACTATTGCTCTCCATATGCCAAGTCTCATGACTCTTGGCTTATCTACTTGCCACTTGCATACTTGATGAACACTTGACTCTATAATATTTGCACACCTTTACATGACTCTTATACTTCTACTTGCACTCTCTAATCTAGGACACTTGTGCACATATTTACATTACATATTTACACTCTTACATACAAGATACTTGTGCACATATTTACATTACATATTTACACTCTTACATACAAGACACTTGTGCACATTTACTCAACCTACACTTGCACTCTAACTTACATGACACTTATGCATTTCCTGCACATTATAACTTTACATGACACTTGTGCATTTCTTGCACATTCACACTTACATAAAGAGGAAAATATAACTCACACTCTAAACTATAGACTCAACCCTAATCTACTATTTACAAATGTACCATGGGGTACATTAGCACGTACCAAATAATGTAATATACTCCAACATAAAGTGCGAGCATTAATGACGTGTTTGTTTCCTTCATATTTTGGCCTAATTCCTCCTTCCATTACTCTTGTATGATCTAATTCATCATTTGAGGGAGACATTGATGTTTGATGATCTAAATGTATATTTGCCTTTGTTAACCCCACAAGTAGGACATCCTCAAAGGGGAACTCAAATCCCTTGTACTTTGAACGAAATTTTGCAAATCGATGTTTGATTTTTATTCTAAAGGAGAATTGAACACTTCACATTCTTATGCGGATTTTGACTCTTCATTTGAGAAAGGAAAAATTGATTCACAATCTTTCTTTGCATTCAGAATCTTTGTTTTCAATCCCAAGACTTCCCCTAGACCATAGGAGGCATCCCTCTCAATGGAAGAGTGGGGGTCCCTCTATAAGAATCGATGATGCATTGTTACCTAAAACTTTCCTTGTCATTTTAGGTTCCTTTATTGTTTGAAGGGGGTGTATTTCCTAGGGAGTAGGTTGAGAAAAATTTGGAGGATTGCTCATTACTATGCATTAGGTAGGGATGCAATAACCACTCACTTTAGGTGCTCCAAGCATTGGATAGGCTTGTGCTACTTGAATTGGGGTGAAATCACTTGATTTACCATTGGTTGGTTCATCATGGATTGACTAACCATTATTAGATTGATGGTGGTTTGCTACTATAGGTTAGATTGACACTTGTTGTTTCATCACTTGGGTGTGGTGGATAGCCATAACACAATTTGCTAGATCATGACCCATTTTATAAGGAACCAAGAATTTGAATCCATATTACTCATGCCATTGTGCTCTTGATTAATCATCGACATGTTTCCTTACTGGAGTGCTTTAACTTGAAGGGACTTGTTAGAGGCCAAAACTTCTTTGAGAGTGGGGATCAATAGGACTTGTTGTCAAGTCATTGACCATTGAGGCTCCTGTTCTTAAATAACTTGTTGATATTGTGGGTCTTGTTATTTATGGTTTTGGGTCAAATAAGATAGATTTATTGCACAGATGTCATCAAATTTTGTTGTTGAGATGCTTTTCCATACAACATTTGGTACTTATATTGTCTTATTGGAGCAAATGGTGGTTGTTGTTAAGGATATTGGAGCCTTTGTTGATTTTATGCAACTTGGTAATATTGTGCCACCACCTATTGTTGCATGAACTGTTGCATTGGTTGTTGGCTTTGATACAATTATTGAGACAGAATTCTACCTCATTTGGTGGGCCTACATCTTTGGTTGCATGTTTTGTAGAATCTAATATTGACTTTGGATTTTGATCCCATGACATATTTTGCGCCATCTAAGGATTCCCATGAAGTTGAGCAGATTATTCCCAAAAATTTAACTTAGAATTTTTTATGAATGTTTGACTAATAGAGTGGTTCACTACCAAATTGAAGTGAATCACTCACAAACTTGAGAAAATTACTTTAATGCTTGGGTGAATTGCTCTCCTTGGAGGAGTTAGGAAGAATTTTGTCTTTTCAAGCAAATCGCTCCTCAAAACTTGGGTGCATTGCTTCTTGAATTCCACTTGGAGAAATTTTCTTGATTCAAAGTGAATCGCTAACTGGATGGAGCAAATCGTTAGATGACTTGGACTTTTGACAAAATTTTAGACTTTTTGAGTGATTGGCTTCAAATGGAGCAGATTGCTCCTGTTTTAGAGCAATTTGCTTCTTGAGTGAAGAATCAACAAATAAAATCTTAAATCCACCCAATTGGTTTATGCTAGCAAATGCATATTTAGACCCCAAAATGTAAATTTTTGTTAATTTGGTTTTGACTTGCTTGTTTGCCTCACAAGAATTTTATATTTCTAAAGTTGATAACGAAGTTGTCATTTGCAAAACACTTGTAAAAATCAAATGCAAATAATAAAAAATGTGAATTCGAGGTCAATTTGGGATTGGGCTTGAAAAATCAAGTCCCTAACCTCGATGAATATCTTTGGATTCAAGTTGTGAAAATTTAACAAATTTTAAGGAAATTACTAATAGTATGGAGGAGTGAATTGCTCCCTAAAATGGACTTAGAATGATTTCTAGTGATTGGATCAAAATATGTTAGGATCCTAATCCTAACCCTTAATATATATTATTAATTAACTTATTCTATTATGGACCATTGTGTCCTTTCACCTCATAACTATTAGATAGGTATTTAGATGCAATTGCATGGGTGTCATTAAGCATCCATTGAACAAGAAATATTTATCTCTTTGAGAGCACTGGCAGGTCTTCCTCCAAGTGAAACAACAATTCTTATTGAAAGCGATTGATTTCATTACTTATTTGTATCCATTTCCATTTATTTTCCACTCTTCGCCATTGCTAGGAACCAGGTTCCTACCATATGGTATCAGAGCCATACCAAACCTGCGTTTCATCACCATTAAATCCATGGAAATTTGTGCACTAGACGTATAAAATTCATCTACAATTGCACTCATTATCCTTCTCTCAACCATCTGTTCACCTGGTATCCGATTACTTGGCCTCCAAAAACACCATTTTTTAACCATACCATTATTATTATCCATTTTCAGAGAAGAATACATAGAACCACTCCATGCCAAGACAAACATAGAGACTACAATAAAAAAATGAGTCTTAAATCGAATGTCTGCAGCACGGTGAATGCCATTTAAAACAGGGAATACAATCCAATTACAGGCCAAAATTTAAATTTTAAAAACCTTAAATCTTGTTAGAAATCACTCCAAAACCTCTAAAAATTCATTCAAATTTGAAAACGAGATTCAAATCATAGGAAAAATCAAAACAACGAGGCATCTTCACGGTTCCTGCAAAGAATTAAATTTACGGTAGCCTTTTATAAGGTTAAAAAATTTATAATATAAATTCGTTGACGTTTTTCGTTGCTAGAAAACTCACATCGTAGAAGTTGACATTGGGAGGAACGAGGGAAGAAAAATTTAAAAACAAAGCTTTGGGAAAAATATCCCACATCCACAAGGTTAAAGCTTTTAAAGCAGTTTATAAGGAAATATTGGCAGGTAGTGAATTGTGACTTTGGTCATGCTACCTGGTGGCTTCGATCATGCTACCTGTTGGCCTTTCGCGTGACCAAAGCCACCCTGCTGTGCCCTTACCGACACTTGTCCAACCGTGTTCATTGACTTGACCTGACATACCCCACCGCTCGTTGATGTCATCACCATTGTTTCTAGTCGTCGCCACTCACTTTTTTTTGCCCCTCCACTCTTTAGTTGTTTTCGTCCCTCTGCTCGTCTACCACCACCTTCCCCTGCTTCGCTCCCTCGCTCTCCGTCTTATGTCGTCCTTGTGATCCGTGCTGTCGTTGACCGTTCCCGCCTAATCAAATCTTTCGTGACCATTCCTGCCTAATCAAATATTTCGTGACCATTGTGACCTTACCGCCATTAAAAATTAAAAATTCAAAATTACGGACCGTTAGGTCCCAAAAGTTGAAAACAAATTTTTTGACAATTTTTTTTCAAAAATTAAATAAATTTTTGCAATTTTTTTTGAAGAAAACCTAAATTTCTCCACCAAAAGAGGACTTACAAATTTCAAACCAGCCCTACCATGGCTGATGGTAGGAGATTGCAGGACCCTATCAAATATTTCATGCAGGAAATGCTTCGATGGAAGGATGATATTTCAAATAAAATTATAACAAAGGAGGATTTGCGCCAATGGACGGATGAACACACTATACCAAAAGTGGAATTTGAAAACAAGATAGTAGGTAACATAAATCAAAGGTAACTGTTTGAATCTTAGATATCCTCCTTGGTCCTTTCTTGCTCATTGCTCATTTATGATAGTAAGGGATCATGATAACTCATGGATCTATGAAGCATGCAACTAATGCATTTTCTAAATAACTCTTTAATCAATGCATTTATAACTACATGTGCCAAATTGCAACTATACAATCACCAAATACATTTTATAAGTCATTCACTCAAATATAAAGGAAAATCATCTATTAAATATGAGTAATTCAGTATACCATCCTTTCATCAATCAAAGGTTCATGTTCTAACACAAAAGCCATTCCTTAGATCAATTAGGGTCTCAAAACCCTAAACAATTATTTTATTAACTAATTAAGATCCCATAACCCTAACTAACTAACTACTTTAAACACATCCCGTTCTTTAACTAATTAAGGCCTCATAACCCTAATTAATTAAATACTTAAAAAAATCAATTTCTTTAACTAATTAAGGTTTCCTTACCTTAATTAATTAAATAGTTAAACAATCAATTCTTTAACCAATAATAATTTAAACTCATTAAAAATTAAATTTAAAATCAATACTAATTAAAACTTATTTTATTAATAACCAAAGGTCATAACAAAGCCATTTGCTCATTTAATTAAACTCCCACATAATATATTTTCTTTACCAATTAATTCATAAGAACCATTAATCATTTAAAAGCTTTCATAAAGTTTAATACTTAATTGACAAAAAAGGGGCTAAATCACCAAGTCACAACCCTACACATTACAGAGGCCGAATTGAATCGGTTAGGGAAGGTACGACAAACACAGGGGGTCGAACTAACAAGTGGCTCCCATGCAGGGTCCCACTTCCCTTTGGCGCCATTCAAACGACGCTAGGGGAAGGACCCATGTGGAGTTTCCCTTAATAGTTGGGCGCCTTGGTGGAATCGAATAACCAAATTAGTGGGCACTGGGCATTATTAGGTAGCCCATGCCAACTGCACACCCTAAGCGGGATTTAAGGGAGCAAACCAAACATGATGCCTTCACACCGATGGTCAAACGATGCCACATGTCCCCATGGCTTGGCCATAGACACATATTGATAACCTAGTGCAAGTGAAGGTTGAAAAGGTTGAATTGCAACAAAAATCATCTTAGGTTTAATAAAAAACTTTGGAAGCTTAGCTATAAGAGAGACTCTTATCAATACTTACTGTAGCTACAAGCAGTTATAAAGGTGATGGAAAGGGCATCTAGAAAATGACTTGGAGACCTGAGGATTTCAGAGACCAACACATGACCCCCACTTTGGTGCCAACAAAAAATGAATAGACACAACACAAGTTGTAACAACCGCATTTGTTACCACAATTTTGTTTTTATGTTTATATACATGCATCTTTCATATTTTATGAGGCAAGGGTCATAGTCATGAACTAAGATAGAATCATTCCATTTGGATTGTAAGCTATCAAGGCAAATAGCGTCAAGAGATATTAAGACTTGATCAGAGTCACTCTTGAGTAGAAGTGATCATCTTCTACAAAACCCTCATACCACTCGGATATGGAAACACTGGCCAAGCATTAAACTTCATCCCTCCTAAATAGGGAAATCACCCTTAACCATATTGTCCGCTAAGACCAATATATAGGTGAATGCCTTGAATATGGAAACCCATCATAATGAAATAACCTCAACAATGGTTATTCATGGATCTTAGATCCTACCCACATCTTCTTGATGGGATAACAAAATCACTACACGTGATTACATAATCCTTGGAATGCCATGATTATATTACCTTATACTTTTTAAGGCTTATTTGACCATCCTTTTTATTTAGGCATCCCTTTTGTTATATACATGAATCAATTAAATTCATTACAAGAGGTATTATATAGCCATCATGGGAGTACCTATTCCTCATGTACATTCATTGAACAACTCATAATGTAAGATCTAACTTGGTTTACAACTCAAGTCCAATACCATCCATGAATATTTATGAAGTGATCATAACCCAATTAATCCTTTAAGGAATAGAATCCATTACTTGAGATTGTAGCACACATGAGTTATTCAATTGAGCAAGATTTACATTCCATTACATTCTATTTTTTTTTGCATCCACACAACCATTGAATACATTAAGAGCTAGTTATCAAAAGGTAAAGCTAGCTAACTGCATCATACATAATTACTCAATACATTCCAGAAAATAATTGATATAATCATATATCATTAAATCATCAACTTATTAAGCATACATTCCTTGCATCATAGTACACATTGTCATAATCTAAGAATTGCATAACTATTTCAACAAGCATTTAACCATCTCATCTACTTAAATCATTTGCATTTGGAGTATAAGCAACATGCACAAGAATTAACACATCAAACCACAAATAGAGTGACACATTGTTTATCTTGGGAACCCTCATGGGGAATAAACCCAACCTCCAAAATATGTTCTTTCCTCATATTCATAAACTTAGGATGTCAAATATTACAAATATAGAAGGGCCACTATGGGTCCATTTCAATCAATTATACATTGCAAGGAATACAACCGTTCCTTATCAAATTCATGATACAATTAGGGAATTTTCCTAATTCCCTTCTCTAAGTCATCATTGTATCATTAAGGTATTTACCATACCAATAAGGAATCCATTTGTCCTTTTAAACTCATGATGCAATTAAGGAATTTTTCTAATTCCTTTCTCTAAGTCATCATTATATCATTAAGGTATTTCCCATACCAATAAGGAATCCATCTGTCCTTTTAAACTCATGATGCAACTAAGGATTCTAATGATTCCTTCCTCTAAGCCATCCTAAGAATTTTCATATGTTTATGATAATCATTGGAAACTTATTTTGGAGAAGTCGTATCAATGTTAGAGAGAACCATATAAGTTCTCTCAAGAATGAATTCCAAATTCATTCTACTTAATTGACACCAAGTCAATCCATGAATTAAAGTCCCATATCTTTAATTCATTAATAAACCATTCTTACTAGCTTAATAATTTAAGCTAATAATTTAAGTTATCTATCATCTCATAATTATATATTGTTGTAACAACCCATGTTAGCCACCTTTCTCCTTAATCTTAGGTTAATAAAAGTAAACCCCTAGAGGTTTAGCATGGGTAATATAAATCTCATTGTACTAAAGCTAATTCATTTGATTATAATCAAACAAATAGGGGTGTAATTTTCCCATTGAATACAACATATTAGTCTTTTCAATTGCTATCAAATTTGCTTCCTAAATTTGATCCAAGATTCATTTCATTGCTTTCCAAATCCTATCAATTTTCTTCCCAAATGTGAGCTAAAAATGCATCAAATATCCTACACAATTTTTATATTTCAATCCAAGGTTAGCTCTCATAGCAATTCATTTCCTTAACTGGATCCCAATATGCATCCTCTATCATAAAGTTTTCAAGAATGCATTTGTAAACTGTTATCAAAGTTTTTCCAAAATTTAATCCAACATAGTCTCTAATTATCTTTCTAATTTGGTTATCAAAATCCAATCCAAAAAATATTTCTCTTATCTCCAAAATATACCAAATTTATCTCTAAGATTTGCTTTAATACTATTCAATCAATCTCTCAAATAGGAAATCCCCATAAATTCTCATAAATCATCTAGCATCAAGGTCCATCTCTAAATAATTTACTTTTCTAATCCCAATCATAAATCCCATTCCTTTGATTGTCAAGGACATTTGGAAAAGTCCCATACCTCTTCCTGGGTGGACTCCAAGATCATCCATTCTTCTAATTGATTCTTTTCATTAAATATTTCATAATAAATCATAGTATGTATTTTACATACGAAATCTATAATTTTACTAAAATCACCTCCATTTACTTCCCATATTTAACAGAGAAAATAATCAAGCATGAATAAATACTTCATTCATCATAACAAGGATTAATTCTTAATCCCATTTATAATTTATATGTAAACATGCATCACATCTTTGTATATCACATACAAATAAATAACCAACCATAAATAGATGATTCATCCATATTTAATATTTTCGTAAATGAGAATTGATTCATAATTCCAACCATCATTTGTTTGGAATATCACCAAACTTAGGGAAGAGTCCCATACCTCTTCCCAAGGAATGGACACCAATTCAAACCTTACAAAACTAGAAGATATTTTCCCAATCTTCTAGTGGCATTCATTCATTTGCAAATTTCACTATAATAGAATATGAATTCAAAATACATGGTTTAACTTGATAAAAAAGTAACCATTATTGTTGGGTTCTTTACTATACAAACTCTTTCATTTGAATTTATGAAAATAAAACCAATGTTTACCAAAAATAGAAGATAGTTTAAGATATTCCCAAGAAGAAAATTTCTTTATATTTAACCTTTAACACAAAGGCCCTTCCTTTTAAACCAGAAATAGAACTCGAATCTATATACTAAAAGGAACATAACATATCATGAAATCATATAAAGACAATTGCCAAAATGTTACATTATTCCATGATTTAATCAAACTATTAACATGGAATAAGATGTAAGTGTATTATAGGCCTCCATCGACGAGGCGAGGTAAGGTTCCATTCAGATGTGAATGACTTTCTTTATGGGATATAAAAATCATGTGCTTAATTTAGAACTCTTTCTACACATTTGATGGCAATCTAACCATATATTTAATGGTTCCCATAGAATGTCCATCCAGGGCAAAAATTATACCTTAACGGATATGATATTAAGGTATGGAGATCAAATTGCCCTTCGCGTAATGAATTGGACATGAGGTTGCTTCACCGTTCGAATATTTCACCATACATCGATACCGGTTTTATCTAAATTGTGTGCATCATTATCAACCAAGCAACATTGTTGACATGGTCAGTAGGTATTGGTTGGTTTTATGTTCACACGTCGATGGCATAACATATTTCAGTGTGGAAGATGCACTATAAATTTGGTTACAAAAATATCCATAGATTAGTAGACGACTGTTAGCTAGTCACATCACGACATACGGGTGGTTTTAAGTTGAGACATCGATATCACGGTAGAGCGAATGCATTTCCAATATGATGATATTGATCGAGAGGAAATAGACCCTCACCTTATCATAATTGAAATTTAACAAGATAATGCAGAGTTTAGTTTGGTATAGGTTGAAACCAATTTAGTATAAGGTTTAGCCATTTTAAATAGATTTCATCAAAACTGATTCAACCTACTATAATCAGATCGAAAAAGGTATTCAAATAGAAACAGGGGTGATGCCAATCATGAGGTAGAAGGAGTTTGTTAATCCAACCTATGACGTGCAATTGTAGGTCAAGCGAGTTGGTCCAAAGAGAATTTCAGAACATTATAACACCTACCACCATTGTGCAAAATTTGAAGAATTACAAATAGATTAATTGTCTCCAAATATTAAACCCACTACAAGGATTTAAGTTCGACATTATACCACTAGGTCTCAAATAAGTTTAGTAATTCTTAACCCCAATGTTAAGAATAAATACACAAATTACGAACTGATTGTTGTCCAAAACTATCAAAGAGAAAGACAAAAGCAATACATGTCTTATTTTAAATATGTGGGTCTTAAAATAATGGAACTAGTCTCTTGACATTACTTCTTTTATAATTCAGGTACCCGAAATACGAGTATTATCTCTCCCTTTCATGGTATAGAAGCAGATCGAATATAACGTCTGCTCTAGAATGGTTTATGAGATTAAATAATCAAATATTCAAGGGCTTTGTCTACAAAGACGAGGGTATCACCTTAGTAAGTTTTTATCTCATCCTTCGTGGTCCATGATTATAGTATAAAATCAGACCCTATATAATATAAATTTTAATATAAATCAAATTAACTAAAACACCAGTATTTTTGATAGCAAAACAACACAGAGAATTTAATTTTATCTTATACAAGTGGCTACGCATATTATAATCTAATTCTATTTCTATCATGAGCTGATGAGTAAAAGAATACCTTCATTTTATAAAATAATAAGGCTGAATTTAATATCAAGGTAAAGAGAACTATAATCAATGCTTAGTTTTTTTTTCTACTTCCAAAGCAGAGTATAAGCAGTCCAAAACTTATTCAGTTATATAACACTAAACATAGTAAGAGTGGAAAGCTCCCACCTGGAACTCCAACAAGGTGTGACTCCTCTAGGCTTGTATGTCCCTTCTCCTATCTTCTCCAATCCAACCTAATATAGCATAACCTTTTTTTTTCAATCTCAATGGTGATTTATAGCTCTCTTTCTTCTTAGACAAGAAAGAGGTTTCTAAATATATGTATATTTTATTTATTTTTCTTTCTTTCTTTCAGAAAAGATGCTTCTTAATATATATATATATATATATATATATATATATATATATATATATATATATATATATATATATATATATATAATGGAAAGGAAATCCATAGAGATAAGAGCAGAATCTTATCCACCATTTCAACCTTCCCAAAGTAGCCATGTGGAGAGAAAGATTTATATATATATTTTTTCAAATCTACAAAGTAGTTTTTTTATTTATTTAATCCAATCAAAATTGGACTAGTTTATAAAGGAAACAAACTACCTGATTTCCTTCTCAAATGAAGGTAATTAAATTAATTAAGCATATTTAAAAAGTAAATCTCTACCCTTGAAATTGACCAATTTAATGCCCAATTTAATATTAATTGACTTCACAGAGTGATACCAACCTAGGAAATAAGTCCTATTCTTGCATGTAGAAGGGCTTGCCAAAATGGGTCATGACACAAGTTCCCATGTCTCTTTCGAAGAATAGCATAACTTGCATAGGGATGGAGTCAACTAATTTCTAGGCCCCATTTATTGGCATGAACACGTTTTAACAGAGAGATCCGATATGGTTCGAAGGAGATATTCTAAATAAAGCTTATGCAAAGTCGAAGGCAGGGATTCAACCCCTCCCCCTGTGAAGCCTCAAATAGACAAGGGAACCATTTTGGTTCGGGTCAAGCACAAATAATCACACAATTGATGCGATAAAAACAAATCACAAGCTTGGGACATCTAAAAGACAGGCCAAACCCAAAGGCTGACGTAGGAGGAAAACACAGAAGTTCTTTCCACATAAAGCCAAACAGGCCGAACAAAAGCAACCAAATATATATTTTTTAGTTTATTTTAAAACAACATATAAAGATAACAAATTGGACGAGGAAAATATCCCCAACTTGAATCCTTTGCAAATTTGGAGTTCTCTTTCAAAATTCGGTCCTTTGTCTTTGTCTTGCTTCATATTGATGTCCCTTCCAAGAAGAATAATAATCCTCCCTCCCATCCTTTCTACGACCTTATTAACCAAGAAGATCCATCTACTCTATTCCCAAAGTCCCCCATTTGAAATCAATGTCATCTAACAAAAGTAATGGTGTCCTTATCCACCCATGGCGGCCAAGTATATTTTGAATTTAAAATATTCTCTTTTATTTTATTTTTTAATTTGAAATAAACAGTCTATAAAATACTTCATTTATGATCAAAGTCAAGTCTTTCAATAAACCATTCATTTTTATAAAAAGAACAATTCTATAAAAGTTTCTTATTATTTCAAACAGAAATATTCTTATTAATAAAAATCCTTTTACATAAAAACATTTCTTCTAGTTATAAAAAAACATTTATATTTTAAAACAAAATATTTCTCCTATTTAAATAAAAACCATTTATTATTTAAAAAAAATATTTCTCCTATTTAAATAAAAATAATTTATTATTTAAATCAAATACCTATGCTAATATTAAACATTAGCATGGTATTTAAAAGTGGACTTAGGATAACAGACCCTCTATATCCATTTATCCTTTTTTGAATGTGTTCCTCACCCAATCCTTTTACACATGATATAAATGCAAAAAATCGAGCAATCAGGTGCATTAAAATAATGCGGATGATTTATTGTCAACCCAGTCACCTGTCCTAGCCAAGGATTTATGATAGCTTCTAGGATACCAACTTCGACTCTAGGTGGTCAGATCGCCAGAGATCACCCTTACAAGTAAGAATGCATACCTATATGAGGGTAGTCGTTCATGTTACCCTGAGCTGCCTAAATCATCACTTTCCATTTCAAGTATTCCATCCCTGGTGGTCGATTCTACCTCTTCCACCCATGAATGTACTTGGTGTTGCACATCAATAATACATTAGCAGTACCATATCCTTTAAAGATAAATCAATGTAAACAATGCATAGTCATTCAAAGCATCTAAACTAGGCATCAATTAGTCATTTATCAATACATAGTCTATTAGGAAAAAGTCTTGCCAAGGTGGGGTATGACATACTACCCCCTTGGGTTTAAACACAATCCTGTATGTTCTTGTCATAAAAATTTATTACAATTTTTCAAATAAAAAGGGAAAATGTTTCTTCATCTCATCCAATTTCTCCCAAGTGACACTCCTTTCATAATATTGATACCATTGGACCTTACATTGTTCTAGAAATGCCGTTCTCATGGATCTAGAACAAAATTCTAGGATCTTCATCGACATTACTTCAATAGCCTCAGGGTTTGCCATCTACAATTTAGAAACATCCTACATAGGATCAGGGTCAAAAACATACTTCTTAAGCAGGGATATGTGGAAGGCATCATGGATTTTTGATAGGTTAGGCGGTAAGGTGAGTCTGTACGCAACTAGGCTAATATGTTTAGTTATTTCAAAGGGTCAAATAAATTGAGGATCTAGCTTCGTGGATTTGATGGCACTTTTCATTGGCTTGACCCTTAAGAACACTCTTTCTCCTATGGAGTATTCTCTTAGTATCTTCTTTAGATTAACATAGCTTTTTTATTAGTCAATAGCTTCCTAAAGTCTTTGCCTGATTGTCTTAAGTTTAACTTCCATTTCCTTGACCATGTTGGGTCTGATCACAAATCGATCCTCTAAATTGTTCTACGACAATGGTGTCCTACACATTTTCCCATACAAGGTGTCGAATGGGGCCATACACAAAGAAAAGTGATGCCCATTGTTGTAGGTAAACTCTACAAGATGTAGATAGTCTTCCCATTGAGACTTATGATCCATGTAGTACATGCTAAACATGTCTTCTAGTACTTGGTTTACCCTCTCAGTTTGACCATAAGTCTCAGGGTAATATGTAGAGCTTATATTCAGTTTTGTGTCTACTACACGATGTAGGGCTTTCCAAAATTTATAAGTGAATATGGAATCTCTATCTAAAATTATCATTTCAGGAAATCCATGAAGCTTGAATATCCCCTTGGTAAATCTGTTAGCCACTACTTGAGCATCATCTTTGATGTTTCTTGGTATGAAATGTGCAACCTGTTGGTCAAATATCTGCCTTAGTTATAGAATATATGATTCATGCACCCTAGACCCAACCAAAATTGAAATATAGAGAGGGAGAAATGCCTCCCGTGCCAATCTCCAGAGATAGGCTGGTTCCCTTGCTATTCTAACTGGGGGGATTTGAGGATAGAGAACGTGAAAGAAATTAAATGACTAAAAAGAATGGGAAATATGGCTAGAGGCTAGATAAAATAGGGGTGATGAACTAATAGCATGATAACTCTACTGTACGTTGAATCAAATAGAACTCAATATAGACAACTAACATAAATTAAAACTAGGCATCTAACATGCGTAATCTCCATGGCTACTCTGATATTCATGTTTTATAAAAAGCTAAATCCAGATTTTAGAATTCAAGCCTATAGATAAATTAGAGAATTTGATAGAAGATAAGCATTAGAAGACATACACACAAAGTAGAAGTCTAGAGTTAGAGCAAAACATTAGCTGTATTGATAGCAGAACTCGAGTTACATCAAGCTTATAGCAAATATCCATTGTTTTACAATAAAAGAGTGGGCTTATATAGAGAATTCTATCGCTTAAAATATTTAATGCACACCTACAAAATATGGCGATGGGAGCCAAGATAATATTTATAGGGAATAACAATCATGAAATAGTTATCAGGTATGGCTGGAACTGATGACTCCTCAAAATGCAGCTACACCCCTTCAATGCTCTGACAGATTCAACTTGCTGGCACTACCTACTCACTTTCTGGAACCATTTTCGTAAAAGACAGGATCATGAAATCCTAAAACATTGAGTCTGGAAGGTTCCTGAAACAACTGCGTGTAATCAAATAATGATGCACAATATCTCGTTGTCGAGGAGCATTTATGGGGAGTCCTGACCGAAGTGGGAAGAGCCAGACTAAAACAAGCACTCTAGATGTAAGCCTCACTCATGTTTCGCTGATTTCTAGCCCAAAACGGGCTTGCACTCAAAAACTACAGCGAAACAACTTGATAGTTTGAGAGCAGTGTGGGTGGTGAAAAGTCAAAGGTAGAAGCACTGCTAGATACTCTTGAAACTATCTTGCACTTAGGAATGGAGCGAAACACCCTGTTGTATTGGAATGAGCACCAACGTTTGAATGGTCAAAGGCCAAAGCACTATAGATGGAAGCGAAAGTGCTTTGCACTTGGGGATAGGAGCGAAACATCTTGGAGACTTGGGAGTTGAGATGGCATTGAAAAGTCAAATGCCCAAGCGCAGCTAAGCAGGAGTGAAAGGGCCTTGCATTAAAAAATAGAGCAAAACATCTTTGTGGCCTAGGGAACGATGCCAGAGTTGAAGAGTTAATGGGGAAAGTGCTCCTTTCAATTCCAAATTTACCTTACGCTTTGGGACAGGAGCGAAACATCCTAGAACTCCATCTGTATATTTTCTTTAGGGTTTGCACTACGTTTTGAAAAGTCAAAGCGCAATGCCTTTCAGGCCACCTTCACTTTTTTGAAGAAATATTTTAGTGTTATGCTCGCAGTTACCTATGATCGAGCAAGGTCACACATCAGAGCAATCTCAATGTCCATTTTGTCTAGGGTTTGTACCTTCATGGCCAGCTCTAGCCAATATTTAGTGTCCCTCTCAGCATCCTCTATGATGGAAGTGCCATGTGAGACTGACTTCTTGGCCTCCCATATGAATGTTAGGAGTGTTGCCACCTTGCGCGCTCGAATTCTAAAATTGGTCAAGAAGCGACGGTGCACTTCCTTAACATGATCCTTTGATAGGACCTCTTCTTGTTTCACTTTTTCTAATAACAAGACCTACAACTCTTGAATCTAAGCATCTAAAAATTGCAGCTGGCCTTGTGCTTCCTCCTAAACCTTGAGGTACTCTTCAGATTATTTCTTGTAGTTTTTCATATCTTGTTCTAGAATGATTACCCGCTACTACAACTGGTCCTCTTTGGACTATGATTCTTCAAGTTGCACCCCCGTGAATGCCAAGGTCTCTTCAAATTCTATATTTTTGGCCTCAGCCTCGTAGCAGCGTGCTTTGAAGTGCTCTATGTGGAAGTAGAGGGATGTTGCCTCAACATGGATGTTTTCGACCTTCTCCACGGGATCGAGCGTCCTCATATCTTCCATTATATGACAGTAGGAGTAACCTGTAGGTGTCATCTCCCCCAATGGTTTTTGGACCTTGGGCACTTTTTCCATCCTGTGGAGCTGCATATTTTGAGGATCAAACATGGCCCTTTTTTCCACTTGGGCTGGCGCTTGTGCATTTTTTCTCTTCTTGCCCTTAAGCGAAGTCGAGGAGTTTTGCTGAGCACGATGAATACTCTCTGTAATTGGGCCCTCCTCGCAAAACTCCAACTTTACCTCCATTGACTCTTGCATTATGTAGAGTGACACAAAGGGGAACAAAGCCCACTGAGGGTCGGAATCGAGAGATGAGTTTGGAGTGGTTGAGGTAGCGACCATAGAAACCTTAGGAGATGTCGAGGTTTGCATGGCTACAACTGGGATGTTAGGACCTAGGGTAGGAATCTCCATGGAAGTTGCTGTTGCAGCTACTAAGGAGGGGGGAATGGGCGAAGAATGGCCAAGAACCACTGGGGAAGTGGGTGCTACAATTGAATGGACCAAACTCTAGGGGGTAGGGATGAATATTGCTAGGAAAGTAAATGCATTGGATATCAACATGAAAGTATCAAATGATTGATAAATTGCGGGGAGGGAAGAAATGGGTGATGACTAAAAGATAGGGTTAGGAAATACTGTAGTAGGGATGCCGAATGCGATTTGGGTAGACAATACGATTTTGATGCCAGGAAGGGAAGTCACCAAAGGGGCAAAAGAGGGAAAGAAAGGGATAGGGGATGCACTTGCGGGCTCGGAGACCTCCAAAGCTGAAGTGGTGAACTACTATGTTATTGGACTCAATCCTCCCTATTTTTTTGATGTCTCTTCCTCCAAATTAATGAATGGTATTTTGGGCTGCACCTACTGCGTCTACTGGATGCACTGCACTTGCTGCACCAGAGCGGGAACTTTTGAAGCGCCACATCCTATGGCTGCTGATGTTTTTAAAGGTTTTGTACCAAAGGGGCAGGTTTGAGCAGTCTGAGACCTCTTCACAAAATTTTGGGGCACAAATGCAGTAGGGAGCGCTCCTCTTCTTTGGAGTGGCCTCCTCTTCTAGGAGTGGTTGCTTGCCCTTACCCTTGACAAGTGGTACTTGGCTAGCATGTTGTTCCGGAATTGCCATTGTGTCTTCAACCCTGTTGGGGCTTTGGGTACTCCTAGGCACAATGTTGGCGAAGAAGATGGGCTGGTAGGTTTCATAATACTTGTTGAATGCCTCGGAGAAATTTTGATCCAATAGCAGCGTTGGGTCAGATGCTCCCTTTCCATTGTGGACCCTCATGATCCACTAGCTCATGATTTTCTCATTTGACCATTCCTAAACTTTGCTTTTTATAGTCTTGAACACTCGGTCATCAGGGTCGTGCATCAAATTTTGTGTACGGTTGTACTCAACCTCCATTATGTAGAACTCATGCCACGGGGGGAAGGAGACCATCCTTTCCATGTGCCATTCTAGGTCAAGCCTGTAAGGGTTATTGCGTTGTGCCTGGATGTTCGGGTACAAACAATAGTGAAAGCTCTTTATTTTGATTTTATCTCTAAAAACATTCATCAGGTCATACTTCCACCGTTGGAGTAGGTCAATAAGACCAAACTCATATAGAGTTAGCATCAAAAAGACATTCTGCCCGTTATTTGATACTTTGATGTCATCAAGCTCGAAAGGCCAAGGGTAGGTGTGTTACCTTTTTCATCCCTTATCGTACGTATCATCTGAAAAATCACACTGATGGGCGACTTTGAGGGAAAATAGGCATTCAGTTGTGTAGTATGACAACAATAAGGGCTTACTGATAAACCCAAATATTTGCACGATAAGGTCTTACGTTAGCTAAAAAACATCCCCGAGCTACTTCTGTACCACATAATATCTCATTGGCTTTGTCACCTATTCACAAAGACTGTGAATGATTTCTAATGCTGGACCAAGGAACACTCTGTTGAAGTTGTAGTAGGACTCACACCTGGGCAGGCTTGTAGTCCATTGGTAAACGAGGAGCGTTCTACCCTTCTGGTCTGTGACTTCTGGCAATGAAGGTAAAATGACTATGCACGTGCGTGTGGTATAAGAAGTACCATGCCATAAACGAGCAACTTCGGAATGCCATACTTCTGCTTTGCATTCTGCACAACTAGATATGTAGCTACCATGACACCCAGTTTAACCAGTAGAAAAAGTGAGGCCTCACTCCTTATGCCACGACATTGGGAGAATAGAATTATCCATGAGATATACACTTGATAATCGATACTTGCTAGTTATACACTTGGGTGTCTGTGGATATCCCTGTGATCCATGCCATCATGGAGTAGAGGTCAAGATTTTTGAACTTCCTCAAATATTTTGAGAGTTTTGGCAAAGTTCCAGGCGTTGGCTTCTCCATCAGCTGAGCTTCCATAAACTGGCACATTTGTGGTGTGCTGGTGTATCTCTCATTATGCTTAGTACTATTAATTTTCCTAATAGTAAAATTATCAGGAGACCCTTGTCCACAAGTGAAACCCTCACAAAATTTCTCGAGAGATATGGAGAACAACTTTCTCTCTTTTGCATCCTGGAATGACCTAGTATTGGGATCATAAAATTTGATAATTGTGCAAATCAGCTCTGGGTAAGGGTGCACAGGCATGCACAGGTACCAATATAGGTACGAGTGGTAGGCGATTGTATGATTGCTCCCGATAGACACCTCAGCCATCATGAGTTCAACATCTCCATGGAGCTTTTCTATGCTTGTCTTGGTGAGGACACAGTCCCAGAGTTTGCTCAATCCGTCTTCAGGTGGAGGTGGCAAGGGTTTTTCCTTCTTTTCTTTTTTTTACTTCTGTTCACCTCCCATTGATTGTGGAACCTTATCCTTTTTCTTCTTGGCATTCTTCTTACCTATATTTATTGACCAATCATCTAAGCGCTTGCTCAGAAAATCATAGCACCCTACCGAGAAGATAGCAGCCCCTTACCAACGTCAACCGCTCTATCTCTCACCAACAAAAATTGCTCTTTGAAACTCAACAACTATAAAAAATACAACCACTTAAAATATTTCTCTAGGTCTACTTGAGGCACAGTTATGGCCTTCTTATAGCTCAGGTGTGTACCCACCATATTAATGTCATTTGGGCAGAGTAAATACCTGGAGCGATTGAGGGTGTCATGGAAGATCTTTGACATGATGACTGATGGCAAAGCATGCCTCTCAATGGTGCCCAATAATTAGACCTAAATACTCCTTGAAAAATGAGATGCACCGTATTTATTTCATGATAGGTTTTGATTTAAATTGTGCACTTGTAGCATTGGAGAAAGTGCTTGACGCTTGGGAGAGAGCGAAAGCCTTCTACTTTGAACATGTAATCACCGTTTTTCGAGCTAACAATGGATTTCATTCAAAAATTGAAGCACAAGGGCCAAAAGCTCTTGGAAATCCCAAAACTAGGTTACACCCTCAAAACGGACAGCTTTGATGTCCTTGGGATTGGCACTAGGGTTGAAAAGTCAAACGCTGTTGTGCCTTCCCTTGGTTCATTTTTACCTTGTGCTCAAAAACTTGAGCGCAAAACCTTGGCACTTGAAACTTGAGTGCAACGCCCTGTCCTTAGCACTTGAGCGTGATGCCCTATCCTTAGCGCTCTTTTTTTCATGATTCAAACCACACCTTTGAAAATTCAAGGGCCAGTTCATCCTTATCAGGAGTGAAAATGCCTTGCGCTCTCGAATTGGAGCAAAACACCTTAGGGTCTTGGGGGCAACTCCAGAGTCAAATAGTCAACGACCCTTGCACTCATACTTGGTGCGAATATGTTTTATGCTTGCAAAGGGGAGCGAAATACCTATGGCATATTTTTATTGGAAGGTGCGCTGCGCTTTGAAAAGTCAAAGCAAGAAGTGCTTTTAGAAGAAGCGAAACAACATTGTGTTGGCCAAGTAGAACAAAAAACCTATCAACAACAATTGCTACACTTTGAATGGTCAAAGGGCAAAGTGCACCTTTTAACCCTGAATTGGCCCTGCGCTCTTTAACTAGAGCAAAACAACCTTGCCCTGGGTAGTAGAGGCATCATGTCTTCTGATTTTGACTTTTAGCCTTCCTTGAACTACGACGGTACCATCCTTAAAAAAACAAAGTATTTTCACCTAATTTACCTCCTATAAGATGTTGCATCTACCATCTGGGTGAATTTACTAGGTTGCACTCATGTTTTATCGTTCGAGGGTAGGATTTTTTGTTGCTTAGCCAAAACAGGTCTGCACGTTACCTTCATATTTTACCTTTACCTCGTAGAGCTCTAAGATGCAACCCTAATTTTAGGAGGGAGGGAAACCTCCTCCTTTTGAACTACGAGGCACTTTGAAACTATGATATTATTTTTACCTGGGAATCATGAAACAATGGACCTAATGCCCTTTTTCCTATCACTCTTGGGCACTGAAAACTGCTATTTTTCCTTCTATCCTTGCCTCAAAAGAACTAAAATAAAACAACTAGACTCCTCAGAACCCCCCTGCCAGCTAGGAGTTTGGCCCAAAAATTGTGCTACTGATAGCGTGAAAGGGGGCTAAGATATATAGTCCATGAAAAACAAGAAATACATAAGCAAATACATAAAATAAAAATATATAACCTGATAAAACCTTTAGCACCGCCTCTCACTGGTAGTACACCTTCATATGAAGGCTATTTATGGATAACGAAAGAGTAAACCCATTCAGATATTGCAGTGTGAAAGAGTTCACCGAATGGACCTGAGAAACCCGAAACAGATCCTCCCAAAATGTGTTAAATTTGTCATGGTTTTTGGGCTTGGAATTTTTCTCATTTCATTTTAGCACCAAATCGCCAACCTGGAAGGTCTGATCGAAGGTCTTCTTTCGGAACCAATTTTTTATGGTGACGTGTTTCATGAAATCCTCATAGGCTTTTTATTTTTCCTCCTCCAACTTCAACAGTTGGACAATACTGATGCTAATAGGGTCAAACCCTTCACCCTCATCGTCCAACGATTGGAGAGACTGCAATGCAGATAACTCAATATGCATAGGGAGCACTGCTTCTTTCTTGTACACCAAGGAATACGAGGATGTCTTAATGGATTTTTTAATGGAAATTTGGTCAACTCATAATGCAAATTCTAGAAACAGATGCCAGGTTCGCTTGTTGTCTTCCAATATTCTCTTCAAGATTTCGAGTAAGTTTTTATTGGTAGACTCCACCAAACCATTGCCATGCGGGTAGTAATTTGATGAATTTTTTAGGTAAATACCATACTTACTGGTGAACTTGTACATCTTAGCCCCAATGAAGTGGGAACCATTATCAATTACTATGGCATCCAGTATCTTGAAACGGGTTATTAGCCCTTCCAAAAAGGCGATGACCATGTCCTAGTTAGCCCGCTTGGTGGGTACTGCCTTTGTCCATCGGGTGAAATAGTCTATGGCCATCAAGATATACTTGTACCCTACAAAAGAATTGGGCTCAATTATCTCGATGAAGTCTAAACCCCATTATTGAAATGGAGCCTCAACCTAAATTGGTTGCAGAGGCAGAGAAGTGTTGTTAGTGCGACGAACATACCTTTGATATTTGTCGCACTTTTGGCTAATACCGAAGGAATAAAAAAAATGGTGGGCCAATAATAGCCCACACTTATTATATTCAAGGCCATAGGCCTTCATGAAAAATGGCCCCCGAAAATTCCAGAATGGAATTCGTCCAAGATTTTCTTTTTTTCTATCCCCCTAACACATCTCAGGAGGACACCGTTAATGTTTCGATGAAATAATCCACTGGATAACAATACGTATCTACAAACTTGAAGCTTGAACCTCCTCCTAGGTGAAGAGTTGAGGCTAGAAGTGCACTGCCCCGTGTTGAAGGAATCCACTAGGTCCTCTATCCGATCTCTATCGGACGAAGACCGATTTGTATAATTACTCTCCTACATTGGGTCATCCCACTAGCAAGATGTCACCTCTGAAGAGGTACTCCGAGCAAGCTCTTGGCATAGGGTCTGACCATGGACCAGTTTAGTGGGTTAGACCTCTATATCAAACTCTTGGATCTTAGAGATCCAACCTGCCATCTTGTTTATGAGCCTGCCCTAGATGATGAAGTTTCTAACGTTTGGGTGTATCATGTACACTATTGTCTTACTCTGAGAGACGAAATGATGAAACTTCTTTAGCGAGATCATTATCACATGGACTTGTATTTCAATAAAATTAAAATTTTTCTCATGCAGGAGGATAACATGACTTAGGAATGCAATTGGTCACTCATCCCCATCTTCATTTTTCTAGGTAAGGACAACCGTGTAGCTCTTTTGCTCTTCGAGGGCGTGAAGGATAAAATCCTTGGAGTAGTTGGGGTTCACCAGAATGGGGGCCTGGGCGATTCGCTCTTTTATCTCTTTGAATTCTTGCCTTCTCTCCTCGGTCTATTGGAACTCATCATTCTTCTTGAAGAGTTTCGTCATTGGCTTGACTACCTGAGCAAAGTCAAAAATGAATTTTTGAATAAAATTAATCTTCTCGAAGAAGGATTGGAGGTCCTTCTTGCTTGCTGGTAGAGGTAGATTGACGAGGGCTTCCACCCTGGCAGGATATATAGCTACTTCTCTTTCTGAGATGACATGGCCCAGGAGATTTCCTTATTTAACATCAAATATTGACTTCTTTAGGTTTATCGAGATCCCAAAATCTTGACATTTCTCAAACACCTATCATAAATGTAGACTGTGTTCTTCCCTTTTTTTGGAAAAATAGTTGTCATCAAGATAAATAACAATGATGCAATTGAGAAACTCATCGAAGGCTAAGTCCATTACTCTCTAGAAAGTTGTGTCAGCATTTAAGAGGTCAAGCAACATGCACTGGTGTGCGAAGGTGCCCAAATTGGTGGTGAATGCGGTATTGAATTGGTCCTCATATTTGACCTAGATATTATTATACCCTGAAAAGCCATCGAGCAGAGAGAACCTCTATGCTCCAACCACCACATGAAATATTTGATCAATTTGGGGCAGTGGATAATGATCCTTCAATGAAGCCTGATTAAGATTTCGAAAGTCTACACAGAGGCAAATGTATCCATTCTTCTTCTGGACTAGGATAATATTTGCCACCCAAGAAGAGTGTTTGATGGGATATATAATTTTTGCCTTGAGCATCTTCAAGAGCTCGACCTTCATCAACATCTCTATTTTTGGATTGACAGGCCTTTGCTTCTGCCTGATGGGTTTAACTCCTTCTTGGAGTTCAATTGTATGCTGGAAGACATCCTTGTTGTATACCTTCAAGTCACAATAGCTCTAGAAGATGATGTTCAGATATTATTTACAAAGAGTTTTGATTTATTCTATCACCAATGGGATGCAATTAGTTCCTAATTTAATCATCTTTCGAGGCTCTAGTTCAAGCTCTTCATACTCTCTCGCATCCACCTTAATTTTGTGGGGGAGAAAACTGTTGTCCTAGTCGAACAAACTTTCAAGGGTGATCAAACCCTTAGGGAAGTGGTTGTTTTTCAGCTGAATTAGGCCCTCAAATTCTTCTTTGTCGAGGGCTCTTCCTTCAATATTTCTTGCTTCATCAATAAAAAAATTGATGATCTGCTCATCACTGTCAAAAACCTACCAATGAATGTTTTTATCAGGTATCGATGGCCTATAGATCACCCTCATTGTCTTTAGATTTTGCATTATATTAACGGTAGGGGAGCACCTGGATACAATAGATGCTACGACGTCGACATGCTTATTTTACTTTTGCAAAATAGACTGAATGTTGAGAGTCAAGAAGGACTCAAGCACATCCTATACCTTATTATGTTATGCTTTTAAATAGTTTTGTTTGGCAACACACTTATTTGTTACCTAGTTGCAGATTAAATCTGAGTCCCTGAAGATCTGCAACTGCTTTATTCTGAGATTCTCCACTTTTTGTAACCCCAAACACAAGGTTTCATACTTAGCAACATTATTTGTACAACTCCACGCAAGCCTGTATGAGTAAGTCTTATGATTTTTGAATGGAGAGATGAGGACAATCCCTGTTCCAGTGTTATTCTTTCATCGGGTGTCGTTGAAGAAGAGCTTCCACATTTGATCATCCATGGGGTCAGCATCACTAGGTACTTTAGCCTTTTTAGGCTTGGTAATCGAGTAACACCCGATGTATAATTCTATCATATCATTAAAATCGTGCATAGAGAACTCATCCTCTATACGAAGCTCATCAAGAGCTCGTCCATCAACTCTATATTTTCCTCTACTTTATCAAATATGTTGAATGAGTCCATGGGTTTCTCCGCATCATGGATCCTTTCGATATGAAAGGTGGAAGGCTTTTCATTAAAATTTTTGATCCTCCTTCCTTTGAATGGGATATCCAGGTGTGAATAATTGAGAGACAGATAGCCTCTAAGCTTGGTAGTGAATTCCCTTGATAAGCACATACTAAAATAGGGCTCCAAGTCTACTACCATAACTTCTTGAATCATTGTGATCTACGATATCTTGTGTAGTATGATCATGATGTCCTTGATGACCCCCACTATTTTAACTGGAGTTCCATCCAGTTGAAGCACTCTAGGACTGATCATGGTGTACTCCATGCTCATGATTTCACATACTACCTTGGACATTATAGTAGTGGTTGCACCGGAATCGACAATGAAATTATGTACAACCCACCCCTCCATCCTGAGGGACAGATAAAAAGGTAGTAACCTATTCTTCCCGATGGTGGAGGTAGTCATCGATTGTGTCAAGATGGTCTGATTTGGCCTCTTATTACTCTTAACGGACTTGAGGGATTCCTGCAATAGGTCTACCTGGCCAAGAATCTGAAGCACGTCAAAGAGGCTTACCTTAGCTAGAGTATTCCTTAATTTTTTGATGATGTTGTATGCTCCAGCACCAGACTCGCTTCCCTCTTTAGCAGTTTTGTACTAAGTCCGCAACTGTTGCATTGCTTCCACTCTCTAGTGCTTGGTCAGTAAGGGGTATCTTAGCTTTTCTCTCACCTGATCTCTCGCTTCAGTTTGGGGTTGACAGGTTGAAGCTTACGGCTGAGGGGTTCTTTCTCTTGTCCTTGGAGGTAGATAGTCCTTTAGTTGGGCAATTTCCATCGGCTTTGATACTTGAACTGACTCTTTTTCTAGTGGTGAGGGTACCTTCTCATTTGGCATTTTGGGATTGGCAGGCACCTTGAATGGTTCTATCTAAACTGGATTGATCTCAATTGGCTTCTTGCCCATTCTTATCAGAATGAAGACATGCTCAATAAGGGGAATCATGTAGTTATGGTCAGTTTCCCTTATCATATTTACTTGTCCGTCAGATGCACTATATGTAAGGGTCTGCACATAGTTCAGGTGAACCATACAAGTTTCTTTGCCATGCAGGTCATTTCAGGTGGAGCAACGATAAGCTCTTCCAAATGAACCAACTTCATCGCTCTCTAACATGGTTGCATTTCTTTCATGAGCTCTACCGGTAGGAGCAGCTTGCTCCCTAGTGATCAGAGGAGGAAATATCCTTGGATAATAGCTTTGATCATTCTGACTCTTTCTCATGATAGCCATATCGTTCACCATTTTTTCATATAAGCACACACATCCTATAACTCTTTGACCTAATCCACATTTAAAACTACCTGGTTCTAGGGCATAGGTAATGGTAATGGCGCTAACAGTGCAGGAAATACCAAATATTGAGGGGGAGCTGAGAGATGAGTAGTGGCAGGTGTTTGATACTGAGGAGTAGGTACCTGGAATTAGAGAGTGGGTATTGCTTGATTCTGTGTATTGGGGTTCTATGGATGATTGGGGTACATTTGAGATGTTGGTAGAGCAGATGCACTGGGATACATGTTTTGAGGAAAATATGGGTAAATTGGCATAGTCATATTTGGAGGCAACTTCCCAATAGCTATCAGGTCGGATTTTGCCTTCTGAGCTTACTCGTATAAGCTAGGGAATGCAATGATGTTAGCATACGGGATGCTCATGCTAATATATAAATGGAAAGATCTCAGGTAATAGAATGTAACTTTCTCTGAGGTAGGCCGAAGGTCAAGAGTGACTCTCTACCAGGTTCGAGTGGACTTGACGTTAAAGTCAGTTATATCTTCTTGAGGGTGCCTCTGGATTTTTGTGAACTGATGCAACAATGAGAATGGATCTGCTACTTCATTGAACCTTTTAATAAGTTACTCTGCTAACTGGTCCCAAGAATTTATGGTGCTAGTTGAAAGTGATCGGTACCAGTGGAGGATCTTACCTTTAAGTGAAAGAACCAACAACTTCACCATGATATCTTCTTGGATAATTTGATTAGGAAGATATTTGACCAAACTTTTGGTCAAATATCTACCTAATCAACAAAACTTCATTTGTTCACCCTAGATACGACCAACATTGAAAGGTTGGAGGAAAGGAATTTCCCTCGTGCCAATCTCCAGAGAGGGTTGGCTCCCAAACTAACTTCTACACTGGTTTAAGACTAGAGTTGCAGGAAAGAAATTGGAAATAACAGAAAGAAAGGGAAATATGGCCACAGGTCGGAGTGTAGGATTTGGGGCAGACTAGCAGTAAGAATTCCACCAAGTTTTATAATAGCATGTAACAGGAGGAAGGCAACAAAATTTCACTCACACCTTTGTAGAGACAACCTCCAAATTGCATTCCAAAACTTACTCACTCACCAACAATGTTTTAAATCCATAAATAGAATTTTAAACTTAACAACAAGAACATGAGCATAAATAGAAATGCTTAAAAATATAAGGAAATCACACACATAAGAATGCTTGCAAATTTTAGAAGCCAAGTCTCTTATATTGATGCAGAGAACTTAAGAAATTTTCTCGTAGAATGTCCAACCTCCTTACAATGGAAATTTGATTAGTATTTATAGAGGATTTTGCCTCTTTCATTAAATGCATATTAAGACAAAATGATCACAGATTAGGAACAAGAGTGAGGAAATTCCTCCTTGGAAATATTAAAAATCCATCCTTTTGGAACAACGATCCACCTTTTAAGGGAACATTCCCAGGAAATCAACATTTTAGGCATCGGTGCATAGAAAATTAAAAGACGTTCAATGCCTTGAAAATGTACTCACGCCTTGGAAATCATGAAAATCTTCCTATGCTTCTTATACGGCTTCCTTATTCACTTGGGATTCACAATTTAAGTTACTTGCTACCATCGTCATTTAATGCTTATAAAAACTTGCTCTAAGAACCCTTGAAACTTTGACTATATTCTTCATGGAGTATGGTGAATCTTCACGATTGGATGGCTCTATGTTCATAACTGCATTTGCACTTTTTGCTCAAAATTGAGTTTGTCCTTCAGCAAGAATTATATTCACCCCATATTTTGTTACTTAGCGAGTTTACACGATTTGATCTTAAAAATGCGTTTGCCCCTGGGAAAGGTGAACGAGATGTTCACCCCTCAACTAGGGCAAATGTGATTATGGCACCTTTGAGGTGTGTTCACCCATGGGAGGGGTGAACGTGATTCTGTTTTAACTTTGGGGTGCGTTCACCCATGGGAGGAGTGAAGGAGATGTTCGCCCCTCAACCAAGGCGAACGCGACTGTATTTTTGTTGCGTCCATTTTTAAATAAGCCTCACTTACGTTGCATTTCGATATTACGTTCACCCCAAGGTGGGGTGAATGGAGCTTTGGTCCCATCCTTGGGACTAACACGATTTCACATTCCATCCTATTTTGGTACTATCAAATTTTTAGTCCCTTGCATTTTTCATATTGATCTTCCTTTCTTCCTTTTTGCAAAGTGTACAGGCCCGAAGACATCAATTCACAATGCACTCTGCATATGACAAATTCGAATCCCCAATGAAATTTTAAATTTATCTTTCCCTTTAAACATTCAACACTAAATACTGAATACATATGCAAACAAAAAGTAATATATGAAATTGATTCAAAATAAATACTACCACATTACTGTCAAAACTTCAACAAAAATCCCAATATGGTAAAGTAGAAAATTGCCAACACTCAACCCTCAAAGATGCAATAGTAGCACTGTCATCACCACTATATGGCCTAGCCCGAAGTCTTTCCAACTCACCTTACAGCCTCATGATCTCTGCATCTCAAGCTGTAATGGCATCACTCTCACCCTGTACACTCTACAACTCATCCACCTCACCCTATAGCTCAACCACCTTACCCTAAATCAAGATCACCTCACCCTTGAGCCTCATCACCTCCTCATCTAAATTGTCCTGCTTCACTTGGAGTATGTCCCACTCTTCCTCTATATGATGAGGAGGGGTATCTTGATCCCCTTGGCCACCATTACATCCATCTCCTTGGACTTCATCACCCCCATACCCATCATCCCCATCACTCCTATCATGTCCAACATCCACCTCTGGCTACTATATATTTATAGCAGACTGTCTCCTACCACCACTACCCCAACAATGCTTAGCTCACCTAGGAGCTTGATCACCAGTATCTCGCTCATCACCACTAACTACATCATCCACTTCCTGGCTTGATCTCCAAGGAGGTTGAGCTAAAAAACAAGCATCATAAAATGTAGTGGCACCTGCGTCATCTGCATCAGGCACCTTGATAGCTAAATTGTCATCTATATCATCCATAATCCAAAAATCCAAATTCAAAGGTAGACCTAGCTTGTCGCCCCATTGTTTGTATATCATAGGAGCATCTGGAACTCCCTGAACTAAGCTAAACTACCTCTGAACCCATGAGAACTGGATGTACTCCATCTCTCATGTATGGCTACCCATCAACCATATCCTCCATCTAACCTGATGAAGCTCTACAACATCCCTCTCCCAAGTCATACCCCTCCATGGATACCAACATATGCCATACTTATTCAAGCCACTAAAGCTATCCCTATAAGGATCAACCTCAATAGAAGGGTGTATGGGAGAAGACTCCTCGCTAACCCACCAGTAGAAAGCATGAGGAAGGAGAGGATCACACACACATAGTAGCCCATCGGTATGATCCACACTAATGTGCTCCCAAGACCAAATCTAGAGCAAAAAACTATAGCTGAGCCCCTTCCACTCCTACCTATTTACCTTATAGAGCTCACTATATAACTGGCACAAGAGAGCAGAAGCCCATGCCAATATTTGCATGGGATCCTTGATCCTATGCTATTGGGCAACATCATGTTGCTCAAAATATACATTAAGAAGGTAGTAACTACAAATAGCTTCCTATCCTTGAATAAGTCAAGGTAGGGGATGTCTTTCTTACTACAGTCCGCATCCCAAAGCTCACCATAGATGGGTCTGAGAACCTCCTACTTGTCTTAACCCACCCTCATTGGTGGACCCTTGATAGGCACTGAAAAAATGTGGTACACATCCTCCAAAGTAACATTAAGCTCCCCTATTGGGAGCTGAAAATAACCCTTGTTTGGGTCCCACCTCTCAACGAGTGTGGACAAAAGTACCTCATTTTCTCGAATTGTCTCTATCAACCCACACCCATACAAACCCACAACCTCAAGAAACTTCCAATCATCTGCTATGAGGGTCTTTTGCACTTTGGAAATAGTGCGAGACCATTGATGTCTAGCGATAAGAAGCTTAACCTGCGGTACAAACAAGTAAAGTAAAATCAATACATCTAAAAAAATAAAACAAAACAAAATCATACATTTTAGACTACATTGCATTTCATCATATAAACAAAAACAAGCATGTCACAATTAGAAGCATTTAAAAAAAAAGCAAAAACATGCATTTTAGACTACATTGCATTTCATCACACACACAAAAACAAGCATGTCACAATTAGAAGCATTTTCAAAAAAAAAAACAAAACAAAAACATGCATTTTAGACTACATTGCATTTCATCATACACACAAAAAAAATCATGTCACAATTAGAAGCATTTTAAAAAAACATGTATTCTAGACTACATCGCATTTCATCATACAAACAAAAACAAGCATGTCACAATTAGAAGCATTTAAAAAAAAAAAAAAAAAACATGCATTTTAGACTACATTGCATTTCATCACACAAACAAAAACAAGCATGGCAAAATTCAAAGAAACTCCAAAAAAAGAACTTTCAACCTACCGCATGCATGGTAGTTATAAAAAATCAAAACAAACACATTGCATTTTAGAGCAAACTACATATCAAAAAATGCATGGCACAATTCAAAGCAACTAAAAAAAAAAAAAAACTTTCAACCTACCCCATGCATGGTAGTAAAAAATAAAAAAACAACACATTGCTTTTTAGAGAAAACTACATATAAAAAACAAGCATGGCTCAATTCAAAGCAACTCCAAAAAAAAAAAACTTTCAACCTACCCCATGCATGATAGTAAAAAAAAAAAAATTGTTTTTCCAGCCCTCTTAATGGTTAAAAAAAAAAAAAACAAACAATAACACAAATAAAACCCTAAGCTAAGTGTTTAGGGCACCCACCTTGGTATAGTGCACACTGACTTCCGCTCCATCCGAGCCACCACCTCCCGTACCCACATCTACACCACTACCACTGCCCTCACCGACCTCCATCTCACTCATCTCCTAGAGCACCAGAGAAGAATTTCCAACTGGCAAGAGAATAATGGATTGAAAATGACCCGACAATATTTATATAGCTACTTTTCATGGTGAAAAATGTGCATCCAAAGTTTGCAGCAAAACATGTGCATCCACATTTTGCAGAGCGTGTCAAACTACAGACTCATGTTTTGCGATGCACAACATGGGCCAGCGGTTCAAAAGAAACCAAACCATACACATTCGGTTAAAAAAAAACAATAAATACTTCAAACAAAAATCCACTTTAACAACCATCACCATCAAAATCACCAACACAAATAATTTAGTGAACCTTGTATTAAGTCATTTACCCTAGAAACCTGGCGCTTGTAGTGACTAGCAATCCATGCAATCCAATAGAATGGGTAAACCACAATAAGGAAACTAATTCATCATCATCACCGTGGTATTGCATCAACTAAAACCTAAGTCCGGGTCGATAGTTGAATTAAGTACAATTGCAAAAGGTTATCCTTAACCCTTCCGTTGGGTTAAATATGGAAAACAAATCATAATCATGGTGTAATCAGAAAATGTTGGAGTATAAAATTCCCGAATGACTCATTCCTTGAACAAAACATGTGAAATGAATTCATGAAAGTCACAGTGGAAAAAGAACTCTGAAAATGGTTGAATATTTCACCACATAAATTTGTGCCTTATAGAAACCAAAAGAAAATTTGCAAGACACAATTAATACCAAACTTGGGGTATCAAGTTGATAGTGTCATACATATCCATCACATTCACATCAACATAAAATCACATCACCTAATCATCCAAATCCAGTCAACTGGCTTGTGGGATTCATTCTTCGCCCATTCACCAATTGAGGGGGTAAGCAAACAAAATCAAAATTTCAAAAAAAATCATCATTGTTCATTCTTGTGCATCGAGAAGAGTTGAGATCATCCATCCAATAAAGATAGGTGTCATTGGTTTTTGCACTGCATCATGTTTCACACAAAGCAGTACAAAAAGGAGCATTTGTAGACACCAAAATTTGGTCACTCACAACACCACATTTGCCACCCCACCTCAAATCCTGCATAATAAAGTTATATGCCTAAGTTTGGACTTAGGCATATAAATCCTGCACCATTATCCTATTTTCCAGATTTATTAAATCTAGAAAATTAGCCTAGGATACCCTACCTACCCACTAGACATGTGTCCTAGCCACCTCACCCAACATTCTTGCCACATCTCATCTACCCTTGTCCCCTTTGTCCCTTCACATGGGACAAAATCCCACACATCACTCCACTTGTAGCCACATCATCCCAGTTAAGCGAGGCACACTGGGTGACTCACTGTAACTGCCCCTTCTATTTGGCAGACCAGGATTACCACTTGGTAGTCTAGGCTTACCACCTCTCATTCCTTTCAAAATTATAAGGAGCCTATAAAGGCACCTTCACCCCACCAAAATTAGGGAGCTAAGCATTGACACCACCAGGCTACCAAAATAGGATCTGAATTTTGCATGCATCTCAAGGAGAAACTGGATTTCAATCCCAGAGGCCATGTTTTGAGGCATTTTGCCATTCAGCCCCAAATCGCTAGTCTACGATTTCATAGTCAGAACCACACATCTACGGTTTAACCACCACACATTCATGGTTTCTCGATAGCCACCTGTAGACACCTAAAATACGTCATGTTGAGGTGACTACTCATATGGGACATGCAAACAAACCATATGAATGATCTTGGATAGCTCCAAGGTGAAGTAGTGGTTTTAACCACTCAATTTGGATAAAGTTGGCTAACTCAGCCTTAGCCGCGACTAACAAAGTTGGTCATGCCTCGGAGCCATGACTAGCATCAAAACTATTTTGAATCTTGGGTCAAGCCAAATTCGGTTACAATGGCCTGGGCAATGAGAATTCAAACAGTTTTGGGTAAGGAAGCGTCAAGAAGGTTCCCTCCAACTGATCCAAATGTAGGTTTCTTGTTCTTGGCTTCTCCATGAAGCTAGAGCAAGGCCTTCAATGTGCTACAAGACCCCCCTCCAAATTGGGGAGAAGTCTGGAGAAAGTTTGCATTTGAGCTTAATGAAGCTCTTCCAAAATGGATAGCAAATTGATATCCCCTTGAGGAGAGTCAAAATGTTTCCCAATTGTGGAGTGACAAGCATGTACCCTTCAATGGAGCTTGCCAAGGACTAGGAAGCACAATCTCACAATCGAGCCTCTTCCACCATGAATTTAGACAATTCAACCACCAAATTCATTAGAGAATATCAAGGCGTCCCTTGACCATAAATTCAACAAGGAGAATTGGATATCCAAGCCAAGATTTGGAGAGCAAAAAGGTTTTCACCTCAGTCATGGTTGTCAGCTGCGACTAACAGTACCAGCTGCACCTCAAACCCACGGTGAGGGTATGATCTTTGTTTTTCCCTATTTTAGCTATAGATTTATAATTTTATGCTTTCATCTTGATAGATTAACCATAGATTAATCTTCTTTGATGCATTTGTACGGTTAGATCTAGAGATTTAGGGTAGACTTCCTTCATTTCTTAGCATTTGTCAATTCTAGACTAGTTTATGTTCATTTCATGCAATTCGAGTTTCTAATGGCTAATTAGGATGTTTCTCAGCTAGATTCATGCTTCTTTACATGTTTTACTACAATTTAATGATTTCTTGCATAGTTTCATAGATTACATGCTTCATTTGATTTCTTTAGCATTCTTTATGCAAGATTCCTCCAAAAGCCTCATCAAGAGAGGCCACCTTTACTTTTAATAATTTTGTGTTGTTTCTTGAAAGTAGGATTTACAGGATTCATCCATTTGCAAGGCATCCAAGATAGCATATGCCTCTAATCATGGAGAAGAAGGTCACCATTGATCTTGAGCAGTTAGTGTCCTATTGGAAAGTCTACGGATTACACCACCCCCTCGTTTAGAGGGTTTTCAAAACTGTATTGATTGTATCAACATTGAGTATCCCTAAGAGGGATGTATATGTAATAAAATTTGGTAAAGTTTAATAAAAGGAAATCCCATTTATTTTTGAATTCATTATTGTCAGTTTTGCATGCTTTAATGTTTGATAGTAATCGACCCATTAGTTAGGTGTATGCTTTCTGCATGAGTACATATGGTGATCACGACAGAAACCCTACAAAATTCATGTTGAAATGATGGATATTTGATTTTCTTGATTGCAGGTATCAGCCATGCTTGATAGGCACAACGCACAGTCTTCGTCGTGCTTGACAGCCACAGCAAGTAGCAAAGCATAGAAAACAGGTAAAATCAGACTACCTCTCCATCATATGAGGAAAATAGGTAACCTTAGTCCTCTGCAATTTTTTGTTTTCTATTCTTTATTGCTGTAGGTAATTAGCAAACTTAGAAAAATAGTAAGGGATGAATTCTTTCAAAAATTCCATGTTGACTATTAGCCGCTCCTGACAGCCGTGGCTAGCTCTGTTAGCTGCGTCTGTCACCCGTGACTAGTTTCTTGGCCTATGGCTCTGTCCTGCGGCCATCACTAGTACCTATAGGTCTAAACTGTGGCTAACAGTCAGAGTTTGTCTAATTAATTTGCTTGTTGTGGCCCAATCAGAGGCCGATTAGGACATTTAATTGTATATTTGAAATAGCATGTAGATTAGAGTTAGATGCATCTTTTATGAATATCAAACATCTTTTCATAGGCATTTAGGAAAAGAGCATTGTGTGTTGGGTGATGCACTTTTATTTTATGTAAATTTAAAATGAACCCCACACACCACGTACTATATAAATTCTAGTGAGTTGGAAATCATATCCAACAACTAGTAGGGTTCAACGACGGTGGTAGTGATTTCCATCCGTTAGCCCAACTCCCTCTATACTTGTTACTAGACCAATATCGGCTCCAAGATCCATCATAGCCCATGGAAAATCAACACGTATCTCTCTTCGAAGAGGTATATCACAGAATGTGGGTGAACTGGGTGAGGACCGGGAGAACCTGTGCTCCCTAACCGTGTGTGGACTTCATTACCACATATTATAGGTTGGATTATGTGTCCTGGACTTTCATTTCCATGTTTTTGAGCTATGAGTATACAGGTGAAAGCCTTAAACTATTGAGTATATCATCAACAATTTCAAACACAATGAGAGTAGTTTAGAGTTTTCAACAAATCTCAAACGCATCAAAATAGCTAGGGCTCACAAAAAAAAAGTAAAAAAGAGATAATCATCATTGTTTGTTTTTTTGCATTCAAATATACATACGAGATAATTCAACATCATGGTTATCACACAGAGTGATTGATCTCAGCACAAAACTAAGGTCAGATCTAAGGCTCTACCCAATTCACAATACAACACAAAGAACCCTCAATCACAAGATCCTATCGAATGACGTTCGTTGAGCATTAGAGGGGATAACTCTACGCACGATGGTTCTCGTCAGAATACCCCACTTAGAGGAGGCAATGCACATGCCTCATGAAACAAATTCGAGTATGGGAGATCCCAACATGGGGACTTCATGCATGGGAGTATATATTGTGATCATACACCTCATGGATCCACTGGATCTGCTAAAGAGTACATCTTTGAGGAAGGAACTATAGCTAAGTTGGTGCCCATATGTACTCAAGACAAGGGAGGCTCCAGAACCCCATTAGTTTGAAATAGACAAGTAGAAAATCTGCCCACTCAGGGGCAGGAAGAGAGGAATGCTTCAAAGCATAGGCCCTCACAGACTCCAAATGACAATCAACCTAGCAAGTTCACATTTGACATGTCCAAGATTGGAGTCAATGGTACGCCACCACATGAGCCATGGTGCACCAGACAATTGGATGGTCTAGATAAAGTCTTAGGGAAGCTAAGGTATAAAACCTTAATTGTGCATTATCATTCTATGAGTTCTCATATTGAGAGCACACGTCAGATCACCAAAGAGCTAGGACATCCTCGTAGTATAATTTCCCCGTCGACCCACGTAGGCACAAAGTACAAACAACACCAGAATGTGAATGCCATCTAAACAGACAAGGGTAAGAATGTGGTAAACTAGTCTATCGAAGGGCATACCAATAAAGTTGCTCAGACTGAATGAGTACACCAGAGACTGCACACAATCGATCTTATAGATCGATCACAGAAACTAGTGTCAGAATAATGGCAATAGATTCTCCAAGATCAATTGGAGGATGTCCGTGTAGAGCATGAGCACCTCAAAAATGAAAATTCTCAAAGGCAGAGGTTGCATAGGAAACATATTTTGAGCAACGCATGCATGAGCAATGCATCCTTAATCAAAAGGAGCATGATGAGTGAGAGGATCGATTGGCTTGAGCTAATTTACCCCCTCGTAGTGAGTATAGAGAGCGTACTCATAGATGAGCTACTTCATAGCCTGATTTATATCCTGAACATATTGAAAACCGTACTTACCACATGGTCCAAAATATGATGTAGCGACAAGTGTTGGAATACCATGGCCATACGCAGTATGAAGAAGAAGCAAAATATGATCAAGAGCAAGAATATCCGAAGATCTCCCTAGTAGATGTGGAGGATGATACCATTCCCCCACCTCATTCGAAGAAGAATTTGCCTATCAAGGCTCCTCGTGGGCCTCTCAGAGAAGAGGAAATTATGTCTTCGAAGGCCTATTAGGCCTTGGTAGAAAAGGTTCAAGCTATAGAGAAGCAAGGGATGGCTTATCAAAAGCCTACCTTGAACAAAATTCACAATGAACCTCTATGCCCTTTAGTGCCAATTTCTACGTATCTCGAGCACTTTGAGATGTCGAAGCTAGATAAATTTCAAGGTGAGGAAGACACTCAGGAATATATTACGAGCTTTATGGACATGTGATTTCAAATTGAACGTAATGAATCTCTGTTGCTGAGAACATTCATCATAACCCTTTCAGGCCCTACTCGAGAGTGGTTTAATCAACTTAAGGAGCACAACATAACTAGCTTTGAACAACTAGCTAATGCATTTCTTGAATTCTTCTCCTTTGGCATCAAGAAGAAGGCTAATCTATCTGATTTGACTGCTTTATTGCAACATGATGATAAGCTGATCATGAATTATAGTAAAATATGGATAAATAGAAAGGTGAAGTTGCCATTTTTCATTTTGACCACTGAACTGACTCAGATGTTTACCAAGAGTTGTGCGAAGCACATCTCGTTATTGCTACAACTACAACAATATCAAACATTCGAGGAGGTCTTGGTGCAAGCCAAGGTAATAGAGGACATCAAGTTACATTAGGGTAACTTGAAACTCAAGAACAAGAAGGAATGGAACAAAAAGAACACCCACAATCAGAAGGAATAGGTCAAGCTAACCCATGTCAACTAAGTGGTGTTAAACCTCTATAGGGGATAAGGGATAACAACAGAATTATCAAGCCCAACCTCCTCCTGCATGATATGATCAGTGAAATAATAATAAGGGTAATAATAAAGAGCAATGCCCACCTCACCAGTTCACACCACTGTCAAAATCGATGACCTCGATATTCCATCAACTGTGCGAGGCCAAGGCTCTCAACTTACCAGAGATCAAGCTAATAGACCCTAATTAGCCCAAGCCAAAGGGGTATAGGGATTATTTGTACTATGCTTTCCATAGTTCGAAAGGACATGATATTGATGTATGTTGAAGTTTTAAACATCTAGTACAAAACATGATCGAAAGAGGTGAGATCACTGTGGACAACCCTCAGGTGCCAAACAACCAGAGTATGGGGATCTTCAAGAACCTCTTACCAAATCATGAGCTACCAAGGAACAATGTCAATCATGTGAATAAAGTGCAGGTTGAACCACTAACTCAAGGATTCATCGGTATGGTTAACGTTGTCACAATATAAGGGAGGTATGAAATACCGAATTTACCTCCAGCTCCCATTAGAGTGCATGTTGCACCTCAGTAAAGGCCATATCAAAATATTTTAGGCCCACCTACAAGACCGGTGGTAACCATTAGGAATAGGCTAGTTCAAAGCCTACAGACAACTCCAACGAAGTTGTCAATATATGAACTAATTCAGTAGTCTCCTAAGCACAGAGAGACACTTATGGATATTCTAAGATCAATTAAAGTTTAGTATTAAGACCTTGAAGCATTTATGAACTTTGTGGGATATGTGTAGTAGTGCAATGAATCTGTCATTCAATTTAGTGATCACGAGATTAGGATGGTCTCCATTGCTATAGCGGACCCATTGCTACATATAATTGTGTGTGTTATTTACACACCATTCAAATGGGTTTTGATTGATACAGGGTCATCAATCAACATAATTACAACCAAGACACTAATGTATCTAAAGTTTTTGAAGTCACATATTGTACCTTCCACTTTCACCTTGAGAGCATTCAATGATGTGCTATGCTCAATAGTAGGTACCATAGTTCTTTCGATTCAGGTTGGACTAAAAACCATCCCTGTGATGTGTCATGTGATTGAAGGTGCCATGCAGTATAACATCCTTTTGGGGAGGCCTTGGATTAGATAAATGTGTTGCATTCCCTCAATATTACATTAGTGTATAAAATATATACACGAGGGATAAGTTCACATGGTTCCTTCTGATGAAGAGCTGTTCAAATACATGATCTTAGAAAATTTGCTAGGGGATTTCATTCTTTCCTTAATGCATCTGGATATACGGCTGACATCACCCATTATACATCCAAAAGGTAAAATCAAAGGAGCATGTGCGGGACCTTAAACCCATCACTTTCCTGTGGGGATGGTGGTACCACTAGGGGTGCCACCCAAATAAATAAACTTCATTTATGGAGGGCTAGATCAATTAAAAAATTGCATACCCATAGATGAATACGATGATGAACCATTCATGGCGAATGTTAATTATCTAACCCTGAATTCACCTCGTGCTACTTCGATAATTACCATTGGCATGGTTACAACTTGGGCTTATTTGAACAGGGACACTAGATTCCCATCGAACCATAGTATCAGCTGCCAACTGATAGATTTGGGTTAGGCTATCATATTCAAGGAGGATATGAGCTCCTAGCAGCATATTTAGATTATCTAAACCTCGCTTTGGAGGATGATGTGGATTGGAACCCGTATCACCCTAACCCTTCTTATCTATGAGGGGGTAATAGGCTGGTAACATATGTCTCAGAAGCACCACCAGGGATCTATCATGATCACATCGTGGTAGAGGTAAACCAAGGAGACAATCCAAGAGCTGAATTGGATGATGAAAGTCGTGAAGTTGTCGATGATATAGGTATGTAGATCCAAAATCTAGGTGTAGCAGAGTCCATCATCGAAAGTGATGGACCAAATTGTGATTCTGTAATAGAAGATGATGAGCTATCCTCACACAATGAATGATATGAGGATGAAACCAATTTGGTCTACCTAGGCACTCTAAATCTGCGTCATCTGCTACCCATGGAAAAAATGGGTGAGACTGAAGAATACTTCATAGTAAATAGCGACCATGAGGAGGAAACAAAGTGGGCCTACCTTGGGTCTCATATTGCTAATTATTCGATTCTAGTTGATCGGGGCGAAGGACTCATATATGACAGTGATGACGAGGATGAGACCAAGAGATATTATCTCGGGCCTCACTATTTGCGCCATCATCATGAGTCGATTGACATCAATGAGATGTATTGGCAAGTATATCATGGCCTACGCATCAGAGAAAGACCACCCAATTTGGACATGGTTTATCATATGGTCTTCCCTAATCCGACGATGTACATGGAGATCCTTGAGCCCATCGATCCTATTTTTGAGTCTATTCATAGACCATATTCAAAGATCCCCATACCCCCAGAGCCACATCTCAAGGATGGAAGTTATATCAATGTAGAGTCACACACATGTGGTCCTAGAGATCTAATCCATTCCATAAATATGATCTTCATTGATTTGACCACTCCACTTCATAATCCAGCTGACCCCTCCAAACCATTGTATTTGAACATAGATGCTATAAATTGGGATCATGCTGACCCACCACTAGAGCTTGAGGATTTATTCCCTAATTAAGAAATGTTGCAACCTTTTCATTTTGCACTAGGCTGTGCACATGATGTTTATCATGCTGAGGGAAATTCTTATGTAGGACCTTTAAACCCAGCTGATGACATCCACTTGATTCCTACGCCTCACCATCTTGAGGAGGGATCACATATGTTAGTAGAGCAGACCTTCGATACAGATATTAGTAATGATCCACACTAATCCAAATAAGGTCAAGTTTGGATAGAGTCTATCTCTTGATGAGCATGCCGTACTCATCCCTCTACTGAAAGAGAGACCTAACCTTTTTGCTTGGATATACAAGGACATGCTGGGACTAGATCCGAAATTGGTTACTCATAACCTTTCGCTAGATCCCTCCAAGAAACTTGTCAAGTAAAAGCACATAAATATGCATTTGACAATCATTTTAATAGTTAAATATGAGCTGTAGAAGCTATTGGATATAGAGTTCATTATCTCCATCGACTATCTGGAATGGGTATCAAACATGGTACCTATAGAAAAACCTGATGGAAGGATCCGTATCTGTATAGATTTTAGAGACCTCAACAAAGAAATGCCAAAGGATTCATTTTCATTTCCCAACATAGATGCTTTCGTAGATGCAACTACGGGTCATGAGATGCTCTCCATTATGGATGGTTTTTCTAGTTACAACAAAATTCAGATTAAAGCTAAATACCAGCATAAAACCGTGCTCACAATGCCATGGGGGACATTCTATTACAAAGTTATGCCATTTGACCTTAAAATACTGGTGCCACATATTAGTGAACCATGACATATATTTTTCATGCATACATGCATAAGATATTGGAAGATTATATCAATGACCTGTTGGCAAAGTCATTACTATGAGAAGAGCATGCTGAGGTCCTGAGGAAGGTCTTCGATTTCCTGATAGAGTATAATGTCAGGTTGAATCCCAAGAAGTGTGTATTTGGTGTAACTTCAAGAAAGCTATTGGGATTCATCGTTTCAAATGAGACATCGAAGTTGACCCAGTGAAGGTCAAGGCCATATTAGAGATGCATCCTCCCATAAATATCAAGGATTTAAGAAGCCTTCAGGGTAAAGTAGCATCCATAAAGCGATTTATCGCACAATTATCAGACAAATGTTGACCCATGAATCGACTGCTATACAAGGGAGTCCCATTCAATTGGGATGAGTACTGTCAAGAGGTCTTTACTGAAATCAAGTGATACATGGCAATGTTGCTAGTACTAGCTCCACCAAGATCAGATGTGCCTTTTTTGCTATATATTTTGGAAACTGACTTTACATTGGAAACCATGTTAGCCCAAAAGAATGTGTAAGGTAAATAGGAAGCCATATATTACATCAGTTGCACCTTGGTGAGTTATGAGCTTGGTTTGCGTATGTGGAGAAGCTAAGGTTAGCAGTAGTGTTCACAACGAAGAAGTTACATCATTATATGCTAAGTCATACAATGTAGGTAATATCCAAATAAAATATTTTGTAGTATATGATGAGCAAGACATATCATAATACACGTACTACAAAGTGGATCATGCTATTGATAGAATTTGATTTGGAATTCATCAGCTAAAATTCCATTAAGGTATAGGTCATAGCTGATAAACTAGCTGAGGCACCTATCGAGAATAGTAGGCCTCTCATCATAGATCTCCTGGATGATGCAGTCTTCGCATTATCAGAAGCACCCGAACCTAAAGAACTAGATAACAAAGCTGATATGACTATGTTCTTCAATGGTTCGAAGTGTGAGCAAGGGGGTGGTGCAGGAATTGTCTTTTTCATGCCACAAGGTGCTCTAATGCCCTTGTAATTTAAGCTAGAATTTCCTTGTACTAAAAATAATGCTGAATATGAAGCCCTAATCTTGGGACTCCATACAACTATCACCATGAAGATTAAATGATTAAATATCTTTGGTGATTTCCTTCTCATAGTTAATCAAGTGAGGGAATTTTTCAATGTAGGTGTCCCATATTGAAAGCTTACAAGGATCTTGCTGATAAATATCTAGCCCAGCTAGAGTGGTACAACATCAAGGTAATCCCTCACACATCAAACAGATTTGCAGACACTATGGCATATTTGGGATCCTTAATCCCTCAGAATCTGTCTGTCGACTTTACTACCATTAATGAAAATATGCTATCGCACGCCGCAATGTAGCGTGCAACTTTTGATAACAAGAAATTAGTCAAAATGATTCATATAGAACAAAACCATGAATGGTTATATAAAGCTAGAGACTTTCCCAAGAAGGTGTCCTAGGGGTATTTGATCTCGTAGGGTCCTACAGGGAATGGCACCACCATTCACCATAAGGTTGTATCCCAGTCTACATTCACGCATAGTGAAAAACCAGGGGAACAAGTCATATTGACAGTCAAGGCAGAAGCTTATCAGGATTGGATGTCACAATTACATGACTTCCTAAAACTTGGTTTAATCTCGTAGGAATTGTCGCATGCCACTAAAAATACATTCAGATAGAAAGGAATAAAGTATGTCTTTCTTGGAGATATCTTGTACCATAGAAGCTATGATGGAGTTCTTTTTTGTTATCTTGAGCCCCAAGAATCAGTTTGGGCAATTTTAAAAGTTCATGACAGTATATGCGGTGGCCATTTTAATGACATAGCCATTATCAAACACATACTTCAAATGGGTTACTATTGGCCCACTATGGAGAATAATTGCACCATGTATGTCAAGAAATGCGTTAAATGCCAACATCATGCTAATATTACGTACTTGCCATTGCAGGCCTTACAACCCATTCAAGAAGCTTGGCCATTTTCTCAGTGGGGTCTAGATATAATTGGTAAGATCTCTCCTCTATCATCGAATTGACATACATTTATTATAATGACTACTGAGTATTTTACAAAGTGGGTGGAAGCCATTCCCTTAACAATGAAAACTAGAGCACGTATTATAGAGATTATACTTCATAATATCATTAGTCATTTTGGGATACCATCCAAGATAATCTTGGATAATGGAACATCATTTAAGAATAAAACTATAAGGGCTTTAATGTCTAAGTACAATATACAACACATTTTTGTGACTCCATATTATTCACAAGTAAATGGGCAAGCTAAGGCTTCAAAAAAGATAGTGGTAGCCATCTTGAAAAATATGGTACAAGAAAACCACAAATATTGGTACATCCAACTACCCCTTGCGCTATGGGCTTATAGGACTAGCATTTGGACGACCATTGGGGCAACTTAGTTTTCACTAGTATATGGAATTGAGGCCATTATGCCTCTATAATTGGAGATTTCAATACTACACATCGCATTGAAAGAGTTCATCGACGATGACAAGACACGATAAGCTTACCTAGATCAATTGATGCTTCTTGATGAACGTTGCATGAATGCCCTTGAGCATCTCCACATTTACCAAGAGCACTTAAAATGAGCTTACAATAGTAAAGTCCACTTGAGAGACTTTAAGGTTGGTGATCTTGTGCTGAAAGAGAACCAATAGAACTCAAACCTGCCACCACACTTGCAAGATAAATTTATGGCTAACTGGTTAGGTCCTTACATCATCTTAGAGCATATTGGACCTGGAATGTATAGCCTGACATCTCTTGAAGGTGTTGAAGAGCCTGAAACTATCAAAGTCCTTCATATTAAGGCATTCCACACATAATAATTCAAAAACTTAAAAATATGGAAAATTTCAAAATCCATAAAAATAAAAAAATCTAAAAATATTGTATTTCATTTGCATCATGCATTTTCATTTTGCACATGCATTTCATTTAATTGCATTGCATTAGGCATATCCATCTGTCATATTTGCATTAGGATAGGTTGATTTTACAATATTACAAATGTCGCCACATTTGTATTTCAATCATGCATCTATGCACCATCATATTCCATCACCCTTGTGAGTAATTGTGTTTCTCAACACAACCCCTCCCATTGCTATGAAGAATATACTAGGGTTTTTCGGTCATTCAGCCATACCTAGTGGTCTTCTCAGAGTTTCTAGAAAGCTTGCTTTGCTTTTGTAGATGAGGTCTAGTATGATAGCACTTAGCATATCATAATCCCATCACTAATCAAACACATTAACGATCCTACTTAGGGTAAGGAAGGATGAACACTACAAAAGTGGTCCAAGTCATCTTAGGTGAAATGTTTTGTTACTTGCTCATTTTATGAGGTGCAATGGTCTAGAGTAGTGGTAAAAGGACAAGTTTACCCCCTACCCGAATAAATACCTTACTTACAAATGAAGGAGAAAAATCCCAAAATTCAAATCAAATCCCTTGCTCAAAACAAAAGAAAAACAAAACAATATACAAAATAAACAATGATTTTTTATCACTATATATAAGCAAGTATCCCAATAAATTGAAGAAAAGAAGGGAGTGAGCTTGAATCCCTAGAATGATAAATGCTCGAAAATCATAGGGTGAACCCCAATACAACAATGTGTTGAATGAATCCCGCCTGGCATTGGGGTAGGTCTAAGCAATTCACAAATGAGCTAGCTTTAGGTGGCCTGTATTGCCTAGTGGTCTAGTCTAACTAAATGCAAACCTAGGATCGAGTGGATATTTAAAGATATCCAATAAAGAAATGGACTGAATGAATCCTGCCTGGCATTGGGGTATTCTTATGTCTCATCTAATTTATTCATTTGCACACACAAGGGTAATGAATAACTTGGTCTTTCATATAATTTTTTTTTTTTAGAAGTCTAGTATAGTCATTATACAACTTTTGATAAGTCAACTAGGGTGTTTGAGTTTCATGGAAAACCTCAAAAATTCCCAAATAGCAACAACCATTTCAATCATTCAATTATCAATTTTTTTTTATGAGAGTTTGTTTATTAGGACTATTCATAATATAGATTAGATACCGGATGGATATCAACAATGATATTTAAATGACCACTGACTATGTTGTGCATATTATTTTAACTTACAAAAGCTTGTGAATAGAAATAATACATCATGTCATAGCACACATGGGTGTTTAACTGATTAATTCTTATGATAAGCTATATCAATTACATTCATGATTATTATACATTATGTGGTGTCATCCATTAGATTGTTAAGCACATATTGCATTCATACATTATGTTTTAAGTGGTTAAAGCATATAGGTTCATTTACATTAGAACATCATCATGTAAATAATGCATTACATACATTGCATTCATCATATCATAACATCACAAATTAAATGCATAAAAATACAATAAATTAAACATGCATTTAACAATAAGTAGTGCATCATATGCATATATCATAGCAATCCATATACATATCTAGATCACAATATCTAGTCATACACACATTATCTAGGTAGTGCATGTCATCCATACATCACATCATATAGCATCAAATCAACATAACATATAAGCATTGCATCCACATGCATATCATAAATATAAAATAAATAAAACTACACATATAATGAGTCTCATAAAAGTCATATCATATATATATATATATATATATATATATATATATATATATATATATATATATATATATATATATATGTGTGTGTGTGTGTGTGTGTGTGTGTGTGTAAAAAAAGAGAGTATATAGGCATATGTCCAAAATACCCGTAGGCTAAAACTGTGTAGGTCCTTGAACTTACACTCAAAAATAGTACAAAAGCATATGTACAAATCTATACTAAGAAACACCTATACCCCTATCCTGTAAGGCTCCTATGTTGCCTCCACCCTCCCTATGGCTCTGTATAGAGCTGATACCAGTGGACCTCTCTATCCTGGGTGTCTTGTGGTTGGGTCGAGCTTAAGACTATCCTATATCCTGGGTCTAAGTTCTCTGAGTCCCTAGGTTTATGGTCCTCTCAGGAACCTCACATTGAGTAGCTTGATATATCCCTCTAAGCGAGAGATATGAGCAGTTTCTGATGATCGTTCGTTGAGATGATGCTAAACCAGAGCCCACAACTTCTTGATATATACATCTGGTTCCAAACCTATGCATCCCTATGCAGTTAGAACCACAAGATCAACCTATGGAGTTGAGGGCTTCCCTCATGCACCAATAACCTAATCCCTCTCATGAGTCATGATCTATAGTTGAGATCATGCTAGATCTCGCTCGAGTGTCATCTTATCTAGAGTTGTAGTGGAATTGTTAATTTGCACCTAGTGAAGGGTCCTCTCCTCCTAGTAGCTCTGCCATTACTCCTATCCTTGTATTAGTTGGGTCTGTGTTGAGCTTAATTACGCCTATAAAGTAGCCACGGTGGTATCCCTCTATAGGATCTGCATTTGTAGGGTCCCCACCTATATCTGTAGGCTGGCTACCTAGGCCCAGAGCTGTGCAACCTCATAATTAGGCTCCTCCTCATCCTCCTCAACCTGGGGCACATCCTCAGCAGCTACACTCTCTCCCCATCCACCCTCGATCCACTGGAAAATCCTACACCCATGAGGATTTTCTCCCTCTGGATGTAGCTCCACTACCTCTGCTCTTGCGGCTCTGTCTCCATCCCTACGGAGTTGGCCACTGCCTCACCAAATCATAAGAGTCCACCAGGGGCCATAATCTGCATTGGTCCCCATGTTTTCCAATCATCGTCCTCGTCACCCAAGGGGGTGACCTATGGCCATGTTATATCTCTCTCCAGATTTAGGCGATGGTAGAGAGTAGGCATGGGTGGAATGTTATGGAAGATACCAAACTACCTCAGGACACGTGAGAAGTGGAAAAACTCATGCATGTTGGTCTTACGCCCGATAAGCTTCCTATCTCATCCGGTATGCCTCAGGTACTTATCTACCTATAGCCACATGAGATAATACATGTAGGGCCTCCATAGCACCTACCCAATCTATAGTTGTGAGATCTGATCGATGTAGTACTCCAGTTCTCCTACTCGAGTCCTGCTCTGAAACACTTAAGCCTCTTTGGGCCAATAAGCAACATAGAACTATGAAGCCTCTGCAATGTTGCTAATCTTACATGGAAGTCCCCCTGTATGATAGATGGTGATATGTTGCCACGCCCATATCTGCAACAACATGCTGCAAGTGACTCTAGCGTGGCCCCATTGTGTAATCCTATATAGCTCGTCATAGAGCTGGGCTAGGAGGGCGCAACCCCATGATAGAATTATTAACTACTCTATAGTGCTCCCAAGAAGATCCTGCATCCTAAAGAGAAGGTTTTAGGGGAACCTCACTCCTGATGTGTTTGGTAGGAGGATGTGGATGCATAGAAACATCAATATGGTCTATCTCTTTGAGAAGATGTGTGCCCTCTACCAGCACTCAATGGGCACACCCCCATGGTCAATTTACTTCAGTACCACATTACTTCGATCACCAAAGATCCATCATAAAATTGTAGTCTTCGTCATAGTAGGTGAAGAGGTGATGACCTCGCCATCAATGGGGATGCGAAAGATGTTGTAAACATCCTCCAAGATGACTGTGATCTCCTCGATAGATAGGTGTAATGTATTGGTCTGTGCATCCCAGCGACAGGTGAACGCAATCATATAGTCCTGATCAGGCCTAATGATAGGGAGGCAGATGACATAGCTAAGCCCTATAGCATCGAACCACACTTGGTTGACAACACTAATCCCTTGGAGGATGTTCTATAGAGCTCATACTCCCTCGCTCGGAAGGTCAGCTAGAAGAGCACATAATAATAAACACAAAATCAATCAAAAACATCAAAAAATGAACCTCAAAAGTCAAACAAATTCAAAAATATTCAAAAAAGATAAAAACATTCATAAATGCATGAAACACATTCAAAATAATTAAAATTGCACTTCAAAACATTCAAAAAATCAATTAAACCAGTTAAAATTAAAAAAAAATGAAAAATTTGAGAATTTTTTCTAAAGTTGCCTAACCGCGGCTGGGACCCACGACCGGCAGCAATGGTCAAATTTATGACCATTGGAATTTGAACCTAGCCATGGTTTATAGTTGTAGCCCCCAATTTTCCAATTGTGAACCACGGTTGCCACCCATGGCTAATATCAGTGACATTTTTGGGGTCACGTCCCACCCCAAATAAAGACAAAAATATTAAAATTAAAACCCTCCCCTCTAAAACTAACCTAGACTAATCCTAAACTAGGGCGAGGTTCTTTACCAGCAGTTTAGTGTGGCTAATTTAATACGTTAAATAATGAGGTTCATTTTATTGGGTAAATCAAATATGAGTGATACGTGTGGCTACCTCCGTCGCACCGACTCTGCCACTAGTGGATGTGTCCATCAGGTCCGCCATGTGTGTGCTTTGTAAGGGTTGCAGCAGTGTTCCATATCACAAGTTCAAACTCACCTCTCAGAGCCCTCAGTTTGTAAGCTAGCAATTGAAAATAATGACATTGAAAATGACAAAATTTCTTTTATATTTTTAATTTTTCTTTCGATCGTGCTTGGCACCCACGGGCACAAAATTAGGTTTTTCGATCGTGGGTCGGAGCCATGACTAAGAAAATTGAAAAATTTGGCTGCGTCTGACAAGCGCGGCTAGCGTTCGTCAAGCGCGGCTAGCGTCCAACAATAAATACCCTCAAAATTCAACCATGAGGGGCTTCAAAATAAAAAATTAAAAATATGTAATCGGCCAAAACCCTCAAAATTTTCAAAATAAAAAAAAAAAATTCAAATTTCAAATACACCTCGTATCTAGTTATTTACCCTATACACTTGGTGGTTGTAGCAACTTGAGATCCATGCAATCCAAAAATATGAGTAAATTACCATAAGGTCATTTAGTGCAAATTAGTTATCGTGGAATTGATATGCTTCACTTCAATCTCTAAGAAGGCCTAGACAGCCAAACTGCTCCACGGGAACGAGGTAGTCATCTCAATTCTCCTATGATATTTTTAGCAGATCATCGAACAATATGATTCAACATGAACCTAATTGCAATTGTTATCATTTTGATTCCCTAAGAAGGCCATTGCGGTCAGACTGCTCCATGGGATAGATATGTACAATTACTATTAATAGTTGCAATCATGGTTGAATTAAGCCTTGCCAAGTAATTAAAGTGCTAAAACCTTAAATTTTTCAAATCACTTACAGTGGTCAAGTGACTCGTCGCTTCATTAAATTGTCCTACCCTCATCAAATCGTCACTTAAGGGGGTAGTCATAATATCAACTATCATAATCAAATTCAATAGATCACTTGATCTTGTCAAATTGTGTTCGTCTTATGAATCATTGCCAAAGACTATCATAAACTTACCCTTTTCTAGGGCAAAAAACAACTATGATAGTTAAGTTAGTAGCTCTTCACCTATTGGTACTATTGTAGCACTGAAGCTACTCGATCGTTGCTAGAGCTTGCCAAAGCTTTGTAAATTTAAGCCTTCCCTCAGTTGGAAGTAATGATTCTAAGATGCATGTCCTTTGGTAGGATTGGGCATCTAATGTTGATCAGATCAATGATCATCATTAAACCTACGATATTGTTTTAGGAGGTCTATTTTTTCTTAGCATTGTTTGTTCTCACAATGCATCCCAAAAGGGGCATCTATAGACACCTAAAATACGTCATGTCGAGACGACTACTCATATGGGACATGCAAACATACCATATGAATGATCTTGGATAGCTACAAGGTGAAGTAGTGGTTTTAACCACTCAATTTGGGTAGAGTTTGCTAACTCAGCCTTAGCCACGACTAAGATTTGTACCCTAACAGAGCTATCCGCGCCTCAGAGCCACAACTAGCATCAAAACTATTTTGAATCTTGGGCTGAGCCAAACTCAATTACAATGACCTGGGTAACGATAATTCAAATGGTTTTAGGCAAGGAATCATCGAGAAGGTTCCCTGCAACTGATCTAACTACATGTTTCTTGTTCTTGTTTTCTCCATGAAGCTAGAGCAAGGCCTTCAATGTGTTATAAGACCCCCCTCCAAATTGGGGAGAAGTCTAGAGAAAGTTTGCATTTGAACTTAGCGAAGCTCTGCCAAAATGGATAGAAAATTGATATCCCTTGAGGAGAATCAAAATACTTCCCAATTGTGGAGTGACAAGCATGAACCCTTCAATGGAGCTTCCCAAGAACTAGGAAGCACAATATCACAATTGAGCCTCTTACACAATGAATTCAGATAATTCAACCACCAAATCTATCAGAGGACATCAAGGCAACCCTTGACCATCAATTCAACAAGAAGAATTAGAGATCCAAGACCATATTTGGAGAGAAAAAAGGTTTTCGCCTCATCCGCGGCTAATAGTGCTAGTTATACCTCAAACCCATGGTGAGGGTTTGATATCTGTTTTTACGTATTTTAGCCATAGATTTATAGTTTTATGCTTTCATATTGATAGATTAACCATAGATTAATCTTCTTTGATGCATTTGTATGATTATATCTAGATATTTAGGGTATACTTCATTTCTTAGTATTTATCAATTCTAGACTAGTTTATGTTCATTTCATGCAATTCGAGTTTCTAATGGCTAATTAGGAACTTCCTCAGCTAGATTTATGCTTCTGTACATGCTTTACTGCAATTTAATGATTTCTTGCATAGTTTCATAGATTACATGCTTCATTTGCTTTCTTTAGCATTATTTATGCAAGATTCCTCCAAAAGCCTCATTAAGAAATGCCACATTTGCTTTTAATCATTTCGTGTTATTTCTTGAATCCATCCATTTGCAATACATTCAAGGTAGCATATGCCTCTATGTTGAGCAAGGTGCAACAACAATATTGTCATTGTTGTCAACACAATCAGATAGATCTATTGATGCAGTGGAAAGAAAGTTCAAAAGCTATTCAGATGCAGAAGACAGGAGTTCAAAGGTTATTCAGAGTATATACAGTGATTTTCCAAGAAGACCGAAGTGGCCCATTTGCAAAAGATCAAAGAAAAAGACAAGTAAAAAAAGTGTCATGATATCACGACATATACAACAGGCAAGGAAAACTGTCACGATTTCGTGACATGTTGGAAGAGAGAGAAAAAGCAAGAAAAACTGTCGTGATTTCGTGACATGTTGGAAGAGAGAAAAAGCAAGAAAAATTGTCGTGATTTCACATGTTGGAAGAGAAAAAGGCAAGTGGAAAAACTGTCATGATTTCGCGACATGTTGGAAGAGAGAGAACAAGCAGGAAAAACTGTCACGATTTCACGACATGTTGGAAGAGAAAAAGGCAAGTGGAAAAACTGTCGCAATTTCATGACATGTTGGAAGAGAAAGAGAAAGCAAGAAAAAGTGTCACGATTTCGCGACAAGTTCGAAGAAAGAGAACAAGAAAAGTGTCGCAATTTCACGACATGTCGTATTTTCACGACTAAAACAAAAGAGAGAAAGTAAGTTTGAAAAGTGTCGCAATATCGCGACATGTCGCATTTTCATGACAAAAGAAAGAGAGGAAGCGTACGGAAGTAGAACTGTCGTTATTTCACGACAAGTTCGAAGAAAGAGAACAAGTAATAAAAGTGTCGTGATTTTACGACATGTCGCATTTTCGCGACTAAAATAGGAGAGAGAAAGTAAGTTTGAAAAGTGTCGCGATATCGTGACATGTCACATTTTCACAACAAAAGAAAGAGAGGAAGAGTACGAAAGCGGAACTGTCGCGATTTCATGACAAAAGCAGAAAGCAAGACTTCGAAAGCAGAAGTGTCATGATTTTGTGACAAAAGTAAAGAAGTAAAGTACGAAAGCAGAAGTGTCACGATTTTGTGACAAAAGTAGAGAAGAAGACTTCAAAGGCAGAAGTGTCACGATTTCGCGACAAAAGCAAAGAAGCTAAGTACAGAAGTAGAAGTGTCACGATTTCGCGACAAAAGCTAAGTTAAAGACTACAAAGGCAGAAGTGTCGTGATATCGCAACAAAAGCAAAATCGAAGTATTTGAAAGTAGAAGTGTCATGATATCATGACAAAATAATAGAGAAAGCGTACGGAGGCGAAAGTGTCGCGATATCCCGACATGTTGTATTTTCGTGGGCCAAAGCTAAGAGAAAGAGCAAGGAGAAAAAGTGTCACGATATCGCAACATGTAGCATTTTTGCGGTCCGATGCAAGGAGAAAGAGAGAGAGAAAAAGTGTCGCAATATCGCAACATGTTGTGTTTTCACGGCAACAGCAACAAAAGAAGCTTCAGAGGTAGAAATGTCATGATTTCGTGACAGGTCGTATGTGCGCAAGACAAGAAGAAGAACCCAACTAAAATGAGAAGTATGACAATGGACCGACATCTCTACAGCATTTACAGGGGCAGATACAGAGTGAATTCATGCAGCTAAAATATGAAGAGTGAACAAAAGTCAGTGCGACGGCTACAGGGACTGTTACCAAATGAAATCTTCGAGCGATGGAATTACCGAATATCTTCATGAGTTGAAGCCGACTAAGACCGATGACAACCGACTAAGATTAGGGTTTACATTTGTTATGCAAGCCGATTAAGATTAGGGTTTTCATCATGAAAATATTGTTATAAAAGGAGGGCTATTTAGAGAATTGTAGAGTAGTTGAATAAGTCGTCGAATGCGTGTCGAAGTGTGAAATGTGGCCGTAAGAGCGCAAAAAGCGCAAAAGTGGCAAGATGATGGTGAAGTGTGAAAAGTAAGAGAAGAGTTGTGTCGAATTGTCCTAAGTGCGTCTGTGAGTGCGCAGAGAGCGAAAAGGTTGAAATTCGACCAAGTGCGGTTGTGATTACGCAGAGAAAACAGAAGGCGTAGAAAGTGCAAAGGGCGAAGACGAACGTAAAGTGCAGCTGTAAGGGCGCAAAGTGTACGAAGACAGTGCGTAGAGGGTGCGTCAAGAAGTGACTCAAAAAAGGTGAAGTGCGGATGTAGATTGCAAAATATGTGTCTGTTTCGTAAACAGTGAGAGAGATTGGGTAAGCAATAGACCAATCAGGGTCTTGTAAAAGCGAAGGTATTTTTTTGTTAAACTTCTAGATTCAAAATTGAAGTCCAGGTTGCAGCTTGGCATCAAGGGTTGGTGCTCCTTCTAGTAGGTGTTGGTAAATCAGGGGTTGGTGCTCCTTTCTGTTGGTGCAAATAAATAAGGGGTTGGTGCTCCTTCTAGTGGGTGCTGGTAAATTGATTGTAAAGTTGGTGCTTTGCAAAGGCTAGATTTGGATGGTAGTCCAAGAAATCATTCTTGAGGAGTAGCCAAATTGGTGAACCTCGTTAAATATTGTGTTGTGTGATGTTCTCTTGTGATACTTGATTTATCTGGTTTTAAGGTTTCATTATTTCAGTTTTAAGAGCTATGAATTTAAGTTTAAATAACTACACTGATTCACCCCCCCTCTTAGTGTCATTGTAAGACTAACAATTGGTATCAGAGCCAAGTTCCCTTCTTAGGCTAAATCAGTCAGGGTTGATCTTGGATTAGTATGCAATGGGTAAGAAGAATAGATCCTCCTCCAAAAGGGCATCTCGATCAGTTTCAGCTCTCGTGGAAGAGAAAATTAAACCAGAAAAGGTTGAAGAATTCTCATCAAACAAAGCACCTTTGTTTGATGGAACTAATTACTGTGGTCCGGAGAATCGGGATGCGGATATATCTTTGTGCTTTGGGATACGATATTTGGGATTCAATAGACAATGAATACACAATACCCATCACTCCTCCAACCGATGCTGTCGATAAGAATCTATTTGAGAATGACTCAAAAGCAAAGAATGCTATCAGGTGTGGATTAGTAGATAGTGAACTGGTAAAGATCATGAGTTGTAAAACAGCAAAAGAAATATGAGACAAACTGAGGAGTATTCATGAAGGAGACGATGAGATCAAGGAGGCCAAGTTACAAACACATCAAACTCAGTTCGAAGCTTTAAATTTGAATGACGATGAGAACATAGAGGAGAACATAGAGGCATATATGCTGAGAGTTAATGAAGTCCTAGAGGATGATTCTAAAAAGGAAACAGGTGGAGGTATTTTCATGACACTCGAAGAAGAAACATAAAAAGAACAAGAATGTGATGAAGAAGAAATTGATGCAAAAATAAATTTGAAAGAGGAACTAATTGCAGCTCTGGATGAATTGAAGATAGAAAGAAAAAGGAATAAGGAAATCTCAAGAAAGCTTGAGGATGCAAATGAAATAATAACCAATTTGAAAGTATAGGTAGAAGAATTCAAAAGGATTGAAGAAACTCTCAGGTCACAGATCAATGAGAAAGAGATTGGTTACTGCAAACAAGAGGAAGAGATTGTTTTATTGAAGAAACAACTAGAAGAGGCCAATACAAATCTCAAATTCAAGAAGAGCATAGAGTTGCTAGATAAAATGATAAGCCAACAAAGAAGCTCCACGGATAAGCGTGGTCATGGATATGAAGCTGAACAACCTTCATCTTCCAACTCTGTAGAGAAGTTCACTGCTGAAGGATCGAAGCAAGAAAAGTTTGAAGCTGAATCTTCAAAAGGAAGAAAATATCAAAGGAGATCTACAGCAAAGCAACCACAACAAAAGAGGTTCTATCACTATCACTCTATTCATAATAATACTTTCTAATGGCTATTGTTTCAGATGCAACCAGTATGGTCACAAGGCAATTTATTGTGGATTGAATAATAAATCATCTGCATTTCTGAGTGAACACTATGTACAATTTTTTCAATGTAATGGTCATGGGCACATAGCAAGGTTTTGTCCAAGCACTTTTGTATCTAATTTAAGGCAAAACAATAGATTTCATCAGACGCAAAGAACGCAACATAGACAGGGAATAAATCATGTACATAAAATAAAGGAAAATAATCATTCATCAAGGATGCACAAGTGACAACCACAGAAGAGAAATGTTTGAGTTCACGAAAAGGTGCAAAACAGGGATGTAGTTGAAAAATCCAAGCCCGAGTTCAAGAAAGTTTGGAGAAAGATAGAAGAAAGGAAATCATGTCTCCTTGGACCGAAGGAGACTACTCCGCTATTGCACTAAGCAACTCCAGGTAACACATCCTCAGGAGGAGCAATCTTGAAGTTTCATTTTAATGCTCCTATGTATTTGTTTGATTACCTGAGGATGAAAGGCAAGTAGTTAGGGAAGTTGTCGTATAGTTGTCGAAGTGTGTTTTTAGTTCATGTAGTTGTTTGTGGAAGTGCCATGAAGGGTGGTGATTAAATTGAGAGTTGTCATTATTGGTAGTATTGCTATATGTCATTGTTGTACTGGTGATGGTTCTTACTGCCACTGTCCAAAGTTAAGGATTATAACAGTTCAGATAATTTGGTTAGTGAAAGAATGTTGCCCTAGCCGCATATATGTGTTTCGATAAAAGCAGTGTGTATTTGAACTACACATTGACGTGAAGATTGTTAGATCTATTATGACGTTGTGGTGAAAAACATTGAAGTTTGATTATTGATTTATGTTTAGCTCATCAAGATGAGCAACTTTGCTTTGTGAATCATACCTATCTGAGGTCCAGAAGTATGAGTTTGATTAAGGTGCACTATAGTTGGCCATGAAGTGTTTGACAAAATGTTGTCTCCTGATTCGAACAGTTAAAATTAAGGTGTGACCAATGGTGACTGTAGAAAACATAGACCAAGTTGAAAATGTAAAAAGGAATTTTGTTGGTGTTGTGGTACAGTGTTTGATGCTTGCACAGAGTTGGCAGTAATATTACAGTGTCGGTACAGTGTTGGACAAAAGTTGGTACAAGTGTGAGTCACTTGACAATTTTTTTGATAGATGTAAAATTAGCATTTTTGAATGGGAAGCTTGAAGAAGAGGTTTATATTGAGCAACCAGATGGTTTCCAGCTTGGTGATGATCCCAACTTGGTTTGTAAGTTGAAGATATATGGCTTGAAACAAGCACCCCGAGCATGGTATGCAAGGCTAGACAACTATATCACTCAATAAGGTTTTAAGAAAGATGATATCATATTTGGCAGCAGCAAAGATGAGTTGTGTAAAGATTTAGCAAATAAGATGCAGAAAGAATTTGAAATGTCAATGATTGGTGAACTTTCGTATTTCCTCAAGTTGCAAGTTAATCAAAATAAGAAGGGCATATTTATTTCTCAAGTTAAATATGTGAAAGAGATGTTAAAAAAGTTCACAATGGAGGATTGTAAGCCGCTTAGCACTCCCATGACGACAGGTTGCAAGTTGAGCAAGGATGACAAATATCCACCTATTGATCAAACCATGTACAAATATATGATTGGGAGCTTATTGTACCTGATAGCTACCAGACCAGATATTTTGCAGGCAGTATGCATGGTAGCACGATTTCAGGCTAATCCCAAGGAGACTCATGTGACGGCAGTGAAGAGGATTTTTCGATACCTCCAGGGTACTATGGAGTATGAGTTATGGTATCCGAATGGTAAGGACTTCACCCTTATTATGTATTCAAATGCAGATTGGGCAGGATGTATCGATGACAGAAAGAGTACCAGTGGAGGTGCATTCTATCTTGGAGACAGATTGGTCGCATGGCATAGTAAGAAACAAGAGTCAGTTTCCTTATCGACAGTAGAGGCAGAATATATTACAGCGACAACATGTTGTACGTAGGTATTATGGATGAAAAAAACCTTAAAAGATCTTGGTATTAACTTTAGTGAGCCAATATCAGTTAAGTGTGATAACACTAGTGCCATTAACATCTCTAAGAATCTGGTTATGCATTCACGCACAAAACACATTGCTATCAGGTATCAATTTTTGAAGGAGAATGTTGCGGAAGGTGAGGTTAAGTTGGATTTTGTTCCAACTACAGAGCAAGTAGCAGATATCTTCACAAAACCATTGCCTAAAGAAGTTTTTGAGTATCTTCATAATAAATTGGGAGTGGTCACACTTCCCAAGAATTGACTAGCTACAAGGATCACATTCTCAGGGGGAGCATTTAAGTATTTGATTATCTTTTTGCTCATGTTCATGATTTTTGCGAAGTGTAATAAATTTTGCCTGAGAATGTTGTGCATGGACTCAGCAGGAGTCTGCAGTAGCCCTTTGGTATTATTTTCAAATGGGAGAAGATTTACAGGAAATTGCATGTGTTGCCAACAATTCCAAAGGGGGAGATTGTTGAGCAAGGTGCAGCAACAGTATTGTCCTTGTTGTCAACATAGTCAGATAGATCTTTTGATGCAGTGGAAAGGAAGTTCAAAAGCTATTCAGATGCAGAAGACAGGAGTTCAAATGTTATTCAGAGTATGTACAGTGATTTTCCAAGAAGACCGAAGTGGCCCATTTGCAAAATATCAAAGAAAAATACAAGTAGAAAAGTGTCGCGATATCATGACATATACAACAGGAAAGAAAAATTGTCACGATTTCATGACATGTTGGAAGAGAGAGAAAAAGTAGGAAAAACTGTCACAATTTCGCAACATGTTGGAAGAGAGAAAAAGCAAGAAAAACTGTCACGATTTTGTGACATGTTGGAAGAGAAAAAGGCAAGTGGAAAAACTGTCGTGATTTCGTGACATGTTGGAAGAGAGAGAACAAGCAGGAAAAACTGTTGCGATTTCGCGACATGCTAGAAGTTAAAAAGACAAGTGGAAAAAATGTCATGATTTCACGACATGTTGGAAGAGAAAGAGAAAGCAGGAAAAAGTTTCACGATTTCATGACAAGTTCGAAGAAAGAGAACAAGTAAGAAAAGTGTCGCAATTTCGTGACATGTCGCATTTTTGCGACTAAAATGAAGAGAGAAAGTAAGTTTGAAAAGTGTCGCGATATCGCGACATGTCGCATTTTCACGACAAAAGAAAGAGAGGAAGTGTACGGAAGTAGAACTGTCGCGATTTCATGACAAGTTTGAAGAAAGAGAACAAGTAAGAAAAGTGTCACGATTTCACGACATGTCGCATTTTTGCGACTAAAATAGGAGAGAGAAAGTAAGTTTGAAAAGTGTCGCGATATCGAGACATGTCACATTTTCGTGATAAAAGAAATAGAGGAAGCGTACGAAAGCAGAACTGTCGTGATTTTGTGACAAAAGCAGAAAGCAAGACTTCGGAAGCAGAAGTGTCACGATTTCACGATAAAAGCAAAGAAGTAAAGTACGGAAGTAGAAGTGTCACGATTTCATGACAAAAGTAGAGAAGAAGACTTCGAAGGCAGAAGTGTCGTGATTTCACGACAAAAGCAAAGAAGCTAAGTACGAAAGCAGAAGTGTCGCTATTTCATGACAAAAGCTAAGTTAAAGACTACGGAGGCAGAAGTGTCATGATATCGTGACAAAAGCAAAGTTGAAGTCTTTGGAAGCAGAAGTGTCGTGATATCGTGACAAAAGAATAGAGAAAGCGTACGGAGGCGAAAGTGTCGCGATATCACATGTATTTTCACGGGCCAAAGCTAAGAGAAAGAGCAAGGAGAAAAAGTGTCGCAATATCACGACATGTAGCATTTTTGTGGTTCGATGCAAGGAGAAAGAGAGAGAAAGAAAAAGTGTCACGATATCGCGACATGTGTTTTTGCGACAACAACAACAAAAGAAGCTTCAGAGGCAAAAATGTCACAATTTCGCGACAGGTCGTATGTGCGCAAGACAAGAAGAAGAACCCAACTAAAATGAGAAGTATGACAGTGGACCGACATCTCTACAACATTTACAGGGGTAGATACAGAGTGAATTCATGCAGCTAAAATATGAAGAGTGAACAAAAGTCAGTGTGGCGGCTATAGGGACTGTTACCGAATAAAATCTTCGAGTGGTGGAATTATCGAATATCCTCATGATTTGAAGCCGACTAAGACCGATGACAGTCGACTAAGATTAGGGTTTACATTTGCTATTCAAGTCGACTAAGATTAGGGTTTTCATCATGAAAATATTGTTATAAAAGGAGGGCTATTTGGAGAATTTTAGAGTAGTTGAATAAGTCGTCGAATGCGTGTCGAAGTGTGAAATATGGCCATAAGAGCACAGAAAGCGCAAAAGCGGCGAGATGATGGCGAAGTGCGAAAATTGAGCGAAGAGTCATGTCAAATTTTCCTAAGTGCGTCTGTGAGTGCGCAGAGAGAGCAAAGTGTGCAGAGAGCGAAAAGGTTGAAATTCGACCAAGTGCGGTTGTGATTGCGCAGAGAAAGTAGAAGGCACAGAGAGTGCAAAGGGCAAAGACAAGTGCAAAGTGCAGCTATAAGGGCACAAAGTGTACGAAGAAAGTACGTAGTGCGGCTGTAGATCGCAGAAGATGTGTCTGTTCCGTAAACAATGAGAGAGATTAGGTAAGCAATAGACCAGTCAGGGTCTTGTAAAAGCGAAGGTATTTTTTTGTTAAACTTCTAGATTCAAAATTGAAGTCTAGGTTGCAGCTTGGCATCAAGGGTTGGTGCTCCTTCCAGTAGGTGCTGGTAAATCAGGGGTTGGTGCTCCTTTTTGTTGGTGCAGATAAATAAGGATTTGGTGCTCCTTCCAGTGGGTGTTGGTAAATTGATTATAAAGTTGGTGCTTTGCAAAGGCTAGATTTAGATGGTAGTCCAAGCAGTCATTCTTGAGGAATAGCCAAATTGGTGAACCTCGTTAAATCTTGTGTTGTGTGATGTTCTCTTGTGATACTTGCTTTATCTGGTTTTAAGGTTTCATTATTTTAGTTTTAAGAGCTATGAATTTAAGTTTAAAGAACTACACTGATTCACCCCCCCCCCCTCAGTGCCATTGTAAGACTAACACTCTAATCATGGAGAAGAAGGTCACCATTGATCTTGAACAGTTAATGTCCTATTGGAAAGTTTATAGATTACACCACCCCCTCGTTTAGAGGGTTTTCAAAATTTTATTGATTGTATCAACATTGCGTATCCCTAAGAGGGACGTATATATAATCAAATTTGGTAAATTTTAATAAAAGGAAATTCCATTTATTGTTGAATTCATTATTGTCAATTTTGCATGCTTTAATGTTTGATAGTAATTGATGCATTAGTTAGGTGTATGCTTTCTGCGTGGGTACACCACCGTGCATCTATAGTTTCATAGAACCGAGATCATGATGAAGAGCATGATTAGTAACATCTTGTTTTACAAGGCTTTATGTTTTATTTGCTTATTTTTCTATGATTGCATGATTATCTGGTTAGGATTATGTAGCATTATGTTTGTATCTTGATTTGTAGGTGCTACTAACCCTCATTTGGTTTTCGTGTGTAGAAGACAGGTATTATGGAAAAGCTACTAAAGCTGGAGTGGTCCCGCATTGGATATCAAAAGCCCACTCACCCCTTGGAGTTGTAGCTGGAGAATGAAGAGCAAGAATTCCTATGAAGATTTGGAAGACCCCCATTCCATTATTATAAGCATTGTATCAATACAGAGAGCATTGTAACATTACCCCATTACACTTGGGGTAATCCGAAATTCATTTGTAAACATTGTATCAAAAATCAATAAAGAAAAGCAATTTTGGCAATTTATATTTCTCTATGTTATATCTATTTTGTGCTTAGTTCTTTTGGTTACAATTAGGTTTGAGAAAAGCACAAAAATCTTGGATGATATTATCAAAGCACAAATATCTTTGGTTATAAATACTGGACTTGGTTTTTGAATAAAGTCAAAAGAAAAAAATGAGTCAAGCTCAAAAGGAACAAAGGCATCAAAAAAATAATTAAATAAGAGCCTAAGACCTATGCTGATGTGTTGAGAAGTGAAAGCATCAAGAAAGAAGAAAACAAAGCATCATCATGGCAAAGTTCCATCACAAAATAGCAATGAGAGAACCATACAACCATATTCTCCAAGGCAATCAAACAGGTTTCAATATTTCTTTTGGGGTTATTTTTTTTCATGTCACCAATTTGGTCATAAAGCTGTAAATTGTAGGATCCGTGCTAAAAATGATTCTCGCTTCACCAAGAGGAATTTCAATTCATTTGCACCTCTCATGGACTACATCATTTATTACAAATGTAATAATTTTGGGCATAAAGGTAAATGGTGTAGAATGCTATTCCTTGAACTTCTAAAATCAAGTAAGAAGGAGGATGGTCAAACTATTCAAAATAATATGTCCTCAAAAGTTTGGAAAAATAAAATGGAATAAGAAAAGGAGCATAGTAAGTTGGGAGTAGTTTCACTCCCATATCATCATTGAATGTCTCAATTAGAGCAGTTAGTAAGGGGGAGTTATCAAGTGTCTTATCATTTAGCCCCGAGAAGCCTTTTCCATTGATGTCAAAGGGGGAGAATTTTAGTAAGGAGGAGCAGCTTGTAATTTTAGTAAGGGGGAGCAGCTTGTCAAGGGGAGCAACTTGTGATCCTGTTGTAGTAAAGGAAAGTTAATTTGCAGGGTTGCCATTAATGACAAAGGGGGAGATTGTTAGAATGATTCACTATTGAGTTATCATTGATGTCAAAGGTCGACTTGGTTGCTGGTAAATGGTGGAGTTCTTGGGAAAATTATTCAAGGCAGATATATTTTAGGGGTGATTCAGATATATTTCAAGGGTGATTCAATTATAAGTTTGCTTATGAGTTTGGGCAATATCAAAGGGTTTATTTTTTTGATTTTTAAATATTTGAATATTTAAACCGACCCAAATTTTAACATATTTAAATTAAAAAATTTAAATATTAATGAAATGTGTATGGGCTGACTTCTTGGGCACCAAAGCAATAAGGTAAAGGTTGCATATAAATACACGGTCTGTAATTCATTTCTAAGATGGTAATTTTCAATCGTATACCTTCTATATAAATGGATGAGAGTGAATAAAGAAGTAGTGGTACAGGCAAAAAAATCTTAAGAGCACAACAGGGTTGAAGATATCATTAGCCATGCAAGAAGATTAATTTGTCAATTATTACAGTATCACCACGTTGATTAATAGGAATAAAGCGAGTGTCAAAAAAGAAATCATTAACGAGTCAAGAATTGGAGATTGTGTTCAAGTAGACAACCACAACAAGTGGAGTTTTGTGAAGAAGGCCAAAGACGTCGCCATCACCTCTAAATTTTCGTTGATGATAATATTGTGCAATAGAATTCAATCCCAGTTTCTCCTCTTTTTTTAAGGCTGAGAGCACGTGTCATTTTTTCTTCCCACTCGAATGCATGATCTGATTTCCATCCAATCCGACATAATCCTCATCATGAAAATCCTGTTCGATAGGTGTAGCAGTAGAAACTTGAGGAAGAAAAGATGAGAGTTGCGATGGAGTAAAGCGAAACAATGATTGGAGAGGATCTACAACTTGGTGGAACAACCAGTAGAGAGCAACAACTCAAGTAGTCTAGTGGGTTGACATAAGGATATCGCCAGAGGAACAAGGTTGCATGCTTGAGTTTGAGTGAATGACCAGTGGAGCTGTCAGATGCAAGCGTGAAGATCTACGTCCAAGAGAAGCATAAGGTTATTCTTAATATTTTAATTTTTCTTAAGTTTTATGCTTCTATAGACTATTGGGAAACCATCATCTTTAAGCTAGCTGATGATGACAAGAAAAAGCATGAAGATTTATCCCATTAAAGATATTAAAAAACCAAGGAGACAAATATTTTAGGTGTAGTAGGAGAAATTGTTGGTCACATTGCTGGCAGTGTTAAGACGAGAACAATCTATTTTCACACCATATTGGAAAGTAAAAGCACCACGATAAAAGAGATTAGAATCTTCAATATTTTGTGTACTTTAGCTTGTGGAAAATGTTAGTAGCACCTTTGAAATATCATGACTATCTTGAAAACACATGCAATTTCATTGTAACGATTGTGGTGAAGCGTTGAGAGGAGCACAGAGTACTCGGGATAAAATGTATAGCATAATATGATCAAGGGTGAAAATGCATAGGCAGTGACGATCAAAATAGCTACTTTGTGAGAGTTTGTAAGTAGAAGGTAGGTCAACAGTCAATAATGGTATCCATGCATCAATAGTCAGCAGTAATACGCTTAATGCCTACAGTCATTTTTGTGATGCAGGTTAGCTGTCAACAATGGTTAAAATTTGGAATGAGAAGCGACAGACCATGGTCAAGTGGTATAGGATACATAATGATTGATGAATAAGAGTCATGGCAATAAGCAATAGTGGAAGGTGGTGGCCATGAAGATGTCAAATTATCGAGTGCATAAGAGAACTGCACTATCATAGTGTGCGTATAAGCGAAACTTAATGTCATTGCAGCAGCATGTTTAAAACACGAAGTAACAGAACCACTTGTTGCATGAAAAGGATGAGCTCCTAGACATTGTTGATAGTTGGACTGGTATAGCTCTAAGGGTAGTGAGGTTTGGTGATTTCTCAAATTTTAGAGCAGACCTGTGTAAGTTTGCTGATCAGTTTTATTCGAAGGATGGTGCCTTTAGATCCAAGGTAGGTGCCTCAATGAGATTGGTGTCTCCCATAGGTTTGTGCCTACATTATTATAACAAGAATATTGGTGTCTCCCATAGGTTGGTGCCTATGTTATTGTAACAAGGATATTGGTGTCTCCTGTAGGTTGGTGCCTACATTATTGTAATAAGGAGATTGGTGTCTCCCGTAGGTTGGTGCCTACGTATTTGTACAAGGGGATTGGTGTCTCCTGTGGGTTGGTGCCTACAAATATTTTGAAGAAATAAAAGCAATATTTTTTCATGGTTTTCTCCCGAGAGGGTGTTTCCACATAAAACCCTTATCTCTTATGTGTATGGTTTTCTATGCATTGATTCATTATTGCATTCATATTATTGTAGTTATTGTTTGGAAGGAAATTTTTTATCTTATACTGTTCACCCCCCTCTCAGTATAAGAGTGTGTTTCTTCACTTACATCAAAGTAACAACTAGAAGATATACTATAATATTCATTATAATATTTTAAAAGAAGATTTTTAAGCTTTCAATTATAAGCCCATCTTCTAAAAGAAAGGATTCTACTACTTTAATATTTAAACCTAAACATTACAAATATAAATGAATCCAAGAGCAACCAAATCATGCTAGCAAAAACATAAATGACTCAACAATGCAGAAATGAAAGCTCAAATAGAAATTCCAAAAGGGAACTCAGACCAGCCCAAATCACACACAGACTAATGAACCTACCAACCAACAACCAAAGAAGTTCAGTGCAAATGACTATATTGATGCCTACTCAAATATAGAGCAACAAAATCATGAACTAATTGAGGTTGGTTACAACACAAACAAGCTCAACATAGGCAATAAAAAAGGGTTTCTTTACAACAAAAACCAAAGTGAAAGCACTGCAACATGGATCAACAAGATTACTATAACATCCTAAAGCAATTCAACTCATAATGAACATACAACTACTATTAAAACAATGAAGAGTAGGAGCCTACCTACTTAGATTAAGGTATCGATCACCCCCCATAAAGTATTTTAACTTAGGTTGACAATGATAATATTATTAAAAGCTAAAGAAACCAATAACAAGAAGCAGTGAAAGAGCAATACAAAATAAATAATTGTGCTGCCAAAAATATCACCCACCTCTACACTGCTTGGATAGATCTCAATTATCTTCGAGGTTTGCTACCAGCTTCCCTTGAGTTCTCACCTTACCTTTTCCTATCGATCTAGCCAATATCCCATCCTTGCATTATCAGACTATAAAGGTACATCTTACCTTTGGTGGTGCACCTTACCTTGACATGCACCAACATAACATATTCAAAGTGTGTTACATTCTCTTATTCTTTTCTAATGCTGTCCACTAACACAATATTAGCAAAGGTTTCCCTTCATGCTCCAACTTGATGGAAATGCAAAACTAAAAATGGTTCTTTTCACCAAGCCAAGATAGAGAAGAAATATTTTATCTAATTTACATATTAACATCAATAATTTCAATACAAGGTGAATAAGTGCTCCATATCAAACATTAACCTTTTATTATTGAATTAATTATTTTATCAATTAATATCAATCATTAATATTAATTATTAACATTGATATTAATTCTTCAAGTATTAATATTATTAGCCATATTAATACTTCATTGGATCAATCAATTAATCCTATGCTTCCAACTCAAGCAATACGAAGACCTTATTAAACCCATAATACATCACATTACTTTATCCTTAAGTAGATGACTTTTTAAGATAACTAACACATTACCCCTTTCCTACTAAGAATGAATCCTTTGCCAATGGAAATATCATGGTCTTGTTGAGTGAATATTTTTCCTTAGTGCAAAATAATCACCACAATCAGAGTATTAAATTGAAAACTCTCTCTTGCAAAGAAATTAAGTATAAACATGAATTTATCCAAGGTTATATTACACAAGCATTCTGCATATATGTATGAAAGCAAATATAATATATGCTAGAACTGGCTCAATAACCTGCAAGTGACAGTTAACAAGGGGCCTTGATGGTTTAATTCATACATGCTTAGTGATTATTTTCCTAAATCCTTAAAATGAATGTGAACTTTGCTCATGTAAGAAGTGATTCCTTTTAACATTCTTGGCATTAATCTATATTACCCTGAATCCCAGTTAGTAAGCCCATTTTATATTCAGATTAAAGGTGTAAGAATGAAAAGATGTGTGGAATAGTCCACTTCATTTTAAACTCCATACCTTTAATTAAGATTCATTTTACAGTTAGTAGATTCATTTTATCTTCATTATGAGTGTTCTACTAAATGTTAGGTTAGACTTTGAACATGTTAGTCAGTTAGTAAGTTAACATTCATTTGCATTATTTGCCATTAATGTAATATAGGCATTAGTACCCTCCCTCCTAGATTGATTTTATCTTGAATTTAGATTTGGAAAATTGAACAAACTTTATGCAATTTGGAGGTGCAAATTTTTTGGATAAGGACCAGAATGAAAATAAATGAATATGCAGGAAATTTTGTAAAATGGACCAAAATGTAAAACAAACTGAACATAAAATTTACAAAAATTTTGAACAAGGACCAGAATGAAAATAACTGAAAACAAAAAATGCAGAAATTCTGGACAATGACCAAAATGGAGAGAAATGAAATTCTGGAGATGGACCAGAATGGAGTTGGACAAAAATTCTAGACAAGGACTAGAATGAAAGCAATTAATGAAAATCACTTTTTCAAAACACAATCAAATATTTACAGAAAATAAATTTAATCTATTTACACCAAAGCTGGAAAAACATGCATACAATGCATGGTATCATATTCCCCTACCCTGCAAAAACATATATTATGAGACAAGTCTAAAGGTAACCTGATCTAAACAAACCTACATGAAACACAATCAGATTAGATCAAGTGCAAGACTCAAAGGACTAAATACTATCTGCATCAATATTAATCTTCACCTAGTATAACCCCCTAAAGGCATTAAATACATAGATACAAATTTAAAAGATGCAGTGAAAAGGATAAATGATTAAAATAATAACCCTCGACAAACAGTCTCCTCTGATTTTGCTCATAAAGTGTATGCTTGCCAAAATGTATGCATTAACTTCTTCAAAAATATATTTTTACAAAAATTTCTAGCCCTTTTACAATGAATTTCTTGAGTATGTAAGGTTTTGAAACACCTGTTCGTTTCCCCTTCCCTCATGACATTAAAAATATTATAAAACAAATATCTTAAAATTTTAATCATATTTAAATACTCCCAATAATCATAACTTTCAACTAACCAAAAAAAAAAAACCCAAGGAAAAAACATATTAAAACCATCAACCCTCCTCCTTTATACCCTTCCTTATGAATCCCCTTTACATTATAAATGTTAAAAAAAGAACAAATTCGAATATTTCATTTTCCCTTATGACTCCCTCTTAACATTATAACAACAAAAATTTATTTATTTTTACATTATAATATTAAAAAAAAATAAACTTTGAATATTCATTTTCCCTTATGAATCCCCTATGTATATTATAATATATAAAAAGAATTTCAAACATTTCTTTTCTCTTGGTGTTCGGTCTAGCAAGACCAGCACCATCCACACACCTTGGACGTGATTCAAACCGCACCAGATGGGACATCGAAAATGCACCTTTACCAACACGATGATCACTTAGGTCTAGAATAGACACTGAAATGACACCCCCTATACACTGTTGGTGGCGACGTATCCTTGCGTAACCATTGTGCTACCTGTCTGACAATCTACTGGTGACTCCACTTTTTCGTTAGATCTCAATCCGTTCCTTGCCTTACCAAGTCATCACATCATTCGTTGTTGCCTCTTCTTCCTCTGTTGTTCATCCCGTATCTAGTTTTCAGTATCCGGGCAGCCATTGGACATCTCTGCTCGTTTTTCACTGCATCAGGTATGCCATTGTTGCATCTTTCCACTACATTGACCATGTTTGACTGTGCCTTGTTTGTCGAAGTCATCTAGAGGGGCTGTACATTCCAAACCATCGCCTTCGAAATCTATCTCAACACCTCCTTACGCTCACCATTGGATGGATGGGCGCCGCTTGTTTCTAGAGAGAAACCTCAATAAAAAATAACATTGTCTTCAATGGAGTAAACCTCCCCTTTTTATTTCACAATGCCTTTCCCTGCGTTCTTTACTGGTAGGTCTACCAAATTTCTGCTTCATTGCATATTGGATTCCAAGGATGCCCGTCAGAATCTAGTCGATGACTCGTTGTTCTAAATAGTAGTCTTCCAACTATTGGCCACCCCCCCGAACATGTTTGCTTGCATCAGTGTCTTTCGGGGCATGAGCCACTTCCTGCACTCCTTACTGTCTCACTAAAATGATTTGGGTCTTAATATTGTTATTCATAGTTTCTTGTATAAGCTGGTATACAGTATAGATTTTGTCGAACTGTGATCATCCCTAGTGGCAACTTAGTGTGGAACTTATCTCCTACACTATCTTGAAATATATAGGTGGTTACCAACAAAAACTGCAATGATTATTATTCTAAATAATAACATCTTTTCTTTTTCATAATGAATAAATCATTATGAATGGTGCTTGCTATTGCCAGATACGTAAGACCCATCTTCCAACTGCTACCATGTTGTCCCTCTAGGTTTGATTTCATCATTATCTAGACATTATCATCCTCCATCCACGATCTGCGTCTTCGAAGACAGCCTAACCTTTAGCCGTTGAATTTTATGAGCTAGTGAAGAAATGCGTCTTCATCTATGTGGCTATCCACATCATCAGTAGGATTCACGTCTACTGATACACATCCATTTGTCATCCAATGCTACACGGACACGTCCATAGAGAGCCATCTCAACACATCACTTACCGTGGGTCCACTCTGCATCGCGGTATTTTTGAAGTCAATGTCCAGGAATGAATTTTTGCCAAATCCATCTATGGATCCCGGTTTGCCCACGTAGTAATCGTCCTCACCAACTACATCGAGAACAATGCCACTAGAGCCATCTACCACAAATTTTTTTCTTTGACGTCGTGCTTATTATCCATACCACCAATGATGCACTGCAATACACAACCCAAAATGTCTACGTAGGTCGAATTCATTATCTTGTGTAGTGAAGGCTACCGTTCATCCATCACTATTCAGGCCATGAGCTACAGTTTCTTCCACATTGCGTTGGTGTCCGGTAACTTCTCAATCACCAAAAGTGAAAATCCATATCATCTTTGGAGTCCACATTGTCGTGTAGGTGTAGGTCTGAGCAGGGGTCTGGGTATCCCACGTAGTCATCCATTGTGGCGTATGGGTCCACCTATCTTGTCATAGCTCGTCTGCATTACCACGCGATAACCGACACGTCCAATGGGTTTAATCTTCATCAATTTCTAGTTCTTGTGGTCCCTGCATTGGTCCTTGTCATCATATGGAATTTTGAACTGCGCACTGTGTCGGTGTCCATACCTGCCAATATAAAAATAAATGCCTTTTATTAAAAATTTATTACCACCATTGAATATACTTGATCTCAAAGTCTAAAATTGGCAACTTCAAATTATAAAACCAAAATTACTTCCGACCATATTAAAATTATAAAAATAAGCTAATGGCTTTACAACAATGAACTAAAATTCTATTAATACTAAAGAAACGCAACCCACTTATATATACATATAACTATATATATATAAGTATTTTATTATCCTTTTTATTCACTTATTTATATATACATATTTTGTTTTTTTTATTATATATATATATATATATATATATATATTTCATTTTTTTATTATTTATTTAACACACACAAATGGAAGAAAACACAAAAATTTAACAATAAAATCTCTAACAACAAAATTGACGATAAAAATCTCGATAAAAAATTGATGATAGAAATCGTCGACAACAAATTGACGATAAAAATCATTGACAACAAATTGACGATAAAAATCGTTGACAACAAATTGATGATAAAAATCATCGACAACGTATTGACAATAAAAATCGTCGACAATAAATTGACGATAAAAATCGTCATAAAAAATTAACAATAAACTACAACCTAAAATCAAGCAACCTACTAAACACTCAAAATGAAAAAAAAACACCCAAACACAAAAAATGAAAGGTGGGTCCCCAATTTTGGGGTGAGTTGTGCGAAAACCACAACAAATGGCGACTCTACTAGGAAATGCTCTTGAGCATTTTTGGTAAAGAACCCAACCTGAAACGAGAACACATAAGATCAACGAAACACAAATTATTTAGCAATATTCCGAGAAGGTGGGGGTAAACAGCTTCGAATAGAAAAATTAATCCATCCGCCTTTGCTCAATGTGTGAAAAAAAGTTATTCATTCTTGCATCTATAAAAATCCTCCAGATTCCATCATCCCTTTTTGCATTAGGCTATGAAGTACAACTCATAAAATGAAAACTTTTACAGACAAAGCCCCACTGCTAGTCAAGCATCTATAGCCTCGATGGGGTTTATCTAACTCACCCTTGTGTTCGCTTAATGCTTTGCAAAGCCTTTTATTTTACCCGAGTTGTGTCTAGATAGATCCCTACTACCGGTCAGGCATCTATAGCCCCGGTAGAGTTTATCTAGATCTTGTGACTAATTTGATCAAGCTTTTCAATGCTCTTTTTCTTTTTTTTCAAAAGAAAAAAACTTTGCAAAGCTTCAAGCATCACTGGGGTTAGGAAGCCTACAAGTGGAGCGTGTTGGATTTTTACCTAAGGTTGCAAGTCAAGATAACTTCATCCTTCATAATTTCCAGAAATAACCTTTAATGTATGTGAGTTACATGTGGAGCTCTAGAAAAATATTTCATTGTTTCACTCTCCACCATCTTAGTCCCAAAATCCGAGCATGATCACCAAATAACTCATCCCCCTTTTCTCGGTTCGCCTGTTTTCAGATTAGATACTACGACCTACTAAACAAATAAACACAAAAATGGGCCAGAGAACAAACATTTAAAATTAGCGACCACGAAACATTACCCCAAAAAAAGGGAATAACCCAACACACAAAAGAAACAAATATACCAAAATCTAACCTAAAACAAACTAGTAATAAAATGGTACACTCAAAACAAACCAAACAACACAAACAATCAAAACCAAAAACCAAAACCAAAACACCAAGCATATATACATATAATACACGCCTATACATCTTTCAGGGTTTGAAATAGTGTTTTAGATGTAGCCCATTAACAGGCAAAGACAAATATTTTCCATCCAAGGTTTTCAATCTAAAATTATTTTTACCTAGGATCTCAAAAACTTGATAAGGACCCAATCACAAACAATCATATTTTTCATGATCCCCTTTCTTTTCATGTCCTTTATCCCACAACAAAACTAGATATGAAATTTTGAATGTTTTAATCATAGATCTCTTATCAAACCATATCTTTACTACATCTTGATGCTTACTAAAGTGAAGCATGGCTTCCTCTCTCTTCTCATCAAGATGCATTAAATGGGTTAATCTAGTTTCAACTTGATTATTTGTTCCAAGATATTCCTTCATAAAATGAAGGGTTTGCAATCTTAAATTAGTGGGAAAGATAGGATGTTGCCCATAGAATAAGTGATATGGAGATGTTCCAATTGACTCTTTTTTTCTGGTTCTATCAGCCCAAAGGGTAAACTTTAGTTTACTATACCAATCCCTAGGGTTATTTTCAAGCAATTTTTTGATCACACATAGAAATTTTTTATTAGAGTGTTTTGCCAAACCGTTACCTTGTGGGTAATAATTTGAAGAGAATTTCAAGCTTAGTTTGTTATCATATGCCCAATTTGCAAGTTGCATGGAAGAAAAGGCAGAACCATTATCACTTACTATTGCATTAGGTATGCCAAAACAAGTCATAATGCAATCCTCTAAAAATTTAATAACAATATCAGTGGTAGCATGCTTTGTGGGGATTTCTTCAGTCCACCTAGTGTAGTAATCTATGGTAGTAAGGATATATTTATGAGAATCAGATGAGTTGGGATTGATAACCCCAAAAAAATCTAATTCCCATTGTGCAAAAGTTCTTGCCTCCACCACAGACTGTAATGGCATTGCTGCAATTATTTCTCTATTGGATGCCACTTGACATGTATGATAGGATTACACATGAGCATGTACATCCTTGAAAATATGGGGCCAATAGTATCCCACCCTAGGAATCTGGTGCACCGTTGTGTTGGCTGACCCATGTTCAATTCCATACTTACCATGGAAATCCTTAAGTACTTGGGTCGCCTCTTCTTGGTTAACACAATGAAGGTAAATTCCTTCATGTTTCCTCCTATAAAAATTGCAGATTTCAAAAGCAAAGCTCTATGTTGAGTAGAAGTGAGATGTAATGGGCACTTACCATTCAACAAGAAATATACGATATCAACATACCAATCATATCTAGTTATTTCTTCCACATTGTAATGTTGGCATGATATTAATGGATCAATTTCTGCTATTGACTTGACTAATCCTTGTCCACAAACTATTTTCATAGGTTGGATTTCCAGATCAAATTCTTGGAGAGTCGAAATCCATTTTCCCCATATTTCACCTAGTTCATTTTGCAAAAACATAGACTTGATTGCAAGGTCAGGGACTACAAAAAAAACCCTACTATGCACTATTTATTGTCTGAATTTCTTTGTGGTTTTGAACAATGCATACATTTTTTATCTTGTACAGAGTATCTCAATTGCGCATCCTTCAATGGAGCACTCAAAAAGGTGATAGGGTTTTCAATGTTTTCTTCACTTTTTTGCATTAGGACACTTGCAAATGAATGATCTGAAGCAAACGTGTAGACATAAAAAGGCTTTGAATAATTTAGACTGACTAAAATGGGGGTCATAGAGATAGCATCCTTGATGCTTTTGAAAGCATCCCTATTTTCGTTTGTCCACTTAATCTAAGAATACTTTTTTAACATTTCACTAAAGGGTTTGGCAATATATGTGAATCCTAAAATGAACTTCCTTACAAAATTGATCTCGCCAAAGAAAGAGCTTAACTATTTCCTACTATTGGGTGGAGGGATGTCTTATATAGTAACTATCCTTTTTGGATCAATAGAAATTCCTTCCTTTGAAATAATGTGCCCCAATATCTTACCTTCTGTTACACCAAAGATGCATTTTATTGGATTAAGGGAGATCCCATGTTCCCTACATCTTTGGAGGACTTTTCTTAAATCCCTAACATGATTTTCTCTTTTCTTAGAAAATACAGGAATGTCATCCACGTAAACAATGATACACTTACCAATGAGCCCTTTAAATGCATAATCCATGGTGCACTGGAAAGTTGCACATGCATTCAATAATCTGAAGGGCATTCTTCTATAGGCAAATATTCCCCATTTAGTTGTGAAAGCTATTTTCATTATATCATTTGGATGGATAAGGATTTGATTATATCCCGAATAACCATATAGGAATGACATCATTTTTGACTTATTAACCATTTGCAGTATCTCATCGATGGAGGTCAATGGGTAATTATCCTTTTGGGAAGATTTATTCAAATTTTTGAAATCAATACACAATCTTATCTCTTCATTTTTCTTTCTCATCGAGACTAGATTGGCAACCCATGTGGAATGCCTAACAGGAAAAATGATCTTTACCTCTAGCAATATCTTCAACTCTTTCTCTATTAGGGGCTCTAATAATGGGTTGATAGGTCTTTTTGATCTATCTAAAAGGCTTGGACTCTGGTTTTAATAGAATCGTGTGTTATCACATTATGATCACACATTTTCACATCCTTGTAACTCCATGCTATACAATCCACATATTCTCTTAGTGAATGAGCAATAGATTCCTTTTCTTGACTTGTACATGCGTTAGAAATGAACACCTCCTACGGATTTTATACACTCCCTAAGTTGATTAGATCACATGCTTATTTAAGGGGAAGTACATTTTTACCTCTTTTTGTTTGATATCCGATATCAAATATATTTTCTAGTGAAACAATATCTTTTGGCATTTCATTCATTGTTTGGGTTGTTCACTATCCAGGTCTGTTTCTTCCTACCTTCTATTATCTTCATCTATCACCTGATTTTCAAAAATACTAGAATTAGTGATAAAATTTGAAATTTGTCTATCACTATCGAATACTTACAAATTGGTAATGTTGTTTGGTATTGAAGGACATGGCACTAGTTCAATCAGTTTTTTTTTTGCATTTTTATGGTCAATTGGCTTGAGCATACTTGCTTCTATGACTAAATAATTTACCATTTGATTGTGTTTCCTAGAGATAAGGGAAATGTTGAAAGCATCAAACTCATCTATCAAATCCCTAACTCTAGTCCTATAAAGGCTCAATATTTTATCCTAACATGCATATTTCCCTTTTACCTATTTAACCACTAACTTCGAGTCTCCCAAAACTTTGAGACACTTAACCTTCTTATTCAGAGCCAACTAAAGTCCAAAAATGAGCGTTTCATATTCTGCCACATTATTGGTGGCTGGAAACTGTAATCTATAGGCAGCTAGCATAGGCTTGCTACCTAGGCAAGTAAGTTCGATACTAGCTCCAGCACCCTGTTTTGATTTGGATCCATCAAATCTGAGAATCCAGACCAAACTATCCTTTTCATAAATACCACAAGAAAGACTTTCTTTTTGAGGCTCTTTGGTAGCTTCTTCTATGTCAAAGTTATAGATCCCTAAATCAATTTTAGCAAATTGGATTTCATTGGGTATATTATACTCTATAATCATTTCTTTGAGCCTTGGCTCACTATCCACCTAGATTTGGTTTTATATTCCCCTCCAATGTAACCACATGTGGGAATAATATGTAACAATGTAGCCATTCAAGTTCTTACTCCAATCTCTTCCCAACACCATACCGTATTTGACGATAATATTGACCACAAGTATATCCACATGATATACTTGGGCATGAATGAATATTGTTTATGGTATGGAAAGGCATTCATCATTGGCACTTATGGTTCCATAATTTGATTCATCATGGTGAACTGATTGTAAGGACCAAACTATCCTATAATGGGTGATTGGGGCATCCCCATACCTTGCGATGTCATTTGTTGCTCAATGGTCATGGCCTTCATATAAGCTAGGGAAAGGGTTGTAACCTAGAGGTTTCTCCTGGCTATCATGGGATTTAGAGCTCCAAAGTATAATTGAAGGGCCATGGTGGCATCAATCGCGAAATGGTGAGTTACACTCGTGTAAATATTTTGAAATCTAGCATTGAATGTTGTAATCGGCTCATTGGGTAATATTTTACAGGTCACAAATTGATTATACGTGATGGTAGGATCTAAAAGTGACCTAAAATAATTAACGAAGGCTTCCTCTAATTGGGCCCAAGAAGTGATGGACCCTGTAGGGAGATTCATATACCATTCATGAGCTATCCGACCCAAAATCATGGGGAAAAACCTACACACGACATATTCATGGTTTACTGCTAGTCTAATCAAATTATCTTTGTAATTATGGATATGCTCTTCGGCTATAATAGGACCATCATACTTAAACTTGGATATTGACTTCTTGATATTCCTAGGTATTTCATGGACATCCTCAACTATGTTCAAGGGAATACTTTGCACACCGTACCAAGAAACTGGTGGTTGGGCCATGTTATTCAGTAGTGGTGGCCCTATAGGGGTAATAGCAACCATTGAAGTAATGGGGATAGATACACTTGATGCATCTATCGTAATGGAGACACTGGAAGCAGACCCACTAGACATATTTGATTCCAAAGATAACCTAGATCAAGTATACTGGGTGGAATTTCGATCTCTTGAATTTTATTTCTTGGTTTCCTAGAATTGGGAGAAAGACTTTAAAATATGGTTTTCCCAGTGGTTTTAGACCTAGTAATGATATACTCAGGTTGGGCTAGATTGGGAAAACAATTGCTCTACAAGACTTCTCAAAAATTACACACAATAAAACTTGAAAACACTATACCCACAAGAACAATAAGGTGGAAACAAAACGACCCATACTAACCATGAGAAAAATCAAAGATCTAAATCACAAATCTATGAAAGAAGACCCTCCTTATAGTGCCAAAATGTTGAGTGAGTATTTTTCCCTATAGAAAAATAATCACCACAATCATAGTATTAAATTGAAAACTCTCTCTTGCAAAGAAATTAAGTATAAATATGAATTTCTCCAAGGTTCTATTACACAAGAATTCTGCATATATGTATGAAAGCAAATATAATATATGCTAGAAATAGCTCAATAACTTGCAAGTGACAGTTAAAAAGGGGCCTTGATGGTTTAATTCATAATGCTTAGTGATTACTTTCCTTAATCCTTAAAATGAATGTGAACTTTGCTCATGTGAGAAGTGATTCCTTTTAACATTCTTGGCATTAATTTGTCTTACCCTGAATCCCAGTTAGTAAGCCCATTTTATCTTCATATTAAAGGTGTAAAAATGAAAAGATGCGTGGAATAGTCCACTTCATTTTAAACTCCATGCCTTTAATGTAAGATTCATTTTATCTTCATTATGAGTGTTCTACTAAATGTTAGGTTAGACTTTGAACATGTTAGTTAGTTAGTAAGTTAAAATTTATTTGTATTATCTGCCATTAATGTAATATAGGTATTAGTACCCTCCCTCCTATATTGACTTTATCTTGAATTTATATTTGGAAAATTGAATAAACTTTGTGCAATTTGGAGGTGCAGAAATTTTGGATAAGGACCAAAATGCAAATAAATGAAATGACGATGCAGAAAATTTTGGAAAATGAACCAGAATGTAAAATAAACTGAACATAAAATATATATAAATTTTGGACAAGGACCAAAATGGAAATAACTGAAAACAAAAAATGCAGAAATTATGGACAATGACCAGAATGGAGAGAAATGAAATTCTAGAGATGGACCAGAATGGAGTTGGATAGAAATTCTGGACAAGGACAAAAATGAAAGCAATTAATGAAAATCACTCTTGCAAAACACAATTAAAAATTATAGAAAATAAATTTAATCTATTTACACCAAAGCTAGAAAACCATGCATACAAAGCCTGGTATCATACTCCCCTACCCTACAAAACCATAGATTATGAGACAAGTCTGAAGGTAACCTGATCTAAACAAACCTACATGAAACACAATTAGATTAGATCAAGTGCAAGACTCAAAGGACTAAATACTGTCTGCATAAATATTAATCTTCACCTAGTATAACCCCCTAAAGGCATTAAATACATAGATACAAATTTAAAAGATGCAGTGAAAAGGATAAACAATTAAAATAATAACCCTCGACAAATAGTCTTCTTTGATTTTACTCACAAAGTGCATGCTTGCCAAAATATATGCATTAACTTCTTCAAAAATATATTTTTATAAAAATTTTCAGCCCTTTTACAATGACTTCCTTGGGTATTTAAGGTTTCGAAACACCTGTTCATTTCCACTTCCCTCATGACATATTGAAAGTATTATAAAACAAATGTCTTAAAATTTTAATCATATTTAAATACTCCCAATAATCATAACTTTCAACTAACAGAAAAAAAACCCAAGGACAAAATATCTTAAAACCATTAACCCTCCTTATGGCTTCCTCTTCTTGATACCCTTCCTTATGACTCCCCTTTACATTATAATGTTAAAAAAAAAGAACAACTTTGAATATTTCATTTTCCCTTATGACTCCCTTTTAACATTATAACAACAAAAATTTGTTTTTTTTTTTACATTATAATATTAAAAAAAAAACAAACTTTGAATATTCATTTTCCCTTATGACTCCCCTCTGTATATTATAATATATAAAAAGAATTTCAAATATTGATTTTCTCTAATAACCCCCTGTATATTATAATATAACCAAGAAAATTTAAAACCTTGCTCTTGGTGTTCGGTCCAGCAAGACCAGCACCATCCACACACCTAGGACATGATTCGAACCGTGTTATATGGGACATCTACAGTGCACTGGCGATCGCTCAGGTCTAGAATAGACATAAAAAAGGCACCCCCTATCCACTGTTGGTGGCGACGTACCCCTGCGCAGCCACTATGCTACCCATCCAACAATCTATCGATGACTCCAATTTTCTGTCAGATCCTAATCCGTTCTCTTCCTGCGTGTTGCCAAGTCGCTGCATCATCCGTCGTTGCATATTCTTCCTTTGCTATTCACCTCGCATCTAGTTTTTAGTATTTGGGCCGCCATTGGACATCTCCGCTCGTTCTTCACTACATCAAGTATACCATTGCCGTGTCTTCCCACTTCATCAACCATGGTCGACTGTGCCTTGTTTTCCAGAGTCATATAGAAGGGTTGTCTATTCTAAACCATATCTGCCTTTGAAATATATCGCAACACCTCCTTGCACTCACCATTGTATGGATGGGCACCGCTTATTGCTAGAGATAAACCTCAATAAAAAATAACGTTGTCTTCAATGGAGTAAACCTCCCCTTTTTCTTTTGCGATGCCTTTTCCCACGTTCTTTACTGGTAGGTCTACCAACTTTTTGCTTCATTGCATATTGGATTCCAAGGATGCCATTGAGATTCTAGTCGATGACTTGCTGTCCTGAATAGTAGCCTTCAAACTATTGGCCACCCGCCCGAACATGTCTACTCCCGTCGGTGTCTTTCAAGGCATGAGCCGCTTCCTACACTCCTTACTGTCTCATTGGCATGATTTGAGGTATGCAAATCCATCTATGGCAACCCGGTGAAACGAAACTCACACTTGTCGCATGCATGAGCATAATTGTGCCAACCCTTTTCCATAGTTTCTTGTATAAGCTGGTATCCAGTGTAGATTTTGTTAAACTACGATCATCCCCAGTGGCAACGTAGTGTGGAACTTATCTCGTACACTAGCTTGAAATCTATAGGTGGTCACCAACAAAACCTGCGGTGATTATTAAATAATACAATCTTTTCCTTTTGATAATGAATAAATTATTATGAATGGTGCTTACTATTGACCTATCTTCTAATCGCTACCATGTTGTCCCTCTGGGTTTGATTTCGTCATTAGCTGGACATTATCATCCTCCATCCATGATTTGCATCTTCAAAGATAGCCTGCCCTTTAACCATTGAATACATCTTCATCTATGTGGCTATCCACATCATCGACAGGATCCATAGAGAGTCATCTTGGCACGTCACTTGTCGTGGGTCCATGCTACATCGCAGTATTTTGGAAGTCAACGTCCAAGAATGAGTTTTCACCAAATCCATCTATGGGTCCTAGTTTACCCACGTAGTAATCATCCTCATCGACTATATCCAGAACAGTGCCACCAGAGCCATCTACCACAAAATTTCTACTTTGACATCATGCTTGTTAGCCATACCACCAAAAACACACTACAACACACAACCCAAAACATCTACGTAGGTCGAATTCATTGTCTTGTGTAGCGGAGGTTGTCATGCGTCCATCACTGTTTAGGCCATGAGCTAAAGTTTCTTCCACACTACATTGGCGTCCAAAAAATTCTCAATCATCGAAAGTGATTGTCCATATCATCTTTGGGGTCTGTATTGTCATGTAGGTGTAGGTCCGGGTAGAGGTCTGGCTATTCCATGTATTCATCCACTGTGGCATACGGGTCCACCTATCTTGTTATAGCTTGTCTGCGTTACCACACGACAACCGGTATATCCAATGGGTTTAATCTTCATCGATTTCCAATTCCTGTGGTCCCCGCATTGGTCCTTGTTGTCATGTGCCATTTTGAACTGCGCACCGTGTGTCAGTGTCCATACCTGCCAAGATAAAAATAAATGCCTTTTATTAAAAATTTATTCCCACCATTGAATATACTTGATCTCAAAGTCTAAAATTGGCAACGTCAAATTATAAAACCAAAATTACTTCCAACTATTTTAAAATCATAAAAATAAGTTAATGGCTTTACAACAATGAACTAAAATTCTATTAATACTAAAGAAACACAACCCACTTTATATATATATATATATATAAAAGTATTTTATTATCTTTTTTATTCACTTATTTTTGTTTTTGTATATATATATATATATATATATATATATATATATATATATATAGATTATTTATTTAACACACACAAATGAAAGAAAACACAAAAAAAATTAACAATAAAATTGCTAACAACAAAATTGATGATAAAAATCATTGATAAAAAATTGACAATAAAAATTGTCGACAACAAATTGACGATAAAAATCATCGACAAAAAATTGATGATAAAAATCATCGACAACAAATTGACGATAAAAATCATCGACAACAAATTGATGATAAAAATCGTCAACAACAAATTGACGATAAAAATCATCAAAAAATTGCTAATAACAAACCAACAAAAAACTACAACCTAAAAGCAAGCAACCCACTAAACACTCAAAACGAAACAAAAACACCCAAACACAAAAAATGAAAGGTGGGTCCCCAATTTTGGGACGATTTGTGCGATAGTCACAATAGGATTAATAGAGTATTCAAACATAAAGCAAATGCAATGCATCTATATGAAGGGTATACTTTACCCTTGAGTTGTCGATGAACAAGTCATCAACCATCATTTCTCCAAATTTTCTCTCAACTTAGGTGGTTGTCCCATACCAATCCATCGGTGAGAGTACCTAGTCCTGCAACCATAAATACATCAATAATACCATATTCCAAGAGTAGAGATCAAATCATAAAATGCGACTACCCATTATTATTGAAACATAAAATGAGACTATGCATTAGATATCCACACATCAATACTATTTAATCACTATGTAATATTAGTGATTATTTCTTGAGTTGTCTAGGTTGTTGATAAAATCTGTATGTATTTTACTCTTTGAATAATAACATAAAGGTACTGTACCTACAGGATTTACCCTTTGTGAAAACCATGGGCTCATAAAGGGGGTTTGTGGTTCCACCTAATATGATAATGGGGTATCTATGTCATTAGCTCTAGGAGGAAGTTTTTGTACTGAGATTAGCACATTATTAGCTTTAAGTGTTGCCTAAAAAGTTTGGGAAAAGTTTCTCTCATTAGGTTCAAGGATTGGATATAGTAATATAGGCCTATGCTTGAGATGGTCTTACCTCCCTAGGATTCTTATCCTATAATTTTTTGAATCTGATGTTGAAATCCAAGAGCCTTTCTAGAGGGTGTATTTTGATGTATGAGAACTATAAGAGCAATTCAAAGACATCATCCAGATCATGAAATACTAATATAAGAGGTTCAATCAGGTTTTCCTAAGCCTTGATGCTATTATATTTCAAAGACATGTACCATTATAGTGCTTTACCTCAAAGATATTTATCTAGAAGTCTAACCATTATATATTCGAAGGTAATATTATAGATTATATACAAAACTAGAACATCTTGGCAATGCTTGTAAGCAGTCTTCCCACTGCCATCATAAAAAAATAAAATTTTCAATGCATCTACTAGAATTTCATGAAAAATTGGAAGGCCAAGTGGTCTAAAAATATTCTAGGTCAAACACAATTGTCCAACTATAACTCTAATTTTTTTTTTCTGACATAGTGGTGGTTCTATTTGGTTGGTTTTCAATAAACTATAATGGATTTCCAACATCATCACCATTTGATTTTGGGTAAAATTATTAATGAAGTCACCAATTTCTTTGGATTATTATTTTCAACAAAGTTTCCAAGTGAATATATAGTCTTCACATGTGAGGCCAATACTTTTCACAAAGATATTGAATCCTCTAGGATATTAAAATAGGATCTATAAAATATTGTCCCCACGAGCATGCCAAAAATTTAGTATGCTAGATATTTGTTGGTTTTTTAATTTGATCATTACATATCAACAACATAACTAGGTGATTGGGGTTTGATCTATTAGAGCATACTCTCACCAAGGTTCTGCTCAATCAGATAATTATGGAATTTGTATCCCATCGAGCATCCCAAAAACTCTTGGTATAAAATTTGCCTAAGTGGATGAGTTGCACCCTCAAGACCTCAACCAAGATTGGATGGCTCAAAAATAGGAGTCTCTGAGTCAACTTTCAAAGTAGATCGACTCTTATGGTCCTAGCTAATATAACTAAAAATGGGGTTGTAGACTAAAGTAAAGAATGTAAAAAGGTTAGAAGCTAAGCAAAAAGTGGTGCGGATTTAGCAACATCAAGAGATATAGTGCATGAGAGTATCATAGTCTAAACTAAACTAAACTACCTAAAATATCAACTTACTTTCCTTATGACAAAACATTTAATCATAATAAAATCTAAGCATTATTGAGCATATTCCATAACTATTGAATGGTAAATCCAAGGAGAAATCTAGAAAGCAAAATAATTGTAACAAAATTATCCATTCATAGCTTTAATAGAAATGCTTAATGACTTAGTTGGCATACATACATGTTTTGCAAAGAATTGAGCAAGAGACCAGACAACAATCCAATCTTCATTTAAAAGGAGTATAGCCTCAATCATACAACTATAGCAGTATTGGAGTATAGCCTCATTCATAGGTAGTTCCATGTTAACATGTATATGCAAGCCTAATATGCATCATACAAATATAATAATTCAATAACAATGCAATATCTTAATTCCATAATAATATGTATATGCAAGCCTAACATGCATCATACAATTAAAATCATTCAATAACAATTCCAGATCTCAATTCCATAATAGACTTCAAATATTCTTTTGATGTAGGGGTTCACTATTCTAACCCATTATGACATGATGCCTTAGTGATTAGTTAGTTTCATTCCCCCCCATGATCTAACTAAGACCATTACCACTCACCTAGTAAAGATCATGGTCATGCTTACCTCCCCGCAAGGTACCACCACTATACTGCCTAGTGAATGATTCGGTGTATCATCCCATACCAATCCACCATTAAGATTCCTAAGCCTCACCACTAGGAATACGTCCAAGCCTCACCGCTAGGACTACCCAAGCCTCATTGCTTTGGGCCACCCAAGCCTCATCTCTTAGGGTGTATCATTCACAATTACCTAGTAGGATTATTATGGTGTAATTCTTATTAGTCATAATGAGAGAAGCTCATATTTCTATCACTCATTTATAGATCTATTGCTATACAAGCCATATCCAAATACAATCATGCAAAAATAATGCACGATCGAGAGAATCCCATATTTTTCTCACTCATTTATGGATCTATTGCTACACTAACCACATCCAAGTCATGCAAGAACATTGTGATAATTGCATACTTCTTTAACTCATTTATGGATCTATTACTACACAAGCCACATTCAAATCATGCAAGAACATTGAGAGAATACCATACTTCTCACTCATTTATGGATCTATTGCTACACAAGCCACATCCAAATCATGCAAGAACATTGAGAGAATCCCATACTTATCTCAATTATGGATTCCTTAGCTACTCAAGCCTCATCCATTTCTTGAAAAATATACTATTTAATCCTTCAAATAATAATTTTTTTTCCTAACATTTAGAAAATATTCAATACATTGCTCCATTATTATTTCTTACCATTCCTTATAACATGGGTTTATTACTCTTCTAATAACCCCAACTATAATCCTTATAATTAATAAATTAATATTGACAAATAAACAAACACATTATTTAATCAATATTAATAAGACAAGAATTTCAATCTTCTATTAATATTAATTAATAGTTTCATCCCTATGATTTAAAAAATATATTAATTAATTACATAATTAATAAATTAATACTGATAAATAAACCAACACATTATTTAATCAATATTAATTAATAGTTTCATCCTATAATAAAACTATTAATTAATTACATAAATTAACAAACACATTATGTAATCACTTTTTTTTATCGGTTAAATAAATTAGCATATATCAGACGGGTTTTGACAGGGTCCCAAAACCTGAATACAAAATGGCATCAAATGCCAAAAGGGACAAAGAGCAACATAAAGGAAATAGATCTGAATTACAAAATACAACTAAGGCAGTCCTCAGACTGCAAATAGAAGTACAAAATTACCAAAAACAAGGCTGCCCTCAACCAACAAGAAGAAAAGAGGAACAAAGTCAAAGTATTAACAGCCACAAAGGGCATAGAAGCACCACAAAACCAAACAACAAGAGCCCCCAAAGAACACTCAGGTCTCAAAAGCGGGCTTAGCACAGAGATCATGGATGCTCCTAGAAAAACATCCAACTCAACGCCATTATATTTAGTAGGGGTGTCCTCATATTTGACAGTCATCTTCTAGGATTTGCAGCAGGCGCACCTTCAACCTTTTTAGTGAAATATTTCTTGAAAAAATAGAGATTAAAAGCATTGCGGAGATCAATAAGTTGAGCAATGTTGTTTGAGATGGATTTGATGATATACTCCTGCAAACAGAGATTAGGGTCATCCTTAGTCTCCTCGTCAGACTCAATGACCAAAGACTCTTTCTGCTTGGCATTATTTTTTAGGTGCATTGAGCACAAAGTGAATTTTGATCAGGTTCAAACTTAGGTTCGTTGTCAGGATTAGGAGAAGCGCTTTTTGGCATTTTCCTTAATTTTGTAATATTTTCAATGATTTTCTATTTTTTAGCAGACAATTTTGGGGCATTAGAATATTGGGGCGTGGTTTGGGAAGAACTGGGCTTCAAAGAACTTTGCTTAGGCTTTGGGGGAGGGGTTAAGACAACACCTTTAGGGTAGTGAATCAACCAATGTTTGTAAAGAATATTGAAAAGCCCATGGTGTGAGGGTAACTCAGACCCATTTTTCTCTCTGGCATCCTCAATAGTATGACTAATGGAATTAAAATGAAATTGAGGAATATTTATTGCCCTAACATCATGGAAATTATTGTAAAAGGAATAATGAAAACTGCATAAGGGCTTATCTGGGTCATCGACTGTAACATATTACATGATGGGTTTGAGCACGTTACCCAGGGAAAAAGAAGCTCATCATGTCGCATTCCTAAGTGGGCTCTTCTGGTGATTTATTTATCAGTGATATCCTTTAATTATGCATCCCAATTATGCTTCTCCCTTCTAATGGACCTTCCCTTAGGTTGTTGGCCAGTCAATTCAATGAGCATTTTGATGTCGAGGACATAGGATTTGTTATGAATAGTGACCGTCCCCTCATCCCATGACTCCATGAAAGCCAAGGTGATATTAGGGTCTTCCCCTTCGAATTTATGAAATATGGAAATAAACCTTCTACCTGCCAAGATACCTTCAACAATGGTATCAATGCACAACTCAGATGGCTCAACAAAGTTGTTCATAATGACAGAGCAGGGGGGATGCAATAGAAGGGGAAACTTTAGAGAAGAAAAGCTATGATAGTAGCACAGGACCTGGGCAATATGAATACCAAAGGCAAAAATATTGATTTTAACAACGCTCTTCCAGCGAATTCGATACTCGTGCCGCATAACAAGCCAACACGTTCCAATGCAATCTTGGCTGACAAGGTAAGTTCGATCACAAATATAAATCATGAGACAATATGAGAAAATATCTTTCAAAACATAAAAATAAAGGAGGAGATTAGAATACGAGGGAAGACACGTTGGGGGATGATGACATGGAAGGATGATGTGGACAGGTGGAGAGGTGGAAGCGTGGGAAAATTAGAAATTATGGAAAGAGAGTGGCTAAAAATAATGGTGTTGTGGAAAACGGGAAATCGACAATAAAAAAATAAACATATGAAAAATGCTATAATTCTACCTTGAAGGTGGAGAAACCGACAACCAAGGTTGACATCGCAAAGAAACACATGAAGCCCAAGACATGATCTAACATGGGGACTAGCAAAAAGGGATTTATGGCACTCTGGCATGAGAAGAACCTTGAATGAAGTTGACTTTCTCTACATCAGTAGAAGAAAGACCTGAAGACAATGAATATTTGTCAATAACATGGATTAAAAACTAAGGAGGATTAGAAGTCCAAGTCATCAACTCGTTTATAGTAGTGCCAAAATTAGCAAGAGCATCTGTGACTTTATTGTTTTCTCTGAAGGTATGCTAAAAGATGATGTCTTGAAACTATTTACTTAAGATTTTGGCTTCCTCTATGCAATTTCTTACTTTCCATGAGGGGATTTTGGTATTTTTGAGGTAGTTTATGGTGGTCAAAGAATCACCTTCAACCAAAATTCTATTGGTCACATCCTTTGCCAAAACCAGACCACACCAAAGAGCTCGAGCCTTAGCAATTTGATTGGACTAAATCCCAAGAAATTTGGCATAAGCAATGATGACCTTACCTTGATTGTCTCTGATTACTCCACCTACTCCCGAACGGCTAGGGTTTCCCTTAGCAGCATCATCAAAATTTAGTTTGAGCCAGCCTTGTGGGGGAGGTATCCAAGACGTATGACTTCTGATGGACTTGGGATGTGAGCAAGAATTAGTCACAATAGAGAACTAAATTAACTACAGTTTCATTATGTAATCACTTTTAATAATACCAAGTCTTCAATATTAACTATAGTTTCATCCCTAGACCAATAATTATTTACATATATAATTGATAAATAATAAACACGTTATTTAATTAAAAGAACTAAATTCTTCAATATTAATAAGCAAATACATTATTTAATCAAATCTAATAAATCTAGTTAGGTCATACAAATATTTATTGTACTTCATATCAAACGTCAGCATAGTGAATCCAACCCTAGGTTTTCTAATTTGCATAAGCACATATGTAACGAGACATTGATGTTTAGCCTCAAATTCAAAGACAATTAAAGAAATTTATTAATCGTACACTGTAAGTCTCACAAGTCTTCAAAAGTATCATAGAGATTTACAAAGTCATCATATTTTGAATCATTTTCATTTAATCCATATTCCAACTTAAGAGATTTTGCACTGAATAAGTTTCACATGGTCACTACCACCTAAAAATAACTTATAAAATAAGTTGCATCCAGCCTGCATTGTTAACAATCAAATAGAGTAACTTGGCATTGCCTATGTTTCAACATCCACAACCTTTATACACCGAACCAAAGAGTATTTTCATGTTGTTCTAGGTTTCAACATCCATAGCCTTTAGAATAATTATGAGACTAATTTACAAACAAGAAATGACCCATTTACCTTCTTTCTTTAGGATAATAGTTGTGCATTCTATGTTATATTTGGGTTGTCCCTCTATACAAGTAGCCTTCACAACTATTCAATCATGTGCATCTATTTCTGGTCTAACATTCCCATATTGGCATATGGATTATTATAAGCAATAGAACCATGGGTTCCATTTGTCTTTAGGAATTCAAGCATGCTAAAATAAAGGTAACCAAGGCATAATATAAATCACAACAACAAATGCATTAACTAACAACATTGTCCTTTCTTTAGAGCACCATTAAAACAAAAAAATCAAATCTTTTTATTTCATTTGATTTGAGAATCTAAATCTAAATAGCTCCGACCATACATTGCCAAGGGTTAAATTGAAAATATTTTCAAATGCAAAGATGAAATTCAAATTTAATTTAAATATTTATATTTGCATGTTTCACCATACACCATTTACGTGATTAGACTATCCTGAGTTCTTTCTTTTTTTCCTGAGACTCAATACAAGACAACATTTTAAAGATACATGATAGGGACTTAACTATATACATATACTATTGTAAAAGATAATTTCCAAATTAGAAGACATGTTCAAATATAAATTGGTTTTACAGTAGCACAACTTTAATGAACTCTTCTTTCCTTCTTCAATATTTTTTCCTTTCAGCTCTTCCTTACTGCTAGCCATCCCAAAACTTGACAACCAAAAATACATATAGAGCTTTATGGAAAAATAATACCAAATGTTGGGAGTGGTTTCTTGGTTCCTTTCCATGTAGACTTGCCACCCAACCTCTTTCACAAAAGCATTCCATCATGTTAAAAAAAAAAGTAACATTTCCAATATTTACGTTAAAAATATTTCTAATGTTCCAAAATTTTCAACTTTATTAAAATACAAATTTTATAATAATTATTATTATCAAAAGTGCCCCTTTTAAACTAGATTTTAATCTATTAATGTGATCACTAACTTACTAATACTGATAAGGCAAAATATTTATAATTAAATCATTCACTCATCTCATGAATGAACAATACTTTTTGCTTTTCTAATGTTAGTGTTAATTACTAACATTAGGATAATAATAATTAAATTAATTATTGAGTTGCAAGCTTACTATAGTGGTAAGGGATTTGGCCTCTCTTTGAGAGGTCCAAGGCTCAAATCCCACTTAGTATGAGGGGATAGATACCCCTCATAAAAACCTGTGTAAACTCATTGAAAAACTAATAAGATTAATTACTCACCTTATATAATTAATTTAATTAATATTAAATGTTAATATTAACCATTAACATCAATATTTAATATTTTAAGTATTAATAATACCAACATTATTATTAATACGTAACTTTATAAAATTAACCAAACAATTTCCATGCTTTAAAACACATGCAACAACACAAGGGCTCTTGTAAAACAAAATATGTGCAAAAAATATTTTCCTTAAGTAGGGGACTTTACAATAACTACATAATTATCACTCACCTATGAAGGATCCCCTATGCATAAGGTAAGGGCTCTTTTTCTTTTATAGCAACCTCCTTGCCCGATGATGCATTTTAATCAAACATATGCAAATACATCTACATGAGGGTTTTACCCTTGTGGTTGTTGATGAAAATTCATCCATCATTTCCTTTTTTCTCTCAACTCTAGTTATTTTCCCATACCAATCCACCCATGATAGTACTTGGTCATACAACCACAAATTCTATCAGAAGTACCATATTCTAAAAATAACATAATCCAACTTTAGAAAGCATAAAGTACAACTATCAACTCATCTTGATAGAATAAAATAGGATCATGCATTAAATATCAATGCACCAATACATCAATCAAGCAACAAGGGAAAGTCTTGCCAAGATGGACCATTACACCTGCATGCTTCTAACATTTCTTTGTTATCCCTCTTGACTAACTTATTCTTCTAGTTGATATACAACTTTTATTTACTCATCGACTTATTTACACAAAATTATGGCATATATTTGTATGCTAGCTGTGTTGGGTTCTTTAGCTCTTGCATTTGAGTCTATAGTGACCTGACCAAATAGTGAAAAATTTAAAATTTTACCTATGACATTCACCTAGGGAGTTGTAACTCATTCTTTCAAGGTTCTACCACCAGCTTGATTTTAGACCTGTGTCAATTTCCCAGGCTATTCAAAAAGTGGTATTGAAAATAAGCACTAATGGTTTTTCTTTATTGATTAAATTACCAATTACCTTATCGATGCATATTGTTCTATGTAACATATCCTATATTAGATAGATATATTCAAGTTGAATACTAGTTATATACCCTTGAGCAAAGCACCATCTCTCTTGTGGTTGTCCTGTAATCTTTAGATTCAATTATTGGAGTATGTGGTTGGCCAAATGATGTAGAGAATCACAACTATTCTATAAATTGTGCCAATTTCCTATATTTTATAACCATGATGCATTAGGGTCATTCAGGATAGACCTATTTTTGATTGGTTCTTGCTCATTCTTTGACCAATCAGTTATTTCTATGTCGGCCAAATGTATGTTCTTTTCTTCTTTATAATTTCCAATGTGATAGGGCCAAAAAATTTTAGCTTGAATCCAAACCATATTTTGAATATAGGGAATAATTATTTTATCTTGTGCTAGATGTCCTCTTATTTTTTTTAAGAAATCTATAGACAAGTTAATTCCAAATATCGATGGCAAATAAATGATCGTCATGTTTTGAATTGTTGTTAAGTTTGTTAACCTATGCAACAAAATTAGGACTTATTTGATGAATCTTACCTTTTAGAATACTAATCCTTTGATCTACAATATTTCATAATCAATTCTATTATATTGTATGTCCATAGCATCACAAACTGCTTGAGGTATAATGGAAACATCAACTCTTGGGTCGATTGCACAATTGTACAATACCCATCCTTCTAAGCACGTAAATAGGTAGAATGATAGAATTAATTGTGTCAAAGCCAAAATATTGATGATTATGTACTCATTTGGTATTTAAGATAACCTCAAGTTGACCTTTGGGCCGTGCAAAGCTATTTCAACCAAATTTACATGATTAGACACTAGTAGAGCTTCCCCTAGTTCTTTGGCTTCTATAAATACTGCCTTGGGATATACCTTTTGGCATGACCTTATTTTGGGCTATTTATTTATTTATTTTTACCATATCCTTCTTTTGAGGTCTTGTTATGGCCGAATAGTATTATTTTTTGTAAGCCTATTTGCTTTAGCAATGTAGGAATAAGGGTTTCAAACTACATTGCTTTGGATATGTCTTTGGCATTTCTTCTTTTTTATTTGACCTAGCTTCCTTCTACTCCATTTCAAGCTTCACATTCTCTATATTTTGATCATAAGATTACCTATTATGAAAATCCATTCTTATTTGAGACATCTGGATCAATTGTGAAGCATTTTTCTATATAAAGTGATGATCCAGGTGCATTATGAGAGCTACAAATTTCTCTAAATTTTGATTTACCCTTGTAATAGAATTCAATTGATAGTTTTCTTTGTTGTGATCCTTATATATTGAACCTTCGAGCTTACCTGGACTCAAATATTCCTCTCATTGTTTCCTGTTGGTGCATTCAAAGTTTCTCATACAAACTTCATCCATATACTTAACTTGATTTCTAGAGGAGATTTCCTTTTGGGCATCCCTATTGTACTTTTTTTTTTAATTTTTTAATTTTTTTTTTAAATTTACATGGTGGAATCGGTAGCCGCCATGAATCCGGGCAAGCTGTCCAGCTTTTATGATCACCACAAAATTATGCGCTGTTCGCCCCAGAAGCCGCCACACAGATATTCGTGCAGTCCACCCCTATAACCACCATGCCACAATCATTTTAAACCTTTTACGCCGCTGAAAGCACCAGGAAATGGAATCCCTATTGTACTTGACTTCATAATTTTAGTGCTCAATTTTTGCTATCTCATTGGTAAGTTGTTGGATGACCTTCATTGTTTCCTGAGTTGTTTAGGTTGCTTATAAAATATTTGTATGTATTTTACTCTCTAAATAATAACATAAATGTATTGTCCCTATAGGAGTTACTTGTTGTGGCAACCATGGGCTTATTAGAGGGGTTTGTGGTTCCACCTGATATGACAATGGGGTATCTATATCATTAGCTCTAGGAGGAATTTTTTCTACTAAAATTAAAAAATTCTCAACTTTAAGGGCTACCTAAAATATTTGGGAAAATTTTCTCTCATTAGGTTTAGGGCTTGGATATAGTAAATATAGGCCTATGCTTGAGATGGTCTTACCTCCCTAGGATTCTTATCCCATAATTTATTGAACTGGATGTTGAAATCTAAGAGCCTCTCCAAAGGGTGTCTTTTAATGTATGAGAACTGTAAGAGCAATTCAACGACATAACCTAGATCATCAAATACTAATATTAGAGGTTCAACCAGGTCTACCTAAGCCTTAATGCTATTATCTTCCAAATATGTGTACCATTATAGTACTTTACCTCAAAGAGATTGAGCTAGAAGTTTAACCATTACATATTCAAAGGTAATATTATAGATGATAGCCAAAGCTACAACATCTTGGCAATGCTCATAAGAAATATTCTCACTGCCATCATAAATAGGTAAAATTTTCAATGTGCCTATTGGAATTTCATGAAAAGTTAGAAGGCAAATTAGTCCAACATTATTTCGGGTCAAACATATTTGTTCAACCATAACTATAAATATTTTTCTAACATGGTGGTGGGTCCATTCGATTAGTTTTTAGTAAACTATATTGGCTTTCCAACATCATTACCATTTGATTTTGGGCTACACTATCAATGAAGTCATCAATTGTTTTGGATTCTTATGTTCAATAGAGTCACTAGGTGAATATACAGTCTCCACATGTGAGGTCAAGAATTTTCACCTAGATATTGAATCCTCTAAGATATTGAATTAGGATCTATGAAATCCTATCCCATTGGGCATGCAAAAAAAATCTTGGTATGCTAGATAGTTGTTGGTTTGTTAATTTTATCATTACATATCAGTGGCATCACCTGGTGATTGGATTTTGATCTATTATGATTTGTGCACTCAAGGCCTTGTCCAATATAGGATGGATAAAAAACAGGTATCTCAGAGTCAACTTTTAGAGTAGGCAAGCTCCTATGGTCCTAGCTAATATAACTAAAATGGGGTTGTAGACTAAAGAAAGAAATGCAAAAAAGATTAGAAGCTAAGAAAATAGTGATGTGGATTTAGCAACATCAAGAGACAGTGTCTGAGAGTCTCATAGTCTAAACTAAACTAAACTACCTAAAACACCAACTTACTTTCCTTATGATAAAATATTTAATCATAATAAACTCTAAGCATTATTGAGTATATTATATAACTATTGAATGGTAAATCCTAGAAGAAATCTAGAAATTAGAATAACTATAGCAAAATTATCCATTCATAACTTTAATAGAAATACTTAATCACTTAGTTGACATACATACATGTTTTACAAAGAATTGAGCAAGAGGCTAGACAACAATCCAATCTTCATTCAAAAGGCATATAGCCTCAATCATACAACTATGCAATTGTAAATGCTAAAGGATCAACCATTTGAATGACTTACATTTAGGTATATATATGTATATTTTTATGATACATTTAGTTATCTACTCATGATTACCTACAAATCATATTATAGTCCTGTTAGAGTAGGTGTAGGAAATGGCTATCACATTTAGGTAAGTTAAGTTTAATTGCTTCAATCATGCTTTACTGACGTGTACGATATGGATTTCATTGTAAGTTTGGCTTGTCTAATACATTTTTAGATTCTAACCATATGATGATAGTCCACTCCTTTTAGTTATGCTTAGCCGATTGAGCAAGGGTAGGTGTATGATGGAGAAGGATTTGGCCATTGAGATATTCTAACAACAATGATGCTTGGTGGTTTATTGACACACATGATCCTATTCACTAAGACAAGTCTGAATCCTTTATGTAGAGGCTAGTGGCATGAAAGAGGATAAACAAAAATTCAATATTTATTCAAAAGGAGTATAACCTCAATCATACAACTATGCAATTGTAAATGTTAAAGGGTCGACCATTTGAATGACTTACATTTAGGTATATAGTTTTTATGATATATTTAGTTATCTACTTATGGTTTCCTACAAAGCATATTGTAGTCCTATCATAATAGATGTAGGAAGTGGCTATCACATTTAGGTAAGTTATGTTTAACTACTTCGAGCATGCTTTAATAGCATACACAATAGGGATTTCATTGTAAGCCTGGCTTGTATGCTACTTTGTTGGATTCTAACCATCTGATGATAGTCCACTCCTTTTGGTTACATTTAGCCAACTAAGCATGGGCAGGTGTATGATGGATAAGGCTTTAGCCATTGATATCTTCTAACAATAATTATGTTTGGTGGTTGATTGGTACACATGATCCCATTGACTAAGGTAAGTATGAAGCCTTTATGTAGAGGCTAGTGGCGTGAAAGAATATTACTTATTGTTGGATGGTTTATCTTGGTTGAGTGTTTTTTATTTTTCTTTCTATTAATGCTATGTATCAAATGTTATTTTATCTTTTGATGACACCATTGCTTAAAGAGTTTGACAACCATATATTCTTATGCATAGTACCAAACATCAGGTTTCTTTTTAATGCTTTATTGTTGGGTTTTTTGGATTGGATTTATTTTGCATCTGAAATTCATTTTGGTTTGTCAAGCATTCAAGCTATTGATGATGAAATCATTACCTCCTAAAGTATAACACCTTTTAAAGCCTTATAGAGCATGAATTTGGATACTATATGTCGAACACAATGCCTTAGAATAATTCTTGCTTAAGCATTGCTTCATACTATACCAAATATTTTATGCTACCCTACTGACATCACCATTATTATCTATTTGGATTGCTTCATTATTTTACTCTTTACCTCATTGCTAGATGCCAGATGCCAGATTTGACATATTTTATCAACCTTTTCTTTTGAAGAGTGTCAGGTGCCAAATTCTTTTCATGCCTTTGTTGACATCAACATCATGAAATATCCAACCAATTTTTTCACTTAGCCAAATTTTTATGTTTCTTGCTCTGTGTTATCAGATCCAATGCCTTAGCATTTTTTTGTTAGCTTTTAAGGATATATGCAGTGGGATAGATCTAACACAGGTCCTAATAATATGCAAAAAATATGAGAAAAAGTGATTTTACAATATGACTGAAATATACTATAAATAGAAAGTGGTAAAAAAACAATGTAGTATGGAGGTGATGGCAAATCCATTAATATAAGCTAAACAACTACATTATACTCCATGCAGGAGTTCTACCACTATCTACTACTCTCTACTATAATGCACTTGAAATGCTTGATATGTACTTGATATCTCTATGAGACCCTTTATATAGGAAGGTAGTTTCCTTGGCCAACATTCTACCTAGCTATACAAGAGGACACCTTGCACATTACAACTTGCACATTGACACTTGTGCATTTATTACATTTCTTGAAGTAACTAGCTAACTTCCCCCTAAAGTAATATCCTACTCTAACTATGTGCCAAAGGTGGTACATTTACATGACCCAAATGATGTAATATACTCTAACTCTAACACCCCCTATACTACATTATTTGGGTATTGAAGATTTCAATCTTAAATATGGATCTTATTCTTGTAGATGCTCTTTGAGTCGATCAGGTTCTTTCATAAATAGACTTTTGCATTGTAAATCTTCTTTATCTAGTTCATCTTCCTCTTCTTATTTATCTTTGCCTTTGAATTTGTTCTCTGCATTCCTATAGGTGGTAGTACTACTGTTTGATTCCTACAAAGATGTTTCTCCTTCTTTGTCCTTAATTTGTACAAAATATTCTAAACAACCTCTCAAGACATCAAGATAATATCTTGAATTAGTAGAACTTGAAGTACCAATACTACATGAGGATTAAAATATATTTTCTAAGTATGATTCACTCAGTTATGTTTTCCTTTTATGAGCTTCTATCAATCCTTTTAGTTCTGCATTATCATTCTTATAGCATTTGTATGTAAGTAATGCCATATACAATATGCTTACAAAATATAAGGAAAGTAGAATTTCATCCTTTCCATTTTCAATTACTCCATTGAGTCGAGCTTGTATATTATGTTCCATGGTATTGTTGAGGTGTGATTTTGTCCAATCACAAAAACCACTCGACAACTAGGATTCAAAATCCCCTCTTGCAAATAAGTAAGTTTCTCCAAGGTTCTCACTTAATTTTTTATGTGTCATGCATATGTGCATATATAAATGCTTGAATAATCTCTATAGTTTGCAAGTTACTGTTAACAAGGGGCCTAGGAATTAGGTAATTAATTTTGAACTCATCATGTATTAAGTGTCTTTTACACAAATTATTTCTTCAAACAATAATAGATAAATTTACCTTATGATTTTGATCTACTTGTGCAAATTCATTCTATAGTCTCGACGTAAAAATCTTAATTAAAATGCTTTCAATGAATTTGAAATAACAATCTAATTTAGCATTTTAATTACCATTAAAATTTACTAAACTTTAATAAAATCAAAGTTTATGAATTTTAATAGATTTGTAAAATGCAAACCTTAATCACAAAGTATTGAAATTCATAATAATCAAAACTAAGGTTTCATTTACCAATTGACATTTGCTCATTCAAATGTAGAATTAAACTTGAAAAACATTTGAATAATGAACAAACTGTAATAATGTTGAACCCAAATTGTAAGGCTTTGAAACCTTAATAATTATAAAACATTGGGTTTAATATGAAACTGAATCTATGAACTTTTGAATTTTATGATATGAAAATAAAGTTCATAAAACAGATCCTTCCTCCAATATTTATTTCTTAAAATATTTATTAAATTAAATATTTTAAGAAAAAATATGATCTTCTACTGTAAAGCTTGGATATCTGAATAAATTGAAACCAGATTATAATAACCCAAACTAATTAATGAAAATATATCAATTTTAATTTCTCAACTTTATGAAATTAAAGTTGGAAATAAAAATATTCATTTATCTCAAATAAATTTATTTATTCAAAATATTAATTAATTTTAATATTTGAATAATAAATTTATTGATAACCTAGTTATAAAGTCTAACTTTATAAGCATTAAACTAGGTTAAAATCTATGCATAATAAAAAAAATGCAAAAGATTTTAAAGTAAAGAAAATGCACTTAATCTCGGACTAATTACTACAACATGAAAAACACAGAGACCTTAAACCAGATCCATTGTCTACTAGAATTTACACAGTAAAACAATAAATCAGTGCAATCTTTGATTGAATTTAATTTTAAAGAAACTATATTAAATGATTTATTTAAAATGTAAATATAGAATTATACATATTTGAACCAAAATAATTTAATATAATCAATTGATATTACAATAAAAAGCTCCTGATATCTCTGTATATCTCAAATCCTCTGTAGCATTTAATCAATTCTCTTCCTTTGCTCCTTTAGATTCCTTCTTCCTCCTCTGCAAAAATGTCCAACCCATCCTTTATTTCTCATTGATTTATTTATAATTTGTCTTTTCAGTTCTATCCAATGTTTTTGATTGTTCTGTTCATTGCAAAATGTTTTCTCCCTTCAAACTGATTTATTTCTCATATGCCTTTACTTTGTTTCAATTTACTTTATTTAATATTTGAACAATATTTGAATTCTTTAAATAAAGCTTATATTGGTTATCTTTTAAACCAATGTTGATTAATAACCTCACAACACCTTTACACGTTTCATCTTGTTGTAATCGTGCACCACAATATAGTATCCTTCGTTTCCCATGCGCGCATATCCAAACCATATTACATTTAAATTAGAATTTCATTACACCCTCAAGCTCATCAGACTATCTTCCTTTACTGTTATTGCGCAGATAATGTATGGCACCAAATATTCATTACATTTCATGACTTTGTCTTAGTAACTTGACATTACTATCGAAACTCGTGTCATTTATCATTCCTTGGCTCAACCCATAGATCATGCTATATTCCATCTATACTATCACCGAACTAGTGACAATCTCCATTACTTCACATTCTTTGGCAGACAGCGATAATGGTTTTCTGGTAGACGACAATGGTTTTCAAACATGCATCAACAACATTCTTTGTCAGGTGATGATGGTATTTTTGATGCACAACGATGTTCTTTGGTGGGTGACAATAGATTTCTTCGCATCCATTATTATCCAGTATGCTAACGATGATATTTTTGACATGTTTTATTTATGCTTTTTGGCGGCTATCCCTGGCGATGATATTTATGGCAACGGTGATATTTCCACTCCAAGCACTAGTCCCATCTTAACATACCCTTTTAAACTCAAACTGGGACTGTGGGACCCATCTCAAATGCCACGTATAAATATGCAAGTGTGGAATCCACCTCCAACATCGAGCATGTTATGGATTCTATGCTTGGTCTTGTGGGACCTACATTTAGTATTACGTCCAACTCAAAAATCGTGGGATCCACATCAATGTTGTGCTCAACCTGAGGTCATGGGACCCACTTCACCTTGGCTATAAGGGCTCAAAATCCTCCTTTCAGTGTCACTTTGGAGACTACGAGACCTACACCATAATACACAATATTTAGACAACATGAACTATATTATAAAAACAAAACAAATTATACAATAAGATAAAAATTTATACCACATAACATAGAATTTTAATTAACAATATAAAATAACATGAATAAGGCACTAAACATATACATAACACCATACACTAACAAAAAAGTAAACCTACGAAACACACTATATAATGACACAACATAATATAAGGATAAAACACATAACAAATATATAATTAATAATTACATATGTGTATATAATAATACATGAACAAACAAAAATAAATGACATAACAAAACAAAATATATAACAAAAAAAACTATGAATATTATGTATACATGAGACTTAAACATTTAACATAACACAAAACATCTTTACAAAAACCTAACCTATCAAACAAAACAAGACACCATTGCCATACAAATAACATAATACAACTCAAATACCATAATCAAAATGACCACAAAAGCATAACTCTAAGATCTTCAGACCATGAAGTGAATTTTAACAATAGACACTACTATAAGACCATTCCGAGGAAGATGAGCATTCTGGATATTTCAATGATGACAATGGTGAACAATGAGTGCAAGCAACAATTTGAAACAAGCTTTCAAACTTCAAGTGGGTCCCCAAATTTTGGGGTCATTGTGAAGGAGTCACAATAAATGGCGACTCTGCTGGTAAATGTCCCTGAACATTTCAAACTTAAAAACCAAACTTTGAAAACAACAAAAACCCAAATATTAGAATTATAAGCATCAATGATATCTAGAGAATGAGAATAGACCAATTCAACATGAACCATCATAATCATCAGCATCATCTTGGTGTGTGCAAAGTGATTCATTCTATATATTTTGAAACCATTTAGCATTCCATTGTCAATTTTGCATTTTAGGCTATGAATCGTTTCTCTTTGAAGAAATACCTCTACCTGATTCTCTTTAGACATTGCTCTACTACCTACTAAGCGTCTATAGCTCTGGTAGAGAATATCTAAAACTCCCAAATATTACATAAATTTTGGATGTTGCATTTCCTTTATTTTAGACATAGCTTCACTGCCAGTAGAGCGTCTATAGCTCCGATGAAGATTATCTAGTTTATGGTGATAGATTTGACTTTATTTTCAGCTGTATTTATCATTTCATTTTTTATATCTCATTTTTTTTGTTTCCTCATTTTATTTTATTCAGTAATATGGTACTTTGCAACAAATCCACCTGCCACTTGGGTTAGAGATCAGGTAAGGCTAAAAGAGTATATAAAATTTTCACCCTAATTTGTAAAATTGACAACTTCATACATCCATAATTTTAAAATATATTTCGTAATGGGTTTGTGGTACTCATGAAGCTTTTGCAATATGATTCTAATATTTCAAATTTACTTATCTTAGTTTGCATTCATGAATATATAGACTAACATATCACTTTTCTTTTTCTCCAGGTTTCACAAGTTTTTAAAGCAGGTAATTTCATCCTATACGACCCAGGACCAAATACCAAACAAAACCATCAAATGACTAGTATCTTGGTAACAAATACGTTAATCCTTGAAAATACCCTTGAAACTTCATTAACATAACCCACACCTTAAAATAATAAAACTCCAACAATCTGGCAAAGCCAATTTGTTGTTGTCTTACACAAAACACAACAAAAATTTGACAAAAATTCAACAATAAAACAACAAAACATCAACAACATCAAACATGAACAACATCAACAACACAATGTGATGAGACAAAAATATACAGATAAAACTGACTTTCCTGTATTTAAGGCTGAAAATAATGCTTGAGATACCACCCATTCATAGGAAGTGACAAGCTTTCAAGTTTCACCACTTAAAGTTTTCAATCTAAAAGTATTTTCCCCTAAGATTTACAAAATCTCGTAAGGCCCTAACCACACATTATCAAACTTTTTATGATCCCCTTTTTTCTCATGTGCCTTATCCCATAATAAAACAAGATTAGAAATTCTAAAATATTTTACCGTTGCATGTTTATCAAACCATCGTTTAACCACTTCTTTATGTTTACTAAAATGGAGCAATGCATCTTCTCATTTTTCATCAAGTTTAATAAGGTTTACTAAATGAGCTTCTACCTTATCATCTATCTCTAAATAATATTTCATGAATTGCAATGTTTGCAGCTTAATATTTGTAGGAAAAATAGGATCCTGCCCATACACTAAATGATAGGGTGATGTTCCAATATATTTCATAGCTCTAATTCTATCTAGCCATAATGCAAATTTTAATTTGGAATGCCATTCACTGTTAGCGTAAGATTGTATGTATTACATTATTTAGGTTTACTGTTACAACTCCTGTAACAGTTCTGTTTACGCCGGTGCTATTCCCGACATTGTAACCACTATTTAATATGCGTAATACAATACCTCCAACGTTCGTTGTTCATTCTGACATGGCATCAGAGCCAGATTGCTATGGCAATTTTTTTTGCAGTGAAGGGCGAGAGTGAGAGAAAGCTGGAAGCGAAAGCAGAAAAGCGCAGGGGATTGCCAGGCGGAGAATTTTTTTTTTGGGAATTGCTAGGCGGAACGTGATGTTTTTTTTAATCACGCCGTTGCGTGATTACTTTAAAAAATAAAATAAAATAAAATCGCGGAAGGCACCGCGCCCCCGCCCACCCTCTCTTGAATAAAAAAAAAAAAAAAATTGTCGCGCGCAGACGCGCGACAGTCGTCGCGCATCCACGCGCGACTGAGGGAGGGGAGGCCCCCCGCAAACAGCGGACGTCGCGCAGGCGCGTCCAGCCAGCAGACGTCGCGCAGCCACGCGCAGGCGCGTCCAACCCGCGCGCAGGCAACGAAGCTGCGCCTCGCCCGCCCCTCACTGGTTGATTAAAAAAAAAAACAAAAGAAAAGTTTTTTTTAATTTAAAAAAAAAAAAAAAATTCTGCGAACGTGGCCGCTTTCCCCCGCACTGTGTCATGCTGCGTGCGCAGCGAGTTGCAGCCAGCGACCAAGGAGCATAGGACTGGGGACCAGCAGCAGAGGCCGCACTCGGGCAGCAGACTGAGGACCCTCCTCAAATACGAGGGGGCCCCTTGATCCTTTCGGATCAGCCCGCTGGCTCACGTGGTCGTGAGCCGTGCGGTAAGGCTCTGGGAGCCTGCAGGTCAAGGGTTCAAATCCCGCCGACTCCCCCCTTTCAAAGGTAAAAAAAATTTCTCAAAGTTTTTTTAATTATTATTTTTTTAGTTAAAATTTTAATTTTAATTTATTTTCTATAGTTTTTAAAGCTTTATAAAATAAAATTTAATTTTAATTTATTTTTTCATAAGTTTTTAAAACTATATAAATTAAAATTATTTATTTTAACTTTAAATACATAATAATTATTAAAATGCTTTGTTAAAAGAGAATTTTTTTTAGGGGGATATTTTTTTCAAAAAATCAAAGGGGGAATGTGAGTAATTTTCTGAAAAAAGCAAATTTTTGGCATTATTGTAAAGGTGCATTTTCGGCTGTGTCCGACACCTGGAGGGTTAATTCTTGTGGGCACTTTTTATGTTGTATGTTGCATATTTCATTTTTTCACTACTTCATTAAAAGTTAAAAAAAAAATCAAATACACTCCCTAAGTCCCCGAAATATTTAAAACCCATCCGTGCAATTTATTGCACTGCAGCGTTCGGTATTTGTGATACCTCTGGCCAACACTTACAGGTAAAGTTGTCGTGATTGCGCTACTGTATCCGTCGCCTAATATAGCTGCTACAACGACATCTGAGCTTGTTCTCTATAAATCGTCGGGGAGAGATAAGTTTGCCATTTTTGCATTTTTTTACTCCATCCACTACCCTTAACCGCTCTTGTGTTTAGGCGTAAATCCTGACGAAGTATTCTTCATAGTGTTTAGGGGAAGTTACGCCCCACGCATGAGAAGAATCTTCTATGGTAGGTGCCATCAACAAGGCGATTCCCTTTCGCATCGCTTATGTTCCACGTATCGTATGATCTCTAAAACTCACCTATAGTCTCCCTCACATAAGGGCGGGTGATTTTTGTTGATCTTTCTAAATACCTATAGTTTCCCTCACGTAAGGGCAAGTATTTTGTACGGTATAACGGCCTAGCAAAAGGTATATCGAAAGGGGGACCAATTGGTGTTATAAGGAACCTTCACTATGGCCGTTGTTGCAAAGTTGATGACTGATCCTCATCAGTTATTGAAAGGTCCAAATTATACACCATGGAAACATAATATGAAGGCAATTCTCCAAATGGAAGATTTATGGGATATTGTTACTGGAGTAACACCTAGGCCTTCACCAGCATCAGGATCCACAGCTCCTACTGCTGATCAGATAGCTTTTGACAAGAAAGACAGTCGAGCAAAGGTGCTCATTTTGTTTGTTGTTTCAGATGAAGTGCAACCTCATATAGCTGACAAAGCAAGTGGTAAAGAGGCATGGGATGCCCTTAAAACCATCTATGAGGGAAATAATGATTCCTCCATTCTTCATATTCAACAACAACTTATAACCTGAGTTTGAGACAGGGTGAAACAGTTGAACTCTTTCTGTGCAGAGTGTCTGAATTGAAAGAGAAATTGAATTCTTTGGGAGATCCTGTGGACGAAAAGCTTCTCACTTCAATTGTGATGAGAGCTTTGCCTTCTTCATTTGATATGTTGATCACCTCCATCTAGGTGTCTCAACGACAAATTACCTACATCGAGTTGGTCAATCTGCTTCAACAACAGGAGGCACGCCAACTTCACAAGGATGATTCTTCCAATACAGCCCTATACACCAACAGACAGGGTTCTAGGAAGAAAGGTAATGGGCAAAAAGGAGGCAACTTTCAGAAAGGAGGAAATTCTCAATAGGATATGAAAGGAAAAGGAAAACAACCTCAACAGAAGAAGAGGTGGTGCAAGATCTGTGAGAAAGACAACCATGACACCAACAGGTGTTGGCATAAGAACAAGCAAAGAGGCCAAAACAAACCACAAAATAAAAACAAGCAACCCCAGGTGAATGTTGCTGTTGAAGAATCTGACTTAGATTCTGAATGGGCACACAAGGTGCTCATGACTACCACAGATTCCACACAGAGGGATCCTGTTTGGTATGTCGATTTTGGAGCTAGCAAACATATGACTGGCGATAGATCGTGGTTTGAATCATTCGTGGCCAAAGAGGGCAAACCTATCACCATTGCTGATGATAAAACCTATAGGGTTCAGGGAGAGGGTATAGTTTTAGTCACTCTTCCTGATGGCAAGTGTTAGATTGACAAAGTCCTCTATGTTCCGGGATTGGCTAACAATTTGTTGTCAGTCACACAAATCCTGGATAGAAATATGGTTGTCAACTTTCATGTTGAGAATGGCAAGAAGTGTTGTACTATTACTAGGAAGGGTAAGCAGATTGCAACAACTTCATATAAGCATGGCTTATTTGCCCTAGATGCTATCTCTACTCCACATGTTGCCATGACTGTCTCTACCAAGGAGGCAACTTCCCTATGGCACAAGAGATATGGGCATCTTAGTTCTGGCTACTTACTTGAGCTCAGTAAGTATGAGATGGTAAAGGGTCTTCCTTCCCTTTCTGCCACATTGCCAGTGTGCTCTGACTGCTTGGCAGGAAAGCGGCATAGAGTACCATTTGAGAAGAGCTCAACAAGAGCACAAAAACCTCTGGAGTTAATTCACATCGATCTGTGTGGTCCTTTCACACCCAACAGTTGTGGAGGGAAGAGGTACTTTCAGTTATTCGTAGATGACTACTCACGAAAGATGTGGGTCTTCTTTCTCCAACTAAAATCTGAAGCTTTCGCATTCTTCCAACAGTTCAAGAAATCCGTTGAGAAGGAGTCAGGAGCTTCTATTAAAACCCTCCGCTCAGATCGAGGGGGGGAGTTTACCTCTAAAGAATTTTTTGCATTCTTAGATAAGCATGGAATCAAGAGACAGTTAAAAACTGCCTATACTCCTCAACAAAATGGAGTTGCTGAGAGAAGGAACCGTTCTATCATGGAAATGGTTCGTTGTATGCTCACAGGAGCTACTCTTGGGCAACAATATTGGGAAGAAGCTGTCACCACTGCAGTGTATCTGTTGAATAGGGCACCCACAAAGGCCCTAAAAGGAATGACTCCACAAGAAGCATGGAGTGGTCGAAAACCCTCCATATCTCATCTACGTATTTTTGGATGTCACGCTTTCATGCACATACCAAAAGAGAAAAGGAAGAAGCTAGACGAGAAAACACTGAGATGTGTTTTTCTTGGTTATGATGAGCACTCTAAAGGATATCGTTTGATATATCCTTTGACCAAGAAAATTCATGTCAACAGAGATGTTGTCTTTGATGAAGCTTTCACATCATAGAGCACATCTAAAGTACACCTAGATCTTGTGGAATCTAAGGAAGAGAAGATTCCTTCGTCAACACAGACAGGAGGTCCTTCTACATCTTCTTCAACACCACCAAAGAAGAATCCAAAATGGTGTACAAATACAATCAGAGACGCAAATTTATCCACTCCTCCCAATTTGAACTTGGATAGACCTCGTACACGCAGTATGGCTCAAAAGGAAAAAGAAGCCAAAGAAACTGGTGAGGTTGATGATCTTTGTCAATATTTTGAGGAACTTTTTGTAACTCCACGTACAGAAGTAGAGGATATGGATATTGATGATGATAGGGCGTTCATGTCTACCATAGACGATCTTGAACCTGCATCAGTGCAAGATGCTCTTAGTGAGCCTCAGTGGAAGGCCGCTATGGATACAGAGTATGAGTCTTTGATGAAAAATAAAACTTGGAAGCTTGTTGATCTGCCGCATGGAAAGAAACCCATTGGCTGCAAATGGGTATATAAAGTCAAGTACAAGGCAGATGGAACAATTGATAAGCATAAGGCCCGTCTTGTTGCAAAGGGCTATGCTCAAAAGGAAGGCATTGACTACGAGGAAAATTTTGCACCTACTACTCGGATGACCACAATTCGAGTTATGTGTGCTATGGCAGCACAATATGGGTGGAAAGTTCACCAGATGGATGTCAAAAGTGCCTTTCTAAATGGTGATCTCCAAGAAGAAGTCTACATGACTCATCCAAAAGGATTTGAAGTGGAAGGCCAAGAGCAGAAGGTTTGCAAATTGGTCAAATCCTTATATGGTCTGAAACAAGCTCCTCGAGCTTGGTATATAAAAATGGACAATCACCTTATGCAACATGGATTTAAGAGATGTCCGTCAGATGCAAACCTCTATTTCAAGAAATAGGGTTCTGAGATAGTGTTGCTTGTACTCTATGTTGATGATCTGTTCATTACAGGGAGTTCAGAAACTATGATCTCTACTGTCAAAAGAAACTTGTGTAAATATTTTGAGATGACAGATCTCGGACTTCTCCATTATTGTCTTGGTCTGGAATTCAGCCAGAAGGAGCACTCCATCAAAGTGTCTCAGAAAAAATATGCCAAGACATTGCTAGAAAAATATCGCATGACTAATTGCAAGCCAATGGCAACTCCGATGGAGACTGAAATTTAGTTATCGCGATATGATGATTCACCTCAGGTAGATGGTACTCTCTATCGACAGTTGATTGGGAGTCTCATATATCTGACCAATACTAGGCCAGATCTCGTATTTGTTGTCAACTATCTTTCGAGGTTCATGCGGGAGCCTAAGACCACTCATTGGAAAGCAACAAAACGTGTTCTTCACTATGTCCGTGGTACTATGGAATATGGCCTAGAATACAAGAAGAACAACAAATTCTTCTTGCAAGGATACACGAACTCTGACTATGCCGGATCATTTGATGATCGCAAGTCAACTTCTGGATACATTTTTCATCTGGTATCAGGTCCTATCTCTTGGCACAACAAGAAGCAACAGGTGGTTGTTATTTCATCAACAGAGGTAGAGTATCGCGCCGCACGTGAAGCTGTGTGCGAAGTGATATGGTTGCATCGCATTCTGACAAGTATGGGCCATCCATCCAAATCTCCAATACACTTGTTTTGTGACAATCAGGGTGTTCTGAACCTAGTCAAGAATCCAATCCATAATGAAAGAACAAAGCACATTGACACACAATGTCATTTCATTCGAGATGAAGTTCCAAAGCACCGAATTTAGCTTCAGCACATTCCCACCGATGCTCAAGTTGCGGACATTTTCACTAAGGCACTTGCACGTGTCAAATTTGAATTGTTTCGCAGTTCTCTTTGTATTGCAAAATGATGTAATCAGGGGGGATATTAGTATAGCTAATAGTTATATCATTACCAAAATAATGTAATAAAGGGGGATGTTAGCGTAAGATTGTATGTATTACATTATTTAGGTTTACTGTTACAACTCCTGTAATAGTTCTGTTTACGCCGGTGCTATTCCCAGCATTGTAACCACTATTTAATATGCGTAATACAATACCAACGTTCGCTGTTCATTCTAACATTCACGAGGATTTAATTCAAGAAAATTTTTAACAACTGACAACAAATTTTTATTTGTAGATTCAGCTAGACCATTACCTTACACATAGTAGTTAGATGAAAATTTTAGGCTCACCTTGTTGTCGTAGGCCCATTCTGCAAAACAAAGAGATGAGAAAGCAGGACCATTATCACTAACTATGGAATTAGGCATACCAAACCTTGTGATAATTTTTTCTTCCAAAAACTTAATAACTACTTTTGTAGTGCAATTCTTTGTGGGTACTACTCCAGACCACCTCGTGCAATAATCCGTAGCTTTCAATACATATTTGTTCCCTGTAGAAGTGCAGCACCCTAAAAATGACTCACATTAATTAAAACTAAGCTAAAATTTAAAAATAAATAAATAAATTTGCCACCCCTAATTGGTTACCTTGATTTTTGTACCTGTTATATTTTTATTTTTAACCTCTGCACAAAATCATACGATTTTATGCAAAATTAGAAGATTTTACACAAAATTGGGTCACCCGATTTTGCCCAAAATTGAAAAGCACCTACTTTAGCAAGGTGACAAAATAATTTGTAACTCCTTGTCTCTATTTGGGCAACTACACGATATTTGCGGGATAAGTTCACCTAATTTTGACCGAATTAGAAGAAGTTGCAAACTCTTCCATTTATGGCCCAATAGCTCACCTGACTCCCTCCTTTTTAATCTAGACTCCTCACCTCAGATTCCCCTTGGAACTCCCACATACTTTTACACCATATTTTTGCCCTTTCACTATGTTTTTGTGAAGAACATAAGCTTATACTGAGAGGGGGGTGAACAGTATAACACCCACTTTTTACTTTCTTTCCAAACCAATATCAATTAGTGTCCTTAATTGCAATAAACAAATATAGCAGTGTGCATTAATGACATAGATAGCAATAGTAAGAAAGTGCACAAATCACTACACATAATTGAGACACAATATTTAACGTGGTTACCCAATGTGGGATAGTCCACAAGATAATATCCTTATAATATTTCACAAAGAAATAGGGATCCTTATCCCAATACAAATGATTACTTTGATCTGCTCAAAGCTAGGCTGTTCTAATATGCTTAGGTGGGCTCCACTAATTTGCTCATCTAGGCTATCCACTGATCTGCTCATCTAGGAAATCCACTGATCTGCTCAGCTAGGCAATCCTGATCTACTCAGGTGGGCTCTTCACTGATCTTCTTAGCTAGGCAATCCACTGATCTGCTCAGCTAGGTAATCCACTGATCTGCTTAGCTAGGCAATCCACTGATCTTCTCAGCTAGAATATCCACTGATCTGCTCATCTAGGCAATCCACTAATCTACTCAGCTAGGCAATCCTGATGTGCTCAGGTGGGCTCTTCACTGATCTACTCAGCTAGGCAATTGGTATTGGTATATTTTTCTATTTATGTTCTATCTATTTTACTGCTCACAAATCTACCTCAATGCCTTTTCACAAGGCTCAAACAATCCTGCTCAAATGCTATCCCAAATATGTACTCAATGCCTTCACAAAAGGCTCAAATAATCTTGCTCAAATGCTGTCCCAAATCTATCCACAAATTTGTCCCAAAAGCCTTCTCAAAGGCTCACTCAATCATGCATAAAAGCTGCCTCAAATCTATCCAAAAATTTTATCCCAAAAGCCTTCTCAAAGGCTCACTCAATCATGCACAAAAGCTGCCTCAAATTTGTCCAAAAATTCTATCCCAAAAGCCTTCTCAAAGGCTCAACCAATCATGCTCAAGTAGCACTCAAATCTCATCCACAAATCAACTAAGGCAAGGCTCAATGATGAACTCAACAATGAATGACAATGTACTCTTCAATGGATGACAACAATGATCCACAATGATCTCAAAAATATATGACAAATACTCTCTCAAATGGATGATAACAATGCTCAAAAATGTATGACAAATACTCTCTCAAATGGATGATAACAATGCTCAACAATGAACTCAACCATGTATGAAAAATACTCTCTCAAATGGATGATAACACTGCTCAACAATGAACTCTCAAATATATGGAAAATGAGCTCTCTAATGAAAACCTCTCCAAGAAATAACAATGAGGACTTTAACCAACCAAGGAAAATCTCCACAAGTGATAGTAATAGGTTCTCAATAATATCTTCCTCATGCAATGTTAATAAGCTCTCAAGAAACAAGCACAACTACCTCAAGCAAAGAGCTCTCAAATAGCCAACAATGATCTCCTCAAATTAAAGATAAATGTATCCACAAGTGACTAGAAAATGATCTCCTCAATGGTCTCAAATAGTGGCAATGTACTCAATAAGTAACCAATAATAATCTCCTCAAGCAATGGCAAAAACCTCCTTAATAATGGCAATACTCGCAATGAACTCCACTAAAAAAATAATGAACTCAAGCATCAATTTTATCCACAAAATTGATTTTCTTATCCATCCACTTCTTCTTACTAGCCAAGGCATATAATCAAGCAATTTGTCTTCAAATTCAAACCCTAAATCATGTGCATGTCTTCTAACTCAAGGTAGCAATTAACTAGGTCTCAAGTTCCTAGTTTAATTTCATAATTAAATCATGCACTAGAACATATAACAAATTCAACACTTTTCAACATTATGACTCCCTAATTTTATTAATACATACAACAAACACCTATGCTTTTTTATTTTTAATTTCACACCTTATAACTCCACATACAACAATCACAAATATTTAACTTCACACCTTATAACTCCCTAAGCACATACAATAATAATTTATTTTACTAAATACCTTATAACTCCCTAGTTATAATAGAAATGATTTTCAATGCACCAAAACTTTGGCAATATCAAATATTACCATGCGCTAGAGATAAATACCTTTTTATGAAATTTGTAGCCTTTGCAACCTTCGAAATCAATAATACCTTTGCCAAAATTAATGTGCCTTCACCATATTCGAAATCGTTAATGCCTTGCCAAAAACAATGTGCCTTCACACCTTTGTGGGAGTCAAAATTTGTTCCTCTCACTTAGCGCTGTGAAGCACTTACCACATGGGTATTAACCCACATTGGAATTTAATCCCAAACACCCAACTTTGCCTGCGTTCAAATCTAAAAACTCAAATTGCCTTCCTTAGCAAAACACTTTGTCCCTGATAAGATTCGAACGAACCAACCTTGTGCAAAGTTCATGCGCTACCAACTACGCTATAGGCTCCTATATGACGTCATTTTCCCGTGATGTCTCCTTGACCTTGCTCTCAAAAGAAATTTATTTTTCTTTATTTCTTCGCTGCTTCCCTTTCGATGATTCTCACTCATGTGTAATTATTCCCAATATCTTATAAACAAAGGTTTTACCTTTTATTTATATGTACCTCCATGCCTTCGAATGATGTCGATGGATTTTATTAATCTCCCCAACCATTGCACGTTGGAGAATAATAAAATTCAACTTTAGACCTTAGAATTATTAAATAAAAATTTAATAATTCACCTCTTAAATTTGAATTGGGATATCTCCTTCATTCTTTTGAATTTTGCCATGAAACTTTTTGCACCTAGGTTTTATTTGAAAAACATTTTCATCCATCATTATTTGGAGAAGTCTTAGCATAGTTGTTTAATGAAAAACCCTTTCCTATGGTTTTAATAAAAACCCTTTCCATTGTTTTAAATAAAAACCTTTACCATTGGTTTTAATAAAAACCCTTGCCATTGGTTTTAATAAAAACCTTTACCATTGGTTTTAATAAAAACCATTAATATAATATTTAAAAACTAAATATTATATGCCTCTTGTGCCACAAAACCCTGTATACATCCATGCTCTCCAAAATATCATAAATGATTATTTATAAAGTGCTTTTGCCACTAAAACTCAATGTGTTCCATGTGACATCAATGTCAACATAAAATAACTCAAATTGCCAACAATCTCCCCCTTTGTCATTGATGGCAACACCTCTAATGCAAATCACCACAATCACTGCAAAAAAAATCTCTATGAGAATCAAAGGTGCTCCCCCTGACTCAATACTCTCTATGGAGGTTGCTTCCCCTATATCAATGCTCTCTTTGGAGGTTGCTCCCCTAACTCAATGCTCTCTCCCTTACTCAAATTTCTCCCCCTTTGACATCAATGGCAAAAAGGGACACCTATGGGGTTAAAATATATGACTCTTAAGATTAGCCCCCCCACCACATTCTCTCTTGAGGTGATTAATTTTGGGGTGGGAGTATATTTACTCCCATATTACATTGTTACTTTCCTTTGTCAACTTCCTTCCACATATTTCTGATATCCTTTTTTTTATGAGTTACTTGATCTTCTTGTCTTGAACCTGTTTGGAATTGAGTCCTACACCATTTTGAAATATGTCCAAAATTATTGCAATTAAAACACTTGATATTGTAGCCTTTGGATGGTGCCCATATCCTGAATTCTTTCTTGAAATAATTTCCATATCCATTCCTTTCCTGAACCCTGTATTGTGAAGTTTTGTTTTCATAATCATTATGACCATGACTTCTGAATTGTGTAGCTCTAAAACCAAAACCATGTTGCTCATTTTCTTTGCACTGAGAAGCTCTATGACCAATCTTATTGCATAAGAAGAAATGTCCTTAAAAACCATACCTTATTCCTTTAAAGTTCCTTCTTGCAAAATAAAGATTCTTTGATCCATAGACCCTACAGTGTATAGCCCTGTGTCCAAATCCATTACAAGAAAAAAAATGTCCTTGAAAAGTGCTTTGTTCATGCTTTGGTTCCTCATACCTTTCTTGACCATTATCCTTGTGATAATATTTGACTTGTGCATTGTATCCTTCATCCTTATTTTTAGTATCTAAATCCTCTTCCTTAATTTCCTCCTTGCTTTCCTTTTCAAGAATTTCATTTCCTCTTGAACTTGATTCACCTATCTCAAAAAAAGATCCAAACTAGATGTTTGGAGCCATAGGAACTTTGGAAATTTCTTAATAAATATTATGTGCTTCCTTAATTTCATCTTTTAGAACTTCCTTTCCTTTTGAGTGTGACTTTTCTTGGAAATAAGATACAGCCTTAAAATATGTTTCCACTCCTTTTTGAACCTTTTAATCTAATGTGTCATGTCTTGCTGTTATTACCCTTAGTTCTTCATTCATCCTTTCCTATATACTTTTTGCATCTTGAAGTTCATATCTTAGATCACTGATTGTCTAAAGTTGTTCTTATCTGATTTTGACATCTGTTTGAATCTTGTTTTCAAGATTCCTGATTTCTTCTTTTAGCCTTTTGACTTCTAATTTTTATTTTCTTGGCTCATTCTCTTCTTTTTATATTACCAAAAGTGAGACTTATTCATCTTCACTATCACTGAGATCATTATCATCTTTTATAGTAAATAAAATCTCATGACTTCTTTGACCATGCATGTTTCCATGATGTGTCATCTCATCTTCACTATCACTGAAGCCATTGCAATATCCTGATCTATGATCTCTTTGACCACACACAAAGCACTTTTCTCTTTCACCTTCTATTCCTAGGAATAGATGTTCTTCTATTGCTGAAACCTTTGCATCATACTTCATGGGAAGTGATCTCAAAAACTTTTGAGTAACATCTAATTCTTTCATCTCAAATCTTAGGCCTCTCATGGTGTTAGCAATATCATCAACTCAAAATAAAAACTTTGCAATATCTTCAAAATCTTTCATTTTCAATTCGTCAAATCTTTTTCTATGAGTTTATAGTTTTGCCAACTTTACCTTGCAATATCCTTCATAGGTATTCCGCAAATTGGTCCACATTCATTAGCTGAATTACATACCATGACTTTTGCAAAATCTGTCTTATGTAGCCCACTTAGAATACAATTCATTACCTTTGCATTGATCTCAACTAATTTCTTGATAGTATTATCTGTATCGGGATCACCTTTAACCTTATACTCTTTTGCAACCATCTGCCATACCTCATATCCTTGTGATATTAAGTAGTTATTCATTCTCATGCTCTAAAAAGTATAATTGTTACCGTTAAACAGTGGAGCCTTACTTGTAGACGATCCATTCTATGAAGCCATCCGTGTTCTTATAGAATATGCCCTAAAGCTATTAGCCTTTTAGAAGGAACCCGTTCTGATACCAATTGAACAACACAAGCTTATACTGAGGGGGGGTGAATAGTATAGCACCCACTTTTTACTTTCTTTCTAAACCAATATCAATTAGTTTTCTTAATTGCAATAACCAAATATAACAGTGTGCATTAATGACATAGATAGAAATAGTAATCAAGTGCACAAATCACTTCACATAATTGAGACACAAGATTTAACGTGGTTACCCAATGTGGGGTAGTCCACAAGATAATCTCCTTATAATATTTCACAAAGAAATAGGGATACTTATCCCAATACAAATGATTACTTTAATATGATGATAATAGACAAAGAGATAAATGTTTTAGCTTTAGAGGAGGGACGTTTTTTGTAGGACTGCCCAAACTATCAAACTTGTTTCGGCCATATCTCACTCATTCAGACTCGGATTGAGCTAAAATGTTGAGGGTAGATGCCTGAAAAATGCTAGAACGTCTCCACAAAATTTCATATCATTTGGAGCAACACAAATCTTAGCACATCCCTATGTGTGAACAAGATTTTTAGCAAGTGACTATGTGAGGGTTTCATCTGGGTTGAGTGCAAGAAGCTCCAAAGATTGGTTTTTAGGGCCTTCGGGCCCTAGTGACCAATATTTTTGTGGTTTATGCTCAATAGTTTAGCAAGAAATATTACAGGGGATCCAAGATGGGTTAGAAATTTATCTTTCAACAGATCATACTGTGAACTTGAGTGACAACAACTTCCAATTTGCTGCACAAAAGAAAAGTGAAAACCATACCTTTCCACGACATCTAGGGCAAGGATTAAAGAGATCACAAAACAAGTTTCAAGTAGTTGATCAAAAAATAGGTCATATCTCAAGTGAATTTGGTGCTAAGGTGCACCCACAAAATATTTCTATTGTGAAAACCCCTGTCAAGGGTAAGAATTTTGAAAAATCAGCCCCAAGAATGAATTTTAGGGATGCCCTCCATGGTGGACAGCTTCAGACCAATTCTAATATCAACCTTAGGGCTTCCCATAAACCTCTAATAATGCCTAAGATTAATACCAGGAAAATGAAGTCAGGATGTCTTAAATCAGCTAATGGAACTCCTATTTTTAAGCTTGATATGGGTAACATTCAGACTGGCATTGGAGATTTGGAAAAAAGAGGACTAATTTGTCGGTTCGTGGGTTTTCTTCTGAGCCTATCTGCTTTCAAAGTTTGGACTGAAAAAATATAGAAAACTAAAGGTGAGTTACAAATATCTATTTATCCAAATGGTTATTTTCTTGTTTTATTTGCTAATAATGAAGATAGAGAGAAATTTTTCAAAGGGGTCCTTGGTTTTTTGGAAGGGTAGGGCTTTTCATGAAGCCCTGGCATACTAAATTTAAAGTCGAAGAAGATATGCCTTCTATAGCTCCCGTGTGGGTTAGACTCTTTGGCCTCCCTATTGAATTTTGGAATCCTACTATTTTTCTTCAATTGGAAACTCTTTAGGAACTTTTATGATGACTGTTGATTGTACTCAAAATTTTGAACATATTATTTATGTTTGGATTTTTGTTTTAATGGATTTTGACAAACACCTACCTAAAAAAATCACATTACAATTTGGGGAAGACACTTGGGAGCAAGTAGTGGACTATGAGAACTTTTTTTGTTGTTGTAGAATTTTCCATGAATATGGTAATTTGGCCAATGCTTGCCAAAATAAAATTCCTAATCAAAAGAAAGAAGATATAAACTCAACAGGTTTCCAAATGCCTAAGAATAAGAACACTAAAAAAAAACCAATTATGAAGGATCAATCAAAGTCATCTGCTAATATGTTTGAAATCCTTTCCACAAATGATGTCCCAAGTGAGGAAGAGGAAATAATGGAAACAGAAATCTTAGAAACACAATTTAAATATGAAGGGAAGAACTTAGAGACAAACCAACAAATCAAAGGTTTTCAACAGAAAAAAAAGGGAGAAAATTTATACAAGAAAAACAATCTTTTAAATGTCAAAACTTCAAATAATATAGGTCCCAATATAGACTCCATTGAACCCTCTAGTAAAATTTTTGTTGTGTATGAGCATTCTTCAAGGTTAGAAGCCATCTCAGATTCAATTGGAATAAGTCAAGAAACAGGGAAAAAATTGAAGATGGATTCTAATCAAAAAGCAGGTCGCAAGACCAATCAATATCATATGGTAAAAGAAGGTGAAAATCTTGTAGAGAAAGGTAATATTAATGCCCTTACCAACTTTTTTAGCCCTGGTATTAATGAAGATCATCACTTGGAATATTAGAGGACTCAAATGGAGTCTTTCAAAACAAAATTAAATTAGAATAATGATTTAGATAAATCATCCACATCTTGTTTTCCTTAAAGAAACAAAGATGTCAATGGAGGATATGGACTCAATTGCCAGTAAGATTTGGCCAGCTGGAAAAGTGGTTTCCCTCAGTTCCTAGGGGACTTCTGGTGGCATTGCTTGTCTTTGGGACCCAAAAGAGGTAGTTATTCATCATATGGTTGGCAGTTGGGGTATGTTGGATATAGTTATTCAAAGTAGACATTCCAACCAAATTATGCTTTGCATTACTGTTTATGCTCCGACTTCTTTGGAGGAAAAAAGAAGACAGTGGAAGGATATAACTCATATTATCTCTCATTTTCCTAAAGCTTCGATCTCGATCAGAGGATATTTCAATACCATCCTCTCTTTGGATGAGAAAAGGGGGGAAATAGAAATTTGGACAAAAGCACTGACCTCATGAGTGAATATATTGCAAACCTCCATCTTGTGGACATCCAATCAGATAATGGCTTTATTACTTGGTCTAACAGAAGGCAAGGCTTAACTTGTATAATGGAGATATTGGATAGGTTTTTGCTCTCTAAAAATTTCTTAATCCATGGTCACATTCCTAAAGTGAAGACTCTTAATAATGTTGGTTCGGATCATTGGCCAGTCATGGTGGAAATGTGGAAAACCAATGTGAGTTTCTCTCCTTTTCGTTTTCAATTAATGTGGCTTAGAGACATTTCCTTTAGACCTCGTGTGCAACAATGGTGTAAGGAAGGTAAACCTAGGCATGAGATTAAGATGTTCTATTTTTCCAAAAGACTTCAATATATTAAATCCAAAATCAAGACTTGGAACTCGAAAGAGTTTGGGGATGTTCATAAAAAAAACATGAAGTTATTGCTCATCTTGAAAATTTGAATAATAAAATCCGTTTAGATGGCCTCACAGATAAGAGAATTACATATGAAAATAAACTCACAACTCAGTTAGAGGAATGGGAAAAAAGAGAAGAAATCTTATGGAAGCAAAAATCTAGAATTCAATGGCTCAAAGAAGGAGATCGAAACACAAATTTCTTCCACAAATCTCTTCTAGCTCAAAGATCTCACAACTTTATTTCTTCCCCGAAATCAGATTCTGGAGATGTTGTTTATACTTGGGATGGCATGAACTCTATTATTGTTGATTAATTTTCCAATATTTTTGCTGCTACTCCTCTTGACTCAGCTTCTCAACAAAATGTTCTTCAAGCAATCCCTTCTCTTATCACTTCTAAGGAGAACTTTATTTTGACTGCTCCTGTTACTATCAATGAGCTTTAATATATAGTTTTTAAAATGCAAAAATGGAAAACCCTAGGTCCTGATGGTTTTCACATTGAGTTCTACCAAGATTTCTGGGATATCCTTCATGTTGATTTATTAGAGGTGGTGTAAGAAGCTAGGAAAGCCAAAGAAAATTTGAAGGTTATCAATAAAACTTATATTACTCTTGTTCCAAAATCTCAATAGGTTGATCGTATCTCAACTTTTAGACCTATTGCTTTATGTAATGTTCTTCTCAAAATCATTACTAAAATCATGGCAGAAAGGTTGAAACCTCTTTTACATAAGATCATTTCCCCAGAGCAAGGGGGTTATGTGGAAGGGCATCAAATAGTGGATGAGATAGTTATTGCTCAGGAAGCCATCCATTCCATGGATATGCAAAAATCTCCTTCCATGTTCATTCGGTTAGACTTATCCAAAGCTTATGACAGAGTCGATTGGCACCTTATCAAATTTTTGAGGCAATTTGGTTTCTCTAAGGATTGTATGGATTTTATTATGGGATGTATCTCTTCAATTTCCTACTTAGTTCTTATCAATGGCAGGCCTTCTCAGTCATTCCCAGCTTCTAGAGGTATTAGGCAAGGTGACCCACTATCCCCTTATTTATTCATCATTCTTGTTGAATGCTTGAGTAGGACTATAACCAAAAAGAGGGAAAACAAAACCCTTGAGGGAGTTACCATTGCTCATGGAGATAGATCTATCTCTCATATTCAATTTGTGGATGAATCTACTCTTTTAGGTAAAGCTATATTTAGGGAAGCTTCTAATATTAAGCAAATCATTAGCTATTTTTCTAAGGCTACTAGGCAGTTGATCAAGACAAATCTAAAGTTATTTTATTTCACTGCTCTGCTATACAGGAATCCATGGTCTTGGATAAATTAATATGTAATAAAACCTCCCTTCTAATCACTTATTTAGGTATTCCCATAAATATTCAAATGCAGTAAAATAAGGATTAGAATTGGTTGTTGGAAAAAGTCAAGAAGAAAACTGGAAAGTGGACCAACAGGTGGCTTTCTTCTGGAGGTAGAATCACATTGGTAAAATTAGTCCTTCAAGCTATTCCTATTTATGTATATTCCATGTTGAATATTCCAAAGGCTGTTCTTCGAGAACTAGATCAAATTAGTCATCATTTCCTTTGGAGTGGTACTAAGGAGAAAAGAAAATGGGCCTTGGTGAAATGGGACACTTTATGTCTTCCTAAGAATAAAGGGGGTTAGGATTCCGGTCTTCTATTAATAACAACAAATATTTAGCTGCTAAATTATATTGGAGGATGTTGCATAACCCCAATGCTCTTTGGACCAATAATCTCCGTGCTAAATATGCTGAGAACAAAAGTCCTAAAGACCTTGTTCTCTATCAACTGCCTACCAAAGGTTCTCCCATTTTAGCAGTTCTTAAGACTGGTGAGGATTTGATAAAGAAAAATTTATTTTGGATCATTCATAATGGTCAACATGTAAATTTTTGGACAGATTATTGGGATGGTCATAAGCCTTTGATAACTCAGTTTCCTGATTGGAGGTCTTGGATGGAGGAGATTCACTGAGCTAACTGGATAAAGGTGGCTAATTACTATCGGTACCATACTGGTAATTCAAATTTTGGTAGATATTGGATCCCTATTGAGGACTGGCCTATTCAAATCCCATAAAGGCAAAGACAAGATATCCAAGGCATCCTTCATATGAGATCTCTCTCTTGGTCCCATGAAAAAGATTGTTTTGGATGGAAAAACACTACTAAGGGTGAGTATACAGTTGCTCAAGGTTATTTGACCTTATGCCATAATAATCCCAACCATTCTTCTAAAATATATTCTCAATTATGGGCTCAAAATCTCTGGCCTAAGGTGAGGTTCTTTAATTGGCTTTTATTGCATCGTAGGATGCTTACTGGTGAGCAACTTATGAAGTGTGGTTTTCATGGCCCTTTTAGGTGTGAGATGTGTGAAGAGAATATAGAAAATCTCAACCATATTTTTATTGAGTGTACTTTAGCTTCTAAACTATGGAGGAGAATGGCCACTTTACTTGGCTTACAGTGGTCCAATTTTTTTACTTTTAAGCAGCTTTGGAGAGATTGGCCTAATCAAGAGGGTGTTGATCATTTTATTAGGCAGTTAATTTGGATGGGTTCTACCATTCTTCTTGTTGGGACTAAAAACTGAAGGAATTAATTTTATTGATATAAATGGTTACAATATATAGGCATAAGCCTATATTCAACACATGACACTTGTCAAGAGAAACTGACAAGTGTCAAGGTGAAGGCATAGTGCACTTTAACTCTAACATTCCCCCTTAAAGTGCACTATCCTAACTAAATAAGAAACAAAACAAGTCAACATTTGGTAACATTCCCCCTTAATGTTGACTTCTCTAAAACAACCTATCATCCTCTCTTATTGCTGATTTGGTCTAGACTCGTGCTCTGTGCTCTTGGCTCTCCAACTGTGAATAATGCTAGATTCATTGTGTATACATCTCGATCTGTTGCCTCAGGGTCAGCCACTTCCATAGGTCTGTTGCCACTGGGTCAGCCGTCTAAGTGCCTCAAGGTCATCATGGGTGCCTTAGGGTCAACCACTTCTGGGTCTGTTGCCTCTGCAGGTCATCCTCAGAGGATGTTGCCTCTCGTAGGTCACTGACTAGATTCACCATAAATATCAAATCTCTCTTTATGGTGAACTCAATCTAGAAGGTGTCGGTCTTTGCCGAAAATGCACCTAATACAAAGGAAAAACGAGCCATATAAGAGTGTCGGTCTTTGCCGAAAATGCACTCAATACAATAAAATGAGCCATAGATCAAAATAGGAGGAGAGAAGAAGAAAAGAAGAGAATATTCTGAAGTGTCTTCGTCTATAGTCTTCAGAAGTAGATCCGGAAAAGACCTCGGATAGAGTCTAGGGTGTCTATGTTTGTAGTCCCTAGAATAAGTGTCCTTATTATAGTCACCTCATCTTACCGGAATGCATGGGTAACCAGCGGCTGCATCCGCCAAGTAGAAAGAGGTGAATACTAGGTACTAGGTTCACTTATAAGTACCTTGGGAGTGTCGGGTACAACCGAAAGTGCACTCTTTTTACAATATCATCTTTGACTTAAAATTCAGTTGAGTAAATGATCTCAAAACTGAAAAATAATTGCACCAATGGATCCCCCTCAAAATTCTCTTTCCAACGACTATATATAAACCTATAGTCGAATACAAATTGATGCTTCAAACAAGCAAAAAACAAAGGCTCTGAAAAAATGTGCAGCTCCGGGACATTCCCAAATGGTCACCCATCCGAGTGCTACTCTCCAAAAAAAATGCTTAATCTGAGAGTTTTTGTGAGATATGATGCCAATGAAAAGGTTTACGATTTCTTTGAAAAAAGTTTGCCCCCTTTTAATAAAATAACTTACATGGCCCTTTTCAACAATTAGAATAACTTAAATTTTCAACAAATTTAAAAATGTGATCGGCAAATTAAAAAAAAAAAACGTTGTGGTTCCCCACTCGGGCAGTCAGTCATTATTAAGTAGCTCCAACGACTACTAACAAGTGTTTAGGAGCTCCACTCTCAGATAGCCACTCCGCTGCAATATTTGTAAAGTCCAATCGCGGTGTCCTCCAGTCTTCAGTCAAGTGCAAAAAAAATAAATCTCAGAGCACAAATCATGGACCAAATCAGATCACGACCTTACAACGGCAATGGCATAGACATGGGTATATTCTGGGACCTCGTTCAGTGCACGATGTCAAACACAGATTGAAACTCCAGTGTGATCTTCATTCAGCCAAATACTGCACTCTAGCCTGCAAATTTCAACAGCTTGAAACTGGTTGTGTATGAAAAAATGCATTTACAGGTGCTTCAGAAATTTTCGTCTGTCTGTCATGTCTTCAGCCTGGAACATTCCACATCTATTCCAAGATGCCAAACTTTAGAGACAAAATTTTCCATGCAGTATGAAAGTCTCGGTACGTGGCAACTGAACGGCCCGCTATGTTTTAGCAGTCAATCTCGGCGGATAGGTGCGACGTCAATCTCGACGGATTGACATGGTGGTGCTACTCCAACTTTGGCCGCATTGAAGACAATGATCTTCGACTCACCGCAAATGCTCTTCGTCCATACAAGACTTCACCCGAACGCGTGCTATGAAATGAAGACGGTACCTGAAGACCACCAAGCACTCAGACCACCATTACCGCCTAGCACCAAGGATGGGAACGGTAATCACAGCACCGTTCATAGTTTTATATTGCAGTCAAAGCACTTATGTCGTCGCATACTGTTGATATACCAAATCAAGAAAATTGTCAACATTCATACTCGCCACACCAGTATTCCCAACATCAACCTAATAATAATAATCAGCTGACAGGCCAGATTCCACCTGAGCTAGGGAAACTGGAAGAGTTGTTTGAGTTAAATCTGGCAGGAAATCGTCTCGAAGGACCTATTCCTAAATCTTGCAGTTAAATGATAATCAGCTGACAGGCCAGATTCCACCTGAGCTAGGGAAACTGTTGGGGGTCTTGAACTTCTTTCACGGCAAGCTCCAGATACTTGACGGGATGTCGACTGCAACAGAAGTGGCCCACTGTGCGAATGATGCGCAGGCCCATGACTGCGAACACACCGCCCCGTAGTTCACGAACTACGACCCGGGCGACTTAGCATATACCGCCAAAGCCTTCTCTGAGAACTCTCCTGAACTCATACTTTTCGACTCTCGTACGCACGGCCGAGCCATGGCTACTCATTTTTCCTGGTGAAGAACTTCTCCGAGCCTCAATCCAGAAGCTTCCATGCATGCTGCTCAGAATGTGATGCTGCAACAGGGGACATCAACGGACGCCCGGGGAAACAGTTTGCAACCTCCATGCCCATTCTTCCAAATTTTACCGCTCTATTTTACAAAACTTCTCTTATCAAAGCAGGAATCCCTCGTAACCACACTTAAAAAAAAAATTCACAGAATTCACTTCGGTCCCTCTAGATTTGCAAATACCCCTCTATTGTACAAATCTGTTAGAACCAACATGGTTTTCAGAATCAAACCCTGTCTGGTTACCATCATCATTTCAAACAGACCAACCTTCTTACGCACAATAGCCGCGATCCTGGATAGCTGCAAGCAAGAAAATTCAAAGGAACACCCCCGAATTTCTCCTTGAAGACCCTTGCAAAACGACAACCACCGCCTCAAACGCGTCTTCATAGGCCACCGTGGCTTCGTAGAACCTGGCTTGATCGGTTTTCACCGTCTGTTCCGCCATGGCTATGAGAAATGACCCAAACCCTAACGCTCCTCCGTCCTCCTAGCAGATCACTGGCCATTCACAGAAAATCGACAGGGACCACGACGGTGAGACCTGCTGCTGCTTCACTCTGATGGCCGCCAGTTCGTGGTCGCTTGGGCCCGGACGAGCTTCGAGTGTCTCCCTGTACGTGATGGCCTTGAAAAATAACAAAACTCCCAAGTTAAGCATCCAAGGTAGAATAGAACTGGGATGGGTGACCATCCGGGAAGTCCCAATGGTTGCACCCTCTCTTCAATTTTTTTTTTTTAAAATGAAAACCCAGATTCTACGGCCCTGTTTTGAAAAAAAATGGGGGGAAAATGAAAAATGGGGGAAATGATGAGGGGGGAGGGAGGATTTCCATGAGGGAAATCCTCCCTCCCCTTGGTGAGCGGCAATATTGTGACCAGTGGTGCATGGTCATGAAGCTACAGCTCTAATACCAAATTTTGGGACTAAAAACTGAAAGAATTAATTTTATTGATACAAATGGTTACAATATATAGGCAAAATGCCTATATATTGTAACCATTTGTATCAATAAAATTAATTCTTTCAGTTTTTAGTCCCAAAATTTGGTATTAGAGCTGTAGCTTCATGACCATGCACCACTGGTCACAATATTGCCGCTCACCAAGGGTAAAACAGTAACAGAAGATTGGTGATTTCGTGTGCAGCAGAAATTTCAGACCTCTAAAAAAATATTTCAAAAATGGATGTAAACAACACCCTCGTCAATCATCGCACATTCAGGTCGTGAGTGGACGACTTAGAAAATAGGTGAGCGAATACTGATGAACAATCAACATCAGATGCGCTTGCTGCGGGTTGCCTCCAACAATGACCTCCATGCATCCATGCAGGTCAACAATATAACCTGCATCAAAAAATAATAATAAAAAAAACATACAAAAAATTCATGGCCCCAAGCATTGAAGCTTTAGGGGCAGCCATGAAATCCTCTCTTTCTCCAATTGGCTTTCTAGTTTCTGATCCACAAATGTGGAGAGCATACTCCCTGAGCCATGGAGAAAAAAAAATGAGGAAGAAATGGGGGGAGGGGGATTTCCATGAGGGAAATCCCCCCTCAAGGGGTTTCATAGGGCAGGGAAAGCCTGCTCTGATACCAAATGTTGGGATTAAAAACTGAAGGAATTAATTTTATTGATACAAATGGTTACAATATATAGGCATAAGCCTATATTCAACACATGACACTTGTCAAGAGAAACTGACAAGTGTCAAGGTGAAGGCATAGTGCACTTTAACTCTAACACTTCTTTGGAATAGTTGGATTGAAAGGAACAACCAAATTTTTAATCAAGATAGGAAGGATATTCACTATATTTTGCAAAAGACCATAGCCAACTTAGTTGAATCAGTCCATCAACTCCTTAATCACCCCCAAAACTCCCACCAAATATGGTATCAAGTGATGCAAATATTGAAGATTAAATCTTCTAAGGGCAACCAACTTAAATGGAATGTGAGTATTAGTAATATGGATAGGACAAGAAATTGGTAACCTCCTCCTAAGGATTTTGTAAAATTCAATACTGATGGAGCCTCTAGAGGGAACCTTGAAAAAGCTAGTGTGGGAGGAATTGGTAGACTTTCAGATGGCTCCCTGGTTTTTACTTTTGCTGATAATTTGGGTATTCTTTCCAATAACATTGCTGAGGGGTATGGTATCCTTAGAGGCCTTCAGAAGGCTACTAAGGTTAGATGGGAAAAGGTGTTAGTTGAGTCTGACTCTCAACTTATGGTTAATATTTTGAAGACTCCTTCCAAGAATCATAAGGTTGATTGAAGAATAAAAAGAATTATTGAGAAGATTCAATTAATTTAGATGGGATTTTTGAAAGTTGATTACAATCATGTGGTCAGAGATCAAAATAAGAGTGTTGATGCTTTAGCTAATTTGGGCTTTGGACAAAGGTGATCTTACTTGTTATGGCCACCCTCCTAGATGGTGGGCTTCACAAATTAGGGAAGCTCTTCTTTCTATCATTTCTTTGGGTGGCTCTAGTTCTGAAGGTACCTAGTTTTTTTTTTTTTTCTTCTCTTTGGTTCATTCAAGTTTTTTTATTTCCCTAGCTTAGTCTTTTCTTTCTTTTGTTTCCTATGTTCTTTCTTGCCTTAATAGTCTTATGGTCTAGATAGGTCATTGTTATGTTCATTTTTTTTTTTTTTTTCTTTTTTGTTTTTTTTTGTTTAGTTTTTTAAGGTGTGTGTGTTCTTTTGTTTTGTTTTGTTTTTGTGTTCTTTGTGTTGTTTTTTGTTGTTCTTGTGTTTTTGTTGTTTTGTGTTTTTTTTTTTATGTTTTTTGTTATTGTTCTTGTGTTTTTGTCGTTCTTGTTCTTGTGTTTCTCTTTGTTTGTGTTAATTCGTGTTTTTTTGTGCGTGTTTTCTATAATTTTTGTTTTTACTTATTGTCTATTGTTGGTTGTTTTTTATTTTTTATTTTATTATTTTTTTAATATTTTAGGTTTTGGTTGTGTTATTTTTCATGTTTTTTTTGGGTTCTGTCTTTGTAGTGTTCTGTTGTTTTTGTCTTGTTTGTGTTTTGTTATATGGTTCTTGTGTTTTTCTTTGTGGTTTGTGTTGTTGTTTATTTTATCTTATTATGTTTGTGTTTGGTTGTGCTTTTGTTTTTGACACACTCAAGGAGCATGTTTTTTATTTTATTTTATTATTTTTGTTGTTATTTACTTATTTTTAAATTGGTTTTGTGTGTTTGTTTACTCCTTGAGTATGTCAAAGGTGGTAGGCCAGGCCCGAGTCCTGGATGTTTTTGGTGGAATGGATACCCCTGCCTCATTGGGTCTTACCCGAAAGTGGCATCCCTTTTGGGATGTTTTCCACAAATAAAAAATGGTTACTTTGATCTGCTCAAATCTAGGTTTTCTTGATCTACTCAGGTGGGCTCCATTGATCTGCTCAGTTAGGCTATCCTCTGATCTACTCAACTAGGAAATCCACTGATCTACTTAGCTAGGCAATCCTGATCTGATTAGGTATCTCCACTGATCTGCTTAGCTAGGAAATCCACTGATATGCTCAGCTAGGCAATCCACTGATCTGCTCAGCTAAGAAATCCATTGATCTACTCAACTAGGCTATCCATTGATCTGCTCAGCTAGGAAATCCACTAATCTGATCAGCTAGGCAATATTGATCTGCTAAGGTGGGCTCTTCACTTAACTACTTAGCTAGGAAACTGGTGTTGGTATGTTTTTCTATTTTCGTTCTATCTCTTTTACTGCTCACAAATATGCCTCAATGCCTTCTCACAAGGCTCAAACAATCCTGCTCAAATACTATCCCAAATCTATACTCAAGGCCTTCACAAAAGGCTCAAAAAATCCTACTCAAATTCTGTCCCAAATATATCCATAAATCTATCCCAAAAGCCTTCTCAAAGGCTCACTCAATCATGCACAAAAGTTGCCTCAAATCTGTCCAAAAATTCTATCCCAAAAGCCTTCTCAAAGGCTCACTCAATCATGCACAAAAGCTGCCTCAAATCTGTCCACAAATTCTATCCCAAAAGCCTTCTCAAAGGCTCAATAAATCATGCTCAAGTAGCACTCAAATCTCATCCACAAATCAATGAAGTCAAGGCTCAATGATGAACTCAACAATGAATGGCAATGTACTCTTCAATGGATGACAACAATGATCCACAATGATCTCAACAATGTATGACAAATACTCTCTCAAATGGATGATAACAATGCTCAACAATGTATGACAAATACTCTCTCAAATGGATGATAACAATGCTCAACAATGAACTCAACCATGTATGACAAATACTCTCTCAAATGGATGATAACAATTCTCAACAATGAACTCTCAAATATATGGCAAATGAGCTCTCTAATGAAAACCTCTCCAAGCAATAACAATGAGGACTTTAACCAACCAAGGACAATCTCTACAAGTTATAGTAATAGGTTCTCAATAATATCTTCCTCATGCAATGTCAATAAGCTCTCAAGAAACAAGCACAACTCCCTCAAGCAAAGAGCTCTCAAATAGCCAACAATGATATCCTCAAATGAAATACAAATGTATCCACAAGTGACTAGAAAATTATCTCCTCAATGGTCTCAAATAGTGGCAATGTACTCAACAAGTAACCAACAATAATCTCCTCAAGCAATGGTAAAAACCTCCTCAATAATGACAATACTCTCAATGAACTCCACTAAAGAAATAATGAACTCAAGCATCAATTTTATCCACAAAATTGATTTTCTAATCCATCCACTTCTTCTTAATAGCCAAGGCACATAATAAAGCAATTTATCTTCAACTTCAAACCCTAACTCATGTGCATGTCTTCTAACTCAAGGTAGCAATTAACTAGGTCTCAAGTTCCTAGTTTAATTTCATAATTAAATCATGCATTAGAACATATAACAAATTCAACACTATTCAACCTTATGACTCCCTAATTTTATTAATACATACAGAAAATACCTATGCTTTTTATTTTTAATTTCACACCTTATAAATCCACATACAACAATCACAAATATTTAACTTCACACCTTATAACTCCCTAAGCACATACAACAATCATTTATTTTACTAAATACCTTATAACTCCCTAGTTATAATAGAAATGATTTTCAATGCATCAAAACTTTGGCAATATAAAATATTACCATGCGCTAGAGATAAATACTTTTTTATGAAATTTGTAGCCTTTGCAACCTTCGAAATTAATAATGTCTTTGCTAAAATTAATGTGCCTTCACCATCTTCGAAATCGTTAATGCCTTGCCAAAAAAAATGTGCCTTCACACCTTTACAGGAGTTAAACTCAGTTTCTCTCACTTTGTGTTGTGAAGCGCTTACCACGTGGGCATCAGACCACGTTGGGATTTAATACCAAACACCCAACTTTGCCTGCACTCAAATCTGAAAACTCAAATTGCCTTCCTTAGCAAAACACTTTGCCCCTAGCGGGATTCGAACATCGAACCAGCCTTATGCAAAGTTCGTGCACTACCAACTATGCTATAGGCTCCTACGTGACATCACTTTCCCACACTATCTCCTTGACCTTGCTCTCAAACAAAATTTATTTTTCTTTATTTCTTCATTGCTCCCCTTTTGACGATTCTCACTCATGCACAATTATTTTTGATATCTTATAAACAAAGGTTTTACATTTTATTTATATGCACCTCCATGCCTTTGAATGATGTCGATGGATTTTATTAATCTCCCCAACCATTGCACATCGAAGAATAATAAAATTCAACTTTAGACCTTAGAATTATTAAATAAAAATTTAATAATTCACCTCTTAACTTTGAATTGGGATATCTCCTTCATTATTTTGAATTTTTCCATGAAACTTTTTGCACCTAGGTTTTATTTGAAAAAAAATTTCATCCATCATTATTTGGAGAAGTCTTAGCATAGTGGTTTTAATGAAAAACCCTTTCCAATGGTTTTAATAAAAACCCTTTCCATTGGTTTAAATAAAAACCTTTACCATTGGTTTTAATAAAAAACCCTTGCCATTGGTTTTAATAAAAACATTTACCATTGGTTTTAATAAAAACCATTAATATAATATTTAAAAATTAAATATTATATGCCTCTTCTGCCACAAAACCTTGTATACATCCATGCTCTCCAAAATATCATAAATGATTATTTATGAAGTGTTTTTGCCACCAAAACTCAATGTGATCCATGTGATATAAATGATCCATGTGACATCAATGACAACACAAAATAACTCAAATTGCCAATATTTTGCAGGTTCAAATTGTGCATCGGTTGGATTTAAGCGATATCGGATCACCCGATCGTGATATCGTTCTGCCCGATTTTGCACAAAAGCGCCCAATTTTACCTGCAACACATATTGCTGCAATTTAGCCGACTGGGGGCATCCAGACCTCAGAGTTTGCATCTTATTTCTCCATCCCTCTCATTTAGAATTAATATTTCATATCCATTACATCAATTTCAATTCATTACTATTATTATTTTGGATTTAATAGGCATACTCCTTTATTATTTCATAAATATTCAAGCATTTAGCATAGATATGCATATGAATATCCTTCCATTATTAGCTTAAGATCATTGCTCATTGTTATTCAGTCCATTCAAATGTATGTTTCTTTGTGAAATTGTTGTTTTCTGCATCCAATTATAAAACTACAACTTTTAGTCAAGATCGGTTGGTTTTTCGCATAATCGGGTCACCCGATATTGCCTGATTTTGATCGATATTGCTGGATTTTACCCGATATTGCCTGCATCAAAAATCAGAATCTTCTTCAGACTTTTCGATACAAGTAAGTGTTTTAAATCACTTTTTAAGCATTGCATTGCCTATTTAGATTATGTTTTCTGCTTTTGTTGCTTACATATAAATCAAAATTGCATATAGATTAGAGTAGTTGCATATTGGCCAAACTAGGTGTATGCGTGATTTGATAAAAGGAACACATCAAAACAAATCCCAAAACCTAGGCTCAAAAACTGCCATAAAATATTTCCTGGTGAACCCACCCAATTCGTCAAAAAATCACCATAAGAAGGTATGATCAAGTACCTCTCTTCTGAGGTGTAGACCATCCATTCTCCCATTCCCCTCTAAGGCACGGATCCATTAGCCTTGAGGAAAGGAGTGCGAGAATTTTTGGGCTACATTCTTTGGTGAACCCGACGTGAAAAACATTAGGCATCTTTCTGATTTATAAAACATAAAAAACCATAAAAATTATAAAACAAAAATACAAAAAGATCATTAATCAAAATTTGCACACTTTAAGTCCATTTCATAGATGTTAGATTTCAACATAGGAAGAACTGTAACCATAGATGTTACCCAAAAATTAAAAGCATATATATATACAACATATATCATTAAAAGATAAAAAATCCTAAAACAAAAATGCCTAGAATTTTGAGAAGTGGTAAGCAATTAGAATCTGATTACATGGAGGAACAAGATCAAGAAAATTTTGATGATAGAGTTCAAATAGAAGATGATAGAATTTCAGAACAAAGTGAAGAGAATAATAAAGATGAAATAGAAAATCCTGATGAACCTACATTAGATGAAAAAGGAAATGTTAAATTTGAGTCTCTTAGCAAATTTACCCAATTTATAAAAAACCACATAGAAGAGTTTAATCAAGTAGTACAAATTGATAATTCAGGAGAAGGTGATATGGAATCAGCCTTAGCATCTACTTTTCGAATACATACAAATCCATTATCATACATGAACTCAACAGACCAAGATAATGATCAAGCAGGACCATCTAATCAAAACATGATACCTTTAAATCAAAATGCTCAAAAACCAATGGCACAATCATCCAAGATTGTTGCTAGCAACCCAAAAACAAATCCTAAACAACAAAAACAACCATTCACATCCATGTTCACTCAAGCTCTTAATCAACAAATGTCAAATCAACAAAAAGCTAAACAAGTGCAAAATACCAATCATCAACAGAAAATCCAACAAAACAAGATTTCATATCATTGTTCCCACAAACACTTTACACAATAGTGTTTCAGTTGGAAATCCTTACACAACAACACCAACTTATTATCAAAGACACAATAATATGGTGCAACAAAATCAGTTTGGTGGACAACAACAAGGACTTGAAGCCATGGTTAAATAGTTAGCTTCTCGTCTAGACCAGATGGATCCCTACCATCCCTCATATAGTTATCGAGAGATGTGTAGTCAACCTTTGGATCCTATTGTGGTAGCTCAACCTTACCCTAAATATTTCCCTATGCCTGTCCTCCCGATATATAAAGGAACCGAAGATCCTATTGAGCATCTTCGCATGTTTAGGACAACATGTCATGATGTTTCTCATGATGACTTGTTGTTACTAAAGATGTTCCCTAAAAGTCTTGGAGGCATGGCTCTAGAGTGGTATTATCAGTTACCCACTAATTCTCTAAGGAATTTTGAGGAGACAACGGAAATGTTTGTCCATCAATTTAGTGCCTACATAGAGAGGCATGTGACTATTAAAGATTTATACAACTTGAAACAAGGAAAAGATGAAAGTTTTGCTGAATTTTTGGCTAAGTGGAGATAACTTTTAGGCAAATTACACTTTGCATTACCTCATCATGAAATGTTGGACATATTCATAGGTAATTTGCAAGAACAACTATCTTATGAACTTTCTACTACTACAGTAACATCCTTTGATCAAGCCATTGATTTAGCAAGGAGGGTAGAAGATGCCCTTATTAGAAGAGGTCAATTTAAGAAGAAGGATGAAGACAAAACTTCTAAGAATCAATATAAGAATAAGCAAGTAGTGGGTGATGGAGTTACTGATAGTAGAAACAACTCAAATGTTAACCTTGCTTGAAGTTGTAAAGAAGTTTGTATTAAAGGTTCCTGATAAACCACCAAGAGAATTTACAAGATTAAATCAGCCTTTAACTATGATTTTACCTCAATTATTGGAACAAGGTTTGATACGGTTGCCTGAGATAAGACAACCTGATACAACTGTAGCTGGATTTAGGGCTGATTTACATTGTAACTTCCATAGAGTTGATGGTCATTCAACAAACTCATGTAAAATATTGAAACACATGATACAAGATTTAATTGATAAAGGTGAAATGGAAGTAGAACAATTTCCTTCAAATAATAATCCTCAAAACAATACCCAAAAACAACCAACCCAAAATGCTAATCAAAACTGAGATATTTTTCAACACCCTTTACCAAAGCATGGTAAAGAAGCTGTAAATCAAGTGGAACATCATAATGTTCCTCATCCAACTCGATATGTGGGAACTATTAGCAACTTTCTACCTCATCAAGATTTGCAAAAACCATGTGTAACTACTGAATCTCAAGTTACTATTAGACCTCTAAGAAGTTGTCAAATTACATATTTAGAAAGTGATGAAGAAAGTGAAATAGAGAGTGAGGTTGACATTACCTCAAATAATTCAAATAGTTCTGAAGATGAATCATATCCAATTCTTCCCATCACAGATTTAATGGTGCCTGAAGAACCATTCCCTAGAAGAGTGACTACTCGACCATCATCTCAACAAGTGCTTTCAAATGAACAAGTAGTAAATGCTAGGCCACATTTTAGTTATTTACATAATAATAATATTGTGGGTACTATTGGAACCATCACTAAACAACAAACTCAAAACCAAAACTCTCAAATTCAAACTCAAATAATGAATAAAAAATCACCACCATATTCTTCTCTACAAAATATTTATTCACCTCAGCCTCTTCATAATAGTAGCATTATTCCCACTCCACATTCATTTAAAGCTATTCAATCCCCATGTAATTCTTCTTTATCATCATTGCAATCACAACTATTCCAACCTTCTTCTTTCAACACAACACATTCATCTCAACAAGGAAATACTTCTTCTAATCCTACCATGCAATCACATCATACTTCACAATCTGCTCATCATCATTCTATTCACAATCAAGAAGAAAGAGATAATGAACCAATTATTGATAAAATCCCAAGAGAACTAATCAAGCATCAATGATAGGAAACCAATCAAATATTACATCCTAATGTGTCCCATCACAATGATATCACTAATAATGTGATAAAAACTACAAGTGAGCAACCTCAAGCTCAATCAACTCAATTTGATAAACAAGAAATAAATTCTTCATCCAATCAACCTTCAAGACCTCTCTTAGTTTTGAAGAATAATCCAAAAGAAGATACAAGCATAGAAAACCCATCTTTAGTGTTGAAGTCTCAACCTAAAGTCTCCCTCAACATTCAACAACAATGGGACAATCATCCACATAAGATATATCTTTTGGGACTTTTGCAAACCTCTCCTATTCATAAGGAATATTTGTTCTTTATTCTCTCTTTCTTTATCATCATTACAACAAGTTCTCTACTCTTTTCTTCTTTATCATCATTGCCACTTTTGGTCTATCACCTTTTATCCTTCATTCTCTCTTTCATTATTGTTATCACATCAAGTTCTCTATTATTTTCCTCTTTATCATCGTCATCTTCTGTCCATCACTTTTCTTCATCTACATCTACTTATCATTCTTCATCACAACAATCTCAACTATTAACCAATCAACTTCAATCACATACACCACAACCAAATTGTTCTTCAAAACTTCCTTTGATTTTGAAGCCACCTTAGACATGCTATAATCAAAATCACCTTGTATAGTGTATATAGATCACCAATTCCATCATTAAAACATCAAAAACAACCAAAATAAAAATAAAAATAAAAATATCAAAATTTCTAAAAATATTTCAAAATTATTGCACTTTTATTTGTTGTTATCTTTCAAAAATTTTGAGTTATATTTTATCTTATTTTAGATAAATTCAAAAGTTATCTTGAACCATGCACTAAATTTCACAACTTTAAAATGATTTTGATTTTGTTACTTTGATTATAAATCTCTCTTGCACCAAAAGCACTATTACTTCATTAAATAATTTTGAGTTTTGAGAATGATCTTGCTACTTCTTGAACCAAGAACACACTTTTACATCTTAAAATGATTTGTTGCAAATTTGAAAAGTGATGCTACATAGTAAGTCTTAATACCTTAAGTGAAAATTTTCCCTTGCTATCCTATCATGTGCGTGGTCTAGAATACTGAGAAATTGGCAAAAGGACAAGCTCCTCCCTACCCGAATAAAATCCCTTGCTCTACGTCTAATCTGAGCAAGTATCCCGACAGAAAGAAAGAGAAAAAAGAAAAAGAAAGAAAATAAAGAAAAAGAAAAAAGAAAAGAGAAAAATCAAGAAAAATGTTCCATTACAAAGCAATAAAATCCCCTTGTTCAGAAATGGACAAGAAATCCCTATTCCAAAAATTTGAAGAAAAGAAGGGAGTATTGAACTTGAATCCCTAGAATTTCTCAGTTATTCGAAAGCCATGAGGTAAGCCCCATAACAGGTGATTTGTGCCCAACTTGCTTGGCCTTGGGTAATTCCTTTCACATGGCGATATGTCTGTCACATTAGCGACCTTCTTTTGTACAGACCAATGTCCGCTTATGGATTAGCTAGCTTTTGGTAATTTGATTTACATAGTAGTTCAGTACCAATGCATGCACAAAATCATGGTTAATGAACACCTCACTTGCACACACATTGGTTCATTCAAGTTTGCTTTATCATTATCTTACTTAAAATTGGTGAATTAACCTTACAAAGCACACACATTTGTTACTGGAGAGATTTTGTATCATTGTGTCAAATCAAGATGGATAATGAACTCACTTATCACACACTGGTTCTTGATAAATTTGACTTTGCCTTTGAAATAAGTTAAAATATTTCTTTGAAATTTTTCGGACAACATTAGTTTATCATTATTTTCATATTAACACATTACATAGATATTTCCAAAATTTCACAAATCTCAAAAACAACTTATTTCAAAAATAACATGTAGTTCAAAATCATTTATCATGCATAGCATTCATGACTTCGCGATGATGGTATAATTCCTAGGAATTATTCTTCTCAATTTTCACACTAGGAATTCTATGCCTAGCGCAAGTCATCTTTCCCAAGTTCTAGGTCTAAAATATTTCATATTGATCAACCTTCTTAAATATGTGATACAATGATTTGCTTCATATCAATTTATATTTTAAGAATAAATAATTTCATATTATCATGCATTGCATTTTTTGACTTCGCGATGATGGTATAATTCCTAGTAACTATTGTCCTCCAAATTTTCACACTAGGATTTCTACGCCTAGCGCAAGTCATCCTTCCCAAGTTTTCATGCTTAAATCACATTATCTTCACAAACAACAATCTTTATCAACCTATTTTCTCAAAATCAATTTCTTTTCATCTCCTTTCATCATCATAAGCCTCAAGGTCACTCTTGAGCCCACAATATTTTGGTATTAGCAATACAAAACTTCCTCACAATAGGATCCGCTTCATGACCTAGCGAGCATCGATCTCCACCAATGGTCATATAACAACACAACATCCTTCGAGGTTCATTGCTAATCTATCAAATCTATCATCACATAAAAACATCTTTTTCAAAACACACTTTACAAAATCATTTTCCTTTTATGTTAAGCATGATCAAAATGTTCAAAAATCAAAGCATGACTACAAGAAATTATGTAACACAACCATCATAAGCAAATGTAATAAATCACCCAATAAATCACACAAAGTCACATAAAACAAAGAAGATCAATATATATATATATATTTAAAAATTGAGTTTTCCACCAAACATAGAATTTGGTGTAAAAACTCGAAGGGGGCACCATATATAAAATAGTTTAACAACAAAACTTGAAACCATCAACAAATTTGCAATAAAATTTTTGCTTTCTCGTAAAGTGTGCCATCTTATCTTTAACACATTTTTTTTAAAATGCGCTAAAGAGGGGGCAAAATGTAGCACCCTAAAAATGACTCACATTAATTAAAACTAAGGTAAAAAAATTTTGAAAAATCAAATTTGCCACCCCTAATTGGTTACCTCAATTTTTGTGCCCGTTATAAGTTTGTTTTTAACCTCTATGCAAAATCACATGATTTCGTGCAAAATCGGAAGATTTTACATGAAATCGGGTCACCCGATTTTGCCCAAAACTAAAAAGCACCTACTTTAGCAAGGCGAAAAAATAAGTTGTAACTCCTTGTCTCTATTTGGGCAACTGCATGACAGTTGCGGGATCGGTTCACCCGATTTTGACCGGATTAGAAGAAGTTGCAACCTCTTCCATTTCTGGCCCAATAGCTCACCTAACTCCCTCCTTTTTAATCCAGGCTCCTCACCTCGTATTCCCCCTAGAACTCTCACATACTTTTACGCCATATTTTTCCCTTTTCACTATGTTTTTGTAGGTTCATATTGTGCATCGGTTGGATTTAAGCGATATCGGATCACCCGATCACGATATCGTTCTGCCCGATTTTGCACAAAAGCGCCCGATTTTACCTGCAACACGTATTGCTACAATTTAGCCGACTAGGGGCATCCAGACCTCAGAGTTTGCATCTTCTTTCTCCATCCCTCTCATTTAGAATTAATATTTCATATCCATTACATCAATTTCAATCCATTACTATTATTATTTTGGATTTAATAGGCATACTCCTTCATTATTTCATAAATATTCAAGCATTTAGCATAGATATGCATATGAACATCCTTCCATTATTATCTTAAGATCATTGCTCATTGTAATTCAGTCCATTCAAATGTATGTTTCTTTGTGAAATTGTTGTTTTCTGCATCCAATTATAAAACTACAACTTTTAGTCAAGATCGGTTGGTTTTTCACATAATCGGGTCACCCGATATTGCCTGATTTCGACCGATATTGCTGGATTTTACCCGATATTGCCTGCATCAAAAATCAGAATCTTCTTCAGAATTTTGGATACAAGTAAGTGTTTTAAATCACTTTTTAAGCACTGCATTGCCTATTTAGATTATGTTTTCTGCTTTTTGTTGCTTACATATAAATCAAAATTGCATATAGATTAGCGTAGTTGCATATTGGCCAAACTAGGTGTATGCATGATTTGATAAAAGGAACACATCAAAACAAATCCCAAAACCTAGGCTCAAAAACTGCCATAAAATATTTCCTGGTGAACCCACCCAATTCGTCAAAAAATCACCATAAGAAGGTATGATCAAGTACCTCTCTTCTGAGGTGTAGACCATCCATTCTCCCATTCCCCTCTGAGGCACGGATCCATCAGCCTTGAGGAAAGGAGTGCAAGATTTTTTGGGCTACAAGAAGAATTCAGACTAATCTCTCCTATAAAATCCAATTCCCACTATGTGAATGGCCTTGATTCGATCACTGGTTGCAATGACGTTGAAGCATGCTTCTCCCTATTGGCTGCAACCTGACAAACATGACAATTTTGAACATGAGCATGTGCATTATTGAAAATATGAGGCCAATAATAAACTACTCTTAAAATTTGATAAGCAGTAGCATTAGCAGAGTCATGCCCTGTTCCATATATCCCATGAAAATCATCTAGAACTTGAGATGCCTCATTTTTATTAAGACATCTAAGATAAATACCTTCATGATTTATCCTATGAAGAATCCCTGTTTTTATCATAAAATTGAAACATTTCAATCTTAAAGCTCTTTTTTGTGTAGCATTAATGTTAGAAGGACTTTTACCATTGAGAAGGAAATACAATATGTCTTTATACCATTCATCCTCAGTAATTTCCTCCACTGAGTATTGCTGACAACTAATTCATGGATCGATTTGGGTGAGAGCTTTATACAGCCCTTGACCTCGAACAATCTTCATGGGTTGAATCTCAAGATAAAACTCTTGCAAAGTGGAAATCCACTTTCCTCTTCTCTCTCTCAATTTGTTCTGCAAATACATAGTTTTAATTGCAGGATCAGGTACAATTGCAAACACTCGACTATGTAACAAATAATGCCTAAACTTCTTGACTGTTTTAGATAATGCATACATATTTTTATAAAGAATATAGAATCTCACTTGTGCATCTTTAAATGGTGAACTTATAAATGCAATATGATTTAAAACATTACCTTCACTTCTTTGAGTCAATACACTCGCAAATGAATGTTCAGAAGCGAATGAATAAATGTAAAAGGGCTTCGTGTAATCAGGGCTTACCAAAATAGGTGCCTTCGATATAGCATCTTTCACATTTTGAAATGCAATTTTGGATTTGTTATTCCAAGACATGTTAGCATCTTTTTCATCATATCGTTCAAATATTTAACAATTTCTTCAAAACTAGAAATAAACTTTCTCACAAAATTAATCTTTCTGAAGAATGATCTTAATTCCTTTTTACTTCCTGGTAACTGAATCTTTTGAATAGAACTTATTTTTTCAGAATCAATGGAAATGCCATCCTTTGAAATCACATGACCTAACAATTTGCCTTCAGTTAATCCAAAAATGCACTTTTTAGGATTTAAAGAAATTTCATGTTCTCTACATTTTTGCAAAACTTTCCTCAAATATCTAACATGATCATTTTTATTTTTTGAAAACATAGGTATGCCATCAACATATACAACGATAAACGTACCGATTAAATCATGAAAAGCATAATCTATAGCCCACTGAAATGTAACTCCTGTATTTAACAAACCAAATGGCATTATCCTATAGGTGAATGTTCCTCATTTAGTTGTAAATGTGGTCTTCATGCGGTCTTTAGGATCAATAAGTATTTGATTGTATCCTGAGTATCCATATAAAAATGACATCATCTCTGATCCATTAACCATTTGTAGAATATGATCTATGGAAGGCAATGGATAATTATCTTTCTGTGATGCCTTATTCAAATTCTTGAAATCAATGCACAATCTAATCTCACTAGTTTTCTTTCAAATTGGCACTATGTTTACAACCCATGTGGAATGCCTAATAGGAAAAATGATTTTGGCATCTAACCATTTCTTAACTTCTTTTTCAATTAATGGATCTAGAAGTGGATTTACTAGTCTTTGCTTTTGCCTAAATGGTTTGACATCAGGCTTTTAGGGAATTGTGTGAGTTATAATATTTTGATTGTACGTCTTAAGGTCTTTATAACTCCATGCTGCTACATCCTTATAATATTTTAGTGCCTATATGATATTTTTCTTTTCCTTGGATGTACTAGATTTACCTACAAGAATGTTTTGTGAACCATCTAAATCACTAATATTATATGCATAATAGGCATCCTTAGGTAATTAAATCTTATCACATTGCTTTGTTTTGTAACCAATATCAAAAAGCTTTTCAAGAGAAAGCATACCTTGAGGAATGTTGCTTACTTTGGTTACCTCTTCACTTTCATTGATATCTTCTTATAATATTTCATCCTCATCAATCACCTGATTTTCAAATACACCCAAATTAGTTACAAAACTATAAATATCCTTGTCACTCTCAAAAAATTGTAAATTATTAACATTATCAGGGACTAAGGGACAGGGAACCAAATCAATCGAAAACTTCTTTAATTTTTTATTATCAATTGGATTGAGTGTACCTGTGGCAATTCCTAATGAATTTGTAATACGGTTGCCTTTTCTAGAAATTAACGAAATGTTAAAGACCATGAATTCATCAATTAAACTTCTGACTCTATTCCTATAGTGTATTAATATTCTCTCATTACAGAAATATTGACCTTTAACCTATTTAACAACTAGGTGTGAGTCTCCTAGAACTTTCAAACATTTATTTCATTTGCTTAAATCTAGTTTTAAACCACAAACAAGTGCTTCATATTATGCTAAATTACAAGTAAAAGGAAATTGCAATCGATAAGCAAAAAATGAGGATTTACCTTTGGGGTTTATGAGCTCTACCCCTGCACCACTACCTTGTCTAGATTTTGATCCATAAAATTTTAATGTCCAGACAAGATTCTCTTTTGCAAGTGATTCACAAGATGTATCTTTTATTTTTGGTTCACTTGTACCTACCATTGTGTCTAAAACATAGACACCTAACTCTATATCATTGTATAAAACTTCATTCATTCCTTTATTGTAATTCGTGATTATTTCCTTGAGCCGAGGTTCTATTTCCACTCTTATTTGATTATCAACACCTTTCAAGGGTAACTACATATGCAAAAAGTCTGTTGAAAAGTAATCATTTAAATTTTTGCTTCAATCTCTGCTCAACAACAATCCATATTTAGCATAAATATCCACCACATGAATATCTATATATTTTTGAATTCTAGGCTCTGATGATATTTGAATAAAAATATTTTTTAACATGCCTACCACATTTACTTCTATTTTGTCTAATTGAACAACAATTTTATTTGTCTTTGAAGGTGTAAGTCCTAACCTTTGACAAATAGAATATGGCATAACATTACCTGATGCTCCAGAATCAACCATAAATTTTGCAAATTCTTGCCCATAATTCTCACAATTAATAGGAAAGGAAGAGCTTCCTCCTTTTCTTTCTTTGAAATAAATTTAACCTTAGTGACATATTTAATTTCTTTTCCTTCTTGAAAACCAAAAGTTTCCATTAATAATTTCCTTTGTTTAGGCAAATGACAAGCATCATACAAATTAATGTTTGCTTTAGTTTTCTTCAAATATTCAATAATATTGTAACTCACATTCTCATAATTTTTGACTTTTACTATAACTTTTAATGCATCAGTAAAATATGGAGGAATTGGATTATTACTTGAACTAAAATCAGGTGGAAAAACAAGATTTTTAGGAGGAGTAGAAGTAGTTTTATAAGACTTACTCTTGCTTCTTAAATGATAGCTATGACTCCCATTTTTATATTATTTTAATGTATGAATTTCTTCAACAATTTCATCTTTTTGTTCTTCATCATCATCATCTTCACTTGATCCACTTATGTCTAACACATAAGTAGAACTCTTACCTTTGCTTGTACTTGCTTCATCAACATTATCATTAGAAACCAATTCAAATTTATCTAAACCTTATTGAATGCAATCTGTAACACAACTAAATTCATTACAATCCAATTCATTATGTTCATTCATACCATGCAACCTACACCAATTAGCTAACACAACTTTAGTAAGATTAACTATAGTGGCCTTTTAATTTGAACTTGTAGAAGCCCAATTATTGTTAGAAACAGGAGTAGGTACACCCCAATTATTCGGTTTTGTGTTGAAATGTTTCGGTCTTTGCATAGTAAACTTTCGGTTTGATTGTGAATTTTGAGTGTTTTGTTTTTGCTTTTGAACATAATCATTACTTAACTTTTGGTACATCCTCTTTATATCTGCTAATTCATTAGGCTCATTAACAATATTAGGAGGATTACCCTAATTTTTTGGAATAACATTTGGAACATTTTTATTCCATAAAACATTTTGAACACTTGAATTCATCCAACTTGAAACATTTTGATTAGGCATAACATTTGGAACATTTTGATTAGGTAAAGCATTTTGATTTAACCATGAATTTGCATACATTGGATTACCTTGATTTTGATTTTGTGCAAGCATTGGATTATTTTGTGGTGTTTGAAAATTCTGAAAAGGATTCACATTTTGCATTGCTGCTACATTCCCAAAATTATTCAAATTAGGTACATTGTTATTCCTTGTTTTGTGTGCAGCTTAATGACTTTCTAAAAACAAAGGATTACTCGACTGAGCATATGCCATTTGATTTAGAATTTGTGGAATTGAATTCAACATTGGTATTTTATTAGTTAAAGCATGATTTATCATAGGAATCTGATTTTGCATACCAAGATAACCAATAGATGGTAGTTTCCCTAATCCACAACTTGATTGCATCATCTGTTGTTCAACCATGAGTGCTTCAGTGTAAGCTCCTGTAAGTGTAGTTATTTGCCCCGTTCTCCTGACAAATATTATCGTTAATGGATCCAAAGCACCAAAATAGATTTGGATCGTTGCATCTTCTACAATATTATAAGGTACAATCAGTCTCAAATACATCTTATGAAACCTAGTATTAAACATATGCAATGGTTCACTAGGTTCTCTATGAGTAGATGCAAATTGCAAGTAAACACTTGTTGGATCAATGGAAAATTTAAATTGAGTAATGAAAGCATTTTTCAACATATCCCATGAAGTAATGGATCCAGAAGGCAAGCATACATACCAATCGTAGGGTATTTAATCCAAAGTTAAAGTAAAAACCTACATGCCACGTCTTCGTGTTCAATTTGCAATCTAGACATTATGTCAATATATGCTTGTATGTGCTCTTCTGCCAAAAAAGAACCATCATGCTTATATTTTGGTATATACTTTTCTACATTCTTTGGCATATCATGCACATCACCAGCTATATTCAATGGACTTCATTGGTTTCCCAACCATGCCAGATTTGGTGCAACATGTGCAACCATTGTGACAAGTGATGGGTTTACAAGCAAATTTATGTTAGAAGTACTAGGAAGAATTACCGTTTGAGTTTTACTTCTGTTTTTCTTAGTTGGTGACAAACTTTGAAAATTGTAGATCTAGTAGATTTTGACCTTGTAATGATTTCCTTAGACTCCAATTTTAATGAAATATAATCACTTTTATGAAAATACAATACTCTGAATATAATATCAATTGAACGATAAAATTGCAATATTCAAGTAATGTATTAAAATGAAGCTTCAATAATGAATATCGTGAATGATTGATTACTCACAAATGACAAATTGAAATCAAACTACCTTTTTTTCATTTTCTGTCCCCATTTCTAGTGCCAATTTGTTGAGGTGTGATTTTTTCCAGTCATAAAAACCACTCGACAACTAGGATTCAAGATCCCCTCTTGCAAAGAAAGTACGTTTCTCCAAGGTTCTCACTTAATATTTTATGTGTCATGCATATGTGCATATATAAATGCGTGAATAAAATCTATAGTTTACAAGTTACTGTTAACAAGGGGCCTGGGAATTAGGTAATTAATTTTGAATTCATCATGTATTAAGTGCCTTTTATGCAAATTATTTCTTCAAACAATAATAGATTAATTTGCCTTATGATTTTGATCTACTTGTACAAATTCATTCTATAGTCTCGACATAAAAATCTTAATTAAAATGCTTTCAATGAATTTGAAAGAATGATCTAATTTAGCATTTTAATTACCATTAAAATTTGCTAAACTTTAATAAAATCAAAGTTTATGAATTTTAATGGATTTGTAAAATTTAAACCTTAAGGACTTCATAATAATCAAAACTAAGGTTTCATTTACCAATTGACATTTGCTCATTCAAATGTAAAATTAAACTTGAAAAACATTTGAATAATGAACAAACTGTAATAATGTTGAACCCAAATTGTAAGGTTTTGAAACCTTAGTAATTATAAAACATTGGGTTTAATATGAAACTGAATCTATGAACTTTTGAATTTTATGATATGAAAATAAAGTTCATAAAACAGATCCTTCCTACAATATTTATTTCTTAAAATATTTATTAAATTAAATATTTTAAGAACAAATATGATCTTCTACTGTAAAGCTTGGATATCTGAATAAATTGAAACCAAATTATAATAACCCAAACTAATTAATGAAAAGATATCAATTTTAATTTCTCAACTTTATGAATTTAAAGTTGGAAATCAAAATATTCATTTATCTCAAATAAATTTATTTATTCAAAATATTAATTAATTTTAATATTTGAATAATAAATTTATTGATAACCTAGTTATAAAGTCTAACTTTATAAGCATTAAACTAGGTTAAAATATATGCATAATAAAAAAATGCAAAAGATTTTAAAGTAAAGAAAATACACTTAATCTCGAACTAATTACTACAACATGAAAAACATAGAGACCTTAAACCAGATCCATTGTCTACCAAAATTTACACAGTAAAACAATAAATCGGTGCAATCTTCGATGGAATTTAATTTTAAAGAAACTATATTAAATCATTTATTCAAAATTCAAATACAGACACATATCTGAACCAAAATAGTTTAATATAATCAATTGATCTTAAAATAAAAAGCTCCTGATATCTCTGTATATCTCAAATCCTTTGTAGCATTTACTCTGTTCTCTTCCTTTGCTCCTTCAAATTCCTTCTTCCTCCTTCTTTGCAAAAATATCCGACCCGTCCTTTATTTCTCATTGATCTATTTATAATTTATCTTTTCAGTTCTATCTGATGGTTTTGATCGTTCTGTTTGTTGCAAAATGTTTTCTCTCTTCAAATTGATTTATTTCTCGTATGCCTTTACTTTGTTTCAATTTACTTTATTTAATCTTTATATAATATTTGAATTATTTAAATAAAGCTTATATTGGTTGTCTTTTAAACCAATGTTGATTAATAACCTCACAACACCTTTACACATTTCATCTTGTTGTAATCATGCACCACAATATAGTATCCTTCATTTCTCATGCGTGCATATCCAAACCATATTATATTTAAATTAGAATTTCATTACACCCTCATGCTCATCGGACTATCTTCCTTTACTATCGTTGTGTAGATAATGTATGGCACCAAATATTCATTACATTTCATGACTTCATCTTAGTAACTTGGCATTACTATCGAAACTCGTGCTATTTATCATTCCTTGGCTCAACCCATAGATTGTACTATATTCTATGTATACTATAACTAAACTGGTTATAATATCCATTACTTCACATTCTTCGACATGAAGCGATAATGGTTTTCCGACAGACAACAATGGTTTTCAAAAATGCATCAACAACATTCTTCATCAGGCGATAATGATATTTCTAATGCGCAATGATGCTCTCCTATGGGCAACAATAGATTTCTTCGCATCCATTACTATCCAACATGCTAACGATGATAATTCCAGCATGTTTTACTTATGCTTTTTGATGGCTATGGTTTCTTATCGCCATGGCGATGAAATTTATGGTGACGGTGATCTTTCCGCTCCAATAGTTAGTCCCATATTAACAAACCCTTTTAAACTCAAACTGGGACTGTGGGACCCGTCTCAAATGCCACACATAAATCTGCAAGTGTGGAATACACCTCCAACATCAAGCATGTTATGGATTCTATGCTTGGTCTTGTGGGACCTGCATTCAATATTACATCCAACTCAAAAATTGTGGGACCTGCATCAATGTTGTGCTCAACCCGAGGTCGTGGGATCCACTTCACCTTGGTTATCGGGGCTCAAAATATTCCTTTCAACATCACTTTGGAGACTACGAGACTTGCACCATAATACACAATAGTTAGACAACATGAACTATATTATAAAAATAAAACAAATCATACAATAAGATAAACATTTATACCACATAACATAACATTTTAATTAACAATATAAAATAACATGAATAAGGCACTAAACATATACATAACACCATACACTAACAAAAAAGTAAACCTATGAAACACACTATATAATGACACAAAATAAATAACAAATATATAATTAATAATTACATGTGTATATAATAATACATGAACAAAAAAAAATAAATGACATAACAAAACAAAATATATAACAAAACAAACTATGAATATTAGGTATACATGAGACTAAAACATTTAACATAACACAAAAAATCTTTACAAAACCTAACCTATCAAACAAAACAAGACACCCTTGCCATAAAAATAACATAATACAACTTAAATACCATAATAAAAATGACCACAAAAGCATAACTCCAAGATCTTCAGACCATGAAGTGAATTTTAAAAATAGACACTGCTATAAGACCATTATGAGGAAGATGAGCATTCTGGATATTTCAACGATGAAAATGGTGAAAAATAAGCACAAGCAACAATTTGAAACAAGCTTTCAAACTTCAAGTGGGTCCCCAAATTTTTGGGGCGTTGTGAAGGAGTCACAATAGGTATCAAAGTATTAATCTAAGGCTTCACTATGAATAATTTTTGAAGTAAGATATAAATATGCTTCACCCTTTATAAGTAGATTCATGATTCCAATTTTTATGGCACTTGATTTTTCCTTTCTAAAGGGTTATTCATGTATTTGTTTGTTGTATTACTTGAGGTAGACATCCTTATAGCCCCTTAGATTAGAGTGTAAAGTGCTTTGATAAAGCCTGCATCTTATGAGATAGAATATGCGGTCTACCTTATAACTCCATAGTTTAGAGTATATGAGCTTGATTTGATAAAATATTTTTAGAGCTTAGGGTTTTTAGGCTTTCTTATATCTCCCTAGTTAAGATATGTGAATTAATTTGATAAAATTATTGTAGAATTTATATTTTGTAGAAACCTTATGACTCCCAAATGGATTGAATACTTGATAAACTTTGATGAATGCTATTATTATAAAGATTTTGTAGAATACCTTATGAATCCCTAGTGTTTTTGGATATGATATATGATTGATAAAGTGATTTTTGAGAATAGTAGTTCAATTTTGGGTTGATTTTGTAAAGTTTTGTAAATACCAAAACTTTATAGCTCCTTATTCCTTATAGCTCCCTAATTTGGAATATTAGAAAACAATAATATTTACAATAATAGGGTTTTAATTTTTGATTTGAAACCCTTATTCCTCCTACTTTATTATTTGTAAATATAAATATTCTTGAAATATGCTTGCTTAATATATTACTAATGCTAAATGGATGATTGCAATAGTAAATATAGTGTACCCTTATAACTCCAATATAACTTTAGTTTATAGAAAGCAATAAATAATATGATATTTTACCTTAATAACCCTTATGGATTATCTTGCCTTGATGTTGTGAGGTGGTAGATTTGAAACCTTATGGAATGTGGTGTTCATGGGAAATCAATACCTTCTTTGATCGGCATTGGTTTCTCCCTTGAGTAGCGCTTCTCTCCTCTGTAAATGGTGCTGATATTCTCCTTAAGGAATGCTTTGTCTATGATAAATATCTTCCACAAATGGGGTGTTGGTATTGCTGGTCTATGATAACTTCTTGAATGCAAACTTACATCTTTGAATGGAACATAGACTTGAATTAGCCTCATCCCTATGAACATGCTTTACACCATTCAATGCTTGACTTCCTTTGACCTCGTTCTTTTCTCCTTCTCCAAAATGGGTGCCTTAAATAGGACTATTTCCTTGCATATTATGGAAAGTATCACTTGAGCATTACTAACTAGGTGTTAATATTCCAACGTACCTTTATGCAATGATGAGTTTTATGGTAACCTCCCAAAGCTTTGTAACTCCTTTTTAGGTGAGCGTTAGATTATTCATGAATGTTGGGGCACTTAGGATTCTTGTGCCAAGTGGAAATCAAGGATTGTGCATGTAATCATTTATTCTAATGCTCCAAAGATGAGCATTGTAACCCTATATTTACCTATATATTTGTATTGTACATTGGCTTGCTATGTTTCTTGGAATGTAAGCATTTCCTCTTCTCCTTTTGCACACTATCTTGACGAGGATAATGGGTGGTTCCAGTTGTAATGGTCCGAGATTCTATGGTGCTTTTAATGGTGGTCTTGTGGTAGATTTTTGTGCTCATTTTTGGTGATCGTTCTCTCCAAGTAATGGCCTTTTGTATAAAACTTTTTTCTTTATACCTTGATGCATGTAATATGCTCAATGTTAGCTTTTGTAACCTATTTGAATGCTGATTTATATGTTTTATAGTAGCCCCTTGTGCTTATCTTGATAGTGCTATTCTATGTAGATAATCTCCTTTTGTATGCTATCCTTTATCTACGTAGACTCATATGATAATAGCCTCTTGTAATGGCTCCAATATTGTAGGTGAAATGCTTGCTTCTAGGGCTAGATTGGACATGAAGAAATGGTGTTTTTAACAACTTGATTTTTGAGAAATATGAGCTCTTCGGTGGCTATTTCCTCTTGCTCAAAATTTGCCCTAATACCTACTAAGATAATGGTTGTGTTTTTTCCTACAATAACAACTTCTTTTTTACCTTTTTGAAGGAACAAAAAAGGTGCTTTGTAATAGTTAGATTTGCATCAATATGACAAACCTTTTTTGAAATCCATTTTGATTTTGATGAGGCAGCTCCTTGCCTTCACTAATCCTCTTCCTTAGATAATTTAATAATATTTAATCCAAGCTAATAATATACTCTTAATATGCTGATTTTAAAGTAAGGATTTCTACACTTTGCACTTAAATTAAACCCTTATATATTCTTTGAATCTTGAGACTCACCAAGTCTTGATTTGAGTCTTCCTTTAAGGAATTTAATGGTGGCTTCCTATCCACATTTTGACTTGTATTGGTGGAATTTTTTGGCCACGAAATACTGCAAGTTTTATGCACAAAATAGTGTCTCTATACACTTTGATAATCTATTGGTTTTGTGCCCTTGATCTTTAACAATCAACAAACACAAAGTAACCTTTTTGAGAGTAACTAGTTAAAGATCAACTAGTATAGTGCTAATGGATTAATAATGCACTTTAATGGTAACAATAATCTTACATTATTGCTCATGTAAATAAACTCTTAAAATAATTCCAAATTCACTTAATAATATCTGCAAATTTTAAGAGTAATCTATAAGGAACCCTTAATGAATAATTTACAATTTTCACTACAATCAATATTTTAGGATGTAGTCTTCTCGATTTCTAGATAGATAATAGGTAGGTGATAATTTTATTTCTTTAAAAAAATATCCAAATTATATTTAATGTGTAAATATATCTTAAAATGAACTCTTATTTTTGCACTTTCTTAAAGACTATAATATGAGCCCTTCTCCTTGCAACTTTAATCCATATATGGTGCTTAATAGAATTTGATAATTAACCCTAATTTGAAGTTCAACTAATTGCACCCAAGTTGCTTACATTTAATGGCTTCTATAGTAAATGTAGATCTTGGTGTTTTAATTCACCAAGTTGCTTCCTTGTAATTGATGAATTCACAGCTTCTTGTTGGCTATCCAAAACAGCTTCTTGCTTCACCAAACTATGGTCTTGAAATTTCTATCTTGAGCCTAGGGTTTGGTGGCTTGATCCTTCCAGTGATATTTTATTTTCTATAGTAGGTTCAAAAATTATTTGCTTCTAAAATTTGCCTTTATGCTATGAGAGACAATCTCCAAATATCTTGGATTTGATAGGCTTCTTATATTTGAATATTCCTTTAATCTTCTTGTTGAATTCTGACTTCAAAAAGGATCTTCTTCTTCTCAATATTTTAAATGTCTTGAGGTCTTCACTGGATTCTTATTTAGGATTTGGAACTCTTTGACAAATTATTCTTCTCCTAGGCTTATTATCATATGGCAATAATTATCCCAAGTCCTTCACTATCAGGAGCTTCTCTTTGGTAGTGGATATATCCAATGAGTTCTTCTAGAAACTATTTTGATGATGCTTCTATGAGCTCTACAACAAGTCTCTCCAAGACTTCTTATTTTCCTCCTTGAGACCTCTCCAAGCTTCTATCTTGCAACTTCTTTGGTCTTCCAACTAAGACATTTTATTCAACCTTCTACTTTTGGAAGTTTTGGTGATGAGATAGTCTTATTGAATCTCTAAAATGTACTGATTTTGGATTTTGGAATAAGACCTTGTTGGTCCTTATTTTATATTATAATTTGTAGGTATTAAAGGAGATCACCAATATCCTATTTCATGGACTCTTATCTAGAGTCTTATTATAAATTAGGAACTCTTATTTGAAGTCTTATTTAGGAACACTTCTCTAGATTCTTCTTTAGAATTAAGTCTTCTATGGCCCTTTCTTCTGGATCAAGGCTTCTATGGTATTTTCTACTTCTGCACTCTAAAGGTATTGATATTGAACAAAGATCACCAATATCCTATTATAGACACCTAAAACATATCATTTCTAGGGGAGATACTCATATAGACACATTCATAAGATCATATGACATAATATTGGACTTTCCAAGCATCAAAAGTGGTTCTCACCACTCATCTAGGGTGTTTTAAGCCCATCCAAGCCTAGCCACTCAAGACTAGAGTGACTAGACCTTAGTCGCTCAAGATTAGAGCGGCCAGACCTTAGCCACTGTAGACGACAGTAGCTAGATATTAGTTGCTGGAAACGATAGTGGCTAAGCCATAAAAAGCATTTTGTCGACAGATATACCCAATCATGGGTGGAAGTGGCAGTATGTATGTAATAAAGGTGAGTGGGAGTAACTTTGCATTCCCTTTCATAGCCAGTTCACATAGGAGACTTGAGTTTGTATTTAGACTTCAGTTAAATGGTCTTTAAACATAGAAAAGATAAAAACCTTCTCATGCTAACCTTCACTATGCATGAGGGATTCAGTCCTAGGGCTTGGGCATAGACCTAGGGTTTCACACACTTTAAAAGGTGTAAGCCTGAGAGCACCAAAGGGACACATTGGAGGGAAAGAGACAATTTTGATCCAGGATGAAACTTTGATCAAAGAGAGGGAGAGTCCACTTGAGGGTTTTCCACATACAGGATATTCAAATGTATCAAGCAAAGCAACCATCATTTCAACATTGGATACAAGATTCGATCCATAGCCTTGAAGCAAAGAGGGCAAGATTTACTTTAGCGGCCACTGTCTTGGACAGTGGCCCACGGGCCTAGCTTAGGGTTTAGACATTAGTTTCATTATTCTATTTAGCATATCATTAGCATAGCATCATTTCATTCATTCACATTCATAGCATCGGTTTACTTTGCACTTGCTTTCATTTGATATATTCATTACTAACAACCTCATCCGGGGAGGCATTCTTGGACATCTAAGCATGTATTTTTGTTTCATTATTTATAGGGCCACAGGTTCACCAGACAAAATTTGCAATATACATGAACAAAAGGGATCCCTCTAGGAAACAAACCTAGGGAAGGAGACATTTGTAATCCCTCATACATTTTTGTGTGTGGAATCGGGAAGCTTGTGATAGCGCACCCCCCTTTGCGAGGGAACATTTTACCCACTTGTAACCTTATTGTATCGAAATGGGTATCCCTAAGAGGGACCGACATGTAATTGGGTTTTGATACAAATAAAGAGATATCTTTGTTACGTTCGTGTTATATGCTTTTTCAAGGTCTTTCATTTCATTTTGGGTTTAACACATTTGCAAGTATAATAAGAGTTGTGTGTGCACCCCAGGGTCGCTACACCTATCTCCTCTTTGACTCATATTCTGGAGTCTCTCCTTCCTTGATTCTGCTATAAGGCTATTGTGACCTTTTCTTCACTTTTATAATCTGTAGGATTGTAGCTCTTGTAATGAATTTTTTTTTCAAGATCTTTGAAATATTTAGTCTTCTCCTTGTTGCTACAAGTGATGGAATGATTCTAAGAAGATATTATTTCTAGATATCTTGTAGGAAGCCTCCCAAACTTTTATAGAATCTCCTTTTTCTACAACAATTTGTAAAAACTAGAACAAAAGAATTTATAATTATGGAGATAATAATATTCACTAGTTGATTTGTCAATCTAGTGGTAGAAATGTTGAGTCCTAGTATTCACAAGTTTTTTTACAACTCCATGGAAATACTCTAGCCAATTGTAATCTCATAATTTATGCAACTGGGATTTATTTCAATCAACACTTATGATTCTCTCTAATCCTATTGACTACTATGGCTTTATCTATCAATCGATTCCTAATGGTAGCGTTTGCATGTAGTGATGCACAATGGTAGATCTAGTTTATAAAGATGTAGGCCAACAGTAGCAATGGTGAATCTCTCTATTCCTATTGACCTACTAGACTTCTCTTATGATGAATTTTGCAAGTGGTAATGCACAATGGCGAGTTCGGTTTACAAAATTGCAAAGAGGAACTATGATGGATGTAGGCCCTCCTATTCTCAATTCATTATGGCTCTGATACCATTGTTAGCTTTTGAGGATATATGCAGTGGGATAAATCTAACACAGGTCCTAATAATATACAAAAAATATGAGAAAGTGATTCTGCAATATGACTAAAATATACTATAAATAGAAAGTGGTGAAAATACAATGAAGTATGGAGGTGATGGTCACTCCATTAATATAAGATAAAGAACTACATTGTACTCCATACAAGAGTTCTACCACTATATACTACTCTCTACTATAATGCACTTGATATGTTTGATATGTATTTGATATCTCTATGAGGCCCTTTATATAGGAAGATAAATTCATTGGCTGACACTCTACATAGTTGTACAAGGAGACACCTTGCACATTACAATAGAAATTCAAATTATATTCTTGACATCTTAGGTTTTGGTCTTAGGTTAAGATGTTGATTCTAACATTTCTTAATTTCCTTTGTAGGGGTGGTATAATTCATAGTCCTTGGATGTGGAACCTAGTGTGATGCCTTGCTTCTTGCACCAAGAATTCTTGTGGATGAGCATCTTAGAGCATACTAGAAGATCCTATACTTGGCAAGGGTATATGCAAGGGATAATGATATATGAGGAATTAAGGAGTGAGTGAGAAATACTCAGTTTTATCCTCTCTTTGGTGGATGAGAAGATGATATAATACTAAATTGATATACACACCAAGATCCATGATGATTTGTATGGAGGAAAACATCTAGGACTAGCTAGTGATACCTTACAAGTTACAACTAGAGTTATGTGACAAAAGTATTAGATATACTATTTGGTTAAAATGCACCTCAATAGACTTATATATAGGAATGTTATAAATGAAAGAAGAGACTAAAAAATAGAAAATCTTGTATTAATCATAATATGACATTACAAATGCTAAATACAATTTGCACTACAAGGAGTGGGGTGCTCTATTCTTTGTAGTTATAGTGAGAATAAGCAAAAAATAAGGTAAGAAGAAATCCTACGTTCCTTTTTTCAGTTGAGAAGAGAAGAAATCCTAGGCTACATTTATATAAAATGTATAATATTACAAAGAAGAAGGAACATGAAATGCTTTATCTTTCATTGTACGTTGGTAGCATAAAACAATTACCAAGAATTTTTTTTGTTTTTCCTTATAAATATAGGTGTTAGTTTTGAAATGGGTAAGTGGTTGAACTAGGCTACTAGCTTAAAATGGTTGCAATGATTATCTGATAGTAATACTTGATATTATCATTAATTATTTTTCATACTCACATGATCAACAATGACATTCATCATTTCTATATGGGAACCAAAGGCTTTATACTAAGGTCACAATGCCAAAGTGATTTGGCACTAACATAGTCTTGGTGCTAAAGTTGTTTAGTTCTAGCACAATATTAGCACTAAAGGGAGAATTAGTATCAATATGTCTAGTGAGAAGTACATATAGGTTTCAAGGATGATGCTCTAAAGTGACTTTGATGTCATACCTTGAGGAACTTTGAATAACCCCTACTTTGATTAGATCATTGAATTTTATAAATATAATCAAAGAAGTCAACTCTCATCAAAGAAAGATTGAATTCATACTCGATCTTCCCAATTTATTGTGATATCGGGAATAATGATTATTATTATGTAAATAAACCATGATACTTATCGCATATTAATGTGTTTGAGTGTTATTGTGATAACCATTATCAACCATTAAATACTTGTTGATCGAGAATCTACCTTAGGTATGGAATGTTTCATCCATGCGCCCTAGACCCAACCAACATTGAAATATCAAAAGGAAGAAATGCCTCCCTTGCCAATATCTAGATAGGGCTGGTTCCCTTACTATTCTAACTTGGGTATTGAGATTAAGGAACATGAAATAAATTGAAATGACTGAAAGGGATGTGAAATATGGCCTCAAGCTATGTAGAACAGGGGTTATGGACAAGTAACACAATAATTGAATTGCACTATGAATCAATAACACTCAACATAATGTAAAAAAAATTAAAACCATATGCCTTGAATATGTAATTTCCAAAGTTATTCCAGCGTTCACCCTCTATAAGGAGCCAAATCCAGACATAGAATTATAACCCACAGATAAATCAAAGAAGTTAATAGAAATATAAGATAGAAAACATACACATAGATAGGAATCCAAAATTAGAGCCAAGTATTCCCTATATTTATAGAATAATTCATGTACAATAAGTCTCTAGCAAAACGTCCATGCTATTACATTAGAATTGCTATAATTTATAGAGTATTATGCCTCTAAAAAATAAATGCACACCTACAAAACATTGCGGTGGTAGAAAATATTGTATTTGAGCACTCATTAAATAGTAATGAGGCATGGCCTAAAACTAATGACTCACTAAAATGCATTTGCACCTATTCAATGCACTGATAGGGTTAGATTACTGGTGTCATCTCCTCATTTACAAGAACTATCTTAATGAAAGATAGGATTTTGAAATCTAGGAACATCAAGTCTAGAAGCTTCTCAGACTGACTACATTTAAATGGATAAGGATGTGCCTTGTTTCACTAATGAGAAGCATTTATGAGGAATTATGGTTGAATTAGGGAGAGCTAGACTAAAATAGGCACTTTGCATATGTAGGCCAACCTATGTTTCATTATTTTATGGCCCAAAATAGACTTGCGCTCAACAAATACAACAAAACAACTTACTATCTTGAGAGAAACATCGGTGTTGAAAAGTTAAAGGTACTTGCACCCTTCCTTAGGCTCAAAATTGCCTTACACTACAAATAGGAGCAAAATGCCTTGGAGCCTCAGGAGCAGTGTTGGCGTTGAAAATTCAAAGGTAATTACACTGCTACTTACTTTGAATTTGCTTTACATTCAAAATTTTGAACAAAACACCTTGGAGCCTCGGGATCAGTGTTGGCATTGAAAATTCAAAGGCCATTACGCTCTTGGAAGACCCGAATTTGATTTGCACTAGGAAAATAGAGTGAAACAGAGTTGGGCCCCACTTGCCACTGAAATTGAAATGCGCTACACCCACAAAAATTCAAAGGCATTTTCTCTCCTCCTTGACTCGAAATTGCTTTGCACTCACCCATAGGGGTAAAACAGAACTGGGCCCCACACTTGCACTAAATAAGATTTACATTAAGTTTTAGAATAATATGAAGGTGCTTTCACCCATTTTAGCACCAAAAAGTCTTTGTGCTCTCCATATAGGCATTGCGTTCTCCTGACATGGCAAAAACACCTTGGTCCACTTAGAATTTTCCTTCTAAAACTACAACTACGCCTATTTAAGGCTTGAAATTGCCTTACGATCTTATTCAGGGGTAAAATAGCCTGGGTGCTACTTACATCTACTTCTCCAAAGTTGGATTATGCTACTCTCTAGATCAAAATGAGCCTACACTCTACATCTGTTTCAAAATATTGAAGAGATAAGGACCCTACATGATGAATGAACAGGAAAACTGCACACTTCCTTGGGCGCAACCAATGAATTTTGATAGAAAAAGTAGGAAAGAGAAAATACATTCTGAACAAAGAATAGAGCTTCAAGGAAGGAGAAATTACTAAACAACAAAATATATACATAGGAAATCAATGTTGCAAGAATGCCAACATCTCTGGTGGCTCGAGAGGGAATTGATCTTGGCTCAATGTTGAGATACCAGACCTTATCTATTGGGCTTAGATTCATCATCACTATCCTTTTCTGAATTCTCACTAATGCCAGTAAAATCCTCCTCCAACTTCTTCCTCTATGATTTTTCCTCTTCTTCTTGGCGCTCATGGTCTTATTCTTCCCTTTGGTATCCTTCTTCTTGTTGGTCTCCTTCCTGCTGGTCTCCCTCTCATGCTTGATATCCCTCCTATACTTGATATTCTTGCTACTAGATAGGTTTTTATCATGGGATATGCTCTTGGATATGCTCATAAATCACCTAGACCAAGGCCCATGTGTCTTATTTAATTGTACCATGATCTTGGATCTCCCTAACCAGGTATTCAAAGGTCTCAAGCTAGTCTATGTCATCATAGTTAGCCCTCTAGCTGAGGTCTACCAAACATGCTTCAATCTATGTGAACCTAGATATTAACTACATCACCTGATGCTATGAAATGGGCTCCTCCCATATGTCAATTTCTGAAGTGTCACTTTTGAAAGTATCCTAGACTACCTTAAGCTCTTCGTTTGTCAAAATATTCTCTTCTTCATCAGTGAAGCTAGGGAAATTGATCTACACAAGAGTTTCAAAATACATCAGAGAAACTCACCTTTCTTTCTCAAATATGTCCATCAACCTTCTTGCCTCTCAGGATGCTTTTTGTGAAGTATGCTTGCAACATTAGATTCGTAGTTTCCCCTGAATGGGAAAGTAGGCAGATTGGAGTAAGCTCAAGGTCTATTTTTTCTAGGGTTCACACCTTCATGGCTAGCTCCAACCATCGATCGATGTCCTTTTCAGCATCCTCCACTATAGATGTGTTGTAAGTGACTGATTGCTTGGCCTCCTAGATGAATGTTAGGACAATTATTGCTTTGTGTTCCTTAGTTCAGAATTTGATTAGGAAGTGAAGGCAAACCTCCTTAATATGGTATTTTTATAAGATCTCTGCTTGCCCTACCTTTGCTATCAATTGGGCCTGCAGTTCATGAACCTGATCATTCAAAACCTGCAACTGGTTTTCTACTTCTACATGCGCTTTGAGGTGCTGCTCAAATTCTTTCCTGTAATTCTCCACCTCCTGCTCTATATTGGTCATGTGCTACTAAAATTGCTCAGATTTAGACTGAGCCTCTTAAATTTGTGCCCTTATTAACACCAAGGTTTCTTCAAGCTCTATATTTTTACCTTTAGCCTCATAATAGCGAGCTTTGGAGTGCTCTGTGTGGAAATAAATAGATCCCATCTCAACCTAGATGTTCCTTATCTTCTCTACAAGATCAATCGTCCTCATGTCTTCAACTGTATGATGGTAAGAATAGTCTATTGCCATTATCTCCTCTAATGGATTTTGGACCTTGGGCACTTTATCCATCTTGTGGAGTTGCATACTCTGCAGGTCAAACATAGCCCTTTTTCCACTTAGGCTAGATCCTGCACATTCTTTCGTTTCTGGCCCTTAAGCTAGATCAAGGAACTCTATTGCACCCGGTTTAGACTCTCTGCTATTAGGTACTCTTGTAAAACCTCCAGATCCATATCCATCATCTCTTGTACTCCAAAAAGTAGTGTGAAGGGGAAAAGAGCCTATCATGGATTAGCTTTAGTAGTCGAATTAGGAACAGCCAAGGTAGTGTCTGTAGTAACTTTAGGAGACATTGAGGTTTGAATAGATGTAACCGAGGTGCTAGGATCTAGGGTTGGAATATCAACAGGCACTGTTGCTACTACTGAGGGGGTGCAAGAGGGTGAGAATATATTTGGATTGACATCAAAGATAGATGCAGTGACTGGTTTAACTGAAACTTGAGGAGGGGTAGGGGCAGACACTACAGGAAATGTAAAAGCATTGGAAACATATGCAAAGGAGATGAACATCTAAGAAATAAGAGGGAGCATTGAGGGAACTGACAATTGGGATGTAGGTAATGACACAACAGATATGGGAACATTGAATGTGAGTTGGGAAGAAAGGAGAGTTTTAGCATTGGAAAGGATGGTTGTCATAGGTACACAAGTAAGAGAGGGAGCAAGAAGAGATGCACCTATGGTCTCGAGCACTGCCAGAGATGAAATGATGAACTACTAGATGATAGAGATGGCTTCTCCTTCTTCCTTTTATAATGGTTTTTATTCTAGGTAAATTAACTCTATCTCCTATCACGTTTGATGTGCTTGTTGTTCCTGAACAAGAACTTCAGGAATGACTACGTCCAAGGCTGTCGATGTTGTAGGAGGGTTTGTACCAAAAGATTAAACTGGACCAAACGAAAGCTGTTTCATAATTTGAGGGAGTGAAAGCTCTGCACCAGTTCTCCTCTTCTTCGGAGTGACCTTTTCTTCAAGGAGAAGCTACTTAGCATTCTCCTTGAAAAGTGGCTCCTGATCAGTGTGCTATCCTTATGATAATGGATCAGTAAGGATTGGTGGAAGAGGAACTCTGAGTTTAGATAATGAGAAAACAAGAACATAAAATGTGTTGTATGTTAAAGGGTTAAAACATAATCTATTAAGTGTAAGTCAACTTTGTGATCAATGGCATATGGTTACATTCCATCCAGATGGATGTGAGATAAGAAAATCATAAACTAGAAAAGTCATTTCCAATGCAATAAGAACTCCAAACAATCTATACATGCTTAGTGATATCAAAGGGGAAAAATGCTTTCAATCACAAGAAGATGATATTTGGTTGTGGCATAGAATATTGGGTCACTTAAATTTTGACAACATAGTCAACATAAGCAATAAGCAGGCTATCAGAGACTTACCCAAATAAAAAGGCCATAAAACACAATCTGTGCACCTTGTCAACATGGAAAGCAAACTAGAACAAGCTTTAAGTCAAAAGGATATATGTCATCCGAGTCATTGATTCTAATACATACAAATCTATGTGGTCCTACTAGAACATAGAGCATTCAGGGTAAGAGTTACTTTATTCTATTTATAGATGATTACTCAAGAATGGTTTGGGTAGATTTTCTGAAAGAGAAATCAGAAGCTTTTGAAAAGTTCAAAATATTTAAGAGATTGGTTGAAAATGAAATCGATAAGAGAATTAAGTGTTTGAGATATAACAGAGGAGAATTTACCTCAAATGATTTTGTAGAGTTTTGTGAAAAACATGGGATTAATAGAGAATATTTAGCAGCAAGAACTCCTCAACCAAAGGAGTAGTTAAAAGGAAAAAAAAAACTATTGAGAATATGGCTAGAGTTTTGTCAAATGACTCTAAGCTCTCAGATAGATTCTGGAGAGAAGCAGTCAACACAACAATATACATAATCACTAGGGCTCAAAAGAGGGTAAACAATCACAAGACTCCATATGAGCTTTGGAAAGGAAGACTGGCCACTATAAAACACTTCAATATTTTTGGAAGCAGGTGTTACATAAGATGAGAAGATCAAAACTTAGGCAACTTTGATCCTAGATGTGATAAAGGAATTTTCCTTGGTTATTCCTCAAATATTAAAGCCTATAGATGCTTCAACAAGAGAACACACACTATTATAGAAAGTATAAATGTAACAATTGATGAAAAAATAGATTTAAGAGATCTAGTTCAGCAAATTGCGTATCAGGAAGATGGAAGTTGTCAAGAAAAGTTTCATGAGGAATCAGATGAAGAAGAAGAAGAAACACAAAAGCTTCTTCTTAAAACTCCATCTAGGTATGTATAGAAGCATCATCCAAAAGAACAAATATTTGGGAATCCAGATGTAATACAAACAAGGAGAAGGATAATAACACCATCTCAACAAGTAAATTTTCTTTGCTATATAATATTGAGCCAAAAGACTTCAAACAGGCAAGTGAAGATGAGTTTTGGATCAAAGAAATAGATGAGGAATTAGATAAGATAGAAAAAGCAAGACTTGGGAACTTGTCCCATGACCAAAAGACAAGAATGTGATTGGCACAAAATGGGTATTCAGAAATAAGCTAAATGAAGGCGGACAAGTAGTAAGGAACAAAGTAAGGTTAGTGTGCAAAGGCTATGCATAGGTAGAGGGAATTAATTTTGATGAGACATTTGCTCTAGTTGCACGACTTGAAGTTATAAGAATGTTTTTAGCTTTCTCAAGTTTTAAAAACTTTAAAGTATATCAGATGGATGTTAAGTCAACATTTTTAAATGGTGTTTTATAAGAAGTGTACATTGAATAGCCAGAGGGATTCATTTAACAGATAAACCAGATTATGTATGCAGATTGAAAAAGGCACTGTATGGTCTAAAACAAGATCCTAGATCATGGTACTCAAGACTGGATATGTATCTTCAGGAATAGGGATTCAAAAAAGGAATAGCAGACAACAAGTTATATATATATATATATATATATATATATATATATATATATATATATATATATATATATATATATATATATAATGAAGGAAATAATCTACTAATTATGGTTTTTTATGTTGATGACATCATTTTTGGGAGAAACAATGATAAGATGTGTAAGGAATTTGCTAAGAACATGCAAAATGAATTCGATATGTCTATGTTTGGTGAGTTGTCTTTCTTTCTTGGACTTCATATTTCACAATCAGAGAAAGGGGTATTTCTATCACAAACCAAGTATATAAAAGAAATGTTAAAGAAATTTAGGTTAGAAGATTGCAAACCGGTAAGTACCCCCATGGTCATAGGATGCAAGTTAAGTAAGTATGATGAATCTCCAGAGGTAGATCAGAGACTATACAAATCTATGATTGGAAGCCTATTGTATGTTACAACTACAAGAACACACATAGTACAGTTAGTGGGATTAGTGGGAAGGTTTTAGGTAGCACCTAAGGAAACACATGTGGCAGCAGTAAAAATAATTCTTAGGTATCTAAAAGAGACTATGGATTTTGGGCTTTGGTATTCCAAAAGCGGTAGTTTCACACTCATAGCATATACAAATGCAAATTGGGTTGGCATCATTGATGATAGGAAAATCACAAGTGAAGGAGCATTCTTTCTTGGAGATTGTTTAGTCTCTTGCCTAAGTAAGAAGCAAGTTTCAGTATCCCTATCTACAGTAGAAGCATAATATATTGCAATAGTAGCTAGTTGTACACATGTATTATGGATGAAGCGAACTCTAGAAGACTTCAAGATAAAACATGATCATCCTATTCCCATACTATGTGATAATACAAGTGCTATAAGTATCTCAAAAAATCCAGTGATGCACTCCAAGACAAAGCACATTTTGATTAAGTATGAGAGAACAAGTGATAGATAAGCATGTCAGGTTGGAATATGTTACTACAAAGAAACAGACAACAAATATTTTCACCAAACCACTTTCAAAGGAGACCTTTGAGTATCTTCGAGTAAAATTGGGAGTAAGACTCCCTCCCTAGAATTAACCACCTCAAGAGGAGGTGGGGGAGGGGCTAAGCTAAGAGATTCATTCTTAGCCTCGATCCCCAAAGGTAACCTTTTTCCATTGATATAAAAGAGGGAGATATTTGAGTAAGGGGGAGAGATTTAGTTTAAGGAGAGAGCATTGAGTCAGGGGGAGCAGAATAGGAAAGAGGTAAATATTTGGTAAAAAGAATTTGGGTTGCCATCAATGACAAAGGGGGAGTGTGTTGGACATTTTGAGTGATAATTTGTCATTTATGTCAAGAGTAAGAGGCCATTGATGTCGAACTAACAACACCATTCAGTGGCAGTTTTAGTTGGTAGCATTCGTTTCGGTTTCAATTTCAAGACCCTATTCCAAGAAGTCAGATGAGTCCAAAGTGGAATAAAAAGCCCAAATAGATAATATTATAATATTCTTTTATAATATTATACAGAGAAAGTTTAAAATTAATTATAAATTAATTTATTAGTTAATTTATTTAACTTATAAAGTTATTTAAATTAATTATTAATTATAAATTAATTTTAAAGCTAAGGTTAAAACCCTAAGGTGGGTTATTAAAAATACAATTCGAAATTAAAATTCGAATGTCATAGCACCAACGTGAGGAGAAGTTTGAAAATATGTATAAAAGGAGGAACTTTAACACTACCAAAATTACCATGCCTTCAATAATCATTGCAAGCTTTAAATATTGGTGAGCCATACGAATAAGCGCTGCGTCCAAAGCGAAGGGGGAAGTGTGCACGTTTTGTGAGACTTTGACAGTGAGTAAATACATAATAATAAGGTGCCATACCTTCTTTCACATGGGCATTCATAGCCCACACGGTGGGCTCCCAAGCACTAAGGCGCTTAGGACTAGAGGAGACGGTGGATCGAATCATGTCAAATCCCCTTTTGTGGAAAGTATAAGGTATGCTTGGAAATTTGTCGCCAAAATTTTTGGGGATATAGTTTGGGCATTTAAAAAATTAATTTTTGCATATTTAAATTGGTTCTAAGGTTGCTAAAGGAGTTATAAGGGTTTTTGTAAAATTAAATTTTTAATGGTGTATGCTCAAATGTTTTAAAAATATTGTAAGGTGTGTGGTTGATATTTTTATGGTGTTGGATATTATTTTAAGTTGGAGTTTATAAGGTGTATCAAGGAAATTATCTTTATGTATGGTATGATGAGTGTTATGTTTAAAAGGGAGAAATAAGGCATAAGTTGAGTTGTGATTGTTTTATGTCCAAGGAATATTTTGGAAAGTGTTGAAGTAATATTGTTGTGTCTAACCATTGGAATTGAAAAGAAGAAAATTGTGATTAAGACAGGTTTTCCAAAGGCACTCCTACATCCAAAAAAAGGTATGTGCATATTCTTCCTAATGAGTGATTGTTGAAAATTGTGAACGAAAAGTTGGAGTGAAAAGGATTTTTTGGCTTGCATTGTTGAGAGTGTTTTGAATTAATACTTGATGGGTTGTCAATTCATCATTTAATTTATCAATCCGGGTTAAGTGTCCAAAGGCTGTATGCAGTAATAGCCCTGTTCCTCTACTGTGATTTAACAACACACTCTTGCAAAAATTTAAAGAGCACACTTGTAGAATGGAAATAATTGAAATAACTAAAGCAGTAAATTGGCTGGCCAACAAAACACACAAAGTTGCACACTGTATGCGGAAGGGAAATCACACTCAATGCTAAAAGGAAATCTCATCTATTCTATGAAATCCAAGGAAATAAAAGGGGTTGCTTCTACCAGTCGAAGGGGCGCCCTTCTTCTTCTAGCAGAAGAACCCAAAAGAAACTCAGATACTAGGAGAACTACTGCTGCCCTTTATTCATATATTGCTTTCAAACAAAATGGTTACAAAGTAGTCTAGCAGGCTACGTATTACATTCCCTTGCTTCCACACTCTACATCTAATCCCCTCCCCTAACAATATAACTCCATAGAAGTATATATCCATCTCATGATCTAACGGACAACACAGATCCTGGAATGTTCATAGGTCCGTTACAACAACATCTTACTATCTATAGTTTATAACCAATCATCAGGTATAACTGAAATCTCAAAATAGAAAACCTGGAATTATTCCTATCTATAAATTGAAACAAACACCAAATGACATGGCTGTAGAATCCCATTGAAAATATTTTGTGGCTGGCAATGACTTGTTCTCCATTGGCTGGCAAAACTGGGACCCAAAATTGCAGAGGTCATATCTCCTTCATTATTGAGTCTTTTTCAAAACCGTAAAAATATCTGAGTACCCATTTTCGCAAGGAATCTCCCCTCCAAATTTCACGTGATTTGGAGTCCATTTGGTCCTCCAAAATAGCTCTGTTCCAACATAAAATTTACTAATTCTAGACATGCAATCTCATATCTGGTGCTTCGAATCCATGGAAGATGGAGTGCTTTGCTGGTCTGTAGTTTGTTGAAGTCTGGCTGCATGGAAATATTCAATACTTTTCTTCCAAATTTGATGTTGAGGGTTTATTCTGTTACAACCATGGCTGCATTTGTTTCTCTTATTCTAGCCATGTATTTTTCCTTGCCATAATGTGCTTTGAAATAATCTCCTCATTGTTATTGAACCATGGACTTTATTCTAATCAAAGGATAAGCTGCCATATTTTAAGATATAGCTTTTTATCCCTTTTATTGCTCTCAAAAAGACATAAAAGTATTAGATTTTAACACAAAACATAAAATGTTAGCAAATAACATAATATAACACTTTATCTCTAATTAGACTAGTAAGCATATAAAATATGTAATTTATCTACTAAAGTATCCTTTTAATGCATCATTTTAATGGAGTATTTATGTAAATAATGAGACCATTCTGTGTCTCATCATCCCCCCACTTAGCTTCTTGCTGCTCCCGCAGCAAGCTTAGTCATCACAAACATCCTTCAGATTGGCAGTAATATCAAAGCTTTGTTCTCACCTGTGTAATTCTTGTTTTCATAGTTTGGAACTGGTTCTGCACTTTTCTTTTTCTTTCAGTTCATGCACAACACCTTTCCATCATCTTCAGAAAAAAAAACATTATCCCTTTTTGCACTGTATTTCACATGCATTCAGAAATCTGCCTTATGAATTTAAACTCCTTTTTCTATCAAGTGCATTAATTTTTATGAACTGTCCCTTGCACCTGATTGTCAACACTCTATAAAATCTCATCCACAACAAAACAACCCATTGTACTGAGTAGATAACAAACATGGATGTTATCCACTTTACAACAACACTTCCTGAGATGAAGATATCAATCTGCACATTTGTTTCCAAATATAATCAAACAAGTTTTACTTTACTTGGATTACCATGACCAAGGACCTTCTGTCATCATTCTGGAGCTTTCCTGGCTTCATTATTCTGGTTATTACTATTCTAGAGCTCTGTGTAAAACTGGGATGGACTGTGTAAAATTTGCACAGTAAGATTCTGGAGCCAGTGTTAAATCTGCACAATAAGATTCTGGAGCTATTATGGCTGGAAATGACAGGAAAATTGCGTTAGAGGCTGTCTTGATGGGTGAATTGCAAGAGACTTGTAAGGATTTAAAGGCTGAAATTTGGACCTAAGACACTTAAAATTACCAAGAACATATGGTCCAAATTTCAAGGCACTTGAGAAAATAGGTTAAAAATTATAGACTCTGCAAAATGACAATTTCTCACTTTTTGGCAGCTGGGAATTACACAGAAAAATAGTTTTAAGAGCCATTTTGGCAGATGAACTGGGAGCAACTCCAAGGGAGTTAGAAGCTAACATTTAAACCATGGATAATAGATACTAAATACACTATATGGCTCAAATTTCACAATATTTGGACACCTGCATCAAAAGATACAAGGTCTGCAAAATGGCTTCTGGGTACTTTTTGGACAGCAAGAAAAATCTGGAAAATGATAGTTTCAGCCAATATTTTTCTAAATGCCCTACCCCTCAAATGTGTTTGATGCAAATTTGTTTCATCAGTAGCTAATCCATGCTCCTTTTATTGTAAGTCAGCAACCAACCATAACAATTGAATGCATGGATCCAATGTCTTCATTATCATCAACATTCTCTTCTTTTATGGAATTCACTGAATGTAATTCCTTCACATCATCTGACAAGCTCTGATTTAACTGTATCTACCATCAAATTTTTTTGTCATGTGTAATGTATCTTAAAGAAACTACCCAAGGTGTCATTGAGTTCACCTGCACTATAGGCCCTCACAATGCAAAGTGTAACCAGATTGCAGGAGCATGATCATAATAAAGAAACCAGTGTGTAAGCTCAAAGAATGCTACAAGTGCAAAAAGGATAATGATCAAATACTCTTCCTGAAGGGAAGATGGAGCTTCAAGTTTTCATTGTTTAGCCATGACTCCTCAAATATCATAACACTAATGACTCTTGTAGCAATACTAAAAAGGTCAACACCTGTTATAGCACTTATGATTACTTGCCCCCATACTTAGAAAGTTGCATCAAGCTTGATAGATTTTATACCTGATATTTCTGGCCTCATCTTGGTCTTGACAAATGGCAGTAACAGAAGTACCAATGCTGCTCCATAAGATTGCTCCCACTGGAAGTTAATGTGCTACTATCATGGAGATATTTTATCAACATACATCACTATCCTCTACTCTCCAACTCGCATAGAGTACTTATGTCTAAGCACAACTCTTCCACTTAAACATTTGCATGTCCTCATGCAGACCAGGAAACTTTGAATGGAAGTGATGAGATATCAGGAAAGATATGAAATACAGAGTCTAAAATTATTGTTCCAGTACCATACTGTTTTTAACTTCCAAGTGCAGAAATGCTATGTATAAGCACCTTTTAGTGCAAAATACATATTCAGTAAAATCAATGTACACTTCCTTTAAAGATATTGTTGTAATCCTCATGATTTCCTTGTAGCAGTATGTTATCAGATTATGAAAACAATAATATGGCAATAGGAGAATGTATGCAAATCCGTAGCAAATTTACTCCCAACTTTTACTGATGCTATGTTTTGGAGGAAGGATACTCAACAAATAAAATACACATTTATATACACTAACTAAATCTAAATTAGAAAATAAAATGCATACCTGTCATTGCCAATAACTCCATGCTTTGGGAAATGAGCTCAACCTCCATTTTTCATGCCTTAAGAACTGCTTCTTGCACATTATGATCCACCCTGAAGTTGATTGTCAACCATATGACTACCAACAGAGCTGGTTGGCATCCATATGATTGGGGACTGTAGTAACTTTTTTCTTTTTTTGTGTATTTTTTTCAGAATATGACTGCCAACCCAAATGGTTTTCACCTATGTGACCACCAGCATGCTGGTTTTCGCCCACATAACTGCCACCAGGGTTAGTTTTCACCCATAATCCGTCTGATTTCACCTTTGGAAAAAAAGTTTGAAATCAGATTTATTATATTTTTTTATAGTTGAAACTTTCTCAACTTTGGTGTTCTCTACATTGTGTCCAATCTCTGGAGCTCTGTTTTTCCAAAGTCTAGAGCTGGAAGAACTCTGTTGCTTCAGGATCAAATCTTTAGCGCTTGTGCCAAAACAAATATTTGACACTCTTTCCAAAGGGAATCTTTGGCACTCCATCAAAGCAAATCTATAGTGCTTTTAATGTGTGAGCATGTATGTGGCACCTGAAGACCTCTGGCACTTAAGAAGAGAGAGTTTCAACAATTTTTTCTTTGTGTGGTTGAAGATGAGACTTACATCAACATAGAGTGATGCCACTCTGTTGCCAATACCTTGCTTAAAACCTTAACTCTGTATGGACCTTCCCAATATAATAAGATTTTTCTTTTATAGCTTAAAAACTTGGAAACTAGCATCAGTCCAAAGGGTAAGAAACTGAAAATTTTCCAAGTTGTATTGTATGTCCATACCTCATCTTGAATTCCACATACACAAAGGGGTATATGGACTGAAATTTCTCCATCTAGGTATTGATGCTGCTGCTCTGGACTCTCAGCTGGTGATACATATCTCTCAAACGAACAATCATAGAGAATGTACGACACCTCCTCATTCCGTGTATAAAATAGAAACTGTGATGTGGAAGTCAGCTCAACAACTGGTTTTACATCGATTGAGGACAAGGATGGCCATCCACATATTAGCATAATGAAGATGAAAACTAAAAAAGTTGATTCCTTCAAAGCTTTTAACACTGAATGAGTTGATATCTGAGGAACATGAGAGGCTGGTGCAGCTGAGGAATACTGCTCATTGGATGGAACATGTAGCAAGGTACTGGGTTGTAGTTCTTCAACCTTATTGGGTACAGGTTGAACCAAGAGAAGAGAGGATGGATCTATCGGTTGGGAAATATTAGATTTCTTCAATGCCATCCTCAAGGCAGGAAGAAAATTGCAGCCATCAGTTGGATGATTTTGCTCACAAATACCACATATTGGAACTTTCACCGCCTGGTAATCATCCGTTACACTTTCTTGAGCATAGGGGACTGCTTCACAAGTGTCCCCAACCGTATTTCTTGAAGATATTCTTCTCTTGTTTCGTTGCACCAATTGGGGGTTTTTGTGGTGGATTTGTATCTATTTATTTCAATTCTACCCCCTTGAAAGGAAATCCTACATCTATGTAAATGAAATTCAACTGCACACAAATTCTGAAATGAAAAGAAAACTAGAATAAAACAATAACCCTATCACAATGACTTAAACAGGTTCGAAAGATTACTAAGGAGAGTTGCTACATGGGATCACTCAAATATAATTTGAGGAAACATGGTTGTACATAATTTCTAAATGATGTTGGCAACAATATTTCTAAGCAGACTTTGGAAATGGCTATTACTAACACTGTTGTCCCCGACAATGGTGCCAAAAATGATGGGTTGTCAATTCATCATTTAATTTATCAATCCGGGTTAAGTGTCCAAAGGCTATATGCAGTAATAGCCCTGTTCCTCTACTATGATTTAACAACACACTCTTGCAGAAATTTAAAGAGCACACTTGCAGAATGGAAATAATTGAAATAACTAAAGCAGTAAATTGGCTGGCCAGCAAAACACACAAAGTTGCACACTGTATGCTGAAGGGAAATCACACTCAATGCTAAAAGGAAATCTCATCTATTCTATGAAATCCAAGGAAATAAAAGGGGTTGCTTCTACCAGTCGAAGGGGTGCCCTTCTTCTTCCAGCAGAAGAACCCAAAAGAAACTCAGATACTAGGAGAACTACTACTGCCCTTTATTCATATATTGCTTTCAAACAAAATGGTTACAAAGTAATCTAGCAGGTTGTTGCTTACATTCCCTTGCTTCCACACTCTACATCTAATCTCCCCCCCTAACAATCTAACTCCATAGAAGTATATATCCTTCTATCTCCTATCAAGAAAAACTCTAACTATTAACATCAAAGTATCATCATGATCTAACGAACAACACAGATCCTGGAATGTTCATAGGTCCGTTACAACAACATCTTACTATCTATAGTGTATAACCAATCATCAGGTATAACTGAAATCCCAAAATAGAGATATCTAAAAACCTGGAATTATTCCTATCTATGAATTGAAACAAACACCAAATGACATGGCTGTAGAATCCCATTGAAAATATTCTGTGGCTGGCAATGACTTGTTCTCCATTGGCTGGCAAAACTGGGACCCAAAATTGCAGAGGTCATATCTCCTTCATTATTGAGTCTTTTTCAAAACCGTAAAAATATCTGAGTACCCATTTTTGCAAGGAATATCCCCTCCAAATTTCACGTGATTTGGAGTCCATTTGGTCCTCCAAAACAGCTCTGTTCCAACACAAAATTTACTAATTCTGGACATGCAATCTCATATCTGGTGCTTCGAATCCGTGGAAGATGGAGTGCTTTGCTGGTCTGTAGTTTGTTGAAGTCTGGCTGCATGGAAATATTCAATACTTTTCTTCCAAATTTGATGTTGAGGGTTTATTCTGTTACAACCATGGCTGCATTTGTTTCTCTTATTCTGGCCATGTATTTTTCCTTGCCATAATGTGCTTTGAAATAATCTCCTCATTGTTATTGAACCATGGACTTTATTCTAATCAAAGGATATGCTGCCATATTTTAAGATATAGCTTTTTATCCCTTTTATTGCTCTCAAAAAGACATAAAAGTATTAGATTTTAACACAAAACATAAAATGTTAGCAAATAACATAATATAACACTTTATCTCTAATTAGACTAGTAAGCATATAAAATATGTAATTTATCTACTAAAGTATCCTTTTAATGCATCATTTTAATGGAGTATTTATGTAAATAATGAGACCATTCTATGTCTCATCAATACTTCAAGGTTTTTTGGAATTAAGAGTTGTTGATAAAGCCTTGTTTATAAGCATTATTGTTAAAATGTTTGAGTTGAGTGAAGAATTTGAACTAGGGTTTGCAAAGAACATGAGTATCATTGTTATGTGAGATTGGTTGATAAAGCATTGTTGGAAATATTTGAGTGAGTTATCATATGCTTGGACTAGGGTTTGTGAGCAAGGATTATTTCATTGAGTGATTGGTTGATTAGAGTTGGTTGAGCCTAGTCAAGTGAATGTGTGAAATGATTGTTCAAGTTATATGAAACAAATTATTCTATATTCTGAATTGAGTTGAGAAAGTGATTGAGCATTGTGATGAGTATAGAACATATTGAGTATCTACCAATTCTCTTTATGTTTCTATGAGATTGGACAAGTTCTAGTGTGATATTGTTGAGTAGATTTGAGGTAAGTCTTAGATAAGACTTTTGGACAGATTTATGTGAGATTTTGTGGAAGCTTACAATACAGATTGATGATGGATTTGAGGATAGAGTTTGGTACAAATTTTAGGATAGGTTTGTACCAGATCAGAGATAGATATTGAGAATAGATCCGAGGATAGAGTTTGGTGCATATTTGAGGATAGGTTTATGCCAGACCAGAGATAGATATTGAGGATAGATTTGTGCTAGACTGAAGGACTGTAATTAGTACATATTTGAGATAAAGCTTTGGAGGTGACACAGTTAATGACAGAGGTCTCTATACAGAGCAGGGAGGACATGTGTCTTCTATGGATAGATTTCCATTTTCTAAGGGTAGTGGAGGTAGAGGGCTTCTAGAGGATTATCAGCTAGAGCAGAGTTAGGATATTGGTGTCTCCTATGGATAGAGATCCACAAAATTGATTAGGGGATTGGTATTTCCTTTGGACAGAGGTCCATAAACATTGTAGGCAAAGGATTTCCAAGAGAATTTATTTGAGAAAATTTTATAAGAAATATTTTCTCCGTGGAGTAGCCCACATTGGGTGAACCACGTAAAATCATGTATCTCATGTGTGTGATGTTTTGTGTGATGTTTACTACTTTAATATTGTTGATGTTATCATTTGGATTAAAAGACAAAAATTTTTATCTTAAACTATTCACCCCCCCTCTTAGTATAAACATGTGTTCTTCAATTGGTATCAGAGCGGGTCTCTCAATGAAAAGACTAACAACTTGGAGGAGGATCCATCAGTAACACACATGATTTCAAAAAATGACGAGGAGACTATGTTTGATATAAAAGAGGAATTCTTTGTTGCTCTCATAAGTTGGAAATAATTAGAGAGAAGAATTCAATCCTCAAGGAACAAATTCAATAGGATGAAGAAGCAAGGATGGAACTTCTACAAAATCTCACAGAACTCAAGATAAGGGTGGAAGAAGGAAAGAAAACTGAGTAGGATATGACAAATCTGTTAATAGCAAGAGAAAAAAAATGTGAAATATTGGAAGCATAAATTGTTTATCTAAGGAATGAAGTTGAAAAGACCAAGGCACTACAAGATGTAGAGAATAAAAAATCAAAAAGGGAATCAATTCTTCAAGAAGCAGAAAATTCAAACAAGGATAAGCAAGCAAAGGATATCAGAAAGGAATAAAACAAATAAGAACCTTGGACGAGAGTTAATCACAAGAGGAGAAATACTCCACCATAATCTCAAGGGCATACAAATATGTTACATAATTTCTTCCATGGTCATTACTTTTCTTGTAATAAATATGGTCATAGAGTTGTACATTGTATTAGTCATCCAAGAAACAATGTCAATAGAAATTTAAATTCTTTTGCACCTCTTATGGATAATGATATTATATGTTACAAATGCAATAATTTTGGGCACACGACTAGATGGTGTAAAATGATACTGAGTCTAGTAAAAGAAAAATAGATTCAATAACTAGGAAAGATGAAAGGAAAAATGTAAAAGCTAGATCAATGTTAGTTCAAACAACCCTTCATGCTCAGGATAAAGAAGAGCAATGGCATCTTGATAGCGGTTGCTCTATTAACATGACAAGAGACAAAGACAAATTCATTGTATTAAAAGAAACCAATAGAGGATCAGTAATTTTTGATGATAATGGATCAGCAAGGATTGGTGGAAGAGGAATTATGAGTTTAGATAATGGGTAAAAAAGAACATAAAATGTGTTGTATGTTAAAAGGTTAAAAAATAATCTATTAAGTGTAAGTCAACTTTGCGATCAAGGGCATATGGTTACATTCCATACAGATATATGTGAGATAAGAAAATTAGAAAATGGAAAATTCATTTCCAATGCAAGCAAAAATCCAAACAATCTATACATGCTTAGTGAGATCAAAGGGGAAAAGTACTTTCTATCACAAGAAGATGAGAGTTGGTTGTGACATAGAATATTGGGTCACTTGAATTTTGATAACATAGTCAACATAAACAATAAGCAGGCTGTCAGAGACTCACCCAAAATAAAAAGGCCACAAAACACAATATGTGCACCTTGTCAACATGGAAAGCAAACTAGAACAAACTTTAAGTCAAAATGATATATGTAATCTGAGCCATTGAGTCTAATACACAATAATCTATGTGGTCCTACCAGAACATAGAGCATTCAGGGTGAGAGTTACTTTATTCTATTTATAGATGATTGCTCAAGAATGGTTTGGATAGATTTTTTTACAGAGAAATTAGAAGCTTTCGAAAAGTTCAAAAAATTTAAGAGATTGGTTGAAAATAAAACCAGCAAGAGAATTAAGTGTTTGAGATTTGACAAAGGAGGAGAATTTACCTCAAACGAGTTTGTAGAGTTTTGTAAACAACATGGGATTAAGAGAGAATATTCATCAGTAAGAACTCCTCAACAAAAAGGAGTAGATGAAAGGAAAACAAAATTGTTGAGAATAGGGCTAAAGCTATGTTAAATGAGTCTAAGCTCTCATATGGATTCTAGAGAGAAGCAGTCAACACAATAGTATACATAATAACTAGGGCTCAAATGAGGGTAAACCATCACAAGACTCCATATGATCTTTGAAAAGGAAGATCGGCCACTGTAAAACACTTCAAGATTTTTGGAAGCAAGTGTTACATAAGACGAGAAGATCAAAACTTAGGCAAGTTTGATCCTAGATGTGATGAAGGAATTTTCCTTGGTTATTCCTCAAAGAGTAAATCCTATATATGCTTCAACAAGAGAACACACACTATTGTAGAAATTATAAATGTAACAATTGATGAAAATATAGATTTAAGATAACCAATTCAACAAATTGTGTATCAGGAAGATGGAAGTTGTCAAGAAGAGTTTCGTGAGGAATCAAATGAAGAATAAGAAGAAACACAAAAAATTCTTCCTAAAACTCTATCTAGGTATGTACAGAAGCATCATCTAAAAGAACAAATCATTAGGAATCCAAATGTAAGACAGATAAGGAGAAGGATAATAACACCATCTCAACAAGCAAATTTTTCTTTGCTATCTAAGATTGAGCCAAAAGACTTAAAACAAACAAGTGAATATGAGTTATGGATCAAAGCAATGGATGAGGAATTAGATCAGATAGAAAAAATCAAGACTTGGGAACTTGTCCCATGACCAAAATATAAGAATGTGATTGGAATAAAATGGGTATTCATAAATAAGCTGAATGAATATGGACAAGTAGTAAGGAACAAAGGAAATTTAGTGTGCAAAGGCTATGCACAGGTAGAGGGAATTGATTTTGATGAGACATTTGCTCCAGTTGCATGACTTGAAGCCATAATAATGTTTTTAGCTTTCTCAATTTTTAAAAACTTCATAGTATATCAGATGGATGCTAAGCCAACATTTCTAAATGGTGTTCTAGAAGAAGAAGTGTACATTGAACAGCCAGAGGGATTCATGTTAATAGATAAACAAGATCATGTATGCAAATTAAAAAAGGCATTGTATGGTCTAAAGCAGGCTCCTAGAGCATGGTACTCAAGACTGGATAAGTATATTCAAGAACAAGTATTCAAAAAAGGAATAGCATACAACAACTTATATATCAAAAATGAAGGGAATAATCTACTAGTTGTGGTTGTGAAGAACACAAGCTTATACTGAGAGGGAGAGTGAATAGTATAAGAGCACTTTTTACTTTCATTTTCAAATCAATATTATGTATTTTATAGATAGTAGTATCAATAGAAATAATCAAAGCAATGTACACAACACCACACACAATAGAGATATAGTAATTTACGTGGTTCACCCAAAGATGGCTACTTCCACGAAGAAAATATTTCACTAAATTTTCTCAATCAATCTCTTGGGAATCCTTCCCAATTACAATGTTTATGGACCTCTGTCCAAAGGAGATGTTGATCCCCTAAATCTGGTTTGTGGATCTCTATCCATAGGATAAATCTTTCTCCTCTGCTCTAGTTGGTGATCTTCTAGAAGACTTTGCCTCCACTGCACTGACTGGTGGATCTCTCTCCACTTGAAGAATCTTATCCTCACTCAAAATACCTATCCTCAATGTCCTGTTTGATGGATCTCTATCCACTAGAGACTCTATCCTCACTACTATGTCACCTCCAGAGGTCTGTCTCAATTCTATACTAAACACATTCCAGTCGATCTAGCACTAGTCTACTCAAATATGTACTAAACACAATCTAGTCGGTTTAGCATAAATATGCTCAATAGATCCACTCAGAACCTACTAAAATCTACTCAATAGATCCACATAGAACCTGGACAACTCTGCTCAATAGGTCCACTCAGAACCTGCTCAAATATGCTCAACAAGTCCACACAAAACCTGCTCAAATATGCTCAACAAGTCCACACAGAACCTGCTCAATTCTGCTCAATAGGTCCACATAAAACCTATCTAAATATGCTCACCAGGTCTACATAGAACCTACTCAATTCTACTCAACATGTCCACACAAAACCTGCTCAACGAGCTCATATAGAACTTGTCCAAATATTCTCAACAAGCTCACATAGAACTTGTCCAAATCTGCTCAACAAGATCACATAGAACTTGTCCAAATATGCTCAACAAGCTCACACAAAACTTGTCCAAATATGCTCAATAAGCTCACACAGAACTTGTCCAAATCTGCTCAACAATCTCACATAAAACTTATCCAAATCTACTCAACAAGCTCACATAGAACTTGTCCAAATCTACTCAATCACTTTCTCAACTCAAATCAATCTCATAGAAGCATAAAGAGAATTTTTAGAGACTCAATATGTTCTATACTCAAAACTCAATCTCTTTCTCAACTCAATATCATAGAAGCATAAAGAGAATTTTTAGAGACTCAATATGTTCTATACTCAAAAAATCAATCTCAAATAAACTCAATCTCAACTCAAATAAGAATATAAAATAGTTTTTTTTTTTATGGAACTTGAACAACCACTTCATACATCCACTTGACTAGGATAAATCAACTCTACTCAACCAATCACTTCAAGAAAAAACCTTTGCTCACAAATCCTAGTCCAAGTATGTATCATCCAACTCAAAATATTTCCAACAATGCTCAACAACAAATCTCATATAACAATGATAATCATTATATTTTCAAACCCTAACTCAAGTTCTTTGCACAACAACTCACTTCAACAACAATGCTCATAAAACAATCTTCACATAACAATGATACTCATGTTATTTTCAAACCCTAACTCAAGTTCCTCACACAATCCAATGGCTTCAACAACAATGCTAATAAAACAAGGTTTTAATCACAACACTTAATTCCAAAAAACTTGAAGCATTAACTCAAACACTTCACTCAACCAATGGTCTCAACAAAAATGCTTATCAAATAAGGTTTAATCACAACTCTCAATTTATAAAACCTTGAAGCATTAACTCAAACACTTCACTCAACCAATGGTCTCAATAACAATGGTTATCAAACAAGGTTTAATCACAATTCTCAATTTAGAAAACCTTGAAGCATCAACTCAAAAAATTTCAAAAAGGAAACCCTAATCAAATCCTTTTCACTCCAAACTTAATTTTCAATAAAGCCAATAACCCAAATCTATAAATAAGAATTTTGCCCATACCTTTTGTTGAAGAGGAGTTGATCTCACAAATCTGCCACACTCACAAATTTCTCTTTTCCAATCTTAATAAGGGTTAGAGGATAATTTACTTCAACAAAACATATCACAAAAATAATATAAAAATTACACCTTATCACTCCAACTTGAATAATAATCAATATCCTCACAATAGTCACAAAAACCCTTAATTCAAAATAGCATACCATTCATAAAGTCTTAACCTTTCAATATTCCACAATTTCAAATTTTAATACTTTAAAGAAATAAAACAAAATTTTGCTTATAACTCCTAAAGGTAATTCTCAACTACCACACTTTATTACAAAGCAACCTTTCCAAATTTCAACCATCAAACACCTTATACCTCCAACTTAGGTATTCAATAAAATAAAATATAAAAATGTTACCTTTGCCTTTGGAGAGTTTCAAACTCTCAACGCAGCCCACACAAACGTCTTTCCCACGGTGCAAACCACCACACGAGCTACACGCTCGTTGGAGAGGAAGAAGCACCACATGCTTCAAAAATTTATGCCTTCCTTGCCTTGCAAAAAGGTGCACCTTACATTTAGCGCTTTCAACACACCCACCAAAGCACTTCCACTGAGATTCGAGCATTGTCCTCTTGCACACAAATTGTAAGCTTACAACCCACTTGCCACTAGGCCAAGTTGACTTGTTGGCTTCCAACTAATCAATGCTTTCTATTTTGTTTCCTTTCACCGTGAAGACAAACACGAAATTCACACACTCATTTAACGAGCTCTGCATTAATTTGTATGTTATTATTTTTCCAATCGAGCAAGGATAATTTTAATGTCCTTTGGGCATAGGTTTAAATACTAATTTTTCCTCCTTTTCATAGAATGTTGACGCTTCAAAACATAATTAACCCTCATGATGTCGACGAGGATTATCAAGGCCTTTGGTCTTAAACCCAATCTTTGGGTTTATTAAAATATTTTTTGACTTTATAAAACCCACTTTTGCCTTTTAAAACATTATAATAAAAATTATAAAAGTTTTATTTGGGTTTTCACCATGGCAAATTTTAATATTATAATAACCATTATTATAATATTAACCTTCGATAATGTACCTTTAATATTTATTTATAAAATTTAAATTCATACTAAATTTAAATAATTTATAAAATAAATATTACAACTCCTTTTTAACTTCTGTCTTTTGCATTGTTTCACTTGATCTTTGGCCTTCTTTTTGGATATCAAATAACCATCTTTGTCCCCTTTATTTCTTGCTGAAATCTTTGGTATTAATGCTGACTTCATTTGGTGACATCAATGACAACTTTGACTTAGTAACTCAAAATGTCCAACAAGTTTCTTATCTTGATGACATCATTTTTGGGGAAACAATGATAAGATGTGTAAGGAATTTTCTAAGAACATGCAAAATGAATTTGAGATGTCTATGCTTGGTGAGTTGTCTTTCTTTCTTGGACTTCAGATTTCACAATCAGAGAAAGGGGTATTTCTCTCACAAACCAAGTATATAAAATAAATGTTAAAGAAATTTAGGTTAGAATATTGCAAACCGGTAAGTACCCCCATGGTCATAGGATGCAAGTTAAGTAAGGATGATGAATCTCTAGAGGTAGATCAGAGACTATACAGATCTATGATTTTCAGCCTAGATAGTCAGTGGGATTAGTGGTAAGGTTTCAGGCAGCACCTAAGGAAGCACATGTGGCAAAAGTAAAAAGAATTCTCAGGTATCTAAAAGGGACTATGGATTTTGGGCTTTGGTATCCCAAAAGTGATAGTTTCACACTCACAACATATATAGATGTAGATTGGGCTGGCAGCATTGATGACAGGAAAAGCACAAGTGGAGGAGCATTCTTTCTTGGAGATTGTTTAGTCTCTTGGCTAAGTAAGAAGCAGGTTTCAGTATCCCTATCTACAATAGAAGTAGAATATATTGCAGTAGTAGCTAGTTGTACATAGGTATTATGGATGAAGCGAACTCTAGAAGACTTCAAGATAAAACATGATCATCCTATTCCCATACTATGTGATAATACAAGTGCTATAAGTATCTCAAAAAATCCAGTGATGCACTCCAGGACAAAGCACATTCCGATTAAGTATCATTTTTGAGAGAATAGGTGATAGATAAGTAGGTCAGGTTGGAATATGTTACTACAAAGGAACATATAGCATATATTTTCACTAAGCCACTTTCAAGAGGAGACCTTTGAGTATCTTCGAGGAAAACTGGGAGTAAGACTCCCACCCTGAATTAACCACCTCAAGAGGAGGTGGGGGAGGGGCTAAGCTAAGAGATTCATTCTTAGCCCCGAGCCCCAAAGGTGACCCTTTGCCATTGATGTCAAATACGGAGAGATTTGAGTAAGGGGGAGAGATTTGGTTTAAGGAGAGAGCATTGATTTAGGGGGAGTAGAATAGGAAAGAGGTCAAGATTTGGTAAAAATAATTTGGGTTGCCATCAATGAAAAATACGGAGAGTGTTGGACATTTTGAGTGATAAGTTGTCATTGATGTCAAGAGTGAGTGGTCATTGATGTCGAACTTACAACACCAATCAATGGCAGTTTCAGTTGGTAGCATCCATTTCAGTTTCAGTTTCAAGACCTGGTTCCAGGAAGTCAGATGAGGTCCAAAGTGCAAGAAAAAGCCCAAATAAATAATATTATAATATTATTTTATAATATTATACAAAGGAAGTTTAAAATTAATTATAAATTAATTTATTAGTTAATTTATTTAACTTATAAAGTTATTTAAATTATTAATTAATTTAATTATTAATTATAAATTAATTTAAGCTAAGGTTAAATAACCCTAAGGTGGGTTATTAAAATTAAAATTCAAAATTAAATTTTGAATGTCATAGCATCGATGTGAGGAGAATTTAAAACATGTATATAAGGGGGAACTCCCACCCTACCAAACCTTACCATGCCTTCGATAATTATTGCGAGCTTTAAATATTGGTGAGCCTTATGAATAGTGTTGCATCCAAAGTGAAGGGGGAAGTGTGCACGTTTCATGAGAAATAGATGGTGAGTGAAGGCATAAGAGGAAGGTGCTATACCTTCCTTCACGTGGGCATTAGTAGCCCACGCGGTGGGCTCCCAAGCGCTAAGGCGCTTAGGCTAGAGGAGACGGCGGATCGAATCTCGTTGAATCCCCTTTTGTGGGAAGTATAAGGTATGCTTGGAAATTGGTCACCAAAATTTTTGGGAATATAGTTTGGGCATTTAAAAATTAATTTTTGCATATTTAAATTGGTTCTAAGGTTGCTAAAGGAGTTATAAGGGTTTTTGCAAAATTAAATTTTTAATGTTGTTTGCTCAAATGTTTTGAAAATATTGTAAGGTGTTTGGTTGATATTTTTATGGTGTTGGATATTATTTTAAGTTGGAGTTTATAAGGTGTATCAAGGAAATTATCTTTATGTATGTTATGATGAGTGTTATTTTAAAAGGGAGAAATAAGGCATAAATTGAGTTGTGATTGTTTTATGTCTAAGGAATATTTTTGAGAAAGTGTTGAAGTAATATTGTTGTGTCTAACCATTGGAATTGGAAAGAAGAAAATTGTGATTAAGACAGGTTTTCTAAAGGCACTTCTACATCCAACAAAAGGTATGGGCATATTCTTCCTAGTGAGTGATTGTTGAAAATTGTGAATGGAAAGTTGGAGTGAAAAGGATTGTTTGGTTTGCATTGTTGAGAGTGTTTTGAATTAATGCTTCAAGGTTTTCTGGAATTAAGAGTTGTTGATAAAACCTTGTTTTATAAGCATTGTTGTTGAAGTGAGTTGTTGAGTGAAGAACTTGAACTAGGGTTTGGAAAGAACATGAGTATCATTGTTATGTGAGATTGGTTGATAAAGCATTGTTGGAAATATTTGAGTGAGTATTCATATGCTTGGACTAGGGTTTGTGAGCAAGGATCATTTCATTGAGTGATTGGTTGAGTAGAGTTGGTTGAGCCTAGTCAAGTGAATGTGTGAAGTGATTGTTCAAGTTCTATGAAACAAATTATTCTATATTCTGAATTGAGTTGAGAAAGTGATTGAGCATTGTGATGAATGTAGAACATATTGAGTCTCTAACAATTCTCTTTATGTTTCTATGAGATTGGACAAGTTCTAGTGTGATATTGTTGAGCATATTTGAGGTAAGTCTTAGAGAAGACTTGTGGATAGATTTATGTGAGATTTTGTGGAAGCTTACAATACATATTGAGGATAGATTTGAGGATAGATTTTGGTATATATTTGAGGATAGGTTTGTGCCAGATCAGAGATAGATATTGAGGATATATTTGAGGATAGAGTTTGGTACAGATTTGAGGATAGGTTTGTGCTAGATTAGAGATAGATATTGAGGATAGATTTGTGCTAGATCGAAGGACTATGTTTAGTGTATATTTGAGATAGAGCTTTGGAGGTGATAGAGTATAGAGGATAGAATCTAGTGGAGTATAGGTGTCTTCTGTGGATAGAGATCCATTAGCTAAGGGTAGTGGAGGAATAGTTCTTCTAGAAGATCACCAACCAAAGCAAGGTTAGGATATTGGTGTCTCCTGTGGATAGAGATCCACGAACTTGATTAGGGGATTGGTGTCTCCTTTGGATAGAGGTCCATAAACATTGTAGGGAAAGGATTCCCAAGAGAATTTATTTGAGAAAAATTTATAAGAAATATTTTCTCCGTGGAGTAGCCCACATTGGGTGAACCACGTAAAATCATGTCTCTCATGTGTGTGATGCTTTGTGTGATGTTTACTACTTTAATATTGTTGATGTTATCATTTGGATTAAAAGGTAAAAATTTTTATCTTATACTGTTCACCCCCCTCTCAGTATAAGCACATGTTCTTCAATTGGTATCAGAGCGGGTCTCTCCATGAAAAGACTAACAACTTGGAGGAGGATCCATCAGTAACACACATGACTTTAGAAAATGAAGAGGAGACTATGTTTGATATAAAAGAGGAATTATTTGTTGCTCTCAGAAAGTTGGAAAGAATTAGAGAGAAGAATTCAAGCTTGAAGGAACAAATTCAAGAGGATGAAGAAGCAAGGATGGAACTTCTACAAAATCTCATAGAACTCAAGATAAGGGTGGAAGAAGGAAAGAAAATTGAGCAGGATATGACAGATCTGTTAAGAGCAAGAGAAACAGAATGTGAAATATTGGAAGCAAAAATTGTTTATCTAAGGAATGAAGTTGAAAGGACCAAGGTACTACAAGATGTAGAGGATAAGAAATCAAAAAGGGAATCAAGTCTTCAAGAAGCAGAAACTTCAAACAAGGATAAGCAAGCAAAGGATATCAGAAAGGAAGAAAGCAAAGAAGAACCTTGGATGAGAGTTAATCACAAGAGGAGGAATACTCCACCACAATCTCAAGGGCATCCAAACAGGTTACATAATTTCTTCCATGGTCATTGCTTTTCTTGTAATAAATATGGTCATAGAGTTGTACACTGTATTAGTCATGCAAGAAACAATGTCAATAGAAATTTCAATTCTTTTGCACCTCTTATGGATAATGATATTATATGTTACAAATGCAATAATTTTGGGCACAAGGCTAGATGGTGTAAAATGATACTTCCTAAGTCTAGTAAAAGAAAAATAGATTCAACAACTAGGAAAGATGAAAGGGGAAATGTAAAAGCTAGATCAATGTTAGTTCAAACAACCCTTCATGCTCAGGATAAAGAAGAACAATGGTATCTTGATAGTGGTTGCTCTAGTCACATGACAGGAGACAAAGACAAATTCATTGTATTAAAAGAAACCAATAGAGGATCAGTAAGTTTTGGTGATAATGGATCAACAAGGATTGGTGGAAGAGGAACTCTGAGTTTAGATAATGGGAAAACAAGAACATAAAATGTGTTGTATGTTAAAGGGTTAAAACATAATCTGTTAAGTGTAAGTCAACTTTGTGATCAAGGGCATATGGTTACATTCCATCTAGATAGATGTGAGATAAGAAAATCAAAAACTAGAAAAGTCATTGCCAATGCAAGAAGAACTCCAAACAATCTATACATGCTTAGTGAGATCAAAGGGGAAAAGTGCTTTCTATCACAAGAATATGAGAGTTGGTTGTGGCATAGAATATTGGGTCACTTGAATTTTGACAACATAGTCAACATAAGCAATAAGCAGGTTGTCAGAGATTTACCCAAAATAAAAAGGCCACAAAACACAATTTGTGCACCTTGTCAACATGGAAAGCAAACTAGAACAAGCTTTAAGTCAAAAGGATATATGTCATCTGAGCCATTGAGTCTAATACATATTGATCTATGTGGTCCTACCAGAACATAGAGCATTCAGGGTGAGAGTTACTTTATTCTATTTATAGATGATTACTCAAGAATGGTTTGGGTAGATTTTCTGAAAGAGAAATCAGAAGCTTTTGAAAAGTTCAAAATATTTAAGAAATTGGTTGAAAATGAAACCGATAAGAGAATTAAGTGTTTGAGATCTGATAGAGGAGGAGAATTTACCTCAAATGAGTTTGTAGAGTTTTGTGAACAACATGGGATTAAGAGAGAATATTCAGAAGCAAGAACTCCTCAACAAAATGGAGTAGTTGAAAGGAAAAATAGAACTATTGAGAATATGGCTAGAGCTATGTTAAATGAGTCTAAGCTCTCAGATGGATTTTGGAGAGAAGCAGTCAACACAACAATATACATAATCACTAGGGCTCAAATGAGGGTAAACCATCACAAGACTCCATATGAGCTTTGGAAAGGAAGACCGACCACTATAAAACACTTCAAGATTTTTGGAAGCAAGTGTTACATAAGATGAGAAGATCAAAACTTAGGCAAGTTTGATCCAAGATGTGATGAAGGAATTTTCCTTGGTTATTCCTCAAAGAGTAAAGCCTATAGATGCTTCAACAAGAGAACACACACTATTGTAGAAAGTATAAATGTAACAATTGATGAAAAGATAGATTCAAGAGAACCAGTTCAACAAATTGTGTATCAGGAAGATGGAAGTTGTCAAGAAGAGTTTCATGAGGAATCAGATGAAGAAGAAGAAGAAACACAAAAACTTCTTCCTAAAACTCCATCTAGGTATGTACAGAAGCATCATCCAAAAGAACAAATCATTGGGAATCTAGATGTAAGACAGACAAGGAGAAGGATAATAACACCATCTCAACAAGCAAATTTTTCTTTGCTATCTAAGATTGAGCCAAAAGACTTCAAACAGGCAAGTGAAGATGAGTTCTGGATCAAGGTAATGGATGAGGAATTAGATCAGATAGAAAAAAGCAAGACTTGGGAACTTGTCCCATGACCAAAGGACAAGAATGTGATTGGCACAAAATGGGTATTCAAAAATAAGCTAAATGAAGATGGACAAGTAGTAAGGAACAAAGCAAGGTTAGTATGCAAAGGCTATGCACAGGTAGAGGGAATTGATTTTGATGAGACATTTGCTCCAGTTGCATGACTTGAAGCCATAAGAATATTTTTAGCCTTCTCAAGTTTTAAAAACTTCAAAGTATATCAGATGGATGTTAAGTCAACATTTCTAAATGGTGTTCTAGAAGAAGAAGTGTACATTGAACAACCAGAGGGATTCATGTTAATAGATAAACCAGATCATGTATGCAGATTGAAAAAGGCATTGTATGGTCTAAAGCAGGCTCCTAGAGCATGGTACTCAAGACTGGATAAGTATCTTCAGGAACAGGGATTCAGAAAAGGAATAGCAGACAACAACTTATATATCAAAAATGAAGGGAATAATCTACTAATTGTGGTTGTTTATGTTGATGACATCATTTTTGGGGGAAACAATGATAAGATGTGTAAAGAATTTTCTAAGAACATGCATAATGAATTTGAGATGTCTATGCTTGGTGAGTTGTCTTTCTTTCTTGGACTTCAGATTTCACAATCAGAGAAAGGGGTATTTCTCTCACAAACCAAGTATATAAAAGAAATGTTAAAGAAATTCAGGTTAGAAGATTGCAAACCGGTAAGTACCCCCATGGTCATAGGATGCAAGTTAAGTAAGGATGATGAATCTCTAGAGGTAGATCAGAGACTATACAGATCTATGATTGGCAGCTTATTGTATGTTACAACTACAAGACCAGACATAGTACAATCAATGGGATTAGTGGCAAGGTTTCAAGTAGCACCTAAGGAAACACATGTGGTAGCAGTAAAAAGAATTCTCAAGTATCTAAAAGGGACTATGGATTTTGGGCTTTGGTATCCCAAAAGTGATAGTTTCACACTCACAACATATACATATGCATATTGGGCTGGTAACATTGATGACAGGAAAAGCACAAGTGGAGGAGCATTCTTTCTTGGAGACTGTTTAGTCTCTTGGCTAAGTAAGAAGCAGGTTTCAATATCCTTATCTACAGTAGAAGCATAATATATTGCAGTAGTAGCCAGTTGTACACAGGTATTATGGATGAAGTGAACTCTAGAAGACTTCAAGATAAAACATGATCATCCTATTCCCATACTATGTGATAATACAAGTGCTATAAGTATCTCAAAAAATCCAGTGATGCACTCCAGGACAAAGCACATTCCGATTAAGTATCATTTTCTGAGAGAACAGGTGATAGATAAATAGGTCAGGTTAGAATATGTTACTACAAAGGAACAGATAGCAGATATTTTCACTAAGCCACTTTCAAAGGAGACCTTTGAGTATCTTCAAGGAAAACTGGGAGTAAGACTCCCACCCTAAAATTAACCACCTCAAGAGGAGGTGGGGGAGGGGCTAAGCTAAGAGATTCATTCTTAGCCCCGAGCCCCAAAGGTGACCCTTTGCCATTGATGTCAAAGGGGGAGAGATTTGGTTTAAGGAGAAAGCATTGAGTCAGGGAGTAGTTTTCCCAGGGGAGCAGAACAGGAAAAAGGTCAAGATTTGGTAAAAAGAATTTGGGTTGCCATCAATGACAAAGGGGGATATTGTTGGACATTTTGAGTGATAAGTTGTCATTGATGTCAAGAGTGAGTGGTCATTGATGTCAAACTTACAACACCAGTCAGTGGTAGTTTTAGTTGGCAGCATCCATTTTAGTTTCAGTTTCAAGACCCGGTTCCAGGAAGTCATATGAGGTCCAAAGTGCAAGAAAAAGCCCAAATAAATAATATTATAATATTATACAAAGGAAGTTTAAAATTAATTATAAATTAATTTTAAATTAATTTATTAGTTAATTTACTTAACTTATAAAGTTATTTAAATTAATTATTAATTATAAATTAATTTAAGCTAAGGTTAAATAACCCTAAGGTGGGTTATCAAAATTAAAATTCAAAATTCAATTTTGAATGACAAAGCGCCGATGTGAGGAGAAATTTAAAACGTGTATATAAGGAGGAACTCCCACCCTACCAAACTTACCATGCCTTCGATAATTATTGCGAGCTTTAAGAATTGTGAGCCTTATGAATTGTGTTGCATCCAAAGCGAAGGGGGAAGTGTGCACGTTTTGTGAGATATTGACGATGAGTGAAGGCATAAGAGGAAGGTGCTATACCTTCCTTCACGTGGGCATTAGTAGCCCACGTGGTGGGCTCCCAAGCGCTAAGGCACTTAGGACTAGAGGAGACATCGGATCGAATCTCGTCGAATCCCCTTTTGTGGGAAGTATAAGGTATGCTTGGAAATTGGTCACCAAAATTTTTGGGAATATAGTTTGGGCATTTAAAAATTAATTTTTGCATATTTAAATTGGTTCTAAGGTTGCTAAAGGAGTTATAAGGGTTTTTGCAAAATTAAATTTTTAATGTTATTTGCTCAAATGTTTTGAAAATATTGTAAGGTGTTTGGTTGATATTTTTATGGTGTTGGATATTATTTTAAGTTGGAGTTTATAAGGTGTATCAAGGAAATTATCTTTATGTATGTTATGATGAGTGTTATTTTTAAAAGGGAGAAATAAGGCATAAATTGAGTTGTGATTATTTTATGTCCAAGGAATATTTTTGGAAAGTGTTGAAGTAATATTGTTGTGTCTAACCATTGGAATTGGAAAGAAGAAAATTGTGATTAAGATAGGTTTTCTAAAGGCACTTCTACATCCAACAAAAGGTATGGGCATATTCTTCCTAGTGAGTGATTGTTGAAAATTGTGAATGGAAAGTTGGAGTGAAAAGGATTGTTTGGTTTGCATTGTTGAGAGTGTTTTGAATTAATGCTTCAAGGTTTTCTAGAATTAAGAGTTGTTGATAAAACCTTGTTTTATAAGCATTGTTGTTGAAGTGAGTTGTTGAGTGAAGAACTTGAACTAGGGTTTGGAAAGAACATGAGTATCATTGTTATGTGAGATTGGTTGATAAAGCATTGTTGGAAATATTTGAGTGAGTATTCATATGCTTGGACTAGGGTTTGTGAGCAAGGATTATTTCATTGAGTGATTGGTTGAGTAGAGTTGGTTGAGCCTAGTCAAGTGAATGTGTGAAGTGATTGTTCAAGTTCTGTGAAACAAATTATTCTATATTCTGAATTGAGTTGAGAAAGTGATTGAGCATTGTGATGAATGTAGAGCATATTGAGTCTCTAACAATTCTCTTTATGTTTCTATGATATTGGACAAGTTCTAGTGTGATATTGTTGAGCAGATTTGAGGTAAGTCTTAGAGAAGACTTGTGGATAGATTTATGTGAGCTTTTGTGGAAGCTTACAATATATATTGAGGATAGATTTGAGGATAGAGTTTGGTATATATTTGAGGATAGGTTTGTGCTAGATTAGAGATAGATATTGAGGATAGATTTGAGGATAGATTTTGGTACATATTTGAGGATAGGTTTGTGCCAGACCAGAGATAGAGATTGAGGATAGATTTGTGCTAGACCGAAGGACTATGTTTAGTGTAGATTTGAGATAGAGCTTTGGAGGTGATAGAGTATAGTCAGTCTCCAGTGGATAGAGATCCATCAGCCAGAGTAGTGAGTACAGGTGTCTTCAGTGGATAGAGATCCATTAGCTAGAGTAGTGGAGGCAATAGTTCTTCTAGAAGATCACCAGTAGAGCTTAGGAGAAAGGTGTTCTCCTATGGATAGAGATCCACGAACTTGATTAGGGGATTGGTGTCTCCTTTGGACAGAGGTCCATAAACATTGTAGGGAAAGGATTCCCAAGAGAATTTATTTGAGAAAAATTTATAAGAAATATTTTCTCCGTGGAGTAGCCCACATTGGGTGAACCACGTAAAATCATGTCTCTCATGTGTGTGATGCTTTGTGTGATGTTTACTGCTTTAATATTGTTGATGTTATCATTTGGATTAAAAGGCAAAAATTTTATCTTATACTGTTCACCCCCCTCTCAGTATAAGCACATGTTCTTCAGAGCGCACCTCCTAGTTTTGGCCAACTATGTGGGCCATAATCTTCCTTGAAATATGGGGCACACCACTTTTTAAAAATTTATTTCATGCTTCAACGACCCGTGGGAATGCCAAGCTTTACTTTGGACTATGTGCCCATAAAATTGGATAAAGTACCTGATGCTTTCAAGAAAGTGAAAGCCTTTTCCTTTAATGATGTTTTTATCATTTCCTAAGAGCCAAAAATGGTTTTCACTCAAAAAATTAAGTGAAAATCCCATTTGCCCTGTTAAATCCTATAATAGGAAAATGCTCTCGCCACGTGGCATTCAAACAAGACAAATCGAAGGGTTGTGCTTTGAGTTTCTCCCCAAAAGGGGGGAAAAACACCTTTCGCTTGATACAACTCTGAAATCACCTTTGAATTTGACTTTGAAACCTAAGGAAGGAAATAGTTTTCAATTTTTTTTTCCTTCTCTTCCTCGATACGTGGTGCTTGCAACCTTGGGCTCATGAATTTTATTTCACCTATAAGGGAGAGTGCATGTGCCTTTCGCTCCTTGAAACCCCAAAATGGAGTTACACTACTAGAATGGGATAAAACGACCATGGGTAGCACCCACATACTTTAACACAGAAATGGTACTATTTTAAAAAATCAAAGTGCTTTCACCTGGTTAATCTTCAAAAAGACATTACGCTGCCTTGGGAGTTGGCTTTCAGCTTTGACTTGACTTTTCCACCTTAGAGCATTGCAATGGGTTTTCACCCCTAGAGAAGATCAAAACACCCCCTCGCCAGGGCACCTTCCATATCACTAAACTATTTTGCCATACGATGCTAAAAACGATGAAATGAACTCCCTGTAGTATGAAAAATACTTGAGCTGAATTTAGGTGCTTGAAACTGCTATCCTCTTTTTCTTTGGTGCAATAAAAAATGCATAAACTAAACTAAAACAGAACAACTTATTTAGGTTTGTCAGCACCATTTCTCTGCCAGCTAGACCTCTATCCCAAAACTACGCTACTGATAGCACGAAAGGGAGCGAAGAGCCTTATAAAAACAAATATGTACAAGCAAACAAGGAAATAAAAAAATATGTACACAACTGAGTAACTTTCAACTACCCTTTACTGGTAGTATGCCTTCATATGAAGATAATTAACTGATAACGGAAGAATAAACCCATTCAAATATTGAAGATTGAAATATTTCACTTGATGTACCTCAAAATTTTGAAATAGACCCTCCCAGAATGCATCAAATTTATCATGATTTTTGAGCTTGGATTTTTTTCTCATTCCATTTCAACACGAAGTCACCAATCTAGAAGGTCTGATCATAGATCCTCTTGTCGAACCAATTTCTTGTGGTCTCAGTGTGCTTCATTAAAGCCTCGTAGGCTTTTTATCTTTCTTCTTCCTACTGTAGTAGTTGGACTATCTTGACACTTATAGGGTCAAAATCTTCATCCTCATCATCCAACGATCTGAGAGACTACAATGTGGGCAACTCAATATGTGTGGGGAGTACTGCTTATTTCCCATATACCAAGGAATATGGGGACATCTTAATTAATTTCTTGATAGAAATACGGTCAACCCATAAAGCAAAGTCCAAAAGCAAATGCGAGCTCTGCTTATTGCCTTATAATGTTCTCTTCAGGATCTTGAGTAAGTTTTTATTCATGGACTCTTGCCTTGCATGTAATAATTAGATGAAGTCTTTAGGTAGATGCCATACTTACTTGTGAATGCACAAATTTTGGCACCACTGAAATGGGTGCCATTGTTAGTTATTATTGCATACGATATCTCAAAATGGATTATCAGACATTCCAAAAAGGCGATGACTACATTCTGGTTAGCCTGCTTGGTGGGCACTACTTTGGATCACCAAGTAAAGTAATTAGTAGCCATCAAGATGTACTTGTGCCCTATAGAGGAATTGGGATCTATCACCCCAATGAAGTCTCAATCCCATTGCTAAAATAGAGCTTCGACCTAAATTGGGTGTAAGGGTAGAGAAGCATTCCTGGTGTGACCAACGTACCTTTGAAATTTATCACACTTCTAGCTAACCTCGAAGGTATCAACAAAAATAGTAGGCTAATAATAGCCTACTTTTATTATCTTGAAGGCCATAGGCCTTCCAGTGAAATGGACCTCACACATTCTATAATAAAACTCGTCTAGAATTTTTTGTTTTTCTATCCCCTTGACACATCTCAAGAGGACTTTGTCTATATTTTTATGAAACAAACAACTTGGTAGGAATACTTATTTGTAGGCTTGCATCCTGAACCTTCTCCTCTATGAAGCATTGAGGTCAAAAGGGCATCATACAATATTGAAGTATTCCACTAGGTCTTCTTTCCAATATTTGTCGGGTACAGACCAATTTGCAAGATTGCTCTCTTGTGCTAAATCATCCCATTGGCAAGCTATCACCTCGAATGTGGAACTCTTGGAAAGTTCTTGGCATAAGGCTCGACCATGAACCAATTTAGTGGGTCAGACATCTATATCAAAATCTTGGATCTTAGAGACCCTTCCTACACTTTTATTGCCAATATTTCCTTGAATGATGAAGTTTTTGATGTTAGGGTACACCACATACACTATCGTCTTGCTCTAGGAGAAGAAATGGTAAAAATTCTTTAGTGATCTCATCATCGCATGCACTTGCCTTTCAATGAAGTTGTACTTTTATTCATGTGAGTGGATGACTTGGCTCAAGAATTCTATCATTCGCTTGTCCCCATCCTCATTATTCTAAGGATAGTTGCATAGCTAGCCGGTTCATCGATGATGTAAAGGATAAAATCCTTGGAGTAGTTAGGGTTCACCATAACTGAGGCCTGAGCGATTCTTTATTTTATCTCTCTAAATTCTTGCTTCCTCTCCTCAGTCCATTGAAACTCAAAATACTTCTTAAGGAGTTCCATCATTAGCTTTACTACCTGGGTAAAATTAGAAAAGAAATTTTGAATAAAATTAATCTACCCGAAGAAGTATTGGAGGCCCTTCTTGTTCACTAGTAGAAGTAGCTTGAGGAGGGCTTCCACCATGGTAGGATCAATAGCTAGTCCTTTCTCTGATATCACATGGCCTAGGAGCTTGCCTTATTTTACCACAAAAATGGACTTTTTTGGGTTTATGGATATTTTGAACTCTCGGCACTTCTAAAATACCTGACGTAAATGTAGACCATGTTCCTCCATTTTATGGGAGAAAACAGTCATGTCATCTAGATAAATTACAATGATGCAATTGAGTAACTCACCAAAGGCTATGCCCATCACTCTTTGGAAGGTTGCTCCGACATTAGAGAGGTCAAATGACATGCACTGGAAGGCAAAAGTATCCCACTTGGTGGTGAAGGTGGTCTTGTATTGGTCTTCATCCTTTACCCATATTTGATTGTACCTAAAGAAGCTATCGAGTAGAGAAAATATTTGTGCTTTCACCACTACATGAAGGATTTGATCGATTTGGAGCAACGGGTAGTGGTCCTTCAGAGATGCTTGATTGAGTTTTCGAAAGTCGACACACAAGCGAATGTCTCTATTCTTTTTTTTAGATTGGGACCAGGTTTACCACCCAAGATGAGTGCTTCATTGAATAGATAATATTTTCAACATCTTCAGAAGCTCAACCTTCATCAACACTTCTATTTTTGGGTTAACCGACATTTACTTCTTCCTAAAAGGTTTGACCCATTCCTATAGCTTAATCGTGTGCTGGAAGACACTCTTATCGTACCCCTTTAGGTATTGATAGCTCTAAGTGACAATATATGGGTATTTTTTGCACAGGGTCTTGATTTGCTCAATTTCCAACGGTGTGCAATCAGTTCCTACCTTGATGGCTTTCTTGAATTCTAACTCTAGCTCCTTGTACTCTCACGCATCCACCTTGATTTTATGAATGAGGGACCTATCATCCTGGTCAAATAAACTTTCAAGGGTGATTAAGCCCTTTGGGATGTGGTTTTTCTTTATCTGAACCCCTCATGTTCTTCTTCGGTGAGGGCCCTATATTCAATATTTCTCACTTTGTTGATCAAAACAATTGATGATCTACTCATCGTTATGAAAGACCTACTAATGAATATTTTTGTTCGGTATCGAAGGCCTATAGATCACCCTAACTATATTTGGATTTTGCATCATGTTCTCGATAGGAGAGCATCTGGCTCCAATAGATGCTAAGATGTCAGTATGGTTATCCCACTCTTAGAAAATAGACTAAATGTTCAGATCTGAGAAGGACTCAAGCATGTCCCATACCTTATTACGGTATGCTTTTAGATAGTTTTTCTTGGCAACACAATTATTAGTTACTTGGTTGCAGATCAACTCCAAGTCTTAAAAGTTTTCCAACTATTTTATTCCAAGTTTTTCTACCTTTCGTAACCCCAAACACAGGGCTTCATACTCAGTAGTGTTATTTGTACAATTTTATGTGAGTTTGTACGAGTATATTTTCTGGTTTCTCAAAGGAGAGACAATGACAACTCCTACCCTGATGCTATTCTTGCATTGGATGCCATCAAATAAGAGTTTCCATAGCTGATCAGCAATGGGTCTTGATCGCTTGGTATCTTAGTCTTTTCAGGCTTGGTAATTGAATAGCACCCAATCTTAGATTCGATCATAGCATTAAATTCATGCATAGAAAATTCATCTTCTATGAGGAGTTCATCCAGAGCTTCTTCCATAAGTTCTACTTTCTCTTCTTCCTCAATCATATTGATCGAGTCCAATTGTTTTTCTCGCATCTTGGATCCTTTCAATGTGAAAGGTAGAGGGCTTTTCATTAAAAATTTTAATCCTCCTTCCTCTAAAGGGGATTTCTAGGTGCGAATAGTCTAGAGACAAATAGCCTCCAAGTTTGGCAATGAATTCCATTGATAGGCACATGCTAAAATAGGACTCTAAATATACTACCACAACTTCCTGTATTACGATGATCTGAAACATCTTGTACAACACGATCGAGATATCCTTGATGATCCCCACTATTTTGACTAGAGTTCCATCCAGTTGAAGCATTCCAAGACTACTCCTAGTGTACTCCATGCCCATAATATCACAAATCACCTTGGGCATCATAGTAGTAGCAGAACTAAAATTGATCATGTAGTTATGCACAACCCATACCTCCATCCTGAGGTACAAATAGAAAGGTAGAGGCCTATTTTTCCCAGTTGTTGAGGTAGTTAGAGTCTGCATCAAGACAATATGAGTCAGCTTTCCCTTGCCTTTGTAGACTTTAGTGACTCCTGCAGTAGGTCAACTTGATTGAGGAGTTAGAGCGCATCAAAGGGGCTTACCTTAGCTAGAGTTTTCTTTAGCTCTTCTATGATGTTGTACACTCCTATACAAGACTCACCTCCTACCTTAGCAGTCTTGTATCAGATCTGGTATTACTGCGATGCTTCTACCCTCTAATGCTTGGTCAATGTGGGGTATCTAAGATTTTCTCTCACTTGATCCCTCACATCAATTTGGGGTTGAGAGGGTGAAGCCTATGGTTGATGAATCCTCCCTTTTATTCTTAGAGACATGAAGTATTTTAATAGGATATAATCCTTAGGTTCTGACACCTGGACAAGATCTTTCTCTGGTGGTAGTGCCTTCTCGCTTGATGGCTTGGAACTAGCAGGAACCTTCAACGGTTCCATTTGAACCAGATTAAATTTGATGGGCTTCTTACCCATCATCATGAGAACTAAGACCTTATTGATAGGGGGAATAATAAAATTGTGATTTATTTCCCTTATCATATTTACCTACCCACCAGGAGCGTTATCTACAAGAGTATGTACATAGTTCATATGAACCATGCAAGTCTCTTCATAGTGAGATTCATTGTAGGTGGAGCACCAATAAGCTCTGCCAAATGAACCAACTTCTTCATTTTCCAACATCACCATATTTATCTCAAGAGCCCTGCTAGTGGAATCAGCTTGCTCCCTAGTGATCGGGAGAGGAGAAGCAAATCTCCTTAGCTAGAAGATTTGATCATTTTACCTCCTCCTTAAGATGGTCATCTCATTCGCCATTGTCTTTATAGATGCTCATAAATCCTACAATTATCTATCTTGGTCTATATTTATGGCTGCATAAGGTGTGGGTAATGGTAATGGTTCCAATGGTGCAGGTAATTTTGGATATGGAACAAGATTTGGAAGCTAAGGAATAGCGGGTTCTTGAAACTATGGAGTGGGTACCATTTGATTTTAAGGGTTAGGATTCCATGATTGATTGGGGTACATAGGGGGTGTAGGTATATACTAAGAAGATACACTAAGATACATATTCTAAGGAAAGTCCAAATAAATTGGTATAGTCACCTTCAAAGGTAAATTTTGATAGCTACTAGGTCAGTCTCAGACTTCTATGCCTGCTCATACAAGGTAGGGAACATGTTGATGTTAGCATACCGGATGCTCATGCTGATGTCGAAATGGAAATCCCCTAAGTAATAGAACATCGCTTGTTCTAGATTGGGTCAAAGACCGATAGTGACTCTCTACCAAGTTTGAGTGAACTTGATGTTAAAATCTACCATATCTTCTTGAGGATGCCTCTAGATGGTAGTGAATTTATGAAACAAGGAGAAAGCGTTTACCTATTCATTGAAACCCCTTATAAATTATTCTACCAATTGGTCCCATATAGTGATGGTGTTGATCGGCAGTTATCGGTACCAGTAGAGGAGCTTACGTCTGAGTGAGAGAACCAATAGTCTCACCATGATATCTTCTTCGATAATGTGGTGAATGGTTGCTAGCACAGTGACATATTGGATGTGCTCATAAGCTATCTTCCATGTATCATAGTATGTGGACAAATCCTTCAATGTTGTGGGTGGCACTTGGTTCTGAGTCAAAAAATCTAGAGGTCCTAAATGATTCCATGTGGGAAATTACCCAGGTGGAGGTTGCACCATCTAGACCAAAGGATTTGGTAGATTTTATTGAACATGAAAATTTGGAACATTCGATTGAGGGTTCAATCTATTCACAGTGCTAGCAGGACTTGGAGTCTATGAAACTATAATAGCTACTTGTGAGGGTTCTTGTACCGATGGGATAGTTGAGGGTACTACTCTAGGATATTCTCCCAAAGTATCGATGTTGAGCTCGAAGAACTCAACCGCTTCCTCTAAATTTTTAGCCTTCAATCTTGTGTACATTAAGGTGAGGGCTTTTAAATTAGCTTCAATATTTAGAGGCTTCTGAGTTTAGCTGAGTCGCCAGATGTTCAAATTTGATAATAACAAAATGTACATCAACTCTTAATACTAATTTTGACATGGAATGTTTGTGTCCCATCGGGCATGCCAAAAATTGTTGGTCAAGAATCCACCTTAGGTATGGAATTTTTCATCCATGTGCCCTAGACCCGACCAACATTGAAAGGCCAAAAAGAAGAAATGCCTCCCATGCCAATCTCCAGAGATGGGTTGGTTCCCTTACTATTCTAACTTGGGGATTGAGATTAAGGAATAGGAAAGAAATTGAAATGACTGAAAGGGATGGGAAATATGGCCTCAGGCCAAGTAGAACAAGGGTGATGGAAAAGTGCATAATAACTTAATTGCACTCTGAATCAATAGCACTCAACACAAAAAATGTAACAATAATTAAAACTAGATGCCTTAAATGTACAATTTCCAAAGTTATTTCAACATTCACCCTTTATCGGGAGCCAAATCTAAACATATAATTATAACCCATAGACAAAGCAGAGAATTTAATAGAAATATAATATAGAAAACATACACAGTCAGGAATCCAAAATTAGAGCCAAGTATTCCTTGTATTGATAGCAAAATTCATGTACATCAAGTCTAGAAAAATTTCCATGCTATTACATTAGAATTGTTGACTTTTATAGAGGATTATACCTCTAAAACATAAATGCACACCTACAAATCATTGTAGTGGAAGCAAATATTGGATTTGAGCACTCATTAAATAGTAATGAGGTATGGACTAAAATCGATGACTCATTGAAATGTAGTTGTACCTCTTTAATGTACCGATAAGGTTAGCTTGTTGGTACAATCTCCTTATTTGCTGGAATCATCTTAATGAAAGATATGATTTTGAAATACGATAATATCAAGTCTGGAACCTTCTCAGACCGACTGTGTTTAAATGGATAAGGATTCACCTTGTTTCACTGATGATAAGTATTTATGAGGAATTATGGCTAAAGCAGGGAGGGCTAGACTGAAATAGGCTCTTTGCAAATGTAGGTCAACCTATGTTTCATTGTTTTCTATTCAGAAATGGGCTTACTCTCAACAACTATAGTAAAATAACTTACTATCTTGAGAGCAGCATTGGTGTTGAAACATCAAAGGTGCTTGCACCCTTCCTTAGGTCCAAAACTACCTTACACTAGAAACGAGATCAAAATGCCTTGGAGCCTTGGGAGCAGTGCTGGCATTGAAAAGTCAAAGGGCATTATGCTCCTACTTACTCTGAATTTTCTTTACGATCAAAAATTTGAGTGAAACACCTTGGAGCCTCAGGAGCAGTGCTGGCATTGAAAAGTCAAAGGCCATTGCGCTCTTGGTAGACCCAAATTTGATTTGCCCTAGGAAAATAGAGTGAAATAGAGTTGGGCCCCACTTTTTATTAAAATTGAAATTTGCTACACCCATGGAAAATTCAAAGACCTTTTCTCTCCTCCTTGGCCCAAAATTGCTTTGCGCTCACCCATAGGGGCGAAACAAAACTGGGCCCCACACTTGTGCTAAAGCAAATTTACACTAATTGTTAGAATAATATGAAAGTGCTTTCATCCATTTTAGCCCTGAAAAGACTTTAAGCTCTCCAAATAGGATGAAAAGGCATTGTGCTTTCTTGACAAGGTGAAAACATCTTGGCCCACTTAGCATTTTCCTTCTAAAATTTTAGTTGCGCTTAGTTAAGGCCCTAAATTGCCTTGCAATCTTATTTAGGGGTAAAATAGCCTAGGTGCTACTCACATCTTCTTCTCCAAAGTTGGATTGCACTGCTCTCTGGCTTGAAATGGGCCTACGCTCTACCTCTATTTTGAAATCTCGAAAAGACAAGGACCCTGCATGATGAATGAACAGGAAAATTGCACACTTCCTTGGGCGCAACCAACAAATTCTGACAGAAAAAGTAGGAAAGAGAAAATACATTTTGAACAAAGAACAAAGCTTCAGGGAAGGAGAAATTACTGAACAACAAAATATATACAAAGAAAATCAATGTTGCAGGAATACCAACAATACTATGGAACCTTAACTCAGTCCTAATAAATAGATGTCATTATTGACATTCAAGCACTAGGTTATACTTTTTTTATCTAAGGCAAAAATGTAGGAAATGATGTCAATATAGTTTGTATAAAACATTACTATGATCAATTAATATATTCCTCAAACTCTTCACTTTCATATTTTTAAAGTTGTTCACTTAGTTTATTTATCATAAAAATTTGATCCAGAAATAGCTAGAATTATGTCAAAACATGCAATAATGCACTATTTTTAGATTGAATGGGACATTAAAGTTTATAAAATTTTCATCCAAAACCCTATGGATCATTTTTTAATTCCTTATTATCAATATTTTCTAGAATGAAAAGTCCTTTGAGAATATGGAATAAAATTATACTCAAATCTACATCAACATATCAGATGGAATAAAATTATACTCATACATTTGAGAAGAACTTTGAAAGATATGTTTTAAAGTAGGACACTTAAGAGAAAATATATGGATTGCATTTAACCTAATTAAATTTTCATACAAATGGATCTTTCTTAGACGTCAACTTTTTAGGCTTTTATTTATATATGAAGAACCATTGATTGTAAACTAATATCCCACCTTCTATCACTTTAAAATTTTATTGGATACAAAGTATGCAATTAATGAGTTGAAAAGAAAGAAATAGAATCCTATTTAGGAAGTGGAAATGATTGTATGGTAAAAAATTAAATGAAATGAAATTACAAATCTTAAATAAAACTAGATACCTAAACCATCCTTGGATTGGAAAATTACAACAAAATTGGAGAAGGCATTGCCAAAGATTAGTTTTTGACTCTTTATTATAATACATTTAAAATGTTATCATTATAATAAAATATTTTATCATTAAAAATGTTGTCTAAAACCATAATTATCTCTAGATACCCTCCCAACATGGGATCCTCATGATTAATTTAGTTGGCCAAAGAAAAATTATGGGGCCTTTCATATTTATTCTCTACCATAAAGACGAAAATAAAGATCATATCCTAGTTAGTTATTAGGTAGATTGAGAATTTTTCACCATATTTTTTTTGTAGAATATAATTAGTAAGGTGATTTGGAATAGCTTTTATTTGAAAATCATTCAATTGGAACTTGATTAAAAAACAAAACCTAGAATAAAATGATAAAACATAACTACTATATTATCCTCATTCCATGGAATATATGGAAGGAAATGAGCTTAAGGATTTCCTATGATAAAAAAATATCCCTCTATAGATTGTATAAATGAAGATTTGAAGTCATATTGAAGATGCTTTTAAAAGTATCCATAAAGTATAAGAGTATTATTTATAATTATGTAAATAAATTTGATCCCTCATTTCTTATGATAAAAAAAGTCTTCCTCTAGTATAAATGAATATTTGAAGTCATATTGAAGATAATTTTAAAAGTATCCATAAAGTATGTAATGTCCCCTCTTCAGTTACTTGGGGAGGAGATTCTGATGACATATTCTGAGTCCTTGTAGGTCGTTCAGGGAATTGCTAAGGGACTCATCATCATGGAGGTTTTTGCTTTGATTGAGCTTCAGCATGGGGTTGTAATTTTGTATAAGGGATGATATTTTTGGCCCAAGTATGATTTATTTCCCTTTTATTATAATATATTCTTTTTTTTTATAAAATCAAATTATAAAGGGAAATTATAATATTATAATATTAAAATATAAGAAGGGGCCAAAGTTGTTTTAAACAACATTATGACTACTAGGTAAGGGGGCCAATATGGGCGTCCCCCTTGGGAAGCTTCTAGCATATTATTGAAGAGGTTAAGAGAAAACATAAATAAGGAGAAAGAGTGGTCATTTGGGGCATCCATTCATGTTTGTTGTTGTGGTCATTTTCTAAGGATATTGTAGATTTTTTCCTTGTTGGAGCTTGTGGGGAGGATACCTGCATAAGAACATTGGTTTCGTGTGTTTGAGAACTCACCTAGCCAATTAGAGGAGTTTCTACTTCAGGAAACTCATTGTGCTTCAGAGATTTTTGAATCAAGGGTTTTGCAGATTGGAAAAGTTCATCATTGGAGCAAATCAACACATGGGTTTTGTTGGTCTTCATTAGCCGTACAAGAATCCATAGTTATTTTAGAGAACTAAGGGCTTATAGAGGTAACTTCAGACTTTCATTCTTGACTGGTTTTCCTACAACACATCCATATTTTCACTCATAACTTCAGATTTTAGCATCATATGGTTATGGGTATTGGTTCAAAGCATAGTTGTTGTCTTCACCATCATTTTAAATTCTTATATGGCAAGGTTCGTGGTATATTTGATTTATTAGAGAGGTCTAAACTTCTGCCCAAGGTGCGCCTCTTAGAACACCCACGATTTTGGCATTGACTTGGTGATTTGTGACTGCATTGCATTGAACTTGCATCACACTTCAGACGCATTTGGTATCAATTCGTTGGCAATTTGGTGAGGGTTATGAGCTTCATAATAAGTTTGAAGACAAAAATTTATAGTCATACTTCAGACTTCATAATTATCTAATTTGGAGGCCATTCAACCTCCAAATTGTGTCTTTGACATCCTCCAAGTTTGGTGCCTCCATTGAGACTGATTCTAAGACAACAAGGTGATGTGTGGTTAAGTCTAAAACATTCATATCAGACTATTCTATATTTTGATCAGACCTTAGTTCTTTGGCATTCAAGGGTGATTTGTGGAACAGTATTCAAGGAGAATATCCTCGTTCCATAGCCCATCCCTTGGTGCTCATATTGGTGCATTTTGGTGGCATTTTGTAATCAATTTCAAGTCTGAAGCAACATATACCAGGTCTGAGAACATTTATATCAGAACTTTGTAATTTTGTTTTGAAAGTAAATTAAGTGTGGAAGTTGCAATACTTTGTTAGTTCTTTATTTTGGCAATTAGTTTAGACTCTTGTTGCATGGTATCTTTCATTTTGGCATTGCAAAAACTAATCATATCAGCAAACCTAACAAAAACAAAATCAGACCCAAACAAACTCAAACACATATCAGAAGAATTAGATAAGGGGGTGTATATTATAAAGTATAAGAGTATTATTTATAATTATGTAAATAAATTTGATCCCTCATTCCTTATATTTGTAGAAATCATCTTTAATGGTGTTGCGAGGAATGATCTAATTCAAATGGGGCTGGCAAATACAAAAGTAGCTCCAAATAAATAATTTGTAATTTTTCTATCAAATTTGAAACAACCACTTATAATGAGGTTAAATATTATACCATTATAGAAAAATTAAACTAAATTCTAAGAAAATAAGGGATGTCCAATAGAAGAAAACTTTCTACTTGAAAAAAAGAGGTTTGAAGGACTCATGATTGCAAATTATCACAAATAAATTAACAACGTTATTTTTAACTTTATATATAGAGAGAGAGTTTTTCTCACAAACTACGTCTTGGAATTCAGATTGAAAAACAAAAGAAAAATAGTTTCACATAGGTTGAAGAGAAAACCTCTTGTTTATCATAGAAAAATGTCCTTCAAAATAGGATCATAATACACCACTAAAACTATCATCCATCTTTATTTTCTTTTGTGAAAAGAATTATCTTTAAAGAAATGAATAAAAGATGTATACCCTCCTCTTTCACCAATTGTAGAATCTTACACTTTGATGTCCACATGAAAAAGAACATTATAAGAACATTATCTACCTATCTTGCTTAGTATTGTGTCATTATTAAACAAGTGTCTATCAATTATTAAACCAAAATCTCACTTATTCTTCTATGTCATTAACAAAAAATGTACTATCAAGGTTTCCACTACTAAAGATTTTGCAACTAAAATGCATATGCAATTATTTGTTTCAAAAATGCTATAATCCTTCAATTTTGTGAAGTTTATGGAAAGTTCATAATACTAGTATATACTACCTTATCACATACCACTAAAATGTCATTATATTATTTAACATTTAAAAAGAACTTTCAATCTATTTAAAAAATATCTTATCAATTTTTAAATATAAATTTTCATATAATAATTTATTTATTTTTAGTTTAGCTTTTAATTTTGTTTAAATTATTTTAAAATATCAAATAACCTATAAAACAAGTTCCAATTAGTGATTTTACCTATAAGCAACATCAGGGTTGAAATAGTTAGTTATTAGTTAAATTATTAATAAATATATGTTAATATGGAACATATATTAATAAGGTTGAATGATTAATTACTAATTAAAATATTAATAAATATATAAGTATTGTTTATTCCCTATGTAACAAAATAAATATCTAAAATATAGAACATATATTAATAAATAAGATTAAATTTTAAATGCAAACTCGTCATAGAACATATATTAATAAATAGGATTAAATTTTAAATGCAAACTCATCTGTCACTAAAAAACAATTAAACTTTTTTATTTAAAGAATAAATAATATAGTTCACAAAAAAATGGATGTTAAACAGAAAGGTGCATCCCAAAAAAGTTAAACTAAAAAGCTGCCCAAAGAAATAGAGAAAGCACTTTTGAGATTACATTATGTTCCAAAACTTATTAGTAACAAACTTGTTTTTTTTTGGTAATTTGGTGTTTTGATTATAAGGGTTTTAACTGGGTCCCAACCCTAGATATACAAAAACCTTCAGTAGGCAGAGAGAAAACATTGTTGCAAAACCCCATTCCATGAGGGATAGAGGAACCATATGCCATCTTAGATATTCCCGTGCAGGGGATGTCTTAGTCAAAATCCCCATGCAAGGGATAGTAGTGCTAGTAGACAGGGGATACTTGCCCACACAGGGGCTACTGGAAGCAGACAATAAAAAACCCTCGGTCATATCTAGGACCCTCATAGGGGCCATCTTAGAGAAACCCAAAAAAATAGACAAATAGAGGGCTCCAAAAAAGGACACCAGAAGACATAACCAGAGAAACAACTATACCAATCCTCAAAAAACAAACTGGTTTGGAGTAGATTTAGGGATCGATCTCCAGGGTGTCTTCTCCGATGCGTGGTGCGTTCTATTGCAGGGAATGCTTCAGAGCCGTGCCAACACTCTCGAAGGCCATGATGAAGCTTTTCAGGAACATTCTGGTGAGCCGATTGGAAATGCCAGAGGTGGGAGTCAAATCCCCGCTCAGGTCTTCAACCTCGAGGGGGAATTTTGGCTAGACTCAGCCCTAGGTTTTTTAGTTCTGGAAGACCTACGGACCTGAGGGGGCACCTCCTCTGTTTTGACTTTACGCTTGCCCAACGAAGCTTTCTTGGTGGCGGAGGGGGTGGGCTTGGCAGGGGAGGTTGTGGGCTTGGAAGGGGAAGGGGTGGGCTTGGAAGGGGAAGCAACGATAATGCCTTTCTTGGAGGCAGGGGTGTTGGGGATGCCATCACTAGTCAAGGGCTCACTGGATAGAGAGTGAGCAGGGCTTTGGGCAGGAGGGGGATTAGGGAGATTGGAATGCAGGGGGGTGGCCGCGATGGGAGGGTTGGACAGGATATGGCGATAAAGCACAAAAAATAAACCTTGGTGGGTGGGAGGGGCAAATGTTTTATAGGTTGCAGACACAATAGATGGATTGACCAGTGAAGAAAAGTAGGTGTGTACCCGCAAACATGGTTGACTAAGGCCAGATGGAAACTAGACATGGGCTTGGATGGGTCATCGTAGGCGAGGTATTGCATGAGGGGAATTACAATGATGGGCCACGAGGAGGGAAGGGACTCGCACGCTAGGGCAACTCCAGTCCATTTGAAGTCTTGATAGTTGGGGAAGCCTTCCAGCTTTGGTTCCCAGCAGTGTATTTCGCACCGAACCAAACGACCAGAGAGAGGCAAGTTGGAAACCTATGAAATAAGGGCGGGATTAACTTTAAATTAAATATTTTTGATGTAGACATGGTCATTCAACCATGTTCTTACAAATTCTATCCTGATATCCTCTTCGGGCCCTCAAAATTTTGATAGAAGGGTGGTAAGCCTACAACCTTGTAGGAAAGCGGAAGACAGGGTGTCAAGCTACAGCGAACTCGGCTCCAGGTAAGCCATGGTGGCGGGGACGAGGATAAAGGGGAGGGTGGTAGAGGAAATGAACCAAAGGATGGGTTGGCAGCAGATAACATCGAAGTGCATGCGATGATGAGGAAATAAATAGGCTGGGGGAAGCGAGAAGATCATGTCGAGCATTATGGGAGAGAGACAGGTGGATGGGAGATTGTCAGGCCAAGGGGAATGGGGATTGGGGGAAAGCCTTGGAAATATGTCCACACAGGCGGAGTTGAGATTTGCAAGGCTCTCAGCATACGTGGAAGGTGACGGAGAAACATGCTAGGGGAGCGGCCACAAATGCAACATTGGGATTGGGCGTGAAGCTTTGGAAAGCAGCAACGTGAGGAATTAAAGTCCACTCAAGGAAATTATGATGAGGATCATCGGTAGGATGGCCAATCATGGGATGGCAGTGGAGCAAGCACCACGGGAGCCTCGAACGAGAAGAAACTTGGAGAGATACCTGCATCACCTTGAAAAACAAAATCATTGATTAGAGTGAAGGGAGTTAAGGCACCTGCCATGTTTGTTCGTAGCCGCAACTTGGAGGACATCTAGAGAAAAGGAGTCATGCCACACCGAGATAGGTGTTTGGCCTATGCCCACGTTGGCAAGCTTGTCAGCAAGCCGATTGGCTTCTCGGTACACGTGGCCTGCTTCCACCTGGTAATGTTGACCCATTAATTTTTTGCTTTCTTGGATCAAGGATCTAATGTTCTATGAGGGATTTTTGTCGGAGGTCATATAGCCAATAATGTTGAGGGAGTCTCCCTCAACGTGGAGTTTGATCCGAGTGTCTCTGATCAGGTGTAAGCTTCGCCACAGAGCCCAAGCTTCGGCCACATTGTTGGTTTGGTGGTTCAGATTTTCTGCAAACACTATGACAATCTCCCCTTTGTGATCCCTGACAACACCACCTGACCCTGCCGACCCAGGATTCCCTTTGGAGGCACCATAGAAATTAAGCTTCAGCCACCCTTCCATGGGGGGATTCCAATAGGCTTTGATTCTGGGATGGGGAGTGGGATGGGTCAGGGTGGGAATGGGGATTTTGAGGGATTGGATAATCTCAAATTCAATCTTGCTAAGCAGAGAGCTGGGCCAAGGAAAAAGTTGGGAATTCTCGAAGCATAGGTTATGGCTTTGGCTACCATGGAGATCGGGCTGTTTGAAGTGGTGGAAAACACCCTACGGTTGCGCTCAAGCCAAACTTACCAAATGAAGTGGTGAAGGCAGATTTTCCAGAGGAAAGCAACTTTGGGATTCCTGAAAGGGGCAGGCCATTGGATGAACAGGTCCAAGAGGGATTTGGGGTGGGCCCACTGGGTTTGAAAAGTGGAAAACATGTGGTCTAGACCCTCCCTAGCATACTCACATTCCACCAGGAGGTGGTTGACAGATTCCCAGTTGGATAGGCAGAGGTGGCATCTGTTGGGGATAGGGATTCCCCTCTTCATGAGATTGTCAGTGGTGAGGGCCTTGTTTTGGATGGTTGTCCAAGAAAAAAACCCTATTTTTGGAATAAGATGCTTGATCCACACCACTTTGAATGGAATAGTGGGAACTTGAGGGTTGAGCAGAAGGGAGTGGGTTGTCTTGACTGAGAAATCCCCATTGTCGGTTCCTGCCCACACCGGGTGATCCGGGGTAACTGTGGTGGGGATGATGGTGGTTCTTAGCAGCTCAGATAAAGTGCTCCCTGCTCTAGCAATATGCTCATTGCCATTTGGGGGAATCTTCCACTTGCCCTGGCTATCCATGTAATATTTCACTTTGCTTCCTCATCTTCCCTCCAGACCCGGTCTAAGGATGGAAATCTCAAGGATTTCCTTGAGGGGCTTGTCCTTCAGCCACGTGTCTTCCCAGAAATTGATCGATGTCCCCTTGCCTAGCTACCATCGGGTACCTCTGATGATAAGGGATTTGGCTTGAATCACGGCCCGCCAGAAGGCTGATCCATTAATAGGGATGTCATTATCCATCAGGGACATGTGCTTGAGGTATTTGCTTTGAACAATTGACACCCATTCTACCCTGTAGTTAGTGAAGATCTTCCACGCCTGCTTGGCCAGGAGGGCAAGATTCATGTTTGTTGATATTCTTAGGCCAAGGCCTCCTTGGGGCTTGGGTTGGCACACTTTGTCCCAGCTTACCAGGTGAAAGTTTCTTGTGTTTTCTTGACCTGTCCATAAAAACCTCTTTTGGATCTGCTCTATTTTGGAGTGAACTGATGTTAGAGCTTTGAAGACTAACATGAAGTAGACCGGGATGCTCTGGAGAACAACCATGGTGAGGGTCGCTTTGGTTGCTTGGGATAGGAGGGATCCCTTCCAAGCAGTGAGCTTGCACTTGATCCGGTCAATAACATTATCCCACATTGATTCTTTTCGGCTCTTAGTGAACAGGGAGAGTCGCAGGTAAGAAGTGGGGAGATCAACGACGCAAAATTGGAGGATGCAAGTAATTTTGTGTTGCCTATGGCCCGGGGTGTTGAGGAAATAATATTTGCTTTGAGATAGTTGATATCTTGGCCCACTATAGAAGCATAAGTATCAAGGATAATCTTTACAGATTTAGCTTGGACGAGAGAAGCTGAAGTGGCAATGATGGTGTCATCTACAAACTATTGATGAGATAGGGGAGGGGAATATGAAGAAGCCTTGATCCTAGTTATACGCCTAGAAGAACATGCCTACTTGAAAGCTCTATCGAGGGACTCAGCCAGGATGATGAACAAGAAAGGGGATAGGGGATCTCCCTATCTAATTCCTCTGAGGCTTGGGAAATAACCTGCAGTAGATCCATTGACGAGAACCGAGAACCAGGGAGCGGTGATGCAGCCTTTGATGAGGTTAATCCATTCTGTGTGGAAGCCAAACCGAGAGAGGACTTTCAGGAGGAAATCCCTATCCACCCTGTCAAAAGCTTTGCTGATATCCAATTTTAGGAACATGGCAACTTTTTTGTTGCACAAAGTCGAGTGGAGGGTTTCATGAAGTGATATGATGCTATCAGTGATGGATCTCCCTTCTACTGAGCTGCCTTGGCAGGGATCTATGATGGTGGGGAGGATGATTTTTAGCCTGAGAGCTAGGGATTTGGCTAGGATCTTGTAGACAATGTTGCACAAGCTAATAGGCCTGAAATCATTCATAGATTTGCATAGGGGGGTTTTAGGGACCAAGGCAATGAAGGTGGAATTTGTCCCTCGAGGGATGATTTTGGTACGTTGGAGCTCCAAGATAGCATTGCAAATATCTTCCCCTACTATATCCCAAAAGGTCTAAAAAAATCGAGGGGGAAACCCATCTGGCCCAGGGGCCTTGTCAGCTTTCATGGAAAACAAGGTAGTCTTGATTTCTTTCGTGAAAAGAGGTTGGATCAGGGATAGGTTCATCTCAGGGGTGACCAGGGGGAATGTTTTCCAGAAGGGCTTCCTGGGCTTCTGCGTTGGTGGGAAGGGCAGTTCCCATCATGATGCTGAAGTAATAGGAGGCCTCTTCTCAAATATTGAAGATGTCCTGAGTGACTGACCCATCCACCAAGGTGAGCTCTCTGATCTTACTCATGCTCTTGTTTCTCAGGGTAGAGATATGAAATAATCTTGTGTTAGCATCCCCATATTTGAGCCAGAGGGCCTAGGATTTTTGATGTCAGAAGGTATCTTCTTTGGCTAGAATATTGTGGTATTCTGACAACAACTGCCTCTCTTCATCCTGCAATTGGGGGTCCACTGGTCATGCTGGATCTGCTGCTCCAGAGTTTTGAGTTTGCTCAACGTCTTTTCTTTGATCTCAAAAATGTTCCCAAATACCTCCTTGTTCTAGGTATTCAAATTTTCTTTGATTGATTTCAGTTTCTGGGATACCTGGGATATGGCTGATCCTGAGAAAGGGGTCCTCCACCATTCACCAATCCTTTGCTTCAGGTCAGGGTGTTGGATCCACATGTTTTCAAATCTGAAGGGGGTTTTAAAGGATGGGGCCTTATTAGATTCAAGGAGAAGGGGGGAATGGTCAGACCCGATTCTTGGGAGAGAGATGAGAGATGTGTCTCCAAACAGGGGAATGGCCTACTGGGAAAGAAAAAACCGATCCAGCTTGACCTGGATATGATCCGATCCAACCCTTTTATTGCTCCACGTGAATTGGCAGCCTCTGATCTGGATATCCATGAGTTCGTTCTCTATGACAAAATCTTGGAAGTCTAGGATGCTCTTGGATGGGGTAGAAACACCCCCTTTCTTATCAGAATGAAAGAGGGGGGAATTGAAATCACCTGCTACCATCCAGGGGAGGTTGGAAAAAGCATCCTTCATGAGGGACAAAGATCTCCACATATTGCATCTTTCCATGGGATTGTTGGGAGCATAGATGTTGGATAGCACCCAAGTGATTTTGTTGTCCTTGCAGTAAAAAACCATATTCAGTGTTCTATTGGAAAAGGATATAACTCTGCCCTCCACCTTTCTAGGGTCCTAGAAGCACAGGAGACCCCCAGAAGATCCTTCTGTCGGGGATGAGGCCCATTGGCAGTTCTTCCAAAATTTTTGAGCTATATTGTGAGTTCTGGCAGCATTAGTTTTTGTTTCTTGAAGAATGAGGATGGTTGGTTTATACTCCTTCCTGATGGTTCGAGCTAACCTTTGTTTGCTCGTGTTGTTGAGGCATCTGATATTCCAAGAGAGGATCTTCATCTATATGTTTTGGTGGGTTTCTTGTCTCCCTTGCTCTGTAGAGGGGGAGGTTTGGGATTTTTTACCTCGTCCTTGGATTGGTTGAACAATTCTGGAAAGAGGGTTAATTGTACTCCATTGGCAACCTGGTCATCGGTATCTTTTTTGATCTGCTCATAGGTGGTAGGTCGACCTCTTTTTCTTTCACCCCCGGTGTCAATGGGGCCTTTTTTGCTTCTGGTGATGATGGAGCTAATGTCCGCTTTGGTGTGGGTGGGACTAGAAGCATCCTCCAGGGATTCGAGACACGATCCGGTTGGGGATGAAGGGTCTTCTAAGGGAAAAGAGGAGGGGACACCATTGTGAAGGAGAGGGTTCACCTCAGACAAGGGATCTAAAGGGGGAATGAGGGGGGGAGGGGGGCATCAGGGGTGGGAAAGGAAGGCCCAGATTTGGAAGGGGAGGGAGGGGGATGGGGGTGGGGGGACGAGGGTTGAATGGGAATGGATTCAGGGAAGAGAACCTCATCGTTTGAATAGGATAAAGGTCCAAATATATTGGGGAAAGCAAACATAGAGCATACCTATTCTGAGCTTGAAGAGGGGTTGTTGATGAGTGGTTCCTGGTGAGCAACCTGCTTTCCTTTGGGCTCCTTTTCTCGCCTGTTGCCAAAGGGGCCTTTGAATCGATCATTGCACACTCCCAAATGGGTATTCTGGTGTCGGAGAGGGGGAAGCTTGGTGCTTGGCGCCTCCTACTGGGGCTTTAGAGATGGACATTGGGATTTGAGGTGTCCCTGGGATTTGCATTCGATGCAGAATATCGGTTTATTTTCATACTCGATAGCTTGGCACCAGTGAAAGTCCCCATAAATGAGGTTGATGCGGGTTGGGAGCTAGGATGCTAGATTAGCATTGACATAGATCCAGGCCTAGGGCCATGCGGGAATGGGATTTTGTTGTAGAGTCAATAGTGACAAGATCCCCAATGTATCCCCCGATCCATCGGAGGATGTCTTCATGGCAGAACTGGATGGGGAGATCGGGAAGATGAACCCAGATCGGTGCATAGTTGATGTCCTGGGTTTGGGGGTTGAAATATTCCCCCCATTTTCTCAAAAATAGACTTTTCCTTCCAAAAAACTAGGGTCCGCCAGTGAGGATTCGGGCATAGTCGTCCTGGTTGTTCAGACGGATCAAGAAGAAACCCCTTGATAGGGCTACAAGCTAGAAGCTTCCCACTGTGCGCCATTTGAAACCGACCCATTTCCTTATGGATTCCATGTCGGGTCTGCCTCCCACGAACTTGCCCACAAGGGAAAGGGATTCAAAAGAGAGCTTTTCTGCCATGATAGAGACAGGGATGACCATATTTTCCCCTGATGCGATCATAGTGGGATGATTTAGGGTCCCAGTAGAACTGGGATTTGGTTTACCCGTTACCTTCTCGTAGTAAGTCAGTGGGGCATTATCCTTCTCGCCAAGGTCCGGATTAGGGCCCTTGGGATCGTCCACCTTGGGATTTGTATCCGAGGGGATCTCCCCTTGTTTCAGATCCCCTGAGTGGGCATATGAATTCCCGCCAAAAGTTGCCAAGGTTGTAGAGGTCGCTGTTGAGGTCATTTTTTTCCAAAGTGACCTGATCATTAGTAACAAACTTATTAGTAACAAGAAAACATGAAAATATACGTGGTGATACAAAAATTAATAAATAAATAAAATAAAATATTAAGTGATTATGATACAACCAAAAGGGGGAGGATCTTGGTCTTTAGAGTTACTTCACCCAAGCAGGAGGTCAAGTTCTTCAAAAATAGGTTTCAAACCAGCCCAAACGAAAGGTCAAATTCTTCATAAATAGGCTCACAACCAGAAGGGACAACATATAATGGTGTTGAAGTGTCCTTGGAGAACGTCCAATGAGTTGAGGAATGACATTATGTCTTGCGTAGTTGAAAAATATATTATTCATATAAATGCCATGTTAGCATTATGTGATAACATAACGTAATTTTCTTAGTGCTATAAGGTTAATGCTTGTTGACAAATGTAAATATTATTGATCTCTTATTTTTATTAAATGTTATTAGTTCAATTAATTAAATTTCTTAATTTTTAAAGAGGAGATTTACATTGGAATATTATTATTATTGTAGAATATATTATAGATAGTTTCCCTTTCAATCCCATACAATCCATTTAAAAAAAAAATGAAAATTATAACTTTGTGTGACAAGCATGCATATAATTTGATATAGACATTTTTATATCTTTAAAAAGAATTTGTGAAAATTAAAAAATACATAAAAAATAAACCTTAGGAAAAGATTAACTTCTTGTCATCCAAATATATAAAATATTATTGAATAAAAAATCATTCTTAATTAATCAAGCATAAGGGGGTGTATGAGTGTGTTAAATAAAAATTCACCCCTAATTGTACTTAAGGAAGTTGTTGAATATTACATTATATAATGTCTAACATGTATTTTGGGTAGAGTTTAGAGGAATCATGTTGGGACAAAGTTCTATTTGGAACAGGAGGGCCGCCTAGGCCATGAAAAATGAAACAAAAGCCTTAGTTATCAAATATGCTTCTCTATAGGTGGTAAGACAATGTTATAGGAGGATAATCATATAATCAGATTCTCAAATCTTGGTAGGATCTTTAGATTGCATTACCAACTTTAATTTGGAAACATGAAGGTTAAGAATTTTTTTCATCCAAGTAAAGGAGTTGTGGAGGGAATTAAATGATGTGATCCCAATTTATGTGAATAGATCTTTGAATACAATGGTAGACTTCCTGATTTCTTGGCTTACATTGGTACCAAGAAGGAGGTAGGGCTTCAATGGCACATTGGCATGACTATTAAGGACAAGAAGATTGGACAGGTTGGTGAGCATGTGGCTATTGAGGAGGATAGGATTGGGTAGGTTGGTGAGCAAATCCAGTATTTGGCTAATTTGGACAGCCATGCAAACATATGGTTTAGGAGATTTGGCTCCAATGCAGATATTTTTTTAATGTTGCAATCAAAAGTGGTTAGTTTTTAAAATATTGGGTTTTTTGTTGAAAAATTAAAAGGATGAAACAAGTGCTCTTATTAACTAAGGTCAGGAGGAAAAAAAAAAATTAAAAATATAAAATAAATAATTTTCTTTAATAAATTTATCAAATCATGTTAAATTAACATATTAAATAAGAAAATTTAAGTTTAAATCTTACCAAATAATATATATATATATATATATATATATATATATATATATATATATATATATATATATATATATATTATTAATGTAATATAAATAAAACTTATTTTAATTTAATACAAATAAAAAAAACTGCTTAATAATTTAATAAAATAATATATAGATCAAATTAATGCTAATAAAAGTTTTAGATTTTCTATATAGACTTTCAAATATCTTAGGTTAAAATTAATGGTATAGTTGAAATTTAGATTTTCTATATAGACTTATCATTAAAATCTTTGAGATTAAACTCATTTAAATTATATATTCATTGTCCAAACAGCTACAAACTTATCATGGGCTCCTCATGTAGTCCTCCCTGTCATAATAACTCGCATCATAACTCGCATTATGTGTATGGTTTTCAGCTCTGCAGCAGTAAAAATTGTGAATGTTCCACTAGGAACTCATAACTGATAGCTAGCTAACAATCAGGTTTTCAGCTCTGCAGCAGTAAAAATTGTGAATGTTCCACTAAGAACTCATAACTGATAGCTAGCTAACAAACAGGCTGGCTCAACAACCTAATCAGTAAGAGAGACCCTTCAGAAGACGATGGAACCCACTACGTGAAATGTACGTATGAACCTATTATTACCGCATTAGTGTAGCCCGTATACCCTGTGTATCATGCTTTTAAGCCACCCCGGCTCTTTATGTCTCTCAACAAACATCTATACTTAATTTAAATGTTTGTATAAATTGAATTAATCATGATGTATTTTATTCTATATAATCTATAATTATGAATCATAGTACTTCATTGATAGCATATAAATTGCACATGCCAGCGAGTTGACAAACCATTGTACTGCATATAAATTGCACATGCCGGCAAGTTCAGGTGCAGAGTAAAATTTATGAAAACACAGCTAAATATTGATTTTTTTTTAATGAGAACACTGAATAGACCTAGAAAATTAGGTACATAGATTTTATATGAAAATTGAAAATGAAAGGTTGGTCAATCTCCGTCGGCACCGTCAGATTCTGAACCTCCTGGCTACACAAAGCTGCGTTGGTTATGGGCATTAACTACGCCAGTAATGGATTATGTGTGCATGGTACAAAATTCAAATGATTAAAAACAGTAGAGAAGCAATGGTGGCCTTTCCAGTGGCCCTAGCTTTTCCAACATGGTACGATTTGAGAGGTTGATGATCTTTAATGCTTTGAGTTTAGCCATTTGCACCAACGTAAATAGAAAAGAAGGGTTTTGTAAATTCTGCCACCCATAATTTTCTTCTCAGCAACGATAACTGGAAGTTTGTAGAATTAGAGTAAAAAACTGAAGTGTTTTCAGTTCTGGCGAATCTTTACAGTTGAAGGGTATTGCACAATTGGTCGGAAGCAATATGTAAACTAAAATAATCTTTGTTTGGTTTTAATTTTATTGGACGAAATAAAAAAATTAAAGTTTAAAAGGTTTAAGGTAAGACCTTTTATCTGTGAGTGAGAAAACTTTAATATTTTATTATTAAATTTAAGATAAGATAGGGAGAAGGAAAGTTTATTATTAAAAAAAAAAAAAATCTTTGGCAAGTCAGATGGTATATTTTTAGGTTCTCATTGACAAAACCAAATCATTCTAAGAGTCTCTTTGTGTCCCCTATATACTTTGCATCTTGCTTTATTTATTTATATAAACTTTAACATTTGTTTTTTTAAGTTTGAGACAAATAATAAATTTCATATTATAAATTAAAGTTATATATATAATAAATATAAAAAGGTTGCATTGGAAAATAGAAGCTTTAAAAATATGATGGTATAAGTTGCAATTCATATTTTAGTTATATCATAGAACACACATGATTACAACATTTAGGGTTGCAATGGAGAATAGAAATTTCAAAAACATGGTGGTATGGATTGTGACTCATCTTTATGTTATATTGTAAAAAATGCATAGGTTATGACATATGCGAGCTAGAGTTGTAGTGGAGAATAAAAGCTTTGGAAATACGATGGCATAGGTTACGTGAGTTGGAGTTTTAGTGGAAAATAAAAGCTTTAAAAATACAATGGGATGGGCTATAACATCTGTGAGTTGGGGTTGAAGTGGAGAACATAAGCTCCAAAAATAAAACATAGACAATGACTCATATTTGTGTTATATTGTAGAACATATACAGGTTGCAACATCTACAAGCTAGGATTGTAGTGGAGAACAAAAGATTTTAAACATGGTGACACAAGTTGTGACATCTACAAGCTAGGTTTGTAGTGGAAAATAGAAGCTTAAAAATCATGGCAACACGAGTTGTGGGATACATGAGCTAGGGTTGTAGTGGAGAACATAAGCTCTAGAAATATAGTGTGATTATAGATTGAAATGGAGTTTTTGATGATGAAGAGGAAGTGGGGAGGCCAAGGAAATGTTAGAAATAGAGTCTATTCCATCATTTGGGTTATGTAAATGTATCTTCCAAGGTACATACTTAGATTACTTTAGGGGTAAGTTATCTAGTTACTTCATGCAATGTAATAAGTGCACAAGTGTCAATGTGCAAGTTGTACATGTGCAAGTTGTCCCTTGCACAACTAGATAGAGTGTTGGCCAAGTATCCTATTTTACCTATATAAGGATGGCCTCATAGATAGATAGATATAGAGTCATAGATACATAGAGAGTCGGGGGACATAGTGTAGCTTAGTTCTGTGTGTGACACCATCCATTGGTGATGGGTGCAATGTAGTTCAATAGCTTTATATTGGAGTGTTCATTTCCTCCATAGCTACATTGTAATATTTTATATCATTTCTATTTATTGCATATTTTAGTCATCTAGAATATTTACTTTATTTCATATTATTCTACATCTTGTGATTGTTATCTCTCCATGCTTGCTACATCAAAAGCTAATAGTGGTATCAGAGCTATGGTAGATCTAGTCTGTGTAGGTCTATAGGAAATCCACCATTATCATTGAGCCTAAGCATTTTGACAAACTGATGCACCATTGGACCAACCACTATCAAAAGCTCTCAGAAGAATCTAGGTGGTAGAATTAGGGAGAGTCATGAGTGAGGACTAAAAGAAATCTCAGTTCCAAGAAATACTGAGATTGCAATTGACTAGAGTCTTTCCACAGAGTTTCAGAAAAAACTCATGAAGACCAGGACTCAACATTCAAGCCACTGGATTGATAAATCATTCAGTGAGGATTATCTAGGATATCTAGAATTTGCTAACTAGTGCCTAAAGTTTCTTTTGTTTGCAAAAAACTAATTCTCAGAGGATTGGGACTCCTCCTATGACAGAAATCTAGGAGACTCCAACTTCATTGCTCGAAGGTCGGTATGCCCTCATAGTGTAGATATTGGTTCCTTGTGCAAGAGAAGAATATTGTGGAAGAAGACTTCTTGTGAAGAGTTGTGGTGAAGTCAGGAGACTAAAGATCTCCATTGTTGAATCAAAGAACTTCACAAGTTGAAGAACATGCCATAGAAGCCTTGACATAGAAAGGCCATAGAAGCCTTGGATAAAAGGCCATAAGAGCCTTGAAGGAGAAGCCATATAAGTCTTGATACCAAAAGGCCATAGGAGCCTTGGTACTGAAAAAGGCCATAGAAGCCTTGATCCTAAAAAGAATTCGAAGAGAATATCTGATTTAGAAGCAGACTAAATATTTTAGTACTAATACTTTGTTGTAGGGAAAGAAGATTCAGTGAGTTGGGAAAACTTCCTACAAGAAAGTTAGGAAGGGTATCTTCTTCAGAATCAATTCAGCACCTGAAGAAAAATCAAAGAGATCAGGAGAAGATCTCATTGCAGAACTTCCAATCAAGGAAGGAGAAGGAGAATAAGGACTAGGTGAGTCCTACTCGAATCCAGAAGTAGTAAAATCAGATATCCAGAAGTAGATCTCATCACCAACACTTCCAGGAGTAGAAGGTTGAAGAAAAGGTCTCAAGGAAGACCATCAGAAGTTGTCAGATCAGAGACCTTGGGAAGGTCTTATCGAGCATCTATAAAAAGGCTAGGAGAGCCTTACTAAAGATATTCTCAAAGGAGAACTCATTGGAGAAATCCACTACCAAGGAGAAGCCTCTAGTAGTGAAGGACTTGGGACAATTATCGCCATCCGACAACAAGCCCAAGAGAAGAAGAATTTGGCAAGGAGTGCCAAATATGAAGAAGAATTTTGCAAGGAGTGCCAAATCCATGAAGAAGAATTTGGCAAGGAGTGCCAAATTTTAGAAGAATAATTTGGTAAGGAGTGCCAAATCCATGAAGAAGAATTTGGCAAGGAGTGCTAAATATCATAAGAAGATCCTTCTTGAAGTTAGAAATCGACAAGATGACTTGAAGATAGAAGAAGCTCACCAAATCTTGAAGATTTGAAGATTACCTCTCATAGCAAGAAGGCATCACTTCAGAGACAAAGACTTCTCCAAATCTGCATAGAAGGAAGAGGAGAACAGAAGAGGAGAACAAGCCATCAAATCCTAGGCTCGTAAAAGAAAGGTCGAGACCATCATTTGGTGAAGAAGGAGCTATTCAAGATAGTCTACAAAGAGCTACAAGGACATTCTCGTAGCAACAACTTGGTGATTCTAGACACCAAGATCTACATCCTCTATAGAAGTGATAAAAGAGCTACTACAAAAAAAGGTATGCAACTTTTTGGTGCAAGTAGGTTCATTAATTCATTTACCTATTAGATTTGTTAGAAGCACCTGAATTTGGATTAAAGTTGCAAATAGAAAATTGGATTACAGTCTTCAAAAGTGCAAAAAAAAAATGTTATTTTTAAGGTTCATTTGCACTTTTATTAGGAGTTGATTAGATTTCAAAATTGCTTCTATCAACTACCTATTATCTATTTTGGAAAAATAAAAAGAATACTAAGTCCTACAATATTAGTTGTAGTGAAATTGTAGAATAACTCTTAAAGATTCATTTTAGGTTATTCTTGATTAGTTGCAGTAAATTCTTAGTGCATTAATTTGAGAGTTGATTGGAGTGATAAGGTGTAATCTTAGTGCATTAAAAGTGAAAAACTTGTACTATTATACTACTCTCAAAAGAAATTAGTTTTGTGTTCTTGAAGGGCACAAAATATGATTTGTATCAAGTGTCTAAAGACACTATTGAAGCATAGAAATATGCAACTCATAGTGGCCAAAAGAAGCCACCCAAAAAAGGTTAGAATCCTCCAAAACTTGGAGAAGAACACAACTAACCAAAAACAGAAATAGAAGCTTCAAAGATTGAGACTTGGTGAGTCTCAAATCCAAAAGCATTACAAGATTGAATGCAAGAAAAGAAAGTGCAGAAAATTGCATAAATTAAAAAGCTTCTATCTACTATTATCTAAGCTTGGAGTTGTTATCTAAGTGTCCAAGCAAAAAGAGGAAGGTGTCTACTCATAAAAGACAACCTCAAAACCCTTGTATTGCAGGAGAAAAATCTGCCATAAAACCAGAATTTCTGATCTAAAATAAGAGTGCAAAAGAAGGTGCATCAAAGGAGGTTTATGTACATACTATAGTACATTTTATAGCACCATTTTAATCTGGTTTTTTTACAGCCCAAAAGCAGATTTGAATGTGCCCCAAAAAGGCACAATATACACAGGAAAAAGCAGCCAAGAAAGGGCCGAACGTAAGCACTCTTCCCAAGCAATAGGAGCCACTCAAAGGGCTCATCTTGGATGGTCAAACCTGTAGAAGACAAGGCATAAGGAAAGATCAAGCAGTGTACAAAGTAGAAGATAAAGCAAATGGATGTCAAAGCAAAGGAGCATTCTTATCAAAGCATTTCTACCATAAGTGAATGCTAACAATGGAGTAAAGCATCAAGGAGTCTTCATCCAAGCGCTGCCATTCGGACTCCATTCAAGGGCCACCAAAGCTACTCCATATCTCCACCAAAGCTCCACCATATCTCCACCACAACTCAACCATTAGCTTTGCTTGGCTGGAGATACTTCAGCATCTATGTAAAACAACAAAGATCAAGGTGGAAAATGCATTGGAGAGTCTTCAAGTAAGCGTTGATAGAGAGAAGGGCATGCAACTGCCACTTGTCATCCTATGAGAGATCCTCTATAATGCTCACAAAGAAGATATTACATTTCTTGGCACCCATACTCCAAATAATGGAGTTACGTATAGCTTGACATACGTTACAACAAAGATAGCTTGGAGACGTTGAGGAAGGAGCATTTCTTGGACAATGCTCAAGAGAGAATCAAAACATTTTCATCCAAAAGTGACATTTGTCACAAATAGTGGAGTGAGTTCGACACCTCCACCAACCAAGTCGAAGCTTCCATGAGCATTCAGAAACTTATATCGTGACACTTGTCACTCATCCTATCACATATTAAAGATGCCTTGGACCTTGGAAAGGAAGCACAATCAATTGAAAATAATACGAGCAGCAGTTTGGAAGCTACTTGGTAGATCGATGATAGATGCTCGACAATAGTTCAGGCATGATTCGATAGATTGATGGTAGATGCTCGATAGTAGTTCGAGTGCAGATTCGATAGGGATCCAAAGCAAGTCGGGTATAGTTGAAAAGACTCTCGATCAACCAACATTTATGAAGAGCATTAAAGCCTTGGGGAATTCATGCTCAAGAAGGAGAGTTCACTGCCATATTCACCCGACGTCTTAAAGGTACAAAGCCTTAATTTCTCATCCAATTTGCTTTCATTTTAAAAAGGAGTTATAAGGTTATAAGATAAGGTTGATATATTAATTGAAATCAATCTTTGTTTGAAAGCAAAACTTAGGGAAATTAATATAATATTTGCAAAATATAACTTAGGAGAAATAAGGGATTCTACTTGGAATTAATCCATTTAATGTTTGCAAATATTAATGTGTTCTAGTTTTCCAAATTTGGGAGTGATAAGGGTTACAACTTCAAACTAGTTTTTTGGAAATTAGAAACACTTGAACAAAATTCCTAAGGGTTTCAAAAGGGGTTATTAAAATATTTTATCAAAGTTGGAAATTTATATTCTTGTCTCAAAAAATTTCTCTTTAGGGACAAAAGAAATCCAACATTAAAACCTCTTCAAAAATTGAAAAGTGCTTAGTTCAATAGGAGTATTAAGGAGTTAAGAAGTTGATTTTTTATCCTTACAAAACTTGTACAAAATCAACCAAAAATTGAACTATATCTTACAAAAGCACTATATCATACTCCAAAACATATCTAGGGAGACATAAGGAAGCCTACATATCCAAGGATTGATATTAGGGAGATTTAAATGGCATCAAACAAATTCTTCCTAGCAGAATCTCAACTACTCAAGGGCCCAAATTATTTCTCTTGGAAAAATAAAGTGAAAGCAATCTTAGTATATGAAAAACTTTGGGATGTTGTCAAAGGGAAAACACAGAGACCTACTACAGGTGAAACTGAAATCCTAAAGTTTGAAGAAAATGACTCAAAAGCCTTAATGATAATAACTTTTGCTATCACTGATGAGATTCAACCATATATCAGTTCAGCCAAAACATCTTCAGATGCATGGACAAGTCTAGAAAAAATATTTGAAGGGAAGAATAAGGTGACTATCCTTCATCTCTAGACTCAACTTCACTCTTTAAAGATGAATAGTGGAGAAAGCATAGAATTATTCCTAAGGAAGGTTGCAGATATTAAAGGTAAACTATTGACCTTAGGAGAATCATTTAAGGATGAACTTCTCACTCAAGTAACCATGAGAGCACTTCCAGACAGTTATAAACACTTGGTCACATATTTACAGGTTCTAAGTAAAGATACTTCTTTTGATGATCTAGTCAATATACTTCAAGAATATGAAGTAGAAAATACTATGAAAGATGAATTGACTAACACTGCATTGGCATCAAAAGATAATCCACAGGGAAATATTGCATCTTCAACAAGAGGACGAAAAACATGGTATTGTCAGATATGCATAAAGAAAGGTCATAGTACCAGCTATTGCAGATACAATCCCAAAAATCGAAAGCAAGGAAATCAGATGCATAGTGGAAATCCTTTTCAAACTTGACAATATCAAAGGAACCCTCATCAACAACAATTTCAGTGACCAACCAATTATCCTCAACTGGAATATCAGAAGAGAAATCATAAGGGACACTTGGTACAGAGGATAGAAGAAATTGAAGAACTGGAAGAACCCACAGATACCTATGAGGTGAAAGCTTTATCAACAAATGCTACATATTACAGAGACACTAATCATTTGCTTGAACAAGTTACAAAGAATGCAGTAGAATATCAGGAGGAAGAAGAAGAAGATCCATATTGAAGACTAAAGTCTTCAATACCCAAATAATGTAATACAGGGGGTGTTAGAAATAGAGTCTATTCCATCATTTGGGTTATGTAAATGTATCTTCCAAGGTACATACTTAGATTACTTTAGGGGCAAGTTATCTAGTTACTTCATGCAATGTAATAAGTGCACAAGTGTCAATGTGCAAGTTGTACATGTGCAAGTTGTCCCTTGCACAACTAGATAGAGTGTTGGCCAAGTATCCTATTTTACCTATATAAGGATGGCCTCATAGATAGATAGAAATAGAGTCATAGATATATATAGAGTTGGGGGACATAGTGTAGCTTAGTGTGTGACACCATCCATTGGTGATGGGTGCAATGTAGTTCAGTAGCTTTATATTGGAGTGTTCATTTCCTCCATAGCTACATTGTAATATTTTATATCATTTCTATTTATTGCATATTTCAATCATCTAGCAGATTTACTTTCTTTCATATTATTTTGCATCTTGTGATTGCTATCTCTCAATGCTTGCTACATCAAAAGCTAACAGGAAGGAAGTTCCACATGATGACATGGTATTGGTAGGGTTGTTAATAGTTTTGAGGATGGAGTTGTCATCATCGTAGAAGCACGACAAAAGGTGACCACCAAGGTCTAGAAAAAAAAATAATTGCTTATGGTTTAGCAGATAAGGTTCTCATCATTGGGATTTGATCAACATAACCAAGGAGAGAGGAGGATGAAAATTTTAAAAACATTTTGATAGGAACTCTCAAGCATTGTAGACTTAGCCTACTAATCACAAACAATGGCAGGATGACTGAGTCGATGATGAATGAAGATGTAATGGACTACAGTGAAGAGTGTGAGGAATATACAAAGGTATTAATTATTATCTCTAAGAAATAACTTTTTGATTTATGGTATAAGGAAGACAAAGAACGTGGACTTGACATTGACCCATTTCTGACTGTCCTTTCAACTTTAAACCCCAAACCTAAGGTATACAATGGGGCAATGAAGAAAGGGAAGTGTTGCCAAATAAACTAGAGGAAACACTAAAGGTTAGTTCATTCAAATTGGGGGATACACAAACTAAGCAAAAAAAGGTAAAAGAAAGGAAAAATAATATATAAAGTTGTGGAAGGATCTAGTTTGAATTGTTGTAGGTGAGGATCCAATTCTGGAGTAAGTTTTATCAGTAAAGATCAAGGCTTTGGTAGGAAGATTTATGGGTTGCTCCATGAAACCAAAAAATATGGAAGAATGTATTAGGGTTAACCGGTTGGAGGTTCTAGGCTATACTCCTAAATTTATATCATGATGAAGGGTTGGATGGTTTTTGTCTTCTAAAAGGTAAAATATGCTAGAATCATAAAAAATAGAAGATGGAGTTAGGGGCTTAATATTTTGAATCTAAAATTATGGACTCCTGGCTTCGATCCACGATCTAAGAAAGGTAATACCCATAATATATGGGTCAATCTACCATATTTTCCCCTTTAATTTTGGAATGAAATGCTATGTGATATTGGGAACTCCCTAGGATTTTTGCTTGGAGTAGACATGGAAAACTTAAATAGTGTTCATAAAATAGTAGCTCATATTTTAACAACACTTCATCTTATATTAGGGTTATAAAATACCATGGAGTTCATATTAGGAAATTGGACATTCTTACATAAACTTGACTACATTGAGGTGCCTTTTTAGTGTAGTAATTGTCATCATTATGGTCATTGATATGGGATTAAAACCTAGATTCCACATCAGCCATCTTAAGGCATATTGTGAAATGAAAGAGAGAAGAGGACAAGAGATTGTATAGAAGTAAGTTGAAGGTTCTTATCATCTAAAAATTTAGGGGTATTGCTGGTCAATGCTTAGATAGAGGAGGACCCAATTAAGACTCCTAAATCGCTTAAAGAAAATTTTATTATCATCAATGTCTACTTGAAGGAGAAATATTTGGTTCCCAACAACTGCAATAGGGAAGCTTTCTATGAGGGAAGGGAAACCAAACCTACAACCAAAAAAGCATATAAAGGAATTTTATCAATCCATAATTTAGATAGGAAATTTGAAGAGGGTGTTGTTATCAAGGGATTAGAACAAGTATAGGAGAAAGATATAAAATTTTCTAAGTTCTTACTTTTTTTAGCTAGAGATATTTGAGGCCAAGGAATCAATCATGGGTTAAAAAACCATAGTAGGATCTCTTCCCTACCAAGCGCTCCAAGTAACCATAATACAAGAACATCTTCTAACAGATATGCTCTAAAAGCCCTAAAAAAGGTAAAGGAGACACTGGGTATGGTCAAGTATCAGGGAGCGTGGGTCTTGATACAAGTTAATCTCAAGAGTTTATAGTAGGAAGGAAATACTACTTAAAAATTGCACAAGAAAAAGTTGATAAGGAAATTTTATTTGGTAAAAAAAATATATATAGTTGGGGTTCTTAGAGCAGGACAACCTCAAGGGAAAGGGTATCAATGATCATCCTCTCTTAAAATGTTAGAGGGCTTGGGGCCCCTCATAAAAAAATATATTGAAAGCATTTGTTTAAAATTCATAAGCTAAATATATTTTCAATCCAAGAGATAATATTGGATATTAAAAAAGCAATAGCCATAATTGTCTCTCTCCTACCAAATTGAAACTTTGTAAGATTAGAATCAAAAGGAAGATTAGGGGGCATGTAATGGGATGGAATTATTCCCTCCTGATAGTTGATAAGGTTTATATTGAGGTAGGGGTGGTTACAGACTTACATTATATGGAGCTAGGTAAGTTGATTTTTATAGTCAATTTGTATGGTCTTGGTAGTAGAAGGTAGTTTTGGGAGGAATTACTTGTACAAGACTCTTTAAAAATATGAAATGTAGTGGTCGGAGGGAAATTAAATTGTGTAACTAAAACAACAAAAATATGGGTAGAGGAGGCCAAAATAGATCCCCTTGTTGAAGTTCTCTTATAGAAAATATAGAATGCAACATTGTGTGATGTAGAACCTATTAAATTAGTGCCTACTTGGAGGAATCAAAGAACTAGAAGATAAGGTATTTCTACAAGTTTGGATGGATTTTTAGTGTTTAAAAACCTCATAACTGAATCAAAAAGACTGAGGTATTTGATAGATCAATGTGGGGATATGATCATTCATTGATTTTCTTAGAGTTAGAAAAGTATAAAGAGAAACCAACAAGACCTTTCAAGTTCAATGCTATCTAGTTGAAATATGAGAAATTTATAAATATAGTAAAATATGAGTGGAGACATATTTAGCTAACAATAGAAGAGACAACTATGTTTTAGGTTTCTAAAATATGAAGAGAATAAAATCTATTACAACCACATGGGACAAATAAATTATATAGTCACAAATGCAATGAGGCATTTTCAAACAAAGAGAATTTGTAGGTCAAAGAGTTCAAAAAAAAGAAGGAACTGTTAGAATGGGAAGATGCAAAGTGGAGGATGAAAAATAGAGCACTTTGGTTGGAACATGGGTATGATAATACAAAATTCTTTCAAAACTATGCAAAAAAAAAATTATAAATACAATATGAAAGGGGAGGATAGAAGGAATATGAGAAGGTTTCAAGAAATAGTAAGATTACGAGTATCCTATTTTAATAAATTTTATAAATTATCAAGAACCAAACAAATCCAATATTGAATAAATTATTAAGTTGTTACTTTATCTACCTAAGATGGGCAGTGATGAAGTTAGAGAGACTTTGATGATAGAAGTCACTAAGGAGGAGCTACAAATATTAGTTAAATATTTTCAATAAGGGATAAGTCTTGGACTGGATGGTTGGTCCATTTAATTTTATGTGGCTTTTTATAAGTTGTTGGAAGAAGACCTTTTAAAGGTGGTTAAGCAATCAAATACTTTTGGACAAGTACTCGAGTTTATCAATACAACTTTCTTGGCCTTAATTTCTAAGAAAGATAACCCATAATATTTTGGGGAGTATAGGCCCATATTATTTGTGTAATACACTCTATAAAATCATCTCCAAGATTATTGCTATGACGTTAAAAGGGGTTTTTCAAACACCTTCTTAGAAGAATAATTTTATTGCTTGAGTAAAAGACAAATCCATGAAGCTATATGTGTTGCTCAAAAAGCACTTCATTCAATCAAACCAATGAAGCATTAAGCAATGGTAATTAAGTTTGATTTGGAAATTTTTTTGATAGGGTAAGCTGGTTGTACATCAGGCTTATGTTAATTCATATTGGTTGTGGTATGCCCTTTATAAATTGGGCAATGGGATGTATTAATTATGCTTCCTTTGTAATCTTAATTAATGGCTCAATTTCTAGCTTCTTCAAGCCTTCTAGAGTGTTGAGACAAGGATTCTTCCTATCACCCTTATTATTCTTACTTGTGGCTGGTAGTATGATTAAGGAATAATAAGACTTGGCATGATCAAAGGGATTAAATTGAAAAAATTTCTAGTTGGGATTCACTTATCATATGCAAATGATATACTCCTATTTGGAAATGACATCTTATGATAAGCATTGAAATATAGAGTTGTTATATTTATATTGTGTTTTCATAGGAATGGAAATAAACCTCAAAAAGATAAATATAGATTTTAATAGACTAGAACTCAGACAAGAAGTAGTGGTAGAGAATTTTGGCTTCAATCTAATTAAGTTTGACAAAGATCTAAAATATTTGGGGTTTATACTAAATCCAAATAATTATGGATATCGAGATTGAATTTGGTTATAAAATAAAATGGAAAAAAAGAACAAATTCATGGTGTAATAGATGGGTATTTTGGAAGGGCATTTAAAATTGGTTAAATCAGCTTTGGAAGCCATTCCAGTATTTTGGCACTCCAATGCTTATATTCCTATTAAAATAATGGAAAACATAAGGAATAAATGCTTCCTTTTACTTTGTATAGGAATAAAGGAGAAGGATGTAATGCCTTTGGTTAAATGGAGTAAGATAGACAAACCTAAATTTATAAGAGGATAAGGGCTTAAGAAAATACATAACTTCAAGAAAACACTAGCTACCAAAAGTCTTTGGAGATTGATTATGGCATGAGATTATCAAGGATAAATAATTGGGTTCCATGTCCTTTGAAGAGTGGATTAGACTTCCTATCAATCTAGTGCCCAATGCAACTATTGTTTAGAAAGCATTAGTGAAGGCTTTTCCATTAGTGGGTATTATTTGGTTTGGAAAATAGAAAACGGAAAGAAAGTAAGGCTAGGAAAACACCCTTAGCTGGAGAATAGAGGAAATTACTAGCTATATCAAAATTTAGTAGAACATATAAATAGATAGGGACTTAGGGTATTGGAAGATGCAGCCTATATGGACTGAACAAATTTATGGAATCAGGGGTGGCTTATAGAAGAAGAATCATTTTTGAAAGAAAATAAAATTGAGTAATGAAGCAAGTATAATAGGGATCTAACAAGGGATTTTAAGACTAAAAGTAGAAAATACTCTTTAGAATGGTCAAATAACCCAACTAATGGATAATTTATAGCTAAATAAGGATACAAGGTATTGTTTGAATGTTACAATAATGAGGTTATTTGGTGATGGAGAAGGATTTGGAAGGTGAAAGCACCGTTGAAAATCAGATTTTTTTCTTGGTTAGCCTTAACTAATAAGGCATTGACATGGGATGTTCTACAAAAGAGATCTTAGCAAATTCCAAGTCAATTCAGTCTGTGTAAAAAGAAAAAAGAAACAATGGATCACCTACTCTGTCATTGTAATTTATCAAGAGAAGTGTGGAGGCCTATTCTACCCATGAATAAAGAGAAAGTATAATGGCCATTAAGGAATTTGTGGGAGAATATGCAACAATGGTTCAAATACAAAGGCTTAAAAGAATACAGGTGCATTCCATTAACAATGACATGGGGTCTATGGTTGGCAAGAAATTCTACAAGGTTTGAAAGCAAGGTAATACTACCTATACAAGTTCAAGCTACGATAAAAAATACTTATGAAGGCATGAAAAGAGCCCCAAAATTAAAGGCTATAATATAGGTTGGCAATTTAACAATAGAAATTATGAAGTCTTTGGATTTTTTTATAGAGTTTGTCAAGACAATCCAAATAGGTATAGGGCAAGAAGAGTGTTATATTAGGATGAAAATAAAAAATTCACTTTCAAAGTAGGTCTTTGTGAATGTACCGATAATGTGGTAGAGTGGAAGTCTTTGATATTTTTGTTATAAATGACAATGGAATAGAGAATAACAAAACTTCATATATTTTGTGACTCAAAATTGGTGGTGGATTGGGCTTCAAGTTTAGTAGGGATGCAAAATTTGATACTTAGGCCTTATTATGAGCAAGTGAAATTTCTAGAAGCATCATTTATAGAGATATCTTATAAAAATATCTATAGAGAACTATATGAGAAAGCATAGGATCTATCAAAATTTATCTTGGATATTTTAGTTGGTACTTGGTTACAGGAAAGAGTAGTGTGTGGGACTATGATTCCACCATAGTCTACACCCTTTTGATAGAAGTCATGGTTTAGGACACCTTTTGTGTTATTTTTTACATATTTTGATAATTAAGGTCATATATGTAATATGAATAATGACTACAGGGTTGAAGTACCAAAATTCAATCTGTAAGATGATTGAAGGCTTGCAACAAGTTGTTATTATTGTAACAAGTCTAATAGACTTTTCAGAGAAATTTGAGTCATTGTTAGCCTTTTCATAGAAATTTGAGTCATTGTTAGAAGATTCTAAAATAGTTGTATTAGTAAGGCTTATATGAGAGTATAAAATACTCATCTTTATGTTTTTTTTTCAAAATCTAAAATGAAGGCTACAAAAAAAATTATGGAAAAAAAAAGCATTTAATTTATTAAAATTAGAAGTATAAGAATTACTTGATTTTAATGATACATATTAAATTATAATAATAATTTTATTAAAAGTTGCTAGTAAAAATGTTTATACTTTTTAGTTAAAAATTTAAAATATAAAATTTAAATTATAATTTCAAAAATTTAATATTTATATTAATATTTTTTACTTAAGTTGGATTATTAATTTTAAATTTTTAACTTCTTTGTAAGAGGAAGAATATAAAAAACTATAGATTGATAATTATTTTGTATGTATAAAGAACATCATTTTTTATAATTGAAGTCTTCCATGTTCATGTTCACTCTATAATAAAACTATGATAGAAAAGAAAGGAATATTGATCTCTTGTATACATAGGAACCCTACTTTAAGGAAGGAGAACAAAGTAAGAGGTCATCAACAATTTTATTTAGGATGTATCAGTATATAATATGCCTTAGATTTAGGAAGCTGATGGTCCTCAACTATCTTCTAATGCTTCTAATATTTTTAATTGTAAGTATTGTTTATCACTTATATTTAAGGTTATATTGTACTTTCATTACATCACCTTTCTGCTAGCCAAGTACTTTTGTCCTAATTTGATGTTGGATTGTCTTGTGGTGATCATTTATCTTTCACTAGTGTCACTATTCGATATATATTTTTATTGGACAAATAATACTGAGTTTGTTTGGATATTTGTTATTGAAGAACACAAGCTTATAATGAGAGGGGGGTGAACAATATAATACCACTTTTTACTTTTCTTTACTCAAACAATATTATCCAATATATCAATGCAATGTCAACAACAGTAATCAAAGCAATGCACAAATCACCACACACAATAGAGACACCAATTTAATGTGGTTCACCTAATGTGGGCTACTCCACAAAGAAAATATTTCACTAAAATTTTCTCAACAAATCTCTTGGGAATCCTTTCCCTATTACAATGTTTATGGACCTCTGTCCAAAGGAGACACCAATCCCCTAATCTGGTTTGTGGGCACCAACCCACAAGAGACACCAATATCCTTAACTGGTTCGTGGATCTCTATCCATAAGAGAACTCCTTCTCCTTTGCTCTAGCTAGTGATCCTCTAGAAGACTATTGTCTTCACTACTTTGGCTTGTGGATCTCTCTCCACTGAAGACTCTTGTTCTCACTCAAAAGACCTTTGTCCTCACTACCCTAGCTAATGGATCTCTATCAACTAGATATTATTGTCCTCTACTCTATCACCTCCAAAGGTTGCTCTTAGCTCTACTCAATATCTGTCTCAAATTTGCACTAAACATAGGCATTTGATCTATCATAAATCTACTCAATCTCTATCTCAAATATGCACTAAACACAGTCCTTTAGTATAACACAAATTTTCTCAATATTTGTCTCAAATCTACACTAAACACAGCCCTTCGGTCTAGCACAAATCTACTAAAACTTTATCTCAAATCTATACTAAAATACATCCTTAAATCTATCGTCAAGCCTTAACACAAAGCTTGAACCAATCACAAATCAACTCTGCTAGACCTTTTCCAAACCTTAACTCAAGGTTTGAACAAATCAACTTTGCTCTCAAGTCTTCTCCAAGACTTACCTCAACTCTGTATTGTAAGCTTCCACAAAAGCTTACCCTAATATGTCCACAAGTCTTCACCAAGACTTACCTCAAATATGATTGTAAGCTTCCACAAAAGCTCACATAAATCTATCCTTAAGTCCACTCTAGGACTTGCTCAAATCTGCTCACTAGCTTTCACAAAAGCTTGTTCAAATTAACTCAATCTATCACAGAAAACCTCTTCAATAACACAAACAAGTTTCACATAGAATCTTGTTTTACCTCACGGAAACATATAGATAATGGTTAGAGACTCAATATGTTTCATACTCACAACAATACTTAATCACTTTCAAACTCTCTTGTTTAACCACAAATATATGGAGAATGGTTAGAGACTCAATATGTTTCACTCTCACACAACACTCAATCACTTCCAACTCTCTTCAAATCAATTAAGAATAAAGAACAATTTGTTTCATAGAACTTGAACTATTACTCCAACACTCTCAATCAACTATGCTCAACCAACTCCACTCAATCAATCACTCAATGAAACACAAATTTCTTACAAACCCTAAACAAGTGTTTCACTACTTCCAACAATTCACACTACAAACCTTGACTCAAGATAATTCCAATTTTCACATAACAATGATACTCATGATATTTTCACAAACCCTAATCATGCACATGAAGGTTTACTCAAATATTTCCAACAATGTTTATAAAACAATATCACATAACAATGATACTCATGTTCTTGCACAAACCCTAGTTCAAGATAGTTCTCAATTTCTCATTCAAACGTTTTCACAAATATTCACAAATCATGCACATGAAAGCTTACTCAACAATGCTTATCAAACAAACCTTTTCACTCCAACTTAGCATTCATAACATTCAACCCAACAATATTTAACTCACAAGGAAGATATACCTATACCTTTTTCTTGATGGAGAAATGACCTCAAAACCCGTCTCAACAAAATCAACCTCTTTGCCAATCTCAATGGCTAGACATCAAAAATCTATCCTCAATTATTTCCTTCAAATATCTCACCATACAAAAATTATTAATTCTCAAATACACCTTATAATCTCCAACCTCCAAAATAATATTCAACATATAATAAATCACAATAACCCTTTTTTCTCCTAACTTAATTTTTATAAAAATAAAATTAAAGCCTTATAACTCCCTACTCAAAATTACATTTTCAATTAATCAACTTTATAAAATAGTGCAATTTATTTTTAACTTTCAATAAAAATATTTCTCACTTTTGTCTAAGGTAAAAATAATTTACCTTACCCTTTTAACTCCCTAAGCACTCAACAAAATCAAATACATCACGTGCTCATAAAATTCCCACTACACACATTAACCTAGGCACCAAAAATTATATATCTCAATGCGCTCCTCGGTGGGACTCAATCCCTAGATGAACTGCCGCCTGTGCCTTAGCCGTGGCTACCCTACCGCGTGAGCTAATCACTCATGTAGGAGGCAATAGTGCCTAGAGCGCTTTGTCTCTTCCTCCCCTACGCCAAAGCCAAAAGGCTTTGTTCCTACATCACCACCGAGACTCGAATGTAGAACCTCTGCGTTCTCAATGCCTTATACACCTCGAATTCACCGCTAGCCCAACCAGTTGGTTGGTTTTGAATCTTCCCACCTTGGTCGCTTTGTTTTTTGCATATTTTGGGGGCAATTAAAATTAAAACTTTTCTCTCTTTGCTCACAAATTATTCACCTTGTCTTTTTCAAAATCGCATGCACAATATTTCGGAGACTTACCTTTGTGAGGTAAGTGCTATGATATTTATACCATATGCTTCTATTTTTTAATTTCGGTGGAGGAATATGAATTTTAATTTAAACTTGGCTCCCAACCCAACTTTGGGTTATAAAAATTATTATTTTTATAAATTATTTATAAACTACCTTAGGCATTAATTAAACTTTTAATATTATAATAAATTATTATAATATTATTTCCATTTGGCCTAGGTGTTTTTCTCTTTCACCCTTAGACCTTTTATGACCACCTTTAATATTATAATAATAAATATTATAATATTATTTCCTTTAGGCCTTTTCTTCAAGGTATTTAACCATCCTTTTGACCAATCATATGGAGCTCTTAGACCAAATATCTTGGGCTTAAAATATAAATATTTTAACCCTTCTTTTTCCAAGTTCTGCACTATTTCCTGACTCTTCACATCAATGACAACACAACTATCTCAAAATTTCCAACAATTATGGAAACGTATTTAAAATTTTATATATTTTTTAATTTAATATAAAGGTTAGTTTTGTATATCCATTAACATGAAAATAAATAGAATGAAATTATATATTAAAATTTTAAATTTAAATATCTTAATATTTCTATGAGTATTATTCAACTTAAATGTAGCTTGTGGAAAATAGTAGGGAATAAGGAGCTTTGCTTCATAGGTTAAGGATCTAATCCCATAGGTGAACCTTAACATTTAGAATAAAATTGCATGAGTTCAAATAGATAAAAATATGATGAATCTCAAACTATAATTGTGATGTATGTCACATATAAATATAGTCAAATAAGATATTATGACATTATAGAGAAATGATATTTAAATGATAGGCTATTATATGAGTGTGAGACATGCCAATAATGTGATCATCACTTAATGATATTTTTTTTTTATAAAGAGGATATGATTTTATTATTTTTATATGTAAACATATAAACTAATGAAATTATATTAGGTTAAATAAAATGATATTGCATGTAAAGAACAAACACAATACATTACTTATATATTATTATAGGTATGTGCAAAGTTATGTGCATCATCCTAATGGATACAATATAGTGAACATAAAATAAATTGTAGACATTACATTTACAAATAGTAATTTGTATGTTTTATGAAATGCACTTGCACAAAATATATATGTGCATTTATAATGTGCCTACAATAATGTGGATATGTGACTACACAATGAAATAAGTATGGAGTGCATTGCCATCCCAAAATATGGAGAAATAATCTCTTCCTATACACTCAATTGAGAGAGGAATGATATCTTTTGATATTTTAAAAATAATAGATGATTAAAAGAGGGTTAAGAACTTTTATTCATAGTAATTTTTTGCTTCTCCTTAAGCTATAATGTTTTAAGTTTAGACATATTACTATAGATACATTGAACATAACCACTTATGAAAACCATGGGTTTAGACTTAAAATAACCCATAAACATAGATATGAAAAAAACCTAACTTTTTTTTATGTAATATGTCAACTTTTAAAGATGTTTTTCCTTAAATAATGTGAGGAAAATAATTGGTATATCGTTTAAAAACCTCCAAAGAAGTAATGTGTCATATTATGATCAATATATTATAGCATTATCTTTATTAGAATTGACTCTCCTTTAATGTTGATCTTTAAAGTTTTGATCCATGATTGTCCTTTGTATGTGACCCATATGTGTCATTAATTTTATTGAATAGTTGAATCAAGGAATTATTTATAATGTGGATCTCACTGCAAATTAAACTTGGAAGTCCTTCATCCAACTTCAAATCGAATTTTAGTGCCTTAGATGCAATGGAACCTCTTGTAATTGACTCTAGTTATACTTCACAAAATATTTATCAAAGTTGATGGTGATATTGAATTTGTACCTCTTTATCCTCAAGTATAATTTGTTGAAGTTTCCTTTCTTATTCCATTGCTAAAATTCAAAAATTTGCATGCAATGACGATCTTGAATTTTTTTAATTTTATCATTCCTTTGCTTTAGCTTCTTCTTTACTTAGATTTTCTATCTTGAGAAGTCTACTTTTCCCTCTCTTTGTGCACCATATAGATAAGAACATGTGTTCTGAAATTTTATAGAAAAACCAAAATCTAGCCTTTCGAATGCTATTCCACTATTTATTTATTTCACTCTCAAGGTAAAATATGGTTCTAGAACATCAATATTTAAAAAAAAAACTAAACAATCATTTTCTTACATCTTATTTTTCTAAGAATATTTTAACATTTTCTAATGAACCATTTTGACTACCCATCCTGTTGATAGGTAGGTATCATGTTGATTGAAGTACTAAGTATGACTAGTGGATCTATAATATCCACCCACAATAATTAAAAATCCTTCAAATATGGTCATGTCATAGTATTTCAGTAAGATAAGATTAATATTATGTTAGGGACACATAATATAACACATCATAATGGTTTATGGCCTTCTCACATAATTTTTATAATTATTGCTCCCATTTTCTACTATTTCCATCATGAACGTTTTAGTTTTCTACATCATTTGACCTACCTTCTCTTCTATGACCATGTTGTTTTCTATTTTATTGGTCTTTAGATTTTGGTTTCCCTTCCTATTCTTGGATAACCATAATATTGAATAACCTAGAAAAGAAGAACTCGTGAAGGTGTTGAACCGAGGAATTGTCCTTACTTCTAATTAAGGTTTTGCGCTCCTAATCTAAATTTTAACGATGAAAAAGATTACCAATGGCTTATACCAACCTCTAGATTAGGGTGACTCCCTATTATTTTTGTATGGATAACTAATATAAACTAAATTTAATGAAAATAAAGTGTAGAAAGACAAAATGCATGAAAAAGTAAAGTGCAAAATTAAAATGATGAGAAGTTTAGAGTGCAAGAAATTGAAAGCAAATATGAATTTTACACTATAGCAAGGATAGCATGTGATCAAGAACAATATGAGAATTCAAATAACGTCAATGTCCATCAAATTTTTTTATTATGAAACTAAGAAGTGAATGACAACATGGGCTAGAAGGGCTATGCAACAATTATCACACACTTTACAAACTAGGAGGGTGGTGCCATTGATGGAATGCCCAAGAAATTGCTAATTTATTGTAACCTCATGAGTACAAAGTATAATGTGGGTTTCATAAAGCATATATTTGAATTCCCATGGTCAAAATATGAATACAATAAGGGTCCTAGACCCCTAATTATAATAAATGTTTACCCTTGAGTTACCTAGGGTGAAAAATAAGTACTCCTAGTGTAGACACCTAAAACGCGTCATGTCGAGGGTGACTACTCATATGGACATGCTACAAGACCATATGGAGGATCTTGGATAGACTCCAAGATAGAGCAGTGGTTCTAACCACTCAATTTAGGCATTTTGGCCTAATCAGTCTGAACCACAGCCCAGACCTGCGGTCTCCAGTCTAAACCATGGTTGACACCTATGGTCTGTAGTCTGGACCGCAACTGTGACCTACGGTCTTAACTGAAGTTCAGTTAGGCCTTCCATCCGAGCCAAATTGGTTGGAACGACCAAAAGATCTAGAAGAAGGTAGTTGAAGGATGGAAGATTCCAGAGGCTTCCATCCCAACTATCCTAACCACCCTTCTTGGTCTTGGCTTCTCCATGAAGCCACCCCTAGCCCTAGGGGCATGCTATAAATACCCCCTCCAAATGGGGAGAATAAGAGAAGCAAGCATTGGATATTTGAGCAGCGAAGCCCTGGCGAATTGTACACTCAAACTGAGTATACTAAGAGATAGAGCTATTGCACTTAATCCCCGACCCTTTTGCCAACATTCATGATGAATTGCATTATGGATGCCCTAGGTGCTTAGGAGAGTCAAGAAGCACAAATCCGGGAAAACGAAGGCCCTTCACATCGAATTGACCACCAAATCAGTCTGAGGACAATGAAGGTGACCCTTGAACATCAATTTGGACAAGGAGATCAAACCCACTACCCCTGATTTTGAGGGTAAATCTATCAAAGGTCAAACCATGGCTGTCAACCACGGTTCACAGTGTAGACCGCTCACCAGAGCTGCGGTTTGCAATAGGTGATAGATCACCTTACTCTTTTCATTTTTGTCTAGTTAAATAGGTTAGATTAATCATTTCTTAGGTTTAATTGTAGTTTAGAAGAATTCTGACCATGGGAATTAGCTTAGAATAGATAGTTTATGCTTTGCATTAATTAGGACATTTGTGGATCTTTTATGCACCTTTATGCTTCTATTTTGTTATCTGATCCATGCATTATTTGTCTAATGATCTCCTTTATGCTATATTACAAATCTTGATTCAATTAGCATAGTTTAAAGGTTTTTCTTTATGTTTTCTTGATCATTAGTTTAATGGCATTATCATGTATGTTTCCTTAAAGGGCCTCATCATGAGAGGCTATCTATATTTTTGATCGTGTGTTGTTGTTTCTTGATCGTAGGAAGATAGGTACAAGAGGAGTCTATATCATAATCCTTCCACATCATGAAGAAGGGGGTCAACTCCACCCCAAGGCAGTTTGTGACTAGTCAAAGGGCAATATTAATGCGCCTACCCTATTGAGGGCATTGGCAATTGTATAGACTGTATCATCATTCAAGTGACCCTAAGAGGGGCATATTTGTAATAGAGATTCATTCATAATCAATACAAGAAATATCATTTTGTTGAATTTATGCAATGTGTCAAGCTTTTACGCTTTTATGATGACTATAGACTAATACGGTAGATAGGTGCATGCTTTTTGGTTATGTCAGAAGGTGATCACGGTGGAACTCCGCATTTGTAGCCCCTGAGTGCTGACATTCTTGAATTTTTCTTATCTCAGGTGCTAACCATAGCTAACAACTATGGTTATTTGTTGGCCCATGGCTTTCACCCATGGTTCACACTGCAGCCCGTAGACTAGAGCTACGGTTTATAGCAGAAGTAGCAGACAGTAGAGAAACCACTTGGCATCAGATCAGGAGCTGAGGTAGGCTCTATTTTTATTCTCTGTTCTGTATTTTCTTCTCTGTGTTTTTATAGTAAGCGTTAAATCGATTGCAAATTAGGTACACTAAAGAAAAAGGGTGAATGAATAGTCCTAGTTTGCTTTCGCATTCCTTCCATTAGAAAGGCATTGCTAGGAACAACGGACCTCTGATTGCAGTCCACCCTAGAATACAGTGACCTTGATAAAAATTGAGTGGTCGTTTGCATGCTTGAGGCCCAATTAGAGGCCATGTCATCGTAATCGCATTGTCATAACATCATGTAGGACATAGCATGCATACCTTTCTAAATTTGAAATGTTCCTTTTCTTTTTATGCATATCATGTAGGAATGATCATATGAATGCTCTTTTATGCATTTGTCTTTATGCAAAGTAAAAGGAACCACACACACCACATGCAACTAAATGCTAGTGAGTTGGGCCTCATATCCAACCACTAGTAGGGTTCAATGATGGTGGGCATCATTTCCATCCGTTGGCCCAAATCCTACGTACCCTTTGTTACTAGACCATACCGGATCCGAGAACCTTTCGTACCCTAGAAAATTTGCATGTACTTTCTTCGAAAGGTATAACGTTGACTAGGGGAAAATGGGTGAGGATCTGGGAGGACCTATGCTCCTTGACCATGTGTGGGCTTCATTACCACACATTATAGGTTGGATTACGTGACTTGGAGTTCATCACCAAGTTATCGAGCTACGAGTGTATAGGTGAAAGCCAATTAAACTGAGAATAAAATCCAACGATTTTGCAAAACATGCGAGAGTTTCTCATACTGATACAACACATTTTGAAACAACATCAAACAGTTTAGGGCTCATTTTAAAATTTAAAAATAAGATAAGCATCATTGTATACCTTGTTTGATAATAAAAGATACATCTAGATGTTAGGTACACTATGGTGGATACACGGGGTGGTCGACAAAGGTGCAAGCCTGAAGCCAATGACCAAGCCCCAACCGATTCACAAATACACGTGTCTAGTCCTCAACCACATGAGCAAACCGAATGTCATTCGATGAGCATTAGAGGAGACAACTCGACATGAGGGGATCCCATTGAGCATACCCCTGATAGACTAGCATCAGTGCATTCTGCTAGACGTAGATTAGAGCATGGAGCTTCTCAGCTTGAGGGTGCTCCACTCGGAAGCCATTATCGAGACCGCATTGCACGTGCATCCATGGGATCGACCAAAGAGTATGTCATGCAGGGGACCAGATTGGTACCCATTCACACTAAGTCTATAGGGTGTACTATACCCCCACCTTCTGAGTATAGAAGGAATAGAGATCCACCCATTCAGGGGCAAGTAGATGGGCTCCCTACTGAGCGCAAGTCTACCCATACTCCCATGCGTACTATAGCATGCAAGATCACCATCGATATATCGAAGGTGGGAGCTAATGGAACACCACCCCATGAGAGGTGGAGGTCTAGATAGCTAGATGGTCTAGGTAGTGTGTTAGAGCAGCTAGGCTGCAAGCCTTCGGCTCCGCCCACTCGTGCTCCAAGTGAGCATAGCGGGAGCACCATTAGAACTACTAGAGAGCATGGAGAGGCTTCTAAGTGCCCTCATGTCTCATGTCCACCATCCATGCATGGTGGCATGCAGCATAGGACACAACATGATGTCGATGCCATCTTCATAGATAGAGGCAAAGGCACAACACATCAGTTCGATGGGTACAGAACCCACAAGGTCGCTCGTACAGAGCAAGCATACCAAAGGCCTCCTACGGCTGACCAGGTCGAAAGATCATATCGACTGGCCTCTGAATAGAAATGCCAACTCCTCCAAGATCAATTGGAGGATGCTCACCTAGAGAGGCAGTGCATTGAAGATGAAGATCTTCAGGTGCAGAGGCTTACTAGATAGAGGTTGTATGAGCAGCGCTTGCACGAGGAGCGCATCCTCATCCAGAAGGAGCATGTAGAGTAGGAAGATAGGTTGGCTAGGGCTGACCTATATTCTCAGGATGAGCATAGAGAGCAGGTGCATAGGAAGGCTCTTTCACAAGCTGACATGCACCATGAGCACGTAAGCATTCACACTCATATCACTGCCCATTAGAGAGAGCGACCACCTTCGATCGACAATCAGAGGTAGCAACATTATGAGGAACAAGAGGGGAATAGATACAACCAGGAATATCCTGAGAGTTCTCGAGCTGAGGAGGAGGAAGAGCAACGCCCTCCACCTTGATAGAAGAAGATTGTACCTCCCAGACCACCTCCGCATCGACTTAGGGAGGAGGACTTTCTCTCTTCTGAGGCTTACAAAGCTTTGGTCGAGAAGGTCAAAGCAATTGAGAAACAAGGCACGGCTGTCCAAAAGTTGACATTGAGGAAAATTCACAATGAACCTTTAGATCCCTCGGTGCCTATGCCCCCATACCCTGAGCATTTTGAGATGCCCAGGTTGGAAAAATTCAAGGGTGATGAAGAGGTGCAAGAACATGTCATGAGCTTTCTGGATGCTTGCTTCTAGATAGAGAACAATGATGCACTGTTATTGCGTACGTTTGTCATGACACTCTCTGGTCCAGCCCGAGAGTGGTTCAATCAGCTAAAGAAACATAGCATAACAAATTTTGAGCAATTAGTTGATGCCTTTCTTGAATGCTATTCCTTTGGCATCAAGAAATAGGCCAACCTTTCCGATTTGGCTGTGCTAGCTCAATGCGATGACGAGCCAATAGAACAGTATGGGAAGAGATGGAGGAGATTAATGGTAAAGTTGCCATTCTCGATTCCTACCATAGAATTAACCCGAATGTTTACAAAGAGTTGTGCCAAGCACATCTCGCTACTATTGCAGCTATAGCAGTATGCTACATTCGAAGAAGCTTTGGTGCAAGCCAAGGTAATTGAGGACATCAAGGTGCAGGAAGGCAACTTGAAGCTCAAAACTAGGAAAGAGGGATATAAGAAGAGTACCTCAAAGCAACAGGGCAAGCAGGCCCATGTGAATCAGGTGGTACTAAATCTCCAAAATGAGGATAAGGGGCAAAAGAAATAGAATTATCAAGCCCATCCTCCTCCTACGCAATATGACCAGCACAAGAATAACTACAAGGGCAAGAACAAAGAGCAACACCCACCTCACATATTTACACCATTGATAAAATCATTGACATCAATTTTTTGTCAGCTCTACGAGGCCAAGGCAATAAGATTACCCAAAGTCAAGATGGTTGATCCTAATCAGCCCAAGCCCAAAGACTATCAGGAAGATCTATTTTACATATTTCATAGAGCGAAAGGCCATGACATCGAGGTATGTTGGTATTTCAAACATATTGTGCAAAATATGATAGAAAAGGGAGAGCTTGTGGTACCAGGAAATCCCTAGGCATCAGACAACCAAAACATGGGGATTTTTAAAAATCCATTACCAAACCATGAGGTGCCCCATAACCACACTGGCCACGTCAATCAAGTGCGAGTCGAACCACCTACCCAGGGGTTCGTCGGCATGGTCAATGTCATTACCAGACATGGGAAGTATGAACAACTAAATCAACCTCGTGCTCCCATTCAAATATAGGCCACGCCCCAACAGTGGTAGGCACAAAATATTCCAGGCCCACCAACGAGACCGATGGTGACCATTAGGAGTAGGTTGGTTCAAAACCTGTAGATGACTCCTATGAAGTTGTCGATATATGAGCTTATACAGTAGTCCCCTAGGCATAGGGAGACTCTTATGGATATTCTGAGGTCCATTGAGGTACAGTCCCAGGATGCACAGGCATTCACAAACTTCGTGGGGCACGTACAATAGTGCCAGGAACCAATGATCCAATTCTATGATCATGAAGTGAAAATGGTTTCTACAAGCATGGCTGACCCGCCACTACATATCATTGCATGTGTTAACCATGTGTCATTCAAAAGGGTCTTGATTGACACTGGTTCATCGATCAATATAATCATGACTAAGGCACTGTACCATTTGAAATTGCCTAAATCACTCATCGTACCAACCACCTTTACATTGAGAGCGTTTAATGATGCACTATGCTCTATGGTTGGCATGATTGTCCTACCTATTCAGGTGGGACTGAAGACCATTCTCGTAATGTGTCACGTGATAGAGGGTGCTTTGTAGTATAACATCCTACTAGGGAGGCCTTGGATTCATGAAATGCATTGTGTTCCCTCGATATTGCATCAGTGTGTCAAGTATATACATGAGGGACAAGTTCACATGGTTTCATCAGATGAAGAACCATTCAAGTTCGTGAACTTAGCAGATTTTCTAGGGGGCTTCGTACTCCCATCAATGCACTTGGACATACGACCCACATCATCGATAAGGGTTCCAAGAGGTAAATAGGTGGTGCATGTTCAACCATCGGTATCTGTATCAAATAGATCTGAACATACCACTACAACTTCTCTGAGATCGAGTGCATCAACAATGCATCGGGATGATGAGAAATTAAAGGTAAAATTGGGTAGGAAAGAAGCAAAGAACATGCTCGAACTAGTCACCATTGAGGCTGCCACTCCCATGGAGGTGGAGGAAGCCCAGGATCAAGTCGAGGAGGCACCTCAGCCTGCTTCTCCTACATCATCAGTAGGGTCATCCGCACCATGGGTGACTGTTCACCTAGCCAGTATAGGTCTGGGTGAGTATCTTGTGCAAAATGTGACCTTTGGTCCTATTTTAGAGACTACACGAGACATGGGCTGATCGAAGGCCCATCGATATCTAGTTGGATCCATAGTACCATTGGGTGAGCCACCCAACCAAACAAACTTCATCTACGCTGGGTTGGATCAAGTTCCAACATGAGCACCCATGGAGGTGGATGATGATGAATAGTTCATGGTGAACGTTCGGTACTTGTCCAACCCAAAGTATGCCATGCACATTTTTGAGCTCTATCATTGGCATGGATACGACCTTGGTATTTTTGAACAAGGATGAAGAACCCCTCTTGAACTACGTTATCAGTTGGCAATTGATAGGTTTGGATTGGGATTGTAGATTCAGGGACATGATGATTTACTCGCTGCATCATTGGATCATTTATACCTGAGTCTGGGGGATGATGTGGATTTTAATCCATATCATCCTAACATGTCTAGTCTTCGGGGTAGCAACCCAATGGTGTCAGTCATCACCATTGAGATACCGGAGCTTGAACATGAAGAGTTATCGGAGCAGAACCCCAAAGGCAACCTGGGTCATCAAAACCATACCACAATCGACGATACTGGTATGCAGGGGCACAACCCCACCATTCTAGGTGATCTCGATTTAGGAGATATTTGTAGTGAATATGGAGAGGAGTCCACCTCCAAAATAAGTGGACCGAGTTATGATGCAGATGGTGAGTCCTCAAATGATGATCAATCTGAGGAGGAAATTGATCGAGCCTTCGTGGTTTCGGTATTTCTATGCCATTTACTACCTAGAGAGCAATTAGATGAGATACAAGAGCATTTCATAGTCGATAGTGATTATGAAGATGAGATAGAGTAGGCCTACTTAAGGCCTCATCCAGCTAATCTCCCAATATTTGTGGACATGATAGAGTGGTCTGCTCATAGTAGCAATCATAGCGATGAAGATGAGATGACCGATCCGAGGCTTGTATATCCGCTACATCTATTGTCTACGGAGTCGAAGTATGTTATAGAAGAAGTGCCTCTTAACACTGATCACTCTGAAGAGGAAGTAGAGCTAATTTTTTGCATCGGTGTCATATATACGATCGTTCTATCCGATTTATCTGGATAGTGATGATAGTGACCATAGAATCAGATACATGGGGCCACATCTGGCAGATCACCCCTTGCATATGGGGGGAAGTGAAGGATTGTATTTGGCTAGTGATGATGAGGATTCATTGGAGATGGCCTATTTGGGGCCTCATCACCTACGTAATCGGAATCCACCTCGGGGTCCACCACCTATCACAGTTGCGGGCTTGCATCGAGAGATTAATCTCCATCACCACCTTAGGGAAAGAGTAAATCTGGAAGAGGAATATCAAAGGATCTTTCCCCATCCACCTACTTATGTTGAGCTACTTGAGCTGAGAGATCCCATTTTGTAGTTAGTGCATAGGGAGGATCCAGTTGTCTGGGCATCCCACAGGGAGGACCCATTCGTCCCCGTACCATCTGAGCCAGATCTTGGGTACAAAAGCTACATAGATGATGTAGAGTTTAGTCCATGTGGTCCTGGAGATCAATTCCATTCCATCAACATGGTCTCCATTGATTTGACCATTCCACTCTGCAATCCAGTAGATCCATCCAAACCATTGCATCTAAACATGGATGCTATTGATTGGGATCACGTTGATTCGCCAGTAGAGCCTGAAGACTTCTTCTCGAATGAAGAAATGCTGCAACCATTTCATTTTGCACCAGGCTGTGCTTATGATGTCTATAATGTTGAGGGTGCTTCCAATGAGGAACCCATAAACCTAGTCGATGACATCCATTTGATCCCTATGCCTCATCAGCTCGAGGAAGGGTCACATATGTCAGTAGAGGAAACCTTCGATGTGGATATTAGTAAAGATCCCACCAATCCAAGGAAGGTAAAATTTGGAGAGAGTCTCACTCTAGATGAGCGTGACAGCATCATCCCTCTACTGAAAGAGAGACCTAAACTTTTTGTGTGGACATACAAAGACATGCCAGGTCTAGATCCAAAATTGGTTACCCATAACCTTTCGCTAGATCTTTCAAAGAAGTTGGTCAAGCAGAAGCTCAGAAAGATGCATCCAATAGTAGCCTTAATGGTGAAAGATGAATTGCAAAAATTGTTGGATGTAGAATTTGTCATTTCCATCGACTATCCAGAATGGGTATCCAATATGGTGCCTGTAGGAAAACCAGATGGAAGGATCCATATTTGTATGGATTTTAGAGATCTCAACAAGGCAACACCCAAAGATTCATTTCTATTGCCCAATATCGATGCTCTAGTAGACGCTACTATAGGTCACGAAATGCTCTCCTTAATGGATGATTTTTTTGGTTACAATCAAATTCGGATTAAGCCCGAAGACCAACACAAAATCATGTTTATAATGCCATGGGGAACATTTTGCTACAAAGTTATGCCATTTGGTCTTAAAAATGCTGGTGCCACATATCAGCGGGCTATGACATACATCTTTCATGACTATATGCATAAGATCTTAGAGGACTACATTGATGATTTGCTAGCCAAGTCATTACTACATTTTGAGCATGCGGAGGTCTTGAGGAAAGTTTTTGATCGCCTTATCGAGCATAATGTAAGATTGAATCCTAAGAAGTGCGTATTTGGCATAACTTCAGGAAAGCTTTTAGGATTCATTATTTCAAAGCAAGGCATCGAAGTCGACCCAGCGAAGGTCAAGGCTATTTTAGAGATGCGTCCTCCCACAAATATTAAGGAACTAAGAAGCCTTCAGGGCAAAGTAGCATCCATAAAGTGATTTATCGCTCAACTATCGAATAAATGTCGACCCATGAATCGACTGCTACACAAGGGGGTCCCATTCAATTGGGATGAGGACTGCCAAGCAACTTTCACTGAGATTAAGCATTACCTGGCGATGCCACCAGTATTAGCTCCACCAAGGCCAGAAGAGCCTTTTTTGCTATATATATCGGCAATAGACTTTGCGTTAGGGACCATGTTGGCCCAAAAGAACGTACAAGGCAAAGAGCAAGCCATATATTACATTAGCCGAACCTTGGTGAGTTACGAGCTAGGATATGCATATGTGGAAAAACTATGTTTAGCAGTAGTGTTCGCTACCAAGAAATTGTGGCACTACATGTTGAGTCATACGACATATGTGATATCAAAACAAAATCCTTTGCAGTATATGATGAGCAAGACATATCATAATACACGTACTACAAAGTGGATCATGCTATTGATAGAATTCGATCTAGAATTCATAAGCCAGAAGTCCATTAAGGGATAGGTCATAGCAGATCAGTTAGCTGAGGTGCCACTATCCAATAGTAGGCCTCTAACAATCGAGCTTTCGGATGATGCAGTGTTTGTAGTATCCGAAGCTCCCAAACCCAAAGAACCAGAGAACAATGCTGATATGACTCTGTTCTTTGATGGTTCAAAATGTGAGCAAGGAGCTGGCATAGGGATAGTGTTTTTCACGCCGCAAGGAGCTCCAATGCCATTGTCATTCAAACTAGACTTCCCATGCACCAACAATAATGCTGAATATGAAGCCCTACTTTTGGGCCTCCATACAGCCATCGCCATGAATATCAAGAGACTAAACATCTTTGGTGATTCCCTGCTCATAATTAACCAAGTGAAGGGACTATTTTAGTGTCGATGTCTAGTACTGAAAGCCTACAAAGATCTTGTTGCCACATATCTGGCTAAACTAGAATGGTACGACATCGAGGCAATCCCTCGTTCATCAAATAGGTTCGTAGACACCATGGCATCTTTGGGATCCTTAATCCCTCAGAATCCATCTACCAACTTCACTACCATCCATGTCAAGATGCTCTCGCATCCTGCAACAGAGCGTGCAGCCTTTGATAACAAAGAATCAGTCAACATGATTAGTGTGGAGCCAAAAGCTGATTGGTTCTGCAAAGCTGAAGACTTTCTCAAGAAGGCACCCTGGGGGTCTTTAACCTCCCAGAGTCCTGTAGGGAGTGGCACCACCATTCACCACAAGGTTGTTTCCCAGTCTGCATTTACAAAGATAAATACGTAGGGGGAGCAAGTCATCTTAGCAGTCGAAGCTGAGGCTTATCAGAACTGGATGTCACAAATCCAAGACTTCTTAAAACTTGGTTTGATCCCTGAGGGATTGTCGCGTGCTGCAAGGTGCACATTCAAATAGAAAGTGACTAAATATGTCTTGATAGGAGATATTTTGTACCACCAAAGTTACGATGGAGTTCTCCTTCATTGTCTTGAGCCCCAAGAGTCATCTTGGGAAATTTTAGAGGCTCATGATGGTACGTGCGGTGGCCATTTCAGCGGCATGGCCATCGTCAAGCGCATCCTTTGAATGGGTTATTATTGGCCCACTATGGAGAAGGATTGCAATGTGTATGTCAAGAAATGCATCAAATGTCAGCATCATGCTAATCTTATGCACTTGCCATCATAGGCCCTACAACCCATCCAAGCGGCTTGGCCATTTGCTCAGTGGGGGTTTGATCTAATTGGCAAGATCTCTCCTCCATCATCAGGCTGACATACATTCATTATTATGGCTACTAAGTATTTTACAAAGTGGGTGGAAGCCATTCCCTTAACAATGACCACTAGAGCTCGCATAGCAAAGTTCATAATGGAGCATATCATAAGTCATTTTGGGATACCATCCAAAATAGTTTTGGATAATGGAACTTCTTTTAAGAACAAAATTGTGCGAGCTTTAACATCTAAGTACCGCATCAAACATAGTTTTGCAACTCCATATTATCCGTAGGCAAATGGGCAAGCTGAGGCCTCAAACAAGACTGTGGTAGCCATCTTGAAAAAGATAGTGCAAGAACACCACAAGGATTGGCATATACAACTGCCCCTTGCATTATGGGCTTATAGGACTAGCATTCGGACTCCCACTGGGGCAACTCCATTTTCACTAGTATATGGCGCTGAGGCCATTATGCCCTTAGAGTTGGAAATTCCAACGCTGCGCATCGCATTGAAAGAGTTCATCGATGATGACACCGCATGACAAGCTCGACTAGATCAATTGATGCTACTGGATGAACATCGCGTGAATGCCCTGGAGCATCTCCACGTCTATCAGGAGTGATTAAAATGAGCTTACAATATCAAATTCCACCAGAGAGACTTTGAAGTTGGGGATCTTGTGCTGAAAGAAAACCAACAGAACTCGAATTTGCCACCCGATATGCGAGACAAATTTATGGCTAATTGGCTAGGACCCTATATCATATCTAAAAATATTGGTCCAGGTACCTATCACCTGACATCGCTAGGGGGTGTTGAAGAGCCTGAACCTCTCAACATCATCCATATTAAGGCATTCTATGCTTAGAGAGTGTAGCATAAAAGGCTCCAAAGGCATCTGTAAGCCCTTTGGTCAGTCAAAAAGGCACCAAGGATTTCTAAAAAATTGCTTGGTCAACCCAAAGGCTCTGAGAGTTTTTTCCAAACTACTCGGTCATCCCAAAAGGCTCCAAGCTCTCATTCGAGTGATTTGGTCATGTCATAAAAAGCTCCAAAGGCATCTGTAAGCCCTTTGGTCAGTCAAAAAGGCACCAAGGATTTCTAAAAATTGCTTGGTCAACCCAAAGGCTCCGAGGGTTACTTAAAGCCACTCGGTCATCCCAAAAAGGCACCAAGGATTTCTAAAAAATTGCTTGGTCAACCCAAAGGCTCCAAGAGTTCCTATAGCTTCTCGGTCATCCTAAAAGGACTCCAAGCTCTCTTGTTGAGAGTTTGGTCAACTAAAAGGTTCCAAAGGCGTCTGTAAGCCCTTTGGTCAATCCAAAAAGCTCCAAGGATTTCTAAAAATCACTTGGTCAACCCCAAAAAGCTCCAAAGGCATATATACTCATCGTTTGGTCAAATATGAAAGCTCAAAAATTCATAAAAATTTGAAAATATATAAAATTCCAAAAAAATTGGTAAAGCATAAAATCCAAAAATATTTGCTTTTGCAGTTTGCATTTTCATACATGCATTCACCTCATCATATTGCATTTAGGCATTTGTCATCCGTTGCATTCCATAGTAGAGTGTAATGTGTCTATCAAAATCTTACAAACGGTCGCACGTTTGTGTTTCAATCATGCACCCTTGCATTTATCATAATTCATTGCATTCATACACGATACCTGTTGTGGAGAAATATGTATGTATATTAAGTTTTCCAGTCACTCAAACATACCTAGTGGGTTCTTCAGATATTGTAGAAAGCTTGCTTTGCTTTTATAGATGAGGTCATTAGTTGGGATAGTGCTTCAACATATCAGGATCCCGTCACTAAGCAAAACAATATAAAATCCTGCTAAGACAAGAGATGATGAAAGCTGCGAAAGTGGTCTTAGGTATCTAGAGAGATGGGTTTCACGACCTGCTTATCTTGCAAATAGTTCGGTCTAGAGTGGTGAACCTTGGAAAAAGGACAAGAATTTCCTCTACTCGTACATAGATACAAAGTTAAATTTCAAGTTCAAAAGTGGAAAAATTTCAAATCTCAAAGGTCAAAGTTCAAAGTTTACAAGTCAAAGTTCAAAATCCCAAGTAATATAGTGAATCAAAAGCACTATAAAAATCCCTTGCTCAAAGTAAAGCGTAAATGAAATGTAAAAAAAAAAATAGTGACAAGAATCACTACATATGAGCAAGTATCAAAAAAAAATGGGGTGAGAACTTGAATCCCTGGATTGTTCACCATCTCGAAAACCATAGAGTGAACCTCGATCGCAGCAATGGGTTGAAAGAGTCCCGCCTGCTTCTGGAGTAGTAGTTCTGTTGGGTGATCCCTAATCACACCAATGGGTTGAAAGAGTCCCACGTGCTTTTAGAGGGGTAGCCCTGATCAATTTGCAAGATGAGCTAGCTCTAGGTGCCTAGGTTTGTCTAGCTGTATAAGTCTAATCAAAGCTGAAACAAGGATGGTACGATCGTATGAGGAACCCTATCTCACATATGGGTTGAAAGAGTCCCGACTGACATATGGGGTATGCTTATGGTCTATCTAAAAATACTCACATGCACACACAGGGATAATGAATAGTTGGGTCTATCACGGCAAAAGCCTTGTCCAATAAAAGCCTTGTACAGTTAGTATGTGATTTTTGGAGAAGTCTACTAGGGTGTTTGAGTCTCATGGAAAACCTCAAAAAGTTCTCTCATAGCAACAAAATATCAAATACCACTAGACAAAAAGTGAAAATATCAAGAAAAAGAAAAAGAAAAGAGTCATCCATTTATCAAATGCATTTTACAAAGCACAATCAAACATATAGGATAGATACCGCATGAATATCATAAATGATGTTTAGACGGCCACTGACTATATAGTGCAACAAAGAAAAATATATAGAATGACATATTCATTCATTAGCATTATACCAATCCATTTCACTGCATTTCATATATGGGTGATTAATTGATTAAGTTCTTGTAATGAGAATTATCAATTATTTTGCATGATTGTTATACATTCTGTGGTGTCATATTTTAAAATTGATATACACAGTTTACATTCATTCCTTATGTTTTAAGTGATTAAAGCATACAAGTTCATTCCCATTAGATTACGATTATGTACATAATGCATTACCATACATTGCATAGCATACCATAACTTCATAAAAATAAATGCATGCCCACAAAGCAAAAACAAATATGCGTTAAAAATAAATAGTGCATCCATATGCATACATCATATATGGCACATCTAATCATCTAGATCATTGCATCTCATCAACATCATCATAAATAAGATAGCTATCTAGTGCATGTCATCCATACATCACATCATATAAATATAGCATCAACATAAGCATTGCATCCATGTGCATCAAATAAACATAAAATCAAAAATAAATATCGGTACACATAATGAGCCATAAATGATCAAGTCATATATATGTGTCCAAAAGAGTACATAGGGAGTGTATCAAAATACCCACAGGCTACAAAGTGTGTAGGTCCTCGAACTTACACCCAAAATAAATATGGCATATCAAAAATGTAGTCTGCATCTAGCAGAGTGAAAAGGATTGAAAATCCAACTAAGTGTTCTATTATTTACAATTCAATATATAGGCACTAATGGCCCAAAATACATAACCAACCCATGAAATCATGGATTTGATCCAATATGCTTAACCAAAAGCTACAAAGGTGCAAAGGAGAATGCACGTAAACTTCTAAGTTAAGAGAAAGGAATATTGCTAACTAGAAGATCCATTTTAGCTATCTTGAAGTACACACTTCCTACTTTGAGTTCACACTTACTAACTAACACTCTAAATGACAACTAGAAGACAACTAGTGCCCACAAGTGCATGTGAGAAGGAGACTCACTTACAATATGAATTTGCTAGAAATAAACTATGCAAACCTAGCTAGGAACTACTAGAGGGGTCATATGAAAGATCTAACATCAATCCTCATCATGCCTCCCCACAATAGAAGCATTGGACTCCAATGCTTTCAAAAGAATAGGAAAGTCACGGGACATCTGATGAAAAGAAATCCAACGAGCCTGATGCGGCAGCTGTCCTCGTCGAGCCACAAGATATGAGGTGGTAGACCCCTGGCGAGTCTGTCGAGTCTTCGTGTCATAGATCTGATCTGCATCCAATGGTAACTGAGCTTCAGGAACCACGTCCACAGGATGACCGATAGTCGGGTGCAGCCTCCAATGTAGAGTCAAAGTACAACTTCAAAAGATCTACATTGACGACGTCATGAATTCCCAAGTGTGCGGGAAGATCAAGGCGAAAAGCATTCTCGGACACCTGCTGAAGAATAGTATAAGGCCCATAGCGAATTGGTTTGATTTTGCTATGAGTCTTATCGATGAAACGCCGCTTGTCAAGATGCAACCAAACTTTATCACCAACCCGAAATGGATGAGGAATTCGATGTCGATCCATGGCCTTTTTCTTGTCGTCGTCGTGTCTTTTGCAAAATCTCAACCACCTTTGATTGAAGATTGTGCAAGTGTTGAACAAATGAGTGTGCCTTGTCTTGCTCCTTCCGAAGATGTGAAGTGACAGGAGAAGGCAAAGACAAAGGTAACTCATAAGGTGCCAAGGGCTGAAATCCCATACAAACTTCAAAGGGTGAATGACCTGTAGAAGAATGTAGGGCCCTATTATAGGCATGTTCAATATGCGTGAGACTCAAGTCCCACTTTGTTGGTGAAGCGTGATGATAGATTCGCAAACTTTGCACAAGTGTACGGTTTACCACTTCAGTCTGCCCATCGGACTCACGGATGATAGGCGGTAGAAAAGTTAAGGGAAACTCCCAAAATCTTCCACAAAGAATGCCAAAAGTGACCCACAAAGCGTGAATCACGATCCGAGATAATGCTGGTAGGTAGACCAAAGGAACGCCAAATGCTGTCAAAGAAAAATTGAGCTAAGTCTGATGGAGAACTTGTCTTGCGGCATGGAATAAACTTAGCCATTTTGCTGAATCTGTCAACCACCACGAACACACAATCATGTTGGCGCACGGTCATAGGAAAACCACTAACCAAATCCATGGAAATGCTTTCCCAAGGATGGGAAGGAATGGGCAAAGGCATGCCTAAGCCAAACTTCCTATTAGCTGGTTTTGAGCGACAACAAACCGCACACTCGTTTGAGAAATCTCAACACATCCCTCCGCATTTTAGGCCAATAGAAAAATCGTTGCAAATGATGAAGTGTTTTATGCTTCCCAAAGTGACCACCATAAAGTGTAGAATGAGCTTCCTTAAGAAGTGACACTCTAGGCTCACAAGGAACACAAACCTTGTCCAATTTGTAAAGAAGTCCTTCTTTGATGTAGAAATCTTGGAAAGGACGCAAATTGGAAGAAGAAGGCTTACTCACTTGCTCAAATATTTTTCCAAAATCAGGATCCTGAGAATACTGATTAGGCCAAGTCTGAAATCCCAAGTGCGAAGTGGACATAACTCGTTAAGGCAAGAGCGGCTGGAGGCCTACTCAAACAATCAGCAACAGTATTACTCTTCCCCTTTTTGTACTTGATCACCAAGTGAAATTGTTGGAGGTAAGAGGCCCACTTCATATGTCTTGATTCTTCAATTTTACTTTGAGATTGTAAAAACTTGAGAGGCATATGATCAATGTGTACTACCGTATCTTTTCCCAAAAGATAGTGTCTCCAATACTTAATTGCTTGAACTAAAGCATACAACTCCTTGTCATATGTAGAATAGTTCAACTTAGAAGCAGAAAAAGTTTCTGAATGATAAGCAATCGGATGACCATTCTGTTTGAGCACAGCTCCTAAGGCAACTTTAGAGGCATCTGTTTCAATCTCAAAAGGTTGAGAAAGGTCAGGTAAAGTTAACACAGGTGTTGTACACAGTTTCTTTTTGAGTTTCTCAAAGGCAACTTCTTGGCTTTTCTCCCAATGAAATGGAGTTTTGGACTTAGTGAGATAATGCAATGGAGCTGCAAGGGTGGAATATTGAGGAATGAACTTGCGATAAAAATTCGCAAGTCCTAGGAAACTCCTTAACTCAATGAGAGTTGTAGGAGGGGACCACTTAAGTAAAACATCAACTTTTATGGGATCTACCTGAATTCCACTCTCACTAATCACATAGCCAAGGTAAGAAACTGAAGTATTGCCAAAAGAACACTTGGAAGAATTGGCATATAATTGATTCTTCGCAAGAAGATCAAGGGTTTTCTGGATATGCCTAAGGTGTTCCTCCCAAGTTTTTGAGAAAATCAATATATCATCAAGATATATTATGACAAATTTGTCAAGGACTTCACGAAATACATCATTCATCAACCTCATGAAGGTTGCAGGAGCATTAGTAAGACCGAAGGGCATGACCAACCATTCAAAGAGGCCCATCTTCGTCTTGAAAGTTGTCTTCCATGTATCCTCACCTTGGATACGCACTTGATGATATCCACTTTTGAGATCTATTTTTGAAAAGAACTTAGCTCCTTGAAGCTGATCTAATAAATCATCAATGCGGGGTAAGGGATATCTATTCTTCACAGAAATTCTGTTCAAAGCACGAAAATCAATGCATAATCTCCAAGTGCCATCTTTTTTAAGAACTAACAAAATAGGTGAGGCACAAGCATAAGTACTTTCCTTAATGAAACCCTTAGACAACAAATCTTCTATTTGCCTTTTTATTTCTTCATTTTGCAAAATAGATTGTCTATACATGGGAGCATTAGGAAGAGAAGAACCTGGAATTATTTCAATGTTGTGATTAATTGTGCGAATTGGAGGAAGAGACTTTGGCTCCTGAAATATGTGTGAATAACTTTGCAATATTTTATCCATTGAAGAGTGTTGCTTTGTAATGGATGTAGATGTAGAAGTGTTTTGAGAGCGAATGAAAATTAGAGCAACATCACCACCTTTCTTAATTACTCTTTTCGTTTGCTTGGAACTTAGAATGATATTAGGAGTGTTGGTGCTTTTAATGAGAAAGACCTTACCATATTTTTGAAGTGTGTAGGTTCTTTTGAAAGCATCATAAACAGCTCTCCTATCATACCGAAAAGGTTGTCCAAGCAAAATCCCACAACAATCCATAGGAGTCACATCACAAGTGACTTGATCTATGAAATGTGGGCCAAGTGCAAATTTTAAAGTGCAAGTGTGGGTGATTTCTGAGCCTCTTCCACTATCCTTCCAACCCAAAGAATAAGGTTGAGGATGAGGCTCCATAGGTAACTTCAAACGCTCGACAATGGACCTCGCAATTAGATTTTTCTGCGAGCCATTATCCACTATACAATCAGTTGCAAAATTATGAAGTAAGTGGGCTCGAGTGATGAACAAAGCATCACGAGCCCCTTCTGAAGAACTTACATTTACTAAGGTAACTTCATTAAGCTTACCTCGTAATTCCGTATATACTCTACTCTCTCCTACAGACTCAAGGGGACCCTTGGAAGCATCCTCCTCTTGAGTAGTAATTACTAAACTCTTCTTTTTGAGCTTAAAGCAATCAGCTTTCTCATGCCCTTTCTTCTTACAATAATTGCAGAATTTCTTAGAAGAAGAAGAAGAAGATTTAGAAGAAGAAGAAGAAGGAGTAGAAGCGGAAGGGGAAGGAGAAGAAGGAGATGGAGAAGACACATTCTTCTTTTGAGCAAAATTCTTCTTTTGTGAGAAAGAATTATTCCCTTTTGATGAGTTTGCAACCACTTGAGTAACAAGTGTGCGGAATGCCTGCGATTGCGCCTTAAACTTGTCCTCCGCAAGCTGCGCCTGGTTGAAAACTTGATCCAACGTTTCCATAGAAACAAACATTAGTTCCCTGTACAAATGCTCCAACAAGCCACTTTGAAATTTGAGAATCAAACCTGGAACATCATCCTCCACATTCACAAGTATTCTGAACCTGTTAAACTGGAAAATATATTCTTGTACAGACATATTAGTACCTTGGCGAAAATGAAACCATTTAATAACCAATTCCCTAGAATAATTTGAAGGATAGAAATTGGTCTTAAGACATTGTACAAGCTCATCCCATGTAGTGAGTTCTTGTCCTCGTTTTCGTTCCACAAGTACTTTGGCTAAGCCAGAAAGTTTTAGCTTAGCATAAGGCACTATATCATCTTCTCGAAAGTTGAGAGAAAGAAAACCAAGAACTCATGTCAAGAATCCAACTATTCAAGACATCAGGGTTCCCGGATCCATCATACAATGGAACTTCACAACGAACTCTCAAACGAGAATCATGAGCAGAAGTTGAGGCATTATGCAAAGAAATGTCATTTACCTTCATGGCAAGATTGCCAAGGACTTCTGCCATGGTAGTGTCATTAGCCTTATCTGCCAAAGTGTTTACAACATGGGCCAATTCTGCCACTTGGGCAGCCAAGTCAGAAGCCATGTGTTCCCGGGTATAAGCCAGGAGTAAAGATAAGAAAGCACTAAATCAAGGAAATACAATGCAAATTTCCTTGTTACAATGGAGTGCTGCTTAATTGGAAAATTTACTCCTAAGGCTATAAATTTTGAAATTTTTAAACTAATATAAGGTGCAAATTAACATTTATTAATTTAAAAATAACTTAATTAAAAAAATTAAATTTCAATTAATCAAAGATTAATGAATTTTAATTAAGTTATTAAAAATTAAATTAATAAAATAAAATTTTTAACATGCAACCTTAAATAGTAAAAAATAAAAATTTTACAATAAAATTTACCCTTGAATCTGCTGTTGCAACTGGACATAAACTGCACTGTGCATGAAAATTTTACATGCACCTAAATCTTCCACTGCACGCTTCTCGAGGCATGAATTTTAGTGCCTATCCTCAGATCAGGCGTGCAAAAGTTGTCTTGCCGAAGCCTCGTCAGGCTACCGCAGCTCGAGTCCGTGATAACAGTGTCGTCACGCTCGACACGGTCAGCCGTTCGACTCCGGCAGCGAACAACGCTGGTGGCAAGGCTACGCAGTGCCAACGTCGTCATGCGATGCAGGTGTCGAGCGATCGACCGCATCGCAATGATAAGGTGGAAGGCCGACGTGTTGCCATCGATGTGACGATAAGCATGCGCTGATCGACATGCCACGCTCGACGAAATGTCGAGCGTCACTGACGCTGTTAACGAAGCGCAGGTCAGAGCTGAAGCGCTCGTTGGACAACACGGCGTCAGTACTCGACGCTGTCATGTCGGACAATGACAAAAGATAGCGAAGGCCGTTGGTCGCCGTCGCCTCTATCGCAAATGTGCGCGTCGGTGCTGCAACTTGTCCGGTCGCTCGTCGAACGCAATGAGGTCTGTCGAGGCTGCCGAATGCAGCCGAGGCCTGGCCGAGTTGCAAATTTTAAAATAAATTGCTTTTTTTTTTTACAATATATTCAGCAGCAAGATAATATATTATTAAAATAATATATTAACAAAATTCAAAGCTTTTCTAACACAAAATGAAAAAATTTATAAATTAACCAGGGGGGTTAATCCTAAAATTTTAAAAGCTTAAATTGTAAAAATGCGAGCAACCAGCTCCCACCAGTAGCTCTCCTTTCAAGATCCGGTCGACACACGACCAGCGTTTGAAAGGCACCCAGATCTAAGTCGACACACGACCTAGCTTTGATGACCTCCTGGAGCTCTTCAGTACTCAAAAATGGGGGGGGCAGCAGGGTCAAATGGCTCCCTAATCCTAATTGGACCGTAGCTACGATCCAATCCCTTCCAAGGATCAGTATATGAAGAACTCGGGGCAAACTTTTCCTATACCTCTTGAGCATAAGCAAAAAGTTGGAACGAGGGGTTTGTCGGCGAAGGAACTTCCTTCTCCGAATGGTTTTCAAGCTCCCTTTGGGCTTAAACCGAGTCCTCAATGAGAAAATATTTCTCATAATAATACTATCTCCTATCCTCTCACCTCACAAGCCCTAGTGCAAACATGAACTAGGCTCTGATACCAATGAAAAGGATTGAAAATCCAACTAAGTGTTCTATTATTTACAATTCAATATATAGGCACTAATGGCCCAAAATACATAACCAACCCATGAAATCATGGATTTGATCCAATATGCTTAACCAAAAGCTACAAAGGTGCAAAGGAGAATGCACGTAAACTTCTAAGTTAAGAGAAAGGAATATTGCTAACTAGAAGATCCATTTTAGCTATCTTGAAGTACACACTTCCTACTTTGAGTTCACACTTACTAACTAACACTCTAAATGACAACTAGAAGACAACTAGTGCCCACAAGTGCATGTGAGAAGGAGACTCACTTACAATATGAATTTGCTAGAAATAAACTATGCAAACCTAGCTAGGAACTACTAGAGGGGTCATATGAAAGATCTAACATCAATCCTCATCACAGAGCCCAGATCTAGTTTGCTCCCCCTATATCGGAGCTCTCATCGCCTCCCTCAGCACTGTGCTCTAGAGCCTGCTCTCCTGTATGATTTGGCACCCACGATGGGTCCTGTTATGGATCCTGCCTACCTCCAAATTCTAAGGAACCCAGTACATGAGAAACTGGTAACTGAAGCAGATTAGTCCTCTGACTGGTGGCCCCTAAAATCTGCCTTGCATCTCTAGTCTTGGCATGCGATGTCGCACCATGTGTGCTAGAGCACTTGTGAGTCCTCTTAGTCTTGTGAGTCCTATGACTCGAGCTTGCCATAGACTATTTGAAGGTCCTAGAATTGGCCTGCTAAGACTCTAAAGTGAAAGGATCCTCAGGAACCTATAGCCTGTGCATCTCAATGTAGTCGACTAGCTGATCAATACGATCAAGTCAGGCTGCATGCATCTCATTGGTCCTCATGACCATGATGCATAGTCACTCTACCTCGTCCATCAGATCTTGACCACCTACTGAAGCTACCACTGGTGCTGCCAAAGGCTCCATAGTAACCTAAGGAGGTGGAATAGCCCCCCTCGATGCTTGGAGGAGATCCCTCTCTGCCTCTGCTGGAGTTTGCTATGCCTGTGCTAACTCTAATGTGTTATACAGTATCTAAATCTGGGTCTCTACATCTATGGCCTACATAGTGAGATCTTATATCTGATCTCGTGCCTTATTTAGGTGTCTATCCCTATCAACTACCTTCGCCTCTAGAGTGGTGATAGTAGTATCTTGCTCCAGCTGCTGTGTATGAAATCATCCAAGATGACTCTACAAGTCAGCCACCTAATCTAAGAGCAGCCCCTCTACACTATCGGGAGGGACCTCACATTCCTCTAGAGCCTCCTTATATGGGTCAATCTCGAGAGCCTCCTCGATGGTGACCTCTACATCCCAATCGCTCTCTATCCACTAGCAAACCCTATGCCCATTAGGATCCATATCTACCTCTACCTGATCTGGCTCTCATCTTAGAGGCCCTTGCCTATACCAGATAAACATGGACCACCACCCATCATACTTTGGAGTGGTCCCAACAGTCTCAAATATAGTCTCTTGGTAGTCATCAGGAGCATCTTCCAAAGGCTCAAGAACGATCCACTACAGATCAGTATTTATGACCTGCAGGGATCTCTGGAATGTCCTACACCATGCCAAACTATCGTAGGACATGAGAGTAGAGATGATACTATCTAATATCAACCTTTCAACTGATAATCCACCTATCTTAGTGAGCCCTTCGAAGCCACTCATCCGCCTCAGGCCATACGAGGCAATCCATGTAGGGGTGCCAAAAAAAATTTCCAGCCCGAGTGATGCAAATCGAGTAATGTAATGCTTGAAATCATCAGCATGGATCCTGCTATGGGTACCCTCACCCTCACAAGGCCAAAATGTAGTGTAGCACTAATGATTGACATCTATCTCAACAATGCATAGTGGAAGATTTGTAGGATGCTCGATCCAAATGTGTTGCCACCCCTAGATCTGCAACAGAATATTGCAGTTAATGCCCTTATGGCTACGCTTAGTAATTTGATACAACTCCTTATAGAGCTGACATAGTAGGGTGCTCCCCCATGATAAAAGTAATGGATCCTTTGTAGAACTCTGAAGAACCCTCCAGGCAGTGGACAAGAGGTTCCAGGGAATCCTCATGCCTGAAGAGTTTGGAAGGATAATATGTACTATCAAGTGCATGAAGAGAGCTTCCCATGTAGCTAAGACATCCTCATGATACCAGTCATCGATGTGCACCTCTCCATGGTCAATCACCTCCTAAGAATCCTTGCTCTGATTGCCAAAGATAGCATTGAAAATAACTTCCTTTACCCTAGAGGTAGAGGAGACGATGGCCTCGCCATCGATGGGGATCTTGAATATCCTATAGACGTCCTCTAGGGTAACAATCATTTCACCTGTAGGCAGGTAAAATGTGTTGGTATGCACATTCCAACGTCAGGCCAACGCAGTCAGGTAGGCTTGATCTACCCTAATAGTGGGTAGATCCATGACATAGCCAAACCCGACAACTCAAAACCAATCTCGATCATCATCAAAAAGAGCCTCATGGAGAGTCTTCAGAATGTCAAGCTCTCGGGCTCTAGAAGTCAATTTCTGAAATAAAAAGCATAATGTAAGACAAAATCTAGCTAAACAGAGCTAAAAAAATGCTAAAAATGACAAAAACATCTAAAAATAAAAAAATAAAAAAATATTTAGCAAAATTAGTCAAAATTTTCTAAAGTTGTCAAACCGTGTGTCATCCCTATGGTTCGCATGTGATCAATTTTGATCATTGGGATTTTTTAATCCTAACCATAGTTGAAACCTGTAGTCCCCAATTTGCCAATTGGAAATCGCATCTACCAGCTGCAGTTTAGGAGAGGCACCCATTTCGGGTACCCTCCTAGTCCACTAAATGAAAAAATTAAAAACCTAAGCTAACCTAGACTAGTGGGGTTCATTACCAGTAGTTTAGTGAGGTTCATTATCCGCATTACTTAATGTGGTTCATTTTACTGGTATTGAGTGTGAGGTCTCGGTTTCGAGTTACCTTGCCCGCACCTCGGCCTCGGCTAGTAGATGGCTAATCAGGATTCTCCATCGAGGTAGACAAGTGTAATTATGGTAGAGTGTGGTAGCATTTCAGATCAGGGAATATTATCTCACTCTCAGAGCTCTCAAGTTGCTAGTGCTTGCAAGAAAATCATGAAAAATTTCAAATGGGAATTCAATTTATAGGTTCTCCTAGTCTCTATGAACTGCAGCTAACACCTACGATTCCAAAACTAGGGTTTTACACCTATATGTATGACCCACGGTTCCCAAAATTTGAAAAATTAAATCATAGACTATACCCATGGTTCGTAGCTAGCATTAAATGCACTCAAAACCCACCATGGGAAGGTCTAAAAAAACAAATTAATGACTCCCATTAGATAAAAATTCAAAATCAATGATCAAAATTGCAAATTTGGTGATGTTAAAAGCATCAGGATCAATCAAATAAATGCAAAATTAAAATAAAAAAATCAAATAATTAAAAACCAAATGTGCCTCGTATTTAGTGATTTATCCTATACACTTGGCGGTTGCAGCGAGTTGCGATCCATGCAATATGGCAAGATGAGTAAATCACCATAAGGACATTTGGGGTAAAATTGTCATTTCTTTTATAACATCTTTCAACAAATCATCGACAAATATGATTCAACACAAGTCTAATTGCATTTGTATCATTTTTATTCCTTAAGATGGCTATTGTAGCCTGACTGCTCCATGGGATAGAAATGTGCAAATACTACTAAGAGTTGCAATCATAAGTTGAACTAGGCCTAGCCAAGGCATTAAAAGGCTTGAATCTAAATTTGTTTAGGATCATTCATTATGGTCAAGCGATTTCTTCGCTTCATACATTGTCATTACCCTCATCAACTCGTCACTTGAGGGGGTAGTCATAATTTCATAATCATAATCAAAGTCAACAGAAGATCCCTGAGATCGTAGATCCCCTAATCTTGTCAAAATTGCATTCGTTCTTGCAAATCATTGTCAACAACTATCATAAGCTTCCCCCTTTGCTTGGGGTAAACAACAAATATGATAATTGGTTTGTAACTCTCATCCTTCATATTTATGGGTCAAAATATACCCATAATTGGCATTTATGCTATCCGAATGTCTTATGACGAGTGCAGACTTATCAAAATGTAAGCCTTTCATGAGTTGGAAGCAATGATTCCAAGATGCGCATCCTTTTTTTGGACCTGGGGCATCTAATGTTGATCTAACTAATGATCATCATAGAACCTTAGGCATCATTTTAGGATGTATATTTTTTCTCAGCGTTGTTCAATCTCACAATGCATCTCAAAAGGGGCATCTGTAGACATCTAAAATGCGTCATGTCGAGGGCGACTACTCATATGGACATGCTGCAAGACCATATGGAGGATCTTGGATAGACTCCAAGATAGAGTAGTAGTTCTAACCACTCAATTTAGGCATTTTGGCCTAATCAGTCTGAACCGCAACCTAGACCTACAATATCCAGTCTAAACCATAGTTGACACCTACGGTCTATAGTCTGGACTACAACTATGACCTACGATCTTAACTGAAGTTTAGTTAGGCCTTTCATCCGATCCAAATTGGTTGGAACGGCCAAAATATCTAGAAGAAGGCAGTTGAAGGATGAAATATTCTAGAGGCTTACATCCCAAATGTCCCAACCACCCTTCTTGATATTTGCTTCTCCATGAAGCCACCCCTAGCCCTAGGGGCATGCTATAAATACCCCCTCTAAATGGGGGGAATAAGAGAAGTAAGCATTGGAGATTTGAGCAGTGAAGCCCTGGTGAATTGTACACTCAAACTGAGTATACTAAGAGATAGAGCTATTGCACTTAATCCCCGACCCTTTTGCCAACATTCATGATGAATTACATTATGGATGCCCTAGGTGCTTAGTAGAGTCAAAAAGCACAAATATTGGAAAATGAAGTCCCTTCACATTGAATTGACCTTCAAATCAGTCTAAGGACAGTGAAGGCAACCCTTGAACATCAATTTAGATAAGGAGATCAAACCCACTGCCCCTGATTTTGAGGATAAATCTATCAGAGGTCAAACCACAACTATCAGCCACGGTTCACAGTGCAGACCACTCACCAGAGCTGCGGTTTGCAATAGGTAATAGATTACCTTACTCTTTTAATTTATATCCGGTTAAATAGGTTAGATTAATCATTTCTTAGGTTTAATTATAGTTTAGAAGAATTCTGACCATGGGAATTAGCTTAGAATAGATAGTTTATGCTTTGCATTAATTAGGACATTTGTGGATCTTTTATGCACCTTTATGCTTCTATTTTGTTATCTGATCCATGCATTATTTGTCTAATGATATTATTTATGCTATATTACAAATCTTGATTCAATTAGCATAGTTTAAAGGTTTTTCTTTATGTTTTCTTGATCATTAGTTTAATGGCATTATCATGTATGTTTCCTTAAAGGGCCTCATCATGAGAGGCTATCTATCTTTTTGATCGTGTGTTGTTGTTTCTTGATCGTAGGAAGATAGGTACAAGAGGAGTCTATATCATAATCCTTCCACATCACGAAGAAGGGGTTCAACTCCACCCCAAGGCAGTTTGTGACTAGTCAAAGGGCAATATTAATGTGCCTACCCTATTGAGGGCATTGGAAATTATATAGACTGTATTAAGTGACCCTAAGAGGGGCATATTTGTAATAGATATTCATTCATAATCAATACAAGAAATATCATTTTGTTGAATTTATGCAATGTGTCAATATTTTACGCTTTTATGATGACTATAGACTAATATAGTAGATAGGTGCATGCTTTTTGGTTATGTCACCTAGTAACAATAAACGTTTAAGATAACTTTAGAAAAATTGTGTAGCTCCAAATGTTACATACCTCTAATTATACCTCTAACAAGTTTAAAAGGCTTCCAAAATAACTTAGTGCATCAATACATGCCAAAAAATCTCTTTCTAGAAGATTTACCTTAGGATCCATCCCATATTTTACCTCTACAACTATTTGATCATTTAGATCAGGTTTATCGAGTGATTCAATTGCATTTTGTGCCTAAATTGTTCATATTTACAAGAATATCAATAAATTTTGTTGGGTGAATTACTGCTTTGATCCAATTAGTTCCCTTAATTAAGTAGATCATATTTTGGAGCTAATTGGTAGAATTTTGCAAGCAAATTTGTCCTTGTTCTTAGCCAAATTTTGAGAATTTTGGGATGTTTTTTACTACTTGATCTTCACTACCACATTCTCCTCCCAAAAAAAAATGTAAAGGTTGTATTGAGGTACTACTGTAGACACTGATTTTTAGTCATTGCAAAAAAAATTCTACAAATTTGCCAAAGCCCCCAATTTTCCACAAAATCACCCAAATTTGCTCAAATTCCTCCAAATTGCCTTTTCCTATCTAATTCGTCCAAATTTCCCTAGTCTCTAGCAATTTCCCGCTCATTCCCCCTAATTTCCCCAATTTCTTCTAAATTTCCCTAGCCCTCCTAATTCTATTCTATTCCCCCCTATTTTCCCCTAAAGTTCTTCTAAAGTTCCCTAAAATATTTTATTTTCTTCTAATTTCCCTTTTTTCCTAAAATTCTTAAGTTCTTCAATTTCTCCTAATATTCTTCTAATCTTATCCTACTATATTTACCCTCACTAATCATTCTTATATTCTTCCTAATATCCTAATTTTCACCTAACCTCCCTCATTTATTTCTCCCTCTCCCATCAAAATTCTCATAATCCATCTTATCCACCTAATCCCTCCACTAAGCCCTCCATTAGGCCCTAATCACCTTTCTAACCCACAACCCAATCCCAAGGGGAATGACAAAAGGAATTTTAAATTCCAAATCTAATCCCCAAAATCCAAGGCAAATCCCCCTCAATCCCTAGGAAATCCCATGGTAATTCCCCCCTCATTGAATTTCTAAGTTCTCCTATACCCTTTATACACATCTCCATGCAATTTTATGAATTTAAATTGTCATGCACCCCAAGGTCAACCTCCCTCGTAAATCCTACTTGTCCTCCACACCATCCACCTCATATTTTAAGGTAATTTAAAATTCCCAAGTGCAACCCCCAAAGCACACAAACCCCCATACCCATCTCATCACCCATGGGGTAATTAATGCCACTTGGGTGGGTGAGAGATCACTCCACCCAAGGGCATTCAATGTGGAGGTTGCACATCCCACCATGTGGAATCCTCTATATTTTTCTATGATCTTGCACCTATCACCCCCATGTCACCTACCCCTCCTCCCTCCAAAATTCTATAAATACCCCATCATTTCCACCATTTTCAAGAGAAGAGAAACAAAGTTGTTATCCTATCAAAATTGCACCAGGTCACCTTGTTGCTCTTGGATATTTAGTTTCCTTAGCCATCCACCTTGGGGAGCCTATCCCTTGCAACAATGGAGTCCACATGAAGCATTCAACTTGACTTTGACCAAAATTGCACTCAGATTAGTCTATATGTAGCAATACCACATGTATTAGAAGGGTTCTAGGGACCACCTACACCTCCCTACAAGGGCATATTGCCCCTCTCACTATCTACCCCTAACTATCCTAGATGGTCTTATAGAGGTAACCATTTTACATGGCCACCCAAAGCTGATCATACTAGACGGTCACATAGATACATAGAACCAAATATTAATCCATCAAAATAGGTAAATGAAGGCACAAAACACATTGCTTCTTGATTTTGTAAGGATTTAAATAGTTTTGGGGTTTTGTAAGCATTTGCATGTTATTTATAATGATTTGTTATATTTTTCTTTAACAAGGGTCTCATGTAAGGGAGGCCCTTCAGATGATTTTGATATATGTTGGTTTGCATGTTTGCAAGTTGATAGTAGTAGGTCAAGCACCCATGTGATCTACACACACATTCAAAACCCACCTATATCTCAATTATGGTATGGAGAAATATTGCATCCCTTGGCATGTTGTAAAAAGGGGACATCCTACTTTTGGATTTCACTTCAAAAGACACTATTATTTGAAAATCCTCTTTGATAAGGCTCTTTGTATTTAAAAGAATATTGTTATTTATCAATATATGCATGCTTTCCTTTCTTTTCTAGTTGTTTGCAAGGTGCATCTTCATTATCTACAAAATGGCACTCCCAATGGGACCTCACCTTTAGCTCATTAGGCATTACCTTGTTTTGTTCTTGAAGTTTCATATTTAATGGGTCATGTTTTAGGGTCATTTTATCACTATTTTGTAGTCTCATTTACCTATAATACTAACATTATATTATCTATTTTGGGTTAAGATTTATTGTAGCAGTGAAAGGAAGTTGTGGTGTAGTAATTTCACCTAATTTCCTACTCTGTGCTACCATCACAGACAATTCTCAATAGTCACAGACAATCCTTAACTGGGTTAGACGGTCACACATGCCAACATCATACTCAGAGCAAACCAGATAGCTTGTGGCTTACAAATAAGTCCTTCAAATTTAGGTAGAAATAGGTTCTTGGCATCCATTTTTTCTTCTTGTCCTCTTCCTTAGTCTAGTTAAAGTTTTATTTCCAAAAAAAAGAGTACTTTAGGACTTTCATCTAGCAAATTAGTTCTAGGCCTCCCTTCCTTGTAGGTCTTTCTTCTCTGTTATAGAAAGGAATAAAAAAGACCATGTTTGATTAGTTTACATTTTGGTTGTCTTGCTTTAAAAAAAAAAAGCATGTTAGTGTAGGTTTCATTTACTTTTCATATTAAACAAAAGAAAAAATAGTAAAAGTTCATGTAGATTAGGTTTTCTTTTCTCACATAAGCTTAAAAAAAAAGAGTCAAAATATTGTTTTCTAGTGTAGTTATATTTTGTTATTTTTATCTTATTTTTGCCCCCATCAGCTTAGATATCCTAGCAAGGAGTGGTTCACTTAATAATTCATTTAGATTTAATGCATATTCTATTTTAGTTCAAGGCTACTATCATTTATATAGTTTAGTTGCATCATAGGAGTACTCTTTAAAGTCCCTAGCATAGGTGACCCTTTTGACATTCCTAGTGTAGAACAATTGCATTTACCTTAGGGTAGGTTTGATCATCATCATTCATAGGAGCAGGGTCCTTTGACTTGTAGGATAATTATCCCTATTAGAACTTTTGTGTATATCATTTTAAAAACTTTACACCCATTTTATCTTGATTGTGTTCGGAACACATGTCTAACTATCCCTATCAGTTGGCTTGGAATGTTACTGATTGTCTGTGTCAATTACCTTGTGTGAATGTCCCAGACTATTACTAACTATCTATACTAGCTACCCTATGCAACCAATACACCTAGTTGATAGCTATCTAAGATAGTTTTGTCTATGATTTAGTCATGTTTTGGAGAACTATTGGAAAAATCACTTCCCACCTTTTGTTATGAAATAGGTTGTCTTTGTCCTGCTAACTATCTGCATTTAAAATTGAATCAACATTTTAGGTCCTAGCCCCATATTAGATCCTAAGGTAGTTGCATTTAGGTTTTTATCCCATCCAAAGATAGTTGCATCCATCATAGTCACATTTAGTTATTTTGCACTAAAAAAAATAAACCAAACAAAAATACAAAAAAAAATCAAACTTTTGTACACATTTATGCATTATCTACCATTCTGCACTATTATACACATACAATGTGAGGAAAACCTCCTAGCGATTTGGAATTCATCCCCAACTATCGATTGAGCCATTAGAATATTGCCATAGTTAGTATGCATAGTTTATCAAATTTCATCATCAAGAGACTGGTTACCCTTGGGATTAACTTAGGGTAACCTTATAGGTTAGAAACCCTTTAACCATGGGGCTTCATAATTAGTGGAGTGCAACTATCATTTTTATCCTAGCCTACTTGAGGATGAAGGAAGAGTTTGGATAGACCGAGAGTAAGACATAGACAGTGCAACCTCTTTCAGGAGGTACTTTTTGTCCCCTTAGGATACCTATTGCCTATCCTCCATCCTAGGAAGCTGTATTAGTTGTTCATGTATCATTACTTAAAATGGGGTGCACAAGAATACACTCTTATAGATTCCACTTCATCACCCACCTTTTGTAGTTCCTAGGTATAGGAACATAAAACACACAAAATAAAACTTTCAAAAAATAAAAAAAAACAAAACACAAAAACCAAAACCACCTTCAAAACCATTTTCCACATCTTGGCCAACACCTTCCAAAACCACCTCAAAACACTCTAAAACTTCTCAAAACATCCCAACAACATTAAAAAAACAAAACAAACTACAAAACGTAAAATAAAAATTGATCATTTTTTTTATTTGTTTGTGCATTTATCAGCTTTAATAAGCTAGCCACTTTGTTTTTGGGCAACTTGCTCTTTTGCCTCTATTTCATATACCCATCATTGTCACATCCATGGCTCATTCCACCTAATATCCATAACTATTTAACCAATATCCACCCCCTAAATTCCCCTATCATTAACCCCTTCCCATATAATCTCTGCCACCCCCATAGTATCATCAACCATCACCCACTTACAACCAACCATCCACTTCCCCATATTAGCAACAATCAACCCCATACTATCATCAACCTCATACCATGTATTATCAATCATCACCCACTGATAATAAACCATCAACCCATAAAGCTCCTCCACCACCACCTACCTATAATCCACCACTTCCTACCTATATTAAACCACCACCCACACAATATCAACCTTCACACTCTCATAAACCACCACCCACTTCTCACTACCCGCATCCTAGATATAACCCACCATCAACTTATCAATATCCACATACACCTCATCCATATCAACCACCCACTCAAAATACACCTAATCAATCACAACCATCTACTCCATATTATCCATAATACAATTTCCAACCATGCTCCACTCCTACTAACACCCCCACCATATATTATTGCACACCTCAAGATCTGCCCCAAGCATCCCAAGCGTCCCCAACCAATTCATATCAATCCCACTCGTATCCTCAACCATCCCCTTAATATCATCAATAAACCTCACAATATCATCAACCTTCCCCTATTTATCATCAACCACCACCCACTTTTACTCAACCATCATTCCAGCAAGCTCCTCCACCACAACCTACTTATAATAAATCACCTCCCACTTACGATCAATCTCTGATGCATATCATACACCCCTACAATATTCACATCACCTGCAACAACCACCACTACCTCGACCACCTCCACAACAATACAACCAACCTATTTCCCATCCCACACCTTCTCCTTAGCCTACATGTTACTTCACACCTCTCGCATGGCCCTTATCATCCATATTTTAAAAACTTCTCAAGTGACGTGAAATCTCCTTACCCAACATAGGGTCCCATGCTCCACATCAACCCACATATTTGGGACATAACATTGAGCAATTTTGTGTCTTCCATCACCAGTGCAGTCATGACATCAATCATTATCAATCATTCTATAACCTTGTACATGATATGATTGACCAAAGGATAATTATCATTGAACACCCTTCAACCCTCATCCATAAAAACCTTGGAAATCATCAAGTACCATTACCACAACCTGGGACAACATAACCACATAATGGTACCTCAAATTTTGTAACTTGGCCACATAAAGATCATCATAACAACAAGATCCCATGTCATAAAGGTTTTGTGGGAATGATCAATCATGACCACCTTGTGCTTTCTTTGTCTACCCCTTCTACCACTCGTCAAGAGCCTCCATCCTATGAGTACTCCGTTATCCATCCTGACCTTCAACCAAAATGTCCTTCTCCATATCTTACTACATTTGTCACAACACAAGCTAGCAAACCACCTTCCCCCACATCTTCATATTATATAACAACTACACCAACTACTTCTTCTCTCCATGCTCACCCTCCCCATTTCACCGTGTTAATCCCCTTAAAGCTCATTTACTCAACATCACTTTTGATCTTGAGGATGATAGTGTAGATGAATTTATTGATTCTTAGTATCTTTAGCCTTCATTAGATGACTCTTTCCAAGTTACCACCACCCATCCCATTTACTATGACACCTTATATGATAACCAAAGCTCTCACTCACCTAAAGTCCCTTCAACTTCTTCGAAGGAGAATCTACCTACCTCGTCACATATCCCACCTACACATCCCCACATCACCCCCATTTATATTGATGCCTTATATGTCCACTATACCAACCCTTATACTCCATATAACCACACCCATACTTACCTCTACTTCACCTTTCAGCACTCATACTTAAATCCCCTCTCATAAAGAGAAACCCTGCCCTCACACATCCTCCTATCCCATAGGTTCCATTAATCCTAGTGCTCCCATAACTGTGATAGCCTTTGGGATACCTCCTGAACTACCCTCATTAGAAAAGGTTAATCTCATTCTCCCTCAACCAACTGAAGGCACCATGTCCCTACCCAATCCAAACCTAGCCTTGTAGAGAGCCCTGTCACCCTCCTTGCCTCAATCATCAGGGTGTCTCCCATATCATATTCCAATTTCCTTATTCTCCTAATGCCTTCTTCATCCCCTCTCATTTCATCCCCCTCATCTCTTCCCCCACTTCTTCCAACACCCTCTTCACTACCTCTCTTACCAATACCATGTCTTCAATATATTATTCTAACACTGCTTCTTCCTCCTATTCTCCCATATCCTCACCTCATACACCATCCCCTTCATGTGCTTCACCCCCCATAATAGTGGTCTCAATCATAGTCTCCCCCTTTATAGCCTCCATATCCACCACCTCATCCAACATATCACACCCCTCCACTTCCAACTCCACCTCCATTGGACTTAAAAAAAATATTTGATTGACTCACAAATATTAAGTTACAATTGAGTCATCAACACACCCCTCCAACTCCACCTTCACTTGTCCTATAGCACATCTTGGATCGATTCAAAAACATTGAGATACACTTGAGTCACTATTGTACCCCATAGTTACAACTTAGTTTGCACCCCAATTTTTTGAAATATGTCTAGGTGAACTTAGGGTGCAAGGCTCAATTTTTTATGATTCCAAAGAATTAAACTTTTGGTTTTAATTTGAATTTTTAGCTTGCATCAAATTTTTGATTGCATTAGAGTCTTGAATTTGTTGGCACTTTACATTCTTGAAGACTAGGCTTTAGCTACATTCATTTAAATTCAATATCTTTGAATATTGGCATATAAACTGTATTATTTTGGCTAGATTACTTCAAAAAATTCAAGTCCTAAGGTTTTATTAAAGGTCTAAATAATTAAAATTCATTTTAGGGCATTCCAATCTCGTCACTTTTGCCCTACATTTTAATGTGAAATTGATATAGCCATAACTTGAGCTAGAAAAATTTGTTTGTGTTAATTCAAAAATTGGTAGAAAGATATTGATCTTATCTTCAGACTAGCACTAAAGTTTTAGAATTTTACCTATCAGGTGTTTCTAGAAATAGTAATTTATAGTAGCATCATGTGAAATTTATAATGATGTATCTCATGGACCGTGATGAATTTTAGATTATATGAATATATTTGAGTACCCATTTGGACCATTTAGATCCCTGGAAATTTTTGTAAGAACTTGAGAACTTTGAAATTTTCCCTATTTTTGGCACTTCGAGATGACTGAGAGCTCCAGGTCATATTTGGTCTCTATTAACCAAACCTAAAATAAGTCCTTGGATGAGTATATAAATTGCTATGATATCTATAATAACCTCTCATATATCTATGCAAAATAATCCATTTTTAATTTGGTGCCAAAGTCTGCAGACTCAGATCTCGGGAAAGCTTGTCATTGATAGACCAAAGACATTGCTATTACATCAACAAAAAATATCTTCCTTCAGTAAAAGGAATATGAATTCAAGAAACTATAATTGATAGACCAAATCCATCACTCTTACATAAGTGAAGAAGATTTCAATCGACGATCGCATAAATTCTTGGTTTGAGGAAATATTAATAATCACTATTGCAAAAGCCTCGTCATCGATGCAATCAGCACCAAGTAATCTAATCAGTGACAATGTATTTTTGGTAGCCTTCATTTCTCTTCAGGAAATACAATCAATGACAATGCAATCTGATCAACCACAGTGTATTTTTGGTAGTCTTCATCACTCTTCGGAAAGCCCATTGGTAATGCAATCAACGATAATGGTCTCACATTAGCCACAAGGATTATAGTGGGCTATTCAAGACATTAACGATCGCTCTTGCATCAACAACAATAGTTTTACATCAAAGACAAGGGTTTTTATGAGTGGATGCAATAATTAATTAACCCTAATGTTGAGCACTTTAAATAAAGCCTTAGAAAATGATTTAATGACAAAAAAAGGCTATCGCTGATTAAACAAAGCTATCGCTCTTTCCATCATTGACAAAGGGTTTGCATGAGCAACATGAATTTAATGGTTTGAATTCTCTCACAGATAGAACAAGGTTGTCATCGATTGCATGAGCGAAGGAGATTTATATCAATGATAGGGTTTGTAACAGGTTACCCAAGGCATTAAAAAATATATATTACACAGATGTGTATAATTATTAATTAACCCTAATGTTCAGTGTGTTAATAAGACTTTATGAATGATTTAATTAATTCAAATAATTTAATAAATAATTAGACCAATCAAATTCCATCGCTAATGTATCAATACCAAAAGTCTTGCATTATCGACATCCAATAAGATTTTATCACTAATGGAAAGGAGCCATCGCTGATTGTATCTTCAACAGTGATTTTCATCATCGACAAGGGTGTCTTTACTCATAATTTTAGCATGATTATAATACTAATGATAATCCATCACCGATCAAACAAAGCTATCACTCTTCCAATCAATGACAAGGGCTTCCCATGAGCGACATGAATTTAATGGCTCAAATTTCATCGTCGATCGAACAAAGCTGTCGTGCTTCCAATCAATGACAAGGGCTTTACATGAGCAATAAGGATTATGCATTTCTAATAGATTTTAAAAGAGATTTTTTTTAAGTTTAAACTATAGAAATGATTTTAGCATGATTTTATATTAAATTACGAAGCCTTTTAATTGTCCAGAATTAATATTATAAGCCCTAAAATTTAATAATTAAAATTAAAAGCCAAAACATTAGAAAATAATTAAAATTAAAAATTAAAATAAAAGGCTAATGTTAAACCTTAGGCAGACATTAAATAAATCTAAAAACATCAATATTAATAGTTATAATACCAAAATTTGAATTTATTTCATTGCCAAAGTCTTAAATTGGATTTTTTTTCTTCTATTCCTGCAGGTGATCGAAACGGGAGACAAACAGGGAAGTCAAATATTCAAGAAAGGAAGTCGAATGATTAAGAAGAATGAGATTAATTGAACCTAGACTAAAACCTAACCAGCCAGTGCATGACAAATTAGATGGAATGTGATGATTTAGCTACCCAAAGCTTCATGGAGAAGTTTCTAATTACTTAAAGATCCAATCTTCTTCATTAGCGAATACTAGCCTCAGGTCATATAGTTTGCTATTCGGTTTTTGATTGCCCAAGCTATAAGTGACAATAACGAGACCTAGAAATCCTATTGTCGATTTGAAGCCTTGTCACCGATTCGATTAGAAAAAATTCATCTTCATTAGCAACAATGAAATGACCTAAGTTCAAGTAAATATTCTTCATTGCTCTTAATAAAATCCTATCGTCGATCCATCAACGACAATGAGTTTTCATCAACGACAAAGTTGTGTGGAAGCATCCAAAGGGTCAAGTTATTATGGTCATAGGTATTCCCCCTCCCAACATGAGATGCTTAATAAAACATCAGCCTAAGTCTACCCAAAGTCTTAGAATCATCATCATAGATAGGAAGTTGCTTTCTCTCATACATCAACGACAACATATATCCATCAATGGGCAAGTCTGGATATCATCCTCGTAAAAGCATTATCGCTGATTAATAAGCAATAACCTAAGACAATAAAAAATGGTGTACCCATGCATATTCTCATCTCTCATTAAGACTGTTCATTGATGATTCATCAACGATAGATCCAAGTGAAGAGTGAAAGAAGCATCAATGGTTTAGATCATCCCATGAAGATCAAATGACTGAGCCAAATATGAAATGTTAACAATCTATAACATTCTCTAATCCCTGATTCATACAGTTGGATAGCATTAGATCCAAAGAAATTATAGATATTTAATGCAAAACAAAAAAACCTAAAGGATGACGAGGATTTACCATTGACCGATCTAGGACATGGAAAATACTATAATCCAAAAAATTTGAAAGAAACTACATTCATTGAACTTAGACCTGATTTCATACCAATTGAGAGATGACGATTTAGCTATCCCAAAGCTTCATAGAGATGATTATCTCAGTTGAAGATAGTCTGTGATAGCCCAGTTCTTGTTGTAATACATTCACATAAATTAGTGGAAGAGAGGATGCCAAGTGGCTACATATGCACCAAGTATTCAAAATAGAATTTGTAGAATCTAGACTATAAAAGAGGCCTTTCAAGCTAGAATTTAGTATCAAGCATCAAAATAGCAAAATTTTGCAAGAGGTATTTTGAGTGTTGGGTTCGGGTTGACAATATTTTTTGTATATATTTTTGTGTTCTCCATCTCTCCATTCTTCTCACATTTGTAAAGGTACTATCGAGAGTTAAGTAGCTCACCTGAGATTATTTCCTAGTAGTTGCTTGAGGTGTCAGAATTTATATGTCACTACAATTAGAACAGTAGATTGTATTCCCCTATTACTACATTCGAATAGGGTGAATATTGTGTTGTATTCTTTGAGAGACCTGAGTACACTACCAAGATATAATATTGTAATAATTTGGCATTGAACATAATACAAATTTTGGCTTCTGCTCTTTGGCATATTTCGGTGCAATGTGTGTATGTCACTTTTCTGTAAATTACATTATTTGAATCTACAAGCATCATTTATTTCATTGATTTAATACCTATGTTGATTACATTATTTGAATGAATGTGGGTATGTCAGTTCTTTTCTTATTTTTCCTATTGTTTCATAATATTGGTTAAGTTTTGCTACAATCACCCAATAGACAATGCATTGGTCTACATTATTGAAATTGAAGCTATAAATGCTATGTTTTCCTGGTCATCATAAAAATCCATTAGATCTGGTAGATCTTCGTAATAATAAAATTCATTATCAATTAGGCTCATTGTGGGGTGTCCAGATCCAACCTGCATTCTTAAGGATTTAGTATTTCAAGTTAAAGAGGTGAGTTTACTAGAGCTCACATATTAATATCCTTAAAATATTGGTTGTCACACTACCAAAAATTCCTAATCACAGTAGTCACCAATACATCTCTCCAGTACCTCCTCAATCATCCTCTATGCCATATTCCTCCACTTCTCTTCTAGCTTAACTTTCACCTCAACCTTCCCATCGACCTTGTCAACCTCATCCACCTTGTTCATATCACACTTGGTCGCCCCTATCAGAGCCAATGTCGATAGTATTTCAAAAGCTACAATATGCACGTCTAATCTCCCTACATTTAATCCATCCTACAAATCCTTATTGACCCAATTCTCAATACTACAATGAAAATTATTATTTCATTTTCCATGGTAGATGGGTCATGATATTAAATATTGTTGATAGTTCAAGCACGTAGTGCAATAATTTCTTGATCAGGGGGATTTAATCCTTCTATCTGCATAACCTTCTCCCATTTTGGTTTGCACATATCATAATTACCCCCATAATTTCCAAACAAACTAAAAAAAAACAAAAAAAAAGAACAAACAAAAAACAAAACACACAAAAAACTTCCAAAAAAACAAAAAAATAAAAAAACTGTTGTTTGCTTGTTTGATTATTTGAATGCTTGGATTTTTGTTTTATGTAGATGGTACCTACCTCTCACCAAAATCTTCTAAACCACCATTGCAACCTCCAAAACCATTTCACATCCATCCTTCCCAATGTTATCTTTCATTCCTCTACTTGTGGTCTAACCCCCAAGCTAGTTGACACCCGCTTGCATGTTGCGCATAACCACCATACACATTCATTCACATAAATCATACCCATCCACCCCTTTTCACTAGTCATCATTGTATCATCACATTCCACACCACCAAGTGCAACCAATGTTATCTCGTATTTTGATCAAATACCTAAACACCCATTTTTGGAAGCTATGTCTATCCAAGAACCTTGTCAGAGACTATCATTCGCTTTAATTAGCACCTTCATTTATAGATAGTTTTAACACTATGAATTTATTTGCTTTTTGTCATATTAGCACCAACATCCTTAGCTTCGTAGTTTAGTTAGATTAGCATAGTTATTTTACTGTGCTCATCAATTTTTTAATAACAAGGTTCAAAGGTTTTTGTAGCTTCCATCACTAGGACATCTTATATTGATTATAATTTGATAAGATCTTACATCGCTCTCTCAATTGTTCAACCACCCCACTTTGCACCCATCAACCACCTCATTCATGACCACAAAAAATTACATCACAACTACATAGCATTCAATTTTCATTCAATTCACATCTATTCTATCTCTCCTTTCCTTGTCTTCTTTCCTCGCACCACACTCCTAGTTGTATGGTCATGCTTCAAGTGGCTACATACCATGGATTGTTGTGCTTTCTCCCCTCTCCTCTTCTATTCTCCCTTCTCTCCTTCTGATTTTATTACTTGTTTCTTTTTCGCTTTCTTCTCTCTTATTTTTTATGCTTTGTCATTTTCCACCTTTTTCTCCCATAGTTGCACCATCACATATTTGAGCACTTTAATTTTTGATCTCAACACAATTTTTATCATTGTTTGGATCATTTTTGTATGTGCCGCTCTGCTTGTCTTTGTTTTTTAATCAAGGACATCTTCAAGATAGTATTTATCATTCACTTTCATGTATCAATCACTTTCATGTATATTTCCTATCCATAGCCACCCATCACCATCATTACATACACCTTACCACACCACTCATTTGACACCTTATATTTTGCATAGTCTTTGGTTCGAAGAATCTCTAGATTCTTTCAGTCACTCAACCATTTCTAATATTACAATCAACCTCAATTGAATGTCAGTTTGTTAGTGAGAGTTATCGATCATTCTTGGTTAAATCTTGCTCTCTCTTGGATCCTACATGTGTATCACATAGTAATTATATTTTGGTGCATAGGAAATATGAACTCATGAGTCATTATCAACATAAAAAAAAAAATCTCCCCTATTCTCCCTATCATGCATAATTCGATCCCAAGGATCCATTGTGTAAAAAAAAGAAGACAAAATTAGAAAAACATAGCACACAACAATAACACAAAATTATTTCTACCATTCATCATGGATCCTAGGCCATCTAAGACATTTCCATCAGGGCTATAGATTCCTGGTTGGTAGTGGAGCACCATCGAAGGGTTATTGGGTTACCTCCATCGGGGCTATAGATGCTTGATTGTTAGTGGAGTAAGTCATGGCGAAATGTCTATCACTTTAGCGACCTTATTTTGTATAGACCTATGTATGCTTGCAAGTGAGCTAGATTATTAGTGTAAGCTATAATTTATTAGTCTAACCTCCGTAAAAATTGACAATGAACATTCACTGCACACATAGTTGGTCCTTGAGAGACTTGACTCCCTAGGGTGGTCTTACTATCTTCGAGGGTCTATTTGATTACTAGATAAGTTTCATTGTGGTCACTAGGATGCTTGAGTCTCTTGAAAGTACATTTAGATCCCTAAGATATTCACATTAGTGGTCTCCTCCAAATTTGCTTGTTTTATCCTTTTCATCCATTCCATCCATATTTTTTGTCTTATGTCACCATTTATCACACTATTTGATCAATACTAATGTGGTTGATACCCTTGATTAAGCAATTAAATTCATGCATATTGTCATGTGTCCATACCCTTTTCCAACAATGATCAAACTTGTATAATTGATATTTATATTATTATGTCTATTACACAATCAGAGTCACATCGACACATAAGCACATAGTAGCACTCACTAGTCCAAAGACCATTTCTCATCACCTACATATTCATCATCTATATTTTTGTCAATCATCTCACCATTGTCATCTATTTTATCTTACAACTGCTCGTCGCTTGAGGGGATAAGCAAAACCCTAAAATTTTGAAGATCATTCACATTTTTGCTAAGGCAACAAGCAAAATACTTACACTCAAAGGACTAGGTGTCTCTTGTTTTTGCATCACATTGTGTTTCACACAACACAATATAAAAAGGGGCATATGTAGACACTGATTTTTAGTAATTTACAAATAAAATTCTTTAAATTTTCCAAAGCCTCCAATTTACCACAAAATTGCCCAAATTTGATCAAATTCCTCCAAATTTCCTTTTCCTATCTAATTCATCCAAATTTCTCTAGTCTCTAGCAATTTTGTTGAGCAAGGTGCAGCGATAGTATTGTCATTGTTGTTAACACAGTCAGAAAGATCGGTTGATGTAGTGGACAGGAGTTCAGAGTATGTATAGTGAAGTTAAAAGCTCATGAGGATGTTTTTGATGTTTGGGTGAAGTTGTTACAGGTTGTCCAAGAAGACCGAAGTGGCCCATATGCAAAAGAGAAGCAAAAAAGCAAAGGAGAAAAAGAGTCGCGATATCGCGACATGTTGCATTTTCGCGGCCAAAAGATAAGAGAAAATGCAAGGAGAAAAAGTGTGGCGATATCGCGACATGTTGCATCTTCGCCGCCATAAGAGAAGAGAAAATGCAAGGAGAAAAAGTGTCGCGATATCGTGACATGTTGTATTTTTGCGACTCAAAAAGGGTAGCCAGGCAGAGAAAGAAAAATTATCACGATATCATGACATGTTGCATTTTTCATGACTCGAAAAGGGCAGGAATGCCGAGAAGAAAAAGTGTCGTGATATCGCGACATGTCGCATTTTCGTGACTCGAAAAGGGCAGGAAGGTAGAGAAGCAAAAGTGTCGCGATATCGTGACATATATAGCAGGCAAGAAAAACTGTCGCAATTTCGTGACATGTTGGAAGAGAAAAAGGCAAGTGGAAAAACTGTCACGATTTCGTGACATGTTGGAAGAGAGAGAAAAAGCTGGAAAAACTGTCACGATTTCGCGACATGTTGGAAGAGAGAGAAAAATCTGGAAAAACTGTCACGATTTTGCGACATGTAGGAAGAGAGAGAAAAAGCTGGAAAAACTATCGCGATTTCGCGACATGTTGGAAGAGAGAGAAAAGGCAGGAAAAACTATTACGATTTCGTGACATGTTGGAAGAGAAAAAGGCAAGTGGAAAAACTGTCGCGATTTCGCGACATGTTGGAAGAGCAAGAGAAAGTAGGAAAAAATATCACGATTTCACGACATGTTGGAAGAGAAAAAGGCAAGTGGAAAAACTGTCATGATTTCACGACATGTTGGAAGAGAAAAAGAAAGTAGGAAAAAGTATCGTGATTTCGTGACAAGTTCGAAGAAAGAGAACAAGTAAGAAAAGTGTCACGATTTCGCGACAAGTTCCAAGAAAGAGAACAAGTAAGAAAAGTGTCACAATTTCGTGACATGTCACATTTTCGTGACTAAAACAGGAAAGAGAAAGTAAGTTTGAAAAGTGTCGCGATATTGCGACATGTCACATTTTTGTGACAAAAGTAAAAGAGGAAGTGTACGAAGTAGAACTGTCATGATTTTGTGACAAAAGCAGAAAGCAAGACTTTGGAAGCAGAAGTGTCGCGATTTCGTGACAAAATCAAAGAAGTAAAGTATGAAAGCAGAAGTGTCACGATTTCGTGACAAAAGTAGAGAAGAAGACTTTGAAGGCAGAAGTGTCATGATTTTGCGATAAAAGCAAAGAAGCTAAGTACGAAAGCATAAGTGTCACGATTTCACGACAAAATATAAGTTGAAGACTACGGAGGCAGAAGTGTCGTGATATCGTGACAAAAGCAAAGTCAAAGTCTATGGAAGCAGAAGTGTCATGATATCATGATAAAAGCAAATATGAAGTATACGAAGGCAGAAATGTCATGATATCATGATAAAAGAATAGAGAAAGTGTACAGAGGCGAAAGTGTCACGATATCGTGACATGTATTTTCGTGGCAACAACAACAAAAGAAGCTACAGAGGCAAAAATGTCACGATTTCGTGATAGGTCATAAATGCGCAAGTCAAGAAGGAGAACCCGACTGAAATGAGAAGTATGACAGTGGACCGACATCACTATGAAATTTATAAGGGTAGTTACAGAGTGATTTCATACTGCTAAAATACGAAGAGTGATCAAAAGTAAGTATGGCGGTTACAGGGTCTGTCCAGAATGAAATCATCAAGCGATGGATAAACCGAACATCTTCTTGAGTTGAAGCCGACGAAGACCGATGACAGTCGACTAAAATTAGGGTTTACAGTTGTTATGAAAGCCGACTAAGATTAGGATTTACAGTCGACTAAGATTAGGGTTTTCATCATAAAAAATATTGTTATAAAAGGAGGGTTGTTTGGAGAATTGAGATGATGGTCGAATGTGTGTGAAATATGGTCGTTGTGCGTAGAGAGCAAGTCATGTCGAATCGTGCTAAGTGCAAAATTTGCAAAGAGAGAAGAGTGCGCAAAAGGGAGAAGATGATCGTGAAGTTCGACTGTAACAAAGCAGAGTGTGCAAAGTGATTACGCAGAGAGAGTAGAGTGCGTAGAGAACGCAAAGGTGAAGAAGACCAATCAGGGTCTTGCAAAAGCAAAGGTATCTTACTGTCAAACTTATAGATTCAAATTGAAGTCCAAGTTGGTGCTTGGCATTAGGGGTTGGTGCTCCTTCCAGTTGGTAATGGGTGGTGGTCCTTCTAGTTGGTGTGGTAAATGGGTGGTGCTCCTTTCGGTTGGTCGGGGGTTGGTGCTCCTTCTAGTTGGTGCTAATAAATCGGGTTGGTGCTCCTTCGCTTGGTAAATCAGGGGTTGGTGCTCCTTTCTGTTGGTGCAGATAAATTAGGGGTTGGTGCTCCTTCCAGTTGGTGCTGGTAAATCAGGGGTTGGTGCTCCTTTCTATTAGTGCAGATAAATCAGGGGTTGGTGCTCCTTCCAGTGGGTGCTGGTAAATTGATTGTAAAGTTGGTACTTTGCAAAGGCTAGATTTGGATGGGAGTCCAAGCAGTCAATTTTTGAGGAGTAGCCAAATCGGTGAACCTCGTTACATCTTGTGTTGTGTGATGCTCTCTTGCTATGTTTGCTTTATTTGATTTTAAGTTTTCATTGTTTCGGCTTTAAGAGTTGAAGATTTAAGTTTTAAAGAGCTACACTGATTCACCCCCCTCTCAGTGTCATTGTGAGACTAACAATTGGTATCAGAGCTAGTTTCCCTTGTCAGGCTAAATCAGCTAGGGTTGATCTTGGATTAGTACGCAATGGGTAAGAAGAATAGATCTTCCTCCAATAAGGCATCTCAGTCAGTTTCAGTTCCTGTGGAAGAGAAAATTGAACTAGAAAATATAGGAGTGAATTCTGAAGTATATGATGAAAACCTTGAGGCTGAAGTAGATCTAGAAGGTGAGTTGATCACTGCACTTGAAGAATTGGGTATAGAAAGGAAAAAGAACAAAAGACTATCCAAGAAGTTGGAAGAATATGGGGATAATATTGAAGATCTCTTCTTACAAATTTAGAAATCCAAGAAAATAGAAGAAGCCTTGAAGTCACGCCTGGATGATAAAGGCGATGTATGTAGCAAACATGAAGAGGAATCTAACAAAGTTATTAGTGATCTAAAGCTACAAGTAGAAGAGTCCAAAAGGACTGAAGAAACTCTCAGGTCACAGATCAATGAGAAAGAGATTGTTTGCTGCAAACAAGAAGAGGAGATTGTTTCATTGAGGAAACAACTAGAAGAGGCCAATACAAATCTCAAATTTGAGAAGAGCACAGAGTTGCTAGATAAAATGATAAGGCAACAAAGAAGCCCAATGGTTAAGCTTGGTCTTGGATGTGAAGTTGAACAACCTTCATCTTCTAAATATGCAGAGAAGAAGAAGTCCACTACTGAAGGATCAAAGCAAGAAAATCTTGAAGTCGAATCTTCAAAAGGAAGAAAATCTCAAAGGAGATCTACAACAAAGCAACCACAACAAAAGAGGTTCTATCACTCTCACTCTATTCATAATAATGCTTTTAATGGCTATTGTTTTAGATGCAACCATTATGGTCACAAGGCAATTTATTGTGGATTGAATAATAGATCAAAGAGTTATGCTGGTAGAAATACATCTGTTATTCCGGTTGAACACCATGTGCAATGTTTTAAATGTAATGGTCATGGGCACATAGCAAGGTTTTGTCCAAGAACTTTTGTATCTAATCTAAGGCAAGAAAGTAGATTTCATCAGACACAAAGAATGCAACACAGATAGGGAAGAAATCATGTGCATCAAAGAAAGGAAAATAATCATCCATCAAGGATGCACAAGAGACAACCACCCAGTAGAAATGGTTTTTCACCTTTGATGGATTATGTAGTAGAATGTTATAACTGTCATAATTTTGGGCACACTACAAGAAATTGTCGAAGTACATTTGCATCAAATCAATTTCAGGGAAGAAAATTTCAACCAAATGGAATGAGACAAAATAGAATATTTCTCGAAAAACATGCACAAGCTACTGAAAAAGAAAAGTCAAAACAAGAGCCCAAAACTGTAATCAAACCAGAGTGGAGAAAGAAAGAAGAAAGGAAATCGTGTCTCCTTGGACTGAAGGAGACTACTCCTCTATTGCACTAAGCAACTCTAGGTAGCACATCCTCAGGGGAGCAATCTTAAAGTTTTATTTTAATGCTCCTATGTTGTTTGGTTATATGAGGATGAAAGGCAAGTAGTCAGGGGGAGTTGTCGTATAGTTGTCAAAATGTGTTTCAGTTCATGTAGATGTTTGTGGAGATAGTGTCAATTGATGTGCTTCAGCAGAACAACATGGTGAACAACTAGGTTTTTGATGCAACAGCTGATAGGCATTATCTGAGATAGAACATGCAACACAGGTCGACGTGTCATGGAAGCATAAGCTGGCAGGTGCTGGTTTTGAAGCCTGTAACATTCCCAATCTGTAGATAAAATAGAATCCGTGTTGTGAGTACGTCTCAATTCATCGACCAATATCGAGGGATGACTATGGTAAAGCTCTTCATGATCATTATGAAAATTACTGCCAACGTGTAGGTGGAAGGCATGAGGTTCTTAACCAAAAATACAACACATCATTTGGTATAAGAGAGCATCAATTTTCTCTAAAGAAGTAGCCATTATCAAAGAGATGCCAAAGTCAAAGCAAACAGTGGCACTAGCACCCAGTTCGTCAAGAGTGCCAAGTGGCACATGCAAGGCAGAGACGTTGAGAGAATAGCACCCAGGTGGTGAAGCGCCAAGGAGGACAAGATGCCTATGCACCTAAGAAAGTCTTGCATTATTTGAGAAATGTGAGATATTTCCAGAGGATTCCCTTGATCACAACGAGGAGAAATGCTCCCTAGAATCATGTGAAGAATGTTTGCCTAAGACATTGAGTAGCCCTGACATATGCCCTAACAAGCAGCAGAATATCGAGTGTTGATGACTGCACGCAGATTGAGGTTCCAATGCTAGATGTAACGGTCCATTGTAAATACCTGCACAGATGATGAAAACATTCATGGTAGCCATTAGAAACCAGAGACATTGAGCTGCACAACGGATGTGAGGCAAAGTCGTCAGTCACAGAGGAGGTGGCAGTCAAAAGGTTGAAGAAATTACGTGCAGGCTGCCTGGAGAGTCGGTCACTTTTGATTTGGGAATAACTTTTTGCGCAGCTAAGAGTTGAGTGTTGATCATACTATACTAAATAAGTAAAAGCAAGGTACAACAAGAATTATAATATGATGAGCAGATATTAGAGTTCTTATCCAAGAAGACTTTATGATAGAAAGAGTACCAGTGGAGGTGCATTCTATCTTGGAGACAGGTTGGTCACGTGGAACAGTAAGAAACAAGAGTCAGTCTCCCTATCCACAGTAGAGGTAGAATATATTGTAGCGACAACGTGTTGTATGTAGGAGAAAGTTGCGGAAGGTGAGGTTAAATTGGATTTTGTTCCAACAACAGAGCAAGTAGCGGATATCTTCACAAAACCATTGCCCAAGGAAGTCTTTGAGTATCTTCGCAATAAATTGGGAGTGGTCACGCTTCCCAAGAATTGACTAGCTATCATGATCACATTCTCAGGGGGAGCATTTGTGTATTTGTTTATCTTTTTGCTCATGTTTGTGATTTTTGCTAAGTGTAATAATTTTTGTCTGAGAATGTTGTGCATGGACTCAGGGGGAGTTTACAGCAGCCCTTTTGGTATTGTTGTCAAAGGGGGAGAAGAGTTACAGGAAATTGCTCAAGAGTTATAAGAAATTGCACGTGTGTTGCCAACAATTCCAAAGGGGGAGATTGTTGAGCAAGGTGCAGCGACAGTATTGTCATTGTTGTCAACACAGTCAAAAAGATCGGTTGATGTAGTGGACAGGAGTTCAGAGTATGTACAGTGAAGTTAAAAGCTCATGAGGATGTTTTTGATGTTTGGGTGAAGTTGTTATAGGTTGTCCAAGAAGACCGAAGTGGCCCATATGCAAAAGAGAAGCAAAAAAGCAAAGGAGAAAAAGTGTCACGATATCGCGACATGTTGCATTTTCGTGGCCAAAAGAGAAGAGAAAATGCAAGGAGAAAAAGTGTCGCGATATCGCGACATGTTGCATTTTCAAGGCCAAAGAGAAGAGAAAATGCAAGGAGAAAAAGTGTCGCGATATCGCGACATGTTGTATTTTCATGACTCAAAAAGGGCAGCCAGGCAGAGAAAGAAAAAGTGTCACGATATCGCGACATGTCGCATTTTTGTGACTCGAAAAGGGCAGGAAGGCTGAGAAGAAAAAGTGTCGCGATATCGCGACATGTCGCATTTTCGTGACTCGAAAAGGGCAGGAAGGCAGAGAAGCAAAAGTGTCGCGATATCGCGACATATACAGCAGGCAAGAAAAACTGTCGCAATTTCGTGACATGTTGGAAGAGAAAAAGGCAAGTGGAAAAACTGTCACGATTTTGCAACATGTTAGAAGAGAGAGAAAAAGCAGGAAAAACTATCGTGATTTCATGACATGTTGGAAGAGAGAGAAAAAGTAGGAAAAACTGTCACGATTTCGTGACATGTTGGAAGAGAGAAAAAGTAGGAAAAACTATCATGATTTCGCGACATGTTGGAAGAGAGAAAAAGCAAGAAAAACAGTCGCGATTTCGTGACATGTTGGAAGAGAAAAAGACAAGTGGAAAAACTGTCATGATTTCGCGACATGTTGGAAGAGAAAGAGAAAGCAGGAAAAATTGTCGCGATTTCACAACATGTTGGAAGAGAAAAAGGCAAGTGGAAAAAATGTCACGATTTCGTGACATGTTGGAAGAGAAAGAGAAAGCAGGAAAAAGTGTCACAATTTCACGACAAGTTCGAAGAAAGAGAACAAGTAAGAAAAGTGTCTCAATTTCGCGACAAGTTCGAAGAAATAGAACAAGTAAGAAAAGTGTCGCGATTTCGCAACATGTTGCATTTTTGTGACTAAAATAGGAGAGAGAAAGTAAGTTTGAAAAGTGTCACGATATCGCGACATGTCGCATTCTCGTGACAAAAGAAAAAGAGGAAGTGTACAGAAGTAGAATTGTCACAATTTCGCGACAAAAGCAGAAAGCAAGACTTCAAAAGCAGAAGTGTCACGATTTCACAAAAAAAGCAAAGAAGTAAAGTACGAAAGCAGAAGTGTCATGATTTCATGACAAAAGTAGAGAAGAAGACTTCGAAGGCAGAAGTGTCACGATTTCGTGACAAAAGCAAAGAAGCTAAGTACGGAAGCAGAAGTGTCGCGATTTCGTGACAAAAGCTAAGTTGAAGACTACGGAGGTAGAAGTGTCGCGATATCGTGACAAAAGCAAAGTCAAAGTCTATGGAAGCAGAAGTGTCACGATATCATGACAAAAGCAAAGACGAAGTATACGGAGGCAAAAATGTCATGATATCATGACAAAATAATAGAGAAAGCGTATGGAGGTGAAAGTGTCATGATATCGCGACATGTATTTTCGTGGCAACAACAACAAAAGAAGCTACAGAGGCATAAATGTCACGATTTCATGATAGGTCGTAAATGCACAAGTCAAGAAGGAGAACCCGACTGAAATGAGAAGTATGACAGTGGACCGACATCACTACGACATTTATAGGGGCAGTTACAGAGTGATTTCATACTGCTGAAATACGAAGAGTGATCAAAAGTCAGTATGGCGGTTACAGGGTCTGTCCAGAATGAAATCATCAAGCGATGGATAAACCAAACATCTTCTTGAGTTGAAGCCGACGAAGACCGATGATAGCCGACTAAAATTAGGGTTTACAGTTGTTATGAAAGCCGACTAAGATTAGGATTTACAACCGACTAAGATTAGGGTTTTCATCATAAAAAATATTGTTATAAAAGGAGGGTTGTTTGGAGAATTGAGATGATGGTCGAATGTGTGTGAAATACGGTCATTGTGCGTAGAGAGCAAGTCGTGTCGAATCATGCTAAGTGCAAAATTTGCAAAGAGAGAAGAGTGTGCAAAAGGGAGAAGACGATCGTGAAGTTTGACTGTAACAAAGCAGAGTGTGCAAAGTGATTGCGCAGAGAGAGCAAAGTGCGCAGAGAATGCAAAGGTGAAGAAGACCAGTCAGGGTCTTGCAAAAGCAAAGGTATCTTACTATTAAACTTATAGATTCAAATTGAAGTCCAAGTTGGTGCTTGGCATCAGGGGTTGGTGCTCCTTCTAGTTGGTGCTGGTAAATCAGGGGTTGGTGCTCCTTCCAGTTGGTGCTGGTAAATCAAGGGTTGGTGCTCCTTTCTATTGGTGCAGATAAATCAGGGGTTGGTGCTCCTTCCAGTTGGTGTTGGTAAATCAGGGGTTGGTGCTCCTTTATGTTAGTGCAGATAAATCAGGGGTTGGTGCTCCTTCCAGTGGGTGCTGGTAAATTGATTGTAAAGTTGTTACTTTGCAAAGGCTAGATTTGGATGGGAGTCCAAGCAGTCAATTTTTGAGGAGTAGCCAAATCGGTGAACCTCGTTACATCTTGTGTTGTGTGATGCTATCTTGCTATGTTTGCTTTATTTTATTTTAATTTTTCATTGTTTCGGCTTTAAGAGTTGAAGATTTAAGTTTTAAAGAGCTACACTGATTCACCCCCCCTCTCAGTGTCATTGTGATACTAACAAATTTCTCACTCATTCTCCTTAATTTTCCTAATTTCTTTTGAATTTTCCTAGATCTCCTAATTCTATTCTATTCCCCCTATTTTCCCCTAAATTTCTTCTAAGGTTCCCTAAAATATTTAAGTTCTTCAATTTATCCTAATCTTCTTCTAATCCTCTCCTAATCTGTTTAGCCTCTCTAATCATTCTAATCTTCTTCCTAATCTTATAATTTCCACCTAACCTCCCTCATTTATTTCTCCCTCTCCCCTAAAAATTCTCATAACTCATCTTATCCACCTAATACCTCCACTAAGCCCTATGTTAGGCCCTAATCATCTTTCTAACCCACAACCAAATCAGAAGGGGAAGACAACTTTTTTTTTTTATTCCAAATCTAATCCCCAAAATTGAAGGTAAATCTCCATCAATCCTCAGGAAATCCCATGGGAATTTCCCCTCATTTAATTCTTAAATTCTCCTACACCCTCTCTACACATCTCCATGCAATTTTATGAAAATAAAATTTTTATGCACCCCATAGTCAACCTCCCTCATAAATCCCACCTGTCCTCCACACCCTCCACCTCACATTTTAAAGAAATTTAAAATACCCAAGTGTAGCCCCCAAAGCACATGTTAGAGTTAGATTCTATTACATCATTTGGATCATGTAAATGTACCTTCCTAGGTACATAATTAGGACATTAGATTAATTTAGGGGGAAGATATCTAGTTACTTCATGCAATGTAATAAGTGCACAAGTGTCAATGTGCAAGTTGTAAATGTGCAAGGTGTCCCTTGCACAACTAGGTAGAGTGTTGAACAAGGAATCTATCTTCCATTATAAAAGGGCCTCATTGTAAGAGTTTGATAAGTAAGTCAGTATGTATTAGTAGTAGTAGTAGTAGGAGAGCACATTATAATTTTGTAGCATCTTGCATGGAGTGTCCATTTTCTTCATAGCAATATTGTATTCATTTATACCATTTCTATTTATATCATATTTTTGAGATCTTGTAAATTTACTTTCTTTTATATTTTACATATTGTGATTTCCATATCCCATTGCAATCTACCTCTAAATATAACAGTGGTATTAGAGCCATGGTAGGTCTAGTCACAGTAGAACTAGATATTGTAGAGTGAGAGGAGAACCACCATTATTGTGGAGCTAGAATGTTTTAGTGAACCTGATTTACCACAGTGCATAGGCTCTTGCAAAAATATTTAGAAGAATCAAGGTGTTAGAGAAAGCTTTTAGAAAGTGCTATTGCTAAAATAGGGCCAATCACCATAGCTTCAATTTTTACGAACTGGATGTTTCGTTGAATTCATTGCATGTGAATTTCATCATCTAGTAGAACAAACTAAAAAGAGAAAATTTGAAATTAATTGGGCTCAGAGTCTTCCCACAGAGTTATAGGGAAAAAATCGTGAAGATACAGACTCAGCATTTGATCCACTAGTTTGATTAATCAACTAGTGAAGCTCATCTAAGAGATCATAGAAATTTACTATTGTATGAAGTTTCTTTTATTATAGGGAACTAAACCTCATATGATTAGGGCACCTCCTACAACAAAAATCTAGGAGATTTCAACTTTGTTGCTCGAAGGTCAGAGTGCCTTCATAGTGTAGAGATTAGTTTTTTAAGAAAGAAAACTTCAGAAGAGACTCTAGGAGGAGTCATAGTGAATTCTAAAGATTGAAGATCTCTATTGATAAAGTTAACTTCACAGTAGAAAATGCCATAGAAGGCTTGATCTATGAAAAGGCCATAAAAGCCTTAATCCTAAAAAGGCCATAGAAGCCTTGTTCTAAGAAAAGGCCATAGAATCCTTAATATTAAAAAGGCCACAAAAGCCTTGATCTAATAAAAGGCCATAGAAGCCTTAATCCTAAAAAGGCCATAGAAGACTTGATCTAAGAAAAGGCCATAGAAGCCTTGATCCTGAAGAAGACTCTAGAAGAGAGTACCTAATTAGAAGTAAATTCATACTTCAGTACTAATCATTTATTGTAGGGAAAGGAGATTCAGTAAGTTGGGAAACTTCCTACAAGAAATTTATGAAGAATAGTTTCTTCAAAATCAATCCAACACCTGAAGCAAACTTGAGGGTGAAGAGATCTGGTGATGATATCATTGAAGAAACTTCCTATATTGGAAGGAAAATAAGGACTAGGAGAGCCATGTTCAAATCTAGAAGCAGTAGAATCAAGTGATCTAGGAAGAAGATCTCAATTCTAGAAGTTGAAGAAGAAGGTCTCAACGAAGACCAAAGTAGTTGCAAAGTCAAAGAACTAGGAGAGATAACAAGGAAAAAGGCTTGGAGAGTCTTGTTGCTAAAGAAAGATCATAAAAAGATTTCCTAGAAGAACTCATTGGAGAAATTCTCCATAAGGGAGAAATTTTTTGATAAGATAAATATTTGGTACAATTATCACCATCCACAAACAAGCCCAATCAGGAGTAGAAGAATTGGAAAGGAGTCCCAAAGAAGATATAAAAGACCTCAAGACATTTAGAGTCTTGGGAAGAAGATCCTACTTGAAGTTAGAATTTGATAATAATACTTGAAGACAAAAGGAGTTTGTCAAAGACAATAAACTTGAATATTACCTAAATATTCCTCTGAATCCACAACAGAAAGGAGAAGATCAAACCACCAAACCCTAGGCTCATGAAATAAAGTTTGAGATCTATTTTTGGTGAAGGAGGAGCTGCTCGAAAAAGCCAATAAAATTTGTAGAAAGCAACAAGCTTGATCTACATTCTCTATAAAAGATATAAAAAAGGTAAGCAAATATTGGTGCAAGTGAATTCATTAATCAGATTACTCAGATTTTTTTTTTAAGCACCTTATGTTAGATTAGAAGTTGCAAGGAGGAAGATTGCATTATAAGTCTTAAAATAAGTGCAAAAAGGAAATTTATTTTTAAGGTTCATTTGCACATTAATTTGGAGTTGATTATATTACAAAATTACAACTATCTATCAACTACCTATCTTATAGGTACATCTTTTTTTTCCTTGGAATAACAAAGGTAGTACCATTTATAGGGGGTAGAAGGACATTCTTATCCAATAAACATACGACCAAGGAAAGGAGCTATCAAAAATCTCACACAAGTAGTAGATTTATGAAAAAAGAAAGATCTCACACAACCCTATTCAATAGACTTGCATCCAAGAAAAAGAGCTATCAAAAAGCTCACACGAGTAGCAGATTTGCATCCAAAGCAAGAGCTACCAAAGAGCTCACACGTCCAGGAGTTGAGGTGTTTAAAAACACCATTTTTCTTTTGTTAGATTCAAACCTATAAGAAACATATCACATGCAATAGTGGAGCCATTGAAAGAAGGTATTTTACTCATGCTTACATAGAAATAAGGGTAGTATTCAATGATAGGTTATCTAAATAAAATACAAAGCATTGGATGTTATAACCAGTGGCAAAGAAAGGAATAAATCGACATTAAAAACCTACAAACAAGTATAAATATCAGAGATATACCTAAGGCATCCATTGAAGAGAGTGTCCACCAAAATAAGATCTCGAAGGTGCATCATAAGACTATGAAGCTATCCAGTTGTAGTCATGCATCATCCTCTCCAAGCCAATGTGCAAAAGAAATCTTGCATACCAAGAAACATAGCAAGATCATGTAGGGTGCAAAGATAAAGGAGAAATTAGGGTTGCAAGTTCATCCTTAGAGTGTTAGAAAGAAGGCTTGCATGCACAAGCTACTTGGCACAAACTTTCTATGTCTTACAACATTTGAGTGCTCACCTAAAGGGAGTTGCATTCAGTTGGAGGGAGTTAGGATTATTTGGAGGCTACCACCAACCTCATCACTATCAAAGTAACGTCTATCACTACTGAAGGAACGTTCATCATTAATGAAGAAATATTAAAGAAGTTTGTATTGTAATATTTTGTGTGACACTTGTCACAAATTCCATCCTTCTTAAGATGCCAATCTTGGAGAATGAAAGACACATTAGTGTGTGAATTGGAATGCCACCAAGTAGAGTAAGGAAGTAGTCAAACAAAGTTAAAGCATCGAGGTGAAATGCCTTTACACCATTAAAATGTGTAATAAATATGTTTACGAAGATGTCATAAAACCAACAAACATTATTTACATTTGGATAATCCCTGCAAGTGATATCCGAAGATACCTTTTACCTGCAGTTGCAAAAGTGAAGGATCGTCAATAAAGGAATGAGTTTGTGCTGGTCCAATGGGCTTTGACTGTCCATGAGTGCTACACAACATGTAGCTACAAATATATCGATGCATAGTATTAAGGAGTGATTGAGGTAAATATCCTTATGCTTATTTTAACATAAGATTTTTGGAGTTATAGGGGAACATATTATCTATTACAATATTAGATTAAATAAGCATGCTTCAGATTTGTTGATATTTTCAAAAGTTATCTAGGAGAAATAAGGGTTGTTTAAATTACTTACAAATATTATTTTCTAATTTTTCCAAACTTGGGAGTTATAAGGAATACAACATCAAACTTAGGAATTGGAAATTAGAAAACATTAAATAAACCAAAAGGGGGTATTTAAAGAGGTTTATTATAATTTTTAAAAGTTGGAATTTTTATAGTGTTGTCTCGAAACACTCAAAGGAATAAAAATAAATACCAACTTCAAAACCTCTTCAAATAATTGAAAATAGTGCTTAGTTAAATAGGAGTAATAAGGAGATAGAGAAGTTTTTTGTATTTACAAAATTTTACAAAATCAACTTAAAATTGAACTACACTATACAAAAATACTATATTTATAATATATTCTATCCAAAACACCATAGGGAGTCATAAGGCATTCTAAAAAACTTGGTAATATTAGCATCCTTAAAAAAATATCAAGTTCTAAATTCATTGGATAGATGTAAGCTTTCTACAAAACCTAAAACTTATTAGGTTTATGAACTCTCATCATTAGGGAGATATAAGGAAGTCTACATAACCTATAGGTTAACAAAGGTTTTATCAAATCAAGCTTTTATATATTCTAGGGGGTTACATATACCTTAATATTGGGAGCTATAAGGTATTCTACTAAGACTCTATAAAATTCATGGATGAAATTCTGAGAAACACTTTCAATAATGAAGAACTATTCCAAGAAGTAAAATATTACTCTCAAATTTTACTAGATACACTCGAAGGATACAAGTATTTATCAACTAGCAACAAAGAAAATTTCTCCTTATATCTTAAGAAAGCTAAAGAAGGTAATTTTGCAGCCTTGATTAATTATCTCCATAAAAACCTCTTCACAACATGGTGGAACTCACAAAAATTGATTATATTCTCACAAGAAGAGTGTCTAATGATTTATCTAGCATTTATTGTGTTTTTACTTACTCAAAACAAGAAGCAAGTCAGCAATAAGGAACAATATTAAGTGATGATGAACTAATTTTACATGAAGCAAAAAGTCCACTAGCTCCAATGCAGAATCTCAAAAAAAAAAGAGAGAAGAAAATGCATGCAAAAAAGGGATACAATACTACAAAGATTGAACCTATTGAGCATGCTCAATTGAAAGAGGAACCTACAACATCAAATTTCTCTGCATCAACTGAAGAAACAAACTACTAGATGAATCCCATCATAGTTAGCAGTGAAGGAGAATACAAGTTCCATTATCCAATGGAAGAGGATCCATATTGAAGACTAAAAGTATTCAGTGCCCAAATAATGTAATACAGGGGGGTGTTAGATTTAGAGTCTCTTACATCATTTAGATCATGTAAATGTACCTTTATAGGTACATAATTAGGACATTATATTACTTTAGAGGGAAGATATCTAGTTACTTCATGTAATGTAATAAATGCACAAGTGTCATTGTGCAAGTTGTAAATGTGTAAAGTGTCCCTTGCACAACTAGGTAGAGTGTTGGACAAGGAATCTATCTTGCATTATAAAAGGCTCTCATTGTAAGAGTTTGACAAGTAATTCAATATGTAGTAGTAGTAGTAGGTGATTCCATTAGTGATGGAGCATATTATATTTTTGTAACATCTTGCATGGAGTGTCCATTTCCTCCATAGCAATGTTGTATTCATTTTCATAATTTCTATTTATAGCATAATTTTGATATCTCATGAATTTAATTTCTTTTATATTTCTACATCTTCTGATTTCCATATCCCATTGCAATCTACCTCTAAAGATAACAACACACAAAACCCATACCCATATCATCACTCATGGGGTAATTAATGCCACTTGGATGGGTGAGAGATCACTCCACCCAAGGGCATTCAATGTGGAGGCTGCACATTCCACCAAGTGGAATCCTCTAGATTTGTCTAGGCCCTTGGACTTATCACCCCCTTGCCACCTACCCCTCCCCCTCAAAAATTATATAAATATCCCCCTCATTTCCACCATTTTCAAGAGAAGAGAAAAAATAGTTGTTATGCTACCAAAATTACACCAAACCACCTTGCTGATCTTGGAGATTTTATTTGCCTTAGTATTCCAACTTGGGGAGCCTATCCCTTATAGCCATTGAGTCCACATGAAGCATTCAACTTTAATTTGATCAACAATTACACTTGGACAAATCCATCTTTGGTGAACCCACGTGCATCATATAGATCACAGGGACCACTTGAACCTTCCTGCAGGGGTATCTTACCCCTCTCACCATCTACTCCCAACCATCCTAGAAAACCTTACAAAGACAATAATTTTAGACGATCACCTGGAGCTGACCGTACCAAACGATCACACACATACACAAAACTAGACATCAATCCATAAAAACATGTAAATGAAGGCATAAAACACATTGTTCCTTGATTTTGTAAGCATTTAAAGTAGTTTTGTAAACTTTATGTGGGGTTTTGTAAGCATTTGCAATGATTTGTTATCTTTTGCTTTAACAAAATCCTCATGTAAGGGAGGTCTTTTAGATGCTTCTGGTATCTATTGGTTTGCATGTTTTTAGGTTGGTAGCAGTAGGCCAAGCATCCAGGTGATCTACACACACATTCAAAAACCACCATCTCCCGATTATGGCATGGAGAAAGATTGCATCCCTTATCATGTTGTAAAAATAGGACATACCCCCTTTGGATTTCACTTTAAAAGACACTATTATTTGAAAATCCCCTTTGATAGGGCTCTTTTTACTTAAAAGAATACTATTATTTATCAATATAAGCATGTTTTCCTTTATTTTCTAGTTGTTTGCATGATGCATATTCATTTTCTACAACTACATATATGGAAACTTCATGGGATGCAAATATTATTTGGCTTAAAATACTAGATATTATCTTCATATTTGGGTATAAAGTCTACAAAATTGAAATCTATATTACAAAATTATCAAAATTATTGTTTCTCTTTTAGCTAGCCTTTGGTAGTAGCAACCCTAACAACTTTGTCCATCCATTATCATATAGGCACTAAACTGCCCTAAGGTCCTATGTCTCCACCATTAGGTATTTATATGGATTTTATTATAATTATTCTCCCTTAGGAGCTAGATCCTTTAACCTGGTATAAATTGGTTTCAACCTCTTGTATGTTTTAGTTGCATTACCTTCATCAATTTGGTCTTTTTATTTCTCAATAAAAGTACTAAATAAATCATCAACTAGGAGGTGCTTCGTTTCATCAATAATGTTGGATATTTTAACAAAAATCAACCCATGGATCTCCATATACATTTTCTACATAGAGGTTTTCAAGGATGTCAATTTATCTTTGTAGGTTTATAGGTTTCTTGGACATCCAAAATCTTTCTCAACTTATTGACTAGTTCCTTGTAGTCTATCCCTTTTTGTTGTGCTTGCATTGTGGTCATTGATGCAAGAAGTTTAAGGACTTATTGATATTCCCTCCTTGTAGATAGTTGTACTTATATACATTTTATGGTTCTATCAGTATATTCTAATATTTCTTCCATGAATGATGTGGATCTAAAAATATTGATCGATTTTCCATTTGATCAAAAATACATATTTATAGACAAGCATTTGACCTTGCAAGAGAAGAAGATATAAGGCCTAATTAAGTATCGATAGATAGTGAAGCCATCTAGAAGGCAATTTCCATTAAAAACCTATATAATTTACATATGTTGGTTGACTATGGGATTTCTAGAAGGATATTATTTAATATCATTATTATTTTATAGTATTTAATATGCCATTCCCTATAATTCTTCCCACCATAGAAGCATTGGACTCCAATGCTTTTTTACAAAATAAGAGGAAGAAATAGATCATAGTAGAAGAATAAATTTTTTGAGAAGAAGGGATCTAGTGAGCCTAATGCAAAAGCTGATGTAGAATTTGATGATGTGTTTGATGTGGTGTTTCCCTATGAAGTGTAGCAAGTCTAGCTTGGGAAGACATGAGCTAAGCTAAAATAAACTAAGAGAGACAAGTTTGTAAGGGACAAAGACAACACCAATTTTAGGAGTACCTATGTGATACTTGTTGATCACATGAAAGGGTCATGGTCATGTCAAGGATGAAATAATGACATCTCTATCTATTAGAGTACCTATGTGATACCTGTTGATCATATAAAGAAGGTTCATGGTCATGAACATCTCCAAAGACAACTCTATTTATAGGAGTACTCGTATTTAAGGACCATGGTCTAGAGGATATTCTACTTCCAAAATAGTCTTTGATAATGAAGGTAGATTGTGGAGAGTTGGGTATGACCAAAAATGCACTCCATGATACAACAATTATTTTAAAAAGTAGTTTGGACAGTTGGAACTTTGGAGCACCATAGGTCAAAGTAGACCTTTACAAAATTGAAAACTTATTCTTTCATTGGATCATGCTCAAAAAATATTCCCTAACAAGTATAAATATGCCTATACTCAAAAAGCAATTGATACCTTGTATTGTGAGAAAACATTCTCATTGGGAAAAAGTAAAAGGTATATGATTATTCATTCTCCAAGTAGAATATTTTTTAGAATATTCTTTGGAATATTTGAAATGTTTTAAAATTTTATATGGGCTATGTACTTTTTATATTGTGCATATATTAAAATTGAAAATAAACCTAATAAATGCTAAAGTGCATTTCCTACAATACATGAGGTACAAAAAGGTATGGCACCTAGTTTAGACCAATCAACATTCAACATTCATGATAGGATTTTATAGAATGGGTCAATACCACATATTTAGTGTTGACACATAACACCATGTGTTGTTGCGATGTTGAGTTCCTTGCACAAATGGGATTTTATAACAAAAGTGATGGTGATCTTTATGGTACCAAAAATGATTCAGGTACGATGTGGAGAAAAACTATAGCTATGAAAGTTGGAGCTGACGTGTGCCAACAATATTTCACCATAAGTAATTATGATTAAATATCAATAAACTGAATGATATCGAGCAACTCTTCAGGTAGATGAGTGCTGGTTCTCACGATGACATTAATGGTTCTAGATATCATAGAGGTTATAGACCAAAAATTGATGGAATCCCTAAATATGTTAATGCTAGAAATATTGAAGGAGCTCTCATTGTAGACTAGATCGAGATTAGGAATTTTAACTATCCAAGTAGTCATTGACTCAAAGATGGTAATCAAGAACATATTATTATACACATCCATATTGGTTAATATGTGGAGAAGGTGATAATCCTTTCAATGAAATACTTCATTATGTTTTAAGGGTCAAACAAATAATTCATAATTATTGAGTGGTTGGAAAAGGCTTGTGATCTCGAACTGATGGGGAAGCAACTATGGACGTACCATAATGCTTTTTTCATGGTGCTATCCAACTTATTTACCGTTGAAAACATTAGCTTCAAGAATATTACTTTGGCACCCATGCTTAGGATGCAAGGATGACAAGCTATGGTATTCAATATGTCCAGAGATAAGGTTTACTTCTTGGTATGTGGGTTCTATGGTGCTTAGGATATGCTCTATGATATTTTTGGTAGCCATTTCTTCAAGGAGTGTTATATCAAAGGATCCATCAATGAAAGATCCATGTAAAGGTATTGTGAGCTACATTTTATTACCTAAGAATTTAGAACCAAGACCAAACCCAATGTCACCCCCAATGGCATTGAAGATGAGGAAATCCTACAAGGTAAGCTTTTGGATATCCTAAATAGAGGTATTATTATCAAAGATGACATTAATAATGTGCCTTGACAACTTGAAAGGGGTGCTACAAAATCAAAAAATTATAAGAGTAATATCTTAGGATATTTCCATCAAGGGATAGAGGTGGGTCTTCACTTGTACATGAACCTATCTAGTTCATCACTTAGTCCAACCACAGAAACACCCATAATCACCTAAGATGCTACTATATATTGATGTAGGTACAAATAGGATGCATACTATACCATTATGAGGAAGGACATTCTTAAGATCCTCATGGATCTCATATGGCATGTATTCTATGCCCATTTTTGTCCTTAATTCTCATTTTAATTAGCATACTTGGAAGGCATAAAAGAGGAGGCCATAAATTTAGTATGTACTTTGGACAAAAATAGAAGCATTGAAACCATTTGGGTGAAAGGATGAGATCTAGGCAATGGAGGACTAAAAGAAGGAAGGGGGAGGGGAAATTTCCATGAGATAAATTCCCCCTCAAAAGGTAGGATCAACTTGCTCTAATACTAATGACATGGATCTAAAAATATTGATCGATTTTCCATTGTTCGAAAAATACATATTTATAGATGAGCATTCAACCTTGCAAGAGAGGAATATATAAGACTAAATTAAATGATGGTAGATAGGGAATCAATCAAGAAGAAAACTTCTATTAATAACCTATCTAATTTACATGTTTTTATCAACTATGGCCATTATAAAAGGCTATTATTTAATATCATCATTATTTAATAGTGTTTATAGATGGTATTCCATATCAATGAAGGAGGTTAACCAAATTCATAACTATTCTTCATCTCCTTAGTCTATCCCCAAAAGGTCCTAACCTTTAGAATTTCTTGTGCCAAATTTGAATTTATAGTTGTCTCTTAAGGTCTCAAGAATATTTTATGGATTTTTAGCCAAATTAAATCATAGGTCCACTTTATCAATATCTAGTATAAATCACATAAATCATATAAAGGCCCACTCTTAGAATAATATCAATATCAATGAATCACATTCATAGAATAACAACAATATTTCATAATAATATATCACATAGATATTATTCATAGAACAAGTTTAAGTTACATGTGATTAAATTGCATTACAATGCGTAGAGCTTTATCTCCATAATATAATCTTAGAACATGACTCTTCAATAACTATTTATCTTCTCAAATACCTAGTAGATGCATCATGTCCTATTTCTCACATATGAAAAAACTCTCATGACTCTTGATATTACATCTTACCACATATCATGTGACTCTTCACTTGTGTATTTGAAAATTGCACCTATGAATCTTGACATACCTACATGAAACATTGCACTCTCTCACACTTTACACACTTGCACACATTATCACATGGAACTTGGACTCTTCTCACACATTGACACATAATTTAGAGAAATATAAATCACACTTCCTAATCTAATATTTATAAAATATTGGAATATAAATAACATACTTTATATAAATAAACAATGTTGTGGCTAACAAGCTAAAGGCTATCCTCCTCATGATTATTGACTCTTGCCAAGGAGGCTTTGTGAAAGGTAGGCAGATTCTAGATGGTGTCATTACCATTCATGAAGTGATTAATTCCATTGAAAAGAGTGGCAAAGATGGATTTCTATTAAAATTAGACATGAATAAGGCCTATGATAAGGTCTCCTTGGAATTTTTCTCTAGGTTATGGATAAATTTGGCTTTCATCCTGATTGGGTTTCTCTCACAAAAGGATGCTTGTCTCATGTTTTTTAGTTTGGTCAATGAATCCCCCTTAGGGTGTTTTAAATTCCTTAGGGGAGTAAGGCATAGGGACCCCCTCTCACCCTACTTTTTCCTTCTTATGGTAGCGGCCTTAGGCAAGTCCATTCATGTGACTTCTTCTTTAGGGATAATTGAGGGTTTTAGGCCTGTCTCTTCCAAATACCCTATCACCCATCAATAATTAATTGATGACACCATTTTAGCATCAAGATATTATGTTCCCCAAGCTAGAGAGATCAAGAACATTCTTTCTTCTTTTGAGGTTACTTCTGGGTAGAATATCAATTACCTTAAGAGAAGAGTTTATTTTCTCATCAACCCCCCCAAAATACAACTACAAATTGCTTATATATTTGGGTGTTCGATTGCCAACATTTCTTCTATCTATATTGGATTACCACTCTTATTTGTTAGGCTACAAGGAAGTTCTTGGTTCCCAATGGTGGAAACGGTAAGGAAAACATTGTTGGGGTGGAAAGACACTCTCCTCAACCAAGCTGATAAAGCACAACTTGTCAAATCCACTCTCTAAAGCATTTGGTGCACTTCATGTCCTTATTTAAATTATTGACTAAAATTTACCTCAATATTGAAAGCATTAAAAAATACTTCCTTTGGATAGACATGGAAGAAAAGCAAAGATTACCATTGGTCGCTTGGGATTAAGTTTTCTCTAACAAGGGTAGTGGTGGGATGGGTTTTAGAAATTTCAAACAAATGAATTTGGTGCTCATTGCAAAATAGGGATGGAAGTTTTTTAGAGAAGAAAATGTTGGTTGGGTGCAGATTTTAAAAGCAAAGTATCTTGGCAGGGCAAGCAATTTTCTTGACCTTTAGACACCACCTAAGGGTTCTTCCTTTTAGAACTATCTTTTTGATTATCAATTTATAATTTAGAAAGGACTGATATAGAGGCTTGGTGATGGTAGAAATATCAAATTCTAGAGAGGTATGTGGATTTGTAGCACCACTCTAATTGAAGATTAAAGTTTGAATTGCCTAGAACCCTCACTACTTAGATTTGTAGTCCCAAGGTGGTGGATTTCATTGAATTTAAGGATGGAATAAGGGCTTGGAAATATCTTCACCTCATTGAACCTATTCCTAGGTAAGTTCAAGCTCTCATTGTCTTTTATAGTACTCTTAGATCCCAATTCATTAAAAACTCCCCTTCAATTGGTTCCTCCATTTGGAAAGTGGACAATAAGGGCCTCTTTTCAGTCAAATCAACCTACTTCTTACAAGAGGATGGGGAAGAGATTGTTTTTTGGTAAAAAAAAATTGGCTTAAAAATCTTACTCCCAAAATCAATTTATTTTTTTGGTTGGCTACCTAGAATATAATCCTCACCATTGAAAATCTCCACAAAAGAGGCTTGCTATTTTTGAAGGAATTGGGGAAAATGAAAATCCCCCCACCTCTCATGATGAGGGGAAGAAATATGGCTCATCATCATATACTATTTTATGGGGTTCTAAAAAGGGTAATAATAGTTCATTTGGTTAGCATAAAAGAGTTCCATTCAAAAAGGAAGGCTCGATAGCTCAATATAAGGAAAATAGGTGCTCAACCCCCTTGAAGAATTTACTAAAAAAGGAAGTCCCTTGCTCCTCCCTACACATTTTATTTGATTTGGATTCAAATCCTTCTTAAGACCTGACTCCAAAAACTTAGGAAAAAGGCTCCCCCCTCATACCAGGTGCAAGAAAATATTGGTTTCTAAATGTAAGATAAGGGTGAATCTTTGATGACAAAAAATCTTGGGATTTCCCCTAGATTCCCCCTTCATGGTCATACCAAGCAACAACTTCATCATCCTCCAAGACCTTATGAAATACCTGCACAGGATGAATAGAATGAAAATTATGCTCATGGAGGAGGTGGTCAACCACTTGGATGAATTTCAAAAAATGTGATGAACCCCAATCCAAGTAAAGTGTGGGCTTCTTGGTAATTATTTTTCTTGGGTGGTTGGGTCTCTCCCAACATTTTTTGTTCTAGGTACTCTTGATTTTTCAATTTCCTTTGGACTTAGGCTTTGATGAATTTTAATTCCCTTAGTTGACTTTCATATTTTGTGTTGTTTTTCTACTTGTGGTAGATTTTATAATGCTCTATGTGAGACTAAGAATTTCTTCCATATCCCTATTGATGTTAATTCCAATTTTTTTGCCCTTATTTGTAAGGTGATAGGAGTAAAATATTTCAAAGATTTCAAATCTATCAACCTTTGTAATGTGTTATACAAAATTTTGATCAACGTTATGGCTAACAATCTAAAGGCTATCCTCCCCATGATTATTGACTCTTGCCAAGGAGGCTTTGTGAAAGGCAGACAAATTTTAGATGGTTTCATTACCATTCATGAAGTGATTCATTCCATCAAAAATATTGACAAAGATGGGTTTCTATTGAAATTAGACATGAACAAGACCTATTATAAGGTCTCCTGGGAATTTTTCTCTAGGTTATGGGTAAATTTAGCTTTCATCCTGATTGGGTTTCTCTCACAAAAGGATGTTTTCTTTGGTCATGAATTTTGGTTTGGTCAATTATTCCCCCTTAGGGTACTTAAAATGCCTTAGGGGCCTAAGGCAAGCGGACCCCCTATCACCCTACTTGTTCCTTCTTATGGCAGAGGCCTTAGGTAAGTCCATTCATGTGGCTTCTTCTTTGGGGTTAATTGAGGGTTTTAGGCCTGTCTCTTACAACTCCCCTATCACCCATAAACAATTCATTGATGACACCATTTTAGGATCAAGATATTATGTTCCCCAAGATAGATAGATCAAGAAAATTCTTTCTTATTTTGAGGTTGCTTCTGGGTAGAAGATAAATTACTTTAAGAGAAGGGTTTATTTCCTCATCAGTCCCCCCAAAAGATAACTACAAATTGCTTAGATATTTGGGTGTTCAATTGCCAACCTTCCTTCTATCTACCTTGGATTACCACTTATTTGTTAGGCTACAAGAAAGCCCTTGGTTCCCAATGGTGGAAAGGGTAAGGAAAATAAGGGTCTCTTTTCATTGAAATCAGCCTACTTCTTACAAGAGGATAGGGAAGAGGTTGGTTTTTTGTCAACAAAATTTGGCTTAAAAATATTACCCCCAAAATCAATTTTTTTTTTTGGCTACCTAGAATAAAATCCTCACCATTGAAAATCTCCACAAAAGAGGCTTGCCATTTTTGAAGGAATTAGGAGAAATGAAAATACCCCCACCTCTCCCGATGAGGGGAAGAAATATGACTCATCATCGCATACTATTTTAGGGGGTTCTAAAAAGGGTAAGAATATTTAAAATAGTTCCATTCAAAAAGGAAGGCTTGATAGCTCAAGCTAAGGAAACTAGGTGCTCAAACTGCCTGAAGAATTTGCTAAAAAATGAAGTCCCTTGCTCCTCCCTGTAAATTTTAATTGATTTGGATTCAGAGCCTTCTCAAGACCTGACTCCAGAAACTCAAGAAAAATGCTCCCCCCTCATACTACGTGCAAGAAAATATTGGTTTCTTAATGTAAGAGAGAGGTGAGTCTTTGATGACGAAGAATATTGAAATCTCCCCTTAGAGTTCCTCTTCATGGTCATCCCAAGAAAAAACTTCATCATCCTCAAAGACCTTATGAAATCCTTGCACAAGATGAAAAAAATGACGACTATGCTCATGGAGGAGGTGGTCAACCACTTGGATGAATTCCAAAGAAAATATGATGAACCCTAATCCATGTAAAGTGTGGCCTTCTTGGTAATTATTTTTCTTGGGTGGTTGGGTCTCTCCCACCCTTTTTTGCTCCAGGTCCTCCTGCTTTTCCAATTTCTTTTGGAATCAGGATTTGGTGAATTTTGATTCCTTTTTTTGACTTTCATATTTTGTGTTGTTCTTCAGCTTGTGGCAAATTCATGTTTAGCCCTATCTCTTAGGGGTGGTTCCTCTTATTTTTTTTCTCAGTTTTTTATTGTATATATTCCCCTGCTCTTTGTAAAAGATATAAGAGTCCTTTCAAAATCTCCTTTTACCCTTAATTAAAAAAAAAAACTCTAAAATTAATCAAGTAATCATTTTTCTTCTTATCACTATAAAAATAATTTCAAATTTTTTTCTTTAAATTTCAATTTTTAATTTTCACTTATATCTTCCAAATTTCAAATTTCACTATCTTAAAAATATTTAATTCATTCATCCATTCAATTCAATCATTCATTTAATTCACTTCTTATCTCTTAAATTTAATTAAGAATTTTCTAAATTCACTTTTCAATTTCATCAACTCAAAATTTTCAAATTAAGCATATTATACCCTTATATCTCCTAACTTTAATATTTTTTCAATAAATTAAAATTTTAAATTTTAGAACTTTAAATCACTTATCGCTCCGTAATTTTCATAGAAATTAAAGTAACCTTAGAGTATTATCTTAATTCTACCAAATATTTTATTTTCACCAATTTTAGGATTCTATGTGCTATCTATTTTGTCGGTGTGCTCTACGTTTGTTATCCTCACTCTAACTTTACTGTCCATGCACAATATTCTCTATCCAATGCTTATTCAAGAAATCAAAAAATAAATTAATGCTTGCAAACTAATAAGATGTTACAATGTATAATAAACGTCTTTCTTCATATTTCAAATTCACTTTGATTTCCTTGGATTTCTCTTGCGTGCTCAAGCTTGGCAAGCTTCTACTTTAGGTAGCTTTCTTCTTTGATAACTATGTATTTGCTTCAGGCTAATTAAGGTTACTTCAATCTACTTCACTTAGCTTCGAGGCACTTCAACTTCTCTAATCAATCTTCTTCCTTCTATATTCAGTAATTCATCTATGTTCTCAGGTGTTCTACACCTCATAAGCTGCATCTTCTTATGGATGGAAATAATACTCGTAGTCTGTATTATGCACCTTCCTTTCCTTTAAGTGTCTATCTTGACTTTCTCCATGCTTTTATTGGTTTTGGTTCGGATTCATTACTATACTTAAGCTTGGCTTCTAAATTGCATTCTTCTCCTCCAATGCTTGTCCTCCTTAAGTTGTCTCTCTTTCAAAATGCTTTTAATATGTATTCTCTCAGTTGGATTTATCTTCACCATAGTATATTTTTTGCCAAATATCCTTCCACCAACAATCTATCTCTTTTCAATCACTATGACTTCAATAATATCTTCTCTCATTGTGGTCAGCGTATAACTATGATACCATTGATGAATTTTTAACCAGATTAAATCACAAGTTCACTTTCTTAGGATCTAGTATAAATCACATAAATCATATAAAGACCCACTCTCATAATAATATCAATATCAATGAATCACATTCATAGAATAACAACAATATTTCATAATAAAAATCACTCAAATATTATTCATAGAACAAGTTCAAGTTACATGAGATCAAATTATATTACAATGCATGGAGCTTTGTCTCCATAATATAACCTTAGAACATGAATCTTCAATACTTGACTATTTCTCTCCTCTTGCTCTCCTCAAACACCTACGAGATGGATCCTTTCCTATTCCTCACATATGAAAAAACTTTCATGACTCTTGACTTTACATCTTGCCACATATCATGTGACTCTTCACTTGTATATTTGATACCTACACATATGACTCTTGACTTACTTACATGAAACATTGCACTCTCTCACACTTTACACACTTGCACACTTTATTACATGATACTTTGACTCTTCTCACACATTGACACATACTTTAGAGAAATATAAATCACACTCCTTAATCTAATATTTACAAATATACAAATATACCATAGGGGTACTTTAACATTTACTAAATAATGTAATATATCCAACACTATCAATTTCTTGATCTATTGGTTTATCTACACAAGGCTTTCTAGGAGTCAATTTTATTCTTTAGATAGTTATTGCACGAGTTTGTCAATTTTGGAAAACTATGTTTCAAGGTCCTCAACTTACTTCTTCAACTGGTCTTTTTCAAAGACTTATTTCCTCAACCCTTCATTCTCCTATTGGAGTTAGTCTCTTTGTGCCTTTAGTTACACCAATTCTACCTTCAATTCCCTATTTTTTTATTTGTGTTGCTTCCTCCTCAATTGCTAGTTGGTCATACTTCATTGTTACACCAAGTGTGAACTAGTTAGTCAATCAGACGATTTGGTATGGGTCCATCAAATCTAGGTCCACTTGGGACACCCTAGTAGTTAATTAGTAGGAGCTAATACCACCTTTGTGAGGTTGATTTCTATTACCTCAAAAAAGAACACTTTATCCCCATTTCTCTATAGTTGTGAATGAAAGAGCACAAAAGCCTTGAAAGTCTTTTCATTGAGTCATTTATATTCCCCCAACTCTTCTCCTCAGTAGAAAGAATTTATAATGCCTTGATGATGTTAGTTTCTTTGGCCTTGTATGCATAACTTGATCTAGGGCCTTTAATCACACTTGTCAATGGAGGATCTCCTACATATTCAACTCCTTGGGTAGAGGTAGTGGACATCATTACTTGTAGGAGAAGTTGACGTGCTTAGTATAGTGGGCATGTAGAGGTAGATGACATAGTTAGAGGAAAATTTGAATGGTGATAGCGAAGAATGGAGTGGAGGTGGTGGGAGTGGGATGTGATATAGTTCTAACAAAGGATATTGAAAGGGTGATATGGTGTGTGGGATAAATGGTTTTAATGGGATAACTTAGATGATGAGAGAGGGGAATGAAGTGATAGTATAGGTTCTTAGAATGACCATAACCATTGGAGGTAAGGTGCCTCATGGGAAATGGTAAGGTGGAGTAACTCCTAGAGAAATAGGCACTACACTAGTGGATGGCAAGATAAGTGTAGCAAAAGAATGAGAAAGGGTGAAAGTGAGAATAGTAGAAGAATAAGGTACAAAGAGAAAAAGAGGAGCAAAAATAAAAGAAGGGATAGAAAAAAGGACAAGCAATGGGTGGTGAAAGGGGGTGGGAGTGGCTGTAGTTTTGGCCATTAGACTAGCCATTCCAAACTCATGAGGGGATCCTCCTTGAGGGGTTTTCCCTCCTCAAGCTTGGTTTTTTATCTTTGTTGTTATTGATGTATCATTGTGGCTACATCTCCAAACATACACCCATATTTTTCAAAATCTCTTTTCCCCTTTATCATCATCTATGGAACTACTAAACTGACCACCGCTAGAGTAATTGAAGTAGCTAATATGGTTATCATTGGTATTAGTTACTTCCTAGGCTGCTCCTTATAATTGTTTTGAGTTCTTATTATCTCTTCCATGATGATCTCAACGCTTTTGATTCCTTTGGGATACCTTTTGTTATAGGTGGTAGAAAATTCAACATTGAATGAACCATCCCCTACGGATTTCATCATTGTGCCTATTTTGTACCTCATTATTTGCCATACGAGAATATTTTTATCCATATACCCAAGCTTTTGGAGTGTCCCTAACCTTTGACGGTTTAACTTGATGTCAAGGTCGAAGTCATCCTTCTACTTCATGTAAAAGGCATGTCTCCTTAGGGTTTATTATACCATATTTGAACTTCATCTTCATACCCATGATTACTACCTAGAGTGGTAAGGATTATTTCCTTATCTAGGTTGGTTTGATGCTAGATGTTATACCTCTTCTTATGGATAAAAATGTATCTAGCTTCTTATCTCTCAAGATCTTACAAATGGTTCCCTTTGGTTCATAGGACCAATAGTCTCTACGTTGTTCGAGATACCTCTTCCTCAATCTCACCTCTGCCATAGAGTAGAACTCGTGTAGCTTAGGAGTGATGTTCATGATTTGTTGCTTGAGTGTAGAAGGTGGTTTTCTTGTGTCCTTTGACATACTTCAAACCTACATAGTCAAGTTGCCTTATTTTCTATATTATATATGTAGTTTGGGACTCATGAAGGTAACCTGAAGGGCATGGCTAAGAATTCTTAGATGTGGATGAAGTATTTGACCCCTTCCCAAGTAGAAATATCCTTTAGGCCACTTCCTCTATATCGGTAATTGTCATGCCTCATCTATCAAAAGTGAAACTTTCCTTTAGGCCACTTCCCCTCTGTTAGTAGTTGTCATGTCTTATATGTCAAATTAGCCGATTTCATCTAAATTTCTCCATTATGGTCTCATAAACCTCATCAGAGAAGTGGTAGGAGGTCATTTCAACTTCTTAGTAGGGTGTGTCTGTGCACTCCATAATGCTTAGGGGTTGTCCATCTTTCCCTATATAGTCTAGCTAGAAGATGGGAAACCAAATTTTCTTCTAGTATAGGATCAACCAAACTAGGTAGGAAGAATAGGTGAACTTCCTCTATTCCTTAAATTCTTTTAGTTGGTCATCCATCTAGAGATGTACTTGACATAACCATTCATTTGGAAGTGCACTATGTAGGATTGGATGGTATACAACAGGGCTATGTGTTCTTCATATACCTTCTTATCACTCCTTTCCCCTATGACTATGGCTATCCCCAACATTACCATTTGTACATCCTCCTTCAATTGGTCTATCTCCAATAGGATACTAAAGTTGGATGATAGATTTTACTTTTTTAAGTAAGAGGTTAAGAAACTTTGCCAATAAGCATTATTTTATCTATAGTAAAAATTCTTCTAAACTTAGGGCTATAGGAGATCTACATAGTTGAGTCATTAACAACCTTTAGCATACTTGTTATGACTCCCGATATAATATAAAATGCATCCTTCATCCATTAGAAAAGCCTAAAACTTTTGGTCATTGGGTCATACTTATCTACTATTGCCTCTATCAACTCAGAGCAACTCCATATTTATAGTACTAGATTTATGGCCAATCCTAAGGTCCAAATTCAGCTTATGCTCGAGGGCTTCAGTTGTACCTTATCAAAGTCTCTTTTCTTACCTCCTCCATTAGATGAGGGTAATTACCTTCCTCCACACTCTAGTATGGATCCTCCAAGTACTTCTCTAGTGTTTTGGAGTGAGGAGCCTTGTCTCTTTCTCTTCCCCTTTTTTTCTTCTATGTTTTATCTTTTGATGGTCTAGCTTCCACTATGGTGGCTGTAATTGGGGACAATGGGATGGTAAGTGCCGGAGTGATAGTTGTGGAAGGAGGTAAGATAGTTTGTGCTTCTAACAATGAAGGGTTTGCAAAAGTGGATGTGGCGTTCAACCGGTGAATGGGGGACGGTTCGCTCAATGAGTTCAAGCAATTCGTTGGTGACTTTTAAATCTTTTATTTTGAGTTTAAACTTAAAATCATTCCAACTATATATTCATTATCCACACAGTTACAAACTTATCACTGGCTCCTCATGCTGTCCACCCTGTCATAATAACTCCCTTTATATCAAAACTGAAAATGAAAGGCTGGTCAATCACCGTCGGCACCGTCAGATTCTAAACCTGCGGGCAACAACAAAGCTGCGTCTGTTATGGGCATTAACCACGCCATTAATGGATTTTGTGTGCATGGTGATGGTACAAAAACTGTAGACAAACAATGGTGCCCTTTCCATTGGCTCTCGGCTTTTCCAATACTGATAGCTCTCGCTTCTTGCTTTTCTTAGTGGTACGATTTGAGAGTAAGATACTAAAGTGACATAAAATGGAGGTTGATGATCTTTTATGCTTTGAGTTTAGCCATTTGCATCAACGTAAATAGAAAATAAGGGTTCTGTAAATTCTGTCACCACTTAATTTTCTTCTTAGCAACGATAACCGGATGTTAGTAGAGTTGGGGGCAAAAACTAGTCTATTCAGGTCTGGCGAATATTTTAAAGGGTATAGTATTAATGTTGAAGTTTTGTTTAAAGATTTGGTCGGAAGCAATATGTAAACTACAATGAATCTTAATCTTTGTGTTTTTATAAATTAGATAAATTTTAATTATTTAATGAATTGTAAATTTAATATTTGATGTGGTATTTGGTACTAGTTTAATTGGTTAGATTTTTCAATATTTAAGGAAGAGACCATGGTTCAAATCTTCCCTAAAAATACATGTTGAAATTTTGTTCCACTTTAATACCTCTTCTTTAGCTTTGTTTTAATGTTGAAATTTTGTTCCACTTTAATACCTCTTCTTTAGCTTTGTTTTAATATGTAATATGGGTGAGTGGGGTCCGTGTCAATCCCATTAATTTAATATATAATATGGGTGGGATCCAGTTTCAATTCATATAACCAATTTGAAAACAAAAACTTTAATATTTGTCTATTAGATTTATTTAATATGTAATATGGGTGGGGTCCATTTCCACCTTAATACCTCTTCTTCAACTTTGTTTTAATATGTAATATGGGTGAGTGGGGTCCGTTTCAATCCCATATATTTAATATATAATATGGGTGGGGTCCGGTTTCAATTCATATAACCAATTTGAAAACAAAAAATTTAATATTTGTCTATTAGATTTATTTAATATGTAATATGGGTGGGATCCATTTCCACCTTAATACCTCTTCTTTAACTTTTTTTTAATATGTAATGTGCGTGAGTGGGGTCCGTTTCAATCCCATATATTTAATATATAATATGGATGGGGTCCTGTTTCAATCCATATAACCAATTTGAAAACAAAATCTTTAATATTTGTCTATCAAATTTATTTAATTTGTAATATGGGTGGGGTTTTTTTAATTTTTTTTTTAATATGTAATATGGGTAAGTGAGGTATATTTAATATATAATATAGTTGGGTCCTTTCAATTCATATAATCAATTTGAAAACAAAAACTTTAATATTTGTCTATTAGATTTATAATTTAATATGTAATATGGGTGGTGTACATTTCAATCTCATATTTAATATATAATATGAGTGGGTCTGGTTTCAATCCATATAATCAATTTGAAAACAAATACTTTAATATTTTCTAATAGATTTAAGATAAGATGTGTAGAGAAAGTTTTCTATAAGTTTTTTTAATCCTTATCTAACATCCAAGTTGGTATGACTTTGAATTCTTATTAAGAAGACCAAATCACTAGGGAGAGGATGGTCTTGGTTGCGGTAGAATATATATATATATATATATATATATATATATATATATATATATATATATATATATATATATATATATATATATAAATAAAAGATTGGACAAAACTATATATATAGTTTAAAAACAAAACTATATTATTAAAATTAGAATTATAATAATTATAGTAAAAATTAAATTGTAATAATAATTTAAAAATAAAAGTTAATAATTTTTTTTTATAAATTTAATTAAATTTAATTTAATTTTTTTTTTGAAATTTTGTTGTTATAAGTTATCTTTTTATTAGGTTAGTGTGAGAAATTCCTACAACTATCAAGGTTGTTCATCTCCATCCCAACTATGACCTTTCATATGGGTGAGGGCTGAGTTTATCAATAGGGACCAAACGTAAAACTATACACACACCCACCCCCTCACACATTCGCCCAAGCCACAATTTGAATCTTGGACCTTTTGAAGAAGATCCAAAGCTCGTTGCACTATCCCCCTAAGAAAAAAGGGCTTATGGTAACCAATGTGATTTGAACCGGATTTGAATAGATTCATGGTATGGATCGAGACCTCATATGGTCGTCTCACACCAACTCGGCTACTCACTCACCCTTTGTTGTTACAATTTTATAGTTTAGAAACTTTAATGTTTATATTAATATTTTTGGTTGAAGTTGGATTATTAATTTTGATTTTTTAACTTCTTTGAAAATGAAATAATTAATGAAATAAATTATGCATTTAAAAATGTCATCATTAGTAAAATAAATTGTGCATTTAAAAATACCATCATTAATGAAATAAATTGGGCATTTAAAACTGTCATCATTAATGAATAAATTGTGCATTTAAAAATACCATCATTAATGAAATAATTTGGGCATTTAAAAATGTCATCATTAATGAATAAATTGCACATTTAAAAATACCATCATTAATAAAATAAATTGGACATTTAAAAATACCATCATTAATGAATAAATTGCGCATTTAAAAATGCCATCATTAATGAAATAAATTGGGCATTTAAAAATACCATCATTAATGAATAAATTGTGCATTTAAAAATACCATCATTAATGAAATAAATTGGGAATTTAAAAATACCATCATTAATGAATAAATTGCACATTTAAAAATGACAAGCTTGGTGGACCATGGTCAATGGGTCGAACATGCGATGGAGGCCATGGGTAAGGCTGATCAGTAGGAAAACAGTGCAGGGGCCGAGGAATCACCAAGCAAAAAGAAGCTGAGAGGATGTGTAGGAAACCATAAAACCAATCAAGAGACACTAACAATGAAACAATACCCAAAAACATGAGATCAAAACTTCAAAGCTACAAAGACACCGGATAAAGACACGAAATGCGTGAAGATGTTGAAAATTTCTATGATGGGGCCAAAAATAAGAAACCAACATCCACGAGAAGAACCATCGATCGAGAAAATGATAGCAAAGAGGTTATGGATAAACTAGTAGGCCATGAAATGCAGCAGACACAATGATGGTGGTAAAGATATCAACTTGTTCTTCAACTGCAACAACTTCTAGTGAGTTTGGATCTGCAATGTCTGGAGGGGCCTAATCTACAACAAAAACATCTTCAATATCAATAGGAGCAACATCATCTAGTGGTAAGACGTTGGGCATGTCGCCTAGAGACCCTGGTTCGATTCTAGGTGTTGCTACAGATTCTTCAATATCTGAATGAGTTTGAGATCTGGTTCTTCATAAGTGATATCTTTGTCAGCAACGACAATGATTTCAGCTTGAAGCTGCTAAAAATTGGTAATCATTTTTGCATGGAATTGTTGAAGTTTCATGGTGAGGTCGATAAGTGAAATGGTCAAACTTGACATCATACCATCAAATACAAAAACAAATAATGGTCACGAACAAATAAGGAGAAACAAATTTATTTTAACATGTAACATGAATAGGGTCCCTTTCAATCCCATATATTTAATATATAATATGGATGGGATTCAGTTTCAATCCCATATATTTAATATATAATATGGATGGGATTCAGTTTCAATCCCATATAAATTACTATTTATTTAAAAATCAAGTATTTTAGAAACATATTTAATTTAACACTCAACGTTAATACTTTATCTATTAAAAATAACACAATGTATGAACCTTTAAATTTCTATAAGTGTGTGACAAAGATGTCTTAAAATGGGATGTAATTTACATGCTATAATGGTAAAATATGAGGAAAAACATAAAAAAAATGACATTCTTGAAGAACTATAAATCTTCCATCAAGAGAGTTGATTCGCATACGAGATTGCTCCAATACTTAAGGAATACAAAAGTTCAAGTTATATGAAAAACTCATATTAAAAAAAACCTCATTTAAGTTATGTGAACTAAAATTCAATTAAGTTATCTATTACAAGAAGGTTAATTTGTTCACATGTTTTGAAATTGATTACATCAATAAAAATGGTGGATCCATAAGGTTAAGGTTTTGTGTTAATTACAAACAAATTAATAAGGCCACTATTAAAAATAGATATTCCTTGATCAAATATGAGGGCAACTATATTTTAAAACATTAATATTCTATTTGAATATTATCAATTAAACATTTTTGAAAAGGTCATAGATATCAGTGACAATTTATTTCATTTGGAATAATGAATGATGTAAATGAAAGAAAATTTTATGAAGGTATTTAATGAAATTCGTATATTTCAATATTATATACTAATGATTTATCAATGGCCTGAAATTATTTGAATAAATTTCTTGACTTTAAAAGAAGATATCTATATTCAAATCTAAAAATGGTGGATCCATAAGGTTAAGGTTTTGTGCTAATTAATAAGGTTATGTGTTAGTTACAAACAAATTAATAAGGCATCTATTAAAAATAAAAATTCCTTGATAAAATATGAGGGCAACTGTATTTTCAAACATCAATATTCTATTTGAATATTATCAATTACATATATTTGAAAAAGTCATAGATATAAGTGACAATTCATTTTATTTGGAATAATGAGTGATGTAAATGAATGAAAATTCTATGAAGGTATTTAATGAAATTCGTATCTTTCAATGTTATATACTCATGATTTATCAATGGCATGATATTATTTGAATAAATTTCTTGACTTTTAAATAAGAGATCCATAAAATCTTTCCATGACAACTTTCATAATTATCATGTTTGTAATACTACCACATGATCACAATATAAGGTCGGTCTTATATATATATATATATATATATATATATATATATATATATATATATATATAATTAATTTATTTTGTTTGTTCTACATTTGATATGATGGACTTATATAGTGTATCATAGCTACTCAAGGCTTTATCAATAAAAAATATTAATATGAGAAATTTTAGGTTGATGGACCTTCAATGATCACAATGAAAATATTATAAATTCTCTTCTTAAATTAAAAGTGTCCTTACATAAAAACCTCCTCTTTCAATAAGGTACACTTATAGGTTGTGGTTCACATCTTCTTTCATTCTTGTGTTAACATAGTTTATGGTGTTTGTATGGTTTTTCCACCCTTATAAGTTTTCAATAAGGTACACTAATAGGTCCTCCTTTTTCAATAAGGTACACTTATAGGTTGTGGTTCATATCTTCTTTCATTCTCGTGTTAACATAGTTTATGGTGCTTGTATGGTTTTTCCACCCTTATATGTTTTCAATAAGGTACACTAATAGGTTGTGGTTCATATATTCTTTCTTTAACATCTTAACATAGTTTATGGTGTTTGTATGGTTTTTGCACCCTTATAAGTTTTAATGATGATTAAAAATTAAATGATATTTAAAATTTCATAGACATCAATGATCATTAAAAAATAATTTTAATAAATAATTAATATTGATGTAATGCAAATACTATAAATCCTTTTATTAAATTAATTTTTTTTCTATGAAAACCCCTTATTTTAATAAGGTAAAATAATGGGTTGCCTTGCACTAGTAACACTTGAGATGAGCTTCCAAAGTATTACATGAAATTTAAGTGTTACGAATTTGAAAGCAAGAGTTGGGTCAACCTTTTCTTCTCCTTAGTATTAACATCATTTAATATACTTGTGTTTTATTGGTCTTCATAAATTATAATTATAATAATTATAAAAAATATCAAATAAGAATTTAAAAATTAATTACCACTTATTAAAAAATCATTTAGATAAATAACTAATATCAATTCCATAAAAATCTAGTGAAGCTTGATGGAATGTATGAGATATTGTGGGCTTATAAGGCTTTACATGGACTAAAGCCTAAAATATTTGCTTAGCATCTTTCTTGTCTTCAATATTAACATTTATGTTCTTTAAATTATTACTATTACTAAAAGTATTTTTATTTTTAAGGATCACAAATATCAATGATGATAAATATTTTAGAGAAATGATTAATATTGGTGTAAATAAAATCTCATGAAACCAACTCATATGTAAAAATAGACAATGGAAATACTTAAAGAGGAATAGAAAAAACTAATATTTATCTTTTATTCATATTATATGTGGATGTGGGTGTTGAATGGAAGTTAGGAAAGCCCCCTAACAATTTTGTGAGGAAGCGAGAATAAAATTCTGAGATTGTGAATGGATCTCAAGCTCTACTCAAACTTGAAGAAGGGAAGGATGTAGGAGTAATACAACTAAAGTTGGGATCTTTCTGCTAGAGTAACCATGAGGTGTCTAGGAGAAATAAATCTAATTCTAAATCTTGTAAATGAAGTGCTTCTCTTCTAATATTAGGGACCTGAATGGGCTTTCTAAATAACGGGTGGTCTCTTCCCTGTGCAAAGAAATTTTACATGATATTTTTTCCTACAAGAAACCAAATTGGATGGTCAAGATATAGAATTTGTAATAAGAAGGAATTGGAAAGAAGCCCATTTTGCGACAAGCCCAGCCAATGGTTTCTCTAGGGAAATCCTTTATCTTTGGGATACCAACAAGTTTGAGGGCTCTATAATTTTTTCCTTGAATAGGATTATTAATATTCTCTTTCGCAAAAAATAAAGTAATAAAAGGTGGATTATGACTAATGTGTATGCATCAAACTCTAGTCCTCGTAGAAACCTGTTCTAGCAAACTCCGAGTTCCATTAGAATAAGTTTCTCAAGAAGTATGGTTCCTAGTAGGGGATTTTAATTTCCCTCTATTTTTTTGGATAAAATAGAAGGGAACTCCCTAATATCTAAAAGCATGAAAGAGTTTGTAGATTTTGTGAATGGTAATGAGCTATTGGATGTTGAGTTGAAGGGTTTAAGGTATAATTAGAGCAATAAGAGAGTGGGTAACCAACTCATCCAAATTAGGTTTGATAGGGTTCTTGTCTCCATGGAGTGCCTTCCACTATTTGGAAATTTGTCTCTCTGTTCTCTACTTAGAATTGGATCCAACCATAACGCCTTAATTCTTGAAGTGAACCAGAAAGAAACAAAATTCCCTAGGCCATTTAGGTTTAAGGCAATGTGGTGCCTTCATCCTCAATTGGAAGATGAAATAAAAAACTAGTGGTCGACAAGGGTTACGATGAAGCTTAGAGTTGTTAAAAGTGGCCTTAAAGAATGGATTAAAAGAGTTTTTGGGAATATTTTGCAAAATAATAAATATCTAAGAAGTTAACTAAAAGCTATTGAATCTAATATAGAACTTGGAAATCAAACTCAAGAGATCAGATACAAAGTAAAGGAGGTGTTTGTCGAATTTCTAACATTATTGCCAAGGAGGAAATTTTGTGGAAATAGAAGTCTAGGAAACTTTGGTTAAAGGAGGGAGATAGAAATTCCAAAATTTTTCACATCATGACCTTGAAGCACAAAAGTGCCAATAGGATTAGAGAAATTTTAAAAGCTGATGGATCTAGTTCTACTCACATTAAGGATATAAGACCTAATGCTATGGCTTTTTTCAAAAATCTCATCAAGGTGGAAGAGGTTTGTAATGAGGAAGCCCAAAATAATCTACTTGGTAGTATTCCCAGCTTTTTCACGATTAATATAAACCAAGCCCTTGTATCTCCCTTTAATGATAAGGAAGTCAAAGCTATTGTATTTGCAATGGAAGGAATGAAGGCTTTGGGTCCTGATGGTTTCTCCCCCTCTTTTTTCAAAATTATTGGCATATTGTGGGGAAGGATATTTTTGATGCCCTTTGGGATGTCCAAACCATTAATATTATCCCGTTCGAAGTGAATTCTAATTTTTAAACTCTGATCCCCAAGAATGTTGGTGCAAAGGACTTTGGTGCCTTTAGACCCATCAACTCATGTAACATTGTTAATAAAAATTTGATAAAGGCACTTGTTAACATATTAAAACTTTTCTTTTAGTTTTGATTGATTTAGCCCAAAGTGGATTCATTCTAGGGAGACAAATCTTGGACAATATCATAGTCATCCATGAAATCCTTCATTCAACTAATAAAAGTGGCAGAGTTGGTATCCTCCTCAAATTAAACATGAACAAGGTTTATGATAGGTTTTCATGGTAGTTTTGTTAAAGGTTTTGAGAAAATTTGGTTTTTGCCAAAGTTGGATAAAACTTGTTCATGCTTTTATCTCTTATACCAAGTTTTCAATATTAATAAATGGGTTTCTAGCAGGTTATTTTTAAAGTCTAAGAGGTATTTGCCAAGGGGACCTCTTGTCCCCTTACCTTTATATATTAGTGGTAGAAGCTTTGGGTAGGGATATTAAGTTAGAAACCTTTGTGGAAGGTATCAAACCTGCTTTGTTGGTGGATCATATTTCTCATCAGCAAATTATAAATAATGTTTTGCTCTCCCTCCTTGCTTCAATTTCCTAAGCGAAGGTGATAAAAGGAATCTTGGAGGTATTTGAAATTACAGATAGGCAAAAGATAAATTATATAAAAAGTAAAATTTTCTTTCTAAATACCCCCTTAGCAAGGAAAAGAATAATTACTTGCATCTTGGTTTGTGAGGTGGCTACCCTACCATATCTTTACCTTGGAATACCTTTGTTTAAAGGTAATATTTGGGATTCACTTTGGGAACCTATGGTGGAAAGATTGCAGAGGAATCTAGTTGGGTGGAAAGGATCCCTCATCAGTCAAGCTGGAAAGGCTACCCTAGTAAAGTCTACTCTTTAGAGCATTTCAAATTTCTTTTTATATATGTTTAGAATTTCTACCAAGATTTTATCAAAGATTGAAATTATTCAGAAGTCATTTCTTTGGTCCATGTCTAATGAGAAGAAAATAATTCACTTAGTTGGTTGGGAGTAAATTTGTAGACCTAAAAAGTATGGTGGCTTGGGTATCTGTAATATCATACAGATGCATAAGGCTTTGGTTGTAAAAAAAGGATGAAATTTGGTAAATCAATCTGAAACTAGTTAGGTGAACATTGTGTTGACAAAATACTTGAGACAGGAGAAATTAATGCTTGTTGATCCTCTATCAACTTTTGTTTTAGCCTTTTGGTTGAGTTTGCAAAAGTTGAGGGTGCTAGTCTCCAAAGGTTTTAGGTGGAGGTTGGGTGATGGACTCAAGATTGATTTTTGGAAAGATATTTGGTTGATGGACTAGCCCCTTCCATAGATTCCAAATTTGACATGTTTGGAGCCTAGGACTAGATTAGATTTTGGGTCTAACATGGCTGACTTTATCGAGGTGGTCAATGGGATGAAGGTTTAGAAATTATTAGAGTAGTCTACTCTCAATAATGTTGAACTTGAAGCTTGGATTCTAATTGCTAATAAGTTGAAGTTTCAGGTTACTAAATAGAGAAATGAAGAGGATGGGATATTTTAGGCAAGGGAAAATAACGGATCCTTTTTAGTTAAGTCTACCTACAATCTATTGGTTGTCAGTACTCCTCCATGGGTTCCACCTTTCAAAATATGGCTTAATGGTATAATACCAAAGGTGAATATATTTTTCTGTTTGGCAACTTAGAATAAGATTTTGACCATTGAAAATAAAAAAAAAAGAGGTTGGTCGATGCCAAATAGATGTTACCTACATGGTGCTAATGAGGAACAAATAATCCACTATTCTTTCAATGCTTCTTCTCTATGGAATTTCTTAACTTTATTTTTAATTTTTTGGGACTAATTTGGGTGGTGCGGAGTTCGCTTCTTGATTTTTGTGCTCAATGGTCATCTCCTTTTCACTCTCCAAGGTTGAAATATTTTTGGAACTTTTGTTTGCTACATCTTTTACGGTAAGTGTTGAAGGAGAGGAATAGTAGAATTTTTAAATTTTTTAAAAGAGATCCTTCCTCTATTTATGCCAAATCCTTAGATTCCACCTTGGAGAATGTATCCTCTCTAGCTTTGAAGGAAGGTATATTTGAGGAGGCTGAGTTCAGAAGGAAATTTTAATTTCAATAGAGTAATAGAGTTGCATGTCTTCTTGTTCCTAATCCTCATTCCCTTGTGAGGTGGGAACCTCCTTATCCAAGTTGGGTTAAACTAAACTTCGATTGTGTAACAACCCTCTTATCACAACTAATATTTAATTTATGTATAGATGTATTGATGTGTTGTACTTTACTTTTTACTCCTAGAATATGGTACTATTGGTTGCTTTTGTGATTGCAGAACTAGGTACACTTCTTTATCAAGCAGATAAATATCGATCGTAAGAGGTAAAGAGGGAAATGATGGCAATGTGAAATATCACCATGGCTGGTGAGTACATGGAAGCTCACACAATTACATTCATATAGGTGCATCATGAATGAATGACTTGCATTGTGTGTATGCTTTATTTTGAATATATGTTTATTGTTTGATGAAAATGATAAATATGTTAACATTTTATGGCAGGAAAAGTTCCAAGGCATGAAAGCTATTCTATTCTATAAAATAGAAATATCAGATTGCTAGTAGGGAAGCAAAATTGGAGGTATAAATATGATTGGCATTTTAATGATTTTAAATATTTTATTCTTATAATTATTTTTTAATAAATATAAATTTAATAATTTCTATTTATAAATTTAATAAAAAACCCAAGATATTGTGGATGGTCTTAGCAAGGGGTTGTAGGGGACTTCCCTTGGAAGTCCTTCCCTACTTCCCTGCAGCCCATCCTTGGATCTGTCCTAGATCCCTGGTCCTGTCCTGGATCCCTGGAACTTCCTTTGCCATTCCTCCTTGGTTAGTAGACACTACAGATGATCTCCTTGGGGTGGGGGATAAATTTTCCATTTGGCTGTCCCTTTCCTTACTGTCTGGTAGGGTTATGTCTATTGCCTATAATTTGGGATGTCCCTGGGTTTTTCTAGGATGTCCTTGGATCTTTTCCTTGTTCCGTAGCATTTATTTTACCCTCCTTTTTGGTTGGCTGGTGTTGCAGATGATCTCCTTGGGTTGGGAGGTCCCTTTTTCTCTTGTCTGCCCCTTTTCATACCTTTTGGTGGGTTTTTCTTTTGGTGCCTGTGAATTGGGACATACCTAGGTTTTTCTAGGGTGTCCCTAGTTTTTCTTGGGTCCTCCCTTGTGTTTTTTAAGTTTCTTCAGGAACCCTTTTCCTTTTTTCTTGCAGGGTCCTATTTGGTGCTAAGGATTAAAGGTTATTCTAGTGTAGTGCATTATGGCTAGGGTTTTTTGGCTTCATGAGCAACTCTTCATAATATATTTTGGCTTGGATGGGACCTCGTGCTTATTCTTATGGTGTTGCTCTTTGGGTTTCTGATTGCAAGTTTGATGGTGGGTTCTTAGCTTTTCGTGGCTTATGGAGGGCCTCTATAATGATTTTGGTTGTGCTCATGCAGGTCATCCTCTTTTGGATCCCTAAAGCTACTCATCGACGATATTGGAGGTTGTTGTGGAGCTCTTGCTACTTTTTTCCCTGACCTTTGATGGGATCCTGTGATTTTATGTTACAGATCGTGATTCATAGCTCCTCTGTTGAGGTTTCCTCAGGCCTTCCCACCTTTTTTGTTGGCTCACATTTTTGTATTTTTTTTTCCTCTATCTCCCTTGGCCTTTGAGTAGTTTCCTTGCTGCAACGGGATTTCATGACCTCTAGAGTCCCCTGGTGGTTTTTCCTCTTGCAGGCATGTTTGGGATGTTGGTCCCTATTGTTGCATCCTTCTACTGCATCCTTGTGCATCCTAAGGCAAGAATTTTATATGTTTCCTGCTTTAGTTTCAATTTTGAATTTTCAAATTATTGTTGTGGGTGGGATAGCCTTGTTTCAAATATTTATGGGTGGGTTTGCCATTTTTCAAATCTTATCAGCACGTTCTATTTGGGCGATCCTTTTGCACATTATTTTTGGCTAATATGGGTGGGATAGCATTGTCCCAAACTTCAATGTAAATAAATAAATAATTAATTAAATTATGTCCTTTAAGGCTATCCTTTAGCCTTTCTTGCAAGGCTATCCTTAAGCCTTTCCTGAAAGGCATTCCTTATGTCTTTCCTCTGGATTTTTGTGTCCTTTCCTATGGCCTTCCATGGCATTTTTTATAGTCTTATGACTTGTTGTAATCAGGTTTTGGGATCCTTGATAAAAACCCATTTTTAATTTAACTGATAAAAAAAATATAAATTTAATAAAAATATAGTAACTAAATACTTTTTCTCTATGTTTGCATATATAACTATATATAATTTTTATAAGAATATTATTTTAATGCCTTTGAATAACATAGTGCATATTTCGGAAACCACCTAGAGGATACCCCAAAGTGGGTAATTACATGTAGTTCCACGTGTTTGTTCTACTGTATGTGCTTTAAATGGAAGAGGGGAGGAAGTTTAGTGATCTTTCTTCAGAGATGGACTGGTGGAAGGTGGATAGGAAAACAGATAAAAGAGGATTGTGTAATTTGATAAATAATACATTCTGGATTTGTTTTAATTATGCTGATAAAACTACTATGTTGGTTGAAAATAAGAATGCTTGAATAGTTTTACTATGTTATAGTCAGTAAATTTCTACGTTTGTTGTTATCTGAATTCTTGAATTGTTTTTCCTTAAATAAATTAAAGGTATTGATCTATGAATTATATAGTGTTTGTATTTTATTTCCCTTATCTGACCTGCTAGCTAATGGTTGGTTTCCTAGGTTGTCATGATTAAGTTAACCGTATTGTCTTTATAAATCATGTTAGGTGGATTTGAATGAACTTTAGGGTGAAACTGACTCATTGTACCTAGATGACAGTCCTTCAAATATCTTTTTTTTATGTTATAATAATTATGTGATGTATTACTACACTCTATAATTACCTGGGATGGAGGTGATAGTTGTAGTGAGCATTATGTGCAAATTATTTCCCTTGTTTCCGTTAAACGTGCATAGCAATGTCATTTAAAGCTAAATTGTGTTATGATCACTCTACCTATATATTTAACTTATTTTAGTTTATTATTACCAATGTTGTTGAGCTATGTTGTGCATCTTTGTATTAAACTAAAATGAGTAAATAGTTTAAATATATTCTTCAATGTTGCTTGTGAACCATGTTAGAAAAGAATCATATAGATGCATTAGAAATATGCATTATAGGGTTGTTTGATCCCACACTTTCCTCCTTGGGCTATCCTGAGCGTTAGGAAAACGAAGATGCAGTTGGTCTGGTAGAGCGACGATCCAACACGATTTGGTGGATAGTGTTTGCAGAGAGAACGATGTTTTTTGTTGGGAAAATCTTTTATTAAATTTTATGTGCTAGCTAAGCACTGAATAGGATGAAAACATTTTCATAGAGAAACATTTAAGTTAATCCATTGGAATATTCTTCGATATGATCTACCTTTTTCTTAGAAACATAATCAATTTAATTGACAATGTGTCACCTTGCATGCGTATATTTGTTTAAAATTTTATTGTGTAGATGATTTATGTTATTCATGTCAGAACTTGGATACACTAATTTGCGAGATCTATTTTTGTATCTTTTTCAAATATGGTAAAATTCATTGTTTTCTCTATTGCTATGTCCAAGACATCTATTCAAATATTACCTTTTAAATTAAATATTTTCAGACTGATAGAAATACTTTTATACAAACATAAGTTTTAATTTGGATAGTATATAATACTAAGTGATAGAAATAAGTCCAATAATATTGGTTAAATTAGAACCCTTGTTGTATACCACCTCATTTTTCCTTGGAAATTGTTTATATTTATCGTGTGAAGGAGTGTTGCTTGAGTATGTATTGTTCGCTGTTGTTACCGGTAATACCATTATTCTTATAAATAATTAAACATAGTGTATATCATCCATATTTTTATTTTATCATTCACTATTATATTACCCCTTCCAAAGGTTAAGTTCAGCCAGTTTTTAAAAAAAACTCCTCTATGTTTTATTTTTATAAACAACAACCTCTTATAGCAAATACCAATATTTTAATTAAGTGATTAATAGGCACATTCCTCTTTATATGAATAAAAGTCGTAACTTAGTGAAATGCAACATAATAATAAAAAACATTTATGAAAATTAATACCCTCTTATGATAATTTAAATACGAGATGATAAGTCAACTTTTTCAATCAGCTTGCATTTAAGAAACGAACCCCATAGGATGAAGAATGGAAAGAGATAGGCAAAATATATTTTATTTCATTTATTTAGTGTTTATTTGCCTCGTTTAGGCAGGTTATTATTTAGGTAAATATTAATAAAGTTTAGAATAATCTTTGCGAAACTTTCCATAATTCCTTTTTAATGTATGCAAAGGGTTTAGTAGATAAATTGTGTAATATTTATAAGAGTTTTATAATATGAACAATATATCATAATATCCAGTTAAGAGTTTGTGTAAAATCATTTGGCATGTTATTTGATTTATTGAAATATATTTTAAATATTTGTTAACTATATGGACCCTTAATGAACCTGACAGGAGGAAACAAGGAAGAGACCATTGCATTAAAGAAATTCTATGAAGTTATTTTACTCAATATATTATCAAACTCCTATGAGTGTGTGCTAGACTAACAATGATGGTACAAACCCCGAGCAATCGGTGGTCTCCATATCACGTCAGGTCAACAACAACGAGATGAATAGGTTGTTGGGAGTAGTCCCTGTGGTTTGAACCCTGTGCTTGCCAGTTACTAAAAATAGTGGATGTAACCAACTTTCCTATGTAACCATTTTTTTTATTTTTCCATTAGAATATAGATTTATGGTTACTATGATTTATTTACTTTTTTGTAATGGTTGAAAAGAGTAGACATCGAAATCTAGCAACTTGTCATCCATGCATGCCCTTAAGTCACAACCATCCATTATATATCTATATATATGTATTTTTTTAATATATATTTAAATATTAATATTTTAAATATTATATTTACATGTATTTAATAAATATATATATATTTATATGAATTAATCCTAGCCCTTCACCACATTTTAATCTTAGCCATCCATCCACCTCAATCCATGCCACTTACCTAGATTTAATCTCCACCCTTCCTCATGTTTTAATATCGGCCACTCAAATTGTGCCATTGAAACCCTAACATGTCTAAGGAAAGATTATAAAAGATGAGTCATTTTGATGACTCATCCCGCTAGAATCCCTAAGGACCTTGAGTTCTAAATCCCTGATCTGACATTGAATTCTATTGACATTCACTTTTGGGACTATCCTCGAGCCAAAAAAGTTTGGAAAGAGATTGGGGCTGCTTACTCCTCTGTCATTTCGGGTCCTTTATGGTGGCAGCTAGTCTTGTTTGGGGATTCCCCCAAGTGTCCTCGTTATCTCTGTATCTTTTGGCATATTGTCAGAGTTAGTGTCCTTTTTTCCATCTGGAAGGACAGATGCTATATTGTGTTCCAAACTGATCATATAGGGGTAGACCATACTATTAGTAGTGCTTGTAGGATGATTGCTGATCAGATTCATGTTTTTAGGAATAGCATTTTAAAATATTGCCTTAGAATGGACAGATCGTTGAGGTCTGATTGCTTGTTGCTGATTCGCAAGTTGCTGTAATGCCTTTGACTATCTCTTGTATTCCTTGATTCTTTGATAATATGAAGTATTTTTTCAATAAAAAAATAATTCTCAGAAGATCCCAAGCCCTAGTCCCTTTCATTTTCATCCTCACCCCCATCATTGCTATTCGTAGCCCTCCAAAACTATCACCACCCTTTCCACATGAACCATATTTGGTTCTGCACCACTCTCATAAATTCTTGAACATCCACCAAATCCAATCGATCGTCCATCACAACCAATCAAGTTCCCACCAGAACCAACCGAGCACCCACTAGAGCCAACCAAGCATTTACGAGCATCTATCACACCAAATATGCAACCCTCCATCCCTCAAGTTTCATTAGGGAATCTTCACAATTATCACTGGCATCATTTACATAAGAAAAAATAAAAACAAAAGGTTTATTGACAAGGTAATAGTTTTGTGCATTTATTTTCATATTCTTATGCTTTGTTTATAGTTTTATTGTAGTATCTAGGGTTAGTGATTTTATTGAGGGTATCATACAGTGGAGCCCTCAAAGGTGTTACTAATATTTGTTACTTTTTACTGTGTGCAGGTATAGGAATCATACATTTGGTAGTTGTTAAAGCTAGGGTGGCACTATCTAGGATACACAAGCCCATCCACAACCTCGTTGGGATTAGATAAACGTGAAGACACCAATAATTCTTTTCAACTAGGGTTTCAAAGAATCCTAGTAATATGTAATTTTTGTATCAACATACGCATTGTAATACCCTAAATTTAGGTCATACTGATTGTAACATTTTAGATCCACCCATAGTAATAAAGAGTTTATATATTTTATGCAATCATTGTGTCTTATAGTTCTTACTGTTATTTCAATACTTTTATTATTGGTGTTGCTTGTATTCATAAATGGTGATCATGGTGGGACCCCAAAAAGATTATTCATATTAATTTACTTTATTACTAACTTTTATTTTATGTTTATGTTTTGCAGGTTTTCAAAAAATTGACCACGTGATTTACATAGAGCTAGGGTTTCTAGAAAGTTGTAAAATTTGACTAGAAGTTGCGCAGACACCCTGTAGTTCTTGAGGTACACCCTACAGTGCTCAGTGAGTGCCATACTACACTCTAGTGGCTCTGGGGTGCATTTAATAGAGTGGAGAAGAGATATGTAGGATTACTTCTAAGTCTACCTCAAACCCTAACCCACTTTTATTTTATTTTTTCAATTCTTTTTACAGATAAATTGATAAAAAGAACATCATTAATTTATGTTAAAAGTAGTCATATTTCATTAATTTCTATTAAAATTAGTCATATGCTCAACATTGCATTTCATACATTATATTTTACACATTGCATTTTAAACATTACATTTCACATATTGCATTTCACACATTGTATTTCACATCAATTTCAATTTCATTTCATCATATCCTCCCAGTCACTCACACCATCAATCATCAAGCATACTAGGGACTCTAAATATATCGCATCCTCCCAGTCACTCACACAATCAATCATCATGCAAATTGGGGATGATTAAGGTATCACAACTCCCTCATAAAAAAATCTCCAAAGGTACCAAATCCCTTTGGTCACAATTAATTTTCAAAAAGCTCCAAAGGTACCTAATCCCTTTGGTCACATCTCATTCCCAAAAATATCCAAAGGCACCTAATCCCTTTGGTCACATCTCAATTGAAACAAATAAACCCCAAAGAAATCAACATCCCTTTGGTCACATCTCAATTTCAAAAAGCTCCAAAGTAATCAACATCCCTTTGGTCACATATCAATTTCAAAAGGCTCCAAAGGTACTTAATCCCTTTGGTCATATCTCAATTTCAAAAAGCTCCAAAGGCACCTAATCCCTTTGGTCACATCTCAATTTCAAAAAGCTCCAAAGGAACCAAAATTCCTTTGGTCACATCTCAATTTCAAAAGGCTCCAAAGGTACTTAATCCCTTTGGTCACATCTCAATTTCAAAAAGCTCCAAATACACCTAATCTCTTTGGTCACATATCAATTTCAAAAATATCCAAAGGAACCAAAATCCCTTTGGTCACATCTCAATTTCAAAAGGCTCCAAATGCACTCAACACCTTTGGTCACACTTCAAAAAATAAACAAAAATAAAAATTGTTGCATTTCATTTGCATAATTTTATTATTTGGATTTATACATGTTGCTTACTGCTATTTGAGTTCATAAGATTCAAGGAGCACATAATATTACCAGACCAGGGGGAGTAGAAGAACCTGAGCTACTGAAAATTATACACTTGAAAGTATTCCATGCTTATTGTTATTTATATATGTATATATATATATATACATGGCTAATACACAAAAACAACATTGCATTTCACACATTACATTTTTTTGCATTGCACAACATTGCATTTCACACATTACATTTTACATATTGCACTGCACAACATTAAATTTTACATATTGCACTGCACAAAATTAAATTTTACATATTACATTTCACACATTGCATTGCACACATTTCATTTTACAACTCTCATTTTACAAACTACATATTATACATTGCATTCACAATAATATTCACATATTTTTCATTTCATATTAAGGATCATTTATTCAATTAAAATATTACTTGGTTCAATTCAGTTTTGTTACCTTAATTAAGGGCACCTTTGAATCATCATCCATTTCATTGCACTATTACATAAATTCAAGTTATCATTTCCAAACTACATTACCATAATTCCTAGGTGTTTTTGGTCACTCAGCCACTCCTAGTCTTCCTAGAAACCTCCAGTACATATCAAGTTATATTTAGGACCAAGACACATTTTCACTTAGAAAATCTTGAGTTTCGGGAATTGACTCTAAATATTCTTGAACCAAACACAATTACACATCTTAAAAAAAACAGCTTTTGTCAAAGAGGGATAACACCATACTTAGGTTGTACCTTGAAGTGAATAGGATATTCCTTGTTTTTTCCATTATGCACATAGTCCACAAAAATAGTGGTTTTCACCACTATCACAATTTCAAAATAAAATAAAGAGTAGGGTAAAATACCAAAAAAATCTAAATATTTTACACATCACACACCACAAATCCTTAAGTTGTAAGGATAGAACTACATTTCCAGTCAGACGGTTAGGTAGTCTAAATCTCCAAAACTTAGAGAAAAAATTCTTGGACTATGGAGCTAATCTCCACTAGGGCTATAGATGATTGAATGGTAGTGGAGTACGCTCATGCGTGGCTACACATATTTTTTAAAGAGACCTCTAACCGCACATAAGAACAAGATAGCTTCTTGGTGTTCTCCATAACATGTTTAACCCCAATTTACTCAATATGGGTTAATGAACTCACTTGCACCAACATTGGTTCTTGATTGCCTCGATTCATTACCATGCTCATGATTTGGTAAATGAATTTACTGCATAAACATTTGATCTTAAAGAAATTAGACAGTGTTTAGTGGGTTTGTTTGATATCACTAGTATGTCCGAGTCTCTACAAAACAATCAATTTTCCATATCAACATCCATATCTTCTTCCATATCAACATCCATATCTTATTCCATGTCAATATCCATGTCTTCTTCCATATCAACATCCATATCATTACATGAGTCTTCCATTTCACATGCCACTAGTTTGGTGCCCCTAATTAAACAACAATGCTAGACATGGTCAAGAAACATCTAAACTATGAATTATCATTAGAGAATTAATTCATTTGCATTCATACATGTTATCATTGCATTATAATCCATAAAAATCATCCATCACACATATACACATGCATTCACACACATATACATATGCATTCACACAAAAACATCCACACAAAAGCATAACACAAAAGTAAAAGCCATGTATATATATATAATTTGTATATGCAAAGATCGCTAGAAATTTATATACAACACAACTTGGGGGTGTTCAAGGTATCACATATTCCCCCAAAATAAAATAAACAAGCACACAACTTGGGGGTGTTCAAGGTATCACATATTCCTCCAATAAAAAAACAACAACACAACTTGGGGATGCTCAAGGTATCACATATTCCCCATCAATTCAACAAACAATTCAATCACTCAATCACATTACATCATCACTAAGTCAATTTATAGGTTCAAAAGGTTGCATACTTTTGTCAAAGGTTGAGCCCTTTGCCTTGCATATACACATCAAAGTCAAAAAGCTCTAAAGAGCCTAAACCCTTTGGTCATATTTCAATTCAAAAGGCTCCAAAGGAACCAAACTCCTTTGGTCACATACACATTACATCATCAACAAGTCAATTGCTAGGTTCAAAAGGTTGTGTCCTTTTGTCAAAGGTTGAACCCTTTGCCTCACATACACACATCAAATTCAAAAGGCTCCAAATTAACCAAAATATTTTGGTCACATATGCATCACATCATCAATAAGTCAATTGCTAGGTTTAAAAGGTTGCATCCTTTTGTCAAAGGTTGAGCCCTTTACCTCATATATACACATCAAATTCAAAATGTTCTAAAGGATCCAAACTCCTTTGGTCAGATACACATCACATCAATCATACACATATCAAAAATCCCTTTTATGTTAGGGAAAAAATAGAATAAATCATCACACATGTCAAAAAAACCTTTTCTATTGGGGTAAAAATAGAATCAATCATCTACATTAAAAAAAAAAAAAATTTCTGTTGGGGCAAAAATAGAATCTATCATTACACTTTTCTTCATAGTCATTACATTTTCCCATGTCAAAAATCCCTTCATTTGTTGGGAAAAAAAAAAATCATTCCTTGCATTATCCATACATCTGCATTCAACATCATCAATTTCATTCATCATTACACCTTCATTCAACATTTTCCAAATACATTTGCAAGTACAAGTGAACCTTGTATTTAGTGGTTTATCCTAGTCACCTAGCGATTGCAATGACTAATTATCCATGTGATTTGATAGGATGGGTAGATCACCATAAGGATACATACATGTCAAAAACCCTTCATCTGTTAGGGCAAAAAAAAAATCAATCATACATTTTCAAAAACCCCTTTTCTGTTAGAGCAAAAATAAAATCAATCATACACATGTCAAAAACCCCTTCATCTGTTGGTGCAAAAACAAACTCAATCACTTACATTTTCACAAACCCCTTTTCTTTTGGGGTAAAAATAGAATCAATCATTGCATTTTTCATAGTTATTGTATTTTATCATGTCAAAATACCCTTCATCTATTAAGGAAAAAATATAATCAATCATTGCACTTTTCACAATCATAATGCAATAATAATTCTATTTATGTATAATGCAATAATAATTCTATTTATGCTATAATCAATCATTGCACTTTTCACAATCATTGCACTTTTCACAATCATTGCATTTTCCCATGTCAAAACCCCTTCATCTATTAGGGCATAAATAGAATTATTATTGCATTATACATACATCCGCATTCAACATCATAAATTTCATTCATCATTACACCTTTTTTTTTTTAAGCGAAAAACCCCTTGCGGGGCTGTCTTGGTCTAAGAGACCACGAATAGGGGGTTCCACACCGTCAAAGTCACCCGGGGGTCGCACCCAACCCTGCCCACACTAACATTATCAATTGGATTTTTGGTACCCAATTCAGCTTTGTGGTAGGGTGGAGATTCGAACCTGGGACCTCCCTTGGAGGATTGCCCTCTCCTCTACAACTCACCTACAACACCTAGGTAAACTAATTTATAGTGTAAAACACCCCTTTTGAGGTGCCACTTTCAACAGGTTGGACATAGGAGGAATGGAGCCTTGTCGACCTCTACTAGCACATAGGACATTCCTAACTATACCATATATCTACAAGATGGAGACAAGGGGAATATAACCTGGGTCAGCCTCTACCAGCACCCAGGGTATTTACCACTGCACCACAACAAGCAGATTCCATCATTACACCTTCATTCAATATTTTCCAAGTACATTTGGAAGTACAAGTGAACCTTGTATTTAGTGGTATATCCTAGTCACCTGGCAATTGCACCTACTAGTTTTCCATGCAATTTGATAGGATGGGTAAATCACCAGAAGGACACTTACATATTTGACAAACCCCTTCTCTATTGGGGCAAAAACATACTCAATCACTTGCATTTTCAAAAACCCCTTTTCTATTAGGGCAAAAATAGAATCAATCACTTACATTTTCAAAAACCCCTTTTCTATTAGGGCAAAAATAGAATCAATCATCTACATTTTCATAAACACCTTTTTATATTAGGGCAAAAATAGAATCAATCATGCACATGTCAAAAATCCCTTCATCTGTTGGGGCAAAAACAAAATCAATTATTGCACTTTACAAAAATTAATTTACATCATTCATATCATCCACATTTAACATCATCAATTTCATTCATCATTACACCTTCATTCAACATTTACATTTCAACACCATCAAATCCACCAATCATTACATTTGCACATTTACCAAGTTCAAATATAAATTTCAAGTGAACCTTGTATCCAGTGGTCTATTTTATCTTCTTAGCGATTGCAACGATTGGTTGTCCACGTAATTAGGTAAGATGAATAAATCACCATAAGGACACTTGGCCATCTTCATCATCTACTATCTTCTTGTTCAAAAACAAAATCACTTTTGGTCCCTCATTTTTTGAGTGAGACTATGCCAAGACCAATTTTCCCAACAACTATCATTGATGCCATTTTCCATGGGGTTCCCAACATGGATAACTCATCATTTCATTTGCAATTACACCAATCTCTAAGAATACACACCGAGTAAAGTGATTGAGCAACCGTTTAGGAATTTCATGTGGGAATTAGCTATAATCATGAGTGGCCCCAAGGGCAAGATATTTTCCTTTTTCTGTATTTGCATGCTTGCATTTAAATGATGCCAAAAGGCACTTTCTTCAACATCATGGAATCACCCCAAACTTGGGGCAACCACATTTGATTTTGATTTACCACAATAAGATATATCTTACATGATCATTGCATTTAAACTTGGAAAAAATCCCTATATTTGTTGGGGTAAAAATAGAATCATTTACATCATTCATATCATTTGCACTTACATCATACATTTACACTTACACTATTCACTTGCATTTTCACCACACAAATCTATCAATTGGCTTGTGAGATTTATTCTGCACTCATTCGCCAATTGAGGGGGTAAGCTATACAATCAAATGGTTACACAATAAAATTATTTTGTCTTCAAGATCATCTTCACATTCCAAGGAAATAAAGCTACTTCTGCATTAGGCCAAACCAGGTGTCTCGTATTTTTGCATTGCATTGTGTTTTCACGCAACACAATACAAAAAGGGGCATCTATAAACACAAAAATCTAGTCACTTGTCATCCATACGTGCCCTTAAATCATAACCATATATATATATATATATATATATATATATATATATATATATATATATATAAGATGTATTTATTTAATATATATTTAAATATTAATATTTTATTTTAAATATCTCAGCTTTATTTCAATATGTAACAAGAGTGGTATCCCTTTCAATCCCATATATTCAATATATAATATGGGTGGGGTAACTATTTATTTAAAAATTAAGTATTTTAAAAACATATTTAATTTAACATTTATATATTTTATCTATTAAAAATAACACAATGGATGAACCTTTAGATTTCTATAAGTGTGTGAAAAATATGTCTTAAAATTGGATGTCATTTGCATGCTATAATGGTAAAAGATAAGGAAGAACATAAAAAATATGACATTCTTGAAGAACTATAAATCTTCCATTATGATATTGATCCAATGCTCAAAGAATACAAAAGTTCAAGTTATGTGAAAAAATCATATTAAAAAAATCTCATTTAATTTATGCAAACTAAAATTCAATTATTATTTATTACAAGAAGGATCCTAGCCTATGCCAAATAAAATGCTTTCCTTATCCCACCTTCCCCCAAGCTTGCCTCCAAGTTTGAGATTGTTGTGATTAGGTCCCTTACCCTGTGCTTGGAGGACTTTCGTCCCTCTACTAATCTCAGAGTCAATTCCAAGTGGATTCCTCCATCGATAGGGTGGTTAAAGTAGGAGCATGAGGTATCTTCAAAATTCACCAAGAAGAAGTCATCGTTGCCTTTACTGAGGGATTAGGGTACTAGAGAAATCATGTGGCAGAGGCAAAAAGCATGTGGATAGGTCTGTCCCTTGCTAAGAACTTTTCCAACAGGTTAATTATCGAAGGTGATGAGTGTCATCAATCACACCATTTAATCATTATAATTGTTACTCCATGGTGGTGTCCAATGTTTGTATGCGATAGCAGGGGTAAGCAGCTTGAAGGTCAGTCTACTTAGGAAATGGATTTATTGATAAAACCAGTCATTTTTGGGGGTTTTTGGTGTCACCTTTAATCCTATGAGCTGAATTGAACTCCTAATTACATTTGCTAAAACAAAATTGTAGAAATGGAAAGATTGTAGAAGATTGAAACTAATTACTCTTATAGAATCAGAAATGACAAAAATGAAACCTATTTATGATTGCAAAATTGAAATGATAGAAAGTAACTCCTAATTATATTAACAAAATTAAAATGTTGGAATGAAATGTTGCAGCAATGAAACAAACAGAAATCAATGAACACAAATGAAAATACCAAAACTAGAAATAACTGCTAAAAATAGGGAAATAAACCACTAAAACTAGGTGATCAACTACCATGCACAGATATCAATAGCACTAATACTACATGCATTTTAATACAGTTAACAAATGAAATGAAAATTGAAATATTTTTGCTAACCTACTGCAACAAGAAATGAACAAAAACTATCAAAAGTTTATCCTTCTCCTGAGCCTAGAAGTGGCCCTTGCTTCCTAATCTAGAAGAAGGAAATAAGTCTTCTATAAACTACCTAATTCTCACACATTCACTCAAGAAACTAATTGAATGGAGAAACTACACCTTTTATTGATTAGGACATGACATTACAACAATGCAAAAAAAATCCTGTAGAATTATTGCTTTGTTAGAACTGAAAAAACTATTCTATTCCTATCCTTATATGCAAACGTCTATATGCTCAACAAAAATGGGAGCTTTTTATTTATACTATTCTATTACATATGTGGATTCATTCTATTGCTGCTTTTTAGGGATTCAACAACTGTGTTGAAGTTGTCTTCCTAAAATACAGGAAACTATTCTGTTGCAGCCTATCCATTTTACTTGTTGAGCATAATCCATTGGAAGAAATGCATTGGAAGGGGTGAGAAAACCTCTCATATAGCTTTATCCATATTCATTTCACCATTTTCCACCTTTTTGACCGTTCTATTGATGGTTTTGACCAAAACTAGTCTTGCTTCGCTCATTCTGGAGCTGCTCCGGAATAACAGGCAGTGTAACAGTTATGACACTTATCCGTGCACCAATTGCTTAGGATAATGGGTTTGACTAGCTAGGTATTCTTCTTAAGTCCCTAGAATAAAAATTCCATAAATTTTACATGTTGGCATTGAAAAATTTCAAAGTCATGCTGTTTATGCACTTCTAGCTAGAATTTGTATGGTCAAACTCTGTTTTTTGCACAGTTATACCAATTTGAACAGGTTTTGGTGCATTTTTTTAATTTGAACAGGTTATAAGGAAAGTAAAAAAATAATATGATCCTAGAACAAAATACACTTCAACATGCATTATTCCATACTCAAATAAATATTTATTTGCTAGGTAAATAAGCTAAAACAGTGCAAAAAATGCAAAAAATGGTCAAAATAAAATACTATGCTCTTGAACATCTAAACATGTAAATAGTAATACTTCTAACAACATGCAACTATTCTTGTATATCTTCCTTTCCTTCCTAATGATTCATGTTGTTCAATCCAACCCATCTGTGTCCTAATGACACTTCTAGCAGCACGCAACTATTCTTGTATATCTTCCTTTCCTTCCTCTGCTATGAACTCTTCTTCAAAATCAGAATCAGAATAATCAACAAGTGAGATATTATTTGTAGGCATTGTTGTATCTATGTCTGTAATTGTTGTGCCTACCTCTGCATCCTCTGTGCCTATATATGCTTCTTTTGTACTAATTTCTGCACTCTCATCTACAAGCACTTCTCCCTGCAATATACCTTTAGTAGATGTATCAATGTCTTTTGCCTGTTCTGCACTCACTTGCTGGGATAGTGATACTACCTCTATATCCACTACCTCCTCCATTACTTTCTGCTTCTGAAGTCTAGAGGACCTTCGCAACCCAACAATAGATTGTTTGTGTTTGACATTTTTAGGGGACTTTGGAACAGATTTTGACAATTCTGGAGTAGAGTCTACTTCAGGTGTTTCCTCCTCCATCTGCTCTTCCCTGCTTGAACTCCCAAGTTGTTCAGTGGGCTGTGTTGGAAAAATAGTTACATTTTTAGAAAATGTAACCTTCCTTATTTTTCCTACAGGACCAGCCTTAGATTATTTCTCTCTTTGCTTCCTGGTCCTAGAGGATGGAGGTCCCTGTGGTGAAGAGGGAATTTCTTTTTAGAGGATTCAGTTTCAATTTTAGGTTTAGAGTTTTCAATTTTTGCTGCTTCTTTAGATTTAGGGCTTTCAACCTCTGCTTCATCTTTCGATTTAGGGCTTTCAACTTCTAACTCATTCCATGTAGAGAAAAACCTATCAAAACTTCTAGGGTTTCCCCTAAAATGATGTTTACAAATTAGCTTAATGAGCCCATGGTGTTTAGGAGTCCCTCTCCTTGCTTGGTATCGTTTGGCCATATTTTGTAACTCTTGGTATAAATACAGAGGGAGATTTACTCTGACTTCTGGGTTTGAACCACCATGCCTCAAATGGTTTAAAATTCTAATATGGTGTCTAGAAAAAATGGCAAATTGCCCATCACAAGTTAGAAACCTGATTACCCAGACTACTACATTCTCCCAAGGGTGTTGTAAACTGGTTCTTTTAACCCCTTTGCAGACATTATTGTTCATTAAAAACTCAATTGGTTTATCCCCTTCTTCCTTAAACTGGTTAACTATTTCACTTAGGGCATTTTTACTAGTTTTTAAAATTTGTAACCCTTGTAGAGGTAATTCAGTAATGTGGCTTAAGATTTTCAGTGTTACCTGGATTGCCATGCCGCTAATGTGAGCCTGGTTGTTTCTGAGAGTGCATGCAAATTCTATCACCAATCCTTCAGAGTGTCCATCGAATTTATGTAGAAATGGCATCAATACTCCTTCTATAAAAATATGGAGTGACTCAGGATCTCCCCATAGATAGTCTACATTTTCTGGCTCAATTTTATTCTTCTTTCCTCCCATCTTCAATTTCTCGTGATCTATTTTCTCTCAACCTTCTGGAATAGGTTGTTTTTCAGGTTTGATCTGAACAATTTGCATCTGTAGGGGCTATAATATTTTAGCTATGGAATTTAATTTTCTCAGTGTAGGAACCAGCTTTGGAACGTGTCGAAGTGTTTGAAAAATTAAATCCCCTTTTACTTGTCATGTGGTAGACTCCTATTCCCTATAGGAACGTGATTTATCTTTTTTGTTGCTTGTGATTAAATGGTTATGGCTTGTTGAGGTGGTAGTTAATTGTTGGCTTCATCATGTACAACATGCAGAGTTTCCTTCTATCAAAGTGCCTTGTTGCATGTGCCCATGATTTCGCATATCACGAAGCATGCAGCGGTTCCCACGATCTCTTTCTCATTGCAACCTTGAAATTCGTAGCTTGGAATGTGTGCCCTCATTTGTTATTTCCAACTCCAAACGATGAAATTAAAAACACTTTTATGCCATGTGACATTTTATCCTTTGCCCCTACTCATTCTGAAGTTTATTTTCCATTCTGAAGCATGACATTATTTTATTTCGAAGGTCAAAAATCCTTCCTCATTCCGGAGCACAAACCCTTTTCATTCTGAAGTTGTTTTTGTTTAGAAACAATAGTTTCATTTCGGAGCTTCCATCATTCTGAAGCTAAAAAGTATTCTCATTTCAGAGAATCATATCATTCTGAAGCTCCTTCAAGCTACAATTCTCCAACTCTATCTACTTCCTTCATCCCCTCAAAACAACCTAAAATGTTTTATCTCTCATTGACCAGATGGATATCTTTTGGATCAAACCTTATGAATGCTTTATGTACTAATTAGTGACTTTACACACTACATACTAACTATCTACAATGTTTAAAATATAAAGGGCACATACCTGATTTAACCACTTATCTACATTTGTACAGATGGTTGTTTCTGTTGACTACCAGTTGGCTCTTCTACTGAATAAGACAGGTGCAGTTCTGAGAATAGAGAAAACAATGATTGTGAGAACATATGGGACAATGATGGTGAATCTGACAAGGCAAACATGTCGGACAACCGGTTTTCATGCAAGCCAATTCAGAAGTGCCTCCTAGGAGGTTTTCACTTTCTGAATTATTCATTTTTTATCATTTTTTTTCATTTTTTTATTATTTTTTATTCTACTGAATTGATTGTGGAAGAAGTGGTTCCTTCCAACATGCGTACATCCAATTGCTCCACTTGCTTTAGAAACTCATCCTTAGTTAGTGGTTTATGATATATCCGAAGATGATGCCCATTAACCACTAACTTTCTGCGTGAATCATCAATGGGTGAAAGGCGAACAACTCCATTTTCAAACACTTCTTCGATCTGATATGGTCCAAGCCACCTAGTCTGCAACTTCCCAGGAAAGTCTTCATAATGAGAGTCAAACAACAAAGCCCAATCACCTTGCTAAAATTTCTATTGTTGAATGTGACTGTCATGCCACAACTTTCGTTGTGCTTGAATCATCTCAGTCTGGTGCAATGCATCCATTCGTAGTTCATCCAATGCATTGAGTTGCAAAATCTGGTCTGCTTGTGCCTGTGACAAATCAATACCAACTTCCAAAGTAGTTCGAAGTGTTAGTAATTCAAATTCAATAGGCAAAAGAGGCTTTTTACCATAAACCAATTCATAAGGTGTAAATCTAGTGGTAGATTTCTAGGTAGTGTTGTAAGCCCAAACTACTTCAGGTAGTTTATCCATCCAATTCCTCCTATGGGAAGCTACTATTTTGGTTAAGATTCTTTCTAATTCCTGATTTGTTACTTCAACTTGACCATTTGCTTGAGGGTGATAAGGTGAGGATTTCCTATGCTTGATTTCATATAGTTTGGTGAAGGCTTCAACAACCTTTGATGTGAATTGAGGTCCCTGATCTATAGTGATAGAATGTGGGGCTCCAAAATGCAGAAGAATTTGGGAATACAGAAAATCAACAACTTTTTCTTCTCGTGCATGCTTAAAAGCTCGCACTTCTACCCATTTAGTCACATAATCAGTACATACCAAAATGTGCACCTTCCCTTGAGAAGGTGGGTCAATAGGTCCTACAAAGTCTAGCCCCCACCTCTCAAATGGCTCTATACCTACTTGAGGTTGCAATGGCATTTCACTGGTATAGGTAGGCTTTCCCATTCTTTGGCATGCATCACAATGTCTGACATATTTCTTTACATCCTTATGCAGGGATGGCTAGTAGTAGCCAACACCCAAGATTTTTTGAATTGTACTTTGTATTGAATAGTGCCCTCTAGATGGTTCATCATGACATGCACGAAGAATGTCATACACTTCATCCTTGCGGATGCACCTACGTAGAACATGGTCAGGACTGCATTTAAAGAGTAGACCTCCTATCCATTTAAAGGAAGCACTTTGCTTGATTAACTATTTCTTTTGTTTAGGAGTGAAGTGAAGAGGAATTTTTCCTGTAGCTAAGTAATTAGCTATATCTGCAAACCATGGAGATTGTACAGAAATAGCAAACAATTTTTCATCAGGAAAAGCATCTTCAACCAATTCCCCTATGTCTGTGTTTGGCAATCTTGATAGAAAATCTGCTACTACATTAGCCTTCCCTGGTTTATTAACTATGGTGATATCAAATTCCTGCAACAGTATTAACCAATGAATAATTCTTGCACTAACCAGAGGTTTATTCATCAAGTATTTAATAGCAACATGATCTGTGTGGATGAACACTTGATATCTTGTGATATAGTGTCAAAATTTATTAATAGCATATACCACAACCAAGAATTCCTTCTCAGTAGTGGTGTAGTTCTTTTCAGCTCCTGTCAAGTTTTTACTAATGTAGTAAATGGCATAATGTTCTCCATTTTCAATCTGACCTAGTGTTGCTCCAATAGCAGTATTGGAAGCATCAGTCTGAATATGGAATGGCAGTTCCCAATTAGGTCCTCTCAACACAGGGGGAGTTGTTAATTTCTCTTTCAATGCTTCAAAAGACTTTTGACATTCAGTAGACCAAGTAAATTCAGAATCCTTAGTCAGTAATGCAAACATTGGATTGGCTATGGTACTAAAATTTGCAATAAATCTATGGTAGAAACCAATATGTCCCAAAAAACTCCTTACATCAGTTTGAGTTTTTGGAGGAGGAAGGTCTTTGATGACTTCCACCTTCTTGGGATCAACCTTAATCCCATGAGAGGAAATATGATGACCAAGGACAATCCCTTCCTCCATCATTAGAAAATATTTTTCAGGATTTAAAGACAAATGGTATGTTTCACAACGTGTTAAAACTTTTTCAAGTTGTTCTAAAGTATAATCAAAAGTTTCCCCACATACTGTGAAATCATCCATGTAAATTTCCACACTTTCATTTGTCAAATCAGAGAATATTGCCAAAACAACTCTTTGAAAGGTTGTTGGAGCATTACATAAACCAAAAGGCAAGACCCTATAAGCAAATGTTCCCCAAGGGCATGTGAAAGTAGTTTTCTCTTGGTCTTCAGGTGCAACTTGTATCTGATTATATCCACTGAATCCATCAAGAAAATAGAAGAATTTCTTGCCAGCAAGGGTATCTAACACTTGGTCTATGAAAGGTAATGGGAAATGGTCCTTATGTGTGACCTTGTTCAACTCTCTGTAGTCTACACACACTCTCATTTTCCCATTTTTCTTTGGAACAATAACCAATGGAGAAACCCATCGACTGTCTAAAATTGGATAAATGAACCCTACATCTAAAAGTTTTTCAATTTCTTCCTTGACAATATCTTTCAAAGCAGGATTCAAACGTCTTTGAGGTTGTCTCATAGGTTTAACATCTTCAGTGTATATCCTATGTGTACACACATCAGGGTGGATTCCAGTCATATCCTTGTAACTCCAAGCAAAAGCCTGAACATGTTTTTGTAGGACAACAAATAACTTTGCTTCCTGTTCATCAGTCAACCAACTATTAATATTCATAATTTTACTTGGTTGTACTTCTATTTGTTTAATCCCTGGATGAATGGAGTTGACTGCTCCATACTTGCTGATCAAAGAATTTAATGGACAGTGATGTGGTTGCAAAGTATGAAATACTCTGGATTCTATTTCAAAAGTAATACCTGATGGAATCATTCCTTGCATAGGACATGTGAAAGAAGTAAGAAGATGTTGATGCCATCCATGTGGTAGTGTGAAAGAGCTTTCTTGTATTGGAATGGATGACAGATGTTCTGAGGTATGCTCTTCATCCTTCCATAGCAAGCGATGAACAATGATTTGATCATCTTTAAGTCCTTCTTCCTGTAATGTCTCAACTAGGATAGTTTCATCCTCAAATATTTCTCTTTCTTGTGAGTTGATTTCCTCAATATGTTCCTTTACTATTATTGTGGCTAGAGTGGAAATAGTTTCTTCCTGTTCTTCATCAGACTCAGGAAACCATATCTGTCCAAAAAATTTGGTTGAAGGTTGGGCAGGTGGATAAAGGGAAATATTTTTAAGATCAATGCCATTTGAAATAGTCATTTCCCTAGATCTGCAGTCTATAAAAGTAGCTACAGTGGCAAGCCAAGGCCTTCCTAGAATGATGGGATAGCCATTAACTAAATTTCTAGGCTGCAATACTAGGAAATCTACAGGATATTCCCAAGAAGAAACTTCAATGGAAATGTCTTCCAGTATTCCTTCTGGTTTGGCAACTGACCTATCTGCCATCTCCAAAACTGTAGTTGTAGGACTGAGATTATTGAGCTACAGTTTTTGCATTGTGTCTTTAGTCATTACATTAATTGCAGCACCAAGATCAATCAACACATTTGGAATTTGAACTAGACCAATAGTGACTGTAACAATTGGACTTCCTAGGTCACTATATTTTGGAGGAACAAGTTTTCCAGATAATAGGTCAGCCAATTTTCCTTCTACTTGCATAGTTTTAGGGAAAGACTTCTTCTTTCTGCCAGGTTTCTTAATACACAACTCTTGAATGGTTTTCTTAATTAATGGCACATCCTTTATTGCTTGCAACAAAGGAAGGGATATAGTCATTTTCTTTAGTTCTGTGACTAATTCTAATTTAGGGATAGTTACAGTATTATCAAACCTTTTAGGGTATGGTATTATACCTATAGGGGGTACTTGTTTTTCTTGCTCATTTTTTGGTTTTTCTTTTTCTGTTTGCACTTGTTTTGGACTTGGAGACTCTTGCTTTCCATCAATTTCTTCAATGGTGGGTGGAGCAGGGTCAGGTAAGACCTTCCTTGAATGCAATTGGATATTACTACAACCAAGTATATGAACTATAGTAGTTTCTTCAGACTCAGCTCCATAAATAGGGGTTGCTTGTCTGGTATTATTTGGGTTAGCCATAGGCTGAGCTGGAAGTGGAGGTTGTTTTACCGGTTGTGCTTGTTGTGGTTGCACTCTTCCCTAAAATTTTTATTAGGAGCAGGCATCAGGTTTTGAGTTTGCCCTTGATATCTTTGTTGCCCTTGATATGATGGGTATTGTGGCCCCCATATTTGCCCATATTGTTGATTCTGTGTCCAAGGTGGATTAACTAGTGGATTCATCCATCTAGAGTGTGACCAATCTTGAGGAGTTGTCCAAGATTGATTCCAAGGTTGTGAAGGTGGTTCTGCATATCCCCATGGCATATTCCAAGGATTTTGTCCCCAACCTATAGGAAAGTGAGGGGCATTTTGATATTGTGAAAAGTTACCTCCTTGCCTTTGCCCAATAACATTAAGTTCTTCAATCTGGGTTTCCAAAATATTTTTGAGTTGAGGCAGCAGATGACATTTATCAGTTATATGTCCCTTTGAAAAAATACCACAAATAGTTGAGATAGAAGTTCTATTTAAGGGACAATCTTGTAAAGCATGCTTGTTTCTACATCTTGGGCAATAGATAGCCAAGGGTGGTGTAGAGTCAGATTTTGCATTTCTCTCCCCTAATGCAGAATTCAATTGGACAAGAATATCAGTTTTCATGTTAGCCATTTCTTCCATTAATTCTTTGATATCATTATTATTAGAATTCCACTTCTTCCTTCTTTTCCTAGTGCGAGAATAATTTTTGCATAACTCTACAATATCATTAATCTCAAGCTGGTTCACATCTCCTTTTCCCATTAAATCTAATACTTCTCTGGAATCATCCTGCAAACCTCTCAAAAATATAGTCTTTAATAGGTCGGATTCTACAGGACCACATCTCTTTTGGATAAAGGTAAATCTATCAAGATAGTCCTCTAAGTTCTCATCCTCCTCTTGTTTAATCTGAAACAATTCATCCTTTCTATTTCGCACTCTACAATATTCCTGATATTTATCCAAGAATATAGTTTCCATTTGTTCCCAAGTGTGGATTGAATCAGGTTCAAGACTCATAAACCAGCGTAAAGCTGCATCTTTAAGTGTAGATGGAAACAATTTCAGTTTTTGATTGTCATTTACATAGTCATAAGTCTGACACAGAACCTTGAATTCAAACAAGAATTGGTCAGGATCCTCAGAGACAATTCCCCTAAAGGTTGGCAATACTGAAGGTGAAATTGTTTTCATAGGAGCATTCTGAGTAGGATTCATCCGAATAGGATATTCAAAAGTCCTAGTAGGGTTTTCACCTTGAACTATAACATCCCTATCATGTTCTTCTACCATAGTGTCCCCCTCACTTTTGACTTCTACAATTTGTTTAGATGGACCAGGTCTAGAGGGATGTCTGGAAGTAAGTGCTTCTAAGAGTTCTTCTTCCAAAGGTCCCAAAATTTTGGTTGATGAAGAAGATGATTCTCGTTTAAGTCTTTCAAGGATTTCATACACAGGCAAGTCTTCTCCTGATCATGAAGAACATCTTTCTAGGAAAGAGTTGGTTCTGATAAACCTCCCTCTTTCATCTCTTGGCCTATGCATTCATGCTCATTTGCTAAATGAACTGAAGTACAAGTTTCCAAGAACTGTTACTTGTATCCAAATAATAATTCTTGGCCTGCTTTACTTCTCCTAACAACACCTAGGTTCCTAACAATGGTGCCAAAAATGATGAGTGTCATCAATCACACCATTTAATCATTATAATTGTCAGTCTAGGGGGTGTCCAATGGTTGTATACGATAGCAGAGGTAAGCAGCTTGAAGGTCAGTCTACTCAAGAAATGGCTTTATTGATAAAACCAGTCAGTTTTGGGGTTTTTGGTGTCACCTCTAATCCTATGAGCTGAATTGAACTCCTAATTACATTTGCTGAAACAAAATTGTAGAAATGGAAAGATTGTAGAAGATTGAAACTAATTACTCTTGCAGAATCAAAAATAATAAATGAAACCTATTTATGCTTGCAAAATGGAAATGATAGAAAGTAATAATCCTAATTACATTAACAAAATTAAAAAGGTTGGAATAAAATGTTGCAGAAATGAAACAACTGGAAATCAATTAACACAAATGGAAATACCAAGAACTGGAAATAACTTAGGAAAATACAAAAGTGTTGTAAGATCTAAAAGCCTATACTAGGTGATCAACTACCATGCACAGACATCTATAGCACTAATACTACATGCATCTAATACAGTTAACAAATGAAATGGAAATTGATAGGTTTCTGCTAACCTACTGCAACAAGAAATGAACAGAAAACCTATCAAAAGTTGATCCTTCTCCTGAGCTTGGAAGTGGCCCTTGCTCCCTGATCTAGAAGAAGGCAAGAAGTTTACTCTAAACTACCTAATGCTCACACATTCACTCAAGAAACTAATTGAATGGAGAAACTGCACCTTTTATTGATTATGACATGACATTACAACAATGCAGGAGAAATCCTGTAGAATTACTGCTTTGTTACAACTGAAACAACTATTCTATTCCTATCCTTCTATGCAAATATCTATATGCTCAACCAACATGGGAGCTTGTTATTTATACTATTCTATTACATATGTGGATTCATTCTGTTGTTGCTTTTCAGGGATTCAACAACTATGTTGAAGTTGTCTTCCTGAAATGCAAGAAACTGTTCTGCTGCAGCTTATCCATTTTACTTGTTGGGCATAATACATTGGAAGAAATGCATTGGAAGGGGTGAGAAAACCTCTCATACAGCTGTATCCATCTTCATTTCACCATTTTCCACCTTTTTGACCGTTCTGTTGATGGTTTTGACCAAAACTGGTCCTGCTCCGCTCATTCCAGAGCTGCTCTAGAATATCAGGTAGTGTAACAGTTCTGACGCTTATCCATGCATCAATTGCTCAGGATAATGGGTTTGACCAGCTAGGTAGTCTTCTTAAGTCCTCAGAAGACAAATTCCATAAGTTTTACGTGCTGGCATTGACAAATTCCAAGCCATGTTGTTTATGCACAACTGGCTGGAATTTGTATGGTCAAATTCTATTTTCTGCACAGTCATACCAGTTTGAACAGGTTTTGGCACCTTTTTGCAATTTGAACAGGTTAGAAGGCAAGGAAAACAAATAACATGATCCCAGAATGGAATACACATCAACATACATTATTGCATATTCAAAATAAATGTTTATTTGCTAGGTAAATCAGCTAAAATAGTGCAAAAAATGCAAGAAAATGGTCAAAACAGAATACTATGCTCCTGAACATTTAAACATGTAAATAGTAATACATAATGCATTCCATCATCAAAATTAGCACAAAAACATAGCATAAGGTCTATCAAATAGTTTATGAAATATCCAAAAATGGTCTATGAATGAGGCAATTTCTGGCCTCATCAGAAGGAGATTCCCTCAACATCATTAGTTACCCCAAGAATAACAACAATCCTTCTTGGATAGTTAGGGATTACATTGAAGGTGCTAGGAAATTGATCCTTGACATGTAGGAAGTCATTTTCCAACATGCTTACAAAGAAGCAAATGGAGTTATAGATAGATTGGCCAACCTTGGAGTCCACACGCCCAACATACTAATCTGGAATGATAACATACATGATGAAGTCCGTGCCATCGTGGAATAGGAAAAAAGTCAGGGTGATAATCCTAATTGTATTCCTCATGAGGATGTGTTCCTCTAGGACCCTCATCCTATATCACATGCATGATAACAAGAGTGTAATGAGGACACTCACGTGAATAGTGAATACTCCACCTAATCACTAAAAAAGTGGGCATCTATCCATGCATAACCTTTCCCACCACCAAAAATCCATGCTTGTATAGTCTGATCTCTTGGAAATGTATACTAACAACTTTTTCAATTTATGGAATTCAATTTCAACTGTGTGTAGAGACCTAGGCAACACTTCCAATTTCAACGAGAATATGTTTCACGAAGGTATGCTTTTCAATTATTTCAACTATCCTCAATATTGGCAATGACACCATATAAAATTTGGGCCAAGTAATATCCAAATCCAAGAAAGAGATGCAGCCTTGAAAAGGCTGATTACCATAGGTTGTGTGAGGAGTACGTGGCACTCCCAAAGGAAAGGAAGCGATGACAACGATCATTTTTCAAGATCATGCCCTAGAACTTGAAGCATAACCACCAGGAAGATCATGACAACATCAAAAAGGGAGGTGTTTTTCTAGAAACATCATGCTCAGCTCCATAACCAATCATTGCCAATATCCAAAGATCATCATTGTCAACACTCCGTTTCCACTTGTTCACCATCCCTATCCTAGCAATCATTTCCAAAATAATATTAAGCTTTCCAATCCCTCGATGTCAATTTTGATTTGTGTCATTGATATCATTAATGGTAACCTTCAGGTTTTGGGGCTTCTTCCTCAATATTTCATCCATAAATCTGCCATTAGAACCCCTCGCTCTTCCATCCCATGCAAAGTCATCATACATCCTTCGTTGGTTGTCTTCCCTCCTTACTGGTGCAGTAAGCCCATCCACCCTCAAGGATCCACTATTCCTTTAAGTACTTTCCCCAACCCTCACAATCATTGCCAATTCACCATGAATTTTATTGAGCCCAACAAAGTTGAATGCGATACCCTTGTCGAGAGATTCCTCAATGAGTGTCACTTCTTTCCCTTCCTCCACATGTTCTCTGGTGAGGAGCTTGACATAACCATGGATTTTCTAGAGTCTTGGGATAATGGCTCTATTACGGTCTATGGGAGAAGTTTCTACGTGGATGTCAACCTCCAATCCATGATTACTAGCTAGGCTATGAAAGGACATGCAATCCATAAATAGAAGCACAACTGGGAGGTGGAACTTAAGGAGTTTAAGGATAATGAAAGTATTTACAAAGAAGCAAAGCAAGGTATTTATAGGACTGATTTGAAATTTTCCTAGAATGAAGTGATGAAGCCATTTATGGAGTTCATCACTATCGATGACCCAAAAAAAGTGCTCTGTACTTATCATTTGGCCTTTGTGAACCACTTTCACGATATTAGTCCCATAAGCATCCCCCATTTTTTTCTCAATTCCATAAAATATTCAATTACATCCTATAGTAATAATAAAGGCCATGACCTCCATTTCCATAAAGGTATATTCAAGGTTATCTACACCTATGTCCTAGCTCTTAGCCCTAAGGCCAACCTGAGCATCCCCAACCCAGCTACCAAACCTGTTGGGCCTTCTACCCACATTTCCCTCATAGAAAGAAATAGGAAGGCCATTGAAGCTGTCATGGAGCTATAGGCGAGGAAAAGCATTAGATTTGAAAGCACATAAGGGCTTGCAAGGAAATTTTTTTGCCTTCAAAATCAGGTGACGAGAGATAGAAAGAAGATAATTTAAATCAAGATTGATGATGAAGAGGTGGATGATGAGGTAAAGCATTTGAAGGAGTTCATAATCTCCACCATAATATGCATGATTAATGCCATGGTTAATTTGATCATTGATATTAGGGAGGGGCTTCAGAAGATCTTCTTCGAGGTCAGAGTGGCCACATGGTTGACGAGGGGTCTGAAGTGGAGTATGTGGTTACAGTAAAAGAGGAGCCTAAGGAACTTGGTCAAGGCGACACTAAGGATGAGGACAATATTTTCACAAATGAATAATCTCCTCAAGTTCTTATTTTTTGCTTCTATGGCTACCCTAAGCGGAGCTTGCTTTTTTTCTAAGTTTTTTACGTTTTGTTCCTGCTGCTACCCTGTGTGGAGCCTGTTTCTTTTTGCTATGTGGGCTAATCCTCTAGGTGGTGTCCTTTTTCATCCTCTTTCCTTATGCATGATGCTGCATACTTTGGTATGCTATTTTATATTTTAGGCTCAAGGAAGCATCCTTTATTGATAATCCTCTCTGTTTACAGCAAGTATGGTTGTTTTTGTAATAAGGTTTTGGGATCCTTAAAACCAACCCAGTAATGCAATCCTTTAACTTATAAAAAAAAAGAAGGTTAATTTGTTCACATGTTTTAAAATTTATTACATCAATAAAAATGGTGGATCCATAAGGTTAAGGTTATGTTTTAATTACAAATAAATTAATAAGACCACTATTAAAAATAAATATTCCTTGATCAAATATGAGGGCAATTGTGTTTTCAAACATCAATCTTCTTTTGAATATCATCAATTACACATCTTTGAAAAGGTCATAGATATCAGTGATAATTCATTTCATTTGGAATAATGAGTGATGTAAATGAACGAAAATTTTATGAAGGTATTTAATGAAACTCTTATATTTCAATGTTATATACTAATGATTTATCAATGGCATGAAATTATTTGAATAAATTTCTTGACTTTCAAATAAGAGACCCATATTAAAAATTTTCCATGCCAACTTTCATAATTATCATGTTTGTAATACTACTACGTGGTCACAATATAAAAGGACAATCTTAATTCTATATATATATATATATATATATAATTTATTTATTTTGTTTGTTCTACATTTGATATGATGAACTTATATAGTGTATCATAGCTACTCAAAGCTTTATCAATAAAAAAACATTAAGATGAGAAAATTTAGGTTGATGGAACTTCAATGATCACAATGAAAATATTATAAATTCCGTTCTTAAATTAAAAGTATCCTTACATAAAAACATCCTCTTTCAATAAGGTACACTTATAGGTTGTGGTTCATATCTTCTTTCCTTATCGTGTTAGCATAGTTTATGGTGCTTGTATGGTTTTTGCACCCTTATAAGTTTTCAATAAGGTGCATTAATAGGTTGTGGTTCATATATTCTTTCTTTAACATCTTAACATGGTTTATGGTGTTTGTATGGCTTTTGCACCCTTATAAGTTTTAATGATGATTAAAAATTAAATGAGATTTAAAATTTCATAGACATCAATGATCATTAAAAAATCATTTTAATAAATAATTAATATTGATGTAATGCAAATACCATAAATCCTTTTATTAAATTAAAATGTTCTTCTATTAAAACCCCTTCTTTCAATAAGGTACAATAATGAGTTACCTTGCACTAGTAACACTTGAGATGAGTTTCCAAAGCATTACATGAAATTTAAGTGTTACGAATTTGAAAGTAAGAGCTGGGTCAACCTTTTCTTCTCCTTAGTATTAACATCATTTAATATAATTGTGTTTTATTGGTCTTCATAAATTATAATTATAATAATTATTAAAAATATCAAATAATATTTTACAAATTAATGACCGTTTATTAGAAAATCATTTAAATAAATAACTAATATCAATTCCATAAAAATCTAGGGAAGCTTGATGGAATGTATGAGCTATTGTGGGCTTATAAGGCTTTACATGAACTAAAGCCTAAAATATTTGCTTAGCATCTTCCTTGTCTTCAATATTAACATTTATGTTCTATAAATTATTACTATTACTAAAATTAAATGAGATTTTGAAGGATCACAAAGATAAATTATAATAAATAATTTAGAGAAATGATTAATATTGGTGCAAAGAAAATCTCATGAAACCAACTCATATGTAAAAATAGACAATGGAAATACTTAAAGAGGAATAGGAAAAAATAATATTTGTCTTTTATTCATATTATATGTGGATGTGGGTGTTGAACAGAAGTTAGGAAAGACCCCTAACAAGTTTGTGAGGAAGAGGGAAACAGATTCTGAGATTGTGAATGGATCTCAAGCTCTACTCAAACTTGAAGAAGGGAAGGATGTAGAAGTAAGACAACTAAAGTTGAAATATTTCTACTAGAGTAACCATGGGGTGTCTAGGAGAAATAAATTTAATTCTAAATCTTGTAATGAAATGCTTCTCTTGGAATGTTAGGGGCCTTAATGGGCTTTCTAAACAACAGATGGGCGCTTCCCTGTGCAAAGAAAATTTACATGATATTTTTTCCTGCAAGAAACCAAGTTGGATGGCCAAGATATAGAAGCTGTTAGAAGAAGGATTTGTAAAGAAGCCCATTTTGTGACAAGCCCAACCAATGGTTCCTTTAGGGGACTCCTTTATATTTGGGATGCCAACAAGTTTGAGGGCTCTATAATTTTTTCCTTGAATAAGATTACTAATATTTTCTTCCGCGAAAAAGAAAGTAATAAAAGGTGGGTTATGATTAATGTGTATGCATCGAACTCTGGTCCTAGTAGAAACCTATTCTGGCAAACTCTGAGTTCCATGAGAAGTATTTTTGTTCAAGAATCCTGGTTCCTAGTAGGGGATTTTAATTTCCATCTATTTTTTTGGATAAAATAGAAGGAAACTCCCTAATCTCAAAAAGTATGGAAGATTTTGTATATTTTATGAATGGTAATGAGCTATTTGATTTTGAGTTGAAAGGTTCAAGGTATACTTAGAGCACTAGGAGAGTGGGTAACTAGCTCATCCAAATTAGGTTGGATAGGATTCTTATCTCCAAGGAGTGCCTTCTACTATTTGGGAATATGTCTCTCTGTTTTCTACCTAGAATTGGATCTGACCATAATTCCTTATGTCTTGAAGTGGATCATGAAGAAACCAAATTTCCTAGGCCATTCAGGTTTGAGGCAATGTGGTACCTTCATCCTTAATTAGAATCTAAAATAAAAACTAGTGGTCAAAAAGGGTTACGATGAAGCTTAGAGTTGTTAAAAGTGGCCTTAAAGAATGGAATAAAAGGATTTTTGGGAATATTTTGCAAAATAAGAAATACCTAAAAAGTTAACTAAAATCTATTGAATCTAAGATAGAACTCGGAAATCAAACTCAATAGATCAGATACAGAAAAAAGTAGGTGTTTGTCGAATTTCATAACATTATTTCCAAGGAGGAAATTTTGTGGAAATAGAAGTCTAGGGAACTTTGGTTAAAGGAGGGAGATAGAAATTCTAAGTTTTTTACATCATGACATTGAAGCACAAAAGTACCAACAGGATTAGAGAAATTTGAAAAGCTGATGAATCTAGTGCTACTCACATTAAGGATATAAGACTTAAGGCTATGTATTTTTTCAAAAATCTCATCGAGGTGGAAGAAGTTTGTAATGAGGAAGCACAAAATAATCTACTTGGTAGTATTCCCAGCTTTATCATAATTTATATGAACCAAACCTTTATCTCTCCCTTCAATGATAAGTAAGTCAAAGCTATTGTATTTACAATGGAAGGAATGAAGGCTCTGGAACCTGATGGTTTCTCCCCCTATTTTTTCAAAAGTATTGGCATATTATGGGGAAGGATATTTTTTATACCCTTTGGGATGTCCAAACCACCAATATTATCCTGTTCGAAGTGAATTCTACTTTTTAAAATCTGGTCCCCAAGACTATTGGTACAAAGGACTTTGGTGCCTTTAGACCCATCAGTTCATGTAACATTGTTTATAAAATTTTGATAAAGACCCTTGTTAGCATATTAAAATCTTTTATTTTAGTCTTGATTGATTTAGTCCAAAGTGGATTCGTGCTAGGAAGACAAATCCTGGAAAATATCATAGTTGTCCATGAAATCCTTCATCCAGCTGATAAAAATGGTAGAGTTGGTCTCCTCCTCAAATTAGACATGACCAAGGTTTATGACAGGGTTTTGTGGGAGTTTTTGGTAAAGGTTTTGAGAAAATTTGGTTTTTTCCAAAGTTGGATAAAACTTGTTCATGCTTTTATCTCTTTCGCCAAGTTTTCCATCTTAATAAACAGGTTTCTAGCAAGTTAGTTTTAAAGTCTAAGACGCATTTACCAAGGGGACCTCTTGTCCCCTTACCTCTATATCTTAGTGGTAGAATCTTTGGGTAGGGTTATTACGTTAGAACCCTTTGTGGAAGGTATCAAACCTGCTTTATTTGCGGATCCTATTTCTCATCAAAAATTTATAGATGATGTTTTCCTCTCCCTCCTTGCTTCAATTCCCTAAGTGAAGGTGCTAAAAGGAATCTTGTAGGCATTTGAAATTACAGCTGGTAAAAAGATAAATTATATAAAAAGTAAAATTTTCTTTCTAACTAGCCCCTTAGTGAGCCAAAGAATAATTGTTTGCATCTTGGTTTGTGAGGTGGCTGCCCTCCTATCTCTTTACCTTGGAATACATTTGTGTAAAGGCAGGATTTGGGATTCACTTTGGGAACCTATGGTGGAAATATTGCAGAGGAATCTAGTCGGGTGGAAAGGATCCCTTATCAGTCAATTTGGAAAGGCTACCCTGGTAAATTCTATTCTTTAGAGCATTTCAACCTTATTTTTATCTATGTTTAGAATTCCTACCAAGATTTTATCAAAGATTGAACTTATTGAGAAGTCGTTTATTTGGTCCATGTCTAATATGAAGAAAAAAATTCACTTAGTTGGTTGGGAGTATGTTTGTCGACCTAAAACGTATGGTGGCGTATGTCTTTGTAATATGAGATATATGAATAAGGCTTTGGTTTTAAAACAAGTATGGAAGTTGGTAAATTAATATTAAACTAGTTAGGTCAACATTGTGTTGGCCAAATACTTGAGATAGGAGAACTTTTTGCTTGTTGATCCTCTGTCAACTTCTGGTTTGGCCTTTTGGTTGAGTTTGCTAAAGTTGAGGGTGCTAGTCTCAAAAGGTTGCTAGTGGAGGCTAGGCGATGGACTCAATATTTATTTTTGGAAATATATTTGGTTGATGGACTAACCCCTTAGATTCCAAATTTGACATGTTTGAAGCCTAGTATTAGATTAGACTTTGGGTCTAACGTGGATGAATTTATCAAGGTGGTTAATGGGATGAAGGTTTAGAAATTACTAGAGCAGTCTACTATCAATAATTTTGAACTTGAAGCTTGGATTCTAATTGCTAATAAGTTGAATTTTTAGGTTAGTAAATAGAGAATGGGATCTTTTGGGCAAGGAAAAATAATGAATCCTTTTGAGTCAAGTCTGCCTACAATATACTGGTTGTCAGGACTCCTCCATGGGTTCCACCTTTCAAAATATGGCTTAAGGGTCTAACACCAAAGATGAATATCTTTTTATAGTTGGCAACTTAGAATAATATTTTAACCATTGAAAATATAAAAAAAAAGAGGTTGGTCGATGCCAAAAAAATGTTACCTCCATGGTGCTAATGAGGAACAAACAAGCCATCTATTATTTCAATGCTCCTTCTCTATGGAAGTTTTTAACTATTTTTTTAATTTCTTAGGATTGAGTTGGGTGGTGTGGAGTTCGCTTGTTGATGGTTGTGCTCAATGGTAATCTCCTTTTCACTCTCCAAGGTTGAAATATTTTTGGAACTTTTGTTTGCTGCATCTTTTATGGTGAGTGTTGAAGGAGAGGAATAGTAGAATTTTTAAAAACTTCAAAAGAGATCCTCTATTTGTGCCAAAGCCTTGGATTACGCCTTGGAGAATGTATCATCTCTAGCTTCGAAGGAGGGCAGATTTGAGATGGTTGAGCTCAAAAGGAAAATTGAATTTCAATAGAGTAATAGAGTTTCTCATATTCTTGGTCCTAATGCTTGTTCCCTTGTGAGGAGGGAACCTCATTCTCTAGGTTGGGTTAAACTACACTTTGATGGTGTAACAACCCTCCTATCACAACTAATATTTAATTTATGTATAAATGGATTGATATGTTGTACTTTACTTTTTGCTCCTATAATATGGTACTATTGATGGCTTTTGTGATTACAAGAATAGGTACACTCTATCGAGTAGATAAAGATCGATCGTAAGAGGTAAAGAGATAAATGATGGCAGTGTGAAATATCACCACGAATTGTGAGTGCATTAAAGCTCACACAATTGCATTCATATACGTGCATCATGAATGAATGACTTGCATTGTGTGTATGCTTTATTTTGAATATATGTTTATTGTTTGATGAAAATGATAAATATTTTAACATTCGATGGCAAGAAAAGTGCCAAGGCATGGAAGCTATTCTATTCTAGTAAATGGAAACACCAGATTGCTAGTAGGGAAGCAAAATTGGAGGTATAAATTTGATTGGCAATTTAATGATTTAAAAAGTTTTATTCTTTTAATTATTGTTTAATAAATATAAATTTAATAAAAATATAGTAACTAAATACTTTTTATCTATGTTTGCATATGTAACTATATATAATTTTCATAAGCATATTATTTTAGTGCCTTTGAATAACATATCACATATTTTGGAAACCACCTGGCGGATACCCCAAAGTGGGTAATGACATGTAGTTTCACATGTTTGTTCTATTGTATGTGCTTTAAATGGAAGGTAGGGAGGAAGTTTAGTGATCTTGCTTTAGAGACGCACTGGTGGAAGGTAGATAGGAAAGAAGATAAAATAGGATTGTGTAATTTGAGCAATAATATAGGTCAGATTTGTTTTAATTTTGCTGATAAAACTACTATGTTGGTTGAAAATAAGAATGCTTGAATAGTTTTAGTATGTTATAGTCAATAAAATGCTATGTTGGTTGTTATTTAAATTCGTGAATTGTTTTTCCTTAAATAAATCATTGGTATTGATATATGAATTATATAGTGTTTGGATTCTATTTTCCTTATAGATAATGGTTGCTTTCCTAGGTTGTCACGGCTATGTCAACAGTATTGTCTCTATGAATCAAGTTAGGTGAATTTGAATGAACTTTAGGGTGAAATTGACTCATTGTACGTAGATGACAGTCCTTTAAATATCATCTGTTTATGTTAGAATAATTATGTGATGTCTTGCTGTACTTTGTAATTACCTGGGATGGAGGTGACAGTTGTAGTGAGCGTTATGTGCAAATTCTTTTCTTGTTTTTCTTAAATGTGTGTATCTATGTTGTTTAAAGTTGAATTGTGTTATGCTCACTCTGCCTATATTTTTAATTTATTTTATTTTATTATTACCAATGCTACTGAACTAGTTGTACGTATTTGTATTAAACTAAAATGAATAAATATTTTAAATATATTCTTCAATACTGCATGTGAATAATATTAGAAAAGAATCATATAGCTGCATTAGAAATATGCATTATAAGGGTCATTTGATCCCACACCTTCCTCCTCGGGCTATCCTAGATGTTAGGCAGATGAATATGTAGTTATTCTGGTAGAGCGACGAGACAGAGCGATTTAGTTAATAACATTCATGGAGAGAGAGATGTTTTTATTGGGAAAATCTTTTCTAAAATTTTTGTGTGCTGGCTAAGAACTGAATAGGATGAAAACAGTTTCACAAAAAAACATTTAAGTTAATCCATTGGAATATTCTTTGAAATGTTCTACCTTTTTCTTAGAAATATAATAATCAATTTAATTGACAGTGTGTCACCTTGCATGCATAGATATGTGTAAAATTTTATTGTTTAGATGATTTTTGTTATTCATGTTAGAATTTGGATACAATAATTTGGGAGATCTATTGTTCTATATTTTTCAAATATGGTAAAATTAAATGTTTTTGCTATTGCTATGTCCAAGGCATATATTCAAATATTGCATTTTAAATTAAATATTTTGAGACCAGTGGAAACACTTTTATTCAAACATAAGTTTTAATATGGATAGTATATAATACTCAGTGATAGAAATATGTCCAATAATATTGTTTAAATTAGAACCTTTGTTGTATACCACCCCATTTTTCGTTGGAAATTGTTTATATCCTCTGAATCACTCACACCATAAATAATCAAGCATACTAGGGATTCTCAAGATATTACATCCTCCCAATCACTTACATCATAAATAATCAAGAAAATTAGGGACGCTTAAGGTATTGCACCTCCCTCATTAAAAAAGAAAAAAATCTCCAAAGTTACCAAATCCCTTTGGTCACATTTCATTTCAAAAAAGCTCCAAAGGTACCTAATCCTTTTGGTCACATCTCATTTCTGAAAAGTTCTAAAGGCACCTAATACATTTGGTCACATATCAATTGCAAAAAAAAAAATCCCTAGAGGAATCAACATCCCTTTGGTCACATCTCAATTTCAAAAATATCCAAAGGAATCAACATCCCTTTGGTCACATCTCAATTTCAAAAGGCTCCAAAAAAATTAAAATCCCTTTGGTCATATCTCAATTTCAAAAAGCTCCAAAGGCACCTAATCTTTTTGGTCACATCTCAATTTCAAAAATATCCAAAGGAACCAAAATCCCTTTGGTCACATCTCAATTTTAAAAGGCTCCAAAGGTACTTAATCCCTTTGGTCACATATCAATTTCAAAAATATCCAAAGGCACCTAATCCCTTTGGTCACATATCAATTTCAAAAATCTCCAAAGGAACCCAAATCCCTTTGGTCACATATCAATTTCAGAAGGCTCCAAAGGAACTCAACACCTTTGGTCACACTTCAAAAAACAAAAACAAAAACAAAAATTGTTACATTGCATTTGTGTAATTTTATCATTTGGATCTATACGTGTTGCTTGCTGCTACCTGAGTTCACAAGATTCAAGGAGTACATAATCTTACCAGACTAGAGGGAGCAGAAGAATCCGAACCATTGAAAATCATACACTTGAAAGTATTCCATGCTTACTGTGATTTATATATATGTATATATATACACGGCTAATACACAAAAACAACATTGCATTTCACACATTAATTTTTTTTGCACTACACAACATTGCATTTCACATTACATTTTACAAATTGCACTATACAACATTGCATTTTATACATCACATTGCACACATTTCATTTCACAAACTACATTTCATACATTGCATTCACAACAATATTCACACATTTTTCATTTCATATTAAGGATCATTTATTCAGTTCAGATATTAATTGGTCCAATTCAATTTTGTTGCCTTAATCAGGGGCACCTTCAAATAATTATCCATTTCATTGCACTATTCCATAAATCCAAGTTGTCATTTTCAAACTACATTGCCATAATTCCTAGGTATTTTTGGTCACTCAGCCACTCGTAGTGTTCCTAGCAACCTCTAGTACATGTCAATTTTTCTTTAGGACCATTCACTAAGAAAATATTGATTTTTGGAAATTGACTCTAAACATTCTTGAACCAAACACAATTACACATCTTAAAAAATATCTTTTGTCAAAGAGGGATAACACCATAATTGGTTTGTACTTAGAAGTGAATTGGATATTCCTTTCTTTTCCCATTATGCACATAGTCCATAAAAAAAGTAGTTTTCACCACTATCACAATTTCAAAATAAAATAAAGAGCAATGTAAAATCCCTAAAAACTCTAAATATTTTACACATCACACACCACAAATCCTTAAGTTGTAAGTATAGAAATTCATTTCCAATCATATGGTTAGGTAGTATGAATCCCCAAAACTTGATGTTATTAACTGATGATTGTAATTAATATCATAATGCACATATAAATATACATCACATATGGCTAATCTTAGCCATATCACTAACCTACACAATAGGCAGATCGTTATAACAAAATAACGATCCGCTATGTGGGTTAGATGATATTTTCCAAATAAGGGAATATTATCCTAACATCCCCCCTTATTAATTTTTTTGATACAATGTCTTAGGCTCTTGCTCTTTCATGCTTTGGCTCTTGGTTCTTGATTCTTGGTTGAGTTTCTCCGGCTCATGGCTCTGGCTTCTCGTGCTTAGGTAGATACCTCTAGGTTCACCTCTAGGTCTATTACCTCTGGGTTTATCTCTGGGTCATTTTTCCTCTAGGTCTACCTCTGGGTTGCTTTGCCTCTCAGTCTACCTCTCGATCATTTTGCCTTTGGATCTACCTCTTGGTTGTTTGCCTCTGGGTCATCCTTTGGGTCTAATAAAAATAAGTACTTCTAGAGTACTTAAGCAAAAGTGGGTCATTCCTCACTTTGCTTTAACAACAATGAATGTCCTTATTGTAATCTTCTCATCCTACTGGATCGCATGGGTAACCAACTGCTACAACCACTAGGTGTACTAGAGGAGAGCACTTCATATGAGGTTCACTCTATTGTTAGGTATGTTCCCCCCTCAAGGTGAAACTTGTATCATGATGATGATGTCAGTCTACGTTGAAAATATACCTTTACAAGAATTTTTGAGCCATTACAAGAGTGTATATGAAGCACACTTATAGTGTTGAGAAGTGTCAGACTCTATCGAAAATGCACTCTACACAACAAAAATAAGAAAAAATTGAGCCATTACAAACCCAAAAATAGAGGATGGGAAATAAATAAGAAGAAGAAGCTTCTGAAGTGTCTTCGTCTGTAGTATTTAGAAGTTTGGTGATGTCTGAAGTGAGCCATTTCAATTTTTTTGCTGTTACAATTTTTTTTCTCATAGAAAAAAGTTTTGATCATGTTTGCTAGAATAGTAATGATTAAAAAATCATTAAATATTTTTGAAACCGCTCCATTTGAAACATTTAAAATGCTAGACTTCGCCATAACATTTTCAAGGGATTATTATAGTCACAAGATGAGGATTGTTGGATTTGGGTTAATCCTGGATGTATGGGATGTCAGGTTGAAGTATTTAACCTCTTCCACATGGGGAGGCATGATTGCCTTCCCATACAACCACCAGATCCATCATGATGGACGTGATAATTTTTATCAAACAAGATCTCGTTATGAGACCACCAGCGTTACAACGTCCTCCACATTGATGTGGCCTTCAGGATTTGAAAGTAGAATAATCAGGTGATAGTTATGGGAAATGAACGCATTACAAAATCCATGATGTCATTAGAATTGTGTGCTAGCTCGATGACTTTGCTATCGATCGCGATCAACCACTCCTCTTGATGCTACATATTTATTTATTTTGTGAACACCATAATGAACATGGTGTAGTAACATATTCTATTGTAATATCTTGCTCATCATAGGATTTAGTGCTGCTCATTGCTACTCATTCAGATCAGAATAAATCTGCCATGGGTCCTCCATTTTTATGGGGCTCACTTGAGCTCCTGTATGCGACTGTTGCTGGAAATGATGCAGGATGTTTTTTCTAGATGTTGGTCGAGCATCTCAAACTTGTCTACATTGATGGTTCCCTATAGCACCAGCACCGTCACAAAAAAATATAGCACTATGACTTTGGTGCAATGGAACACCCTCTGGATTTGTTAATTTGATCCACGATGGCTCGAATTTCTTCAGCTTTATTTCTCATAGCAAAAAACATAATATGTTGTGATATCTAAAATACTAAACAGGAACGCCACTCCATGGAGTGGAATAAGTCTATTTGACCTTAAGCTGTCATGTCCTTTTCCACATGGGTTTATTTGCTCCTTTTACTACACTATGCTAGTAGAGGGTCCAAATGTTGGAGTTTTTGACTACGTCATCGAAATACCAGTGAAAATATTAGATTTGTAGATTCATGTCTACACCATCAATGCTCTCCAACTATGATCATCTATCCCAAAAGTGAGGGAATCATCCCATCGAGATTATTTTTGTTCAAGTCCAACCAGAGCAAACATGTATAGTTTCCTAGCTATTGCGCAATGTCCTTTCTTAGGCTATTGTTCACCAACTGTATAATCACCAACCTACTTAGCCTACCAAACTACTAGGAAATGAACCCACCAATATTTTTGCTTAGATATCCCGATGCCATCTTGAAATCTTCAATGATATTGATTTTATAGTATAGTGGACCATCACTTTTAGTCCTCTGGTGCACCATTGTGATGGTGGCACTTTGTGAGCACTATAGTGGTGCTATCGGGGGATGTGGAATTTTTGTCAACGTTGAATGGTGGAACTCCTCACCATTCATGTGTAGATTTACCTCATTTTTACCTCCCTGATTGGTGGCCTTCTATAGGACCAAGAGATTATCGCCATCATTAGTCGTCAGCATGGTGCAATTCTGCTACTATGGGAACAGTTACAGTGCACGTGATAGGAATAGCTATAGTACATAGCTGATTATAAATCTTGTGTATCTAGGATCATTCTCCTTAGGTCATATATCTATGTGCACTACCACCATGGAAGAAACCATTATGTAAATATATCGCCATGGGAGAAACCATTTTGAAATGGCTTCCACAAAAAAATTGTAAATCAGTCATTGAATCTCCTTGATCTGTAGCTTTCAACGTTGTGCCACTGTAGATTCAGTCTACACGTTTATGCTCCTCCTCCCAGATTTGAAATATTTTCTCCATGCTAGATTTGGTACTTAACTACCTCCAAAAGCAAAAAAAATTATTGTTTTTCAAGTCCAACCAGAGCAAATATGTATAGTTTCCCAGCTACCACGTAATGTCCTCACTTAGGATGTTGTTTGCCAACTATAGAATTGCCAACATACTTTGTCTACCAAACTCCCAAGGAATGCACCCACCGATATTGTTACTCATTTCTCCTGATGCCATATTGAAATCTCTGATGATATTGGTTTTACAGTATAGTGGACCATCACTTTTAATCCTCTGGTGCACCATTGCGATGGTGGCGCTCTGTGAGTGCTACAATGGTGCTATCGGGGGATGTGGAATTTTTGTCAAAGTTGAATGGTGGACCTCCTCACCATTGATGTGTAGATTTACCTCATTTTTCCCTCCCCCATTTACGGCCTTCTACAGGACCAAGAGATTACCGCCATCATCAGTCATAAGCATGGTGCGATTCTACTACTATGGGAATAGTTACAATGCATATGATAGAAAAATGCTATAGTACATAGCTGATTATAAGTCATGTGCATCTAGGACCATTCTCCTTAGGTCATATATCTATGTGCACTACCACTATGGGAAAAACCATTATGTAAATCTATTTATGTGCACTACCGCCATGTGAGAAACCATTTCGAAATGGCTTCCATAAAAAAACTGTAATGTAGTCATTGAATCTCGACTGGAAATCAATCATTGAATCTCCTTGATCTATAGCTTTCAATATTGTTCCACTATAGATTTAGTCTACACGTTTATGCTCCTCATCCCAAATCAGCAGTATTTTCTCCATGCTAGATCTGGTACTCAACTACCTCCAAAAGCAAAAAAAATTATAGATCTAAAATAAAACATAGTGGCACTCACATCCATGATGCAGTTATTCACCATCTCCAATGGGTATCTAGGTATTCCATTCACATAGTCTTGTGAGGGTCACCTGGTGTTGAATCCCAACATAACTATGTAGCTAAGCATATTTTGTAGGAGTAGAATTGGGATGGGTGACCACTCGAGAAGTTCTGGTGCTTCACCCATTTGTTTTTTTTCAAAAATTTTGCACCACTCATGGTGGGAGGGGAGAATTGCCAAAGAGGCAATTCCTCCTCATGCCTTTCAAGCAGGAAGGAATCCTTCTCTGATACCACTAATGGTATTAACTAATTATTTTAATTAATATCATAATGCACATATAAATATACATCACATATGGCTAATCTTAGCCATATCACTAACCTACACAATAGGTGGATCGTTATAACAAAATAATGATCCGCTATGTGGGTTAGATGATATTTTCCAAATAAGGGAATATTATCCTAACAAAAATTAGAGATCAAATTATTGGACTATGGAGCTAATCTCCATCGGGGCTATAGATGCTTTACTGGCAGTGGAGTATGCTCATGCGTGGCAACACGTCTCTTTTAAAGAGACCTCTAACCGCACATAAGGACAAGCTAGCTTCTTGGTCTTCTCCATAACAAGTTTAACCCCAATTTACTCAACATGGGTTAATGAACTCACTTGCACAAATATTGGTTCTTGATTACCTTGAGTCATTACCATGTTCATGATTTAATAAATGAATTCCCTACACACACATTTGGTCTTAGATAAATTAGGCAGTGTTTAGTGGGTTTGTTTGATATCACTAGTATGTATGAGTCTCTACAAAACAATGAGTTTTTCAAATCAACATCTATATCTTCTTCCATATCAACATCCATATCTTCTTCCATGTCAATATTCATGTCTTCTTCCATATCAACATCCATATCATTACATGAGTCTTCCATTTTACATACCACCAGTTTGGTGTCCCTGATTAAACAACAATGTTATACATGGTCAAGAAACATCTAAACTATAAATGATCATTAGAGCATTAATTCATTTGCATTCATACACATTATCATTGCATTATCATCCATCAAAAGCATCCATCACACATATACACATGCATTCACACACATATACATATGCATTCATACAAAAACATCCACACAAAACCATAACACAAAAGTAAAAGCCATGTGTATATACATACATACATATACATACATATACATATACATATATATATATATATATATATATATATATATATATATATATATATATATATATATATATATATATATATATATAATTCGCATATGCAAATATCGCTAGAAATTTCTATACAACAACACAACTTGGGGGTGTTCAAGGTATCACACCTTCCTCTAATAAAAAAAAATAACAACACAACTTGGGGGTGCTCAAGGTATCACACCTTTCCCACCAATTCAACAAATAATTCAATCACTCAATCACATTACATCATCAATAAGTCAATTGCTAGGTTCAAAAGGTTGCATCCTTTTGTCAAAGGTTGAGCCCTTTGCCTTGCATATGCACATCAAAGTCAAAAATCTCCAAAGTACCTAACCCCTTTGGTCACATTTCAATTCAAAAGGCTCCAAAGGAACCAAACTCCTTTGGTTACATACACATTACATCATCAACAAGTCAATTGCTAGTTTCAAAAGGTTGTGTTCTTCTGTCAAAGGTTGAACCATTTGCCTCATATACACACATAAAATTTAAAAGGCTCGAAACCAAACTCCTTTGGTCACATATACATCACATCATCAACAAGTCAATTGCTAGGTTCAAAAGGTTGTATCCTTTTGTCAAAGGTTGAGCCCTTTGCCTCGCATATACACATCAAATTCAAAATATTCTAAAGGAGCCAAAATCTTTTGATCACATACACATCACATCAAACATATACATATCAAAAACCCATTTTATGTTAGGGCAAAAATATAATCAATCATCACACATGTCAAAAACCCCTTTTCTATTGGGGCAAAAATAGAATCAATCATCTGCATTTTAAAAAAACCCCTTTTTTTGGGGCAAAAATAGAATCAATCATTGCACTTTTCATAGTCATTACATTTTCCCATGTCAAAAACCCCTTCATATGTTGGGGAAAAAATAGAATCATTCCTTGCATTATCCATACATCCGCATTCAACATCATCAATTTCATTCATCATTACACCTTCATTCAACATTTTCCAAATACATTTGCAAGTACAAGTGAACCTTGTATTTAGTGGTTTATCCTAGTCACCTAGTGATTGCAATGACTGATTATCCATGCAATTCGATAGGATGGTTAGATCACCATAAGGAAACTTAAATGTCAAAAATCCCTTCATCTATTAGGACAAAATTAGAATCAATTATATATTTTCAAAAACCCTTTTTCTGTTAGAGCAAAAACATAATCAATCATACACATGTCAAAAACCCCTTCATTTGTTGGGGCAAAAAATTATTGGAAATTTAAGCAAGGTGTGTTGCCATTGATGTCAAGATATTGTTGTTTTAGGTTCATCATCATTAATATAATTAGGTAGTTTTTCCAAAGGCAAGGAAGGTTTTAAAAGGAATAAAATATAATATTTATTTTTAATATTATATGCCTAAAAAGGCCTAAAATGTTGAAGACCCAAGGAAGGAGAAGCAAGTTTTAATTAAAATAATAATATTATTATCGGGAAAAATGATGAGGTGAAGAAAACGAGATCCAAGGAATTATTAAAATAATATATCCTTGAAAATACCCATTAAGCAACTTGCAAAAGATTTAATTTAATTTATTTAAATTAAAATATTTTAACCCATGGTTAAAATTTTAATTTAAATAAATAATGGGCGCCAAAGGTTTTAAATTTAAATTTGAATTTCAAAATTCAAATATTGGGCCGACGTGTAAGGACAAGAAGCAAATATATTTATAGGGGAAATAATATTCATTATTTTCCCCCGATCATATGATATTCGAATGCTATGCTATGAAAAGACTTCGTGCGCTACCTTACTATGAAAGAATAAGAATTTCGTATTTTAATATTGAAGAAAAATTTAAGGATTTAAGTGCAAGCACGTGGCATTTATTCTTAATTACTTAGATGATGTTTTTTGCAGGACTGCTCAAACTGTCGAACTTGTTTCGGCCATATTTCACTCATCCGGACTCGGATTGAGCTAAAATTTTGAGGGTAGATGCCTGAAAAACCCTAGAACATCTCCACCAATTTTTAGATCATTTGGAGCAACACAGATCCTAGCACATCCCTATGTGTGAACAAGATTTTTGGCAAGCGGTTGTGCGAGGGTTTCATCTGGGTTGAGTGCAAGCAGCTCCAGAGGTTGGTTTTTAGGGCCTTCGGGCCCTAGAGGCCAATATCTTTGTGGTTTATACTCAATATTTTAGTAGGATATGTTGCAGGGGATCCAATATGGGTTAGAAATTTATCTTTCAATAGATCATGCTGTGAACTTGAGTGACAACGGCTTCCAATTTGCTGCACAAAATAAAAGTGAAAACCATACCTTTCCACGATGTCTAGGGCAAGGATTAAAGAGATCACGAAATAAGTTTCAAGCAGTTGATCAAAAAATGGCTCAGATCTCAAGTGAATCTGGTGCTAAGGTGCACCCACAAAATAAATCTACTATGAAAACCCCTGTCAAGGGTAAGAATTTTGAAGACTCAGCCCCAAAAATGAATTTTAGGGATGCCCTCCATGGTGGACAGCCTCAGCCCAATGCTAATATTAATATTAGGGCTTCCCATAAACCTCTAAGAATGCCTAATATTGATCCCAGGAAAATGGAGTCAGGATGTCTTAAAGCAGCTGATGGAACTCCTATTGTTAAGCTTGATATGGGTAACATTCAGACTGGCATTGAAGATCTGGAAAAAAGAGGACTAATTTGTCGGTTCGTGGGTTTTCATCCGAGCCTATCTGCTTTCAAATTCTGGGCTACAAAAAACTGGAAAACTAAAGGTGAGTTACAAATCTCTATTTATCCAAATGGTTATTTTCTTGTTTTATTTGCTAATAATGAAGATAGAGAGAAAACTTTTCAAGGGGGTCCCTGGTTTTTTGGAAGGGTAGGGCTTTTCATGAAGCCCTGGCATACTAAATTTAAAGTCAAAGAAGAGATGCCTTCTATAGCTCCCATGTGGGTTAGACTCTTTGGCCTCCCTATTGAATTTTGGAATCCTACTATTTTTTCTTCAATTGGAAACTCTTTAGGAACTTTTATGATGACTGTTGATTGTACTCAAAATTTTGAACATATTATTTATGCTCGAATTTGTGTTTTAATGGATTTTGACAAACCCCTACCTAAAAATATCACATTACAATTTGGGGAAGACACTTGGGAGCAAGTAGTGGACTATGAGAACATTCCTTTTCATTGTAGAATTTGCCATGAATATGGTCATTTGGCTAGTGCTTGCCCAAATAAAATTCCTGATCAAAAGAAAGAAGATATAAACTCAGCAAGTTTCCAAATGCCTAAGAAGAAGAACACTAAAAAAAACCAGTTATGAAGGATCAATCAAAGTCATCTACTAATATGTTTGAAATCCTTTCCACAAATGATGTCCCAAGTGAGGAAGAGGAAATAATGGAAACATAAATCTTAGAAACACAATTTAAATATGAAGGGAAGAACTCAGAGACAAACCAACAAATCAAAGGTTTTCAACAGAAAAAAAGGAAGAAAATTTACACAAGAAAAACAATCTTTTAAATGTCAAAACTTCAAATAATACAGGTCCCAATATAGACTCTATTGAACCCTCTAGTAAAATTTTGGTTGTGTACGAGCATTCTTCAAGGTTAGAAGCCATCTCAGATTCAATTGGAGTAAGTCAAGAAATAGGGAAAAAAAATTGAAGATGGATTCTAATCAAAAGGTAGGTCGCAAGACCAATCAATATCATATGGTAAAAGAAGGTGAAAATCTTGTAGAGGAAGGTAAGATTAATGCCCTTCCCAAATTTTTTAGCCCTGGTATTAATGAAGATCATCACTTGGAATATTAGAGGACTCAAAGGGAGTCTTTCAAAACAAAATGAAATTAGAAGAATGATTCAGATAAATCATCCACATCTTGTTTTCCTTCAAGAAACGAAGATGTCAATGGAGGATATGGACTCAATTGCTAGTAAAATTTGGCCAGCTAGAAAAGTGGTTTCCCTCAGTTCCCAGGGGACTTCTGGTGGCATTGCTTGTCTTTGGGACCCAAAAGAGGTAGTTATTCACCATATGGTTGGAATTTGGGGTCTTTTGGCTATAGCTATTCAAAGTAGACATTCCAACCAACTTATGCTCTGCATTACTGTTTATGCTCCAACTGCTTTGGAGGAAAAAAGAAGACAATGGAAGGATATAACTCATATTATCTCTCATTTTCTTGAAGCTTGGATCTTGATCGGAGGAGATTTCAATACCATCCTCTCTCTAGATGAGAAAATGGGGGAAATAGAAATTTGGACAAAAGCACTAACCTCATGAGTGAATATATTGCAAACCTCCATCTTGTGGACATCCAACCAGATAATGGCCTTATGACTTGGTCTAACAGAAGGTAAGGCTTAGCTTGTATAATGGAGAGATTGGATAGGTTTTTGCTCTCTAAAAATTTCTTAATCCATGGTCACATTCCTAAAGTGAAGACTCTTAACAATGTTGGTTCGGATCACTGGCCAGTCATGGTGGAAATGTGGAAAACCAATGTGAGTTTCTCTCCTTTTCATTTTCAATTAATGTGGCTCAGAGATAGTTCCTTTAGACCTCATGTGCAACAATGGTGGAAGGAAGGTAAGCCTAGGTATGGGACTAAGATGTTCTATTTTGCCAAAATACTGCAATACATTAAATCCAAAATCAAGACTTGGAACTAGAAGGAGTTTGGGGATGTTCATAAAAAAAACATGAAGTTATTGCTCAACTTGAAAATTTGAATAAGAAAATCCATTTAGATGGCCTCACAGAGAATAGAAGTGCAGATGAAATTAAACTCACAACTCAGTTAGAGGAATGGGAAAAAAGAGAACTCTTATGGAAGCAAAAATCTAGAATTCAATGGCTCAAAGAAGGAGATCAAAACACAAATTTCTTCCACAAATATCTTCTAGCCCAAAGATCTCACAACTTTATTTCTTCCCTAAAATCAGATTCTGGAGATGTTGTCTATACTTGGGATGGCATGAACTCTATTGTTGTCGATTACTTTTCCAATATTTTTGCTGCTACTCCTCTTGACTCATCTTCTCAACAAAATGTTCTTCAAGCAATCCCTTCTCTTATCACTTCTGAGGAGAACTCTATTTTGACTGCTCTTGTTACTATCAATGAGCTTCAACAGGTAGTTTTTAAAATGCAAAAAGGGAAAACCCCAGGTCCTGATGGTTTTCCCATTGAGTTCTACCAAGAGTTCTGGGATATCCTTCATGCTGATTTATTAGAGGTGGTGGAAGAAGCCAGGAAAGCCAAAGAAATTTTGAAGGTTATCAATAAAACTTATATTACTCTTGTTCCAAAAGCTCAAGAGGTTGATCATATCTCAGCTTTTAGACCTATTGCTTTATGTAATGTTCTTCTCAAAATCATTACTAAGATCATGGCAGAAAGGTTGAAGCCTCTTTTGCATAAGATTATTTCCCCTGAACAAGGGGGTTATGTGGAAGGGCATAAAATAGTAGATGAGATAGTTCTTGCTCAAGAAGCCATCCATTCCATGGATATGCAAAAATCTCCTTCCATGTTCATTCGGTTAGACTTATCCAAAGCTTATGACAGAGTGGATTGGCACTTCCTTATCAAAGTTTTGAGGCAATTTGGTTTCTCTAAGGATTGGATGGATTGGATTATGGGATGTATCTCTTCAGTTTCCTACTTAGTTCTTATCAATGGTAGGCCTTCTCAGTCGTTCCCAGCTTCTAGAGGTATTAGGCAAGGTGACCCGCTATCCCCTTATTTATTCATCATTCTTGTTGAATGCTTGGGTAGGACTATAACCAAAAAGAGGGAAAACAAAACCCTTGAGGGAGTTACCATTGCTCATGGAGCTAGACCTATCTCTCATATTCAATTTGTTGATGACTCTACTCTTTTAGGTAAAGCTACAGTTAAGGAAGCTTCTAATATTAAGCAAATCATTAGCTATTTTTCTAAGGCTACTGGGCAGTTGATCAATGAAGACAAATCTAAAGTTATTTTCTTTCACTGCTCTACCAGAAAGGAATCCATGGTCTTGGATAAATTAAGATATAAGAAGACCTCCCTTCCAATCACTTATTTAGGTATTCCCATCAATATTCAAAGGCAAAAAAAAATATTGGAATTGGTTGTTGGACAAAGTCAAGAAGAAAATTGGAAAGTGGACCAACAGGTGGCTTTCTTCTGGGGTAGAATCACCTTGGTAAAATCAGTCCTTCAAGCTATTCCTATTTATGTTTCTTCCATGTTGAATATCCCAAAGGTTGTTCTTCGAGAACTGGATCAAATCAGTCATCGATTCCTCTGGAGTGGTACTAAGGAGAAAAGAAAATGGGCCTTGGTGAAATGGGACACTTTATGTCTTCCTAAGAATGAAGGGGGTTAGGATTCTGGTCTTCTATTAATAACAACAAATCTTTAGCTACTAAATTATATTGGAGGATGTTGCATAACCCCAATGCTCTTTGGGCCAATAATATCCATGCTAAATATGCTGAGAACAAAAGTCCTGAAGACCTTGTTCGCTATCAACTTCCTACCAAAGGTTCTCCCATTTTAGCAGTTCTTAAGACTGGTGAGGATTTGATAAAGAAAAATTTATTTTGGATCATTCATAATGGTCAACAGGAAAATTTTTGGATAGATTCTTGGGATGGTCACAAGCCTTTGATAACTCAGTTTCCCGATTGGAGGCCTTGGATGGAGGAGCTTCACCGAGCTAACTGGATAAAGGTGGCTAATTATTGTCGGTACCATACTGGTAATTCAAAGGTTGGTAGATATTGGATCCCTATTGAGGACTAGCCTATTCAAATCCTAGAAAGGCAAAGACAAGATATCCAAGGCATCCTTCATATGAGATCTCTCTCTTGGTCCCATGAAAAATATTGTTTTGGATGGAACAACACTACTAAGGGTGAGTATTCAGTTGCTCAAGGTTATTTGACCTTATGCCATAATAATCCCAACCAATCTTCTGACATATTTTCTCAGTTGTGGGCTCAAAAGCTCTGGCCTAAGGTGAGGTTCTTTACTTGGCTTTTATTGCATCGTAGGGTGCTTACTTGGTGAGCAACTTATGAAGCATGGTTTTCATGGCCCTTTTAGATGTGAAATGTGTGGAGAGAATGTAGAAACTCTCAGCCATATTTTTATTGAGTGTACTTTAGCCTCTGAGCTATGGAGGAGAATGGCCACTTTACTTGGCTTACAATGGTCCAATTTTTTTACTTTTGAACAACTTTGGAGGGATTGGCCTAAACAAGAGGGTGTTGATCACTTTATTAGGCAGTTAGTTTGGATGGGTTCTACCATTCTTCTTTGGAATATCTGGAATGAAAGGAATAACCAAATTTTTAATCAAGATAGGAAGGATATTCACTATATTTGGCAAAAGACCATAGCCAACTTAGTTGAATCAGTCCATCAACTCCTTAATCACCCCCAAAACTCCCACCAAAGATGGGATCAAGTGATGCAAATATTGAAGATTAAATCTTCTAAGGGCAACCAACTTAAAGGGAATATGAGTATTTGTAAGATGGATAGGACAAGAAATTGGCAACCTCCTCCTAAGGATTTTGGAAAATTCAATACTGATGGAGCCTCTAGAGGGAACCCTGGAAAAGCTAGTGTGGGAGGAATTGGTAGACTTTCAGATGGCTCCTTTTTTTGTTTTTTTTGGGGGGGGGGGAGAGGTCCACTTATAATTTAACTTTTTTTTTTTTTGAGTGTTTTTTTCGGGGGGTTGGGGTATTGGTGGGGGGGGGGGGGTTTTGGTGTTTCCCTCCTCTGATTATTATTCCTAAGAATCATAAGGTTGATTGGAGAATAAAAAGAATTATTGAGAAGATTCAATTAATCCAGATGGGATTTTTGAAAGTTGATTACAATCATGTGGTCAGAGATCAAAACAAGAGTGTTGATGCTTTAGCTAATTGGGCTTTGGACAAAGGTGATCTTACTTGTTATGGCCACCCTCCTAGATGGTGGGCTTCACAAATAAGGGAAGCTCTTCTTTCTATCATTTCTTTGGATGGCTCTAGTTCTGAAGGTACCTAGTTTCTTCTTGCTTTATTTTTGCTTCTCTTTGGTTCGGTCAGGGTATTTTAGTTCCCTAGCTCAAACTATTCTTTCTTTTGTTTCCTCTATTGATTCTTGCCTTAAAAGTCTTTTGGTCTAGAAAGGTCATTGTTATGTTCATTTTTTTTTCTTTTTCCTTTTTTGTTTTTTGTTTAGTTTTTTGAGGTGTGTGTATTTTTTGTTTTGTTTTTTTTTGTGTTCTTTGTGTTGTTTTTTGTTGTTCTTGTGTTTTTTTTGTTTTGTGTTTTTTGTTATTGTTCTTGTGTTTTTGTTGTTCTTGTTCTTGTGTTTCTGTATGTTTGTGTTAATTCGTGTTTTTGTGTGTGAGTGTTTTCTATGTTTTTTGTTTTTGTTTATTGTCTGTTGTTGGTTGTTTTTTTATTTTTATTTTTATTTTTTATTTTTTAGGTTTTAGTTGTTTTTATTTTTCATGTTTTTGTTGGTTATGTCTTTGTAGTGTTCTATTGTTTTTGTCATGTTTGTGTTTTGTTTTGTTGTTCTTGTGTTTTTTCTATGTGGTTCGTGTTGTGTTTTTTTTTATCTTATTGTGTGTGTGTTTGGTTGTGCTTTATCTTTTTGACACACTCAAGGAGCATGTTTTTTATTTTATTTTATTATTTTTATTTTATTTATTTATTTTAATATTATTGTGTGTTTGTTTGCTCCTTGAGTATGTCAAAGGTGGTAGGTCAAGTTCGAGCCCTAGGTGATTTTGGTGGAATGGATACCCCTGCCTCCTTGGGTCTTACCCAAAAGTGGCATCCCTTTTGGGATGTTTTCCACAAAAAAAAGTGTAAGCATGGAGGAGAGAAGTTCTACTGACATCATTAGCGTAGGTGGTAGTTGAGGCCAAGCTAGAGCATTGTGAGGGCAAGAACGTGGGTTCGATTCACGTCATTGTGCTTTGCAAGGGAAATCATTTTTTGTTTGTGCTAAAGGTGATATAAGATAAGGAGTAAAACAAAACTCATGCACTCTTGATTTTCATGTGGGAACATAGCCCAATTGGTGGCTTAGCTTTGGGCTAGGGTGTTGAGAAGGCAAGGTTGTATGTTCGAAGCACTTTTTGGGCAAAATTAAAATAAAAGGTATGCAATTCATGATTTGATTTTTCAAAGGTTTTTGATATTCAAAAATCTGCATTAAAGGGTTGCGTGAAATTTAAAATATAGTTTGTGAGTTTGTTAAGGGAGATATAAGGTATAAGAAAATTAAAATATTTTATTTTAATTTTGGTGGTTAGAATTTATTCTATAAGATAGGAGTGATAAGGTATGCAAAGAAAATTATATTTTGAGATAAAGCTATATTGTGTTAATTATTTTGAGAGGAGAAATAAGGTGCATAAAGGAGATTATTGTGTATGTTTTCCTTTAGTAAAATTGTTGACTTATATTTTGAAAGTTTAGAGATTATAAGGTGTATTTGAGACTTGTTATTTTTGTATGGTAAAATAATTATTGGGAAAATATTTGCTAGGAGATTTTGAGAAAGATTGTTGTTACCTAACCTTAAACTTGGAAAAGAAGATTTTATTGTGGTTAAGATAGGTTTTGAAGACATATCTCCATCAAAACAAAAGGTATCGGCACATCTTCCTTATGAGTGAAACGTTGTTGGATTGAATTTTGTGTGGGAATTGCCTACAATCATGAGTGGTCCTAAGGACAAGACTATTTTCCTTTTTCTGCATTTGCATCCTTACATTTTAATGACACCAAAAGGCACTTTCCTCAACAACATGGAATCACCCCAAACTTAGGGCAACCTCATTTGATTTTGATTTCCCACAATGTTATATATCTTACATGATCATGGCATCTACACTTGGCAAAAACCCCTATCTCTGTTGGGGAAAAAATAGAATCATTTACATCATTGATTTTACATCATCCATATCATTTGTACTTACATCATACATTTAAACTTATAGTATTCACTTGCATTTTCACCGCACAAATATATCAATTGGCTTGTGAGATTTATTCTACACTCATTCACCAATTGAGGGGGTAAGCTATACAATAAAATGGTTACATAATCAATTTTTTTTATTGGTAAAAAGGGGTTTTGAAAGGATCCCGTAACCTTTTACAAGAGGATAATATTGGGAGAAGATATCCTAACCACAAAATAGTTGAATAAATAGAATCTTTGTGGGCTATTGGAGAAAAATAGTTGAAACTGAAAAAGAGAAGCCCACATAGGAGCAAGAGAGAAAGCCACACTAGATAAGAAGAGAAGCCCTCGCAAGGGCAGCAGGAAAAACCTCAAAGGTAAATACAAAAATGAAAAGAGTTTTTCCGTAAAAAAAAAAACCTCATACCCAATAGAAAAGGGTTTTACCACACAGGTGAAAACCTCAAACTTAGAAGGCCATCCACACCTGAATTAGGACTGTCCACAAATGAAACAAGACCACCCACAAATATGAAATAAGACCATTCACCAACCAAAATAGGACCATCCACAATGGAATTAGGAGCAACAAAAAACCACATAGGACCATTCATAAATAAAATAGGACCATCTGCAAGAGAATAGGGACCATATAGAAACTAGCATAAGACCATCCACAAAACAATATAGGTCCATCTACAAAATAAATTGAACCATCCATAAAAGCCCCCATGTGAACTCCCAAAGAAGAAGATGAAGCACAGTTGAAGACAAACCATGGAAGGAGGATGCCCAGATTAGCAAGAAACCCTAACCCTACCACCAATAGAGAAACCATGAAATCCTTCTACCATACATGGTCCCCCCAAGACCAAAAAATATGAGAAGGAATCTAGTAGAAACCCTTGGACATGAGCCCCAAAATGCCAGCCATAAGAAACACTCAACTATGAATCTACAACCTCCCCAAGCCCATAGAAGATAGTGAATGACCACCCTGGCAAGAAAAACAAAGAAATGCATCCACCAAAAATCCTAAAATTCTAGCCACAAACTATGAAGAATGGAAAACTCTCAACTAGGAACAAAAGTGGCCTCCCCCAAGCCCAGACACAAGTGAAAGGCCATCCCGACAAGAAAAACAAGTGAAACAAAGCCACCATAAACCCTAATATGCCAGCCACAAAACGTAAACCATAGGAACCACTCAATTGAGAACAATCATGGCCTCCCCCAAGCTTAGAAACTAGTGAATGACCTTCTTGGGAAGCAAAATAAAAGAAATTGGATCCCACTCTGAAGCAAATCTAACTCCTACACTGATACCACAAACCAGGTTTTTCTGATCATGCAATACCACCCAAGAAGACTTCTTGGAACACCTCAATAAGAAACAAATAAGGCCTTAGAGACCCTCTAGGCACCAAGCAGTGGTAGGAAGGGCAAGAAATCCTAGGATAACTAGGATATCTTCCTGGAAACCATATAACAGTAAAAGATCCGCTAGAGAACCCTAGGAAGAGCCAAGGAGGGAGTGAGAAGATGAAGTGATCTCCCATACATAATGGGAGGTCTCTTCATCCTGCATCGGGGCATCTCCTAAGCATGCTTCAAATCTACCAAAATAAAATAATATATGCTTCCTCTTATCTAGAACACCACAGGAAGACGTAGAAAGGGATTGGATATCCTCTAGGCACCAAGCAGCGGTAGGAAGTGCCAGAACCACCAGGTCATCTCTTGAGTGTGCTATAGATCCACTAAAATAAAAAGAGATATGCCTCCTCTTTCTTGGAATACCATAGGAAGAAGTAGAAATGGCCATGGAGACTCTCCAAGCACCAAGCAATGATAGGAAGGGTCGTAAACCCTAGGAAAACAAGGATATCTACCTAGAATTCCATAGTACAATAGGATATCCACTTGAGATCCCTAGGAGGAGTTGAGGAGGGAGTGAGAATATGAAGAGGTGACCTCCCACCCAGAGTGGGAGGTCACCCTGGTATCACAATAAAATTCTTTTATCTTCAAGATCATCTTCGTATTCCAAGGAAAGAATGCTACTTCTACATTAGGCCAAACTAGGTATCTCGTATTTTTGCACCGCATTGTGTTTTCACACAACACGATACAAAAAGGGACATCTATAGACACCAAAATATAGCCACTTGTCATCCATTCGTGCCCTTTAATCGTAACCATCCATTATATATATATATGTATTTATTTAATATATATTTAAATATTAATATTTTATATATTATATTTATATATTTAATAAAAAAGAATATATATTTATATAAATTAATACTAGTCCTCCATCACATTTTAATATTTGCCATCCATCCACCTTAATCCATAGCACTTACCCATATTTAATCTCCACCCTTCCTCATGTTTTAATATTGGCCACTCAAATTGTGTCATTGAAACCCTAACATGTCTAAGGAAATATTATAAAAGAGGAGTCATTTTGATGACTCAAATCATTGGAATCCCTAAGGACCTTGAGTTCTAAATCCTTGATATTCTAAGGTTGAATTCTATCAATGTTCATTCACAAATAATTCTCAGAAGATCCCAAGCCCTAGCCCCTTTTGTTTTCATCCTCACCCCCATCACCGCTATTCATAGCCCTATTTTTTTTCCACCACCTTCCTGCATGAACTAGATCTGGTTTTTCACCACTCTCATAAATCCTTGAATGCCCACCAGAGCCAGTCAAACGCCCATAAGAACCAATCGAGTGCCCACCAGAACTTGTTGAGCACACACTAGAACCATTCGAGCACCCACTAGAACTAGTTGAGCATAGGAGCCAACCGAGTACTCGTAGGTGTCTCACATAGTAGATCTACAATCCTATAGTCCTCGGGTGTCGTTAGGGCATCTTCGCAATTATCACTGGCATCATTTACATAAGAATAAAAAGAAACAATAGGTTTATTGACAAGGTAATATTTTTGTGCATTTATTTTCACATTCTTATACTTTGTTTATAGTTTTATTGTAGTATCTAGGGTTAGTATTTTTATTCTAAGGGTCTCACATAGTGGAGCCCTCACAAGTGTTACTAATCTTTGTTACTATTTATTGTGTGCAAGTATAAGAATTATACATTTGGTAGTTGTTGAAGCTAGGGTGGCCCTATCTAGGATACACAAGCCCACCCACAACCTCATTAGGATCAGACAAGCATGAAGACACCATCCATTATTTTCAACTAGGGTTTCAAAGAACCCTAGTAATATGTAATTTTTGTATCAACATAAGCATTGTAATACCCTACATTTTGGGCATACTGATTGTAACATTTGAGATCCACCCGTAGCAATAAAGAGTTTATCTATTTTTGTGCAATCATTGTGTCTTATGGTGCTTATTGTTATTTAAATACTTTTATTATTGGTGTTGCTTGATATTTTTTATTCACAAAAAATAAGTCTTTAATAAATTGTGACATATTAGTTTCATAAGGATTGATTTATTTTTAAATATACATTAAAATAATGCTTTTCATTTATTTACTTGGAGGATATGATTTAGGAACCTCTTAATATGTACTAAAGGATGTTTATTTAAAGATTTTATTGCATGAATCTATTAAAAGGCTTTAGAACTCATGTATGCAACCAATGTGATTTGAGAACAATCACTTTTTGACAAAATAGATTAGATCAAGTGATCTTTTCAGAACAAGTAATGAGGGGTGATATGGGGTGTCACCTCTAGGTCATTGCACGAGTAGTACAGTGATGGCTACTTGTGAATTTTATGAATGGGAGTAATTTAGCATTACTAAAGGAGCTAGACCAATCCACAAGTTTTTATGGGACAACTTATCGTTATTCATAATATGACAAGTGAGAATAGGTCCAGAGCTAGAGTAATGGTATGGCCCTAGTTGACTCTAGCAAAGTGGACAATCGACTAGACACTAGGCATATACGCTACACCCTTGCATGTTAAATTTGGAATAGAAAGGCTAAAATTAAGTCTAAGTTCCTCATGCTAAAGTACGGGGAGAGTATGCATCCACCCTCTAGGTGTTATGGGCGTTGGAGGATAACCCCAACCATGGATCTACACTCTCATACCAGAACACAAGGATGAGAAGATAGATCCACAAAATGGCATCTTATATGGGATTTGGTCAATCTCATCCACTTGGGAGGCAATATTTAGTGGCCTTAATTTCCAAAAGTGGCATACTATACCTTTTACTGATTAAACATAAGGTGATCATTAAAAATATTTGACTCAAATAATTTCACTTTAGGTCATGTCTGGTTAGTAAAGATGGCAAGAATTTATCCTTGTGGAACTAGTGAGCTATATTAGAGTTGTACAACCACGTGAGTTAGATTTGGGTTGTTACATATGGAGCTTCAAATGGTAATATCAGTAATTCTAGCAATGGTGGGGTGCTTAGGTATGATAGAGGTAGGATTTTGCTAGTGTATGCCAAATTCTTAGATATCCAGACTTGCCATGTTGTGGAGGCCAAAGCCCTTTACCAAGATCTCTTGCTTGTGGAGAAGATGGGGTACCAAAAAGTTTACTTTGAAGGAGACTCACTTAATATTATAAAATTTGTCAAAGGTAATTTAGTCCCTAGTTGTAATATTGAGGCTGTGATCATAGAATCTAGGTGGATTCTCCAGCCTAGAGAGGATAGGGAAATAAAGCATATCTTCAGAGAAGGAAACTACCATGCAGACTTTATGGTAAACTTGGGTATAAGTATCAATGGTCTCATCATAATCAATAATAAAATAAATACAATCCAAAGAATGATAAAAATATGGTAAGTTTTTTTCACTTTAAAAAAATGTGTAAACACATACATTATTGCTTTTTAATTGGACATTCTTAAACCTCTAAGTCCCATAGACTATTTTGGTCTTATGGATGTTTAAAATCATTTTATTTTTATTTTATTTTATTTATTGTAACAGAATATAGATATTTTAATCATGTTTAAAATGTTAAGAAATATAAATTATTTAAAAAATAAGTTTCAATCAAATGGTATTAACTCAACTGGCTAAATTCCTTGACTTTCAAGGAGTAGATTTACATTCAAATCTTGCAAAGCGATACATACATAATAATCAAAGCCATTATAATAACACTATATGATCGTGATGTAAAATAGGTGTAGCATATTTCAATACCATATAACCAATTAAAAGAAAATAATATGAGTTTCCACAATCCATAAGAATTAATATATTTTTTTTAAACTTCATTGCGTAAAAGAGTATTGAAAAGTTGATTTTCGAATACCATTTTTTGGTTTCTTCATCAAGATAAAATAAACAAGTATAGAGGACTATCGATGAGCTTCTCATAGAAATTTATATTGTTGTCCAATAATAAATAATACAAGTTATGATGGAGATTATTACATTATTTGGTACCTTGCAAGTACTTTGTAAATATTTAGTGTCTAGGTGTCTTGTAAATATTTGTCATTTAGTAATCATTAGATGTTTGTCATTATTAAAGAGTTAAATATATTTCTCTTATGAGAAATATGAAGAGTCATATCTCCAATGAGTTTGAGGAGATAAAGAGTTAGTTGAAGTTGAAATTTCAAGAGTTTCTTTGTAAAGGCTATTAATAAGGATAGCATGTGAGGATGTAGTATGTAATGTGAATTTACAATACTTTATCTTGTATTGTAAAGCATTGTAATCTTGTTATCCATGTTGAATATAGTGTGTGTTCATTTTTTGAGTCATGGGTTGAATATATGTGATGCATCCTAGAATATTGTGAGTTATTTGAACATTTGTATTCATTATTGAGTATTGAATTTAGCATATTTTCTAACAATGGTATTAAAACCACCACTATGGAAACTAGTTTATAGGAAAGTGTCTATAAGTTGTAAAATATTTCTTGAGTTGTGAAAGTGTTCAAGTGAGTCATAGTTGTTGACCCATACTAATTTCATTATGATGTTAAAGTTAGTGATAGAAATTTGAACAATTAACCATACTAGAGATAATAGAATGTTTTTTTTTTAATAAATACTACTTATATTACTAAAAATAATTCCTAATACATCACAGATACAAAGATCCAACAATAAGATTTGTCCTGAGAAAAATAATATTTCATCATCAGCCGTAATAGCAATCTATGAAGCACTGAGTGTTTCATCCTTGAAGACCAAACTGTACCTGTTCCTCCATATATCATACATAGTTGTTGCTCTAATGGTAGTCCACACACCCAATATATGTCAAGGATAGCCAAAACCAGCTAAATCGATCCTTGAGAAATATGTTTGATAGTTTTCTTCCTTCTATAGCTACTGCGTTGATCTGAAATCCTCCATTTTGCCAATCTAGCCTTACAACGAATACCCTAAAAAATTAATAACCATAAGAAGACTTTGAGTTGAGCTATCCTGAACTTCCATATCTGGGCAAGTCTTGTTTTCTATTTCTTTTCAAGGCAAACAACCCCCAATGCCTATTCAACACAATATGTAAGGAAACCTTAGGCACAAGAGCTTTATATGGAAGAACATATATCTATTGGGTTTGTAAAAAGAATGCTTTAGAACTCCCTCACCTCAGATGTAAGAGGCTAATTAAAAAAGGAATTGTGAAATGATCTTTGGGATTCAAGGTTGATTTATGCAGTAAGTTTAAACTAAAATCTTCTAATAGAAATCTCTTCTTCCATCCAAGCAACATTTTAAATTAAATTGTGGGTCCCATATGGCACAATTGGTATTGGAGTTTTCACGAGATAGTAGAATGTTGGAAGACTAGAGTGCAGAAAAGTTAGCACTTGATGGATTGGTCAGGCTACAAGAAAGTGATACACTAGAGAGAACATGTAATTACATTAGAGAGATCATTAGGGAAGTTGTAGAAGCAAGTAATACATTAGAGATAAGCTATAATTACATTGGAGAGGTCATCAAATATGTAAAAGCAAGTAATATGTTGAAGTCATCAAAGAAATGGGAGAAGCAAAACTATGTTGAAGAAGTTAGGAGAGTTTAGTTGAGGGGGAAGAAAACACTAAGCCAGGAGGGCAAGAGCATGTAGAATGGAATACCATCAAGCTAAGTAGATGAAGAAAAAAGAAAGAAAATGCATAATACGATCAAGAGTTAGATGTCATAGAAGAAGTGTAATACACCATGAAACGTCGAAAGTCGAGAGTTACAACAACACAAAGCAAAAGCAACATGAATTAAGGAGAATATTTAATGGAAGCCCAAGTTTCAAGCTGGATTACACAAAGTGTAGAAGGAGATTGGAGCATTGAAATGTAATAATTTACCTTCAAAATTATTTAAAGTGCGTAATATGCTATTAAGAGGAGATTAAATTTGAATGGTATATTCAAAGGAGAAGATAAATACGAGCAAAATAAAATTTAAAGGAGAAAGAAATTTATATTATTTATTTTTTTTAAGAAAAGGAAAGTAGAATCATTAAAGTGAGAAGAATTAATTAAAATTTTTATTAAGACGTGAAAGCTCAAATGAATTCTTTATAAGATGTATTTTTGAAAAAAAATTAAAGAAAATGTTTGAAAGGAGCTTTCTAGGAAGGAGCAGACATATTGAAGGATTAGTTCAAGAAAGGAAGAAGAAGACAAATTATTGAATATGCTTTATAAGGTATAATTTTGTTTACCTCTAAAGTTTATTGAAATATTGAAAGGAAAATAATTAGGGAGACAAAAGGAATTCATAGGAAACATTTTAAATTATAAAATATTTAAAGAGGATACAAGAAAAAATATTTGAAGAATCAAACTTAGGAAATTATTTAAAACCATTCAAAAAAATTTAAAATGCTCCTTTTATTAGAATTAAAAGAAAAATTGTGAATGAAAATATTGGTCTATAAGGAATTCTAATAGACAATTTTTTAAATTAAAAAGAACAAACAAAAATCAAAAGAGTTGAAAAAGACATTATGGATTTTGCATTCATTTGAAAGATTTAAAAAACAATAAAAGGGATTTTTTAATACAAGAAAACCTTGAAAATAAATTTGAAGAAAAGGAAGCTCAAAGAAGGATACTATTGAATTAGGGAGTTAAAAGGATTTCTACTTGATAATTAAAATATATATATTTTTTAAATTTACCCCATCCAAGCAAATTGCAAAAAACATTAGAAAAATGATCATATTTTTAAGAAATTTCATGAAGACATTTTTTGAATCATTTCTTAAAAGGCACCATGGCAAATACAAAAATATTTATTTTAGAATATAATTTAATAAAGCGACCAAATTTCACTCCTTGAAAAAATAATTTGAAGTCAATACTTATTATTGAAAAGCTTTGAAAAATAGTAACTAGAGATAAAAACATTTTAGAATATGTCACAAGTAGATTTAAATATAACGAAGAAGATGCAAAAGCACTAATGCTAATAACATTTGAGATATTAGATGAAATAAAAATACATATAAGTGAGGTCAAGAATTTATAAGAGGCTTGGGATAAACTATGCACCGTATTTGAGAGAAAGAATGAAGCCACTATTTTGCACTTTCCATCACTTGTATTCACTAAAAGTTCAAGATGGTGAAAATATAGAACACTTTCTTAGAAGGATGGCAGATTTAAAATCGAAGTTACAAACTATGGCATAGTAAGTAGAAGACAATTTTCTTGTTCACATTACATTTAGAGCACTTCTAGAATCATTTAAAATATTTTTCACACCTCTCCAAGTCTCAAACAAAAAAATACCATTTAAAGAGTTAGTTAATATTATTTAAGAATATGAAATAGAAAATCAAGAGATGAATTGTCAAGCAATGCTTTTACTTTGGTATATAGATCATCAAATAACACTAAAAATTCTACCTCATCATCACATAATTAAACAAAATGAAAAAAATATATTTTCATAGATGTAACAAAGGACACATCACTAGAATTTGTAGATATAAGTCACTCAATCAATGGAATAAAATGCATAGACCTTTTCAAAAATATAAATGGAGACAATATCAGTCAAATCAGCAAAAATATATATAAATACACCAATATTTAAAAATGAGAAATAGAAAATGGCACATGGCTCAAGAGGTACAAGATTAAAAATCTAACTATGAGGAAGACTATGAATCAGCTCACAAAGCACTGATGACAAAATTCAAAATAAGTTTGACACCAAAATCTTGTGAGGAAAATTCTAAACAAGAACAAGATGAAATATTGAGTAGTGAAAACTATGACATGTGTGACCTACTTCAAAGTGACACTTTGAGAATTATTATTAAAAATGTTGATACATAAAATGGTTGTGAATTAAAGAATTTTAATCATGCAAAAAACGTTTATGACATAGTAAATACTTGTGATTGTCATGATAAAGGAAATATTGATGGCACTAAATAGATTTCTTCAAAGAATTATGTTTTAAGTATTTCTAAAATTGATAGTGACAGGTTCAAATGTGTTAAATAAAAGGTTTTTATAAGAGTGCTTGTACAAAAATGCTAGATTTGATTATGCAATGTGTTGGTAAAAATATAGGAAAAAATTATCAGAGTTGATGGATAATGTGTTGTTAATGGTTTGAATACTACAAATAGAGATAGCTAAAATGATGGTATAAGTGATTCAAAAAATGTCATTAATGATTTAATTTGTGATAACTATTTAATAATGACTTATGGTATTCAAATTAGGAAAATGATGAACTTAAAAGGAACACAAAAGTAGTTGGTACTAAATAGAAATATAATGAAACAAAAAAAAGAATGAAAGAACTTAGCTCAAGATATAAAGACATAAAATTTATAATACAAGCTAAAGAGAGTGATTTTGTGACAAGGAATGCTAATATAAGTTTTATAATAGGGAATGTTGGCACATGTGACATTGAATGTGTAACATATAACAAACATGGGCATAAAACATAGAAATGTTGGATCCTCCATTGCTATAAAATTTGTGGAGAAAATATTCCTTTGCAATTTTTTTTTGGAATGGTCCCTATACTTGAAGAACACAAGCTTATATTGAGAGGGGGGTGAACAATATAACACCCACTTTTTACTTTCTTTCCAAACCAATATCAATTAGTGTCCTTAATTGCAATAACCAAATATAGCAGTGTGCATTAATGACATAGATAGCAATAGTAAGCAAGTGCACAAATCACCACACACAATTGAGACACAAGATTTAACATGGTTCCCCCAATGTGGGGTAGTCCACAAGATAATATCCTTATAATATTTCACAAAGAAATAGGGATCCTTATCCCAATACAAATGATTACTTTGATCTGCTCAAAGCTAGGCTATCCTGATCTGCTCAGTGGGCTCCACTGATCTGCTCAGCTAGGCTATCCATTGATCTACTCAGCTAGGCTATCCACTGATCTGCTCAGCTAGGCTATCCACTGATCTACTCAGCTAGGCAATCCACTGATCTGCTCAGCTAGGCTATCCACTGATCTACTCAGCTAGGCAATCCACTAATCTGCTCAACTAGGCTATCCATTGATCTGCTCAGCTAGGCAATCCACTGATCTGCTCAGCTAGGCAATCCTGATCTGCTCAGGTGGGCTCTTCACTGATCTACTCATCTAGGCAACTGGTGTTGGTATGTTTTTCTATTTTTGTTCTATCTCTTTCACTGCTCACAAATCTGCCTCAATGCCTTCTCACAAGGCTCAAACAATCCTGCTCAAATGTTGTCCCAAATCTGTACTCAAGGCCTTCACAAAAAGGCTCAAACAATCCTGCTCAAATGCTGTCCCAAATCTATCCACAAATATGTCCCAAAAGCCTTCTCAAAGGCTCACTCAATCATGCACAAAAGCTGCCTCAAATATGTCCAGAAATTCTATCCCAAAAGCCTTCTCAAAGGCTCACTCAATCATGCACAAAAGCTGCCTCAAATCTGTCCAAAAATTCTGTCCCAAAAGCCTTCTCAAAGGCTCAATCAATCATGCTCAAGTAGCACTCAAATCTCATCCACAAATCAATGAAGGCAAGGCTCAATGATGAACTCAACAATGAATGGAAATGTACTCTTCAATGGATGACAACAATGATCCACAATGATCTCAACAATGTATGAACAATACTCTCTCAAATGGATGATAACAATGCTCAACAATGTATGACAAATACTCTCTCAAATGGATGATAACAATGCTCAACAATGAACTCTCAAATATATGGCAAATGAGCTCTCTAATGAAAACCTCTCCAAGCAATAACAATGAGGACTTTAACCAACCAAGGACAATCTCCACAAGTGATAGCAATAGGTTCTCAATAATATCTTCCTCATGCAATGTCAATAAGCTCTCAAGAAACAAGCACAACTCCCTCAAGCAAAGAGCTCTCAAATAGCCAACAATGATCTCCTCAAATGAAAGATAAATGTATCCACAAGTGACTAGCAAATGATCTCCTCAATGGTCTCAAATAGTGGCAATGTACTCAACAAGTAACCAACAATAATCTCCTCAAGCAATGGCAAAAACCTCCTCAATAATGGCAATACTCTCAATGAACTCCACTAAAGCAATAATGAACTCAAGCATCAATTTTATCCACAAAATTGATTTTCTAATCCATCCACTTCTTCTTAATAGCCAAGGCACATAATCAAGCAATTTGTCTTCAACTTCAAACCCTAACTCATGTGCATGTCTTCTAACTCAAGGTGGCAATTAACTAGGTCTCAAGTTCCTAGTTTAATTTCATAATTAAATCATGCACTAGAACATATAACAAGTTCAACACTTTCCAACCTTATGACTCCCTAATTTTTATTAATACATACAACAAACACCTATGCTTTTATTTTTAATTCCACACCTTATAACTCCACATACAACAATCACAAATATTTAACTTCAAACCTTATAACTCCCTAAGCACATACAACAATCATTTATTTTTACTAAATACCTTATAACTCCCTAGTTATAATAGAAATGATTTTCAATGCACCAAAACTTTGGCAATATCAAATATTACCATGCGCTAGAGATAAATACCTTTTTACAAAATTCGTAGCCTTCGCAACCTTTGAAATCAATAATGCCTTTGCCAAAATTAATGTGCCTTCACCATCTTCGAAATCGTTAATGCCTTGCAAAAAATAATGCACCTTCACACCTTTGCGGGAGTCGAACTCTGTTCCTCTCACTTAGCACTGTGAAGCGCTTACCATGTGGGCATCAGCCCACGTTGGGATTTAATCCCAAACACCCAACTTTGCCTGCACTCAAATCTGAAAACTCAAATTGCCTTCCTTAGAAAAACACTTTGCCCCTGGCAGGATTCGAACATCGAACCTACCTTGTGCAAAGTTTATGCGCTACCAACTGCACTATAGGCTCCTGCGTGACGTCACTTTCCCGTGTTGTCTCCTTGAACTTGCTCTCAAATGAAAATTATTTTTCTTTATTTCTTCGCTGCTCCCCTTTCGACGATTCTCACTCATGCACAATATTCCCAATCTCTTATAAACAAAGGTTTTACCTTTTATTTATATGCACCTCCATGCCTTCGAATGATGTCGGTGGATTTTATTAATCTCCCCAACCATTGCACGTCGACGAATAATAAAATTCAACTTTAGACCTTAGAATTATTAAATAAGAATTTAATAATTCACCTCTTAACTTTGAATTGGGATATCTCCTTCATTCTTTTGAATTTTGCCATGAAACTTTTTGCACCTAGGTTTTATTTGAAAAACCTTTTCATCCATCATTATTTGGAGAAGTCTTAGCATAGTGGTTTTAATGAAAAACCCTTTCCAATGGTTTTAATAAAAACCCTTTCCATTGGTTTAAATAAAAACCTTTACCATTGGTTTTAATAAAAACCCTTGCCATTGGTTTTAATAAAAACCTTTACCATTGGTTTTAATAAAAACCATTAATATAATATTTAAAAATTAAATATTATATGCCTCTTGTGCCACAAAACCCTGTATACATCCATGCTCTCCAAAATATCATAAATGATTATTTATGAAGTGCTTTTGCCACCAAAACTCAATGTGATCCATGTGACATCAATGACAACACAAAATAACTCAAATTGCCAACAATCTCCCCCTTTGTCATTGATGGCAACACCTCTAATGCAAATCACCACAATCACTACAAAAACCATCTCCGAGAATCAAAGGTGCTCCCCTTGACTCAATACTCTCTATGGAGGTTGCTCCCCCTATCTCAATGCTCTCTTTGGAGGCTGCTCCCCCTAACTCAATGCTCTCCCCCTTACTCAAATCTCTCCCCCTTTGACATCAATGGCAAAAGGGACACCTATGGGGCTAAAATATATGACTCTTAAGCTTAGCCCCCCACCACCTTCTCTCTTGAGGTGATTAATTTTGGGGTGGGAGTACATTTACTCCCATATTACATTGTTCCTTTCCTTTGTCAACTTCCTTCCACATATTTCTGATATCCTTTTCTTGATGAGTTACTTGATCTTCTTGTCTTGAACCTGTTTGGAATTGAGTCCTACACCATTTTGCAATATGTCCAAAATTATTGCAATTAAAACACTTGATATTGTAGCCTTTGGATGGTGCCCATATCCTGAATTCTTTCTTGAAATAATTTCCATATCCATTCCTTTCCTGAACCCTGTATTGTGAAGTTCTGTTTTCATAATCATTATGACCATGACTTCTGAATTGTGTAGCTCTAAAACCAAAACCATGTTGCTCATTTTCTTTGCACTCGAGAAGCTCTATGACCAATCCTGTTGCATAAGAAGCAATGTCCTTGAAAACCATACCTTCTTCCTTTGAAGTTCCTTCTAGAAAAATCAAACTTCTTTGATCCATAGACCCTACAGTGTATAGCCCCGTGTCCAAATCCATTACAAGAAAAACAATGTCCTTGAAAAGCCCTTTGTTCATGCCTTGGTTCCTCATACCTTTCTTGACCATTATCCTTGTGATCATATTTGACTTGTGCATTGTATCCTTGATCCTTCTTTGTAGTATCTAAATCCTCTTCCTTAATTTCTTCCTTGCTTTCCTTTTCAAGAATTTCTTTTCCTCTTGAACTTGATTCACCTATCTCAAAACAAGATCCAAAATGGATGTTTGGAGCCATAGGAACTTTGGAACTTTCTTCATGAATCTTATGTGCTTCCTTACTTTCATATTTTAGAACTTCCTTTCCTTTTGAGTGTGACTTTTCTTGGAAATAAGATACAACCTTAAAATATGTTTCCACTCCTTTTTGAACCTTTTCATCTAATGTGTCATGTCTTGTTGTTATTACCCTTAGTTCTTCATTCATCCTTTCCTCTATCCTTTTTGCATCTTGAAGCTCATCTCTTAGATCATTGATTGTCTAAAGTTGTTCTTCTCTGATTTTGACATCTGTTCGAATCTTGTTTTCAAGATTCCTGATTTCTTCTTTTAGCCTTTTGACTTCTGATTTTTGTTTTCTTGGCTCATCCTCTTCTTTTTCTATTACCAAAAGTGAGACTTCTTCATCTTCACTATCACTGAGATCATTATCATATTTTATAGCAAACAAACTCTCATGATTTCTTTGACCATGCCTATTTCCTTGATGTGTCATCTCATCTTCACTATCACTGAAGCCATTGCAATATCCTGATCTGTGATCTCTTTGACCACACACAAAGCACTATTCTCTTTCACCTTCTATTCCTAGGAATAGATGTTCTTCCTTTTCATCATCTGACTTGTCTCTATCGTTGTGATCTGAGCTATCACTTGCTTCTTCAATGTAGAAAGTTTTCTTTGTCTTACGAAAACTTTTCTTCTTCTCATACTTGCTTTGCTTGTACCTGTCATCTTTGTCATGCTTATGCTTTCCATATTCTTTTCTTCTATGACCCTATTTTTCATCATCACTATTTTCTTCATGTGGACACTTGTTTGCATAGTGACCATAATCACCACACTTGTAGCATTTGACTTTCTTCATATCCCTGTAATTTCTTAAGTCCTTTTTCCTTTTGATGAAGTTAGCTTCCTCATCATTATCTGAATCTCTATCTGTCTTTGGAACTTTCCCTTTATTTTTCTCTGAAGCCTTGAATGCAATTTCTTTCATTGGAACCTGATGCTTACTTATCCTCATCTCATAAGCTGTGAGAGTTCCTTGTAGTTCTTCCATTGTTAGCTTGTCGATATCCATTGTTTCTTCTATTGCTGAAACCTTTGCATCATACTTCATGGGAAGTGATCTCAAAACCTTTTGAGTAACATCTGATTCTTTCATCTCAAATCCTAGACCTCTCATGGTGTTAGCAATCTCATCAACTCAAAGTAAAAACTTTGCAATATCTTCAGAATCTTCCATTTTCAATTCCTCGAATATTTTTCTATGAGTTTGTAGTTTTGCCAACTTTACCTTGGAATCTCCTTCATAGGTATTCCACAACTTGGTCCACATTTCATTAGCTGAATTACATACCATGACTTTTGCAAAATCTATCTCATGTAGCCCACTCAGAATGCAATTCATTGCCTTTGCATTGATCTCAACCAATTTCTTGATAGTCTTATCTATCTCGGGATCACCTTCAACCTTATACTCTTTTGCAACCATCTGCCATACCTCATATCCTTGTGATATCAAGTAGTTCTTCATTCTCATGCTCCAAAAAGCATAATTGTTACCGTCAAACAGTGGAGCCTTACTTGTAGATGATCCATTCTATGAAGCCATCTGTGTTCTTGTAGAATCTACCCTCAAGTTGTTAGCCTTTTAGAAGGAACCCACTCTGATACCAATTGAAGAACACAAGCTTATACTGAGAGGGGAGGTGAATAGTATAGCACCCACTTTTTACTTTCTTTCCAAACCAATATCAATTAGTGTCCTTAATTGCAATAACCAAATATAGTAGTGTGCATTAATGACATAGATAGCAATAGTAAGCAAGTGCACAAATCACCACACACAATTGAGACACAATATTTAACATGGTTCCCCCAATGTGGGGTAGTCCACAAGATAATATCCTTATAATATTTCATAAAGAAATAGGGATCCTTATCCCAATACAAATGATTACTTTGATCTGCTCAAATCTAGGCTATCCTGATCTGCTCAGGTGGGCTCCACTGATCTGCTCAACTAGGCTATCCACTGATCTGCTCAGCTAGGCTATCCACTTATTTGCTCAGCTAGGCAATCCACTGATTTTCTCAACTAGGCTATCCACTGATCTACTCAGCTAGGCAATCCACTGATCTACTCAGCTAGGCAATCCACTGATCTACTCAGCTAGGCAATCCTGATCTGCTCAGGTGGGCTCTTCACTGATCTTCTTAGCTAGGCAACTGGTGTTGGTATATTTTTCTATTTATGTTCTATCTCTTTCACTTCTCATAAATCTACCTCAATGCCTTCTCACAAGGCTCAAACAATCCTGCTCAAATGTTATCCCAAATCTGTACTCAAGGCCTTCACAAAAAGGCTCAAACAATCCTACTCAAATGTTGTCCCAAATATGTCCATAAATCTATCCCAAAAGCCTTCTCAAAGGCTCACTCAATCATGCATAAAAGCTACCTCAAATCTATCCAGAAATTCTATCCCAAAAGCCTTCTCAAAGGCTCACTCAATCATGCACAAAAGCTGCCTCAAATCTGTCCATAAATTCTGTCCTAAAAGCCTTCTCAAAGGCTCAATCAATCATGCTCAAGTAGCACTCAAATCTCATCCACAAATCAATGAAGGCAAGGCTCAATGATGAACTCAATAATGAATGGAAATGTACTCTTCAATGGATGACAATAATGATCCACAATGATCTCAACAATGTATGACAAATACTCTCTCAAATGGATGATAACAATGCTCAACAATGAACTCAACCATATATGACAAATACTCTCTCAAATGGATGATAACAATGCTCAACAATGAACTCTCAAATATATGGCAAATGAGCTCTCTAATGAAAACCTCTCCAAGAAATAACAATGAGGACTTTAACCAACCAAGGACAATCTCCACAAGTGATAGCAATAGGTTCTCAATAATATCTTCCTCATGCAATGTCAATAAGCTCTCAAGAAACAAGCACAACTCCCTCAAGCAAAGAGCTCTCAAATAGCCAACAATGATCTCCTCAAATGAAAGATAAATGTATCCACAAGTGACTAGCAAATGATCTCCTCAATGGTCTCAAATAGGGGCAATGTACTTCAACAAGTAACCAACAATAATCTCCTCAAGCAATGGCAAAAACCTCCTCAATAATGGCAATACTCTCAATGAACTCCACTAAAGCAATAATGAACTCAAGCATCAATTTTATCCACAAAATTGATTTTCTAATCCATCCACTTCTTCTTAATAGCCAAGGCACATAATCAAGCAATTTGTCTTCAACTTCAAACCCTAACTCATGTGCATGTCTTCTAACTCAAGGTAGCAATTAACTAGGTCTCAAGTTCCTAGTTTAATTTCATAATTAAATCATGCACTAGAACATATAACAAGTTCAACACTTTCCAACCTTATGACTCCCTAATTTTTATTAATACATACAACAAACACCTATGCTTTTATTTTTAATTCCACACCTTATAACTCCACATACAACAATCACAAATATTTAACTTCAAACCTTATAACTCCCTAAGCACATACAACAATCATTTATTTTTACTAAATACCTTATAACTCCCTAGTTATAATAGAAATGATTTTCAATGCACCAAAACTTTGGCAATATCAAATATTACCATGCGCTAGAGATAAATACCTTTTTACGAAATTCATAGCCTTTGCAACCTTCAAAATCAATAATGCCTTTGCCAAAATTAATGTGCCTTCACCATCTTCGAAATCGTTAATGCCTTGCCAAAAACAATGCGCCTTCACACCTTTGTGGGAGTCGAACTCTGTTCCTCTCACTTAGCGTTGTGAAGTGCTTACCACGTGGGCATCAGCCCACATTGGGATTTAATCCCAAACACCCAACTTTTCCTATGCTCAAATCTGAAAACTCAAATTGCCTTCCTTAGCAAAACACTTTGCCCCTGGCGGGATTCGAACAACGAACCTACCTTGTGCAAAGTTCATGCTCTACCAACATGCACTATAGGCTCCTGCGTGATGTCACTTTCTTGCACTGTCTCCTTGACCTTGCTCTCAAATAAAAATTATTTTTCTTTATTTCTTCATTGCTCCCCTTTCGACGATTCTCACTCATGCACAATTATTCCCAATCTCTTATAAACAAAGGTTTTACCTTTTATTTATATGCACCTCCATGCCTTCGAATGACGTCGATAGATTTTATTAATCTCCCCAACCATTGCACATCGGCGAATAATAAAATTCAACTTTAGACCTTAGAATTATTAAATAAGAATTTAATAATTCACCTCTTAACTTTGAATTGGGATATCTCCTTCATTCTTTTGAATTTTGCCATGAAACTTTTTGCACCTAGGTTTTATTTGAAAAACCTTTTCATCCATCATTATTTGGAGAAGTCTTAGCATAGTGGTTTTAATGAAAAACCCTTTCCAATGGTTTTAATAAAAACCCTTTCCATTGGTTTAAATAAAAACCTTTACCATTGGTTTTAATAAAAACCCTTGCCATTGGTTTTAATAAAAACCTTTACCATTGGTTTTAATAAAAACCATTAATATAATATTTAAAAATTAAATATTATATGCCTCTTGTGCCACAAAACCCTGTATACATCCATGCTCTCCAAAATATCATAAATGATTATTTATGAAGTGCTTTTGCCACCAAAACTCAATGTGATCCATGTGACATCAATGATCCATGTGACATCAATGACAACACAAAATAACTCAAATTGCCAACATGTACCAACTATTTACCCTCCCAAGGTGAACCATTGGTTCGCAAAGGTAAAGATCTCATCATTCCTAAAATACTTATGGCTAACTTTATTTCTATAGAATTCATGTTGTGGTCAGAAAATTCATTGGGGGAAGACCAAACATGGAATCCATCAAAAAATGGGCCTGCACCAAATGGCACGCCTAAGGCAACATGGAGTTGGTTGCCTTCCCTAGAGTTTTCTTCTATATTCGGTGCAACAACATGGATGACATGAGATGTATATTAATTGGTGATCCATGGTTCTATAGTCAAAAAAGTTTATTCATAAGAAAATTGTCTAAGGACTTTGATACTAAGACCCAAAGTATTAATATAGCACCCATATGGGTGCATCTTCTAGGCCTCCCAAGTCAGTTCTGGCATGAATAATTTTTTTTAGGAATCGCTTGAACTATTGGAGAGATTGTTGTCATGGACCCAACAACAAAATCTAGAACTAGGATGGTCTATGCTCGCATATGCATCAACGCCAACCTTGACTTAGAGATTTCAACTCATGTCAACTTGATATATGGTTCTTATCGTAGGTACCAAGTGGTGGATTATAAAAAAAAACTACATTCTACATAAAATGCCATACCCAAGGACACCTCAAGGCCTACTTCCCCTCTCTCAATCCTCTAAAAGAGATAAAAAAGGATTCAGGCCATCCAAGGAAGCTAGTATATGGACCCTCTAAGTTCATCCCTACCCCTTATAAGAGCAACCAGGTTGGGATTAGGCCCACTCAAAGACCTCCTACTTCTCGAAAGCATCCCTCATATCTACTCTTCTTAGAAAAATGCAAGCAAATTTTGACTTCGTCTCAAGATTACTATCAAGACTAGGTTTGTTCTCTCTTTTCTTTTTCTAACCATTTTAGCATTTTATCCAAGTCAAACAACCTTGACCCCTTTGACCATGACTCAAAAACTAGGCTTGACCTCCCATTCCCCAAGCTAGTCCTTCATCCTGATCCTGGTGACCTCTCACCCCCTCCCTATCCAGATCTGGTTCCTCTTCTCCTCCACTTTGTCGCTCCATCTCTATTGACATAGCCCCTTATGATCCTCTACCTCTCATCATCCCTATTCCTCAACCCACTAATATTGACCTTCCTAGCTCCTCCAAGCCTAGGGATCTCCCTTCCCCTAATGCTTTTAGCTTGAAGCACACTAGAAGATACAAGAAATCTCCCATTGATGTTGAAAGAAAAAAAAGAGGGGAGAACCTTCTATCAATAATCAAATCAAAAAGAGCATTGAAGATGATATTGCAAATGGCAATCAAACAATGATTTTTTGATACTTATTAGAGCAGTTCAAATATGAACCAAAAAGAACCAAAACCCCCTCGCAACAAGGTAGAGTGGAGAAAAATCATCCAATAAGAATAAAAAATGAAATTCCTCTCATGGAATGTGGGAGGCCTCAATGGTCTAGCTAAGTAAATACTTGCAACAACCATGAGGAAATAAATTAAATCCACCATTCTTATGCTCCAAGAAATCAAGCTTGATGAAAGTAGCATTGTAAAGGTAGCAAGAACTATTTGGAAAAACAATGAGTTCATTACAACCTCAGCCCATGGATATGTTGGAGGAATTTTATACCTCTGGTATCCCATTAAGGTTGAAGAAAGACTCCTATCATCCTTGAATAGAATCTCAAATATCCTTTTCTACAACAAAGACCTCAAGGTAAGTTGGGTTCTTTCTAACATTTATGCCCCTAACACTCCCTACAAGTGGAATGGTCTGTGGGATACCCTTATCCAAATGAGGAATATCTTTTCAAACTGTCATGTGATCCTCGCTAAAGATTTCAACTCCCCTGTCTACCTGTTATATAAAAGAGGAGGAACCGTCATCTCCACTAGGAGTTATGAAGACTTCAACAAGTTCGTTGACTCTAATGAACTCATGGATGTTCAACTTAAGGGATCCCAATTTACTTGGAGCAACAAGAGTATCAGAGCTTAGCATATTCAGTTAAGGCTTGATAGATTTTTATTATCCAAGAAAGTTTTCCACTTGTTTGGGAATGCAACTCTCCACTCCCTTCCCAATTTAGAATCATACCGTAATCCCCTCCTATTTGAAGGTTTCAATTAGGGTCTAATTTTTAAAACTCCTTTCATATTTGAGGCCATGTGGACCCATCATCTTGACCTCAGGGAGGGTATTTATGAATGGTGGAACCAATCCTTTTCAGGACCTCACATCTCCCAAATTGCTAAAAAACTATAGTTCATTAAGAACAAACTCAAAGTGTGGAACAAGGATATCTTCAGCAACACATTTAAAAATATACAAGGCATTAAAGATAGGTTGTAGATCATTGAAAAAAATACAAGGAACTTTGGAAAATAGGGTAAGGGATGAAGAAAGAAAACTCTTGGATGACTATCATAACATTCTTGTAATGGAGGAGTCCTTCTAGAGGAAAAAATCTAGAGCCTTATGGTTGAAATAAGGATATGCGAACACTAAATTATTTCATAATGCTACCATCAAACACCATAGCTCCAATAGAATTAAAGAGTTGGTCAAAAGTGATGGCTCTGTCACTTCCAATATCTAGGATATCAGGAACGAAATGGTAAATCACTTCAAATCCTTTCTTTCATCTCTTCATATTCTAAAGGTAATCCTAAAAGAGATGGAGGAGGGGGTGTCGTCAGAGATCATAATGGAAAAATAATTATTGCCTTTGTTAAAGACCTTTGCATTCAAAATAACCACATTTCTTAGGCTAATGCTCTCTACAATGGCCTCTCAATCATCAATAATCTCTAGTGCATACTCATAGTTGAGGGTAATTATTTGAATGTAATCAACTGTATTAAAAGGAAAAAAGCCCAAATTAAAGAATAAGCATTAGAAGCTAAAAGGCTCCTCCAAGTCCACCTTGAGACCATTGTCCAACATGTCTTCAAGTAAGCCAACCATGTGGTTGACTCTCTTGCCAACTTGGGCCCAAACCAAAATCCCCTCAATGTATGGTATACTGATTTTTATAAAACTCTTATTAATGTCACAACTTATTATTGGGTCAGGCCCGGTTGAGCCCTTCTACTCATCCATCCCCATAGGTCTACTTACCCTCAAATATTTCTAAATTATTAACTCGATCCAATGTGGTGTTATCCTATCCATGTTTTTGGCATCCACTCCCTTGCCTCACTCCTTTTATCTTATGTTTTTTACCCTTTAAACCCATTCCATCTCTATAATCCTTACCATATTGCCCCTCTATCAAAACTGTTCATCTCATGCCATCCTTGCTTTCCATGTCATCCTGCAACCTTATCATCCCCCCCTCATTTTCCACCTCCCCCATAATCAATCCCCACCTTCCCCACCTTCACCTATGTCCCTCCATAACCTATTCATTACCTTGTCATCCCCATTTGGTTTCTATTTTTTACCCTAAACCTATCATCTTCATCACCAGCCACTTCAGTTTTCGGCCCTCATCCATCCCATGTGGCATTCCCATGTTTTTTCTAGCTTGGTCTTTAATGCCACTTTGGTTATCGTCGGTTGAAACTTCCCATGCGTCACCTTGGGAGGTTATCATTTTTAAAATCATGTTTCATACAGAGCAACTGATGAATTTCTTGCTACATTCATTCCTTTCCCATGTGAGAAACATATTTCAATCCATGGTACACAACCCAAATGCTCCCAATGATTGAAGCTAGCAATGACTCCATGGAAAATATGCACCCATATATTTTGATATACGGACCAATCGTCCCTATAAACCCATTCAATTTATGGGTATTAACCATTCCCATTATCATCATCTTCCTCTTTGTCCCTACTTCCAGCTTCCCAAATTTTATCCCTGCTCTTTCATAGCTTTTTTCAAGCTCAAATCCCTTCACCTCGACCCTGTGGTTGACGAAATTTTAGGCAGCCATGACTTTTTACCCTTTCTAAAGAAGTTTTTTGGCAGTGACGAAGAGGTGACCAAGGAGATCATAAATATGTGGGATCAGGGTCATGTTACTATTCAAGACCTTGAGTTACAAATAAATGTCCAATTGCTAGTGAAAATTTTTGAGTTTCCAATCGATGAGTGTACCATCAGGTGCAACAAGCATTCCATGGTACTGGAGATAGAAAATTTCATGGATAAAGTTAACATTTAGTTACTAAAAATGGAGGAATCATCAAAACTTCCCTACTTGCTCCTTGGGATCATGTCATGATCCCTGTTATGCAGTACCTGACTATCGACAAAATTGATAACCCTCTTTGTAGTTTTCATATCACATTTTTAAACCACCTTAGGGATATTAAGAAAGTTAAAATCCTTAACTACCTATTTAGGTCCATCAAATTATCCATTACTAGTGTTAGGAAGATGAAATCCACCCACCCCATTCACCAAGGTCTTCACCTCATTTTATACAAGCATGCTCTTGACACTTTCTCCAAAAAGGTTATGGTTTTTGATAGCTTACCCCATCCCCATCCCATTGAGATACCCAATAGTTAAACCCCCATTCAAGATGTTCCTAGTGATGACGATGACCCTGAATTCACCTTACCTACCAAAAATCAAACCTCTACTTCCAATAAAATGATACATCTTCTTATGTTGAGTATGAGTTCATGCGTTGGTCCCTTAGGAGCACTTTGCACTACAAGAGTGATCATAGTCCAGTTTCTACCAAGAACAATCCCAACCCTATTTCTACCAACCAAATCTCAATCCTATTTCTTCCAAGACTTCCCCTCATCCCAATAAATTAAAGGTCAAGGAACCTCCCCTAAGGCGACCCTTGAGTAAAATTCACCTAAAGATTCAACGTTAGGTCATAATGATGTTCCTTCAGCTAATGTACTCCAAAACTCTATTCTCAACCACATTGCTAGTGTTGTGGTCATCCTATCAGTAGCTATAGATTCATCCAAGGTGGCATGGACCCTCTACCAACAAGCTGTAAATTTTTTGGATGATCACAACCAACTTACATCCCTTTTCAAGAATGTTGATGATGTTACAAATGTCAACGTAAAAGACAAATAATTTTTATTCTTGCTCTTGTTTTCTGGGATCTTCCCCTATGACCATCTCTTTTTGTCAGTGGCTCTTGATTGTATGATTGAGATATTCCTTATGGAATTCCCCTTTTGACAGTTTTATAGGATTGTCTAGTTGGGACCTCCTTTGTGAGCCTGCCTTTTTTGTTGGTTGTGGTCTATTTACCTATTTTTCTTTGTCATTCTTTGTAAAAGGTTTTGGGGCTCCTTTCAAAATCTATTTTTCAATACTATATATCAAAAAAAATGTGGAGAAAATAATTAGTCTCAAAAATTTTATCAATAAAATAAAAACAAAATAGATGTACACTATGGATGGATAAACATGACAAAATGGAATAGAATTATGAAAATGTTGAAGTGTTTCTAGAAAAAAAGAGCTTGATAAGCATAGGTCCATACATAAATTATGCTATAGTATTTGTGCTCACAAAAGAAATAATATTTATACATGCAGGTAATATAGAGTATGATAATTCAGTAATTGAACCAAGAATAAAGTTCAAGGAAGAATTAGAATGATAGAACAAAAAAGACAAGATCCAAAGTTAGTACCAAAATTAGTGCCAAAACTAGAGTTTGAAAGAAAGTAAAATCGAAAGTCACTACCAAAGTGAGAGCTAGAAAGTCATAACAAAAATTAAATATCAACAATATAACAACTAATGTAATACAGTGGAGTGTTTGAGATTATCACAATTTTTGGTACCTTGCAAGTACTTTATAAATATTTAGTGTCAAAGTGTATAAATATTTATCATTTAGTAATCATTAGATGTTTGTCATTATTAGAGAGTCAATAAATATATTTCTCCTATGATAAATATGAAGATTCATATCTCTTGTGAGTTTGAGGAGATGAAGAGTTAGTTGAAGTTGAAATGTCAAGAGAATCTTTGTAAATGCTATTAATAAGGATAATATATGAGGATATAGTATGTGATGTGAATATGCAATAATTTATCTTGTATTGTAAAGCATTGTAATCTTGTTATCCACATTTAATATAGTGTTTTCACTTTATGAGTTGTGGGTTGAATATATGTGATGCATCATATAATATTGTGAGAGTTCTTTGAATATTTGTATTCATTATTGAGCATAGAATTTGAAATATTTTTTAACAAGTTAATGGGGTTCCAAGAAAAATATATTTCATATAAAATTTTGTAAGAGAAAAGAAAGATAAATTATTAAGCATAAAAAATAAAATGCTTATATTAGTGGAGCTAAATTGTGATATTCTATTTGATGACTTGTAAATATTGAGTACAATAATAAGCCTATTTAGTCCTTGAAGCACATGAAAACAAGCACCAATTTGTCTCCTTGTGTTCCTCAGTGTGAGTGGGCTTCTTCTTCGTGTACCATTGTTTTTTGTAGATCTTGTAAACCTATGCAACCTACAAAAACTTGTTAGAGCATTAGAGGGTGTGTCTTGATCAAGCCTCAAATTTACAAAGATAAAAGACTCAAAATCATTGAGCTAATGCATAATTGAAGTTTAATTAAAATGATCATAATTACAATGATACTTACTTGTGGTGATGGGAAAAGTGGTATCGTGCAACTTTTGAGTGTTTACATTTTACCCCTTCTTGAATTGTGTTGTGTGAAAACACGATGAAATACAAAAACTAATGATACAAGTTGATGAGATGATTTTGAAGACAAAGGTTTTGTGATTGATGATTGTGGATGATTATGAGAGAGATGCATTGATAAAAAATGATTTGTGATTGAGTACGACTCTTTGCAATGTCTCCATGATTGATTTTGAGAGAAGACGTATGATTTCCTTGTGTTATGATTAATGTGAGATGTTCCAAATGTGGAATGAATAAATGCCTTTGTAAGTTTTTTATTTTGATTGATTGATGAGTTATTAATGATATTTGACAAATCGTTGATGCTGTAAGGTTGAGCTTTTTCAGGTTCTTCATTCAAAAATTTGTCTTATGATTACCACTTTGAAGAAGGTAATCCATGAACTATTTATAATCATAGGAATTTAGATTTATCAAATGTTTGTTTGAATTGGATTTTTGTTTTTGTTTTTTTTTTTAACATGGTGGAGTTGGTAGCCACCATGAATCTGGAAAGGTTGTCCAGCTTTTATGGCCACCATAGTATTTTGTGATGTCCATCCCGAAAGCTGCCACATAGATCTTCACGCAGTCCACCCCTATAACCGTCATGCCACAATAATTTTAAACCTTTTACGTCGTTGAAAGCACCAGGAAAGGGACAAGCGTTTAGTTTGATGAGGCCCGAGATTTGAACCTTGGACCTCCACCCCCCTTATGGGGTTTGGATGAACCAATTGGTCTACACCTCGGACCTTGAATTGGATTTTTGTTGAGAAGAGAAATTTTGCTCTTTTTTTGTCCTAGAAAATGATGACTTGAGAAAATATTTAGCAAAACATTTCTTAGGTAAATATTGCATCCATGATTGGATGTTTAGTTGTTTGATCATGTGCAAGGCAGATTTTGAATTTCTTGAATGACTACCCCCTCAAGCGATAAATTGGTGATGGATAAGATGATAAATAATGATGATTCAATTGAAAGAGATGAAAATGTGAGGTAAAAATAATGAAAATAAATAATGATGATTCAATTGAAAGAGATGAAAATGTGAGGTAAAAATAATGAAAATATTAGATTTTGGTATACACAAAAAGAGCCATGCATAAATTGATGAATGCAAGTAAAAAATGTAGATTTGCATGGTTGCATGAGAATATCTGAGTGAAAGGTGCTATATAAGCATGATCACATGTCAAAATGGTCATTGTGCATTGTGTAAAGGAGGAAGAGAGAGGGGATGGTAGATGAAATGGTGAGATTGGGTGAGGAGGTGGAATAGTAGAGAGCTCAATACCATAGACAAGAGAATCTACCCTAGGGCAAAGTGACGAGGGATTTTGGAAGAGGGCTGAGAAGCCTCCTGACATACATAAGAGGAGTGGGGAGACTCCCAATGGACAATCGAGTTGAGATGGTCTGCATTTTCTTCTTATTTTTTGTTTTTTAGGTGGTGAGTGTGCCACTATTTTTGTATAAATTTATTATTGTTGATGAGGCAACGTTTAGTATGATGTATATACAACATAGTCAATGGGTGATTTTGATGATGTACAATGGTGTGATGTGTATTGATTGTGGATGATGTATGTTGATGATGATTTAATACATGCGAGTATGTATTAATGATGTTTGATAGATGGTATATGACATATAACATGAACTTGACTAGTTGTAGATATACTAAAATGCAAATGTATGAATACAAAAAGCATGTTGTATGTACATGTGATATATGTGTATATGGACATACAATTGGAAATATGTATTTGGTTTTGACTATCTCAAATGGATGAAATACTCGAAGACAATGATAGTCACACTAATTGTGTACTTTGTCTAGCTTGAATAGCTAATCATTTAATTTATCAATCTAGGTCTTAATTGATTTAAAGAATAAATATCTAGTATAGATATTCCATGATATTAACCAGCTTACTTAGTTCGATTTCTTAAGATCAGGTTACAGGAAAATAAAATATTTAAATGCAATTCTTTTTAATATGAAATTAACCTAATGAATGTGGATCCATGTGCAACTAATGATGCTTTGACTATTTTACTTTTGAAATAAATAATGCAGTTTAATTTATATTAATTCTATTTTATACTAACTAATCCTATTTTATTGTAGGAGTGAGAGAGTAGGGACTGGTCTTATGGAAGTGGGCCTTGCCTTCTAAAAGGATAGTATATTTCTCTTCTCCTCTACGCTAATTTATCTTAGTAACTACTATTTCATTTAACCTATTCTAACATCTAACTATTCATTGATGCAGGAAAAATAAAGATTCTACAAAAGAAAATAAATCATTGTGAAAGACAAAATAACATTGCAAAATATATGGAAAGAAAATACTATTTTATTGTTGAACTTCAATCATGTACATTGCTAGAAATTGTAATATTCCTTAGAATACTATGAGAGACTTTCTCTAAGAGTGACTTCTTCAACTTCTTGTTTCGAGGACCTTTTCAAAGGCCTCTTTACTGTAATTTATACAATTATTCTCAATGAAGTCTTCGTAATGTTCTTTATCTCTTTCTAACTAACAAATCTAAATCCTAACCTACATACTAACAACTTTTCTAAACAAATACAATTTCATAACAAGATAGGACTTGGACTAATCAACACAAGCCCACGTACTAACAAATTTTTCTAAACAAATACAATTTCTCAACAAATGGAACTTGGACTAATCAATGCAAGCCCAAGTGGCAACCACTTTAACAACTTCTTATTTTAAGAAATAACAAGAATAACCTTTTGTCCTATTCTCAAGGAAAGAGAATATAAGTTGGCAGAATAATTTAACAACTTTAATCCTTTCCAACTTTAATAACAACTTTACAACTTTTATTTAATAATAATCAAAATGCCAAATATGTATTTGCCAATGTTGATAGTCAAATGGCTGACTGTGTATAATATGCTCCTACTGGATGTGACATGGCAACAAGGTTTGGTCAACTTTGACTTGCTCTTTTCATAGCACCTTTCAGTAGACGCTTTTTTGTAGCACCTTCCCATAGATCCTGCAAGTGTACCATACATTCAGCCAATCTAAGGATACCTGCCTCTTGGTTCATCATCCATGACCTCTGCCCAACTTCATACACATATCTGCCTAACAACACAACATCTTGCACACAATTTGTGTAAAATATATGCATAAATCATTTTTATAACAATTAATCATTTTGATGTATAAATAATGATATTAAGGTGAAACAGTAATTAAAAACCATTCATATCCATTTATTTGTAAGAAATATATAAGTAAACCAGATCCATATACTGTAACACTTTGACACTCATCATTCCCCCAAACTGAAGGTGATGCATGTCCTCATGCATATAATTTCATAGTTTCACAAAAACCTATACAACATTTCTTGATTTACTCAATTTTTACAAACATAAATTGATATAAAATTGTAACAGTTCATCTGAATGGATAATCCATATATAACTGATTTCACAAGATACAATTTTCTCTTTCTGAATGCTATGAATAATAGTAAAAATAATTCTATCAACAACAATATTTGCAAATTTAAACAACTATGTAGACAAACATTTATTTCTAAAAGTTTCACAGTGACTTATAACAATTGCTACAAGAAGTAATGATACTGCAATTTTTGCAAAATCAGAATACTGATAATGAGCTACAAAACTATGTTATTCGTTTCATCATATGCATTTCAAAGAATGAAAATATATGCAGTGATCAAAACATATTAAATAAATCATGTCTACAAAATATCTAAAAGAGACTTACAACATACATACATATATACATGCATTATGAAAGTCATAATAATAAATAAAGTCTATGAACCAGATAAAAATAAAAAGTCTATGTTTGTCATCGCTATGCAGTTCTGTGGATGTCCAGACCAGTTTTAGCCTTTAGACGAGATGAAACCCATATAGGCTATGGCCTAGCTGGGAGATTTCTCTCTTTCTTTACCTTATGTACATGTGCCCTTCCTGCTTCTGGATCAAATGGTAGCTCTATGCTATGGTTTTTACATACTCTACATCCATGGATCCATTTTCATGAGACTCACTCTGCATTCCCTGCATGTTTGGAGGTAAACCTATTATTTCCACAATATGATTAATGATTTCATTGATGTTGAGAGGTATACCTACCTTAAGTGCTAAACCTTATGGTAGTATTCCTATATCCTTGGAGGGTCCCGATTTTTATGGATGATTTGGTTGAGGTAGTTTGGATTATGGAGTTGAGTTGTCTTCCTCAAGTACCTTAGCGAAGTCAATGACTTTGGCAAAGTTGATCGACTTTCATGGTTTCTTGCTATCTGTAGCACTCTTTTGAGGAGATGGATTGATAGTCATAGGTTTAACGACTAAATTAGTTGGTTTCACCACCTTTCTCTCCACCAATTTTCTAAGGATATCACTCTAAACAAAAAGGGATTTTGTTATCATCGCAACATGCTTTTCAACCATATTTGTAAGTTTATCAAATTTGATATGTAGTAGGGTTTGCTGCATTTTGAGGAATTCGATGGCATCAAATTGTCCTGCGATAGGTGAGTTTAAGGTAGTTATAGGTGTTTCTTCTATGAGATATTCTTCCCGAGATGACTCTTCTATAGGGGATGACTCTCTACTGTTATTTCTAGGGATAAACTTCTCATACTTTGTTTTTCTTGCAGACTTAGAGGTTTTGACTATTTTGGAAGTGGTTGGGCATTTTCGAATGGGAATTTCTTCTAAGCTTACTTCATCAGATGCAGATTCTTGGACTGGTTCAGATTCACTTGGTTCAGATGCCACAAAAGCATTAACTACTTCAACCATGGTATTCCATGAGATCTTTGCCTTAGTAGCTTCATGTAGAACTAACAACTTAATTAATCCATGATAGGAAATGAGATGTAATTTAGGATCTTCATTGGCATTCAATGGTTGCACATGGGTGATGTTAGCTTTTAAAGAGTGAAATAGGAAATAGGGTAGGTTAATTATGCAATCTTCCCTCTTATGAAACTTCAGGTTCAAAAGTATTTTTAAGTGGTATCCCCCACAATTAGACAACCTACCCTCAAGAGTGAAGAACTTCATTAATATTGTAACTGCCTCCTACCATTTTATCGGTAGTGAGGAGGTGACTACTCCCTTTATCCAACCATTTTTGTCCTGGTTAACTGAGCATTTTTTCCTAAATTTGACAACCATCCGACTCACTCCCTTATATGTGGATTTAAAATACCTCTGACCAAATTTTGGTAGTTTTAGAATTTTTGCAATTAAACTGGGGGTAATATGAATTTTGACTTTCTCGACGTGGGTTATCAAGGTGTTGCAATTACAGTTTAGAATAATTTTTTTCATGACACTCAGGCAATGGCCTTGATATTTTTGTCAAGGCATCCCACCATCGGGCTTCTTGAAACAGTTTCTTCACTACATCGCTCGGGTTTTGGGTTGTAATAGTCGAGGGTTCACTCTTTTTATGGAATGTAGTCCTAGGCATGGTGATGGTTTTAAAGAATGGTAGGATTTAGCAGAAGGACACAGTTAGAAGGAACCCTGCATCATTAGAAAAATAATAAATGCATTGCATGAAAACATAATTTTTTTTTTCAATTTCTTTTCAAAAGGAAATCATAAAATTACCCTAAATTTTTGCAGTTTATTTTTTTCTAAAAAACATAGAGATGTTTTTCTATATATATATATATATATATATATATATATATATATATATATATATATATATATATATATATATATATTTCAGAAAATAACATGAAATATTCGAAGTCTCCATAAAATGATATATATATTTTTACAATTTTTGCAGGAGAAAATAGGGGGACTTCGAATTTCTTCAAAAATTTTAATGAGAATTAAGAATGAAAACAAATTCTTTTCCTGATTTCTTTTCGAATCACAATATATATATATATATATTTATATATATATATATATAGAAAATTTTAGGAGAAATTTCACAAATTTTAGTAAAAACAGAGAAGTCCTCAACATTTCTTAAACTTTTAATTTCTAAAATTGATTCGAGGAGAATTCTCAATTCTACATTACATTTCTGACTACGACTGCAAAATTTTTACGAAAAAAATGGATTTCCTTTTTAAAAAATCTTCTTGCAATTCCACAAAATTTCTAGAGGGTTTTCAGGATTCCTCTTTAGAAGACGAAATTTCTTGCAATTTTCAAGAAAAAGGGTTCCTAAATTCTTCTGGTTTTGAAAGACAAATTTCCAAAAAAAAAAAAATCCCTAATCTTTCAAAATTACTCAGAAGAAAGAAATATTTCAAATTTTGAGTCCTGATCTAAGTAGAAACCCTAAAATTATAGTGAAATTTACCTTGCAATTGGTGGTTGCTTCTTGTTTTACCTTGGCCTTCGCTTTTGTCATCACCTGCAACTGATTTCTCCACCCTTCCGTAGCTACATAGCTTTCTTCAATAGGTTATGTCGTTTATGACCAGAGACTATCCATGAGGTGGTAGCTTAGGGTATTTTACCCTAAATTAACTTTCTAATTTCCTCATTAATCCCTCATCGTGGATTATTTCCAATCTGACGAAGGATATCTCACGCTGTGTTGACCTTTTTGTGCATGCAACATCATCCACACATGTTGAGATTCACATCCCTTGATTTATTTACTAATCAATGGTTGATATTTTAATCCATGACTCTGCTTCATATAGGGTGCATGGGTATGGCGACGATGTTCGAGATGCCTCCCCCTTTCATTGTTCCTTGGCACCTTCCAAGCAGGTTGATTTGTCACTGTGTTAACCAATGGGGGGTCCACATGTTGTCGCTAGAAATTAGCTTCCTTACCACATCATCATATTTTTCCATGCTGGGTTGCTTACTTGTGATGCAAACATGGCATCCTAGGGTTTTTACCTTTTAGGATTTTAATCTCCAATTAAACATCCATCGTGGATTACCTTCAATCGACGATAGTAAGAGGTGGTTCTATAAGTTTTTTTATACAACTTGACATTCCTATGCATGGTGGTCACATCGTTCAATCACTATGGTTCTTGGTGGTAGATCAAAGGAATTACAACCCTTGATTCCACTTTAATCAATGGCTAGGAGCCTTCATCCTTGTCATTTTCACCCATTGGTTGCATGGGTACAAATGGCGATGTTCGAAATGCCTTCATATGCAATGTTCCTTGCCACATTAGTGATGGTTTAATCACATCCTTGGTTCGCTCATTGATGATTGGGTTTTTTGGCCATGAGGTGCTAAGTTGTCCTTCGTATTTCCATAACCCCGTACCTTTAGTAGGTGCGCTAACCAATGGAGAATCCACAAGTCATCACCTAGGGTTGAATTTTTGCCATATCATTTTGTCATTTTCCACCTACGTGTCACTTGCTCACAGACTTTTTAATTTCCATGTGGTCAAGATTTTAATTAACCCACGACTATTTTAACCCATACAACATGTCTTTCAATGCTTGCATGGCCACGACATGGTAGTGAGGTGTACCTTGCATTCTTCACTTGGTGCTTACATGGTGGCATATAACCCTATCCTCATTGTGTTGGCCAGTAAAAAGAAACCTCCATCTGTATTTTGCCTAATACGTCAATTTAAGGATTATTTGGATTCAGACGCATAGCTTGTCATTAAGGCAATTTTAAAAGTTATTTGAAATCCGGTGCATAGCTTTCTAAAATTTTCCTTCCAAAATGGTGCTTCCCCTAAATTTTATTTTCCCACCAAAACACTTAGGATTTTTTTCAAGTGTAGGTCTACGAAAATATTTTTAATGGAAAGCTTGCTACTGAAACTCTGCTATGGAAACTATGCTACTGAAACTATATTACTGAAAATTGTGCTACTGAAACATTATTAAGAAAGTTTCATTTTATTGCAAAATTTTTCTCCCCCCCAAACTGTATTATGGACTTTATTGTATTAGCCTTATACCTCCCCCCAAACTATAATTTTGGCTATATAGCCAAAACAAAAATAGAGGGAAATATTTTTATTTAAAGATGCTTATATTTATAGGAAATTTATATATATTATTTTATTTATTTTAATGGTATGGGGGTAAAAATATAGATATATATTTTATTTTATTTTATTATTATTGTTTTTATTTATTTTATTTTTATTTTTATTTTTATTTTTTAATAAATTTATGGAAGATTTTCTTCCTTTAATTTCATAAGGAGTTCCATGTGAGAAAAATAATGGATACAAATCGAATATCAGTCATCAATATATAAAATAGATCTCTTATCAAAGGCTTGGATGATTTCAACAGAAAAATAGGATAGTTGTTTTGATGTCATCTTGATGGCCTTTCTTTCCTTTGGAAGTATACTTGTTTTTGTTGTTTTTATAGGGTGCAAAGCTTTGGGGAATTGGATTCCCAACCACTCTATCAGAGTCCTTATGGGAATTGTAACCCTATCCTTACTGCTTTGTCCCTATAAATAAGTAAATATTAAGGTTCTTGGAAATACAAACCACATTTTTGTAGGATGGGATGAACTATAGTACCTACATATGGAATAGAAATTTGCTCATGACTTTTGCTTGCTTATGATATTCTAGAGTTGTTTCACAAAGACTCAAACATCCTAGTGACCTTAAACAAATTCATCTATTCATCTCACAAATCGATATGATGCTAAGGTTATCCTAATGTTTTCAAGCCTCTCAAGGACCAACTATGTGTGCAGTGAATGTTCATTTCTCATCATGAGTAAGGATTGAGTAAACCAATGGTCACTTATGCCAACAAGTTAGCTTATATGTGAGTGTCCATAGGTCTTGTCCAGACTTAGTGCTATTGCGTAAGGATACCTTATTGCTAGGTGGGTTTCATTCAACCCATTGTTGTAATGAGGATCACCCCATGGTTTTCAAAATACTAAGAATTCTAGGGATTCAAGCTCTTCACCCTTCTTTTATTGAATTTTACTTGGGATACTTGCTCATTTTGAGAGAGAGAAGGGATTTTTATTGCTTTTTGGGATTCTTGCTCATTTTAAGGGGGAGAAAGAAGATAATTTTTGGGGTACTTGCTCATTTAGAGAGAGAGCAAGGGATTTTTTTTTCAAGGATGAAGGGGGAGCTTGTCCTTTTACCAATTTGTTAGCTTCCTAGACCATGTGCATAATTGGATAAGCAAGGGAAACCATTCACTCTATGGCAATAGTAACTCATGAGTTATTCTTTCCAAACTTCACAATATTTTTATTTGTTATAATGTGCGTAGTCCAAGAGGAAACTTGATTGACTAGGAGCAACTTATAACACCCAAATATTGTTTGATTTTCAATGAAGATTTGCTCAAAACACTAGTGGTGGTTGAGTAATTGAAAACACCTAGATTTTATTTTAGCAAACAAAGTGTTATGCAAGATGTGGCAGTAATTTTCCTACAAGTTCTCAAGTTGTTACAAATAAAAGAAGTGTCTTTTTAGGATCTTTTTGAAATAATATTGAGATTGAAAATTGGTGAAGAATAAGATGAGAGTATTGCAAATATTGGAACTCCATTATGGAACAAAAGAAGCATAATCCTTCATTATTTATATGTATGTATATGTATATATTATATATATATATAATAAAGCAACAACTTATTTAATAGGTAATGTATTTGTTTCTTATTAAAGAGAAGTATTTATTCAATCAGGAGTCATATAATGCTCTACATTAAATCCAAAGTCTTTTGTTACTAGAGTAATCAATTGGACAATAAAAGCCTATTTCAGAATTGGGTTAGGGTTTTTGAATTGTAATTCACAACGTAAGTCTTGACACAATTCTCTAAAGTGAACTACTCTTGGTGCCCTATGATATCTCTTGCTATATTCTAGGTTTACTTCCCTATCCTCTATTTTTGCTAGGAAACTATGGATGGTAAGGGAATCTTCAAAATATTAATCCCATGGGTAGGTGACTAAATTTATTGTTGCTCTCCTATCCCCTAGCCACCACTCACAACTCCTTATAAGGTCAAGGTAGGGTGAGTGAAAATATGGCCCTAGAATTTTAGCTATGTTTACTCTCTGGATTTTACCCAATTTGTCTAATCTGTATTTTATGATATCAATATGTTTGCACAGGTGTTCCCACTCTTCCCCAGATGTTTGGTTTCTTTTTTCAAAAATAAGGTTAACTTCTTGTTTTATTAGTAAATTTTGGAGGTCAATGGTTGCAGACTGTTTGATGCTATTTTCCCCCATATGGAAACTTTTACTTCTCTATTTATATAGATATATATATTCTCTTGTTTTTTGTTCTGGTTTTGTTTTCTTGTTATTTTTATTGATAATTTAAAGCAATCCTACTATAACTAAAATTAGGTGCAACCCACAGTCAATGAATTCATACAACCAATTTTAGCACAATAGAAAAAATAAAGTATTGTTGTTACCGTTTTACTTCTAAGGGATGTTTTCATTGTGGTTGTGTCACTCAGTCACACCTACTTCATGTACTACCTTGTGTTTCTACGGCCAAAGAGCTATTTAAAAAGCCCCACCGTAGAAATAAATTTAAAATATTCTAAAATTTGAAACTGTTACTACTCTAAATATGTTGTCTCACTAAGTCACACCTACTTCTTGTACTACCTTGTGTTTCTACAATCCAAAGAGTCTTTAAATTTAAACTAGCAACAACCACACTGTGCAAGAAAATAAATTGCTTGAAAAATAAATTGTTGAAAGGGAAATTATTGAAAAGGAAAATTGCTGAAAAGTAAATGTTGGAAAATAAATGACTTGGAAAATAAATTACTGAAAAGGGAAATTGTTGAAAAGTAAATGCTGGAAAATAAATGACTAGAAAATAAATTGCTAACTCTAGGAAAGCAATAAAAGTTGATTTAAGAAAGTAGAACCTGGTCCACCTAAGGTGGGGGATGCTTGGTGTGCATGTGTGTTGATCACTACTTGTGCCACCCTCCACATGCAACTCTATATGTGTGTTGATCACTACTTGTGCCACCCTCCACGTATAGGCCTACACATGCGTTGATCACTACTTGCACCACCCTCCACATGTAGGTAAGCTTCCTTCCTTACGTGGTCCAACAGTCTTTAGATTAATGTAATGGCATTGTTCTCCCCGGTAATGGTACCAAAAATATCTAGCTTGAACAACTAATCATTTAATTTATCAATCCAGGTCTTAATAGATTTAAAGAACATATATCTAGTATAGATATTCCATGACATTAACTAGCTTACTTAGTTCGATTTATTAAGATCAGGTTACAGGAAAATGAAATATTTAAATGCAATTATTTTTAATATGAAATTAACCTAATGAATGTGGATCCACGTGCAACTAATGATGCTTTGACTATTTTACTTTTGAAATAAATAATGTAGTTTAATTTATATTAATTCTATTTTATACTAAGTAATCCTATTTTACTACAGGAGTGAGAGAGTAGGGATTGGTCTTATGGAAGTGGGCCCTACCTTCTAAAAGGATAGTATATTTCTCTTCTCCTCTACGCTAATTTATCTTAGTAACTACTATTTTATTTAACCTATTCTAACATCTAACTATTCATTGATGCAGGAAAAATAAAGCTTCTATAGAAGAAAATAAATCATTGCAAAAGATAAAATAACATTGCAAAAGATATGGAAATAAAATACTATTTTATTGTTGAACTTCAATCATGTACATTGCTAGAAATTGTAATCTTCCTCAAAATACTATGAGAGACTTTATCTAAGAGTGACTTCAAATTCTTATTCCAAGGACCATTTCAAAGGTCTCTTTACTATAATTTATACAATTATTCTCAATGAAGTCTTCGTAATGTTCTTTGTCTCTTTCTAACTAATAAATCTAAATCCTAACCTACGTACTGACAACTTTTCTAAACAAATACAATTTCATAACAAGATGAGACTTGGACTAATCAACGCAAGCTCGCGTACTAACAAATTTTTCTAAACAAATACAATTTCTTAACAAATGGAACTTGGACTAATCAATGCAAGCCCAAGTGGAAACCACTTTAACAACTTTTTAATTTAAGAAATAAAAAAAATAACCTATTTGTCCTATTCTCAAGGAAAGATAATATAAGTTGGTAGAATAATTTAACTTTAATCCTTTCCAACTTTAATAACTTCACAAATTTTATTTAATAATAATAAAATTACCAAATATATTTTTGCCAACGTTAACAGACAAATGGTTGACTGTGTATAATATACTCTTGTTGGATGTGAAGTAGTAACAAGGTTTGGTCAAATTTAACTTGCTCTTTGCATAGCGCCTTTCAATAGATGCTTTTCTATAGCACCTTCCAACAAATCCTACAAGTGCGCCATACGTTCAGCCAATCTAAGGATGCTTACCTCCTAGTTCATCAGCCACGACCTCTACCCAACTTCATACATATATTTGCCTAACAACACAACATCTTGCACACAATTTATGTAAAATATATGCATAAATCATTTTTATAACAATGAATCATTTTGATGCATAAATAATGATATTAAGATGAAACAGTAATTAAAACCCATTCATATCCATTTATTTGTAAGAAATATATAAGTAAAACAGATTCGTATACTGTAACACTTTGACACTCATCACACTTTATTATGAACCAAGCAAACATGCAATATGTATCATGAATACAATTGGAATTGTACCCATGGAGGTAATATAATGGAACCTTTTAATGTGCAATGAATGACAATGTACGAACATGATGAAGAGAACACCCATTATTGGTAGAGCTAGCGATGATGTTATTCGCTCCTTGTTCCCAAGATTACTATATTTTTAGAAGAATTTCTAGAAAGTCAAACATTATAGTTTGGACAATCAAACTCATCTAGTAGACAATCAATATCCTTTATAAGTCATGGGTATCTTGACTGATATTAAGCCTATCATGAACTTGTGTGCAAAATGATGTTCATTTATCCATTTTGAGTGAGGTGGGACTAACCTATTGCATACCTAGCCAATTAATCTAGCTCATCCACAAGCACGTAGTGGTATGTAAAAAATAAGGTCGCTAATTTAAAAGACATGTCACCACTTGTAAGGCATACTTGACTGTCATTCAGGTGTCTATAGCCTATTGCTAGTGATGGAGATCACCCTATGATTTTATTATGGATCTGAGGATCTCAAGGATTCAATATTTTTTTATGGTACTCTTTTTCTTTGATTTTTATTTTTTATTTTTTTTAAGTGCTCTTTTGGGCGTTGGCTTTTATTTTTTGCCCTTTTCTTTTCTTTTTCTTTTTTTGAATAACTTGTCTTTTTTTCGATCCTTAGGTTCAGATCACGTAAATGATAGGATGAGCAGGGGAAATCGTTCACTTTATGATAAGGCTTAAACAAGGTGTTTTTCTCCCTACACTCAATATTCTACTAATGTGTGATACATGTGATTAGTCCATGGAAGAACTCAAGTCAACCAGGGGAAGATTCGAAATGCTTTAGAATTTTATGGTTTTCAATGTTGGTTGATTGGACTAACTGTGAATGGTTGAGAAACAAAACAACTTGCTATTGCCATGCAACTTAAAATATGATTGGACACCACTACAGGTATGCTAAAAAATATATGTTAAACCCTTCAATGGTTTATTGTATTCATATGTACAAGCAGAGTTATATGACAAAATAACGATGAATAATGTAGTAGAATGAAAAGAATGGGTGAAGGACATGATGGAATGCTTATGTACAAGTATAATGAATGACATGATATAATGCCTATGAATGCAAACTAAAGAACGACCAACTTGTTTTTGAGTAATAAAACCAAGTGAGGTATACAAATGCAAATTTGTGAATCCAAAGGAGTTACCCAATAGATACAGATGAATCTTGATGGCATGTGTGGATGCATTTGGTGAGTGAATTGAATGTTAATGTTTTGTGGTATAAACATGATTTATGAGTGTAGATGATGATGGAAGAGGTTGAGAAGTGAACTTGTTAAATGGAGGAGAAAGGGGAAGATAAAAAAGAAAGAAGGAACAAGAAATAAGGAAATATAACCAATCAAAGGTATGTAGTTGCTCAAAGCGTGACCATACAACATTGATCAAGAACAAAAAGATATAGAGAGATGAAGGACAAGAAGAGAATAGGATAAAATCAAAGGTATGTAGCCACTCGAAGCATGACCATACAACATTGAATTAGTTCCATATGAGATAGAAGATTGGTGGAAAGGAGGAAAATGAAATGCAAGATACGTCGCGAATGGAAATTTTTTATTTTTTTGCATTTTTATTATTGTTGTTATTGTTTTTTGGATTTTTGTTGTTTTCGATGTTGAATGTACAAGAAAGTAAATTTGGCCCTTAGAGAAAAATATTTTATATGACCAAAAAATAGACCAGAAGTAAAAAATTGCTAGGCTAGACTAGGCGATGCTAAGTGAGGCTTAATCTAGATGTTTTTTGAAATGAAGGCATAGACTTAATCTAGTTTACTTTTGAAATGAAATAACATATGTAATCTAATGATTTATGAAATAAATGCACAAATTTAATCTAGATGCTTTTTTAAATGAAGGCATAGACTTAATCTAGATACTTTTTGAAATGAAATCATATATGTAATCTAATGCTTTTTTAAATAAAGGCACAGACTTAATCTAGATGCTTTTTGAAATGAAATCACAAATGTAATCAGATGCTTTTTGAAATAAATGCACAAATTTAATATATATGATTTTTAAAATGAAGGCACAAACTTAATCTAGATGCTTTTTGAAATGAAATATAGATTAGATGATGCCAAAAAGGTACAATGGATGATTTCACCTTGCCTACACTATGGTGAGAGGTAATTTATTGGAAGGTATGAGGGATAGCAATCCCTATGGGCAAAAGGCTCTTAACTACTCTGACCAAGTTTCCTGCTGATGTAGGTCTATAGAAATAGATACCTCGATGCTGGGGATAAGTTTCAATGATAGTACGAGGCAAAGGGCACAACCTGAGAGATTGATTGTGAGGGTGAGGCAAAGGACATAACCTTTGACAAATGGATGCAACCTTTTGAACCTAGCACATTTTGTTGTAGCATGAGTTGTTGCAAGACTAGTACTTGTTCTTATCATACTTGTACCTGTTGTTGTTGCATGATTTGTTGTAGAACCAATACTTGTTCTTGTCATATTGGTACTTGTTGTTATTGCATGATTTGTTGCAAGACCAATTCTTGTTCTTGTTACACTTGTACCTGTTGTTGTGATGGTGAGGCAAAGAGTGTAACCTTTTCAACTTGGCGATTGATTATGAGGGTGAGGCAAAGAGCATAATATTTTCAACTTGGCACCTATTGTTTTTGCATGAGTTTTTGTTGTAGGATTAACATTGGTTGTTTTTGCCTTGGTACCCATTGATTGTGAATGAGTTATAGGTTGTAGGACTAGTACTTGTTCTTGTACTAGTACTTGCTATTTGTGGAATGAGTTGTGGTAGGACTAGTACTTATTCTTTTTGCACTGGTACCTATTGTTGTGGTGGCGAGGTAAAGGGTGTAATATTTTCAACCTGGTGATTGATTATGAGGGTGAGGAAAAGGGTTTAACATTTTAAACTTAGTGATTTATTATGAGGGTGAGGTAAATAGCATAATATTTGACAAAAGAGCACAACCTTTTGAACCTAACATTTTTTATTGTTGAATAAGGCATAGGTTGTGGGACCTGTACTTGTTGTGGTTGCACCTGAACCTACTATTAATGAATGAATTATGGTGGGACTAGCATTTTTTGTTGTTCCCTTAGTACCCACTGATGTGGAATGAGTTGCAGGTTATGGGACCAATACTTGTTCTTGTTGCACTGGAACGTATTATTGTTGAATGAGGCACATGTTGTGGGATCAGTACTTGTTGTGGTTACACTGGAACCTATTTTTTATGAATAAATTATGGCAAGACCATCATTGGTTGTTTTCCTGGTACCTGATGGATGAGTTACAGGTTGTGGAACCAGTACTTGTTCTACTAGTACCTGTTGTTGTTGGTAGAGTGAGAGTTGAATGCAAGGTAAAGTATGCAACCTTTAATAAAAGGGTGCACCCTTTTGAGAACCTAGTTGATAATGTGTGGATTGAAATATGAATGCAAGACAAGGGGTGTGACCTGTAACAAAAGGGTGTAATATTTTGAGATCCTAGCAATGAATTTATTGATTGAGATGTGAATGCAAGGCAAAGGATGTAACCTTTAACAAAAGGGTGCAACCTTTTGAGAACCTAGCAGTTTGAGGCATGATGGCAATTGTTTGATATTGCAATGTTGGGTGGCACCATCATGAGTAGATGAGAGGTGGTGGAGTTTGAATGTGGAAGGAGGATTAACTCCTCCAAATAGAAATATGGTTGGAAAGAGGGGAAATCCCCCCCAATTGTAGAAGTATTTTGAAAAGGGAATGCAATCCCATAATTACAAAATCATTTAAATAGGGGAGATAAAACTCCCCAAATAATGAGGAATTTGTTGAAATGAGATGAATTCCCTCAATTGTGAATGGTGGATTGGAAGGAGATGAAAATCTCCCAGTTGTGAAAGAGGATTTGGAAGGAGATGAGACTCCCCCAATTTTGGAAGATGTTTTGGAAGGAGAAGAAACACCACGTAGTTGTGGAATATGTGTTGGAAGGAGAGAAACTCCCCCAATTGTGAGAGAGGATTTAGGAAGGATATGGAACTCACCCAATTGTGAAAGAGGGGTTGGAAGGAGGTGAAACTCCCCTAGTTTTGGAATATGTATTGGAAGGAGATGAAAACCTACACAATTGTGGAATATGTGTTGGAAGGAGAAGAAAATATGCCAATTTTGGAAGATGTGTTAGGGAGGAGATGAAACTCTGCCAGTTTTGAAATATGAGTTGGGAGGAGATGAAATTGAAACTACCAAAAAGACACCATAACACTTCATTCAAATATTATAGAATCTGTTGTATTTGCATTTATAATCATAAAAGGGGTTACAAGAGGTGATATCCTTTTACAAAATTTGCCCTTAGGCTACAATGGAGTCTCCCCTAGGGAGCTCTTTGATGATGGTATAAAGACAGCAGATCAGCCTTTTGTGGGTTCCTCGATGTAGGTGGGCTTCTTGCTCATGAGCCACCACTTGTTGGATGCTTCCTTGTGCTTTGTTGGACCTGTAGAACCTGCAAAATCCTATTAGTGCATTGGGGGGTCTGCCTCAGTCAAACCCCATGATTATGAAGACAAAAGACTCATAAAACTACTCAAAACATGAAATTAACTATTAAAAACCAGCATAAAATAGTAAAACAAGTTATCCTTACCTGTCCGAATGATTTTGGTGCTTGTTTCAGAGGTTCGCACTCCTAGGGTGCGAACCAGGAGGTTCACATGTGTGAGGTGCGAACCGGCCCTTTTGAAGCTGGATTGCTCAGGTAGGGTCCCTGGATGCTTCTGATTGGTTCTGTCGGTGTATTTTGTTGGGTAGAGCTCTTGAACAACAAATCCTGATAATGAAGTCAACCTGTCTCACTCATAGAATGGGCATAAGCATGAGGTAAGCTGATTGTGATGGTCGTATGATGGCTATGCAATGGATGTGTGATGGATGTAATGGCAGTGGTGATTTCAGCAGAGTTTCGGTATGTAAAAGTGTGATGATCTAAAATGGTGAAAATGGCCTTCTATTTATAGAGTGGGCTAGGGTGAGAGAAAGGGGATGAGGTGTCCCCTGTGAGGTGTTATTGGTGAGGTGTCCACCAAAGAGGTGTCCCCTGAGGTGTCCTGGGTCATGAGTGAAGTTGGGTGAGAGAATCCCTCACCCATCCAAAAGTAATGATGATTAGAAGCAAATATCAATTTGTCATTAATATTCACCTTTATGAAAATATCTTAGCATTAATTAATCATTTTTATGTGCAAATGTCTCCATCTTGCATTAATGACCCATGGGTGTGTGATATGGAGGAATATTTAGGTGGAGAGGTGGTAAGGCTAGGATAGGGTAGGCTAGGTGAGGTGGAAGGCTAGGCTAGTCAAAGTAGACTAGGTGAGGTGGAGGTTTTTAATTAAATCAAGATTAGATCTAATTAAGCATGAGATTAGCCATAAAGCACAATTTGACCAAAATATTGACTTTTTGACCATAAAGTGATTTTTGACTATGGTAAAGGTTTCAACCTTAGTTGAGTTGGCATGAGGTCACATGAGGACCTAGGGTTAAGCGTAGGAAAGGGCTTAGCTAGCCCAAAGGGGCTAATGGTGATGAATAGTGATTTTAGGCCAATTTATGCAATTTTCAATGGTTTTGCATATTAATTAACCGTGGATATGGGGAGAGGGACAATGTGCGACTTTTTGGTGTCTACATTTACCCCTTTTTGTACTGGAGTGTGTGAAACATGGTTTAGTACAAAAACTGATGATATGGATTGATGATGATTGATGATTTATGAAAGAGCTGCATTGATAAAGAAAATGGTTTGGTGAATGGTTGATTTGGAGGGGATCATATGATTACCTTGCACTATGATCAATTGGAAATGTTTCAATTTTGGATGAAACAAGATGCTTTTGTTAACTTTTGCTTTCGATTGATTGATGAGCTCATTTGATGATATTTGATAAATTGTTGGAGCCTAAGGTAGAACTTCAGGATTTTTATTCACAAGTGGTCTTACGTCTGCCACTTATGACGATCCATGTGGCATCTACAGGCAGAGGCATTTTGAATTTTGGCAAACATCATTTTGTTTTGAATTGGAATTTTGATCATTGAGATAATCGTTAGCAAAAAAATTTGTAGGCATTTGTTGTATCCATGATTGGAATGTTTTTGATTGTTTGATCGTGTGCAAGGTAGCTTTTGGTGTGATTGATGATAACCCCCTCAAGCGGTGAATTGGTGATGAAGGAAGTGGAGATCGGCGATGTGATGGTTGATGAAGATGAAAGGCCAATTTTGAAAAATTTGGCACAAAAATCAATGAAATGAGTTGTGGGATGGTTTTTATGATGAAATATGATGTTAATGGGAAAAATTGGGCACTATATGGCAGGTTCACACGTCACACGTGCGAACCATATGGTTCACACCTCAGGGGTGCGAACCTATCGGTTCGCACGTGTGGGGTGCGAACCCACCCAAAATGCATTATATAAGGTAAAATTTTGATGAAGTGACGTCATTTGTGCATGCGAGGAATTGTGGAGAGGTGGAGGAGAGGAGAAAAAGGTGACAAAGTGTTGCCGAATTTTGAATCATATGGGACAATATGGAGAGTGCATCGGGGAGTACCAGCGTGGGGGTGGAAGTGCCCAAGGTAGGTGGTTTTTAGCTTTCTCAAAATGTGTGAATTTGAGGGGGAGGGTTTTAAAATGAATCTTTTCGCTTTTACAACCATGAAACGAGGGTGTGGGTAGAAAATGATTAAAATTTGAACACAACGTGTAAAACTGGCCAAATGGGTATCTAGAAACATTGTCCATTTTTTATTTTGACTTGTGGGTGCATGGGGATGTGTGCATGGATGTGATGTGAGATGTGATGTAAAAAAATGGGTAGGAAAATGTGCATGGGGTGAAAACTAAAAAATGAAATCTGTCTAATAAGCCAAATGGGTATCCCGATCTACCTTTATTTTTTTGTTTTGACCTCATTTTGACTACCTCATATTGCATGCCAATGGGGAGGGTTTTTGTGTCATTTTTTGCATTTTTGGCACGTGTTTGATTTTTTTCGCATGCATGTTGGGTACCGTTGGAATCAGTGTGGAATTTCGCACCCAGTCGTGCAATTTTTGTTAGGTTCTGGAGGTTCGCACGTGTGGGGTGCGAACCACATTTTTTGGCATTTTTATGGATTTTTGGCATCTGGGTTAGTCGTAGTTTGGCCAAATTTGTATGTTTTTGTAGGATTTTTTGTGTGTTTTTTTTTGTGTGAATGCAAAATGCATGGAATGCATTGTGTAAATGAGCACTGAATTAAGTGTATATGTACATCAATTCAATTTCTATCTAATAAATGCTTAGAAATAGTAAAAAATTTGTGCATTTATGTTACATACGAATGTATACAGATTATGTACAAAAATGTGAGTGATTTCTAACATGTGGTGTGTGTTATGGCAGGTGAAAGTAGTATTTACATGCCATCGACTTCGGACTTGTAGGAAGGAGCTGGAGGCTCAGTGGAGGGAGGCAGATGTGGAGTGGCTGAAGAAAGTGGGGTTGTATGGGGTATGGGTGATGCGCGAGGTTCATGTGAACCACGCATATATGGCCGCACTATGTGAGAGGTGGGATCTTGACAGGAACACCTTCCATTTACCGATCGGGGAGATGACAGTGACCTTGGAGGACATCTATCGGATATACCGATTGCCTATTGATGGTTTGACGGTGATGGTGGCGGGGAAGGAGGCATGAGATGGGATTTTGGAGAGGGCCTTTGGGGAGAGGTGGAGGTAGGTGGAGGCAACGAAGGGGGTGGACTATATGTACTATTGGAGGAAGAAGGAGAGGTGGCTCTCATTGCGTCATGCGATGGCGATGTTGTTGATAGCGAGTCATGCCTTACCAGATGCTTCAGGGGTGAGATTCCCTTGGAACATGATGGGGGTTATTTGTGACATGGTGGAGCTGAGGTGCGATATGCATGGGCACCCACATTGTTGACACAGGTGTATCATGAGCTGCACGGGGTGGTGAGGATGGATAGGACTAGGCTGAGTGTTCTTCCATTGCTGTAGATATGGGCGTGGGAGCACATCACGATCTTGAGGCCTACAAATTTACCATATGATGCACATGCTCAGGAGGGGCATGAGATACCCTATGCTAGGAGATGGCGGGCAGACATGGAGAAGAAGAGGAGGGAGCGATAGGGTAGTTTGATGCAGTACAAGGAGGAGTTGGGGAGGTTGACGATGGAGCATGTTAGGTGGAGGCCATGGTGAGGAGGACCTAGCTGGGATGATGATGTCGTGCATTTGGCATGCATTCGACATGGTAGGTGGATGGTGGGGAAGTACTCGATAGAGGTCGAGTACTTTCCATTTTCTAGGGTGCATTGATAGTTTGGGTTGGTGTAGGGGTGACCTGATGTGCCTATGGAGATTTATAGGGTGAGGGGAGATAGGGGGCCATAGCCTATAGTGCCACCATTAGATTTGATTCTAGATGAGGTGATTGATGTCCTAGATGTGGACAATGTAGGGATGATGGTTGAGTATGAGGTGTGGTGGTCGAGGTAGACTTGGGAGCCTAGGTGAGGCATGGTGGATGGATGGGTGGATGTGGCCGGAGCTTTACCCTATGTAGGTCTACCAGGAGGGGCGAGAGCAGGGTCATCGATACAGGATGTGGAGGAAGAGGAGGATATGGTGTCACCTAAGCTAGGGGAGGAGGAGGATGCTGAGTACGAGCAACTGGTGAGGCATGTGCGACTACGTTGGGATGAGCATGATCAGTTGGTGCATGATGTAGGTGTGGGAGCCTTGGTAGGGGGTGGTGGTGGGATGGTGGCCATGGAGGAGGTGGTCATGATGGATGAGTGGCTAGTGGGGGGTAGTTGTGTAGGGCCATCAAGAGGAGGTTTGGAGAGGATGGGTACGATAGAGGATGTTCCTGTGATGGCCATGGTAGAGGATGTACCAGGTGAGGGGTCATTTTTTGGGGAGGGGTTGGTAGGAGATGTGGATGATTTTGATTTTGGGGGTGATCTTCATGGTGTTTTATCAGTGGAGGCTGAGGTAGAGCGACTTTGGGTGGAGTTGCGAAGGATGCAAGATATGTTATTTGAGTAGGAGATAAAGTGGGGGACTGAGCGGTCATTTTGGGAGAAGGAGAAGGAGGAGGCTGATGAGGATCTGAGGGCCACATTGCAGGAGTGGGATGCGGTCGAGGTTCGAGTACTACAGATGGTAGAGGAGATGGAGGCACTTAGGATTGAGCGGGATGGGCTTAGGCGTGAGCGTGATACGATTCGAGGGGAGCGGGATGAGATGGTTGAGACTAAACTATAGTTCCAAAGGTTGGTAGAGGAGGCGAGAGTAGAGACAAAGGCTATGATGGCTTATCATGTGGAGCGGGTGGAGGATTTGGTGTAGACTATGAGAGTGACATAGTAGGCATGAGAGAGGGTAGAGCAGGAGATTGCTCAATTGGGTGATGTTGTGGCATAGTTGGAGGAGGCGCATAAGGTGGTGGCATAGTTACAGGAGGGTAACCATCGACTGTTGGCATTGAATACTAAGGAGGTAGGTAGGTGGGTGAGGTGTGAGGGGAGTTAGTTCTTTGGGGGATACCTATCCCTATTTATGAGGGATCACTAGCCTCATCGGTTGTGCAGCCATAGTAGAGTGCACCATTAGTGGGTGGTAGGGCGTAGGAGTTCGTGGCACCTATGATGTCATAGGCACCAGGGATGATGGGACCACCTAGGCAGGTGGAGAGGGTGGGAGTGGTGGATGCTAGAGAGGTAGAGTCCTCTCAGTGGGTGGCTGGAGGAGGTGGCATAGGTGAGGGGAGTGGGGAGACGTTGAGGGGACAATAGTCGTGAGGGCCTATGGGAGCAGTTGGTGGATGATTTTTTGTTTTTTGTTTTTTGTAGGTGCTCATGAGGAGCAGATTCTTTTTGTGGGGAGATGTACCTGATGATGGTGCATTCCTTATTGTAGTCGTATGGCAGTTTTGTGGATGGTGATGTATAGACATGGATATGTGATGATGTGCCCATAAGGGCCCACACATTTTATTGTAGCCTGATGGCATTGATTTTTGATATATATATATACATATGATATTCTGTGGCACTTGTGTTTATTTGCATGTTTGTGTTTGTTTATTTCTTCTTATGATGATGTATGAATTATGTGAATGCAATGATGGTTAAGTGGTTGTGAATGTGGAATGTTGGATGCATGAAGTAATTGGTGTGGATGGTATAAAATAATGTAGTATGATATAACAAAGTAAATGTATTGCTTAGGGATAGCATTTGCATCGTCACAATAGTCAGTTGATGTAATCCATTCCGTTATTTCAATGAGGGTGGATGTGAAACATGACTTGAGTAGATTCGAACACTACAGTTTATAGAATCAATCCCATTGACTAACTGAGCAAAACTTCTTGAAGCACTTGGAGGCTATCTCGGTAAACAAGACCTCAATCCTAGACTTGTGTGTGGAAAGTGATGTTCATTGTACCATTCTGGAATAGAGTGGGTTGTAATTGCATGCCAACTTAGCTTGTATGCTAGCTCATTGATAAAGACTTGAGGACTACAGGGATTCAAGCAAGTAATACTCTTGAGGCATTTGGCTTTTGTTTTCTGCCTCCTTGGATATGACTATCTTTGTATTGGTAGGACTCTTTTCTATTTTTATTTTTCTTCTCTTTTTTTTTTTTGTAATACTTGCTCAGATTAGATATAGAGAAAGGATTTTTTTTTTTTTTGGAATACTTGCTCAGATTAGATATAGAGCAAGGGATTTTATTCTTTGGATTCTCTGGATACTTGCTCAGCTTAGATATAGAGCAAGGGATTTTATTATCTTATTCTCTGGGATACTTGCTCAGCTTAGATATAGAGCAAGGGATTTTATTCGGGAAGTGGGGGAGCTTGTCCTTTTTTCGGTCCTCCGGTTCATGAGAAATCATGTAAATGATATAATAAGTAGAGTGATTTTTGCTAAGCATCAGCTGGCATGCAATGTAATCATCCCCATTTCTAGAATGTTATTAGTATGTAAGTCGTGCAAGTAAGTCTAGGAAAGAGAGCAAGACGACCAAGGGAAGCCTAAAAGTATTTTTGAAATATGCCAACTTTGGATGGTGGTTGATTATACAACTATTTGTGGGTGAAGCCATCAAGGCATATCTCTAATCCGGTCTCCTAAAAAGGGGATGTGGGCATCATTCTGGTATGCTAGCATGTGCATGTTTAAATCCCCAAGAATGGTATTTACAATGGATATGTACAAATGCCTATGTAGTGGTAACAAAAGGTGCAAATGAATGTACATGGGTGCCCCAGGTTTTATTGACATTGGACTGAGGCGTGAATGGGATGGATTGTGAAATTGAAGAATATAATGAGGAAGAAAAGGGGAGGGAGAAAGCAAAGAAGAAAGAAACCTATCAACGGTATGTAGCCGCTCGAAGCGTGACCATACAACATTGATGAGTAACTTAGAGGAATCATATTAGAAGAGATCAAAGAAATGAAACCTATCCAAGGTATGTAGTCGCTCGAAGCATGACCATACAACATGGGTGGGGTTCGAGGTGGAAAGAAAAGGAGAAAAGAAAGAGGAGATAAGTAGAAGAAAAGGAAGAAGGAATTTGGGAAAAAAATGAAAGGTATGTAGCCGCTCGAAGCGTGACCATACAACATTCATGAGAGAAGAAAGAAAGAAGAGGAGAAAGAAGAAAGGAGATAGATGAAGTAGGTATAAATGTATATGCAAATTAACTTAGTGCCACAGAATCCCAAAAAGAAATGATGATGTGATTTTTGTGTGGTTTTGTGTTGTTTGAATGTTTTTTTTTTTTTTTTTTATATACATATGGACAATTGGTGGTGAGATGTAATGCCTACAACTAGGCATAGAATGCTCACAAATGAATAATGTTAATGGGCTCAAGTTTGGCAATGCCTTCCAATGTGGCCAGATGATATGCCCCAGATCCAAACTTATGAGTAACCATGTAAGGGCCTAGCCAGTTAGGTGCAAATTTGTCATGGAGATGGCACGGTTGGCTAGTGATTTGTTGGTTCTCCTTAAGGACTAAGTCTCCAACTTGAAATTCATGTTGGTGTACCTTGGAATTGTAGGCACGTCGGAGATGATCTTGATAAACTCGCGTATGCTCAATCGCGTGAATGCGACGTTCATCTAGTAAGGTCAATTGGTCAAGTCGGGCTTGGTGGGCTGTATCATCATCAATGAATTCTTGCATGGATACCCACAAAGATGGTATTTCAAGCTCCAAGGGCATGATGGCCTCAGTGCCATAGACAAGGGAAAATGGGGTTGCCCCAGTTGGAGTGTGGATACTGGTATGGTAGGCCCATAGTGCTAATGGCATTTGATTGTGCCAATCACGGTGTGACTCTGCAACTATTTTGTGAAGAATGGCGCAAATGGTTTTGTTTGTAGCTTCCGCTTGGCCATTACCCTGTGGGTAGTATGGAGTGGAGAAGCTATGTTGGATATTGAATTTTTCACAAAGTGCATGAACATTCTTGTTTTTGAATGGAGTGCCATTATCTGTGAGGATTTTGGAGGGGATACCAAAATGACAAATGATGTGTTGAGTGATGAAATCAAAAATTTTGGGGCCGGTCATTTGGATTAGAGGAATGGCCTCCACCCATTTTGTGAAGTATTCAGTTGTGGTAATGATGAACTTATGATTGGTAGATGATGCAGGTGTGATTTTGCTGATAAGATCCAAGCCCCATTGTGAAAAGGGCCACATTGACTGGATAGGTTGTAGATCCTGAGAAGGCAAGTGTGTGAGATTGGCATGGTGTTGGCACTTAACACACTTTTTGACATAAGCACAATAGTCATGTTCCATTGTGGGCCAGTAATAACCCATTCATAATATGCGCTTGGTAATGGCCATGCCACTGAAATGGCCACCATAGGTACCATCATGGGCCTCTTGAGTAATGCGTTGGGCTTCAGATGGTTCAAGATAGTGGAGGAGTATGCCATCATAACTTCGCTTATAAAGGATATCACCTAGCAATGTGTAGTGAATGGCATGCAATTTAAAAGCTCATTTATGAGTATGACTGAGATCAGGTGGTATGATGTCGAGCTTGATATAATCCTTAACTTGGGAAAACCATGGGTCATGCGGATGGGCTTCGATGATATTGATGCCATCGTCATGAGAAGGTGGCTTGTTGGAGATGGCAGAATGGAGAAGGGTGTGAATGGACACGTGAGTGGTGTCAAAAAGTGGGTTTTGTAGAATGAGGGAGCCTAGCGAGGCCATGGTATCAAAAAAGTGGTTTGTGGAGCGTGGGGTAGCGGTGATGTCATACCACTCAAACTTAGCCAATAGATCTTCGGCAACCTGCTTGTATTGTTGTAAGACTAGGCAATGACATTGCCACTCTCCCTTGATTTGATTGACAATGAGGAGGGAATCTCCAAATATGTCTAGGCGATGAATGTGCATGGAGAGTGCTTGCTTTAGGCCAAGGATAAGAGCTTCATACTCAACATTGTTATTGGTGCATGGAAAGCCTAACTTGAAAGAAAAGGGGAGGGGCTCCCCTTGTGGTGTGAAAAATACTATTCCTGCACCCCCAACATGTGTGCATCGGGAGCCATCAAAGAAAAGAGTCAGTTCGGCAGTTGATTCAGGCTCTACAGGTTCTTCGGCTTCACTTATGTGAAAAATTGAGTCATCTGGAAGCTGAATAAGCATTGGCACATTATTTGGTAATGGGGCCTCAACTAATTGATCAACAATGACTTGGCCCTTGATGGACTTTTGGCTAATGAATTTGAGATCAAATTCTATGAGGAGCATGATCCATTTGGTTGTGCGGGTGTTGTTGTAGCTCCTACTGAGCATGTAGCGAAGTGGATTATCATGAGCAACTACGTAGGTAGTGTGACTAAGCATGTAATGTCACAACTTCTGGGTGGCAAAAACAATGGCAAGACAAAGTTTCTCCATGTATGCATACCATGTTTCATAATCAATTAGGGTGTGACTAATGTAATAGACCACTTGCTCTTTGTCATTCTCATTCTTTTGGGTGAGGAGTATACCCAAGGCAACATCAGTAGTAGAGACGTATAGGTAAAATGGGCGGTCTGGATGAGGTGGGGTGAGAATGGGTGGTGATGTAAGGTAGGCTTTGATGTCATCAAAAGTGGCTTGACATTTACTATCCCATTTAAATGGGACCCCCTTCTGTAATAGATGATTAAACGGTTGACATTTGTCGGACAACTGGGTGATGAATCACCGAATAGATTGGATTCATCCTTGGAGGCCACGTAATTGCTTGAGGTTCGTAGGGGAGGCATGTCAATGATGGCTTGGACTTTGGTGGGATCTACTTCAATGCCTCTTTGGGATATGATGAAACCTAATATTTTTCTAGTGGTGACACCAAAGACACATTTCTTCGGGTTCAATCGAACATTGTGTTCTAAGAGGCGATCAAATATTTGTCGCAGATCTTCAATATGTTGACCACGGGTTTTGGATTTAGCAATAAGATCATCTACATAGTCTTCAAGAGTTTTATGCATAAGATCATGGAAAATATAAGTCATGGCACATTGATAAGTTGCCCCAACATTCTTGAGGCCAAAAGGCATGACTTTGTAACAAAAATTCCCCCAGGGGGTGGTGAAGGAGGTCTTGTGTTGGTCCTCTGGATTGACATGAATTTGATTGTAACCTAAAAAACCATCCATGAGTGACAGTATTTTGTGTCTAGTTATAGCATCGACCAAAGTGTCGATATTAGGGAGTGGAAAATTGTCCTTGGGACAAGCTTTGTTAAGATCCCTAAAATTTGTGCAAATGCGGATACCCCCCTTGGGTTTTCCGATGGGAACCATGTTTGAAACCCACTCAGGGTAATCAATGGGGACAATGAAATCAACATCGAGGAGTTTTTGTAACTCCCCTTTTACCATAAGGGCCATAGTAGGGTGCATGCGATGCAACTTTTGCCTCACAGGTTTAGCGTTGGTGTCGAGGACAAGGTTGTGCACCACGAGTGACGAGTCGAGGCCCGACATATCCTGATAGGACCAGGAAAACACCTTAATGTAGCATCGAAGGAAATTGGTGTAAAGGATACGCTCTTCTTCTGTGAGGCTAGCGATGAGGTAGACGATGTGAGGATGGTCGGGATCATTGCCAATGTCAACTTCAATGGTGTCCTCAACAAGCATGTGAGAACCATCTTGAAGTTGTGCTAGGATGGGGATGAGATGGAGGTCATCAATGGAGTCAGGGGTGAGGAATTCATCATCGAGATAAATATCTGCATTATGAATCCATGGGATGTGGGGTGGGATGGTAGGTAATGGTGCACTAGCAGAGCGGATCATGTGGGGTGTAGGGAGGAAATCAGCGATGGATGGGGTGGAGGAGATATCATCGAAGTCGACAAAATCATCAATGGGAGGTGGGGTGTAGTTAGGTTGATTTGGGTAGCGAAGGGGAGCATAGAGGTCAATGGAAATCATGTTGATCGATGCACTGTAAATGGATGAGGTGGGGGAGGAAGGTTTTGAAGAGTCGAAAGAGGATAGGAAGAAATTGAGAATGGGTTGGTGGCGATCAAGATTCAAGACTATGGGGGGTGAAGGTGTACGAGCGATTTGGCATCGAGATGGGATGGTTTCATACCTTGGGAAAAATGGAATGGTAGGTAGAGAGGATAGGGCTAGAGAGGGAGGGGAAGATGGATTGGTAGGTAGGGGTGAATCGGCAAGGGTGAATCGATAGGTAGGGATTCATCAATGGTGAGGTAGGTGAAGTGATAGACAAGGGTATCAATTTCCTTGGGGGAAAGGGGGTCATGAGGTGGAGATGGTGGAAAGAAGGTGGATGGGATGTCGACTATGGAATGAGGATAAGAGCTATCAGGTGGCATAGAAGGTTCAAATTCCTCATCAGGTAGCAGGTCTAGAGGATTAAGAGTCAGATGTTGAAAATCATGCTCAAGATGGTGGACCATGGTGGGATTGTAACCGAGTCTGGATCGGTCAGAGGGAAGGTGAGTGGGAGGACTGATATAGGAATGACATCCTTGTTCATATCTCTCGAGGTCGTACCCATGCCAGTTATACTGATATAGATATTTCTAGGCAAAAATAGGATTAGACATGTGGTTCAGATTATCGTAAAATCTGGTTTGTGGTAGTGGAGGTGCTGGTGGTAGCACGGATGAGTCAAGGCCTCCATAAATAAAATTCATGGAATTATTGGGAGGACCAAGAGGAATGATAACCCCAATAGTCAAGGGCACATCATGAGGTCAGCCAAAATCATGGGTGGTTTGGAAAGTGGATGGTGAAACGCGGGAATCGGTAATGTGATACTCACCAGGGTCGGGTGCGGTCATGTGGATAGAAACATGGGGAGGATTAGTATGCTCGAGTGGAGGAGAGGACCCCCTATGTGGCCGTGGTGATGGTGCAGTAGGTGGAGGGGGAGTTTTGGATGGTGGATGGGCATCCGTATAGGTAGATTGGGCTAACTCCACATCAAGTTGAGCGGCACACTGTGCCCACTCATAGCATTCAGTGGGAGATCTAGCAATGGGATGATTAGCATGTTGAAATTGGGATGGAGGTGAAGGAGAGGGAGTGAGTGGGTGATGGACCACACGCACCCATGTGGATCTTGTCATAAAGTAGCAAGGGTATGGTGTAGGAGGCAGAGGTGTTGTGTTGGATTATGGTGGAGGGGTTGGCATAGCGGAGAAGGTGAAGGGTGGAGGTGTGAAGGAGGAGGAAGCACTATGAGAAAAATTAGGAGCAGGTGGCGGTGGTGGAGGTTGAGGTGGGTTGGAGGAAGTGGAGGCGATATTGCTTAGGTTAGGTGCAGGGGGTGGATGTGATGATTGCGGATAGGTGTGATCTAGTGTGCGGTGTGGAATGGGGGTGAATTGTGTAGATGATAAGGATGGACCAGGTGAGAGACTGATGATGTTGTAAAATTCAAAGGGATCACCATCGACGAGGATGCAATGGACTAATCCATTATGAACATATTTGATACAATGATGAAGGGTGGAGGGGACGCATTGCATGTCCCAAATCCAAGGTCATCCTAAAAGGATGTTATACTGCATCTCACCTTCAATAACATGGAAGAGAGTGGAAATGGTTTTGGCACCTGCCTTGATGGGCAAGACAATAGTACCAATGGTGGGATGCATGGAGCCATCAAAATCTTGAAGATCCATGGATGGGGTGGCAATATGAGAAGGAGGAAGGTGAAGGTGGCTCAAGGCGGCCATAGAAATGATGTTGATGGAGGATCCGGTATCAATGAGCACACGTTTATAGGTAACAACGTTGATGGAGGCTTGGATGTGCAATGGAGGATCCGCTCCCTCGCCTACAACTTCTATAATTTCATGGTCATGGAAGTTGATAGAAGGTTGTAAGCATCTCTGAATATTACCAATAAAATTTGCAAAGGAGTTGGCATCTTGGGTTTCGAGATCGAGAGAGCAAAGGATGGAATCAAGGGCTTCACGATGAGGTTGGGATTGCTGCAAAAGGTCATAGATGGATAACCTTGTAGGGGTGGTATGGAGCTGGTGAGAAATACTACCATGGATGGTGATGACATTCTATGGGAGAGGTGGAGGAATGGGTGGGGTGATGATGGTAGTTGTAATAAGTGGTTGTTGTGAAGTGGAAGGTTGTTGGGCAGCCACAGGGGTGGATAGCGTTGATTATGAGTAGCGATATTGATCATACCCACGAATCCCTATTGAGAAGGTCCTTGATTGACATGATTGACTTGGCATGGATCGGTTTGAGGTGGATTACCCCCATGCTCAGGTAATGGATTTTGGAATATCCCCAAGTTTTTATTTTGTGGTGCGAGGGGATTAGAGACTTGAATAGTGCCTCGATCGATAAGGTCTTGCACAACATGGTGAAAGATGTGACATGAATCGATAGAATGGCCATGTTGTCGATGGTAATCACAGTAAGCCTACGGATTATGGTCCCATGGGAGAGGGTGTTTTGGATCAAGTGGTTGGACATTTGGGAAATGGATGAGGCCACCCTCGGTCAGTCGATGAAATAGAGTGGGCATGGGTTCAGATAGAGGTGTCCAATTACATGGGGGCGAGGTGGACATGGATTGTGACCTTGGTATGGATTAGACTGAGGTGGAGGATTAGGGGGGTGTGGAGTGGGAAGAAGTGAAGGATTAGCTTGGAATTGATTTTGGGGAGATCATGGAGGAGTGGGTTGTGGAGCTTGCGTGAATGTGACTTGGGGTGGAGGATATGGAGAATTGAAGAGAACTTGATTGGTTTGAGGTGGTCGTGTGGTAGGTGGGATATATGGAGGGTGATTATAGTGGTAATTGGTAGGGTAGGGTGGCTTCTGGCACAATTTGATTTTTCCCATGTGGACCTTGATGTCCTCGATTACTTTGGCTTGGGAAATGGCTTCCTCAAATGTTCGGGCTTGATGGATCTACAATGTTTGGGATATTTTTTTATGACAACTCTTGGAAAAGAGTGTGATGAGCTCAGATGGTGGGAGGGGGTGGGCTAGATCATGAATGACCACTCACCACCATGCGAGACAAAATCAGTAATAGGCTCGTCATCCCACTGATGTAATGCATACACATCGGACAAGGTAAGCTTGGTCTTGATGTTGATGGTGAAATGCTCAAGAAAAATATTGGCCAATTGCTCAAATGTATAAGCTATGGTGAGGTAAATGGTTGTACCAATCTAATGCTTGACCTCCAAGTGACATGGCAAAGTGTATGAAGCATAAGGGGATCACTTTCGTGCAATTGGTAACAAGAAAAATGGTAATTGTTGAGGTGCTCTCTAGGATCCTCCTTACTTTTAAATTTGTCGAATTTGGGGATCTCAAATATGTAAGGATAAGGATGGATGAGAATAGATGGGTGGATTGGTTCATTGCACAACTCGTCATATGTGGGTTTTTGAGGCCCATAACCAGTTGTACGCAGATCCAAAGCACACACAGTTGCTCTTGCATAGCCTAAAACTCGTTAGAGAGCATGGTGGTGGTTTGAGGAGGAGCAATAAATGGAAGTGGTGGTAGGGATGCAGGAAGTGGTTTTAATGAGGCCTATGCATAACCCAAATGTGGTGGGTACTATAGTTATTGTTCCTCCCACTACTGGTAGTAAGCATCCTACTATGGAGTAGGTGTTGTCATGGAGTGGTACTATGGGATAGGAACTTGAGATGGGTGAGATGAAATGTATGAATCCTGGGACATGGGTGGTAGCTTCTGGGAGGTGTCATTGTATCTAGGGGGTGCAGGACCAGGAATCAAGATCTAATACTACTATGGATCATAATATCTAGGAGCCTATGGATATGGCATGGGTACCTATTGCTTCTACGCATATGAATAAGTCGGTTGCGCCTAAACAGTAGTAGTGGAGGACCATGTGGGAGGTGAAGTGAAAAATATGGAAGGTGTGAATAAGGGGGGTGGAAGAGATACTGGTGTGGTGAATATGGGCTACTATGAAGAGGTAGTTGGGACTACATAAAAGGATGGGGGGACTAATGGAATGGTGAGAAGGAATTTTTGCTGGACCGAGTATCGAGGCTGATGACCCTCATAGGCAGGGTTCAACAGGGGAGGGTAAAATTAAGGGAAGGAGGTAAATAAAATGATGAAGTAGGAGTCGATGATGGTCCATAATATGAAAATGGTGGATAGTTGGTAGGTGGATATGTGGAGAAATATGGTGTGAAAGGAGGAGGCTACAAATTGAAGGATGTAGATGATGGGAAGGCCTGAATAGAGGGGTTTGTGAGACCTGATGAAGTGATGCGGTAACCCTAATATGGATGTGAATAATACGTAGGGGGACCAGAGGCTAGAGGTTGAGATGAAGGTGGGTGACTAGATGAGGCCTGATGGGATACTAGTATCTATGATGAAGATGGTGTGGTGGAAGAAGGAGTGGAAATCATACCAACTATTTGGATAGTGGTGATAACATCATGTATTATTTGAGAGACAACTGGTCCAAAAGTATCTCCTAAAATTATTATTGGAGAGACACCATGGAATCTAGACCCACAAAATGTAGCGCTAGCTCAACCCCATCAAAAATTGTCAGCTCTACCAGTAGTGAGACCTCTGCAGCTACCAACACAACCGATGGCTAATCCAAACAACAAAGTAAATCAATCGACATACAACATCGAAGGTGAGATGTATTCTATGTACAATATTCAGCTTAGGTCAGGTAGGCAATTAGGAGTAGAAACACCTCCACTGGTAGAATAGGAGGAAGAAGAAGAAGAAACACCTCTTGTGGAAGAGGTGATAGAGGAAATAGCTGAGAGAGCAAAGGCTCCATCCCCTTATCGGTTGCAAGAATAGAAGAAACAAAAGCATTTAGAGTTTGATATCCTATCGAGTCTAAAGAACCTCATAGTGACGATACCATTGTTTCAAGCCATCCGAGATGTTCCAATATATAGCAAGGCAATAAGAGAAATGTGCTTGAGTAAGCCAAGGCAGAAAGTAACCCAGACTATAAATTTCATGGGTAAATTAGTGGACCTAATTATGGGCAAGATATGTCATCCCAAGTACGTAGATCTAGGTAGTCCAGTACTGACTGTAAAAATCAAAGGGCATTCCTTGTTTAATACGTTGGTCGATCTTGGAGTAGCCATCAATGTAATGCCTCAAGAAACCATGCAGAGGCTACAACTCACAAACTTGAGACCCACCATGACAATGTTGCAATTAGCTGACTGATCGATAGTAGCACCAGAGGGAATGCTAGAGGATGTAACAGTGATAGTTAGAGCATGGGAATACCCAACCAATTTCTTGGTCTTGCAGTCCAAGACTAGGCTGGGTGGCTACCCGCTCATTTTGGGGAGACCATGATCGGCAATAGCTGATGCTTACATCATCTATCGAGATGGGATGATGACCATCTTCGATGGACAAAATATCAAGAGATTGACCATTTCGCCCTCTGCGTAGTCTGTCAACCCATTGGGAGAAGCTACGTTACCTAGGCATAATTGTCAGGAGCTATCCATAATATAACCAGTAATGGCGTTAGATGAGTTAGTAGAGGAATAATATGAGGACGGGGCTATTGTAGAATTCCTCCATGAAGAGTCCTCTACCATCACACCTGGATTGTCATTGGATGGCACTCATGATCATCACATCTAGCAAATAATTGTTGGTCCAATAAGGATTTTGAATGTCAAAAGTGGGTTGACTCCTGCACAACTGGAAAAAGTAGAACTCCTAGTAAGACACCAGCAGAAATTTGCATGGGACTACTCGGACATGAAGGGTATTCACCCAAAAATCTACACTCATAGAATATACCTTGATGAGCAAGCGACTCCAAGCAAGCAACCATAGAGGAGAATTAACCCGACAATGAAGGACATTGTCAAAATAGAGTTACAGAAACTCTTGGTTTTTGAATTCATCTATCAAATTTATTACAGTGAGTGGGTGTCACCACTTGTGGTAGTCCCTAAGAAAAATGGGAAATGGTGAATCTGTGTGGACTACAAAGCGCTAAATAAAGCAACTAAGAAAGACCACTTCCACCTTCCATTCATTGATAAAGTCTTGGACACACTTTAGGGATGAAAGTACTCCTCCTTCCTGGATGGGTTCAGTGGATACAATCAGATCTATATAGGAGGAGAGGATCAGGATAAAAGAACATTGACCTACCCATGGGGAATTTTTGCTTACCAGGTATTACCCTTTGGTTTATGCAACGCATCGAACACCTTTCATAGGGTGATGGTTAGCATATTTTTGGACATGATAGGAGAAGCGGTTGAATTATACATGGATGACTTCACAGTTTATGGAGAGACATTTGGAGAAGCAATGCTGAACCTGGAGAAAGTGCTCGAAAGAAGTGAGGAGAAAAATCTATCCCTGAGCAATGAAAAATGCTTCATGATGATGCAAGAAGGCATTGTGCTAGGACACCATATCTCTACAACAGGGCTAAAAGTTGACAGAAGTAAGATTGAGGTCATCAAAGACCTACCTAGCCCCAGGATGTAGAAATAAGTGAGGAGTTTCCTTGGATATACCGGGTACTACCAATGATTTATCGTTGATTTCAACAAGATTACAAAACCATTGCACACTCTATTGTCTAAGTACATAGAGTTCAACTCGACGGAAGACTACGAAGAAGCTTTTCAATTGCTTAAGGAGAAGCTGATAACTGCATCGATTTTAAGAGGACAAGATTGGGCCATACCCTTCCACATTTATTATGATGCATCCAATAATGCAATTGGATTGGTCTTGGGACAAAAATATGGCAAATATTTCTATGCCATCTATTACGTCAGTAAAAACTTGGCAAGAGCCAAGCTCAATTATACGGTAATGGAAAAGGAGTTTCTTGTAGTGGTGCATGCCATAAAAAAATTCTGCCATTACATCATCGACTATAAGGTGTTCGTCCATACATACCATGTAGCCATAAGATACTTGATGAGTAAGCTAAATATTTGCGGGAGAGTGGTTAGGTGGTTCCTATTGTTGCAAGAATTTGATATCACCATAGTTGAAAAACCGGGCAAGGACAATGTGGCAGCATACTTCCTATATAGGTTGACACTAGTAGACTATACAGTAGTGGAAGACCAGTTTTTGGATGAACACTTATTTACCATCTATGAGAAAATATTGTGGTATGCAAACATAGCCAATTAATTGGCCACTGGTAGAACCTCACATGCTCTCTCATACCACAAAAAGTAGGGAGTGATAGAGAAGAGTGCACCTACCTATGGATCGATGGCCTCCTGTTCAAAATAGGACGTGACCAAATCATAAGAAGGTGTGTGGCAGAGCAGGAATTCTTAGAGATACTCAAAGCCTGTCACAATGAACCTTGCAGAGGACACTTTGCATGGAAACAGACTGCATATAAAGTTCTACAGGCTGGGTATTTATGGCCTAACCTATTCAAATATGTAGCCGTGTATGTCAGCAAGTGCGATGAGTGCCAAAGGATGGGTAGACCAACCCATCGTGATGAAATTCCCCTCCAGCCTCAAGTACACCTAGAACCCTTTGATAAGTGGGGTATGGATTTTGTGGGGCCAATTAACCCACCTTCAATAGGGAAGAGGTTTATCTTAGTCTGTACAGACTATGTCACCAAGTGGGTTGAATTCCAGGCACTAAAAGATTCAAAAGAAAGAACAGTTGCCAATTTTTTGTTTCCTCAAATTTTTACACAGCTCGGGGTCCCTAGGGAAATAACAACAGACCAGGGACCTCATTTTACTTCAAAGTTGATTGAGGAGCTAATGGAGCAATACAAAATCTGGCACAATAAGACTAAACCCTACCATCTGTAGGCAAACGGGAAAGTGGAAGTAACAAACATGGAGATTGAGAATATCCTAATGAAGACCGTGTAGCAACATAGAAAGGATTGGGCTACATGGCTACCAGAGGCAGTATGGGCATACAACACTACATGGAAGTCTACCATAGGTTTCACACTCTTCCTACTGGTCTACAGGAAGAATGCAATGATGCCCATTGAGTTTGATATTAAGACATTAAAAAACAACTTTAGAATTGAATTTAAGCCTGGATGATGCTCAAAAATAAAGGATTCGATAGCTGGATCAGCTAGATGAAATCTGAATGGATGCTTTACAGAAGACAAAAATCACATAGAAGCAAAGGAAATGGTGGCATGATCGCCACATCAAACTGAAGTAATTCAAAGAAGCAGAATGGGTACTGTTGTATAATTCTTGGTTCCAAGAAATGAAGGGAAATATTATGTAGATATGGATGGGACCATATGAGGTGGTATAACTCATTAAGAATGGATTTGTGCATGTTAGAACTATCGAAAATAGTAATGTTCTATTTACTGTCAATGGCCATCGACTGTGTCCCTATAGCACGTCCAAAAATGTACTGGTGGGATCCAGAACAAGCATGGGGGAGACCTCATCCCCGTGAATCTGGATCCAAAATCTCAGCAAAACATAACAGTGGGCATGAAAATGCTCACAAAAAAAAAATAATAGTAGATAGGTGTAAATAATTTTCTTACAACATGTTTTATTTTCTAGGGACGATGCCCACATGCAAGCTGTAGGCATCTTGGCCACAGGGCCTAACAGACATGGAATACATCTAACTGCCTGTATTTTTCTTTTTTTTATTTGCTTTTTGTAGGTGGAGGAACTAATAGTTCGATGGATAGGAATTTGGGACACCAGGTCTGGTTTGGCTCAGCACCCCAACGCCAGCACTAATAGAATAAAAGCAGGCATGAAGTCAGCCTGAGGAGGCTTGATCACCTTTCCCCGTCAAATACAACATGGATATCGATAAAATAAGGTGCCTTCCTCTTCTAAGAAGGCACCCTATGTAAATAAGGTGCCTTCCCCCACCAGAAGGTGCCCCTCAATAAGGAACCTTCAACCACCAAGAAGGTACCCACAAAAATAAGGCGCCTTCAGCCACAAAGAAGGTGCCCACCGAAAGAAGGTGCCTTCCTCTCCTAGGAAGGCACCCCATGTGAATAAGGCTCCTTCCACTACCGGAAGACACCCCACCAAAATAAGAATGTGCTAAAAAAAAAAAAAAAGTAGGGGAGCGCCTTCCTCATCAGGAAGGTGCATCCTAAAAAAAATGAGTAGGGGAGCGCCTTCCTCATCAAGAAGGTGCATCCTACAAAAAAAAAAAAATCAAATAGAAACACCCTCATTTTTGGGTGCATGAGCCTCAAGGGTGCCTTCCTTACCCAGGAAGGAGCATGCATTTCAAAGCGCCTTCCATACCAGGAAGGCGCATCCGTCCATTAGGCACCTTCTACACCATGAAGGCACATTTATACAGAAGGGCACCTTCCTCTCCTAGGAAGGCACACATGTCCTTAAGGGTGCCTTCCTCTTTTAGGAAGGCACATTCATTAAAGGTACCTTCCCTCATCGAAAGGTGCATTCGCAACTATATCAGGAAGGTAGCCTATCAGACGCCTTCCACATTGGTAAGGCACCACAGTAAGCGCCTTCCACATCAAGAAGGTACTGAAGCAGGTGCCTTTCGTATGTAGCCAATGATCAAGTTTCACACGTGCCTCAATCATCACACAATACATAGCATAAATTTATCTCCAAGAGCACGTAAGTAGAATCCACCCCAATCAAAGCAAATCTTGGAGAATTACGGGGCGAAATCAATGCATGTTCCAACAGTAATCGGTTTTTCTAGTTTGTCTTCAATACATGTCATCAAAGCAACTCAATAGCATAATACGCACCAACAAGGTACCTATACCCCATAAATAATCGATGATGCCCACAACACATGATGCATCCAATCAGGTATGCGCATACTCTACTTAGATTTATATGTAATCATTGTTAAAATATGTGAGTACTGAAATATCATCGCCATAAAACAAAAAAAGTCATACACCCCCCATGGCCGATCGTGCCAACGTATACCTCAAAAGGCGTGCCTGGCAAGGATTGGGAGTTAGCTGTTAGACACCCTCCTTATAAGGAAGGCACCTCCCTAAGAAAGAAAAGAAGAGAAATAGTATCTTGAAGGAAGGCGCCATGGGATTTTGATCAAAGAATCATTCGGTAAAAAAGAACGAGCCGAGCAGCATATATGGGATCAAGGGGGTGGTGAGAGCCCAATTTCAGGCAGAGGGATGGCTCGGATATTGTGCCTTGGTTAGCCAAAACCAGGATGTAGAGGTAGCAAGGGAGTTTGTTACCTCCTTAAGGGGAGATTCTTCTTAGGTGCAGGGGATGGCAATTCCAGTCACCTTAGAATACATCTCAAAGGTGATTGGCTTACCCTTGACATGTGAATGTGTGTACAAGAGTGGGACATTGAAATCCTATGCCGAACAACTGTTGCCTAGAGAGAATCCATAGATAGATAGATATGGGCTGATCAAAAGCACCCTCCTTGTAAATTTATGGGAGATATTCGAGCAGGTTGCTTAATTATTCACTTGCATCAAGAAATACACCCACTTGCATGTCCACCATGTGCAATTTTTGAACCACCTGGTGCATGGGAGAAGAATTAACGTGCCCTTCTACCTAGAAAAAACCCTTAAGGAAGAAGCAACATGATATCAAAAGGGGGCACCTATAGCTTTGGCCCACCATGGGTTCATATCAGCACTGGCACGCCATGCAGATGCGCAGAGGCAGGACCCTGATGCAGGAGAAGATGGAGGCCAGGCAATGAAAGTTGACAAGGTAGGACAAGTAGTAGAAAGCCTTGCAATTCAAGTGGTAGGGAGTCTCGCAATGCAAGCAGAGGAAATCCCTACAAAAGAAGTAGGGGATATCGGGCCGCCAGTGCTACCTGAATGCATAGAATAGAGAGGACACTCCCTTATGCCCGAACATAAAGATACAAGGGCATAGCTTGCTAGCAGTGTGATCGAGTCGCAGTAGCTAGAATTGGCCTCCAGGAGAAAGCACCTGTGGTGACTGTTGCCACTTTTTGTCACATTATACAAGGGGTAGAAGAATAGTAGAATTTTGTATAATATTTCCTTGTTGAAAGTTTTTCTTTTATTTTAAGTTACAGCAATTTTGACTCTCCTTATCACCCCTTTTATAAAATGAAGAAGAAAGAGCTTCGTGACCTAAACAGGCCAAGGAAAATAACTTCACTGAAGAGAAAGGAGGAGAATGTGGAAGAACTTCGGGCTCGAAGAACTTTAAATTACCACTTCGAGCGAAAGCCTTGCGAAGTAATATCTCCAAAGAAAATACAAAGATAACGCTTCGCACACGAAGCATTTTTAGCAGTCACTTCGGGTGGAAGTTTTGCGAAGCAGCATCCAAACAACTTCGCCGAAAGAGGAGAGTAGAATCCAAATCAGCTAAGGCAAAGAAACTACTTCGGGCCTGAAGTATTTCTGACACCTAATTCGGCCAATTTTTGCCTGAAGCAGTGGCACCCGAAGCAAAATGATACTGTGTCGAAAACATAGAAATGCTTCGGGATGATATTCCCCAAATCGCAATTTTGAGAGAGAATCGGGCCGAAACATTTTCCAGCCGAAGCAGTTTCTCCAGCAAAGGACAAAGAGCCCCATTTCAAATATGGAATCCGCTCGACACTCAACATCCCCGAAGTAGTTTTGCGAAGCGCTATTTTGCAAAGACCGAATTGAGGAGAAGTCACTTTGGCCCAGGACTTTGGCGAGGCGGAGATGTAGCGAAGCAATTTTTGGGCCCACATTCCAAGGCGAGCAGATTCCCAAGGTGATCGAAGGCCCATTATAAATACTCCCTTTCTTGCCCGATAAGCCCGCTGACCATTTCTAGCAAACGAAAGGGACGTAACAGTCCTCGAATTAAAACATAGTGGGCGTAATGATCACTCAAGCACAGCATCCAGAAGCCAAGGACACTCGGGCGGTGCATTAAATGAATGTTTCCATGGTTGACCCAATCGCAGTTGCCAGTTTCAGCAACCGATTTAAAAGCTCAGTCACAACAACAACGAGGAGCCGATTTCTTAGAGCCCGAGGGTGTACTCCACCATTTTTTGTAATAATGACTCAGAGGGTCGGGTCCTCTATAAAAACCCAGGCTTTGCAATGTAAAAGTGGGGGGAACTTTCTGCTAGAAAGCTGCTGTAACTTGATGTCCTACGTTTAATAGTAAAGACTTTTATGCTCTATTTCTCTCTTTTATGCTGCCTTCTGTGCTTAATTATTTTGTCTTTTCTCGTTCACGTACTGAGACTCTGAATCCCAAATCCAATGTGCAATCGGGGATTGAACCCCTGAAATTCACCCTGAAGGATACATAGGGGAGGAAAAACGTCTTGTCACTTTCCTTTATGTTGCCTGGTAGATCGAGGTTTTTGTTATTCCCTTATCTCAATCGCTATTACTCTGAACCTTGAATTCCAACAAGAGAGAAAGGAGAACCCTGCGAACCCGTCCAAAGGATACATAGGAAGTTCGACATTTTGTTTCTTTTGTGTTATTCTTGGTATTTCTTGCTGCTATTCAAGTTGTTAGCGAGTAATCGTGCTTCCTATTCTCTTCCACCTTAAATCATCATCTTCTAACCCTTACTCTTTTTATTTCTTTCTCTAACCCTTACCCTTTTTATTTATTTTCCTAACCCTTACTCTGTTTATTTCTTTCCTCAACCCCAAAAAGTAGATTAGTATAGGAGCCGGCCTTTCTCCGGAGATCGACACGAGGGGCATCTCTTCCTCTCAGCCTTTCAATGTTGGTCACAGTTCTAGGGCACGCAAACCCACCGAAAGTCCTTTCCTATGCGGATTTGATGACCAACAGTTTCTGGCACGCCCGGTGGGACACAAGGTCCCATATTTGAGAAAATTTCTAGCCCGTCTTCACCGAAGCCAGTAGTTCTAACAAGTTCCCCGTGAGATCCGATCAGTCTCATCTTCTAAGTAGTGGTGAGAATTGATGCTCTCATTACTAAAATACTCTTAGCATATGGCGACTCTATTTTACCCGAGAATCTCTAAAGTCGTGAAGACTAGTACCTAAGCCTGGTTTTTGTAACCAGGACTCCTTGTGCCTTAAGAAGGTCCAAGTTCGGTGAATCTCTGGCTTGTCTTCATCTGATAAAATCACCTAGCGGCTCAGTTGAGCTGAAGATCCAGATTTCCTGGTCATAGGTGCCTTTCAAATCTAAAAGAAGATATCCCAAAGGAATCAAGGTTCGGTGAGTAGCCTTGACCTCATGAGTGGAGAAAGAATGTCCACCTAACAACTCTAACTCAACGGTGACAACCGCAATTTCCATAGGCTGCTGTCATAATGGCTGGGAGAAGCTTTCCTAGATGGAATGATCCAGGCCCCCTGAATATCCAAAGCTACCATGAAATTCCCAAAAGTGCTTTGAAATCATTGACGAAATATAGCGGCACCGCAGGAATGGCCCGAGAACACCTTGAAGATGTTGCTGGTTTAGCGACCCTCCATGACATTATCCATGAAGATGTCATGATCAGACTTCTTGTTCTATCTCTGGAAGGAAGGGTGCTGTAGTGGTACAGATTGCTCAGGCCCAAAAGCATCTGCTCATGGGATGACATAGCAGGGGCATTGATTGAGATGTTCGATGGCTCGTAGGATCCCTTCCATCTCTTCACATAGCTCTTCACCATCAAGAGAGCACCCTCAGAGGGTATTACAGATTTCAATGTTTGATTCTGTAGAAATTGGAAGAGAATTCCACTAGAGATCCAATCGACACTCGCCCAAGCCCATATCTTCTATGTTCGGGCCTTCCACCCAAATGTAAGCCTCATTCTACTACAATCTGAGGAAAAAATTTTCCCTCAAATATTTGAGGAGGTAATACGAGTGAAACGGCTTCTGCTCCTATCGAGAAAGTTCCAGTGGAGAGAAAATCTGTCGCTTCCTTCGATAATTACTGCTCCTATTCGACCAAAATAGTACTCATCATGGGGCATTCCTCACACTAAGTCGAGACCTGAGATGCAGTCATTTGGAGCTCAGGAAGCAGACCTCATACTAGCTCAACAATGGAAGTACGCAAGCGTGGCCCACCCAATGAACAACATGGCTGCTCGCGATCTCCATCAAGAGGTGAACCGAGAAGAGAAGTAGATTCGAGTGGAAGAACCCGAGAATAAAGAGGGCACATTTTTGCACCCTTTTTGTATCCCAAGAGATGGCATGCAAGTGTTCAACCAAAGCTCATCAAGCATGTCCGATCCAGAGGATGAGCCTAAAGAGATCCTGGAGGACTACTCTTCGTCGGAGGAACCTTGTTACCATATTAGTGGGATGGAAGAACCTATACTCGACCTTCATTTGGAAGAATCTGCAGAATTTTGGCATTGGGTCTGGTATTGGTTTTGGCTATCCCTAATACCAATGCCCCGAGAAGGCTTTCAAGTGGCAAACTTCTTTGCCAGTAATCTGGGCACTAGCAAGGATGAAGATCGGCTATGTTATTTCCTCTTCGTAGCATGGACAACTTCAGGAAGGGTCTAGCCAAACCTCAAGGGTCTACTAAATTACAATCAGATCTGGTCTGGACACTGCAAGTTTATCGGATAATCACCTGAAGTGAATCCATTGTGGCGGCATGCCCATTATGTCACAAGCCTGTGTGAATATTGTAAATAGTTTGGCTATTAAATAAAAGTGCTGCTCAAAAACTCAGGTTGAGTTTTGACTCGGTAGCACTCCAAAAAAAAAAAAAAAACTCCTTCGGGAAAAGGTTTCCCAAAGTAACCAATGAAAAATGGTTCACAGCAACAACTCGGACCAAGGCTCAAGAAGTACTGCGCCAAGGGGAGTTCAAGCAAAAAAAATTTCGAAGGAGGACCGGCGAGCCACCTTCGACAAAGAGAACTACTTTGGGCCCGAAGCATAGAGAAATAGCTCGCACCAAGGGTTTGCCTCGAAGCACTTCAACTCTGACTTTGGCTTCACCAACCCAGCAACAAAAAAGGTAGGGGCATTTAAAATGTGCCTAGGGGAACGTGCTAACAGCCGCCTTCAAAAGCATTCGAAGTGGGCGAGTTAAATGAAAAGTTGGTGGGTACATCCTTTAGGGATTCATTTAGGAGAAAATTTCATGCTCGGGTACAAAGTGGCAGAGGGTCACGCTTCCAAAACAAGCCACAATCATCATAACACACAGCCCTATGTACCACTCCACCATGCGACGAATTAGATGAAGTGATGCAGATTCAATTATGGTAAGTGCCTTAAATATGGGTAGTTGCCTTCTAGGGCTATATAAGGTAGGCTCCAGCAGCAAGAAAGCTATTTTCTCTATAATTTATGCAAACTGCATTGCTAGCCTTCAAGCTCTCCTATCTTGCGCTTTGAAGCCTCCAATCCCGAAGCCCTCCGCATTGTTTTCTCCATTACCCCTAGCACTATGGGAAAGAATAACTCTAAGGAAAATGGGAAGGAACCAGAAGTGGTGGCCTCCAAACAGCCAAAGGCAAAGGGCCATGACAAAGGTCCAAAGAAAGTTGATTTTAGCCGCCACCCCGAGAAACAAGTCATAAGAGCAAGAGAGGATTTTGAGGATGAGCAACCTGAAGAACCACTGATTGATGCGTGGGACAGGATCAGAGACACCAAGCTGTCGAGGAGCGTAGCTGAACTCAGGAGCACCATCGAGTTCATGAAAAGTAGGCTCTCAACAGACAGCAAAAGAGCTATCACTTACTACTTCCAGATATACTGGTATTTGATGCCCCCCACACATCAATACCCTAATATGACTGATGCCATCGTGCAAAACTATCAGCCCGCCTCCAAGAAAGTGGTGGACTCCTCCGACCATAAGCTATTCTCCATTCTGAAAGAAGATATCCAGGTAGCCTTTGCACCACAACAGGGCCCTCCTAAGGGGTACACAGTTCGCAACGTTATTCTTAGCGAACAAATGGAGAGGTTCAAGTCCTCCAATTACATGATCAATTTTTTGCAGTAGAGCCTCAAAAGTAGGATCCCTTCAAGCAATTTTCCCCAAATGCCCCTACCCTTAGAGGCCTTCAAAAATGTCGACATCTTCTCCATCATTGCATGGGTGGCAGGCCTATCTACCGACGCTTCGATACACCCGTGGCAGGTGTCTTTGGCTGAGTGTATTTCCAGAAGGGAATTTTATGCCCCTGATGCTTCGAGGCTGAGCACCAACCCAGTATTTTTTGACTGGGTAGAATGTGTGGCCAGGACCCTACATATGTGGCTCACCAACATGAAGAATGCTGGGACAAATAAGTATTTCTCACCCTGTTCTCTTCTTATTTGGTTATTTTTCTTTCATGTACATAAGAGTTTCCCTTATGTTGCTATTACGATAAGCGGCGAGGATGGAAATCCTCTGCCTGTATACCAGTGGACCCCTCTCCTATTGAAGACGGAGTCCTATTATTCTTTTAACCAACAATTTTTGGGACCCGCAATCACATGCTAATGGGGTCTTCCCCTCGGGTTCCCCTCCTCCTAAGGGACAAGGTGGTACAAGAGAAAAGGGGAGACATTTTTTAGCTGACACAGGGGCTTGTAATTCACATATTCGACTTCATAGGGAAGCCCTTCTTACTGCCAGTTTACCCCTCCGAGTACCAGTTCGCATTGGAGGTCGCTCGATAGAGCGATGCAACAAACACCATTTATGGCCATGGATGGAAATGGGCTCACACCTATGATTTCCCTTTCAAAATGGGAGTTATCAAGGTGTTTTCCATAAAAAAAAATGTATTCTTGGAGGAGAAACTCACCAATTTTGGCCTAGTCCATCTTCCTCAGCAATGGCCCCCTGGGGGTAATGAGGGACCATCTTCGATTTAAGAACTTCCACGCTTGCCCCTATCTAGAAATCGTAGAGCAGAGGAACAATCCCAATGGGAGGGATCTGGAGTGGCACCTGGAGAAAATGGAAACGCTACCTCCCTGGCATGAGTTCTACCCGATGGAGGTTGCATATGACCCAGTTTGACACCCTCTTCCAAGCCCCAACTCCACCTTCTGGAAGAAGGCAAAGGATGACTTGAAGGAGGCGGTGAAAGATTGGGATGTGGCCCAGCTAAGAGAATGGTGGATAATGAGGGTCCACCGCAAAAAGATGAACTCTTATAGACTTTTGGCAACTGACAAGGACTTTGCGACGGTCTATGAGGCCAATGCTGGGACATGGAAGCCCCTGTCCTTTGCCGACCTCATTCCCCTAGCTATACCAGGTTCGGGTGAAAGCCCAAAAGGTAAGGAAACTACTTCAAAGTCGAAGAAAGGGAAGAAGGCCAAAGCCACGCCACGTAAACCACCTCAGGTACCTGTGGGAGGCCAAGGCATGAGTTTCAAGGAGTCAGAACAACCACTGGTGAGGACAAAGAGAAAGAGGCCAGAATCAGTCCAAGTGCCTCCAAGCCATCCAAAGCAGCTTCGCACAGGTTTTCAGAGCCCTTCCACTGGACGTCCTACATCGGGCCCATTCGAAGCAAACGTCAAAGGCGTAGCACCACCAAGCGCTGAAACCGTCCCAGATATTAATGTCATCAATGTGGAGGAGCTCCTCCAATACGAAGGGGACACTAAGGCAAAAACCATGGAGGTTGAAGATGCCAAAGCAGAAGAAAAACAGGAGACAGCTACACCTGAATTCACTACAGCCACTTTTCCAGGAGGGCACTCAGCTATACATGCTTCACCTTATGCTTAGGACTCACCTATGTCCACTGTAGCCATGGCTAAAGGATCCCATCAGTCTCCCTTGCAGGGCCACTCATCCCCTCACACATTGTCGCAGCTAGTCTAGGTCCATCCCATGATTCTGGCTGGGATAAGTCCATTGATATCACTTCGCCCATCGACATAGCCGCTCCATTGATTCTTAGCAGAAGCGGAGGTATCACCTCGACACTGAGCCCCACAATCGAACCTCCTTGTGAAGAATCCCCCATACACTCCCTGTATTTTTTCACTCCTTCGGCTAGTGATCCAGCCTTATTTGAGTCTGAAATGTCCTTGATCAAGGAATTCCCCCTTGCCGAGAAGCTGCTCCAAGCCCGACAGAATACTGACAAAATCCTAAAGGAGGCGAGAAAGAAAAGAGGGCGAGCGATGGCTCAAGTTGAAAAATGCGTCGTGTTTGATCTGAAAGCTAGGAAGATGCACAAGATCAAGAAGGTCCCTAAGGTTCATAAGCCTCTAGATGAAATGACTCCAGTAGACTATGACTACCAAGAAACACCCAAGGACCTGGTGCATCTAAATGTAGACAACGAATCAACATCCATGCATGTTCGAATTGAGACCTTTAGGGCTCATGCAGTCATCACCAACCAGCGCAGGATCGAGGCCGAGGCCGCCAATGTTAAGTTAAAAGAAGATTTTGCGAGGGTCTACTCCAAGTTTGCAGAGGCCGAGGAGCAGTGCAAGGCCATGAAAAAGGAAACACGTGCCCTAAAGTTGCAAGTTCTACAGCTCCAGAATACTGAATAAAATTAGGTGCAAAGATAGGCCGAAAATGATCTAAAGGCCAAAGAGCTGGAAGGCAGAGTTGCACAAATGCAAGCCCAGCTGTATGAGAAGGAAGACCTATCGATGTTTGATAGGAGCATAATTAAGGATATTCGTGCCCATTTGCTCAAGAATTTTAGGTCTGGGTGTTCCAACACCCTCACGATTCTAGCCTTCATCACCAAAGCCTAGTGCGCTATTGCCGCAGGAGGGCCAATCATTGATGAAGTCACGCAAAAAGCCAGGCGCCGACTCAAGTTAGCCTTCGACGTCCAAAATGCGAGATATCAGGACTTGCAGGTCACTACAATGACTCGGACGGCTAGGGATTGGTCCACGGCCCAGGCCACAGTTTGCGCCTTCTTTTCCAAGGTGCGAAAAGCTCAAAAGGTGAGAAGACTCCAAGAAATTTTTGACAACGAGCAATGCGCCTCAATGAATTATTTTTAGGACCTCTCCTCCTTGGGTTTCTCGAGTTTCATAGACAATGACGGGAACCTTCTGACTAAAGATGACCTCAAACCAGTCTGGCTCCAGTTCGAGGGCGATGTCTCGAAGATAGACGGGTGGGCGGAGCCGATCTTGGAAGGGCAGATAATCGACTTCATTTTGAGGTACTGCAAGATGGTAGCATGCCTAAATGATTTATTCATCAAGGCCAAACATGCTGACATTAGGAAAATTGATCGGTTTCACATTTTGGTTAAGGCATTACAAGATCAAGAACCATTCCAAAAGAGTGCCTGGACTCATGTCCAAAGAACGATGAAGTGCATCAGTGATCACCTCGAACCATCGCCTTAGCCAGAAGCCGCATCAGAGGAAGAAGAAGAACAAGAAGAGGGATAGACCGCAGAAGTAGAATCCAGGGGGAACCAGTAACTCCGTAGCCCAATGGAGTAGGGCTAAAGGGTTCTTTTGCTGAGATGAGCTCGTCACCCCGTGAGCCACCAAGAATGTTGACACTTTTTGTCACATTATACAAGGGGTAGAAGAATAGTAAAATTTTGTATAATATTTCCTTGTTGAAAGTTTTTCTTTTATTTTAAGTTATAGCAATTTTGACTCTCCTTATCGCCCCTTTTATAAAATGAAGAAGAAAGAGCTTCGCGACCTAAACAAGCCAAGTAAAATAACTTCACCGAAGAGAAAGAAGGAGAATGTGGAAGAACTTTGGGCCCGAAGCACTTTAAATTACCACTTTGGGTGAAAGCCTTGCGAAGTAATATTTCCAAAGAAAATACAAAGATAACGCTTCACACACGAAGCATTTTCAGCTTCGGGTGAAAGTTTTGCGAAGCAGCATCAAAACAACTTCATCGAAAGAGGAGAGAATAATCCAAATCAGCTAAGGCAAAGAAACTACTTCAGGCCCGAAGTATTTCTGACACCTACTTTGGCCAATTTTTGCCTGAAGCAATGGCGCCTGAAGCAAAATGACAATGTGTCAGAAACAAAGAAATGCTTCAGGAGGATATTCCCTAAACCGCAGTTTTGAGAGAGAATCGACCGAAACATTTTCCAATCGAAGCAGTTTCACCAGCAAAGGACAAACAACCCTATTTCAAATATGGAATCCGCTCGGCACTCAACATCCCCGAAGTAGTTTTGCGAAGCGCTATTTTGTGAAGATCAAATTGAGAAGTCACTTTGGCCCAAGACTTTGGCGAGGCAGAGATGTAGGGAAGCACTTTTCGGGCCCATGTTCCAAGGTGGGCAGCTTCCCAAGGTGATCGAAGGCCCCTTATAAATACTCCCTTTCTTGCCCGATAAGCCCGCTGACCATTTATGGCAAATGAAAGGGACGTAACAGTCCTTGAAATAAAACATGACGGGCGTAACGATCACTCAAGCACAACATCCATAAGCTATGGACACTCAAGTGGTGCATTAAATGAACGTTTCCATGGTTGACCTAGTCGCAGTTGCCAGTTTCGACAACCAATTTGAAAGCTCAGTCATAGCAACCGCAAGGAGCCAATTTCTCAAAGCTTGAGGGTGTACTCTATCATTTTTTGTAATAATGACTCAGAGGGCCGGGTCCTCTATAAAAACCTAGGCTTTGCAATGTAAAAGTGGGGGGAACTTTCTACTAGAAAGCTGTTGTAACTTGATGTCCTACGTTTAATACTAAAGACTTTTGTGCTTTATTTCTCTCTTTTATGCTGCCTTCTGTGATTAATTCTTTTGTCTTTTCTCGTTCGCATACTGAGACTCTAAATCTTGAATCTGGTGTGCAATCAGGGATTGAACCCCTAAAATTCACCCTGAAGGATACATAGGGGAGGAAAAATGTCTTATCGCTTTCCTTTATGCTGCCTAGTGGATCAAGGTTTTTGTTATTCCATTATCTCAATCGCTGTTACTCTGAATCTTGAATTACTGTGAGAGAGAAAGGAGAACCCTGCGAACCCGTCTAGAGGATACATAGGAAGTTTGACATTTCATTTATTTCATGTTATTCTTGGTATTTCTTGCTGCTATTCAAGTTGTTAGCGAGTAATCGTGCTTCCTGTTCTCTCCCACCTTAAATCATCATCTTCTAACCCTTAATATTTTTATTTCTTTCTCTAACCCTTACCATTTTTATTTCTTTTCCTAACCCTTACTCTATTTATTTCTTTCCTGCACTCTTGTCTCAACCCCAAAAAGTAGATTAGTATAGGAGCTAGCCTTTCTTCGAAGATCGGCATGAGGGGCATCTCTTCCTCTCGGCCTTTCAATGTTGGTCGTAGGTCTAGGGCGTGCAAACCCATCGAAAGTCCTTTCTTGTGCAGATTTGATGACCAACAGTGACTCCTCCTCTCATCACAAGAATATAAAGAAGACTCTGAGGTAGGGGCTGTAGCATAGGCCCTATGAAAATTGATGGGCCAGGACCCACGAGAAAGAGAAACCCCCATGGGCAACAGTGAGATTGACGTGGCCTTGGAGGAAGCATTAGACTGGCAAACCAACTACTAGATGGCCCAGTAGATGTTTGAGGATTGCCAAGGTAGTCAGAGAGGTGAGATGGAAGAGTAGGCAAAGAAAATTGCCCACCTTGAGCAGTTGATTCAATAGCTACAAAAATAAAATCAATAATTGAAGGCAGGGCAAGCGGAAAGGAATGATGCATCAACCCAGACTGACTGGGCAATGAAGGTTTCGACAAACTCTCCCACTTCTAGAGAGCAAGTAGTCTCTATGGGATAGTTCCAATCAGATGCACGATAGAAAAACCTAGAGGTATGGGAACAATCCTCTATTTTCAAGAGCTAGGAGCACAAGAGCCCCGCATAGCCCCCTATTATTGACCTAACCAACTCAAATCAACCCCCGCAGATAGAGCTAGAACTCAGGGAAGAACCTACTGAACCTACAAGAGAAGAAGCTAAAACATCAGCAGTAGTGGGGATAGCAGATCAGGTCCTTAGAAATGAAAGAATGGCCACCAGAGAGCCCTCTAACCGAGCTACCATAGTTCTTGCATAGGCCACAACCAAAAGGCCTAGGACTGCTCAAAAGAAGGCCAAGGAGGCTATCATAGAGCTGGAATATGATGACTGGGATATGTATTTGTTTACCGATAAGAAAAAATTGTTTGAACGACTGTGCAGAGAGGTGAGGGAAGCTAAGCAGGGGAGAAAATCCTCTTTGAGGGTTCAAGGAACCTCTAGCATCAGTATTGATCCAGCGCATAAGAGTAAATTTTAGAAAATTTACAGCTCATCCCTAGGGCAACCCTAAAAAATAAGAAAATGGTTAGAGAGATGGGGGATATTCGACCTAGAGTCGGAGGTTGCAGATAAGGCCGAGGAATATCTAAGGCCTGATCTTGAGGAGGCCAAAACATATAAGGCCCAGGTGGTTCGTCAAAGGGGAAGTGATTCAGATATCCCCCTTGCGGTTCCCAGGACCGAAGAAAATGACCTGTGGTAGGCTACAAAAGCAGCATTTTAGGCAAGGACACCCACAGTAGTCATGCCACCCCCAATAGCAGCCATAACAAGGAGAGTAGATCAGCAAAAATCAATAGCAGTAGGAACATCCATATACAAGCAATGACCAGAGTGCCTACGGTTTTGATGCCATGAGGGCATGGCATATGTTAGGCATGGGGGGATGATGAGTCCTAGAATTGCCTATATTTTTGTATGAGTATTAGCAGATATTATGCGGTGATATATTAAGAATTGTATGTTTTTATCAATGATTATGTATTTATTTAATGAGATTATGCATATTATCTAATTTGTGTGTTTTAGTGTGTTTTTGTGGAGATATTATTGATTTTGTCAGATTTAATCAGTCAAGGTCTTTTTCATGGACCTGGCACTTTGTTTACTATGGAACTGATGCATAATGGATAGGCACCTTCCTCTTCTAGGAAGGCACCAAAAGAAGGTAGGCGCCTTCCCCTTCCAGGAAGGCACCAATTGAAGATAGGTGCCTTCCTCTTCCAGGAAGGCGCCAATAGAAGGTAGGCACCTTCCATAAAGGAAGGCACCTCTATTTTTGCACATTGACCAGATCAAACACGATGTGGGTGATAATAAATGGTGCAGTTGCAACTCCATGCCACAGGATATTTGTTGGAGTTTTGCCATCCATGCCAAGTGAAGCATGAGCCAATTACGGAACACATCGATATTATGAACAAAGCCAGTTTTCAATAGACGACGATTGAAGCTTACCAGATTGCTGTCATTGAGTCTGGAATAGACCGATGGTTGTAATCGAGTTGTAACATAAGACCTCTGTGTGTGCTATATAAACACACACAGACCTCTCTGAATATATAGAATATAGAATATAGAATATAGAACATATAACAATTGTATAGAAGATATAGAATACACATTGTAATCCTTTGATTACATAATAAAGTCTACAAGTTCCTAAAGTGTGTTCATGTTGGGAGGGATCTGCTGGATCTTGGGTCCACTCCAAGACAGTATTCTTCCCTTTATTTTCTATGCTTTGTAGATTTCATGCTTTCATAGTTTCATTTCATGTATTTGTGTTTTATTATTGTAGTAGGTTTGATTATTTCTTAGATGCACGTATGAATGTTTTCTTTCTAAAGATTTAATTGTTCATACGCATTTTATTGATGAGTGCATGAGATATTGACAACTTTTTGAACACCCCCCAATAGTAGAGTTAGAAGGACTCATCTCAAGGTGGTATTTTGAATGATCCTGTAAGAGATCCTTCGAAAGTTTATGAATCCTTGGTTGATAATTAATGATCAGGCAAGTGATAAAATAGATAGAAAGTTAACCTTGTTTGGCCCGCAACAGGGTGCGGACCACCCAAAAGTGCAATAGAGGGTGAAATTTGTACTGTGTGTACCCTATCTATGCTGTGTAGAGCTGTGTGAATCAGTATGGTAGCCTGAATGGTATGTTTTCATACAAAATCATGTGAAATGAGTTTGAGTGTAGGGAAACCACATTGGGGGTGTAAGTCACCTCAAAAAAACTGTGTAGTGAAAACCGTGGTAATGAAACTGTGAGACAATCCGTAAGTGAGTTATAGTTCTCTTGACACACTATGGTAACCACTTTTCCTGAGACTCAACAAAAGCAAAAGTTCTTTCTTTTTTATTTTTCTGTGTTTTGATGATATAATATGCGTCCTAGGAACAAAACCAAGGTAGTGAATGATCTTCTAATTTGAAACAAGTATATTGGAGCATAGAACCTCCTGCAATGCCCAAAAGCACACATAATAGAACTATGGTTCCAATAGGCAAATGGCTACCTAGGTGTAAAATGGCACAACAAAATGATATCCAAAAAGGGGGGTGTACTCACTATGCTGAAATGAGCTTACAAAATCCTCTTACAAGAAGAGGTGGCACTATCTGTGATGTGCTAGATAGGTTTGGTGTACCCCCTACTTTCGCTTCACCTTCGAACGGGCTTGGTAAAGAACAAAATTTTATCGTGTCCACTAATTATAATAGCCTTGTGGACAAAGGCGCTAATACTATCCCACTCTACAGGTGACTGTTGGTGATAAAATCCAGCACCCAGTCGCAAAAGTGGGGGATTTTCTGGTAATGAAGCCCAAAAAACCACTCCTAGGGTGGGGATACTAGGTGTCTAATTGGAGGTGAGTCAGTGGAGAGTAATCCTAGACCTCACTGAACTCTGGTGGTGAAATAGTGATGAAATTCAATTCGGCCTGGAGATGAAACCCAGGTACTTACACTGTTTAAGATAGAACTTGAGTGTGTGGTGTTTGTTTTTGTGGTACTATTTAAGAAGCAAATCTACTCCAAATACCTTTTCAAAAGAAAACTATGCTATATGGTTGTCCAAGAAATAACTTTAAGCTATTGATTTTTTGAAATAATAAGCTATTTATGTGGTATACACAAAAGTAAATTTATGCTATTGATTTTTCAAAAAGGAATCTAATTAATTACTTTGGAAGAGAAATGACTTGAAGGGAAATTTTAGAAATTAAATCTGATCTAGAAAGCAAATTGAAATCTAACTACAACAAACAAGCATGTGCGATTACATGGAATTTATAGCTCACTATGAAATATTAGCTTGAAATAGAAGGAAAATGAAGTTTTTAGATAAAACCTATGTCCAGGTGAGTATGAAAGGATCCAGGATGTCCTCTGGTCCAAAACTATGTAGATTTGGGAGGTTCACACACCTAAGGTGCGAACCTGTCTTCTACAAAGTGGTTAGCACGTGTGAGGTGCAAAACAGTATCTGAAGATTGAGCTAACTGTTTTTGGGATCTTGGTGATGATTTTGAAGCTTTTGGAGTGATTTTAGCACAAATACCTACACAAAAATTTCCAAAACTCAATTTGTTGCTAGCAAGATAACCAAAAACTTATGAAAAATTTGCATATAGTTGAGATTAACTAGAAAAATTAAGATTAACTACTAATTTGATGCTGAAAAATACAAGGACACTTTAACCTTGCATACGCCATGGTAAGAGATAGTTTTGGGATTTAGGTATGAAAGCACGCAGACTCCGGGAACATGAGGCTTTTAACCTCCCCTGACTTACCTTGTCATTGGTTGTGGGTGTATGCATAAATACCTGGGTATAAAGTATCAAGTGTGAGGTATATTAGAGGAATACACACGCCCAAGCACGTATTCTCTACTCTCTTTGTAAGCTCACCAGTGCACCAGTGAAAATTTGTTGGTTTGGCCTGAGATGTTTTTCAGGGCATTTTTGGTTTGTGGTGTTCCTCAAAGATGACAACTACCTACCATACAAAATAGACCACAATTTTTGGTTAGAAGGCAATTAAGCTAATGCTTGGTGGATTCCCACCCGATGTGCCAGAATGAAACTACCAAAAAGACACCATAACACTTCATTCAAATATTATAGAATCTATTGAATTTGCATTTATAATCTTAAAAGGGGTTACAAGAGGTGATATCCTTTTACAAAATTTACCCTTAGGCTACAATGGAGTCTCCCCTAAGGAGCTCTTTGATGATGGTACAAAGACAACAAATCAACCTTTTATGGGTTCCTCGATGTAGGTGGGCTTCTTGTGTGTGAGCCACCGCTTGTTGGATGCTTCCTTGTGCTTTGTTGGACCTGTAGAACCTACAAAATCCTATTAGTGCATTGGGGGTCTGCCTCAATCAAACCCCATGATTATGAAGACAAAAGACTTATAAAACTACTCAAAACTTGAAATTAAATATTTAAAACTAGCATAAAATAGTAAAACAAGTTATCCTTACCTGTCTAAATGATTCCAGTGCCTGTTTCAGAGGTTCGCACTCCTGGGATGTGAACCGCGAGGTTCACACGTCTGAGATGCAAACTGACCCTTTTGAAGACAGATTACTCAGGTAGGGTCCGTGGATACTTCTAATTGGTTTTGTTGGTGTATTTTGTTGGGTAGAGCTCTTGAACAACAAATCCTAATAATGAAGTCAACCTGTCTCACTCATAGAATGGGCATAAGCATGAGGTAAGCTGATTGTGATGGTTATATGATAGCTATGCAATGGATATGTGATGGATGTAATGGTAGTGATGATTTCAGCAGAGTTTCGGTATGTAAAAGTATGATGATATGAAATGGTGCAAATGGCCTTCTATTTATAGAGTGGGCTATGGTGAAAGAAAGGGGATGAAGTGTCCCCTGTGAGGTGTTATTGGTGAGGTGTCCACCAAAGAGGTGTCCCCTAAGGTGTCCCGAGTCATGAGTGAAGTTGGGTGAGAGAACCCCTCACCCATCCAAAAGTAATGATGATTAGAAGCAAATATCAATTTGTCATTAATACTCACCTTTATGGGAGCATCTTAGCATTAATTAATCGTTATTATGTGCAAATGTCTCTATCTTGCATTAATGACCCATGGATGTGTGATATGGAGGAATATTTAGGTGAGAGGTGGTAAGGCTAGGATAGGGTATGCTAGGTGAGGTGGAAGGCTAGGCTACTCAAAGTAGACTAGGTGAGGTGGAGGTGTTTAATTAAATCAATATTAGATCTAATTAAGCATGAAATTAGCCATAAAGCACAATTTGACCAAAATATTGACTTTTTGACCATAAAGTGATTTTTGACCATGGAAAAGGTTTCAATCTTAGTTGAGTTGGCATGAGGTCACATGAGGACCTAGTTTTAAGAGTAGGAAAGGGCTTGGATAGCCCAAAGGGGCTAATGGTGATGAATAGTGTTTTTGGGTCAATTTATGCAATTTTCAATGGTTTTACATATTAATTAACCATGAGATTGGGGAGAGGGACAATTTATGACTTTTTGGTGTCTATAGAAACTTTGATAGATGTGGAAGATGTGTTGGAAGGAGAGAAACTCCACTATATGTTGAAGATGTGTTGGAAATATATGAAACTCTACTAGATATGGAAGATGTGTTTGAAGGAGAGGAAATCCCCCAATTGTGGAAGATGAGTTGGAGGAATATGGAACTCCGCTAGATGTGGAAGATATGTTGGAAGGAGATAAACTCCACCATATGTGGAAGGTGTGTTGGAAGGAGATGAAATTCTGCAAGATGTGGAAGATGTGTTGGAAGGAGAGAAACTTCCCCAATTATGGAGTATGAGTTGGAGGATGATGGAAATCTGCTAGATGTGGAAGATGTGTTGGAAGGAGAGAAAATCCCCCAGTTGTGAGAGAGAAGTTAGGAAGGAGATGAAACTTCCCCAGTTGTGAAAGAGGGGTTGGAAGGAGGTGAAACTCCCCCAGTTTTGGAAGATATGTTGGAAGAAGATAAAATCCCCTGCTAGATGTGGAAGATGTGTTGGAAGGAGAAGAATTCCCCCAGTTTTGAAAGATAGATTTGGAAGGAGATAAAAATCCACTAGCTGTGAAATATGTATTGGAAAGAGAGAAACTCCCTCTAATTTTGAAATATGAGTTGGAAGGATATGAACCCCCTCCCCCCAAGTGTGAAAGAGGGGTTGGAAGGAGGTGAATCTCCCCCAGTTCTGAAAGAGGGGTTGGAAAGAGGTGAAACTCCCCTAGTTTTGGAATATATGTTGGTGAGGAGATGAAAGTACCATTGATTGGCTTTCACTTCACCCTCAAATGGGCTCAGTCAAGAACGACAGTTACCAACTCATGAATTATGTAAAACCCTATGAGTAGGGGCATCTAATCCTAACCGAATTCGAGGGTCTCTCAATATTAAGGGATATTCTGGTGATGAAGGTCATAAAATTGCTCGTGGGGGCTATTATGGCGACTAGGGGGTGAGGCAGTGGAAGGAGGTTAAATCCAATGTCACTGGTCTCAATTGGAGGTTGGTGATGAAGTCCAACCTTACCAATGTGTAAAATGTGTGCAAGTGTGTGAGTGTATTTCACTAGGAAATCTTGAATGAAAAAAATAAACTAACCTAAGCAAACAAGAGTAATGCCTCTTTTTATTTTTATTTTGTGAAAGAAAATCCCATTTTGTAATGAAAATTATGCAAAACAAGTAAGCAAAGTTGTGTTGTGTAAATGCAAAAATTATAGGCGTTGCATTTTGAATTTGTTTTTTGTTTGGTTGAGTTTTAGCTTTTTTTGTTTTTTGCATTTTGTTGATGAAATTTTGATTTTTTTTTGAAATTTTGATGTTTTTGCATTTTTGTTGTTTTTGTTGAGTTTGTTGCATTTTTTTTGCATTTTGTTGTTAAATATTTGATTTTTTTTTAAATTTTGTTGAAATTTTGATTTTTTTGTTTGAATTTTTTTTCTTTTTTATTTATTTTTCTAAGTATTTATTTAATTGTTATTGTTTTTTTGCTAATTTTTTGTTGTTTTGACTTTTTGACTTTTTTTGCTAGAAAAATGTTTTTTTTTTTCTCGTTGAAAATTTGTATTTTATTTATTTATTTATTTATTATTATTATTATTATTATTATTATTATTATTATTATTATTTTATGTTTTTGATTGTTTTTTTGTTTTTGGTTCCTATTTTTCATGGGAGGTTTTGTCGCATCAAGCCTGCCACGTGGTAGGCCTATGACAGATAGGACTATCATAAGACTGATAAACTTATCATGGGTCTAATAGACCTAACATGGGCCTATCAAGGATAGGCCCATCAGGGGCCTATCAAGCCCCCATGGTCATGGGGTCGCTCACTGGAGTAGCCCCCATAGTAAAAGGGAGGATTGCGCCCGAGCACAAGGGACCATGCTTTGAGTGTGGCTCAAGTACAGGGTGGAAGGTTTGAGCAAGGTCGCTCACTGGAGCATCCCCCGTAGGGGAGAGCAGGGTCATGCTTAAGCATGGCCTAACGATAAGAGGTCATGCTTTAAGCATGACTCGCATGGGGTGAAATGGGAAAAGGGGCTGCATGTAAGGGAGTAAACAAGGAGAAATGGGAAAAGGGTATGCACATAAGGGAGTGAACAAGGAGAAAGGGAAAAATGGGCTACACTATGTGCAACCCCCCTAAGGGGTGAATGGGAAGAAAGGGGTCGCACTGCACATGGGACCAATAGAGGGGAAAGGGGGAGAAGGGGTTGTACTATGCATGACCCCTTAAGATGGGGAAGTGGGGCCACGTGTGGAGCATGACCATGATGGTGCACGACCAGTAAGGGGAAAAGTGGGTGGCATGCATGAAGCGTGATCACTGTGGTATGATGCGCTCTACGTACAACCAGTAGGTGAGGACAAAAGGGGCATGGATTAGTCAGGACACACACGAAGCGTGACCACCATGGCTAGGAGAAAGATTACAGGGGGGTCAAGCCACACTTTGTGCATGGTAGCGATGGTCAATTTTTTATTTTTTATTTTTATTTACAAAAATAAAGATAAAATAATGAATGAATTTAAAATTTTATACAACCACACATTTTTGAAAAAAATAAAAATTTTAATAGAACAAAGAAATTTTTCTTGACAACAACAAAGAAATTTTTTTTGACAACAAAAAATAATTTGTTTTGTTTGTTTTTTATAGCAATTTTTTATTTTTTTAAAATAATTTTGACAAATCTTTAAACAAAAAAAAAATTAACAGTAATTCTGTAAGAAAAACTTTTGACTGCAACTCTTTTTTTTAAAGAAGAAAATTTTATAGCAACGTTTTTGGCATGACCTGTTACCCTCCTACATTATTTAAATAATATTAATTGATCTTGGGGGATCAATTAGTGTCTGATAGAAGGGGGGACATGACCCTAAATAATCCTACAAAAATTCTAGTAAAAGAATTTTAAGAAGGATAGGAAAATATTAATTATCTTTTGGAGAAGATAATTAATTAGTAAATAATTATGAGGTTTTGTGAAAGATAAAATTGAGAAATTATCTCTTGCAAAATTTTAACAATATGATAAATTAGGTGTAAATTTAGTGGACCCAACTTATATGGGAATTAAAAGGAATATAGGATTTTTAAAATAATAAACGGGTTACCCTATCTAATGGGAAATACATGTGGCTTCCCTATATTGGAGGAAATCATGAGGGAGATTTATTACCCTATCAAAAATAGTTTTAACTTTGTAACTATCCTATGCCTTAATAGTATAGGTTTTGTATTTGTCCCCATGAAAAAAGAGACACAAAACAAAAAAGAAGGTCACTCACCCTATCACTAGTGGACCCTCTAGGGACATGATGAGTCATAATGGGTCAAAACATATTTTTGATATTATTATTATGTGGCCACTATTTGGCCCATGAGTGGAGAAGTGACTATAAATAGTAGAAATTTGGTGGAGAATGGGCTATCTACGAAAATATTAATGGTCTAGGGTGTATGCTCTCCACCTTGGGTGAATCAGAAACTAGAAGACTTGAGGGATCTCCTAATTAGAGTGAGGAATAAGCAAGGAAATCTTGGACTTAGGTAGTATGCTCTCTACCTTATGAGTATATCAGAAACCAAAAGGTCTTGGGAGAGTACTAAGTCTTAAATCAAGAACACTTGGTCAATGTGAGTGGATTAATGAGGTAAATTTGGAGGTAAGCATGGAAGGGAGCTCAAAAAAGAAAGCAGGAGACAAGCTAGGAGACTAGGCTTATCCAGGTCATTTTGAACCATTATACTCCATCCAAAAACTTGTGAATTTGTTAATATAGTTACACTAAATATTTTTAACCTTTTAGTAGGAATATGTCACTATTATAGTTAATGGCAGCCTTTTATTAATAAGCTTTTAAGATAAACAATGGCAAATTTGGTCTTGATTGAAAAACATTACTAACCGATTTGAACTATATTTAGTTTGGTCTTGAATGAGACTTGCATCTGATGCTTGGTTTAATAACCATTTAAAGAGTAACAAAAAGGAAGTTTTTGTTTTATATAAAAAAATTATATAGCGCTCTCGTCAAGAGTCGACCCCATGACCTTGCACGAGCAAGCTATTAATACAAAGCCTATGGGAATCTGCTCTATAGGTACGAATGAAACAATAATGGTAACATAAGTACTTAAAAATTTCACAAGCCTAGGCTATTGGAAATATTTATGGGAATTTTACCTCCTGATAGTTAAAGTTATAGTGGTGAGCTATGAAACCACTTTGGGCTTAGGCTGTGAGACCGACGTTAGTTGTAATACTGTTGTTGTGACAATATTCCATCGAACCAGTAGAATGAAAGTTGATTGATCTATATCAAGGATAATTACACCTTGAATATGCCCCTTTTTCTACTTGAGTTGAGCCTCAAGAATACACAAACAACATATACTATTATCAATATAGTAATCATTGAAATCCAAAGAGGGTTCGCTATATCTACCCCAAATAACTTAGTTTGAACTGTGGCAGATTCAATAGATTGTGGAGTCATTAGAGAAAATACTCATTGGTTGGTACCGTCATAGTCGATTCATAAAAAAATGTTGTATTCTATCTTCAGAGGTCATTGGTGATGCTGGGATACTCTTGTTACACCTGCGCATATTTTCGTTATGGTTATTGATGTCAAATACCCATGGGACAATCACTGAAGATTGATTTATCTCTGTAGGCTGATCTCTTTGTCGACAATAATATCTATAAAATGTGTTCAAACATTGAATCTTATGAAAGCTATTTGATACACAATATTGGATGCCCAAAATTTTTAATGCCTGCAGTTCTGAAGAATCTTAGACCACTCAAGTGGATCTACCTAAAATTCTCTACTAATCAGTACATTTGTAATAAGAGTTAGAAAACTATTCTCTAATCGAAATAAGAGTATTCATCAGATGAGTTAAGGGATATGGCCATAAGATGTCAAATCGTATCTACCCATTGGAAGCCATTGCTAGGTATTCTACAAACATTGTACCATTTGAAAGGTAGGTAATGGGGGTGTGTACTTTTTTGATTAACCCACATGGGTTGTGGGGAATAACCTAACGTGTTCCACTTAAACATGTCACCAATTTATTAATAGTCTTGTGTCGAAGTGCATGAATTCAACCTCTCTTACTGAATGCCCACTATCCTCATAGTTGAGTAAGACTAGTCTCTTGGTCTGGACACGTACCTAACTCGCTATCCAAGTTGACGTGTTGCCATAAGTCTGCATCTCGCAACCTTGGTTGTGCCAACTAAAATATTTGGTGTCGAACGGTCACCTTTTGAAGCAATGGTAATGGCAAGGGGTTGACCAATGTCAAGCCCCCTTACCTAGTTGCTTTATATGAAATCATATGTTTTGTTATATAGAGGGTTATAAAATGGAGGATACACCTAGTAGTTATATAGACCAAGATGGGAAACTTACATACATATATTTTATAAAGTAAAATGTTATAAAATTGATGAGTACTTATATTGAATGGAAGTACTATACATATCGATTTAGGTAAGCTATTGTGGAAAAAAATTAAAACAAAAAGTTTGTTTAAGGGATAGCACTACGATTTACATATAATTAAGAATTACAAAGTAAGGTGAAGAATATGGAAGTGTATTATGAGGTATATACCAAGGAATTGTATTATGAAGAATTACCTTATATAAAAGTATATGTGGTTAGAGAATAGGGGGTAAACACTTATAAAAGTACAAGAACAATATATAAATTCTTATCATAGTTTTTAAATTAGTATAGTAAGCTAGATATGGACTGATTTAGAAATGGGATAACTTAAATTTTTATACAAAAGTGGTTGATCGAATGTGTTAATTGGAAAGGATGAATACTTCATAAAATTAAGGGTATGGGACTTTAATTTATGAAGTGAAAGTTGATTATTTATCAACTTGAGGGAATGAATTTGGAATTCATCCTTTGGAAAATTTATGAGATTTCCTCTAATGTCAAAGAGTCATCTCCAAAAATATGGAACCAATGAATATCATAAACTTACACAAGATGTTATAAAATCCTAAGATGACTTAGAGAAAGGAATCAATGGATTCCTTAAATGCATCATTTAATTATGGAGGAATAGGTGGATTCCTCCTTGGTATGGAAAATACCTTAATATTAACATGATGTCTTAGAGAAAGGAATTAGATAAATCCTTAATTGCATCATGTATGTGCATAGGAACAATAGTATTCCTTGAATTGTATAATGAGAAAAGGGATCCGTTGAGACCCTTATATACTTGTAATATTTAACATCTTGAGTTTATGAATATGAGGAAAGATCATATTTTTGGAGGTTGGGTTTATTCCCCATGAGGGTTCCCAGGATAAATCTTTGTGTCAATCTATTTTGTGGTTTGCTTTATTATTTCTTGTGGATGTTGCATTTATTTCCAAAATGAAAATGATATATGTTAATGAGATGTTAGATGCTTGATGTAATGTTTATTTTCATGCACTAATTGAAACATGATAGAATGTATGATGTATGGATGTTAGAAATGTATGCTCAATTCCTAATATGATAATGCAATTATTGCATTCATTTACTTTTGGAATATGATGGGTAATGATGAATGATATAGTTAGGTAGAGTTGCTCAAATAATAATCTCATGTGAAGGATGTATGCTTACTTAAATGTGTTAATGAATCAATGGGATTTGTTTAACTTTCTATAATGTTGTGGGATAACTATTTATGAATGATGCACCTTTCCACATACAACACTGATTATATTCATGTTGGTTATTCTATGTTGAATTCCAAGAACTATTATGTAATAGAAGCTAATTCTTAAGGGGATAACTGGATTTATGCTAATCTAAACATTAAGCACTTATTCTTGAATGGAACATAAACCTTGCTTAAGAAGAATTCTCATGTAATGCTTCAAACCTAAGGATATGATGTAAAGAATTTTACCATAAAAGGGCCTCATGGATTAAATTCACCTCATAAGCACTCAAGATGGTTTAGTTGAGATTACATTGTGGAATGAAACTCTCAAGATGGCAAAATGATCTTGATCTACAAACCAAGATAGACCCTACACTCTACACTAAAGAATTAAGTTTACATGTGGAGGAAAACACCCGTATGGGACAAGTAATGTCCATTTGTAATGAACTCAATGTGAACAACAAGAGGGTTGCCTAAACAAAGAGTGTACCAATATGCTCTAAGAGGTTTAAAGATAGGTAATCATGTTTAAGAGGACATTCCATGGATTCTTATCATGATAGTGATATTGTTGTCTTAGAACTCCCTTCTAGATGGAGTGGATCGGATCTAAGATCTATGAATAACCATTGGTGTGGTTATTTCATCTATGATGGTTTACCATTGGTGTGGTTCTCCATATTCAAGGCATTCACCTGGTCTTGGTGGACCATTTGGTGATTTCTCCTTTTATGGGGATGAAACCTAATGCTTGGCCAACGTACTCATACCAAGTGGGGTATGAGGGTTTCGTAGAAGCTGATCACTTCTACTTAAAGAGACTCTGATCAAGTCTCTATAGCTCTTGAAGCTATTTGCCTTGAAAGTTACAATCCAAATGGAATATGTCTATCCTAGGACATGATTAGGTCTTTTTCCATATGAAGATGAACATTTATATATGTAAAAAAAAAAATCTGTGGATAAGGAGTAACAATTGGGGTTGTTACAGTTGGTATCAGAGCCCAAGCTAACTAATAGACTCTAGTTAAGGTCTAGGTTAGCAAAGACTTGGGGCATGAAACTAAACTTGAGAGAAAATTCCACAACTTTAAAATACACACTTGGTAAGTGCTTGGGATGATGATGTCTGAGTTCTTATCCCCCACGAGTAGATCCACAGTCGTTCGAAAGTGGAAGAGCTAAGTGAACCCTCTTGCATGGATTTTAAGCGGTGTACCTTAGACTCTTTTGGGAAATTACTCGACATCTATATCTTTAAGACTTACTTGTGTATGAGTCAAGGTTCAGATGTACTAAGGATTCACTTGAATTATAATTGTCAAACCAATTTGGATGACTTAAATGATTATAGTCATGAATTGAAGTGAAACCTTAGGATATGCAAACATAAATTCAACCATTTAAGTTAGTCAAAAACTAACTAGTGGAAATTCAAACAAAACAATGTTTTCTTTATTTTTGATCAATGTTACAATACACTATGGAATTTTCCAACTAGAGGTTATGGTGCAATGGTGGAAGAAGTCACCCGACAACAACACCAGAACCTGAAACTCCGATATGTTGGAGGAGAGCAAGGAGGGTGAAACTTCACGTCTAAGTATGGAAATATCCCAAATCTCACCAGACTCATCTCTGACATGAGAATTAGGGAACTCCACCAAGTATGCTCTGGAATCCCAAGAATCACCACCACATGCAGCTTCGCCAACATCTCGAAGCAGCCCGACTCCTCAGAAAAGTATGCACCCGACCACCCGGGTGGTGGTTGAAATAAATAATGAGTGATAAGCTATTTAAATTGGGAACTGACCACTATGTCATGAATGTGGTATTAAAACTTATAAGAAAACTAGAGTGTAGTTTTGAAACAGTTGTTTGGAACATAGAAAAACCACGTATATGAAACCGGTGTAAACCAAACACCAAAGTTAGAAGTAAGATAATACGAAATTAATTGCAATTCTACCATATGACAATAAGGTCAATAGGGGTACACTTTACAGCATTAGTACCGTGTGGTAGACACATTTTTCCAATAGAGAAATAAGGTACAAAATCATCCATTGGAGTCATCGAAGGGTTGATGATAGGACGTGATGCAAACTAAGGAAAGGACACGTGGGTTATGATGATGTGTTCTATGCACATCGAAAGAATATTACTCCCTTGAGAATTGGAGGAGAACCCAATAACTCAATTTGATGGATCTACGAATCTACAAAAATAAATGGACCTCAAAATACTATCCAACGAATAAAATTGAAGTAAAACTCCAACATCGTAGAATGGAGTAAATAGTGTAGAATTTATCTCAGTTTCAGATATAGAAATAACCTAAGCACTATTCATGGTAGTAAATATCATATTGCTCGTATTAGGGTTTACCCTATTAGTACTGATAGTTTCAAAAATGGACACCATAGTGTATCTCGTAATCATCTTGTTTCTATTAGCCGATCTGTTGGTACATACTCTTTGAGTTATGGCTTCTAAAAATGTCAGAACCGATAATGGTAATCCTACAAAAATATCAAAAATTCGACCATTAAAGATCATTAGGGCAAGATATCCTTTGAGGATGATCTTTCAGAATGCCAAGAATAGACTGGATGCGAGCGACTGGCAATGGTTGAAAGAAGTAGGATTTGAGGGAGCAGCTCGATTAGAGCCAATACATGTAGACAAATGTTATCTGTCTACCCTAGTAGAAATATGGGATCCCAATAGAGGGACATTCCAGTTACCCACTGGAGAAATGACTATTACGTTGGAAGACGTATACAAAATATATCGGATACCGATAGAAGGTCGTATAGTAACCATTGCTAATGAAGCAAAAATGGGGCATATTCTAGAAAGAGTGTTCGGAGTATATTGGAGGAATGTGAACATCGATAGGGGGCGTATAGAGCATGAACTTCACTATGTGCAGGGTAGACTGACACATAAGCATGCGGTTATAATGGAGCTCTTATCGGGTGTCATTCTACCCGAATCAAGAAGTGCACATTTTCCTTGGAATTTATTGGGAATCATGCAGGATATAGTGGAAGAGTCAGTAATATATGCATGGGCACCAACATTATTGGCCCAAACCTATAGAGAGTTGTTCGATTTAAGAACAACGATGAAAATCGGATTGAACTGTAGCACTTTGCTACAAGTTTGGGCATGGGAGCACATAGCGGTAGCAAGACCCCAAGGGCTACCTTATGATGCACACCAATTTATGGGGCTAGAGATGCCCTATGCGTTGAGATGGCAATAAAAAAGGAATGGTCTAACTACAGACCCCTTGAGGGAAATAAAGAGTGATTTCACTCTATTTGGGAGAATCTACACTCCCATGATGTTATTTGGAGACCTTGGAGAGAGGGCCCAGTTTGGGTAGAAGATGGTGTTCAACTCGCTTGGGTGAGGTGAGCAAGATGGTTGATCGGATGTACCAGTATGCAATATGAGTATTTTCAATATACTCGGGTATTGTGATAGTTTGGTATTACACAATGGATACCGGACCCATCCATGGTTTATACAAGGAAGGGGTGAACAACCATGATACCTCCACCAATAGAACCACTAGCTTCAGAACCTGATGAGGCTATATGGACACCTGAGGAGGATGATGTAGGCATGACCCCTGACTATGAAATTTGGTGGACCGCTCAACGGCAATGCCAAGAGGAAGATTCCAGTGAGGAAAGCAGTTGTAGAGAAACAACTAAAGTTGTAGAGGAGGAACACTCATCTAGGAAGAGAAATGAGGAAGAACCTTCTAAAAGATGTGTGCACCAATGGTTGGATATAGGAGCTGGACCATCCAGCCTAAGAGAAGAGGAACCTATGAGGAAAGCGCAACATGAAGTGGAAGCACTGAAGAAACAAATTCGACTATTAGAAATTCAATAGTTGAAGTTAGTAGACAAATGGGTGCAACAAAGGTTTAAGTTGGAGACTGAGAGAGAAGCCACCATCTTAGAGCGAGAGAGGCTTCGATTGGAGTTAACACAAATGCGCTACTGGAGAGATACAGTAGGGACAACCTTGCAAGCAGAGAATGCACAATTACGCGATGGAAGAGATATATACCGAGCTGCATTCTTGACTTCTTGTATGGATGCACTTATAAGCCATGGTTTGCTTCTTCCATTGCAACCAACGACTATGGGGCAGCATGAACAGGGAAACACAACTCAGGCAACTGGTCAAAATAGAACCCAAGCCACTTCTCGAGCAGTTTCTCCAACAGACTCTCAAACTGGTAATATAGTTATGGAACCGATAGGTGAAATATCCGAGGAAGAACAACCTTGAGATCCGAAGCCACTAACCTAGAAACTATATGTATTAGTATGCCAATAATTTTGGCCAATTGTAAACAAAAATTATTTGAAATATATATATTTCTGGTATAAAAATGAAATATTGTGTCTTCTATCATGAAACTCAGAATAGCTTATGAATGTAAAGCAAACTTATTTAAATAGAAGAACACTAAATGAATTTGAAGAATGGATTGGTGTCCATTCTTGGAGAAGGTATGGGACTTCTCCATGATGATATAAACCAGGAGACATCTGGGTGGATGCTCTGGTATCAAAATGCATATTAGGATATATGTGAATATCCTGAATTGAGATTCTAAAATTATGTTGTATCTTTGTTAGCACTTGGTTTTATCAGGTTAATTCATGCCAAAGGTTAACCAAATTATACTGTGATACTCCTTGGTGGGAGTTTTGATAAAATTAACAAGACTTTTTATGTCTAGTAAGGTACAAATGCATAATTTCATGATATCCTTGTAACATCATTTTGCAAATTCTAATACTACAGTTCTCTAGATCAATTGTTTGTGCAATTTGAAATGAGTTAAAACTGTAGTTTTGTATTGAATTGTGATTGATGATGCTTTCAATACTTGTTGATATGCAAAATGGATGTTATATTGTTTATAAGGACATGGTACTACTGATATTTTACATTTTTGCAGGTCCAGGTACTCTCATGGATGGAAGATGAAGCTTGCCATCGAGATTGAAGTGTTGGATGAAAGAAGAATCTGATTGTAAAACAGCAGGATAAATGCTAGCTTTTGCTAGACAAATGTGCTTTTGTAAGGTAGATGTCCAAACACAGAGGACTGTGTTTAATCTAAGGGGGGTGTATGCCCATTACCCTCCTACCTTATTTAAAGAATATTAATTGATCTTGGGGATCAATTAATGCCTGATAGAAGGGGCATGACCCTAAAGAATCCTACAAAAATTCTAATAAAAGAATTTTATGAAGGATAGGAAAATATTAATTATCTTTTGGAGAAGATAATTAATTATAAATTAATTATGAGGTTTTGTGAAAGATAAATTTGAGGAATTATCTCTTGCAAAATTAGAACAATATGATAAATTAGGTGTAAATTTAGTGGACCCAACTTAGATGGGACTTAAAAGGACTAGAGGATTTTTAAAATAATATATGGGTTATCCTATCTATTGGGAAATACCCATATGGCTTCCCTATATTGGTGGAAATCATGAGGGAGATTTCTCACCCTATCAAAAATAGTTCTAACTTTGTAACTATCCTATGCCTTAATAGTATGGGTTTTGTATTTGTCCCCATGAAAAAGGGACACAAAACAAAAATAAGGTCACTCACCTTATCTCTAGTGGACCCTCTAGGGACATGATGAGTCATAATGGGTCCAAGGCATATTTTTAATATTATTATAATGTGACCACTATTTGGCCCATGAGTGGAGAAGTGACTATAAATAGAGGACATTTGGTGGAGAATGGGCTATCTAGGAAGTCTTGATAGTCTAGGGAGTATGCTCTCCACCTTGGGTGGATCAGAAACCAGAAGGCTTGAAGGATTTCCTAATTAGAGTGAGGAACAAGCAAGGAAATCTTGGACTTAGGTAGTATGCTCTCTACCTTATTGGTATATCAAAAACCAAAAGGTCTTGGGAGAGTACTAAGTCTTAAATCAAGAAAAATTGGTCAATGTGAGTGGATTAAGGAGGTAAAGTTGGAGGTAAGCATGGGAGGGAGCTCAGAAAAGAAAACAGGAGACAAGACGAGAGACTAGTCTTATCAAGGTCATTTCGAACCATTATACTCGCTCCCAAAATTATGAATTTGTTAATATGGTTACACTAAATCTTTGTAATATTTTAGTAGGAATATGTCACTATTATAGTTAATGACAACCTTTTATTAATAAGCTTTTGGTAAGATAATCAATGGTCAATTTGAACTTGATTGAAAATCGTTACTAACAAATTTGAACTATATTTAGTTTGGTCTCGAATGATACTTGCATCTGATGCTTGGTTTAATAACCATTTAAAGAGTAACACAAATGAAAAATATATTTTATATAAAAAAATAATATAGTGCTCTCATCGAGAATCGACCCCGTGACCTCGCATGAGCAAGCTATTAATACAAAGCCTATGGGCATCCGCTCTATAGGTACGAATGAAAAAATAATGGTAACATAAGTACTTACAACTTTTGCAGGCCTAGGCTATTGGAAATATTTATGGGAATTTTACCTCCCGATAGTTAAAGTTATAGTGGCAAGATATGAAACCACATTGGGATTAGGTTGTGAGACCAACGTTAGTTGTAATACTGTTGTTGTGATAATATTCCATCAAACCTGTAGAATGAAAGTTGATTTATCTATATCAAGGATAATTACACATTGAATAGGACCCTTTTTCTACTTGATTTGAGCCTCAGGAATATGCAGACAACGTATACTATTATCAATCCAGTAGTCATTGAAAGCCAAAGAGGGTTCGCTATATCTACCCCTAATCACTTAGTATGAACTATGGAAGATTCAATAGATTGTGGAGTCATTAGGGAAAAGACTCATTGGTTGGTTTCGTCACGGTCGATTCACAATAAATTATTGTACTCTGTCTTTAGAGGTCACTGGTGATGCTGGGATACTCTCATTACACTTGTGCATAGTTTTTTATGGTTATTGATGTCGAATACCCATGGGACAATCACTGAAGATCGATTTATCTCTGTAGGATGATCTCTTCGTTGATAATAATACCTATAAAACTTGTCCAAACATTGACTCTGATTAAAGCTATTTGGTACACGATAATGGATGCCCAAAATGTTTAATACCTGTAGTTCTGAAGAACCTTAGACCATTCAAGTGGATCCGCCTAAAATTCTCTACTAATCATTACATTTGTAACAAAATTTAGAAAACCATTCCCTAATCACAATAAGAGTATTCATCATATGACTTAAGGTCTATGGCCATAGTAAGTCAAATCGTATCTACCCATTGAAAGCCATCATTGTGTATTCTACAAACACTATACCATTTAAAAGGTAGGTAATGGATGGGGGTGTGTACTTGTTTCAATAACCCACATGGGCTATGTGGAATAACCTGATGTGTTCCACTCAAACATGTCATCAATGGCTTAAGAGTCTTGTGTCGAAGTGCATGATTTCAACCTCTCTTACTGAATGTCCATCGTCCTCATAGTTTAGTAAGACTAGTCTCTCGATCTGGACACATACCTAAATTGATATCCAAGTTGGTGAGTTGCCATAAGTTTGCGTATCGCAACCCTAGTTGTGCCAACTAAAATATTTGGTACCGAATGGTCACCTGTTGAAGCAACAGTAATGATAGTGGGTTGACCAAATTCAAGCCCCCTTACCTAGTTGCTTTATATGAAACCATATATTCTATAATATAGAGGGTTATAAAATGGAGGATACACCTAGTAGTTATATAGACCAAGATGGGAAACTTACATACATATATTTTATAAAGTAAAATTTTATAAAACTGAAGAGTACCTGTCTTGAATGGAAGTACCATATAGATAAATTTAGGTAAGCTACTATGGAAAATAATTAAAATGAAAATTTTGCTTAAGGGATTGAACTAGAATTTACATATACTTAAGAATTACGTAGTAAGGTAAAAAATATGGAAGTGTACTATGAGGTATATACCAAGGAATTGTATTAGGAAGAATTACCTTATTGAAAAGTATATGTGGTTAGAGAATAGGGGGTAAACCCTTATAAAAGTACAAGAACAATATATAAAGTCTTACCATAGTTTTTAAATTAGTATAGTAAGCTAGATATGGACTGATTTAGAAATGGGATAACTAATTTTTTTCTACAAAAGTGGTTGATCAAGCGTGTTAATTGGAAAGTATGAATACTTCATAAAATTAAGGGTATGGGACTTTAATTTATGAAGTAAAATATGGTTACATATCAACTCCAGGGAATGAACTTAGGTTCATATTTAAAAATATTTATGATATTTCCTCTAACGCCAAAGAGTCTTCTCCAAAAATATGGAACCAATGAATAACATAAACTTGCACAAGATGTTATAGAATCCTAAGATGACTCGAAAAAAGGAAACAACGGACTCCTTAAATGCACATTTTACTAGGGAGGAATAGGTGATTCCCTCCTTGATATGAAAAATTCCTGACTATTGACTTGATATCTTAGAGAAAGGAAATAGATAAATCATTATTGGCATTATGTATGTGCATAGGAACCATAGCATTCCTTGAAGTGGATAATACAAGAAAATGGATCCGTTGAGACCCTCATATACTTGTAATATTTAACATCTTGAGTTTATGAATATGAGGAAAGATCATATTTTTTGAAGGCTGGGTTTATTCCCCTGAGGGTTCTCAGGATAAATTTTTATGTCACTCTATTTTGAGGTTTGCTATACTATATCTTGTGGATGTTGCATTTATTTCCAAAGTGAAAATGATCTATGTAATGAGATATTATATGCTTGATGTAATGTTTATTTTCATTCACTAATTGAAACATGATAGAATGTATGATGTATGGATGTTAGAAATGTATGCTAAATTCTTCATATGATAATGCAAATTGCATCATTTAATTTTGGAGTATGATGGGTTATGATGAATGATATAGTTAGGTAGAGTTGTTCAAATAATAATCTCATGTGAAGGATGTATGCTTATTAAATATGTTACTGAATCAGTGGGATTTACTTAGCTTTCTATAATTTTTATGAATGATGTACCTTTCCACATACAACACTGATTATACACATATTGACTATTCTATGTTGAATTACAAGAAATATTATGTAATGTAAGCTAATTCTTGAGGGGATAACCGGTTTATGCTAATCTAAACATTAAGCACTTATTCTTGAATGGAACATAAACCTTTCTTAAGAAGAATTCTTATGTAATGCTTTAAAACTAAGGATATGATGTAAAGAATTTCACCATAAAGGGGTATCATGGATTAACTTCATCTCATAAGAACTCAAGATGGTTTAGTTGAGGATACTTTGTGGAATGGAACTCTCAAGAAGGTAAAATTATCTTGAAATGCAAACCAAGATAGACCCTACCTTCTAAGCTAAAGAATTGAGTGTAAATGGGAAGGGGGAAACCCTTATTGGACAAGTAATGTCCTTTTTGTAATAAAATCAATATGTACAACTAGAGGGTTTCCTAAAAGGAGAGTGTACCAATATGCTCTAAGAGGTTTAAGGTTATGTAATCATGTTTAAGAGGAAATTCCATGGATTCTTATCACAATAGTGATATTATTGTCTTAGGCCTTTTATTCTAGATGGAGTGGATCATATCTAAGATCTATGAATAACCATTGCTGAGATTAATTCATTATGATGGGTATCCCATATTCAAGGCATTCACCTGGTCTTGGTGGACCATTTGGTGATTTTCCCCTTTTGTGTAGGATGAAACCTAATGCTTGGCCAGCGTACTCATACCAGTGGGGTATGAGGGTTTCATAGAAGCTGATCACTTCTACTTAAAGGGACTCTGATCAAGTCTCTATAGCTCCTGAAGCTATTTGCCTTAAAAGTAACAATACAAATGGAATAAATACGTCCTAAGGTATGATTAAGTCTTTTGCCATATGAAGATGAACAATTATATATGTAAAAAAAAAAATTGTGGATAAGAAGGGGTAACAATTAGGGTTGTTACAGTTGTTTTAAAAAAGGATTTTTTACAATATCTTAAAAAAAAAAAAAGAATTTTTATAACAGTAAATAACTCTTTTTGTTTTAGTTAGATGTGTAGTGTTTTCATGGTACCTACCAAGAAGACTTTAACTTTGTGGTGGTCCCATCGGGTGTTCCAGAATGAAGTACATAGAAATAGGTGTAAATTTATCTCCTTTGATTCCTTAGTGTGAGTGGGCTTCTTTCTTGTGTGCCACTATTTGGTGTAGATCCTGTAAACCTACGCAAGCTACAAAAACTTGTTAGAGAGTTTGGGCGCCTATATTTATCAAGCCCTATATTTACAAAGATAAAATACTCAAAATCACTAAGCTAATGCATAATTGAAGTGTAATTAAAATGATCATAATTACAATGATACTTACCTGTAAAAAATATTTTGTAGCTTGTTGATTGCTTCTAGTGCTCCTTTCCACATTGAGAATCCTTTCAAACTTGCTTACAATACAAAAAGGATGTGAAAAAGATGTATGGAGATCGAATGCAAAATGGATGTTGGATGTGGTGTAATATAGACTAATTCCAACAAAGTTTGGATATGTAGAATGAGTGATTCATGAATATGGAGAAAATGGCATTCTATTTATAGAATTTTCCAAGGTTAGGGGAGGGGTTGAGGTGTCCCATGAGGTGTCCCCTATGAAGTGTCCACTATGAGGTATCCTCTGAGATGTCCTCTAAGTTTTTCCCTATGAGGTGGTTGTTGTGAGGTGTCCTCTAAGGTATCCCTTGAGGTATCTCTTGAGGTGGCTTGGGTGGAGTAAAGTATGTAAATGTCATTTATTGTTGAATAAGGTGGAAATTTTTTGAATTTTAAATTGATTTTAATGTGCAAAAGTCCCCATTTGTCATTTATTACTAAGGAGAGTGTAAGATGGAGAAAATATTAGGATGAGAGTGTAGCAACCCTGGGATGCATGCACCACTCTATTTTATGCTACTTGCAATGTATTAAGAACCCAAGATGAAATGGAAGACAATGAAAAACATATAACACAAAAATAACAAATATGGATCTCTTTATTCATATTGAAACCCGGTTACATGTCGATCCATCTTAGGGATACCCATTTCGATACAATAAGGTTACTGTTGGTCATCAAATCCGCACAGGAGAGAACTTTCGATGGGTTTGCCCACCCTGGACCTGCGACCAACATTGAAAGGCCGAGGGGAAGAGATGCCCCTCGTGCCAATCTCCGGAGAAAGGCCGTCTCCTATGCTAAACTACTTGGATGTTTTGAGACAAGAGTGCAAGAAAGAGATAAAAGGAGTAGGGTTAGAGAAAGAAACAAAAAAGGAGTAGGGTTAGAGAAAGAAATAAAAAGGGTTAAGGGAGAGAGGTTGATGATTTGAGGTGGGAGAGAATAGGAAGCACGATCACTAACTGACACCTGAATAGAAGCAAAGAACACTAAGGGTAAAATGAAAGAAACATAATATCAACCTCCCTATGTATCCTCCCGAACGAGTTTCAGGACACTGTCCCCGATCGCACATCGAATGTAGAGTTCAACATCTCAGTCTACTAACGAAGAGAGATGGAAGAATCAAGCAAGACATACAGCATAAAAGAAAGTTAATAAGACACTTTTCTAACTCCTATGTATCCTTTCGAACAAGTTTTAGGACATTGTCCTTGATTGCACCTCGAACGCAGAATTTAGCATCTCAGTCTGCAAACAAAGAGAGATAGAAGAATCAAGCACAGAAGGCAGCATAGAATAGAAGAATTGAGCTCAAAGTCTCTTAGTATTAATCGTAGGACATCAAGTTACAACAGCTTTCTAGCAGATAGTTCCCCCCTCATTTTACATTATAAAATTTGGGTTTTTATAGAGGACCCAACCCTCTGAGTCATTATTACATAGAATGGCGAAGTATGTTCTTGATATCTGAGAAGTCGGCTCCTCATGGCCCTCGAGACCGAGCTTTCAAATCCATTACCAGAAATGGCAACTGTAACTAGGTCAACCGTAGAAATGTGCAATGATGAGCCATCTGAGTGTCCTCGATTTTTGGGTGTAGTGCTCGAGGGGCCGCCATGCTTGACTGACACTTCGATTCCAATTGCCAAAAATGAGCAGTGAGCTTATTGGGCAAGAAAGAATGCATTTACGAGGCACTTTATTGTCTCAAGAAAATACTCGGCTTGAAGCGTGTGCCCATCACGAAAAAACAACATGACGTGATATCGCGACATTTCCTCGCCTTCAGCTTGTTTCTTCTTTTTGCATCGCGAAAATATGACATGTCACGATATCGCGATGCTTTTCTCTCTCGGTGCTTTCTCCTTGCATTTTGCCGTGAAAACGTGACATGTCGCGATATCATGACAATTTTTCTTTCTTGCACTATTTCCTCATTGTCGACCACGATTTTGTGACATGTCGCGATATCGCGATGGCTTTTCTCTTTGGCTCTGCCCCCTTGCTGTCAGCCATGAAAATGCAACATGTCGCGATATCATGACAACTTTTCTCTTTGGCTCTACCTCCTTGCTGTCGGCCATGATTTTGTGACGTGTCGCGATATCGCGACGACTTTTCTCTTTGGCTCTGCCTCTTTGCTATCGGTCATGATTTTGTGACATGTCGCGATATCGTGACGCTTTTCTCTTTGGCTCTACCTCCTTGTTGTCGACCGTGAAAACGCAACATGTCGCGATATCATGACAACTTTTATCTTTGGCTCTCCCTTGTCGCTTTGAGCCATGATTTTGCAACATGTCACGATATCGCGACGCTTTTTCCTTGCTGCGCTCTTTGCTTGCTGGCGGTCGCGAAAACACGACATGTCGCGATATCACGACACTTTTTCTTTATTGCGCTTTGGAGCTATTTTCTTTGGCCTGCTTGGCAGTGAAGCTTTTTCTTCTTCATTCTGTATACAAGGGAGTGGCATGGAAAGCCAAAATTGCTGCAACACTTACAAGTATAACAAAAGAAACACTTTACAAAAGGAAATTTTTTAAATTTTTTTCTACCCCTTATGCAATGTGACAAAATTGTCAACATTCTTGGTGGCTCACGGGGCATTTTGCTAGTCTGAATGCAGAGATCCCAGGCCTTTATCCATTGGGCAACAGAGTCATTCTCATTATCTTCTTCTCTGATCATCCACTGACAACATATATTTTTTGTTTGTGCCTAAGCTCCTAAGCAACCTTAGTGCTTTCGGCTCTTATTTACTAGCCGGATTATTTACAATTTATACAAAATTTGTGGCATGACAGACATACCGCCATCACAAACTTAGCCTCGGGTGTCTATCCGATGAATCTACAGTGCCCGAACCAGATCAGATTGAACTTCAGTTGATCTTTGAAGTCCGGCTGGCTTCTTCCCAAAGTTGTCCATGTTGCAAATAGGAAGCAGCGTAGTGAGTTGTCACTCCTGCCAGTACCCACACCGTTGATGAAATATGTGGTGAAGAAGTTCGTCGCATGAGGGGCCTCTTGGGGTACTGGTTGTGGTAGGGGCTGGAACCAATACCAACATACTGAAGAATATTCTAACTGCGGGTTGGGTATAGGTTCTTCCATCCTTCTGATGGGGTAATAGGGCTCCTCTGGCAAAGAGTGATCTTCTAGGGCCTCCTCGGGTTCAGCTTCTTAATGAGGCATGCCTAATGGGCTCTAGCTGAATGTCTGCGTGCTATCCACTAGGACACAAAAAGGGTGCAAAAATGTGCCCTCTTTGCTCTCAGGTGCTACCACTTGGATCTGCTCCTCTCTTTGGTCTACCTCCTGATGAGGTATGCTTGATAGTTGGAAGGGGTCTTGGGAGCCATCAAAATCTTTGAGTAGTGCTCCCGCTAAGTCATACCACGAGCAGATGCTTTTACGCCCGAGCAGTCTGTACCACTGCAGTGCCCTTCCTTCCAGAGACAGGACCAGGAGCCTGATCATGACATCTTCATGGAGTATGTCATAGATGGACCCTAAATCAACAAGATGTTCAAGGTGCTCTAGGGCCATTCCCTTAGCGCCATCATATTTTGGCATGTTTTTCAAGATGCCTTTGGGAATTTCATGGTAACTTTGAAGATTCAGAGGGTTATAAACATCCCAGCTGGGATAACACACCCTCTCCATTATAGCAGTGGCCTACAGAGATCACGATCCTCACCACTAGGTCAGAGTCGCCAGGTGAGCATACTTTCTCCGCTTGTGAGGTCAAGGCTGCTCATCGAACCTTGATTCCTTCGGGGTATCTTCTTTCAGCTTAAAAAAAAAGGGGCACCTACGATCAAGAAATCTAGGTATTCAGCTCAACAGAGTCGCCAGGTGATTTTGCCAGATAAAGACAAGCCAGAGATTCACCAAACTCGAGCTTTCTTAAAACACGGGGCTTTTGGCATGAAGGTACTGGTCTTTACGACTTAGAGATTTTTAGGTAAAACAGAGTCGCCAGATGCTAGGAGTCTTTTGGTAATGACAGCATCAATTCTCACTACCACTTAGAAGATGAGACTGACCGGATCTCACCGGGAACTATTAGAACTATTGGCTCCGGTGGAGATGGGCTTGAGGTCTATGAAAATATGGGACGTTAGTCCCACCGGGCATGCCAAAACTGTTGGTCATCAAATCCACATAGGAAAGGACTTTCGGTGGGTTTGCATGCCCTAGACCTACGACCAACATTGAAAGGCCGAGGGGAAGAGATGCCCCTCGTGCCAATCTCCGGAGAAAGGCCGGCTCCTATGCTAAACTACTTGGGTGTTTTGAGACAAGAGTGCAGGAAAGAGATAAAAGGAGTAGGGTTAGAGAAAGAAACAAAAAAGGAGTAGGGTTAGAGAAAGAAATAAAAGGGTTAAGGGAGAGAGGTTGATGATTTGAGGTGGGAGAGAATAGGAAGCACGATCACTAACTGACACCTGAATAGAAGCAAAGAACACTAAGGGTAAAATGAAAGAAACATAATATCAACCTCCCTATGTATCCTCCCAAATGAGTTTTAGGACACTGTCCCCAATCGCACACCGGACGCAGAGTTCAGCATCTCAGTCTGTGAATGAAGAGAGATGGAAGAATCAAGCAAGGCAGGCAGCATAAAAGAAAGTTAATAAGACACTTTTCTAACTCCTATGTATCCTTTCGAACGAGTTTCAGGACACTATCCTTGATTGCACCCCGGACGCAGAGTTCAGCATCTCAGTCTACAAACAAAGAGAGATAGAAGAATCAAGCACAGAAGGCAGCATAAAAGAGAAGAATTGAGCTCAAAGTCTCTTAGTATTAATCGTAGGACATCAAGTTACAACAGCTTTCTAGTAGATAGTTCCCCCCCTTTTACATTATAAAATTTGGGTTTTTATAGAGGACCCAACCCTTCGAGTCATTATTACACAGAATGGCAAAGTATGTTCTTGATATCTGAGAAGTCGGCTCCTCATGGCCCTCGAGACTGAGCTTTCAAATCCATTACCAAAAATGGCAACTGTAACCGGGTCAACCGCAGAAATGTGCAATGATGAGCCGTCTGAGTGTCCTCGATTTTTGGGTGTAGTGCTCGAGGGGCCGCCATGCTTGACTGACACTTCGCTTCCAATTGCCAAAAATGAGCAGCGAGCTTATTGGGCAAGAAAGAATGCATTTATGAGGCACTTGATTGTCTCAAGAAAATACCCGGCTTGAAGCGCGTGCCCATCACGAAAAAACATGTCGATATCGTGACATTTCCTTGCCTTCAGCTTGTTTCTTCTTGTTGCATCACGAAAATATGACATGTCATGATATCACGATGTTTTTCTCTCCCAACGCTTTCTCCTTGCCTTTGGCCATGAAAACGCGACATGTCGCGATATCGTGACAATTTTTCTTTGCTGCACTCTTTCCTCACTATTGACCGTGATTTTGTGACATGTTGCGATATCACGATGACTTTTCTCTTTGGCTTTGCCCCCCTTGCTGTCGGCCACGATTTTGTGACGTGTCATGATATCGCAACAACTTTTCTCTTTGGCTCTACCCCCTTGCTATCGGCCACAATTTTGCGACGTGTCGCGATATCACGAAAACTTTTCTCTTTGGCTCTGCCTCTTTGCTATCGGTCGTGATTTTGCGACATGTCAGGATATCGCGATAGCTTTTCTATTTGGCTCTACCTCCTTGCTGTCGACCATGATTTTGCGACATGTCACGATATCGTGACAACTTTTATCTTTGGCTCTCCCTTGTCGCTTTGATCCTTGATTTTGCGACATGTCACAATATCGTGACGTTTTTTCCTTGCTGCGCTCTTTGCTTGCTGGCGGCCGTGAAAACTCGACATGTCACGATATCGCGACACTTTTTCTTTATTGCACTTTGGAGCTATTTTCTTTGGCCTGCTTTGCAATGAAGCTTTTCTTCTTCATTCTGTATACAAGGGAGTGGCATGAAATCCAAAATTGCTGTAACACTTACAAGTGAAAAGAAATACTCTTGCAAAAGGAATTTTTTTTTTTTTTCTACCCCTTGTGCAATGTGACATAATTGTCAACAGTTACAAATAGGCAAAGAGTACCTCTTTCATGAAGAGGTGGTGCGCTTCCAAAAATCTTCTTGGTTCTGCACACAAAAATGTATGAGGGCTTATAGATGCTTCCTTCTCCAGGTTTGTTTCCTTGTTCGCAATGATTCAAGGGATGCGCGCCATATTGTATTATTGGGTCATTCAACATTGATCAGACCATTGATCACCATACACCCTATAAATAGATCAGTCTACGATTTTGCTTAACGTTGTTTTTTTCACATAATGTGTCACAAAATGGGGCATCTGTAGACACCTAAATCATTTTATGCTTAGGCAAGCTGCTCACATTGACACATTCATAAGATTAGATGACATAATATTGGACTTTCCAAGAATTAATAGTGGTTCTCACCACTCATTTGGGGTCTTTTGAGCCATCCAAGCCTAGCCGCTCAATCCAAGAGTAGCCAGATCTTAGTTGCTCAAGCCTAGAGTAGCCAAACCTTAGCCATTGCAGATGAAAGCAGCTAGACCTTAGTCACTGCAGATGACAATGGATAAATCCTAAAAATAGGCCTAATCACGGGCGAAAGTGGCAGTCTGCATGTAATAAAGGTGAGCGGGAGTAAATTTGCATTTATTTTCATGACCAGTTCACATAGGAGACTTGAGTTTGCATTTATACTTTAGTTAACTGGCCTCCAAACATAAACAAATGACAAAAGCTTCTCATGCTAATGACCAGTTCACATAGAAGACTCAAGTTGGTAGTTATATTTCAGTTAACTGACCTCCAAACATAGAAAATACAAAAAATCTTCTCATGCTAACTCACACTATGCACGAGAAATTTATTCCTAGGGCTTGGACATAGACCTAGGGTTTCACACTATAAAAGGTGCAAGCCTAAGAGCACTAGGGGGATCAGATATATACATATTTTATCGATATTGGTCACTAAGGAGAGCTTTCGAGACTTGGAGAGTTCTCTTGGATACCGCATGTACGAAAAAGTCCTGACATATATGAGAGCATAGCAACCATTATTTCAACATCAGATACAATATTTGATCCATAGCTTTGGATCGAAGAGGACGAGAATCACTCTAAGCGGTCATTGTCTCGAACAGTGGCCCGTAGGCTTAGCTTAGGGTCCTAGACATTAGATTCATTATTTTAGCATATCATTAGCATAACATCATTTATTTCATTCACATTCATAGCATTAGTCTAATTTACACTTGCTTTCATTTATCCCTTGCTAACAACCTCATTCAAGGAGGCATTCCCAGACATCTAAGTGTGTGTTGTTATTTCATTGCTTATAGGGCCATAGGTTCATCAGACGGAGTCTGCAATATAGGAGAGAAAAAGGGATCCCTCTAGGAAATGGACCTGGAGAAGGAGGCATTTGTAAGCCCTCATAAATTTTCATGTGTGAAACCAAGAAGCTTTTTGGAAGAGCACCACCTCTTTGTGGAAGAGGTACTCTTTGCCTATTTGTAACCTTATTGTATTGAAATGGGTATCCCTAAGAGGGACCGACATGTAACCGGGTTTCAATACGAATAAAAAGATCCATCTTTGTTATTTCCATGTTATATGCTTTTCATTGTCTTCCATTTCATATTAGGTTCTTAATACATTGCAAGTAGCATAAAAGAGAGCGGTGCGTGCATCCCGGGGTCGCTACAAATGGTGATCACGGTGGGACCTCCACTAATTTTTCATTTGCTATCAAAATACTAACTTAGTTTTGTGTGCATTTTTAGTCGTTCTGAGCTACAATTACCATAAATCATCCCCTTTGAGCTACAACGACCAATAGATCTTTAGTTGCTTCCACTAACAGTGGCCAAGAACCAATCGCTCTGGTCAATAGCGACCAAAATTGGAGTGCAAAAAAGGTCAAAACACTGACTCTCTGAGCTAGATCAAAGGTTGGTACAACTTATCTGATATTTTATAGCTTTTTTTCTACTTCTGTGCGTCTAAAATAGAGAACTTAAAGCACATTTATGTTTGGAAATTGAAAGAATAAAAGGAGAAAGAATTAAGCATTTTGCATATCTTAGATCTTCTTTTAGATTTCCACTAGGCGTTGCTAGGAACAACGGATTATGCCTAAAAAGTGCACCCTAGAATCCAACGTACTAGACATTGTATGTTGTTTGCTTGCTTTGAGGCCCTACTAGAGGCCATAGCTGCACAAAATAAAGTGTGCTCATACAAATAATAGTAGTTCATGCATATTTCTAAATATTGAAACGTATTTGTTGAGTGGTATTTTCACCCGATTGTGAAAACACACTCTCCGATAGGATTTGGGTTCTAAATCCTCTGCTTGCAAAGAAATTAAACATGTAACTTCTCCAAGGTTCTTGTTATGTGAGCATTTTGCATCTATGTATGAAAGATATTAAATTAAAATGCTTGGAACACCTTAGTGATTGCAAGTAATTGAAAACAAGGGGCATTGTGGTTTATTTTTTCTGTGAAATAAATGATTGTTCATTGAACCCTTATAAAAAAAAGTGAGTTGGCCCTCATATGACCACGATGTAATGCTTTAATTCCTTTTATCTTGATGGTTTTAAGATAGATTTTATCTTGCATTAAATCCTCAATGATGAATAGGGTCTTCAAATGTAACTTCAAAATGTCACTTTAACTTATCCCTCTTAAATGAAATCAAATTTTCATCAAGATGAACAATTAAGTGCTTTAAGGAAAAGACTTTCAATGTAGTACTCAAACTACCCCTCTTTCGTAAAATTGGAATTTTTATGAAGAAAGGGTAATTTTAGGCCCAAAATGAAATTTGTGAAAATGCCATAAAACATAACCCCTTCAATGAAATTGGAACTTCCATGAAGGGAATGTCATCATAGGCTCATGAATGCAAAATAAAACTGGAAAAATGAAATTTGACTTTAAAATGGAAAATTTCTATTTTCGGAATTTTAAAATCTGTAGCAAAACAGCAACTTCGATGAATTTTTAAAAATACTAAACAAGTTCGAAAATGAAATTTCAAAGTGCGTATTTGAAGTCTGAATTATAATCTCCGCAATGGTGAAATCATTTTTAGATTTTGAAATTTTTTTAATGTTTATTTTAATGTCTAAAAATAGGAAAAAAATTCTGAAATTAAAATTTTTGGAAACAAAAAATTAAAGTTTGCATCAAAATAATTGCTGAAAACACAGCAATGCAAAATCTCCTTCAGTTTGATAGCACCCCCTCCCGCAAAACCGAATACGTGAGAGTTTCGTACATGCAACCTAGCTTATCTGACCTGCAAAATAAACACAAATCAAAGTAAACTAGGTGCTGGTTCCTAGGGTTTTAAATAATTTCCAGATTGCAGACATTCACATGAAATAACCCAAAATAATGGCATCAATTTCACATACAAGTCTAAAATCTGAAAAGAGAAAAATAGAACAATTAAATGAAGCATGCAGAAAATTTCTCATTCTTTCTTGCTAACAAGGCCTGAAATTTCTGAAGAAAAGTTTTCACTTTCAAATTAAAATCCCTGTTTTACAAATGTGGCCATGCCCAAAGTTCCCGTTTGACCACGCCACCATTTCCGTTCCCCCCTCCTTTTGGCCTCTCGATGTGCATTTAAAGTTTTCAAACAATGCTTTGTTTCCTTTGGATGGAAACCCTACGCCTTCTTCATTTTCGCTATTCGTTTGATTTTCCCTTACGCTGTTTCATATTCTCTTCGAATGTTTTGTTCTTCCCAAATGAATTCTTCAACAAGGGCCTGCTTTATTTTTATTATAATGCTTCCCTTACAAAGCATTTATTGGATGCCTTCCGTTTCATTTACTTTTAACAGATTCCATCTACATAGAGATTACACTCAAAATGCATAGTAATTATTTTGTCCTCACATGGGAGTCACCTTTGAAACGAACATTTTATGCATTTATTTTCTATTCTGTTCACCACGGTACACCGTTGACGTCTGTCATGATTATTATCATGTAATATTATTCTACCCTGCCCGTCCAGGTAACATGTAACGTTTGGGAACATTTCTCATAACGCCTCTGTCTGGCATTGTTGTCACAGAATGTCACAGGCGTTGCCAACTCTAGTCATCTGTGTCAAACATCCATTGGTCCACCTATGCGTGTGGGTCCCGTCTCTGCTGAGTGGATCTAATCCTTTCCTAACGCCGCTTCATTTTACCAACCTTGGCTACGGAGCTTCCCCGATGTCAAAGCTGACGACGCTCGCCAACGACCATTCCCTAACCGTCGCCTGCATAAACCTGGCTTGCCATGTGGTTCCCATGAACCATGTCGCTAACCCTCTGGCATCTTCTGTGTGAACGAAATCTCCACCTCACGCTATACAGCAGGGCTTTTATCATGAAAATGGCAATATAATCTTTTCGACGGTGTTACTGTCTTCTATCAGTTCCTATTCGGTTGTTCTTCCCAACAATAGCGGCTAGGAAACCCCCATCGTCGATTCGTCCCTTCGCTATCATGTTTTAACCCACTATGTTGATTAAAAAGAAGGATTTAAAACAAATTTCCCTTTGTATGACTACGAGATCCGCCTTATCCGTGACCGAATTAGGTGCCTTCACTATTGTAGCTGCTTTTGCTGGTCGTGACATCCGTCTTAGTATCATCATGGCTTCACATCGCTACCGTATCTCTCATTGCGCCTTTACCGGGAAGCCACCCGTCGAATAAACATATGCCACATTTTGTCACCGCGACCACTGCCATGGTGAATCCGCTTTCGGCGCCGCTGTGACCTGTGTATGTGCTCCGTAAAGGGAGGATGCTGCCGCTGGTCATAACGAGGCTCCTTCTTTTCACCGTGAGACCTGCACTTCAGACAAATAACAAAGTTAAGAAAAATTACTTTCTAAAAAATAAACTTCCTTCTAACAAAAACGTGCATCACCTTTTATTAAAAACAAAGCAAAGTTCCTTTTAATACTTTCATTGAAACCAAAAAGTAAAGGCTTTATATATATGGAACTTTACCTTCCTTTTATTATTATTTTTATTATTTTATTTTTTTATTTATTATTTTATTTTATTTTTATTTTTTTACTTTTCATTTTAACTTTCACATAAAAGCTAACACATAAAAATCAACAACAACAATGACGATGACATTTTGTCAACAAAAAATGAACAAGAAAAAGTTGTCAACAATAAAATACCGTCGACAAGCAAATACAGCCAACAAGAACCGACAACGATTGCAAAACCTAAGACAAACGAAGGATTAGACACTAAAATGAAATGCCAACACCCGGATATCAAAACGAAAATGTGGGTCCCCAATTTTGGGGTGTGTTGTGGATCACCCACAACAATATTTTTGTACTTAGGCATATAGGAAAGACTCATTGCTGCTATATGATGCACTTTATGTTATGCAAGATTAAAATGAACACCACACACGCACGTCTCATTTAAACATTGGGGAGTTGGATTTCATCACCAACCCTCAATTCAATCCAATGATGTTGGAATTCATCTTCTTCCACCGGTTTACCCCTAGAGCTTCCTAGAAATGGATTGAGAAACTTACTTATAGTGACACTAAGTTACTTGTGCTCAAATTGTCTCCCATTGTTGGAACAATCATTGGTTCAGAGTGGAAGAGCTAGGCGTACCCCCTACTGGGTCTTCAGTGGTGTACCCTAGTTTATTTTGAGAAAATCACATTTGGCATGGGTGTAATTGATTATCACTATGGATGAGTCTTCTCATTTTAATCCAAGAACAAGAGTAAGAAATTGAAAGAACAACACATCAAAACACACAAAATAGTTTAGGGCACACTTAAATCAATAATCAAGATAAACATTTGTTTGGTATTGTGTGGCTATTCCTAAATTACAACTCAAAAGATCAATTCATCGACAACATGGTCAAAAAAATAAGTAAACACCCTCGGTCTGATATTTAGGGAGAGACTGAATCAACTCATACCTATAGGTAGAGTCGTAGTAACATTGAACGACCTACCCATAAGACCGTGAGACGTAGCTCTGCAAGCCTAAGGAGTGATAAATCAACCCTTGGGGGATCTCCTAGAGAAACCCCAAGTAGGGAACCACATCATGGAACAAAGTCACAAAAAAGAGAGGCTTCACAACCATCCTCATTAAGGAGACATGAGGACAACTCAAGGGCCTCCTCTAAACACATAGAAACATCTCAAAGAAGTGAGGAAGCTTCAAGGGATTCCTCCTCACATGGACATAAAGAAGTTTCTAAAACTAAATCTTCACATAGGGATGATGATACTGCTACATATCCATCCACATGGAGAAAACATGTCACCACAAAGCCCTCTTCATCAAGAAGGCAAGCAAGAGTTGCAACACCTCAAGATTCACAAGAAACATATGAAACAAGTATGCCCACTAAAGGGCAGGAAACTAGAGCTACATCTAGTCATGGGAATTAGATAGAATAAAGCCTTCTTACAAAAGGAAATATTCTCATAGATTATGACCTCATAGGAGTGAATGGCACCCTATGGGACCAACCATGGAAAACAAGATAGTTAGATGGGTTGGATTGGTTTCCTACACGACCAACTCAAAGAACTGTAGCTACTGAGAACTATGCATCTGGAAGCTCATGAACTGTGACTTCTAAACACATCTCCCAGTATGGGGGTACCTCATAGTGACCCTATAGTAGATGTACAATCTAATCATAGGGAGTGTCAATAGTACACTGAACAAGTCACATTAGCTAGTAAGAGTATAGGTACAACAAAAACATCCTCGAGGAATTTGTGAGTCAATACAACAAGAACAAACTTAGATAAACATGAGTCTTATATGATAGTACAAACTTACTGAATGAGGTGGTTATAAAATACATTACGTAAGGATCAAGATCTAGTGGAAGCTCTCTAATAGGATAAACAAATAGAAAGACTCTTGTGCCAACATGAGCAGCGCTTAAGAGAGCAGGCTGAGCGACTAGCTCTTAACAATTTACAGATAAATGGTGGTGACCACCAAAGAACTAGACATGCTGACTCGCCTAAGGAGAGGTGTACTAGACAAGATAGCCCACAATGAAATACCCCACCAAACCATAAATAAAATCCAACTAGTGGGAAAAGGGCAAAAATAACAAATTAGGATCACAATCTTGAGTCCTCTCATAGGAGGGAGGAAAACGGAACAAATAAAATGGATAGAGAGTTACCTCCATTGCCACTATGATTAGGCCTATAAGAGGAGGAAATTCATGCATCAATGGCATTTCAAGAGCTTGCTAAAAATATGAAAGCCTTTGAGAAACAAGAAGTAGCCAGGAACTCACCATTATTGAGAAAAATACACAACCAACCATTGTGACCATAAATCCCTAGCCCTCCATATCATAAGCACTTTGACATTCCAAGGTTAGAAAATTTTAAGGGTGAAGAGAATGCAAAAAAGCATGTCACCAATTTTATCAACACCTATTTTCATCTTGAATACAATGATGCTCTCATGCTAATAATATTTATAATGAAATTTTTAGATGCTGCCACTCAATGGTTCAACCAACTACTTAAGCATAGCATAACCAACTTTGAACAACTAGTAAATGTATTCTTAAAGCGTTTCTCCTTTTGTGCTACGAAGAAGGTGAACCTTTTAGACCTGGCCAACTTGAGACAATATGATGATGAGCGAGTAATGGATTATGGGAATATATGGAGAAAGGTCATGGAAAAATTATCATTCTCCATTCTCATAGAAGAGATCATTCGCATGTTCACCAAAAGTTGCTCTAAACACATATTCCTATTACTACAACTTCATCAGTATCATTCATTTGAGCAAGCTTTGGCACAGTACAAGCTCATCGAAGAAATAAAAGTAGATGAGGGAACCATTAAACTCCAAAACAAAGAACAAGAATGGTAAGAATGACAAGTGCAAGCAAAAGTAGGGCAACCGTACTCCAGTCAATCAAGTTGTATTGGCTACACCCAAGGATGGGGGTGCACAACAACCCCAGAACTATTAAGCACATCCTCCACTAGCCAATTATAACCAAATGAATAATCAAGGGCAAAATAGGGAATGAAAGCCACCTCACTATTTCACGTCTCTGACAGAATCAATGCAATCAATTTTTAATCAGCTGAGTGAGGTTAGGAGGATTCAATTTCTTGATATACCTCTTATAGATCCCAACCATCCTAAGCCAAAAGGATATAGGGAATATCAAATTTTCCCTTATCACATGATACTAGGGCATGAAATTGAGGCTTGTGTTGGTTTTTAAGAATCAAGTGCAAAACATGATTGTGGCAAGAGAACTCAAAGTTGACAATCCACTAGCTCCTAATAACAAAGACATGGGTGCATACAAAAATCCGTTGCCCAGTCATGATGCCTCAAGAGAGCAATGGGCCCAAGTCAATCAGTTTTGAGTTGATATACCTACCCACGGATGCGTTGGGATGGTTGATATTGTTAACATAGCAATAAGGACTAGGCGGTATGGTCAATCGCAACCTCCTATAGCTTCCATGAATGTCCCAGCTGCACCTAGGCAGAGGTAAGACAACCTTCTAGGTCCACCAACATGACCTATGGTAACTATTCGGAGTAGATTGGAGCAAAACCTACAGATGACTCCAGCTAAGTTATTCATCTATGAGCTCATACAACAGTACCCAAAGCATATGGAGACTCTAATGAATATTTTAAGGACAATTGAGCTCCAATCACAATATGTGAATGCATTCACTCACTTTATGGGACAAGTACAAGAATTCCAAGAACCTATAATTCAATTCTATGATTATGAGATTAAGACAATACCTGCTACCTTACCAGACCCTACACTAAACATTGTGGTGGAAATCAATGACTTACATTTCAAGAGAGTCTTGGTCGATACAGGTTCATCCATAAACATCACAACAACAACAATAGAGCACCTCAAGATCCCCAAGTCCAATATCATTCCAGGAGCTTACACATTGAGAGATTTTAATGATTCTTTATGAAATAGTGTGGGAACGATAGTCCTACCCATCAAGGTGGAACACAAGACCATCCCTATGATGTGGCATGTATTGTAATGAGCTATGTAGTACAATATCCTCTTAGGGCATCCTTGGATAAGGGCCATGAAGTGTGTGCCTTCGATATTGCATCAGTGTGTCAAGTATGTGCATAAAAACAAAGTCTATGTGGTTCTAGTCGATGAAGAGCCTTTTAAATACATCCATAAGGTGGACATTCTAGGAGGATTATTAATCCCTTCTACCCACCTATACATAGTGCCTTCATCCCCAACCACACAAGTGGATAATGAAGATAAAAGGGTAAGAAAAGACCCATGCACATCAACACCTCATGGTGCACTCAAAATAGTCAATGCTTCTAAAGTACCATCAAAATCAAAACCAAAAGAAAATCAGAAGCTAAAGGTACCCTTAGTCAAAGAATAAAGGCCCAAGGAAGTGCCAACCATAGCCACTACTAAAATGCCAAGTCCTATGGAAGAAGAAGATCTTCAATATCAAGATGAAGATAGTGATTACCACCCTGCTTTGCCAGTATCGTTCGTAGGGTCATCCACGTCGCATGCATCAATACACTTGGCAAGCATAGGCATAGGGGAGTACCTTGTGTAGAACATTACCTTTACACCTATCATTGAGTCTGCACAAAACATGGGAAGACCTATGTACTTGAGGAAGCCAGTGGGAACAGTGGTTCCACTTGGAATCCCTTCTAACTAAACCAATTTTGTCTATGTCAGCTTATACTATGCCCATAAGTCTTCAAACATAGAATATGGTAGTGATGAATTATTCATGGTCAATGTTCATTACCTCTATAATCTCAATTTTTCTCTAAGCTACTCTGAGCATTGCCATTAGCATGGCTATGGCCTTGGTATATATGAGTAGGGGTGCAGGTGGCCATACAAGCCACAATATCAGCTTCCCTCTAACAGATTTGGGTTAGGCTATTATATTGGAGGTCGAGATGACTCTCTTGCAGTGGCATTGGATAGATTAAGCTTAGAGTTATGAGAAGAGTCTCCTTGCCTCAATGTTTAGAGGACTTAGATCAGTGGCTTGGGCATGTTAAATTGCACTCATTCCTCAAACTCAATCGGGTTGCTTTAGCTGCTACAACAATTTTGACTAGTAGGAGAGCTACAATTGAATATGTCATGTCTGCTTACATTCCCAAAAAATAAGGGAAATGTGTGATTGTTGTATGTAATTATTTATAGGAAGAACATGATTTTGTTATGATCGAGTGATATTTTATTGATTTTGATTATGATTATGTTGAAATTTTGAACTATTTCCTCACACAATGGATTGGTGAAGAAATGACAATGAATGAAGCGACAAGTCGCTTGACCAATATGACTATTCTGGTTCTTTTCTAGCATTTGTTTCTTTTAATGGGCAATCCCACATCCAAGTGTGATTCCAATTTTTTATGATAATCATCTATCCCTATCCCGAGGAGCGGTCCAGCTGTCAATAGCCTTCTTAGAGAGTTAGGATGAGTGATTCTATTTATGTTCAGATTGTATCACTTTGGCTTAATATTTTTGGTATCATAGGGGAATTATGATGATCCTTTCACACCCATGGAGCAGTCCGACCATCTTGGTCTTCTTCAAGATTGAAGGATGGCACATCCTAATTCTAAAATGAAATTCTTTTGCCCCAAGTGGCCTTATGGTAACCTTCTTATCTTATCGAAATGCATGGAGTGTGAATCGTTATAATCGCCAAGTGGATAGAGCAAGTAATTGGGTACAAGGTCTACTTGAGATTATGCTTTTCTATGATTTTTTGTTATTTTGGTCATTAATATGACTTCAATTCATCAAAATGGGTTTACTTAATGTTTTTCTATCCCTCCATGGAAGGAATTTTCTTATTTTTATCTATGGAGCAGGTCGCTGTCAGGTCCAGCGGCCTTTGAGTTTCTGCCTGTGGTCGATGTCGCCTTGAGTGGCCATGAAGTTTGGGCCATTGAAATCAGTAGTGGCCAAGGAATAATTTGAAAATATAAAAAATGCGATTTTAGGGTTTTGACCTGCCAATTTCATTTACTGTCAATCCAGTTTTTAGAGCTCTGGTGAGACAGCGACAATTACGATTTCTGAAGCTACTTGCATTGAGGACATGGATGCACAGGGTGAGGCATCCGTTGTTGGAGGAGTCAAAGCTTCTTGGGTATTTTATTTTTTAAACCCCAACCTCTTTCCTTTTCTGGGTAAAATTTAACCTCACTAAGTAATTGGCAAATGAACCTCATTAAACCTATTGGTAATAAACAAAATTCGTAGTTAGGCTTAGTTTATGTTTTTAAGTGGTGGGTTGGTCCTCATTTTTGCTATTTTTTTATTTTTTGAATTTTTATGGCCTAGGATTCATGGGTTTGTCATGTTACCATTCAGCCACTGTCACTCAGAGGCATAAATTTGGTCGTTGTCACTCAGAGCGGCTAAGTTTGAATTTCAACGGTAAAAAAATTGACCATTGGGATTTGACTGCTACTGTCTCTAGTGGCCAGATTATGGCCACTGTAGGCGATAGTAGCTAATATCCTTAGCCAATTTTGGACAAATTTTTTGCTTTTTATTGGATTTTTGAGATAGTTTTTTATTTTTTAAAAAAAATTTGAACTACTCTTTAGCCTGTATTGCATTGTAGTTATGTTTCATTTTCTTTTGTTTTTCTTAGATCCTTACTGCTCGGGCTCAGGACCCAAGGCTCATGATTGACCTCCTACCTCTTCTGAATGACATGGATTGGAGGTGGCTTAAGGATCGTGGTCTCTAGTATGTTACCAAACTACCTCACATTATGTCAAACTTTGCCCATCGTTGGGACCCTCAAACTAATACCTTCCACCTCCCAACTGACGAGATGATCATTACGCCAGAGGATGTGTATAGGATCTTCTGGATGTTTCTTCAACCATTAATGCTTAGGTGGTAATTTTCACTTGGGTTTTCAGGAGGAATTCTGAGGATGCTCTCAAGGACAACAAGTCTGGAGGAGTGTCTATCATCCACTAGTACCAGGAGCATGTTTTTACAATGAGGTATGCGGTGCTGCTGATGGTCATCAGCAATGTCCTTATCCCAAATTGTTCAGGCTTGAGGTTCCCTTAGAACCTCCTTGCGATGGTTTAGGACCTGATGGATAGCAAGGATCCTATCAGATATGCATGGGGTAGGTCTCTATTGGCTTAGTTTTATGACAAGCTATACCACATATGTCGGAGGGGTCGCATCAACATCACCTACAGTTGGATTTTGTAGATCTGGGGATGGGAGCACATTAGGGTAGATCGCCCTAAGGGGCTTCCTATTGAGATCACAACTATGGATAGGAGGATGTAGTGCTACGGTGCTAGATGGGCCAGAGAGAGTGAGGAGTGTAAGAGCCACACTTTTGTAGGGGATCTGACTCATTACACTGATACTTTAACTGGACTCCAAGATGGAGATGTCATATGGCACCTGTATCATGAGTGTCCTATTTGGTATGACCCTGATAGCTTTAATGATAGGATGTGGCACGAGTGATGGCTCATTGGTCATAAGGTTAACATCTAGGAGTACTTCTACTCTCGGGTTCTTCATCAGTATGGGTTGTAGCAGGATGTGCCACTAGTACCATTTTTGTATAGGCACATCAAAGCAGAGAGAGGCCTCCTTCCATTATAGGTTATAGAGTTGGTTGATGAGGAGGATGCTCCAAATATTGATCTCATAGTAACTAGAGGAGTTATAGAGGCATTTGCACGGTGGTGGGGCGACTTGATGTGGTATAGTGAGGGCATTTTGGGCCAAGAGAATGATGGTGGAGATGGGGCAAACTCAACGGGGTGTAGGGTTTGTGCTAGGACTACGACATGGGGCCAGCAGGAAGAGTAGGTGAAAGTGGAGGAGTAGGAGGCTCTTGAGGAGGTGAAGGAGGAGATGGAACCTGAGGAGAGATATTCTCCTCTCATGGCACAACTACATGATGTGGAGGTTGAGCTCCAATCGACCAAGAAATAGGTACAACAATGCGACACCATCATAGCTCATAGGGATACTACTATAGCATAACTATCAGACCAGATATAGGATTTGTAGGTTGCTATAGGAGGAGCTACCCAGATGCAAGTTTTTTTTCCCCTCTTGCTCTCGAGGATCCTTCCATGGTAGCTCTCGATATTGAAATCCATTGTATATAGGGTTTGCTAGATGAGAGTGATGTTTAGATTACTGAGGACACAAACTAGATTGCCACTATCTCAATGCATATTAGGAGGCTAGGATCCATCCCTAGGGAGAGAGGGGCTACAGGTGGGTTACATGTCAATAGGAGCTCTATAGTAGGGCAATATTTCATCTAGCCTAGTCATGGGACCCAGACTCACACTGAGAGACTAGTAGGTTCCAGCTCGCACCATTCTCCTAGAGATCCAGCCACAAGGGGTGATGCTACAAGGGGTGCAAGCCCAACATTTGATTGATGATGCTCTTGGTTTTGATTCATTTTTGAGGTTGAATTACCTATATGACTATCGACCATGGGAAGTTTTGTATAGCCATTGACTTGACACACATACTTTTATGATATATTTGTATTATGACTCATTATGTGTATTGTTTATTACTCATTTTTTTGTTGTTATTTTGTTTTATGATGTGATGTGATGATGGTGTTATTATTATTTGATGTATATGCTAGATGATAGATGATATTGCAGATGCTTATATTGATGTGAAGGTTCTTATATGATTTGATGATGTGACGTGATGTATTTTGATGATGAATGATGAATTCATGATTGTATGCAAATGGATATTACCTATATGTTTTATGATGTGCTTTATGATGTGATGATGGATGATCAATGAATTGTGTTTGTGGATGTGATGTTATTGTTAAAGACATGTTTAATTTTGTTTTAATTGTATGCATCTAACTTATGTGATGAGATGGTATAAACGAACCTACATGCTATAGTCACTTAAAACATATGGAATGCATATGACATTGACAATCTTAATGGGTGATACCACAGAAAGTAAAAAAATAATCATGAATTTAAATAATCACTCTTATCATAAGAATTGATTAATTATTCATATATGATATGTGTATCGCTCCAAATTTTTTGCACCCTTACCTTCAGGCTATAGGATCCGTGCCCGGAAGGGGGATGCGAAAAGGATGGGACAATACCTCGGACTGAGAGGCCCTTTGAAGGTCCCGCCTCTCGGGGGAGGTGTATAAGGGTGAATTTTCGACGGATGGTGGGGTTCACCAGGAAACGTTTAGTGGCAGTCTCCACGCCTAGGTTGGGAATGTGTTTGATGTGTTCAATTTTACATTTAATCATTCAAATCCTAGGTTTGGCCAAATGAATCTAAACTGTTCTATATGAAATGCAGGTTTAAATGAATACAGAAATAGAATTAAACAGAGAATATAGGAAATATACTAGATTAGAAAAAAGCCATACCTGATCCGGATGTCTGATGGAGGTTCTAATTTTTGAAGCAGTCAAGATCGCCTCTGATCTGACAGGATCGTCTGAAATCAGACAGGATCGTCTGAGATCTGACGAATTCGTCAGAGACCTGCAATCAGAGAAATAGACATAGAACACAAAAAATGCAGCAATACTAACAGAGGAAAATGGTGTAAAATGACAATATAGATACTAAAACGATAATTACGAATAGAAATTCAAGTAAATTATAGTATTCTAATGACAAATTATGATCTTATCATGCACTTAAGCTATATGGGTGAACTCCAAAATGTAGAATAGCAGAAAATAACAATAAACTGATCTAAATGCAGAATGAAATAGCAGATGAAAAGAGAAAAGTGCAAACTCTGGGCACCAATTGCCCCCAATGTTGACTGCAGTCGAAATCATCTGTAGAGTGCGAAATCATCTCGAATTGGGGCATGATCATCCGAGATTGTACAAGATCATCTGCGACGATCTGAGCTTGCTCCGGCTGAAGAATAACAAAGTTCCTACAAGAAAACTTAGAAAGGCACAAATGCAAATAAGAATTCAGGGTATTCTAATGCACACAAAGATCAAACTATAGGGGAATTCAGCCAGCCAGCCAGGGGTAGGTCAAGGGGGGTCCTAAGGTTTAAATAGGCTTAGGAGGGAGGTTAGGAGGTTGGGGATCATCCCAATTTGGGAGATCTCCAATGGAGGAGACTCTAACGGTGCAGACGCGTCTCTGCCCGAGTTAGAGAAGTTGTTGGAACAAAAGCTAATTTTGAAAAATCAGTTTTGGGACAAAATCGTCTAGACGTTCTGCTCCAGATGAATTCATCCGATCTGAGGCGATATCGTCTGATCGGCGACGATATCGTCCAACGGTCACAACAAATCCTAAAAATGGCATGGAAAACAAGGAAAGCGGTTTAACAGGCGGTTCGGGGTTAAAATTTAAATTTGAATTATTACTAAGGTAATTTTAATTATTTGCTAAGGTTTTACTGCGCCAATTTTAGGGTGCTACATTTTGCCCCCTCTTTAGCGAATTTTCTGAAGAAAATGCGTTAAAGACGAGTTCTTCTCGATTTACGAGAAAGCAAAAAATTTATTCCCATTTTTAGGCGACGATTCTAGGTCGAATCGTACGACAACTTACTATGGTGCCCCCTCCGTGTTTTTACCCAAATCGAACGTTTGAGGTAAAAACGTGAAAAAGCAAAATTTAAAAATGTTGTTAATTGTTTTGAATAAAATTAAGAAAATAGGGTAAAACCCTAATTCATTTTTACTATTCATTTTCTCTGATGATATTTTTGATGATATGACTTGTTCATATGTTTTATGATGCTTTAATGTTTGAATTGTTTGCTTATTGGATTGAGGATTCATGTAATTATGTCATTTTGAAATATTATAATTTTGATGTCATGCTGTAAGATTTTAAATGAAATAATCTGATGTAAACAATTGGTGGTTGTGGTGTGATTTGATAAAAAATAAAAGGGACTTCTAACAATAATTTCAAAGGACATTGTCGCTATTATAGACCATTTCATGGAGTCGTCGCTCACTCGGTCGTCAAGCTAATCCCAGTATAGAAATATTGTTAAAAGTAAAAGAGTGCTTAAGAGACTGTCTTAAGACTTTGTGTTGTAATGATGGAGATAATGATGGTGATGATGATTTGTTTTCAGATTTCCATGAAAATATTATGCATGAAATATATATGATGTTTGCTAGGCATAAATTCCTAAGTGTGATAAAATTTTGAACAATTCCTTAGAATTTATACCATGGTTGCAAAAACTGAATTTGAACATAATGTCATGAAATAGAATAAGTGTTTGTTTGTTTGTAAAGCATAATTGTGTAACATAATGATGCAAGTCACATGTTTTGATGAATTTTGTTTTAAAATACATGGAAAAGAAAATTAGAACGATGGTTTGCGCTAGGCATAGAATTATAGGTATAGACTTATACCATCATCGTGAAATCCAAAGAAGAAAATAGATTGTTGGTTTTATTGCAAGATGCATTTTTGACCTTTGATAAACAGAAAAATAATAATATGAAAATTTTGTTTGAAATTATTTTTGAGATTTTGTGAGAAGATGTATGTAATTGCTTTTATACAAAACAAGAATTCTGAAATAAAAGGATAAAATTATTCCGAAAAGAGTTACAGAGATATTTTAAATTATCTCAAAGAGAAATGTAGATTTATAAGGAATCCTCATGTGCAAATGTGAATTCATTACCAATATTGATTTATCATAATGATACAAAATCTCTCAAATACAAATGTGTGTGCGATTGTATTGTTCATTTACCAATTTTGAGCAAGATAATTTGATACAAGTAATTTGCCTTGACCAAATAAATGTTTATTGACCATGATTTATATGCATGTAACCGTACCAAGCTACTATGTAAGTTAGGTTATCAAGAGCTAGCTAATCCATAAGCTGACATAGGTCTGTACAAAAGAAGGTCGCTAATGTGACAGACATATCGCCACGCTAGGAGTTACCCAAGGCCAAGCGGGTTGGGCACAAACCACCTGTTATGGGGCTTACCTCACAGTTTTTGAATAATTGAGAATTCCAGGGATTCAAGCTCATCAACCCTTATTTTCTTTTCAAGGGGTAGGGAAAGGGATTTTATTGTATTTTGCTTTTGCTTTTCACTTTTGCTTCTTTTTTTTTTTTTGTACTTTTTTGTATTTTTGCTTTGATATTTGAGATAATGCTGAAATATTGCTAGTGATCATGATTCATGAAATAACCTTTTTCTTTTTCTCTTTTTCTTGAACTTTTCTTTTCTTCCTATGCTAGGGATACTTGCTCGGATTATCTATAGAGCAAGGGATTTTTATTCTGGGTAGGGGTGAGCTTGTCCTTTTGTCAATTCTCAAAGATTCTAGACCATGTGCATGATAGGATAGCAGGGGAAACTTTTCGCTCAAGAAACCATTTCTACTATGTAGCATCATATTGAATTTGCAATGAAATCATTTTAATGTGAAAGGATATACTTGGTTCAAGTAAATAACAAGATCAGTTCTCTATGCTCAAAACTTTATTTAATGCCAATGTGGACTTTGATATAAGAGAGATTAATAATCATAACAAATAAAATCAAGATATTTATTCATGTGAATGTGAAAGTGTGGGATTCCAAATAAATGCTAATTTATCCAAAATAATTGAAAATATAACTGCAATACTTCAAGAATTGACAGGTATAAAAATAAAAGATGTTTTTGAAGATTTTGATGATTTTGATGATTTTTTATATTTTGATTTTGATTGATGAATTGAATTAGTGGTATATACAAGATGATCTATATACACTATACAAGGTTATTTGAGTATAGCATGTCTAAGGTTGCTTCAAAATCAAAGGAGGTTTTGAAGGATAATTTGGTTGTGGTGAAGGTAAGAACAAAAGGTGATGAATAAAAGGTAGCGATAACAAAAGCTTTGTTATAATGTAGAATAATGTAGCAAAAGATTTGACTTTTATGTGTAAAATTGATCATGTTACAAAATAAAATATCAGAAGGATAAGAAGGTTCTTCATTCTTATTACTATATTCCAAGTCTTGATAAGATGGAGAAAGTATATGTGAAATATATGCATGAGTGTTATTTGGTAAACAAGGATGATCATATATGGATGAAGAAAAGTGAGAAATAGAAGGTAATTGTGACAATGGAGAATGTATAGACCTTGATGTTTCTTGAATTTCATTGTTAAAAGATTTTATAATAACATTTGATTCATTAAGATCTTCTTCCTTTATTTTGAGTTTTTGGAATAATTGATAAGTGCATAAATTAAGAGAGGAGCCATTATCTACCATGATAGTTTTAACAAGTGTTTCTTTATTAGATCCTGTAATGTAAAGAGATGAGTCTTCTTGTGGAGTAGAGGAAGGAATCTCCTCATCATAGAATGAAATATGGTTAACCTCAAGAGGGTTTACACCATTAATTATGTCCTTAGGGAAAATATCATGAGGAACAAATTGTTGGCTAGATATTTTGAACAATGTTTCCTTATGAGAACTTTGTGATACTTCTAAAAGGGATATCTTTGCTTGAGGGTTAATCACTTGTTGTTGGCTATCAAAGTGGACTTCAAATTGAGATTTTGATTCTAAAGATAAGCTTTCTATGCTTACATTCCATTTTGGATCATTCTCTAGAGCCAAAGATAGTTTTGAAGGTTGGTCAAATGAGGAATCCATCTCTTGAATATCATATTGAGTTGATTGAACTTGAGGTTGCTCATTTGTAGTTTTTGTTACAATATTAATAATATCATCATGATGGGACACATTAACATGCAATATTTGATTGGTTTCTTGTTGTTGATAATTGAATAGGGGTTCTTGGGAGATCCCCATGTCTTGATTGATTATTGGTATTTGTTGTGTAGGAGTTTGATAGTTTACTGAAGATTTATAATCAGTTGTAGATTGTAATTCTTTTATATTAAAAAGACCCTCATCAATCAAATATTGAATTGCACATCTTAAATCTTTACAATTTTGTGTCATATGTCCATCCACTCTATGATATTCACAATGTAGCTCAGGTTTAAACCAATCTGTTGTGGTATCAGGTTGTCTTATGGAAGGGAGTTCAATCCTATTTGTGTCAAGTAAATACTTGAGAATTATATCCATTGGTTGATTGAGCTTAGTAAATTTACGTGATGAAGGTTTTCAAGAGGTTTTTGATACGTGCCTTAGGAATTCAGTCATAAAAGGGCCTAATGGTTTCTCACCTCTACTTTCTTTATTATGGGTAGAATGATGACAGGAAGATTGCGAAGTATGAGGTGAGTGCATGGTAGAATTGGAAGAATAAGTATTTTCTTGTTGAAATGGATGTGTTGTATTGAAAGAAGAATATTGAAAGGGTGGAGGAGGATTGTATGTGGATTGATAGACATAATATGGATATATGGGAGAATAGATAATATCATTATGAAGAGGATTGGAAAAGGGATTGTCCTGTTGGGGTAAGGATGAAAAATGAGAAAAGTGTGATGGAGGTGGTGTTGAATAGGGATGAGGTTGGTCATAATCAACAAATGTATTTAGCTGAATTCTTCCAACATTACCGATGGGCTCATATTGATTTGAGTAAAAACTCATGGTTTCTTTAGTACTTCTAAAAGTAATATTTAGTATCTACTATTAAATCTAAAACATGCAAACTTGAAATGATGATTTTGTTCTTTTTTTTTTTGTATAAAAAATTTTGTTTTTTTATTTTTTTGAATCAAAAGATGCCTATGTTATTCACGTTGGGTTCACCAAAATGTATCGCTCCAAATTTTTCGCACCCTTACCTTCAGGCTATAGGATCCATGCCCGAAAGGGGGATGTGAAAAGGATGGGACAATACCTCGGACTGAGAGGCCCTTTGAAGGTCCCACCTCTCGGGGAGGTGTATAAGGGTGAATTTTCGACGGATGGTGGGTTCACCAGGAAAATTTTGAATGGCAGTCTCCATGCCTAGGTTGGGAATGTGTTTGATGTGTTCAATTTTACATTTAATCATTCAAATCCTAGGTTTGGCCAAATGAATCTAAAATGTTCTATATGAAATGAAGGTTTAAATGAATACAGAAAACATAATTAAATAGAGAATACAGGAAATATACTAGATTAGAAAAAAGCCATACCTGATTCGGATGTCTGATGGAGGTTCTAATTTTTGAAGCAGTCAAGATCGCCTCGAATCTTACAAGATCGTCTAAAATCAGACAGGATCGTCTGAGATCTGATGAATTGACGTCGCGAGACCCGCAATCGGAGAAATAGACACAGAATACGGAAAATGCAACAATACTAATAGAGGAAAATGGTGTAAAATGACAATATAGATACTAAAATGATAATTACAAATAGAAATTCAAGTAAATTATAGTATTCTAATGACAAATTATGATCTTATCATGCACTTAAGCTATATGGGTGAACTCCAAAATGTAGAATAGCAAAAAATAACAATAAACTGATCTAAATGCAGAATGAAATAGCAGATGAAAAGAGAAAAGTGCAAACTCTGGGCACTAATTGCCCCCAATGTTGACTGTAGTCGAAATCGTCTATAGAGTGCGAAATCGTCTCGAATTGGGGCATGATCGTCCGAGATTGTACAAGATCATCTGCGACGATCTGAGCTTGCTCCGGTTGAAGAATAACAGAGTTCCTGCAAGAAAACTTAGAAAGGCACAAATGCAAATAAGAATTCAGGGTATTCTAACGCACACAAAGATCAAACTACAGGGGAATTCAGCCAGCCAGGGGTAGGTCAAGGGGGGTCCTAAGGTTTAAATAGGCTTAGGAGGGAGGTTAGGAGGTTGGGGATCATCCCAATTTGGGATATCTCCAATGGAGGAGACTCTAACGGTGCAGACGCGTCTCTGCCCGAGTTAGAGAAGTTGTTGGAATAGAAGCTAATTTTGAAAAATTAGTTTTGGGACGAAATCGTCTGGACGTTCTTCTCCAGACGAATTCGTCCGATCTGAGGTGATATCGTCTGATCGGCGATGATATCGTCCAACGGTCACAACAAATCCTAAAAATGGCATAGAAAACAAGGAAAGCGGTTTAACAGGCGGTTAACGGGTGGTTCGGGGTTAAAATTTGAATTTGAATTATTACTAAGGTAATTTTAATTATTTGCTAAGGTTTATTGCACCAATTTTAGGGTGCTACAAGATGTAATGGTGTGTAATGTATTTTCTTGATAAGTTTCTATAAATTAAAATATATAAAGTAGTCAGTGGTCGTCTATATACTATTTCCAATATATATGCGGTATATGTCCTACTATGTTGATACCCCTAATTTATAGAATCTAATAAATAAAATGATGGTTTGAATGATGTTATGATTTGTTGCTATGTAAGAATTTTTTGGGGGCTTTCCGAATATTTAAACACTCTAGTTACCCTATCAATAGTTGTCTACTGACCACACTAGACTTTTGAAAAGTAAGGCTTTTACCATGGACCTAGTTTTTCACGATATTTGTGTGTGCAAGTGATTGTATATTGTTAGATAGAACTCAATAATTTCCTTTGATGTCATGCAAGATTCTTTCAGCCCATTGCTAAGATCAGGTATTCTCAAGTGTTCTTTTCGTCCGAAGTTGGACTTAGTTGGACTAGACCACTAGGCAATATTGGGTTACCTAAGCTAGCTCATCCACATTCAAACATTTGTCTACACAAATGCATGAAGAAATTGTGGTAGACATATCATCATGTGTAAGGATTTCCCCTTACGATTTTGTACAATGCTGAGAATTCCGGGGATTCAAGCTTTATTCCTTTTTGGCTTCCTTTTGGCTTTGGATATTTGCTCATATGTAGTGATGAAAATCACTTTTTATTTTTAACTAATTTTTTCTTTGAGCGAGGATTTTTGTAGTGATGATAATCACTATTTATTTTGCTCATATGTAGTGATGAAAATCACTATTTACTTTTGATTGATTTTCCTTTGAGAGAGGATTTTTGTAATTTTTGATTTGTGTATTAGATTATTGGTTTAAAATCTAGACTATGTGCTTGGCCTTTTGAATATGTACTTTTATTCATGATTTTGCTTATTTTGTTTTAAGCAAGGGATTTGGATAGGGCAAAGCTTGTCCTTTTTCCAATTCTTAGCACCTTTAAACTGGTTGCATAGGGGGATAAGCAAGGAAAATCCTATTCGCTTAAGGAACCTACACCTCTTTTGTAGCTTTCATATTTTCCTTGTACCAACTAGGATTTTAGTGTTTCAATTAGTGACGGGGTCTTGAATATCCAAGGTATTATCACAACTAGACCTTACCTTCTAATAATCAAAGTTGTTTTCCACAAAAGTTGATAAGATCACTAGGTGTGGTTGATTAACCGAAAAACCTTAGTATATTATGTATAGAAAAAAATAATGGTTGTGTTAAAAAACACAATTGCACACATCTATTAATGGAGGTACAGATTTGAATGAATTACACAACAAATTGTGGTATCAATTTTAAGGCTCTCATTAAATATGCAATTGTATAGGATATTAAAATGCAATGCAATGATGTGGATGCAAGATGTGAGATGCAATTGTTTTTGTATTTTTGATTTTTATGTTTTTTTTGTAGTTTTGTTTGATTTTGACCAAAGGGCTTATTATGCCTTTGGGGCTTTTTTATTTTTGACCAAGTAGCATGAAGTACCCTTGGAGCTTTTTGATTTTGACCAAGTGGCATGAAGTACCCTTGGAGTGTTTTGATTGAAGTTGACCAAGCAGTTTGTATATCTTTGGATCTTTTTGAATTGATGTTTGACCAAGCGGTTTGAATTACCCTTGGAGATTTTTGAATTGATTGGAGTTGACCAAATAGTTTGAATACCCTTGGAGTATTTTGAATTTATTTTACCCAAGCGGTATGAATTACCCTTAGAGCCTTTGATTGTATTTTGAAATTTTATGTTTTTATGATTTGTTTTGTGTTTTTGACATATTTGAATGATTTTGTGTTTTATATGTAGAATGCCTTTAAGTGAATGATATTGAGAGGCTTAGGATCCTCAATACCATCTAATTATATAAGGTGATATACTCCAGGTCCAACTCTCTATCATGTATGGGCCTATCCAATTTGTCACAAACTTATCTTGCAGATGTGGTGATAGATTCGAATTCTACTGGTTTTCTTTGAACACTAGATCTCCAACCTTGAATTCCCTTAAGTGGACTTTACTATTATAAGCTCGTGCAAGATGATATTGGTAAATGCGAAGATGCTCTAAAGCATTGACTTAGTGTTCATCAAGAAGCATCAACTGATCAACGCGTTCATCATCTATAAAGTCATTTAATGCTATGCGTAGAGTTGGAATTTCCAACTCTAGTGGCATGATGGCCTCAATGCACAGTTTTTCCCTAGTGGGCATCTGTATAATACTCTTGTATGCCCATAGTGCAAGAGGAAAATTCATGTACCAATCCTTGTGATTGTCTTGCACCGTCTTCCTCAATATGGAGACTATTGTTTTATTTGAGGCTTCTTCTTACCCGTTTGCTTGCGGATAATAAGGTGTTGAAAAACTGTGTTGAATATGGCATTTGTTAATTAAGGAACACACATTTTTTATTTTGAAAGATGGCCCATAATTCGATATTATCTTATAAGGGACCCCAAAATGACTTATGATGTTGTGGAGTATAAACTCCACAATCCTTGGTCCAGTTGTTGATGTTAAGGGGATTGCTTCCACCCATTTAGTGAAGTATTCTATTGTTGTTATGATGAATGTGTGTCAGCCTAAGGACGTGGGTGAGATCTTCCCAATGAAGTCTCGTCACCACTATGACAATGGCCATCCTACCTGGATGGGTTGCAAGGCTTGCGATGGCAAGTGCGCTAGATTTGCATGATGTTGGAACTTACTGCATTTCTTGACATACTCGCATCAATCCTTTTACATGGTGGGCCAATAGTAACCCATTCTCAAGATGCACTTAACGATGGCCATGCCACTAAAATGCCCTCCACATGTACCGTTGTGAGCTTGCAAAATTTCCCAAGATGCTTCCTGGGGCTCAAGACAATGGAGTAATACTCTATCATATCCTCATTTGTAGAGTATTTATCCTAGCAATATGTATTTTATTGCTTTCTATTTGAACGATTACCTTTCAGTATGTGACAAAACTTGAGGTAATATTCCAAGTTTTAGGAAGTCCTGCAGTTGGGAAAGCCAATCCTGATAAACCATGACTTCTATAGAAAAGATGGCTTTATTTTCCTATATTTTCGAGCTAGTGAATACGGATTGAGGAAAAAATATATGGTGTATGGTTGCACCACACTCCATAGGTCCTTGGGATATTAGATACCCCCAAGGTATCATTTGCAATAAATATCTAGTTGTGAAGGATCAATCCTAATTTGGCTCGATGTTGATCATGTTGACTAATTCTTGATTGTCAAGAGCTTCACGGTGTATTGCTGAGTGCGAAAGCACTTTCACATGAATGGTTGTAAAATTAGTAGATGGATTCTGAGGGATTAAGGATTCCAAAGAGGCCATGGTGTCTGCAAATATATTTTATATATGAGGGATTACCTCGATTTCATACCATTCCAGTCGGGCTAGGTAGGTGTCAACAAGTTCCTTGTAAGTCTTCGAGTGGGCACCTACATTGAAATAGTCCTTTGACCTTGTTTACTATGAGAAAGGAGTCACCAAAGATATTTAGTCTTTTAATGCCCATTTCTACATCCATTTGACGTGTCACGATCAATGCTTTGTATTCTATGTTATTGTTCATGCAAGGAAAGTCTGGTTTGAATGATAAGGGCAATGGAGCACCATATAGTCTGATGAAGACAATCCCTGCTTTGCCCCCTTGTTCACACTTTGAAAAATCAAAGAACAATGACATGTCTCTTTCTTTATTAGGTTCTTCAAGTTCTAGTGGATCTGATAATGCAAAGACCACATCATTAGGCAATTCTATAGTGAGGGGCTTGTTATCCCGAAGAGGCACCTCTACTAATTGATCTACTATGACTTTTCCCTTTATGGACATTTGGCTTATGAACTCTAGATAAAAAATTTTCAATAGCATGATCCACTTTGTGGTACATGTGTTGTGATATGTCTTGCTCATCATATACTGCAAAGGATTTTGTTTTGATATGATGTATGTCATATGGCTTAACATGTAGTGTTGCAACTTTTGAGTAGCAAAGACCACTGCTAAACACAACTTTTCAACATATGCATATCCTAGATCATAACTCACCAAGGTATGACTAATTTAATATATGGCTTTATCTTTGTATTGTGCATTATTTTGGGTTAACATGGTGCCCAATGTGAAATCATTAGCCGATATATATAATAAAAATGATATATCTGGCCTTTGTGGAGCCAATATTGTTGGTGTGGCAAAATAAGTTTTGATCTCTGCAAAGGCTTGATGGCATTCTTCATCCCAATGAAATGTGAACTCCTTGCATAACAACCAATTCATAGGTTGACATTTTTTTTATAATTGCACGATGAATGTTTTGATGGATGCTATCTTGCCTTGTAGGCTCCTCAACTCCCTAATGTTGGTAGGGGTGGTCATTTCCAATATAGCCTTTACCTTTGCAAGATCTACTTCGATGCCTCTCTTGGATACGATGAATCCCAAAAGCTTTCCAAAATTTATGCCAAATACACACTTCTTAGGATTCAATCGGACATTGTGTTCTATGAGGCAATCAAAGACTTGTATAAGGACTTCAGCATGTTCTTGCCACAATAGGTACTTGTCTAGTAAGTCATCCATGCAATATTCTAGGATCTTATGCATATAGTCATGGAATATTTATGTCATGGCCCTATGATATGTGGCACCAGTATTTTTGAGACCGAATGGCATCACTTTGTAATAGAATGTCCCCCATGGAGTAATGAAAGTAGTTTTATGTTGATCTTAGGGCTTAATCTAGATCTGGTTGTTTCCAAAAAAACCATCCAGTAGAGAGAGCATCTCATGACCTACGGTTACATATACAATATCGTCTATGTTTGGCAACGAAAATTAATCCTTTGGTGTTGCCCTATTTAAATATTTGAAACCTGTGTAGATACGTACTCTTCCATCGGGTTTCCCCATGGGTACCATGTTTGAAACCCACTCAAGGTAGTCTATGGGAACTATATATACTACATCCAGTAGTTTTTCCAATTTGTTCTTCACCATAAAAATGATGGTTGGATGCATTTTCCTTAGCTTTTGATTGACTAGCTTCTTCATGGGATCCAATGAAATATTGTGAACGACTACCTTTAGATCTATCCCTGGCATGTCGTTGTAAGTCCAAGCAAAAATATTTGGCCTCTCTTTGAGGAGAGAAATTAGGATGACTTGTTCCTCTAGAGATATACTTTCTCCAAACTTGAATTTTCTTTGTTAGGTAGGATCATCACTGATGTCCACCTCGAAAGTCACTTCTATAGCCATATGTGACCCCTACTCTAGTTTATGAGGTGTGGTTATAAAATGAATGTAATCGATAGGATTTATAGGACCTACTAACTCAGGTTACAAACCAACATGAAAGATGTCATACACACAACCTGAGGCAAAATGAAACGGTTGTAACATCTCATCATTGGGGAAGAGGTCTTCAGGCTCAATGGGTGAATTAGCGTGATCCCAATCAATAGCCTCTATATCAAGATGCAATGAATTGGTAGGATCTACTATATTATGAAGTGGAGTGGTCAAATTGAAGATATGAAATTTACTACACCGCCTTAAGGGCATTCATTGCAATGTATAACAGTTATAAAGCATTCAAAGGGAAATAACACATGAACTTATAATCTATCAAAGTGAAGCAAATATATAACCAAATGGTGGATTTCTCCTTCTATTTAATCATTGTATAGCTTCAAATATGAGATTACAAATATCCCCTCGAGGGCTTTTACAAATTGATACAAATTCCATTACAATGTTCAAGGGATCTAGTCCCTTGAAAGAGGCCTCAAAACGGTGTAAACTATGGTTTGTCTTTGTAAATATCACATCCCACAATTGAGAGCTATCCTTCAACCTATTCTTCTGGTCTTCTTAGCTCCTTCCTCCTGCATAGAACTACCTGGACCTACACACAAGGGCTTAAAATGGGGTTAGTAGCACCTATTTCATAAGATGAAGATAACATAGAAAACATAGTAAAAGGTGTGAATGCTACAACCAAAGTGATCTACATATGTAAAAACTGATCTACATTGAGCATATATATATATATATATATATATATATAAAGATGATCTAAGCAGAAATAAATGGATTTTAAAGCAAGTTATAAGGTGAAACTATGTTGAACTACTGGTCGCTTTGGGGTGAGCCATGGAGACCTACAACATTGGGGACTCCAAATCCTAAACAAAAACTCCTCCAAATGACCTCAAATTTGGACCATAGCTTCATCTAGATATCCTAAGGAGGTCTATGAAGGAAATTTTCCAAAATTCTCTACTATTTTGGAACCATCCCTATGAGTGCCATGGGATGACTGCTAGCCGTCCCCAAGTGGGACGATTACAAAATTGGCTTAGTTTTGTCACCTATGGCCTTGGGAATTGATCCAAAATAGGGTGAGGGTGTTGTCAAAATATGGGACCAAGTTCTCCTTAAATTTGGCTAGTTTTGTATTGGTAAATCAGGTCCTATTGCCCCTGAAATCACATTCGAAGTGAAAGGGTTTCAAGGTAGGAAAAGGGTGATTTTTGGTTTGCAAATGGGTTGGTAGCAAGTAGGGATAGATTTGGATAGCACTTTGTTTCTCAAATGCTTCTTCTCTCCTACTTTGAAATGTAGGTTTGGGCCTCCTTTTATAGCTCAAAAGAGCATCTAGGGCCAAATGGCATCTTTTCCATGTGAGGTAAGGGATGCCATTTGTCCTAATTGCGTCATTGATTGGGGAGGGGAAGGTTGCCCCTTTGGTGCTCCTAATATACTGTCCTGTAGTCCATAAGTAGGTCCCCAATAAATTTGGGGTGATTGGACATGCTAATGGCAGTCTTCGATTGCCATTTAGCACATCCTTTAAATTTTTCAAAGGTTCAATTAGGGGTCATCCCATCCAGGGACGATTGCTGATGGTCATCCCTGGGTGGGACGGTCACTAGTAGGGGCTCCAAAATTACCCCAGACTACTAGGAACCCTCCAAACTAAGTTTTGGAGGGTTTTGGAAGCCTTTTCCTAGCCTAGAGGGGTGCCTAATAAGGCCATATATTGTCGATAATAGGGCATATGTAATGCACTGATAGTCTTATCTAATTTACGTGATTTAAGTGTCTACAAATACCCCATTTTTGGGATGCGCAATGCAAAACAAAGCGTTGAGCAAAAATAGATCACTAAATAATTGAATGATCAAGGTTGTTTATTAACCTAATAAACTTTGGATTCCTTCATTGTGGAAAAGCATACATTCTTGGAATCTTTTCTATTGACATGGTCGAAGGATTGATTGCATGTATACCTTTCAACCGTGTTGTAATAACAATTTTATGGGGCTTAGGGCATACTAGGTCTTGGTGCCTTGTATTCTTGTAAACCTTTACATGGGTCAATTATTGAGGTTTCAAGTAGGTCAAGCCTATTTAATTTACTTCTTATGCTAATTCTTTGCCCCAACATGGGCTTGAAAATTTATCTTTAGCCAAGATTCTTTTGAATGCATGGAATTTTACACTTATGAGTGTTTAAACGTTGATTCAATTTTTGAATTAATTATGATGACTACCCCCTCAAGCGATGAGTCAATGATGGCATGAAAAATTCTAAAGTGATGATTCACTTGAAACATATGACTTAATTGGGGCAACTCTCTATTTTTCCCATGGTACTCTATACCTGTTTGGAGGTGATTTTTGATTGTTTTGATGAATAGTTTTGGAGGCAAAAGGCCCAATATCTCATTACCGTGGAGAATTATAGCCATGGAGGCCTTATTGGGGACTAAAATAGAGTCTTTTAATGCATCCAAAAGTATTTTAGGTTCATTCTTTATCCCTCTCATTTTCTTGCCCAATCTGCCTTGTTTTTGGTGGGTTTTTGGCCCATTTTTTGATATTTTTTATGTTTTTAAGTGCAATTTTCTTATGACCATCCTAGGTGGGATGAGGGAAGTATTTTTGAACATACTATGGTGGTATGGACAGCCAAAAGTGCACTCCTCCCACCCAGTAGTGGTCGGTTTCTTTTGGAGCTATAAAAGGCCAAAAATGACCATTTTAGCTCATTTGTGCAACTTGCTTGGATAATTTGGAAAGTATAGGAGGTAAGAGAGAGTTTTATGAAGTATATAGATGCTAAAATATCAACCCAAAACATTAGCCAATTAGTGTATGCATCGGGCGGCGGAGTCAGTGTGAAACGGGTATGGATTACATGCCTCCTATGCCCTATTTTATTGAATTTTGGCAATTTCTGCTCTAATTTCATGACTAAAGCCACACCCATGATTTAATAAACTTAGGAGTACTTAAATATAAAATTTACCCTTAGGAATGATTTATTTGCAAAAAAATTAGGGTTAAAATCTTTTTTTTTGTATTTTTTAGGGTTTTTAGGGCATTTTTAAGGGTCAAATTGACCCTATTTTACCCCTATTTTGGGACTGTCCCTCATAGGGAAGGTTAATAGTGGCCATCCCTTTGTGGGATGGCTAAAAAATTAGGGGGCGTCCCTGGATGGGATGGCCAAAACTAGGCTAGAAAAGGCCTTTTTGTATGTGTTTTTTTAGTGTTTTTATAGCAAAAATTTACATTTTTAGGGCCTGTTTGACACCTTGATTTGCATGAGAAGATAGTTAGGAGTAAGTACAGGGTACTAAGTCTCTTTCAAGTCACTAGAGACCATTTTAGTTCTGCATATTGGCATTGGCTCAATTCCATCAGTCTGAAGCAAGCTATGCAGTTAGATCTCATCGTGGGAGACCGTGCCTACCTGACTGCTCTGATAGACCTATGGGACCCTCGCACTAATACTTTCCATTTAGCTATTGGGGATATGATAGTGACACTAGAGGACATATATAAGATACTATATATTCTAATATAGAGGCATTAGATAATATCTTCTTTGATGGAGCGATGGGAGATCATAGTGCGGAGGTACTTCAACGCATGCTAGGAGGATGTCCTGACTGATATGTTAGTGGAGGGATTCTAGTGTCTATATGGTACTAGGAGGGTGTGCTTGGCATTAGGTAAATTTTTTGATGACCTTTATTAGAAACATGCTGCTACCCGACTCTTCAGGAGCTAGGTTCCCATGGAACCTAATAGAGCTAGTTTTTACTCTAGTTGACTGCACAGAGGAGCCAATAGTGATGGCTTAGGGTCCTACTTTATTGGCATAGTTATACGGTGAGCTATATGAGATCTGATATCATGGGCAGAATGGTTTAGGCTACAATTTTCTACTACAGTCTTGGGCTTGGCAGCATATTGAGGTGGAGAGACCATGAGGACTACCATGGACCACTCAAGCAGAGCTACTGGATAGGGATATTTGCTATGGAGTGCTATGGATGAGGTCACATGAGTCAGGGTGTATCCAATGATATGATCGGGTGGTAGAGGACTATGTAGAGGCTTTTACATAGCTCATGGTAGTGGATATCGAGTGGATACCCTACAAGTATTATCTTTACTGGGATGAGGCTTCGACACATCTACGCCAAGTTCGGCAAGGTAGATGGGTGATAGGGCGACATGGCATAGAGCAAGAGTACTTCTCTTATGATCATGTTCTACGATAGTTAGGGCTATTCCAAGGACTTCTTGGTGAGCCGATGGTCTATTATTGTCATGGGGATGAGAGGAATATAGCATGGCCTATGGTAGAGGATTTGGGATATGAGTCACATTTTGAGGTGATAGTCATAGACTCAGATGATGTGGGCACTATAGAGGAGTATGATGCATGGTGGGTCATGCGGTAGTGGCAAGGTGAGGTATCACTAGGAGGGTTGTAGTTGTAAGGATAGTGGATACTACTAGAGGTGATCTAGATGAGGACGGTTTTGGTGAGTCTCCATATGATGAGGAGGTAGACACAGGTCAGCGAGTTGTGCATCAACGTGTATCAACGGATAGGGTGGAGTTGATAGATGTACATGATCCAGTTGGCTTTAATGAGGGAGACTTGGGAGATTAGGGTCTGTAGTTAGAGTTAGCTACATGAGATTCTAGGATTGTAGAGCTACAGAGTGATCAGGCTTTACTATAGGCACAGGTGCAGAGTGCATAAGAGGATATGGATAGGTAGGCAGTAGTGATAGCTACACTTTAGGCATAGGTCGATAGACAAGGCTCTAGCCATGGGGAGTCTAGTAGTGACAAGCTAGCCAAGATGTAGGAGGAGATAGCACACCTCTAGGGTTTGGTAGTGACCTATCAGACTATGTTTTGAGATGAGTGCACCTACATGGATATGATGGAGGATGAGATAGTGCACTATAAGGTGTGCATACCAGATTAGGAATTAGCTATTAGATCATAGCATAGCCAGGGGAGCGAGAGGGGACACTCGTCTGCTCAGATGAGGGATCTGAATACTTCTCAAAGGATGGATGTATATGGAGGTAGAATATCAGGGGGGAGTAGGTCAGGTAGCTCATGATGGAATCATAATGAGAGCAGAGGAGAGAGTCGAGGTACCGGTCCTACATGACCATGGCCAATGAACTCTGATGATTATTTTTGGTTTGTTGGATTGCGAAGTCGGATGACTCACTTTTATTGTAGCCTATGGGCATTTTATGGACTATGATGTTGCTTTCAGCTTTTATATATATGACTTAGCTTTTGATCATTATGTCATTTTACTACTTTATGATATGAATGCAATTTTTGTATTTGCTATATGATGTTATGATGGATGTCTAAAATAGATACAAGTATTTATCCGATGATGTGATTTTATGATATGTAGATGTGGATGCTTCATTTTATATGCTTTTGTAAATTAAAAGGTATGCATAACATAGTTAGTGGTTGTTTAAATATTATTGCTAATATTTAACTGGTGTCTATCCTAGATAATGAATATCACTTAATAAACAAAAGTTTTAAATGTGTATGAATGAAAGTAATGATTTGATTAGATTTAATTTTTGTATGATGTATTTAAAATGACTATTGGATGCATTATATGTTACCACCATAGACTATACAAAATGTATCTTGATTATTTTCATGTGATTATAACACTTTATTTGATGGACATTGTAATTTTGAAAAACATGTGATAAGATGATGTAAAGTGGAATAGAGAATATGATGTGATATTATTTTATTTGATATTTTTAAACAGACTCAAACACTCTAGTTACCTAATCAAAATTCATATACTAACTATACAAGATATTTTGACAAAGTATGCACCTACTAAGGTAACCAAGATAATCAATATTCCTATGTGTGCACATGAGTTCATTACCATGATAACACATAATATTACCCTAGTGCAAATGGGATTCATTTAGCCCATCGAAATTAGATATTAGTCTACGAGTATCATTATCCTGAGTTTCGTACTTAGTTTGATTAGAAAACTATATAACCTAGGTTACAACAAGCTAGATCATCCACATTCAAACATTGGTCTATACCTAAACAAGTTGCTTAAGTGATAGACATATCGTCATGCGAGAGGCTACCACCATTGAAAAGTAGGCTATCCACCAAACCTGTAATGAGGATCACCTTATGGTTCTCTGATGCTGAGAATTCTAGGGATTCAAGTTTCAGAGTCCCTACCTTTCTTTGAATTTTTCAAGGGAATTGGCTTGTTTTGATTTGTTGAGCAAGGGATTTTAATAGTGGTGAGAACCACTGTTTCTTTCTTTGCTTTTCCTAGTGATAATAATCATTGTTTCTTTATGCATATTTGGGAGTGATAATAATCACTATTTTATTTGGAATATTTCTTTGAGATACTTGCCCCAGTATAGGGCAATGTATGTTTTCAATACTGGGGGGATAATAATCATTACTGATTTTCTTTCTTTGGGATACTTATCCCAGTGTAGGGTAAGGGATTTTTGGTAAGGATGAACTTATCCTTTTGTCAATTATTAGCATATTTGAACCAATCACAGAGGGGGATGAGCAAGATAACCTTTTCACTTAAAAGTAACCTAGACTACTTCGTAGTTGTCATCTTTCCTTGTGCTTAAACATGGATTTATTAATTGGAAAATTGTGTTGGGATTTTGATGTATACCAAGCATTATCCAAGCAGGATTCTACCTTCTAAAAATCATGCTAGCTTTCTACAAAATATGATAAGACAACTAGATATGACTGAGTGACCGAAAACTTTAACTATGTTTTTCTAACAATGGCTAAGTGACAGGAAACAAACATATAATGTAAATGGTATATGTGATATAAACCAAAGGTATAACTAACATATGATAACAATGAATTTTTACCAGATGCCTAATGTACATACCTGGTGCTAGACAAATATGATAAATTTGGAATGATGCATAATGCAATGATGAGTATGCCTAATGCAACTATTATTATAATGCAAGTGATGATAATTGCAATACAATGCAATATTTTTGTATTTTGATTATTTTCATGATTGTTTTTTTGTTATTTTTGAGATATGTGTATATATGTACAGCTTGAACAATGTGCTTAATGAATGACATTAGATATTTTTGGGTGACCAAAGGGCTTATAGATGCATTTGGAGCATTTAGATTTGACCTAGATAGTTGTAAACTTCCTAGGAGCGTTTTAAGGTGACCAAAGGGCTTATAGATGCCTTTGGATATTTTAGGATTGACCTAGATGATCATAGATAGTCTAGGAGATTTTTAAGGTGACCAAAGGGCTTATAGATGCCTTTGGAGCTTTTAGGGTTGACCTAGACGATTGTAGATAGTCTAGGAGCTTTTTTATATGACCTAGATGGACAATGACTACTAAGAGCATTTAGGGTGACCTAGGCGGGCAATGACACTTAGAAAGTGTCTATGACTACCTAGGGGTATTTGGTTGTGACCAAAGGGCTTATGGATGCCTTTGGAGCATTTAAGGTTGACCTATATGATCATAGATAGTCTAGGGGATTTTTTTTTTAACCTAGCTGATCAAAAATCGCTAGGATCCTTTAGGGTGACCTAGGCGGGCAACAACACTTAGAAAGTGTCTACGACTGCTTAGGGGCATTTGGTTGTGACCAAAGGGCTTATGGATGCCTTTTTAGCATTTTAGATTTACCTAGATGATCGTAGATAGTCTAGGGGCTTTTTAATGTGATCTAGCTAGTCAAAAAATACTAGGAGACTTTAGGGTGACCTAGGCAGGCAATGACACTTAGAAAGTGTCTACGACTGCCTAGGGATATTTGGTTGGTGCTCTAAGCATGAAATTGTCACAAATGACTTATATTCATGGGTTCAATTTCTTTGTTTCCTTCGATGGATGCTAGGCGATAAGTTTCAGGTCCAATATGATGTGTAATGATGAATGGACCTAGCCAGTTTGCTACAAATTTGTCTTGCAAATTGGAGGGCAAATTTGAGTTTTTCTGGTTTTCCTTTAGAACTAAATCACCTACTTGAAAGTCTCTTTGATGTACTTTCAAGTTGTAAGCTCTATTAAGACACTATTGATAAACACATAGATGCTCAAGGGCATTCACACATCGTTCATAAAGCAATGTTAACTGATCTAACTAAGCTTACCTAGCTATATCATCGTCGATGAATTCCTGCATGGAAATGTGTAGCGATAGAATCTCTAAATCTAGAGGTATGATGGCTTCAGCACCATACACTAGTGAAAATAGACTTGCTCCAGTCGACGTTCGAATACTAGTGCGATAGGCCTAAAGGGCAAGAGGTAATTGATTATGCCAATATTTATGATTTTCCTAAACGATTTTCTTTAAGATGGCGACTACTATTTTATTTGATGCCTCTGCTTACCCATTGGCCTGTGGATAATAGGGCATGGAAAAGCTATGCTTTATGTTATACTTTGTTGTTAACACATGCACATCCTTATTTTTAAAGGGTGTTCCATTATCCGATACTATTTTGGATGGAATACCAAAACGACATATAATGTTATGTAGTATGAACTCCATAATGTGAGGTCCAGTCGTTGTGGTAATGGGAATTGCTTCCACCCATTTTGTGAAATATTCGATTGTCGTTATGATAAATTTGTGATGGCCCGATGAGGCAGGTGATATTTTCCCAATTAAATCAAACCTCCATTGTGCAAATGGCTATACCGATTGAATTGGTTGTAAGGCCTATGAAGGTATGTGTATTAAATTTACATGGTGTTGAAACTTTATGCACTTATTAACATAGGCGCAACAATCTTGCTCTAAAGTTGGTGAATAATAGCCCATGCAAATAATGTGCTTGGAGATGGCCATGTTGCTAAAGTGACCACCACATGTACCATCGTGCACTTGGGTGATGGTCCAAGTTGACTCCTGTGAGTCTAAGCAGTGAAGGAGAACACCTTCATAACTCTGATGATACATTATGTCTCCTATTAAGACATATTTTTCCACCTTTTGCTTGAATGCTTGCTTTGCAGCATGCGACAATCCAGGTGGAATATTACCCAGTTTAAGATAATATTTAATTTGGATGGCCCAATATTGCTTTGAAGAAGCCTCAATATTATGAATTGTGCTATCCATTTGATTTTTATCTCGTTCGAACACTAATTGAGAGTGAAATTGGAGATATAGCGTTGTGCTAGTATCAAAAGGATTATTAGGGAACAAATTCCCCTAGTTAACATTATTCAAATATTGGTGTAGTTGAGAGAACCTTTCGTGAGAATACTCAATCTAAATAATGTGAACAGTTGGTATAGCCTTATGCTCTTCACTCTCAGTCGCAGCTTGCACTAGTGTTTTTACTTGGATAGTTGTGATATCATCTGAAGGTTCATGCGAGATTAGAGATCCTAAGGAAGCCATTGTATCCACAAAATGATTAAATGAATGAGGGATTACCTCTATATCATACCATTAAAATTTGACTAGGAGTTTGTCCAATAGGGATTTCTAGGCTTGCAATATGGGACATCGACACTGGAAAATCCTTTTTACCTAATTAACTATGACCAAGGAATCATCGAAAATGTTTAACTTTGTTATTTTCATGGTGATTGGCATCTGAAGTCCTATGATGAGATCTTCATACTCGGCGTTGTTGTTGGTACAAGGAAAATTGAGTTTAAACGAAAGAGGTATCGGATCCCCTTGTGGTGTGAAAAACACTATACCTATACCACCACCTCGCTTGCACTTGGAACCATATAAGAATAGAGTTATGTCCACCTATGACTCAGGCTCTGCAAAATAAGGTGATTCTAAAATTTGAAATATTCCATAATCGATAAGTTCTATATTTATATGTTGATCATCCTATAGAGGAGCCTCTACTAGTTGATCGACTATGACCTATCCTTTGATAGATTTATATCCAATGAACTCTAGGTCAAATTTCGTCAACAACATTATCCACTTTGTCATGCGACTATTATGATATGTTCTGATCATCATGTAGTGCAATGGTTTTTCTTTAGATACAACATATGTGGTGTGATTTAACATATAATGGAGTATATTTTTGGTGGCAAAGACCACTGCTAAGCATATATTCTCAACACATGTGTATCTAACTTCATAGCTGACCAGTGTGTGGCTGATGTAATAAGTAGCTTATTCTTTGTGAAATTCGTTCTTTTGGGACCGCATGGTGCCCAAATATAACTCAGTAACTGATATATATAAATAGAATGACACTCCTGGTCACGGTGGAGCCAATACAGGTGGCGAATCCAAGTATTGTTTTATGTCATCAAAGTAATTTTGACATTCTTCATCCCAATGAAATGATACCCCCTTGTATAGCAACTTATTCATGGGTCGATACTTATCTGATAACTGCGCTATGAAGCGTTTTATGGATGCAACCTTTCCTTGCAAACTAGGTAGTTGCTTAATAGTTGTTGGGGGAGGCATTTATAATATTGTCTTGACCTTGTTGGGATCTACCTCTATGCCTCTCTTGAAGATTATGAATCCCAAAATTTTACCATATGTGACACCGAAGACACACTTTTTGGGATTAAGTCTAACATTATGCTCTATGAGGCGATCTAGGATCTTACACCGTACATCAAGATGTTCATGGTGTAATAAAAATTTTGCCAATAAATCATCCATGTAATCTTCCAAAATCTTGTGCATGTAGTCATGGAAGAGATATGTCATGGCTCGTTGGTAGGTAGCACCAATTTTCTTAAGGCCAAAAGGCACTTCCTTGTAACAGAATGTCACCCAAGGTGTTGTGAACGTTGTTTTGATTTGGTCTTCTATATTAATCTGAATCTGATTATATCCAAAAAATCCATCCATTAGGGATAGCATTTCATGTCCTGTTGTTGCATCTACAAACGCATCGATGTTAGGTAAGGGAAATTCATCCTTAGGACTCACTTTGTTAAGATCTCAAAAGTGAGTGCAAATTTGAATCCTCCCATCAAGATTTTTGATGGGAACCATGTTTGAAACCCATGGCAGATAATCTACTGATATGATGATATCAATGTCCAACAACTTTTGTAATTCATATTTCACCATTAAGGCTACTGTTGGGTGCATTTTTCATAACTTTTGCTTAAAAGGTTTGATATTGGGGTCTAATGTAAGATTATACATGACTATATTTAGTTCTAGTCCTGGCATATCTTTATACGACCAAGCAAAAGCTTTAATCCTTGCTTTCAATGCAGTTGTGAAATCATCTTGCTCACTTAGGGAGAGGTATTATCCTAATTTAATGGTATGGGGATTATTGGGATTTTTACCGATATCCTTGTCAATTGTTGGCTCAATCGACATGTGAGACCCATCCTCCAACTGATGTGGGGTGGTAATTAAGTGAATGTCATCAGCTAGGTTTGTTTCTTCCATAGGAAATTCAGGTTCAACCTTAGCTTGAAAAACATCCTGAGTAGTTCTTGGAGAAAAGTTAAATTTTTGTAACATTTCATCACAAGGCCAATACTCTGAGGGCGATGGAGAAGAATATCCATGATCAAATTCAATTACCTCTAAATCAAGATGTAATTGCTTGGATGGGTCATTCGGATTCACTAATGGTGTCGTTAAATCTATGGAAATCATGTTGATGGATACATGATCTCCTGATCTAGGGCGAGTGGGTCTAGAGACCTGATGTTGTCTCATAACTTGTGGGTGTGGCTCTGGTGGAAATGCATTAACTGGCAATGGCCTATACAAAAGAGGGTGAAACTGCTCTTCATGAGTCAACAACTGCCATCAGATGGGTTCTTGGATAGGAAATAACATACGAAGAAAATATTCATCCTCATCGTCCAAAGGGAACACATGCTCGTATTCATCATCTAAGCTATGGTAGTTAATAGGTGCGACACCATAATCATATTCATCATCACTCGTCCATTCATGAGGAGGACCTTGGTCTTGTTCCTCACTGTTAGATTGCAAGGTGTGTGAGCTCTCCCCCACTTCATGGGGTTGAGCGACATCACTGGAAAAACCCTAATCTATCATGTCTATGGGGAAATGATCTCACAAGGAATGAATGTGATTCAGATTAGTATATGGATCACGGGCGATTTTAGCCTGATGACTTAGGTATAGGTGCTCAAGACTCTCGATGAGGACATCCAACTGTATCGATTTATTTTTTTCCAACCTGGACCTATCATACAGAATTTGATATTGGGGTTGACATGGAACATAGTTACTCTTATCATACATGCCAAGACCAAAATCATGCCAATTATAGCAATTTAGATATTTCAATGCATAGTTTGGATTTGACAAATAATTTACATCCTTAGAAAAGGGTTCATCATCATCTTCTGTCTGAGGAATGGGCAAAACTCCATACTCTATACCTCCATATATGAAATTTGTTTGATTAGGAGGTATACCAAGAGGTAAAATGTTACCTATGGGAATATGAGGTCTTCCCATGTCTTGCACTATCTCTACTAATAGAACTATTGTGATATTTCTCACCAAGTATTCTCCTAACCCTATGATAGACATCTGGACTATGACCTGGGATGGCAAAGCTAGATGAGATGGAATGGAGGTTTGAGGTTATTCAATGTTCACCTTTGGAGGTAATTCCTTATTAATGACACAAGGAATCTCCTCCATGGATATGGTATAAACTAATGGTGGGATCTCATCAATAGGCATCTTCGACATGTTCCTTGATAGAGGATTTGATGATGTCGAAGCCTTATCTGAAGGTGGCGATGATGAGTATGGAGTAGATGATGATGAAGGTGATGGAATGGGTAGAATTTGATCAGGTGTATTTAATTGGAAGTCTACATGAGTTGAAGGTAATGTCGACTTTGGCATCTGCTGCAACATGTTGCAGTACTTGAAGGGCTGTAGATCAGTAGATACTACATGTAATTACCCTTCGTGAGTGTATTTAAGACATTGATGCGCGATGGAGGGGACACACTTCATATCCCGTATCCAAGGTCTTCCAAGAAAAATGTTGTAGGCCATTTTACCCTCTAGCACATGGCACAATGTTGGTATAATATTTTGTCCCACCTGAATTGGTAAAAATATGGTACCGACAGTAGAGCATATTGTGTCATTGAAAGCACGAAGAGTGTAAGTTGATGCCACAACATGAGATGCTAGAAATTTAAGATGCTTTAGTGCTTTATTTATTATGATTTTACTTGAGGATCCAGTGTCTATAGGCACTCTCTTATATGGTATCTCATTTATACATGCAATTATGTGTAAAGGAGGGTCTACCACATCATTGGCTATTTCTTTTAGCTCATGCTAATGAAATTGTATGACTGGTTCTTTGCACTATTGCACATGTCCCAAAAAATATATGAAAGAGTTGAACTCCTACGGTTGCAACTCTATGTATTTTAAAATATCCATCAAGGCATCCTGATGTGGATGTTATTGTTGGATCAACTCATAGATGGAAAATCGTGCTGATGTTGTCCTCAAGTTTTGTGCAAGCTTGCTCTTAATTGTCACTGTTGGCCTAAAAGGAAGGCCCTGTACTATAGGTGGTGTAGTTTATGACGTAGTTGGAACATAATTTGAAGCCACAAGCTGTGTGACTTGATTTGGATATCTCTTGTTCCTAGTCACAATACTCACCATTCCAACATACTCTTAAACAAGGTGTTTTGGTTCACCTCATTCATTAGTTTAGTAGGCGCTGCCTGTACCTTGTGAGTTGGTAAAGGGTATTTGAAAATACCCATTTGTTGATTGGTAGGAGATACTGGAGCATCTATTGTAAGCTCATTCCTCTCAATCATGTCTTGTACTACATGTTTAAAACCATAGCATGATTGTAAATCATGGCCACCTTGTTGATGAAACTTACAATACTAATCCTCTCGATATCCTGTAAGCTTGGGTTTACCTATTTATGGATCGTTGGGTTTGATATCTAGTAAATTAACCATATTTGCAACCCACAATCAATAGAAAAGAGAATCCATAGATTCAGTGATGGGAGTAAATTGTCACTGAGGGCAACGTTATTTTTGTCCCTAGTTTACTATGCCATTATTGTTATAATTTGTAGGAGGAGGTTGAGCTTAATAGTTCACCTTTTGGGGAGGCGTAACTTGAGGAGATGTAGGTATATTTATGGCCACTTGATTGATCGTAGTTGGATTTGTAGGTGTCAAGCTATTCTTAGGATTATTTGTCCACTCCTTGTGAGGTTTTGTTATTTCTCCCTCTTGCATTTTTATTTCTTCTATGTTTCTAGCCTGTGCTAGATATTCTTCCAAGGTAGGGTATTAATGTAATTGCAATGTCAAAGAGAAGGGTTTCAAGAAAATCTTTGAGAATAAATGAGTTAATTTAGTCACTGTAAATAGATAGGGTAGCTTAGAAAAAAGCATTCACAACCTGTTTCCATAGTCAGTGATCGTCTCATCCTCAGTTTGTTTCATTCCTGTGAGATCAATTAATGTCACCTTTATTTTGGTTTTAAAGGTGAAATGTTCCAAAAATGCATCAGTAAATTGTTCAAATGTGTAGATGCTATGTTTTGGAAGCTTGTTGAACCACTCAATGGCAATACCAGTGAGGGTACTCAAGAAAGTTCTTAAGAGCAATGCATCATTTTCTTGTATTTTGAAGCACAAATTTAGAAATATAGTAACATGCTCTTGAGCATCTTCTTCACCCTTGAATCTATCAAATTTGGGCATTTTTAAATGCTTAGGATAGACCGAGGAAGGAATGGATGGGTGTAATGGTTGGTTCTTTAGCTGATGCAAAGTAGGATTTTGGAGCCCATTGCCAGCTATCCTACCTTTTACAGTTTCTAAGTGTGAAAGCAAAGCTTGATACACATCCGAGGATTTAATCTCTTCTTCCTTGTTTTGAACTCATAGAGGTGGACAAGGAATATTAAGCCTAGGTTGGGGTGGTTGATTGACATCAGCCATGCCTCCATAAGGTGCTTCTACATAATCCTCATCTTGTTCCAAATCATCGTAATCCCCATAAGGTGTTTTAGGTATGGGCCTACAAGGAGGAACTAACACCTTTTGAAGGTGATCTATGTTTGGATTATCATATGTATTATGTTCAGGCCTACGAGTTCTAGGAGAAAATGTAGGATTAGATCTAGGAGATCTATCTTGTTGAAAATTTGGTTGCCTCGGGTGAGCCTCTTGTCTACGCGTACTTGGAGTGATAGCTCCATTATGTAGATTTTCTTGAATTTGTCATTCAAGATTCTCTTTCTCTATTTGCTATTGTTGCTCTAAGAGATCTAAGTGATGTTTATCTTACCTAAGTCGATTAAACTCATCTTGGTGGTCAACATATCTTTGGACCAAATTATTAATTTGATCAGTTGTATTAGGTCTACGTAACTTAGCATGATTGCCTCATTGTCTATCTTATTCAGGAGGCTCTCTGAGATCAATTACGTGCTTCCCTCGATCAAGGGCAGTTGCATTGATTTAAGGGTAGCTGCATTGATCTGAGATCAATATTTTTGAAATACTATAGGAGTAGAGGCACAACATGTTTTTATTGACACATTTTCATGAAGATAATCTAGATGTTCCTCAGGTATTCCCTCATAAAAAAGGTAAGGTAAGGCAAAATAAGATCGCCTAATTTGAGGAGTATCATACTCGTGATTTTGATACCTTGGAGTATGGTGACTTGAAATCTTGATATGATCATTCAACCCTACTCGAGCTATGAGCTCTTGCTCATGTATATGATCAAGAGTAGAGGATCGAGAAGACACGTGAATGCATGGTATTGCTCTATGTGGAGGCACCTCATTACGTGGTGACTCTTATCAAAAGAAGGTGTTTGTAGCATATGAATTAGGGAGATACTTTACCAAAATAGGACTATGACCTATAGGAGTACCCTGCAAAGGGGTCCCCTATTAGCTAGATTCTCTAGTTGACTCTCTAGGAGTAACCATCCACTCGTCAGTCGGTCTATGACTGGGATGAGTAGCTAATTTCCAGGGAGGAATGATCCTATCCCTAGACTCAACACAAGGATGTTCTATATCCTCTTCTCTATTGCCCATAGCTTCTACCCTTGAATGGGCTTGGCTATGGGTACATACCATAAATATATACACTAACTCGTATGTGTTTATCTTCTTTACAATTTATATGAATTTGAAATAAACAAACAATAGAGACACACAACCATAAAAATGATTATCTCATTTAAAAAAACTTAGATGTGAATTCTAAACTATTTTTTGTGTTTCAATATATGTTGATTTGTAAAGAAAATACTTTTCTCATGTTTGATATAGTTGAATGATATTCTTAAAGTTTAAAGTATTTCACCTATATACTCGCACAAGTGAAATATGGGGATGAAATCCATATCCAACGAGGTAGCATAGGTACTACCAACCCTCACCCAACACCCTGTGCATAGTGATACACCCCTTTGAAGAGGAATGCGTGCTATTTTGCACGGTTAGGACAGATCTTGGGTCAACCTTAGCCATGTACGGGTCTCGATAATACTTCTCACGAGCCAATCAAGTGGTAATTACATCCACTGTTGGTCTCGATCAATGGGTTGGATGTGAAAGCCCAACTCCATTGATGTTAAAATAAAAACTTGGTGTGTGGGGTTCCTTTTAAAATATTGAAAGAAAACAAAGTAGCACCCAATGATTTTCAACTAAATGCATGAATGTGCATTTTACTTTTAGAATTGTCAGTAGCATAAAAGGAAACAAAAAATGCACACCTATATGATCCTAACCCTTTTTTGGGCAAGTGGCAAGCAGTCAAACCAGAAAAATGCAGTGACTTCTATTGTATTTTCTTCTGTTTTTCTAAGCTAATTAATGCATGATTTAGGAAAGAGAAATTCTAACCTTTCTATGCAAATAATAAGCAAGAAAAACATGAAATTTTGCAATTTTAAGCAGTAAAAAGTCAAATTTATGATGCAAAAAGGTGTAAAATGAACCTGTAAAGTTGTTGTTTCTGCAAATTTTTGCAAAAAACCTCTGGTTTTATGGTTGTCCTAGGCAAGGATGGTCACATATTGGAGGTCTTCCCACCCAGTGCCATGGATCTGGCTGTCTCACCCAGTGCCATGGAGCAGTAAATAGGTCATTTCTTCTCAGAACGGTCAACACCTACAACAGAGAAAACCAGAAAAGGAGGTCCAAGTTAGCACCATTGAAAGGGGAGATTGAAAAAAATCAAATACCATGATCACCACTGAATATATGAAATTTACTACACCGCCTTAAGGGCATTCATTGCAATGTATAATAGTTATAAAGCATTCAAAGGGAAATAACACATGAACTTATAATCTATCAAAGTGAAGCAAATATATAACCAAATGGTGGATTTCTCCTTCTATTTAATCATTGTATAACTTCAAATGTGATATTACAAATATCCCCTTGAGGGCTTTTACAAATTGATACAAATTCCATTACAATGTTCAAGGGATCTAGTCCCTTGAAAGAGGCCTCAAAACGGTGTAAACTATGGTTTGTCTCTGTAAATCTCGCATCCCACGATTGAGAGCTATCCTCCAACCTATTCTTTTGGTCTTCTTAGCTCCTTCCTCCTACGTATAAATACCTATACCTACACATAAGGGCTTAAAATGGGGTTAGTAGCACCTATTTCATAAGATGAAGATAACATAGAAAACATAGTAAAAGGTGTGAATGCTACAACCAAACAAAGTGATCTACATATGTAAAAACTGATCTACACTGAGCATATATATATATATATATATTAAGATGATCATAGTAGAAATAAATGGATTTGAAAGGAAGTTATAAGGTGAAACTATGCTAAACTATTGGTTGCTCAGAGGTGAGCCATGGAGACCTGCAACATTGGGGACTTCAAATATCGAACCAAAACACCTCCAAATGACCTCAAATTTGGACCAGAGGTTCATATAGATATCCTAAGGAGTTCTATGAATGAATTTCTCCAAAATTCTCTACTATTTTTGAACCATCCCTATGAGTGCCATGGACTGATTGCTAGTCTTCCCCAGGTGGGACGGTTACAAAACTAGCTTAGTTTTGTCACCTATGGCATTAGGAATTGGTCCAAAATAGGGCAAGGGTGTTTTTGATAGATGGGGCTAATTTGTACTTCAATTTTCCTGGTTTTGGATTGGTAAATTGGGTCCTATTTCCCTTGAAAGTGCCTTCAAAGTGAAGAGGGTTTCAAGGTAGGGAAAGGGTGAGTTTTGGTTTGCAAATGGGTTGGTAGCAAGTAGGGATAGATTTGGGTAGCACTTCATTGCTCAAATGCTTCTTCTCTCCTCCTTTTAAATGTATCTTTGGGCCCCCTTTTATAGCCCAAAAGGACATCTAGGTCCAAATGGCTTCTTTGCCATGCGAGGCAAGTGATGCAATTTGTCCCAATTGTGTCATTGATTGGGGAGGTGAAGGTTACCCCTTTGGTGCTCCTAATATACTACCCTCTAGTCCATTAGTAGGTCCCCAATCAATCTGGGGTGATTAGATGTACTAATGGTAGTCTTGGATTGTCATTTAGTGCATCCTTTGACTTTTTCAAAGGTCTAGTTAGGGGTTGTCCCACCCAGAGATGGTTGATAATGGTCGTCCCTAGGTGGGACGGTCACCAAATATGATCATCCATGGGTGGGACGATCACCAGTAGGGGACCCAAAACTACCACAGACTTTTAGGAACCCTCCAAAATATGTTTTGGAGGGTTTTGGAAGCCTTTTTACTAGCCTAGAGGGGTGCCTAATAACGCCATATGTTGTCGATAAGAGGGCATATGTAATGCACTGATAGTCTTATCTGATTTACGCGATTTAGGTGTCTACACAAATCAATGGAGATCATGTTGATGTATGGGATGAAATCTCCAGGACCACATGGGTGCAATCTTATCTCAGGGGTTTTCCTTCCATTCTTACGATGAGATTCTAGAGGAATGGGAATTTTTGGATCTGGCCCAATAGTAGGGTGGATAATAGGATCATTGGGATCTAATCGCTCTCTAAATGTATGCATAGGGGATTGACCATTTTATGAATGGCAGCTAGGTCAATAGGTCTCTCCAAAAATCATAGACAAGGTTCTATAGCATGGAGTGCTGCTTCTCTCTCTACTAGCTCTTTGACTTGCCGCAAGTGGTGAGGTCCAAGATAAGCCATCTCGGTCTCGTCCTAAAAGTCATCACCACTTATCCAGAAATCGTTAGAATTTGTATGTGGCCCTCATACAAGGGGCTCATGTCTTGGCTCTAAGTATGCCATCTTTGTTTCATCTTTATATTCTTCATCATTAATTAAGAATCAATTTGCATTTGTCTTTTTCCCCAAAGTCAAGGGTTGATGTCTCAGGCCTAAGTAGGCTCTTTCTGTTGAGTCTTTTGATTCATAGTCACTTTCCTCTAATGTATACCCACTATCATCATGGATGGACCATGTGAATATTTTTAAATAGCGAGGCCCCTGGTAGGCTAAGCCAAGTTGTGCCTCATCATCACTTGATTCATATCCATTCTCCTCATCCCATGAGTTGTACCCTATTAGGGTGGAATCAATTGAGATGTTTGGATGATAAAATTTTGGTGGTAGTACGTTTACCATAGCCACTTGTTTGTTGCTCAAAGTTCCTATTCTTAGGGGGTGATAAGGAATGAAATAAATGTCTTTTCATAACTCTAAGCTTAATCTATCCAATGCCACTGCAAGAGAGTCATCTCGACCTCTGATATAATAGCCTAACCCAAATCTGTCAAAGGGAAGCTGATATTGTGGCTTGTATGGCCACCTGCACCCCTGCTCATATATACTAAGGCCATAGCCATGCTAATGGCAATGCTCAGAGTAGCTTAGAGCAAAATTGAGATTAGAGAGGTAATGAACATTGACCATGAATAATTCATCACTACCATATTCTATGTTTGAAGACTTATGGGCATAGTACAAGATGACATAGACAAAATTGGTTTAGTTAGAAGGGATTCCAAGTGGAACCACTGTTCCCACTGGCGGCCTCAAGTACATAGGTCTTCCCATGTTTTGTGCAGACTCAATGATAGGCATAAAGGTAATGTTCTACACAATGTACTCCCCTATGCCTATGCTTGCCAACGAACGATACTGGCAAAGCAAGGTGGTAATCACTATCTTCATCTTGATATTGAAGATCTTCTTCTTCCATAGGACTTGGCATTTCAGTAGTGGCTATGGTTGGCACTTCCTTGGGCCTTTATTCTTTGACTAAGGGTACCTTTAGCTTCCTATTGTCTTTTGGTTTTGATTTTGATGGTACTTTAGAAGCATTGACTATTTTGAGTGCACCATGAGGTGTTGATGTGCATGGGTCTTTTCTTACCCTTTTATCTTCGTTATCCACTTGTGTGGTTGGGGATGAAGGCACTATGTACAGGTGGGTAGAAGGGATTAATAATCCTCCCAGAATGTCCACCTTATGGATGTAATTTAAAAGGCTCTTCATCGACCAGAACCACATAGACTTTGTTTTCATGCACATACTTGACACACTGATGCAATATCGAAGGCACACGCTTCATGGCCCTTATCCAAGGATGACCTAGGAGGATATTGTACTGCATAGCTCATTACAATACATGCCCCATCATAGGGATGGTCTTGTGTTCCACCTTGATGGGTAGGACTATCGTTCCCACACTATTTCATAAAGCATCATTAAAATCTCTCAATGTGTAAGCTCCTGGAATGATATTGGACTTGGGGATCTTGAGGTGCTCTATTGTTGTTGTTGTGATGATGTTTATGGATGAACCTGTATCGACCAAGAATCTCTTGAAATGTAAGTCATTGATTGCCACCACAATGTTTAGTGTAGGGTATAGTAAGGTAGTAGGTACTGTCTTAATCTCATAATCATATAATTGAATTGTAGGTTCTTGGAATTCTTGTACTTGTCCCATAAAGTGAGTGAATGCATTTGCATATTGTGATTGGAGCTCAATTGTCCTTAAAATATTCATTAGAGTCTCCATATGCTTTGGGGACTATTGTATGAGCTCATAGATGAATAACTTAGCTGGAGTCATCTGTAGGTTTTGCTCCAATCTACTCCGAATAGTTACCATAGGTCATGTTGGTGGACCTAGAAGGTTGTCTTACCTCTACCTAGGTGCATCTGGGACATTCATGGAAGCTACAGGAGGTTGCGATTGACCATACCGCCTAGTCCTTGTTGCTATGTTAACAATATCAACCATCCCAACGCATCCGTGGGTAGGTATATCAACTCAAAACTGATTGACTTGGGTCCATTGCTCTCTAGAGGCATCATGACTGGGCAATGGATTTTTTGTATGTGCCCATGTCTCTGTTATCAGGAGCCAGTGGATTGTCAACTTTGAGTTCTCCTGCCTTAATCATGTTTTGCACTTGATTCTTAAAAACCAACGCAAGCCTCAATGTCATGCCCTGGTATCATGTGATAAGGGAAAAATTGATATTCCCTATATCCTTTTGGCTTAGGATGGTTGGGATATATAAGAGGTATATCAATAAATTGAATCCTCCTAACCTCACTCAGTTGATTAAAAATTGATTGCATTGATTCTGTCAGAGATGTGAAATAGCGAGGTGGCTTGCATTCCCTGTTTTGCCCTTGATTATTCCTTTGGTTGTAATTGGCTAGTGGAGGATGTGCTTAATAGTTCTGGGGTTTTTGTGCACCCCCATCCTTGGGTGTAGCCAATACAACTTGATTGACTGGAGTAGGGTTGCCCTACTTTTTCTTGCACTTGTCATTCTTACCATTCTTGTTCTACTCCTTTTTGTTTTGGAGTTTAATGGTTCCCTCAGCTACTTTTAATTCTTCGATGAGCTTGTATTGTTCCAAAGGTTCCTCAAATGAAGGATACTGATGAAGTTGTAGTAATAGGAAGATGTGTTTAGAGCAACTTTTGGTGAACATGCGAATGATTTCTTCTGTGGGAATGGATAATGATAATTTTTCCATGACCTTTCTCCATATATTCCCATAATCCATTACTCGCTCATCATCATATTGTCTCAAGTTGGCCAGGTCTAAAAGGTTCACCTTCTTCGTAACACCAAAGGAGAAATGCTTTAAGAATACATTTACTAGTTGTTCAAAGTTGGTTATGCTATGCTTAAGTAGTTGGTTGAACCATTGAGTGGCAGCACCTAAAAATGTCATTATAAATATTATTAGCATGAGAGCATCATTGTATTCAAGATGAAAATAGGTGTTGATAAAATTGGTGACATGATTTTTTGCATCCTCTACACCCTTAAAATTTTCTAACCTAGGAATGTCAAAGTGCTTATGATATGGAGGGCTAGGGATTTATGGGCATAATGGTTGGTTGTGTATTTTTCTCAATAATGGTGAGTTCCTGGCTACTTCTTGTTTCTCAAAGGCTTTCATCTTTTCAAAAAGCTCTTGAAATGCCCTTGATGCATGAATTTCCTCCTCTTATAGGCCTAATCACAGTGGCAATGGAGGTAACTCTCTATCCATTTGATTTGTTTTGTTTTCCTCCCTCCTATGAGAGGACTTAGGATTGTGATCCTAATTTGTTATTTTTGCCCTTTTCCCACTAGTTGGATTTTATTTATGGTTTGGTGGGGTATTTCATTGTGGGCTATCTTGTCTAGTACACCTCTCCTTAGGTGAGTCAGCATGTCTAGTTCTTTGGTGGTCACCACCATTTATCTGTAAATTGTTAAGAGCTAGCCGCTCAACCTGCTCTCTTAAGCGGTGCTCATGTTGGCACAAGAGTCTTTCTATTTTTTTATCCTATTAGAGAGCTTCCACTAGATCTCGATCCTTATGTAATGTATTTTATAACCACCTCATTTAGTCAGTTTGCACTATCATATAAGACTCATGTTTATCTGAGTTTGTTCTTGTTGTATTGACTCACAAATTCCTCGAGGATGTTTATGTTGTACCTATACTCTTACTAGCTAATGTGACTTGTTCAGTGTACTATTGACTTTCCCTATGATCAGATTGTACATCTACTATAGGGTCACTCTGAGGTACCCCCATACTGGGAGATGTGTTTAGAAGTCATAGTTCATGAACTTCTAGATACAGAGTTCTTAGTAGCTATCGTTCTTTGAGTTGGTTGTGTAGGAAACCAAACCAACCCATATAGCTATCTTGTTTTCCATGGCTAGTCCCGTAAGGTGCCATTCACTCCTATGAGGTCATAGTCTATGAGAATATTTCCTTTTGTGCAAAGGCTTTATTCTATCTTATTCCCATGACTAGATGTAGCTCTAGTTTCCTGCCCTTTAGTGGGCATACTTGTTTCATATGTTTCTTGTGAATCTTGAGGTGTTGCAACTCTTGCTTGCCTTCTTGATGAACAGGGCTTTGTGGTGACATGTTTTCACCATGTGGATGGATATGTAGTAGTATCGTCATCCCTATGTGAAGATTTAGTTTTAGAAACTTATTTATGTCCATGTGAGGAGGAATCCCTTGAAGCTTCCTCATGTCTTTGAGATGTTTCTATGTTTAGAGGAGGCCCTTGAGTTCTCCTCATGTCTCCTTAATGAGGATGGTTGTGAAGCCTCTCTTTTTTGTGACTTTGTTCCATGATGTGGTTTCCTACTTGGGGTTTCTCTAGGAGATCCCCCAAGGGTTGATTTATCACTCCTTAGGCTTGTGGAGCTACGTCTCACGGTCTTACGGGTAGGTCGTTCAATGTTACTACGACTCTACCTATAGGTATGAGTTGATTCAATCTCTCCCTAAATATCAGACCGAGGGTTTTTACTTCTTGTTTTGACCATATTGTCGATGAATTGATCTTTTGAGTTGTAATTTAGGAATAGCCACACAATACCAAACAAATGTTTATCTTGATTATCGATTTAAGTGTTCCCTAAACTATTTTGTGTGTTTTGATGTGTTGTTCTTTCAATTTCTTACTCTTGTTCTTGGATTAAAATGAGAAGACTCATCCATAGTGATAATCAATTACACTCGTGCCAAACATGATTTTCTCAAAATAAGCTAGGGTACACCGCTGAAGACCCAGTAGGGGGTTCGCCTAGCTCTTCCACTCTAAACCAATGATTGTTCCAACAATGGGAGACAATTTGAGCACAAGTAACTTAGTGTCACTATAAGTAAGTTTCTCAATCCATTTCTAGGAAGCTCTAGGGGGTAAACCAGTGGAAGGAGATGAATTCCAACATCATCGGACTGAATTGAGGGTTGGTGATGAAATCCAACTCCCCAATGTTTAAATGAGATGTGCGTGTGTGGTGTTCATTTTAATCTTGCATAACATAAAGTGCATCATATAGTAGCAATGAGTCTTTCCTATATGCCTAAGTACAAAAATATGTTTCAATATTTAGAAATATGCATGAACTACTATTATTTGTATGAGCACACTTTATTTTGTGCAGCTATGGCATCTAGCAGGGCCTCAAAGCAATCAAACAACATACAATGTCTAGTACGTTGGATTCTAGGGTGCACTTTTCAGGCATAATCCGTTGTTCCTAGCAACGCCTAGTGGAAATCTAAAAGAAGATCTAAGATATGCAAAATGCTTAATTCTTTCTCCTTTTATTCTTTCAATTTCCAAACATAAATGTGCTTTAAGTTCTCTATTTTAGATGCACAGAAGTAGAAAAAAATCTATAAAATATCAGATTAGTTGTACCAACCTTTGATCTAGCTCAGAGAGTTAGTGTTTTGACCTTTGCTGCACTCCAATTCTGGTCGCTATTGACCATAGTGGTTGGTTCTTGGCCACTGTTAGTGGAAGCAACTAAAGCTCTATTGGTCGTTGTAGCTCAAAGGGGATGATTTATGGTAATTGTAGCTCAGAGCAACTAGAAATGCACACAGAACTAAGTTAGTATTTTGATAGCAAATGAAAAATTAGTGGAGGTCCCACCGTGATCGCCATCTGTAGCGACCCTGGGATGCACTCACCACTCTATTTTATGCTACTTGCAATGTATTAAGAACCCAATATGAAATGGAAGACAATGAAAAGCAAATAACATGGAAATAACAAAGATGGATATTTTTATTCATATTAAAACCTGGTTACATGTTGGTCCCTCTTAGGGATACCCATTTCAATACAATAAGGTTACAAATAGGCAAAGAGTACCTCTTCCACGAAGAGGTGGTGCTCTTCCAAAAATCTTCTTGGTTTCACACATGAAAATTTATAAGGGATTACAAATGCCTCCTTCTCTAGGTCCATTTCCTAGAGGGATCCGTTTTTCTCTCCTATATTGCAGACTCCGTCTGATGAACCTATGGCCCTATAAGCAATGAAATAACAACACACACTTAGATGTCTGGGAATGCCTCCTCGAATGAGGTTGTTAGCAAGGGATAAATGAAAGCAAGTGTAAATTAGACTAATTCTATGAATGTGAACGAATGAAATGATGTTATGCTAATGATATGCTAAAATAATGAATCTAATGTCTAGGACCCTAAGCTAAGCCTACAGGCCATTGTCTGAGACAACGACTGCTTAGAGTGATTCTCGTCCTCTTCGATCCAAAGCTATGGATCAAAGCTTGTATCTGATGTTGAAATAATGGTTGCTATGCTCTCATATATGTCAGGACATTTTTGTACATGCGGTATCCAAGAGAACTCTCCAAGTCTCGAAAGCTCTCCTTAGTGACCAATATTGATAAAATATGTATATATCTGATCCCCCTAGTGCTCTTAGGCTTGCACCTTTTATAGTGTGAAACCCTAGGTCTATGTCCAAGCCCTAGGAATAAATTTCTCATGCGTAGTGTGAGTTAGCATGAGAATATTTTTTGTATTTTCTATGTTTGGATGTCAGTTAACTGAAATATAACTACCAACTTGAGTCTCCTATGTGAACTGGTCATTAGCATGAGAAGATTTTGTCCTTTTTTTATGTTTGGAGGCCAGTTAACTAAAGTATAAATACAAACTCAAGTCTCCTATGTGAACTAGTCATGAAAAGGAATGCAAAGTTACTCCCGCTCACCTTTATTGCATGCAGACTGCCACTTCTACGTGTGATTAGGCCTGTTTTTTGGCAAAACTACTTTTAGGGTTTAGTCATTGTCATCTACAGCGATTAAGATCTGGTTGTTGTCATCTATAGAGACTAAGGTTTGGCCGCTCTAGGCTTGAGTGGCTAGGATCTGGCTGCTCTTGGCTTGAGCGACTAGGCTTGGATGTCTTGAAAAGACCCCAAATGAGTGGTGAGAACCACTGTTAATGCTTGGAAAGTCCAAGATAATGTAATCTAATCTTATGAATGTGTCTATGTGAGCATCTCCCCTAAGAATGACACGATTTAGGTGTCTACAAAGAGGTGGCAAGGCTAGGCTAGGCTAGTCAAAGTAGACTAGGTGAGGTGGAGAGGCTAGGCTAGTCAAAGTAGACTAGGTAAGGTGGAAAGCTTAGCTTAAATTATGATTAAATTTAATTAAGTATGTTTTTTAGCTATAAAGCAAGTTTTGACCAGAAAGGTGACTTTTGACCATAAAGTGCTTTTTAACCATGGTGAAATTTTCAACCTTGGTTGAGTTATGAGGGAGGTCACATGAGGACGTATGATTAAGTGTAGGAAGGGGATTAAGTAGCCTAAGGGGGCTAAAGATGATAAATAGTGATTTTAATAAATGAATATTATTTTGAAGCAAATTTATGCAATTTTTATGGGTTTTGCAAATTGATCAACTGCAATGATGGGAAAAGTCACAATGTGTGACTTGTGGGTGCCTAAAGTCCTCCAAAATTTAGGTTGAGAAAAATAATTTGAGACGAATACTGAGAAAAAATTGTGCTAATGACTATTAATACTTCTAGCTCAATGTTGGATCATCTCTCTAATGAATATAATTATAGATTTGTATCCTCATAATGAATAAAATCTTATAAAGAACCTTGATTTTCTCTATAGAGGTAGTAAAACCCACCATAGATCTCACAGTACACTAGACAACTCAATACAAAATGCTCCTCTAATTATCACTCATTGTTGTAATGTCTATATATGCATTGAAGTATTGTGATAAAGTTTTCTAACTCCAAATGATTTGATGTGATCATACCAATATTTAGCCCAAAGGAAATATCAGTCCAAAAGAGAACTTGGTGTACTTAGGAAAAGTTATGACTATATATTCTATTTTTATATATTACTCCAAGTAGAGATGCAATTTTTTTTTATAATTATTCTATTAGTTTTGTTGAAGTTCATTTTATGTAGATACTATAGATCTCATTCTTAATGCAATTATGAACATCTCTTTTGGAAATGTGAGGAGCATTGATGGAAAATATATTAGGAGGAAGATGATTAATACCAACACCAATTCCTATAGAAAAAAAATACATTGGGCACACCAAGTATTATTGATCCCTTGTTCAAATAACATCATAGATATTTGAAAAGCCTTAATTAAATTTATATTATATCTAATTGTTGTATCTACCATACATATTAATATATGAAACCACATCAATACCTAAAATACAATTGAAAATGAAAAGAATGAATGCCAAATTCAAAAAAGATAATTCTATGTGGAAATACATTTATAGAATGAAAATAAGAACTCCATCAACCTAAGCCTAACTGGTATAGTGAAGTTTATATCCCCAAATGACAACCATACAAGACTGTTGGTGACACTAAATTTTGAAAGATACATATTTTCTTTGTTTTCTTGAAACTAGAGTTGGAAACACTCTCTCAAATGTATTAAATGAAGTATAACCCTTACATAATCTCTCTTCTATAATAGGATTACATTTAAGGTAGGTCTTATGAAAGGTACACTATTGTAAGTATAAGAGGAAACCACTTCAAACAAATTTTCTTTGCAAATGAGGTTAGTTTCTTGTGCTCCTTTCCTAGATATATTGAAAATAACACATGTGACTAAAATCAATAATACACCACTAAACTAATCTCATGAAACCCTATGTTACATTATAACTAAATGTTATTATTTAATCATTATTTAAATATAAAAAAAATATAAATAATTAAAGAATACAAGTTTCCACAACCTATAAGAATCAAATACATAGTTTTTGAAATTCAACTATATAAAAGAGTTTGGAAACTTAATGTTTGGAGACACTTTATAGTCTCTTCATTAGATATAAAATGATAGAGGATTACTAGAATGTTTTTCTCATAAATATAACACTTGATACAACTTACAATTCCAATGTAGCTTTAAACCATATATCAATTATAATAGTTTATGTTCATCCCATTAATACAATAAAAACACCTTAAAATCTATATTTTTTCTAGGGTAATTTATTTCAATAGTGAGATTGCATGCAATGCAACTTACAATTCCAATGTAGCTTCAAACCATACACCACTCATAATAATTTGTGTACATCCCACTAATACAATTAATAAACCTATAAATAAATGTTTTAAGGCTAATGTATTTCAATAGATGGTTATGAATTATTATGAAACATAATATAAGCTACCCAAACTTTTAACTCAACTTATAATTCCCTTATGACTTTATTTAGTTTTAGATTTAAACCTTACACCAAAGCAACAATATTCATTGTCCACCCCATTTAAGTTATGCGTTGCACTTGTATATATTATTTTCATAAGAAACTTTATGTGAGAAATCCTCTATCATTATTTATGTTTTAATTATAAAGAGATTGTAAGCAATATTAAAACATTAAATTCCTATGATAGAGCTCCTTAGTAGATTTTGAATCAAATTTTAGAGAACTTTGGTTTCTCTCAGGGCTAGAGAGAGTGGATTATGAGTTGTGTATCTTTGACCTACTTCTTAGTCCTCATCAATGGTATTCTCTCATGTCCTTTTAGGCCTCTAGAGGAATTCTGCAAGAATATCCTATATTCCCATACCTCTTTATTATTCTAGCTAAAGTATTGGGAAGATTTCTTGGAAGGAACAAGCAACAAGGAGTTATTTCATGAGTGCATGTGGGAGTGATGAATCTGACCCATTTAAAATTTGTGAATGATACTAGATTACTTGAAGCAACTAATGTCAAGTAGGCAAGAGCATTCAAAGCTTTCTTAAATACATCTGGAAGCCATAAGATAGGGAGTGAATGCATCCAAGTCCAAGGTAGCATCATTTAATCCTGAAAGGTGGATCAAATATCATATTATAAACATATTAGGATTCTCTCAAGGCTCCCTCCCACTAGACTACTTGAGGTTTTCACTCTACTATAAGAAGTTGAAGATGGCATATTGGAAAATACTAGTGGACAAAATTGGTGTGAAGATAAATCATTGGATGTATTTTTGGGTTTCATTTAGAGGAATAATGAATCTTCTTCAATCAGTGGTTCAAGCAATGTCAATTTATATGTTCTCTATCCTTGTTGCTCTCATTGGAATCCTGAAGGAGCTAGACTCACTCATGCACAAATTTCTTTAGGATGGCCCAAGGATGGGTAAGTTATTGTATCTAGTAAGTTGAGACAAAATCTACCATCCTAAAACAAGTAAAGGATTAGGATTTTGAAAAGCAACATTTAATAACCAAGCTCTAGAAGGCAAGATGTAATGGAGATGAATCTCCAATCAAAAAGCATTGTTTAGAAAATTCATTACCAGTAAGTACTTGAGTAACATTCCCCATTAAGAATTAGGTTGCATCTCTATAAGTGACCAATGTTTTGTTGTTTGTAAGGTGCTGAAATTAGGAGAGAAAGTGGTAAAACCAAACTATTTTGCAAAGTGGGTAGATACAATAAAGAAAATTTTTGAACCAATTCTTGGGATCAATACCCCCCTTAATTTTAGAATTTCTAGAGCTATATCTCCTTCAAAAAATCCTTAAGGCTAGAGGTTAGATCAAGACAATATACTACAAACATACAAAGAATATTGGGACCTCTCTTATGCAACTAAAGTAGTAGGAAAGTGGCCAATCCCAATATCTCTTAATTTGGTACCATAATTAGAGATGATATTAAAGCAACACCACCTTATAGGAAAGGAGGAAGAGGACAAGATAGCTTGGGGTCATGGAAACTTAGGCATCTATATAGTTTAGGAAATTTATAATGAATTGCTGCCTCCCCCACCAATATTTTTGGATGTTCCATGTGATAGAGTATGATCGACAAAGGGATGGCAAATAATTTAATTTATTTTCCTACCAAGTTATGCATCAGAGATTCCTCACCTATGATAACTTATAGAAGAGGGGTTTTCATGGCCCCTCTAAATGTATAATGTGCAATACCTAGGAGGAGATAATAGATCATTTGCTCTTTTAGTGTGAATTTTCCCTAGAGTTGTGGAGTCGATGGGTTGATCTCTTTAAGGTTTTTCTTAACTAGCAGTTAATACTTACTAGTATATGGGAGGTCTAGTTATGAAGAAGGTTAAAAAATAAATCAATTTAGTTGGGTTGGTCTTTGGGTTTGAGCTTTATCTAGTGGCACATATGGTTGGAAAGAAATGCTAGAATTTTTAGAGAGGAATACACTTTGATATAACTTGTTTGGAATAAAAATTTGAATAAGGTTATAGAAATAGTAAAAGCTCATGTAGGGGAGTATAAAAACTAGGAGGAAGAGAATACTGCCAAGAGGCTAACTAATGGGGTTTGGAAAAACCCACCCCTAGGTTGGAAAACAATAAACACATATGGAGAATCCAAGGATAACCTAGGGGTAACAAGCATTGGTTTCCTTAGAAGAGACTACAAGGGGAAGGTCCTTCATTGGGAATTGAAGGACCTTCCCCTTGTAGTCTCTTTTGAGGAAACCAATGCTTGTTATCCCTAGGTTAACAAGCATTGGAATAGTAATAAATAATGAATTAAAGGCTTTGGAAATCAAAAAAGGATATCTTAATGCTTGGGAGAATGGATTTCAAAATATCATAATGGAGTCTAATTCATAAATTTTTGTGGGGTCGCTAGATATGATTATGAATTTTAGATCAAGTGCATGGCAAATCAAGAACATAGTGAGTCAAATCAAAGCCATTGGTAATAATTTAAGAATGTCATCCTGGTTCATGTAGGCAAAGGAAAGAATGTTGTAACTGAATTTTTGGCTAAAATGAGTAATGAGCATCATGTTGGTTACTTGTTTAAATTCGATCAAAATAGGAATATTGTAGATTGGATGGAGGTGAACCAACAAGGATTTAGGCAATGAAGTGTGTAGGACCAAGGTAGATGATTATGATGATTAGCCTTTGGTCTAACATTGAGTTGTTACTTGTAGCACTATTAGTACCAATTTGGGGTAAGCCCCAAAGTCATGGCAAGAGAGAGAAGCTAATCTGGGCTCTCTAGAATAGTATTAACCAAAATTGTAATTAGGATAGGAGTTTTTACTCTTTGGATTGCACTAAGAAATTTGTGGTCCAAGAAGAAGTTAGAGTACTTTTTATTAAGATCTTGGGGCTGGTAAAAAATGGTAGACCAATTATTGTAACTTTTGATGTGTCTTCTTGATAAAATTTTCACCTTTTTCAAAAAAAATATCATAACATTAAAAAATTTTAAATTCTTTTATGTAAAAAAAAAATTAAAATTATATACTAAATATTAATAATATATTTATTAATTTTAAAATCAAATATGTATAGTAGGGTTTTGAAAGGGTTGTCACCCTTTCCCTTTTGCATCAAGTTAGTCAGATTGAGCTATATAACCTAGTTGGTGTAGTCGATATTTGAATCTTGGTGTGAGCTACATGATCCATACACCCAACCATATAACCAAGGCCCCTTTGAAATTTTTTAAATCATATATTATATTAACCTTATTTTTATATAATATATTAAAAATTTAAGTTTAGTTTATAATTTTCTTTCTTTTGTTATAAAAAAGATAAGAGTGTAAATTAGGAAAAGTAATTTGACACATGTTTATATGTTAACTTTAAAATAAAAAAAGGTTATAAGCATTAAGATACTCAATTATTATGTCAAATTGAGAGGAGTCTAGTATATATATTTTATAAAAAGGGTGAAAATTTTATTAACAAGACATGTCCAAAGTTACAACTATTGGCTTACCACTTTTGGCCAGCCCCAAGATTCTAATAAAACTAACTCTAACATCTCCTTGGACCACAAATTTCTTAGTGTGATCCAAAGAGCATAAAATCCTATCCTAATTATAATTTTGATTAACATTATTCTAGAGAACCTAGATTAGCTTCCCCCTCTTGCCATGACATCGGGGGCTACTCCAAATTGGGACTAAGAGTGCTACAAGCAGTAATGTGATATGGTACAAGAGACTAATAATCATAATCAACTACCCTTGTCTAAAAAACTTCTTTGCCTAAACTCCTATTGGCTCATAATAAAAATTATTGGTTAACCTTCATCCAATCTACAATATCCTTATTCTAATTAAATTTTGACAAGTAAATAACAAGATACTCACTTTCAACCTAATAATAGGCCTCCCACTCTGACTTTGGTGCTCTGAAACCCTTTGAGCAGGAGGCCTCCTATTTTATTTGTTGGACCTAGATCTTTGTTATGGTCTTTATGCTATGCATTGGTTGGATGGCTTTATGACCAAGGTTTTTTATGGTTGGGGGCTCTTGTTGGTTAAATCTATATTTTTTTGGATTCGGTTTGCCATTGAACATCTATTTGAGGTTTTTTAGGAGGAGGGTTAAATGGTGACCCAAACCTGCAGGGGATGATCTTGGGTTGTTTGTATCACTACAAAAAGTTTTGGTTGTTGACCCCTTGGTTGGATTTGGATTTGTGTTACTTTGGTTGGTTGTTGGGTGATGTTGTTACTAGGGTTGGTTGCCAGTTGAGGGACATTTTTTAGATTGCTCTATTTTCTTATGGGTTTGGTTTGTCATTGAAAATATGGTTGAGGTCCCTGAGAGGGATAGGGTCAAACGCCTACCCAAACCCGTTGGGTGTTATATTGGGTTGTTGTTGCTACGATAATATATGGCTATTGTTCCCTCGACTAGTGTTGGCTTTGGTTGCTCTATTACTCTAGTTAGCTTTGGTGGTTTGTAGAGTTTTTATCTCTAGTTCCAGCACTGGTGGTTGTGTTTGATCCTAGGGTTCCATGGCTATATTTTTAGGATTTTTCAAGTAGATTCAAGCAATTGGCTCCGGGTTGACCTCCTGCTCTGACTTTGATGCTCTAAAACCCTTTGAGTGGGAGGCCTCCTATTTTCCCTACTAGACTTGGCTGTTTATTATGGTCTTTATGCTCTACATTGGTTGGAAGGCTCTGTGACTAGGGTTTTTTTTTTGTTGGAGGGTCTTGTTGGTTCACTTTGTATTTCTTTTGGATTTAGTTTGCCATTGAATATTTGGCCAAGGTTCTTAAGGGGGATAGGGTCAAATACCAACCCAAACCAGTAGGGGGTGATCTTGGGCTATTTGTATCACTACAAAAAGTTCTAGTTGTTGACCCCTTGGATGGATTTGGCTCTATGTTACTTTGGTTGGTTGTTGGGTGATGATGTTACTAGGGTTGGTTTCCAATTGAGGGCCCTTGGTTAGATTGCTCTACTTTCTTATGGGTTTGGTTTTTCATTGAAAATATGGTTGAGGTCCCTGAGGGAGATAGGGTTAAAAGCTAACCCAGACTTGTTCGGGGTGATATTGGGTTGTTATTGCTACAGTAATATCTAGCTATTATTCCTCTCAAATAGCACCAGCTCTACTTGCTTTGTTACTCTGGTTATATTTGATGGTTTGTAGAGTTTTTATCTCTAGTTTGAGAACAAAAATATTTGAACCATAAATATTAGGAAATATTATTCATAAGAAATAGTTTAGATACAATTGCAATTGGCTAAAGATAGCCAACGCATTGCTACCATGAAGGTAGTTAACAACAAATGAAATGGTGCTAACATACTAACAAGATAGGAAATTACGTCAACTAATTAACAATAATATACCAATTAATTAATAACTAATATTCGCTAACAATGCAAATATATACCTAGGATAAAAAATAATGTAGTAACTAAAATCTACCCTAACATCCCCCCTTTATTGCATTATTTTAAAATATAAAGAGTGTTGTGAAAACACTCAAATTTGACACATGCACTTGCCTTAGTGAATATATCTACAACCTATTCGTCGATGGGAATGTAGTAACTTATATTCTATCTTAACAAAAATGGTAATTACCCAAGATAGGAATCTAGATATTATCCAAGATAGGAATCTAGATATTATCCAAGATAGAAATCTAGATATTATCCAAGTAATGGGATAATTACTCTAACACCCCCCTTATTCTATTATATACATTATTTGGGTAATGTATATAATTCCCCCATATAGTGAAGGAGAGAAATGAAAGATGCTAGCTCTTGCTCTAGCTCGAGCTCTGGTACATGGCTCTAAGTGTACCTCTAGATGAGTACCTCTGGGTCTATCTCTAGATCTTTGTCACTAGATTTTTCATTGGGTCTACCATAGGTTTTACCTTTCTTGTAGAAGCCATACAACATTTATTTCATCTTGGTTCATTGTGTGATATCTATCCATCCAAAATCGATATGAACCTTGTAGATCATTTTCACTTTGTACCAATAATTTGAAGAGGAGTGATTTGTACATCCACATGTGTCACAAGGATGTAGTTTCCAACACCTAGCTACTACATGTCATGTTCTTCCACAATGACTGCAACAATGCTTTGTAGGAGTTGTAGGAGATTTAGGTTTTACAAACATGGTTTTACTAGTACTTGCTTGTTCATCATAGCCAAGGCCTTCTTTCTTTGGCCTGACATTTGGCATTATAGGAGTTTTAATGCCTTTCCCATGTTTACCTAATCCTTTACCATTGAATCCTATTCTGTTCATGAGTTTGGATGTAATTCCTTTGGTGTTTTTTTCAAAACACCCAAGTTCTTCATCTTCATCAATGCTTTTAAAAATATGGTATTTCTCACCATTGATGAGATTATGGAGTTCATTTTGAGGAGGTTCAGTAATTAAATCACTGGTATCAAAAGCAAAATATACCTTTGTGTCGAGATCACCTGTGCTACAATTGATATTTGCCATGATAGATATGAGCTCACTTGTATCACAACAAGCATTGGCTACAATGGGCTTAAGGTCACTTGTGTCACAACAAGCATTCACCATCATGGGCTGAAGGTCACTTGTGTCACAAAAAGCATCGACCATTAGGAGCATGACCTATGATTCCTCATTGATTTCTATTTTATTTTTACACTGAGTAATATCAAGTGAAACAAATGACATGTATATTGCCCTTACAATGCCAATAGGGATTAGAGAACCATTGTTATGAAGGTCTTCACAAGCTTCAAAATCTTTGAGAATAGATCTTACACCATTGCGTAGTGTGAGAAATTTTCCATCCTCATAAAAATCCATTCCTTCCATCCCTGGTGGAAAGTAAGGACCTTTAATTGATTTTGCAACATCATCAGTTAGTTTTGGGGCATTCTTCTTCTTTGATCTACCCATTTTTAAGGTGTCGATATCTGCTGAAAATGCACCTTTTACAATAGAATTGTGCAAGAATTTTGACTAAGGTGTCATTCACTGCTGAAAATGCACCCTTATAAGTCTTCCCCCATTTTTCCAAAATATTTTTTGATGGGATTTTACAATAAGTTTGACTAAGGTGTCGGTCTCTGCCGAAAGTGCACCCTTAAAAGTCTTCGTCCCTTGTTGAAAAATATTCTATGAGGTAGGAAATAAATTTTAATCCCCCCTTCAAAAAATTGCAACTTATTACAAAGATTGCTGCCTAGGAAAATTTCAAAAATTTCACCAAAAAATCTCCCCTTTATTACAAGTACTTCAAGCAAAAGATTTGCTATTATGAAGCCTAAAAAAAGGTTTATAATGGTTCTACCTAGGTTATTAGAATAAATATTAGTTGTCTTAAGTTCTACTAGGATAGTCTAACTTGAGTTACCACTCTTCCATGAGGCAGGTGAAATATTAGTTTAGACTAGTTCAGATTTTTTTAGTTGTTGTAATCCAACAACTCACATTGATCAAACTTGCTATTTATACAAAGTTGATCCCATGGAATAATCAATCAGTTATTGATATTTCAGTGATGCTTTGCATATCTAATTGATTGTATTTCAATATTGTCCTACAATATTTCTTACATGGTACTAGAGCGAGGCTATATTTTGCAAGCATTCAAGTTTTCATAGATCTGGTTCACTTATTTTTTGGATAGTTTTAGCTCAACTTGCTTGAAAGTTATAGAGGAGCTATTTTTATCCATTAAAGCCTTTTTTTTGCTCATTTTTTATTGAAAAAATAAGCAAATTTTCATCTCTTATGCCAGTTTCTTTAAAAGTCAGTCTTCTTTAGAAGTATGTCATATATTTCAAATGTTTTAAGCTGACATCGTAGCATAAGATATTTTCTATATTTTCTTGGTTCTTTTTGAAATCTGGCCATTTCATGGTTTTCTTTCAAAACCCTCTGCACTCTTGAAGTATATTGCACTCCAGAGTAGTCACATTTGACTTGACACCCCTCCAATACAACATTATTGCACCAAAACAATGGCACCTCAAAGGCACCCTCGATAGCTACGTCATTGCCACATCCAAAGAGACGTCCCTCGAGCTACGACATTACCACAAACTACGAGCGCATACCTTGGTAGCTACTCGAAGGTGTATTATAATCAAATGTATGCTTAAAGGCTATGAGTTACATTATTACTCAAGGAGAGAAATGCCCTCGATCATGCACACCAATCAAATCCACCTATTTAAGATGTGATTAATCACCTTCACAATGCACTGGAGATGTGATTAATGTCAATATGAACATTGCAAATTGGTGGCAGACTAATAAAAAACTCGTCTCATCATAATTTTCCTGAGCGTAATAAGAGAAGACTCCCACTCTATCTGCTCTATTTTCAGCACATAAAATCCTCCCCAAATTTGGTGCTCTTCTACAATGGTCAATGCACTCATAAAACCCACATGATCTCTCCCTATCCTCCATAATGTAGGATAAGAGCTCGTAAAAACTAACTCACTGCCTCGAAGGTTATCCTCCATTTCTCATTATGAAGAGTTGGCACCCACCATTCACTGCTTATCCTCCATTGTTAGTTCTCCTCCATTTCTTCATTGGTTCATCTTGGTTCATTACTTCTACTACCTGGTTTTCTACTCTACCTGGTTCGTTGCTCTACCTGGTTTGTTTCTCTACCTGATTTGAGGTCTACCTGATTTGCTACTGCCAAAGTTTAGGTGCTATTTGAGCTCTACCTAGTTCATTGCTACAATATTTTGGGTGTTGTTCGAGCTATTCCTAGTTCACTGTTGATAAAGTTTGGGTGTTGTTCGAGCTCTACCTGGTTCACTGCTACCAAATTTTGGGTGTTGCTGCTAGTTCAAGCTATCTTTGGTTCAAAGGCGTCGCCAAGCTATTCACCATTTTTGAGTGCTACCAAAATTAAATGCTCTAAGGTTCATGTGATAATTCGTAGTATTTCATGATGGATTCATCACTCAAAGTTCAAGGTGTTCATCGATGCTATATTCATGTGTAGCACATTGTTCATTGGTTCACCTTGACATCGTTGGAAACACTACACCACTCGAGCATGTTTTATTTGAATTGTTTTAATTTTATTTAAACTCTTCTTTGAGAAAAGGTTTAAATAAAGAAAATATATCCACTATAATTATATATTCGAAAGGATGCAGGTATCTTATAAACACTCATCACAGGGATAGAACCATTAAAATGCCAGCGACATTTCATTACAAAAATTGATGTTATTTTGTAATATTGGAGGATTGGAGTGCAAATAAGTTTTTTTAGAGATATTTTCTTTAAAAAAAATCTCATTTTTTTGTAACCTTTCTAAATTGGACTTTTCTCACTTTACTTTTAACTTGTGCCTATTCTATAAAGGCACTCTCAAAGTGACAAGTCCCTTTGTACTTTTCATAATACAAAGTTTTGGGGGGGTTATTGGTGCTACTTCTTGCACCTTTGTCTTGGTTTTGTCAGGAGGAGTATTGTTGTCTATTTTTGGAGGTAAAGTATCACTGTTGCATATCTTTCTGGGAACTTATGAAGGGGGTAATATTTTGCTGCTATATCTTCTTCATGTTATGGTTGTAAACACTTTCATATACAAGCAAGAACACATGATCAGGATTCTAAAATAACACCTAATATATACAAGAAAATACACATAATCAAAATTCTCATTTTAAGCAAAGCACAAATATCAGGAATATTTTCACACTTATAATATCTGTCATATCATAATCGTCTATGTTCCACGTATCATCCTTCTCATATACCTATAGTATCCCTCATGTAAGGGCGGTTCATTGAGAAGAATCGGTATAAATATTTGGCAGGTTATTATTCCTTCAAATGCCTATGTTCCACGTATCACTCTCCTCATTTACTTATAGTTTCCCTCATGTAAGGGCGGGTAAATTGAAGAGTTCGGTATAACGGTCTAGCTTCTACTGCTTTCCCTTCATTCATAGGAGTTTCTGTTGGTACTAATTTCTTGCATCACTCTTTTCTCATTAGAAGAGGGTTACATCATTGTCTTCTCTAAAAAGTACTTGCAATTAAAGGGGGAATATTGGTTCACTGTAATTTTTTGATAAAATAAATACAATTGACCCACTCACACCTCATAACTATCACACATGGAAACCAAAAATATTAAATCTCATTTCTCAAAAAGGGCTCACACACTTGCTAGAAGAAAATCAGCCTGAATTTGAAAAGGAATATGAAATATTTGTTCATAAAGGGCAAATGTATGAAACAATGGGTATTATAAGCACAAATGTAAATTAAAGCGTATGGTTTCACATTTCAGAATGTAAAACTCCATTTGAGAGTTGGCAGAAACTAAATAACTTGTTTGGTAAAGTGGATCAAATAAGGTCAATGCAGCTAGAGGCAGAGTTGATAACATTATCTCCTGAAGACTTCAGTGATATTGTTGACTTTCTTACCAAATTTAAATAAGTCCTCACTGAATTAAAAGGTAGTGGTAAAAATAAAATAGAAGAAGAATGCATCTATATTATTCTTTCTAAGTTAAATAGAGTATTTAAAATTTTTGTAACCACCTTTTTGTCTACAAAATATGCTCTTGGTACAAGTTTTAAAATGTCTTCTTTAGAGGAGTTTTGTGATAGGCTAACTAGAGAGGAAACAAAACTTGAAAAATATGAGATCTCTTCATCTTACTCAAAAGCATTAGTAGCATCTACCTCCACTAAAGAAAATTTCAAAAAGAAAGAAAGAGACCTTATAACTTGTACACATTGCAAAAAGGATGGACATTCTGTGAACAAATGTTGGAAAAGGCTACAACAACTATAGGCAACAATGAAGGATCACAAAATAGACATTAAAAATTAAATAAGAAAAGCCTTAAATGTTCAAGGTAAAGCTACAAAAACTTCATCAAATAATGGGTTCTAGATTCAGGGGAAACTCTGTCATGACCCTTTTTGGAGAAATAGGGTCATGTAAATATTTTTGGTAAATATTATTATATCATGTGTGGTGTGAGAGAAATAATAATAATAATAATTATTATTATTATTATGTGTGGTGTGAGAGAAAATAATAATAATAATAATTAAAATACATTTTATATATGCAACTTAAATGTGGGCCCAACTCAACGAAGGATTATAACATGGGGCTTATATATACATGAGCTCTTATATTTCTCATTATGTTTTGATGTTTTATGAAAATTGAGTGAGAGAAAAAACCTTATCTTCTTCCGTGGCTTTCAAGAGGTGCTCAAAGTTTTTAGGGGATTCCAATCTAGTAGTTGGGAGGTTCTCAACTATTGTGGTTGAGGAGTAAATCCATCCAGGGTTTACCTTTTGTGATTCAGAGGGATTTTAGTATTCTTTAGATCTAATTCTCTATCTAGGAGGAGTTCCCTCTTCCTAAGGGTTTGGTGATATCGTGGAAGTTTTAGGAGAATATATTTAGCATTGTAAGTAGTTATATTGCATTGTTTGTGGGTTATTCAGTGTTTGTAAGTCTTGTGATTGCAACATCCCATATTGGAGGTTATTTATCAGCATTCTGAGCATTATATGGGCAGAGTAAATCATCAGTAGCCACACATCCCATATAGAAGTATTCTCAACATATATTTTATGTTGAAAAAGGGTTTCTAAGACCCCAGTTTGGTTGCATCCCATTGTGCATGCATCTTCAATAGATTTTGGATGTTAATTTGAAGCAATTCATTGTGCCAGGTTCCAACGTCCCATATTTGGCTTGTTTGATTGTAATTTTGTGAGGAATAATAATAAGAATTGTGGTTTTGAGTCTATTAAAAAATTTATAAGTATTTGCATGGTGTATCTATTCATTATTATTGTAATTCCAGTTTTGTGTCTTTGAAGAAAAATAATAAATATTCACAAAAATATTTCATTTGCTCAAATATTGCAAGAATCATTTTTTATGTTTCTATTTTTCTATTTTGGCTCATTACAGTGGTATCAGAGCCATGATCTTGCCATCCTATGGATTAATTCAGTAATTTTCAAAGATTTGAAAGTTAGGGTTTTGTTGTCGTTTTTAGATCTAGGGTTTTTGAGGACTTAATTGCAAACTATGGGGAATGATAAATTTCTTGACATGATATCTGAAGTCGATAAAAGAAAAATGGATACACTATTGGATAAGTTGTCTCAATTACTATCAAATATAGATCAAGGTAGGAGTTATCCACCAGTTCAGAGTGAAAATTCAAAAATGGATGCCCTAGTTTAAGAAAAAGAGGAATTGTGTGAAGAGAATTCAGAAGATTATTTTCAATTGTAAAAATAGTTGTTGATGATGATATGCATACATTGGATGATTTATGGTTTGAGATTGAATCTGCATTATCTTAAATATATGGGATAGAAGAGTGTAATGTTGTTGATTTTGAACATTATGCCAAGAAAAATAAAATAAAATTACTACTACTTGGAGCTGATCTAGATCAGAATTATTCCTGCAGTGAAGATGGGACAAGTCCTGAAGAGAAAGTTTCATCAATTCCAAATTTGAAAGAATATGCCTTGTATCAAGAGCAATGCAAAGAACATGTCATGGAAGTAACTGATTTATATCATGGAGAAAAACCAGAAATTGTTGGCTGAGAATTTCCCTTGCTACATGAGGTATGTATGGAAAATATTTTTCATAAAATTGATGAAAATGATAGAATTATTACCAATGATAGTTTTTATGGATGTTGGATAAATTTTCTAGTTATGCCTATGAATGTTCACAACAGTTTCAGTTTATTTGATCTGGAAAGTGAGCATGAGTCTCACAGTGAGCAAATTATTTCAAAAGAAAGATTTTAGTCTTTGAATGCATGGGATCCAGACATCACTAGAAATAATGAAGGGTATTGCATTCATGAGATTTGTGATGAAGTAAACTCTGAAGGTGATTATCTTCATGTGTTTTATCCCCATTATTTAGAAACCAGAGCTGAGCTTTCAAAACTATTAAGTGATGATCAACAATTGTTTAGATCTCATGGTGAAGAAGTAAATTTTGCTCTAACAATTGATACTTAGCTTCACAACTTCTATATTGCACCTGCCTTCTAAATAAAACTACTATGTATCATTTGCCTAAGTGGATCTCAACAATATTATCAACAATGTTTAAAGTTTATGATGAAGGACTGATTAAGGAAGAGGTTGATAATGCACATTTGGAGACATCTTAAATAGCATTTGAAGACAGTATTGAAGGCCAAATATTGAAAACTAGGTTAGAAACAAAGGGGACATCATTTCAGATGTTCCTTGAACCCATTCTTCAATTCAAAATAGGAGCAATCCTTACAACAAAAAAAAGACTTTTTGTGGTGCATAAAACTATTTTTGGATCTCTAAAGGCTGTGATTCACATCAAATCTAAATTTATATTGTTTACTACTATTTTTTCCACTTGTAGTTGTTCATGAATGGTTAATTTTCTTGAATTTTCTAGGCATGTTGGACAAATGAGGTACATTATATTTGTTGAGAGGGTGATAACTGCTATGTTTTCAGGACATATGGACTGCTTCTCATATTTGCACTTTAATTATTTGGCTACATCTACCTTAGGGAAAAATAGTCAAAAATGTCATCAACAAGACCAAATCATTTATCAATTTCATGAAGGAATGGTAACAGGAATTGTTGCTACTAATGTTCTAGAAGAAGGTTTAGATGTCCCTCGATGCTATTTAATTATTTTTTTGATATGCCAGTAACACTGTGAAATTATATACAATATTGTGGGTGTGGGCAAATGCAAGGTTCTGACTATCTTATACTCACAAGAAGAGGATATGAGTTGGAAAAAATATGACTTGAGAAGATCATTACTGGGGGAGAAATAATAAGAGAGTGTGCCTTGAACAAAGATCTTGTTTATTCAAATTCTTACAGAGAAGACCTACAACAAGAAGATATGTATTGTGTGGAATCTACAGGAGTGATTGTCACATTAAATTCTTCTTTACCATTAATCTACTATTATTGCTTTCAACTGCCAAAGGATAGGTATTACAAACCAAGGTCTTATTTTCATATAAAAAATGAAGATGGCATCTGCATCCTAGAGCTCCTGATGAAATCTCTTGTCTTACATGTGAAGGCTCATGGAAATGTTGTTTTATTGAGGAAGTTAGTCTGTCTTAAATCTTGCAAGGAACCTCATGCAACTGGAGCTTTGATAGATAATATTTTACCTATTGAAGAAGAGGAACAAGTATATGAAGAAGATCAACATGAAATTGAAGAAAGCAATTTTGTATTGTATCCAAAAACTAGAAATATGGTACCCCTTGTTTGTCATTCTATTCCTCAAAGTGTGGTTAACATAATATAGTGTTTGGAAATGGATACTGGTGCTGTTATAGTCCAAATTAGAGCAGATGGCATTTACAAATTAGATAACAATCATGTTGATATTGCAAGAAAATTTCAAGAAATTATATTCAGTATTTTGAGATATAGAAGTTTGGACAGCATACTCAATTTACTTGATTTAGATCACCCCATTTCAATATCAAATTCACATATCATTTACCTGTTGTTGCCAATGAAAACCACTGGTATACTTGAAGCATTAAAGTCAACCATGATAAATTGGACATGCATCACTATGGTTTTATTTCAAATTTTCTCACCATCTAAAAGGGGTATTCAAAGAACACCTAGTGGACATTTTCCTCTAGGCTTGTTACAAAATTCAATTGTAATAACCATACACAACAGACAAGTTTATTGTATGTCACATGTCTCAAAGGATTCAAACTCAAGAAGCTATTTTTCTACAAATGGAGGTAGAGAAAAAGAACTTTCTACATACATAGATTACTTCAAAAGAAAGTATGGTACCATGATAGAAGCTGCCCAAAACTAAGCAAATGGAGGTAACAATTTGGTTCTTAATTATCTGGACGCTGATGGATTAAATTATGTATATAGTTTTGATGAGATTGTAAGGTTAATAGGACAACAGTATAAAAGGGAAGTTTGGTGGTGGTTAGAACTACAATATAAGCATAGGAATATTGGGTGTGAGGAGACATTTGAGCATAGCAACACTTGGTTAGTATATTGTTCTTTTACTTCTGATATAGGCGATCAAACAATGACTAAAGTATGTATACAGGACTATCAAACTTGGGCTGAGATGTTTGCTTTTGATGGTACTATTGATGTTGATCATGGTTGTGGAATGTTGAAAAGAGATAATACTACCATAAATGGGGATGTTGATGATATGATTAGAATGTCAAAGTTTGTTGATTCATATTATCCCTTAAGCTCCTTTTGTACTGTTGGGTTTACCAAATTATTTCATTGTACAGCAATGGAGGATGGAGGATATCTGAGTTTGGATGCATTTGGGAGGTTGTAACAGTCAACAAATATTGTTGGGGAAAAAAAATCATATCTGATATGTTTTTGTTTCGCTAATGTTTGCATACTTGAATGTGTCTTTCCAAAGCCAAAGATTAAGATCAGGCCAACACTTTACTCACCACTTGTTGACAGTTTTTGTTGGAACAACAACAAAGGATTTTTAGCAAATCATTGGGGAGCTATGAAAGCAACCATAACAACCCTTGCAATTAGCACATCATTGGATGTTGTTCACACTATGGGGATTGCTTCTTTTGCCATTTGTTGGGCTGCATATGCTGATATATTGACTGTTTTGGGTGAAAGGACTATTATAGTCTTTCTTAGTGATGTTTTGAAAATTGTTTCTACCTTATCATGGATTGTAATGGATGGTGAGTGGACTATCATTCAGTATGATGAAGAAAGGGACATTGCTTGGATTATTATTGGTTATTTTGAGACTGTTTTGATGGTTGTGAATGACACTTTAGAGACCCTTGGAAATATTTGGACAACAATTATGATTGGTTTTGAACAACCAACCAACCCTTCCTCCATGAGAAGTTTAGATCTAATCCTTATTGGTACTTGCTTTGACCTTCCATGGGTTAAAACATTAGCTACTTTGATCATCCTAAAAATTAATGGGAATAAAGTACAATTTGGGCATGGTAGGTTTTTCATCAAAATTGCTTGGAGGCTAATTTGGGACCCTGGAATTATAGTTGGTTATGATTTGGATCAGTTTGGAAATGTTGAGGTTATGCTCATATTGCTTGAGGACAAGCAATGTGAGAGGAGGAGATTTTTCATGATCCTTTTTGGAGAAATAGGGTCATGTAAATATTTTTGGTAAATATTATTATATCATGTGTGGTGTGAGAGAAATAATAATAATAATTATTATTATTATGTGTGGTGTGAGAGAAAATAATTATTATTATTATTAAAATACATTTTATATATGCAACTTAAATGTGGGCCCAACTCAATGAAGGATAATAACATGAGGCTTATATATACATGAGCACTCATATTTCTCATTATATTTTGATGTTTTATGAAAATTGAGTGAGGTAAAAACCCTTCTCTTCTTCTGTGGCTTTCGAGAGGTGCTCAAAGTTTGCAGGGGATTCCAATCTAGTAGTTGGGAGGTTCTCAACTATTGTGGTTGAGGAGTAAATCCATCCAGGGTTTACCTTTTGTGCTTTAGAGGGCTTCCAGTATTATTTAGATCTAATTTTGATTCCCTCTTCCTGAGGGTTTGGTGATACCGTGGAAGTTTTAGGAGAATTTATTCAGCATTGTAAGCAGTTATATTGCATTTTTTGTGGGTTATTCAGTGTTTGTAAGTCTTGTGATTGCAACGTCCCATATTAGAGGTTATTTATCAACATTCTGAGCATTATTTGGGTAGAGTAAATCATCATTAGCCACACATACCATCTGGAAGCATTCTTAGCATATATTTTGTGTTGAAAAAGGGTTTCTAAGACCCCAGTTTGGTAGCATCCCATTATGCATGCACCTTCAGCAAATTTTGGATTTTAATTTGAAGCAATTGAGTGTGCCAGGTTCCAACGTCCCATATTTGGCTTGTTTGATTGTAATTTTATGAGGAATAATAATCAGAATTGTGGTTGTGAGTCTATTACAAATTTTATAAGTATTTGCATGGTGGATATAGTTATTATCATTGTATTTCCATTTTTGGGTTTTGAAGAAAAATAATAAAAATTCCAAGAATATTTCATTTGCTCAAATATTGTAAGAATCATGTTTTGTGTTTCTATATTTATATTTTGGCTCATTACAAACTCATCATATGACTTCTTCACATGACTCATTCACTTCAATATCCTCAAGCGCAACTTGTAGCATAGAATTTGGTGACTCATACTTTATCCCAATCAAAGGAAAAGGTGACATATCCATTGATGGTGGTTATATAAATAATGTTCTGTATGTCCTAAATATAGCTACACATCTCCTCTCCATCTATCAGATTTGTACTTCTGCAAAGGGTAAAATAGTGCTATTTTCACCAGAAGGAGTTGAGATAAGAGACTTTCAAGAACCAAACTCTCTCATATCAAAAGGAGATATTGATCATAACACTCGCCTATTTCACTTCAAGGGATTCAAAAATTTATATGGAGCCTCCTATTTTGTTGTAGATGGAGATCTTGAAAGCAAAATTTGGCATTAAATGTTTGGACATCTTAGTTATAGCTATCTAAAGGAGTTGAATACTCATGAAATGGTAACAGGGTTTCCAAAATTCTCTTCTATTGACAGATTCTATTCTAGATGTGCTCTTGGAAAGCAACATCAAGATCCTTTTCATCCAAGTAGTTCTCAAAGAGCCTCACCCCATCTAGAGTTAATCCATAGTGACTTTATGGTCTTCCCAAAGCCTTCTTTCAAAGGAGCAAGATATGCCTTAACCTTCATTGATGATTTCTCAAGAATAACTTGGGTCTACTTTCTAAAATAAAAATGATGTTCTATCCCACTTCCAAATCTTCAAGGCCATAGTTGAAAATCAAGCTACTTGCAAAATCAAGCAAATTCATACATATAATGGGGGGAATACTTCAGTAATGAGTTCTCCATATTTCTCTCAAATCACTGTATAATTCATCAACATTCAGTCTCCCATAATCCATAGAAAAATGGCATTGCAGAAAGGAAGAACAATACTTTAAAAGACATGGAAAATTATATGCTTCACTCAAGAGATCTTCTAGTAGTTTTTTGGGCTAAGGCAATTAACTATGTAAATTATATTCAAAACTATACACCTCATAAAGCTCTTGGCCATTTGACTCCCGAAGAAGCATGGACTGGCTCAAAACTTGATGTCTCTTTTTTCAAAAAATTTGGGTGTATTGCTTGGGCACACATCCCAAAGAAAAAGAGGAAATCTCTAGATAAAAAAAGCAAACAACTTATCTTTGTTGGTTATTGTGAGGAAATGAAAGCCTACAGGCTCCTTGATCCCACAACTCATGAGGTCTTTTTTCATAGAAATGTACAATTTGATGAAACATACCCTCATAAAGATCCTCAATCATCCTCTTCCAACATTAATTCTCTTGAGCCATCTCCAATATTTGAGCCTCAATATAATGAAGATACCATACTTGAAATTGATCAAAATTAGGATCCTATACTTCAAACTCCAACTCAAATTCCTGCCACACCCATTACTCCTTCCACAATACCAAAATGGGCCTACACCACAATTCAAGAAGCCACTCCTTACATCCAAAATATTCCATCATCCAGATTAAGCAACTCCATAGATTCTAGTCTTGTTTGTCAGTCCATTTCCATAGATCCTCAATATTTCAAGGAAGCAACTAGTATAAAATAATGGGATGATTCCATAGAGAATGAATTTTCTTCCTTAATAAGAAACAAAACTTGGGATCTAGTCCCTCTACCTAAAGGAAGAAAAATGGTTTGCTGTAAATGGATTTACAGAACTAAGTATGGACCTGATGGAAAAATTGACAAACACAAAGCTTGCTTGGTAGCTAAAGGCATTTCACAAATTGAAGGCATTGATTATTCTAAAACCTTTGCACCAGTTGCAAAAATGGATTCTGTTAGGCTGGTACTCGCACTTACTGCTTCCAAAAAATGGCTAGTTTTTTAGATGGATGTTAAAAGCGATTTCTTACATGGTGACTTAAAAGAAGAAATATTTATGGAACAACATGCTAGATTTATTCAAGAATCCTCCCTTGTTTGTAGACTAAGGAAATATCTCTATGGTCTCAAACAAGCTCCTAGAGATTGGTATGAAAAAATGGACTCCTTCCTTATTTCCTCGTGATTTTTTCATTGTGAGTCTGATGCAAAAGTCTGTATTTGGAGAGATAAAAAAAACATCACCACACTTGTTCTCTATGTTGATGATATACTACTCACTAGTAGTGTCATTTCTCACATCTAAACTATCAAAGACTCCCTTTATGATAAATTCAAGATGGATGATCTGGGATTAGCTCATTACTTCCCTGAGTTTCAAATAACTCAAACAGATGCAGATATTTCATTATGTCAATAAAAATATACTCTAGATCTTCTTCAGTGGTTTAAAATGACTGATTGCAAGCCTTATTCCACACCCTTTCAATCTGGTTTCACTTTATATACTTCCTACAAATCCCCTCCATGTGATGCTACTCTCTATAGACATATTATAGGAAGTCTATTGTACCTCACTCATACTCGCCTAGATATTTTCTATGATTTTGGCTTAATATCTAGATTCTCTCATGAACCTCATTTCAACCATTGGCAAGCAGCAAAGAGAATCCTTCGCTACTTGCAACGAACCACTCACTTTGGGCTTTTATATGAGGGTGGATCCATGGATATCATTGGTTACACAGATTATTATTGGGAAGGTTCAGTTGAACACAAATGTTCCACCTCTAGCCATGTTTTTTGTTTTGGATCTTGATGGCGAGGTCAAGATTCAAAACACACCAGTCTCACAAATTGCAGTAAATTTCATTAATATGGTCTCTGTTACAGTTTTTCTCAGCACACTTCCTCCTCCCAAATCCCGAACTCACCATCCCCCATCCTTACAGCATTTCGGGTTTTTAACGAGGCCCCCGATCCTCTCGGCCATCAATGCCCTGCCTAACAAATTCAAATTCTAATTTTCCCTCCCTCGGTCGAACTTCCCAAATTTTGTCATAAATGGCCACTGCCTTACCCACCATGAAAACCTCATTAAAGATCTTCTCTAATCTGCAAACGCCGCCTTGGTCAGATCGTCCTTCCGCGCCTCTGTTTCGCCCATAATGTCCATGCTCTGTACTGTTGTGAAGACCATTCCCATCTTAATACACGCGGTCGCCAATTTCAATTTCAATCTTCGTGGCAGCCCGCGCGTTTAATTAATTAATTTTTTTTTTCTGCTTTGTCTTCGACTGACCGTGTCACTTTAACACACGTGGAGGTCGCGTGTCACTATGGCTTTCCTTCTCATTTGAACGCGTGTCCACAAGCTTGTCTTCATACTTGTCGCGATACCGCGACATGTCGCGATATCGCGACATGTCGCGATATCGCGACCCACTGTCCCTTTGCTTTCACCTTGGCAGAAAAAGTCGCGATATCGCGACATGTCACGATATCGCGACCCAACGGTCACCTCTCTTCAATTTGCAAATGATGCCGCGATATCGCGACGTCGCGATATCGCGACCAAAACCTTCTCCCCTTCTTCGTCTGCACCGAGCCTTTGATTTTAATTGCCAACTGTAGTCGCGATAACGCGACGGAAATTCAACGCTGTTGAAGTCGAAACAAGAGTCGCGATATCGCGACTCAAACTGGCCATTGCCCTTTCGAAGCTTTGGGGTCGCGATTTCGTGACCCCAACGCAACTTGTGCCTTTACTCTAAAACTTCCTCTTCTTTTTACAAAACCTCCCTCTTGGGCCAAGATTTGAAACAAACCCAACACAAGTACTTAGAAAATAAAAGCAAACAATAAAATGATTTGGAGGATGCAAGATTGCTCCTTGACCACCGGATGCTCCTGCATCAGACACCCGGGGTAGATAAAAAAAAGTGACCCTCACTTTTGTTTGGCTAAGGGGAGACCCAAGCGGTCAACCTCCGTCTTCGACAACCAAGTCGCATCTTCAGTTGGTCTGCCCCTCCACTTGATCAAATACTCAGTATACTTCCTGTTTCGGGTGCTCCGGCCTTCACGGGTATCTAATACTTCCTCGGCCTCATCTGTGCTTGGAGTAGAGGCTGGAAATTGCCATGGTTCTGGACTTTGCATGTCTGTACTTTCTCCCTCATGATATTCCACGAGATCTGAAATATTAAAAATAGGTGAAATATCAAGCCAACTCGGCAATTTCACTTCATACGCATTTCCTGACTCCCGCTTTCCCAATATTTTGCATGGCCCAAACTTTTTCATCTTCAATTTATTGTAAGTCTTGGCAGGAAATCTCTCCTTCCTGAGATACACCATAACCTCATCTCCAATCTCGAACTCCTTGAACCGCCGCTTCTGGTCTGCCCTTGTCTTATATTGACTGTTCATTTTTGTAATCTGTCTTCTTACTTCCTCATGCAGACTTTTTATATGCTCTGCAAATTCTTCTGCCTCGGCACTACATTTTTCTCTTCTGTCCAACTTTCTTAGCTCAGACACATTCCTCGGGCTGTTTCCATATACTATCTGGAACGGAGATTTATTTGTGCTTTTATTAACTGAACTGTTATATGCAAACTCTGCCTGTGGTAAGACCAAATCCCATCCCTTGGGTTGATCCACTATCAAACACCGCAGTAAATTGCCCAGGCTTCTATTGACCACCTCCGTCTGCCCATCTGTCTGTGGATGGTATGCTGAACTGAATTTCAAGTCTGTCTTCAATTTCTTCCACAGAGTTCTCCAGAAATACCCAACAAACTTTGTATCTCTGTCTGAAACTATACTTCTCGGTAGACCGTGAAGTCGTACCACTTCCTTGAAGAACAACCCAGCAATGTGAACTGCATCACTTGTCTTTTGGCAGGGAATGAAATGTGCCATTTTGGAGAACCGATCAACCACCACAAATACTGAGTCATTTCCCCTCTGTGTTCTTGGCAAGCCAAGAATAAAATCCATGCTTATGTCCTCCCATGGTCTCTCAGGCACAGGTAATGGCTGGTACAGTCCTGTATTTTGTTTTACACCCTTTGCCATCTGGCATATTCTGCAACTTTGCACAAACTTCCGTACATCTTGCCGAAGTTGTGGCCAGTAGTAATTTTCCTCAATCAAGGCAATGGTCTTATCCCTACCAAAATGCCCAACCAATCCTCCGTTGTGCTTTTCTTTGATTAAATTCTCCCGCATGGAACTTCTGGGAATGCACAACTTACTACCCTTGAACAACATCCCGTCTTGGATTAAGAAATCCAACCATTTTGTTCTATCCATAGTAAGAGGTATTGAGCAAGCCTTCCAGGCTTCTGCAAAATCCGGATCTGCAGGGTATAGACCCTTCAGTTCTTCAAACCCCACTACTTCCACTGTCAATGCGGTCAGTGATCGCCTTCGCTTAAGGCATCCGCAACCCTGTTTGACTTCCCACTTACGTGCTTCAGTACAAAGGTATAACTTTGGAGGAACTCCACCCATTTCATGTGCCTTTGGTTCGGTTTTGTCTGACTGTTAATGTATTGCAAAGCCTGATGGTCAGTAAACAGTACAAACTCCTTTGGTAATAAATAATGTCTCCACTTTTTCAGGGCCTGAACTATAGCATAAAATTCTTGATCATAGACTGAATACTTTTTCCGCGCATCATTTAACTTCTCACTGAAATAAGCAACTGGCTTGCCTCCTTGACTCAGTACAGCCCCTATTGCACTGCCACTGGCATCACAGTCCACCTGAAATACCTTGTTGAAGTCTGGAAGTGCCAAAACAGGCTGCTCGGTAACTTTTCTTTTTAATGTATCAAAGCTCCTTTCAGCTCTTGATGTCCATTTGAACTCCTTTTTATCTCCCCTCATTGTCTCTGTGAGAGGTGCACAAATACTGCTGAAGTTCTTTATGAACTTCCTATAAAAACTGGCCAGACCATGGAATGACCTCACTTCTGTTGTGCTTCTTGGAGTAGGCCATTCAATGATAGCTCTCACCTTTTCGGGGTCCATCTTCAGACCTTCTGCTGAGATTACAAACCCCAAGTATACCAATTCCTTCTTGACAAAATTACACTTTTTCAAATTTATTAATAACTGTTCTTCTCGCAGTTTTTCAAAGACTCTCCTGATATGCATCAGGTGTTCCTCCAGGGTCCGGCTAAATATCAATATATCATCTAAATAAACAATAACAAACTTTCCCAGAAATTCTTTCAGTACTTCATTCATCAGCCGCATGAAGGTACTTGGTGCATTGGACGGTCCAAAGGGCATGACCAACCACTCAAACAGGCCTTCTCTTGTCTTGAAGGTTGTCTTCCATTCATCCCCCTCTCGGATACGGATCCGATGATAACCACTTTTCGAGGTCAATCTTTGTGAAGTACTCGGCTCCACTTAAACGAGTCCATGATATCATCCATTCTTGGTAACGGGAATCTGTACTTAATAGTAATTTTGTTGATGGCCCGTGAATCTGTACACATCCTCCATTCTCCATCCTTCTTTGGCGCCAGCACTGTAGTGCTTGCGCATGGACTCAAACTTTCCTGAATTAATCCCTTTTCTAATAATTCTTGGACCTGTCTATTTAACTCCTCGGTCTCTACGGGTGTCATCCTGTGTGCGGCTTTATTTGGCCAGGCTTGATCCTGGTACTAAATCTATATGATGGCTAATTTTTCTCACCGGGGGTAAGCCCTCAGGCACATTGTCAGACACAATGTCTGGAAATTCCTCCAGCAGATTTAGAACTTCTGTTGGGGTATCCCGGCATTCCTTCCCCCTAACTCTAGGGATTATTGCATAACATAAATGTTCATGCTTTAACCCGTTCAGAAACTCTCTCCCCTCAACTAAACAGACTTCGGAAATATTACATACCTTTTCATCTGCATCCTTCAAGGGCTTTAGTTTATGGCGTACACCATTCTTTGTCAATGAGTAGGTGTTGGCACGGCCATCATGTCTTGCACTCCGGTCAAACTGCCAGGGTCTCCCCAACAACATGTGGCAAACATCCATGGGTAAGATGTCACACAGGACCTCATCACAATAATTCCCAATGTTAAATTTAACGAGAACACTTGCTCATTGACCAAAGCTCCGTGGTCCTTTTGTAACCATGCGACCCGGTATGGGTGTGGGTGCTTCTTCCTTTCTAGCTGTAACTTTGTAACCATTTCCTCAGAAACCAGGTTATCCGTGCTACCATTATCAATAATGATATTGCAAACCTTGCCCGCACATTTACATCTAGTGCGGAATAAACTTTTCCTCTGGTCTGTGTCCTTCTCCTCGTTCAACAGGACTCTTCTTACAACCATTGTTTCTCCTCTCTCCGCTTCTTCGAAATGCTCAGATTCAGCATCCTCCTCTGCCACAGCAGCTCTGGCTGGGCCCTCAGGCCTCTTGTTTGTTCTTTCTCGGTGTTGTGGACATTCAAATGCCCTGTGTCCTTCTTCACCACAGTGGAAACATGTTCCACGAAATACTCCCCTTCCAAACCCTCGTCCAGATCCACCCCGTCCTCTTGGGTAGTCGTTATGATCTCGGGGCTGATAAACATCTTCTTCTTTTTGGTCCTGGTTACTACTGGCTTCACCAGTCTTCTTCGGATCCTTGTACTTTTCTCCACTGGTCCTCCCACCAGTCCTTCCACCTCGGCCTCTTCCTCTTTGCTTGCCTTCAAACCGCTTGTTTAGCTTTTCTTCTACCTTCAAGGCAAATTGATAAGCATCCTCAATGGTGTTTACTTGAATCGGGCTCAGTTCTTCCTGGATACCAAGCCTCAACCCATTAATGTAACGGGCTACTTTCTCTTTATTTTCCTCTAAATGCCCTGTTCTAATAGAAATTTTGTAAAATTCTTCAGTGTACTCTTGGACGGTTTTGTTTGTCTGTCTCAAGCTCTGCATTTTTCTTAGCAGATCCAACTCGTAATCTGTCGGGATGAACTGTCTTTTAAGCTTCTCCACCATTCTATCCCATCTTGTTATTCTCTCTTTCCCTCTTCTGTTTCTCTCCAACTGCATTCCCCTCCACCAAATGTTGGCATGACCCTTTAACTTGGTCTTAGCAAATCTGACCCGGTTAGGGTCTTCAATCTCCTCATACTCGAAATATTCCTCTAAATCATTTATCCAGTCAATCACTTCTTCTGGATTCAGATTTCTCGAGTAGGTAGATACCTCCATTTTTGGCTGTTTTCCAATCTGAGAGATGGCCCTATACAACCGGGCTTGAGCAGGATCCACAGCTTCTTCTTCTTCCTCAAACTGGTCTTCTTCCTCAACTTCGTCTTCACTTTCCTCATCCCCTCCGGGTTCGCGTCTTCTACGTAACTCTGCTTGTAGGGCTTGAACTTGCCTTTGCAAGGCCCGAAAGTCTTCGGCCGGCACTACATTTCCTGCTCCGCCACGGTTCCTTCGTGGAGGCATGATATTTTCTCTGTATTATTATTATTATTTTTTTAGAATTCTTCCACAGATCCTGGTGCAACTGCCTCTCTCCGGCGATCTGTTACACGCTCAGGAGCTCCCGCTCTGATACCACTTGATGGCGAGGTCAAGATTCAAAACACACCAGTCTCACAAATTGCAGTAAATTTCATTAATATGGTCTCTGTTACAGTTTTTCTCAGCACACTTCCTCCTCCCAAATCCCGAACTCACCATCCCCCATCCTTACAGCATTTCGGGTTTTTAACGAGGCCCCCGATCCTCTCGGCCATCAATGCCCTGCCTAACAAATTCAAATTCTAATTTTCCCTCCCTCGGTCGAACTTCCCAAATTTTGTCATAAATGGCCACTGCCTTACCCACCATGAAAACCTCATTAAAGATCTTCTCTGACCTGCAAACGCCGCCTTGGTCAGATCGTCCTTCCGCGCCTCTGTTTCGCCCATAATGTCCATGCTCTGTACTGTTGTGAAGACCATTCCCATCTTAATACACGCGGTCGCCAATTTCAATTTCAATCTTCGTGGCAGCCCGCGCGTTTAATTAATTAATTTTTTTTCTGCTTTGTCTTCGACTGACCGTGTCACTTTAACACACGTGGAGGTCGCGTGTCACTATGGCTTTCCTTCTCATTTGAACGCGTGTCCACAAGCTTGTCTTCATACTTGTCGCGATACCGCGACATGTCGCGATATCGCGACCCACTGTCCCTTTGCTTTCACCTTGGCGGAAAAAGTCGCGATATCGCGACATGTCGCGATATCGCGACCCAACGGTCACCTCTCTTCAATTTGCAAATGATGCCGCGATATCGCGACGTCGCGATATCGCGACCAAAACCTTCTCCCCTTCTTCGTCTGCACCGAGCCTTTGATTTTAATTGCCAACTGTAGTCGCGATAACGCGACGGAAATTCAATGTTGAAGTCGAAACAAGAGTCACGATATCGCGACTCAAACCGGGCCATTGCCCTTCCGAAGCTTTGGGGTCGCGATTTCGCGACCCCAACGCAACTTGTGCCTTTACTCTAAAACTTCCTCTTCTTTTTACAAAACCTCCCTCTTGGGCCAAGATTTGAAACAAACCCAACACAAGTACTTAGAAAATAAAAGCAAACAATAAAATGATTTGGAGGATGCAAGATTGCTCCTTGACCACCGGATGCTCCTGCATCAGATCTTCACCTATTGCTTGGTCATGCAAAAAACAACAAGCAGTAGCATTATCATCTACAAAGGCAAAATATAGGGTAACAGTTTTGGCCAGTCAAGAAGCTCTTTGGCTTCGTCAGATACTAAGGGAATTTTTTTTTTTCCATAACCAACCTATTACCATTTGGTGTGACAATTAGAGCATAATTCATATTGCTCACAATCCAGTTGAGCATCAGTGCACCAAGAACATTGAGATTCACATGCACTTCATTTGGCAGCATATTTAGCAAGGGGATTTAAACTTGGAGTATATTCCCATAGAAAATCAAATTGTAGACATATTCACCAAATCCTTTCCTTCTTCGCGTTACATTCAGTTGTGTGAGAAACTTGGGGTTAGGCAGTTGCATTAGTACAACAGACTGTGAGAAATGAGGTGAAAGTTTTATTCTATAATTTTTATTATTGTCTTCCAAGTTGTAACTTGGCATAAGGGGTTGGTGCCTCTTTCCAGTAGGTGCTGGTAAATTAGGAGTCGGTGCTCCATTCTGCCTAAAACAGATAAAGCAAAGGGGTTGATGCTCCTTCTAGTTGGTGCTGGTAAAAGATATTGTAAAGTTGTAGCTTTGCATTGGCTAGATTTGGATGGTAGTCCAAGCAGTCATTTTGAGGAGTAGCCACATTGGTGAACCTCGTTAAATTACTGTGTTGTGTGTCATGCTTTCTTGCTGCATTTTGATATTTCTTTTATCAGTTTAAAATACTACTGAATCTAAAACTATATGTTTTAGAATTTTTAAAGATCACACTGATTCACCCCCCCTCTCAGTGTCATTGTGATTACAACAATTGGTATCAGAGCAGCTCCACGGTTAAGCATGGTCTTGGATATGAAGCTGAAAAACCTTTATCTTCCAATTCTGTAGAGAAGAAGAAGTTCACTATTGAAGGGTCCGAGCAAGAAAAGGTTAAAGCTGCATCTTCAAAAGAAAGAAAATATCAAAGGAGATTTACAGCAAAGCAGCCACAACAAAAGAGGTTCTACCACTCTCACTCTTTTCATACTAACACTTTTAATGGATATTGTTTCAGATGTAACCGAGTATGGTCACAAGGCAACTTATTGTGGATTAAATAATAAATCAAAGAGTTATGCTGGTCGAAATACATCTGCATATCTGAGTGAACACTTTGTACAATGTTTTCAATGCAATGGTCATGGGCACATAGCAAGGTTTTCTCCAAGCGCTCCTGTATCAAATCTAAGGCAAAAAAGTAGATTTTATAAGACACAAATAACACAACACAGACAAGAAATAAATCAGGTTCATAGAAGAAAGGAAAATAATCATTCATCATGGATGCATAAGATACAACCACACCAGAGAGATATTCGAGTTCACGCAATGATGCAAAATAGGGACGCAGGTGAAAAATCCAAGCCCGAGGTCAAGAAATTCTGGAGAAAGAAAGAAGAGAGGAAATCATGTCTCCTTGAACTAAAGGAGACTGCTCTTCTACTGCACTAAGCAACTCCAGGTAACACATCCTCAGGGGGAGCATTTTGAAAAAGGTTTTATTTTATTGCTCTTATATGTTTGTTGGGTTAACCTGAGGATGAAAGGCAAGCAGTAAGGAGGATTTGCACTATAGTTGTTTAAATTTATTTCAGTTCTTATAGTTGTTTGTGGAAGTGCCATGAAGGTTGGAGATTAAATGAAGAGTCGCCACCATTTCTAGTATTGTTGTATGTCATTGTTGTATTGTTGATGGTTCTTACTGTAACTGTTCGAAGCCATGAAATGTAACAGTTCAGATAATTTGATTAGTGGAAAATTTTTTGCTCTAGCTACGTATTTATGTTTCGATAAAAGAAGCGTGTATCTGTTTCATTCATTGATGTAAATATTGTTAGAACTTTCATGGTGCCTTGGTGAAATTATTTAATTCTCAGACAGTTTCGTTTTAACTGTTAATAAAATGCCAATCCGAGGTTAAGAAGTATAAGGCTGAGTAAAGAGATGAATGGTTGGTTGTGAAGTGTTTGACAGAATGTCTTCTCCAGATTTGCACAGTTGAAAGTAAGGGGTGACCAGCATTGACTGTAGAAAACTTAGACAAAGCTGCAAATGTAAAAACGGATCTGATTTGTGTTGAGGTACAGTATTTTATGCATACACAGAGTTGACGAATATCTTGCAGGTGTTGGTACAGATCCTGAACAAGAGTTGGTTGATACATTCTTGGACTAGGGTTGTGTGAGAGATGATTGGTTGAGTAAAGATAATTGAGCATAGTCAAGTGATTGATTGCATGTGGTTGTTCAAGTCCCATAAAATAAAATTTTCTTGATTTGAGTTGAGATTGAGATTTGAGAATAGAAGATATTAAGTCTCTAACAATCTTCTGTATGCTTCTATGACATGGATTTAATTTCAAACTATCATTCTTTGTTGAGCTTATATTGAGTACCACTTGAGAATGTTTTATTGCGCCTTTAAAGGTCTTTGGGAAATATTTTGAGGACAATGCTGGGACAAATTGCTAGAGAAGTTTTGGACAAGTTTTTAGAGAGCCTGGCAAGAGCAGATTTGGGCAAGTTCCTTGGTGAGCTTGCTGAGCAGGTTCTTAGTGAGCCTATTGACTGAACATTGAAGGTGACAGAGTATAGAATATAGAGTTTCAATGGATAGAAATTTTGGCATCCAACACAGCTAAAGTTAGATCGGAGTGAGGATTCTTCAAGTGAAGAAGAGGTCCACCAGTCAGTGCAGCAAAGAGACAGAGTCTTCTATAATATTACAAGGGTACTATGGAGTATGGTTTATGGTATCCTAGAGATGCAGATTGGGCAGGATGTGTAGATAACCAGAAGTTTACCAGTGGAGGTGCATTTTATCGAGAAGGCAGATTGGTCGAGTGGTTAAAATTCCCAAGAAGTGACTAGCTTGGGATCACATTCTCAGGGGGAGCATTTGTGTATTTGTTTTTCTTCTTGTTCATGCTTGGAATATTTTCTAATTGTAATAATTTGTGTCTTAGAATGTTGTGCATAGACTCAGGGGGAGTCTGCAGCAGCCCTTTGGTATTATTGTCAAAGGGGGAGAATATTTACAAGAAAATTGCACATGTGTTGCCAACAATTCCAAAGGGGGATATTGTTGAGCAAGGTGCAACAAACAGTATTGTCATTGTTGTCAACACAGTCAGATAGATTTATTGATGCAATGGACAAGAGTTTATTGAATAGCAAGGTGCATCCAAAGTACAATGGATAGGAGTTCAGTGTTGAGCAAGGTGTTGCAGGAGTATTGTCATTGTTGTCAATACAGTCAGTTAGATCTAATGATGTAATGGACAGACAGTTCAAAAGTCATTAATATGTAGAGGATAGAAGTTCAAAAGTTAGTCAGATCATGTACAACAAGTTTTTAGGAAGAAATAAGTGGCCCAGTTTCAAAAATTCAAAGAAAAATACAAGTAAGAAAACTGTCGCGATATCGCACATGTTTTTTGTCATGATTTCGTGACAGGTCGGAGGAGAGAGAAGGCACAAAGAAAATTGTCGTGATTTCATGACAAAAATGAGGAGAGAGAAGGTGCAGCCAAAAATGTCATGATTTCACGACAAAAATGAGGAGAGAGAAGGCACAGTCGGAAGTGTCGCGATTTCGTGACAAAAATGAGGAGAGAGAAGATGCAAGGCAAACTGTCACGATTTCACGACATGTTGGAGGCCAAGAAGCTAAGTCGAGAAACTGTAGCGATTTCACTACATGTTGAAATTTCGCTGGCCGAAGCAAGGAGAAAGCGTTAAGTGGAAAAGTTGTAGCGATTTTGCTACATGTTGAATTTTCGCTGGCCGAAGCAGGGAGAAAGTGTTAAGTGAAAAAGATGTAGCGATTTCGCTACGAGTCAAAAGTGCATAACACAAAGGTGTAGCGATTTCTTTACGAGTTGAAAAAGCACAACACAAAGGTGTAGCGATTTCGCTACGAGTTGAAAAAGCATAACACGAAGGTGTAGCGATTTCGCTACAAGTCAAAAGTGCAGAACTCAAAGGTGTAGCGATTATGCTACAAGTCAAAAGTGTAAGGCACAAAAGTGTAGCGATTTCGCTACAAGTCAAAATCTCACGGGTAGAAGCAAAGTTGGAAGCACAAGATACAAAGTTGTAACGATTTTGCTACTGCATGAAGCAAGGAATGTACAAAATTCGAAAGCATCATGATTTCACGACAAAGCTAAGGATGACGTCAGCGAAAGCTGAAAGTGTCGCAATTTCGTGATAGGATGCAAGAAAAGCCGCTGAAAGCCGAAAGCATCATGATTTCGTGACAAAGCTGAGGATGACGTCAGCGAAAGCTGAAAGTGTCACGATTTCGTGATAGGGTGCAAGAAAAGCCACTGGAAGCCGAAAGCGTCATGATTTCATGACAAGAATGAGAATGACATCAGCAAAAGTTTGAAGTGTCACGATTTCATGACAAGAACGGTGGCAAAGCTATCAACGGCCAAAAGGGTTGCGATTTCGTGACAGTAAGGACAAGAAGGCGTACGACCACAAAAAGTGTCACGATATCACGACATGTTATTATTTCACGGCAGTAAGCTACAGGAAGGTGACAAAGGTGGCAGAAGAGTTTGAGGCCGACAAAGTTAAATCTGGGCCGATGGATTTTAGGGTTTTGTAGCAAACAATTTTTAGGGTTTTGCAGCCAACATTCTTAGGGTTACAGTCGACGGATTTTAGGGTTTGGCAGCCAAAAATTTCTAGGGTTTCTTAGCCGACGTTATTTAGGGTTTGTTCCTAAAATTTCTTCTATAAAAGGAGGGCTACTTCGAGTTTGAAAATATGTCGTGTGTGTGAGTATTATGTGCGATATGCGGCTGTAAAAGCGTAGATAGTGCAGAGCTGGCAAAATGATAGCGAAGTGTGTAATTTGAGCTGGTCATGTCAAGTTGTTCAAAGTTTGATTGTGAATACACACATAGAACAGAATGTGAAACAACACAGAGTGTGCGAAGCGTGTGCACAGAGAAAGCAGAGTGTGCAGAGAGCGCGAAGGGAAAAATTGATTGCAAAGTTTGGTTGTAGTAGTGCAGTAGACGGTGTGAAGTGATTGCGCAAGAGAGAGCAGAGTGCGCAGAGATTGTAAAGGTGATGTAGACCAGTTAGAGTCTTACAATAACAAAGGTATATGTCAAACATTTTTATTCAAAATTGAAGTCCAGTTGGTGCTGGAAAATTAGGGGTTGGTGCTCCTTTTTGTTGATGCAGATAAATAAGGGGTGGGTGCTCCTTCCAGTTGGTGTTGGTAAAAAAATTGTAAATTTGGTGCTTTGCAAGAGGCTGGATTTGGATAGGAGTCCAAGTAGCCGTTATTTTTGAGGAGTAGCCATTTTGGTGAACCTCGTTAAAAATCTGTGTTATGTGATGTTCTCTTGCGGTACTTATTATATCTGTTTATAAATTTTATCTGCTACAATTTTTAGAGCTATTAATTCATGTCTTGGAATGCTGCACTGATTCACCCCCCCCTCTCAGTGCCATACTAAGTACAACAGTTGCATTAGTACACAAATGTTTTCACCTCTTCTTCTTCTTATTCTTCTTTTTTTTTTTTTTGGAAGATGGTTTTCCCATGTGTTTTTTCCACCATCTCTCCAAAATGTAAGTTCATTGTACACGAGTACCTAATAATACCATATTACTGGGACTCATTTTTTGGTAGCACTGGTATTGTATATGAGTACCTCATCAGGCCTTGTTATCGGGACTCATCTCCTATTACTTTTACTCCTAGTATCACTTAAGGGGGGTGTTAGAATAAATATTAGTTCTCTTAAATTCTACTAGGATAGTCTAACTTGATTTACCACTCTTCCATGAGGTAGGTGAACTCTTAGTTTAGAATAGTTTATATTTATTGAGTTGTAATCCAATGGCTCACATTGATCAACTTTGCTATTTATACAAGGTTGATCCCATGGAATAATCAATCAGTTCTTGATCTTTAATTTATACTTTGCATATCTAATTGATTGTCTTTTAATACTATCCTACAATATTTCTTACATAGGTTTACAAATCTGCCCCCCTTAGGTAATTTCTAAATTTTTCCCTTTAGTGTAAAAGATACATCTACAAAACTTTGACTCCTAGGAAAATTATCAAAAAGGTTCACCAAACAATCCTCCATTATTGCAAGTACTTCAAGCAAAAATTTGCTATTATGAAGTCTAAAATAAAAGGTACAATTTGATGATTTCTTCCTTTATGATTGCCTTAACAATATTTTGTTTTTCACTTTTAGGGCAAAATATTCTAAATAAATCTTTGCCTCTTAGGCAATTTATCAAAAATTTCACCAAAGAATCCCCTCCTTATTATAAGTACTTCAAGAAAAAATTTGCTATTATGAAGCCTAAAAGAAAAGGTATAATTTTGATGACTTCTTCTTTTCTGATTGCCTTTACAAGTTTTATCTCCCTTTTGTCAAAATATGTTTTGAAGGAAGAAAGGAATTATTCCCCCCTTAGTGCAAACAATTTCTACTATGAAGGTTCCTTCACCAAAAAAATGGTATTTCTTTCAATATACTCTCAAAGAGTACTGAAAGAGAATTCACTTAAAAATATATTTAATGGCACCTGCCTAAAAACCCTTGAAAAAGGATGATCAATTTGAGGAATTTAAGCCAAACAGAAGAGTGAATTTTGGGATTTTATGGAGTAAATATCAAAAAATTGGCTTTACCTGTGCAATAAATTACACAAATAGATGTAAAATCTTGGGTCTTAATCTCATTTGATTTTAACTTAAGAGGTAATTGCAAAATCAGGAATTTAAATGCAACAACCCATCAAAAGTGCCCACAATTTTTTAACACTTAGGTTTCAGATTCTATCGAAAATACATCTCTTTTTACAATACCAATTTAACAAAAGATGTCGAATGCTATCGAAAAAGCACCTTATTACAGTAATTTTTGCAACAAAATTGTCATTTTTTTGTGGAAAATATCCTAAAAAGGATGCCACTTTCGGGTAAGATCCAAGGAGGCAGGGGTATCCATTCCGCCAAAATCACCCAGGACTTGAACCTGGCCTACCACCTTTGACATACTCAAGGAACAAACAAACACACAATAAGATTTAAAATAAATAAATAAATAAAAATAATAAAATAAAATAAAAAACATGCTCCTTGAGTGTATCAAAAAGATAAAGCACAACCAAACACACACACAATAAGATAAAAAAAACCACAACATGAACCACATAGAAAAAACACAAGAACAACATAACAAAACACAAACATGACAAAAAAATAGAACACTACAAAGACATAACCAACAAAAACATGAAAAACAAAAACAACCAAAACCTATAAAAAATTAAAAAAATAAAAAACAACCAACAACAAAAAATAAATAAAAATAAAAAACATAGAAAACACTTAAACACAAAAATATGAAATAACACAAACATACATAAACACAAGAACAAGAACAACAAAAACACAAGAACAATAAAAAAAATACAAAAAAACACAAAACAACAAAAACACAAGAACAAAAAAAATAACACAAAGAACACAAAAAAAAAAAAACAAAACAAAAAAACACACACACCTCAAAAAAACTAAACAAAAAAAGAAAGAAAAAAATTGAACATAACAATGACCTTTCTAGACCAAAAGACTTTTAAGGCAAGAATCAACAAAGAAAACAAAAGAAATAATAGTTTGAGCTAGGGATCTAAGATACCCTGACCGAACCAAAGAGAAGCAAAAATAAAGCAAGAATAAACTAGGTACCTTCAGAATTGGAGCCATCCAAAAAAATTATAGAAAGAAGAGCTTCCCTTATTTGCCAAGCCCACCATCTAGGAGGGTGGCCATAACAAATAAGATCACCTTTTTCCAAAGCCCAATTAGCTAAAGCATCAACACTATTGTTTTGATCTTTGACCACATGATTGTAATCAACTTTTAAAAATCCCATCTGGATTAATTGAATCTTCTCAATAATTCTTTTTATAATCCAATCAACCTTACGATTCTTAGGAGTCTTCAAAATATTAATCATGAGTTGAGAGTCAGACTCAACTAACACCTTTTCCCATCCAACCTTAGTAGCCTCTTGAAGGCCTCTAAGGATACCATACCCCTCAACAAGGTTATTGGAAAGAAAACCCAAATTCTCAACAAAAGTAAAAACCAGGGAGCCATCTGAAAGTCTACCAATTCCTCCTGCTCTAACTTTACTAGGGTTCCCTCTAAAGGCTCCATCAGTATTGAATTTACCAAAATCCTTAGGAGGAGGTTGTCAATTTCTTGTCCTATCCATCTTACAAATACTCACATTCCCTTTAAGTTGGTTTTCGTTAGAAGATTTAATCTTCAATCTTTGCATAAAGTGATCCCATATTTGGTGGGAGTTTTGGGGGTGATTAAGGATTTGATGAACTGATTCAACTAAGTTGGCTATGGTCTTTTGCCAAATATAGTGAATATCCTTCCAATCTTGATTAAAAATTTGGTTGTTCCTTTCATTCCAGATATTCCAAAGAAGAATGGTAGAACCCATCCAAAATAACTGCCTAATAAAATGATCAACACCCTCTTATTTAGGCAAATCCCTCCAAAGCTGTTGAAAATTATCATTTTTGGTTTGTAAAAAAAATTGATATTCAATTTCTCCCCTTGTATTGCAATTTTGCAAAGAATTTGACAAAAAATAATTATCCTCCTTTTTGTGTTGCAAAATAATCAAATTAGATGGCTCTGATACCAATGATAATATTTGAACCCATAAAGATTATGAAATATTATTCATAAGCAATGGTTTAAATACAATTGCAATTGGTTAAATATAGCCAATGCATTGCTACCGTGAAGGTAACAATTGAAATGGTGTTAACCTACTAACAAGATAGGAAATTACATCAACTAATTAACAATAATATGTCGATTAATTAATAACTAATATTTTATAACGATGCGAATATCTACCTAGGATAAAAATAATGTAGTAACTAAAATCTACCCTAACAGAGCACTGGTAGTTATGTTTGATCCTAGGGTTACATGGCTATATTTTTGGGATTTTTTGATTTCACCTTGTTGTTGGGGTGTTTGGGTTGATTCAAGCAAGGCCTTTCTTCCAGCAAAGATCTAGATTATCTCTTATGGCGAGGGCAGAATGGCCTTTGTGCAGTTTGCCGGTTTGGGCACAAAACCAGTGTGTTATTTTTGGTTTAATATTTTCAATGGTTTTTGGTGCTTGGATCTTGTTTAGATGGGCAGGATGCTCATTTTCTCTTGTTTTAGTTATTGTGCTAGATTCTATCTTGGCTGGGAAAAAATCCATGCTTAATGTTTAAATTTTTCTATTGTTGTAAGTACTGCCCAAGTGCTTATTTTTTGGTTGAAGTGTTTTATCAATTTTTCGGTGACTAGCTCCAATATGTAAAAGGTTTGGATATGCTTTCAAAACTCCTTCCTCCATAAAATAAAATGCTCACTTCTCTTTTTAGCTAAATATTTAGTCGTTGCATTCTTCCCTTTGCCTACATGAACTAGAATGATATCCTCAAATTGTTGCCAAATGGCTTTGATCTGACTCACTATGTTCTTAATATGCCATACACTCTATCCAAAATTCCTAATCTCATTTGGTGACCCAACAAAAATTTATGATTTGGGCTCCACTATGATATTTCAAACTTTATTCTCCCAAGAATTAAGACAACTTTGATTGATTGTCAAAGCCTTTACTTCATTATTTTTTGCTACTTCTAAGAATTCCAATTACGAATGAAAGACCTTCCCTTGTATTCTCTTATGCGGAAACCAATGTCTACTACCCCCTGGTTATCCTTGACTGCTCCATCTATGTTAATTTTTTTCCAACCTAGGGGTGGGGTTTACCAAGCCCCATGAGGCTGCCTCATGGAAGCATTCTCTCACTTCTTATTTTTATGCTTCCCCACATGATATTTTACTATTTTTATAACCTTGTTTAGTATATTTTTTCAAAATATCTCTTTTAAAGTGTATTCCTCTCTAAAAAATTTGTTATTTATCTCCAACCATATGTGCAACCAGATAAAGCTCAAACCCAGAGACCAACATAACTAAGTTGATTTTTTTTAACCTTCCTTGTTTCTAGAACTTCCATATATTAATAAGTGTTAACTACTATTTGAGATGGACCTTGAAGATATCAACCCATATGCTCCACAACTCCAGTGTGAAGTCACACTAGAAAAAAATATGATCTACTGCCTCCTCCTGGGTATTGCACATGATACATTTAAAGGGGCCATGAAACTATAATTTATCACAGATGAGGAAGCACTGATGCATAACTTTCTAGGTAAAGAAATTTATTTTTGGCTATCCATTTTCCAACCATAATCTATCACATGGAACATCCAAAAACACCGATGGGGAGGGAGCAATTCATTATAACCATATTGAACTATATAAATTCCTAAATTCCCATCACCCCAAGCTATCTTGTCTTATTTCTTCTTTTTTGTAAGATAAAATTGCTTTAATATCCTCTCTATTAGTGGCACCAAATTTAGAGAGATTGGGACTGGCCACTCTTCCCACCACTTTAGTTGCATAAGAGAGAAGGTCCCAATCTACATTATATGTAGATAATATGTTATCTTGATCCAGCCTCTATCCTCAAGGATTTATTGAAGGAGTTGCAACTTTGAAAATTATAAAATTAAGGGGGGTATTGGTCCCAGTCCAAACATTTGTTTTATTCCTTCTACCTACTTTCCAAAATAGTCTTGGTTTTACCACTTTATATCCTAATTTTAGCACCTTCCAAACAACAGAACCTTAGTCAATCGTAGGGATGTGGCGTACTTCCTAATGAGGAATGTTACCCAAATAATTCCTAGTAATTACTTTTCCAAACAATGCTTCTTGATTGGAGATCCATCTCTAATAAAGCTTGCATACTAGATTTTGGTTATTTAAAGTTGCTTTTCAAATTCCTTATCCTTCGCTTCAATCAGATTGGTAAATTTTATCTCAACTTACTAGAGCTCATCTCTTACCCATCCTTGGGTCATCCTAAAGGAATTTTTGGATGAGAAATTCTGGCTCCTTTAGGATTCCAATTCAAATTAGTAAGGATAGAGAACTTGTAAACTGATATTTCTTAAATAATTGATTGAATAAGAGTCACTCTTCTTGTTCATACTTGTGGTGGACATATTAGGAAGAGCGCTTAATGCAACATGCTCCAAGGGCGGTATATCAGGGATCAAGGCTTCAATCGGGCTACCTCCAGTGTCCCATAAATAATTTTTTGATGACACAATTTTAGCCAACCTCTCCAGTATCCCTGAAGCTAGAGTTATTAAATCTATATTGGAAGCTTATGAGAGGGCTACTGGAAAAAGAGTAAATTATTTGAAAAGTAGCATTTATTTCATCAATACTTCGACTGATAGACAGGTCAGAATAGCTTAGATCCTAGGATGTGCCATTGCTGAATTTTCTACAACTTACCTTGGCCTTCCTTTATTCCAAGGGTAACCATTTGTGAGGATGTGGGACGATGTCATTTAAAGGGTTATGAAGAAGCTTACTGGTTGAAAAGGAGCCCTGCTCAGTAGTGCAGGGAAGCTCACTCTAGTCCAATCATGTTTTTAGAGTGTGCCAATATACTTTACGTCTCTGTTTTAAGCTTCGATTGTTGTATGTAATAATCTTGAACAACTTCATGGGAATTTACTATGGTCGGGAGAAGAGAATAAAAGTAGATTTCCCCTTGTTGCTTGGGATAAGGTCTGCCTTCAAAAGTGTAGGGGAGGAATTTGTCTAAGGAGGGTTCACCAAATAAATATGGCTATGATTTCAAAGCAGGCCTGGAAGATAGTGTCTAACTACCTGGTCCAATGGGTCGACATTGTTAAGAACAAATACCTCAGGCAACGATCATTGATGGACAATTCCCTCATGCCTGTTGGTTTTGTATTCTAGAACTCGATGTACCAAAACCGATCTATCATTCAAATAGGTGGATGCTGGAGGCTTGGAGATAGATCATGAATAATATTTTGGGAAGAATCATGGATTTCAGCTCAACCCTTGATTTAGGATCATTATGTAAGTATTCTTAAACCTATGACCGATCTTATTTTTGGTCCCAAAGTTGAGAATTTCATCAATAATGAAGCTATGGTCCCCTGTCGGGTTGACATCCCTACTGACCTAGATTCCCCTGAGCTTCGCTCAGCTCATCTTCGTTTAGTCGAGCGTATTTGAACTCACTTGATCGCAAGTACCAGGCCACCCAATACTCTCTTTTGGCAATTTAGCCAGTCTAGGAATTTAGTAGTTAAGATCGCATATATGGCTATGAATGAACCTGAAGATGATTGTTTTCCTTCCAATAGTATCTGGATCAAAAACTTTATTCCCAAAATTACACATTTTTTTGGCTGGCAAAAAAAATAGACTCCTCACCACTGGTAACTTGATAACCCATGGTATGATCCTACCCAATAGATGTTATTTATGTAAATTTGTGTGGGAGTTAGTTAATCATCTATTTCTAGAGTGCCCCCTTTTCTGACCTTGTCCTATCCATGATCCTGTCAAATATTTCCATCTCTTGGGTTGCTCCTCAGTCTATCAGTGATCTTATTACCCAGTGGCCAAACCCCTTTAAGTCCACCCACCTAAAGTTTTGGTGGTCGATCATTCTTCCTCACTTTATGTGATAAATTTGATTGGAAAGGAATAATCAAGATTTTTTATTTTTGTCCCTAGATCCGAAGTCGATTTGTTTGAGATTATGACTTTTGCCTTTGAAAATAACAATATCATGTCTTTCGAGGATTTTCCTTCATCACCATTTGATATTCAAGTGGCATGTTATGGTAACCTATATTTTGAGTTTTTTGTTCATTCCTAGGCTATTGTGGATAGATCTCTTATCTCTTGGATTTCCCCTCCTCCTCAGTGGTTCAAGTTAAATTTTGATTGTGCATCAAAAGGCAACCTCGGTGATGCAAGTTGTGGAGGCATAATTAGGGATGATAGAGGTCGTCTCATCCTGGCTTATACGAAAAAAATTAGAGTTCAATCTAATAATTTTGCAAAAGCTCAAGCAAATTTTTGAGGCATCCAAATGGCTATCGAGCTTAATATCCAATACTTTATAATCGAGGGAGACTCGTTAAACACTATAAATTATTTTAAAGAGGTCTCGCATCCACCTTGGAACATGCATCCAATCATTGAAGAGTCCATTGTCCAATTAAGAGCGATTAACAACATGTTTATTCAACACGTGTATAGGGAAAGAAATCAGGCGACAGAGAAATCAAGCGACAGATACAATGGCAAACTTTGGGTTAACTTTCCAATCCCTAGTGACGTGGCAGGGCAACCTTTCCCAATGCATCGTTGATTCTTGTAGTGAACTTGCAGTTACTAATGTTGAATAGTGCCACGATGTTAAGGATCATGATGGCTTACAATGAGAGGCAAATTATGGGACCTTATTACACTGATATACCAAGGTGGCACATTGGCACATGTAAAATAAGGATAGGTTGTAGAACCTCACAATTTATGTTTGTGCCCATGGATGGTGTTGTAATAATCTAGGCTATTTTTTAGCTTATGGACCATGTGTTTGGCCAAATTTTGTCTTGTTCTATAGGGAGTTGAACCTTCATGGGATCCTCCTTACAGCTTGTATATAATATTTTGGGTCCCTTATAAAACCCGTTACTAATAAAAAAAACTCTTCCTCCAAAATAAATCTAGTGATGCATCCAATGATTTACCTTCACACCAATTTTGTCCATCAGTATTTTCCATTTTTTCACCTTCAACTTCCTATAGTGGAGAGGAATCCCCAGGTAGTCTAATGGGAGAGAGCCTTAAGAGAAGCCTAAGATGTTTAGAATATAATCATGGATCCCCATTTCGGTACTAAAAAAAACTACCTTGGACTTGGATGCATTCAATTCCTATTTTATGGCTTCCAAATAGGCATTTAAGGCAACTTTAAGTGCTCTTGCCTCCTGAAATTGGTCACCCCAAGCAACCCTATGTCATCCATAAATTTTAAATGGGTCAGATTCACTACTCCCACTTGCACTCCTAAGATAAATCCTTGTTGGTTATTCCTTCGAAGAAATCTACCCAATACTTTAACAATAATAATAAAGAGGTATGGGGACATAAGATGTCCTTGCTAAATTTCTCTAGAGGTTTGAAAATAAGCCAAGGGAATACCATTGATGATGATTGAAAGGGAGGCCAAAGAGACAAGTCATGATCCACTCTCTCCAGCCCTAAGAGAAACCAAAGTTATCTAACATTCAATCCAAAAACTGCCAAGGGACTCTATCATAGGCCTTAGACATGTCTAATTTGATAAACATACCTCTTTGACCTTTCTGATGCATTATGTGAATAATTCTTGTGCCAATATTACTCCATCTAGAAATTATTGACCCTCCATAAAGCCTCCTTGCTTTGAAGAGATAATGCTATCCAGTACCTTCTTATGCCTTTTAACCACCAGTTTAGTAATGATCTTGTAGACTAAATTACAAAGTGCAATCGAGCGAAAGTCTCTAAGGTTGGAAGCCTCTCCCACTTTAGAAACTAAAGTAAGCAAAATATCATTCAAAGCCCATAACATGCTTTTATTTACACATGATTCTTCCATTGCCTTGGTTACATCCTCCCCTATACCATCCCAAGAAACCTATAAAATTCAATCTAGAACCCATTAATTAGAGTATCAAGAAAAAAATTATTATTCTTCAAATTTTAAAGAAAAAATTTTGAAATTTAAATTTGATTTTTCGTAAAAGTATTTTAAACTATTACACTACTATTATATAATCATAATTTTTTAATCTCTTATAACTAATTTAAAAACAAAAAAAATAACTACACACTTTAGATTATAAAATGATCGATCTTATTCTTTTAGCTTTAAAAAAAATATTTTTTTAAGGCTCTATTAAGGCTCTCTCCCATTAGACTATCTTATGCTATTAAGGATGTCTCCCATTAGACTATCTTATGCTATTAAGGCTCTCTCCCATTAGACTACCTGGGGAGAGAGCCTTAATATGGTATAAATAGCATGCTTTCATTCCTTATTAGTTAGTCATTCTTTGATGAATTCCCCTACGATATTTTCAATATTCTTCAAAATATCCTTATTAATAAGCTCATATGGAAATCCAAAAGGTATAACCCACATAGAAGGCTTCTTAATAATTTGCATCTCTCCCCCTAAACCATGGGCCACCACCCATTATTTTATCCTTTACTTTTGAACTAAAAAAGATGATGAGGAAAAAATCTTTAGGAAGAAAAATTATAGAGTAATTTGAATTCATTCCCCACTTCCACTTGATCAGATTTTGAATCTCCAAAAACCTTGGCAAGGATCTATGCAACTTACATTTTAACCCTCTACTTTTAAGAACCATTATATCATGTTCAATCATCTCATCCTTGATAGTCGCTTATCTCCAACTTGATCATCCATACTTCTATATAGGGCATCCTTACTTCCTATTAGGATTTTCAAATATAATTTTCCTTTCATACTACCTAGTGGGGCTTTGTCTCACACTTCCTCCTAGCTCACACTCCTTCTCAGCTTGCACTTGCTCCTATCTCTTCTTTGCCTTAGCTTTGTGGATTTTCCACAAACAATATTTGGAACATTAGTGGTAAGAGTTTGAAACATTGATGCACTTTGGATGAACCCACTACTATTTTGCCATGACTGAAGATCTGAAAACCCGTTGAAACCTTTGGTTTACTTGCAATAACTCTCTATTGTCGTCTTGGACTTTGCCTCCACACATGATCAAACACTCCTTAAGATTCTTCAAAACATATATATTTCTTAAATTCAATGTTAAACAAATATATTTATGATTTTAATTTTACATATGTGTTTATATACTTTTAATAATTTAATATTTCAATAAAATATTAATATATTTTAAAATGTAAAAATTGAAAACCCTATGATTTTATATTTCAAATTTAAAGTACTTCATATAGAATACTTACCGATATATCAATACAAACAAAAATATGCATTTCATACCTTGTGTATTCCAGCATCCGTGTACTCATACACCTTTCCTTAATTTATTTAACAATATTTTAAATATCAATTAATTAAGTCAGATCTATAAAAAAGCACAATTAGGAAGGAAGGAAGAATATGCGGAAAATCATTTTTTAATGGAATGCCAAGCTCATGAAAATAAAAAATATACTTCAAAACTAAACATTATGATTATTTTAAAATATAATTTTTTTTTTTTATCGAAATCATCGTTAAAGACGTGTAAGAAAATGTTAAATATGTTGACTCTGCTCATCCGGTTTTATAAATTTTGCTTTGGATAAGATGCTGCAAACCTACCTATCTCTTTCACAACTAATGTCAGCCTACCTAAACACCTAATTAACTCACATACCTACGCAATCCAATACCGTCTTTTGCGAAAAGGAAGGAAAAAAGTCTTTCCTCAATTCTACTTGCAGCCTTTATAAATTGGTATATCAATTGGTATTTCTAGACTTTAGGCCACTCCTATGCTTCTCTTGATAAACAAATTCATACAGTTAGGCAGAGGATAACGCAGACTTTAAAGGATACTGTTGAGTGTTGACAAGTATTCATTTTTTTAGGTTTTTTTAGTTGATATTTCATTTTAACTTATAAATGTTTTGAAAGACTCTTCTACCTGTTAAGAGCTTATGGTCTGCGTTAGATCCTTCTCTTTACAGCGCAATTAGGCATGTTGTGTGCCAGAATACCGTTGGTCTCCTTTGGTAGAAGTCTATTGACCTTTTTCAGCTGAGTGTGACTGACAAGCATCCAGCGTATTTGGGTCCTGCACGAGATGTTAATTAGGTATGGCAGATGGTGAAGAAAACAGGAATGTGCATGTGCATAAGGCACGGACTGGACACGATAGTCTTATTCTGGATAGCTGTAACCTGTGCATCTCTACATTTAAAGGGAATTTTACATCTCTTAAAAGCGAATTTAAAATTTTCATAAAATTTTCACCATTTTTTCAATATAAAAAAAAAAATATCACACCATTAAAATTTTAAAATTCTTTTGTGTAAAAAAAAAAATTAAAATTTATATACTAAATATTAATAATATATTTATTATTTTTTAAATCAAATATGTATTATAGGGTTTTGAAAGGGTTGTCGTCCTTTCTCTTTTGCATTAAGTTAGTCAGATTGAGCTATATAGCCTAGTTGTAGTTGATATTTGAATCTTGGTATGAGCTACATGATCCATACACCAACCATTTAACCAAGGTCCCTTTGGCATTCTTTAAATCAAATATATTATATTGAACTTATTGTTATATAATATATTAAAAATTTAAGTTTAGGTTATAATTTTTATAAAAATGATAAGAGTGTAAATTAGAAAAAATAATTTGATACAAGGTTATAAGCATTAACTTTAAGAGAAACCAAGGTTATAAGCATTAAGAGACTCAATGATTATGTCAAATTGAGAGGAGTCTTGTATATATATTTTATAAAAAGGGTGAAAATTTTATAAAGAAGATAGGTTTAAAGTTATAATAATTGGCTTACCACTTTTGGCCAATCCTAAGATCCTAATAAAACTAACTTTAACATCTCCTTGGACCACAAATTTCTTAGTGCGATCCAAAGAGCAGAAACTCCTATCCTTATTACAATTTTGATTAACATTATTCCACAGAACCTAGATTAGCTTCTCCCTCTTACCATGAAATTAGAGGCTAATCCAAATTGGGACTAATAGTGCTACAAGCAACAATGTGATATTGTATTAGAGACTTATCATCATAATCAACTACCCTTATCTAGCACACTTCATTGCCTAAAATCTTGTTGACTAATAATAAAAATTATTGGTCCACCTTCATCTAATCTACAATATCCTTATTCTAATTAAATTTTAAGAAGTAAACAACAACATGCTCACTTCCTTTTTTAGCTAAAAATTTAGTCATTGCATTCTTCTCTCTGCCTACATGAACTAGAATGACATCCTCAAACTGTTGTCAAATGGCTTTGATATGACTCACTATGTTCTTAATCTGTCATACACTCTATCTAAAATTCCTAATATCATCTAGTGACCCAACCAAAATTTGTGAGTTGGACTCCACTATGATTTTTGAACTTCATTCTCCCAAGAATTAAGAGAGCCTTTTTTTATTACTAAAGCCTTTGCTTCATTATTTGTTGCTACTTCTAGGAATTCCAATTCTTGATGAAGGACCTCCCCCTTGTAGTCTCTTTTGAGGAAACCAATGTCTTTTACCCCTGGATTATCCTTGGTTGCTCCATATGTGTTGATTTTTTTTGTAACCTAAGGATAAAATTTTCCAAGCCCCATGAGTCTGCCTCATGAAAGCATTCTTCCATAACATCAGTACCCCTTATTGATCCAAATTCTATAACATCAGTTACCCCAGTAACAACAATAATATCATTACCATTTACCCCTCCATCAACAATAGCAACTAGCTCTATTCCAGTTACCATTTCCACTGTAAATACTGATTCAACACTTATTACCTCAACTTCCCTTTCTGCTATAATGGTCCCTTCTTTCCCTACCAATGTAACCCCTTATACCCCTACCAATCATCCCAGAGTGGCATCTCTTATTAGGGTCACTAGCTCTTCACTGAAAGCACAAAATATCTGGAGCATAAAGCTGACCCAATCTTCCAAAGGAGTTATTAGGGTGAAAAAGACAATAGTGATCGATCCAGTGTCTTGACAGAGAATGAAATTCAAAATGCTTCCTCTGGTTGATAAACCAGCTAAGGATATAACATTTGAATATTATCAGATAGTTGAGAAGATAGAAGATATAAAGCAGCTAGCAACATAGGATGTGATGGTTACGAACAAAGTTGGGCTAGAAACCATGTTTTTCAATACTGATATCTATCAGGAGAAAGTCGCTAAATTAGAGGAAAAGGTTGCCAGACTCCAAGCTACCATCAAATACCAGAAGAAGGAGATGCAAGCCTTGGAAAATGATGCTAAGAAATGGTAGAGTAGGTTTGAAAAGATGGTAGATTTCAAGGAACAAGTACAATAGTTGCAGGAGAAGAATAAGTAGTATGTAGAGAAAATATAGGTTTTAGAGCAACAACTGCAGGAGAAGAAAATTAATTCTACCGAATTTTCCAAGGACAAGGTGAAATAAGTCAGGAGACAAATCCTATTTGAGATCTTGAAGAGGTGCTCCGAAATGCAGCACATTTTTGACTTCTTAAACGAGGCTAGTGAGGTATTGCCAACATCAAGAGAAGTTATAGAATCCACCACCAAACTCATACGACCAGTTCCACCTAAGGCCAATGAGCTCCTCAGTATGTCTGAAGCTACCTGTAGCCAATTGGGTAAGCCTATTACCATAAAGGATTGGAGCATCTCAAGAATTGTAGCTATAATAATTATAAAGAAGAAAAATCTACTCCAGAAAGGGTGGCCATTAATTGAGAAATTGGATGAAGAATTGCAAAGGATTATTGATATCAATCAGGAGATGGTGTAATATGATTTCAAAGAATTTTGGAGGGAAAATGACTTGATGATATCTAATGAAGTTTTATTGAGTATACAAGCATTGATTCATGAAGAATAAAAAATGGATGCATGGCATGAGTCAATTGATCAAGAGAAATATACTCAGCTGATTAAAAATGCGACCAAATTAAAGGAGTTGATGATTAACCTGGTAGAAGGAGCTTCCTCCTATTATGACACACTAGCGAGATTGCTATATATTCAGTGTCAACTTTTAGAAATCCAAAATCCTACATTAAACTCTTGGAATAATTTTTTTATGCTTTCAATTCAAGGTTTTGCATAGAGTTAGACTAATAAAATATAAATATCATTTTTGGGAGAAGCATTTTTTAACCTGGACACTGTCAAAAAGTAAAAGAAGCTTGAGTTTATCTAGACATGTGGAAGGTGTGAGGCTTATCCTAACTATGTATATATAATAAGGAGTATACTTTAATGAAGTTTGACTATGGTAATAGTTGTTCCTAAATATGACCTCCATGTGAACCATTACTCTCTAAGTTTTCTTTCAATGACTTTAGAGAGTAGGGTTTATAGGGAAGTTTTCTTTGGAAACATAAGTCTACAACCAGTGGACAACAGTGGATTGTAGAAGACTCACAAGGGTAGAGCTAACTCATTTTATTTTTTACTCTAGTACCCAATGGATAAGGATCTAAGTTCGTAGCCTTGCTAGCAATGCTCCCTAGGAGGCACCAAAATGTAGACCCCAAAAGGCTACATACGTAGCCAGATTTTAATTTTTCTAAGTAATCAAAAAATGGCAAAAGGCTATGTGAATTTCCATTTTAGATAAATTCTGCAATCAACAAGGTCAAAGTTAGGCAAGCAGAATCCAGAATGGTGGAAAACAGAAAAAGTGACATCAGGGTATGGAAAGTTTTAACGTCACAATAAGTGAGTTTAAAATCTGCTAAAAGATAGATTTTGTAGTCAAACTTGTCAAAATCGACCTAGCATAAATAAAAGTAGTAGAGTTTGTAGGAAATCATTGGCAACCACAAAAGCCAATTTTGTAGTCAACACAGTCAAACCTTGCTTGACGAAATTCAGAGTTGCAAATTCTTTTGAAGGTTACAAGATATTTAAGAACCCATACTCCACAGTCAATGTGGTTAAGCCAAGACTAGCAAAAAATGAAACAATGGATTTTAAACTTGACAAAGGCAGTGGAACCTGACAAAGGCAATGAAAAATATGTGGGAAGACCAAACGTTGCTAGAATCAAGATCCAACTACGTTTTTATTTGTAAATTAATAGTGGAGGATTCCTGCAAGAATGAAGAGCGATCCAGATTGATCTAAAACCTCTCTAGCCATGGAAGTCAGTTGAGGAGCTGAGTGTTTGCATATGGAGGACAACTCAGTTCCCTTATTTAATATTCATCAAAAACTACCACCTCAACACTTTGTTGTTTTGACAAAGAAAGTCCTTGTAATGTTCCATAATGTTAATCATTTTAAAAATCTATATAAGGAGATCGAAGCCCCATGATTAAGGGTCAGCTCTGGAGTTTTTGCTTGATATATTACTGTAATTACTGAAATATCAATAGAAGGAGCATTACTTGGATGTTTACCTCTAATTATTTGTCTTTACCAATTATAGATTCATTTTGTGAATGGATTTATGTTACTGTTTATGATTAGTCAATTCTATTGATATTGGTTTTCTCATTTAGAACACCTTGGAATTGTCCATGCCTGAATAAATGTTGTAAAAGACTTCTATTTATGTTAGCCTAATTGTTGATCTGATTCTGTTATTTGGATTATTAGAATTTAGACATTTGAAATAGTTTTCTTAGCATTTCCTTATTCTAATGGTGAGGATGTTGAGTTTTGATTGTTGTTAGTCTCAAGTGTGGCATGCTGGAAATGTGATTGATCAGTGAATTCTTGCTATTTTTCAATGTTGTTAGCTCTATCTGGCTGCCTAAATTGTTAATTGTTTTCTAACACTTACTCCATATCTATTTCTAAACTTACACTTTCTAATTGATCTTAATTGAGTCAACATTTGAAATAGTTGACAAGGAACTAGCCTACTCTGGAAGTTGGATTGAAGTATATCTTTGATCCATCCAATATCAGGGTTTGATCTGTGATTAGTAGGCATGCACCTACCAGTATTCATAGATTCATAGTTGTAGTTCAAGGTTCCTTGATGTCAATTCAGACCCCAACAGGTTCCAGTAAGAATTTGAGCAAATATATTTTTTAATGTTATTTCTAATTTGTTAGTTCATAATGTTGTATTTTTGTTTATATTTATGCAAATTTGTAAGAGAGAAAGACAAGAGTTTTGGTTGTCATTTTATTATATTATTATTTAATTAAAATGTTAGTTTTGCTAAGTGTTTGGTAGGGCACTGAATCCTTGGTAGACATGAGAGCAATGAAGTAAACTTTATGGTATGATCAACTAAGAGCCCACATTGAGAGTCTTTGAATCTAAAGGTATTAGAGTAGTGGGAAGTAGAAGTTGGACGCTTCTGTTTGGGATGCCCAAGAAAACTAGGAAGAAGGGAGTTTTTTGGGGGAGAGGTTAAAAGGAAGTGGGGAGGAATTGCTCCATGGAAGGAAGTCCTGGGTGGTGACACTGAGGAAAGATTCAGAATACTGTGAAGCAACCTTGGAACATAGGTACGCATGCACTTTAAAATAATGTCTTGTCTTACTATTTTTAAGGTAGTAAAAGAGTTTCCAATACCTTGGTAGAAGTGTTATTCTTTTACTATAATAGTGAGAGATATTTTATTACACTCATTTTCTGGCACTAGATGTGCATTTGACCTATGAGATAAGATAGAAAAAGAAGACTCTGGAGTTTTCTGATTGAGCTAGCTAGTAGTTGGCTTTATTATTTCTTGTTAAGACTCTCCCTTTTGGTTTACTAAGTCATCAAGATGGTTGAGTTGGGATATTAGGTTTGATTTGTTGTGTAAACCGACCAACCTGGTACCCTTACATGTGTTTTTCTATGTTTTTTGGTACGTAGTAAACTAAGAAGCTTTAAGACCTATTTTCTACCCAATAGAAGAATTAAAGACTAAACTTGGACATAGTGCCAAACTTGGGTTGGTGATTTTATTGTTGTAGAGATGAAAGTATCATCTTGAGTTGTTGTTAAGTTTGCCACTTATTTAGAGGTGATTCTGAGATAATGATCCCTCTTGGAAAAACCCTTTGCATGTGTCTTGTGTTGTTCTCTAATGAAGGGGGAGTATGTTAACCTCTTGAGCATAAACAATAATGGTTGTTGTGTGAATCATTTGGACGTTAGAGTGATTCAATCGAAATAAATATAGAAGCCGACTTGGTTGTTCCTGTGAGTTCGTCTAAGAATTTTGGTAGTTTGGAGTGGGATTCCTCTACATGTTATGTAAGGTATTCTTAAAATTTGTTAATTTCTTAGTAAGAGCTTCCTCCGTAGCATCGAATGTTTTCAATCCAAACTTTTTTAAGCAATAGATAACATTGGTGAAATTGATAAATAGATATGTTGTTTCAGATTTCACTATGCAATAGATAGCATTGGAATAGATATATAGATATGTTGTTACAGACTAGGTTAAGTAATAGATAACATTGGTGAAATTGATAAAAATATATGTTGTTTCAGATTTTACTATGCAGTAGATAGCGTTGGAATGGATATATTGATATGTTCTTCCAAACTAGTTTAAGCAATAGATAACATTGGTGAATTGATAAGAGGATATGTTGATCAAATATCATTACAATAGATAGTGTTGGAATTTATATATGGATATGTTGTTCCAAACTTTTTTAAGCAATAGATAACATTGGTGAACTAATAAGTAAATATGTTATTCAGATTTTATTACGCAGTAGATAGCATTGGAATTGCTAAATGGATATGTAGACCCAGATTTTATTATTCAATAGATAGCACTAGTGATATGATAGAATGAATTCATTGTTCCAGTTCTACTATGCATTACATAGCATTAATGAGTTGTTAAAATTAAAATGTTGTTCCAAATTTTGTTATGCACTAGTTAGCGTTGGTGAACAAATAAAATGGATTTGTGTTCCAATTTTGTTATGCATTGGATAGCTTTAGTAATTACACGTAGTAGATATGTGTGATTAAACTCTTTTATGTTTAGATAACATGGGTGAGTTAGTGCAATGGGCACTTCGATTGGAAAATTTTGGTTGTTCTTGTAATAGTATAATATTCTCAATATTGGAAGCATTGGGTTAGTGCTTACATGATGGGCAAGTTCCACCTTGAGCACTGCAATGTTGTACTCTTCTATAGATGTCAAGTTTTAGGCCAAGTGTGGTTGCTTGGATGTATGTCTAGAGTTATACCAAGGTGCCTATGGGGCTTGCTGAATGTGTTCTATGTAATCCAACCACTATTATGATAGTAGATTTAGGGGTTTTGGAAACAGGTCTCCAAGATGTAGTTACAATGGTGACTGAGAGAGATGAAGGACCATATCATAGAGTGAAAATAGTTAGACATGATAGGTTTCCATAGTGAATATTTCAGACAATATGGGTTGTCCATACCCATGTAAAGACAGTTTTAGGAATGAAATTGATGGAATTATTTTGAGGTTGGGTTTCCCATGGGTTTATCCTAGGATAGATTATCTATTGATGTGGTTTGTTGTGGCTTATAAATTATTTCAATGTTAAATTATCTATTTTTGATAAATGTGTTTACCATGCAAATATGTTATGGTATTGATTATTTATGTTTATAAGGGAAAGTGTATCGCTCCAAATTTTTCGCATCCCTACCTTCAGGCTATTGGATCCGCGCCCGGAAGGAGGATGGGAAAAGGATGGTGCGGTACCTCGAACGAGAGGACTTTACGAAGGTCCCGCCTCTCAAGGGAGGTGTGTTTTGGTGATTTTTCGACGGATGGTGGGTTCACCAGGAAACATTTGGCGGCAGTTTCCACGCCTAGGTTTTTGGAATGTGTTTAGATGAGTTCGTTTTATCCTTTAAGCATTCATCCTAGGTTTGGCCGAATGAATCTAACTTAATCTATATGAAAATGCAACTTTAAATGAATACAGAAAACAGATTTTGAAAGCAAAAAATAGAGAATTTGCAGGAGGCCAATGGAGATTACCTGATCCGGATGTCCGAAGAAGTTTCTGCGGTTGATGCAGTCTCGGATCGTCTGGAATTCGACAGAATCGCTCGCAATCGACGAGATCGTCCGAGATCCGACGAATTCGTCGACGAATTCGTCAGAAGACCCGCAAAATAGAGAATAGATGCAAAATACAAGAACTCCTACCATGCAAACAGAGGCAAAATATGCCAAATAATAAACTGAATACTGAACAAAGTTTAAAAATAGAAATAAAAGTAAATTGTTGTACTTTAATGGCAGATTATGAGCTTAACATGCAATCTAGACTAGATGGGTGAACTCCAGATGCAAAATAGGATAAAAACTAAATAGATTATCTAATTTGTAAAACAAAATAACTGAGGCAAAGTTAAGAAAAGCAAACTCCGTGCACTGATTGCCTCGATGTGGACTGCAATCGAGATCGTCTCGCATCAGTACGAAATCGTCTCGAATTTGACAGATCGCCTCCGATCTTGACAGAGTTCGATCGACGACGATGGGTGCCGGCTCCGGTTGAAAATCAGTGGTGTACCTGCATAAAAATTGCTATAGAACTAGTGCAAAAATAAAATCAAGATATCTTATTGCAGAGGGATTCAATTCACGGATAAATTCAGCCAGGGGTTGGGGAGGGAATGTCCTAGAGTTTAAATAGGCATAGGGAGAGTTGTTGGGAGGTTGGAGATCATCCCAATTTGGGAGATCTCCAACGGGGAAGGGTCCCAACGGCGCAGACACGCTTCTGCCCGGATTGGAGACCCGTTGGAACGGATTCCATCTATGCAAATTCAGTTTTGCGACAAAATCGTCTGGACGTTCTAGTCCAGACGAAATCGTCAAATCTGGGGCGATATCGTCTGATCGGCGACGATATCGTCCAACGGTCAAAACAACCTCTAAAAATGGCACGAAAAAAGGGGAAACGGGTTTCTCTGCGGTTAACGGGCGGTTTGGGAGGTTAAATTTGAATTTAAAATTATTTACTAAGGTGAATGTAATTATTCCAATTTGATCGCGCCAATTTTAGGGTGCTACATTTTGCCCCCTCTTTAGCGAATTTTCCGAAGAAAATGCGTTAAAGAAGAGTTCTTCTCGATCTACGAGAAAGCAAAAATTATTCCCATTTTTAGGCGACGATTCTTGGTCGAATCGTACGACAACTTACTATGGTGCCCCCTCCGTGTTTTTACCCAAATCGAACGTTTGAGGTAAAAACGCGAAAAAGCAAAAAAAATTATTGTTGAATAAAATTAAGAAAAATAGGGTAAAACCCTAATTCATTGTTACTGTTCATTTTACTGTTTTAGAGCTCTGGAGCAAAAAATGGTTGAGACAACGCACGTATCTGCGGAGGTCCGACGCGGTCTACGGGTAAGGGTCTAAACTCAATTTAGATTGATTTAAGTTGCTTTTACATGCTTTCTAGATGAATTTTTAAGTGAATTTGGAGCATCGCGGCCGTTTTTGGCCGTCGACGTCGTCGGGACGAAATCGTCGAAAGGGGGACGATTTCGTCAAATTAGAGACGATTTCGAACTACGAAATCGGAGACGATCGTGCTCAAATTTGGGACGATATCGTCCAATAGTGGGCGATATCATCAATTGCAAAAAATTGATCTTTAAGTTGCATTATTAATTACTGGAATTTATTGATTAATTATTGTTTGTTGTTTTGTTGTTTATGTTTGCAGAGAGGATTACTAAAAAGCAGAGAGTGGAAGTACGACGGATTGAGAGACGACTTGGCCGCTCTCACCAGGCAGAGCGGGATCCACCGGCATAGCCGGATTGCAAAGATGTGGCGTAGATGCCGCAGGTTTCCACGTACATGGGGCTACCGATGACTCTAGCAGAGAGATGGTATCCGGGTCTTCCTGTTTCCGGTTATCGACAGGGGAGATGACTCCCACACTGGAGGATGTATGGAGGATTTTGAGAATCCCCATACAAGGATGGATGATCACACCGACGGCCAATCAGGGCCACGCGATGGGACGGCTGTGTGGTGACCCGAGCTTCACCCCGAGAAGGGCAGAGTTAATATCGAGGCACTACGCCAGATGCCCCGGGGCATCTAGACTCACACGGGTTCTGCCGGGGTAGTTGGTGGACTTCTACCGTGCCACCGCAGCGGGTGCATGGTGCTATGGATGCTGACATATGTGATCTGCGACATGCGGGACCACGGCTACAGGTTCTCATGGGGCAGCTTTGTACTATGCCGATCGTACAGATCCTTTACGGGGTCGTGTACAAGGGCGGGCGATGTCTGGTTATGACATCGCTACTACAGGTTTGGTGCTGGGAGCACATTGCGGTGCGGAGGCCGGTAGGGCTTCCACTGATAGGGATAGACGGGGAGAGGCCCCGAGTCTTCTACTGGTGGCTCCGAAGAGGGGCACAGCGACGGATCGACCTGTCGATGTCCCGGAGACTACTGGATGACCTTGTCCCGGACTTGGATCACCCGGAGGCCGTGGAGGCAGCATCCAGGGTGGGCGAGAGGACGAACAGAGCCGGCTCGCATCAAGCGAGTCTCACCGGCTGAGGATGGAGAGGGGAGAGGTGGAGCTCCACCGCTACGACCGAGTTTTGTGATAGTTCGGTCTACAGCAGGGGATCCCATCTCTCATGGATTATGAGTTTTCCCGGACCGTCCGGGATAACACCATAGTTAGCGGGGCTCCAGACATGCAACGATTCTGGAGCCAGGACTCAGATGATGCCCCCATTCAGCCAATGGATGGGGACGATGCAAGAGTAGCCGATGGCTACGATGCCTGGTATGCAGGCATCCGCCCTCCTCGGATGACGAGGGCATAGGGCCCGATCCACGCAGTCATGCGTCGGATAGGGAGGCGGCGCCAGGTGATGATAGAGGCAGCCCAGGGTCACGGTGGGAGAGATCAGAGGAGGCCACAGGCATAGGAGCGGCCACGACAGAGAGAGAGGGAGAGGAGGGAGGCGAGACCCCCATCTCCATAGAGGCCACCATCACCCGATAAGGGCAAGGGCATGGATATAGGAGAGAGTAGCGAGATGGCTACTCTCCGGGCAGAGAGAGATCATCTAGAGACTCAGGTGCAGACACTACAGGATGCGACCGCACAACACCAGGCTGAGGTGTCGCAGCTGCGAGACGAGAATGCACGTCTCAGGGCACGGGGTGGAGGGGTGAGCACTCAGGAGCTGCTACGGTCGGTTTCTCAGACCGCATTCTATCAGGCTCTATACTACCAGGCGATGCCGGAGGGCCAGAGGGTACAGCTGTCGACTGCCATAGCAGATCCGATCAGGATAGGGTCATCGAGGAGCTCATCCCGATCGACGACGAGGACTCGCAGTACCACACATACTACGATGGGACCACCTCGTCCTCCGCAGGGCGGGGAGGAGATGAGGCTGAGAGCTCTAGGGGCTCTCGAGACACTGCTCGGAGGACACTTGATTGAGTATGCCAAGATATCGATTGTGGCATACCAATCTATCTGATATGATGTACATATATATTTTTGAGATATATATATATAGATGAGATATTTTTGGTCATATGACTTATGTTATGAGTATATTGATGATGCTTTGATTGATTGATTTTGATAATGCTTGTAATTATGTCGTTGGAAAAGAATTTATACCTTTTGATGTCATGTCTGTAATATTGATGAAATAATCCGATGTAACAAATTGGTTGTTTGTGATGCAATGATTTGATAAAAGAAAAGGGGACTTTTAACAATAATTTCAAAGGACATTGTCGCTATTATAGACCATTTCATGGAGTCACTGCTCACTCGGTCGTCAAGCTAATCCCATTTATAGAAATATTGTGAAAAGTGAAAGAGTGCTTAAGAGACTGTCTTAAGACTTTGTTGTGATGATGCAAATGATGATGATGATGATGGTTTGTTTTCAGATTTCCATAAAAATATTATGCATGAAATATTTGTAAAAAATGATTTTTGCTAGGCATAAATTCCTAAGTGTGATAAAATTGTTGAATAATTCCTTAGGAATTATACCGTCATTGCAAAATTGGAGGTTGACATAATGACATGAAATAATGAAAATGTGCATTCTTTTGAAAAGCAAAATTTGTTGTAATAAAATGAAGTCATATGGTTTTTATGAGTTTTGATAAATGGGGGAATAAAAATTGTTACAATGGTTTGCGCTAGGCATAGAATATGTAGGTATAGACTTATACCATCATCGCGAAAATCAAAGAAAATAGATAGTTTTATTGCATGATTGATTTTTGATGAACATAAAATATGAAAATGAGGACTTGCGCTAGGCATAAAATTCCAATTTTGGTTTTGGAACTATACCATCGTCACGAAAGTCGATATGATATATATGATATGTTTTGAAAGAAATTTGTGATTTTTCTATTATATAGTTGTCTTTAAAAAATAATTGTACTTGATTATTCCAAACAAGTTGCAAAAATAATATTTCAAAGTATTTTGAAGACAAAAATTAGATTTATAAGGAATCCCATGTGCATATGTGAATTCATTTCCAATCTTGATTTATCATAATGATAGACAAAATCTCTCAAATACAAATGTGTGTGCAATTGTATTGTTCATTTACCAGGTTTGAGCAAGATACTATGATACAAGTGATTTGAAGAAACCAAATAAGTGTTCATTAACCATGATGTAGATGCATATAACCATATTAGACTACTATGTAGGTTGGATTATCAAGAGCTAGCTAATCCATAAGCAGACATAGGTCTGTACAAAAGAAGGTCGCTAATGTGACAGTACATATCGCCACGCTAGGAGTTACCCAAGGCCAAGCAGGTTGGGCACAAACCACCTGCTATGGGGCTTACCTCACGTTTTCGAATAATTGAGAATTCCAGGGATTCAAGCTCATCAACCCTTCTTTTCTTTTCAAAGGGTAGGGAAAGGGATTTTATTGCTTTCTTGCTTTCTTTTGAACTTTGCTTATTTTTCTTTTGTATTTCTTTTGCTTGATAATGCTTGGAATATTGCTGAAATAACATTTTTCTTTTCTCTTTTTTCTTTCTTGAACTTTTTTTTTTTCTTTTTCTTTGCTAGGGATACTTGCTCGGATTAGTCGTAGAGCAAGGGATTTTTATTCTGGGTAGGGGTGAGCTTGTCCTTTTGCCAATTCTCAAAGATTCTAGACCATGTGCATGATAGGATAGCAGGGGAAACTTTTCACCCAAGAAATCAGCTCTACTATGTAGCAAAACATGGAAATTACAAATATAATCATTTTATTGTGAAAAGATGTGCTTGGTTTAAGTAAATAACAAGATCAATTCTCTATGCTCAAACTTTATTTAATTTGAATTTTGTGAACTTTGATATAAGAGAGATTAGTAATCATGCCGTATAAAATCAAGATATTTATTTTTTTGTGAGTGTGCAAGTGAGGGATGCCAAATAAATGCTAATTTATCCAAAATAAGTTGAAACATATAACCGCAATAATTGTAAGAAAATATATATAAATGATTTTTGTAGAAGTTGGAGGAATGTTGACTCTCTCTTTCTTCCGTATATTGTTTTGGTTTCGAAAGAGTCAAGCATATAGCTGTTTTTAGATTTTTATTTAGATTTTTGTTTTTGAGCAAAAGGAACTTAACAAGTGCTTTAAATAAATGCAATAGATAGTTTTTTGAAGATTTTTGGATGATTTATAAATGTTTTTGATGTTTTTGAATTTTTTTTTATAAATTGAAAGAAATATAAGAGAGTAACTTTGAACAAATATATACATGGATGAAATGACCAAATTTATGCATAGTAACGTTTGAGATGTAAAATATTCATGGGTTCTTTAAGTTCTTTACCATCTAAGGTAGATAATTTATATGCTCCCGATTCAAATTTTGCAGTAATGATGTATGGTCCGAGCCAGTTGGGCTCAAATTTACCTTTAAGTTCTTTGGTTGCATTTGTATTTTTTTGATTTTCTTTCAGAACAAGGTCGCCAATCTCAAAGGATCGATGACGAACTTTCTTAGCATATGCTCTTTTAAGCTTGTTTTGGTATGCACGGAGATGCTCCAAAGCATTGATGCATTTTTCATCTAGGAGTTCCAGCTGACCGAGTCTCGCAAAGACGATATTCATCTCCTACTTCGGTATCTTGAAGTAGCAGAGCCAAAGAAGGAACTTCCAATTCAAATGGAAAACCGCTTCGCACCATATACCAAAACAAATGGTGAAGTGCCCGTGGGGGTCCGAACACTAGTTCGATAAGCCCACAAGGCTGGATATAATTGAATATGCCAGTCACGACCAGTTTTATTGACCAATATTTTGAGAATTTTGATTAAAGTTTTGTTAGAAGCTTCTGCTTGACCATTACCCTGAGGATAATAGGGAGTAGACCAAAGGTGTTGAATCTTGTATTTTTGGCATAATTTCTTAACATCTTTATTTTTAAAAGGAGTTCCATTGTCAGAGATGAGATTCGCAGGAATTCCAAACCCGCAAATGATTTGATTAAAAATGAATTTAGAGACCCGTGAACTGATGCAATAAGCTAAAGGCATAGCTTCAACCCACTTCGTGAAATACTCAGTGGCAGTTATGATGAACTTGTGTCCATCAGAAGACACAGGATTGATTTTACCAATAATATCCAAGCCCCATTTAGAAAAGGGCCAAGGAGACGAAATAGCCTGCAGCTCTTGTGCAGGCGCATGGACAAGGTCAGCATGTTTTTGACACTTGTCGCAATGGCGCACATACTCATGTGCATCCGTTTCCATGGTAGGCCAAAAGTATCCTATCCGAAGGAGCTTTTTAGCAATGACACTACCACTAAAGTGTCCTCCACAAGATCCATCGTGGGCTTCACTCAAGGCTGATTTAGACTCATCTAAATTTAAACATCTTAATAGGATACCTTCAAAAGATCTCCTATACAAAGTATTGCCAATTATTACAAATCGACTTGCTCGTCGACGTAATAACCGACGCTGGTTTCTATTAGAATTAGTAGGGAAAGTCCCATTTTGGAGGAAATCAAATATGTCTGTATACCAAGGTTCAGGAGTAGTTTCATTGATTAGAAACACATCCAAAGGCTCTAAGCATGACGTAATTGATGCGGGTTCCCGGAGTCGACAAATAATGATAGTCGCATATTCGTCATCTAACTCCAAGGGCAAGAGGGATGCAACGGCGGCCATGGCGTCGACTGCACGGTTGCTAGTTCGAGGAATGGCTTCCAAAGTAACTTGATCAAACAAGGACATTAGTTGTAAAACATAGGCCTTATATGGGCGAAGTTTATCATCTCTCGGTCTGATAAACTTCATTAATTTGGTTTATAACCAATTGGGAATCCCCAAAAACTAAGAGGTTTTTAATTTTTAGCGCTAAAGCAGCTCGTAATCCAAGGATTAGAGCTTCATACTCAGCAGTATTGTTGGTGCAAGCAAAGGTCAGTTTGAAGGACAGAGGAATAAGATGTTTTTGCGGAGATATTAAAATAATACCCGCACCAGCCCCACTCATACATCGGGCTCCATCAAAGTATAAGGACCATTGTTCAGGATGGTCTGCCTCTAATTGAAGGCATTCATCAGGAAACTCGATGATGAGAGGATGAGTAGACTCTAAGGGTGCAGCAGCTAATTGATCTGCTATGATTTGACCCTTAACAGACTTCTGTCCTATGAATGTGAGATCAAACTCGCTTAGAGCAAGAACCCACTTGGCTGTGCGACCCGATAAATAAGGGCGACTCATAAGATATCTTAAAGGATCATATTTGGCAATGACATACGTTTTTTGGCTAAGCATGTAATGTCGTAATTTTTGCGTAGCAAACACGACTGCTAGACATAACTTCTCTAACGCTGTATAGCGGGTTTCATAATCGACGAAAGTTCGGCTAATGTAATAATTAGCACGTTCTCGCTTTTCATCATCAAGTTGAGCTAACATAGCTCCTAAGGCATAATCTGAAGCATAAATATATAGAAGAAATGGGCGATCAGATTTAGGCGGTGAAAGCACCGGAGGGTTAAGGAGGTATTGTTTGAGAAGTTCAAAAGCTTCTCTACATTCTGTGTCCCAATTAAAGGGGACGTCCTTCTTAAGGAGCTTAAGAAAGGGACCAGTTTTGTCCGCCAGCTTATCAATGAAGCGACGAATAGCTTGAAGTTTACCTTGTAAACTTCGTAGTTCAGATATATTAGTGGGTGCGGGCATATCTGTGATGGCCGCAATTTTGAGAGGGTCAATTTCGATACCACGTAAAGAAACTAAAACCCCTAATAGTTTGCCGGATTTAACTCCGAATATGCATTTTGTTGGATTTAATCGAATGAGATATTCTCGTAATCGATTAAAAACTTTTCTTAAATCATCTAAATGATTATTTTCAATAAGAGAGCGAGCTATAATATCATCTACATAATCATGTAAGATATCATGCATCATATCATGAAAAATGTAGGTCATAGCCCGTTGATAAGTTGCACCGGCGTTCTTTAAGCCAAATGGCATCACTTTCCAAAGAAAAGGTACCCCAGGGGGTAATAAAGGCTGTTTTAGCCTGGTCTTCAGGAGCTATCCTAATCTGATTATAACCGGAGAATCCGTCCATTAAGGACATCATCCCACTTCCGGAAGTAAAGTCAATGATTTGATCCATATTTGGAAGAGGAAAGTCATCTTTAGGGCATGCAACGTTAATATCTCTAAAATCGGTGCAAACCCTAACTTTGGTAGCTTCTTTCTTAGTGACTGGAACTACATTTGAGATCCATTCCAGCATAATCAATAGCTTGTATGAAGATAACATTCAGGAGTTTTTCTAATTCCCCTTTGACTAGCAGAGCCACTTTGGGATGCATTTTTCTGAGTTTTTGTTTAACCGGTTTAGCATCCGGATGGACCACTAGATGATGCATGACTACAGAAGGGTCTAGACCTGGCATATCTTCATATGTCCAAGCGAAGACATCTTCGTACTCTTTAAGGAATGCAATGTATTGTTCTTGTTTGTCTTGACTTAGTTCTGCTCCAATATTGATTATGTGAGGATTGTCCTCAGCTCCAATATTAATTTTAATGACATTTTCTACCTCCATGTGTAGATCTCTTTCAAAATTAGGTGGGGCGGGTGAAACACCCAACTCTTGTAATTCTTGTAAAGTTAATTTAGATAAGTCATCTTGAGGATTAGTGGTCTCAAGCTGAGCTATGGTTGGTATAGAACCATCAAAATAGAATCCATTGTGCAACATCTCTTCAACAGAGACATCATGGAAGATATCTCCTTCCAACTCTTCATCGGGGTCAACAATCATTTCAGGGTAGGCTATGGATAGCATGTTGCATGAAAATGACTGATTTTTAAGAGGCAAATCAACATGCCTATCCAAATAATCTTGATAGCATATGAGGTGATCATCATCCTCAAAAGGAAAGGGTTGTCCCTTACTAGGAAATAAGCCCACACCACAGCGGGCAGGCCACGGTTCTACCTCGAAAGGCTCTTTCATGCCATTTTGGAAAGGTCCTAAGCCTTTCCCTTTATATCCCATTTTAAGCATCATGGGTTTAGCTTTAATATAATCATTGGTAAAATAACACCGAGCATATCCCTCATGATGAGTTTTGATATTCCGAGGGATTCTTCCCTAGTCATATCCTTTATAAATGAAGGCACAACTCCCGACTTGGTAAGTACTTCCCATAGGTTGTGGGAGGCCCAAAGTACGAGGAGAGGGCGGTAATTTATTTAAAAGGTTTGAATCTTGCATGAAAGCATTCATTTTTTCTGATATTAAGGTTGTAGATAAATCTGGTAAAAGTTCATCAGAAAGGGCATAAGATGTAGAAGGTTTATTACTTATGTCTTGAGGTGTGGAAGGTATGATGGATGTGTCTAAAGGTTTTGAATTTATAGGAATAATAGTTGAAGGATTAGTTGTAGATTTGAGATCCTTTTGAGATTCTAAAATTTGTTTAGAAGGTTGTTGGTCTATATAGGAAGATGAAGTTAATGGAGGAGGAATAGATGAAGTTATGGGTTTATGTTTCACAGCTTTAGATGAAAAAGAAGAACTAGAATGTGTGGATGATAGAGCAGGGCAAAATTGCACTCCAACGGGTTCTGCCAAAGCACACATATCAAAAGGTCTAGGGTCACCATGAATAGTGACCAACTCGATTTTTAAACTCAAATTTCACACATTGGTGTAAAGTTGATGGGACTGCTCGCATGGCGTTAATCCAAGGGCGACCCAAAAGTATATTGTACGATGCTGGGCAATGTACAATAAACACGGTTGTTTCTAGGGTTCTAGGGCCAACTTGCAATGGGAGGGTAATGACTCCACACGTTTCTTGTGTTTCATCATTAAAAGCTTTGATAATCATATCAATTTTCTTCATTTCATCACTTCTAAAACCAAATCGTTGGTAGAAGTCAAAGGTGCAAATGTTTAGAGATGAGCCATTATCAATCAGGACTCGTTTGACAGCTACATCTCCAATTAGAGCAGTAATGTACAAGGGATTATCCTTGTGTAAACTGTGTTGTGGGATATCTTTATCCCGAAAGTCAATACAATCAATCTCTCGAGTGATGATAGTATTGGCCATAGCTTCAAGTTGAATGTTTTGAGGTACCATCATTTGGCTCAATGTAAGCATCAACTCATCCCTATGTGTGGGAGAGGATCTTAATAAATCCAAGAGGGAAATTCTGGCCGTGGTATTAGACAATTGTTCATTAATGTTGTAAGGGGGTTTAGGTTGAACAATAGGAGCATGATTCCCTTTATTTGGGTTTTTCAAAATGAATGGAGCTGATCCATCGTTCTGGTTTGGTTCTTGTTGGGAGTTTTGAGCTTGTTGTCGAGTAACGACTCCGATGGTACCTACAATGTTATAGTGACGACGTTGAAACGGTCTCGGTTGAGAATTTATGGCTTGTTCATAGGGAAGGACTACATTAGAAGAAGGTCGAGTAGTGACTCTTCTAGGAAATGGTTCTTCCGGAACATTAGCATCTCGTGATAAAGTTGAATAGGATCTGATTCATTTTCAGAACTATTCGATTGAATAGTGTCTACTTCACTTTCACTATCTGACTCTATATCACTAGAATCAGAAGTTTGAAAATTATGTAAGGGCCTGGTTGTAACCAGGGATAAGGTTGTGTCAAATGTTTGAGAATCCTGAATAGGTAATTGTCCGCTAATGGTTCCTACATATCGAGTAGGAGGGGGAACATTATGATGTTCGATTTGATTGGCTACCTCTTTACCATGTCGTGGTAAAGGGTGTTGAAATATGTCTAAAGTTTGATTGGCATTCTGATTTTGATTTTGGGGAACAGTCTTTTGGGCATTATTAGGAGGGTTTTGTTTGGGTTGGAAGGCTTGCACTTCCATTTCATTATTGTCAATCAAATCTTGTATTTTATGTTTCAATCTCTTACAAGCGTTGGTAGAATGTCCAGGTCCTCTATGAAAGTCACAAGTGCAAATCAGCTCTATATCCGGGTATACTTGGGTCGGTTCCCGGATAGTCGGTAATTAGATTAAACCTCTTTCAAGCAATTGAGGTAAAATGGTTGACAAGGGTTGGTTTAATCTAGTGAATTCTCGAGGAGGCTTGTCATGGGGTTTCAATATGAATTTTTTTGTTGTCTTTGTTGCATTGACATTAGCAACATTTCTGCCGTCGCTGACTCCATCACCAACAACCTCGTTTGTTTTTATATTGATTTCTAGATGTTTTCTCATCATCCTTCTTCCTAAGTTGGCCTCTCCTAATGAGGGCATCTTCTACTCTTCGAGCTAAGTCTATAGCTTGATCGAAGGTAGTCAAAGTAGCTGTTGATAGCTCATAAGAAAGTTGTTCTTGTAAATTATTGATGAAAATGTCTAGCATTTCCCTATAGGGTAGCACAAAGTGTAGTTTTCCTATCAATTGTCTCCATCTAGCCAAGAAATCAGCAAAACATTCATCTTTATCTTGTTTTAAATTGTATAGGTCTTTAATAGTTACATGTCTCTCGATGTAGGCACTAAATTGATGAACAAATGATTCAGCTGTTTCTTCAAAGTTTCTTAAGGAGTGAGTGGGCAATTGATAGTACCACTCTAATGCCATTCCACCTAAACTTTTGGGGAACATTTTTAGTAATAGCAAGTCATCATGCGAAATGTCGTGACATGCTATCCTAAACATGCGAAGATGTTCTATGGGATCTTCGGTTCCTTTATATATAGGCAGGACGGGCATGGGAAAATGTTTAGGGTATGGTTGAGCTACCACTATGGGATCCAATGGTTGGCTACAAATCTCTCGATAATTGTACGAGGGATGGTAGGGATCTATCTAGTCCATACGTGAAGCCAATTGTTTCACCATAGCTTCCAGATTACTAGTTTGCCCCCCATATTGATTCGGTAGGGCATTGACATGAGTTTTATGAGCATAGGATGGAGGAACATGTAGATTAGATGCCATGTTACTATTGTGTAAAACATTAGTAGGAAAAATGTTATGGAGGAATTTTGAAGTTGGATTATGTTGTGTTCCGGATTGTTGAAAATTTGTATTTGGCTTTGTTTTAGATTTCTCGTTTATTTAAAGCATTTTGCTCAATAGTTTGGCGGAACAAAGTAGTGAAGGGAATTTTCTTTTGTGTAGGAGTGGTTTTAGGTTGAGTAACAGGTTCCTTAGGAGGTTGGGTAACCCGTTGTTTTGACATGGCTTGGGCTATAGTGACCATATCCGTATTGGATGGTCCACCCTTATCACTCTCTTGATCAACAAAAGATAAAGGATTAGTGTGTATATCAAGCGCCCGTTCTATAGCCGCTTGAGCGTCACTAACTTCCCCTCTATCAATACGGACTGCTACATTAAGGATGTCGATATTCTGATTGAGAAATTTTTGAAAATGTTCTGCGTTGTCAAAAGCGATGGCTCCATTGGGAGCTATTCTAGGGGATGAGGATTCATTCTCTTTAACATTTCCTTCTTGTTCCTTATCTTCACCTAAGTCTTCATCCGATTGACCTAGAGTTTCTCCTTCCGGATTTGTATCTCCAAGAAGGACATTTGGGTTTTCAGTTGTATCTTGCAACCAATCTTCTCCTTCCCCTAAAGTTTCTTTACCATTCCTAAGTCTAGTCATGGTGCTAAGTTTTGATTTCAACAAATATATATATATATATATATATATATGCAACAAATTAAAAGGTATATATTTATATATACCTAATGCAATATTTGAAATGAAATGTTTAAGTTTTTACTATGTTGTTTTTTATTTTTTTTTTTTTTAGTTTTTCTTTAATTTTTGAAATAATATAATAAAGACAACAAATGAAACAATAAATGCACGCAATAATAATAAAGCTGAAAGTAAATGAACTAATCTTCTATGAATAACTTATGAATATCATTAATAGGTTCAAGTTGTTCAGGAGTCATGAAATGTTCTTCTTCAAATTGAAAGTTTTCTTTTAAGAATTTGATGAAAAGGGCTATGGTGATATTGTCCTGCTTCGGATGTCGGTTGATAAAAGTAAAGCTCATGGCAATACTCTCGATATAGCACAACACGCGGAACTCTATTCCATCTTTCCCTATCTGTAAGAACAACCTCTTGGTCTTCTACAAGGCCTAGGAATCGGTGTACAATGTCTGCATTCTCGAGGTATTCTTCGAAGCTGAATAATTCTGAAGATACTAAAGCTCTCCTATAGGCTAGCCATCTATGGCAGGCTCTCTGAAGTTCATGATAGAAAACTAATTGGTGAGGATCCAGGATTCTATCCAAGACTAGCCTCTTAATCTGCTTAAGTTGTGTGGACCTAGATGAGATGAGACTAAGTCTCCTATCAAGTTCGTCCCACAAGGATTGATTTCTACTTGTTTCAGGGATATTAAGGACATAATTAACTTCTATAGCTGCCAATTGGTTTTCTACGTTTATAGTAACTGCTAACCTCTTTTTAGGAGCTACCATCTAAACATGATTTTGAACCTTAAATGTTTTAAAATGCATCTAAGTTTTAGTTGTTCTAATTTTTTGTTTGTTTTTGTTTTTGGTTTTCAAAAGGTTATGATGCATTCACGTCGGGTTCACCAAAATGTATCGCTCCAAATTTTTCGCATCCCTACCTTCAGGCTATTGGATCCGCGCCCGGAAGGAGGATGGGAAAAGGATGGTGCGGTACCTCAGACGAGAGGACTTTACGAAGGTCCCGCCTCTCAAGGGAGGTGTGTTTTGGTGATTTTTCGACGGATGGTGGGTTCACCAGGAAACATTTGGCGGCAGTTTCCACGCCTAGGTTTTTGGAATGTGTTTAGATGAGTTCGTTTTATCCTTTAAGCATTCATCCTAGGTTTGGCCGAATGAATCTAACTTAATCTATATGAAAATGCAACTTTCAATGAATACATAAAATAGATTTTGAAAGCAAAAAATAGAGAATTTGCAGGAGGCCAATGGAGATTACCTGATCCGGATGTCTGAAGAAGATTCTGGCGGTTGATGCAGTCTGGATCGTCTGGAATTCTACAGAATCGCCTGCAATCAGACGAGATCGTCTGAGATCTGACGAATTCGTCAGACGAATTCGTCAAAAACCTGCAAAACAGAGAATAGATGCAAAATACAAGAATTCCTACTGTGCAAACAGAGGCAAAATATGCCAAATAATAAACTGAATACTGAACAAAGTTTAAAAATAGAAATAAAAGTAAATTGTTGTACTTTAATGGCAGATTATGAGCTTAACATGCAATCTAGACTAGATGGGTGAACTCCAGATGCAAAATAGGATAAAAACTAAATAGATTATCTAATTTGTAAAACAAAATAACTGAGGCAAAGTTAAGAAAAGCAAACTCCGTGCACTGATTGCCTCGATGTGGACTGCAATCGAGATCGTCTCGCATCAGCACGAAATCGTCTCGAATTTGACAGATCGCCTCCGATCTTGACAGAGTTCATCGACGGCGATGGGTGCTGGCTCCGGTTGAAAATCAATGGTGTACCTGCATAAAAACTGCTATAGGACTAGTGCAAAAATAAGATTAAGGTGTTTTAGTGCAGAGGGATTCAACTTGCAGATAAAATTCAGCCAGGGGTTGGGGAGGGAATGTCCTAGAGTTTAAATAGGCATAGGGAGAGTTGTTGGGAGGTTGGAGATCTTCCCAATTTGGGAGATCTCCAACGGGGGAGGGTCCCAACGGCGCAGACACGCTTCTGCCCGGATTGGAGACCCGTTGGAACGGATTCCATCTATGCAAATTCAGTTTTGCGACAAAATCGTCTCGGACGTTCTAGTCCGGACGAAATCGTCAAATCTGGGGCGATATCGTCCGATCGGCGACGATATCGTCCAACGGTCAAAACAACCTCTAAAAATGGCACGAAAAAAGGGGAAACGGGTTTCTCGACGGTTAACGGGCGGTTTGGGAGGTTAAATTTGAATTTAAATTTATTTACTAAGGTGAATGTAATTATTCCAATTTGACTGCGCCAATTTTAGGGTGCTACAGAAAGTAAATATTAGAATTGTAATTATTTCTTGGGAAAGGTTGAGCCTTGGGAAATTTTCAAAGACTCTTTATTCCATTATTTTGTTGTTTAAATTAATATAAATGTGTTTAGAAACTTTGACCTCATTAAATTGAGTGGATAGGTAAATTAGATGAACCTCTTGAAAGGATGAGAGTGAATAACCTCATGCTCTACTAAGAAGTATAATTTATGGATCATTGAGCTAAAGGTTGGATTGGTATCTAATATCGTAATAAGTAGATGTTTGAAGGGATAAAAACCTAGGAAATATTCATGTGCATCATAAAGGAATTTTATGGGTGAATATTAGGATGAGATTAGTACCTTCGTTGGAAAAACTATAATATTACAAGTACACATCATAAGGTAGTTTGATGAGGTGTTTTTAAGGGAAGTTGAATACCTCATTGAATTTGATGGTCAAAATTATTGTCCAAACTAATCTAAGATATTCCTATGGATAGGGTTTTAACAAGGCAAGTGAGTAACTGATTATCTCATCTTTAGATGAGAGGGATAGTCAAATTCAATATGCTCTAACTCACTCAGATGGACATGATAAGGAGATAGCTAAGAGTGTACCCCTTTGATAGAATGAAAGGGAAGGCAAGTTAGCTCATGGGGCCAACAAGAAGGATAGCTTGTAAATACTAGCCTTGCAGCTAGTACACTTATGTAGCCAAACTTACACAAGATGTAGTGATGGGTGTGCCTCGGGTAAGATTAGATAAGTTGTTAAATGGGTTACAAAGCATCTAGGACTCCCTAAAAAATTTTATATATATAGGATAGAAATTGGGTTGTGACATATTCTCTCTAAATTCATTTACAGGTTATCTTGGCTTCTTGGCAATGGCTCTTCTCCAACGTAGATGGATGACACTTCTATTGCTTAGGTAACTCACCTTATATTCTATTTACCTTACCAATTGTTATGTGTTATTTCCAACTCACACTATTGATGCTTGGATTACATAACTATTCTCCTTTTGTTACAGGTTTTACACTGTGACAAGTATCCTTTGCTATGGTATTGTTTCCTTGTGATTGTAGCACCAAACTATGGTATTTGTTAACACCTTGATTAGGTAGTTATCGAGCCTCTCGGATGGCTTTACTTCCTAGCACTTTAGCCTATACTTTCATTGTGCACTATGTAGGCACTAAATCTGGTTCCACTAGAATTGATTTGGGTGTCTTTTGACACTTCAAAATGAAGGATATTGAGCCCTTGTATGGATCTATATTTTGTTGTGGAAGCTCCTTCTTTAGACTATGTAAAAAACCTACTTTAATGGCTAAAATATGGGCAATGTAGTTTCCTTTTTAGTGCATTTTTGTCTTGATGATGCGACCCCTTGTATACTGTAGTAGTATCCTTAGGCATTCTAGATTCTGCACTTGATTTACTACATAGAGCAGGGTGTAATGATGTAGATGAATCCACCTTGAAATGCACCAAATACTTGAGACTTTTATGGTCTCTTTTGAAGCTTTCTTGCTTCTTTGAAAATTCGGTTCTCTTCTCCAATATATGGAGGTTTTATTACTCTTTTGGTGGTTTCTCCTTGCCACAAAATATTTTAGGTTTCATGTTCTCAACAGTATCTCTAGACACTTATCTCTTACCCTATTTTGTACACTAAAACTTCCTTCTTATTAAAATCTTAATGCACTTTAAAACCTTAAGGGTGATCAGTATAATGCACTTAAGAATAGCTAGAGTAGTGCAATAGTAATCTTACCTTATTTATCCTTCAAAGTAACTAACAAGATGTACTAATAATAACTCTCAAATGAAATATAATATTTGTAACTCTCACTTGAGAGTAATATCTTCTAGATAATAGGAAGATGATATTTTTATATTTGTTAGAAATTATCTAACTCATATTTTAATGTGCAGGTATTAAATTTTATAATAAACTATATTTTGCACTCCCTTGAAAATCTTAATATGCAACTTTCTCTTTGTAACTTTTAAACCTTAATAAGGTGCTTAATGGAACTTGATAATGAACTAAATAATTAAATTTCAACTAATGAACCTTATTGCACCCAAGTTTCTTACCTTAATGATATCTGAAGATGAAGGATTGTGAGGTGGTCAGATTCATCGTATTGCTACCTTTTACTGGATGCACTTCTAGCTCTTCTTGACTATCCAAAATAGTTCTCTAAATCACCTATTTGTAGCTTTGAAACCCTCTAACTTGCTACCTAAATTTTTGCTTTCTTTCTTTCCTCAAATATAAAAATTTTAGATTGCAAAGCAATCAATCTCTTCACTTAAATGTTACCCTTGAATCTCAAAAATTTGGTAGGGAACTCCTCCAAATCATAGCTGATATTTTCCTTCAATAACCCTTCAATTTTCTACTATAGACACTAGCAGATCTCATTTATTTGAATGAGCCTTCAAGCTTTTAATGGTAATCTTCAAACCTCTCAGGTTTGGTAGTTTCTTCAATCTCATTTTGCCTCCTTTCTACCTGTCAAAATCTGACTTCAATCTAGGCCTTCTTCTCAAGAATCTAAAATTTTTAAGGTCTTCACCAATATCCTCCAAAATTTGGTAAGCTTCTTGTCAAATCTATCTCTATTTGGGATTTTTTTGGATGGCGATAATTATCCCAAAATATTCCTTTATCAGGAACTTCTCCTTGGTGGTAAATTTATCCAATTAGTTCTCCTGGGAACTGTTGACAAGTTTTGTCACATTGCCTCTAAAGGGGTAGTGAAATTTGATGATGTTGATTTTCTTGATTTAGTTTTCCTTATTTATGTTGATAGTAGTGTTACAACAATTTTGGCTGTCATTTTTTGAATTCCCCTTGTAAATAACTGAATTTGAAAGAGCTTCGCCCATAGTATAGCAAGAAAAATGAGCTTCACAAATAGCAGACATGAAAAACATAGGTGCAAGCCAAATTTTCTAAGGCATAGAAAGAGCTTCGCAAGCGAAGCCCCCACAAAACGAGTTGTGGGATGAATTTTTACGAAGCATAAAATGTAAAGTAAAATGCCAAAACAAATTCCTAAGTGTGGAAAAAAACTTCGTAGAAATGCTAGCGAAGCACCTGATTCGGCCGTCCCTTTTGGCAAACCACCCCTAAGGAAAATCTACTTCGCTCAAAATCTTCCTGAAGCACCTGCTTCGAGCGACTCAAGTGCTAAGCTTCCCCCTCCGAAGGTTGGTTGTCCCTGAAAATTTTCTAAGGCATGGAGGAGCTTCACTTGAATTTTCCTCGAATAGCTATTTTTGAAACGGTTCACGGCAAAGCAATTTTGTAATTCCACTTCGGCTGAATTTTGTGCACAGCTCCCATAGTAGAAGTCATTGTATGCCCAACTATTCTAAGGCAAAATTCTACTTTAGCTAAGAAACCTCTGAACGGCCATTTTGAAAGAAGGTTCGCAGCGAAGTTGTTTCTGGATGTCCCTTCACTGCGAAGCACCAATAAAAATAAGTATATCCCGCTTTGGCTCTCATCCATGGTGAAGAAGCTCCTAGAACTAAAATTTTGTGAAGTTCTCTAGGGCACACACCCCAAGGTTGGGTATTTCTTCTAGGTAATTGAGTGGTTCATAAATGCATCTTTACTTGCCCGAAAGACCCGGTACTCATTTTCAGCAATAGAAAAGGAAAGATCAACCACAAGAGGAAAACCTGATGGACCCAACAGCCACTCGAGCACTGCACCCAGATATTAAGGACAAGTCAGGCGGTCCATTAATGAGAGTTTCCTCAGCTAATGCGGTCGTAACTACTAAATGTAGAAAGAAATGTGAGAGCTCGGTCACGGGAGGAGCGAAGGTAGATTTCCTAGTTTTTTGAGGGTGTACTACTAGTTTTTACATAATTATGGCAAAGAGGGTCGGGTCCTCTATAAAAACCCATGAATTGTAATGAAAAAAGGGGAATAAATTTTGCTAGAAAGCTGCTATAACTTGATTTTTGCAATTAATATCAATAACTTTGGGCCTCATTTCTCTCTTGTATGATGCCTTCTATGGTTATTTCTACCATTCTATCTTCATTTATGTACAATAATTATGAATCCTGGATTTAGGTATGTGATTGGGACAGAACCCTAGAATTATCCTGAAGGATACATAGGGGGGAAAAATGTCATGTTAGTTTTCTTGTATGCTACCTGTGGATAGTGTTTCTACGATATTCACCTATTCTTAAATTTCTATAATTCTAAAATCTGGATTTCGACGTAAGGGATTAGGAGGATCCTGGAACTCATTCAAAGGAAATATAGGAAAGCTAGTGTGGCGTTAATTTATGTTTTATTCTTTGTATTTATTGCTGCTACTTCAAGATATTAGCTAGTAATCGTGTTGCTAGTTCTTTCCCTCTAAAAATTCATTGATATTCTTTCCTTTACTCCTTTTATTTCTTTCATGCACCTTTACTCTTTTTATCTCTTTCCTGCACTCTCATCATTAAAAAAATCAATAGTTTAGTAAAGGAGCTAGACTTTCTCTGGATATTGGCATGGAGGGCATCTCTTCCCTTCGGCCTTTCAATGTTGGTCCAGGTCTAGGGTGCATATAATTGCCAAAATCATTTCCTGTGGCAGATTTGTGACCAACAGTTTCTGGTATGCCTGGTGGGACCCAGTCAGTCTCACCTTGTGAGTGGTAGTGAGAGCTGATGCTTATCTCATTACCAAAAATACTCTAGCATCTGGTGACTCTACTTAACCTAGAAATCTCAAATTCATTGAGATCGATACCAAAGTATTTGTGCCTTCATGCAAACAAGATATCGAGTTAGGAATAGTGGAGAAGAAACTGAGTTTTTTAAACTCGACATTGATACCTTCAGAGAGCACCCTAGGTTGATAATACCAAAATAGTTATTACAAAGAGTGCCTTCGCAAGAAGCTATATTTTATGAAGAGAGCCTAAATTCTTATAGTACAACAGCTAGTCTTATTCCTAATCCTCCTAACTCCCTCGATCATCCAAGCGCTTTCACTTCAGTCAGACACCGACAAGGGACTTCGAGAATCCCTATATTTTTGACTCCAAGCACAAACATGGCACACCAACAACAATAGCAATAGTAGCTTTCGCCACAACAACAATAGCCCAGGTTGTTCCTAGTATGGAACTCTTCCAGACCATTAAACCTAGCGGGACAAGGATAGGTTCTGCCTGCTGTGATGAAGAAGATTCCTACCTTTGATGTTACGAGGAAGACAACTTTGGAACACATTCAATACATAGTTTCTCTGGTAGCAATACACAACATCATCGAAGGAGTGATGGTGAAGCTTCTGGTTCTATCCCTCTGAGGAAAGCTCCTCTATTGGTATAGATCACTTTTGCCTAGCACCATAACAAGTTGGGACCAGTTAGCTAGACAACTGATGAGAGGTATAAGGTATAACATTGTGGATGAGTTAAAAAAGACCCCTGCAAAGATTATTTTATATGATACTTTACAACTACCATGACATGTAGACCTGTTGCAGGAGTCTTTGAAATCTATGAAAGCTGGGAAATCAATGTCGCCCGCCATAGTGCAAGCTTTGTTCACGTCCATAACAGGAAAGAACAGGCCTCCCCCATTTTACTTGTCATTAAAAATGGAAGGTCACATTATACATAACTATATGATTGATTCAGGGGTAGCAACAACGATCATGCCTAAAGCGGTGTGCAAAGAAATAGGGATGGAGTATACAAGAAGTATGGCATACTCCAACTGGATGGCACTCTTGTGAATATCGTCAGGGTAATTAAATATATACCCATTCAATTGCACAAATTTCCCCAAATTGTGGTGATACAAGAAGTGGTAGTAGTAGATCTAGAACCCTATTTTAGCATGTGTCTTTCGAGGGAATTCATAGCGAAGCTAGGGGGATACCTGTCCATGGACTATTCACATTTAGAGGTCTCATTCAAGGGGAAGAAGGTCAAGATTTACAACGAGAAACCCTCCACATTTCTCATACAGAAGATTATCGAAGAAGAATGCAATGATCTCGTCCATGCGATAACATAAGAAATTGAACGAGTGGGCTTAGTAGAGGAGTCCCTTGCACAACTAAGTTTTGAAGATGAATTTTCATTGACAGAATTTAATGCTATGATAGAGATAGAAATAGGGTGTTACACCATTGCAGAGATAGAGAAACACATTAAGTCAGAAGATAAAGTACCTGCCCAAGGAGAATTATGGCAATTATTCTTTTATGGTGCCCGGTACAAAAATGGAGTCAGGGCAGGGATCCTTCTAGTGTCACCATTCGAAGAACAAAAAGAATATTGCTATAGATTAGTTTGGAGCTGCACCAACAATGCAGTAGAGTATGAAGCCATATGCCTAGGACTAAAAAAGTGGAAAAGCTAGGCATAAAACACCTCAAACTTTTTGGAGATTCAAAATTGGTATGCAATCAGGTCACCAAAAAATGCATCTCCAAGAAGCGTTACCTTAAAGCCTACCGCAATAGAGTATGGGACCTGCTTGAATAGTTTGAGTCACTCAACCTGTAGTCAATCCCAAGAGAGAAAAATAGGCACACTGATGTCTTGGCCTCCATCATGGCTAGATATTCCCCAACCGACAACATGGTGCACAAGACGAAGGCCATAAGGATGATTTATAGACCCTTTGTACTAGATAGGGACATGCATTGGCATTTTTTTGACAACGATGAATAGATCATCAATTTTTTGGTACAAGAAGCAGTCACTGGTGAAGGAAGGGACCCAAAAGACGAGGAATGTGAAGGACTGGTCCAATTAAAAAACAACAATGTCCCTACGGGACTAATCACTCTAGAGAGCCTGTTCGATCAGAATGACAGAGCATTTTCTTGCAAAATCAAAGTTGATGCTAGGTAGTATCAATATTTAGAACTCAAAATCGGGAAGGTGATAAAATTTGGAATGAACTGTACCATGGTTGAGTTGGAACAAATTCGGTCTCTATGTAGAAAGTATCCATATATAGTAGCCTGGTCTTACCAAGACCTAAAGGGTTATAACCGAAGGCTGGTTCAACACACCATCATGCTACAAGAAGGGGTAAAACCCTTCAGACAGAGGCAAAGGCTGATCAACCCAAAGATCAAAGCTTTTATGAAATCAAAACTTCTAAAAATGCTTGAAGCAAAGATCATCTATCCCATAACGCATTCTTCTTGGGTGTCGAACTTAGTTCCTATCAGAAAGAAAAATGGGGATATTCAGCTATGTGTGGACTTTTTCAACTTAAATCAGGATTCGCTCAAAGACCACTACCCCCTCTAGCAGATTGATCAAATATTGCACTCAGTAGCTGGAGCCCAGCGTTTCTCCCTAATTGATGGTTTTTCAAGGTATAACCAGATTTGGGTTAGAGATGAATACCAACACAAAACAACCTTTAATACTAAGTGGGGGACATTCGCTTACCAACGGATGTCGTTTGGCCATTCAAACTCAGGAGCTACCTTCTAGAGAGCTATGGACTTAGCATTTGGAGAACTGCTGAACAAGATTATCATCATCTATTTTAATGACATGACCATATTTTCCCGAAAAAGAGAGGATCATCCCTCGTACCTACATTAAATATTTGAAAAATATCGAGAATTTGGCATCTCAATCAATCCAAAGAAGTCCATCTTTGCAGTGAATGAAGGAAAACTGTTGGGACATATTATATCAGAAAAGGGGCTCGCGATAGACCCTGACTAGGCTGAGTATCTCCTAAAACTTCCATTACCAATGAATAAGAATGGGTTGCAGTCCTTCTTTGGGTAAATTAATTTCGTGAGGAAGTTTGTACCAGAATTCACTCAAATCATCAAGCCGATGTCCCAAATTTTAAAGAATATGTCAAATTTGTCTAGACTGATGAAATAAGGGAAGCATTTGAAGAAATCAAGGCCCAAATCGCTCAAGCACCCGTCCTAACTAACCCTGACTACAGTACGGATTTTATCCTATATGCTATAGGAGAACCCAAAAGTTATGCTGCAGTCCTGACGTAAAAATGATAAGATGGCGAAGAGTGCCCCATTGCATTTCTAAGATAGGTAATACACCCCCATGAGGAGAAATACAACTTCATAGAAGGACAGGTGCATGTTGTCATGAAATCCCTAAGGAAATTCAAATGTTTCATCTCCCAAAGTCGGGTTACAGTGTTTGTCATTCATCCTGATGTATGTAATTTCATTATCCAAAGATAGTTGGGCAGCAAAAGGGCTGGTTGGGTCAACAAAATACAGGAATTTGAAATTGAAATCAAACCCACAAAGTTGGTTCACGATCGCGTGCTATTCCAGGAGCTTGCGAAGAGTGTAGCAGTCGAAGTAACAGCTTGTCAGTGGGATGACTTGGTGGTAGAAGAGAGCTTTGCAAACCGATATGAGGATGAAAAATACTGGGTCAATGAAATAGTAGAATATTTTAGCACTGGGATATGTCCTTCACATTTAAATGCTTCACAACGAAGACACTTCAGGTTGAAGGCCCTTTGCTATATCTTACGCCTAGAAGGCCTGTTCTACCGAAATATCGATGGTGTTCTTCTGAAGTGTATAAGGGTGATAAGAAATGGGTCCTTGGTGAATTCCACTCAGGTTTATCAAGGGTCCACTCCATAGGAAGGACAACTACTTTAAAGATAATCAGGGCAGACTACTACTGGCCTTCACTCTTTGTCGATGCCTTCATAATTTGAAGAAAGTGTGAACAGTATCAAAAGTTTGTCGGGCAAAGCAAAAACGTTCCCATGCCCCTCCAACCAATACAAGTGGAAGCACCATTTCAACAGTGGGGATAGGTCTTCATAGGGGTCATCATGTTGAACTCTTCTGTAGGACATAAATTCATCCTGACTGCGATCGATTACTTCACCAGATGAGCCAAAGCAATGCCCAAAAAACACACTGATCAAGAAACGGTAGTCACTTTTGTAGAAGTCTTGATCACCCAGTTCGGCATCCACGAAGCAATAGTAACAGAGAATGGCCTCGGATTCATAGGCACCATAATTAATGAATTCACCTGTAAATATGGGATATACCATAAGGTCAACTCCAATTACTGTCCACAAGGTAACGGATTAGCAGAGTCAACAAATAAGACCCTGTTGAAGTTGCTGAGAAAGCTCATCGACAAAAACAAAAGGACTTGGCATCTTCTCTTAGATCAAGCCCTATGGGTAGATCGAATATCCATAAAAAATTCAATCAAAACCTCCTCGTACGCCCTAGTATACGACAAGAAGGCTATCCTACCAATTCATATAGAGATCCCTGCATTAAAAATGTTGAGAGACAAGGAAGCCAAATATGGTCCTATGGAGGCGAGGCAAACCTAATTGTTGTAGTTAGAGGAAGACTGGGATAAAGCATATCATAACTTCATGAAGCATGCCCAAATTACTTAGAATTGGTTCAAGAAGAAGTACTTTGTCCGAACATTCAAAGTAGGAGACTTGGTGTGGAAATGGGATTCATGGAAGGTTAATCCTGGAAATCATGATAAACTAGACGTATTCTGGGAAGGGTCATTCAAGATCTCCAAAGTAAACTCAGCCAACTCCTTCATCATTAAGAACACAGCTGTTCAGACTCTGCCCATTCCTGTGAATGGTCTTCACCTAAAGACCTTTTATCATTGAAAGTCTTCTTAAAAAAATTCCTTACTCTTGTATATAATGTGTTTATACTTGTACAAACTTTGTTTTAAGAGGCCTTAGATCTAAAAATGTAATTAGAGGTAGATTGTATTTTCATACCATCATAACAACAAAATTTCTGCCACATGAGTAATGTTTAGCCCATCCAAACCAAAGGTAAAGCCTCCTTCAAAGATTTTCCACATGAAGCAACCGACGTGAGCCGGTTCGCTGCGAAGCACCTTTAAGGAGAAATGTGAAGGAGGCCAGAATATAATATGTCATCAACAAGAAACAAGAGAAACACTTCTCCAAAAAAATACAAAGGCACGAAAGACGCTTCGCAAAAAAATAGCTGTGCGAAGCACATTCAAAGGGGAAGTCTTGTGAATCATTTTCAGGACGAGCGCACTTCACTTCGAAGATGTTCTAAGTCCCCCTTCAGGGCTAATCTTACATGAAGCATCTAGTAAGACAACTTTGGGTCTGAAGCATAAAGGACAAAGAAAAATCGGAGGTTCATCATGAAGTGTTTTCCATCACGACCGTAGGAGAAATTAAAGCACGCCGCAGAGAACATTCCAAGAGAATGTCGTTATGATTAAAATGTGTGCCCAAGTATGATGTGGCAGGGGGATTAGATCTTCAAATCCGGGCCAGGTTCTCAAAGTACATCATCTCGTGTGCACCCTCACCGCAAATCCAATCAAAAAATAATGTAATCCCTTCCCTTGATTTTTTATTTTAATTTTTGTAGTTGCCATAAATGATGACAATTGTAACCTTTAGATATAAAGCTAGAGATGCACCAAGGAAAAGGTTATGCACCCGCGTATGAGCATGACTGTGATAAATTTGGCCAAGAACTCTGCATTTCTTTTTCATTCTCTATTTTTTGAAATTTTTCTCTTAAAAAACATGATGGGGAAGAAGAACTCCAAGGACAAGGGAAAGGAACCTGAAGTAGCGACTCTAAAGAAGACCAAGAAGGGCAAGGAAGAAAAGAAACATAGGCCCAAAAAGGTTGACCTGAACTTGCACCCTGAGAAGCAACCCATAGAAGAAGGGGAGGAGTCAGAGTATGAGCAACTTCCAAAGCCTCCCATTGATGGGTGGGAGAAGATAAGAGACACCAAACTTTCAAAAAGCATCGCAGAGCTACGATACACTATCGACTACATGAAGAGTCGATTATCTGTAGAAAATAAGACGGTTGTCACATACTACTCGTAGATAAACTGTATCTAACTTCTCTAACTCACCACTATCCTGAATTAATTTGTGCGATAGCCCAGAATTACCAATCATCCACAAAACAAGTTTTGGACGTTACAGGTAATAAGCTATTTTTGATTTTTAAGGAAGATGTGCAAGTAGCTTTTGCTCCTTTGCAAGGGCCACCCAAGGGGTATTTAGTGTGCAATGTTCTATTGAATGAACAAATAGACATATTTAACGCCTCCAACCACATTGTGATATTTTTAAGGATGTGCTACCTTTAGGCAAGCTACCATAGATGCCTCGTCTTTTGCAAGACTTCAAAAGCATAAACATCTTTTCCATTATTGCATGGATCGCGGGTCTGTCTATAGATGTCGAATTTTATCCTTTGCAAGTGTCCCTGGCCGAATGCATTTCCCGAGGGGAGTTCTATGCACCAGATCCCTCAAGGCCAAACACAAAATTGGTTTTCTTTGACTGGGTAGAATGGGTAGCATGAACCTTGCACACACGACTGGTGAGTTTGAAGAATTCTAAAATAGGCCAATATTTTGGGTCGTGCTCTTTCCTAGTCTGGCTCTTTTTTTGTCACACCCATAGGTATTTTCCTCATATTACCATTACTCATAGTGGCAAATATGGAGACTCGCTACCGGTGTACCAGTGGACTTCCCTCCTAGCTTGTGGGAGGTTTCAAAGTAGAGATCAAGAGGCCATCGCAGCAACAAGGAAAATAGGATGCAAAGAAAAGAAAGAGACCTAGATAGGTCGAAATGCCTCCTCCTCATCTGAAGTGGCCCCGCACCAAACCCTCTGGCACTTCTAATGAATAATATGTAGCAGGCTCAGTGGAAGCCAATGCAAAAAACATCTCAAAAAACCAAGGGAAGTGTTGAAATAGATGTCATTGACATGGAGGAATTCCTACAGGAGGTAGGAAACATTGGATAAAGGGTAAAAAATGTTGAAAATGTAGGAACCGTGAGAAGCAGCAAACCCAATACATAGGAATTTTTCACTTCTGCTCTGCCAATAGAGCACACAGGTACACATTCTTCTTCTCCTGCTCCCATTTCCCAAATTGTATCAACTCTAGTCTCGGCCAAAGGTCCCTCTGAGCCTTCTCCAAAATTTGCTTATCCAGTTGTACAGTCACCCCAACATGAATTTTCTCTAGCTATTATGAATGTGTCACATGGTTTCGCCAGTCCTATAGGTGTTTTCGCCCAGTCTAAGACATTAGGTCGGGACGTGTTCGCAGCTACCGCTTCGCTCACCCATACCACCATCCCATTGGTAATTTTCCAGACTAAAGGCAACACTTTGTCCCCAAACCCTGACCCTCGCCTCATATCCACACATACTGTAGCTTCACCATCTACTACACCCACTACTGAGCCCATCGGCGACAAGTCACCAATTCAATATTTGTACATGTTTACCCCTTCGTCTGTTAACCCAACCTTATTAGAAAATGAATTAACCATGATCAAGAAGATCCCTTTAGCGGAGAAGTTGATCCAAGCCCACAAAAATATTGATAATGTACTCAAGGAGGTGAGGATAAAGAGGGGGCATTCATTGGCAAGACAAGAGAAGTATGCGGTCATTGATTTGAAGAATGGGAAATTGCACAAGGTCAAGAAGATTCCCAAGGTCCAGAAATCCTTGGATGAAATGACCTCTGCAGATTATGAGTATCAGGAGGATGTTAAGGACCTGGAGCATATAGACATTGATAATGAATTAGAATCAATGCATGTGAGAATAGAGACCTTCCGCGCACATGCCAGAATCACCAACCAGTTCCGCAGTGAGGCATAAAATGCCAATGTCAAGCTGGAGGAGGATCTAGCTAGGATATGCTCTCAGCTGGAGGATGCTCTGAGGCAATGTGAGCAGTTAAAGGATGAAATGGATGCCTTAAAACAACAGATAGAACAACTACAAAGTAAAGTAAAATATCATAGCAAGTCCCAGGCCGAGGCTGAATTGAAGGCCAAGGAGTTTGAGGACCGGATCTTGCAAATGCAATTGTAGTTGTACGAAAAGGAGAGCTTGGAACTGTTTGACAGGAACAGGATTAAGGACATCCACTCTCATTTGCTCAAGAATTTTAGATCTTGAGCCTCTAGTGCCCTCTCAATATTGTCATATATTATAGAAGCCCAGAACGATGCTTCTCAAAAGGGGCTAATAGTGGACGAAATTATCCAGGAGATTAGAAGTCAACTCGACTTAGCTTTTGAATTGGAGAGCATAAAGTACCAAGACTTGCAAGTCACAGCTATGAGTCAGATGGCCCAAGATTGGCCCACCGCCCAGGCCACGGTCTGCACCTTCTTCTCCAAGGTGAGAAAGGCATAGAAGGTGAAGCAACTTCTAGATATATTTGAACAGGAGCAACGTACCTCTATGGGGTATTTTCAAAATATTTTAGAACTAGTTTTCTCAAGTTTCACTGATGATGATGGGAACCTTTTGACAAAAGAAGAATTGAAACCTTCTTGGCTCAGCTTTGAGACTGATGTCTCTGATATTTATCAGTGGAAAGAACCAATTATGAAAGGCTAGGTCACAAATTTTATTTTAATATATTGTAGGATCACGATGTGCTTAAATGACTTGAGCACTAGGGCAAAATCTGCTGACATTGGGTAGATTGACAGGTTCCATGTCCTGGTTAAGGCATTGCAAGATCGAGAGCCTTTCCAAAAAGGTCTGTGGGCTTATATTCGTTGAACCATGGAGATGATCCGTGTCCACCTTCCATCGCCATCATTGGAGCAGATACCTGGCGAAGGAGATGGAAAAGGAACATAAGCAGTTGATGAGGTGCCCCTGAAATCAGAAAAGCAAAGAGGAGAAGGGTCTATAGATGACTCTGGCCCAATGGATGAAAGCTAGAGGGTTCTCACACCGATATGAGTTTGTTGCCCCACGAGCTGCCAAGAATGTTGACAAGTTTTGTCACATTGCTTCTAAAGGGGTAGTGAAATTTGATGATGTTGATTTTCTTGATTTAGTTTTCCTTATTTTTATTGATAGTAGTGTTACAACAATTTTTGCTGTCATTTTTTGAATTCCCCTTGTAAATAACTGAATTTAAAAGAGCTTCGCCCACATTATAGCAAGAAAAAGGAGCTTTGCAAACAGTAGGCAGGAAAAAAATAGGTGCAAGCCAAACTCTCCAAGGCACAAAAAGAGCTTCGCAAGTGAAGCCCCCACAAAACTAGCTTTGGGCTAAATTTTTGCGAAGCATACAATGTAAAGTAAAATGCTAAAACAAATTCCTAAGTGTGGAAAAACACTTTGTAGAAATGCTAGCAAAGCACCTGCTTTGGTCGTCCCTTTTGGTGAACCACCCCTCAAAAAAATCTACTTCACTCAAAATCTTCCCGAAGCACCTGCTTTGAGCGACTCAAGTTTGAAGCTTCCCCCTCTGAAGGCTGGTTGTCCCTAAAAATTTTCTAAGGCATGGAGGAGCTTCGCTTGAATTTTCCTCGAGCGATTTTTTTTAAACGGTTCGTAGTGAAGCAATTTTGTAAGTCCACTTCGGCTGAATTTTGTGCGAAGCTCCCTCAGTAGAAGCCTAATTGTATGCCCAAATATTCTAAGGCAAAATTCTACTTCGGCCAAGAAACCCTCGAACGACCATTTTGAAAGAAGGTTCACAGCGAAGCCATTTCTGGATGTCCCTTCACTGCGAAGCACCAATACAAAGAAGTCTATCCCGCTTCAGCTCTCATCCATGGCGAAGCAACTCTTGAACTAAAATTCAGTGAAGTTCTCCAGGGCACACACCCCAAGGCTGGGTATTTCTTTGAGGTAATTGAGTGGTTCATAAATGCATCTTTACTTGCCCGAAAGACCCAAGACTCATTTTTAGCAATAGAAAAGGAAATATCAGCCACAGGAGGAAAAATTGATGGACCCGACAGCCACTCGAGCACTGCACCCAAAGATTCAGGACGAGTCAGGTGGCCCATTAATGAGAGTTTCCCTGGATAATGTGGTCATAACTGCTAAATGTAGAAATGGATGTGAGAGCTCATTCATAGGATGAGTAAAGGTAGATTTCCCAATTTTTTGAGGGCGTACTGCTATATTTTATGCAATGATGGCAAAGAGGGTCAGGTCCTCTATAAAAACCCATGAATTATAATGAAAAAAGGGGGAAGAACGTTTGCTAGAAAGTTGTTGTAACTTGATTTTTGCAATTAATATCAAGAACTTTAGGCCTCATTTCTCTCTTGTATGTTGCCTTCTGTGGTTATTTCTGCCATTCTATATTCATTTATGTACTGTAATTTTGAATCCTAGATTTAGGTGTGTGATTGGGATAGAACCCTGGCATTTTCCTTAAGGATACATAAGGGAAAAATTTCATGTTAGTTTTCTTGTATGCTACCTGTGGATAGTGTTTCTGCTATATTCACCTATTTCTTCATTGTTGTAATTCTAAAATCTAGATTTCGGTGTAAGGGATTAGGAGGATCCTGGAACTCATCCGAAGGATACATAGGAAAGCTAGTGCGGTGTTCATTTATGGTTTATTCTTTGTATTTATTGCTGCTACTTCAATATATTAGCTAGTAATCGTGGTGTTGGTTCTTTCCCTCTAAAAAATCATTGATATTATTTTCGTTACTCCCTTTATTTTTTTCCTATACCTTTACTCTTTTTATCTCTTTCCTGCACTCTCATCTTTAAAAATATCAGTAGTTTAGTAAAGGATCCGGCATTTCTCCGGAGATTGGCATGGAGGGCATCTCTTCCCTCTGGCCTTTCAATGTTGGTCTAGGTCTAGGGCACGTATAATTGCCAAAATCCTTTCCTATGGTAGATTTGTGACCAACAAGAACTCCTTCAATGGCCTTCTCTAAATATCCTTCAATGAGGCTTATCAAGCCTTCTTGTTTCTCCTTGAGACCTCTTTTGTAGGGTCTTCACTCTCGTAACTTCTTTGGTCTTCCCAATGAGACATTTTCTTCAACCTTCTATTGTAGTAGTGTTGGCAATGAGATCTCTCTCTTAGATCTCTAAAATGTACTACTACTAGTATTTTGAACTAGACCTTTGCTAGTCATTCTCAATATTCAGTCTTCCAAGAATGTAATTTCTTCAATGAGACCTTCTATAGGTCTTCTCTTCAAGTTTCAATGGAGATCTCCAATATCCAATATTTTACAAGACTAGTTTCCTTTATTATCTTCATCCTTTAATGGGGTCTACTTTCTAGAACCTCCTCCTTGATTTTAGTCTTCAATCTTCAATGGATATCACCAACCTCCAAGCTTCTCCTAGAATCTTCTCTAGAGTCTCTTCTTCTTCGAACCCACAATAAGGATCCTATGGACTAATATTCTTCTACACTTTATAGGTATGCAATCTCTAGCAATGGGATCTTTTTTTATAGGCCTCCAAATCTATCTTTCATTTATTGCTTTTGGTGCTAGATTGATTCTAAAGAATATATTCTTCCTAGCTCTTTGTAGGAAGCTTCCCAACTTTATTTAAATCTCCTTTTCCTGCAACAAAGTATTAGGGCTGTAATGGAAGAAATTTTAAATATAAATATAATCAATCTTCACTAGTTTATTTTTCAATCTAGTGGAATCAACACCGATTCCTAGTCTTAACAAGTTTTTTGCAACTCTGTGGAAAGAATCTAGCCATATGCAATCTCAAAATTTCTAAAAATGAGATTTATAGATTCCTCTTAATGTCACTTATGGCTCTCCCTATTTCCTATCGATATATCATGTGATCTGATACCACTATTAGCTTTTTATGAGTATATGATATAGGAAATGCAATCACAAATGTAAGATAAGCAAGCTATGATATAGGAAATGCAATCACAAATGCAATCACTATAGCATGCTTTCACTCCTTAATAGTCAATCCTTCCTTGATGAATTTCCCTAAGATATTTTCAATATTCTTCAAAACTTACTTATTAATAAGCTCATATGGAAATCAATAAATCCTAACCCACTTCAAAAGCTTCTTAATAATTTATGTCTCAATAAAACTTTCCTTACTTCCTATTAGGATTTTCAAATATAACTTTCCTTTCATACTACCTAGTGGGGCTTTGTCTCACACTTCCTCCTAGCTCACACTCCTTCTCGGCTTGCACTTGCTCCTATCTCTTCTTTGCCTTAGCTTTGTGGATTTTCCACAAACAATATTTGGAACATTAATGGTAAGAGTTTGAAACATTGATGCACTTTGGATGAACCTACTACTCTTTTGCCATGACTTGAAGATCTGAAAACCTATTGAAACCTTTGGTTTACTTGCAATAACTCTCTATTGTCGTCTTGGACTTTGCCTTCACACATAATCAAACACTCCTTAAGATTCTTCAAAACATATATTTTTTTAAAATTCAATGTTAAACAAATATATTTATGATTTTAATTTTCTTACCTTATGTGTTTATATACTTTTAATAATTTAATATTTCAATAAGATATTAATATATTTTAAAATGTAAAAATTGAAAACACTATGTTTTTATATTTCAAATTTAAAGTACTTCATATAGAATATGCATTTCATACCTTGTGTATTCCAGCATCCGTGTACTCATACACCTTTTCTCAATTTATTCAAAAATATTTTAAATATCGATTAATTAAGTCAGATCTATAAAAAAGCACAATTAGGAAGGAAGGAAGAATATGCGGAAAATCATTTTTTTAATGGAATGCAAAGCTTATGAAAATAAAAAATATACTTCAAAACTAAACATTATGATTATTTTAAAATATAATTTTTTTTTTTAATCGAAATCATCGTTAAAGACGTGTAAGAAAATGTTAAATATGTTGACTCTGCTCATCCGGTTTTATAAATTTTGCTTTGGATAAGATGCTGCAAACCTGCCTATCTCTTTCACAACGAATGTCAGCCTACCTAAACACCTAATTAACTCACATACCTACTCAATCCAATACCGTCTTTTGCAAAAAAGAAGGAAAAAAAAGTCTTTCCTCAACTCTACTTGCAGCCTTTTTAAATTTGCTTACCTCATAAGTTATTGGTATATCAATTGGTATTTCTAGACTTTAGGCCACTCCTATGCTTCTCTTGATAAACAAATTCATACAGTTAGGCAGAGGATAACGGAGACTTTAAAGGATACTGTTGAGTGTTGACAAGTATTCATATTTTAGGTTTTTTTAGTTGATATTTCATTTTAACTTATAAATGTTTTGAAAGACTCTTCTACCTGTTAAGAGCTTATGGTCTGCGTTAGATCCTTCTCTTTACAGCGCAATTAGGCATGTTGTGTGCCAGAATACCGTTGGTCTCCTTTGGTAGAAGTCTATTGACCTTTTTCAGCTGAGTGTGACTGACAAGCATCCAGCGTATTTGGGTCCTGCACGAGATGTTAATTAGGTATGGCAGATGGTGAAGAAAACAGGAATGTGCATGTGCATAAGGCACGGACTGGACACGATAGTCTTATTCTGGATAGCTGTAACCTGTGCATCTCTACATTTAAAGGGAATTTTACTTCTCTTAAAAGCGAATTTATGGCATTGACAATATTTTCATAAAATTTTCACCATTTTTCAATATAAAAAAATATATCACACCATTAAAATTTTAAAATTTTGTTAAAAAAAAATTAAAATTTATATACTAAATATTAATAATATATTTATTATTTTTTAAATCAAATATGTATTATAGGGTTTTGAAAGGGTTGTCGTCCTTTCTCTTTTGCATTAAGTTAGTCATATTGAGCTATATAGCCTAGTTGTTGTAGTTGATATTTGAATCTTGGTATGAGCTACATGATCCATACACCAACCATTTAACCAAGGTCCCTTTGGCATTCTTTAAATCAAATATATTATATTGAACTTATTGTTATATAATATATTAAAAATTTAAGTTTAGGTTATAATTTTTATAAAAATGATAAGAGTGTAAATTAGAAAAAATAATTTGATACAAGGTTATAAGCATTAAGAGACTCAATGATTATGTCAAATTGAGAGGAGTCTTGTATATATATTTTATAAAAAGAGTGAAATTTTTTTAAAGAAGATAGGTTTAAAGTTATAATAATTGGCTTACCACTTTTGGCCAATCCTAAGATCGTAATAAAACTAACTTTAACATCTCCTTGGACCACAAATTTCTTAGTGTGATCCAAAGAGTAGAAACTCCTATCCTCATTACAATTTTGATTAATACTATTCCAAAGAATCTAGATTAGCTTCTCCCTCTTACCATGAAATCGGAGGCTAATCCAAATTGGGACTAAGAGTGCTACAAGCAACAATGTGATATTGTATTAGAGACTTATCATTGTAATCAACTACCCTTATCTAGCACACTTCATTGCCTAAAATTTTGTTGGCTAATAATAAAAATTATTGGTCCACCTTCATCTAATCTACAATATCCTTATTCTAATTAAATTTTAACAAGTAAACAACAAGATGCTCACTTCCTTTTTTAGCTAAAAATTTAGTCATTACATTCTTCTCTCTGCCTACATGAACTAGAATGACATCCTCAAACTCTTGTCAAATGGCTTTGATCTGACTCACTATGTTCTTAATCTGTCATACACTCTATCTAAAATTCCTAATATCATCTAGTGACCCAACCAAAATTTGTGAGTTGGACTCCATTATGATTTTTGAACTTCATTCTCCCAAGAATTAAGAGAGCCTTTTTTGATTACTAAAGCCTTTGCTTCATTATTTGTTGCTACTTCTAGGAATTCCAATTCTCGATGAAGGACCTCCCCCTTGTAGTCTCTTTTGAGGAAACCAATGTCTTTTACCCCTAGATTATCCTTGGTTGTTCCATATGTGTTGATTTTTTTTGTAACCTAAGGATGAAATTTACCAAGCCCCATGAGTCTGCCTCATGAAAGCATTCTTCCATAACATCAGTACCCCTCATTGATCCAACTTCTATAACATCAATTACCCCAGTAACAACGATAATATCATTACCATTTACCCCTCCATCAACAATAGCAACTAGCTCTATTCCAGTTACCATTTCCACTGTAAATACTGATTCAACACTTATTACCTCAACTTCCCTTTCTGCTATAATGGTCCCTTCTTTCCCTATCAATGTAACCCCTTATACCCCTACCGATCATCCTACACTGGCATCTCTTCATAGGATCACTAGCTCTTCACTAAAAGCACAAAATATCTGGAGCATAAATTTGACCCAATCTTCCAAAGGAGTTATTAGGGTGAGAAAGACAATAGTGGTCGATCCAGTGTCTTGACAAAGGATGAAATTCAAAATGCTTCCTTTGGTCGATAAACCAGCTAAGGATATAACATTTGAAGATTATCAGATAGTTGAGAAGATAGAAGATATAAAGCAGCTAGCAACATAGGATGTGATGGTTACGAACAAAGTTGAGCTAGAAACCATGCTTTTCAAGACTAATATATATCAGGACAAAGTCTCTAAATTAGAGGAAAATTTTGCCAGACTCCAAGCTACCATAAAATACCAGAAGAAGGAGATGCAAGCCTTGGAAAATGATGCTAATAAATGGTAGAGTAGGTTTTAAAAGATGGTATATTTCAAGAAACAAGTACAATAGTTGCAGGAGAAGAATAACCAATATATAGAGAAAATATAGGTTTTAGAGCAAAAACTACAGGAGAAGAAAATTAATTCTATCAGATTTTCCAAGGACAAGGTGAAATAAATCAGGAGTCAAATCCAATTTGAGATCTTGAAGAGGTTCTTCGAAATGCAACACATTTTTTACTTCTTGAACGAGGCTAGTGAGGTATTGCCAGCAGCAAGAGAAGTTATAGAAGCCACCACCAAACTCATACGACCAGTTGCTCCTAAGGCCAATGAGCTCCTCAATATGTATGAAGCTACCTGTAGCCAATTGGGTAAGCCTATTACCATAAATGATTGGAGCACCTCAAGAATTGTAGCTAGAATCATTCTAAAAAAGAATAATCTACTCCAGAAAGGGTGGCCATTAATTGAGAAATTGGATGAATAATTGCAAAGGATTATTGATATCAATCTGGAGATGGTGCAATATGATTTCAATAAATTTTGGAGGGAAAATGACTTTATGATATCTAATAAAGTTTTCTTGAGGAGTATAGAAGCATTTATTCAATAAGAATCAGAAATAGATGCATGGCATGTGTCAATTGATCAAGAGAAATTTACTCAGCTAATAAAAATGCGACCAAATTAAAGGAGTTGATGATTAACCTGGCAAAAGGAGCTTCCTCCTCTTATGATACACTAGCAAAATTGTGATATGTTCAGTGTCGACTTTTAGAAATCCAAAATCCTACATTAAACTCCTGGAATAATGCTATGGATATTTTGAATTTGGCAAAACACATTCTGAAAGGAGAACCAGAATTAGAAAGGGCCAAGGACAAAGAGGAGCAACAACATTCAGGAGAGGAATAAGAGCAAGAAGAGGAGGTAGCAAAAGATGTTGCTCAAAAACAAGATTAGAAATAAAGGCATCATTATGCCAATAATTTTGTTATGCTTTCAATTCAAGGTTTTGCATAGAGTTAGAGTAATAAAATATAAATATCATTTTTGGGAGAAGCATTTTTGAACCTGACACTGTCAAAAAGTAAAAGAAGCATGAGTTTATCTAGACATGTGGAAGATGTGAGGCTTATCCTAAATATGTATATATAATAAGGAGTATACTCTAATGAAGTTTGACTATGGTAATAGTTGTTCCTGAATATGACCTCCATGTGAACCATTAATCTCTAAGTTTTCTTTCAATGACTTTAGAGACTAGGGTTTATAGGGAATTTTTCTTTGTAAATATAAGTCTACAATCAGTGGACGACAGTGGATTATAGAAGACTCACAAGGGCAGAGCTAACTCATTTTATTTTTTACTCTAGTATCCAATGGACAAGGATCTAAGTTCGTAGCCTTGCAAGCAATGCTTCCTAGGAGGCACCAAAATGTAGACCCCAAACGGCTACATACTTAGCCAGATTTTAAATTTTCTAAGTAATCAAAAAAATGGCAAAAGGCTATGTGAATTTCCATTGGAGATAAATTCTACAATCAACAAGGTCAAAGATAGGCAAGTGGAATCCAGAATGGTGGAAAATAGAAAAAGTGACATCAGGGTATGGAAATTTTTAACGTCAGAAGAAGTGAGAGTTTAAAATCTGCTAAAAGATAGATTTTATAGTCAAACTGGTCAAACTCGACCTAGCATAAATAAAAGTAGCAGAGTTTGTAGGAAATCATTGGCAACCACAAAATCCAATTCTGTAGTCAACACAGTCAAACCTTACTCGATAGAATTCAGAGTTGCAAGTTCTTTTGAAGGTTACAAGATATTTAAGAACCCATACTCCATAGTCAATGTGGTTAAGCCAAGACTAGCGAAAAATGAAACAATGGATTGTGAACTTGACAAAGGTAGTGGAACCTGAAAAATGCAATGAAATATATGTGGGAAGACCAAACGTTGCCAGAATCAAGATCCAACTACGTTTTTAGTTGTAAATTAATAGTGGAGGAATCCTGCAAGAATGAAGAGTGATCCAGATTGATCTGAAACCTCTCCAGCCATGGAAGTCAGTTGAGGAGCTGAGTGTTTGCATATGGAGGATAACTTAGTTACCTTATTTAATATTCATCAAAAATGACCACCTCAGCACTTTATTTTTTTGACAGAGGAAGTCCTTGTAATGTTTCATCATGTTAATCATTGTAAAAATCTATATAAGGAGATCGAACCCCCATGATTAAGGGTCGACTCTGGAGTGTTTGCTTGATATATTACTGTAATTACTGAAATATCAATAGAAGGAGCATTACTTGGATGTTTACCTCTAATTATTTGTCTTTACCAATTATAGATTCATTTTTTGAATGGATTTTTGTTACTGTTTATGATTAGTCAATTCTATTGATATTGGTTTTCTCATTTAGAACACCTTGGAATTGTCCATTCTTGAATAAATATTGTAAAAGAATTTTATTTCTATTAACCTGAATGTTGATATGATTCTATTATTAGGATTATTAGAATTTAGACATTTGAAATAGTTTTCTTAGCATTTCCTTATTCTAATGGTGAGGATGTTGAGTTTTTATTGTTGTTAGTCTCAAGTGTGGCATGCTGGAAATGTGATTGATCAGTGAATTCTTGCTATTTTTCAATGTTGTTAGCTCTATCTAGCTGCCTAAATTATTAATTATTTTCTAACCCTTACTCTATATCTATTTCTAAACTTACACTTTCTAATTGAGTTTAATTGAGTCAACGTTTGAAATAGTTGACAAGGAACTAGCCTACTCTAGAGGTTGGATTGAAGTATATCTTTGATCCATCCAATATCAGAGTTTGATCTGTGATTAGCAGGCATGCACCTACTAGTAGTCATATATTCATAGTTGTAGTTCAAGGTTCCCTTAATGTCAATTCAGACCCCAACAGGTTCCAGTAAGAATTTGAGCAAATATATTTTTTATTGGTATTTATAATTTGTTAGTTCATAATGTTGTATTTTTATTTATATTTGTGCAAATTTGTAAGAGAGAAAGACAATATTTTTGGTTGTCCTTTTATTAGATTATTATTTAATTAAAATGTTAGGTTTGCTAAATGTTTGGTAGGGCACTGAATCCTTGGTAGACATGAAAGCAATGAAGTAAACTTTATGGTATGATCAACTAAGAGCCCACATTGAGAGTCTTTGAATCTAAAGGTGATAGAGTAGTGGGAAGTAGAGGTTGGACACTTCTATTTGGGATGCCCAAGAAAACTAGGAAGAAGGGAGTTTTTTTTGGGAGAGGTTAAAAGGAAGTGGGGAGGAATTGCTCCATGGAAGGAAGTCCTGGGTGGTGACATTGAGGAAAGATCCAGAACACTGTGAAGCAACCTTGGAACATAGGTAGGCATGCACTTTAAAATAATTTCTTGTCTTACTATTTTTAAGGTAGTAAAAGAGTTTCCAATACCTTGGTAGGAGTGTTATTATTTTACTATAATAGTGAGAGATATTTTATTACACTCATTTTCTAGCACTAGATGTGCATTTGACCTATGACACAAGATAGAATAGAATGCCCTGGAGTTGGCTGATTGAGCTAGCTAGTAGTTGGTTTTATTATTTCTTGTCAAGACTCTCTCTTTTTGTGTAGTAAGTCATCAGGATGGTTGAGTTGGGATATTAGGTTTGATTTGTTGTGTAAACCGACCAACCTGGTATCCTTACATGTGTTTTTCTATGTTTTTTGGTACATGAAAGCACGAGATTCCGAAAACAAAAAGGATAAACTAAAATTGCAATGTAAATGAAACTAAAATAACGCTTAAATCCTATGTTATTGAAAATTGCATAAAAAGGAAGAACATGAACACAAGATATTAAAGCAATATAAAAATCGGCCCTTTTATTGATATGCTTTGCAAATTCGTGTTACAATGCGTCTCCTTCCTTTTTATGGGATAGGAGCGTTAAATATTGCTCTTTTACAACTCGTTTTAGAATTCCTTATTCCGCGTGCCCACATATAATATGGGCGAACCAAAATGTCGTCGCCGCTTGCATTGGTAAAGGTAGATTCCTCTCTGCTCCTCTAATGCTACAAATCTGCGTTCAAAGAAACAAACAAAGAATCAGTAGCACCTGTGTATGAAAAATAAAAGATAAATCTAACTATGATTAAAATGAATCTAAATGAAATGAAGACTTGACAAAAGCATAAACAGGAAACTAGCTAAATACTATAAAAGAAATAAAGCAGGGGGTGCCCGAAGGCAAACCACCCGCAGGTGAAACTTTTCTTCGACACCAATCCGCTTAGGATGGGTCCGAAACCTAATGTGATGTGTTGTCGGCAAATTGGTAGAATATTGTGGTCAGAAAAATTGGTGTTGGTTCTTGATTCGTGCTTTCAAAAGTCACCCAATAACCTCTCTTTTGATTAAGAGATTATGGATGTTGAAAACACAAATCGCAAGTAAATGAATTAGCAGCACTTCGTTGCTCAAAATGCTCCTCCTCTGTATATATTTTGGGTGAGGAAACTCACCATTTTATAGACCCAAGGGGTCTCTTTGAATTAACATGCAAAAGTGTTTCTTTGCATAAATGCTTTTTGTGTGAAAAGAAGACTTCTTCTTGATTAAGGGTTGCTTAACTGTCTCTGTGCATGTCTTTGTATGTTTTAGAAAAGCTCACTTGCACTCCCATGCAATGAAGGGGTAGCTAAGTGGCAAATCTGAGTTGTCTTAAAAAGCTCATTCTCATTCCCATGCAGTGAAGGGAAAGTCAATTGGCGGATATGAGTTGTCAAAAGAACTCACTCGCACTCCTATGTCATGCAGGAAAAGCTAAGTGGCAGTTCTGAGTTGTTATATGCCGAGATTTGACTTTTTGTCGGTCAAACCTGACATTCGTCCCACCCTGAAGCGAGCGCTGGTAATCGTCCCTGGGTGAAACGAGTATAAATCCATACTCGTCCTTGGGTAGGATGAGTACAAATTCGCACTCGTCCCTGGGTGGGACGAATAAGAAATAAAGTGTCTAAAAGGTGCCAAATTGATTTTTGACTTGCAAAACTGTTGTGTAAGTGGTTAGAACCATTGTTTAACCTTTGGGGGCTACCTTGGGGGCTACCTTGGGGGCTGTGTGTGTTAATGTGATCAGTGTTTGTAGTCACATAATCAGATTGGTGTTGTTTTGGTGTCTACAGTACGTAGTAAACTAAGAATCTTTAGTACCTATTTTCTACCCAATAGAAGGATTAAATACTACACTTGAACATAGTGCCAAAATTGAGTTGATGATTTTATTGTTGTAGATATGAAAGTATCATCTTGAGTTGTTGAGTTTGCCACTTATTTAGAGGTGAGTCTGATATGATTATCCCTCTTGGAAAAACCCTTTGCATGTGTCTTGTGTTGTTCTCTGATGAAGGGAGAGTATGTTAACCTCTTGAGAATAAACAATAATGTTGTTGTGAGAATCGTTTGGACGTTAGAGTGATTCAATCAAAATAAATCTAGAAGCCGACTTGGTTGTTCCTGTGAGTTCATCTAAGAATTTTGGTAGTTTGGAGTGGGAGTCCTCTACATGTTATGTAAGGTATTCTTAGAATTTGTTAATTTCTTAGTAAGAGCTTCCTCCGTAGCATTGATGTTTTCAATCCAAACTCTGTTAAGCAATATATAACATTGGTGAAATTGATAAATAGATATGTTGTTTCATATTTCACTATGCAATAGATAGCATTGGAATAGATATATAGATATGTTGTTACATACTAGGTTAAGTAATAGATAACATTGGTGAAATTGATAAAAATATTTGTTGTTTCAAATTTTACTATGCAGTAGATAGCGTTGGAATGGATATATGGATATGTTCTTCCAGACTAGTTTAAGCAGTAGATAACATTGGTGAATTGATAAGTGGATATGTTGATCAAATATCATTACAATAGATAGTGTTGGAATTGATATATGGATATGTTGTTTCAAAATTTGTTAAGCAATAGATAACATTGGTGAATTGATAAATAAATATGTTCTTCAGATTTTATTACGTAGTAGATAGCATTAGAATTTCTAAATGGATATGTAGACCCAGATTTTATTATGCAATAGATAACACTGGTGAAATGATAGAATGAATTCATTGTTCCAATTCTACTATGCATTAGATAGCATTGATGAGTTGTTAAAATGAAAATGTTGTTCCAAATTTTGTTATGCAATAGTTAGCGTTGGTGAACAAATAATATGGATTTGTGTTCCAGTTTTGTTATGCATTGGATATATTTAGTAATTACACGTAGTAGATATGTGTGATTCAACTCTTTTATGTTTAGATGACATGGGTGAGTTAGTGCAATGGGCACTTCAATTGGAAAATTTTGGTTGTTCTTGTAATAGTATAATATTATCAATATTGGAAGCATTGGGTTAGTGCTTACATGATGGGCAAGTTCCACCCCGAGCACTGTAATGTTGTACTCTTCTATAGATGTCAAGTTTTGGGCCAAGTGTGGTTGCTTGGATGGATGTCTAGAGTTATACCAAGGTGCCTATGGGGATTTCTGAATGTGTTCTATGTAATCCAACCACTGTTATGATAGTAGGTTTAGGGTTTTTAGAAACTGGTCTCCAAGATGTAGTTACAATGGCGATTGAGAGAGATGAGGGACCATATCATAGAGGGAAAATAGTTAGACATTATAGGTTTCCATAGTGAATATTTCAGACAATATGGGTTTTCCATACCCATGTAAAGACTTAGTTTGATGAATGAAATTGATGGAATTATTTTCAGGTTGGGTTTCCCATGGGGTTTATCCTAGGATAGATCATCTATTAATGTGTTTTGTTGTGGCTTATAAATTATTTCAATGTTAAATTGTCTATTTTTGATAAATGTGTTTTCCATGCAAATATGTTATGGTATTGATTATTTATGTTTATAAGGGAAAGTAAATATTAGAATTGTAATTATTTCTTGGGAAATGTTGAGCCTTGGGAAATTTTAAAAGACTCTTTATTCCATTATTTTGTTGTTTAAATTAATATAAATGTGTTTAGAAACTTTGACCTCATTAAATTGAGTGGATAGGTAAATTAGATGAACCTCTTGAAAGGATGAGAGTGAATAAACTCATGCTCTACTACGAAGTAAAATTTATGGATCATTGTAGCTAAAGGTTGGATTGGTATCTAATATCGTAATAAGTAGATGTTTGAAGGGATAAAAACCTAGAAAATATTCATGTGCATAATAAAGGAATTTTATGGGTGAATATTAGGATGAGGTTAGTACCTTCGTTGGAAAAATTATAATATTACAAGTACACATCATAAGGGAGTTTGATGAGGTGTTTTGAAGGGAAGTTGAATACCTCATTGAATTTGATGGTCAAAATTATTGTCCAAACTAATCTAAGATATTACTATGGATAGGGTTTTAACAAGGCAAGTGAGTAACTGATTATCTCATCTTTAGATGAGAGGGATAGTCAAATTCAATATGCTCTAACCCACTCAGATGGACATGATAAGGAGATAGCTGAGAGTGTACCCCTTTGATAGAATGAAAGGAAAGGCAAGTTAGCTCATGGGGCCAACAAGAAGGATAGCTTGTAAATACTGGCCTTGCAGCTAGTACACTTGTGTAGCCAAACTTATACAAGATAGAGTGATGGGTGTGCCTCAGGTAAGATTAGATAAGTTGTTAAGCGGGTTACAAAGAATCTAGGACTCCTTAAAAAAATTTATATATATAGGATAGAAATTGGGTTGTGACATATTCTCTCTAACTTCATTTGCAGGTTAGCTTGGCTTCTTGGCAATGGCTCTTCTCCAATGTAGATGGATGACACTTCTATTGCTTAGGTAAGTCACCTTATCTTCTATTTACCTTACCAATTGTTATGTGTTATTTCCAACTTACACTATTGATGATTGGATTACATAACTATTCTCATTTTGTTACAGGTTTTACACCATGAAAAGTATCATTTGCTATGGTATTGTTTCCTTGTGATTGTAGCACCAAACTATGGTATTTGTTAACACCTTTATTAGGCAGGTATTGAGCCTCTCGGATGGCTTTACTTCCTAGCACTTTAGCCTATGCTTTTATTGTGCACTATGTAGGCACTAAATCTGGTTCCACTAGAATTTATTTGGGTGTCTTTTGACACTTCAAATGGAAGGATATTGAGCCCTTGTATGGATCTATCTTTTGTTGTCAGAGCTTCTTCTTTAGACTATGTAAAAAACCTACTTTAATAGCTAAAATATGGGCAATGTAGTTTCCTTTCTAGTGCATTTTTGTCTTGATGATGTGACCCCTTGTATACTACAGTAGTGTCCTTAGGGATTCTAGCTTCTGCACTTGATTTGCTACATAGAGTAGGGTGTAATGATGTATACGAATCCATCTTGAAATGCACCAAATACTTGAGAATTTTATGGTCTCTTTTGAAGCTTTCTTGCTTCTTTGAAAATTCGGTTCTCTTCTCCAATAAATGGAGGTTTTATTACTCTTTTGGTGGTTTCTCCTTGTCACAAAATATTTTAGGTTTCATTTTCTCAACAGTATCTCTAGACACTTATCTCTTACCCTATTTTGTACACTAAAACTTCCTTCTTATTAAAATCTTAATGCACTTTAAAACCTTAAGGGTAATCAGTATAATGCACTTAAGAATAGCTAGAATAGTGCAATAGTAATCTTACCTTATTTATCCTTCAAAGTAACTAACAAGATGTACTAATAATAACTCTCAAATGAACTATAATATTTTTATCTCTCACTTAAGAGTAATATCTTCTAGATAATAGGAATATGATATTTTTATATTTGTTAGAAATTATGTGTAGGTATTAAATTTTATAATAAACTATATTTTGCACTCCCTTGAATATTTTAATATGCAACCTTCTCTTTGTAACTTTTAAACCTTAATAAGGTGCCTAATGGAACTTGATAATGAACTAAATAATTAAATTTCAACTAATGAACCTTCTTGCACCCAAGTTGCTTACCTTAATGATATCTGAATATGTAGGATTGTGAGGTGGTCATATTCATCGTATTGCTACCCTTTACTGGATGCACTTCCAGCTCTTCTTGACTATCCAAAATAGTTCTCTAACTCACCTATTTGTAGCTTTGAAACCCTCTAACTTGCTACCTAAATTTTTCCTTTCTTTCTTTCCTCAAATATAAAAATTTTAGATTGCAAAGCAGTCAATCTCTCCACTTAAATGTTACCCTTGAATCTCAAAAATTTGGTAGAGAACTCCTCCAAATCATAGCTAATATTTTCCTTCAATAACCCTTCAATTTTCTACTGTAGAATCTAGTAGATCTCGTTTATTTGAATGATTCTTCAAGCCTTTAATGGTAATCTTCAAACCTCTTAGGTTTGGTAGTTTCTTCAATCTCATTTCGCCTTCTTTCTACCTTTCAAAATCTGACTTCAATCTAGACCTTCTTCTCAAGAATCTAAAATTCTTAAGGTCTTCACCAATCTCCTCCAAAATTTGGTAAGATTCTTGTCAAATCTATCTCTATTTGGGTTTTTTTTTTATGGCGATAATTATCCCAAAATATTCCTTTATCAGGAACTTCTCCTTGGTGGTAAATTTATCCAATGAGTTCTCCTAGGAACTGTTGACAAGTTTTGTCACATTGCTTCTGAAGGGGTAGTGAAATTTGATGATGTTGATTTTCTTGATATAGTTTTCCTTATTTTTGTTGATAGTAGTGTTACAGCAATTTTGGCTGTCATTTTTTGAATCCCCCTTGTAAATAACTGAATTTGAAAGAGCTTCGCCCATAGTATAGCAAGAAAAAGGAGCTTCGCAAACAGCAGACAGGAAAAACATAGGTGCAAGCCAAATTTTCTAAGGCACAGAAAGAGCTTCGCAAGCGAAGCTCCCACAAGACTAGCTTCGGGCCAAAGTTTTGCGAAGCATACAATGTAAAGTAAAATGCCAAAACAAATTCCTAAGTGTGGAAAAACACTTCGCAGAAATGCTAGCGAAGCACCTGCTTCGGCCGTCCCTTTTGGCGAACCACCCCTCAGGAAAATCTACTTCGCTCAAAATCTTCCCGAAGCACCTGCTTCGAGCGACTCAAGTGCGAAGCTTCCCCCTCCGAAGGCTGGTTGTCCCTGAAAATTTTCTAAGGCATGGAGGAGCTTCGCTTGAATTTTCCCCGAATGGCTGTTTTTGAAACGGTTCACGGCGAAGCAATTTTGTAAGTCCACTTCGGCTGAATTTTGTGCGAAGCTCCCTTAGTAGAAGCCTAATTGTATGCCCAAATATTCTAAGGCAAAATTCTACTTCGGCCAAGAAACCCCCGAACGGCCATTTTGAAAGAAGGTTCGCAACGAAGTTGTTTTTGGATGTCCCTTCGCTTCGAAGCACCAATACAAAGAAGTCTATCCCGCTTCGGCTCTCATCCATGGCGAAGCAGCTCCCCGAACTAAAATTCAGCGAAGTTCTCCAGGGCACACACCCCAAGGCTGGGTATTTCTTCGAGGCAATTGAGTGGTTCATAAATGCATCTTTACTTGCCCGAAAGACCCGGGACTCATTTTCAGCAATGGAAAAGGAGAGATCAGCCGCAGGAGGAGAACCCGATGGACCTAGCACCCACTCGAGCACTGCACCCAGAGATTCAGGACGAGTCAGGCGGCCCATTAATGAGAGTTTCCCCGGCTAATGCGGCCGTAACTGCTAAATGTAGAAACGGATGTGAGAGCTCAGTCACGGGAGGAGCGAAGGCAGATTTCCCAGTTTTTCGAGGGCGTACTGCTAGATTTTGCGCAATGATGGCTCAGAGGGTCGGGTCCTCTATAAAAACCCATGAATTGTAATGAAAAAAGGGGGAAGAACTTTTGCTAGAAAGCTGCTGTAACTTGATTTTTGCAATTAATATCAAGAACTTTGGGCCTCATTTCTCTCTTGTATGCTGCCTTCTGTGGTTATTTCTGCCATTCTGTCTTCATTTATGTACTGTAATTCTGAATCCTCGGATTTAGGTGTGTTATTGGGGACAGAACCCTGGAATTCTCCTGAAGGATACATAGGGGGGAAAAATGTCGTGTTAGTTTTCTTGTATGCTACCTGTGGATAGTGTTTCTGCTATATTCACCTATTTCTTAATTGCTGTAATTCTGAAATCTGGATTTCGGCGTAAGGGATTAGGAGGATCCTGGAACTCGTCCGGAGGATACATAGGAAAGCTAGTGCGGCGTTCATTTATGTTTTATTCTTTGTATTTATTGCTGCTACTTCAAGATATTAGCTAGTAATCGTGTTGCTGGTTCTTTCCCTCTAAAAATTCATTGATATTCTTTCCCTTACTCCCTTTATTTCTTTCCTGCACCTTTACTCTTTTTATCTCTTTCCTGCACTCTCATCTTTAAAAAAATCAGTAGTTTAGTAAAGGAGCCGGCCTTTCTCCGGAGATTGGCACGGAGGGCATCTCTTCCCTCCGGCCTTTCAATGTTGGTCCAGGTCTAGGGCGCGTATAATTGCCAAAATCCTTTCCTGTGGCAGATTTGTGACCAACAGTTTCTGGCACGCCCGGTGGGACCCGGTCAGTCTCACCTTGTGAGTGGTAGTGAGAGCCGATGCTTATCTCATTACCGAACAGACTCTAGCATCTGGCGACTCTGCTTAACCTGGAAATCTCAAAGTCGTTGAGACCGATACCAAAGTATCCGTGCCTTCATGCAAACAAGATATCGAGTTAGGAATAGTGGAGAAGGAACTGAGTTCTTTGAACTCGACATTGACGCTTTCGGAGAGCACCCTAGGCTGATAACACCCGAACAGCTGTTACGAAGAGCGCCTTCGCAAGAAGCTGTATTTGATGAAGAGGGCCTGACTTCCGACAGCACAACAACTAGTCTTCCTCCTAATCCTCCTAACTCCCCCGATCATCCAAGCGCTTCCGCTTCAGTCAGTCACCCACAAGGGACTTCGGGAATCCCTATCTTTCCGACTCCAAGCGCAGGCATGGCACACCAGCAAGCAGCAGCAGCTGCCGCCACAGCAACAACAACCCAGGTTGTTCCCGGCATGGAACTCTTCCGGACCATTAAACCTGGCGGGACAAGGACAGGTTCCGCCTGCTGCGATGAAGAAGATTCCTACCTTCGATGGTACGGGGAAGACAGCTCTGGAACACATTCAAGACATAGTTTCTCTGGCAGCAATACACAACATCACCGAAGGAGTGATGGTGAAGCTTCTGGTTCTGTCCCTCCGAGGAAAGCTCCTCTATTGGTATAGATCGCTTCCGCCTGGCACCATAACAAGTTGGGACCAGTTAGCTGGACAACTGATGAGAGGTTTCAACGAGTCTGCTGACCCTTCCTCCCTCTTGCATCAATTTACGACAATTCAGAGACACCCGCAGGAGGAAATTGCAGACTTCAATGTGAGGTTCGCTCGGACTTGGCAAAGAGTACCTACTGGACTTCGGCCAACCAGCGAGGCTGCAACATACTACTACCTTAGGGCCCTCAATCCAGATATCAGTGTGATGGTAAGGTATTCGAATGTGAATACTTTCCCTGAGCTCTATGAATTAGCCCAGAAAGCGGAAATGGACCTGATAGCCGTAGGAAAGCTTCCCCAAAGGATGTCGATGCCTATATTCCCGGAGTTTCCGCAGACACAGTGCCTGAATGCAGCTACGTTGCAAGCCTCCATAACCCCTGTATATCCCCTCTCATCATGGAATCCTAACCCCGTTGTAACCCAGATCGTTACTCCACAAGTGCATTTCCCCGCATATTCAACGCCACAGCCTACCGTTCCCGCGTTACCGGCACCACCTCAATACCCCGCTTTGCCCCCAATACCTACGATGGCTCCATTGCCACAGGCCCCCAAAGCTGAAGATATGCAGGCTAAAATATTACAGGAAGTTCAGTCTTTGAACTCTACTGTACAAACTTTGTCCAACGATATGATTATCATGAAGAAGAAACAAGCACAACAAGAATTTCTTCCAAGGAGGTCTTACCCACCGCCAGCGCTCACCAAAGATCAAGTGGTTCAACCGGGGAAGTCTTCGGCAAGAAATGCTGCCATCAATGAAGGAACAAGCACTTCTGACCATGTGCATTGGTGTTCTACATGCAATGACCCGCATGAGGAAAACACCTGTATGTTGCATCAGCATTATGTGCAGACGCTGTCAGGAAACAACCCCAGCGGACAAGTCAACATGATAAGACAAACAGATCAGAACCTGGTCGTGGACGAAGAAGAGCAAGTTTCGGTGCTTACTAGGGAGGGAAAAAGACCAATGGAAGTGGATGCAGCTCAAATGGCTCCCTTGAAGGTATATACCCGCCGCGAAAAGGAGCAACAACCTGCTAAAGCCCCAGACAAAGTTTCACATCCAACGCCAGCAAAAGAGAAGACCCAACAAGTCTCCGCAGCCCCGCCTCAGGCCGAAACCAAAGAGCAGGCAAGGGAAAAGCTTAAGTTCCCTTCGCTAACCAAGCGGCAAAGAGTCGAAGCCACGGAGCAATATCACACAAAGTACGAAGCTAAAAAAGAGCCCGAAGTGCATACCCCCATAAGGTATAACATCGTGGATGAGTTAAAAAAGACCCCTGCCAAGATTAGTTTATATGATGCTTTACAGCTACCAGGACAGGTAGACCTGTTGCAGGAGTCTTTGAAGTCCGCGAAAGCTGGGCAATCAATGCCGCCCGCCATAGTGCAAACTCTGTCCACGTCCATAACAGGAAAGAACAGGCCTCCCCCGTTTTACTTGTCATTACAAATGGAAGGTCACATTGTCCATAACTGTATGATTGATTCAGGGGCAGCAACGACGGTCATGCCTAAAGCGGTCTGCGAAGAAATAGGGATGGAGTATACAAGAAGCAGCCATGGCGTACTCCAACTGGATGGCACTCCTGTGAAGACCGTCGGGGTAATCAAAGATATACCCATTCGACTGCACAAAGTGCCCCAAATTGTGGTGATACAGGAAGTGGTAGTAGTAGATCTAGAACCCTATTTTAGCATGTGTCTTTCGAGGGAATTCACAGTGAAGCTAGGGGGATACCTGTCCATGGACTATTCACATTTAGAGGTCCCATTCAAGGGGAAGAAGGTCAAGATTTACAACGAGAAACCTTCCACGTTTCTCGTACAGAAGATGACCGAAGAAGAATGCAATGATCTCGTCCATGCGATAACAGAAGAAATTGAACGAGTGGACTTAGTAGAGGAGTCCCTTGCACAACTAAGTTCTGAAGATGAATTTTCATTGACAGACTTTAATGCTATGATAGAGACAGAAATAGGGTGTTACACCATTGCAGAGCCAGAGAAACACATTAAGTCAGAAGATAAAGTACCTGCCCAAGGAGAATTATGGCAATTATTCTTTGATGGTGCCCGGTGCAAAAACGGAGCCGGGGCAGGGATCCTTCTAGTGTCACCATCCGGAGAACAGAAAGAATATTGCTATAGATTAGTTTGGAGCTGCACCAACAATGCAGCAGAGTATGAAGCCCTATGCCTAGGACTGAAAAAAGCGGAAAAGCTAGGCGTAAAACACCTCAAAATTTTTGGAGATTCAGAATTGGTATGCAATCAGGTCACCAACAAATGCATCTCCAAGAAGCATTACCTTAAAGCCTACCGCAACAGAGTATGGGACCTGCTTGAACAGTTTGAGTCACTCAACCTGCAGTCCATCCCGCGAGAGAAAAATAGGCACGTTGATGTCTTGGCCTCCATCGCGGCTAGATATTCCCCAACCGACGACATGGTGCACAAGCCGAAGGCCGTAAGGATGATTTATAGGCCCTCTGTACCGGATAGGGACATGCATTGGCAAGTTTTTGACAACGATGAACAGATCATCAATTTTTTGGTACAAGAAGCAGTCACTGTTGAAGGAAGGGACCCAAAAGACGAGGAATATGAAGGACTGGTCCAGTTAAAAAACAACCATGTCCCTAGGGGACTGATCACTCTGGAGAGCCTGTTCGATCAGAATGACAGAGCATTTTCCCGCAGAATCAAAGTTGACGCCAGGCAGTATCAAGATTTAGAACTCGAAACCGGGAAGGTGATAAAAGTTGGAACGGACTGTACCATGGCTGAGTTGGAACAAATCCGGTCTCTATGCAGAAAGTATCCAGATATAGTAGCCTGGTCTTACCAAGACCTAAAGGGCTATGACCGAAGGCTGGTTCAACACACCATCGAGCTACAAGAAGGGGTAAAACCCTTCAGACAGAGGCAAAGGCCGGTCAACCCAAAGATCGAAGCTCTGATGAAAGCCGAACTTCTGAAAATGCTTGAAGCAAAGATCATCTATCCCATAAAGCATTCTTCTTGGGTGGCGAACTTAGTTCCTGTCAGGAAGAAAAATGGGGATATTCGGCTATGTGTGGACTTCCGCAACTTAAATCAGGCTTCGCTCAAAGACCACTACCCCCTCCCGCAGATTGATCAAATCTTGCACTCAGTAGCTGGAGCCCAGCGTTTCTCCCTACTCGATGGTTTTTCAGGGTATAACCAGATTTGGGTTAGAGATGAAGACTAGCACAAAACAACCTTTACTACTAAGTGGGGGACGTTCGCTTACCAACGGATGCCGTTTGGCCTTTCGAACGCAGGAGCTACCTTCCAGAGAGCTATGGACTTAGCATTTGGAGAACTGCTGAACAAGGTTATCGTCATCTATTTGGATGACATGACCGTCTTTTCCCGAAAAAGAGAGGATCATCCCTCGCACCTGCAGCAAATATTTGAAAAATGCCGAGAATTTGGCATCTCAATCAATCCGAAGAAGTCCATCTTTGCAGTGAATGAAGGAAAACTGCTGGGACATCTTATATCGGAAAAGGGGCTCGCGATAGACCCTGACCGGGCTGAGGCTCTCCTAAAACTTCCATTACCAATGAATAAGAAGGGGCTGCAGTCCTTCTTCGGGCAAATTAATTTCGTGAGGAAGTTTGTACCAGACTTCGCTCAAATCATCAAGCCGATGTCCCAACTTTTAAAGAAAGATGCCGAATTTGTCTGGACTGATGAAAGAAGGGAAGCATTTGAAGAAATCAAGGCCCGAATCGCTCAGGCACCCGTCCTGACTAACCCTGACTACAGTAGGGATTTCATCCTATATGCTGTAGGAGAACCCGAAAGTTATGCCGCAGTCCTGACGCAAAAAGGAGAAGATGGCGAAGAGCGCCCCATTGCGTTTCTAAGCCAGGTAATACACCCCCACGAGGAGAAATACAACTTCATAGAAAGACAGGTGCATGCTGTCATGAAATCCCTAAGGAAATTCAAACATTTCGTCTCCCAAAGTCGGGTTACAGTGTTCGTCATCCATCCTGATGTACGCAACTTCATTATCCAAGGAGAGTTGGGCAGCAAAAGGGCTGGTTGGGTCAACAAAATTCAGGAATTTGACATTGAAATCAGACCCACAAAGTTGGTTCGTGGTCGCGCGCTATGCCAGGAGCTTGCGAAGAGTGTAGCAGCCGAAGTAACAGCTTGTCAGTGGGATGACTTGGCGGCAGAAGAGAGCTTCGCAAACCGAGACGAGGATGAAAAAGACTGGGTCAATGAAATAGTAGAATATTTCAGCACTGGGATATGTCCTTCGCATTTAAATGCTTCGCAGCGAAGACACTTCAGGCTGAAGGCCCTTTGCTATGTCTTACGCCCCGAAGGCCTGTTCTACCGAAATATCGATGGCGTTCTTCTGAAGTGTATAAGGGAGGGTGATAAGAAATGGGTCCTTGGTGAATTCCACTCAGGTTTATCAGGGGGCCACTCTGCAGGAAGGACAACTGCTTTAAAGATAATCAGGGCGGGCTACTACTGGCCCTCGCTCTTTGCCGATGCCTTCGCGGTTTGCAGAAAGTGCGAACAGTGTCAGAAGTTTGTCGGGCGAAGCAAAAATGCTCCCATGCCCCTCCAGCCAATACAAGTGGAAGCACCATTTCAACAGTGGGGATTGGACTTCATAGGGGTCATCTCGCCGAACTCTTCTGCAGGACATAAATTCATCCTGACCGCGACCGATTACTTCACCAGATGGGCCGAAGCAGTGCCCACCAAACACGCTGATCAAGAAACGGTAGTCACTTTCCTAGAAGGCTTGATCACCCGGTTCGGCATCCCCGAAGCAATAGTAACGGATAATGGCCCCGGATTCATAGGCGCCAAAATTAATGAATTCACCTGTAAATATGGGATATACCGCAAGGTCAGCTCCAATTACTATCCACAAGGTAACGGATTAGCAGAGTCAACAAATAAGACCCTGTTGAAGTTGCTGAGAAAGCTCATAGACAAAAACAAAAGGACTTGGCATCTTCTCTTAGATCAAGCCTTATGGGCCGATCGAATATCCATCAAAAAGTCGATCAAAACCTCCCCGTACGCCCTAGTATACGACAAGGAGGCTATCCTGCCAATTCATATAGAGATCCCTGCATTAAAAATGTTGAGAGACGAGGAAGCCGAATCCGGTCCTATGGAGGTGAGGCTAACCCAATTGTTGCAGTTAGAGGAAGACCGGGATAAAGCATATCAGAACTTCGCGAAGCATGCCCAAATTACTCAGAACTGGTTCAGGAAGAAGTCCTCTGTCCGAACATTCAAAGTAGGAGACTTGGTGTGGAAATGGGATTCGTGGAAGGTTAAGCCTGGCAATCATGATAAACTGGACGCATTCTGGGAAGGGCCGTTCGAGATCGCCAAAGTAAACTCGGCCAACTCCTTCATCCTTAAGAACGCAGCTGGTCAGACTCTGCCCATTCCCGTGAATGGTCTTCACCTGAAGACCTTTTATCATTGAAAGTCTTCTTAAAAAAAATCTCTTACTCTTGTATATAATGTGTTTATACTTGTACAAACTTTGTTTTAAAAGGCCTTAGATCTAAACATGTAGTTAGAGGTAGATTGTATTTTCATGCCGTCGTAACAGCAAAAGTTCTGCCGCATGACTAAGGTTTAGCCCAGCCGAACCAAAGGTAAAGTCTCCTTCGGAGTTTTTCCGCACGAAGCAGCCGACGTGAGCCGGTTCGCTGCGAAGCACCTTTAAGGAGAAATGTGAAGGAGGCCAGAATACAATATGTCGTCAACAAGAAACAAGAGAAACACTTCTCCAAAAAAATACAAAGGCATGAAAGACGCTTCGCAAAAAATAGTTGTGCGAAGCACATTCAAAGGGGAAGTCTTGCGAATCATTTTCGGGACGAGCGCGCTTCGCTTCGAAGATGTTCTAAGTCCCCCTTCGGGGCTAATCTTACGCGAAGCGTCCAGTAAGACAGCTTCGGGTCCGAAGCGTAAAAGACAAAGAAAAATCGGAGGTTCGCCGCGAAGTGTTTTCCACCGCGGCCGTAGGAGCAATTAAAGCACGCCTTGAAACGTGTGCCAACTACAATCTAGGAAACCGTCCAGGACGTGCAGGTTTAATGCAAAGGTGGCGGAGCACATTCCAAGAGAATGTCGTTATGATTAAAAGTTGTGCCCAAGTACGAGGTGGCAGGGGGATTAGATCTTCAAAGCCGGGCCAGGTTCTCAAAGTACATCGTCCCGCGTGCACCCTCGCCGCAAAGCCAATAGAAAAACAAGGCAATCCCTTCCCCCGATTTTCGATTTTAATTTCAGTAGTTGCCATAAATGATGGCGGTTGTAACCTTCGGCTATAAAGCCAGAGCTGCACCAAGGAAAAGGTTATTCACCCGCGTACGAGCACGACTGTGATAAATTTGGCCAAGAACTCTGCGTTTCTTTTCCATTCTCTGTTTTTTGAAATTCTGCTCTTGAAAAACGCGATGGGGAAGAAGAACTCCAAGGAAAAGGGGAAGGAACCTGAAGTAGCGACTCCAGAGAAGACCAAGAAGGGCAAGGAAGAAAAGAAACATAGGCCCAAAAAGGTTGACCTGAACTTGCGCCCTGAGAAGCAGCCCATAGAAGAAGGGGAGGAGTCAGAGGATGAGCAACTTCCAGAACCTCCCATTGATGGGTGGGAGAAGATAAGAGACACCGAACTTTCAAAAAGCATCGCAGAGCTGCGATACACTATCGACTACATGAAGAGTCGATTATCTGCAGAAAATAAGAGGGTTGCCGCATACTACTCGCAGATATACTGGTATCTGACTCCGCCAACTCACCACTGTCCTGAATTAATCTGCGCGATAGCCCAGAATTACCAGCCGTCCACCAGACAAGTTCTGGACGCTGCGGGTAATAAGTTATTTTCGATTTTTAAGGAAGATGTGCAAGTAGCTTTCGCTCCTTTGCAAGGGCCACCCAAGGGGTATTTAGTGCGCAATGTTCTATTGAATGAACAAATGGACAGATTTAACGCCTCCAGCCACATTGTGAAATTTTTGAAGGAAAGTCTTAAGGATGGGCTACCTTCAGGCAAGCTACCACAGATGCCTCGCCTTCTGCAAGACTTCAAGAGCACAGACATCTTTTCCATTATTGCATGGGTCGCGGGTCTGTCTACAGATGCCGACGTTTATCCCTGGCAAGTGTCCCTGGCCGAATGCATTTCCCGAGGGGAGTTCTACGCACCAGATCCCTCAAGGCCAAACACAAACCCGGTTTTCTTTGACTGGGCAGAATGGGTAGCGCGGACCTTGCACACGCGGCTGGTGAGTTTGAAGAATGCCGGAACAGGCCAATATTTTGGGCCGTGCTCTTTCCTAGTCTGGCTCTTTTTCTGTCACACCCATAGGCATTTTCCTCATATTGCCATTACTCAGAGTGGCAAAGACGGAGCCCCGCTGCCGGTGTACCAGTGGACCCCCCTCCTAGCCAGGACGGGGTCATATTATGTGTTTAATCAGCAATTTTTAGGACCTGCTCTTCAGCTACTGCAGGGTTCTTGCCCTCGAGTGCCCGTGGACCTTAGGGACAAAGTGGTCAATGAGCGGAAAGGGGATGTTTTTCAGTTGACTCAGGGCCTTGTCATCCGTCTGTTTGGATTCACGGGGAAACCCTTCATTTTGCCTGTATATACTTCTGAATACCAGTTCGCTTTAGAGGTCGCTCGCCAGAGCGACATGACGAATGTAGTTTACGGCCATGGCCGAAAGTGGGCCCCGACTTGCGATTTCCCTTTCAAAATGGGGGTCGTAGAGGTCTTCGCCCTGAAACAACACGTATTTTTAGATGATAAACTTGCTGACTTCGGGTTGCTGCAACTTCCGCAACGGTGGTGCTATGACCCCTTGGGGGTGATGAGAGATCATTTGAGGTTTAAAAATTTTCATATCTGCCCTCAACCAGAGATAATAAAGCAGAGGAATAATCTTGCCGACAGAGATTTAGAGTGGCACTTGGAAAGAATGAAGACATTGCCACCATGGCACGAATTCTACACTATGGAAGTTGAATATGATCCTGCTAGACACCCTTTCCCGAGCTCAGACGCTGCTTTCTGGAGAAGAATGAAGGACGATTTGAGAGGGGAGATAAAGAATTGGCGCGAGCCACAACTCAAAGAATGGTGGATAATGAGAGTCCATCGACGTAAGCAAAAATCATACGGACTCTTGGAGATGGACAAAGATTTCGCCATTTATTATGAAGCGAATGCCGGATCATGGCAACCCCTCGCGTTTGCTGATTTTATTCCTCCTAGTCCCCCAGGTTCGGGCGACAGCCCCAGGAGAGTGACCGATGATTCTGAACAAGAAGAGGAAGATGAAGTTGTAGTAACATCTCAGGAGCCGCTCAAGGAGCCTGTGGGAGGTTCCGAAGTTGAGGTCGAAAGGCCATCGCAGCAACAAGGAAAAGAGGATGCAAAGAAAAGAAAGAGACCTGGACAGGTCCAAATGCCCCCTCCTCATCCGAAGCGGCCCCGCACCAAACCCTCCGGCGCTTCTAATGAACAATCTGCAGCGGGCTCAGCGGAAGCCAATGCGGAAAAAACAGCATCTCAACAGACCGAGGGAAGTGTTGAAATAGATGTCATTGATGTGGAGGAATTCCTACAGGAGGCGGGAAACGTTGGAGAAAGGGTCGAAAATGTTGAAAATGTAGGAACCGTGAGAAGCAGCGAACCCAATACGCAGGAATTTGCCACTTCTGCTCTGCCATTAGAGCACGCAGGTACGCATTCTTCTTCTCCTGCTCCCGTTTCCCAAATTGTGTCAACTCTAGTCCCGACCGAAGGTCCCTCTGAGCCTTCTCCAAAAGTTGCTTATCCAGTTGTACAGTCACCCCAACATGAAGTTTCTCTAGCTATTACGGATGTGTCGCATGGTTCCGCCGGTCCCGTAGGCGTTTCCGCCCAGTCCGAGTCATCAGGCCGGGACGTGTTCGCAGCCGCCGCTTCGCTCACCCATACCACCATCCCGTTGGTAATTGGCCAGACTAAAGGCGACACTTCGTCCCCAAACCCCGACCCCCGCCTCGCATCCACACATACCGTAGCTTCACCATCTACTACACCCACCACTGAGCCCACCGGCGACACGTCACCGATCCAGTCTTTGTACCTGTTTACCCCTTCGGCTGTTAACCCAGCCTTATTAGAAAACGAATTAACCATGATCAAGGAGAGCCCTCTAGCGGAGAAGTTGATCCGAGCCCGCCAAAATACTGATAATGTACTCAAGGAGGCGAGGAGAAAGAGGGGGCGTTCATTGGCAAGACAAGAGAAGTGCGCGGTCATTGATTTGAAGAATGGGAAATTGCACAAGGTCAAGAAGATTCCCAAGGTCCAGAAACCCTTGGACGAAATGACCTCTGCAGATTATGAGTATCAGGAGAAGGTCAAGGACCTGGAGCATATAGACATTGATAATGAATCAGAATCAATGCATGTGAGAATAGAGACCTTCCGCGCACATGCCAGAATCGCCAACCAGCGCCGCTGTGAGGCGGAAAATGCCAATGTCAAGCTGGAGGAGGATCTAGCTAGGATACGCTCTAAGTTGGAGGATGCTCTGAGGCAATGTGAGCAATTAAAGGATGAAAGGGATGCCTTAAAACAACAGATAGAACAACTGCAAAGTAAAGCAGAAGATCATAGCAAGACCCAGGCCGAGGCTGAATTGAAGGCCAAGGAGTTTGAGGACCGGATCTTGCAGATGCAACTGCAGTTGTACGAAAAGGAGAGCTTGGAACTGTTCGACAGGAACAGGATTAAGGACATCCGCTCTCATTTGCTCAGGAATTTCAGATCTCGGGCCTCTAGTGCCCTCTCAATATTGTCATATATTACAGAAGCCCAGAACGCTGCTTCTCAAAAGGGGCCAATAGTGGACGAAATTATCCAGGAGATTAGAAGCCGGCTCGACTTAGCTTTTGAAGTGCAGAGCATAAAGTACCAAGACTTGCAAGTCGCAGCTATGAGTCGGATGGCCCGAGATTGGTCCACCGCCCAGGCCACGGTCCGCGCCTTCTTCTCCAAGGTGAGAAAGGCACAGAAGGCGAAGCAACTTCTGGATATATTTGAACAGGAGCAGCGTACCTCTCTGGGGTATTTTCAAAATCTTTCAGAACTGGGTTTCCCGAGTTTCACTGACGATGACGGGAACCTTTTGACAAAAGAAGAATTGAAACCTGCCTGGCTCAGCTTTGAGAGCGATGTCTCTGAGATTGATCAGTGGAAAGAGCCAGTTACGGAAGGCCAGGTCACAGATTTTATTTTGAGATATTGTAGGATCGCGGCGTGCTTAAATGACTTGAGCACTAGGGCCAAATCTGCTGACATTGGGCAGATTGACAGGTTCCATGTCCTGGTTAAGGCATTGCAAGACCGAGAGCCTTTCCAAAAAGGTGCGTGGGCTCATATTCGCCGAACCATGGAGAGGATCCGTGACCGCCTTCCACCGCCGCCGTTGGAGCAGATACCTGGCGAAGGAGATGGAAAAGGAACAGAAGCAGTTGATGAGGTGCCCCCGAAATCAGAAAAGCAAAGAGGAGAAGGGTCTGGAGGTGACTCTGGCCCAATGGATGAAAGCTAGAGGGTTCTCACACCGAGGCGAGCTCGTTGCCCCGCGAGCCGCCAAGAATGTTGACAAGTTTTGTCACATTGCTTCTGAAGGGGTAGTGAAATTTGATGATATTGATTTTCTTGATATAGTTTTCCTTATTTTTGTTGATAGTAGTGTTACAGCAATTTTGGCTGTCATTTTTTGAATCCCCCTTGTAAATAACTGAATTTGAAAGAGCTTCGCCCACAGTATAGCAAGAAAAAGGAGCTTCGCAAACAGCAGACAGGAAAAACATAGGTGCAAGCCAAATTTTCTAAGGCACAGAAAGAGCTTCGCAAGCGAAGCTCCCACAAAACTAGCTTCGGGCCGAAGTTTTGCGAAGCATACAATGTAAAGTAAAATGCCAAAACAAATTCCTAAGTGTGGAAAAACACTTCGCAGAAATGCTAGCGAAGCACCTGCTTCGGCCGTCCCTTTTGGCGAACCACCCTCAGGAAAATCTACTTCGCTCAAAATCTTCCCGAAGCACCTGCTTCGAGCGACTCAAGTGCGAAGCTTCCCCCTCCGAAGGCTGGTTGTCCCTGAAAATTTTCTAAGGCATGGAGGAGCTTCGCTTGAATTTTCCCCGAACGGCTGTTTTTGAAACGGTTCGCGGTGAAGCAATTTTGTAAGTCCACTTCGGCTGAATTTTGTGCGAAGCTCCCTCAGTAGAAGCCTAATTGTATGCCCAAATATTCTAAGGCAAAATTCTACTTCGGCCAAGAAACCCTCGAACAACCATTTTGAAATAAGGTTTGCAACGAAGATGTTTTTGGATGTCCCTTCGCTGCGAAGCACCAATACAAAGAAGTCTATCCCGCTTCGGCTCTCATCCATGGCGAAGCAGCTCCCCGAACTAAAATTCAGCGAAGTTCTCCAGGGCACACACCCCAAGGCTGGGTATTTCTTCGAGGCAATTGAGTGGTTCATAAATGCATCTTTACTTGCCCGAAAGACCCGGGACTCATTTTCAGCAATGGAAAAGGAAAGATCAGCCGCAGGAGGAAAACCCGATGGACCCGGCAGCCACTCGAGCACTGCACCCAGAGATTCAGGACGAGTCAGGCAGCCCATTAATGTGAGTTTCCCCGGCTAATGCGGCCGTAACTGCTAAATGTAGAAACGGATGTGAGAGCTCACGGGAGGAGCGAAGGCAGATTTCCTAGTTTTTCGAGGGCGTATTGCTAGATTTTGCGCAATGATGGCTCAGAGGGTCGGGTCCTCTATAAAAACCCATGAATTGTAATGAAAAAGGGGGAAGAACTTTTGCTAGAAAGCTGCTGTAACTTGATTTTTGCAATTAATATCAAGAACTTTGGGCCTCATTTCTCTCTTGTATGCTGCCTTCTGTGGTTATTTCTGCCATTCTGTCTTCATTTATGTACTGTAATTCTGAATCCTGGATTTAGGTGTGTGATTGGGACAGAACCCTGGAATTCTCCTGAAGGATACATAGGGGGGAAAAATGTCGTGTTAGTTTTCTTGTATGCTACCTGTGGATAGTGTTTCTGCTATATTCACCTATTTCTTAATTGTTGTAATTCTGAAATCTGGATTTCGGCGTAAGGGATTAGGAGGATCCTGGAACTCGTCCGGAGGATACATAGGAAAGCTAGTGCGGCGTTCATTTATGTTTTATTCTTTGTATTTATTGCTGCTACTTCAAGATATTAGCTAGTAATCGTGCTGCTGGTTCTTTCCCTCTGAAAATTCATTGATATTCTTTCCCTTACTCCCTTTATTTCTTTCCTGCACCTTTACTCTTTTTATCTCTTTCCTGCACTCTCATCTTTAAAAAAATCAGTAGTTTAGTAAAGGAGCCGGCCTTTCTCCGGAGATTGGCACGGAGGGCATCTCTTCCCTCCGGCCTTTCAATGTTGGTCCAGGTCTAGGGCGCGTATAATTGCCAAAATCCTTTCCTGTGGCAGATTTGTGACCAACAATAACTCCTTCAATGGCCTTCTCTAAATATCCTTCAATGAGGCTTATTAAGCCTTCTTCTTGTTTCTCCTTGAGACCTCTTCTCTAGGGTCTTCACTCTCGTAACTTCTTTGGTCTTCCCAATGAGACCTTTTCTTCAACCTTCTATTGTAGTAGTGTTGGCAATGATATCTCTCTCTTAGATCTCTAAAATGTACTACTACTAGTATTTTGAACTAGACCTTTGCTAGTCATTCTCAATCTTCAGTCTTCCAAGACTGTAATTTCTTCAATGAGACCTTCTATGGGTCTTCTCTTCAACTTTCAATGGAGATATCCAATCTCCAATATTTTTCAAGACTCTTTTCCTTTATTATCTTCCTCCTTTAATGGGGTCTTCTTTCTAGAACCTCCTCCTTGATTTGTAGTTTTCAATCTTCAATGGATATCACCAACCTCCAAGCTTCTCCTAGACTCTTCTCTGGAGTCTCTTCTTCGAATCCGTAATAAGGATCCTATGGACTAATTTTATTCTACACTTTATAGGTCTGCAATCTCTAGCAATGGGATATTTTTTATAGGCCTCCAAATCTATCTTTCATTTATTGCTTCTGGTGCTAGATTGATTCTAAAGAATATATTCTTCCTAGCTTTTTGTAGGAAGCTTCCCAACTTTATTTGAATCTCCTTTTCCTGCAACAAAGTATTAGGGTTGTAATGGAGGAAATTCTAAATCTAAATATAATCAATCTTCACTATTTGATTTTTCAATCTAGTGGAATCAACACCGATTCCTAGTCTTCACAAGTTTTTTTGCAACTCTATGGAAAGAATCTAGCTAAATGCAATCTCAAAATTTCTAAAAATGAGATTTATGGATTCCTCTTAATGTCACTTATGGCTCTCCCTATTTCCTATCGATATATCATGTGATATGATACCACTATTAGCTTTTTATGAGTATATGATATAGGAAATGCAACCACAAATGTAAGATAATCAAGCTATGATAACTATATGATAATGACACTATAATATGTAGGAAAACTATACGATAAAATTCTGCAATAACTCAAAACATATACCATTAATGAAATTCTACAAAAATAGCACAATGCAGTATGATGAAGGACATGAAAACTCCATAAATTGTTCTTAACAAGCTACATTATACTCCACTACCAATATATACTATGCACACTCTATATTCTCTACCACACACACTATATCCTCTACACCCCTAATTTCACTCTATATCTACCTTTCCTATGATTCATTTACAAGGGGACTCTATGTACATTACATCATTGCACATTGACACTTGTACATTTATTACATTTCTTGAAATAACTACTTAACTTTACTCTAAAGTAAGCTCATACTCTAGTTATGTACCCAAGGTGGTACATTGACATATACCTAATAATGTAATATACTCTAAATTTATTACCTTGAGGAAAATGAAGATGATTTACCTAAAGTAATGACCTTTTTTATCATATATTTTTAGAATTTTCCTCCATATCTTTCTTTGCACCTTTAATTCCTTTTGAACTTGAACTTACACATTGTACTTTCTCATCTCTTATATCCTTCTTTGTTTCTTGTAACGGTTGATCGAAGTGAGCTATGGCACCCTTCGCCATATGATGGTATAGATAGGATTTATTAGGGTTATGCATAGTGGTGAATATTCATAAATTGGGCAAATATTAGGATTTCCAAAATTTAAATTTGGCAAATATTAGGACCCTCGACGTCGGCCCATTTGCCTAAAAATTTTCGGACCAATTTTTTCTTAGGGTCAATTCGCTATAATATGTATCCAAACATAGGCATATTTGTACTCGTTGGAAAGCTCTGTTCGAGACTGATCTAATGGTGGTGTTTTTATGAATTTATAAGGTAATTTAATGGGTCAAAATGTGCCCTAAATATGACCTTAATTTTTAGGGCTTCAAATACCCCAAATTTTTGTGTCAAAATGATTGATTTGATTTGTTTAGGATTCGCCTTGATTTTGATTAGGATTTATCATTTTTTACAAGTACATTTCGAGTCCAATACCTTATGCATAACACTGGGCTTTATTTACCTCTTCTTTTGGAGTGGAATATCCTTGATTTGATCCAACTTCTATTACTATATGATTTCCTTACTTTATCTTGAAGTTGACTTCATGACCAAAATTTTCTCTCTTTCTTCATAGTTTTTACTTTGCAAACTCTTGCCATGTGTCCCATATCATCATAATTGTGGCATTGAAATACAATATTTTTATAATCCACTTATTGGTCCCATTCTCTTGATTCAAATTTAATCTTACTATGGAAAATATTTTGAAATATTCATAGTTACAAATATTTAGGTATGTATAGCATGCTTTCACTCCTTAATAGTCAGTCCTTCCTTGATGAATTTCCCTAAGATATGTTCAATATTCTTCAAAACTTACTTATTAATAAGCTCATATGGAAATCAATAAATCCTAACCCACTTCGAATCTTCTAAATAATTTATGCCTCAACAAAAAAAAATCATTCCATGGTCCTAAATAAAGGGCATCTCTCCCCCTAAACCATGGGCCACCACCCATTATTTTATCCTTGACTATTGAACTAAAAATATGATGAGAGGAAATAATCTTTAGGAAGAAAAATCATTGAGTAATTTGAATTCATTTCCCACTTTCACTTGCTCCAATTTTGAATCTGCAAAAACCTTGACAAGGATTTATGCAACTTACATTTTAACCCTCTACTTTTAAGAACCATCATATCATGCTCAATCATCTCATCCTTGATAATAGCTTCTGGTGTAACATTTGCTTATCTCCAACATGGGCATCCATACTTCTAGGTAGGACATCCTATTTTCCTATTAGGTTTTTCAAATATAACTTTCCTTCCATACTACCTGGGGCTTGCTTCTGTCTCACACTTCCTCCTAGCTCGCACTCCTTCTCGCCTTGCACTTGCTCCTATCTCTTCTTTGCCTTAGCTTTGTGGATTTTCCACAAACAATATTTGGAGCATTTGTGGCAAGGGTTTAAAGCATTGATGCACTTTGGATGAACCCACTACTTTTTTGCCATAACTGAAGATCTGAAAACCGGTTAAAACCTTTATTTTCTTGCAATAACTCTCTACTCTCGCCTTGGAGTTTGCCTCCACACATGGTCAAACGCTCCCTAGGGTTCTTTAAGACATCTTTCTTGTTTTAAATTCAATGTTAAACAAATATATTTATGATTTTAATATTACATGAAAATATGTGTTCTTACCTTATGTGTTTATATATTTTTAACAATTTAATATTTCAATAAAATATTAACATAATTTAAAATGTAAAAAATTCACAACCCTATGTTTTTATATTTCAAATTTAAAGTTCTTCATATAGAATACTTACCGATATATCAATAAAAAATATGGATTTCATACCTTGTGTATTCCAACATCCGTGCACTGATACACCTTTCTTCAATTTATTTTAAAATATTTTAAATATCAATTAATTAAGAAAGATCTATAAAAAAGAGACCATTAGGAAGGAAGGAAGAATCTGCAGAAAAAGCATTTTTTTAATGGAATGCAAAGCTTATAAAAATAAAAATACACTTCAAAACTAAACACAATGATTATTTTAAAATATAAGAACTTGTTTTTAAAATCGAAATCATCGTTAAAGACGTGCAAGAAAATGTTAAACATGTTGACTTTGTTCATCCGGTTGCTTTGTATAAGACGCTGCAAACCTGCCTATCTCTTTCACAACTAATGTCAGCCTACCTAAACACCTAATTAACTCACATACCTACTCAATCCAATAACGTCTTTTGCAAAAAAAGAAAAGGAAAAACAAATCTTTCCTCAATTCGCCTTTTTAAGTTTGCTTACCTCATAAGTTCTGGATTGGTATATCAATTGGTATTTCTAAACTTTAGGCCAGTCCTATCCTTCTCTTGATAAACAAATTCATGCAGTTAGGCAGAGAATAATGCAGACTTTAAAGGACACTGTTGAGTATTGACAAGTATCAAAGTTTAGGTTTTTTTAAGCTAACATTTCACATTAACTTATGATGATATTCAAAAGATCATACTTAATTATAAATGTTTTGAAAGACTCTTCTACCTGTTAAGAGCTTATGGTCTGCGTTAGATCCTTCTCTTCACAGTGCAATTTATTCTGTAGCCAGATAGGCATGTTGTGTGCCAGAATACCGTTGGTCTCCTTTTGTAGAAGTCTATTGACCTTTTTCACCTGAGTGTGACTGAACGAGCATCCAACGTGTTTGGGTCCTGCACTAGATGTTAATTAGGTATGGCAGATGGTGAAGAAGACAGGAATGTGCATGTGGATAGCTGTAACTTGTTCATCTCTACATTTAAAGGGAATTCTACTTTTCATCAAAGCGAATTTATTAGCATTGACAATAATGAATGGATGGTTGAGCAGACAAGATTGGCAGGCCCACTCATTTTCTTCTTGTAAATGATGTTAATGAATGCAATGAATCCAAAGTATGGAAGAGCACCATTTTACTGCAAAGGTCATAACTCATAACCCATAGCCCTTACAAGCTGGCACGTGTTATTATTAGCCTGAGGCTAAGAAAATGTGGACGTCCATGTCTACAAGGTAGGAATAATGAATCCAAGTTTAAATGGAAGAGCACCATTTTATGGGGCAAAAGTCATAACTTATGACCCATCACCACGTATTATTATAAGGCTGTACAAGAAACTGTGGACGTCCATTCCTACAAGACAGGTTAAATTGGATTCTTATGGTAAGATGCTTATACAAAGGATAACGCTTTATAAAAACGCTTTATTACGATTGAGAGTGAAGGTTACACCTATGTTTATATATATATATATATATATATATATATATATATATATATATATATATATAACAAACTTTACACAAGGTTACACTTATTTTTAGATATACATATACATATATTGTGAAACATTTGTATATCAATAACAAACTTTACACATTTTAATAAGATATATGAGCTCTTATGAACTCTAATTTTCTGTCTTAATTTCATATTAAGTAAATATAAAATTACATTTATATATATTTTTTCAAATAGTGATTTAAAAATTATCTTTATCATGCTAACTTTTATTCTTAGACACCCTTTTAATTTATCAAACAGCATCCTTTAAATCATTTACTTGTTTTTTTCATTCTTTTTATCGGAGAAAAATCCTAATTTTATATTAAGTAAATATAAAATTACATTTTATATGTTTTGCTTTTGTTTTTTTTATATTTCTTCAAATAATAACTTAAAAATTAGGTTATTTCTGTCTTGCTAACTTCTATTCTTAGTCACCTTTGATAATTTATCAAAGAGTATCCTTTAAATTACTAACTTTTGAGTTTTTTTTGAAAAAGTTGTTTTCTGTGATGTTAACTTCTATTTTTAGTCACCTTTCCAATTTATCAAAGAGTATCCTTTAAATTACTAAATTTTGAGTGTTTTTGAAAAAGTTGTTTTCTGTCATGTTAACTTCTATTCTTAGTCACCTTTCCAATTTATCAAAGAGCATCCTTTAAATTATTAATTTTTGAGTTTTTTGAAAAAGTTGTTTTAGCTGTACTTGCTTTAAATGTATTAATTCCTCAAATAAAGATTTGAACCAACTGTAATGCATTACCCTCATTAAATTTTTGTACTAAACAAGTAAGTTTAAGGCACCTTTCCAATTTATCAAATAATATCTTTAACTTTTTCATTTTTCAAAAAGTTATTTGATTTATACTTAGAATGTATTAATCCTCCAACTGCAATACGTTACACTCATTAAATTCTTTTACTGTGCAGGTTGTGAGATAGGCTAGCCCATGAGGATTTGTCATATTGTAATTGGAAGAGTGATCTTGAAATAAACACCAAACTGTCTTCTTAGTCCACATCATCACAGTGCCACAGCCTCCAAGTGGCATGTTATTCTCATCCTACATGGATTGTCATTAGTTGAAACTTGATTGACCTGGCCGGAAAGTGGCATTCTTAGTGCATGCAAATCGAGGTCAGTTTTGCTGGACGTGTCAAACTATGAACGCGTTGTAAAACTTATATGAATGCGATAGGCTTCACATAAGTTGTGAAATAAAAATTTGGAAAAACTATGTGATTGAGCATTCATATCAAAGACGGGATGTGTAGAATATCAACGTAACTACACATTTGTATATTTTTTTATGTCAAAAACTATTTCTTTTTGTCTTAAATAAAATCTAAGAAATATAAGCAAGCATAAAGCATAATGGTAAGTCTGCAAACCTGACAAGATTAAATTTGTTCTTTTAGCTTATTGCACAATATGTTTTTTAACCTATTATATGTAGTTTTACGTGTTTTAATTTATAATATTTTTTAAAAACTTTAATTGTATGTTGATTTAGTCGAATCAATTGTTGTAACATGTTGTTATTGGATTGGGTGTTGTGCTTGTGAATTTGGGTTTGACACTTGCTATTATATGTTTCCAATCAGGCTCATGGGTTTGGAGCCAACAAGGTTGAAACCCAAGACCCCTTGTTTATAGGCAAAGACACTAACCAACGTACCATACATGTACATTGAAGCAAAAAAGGGGCTGGTGCAGTAAGGACTATTGTAGACAAAACTTGTCGAAGCAACAAAGAAAAAAATCCTGTCAACAGTAGGCTTTCAATCTAGAACCAACTTCCCACAAGTTAAGTGCCCAACCATTATGCCATGTAAAGTGTTGGAGCTAACAGCAGGCTTTCAATCTAGAACCAACTTCCCACAAGTTAAGTGCCCAACCATTATGCCATGTAGTGGGTTGGAGCTTGAAAAAGAGGTACACTTTCGTGAGAATTGACCCATTGATTTGTCTTTTGCAAACAAGGTGTCTAACCACTACACCAAGATGGGCAGATGTATTAAGATTAGAGGATCCTTTAAAAAGTATAGTTTTCACCTTCTAAATCAAAGAACTAGCGACCTCCCACTTGTAGCGGATCGACTAAGCCAATGTCTCTCTCCCTTTGGCGCTATCGAGGAAGGCAGACTATCTTGATAAAAAAGACAACAAGGTGGAGGGGGATCGAATGTGTTCCCTCCCTACTTTGGGCATATGGTCTTATTGCCATGTCATCTGACATGCACTTCCCACATTAGAATTCATAGATAGGTCATGACATCTCCCGCGAGAAGTGCATGTGAAGTGTGAAAAAAATTAATGCCAAAATTTACCACTAAACATATAAATTTTTAAATTATAGTTTTTGAACTTGAACAAAGAGAAAAACTTATGATATGAACAATCACTAACAAAATCTTTTTTGTTGAGTGAGTGAAGTAGCTTAGAATTCATTTTGATATTATGTTTGAATTTATAATATTTTTTTAAAGTTTTCTAAAATATGTATTCAGTATAATTGTATATAAAAAAAAAGCAATTAAAAGATAATAATAGTATATAACAAAAAATAAATGAAAGAAGACAGTAAGAAATACAAGGTGGGCGCCCATGGGAATCCTAATATATCATAGTTTATTCACATTTATAATACAAATAAATCTTCATTAAGGGGTATTCACAGTGATGCCAAATCCTTAATAAGAGGTTAACTTTAAGTCAAAGTAAGCTTAATCTTGAGGTTCACCTTACAATAAAATAATAATAAATTACCCTTTTAAGTAAGGTTATTAAGGTCAGACCAATTGGTTCATCCAAACCCCATAAGGGGGGCAGAGGTCCAAGGTTCAAATCTTGGGTCTCACTGGACTGAACGCTTGTCCCTTTCTCGGTGCTTTCAACAACGTAAAAGGTTTAAAATGATTGTGGCATGGTGGTTATAGGGGCGAACTGCATGAATATCTGTGTGGCGGCTTCTGGGGCGGACAACGCAGAATACTGTGGCGACCATAAAATTTTGACAGCCTGCCCAGATTCGTGGCGGCTACCAATTCCACCATGTTAATAAAAAAAAAAGGCTATTAATAAAGGTGGGTAAAATATAAGAGAGACTTGTAGGCTTACACATAGATGCTCATAGGCTTACATAGAAATATGCCCATAGTATTACATAGAAATATGCTCATAGGCTTACATATAGAATGACCATAGGTTTACATCAATATGCCTAGAGGCTTACATAACACTTGCCTATATGCTTACATCATGAGCACCTGTAGTTACTTCATCATTTTTTACCTTGGCCTAATAAGGTCAGATTACAAATATTTCAACATCCTCCATACTCTGAACTGAGGGGCCAAGAAGATGAGACATTAGAGATACATCTCCCTCCATAATAAATGCCCATATGGGCCAATGGATCCTGCTATCTTCTCTTTGCCAAAGGTACATGAACTGGATCAACCTCTTCTAAACATGAAGTCATAACTCCACCTTCTAGATCAAGATGTTGAGATTCCCATGAGAAGACCTTCAACATGCATTATGGTAACCATAACCTGTCCCCTAATCTTAAGAGAAGGCAATTGAATCTTGCTCTTGAGTAATTCTATCATTTGAACTAACCAAATGCTATAATTTTTCCCATTGAGATGAGTAACATACCCTAAAAAATCTATTTTACATAAAAACCCTAAATAGATCTATAATAGGCCCACAAACTAATATCACCACTTTATAGAGCTCAAAAATTTATGCAATCTAAAGAAAATGGTCTCCAAATGCTTTCATATGCAAAATATATGGCCTCTACAATATTTGGTTGATTTAGCATTCAAATTAGGAAAATTAAATGCCAAACCTTAGATTTTTTTTGTTGAATTAGTGGCTATGACATATTGCCATTGGATTGGGTGTGATGTATCACTTTACAATATAATAATAATAAATTACCCTTTTAAGTAAGGTTACCTATAAATGTGGATTAACCAATATCACAAAGCATGAAATATGAAAGGGGCTTGTAGACTTACATGAATATGCATGCAAGTTTACACATAGATGCTCGTAGGCTTACACAAAAGAATGTCGGTAGGCTTACATAGAAATATGCCCATAAGCCTAAATATCTAACGTCCATAGGCTTACATCAAGATGCACAAAATATTATATATCACTTACCCATACGCTTAAATCAAGAACACCCATAGGTATTTCATCACTATCATCCTATTAGGGCTAAATTTCAAATATTTTAACATCATGCAACCAAGGTAGCCACAATAAGTATTGACTAATTAAACAATAATCCATCTAAATGATAAATTTTTATTTAGAATAATTGATTGGTCCACATATTTCAATTTTCTCTCTCATTTTCCATATGCTTAATCCCTCTTCCATTTTCTAACCAAAATAATCAAACTAATTGTTGACTAATCTAGTGCATGATAGTTACACTCAATCCATCTCCCATTTGTTACCCAAAGCAAATCAAATTAACTATTGACTAATTAGGCATGTGATAGTTACACTCATCCTTTTGAATTAGGCCTAGAATTTAACACTAACCTTGATCCATCAACTCAACATTTGATGAAGGTCATACTTTCTAAATGCCCATCAAAATTAGGAATACCAATAAAAATCAATGGGAATTCTAAAAGTTCCAAGGCAATACCTTAGAAATTTACAAGGTACCAATGCAATTAAATTCATTATGTATTGCATAACTGTTATGATTTATAGTAAACTTATGTGAATTTATGTTCTTCCAATGATCTTTATGATATTGATAGTAGTTTTAGTCATAACTAATGTCAATAGTATATTTATTTGTATGACTACTAATAAATTTCATGGCCAAAATATAATAATGACAAAATTTATGGATATCTAGAAAATTGGGTTTAAAAATTAAAGAAACGCCTATACAAATGTTAAATTTTAGGCCTATATTGAATGATCCTAAATCCTAAGATGCATGTGACAAAGTTTAATTCAAAATGATTTGATCGATTAGCATGTGCTTACTCCTTTTTCCATTTTTCACTACATTCCACGTGATATTAATAATTAAAATTAATCCACCATCTAACCAAAAGAGTCAAATCAAAATGACATTATTAGGGGGTTATGTTACAACAAGAAGTCAAGGATTGAATAATCAAGTATATAATAGATATAATCATCCATGTGAATGATTGACTCTAGTTTTGTTATGGTACCTAGGGATAGAAATATTGACATATGATATTATATTGTATAAGGGTATTATGGATATTTGGCATGAGCCACACATAATACAAGGTTGATTATATTATAATAGTGAGTGGGATAAGGGTTTAGGATTTGGCTTCCAAAAGTAGCATTAGAATATGGGTATATAAAGAAGGGAATTGTTATTGTAATCATCAATCAATCATATCAAGTATTCTCTTATAATAGTCTTGGCTCATGAAGTGGGTCTTATTTTGGGAGATATTATGTAGTGGTTCCTTCCTTAAGGAATAACTTTGTTGTTGCTCTACCTAAGGGGTATTATCACATTTTTTCTTATGTTGATTAATTAATGTGGTTGATTTATTTAATATTTAACATATTTTCAATGCTTTTATATTTATGAGAAGCAAAGGTTCATAACAAATTTAGAGTAAATGACAAGTTCAAATATTTGTATTTTCTCTCACATTTTTTATTACACAGGAGAGTTGGTTACAACCATTATTTTTAGTAACTGGCCAGCACAAGGTTCAAACCACAAGGAATGCTCCCAATAAACCTATTCGTTTTATTCTTGTTGATCCAGTGTGCGGTGGGGACCATCGATCGCTCGGGACTCATACTGTCGTCGTCGGTATGACGCACACTTAAATGATTTAGAGTGGACTACTACCTTTGCAAAGGGTTAGCTTTCCCCCAAGGTTTTAACCTAGGTCTCTTCTTGGTAAGTGCCCAACCACACCTGCACTTACCAATCCACCTAACCCTTGGGGGTTCAGTGGCTTCTGGTAGCCAATGTAATTTGAACCGAAGTTGAATGGACCCATGGTACGTATCGTAGACCTTAAATGGTAGTCTCACACCAACTTGGATACTCACTCACCCTTCCCTCTCACATTTACCATGTGCTTATTTCCCTCTCTAGTTTGCTAACTAAAATAATCAATATAACTATTGAGTAATCATGTGATAATTACAATCATCCATCTAAATTATGCCTAAAATTAGATATTGACCTCAATATATCAACTCAATATTTGATGACTAGTAAATTTTCTAAATGCCCATCAAATGTAGGAATGCTAGTGAGCACCAATGAAAATTTTAAAAATTATAAGAAACCATACATGAAAATTTATAAGGTACCAATGTAATTGAATTTATTATGTATTCCAAAACTATGATGATTTACACTAAACCTATATGAATATCTATCCCTTCCATGGTCTTTCTAGCATCAATAATAATATTTGATCGCAACTAATATCGATATCCTAATGTTTTCATATATTTAATTGTATGATTGCTAAGAATTTTACATTAAAATATGATATAAAATAACAATATCTATGGGTAACCATATTTTTGTGACCCTAAGATATAACCCAAATATATATATATATATATATATATAATGTTAATATCTATGGGTAACCATATTTTTGCGACCATAAAATATGACCTAAAGATAAAATAATTGTTTATAAAAACATCAAATTTCAGCATGGCCCTACATCATAAACTGCATGTGACCTAATATAATTTAAATAATAATAATTAGTCCACACGTTCTTAACCCCTATTCTATTTACTATTACATTTTACATAATATTAAATGGGAAATATTTTATTTGATTTTCATATTAACAGTTACAACTAATCTACCATCTAGCAAAAAGATTCAAAATAAAAATCACATTAATAAGGGATATTATATAGAAAATAAAATGTTTGTGTGAGAGTGTGTGAGAATAAGACATATATGCCCTTAAACGATAGACTAAAGTGCTCTTTTGGATCAACTTTAATATAATTATCCATATGTGCATGATCCACATTGTCCTCAAATCATAAATTAAGGTGTCTTTCATCACCTTATCTAGTTGAAGCTTACCCATTGACCTTAAAACATAGACTAAAGTTATCGCTTCTCATATTAAAATAAATGAATTCCAATGCATGCTAGAGGTATTAATATTTATATGCATCATGTTGTATGAGAGTTGAATTTTGACTTGTTTTATTTTATTTTTAAATTTACTTTTTGCATAGAATAGAGTTAATAGATAAGAGTACAAAGAGGACAATATAAATTCAATGACCCTAATGCTAGATCCATGTATGAGCTCTAGATTAAACTTATGCTTTGTATTATTTTATTTTATTTTGTATTGTAGAGTTTGGTTTTACTATTTATGTTTATTTAGGGTTTTACTACACTTAAGATTATTTTAGAGATTTAGTTATAAAAGTTGAAGGCTTTTAGATAATTTTTTTTATGAAAGTGGATTTGATTTTAGTTAGCTAATATGAAAGTATAAATGATGTAGTGAGAAGGTTTTATGGGATCAGGTGTAAAAATCTAGAAAACCATAATGACTAGAAAGATCTGATGAGTTGTGAGCTTTGTTGGCCTTTTCATTTGGGACTTTTTTCTTAACCCATTTCTTATCTATAGCAAATTTCTTAGCACCAACTATAAATATTCTAATTAATCTATGAATTATACATCCAAAATCCTAATCTCATACCTCATAAACTTTAATCCCTTACTACCCAAATTGAGCAATTACAACAACAAATGACCATGACCCAAAATCCTTCTTCTAGTCAAAGGTACTCATTTGAGGACCTTTGTAACTAGCCATTAGATCCCTTCATATCTAGTAGATATTTTCCTTCTAAATTTGGAACTCTTAAGTTTCAAAAAGACTACTCAATCAATTAGATTAGGTTGTTTTGCACTACTTGTTGTTGTCAACACGCAAATTTCCTAATATTTTTTTTATTTACATCTCAACTCCTCCTTAGTTTACCTATCTCCACAACTTACATAAGTATTTCTTGTAAGTGTGCTAGGCCCTTGTTAGTTCACCTATCTCCACAACTTACATAAGTCCTTCTTGTAAGTGTGCTAGGCCCTCCTTAGTTCACCAATATCCACAACTTACATAGGTCCTTCTTGTAAGTGTGCTAGGTGTCATCCAAACTATCCTTCTCTTCTACAAGAGCTAGTTTGTTAACTTGGTCTTACTATATTTTTAGTCAGTCGAAGAAGATAGGTTACACCATGGCCACTCAAATCCGTTAGAGTAGTCACACCAAGTATTTAGAGGTTTGACTATTTATCTCCTCATTTTTTGGAATAGTCTTTTTAAGGATGGTCTCTCTCTTGACCAAAAATAGGAGTTTAAGTGTTATAGTGTTCCTTGGATAAGGTTTACCTCAATTTGATTCCTTGAATTACTCTTATCCGACTATAACATTATTAAGGTTAAATTCCCTTTTAACCAACTAATATAATATAAAACCCTTCGAAGAGGTTTCTCTACCACAAATGAGTTTACGTAGGACAACGGAGTTAAAACTAGATCCTCACTAGATTAATTAAATCTCACGTCTCAACACCTACGTTTGTGCACGTCCGCACTCAACCAAGACTTCCTTATTTAACGAAGTGCATAAAAATATATACAATATCTCCAACCACATAAAAGACATAACTGGTTTCCAATTACCAAAAATTAATTTAGTAAGCCTTATAAAACTCAATCATCTATTGCTCAAGAGACAATATCCTTTATCGTCTATCTCAAGCTATGCGCGCCACTACCATCGTTAAAATTTCTACCATAGAAAGATATTTACCACATAGAGTATCCATATCTAAGACTATGTAAAGAGGTGAAGAACTCATTAATACATTACAACATAATCAAAACCATAATGATTTTATTCCATTCAAAGATAACAACATAGTGGGATCTTTATTACACGAAGAAGCTCCTTCTAATATTCATAATAATACATAGTGTTTTCTATTGAACACACACACGGTAGTCAACACCATAATGACCCATGGAAGGTAAAATCTCCTCCATATAGGTCTCACAAAATATCTATATATAATTTCCAAGCAGATTTCTAGTGATACTACAAAATACTTGAATTGGTAACCGCTAGTTTAGTTGTCCTTCTACACCCAGCCGAATCTAGCATTCGTATCGAACACACTGAGAGGGGGATGCTTTCATAGGATCTCGATAGCTCCTCTAAATTTAAATATGCATTGCTCTATATGTATGTAGTCTAACATAACACCCAACAAACACAATATATATAGCCACAAGTTTTTCCATCAACTATCTCATAAGCTATACATTTCTATGAGTGGATCATTATTGTACACTCAATTTAAAACAAAAATCCATTCATTCAGTCAAACATTTTAGAGAATCATACAAATACAAACCTCTATCTTCCCACAAGAGGTTCGTTAAAACAATCCATCATCTCTTGTCATTCTATAAAGAAATACCAAAAACAATTCAACCACAATCTCTATTTTTTTATACATCGATAAACATAGGAAACCATCTCAATAATTATAAATGTATCTTGGTTTACACTACTAAATAGATGAAATCCATAATCATTATATCATCTTCTAAAATAGAAACATTGAAATCATTTACAAGTATTTCCTATTCTCTCATTATAGTATCCAATTCAATAACTGAATCTACACCTGAATACACAAATGGTTTGATGTGCTCAACACATTATCTAATGCTGCTACATCACAGATTAACCCAACATACTCAACTTGACCAAAAATCTAGGGATCTAATCCTATCAGCAAGGTTCCTAGCTTAAGTTTATCTCCCACAAACCACTATGGAGTTCCCAACCATTCAAAAAGGGTGAACCTGATTCCTAAGTGCACTATTTTTTTGATGAGCATGAGATGAGCAACTTTATTTCCCATTGCAAGTATGGCTTTTGGTAAATGACTCCCCACTATGGACGTTTCAACCAAGCAACCCCAAGAGAAAACTAGATAGTAAAGTTTCAAGATGGGTTCACAATAGGTGCCATACATGGTTTATTCACACAGTCGGCAAATTCAATAGAAGATAAGGTTGTAGTTTAAACTAATATTTTTGCACCAAGCACCACTTAAGAATCTTTCCCCAAAATAACCAGATTTATTCAATAAATCAAATCTACTCAAGCAAACCAAGCATTGTCTATTTCAGACGTCAATGAGAAAACTATCAATCACAGAATAACATCAATCTATTCTAAACACACCATTGAAATTTTTAGACATACAATATGAAAGAAATTCATCTATCTCACAAACCAGTATAAGAATGGAAGCTTTGCTACCTGGTTCTTCATCTTTGATCATTCCAGTTTGGGTCATTTTTTCTCCTATTTCCTTCCTTCGTTTCTCCCCTCCAAAGCTTCTCTCTCACCAGCCCCGTTCATCTCCCCACTTCATCCCTACCTTCCAACCTTTTTGGAAGCATCATCGAAGCATGAATGTAACTCTAGTTCACCTCCACTTTAGCTCTAAAATGGTAGGTAACAACCCAGTTACCAAAATCTATCACCTCCAAGGTGCGACAAGAATTCAAGGAAGGACTTAAAGTTTAACCATCCATATGGCCAAAGGTGAATGCCATACTTAGAGTTCAATAACGTTTCAAACTATTATATATATATTTAAATAATTTCAAGAAGTTGTAAGTTTCTACAAAATCATTTTATTAAAATACATCAACAAGAAATAGAGTAGGAATAAGAAATCAAATCTTATTTATGCTAAACATAATTACTCAACATAAATTAAGCAACCAATAATGGATTTCCAAGATAGCATTTCAAACATCAATTCACATTCCATCGACTCTTTTGTTTCCTTCAACAACCTCACTACCGATGGTTAGTTTCACATGCAAACAAATATGCAACTATATGAGAGGAAAATTTATCTTCCTCGGAGTTATCTTCTTTAAGAGATATCATCATTTCCCTTAAGCATCCCCTTCCCAGTGGTCAATTTCCTTCTTCCACTTATATGAGCATCTATTCCTACAATCATTCAATTCTATTAGCAACATCATATCCTTTCATAGATTCACATATATTTTACAAAGGTAAGCATGAATAGTCATTTCAATCACCTAAAATATATCATATTTTATTTTAAATCAATATTGTTTCTGGAAATAATACATCAAGAAATAATCATTCATTCCATCGAAGATATTCCAAAATTTCCACAAGGTATATGCACTTGCAATTCAAATCATTAAATAAACAAGCATCATCATTAATCCAAAGCATCTAACTAGTATGAATCTAACCAAATAAAATTCTTCCAAGGGAGGGTCATGACATCCTCCCCCCTTAGGCTTAACACAATCCTCTATGTCTTTACTAGTTCATTCAATAAAGACATGTTTATCAATTACAAATTATTTTCAAACAGAAAAGGAAAATTCTTTTGCATATCTTCTACTTTTCCCAAGTAGCATTATTTTTAGTGTAATGGTCCCACTAAACTTTACACTGCTCCAAAGTTCCTTTCCTCATCGATTTGTATCGGTACTCAAGGATTCTTACTAGTTGAACCTCTATAGCCTCTGGGTTCGCCATCTACAAGTTAGAGAAATCCCACACATGCTTAGGGTTAGCAACATACTTTTTAAGCAAAGAAACATGAAAGGTGTTGTGAATCTTGGATAGGTTGGGTGGTAAGGCAAGTCGATATGCCATAGGGCTAATCTTCTCTATGATTTCAAAGGGTCCAAAAAGTGAGGATCTAGCTTTGTGGATTTAATTGCACTCTTTCTTGGCTTTACCCTCAAAAACACCCTATCACCCACAACAAACTCCTTTGGTGATCTCTTAAGATCGACATAGCTTTTTTGTTGGTCTACAGCTTCCTTTAGCCTTTCTTTGATCACTCTCAACTGTTGTTCCATTTCCTTGACCATGTATGGTCCAAGCACAATTCGGTCTTTTGGATTATCCCATGACAATGGTGTTCTACACTTTCTACCATACAAAGCTTCAAATGGAGCCATTCCTATGGTTGAATGGTGACCATTATTGTAGGAAAATTCTACCAGATGCAAGTAATCCTCCCAACGAGTTTTTTATTCCATACAGTACATGCGAAGCATGTCCTCTAGCACCTGATTCACTCTTTCAGTTTGCCCATTATTTTTTGGATGATAAGTAGAACTGATGTTCAATCTAGTACCAATGGCATGATGTAGGGATTGCCAAAACTCATATGTGAATTTTGGGTCCCTATCTGATATAATTACCTCCAAAAAACCATGAAGCCAAAATATTTCCCTAGAAAATCTATTAGCCACAGCCATGACATCATCCTTGGTGTTCCTAAGGAATAAAGTGTGCCACCTTGGTCAGTCTATCGACCACTACTAGAATTGTGTCATGCTGAAACCTGTTCTTAGGCAGTCCTACTATGAATTCCATTGAAATTACTTGCCATTTTTGCATAGGCACATCATGCAGATATAGTAAACCAGTAGGATGTCTATGTTATGCTTTAACCTTTTGATATTCGAGGCATTGAGTGATAAATTTAGTTATGTCTCTCTTCATTCCTGGCAAGAAGAATATCTTTTTCATATTCTCCCTCATCTTTGCTCCTCTTGGATGAGAAAAATATGGAGATCTATGTGCTTCATTCAAAATCATCCTTCTCAAATTTCTAGTATCAAGAATTACTACTCTATTCTTAAAACATAAGAAACCATCCTTGATGTCAAAGTCCTTGTTTTCATCAGGTTTCCTTTCCATCCTTTCCCAAATTTGGTTGTAGTATGCATCCTGAATTTGCATTTCCTTGACTTGCTCCATCAAGTCGACATGGATGCGAGACAAAAATATGATGTGTCTTCTCCTACTCAATGCATCGATGACTTTATTCTCTTTTCCTTTAATATACTCAATGCCAAAATCATATTCTATGAGGAATTCCATCCACCTCCTTTGTCTAGCATTGAGTAAAGGTTGAGTGAAAATATATTGTAGACTCTGATGGTCTGTCCTTAACTCAAAGGGTCTCCCAACCAGATAATATCGCCAACTCTTGAGAGCAAACACTACAGCTACCAACTCTAAATCATGGGTTGCATAGTTAACCTCATGTATTTTTAGTTTCTTGGATCCATAGGCTACCACTACTTCTTGTGAGAGCACTCCTCCCAAACCTTCTAGTGATGCATTTGTACAAACCAAGAAACTTCCCTGAGGATCAAGTACCTTTAATATAGGGGGTGTGGTAAGCTTTTGCTTTAGCAAACCAAAGGCTTCCTCGCATTTCTCTATCCACTTGTATTCTTTTCCTTTTCTCTGAAGGTTGGTTATTGGTGAAGCAATCTTGGCATAGTCTTTCACATAACGCCTATAGTATCCGGTTAAGCCCATGAAACTTTGAAATTTAGTCATATTTGTTGGTGGCGACCAATTCAAAATGGCTTCTATTTTCTTTGGATCCACTGTGATCCCTTCAGTTGACACAATATGTCCTAAGTATTGCACTTTTGACACATAAAATTCACACTTGGATAGGTTCCCATACAACTAATTTTTCCTTAATAGTTCTAGCACAATATGGAGATGCTCGTCATGCTCTATTTTATTTCTAGAATATATCAAAATATCATCCAGAAATACCAGTACAAATCTATCCAAGTACTTCCTAAAGATACTATTCATTAAGTTCATAAATATCATTGGAGCATTTGTTAAGCCAAAAGGTAATACAACAAACTCATAATGTCCATAACAAGTTTTAAAGGTTATCTTATGGGTATCCTCCTCACGGATCCTCAATTGGTGGTATCCTGACTTCAAATCAATCTTTGTAAATATTGTGGCATCTTTGAGTTGATCAAAGAGATATTTGATTCTAGGTAGAGGATATTTGTTCTTGATGGTTGCCTTGTTTAACATTCTATAATCTATGCATAATCTCAAGGAACCATCCTTCTTCTTTACAAATAGTATTGGTGCACCCCAAGGTGATACACTTGGTTGGATCAAACCTTTCTCTAGTAACCCTTGCAATTGCACCTTCAACTCTTGCATTTCTATGGGGTTCATTCTATAAGGAGCTCTATGTATTGGTTTCATTCCAGGTTGAAGCTCAATAGTAAAATAAAATTCCCATTTAGGTGGTAATCCAGGTAAATTTTCTATATGAGAGGAAAATCTATCTTCCTCACTACCAATGGTTAGTTTCACATGCAAAAAAATATGCAACCATATGAGAGGAAAATATTTCTTTCTTGAAGCTGTCTTCTTTAAGAGATACCATCATTTACCTTAAGCATCCCCTTCCCAGTGGTCGATTTCCTTCTTCCACTTATATGAGCATCTATTCCTACAATCCTTCTTCTATTAGCAGCATCATATCCTTTCATAGATTCACATAAATTTTACAAAGGTAAGCATGAATAGTCATTTCAATCACCTAAAATACATCATATTTTATTTTAAATCAATATTGTTTCTAGAAATAATACATCAAGAAATAATCATTCATTCCATCAAATATATTCCAAAATTTCCACAAGGTATATGAAATTGCAATTCAAATCATTAAATAAACAAGCATCATCATTAATCCAAAGTATCTAACTAGTATGAATCTAACCAAATAAAATTCTACCAAGGGAGGGTCATGACAGTTGTGACATAGCCTATGATGAGAGGCTACTTCTTTAAATAACTCGTTAAAAACTTAATTGGACCATAATTAGAGTAGTATTATTAGATGTCATTCCTTTTCCTTCGAAGCCTTATATACTTGGTGAAACTATTTAATGTATAATTTTTTTGTTTAAATTTAAAATAAGGTCATAATTAATTACCTATACCAACTAAAACAAAGAAAAGAGAAAAGCATTGCTAATTTCATTGGAAAATGGAGAGAACAAATAAGGAGGTTGTAATATATACCTCCACAAAAGGGATATCTTAAGTATCATTATTTCAAAACTTAAGGAAAACCTTCTATTTGGAAACAACAAGTGTCTCCTCTTTTGAAGATGTCATGGATAGGGCTAAGAGAATTTACTTTATCAAATGATGGAAACTAAAGACCAAAAGTGAAAAGTATGAAAATGAAACTTCTCCATCTAATAAAATCTAAAATAATAATCTAAAATATCAATAGAAGAATAAACATGTTATTGGAATTAGGATAATTGACTCCTATAGTAAAACCAACAATGTAATTGCCATAAAAAATCAACAAAGAATTATACTTGGTAAGCCTAACTAAAAAATCCACCCCAACATAGAAGAAGGTTCACCATAATAGATGAATCTCGACAAAATACCTTAGTCCAATTTTTGAAGTCTAACATGACTAAACTACTAGTAATAAATCCATTGACCTAGGAAGGGAGAGTGTTTAAAGTATTACAGTATTTGGTAACTTGCAATAATATTACAGGCTACCATATAAATAGTTTAGTTTAGAGTGTGGTAAATATTTGAGTATATAGTAGGTGTCATGTAAGTAAGTGTGGAGTTATGTAAGAGTTTATCATTTAGTATGTGCAATCATTAGAGTCTTTGTCCTTATGTGGATATGTGGAGTTAATAATAGATTTATTATTATGTGGTATTTCTTCCATGAGAAATATGAAGTGTTAGATCTCCCATATGTGTGAGGAAATAAAATTTTTATGAAGTAGAAATGTCAAGGATTGTGAATGTGAATATTTTTATATCCATATGTATATATAATGAAGTAAAAATAAGGTTATCAGTGTAGCAGTGATATTGTAATATAATGAGAACAAACTTTGCATTTTATTGTATTTGTATTGTTTATATTCAATATTCATTAATAGTATTATTCAATAAATATGTTATTGAATGTATGCATTTGTATAGATATTTTATATTGTTGGATCCTATGAGAGTATAGTTGAATTACTAATAGTGGTATTACAACCATACTATTATGTTTGGACAGAGTCACACTAGACGTGTTTGGTCAAATCCACACTAGTTATGTTTGGTCAAAGCCACTATTCTAGAGAGCCACTATTGTGAGAGTGGTATGAAAAAACTCCATTGTGAAAAGCCACTATTGAGGAACATTACAACTAAAATAATAGCCAAGTTCGAAACATCATTGTTGAAGGTGAAAACCTTATTGTGAAAAGACATAGATAAGAAGAAAAAGAAGGAAGGAAAGTCATAATTAAGTGGCCATGTTTTAAAAAATAAATGTGAATTCTCTCATTGTGAGAGAATCCATAAGTTAAGAATTCCATTGAAAGGCACACTGAAGGAGTTAACTAGATAATTTGGGTTGGAAAGAGAATTGTAAAGAAAAGTGTAGGAGAAGTGTAAATAGGTGGTTGAATTAAGACATGGAAGGCATCCATGGTAAATTAGAGCATTGTAGATAAAATCATAGAAGAAGAAAAAATAAGTCTTTGAAGGAGTCTACAAAAAGTTAGAAGTGCATAAACTAAGGAAACCACTAGAGAGGTTCTAGAAAATTCAAGTGCAGGAGCACAATCCGGAACAATAAGGTGAAATGTCTAGTAGGAGAGGCTTCTTGAGATGCCTAGAAAATAAAGCATTATAACATCTAGGAGAGGAGTCAAAAGTTTTCACAAGTGTGAAGGAAGTGCAAAATAAAATATGTGCATGTCAAGTATTAATTAAGTGCAAAGGTCTTTACATTTACATTATCCTTTGAATTATTTGATTTAAGAAACTTAATGAATAAGAGATTATTTTAAGAAAGGAAATTTTGGAGAAATTTAGAAGTTGGAGGAAATTATTTAAAATAAATATAAATTAAATAATGGAGAATTAAAGGTAAAATATTACCTTGGAAGAAGTTATTTTATTTAAATAATTTTTTTATTTGAAAAGAAAATAATTACTTTGAGCAGTATTATTAAAGGAGGAAAAAAATCATTAAGTAAAGGAGAAGAATAATTGGTAAAAGTTATAAAAATCTATTCATTTGGAGTGAAGTATTATTTATGGGAATAATATTTATTTTATTATTTGAAATAAGGGGTTTTGAAATGATCCCCGAACCTTATTACAAAAGGAACAACTAACACCCTATTAGGGAGAGGAATGTTAGCAAGCTAAATACAGACTAATATCCAGAACCCACATAGGGGAAACCAACCCAACCACCACCAAGGAAGAAAAAATATATAGAAGGAAGACTAGATGGTTTACAACCATCCCCCATAACCAATACAAATCAAACCATGCAAGGGCACCCCTACATAGAAAACAATCGAAAAAAAAATCAGAAAGACCCATAAAAATAGGCCCCCAACCATTACTATTCATTGATGTTTGGTTTGTCCTTATTGGGGCCCTCCAAAATATGACCTACTTGTCCTTAGCTCAATAGAGATACCTCTAGTCTCTAAATCATTAATACCTAGCAGAAAATCCTCTCTCCAAATAGTTAGACCATCCTGGCTCAACCCCAAATTTGCTAGGAAATCAGCTGATTTATTACCTTCCCTATATACATGCTTGACAACCACATCCTCAAAGACCTAAACGATTCATTTTGCCTCATAAATCATATTAGTGACAAAAGGACTAGGTGTTTGAGAATATTTCACTAGATTTATGATATTAAGGGAATCACCCTCAATCATGACCTTACTCTGCTTGAATCCACTCAATAGAGAAATCCCTTGGAAGAGAGCATGAGCTTCAGAAAAATGACACGATTGAGGTCCCAACTTCTCAGTAAATGTGAGAAGGAGTTTGTCACTGCTATTCTAAATTAAACCACTTGCACTTACCTCTCCTAGGTTACCCTTGGAAGCCCCAATTGAAATTGAGTTTAATCCAGCCTACATGGGTGGTTCCTAGGAAATTTTTCTTCTCCCACTCGAATCCAAATGAGTAGTAAACCTCAAAAAAAAATTAAACCCTAGAGCATGCTCCAAATATAATTCTCCAATAGACTAACCTGAGTCCAAAGAGATGGTAGAGATGTTCTCCACTATTTTTGCAATGCTCTTGGTGTATATAGAGAGAGCTGAATTAGCTTCATTTTTAAAAGCCTTCAAATTCCTTTCCTTCTAGATACACCACATGATGTGAGCAAAGCTAAATATCCTGAATAGATGAAGTCAAGGAGAAAATAAGGGAGGGTCCCACTAGTATAAAAGAGCAGAAATTTGAAAGAGACGTACCCAACAGACACCAACAAAATTAAAAAAGAATAAAACATCCTTAGAGAGCGAGCACAAAATAAAAATATATTGTACCAACTCAACATCCAAGCCATAGAAGTAACATTGGTTTGGAATAATCATGCCTCGAGATTACAGATGAATTATGGTCAATATTTTATTTTTTATAGCAAGCCATAGAAAAACATTTACCTTAGGGGTTAATCCCTTCTACAAAACAGCGTGCTTGGGAACCAAGGGGTCAATGTCCTCGAAGAGGAAATATGTCGATTTCACAAAAAAGACTCCTAAACTTTTTACCTTCCATAAAAGATTCAAATTCACTAGTATATTTTATGACTTGGAACTTTAGGAGGTCTAAGATCTTCTTAAGGGTTATTTTCTAGGCCAGAGAGAAGTCAGGACTGAATAAAACTCTTCATCTCTTCCTATGATTTGTAGTTTCAATATAATATTCAACCTTAGAACCAAAGGTACATCTACAGAAGTCTTCAACCACTACCAATTTTGGGAGTGAAGCCAACGGTTGGTCCATCATCCAAGTATTTGACCAAAATACAATTAGATGGTCACTACCCACATTCCATATTCCTCCATTTCTAATTTTTCTCTTGGAATTACACAAAATTAGACAAAAGGCTAATTGAGAGTTTGGGACATCATCTAACAGGAAGTCCTAATTATTTAAATATTTTGCTTTTATAACATTAACCCAATAAACCTGTTCATTTTGGGTTAGGTGCCAACCTCTTTTAGCAACTAAGGCCTTATTCATTTGGTCCATCCTTCTCAGACCTAAACCTCTAAAATCCCTTCTACTATAGATATGATCCCATGCCACTAAGTGGAATCTCTTCTTATCCTCTGACCCAGACCACAAGAAGGACTTTTGAAATTTCTTGATATTCTACACTATTTTACCTGGCATATTGAACAAGGATATAAAGTAAACCAATATACTTTGAAGTGTAGATTTCAACAAAATAGCCTTACCTACCTAGCTTAACAGAGCTCCTTTCCAACTAGCAAGTTTACATTACATCCTTTCTACATCAGCTCCTATAAATATTTCTTACACCTCTCTTTAAAAAGAGGAATTCCAAGGTAATTCAATGGAAACTTTGCTATCTCACAGCCCAAATTCATCGCTATTCTTATTTTCTTAAGAATCAGTAAATTCAAGAAGATTTTGCTCTTCAAAAAGTTAACCTTTTGTCCCATTGCCTCTTCATATCGATGAGGCAGAAAATTGCCTCATAAAAGACTACTTTGATAAACTTTTAAACCCATTTGGAACTGCTTATGTTGTGATTTTATGTTAATCTTAGAGATACTATGCATTATGTGATGGTATTTACATGTTAAGATGATGAAAGTGCATATACTCTGTTTTGACTAATTTGTCCATGTTTTATATTCTATTTTGGTTGTTTATTTCAGTATATTCTGCATTAATTTAGGTATTACAATATTTAGGTACTTCATTCATAAGGTTTATGTTTCTTCCATAAGTGTATTTCACCATTTGCCCATTTTTTTTAAATTACTTTAAGGCACCAAGAACTCTATCAATAGTTGACTGTGCAGGAAACTAGACTTTTTCCATACAAATTCCAGCCAGTTGTACATATACAACATGGCATGGAATTTGTCCACTCCAACTCAAACCAAAAGTGGAATTAGTCATCTAGGTGCTCAGAGAAACCATATCCACCACCACAGTTGGTCGCATGTGCTTCTGTTGCCAGATATAACAACAACCTTGTTCTACTGCCTGATATTTCGGAGCTACTCCGGAATAAGCGTAGAGGGTTTAAAACTAATTGAATGCATCTTTAATCACCATAAATAGGAGGTAAATAGTGACTCGCAATCATTTTAGGAGTATCCTTATCCATTCTTACACCTATCCCTCATTGGTGGAAGCCAGTAGGTTGAGTGGAGAAGGCCTGAAGGGTCAAAACCCTGCATTTGTGGAAGAACAAAATTGAAACAGTTGTAACAATCCTATGTAACAACATTAAACCTTATCTTTAATGTACCTTATTTGTATAAATAAAGTGCTCCCATATGGTTGAAGAGGGAGAGAAGGGAGGAAGTAAGTAATAGGAGTTTTAGATATTGTAATTGTGTATTACAAGAGGACAATAGTCTGTAGGTCTTTCCCTGCACTACTGTTATGTTGTTAGGAATGAAATAAAGGTGCATCATTTGTCATTTATTTATGTTCAATTCTGCATTGAGTGTGAGGACTTAATAGTTTAGAGCAAGTTTATTTGCCCTCTTTTGGTTTAGGAAGCAAGGGCCACTTCCAGGTCTAGAGGAGGGTTTTTACCTGATAGAATTCTGCTATTTCTGGCTATAGCAGGTCAGTAGAGATCTGACAGTTTTTGCATGGTTAGTGATTAGGATAATGTGGCATTTGAATGCATGGTAGGTAACTCATCTAGAATAGATTTTATAGCATAATATTTTTTGTTTCAGCTTCAACATTTCAGTCTATATTTCCAATATTCCATAAATTTCTTGTTAATTTAATTTGCTACAAATTGTGCAATATTTTCTTATCAATTTTTGAATTTTATCATTGTCTTAGTCTCATTTTTTGTAGAGTGAATGTTTCAATTTTAAAAAGTTTCATTATTTACTATTTTGAATGTTAATGCTGTAATTTCAATTTAGTAATTTTCTGTCAATTAAATTCTGCTATTTTTAGCTTTGCAATAGTTTAGTTTTATTTTTCTGCAACAGTGTGAATTTCAATTCTGCAAGGATAAGTAGGAGTTTAGTTTTAGTTTTTAGGAGTAAGAAAGGAGACCCCAAACACCCCAATCTCTAACTATTCCATGAATAAATCCATGATCTAAATGAACTAAAATTCAGTCTGTTAACCCCTGCTTTCGTATATAGCCTTGGACACCACCCTGGATTGACATATAATGATTAAATGATGAAAATTTGATGACACTCATCATTTTTGGCTCATTTTCGGGGAACTTAGGTGTTGTTAGGAGAGGTCTAGCAGTCCAAAAACTGTCCTGTTTTAGGAAATAGTTTTTGGAAACCTGAGGTTTAGTTTATTTAGTAAATAGGCATGAATGCATAGGCCAAGAGATGAAAGAGGAAGGTTTATCAAAACTGGCTCTTTTCCACCAAGGCGTTCTTCATGATCAGGTGAAGATCTTCCTGTGTATGAACTTCTTGAAAGACTTAAAAGAGAATCATCTTCTTCATCAACTAAAATTGTAGGATCTTTGCAAGAAGAGCTCTTAGAGGCACTTGCTTCTAGACATACCCATAGGGTTGATCCATCTGAACCAGTTGAACAAATTAAAGCTGAGGAAGCACCTATGGTAGAACAAGGAGAACATGATAGGGATATTGTTGGTCATGATGTTGACAATCCTCCTGTTAGAACTTTTGAATACCCTATTCATCTGAATCCTACTCAGAATGCTCCTATGAAAACAATTTCACCCTCAGTATTGCCAATATTTAGGGGAGTTGTTTCTGAAGATCCTGATCAATTTCTGTTTGAATTCAAGGTCTTGTGTCAAACTTATGACTATGTCAATGATAACCAAAAACTAAAGTTATTTCCCTCTACACTCAAAGATGCAGCCTTACGGTGGTTTATGAGCCTTGAACCAGATTCAATCCGCACTTGGGATCAAATGGAAACTGCATTTTTGGATAAGTATCAGGAGTATTGTAGAGTGAGAAATAGGAAGGATGAGTTATTTCGGATAAGACAAGAAGAGGATGAAAACTTAGAGGATTATCTTGATAGATTTACCTTTATCCAAAAGAGATGTGGTCCTGTGGAAACTGACTTATTAAAAACTATATTTTTGAGAGGTTTGCAGGATGATTCTAGAGAAGTATTAGACTTAATGGGAAAAGGAGATATAAACCAGCTTGATATTAATGATATTGTAGAGTTGTGCAGAAATTATTCCCGCACTAGGCAAAGAAGAAGGAAAAGGAATCCTGGTAATACTGATATAAAATATTTGATGGAGGAAATGGCTAATATGAAAATTGATATACTTGTTCAACTAAACACTGCTTTAGGAGAAAGGAATACAAGAGCCAATTCTTCACCACCCCTATCTATCTATTGTCCTAGGTGCAGAAATAAGCATGCTCTGCAAGATTATCCTTTGGACAAGACCTCAATTTCAGCAATTTGTGGCATTTGCTCAAAGGATCATAAAACTGATAAATGTCACCTTTTGCCCCATCTTCGGAGTGTTTTAGAAACCCAAGTTGAAGAACTTCATGCTATTGGGCAAAGGCCAGGAGGCAACTTCATACAAAACCAAAATGCCCCTCGCTTTTCTTCAAATTGGGGATAGAATCCTTGGAATATGCCATGGGCATATACCGAACCTCCTCCCCAAACTTGGAATCAATCTTGGGCAGCCCCTCAAGATTGGTCACATTCTAGTTGGAATCAGCCATGGCATTCAGTTAATCCATCTTGGGTACCAAATCAGTCAGGGCAAATATGGGGGCCACAATACCCATCCTATCAAGGGCAACAGAGGTATCAATCACCAAATCAACACTTGCTGCCAACCCCTAATCAAAATTTTTAGGGAAGAGTTCAACCACAACAAACATAGCCAATTAAGCAACCTCCACTTCCAGCTCAACCTATGGCTAACCCCAATAACAATAGATAAGCAGCCCCTGTTTATGGAGCTGAGTCTCAAGAGACTCATTGCAGTCCATGTCCTTGACTGTAGTAACATCCAGTTACATTCAGGGAAGGTTTTACCTGACCTTGCACCACCCACTATTGAAGAAATTGATGGAAAGCAAGAATTTTCAAGTTCAAAAAAACCACAAATAGAGCAAAAAGAGGAAAAAATAGAAAGTTTACAAGGAAAAATTGAACCTGCCTCGGTAGACCTACCGTATCCTGAAAGGTTTGACCACACTATCACTGCTCCTGAATCAGAATTAATCATAGAATTGAGGAAAATGTCTATCTCACTCCCTTTGTTGTAGGCAATAAAGGATGTACCTCTGATTAGGAAAACCATTCAGGAGTTGTGTATTAGGAAACCTGGCAGGAAGAAGAAAGCCTTTCCTAAGACTGTACAAGTAGAAGGTAAGTTGGCTGACCTACTTTCGGAAAACTAGTACCCCCTAAATATGGTGATCCATGGAGTCCAATGGTTACAATTACTATTGGGTTAGTTCAAATTCCAAATGTACTTATCGATTTAGGAGCTGCAATCAACGTGATGACTAAGGAAACCATGCAAAAATTGTAGCTCAATAACCTTAGTCCTACTACCATAGTTTTGGAAATGGCAGATAGGTCAGTGGCTAAACCGAAAGGAATTCTGGAGGATGTTGCCATTGAAGTGTCTTCTTGGGAATACCCTATAGATTTCTTAGTGTTGCAGCCTAGAAACTCAGCTAATGGCTATCCTATTATTCTAGGATGACCTTGGCTTGCCACTGTAGCTGCATTTATAGACTGCAGGTCAGGTGAGATGACCATTTCAAATGGTGTAGACCTAAAAAATATTTCCTTATATCCACCAGCCTAACCTTCAGCAAATTTTTTGGATAGATATGGTATCCTGAGTCCGATGAAGAACAAGGAAACTATTGTCACCTTGGCCACAGTTGTAGTAAAAGAACATATTGAAGAACTTAATTCACCAGAAAGAGAAATCTTTGAACATGAAACAATTTTGGTGAAAACATTGCAAGAAGAAGGCCTTAGGGATGATCAAATTCTTGTCCATCATTTGTTATGGAAAGATGAAGAACAAACTATTGAACATCTGTCATCTATTCCACTACAAGAAAGCTCCTTCACATTGCCACATGGATGGCATCATCATCTTCTGACTTCTTTCACCTGTCCTATGCAAATGATCCCATCAGGTATCACATTTACACTAGAATCAAGAGTATTTCATACTCTGCAGCCACATCATTGTCCCTTAAATGCTTTAATCAGTAAATATGAGGTTGTCAACTCTATTTATCCAGGGATTAAGCAGATTGAGATACAACCAGAGAAAATTTTTGAACATTAATAGTTGGTTGACTAATGAGCAAGAAGCCAAATTATTTGTTGTTTTATAGAGACATGTTCAAGCTTTTGCTTGGAGTTATAAGGACATGACTGGCATTCACCCTGATGTGTGTACACATAGGATATACACTGAAGATGTCAAACCAGTAAGACAACCACAAAGGCGTCTGAATCCCGCTCTGAAGGATATTGTTAAGGAAGAAATCAAAAAACTATTGGATGTAGGATTCATTTATCCAATTTTAGATAGTAGGTGGGTTTCACCATTGGTCATTGTTCCAAAGAAAAATGGGAAGATGAGAGTATGTGTGGACTACAGGGAATTGAATAAGGTCACACATAAAGATCACTTTCCATTACCATTTATAGACCAAGTGTTGGACACCCTTGCTGGTAAGAAATTTTTCTGTTTCCTTGATGGTTTTAGTGGTTATAATCAGATCCAGGTTGCACCAGAAGACCAGGAAAAGACAACTTTCACATGTCCTTGGGGAACATTTGCTTACAGAGTGTTACCCTTCGGTTTGTGCAATGCACCAACAACATTTCAGAGAGCTGTTTTGGCTATCTTTTCTGATCTAACAAATGAAAGTGTAGAGATTTATATGGATGACTTCACAGGTGTTTGGAGATACATTTGAATATACTTTAGAACAACTTGAAAAAGTTTTAATACGCTGTGAAACATATCATTTGTCTCCGAATCTCGATAAATATTTCTTGATGATGGAAGAAGGAATTGTTCTTGGACATCATATTTTTGCTTATGGAATTAAAGTTGATCCTAAAAAGGTAGAGGTCATCAAGAACCTTCCTCCTCCAAAAACTCAATCCGATGTCCATAGTTTCTTAGGACATATTGGCTTTTATCATAGATTTATTGCTAATTTCAGTACCATTGCTAATCCAATGTTCGCATTGTTAACAAAGGATTCTGAATTTGTTTGGTCTACTAGGTGTCAACAGTCCTTTGAAGTTTTAAAGGAAAAGTTAACAACTCCACTTGTATTGAGAGGTCCTAATTGGGAGTTACCCTTCCATATTCAAACTGATGCTTCCAATACTGCTATTGGAGCTGCATTAGGGCAGATTGAAGATGGACAACACTATGCCATATACTACATTAGTAAAAATTTGATTGGAGCTGAAAAGAATTATACCACAATCGAGAAGGAATTTTTAGTTGTGGTGTATGCTATTAACAAATTCTGACACTATATCACAGGATATCCCATATTCATCCACACAGACCATGCTGCTATAAAGTATTTTATGAATAAACCCTTGGTTAGTGCATGAATTATTCATTGGTTAATACTATTGTAGGAATTTGATATTACTATAGTCAATAAACCAGGGAAGTCTAATGTAGTGGCAGATTTCTTGTCAAGATTGTCAAATGCAGATACAGAGGAATTGGTTGAGGATGCATTTCCTAATGAGAAATTGTTTGTTATTTCTGTACAATCTCCATGGTTTGCAGATATAGCTAATTATTTAGCTACATGGAAGATTCCTCTTCACTTTACTCCTAAACAAAAGAAACAGTTGATCAAGCAAAGTTCTTCTTTTGAATGGATAGGAGGTTTATTGTTTAAATGCAGTCCTGACCATGTTTTGCGTAGGTGTGTTCACAAGGATGAGGTATATGACATCCTACGAGCATGTCATGATGAACCATCAAGAGGGCATTATTCAGTGAAAAGTACCATTCAAAATATTTTGGGTACTGGTTACTACCGGCCATCCTTGCACAAAGATGTCAAAAGGTATGTCAAAAATTGTGATGCATGCCAAAGGATGGGTAAGCCTACTTTTACTAGTGAAATGCCTTTACAACCTCAATTAGGTACAAAACCATTTGAAAGGTGGGGGCTAGATTTTGTAGGACCCATTGATCCACCTTCCCAAGGGAAAGTGCATATCTTGGTATGTACTGATTATGTAACCAAGTGGGTAGAAGCCCGTGCTTTTAAGCATGCCCGAGAAGAGAAAGTTGTTGATTTCCTGTATTCACAAATATTTCTATGATTTGGAGCCCCACATTCTATCACCACTGATCAGGGACCTCAGTTTACCTCAAAATTTGTTGAAGCCTTTACAAAGTTGTATGAAATCAAACACCGAAAATCCTCACCTTACCATCCGCAAGCCAATGGCCAAGTTGAAGTGACAAATAGGGAATTAGAGAGGATCTTAACCAAAACTGTAGCAGCCCATAGGAGGAATTGGGTGGAGAAGTTACTTGAAGCAATTTGGGCTTATAACACCACTTGGAAATCCACTACTGGATTTACTCCCTATGAATTGGTTTATGGTAAAAAGCCTCTTTTGCCTATTGAGTTTGAATTACTAACTCTTCGAACTACTTTGGAAGTTGGTATTGATTTGTCACAGGCACATATGGACCGGATTCTGTAGCTCAATGCATTGGATGAGCTAAGGAGGGATGCATTGCACTAGACCGAGGTGATCCAGTCACAATGCAAGTTGTGGCATGATAGTCATATCCAACAATAGAAATTTCAACAAGGCGATTGGGCTTTGTTGTTTGACTCACGGTATGAAGATTATCCTGGCAAGTTGCAGACTCGGTGGCTCGGACCTTATGAGATTGAGGAGGTGTTTGCAAATGGAGTTGTACGTCTTTCACCAATAGATGATTCAAGAAGGAAATTGGTGGTCAACGGTCATCGTCTCCGAGTCTATCACAAACCGTTAACCAAGGAGGAGTTTCTCAAACAAGTGGGAAACTTGGATGTATTAGTATTGGAAGAAAACATTTCTTCCAAGATGAATTCCATCAAGTGACATGAACAATTTGTCATTTAAAAAAAAAATGAAAGAAAATAAAAAATATATAGAAAAATGAAAACAAACATGACAAAAACAAATAAATCAGAATGTGAAAACCTCTTTGAGGCACATCTGAGTTGAGTTTACCTGAAAACAGGGTTGTCCGGCATGTTTGCCTCACTCTCCACCATTATTCCATTCACTCTTCATCATTCCATTATTCCATTCACTCTCACTATTACTCACCTTTGGTCCATTCATTTTCACTTCACTCCATCATTGTTAACGTTTGTTCCACTCATTTTCCCCTTTGTTTCACTATAGTTCAGATTGCACCATGTAAAGAGTTAGCGCAGAATCAGCCAAAAATAGCATTTGTACAAAATGTGGATAAACAAGTTTCTTCAGGTATGTGCCTTTTTCTATTTTAATAGTGTGAATACTTCTTGTATGATGTATGATATCCCTAACTGGCATAAAAGCATACATAAGTTAGTTTCGAAAGGTTATCAAAAGAAATCCTCTTGAAATGATAAAACTACTCTGGAATAAACCTGTTGCATACAAATACTCTCGAATGAAAACTCTGGAAGATGTCTTGCTCAGGAATGAAGTTAATGATAAAAGTTGGTAAAATGAATTAACAAATGGTTAATTCATTTTAAACTCTGGAACCACGAGGCTCAGGCTCAAAAGTCAATTAAAATTTTTGTGGGTTCATAAAAGTTATGCCAATCAGGATTGGAAGTTGTACCAAGGTGCAGGTTTCAAATTGGAGGTTCCAAGGCATGGATTCTATGAAAATATTTTACCGCATGTAATTGGTTGGCACACAACTCAATGGGAGGTTATTTTAAACCAAGTAGTTTCCATTAATAACTGTTTGCCATATCATCGCAAACGTCGTAACAAATTAATTGCATGCGGGAAGAATAGGAGTAATGATGAATTATGTGCCACCACCTGCCAAGATTTACCTCATGTCACATGATTTCTCATCATTCTGGCGCTTCTTGCATGTGTTTATCATCCTCAAGTTTCATTCTTTCCCTGACAGAAGTATTCTAGAATGAGAGAGAAAAAACCTGTGACATATTTTCAAATTAAAGCAAACAGGGTACGGGAAAATTCACCATGGGTGGACAAAAGAACAAAATTGAACCAGGAAATATAGAGTTTTTGCAGAGGGACGAGGAGTGTATGCGAATATTCATGGAAGGGGGTTTTTTGCCCTTCTTGCACAAATTTTATGGGCATTCATAAGGTTTAACAGCAGAGTTTGCACGCACTTTTCGCAACAACAGAGTTCAAATCAGCGGCATGACTATTCAAGTAAGTCCTAAAATTCTTAGCCAAGTCACTGAATTGCCTCTGCAAGGGATTCACATAGGCAAATCTGGAAAGAATACATTAATAGAATTAGTTAATCAATTTAGAGGGGAAAATGACAGACCTACTGAGTTCATAATAAGCAACAATATTTGCAAAGGAGTTAAGAGAACCAGTCTGCAACCACTGTGGGATGAAGTTGCAGTCTGGGTCATCAAGTTTCTAACCTATGATGGTCAATTCCCTATTCTTTCTGGTCATCATTTATGAATTTTAACTCACCTCCGCTATGGTCATTTAAACACTGAATTAAGAGTCAATTTGCCTCTGTATTTGTACCAAGAACTTGCAAATATGGCTAAAAAGTATCAGGTAGGTAGGGGGTCACCCAAGCATCATGGGTTAGTCAAAATTGTTTGCAAACATCACTTTAGGGGGAATCCTAGGAGTTTTGACCGCTTTTTCCATACTTGGGATGAGTTTGCTGAAGAAAACATTGTTGAGAGTCCCACTTATGGAGAAGAGACAGAGGAGGCTAACCCTAACCCTGAGCATAAACTTGGAGCTTCTGTCAGCACAACCCCTTCATCTCCAGAAGGACCTCCCTCATCATGAATGAGAACACAGAGGAATGTTGGCTCTGACCGGAAGAGAAAGGTCACATTTTTAGAGGATGTACAAACATTCCACACTTCTGAAGAAGGGGAACCCTCTAATCAGCAAGAAACTAGAATTTTTGAGTCTAGGTCTCCTAGTTCTAAAAGAAATAGGAAGCAATCTATTTCAGGGTTGAGGAGATCCTCAAGGCTTCAGAAAGCTGTTGATACAGAGGATATGCAAACAGAGGAGAGGATGGAATAGAATGATGTTTCTGAAACCAATACTCAGCTTGTGGAGGAAACTATGCAAGAAGCTGAGGCTATCAACGGCCAAGATGTAGATATCTTTGGACAGAATGTGGACACTACAGTAGAAGAGGAAATGCCTTCCATTTCTCTCAATTATTCATCATATTCTGAGGAACAAACTGAAATAGGGGAAGCACAGGAAGACACAACTATTACTGGTCTACCAAGATCCCTTGTAGATTACCCTGACTCTGAAGAAGAGCTTGAGGCAGCAACAGATGAGAAAGATGATTCAAGTGCAGAGGAAGAGGAGGAAGTTGATATTAAATCTTAGTTACATGCAGCCATAAGTGTGATCAAGACCCAAACAAGTTGGATTGAGCAAAATGAAGCCTCCTTAAAGGAGAAGGACAATATCATTGCCAAGTTATGGCAAGAGATAGAAGCTGTAAAGGCTAGGCTCACACTTTTGGAACAATAGCCTTCTCAAATAGACTCAGGGGATGAATTGGCTAGTTTGTTAATGAATTTAGCAGGAAATGCAAAAAGAAGTTCACCTGGCAGAGTTGCACCTGATGAAGCACAAGAGGCACAACAGAATTTAGGGGATGAGCAACCAGGGGCACTTGTGCAGGTGTCCAAGGAGCCACAACAGATGACCATGACAACAACACCCCTAGAAGCAGCCATAATAGTCCAAGAATAGGTAAATCCACAAATTCCCCAAAATATTGTTAATGTGAATATTCCTAAAATTAAGCTAGTTGAAGTTGGGATACAAACAGAATCCCCTGCAGTAGAAAAAGTAAATGTTGGCATTCAGGTTAATATTGTACCTCAGATGCAACCTATGAATAGGTCACCTAAAATAATTTCATTAGTAAAATATAATGAGGATATAGCATATTGGATGACCAAATGCCATCAATTGGAGGGAAAGGTCTCCTCATTGCAGACCTTAATAGAAGAAATAAAGTAGAAAGACTCTAAAATTGAGAAATTAAAGGGGCAAGTACAGGACATATGTCAGATTGTTGAATGCATGGTTCAATGTCGGAGGCCTACCAGATTTTATAGTTTAATTTTGAAGGAGAGGTACCTCCGATGGCAGACAATGAGAATTACCTCTGGTCTCTCCCACACATTTGAGACACCAGGTGAATTCTTGGAAGCTTTCTGGCAGAACTCTGGAGAACACCAAAATTTACTATGTGAGTTATTTCTTCATAATTTCTTTCTGCCAACTGAAGTTATTTTCCTCCCCCACATATTTACTGGCGATATTCAGCTGAGGGCTTTTCAATCAATGCTTCAGAATCAGATTTACTGGGAGCAGGAGAAAAGGGCTAGTAAATCCATAGAATCCCAAGTTGTTTTTCTCATTAGACCTGTCCACTTAAATCATAGAACTTCCACCAATCAACATTATACACTAATGAGAAATGACAGGGTAAGGAAAATGTACCTGGGAAATTTGCAAGCATGCATAGATGGTTTTCAAACATTTTGTGCAACATCATTTGCTGACGCTTTGTCAGCCTACAAAAGTAGATGGGGTGAGTTACCCATATCTTTGCAGAAGAGAGAACCTGTCACACCTAACAATTTAATATGGTCAAGAAGAAGGGCTACAAGCATAATCCAAACCATATTTGAGGTCAGGGAGCAGTGGATTGGACTCAGGTACAGAATGCCAACTATAATCACTCTTGTTCCATACTACTTTGATAATGATTCTCAATCGAAAGAACAGTTTTAGGAATGGCTCGGGGAGATTCATATGCACAAAGGATACTACCAATGTTGGAAGCATATTGTGGAAGTATGATGAGCGATACCTGGATGTGGATCTTTGTGCTATTGTGGCAGAACAAAATGCATGAGGACATGCATTAGAACAGGTTGGGGGGAAATGATGAGGCAAAAAATTGCCTCATAAAAGACTACTTTGATAAACTTTTAAACCCATTTGGAACTGCTTATGTTGTGATTTTATGTTAATCTTAGAGATACTATGCATTATGTGATGGTATTTACATGTTAAGATGATGAAAGTGCATATACTCTATTTTGACTAATTTGTCCATGTTTTATATTCTGTTTTGGTTGTTTATTTCAGTATATTCTGCATTAATTTAGGTATTACAATATTTAGGTACTTCATTCATAAGGTTTATGTTTCTTCCATAAGTGTATTTCACCATTTGCCCATTTTTTTAAAATTACTTTAAGGCGCCAAGAACTCTATCAACAGTTGACTGTGCAGGAAACTGGACTTTTTCCATACAAATTCCAGCCAGCTGTACATATACAACATGGCATGGAATTTGTCCACTCCAACTCAAACCAAAAGTGGAATTAGTCATCTAGGTGCTCAGAGAAACCATATTCGCCACCACAGTTGGTCGCATGTGCTTCTATTTCCAGATATAACAACAACCTTGTTCTGCTGCCTGATATTTCGGAGCTGCTCCAGAATAAGCGCAGAGGGTTTAAAACTAACTGAATGCATCTTTAATCACCATAAACAGGAGGTAAACGATGACTGCAATAATTTTAGGAGTATCCTTATCCATTCTTACACCTGTCCCTCACCGGTGGAAGCCAACAACTTGAGTGGAGAAGGCCTGAAGGGTCAAAACCCTGCATTTGTGGAAGAACAAAATTGAAACAGTTGTAATGAGTCCTATGTAACAACATTAAACCTTATCTTTAATGTACCTTATTTGTATAAATAAAGTGCTCCCATCTGGTTGAAGAGGGAGAGAAGGGAGGAAGTAAGTAATAGGAGTTTTAGATATTGTAATTGTGTATTACAGCAGTAGTCTGCAGGTCTTTCCCTGCACTACTGTTATGTTGTTGGGAATGAAATAAAGGTGCATCATTTGTCATTTATTTATGTTCAATTCTGCATTGAGTGTGAGGACTTAATAGTTTAGAGCAATTTTATTTGCCCTCTTTTGGTTCAGGAAGCAAGGGCCACTTCCAGGTCTAGAGGAGGGTTTTTACCTGACAAAATTCTGCTATTTCTAGCTACAGCAGGTCAGCAGAGATCTGACAGTTTTTGCATGGTTAGTGATTAGGATAATGTGGCATTTGAATGCATGGTAGGTAACTCATATAGAATAGAATTTATAGCATAACATTTTCTATTTCTAATTTGTTTCAAAATTTGCAATATTTCCATAGAATTTCTTGTCAATCCAATTTGCTACAAATTGTGCAACATTTACTTACCAACCTTTGAATTTTATCATTGTCTTAGGTCTCATTTCCATTTAGAAGGTGAGACATGTTTTCTACAATTCTGAAAAGTTTCATTATTACCGTTTGAATAGTTAATGCTGCAATTTCAATTTAGTAATTTCAAATTCTGTCAATTAAATTCTGCTATTTTCAGCTTTGCAATAGTTTAGTTTTATTTTTCTGCAATAGTGTGAATTTCAATTCTGCAAGGATAAGTAGGAGTTTAGTTTTAGTTTTTAGGAGTAAGAAAGGAGACCCCAAACACCCCAATCTCTAACTATTCCATGAATAAAGCCATGATCTAAATGAACTAAAATTCAGTCTGTTAAACCCTGCTTTCGTATATAGCCTTGGACACCGCCCTGGATTGACATATAAAGATTAAATGGTGAAAATTTGATGACACTCATCACATACCAAATGAGGATTTCTTTGATTTCTTGGGCCTAAGTAATTGAGATAAGGCAAGAGAGAATATTATCATATATAAATTTATAATGGGAGATCAGTTCCATGCTCAAGGCTGGTTTGATACCAACCAGAGAGTAGGAGGCCTTAAGGGATCGACCCAATGCTTCTACCATGACAATAAATAAATAAGGGGAGAGTGGGTCTCTATAATGAATACCATGGAAAATATGGAAGTACCCAATAGGTAAGCCATTGAAAAGCACTAAAAATTTAGTTGACGAAATGTAGGTTTTGATAATAAATATCCATATCCTATCAAAGTCAAAATTTTGGAGGAACTTAAGGAGAAAGTCCCATGAGATCCTATCATAGGCCTTGTTCATGTTCAGTTTTAGAAAATATCCTACTCAACCACTTTTATCCATTGAATGTATGAGTTCATGAACCAAAATAACTCCATCCAAGATATAACGACCCGAAATGAAGCCACTTTGAGCAGGATCAATCAGACAAGACAAGAGAGGTTTAACCTTGTTAGCCAAAGCTTTAGTGAAAATTTTGAAGATAGTATTATAGAGGCTAATGGGGTAGAAGTATTTGAACTCAATGACACCTATTGATTTTGGAATTAGAGCCAAGAAAGTGGTGTTTAAAGCCCCAAGGAAAACTCCAATGGATTGAACTTCACACAGAGCTTCACCGATCTCCCTATCAAATATATGCCAAATTCTCTGGAAAAAGACTGAGGGGAAGCCATCTAGGCCAAAGGCCTTTATTCCTTCCATGGAAAAGAATGCTTTTTTAATTTCATCATCATCAAGCAAACTATTGAGATTATCATTTATTTCTTTCATCAGCAGGTGAGGAATGTTCTGAAGGATTTTTTCTTCCACAAAATCACTTCTCACACTCATCTCACTGAGGAGATATTGGAAGAAAGAAATAACCTCTGCCCTAATTTCTTAGATATACCCTATTTTAGAACCATATAATTTACAAATATCCCTGATTCGGTTATGGATTCTACGATGAAGGGTTGATGAATGAAAAAAGTTGTATTTTTGTTTCAATATTTGAGCTAAAGAGCTCTAGACTTTTGTTGTCAAAAAACCTCTTCATTGCTCAGGATATTATGAAGCTTAGCCAAGACTCTTCTCTCCTCCAATATATTATTTTGTGAGAGGACATCCACTTCCAATGAATATTGAATAACCTTTAACTGGGATTTGAGATTCTTTTTCTTAATATGGAAGTCCCCAAAGACCAGATTGTTCCAATATTTTAGATTTTTTATTAGTCTCAGCTTAGCAACCACTTGATTAATACGTGGACTAGAGAATCTAGTGTTCCACCATTATCTAATACTTACCTCTAGCTTCAGATGAGAGAGCCATATGGCTTCAAATTTAAAGGGTCTTGGGAAGAAATAAGTATTAGAATCATTATAAAAGAGAAGGGAGTTATGATCGAACATAATACTGGGAAAGATGTTGAGAGAAGAGTCCCCAAATAGAGGAATGACCTCTTTGGAAATAAAAACTCCATCCAATCTAATTTGCATGTAATGGACCCCCAGCCATGCGTTACTCCACATATATTTGGAACCTTTCAATTTTGTTGGTCAAATATCTGCCTAATCATACAAAATTGTGTCTATGCACCCTAGACACGACCAACATTGAAATATCGGAGGAAAGAGATGTCCCCCGTGTCAATCTCCAGAGAGGGTTGGTTCCCTTACTAATTCTAAAATGGTTGAAAACTAGGGATGCAAGAAATAAATTGGAAAATGTGGAAAGAAATGGGAAATATGGCCACAGGCCAACTATGTAGGATGGGAAATAGACTGATAGCAAGAATCCACACCAAGCTGAAAATAGCATGTAATATATGAAAAAACAACAAACTTTATGTACGAATTTGTACATGTAACCTTCAGATAAAAACTCCAACACTCACTCTCTCACTTGCAATATTTAAATTCAACTTGCAGAATTTAAATTTAACAACAAATAATAAATCTACTTGTGTAAAATAAATTTGTAATGTAGAATACGACAATGCACCAAGTAATTTGCAAATCCAAAGGTTTTGAATTCTCTAATACTACAGAGAACTTGAAGAGATTTCTTGCAAGATATCTATTTTTTCCAACCCCCTATAATGAAAGTTTTATTAGTATTTATAGAGGTTCGCGCATCTTTCATTGAATACATAAAAGGACCCAATGTCCATAGATCAAAGACATAATGAGTCATAATTTCTTGGAAATCTTCTTTTGGTAACCATGATCCTAAAAATGGTTTGAGATGATAGCATTCAGGCACCGTAGCATTAAATTTGAGTCACCTCCATCTTCTCGAAAATTAAACACAAGCTTCAACAATTTACTCCATATTAAATTTTCTTTGGAGAGGGAGTAAAACCTTCGAGAAGATGTTCTTGAAAATGACAAAAATATTCCACTTTGTCACCAACATTAAATTGTAGCAGTTACTCGAAGCAAATCTTCAACTAGAAAAATCAATCTTTAAAATTGCCAAATATGATGGCAATTAATAATTAAAATTTACCTCATTTGATTTGACTCACACTTCTGCTTCACATTTTATCTTTGGGTGTTGCAAGGAATTTGCTTTCGTAATGAAAATATTTTCACCCAAAAATATTCATAAAATTTTGCCGCTTTCACTTTGAAAAAATAATTACAATTGCTCAAAAATAAGCAAAATTTATTTTCAAAATTCCTTCACCACATTTATGAATATGTTCGCCCATTAAAAATTATGGTTGCTTGAACCTTATCTCTCCATGCCATTCACCTCAAAAAAACTTTGAATGAACCCATAGCCATTTTAATTAAAAGCGACCATAACATTAAAATCGTGTTCACCCCACTAAGGGGTGAACTCTACGTTCACACTTTTTAAGGGGTGAATGCGAAGCGTTCATTTTTTATTTGTTAACTTGGGCGTACTATTTCATTTCGGGGGTGCGTTCACCTCTTCATTAGAGTGAACGCGATGTTCGCCCCTCCATTGGGGTGAACACATTTCGCGTCCCCTCACTTATTTTTTTTTATCTTTTGCATTGGGTTAGCTTGTTCAAATACGTTTGCCTTTCCAATGGGCGAACATGATGTTCACCCATCCAATGGGGTGAACACGTTCCTCTTATGTACTTGTCAAATTCCTATCTCTTTTTTTTTTTGTTTTTTTATTTTTTAAAATAAAATATCTTCTTCAATTTTGCGGCTTACTTTATCCTGCTTCTACTCAGTCTTTAAGGCAAAATTATTTTTAATTTTTCAACTGTTGCTGGTAACTTCAACAAAGTGAATCCAAAGTAGATTTCTAAGACATGTTTTGGGGTTAATTTATTTTGCAAAATAAAAATTTGTAGAGAATTGAAAAAACTATAAGAAATAACTAAGTTAAAAAAACTCAATCATAAATGTCTTCTGATTACAATAAAAAATACGGCATGTTGCAAAATGCCAACACTTTTGGTAGCTCTCGGGGTATCCAACTCACATGGATGCAAGTGATCCCAAGCCTTAATCCATTGGGTGATCTTGAGTCTTCTTTCCAGCCTCCTTAGTTGGTGCCTTTGATGTAGATGCTTTCTGACGCTTCTCCTCTTTAGCTTTCTCAACGACTTCTGCTTCTGCTACAACTCGGAGTACTTCTCATTCATGTTCTTCAACAGCTTTCACAGTTGTTTCTTTTTATGTTGTTGCTTATTTCTCTTGCTCTTTGAGGGTCTCAGAAGTGACCTCATAAAATACAATTATGGCCTTCCATGTCTCTATGGTGAACAAAGGAGTGCTCAGGGACTCATATACAAAGTGCAAATTCTGAATATCTTCCAAGCTCAGGTGCCTCACTTGTTGGGTTAACTCAAAAAGTGAAATCTCTATACGAGTGTACTTTTGCATGAATGGCAACACCTGAACATCTGTGATAGGCTCCTACCAAGCATTAATCTTAGAGGTATATTCAACAAACTGCTTTCATGCTACCTACAATTGTTCCTATGGAAAAGGTTCACCCCACTCATCAACAAATTCTGGAAAACCCATGTCATGTAGAGCATCAAGATGAGTCATCGAAACAATGTGTTCCCACTCTATGGCAGTTAGAATTTTCTGAACTTCTCGCATGAGATCCATTTGCTGAAAATAACTTTTGAATGTGACTTTTGCAACTGACCAAGAATGATCCATCTCGCTCAAGGGTTTCACATACATGGTGGAATTTGCCAAGGCCTGTATTTTGACTGCCATATCCATATGGGGAAACAATAACTCCTCCATGTTGTCAGTTATGTGATGTCCCATTTGAATATGATTGTGAGTTGCCCATAAGTAAATCAGAACTTGAACTACTTCTAGAGCTAATTTCTCACAACTTTGGCTAGAGTGAAGACACATTTCCTTGATGTTATCACGAGAAAAACCTGTAGCCTATGCAGCTTTCTCTACCAACTAACTTTGGATAGATTCAAGCATATAGCGAAGATTGTGCATCTCAATACGTGCTGCATATCTCTCTTTCAGGTGCACTCCAACCTGTCACTTCAAATGCTCATTTTTTGTAGCAGTTTTTTCCTCTTGTGCTCTAATTTTAGACAAGGCAATATCGAGTTCAATGATCTTGTTGGCCTGATCAAAATACTTCTATTTATAGTACTCATCATAAAGGTAAACTAAAATCATGTCCACTTGAATGTTGCCTATCTTTTCCACAGGATCAATCTTTGTGAGGTCTTCTATGATGGTCTCAGAAATAAGTTTGCCTGGCAACAATTCTCCTTACGATTTCTGAACCAATGGAGTAATCTTGGTGATATGAGCCTCCATTGAAATAGGATAAAAAAAGACCCTCTTTAGAGGATATGTCGATTCTAGAGCTTCCTTTCTCTGTCTAATTTTCAACCATTGGGATGAACTCAAGTGTACTCGATTGATTTTCTCTACATCTGACTGTTTGGATGCCACCTGAATGTCAGATAAATATTGTAATTCCAAAAATGGTGTGAATGGAATGAGGGCTTCAAATAAGTTAGGTTGTGATACTGATGTGGTGGTTATAAGTGGTGGAATAGAAATGGTGGAATGGATGGATAAATTGGTTTTAACTGCAGTTACGCCTTGCGTACTTCCAACTTCGGTAGAAATGGTAGAAGTGATATATGGGGATGAACACAAAAATATATTCGTTCCTGATGCATATGAACTAAAATAAAGGGATGACAAAGAAAAGGGAACATAAGGAGTAGCAGTGACTTCAATAAGGGAAGGTGGAGAAAGTGTAATGGAAACTAAGGGAATACCGAAAGGTGGATAAATGGACACAGAAACTAATGGAAGTGCTTCTGACGTAGTCACTACTTTCTCCAAAAGAGAAGAAGAAGAAGAAAGGAAAGAAGACATACCTTTAGGTGTAAGCATCGCGTGATGTGGTTATATAAGGGACTGTGCAAAATCTTCTTGTTACTCCAATGTTACCTCCTCAGTATTTGTTTGGGTCTCCATGACCTTCTCTTGGGGTAGTCCCAACGGTTGATCTTCATTTTTCCCTTGGATAATCAAAAATATTTGTGCTACCTTTTTTGGAACCTCAATATCCATAGAAGCATTGACAACTATTGCTAAAACAATGGAAGTCATTTCATTTGCAGTAACTGTAACATCAGTGGAGGAGATAGTAATGGCACCAGTCCTTTGTTTCTTTGCCACCTTGGGAAATGGTAGCACCTATTGTACATCACATTTATTTGGATTTGGTGCTTCTTCTATCTTCTACTTTTCTCATTGATATCTCTGCTAAAACACGTATTGTTTGAAGAACACAAGGTTATACTGAGAGGGGAGGTGAATAGTATAGCACCCACTTTTTACTTTCTTTCCAAACCAATATCAACTAGTTTTCTTAATTGCAATAACCAAATATAGCAGTGTACATTAATGACATAGATAGCAATAGTAAACAAGTGCACAAATCACCACACACAATTGAGACACAAGCTTTAACATGGTTCCCCCAATGTAGGGTAGTCCACAATATAATCTCCTTATAATATTTCACAAATAAATAGGGATCATTATCCTAATACAAATGATTACTTTGATCTTCTCAAAGCTAGGCTATCCTGATCTGCTCAGGTGGGCTCCACTGATATGCTCAGTTAGGCTATCCATTTATCCTCTCAACTAGGCAATCCACTGATCTTCTCAGCTAGGCTATCCACTGGTCTGCTCAGCTAGGAAATCTAATTATTTTCTCAACTAGGCAATCCTGATCTGCTTAGGTGGGTTCTTCACTGATATGCTAATCTAGGCAACTAGTTTTGGTATGTTTTCTCTGTTTCTGTTCTATATCTTTCACTGCTCACAAATCTTCCTTAATGCCTTCTCACAAGGCTCAAAAAATCTTGTCAAATTCTATCCCAAATATGTACTCAAGGCCTTCACAAAAAGGATCAAACAATGTTACTCAAATGCTATCCCAAATATGTCTACAAATCTGTCCCAAAAGCCTTATCAAAGGCTCAATCAATCATGCTCAAGTAGCACTCATAATCTCATCCAAAAAATTAATGAAGTCAAGGCTCAATGATGAACTCAACATTGAATGGCAATGTACTCTTCAATGGATGACAACAATGATCCACAATGATCTCAACAATGTATGACAAATACTCTCTCAAATGGATGATAACAATTCTCAACAATGAACTTAACCATGTATGACAAATACTCTCTCAAATGGATGATAACAATGCTCAACAATGAACTCAACCATGTATGACAAACACTCTCTCAAATGGATGATAACAATGCTCAACAATGAACTCAACCATGTATGACAAACACTCTCTCAAATGGATGATAACAATGCTCAACAATGAATGACAAATATATGGCAAATGAGCTCTCTAATGAAAACCTCTCCAAGAAATAACAATGAGGACTTTAACCAACCAATGACAATCTCCACAAGTGATAGCAATAGGTTTTCAATAATATCTTCTTCATGCAATGTCAATAAGCTCTCAAGAAACAAGAACAACTCCCTCAAGCAAAGATCTCTCAAATAGCCAACAATGATCTCCTCAAATGAAAGATAAAAGTATCCACAAGTGACTGGAAAATGGTCTCCTCAATGGTCTCAAATAGTGGCAATGTACTCAACAAGTAACCAACAATAATCTCCTCAAGCAATGGCAAAAACCTCCTCAATAATGGCAATACAATCAATGAACTCCACTAAAGCAATAATGAACTCAAGCATCAATTTTATCCATAAAATTGATTTTCTAATTCATCCACTTCTTCTTAATAGCCAAGGCACATAATCAAGCAATTTTTCTTCAACTTCAAACCCTAACTCATGTGCATGTCTTCTAACTCAAGGTAGCAATTAACTAGGTCTCCTGTTCCTAGTTTAATTTCATAATTAAATCATGCACTAGAACATATAACAAGTTCAACACTTTCCAACCTTATGACTCCCTAATTTTTATTAATACATACAACAAATACCTATGCTTTTATTTTTAATTCCACACATTATAAATCCACATACAACAATCACAAATATTTAACTTCAAACCTTATAACTCCCTAAGCACATACAACAATCATTTATTTTTACTAAATACCTTATAACTCCCTATTTATAATAGAAATGATTTTCAATGCATCAAAACTTTGGCAATATCAAATATTACCATGCGTTAGAGATAAATACCTTTTTACGAAATGCCTTTGCCAAAATTAATGTGCCTTCACCATCTTCGAAATCATTAATGCCTTGCCAAAAACAATGCACCTTCACACCTTTGCAGGAGTCAAACTCTGTTCTCCTCACTTAGTGATGTGAAGCGCTTACCACGTGGGAATCAGCCCACGTTGGGATTTAATCCCAAACACCCAACTTTTCCTGCGCTCAAATTTGAAAAACTCAAATTGCCTTCCTTAGCAAAACATTTTACCCCTAGCAAGATTCAAACATTGAACCTGCCTTGTGCAAACTTTGTGTGCTACCAACTGTGTTATAGGCTCCTACGTGACGTCACTTTCCCGAGATGTCTCCTTGACCTTGCTCTCAAATGAAATTTATTTTTCTTTATTTCTTCACTTCTCCTCTTTCGACGATTCTAACTCATGCGCAATTATTCCCAATCTTTTATAAACAAAGGTTTTACCTTTTATTTATATGCACCTCCATACCTTCGAATGACGTTGACGGATTTTATTAATCGCCCCAACCATTGCACGTCGAAGAATAATAAAATTTAACTTTAGACCTTAGAATTATTAAATAAGAATTTAATAATTCACCTCTTAACTTTGAATTGGGATATCTCCTTCATTATTTTGAATTTTGCCATGAAACTTTTTGCACCTAGGTTTTATTTGAAAAACCTTTTCATCCATCATTATTTGGAAAAGTCTTAGCATAGTGGTTTTAATAAAAAAACCTTTCCAATGGTTTTAATAAAAACCCTTTCCATTGGTTTAAATAAAAACCCTTTCCATTAGTTTAAATAAAACCTTTACCATTAGTTTTAATAAAAACCCTTGCCATTGGTTTAATAAAAACCATTAATATAATATTTAAAAATTAAATATTATATGCCTCTTGTGCCACAAAACCCTGTATATGTCCATGCTCTCCAAAATATCATAAATTATTATTTATGAAGTGCTTTTGCCACCAAAACTCAATGTGATCCATGTGACATCAATGACAACACAAAATAACTCAAATTGCCAACATTTTTGTTCCTCTCTTTCAGGAGTTTCTTCTATGATCAATGGATGTCGTTCTTCTATGTTGCTTTCATCACTTTCTGACTATTGAAAACTGTATGACAAAATTTTGGCAAAAGCAATTGGCTGGCATGAATCGATATATTCATGATAAACCGTTGAAAAGGCATCATCAAGCTTGAGCCAGTAAGCAATCGTAGGTTTTCCACGGTGAACTCTCATTATCCACCAGTTCATTATCTTTTCTTTGGACCAATCGGGTTTACTCGCTTTAACCTGATTGAACAAGCCTAGAGGAGGGGCTTGAGACCCGTACTCTACCTCTTGCTCATAGCAGTCATGCCAAGGGGGAAGTGTAGCCATCTTCTCAATATGTCAATTCATATCCGACGCATTAAAATTGTTTTTATTTCGTTCAATATCGGGACAAGGACAACAATGAAATGATTTCATATTGATAAGTTCTTTAAATTTACCCAAGGGATCATACCTCCAATGTTGTGGCAGCTCTATCAGCCCCAGATCTTGCAATGCAATGATGAGAAGCCGATTCTATCCAATTTGATTTGCTACTATGCCACCAAAATAAAATGGCATATTGCATGTAGTCTTCTTTCCATACCCAGCTCCATATACATCATTCACATAATCTGATTTGTGCACTACTTCCATAGAAAAACATGCTTTGTAGTGAAATACAGTAAAAAAATAGATTACCCGTGAAACCAAAAATTCTCACGACTACACCTTGGGTAAGCAGAAAATATCACCTTTTTCTTGAGTAACTACTATATCTCTCAATTCTCACAGCACTCTTTCAAAGGTACCGCAAAGCAACTCAATTGCCGGTCCCAAAAACAAACTGTTAAATCTATAAAAGGATTCTTTTTCAATAAAACAGAAGTCCACTTATAAATCGGTAAAGGCTCATCCTTTTCATTTGTAGTTGAAACAACAATAAAAGTAAAATGATGCTGCAGTTGGAATAAGAAAAACCATACCAAAAATGAAGTATTCTTGAAAGATTCATCTGCTCTGATATGCAACTTCTCCAATTGTGAATTTAATCTCTGTGAAATATAATCAGTCCAATCAAAGAAAATTGGATTGGTGCCCAATTTCATGGTTGAAGGAGAATAAAATTCTACATGACAAATACATTGTGCCACAACCACCTGCCACTTGTGAACTATATCATCTGAGGGTAAACCCACAACCCATGCTAGAATGGAATATATATCCAAGCTTTTAAAATATTTTAGCGGTCTAGGCAGGTTCAAAATTTGTCCCATTGGTGGACCTTTAATTATCTGAGTCTCCATAAACTGATGTATGGTCATAGTGGAGACATATTTGTCTTCTTGTTCATCAATATGCAGCTTCTTATGGACTCCATAGTTGGTATGTTGTAACCCACAGGCAAAAGCTTCTCGAACTTCGTTGGGAATAATGATAAAAATAATTTCCCTCTTCACATTCCTGACAGCCCTGGTTGAAGGATCATAATATCTGGCAACAAGAAACACAAGCTCGGGATAAGGATTTACTGGAGGACATAAATACCAAAAAAGTAGTGAGTAATAAGGTACTGTTAACCAACTTTCCAATGTCAATCCCAGCTGCACTACAAATTTGAAATCTTGCTGTAATTTTTCTACTCCTTTGTGAGTGATGATGCAGTCATTGATCCCAGCCATCGAATCTTCATACGGGTCCAAATCAATATAATCATTTTTTCGAGCCTTCTTGGACCTCGTAGTTACTTCCCTTCTTTTCGACTTCTTTGGTTTTGAAGATTCTGAAACTTCTTGGGGTTCCTTGCCATGCCTTCCCATTTTTCAAATAAAAAAAAAACTTCGAGCAAACTTCCTAAACACTTTCTGAATTCTCTGCAATGATCTCTTAAAACGCTCGATAGCAAAAAAAATTAAAATTAAATTTAACTGCAAGTATTTACCTTGTCTTTTTTATATATAGTTTCCTTTCAATCGCCATAATAAATGTTGGATTATTTGGAATCCTCCTTAAAAAATGTGACCCTTGGTGCCCTCACCTGGCACTTCTCTCAAAAATATCCTTTAAGCAGCGTGCCCTTTTTACCGTGTCAATTTGTCGTAAACCGTGCCCTGGCTGCTGAAAGTTGCCTTGAAAAACTAAATTGGCTGGTCAAAAGTAATTAAATGTCTTCTCATGACCGTTAAAAAACTTTCCATCAGCTTGCATGTTTTCCAATAGCCACCGCGTATATAAAACATGAATTCCAAAAAATCTTCGTTCTTCAACTCTTTTTCTCTTTAGGGCGCCTTCGAATTGCTTGAGAAATAAAGGGTGAATGACTCCTTTTAAAGAATTTGTTCTTTGCCCTTCTCTTCTTCTTTTTTTTCTCTTCTTTAGAAAATCATATTTTCTAAAAAAAAATTGTTTTTTTTTTTTTGTTCAATTTAGTTTCAGTTTTCTTTTTTATTTTTATTTATTTTTTATTATATTTTTAAAGTTTTTAATTTTTTTTTTTAATTTCATGGAGGGGAGCGCCCAAACCATGGATGCTCCCATTTATTAATGGGGAAGCATAGTTTATTTTTTTCTTTAAAATAGTTTAAAGTTTTTTCTTTTTAAATATTTCTTTTTAATAATTTTTTTAATTAAAATTAAATGATAGGAGCGTCGCGCTCTCATTTTAAGTAATGGGGTGCCAGAGATCTTGGGCGCTCCCATATATTTATTAAGAGGGAGGGGGGGTTCCCACACCCCTGGGTGCTTCCCCTTTTTTGGGGGAAGAGCGCCCAAGGCAAGGCAAACTTGACATTCGCCCTGCCTATTGGGCGCTTCCCTCTTATTTTCTGTTTTTTTTAAGTTTTTTAATTTTTAATTTTTTTTTTTAAAAAAGAAATGTTGTCGCCCATTTTGTGGGCGACCACGTCCGTCGCCCCATATTTGGGGCAATAGTGACCATGATTTTTTTTGTTTTTAATTAAAGTTTTTAAATTTATTTTTTTCTTTATTCTTTGGGGAAGCGCCCCCACATGTTGGGCGCTCCTATTTATGGGGAAGCGCCCAACATTGGGGCAAACGTGATGTTCGCCCCACATTGGAGCACTCCAGACGGATTTATTTTTTTTCCTCTTATTTTAAAGTTTACTGAACTTTGGGAGGGGCGCCCAAGGAAATGGGCGAACTTAAAGTTCACCCATCCTTGGGGCGTGGGCGCTCCTACTTTAAAAAAACTTATTTTTTTATTTAAAAACCTTTTTTTCTTTGTTTTGCAACTTTAGAGGATCGCCTGCAAAAGGGGGTGAACGTGACATTCGCCCATTCAATGGGGTGATTCACGTTTTTTTTTAAGTTTATTTATTTTTACTTCTTATTTAAAATGTGGTCGCCCATTTCGTGGGCGACCACGTTTGTCGCCTCATCTTTGGGGTGACAGAGACCATCGTTTTTTATTTATTTATTAAAATATAACTGTTCAATAGGGGCAAACTTAATGTTCACCCCATCTTATGGGCACAAACTTTCCTAGGGGGACGAATGGAAAGTTGTCCTTTTCTTTTTTTAATACATATGCACTGATAAATTTAAAAATAAATGAATATGTACATATTTACAAAGGTACTTCATTACGATTCTGTCACTGGATATAAGTTTTTAAATGAAGGTCGTTCACCAGAATTGGAAGATCCCATCCTTCCATATCTTTTAGATGGTAAGCGTTGGCTGAATTCACAACAGAGATTTTGAAAGGACCCTCCCAAATAGTGTCAAATTTATGATGTTTCTAAGGCTTGGCCTTCTTTTCATTCCACTTGAGGACCAAATCTTCAACTTGAAAACTGTGTTCGATTGTCCTCTTTTCGAATGACTTCTGCATTTCCTTGTTATGTTCGACAAACACCTGGTAAGACTTTTCTCTATCTTCCTCCAATTGTATTAACTACGCCATTCGTGCACTCATAGGATAAAATTCCTCATCTCCCTCCTGAAACAGTTGTAATGTTTGAAGGACCAAAAGCTCTATGTGGGAAGGAAGGATTGCTTCTTTCCCATACACCAAGGCATATGGGAAATTTTCGATGGACTTTTTCACAGAAATGTGATCCACCTAGAGGGCTTGGTTCAACAATAAATGCCAGTTCCTCTTATTGTTTCCAAGTGTCCTCTTCAAAATCCACAGTAAATTCTTATTGGTTGATTCAACCAAACCATTTCCCTACGGGTAATAATTGGATGAAGTGTTGAGGTATATCCCATATTTGCTAGCGAACTCTGTGATATTCACTCCAATAAATAGAGCTCCATTATCAGTAATAATTGAGTCCAAGACATCGAAGCGAGTGATGATTCATTCCAGGAAGGAAATAATAGTTGCTTGATCTGCTTTCTTAGTAGGTACAACCTCTACCCATCGGGTGAAATAGTCAGTATCTATCAATATGTACTTATTCTCTATAGAGGAATGTGGTTCAATAACTCCCACAAAGTCAAGACCCCACTTCTGAAAGGGTGCTTCTACTTGAATTGGACGAAGAGGCAATGCCCCCTTTCTGATTCTTCCAACATATTGCTAACAACTGTCATAGTGAGTACTTACTTTGTGAGCATCAGCAAATAAGGTAGGCCAAAAATAGCCTGCTCGAATGATTTTTAAGGCAATGGACCTTCTTGTATAGTAACCACTTGATAGTCCATAATGAAATTCTTCTAATATTTTTTATTTTTTGAAGTCCCTCACACACCTGAGAAGAACTCCATCAATATTTTTGTAACATAGTCCCTCGAGCAATAGATTATATTTGAGAGCTTGCAACCTGAATATTTGATGTTGTGAAGCATCAAGGTGAGATGGACATATTCCTGAGATAAAATAATCAATTAGCTCTTCGGTCCAATCAATTCATTGGTGGTATGGTTTACGCAAATGTTCTCGCCCAGACTATCCTTATGCACCACATCCAATGACTCGAAGGCTGCACTTTTGGCTAGCTCCTGGCACAGAGCTCTCTCATGAACTAGCTTGGTTGGTTAGATCTCCACATCATATTCTTGAATTTTTGAAACCCAACCTGCTCTCTTGTCTCTTAATTCTCCTTGGAGAATAAAGTTTCATACATCAGGGTGTATAACATACACAACTGTTTTGCTCTGAGAAACAAAGTGTCAAAATTTCTTCAATGATTTCATCACTATGTATACTTGTTTCTTAGTAAAATTATATTTCTCCTAATGGGGAGAAATGACCTAACTCAGGAAATTACTTGGCTTCTCATCTCTGTCCTCTTGTTGTTGTGTCAAAACTGTAGCATAACTCTCATGTTCACCTACGACATAGAGAATGAAATATTTAGAATAATTAGGATTAACCAATACTGGAGCCTGAGTAATTCTCTCCTTGATTTCTTTGAAAGCCTGTCTTCTTGTCTTAGTCCATTTAAACTCAAAAAAAATCTTTAAAAGCTCAGTCATGGGTTTCACCACCTGAGCGAAGTCAGAAATGAAATTATGGATGAAATTAATTTGGCAAAAGAAATATTGTAAATATTTTTTATTGGCCATCAATGGTAGCCTTAGGAGGGCTTCAGCTCTTTTAGAGTTGATTTCCAATCCTTCTTGTGAGATTACATGGCCCAATAGCTTCCCTTATTTGACAACAAATATTGACTTCTTCAAATTAATCAAGATCTCAAACTCATGGTACTTCTCAAACACCTGCCTCAAATGAGCAATGTGGTCTTCTCTGCGATGTGAAAACACAATCATATCATCAAGATATATCACAACAATACTATCCCATAACTCACTTAAATTGATGTCCATGACCATCTGAAAAGTGGCACCAACATTTGAAAGTCCAAATGGCATTCGCTCGTAGGCCAATGTGCCCCACTTGGTGGTGAATGCTATTTTATATTGATCCTCATATTTCACCCAAATTTTATTATATCCATAAAAACCATCTAACAATGAGAATATCTGGGCACCAACTACTACATGAAGGATTTGATCGATCTGCAGCAGAGGGTAATGATATTTTAATGATATCTGGTTCAAATTGTGAAAGTCAACATACAACCGAATGTCTCCATTCTTCTTTCATACTAGGACCAGGTTTTCCACCCATGTTGAGTGCTTGATTGGATAAATTATTTTAGCCTCCAACATCTTCAACAACTCTGCTTTCATAAGGACTTCAATATTGGGATTGACAGGTCGCTATTTTTTATGAAAAGGTTTTACCCCTTCCTATAGTTCTATAGTATGCTGGATCACATTCTTATCATAACCCCTCAAATTATGGTAGCTCCAGGAAACAATATCTAGATACTCGAAACACAATTTCTTGATATCTTCCAGTTCTTCTGGGGTGCCATCTATTCCAACCTTGATGATTTTCTCAGGCTCCAAATGTAACTTTTTATACTCCTTCCATCTACTTTGATCCTGTGCTTTTCAGCCCGATCATTCTGGATGCACAGAATTTCAAGTGTAATCAGTCTCCTAGGGATGTGATTATTTTTTAGTTGAATCATCCCTTCTCTCTCTTATTTAGCAAGAACTCTATCATCAACACTTACAGTTTCCCTGAGTAAAAAGATGACTATTTGCTCATCATTGTCAAAAACTTGCCAATAGAGATTTTTTTTGAGAACTGAGGGTCTATAAATCACCCTAACTATATTAGGCTTTCTAACTACTTGCTCCACATGAGAGTAGTTAGCACTGAGAGGGGACAAAATATTTGCATGTTTATTTAGCTCTCTCAAAATTGCCTGAATATTTAAATTAGTAAAAGATTCAAACAAGTCCCACACTCTGTTGCAATAAGCCTTTCAGTAATGCTGATTTGATATACACTTATTAGTGATCTAATTAACAATGAGTTCAGAGTCACCAAAAATTTGTAGCTATTTAATACCCAAATTCTCAACTTTATTCAATCCAAGGCATAATACCTCATATTCAGCTACATTATTTGTGCAACCCCAAGTTAGCCTATAAGAATAGGTATTTTACAACCCTTCAGAAGAGATCAGTACAATGCTAGCTCCCGCACTATTGTTGCACCTGGCACCATAAAAATACATTCTCCATAACTCATCTACAATAGGATCAAGAGAATCAAGAACCTTCTCTTCAATTTGATCTGGCTTAGTTATAGTATAGCAACCAATGTTCATTTCAATCATTGCATTTAAATCTATGAGTGAAAACTCATCCTCGAGGTGAAGTTCACCCAACGCTTCTTCCATTAGTTTGAACTCTTCTAACTCCTCAATCATCATGTTAACTACACCTGGAGATTCTTCCTATTCCAACTTTTCAATGTGAGAAGGTGAGGGCTTCTAATTATAAATGCAGGTCATATTTCCTTTGAATGGTATCTCCAAATGTGAGTAGTCTAAGGAAAGATATCCGCCCAGCTTAGCCGTGAACTCCCTTGAGAGGCACATGCTAAAGTATGGTTTCAGGTCAACTACTACCACCTCCTGGATGATTGTGATTTGTGGCATATTATGGAGGATAATGGGAATATCTTTGATCACTCCCACTATCTTGATCGAAGTCCCATCTAGCTGTAACACTCCTGGGCTAATCGTATATTCCATCCCCATAACTTCACATACTGCCTTTGGCATAACAGTAGTCGCAGCTCTATATTCGACCATACAGTTGTGTACAATCCACCCTTCCTTTATGAGTGATAAATAAAATGGGGTAGGCCTATTTTTTCTTGTGGTTGAAGTCGATAATGTTTACGCCAGGACTGTTTGAGAAGGATTTTCCTTTTGATCATTAGTAGTCTTCAAAGATTCTTGCAGTAAGTCAACTTGTCCTGGCAATTGAAGTGCATCTTAAAAACTTACTTTGGTAGGTATCTTCTTCATCTCTTCCACAATATTGAAATTTGAAACAATCAGAGCCTTCTCTTCTGGAACCCACTCGTACTTATCTCGGTACTGCTAAGTAGCTTATACTCTTTGTCTTTTGGTCAAATACAGGTATTTGAGTCACTCCTTGGCCTATTCTCTAGTTTCATCTTGTGTTTGAGCAGTTGTTACAGGTCGTGAAGTTGATACCTTTGTTGGTCTCTTTCCTTGAGTCTGCTTAGGCAATAAATCTTTCAACAAGATAGAATCTTGCTTCCTAGCCATCCCACTAGACACTTTTGTTGGAGGATACCATTTTTCATCTTACATCTTTGGCTTTGCAGACACCTTCAAAGGTTCAAGCTTAGTAGGATCTACTGTTACTGGATTATTTTTTGATCGTGTGAGAACTAAAACTTTCTCTACAGATAGCATCATCAAATTGTGATTGTCTTCCCTGATCATATTGACTTGTCCACTAGTCGAACTCTCTACTAGTGTTTGCACATAGTTTAGGTGCACCATGCATGTTTCTTCTCCATGAGTATCATTGCATGTTGAGCACCAATACACTCTCTCTATTGTGCTATTTTCTTCATTTTCTTGCATCGCTGTGTTATTCTCAGGGCCTCTACTAGTAGATGCTTGCTCTTGAGTGATCGATGGAGTTTAGAATCTCTGTGATCGAAATTCAACATTTGCTTGCTTCTTCATTACTATTGTAAGATCATTGTATATTGTACTTAAGGCTACATTATTAGATTTTACCTCCTGTAACATCATCGTGAGAGGATCAGGATTGGAATATGTGGGGGGCATCGACAAAGGCAGAGGTGCTAGAGGTGCAGGCAATGGTAATGGGATTGAGGGTGTTGACAACATCAAAAAAGTAACAGATGAAGGCATCTGGGGTACTGATGGAGCGGGTAATTGTGGAAGATTTGGAGTCAGCTATTGTGGGACAAGAATTGGAGCAATATGAGGCGGTCTCAAGCTCCATGAGGTAACTAGGTATATGGAAGGCATGGGCTATGAAAATGCACTTGAGTACAAGTACTGTGGAAGATCAGGAATGATGGGTATAGTCATATTCAGGGGAAGCCTACCTCCAACAATCAAATCAGATTCGATCTTCTATGTCTGTGTATACAGGTCTGGAAACATATTTACATTTGTCTATCGTATGACCATACCAATTTTAGTGCTAAACACCTTGAGATAGTAGAAATTCGCTTGCTCATGCGTGGGCCGCAAACCATCAGGAACTCTTTGCCAGCTCCGTGCAAACCTGACATTGAAATCAACTATCTCCTCCTGTGGATGTCTTTGGATTATGTGAATTGGTGAACAAGGATTATGGATCAACTTGTTCATTAAAAATTTTAATCATTAACTCTGCTAACTAATCCCATGACATAATAGTACCCGATTGCAATGATCGGTACCAATACAACAATTTTTCTCTTAATGATAATACCAGCAATTTTATCATTACATCTTCGTCTGTTATGTCATGGATGGTCACCAAAGAAGCTAAATATTGAATATGCTCATACACATTTTTACTGGTACCATCATAGACCATCAAAGCCTTCAAAGCAGCTTGGGGCATTGGATTTTGTGCTTGCAAGTTCAAAGCCCCTGAGCTATTCCACGTTGGAAATTTCTTGGGTGGTTGCTATGGATTTTGAGCCATGTGGACTAGTATATGGGGTGAACCTTGAGGGATACTAGTAGTGGTGCTAAATGGACTCGAAGGAATGGAATACACACCAGCTATTTATGAGTATTTTGTGAAATATGTGAGTTGTAGGGTGACCACCTAGGGTTTTCACCTAATTTTTGGATGTCTAGTTCAAAAAACTCAATGGGGTTTTCAAAATTTTTGGCCTTCGATCTTGTGATCATGAAGTACAGCTTTCACTGTATCCACTTTCGGAGGCTTCTATGTAGTGCTAAGTTGCCAAATGTTCTAAATGTACAACATGAAGGCGAACATCAAACCTCAATATTTTTGAAAGTGGAACTTTCAAGGTCCCACCAGGCGTACCAAAACTTGTTGGTCAAATATCTACCTAATAATATAAAACTACATTTTTGTTCCCTAGACATGACCAACATTTAAAGATAGAAGGAAAGATATGTCCCCCGTGTCAATCTCCAGAGAGGGTTGGTTCCCTTACTAATTCTAAAATTGTTGAAGACTAGGGATGCAGAAAAGAAATTGGAAAATATGGAAATAAATGGGAAATATGGCCACAGGTCGACTATGTAGGATGGGCATAGACTGATAGCAAGAATCCACACCAAGATAAAAATAGCATGTAATAGATGATAAAACAATAGAATTTGCGTGCAACTTTGCACATGTAACCTTCATATCAACACTCCAACACTCACTCTCTCACTTGCAATATTTAAATTCAACTTGTAGAATTTAAATTTAACAACAAATAATAAAGATACTTGTGTAAAAGAAATGTGTAATGTAGAAGACAACAATACACCAAGTCATTTACAAATCCAAATGTTTTTAATTCACTATTACTGCAGAGAACTTGAAGAGTTTTCTTGTAGGATATCTATTTTTTCCAACCCCCTACAATGAAAGTTTTCTTAGTATTTATAGAGGTTCGCGCCTCTTTCATTGAATACATGAAAGGACCCAATGTCCATAGATCAGAGACATAATGAGTCATCATTTCTTGGAAATATTATTTTGGTAACCATTATCCTAAAATGGTTTGAGATGATAGCATTCAGGCATCGTAGTATTAAATTTAAGTCACCTCCATCTTCTCGAAAATTAGACACAAGCTTCAACAATTTACTCCATATTAAATTTTCTTTGGAGAGGAAGTAAAACCTTCAAGAAGATGTTCTTGAAAATGACAAAAATATTCTTGAAAATGACAAAAATCTTCCACTTCGTCACCAACATTAAATTGTAGCAGTTACTCGAAGCAAATCTTCAACTGGAAAAATCAATCTTTAAAATTGTCAAAGATGATGGCAATTAATAATTAAAATCTACCTCATTTGATTTGACTCACACCTCTGCTTCACATTTTATCTTTGGGTGTCACATGGAATTTGCTTTTGCAATAAAAATATTTTCACCCAAAAATATTCATAAAATTTTGCCGCTTTCACTTTGAAAAATTAATCACAATTGCTCAAAAATAAGCAACATTTATTTTCAAAATACCTTCGCTGCATTTATGAAGACGTTCGCCCATTAAAAATTCCGGTCACTTGAACCTTATCTCTCCATGCCATTCGCCTCAAAAAAATTCAAACGAATCCGTAGCCATTTTAATTAAAGAAACCATAACATTAAAATTGTGTTCGCCCCACTAAGGAGTGAACACTATGTTTGCCCTTTTTAATGGGTGAACACGAAGCATTCATTTTTTATTTTTTAACTTGGGTGAACTATTTCCTTTCGGGGGCGTGTTCACCTCTTCATTAGGGTGAATGCAACGTTTGTCCCTCCATTAGGGTGAACTCATTTCGCGTCCCCTCACTTATTTTGTTCTCTTTTGCATTGGGTCAACTTCTTCAAATACGTTTGCCTTTCCAATGGGCGGACGTGATGTTCACCCCTCCAATGGGGTGAATGCATTCCGCTTCTGTACTTACCGAATTTATGTCTCTTCTTTTTTATTTTTTATTTTTTAAAATAAAATATCTTCTTCAATTTTACGGCTTACTTTATCCTGCTGTTGCTCAGTCTCTAAGGCAAAATTATTTTTAATTTTTCAACTGTTGTTGGTAACTTCAACAAAGTGAATCCAAAGTAGATTTATAGGTCATGTTTTGGGGTTAATTTATTTTACAAAATGAAAATTTGTAGAGAATTGAAAAACTATAAGAAATAACTAAGTTAAAATAACTCAATCATAAATGTCTTTTTATTACAATAAAAAATATGGCATGTTGCAAAATACCAAAAAATTCTAAGTCTATAAGCTCTTGATAATTAATAGAAGTAGAAAATTCTTCCATACTTCTCGATATTTTTGTATCCCCCCTTCTTGTCTGATGGGTACAAAGGAGAGTTGAAGTCTCCTGCTAGAATCCAAGCCTCATTCTTAAAAGCTTCTCTCATTGAACTAAGCGTGGACCAAAGACAATTTCTATTTGTTTTGGAGTTAGGGGTATAAATGTTGGTCAAAATCCATTTTCGACCTGAAGACTTGCAAAAAAGAACATGTTAATAATTATATATGTTACCAAAAAGGTTGAGCCAGTGACTTTATTGGGGTTCCATAGAAACAAGAGACCCCCTGAGGCTCCTTGTGTTGAATTGGCTATAAATTTGACCTACTTCCAAACCACATTTCTTACCTCATATACCTTGTCTTGAGGTCCCATTCAGACATCTAATTTTCCATGACAGGAACCTCATTTACGAATTTTGTAAAAAAACTTACCCCCATTTCTCTAGGAGTTAGACAAAATGCTTTAATCCTGAGTTGTTTTCCTCCTGTTTCTTTGACATTATCAACTTTTAATAGGGAATGAGATCCATATTCCACATTTTTCTCTATCTCTTTGGATCAACATGCTTTGTTGGATGGTCAACCCACCTTGCACTCCATTCCTACATCAATCCCTTTTTTGTGGCTTCTAATATTTGGAGGGAACTTGAGATTCAAAGACTAGGCTAATTCCTCAACTGGGGAAAGAGGTTGATTAATTTTTTCTTCCAAGGATACATATTTTGGCAAGTGAGATTCATAGTCCAAGCAGTCATACAAATATTTTAGCATAACAACCAAACCAAAAGGTCCTAAAATGGGTCTATAAAAACTAACCTAAAGATGTTCATTGGCCTCCAAAGTATGAGAAGAGCTTCCACCAATTGTCATAATCTCCCTCAAGGTGGGTTCTCCTTGGGTTGGACTTGCTGTTTCTTTGTCCTTTAGTGAAAGAATTTTAGTATTTGGAGTTTCAGACACCACTTCTTTACCAGGCATCATTTGAATTTGGGTTTTGAGGAGTCATGCACCACCTCATTAAGGTCAAACCTTCAAGACCAGTCCACTCAGGCTAGCCTTCAACAACTTTCTCTTGCCAAACTTTATCCTTCTTGTTAAGGATCTTAGAGCACTATGAAGATAAATGGCCAAGTTTACCACAACCGAAACATCAGATGGGTCTATTTTCATATTCAATAGGCCAAGTCCATGTGCCTACCTTTAAAATAAGCTTAATATAATATGGAAGATTAGCCTTTGGATTTGGCATAACACATAACCTTGTGAAGATCATCCAGAATTTCACTCTAATTGCTAGGTCAATTTGAAAAAGTTTGCCAATGCTTTTATCTATCCCTCTCAAGATGTCTTCCTACTAGTGGTGGAAGGGAAGACCCAAAAATATCACCCAAAGAGGACCCAAATTCACCTTTTGGGTTTTTGAGTTGAAATCATAACCCCATTTATGAAGAACACGTCTCTTTTCCCATAGAACCAAGGATCACTACCCAAGATTTTTTTTGAGTCCTCTTCGTAGTTCAACTTGATGATAAAAAAAAATTTGGTAGAACCACTATCTCCAAGGACCCCAATGGCTTCCATTTCTCCAAATCCCATCATGTAATGGAATCTAGATTGGGTCTACTTCCCTAGAATTTACCTACCAGATTCCAATAACCCTCTTCCATAGCAATATTTGTGAGCTTATCAGGAATTAGAATCTCATCACCTTCAATGTTGAGATTAAATAATATTTTTATCCCAATAGGTTTAAAACCTTTTACAATCACCTTAGCAAAAAATTCTCTCGGGTTGAAAGGATGTCCTATCCAACAAGATCCACCTGATTTGCTATCCGGATCAAGTACCATTGAGGGGACTGGATCACTAGCACTTGTTTCAATTCCATGTGAGTATGCAACACCTAAAAAATGATCCCTCGATTGATCTCTACTCTCTAAGCCTAAACAACACCCTACACCAGAATGCCCTCTAGAACCTAAATTTGATCCCTCGATTGCTCCTTCTCGACCACCTGCTCCTTTCTCGTTAGCTCCTTCCCGCTCACCTACAACTTCCCATTCGCTAGATCCTTCCTTATAGAGTTCATTTTCAACTTTTATTTCACTAATCATATCCATTTCCTCCTCTGACACCGCTCCACAATAGAAATCGTGAACCATAATTTATTATTTTAATTTTGCAAAACCCTGTGATGCCACTACTCAAGTTTTTTCATAGAAACCCTCTAACATCGTTTCTCAAATTTTTTTCCAAAACACTTTGATATCGCTACTCAGATTTTATTTTTGCAAAATACTCTAATGTCTTTGCTCAAATTTTATTTCCTACAAAACCCTCTTAGATGCCTAGTGGGTAATCTTCCTTCAACCCTAGTTGGGCAATCTTCCTTGAGGCCTAGTTGGGTAAGTGTTAGAGGCCTATTAGAGGGTTCAAAGAAGATTGCCCACTAAAGTGGGTCAATTTTTTGTGTCTACATTTTTCCTCCTCTTTGATGCATTTATGGCCTGATAAATGTGTCAAATAAGAGATGTAAACACACACTCAAACAAGAAACAACAAGTGGAAATGGGATAGCTGGATTAGAAGAAAGGTTTGGTGTGAAAATAGTGTCATTTTGGATACTTTCTTGTTTTGTATGCAAACCGAGGCATTAGGGACTTTAATGCCTCTATAGGCCAAGGTGACCTCTCAAGTTTTGTGAGGGAGACATTCCTCAAAATAACTTGAAAATGCAGACACAAAATAAGAGAGACAGAAAAATGAAAAATGAAGAAAAAAGGGTAAAAGAAACAGGGTTAAAAGTGAAAAAGGGTAAAACCCTAATTCATTTTCACCGTGCGAAGGAGGAAAATAGAGCTCTGGAGAAAAATGGTGATGGTACTTCCGGTGCATCATTTTGATATTTCGAGAGATGAGGTCGGTGCAGAGGTAGACCGAGCACATATAGACCCGAGAACCATCACTTTTATGTAAATTTTTGTTCAATTTTGCATGTTTTTTTGGATTTAGGGGAAAAATTAGAAAATACATTGTTGTGAAGTGTGGAAATTTTCATGCTCGACCGAGACACGACTTCACAGCTTGGCCACAATTTCACCCTGGTTGACACGCGATGAAATCACGCTCAAAGAAAATCGAGCATGATTTTTTGAAATCACATATTTTGAAAAAGAGGCGTGATTTCGCTCTAACGAAATCGTGCATCCAATAAATCAGGTCCAATTTCACTAAAGGGAAGGAAGGGAAAGAAAAAAGAAAACAAAAGGAAAAAAGAAAACAAATAGGAAGAAGAGGGAAAGGCAAGCAAGCTAAGAAAAGTATAGAATACTCAATTTTAATTGGCTGTCATTTTTATTATGATTTTATTAAATTTATGATACTGATAAATTTAATTTCTTTTTGTGGATGCAACTTGGTGTACTCAAGATTCAAGAGTGGTGAGTAGGCTTGCTAGAGATAGAGCTAGATGCACTGGGCTGGGTAGAGATGACTCGACTAGAGGTGATGGGGCTTGGACACCTAGTGAGGATGCCTCACATTGATACAGATAGGGCTTTGTTGATAGCCCTAGCAGAGAGATGGTACCTAGATTCATCCACCTTTCGGTTGCCAATAGGGATCTAACTGTCACACTAGAGTATGTGTAGAATATTTTACACATTCCCATAAGGGGAGTGTTATTTTACAGGGCAGGAGGATGGCCAACCACTCTTTAACAATTTTTAAGAGGCTAGGCCCACCAAGTGCGAGAGAGCACCATTAGATTCTATGATCTTGTGGGTAGATATGGGGTAGATCCACTAAATACCATGCTCTATAGGGCGGTTGTGGGGCTACTGATGTGCCATACTAGTAGGCAACATTTACCATGAGCCATGGTAGGGGTAGTGGCAGACATACGAGACTAGGGAGTGAGGTTCGCATGGGGTTCATATGTATTGGCACATATGTACAAGATGTTGTATAACATCATGTACAAGTGACGTACAAGGTTAGTTTGTATGACTTTTCTCCAGGTGTGGTGTTAGGAGTACATAGTGATTTAGATGTCGCATGCACTACCAGGTCCATTGCCCAGTCCAAAATGTCCAAAAGCATATAGGTGGCAAAGTTCCCTTGAGATATTCATGAGAGCCTATACCAAGAATCTACCATTAGCTAGGTGGGTGATTGATGAGCTTCGAGAGGTTAATATCATCTAGTAATCATGGTACCTTCACCCTGGATTGGCTGAGGATAGGGTGGAGCTAGACAAGGTGAGGAGTACAATATGGTTGACGATAGAGAAGGGGGAGTTAGAGGTCTTCCATTTTGACAGAGTCTTGAGGCAGCTCAGGATCTTGTAGGGAGTCCCAAAACTAGGGGATAACTAGTACCAGAGAGTATACTAGGATCCAGTGGGGGTCAAAGGCGAGCCATACCTTACTAGGTGGGTCGAGGAGGACTTGGATGATCCTCCTTATGTTGACCTAAGGGTAGATGATGTAGGAGTGGCTATTAGGTACGGGTGGTGGTATAGAGGAGTTGCATCCTAGAGGATATACCAACATTTCCTAATATAGAGGTACCAAGTTATGAGCCTGGGCATGCAACGAGCTTTCTGATAGGTTGCTCATTGGGCCATAGAGAGGTAATAATAGGGTTCTACAAACCTGAGACAGAGGTAGAGACGTGCTCTAATTGTGTTGGTGGTGGAGGCCACCAAATCTATAGGAGTTGGAGAGGTAGGGAAAGTGAGATTTTCCCCCATAGATATTAGGAGGCTATAGGGTAGAGATTCTAGGGAGGCCTTGATATCAGTAGCAGCATTTTTTCAAGACTAGGGAGAGATAGAGGAGCTATGAGCATAGATAGTGACTCTACAGGGGTAGATGGCCCATATCTAGGAGGATAGGGCCAAGAGGCTAGAGGGACTACAAAGCTCACTAAGGGTCATAGATATAGAGAGGGACGTGGCTCAAGTAGAGGTTGATCGACTCCAATGGGAGGTGACCCATCTAGATGGGGAACGTTATAGGTTTAGGGCTGAGGGAATGGTTGTCATTGAGAGTAGCCAAGTGGGCGATGAATCCCAGCTCTTATAGGTGGAGCTATAAAGAATAAGAGAGATACTGGAGGTAGTTATTTAGTGGGCTATACTTTTTGAGATAGTATACTATGCAGTAGTCCCGACAGAGCATAGGATGCCACTACCTCTATCCCTCCAATTGGCTAGAAGGTAACAATCTTGATCTTGAATAGTGTGAGCTACACTGTTCATGGACATGCAATGGCCTAGCCTACCTCCTCCTCAGGTCGGGTCAGAGGGAGCATGTTCCCAGAGCTAGGGCTAGGGATCGTGATGATGCATCGATTTTGGATTATGGTGTGCATGCATAGATTGAGTGTACCAAGTTTTTATTGTAGTACACCAACTAGACACTAGGCTATATCTCTTTTTATATCGAATAATATAGAGCTGCTCCTTTATTTTACTTCATGTGTTACACATGTATGATGATTTAATTTATTTTTTCATCACTTTATGTTTTATGTTTTATGTATGCAAGAACAATATAAATGCAAAACTACATGAAATGCATGGATGAAAAGAAAAGAATAAGAAATACGAAGAAGAAAGAAGGAGAAGGAAGCAAAAGAAGAAAGAAGAAGAAAAAGAATATCCAAAGTTCAACCATCTAAAATAGAGAAGGATGAATGATTCATAATGTTAAACTAGCATAGGTTGCAAGGAATCAGTGTAGTTAAATACTATGGATTGTACCAAAATATAAGGGATAAACCTGCTATGGGCCTAGCACTTGCTTGAGGTGCAAAATGCTTAGAGTCTAACCTATTATAAGTGGTTGCTCCCTTATTGACTACTGTGAAGTGATTACCTACTAGGATGTATGTTGATATATACTAATACCGACCAATGAACTTATCCTATAATGGGGTGTTGAGACTGTTGATTCAAAAGAGAGTATGACCCAATAGAAGATCATAAATTATGTAATACTCGCTAGGATGTACAAGTACCCCATGTGGGGTGTAGTATGAAATTTTTCAAGTGCTATCCCAGATAGGTGTTTTTAAGAATATAAAGGACATTGTGAGTGTGTGCTGGTGTCAAAAAGAAATCAGAGAGAAAAATAAAAGTTGTGTTTTTTCACGAGCAAGTAGAAAATAAGGAGAAATAAACAACACCAAAGAGAATACGAAAGAATAATCCCTAGGTGGGGATCTCGCTAGGCATCAGAGTCCTAGTGATAGTGCAATGCATGTGAGTTATGACCTAACTAAGTATCATCACGTGCCATTTTCACCAAATCCTTGAAAATGTATATGATCAGGAAGTCATGAATAGTCATGCAATTTGATAACACTTCAATCATGCAAGTTATTTTAGATTTCAAGCAAACATGCAAGTATGACAGGCAGCAATGTGACATGAGCAAGCAGATGGAAATGCAAATGCATAGCTAAATGATGATTAATTGAGTTGATGTAAAAAAATAAATTTATGTGTTTTTATGTTTTATTATTAATTAACTTAAATTAATTACTTTAAGCAAGTAGAGCGAAATTCGACACAATATCTAAGTGTGTACCTTTCTTAAAAAACATAACAGGTGTGCCATGGATAGTTTTATCAAAGAAATCTCTAAAAGGTAAGCCTTCTCGATAATTAGAGTTATGGAGGGGATCCTTCATAGCTCTTTCTTTGGCAGCCTTAGCACGATAATAAATGCACTCTCAAACATAACCATTCTTTTTAACATAAGAAACACCATATAAAAAATCATGATTTTCTCTTAAATTAGCAGGCGTTGTGATAGAACAAAAAGAACTGATCATATTACAAAACAACTTTTTTGAAGAAAAAGGAGAATCATCTTTTTTAATTTTATTTTTATTTGTTGGTGAATTCTGATAATCCATATATTTTGCATAAGTTATAATATGGTCATCATCCTCAAATGGTAAAGGTTTGTTTCTATTAAGTATAAAACCTATGCCACATATCCCAGGTCAAATCTTGATATCCAAGGGTTCTTGAATGTCCTTCTGTTGTGGCCCCAAACCTTTAGCTACATATCCCATACTAGATAGGATCTGCTTAGGAAGAGGGTAATCATTAGTGAGGTAAAATTTAGAAAAATAACACTTACTAGGAGAGGGATTGCTACCACAAATCCTTTCTTCAAAGGTTGTTCCTCCGAAGATAAAGGTACACGTGCCAAAGTGTACAACATCACCTTTCTTATGGGGTAATCCCATGGTTCTTGGTGAAGGTGGTAGCTTGGCCAGATCTAGAAGAGGTTCTTGAATAAACTGATTATCATGATCCATAGATGACCAATTGGAGGTATGTTCCTCACTCACTTTTAGACTTTGAAAATATTCTGAGATTTGAGATGAGGAACATGGAAAAATTATTGAATAAATAGAAGGACATGAATTGACTTTAGATTGAGCTAACTCTATATTTGAACAAAATTTAAATGGTCGAGGATCACCCAGAATGGTGACAAATTGATTACCATATTCAAATTTGATACATTGATGAAGAGTAGAAGGGATGGCCTTCATTGCATGGATCCAAGGATGCCCAAGAAGAAGATTAAAATATGCAGGACAATGCACCTCATAGAATAAATTACCAATATTTTAGGTCCAACTCTTAGGGGAAGAGAAATGACACCACATGCCTCTTGGGACTCATTGTTGAAAGTTTTTATGATAATATTAGTTTTTGTTAAAACTTTCTCTCTTAAACCAAATTTTTGAAAGAATTGATATGTACACAAATTGAGAGAGGAGCCATTATCAATAAAGAATCGTTTTATAAGGGTATCCCCAATAAGTGCAGTAATGTAAAGTGAAGAGTCTCCATGTAAGTTTGAGGAAGGTTTATCATTATCTGAGAATGAAACATGATGTATCCCACAAGAACCTACGACATCAACTATGGCATCCGGGAAAATATTTGGAGGAATTGATTGTTGCTTTAAAAATTCTATAAAAGCATTTATATGATAAAGAGAGGTATGTAAAAGTTCTAAAATTTATATCTTCGCTGGAGTATTGGCTAACTATTTCTGAAGATAAAATGAAATCTTAGGTTGTTGTTTCAACACTAAAGGCAAAATCCTTGTAGTTGAATCTTTTTTATGAATTTCCTTTAAAATTGAGTTGGGATGCAACATTGAGCTTTGTCCTTTCTGATTCTATTGATTCTAAGTATGTTTCCTTATGGTTATTCCAACTATGCTAACCACATTATTGTGGCATGGGGGCTCATTGTGAAGATTCTCCTAGTTTGCCATTTGTTGGTCATGTTTTGGTAGCAGATATTTGAATATTCCTATGTCTTGATTAGTAGTTGGAGCTTTTTGAGTGGGAATATTATTGTTCATTGTTTGAGCATTCCTTAAATCAATATGCCCTGCATCAATCAAATCCTGAACCACATGTTTTAACTTTTTACAAGAATTCATCCAATGTCCTTCTACTCTATGATATGTACAATATTGACATGCCTTATACCAGTGAGCTATAGTATCTAGTTGCCTTATGGGAGGTAACTCAACTACCTTGGCTTCTAAATTTTGCTTCAAAAATACTTCCATAGTCATGTTAAGTCTTGTAAAATTCCTTTGAGGATGTTTTTGAATTATTATCTTTTTTTATAGGCTATTAGTGGCATTTTTAACAGGACTACTATCAATATCACCTCCTGTGTGTTTATTCTTATGCTAAGATTTAGTGGGTTTATCTTCTTTAACCTTAAGTTGGTCTCATTTCCTTTCTAAGAAATTTCAAAGGGGTTGAGAAAGATATAACTGAAGCCTTTGTCATTTCGTTGAATAATGGTTATGTTGTTGTGCACAATGTCCATTTCAAAGTTACTATTAAGATGATGGTTGAGGTGACAGAACTACCAACAAAAGGGTGAGCAGTGTGAAGAGATCGTCATAATTGGGAACTTAAGCTTCAAGGTTTTCCAAATAATTCAAATATTTTCAAATGGAAGGGTGTTGCTATTGATTGTGAGTCACTACCTATACCTTGGCCCATGGTGCCTATTATAGTTTTTATGGATCTTTGTCATAGCTCCTTTACAAGTTTTTAGATAGTTACTTATCTTAAGCAACTCATGCATGGGTATTGCTTAGACTGTATTTTTTTTCTAACGTTAGGCGTCCATCCAGCCTTCTCTGCTATTGTTTGGACCTTTTTATTTAGGTTTTTTATGGCCAATATGCAGGCCTATGTCATATTATACTATTGTTTTAGCTACCAGTTTATGTACTAGGGTTTGGGGCCCATTTAAACCTCACACTTAATCAATTTTACCTACAAAAAAAAAACTTCGGGACATATTTATTGGTGATGAAATTTTACTTGAGGAGACAAAATCTAAGCAAAAGTATGATGAAAGATATGTGACAGCACTTATGCTCATCACTTTTGGAGTGGAAAATGAAATACAACCACATATAAGTGAAGTAGGAACATCAAAATATGCATGTGATAGACTTTGCACTATATTTTAAGGAAGGAATGAAACCATAATCCTTCATCTTCAATCATAACTTCATACATTAAGGGTCCAAAATGGTGAGAGTATTGAACAATTCCTTCAAATAATTATAGACTTGAAGTTAAATTTGAACACCATGGGAGAAAAGGTGGAATATAAGCTCTTAGTCTTAGTTGTACTTAGAGGTTTGATCAAATCATTCAAAATATTGGTGATATCTCTCCAAGTATCAAAAAAATGGTGTCATATAATTAAATGGTGAACATACTATAACAATATGAAGTAAAAAATCAGTTAAAATATGAGTTGTCCAATAATTCCCTTATATCTACAAAGAAATCACAAAAGGATTCAAAGTGTCCTTCCACTTTATTTTCATAATAAAAGCAACCTCAATGGAGGAGGAGATATTGCCATAATTTTTTATAAAGAAGGATAAGATGCCAAATTTTGTAAATACAATATGATGACTCATGGGGCTTAATATCATATACTACCTTAAAGAAAGCAATAGTTTAAATTACAACATCAACAAGGGCAATCTCAACAAATTCCACATTAGTAAGGATACATTGCTTAGGGTGAATCAGAGATAGATTATGAATAAGAGTGCGAAAAAAATACATAAGGTACTCATGGCCAAGGAAGATTTAAAACCAAAAAAAAAATGAGAGTAAACAAGCCAATAAATAGAGTGAAATTCAAAAGTGTGTCATCAAAAGATAGTGAAGATGGATAGTTTTCAAAACTTGGGTCTTGTTTACAATTAATTCTCAAAAAAGTTGATGAAGGATACTTGAAAATCATGTGACAATCTCTAATGGTGTAGTGAGAAGAATATGCATGGCACTATTCACTCTTAACATCCTTGAGGTACTATGTAGAAATCAAGTAGAATTAATTGAAAAGTTGAAGGACAATCCCATGATGAAAGATATTTTTTGTGACAAAAGTGAGCTTCTTCAAAGGATAGTTTTCAGTTGTGATACTAGTGATTTAAGACCCATTATGGAAGATAATTGTTATCATATATGTGATATTGTCCAAAGGGAAAAAATAGCTTGTGATACAAGTGATTTGAAGATTGTTGATGAGAGAAAATATTGTGTATAAGATGGTTGTATTGGCAATGACAAAGGCCATATTGTCAAAATTGAAAGTAACAATGATAGTTCAGATTGATTTGAAGGTCATTGTGATGATGATGTGTGGTTTTTGAATGTTGTTGGTGATGGTGATAGGGATTATAGTGGTGGTGAAGAATTGGATGTTTTAAAAATATACCAAAGAATTTAGTTTTAAAATAATGAGATACAATAGTAAAAGTTTTAAAAGATATAGAAAAGTTATAAAAATATCCATAATGTCGAATATAAGGTCAAAGAATTATGACCTTGGATATATAGAGTGACACTAAATTTATAAAAATTAGCAATAATACAAAATTTGTGAAGAAAGAATCATATGCAAAATTTCCTAGGATGAATTGTTGTAGTCATTGCGGAATATTTGGACATGTGATAGCTAAGTTTTGGAACCTGCATCCTTGTGATATTTGTGGAGATAATAATCATTCCTAAAGAAAGTGTTTGAAGAAATATAAAGTGTTTAACAAAATACTTATGAATTATGGATGGTTGAATGTGTTAGAATGGGATAAAGCAAAATAAATGTTGAATGGTTTCTACAAAAGAAGACCAAATTTAGTGGTTGATAAATTCATATTTGTAATTTTACCCATGGACCAATGTAATATTGGGAAATTTGACCCATATGCTTAAAAGGCCTACGATGAAACATTATGTGAAAGATTTCAGAGATGTGGATTGATTCCAATTTTTTTTGGTAAGTTAACAAAATTATATTAAGGAGGGCATTTGAAAGGCACCCTAACACCTTGGTACAAAAGCTGCATCTAAGGATGTTGGAGCCAAAGACAAACATTTACATCTAGACTAAGCATAATCCTTACAACTACAAAAAGAAACATCCAAACACACCAAAAAGGAACCAAATGTTCCAACACATCAAAAAGAAACAGACAAAAAATATCCTCAAAGGAATTATTTGGTTGTTGTATCCTTAGTGTCATCCTTCTCAGTTTCCTTGGGGACTTCCTTGAAGGCTTCCTTCATGATTTCCACCACCTCATCCTCCTTGTTGTTGACTCCAACACTGGCATCAATGGTTTTCCTATCGAACAGGTCCTCAGGGTAGTTGGTGCAGAAGAATAGCAGATGGAGAGCATTTCTGTGTTCCTTCATCTGAGCAATGGTGGCAGTGCTCGAGGCCACTGCATTCTCCATATGAGCAATGGTGGTAGTGCTCATCTTGATGATATATTCCTGTAATATTTTGACCATCGGGTCCTCATGATCATCCTCAGGAGTGTTGTCATGAATTTTTTGTTGGTTCAGGATGAATCTATCCTTCAGGCATTGAGAGCTTCTCATAGGGATGGGATGGTCCTCCAGCTTAACCTTCTTTTTGATTGACTAATCCACATCCTTTGAACTACCATCAAATTTCCTCTTCTTGGATCCTCTTGCACTTGAAGAAGGGGTGATAGATGCTTCCTCCTCCATAGTTTGTTTAGACTCTGCTTGTTGTTCTGGTATGGGAATATTACCTTTCAAGAATTTCTCAAGCAGATGTTTGTAAATCACCTTGAAGATCCCCTGATGAGAAGGCCAAGCCTCATCCTTCTTAGAGCGAGCCACCTCAATGGAATACTCCATGGATAAGTACAGATACTCAGGGATATTTATAGGCTTCACTTCCCTAAAGTGATTTATGAATGCAATGTGAAAACTTCACAGTGGAGAACTCGGGTCATCAACCATGATGTACTCCATCACAAGCTTCATAACTTCTTTCCATGGTGTTGGTAATTCCTCCTTGATCATCCTTGGTTTGATAAGCTTGTGAAGACTAGATTTTGGCTCAAATTACCTCAGCTCCATGTCCCAATTGTGTTTATCTCTATGAATGGTTCTACCCATCAAAGGCTATCCTGTAATTTTAGCTAGGATTTGGAGATCAACTTGAAAATTGACTCCATGAATTATGACAACTCCTTTCTCCCAAGTGGAGGTAAAATTCATGTTAACATCCCAATCCATCCCAGAAAACTACTATAGAAAAGGCATAAATCCATGCGTAGTCATAATCATCACCGCAACTGGTTCAATATCAAGAGTATCAGGTTCAACAAAACCCATGGTGATGAGGTTGCAGACCTATGGGATATAGGGAAACACAAAATGCTCTATCAAGGACCTTAGAAATTCATCAAGCAGAGTAGCATATTTGGATTGATGGTGGGCTTTTGAAGTAGGTGAAATTCTTGGGCATTTTTGGAAGCTTCACCACCTCCTCAAGCTGCAATAATTACTTGGAAATGGTAACACCAACCTGGACCTGGTAACAATGTAATGGGCCTTACTGGACTCGAAGTTCCCAAAGCATCTAGCACCATCGATGTGTGCCACGCTTGGACATGATTGATCCATTGGGTAGGCAAACTATTTTGGAACTAAAACCTCGCAAGGAAAAGCATGAGACCAAAGCATTGGAAAAAGGTAAAAGTATTCCCCAAAAAAGGCATGAAGAAGGTGATGAGGATGAGGAGGCATGTGAAATTAATGAGCAATGAAGTGGAATGATGATTTGACACATGGATGGGATTTGAAAAGGAGCGGGCAAGGTGGTGCATCGAATGGCGGTGAATTAAGATATGAAGACAATCATGATGACTAGCTATGATAATAGTCCAATCTTGTTTGGAAATATTTAAAATTTGAAAATTGGTGCTACAAACACCATTGAAAATTTGACTTGGAAAAACCATAAGGATAGTGCAAAACAAGACCGCAATAGCATTGAGAACACTGATGACAATTTACCTCGAGGAAAATAAAATCTTCATGTGAGATAGGACCCTAATGGCACTAAGTGCCATATTGACAATTTGACCTAAGGAAAATAAATCCTTCATACAAAAATTAAAGCTAATTAAATTAAATAATATTTTGTCAGTCATTTTAAACTTTCTCTTTCATGGCAATTTTGTTAACCTCCTGTGGAAGGATATCAGTCCACGTCATCAAACTAGGAGCATTGACTCCAATATTTTCTAACCTGTCCACCACTTTGTTTGCTTCCCTGAAAGCATGCTGAATGATGACCTCTTGCTGATGGAGGATCAAGTTTCTAGCTTCTTCGATGTAGTTTCTGACTCTCCAAGTAGGGGTTTTGGAATTCTTCAAATAATTTACTATATTTAAAGAATCCCCTTCAACAATAACATTACCAGGAAATTCTTTGATCAATAAAAGACCCCTCCAAAGAGCTCTTGCTTCAGCTATGTGATTTGACTATTCTCCCAGGCACTCAGCAAAGGCAAATATAGAATTTCCTTTGTGATCCCTAAGAATCCCTCCTGCTCTAGCTCTACCAGGATTGCCTTTGGTTGCCCCATCAAAATTTAGCTTTACCCATCCTTGCGGTGGAGGACTCCACTTGATGTTGTTCCTGGTGATATGGGAAGAATTGGAGTTGGGATTATCCAGGGAAATGTGCAAAGAATCTAGTAAAGAGGCTTCAAACCTAGAAATTGGGTGAGGATCATTTGGGATAATGAGTGCATTCTCTTTAGCATAGAAAATGATTCTATTGGTGATGGATGAAACATCCTTGATAGAACTAGAAAAAACTCTTTGATTCCTTTCAAGCCAGACTTGCCATAGGAAATGGTGAAGATAGAATTTCCAAATATGATGGAGGCAAGGATTATGAAAAGGATGAGGCCATTGGGAAAACAACTCTATGATTGAAGGAGGTTTGGCCCAACTGATCTGAAACCTCTAGAAAAGGTTGTTAATGATGGAACTAGAGTAAGGATAGGTTAGGAAAATATGGTGAGTCGATTCCCAATCAACTTGGCATAAAAAACATCTATTGGGGAGCGGGATTCCATGCTTGATGAGATTTTCAATAGTTAAAATTCTATTTTGAATGGCAAGCCAGGAAAAAAAGGAGACTTTTGGGGTTAAGTGTTTGGTCCACACTAATTTGAAAGGAATTAGGATTTCCTCAATGGTTAGGAGGAGTTGATAAGCTGACTTAATAGTGAATTCCCCAATATTTGATGGTTCCCAAATGGCATGATCCCTACCATTTCCTGAGGGTAGAGCATAGGAAAAGAGTAAAGCCTCTAAAGAGTTGATTTTAGCTGATAGGATGGGGCATTGTATCCTTTTCCACCTATGAGTATTGTTGGATAAAGTCAAGAAATCAGCTACCTTGTGGCCAAATGATGAGTCTGTGACATTCTTTAGAGCTCTAAAAGTAGGATTTTCAATAAAAGGCTGGTTTCCAATCCACTTGTCTTCCCAAAAATCTATGAGTCTTCCATCCCCAACTTGCCATCTGAGACCTTTTCTCAAAAGTTGTTTTGTTGAAGTTATAGATTTCCAAAAGGCTGAACCAGATGAAGGAGCCAAGTCACTTAAAAAATTAGATCCCTGTAGGTATTTCCTTTTAGCTATTGTGACCCATTCAACCTATTCTTTAGACACTAATCTCCAAGCTTGTTTGGCCAACAAAACAATGTTTAAGTGATTAATTCTTCTTAATCCAATTCCCCCTTGGTATTTAGGTCTACAAAATTTATCCCAGGCTACTAGATGAAATCAATTTTTATTCTCAGCCCCTATCCATAAGAACTATTTTTGGATTTGTTCAATTTTATTAAAAACTTTACTTGGAGCTTTGAAAATCGACAAGAAGTAGATAGGGATACTTTGAAGGCATGCCATGGTGAGTGTAGCTTTTCCTACCTGAGATAGAAGGTTACCTTTCCATCCTGTGAGTTTTTTTTGGATTCTTTCAATGACCCTGTTCCACATTTCTTCAGTAGCATTTCCAATGAATAAAGGAAGCCCTAAATAAGTAGTCAGTAAGGTGGAAATTGCACATTCCATAATAATGGTAATTCTGATCTATCACCTATGGGGAGTGTTGAGAAAGTATAATTTGCTTTTATGAAAATTCACTTTTTTCCCTACAGCTTCTTCATATAGGAGGAGGATATACTTAATAACTTTGGCTTCAATGACAGAGGCATATGTGGACAGTAGAGTGTCATCTACAAATTGTTGATGAGTGATAGGTTCATATTGTGAGGTGACCTTAATACCAGAGATGAGACCTAAATTTTTGGCTACATGAATAGTTCTTCCCAAGGCCTCTACAGCAATAATGAAGAGAAGGGGGGATAAAGGGTCTCCCTGTCTTATTCCTCTACCACTTTGAAAGTAGCCTATAGGTGATCCATTGATTAGAATAGAGAACCAAGCTGTAGAAATGCAACCTTTAATTAACTCTACCCAGTCAGGATGGAATCCAAATTTGATTAGAACTGCAAGCATAAAATCCCAATTCATTCTATCATATGCCTTGTTCATATCAAGCTTTAGAAGAAAGGCAACCTTCTTTGTTTGTGAAGTGGAATGCAGGGCTTCATGGATAGTAATGATTCCATCAAGAATTGATCTTCCTTGAATAGAACTCCCCGACAATGATCAATTATCAAAGGAAGGATATCTCTCATCCTGTTGGCCAAGGATTTGGTAAGAATTTTATAAATGACATTGCAGAGGCTCACAGGTCTGAAATCGTTAAGCGATTTGGCATCTTGACTTTTGGGAATCAGAGTTATGAACGTGGAATTGAAATTATGGGGTATAGCTTTGGCCGATTGAAATTCTCTTATAGCAGCACAAACATCAGGTCCAAAAAAATCCCAAAAATCTTGGAAAAATCTTGGAGGGAACCCATCGGGACCAGGAGCCTTATCTGGATTCATAGAGAAGAGAGCCTATTTGATTTCTTCATCTGATAGAACTGCAATTAACTTGGAATTGATATCCTCCGAGATGGAATTTGGAATGTGTTGAAGTAAGGACTCTTTGGCAGTGGTGAAATAAGGGTTTGAGTTTTGAAGTAGCTGCATAAAATGAGAGACTACTTTAGTCCTTATTTCTTTGATGTCCGTGGTTATATTCCCATCATTCTTAATCAATTCCTTAATTCTATTTTTTCTCCTGTTTCTTAGAGTAGATATGTGGAAAAATTTAGTATTTGAGTCTCCTTCCTTGAGCCAAGTTGCACGAGATTTCTGTCTCCAAAACATCTCCTCACAGGCAAGCACATTGTGATATTCTGATAGAAGAGATTTTTCTTCAGATCTTATTATATCATCAATTTTTCCATTCTAAATTTTGTTCTCTATTATTGCCAATCAGTTCTTAATTGACTGCTTGTTCTCAAAGAGGTTGCCAAAAATGTCCTTGTTCCAAATTTTGAGGTTTTCCTTAACCAATTTTAATTTTTGCCCCAATATGAAAGAAGGGGATCCTTGGGAATTTGAATGCCACCATTGGATAATTCTATCTCTGAGATCCGGATGGTGGGTCCACATAGCTTCAAACCTGAAGGGGGTTTTGAAGGGTTGTGGGTTGCTCATTTCCAAAAGAAGTGGACTATGGTCAGAACCTATTTTGAGCATTGATTGAAGACTAGCATCCCCCACTTTGAAGTAGCCTCCTAAGAAAAATAAATCTATCAAGTTTCACCTAAATTAATTAGCTGCCACTTCTTCTATTGCTCCAAGTGAATTGATTACCTTTCAGGTTAACATCCATAAGATCATTAGAGTTGATGAAATCATTGAAATCTTCCATGCTTTTTGAAATGGAACTAGATCCACCTCTTTTATCTGAAGGATAAAGGGGAGTGTTAAAATATCTAGCTAGGATCCAAGGAAAATTAGTGATTGCTCTTCTAATATTGGTTAAAGTTTCCCATAACCTAGACCTTCCAGGAATTGAATTGGGAGCATACACATTAGTGAGGATCCAGGGGAAATTTTTGTCTTTATCAAAAAATAGGATACTAGTTGTATCATTTGAATGAATCAATCTACCTTCAAGCTTCTCTAGATCCCATATGCACATGAGTCCCCCTGAAGCTCCTCTGGCATTGCAGGAAATAGCTTCTCCTTTTTTCCATAGTTTTTTGGCCAAATTAGCAGCCATATTTTTACCAATTTTGGTTTCTTGCAATAAGAAGATGGTAGGATTAACTTCTCTTCTTAATGATCTAGCCAACCTTTGCTTAGCTAGTCCATTAAGTCCTCTCACATTCCATGAGAGGATTCTCATTTAGAATATTTAGCATTCCTTTTTCCCCCTTTCCTTGAGGTTGGGGAGGTTTGATGCATTTAATCTCATCTTTATTCTGACTTAACCCTATAGAAAATAGGGTTTTTTGGATTCCACTTGCTATTTCCTCTGCTAATCCCTATTTCCATTGATCATTGGCCAATATTATTCCCTTATTATTGCCTCCACAATCAATAGGGAATTTTTTGGAACTTCTGGTTTGTTTTGGACTAAAGTTATTTGAAATAATATTTTGAACAACAGGGCTAGAAGTTCCAGGGATGATCTCTGGGATTGCGGGTTCTTCAAGGTGTGTCAATTTATTAGATCCACCTGAGTGGTCCAAAATAGTCTCATGGGGTGGGCTTGAAGGCCCAAGTTATCAAGGCTTCTCAGGGATTCTGGAGAAGGGTGGGGAGGCCCAAGATTAGCATGGGAATCAAAGGTGATATTATGATTTGGTTCTGGACAATGAGGAACCTCTTCATTTTCTATTTCGAACAAGGACGTATCAAAAAGTATTTGATACTTATTTGGGAGGGAAAAAAGAGAGCTTACCTCTTCCTTTTTCATTTCTAAATTTATAGCAGACACCTGTTTACCTTTATTAGCATATTGAGGGGGAGCTTGGGGTTCTTTCTCAGCACCACCTTGTGGACGACCATTACCTTTGTTTTTTGGAACTTGGTTTTTTATTTATCTGAAAACAACAGCCTTTGAATTTGGATTCTTTCTTCTTTCATTCCTAGTGAATGGGGCACTATTCTTTGGGATCTCAGGTTCGACAATAGGATGCTACACTTTCAGAAAATGTCATTGAGATCTCAGGTGTCCCTGAGTTCGACATTCCACATAGAAGGTTGGTTTATTCTCATATTCTAGCACTTGATTTTGATAATAGGATCCATATTCTAGTTCAACAAAAGTGGGAAGTTTTGAGTCCAAGTTTGCATTTACACATATTCTAGAATTCATCATCATTGACCTGGCCAACGTAGCATGATCAATGGCCACCAATTTACTAATAATATTTACAAGTCCTTTGAGTATATCCTCATGCCAAAACTACCAAGGAAGGTTTGGTAGACAGACCTAGATAGGAGCATGGTTTATGCTTTGGGTTTCAGGGTTGAAAACTTCTACCCATCTACGTAGAAATAAACTATGTTGTCCCAGGAACCATGGTCCTCCTGTAATAATATGAATAACATCATCATGATTGCTAATATGGATGCCAAAAAATCCTTTGAAAAGACCAAAACTTTCCATTTTTCCAGCAATTTTCCATATGGAATGCACCCATTTTCGAATGGTTTCAAGGTCAGGTCTTCCTCCATTGAGCTTTCCAACCAGGGAAAAAGTTTCCATTGAAAGGTAATTTTATATTATGCCCTTAGGAAATTTTATTTTCATCCCAATGGGCTTGAGAGAAGAGGAGGAATATCTGGGGCTATTCCAGCCTCCACTAATAGATATGTGGTAGTTGTTAGAGTATATTACATCATTTGGGTCATGTAAATGTATCGCATTTTGTACATTACTAGAATAGGAGTTTACTTTAGAGTAAAGTTAGTTAGTTACTTCAAGTATTGTAATAAATACACGTCTCAATGTGCAAGCTGTAAATGTGCATGTAGTCCACATGTACATAAGTCTTAGGTAGAGCAAGGGCTAAGGAATCTATCTTCCTATATAAAGGTCTCATAGTGAGTGTTGTAGGAGCAGTAAATATATAGAGAGTGTGTTACAGTTTAGTAGTATGGTACAATGTAGTCCTTTCATATCTGGTCATGGAGTATTCATGTCTTCCATTATATAACATTATACTATTTTTGTCACTTTCATTAATGGTATATTTTTTAAGTTATTTGTAGATGTTCATATTATTATTTTCCTACATATTATTTTTCCATTAGTTTATAGTTATCTCAGATTAGTTATATTACATCTTGTGGTTGTATTACCTCTCATCAAAAGCTAACAATGGTATCAGAGCACATGGTAGATCATATAGGAAATAGGGAGAGCCACAAGTGAGACTGAGAGAAATCCAAAAATATCATTTATAGAATTTCTAAGATTACATTTGGCTAGAGTATTTCCATAGGATTATAGAAAAACTCATGAAGTCTAGGACTCAATGTGGATTCCATTAGATTAACAAAGCAACTAGTGAAGATTTGTCATCTCTAGATTTATATTTTCTTCCATTATGGTCCTAATATTTTTTTGCAAGAAAAAGGAGATTCAAAGTGAGTTGGGAAGCTTCCTATAAAAGAGCTAAGAAGAATATCTTCTTTAGAATCAATCCAACACTAGAATCAACAAATGAAAGAATGGATATTTGGAGGCTTAAATAAAAGGTCCTAAGCACTATTACTAAGGTGAACTATTACTTACTAAGCACTTTATTAAGCTTATAGCTTATTCTAATCACTAGGGAGACATATGGATTCTACAAAACCTACGTATGGAAAGGTTTTATCAAATTGGTTCACATATTAAGGAGCTATAAATATGTCTACTCCAAAGGAAAAATTAAATAATGTAATAAGAAAAGAAGGAAATTACCAATATGGATTAAAAGCATGAGTTATGATTCAGAAAACTCAATGGATAATAAAAATTATGCAAATGAAAGAGAAGAATCAATAGAATTTAAAAGAATTTCTAAAAACTCACAAACTAATAGTTTTGTGAAAGTAGATTCTTTAGGCACATCTTCTAATAATATAGTAAAGAGAGTTGATGATAATAAATATCATATTCAAAAGGTAGCAAATAATATTGATCAAAAATATCTCATATAGATCTATGAAAAAGGTAAAGATAGAATAACTTCAACTGTACAAATATGGTTCAACTATTTCATCAAATAAATAGATAAACATGTTATTTCTAAAATAGATAACAAAGACATTGGGATATCTTTACTATGCATCAACTACGAAAAATATGGTCATGATAAGGTTAACTACTGGATTTTCCATCGATGTAAATATTGTGGAGAAAAACATCATCCATCTTACTTTTGTTACAAAAAAAGATAAATACTATAAAAGATATGAGGAAAACTTAATATTCAGATTAGACTATTTCTTCTAGCTCTTGTTTCAGAAGCATCTACTAACAATGTGCTCGAGCTTGACTTTTGTGAAGATCAAGAAAATAGGTCATACATAAAACCACTAAACATAAAAGGAAGCAGTTATGATCCACATATGACTTGTAAAATTATGATATCACTAGTCCATAAATGATACCTAGAAGACTACAAGGTCAAAGATTATTCCAAACACTCAGAAACAACAAAATACAATGGAATAAAAATGACAAGAAGAAACAACACAAAAATAGAAGCAGAATAAGAAGAAGAAGAAGAAGAACCAGATCAAGTTGACGATTATTCTAAAGATAAAGATCCATATTGAAGAATAATATCTTCAATACCCAAATAATGTAATACAATGGGATGTTAGAGTATATTACATCATTTGGATCATGTAAATGTACCACCTTTGGTACATTACTAGAGTAGGATTTTACTTTAGAGTAAAGTTAGTTAGTTACTTCAAGTATTGTAATAAATGCACAAGTGTCAATGTGCAATTTGTAAATGTGCATGTAGTCCACATGTGCATAAGTCCTAGGTAGAGTAAGGGCCAAGGAATCTATCTTCCTATATAAAGTCCTTATAGTGAGTGTTTTAGAAGGAGCAATAAATATAGAGAGTGTGTGTTATAGTTTAGTAGTATGGTAAAATGTAGTCCTTTCATATTTTTTATGGAGTGTTCATGTCCTCCATTATATAGCATTGTACTATTTTCATCACTTTCATTAATGGCATATTTCTAAGTTTTTTATAGATGCTCATATTATTATTTTCCTACATATTATTGTGCCATTATTTTATAGTTATCTCAAATTAGTTTTGTTACATCTTGTGGTTGTACTACCTCCCATTAAAAGCTAACAGTAATTTCTCATAGGTGATCACCTCAAGGCAAATCCAAAGGCTAACCTAGAGGTGATGATGAACCAAAGGAAATGACCCAAAGGTGAGTAAGATGTGATGATGAATGAAAGGCAACATAAATGTAAGGACCCATAGGTTACCTAGAGTCAATGATGACCCAAAGGTAAGGATCTAGAGGTGACCCAGAGGTAAAGACAAAGTAATGACCTAGAGGTAGACCCAAATACTTATCTAAAAAAACATACCCAGTGGAGATTATCTAGAGCCAGATCTAGAGCCAAAGCATAATTATAGTGTACCATCCCTAGAATCATGGGGGTAATAATTTTTATGCCAAATAATGTAATGAAGGAAGGTGTTAACCATTATTACATTATTTTGTGTTATGATCATTAGGGGGTGATTGATTATTTCACCTCATATGAGGTTGGATGGTCACGTTTTCCATGAGAAGAATGAGAATATGAAAAAAAAAACGTTGAAAGTGAAACACCAAATAGTCTATTGAAATAAAGAGGACACATTGATGTATAAGAATATATGTTATATAAATTTTCATGTTGGCAGAATATTAATGGAAATATGAAATATATTGTGGTTAATATTGTTGTCTATACTTTTTTTCAACATGATTATATTTAATATGTTGATTGTATTCCATTTTTCTCTCTATTATGAAAATTTTCATGGTATTTGAGACAAGACTCTACAATAAAATTCCATATATATGGAAAAATGTTGAATTCAATGTTAAATGCAAATATAAGGAAAATGGGCTTTATCTCTTTTCATGGTCAATGGTTCCTAAGAAAGGAGATGGTAGAACTTGAGTACACCTTATGTTTTATAAGTTGTATGTAGAATTTTATGTGTCTTACCTTCTGACGAAGCCATATTTATATTAGGATAATAATCATAGATCATCTAGGCCCACTGGATAGTCCCATGATAGGTCTAAATCATTCAATTTTCTATTTTTCCATATTATTGGTACTAATGTGGCTCTTTAATCAAAAGCATTACTCTTTCAAGGTGAAAGTGCCACCATAAAGCATCGTCGTATTAGTTGCAACTCCTAAATAGGATATCTAAATTTTTTCACTATTAGACATTAAATTATAAATTTTGTATCTATGTCCAATATGATGTTTTGTTGTTTTATAGGTTCTAATTTGACCTAGCTAATGTAAAACATGTAATCCAATCCTCTTGATGATTTAATTTTAAATATCAAATTTCCATAAATATAGAATCAATCAAGCTATTTAAATATTAACTCCAATATTCTAAGAAACAAATAATCTAGATCCAAATCAAATAGTTCTATTATACAAAATGTGTCTTCTTCTTCTATATCTTCTTGGAACCCATGAGCTAGGTTAGCCTCCAGAGTTTTCTTGTATCATATACCTTATAGTAGACTTTATTATAAATTGATACCCATCAAACTACAAAGAAGAAATTTCTCTTCTTTACCCCTAGATTAGTTCTACTCATTCAAAATTTAGTCCTAACCTCAAGGTTAAAGTAAGGTTCTTATAGACCAATAAAGGTCTCTTTAACTAATTCTCCTTATGAAAGCCTCCAAAAGAAGAAATAAAAGAAGATAAATCAAGCATATAAGAAGAAATAACATTGTCCAAGGTAACTCTCTCTCTCTCTCTCTCTCTCTCTCTCTCTCTCTCTCTCTCTCTCTCTCTCTTTTCATCTCCAAACCTACTTCATAGTTAGGTTATTTTTTAGGGTATATAAAATATTTAACTCCAACCTACCCTCCTTTTTTTTTAAATGAGAGGCCTCTATTGAATGGAGTCTCTTTCCTCTTTTGGTATGGGCCTTTTATCCCATATTTATACTTATTACCTTCATGGGTTTCATCAAGTTTGGATTATCATTGGTGTTGCCTTCATGTACATGGTGTAATGTGCTCCTAGACTAATCTAATTAAGTAAAATAAGTTCTACTAGGAATTCCATATAGTCTTGGACCTTGTAAGTATTCTTTATTATACATATAATATCATGTTAACACACCTACACATTATAATCAACACACTATAAATATTCTTCAAACATTGGTTCAACTATGGAATATGGGTCTATAATTAATTTTCTTTGCAATCTAGCAAATTTGATTGAGTATTTGACACTTTGAGATCAGTTCACCAACAACAATGCTTATCTAATCCTTAATGGAAATGGATGCTCAATATGAATGGAAGATATTATCACTTATAACTTCAACAATAATGTTCCTCTCATCCTTAGGGGAATTAGATTCTTGATATAAATGAAATATATTGTTACTCATATATTCTATAATAGGCTATCCAAAAAATATTACAACTATGATTCCTTAATCATATTCTACAAAATTTTCATTTAACATTGTCATATAATATTGTTATTGATACCATTTTATCTTATGGATCATTTATCCCTAGGTTAATGTGAATTGATTTCTAGATATTGTGGATATTTTATATGTTAAGTTCAACCCTTATTATACTTGTTCATGAACTTGTTAGTACCACTATTATTCCCATGAGTTGGAACCCCTAAATTTTATTTATTGTATTTCTTTAACAATATGTTTTATGATCTACACTGGGAGAGCTTTAGAGAAAACCTACTAAGTGTTTGCATAGTCGACCTCATCTTGTCACACTACCTTTTAGTAGGATAAATTAGCCCCTTGAATTTTTAGCGAGCCCTCTTTTATGCATTTCCCTCACCTTCAAATGATTTCCTTATTATGGCCTTCATACCTAATGAGCGAGAAGTTGGTGCTAGCATTGTTGGCATGGAAACATGTGCAAATGGTGTCTCTCAAGTGGTTGAGAAAGTTTATACCAAAAATTATTCACAAGGTAAACCCTCTACTCCTAATGTTGTTATCCTCATTCCATAAGTTTGATATTGCATGCAAGTGGCTTGAGAACTATACCCTAGTTGGGCATTTTGTGGGTAGAATCCCACTAGAAAGTGTTCTAAAGGGTTGGATCAATTCCTCCTAGGTCCCCCATGGAATCTGACTAGAATCCATTCAAAACATTACCAAAGGTTTCTTCCTAATCCACTTTATTTAGTTAAATTATGCCTAGGCCATTTATCAACATGGCCCATGGTATTTCTATAACACTCTCCTTGTCTTTCCTCTTAGACCCAAGATTTTATTATTTTTGAGGAATGTGTCAAACAATTCCCAATTTAGGTCAATTTCCTTGGACTTTCATTACCTTTGTGGCCTCTCAACTATATTTTAGTATCCCTTGGTAACATTGTTTGTGTCAAGCCAAAAATAAATTGTAACTTGCTCTCAAAGAAGGATTTTTGTTAATATAGATATCTCCAAGGGTCTCAAGGATACCATTGATATCCAAATTTGTGCTCGGTGCATATATCATAGGGTTTTATACTTAAATATTTTTAATACATGCTTCTTATGTCAATACTTTGAGTACAAGATCAAGGATTGTCCTCTAGCAATCTAACCAGCTAAACTGACTCTAAATATTGATAACACAACCACTTCTCAATCCACTAAGGAGGGGTGGGTAATTGTAACCAACTGAAGGAGTAACCACAATAATTGTTCCATGGTATCTACACACACTAGGGATCAAACCAAATTTTCCAAGCAAGATAGCAAGAGGAAGAAAATTTCTCAACCATCCCCTTTTGAAAATAAGATCAAAGAGGAAGTTAGACCTCATTACATTAGAACTCCCTAGGAAGTCACTTAGGTAACTTCTCCTCTGTTTTCAACTCCAAAAAATTCTATACACTCATGTAAGCCAAGCCATAAGAAGGAGGCTAACAATTTTATGTCAGAAAAAAACCCATATTTTACACCAATTGTGTAGTTGAGAATTTATAGGCTTGACTAGGAGTCTATGCAAATACAAAATAACTTTGGAGTTCTTGTTTAGCTTGATAGCGAGGATATATCACTTGATCAACATCTTCCATGAATTTTCTTTCATGGAATGTTAGGGGTCTAAAAGACTCCAAAAGAAAATATACCATGCGAGAAATTCAGTAGAGGTATCCCAATATTGATATTATTTATTTATAGGAATTAAAGATCTCAGGGTTTTTGCTCTTTGTAGCCTATCATACCATATGGATGAATGGTTTTTTCTTCCATAGCAATCATGATCCAAGACATGGTGGAGTTGCCACCCTCATCTCATCTAGGTGGCATCCACATTTAATTGACCATGGATGTGATCCTACTTATTGAGCCTTATGGCTACCTTTCAACATTAATAATTATTCTTTTGGGATTATTAATGTTTACACCTCCAATTATGTTGTCAAATGATCTTACGTCTAGTGTTGGATAACGAATGCATTTCCTACTACATCTTGGGTAAGTATATTTTAATATGATTGAATGTGTATTAAATAAATGCAACAACCTCCCAATGCAGTAGATAGTTGGTGAGAGGGTTGCATGGTACTACATGCATAATAAGTTAGAATGATTTTACCCCAATACTCATTTTCGTTATTCTAATTTCATTTGGTACACATGGAATAACATACAATCTAGTGTGAAAAGAATTCTCAAAATACTTGATAGATCCCATGCGAAATATTTCTTCTTCTCTAACTATTTCTCTTTGCCAATGGAGCCCATGATGGATATTGTCCTCTTTGATCACTTTCCAATTTTATTTCGCATTAAATGGCTAAGGAGCACCACTAAGAAGAAAAATGCTAGTTTTTGTCTAAACACATAATTGTTGGCACATACACCCATGTTGGTCCACATATAACACATTTGGAATCTTGAGCCTCACCCCCATGCTAAGATTCACTAGATCTAGTGGTGGAACAGTGTAATAAAATGTACACCATATTTTATTCACATCTATGGTCTCTAGTTGATGATTCTTTGCCATCACTCCTATGAGACTACCACCTTGGAGCTCATTCAAACTATTGTTGAGCTAGAAACTTTGCTATTCTCTCCCACTTTATAACTACAACTAACCAAGATTCACCAATAGAAATAAATAACTATCGTACAACTCGGGGAGCCCAAATCAAGGCTTGCCTTCACTAGCTTAAGGTTAGATATCAAAAGAAATATTTCAAGCCTTGTGAGCTTCTCAGGTGTCCCAAAATATCAAATGCATCAAGGAAGGTCAACATGTTTTATCAAAACTCCTTGATATCCTACAAGCCATTGTTCGATATTTTCAATAGGTTTTCAAGACCCAGAATCCTTTTTTTGAGTAGGATATTGCTCTATAGCAATATAAAAATGTGGTCTCTATAGGCTATCCACTTCACAGTAGGTCTTATGTGGTCCTCTATAGGATATCCACTACTTACTAAATATGAATTATGGGAGGTCATCTTCTCTATGTCCAATGATAAAGCCATTGGTTGTGATGGCTTCCCCTATGAATTTTATAAATAATTACGAAACACTATTGTTCAAGATTTTTTTCAAGTCTATTTGGAAGTATTCCATACCAATATGTTAGGTGATCTCATCAACAAGGGTAATATTAAATTCATACCTAAAATTGGATATCGAGAGAAAATCAATAATTAGAGCCTATTATTTTATTGAATGTTTCTTACAAAATCATCACTAAGGATTTTGTGCTCCATTTGTGAAACCTACTTATAGGTTATCCTTGGTTGGATTCTTTGGGTATTATTAACATTAATGTATAAAAGAGGTTTATGAAATTATGGTACAAGAAAATAAAGATAATATTGTAGGATATTTCTCAGCTTATGGAGCAAGGATCCAAGGAGAAATAAGAAGTAGTTATGGTAAGGGAAAAATAAGTGGTTGTAGAGAAACAAATTGAAGAAAAAATAGAAGAACTTGAAATAGAATCCAAGAAGGAAGTAGCAGCAATAGATTCCATGGAAGAAGTAGTAGCAACAAGTTTTGTGGAAATAATAGTAGCAGATTCCAAGGAAGATTTGATAGAAGAGCACAAGGACACATCAAACAAATAGAACATGAAAGAACAACATTTAGAAGAATTTAAAACAATGAAGCCAAATGTTGAGGAGTCTTAGGAGGTAGAACATCAAGTTAATATTGTAGCATATCACCATCCACACCACTAGGAGTGACAACAATATTGGAGGTATAGCGTAGGGCAACAATATTATGGTTCTACATGGAATTAGAAGGGTACCAAGTATGGTAGTGTTTGGAATAGAAAGCATAGTGATCCTACTTGTAAAAGTGGTGCAACAACATCAAAGAACAATTGGACCCATCATTTAAATTATCATAATAAATCAATAAAAGCGATAAGCTAACGAATCTATTTTGGATACTCAAGTGGAAAAATGGTATACCAACATCAACAAAGACCACCACCAATCAAAGTTTCACTAGTATGTATGGATGATCGAGATTGGCACCAGTTAACATTGATTAGAAATTTATATTATCTTGTTTCTTCATATATTTCGAGGATGAAACATTTGTAAGGAGGGTGGAATGTTAAGGTACCTAGGAATAGGTATATGAGGATATGCTATTATATTGTATAATGGTTGACATGGGCTACACATAACCCAAGTTTTATTATATTATAATAGTATAAATAATATCATATCATATTAGTAGTCAACTAAGATGGGTATATAAATAAGAGATATGTGTCATTGTAATCACCATGCAGATCAATCATGTGTAATATTTTCCCATGAATTGGCTTATGATAATTTTTCCTCTCTAAGTGGTGCTCTCATCTTGGGAGATCTTGTGGAGTTATTCCTTCATTAAGGAGTATTATTAGTGTTGCCCTACCTTAAGGGTATTATCTATCTTTGTCTCATTGTGTGGATTATTATTGGGATAATTATTTATGGATGAATGATTTGATATTTCTGCATATTTGTGAATTATTTTTGTTGATGAGAATAAAGTTTTGTAACAAGTGGTTAGATAAATGATTATAGAAAAGTGGGGATTGTTTTTTGTGGATTTTAGAATTAGGGCAATTTTTTCTAGAAAGATACCATATTTTAGGAGTCATATCTCTCTAAATGTTTATCTAATTTAGATGATTCTTGGATCATTTTATGCATAGTTTAAAGTTCTTTAAAATTAGTGGTCATATGATGGAATGCAAGAAATATTGAGGGAGACACAACCTTGTGAATTTAGTCATCTAGAACAAGGGTAGTGGTGATTTTTTAAATCATGTTTAAAAAAAAGAAATTTGATATATCTTTCAACTACGGGTAATCAAACCATATTTTTGTGTATGAGGGAGATCTTTTATTTTGGAGGTTTACCTTCAAATTAGTAGAGAGACATATTTTTATGAAACCCTAGTTCATAAAGCCATAGTTTGAATTATCTTTTTGTTGGGGCATGAACTATGAAGTTGCAAATTACTTTTGAAGAAGATGGTATTGATGTTAGAGTATGGTGGAAATTATTTAAATTCTTGTATTCTACTAATTATTTTACTTGGCACCTTATGCTTCCTCTTTGTCTTGGAGGAGAATCTCTCTCTTGGTTTTATAGTTTTAATCATGCCCATAATTGTGAACGGACTTGGGATAAACAAAGCAAGCATTATTGAGTCAATGAGACTCATATAAAAAGATAATGAGTTTGAAGGATACACTCAAAAGCTATGTAGAAGAAATAAACATACTTTCAAAAGAACAAAAGGAATTAGAAAAATATCTAAATTTTTTTAAAGTGGTGGTAGAAGGTAAAAAATATGCCAATGTGCAAATGGAGGAAATCATACCTTTGGTAGTAGATAAATTAAAAAGTGGACAAAGGGATTTGTTTGAATCTAAAAAATCTATTTTGTAGGTTTATGGTTACATTCAAAATTAAAAGGTTATTATTTCCATTAAACCTAAAAACAAATATAATTTTATTAATATTGCTTTGGCTAAGAGGTTATAAGTTCAGACAACAACAATTAAGGGCTACAACTTGAGGGTGAGAATGTTCAAATTTTTAAATATTTGAATATCACCATGGATAAGTATGTTTTAAATTTAGTTTTTCATGCTATTGAAATGGATGACGTGGATATTATTCTAGGATATCTTTGGTTGGATTATTTGGGTACTGTTAACATTAATGTGCAAAAGAAGTTTATGAAGTTATTGTACAAGAAAAATAAGATAACATTGCAGGATATTCTTAGCTTACAAAGCAAGGATCCAAGGAGAAATAAGAAGCAGTTATGGTAAGGGAAAAACAAGTGGTTGTACCCAAGTTTTGTAGGTGAGTTGGAGAGGAGAGGGCAATCCTCCAAGGGAGGTCCCAGGTTCAAATCTCCACCCTACCAAAAAGTTGAATTGGGCATCCAAAATCCAATTTATAATGTTGGTGCGGGCAGGATCGAGTGCGACTCTCGGGTGAATTTGACGATGTAGAACCCCCTGTTCATGGTCTCTCAAACCAAGGCGGCTTCGCAAGGGATTTTTCGCTTAAAAAAAAACAAGTGGTTGTAGAGAAATAAATTAAAGAACAAATAGAAGAAACTAAAACAAAATCTAAGAAGTAGCAATAATAGAGTCCATGGAAGAAGTAGTAGCAACAATTTTCATGGAAATAATAGTAACAAAGTCCAAGTAATAATTGATAGAATAGCATAAGGACACACTAAACAAATGGAACATGAAAGAACATGTAGAAGAATTTAAAACAATGGAGCCAAATTTTGAGTCAAAAAAGGTAGAACATCAAGTTAAGATTGTCGCATATCACCATATACACCACCAGAAGTGACAACAATCTTGGAGGTATGGATTAGGGAAATAATATTATGGTTCTACATGGAATTAAAAGGGTACCAAATATTGAAGTTTTTGGAAAAGAAAGCATAGTGATACTAGTTTTCAAAGTGGTGCAACACTATCAAGAAACAAATGAACCCATAATTTGAATTATCATAATAAAGTAGCATAAGCATGGAGCCAACAAAGCCATTTTAAATACTCAAGTGGCAAAATGGTATACCAGTATCACAAATACCACCACCATTCAAAGTTTCACTAGGATGGATGGATGATCGAGATTGGTACCAATTGTTAACATTACGTAGAAGATCATGTTATCTTGTTTCTTCATATGTTTCGAGGACAAACATTTGTAAGGAGGGTGGAATGTTTGGGTACCTAGGAATAGGTATATGGGGATATGATATTATATTGTATAAGGGTTGGCATGGGTCACACATAACCCAAGGTTGATTATATTATAATATTATATTATATAATAATATTATATTATATAATAATATAATATTATATTAGTAGTTGACTCCCAAAAGTAGAATTAAAATATGGGTATATAAATAATGGATATGTTTCATTGTAATCATCATGGACATCAATCAATGCAATGTTATGCATAAGGGGTTGGACTCAAAATGTACTTATAAAAAAATGGTGAATCCTAATCGAAATCAAGGCGAATCCTAAGCAAATCAAATCAATCATCTTCACACCAAAATTTGGGGTATTTGAAGCCCTAAAAAGTAAGGTCATATTTAGGGAAATTTTTGACCTATTAAATCACCTTATAACTTCATAAAAACACCACCATTAGATCAGGATTGAAAAGATATTTCCAATGAGTACAAATATGTCTATGTTTGGATATATATTGTGGTGAATTGAACCTACGAAAAAATTGGTCCCAAAAATTTTAGGTGAATGGGCTGATGTCGAGGGTCCTCATGTTTGCCAATTTCTAATTTTGGAAATCCTAATATTCACCCAATTTTTTAATATTCACCATTGTGCATAACCCTGATCATATGTAATCATCTTTGCCCATGAAGTGGTGTATGAGACTTTGATCTCTCTAAGTGGCACTCTCATCTTGGGATATCTTGTGGAGTTATTCTTTCCTTAAGGATTATTATTGGTGTTGCCCTACCTTAAGGGTATTATCTATATTTGTCTCATTGTGTGAATTATTATTGGAATAATTATTTGTGGATGAATGATTTGATATTTTTGCATATTGGTGAATAATTTTTGTTAATGAGAATAAAATTTCGTCACATGACTTTTTACAATAGGGGATACATTTATTTACACAACATCTAGTTAGTTGAAATTTTTTCATATTGAATATGGAAGATCTTCCACATAACATTGTGGTGATTCACCTTCCATGAGTTAAAAAATTGCATCATGTGACTTGTCCTTGTGTTTTGTTCTTTAGTGGTGTATCAACATGAATAGAGATAAACTATCTATAAATATCATAAAATAGAAACTTATTTTTTTTATTACCTGTTTTATTTTGAAAATTTTAGTGCCTATGGACTGTCTCATAATGTACTTGTGACAAACCAACCTTTGGCACTTATTTTTGATAAAAGTTGTTATTCCCATAAATTTCAAATACATTTTGAACATGTCACACTGGATCCCTGGGCATAAATTTATACCCTTGACAAGGTGGTTAAGCCACATGCTTAAATCATTTATCCCCCTTAAAAATTAACGGTCTCCATTATGTCAAATTTTGAAATCAAGTCTAAAAACTATTTCTTTATTTTATTTCTTATGATCCATTCACCTTGGTGGCCATGTTGTCCAACCTTAACTAGTGTGTACTTTTAAATGGACTATTTTTATGGTTTTAGTTAACCTATCTAAATTGAGTTCTTTAATGTCAAACTATTATATTACTATGGAAGTACACAATGGAGGTGAATTATAAGTTCTGAGAAGTTCATCATTGAAGATTATGTGCAAACTAAGACAAGTTGTAAGATTTAGCACAAAAGCATTCTCTTCCACCCTCTTGATGATGGTGTATAATCCATAGTGAATAGTTCTAATCTTCTTATGGGGTCTTATAAGTCTCTCCTTTTGAATACATAAACATATTTTATCTCACATCTTGAACTAATATGGGAGCTAATGCTGTCCATGGTGTTGTATTTCAATTTTTTCTTCTCTAAGAGGTCATGGACATGTTATTGGGTATGTCAAATCTATTAAATAAACTATTCTAATTTTTCTAGTTCTTCCTATCCATTAAGTGAGTACTCTATGGTTTTCATAGGTATGGCTACATTAATGGATTCAAAGGGTTAGAACATAAAATAGATATAAAATAGACTAGGTTTTGTAGACCTATGTAGAGCTTGATTGTACCCATGTTGAATTTAGGAGAGATTCTCATTCCACATACATGGGTGCTTGTAATTGCACATTAATAGAAGATGTGTAATAAGTTGATTCACAACTTTAGTCTGACCATCAATAGTAGGATGGAAGGTTATGGACATGGTAATATTAGTGTCCATAATGCTCCATATGGTAGATAAGAAAATGATAAAATAATTGTATCCCTCTCTAAAATAGTGGATTTTAGCAAATCAAAGAAAGTTGAGCCATACATGTCTAAAATAGATTTTAGTAGTATCCTCAATTGAAATATTTTTTTTACAAGGAGTCACAATACCTATTTTTTAAAATGATCTACTACTAGAAAAATACAATCACTACCATTCTTAGATGGGGTAAACCTAAGAGTAAATCCATGGATATGGATTCATAAGAATCGGTTGGAATTGGAATGGTGCATACATTCCTTGTTTTTTCTTGGTCATTTTGACAACAATATAATGGGTGCATGACTTGATGTGCCTCTTGGTATAATTCCTCAACTTGGGCAAACAAAATTACTTTTCAAGGACTTCCAATATTTTCTCGATGCTAAATTAAATTGTTATTCTATAGTGCACTTCCTAAATCATCCTTAAGCATTCACTTAATGGTATGCATAGACTTATCATGCAATATAGAAGATTATCTTACAAACAAAACTTAGAAATATGCTTACCCGTGTAAAGAGCTTGATATGTATCACCAAAACTTGAATCAACTTCATATAATATGGACCACCTAGAAGTCTCACATTCACAAGAATCAAGAAAGATGGTGAATATGATATTTGGTGGTCAACTCAGATAGTTTGCTACTAAATTGGTACTCATTCTCTTATGATTGATGATCAGATAAAATTATTGTAGATATAAAACCTATTTTTGATGTCTTTTATTTTTTAGCTTACTTTATATTTAAATTAAATCAAGAGGTTTTTTATTTGTATGGATGATTGTTTCCTTACCCAATATGTAGTGTTTCCATTGTTTAGATTCTTGGATAATGGCATATAGCTCTTTGTTTTTTTCAATGGATTATATGGGATTGAAATGGGTCCCACCCATATTACATCATTACCACATAGTGGTACTACAACAAATCTTGGATATTATCCATGTATCAATTGGTAAGATTTGAACCTAGGTATCCTCCTTGAAATATTGAGAAATCTAACCGATTGAACTAATACCACTTGATTTGTTTCAATGAGTTTACACAGGTTTTTACGAGGGGTATTTTTGAATTACTTCATTATATGTTTTATAATTTTATTATGTTAGGAAATTAGATGTTATTGTTGTGTGAGAACAACTCCTAATGTGTAATTTAATGCACTAATCACTATGAAAAAAGGTCATTAGATATTAGGTAGGGAAAATATAGGAGATGAACAAAGTTAATATTTTAGCTTCTCAAATGACCTCTATTTAGTATCTTCCCAATGGAATTTGAATCTAGCACCTATTTTGGTAACATGATGTAGTGTCCAAGCAATATGTGATAATCCTAGTACAAATATTTGATAGAACTTGGAAAGACCTAAAAAACTATAGATTTCTATCAAAGTATTTAGGGTAGGCCAATTCTTAATTATCTATATTTTCTTATGATGATTATGGATTTTTATTTGTCAACAATATAACCATGGTACTTGTGGGTGAGATTTTGCACCCTTCACCCACTCTTTCCTTTTTCAAGTTGATGTTTTTCAAGGGTTTTCCAAGTTTTGGAGCATCAGTGGTCGGGTGGAATATCGAGGCAGCAATATTAGTGATGAGTGGCTACAAGTAGCAGGTGTAAAAAAGGTTGTTATAGGAAGCGAGGCAAATAATAGAGTGGGCAGATGTTTAGGCCCTAAATTTCGGTGATGATTTTCTAAAGACCCGCCCACTAGTTGGATGGATATTTTAAATGGTCAATAAGGGTGAAAATATCAAAAAAACCCCACCCACAAGGAAGATAAAAGCCCCCACCCATTGTTGGGTGGGACTTTGAAGCATGAATTGGGTGAAACATTGATAAAATGCCCACCCTCTTTCATGATGTCTCCATGGGTGGAAAATAAGACAAGCAAAGTGACCACCCGACACCTAGACTCCCACCATCGTCTAAGAATTCAAATAAGGGGTATTTATTACTACAATTACCCAGTACCAACCGTGCATATGCAGAGGTGATTGATTTGAAATATACTACCTTCAAGATAATCAATTCCAATCATTCATCACCAAACTAGAATACCATCGATTGAATGAAGGGTCAGAGTAGATAAGAATTAATGATATGGGCAAAAATGGTAGTAGTATAAAGGGCTCAGATCAACCCAATAGCATCTACCCCCTTCTAGAAGATCACCACCATATGGAGGAGCAAAGTACTGGCTAAACTATCAGATCACATCGACACCATTTTCTCGCTTAACGCTATTAATGTTTAATTTTTTAATTTATTGTAATTTATTTATAAATAGAGGAATGCTAGTCATTTCCAAGTTAGCTCTTTGGCCATTACAATTCTCATGTAATACTTTTTATTGCTATGTGAATAAAAGAATACAATTGATGGGCTTTCAATTTTTTTCTTGCACCTTGTGTTGAATGTGAATGCTTATTTCTACTTTGGTTGTTTGAGTGATTCTCAATTAATTTTGCTAAACTAGATTTTGTGGGGTTTGCTTAGTAGTTTTTAGAATTCATATTCACAATTAGGGTTTGGAATTTATTTCTACAATAAGTCGAGCAGATGAGAGTGCTCTAATTTAGAATCCTAGATTCCATGCACTCGTTCGCTGATCCTATAATTTGCTTTCAACTCACTGTACCAACTGCCAAGTGAGAACCTGATTGGATAGTCCGATGGGTAGTATCCTTGTGTTCACAATCAGAGATGTTAAGGGTGTGTGCATCTTAATGTGTTCATAACCCATCCTTGTGATTCTTGGATATGATCTGCCTTTTAGTTCCTTTTCCTCTTCCCTCTTCCTTTTCCTGTTCACGACGTAGGTAGCTAAGACCCCCTTTTTTTAGGAACTAGCTTTTTTTAGATATCAACCACCTTCCGACAATAATTTTTTGTTGGCGCTAGTCCACCCTTTCAATGTCGAATCTCCGACCAATATTTTTTGGTGACTCTATTGAGGATCTAAAAAGTCTCTATTATTTCAGGAAATCAAATCCTGATGATGCTCTAGTTTACTCATATCTTGCAAAATCACCTGATGAATCCTTTGTGCAACATATCCAGATCATATAACCGGTTGCCCCATTCAATATGCTGAAATATTCCCATAACCGAAGGAATCAAGGTTTGATGGGCAGCCTTAGCCTCACTAGCAGAGACAATATGTTCATCTGGTGACTCCAACTCTAACTCTGATGCAAGAACCAAGAATTCTAAATACTGGTGCCAAGATGGCTCAGTTGTGTTACCCCTAGTGGGATGACCCCGATCCACTAAACCTCCAATGTTGGCATGAAATTCCCAAAAGTACCCTAAAAACCTTGACAAAATATGATGGCACTATGGGAATTGCTTGAGAACATCTTAAATATATTTCTACAATAGCACCCCTCCATGGTATATCGCATGAAGATATCATGATCAAACTTCTGGTCTTGTCACTGGAAGGGAGGGCATTATCGTGGTAGCAATACCTTGGGTGAAAAACCATCTTCTCATGGGTAGAATTGGTGAGAGATCTTGTTGACACATTTAATGGATTTGAGGATCCCTTCCAACTCTTTATGCATTTCTCCTTCATCAAGAGGGCCTCTTTTTAATCCATCACAAATTTTAGCATACAATTCAATAGGAGTTGGGATAGGATCCCCTTCAAATACCAATCGTCTCCTAACCAGGCTCACCTATACTGAGTTTGAGCTTTTAGCTCAGATATAAGCCTCCTCCTGTATCAATCTAGGGAAAGGAGAATCCCTCAAATATTTTAGAAGTTTGTGAGGGTTGAGCGACTCCTGCTTCAAGCAGGAAAAACATCTTCAAGATACTCCACCCTCCCATTACCTTTTCTATCTGTTGTTGTTACCCTTTTGATTGCACAAAATCCACCATGGATGTCGCCTAAAGCTGTGCACGAGCCAGGACTATAGTTGTGTGGAACATAAGGGGTGAATATCTTCTCAAGCTCGAGAAGAGGAGATGCAAGCATGAATCCTACAATAAATAATTTTATTACTTACACCTTCTCCCAACAAACAAAGTACCTGGACCAAGTGGGGGATGACACTTGCAAAGAGAAAACAATTTTGGATCCTTTTATATCCAGAAGCACAATGAGCAAGGGCCAATCCATCTTCACAATGGTTTAGCCAATCAAAAAATAAGTTCCAAGGAATTTCCATCCATAAAAGGGCCAATCAATGTGTCCTACTATCGAACATGTGCGAATATGTCAAAGGCGTGCATGGTAGGGATCCCACATCAGGTAGATCCCAAGAACTAGGAACATTGGATCCTGTTACCAAATAAACTAGTATCAAAGGAGGGCTTCCACATGGTAAAATTTATGGCCACATAAATCATCGATTGCATAGGTACTGGTATGTACGATGATCTGCCAAGTTGTGGGTACATCACAACTTGGAAAGATTTTGGGTAAAGTCAGCTGGACTACAAAGAGCATCTCAAGTTCAGTACAATATAGTTTGTTCATTGCAGATTCACTGGATAAGTTCCAAAATGAGTCAGTGGTCGCAGTGTGCCAATCGTACTGTATTTTTTGTAAATAGGTTGATAGCTAAATAAAAGTGCATAAGGTACATGGCCAGATAACATCATCTTGTACCATGGTAACTCATGGTGGACTATTAGGAAGTACATCAATTTTGAAACACCCCCTCATTCTTTGTATTATTTCTTGTGTTGTGTTGTGACCTCGTGTCTAATGGATCAAGGCTCGTGATTTAGGCATGTCTTTGCACAATCCCCAAAAGGATATCCGCTACATTTTTGAAGGTAGTGCCCACTCTTCAATTTTTTTATAAATAGTATCCCTAGAGGGTAAAAGCAGCATGTGTTGAGAAGTATGAAGCCAAGAATGAAGTTGAAACTGAAGATTCCGTAGAGGAGTGGAGATGAGCAAATAATATTTTTATGTGATTGCATTAAAAAGAGGTGTTTTTTTAAGACTAACAAATGCTCCAAACATTTTGTTTGTTCTTGAATCTATTGTGATCCTTGATGGTGTATGTTGAAAAGAGTGTGATCTATGGGGGTGTACCATGGACCACCTTCCTTTTCATTTCTAATATTTATGTGTGTCCTTTGCTTCTTTCTCTTTCCTTAATTCCTTGATATCGCTAATCGACGAGGTTAGTGGTAGTCGTCTTCTTAATTTTATTGTTTCTTGTGTTTTCCTCCCTCCTCTATTCCCCTCTTATTCTCTCTTTTTGGTTTTTCTTATTGTTTCCTTTTACGATTCCCCTTATTTTCTTCCCTTCCACCCTCTCCCTCCTCATTTTCAATTCACCTTCGATTGTCTTCCTCCTTTATCTTGTAGTCTCCTCTGGCTACTTTTGTATGCCCTCACTGTTGTTAGGAATATAAAATCACAAGCAATAAAAAAATGCAAAATTATTAACGTAGAAAATAAAGCACACAAGAGACACACGAAGAAAATAACCAAGATTTATTATTCCATCCAACAAATCTCGAAGAGATACAACCTATAGCAAATCCGTTGTACTTCCTCTTCAATCTCACAATTATAGTCTCTCTTCCTTCTCACATTTTTGATGTTGTACAACATCCTCTTATAAAACGAGGGTTACAATTTTAGAGCAAATCATTAAGGCCCCAAAATTTTAAAAATTTAGTATTTTCAGCAAATTATATTTTTGTCAAAATTTGCCATTTTTAGTAATTACTATTTTAAGAAAAAATTGTTAAAATTTTCCGTTTTTAGTAATTACTATTTTCAGAAAATTGTTTTTTCGTCACAAAATTTTCATTTTTAGTAATTACTATTTTCGAAAAATTATTTTTCATCAAAAAATTCCAAAAATAGTAATTCACAAAAAACTTGGATTGACATGCAATTTGACACACAACTACATAACACCCATATCCTTTCGTAGAGTGGGTCCAAACACTGGCTAAAATAGGGCCTCCAAATTAGAATCAGGCTCCACAACCAATAATCTCCCACTTGGAGACTGATCACAGTAACTCCACCGCTACTGCACTTGTTGGACTATGCTTCAACTTTTGACCTAATTTTTTTTTACCTTTTACTGTCATGTTTGAAGACCAATTGAAATTGAGCAAGAACTTAGTTTCTCCCTGGTTACTGCCTTTGTGAACATATATGCAAGATTTTGGCTAGTGTGTATCTTCTCCAATTTTAGTTGTCAATCTTCCAACACTAAGTGTATGAAATGATACTTGATCTGTATATGTTTAGTCATGGAATGAAAGGTTGAATTCTTTACAATATGAATGGCACTCTGACTATAACTATATAATATTCTATTCTCCTACTTCTTTCCCAACTCCTCCATAAACCCTTGTGAGAACAACATACTTTTCTTCCATTGTTGAAAGTGCAACAACCTTCTATAATTTTGAAATCCAACTTACTACAGTTCCACCTACAGTAAAAACATACCCTATGGTACTCTTGTTGTCTATATCACCTGCCATGTTTGAATCAACATATCCTTGTAAAATAGTGTTAGAACCTCCAAAGCATAATACCTGAGTGATAGTACCTCTCAAATACCTAAGAATCCACTTCACTGCCTCCCAATGTTGTTTTCCTGGATTATTCATAAACCTGCTCACAACTCCCATTGCATGTGCAATATCTGGCCTTGTGCACACCATCACATACATCAAATAGCCAACTGCTGATGAATAAGGAACCTTGGACATATAGTCAATCTCCTCATGTGTCTTGGGACACATCTCTTTGGTCAGTTTGAAATGATTGGCCAAAGGTGTACTAATAGGTTTTGCATCTTGCATCCAAAATCTCTCCAACACCTTCTCAATGTACTCCCCTTGAGACAAAGTTAATTTACAATTTTTCCTCTCTTGTTATTCTCATACCAAGGATTTGCTTTGCAACACCCAAATCCTTCATTGCAAATGAATCTACCAATTTTCTTTTGAGCACATCTATATCCTGCATGTTAGACCCTACAACAAGCATGTCATCTACATACAATAACAGGATAATATAATTACCATTATCCAATCTCTTAAAATAAACACAATGGTTAGAATAACATCTACTATACCCCTATTCTGACATAAACCTGTCAAATTTCATATACCACTACCTTGGAGCTTGCTTCAGGCCATACAAGCTCTTTTTCAACTTGCACACTAATTCCTCCTTCCCTTTGACCTCATACCCATGTGGTTGTTGCATATAAATATCTTCCTCCAAATCCCCATGGAGAAAATTTGTTTTTACATCTAACTATTCAAGATGCAAATCCTCTACAACCACTAGACTTAAAACAGTTCTTATTGAAGTCATTTTAACAACAAGCAAAAAACTTTCATCATAATCAATACCTTTCTTATGTGCAAACCCCTTTACAACAAGTCTAGCCTTATACCTCTTTTTACCTCCATCTTCTTCTTTCACCCTGTAAACCCATTTATTCTGCAATGCTCTTTTTCCTACAGGCAACCGAACCAAATCCTAAGTCTAGTTATGTACCAAGGAGTCCATCTCCTCTTTCATGCCTTGCTCCCACTTCTTCCTAGTTTCTATCTGCATCACTTCTTCATATGTTTCTGGTTCACTAGAGTCAGATAACAATACATAATATAATGAAGGAGAGTAACATTTAGGGGGTCTACTTATCCTGGTAGATCTTCTAACAATATTTTTAAGAGTTTGAGGTGCTTGTTGTTGTTGTTCTTCTAGCACCTTTGGAGTTTCAATTTCATCAAGCACTGTGTATTTTGTGTTTGTTTTTTCCTATTTCTTTCCCTGCAACTGATCCTTATACATGACCTTCTCATTGAATATCACATCTCTACTCCTAATGATTTTGTGATTTGCATAATCCCAAAAGCAATAACCAAAATCATTAACTCCATATCCAATGAAAGTGCACTTCTTGGATTTTGCCTCAAGTTTTGTTCTATTTTCTTTATCAATATGCATGAAAGCTTCACAACCGAAAGTCTTTAGAAATGAAAAATTAATAGTTTTACCTGTCCATGCCTCTTCTGGAATACCACCATCCAGTGAACTTGAAGGCCCTCTATTTATTAAATAAACAATAGTATCCACAACATCTACCCAAAACTATAAGGGCAATCCCGCATGTAATCTCATACACCTAGCGTATTCCATGATTGTCCTGTTCATCCTTTCTAACACACCATTTTCCTGTGGTGTTCCTGGAACTGTCTTCACTCTATGAATCCCATGGTATGAACAGTAACTATCAAACTCCTTGTTGTAGTACTCACCTCCATTATATGATCTAAGACACTTCAACTTATTTCTTGTCTCATTCTCAACCAAAGCTTTCCATTTCTTAAAAGTATCAAAGACATCTGATTTCTTTCGAATACAGTAAACCCAAGTTTTTCTAGTTGCATCATCAATAAAAGTAACATAATAATTAGAGCCACCAAGAGATGATACCTGAGTTGGTCCCCACACATCTGTATGCACAAGCTCTAGCTTTTCACTCTTATTTTCCTTCCCAACTCTGAGAAATCTAACTCTTTTCTATTTGCCATAAACATAGTGCTCACAAAAATCCATATCAATCTGCTTCAATCCTGGCAACAATTTCCTTGAGTGGAGAATCTGCATCCCCTTCTCACTCATGTGCCCAAGCCTATGATACCACAAAGTTATATCCGCTCCTATAGAGGCTAAAGCAATAGAAAGATCAGTATTACCAGTACATACATACAACGTACCTGACTTCTTTCCTTTTGCTAATATTAGTGATCCTTTAGCAACCTTCCATGAATATTTTGAGAATGTAACTGTATATCCTTCACTATCCAACTACCCTATGGAAATTAGATTCCTTCTCAAATCAGGAATATGCCTTACCTCTTTCAGCAACCATTGGTTTCCATTCGGTAATTTTATTTGTATCTTACCCTTTCCAATGATTTTACATGGTCGATCATCCCCCAAATAAACCTATCCAAAATCACCTTGAACATAATATAGAAAATATTTCCTATGGGGTGTGGCATGATATGAAGCCCTTGAGTCTAGCACCCAACAATCATTAAAATTATCTAGTGAAAGGATTAAAGCATCTTGCAATATATCACCTACAACGTTTGCTTCCTGATTATCCTATTTTTCATCTCCTTGTTTTTCTTTTCGAGACCAACAATCTCTTTTTAGGTGTCCTTTCTTCCCATAATGCTAGCATTCCAACTAATTTCCTTTGGATTTGGATCTTCCCTTCTTTGATTTTCCATGTTTCCCTAGGTTCTTTCCTCTCTCCTTCTATCTCCCCCTATTTTCCACACTCAAAGCATTACCTGATGTCTCACCTATGCTTTTCCTTTACATTTCCTCGCTTAGGATAACACCAATAACATCATCAAACTTTAAAGTATTTGAACCAGAGATAGAATTACTCACAACCATGACCAAGCCATTCCAGATTTCTGGCAATGAGCACAAGATCAAAAGAGCCCTAACCTCATCATCAAAATTTACGCCTACAAAGGTTAACTAATTTGTAACCGTGTTAAACTCATTCAAATAATCAGTAATAGACCCACCTTCTGACATCTGCATATTAAATAAATGCTTCATAAGAAATACCTTATTTGAAGTTGAGGGTTTTTCATATAGTTTGGCCAATGCATTCATTAAATCCTTCGTTGTCTTTTCCTTTGAAATATTGAAGGCCACCGATGATGCCAGACACAATCGTATTGTTCCTAGTGCCTTTTTATCTAGAACTTCTCATTCTTCGTCTGATGTCTTCATCGACTTCTTTGTTTTTCTACCTAATGGTAGGTAAAGATCCTTCTAATATAGATAATCCTCCATTTGCATCTTCCATAGCTAGAAATTTTGGTCATTAAACTTCTCAACCCTGAACCTGCCTTCTTTTGCCATTGCTCCCACTCGAATTAGGAAACCTTCCTATCAAGTCAACCTCGCTCTGATACTAGTTGTTAGGAATATAAAATCGTGAGCAATAAAAAACGTGGAATTATTAACGTAGAAAATAAAGCACACAAGAGACACATGGAGAAAATAACTAAGATTTATTATTCCATCCAACAAATCTTGAAGGGATACAACCTACAACAAATTCATTGTACTTCCTCTTCGATCTCACAATTATAGTCTCTCTTCCTTCTTATATATTCGATGTTGTACAACATCCTCTTATAAAACAAGGGTTACAATTTTAGAGCAAATCATTAAGGCCCCAAAATTAAAAAAATTTACTATTTTCGAAAAATTATGTTTTCTATCAAAATTTGCCATTTTTAGTAATTACTATTTTAGGAAAATTATTTTTTGTCAAAAAATTTCCGTTTTTAGTAATTACTATTTTCGGAAAAATATTTTTTCGTCAAAAAATTTTTGTTTTTAGTAATTACTATTTTCAAGAAAAAAATTTCGTCAAAAAATTTTCAAAAATAGTAATTCACAAAAAAAACTCGGATTGACATGCAATTTGACATTGTCCCATCCTTCTTCCCCTCCCTGTTTGTGTGTTTTGTGTGTTTTAGAAGTGTGGCTTTCTAGGTCGTTCTTTCCCACAAGGAAAAAGACCCTATGAGTCGCCAGAAGTGTGGGTGAGATTTTACACCCTTCACCCACTCTTTCATTTTCAAGTTGATGTTTTTCAAAGGTTCACCAAGTTTTGGAGCATTAGTGATCGGTTGGAAGATGGAGGTAACAATAGCAGTGATGGGTAGCTACAAGCAGTAGGCGGGCGAAAGGTTGTTGTAGGAAGCGGAGCAAATAATAGAGCGGGTGGATGTTTAGGCCCCAAATTCAGGCGATGATATTCTAAAGATCCACCCACTAGTTAGGCAGATATTTCAATCGGTCGAAAAGGGTGGAAATATAAAAAAAAACCCCATCCATAAGGAAGATAGAAGCCCCTGCCCATCGTTGGGTAGGACTTTAGAGCATGAATTGGATGGAACATTGAGCAAATTCCCACCCTCTTTCATGATGTCTCCATGAGTGGAAAACAAGACAAGTAAAGTGACCGCCCAACACCTAGACTCTCGTTGTCATTTGAGAACTCAAATAAGGTGTATTTATTACTGCAACTGCCCAATACCAATTATACGTACACATAGGTGATTGATTTGAAATGCACAACCTCCAAGATAATCACTTTTAGTCATTCATCACCAAATCAAAAGACCACTGATTGTATGAAGCGGTAGAGTAGATAAGAATTAATGATCTAGGAAAAAAAGGTAGTAGTATCAAGAGCTAAGATCAACCCTGTAGCATCTACCCCCTTCTAGAAGATCACCACCATCTTGAGGAGCATAGTACTAGCTGAACCAGTAGATCACATCGACAACATTTTCCCGCCTAATGTAATTAATGTTTAATTTTTTAATTTATTGTAATTTATCTATAACTAGTGGAATGCTGGTCATTCCCAAGTGTGACTCTTTGGCCATTATAATTCTCATGTAATATTTTTCATTTCTATGTGAATACAAGAATACAACTGATTGGATTTCAATTTCATTCTTGCACCTTGTGTTGAATGTGAATGCTTATTTTTGCTTTGGTTGCTTGAGTGATTCTCATTTAATTCTACTAAAATGGATTTCATGGGGTTTGATTAGTAGTTTCTAGAATTTGTATTCGCAATTAGAGTTTGGGGTTTATTTTTGCAATAAGTTGATTGGATGGGAGTGCTCTAATTTTGAATCTTGGATTTCATGCACTTTTTGTCAGTCCTAGAATTCACTTTCAACCCGTTGCACCAAATGCTAAGTGAGAACTTGATTGGGTAGTCCTATGGGTAGTATCCATGTGTTCACACTCGGTGATGTTAAGGGTGTGTGTATCTTGATGCGGTTATAATTCGTCCTTGTGATTTTTGGCTATGACCTCCCTTTTAGTTACTTTCCCTCTTACATCTTCCTTTTTCTTGTTTGTGGCATAGGTAGCTAGGATCCCCCTTTTTTTTTAGGAACCGACCTTCTCTGGAGATCGACCACCTTCCAACAACCATTCGATGTTGGCATTGGTCCGCCCCCTCGATGTTGTATCTTTTATCAATAGTACTAAATATTTGTTATGCCAAATGAACATTTCTCCAAGTTATCATATAGCTTTTCTTCAAAGAGTTTAGATTACCTTTCAAACATGTTGAAAATATTCCTCACTACAAATGATTTGGTAGGGTTTTAGGATGTCATCCATTATTCTCAAGATGATTCCAAGTGCATTGGCCAAGCCAAAGAGGTACAAACAACCACTTGAGTAACTCTCCTTGGATATAAATATAGTATTTGATACATTGATGGTCTTAGTGAAATTTTTATCATAGCCAAATTTGAGATTAGTTTTAGTGCAAACTTTTGTGCCATGGAGCTAGTTTAGCAAGTCATCTATCCATGGGAGTGGATTAAGATTCTTCATAAATATTTTCTTTAAATTATTATAACCAATATAGACTATTGGCATTCTATCTTTCTTTAGATTTGATTATACTATTGAAGCACTTGGTCTAATGTGCCCCTTTGGAATCAATAATTTTACTTACTTCTTGATTATAATACATAGATAAGATTCTTCATAAATAATTTTTATAAATTATTGTAACCAAAATAGAATATAGACAATTTATCTTTCTTTAGATCTGATTAGATTGTCAATTTTGATGCACTTGGTTTGGTGTACCCCTTTGGAATCAAATATTTTATTTGTATCTTCATTATAATACATATATGCATTAGGAAAAGATAAATCAAGAAATAAATTGATAAATATTTTACCTCACAATGAAATGGAACTCTTGTTAGTGAGAACAAGTGATCATCTTTTGGTATAATTTTATCCATGTATTTTGGCTACATAGATCCCAAGATCAATAGTGTGGTAGAAACAATCCCTCTTGTGCTTTATGGACTGATCATTAAGAGGATACATTTCCTTGATTTTGATGGAAGTTTATATTATTTGGTCTCTTTGTAAATATTTAGACTAGGGTGCATGTTTATTATTTATGTCTATAGTATGTGTCAAGTTTGTGAGTGAGAGTATGTGTCATGTAATAAATTATGTGAGGTATCTAGTTAGTAAGTGAGAGTTATGAGTGTGGAGTATCAAGTATCAAGTTTAGAAGTAGGGAATTATGAGCAATCATGAGAGACTTTGTATTTATGTAATATGTGAGATTTATTATGTAAGAGAGGAAAATGAAGAGTTAGTTCTCCTGTGAGTTTGAGGAGAGAAAAGGTCAAGAGTCATGTAATGTGAAGAGTCTCATGTATTTACATATTGAAGATAAATCCATGTAATATGTAACTCAAAGAAGCTTTACATTTATGCATTTCTTTAGTAGTTTTAATAAATATTTTTGTGAGATTTATATGAGATTATTTTTTATTTGATATAAGCATGATATTGATATTATTTATGATCCTAGTAATTGATTAACATATGAATACTATATTAATTTGCTAATAGTAGTATTAGATCCTCATTGGTGAGAGACATATTAGGTATCCAAGGTGGAAAGAAGGAGAGCAGACATATTGGAAGAAAGCTACATTGAAGGAGCATTTGTAGGTTTTGAAGTGATAACAATTTTTGAAGGAATGTTAAGATAATGAAAAATTTAAATGATACTAAAGAAGAGAGGAGATTGCAAAAAACATTGAGATGTTAAGATATCAAGACATTTCTTATTGAAGGCAAAGAAGATTGTATATAGAACATGATTGGAGAAGGATATTAGAGAAAAATCAAACATTGGATGAGGAGATTGCAAATAGAAGAATGGAGGAAGAAAATTTAAGAAGTTGGAGGAGAGTGTGGGATAAATCTAGATTGAAGTCTAAAATATTGCAGCAAAGAGACATCCAGTGTTAGTGATAAAGCATTTGGAGATTAGTGTAATATGTCCAACATTGGTGAGAAGGCATTATGAGAAATATACAAAATTTAAGGGAAGATATAGAGCAACCAAAATCTAGATAAGAGAAGTCTAAGGATCCACAAGGAGTTGTGCATTCCAGAGACCAAAAGACTATTGTATAATGTTGCGTTGAAGATGAGTGCATGTGCTTATTGCAATGCTTAAAAGTATAGTGGAAACGATAGTATAAGAAACACAAAATATGATTGGTTGTCACAGTCTAGAGTAACAATCATGTGTGCACATATAAAATACCCAAATTTATATAATAAAAACATATTAAAGGTAAATATTACACCTTTATATTATTCAATGAGTGGAACACACATTTGAATTTGAAAAATTTAAAGTGAATTAATTTAATTATTGGGAGATATATGATTGAATATGTTAGAATTATTGAGTTTTCATTGATTTCAAGGCAAATATCTTCAAGGGTGATTTAATGTTATCATTGATGTCAAGGTATATCTTCAAAGGTGATTTTATATGCTTTAATATTTAAATGAATTATTTAAATATGTGGAAGGTTTATATTTAAATCAAAAGATTTAAATATATAAAAATTTAAATATTATAATATGCATAGGCCAACCTCCTTGAGCGCACCATACAATGAAATTAAATTCAAATGTTTAAATGCATGGGCCTACCTCCTTAGATACAAATGACAAAAGAGAAGCATATTAATATGAGGCCATTAATTCACTTTGGAAAAGGAAAGCAATTCAAATATCCTTCGAGAGGATAGCGAGCATCAAGTAGAATATAAGGGAGGATGTCCCAGAGAGGAGCGTGAGTTCAACGGTGTAGCAACGATCCAAAGGAGGCTTTACATATTTGATTGTGCCACTTTGATCTCAAATGGGTGGTTAGCCCAGTGAGTTTCCTAGCCCATGTTAGGGCTCTATGGTGTAGAAGGTCCGAATTTCAAATCCCCTTAGCGAAATTTTACTATACGACTGAAGTAAAAGGTATGGAAGGTTTAGATATTTGATTGTGCCACTTTAATCTCAACCATTAGGTTAGCCCAGTCGATTACCTAGCCCGTGTTAGGGCACTACGATGTAGAAGGTTTGAATTTTGAATCCCCTCGATGCCTATTTTGTTGTGGTTTTATTGTTTGAGATAGCACAACGAAGGATCCATATATTTTATTGTGCCTTTTGGTTTCATCTATTGGGTAAGCTCAGTTGGTCATAAGCCTACGTAAGGGAGCTACGCTACTAGAGGTTAGAAGGTCGAACCTCATCTATAGCTTGCTAAGTTTTGTTGTGCAAGGTAAGACTAAATTTTTTAATTAAATTTGTTAAAAGGGAGATATACGGAGTCATGTTGTTATTATAAATTTTTACTTTACAAGTTACAAAAGGGAGATATAAGGAGTCATGTTGTTATTATAAAGTTTTATTTTACAAGTTTTAAAAGGGATATATAAGGAGTCACGTTGTTATTATAGTATTTTATTTTGAAATTTTTAAAAAGGAGATATAAAAAGTCATGTTGTTATAAAGTTTTATTTTATAAGTTCAAAATAAGATTATCATTATTAAGGCAGATTTGAAAAGCACACGCAAAAGGAAGATCATCATTATTGAGGCATATTTGGAGGGCACAAATTTAAAACAAGTCAAGACATCAAAGAAGAGAGTAAGATGATTAAGTGCACATATTCACCCAAGAATTCAATTAAAAGGAAGGACAATTAAGCCAACTCAATAAGAATAAAAGGTGCACATGATAGTGGAATAAAAGCAAGGTATTAGCATCTCCAATTTAACACACAAATAAGTTATCTAATACTAGACTTGGGATATATTTAAAATTTAATAAATGTGATATATGTGGAAGTGATATACTAAATGAATGTGAAGAACATATTGGCCAGTTGAAGCTTTCTACACTAGTGCATATCATCCTCTATATGTTCATGAAGTTAAAAGAATTCTAGGTAGAATGTGTCTAAATTACCTTTTAGTTGAAGAAAGCAAACTCAAGAAAAGGTGAAAAACTTGATAACATTATTGATTAAATTTTGGAGCATATTTGAGCAATGTTTGTGAGAAGGTTTTGGAGAAGATTTGAGCAGTATTTACGAGTGGGTTTTGGAGTAAATTTGAGCAATGTTTGTGAGTAGGTTTTAGAGAAAATTGGATCAATGTTTATGAGTAGGTTTTGGAGCAGATTTGAGCAGTGTTTGTGAGCAGGTTTTAGGGTAAATTTGAGCAGTTTTTGTGAGAAAGTTTTGGAGCAGATTTGAGCAGTGTTTGTAAGAAAATTTTGGAGCAGATTTGAGCAAGGGAATTGGTGTCTCCTATGGATTGGTGTCCATGAACTTGAGCAAGGGTATTGGTGTGTCCTATGGATTGGTGTCCATGAAATTGATCAAGGGGATTGGTGTCTCCTATGGATTAGTGTCCATGAACTTGAGCAAGGGGATTGGTGTCTCCTATGGATTGGTGTCCATGAACTTGAGTAAGGGTATTGGTGTCTCCTATGGATTTGTGTCCACAAACTTGAGAAATGGGATTGGTGTCTAATGTGGATTGGTTTCCATGAACTTGAGCAAGGGGATTGGTGTCCACAAACTTGAGCAAGGGGATTGGTGTCTCCTATGGATTTGTTTCCATAAATTTGAGCAAGGGGATTGGTGTCTCATGTGGATTGGTGTCCATGAAATTTTATAGGGGATTGGTGTCCATGAACTTGTATAGGGTATTGGTGTCTCCTGTGGATTGGTGTCCATGAACTTGTATAGGGTATTGGTGCTTCCTGTGGGTTGGTGCCCAAAAATTTATTGAAGAAAAATATAAGCAATATTTTGTCATGGTTTTCTCCCGAGAGGGTGTTTCCACGTAAAATAATTATCTCTTATGTGTATGGAAATTATGCATTGATTTATTATTGCATTCATATTATTGTTGTTGTCATTTGGATTAAATTTTTTTTATCTTATATTTTTCAACCCCCCTCTCTGTATAAGCTTGTGTTATTCAATTGGTATCATAGCAGGTTCATGAAATCCTAACAACTTGAAGGAATATCTTACAAGAACACACATGGCTTGCCAAGAAGATTTTTCATCAAATAGAGCTCCATTGTTTGATGGGACTAATTATGCTTTCTGGAGCATAATAATGCAAACCTATTTGATGGTACATGGCTACAATATATGGTAATCCATTGAGTATGGGTTCACACCACCTACAACTCTTCCCACGGATCGATATGGCAAGAAACCATTTGAAAATAATGTCAAGGCAATGAATGCAATATTAAGTGGGTTATGCAAATCAGAGTTTGTGAAAGTCATGCAATGCACCTCATCAAAAGAAATATGGGACAAGTTACAAAGAACATATGAAGGATATGAAAAGGTTAAAATGGCAAAACTTCAAACCCACAGGAAGAAGTTTGAAGATTTGAAGATAAAATATGAGGAAGATATTGCCAAATATCTACTCCATGTTGATGAAGTTTTCAACACCATTCGTGGACTTGGAGAAAATATTGAAGACTCTAATATTGTTTAGAAAATATTAAGGTCACTTCCTATGAGATTTGATGCAAAGGTTTCAGCGATTGAAGAAATAAAGGATCTTAAAACCTTAAGCATGGATGAGCTACACGAAATTCTCACAGCCTATGAGATGAGGACTGAAAAAGATCAAACATCCAAATGAGAGGTCACGTTTAAAGCTTCAAACAAGACAAATAATAAATAACCAGAGTCAAGTGAATAATCAAGTAGTGGAGAAGAAGCTAACTTTGTGTGAAGAAATAAGAAGGGTCCAAGAAAATACAAAGGTATGCATTCTATGAAATGTTTTAATTGTGGTAACATTGGTCACTATGCATATAATTTCCCACAAGCTAGAAGTAGTAGCAGTGAAGAAGAAAGAAAGCAAATTTTATCATGAAAATAAAAGCAGACACGGTCAAAACAAGCATGAGAACAAGATATTTCAAAGGTACAAGAAAAGTCTTCATGTTGAGAAAGCAAGCAGTTCTTCTATCAGTGATGAAAGTCTCTCTTATAGTGAAAGAAAATAAATCCTATTTTTGGCCATAGAGGAGAAAGAAGAAGCTCCTGATGTCAAAAACCAAGAAAAATAGAAAGATCTAGAAAATGAAGAGGAAGCCATAGTGGACATAGAAAATGAACTTGTTGTTGCTCTTGAAGTGTTGAAAAGGCTTAGAAAGAATAAATCAAGATTGAAGAATCAAGTACAATAGGATGAGAAGACAAAGATAAATTTGTTGCAAGAACTCATTAAATTGAAAGTTAAATTTGAAGAGGTAAAGCAAATTGAAGAAGGTATGTCTGAGCAATTAAAGGCAAAAGAGTTGGAATGTGAAAAACTGGAGCATGAGGTTGTCTCTCTAAGAAATAAAGTGAATGAATCTAATGATAAGCTACATAAATTTGAGAGAAGCACAAAAATGGTGGATGATATTGTCAAAGCACAAAGATCTTCGGTTATAAAGACTGGAATTTTTTTTGAAGAAAGTCAAAAGAAACAAAATGCGGAGTCAAGCTCAAAAGGAACATAGGCATCAAATAAAATTATTAAAGAAGAGCCTAAGACCTATGCTAATGTGTTGAGAAGTGGAAGCATCAAGAAGGATGCAAACAAAGCATCATCAAGGAAAAATTCCATCACAGAAAGAACAATGAGAGAACCATGCAGTAATATCCTCCAAGGAAATCAGACAGGTTTCAATATTTCTTCCATAATTATTGCTTTTCATGTCACAAATTTAGTCATAAAGCTATACAATGTAGGATTCATGCTAAAAATAATTTTGCCTTCACCAAGAGGAATTTCAATTCATTTGCACCTCTCATGGACCACAACATCATTTTTTACAAATGTAATAATTTTGGGCACATAGTTATATGGTGTAGAACAGTGTTCCATGAAATTCCAAAATCAAGTAAGAAGGAGGATGGTCAAGTTGTTCAAAAGGATAAGTCTTCAAAAGTTTGGAAAAATAAAATGGAACAAGAAAAGGAGAATTGTAAGTTGGGAGTAATTTCACTTCCATCTCATCATTGAACACCTCAAGAAGAGAGGGTAGTAAGGGGGATTTGTCGAGTGTCTTATATTACAGCCTCGAGGACCCTTTCCCATTGATGTCAAAGGGGGAGAATTTCAGTAAGGGGAAGCAACTTGTGATCCTGTTTTACTAAAGGAAATTTCTTTCGCAAGGTTGCCATCAATGACAAAGGGTGATATTGTTAGAATTATTGAGTTGTCATTGATGTCAAGTCAGATATCTTCAAGGGTGATTTAATGTCGTCATTGATGTCAAGGAAGATATCTTCAAGGGTGATTTAATATCGTCATTGATGTCAAGGAATATATATTCAAGGGTGATTTTATATGCTTTAATATTTAAATGAAATATTTAAATAATAAAGTGGAAGGTTTATATTTAAATCAAAAAATGTAAATATATAAAAGTTTAAATAATATAATATGCATAGGCTGACCTCCTTGAGCACACCATACAAAAGTGAAATTAAATTCAAATGTTTAAATGCATGGGTCGACCTCCTTGGTTGCAAATGACAAAAGGGAAGCATATTAATATGAGGCCATTAATTCACTTTGGATCAAGAAATAAATTTGAATATCCTTCGAGAGGAGAGTGAGTAGTGAGTAGAAGACAAGGGAGGACATCCCAAAGAGGAGCATGATTTCAGCAGTGTAGCAGTGATCCAAAGGAGGCTTTAAATATTTCATTATGCCACTTTGATCTCAACTGAGTGGTTAGCCTAGTCGGTTGCCTAGCCTGCATTAGGACGCTACAGTGCAAAAGATCCAAATTTTGAATCCCCTAAATGGGTTTTTGTTGTGTGACTGAAGTACAAGGTATGAAAGGTTTAAATATTTGATTGTGCCACTTTAATCTCAACCATTGGGTTAGTCCAGTCAGTTGCCTAGCTTGTGTTAGGGTGTTGCGGTGCATAAGGTTCGAAGGTCAAATCCCCTCGACACCTATTTTGTTGTGGTTTTGTTGTTCAAGATATAGCGATGAAGAATCCATATATTTTATTGTGCCCTTTGGTTTCATTCGCTATGTTATCTCAGTTGGTCATGAAACCGCATTAGGGAACTGTGCTACTAGAGGTCAAAAGGTTGAATCTCATTCGCGGCTTGCTAATTTTTGTTGTGCAAGGTAAGGGTAAAGTTTTTAATTAAATATGTTAAAAGGGATATATAAGGAGTCGTGTTGTTATTTTAAATTTTTACTTTAAAATTTACAAAAAGGAGATATAAGAAGTCATGTTGTTATAATAAATTTTTATTTTGCAAGTTTTAAAAGGGAGATGTAAGGATTCATGTTGTTATTACAGTATTTTATTTTGCAAGTTTTAAAAAGGAGATATAAGAAGTCATGTTGTTATAAAGTTTTATTTTATAAGTTTCAAAAGAAGATCATCATTATTAAGGCAGATTTGAAAAGCACATGCAAAAGGAAGATCATCATTATTGAGGCAGATTTAGAGGGCACAAATTTGAAACAAGTCAAGACATCAAAGAAGAGAGTAAGAGGATTAAGTGCACATATTCACCCAAGCATTCAATTAAAATGAAGGACAATTTAGCCAGCTCAAGAAGAAGAGAAGGTGCACATGATAATGGAATAAAAGCAAGGTATTAGCATCTCCAATTCAACACACAAGTAAGTTATCTAATAATAGACTTGGGCTACCTTTAAAATGCAATAAATGTGAGATATATAGAAGTGAAAGACTAAATGAATTTGAAGAACATATTGGTCAGTTGAAGTTTTCTACACTAGTGCATATCATCCTCTATATGTTCATGAAGTTAAAATAATTATGGGTAGAATATGTCTAAATTGCCTTTTAGTTGAAGAAAGCAAACTCAAGAAAATATGAAGAACTTGATGCCATTATTGATCAGATTATGAAGCAAGTTTGAGCAGTGTTTGTGAGTAGGTTTTGGAGCAGATTTGAGCAGTATTTATGAGCAAGTTTTGGAGCTTATTTGAGTAATATTTGTGAGTATATTTTGGAGCAGATTTGAGTAGTGTTTGTGAGTAGGTTTTGGAGTAGATTTGAGCAGTGTTTGTGAGTAGGTTTTGGAGTAGATTTGAGCAAGTGTTTGTGAGTAGGTTTTGGAGCAGATTTGAGTAGTGTTTGTGAGCAGGTTTTGGAGTATATTTGAGTAAGGGGATTGGTGTCTCCTATGTATTGGTGTCCATGAACTTGAGCAAGGGGATTGGTGTCTTCTATGGATTGGTGTCCACAAACTTGAGCAAGGGGATTGGTGTCTCATGTGGATTGGTGTCCATGAATTAAATAATTAAAGAAATAAATTGAAATTGAAAGAAGTGATTGAATGATTTGAAATTAAATATTGAAAAAAGAAAGATTATTTGAGAAGAAAATTGAAAGGAAGAAGGGAGTTAATGAAACTTGAAAGAAAAGTTGAATTTTTTTAATTAGATAATGTAAGGGTATTGAAAGGGTCCCCAAACCTAAATACATAAAAAAGGAGTGGCATGGTCTCCAAACTAACAAGAAGTACCATGCAAGATAACCAACCATCTTAACTAAAAGACACAAAAACACACTAGCTGGCCAACCACCCAACCTACAAGGGAAGGAACCTAGCATGAAAAGAAACCATAAGGAGAAAACCCAAGATAGTTACACCAATGAAGGTGGATTGCCAACCTTTCCCAAATCCTTATGGGGAAAATTCCTTTGTGATTTTGGGTAATTGCTTAGATATCCTTGATGTAGGCAATGATCACCTATAGAGAACCACAAAGGGCTTGATGTTTATCATCTAGAGATCTTAGGAATGAAATAGCATCAGCAAAAGTCAACTCTAGAGCCTAATATTTAGCTTTAGCTAGGTCAATTGAAGATCTACTTTTCTTCCTACCTAGGGACTAAAAATATTTATCGATCATATCCAACATCATAAGAGGAGACGTATTTTGGGTCACCCTTGAGGAAAGCCTTTTGGATCATCTAGTTTGACCACCATGAACACCTTTGGCAGAAGTAGAAACACTTCTTGATAGTTATACTTTACCATTAATGGAATTCATTGGGATTTCAAATTCCTCGGACTCCAAATCAAAATAATTACCAAAGGAGGGCCTCTTATATTTTTTTATTCAATCTCCCCAAAAACATTTAACAGAAACAAAAGCAACTCTTGATAAATTAGCTTTCCCACAATCAAAATTTATCAAGCTTTTGAATTCCTCAAGCTCTTAATCCAAGTAACCACTAGAGGAGGAATTAGAGAACATCGAAGGTGGATCAAAAGCCAAAGGAATTTTTTGGTTTTCAATTTGGGCTAATGCTTCATCCACCTTCACTCCTCTCTTTCCTACAACATGCTAAAAAATTAGCAAGATTAAACCTTGGTGAATTGGATCCATTCCTTTACCACCTCTAACATCAGTCAAGGTCTTCTCTAGAGAGTAGAAGAGGAAGGAAGGAATTTTCATAGGCCTCTTCCACCTAAGGTGATTCAAAAACATGATATGGAAACTACGTAGAATATTTTACTTATAGTCCAACATTAAAAAATATATAATAACATCGATAACTTGACCCCATGGGTCCCTAAGCTCTTTAGCATCATAACCATTTTGCAACTTGGGCATATATTCATCTTATGCCAGGAAGAAACCCAACTCCCTAAGTAGAGAGTGCTTTGGCCTGTTGTGATAAGCGTTGTCAGCTAGGAGACCTGTCACTTCTATCGATTTCATAATTTTGAATTTTAGACCCTCCACTTAGACCCATACTTTCCTCCAATAAAGCACCATCATCCTCGAAAGGACATTGTGGTGACAATGGAAAACCTAAAGATATTATATAAGACCACCTTTGCAAAGGATTTTCTTAACATCATCATCCACCACAAGAGAGTTGGGTTCCAAAGTAATAATCTACCATTTTGGCCCATCTTCTTCTACCCACTAATAAGCTTTAAACAATCCAACCAACTGCAAAGCTTCCCAAGATAACTCGATCTGAAGAAGAGTTCCCCCCATAAATATAAATAACTAGAACCATTGAGTAAGCCCAGGTAATAATTTTCAATGGGAAGTTAAAAACATGCCTAAAACCTTGATATCATAGATACAAAGGATGGACTTGATGAGCAAAAAATATTCCCCACACATGGGGCTGATAATCCTTATAGCTGCACCAATCAAGTGGAGATGAGAGTTTGAACTTAGAAAGCTTACCCTATTTTCAAAATAAAACAATGTGAGATAAGATAAAGAGGTGGTTATTTCAGAAGCAATCATGGGAGGGAGAGTTGACACATGTCCATATTGATGAATGAAGCCTTAAGAACTGGAAAAAAGCAAGGTAACCCAAGATAAATCATCATGAGAAAAAGTGGCCCAAAGACTGAAGATGCAAACATGGCACACCGACCAGTAGCCAAGCGAGCAAATGAATGAATACCCACTACAATAGAAAAATATAAATGGTTCATCGCAAGTGAAGCTACATATACCACACATGTTGCTTACAACGAGTATACTTCCATAATTGGACACACTTGAAAAGCATACTACCCCATGTCGATCCACAAGGTCCAAATAACTAAGCCAACTAGGACTAATGATGATGTTGACGAGGCCCGAACGAATCTAGCCAATAGATCAAACCCACCACCAATCCTACTAACAAAACCTACCAATAGAGAAAAACCACCACCAATCCTGCCAATGGATTTGGCTAAAAAAGCAAACCCACCACCAACAAGTCCCCCAATACCAAAATATTTCCAAAATCACCCAATTATGGGCCCAACAAGGAATGGTGCCAAAGTACTACTAGAAAAATTTGAAATTTAAAAAATAAGAGGAAATTGAATCTAAGTGGTGGGAAACCCAGACGATCCATAAAACAAATAGTAGAAGGGTCCAACTACCACATCAAGGAGAGAAACTCTACCAAAAGATCTCAATAAAAAGTGGATATCATCATAAATAATGATGAGTCAAATATCTACTTCATCCAAGAGCCTCGGGAGGCTCTAAGGGTAGTTTGAGTTCTAAACTTTAAGACCCTATTGAGATAAACCAATATTAGCCATGTGATTATCCAGATTATTCCCTTCCCTAAAAATATGTTGAACCAAAAACTCCTTTCTCAAATTAACAATTCTAAAATGTTTAGCAATCATATTAGCTATGTTATAACTTGGAATTTTAGAGGAGTTGATCATATTAACCAAGTTCAAGGAATCCCATTCAACACAAATCTTCTTAAAGTCCAAATATTCTAACAATAATAGGCCTTTATACAAAGCCCTGGCCTCAGTAAAGTGGGAATTTTGAGAGGATAGAAACTCTATGTAAGAAAATAATATTTCACCTTTATCATTTCTTACCACCCCTCCCACACCATCTATCCCTGGATTAACTTTCGATGCACTATCAAAATTAAACCTCACCCAACCAGCTAGGGGGAGCAAAAACACCCCCCAACTTGAATAGTCGAATGAGGAAAGCCGAGCCTAAGTTCCAAGTTAGCTTCTACTTGGTAACCTCTACCCAAGTTAGGAAGGCAGGTGACCACATTTTCAATGGTGCTTAAAAGCACCCTAGAGCTTACAAACTTTGAATCCCTTTTTTTAATCTTTGAAAGCTCTTTGGTTTCTTTCCCACCATATGCCCCAATAGAGGTGGGGAAGCAATAATTTCCATAGGTAGTTAAGACTCTAGGATTTAAAGGGTGGTCCCATTGAGAACAAATATCAACCAAAGCATTGGGAAGGACCCAACTGATCTCGAGGGACAAAAAAAATTTACTTATGACATCCAAGGAAAAGGAGCAATGAAAGAACAGATGTTCAAAATTTTCTTCATAGGATTCACAAAGGTAGCAGTGATTAGGCAAAATCATACCTCTTTTACATAAATTCTCAATGGTAAGAGGTTTGTTTTGAACAACCAACCAAAAGAAGATGTTGACTTTGGGAGTCAAATACTTAAACCACAATTGATAGGGGGAAGCCAAACAGTGGTATTCCAATCAAGGAGGGCATAATCTAAACTTATCGAGAAGGAACCATCATTATCACATTTCTAGACTAGATTATCCTCGAAATCCAGTTGTTTTATCACTTGAAAATTGAGCATATGGGAAGTCGTAGACCAGGATAACTCTATTTCTCTACTGTAATTAGTTATAGGGGAGATTTTAAAATTTTATTTTCATTCTCCAACCCAATGAAATTAGCTATCATGCACCACCCCAACATCTTAGTAAAAAATTTAGTTGGCCTTAAGGAGGGATCTTCATAAAGAGGAGTATCTCTCACCTAATATTATTTCTAGAAATTGATGGAGTTGCCATTTCCCAGGACCCATCTTGACCCATTTATAAGCACAAATATGGATTTCACCAAATTATTCCAAAAAATAGAGCTAGTGGCTAGGAGAGGATCAAAAAGTAAATTACCTTGTTGATTCAGGTATTTGACATAAATTATACTGATCCAATCAGTCCTCTCCTTTTTAATAGTCTCCATCGCTACTTTAACACATGGGCCTCATTCATCTAATGAATTCGTTTGAGGCCCAAGCCACCACTATCTTTGTTGCTATAAGATTGATCTCAAGAGACAAGGTGGAATTTCCTCTTATCCTATGATATAGACCAAAGGAAGGCCTTTTGAATACATTCTATCTTAGAAATGACCTTCATCGAAAGTCTAAAAATATACATAAAATAGATAAGGATGATTTGAAGGGTCGATAAAAAGAAGGATCTTTCCAATTTGGCTCAACAAATCCCCTTTCCAGCTAGAAAGCTTCTTTTGCAGCCTCTCCACGAGTAGATCCCAAAAACTCTCTTTCATCCTACCATTGAACAGAGGTAATCCTAGGTACACCACTGATAACTCAACAATGTTACACCCAAAAATATTGGTAATTTTCCTTTGCCTAGCCAGCAGAGTATTCATGAAATACAATTTACTTTTTAATAAGTTGACTTTATAACCCATCATTCTCTCAAAGAGATCCAAAATTTTCTTTATGTCTCTATCCTGAACCACAAATGTCAAAAAATATAGAAGGGTGTCATCAACAAATTGATGATGCAAAATAGGATTCATCGTAAGGGTTGGGTTAAGGCCCACAATATTAGGATCCATCAAGATAGACCTACCCAAAGCTTCAACCAAAAGGATGAAAATATAAGGAGATAAAGGGTCCCCTTGGTGAAGGCTCCTAGAGCTCTGGAAGTAACCAACATGTGAACCATTAACCAGCATCAAGAATTTGGAAGAAGAGAAACAAGCTCTCATCAAGTTAATCCACTTTTGACTGAAACCAAATTTCAATAACACCTCCACCAAGAAGTCCTAGGACACCCTATCGTAAGCCTTATTAATGTCTAGCTTTAGAAAGAGACTAGGTCTACCACTCATCTTCACTGAATGCATAATCTCATAACTCCATACGATATTTGCATTCTTGCCACAAAGCCACTATGTGCTTTGTCAATCAGAAGAGGCATCAAAGGCTTTAATATGTTAGCTATTATCTTAGAAAGAATATTTTAGAATATATTATAGATTCTGGTGGGATGAAAATCACTAAACTTGATCATTGTAGGAGATTTTAGAATCGAAGCTAGAAAAGTCAAGTTGACTCTAGCAGGGATCAAACAAGAGGATTGGGAAAATCTCACTGCATCACAAACCTCCAAACCAACTATTGTCCAAAAATATTAGAAGAATAATGAGGGAAATCCATTTGGACCCAATGCCTTTAAGCATCCATATTGAACACCATCGACTTAATTTCATCATCCGTAAAAGGCTCTTCCAGGATCAGATTCATGTCCCTAGAGACCAGATTTGGGATGGAGCATAAAAGTTTGATATTTGCCTCTCTATCTCTGACATCCTTTAAACCTAGCAATGATTCAAAATAAGCTACTACCTCTACTATGATTACCCAGATATCCATTGAGTTGGTGCCATATTCCTTATGAATCTCACAGATCCTATTCGAACTCTTGTACATCAAAGTTATCAAATGGATGAATTTAGTATTACGATCACCATTTTTAAACCATAATGCCCTCGATTTTTGTTTCCAGCATTTCCTCCTTACTCAACGTATTGTGGAGCTCAACCAACAAATCTTCTCCTTATTTATAATTTCCATAGAGAGACTCAAATCCTCCACAATAGATTCAATATCTTTAAGCTAGCTTTTTAGAGATTTTTTCTTTTTAAATATGTCATTGAATATATATTTATTCCACACTTTGAGATTAGATTTGATCAACTTGATTTTATTAGCTACTCTAACGATACCTTCACCTGGCAACCATACAACCCACCATTATTTAATTTTAATTTCAAGATCATTATGGAAGCACCACATGGCCTCGAACTAAAAAGGCCTTGGAAAAAGTTTGAGTATAGAGAAGACTCAAGAGGGTTGTGATCAGACATTGGTTTGGGTAAAGAAATCAAAGATGCATCACCAAAGAAGGAAAAACCTTGCTTTGACACAAAAAATTTTGTCCAATGTGACAAGGGCTAAATGCTCATTGACCCTTCTATTACTCCAAGTGAATCTAGAGCCTTTTAGATCCATATCCATCAGCTCACCTTGGTTGACAAAATATACAAAATCCTCCATGCTTTTAGAATAGGGATAGTTACCACCTTTTTTTTCGAGGGCTATAAGAAAGAATTAAAATCCCCAACTAACACCCAATATTCGTTAGCAAAGTACTCCCTCATATTCAAAAAAGAGGACCAAAAGGTCTATCTATTGGGGCCTGAATTCAGAGCATAAACATTAGACATGACGCACCTAAAGTTTAAGAATTTACAACAAAATAAAATATTGATGACTATTTTTGAGGAAGATTTAAAAAACATCTACTTTGAAAACATCCCAAAAATAGAGACGCCACTTGAAGAGCCATTCATTGGGCTGGCCATAAACCCGACCTCTTTCCAAATAGAATTTTTGACAATATCAAAATTATCCACATCAATTTTAGATTCCTGAATAAAGATAATATCTAGAGCTACCTCTTTCCTAATAGATGATTTAGAGGATCCATTTAATCCTCTAATGTTCCATGAAAGGAATTTTATTGATAAAATTTAGGGCAAGATTTAATCCTCTAATATTCGTAGCTACCTATTTCCTAATAGAAAAGTTGAATTAATTGAATGAAATTCTAAAATATGAAGAAATTGAAGAAGAAAGAAGAAAGAAAAAGATTGAAAATGAATTGAAATTGAAGAAAAATATTTGGAAGTAATAAGGAATTCCACATCAAAGGAACAATTACCATGGAAAAAAAGCAAAGGAAGATAAACATTCAATGTGTACCATCAAATGAGATCACAATAAATAAAAGTCTTTAAGAAATCACTTACAAGAAGTTGAAAATATGGGTCAACGAAATTAGTAGAATATCTACAATCCATTCATGAAAAAGCTAAAGATAGAGTTTTTTTAATACTTCAACATTGCTTACATGGTTTTATAAAGTATGCTAACAGACATTATGAACATCATATTCCAATACCTATTAGAATATGAAAAAAAAAAAAACATACAAGGCAATGCTTATTCTAAATGATCTCAAGACAAAAAGACAAGGAAAATTTGAAGAATTGAAGAACAAACCTTTAATAAAAGATGTGTGTTGTGATACTAATGATATTTATCGAAATAAAAAATAGAATGGTGGTTCAAATGTCTATACAAAATTTGGAAATAATACACACAATGTGAATAGATGTAAGCATTGCAATAGATTTGGACACAAGGAAGAAAAATGTTGGGATCTTTATCCTTGTAAATTTTGTGGAGGAAATAATCATCCTCAAAAATATTTTTGGCATAAAGAAAATAATCATAATGATATAAATCATGAATGGAAAATATTATTGATGATAGCATTAAATAAACCTATATAGAAAATCATTTTTAAGATAATTCCAAAAGCAATCAGAGTTACTACTAGATCTAGAGTTGAAAGGTCAAGATCAAAATCAAATACTGAAGACACTTGAAGGCACAAGATCTTCATACCAAATAATGCAATATATGGGGGGTGTTGGAGGTATTACATTATTTTATCCCTTTGTAAATATTTAGATTATGATGTGTGTTTATTATTTATGTCTATAGTATGTATCAAGTTTTTAAGTGAGAGTATGTGACATATAATTAAGTGTGTGAGGTGTCTAGTTAGCAAGTGAGAGTTATGAGTGTGAAGTGTCAAGTTTAGAAGCAAGGATTTATGAAAATCATGAGATACTTTGTCTCTATGTAATATGTGAGACTTATTATGTAAGAGAGAAAAACAAAGAGTTAGTTATCACATGATTTTGAGGAGAGCAAAGGTGAAGAGTCGTGTAATGTGAAGAGTCTCATGTATCTATATACTAAAGACAAAGCCATGTAATATATAACTCAAATAAGATTTGCATTTATGCATTACTTTAGAAGTTTCAATAAAGCTTTATATGAGATTTATACGAGATTATTGTTCATTTTATATATGCATGTTATTAATATTATTTATGATCTTGGTGATTGATTAACCTATGAATACTACAATAATTTGCTAACAATTTTACCCATCATCTTGCTTTATATGGAATTAACTAAGGAACCACAAGTAGTAGGAGATACCTATGGTCTTCTAAAGCATTGACCTCTAGTAGTGATGATGATGATGATCCAAGATCTTGAATCATATACACCATATCCTTTCCACATGAATGATCATCCCAAGATCGCTTTACAAACTATTGGAATTGTAATCTCACTTCTAGCCAAAGATGACATTGTATAACGTAATCTTATATAGGTCTTGTTAGGAACTATTACCATCATAGTTGAATTAGTGTGATAATAAGAGTGGTTGAAACCACCCATCATAAGGTCTATGTGTTTTTGTTAGTTAAGGTTAGTTGTTATCCTCATTTGAAGGTTATTATGCAATATTGGACAAGGATTTTGTATTTAAATACTTTCATAACAATAAAGAAAATCATCGAAGCATTACCATTAGTGGTATCAGAGTAGGTCAAAGGAAGAGACAACTCTCCTTTTCATCCATATGTCTCTTGATTCAATGCAAAGAGGCTATAAAGCACTCCATTAATAAATTATAGGTCGTGAAAGGAAACTCCTTGTAGTTCAAGGAGATTGCCCATATAAATTATTTAATTTTTGTTCTAGCATTTAGAAAGAAGGTAGGTTTGTGGTACTATTTTGAACACATTATACTCATAGAGAAAGTTACCTTTGTCGGTATTACATTATTTGGTACATTAAGTACCATTATAAATATTTAGATTAGGAGTCTGTTTAATATTTTTGTCAACAATAGGTGTCAAGTTGTGAAGAGTGTTTAGTTGTCAAGTATGCAAGTGTGAGTGTGCAAGGTGTCAAATGTGCAAGTGAAGAGTCATAAGTGATAGGTGTTAAGTGTAGAAGTGAAGATTTCATTTAAGATGTGTCAATATGTGAAGTAGGACATTATGTAATCATGAGAAGCTTTGTCATAATGTACATGTGAAAGGTTGCATATCCCATGAGTTAGAGGAGAGTAAAATTCACGAGTATTGCTATATATTGGAGATAAAGCTCCATTCTATGTAATGATTTTATAATGAGTTTTGAATTTATTATTGTATATGAAAGTTGATAAATACAGCTTTTTAATTTGTGAAATACTGATGTGAGTTTATGTGAATGTGATTATTCAATCCTATGAATTTTACCCATAAGATATTTTAGGCATATTTACCAATAATTCCATCAAATCCCACCTCTATAAGAAGTTGCACGAAGTAGAGCATATTTGAGAAGGGGCTTGACCAACTTTGAACAAGTGACCTCTTGATATACGTTATATTTTGTAGATCCATGCCTATTAGATGACCTGCTTCAAATAGGTGATCAACTTTGAAAGGGTGAATATTGGATTTCATTGAACTATACACCCTAAACACATACATGGTGTTGGGTGTGGCATCTAATGATCAGACACTATTGTAGATTTTCTAGGTTGGTCCACATAAGAAGACACACTTCCATGTTGAACCTACAGGTTTGCCATAGATTATTTTAACTACAAATTCATTTCCCACGCACCTAGTGAGGGAATTCAAGCTCCTATTATTGCTGCAAACTCTAAGAACGATATTGTTGGATATACGACAACTCAACATGGGTGCGTGTACCCTTTCATCAATATAAAATAACCAGGAACTAAAATTTAGTCTATAGATAACATCCTCCATGAAAATGATATAGTGTTATCTTCAAATAATTACATGACCTCAAATAAAGGAATTCATGATCATACAATTGCACAAGGTCCTTTTATGAAATAAAGACTAGTTTTAACAAATATTTGAATCATCATCGGTTTGTAATTGGTTTCTTACTATATTTCTTGGGTATGCAATCTCTAAAGGTACTCTTTTAGTTGGTGTAGTTCTTGTTTCCTTTTGACTCCATGGCATAAACATAGCTACCTTTGAATTCAGTAATTAAGATGACAAGAGTCAGGTCCTTGGGATTAACTTTAACTATTATTTTCTCAATATTGATGTCATTTTCTTCCTACTTGTGAGCTTTTGAACATAGGGACATTCTATACAAGGTACACTAAACGTTATGCTTCCAACCCTGGTCGTCAATGGCCAGTAAAACAACTCTTTCTAATTATCTTACATGAACCATGAGAAGGCTCATTGAAGCCCATATTTTTTCTTGTTAATGGATGCAAGTGAATAAGGAGTTTCATAAAATATTTTAAAGCATTAAAATATTTTGAGAATATTCCTTAAAGATTATAGATGAAGAAATATGCTCTACCCATTTTTTTGCTCGATAAGATATTGTTGACTTCTTGCAATTTGGCGCATCAATCAATTTACGAGTACAACCTTATATAAACTTGTTGAAAATAAATTTTGAGGCCAATGTAGTTAAATTAAAATATTTCGATTTTGTAAAGGTTTAACATGGCTAATGGTGACCCAAAGTTCCTATTGACCAATTCCTAACTCTTTTGAGGAAATAATTATTCTACTTGGAAAATAGAACTAAACTTGATTTCGAGGAAGTTAAGCATCCAATCAATTCTATTACAACTTTTTTTTAAGAAGGAATACCATCTCCTATTATTGGAATCTATAGATGTAACAAAAAGGAGATAAAATACTCATAATATCTTGTTTCTTTCAAAAATATAATTTGTTTTTTAGTTTTAATATTCTTTTAAACAACTTTAATCATTAAAAATAAAATATTAAAATGTCAAATAATAAAAACTATAAAAATATAATTAAAAAATATATATATAAATAAGATTAAGTTTTAAACCTTTATAATTTAAATTCTTAAAACTTAAATTAATTTTTGTAATTAATAAATTGCCCAAATTTAAGAAATGGATCCTCTTAATTCTAGTTAAAACTCTCAAATTTGAGTTGTTTTTTTTTTCACTCTTCCAATGTATCCCAAAATCACTATGCATTTTGTGGAAATCATGAGGACTTACCTATTTTTGGATAATCATTTTATAGCAATCCATATCATTTTTGACCTTTTAAGTTTAATACTAATTCTTCGAGATATATATATATATATATATATATATATATATAGATATAGAGAGAGAGAGAGAGGCTGTTACATGTTCTTTAAGCTTCTTTGCTATCCTAAAGCAAACCTTTCATTGCCATCATTTATTGGTCATGGTATCTTTGTTAATTGTATTTCATAATCTCTCCTAATATAAAATCATAAAGTGAAGGTTAGTGCATCTATAAATGTAGTTGGATTCTCATTAGACTAAATTTTTATAGTAGTTGGATTTTCATTAAAAATATTTTGGACTAAATTTTTTATAGTCATTATTTCCTTGATCATGTTATTGGAATTAGTTGTATTTCATAATTTCTCATAACATTAAATTATAAAAAGAAAACAACCACATCATTGTATCCTATCTATAAAATGTAGTTGGACTCTCATTCAATATCTTAAAGCAAACCTTTCATTGTCATCATTTATTGCTCAATCTAAATTATAAAATGAAAACAACCACATCATTTATGTCCTGTAAAATCTTGTTGAACTCTCATTCAAAATATTTAAGTTGAGAAGATGGCCCTTCAAAAGAAGATGACCTCACTTATAGTTATATTTTACACTACTTAAAAAAAATTAAATATATATAAATGATATATGCTAAATTATAATATTTTTACTTTTGGGCATATTTTAGAGATGTTCTTCTAACAAAAATGATAGCAGAACACTAGGAGCTTTGGCCCATAGAAAGAAGTGATTTAATAAGAAGAAAAACTCTAGAAGGATAGCATAGTGGTTAGTGTTTGCCAATTGGCTGCCTTAGTTTGATGCTTTCCAGGATGACTTTGTCTAACCCAGTAGGCTAAGGCTAAGGCCAATGGTATTACCGATTCCCCTATGTATTAAAACCGTAGAGAAATATTAAAAATAAATAAATATGTAAGTAGAGAAACATTGGCATAAGTTAAGTTGAATGGTAGCAATGAAGTGTTTAATCCTAAGAATTTGCGTCCCCTAAACTTTATCTGACCCTGCAAACTAAAATTTATAATAACAACATATAATAACAATATCCAATAGTGTTATCTCATTGATATATATATATATATCAATAAATAAATTCATGACTTTATTTCTTTAGTCAAATACCTCACTAATATATCGGTTGAAGTTTCATCCATTACTTTGATTTAAATGAAGGAAAATTTATACTTCCCTTTGTTAGTTGATCAGTTCTATTTGTGATTGTCCAATATATTCCTTTTTCCAGTCTTTGCATATGCACTGAAACGTGTTTAAGTGCAAATGGGTATCTATTTTTTATAATTTTTCTTATGCTCTCAACTTGACTTACTTTATTCGATGACAAGAAACTATTCCATTAAGGCTAACAAGATCTCTCCAATGAAAGGATGTGATCCGGACCAAAGAACCTAACAAAGCTATATATTCCCCAAGAGTTACTTATAGAACATAAATTGGACAAACACATTCTAATGGGGTAGAAGAGAGTTGGATGGAACGGCACTTTCTTCCTTAATAAGAAAGGAAAGGAATTAACTAACAAAAAAGGGCAATACATAGGTACGTGACGAAGGGGTTGGTGGCTATAAATGTGGGATATATGAATTTGGTCCATATTTTATGGAACCTCTCCCCCACGCTATGAAAGGAAAGCCAGCCAGTCTGGTTTGAGCGAACGAGAAAGCTCCTCCCTATCGTCGGCGAGGCGGAGGATGCGTCATGCTGTCTTGCTTTGTGATTTCTTCCGCCATTAAACGTGGGGTCACCTACTCACACGGTGACTGTGTGTTTGGTGGAGTAGATGCTCCTCTGTTAATGAAAGGGCAAAGAGAGATTTTCATATTTCAAAAAGAGCGATGACGAGCGAAAACGGCAACTATCATGGCGCATTCTTTTCATGCTTACGAAAACGATAGCCCAGCGTATCCAAGCTTAGTCTCCCGGTAAATTCAATTCGTCGTTTACACGCCGGAATTGGTAACCTAATCTCGAACCACGGTTGTAGCCTCCTCTCTGCTATAAATTTGATTGGGTTTGTGATTTCTCGGGTAAATAGAAAAAGGGTATATGTTATTCCCATTCATTGAATCTGTCGGAAAAATTGCTGGGTCCTGTACTTGTTTATGTCAAATCGTCCAGACCTGTGCTCCGGCGTGGGCAGCTGGGCCTTAGGAGGCGCTCTTGGTCAACCCGGTTGGGTGTTCTAGAACTCCGCCGGACAGGCGCGCGTTTAAGGTTACCGGTAGGATATTAGCCCATCATTAATTATATTTACATTTGGTTTATTTCCTTCATCTTCTCCTTCAAGGCTTCGCATTCGATTCCATCCTCCGCATTCAATGCGGAGAAGATAGCTGGGCTTCCCCTTCCCTTCCGCTCGCTTATGTATAAAGCCCAGTCCTCCCCTCACCGCTCGTAAGGCGTAATTTCAGCTTATCATAACCTGTGGTGATGAGAGAGTGACAAGCCTAACGACTTGAATTCCGAGTGGGCTTATTGGGTTCGCTGTTTTCTTATTGCCTGTGGTTGTGGGTGTTGCTGCTGTTACAGAATTTAGTGATGGGAGGAGGAGGGGAAGGAGGAAGAATGGAGCCGCAGGAGGAGAGGAGTGAGAGCCGCAGCGCTGGGCCGGGTGTGGTTCAACGGCAGAGTGAGGGCTCCCGTAGACGCGGGTTGCCTGATTTTCTCTTGACTGTGAAGCTCAAGTACGTGAAGCTTGGATACCAGTACCTGGTTCAGCATTTACTTGTGCTTCTGCTGCTTCCGCTGTTGGCCGCCGTGGTGCTGGAGGTCGGGCGGATCGGGCCGGAGGATTTGTTCGTTCTATGGCAGACGCTGGAGTCCAATATGGTGCATGTCATGTTGTGCTCGGGGCTGTTAATCTGCCTAGGGACCGTCTATTTTCTATCCCGGCCCCGGGCTGTGTTCATGGTGGATTACTCTTGTTACCGCCCGCCGGACGCGTGCCGGGTGCCGTTCGCAACTTTCATGGAGCATTCCCGGCTGTTTAAGTACTTCGACCAGAAGAGCCTGGATTTCCAGATGAAGATCTTGGAGCGCTCGGGCCTGAGCGAGGAGACGAGCCTGCCGCCGGCCCTGCACTACATTCCGCCGAGCCCCACGATGGGGGCCTCGCGGGACGAGGCGCAGCTCGTCATATTCACGGTCATTGATGACCTATTGAGCAAGACGGGTGTGAAGGCGAAGGACATCGATATCCTTATTGTGAACTGCAGCCTCTTCTGCCCGACGCCCTCTCTCTCGGCGATGGTGATCAATCACTACAAGATGCGGGGCAACATCAAGAGCTTCAATCTGTCCGGGATGGGCTGCAGCGCCGGGGTTATATCGCTGGACCTCGCCAAGGACCTCCTGCAAGTGCATAGAAACTCCTATGCCCTTGTGGTGAGCACGGAGACCATAACGCCCAACTGGTACTGTGGGAACCAGAGGTCGATGCTGCTGCCCAATTGCCTCTTCCGCATGGGCGGCGCCGCTATTCTCTTATCCAACCGCTCCAACGAGCGGACGCGCGCCAAATACAAGCTGGTGCACGTCGTCCGAACCCACAAGGGCGCCGACGACAAGGCCTACCGTTGCGTCTATCAGGAAGAGGACTCCCAGGGCGTGGTGGGCACTGCCCTCTCCAAAGACTTGATGGCCATCGCCGGAGAAGCGCTCAAAGCCAATATAACCACGTTGGGCCCTCTGGTTCTCCCCATCTCGGAGCAGCTCCTCTTCCTCTTCTCGCTCATCGGCCGCAAGCTGATCAATCCCAAGTGGAAGTCCTACATTCCGGACTTCAAGCAGGCGTTCGAGCATTTCTGCATCCACGCCGGGGGGAGAGCCGTCATCGACGAACTGGAGAAGAACCTGCAGTTATCGGCAGAGCACGTCGAGGCGTCACGGATGTCGCTCTACAGGTTCGGCAACACATCCTCTTCGTCGCTTTGGTATGAGCTCGCCTACATCGAAGCCAAGGGACGAATGCGGAAAGGGGACCGGGTGTGGCAAATTGCCTTCGGCAGCGGCTTCAAGTGCAACAGCGCCGTCTGGAAATCGCTTCGCACCATCAAAACGCCGACCGTCGGGCCCTGGTCCGATTGCATTCTCAGATACCCGGTCGTCATCCCGGAAGTCGTTAAGCTGTAATGGCAGTTGTAATAATATTGCCGAGGCAGGTGACCATTATTAATAATACAGTAGATAGGTGACCATTATTAATATTACTGTAGATGCTGCATTTCCCGTGTCAGTTATGGCGAGTCCTCCAGTAGGTATGTTGAATGTGTGTCGACTCTTTCTTTTTTTTTGTTTGATCTCCGTGAGAATGCACGGGGAGCGCTGTAAATCATAACAGTTGTTCAAGAATGTATGGCCACACAGCAGCCGCTGCTGCTTCTTCATCTTATAATGCATTATGATATATATGACGATGTCTCATTCAAAGGCTTGAGCTTTTTGTTATGCCCGTCTGTGAATCCTGTGATCGTTCATACCTCATGTTTCCAAAGGTATTTTTGCTTACTACTGTCTGTTGTATAATAATTTATTCTCATTTTATCTGATCCTAGTCAACACAAATTTGGTTTTTAGGGAAGTTCAAGATTCAAACTAGGGTGTATGCACTTTAGGGAGGTTCAAGGTTCTAGTGTATAGGGGTGGGTTTGTGGTGACTGTGTATTAAATTCCCTATTGATATTTAGGAAGGTCCAAAGTTCAAGTGCATAAGGGTGGGTATGTGGTGACTATGTGTTAAATTCCCTATTGAGGTCCAAGATTCAAACTAAGGTGTGTGCAATTTAGGGATGTCCAAGGTTCAAGTGTATAGAGGTGGGTATGTGGTGACTGTGTGTTAAATTCCTTATTGATAAGCATAGCTCTCGGTTTTATAAAGGGTTATGGTTGAAAGAAGACTACTAACTCTGTGCATTGGTCCCTAAGTATTTCTCACACTAACCAAATAAAAAAATTGAAAATTGGAAAACTTGGGTAATTAGTAGGTGTAAGGTGCCAGTTGGGTGGCTAATGTTCAGTGCATTGATGAGATTCATACCCTACATTAATGTCATTCAATTGCAATCCATTCCCTATTGACAAGCATGAATTTTATGAAAGATCATGGTTGAAAAGAGTGACCATAAAAATTTCTTACACTAATCAAATAAAAAATTGTCAGTAAATAAAAAACAATTATCAGTTTTATCTGCTTAGGTGATTAGTAGGTGTAAGGTGCCTGTTGGGTGGCTCATGTGCAGTGCATTGATGAAATTAATAGCCTACATTAATGCCATTCGGTTGAACTCGAAATTAATAAGTTATTGGGAAGATCTGACCGTAACGAAAGGCGCCGTCGTTGGCGTTAATTTATACTGTTAAAATTAAAAAATTTAGTCCTCTATTAATTCATCACCTACCCAAATATCTGCTCAAACGGTGTCGTGTGGTCCATGTGTAGACAATTCTTTTGGGGAGTAGTCGGTGTTTCACTAGATAATTTTGGACGCTCCCAGTAATATGACGACTCTTCAGATGTGCACGGCTTGTTTTTTTTTTTTCTCTTATAAAACAGTGTAATTAAACCTGAATGTTATTGAGCTGATGCTAAAATGTTTTTTAAACATGTTTTTTTTGAGTAATATTTCTTATACACATGTATTATAGGGTTGAAACCAGATGTGCATCACGGGTAATATAAGTGGCATTCTTACCTGCAGACTAGGCTGACAAAGATACTACTTACACAGCTTTGCACACATATCTTGTGGTTTTAAACTTAATCTTTTAAATGAACCTAAGAGTATTAAATTATGAACCCCAATCTCTTGAAAGAACATGAAACCTTAACCTGAGTTGTTACACTTGAAACCCTAACCATTAAGCTGTTGTATATCACACCTTAACTCTTACACGCTGAGGTGGTTTTGAACATATAACCCTAACCACTAAGCTGTCGCTCACACCTTAGCTGTCACATTCTGAGATGGTTGATGGATTTGAACCTTAGATTTCTTGAAAAAAAACTCAAAACCCTAAGCACTACGATATCTTAGATTTAAATCTAGAATTCTCGAAAGAATACCCAAAATCTTAACCATCACATTATCCTACACAAATAAACCTAAACATTTTTTTTTGATATATTTTTTTGTGAGCTTAATTTTTAACTTCTTAATAGGTTGACAATAATATTTTTATTTTTGCCCCGTTAGTTGTGAACTCTGATTCGTTTTATCGTAACTCACACATTTGTTGACGTATTTTGTTTGGTTCCATTTATTCTCCTTGATGTGTGCGGAACGAAGTTCATACACGCAAAGCCACTGCAACAATTGGAAAGAAACTAATGGTGCCAATAAAGAATTAAAAATTAATTTAAAACCGATGAAAAGTAAACGACACTGTATTTATTTTATTTTATTTTGCAACTTCTTGTGTGTATATGTTAGTAATGCATATAAAACACCTTATCTATTTGATTTCCAAGTAACTTAAGAGTTCAGACATTAGAAGGTATTCTTTCCAACTTAAGAAGGCTCGAAACTCAAAAACAGTAAGAAATATTTATTTTATTATATAACAAATACTATCTATCTCTAAGATTTTAAGATAAGTAGTTGAAAATTATTAGTTTTATATCATAAATTAATGTTTCAACATTAAAGAAGAGTAAGAAAGAGAACAACAAATTTATCAGGAGTACATCTCATTAAAGGAGATAAATCTCCCTCAAATTCCAATTGATCAAAAATTTAAAAGAGAAAAGGAGAGCCAAGAAACTCATAAGGTTATGACACAACAACAAGAATCAAAGTTCCAAACACTAGAGATATCTATGTTCCAGTAGAATGATATGGTAGGGGCAAATGATAGTGCATGTGTAAGATCAAAATCCATCAATAGACGTCATCATGGGAGTGACAGAGAAAAAAAGAGATAAGCCAATACTTGGAATCAATCAAGTAGAGAAGCGACTAAAGAATGCAAGTTCAGAAAGGGTGGGAAGAAAAACAATTATGGAAAACATACAACAAGAAGGAGAACAAATGAGAGAATCTAGATTGGTGAAGTCAATTACCAACTTCTACAACACAAAGCCTCAATGATTATAAACACATGGAGTGTAAGGGGTTTAAATAGTTGCCCTAAACAATTTATTGTTAAGAAAATGATTTTAGAAAATAACCTAAATGTGGTTTTGTTGCAAGAAACCAGAACCTCCTTAGAGACTATGCAAAATATTACCAAGAAATGTTGGGGGCAAGGATATTTTATGGCCCAAGCCTCTTAAGGCTTTTCAATAGGAATAACCATTTTATGGAATAACAAGTAATTCCAGTTGATGGACTCGGCTTCAACTAAAGGAATCCTCATGACCAGACTCAGGGAGAGGGACTCTAGGGTGGTTTGGATGATAATTATTTTTTATGGTATGATAGAGGTGCGAGCTCAAGAAAATCGATGAAAGGCAGTACAAAATATGAGGGAAGCCCATCAGGAAGACTTTTGGATAGTGGGAGGGGATATAAATGCTAAGATGTCAGTGCAGGATCAAGAAGGAGGTTTGAACCGACTAAATGAGAAGGATAGGCTTTTAATGACTCATTTAGAGTACCTGTATTTGATTGACACACCTCCACTGAGATGCAGCAACACATGGACTAATAAAAACGAACATAATAAAATCTAGATTAGATAGGTTCCTTGTAAGGGAGAAACTCTCCACCCTTGGCATTGTCAATCACAAATATTAAACTAGTTAGCATCTGATCAATTTTTGGTTTCTGTCTACATAGAAAAAGATCTCAAGTCAAGAATCAACCTTTGAAATGAGGCTTTTTGGCTCCAAAATAATGACATACTAAAACTAATGAAACAATGGTGGTAGAAAGGAAAAAACAGAACATGGGACAACACAATTTCAGCTTCACTCTAGATTAAAGTTTATTACAATTGATTTAGAAAAATAGAGTAAATTTCATCAATCAATTTTTTAGCAACAAAGAGCAAATCTATCAGTTTGAATGCAAGAAATAACAAAATGATCCGCTCAAAACCTCTCTAAAGAGCTTCTCTACAAAGAAAGTCTTTTGATGCAAGAGGAAGAAGAGTTAGACAAGAAAGAGGAAGCCTACTGGAGACAATGAGCAAGAATAATCTGGCTGCAAGAGGGAGATAGAAACACCAATTTTTTCCATCACTCAACCACAACACACAATCACCATAATCAGATTGATGCCCTATCCACAAGGGACAAAAATAAGGAAACCACTACCCTAGGTATGCAAGAAACTGCAAATAAATACTTTTTAACTTTATTTACTATAGAATCACACCTTTCCACTCAGCACCAAGAGGAAATTTTAGAAAGCATACCAGTGTTAATATCACAAAATCAAAATGAGGAGCTCTTAAGAGAGATTAGAGAGGAAAAAGTTAAAGAAATAGTTTTTGCTATGTAGACAGGGAATGCCCCAGGTCGAGATGGATTTTTAGAAGAGTTCTACAGAGCCTATTGGGATATATATATATAAAAAGGAATTTAACCCAAACAGTAGAAGTTAGAACTAGTGGAGATATGAAAAATCTTACTAACTATAGACCAATTGCTCTTTGCAATGTGGTTTATAAGATCATAACCAAATTGATGGTAAATATGATGAAACATATCTTACTAAGGTTAATCTCTCCAAAACAAGGGGGATTTATATAGGGCAGATAAATTTTGGATGGGATTGTGATAGCACAGGAAACTATTCACAAGCTTTGCCAAAAGGGGAACTAAGGTATGTTCCTTAAGCTAGATTTATCCAAAGCATATCATAGAATAAGTTGGAAATTTTTAACCCAAGCATTGAAGAAATTTGGTTTTAGTGAAGAATGGATAAATTGGATTATGTACTGCATCTCTATAGTCCCTTTCTTAGTGCTCATTAATGGTAATCCATCCCAACTATTCAAAGCTTACAAAAGCATTTGAAAAGGGGACCTATTTTCATCATTTTTGTTCATAACTTTTGTAGAGGGCTTGGGAAGAATCATACAGAAGAGGAGAGTAGAGAATACCATTGCATGGGTGAGGATAACTAGGAACATAAAGCTTACTCACCTCCAATTTTTAGATGACATAGGAATGTGGGGGAAGCATCAATAAGAGAAGCAACCAATATCAAAGAAGTGTTGGAGTGCTACATAGCGGTTACTTGACAACTACTAAATGAAGAAAAATCAAAATTAGTTTTTTCAATGTGACAAAAGATTAAGAGAACAAATAGCCCACATCCTTAGATTCTTAGAGGCATCACTACCTCTAGAATATTTGAGTATCCTCGTAACATAAAAGAGCCTTAAAAATAAAAAATAGAAATGAATAAGAGACAGAATCCACTCAAAACTTTTGCATTGGATCTACAAGTGGCTAAGTTTTGGAGGAAGAGTAACATTGCTTAAAGCATTTTTACAAGCAATTTCGATGTACAAATTCTCCATTTTGATAGCCCCAAAGAGTGTCCTAAAATATTTGAACAAGATGATGAGACACTTTCTTTGGTCTGGAGTGTTAGGTAATCACATAATAGCACTAGTTAATTGGGACAAGGTTTGTAAGCCAAAGGAACCTTGAGGTCTAGGAATTAGAGCAACAATAACAAACAACCAAGCTCTAACAACCAAGTTGTATTGGAGATGGATAACTCATCAGTACCAACCTTGAAGAAAAGTATTGAAAGCTAAATACTATCCCTCACAAAATACAAAATGCCTTATCTTCTAGTAATAGGAGAGGAATTAGAGGCCTAGAAAGCTATAAAGTATAAAGAAAATTTGATTGCTTATCAAATAAGGGCTATACTGGAAACTGGGGGATGGTAAGACTGCTAGACTATGGGAAGATTCTTGGGGACATTTCCCCTTACAATTGTTCAATACCCCCACTTAATAAAACTCAAAGAAATTTTTTAAAAGAAAGGGTGGTATATCATAGGCCATTATTTTAAACTGCCACATCAACTACAGGTCAATCTTAGTCAGTGGCAAGTCCCATAGGAGGAGCTAAGAAAATAATGAACTGAGGAAAAAAGAGAACTGAAAGAAATCTTGGACGGAAGGAAGTGACCAAGGAAGAATGGACCCGATCAACTAGGTTGGGGGCATAGCCAATTAGGAATTTAAATTATCAATGAAGGTTAGAAAAATATTATTCACAACACTCATATTGGTTTGAAGCCCCCCTAGTTATGGAAACCCAAATATTAGCCAAAGATAAATTGTTTTGTGGTTGGTTGCACATAAGAGTATTATGACTCACAATAACTTGAGGAGATGTGGATTTATTGGATCCAACTGGTGTGTAATGTGTCACCAAGAGTAAGAAACATTGGACCACCTCATTTTTGTGTGTTCCTATGCCCAAACAGTATGGAGTTTATCGTAAAATATTTTTTGTCAATCAAAAAGATCTATTCTCATTGAGAACAACTTTGGAGACTATTGGAAGACCAATAGATTCAAATCAAAGACCTTGAAGATAGCTTGGGATTTGGGTTTGGGTTTCAACTGCTCGTAACTTTGGTTGTAATGTAACAACATGATCTTCAAAGAAGAATTTAGACTAGAGGAAACAATTTGGGGCACTCTAATTAGGAAACTTTTAGAGAAACTGCAGGCTAAAACTCAAGAGGACTCTTAGATGGCAAAGGATGAAGCAAATATATGGACACAACTCCAAAAGCAACTACAATATGGGAACTAAGAAAGGGAGTATAAGAATAGAAAGAGGGATTTGTAGATTTAGGATGAAGTCTAGGGATTCAAAAGGAGAAGGTAAATGGAACACCTTAAGGGGTAATTTAGTAGGGACTGGAACATCTAGAAGTTGAATAGTCAAAGAAAGAGAGTTGAGCCGCATTTTGAGCCTTGCCAAGAAAGGTAGGTTATCAAAAGTAAATGTATAGCCTGAGTTTTTTTGAATAAAATTTTTACTTTTTTCTCAAAAAAAAAGTTTCAATTTATTTATTTATTATTATATGTTTTATAAATATTAACATTTTTATTAAATAGTACAAGTTCAATTAATTAAATTTTAAGATTTATGTTCTACTCATATATAATTATCAAATAAGCCAAACGATCTTGGTCAAAGTGTTCCCTTGAGAGGGTGGAGACCATGGTTTGAATATCTCAAGCCTCCTCATAGAACTAGAGGGCATGTTGTGCCAATGATGTCAGCTACATTAAAAAGTTTATCCGACATTATTGGAAGTTATAGTGATAACAAGGAGTAGGATTTGAACCCACAACGAGATAATGCAAATTCTAATGAGTTACAAATTACTCTTGTATATGCTATATACATATTAAGAGGATTAGGGAATTAGAATCACTCCATCATATTATTCCTACAATACAGTGTGAATACGAAAAGCTACCACTATAGCCCCCGTCCCACCTCGATAAGATTTTTATTCCAAGTGAGGGGGACCTTAGAAGGGCTCAAGATTGGAACCTCTAACCTCAAGCTAGCAAATATTCAACGAAATTGGTTGGTTTACCACCTCCTTCCCTATATATATAATTGTCAAACTATTGTAATACTATGTGATCATAATATTATATATATTAAAATTATAACAAATATTGTAATTATATTTCTTTATAATTATTACTACATGTATGCATAAAAATATAGCTTTTACTTGATTCATTAGAATATATAAGGAATGTTCAAATCAACCAATAAAATTATGACTTTTTTACCATCATTATTATAAACTATGGTTTAATCAAGGTAAAAATAAAATCTATTTATTTTTAATTGTTCACCATCATAAATAAGATATTAAGATATTAAATACAACACTCAATAAAATTTGTAACATCATTATATTTAATGAGTTATAGCTAAGAAACAATATGAATATGATTAATTCGTTATAATTTCACAAAATTGCTAATTTTTAATTAATAATCAATGTATAAATAACAAGTATGGTAGTTATGCTTAGAAAATAATTTTAATAAATAAAAAAATATTAAATAAAAAGTATTCTTGATTATACCTTATTTGTCAATAATTCTTGGTTTAATGGTTGGGACAAATAGATGATTATATAAATTATGAGAATATAGTTTCCATTGATTCATTAGAATATATAAGGAGCGTTCAAATCATGTTCAAATCATACATAACCATGCTAGTCAAAACCTATGGTTTAATAGAAGTAAAAATAAAATATATTTATTTTAAATTGTCTACCATCATAAATAAATATTGGACACTACACCGAATAAAATTTATAACATCGTTATATTTAATGAGTTATAACTAATAAATAATATGAATATGATTAATTGCTTATAATTTTTCAAAACTATTAATTTTTAATTCATAGTCAATGCCTAAATAACACGACCATATGATAGCTATGTTTATATATATATATATATATGAATACATAGGGGAGTTAATTACATCCACACTATTTTTTAGTAATAGGGTTCAAACCATAGGGGTTACTCCCAACAAACCTATACCACCTCGTTGTTGATGACCCGATATGAGAGGGACCATATCACTCAATATTCATACCGTTATCGTCAAACTGACATACACACAAAGAATTTAGATTAGATTACTACCTTTCTAATAGGTATATCCCCAACATTTGAACCCAACTCTCTTCTTGATAAGTGCCTGGATAACTATACAATTATCGATCCACCTGGTCCTTGGGGGCTAAAATTTATCTGGATAGTATGATAAACACCTACAACCAACTAATAGGGTTGAGCAGTCTCATCTCAACCATGAACCCTCGTAAATTTAAGAGCTATTCTTATTAATAGGGAATTATTGGTCACGAATCTACCTAATCATAAAATATATGCACCCTAGACCCGACCAACATTGAAAGGCCGAAGGAGAGAGATGTCCTTCGGGCCAATCTCTAGAGAGGGTTGGTTCCCTTACTAATCTAATTTGGTTTAAAGCTTAGGGTAACAGGAAAGATATGGGAAATGATAGAAAGGAATGGGAAATATGGCTATGAGCCAAAAATGTAATATGGGGATAAACTAGCAGCTAAGCAACCACATCAAGTTTTAACAACATTTAACCGAAATAATAACATAGAAACCGATCACAACTTGCAAAGATAACCTCCAGTTAGTATTTCAACATTCACTCTTCATCAACAATCAAATTTAGATGCAAAATTTAATCTATCTAACCAAGATATGAATTTAATAGAAATAACAAGCAGAAAGCATACACACAAAGACTGCTCCAGGAACCAGAGTCAAGCATCTTTCGATTAAGGCAAAAATTTAAACTCAAAGAGTTTTTTCAGCAGAATGTCTATCCTCCCCTTTTACATCAAAATGCTTAGTATTTATAGAGGGTTGCACCTCTATAATTAAATGCACATTAAAACAAAATATTGACTAGTCAAGGATCAAACAACAGCAATTCCTCCTTGGCAATAGCAACGAACCAATTAGCAAATGCATTGGGAAACGTCTAGCGATTTTGTCACATGGCGTATCGGGGCTTTGGCAAAAATCATCGGTCTGATTTCAATCTCCATGATGGTGCCTTGGAAATGAATACCCACCAAAGTGGACGGTGCTTCAAAAATGAACAATATTACACTGGAGTCAAGGGCGCAATACTTAAATTCAATAGTTTTTTAGTAGTGATCCCGGATATATCTATTGCGTTGCCACAGGAATTAATTCTACCAGCCTTAATCCTTTCCCAAAGAAGATCTACACTGAAAACGTAGGGGCGATGGTGTTTGCTTCTAAAATGAGCTTTCGCTCAAAGTTTCACCCGAAATGGGCCTTCATCTTCATTTCGCCCAAGTCATGCCCGAAATGGGCTTTCGCCTAGACTTGCGCTTGGAAATAGAGTTTCGCTCCAAACCTAGGCGAAATGGAATTTCACCCCAATATTACCTTTTTGCTATGACTTCACCTAGGAAAAGCTTGCGCTACCAAAAGTGGGGCCCATATTGGAAACTAGATTTCACTGAGAAATGAAGTGAAAAGGAATTTCACCATTAATGGGAGTGAAACTACCGGTAAAGTGATTTTACCAACAAAATGCCCAGGAAGTGTTTTTGCCAATGAAATGCCTGAAAAATGATTTTCACTGCACCTGGGGCGAAAAGGCATTTCACTGTGCATGAGAGAAAAAAGGCATTTCACTCAGATTTTTCCAAAACTGCACCCATCAATCACTTAGAAAAAATTTCAACAAATTTTTTTTAAATGTGGCAAAAATGCTCAAAATGAATTTATGAATTTTGCTGGCAAAATTGTTTACATATTTCAGGAAAAAATTTTACAAAATTTTAATGTGGTAAAAATGCCAACATTTCTGGTGGCTCATGGGGTATTCATCTCACTTGAATGCAATCTATCCCAGGCCTTTATTCATTGGGCTTAGAGTCTCCACTATCAGTTGCATCTGATTACCTACTACTTGTACCAACTTCTTCCTACTTTTTAAGATGTGATATCGTAGATTCATACACCGCAACTGCTTCAGCCTAGGCATCCATACTAATCACCTCATGAGCATTGAGTGTATCCACAATGTATCTAAAAGTCTCAACCTACTCCAGATCAATATAGTTGGCCCTCTGGCTGAGCTCCAATAATCCTAACTCAATGCGGGTGAATTTCCTCATTAATGGTAGCACGTGCTCTTCAGTGATGGGCTCCTCCAAGTCATCAATCTTTGAGGCATCATCTATGAAAACAACCCATAACGCATCCAGGTCCTTCTTTGCCAAAATATTCCCTTGATCATCAATGAAACTAGGGAAACCATTAGCTACGATCGTATCAAAGTAAACCAATGAAATGTGCCTCTCATGCTCAAATGTCTCTTGCAACTTACGAGCTTCTTTAACTAGGTCCATCTTGGAGAAATAACTATGCAACATGATCTTGGCATTTTCCCAAGCATGGGCTATTTCTCTCAGTGGACAGAATCAAAGATCCATTTGAGCCATTACCTGGATCTTCATCACCATTTCCAATTTTAGCTCCAGGTTCTCCTCTGTATACTCCACTACATGTTTGTCGTACAAAATGATCGTTTGTACTTCTTGAAGGAACATGAGAACTAACGTAGCCTTTATCACCATATTTTTACAATCAATCAACAACTGACTATGAGCTTCCTTAATTTTCTCCTTCGTGAGGGTCATCGACTACGTTGCCTTTGCTGCCAACTGATTCTATAGATTCTGGAGTTGGTCCTGCAAGGCCTAGATCTGCTGTTGCACTTCCTACTGTGCTACCTGGTATTGTGTGACTGCCTATTTAATTTCCTTGATTTCACCCTCCAAGCACATTACCTTCTACTACCACTACTGAGATTCAGACTACGTAGCATCCAGTTGGGCCTTTTGTGCTACCAAAGCTTCCTCTAACTCCACTATCTTTGCCTCAACCTGGAAGAAGTGGTCCTTGTAATGCTCATCATGCAGGTAGATCAAACTCATCTCCACCTGTATGTTACCCATTTTCTTAGTTGCATCTATCTTCGTGAGGTCCTCGATGACAACTTGGTATGAATAATCATTGGGTACCATCTCTCCTTGAGGTTTCTAGACCTGAGGAACCATCTTCACTATGTGCACCTCCATTGCCTCTGGGTCAAAAGTCACTTTCTTCATCAGTTTTTCTAGGGCTAGCATATCCTTCCACTTGTGATTCTTTAGCCATCATGATGAAATTTTTCATGCTCTATTGATATTTTCTGCTATAGGGTGCTCTAGGAAGCAACTCCATCTCAAAAGCTAATGGCTCCTACACTACAAAAATTGGGGAAGATAGGAAAAGGGCCTGTTGAGGGTTTGACTCAATAATAGGGATGGAAGTGGAGGGCGCTACAGTTATGCTCACTCTGAGAGGGGCTTGCGTACTTACAATGGTAATAGGATTGGAAGGCATGGAAGATGAAGTGGAGGACAATGAAAGGGAAAATGGGTTCAGGGTGGATGCGAATGAACTAAAGGAAAGAGAAAATGAGGGAATGGATGAAACTAGGGAGCGCTGGTGACCTACGACTATGAAATAGAGATGGGAATGAAAGAGATGGGTATAAAACTTGGAGGTGAAGTAGAGATGGGAACTACAGATGAGGAGACAATGGTCACCAAGTGCTTGTCAAAGAGAGAAGAGGAAATAAAATGCGTACCTATAGGCTCCAACACCATTTGAGCCGATGATGAAGGCTATTGCACTACAATGTCTTTCTCTTCCTCTACTTTTTCCTCCTCTACTTCTAGATCTACTATTGTCACCATTGGGCTTGATTGTTCTAGCTGAGTCGAAGAGGGTATATCCTAAAAAATAGTCTTCTCAATCGTCTGTGAAGGAAGCGATTTTGTGCTAAGCGTAGAAATTGCACCACTTCTAGGCTTCTTCACCATGTTGGGGAAAGGTACTCTTATACCCACGCTCCTCTTTCTGAGTGAAAGCTACTCCTCGAGTGGTAATTGCTCCTCTTCTTCTTCTTCAATAATTACTCTCTCTTCTATCGATACCTCCTTTTCTCTCACCATGTCTTCTTCTTTGTCAGGGTTGCGGATACTTCGAGGTACCAAGTCAACAAAAGAGAGGGGCTGGTACTTTTCACACTGATCATCATAAATCAGTGAAAATGTATCATCCATAACCAATGGATAACTTGATCCAGGCTTACTTCGATGGACCCTCATGACCCACTAGTTGGTAATATTTTCATCGGACCAATCAGGCAATTTCGCTTTCATTTGATCGAACAAACCTGGAGGAGGAACTTGCTCTGGATGATTCGTAGGATCATACTCGACCTCCATCTCATAAAAATCATGCCAAGGAGGGAGTGACATCATCTTCTCAACATGCCATTCAAGGTCGCACCCCTTGGGATTATTCCTCTACTGTAAGATGTCTTCTCGGGGGTAGCAATGAAAATTCTTGGCTTTGATGTAACTTGCAAAAACACCCAAAGGATCGTACCACCATCATTGAGGAAGCTCAACCAACCCATGGTCGTACAATGTCTCAACAATCAATCCATTCTGGCCGCACTAAGTTACTCTTATATCATCGAACTGGAAGGGCATAGCACATGTAGCTTTCTTTCCCCTTCCCGTCCCATAGGTATCATTTGTAAAATCGCTTTTTCGGGCTACCTCCAGGGTGAAAATATGTTCGATGGTGAAATATGACAATAGAAAGGGTTTCCCAATGAAACCAAAAAGTCTGACCACCACTCCTTGTGTTAGCAAAAAGACATCACCTTTTTTCTTGTCAACCACCTCTACTTTCATTGCTCGAGGCACTCTATTGCATACCCCATAAATCAACTCAAGGGCAAGCCCCAAAAATATTCTGTTAAAGTTATAATAGGACTCTCTTCTGGATAGACTCTGAGTCCATGAATACACCGACAACATTCTCCCTGTTTCATCTATCTTCCTTACTACTATAAAAGCAAAATGGGAGTGCATGTGATAGAAAAAGTACCATACTAGAAGGGAGCAATATCTGAAAGTAACATCTTCCCCGCTTTGCACCTTCTACAACTACGAGTGCATTCTCCATGCTAAGAAATCTACCCAATCAAAGAAAATTAGATTCATGGTTGTTGTCATGGCAGTTGGGGCGTAAAACTCCACTTGTGAAATACACTACACCAATGATGCTTGCCACTTATGCACTATGGAATCCGAAGACAATCCCACCAACCACGCCAACATTGAGTATAAATTTGGGCTCTTGAAATCCCTCAATGGCATCAATAATTCTGGCAACTCCCCAAAATGTGGTATTTTCAACAACTGGTTTTCCATAAACTATCGCATATGAACAATGGATTGATACCTTTCCTCCTACTCCATAAGATTGAGATTTTTAAATATGATGTTGGGTGGAGGTCTTGCACCACAAGTGAAGGCATCCCTTATGGAGCTGGCTGAAATATTGAATAGTTGATCTCCTTGGGCATTTTGAATAGTTCTTGAAGTAGAGTTATAGCACTACACAATCACCCAGACCAGCTCAGGACATGGGTGCACAGGCGTACATAGGTACCAAAAGAGATGAGAGTAGAATGTCGTGGTACGAGAACTTTCAGTAGACACCTTCTGTAGAGCGAACTCAACATCATGGCGTAATTTCTCCATGCCTTTGTTTGTGATTACATAGTCACTGATTTGCGCCAAGCAGATCATAGTAAGGCATTAATTCTACTTCTTCCTCCTCCTCTCTGGATTTTTATTACCTCTTTTCTGGTTTAGCCTTCTTCTGAGATTTCTCCTTCTTGGCTTCTGTGGTTCTCTTCCCCATATTCAACTTTCTTCGAACAAGCGGTAAATAACTACAAATCTTGGAGTAAAAAATAATTTGCAGCAATCTTCCATAGGAACTCTATAAATTTTGATTTCTTTAGCTGGAATATTTACCCTTTTATAACTTTTGAACCACACCTACCAAAATAAATACCTATGGTACGCCAACTAATTTTGAGGATACACCACACTTTCCAATGATTTATCAATTTCACCCACCTCTTCTCCAAGCGCTCTGATTGGTTGCTTTAATATTTAAATTACTTTTTCCTTCTTAGGGATGCAATTGGTCATTAATGGTTATTTTTTGAAACATGCCTTGTTACTTTTCCACCTTGAAAAGCATGATGAGCACCTCGTTTCGTTGATGTGGGGCACCAAAAAAGGAAATTCATCGCTTTTATGGGTGAAACACCATGCACTCTAGGGGTTCATTGGAAAAGCAAGGTAAAAAGGCATTTCACCCCACTTTGCTTCGAAAATAACCTTCGCGATGTTATTCGCTCAAAAAGCATGCAAGTGGGGGTTGATGGCTGGCAACTTAAGTTTCACTCCAAAAATGAAAGATGCATGAGCGAAATCACTTTTTTTTTAATTTCTTCTTTTCTTTTCTTTTCCATCAAATGATTTTACTAACTTGGGCGCCCCTCCTAAAAGTGGCACGATTTGACTCCCACTTGCCCGAAAAAGCAAAAATATTCTTATGCATGTTTTTTTATAGACTTTCATGTCGAAAAAGCACAGCTGGGCAAAAAAGCAAAAAAAAGGCAATGAGGAGGGATTTCGTTGGTGAAAATCATTTTTGGTAGCAAAATCACACCCCCCAACAAAAAGGCATTTTGTTCTTTTTTTTTTTTTTTTTTAAATTTTTTATTTTTTTTTTTTTTTTTGGAAAGGGGTGGAAGGAGTGAAACCACATTTTGGGCAGGTAAAAGAAGCACAAAAAATTTGGCAAAAAAACCAAAAAAGAGGGGTTTCAAGGTAAGGGCAAAAAATGTAAGCCTTTTTTTTTTTTTTACACCTCCAGAACCTTGAACCCAAAAGACACACTACACAAGTTGACTTTCTGTTTTCCAATTCTTCAAGAACTCCATAGTTAAGCATTTTTTCCATGGAGTAGTACTCAGATGGGTGACCTCCTAGGAAGTCTCGGGTTCTAACCACTTTTTCACCTCAATTTTTTTTTTTCTTCTTTCTTCCAGGCAGAAGGGGTGAAGAAGGCTTTTCATTGGCAAAAATGAATTTTGCTAGCAAAAACACCCCTTCACAGTGAAAAAGGATTTTGCTTCCCATCCTTAGCCATTTTTTTTAAACAAAAAGAAACATTAAACAAAAATATGTACATATTTACATTCATAATCTCGATTTTCACTGATAGTAGGCCTTCAAATGAAGACCATTGACCGGAATTGGCAGTGCATGACCATCCATATCCTGCAAATAAAATGAGTTAACTTGATTCACACCCAAAATCTGGAAAGGGCCCTCCCAAATCACTTCGAACTTGTGATGCTTACCAGGCTTCGCCTTGTTCTCATTCCATTTTAACACCAGGTCACCTACCTTGAAAGTCTTTTTAAAAGCTTTCTTACCGAACCACTTCTTCGTCATCTAGGCATGTTCCATGAAGGCATTGTATGATTTCTCCCTCTCTTCCTCCAATTGTAAAAGTTGAGCCAACCTTGCACTCATGGGGTCGAATTCATCATCTTCATCATCAAGTAAGTGCAAGAATTGAAGGGCCAACAATTCAATATGAATGGGTAGGACTGCTTCTTTGTCGTATACCAAGGAATAAGGGGATATTTTAATGGATTTTTTCATGGAGATGCGATCGACCCATAAGGCTTGGTTCAGGAGCAAGTGCCATCTGTGCTTGTTGTCGCCAAGGGTTCTCTTTAGAATTCTTAGCAAATTCTTGTTTGTGGACTCAGCCAAGCCATTTCCCTACGGATAGTAATTAGATGATATTTTTAAATAAATCTCATACTTACCCATGAACTCGTTGATCCTGGCACCAATGAAGGGAGTTCCATTGTCTGTTATGATTGCATCTGGTACACCAAAATGAGTGATTAAACCTTCAAGGAAAGAGATAACTATCACCTGGTCCACCTTCTTGGTCGGGATTGCTTCTGACCATCGGGTGAAATAGTCGATCATAGTCAGGATGTATTTGTGTTTGATAGAGGAATTGGGATCAATGACCCCAATAAATTCTAAGCCCCATTGCTAAAATGGTGCTTCTACTTGAATTGGATGAAGGGGTAATGATGCATTCTTGCTTCTACCAACATATCTCTAGCACTTGTCATAATTTTGACTAACTTTGAAAGCATCTGCAAAGAGAGTGGGCCAAAAATAACCTGCTTTAATGATCTTCAATACCATTGGTCTCCCTGCATAATGGCCTCCTGATAAACTAGAGTGAAACTCCTCTAGGATTCTTTGTTTCTCTGATTCTTGGATGCACTTGAGGAGTACTCCATCAATATTTCTGTGGAACAACCCATTTGGTAGCATCACGTATCTAAGGGCCTAAAGTCTGAATCTCCTTCTCTATGAAGCATTGAGGTGTGGAGGACACCTTCCTGAATGGAAATATTCGACAAGGTCCTCTGTCCAATCATGATCACCTGTAGAGTGATTAGTAAAATTATTTCCACTTACTGAATCCTCAAGTTGGCAGACCATGGATTCAGATGCAGCACTTTTTGCAAGCTCTTGACATAATGCTCGACCTCGAACTAGCTTGGTTGGTCAGATTTCAATATCATACTCTTAGATTTTGGAAACCCAACCAACTCTCTTATCTCCAAGCTCTCCTTGAATGATGAAACTTCAAACATCTGGATGAGCAACATAAACTATTGTTTTGCTCTGAGAAATAAAATGTTGAAACTTATTCAAAGATTTCATCACCGCATACACTTGCTTTTCAATGAAATTATATTTTTCTTCATGCGGTTGGATGACTTGGCTTAAAAAAGTGATTGGCCGCTCATCTCCATCATCCCCCTTCTACGTGAGCACTACTGCATAACTCTCTTGTTCACCAATGACATACAGGATAAAATCCTTTGAATAATCAGGGTTTACTAGGATCGAGGCTTGAGCAATTCTTTCTTTGATGTCTTTGAATGCTCACTTCCTCTGCTCAGTCCATTTGAACTCAACATTCTTCTTTAAAATCTCGGTCATAGGTTTTACCACTTGAGAAAAATCTACGATAAACTTTCGAATAAAGTTAATCTTCCCAAAGAATGATTGCAAATCCTTCTTGTTGGCTGGAAATGAAAGCTTCAGGAGAGCCTCAACTCTAGCTGGATCAATAGCTAAACCTTTCTTCAAAATGATATGGCCCAAGAGCTTCCCTTATTTTACCATAAATATGGACTTCTTCGGGTTGATGGATATTTCGAACTCTCGGTATTTCTCGAACACTTGTCTCAAATGTAGACTATGCTCCTCCCTATTGTGAGAGAAGATAATCATGTCATCCAAATAAATCACAATAACATGATTCAACAACTCACCAAAATCTACGTCCATCACTCTTTGAAAATTTGCACCAACATTTGAGAGACCAAATGACATTCATTGATAAGAAAACGTTCCCCATTTTATGGTGAACACCATTTTATATTGGTCTTCATCCTTGACCCATATTTGGTTATAGCCAGAGAATCCATCCAACAAAGAAAATCTCTGAGCACCAGCAACTACATGAAGAATCTGATCAATCTGAGGTAAAGGATAATGATCCTTCAGAGATACCTGATTCAAATTTTGAAAGTCCACACATAGGTGAATATCTCCATTCTTCTTCCTCATAAGGACTAGATTTTCTACCCAGGTAGAATGCTTAATTGGATAAATAATCTTGGCTTCTAGCATCTTTAGTAGTTTTACTTTCATCAAGGTTTCAATCTTGGGATTGACTGGCCTCTACTTTTTTCTGAAGGGTTTTACTCCTTCTTGCAACTCAATGGTATGTTGGATTACATCTTTATTATAGCCTTTCAAATCCTGGTAGCTCCAAGTGATAATGTCTGGGTACTCATGGCATAGTTCCTTGATCTGCTCCAACTCTTCTTGAGTGCAATCGGTGCCAACTTTGATCGACTTCTCGGGTCCCAACTGTAGTTTAGTGTACTCCTTTTCATCCACTTTGATCTTATGCTTCTCTGTTCTATCATGTTGATCAAAGAGACTCTCAAGTGTAATCAATCCTTTTGGGATATGATTATTTCATAGTTGTATCAACCCCTCGACTTCTTCCTCATCAAGTGTTCTTTCCTCCACATTACTAGCTTCTCTTATCAGAAAATTAACAATCTGCTCATCACTTTCGAACACTTTCTAGTAGATATTTTTGTCAGGGACTGAAGGTCTATAAACTAACCTCACAGTCTTGGGCTTTCTCACCACATGTTCAACTAGAGAAAAATTAGCGCCAAGGGATGCCAAGATATCTGCATGTTTGTTCTGTTCTCATGAAATCGCTTGAATGTTCAATGTTGTGAAAGACTCGAACAAATCCCATACTTTGTTGTGGTAAGCTTTCAGGTAGTGCTGCTTGGAAATACACTTACTGGTTACCTGGTTGATGATCAACTCAGAATCTCCAAAAATCTGTAGTTGTTTGATTTTGAGCTTCTTTACTTTCTTCAAACCCAAGTAGAGTGCTTCATACTCAACAATGTTGTTTGTACAACTCTAGGTCAACCGATACAAGTACATATTTTGTATGCTAGAAGGAGAAATGAGAATGATTCTAGCTCCTACACCATTCCTACACCTCGCACCATCGAAGTACAACTTCCATAATTGATCCGAAATAGGATCTTGACCATCGAGCACTTTCACTTCAGCTTTTTTAGGCTTAGTAATGGTATAACAACCAATTTTAGTCTCCATCATAGCATTAAAATCGAGCATTGAAAACTCATCTTCTGTTCGAAGCTCATCCAGAACTTCTTCCATCAAATCTAATTCCTCCAATTCTTCGATCATCAAGTTGACAAAATTCATGGGTTTATCTTCTTCTTCAATTTTCTCTATGTGGTAAGTCAAAGGCTTCTCATTATAGATCTAAATTCTCCTTCCTTTGATAGGAATATCCAGATGAGAATAGTCCAATGAAAGGTAGCCTCCCAACTTGGCAATGAACTCCCTCGACAGGCACATGCTGAAATATGGCTCCAGATCAACCATGACCACCTCTTGGATCACAATGATCTAAGGTATTTTATGCAACACAATGGGGATGTCTTTGATGACCCCAACTATCCTCATAGGGGTTCCATCTAATTGCAAGATGCCAGGGCTACTTCTAGTATATTCCATACCCATAACATCACAAACTGCCTTTGGCATGACAGTCATTGTAGCATCGAAGTTGATCATGCAATTGTGCACAATCCAACCTTCCATCCTGAGAGACAAGTAGAAAGGGGGTGGTCTATTTTTTCCCATGGTAGAAGTCATAAGTATTTGAGCTAACACTGTCTGAGTCAGATTCTTCCCCTTATCTTTCATAAATTTTAGTGATTCTTGCAACAAGTCCACTTGTCCAGGCAATTGCAATGCATCATAGAGACTCACCTTGGTTGGAATCCTCTTCAGTTCTTCAACGATGTTATACGTGGATGCACTGGACTCTTTTCCTTCATTGGCAGCCTCATATTTGCTCTGGTACTATTGTGTAGCCTCTACCCTCTAACTCTTGGTCAAGGATGGGTATTTGAGCTTTTCCCTGGCCTGTTCCTCCGTCTCAGCTTTTTCCTATGAAGTTGAAGCCTTTTCTTGCACTCTTTCTTTTTCTCATAGAGGTAAAAGATATTTTAATAGGATATGTGCATCTGGCTTGGGCACTGAGACAAGCACTTTCGCTTGTGCTTATTTTTTCTCATTTTGCACCTTTGGATCAATAGGTACCTTCAAGGGCTCCATTTCAGCTGGGTCCACGATGATAGGTTTTCTTCTAGCTCTTATGAGAACTGAAACTTGCTCTTTAGAAGGGACCATGAAATTATGATCGACTTCTATAATCATGTTGATTTGACCATCAAAAAAACTTTCTACCAATGTCTGCACGTAGTTCAGATGAACCATGCAAGTTTCCTCACCATGCGGATCATTGTAGGTAGAGCACCAATATGCTTTGTCTGATGTGCTAACTTCTTCATTTGCCAATATAGTAGGGTTTCTTTTAGGTACCTTGTTGGTTGATGTTGCTTGCTCCTTGGTGATCGATGATGGTTGAAATATCCTAGGTTAGAAATCTCTTTCAACCTACCTCCTCTTAATAACTATGATCTCATTGCCCATCACTCTTATGGTCGAGTTCATTGACTGCATCTCCTTAAGCAAATTCTCTTGTGGATCAGGATTTGAGGGTGTTGGAGGAGCAGGTAATGGAAGAGGTACAGGTGGAGATGGTAGTGTTGGGAATGGAACTAGAGTGGGTAACTATGGAATGGTTGGAGCAAGCAGTTGCGGGATAGAAACTATCATCATGGTTTGAGATGAATTCAGACTCCATGAAGGGATTGGATACATGGGGGACATGGGCAAGGGTTGAGAAGATGCATTGGCGTACAAATACTATGGAAGATCAAGAAAAATAGGCATCACCATTTTTGATGGAAGCTTACCGATAGCAATCAGGTCAGCCTCGACCTTTTGTGCAATAGAATACAAATCAGGAAATGTGTTAGCATTAGACTATTGGATGGCCATACTGATGTCGGAGTTGAAATCTCGAAGGTAGTAAAATACAGCTTGCTCAGGAGTCGGTCGGAGACCATCAGGAACTCTATGCCAAGTTTGGGTGAACCTAACATTGAAGTCTATGATTTCCTCCTATGGATACCTTTGAATGGTGGTAAACTGATGCAATAGAGAGAATGGATCTGCTTGTTCATTGAAACCTTTGATTAATAATTCAGCCAACTGGTCCCAGGTGGTAATGGTGGCAGGATGTAACGATCGATACTAGTAAAGCAACTTACCTCTGAGAGAGAGCATGAGAAATCTTACCATGATATCCTCATCTATGATGCTATGGATTATCACCAAGGCAGCCATATCTTGGACATGCTCATAAGTCATATTCCCCATACCATCGTAAGTAGGCAAAGCCTTCATTGCTGCTTGTGAAATCGGGTTTTGAGCTTGCAGATTCAGAGGTCCAAAGTGGTTCCATGCTGGGAACTATCTTGGTGGCTGTGGTGGTAGATTTTGAGCCATTTGGACTAGAGTATTTGCTTGGGGAGGCAGAAAACTAGTGGTTGTGCTAGCAGGGCTCGAAGGAATAGAGAACACACTAGCTAACTATGAAGATGTTGCACTTGATGGGATAGTCGGAGTGACTAACCTAGGATGTTCTCCTAACACTTGGGTGTCAAGTTCATAAAACTCAATGGGATCTTCTAGATTTTTGACCTTCGATCTTGTGATCATGAAGAAAATCTTTTGCTCACTTCACGTTCGGAGGCTTCTAGGTAAAACTGAGTCACTAGATGTTCTAGTTGGATAGTAAAAATATGAACATCAAACCTTAATACTACTCAAAGTGGAACTTTTTTAGAGTCCCATCGGGTATGCCAAAAACTATTGGTCATGAATCTACCTAATCATAAAATATATGCACCCTAGACCCGACCAACATTGAAAGGTCGAAGGAGAGAGATGTCCTTCGAGCCAATCTCCAGAGAGGGTTGGTTCCCTTACTAATCTAATTTGGTTTAAAGCTTAGGGTAATAGGAAAGATATGGGAAATGATAGAAAGGAATGGGAAATATGGCTATGAGCTAGAAATATAAGATGGGGATAAACTAGCAGCTAAGCAACCACATCAAGTTTTAACAACATTTAACCAAAAGAATAACATAGAAACCGATCACAACTTGCAAAGATAACCTCCAGTTAGTATTTCAACATTCACTCTTCATCAACAATCAAATTCAGATGCAAAATTTAATCTATCTAACCAAGATATGAATTTAATAGAAATAACAAGCAGAAAGCATACACACAAAGACTGCTCCAGGAACTAGAGTCAAGCATCTTTCGATTAAGGCAAAAATTTAAACTCAAAGAGTTTTTTAGTAGAATGTCTATCCTCCTCTTTTACATCAAAATGCTTAGTATTTATAGAGGGTTGCACCTCTGTAATTAAATGCACATTAAAACAAAATGTCGGCTAGTCAAGGATCAAACAACAACAATTCCTCCTTGGCAATAGCAATGAACCAATTAGCAAATGCATTGGGAAATATCTAGCGATTTCATCACATGGCGTATCGGGGCTTTGGCAAAAATCATCGATCTAATTTCAATCTCCATGATGGTGCCTTGGAAATGAATACCCACCAAAGTGGACGACGCTTCGAAAATGAACAAGATTACACCGGAGTCAAGGGCGCAATACTTAAATTCAACAGTTTTTCAGTAGTGATCCCGGATATATCTATTGCGTTGCCACAGGAATTAATTCTACCAACCTTAATCCTTTCCCAAAGAAGATCTGCACTAAAAATGTAGGGGCGATGGTGTTTGCTTCTAAAATGAGCTTTCACTCAAAGTTTCACTCGAAATGGACCTTCATCTTCATTTCACCCAAGTCATGCCCGAAATGGGCTTTCGCCTAGACTTGCGCTTGGAAATGGAGTTTCACTCCAAACCTAGGTGAAATGGAATTTCACCCCAATCTTACCTTTTTGCTACGACTTCACCTAGGAAAAGCTTGCACTGCCAAAAGTGGGGCCCATCTTGGAAACTAGATTTCATTGAGAAATGAAGTGAAAAGGAATTTTGCCATTAATGGGAGCGAAACTATCGACAAAGTGATTTCACCAACGAAATGCCCAGGAAGTGTTTTCGCCAATGAAATGCCTGAAAAAGGATTTTTGCTGCACCTAGGGCGAAAAGGCATTTCGTTGTGCATGAGAGCGAAAAGGCATTTCACTCGAATTTTACCCGAAACTACACCCATCAATCACTTAGAAAAATTTTCAACAAACTTTTTTTTTAATGTGGCAAAAATGCTCAAAATGAATTTATGAATTTTGCTGGCAAAATTGTTTACATATTTCAAGAAAAATTTTACAAAATTTTAATGTGGCAAAAATGCCAACAAGGATTAACACACAATCAAATATTACAGTTTGAACCTTGACCTCCTAAAGAACATTCAAACCCTAAATCGTTGCACTGTCCCACCGAAATGTTTAGAAAATAATTTAATAAATAAAACAATAAACTATTCTTAATTTTGCTTAGGAAAATTACCACTGAAACCTTGGTTCAATTGTTGGGATAAATGGACTATATAACCCACACTAAGATTCAAATCTCAATGACACCAAATAAACTTTATATAATATAACTAAATTGATGTAAAAGGAAAAAAACAATTCTTTTAACAAAAAAAAACTTAAAAATTATAAGTTTAATTTTAATAATATTAAAAATCTATATATGCATAAAAATAAAAGTAATACATATGTCCAAACAATAAACGAACATGATTCATTCTATTCAAATCATAAGGTTATCTCATTAATTAAAATTGCAATGAGTCAAAGTACATTATGATTGAAAATATTTAATATAATTTTTTATTTTTAATATTGAAAATATAATTAACCAATAAAAAAAATTATATATATTAAATTTATATTTATTTATAAAAAATTTAACCATAAGAATTTGTTATTAAGACAATCACATTAACACCACCCAAAATAACTTGAATCCATTAATTCTATTTTTTTTTGTATTCCACCTATGTCTACGAGATATTAGCAAATCTAGAATCATTATAATATATTGCGGGCATTAGTTTTTTTATGGATATAATTTTTAATTACCCTTTACTTCAAGGTGAGTATTAAAAACAAAAGATTGATATTTTTAAGAAGGATAATTTTTAATTTTTTATTACGTTTAAAATGGTTCGCAAAGATTGCATTTTGAAGCCTATAAATTATATATATATATAAACTAGGAGAAAGTCTCTATATGAAAATGGCTTTATTTTAAAAGCTATGTAAGATTTTAAATCCATTTTGGGTTTATAGGACTATTTTAGATGAGTTCATTTATTTATTTATTTATTTTTTGTAATTTTACTATTTATTGTATATATAAAGAGTTGATATGAACGTATGTCTAGGCTTTTAAAGTCATTTTGGGTTTATATAATTTTTATTTATAAAGGATTTTTGTAATACTATTTATTATATATGTGTTAATAGTTAGTTTACATGAGTATGTTTATTTATTTATTTTTTTAGTTATGTAGATTTTTAAAGCTATTTTGAATCTATAGAAGGATTCTATTTTAGATGAATTTATTTACAAAATGATTTTATAATACTACTTATTTAATAATAAAAAATTATTATATGCACGGATTTATATAATTAGACAAAATAAGAAAAATGAATTGTTTCTTTTTTCAAGTTGTTAGAATTCATAAATATTTACTAAAAACAAACAGAAGCTAACCATACATCCAAATTTTATGCAAAAAGCATAAAAGGATGAAAAATATAGGAAACATAAATATTTAGGGTACTTATAACCATACATCCAAATTTTATGCAAAAAGCATAAAAGGATGAAAAATATAGGAAACATAAATATTTAGGGTACTTATGAGCACCATAAAGATCATTATCTGTAGATTATATTGCACAAAACTCCAATGAAAAATAAGGAGCATGAGGGGAGAATTTATAACAATATCAAAATATCAATTGCATCATAAAATTTAACCTAACCCAACACCATAAGTGGGATTTAAGCTAGTTACAAATATTAAATAAGGTTTAACCACAACAAGGTTAACCATGGCCCATTGGGCTTACATAATAAAATATTATAAAAAATTAAATACATTACACAATGAAATACCCTTAGGTCTATCCAATACATCACACAATGTCAACTCTTGGCTATGAATTAGATTACAATTTCAACATCACCCTATAATTTGAATTGAGGGACCAAGGAGAGACAATATTAATGACAATAATATGTTCCCCCCATAATGGATGCTCTAGTGGGCCTCTATAGTTGAGGTGGATCCATTTGATTTTTCTTCATCATCTAAAATATGTCCACCTTGTTTCAAGAACTTAGCTTCAATATTCTAAATATTCAACAAGCAATTCATCATAGGATGTTCCTTCCTTTTACAATATCTACAAGTGGTCTCTATTTTCTTTTAAGACTTAGCCTTTTCCATGGGCCTTTAGGACTTAGCCTTAGATTGGAATTCCTTTGCATGAGCCTATATATAAGAAGTTCTACCACCACAAGTCCATATTACAACTTGAGAGTGAACTAGAAGAGGGAAAAGTTGATCAAGAGTAAGAGTCTTTTGAGATTCCAAGAATATAGAAATCATATGAACTATTAGGTTCAATATCTAAAAAGATGGGGAGCGATTAGCAAGGACAATATTAATGCATTTTACATCATATTTTTTTGCCTCCAAAACATGTAATATCTACCCTTAAAGTCTTGAATCTTGCAATATAGTCCTCAATGTTATCAAAATAAACTAGCTTAAGAGAAGAAAGCTCTAATTACAAGTGACTTACTTCAATAGTATTAATTTTTCCAAAACGTTCATGCAACTTTAACCATACCTTGATAGAGTCACTCTCATCTCAAATATGGAAAAACAACTTTGATTCAAACACCAAGGAAAATAAACCTAGGGCCTCTTATACATTTTGGTGTTGAGCTTCATCATCATGAACCATTGCTTTATCCTCTTGAAAGATACACCATAGGATCTTACTTCATAGTAGGTCGATCATTTGAGTTGACAAAATATGTAAATTTTTCCATTAAGGAGAATAACTAGGGTTTTATGGTCCATCTTAAACAATTTGATCCCTACAAAACCATAGTAAGTCCATGAATTGATACCACCAATGCATAGAGATCCAAAAATCATGCTATTTTTAAAAAAGGGCTCAAAATACTTCCATATACAAAATTTATGGCCTTCGAATGTTTTATCCAGGTAAAACCCCCAAAATTAAAAAATTAGATCCTATAACCTTCTAACTACAATATTCAATCACTTATTACTATGTGTCATGCTTTGGTTCACTAGTGCAACCCACTTTTGCCACTTTAGTTGAACTTTCCCAATCAATATGTTACACTTATAAGAAGGTTATTTGTAGAGACCCTTTTAATATAAAAATATTATATGGTGTGGCACAAACAGTAACCACATTGGCCATATGCCCAATGCAAAATCTAAAATATGCCAAAGAAAATCAAATCACAGCCTCTCGTATGCCAAGCATGGTGTACTAACTATCGTGTCAAGGAAATGGATGATAATAAATGACCATAGTTTATATATCATTCTTACTCTCCACCATGAATGAAAAAATGGCCAACAAGAAGTTCAAACATGGAATTTTTCTCCTATAGAACCTTTCCTAAAATCATTGAACCACTACAACTTGACAAAATAACAAGACATATTTGTGGGTGAACAACCCCTTGACTCCTAATGACAAGCAAAATTGGTACTCATTTCCTTATAACTAGTGCACTCCAAATGGAAACCGTCAGTTGGGTCCATCATGCTATACCAATGATAAAAAATGACATGGAGGCTTTAGATAAAGAATGACTTGAGATTCAAAGTTGAGGACTATATTCATAAAGTAAAAGAGGTGAGTGGTAGTTCAAACATACCTTATCGAGTCTACCATGCACTTGTGAGTTGTGCCCTAACCACAGTGGCAGCCATATCACATGGAAAAGAGCACATCAATTTCTTTTAGATAAGGAGTTCACACACTTGTAATAGTACCTAGCCAAAGTGGGACATATGCGAATTAGGGCATATTTTCAAATTAAAAAAAAAAAAAATTATTTTACATATTATTGGAATATATTACATTATTTGGTACATGCTAATATACCACCTTAGGTACATCTCTATATTAGGAAAGAGAGTCCTAGATTAGAGTTTAAGTATTTACTTTATGCAATGTAATAAACACACAAGTGTGCAAAGTATTTTGGTATTGTAAATGTGTATAGTAGTCCATGTGCACATGAGTCCATAGAATAAGAAGTTAAGAGTCTCTAGAAGAGTGAAGGTCAAGAGTGCTCTATATGATGAGTCACATTCCACTATATATGTGTCTATTGAGAGATAGAGAAATAATGAGTGACACATACAATTGTAATGGATAGAATGGAAGTATGGTGTATTTGAGATATTTAGATCCAATTTTTGTGAGCATTGTTAATAATATTTATATGAGTTATTTCTAAAGTTGTTTATGAGTTTTATATGCTTAGTAGTTTACCATTATCATATATTTTATATTGCAACTTTATTTTAGATCTTGTGGTTATTTTATATTGAGTATTTAATTTCAAAAACTAACAGTGGTATTAAATTTGTAGCAAGATTTTGTCTTGCATAGGTTTTTAAGTTGCAAAAGATATTTCCACTGGTTAAGAAGAAACAAGTGAAGTTGAAGAAATTAACTCTAGAAAATAAAACTAGAGAAGATAGTATTTCTCATTTGTGTTGAAGTAAAATAAATGAAGGTTGAAGATCTACCTATTCCAAGAGCAAATTTAAAATAGAAGGAAATTTATAGGTTTTTAAGATAGACCTTAACATTGAAGATATTAAGAGACCCTAGAAGGAGGTCCTATTAAAAAGTTTGATAAATATAAGAAGATTCCAAATTAATATTTGGGTAGAGTCTTTCCACATGGTTGAAGGAAAACTTGTGAAGACTAGGACTCAATATAGATTTCTTTCCACTAGTTTTGATAATAACTAGTGAAGTTTATTGCTTTTAGAATTATGGAAATTTGAATGTATTTGGTTTCTATTATCTAAGTTTTTGCTGTAAAAAATTACTTCTCATAAGTTGATAAGCTTCCTACAACAGATAGAGAAGAGTTTCACCTTTGGTTGCTTGAAATTCAATGTGCTTTCCTCATGTAGGGATTAGTTTTTGAGTTGCATCAAAAGAGTTGACATTGCAAATTAAGAAGGTCCAAGAAGATGCCTCATTAAATATTGAATAGATCCAAGAAAGAGGTCATATTGAATAACTTCTAGATTTATAATATTGAAGACTGGATATTGAATATAGAAGAAGGACTACGAAAAGTTCCTATTGCAAATTTGAGAAGCAACATAATTTGAAGATCCAATAAAGATATCTCATTATAGAATTTCTATAGTTGGAATATTGAAGAGACCAAGGAAAGGTATCATTGGAGTTATGAGAAAGAGAGTTGAGTAGCTACTGAATTAAAAAACCCAAGAGAAGATATCTCAAGAGAATTTAGAGAAGAAGAAGAAGGCTAGAGAAAGCCTCATTGTAAATTTGAAGAAGTGGCCATTGAAGGAGATATGAAGAAAGGTCATAATAGAATATTGCAAGTAGGAGAATCCCATGAAAAGAATAATTTGGGATAATTATTGCCATCTAAAAATAAGCCCAAAAGGAAGAAAGATTTGGTAAGAAGTTTGCCAAATTTTGAAAAGGTTTTTCAAGACCTTAAGAAATTCATATTCTTAAGGAAGAGGACAACAAAAGAGATCATATTTAGAGTTATAATTTGATAAGAATATTGAATAAGGAAGGAGAATTAAAGAGTCCATAGTTTTGAAAAGTTTGAGGATAGCCACGAAAGTTTTGAAGGTTGATTTGTAAAAGAAGGTTTTTGATTTTCAAGGTAGAAGCTGAAAGGTAACATGACAACAAATTGAAGAAAGCTTAGAGTTATGATTTTAATAAGTTTTAGGAAGTTTTTAAAGTAATCTTAAGAAACCAATTGAAGTAAGTATTTATAGCAAAATATGGTAGCAAATTAGAATATTCTTGGACATCAAAGAATCAAATTTTGTAAGCAACAATTTGAGAGGTTTGAGCTATGAATTTGGGTAGCATTAGAAAGAAAAAAGTGAGCTGCATTTTGAAGGAGTTTAGAGATAGATTTTGAAGATCTTTGGGCAAAAAATATCAAGAGTATTTAGTAGCATTTGAAGTAGTATAATTGCTACAAATTTGGATAGCAAGAAGGCAAAATTTGTAGCTGTAAATTTTAGAAGTTGAAAGCATACATTTGGAGAAAAATAAGAAGAAAATTTGATAGAAATAGAGCTAATTTTAGGGAAGCAAATAGATCTGCAAATCGATGATTCTAGAGAAGCAAAAGAAAAGGGAGTGGAGCTGCAAAAATACATAAACTCAAGACAAAAAATTATCAAGAAGACTAGCCACAAAGGAGGCCATAATAGGTGTGTAATATTGGTGCTATAAAGTGTTCTTATAGAATTATTAAAAGTAGTTATTTCAATTTTTTAAAAGCATCCTATTAGAGTTGTTAAAATCTAGCAAAAGAAAGTCTAAGTTATGTGTCTCCAAGACAAATAAGGAGACATTATTATCATTCTAAAATCTGTAAAATATAACAACAAGAATTTTATTTAAAATGTGCTAAAAGGGAGTGATAAGGAAAAGCATTATATGCTATTTTTTATAACAAAAAGTGCAGGTTTATTCTAAGTTCTATAGGATAAAAGAAAGGTCGAATAGTGCTCAAAGCTAAGGTAGATTTAATGTGTCTAAAGACACCAAGATGAACACCAAAATTGCAAAAAATATTGGTGAAGAAAAGCCATCAAAAAGAGTGGTAGATCCACCAAGTAAAGCACCACTGAATAGCAAAGGTTGAGTACCATAGAAGAGGATCCAAGGTGTTATTGAAGCACATAGGGTAAGCATTCAAATACTTCCTGGAAGAATATCCATTGAACAGAAAAGAGAAGACACCACCTATAGGATAAGAGCCACCCATAGAGGAGCGCCTAAGTGGAGAAGAGCCACCATTAGAGGAGAGGAAGCATTGTTTGCAAGCTCAAAAATGTAAAAAACAAAAGAAGACAAGTTTTTGGATACTAAAAAGACATGAGAGACTAAAAGTCTAGGGTTTTTCAACTACCAATAAAGAAAGTGAAGAATAGGTATTCATAACATTCCTTTCAACGTTACATTGGTTAGTTGAGAATGTTACACACACAGTCAAGTGTCTAGAGAAGAGAAATAATGCAACCAAGGAGAACATAACACTATTTTGAAGCATGAAGCATTAAAAAGTCATTTTTAAGGTTGAATAACGTTATAAAATTACATATGCCACTATTATTTTAAGTATTACTTTAAAACCTTAGAAATCTAATTATTATAATTTGAAGGCTTTTATAAAGTTTTGAAGATTTATTTAAACATTGAAGTTATTTTTTATGAAGTTTTGTAATTTGAACATTTAAGTTTACAAAACTATTTCAAATATTTACAATTTGATAAGTTTGGAGAAATAAGGTATTCTACATCAAATTAGGAATACAAAACTTGCAAATATTATTTCATAGAGTTTCTAAATTTCTAGATTTGGAGTTATAAGGATTTCAACATCAAAATCAGTTTTTGGAAATTTAGAATTGAGAAATTATATTTTTGAAATTTGGGAGATAAAAGGAATTTAACATAGAAATTTTGAGAAAGAGAAATTGCATTGATAATTTAGGCTCTAATTTAAAATTGAAAGAGACATAGATTTGGAGACTTGAAGAATTGAAATTGTATTCAATTTATTGGTTGACAAGAGGAAAACAAGAGTAGTTATTTTGAAGAATTATATTGAAATTAGGGAGATATAAGGTAATCTACGCATGATAGCAAATAAATTATTTCTCTCAAAATCCCAACTACTCAAAGGTCCTAACTACACCTCATGAAAAAACAAAGATCAATACTGATAGTAGAAAAGATTTGGGATATTGTTAAAAGAACAAAAACTAATCCTACTGAAGATGCTAAGGAAATTTAGAAATATGAGAAAGATGAAGCAAAAGCACTTATGATATACAACCATACATTAGTTCAGTCATAACTTCTATAGAAGCATCAAATACTTTAGCTAAGATATTTGAAGAAAAGAATAAAACCACTATCTTGAATCTTCAAACTCAATTGCATTCTTTGAAATTCAACAGTGATGAAAGTATAGAATTATTTATAAGAAAAGTAGTAGATATAAGAGGAAAATTATTGACTTTAGGAGAGAAGGTAGAAGATAAGTTTTTTTTCCAAGTAATTTTGAGAGCACTTCCAAAAATCTACAAGCATCTAGTCACATCTTTACAAATTCTAAGTAAAGATACATCGTTTGATGAGTTAGTCAATATACTACAAGAATATGGAGTGGATAATTCAATCAAATATGAAATGACTAACAATAACCTAGTCTCAAAAGATAATCCACAAGAAGATGTTGTTTCCTTTTCAAGGAATAAAATAAAATGAAATGATAGATATTTTCAAGTTTGCAAAAAAAGAGGTCATATTACAATTACTATAGATTCAATCCAAGGAATCAGTATCAAGGGAATAAAAAAATTTAGGAAACCAATCAAATAGGTTATTTCAACCAAGATAATATCAAAATCAATATAGACCACATCAAAAACAATTTCAACGTTAGTACAATCAATCTTAGCTATAATATAAATAAGGAAATCAAAAGGGTCACTTAGTTTAAGACATACATGAAATTCAAAAACTAGAAGAAACTATAGAAGAACATGAAGCTAAAGCACTTTCAATAAATATAATATTTTATGAAGATACTAATCATTTACTTGATTAGGATACAAACAAGGAGCAAAATGAAGAAAGCAAAAAAGAAGAGTACAAGTTCCAGAAATAATATGAAGATCATATTGAAGACTAAAGTCTTCAATAACCAAATAATGTAATACATGGGGTATTGGAATACATTACATTATTTGATAATGCTAATGTACCACCTTAGGTACATCTTTAGATTAGGAAAAAGAGTCCTAGATTAGAGTTTGAGTATTTACATTATGCAATGTAATAAATGCATAACTATTCAAAGTATTTTGGTATTGTAAATGTGCATAATAGTCCATGTGCACATGAGTCCATAGAATAGGAAGTGAAGAGTCTCTAGAAGAGTGAAGTCCAAGAGTGCTCCATATGAAGAGTCACATTCCATTATATATGTATCTATTGAGAGAGATAGAAAAATAATGAGTGACATATACAATTGTAATGAAGAGGATGGAAGTATGGTGTATTTGAGATCTTTGGATATAATTTCGTGAGAATTTGTTTGAATTTACATGGTGGAATTGGTAGCCGCCACAAATTCGGGAAGACTGTTCGGATTTTTATGGATGATTTCATGAGCATTTGTTAATGGCATTTATATGAGTTATTTCTGAATTTGTTTATGAGTTTTATATGCTTAGTAGTTTGCCATTATCATATATTTTATATTGCAATTTTATTTTAGATCTTGTGATTATGTTATTTTGAGTTTTTAGCTTCAAAAGCTAATAATTACTATTTTGCCTTCCAATACTTGCATTCTATGATCAAAACCTCTAATTTGAAGTGATTCTTTGAAGAAGCAATTTTTTCTTTAGGGATTTTAAAAAATTGAGCATGAAGAAATCTTCTTTGCCCTTTTTGCAAAAGCACTTACTAAACATAGAAAAGAGAAGCATCCAAGTGTTTGAAACAAATATCGGAGGCACATAACAACATTCTTGCGTAACTAAGTAAGATAGCTCTATACTTGTAGGCAACATAAATATCACTATCTATAGATTATATTGCACAACCCTGATGAGAAACGAGGAGTGCAAGAGGGGTATTTACAACAATACCAAAACCTCAAATATATCACAAAGTTTAACCTATACCAACATCATACATGGGATTTAGGTTAACTACAAATATTATATACATTTTAACCACAACAAGGTTAACCATGACCCATTAAGATTTACATTATAAAATATTACAATATATTAAATACATTACACAATAAAATACCCTTAAACCTATTCAATATATCGCATAATGTTAATTCTTAATCATATTACAATTTTAACATAAATAACCTTTAATCAATTTAATAGTTTTAAAAATAAACATATAAATAATATGATATTTTAATATATATAATACATTTATATATTATAATTTTTTTAAAACTAGTGTCTCTTATCATGCTTATTAATAACAATTATAATATATACAGTAAATATGTGCTTCTAACATCGAGTTTGGACATGTATGTGGGGACTGGCCCTCTTGCTTTGTAACCAATAAATGTGATGATGCAAGTCTAGTGGCATATTCCATGATTGGAATTTTGTTATGCATTAATACCTATATATCTATCTATCTCACTTTCTTCCAACAACTTTCAAACATGCCCAAATATATAAATACTGTATTAGACAAAACTATCTATCACTATATTTACAAAATAAAATAAAAAATTACATAAATTAAAAAAAAAAATATATATATATATATATATATATATATATAACAAAAATTATATAAATTTTTAAAAACATTTAAAAAAAAAAAAAAAAAACAATACTTAAATAAAAACATCTTTAAAACCTACATTTATATATTTTATTTTAAATCATATAACTATGTCGAGTTACCTTACTAAAGATCTTGAAAAAAATTGTGGTATTGCGTTCTTTTCATTCAACATGATTGTACATACATGTATGCACTTATAAACTCTCTAACCGGCAGTTCATAAACGTCCCTAACTCAGGCTTGGAAATTTAAGTATTTTCTATAAATTATAAAACGTGGTTTATTTATATGGTTAATTAAGCGATCTTCAGTAAATGATTTTTAAAGTGTAAAAATGATATTGAGTAATCTACATAAAATGGTAGCAAGCAAGGTTTGAGGGTTTATCAATGAATTCTATTCTTTAGTCAAGGTTCTATTGATTTAATTTTATCCTAGGAACTAAGATCAAGTACTTGCTTAAATGGTCAGCATGATCATATGGGCTAAGTTTTTATTATTTTAACTAAGATCAAATACTTACTCGAGTGATCAAAATTATCTTGAACTAAAAAATTATAAAAAATTTCTATACAACCAATAAAAAATAACTAAAAATTATAAAATTTTTATATAAGAAAGAAAAAGATGATAAGCAACTAAAAATTCAGCCGTCTTATAAATTTTGCATTCAATTTTTTTTTTTTTAAATTTAACAAAATAAATTTTTTGGGTCTTGGTTTCGGAAACCACTTTCACAGGTTTTTTACACCGTCAAAATCACACGGGAGTCACGCCCGACCCTAACCGATAGTCACACCGTGACCCTCCAACATTATCAACTGGATTTTTTAGTTCAAATCACACTCTAGCCTAAGACCATTTATCTCCGTGTTATAGGTGAGTTGGAGACGCCCGACCCTAACCGATAGTCACACCTCGACCCTCCAGCATTATCAACTGGATTTTTTAGTTCAAATCACACTCTAGCCTAAGACCATTTATCTCCATGTTATAGGTGAGTTGGAGAGGGTAAGACAATCCTCCAAACCATGTCCTTGGTTCGAATCTCCACCCTACCAAATACACATAAATAATCTCCACCCTACCAAATACACATAAATAATGATTTTGACGGTTCAAATCACACTCTAGCCTAAGACCTGGACCTTTTAGACCAAGACCTCTCTCCACCCTACCAAATGCACATAAATAATGATTTTGATGGTTCAAATCACACTCTAGCCTAAGACCTGGACCTTTTAGACCAAGATCTCTTTCCAAGGAATTTTTCTCTAAATTCAAAAAAGAAATATTCATTATTTTAATTAACATCCATTAAAAATTTTGCAGGCATGCTGCCGGTTAAATCTGCCAAACGGTCACATTTCAAGCCCTCTGGCTGAAGATGACCTACTGCGCGACCAGGGCCTGAGTCTGATGGCTGACCCTCGTCATTAACATTGCCATTCGCATAGCATGAAACCAACTTCGTGTATAAAGCCATTGAATATATACATGGACGAATATTATATGTCAACGGTTCGCTCGCTCAGAACATTATATGAATATTATGTCAATGGTTCCGTCCACATTATTCTTTGTTGTTTCAACTTTTCCTGTGTATAAATTCTTAATAATTTTTTATTCTTAAAATCCCTTATACATATACAACATTTCAAATTTTCTACAATACTTATCTTAACACTTTAACGATCCAAAAATAAGTGGATGTGACCATAATAATAATCTCGTCTGCTCAACCATCCGACGTAATTTTCAATGCCAAATCCTATGAATTCGCGAGACGTCGCCTTCCCTTTAAATGTAGAAATGGTAAGCTATCCGGGGTGGGCATATGGTGACCCTACCTTTACTAGTTATTATCTGCACGAATTCACACTTGCACATTCTCATTTTCTTCCTTTGTATAACATTTTCTTCCACATCAAGCGGGTCTGAATCTTTGTTATTGCTTTCGCTGAATAGTAAAGTTGGAGAATCAAATAAATTCCTAATTTTATCCTAAAATTATGACACAGGGAAATAAAAATATTACAACAAACCGATTAAAAAAGTAAGAGAAACAATCATCTTCCACACACTTGTTTGGTAAGTCCTCAGATTGAAGAAAGAATTATCAAACAAGATTAGCAGTGCTGTCAAAAATGATGGAGTCTAGAAGTGAATGGGGAAGGGTATGCTAAGAAGCATCGGCGTCATTATTGTACTCTGAAATAAGCAAGAAAAAGTTTCTCAAACACTCTCTAAACGGATAAACAAAAGCTAGGAATCACTTGTTCTCAGAAAATTAGGAGTTTATGTAGGCTGATGACATCAGTTGTGAAAGAGATAGGCACGCCTGCCCCTCAGCTTCCTTTTTTTTCTAGTCCATGATGGATTACGACATGTTTTTGTGGCAATAGCTTCCTTTTTTTTCTAGTCCATGATGGATTACGACATGTTTTTGTGGCAATGCTAAAAGCCTACAGGGAATAATACGTTTATTTGTCATCTTGTCTTCATTTGGAATTTTTTTATTTTGAAAGACAACTTGGTTTGTTTGTATTTTTATGACATTTGAAGCATTAAGTTCTTTTTAGAGTAAATCACTATATAAAATATATTTATATAGAAAAGCAATTATAGTGTTTCAAACTTTAACGGAAGAATTAAAGAAAAATTAGACAAACACACAGAAGAAGAGACAACGATTTTAACGTGGTTCACCCAATGTGGGTTACATCCACCGAGAATTTTCAGTCCTTCGTTTTCTCAATCCAAGCAATAGAGGGTTACAACCTACAGCAAACATCTGCTGTAATTTCCTCTCTATATTTCCAAGGAATCAACACAGTAATTTTCTTTGTCATCATACTCATCTCTGTTTTTCCTCACAACTATATATAAGAAAAAAAAGAAAAACAAACTGCTTTTCTTAATACATTCCAAGATTAACATTGAGTTCCCAACATCTAATTTTGGGATAAAAGCAAAAAAAAACTTTCCTTGGCTGTCCTGTTGAAAATCCGAAAACTTTCTCTGGTAGACTAACAGACTGTAAATCTGGAAACTTTCCCTGCCTCGTCCTGCAGTAAATCCAAAAAAACTTTCTCTGTTTAGCCTCCTCATAATTAGGCCCCATTCCTAACAATCTCCCACTTGGAGACTAATTCCATTGCACCATACCGCAACCAAGGACTGAAAAATTCTCATCATGGCCTCTTATTCCTTAAGGCCAACTGAAGTTGAGCAAAAGCTCAACTTTTCTCTTGACACCACTTTTGTAAGCATATCAGCAGGATTTTGTGATGTGTGAACCTTCCCTAATTTCAAAGTTCCATCTTCCACTACTGATCTAATGAAATTATACCTGAGTTTGATGTGTTTAGTTTTTGAATGGAAAGTTGAATTCTTAGCAAGGTGTATAGCACTTTGGCTATCACTCCACAACCTATTATCCTCTTGCTTCTTCCCCAGTTCTTCCATTAGTCTTTGCAACCAAACCATCTCTTTGCTTGCTTCTGTAGCGACAACATATTCAGCTTCGGTGGTTGAAAGGGAAACTACGTGTTGGAGTTTAGAAATCCAACTAACCGCTCCTCCTCCTATAGTAAATATGTAGCCAGTAGTGCTCCTTCCACCATCAAGATCACCTGCCATATCAAAATCTACAAAACCTTTCAAGCATATATTAGAGCCTCCAAAATTCAAAGAATAATTTGAAGTTCCTCTCAAGTACCTGAGTATCCATTTTACCACTTGCCAATGTCCTTTTCCGGATTACTCATAAATCTACTCACTACTCCCACTGCATGGGCAATATCTAGTCTTGTACAAACCATTGCATACATCAAGCTTCCAACCGCCGATGCATAGGGAACCTTAGCCATATGCTCTTGTTCCTTTTGTGTCTTGGGACACAAATCTTTGGTGAGTTTGAAATGCTTTGCCAATGGAGTATCAATAGACTTTGCATTGTTCATGTTGAATCTCTTAAGCACTTTTTCAATGTATTTTGCTTGTGATAATTTCAGAGTGTGACTCTCCTTGTCTCTTGTTATTCTCATACCAAGGATTTGTTTGGATTCTCCCAAATCCTTCATGGAAAAGTATTTAGCCAACTTCTTCTTGAGCATGTTTATATCTTGCATATTTGTTCCTGTAACTAACATGTCATCCACATACAATAGCAAAATAACATAGTTACCATTTCCAGTTTGCTTAAAATATACAAAGTGATCACTTTGACATCTTTCAAACCTTTGATTAGCCATGAACTTATCAAATTTTAAATACCATTGTCTAGGAGCTTGTTTTAACCCATACAAGCTATTTTTCAGTTTACATACCCAATCCTCTTTACCTTTCACCTGAAAGCCTTCTGGTTGGTGCATATAAATTTCCTCCTCCAAATCACCATGAAGAAATGTCGTCTTCACATCCAATTGCTCCAGAAACAAATTTTCTATAGCCACAAGACTCAAAATAGCTCTAATAGAGGTCATTTTTACAACTGGAGAAAAAATCTCACCAAAATCAATACCTTTTTTCTGAGCGAATCCCTTGACCACTAGTCTTGCTTTGTATCTCTTATGCCCTTCATTCTCCTCTTTAATCTTGTACACCCATTTATTGGTCAAAGCTCTTTTACCTTTGGGTAGCTCAACCAAATCCCAAGTTTGGTTGTGAAATAAAGAGTCCATTTCTTCATTCATTGCAAGCTCCCACTTATTCCTGGTATCCATTTGTAATGCTTCCCGAAAACATTCTGGCTCACCAAAGATCGAGTATACAAAACATAATCAGAGAAACATTAAGGAATTTTACTTATCCTGGTAGATCGTCTAACAACACTTTCTGGAGATTGAGGTGCTTGTTGTTGCTGCTCTACATTTTGATCTTCTACCACTTTTGGAGTTAACTTTTCTATGTGTCCATCAAGGTCTATGTATTCAGCATTTTCCTCTTTCTGTTTCTTTCCCTGCAACCAATCTTTATACAAGTTTTTTTCATTAAATATGACATCCCTACTTCTAATGACTTTTCGGTTATCACAATCCCATAATCTGTAACCCAAGCCATCAATACCGTAACCAATAAGATAGCACTTTTGGGCCTTAGCATCTAACTTATTTCTGTTCTCTTTGTCTATATGCATAAAAGCCTCACATCCAAATACCTTAAGGAAATAATAATTTCATCGGTTTACTCGTCCAAAGCTCTTCCGTAATTCCTCCATCCAAGGCACTAGACGATCCTCTATTAATCAGATATATTGCAAGTATCAACAACATGAGCCCATAAAAATAATGGTAAGCTTGCATGTATTCTCATGCTCCTAGCACGCTCCATGATGGTTCTATTCATTCTTTCTACAACCCCATTTTCTTGAGGTGTTCTTGGAACTACCTTGATTCTTCTAATTCCATTTTTAGAACAAAACACATCAAATTCTCTCATCGCAATATTCTCCACCATTATCCGACTTTAGACACTTTGACCTTTTTACGCTTTCATTTTCAACTAATGCTTTCCAATTCTTAAAGGTATTAAAAACATCACTTTTATTCTTAATGCAATATATCCATGTTTTCCTTGTTGCATCATCAATAAAAAGTACATAGTAAGAGGAACCTCCAAGAGAAGTTACCCGAGTCGGGCCCCAAACATCTGAGTGCACAACCTCCAATTTCTCTTTCTTCCTTTCCTTGCAATCCTTGAGAAATCTAACTCTCTTTGCTTTACCATAAACACAATCCTCACGGAATTCCAAATCAATCTCTTTTAACTTAGGCAATAACTTTCTTGAATGTAAAATTTCCATACCTTTTCCACTCATATGGCCAAGTCTTTGGTGCCACAAAGATGCACTCTCACCTGTAGAAACTAAATTCATGGAGAAGTGAGAAAAATCAGTAAGTAAATAAAGAGTACCCACCAATTTACCTCTAGCTACTATCAATGAACCTTTAGTAACTTTCCAAGCATTTTCTCCGAATGCAACCGTGTATCCTTCACCATCAAGCTTACTTGCCGATATAAGATTTCTCTTTAAATATGTTGTGTCTCACCTCTTTAAGAGGCCATTGACATCCATTTGGGGATTTAATCAAAATCTTTCCAATACCCACGATTTTACATGGTTGGTCATTTCCCAACGTAACCCGTCCATAATCTCCAGAAACATATTCTATGAAGTATTCCTTATGTGAGGTAGCATGGAATGAAGCACCACTATCAATTACCCAATAATCACTATTTCTATCAAGAGATAAGATTAAAGCATCTTGTAGAATTTGTCCAGTAATATTGGCTTCTAAAGTGTTACCATTATTATCATTACCTTCATTTCTAGCACCCTTTCTTTGCCAACAATCCTTCTTGAGATGACCCTTTTTGCCACAGTGCCAACACTGTAGCTTTCCTTTTCCACGTGATTTGGATCTGCCTTTGGATTTGCCACGATGTGAACTCTTGCCTCTTTCTCTTCCTCTTCCTCTATTCTCAATAGTTAAGGCGGTGCTAGATGATTCTCCCGTGGTTTTTCTTCTCATGTCCTCACTGAGTATCACACCAACCACATCATCAAATTCTAATTTATTTGAACTCGAAGCAGAGTTACTTACCGCCATTACCAAATTGTTCCAACTTTTCGGAAGAGAGCATAAGATTAATAAGGCCCTAAGCTCATCATAAAAATCCAATCCTACTGAATGCAATTGATTAGTGACAATATTAAATTCATTTAAATGATCATGCACAAATCCTCCTTCACTTATTTTCATGTTAAATAACATTTTCATTAAGAATACCTTATTTGATGCTGATGGTTTCTCATACATCTTGGCCAACTTATCCATGACTCCCTTGGTAGTCTTTTCATCAGAGATGTTGAAGGCTACAGTGGCTCCCAAGCATAGCCTCACAGTACCTAATGCCTTTCTATCAAGGAGACTCCACTCCTCATCAGACATAGATGAAGGTCTCTCTGTTTCCCCCTCAAGAGGTAAGTAAAGATCCTTCTGGTACAAGTAATCTTCCATTTGCATCTTCCAGAATTGAAAATTTTGGCCATTGAATTTTTGAACTCTAAACCTCCCTTCTTTCGCCATTGCTCCCACTTGATCCAGAAATTCTCCTTCTGTCAAGTGCACCCAACAAAACAACTGCTCTGATACCACTTGTTAGAGTAAATCACTATATAAAATATATTTATATAGAAAAGCAATTATAGTGTTTCAAACTTTAACAGTAGAATTAAAGAAAAATTAGACAAACACACACAGAAGAAGAGACAACGATTTTAACGTGGTTCACCCAATGTGGGTTACATCCATCGAGAATTTTCAGTCCTTCGTTTTCTCAATCCAAGCAATAGAGGGTTACAACCTACAACAAACATCTGCTGTAATTTCCTCTCTATATTTCCAAGGAATCAACACGATAATTTTCTTTGTCATCATACTCATCTCTGTTTTTCCTCACAACTATATATAAGAAAAAAACAGAAAAACAAACTGCTTTTCTTAATACATTCCAAGATTAACATTGAGTTCCCAACATCTAATTTTGGGATAAAAGCAAAAAAAAACTTTCCTTGGTCGTCTCGTTGAAAATCCGAAAACTTTCTCTGGTAGACTAACAGACTGTAAATCTGGAAACTTTCCCTACCCGTCCTGCAGTAAATCCAAAAAAACTTTCTCTGTTTAGCCTCCTCATAATTAGGCTCCATTCCTAACAGGTTTTGAATAGTTTTTTTCTAATATATATTAATACTTAGTGCCCTTTCTATGTATAGAAAAATAAGCTACCTCTTGACATTTTTTAAAGTTAAAATTTCTAAACTTTCCCACATTTTATTCATGAACTTAAAACGAAGTATCTTGCAACTATAAAAGTATTGTGATTTATACAAACATGTCATGCATTTATAAGTAACACAACCATCTCTATCAATGAGGAAAGATGTTGTTAGCTTCTTTTTTTCATTGTTATTTTTATTTATTTTTAATTATATAATAAAAGATAAAATAAAAGTAAAGTAGTTTTTAACATTTACAAGTAATAGATTATATGGAACAATGTGGTTACACAAGTATTTATCTAACTATACTTGATCTTTTATATGTACATTTTTTTATCGTAAAGATTTTATACTATTTTTTTTGGGTTTAATTATCCTGTAATGTATTGTAATTATGATTATAATTATGCTTATGAAGGTGGAAACAAGAGAAATTATGACAGAAAAGCATCATACATGTGTATTTCTTCATTGTAAGGACTTCATCCTCATTTCTTTTTATTGTAATTATAGTATCTTGACACTATATTTGCTAAATTTTGCTCATTTTGGAAGCAAAAAACAATAGTAGGAGGCCAAATTGTAGGAAAATTCTCAAATAAACACAAAATTTGGTTCATTTTTTCTCAAGTATCAATTCGCTTGCAAAACCTATCGATTGGCTTAGAAGACTGATTCACTCAACAAATTTGTTGATTTTCTCAAGGAGTGATTCATTCAACAAAGGTGGATAGTTTACTTTCCAATGTAAGTGAACCGCTCGATAAGGCCAAGCAAATCAAGCATACAGGGTGCAAAAGTGAAAATCAATACGAATTTCAACAAAAATATTCCAAAAAGCTATATTTTTCATATTTTGTGGGACACTAACAATTTTTGAGATTCCAAGAATATAGAAATCATATGAACTATTAGGTTCAATATATAAAAAGAGGGGGAGCGATTAGCAAGGACAATATTAATGCATTTTACATCATATTTTTTTGCCTCCAAAACATGTAATATCTACCCTTAAAGTCTTGAATATTGCAATATAGTCCTCAATGTTATCAAAATAAACTAGCTTAAGAGAAGAAAGCTCTAATTACAAGTGACTTACTTCAATAGTATTAATTTTTCCAAAACGTTCATGAAACTTTAACCATACCTTGATAGAGTCACTCTCATCTTAGATATGGAAAAACAACTTTGATTCAATCACCAAGGAAAATAAACCTAGGGCCTCTTATATATTTTGGTGTTGAGCTTCATCATCATGAACCATTACTTTATCCTCTTGAAAGATATACCATAGGATATTACTTCATAGTAGGTCGATCATTTGAGTTAACAAAATATGTAAATTTTTCCATTAAGGATAATAACTAGGGTTTTATGGTCCATATTACACAATTTGATCCCTGCAAAACTATAGTAAGTCCATGAATTGATACCACCAATGCATAGAGATCCAAAAATCATGCTATTTTTAAAAAAGGGCTCAAAATACTTCCATATACAAAATTTATGGCCTTCGAATGTTTTACCCAGGTAAAACCCTCAAAATTAAAAAATTAGAGCCTATAACCTTCTAACTACAATATTCAATCCCTTACTACTATATGTCATGCTTTGGTTCACTAGTGCAACCCACTTTTGCCACTTTAGTTGTACTTTACCAATCCATATGTTACACTTATAAGAAGGTTATTTGTAGAGACCCTTTTAATATAAAAATATTATATGGTGTGGCACCAACAATGACCACATTGGCCACATGCCCAATGCAAAATCTAAAATGTGCCAAAGAAAATCAAATCACAACATCTCGTATGCCAAGCATGGTGTACTAACTATTGTGTCAAGGCAATTGATGATAATAAATGACCATAGTTTATATTTCATTCTTACTCTCCACTATGAATGAAAAAAATGGCCAACAAGAAGTTCAAACATGGAATTTTGCTCCTATAGAACCTTTCCTAAAATCATTGAACCACAACAACTTGACAAAATAACAAGACATATTTGTGGGTGAACAACCACTTGACTCCTAATGACAAGCAAAATTGGTACTCATTTCCATAGAACTAGTTCAATCCAAATGGAAACCGTCAGTTGTGTCCATCATGCTATACCAATGATAAAAAATGACATGGAGGCTTTAGATAAAGAATGACTTGAGATTCAAAGTTGAGGACTATATTCATAAAGTAAAAGAGGTGAGTGGTAGTTCAAACATACCTTATCGAGTCTACCATGTACTTGTGAGTTGTGCCCTAACCACAGTGGCAGCCATATCACATGGAAAGAAGCACATCAATTTCTTTTAGAGAAGGGGTTCACACACTTGTAATAGTACCTAGCCAAAGTGGGACATATGCAAATTAGGGCATATTTTCAAATTTAAAAAAAAAATCTTTTATTTTACATATTATTGGAATATATTACATTATTTGGTACATGCTACTATACCACCTTAGGTACATCTTTATATTAGGAAAGAGAGTCCTAGATTAGAGTTTAAGTATTTACTTTATGCAATGTAATAAACACACAAGTGTGCAAAGTATTTTTGTATTGTAAATGTGTATAGTAGTTCATGTGCACATGAGTCCATAGAATAAGAAGTTAAGAGTCTCTAGAAGAGTGAAGGTCAAGAGTGCTCTATATGATGAGTCACATTCCACTATATATGTGTCTATTGAGAGATAGAGAAATAATGAGTGACATATACAATTGTAATGGAGAGGATGGAAGTATGGTGTATTTGAGATATTTAGATCCAATTTTTGTGAGCATTTTTTAATAATATTTATATGAGTTATTTCTGAGGTTGTTTATGAGTTTTATATGCTTAGTAGTTTACCATTATCATATATTTTATATTGCAACTTTATTTTAGATCTTGTGGTTATTTTATATTGAGTGTTTAATTTCAAAAACTAACAGTGGTATTAAAGTTGTAGCAAGATTTTGTCTTGCATAGGTTTTTAAGTTGCAAAATATATTTCCACTGGTTAAGAATAAACGAGTGAAGTTGAAGAAATTAACTCTAGAAAAGAAAACTAGAGAAGATAGTATTTCTCACTATGTTGAAGTAAAATCGATGAAGGTTGAAGATCTACCTATTCCAAGAGCAAATTCAAAATAGAAGGAAATTTATAGGTTTTTAAGATAGACCTTAACATTGAGGAGATTAAGAGACCATAGAAGGAGGTCCTATTAAAATTTTTGATAAAGATAAGAAGATTCCAAATTAATATTTGGGTAGAGTCTTTCCACATGGTTGAAGGAAAACTTGTGAAGACTAGGACTCAATATAGATTTCTTTCCACTAGTTTTGATAATAACTAGTGAAGTTTATTGCTTTTAGAATTATGGAAATTTGAATGTATTTGGTTTCTATTATCTAAGTTTTTGCTGTAAAAATTTACTTCTCATAAGTTGATAAGCTTCCTACAACAGATAGAGAAGAGTTTCACCTTTGGTTGCTTGAAATTCAATGTGCTTTCCTCATGTAGGGATTAGTTTTTGAGTTCCATCAAAAGAGTTGACATTGCAAATTAAGAAGGTCCAAGAAGAGGCATCATTAAATATTGAATAGATCCAAGAAAGAGGTCACATTGAATAACTTCTAGATTTAGAATATTGAAGACTGAATATTGAAGATAGAATGACTACGAAAAGTTCCTATTGCAAATTTGAGAAGCAACATAATTTGAAGATCCAATAAAGATATCTTATTGTAAAATTCCCATAGTTGGAATATTGAAGAGACCAAGGAAAGGTATTATTGGAGTTATGAGAAAGAGATTTGAGTAGCTACTGAATTAAAAAACCCAAGAGAAGATATCTCAAGAGAATTTAGAGAAGAAGAAGAAGGCTAGAGAAAGCCTCATTGTAAAGTTGAAGAAGTGGCAATTGAAGGAGATTTGAAGAAAGGTCATAATAGAATATTGCAAGCAGGATAATCCCCTAAAAAGAATAATTTGGGATAATTATTTCCATCTAAAAATAAGCCCAAAAGGAAAAAATATTTGGTAAAAATTTTGCCAAATTTTGAAAAGGTTTCTCAAGACCTCAAGAAATTCAGATTCTTAAGGAAGAGGACAACAAAGGAGATCATATTTAGAGTTATAATTTGACAATAATATTGAAGAAGGAAGGAGAATTAAAGAGGCCATAGTTTTATGAATTTTGAGGATAGCCACGAAAGTTTTGAAGGTTGATTTGTAAAAGAAGGTTTTTGATTTTCAAGGTAGAAGCTGAAAGGTAACATGACAACAAATTGAAGAAAGCTTAGAGTTGTGATTTTAATAAGTTTTAGGAATTTTTTAAAGTACTCTTAGGCAACCGATTGAAGTAAGTCTTGATAGCAAAATATGGTAGCAAATTAGAAGATTCTTGGACATCAAAGAATCAGATTTTGTAAGCAACAATTTGAGAGGTTTGAGCTATGAATTTGGGTAGCATTAGAAAGAAAAAAGTGAGCTGCATTTTGAAGGGCATTTTGAAGTATTTTAGGGATAGATTTTTAATATCTTTGGGCAAAAAATATCAAGAGTATTTAGTAGCATTGAAGTAGTATAATTGCTACAAATTTGGATAGCAAGAAGGCAAAATTTGTAGCTGCAAATTTTAGAAATTGAAAGCATACATTTGGAGAAAAATAAGAAGAAAAGTTGATAGCAAGAGAGCTGATTCTAGAGCAGCAAAAGAAAAGGGAGTGGAGCTGCAAAATAACATAAACTCAAGACAAAAAAATATCAAGAAGAATAGCCACAAAGGAGGCCATAAGAGGTGTGTAATATTGGTGCTATAAAGTGTTCTTATAGAATTATTAAAAGTAGTTATTTCAATTTTTTAAAAGCACCCTATTAGAGTTGTTAAAATCTAGAAAAATAAAGTCTGAGTTATGTGTCTCCAAGACAAAGAAGGAGATATTATTATCATTCTAAAATCTGTAAAATATAACAACAAGAATTTTATTTAAAATGTGCTAAAAGGGAGTGATAAGGAAAATCATTATATGCTATTTTTTATAACAAAAAGTGCAGATTTATTCTAAGTTCTATTGGATAAAATAAAGGTCGAATAGTGCTCAAATATAAGGTAGATTTAAGGTGTCTAAAGACACCAAGATGAACACCAAAATTGCAAAAAATATTGGTGAAGAAAATCCACCAAAAAGAGTGGTAGATCCACCAAGTAAAGCACCATCGAATAGCAAAGGTTGAGCACCATAGAAGAGGAGCCAAGGTGTTATTGAAGCACAGAGGGTAAGCATTCAAATACTTCCTAGAAGAAGATCCATTGAACAAAAAAGAGGAGCCACCACCTATAGGATAAGAGCCACCCATAGAGGAGCGCCTAAGTGGAGAAGAGCCACCATTAGAGGAAAGGAAGCATTGTTTGTAAGCTCAAAAATGTAAACAACAAAAGAAGACAAGTTTTTGGATACTAAAAAGACATGAGAGACTAAAAGTCTAGGGTTTTTCAACTACCAATAAATAATAGGTATTCATAACATTCCTTTCAACGTTACATTGGTTAGTCGAGAATGTTACACACACATTCAAGTGTCTAAAGAAGAGAAAGAATGCAGCCAAGGAGAACATACCACTATTTTGAAGCATGAAGCATTAAAAAGTCATTTGTAAAGATGAATAACGTTATAAAATTACTTATGCCACTATTATTTTAAGTATTATTTTAAAACCTTAGAAATCTAATTATTACAATTTGAAGGATTTTATAAAGTTTTGAAGATTGATTTAAACATTGGAGTGATTTTTTATGATGTTTTGTAATTTGAACATTTAAGTTTACAAAACTATTTCAAATATTTACAATTTGATAAGTTTGGAGAAATAAGGTATTCTACATCAAATTAGGAATACAAAACTTGCAAATATTATTTCATAGAGTTTCTAAATTTCTAGATTTGGATTTATAAGGATTTCAACATCAAAATCAGTTTTTGGAAATTTAGAATCGAGAAATTATATTTTTGAAATTTGGGAGATAAAAGGAATTTAACATAGAAATTTTGAGAAAGGGAAATTGCATTGATAATTTAGGCTCTAATTTAAAATTGAAAGAGACATAGATTTGGAGACTTGAAGGATTGAAATTGTATTCAATTTATTGGTTGACAAGAGGAAAACAAGAGTAGTTATTTTGAAGAATTATATTGAAATTAGGGAGATATAAGGTAATCTACTCATGATAAAAAATAAATTATTTCTCTTAAAATCCCAACTACTCAAAGGTCCTAACTACACCTCATGAAAAAGCAAAGATCAATACTGATAGTAGAAAAGATTTGGGATATTGTTAAAAGAACAAAAACTAATCCTATTGAAGATGCTAAGGAAATTTAGAAATATGAGAAAGATGAAGCAAAAGAACTTATGATATACAACCATACATTAGTTCAGTCATAACTTCTATAGAAGCATCAAATACTTTAGCTAAGATATTTGAAGAAAAGAATAAAACCACTATCTTGAATCTTCAAACTCAATTGCATTCTTTGAAATTCAACAGTGATGAAAGTATAGAATTATTTATAAGAAAAGTAGTAGATATAGGAGGAAAATTATTGACCTTAGGAGAGAAGGCAGAAGATAAGTTTTTTTTCCAAGTAATTTTGAGAGCACTTCCAAAAATCTACAAGCATCTAGTCACATCTTTACAAATTCTAAGTAAAGATACATTGTTTGATGAGTTAGTCAATATACTACAAGAATATGAAGTGGAGAATTCAATCAAAGATGAAATGACTAACAATACCTTAGTCTCAAAAGATAATCCACAAGAAAATATTATTTCCTTTTCAAGGAATAAAATAAAATGGAATGATAGATATTGTCAAGTTTGCAAAAAAAGAGGTCATAGTACAAATTACTATAGATTCAATCCAAGGAATCAGTATCAAGGGAATCAAAAAATTTAGGAAACCAATCAAATAGGTTATTTCAACCAAGATAATATCAAAATCAATATAGACCACATCAACAACAATTTCAACGTTAGTACAATCAACATCAGCTATAATATAAATAAGGAAATCAAAAGGGACTAGAAGAAACCATAGAAGAACATGAAGCTAAAGCACTTTCAATAAATATAATATTTTATGAAGATAATAATCATTTACTTGATTAGGATACAAATAAGGAGAAAAATGAAGAAAGCAAAAGAGAAGAGTACAAGTTCCAAAAATAAGATGAAGATCATATTGAAGACTAATGTCTTCAATAACCAAATAATGTAATACAGGGGGTGTTGGAATACATTACATTATTTGATACATGCTAATGTACCACCTTAGGTACATCTTTAGATTAGGAAATAGAGTCCTAGATTAGAGTTTGAGTATTTACATTATGCAATGTAATAAATGCATAACTATTCAAAGTATTTTGGTATTGAAAATGTGCATAATAGTCCATGTGCACATGAGTCCATAGAATAGGAAGTGAAGAGTCTATAGAAGAGTGAAATTCAAGAGTGCTCCATATGAAGAGTCACATTCCATTATATATGTGTCTATTGAGAGAGAGAGAGAAATAATGAGTGACATATACAATTGTAATGGAGAGGATGGAAGTATGGTGTATTTGAGATCTTTGAATCCAATTTCATGAGAATTTGTTTGAATTTACATGGTGGAATTGGTAGCCGTCACAAATTCGGGAAGACTGTTCGGATTTTTATGGATGATTTCATGAGCATTTGTTAAGGGCTTTTATATGAGTTATTTCTGATTTTTTTTAAAGGGTTTTATATGCTTAGTAGTTTGCCATTATCATATATTTTATATTGCAATTTTATTTTAGATTTTGTGATTATTTTATTTTGAGTATTTAGCTTCAAAAGCTAATAATTACTATTTTGCCTTCCAATACTTGCATTCTATGATCAAAACCTCTAATTTGAAGTGATTCTTTGAAGAAGCAATTTTTTCTTTAAGGATTTTGAAAAATTGAGCATGAAGAAATATTCTTTGCCCCTTTTGCAAAAAACACTTACTAAACATAGAAGAGAGAAGCATCCAAGTGTTTGAAACAAATATCGGAGGCACATAACAACATTCTTGCGTAACTAAGTAAGATAACTCTATATTTTTAGGCAACATAAATATCACTATCTATAGATTATATTGCACAACACTGATGAGAAACGAGGAGTGCAAGAGGGTATTTACAACAATACCAAAAACTCAAATATATCACAAAGTTTAACCTATACCAACATCATACATGGGATTTAGGTTAACTACAAATATTATATACATTTTAACCACAACAAGGTTAACCATGACCCATTAAGATTTACATTATAAAATATTACAATATATTAAATACATTACACAATAAAATACCCTTAAACCTATTCAATATATCACATAATGTTAATTCTTAATCATAATACAATTTTTACACAAATAACCTTTAATCAATTTAATACTTTTAAAAATAAACATATAAATAATATTATATTTTAATATATATAATACATTTATATATTATAAATTTTTTAAAACTAATGTCTCTTACCATGCTTATTAATAATAATTATAATATATACAGTAAAGATGTGATTCTAACATCGAATTTGGACATGTGTGTGAGGGATTGGCCCTCTTGCTTTCTAACCGATTAATGTGATGATGCAAGTCTAGTGACATATTCCATGATTGGAATTTCGTTCTGCATTAATACCTATATCTATCTATCTCACTTTCTTCCAACAACATTCAAACATGCCCAAATATATAAATACTGTATTAGACAAAACTATCTATCACTATATTTACAAAATAAAATAAAGAATTACATAAATTAAAAAATATATATATATATATACAATAAAAAATTATATAAATTTTAAAAAGCGTTTTTAAAATTAAAAAGAACAATACTTAAATAAAAACATCTTTAAAACCTACATTTATATATTTTATTTTAAATCATATAACTATGTCGAGTTACCTTACTAAAGTTCTTGAAAAAAATTGTGGTATCAATATGGGATAATGCGTTCTTTTCATTCAACATGATTGTACATACATGTATGCACTTATAAACTCTCTAACCGGCAGTTCATAAATGTCCCTCACTCAGGCTTAAAATCTTAAGTATTTTCTATAAATTATAAAACGTGGTTTATTTATATAGTTAAGTAAGCGATCTTCAGTAAATGATTTTTAAAGTGTAAAAATGATATTGAGTAATCTACATAAAATGGTAGCAAGCAAGGTTTGAGGGTTTACCAATGAATTCTATTCTTTAGGCAAGGTTCTATTGATTTAATTTTATCCTAGGAACTAAGATCAAGTACTTGCTTAAATGGTCAGCATGATCATATGGGCTAAGTTTTTATCATTTTAACTAAGATCAAATACTTACTCGAGTGATCAAAATTATCTTAAACTAAAAAAATTATAAAATTTTTTTATACAACCAATAAAAAATAACTAAAAATTATAAAATTTTTATATAAGAAAGAAAAAGATGATAAGCAACTAAAAATTCAGCCGTCTTATAAATTTAGCATTCAATTTTTTTTTAAATTTAGCAAAATAAAATTTTTGGGTCTTGGTTTCGGAAACCACTTTCACAGGTTTTACACCGTCAAAATCAAAATCACACAAGAGTCACGCCCGATCCTAACCGATAGTCACACTTGACCCTCCAGCATTATTAACTGGATTTTTTAGTTCAAATCACACTCTAGCCTACGATCATTTACCTCCGTGTTATAGGTGAGTTGGAAAGGGCAAGGCAATCCTCCAAGAGAGGTCCATGGTTCTAATCTCCACCCTACCAAATACACATAAATAATGATTTTGACGGTTCAAATCACACTCTAGCCTAAGACCTCTTGGACCTTTTAGACCAAGACCTCTCTCCACCCTACCAAATACACATAAATAATGATTTTGACGGTTCAAATCACACTCTAACCTAAGACCTGGACCTTTTAGACCAAGACAACTCTCCAAAAAATTTTTCTCTAAATTCAAAAAAGAAATATTCATTATTTTAATTAACATCCATTAAAATTTTTTAATTAACATCCATTAAAAATTTTACAGGCATGCTGCCGGTTAAATCTGCCAAACGGTCACATTTCAAGCCCTCTGCGCTGAAGATGACCCACTACGCGACCAGGGCCTGAGTCTGATGGCTGACCCACGTCATTAAGATTGCCATTCGCATAGCATGAAACCAACTTCGTGTATAAAGCCATTGAATATATACATGGATGAATATTATATGTCAACGGTTCGCTCGCTCAGAACATTATATGAATATTATGTCAATGGTTCCGTCACATTATTCTTTGTTGTTTCAACTTTCCCTGTGTATATTTAACAACCTTAAATTCTTAATAATTTTTTATTCTTAAATTCCCTTATACATATACAACACTTCAAATTTTCTACAATACTTATCTTAACACTTTGACGATCCAAATTTTCTACAATACTTATCTTAACACTTTGACGATCCAAAAAATAAGTGGATGTGACCATAATAATAATCTCGTCTGCTCAACCATCCGACGTAATTTTCAATGCCAAATCCTATGAATTCGCGAGACGTCGCCTTCCCTTTAAATGTAGAGATGGTAAGCTATCCGGAGTGGGCATATGGTGACCCTACCTTTACTAGTTATTATCTGCACGAATTCACAACTGCACATTCTCATTTTCTTCCTTTGTATAACATTTTCTTCCACATCAAGCGGGTCTGAATCTTTGTTATTGCTTTCGCTGAATAGTAAAGTTGGAGAATCAAATAAATTCCTAATTTTATCCTAAAATTATGACACAGGGAAATAAAAATATTACAACAAATCGATTAAAAAAGTAAGAGAAACAATCATCTTCCACACACTTGTTGTTTGGTAAGTCCTCAGATTGAAGAAAGAATTATCAAACAAGATTAGCAGTGCTGTAAAAAATGATAAAGTCTAGAAGCCAATGAGGAAGGGTATGCTAAGAAGCATCGGCGTCATTATTGTACTCTGAAATAAACAAGAAAAAGTTTCTCAAACATTCTCTAAACGGATAAACAAAAGCTAGGAATCACTTGTTCTCAGAAAATTAGGAGTTTATGTAGGCTGATGACATCAGTTGTGAAAGAGATAGGCACGCCTGCCCCTCAGCTTCCTTTTTTTTCTAGTCCATATCGTATGGATTACGGCATGTTTTTGTGGCAATGCTAAAAGCCTACAGTGAATCATACGTTTATTTGTCATCTTGTCTTCATTGGGAATATTATATTTTGAAAGACAACCTGGTTTGTTTGTATTTTTATGACATTTGAAGCATTAAGTTTTTGAATAGTTTTTTTTCTAATATATATTAATACTTAGTGCCCTTTCTCTGTATAGAAAAATAAGCTGCCTCCTGACATTTTTTTAAGTTAAATTTCAAAACTTTCCCACATTTTATTCATGAACTTAAAACAAAGTATCTTGCAACTATAAAAGTATTGTGATTTATACAAACATGTCATGCATTTATAAGTAACACAACCATGTCTATCAATGAGGAAAGATGTTGTTAGCTTCTTTTTTCCATTGTTATTTTTATTTATTTTTAATTATATTATAAAAGATAAAATAAAAATAAAGTAGTTTTTAACATTTACAAGTAATAGATTATATGGAACAATGTGGTTACACAAGTATTTATCTAACTATACTTGATCTTTTATATGTACATTTTTTTATCGTAAAGATTTTATACTATTTTTTGTTTGTTTAATTATCCTGTAATGTATTGTAATTATGATTATAATTATGCTTATGATGGAAACAAGAGAAATTATGACAGAAAAGCATCATACATGTGTATTTCTTTATTGTAAGGACTTCATCCTCATTTATTTTTATTGTAATTGTAGTATCTTGACACTATCTTTGCTAAATTTTGTTAATTTTGGAAGCAACAAACAACGGGCCAAATTGTAGGAAAATTCTCAAATAAACCCAAAATTTGGTTTATTTTTGCTCAAGTATCAATTCACTTGCAAAACCTATCGATTGGCTTAGAAGACTGATTCACTCAACAAAGTTGTTGATTTGCTCAAGGAGTGATCCATTCAACAAAGGTGGATAGTTTACTTGCCAATGTAAGTGAACCGCTCGATAAGGCCAAGCAAATCAAGCATACAGGGTGCAAAAGTGAAAATCAATACGAATTTCAACAAAATATTCCAAAAAGCTATATTTTTGATATTTTGTGGGACACTAACAATTTTTGGAGCCTTCTAAGCCTATTAGAGGCATATAACATTTGAATATGCAATATTTTGCTAAAGTTACCCCAAATATTTACTTTCACTAAGAGTAATTATTTTTCACCCTAAGTAACTCAAGGGTAAAATTTGCTATAATAAGGGATTAAGATCCTCATTGTATTCATATTTTGGCCATAATAATTCAAAGATACACTTTGAAAAACACATATTATGCTTTGTACTCATGAGGTTATAAGAAATTGACACGTCCTTATGCATCCAATTAATGGCACTGACCACTTGGTTTGATAAGTGCATGATAGTTGGGTATAACCCTTCTAACCCACCTTGTTATTTGATTATCAATTTCATAATCAAAGGAATGAGTGGACATTGATCTTATTCAATTTTTAATGTGTTGATTGAATGCATTCTCTTCTTACTATGATATAATAGTGATATTTGCTTTCATTTATACTCTAAAATTCATGAATTTACTTTTTGTACTTTATACAATTTAAATTTTACACTTAATTTTCATGCATTTAATTTCATGCAAATTAGTTAGTTCAAATTAGAGATAAATATGAGGAAATCAAGGAGTCAAACTTAATCTAGAGGTTGGGGGAAGCCATTGTAAAACCAATTCAACCTTGTTGAAACATAGATTTGGGGGTGCAATACTTAATTAGAAGTCAAGACAATTCCCTGTGTCAACATAGTTTCTTGCATGCCTAATGGAACAAACCCCATTTGTACACATTTTATTAATTTTGAAATCCAAAAATGCATCCATCATAGATGGAGAAATTGATTCAAAATAAAAAAATAACTAAGTCTAAATTTTGAAAGTGATTTGCTCATGAAAGCAAGCAATTCACTCAATTTTGAGCAAGTTTAGGATTTTGAAAGAAGTGAGTGATTCACTCGATGTAGCAAGCATATTGCTTGGTTTGACCTATTCTTCCACAGGTCAAGTTTAGAGTAGTTTGACTAATTTCAAGAAGTGAGTGATTCACTTGATGTAGCAAGCATATTGCTTAGTTTGACCTATATTTTCATAGGTCAAGTTTAGAGTACTTTGCCTAATTTGTTTAGATCTAAACCTAGTTTTGCTTAAAATCTAACAAAGTTTTCATTATTTGTGCTTGAGTGTTACAAACATTATAACGTGACATCAACTTTAAAAAAATGATTTATCTGCAAATATGACTTTGATAACATTCAAACAATTCCATAAACTCGAATTTGACTTTGTATATGCATTTTCCATGGGTGAAAGCACTTAAGGTAGATTTTGAATTATTTTTTACACAAGTACAAGAAAACAAGTGACTCTCTCCAAAAAGGGTAAAATATTTTCAAGCTAGAAATAACAAATGATTCACTTAAGGATTAGGAAGTGATTTGTTAGAAAAGAATTTTTCCTCCCTCTATCATGGGAAGGCGATTATCTCCAAGTGATCTACGGAGGCAACACTTTCTTTCTACAACTTTTTCCAAGTTCAAATAGATAAGCATATTGCTTGATAAAGTAGGCGAATTGCTTGCCTTTGTGAGTGGATTGATTATTTTTTAGTTTACTAAGAACTCGTGTATAGTGAGCAAATCACCCAGAGTTACAAATAAATCACTCTAATGTTCAAGCAAATCATTTAAATTGATAGTTTACAAAAAAATTGCATTCAGGTAGTGAATCACTTGGAATTATGATTGAATTGTTCTAATTTATAAGCAAATAATTCAAAATAGGAAAACATTTGAAATTTTTGAATTAGGAAAGATTTTTTCAAATATTTTAATCTTGGGACTCTATCCATACAGGAATGTACATGAATATGAATATGTGATCTAAAGTCTAGAAAGCAAAAAAAGACCATAAATCTATGGATATTATCACTCATTATTGAAGGAACACTAAAGAAAAAAGAAAATAATAAATTGTTGCATTAGTGCATCAAGAGGACGAGTTTGAATAAGTCTCGATATCTAGTTCTATATTATCAAAATAAATAACCCCATGGTTGACCAAGTTATCCAAGGCTTCATGCCACCATAAATAGGCTACTTCAGTTAAAATATGAGTTATTTGATAGCCCTAGTAAACCTTGGTCTAATCAAGTTCGTATGGTGAATCATACAAAATTCTTTGTACCAAGTATTAGTTGATGTAAAAAACCTCACAAATAACCTATTCTTCATACATCAAATTTATAATTGATCTACGAATTCTACTACATAAAATTTATCTCCTACGGATACTCCTCCAACATAAATCTCACTTGGATACAATCTAACACTTCTAACATTCCTCTAGTTTAGTCTTCAGTCCTAATCAGATTATTAGTCTTAAACCTAAATCTTACTCAAAATACACAAGTGATACCTAGATAAATTGAGTTATAGGTATCCTAAGAAAATATCCAAGGATTAACATGAGACCCCAACAAACCAACCATAGCAAAATGTACAAGGTCCACCTTCTCGAAACCAACAAATTCTAAAAATAGGTTTGAACTATACCCCTCAACAAAACATGCAACGACTTCCTAATTAATAGTGGGATTATAAAAATATAACACCTTAATGTCCACCATATTACCCTTCATACCTATACCCCCTACCACTTGTACTCACCTCCTGGCTATGTGATGTACCCTCTCTATACATGAAAAATTGACCCACTTTAGTGGGTAATATTCCCTGAGCCCTTTGGGGGACCTCTTAGACTTGCCTAGGGCAAGGGTAAGGCTCCTTCCCCTCTTTTTTGCCTTTTTTCCTCTTTATGCGAAATCGCACCCGGTCCTTGATGGGGCGTGACTTCGCATTGCGATATCACGATCGGTCCTAACGAGGTGTGATTTCACCTTTTTAGGGTTTGACAAGTTGAAACCCTAATTTTTTGGGGTTGGCATGTTTTACGTCGGCCCTCCTTGGTTTTACCACTCTTTTTGCCTTCAAATCCGCTATATAAGGAGGGTTTGAATTCACTTTTCACACACACTCACATAATCGACATTCTAAGGATTGATGATTTATTGCTCGCTAACATTTGATTTCTCGTAAAGTGTTTTATTCGATCTGCATCCTTCTTCTTCTTCTTTCACAAGCAACTTTGAAGTGTGGAGTTTGATTGATTGTCTGCTACATTGGATTGTTGTTGCTCACTCTTGGTGGATTGTTGTTGAAGCTCTAAGGAGAGATTGACTACCTAGGAGATCTCAAACCTTTTTGCTTGCTTCCTCGCTCTCTTCCAGGTGAAAGCATTCTGTTGCATGTTTGATTTCATTTGTTGCATCATAGTTTTGTTATTTCACTACAATCTGAGATGTTTCATCTCACTTCTATGAAATCATGCCTGGTCTTTTATGGGGCACGATTTCGCATTGCGTTATCGCAGTCGCCTATTACGGGGTACGATTTTGCTTGAGCTAAAAATGGGGGCAATCTGTTGTTCCTATTTTCATCATTGCATTCTAGATTGCATTTAGAGCATAGTGGCATATTCTATTTTTGTGATTTCATCATTCTTCTCTGCTATATTGTATTATGTTTGTTTTTCTCCAAAGGTCAATTTTTGCTTTTAATTATCAAAGGTCAGCTAAAAGGACCTAGGGGGCTTGACTATTGCACCTCCAAGTATTGTTATACAATGGCCTAAGCAGGCCCCCTAACGCTAATCCTATTTTCAAGTGTTTGTCAAGTTATCTTGCAGGAACATGGATTATTGATAGCATTGGATAAAGGGATAAAAGCAAGGATAAATCACTGGATAAGCTAAGTATTTTGATTAGTATTTAGGTTGTTTGTTGGGTGCTTTATATTTATGTTATAAACCCTAGATCTGATTTAATAGAAATATATTTAATTAATTTCTAGGCATTTGAAAGATAAACAACATATAGTGTGCACTTAGGGTTAATTATGTTTGTGCATTTCTTCTTGAGCCCTTGCTTAAAGGTTGTTTATTTAGAACCCTAGGTTAGAAAAGCATTCAAAGGAAGAATCATTCTAGGGTTAGCTCTTGTATTCTTGCATTCTATGTATTTCTGCATTGTCCTTTATCTTTTTATAGCATAGATCTAGAAAGGCCAAATCTAGGTGTTTGTCTTGAATCTCATACATCAAACATTCCTAAAATTCCTATGGACTTGGAGCGAGTCCTTAAAGCTATTCCTGGTGAACCCTTCCCCCTAGCACCGAGTGTAGAGAACAACATAGCCCCCATGGTTCACCCCAAAGGCTTCTCTCTCTTGTGGATCCAGCTTTTTGGGAATTGTACGCGGTAGGGCGGTTTTCCCCCTCTACATATTTGGTGAACCCGACGTGAACACCTCTTTTTATTTTAAAAATTTAAGAAAGATCATTAAATTTGTTTGTGTGGTTGGAGAATCTTAATAATATCTTTAAAAATATTTTTGTTTTTGTTGTTAGCTTTCTCTTCTATCCTTTTGCTTTTCTAATGGCTCCTATCCTTAGAAGTCAGTGAAAGCATCTTGAATCTGATTGTATTCCTCTGGAATATGATCATATTGATAGAGAGGATCCTAACATAGATCCAGAAGAACAAGACAACATGGATACTGAGATGAGTTTTGATCCTTATGAGGGACCTAATGGTAGCTTTGTCTTTTCATCATTTGAACATATTTGGGGCTTTATGAAAGCTAATAGGGATAGAATATTGGGAGGCATGGAGTGAGAAGCTCACCTCAAAAGATATGAGACTCCTCCACCTCCTCCAATAAGCTCCCCTATGCTTAACTAGGAAAACCCCTTGCCTAAATCAGTGCATCTTGATAATTTGAACCAAGTTGTTGATACTACTACAACCACCAACATTGGAAGGAATATGCAAGCTCCTCCAATTAGTAGTGTCACTCAAAAGTGTTTTCAATTTCTTCCTCAATATTCTAATATCAACACTTTTGCTTCTGTTCTACCCAATGTTAGTTGTCCACTTTCACAAGGTGCCACATATAACAATAATGTCCATGCTTCCAACCTGAATCAAGCATTGGTTCCTCAACACACATATGGGAATCTAGGAATAATGCATAACAATAATCCAGAAGTGCAAAATTTGGCAAATATGGTGAAACAGTTGGTTTCAAAAGTTGAGATGATTCAGCCTTCAAGTTTTACTTACAGTTATAAGGAAATGTGTAATCAGCCATTGGATCCTATTGTTGTTGCTAGGCCTTATCCTAAGCATTTTTCTATGCCATTTTTACCTATTTATAAGGGGACAAAAGATCCAATTGAGCATTTAAGAAGATTTAGAACAACTTGCCATGATCTCATTTATGATGATATGTTGTTACTTAAAACATTTCCTAAGAGTCTTGGTGGCATGGCATTAGAGTGGTACTATCGGTTGCCTAATTATTCCTTAAAGATTTTTGAAGAGACAACAGAATTATTTGTTCAGTAATTTGGTGCTTACATTGAGAAAGAAGTGACAATGAAAGATGTGTATAATTTAAAACAAAGTAAAGAAGAAAGATTTTCAGAATTTTTGGCTCATTGGAGAAGTTTAGTTGGATGTTTGAGATATACTTTACCTCCTAAAGATATGCTTGAGATATTTATTGGTAATTTACAAGAACAATTATCTTATGCATTAGAGACTACTACTATTACATATTTTGATCAAGCAATTGATTTAGCAAGAAAAGTAGAACAGGCTCTCATCAGGAGAGGCCAACTCAAGGTTAAAGAAGAAAAACCTACTAAGTCTCAACATAAGAATAAGCACATAGGAGGTGATAATGGAATGGATAGTAGGCTTGTTAACAATGTTACTAACAACCTACAGAAGATAGTACTTCAAAAACCTCCACAAAGGAATTTTACAAGGCTTAATATGTCTATGGAAGTAGCTTTGAAATAACTTTTAGATGCTAAGGCAATTGAGTTACCTCCTATTAGACAACCAGATACTACAACTCATTGGTATAAGGTAGGTCAACATTGTGCATATCATAGAGTGGAAGGACATTGGATGAATTCTTGTAAGAAGTTGAAACATGTGGTTCAAGATCTGATTGATGCAGGACGCATTGACTTAAGCAATTCTCAAGTAGTGAGTAATCAAGTACCTATCCAACAAAATGTGACTACCAATCAAGATATGAGAATATTTAAAGATCCATTACCAAAACATAATCAACAAGTAGCAAATCAGGTGGCTCATCAGAATGAGCCTCCTCCCTATGGTAATATGGTTGGCATGGTTGGGATAACCACAAGAAGACAAGCTCAAACTCAACATCATCAACAAGGATAGAATTCTGTATTACAACCCAATTCAGTATTAAAGAGTAATCAAGGAAAAGTTTTAGATATAAGGACTCCACCTATTGTATTGAGACCACAACCTAAGGTTTCATTTGATCTTCAAAAGTAGTTGGCTAGTACTCCAACAAAGATTTCAGTTTTAGAACTCCTTCAAAATTCTCCCAACCATAGAGATGCTTTGATGGAATTTTTAAAGCAACAATCAGTTCCTTCAGATATTTCACCCAATGCTATAGTTGATGTTGTAGGTTCTCTTGGGATACATCATATCTCATTCTTGGATGATGATAAACCTTCCTCAAACTTGCAAGAATATTCTTCACTTTACATCACCGCACTTATTGGGGATACTTTTATCAAGCGAATTTTGATTGATAATGGTTCTTCCCTCAATTTGTGTACATATCAATTCTTTCAAAAATTTGGATTAAAAGAGGAAGACTTAACAAAATCTGATATCATTATAAAAGCTTTCAATAATGAGTCCCAAGAAGCCTGTGGTGTCATATCTCTTCCTCTCAAAGTTGGGCCTAAAATATTGGATACTTTGTTTTATGTGGTACATTGTCCTGCATATTTTAATCTTCTTCTTGGACGTCCTTGGATTCACGCAATGAAGGTCATCCCTTCTACTCTTCATCAATGTCTCAAGTTTGAGTTTAAGAATCAAGTTATCACCATTCCGGGTGACCCTCGACCATTTGAATTTTGTTCAAATGTAGAGTGAGCTCGATCTGAGTTCAACCTATGTCCCTCAATCTCTTCAATGGTTTCTCCATGTTCCTCATCTCAAATATCAGAACAATTTCAAAATTTAAAAATGAGTGAGGAACATATCTTAAATTTTTCATCTCAAGATCATGATAATCAATTTCTTCAATCACCTCTTCTGGATCTAGCCAAGCTACCACCATCACCAAGAACCATGGGTTTACCCCATAAGAAAGGTGATGTTGTACACATTGGCACGTGTACCTTTGTCTTCGCAGGAACTACCTTCGAAGAAAAGATACATGGTAGCAACCCCTCTCCCATTGAGCATTCTTTTGCTCATTGTTACCTTTCCAATGATTACCCACTTTCTAAACAGATCCTATCTAGTATGGGATATGTAGGTAAAGGCTTGGGGCCACAACATAAGGGCATTCAAGAGCCTTTGGATGTCGAGATATGGCCTAGGAGATGTGGCATAGGTTTTATACCTAGTAAAGACCAACCTTTACCATTTGACAATGATGATCATCTTATGACTTATGTTGAATATATGGATTATCAAAAGTTAGGAGTGGGTGATGAGGATGATGGTCCCCCTTATTCTTCTGATATCTTGTTTTGCAATATGATTGATTTTGTATGCTCTAAAAGTAAACCTTCTTTTTTAAAAGAGGACCCTACTTCTCTATCCTATAGTGATCTTGCAAAGTTAGGAATTGCTCCTCCTTATGTTAAAAAGAATGGTTATGTTTGAGAGTGCATTGATTATCGTGCTATGGCTGCCCCAAGGAGGGGGCAGGGGGGGCCCCCCCCTTATTTTTAATTTTTGGAGGGGTTACCTTTTAGAGATTTATTTGATAAAATAGTCCATGGCACACCTGTTATTTTTGTTAAGAAAGGTGACACACTTAGATGTTGTGTCGACTTTCATTCTACTTGCTTAAATTAATTAATAATAAATCATAAAAATAAATAAAAATTGCATCAAATCAATTAATCATCATTTAGCTATGCATTTGCATTTTTGTTGCATCCATATGCTTGCTCATATTGCATTGTTGCTTGTCATCCTTTTGCATTATCTATCTGACATTTAATTCAACTTGCATGCTTGAATGTCATATTTTGCATGATTTCTTGTTCATGACTGCTTGATCATATAGATTTTGGGGGTCTTGCGACAATGGCATGTGATGATACCTAGTTAGGTCATAGCTCACATGCATTGCACTCTCTCTAGGATTTTGATGCCTAGTAAGATCCCCACCTAGGGCTTTCTTCTTCAGTCTTCTTTCTAGATTTTGTTTGTTTCTTCAAGTTTTATCCTCCTTGGTCTTGGAAATAGTGAGAGTATCTCTTAGATCAAGGATGATAGTTCATTAATATTTCCTTGTCACTTTTCTATTGCCCTTCTTTTTCTTTTTCTTCCTTTGCTTTTGACAAGGAGATACGTGCATTTTGCTTCTTCCTTTTGGTCCTTCTTAAGTTGTCTTCTCAGCATAATTGCACACACTCACTATCTTGTTTTCTTCTCTAAACCCCTATCGGGGGTAGCACTCGCCTAATATATATATATATATATATTATCCTTATATTACACCCCACATGGGATAGCTATACATCCTAGTGGGTATCTTATCGGATATGATCTTCTATCGGGTTATACTCCCTTTTGACTCAATGGGCTCAACACCCCATTATAGGATAAGCTCCTTGGCCATTTTTAGTAGGCCTCAGCATACATCCTAGTAGGTAATCACCCCACAATAGTCAATTAGCGAGCAACCACCCATAGTGGGTCAGAATCCAACACCTCATCCCTCTTGGTGAGCACTACACCCATAGCGGGTTTAGCTCCCTTCTTTTCTGGTATGATTCATAGTATTTAGTCACATTGGTCCCTTGTGACCTACACTGATTTCAATACTATGTTTCACCTATCCTTCTCTATTTTATATGGTTGACCTTTGGATTATCTTCTTCTTTGTCTTCTTCTTCATCTTCTTCTTCCTATTTTTGGTCTTATTTCTTTGTCCTTTTCTCATGTTTCCTTTTCTTCCATCCATTTTCATCCATGCATTTCATATAGCCTTGTATTTAAGATAGATTGCATGCATAAAATATCAAATTAAAGAACATCTAAGATAATAATTAAAATCACATGCACACATTCACAAAATATAAAAAGTAGTTATGTATTACTCAAGGAAAAAAAGAGATATATAGTCATGTCTAGTTGGTGTACCATAGTCTAGTCTCAGTACACTCAACCAATCTCTAGGGATGCATACTACAATTAAAATTGGCATGTCATCATAATATCTAGTCGTAGATCTGAGAGCTTGTCTCCTCTGATATTTCCAAAGGAGGATGTGGTCTAAGTAGATGCATACCCATAGATGGTGAAGTTGAGAATGTGTGTGATCGATATTGTGACTTGCTAGATGATTGGAGGGATAGAGGAAGTGTCACTCTCTGCCCCACTGGTATCGCCTAGAAGTACATGGTCTCATAAAAGGTAGCCCACTGAATGGCCACCTCTAGCCTATCCCCTACCCTCTATAACTATGTTTGTATAAGGTAGACCTTGTCGCTAGCATGGATGCTCTCGATAATAGCCATCCCCTCTCTGCGAGCCCTCTAGCACTCTATGTCCAGATGATTCACCTCCTCTCACAGACGATCAACCTCTGCTTCGACCGCATCCCTTTCCCTCTTTGTAGCGCTCAGTGAGCTATTAAGTTATAATTTTACCCAGTTGCAAAATCACACTCACAATTACAATTTTTGTTAAAAAACCCTCTTTTGCAAAGAAATATAAATTTCTCCAAGGTTCCTTTCACTTAATGTGTTTATATATCATGAAAATGATTCAAACTAAGTGGTTAGAATACCTTAGTGATTTGCAAGCAACTGTTAACAAGGGGTCTATTTGGTAATATTTTATCGCGTTATGTTATAGATTGTTCATGAAATTAATTCCCCACATATAAGATTAAAAATCAAATATTACCAATAAAATTTATGAAATGCAAATATTTGATTTAAACCTTAGGAAAATGATTTAAATTAAATTATTCAAATAATTAATATTGGAACTTTATAATTAATTAATTAAACTCTAATGTTTATTTGAATATGAAATTCCAAGAGTTTAATAAGTGAAATAACATTTACCCTAATATCAAATTGAAACTTTACATGAAATTATGGTTTTAATTTTTCTATTTATTCAATTAAACTCTAATGTTGATTTAGAATAATACTGAGAGTTTAATAAATGAAATAACATTTATCCTAATATCAAATTGAAATTTTGCATGAACTTAGGGTTTTGATTTTTCTATTTAATTAATTAAACTCTAATGTTGATTTTAGAATATGAAATACCATACCCAGGTGTTGTAGGTGAGTTGGAGAGGAGAGGGTAATCCTCCAAGGGATGTCTCAGGTTCAAATATCCACCCTGCCAAAAATCTGAATTGGGTATCCAAAATCCAATTGATAATGTTGGTGCGGGCAGGGTCGGGTGCAACCCCCGAGTGACTTTAACGGTGTAGAACCCCCTGTTAGTGGTCTCTCAGACCAAGGCGGCTCCCCAAGGGGTTTTTCGCTTTAAAAAAAAAGAATATGAAATATCGAGAGTTTAATAAATGAAATAACATTTACCCTAATATAAGATTGAAAACTTTATATTAAAAATGTGCAAAAAATTGGAACACACAGACAAATTACTAAAATGAAATTTGTCAACCTTGTATTTACAGAAAATAATTTCCTGAAAATCTTAACCTACTCTACTGTGATCTGCATTCGCATTATCAATAGTAATATAGATGCAATCTTCTAGGATAATGAAATGAATGACATATTAAATTATTTAATAAAATCACCATCTGCATGCATAATTTTTATTAAATAAAACAATAAGGTCAAATGTGATTGATATTTCAATTAAAACATTAGACTTTAGAAAACCTGAACTCTATAACAATGGATGAAGTCCTTCCATGCAGCAAATCTATTCTTCAATTATCCAATATATCTTCTCTCCCGATCTTATATTTTCAATCTGTCTGACCCTCATTTTCTTGGTTTCCAATGGCCTATTTATAATTTAACATTATGTTCATTCATTCCATTCTACAATTTAAAATGGATTTTATAACCATATCATTCTCTTTACTTTTCGCTCCTTTGTTCATTCATTCCCTTCTACATTATATCTCGCTCATGTAGAGGAGTTGGAAAGCAAGTGGGTAGTTAAAACTCTCTAGTTATGGAGAGGCCCAAGTTCAAATCTCTCCCCTCACATGTTGCGGATATGTTGTATATAAAAGGTTCCTCATCAAAAAAAAAAAAAAAAAAAAAAACCTACATAACCAACACAAAACTTTTTATATTAATGTACTTTAAATATTTTAATTAAAACATTTACAATACACTTTGAAATAAAAATATTCAAAATGAACTTTAAATATTTTAATTAAACTTTAAAATGAATGATTTAAAACATTAAAATTATGTACTTTAAATATTTTAATTAAAACATTTACAATACACTTTGAAATAAAAAACATTCAAAATGAACTTTAAATATTTTAATTAAAATTTAAAATGAATGTTTTAAAACATTAAAATTATATACTTTAAAAATTTTAATTAAAACATTTACAATACACTTTGAAATAAAAACATTCAAAATGTACTTTAAATATTTTAATTAAACTTTTAAAATGAAGGATTTAAAACATTAAAATTATACTCTAAAGTGTTTTATTTAATGATTTTAAATGAGTTATTTTAAACATTAAAATTAAAAGTTTTTTTTTTTTAAATTAAAACATAAAAAATCACAATTATTAAATCTTGAGATTTTCAAAAGAAGATCAACAAAACAAAATAACAACCAATTGAATGATGTCAACACTTCAAAAACAAGCATCAAAACCTTCAAAAATTTAGTGGGTCCCCAATCTTGGGGTCATTGTGAAGTGGTCACAATACGAGCCTTATAGTCCCTCGATCCTCTTGGACCAGTCCTCCTAGAGCAGGTCCACCTATCTCTACAGAGTCACTACTTGTGCCCGTAGTGCCTCTACCTCCTCCCTTAGATCCTCTCATCCTGAAGCTTGACCCTGGCTAGCTGTTGCTGATGTGGAGGTATCTCTCGATCCTCCACCTGGTAGTACCCTGACCTCTATGGGGGAAACTATGTGTACCCCTATATCCCTATTTATCGTAGTGCTGGTGTCCTCCATCACTAGCTCAATCCAAACCTAAGCCTACCTTTGTCTCAGAGCTACTCGTCCCTATTGTGCTCTCTCTATGGCTCTGTGAGCTACCTCCTGAAAAGCTCATTGCAGACCCAAGCCCATAACTTGGTGCCTCTGTATCAAAACTAGTGGGGAGACCCTACAAGGCACGACTCCTCTATACCACCATCGATAGATGAAGGCTACTCCTACATCGTCCACCTTGGGATCCATGTAAGGAAGATCATCTAAATCCTCCTCGGCCCACCTGGTCAGGTCAGGTCTACCTCCTATTCCTTTTGGATCTCAGTAGACTCTCTGATACCAGTAATCCCCTAGGTCTAGGATGCCTTACAAGATCCTGAACTACCTTAGGACTTGGTCAAACCAAAATATCTCTAGCTCTCCTGTCTTCGTAGTTAGCCACCTGATTCCTCTTGATCCTTGCTAGCTCTATCTTGTCCTTAGATCATCCTTGGTGTAGATGCTAGGGTCACCATACTATCTTGGCCTCTCTCATCTTATCTACTATCCACCTTGCTAGTGGTAGATTATCGGAGTAGGTCCTTGTGGCCTGCTCTAGGGATCTGGACCATCTATATGTTATTGGTCACTCTGGATTGGGAAATGGTCCTAGTAGTGCATGTGGTATTCACATTGCTATGTGATCCCAGCTCCATACCTGGAGTAAAAGTGTGCACACTATACCTGTATGGTGTTTTTACAAGATGTTGTACAACATCTTGTACAAGTAGGCCAACACATATGGACCCCATGCAAACCTAACTCTTCGGTCCCGCATGTCCGCCACTACACCCACCATCGCTCATGGCATATATCACCTTCTAGTATGGCATATTAGTATTACCGCAACCACCCTACAAAGTACGTTCATTAATGGATCCACCCCATACCGCCCCACCAGGTCATCTACGACTATGGTGCTCTCACACACCTAGTGGGTCTAGCCTCTTAAAAATTATTGCAAGATCATTGGTATCCCTCGTGCTTTGTAAATTGAGGTCCCTATGATAGGGATGTGTAAGATGCACCGCACATCCTCCAGTGTGACGATCATCTCTCTTGTGGGTAATTGAAAGGTAGATGACTTCGGTTACCATATCTTTGCTAATGCTATTAGTAGAGTCATGTTTGCATTTACCTGAGGTAATCTAGCCAAGTGGTCTAATCCCACCACCCCCAATGTATCCCTCTCTACCTACCCGAGTGAGGTAAGCAAGAGTGCTTTTTGACCCTACCTGTGCTCGCTCTATTTTTGTACTGGCTTCACCCCTAACGATCACAGAACAGTGTATCGATAGTGTCATCTTCTTTGTTTCTCCAAAGCTCTTCTGCTTTCTTGATCGGTTAAAATGAATTAGAGTTTTACCCCTTTTCACATTTAAACCTATTTTTGTGTGCTTTTTCTCTTTTTTTTTTCTTATTTCTTCTCGTTTCTTCTTATTCTAAGTCTACCTTTTTCAAGTTTCTATGAGAAACATGTCCCACATAAAACTCAAGGGGGCACCTGGCCTTAGAAGCATTAATGTTCCTAATGCTTTGATTTGCATGTAAATCTTGAAAGTGTTTGGAATAACACCATTTTTGCACCATTCCTTTCTTCTAAACCAACCATCCCATTTCTGCTTGTTGTATTTTATTTGCGGGTGTTTACATATTTTCTTTGATACATTTATCATGCCATAAATGCATCAAAGAGGGGGGAAATGTAGACACAAAAAATTGACCCACTTCAGTGGGCAATATTCCTTGAGCCCTCTATGGAACCCCTTAAACTTGCCTAGGTCAAGGGTAAGGATCCCTTCCCTCTTTTCTCACTTTATGTGAAATCATGCCCAATACTTGACGGGTTATGACTTTGCATTGCAATATCACGATCAAACCTAATGGGGCATGATTTCACCTTTTTAAAGTTTGACAATTTGAAACCCTAACATTTTAAGGTTGGTGTGTTTTACATTATCCCTCCTTGATTTTCCCACTCTTTTCACCTTAAAATCCACTATATAAGGAGGGTTTGAATTCACTTTTTCACACATGCTCACATAATTGGTATTCTAAGGATTGATTATTCATTGATCGCTAACATTTGATTTATTGTAAAGTATTTTACTCGGTCTGCATCCTTCTTATTTCACAAGTAACTTGGAAGTGTGGAGTTTGATTGATTGTTTGCTGCATCAGATTGATGTTCCTCGCTCTTGGTGGATTGTTGTTGAAGCCTTAAGGAGAGATTGAATACCTAGGAGATCTCAAACCTTTTTTCTCACTTCCTATATCTCTACTATGTGAAACCGTTCTGCTGCATATTTGATTTCATTCGTTGCATCATAATTTTATTATTTTGCTACATTCTTAGACGTTTCATCTCATTTCTACGAAATCGTGCTCGATCTTCTACAGGGCACAATTTTACATTGCATTATCATAGTCACCTATTACGGGGTGTAATTTCACCTAATCCAAAACTAGGGGTAATATGCTATTCCTATTTTTATCATTGCATTCTAGACTACATTTAGAGCATAGTGGCATATTCTATTTCTGTGATTTCATCATTCTTCTCTGCTATATTGTATTATGTTTGTTTTACTCCAAAGGTCATTTTTTGCTTGTAATTATCAAAGGTCAGCTAAAAGGGCCTAGGGCACTTGAATGCTGCACCTTCAAGTACTATTATACAGTGGCCTAAGCAAGGTATATATATTCACCCGCACAAAAGGAAGAGGGGAGACCAAAGTAACAAACATTAAAATTTTGGTGGCTAAATCCTAATTGTAATAATCTTGCATACTTTTGATTTTTTTTCGTGATTTGTTATATACAAGATAATTAATTAGACACAACAACAAATACATTCTAAAGTCCAACTCGGTTTAATTCAAAGGGATGGTAATAAAATACAAAAAAAAACTAAAAGATAAATATCCATCTGACCAGGATTAAAAAATGTTAACAAGATTTACTTAAGCAGTGCTTAATGGATAACTCTTTTATGAATTCCTAAGAAACAATACTAACCAACCATATATATTTAGAATTCAAGGCCAGCCAAAATCAAATGACTCTTTTTTTACTAGCTTCAAATGCATACATGATACCCTACCAATATCTAAATTTATTCATCATCAATAGACAAATATCTGTAGACAGAAAGTTAGAAACAAACCTTGCTTAAGAAACAAATTACCAAAAATTTGTAGTCCAATGGTCTACAAATTTAAGAACAATAGAGATGTATTCACAAGAATCTAATCAAAACTAAATGTTTCAATTAACCATAAATTACAAATTAAATTTTTGTAATTTTTTATTTTTTAGAAAAATAATATATTGCCACCTTCACTTAAAAGCAGCAATAAAGATGTGTCAAGGTCCTCCAAGATGGCCTCTCCTGAAGCCATCTTCAATGCAGTTACATTAGTTTTTGAGTTTCATTATAGTTCCACAGATTAAGCCTTGCAGTCAGATGGAACAAAGGTGTCATGGTGTCAGTTGAAAGTAAATCACTTCCAGTTTGCTTGACAACATCTAAAAAAACTTCCATGTGTTGAGCCAAATCACAGGGATTTCATCCTGAGGCTAGAAGTCATATATTCAACAAGCACTATAGCTTCATGTTAGAGTTAGAGTATATTACATCATTTGGGTCATGTAAATGTACCACCTTAGGTACATAGTTAGGATAGGATAGATTACTTTAGGGGGAAGTTATCTAGTTACTTCAAGCAATGTAATAAATGCACAAGTGGCAATGTGCAAGTTGTAATGTGCAAGGTGTCCCCTTGTACAACTAGGTAGAGTGTTGGCCAAGGAATCTATCTTCCTATATAAAGGGCCTCATAGTAGTAGATTACAATCATCTTCATATTATCATCTTCATATCAAGATCTATCAGGTACTCCTATATGGAGTACAATGTAGCTCTTTAGCTCATATCAATGGAGTGACCATTTCCTCCATATTGCATTGTATTTTCATCACTTCTATTTATAGTATATTTTAGTCATATTGTTGTTCCACTTTCTTTCATATTTCCTGTATTTCATTGGGACCTGTGTTAGATCTCTCCACTACATATATCCTCAAAAGCTAATAGTGGTATCAGAGCCATGGTTAATCGAGATAGGAGGACCTACATCCATTATAAGAGAAGTCCAGTAGGTCAAGAGGAATAGGGAGAGTCACCATTACTACTATTGGCCTGCATATTTGCAAACTAGATCTACCATTGAGTGTCGCTGCATGCAAAAGTTACCATTAGGATTAATTGATAGAAAAATCCATAGTAGTCAACAGGATTAGGAAAGTGAGGACTAAAATAAATCTCAGTTGCAAAAAATCTGAGATTACATCTAGCTAGGGTCTTTCCACAGAGTTGCAAAAAAAAACTCGTGAAGACTAGGACTCAACATTCAAGCCACTAGTTTGACAAATCAACTAGTGAAGATTATTATCTCCAGATTTATAAGTTCTTCCATTCTAGTCTCTAACAACTTGTTGCAGGAAAAGGAGATTCAAAAAAATGTTGGGAAGCTTCCTACAAGAGAGTTAGGAAGAATATCTTCTTAGAATCACTCTAGCACTTGCAGCAACAAGGTAGAAGACTAAATATTTCAAAGACCTCGAGAAAGGTCTCATTACAAGAGCTGCAATCCTGCAAATTGTAGAAGTAAAGAAAAGGCCACAGTAGCCTTATAGCAGACTCAAGGAAGAAGAGACTCCAGAAGTTGAGTCATAGGAGGAGATAGGAGATTGGTGATCTCCATTCAAGATTAATACCTATAGAGTGTAGAAGAAGAAAAGGCCAAAGAATCCTGGAAGAAGAATAGGCCAAAGAATCCTAGAAGAAGAATAGGCTAGAGAAGCCTAGAAGAAGAATAGGCCAGAGAAGCCTAGAAGAAGAATAGGCCAAAGAAGCCTTGATCTAGAAAAGGCCATAGAAGCCTTAATTTAAGAAAATAGAAAATTTAGAGAAGAATTCCTGATTTAGAAGAAAATTCTTGAGTTTAGAAGAAAGACTCCAAAGAAGAGTCCAAGAAATAGGAGATTGGTGATCTCCTTTAAAGCCTAAAATTCTAGAAGAAAGAGAAAGGACTAGGAGAGTCCTATTCAAATCTAGAAGTAGTAGAATTAGAGATCCTAGAAGAAGATCTCATCACCAACACTTCTAGAAGTAGAAGGTTGAAGAAAAGGTCTTATTTGGAAGACCAGAGAAGCTACAAGATAGAAGACCTTGGAGAGGTCTCAAGGAAGAAAAAAAGAAGGCTTGGAGAGCCTTGTTGCAGAGCTCATAGAAGCATCATCAAAAGAGTTCCTAGGAGAACTCATTGGAGAAATCCACTACCAAGGAGAAGCTCTTGATAGTGAAGGACTTGGGACAATTATCACCATCCAACAACAAGCCCAAGAGAAGAAGAATTTGGCAAGGAGTGCCAAATGAGAAGAAGAATTTGGCAAGGAGTGCCAAATAGAAGAAGAATTTAAGGAGTGCAAAATCCTAGAAGAAGAATCTAGTGAAGACCTCAAGAAAATCAGAATCTTGAGAAGAAGAAGATCCTGTTTGAAGTCAGAATTCGACAAGAAGATTGAAGGAAGATTCAGATAGAAGAAGCCTACCAAATCTAGGAGATTTGGAGATTACCTCTCATAGCAAGGAGGCATAGTTTAGAGAAAGGAGTTCTCTGAATCTACAATAGAAAGTAGAAGATCACTGGAAGGATTAAGCCACCAAATCCAAGGCTCAAGATAGAAAGTTTGAGGCTAGATATTGGTGAAGGAGAAAGTTGTTCGGGACAGCCAACAAAGAAGTTGTGTATCCATCCACTACAAAGTAGCAACTTGGTGAATCAAAACACCAAGATCTACAGAAGCCATCAAAAAGGTAAGCAACTAAGGTGCAACTAGTTGAACTTCAGATTAGGGTTCATTATCAAATTCCATTAAGCATCATATTTGGATTAAAAGTTGTAGAAGAATAGATTGCATTATAGTCTTCAAGAAAGTGCAAAAAGAAAGAATTCCTTTTAAGGATTATTTGCACATTTAATAGGAGTTGGATATTTTTGAGAGAAATAAAATTATCATCTACCTATTTTCTATCTAGAAAGCAAGAAGACTATATCCTACAATATTGATTGTAGTGAAAATTTATAGAATACTTATTAAGGGTTCATTACAGATTACTCTTAAAAGTTGCAGAGATTATTAAGTGCATCTAAAATTATTTTGAGAGTTCATTTACTGGAGCAATAAGGTGAGATTATTGTTATCATTAAAAAGTGCATTGGCACTATACTAGTTGATCTCTAACTAGTTACTCTCAAAAAGGTTAGTTTGTGTTTGTTGATTGTTAAGGATCAAGAGCACAAAAACCAGTAGATTAATCAAAGTGTCTAGAGACACTATTTGGTGCATAGAACCTGCAACATTTAGTGGCCAAAAGAAGCCACCAAAATTAGATCAGATTCCTCCAAGGAGTGGAGAAGAAAGCCACCATTAAAATCAGCAAGAGAAGCTTCAAATCGAGACTTGGTGAGTCTCAAATTCAAAGCAATAGAAGGGTTATCTACAAGGAAAAATTGTAGGAAATAACATAAAAAAGGAGCTTCTATCTACGTGGTTACAAGCTTGGGTTCATTAGCCAAATATCCAAGAAAAAAGGGGAAAGGTGTCTAATCAAAAGACAACCTCAAGATCCCCCATTGCCTTCAAATAAAATTGTCATCAAATCAGAAAATCAGATCTGCAAAAGGAGTGCAAAAAGAAGTGCAATAAGGGTATTTTTATATACAAAATATATTACATGATCTTGCACTATCCTAATCTATTTTACACAGGGAAAAGGGCAGAGTTTTAAGTGTCTAAAAGGCACAATATTCTCAAGGCATAACAGCCCATGATAACCGAATACTTGCACACTCCAAGCAAGGCAAAAGAGCCCCATAGAAGGCTTGAATCCTCTACGTCTTGGACAGCCAAATCTGCAAGCAAACAAAGCACAATACAAGGCAAAGAGAAGCATTATATTCAAGGGCAAAAAGGAGAGCATAATAGGTTGAAGCAATATAAAATCTAGACGTACGTCCAAGGAGCATTCTATACCATTTCATCGAAACTCCACCAAAGCTCCACCAAAGCATTGCTCTTCACTCCAGCTGGAACCAACTCATAAGCAAGCGCCATCGAACAAAGGAAGAGCTGAGAATATTACAATGTTTAAAGGTGCTCCAAAGGTATGTTAAAGAAGCGTTAGAGAAAGAGCCCATGCATAAGGAGGAAGTGACACTTGTCACTTGAAAATAAATCCTAACGTTCCTTACATGAGCACCCATATTTCACACGTTCGAGCAAAGGAACATTACTAGCAAGAAAGGTGGTATATTAGAACAAGGGAGACACTTGTCTTCAAAGGAAATAAGTGCTCCTCCAAGGTTGTAATGCCCATACGTTACCTACAGGTGGTTTCAAGCATCTTTATTCCCTCCAAGCGCTCAAGAAGTAACTATCGTGACACTTGTCACATAGCACAAGAACCCTCTTCTATTAAAAGGTACCAAAGACCAAGGAAGTCCATATATTCCATATTCCAGCATTTACTCATAGCACAGGCTGAATTACAACATGGAAGAAAGGTGAAAGAGCATTAAAAGCTCTGGTCAAGGAGGTCAAAGAAGTCCAACATTGAAGCCAAGGGAAAATCAACGTACACCATCCTCCATAAGCGCTCAAAGGAAAGGCATTAAAGTGGACTATCATATACATCCAAAATCTACGGTGAATACGTAGAGAATACAACATCAAAGGTAAGGTCTCTACTTTATTAAATTTTCTTTCATTAATAGGGAGTTATAAGGTATAACATTAGGTTGAAATACTAAAGGAAATCAGCCATATTTGAAAGCAATATAAAAGGGAGAAACACATATTAAATAGCCTAATATTTGCAATATTATAACATAGGAGAAATAAGGAATTCTACTTGGAAATCAGAATTTCTATTATTGCAAATTTCATTGTTTTCTAATATTCCATATTAGGGAGTTATAAGGAATACTACATCAAAGTAGGTAATTGGAATTTAGAAACACTAATATCAAATTATTAAAGGCTATAAAAGGAGGTTTATTAAGGAAAATCAAGAGTTGGAAATTAATTGGTATACTTGTCTCAAAACACATTTAAGGGATAAAAGGAATCCAACTATTAAAACCTCATCAAATTAGAAAGTGCTTAAAGTTCAATAGGAGTAATAAGGTGTAAAAGAAGTTGATTTTTCTATTCACAAAACTTTACAAAATCAACTCAAAATTGAACTATTATTCTCAAAAGCACTTTATCTATCATATAGCATTTCCAAAATCACTAGGGAGACATAAGGTATTCTACAAAACTTGATAATAATAGCATTCATCAAAGATTATCAAGTACTAAGGTCTCTACAAAGTCTACAAGGACTCTACTAATTCACATCTCTTAACTAGGGAGATATAAGGAAGCCTACAAAGCCTAAGCTCTAAAAGGTTCTATAAAATCCATATTTACAATCCTAAGGATTAACAAGAAACACTATCTCAAAACTATCAAGAAGGAATATGGATGAAATAATAAGAAATGCCTTTATCAATAAAGAATTATTTCATGAAATGGAATTATATTCTCAAAACTTGATAGATACCCTTGAAGGATATGAGAATCTATCAACTAGCGATAAGGAGAGATTCTCCTTATTTCTCAAAGAAGAAAAAGAGGGTAGCTTTGAAGCATTAATTGGTTATCTTCATGAAAACCTCTTTAGAGCATGGTGGAATTCACAAAAGATAGTTATATTCACATCTAAGGAATGTTTGATGATTTACCTATCATTAATTGTGTTTGTACTCACTCAACACATGAAGCAAGCTAGCAATACAAATCAATATTATTGTGATGATAGACTAACTCCTCATGAAGCAAAAATTCCACTAGTATCCATGCATAATCATAGGAGAAGAAGGAGAAAAAGGAAGAAAAGACTTGCTAAAATAAATTTTAGCAAAGAAGACATGAATAGCAAGGAAATCATAAAGACTGAAGTACCCTCAGCTACAACTCTCTTTGCATCATATGAAGACACTAACTACTTGCCTGATCAGACTACAATAAGCAATGAAGGAGAATACAAGTTCCAGTTTTGACTCCAAGAAGAAGAACCAATGCAAGAAGGCATACAATGCATTAAAGAGGACCAGATCAAGCTGAAGAACATCTGAAGACAAAGATCCATATTGAAGATTGAAATATTCAATACCCAAATAATGTAATACAGGGGGTGTTAGAGTTAGAGTATATTACATCATTTGGGTCATGTAAATGTACCACCTTAGGTACATAGTTAGGATAGGAGATTACTTTAGGGGGAAGTTATCTAGTTACTTCAAGCAATGTAATAAATGCACAAGTGGCAATGTGCAAGTTGTAATGTGCAAGGTGTCCCCTTGTACAACTAGGTAGAGTGTTGGCCAAGGAATCTATCTTCCTATATAAAGGGCCTCATAGTAGTAGATTACAATCATCTTCATATTATCATCTTCATATCAAGATCTATCAGGTACTCCTGTATGGAGTACAATGTAGCTCTTTAGCTCATATCAATGGAGTGACCATTTCCTCCATATTGCATTGTATTTTTATCACTTCTATTTATAGTATATTTCAGTCATATTGTTGTTCCACTTTCTTTCATGTTTCTTGTATTTCATTGGGACCTGTGTTAGATCTCTCCACTGCATATATCCTCAAAAGCTAACACTTTAGACTCATACAAAACAAAAAACTATATTGCAATTTTAATGAACATACAAAATAGAAAACTACTAAAATGATTGAGAAAAGAAAGAAGAAAATGACATAATATGTTTTGAAAGCTCAGATCTACAATACAATTATAGGTTTTATTTTCCAACTCAAATCTGAAAGTGCTCCTAACTGTCAACTATCTTCAAATTGATCTTTGCATCTTTATTGATAAGATTTTTGGTTTAACAGAGCATTGAAACCTTACCAGGCATCAAAGTAATGTTAACGAGAGGGTCACCTTCAGTATCATTAGAATGCCATGGGTTGATCATAAAAAATACACATCAAGTGCAATATTTGTTTACCTTGCTAAAATAGTCAATCAACATGGTTTAGATCAAATATTTAAAGTAATTCCAAAAGCCAACCATTTTATGTTTCCAAAAATCCTTAAGGACCCATTCATTACATCAGTCTTGTAGTTATAATTAATAAAACCACCACCCCTTGCTAAAATAGTCAATCAACATGGTTTAGATCAAACATTTAAAGTAATTCCAAAATCCAACCATTTTATGTTTCCAAAAAGCCTTAAGGACCCATTCATTACATCAGTCTTGCAGTTATAATTAATAAAACCACCACCCCATGAGAAGTTAATCCTTCATATAGTATCTCCTTGAGAGAGGCATGCATGCTATTGAATTCACATTTACAAAGATTGTTTTTTTTTTTAATTTACATGGTGGAATCGATAGCCACCATGAATCCGGGCAAGTTGTCTAGCTTTTTATGGCTGCCATAGTATTCTGCGTTGTCCACCCTAAAAGCCACCACATAGATGTTCGCATAGTCCACCCCCATAACCACCATGCCACAATCATTTCGCTAAAAGCACCAGGAAAGGAACAAGTGTTCAATCCAATGAGGTGCGAGATTTAAACCTTGGACCTCTACCCTCCTTACGAGGTTTGGTCGAACCAATTGGTCTACACCTCGAACCTAGTTTACAAAGATTTTTAACAATTGTACTGTATGTTATATTTCAAATTTCAAATTTCCTTTACCATTTCTAATAGCATTCTATATGCCTTGGTCAGCTTGCCCATGTGCACAAATCTGAATATAACATATTCCTACATTAGGAACTAATGTGCACTTTTCCATCTCATATAGGAGTGCATCCTTCACCTATCCCATTAATCCAACACTCATGCAATTGAAGGGTACATAACAACATTTGCAGAACAATATTTTCATGGCATTACCAAGCTTTCAATGGAAGCAAGGCTCTACATATGTGCAGTACAACAACAATAGGGACATCAAAATTTGAGTGGTAATGCCATTGCCTTGAGGCCACTGTATAGATGGTAATTTAAACTCTAAATGCAAAAAAATAAAATTAAAAGTAATCTTCAATAACTTTTAACACTTACCAACTAATGATGATTACAATCACCTAGCAAAAACAAAGTCAATATTTACAAAGTTTGTTATTTTTTCACTTTTCCAAATTCATACGACCAATCACAAAGTAACTAACCTAACTACTTGATGACTATTATACATTTTCTGTTACTCTCCCTTAATGATCAAATGGAGTACAACAAAAGTAACCTCATAAACCAGATTGCTTTGTTGGAATATGATGCTGACCATGTGGCATTTCCAAGTCAGCAAAAATGAAGTAAAACAAATATGCCTCCTATTTTGTAACTGCAGAATAAAAGAATGTGTCATTGTAGGAAGATTTCAGTTTTGTAACAACTATAGACTGTTACACTTCTTGTAACAGCTTTAGAATATTTGTATTAGGGTAGAATAGGGTAAAAACATATTATTGTAACATTTTGGTGGAAGGAGAAGTCGAATGGAAGTGTGAAAAATGAAAAACGCAGCTCTAGTATTGATAATTTTTGCGCAGTCCTGTTTCTGGAAAAAGTGGTTAGTAGCCTACTTTGAGAGGCTATAACTTTTGATTTATAAATCCTTTTGCTCTGAAATTTGGATAGTGTATTGAAATTATATATCTCTCTAAGCTGTATAAATTTCACATGATTCTGATAAGTGGAAGGCCTTCATTTCATCTTCCCAAAACTACAATTTCTTCTTTTTTACTGCGTTTTCCAGTTTTGCAATATGCTTCATTTTTCTCTGAGTTTCATGTTATAATATTCATTTGGTATCAGAGCTTGGTAGATTGAGTTGTTGGGTTTGAAGGTTGTAGGTTGTTCTTGAAGTTTTAATTTAAAATTTCTTGGAGATTTCAGTTCGTTGTTGCAGATTGTTGTAATGGCAAGCAACTCAAACTCACTTCCACTTCCAGAGTTTGATGGATCAAACTATGAATATTGGAGCATCAAAATGAGGACTTTGTTAAAAGGAAAACACTTGTGGAGCATTATTGATGAAGGTTACACAGAACCATCAGATTGGACTGTGTTAACATCAGATGAAACTAAAGATATGAGGGAGAAAGAGAGCAAGAATTGTCTTGCTTTGTACCATTTGCAATCTGCTCTTTCTGAGAGCATTTTTCCAAGGATTGCAAATTGTGTTTCTGCAAAAGAGGCTTGGAAAGCCTTGAAAGAAAATTATCAAGGAAATGATAAAGTGAAAGAGGTCAAGCTTCAGACCTTGAGAAGAGAATTTGAGAACCTCTGGCAACAAGATAATGAAGATGTAGGAGACTATTGTGTGAGAGTAAAGGCAGTGGTAAATAAAATGTCCACTCTTGGTGAAGATGTGGAGAAACCAGTTGTAATTAAGAAAGTTCTCAGAACTTTGATAGAGAAATGGGATAATGCTGCCCTTATGCTTGAAGAATCCAAGGATTTTTCCACCATGGACCTTGACCAATTAATTGGTACTCTTACATCTCATGAAGAAAGAATTCGTAAGAGAGAAGAAAAGAAAAAGCAAGCTAGTTCTAGTGAAGAACAAGCATTTTCTATCAAAGGAAATGATGCACATGGAAGAGGACAAGGAAGAGGCTATAGAGGAAGAGGCAAAAATGGAAGAGGAGGAAGAAGAGGCTCCTTTGGTAGAGGAAGAGGCAGAGATCAGAATTCTGAAGGTGATCATCAAGCCCATGCTTCAAGAGGAGGATCAAATGCAAGAGGAAGAGGTAGAGGTAGAGACATGAGAAATGTTCAATGTTATCATTGTAACAAATATGGCCATTTTGAGAAGGATTGTAGGCTGAAACAATCCTCTAATAGATCAGCAAATTATGGAGAGGAAGACTTCTTTGAAGATGAGACATTGTTCTACTCAAATGAAGATGGAGCACTCCATGAAGAGCAAGCATTTCTCTCCTATGATAGACCAAAAATTTTCACCAATGAGACATGGATCCTTGATAGTGGGTGCACAAACCACATGACTGGCAAGAAGGAGTTATTTTCTTCTCTTGACCATTCTTATCATTCAAGTATCAAGCTTGGAGATGAGAAGAGCTTGGAGGTGGTTGCAAAAGGGGACATGGAGGTTCCTACAAAAAGAGGTAAATTGAAGGTAAAAGATATTTATTATGCACCTGATTTGAAGCATTCTTTGATGAGCATTGGGCAAATGTTAGAAAAATATTACAAATTGGTTTTTGAGGATAAAATGTGCAAGATTTATGATAAGAATAGAAGGCTGATCACAAAAGTGCAGATGACTAAGAACAAATTGTTTCCATTGAGGTTTATTGAGCAAGGGGGAGAACTTGCTTGTGTGGGTATTGAAGATAAAAGGAGGCTATGGCATTTGAGATTTGGGCATTTGAATTTTCATAGTTTGAGGATGCTTTCACCACTTGTGTATGGTTTGCCAAAAGTAGAAGACACCAAGGAGATTTGTGAGGGGTGCACTCTTGGTAAACAAACAAGGGGGCTATTTCCCAAAGGTGAAGCATGGAGGGCCCAATATCCACTTCAGCTGGTTCATAGTGACATTTGTGGACCAATGCCAACTCAAAGTATTGGTAAAGCTTCCTATTTTCTCACTTTCATTGATGATTTTTCAAGATATTGTTGGGTTTATTTCCTTAAGCATAAAGATGAGGCTTTTGTTTGCTTCAAATATTTTAAAGCACTTGTTGAGAATGAAAGTGGGCATACCATCAAATGTTTGAGGAGTGATAGAGGAGGTGAATTTTGTTCTAATGAATTTGAAGAGTTTTGTAGGGAGTTTGGCATCAAGAGGCAAAAGACCAGCCCCTACACACCTCAACAAAATGGGGTGGCTGAAAGAAAGAATAGGACTTTGGTGGAGATGACAAGATGTATGATGCAAACTAAAGGTTTGAGTTCATTTTATTGGGCTGAAGCAACTAGGACTGCTAATTATATTCTTAATAGAAGTCCTACTAGGAGTCTAGAGCATAGTACTCCTTATGAATGTTGGTTTGGAAAGAAGCCAAATGTACAACACTTTAGAGTTTTTGGGAGTGTTGCTTTTGTGCATGTGAATGATGAGAAGAGAAAAAATCTTGATGCTAAGAGTGAGAAGATGATTTTCATTGGTTATAGTGAGCAATCTAAGGCCTATAGATTCTTTAATCCTCATTCTAGAAAAATTGTTGTATCTAGAGATGCAATTTTTGATGAAGGGGGAAATTGGAAGTCTCAAAAATTGTGTGTTGATGATGATGTGTTTGAAGAGATTGTTCCAAGTAGCCAAGCAAGTGTTCAGCCCAACCATGTTTCTACTAAATATTCTTTGTATAGAAGCAATTATTTTGGGTCACCATCTCACATGGGATCCACAAGTTCATCTTCAAGTCCAAGAGCAAGCCAAGAAGAAGTTCCTACAAGCTTTTCTGCACCTCCATCACCAACTGCAAATGTGAAGAGAAAGAGATTGTTGAAGGATCATCCACCATCTCAAATCATTGACACCAACTTCAATAGAAGATTGACAAGAGGCCAACATCAAGAAATGAACCAAGTCTTGCAAAGGCTTGAGAATTTGCACTTGTATGGAGATGAAGACAATGGAGACCCCAAAGGTGATATTGTTAATTATGCTCTTGTTTCAAAAGTTGTTGATGATTTTGAACCTTCTTGTTATGAACATGCTGCTTCTAACAAGTTGTGGATGAAGGCAATGAATGAAGAAATGCATTCTATTGAAAAGAATGACACTTGGGAATTGTGTGAACTGCCCAAAGATAGAAAATGTGTTGGTTGCAAATGGGTCTACAAGATCAAAAGGCACAATGATGGTTCCATTGAGAGATACAAGGCTAGATTGGTTGCCAAAGGCTTTACACAAAATTTTGGCATAGACTATGAGGAGACTTTTGCTCCTGTAGCAAGGCAAGAGACAATGAGAATGGTGCTCTCTTTGGCTGCTCACAAAGGCTGGAGTGTGCACCACATGGATGTAAAAAGTGCTTTCCTCAATGGGTATCTTGATGAAGAGGTGTATGTGACACAACCTCAAGGTTTTCAGGTCCATGGCAAAGAAGATCAGGTCTATAGATTGAAGAAGGCTTTGTATGGGTTGAAGCAAGCTCCAAGAGCTTGGTACCAAAGAATTCATGAATACTTCCAAAGGTGTGGCTTTCAAAGAAGCAAGAGTGAGCCTACATTGTACTACAAGACACAAGGTAATGACATTCTCATTGTGTGCTTGTATGTTGATGATTTGTTGTTTATGGGAAGTAGTCCTTCAATGAATGATGATTTTAAGGAGGACATGAAAAGAGAATTTGATATGACTGATCTTGGTTTGATGAGTTACTTTCTAGGCATGGAAGTACATCAAACTAGTAATGAGATTTTTCTTTGTCAAACAAAGTATGCAAAGGACATGTTGAAGAAGTTTGGTATGATTGATTGCAAGCCTGTAGCTACTCCAATTGCACATGGAGAGCTTTTGTGTTTGGATGATGGGGCTGATCATGCAAACAAAACTGAATATAGAAGCATTATTGGGAGTTTAATGTTTCTTTGCAATACTAGGCCTGATATTTGTTATGCAAGTATCACTTTGTTCAAGGTACATGGTTGATCCTTCTACATTGCATTTGAAGGCAGCCAAGAGAATATTGAGGTATGTGCAAGGCACAATTGATTTTGGCATTCATTACTCCTCATCTCAGAATTTGAAGTTGATTGGTTTCAGTGATAGTGATTGGGGAAGTAATCTTGATGACCGGAAGTCCACTAGTGGAAATTGTTTCTCCCTTGGTTCAGGATTGATTACTTGGAGTTCCAAAAAATAAGCTACTATTGCATTGTCTTCTACAGAAGCTGAATACATTGCACTCACATCAGCAAGTGCACAAGCCTTGTGGCTTAGGAAAGTTCTTGGAGAGATTGGGGAGAAGCAAGGAACTCCTACTACACTTTTTTGTGACAACACAAGTGCCATTAAGTTGGCACAAAATCCTGTCCACCATGTCCGGTCAAAACACTTTGACATCAAGTACCATTTCATCAGGGATGTGGTGGAGAAGAAGATGATCAAACTGAGCTATTGTAACACCAAAGACCAAATTGCAGACATATTCACAAAACCAGTTGCAAAGACTCAATTTTTGATGTTGAGAGACCTGATTGTTGGCCCTCTCAACATCAAGGGGGAGAATGTTGGAATATGATGCTGACCATGTGGCATTTCCAAGTCAGAAAAAATGAAGTAAAACAAATATGCCTCCTATTTTGTAACTGCAGAATAAAAGAATGTGTCATTGTAGGAAGATTTCAGTTTGTAACAGCTATAGACTGTTACACTTCTTGTAACAGCTTTAGAATCTTTGTATTAGGGTAGAATAGGGTAAAAACATATTATTGTAACATTTTGGGGAGAAGTTGAATGGAAGAGGGGGGAAAATGAAAAACGCAGACTCTAGTATTGATAATTTTTGCGCAGTCCTGTTTCTGAAAAAGTGGTTAGTAGCCTACTTTGAGAGGCTATAACTTTTGATTTATAAATCCTTTTGCTCTGAAATTTGGACAGTGTATTGAAATTATATAGCTCTCTAAGATGTATAAATTTCATATGATAAGTGGAAGGCCTTCATTTCATCTTCCCAAAACTGCAATTTCTTCTTTTTTACTGTGTTTTCCAGTTTTGCAATATGCTTCATTTTTCTCTAAGTTTCATGTTATAATATATGCTTCACATGCTTCTGAAAGAATAGCTCCATTTTCTTATTTCTTTGGAGGAAAGAGCTGCAAGATGTTGTTTTTAAAAAATTAATTTCCCAAGATTCTACTATTGAGTCTATGGTGAAGAGATATTTTGTAGTGGACTTCCCATTTATTTTAAGCAACATAAGAGAACACAAGGGCTATGAACGAGTCACTCATAAATATAGATGTCAAAAAATGCATGACAGATACTACTCATAATGAAACAAACACTTAACTACCATCAGCATGAAACTTGCACTTGAATACAATTATACTAGTTGAGGATGATTATATGATTATACCAGTTGAATACGATTATACGATTATACCGGTTGAATATGATTATACAAAAATTCTTATTTCAAGTGCAAAATTAGTTATGATTATATATGTAAATGGAAAATTCTTATTTCAAGTGCAATTATTATTTACAAATATATGTGAATGGACAATCTGAGCCCTCCATATAATAGGAATATGCCTAAACATACTTACCCACCCTAACCATCAAAGATGAGGTGAGAGGGTATCCTGAGACTTCCCTCAAATACATAAATATCCATCTATGCAAATCAAGTACTACTGCTAAGGACTAGGACTAAGAATAAAATATGAAACATCAATTTCATATCTAGCACACACTCAACACAATAAACCTTCATTTCAACACATTATAACATGCATGCATGATTAGAAAATAATAATCCTATGCCCGAGCAGCACTTGTATTATCTCTTATTTCTTTTTTACTAAATTACCTTCTTGTATCTTACTAGTCAAACTCATGCTCAAGATAACTGCTCACCTAAATCCTAGCTTGGTTGTCCATTAATTATCTACTAGTGTTTTCTAAAAATAGAACAAACAATGTCTAACAACACTTGTTAATTATTTTTATTAATTATAACTACTTTTGAAGTATAGTAATTGTTGGTGCGAAAATCGGTACTTAACAAGTGGGAGGCACATCTAGTGATCCTTGAAAAACATTGAACAACCACTAACCCTGAGAGAAGTGGGGAAGTCGATCTCTGGAGAAGGTCAGCTCCTTAAGTCCCAACTACCTACACCGCAAAGTGTAAAGGGGAAAAAGAGAATGAGAGAGAAAGCAAAGGGAGGTCATAGCCAAAACTCACAAGGATAGGATATGGTTGCATCAAGACACATGTGTTTGATGTCACCAACAAAAAAATCAACACACCACCTAACATATCAGCTCACCCCACCCTCACTTATCGTTCAACGTAGAGGGTCAAAGAGAATTCCAAAACTAATGAGAGGGTGCATGAAATCAACAATGTAGAATTAGAGCACTCCAACCTAACCAACCTTAGTAGAAATAAGCCCCAATGCCTAGAGGTGGATGCGAATTCTATAACCACCCAACAAGACCCATGAAATCTATATTGTAAAATTAAATGAGCAAACTCAGATGGCCATAACAAAAATAAACATTCAAATTCAATTGTAAAGATGTGAAGGTATAACGGGAGACCAAATAGTGATATGCTTATATTCACAAGGCTAGAAGAATTACATATGAATTTTAATGGCCATAGATCCACCTTTAGAATGGCGAGCATTGTACTATTTATAGATGATTTTACAATAGTTTTGAATTACAATATTAATGGCATTAGGTATGAAGATCTTGCTAAAATAGATGGATGATATGTTGATGCTCTACTCTTGTGGAAGAATGATGGTTATCCAAAAGGAGTTAGGTGCTTCTGTGTAAATCTAGGACTTTGATCATTCTGCCAGACCTATTAAGAAATAAATTTCCATCTACTTTACCCCTTCGAGTAATCGAAAGGTCTGCATTTGATTTCCTTAGGATTTGTGTATTTTAAACTACCCCTCTTCACACCCCTCATTAGTTCATACCGAGGCATCCATGATCATTAATAATTATTTTTAAAGTTTTCCAATGCTTCCCTTTTGATGAATGATGATCTCAACCTTATATGGGTATTCAGGCATATATTTTTGTTTATCAACTTTTTGATTTTCTGACCTTTGTCCTATCAATAGCAGGATGGGTGACTGGGCTTGGTATTTTTTTGTTCCTTCCCAAAATTCTACTTACTCCTTGGATGGTAACTAGGGCATGGATTTTCTCCTTCCATTCCCCTGAACATTCATCCTAGCTAGCTCGAGCCTCTTAATTGATGGTGGAATCTTCCTGCAATGATGTGTTGCTCGATATGGAAGTTTAGGTCTAAATATCCTTGTGTTACTACCCCTTTCTTCCATCTGACTGTGTTGGGGATTTGGGATCCTGTTCCTTCATCCAAAGGTGGAGTAGAAATTTAGGACCCACTTAGAAAGCTTACCTGCTCATTTATCCATCCGAATTTTATCTTTTATCAGTGTCATCCAATATTCATATTTCACCTAACCTATAATTCTTCTAAAAATTTTCTAGCCTTAATATGTCATCATCTTCTAAAAGAAGAGTGGGTTAGAAGGTGTAAAATTTCACCCACATTGTTGGCAACTTACAGGGGTTTTTCCCTTGCAAGAAAGAGGAACCCAAGCTAATGTCTTGGGATGCATAACATTTTTAACTGAGGAAGGGCAAGGGGAGAAGGATAAGAAAGGGGATAATTAATTGTAGATATATGAGACTGAACAACAATAAAAGAGAATGGATGAGGTGGGATAATTAATAGGGTGAAACATTATGATGGGGAAAGAAAGAAGGGGAGCAAGAAATAGAAACAACCAGCAAAACTGGGGAGTATGAATAGGAAGACACAAGAGGTATACCAACAACATGTAGAGTTGTAGACAATAAACACTAGAATGAAATGGGGAAGGGAAGAAATAGGAACATGAGGAGAGATGAAAGGAAAATTAATCTAGGGATTATCCCATGGAACCAATAAGATGAATGCCCAATTTTATGGGATGGCTTCATGAACTACAATCACTTAAATATACCCCACCAAGCACCAAAAGAATTCCAAGAGCAGACAGATTGCCCAGAGTGCTTCCCTTTTTAGTTATAGCTCTTCTTGATGAAATCTAGTAAGGACCATGTTTTACTAACTGCTATCCACAAAGAGGCCATTATGCTTCAACTGCACCTTGCAGCTTATACTTCTTGACCACGTTTGTAGATATCGATAGGGGGCTATTTATAATATGTTTTTCCTAATTTATCCTTGCAATTATCTATCTATACCAATGTGGTGGTACAATTTACAAGGGCTTGATTTGGAGCTTTTGTAATTGTTGGTTGCATCTATTGGGCCATGAGGTAGCAATAAAAGAATAAGAGGGGAATAAAACTAGGCAAACATTGAATAAATAGAAGAAGAATGTTACGCTTCCAAGATACACCCTGAGGGACATCCTTTTGCTTCTTTATTCAAAGCCTTTTGCATCCCTGACTAGTTGGTAACCTATTACTGGAGTTAATTCCCTATAATTCACAAACAACATGATGACATCTCACAAGCATCTATGCATAAAGCATAGATTTATTTACTTGTATTATTTATACAAAAATGTGGCATGCCTAACACACTTGGGCCAAGGATTTGGTGCTTCATCCTGTGAATCTACAATGTCCAGACTAGATTACATTGTATTTGAGCTACTGCTTGTATTCCATCTGGCGCTATTTATAGTTGCTCAAAATTGTGATCAAATCACGGTTGTTATTATACTTGAGCACTTCGATACTCAATTTGTCAAAAAAAAATGGCAACTAATTTTTCTATATTATTTTGCTTGACTTGGACTAAAAAGTCAGGCGACTGACTCCAATGCTGCTCTTTTTTGAGGTTGTTCTATTGTGCCAGCCTTGTTATCTATTCATCCACTATAATTGGGTCTTGATTGTTATATCCTTCAATGAACTCTTCCTATGAGTCCCCTTGGACATAGGGATGAGATGAAGAATTAGCCTAAAGCATGTGGATGCCATGGTGTTCCTTCTCCTGGGGTGGCCTTATTTCTTGATCTAGCACAAGCATCATTAGGGTGACACTTCTGTAGAGATGTAATGACTAGGATCTTCCTTCTAGCACCCACTCAACCCTAATAACTTCCTCATAGAGATGGAAAAATCTAACTTCCCCAAATTGTGATAGGAGGAGAGCAATGTCAGAGCTAAAGACCTGAATATAGAAAAGATATGCTTGGACTAAGGATGGAATGAATAAGTAAGGAATTCTCTTCCAAATCCTATCAAAATAGATGTTGAAGTCCATCATGATCAGCTTGTAGTAGCTTACATTTAATTTTGTCAATCCGGGTTAATCCAGGTTAGATTTAAAGAGTAGCAATCCAATATAGATTGTACCATAGTAATTAATACTAAGCTTAGTTCAGATCTCTTTCTGGTTTCATGTGTTGCAAAAATTAAAGTTTATGAAAAATAAAATAAAATAAAATAAAATATGCAATTTATGAATTATTCTATATGAGTATATGTGGATCCACGAATGATTTAATGATGCATAATATAATTTATAATTATTTTTTTATGCAATTTAATTAAGTTTATGCTTTAAAATTTATTCTACATTCTAACTCTATTTACCGGGGGGAAGAGATTAGGGACTAACCTTTCGGAGTGGGCCCTGCCTCCGGAAGGTTAGTGTGAACCCCTTCCCCTATTTTCTATTCAGTAATCGACTCTCATTTAATTAATCTAATTCTTAATTATTTCATAATTACAAGAGAATAAAAGAAATAAAAATTACCAAAGCAAGCAAAATATAAAATAATTATAAAACATAGTTACCATATCCTGAAGAAAATATTGTTGCTGCTTTATTATTGAAAATCAAACGTACATGGTTGCGCATCCAACTTTCAGAATTGCATACAGAATATTACATCAGGAATAATCATAGATTACATATATTTCTCCATTCGCTCGCCATCCAACCAGGCCTTTTCAAAGGCCTCGTATGCAAATATATATTGTCACTCAGACAATTCCGAACATAACTCCCCGTATTTCTCCCATATGGTTTGGACTTGATCACGCAACAACTTTATTCTAACAAGAATAATCTAAATTAACACATCTCCTAAAATACTTGGACTCAATAAATATTCTAATTGGTCCAAGTGGCAACTAATTATAACATAATACTAACTTTGACTTGGTGGGATAGCTACGTAACAATACAACCCTTGATTTAGACTTTTTCTATAGCTTTGATCCTTTCTTTTAGGGAAGGATGCATTTATTACAAATATTCACGTATTGTTATAGAAAATCTCATAACAAATTCATGCCCCAAATAAATGATGAGTCACCCACGTTTGATTCTTCTAAACGCCTATGTGGAATTCGAAATATTTTGTGTTTCAGCTGCCCATGTGGTGTTTGACCAAGCCATAGCTTATGTGGCATTTTTATTATGCGGAACAGGTCTTTCCGTAGATTTTTCTAGGTTTTCGTAACACCCTTCCGTAGCGTCCTTCCGTAGCACCCTTCCGTAGCGCGCGTCCACGTGTCTCCAATATATTTTCACGATATTGGTTCATCCTTTCTTCAATATATGACCTGTATTTTGTTGTAATATTACCTGCCAAAAACATACAAAAACTTCGCACAATTTGTGTAAAATATGATCATTTATCATTTTAACCTCATTTATCAAATTTACTGATAAATCACATAAATAAGGTAAAAATAATCATTAAAACACATTTAATTTCATGATTTTGCAGATAGAAAATAGATAATATTTGCATAAAATATGTGTCAATTTGGCACTCATCATTCCCCCAAACTGAAGGAAGTGCATGTCCTCATGCACACAAGATTAATACAACAATCTCAATGGATAAATCTGTAGTTATAATAGTTGCATAAATCCAAAATTTGGTCTATAATAGATGATTGATGCCTTGTTCATGTAAATCCAAATATTTACCTTGATACTCCATTTTAAACAATATTTCTTTTGGAATGTGATATACATTTGATAAGAAGCACAATGCAAATTGTCATTTGGCTAAATTGGGATTACCATCATTTTTTTCAAATTAAATAAGTTGAAACAAGAAGGTACTATAAATCATACAATGAATATGTGTTTTATTTTAGTCTAATCACTTCCTATAGCAACAGTATTTCAACTTCTATCTATCTAAACACACTTTCCAATGCAAAAGTCAATAGTGCTCATTGGACTTATTTAGATGTATATCAAAACTATGCATAAATAAGACTTATAACTTCTATAATAATGTTATCTACAAACCCATACTAACAATAAGAACATCATTATATATGTAACATATAAAATTTAAATTAACTTTTAAAGTTTATTTATTTATTTTATTATTTTTTTTATTTTATTTATTTTATTATATATATATTATTTTATTATTATTATTATTTTTATCTTTATTTTTTTTTGAGAAGAATGATCAAAGTAAAGATATAGTAATTAAAAATAGTAAATTAATATAATATATATTCATTTTATTATTATTATTATAATATAAATATAAAATATTATATTACCTATACTATACCTCTAAACTATATTATAAACTCTATTGTATTAAGTATTATAAACTATATTATTGAAGATTATTATAGAAGTTGTCTACAGAAGATATCTACAAAACCGTAGTTGTTAGAGTTTAAGAAAATACTTTACCTGATTCTTTCCCCCAAACTGAATTGTGAACTTTGTATACCTTATTTACTTCCCCCCCAAACTGTAATTTTAGCCAAAACAAGATGAAGGGTGTTTTATTTATATTGGTGGATAATATAATAATAAGTTTTATTTATGGGGGTTTATTATAATTTTTGTGATTGTGCTTCTTGTATGTCATTAAGAAGTTTCCAAGATAGAAAGGTAATGAATATAAAATTTGATTTCAGCCTTCTAGGATATCTTCAATCATGGGAAAAAGTGAAATAGATATTAAGATGGCTTTTTTCTAAAGGATGAAAATGTGATGGACACAAGCCATGTTTTTGTAGAAAAAGAAAAAATTGAAACCATAGTACTTTCATGAGGGTTTGCTTTTGAGTTTTGCCTGCATGTGATGTTTCTAGGATTATTCTTCAAGGACTTCAAACATTCTAGCAATTTTGAAACAACTTCATTTACTCCTTTCACAAATCAATATAGTGTCAAAGTTGTCCTAGTATTCTCAAGCTTCTTTCAAGACCAATTGTGTGTGCAATGAGGATTCATTTCCCATTATGAGCAAGGATTGAAAAACAACAAGGGTTATGTATGCCAAAAAGCTAGCTTATCTTATGAGCATCTAGAGGTCTTATCCAGACTTAGTGCTAATACGTAAGGATACCTTAATAAAGAGTACCCCATGGTGTTTGAGATACTGAGAATTCCAGGGATTCAAGCTCTTTTGCCCTTTTTTTTTTTTACTTTTGTTTTATTTGGGGTACTTGCTCATTTTGGGAGGAGCAAGGGATTTTTAGTGCTTTTTGAGGTTCTTGCTTATTTTGAAGAGAAGCAAGAAAATTTTCATTACTTTTTGGGGATCTTGCTTATTTTGAGGAGAAGCAAGAATTTAGTAGGATACTTGCTCGATTAGATGAGGAGCAAGGGATTTTTTTTTTTTTTATTTTAGGGTGAAGGGCGAGCTTGTCCTTTTGCCAATTCATTAGTATTCTAGACCATGCATAAAAATAGATAAGCAAGGGAAACTTTTTACTTTATGGCAAAAATAACACATGAGTTAATTTTTCCAAAACTTCACAATGTTTTTAGATATGTATTTGTGCATGGTCAAAAGAGAAAAACTTGATCATCTAGGAGTCACAACATTTTAAAATATTTGCGTTATTTCCAATGAAAATTTTGCTCAAAATATTAGATATAGTTTGAGTATTTGAAAAACATCTAGACTTCATCTAGCAAACAAGGTACTATGCATCATGTGGTAATCATCTTCCTACAAGGTTTTTAGAGAAAACATCTTCTTAAGCTATCTTTGAAACATTAAGACTGAAAATGGAAGGAAATACAGATACTTCATGATGAAATAAAGGAAGCATAATCATTTTTATTTTTAATTTTTTTCAATTTTTATATATATAATTATATTATTATTATTTTTCCTTTCAAAGAGAAATTATTGGATAGTAGCTGGTTGCAGTTCAGAAATGCACTGCAAATCAGTTTGTTGTTTAAGGTGGTGTATGATTTTTTTTTTTAGATAGTGGCTCTTTGTATAGTTAAAACCTATGCCCATTAATTAGTGATTTTCTAGTTGAGTTACCAATAGGATTTGAGTTTTACTACACCCTTTCAAATATTTTCTTAATTGAAATTTTCATGATACAATATGTTTGTCCTGCCACTTTATAGTTACATTGATTCAGTCCTCTATAATACCTCTATTTTATTTCATTATTATTATTATTATATATATATATATATATATATATATATATATATATATATATATATATATATTTTATATATATTTATTTTTATTTTATTTTATTTTTATTATATATATTTATCATTTCTAATAATAATATTTATTTATTTATATATTTTTATTTTTATTTTTATATTTATTTATTTATTATTATTTTTTTGTAATATTTTCTAGAGGTTTATTGGACTGTTTTTCTCCACCTAGCAATTTTTTTTTTTCTCTCTTTGATTTTATATTATTATTATTTTTATTTATTTTTTATATATATATTTTTAATTTTCTGTTTGGGTTTTGATTTTTCTGTTTCAATCCTACTGTCTGCCAAGTTTAAATATAAATTTCAGAACTTATAAATACTCTTAACGTATTGTCTGCTAAGTTCTAAATATAAATTTCAAAACTTATAAATACTCTTAACACAATAGAAAAGAAATAAATTTAAAATTACTAAACAGTCCTAATGCTACTAAAATTAGATGCGTTTATACAACTAATTTCAGCATAATTAGGAAAAAAGTAAAAGTACTTGGAAAGTAAATTTTTACTGGAAGTAAAATTGCTGAAGTAAAAGGTAACTTTCTACTGTTCTTTTGATTATTAGGAGGGATTTCATTACAGTTGTGTCACTCAACCTAACTACTTCCTATAAAACAAAAACATGGTCCTAAAATAATATTAGGTTGTTTTCAACGTTCACCTACTTCCTATTCTTTTTCATAGGTCCTAAATCAAATTAACAATAGTAATTACCCAAAGCAAGGAAATTGCAGAAAATTAAATATGCTGAAATAAAAGGTAACTTATTACTGCTTCTTTGATTATTAGGAGGGATTTCATTACAGTTGTGTCACTCAACCTAACTACTTCCTATAAAAAAAAATAGGGTGTTACTTTTGGCGTTCACCTACTTCTTGTTCTTTCTCATAGGTCCTAAGTCAACTAAGCAATAATAACTACCCAAAGCAGGAAATTTGCAAAAATTGAAATTTGCAAAAATTGAAAGTTGTAGAAAATAAATCTTAATCTACGAAAGTAGTAAAAATGATTCCTTTAAGAAAAATGAACCTGACAACGTCGAACGAAGGGGCTTGTTGGAACCATCTTCGGGCCACTCTGACTCGTATGCACACCAAGGTCTCATACGTACCCCTTTTCACATACAAGTAAGTCCTCTCTCTTTGCACTGCCAAACAACTTTTTTGACTAACCACTACGATGCTACTCTCCCCGGCAATGGTGCCAAAATGATCGGTTGTAGTAGCTTACATTTAATTTTGTCAATCCGGGTTAATCCAGGTTAGATTTAAAGAGTAGCAATCCAGTATAGATTGTACCGTAGTAATTAATACTAAGCTTAGTTCAGATCTCTTTTTGGTTTCATGTGTTGCAGAAATTAAAGTTTATGGAAAATAAAATAAAATAAAATATGCAATTTATGAATTATTCTATATGAGTATATGTGGATCCACGAATGATTTAATGATGCATAATATAATTTATAATTATTTTTTTATGCAATTTAATTAAGTTTATGCTTTAAAATTTATTCTACATTCTAACTCTATTTACCGGGGGGAAGAGATTAGGGACTAACCTTTCGAAGTGGGCCCTGCCTCCGGAAGGTTAGTGTGAACCCCTTCCCCTATTTTCTATTCAATAATCGACTCTCATTTAATTAATCTAATTCTTAATTATTTCATAATTACAAGAGAATAAAAGAAATAAAAATTACCAAAGCAAGCAAAATATAAAATAATTATAAAACACAGTTACCATATCCTGAAGAAAATATTGCTGCTGCTTTATTATTGAAAATCAAACATACATGGTTGCACATCCAACTTTCAGAATTGCATACAGAATATTACATCAGGAATAATCACAGATTACAAATATTTCTCCATTCGCTCGCCATCCAACCAGGCCTTTTCAAAGGCCTCATATGCAAATATATATTGTCACTCAGACAATTCCGAACATAACTCCCCGTATTTCTCCCATATGGTTTGGACTTGATCATGCAACAACTTTATTCTAACAAGAATAATCTAAATTAACACATCTCCTAAAATACTTGGACTCAATAAATATTCTAATTGGTCCAAGTGGCAACTAATTATAACATAATACTAACTTTGACTTGGTGGGATAGCTACATAACAATACAACCCTTGATTTAGAATTTTTCTACAGCTTTGATCCTTTCTTTTAGGGAAGGATGCATTTATTACAAATATTCACGTATTGTTATAGAAAATCTCATAACAAATTCATGCCCCAAATAAATGATGAGTCACCCATGTTTGATTCTTCTAAACGCCTATGTGGAATTCGAAATATTTTGTGTTTCAGCTACCCACGTGGTGTTTGACCAAGCCATAGCTTATGTGGTATTTTTATTATGCGAAACAGGTCTTTTCGTAGATTTTTCTAGGTTTTCGTAACACCCTTTCATAGCGTCCTTCCATAGCACCCTTCTGTAGTGCGCGTCCACGTGTCTCCAATATATTTTCATGATATTGGTTCATCCTTTCTTCAATATATGACCTGTATTTTGTTGTAATATTACCTGCCAAAAACATACAAAAACTTCGCACAATTTGTGTAAAATATGATCATTTATCATTTTAACCTCATTTATCAAATTTATTGATAAATCACATAAATAAGGTAAAAATAATCATTAAAACACATTTACTTTCATGATTTTGCAGATAGAAAATAGATAATATTTGCATAAAATATGTGTCAATTTGGCACTCATCACATCGCACTTTCAAGAGGGTTCCTCTTGATAAATGTGAACTGAGTTAGAAGCTAAAATATATCCTTGAGTTTTCCAAACACATCCAGGAGAGGCTCAGCGAAGTCTACCCATGTGGAGATGCTCCAATGCTACAAGGGTTTGCACCAGAGCAATGATATGCCTTTGAGAGATGAAACAAGTAGCCTGATCATCACATCTTCATGCATGATATTGTGAAGGATGGCCATGGAAGCCACATTTTCTAGATATTCCTTCATAGCTCCTCTGATGCGATCATAGCAAGGCGTCAAGAGCATTTTTTGGGATATCATGCAAGTCAAGAATATTAAGGGGTCGACATAATTCTAGTGGGGACAATTAGACTAGGCCATTGAAGCACCAGTTCCTTAGAGCCTTTGGATTATGCCACTAGGTTGTAGTCACCATATGAGCATACTTTCTTCGCTACCGAGGTCAAGACTTCTCATCAAACCTTGATTCCTTTAGGGTGTGGAATATTTTAGCATATGGAGGCAATTGATTTTAAAAATTTAGAACTATCACATAGAGGAATCACCAGGTGATTGAACTGGATATGGATAAACTAGAGTATCACCAGACTTTGAGTTCCTTAAACAACAAAGACCTTTTGGGTCCCCAATAGAGTCACCAAAAACTATTGGTACAAAAATTGATACTAGATGGGTGGGAGGCACGTCTAGTGGTCCCAAACCAACATTGAATGACCACCATGTCTAGGAAATGTGGGGTGGTCGATCTTTGAAGAAGGCTAACTCCTTAATTCCTAGCTACCTACGTTGCAAAGTGTAAAGATGAAAAGGGAATGAGAGAGAAAGCAAAGAGAGGTCATAGCTAGAACTCACAAGGATGGGATATGGTTGCATCAAGATACATGTGTTCGACGTCATTGATGGAAATATTGACACACCACCTAATATCAACTCACCCCACCATCACTTATAGTTTAGTGTAGCAGGCCGAACTAAACTTTAGAATCAACAAGAGGGTGCATGAAATATAGAGTGTAAAATTAGAGCGCTCCCACATGACCAACCTTAGTAGAAATAAGCCCCAATGCCCAGAGGTAGATGCAAATTCTAGAACCAACCAACAAGACCCACAAGATCTAGATTGCAAAATTAAATGAGTAAACTCAGATGGCCATAGAAAAAATAAGCACCCAGATTCAATTGCAAATAAGTGAAGGTAAAATGAGAGACCAAAAAATGATATGCTTATATTTACAAGGTTAGAAGAATTACACATGAATTATAATGGCCAAAGAGACGCCTTTGTAAATGGTGAGAATTCTATTATTTATAGATGATTTTACAATAGTTTCAAATTACAACATTAATGACATTAGGCGGGAAGATCTTACTGAAATAGATGGATGATCTGCTAACACTCTACTCTTGTGGAAGAATAACGGCTATCAAGAATGTGTTAGGTGCTTCTGTGTAGATCTAGGTCTTTGATCATTCTATCAGACCTATCAAGAAATAAATTTCCATCTACTTTACCCCTTTGAGTAGTTGGAAGGTTTGAATTTGATTGCTTCAAGATTTGTGTATTTTAAATTACCCCTCTTCATGCCCCTCATAAGTTCATACTGAGGAAGCTACGATCATTAATAATTCTGCCTAAATTTTTCCAATGCTTCCCTTTTGATTAATGATGATATTAGCCTCAGAAAGGTATTCAGGCATATATTTCATTTTGTCAAATTCCTAATTTTTTACTCTTTGCCCTATCAATATCAGGATGGGTGATTCGGCTTGGTGTTTTATTGTTCCTTCCTAAAATTCTACCTACTCCCTGGACGGGAACTAGGGCATGTATTTTATTCTTCCATTTCTCTTAACATTCACCTTGGCTAGCTTGGACCTCTTAATTGATGGTGGAATATTCCTGCAATGATGCACTACTCGAGATGAAAGTTCAGGTCCAAATATCCTTGTGTTATTGCCCCTTTATTCCATCTGACTGGGTTAGGAATTTGGGATTTTGTTCCTTCGTCCATAGGCAAGGTGAGAATTTGGGATCCACTTTGAAAATATTGACTACTCATTTATCTGTCTAACTTTTATCTTTTATCATTGTCCTCCAACCTTCATCTTCCGCCTAACCTATAATGCTTCCAAATTTTGGCTAGCCTTAATATGTCATCATCTTATAAAAGAAGAGTGGATGAGAAGGTGTAAAAATTCACCCACAATAATTAGGCTTCCAACCATGTACCCTCACATTATTCATGGAAATATTACATGTTGTCATCATTTGTATTTTTATCTTGTGTATTTTTACGTCCAACGACTTGCCAATACTCCAGTAAGTCACCAAATATTTTGTTCAACCAACCATGTTTTGCTTTGAGATTATACAATTTAGCGATTATTGATAGCTTTGTGTACTTTGTACAACCTTGGTATAATGGTAGTCTAGAATCTTTGAGAAACCTATGATATTCATCAATAGGAACTACTCCATAAGACGATTGGAACTCAACATCATGAGCTCGTAGTTATTATCCACTCTTTGAGTAATTGTCATTGAACAATCTGTATGCATCATTGACCATTCCAACGATGTCATATTGTACATATTCGGTAATTCGACCCTCATTAGTGGAAGAGCACATATCCAATGCATATTTATCAAAACTAGAGGGTTGTTTTCCATGCAAAACAAACTCTTTATATGTCTTGTCAATCCTGTGCCAAATCAGGTGGTCACAAACCTCCAAAAAACCAAGAGTTTCCATATTTGAGCACTTTCGACATGGACATCTAGTTATTTAAACGTTGAATTATTTCTTGCAAAATCTAGGAATTGGTAAACCCCATGATAATTGTCTTTACTATTTCTACAAACAGACCCTCCTCCCCCCCAAAAAATAAGAAAGTATAGTTATACGGGTAGATCTGATAGAAAGCATAAATTTTCTTCGTTAATGGAGATAACATAGTTGAAATACCTAGATACTCCTAGCCAAGCTTTTTCCATGATACTTGATGGACATAAAATATTGATCCAATTGACTTCACTAGATTTGGTGCTCTGAGTCTTGAGGATGATCCAACTATTAAAAGTAAAGATAATAATCCTGTTGTCCAAGCACAACCTACACAAAATAGAAAGTGGTTCAGAGGGAGAAATGGGAGACACTAGGGTTTCAAATATTACTCTCTACTAGAGCTATAATTACTTAGTTTTCATTCAAAACCACCTATTCTATCCTAGATATCCAGTAGTATGTCATATGCAATGATGCATAGGCTTCTTCTATTATGTATACCAAGGACTAAACTACCTGTGAAAGTTTCATCTTTAAAAACTCTATAGTGCATGGTTCTCTTTACCAAATTCTATCAACCCCACATGTTAAAGAGTCATTGGATGTTCTAAATATCAACACAATAAATGAGCTTATAGTATTTGCAGCCAAAGTAGATTGCTCCCATTAGTTCATGGAAACTGGCAGCCTAAACTCTAGACTAGAAGAACTTTCTAAAGAAGACAGAAGACCAACCTACCAAGAAAGAAGAAGATTTCAAATATTCTAAGTCCAAATTCAAGGGAAAGTGTTTCTACTATGATATAAGGGTGTCACAATTAAATATTGTAAGCTTAATCATTGATGATGTCTTATGAGTGGATTTCAAATTGTTGCATGAATGATAAAATAAAATGATATGTACTCAAATGGATTGGAAAAATAAATTGCCTCATGAGCTTGGTTATATTCATGGTTAACATAGACAATACTATAAACAAGAGGTCAATTTTTTCAATTGTGTTGTAGTCCTTTTTGTTATATTCTATCTCACAAAAACTAGCTGAATAATGTTTGGAAGTTTATTAGGAAGTAAATCATAGCAATAATTTTCTCATCTCCTCTAGTTGATCTCTATTTAACATTGATTTGTGTCAGTCTATAGGCTAAAAAGTTCAAGAGATGTTCTTTGATTAGTAAAATACAGGCCAAAAACTTGTACTTGTTAAAAAATATGGATGGAAAATTTATAATGAAAAGTATCACATGTAGAAAATGAGAGAGAGTTACCTTGCTCTTCTCTTATTTTCTACAATTGGTATCAGAGCCTTGGTAAATCAAAATTTGGGTTGAAGTTTTTTTGTTGGTATTATTTCTCACAATTGAACATAGCCAACTCTAATTCACTTCCAATACCATAATTGAATGGAGCTAATTATGAATATTGGAGTATTAAAATGAGAACCTTGTTGACAAGGATTGATGGGAAATTGTGGATATTGATTATGAAGAACTAGCTATTGGGCTTTTCTACCCCATATTAACAGACAAGCCAAAGGAGAAGCTAAGAAGAAAAACTCATGGCACTATATCACATACAATTGATAAGATCCTTTTTCCAAGAATAGCATATGCTAGAACAACAAAATATGCAAGGAAGTCCCTACAGAAGGGATATCAAGGTAGTGACTAGGTGAAAATTGTTAAATTGCAAATGCTTAAAATATTCTCACAAAAAAAGAGCTTTTCTAGAATAAAATAGTCCATATAACTTAAAGTTACAACAACAAACAATATTAAGAAATATTGCTCTTTTATATATAAGATTGTTGTTAAAATTTTAGCCAATATGCAATAAAAAATGCACCCAATACACCATAAAGTATGTTGGACATTTTGAGGAATGTTATTGTCATTGATGTCAAAAGCATTGTTGAGCAATATTCGTCATCTTTGAGGACATTAGGAAAGCTCAGAGAATGAAGATCCAAGAAGGAGAAGTCAAATTAAATAATAATATTTTATTATTATTTTCGGCACCAAGATCAAGTTAAAGGAGATCAAGGACAAAGTTGAAAAGACCCACATGTTGATTTCCCACATGTTGATTTAAATTAAAATATTTTAATCCCTGATTAAAATTTTAATTTAAATATTGATAAGTTCTAAGGTTAATTTAAATATTTATTTAATATTTAAAATTAACTTTAATACAAATCTAATTTAAATTAAAGTATTTTAATTAGTGATTAAAACTTTAATTTATTAATGTTGGGTGATAGAGTTAAGTTAAATATTTAATAATATTTATTTAATATTTAATTCTAACTTTCCAAAGCAAATTCAAATTGGAAATTCGAAATGTGTCGACGTTGAAGAAAGTTAAACCCTATGTATAAATATGCCAAAATATTGGAATTTGAAATAATCCATGCAACTTGTGTTGGCTTATGAAAAGAGAAGGAAAATTCGCATGTGCAAATCGAGCAAGAGAAAGAGACAAAGTTTGGCATCCTCTGAAATCAACACGAAGGGCTTGTAGCTTGGTTGGCAGCCAAGGGTTGCGAAAGACACTGTTGTGGAAGCTGGTGCAGGTTCAAAATCTGCACACACCAGTTTTGGGAAGAAGGTCCATGTTTTGTTTGTGCACCGATCGAGGGGGAAAGTAAAGGCACCCAAGTGCCTTTTGGCTCTTGTGGAGCCACGTAGCCCAAACGGTGGGTGCTAGCACTGCGAAGACGCTTGGGGGAGAACCAACATGGGTTCAAATCCCACCAAAGCCTTTTGAGTGCATTGAGGTATGTGATTTGAGTTGGTTGTCTTGGCCTGCAAAAAGTTAAAGGGAAAATAATATTTTTATTTTTCTAAAGTAATTTTTAATTAAAGTCCTTTGCATGTTATTTGATGTGTAAGTTATTAGGGGAGTTAAAAGGAAGTGCAAAGCTTTAATTTCTGAGTTGTAATTTTAGAGGCTAAGGAGTTATAAGGAAGGTTGAATTTTATATTTTGAAATTGAAGAATGTTGAATATTATTTATTTCAAGTTGGATATTATAAGGAGTAATTAAGTGCTAACTTTTGTATTGAAGAAAAGTTTTGAAGAAGAGTTAGAATGATATTTTTGTCATCTAACCTTGGTGTTTGGTAAGGAAAGTGGTTATACTTGAGACAAGTTTTAAAGACTATTCTTCATCAATAAAAAGGTATGGGCACATTCTTCATTGGCTGAAATAATTGATTGATTGATTTTTTCTGAAAACAAGTTTGGAGTGAAAAGGAATTGGTTAAGTTTTCCTTTGTGAGTTTTGGTTGAGACTTATTGATGAAGGTTTTTTTGAAAGAGTGTTAATGCTACAAGACCTTGTTTGATTAGCATTGTTGAGAGTGGTTTTCTGGAAAGAGAGTTGATGCTAAGAGATCTTGTTTGATGAGCATTGTTGGACATTATTGAGTGATGATTTTTTGAGAAATCATGAGTATCATTGTTATGTGAGATTGGTTGATAAGTATTGTTGGAAACATTTTGAGTGAGTGTTCATATGCTTGAACTAGGGTTTGTAAGCAAGGATTGTTTCATTGAGTGATTGGTTGAGTAGATTTGGTTGAGCCTAGTCAAGTGGATGTGTTGAAATGATAGTACAAGTTCCATAAAATAAATTATTCTATATTCTGAATTGAGTTGAGAAAGTGATTGAGATTCTTGTGAGTGTGAAGCATATTGAGTCTCTAACAATTCTCTATATGTTCTAAAAGAGTGATTGAAAGTGATTGAGTATTTATGTGAATGTGAAGCATATTGAGTCTCTAACAATTCTCTATATGTTTCTAAGAGAGTGATTGAAAGTGATTGAGCATTGAAGTGAATGTGAAGCATATTGAGTCTCTAATAATTCTCTATATGTTTCTAAGAGAGTGATTGAAAGTGATTGAGCATTGTGATGTGTGTAGAGCATATTGAGTCTCTAACAATTCTCTTTATGTTTCTATGAGATTGGACAAGTTCTAGTGTGGACTTGTTGAGCAGATTTGAGGCAAGTCTTTGAGAAGACTTGTGGACAGATTTGTGTAAGCTTTTGTGGAAGCTTACAATACAGATTGAGAGAATATTTGGATAAGTTCTAGTGAGGACTTATTGAGCAGATTTGGACAAGTTCTAGAGAGGACTTGTGGACATATTGGTGTGAGATTTTGTGGAAGCTTACAAGGCATATTTGAGATAAGTCTATGAGTAGACTTGTGAGCAGAGTTGATTGATGATTTGTTCAAACCTTGAGTTAAGGTTTGTGGCAGATCCAATAGAGTTGATTTGAGATTGAGTCAAGATTTGAGTTAAGGCTTGAGGATAGATATTGATGATAGATTTTTGCTAGATCAAAGGACTATGTTTAGTACAGATTCGAGGATAGAGTTTGGTGCAGATTTGAGGACAGGTTTGTGTTAGACCAAAGATAGATATTAAAGATAGATTTGTGCTAGATCAAAGGACTGTGTTTAGTGTAGATTTGAGATAGAGCTTTGGAGGTGACAGAGTTGAGGATAGATATCTCTAGCCAAACCAGAGAGGATAGGTGTCTTATATGGATAGAGTTCCATTTGCTAAGGGTAGAGGAGGTAGAGGTCTTCTAGAGGATCACTAGCTAGAGCAAAGTTATGATATTGGTGTCTCCTATGGATAGAGATCCATAAACTTCATTAGGGGATTGGTGTCTCCTTTGGATAGAGATCCATAAATATTGTAATAGGGAAAGGATTCCCAAGAGATTGATTGAGAAATTTTTTAGTAAAATATTTTCTCCATGGAGTAGCCCACATTGGGTGAACCATGTAAATTTGGTGTCTCTATTGTGTGTGATGATTTATGCATTGCTTTGGTTATTACTATTGATATTGCCATTTATTATATTGGATAATACTATTTGGGAAATAAAAGTAAAAATTGATCTTATACTGTTCACCCCCCTAGTATAAGCTTGTGTTCTTCAATTGGTATCAGAGTTGGTTCCTTCGAAAAAGGTTTAACGACTTGAAGGAAGATCTTACAAGAACACAAATGGAAAAGAAAGGCAAAGGTAGAACCATGAGACACAAGAAGAAAAGAACACACATGGTCATGAAAGAAAAAGAAGATGAATTTGATATTGTTGTTTTGGGAGGAAGAATGGAAATAGATTCAAGATATGAATCAAGCAATGGAGAGTTAACCAGATTGATAAAGTTTTGTACCAGATGTAGGAAGATAGGTCACCTTGCAGCTCATTGTTCACAAGAAGGTGAAGAATATTTTTTTGTGGATAACTCGGTCATGATGTAGGTTATTGCAATGGTTTTAGTAGTGGTGAAGATGATACTTTCAAAATTGAAGTCCTAGAGGATGGTTCAGAAAAGGATAACAGGGACAACCAAAATATGTATGAAGAAAAAAATCTACTTTGGACAATAGAAGAAATTGAAGACCAAAGAAAAGAGAAAAATTTAGAAAAAGAGAAGGAGGAAGTCACTCTTAAGGAACTTGTTGAGTTGAAAAGGGAGAACCTAGAATTAAAGGCTCAAATACAAGAGGATGAGAAATGTAGGACAAAGCTTCTACAAGATCTCTCTGACTTGAAAGATAAGGTTGAAAAGGCAAGGAGAGTTGAAAAGGGTATGGTTGAACAGTCAAAGGTAAAAGAGATAGAATGTGAAAGACTTATGGTTACTCTTGAATAATTAAAAAGGGAGAACTCAGGATTAAGAGTTCAAGCTCAAGTAGATAAGAAAGCAAAAGCAAAGTCTCTACAGGAACTCACCAACTTCAAAATCAAGTTTGAAGAGGCAAGAAGGATTGAAGAAGGTATGGCTGAAAAATTAAAGATAAAATATCTAGAGTGTGAAAGATTAGAACATGAGATAGTTTCACTAAGGATGGAAGTGAAATACTCTAAGGAAAAGCTACACAAGTTTGAGAAAAATTCAAAGACTTTGGATAAGATTATCAATGCACAAAGATCATCAGTCACCAAAATAGGACTTAGGTTTGAAAAATAACAAGGGAAATAGGAAGTAGAAAAAGGAGAGTCAAGCTCAAGCACCAAAGAAGAAGAAGCAAAATAAGAAGCATAAAAATAAGAAAGTAAAAGAAAGAGTGAGACTTCTAAGGATAAGTTGGATAATAGAAAGTTCAACAAGGAAAGGAACAATACACAAGTAAGGAACAGATGGAACAACAATCAAAATAGGTTAATAGAGACTAAGAGACCAATGAGGTGAAGACAAGGAAATTTCAATGGAAGGTGTTTCTCATGTCACAGATTTTGGCACATGGCTTCACAGTGCAGGACACATGAAAGACAAGAAAATGGGAATTTTAAAAATAGGTAACGTTTCCATGGGTATTGCTACTCATGTAATCAGTTTGGTCACAAGGCAATAAATTGCAGGGTTCATGATAGAAAAGAATATGGCTTCACCAGGAGAAATCCTAAGACATTTGCACCTCCAAGGAATAATAACATTAAGTGTTATAAGTGCAATAATGATTGACACACAACAAAGTGGTGTAGAGCAGACATTCCAGAATCAAGTATGAACAAGAACAAGAACAGGAACAAGAAAAGGGATATGGATATGAATAAGAACATGGATATGAACATGAACAAGAATATGAACAGGAATAGGAATAGGAATATGGACATGGATAGGAATAGGAACATGGACATGGAAAGAAACAGTCAAAGGAATCAAAAGGATCATATAAGAAGAAAAGAGGACAAATGTAAATACTAGTGCTTATTGGGAGTAGAAATACTCCCACCCCAGAATTAACCACCTCAAGAGGAGGTGGGGGAGGGGCTAAGCTAAGAGACTCATTCTTAGCCCCAAGCCCCAAAGGTGACCCTTTGCCATTGATGTCAAAGGGGGAGAGATTTGAGTAAGGGGGAGATATTTGGTATTTGAGTAAAGAGGAGAGATTTGAAGAGAGCATTGAGCCAGGGGAGCAATGTCCCAGGGGGAGCAGAACAAAGAAAAGGTTAATTTTTTGATAAAAAGTGATTGGATTGCCATCAATGACAAAGGGGAAGATTGTTGGACATTTTGAGGAATATTATTGTCATTGATGTCAAAAGCATTGTTGAGCAATGTTCATCATTTTTGAGGACATTAGGAGAGCTCAGAAAATGAAGATCTAAGAAGGAGAAGTCAAATTAAATAATAATATTTTATTATTATTTTTGGCTCCAAGATCAAGTTAAAGGAGATCAAGGACAAAGTTGAAAAGACCCACATGTTAATTTAAATTAAAATATTTTAATCCCTGATTAAAATTTTAATTTAAATATTGATAAGTGCTAAGGTTAATTTAAATATTTACTTAATATTTAAAATTAACTTTACTACAGATCTAGTTTAAATTAAAGTATTTTAATTATTGATTAAAACTTTAATTTTTTAATGTTGGGTGCTAAAGTTAAGTTAAATATTTATTTAATATTTAATTTTAACTTTCCAAATCAAATTCGAATTTGAAATTCAAAATGTGCCGACATTGAAGGAAGCAAACCTTAGGTATATATATGCCAAAATATTGGCATTCGAATTATCCATGCGACTTATGGTTGGCTCGTGAAAAGAGAAGGGAATTTTGCATGTGTAAATCGAGCAAGGGAAAAAGACAAGAGTTTGGAATCCTCCAAAAAAGACATAAAGTTCTTGTAGCTTAGTTGGTAGCCAAGGGTTGTGTAAGATATCGGTGGGATAGTTGAGGCAGGTTCGAAACCTGCGCACGCTGATTTTAGGGAAGAAGGTCTACGTTTTGTTTGTGCATCAACGTTGGGAGAAGGTAAAGGTACCGAAGTGTCTATTGGCTCTTGTGGAGCCACGCAGCCCAAGCGGTGGGTGCTAGCGCTGCAAAAGCGCTTGGGGGAGAACCAACGTGGGTTCAAATCCCACCAAGGCCCTTTTGAGTGCATTGAGGTATGTGATTTAATTTGGTTGCCTTGGCCTGCAAAAAGTTAAAGGGAAAAATAATGTTTTTATTTTTCTAAAGTAATTTTAATTAAAGTACTTTGCATGTTATTTGGAGTGTAAGTTGTTTAGGGGAGTTAAAAGGAAGTGCAAAGCTTTAATTTTTGAGTTGGAATTTTAGAGGCTAAGGAGTTATAAGGAAGGTTGAATTTTATATTTTGAAATTGAAGAATGTTGAATATTATTTATTTCAAGTTGGAGAAATAAGGAGTAATTAAGTGCTAACTTTTGTATTGAAGAAAAGTTTTGAAGAAGAGTTAGAATGATATTTTTGTCATCTAACCTTGGTGTTTGGTAAGGAAAGTGGTTATACTTGAGACAGGTTTTAAAGACTATTCTTCATCAAGAAAAAGGTATGGGCACATTCTTCATTGGCTGAAATAATTGATTGATTGAGTTTTTCTAAAAATAAGTTTGGAGTGAAAAAGAATTGGTTAAGTTTTCCTTTGTGAGTTTTGGTTGAGACTTATTGATGAAGTTTTTTCTGAAAGAGTGTTAATGCTACAAGACCTTGTTTGATTAGCATTGTTGAGAGTGGTTTTCTGGAAAGAGATTTGATTCTAAGAGATCTTGTTTGATGAGCATTGTTGGACATTATTGAGTGATGATTTGTTGAGAAATCATGAGTATCATTGTTATGTGAGATTGGTTGATAAGTATTGTTGAAAACATTTTGAGTGAGTGTTCATATGCTTGAACTAGGGTTTGTAAGCAAGGATTGTTTCATTGAGTGATTGGTTGAGTAGATTTGGTTGAGCCTAGTCAAGTGGATGTGTTGAAATGATAGTACAAGTTCCATAAAACAAATTATTCTATATTCTAAATTGAGTTGAGAAAGTGATTGAGAGTCTTGTGAGTGTGAAGCATATTGAGTCTCTAACAATTCTCTATATGTTTCTAAAAGAGTGATTGAAAGTGATTGAGTATTAAGGTGAATGTGAAGCATATTGAGTCTCTAAAAATTCTCTATATGTTTCTAAGAGAGTGATTGAAAGTGATTGAGTATTGAGGTGAATGTGAAGCATATTGAGTCTCTAACAATTCTCTATATGTTTCTAAGAGAGTGATTGAAAGTGATTGAGCATTGTGATGTGTGTAGAGAATATTGAGTCTCTAACAATTCTCTTTATGTTTCTATGAGATTGGATAAGTTCTAGTGTGGACTTGTTGAGCAGATTTGAGGCAAGTCTTTGAGAAGACTTGTGGACATATTTATGTAAGCTTTTGTGAAAGCTTACAATACATATTGAGAGCATATTTGGATAAGTTCTAATGAGGACTTATTGAGCAGATTTGGACAAGTTCTAGAGAGGACTTGTGGAAATATTGGTGTGAGATTTTGTGGAAGCTTACAAGGCAGATTTGAGATAAGTCTTTGAGTAGACTTGTGAGCAGAGTTGATTGATGATTTGTTCAAACCTTGAGTTAAGGTTTGTGGTAGATCTAGCAGAGTTGATTTGAGATTGATTCAAGCCTTGATTTAAGGCTTGAGGATAGATATTGAGGATATATTTGTGCTAGATCGAAGGACTATGTTTAGTACATATTCGAGGACAAATTTTGGTGCAGATTTGAGGATAGGTTTGTGCCAAACCAGAGATAGAGATTAAAGATAGATTTGTGCTAGACCGAAGGACTGTGTTTAGTGCATATTTGAGATAGACCTTTGGAGGTGATAGAGTTGAGGATATAGGTCTCCAGCCATAGCAGGGAGGACATGTGTCTTATGTGGATAGAGTTCCATTTGCTAAGGGTAATGGAGGCAAAGGTATTCTAGAGGATCACCAGCCAGAGCAGAGTTAGGATATTGGTGTGTTCTGTGGATAGAGATCCACAAAATCCATTAGGGGATTGGTGTCTCCTTTGGATAGAGATCCATAAATATTGTAATAGGGAAAGGATTCCCAAGAGATTGATTGAGAAATTTTTAGTAAAATATTTTCTTCGTGGAGTAGCCCACATTGGGTGAACCATGTAAATTTGGTGTCTCTATTGTGTGTGATGATTTATGCATTGCTTTGGTTATTTCTATTGATATTGCCATTGATTATATTGGATAATATTGTTTGGGAAAGAAAAGTAAAAAGTGATCTTATACTGTTCACCCCCCCTCTTAGTATAAGCTTGTGTTCTTCAAAATATTGCAACCAAGCTATTGTAAAAATATAGCCAATATATTAATTGTACCAATAGGCTCTAATCATTCATTTTTTGTTCAACAAAAACATCCCAAATACATCATGGGAAAAATGAAATAAAAAGGAAAAATAAATGAAAGAAATAATTAAAAAAAAATTGATACCTAACAAAAAGTAGTTGAATTGTGGAGTTAGAAAATATTAAAAATAGTTGTAGAAGGCACATGGTTAGCATAATATGCCAACATCACAACCAATACTAAGAAATTCATCAAAAAATAGTTTACTTTTGGAACATTTTTTAATCTAGTCTCATTTTGTTTGAGTGGTTTAAGATAATCTAGTTTGTTGAAGTCATCCATGTGCAAGACAACACCCGGAGAAATAATATTAGGGTATTTTCCATATCTTAGTTCTTTATTGAGTATGAGCCATGTGAGGTGCAACACCTAGAGAAATAGTACTAGGGAAATTTACAATCACATATAAGACCAATGAATATGTTGTGTCGATACCAAATGACCTTCCATGTACATAATTAGCTATATGGGCTAGAACCATGATTTTTTTAGAGGCATATTTAAAAAATGTTCAGTATGGTTTGAAGGAGGTTGTTATAATTATTTTATGCCTTGGTTCTAGGAATTTGGATGGTAGTCCTTTTAAGAGCCATTTGGATGATCTACTTTCAAATTTTTTATGGGAAATATGCATGGGAAAAAGTTTTATAAACCCCCTATCCATTTCAATGAAGGCCCTTACACTATTAACTATATATTTAGTTTCTCTCTTCACAAAGGTTTCTTCTAGATATTAATATGGATTAATTGCAAGTTCATTATTCTCAATGAACGTCTGATTTTAGTTGTTGTATTCAGTATAGGTATTTGTGATTTCATGCTAGAAGCCTTATACAAATCAACTAAGGTTAGTTGTGGAAGATGATGTGCTCTTGGTGTTGTAGCCTGTCAAATCTCTAGCTACTATAGGAAGAACCATGCTAGTGCCAATCCTTAGATATTCAAGGCATAAAAATATTTCATATATTTTCCTAGTCAAATCATATGGCTTTAGATCATCACCACTGTTATCAATTTTTTATTTTACTTTAAATGTTAAGGTAGCTTGAATTTTGGCTCTTGTTTTTCTTAATATAATATGTTGGGATTAAAACATTGTTGGCTAGGCATCCAAGTGTTCAATATGTTCCTTCAGATAACTAAATAACTGATGATGATTCAATCTGAATTAAAAAAAAATCTTGTTTAATATTGCAGAAATAATAGCTTGTTTAGAACAATATGTTTACTAGCCACATAAAATGTGTTGATAGAAGCTTTAATCCAATAGTTGCTACCTAAATTCAGCATAGCTACATAGGTACCTATTGGCAAAAGAGCATGTCAATTTGGCATGGGGTGGGGGTGAATGGAATTCAACTAGGTTGAATCACAAAATAGATTTACAGTATTGGATGTAAATGTGATTTTTTACCTATTCCTTATTGTGGAGAGTACCCTTCATATTCAGGAATTGTTTTGACACAGATGAAAATTCCTTATCCAACCGCTATTTTATTTCGTGATTAACTCTTTATAAAGTATAATTAAAGTTTTTGAGTAGGCAACAACCAAGCATATATCCTGAAAAATGGTTGTGTACATATCTTAGAGGATTTATTGGAGATTTTACTACAATAATCAAGCAACTTGGGGATAGTATGTTGTTTCTCTCAATCATACTCAACAGGCCATATCATGGTATTGCACAATGCATCCTTCATCAACCAAACACAAATAACATCTTTATCTGCTACAAGATCTTGAATGATTATTGTTCATTTTGCATTAAATGATGGACCTTATTTAAGGAGTATTTTTTTTCTTAGGTGTGCATGTTGCATGAAATCAAAACCTTCTCCAAAAAGCATTATGTCATCGAAGTCCATGCATATTTATAGTGAAAGGTGCTAGAATAGTTGTAGTTGTACTAATTCTTCATCTCTTAGCCGTCATGTAATATAAGGGGTTGGGCCTTCTTCTAGGTAGGATAATGATAATATGACCAGTATGGTTCCCACTATTGACACCCAAAGGAAGGGAGTTGGATTGAATGGACTGATGACACGTATTCCAATGAATTCCAAGATTCCAAGACCCTACAAGAGGAAATTATAGAAGGAAACATCCTAATCTCCAACTACACAATATGAGTTGTACTTAGCCTATCTTCTTTATGGCCAACTATAATGACTACCAAAATTGGAGCCCTCTAGACATTATCTACTAGATTTATATATGTATGTTGTTCAATTTGGTTTTCATCTTAATCCAGTTCCTATGATGATATGTGGATTAATTATTCTTTTAGATAGTTCCATGAATTTTTTGAAATGCTCCACTGAATCCTTGGCTAGTGATGAATGATATATGGAGTTGCTTAAATTATGAATCCTTAAAGAACTAAAAGGTAATTATATCCATAGATACCCTAAAATAAATTTATTATTCTTGGAGGGGATTCAGATGGAAGGTCAATATTATGGTTGTCATAGATGTGTTATTATGAAACATTCAAACTCAATAAAATCTCATTTAGTCTGGTTGGAGCTCCGTTGATACCAATTTTAGGTGAATTATAAGGCAATAAAATAGCAATACTATTTGGTATAGGTACAATAGCACTACCACTTATGGAAGAATATACAACTCTATTAAAAGCACATTTTTCCTAATTCTAACCTAGAATTCATTGGTTATGCATTATCCATCATTTCATAAGTATAAAATAAGAAAATTTACAAATAATGGGATAGTGTTTTTACAAAAATCCTAATTTTGATCAATCCCCAACCATAAATTTTGACATGAGAAGTGAATCCGTGAATCCAACTATTTTGGATCCAGGATTAGTCTTCAATGCAATGTTAAAAAATATCTCATTTTCATACAAGCAAAGACATATTAGCATTTGTGCCTATTATCTGGTTGACAACAATTCTAAATTTAAAGGTAAACATGGAGATAAAAAAATGCTATATTTCATGTAAAGATAATCTGATAATGTCAAGGTTCCAAACTGATGCAGGAGCATCCGACAGCAACAGAGCAATCTTGCATCAACCAGAGTTTTTCTAAGTGTTTTGTTTTTGACAAGGCAGAAGTTGGTCGCGTTATCGTGACGTCGTGAAATCATGACATAAAATTGAAGTCAAGGCAGGGGAGTGGGGAGGTCGTGATATCGCGACGTCACGATATCGCGACGTCACGAAATCGTGATGTAAAGTTAAAGTCAAGGCAGGGAAGCAGGGAGGTCACGATATCATGACATCGCGATATTGCAACGTCACAAAATCATGATGTAAAATTAAAGTCAAGGCAGGGAAGCGGGGAGGTCGCGATATCGCGACGTCATGAAATCGTGACATAAAATTGAAGTCAAGGCAGGGAAGCGGGGAGGTCGTGATATCGCGACGTCGCGATATCACGATGTCATGAAATCATGACGTAAAGTTGAAGTCAAGGTAGGGAAGCGGGGAGGTCACGATATCGTGACATCATGATATCGCGACATCGTGAAATCATGACATGAATTTGAAATCGAGGCTCGAAGGCAGAGAGGTCGCAATATCGTGACCTATCGCGATATCGCGACCAGAAGAAAGCAAATAAGAAATGAACACGCGGACGGCCATGCGCATGGAAAAAGAGGCAACAGTCACAGATGAACAGTCTGACAAAATGGCGGTTGTAGGTCAAGGGTATCTTTAATGCATGCTTTCATTGCGGATCGAGGTAGTTGCCCATTTATGAAAAAAAAATTGAAAACTCGATCGAGGAAGCGAACTTTGGGATTTTGTTTAATGTATTCTAGCAAGTGGGTCATTAATGGCCTAGAGGGTCGAGACCTCGATAAAAACTTAGAGACTATAAGAGAAATGGGGTGGTGGATTGGAGAACGCACATAGAGTGTGGTAGAGGAAAACCAAGTCGAGCACTGGTTATTGTAAGAAAATTTGGGAATTGTGGGTGTGCATTTTTTGGTCCCCCATCAGTGGTATCAGAGCCAGAAGTTCCTGAGTGTGTAACAGATCGCCGGACGTGAGGTAGTTACACCAAGATATGTGGAAGGGCTTGTGAGAGAGTGAGTAGAATGCCTCCGAGAAGAAACCCCTTTGGTGGGAGAGGCATGGCGTTAGCGGAAGATGTCTGAGTTTTGCAGAGGCAAGTTCAAGCCCTACAAGAAGAGCTACGCAGAGGGCACGAGCCCAGAAGGGAAGAAGGAAGTGAAGATGAAGTTGATGAAGAAGAAGACCAGTTTGAGGAAGAATAAGAGGCTGTGGATCCTTCACAGGCTAGGTTATGCAAAGCCATCTCCCAGATTGGAAAGAAACCAAAAATGGAGGTTTCTGCATATTATGGAAGCCTAGATCCAGAAGAGGTGATTGACTGGATAAATGATCTAGAGGAGTATTTTGAATATGAAGAGGTTGAAGACCCTAACTGGGTCAGATTTGCTAAGACCAAGCTGAAGGGTCATGCCAGCATCTGGTGGAAGGGAGTGTAGCTGGAGCGAAACAGAAGAGGAAAAGAACGGATAAAAAAATGGGCACAAATGGTGGAGAAGCTGAAGAGGCAGTTCATCCCAGGTGATTACAAACTGGATCTGCTAAGAAAAATGTAGAGTTTGAGACAGATGAACAAAACTATCCAAGAGTACACAGAGGAGTTTTATAAGATCTCCATCAGAACTGGCCATTTAGAGGCAAGCAAGGAGAAGGTGGCCTGTTATATCAATGGGTTGAGACCCAGTATCCAGGAAGAGTTGAGCCTAGTTCGGGTGAGCACCATTGAAGATGCTTACCAGTTTGCTCTGAAGGTTGAAGAGAAACTGAATAGAAGGTTTGAGAGCAAGCAAAGAGGAAGAGGGCATGGAGGAAAGACTGGTGGAAGAAAAGATGAAGGAAAAGAGGAGAAGAAAGAAGAAGCTAGCAACAGCTAAGAGTAGAAAGCAGGTGAAGATTACAGACCCCAAGTTCAAGACAATGGCTACCCAAAAGGAAGAGGTAGATTTGGATGTGGGTATGGAAGATGAGTGTTTCGTGGAACTTGTTTCCACTGTGGTGAATAAGGACATATGATGTATGAGTGTCTTGAGCACCAAGAGAGGACAAACAAGAGACCTGAGGGTCCTACTAGAGCTGCTGTAGCAGATGAAGATGCTAGATCAAAACATTCTAAGGAGGTAGAGATAGGAGAAGTCATGGTCGCAAGGAGAGCCATGCTGATTGAGGAAGACAAACCAGAGCAGAGGAGAAGCCTGTTCCACACGAGGTGCAAAAGCGCAGGTAAAGTTTGTAACGTGATTATAGACAATGGCAACACTGATAACTTAGTCTCTAAGGAAATGGTCACTAAGTTGCAGCTGGAGAGGAGGAGACACCCACATCCATACCGGATTGCATGGTTGCGGAAGGACCATAGAGAATGGGTTCGTGAACAGTGCTTAGTCATGTTCAATATTGGGAAGTACTAGGATGAGGTCCTGTGTGATGTTTTCCCCATGGATGCTTGCCATTTGCTGTTAGGAAGGCCATGGCAGTTTGATTGAAGTGCAATGCATGATGGTCGTGCAAATACGTACTCATTGGTGAAAGATGGAGTGTGCCACAAATTAAAGCCATTACAGGTAGTGGACGAGAAGGTGTGCAGCAGTGCCAAAATTTTTCTGGTAGAAGGCAAAAATTTTTTTTGCCAGGAGACAGGGTTTAAGCGGGATGCAGAAATAGGTGTACGTTTGGAGATGTTGCAAAAAACCGTGACCGAACAACACAGAAGTGAAGGTCACTTCTCCATCAACCTCGGGTGTCTGATGCAGGAGCATCTGGTAGCAACAGAGCAATCTTGCATCAACCAGAGTTTTTCTAAGTGTTTTGTTTTTGACAAGGTAGAAGTTGGTCGCGATATCGCGACGTCACAAAATCGCGACGTAAAATTGAAGTCAAGGCAGGGGAGCGGGGAGGTCGCGATATCATGACGTCTTGAAATCATGACGTAAAGTTAAAGTCAAGGCAGGGGAGCGGGGAGGTCGCGATATCGCGACGTCGCGATATTGCGATGTCGTGAAATCACAACGTAAAGTTAAAGTCAAGGCAGGGAAGTGAGGAGGTCACGATATCGCGACATCGCGATATCCCGACATAAAATTAAAGTCAATGCAGGGAAGCGAGGAGGTCGTGATATCGTGACATCACGAAATCACGACGTAAAATTGAAGTCAAGGCAGGGAAGCGGGGAGGTCACGATATCGTGACGTCGTGATATCACGACATTGCAAAATCATGATGTAAAGTTGAAGTCAAGGTAGGGAAGCGGGGAGGTCGCGATATTGCGACGTTGCGAAATTGTGACATGAATTTGAAATCGAGGCTCGAAGGCAGAGAGGTCGCGATATCGTGACCAGAAGAAAGCAAATAAGAAATGAACACACGGACGACCATGTGCATGGAAAAAGAGGCAACAGTCACAGATGAACAGTCTAAAAAAATTGCGGTTGCAGGTCAAGGGTCTCTTTAATGCATGCTTTCATTGCGGATCGGGGCAGTTGCCCATTTATGAAAAGAAAATTGAAAACTCGGCCGAGGAAGCGAACTTTGGGATTTTGTTTAATGTATTCTAGCATGTGGGTCATTAATGGCCTAGAGGGTCGAGACCTCGATAAAAACTCAGAGAATGTAAGAGAAATGGGGTGGTGGATTGGAGAACGCATGCAGAGTGTGGTATAGGAAAACCAAGCCGAGCGCTGGTTATTGTAAGAAAATTTGGGAATTGTGGGTGTGCGTTTTCCGGTCCCCCATCACGAACTACCCAACACACCAAATTGGAATATAATATTCTTGACAAAGTTCATGGTAAAATTAGCCCTATCATGTTATCTTATCCAAGGATACAAAAAAATCATAAAAATGGCTTCCAAGGGTCCATGAAGCATTTTAATGCAGAGGTACATCATGGAAGATCAATATCAGGGTCAATACATGCACTAAAGGCTATCAATAGACACCATTTAGAACTATTTTGTAGGTTTCGTGCACTAGAGACTTGTAAACTTGTTCAATTCACTGAAGATGACAAATTTCCAACCATTTAAATATTTTCAAGTGCGTCCATTTGTTACTTAGTTTCAAGAGTTGTTAATCTAGTTCAAAGATACAAAGAGGCCCAAATAATCCCAAAACACCAATAGGTAGGGTTATCCTCCAATAGAGAGGGATATAATGAGGAACCAAAAAAATTAACTTAAAATGGGTGAAGTAGCACAACTCGCAGCTAACAAGAAATTCCTTTATACCAAGGAGATGACCAGATGTTTTTATCACATCAAGACAAGAAGAGAGACTCGTGGAAGGACGAAGAACCAAATCCCTGAAACATAAATTCTCATATGAAGATTTCAAAATGTTTCCACATCATCTCAAACTTCTTAAAACATAAATTCTTCAGCTACAATAAGTAATTGTATTGAATCCATTGGAAGCCCAAAATTGTGCTAAACTAAGAGTTGAAAAACATACCTTGAAATTTAGGAGCAATAGTAGAGAGCTCAATCGTTTGAGCACTTGTTAGGTTGAGAGGAAATTTATGGTCAATTTTACCGCTCGTGACATTTGACTTAATTTTACATGATCTTTGAACCCAAGATCACCTCCCATGTAATTTCCAACTACATTTTTTCCTTCTGGCCTCCATCACAGGGCATATCCATGATTTTTATCATTAAGGTTGTCTAGCCATGACCTAGTGTTTCTACCACCAGAGAAGGATGGTTAGTATTACTAAAATTAATTTTTCTAAAATCAATATTATATTATCGAGGATGGATTATAGCAAGTGTTGTAAAATATACTTTGAAATTCAAGAGCAATAGTAGAAGGCTCAATGGTTTGAGAACTTGTTAGGTTGAGAGGAGAGTGATGGTTAATCCCATGACCTTTGAATTATTTTTACATGAGCTTCGAACTCGATACTATCTCCCATGTAATATTTGGTTGCATCTATTTCTTTTAGCCTCCACCCTAGGGCAGATCCAATCGTGCTCCAGGGTTTCTATCGATAAAACTTTAGGAGATGACCTTGGTGTAGGTTTTATCCATCGTGCTCTAGGTCTTGTGGATTTTTATCATTAAGGTTATCTAGTCATGCTCTAGGGTTTCTACCACATGGTTTTCCTAGCTGAAGACATCCACCGAAAAACTATATTGTCCTCTTACCACTATTTTTTAAATTTTTTACCTTTTTTACAATGACGGTTTATAACCATCGTCTTTTTTTAATTTTTAATTTTTTTTAAGATGGTGGTTCATAACCACTATATTTTATTTCCTTTAATTTTTATTATTTTTTAAGATGATGGTTCATAATCGTCATCTTTTATTTCTTTTAAAAAAATTTACGGTGATTTATCCCTACAATGGTGATTATAAAAATCCCTCTTAGATCACCCTAAGACAGTAGTTTATAACCACCTTCTTAGTCCTAAGAGGGTGGTTTATAACCACCCTCTTAGGGTCTCTTAGGGTGATTTTTTATCTTCTTAATTCAGCCATCGTTAAAGCCATTTTTTGGTGTAGTGAGTGATAGATAGATTGTCATATACAGTTGTAATGGAGAGAGAAGAAGTATGATGTATTTGAGGTCTTTATTTAATATAGATCATATTTTTGTGATCCTTTATTAATAACACTTAATTTGAGTTATTTCAAAAGTTGTTTATGAGTAATATATGCTTAGTAGATTTCCATTATCATAAATTTCATATTGCAACATTATTTTAAATCTTTTGGTTACTTTATCTTAAGTATTTAGCTTCAAAAGATAATAGTGGTATCAAAGCCACAATAAGGTTTTGTATTCCATAGTTTTTTAGTTGCAAAGAAGATTTATGTTGGTTAAGGAGAGACCAGTAAAGTTGAAGAAATTACCTATAGAAAGGAAAACCAGAGAATATAGGATTTCTCATTGTGTTGAAGGAAAACCATTGAAAGTTGAAGATTTACCTATTCCAAGAGAAAATTTGGAATAGAAGGAGATTTATAGGTCTTGAAAATAGACCTTGACATTGAATAGATTAAGATACCCTTTAAGGAGGTCTTATTGAAAAATTTTATAGAGAGAAGAATATTCCATAGTAAATTTTGACTATAGTCTTTCCATGGGGTTGAAGGAAAACTTGTGAAGACTAGGACTTAGCATAGATTTGATTCCACTAGTTTTGGGAATAGCTAGTAAAGATTATTGATTTTAGAATTGGAACTTTGAATGTATTTTGTTACTATTGTCTAAGATTTTTATTGCAAAATATTAGTTCTCAGAAGTTGAGAATGTTCCTAAAATGGATAGAGAATAATTTTACCTTTGGTTGCTTGAAATTTTATGTGCTTTCCTCATGTAGGGTTAAAATTTTATTGTAAAAAAATAGACATTGAATATTAAGGAGGTCCAAGAAAGAAGGCCCCATTAAATATTGAGGAGAACAAAGAATGAGGTCCTCATTGAATATTGAATGTTACAAATTGAAGACTATAGATTAAAGATTGAAGATAGAGTAGGACTATAAAATGGTCCTATTAGAGAGCTAAGAAGTAGCAGATTTTGGAGATCCAAGAAAGAGATCTCGTTGTAGAATTCCCATAGTTGGAAGATTAAAGAAACCAAGGTAAGGTTTCATTAAAATTTTTGAGAGTTGAGTAGTTGTAGGATTAGAAGATCCAAGAGAAGAGGTATCAAGAAGATTTTGGAGAAGAATAAGAAGGCTAGAGAAAGCCTCATTGTAGAGTTAGAAGACCCAAGAGAAGATTTTGGAGAAGAAGAAGAAGGCTAGAGAAAGCCTTATTGTAGAATTGAAGTAGTGGCCATTGGAGAGGATTTGAAGAAATGTTCATGATAGAAGATTATAAGCAAGATAATATCCCTATAGGAGGAATTTGGGATAATTATCACCATCCAACAATAATTCCAAAAGGAAAAAGGATTTGGCAAGAAGTTTACCAAATTTTGAAAGTTTTTGAAGACCTTAAGACATTTAGATTCTTGAGGAATAAAATAGTGAATGAGATCATATTTGAAGTTAAAATTTAACTAGAAATTTGAAGAGGGAATAAGGATTGAAGAGGCCATAAATTTGAGAAATTGGAGGACAGCCACAAAGGTTTTGTAGGCTGATTTGTAAAAGAATAAATTTGCTGATTTTCAAAGAAGTAGTTGAAAGGTCATAGGAAAACAAATTAAAGAGAGCATAGAGTTGGTATTTGAAGAAGTTTTGCATAGCCAATGAAATAAAAGCTTGAAAATAAAAGAAGGTAGTAAATTTGAATATTCTTGGACATCAAAGAATCAGATTTTGTAAGAAACAATTTAAGAGTTTTAAGCCACAAATTTGGATAGCATTAAAATAGAAATGTAAGCTACATTTTGAAGGAGCTTAAGGACAAATTTGGAAGAGATTTGAACAAAAAATCACAAGAGGATTTAACAACATCTAAAGGAGGATAATTGCTATATATTTGGACAGCAAGATAGTAGCATTTGTAGCTACAAATTTTAGAAGTTGATAACATACATTTGAATGAAAATTAGAAGGAAAAGTTATAGCTAGAAAGCTGTTTTTTGGACAACAACTAGAGTTGCAAGTTAAAGATTCTAGAGCAGCAAAAGAAAAGGCAGTACAACTATAAAATTACATAAATTCAATACAACAAGCTATCAAGAAGAAAATCCACAAAGGAGGCCATAAAAGGTGTGTAAAATTGATGCTATAAAAAGTATTCTTTTACAAAGTTTGAAAGTAGTTATTATAAGTTTTTGAAAGCATCATTTTTAGAGTTGTTAAAAGCTAGAAAAAATAAGTCTTAGTAAATTTAAATCTATATAACAACATATAATTATAATTATAAAATCTACAAAATATAAAAACCAAAGTTAAATCTTAAAAGTTCTAAAAAAGAGTGATAAGGAAATTATTATATGTTGTTTTTATATAACAAAAGTGCAGATTTATTCTAAGTTTTATTGAGGCTGAATAGTCCTAAAAAAAGGTATATTTAAGGTGTCTAAAGACACCAAATGCAGCATCAAACTTGTAGAATACGTTGGTGAAGGAAACCACCAAAAAGAGTGGTAAATCCACCAAGTAAAACACCACCGAGTTGCACAGGTTAAGCACCATAGAAAAGTGTAAATGTGAAATCAGAGCACATGGGGGAAAGCACCAAAATATTTCCTAGAAGAACAACCACTAGATAGAATAGGAGTCACCACAAAAAGGGGAAGAACCACAAAAAAGGAGTGCCTAAGTGAAGAAAACCATTGTGGAAGAGCCACCTATAGAGGAGCACCTAAGTGGGAGAAGAACCACCATTGAAGAAGTTGAAGTGCCATTTGCAAGCCCAGAAACATATACAGCAAAAGAAGACAATTTTTTTACTATTGAAAAGGCATTAAGGGAGACCAAAGGTTTAAGTTCTTGCAACCACCAAGAAGGGAAATGAATAGAAGACATGCATAACGGTTTTTGCAATATTGCACTAGTCTCTTGAGTACATTACATTCACTTCCAAGTGTTAAGAGGAAGAAAGGAACATAGCCAAGGAAGACAGAGCATCAAGAAGCATTACAAATTCATCCCTAAGGTTGAAGAACATTATAATACTACATTTACCACTTGTCACAAGGAAGGAGGAGCTCTACAAGTCTTTGAAAAGTCACATGTTACATTAAAGAGAGCAAGAAAGCATTTTGGTGAAATTTTTCACTTTTATTACAAGATTTTAAACATTATCAAGGAAGACCAAACATTTTTGGAATACCATTTATTGCATGAGAGGGAAATAATTTGATATAGTCTCATTTACTATAGTAAGGATTCTCATACATTGAAGGTAAAGCACCTTGACTAGTTTGAAGAGATGTTGACCAACCTAAGTGGAGTAAGAGTGCTCATTTTCAAAGAAAGTCCAAGTATAGCATTAAGGAGGGTGCACCTAAAATATTAAAGGTATTTTATTACTTTTGGAATTGATTTATGCTAAGTAGGAGTTATAAGGATTAAAGGAGAATTATTATCTAAGGTTAAAAGTATTTTATTGGAGAGATAAGACTTTTGGAATATTATTTAAACCTTAGAAATATGAATATTGCCATTTGAAAGCTCTTACAAAGTATTGAAGATTATTTTGAGAATTGAAGCCTTTATTTTTGAAGTTTTGTAATTTGGACATTTGAGTTTACAAAACTATTTGAAATATTTGCAATTAAACAAGTTTGGAGAAATAAGGTATCCTACATCAAATTAGGAATACAAAACTTGCAAATATTATTTTTAGAGTTTCTAAATTTCTAAAGTTGGAGTTATAAGGAATCCAACATCAATAAAGTTTTATGAATTTTAGAATTGAAGAATGAAATTCTTGAATTTAGGAGATAAAAGGAATTCAACATAGAAGCTTTTGACAAGATAAAAATTGAATTGATAGTTTAGTATCTAATTCAAAAATATAAGAGACATAAATTTAAAGATTTGCAAGATTTGAAATTGCATTTTATAAGAGGAAAGTAAATTTGCTATTTTGAAGAATAGAAGTTGAAAAATTATATTGTCATTTTCAATCATCAGGGAGATACAAGGAGTTCTACAAAACATAGAATTGAAGAAATTATATTGAAACTAGGGATTCATAATATAGACTAATTCAAAGGTTCTATCAAAAATATTCTCAAGGAATTATATTGATTAATCATATACTACAATATTTGAAGAATTAAAAGTTAGAATTTGATCATATACTCAAATTCAACTCAGATCTAGAAGTTGAGAAGTTTTCAAGAAAGACAATATATTCAAAATTGAGATATATAAGGCTTAATTATTTGGAAGATTAAAAAATTTGAGACTAATTCAAGTAATTATTTGATAAAAAAAACTAGGGAGTCATAAGGTAGTCAACCTCAATGGTTTTGAAAGTTAAAAGACTCTATCAAAATTATTTTTAATATTTAACACTTAAGAGCAAAAAGGATGTCTACTCCAAAGAATTCATTGAATAATGAAATGGAAAATGAAGTTAGAAAAGGAAGAGTAAAGGTCATAAAACTTGGGATCAAAAGTTTGATTGAAAATTCTAAAATGGAAGTTAGACTTAGTTTCAAATTTCATCTACAAGGAAGCATTAGAAGAAAATTTTGAAACATTGGAATACTATTTGCATGCTAAAATGGTTGAAGCAATTGATAATGACAAGGATAGTGTTATGATTCCTTTAAATATTGGTAGTATAATATACATGGTATTGCTTACACTTAAGTATCACAAAGATAAGAACTTGAAATATGAGTTAATTGAATCCCTTAGGAAGAAAGCAAAAGTGGATGAATCATTTTTAGAAAGAGTATTTCATTCTTCATGTAATATTGATGCTTCAAGTTCATCTAATTCAGGGTCCTATCATGATGCCATAAGTGGATGCTTAGAAGGTATTGTACAAAAGAAGATTGATGATATGAAAGACAAAGGTAAAGAAATAGTGTTTTTGCAGGAATAAAATGACAATGCAACATCATCTAAAAGCTTACATATTGACATTAATGATGAAGACAAGCTAGAAGAGAAAGAGCCAGATCAAGAAGGTATCCAATGCAAAGTGAGTTAAGAGATGAAGACCATATTGAAGACTAAAGTATTAAATAACCAAATAATATAATATAGGGGGGTGTTGGAATATATTACATTATTTGGTACATGCTAATATACCACCTTGGGTACATCTTTAGATTTAAAAAGCATCTTATATTAGAATGAGAGTGTTTACTTTATGCAATGTAATAAATACAAAAGTGTGCAAAATATTTTGGCAATGTAAATGTGCATAGTTATCCATGTGCACATGTCATAGAATAGAAATATGAAGAGTCATAGGAAGAGTGAAGGTCAAGAATAATCCATATGAAAAGTCACATTCCATTATATATGTGTGTGTGTGTGTGTGTGTGTGAAAGAGATATGGAGTGAGATATAGAGTGATAGATAGATTGTCATATACAATTGTAATGGAGAGTGAAGAAGTATGATGTATTTGAGGTCTTTATTCAATAAAGATCATATTCTTGTGAGCATTTATTAATAGCATTTATTTGAGTTATTTTTTAAGTTTTTTTATGAGTAATATATGCTTAGTAGACTGCCATTATCATATATTTTATATTACAACTTTATTTTAGATCTTGTGGTTACTTTATCTTGAGTATTTAGCTTCAAAAGCTAACAATTTTAGTTAACACTCAAGATTACGAACTACATATTCAATAGTTTCATAGTGGATTTAGGAGTAGTAGTGACAATTATGCCTAAGGCTATCTATGAAGAGATAGGTCTTCCTTAAACTAAGATGCCTAGACACCCAATCCAAATGGATGGGATGAGAGTCAATGCAGTAGGTTTTCTCAAGGATTTGATCATGATAACAGCCTGATACCCAAAATTCATGGTAGTTCAAGAGGTGATAGTCATAGATCTACCCCATATGTTGGGATATTATCTAGGAAAATGATGCAAAAGTTGTTAGGGGATGGTTCTCTAGCTATGTACTATATGCACATAAAGGTGGCCAAAGACTAATTAATTATAAGAATTGAGATTGAACCACCCTATAATTATATCTTACACAAGTATAAATATGAAAACATAGTAAACTAAAATGAACTCCTAGAATACATCGATGATGATGATTATTAGAAAGATGATCAAGAACTGAAGGTAGAAATGATAATAAAAGTGCTACAAGATGATGAAGATCCTAAAGTGGTGTATGAAGAAATTAAGTTGAGGAACTACCTAATAATGAATACTCCTCCTAAGATCCCTACCTTTATAAGCCATGGACTAAAAATACATGGATAAGGTATATTGATGATGTCAAAACTAGGAATGGAGTAGGCACTAGGGCATATTTTTTCAACCCTCAAGGGGTACAAGTTCATTACACCTACAATTTTCTGTTTAATTGCATGAATAACATGGATGAGTAAGAATAACTTTGTACTAGATTAAGGAATGATAAAAAAATGAGAAATAAGGATGTAAGAATATATGGTGACTGTGCATTAATAGTGAATCATATCAATTACTACTATGCCACCAAGAATAATCATTTGAAATCCTACAAGCATTGAGTTTGGGATGTAATTTAAAGCTTTTACTCCTATGAAATCAAGGAAATACTTAGAGACCTAAATGTAAAAACAGATGAGTTGGTAGGTATGGTGACATACTTTGGTCCTACAAATGAAATGTAGAATAAACTAAAGGTGGTAGAGATCATTTTTAGTCTAAAATTTCTAGATAACTATGATTATTGGTAGGTCTTCAATAACAATGAACAAATAATAGAATTCATTATCAAAGAGGCCTAATATGCTAAAGAGAAAATGATATGGGGATGATATCAAGAAAGAAGTCATACAACTAAAGTCAAATTAGTTACGCAAGGGTCTTATTACATTGGAAATATTGTGATATCTCAAGTAAAAGTAGTCTTTATGTGGAATCTTCCACATATCACCTAGTCAAGGTAGCTAAAGAGAAAATCCTACTTCTAAGAAAGGATTATACCCAATAAGAATAGGATATTTTCAAAGAACTTTATGGGGAATATAGAGATATAATCCTTCGGTTGTATAAATATCTAAAGGTCTATGATCATAATGTCATTGAGCACAACATCGAGTTGAAGCCTAATGGTAAACCATTGTTGACAATATCTGATGTAAATCTAGCTGCAAGAGGTCAAAACAAAAATATCCAATCACATAAAACTATGATAAATAGAAATAAAGTGGTAAAATCCTTTATTTACATAAAAACTACGATAAATATAAATGACTGATAAAACAAAACAAAAACTTGCAATCACATAAAACTGTGATAAATAGAAATGATCAGTAAAACGAAACAAAAAACTCCAATCACATAAAAACTGTGATAAAAAAAAATAAAGTGGTAAAATCCTCCATTCACAAAAATCTACGATAAATAGAAATAATAGGTAAAACCCTCCATTCACATAAAAACTATGATAAATAGAAATAACCAGTAAAACCCCCATTCTCATAAAAACTACAATACATGAAAATAAACTGATAAATGCTTTATTTTCTCATTCTTGGATTCACCTCCTCTTACAATGTAATACCAAGGGAATATATATCCCCAAATAAACCCTAAAGCTTAAATCCCTATAGATTAAAAAATTACTATTTTTGGCAAGTTGTTTTTTCATCAAAAATTACCATTTTTAGTAATTACTATTTTCGGTAATTTATTTTTTACCATAAATTGTCATTTTTAGTAATTACTATTTTCGGAAAATTATTTTTCAAAAAAAATTATCATTTTTAGTAATTACTATTTTCGGTAAATTATTTTTTCGCCAAAAATTACCATTTTTATTAATTACTATTTTCGAAAATTATTTTTTCGTCAAAATTTGTCATTTTTAGTAATAAAAACTATTTTAAAACTTCTAAAAAAAACACCCTCAAAGATAGGCTCGTGCATCAAAATCAAAGGTCAATCAACCTTAATATAGAAGCAATAATGAAGGGGCTACTCAAGCTTATGTAGGCTAAAACTATATTTCCTATCAAGAATTCTACATGGGTCACTAATCTAGTCGTAGTACACAAGAAAAATGGAGATATCAAGTAATGCATCAATTTCAAGAAATTGAATAAGGCATCATTAAAGAATCATTACCCTTGCCTATCACTAATTAGATATTACAAAATATGACAAGCTTGCAAATATTATCACTTTTGGATGGTTTCTCTAGATACAATAATATTTGGGTTAAAAATGAGGACAAACATAAGATAATATTTACCATCAATTTGGAAACTTTTGTATATTAGTGAATACCTTTCGTTTTGTTAAATGATAAAGCAAATTTCCAGAGAGCTATGGACATAGCTTTTTTAGGGCTTGTCAGTGAGATCATCCTTATATACCTTGATAATTTGACAATATTTTCCAAATATAGAAACAAGGACATCAAACATCTAGATTCTATCTTCAAAAGATATAGGGAGTTTGGTATATCTCTAAACCCTAAGAAATTATTTTCATGGTCCAAGATGGAAAATTATTATATCACATGGTATTAAAATAAGGTCTACCTATGTACCCTAACTAAATCAAATCCATTAAGACCTGCCATTGCCCACATCCACCAAAGAAATTAGGTTATTCTTTGGGAAGATCCAATATGTGGCCAAATTAAATACCAATTTTACCTAAATGTTAGACCCATAAACAATATGTTGAAAAGGATGTCGTCCTAGATTGGACTAAAAAGGGAAAGAAGGATTTCCAAGAAGTGAAGGATGCCATCACCAAGGCTTCCATCCTAATTAACCTAGACTTCTTTAAGAAATTTAGAATGTATGTGTTTGGTATAGATGAAAGTATTGCAACTATCTTGAACATCATATATGCTTCATGAGTCAATCCCTTCACAACTATGGAGAGACGTATACCATAATAAAAACATAGGTGTATTCCATCATGAAAGACCTAAAAAAGTTTAAGTACTACCTTTAACAAATTAAAAACACTATCTTCATAATGCATCTTGACTATCCATCTATTGTATTACATGATAATATGGGAGAAAGAGATCTAGGTGGATCAATAAGATATACAAATTTTATATTGAAATAAAGCCTACTAAGATGATCAAGAAAAATTATTTATGTGAAATATTAGTGTGGATAATGTTTAAAGAATAAGAATTTCTAATCAAATAAATATTTAGGGATTGGTACACTAGATGGAAGAGCAATATGTGCAAGCATATGGCTACAATATAGGTCTCTAAAGGATTATCAACTAATGAAAGGACCATATTTAGTAATAATATGACACATTACCGATGGCTAGAAAATATATTGTTTAGAAAAGACTATGACGCTATTATATCCCACTACATAGAGGAAGATAAAAAAGGATTCCTAATAAAGTAGTATCATAATATAGGGGGGCACTTCTCTACACCTAAAACAACTCACAAAATTCTAATGATTGAATACAATTTATCCACCATGTTTATCCTTGATCCACCATGTTTATCCACCACTATCAACAAGTTAGGGATTGTAAATCTTGTTGCATGTTCCAAGGAAGGAAAAAAATATTCTTGATGCCTTTAAAACCAATTGTTGTAAGATCTCTTGCTTTCATAGGTAAGATCAACCTTTTGTGAATCATAGGCCATGGGTGGATCCTCACTGCATAGAATTCATCACCAAGTGGGTCAAAACAATCCAAACCAAAGCATCCAATCAAGAGATAGTGATGCATGTACTTAAATATATCATCACTAGGTTTGGAACCCCTACTGCCATCATCATAGATAATGCTACCTATTCCAAAGGGGACAGGGTGATGAAGTTTTCCCTTGAACATGGATTCATGCTTAAAATATAATCCAGTTATTATCTCCAAGGGAATGAATTAGATAAATCAATCAACAAGAATATCATGAGGATATTGTAATAATTGTTTCAAAATCCTAGAGAGACTGGCATATGAAGTTGTATCAAGCATTATGGAAAGATAGAGCGACACCAAAAATATCCATAGGGTCATCTCCCTACAAGCTAGTATATGGTAATGAGGTTGTGTTTCAAATTAACCTTCAACTCCCTTCCCTCCAAATATCAAAATAGATTGAGTTGTAAGACATCAACATTGAGCCTATGCAAGCTAGACTGAACATGTTGCTAGCCCTAGAGAGGAGAGAGAAAATATCTTTAGGAAATATGCTCAATGATAAAGGTAGGTCAAGATGAAAAATAGGTGATAAAGATGGAATATAAACAAGACCTTTTGTTCAAGTCAGATGAGGATTGTTTAAAACCATACACTCATTTGAAGTTTGACTTATTATGGAATAGACCTCACTAGATTGGTAAAATTACAAGATCAAATGCCTACAATATTACCTCCATGGAAGTAGTGATGTTGCCTATCTCAGTGAATGGGTAACACCTCTATATAATATAGCAAAACGAGTTTTGTCCAAAAGAGCAAGCTATGCAGATAGTATTGACTATTAATTTAAAAAGTATCTCCCCTTCTACCATTCCTGTTTGTATTGACTATTAATTTAAAAAGTATCTCCCCTTCTACCATTCCTATTTTTTCTATTTTCTTCTTTTATTTTTAGATATTTTATCTAGTTCCTATATTTCCCACCTAAATTTACAACATGCTAGATCTGAGAGGATACATTATGTAAGCCAAAAAAAAGAACACCATGCAAAAACAAAAACTCTTTTATTATATTGAAAGTAAACTCTTGGTTACAATAGATCCCTTTTGAAAAGGGTATTTTTACAATCCAACCGCCAAAGGAGATGATCCCCTTTTTACAATAAAATGGTGTCATATTCTTATTTTTGCTACACTTGATGCTAGAGGTGGGTTTTATCGTGACCACCACAATGGATCTGTATCTTCTAATCTAGAACCTTCAAATCAATGTGATCTTGTTGATCCTAAAATTCTTGAAACTGAAATCTACACACATGGAAAGAGATAAAAATATTTAGTAGCACCTATTAAGATAGATCAAACGAAACTAAAATATGCAACTAAAAAAATAGATAATGAGCATTTGCATACATGCATAAATATTCAAGCAACATAACAATAACATTCCCTTCTTCTAGCCCTCTCAATATCCTCTCCTCTCTTTTTCTTCTCGTTATATCTTCCTCTCAAATGAGAGGGGTATTTATAGCCTTTGAGGCAAGGTGAGGGGGGGTGATGAGGTGTCCCTAGGTTAGGTTAAACCTAGGTTAGGTTATACACACCTAAGGTCAACCTATGGAGGGGTGGTCATATGGTGACCAAGGACTAAGTGTAGGAAAGGGTTTGAGTGGCCAAGGGGGCTACAAAGGGAAATGTCCCTATTTAAGTGGTAAAAACCACTATTTTAGGCTTAAGATTACCTAGAGTAAGTCACATGGTCCAAAAGAGGTCCATTTAGGTAGTCTTCTCAATATGACGCAATTTAGGTGTCTACACATTGACGGTTAAAAAAAGAGTGATTCACTACCTAAAGAAAATGATATACTTACCTTAGTGAGTGGTACACTTGCTTTGATTATTGACCATGCATAAACTGAGAGGGTAAGAAAATTAGCCCTTAATAGGATGATTACCCTACTTGAATGGACTTTTCTAGGGCTTGAGCAATGCATGAATTATCCAAGTCCTATAAAAGCCTCAGAGGGTCCCAAGCATACCTCACTTTTATGATGCACCTCCACAAAATGTACTAAAGCACTAAGAAAATTATACCATTACCCTTACCAAATCACATGCCTGAGAATAGCTAAGTCACAACTCCATATGATCTACTCAATTATAAAAGGAACAAGCAAACCTCTCAAAATAAAATACCAAACTACCAAGAATTTATCTATGTCAGACATCGAGCAAATTGCTCAATATCACAAGTGCTTCACTCAATCCTTAAAGTGAACCACTTCTTAAAAAAAGTGGATCACCCCTTATTTTAATAAATCATTTCCTATTTAAAGTGAATTGCTCACCTTATCTAGCTTGCATCTAAGCATCTCCAACAAGCAAATCAATCAATATTTCAAGCACACCACTTCTTAAAACAAGTGGATCACTCCTTATTTTAAGAAATCATTTATAATTTTAAGCAAATCACTCAACCCATCCAAATTGCAACTAAGCATATCTAGCAAGAAAATCACTTGTGTTTTCAAACAAATTGCTCTTATTTGTGAGCAAATTGGTCATAATAGAAAAAGGTCAAATTTACTCAATTTTTTTATTTTTGCCTTTTTTGCTTATTTTTTGCTATATTTTACCATCGACACCTCATCTTCCTCCACTATCCCTTCAATACCTAAAGCTTAGGTAGCCTCACTACCTTCTATAATTGTTGTCTTACCCATTGTTGTCCCACTATCACCACTTTAGTCATCATCATAGGTGTACAACCATCAGAGGGATAAGGATATAAGAAAAACAAGGGGAAGAGGAAGAGATAAGAATCCACACCTTTCAGGAGACCCAAGAAAAAATTTGAGGACCCATATTGGAATATGATAGAGGGACCTACACAGATTCCATAGAGAAAATGAGAAAGGAGGCACTAAGAAGATTTAATTTGTGCCCTAGACAAACTCCTAAAGCATAAGCCAAACTTGGGCATGTAACTTAGCCATTAATGTAGTACCCCAAGTGTGGAACTTCCTCAAATTGATTGAAACATCGGCATAAAGGTATAATTCCATAATGATTTTATACCTCCCACAATAGATTGGGGATGCCTACTACAATTGGATGAGGGGCATAAGAAGCATGCTAAAATCCATTTATGACCCAATTATATAGATATTTTATAGCCCCAAGACACAAAGGGACCTCTACCATACGTAATATAGCACCTATTGGTGGAGCTTCTTAGTCTCTTACATAAAGAAATCTGATTTACTATATGATTTTTGTATCCTTCTATACTTAGACTAGTTCAAGAACAATATCCAAATAGTGATGTTAGTGACAACCATTATCCTATTGAAAAAGAGTGATAAGAATATTTACGAGGAGTAGATTACCTTATTGCATGTAGTATAAACCTACCCAAGGCACTCCTAAATAATTAACTATATCAAATATATTTCAGATTAAATGGACAACTAGTGAAATTTTTTGAGGAAGTTCACCTACACCTATTTTATTTGATTGATTTTAAACTAGAAGCAAGACTAATTTTACACCCTCTAGCTAGATTGGGTAGGGGTATATGGACAACCCCTAAGCATAGTGGAATACTCATATGTACTTGCCAAGAAGTGGAAAAGACCTTAGACTACTTCTATAATGAGGTGTATGAGGTCATTATAGATAAATTTTATAGGAAAGTACCAAGACTATGTTGACTGGTATTATGTAGGCAAAAACCAAGAGGTTTTATAACCCTCTAGTTCAAAGCAATGGTTGTTTTTTTCTATATTTAACAATAAAATATTATTTCTATAATTTACAACTAACTACAAGCATTCCAACTAACAAAATTATTTACTTAAAATAGGAGGTATTTGGACCAATAGCAATTATAAATCCACATACCCTTAGTTCATTCATTGACTATTTACTTTCAAAGTAGGTAATCAAGCTCCTATGATGACTCATACCAATCTTTTATACCAAGTATCAGTTAATGTAAATAACCTCACAAATAACCCATTCTTCATACATCAAATTTATAACCAATCTACGACTTCTAGTATACAAAATATACCTACTATTAATATTCCTCCAACATAGTTCCCAATTGGGCTCAATCTACCTAACATGTCCAACATTCCTCTATTTCAATCCTCAATCCTAATAGGATCATTAGGCTTAAACCTAAATCTTACTCATAATATGGAAGGGATACCTAGACAAATTGGATCACAGGTATCCGAGGGAAACATCCAAGTATTAAAACCACCCCTAGCCAACCAAGCATAGAAAAATGTGCAAGGGCCACCTTCTAAGAATCAACAAATCCTACAAATAACATTGAACTATATCCCTCCACAACAAAATATGCAACCACCTCCTAACAAATAATGGTATTACCAAAATCTACCACCTTAATATCCACTATATTACCCTCCATACCTATACCCTCCTACCACTTGTACCTACCTCCTGGCTATGCAATGTACCCCCTTATCAAAAAATATGGTCAACTTACTCAACAAATAATCTAGGTGCACCTACTAGGCCATATAATCAACTTCCCAATTAGACCTACCAAGGCCCTTTAGACTTGTTGGTCTACTTTTCTATTCCCTTGACTGCCATGAGGACTTTATCTACCTTTAAAATGAATGAATATAAGATAACCTTAGATTATATTAGCAATATAATGACACTCAAGTCAATCCACCGCATTCAATAGGAGGATATAATGATATGTTTACTGATATTCTCTCTTCATGATAGGACTACTTTATGGTATGGGGAATTAGTCAATAATTTAGTAACTAGTTGGGCATCAATAGTAGAATCCTTCATGTGTAGGTTTAGCAGTATGGTAAATGAGTATTCAATTTGTTTTGATTAAATGCAATGCAAAGAGATCCTCATGAAATCATTCATAACTTCAATATTAGATTCTTGAGAACCTTTAATTAAATTATGTAAACAATTAGGCCAAATGAAGAACACATATTATCATACTAGATGAAGGGTTTGCAATTTGATTTAGCATTAATGGTTTGTAATGCTAACCATAAAACACTAGCTAAAACATCTAAATAATTACCTAGAGGTTGTAACAACCTGATTAAAACTCACCAATTGTACAACCCAATCTAACTCACTGGCTCATTAAAGTAAAAATTATTGACTGGTTTCAATGTCTAGACTTTTTCCAAAGTAAATTTTTTGAGTTTTAAAATTTATAATGATCACCTAATGTTTGATCAGTATGAGGCATAAACAACCACTTTTGGGTTAATATCACTGTAGATGATGCCAAAGTGGACAAGATTGGCCAAATCTCATAGAAGGTGTCACATAGCAGTTCTATCCCCATCATACTCTATCCTGGTATGAGAGCCTAGAACCATGGCTTGGGATTATCCTCTAAGGCCTATAATACTTATAGGGTGGATGCATAATTCCCCTCCCTCATCATGTGGAATTTTAAGTTTAATTTTACTCATCTAATATAAATAACATGCGAGGATATTTAGCATGTATACCTAGTGCTTAGTTGTTGTCCATTACTCTAGAGCCTACTAAGGCCATGCCATTGCTCTAGCTCTAGACCTGGTCTCACTTGTCAAGTTATGAATAACGATAAGTTATCCCAAACCAACTATCATGGATTTTTTTAGCCTAGTTTTATGCTAGTTCTTCTCTTATTCATAAGTTGCTTAAGGAGCCATCACCATACTACTCGCACAATGGCCCAGAGAGACATCGCATATCGCCCCTCTTTACCTCCTCATCCTGACTTATCAAGAATGGCCATTCTCAATTCATTGTTGATTACTTGCATGTAATCCAACCTAAAATATTTAGATTTGACTTAGGGTTAACAAGGTTCCTCCTTTTTGTGTAAGATTTATGTTTTCTAATCCCAAGTTTCCTTTTCACATAAAGAGTCCTAAATATACTTTGACTTAACCAAGTTAAAATTTATCTTAAACTAATAAAAACTACTTTATTATTAATCAAAAGGTAAAAAAATTTCATAATCTTATAACACCAAAATAATGAGCATGGAACGTTATCCTCTATATACTATTCTAAACTTAACACATAGAAGATTTAAGAATGATATAATTTCTAGAAGTAATGATGTGGAGATTAATTCAAAATGAATTTTAATTTCTAAACTCATACTACCCTATTTTAAAATAAAAAGGAAAGAACTATTTATTCACATAATAAGAAAAGAAATAATTTACTAATTCCAACTCACCTATAGCTTATCTAAGAAATAGAAGCCTTTGAAAAGAAAATTAAATTTAACAATAGCAAATCTTATCTAATAAATAGATAAAAACCTATCTTAAAAATAATGTGAGCATATACTTTATTAAGTATTCATTTTCCCAAAGTGAAATCTTTCTAATAAAAGATAAATTGTACGTTTTACAATTCCAAGGCTCATTTACCATTGCGTTAATGAAAGAAACATTTATAGAAAGGAAACGATAACAAGAACACTTCATTAACTTCACATAACAATGACACTCATGTTCTTTGCACAAACTCTAGTTCAAGCATATGAAAGCTTTACTCAATATTTCCAACAATGCTTATAAAAGAAGATTTTTATTACATTACATTTTCAAACTCAAATATTACATAACATTTTCAAACCGAAATTACATATTGCAGTCTGTTTAAAGCATTTTCAAATAGAAAATTACATAACATTTTCAAACTCAAATATTACATAACATTTTCAAACCGAAATTACATATTGCAGTCTGTTTAAAGCATTTTCAAACAAAAAATTTACGTTTTCGCAGGACTGCCCAAACTACCGAACTTGTTTCGACCATATCTCACTCATCCGAACTTGGATTGAGCTAAAATTTTGAGGGTAGATGCCTGAAAACCCTAGAACGTCTCCACCAATTTTCATATCATTTGGAGCAACACAGATCCTAGCGCATCCCTATGTGTGAACGATATATTTGGCAAGCGGCTATGCGAGGGTTTCATCTGGGTTGAGTGCAAGCAGCTCCAGAGGTTGGTTTTTAGGGCCTTCGGGCCCTAGCGACCAATATTTTTGTGGTTTATGCTCAATATTTTAGTAGGAAATGTTGCAGGGGATACAAGATGGGTTAGAAATTTGTCTTTCAACAGATCATACTGTGAACTTGAGTGACAACGACTTCCAATTTGCTGCACAAAAGAAAAGTGAAAACCATACCTTTCCACGGTGTCTAGGGCAAGGATTAAAGAGACCATGAAATAAGTTTCAAGCAGTTGATCAAAAAATGGCTCATATCTCAAGTGAATCTGGTGCTAAGGTGCACCCACAAAATAATTCTACTGTGAAAACCCCTGTCAAGGGTAAGAATTTCGAAGACTCAGTCCCAAAAATGAATTTTAGGGATGCCCTTCATGGTGGACAGCCTTAGCCCAATGCTAATATCAATATTAGGGCTTCTCATAAACCTCTAAGAATGCCTAAGATTGATCCCAGGAAAACAGAGTCAGGATGTCTTAAAGCAGCTGATGGAACTCCTATTGTTAAGCTTGATATGGGTAACATTCAGATTGGCATTGAAGATTTGGAAAAAAGAGGACTAATTTGTCGGTTCGTGGGTTTTCGTCCGAGTCTATCTCGCTTTCAAAGTCCGGGCTGCAAAAAGTCGGAAAACTAAAGGTGAGTTACAAATCTCTATTTATCCAAATGGTTATTTTCTTGTTTTATTTGCTAATAATGAAGATAGAGAGAAAAATTTTCAAGGGGGTCCTTGGTTTTTTGGAAGGGCGGGGCTTTTCATGAAGCCCTGGCATACTAAATTTAAAGCGAAAGAAGAGATGCCTTCTATAGCTCCCGTGTGGGTTAGACTCTTTGGCCTCCCTATTGAATTTTGGAATCCTACTATTTTTTCTTCAATTGGAAACTCTTTAGGAACTTTTATGATGATCGCTGATTGTACTCAAAATTTTGAACATATTATTTATGCTCGAATTTGTGTTTTAATGGATTTTGACAAACCCCTACCTAAAAATATCACATTACAATTTGGGGAAGACACTTGGGAGCAAGTAGTGGACTATGAGAACATTCCTTTTCATTGTAGAATTTGCCATGAATATGGTCATTTGGCCAGTGCTTGCCCAAATAAAATTCTTGATCAAAAGAAAGAAGATATAAACTCAGCAGGTTTCCAAATACCTAAGAAGAAGAACACTCGAAAAAACCAAGTAATGAAGGATCAATCAAAGTCATTTGCTAATATGTTTGAAATCCTTTCCACAAATGATGTCCCAAGTGAGGAAGAGGAAATAATGGAAACTGAAATCTTAGAAACACAATTTAAATATGAAGGAAAGAACTCAGAGACAAACCAACAAATCAAAGGTTTTCAACAGAAAAAAAAGGAGAAAATTTACACAAGAAAAACAATATTTCAAATGTCAAAACTTCAAATAATGCAGGTCCCAATATAGACTCCATTGAACCATCTAGTAAAATTTTGGTTGTGTATGAGCATTCTTCAAGGTTAGAAGCCATCTCAGATTCAATTGGAATAAGTCAAGAAACAGGGAAAAAAAATTGAAGATGGATTCTAATCAAAAAGTAGGTCGCAAGACCAATCAATATCATATGGTAAAAGAAGGTGAAAAGCTTGTAGAGGAAGGTAAGATTAATGCCCTTCCCAACATTTTTAGCCCTGGTATTAATGAAGATCATCACTTGGAATATTAGAGGACTCAAAGGGAGTCTTTCAAAACAAAATGAAATTAGAAGAATGATTCGGATAAATCATCCACATCTTGTTTTCCTTCAAGAAACAAAGATGTCAATGGAGGATATGGACTTAATTGCCAGTAAAATTTGGCCAGCTAGAAAAGTGGTTTCCCTCAGTTCCCAAGGGACTTCGGGTGGCATTGCTTGTCTTTGGGACCCAAAAGAGGTAGTTATTCACCATATGGTTGGCAGTTGGGGTTTGTTGGCTATAGCTATTCAAAGTAGACATTCCAACCAGATTATGCTCTGCATTACTATTTATGCCCCGACTTCTTTGGAGGAAAAAAGAAGACAAGTGGAAGGATATTACTCATATTATCTCTCATTTTCCTAAAGCTTGGATCTTGATCGGAGGAGATTTCAATACCATCCTCTCTCTGGATGAGAAAAGTGGGGGAAATAGAAATTTGGACAAAAGTACTCACCTCATGAGCGAATATATTGCAAACCTCCATCTTGTGGATATCCAACCATATAATGGCCTTATGACTTGGTCTAACAGAAGGCAAGGCTTAGCTTGTATAATGGAGAGATTGGATAGGTTTTTGCTCTCTGAAAATTTCTTAATCCATGGTCACATTCCTAAAGTGAAGACTCTTAATAATGCTGGTTCGGATCATTGGCCATTCATGGTGGAAATGTGGAAAACCAATGTGAGTTTCTCTCCTTTTCATTTTCAATTAATGTGGCTTAGAGACATTTCCTTCAGACCTCGTGTGCAACAATGGTGGAAGGAAGGTAAACCTAGGCATGGGACTAAGATGTTCTGTTTTGCCAAAAGACCGCAATACATTAAATCCAAAATCAAGACTTGGAACTGGAAAGAGTTTGGGGATGTTCATAAAAAAAAACATGAAGTTATTGCTCATCTTGAAAATTTGAATAAGAAAATCCATTTAGATGGCCTCACAGAGAAGAGAAGTGCAGATGAAATTAAACTCACAACTCGGTTAGAGGAATGGGAAAAAAGAGAAGAAATCTTATGGAAGCAAAAATCTAGAATTCAATGGCTCAAAGAAGGAGATCGAAACACAAATTTCTTCCACAAATCTCTTCTAGCTCGAAGATCTCACAACTTTATTTCTTCCTTAAAATCAGATTCTGGAGATGTTGTTTATACTTGGGATGGCATGAACTCTATTGTTGTTGATTACTTTTCCAATCTTTTTGTCGCTACTCCTCTTGACTCAGCTTCACAACAAAATGTTCTTCAAGCAATCCCTTCTCTTATCACTTCCGAGGAGAACTCTATTTTGACTGCTCCTGTTACTATCAATGAGCTTCAACAAGTAGTTTTTAAAATGCAAAAAGGGAAAACCCCAGGTCCTGATGGTTTTCCTATTGAGTTCTACCAAGAGTTCTAGGATATCCTTCATGTTGATTTATTAGAGGTGGTGGAAGAAGCCAGGAAATCCAAAGAAATTTTGAAGGTTATCAATAAAACTTATATTACTCTTGTTCCAAAAGCTCAAGAGGTTGATCATATCTCAACTTTTAGACCTATTGCTTTATGTAATGTTCTTCTCAAAATTATTACTAAAATCATGGCAGAAAGGTTGAAGCCTCTTTTGCATAAGATTATTTCCCCACAGCAAGGGGGATATGTGGAAGGACGTCAAATAGTAGATGAGATAGTTCTTGCTCAGGAAGCCATCCATTCCATGGATATGCAAAATTCTCCTTCTATGTTCATCCGGTTAGACTTATCCAAAGCTTATGACAGAGTGGATTGGCACTTCCTTATCAAAGTTTTGAGGCAATTTGGTTTCTCTAAGGATTGGATGGATTGGATTATGGGATGTATCTCTTCAGTTTCCTACTTAGTTCTTATCAATGGCAGGCCTTCTCAGTATTTCCTAGCTTCCAGAGGTATTAGGCAAGGTGACCCGCTATCCCCTTATTTATTCATCATTCTTGTTGAATGCTTGGGTAGGACTATAACCAAAAAGAGGGAAAACAAAACCCTTGAGGGAGTTACCATTGCTCATGGAGCTAGACCTATCTCTCATATTCAATTTGTGGATGACTCTACCCTTTTAGGTAAAGCTACAGTTAAGGAAGCTTCTAATATTAAGCAAATCATTAGCTGTTTTTCTAAGGCTATCAGGCAGCTTGATCAATGAAGACAAATCTAAAGTTATTTTCTTTCACCGCTCTGCTAGACAGGAATCCATGGTCTTGGATAAATTAAGATATAAGAAGACCTCTCTTCCAATCACTTATTTAGGTATTCCCATAAATATTCAAAGGCAAAAAAATAAATATTGGAATTGGTTGTTGGACAAAGTCAAGAAGAAAATTGGAAAGTGGACCAACAAGTGGCTTTCTTCTGGGGGTAGAATCACCTTGGTAAAATCAGTCCTTCAAGCTATTCCTATTTATGTTTCTTCCATTTTGAATATCCCAAAGGTTGTTCTTCGAGAATTGGATCAAATCAGTCATCGTTTCCTTTGGAGTGGTACTAAGGAGAAAAGAAAATGGGCCTTGGTGAAATGGGATACTTTATGTCTTCCTAAGAGTGAAGGGGGTTAGGATTCTGGTCTTCAATTAATAACAACAAAGCTTTAGCTGCTAAATTATATTGGAGGATGTTGCATAACCCCAATGCTCTTTGGGCCAATAATCTCCATGCTAAATATGTTGAGAACAAAAGTCCCGAAGACCTTGTTCTCTATCAACTTCCTACCAAATGTTCTCCCATTTTAGCAGTTCTTAAGATTGGTGAGGATTTGATAAAGAAAAATTTATTTTGGATCATTCATAATGGTCAACATGCAAATTTTTGGACAGATTCTTGGGATGGTCACAAGCCTTTGATAACTCAGTTTCCTATTGGAGGCCTTGGATGGAGGAGCTTCACCGAGCTAATTGGATAAAGGTGGCTAATTATTGTCGGTACCATACTCGTAATTCAAAGGTTGGTAGATATTGGATCCCTATTGAGGACTGGCCTATTCAAATCCCAGAAAGGCAAAGACAAGATATCCAAGGCATCCTTCATATGAGATCCCTCTCTTGGTCCCATGAAAAAGATTGTTTTGGATGGAACAACACTACTAAGGGTGAGTATTCAGTTTCTCAAGGTTATTTGACCTTATGCCATAATAATCCCAACCATTCTTCTAACATATTTTCTCAATTGTGGGCTCAAAAGCTCTGGCCTAAGGTGAGGTTCTTTAATTGGCTTTTATTGCATCGTAGGGTGCTTACCGGTGAGCAACTTATGAAGCATGGTTTTCATGGCCCTTTTAGATGTGAAATGTGTGAAGAGAATGTAGAAAATATCAACCATATTTTTATTGAGTGTACTTTAGCCTCTGAGCTATGGAGGAGAATGGCAACTTTACTTGGCTTAAAGTGGTCCAATTTTTTCACTTTTGAACAGCTTTGGAGGGATTGGCCTAATCAAGAGGGTGTTGATCATTTTATTAGGCAGTTAGTTTGGATGGGTTCTACCATTCTTCTTTGGAATATTTGGAATGAAAGGAATAGCCAAATTTTTAATCAAGATAGGAAGGATATTCACTATATTTGGCAAAAGACCATAGCCAACTTAGTTGAATCAGTCCATCAACTCCTTAATCACCCCCAAAACTCCCACCAAATATGGGATCAAGTGATGCAAAGATTGAAGATTAAACCTTCTAAGGGCAACCAACTTAAAGGGAATGTGAGTATTAGTAATATGGATAGGACTAGAAATTGGCAACCTCCTCCTAAGGATTTTGGAAAAGTCAATACTGATGGAGCCTCTAGAGGGAACCCTAGAAAAGCCAATGTGGGAGGAATTGGTAGACTTTCAGATGGCTCCCTGGTTTTTACTTTTGCTGAGAATTTGGGTATTCTTTCCAATAACCTTGTTGAGGGGTATGGTATCCTTAGAGGCCTTCAGGAGGCTACTAAGGTTGGATGGGAAAAGGTGTTAGTTGAGTCTCGACTCTCAACTTATGATTAATCTCTTGAAGACTCCTTCTAAGAATCATAAGGTGGATTGGAGAATAAAAAGAATTATTGAGAAGATTCAGTTAATCCAGATGGGATTTTTGAAAGTTGATTACAATCATGTGGTCAAAGATCAAAACAAGAGTGTTGATGCTTTAGCTAATTGGGCTTTGGACAAAGGTGATCTTACTTGTTATGGCCACCCTCCTATATGGTGGGCTTCTCAAATTAGGGAAGCTCTTCTTTCTATCATTTCTTTGGATGGCTCCAGCTTCAAGGTACCTAGTTTCTTCTTGTTTTTTTTTTTGTTTCTCTTTGGTTCATTCAGTTTTTTTAGTTCCCTAGCTCATTCTATTCTTTATTTTGTTTCCTCTGTTGATTCTTGCATTAATAGTCTTCTGGTCTAGATAGGTCATTGTTTTGTTCATTTTTTTTTTCTTTTGTCTTCTTTGTTTTTTTGTTTAGTTTTTTAAGGTGGGTGGGTTTTTTTGTTTTGTTTTTTTTTGTGTTCTTTGTGTTGTTTTTTGTTGTTCTTGTGTTTTTGTTGTTTTGTTTTTTTTTTTATGTTTTTTGTTATTGTTCTTGTGTTTTTTTCGTTCTTGTTCTTGGGTTTCTCTTTGTTTGTGTTATTTCATTTTTTTATGTGTGAGTGTTTTCTATGTTTTTTGTTTTTGTTTATTTTCTGTTGTTGGTTGTTTTTATTTTTATTTTATTTATTTTATTTTTTAGGTTTTGGTTGTGTTTATTTTTCATGTTTTTTTGGGTTATGTCTTTGTAGTGTTCTGTTGTTTTTGTCTTGTTTGTGTTTTGTTATGTGGTTCTTGTGTTTTTCTATGTGGTTTGTGTTGTGGTTTCTTTTATCTTATTGTGCGTGTTTGGTTGTGCTTTTGGTTTTGACACACTCAAGGAGCATGTTTTTTATTTTATTTTATTATTTTTGTTGTTATTTACTTTTTTTAATTTGGTTTTGTGTGTTTGTTTGCTCCTTGAGTATGTCAAAGGTGGTAGGCCAGGTCCGAGTCCTGGGAGTTTTTGGCGGAATGGATACCCCTGCCTCCTTGGGTCTTACCCGAAAGTGGCATCCCTTTTGGGATGTTTTCCACAAATAAAAAAAAAAACAAGAACACTTCATTTTTAGGCAACAACCAATAATTAAATATAAAAATAATAAAATGTATTTTGGTAGGTATCAAGTAAAAATATTTTTAATGTAATGGAGAGATATTTAAATTTTAATGAATGCCATTGAAAAAGAATACACTTGTTTCTAGAAAGCATATTTCTAGAACTTACTGTAACCATAAGTGTTACCTTTAATTTGGACAATAATCCATCACCTCAAGTGATTCTTATTCTTATTTTCTGAAAAGAGAATGATTAAAAATAAGATATCTTCCAATTTTAATTTCTCATATAGGAATATTAGTTGAAGCATCGGTATATGCTTGGAATATAGATGTATAGAAGGAAATATTTTTGGTGACCTAAGACCTTTCTCCCTTCTTGACTGCCACACTCCACGAATAATGGCTCTTGGGATCAAAATGACTCATAATGAATGCAAAATCAAATTGAATGCATCTACCTATACTTTTTTCAGTTTTTGAATGTAACAATTTATTTATTTTTATTTGTGGAAAACATCCCAAAAGGGATGCCACTTTCGGGTAAGACCCAATGAGGCAGGGGTATCCATTCCACAAAAAATCCTCAGGACTCGGACTTGGCCTACCACCTTTGACATACTCAAGGAGCAAACAAACACACAAAATCAATTTAAAAATAAGTAAATAACAACAAAAATAATAAAATAAAATAAAAAAATGCTCCTTGAGTGTGTCAAAAACAAAAGCACAACCAAACATGCACAATAAGATAAAATAAACCACAATACGAACCACATATAAAAATACAAGAACCACATAACAAAAAACAAACAAGACAAAAACAACAGAACACTACAAAGACATAACCCAAAGATAAACATGAAAAATAAACACAACCAAAACCTAAAAAATTAAAAAAAATAAAATAAAAATAAAAATAAAAAATAGCCAACAACAGACAATAAACAAAAATAAAAAAGATAGAAAACACTCACACATAAAAATGCAAATTAACACAAACAAAGAGAAACCCAAGAACAATAACAAAAAGCATAAAAAAAAAACACAAGAACAACAAAAACACAAGAACAACAAAAAAAAACACAAAGAACACAAAAACAAAACAAAAAAAAAGAACCCACCCACCTTAAAAAACTAAAAAAATAAACAAAAAACAAAAAAGAAAAAAAAAATTGAACATAACAATGACCTATCTAGACCAGAAGACTATTACGCAAGAATCAACAAGGGAAACAAAAGAAAGAATAGAATGAGCTAGGGAACTAAAAAAAACTGAATTAACCAAAGAGAAGCAAAAAAAAAAAACAATAAGAAACTAGGTACCTTCAAAACTGGAGCCATCCAAAGAAATGATAGAAAGAAGAGCTTCCCTAATTTGAGAAGCCCACCATCTAGGAGGGTGGCCATAACAAGTAAGATCATATTTATCCAAATCCCAATTAGCTAAAGCATCAACACTCTTATTTTGATCTCTGACCACATGATTGTAATCAACTTTCAAAAATCCCATATGGATTAATTGAATCTTCTCAATAATTATTTTTATTCTCCAATCCACCTTATGATTCTTAGGAGTCTTCAAGATATTAATCATAAGTTGAGATTTAGACTCAACTAACACCTTTTCCCATCCAACCTTAGTAGCATCTTGAAGGCCTCTGAGGATACCATACCCCTCAACAAGGTTATTGGAAATAATACCCAAATTCTCAGCAAAAGTAAAAAATAGGGAGCCATCTGAAAGTCTACCAATTCCTCCCACACTGGCTTTTCTAGGGTTCCCTCTAGAGGCTCCATCATTATTGAATTTTCCAAAATCCTTAGGAGGAGTTTGCAAATTTCTTGTCCTATCCATCTTACTAATACTCACATTCCCTTTAAGTTGGTTGCCCTTAGAAGATTTAATCTTCAATATTTGCATCACTTGATCCCATCTTTGGTGGGAGTTTTGGGGGTGATTAAAGAGTTGATGGATTGATTCAACTAAGTTGGCTATGGTCTTTTTCCAAATATAATGAATATCCTTCCTATCTTGATTAAAACTTTGGTTGTTCCTTTCATTCCAAATATTCCAAAGAAGAATGGTAGAACCCATCCAAACTAGCTGCCTAATAAAATGATCAACACCCTCTTGATTAGGCCAATCCCTCCAAAGTTGTTCAAAAGTAAACAAATTGGACCATTATAAGCCAAGTAAAGTGGCCATTCTCCTCCATAGCTCAGAGGCTAAAGTACACTCAATAAAAATATGGTTGAGAGTTTCTACATTCTCTTCACACATTTCATATCTAAAAGGGCCTTGAAAACCACGCTTCATAAGTTGCTCACCAGTAAGCTCCCTACGATGAAATAAAAGTCAATTAAAGAAGCTCACCTTAGGCCAAAGTTTTTGAGCCCACAATCGAGAAAATATGTCAGCAGAATGGTTGGGATTATTATGGCATAAGGTCAAATAACCTTGAGCAACTTAATACTCACCCTTAGTAGTGTTATTCCATCCAAAACAATATTTTTCATGGGACCAAGAGAGGGATCTCATATGAAGGATGCCTTGGATATCTTGTCTTTACCTTTCTAGGATTTGAATAGGCCAATCCTTAATAGGGATCCAATATCTACCAACATTTGAATTACCAGTATGGTATCGACAGTAATTAGCCACCTTTATCCAGTTAGCTCGGTGAAGCTCCTCCATTCAAGGCCTCCAATCTGGAAACTAAGTTATCAAAGGCTTGTGACCATCCCAAGAATCTATCCAAAAATTTACCTATTGACCATTATGAATGATCCAAAATAATTCATCTATTATAATGAATGCAAAACTAAATTGAATGCATCTATTTATACTTTGTTAAATTATTGAATGTATCTATTTATACTTTGCTTAGTTTAAGCTAAACATTCAATCAGTGCACTCTCAATTGCTTAATTAATGATAGAGCAATTACATTTAGGTGAATAAAACAAAGCATCGACAAACACGAATTTTTAATAAAAGTAAAACTTTTAGCTACTTGTTTCATTTACTATAAAATCTCACAAACAAGTAATATAATATTCATTGACAAAACCAAAAAAATTGGTTTTCAATAAAGTAAAACATTTAGGAAATCTCACAAACAAATAATATAATATTCATCATGAAACCCAATTAACACGGTTTTCAATAAAGAAAAAATTTAGGAAATCTCACAAACAAATAATATAATACTCATCGGTCAACCCAATTAACACAGTTTTTAATAAATTAAATTATTTATATTCTTATTTCATTTATTGGAAGTCTCACAAACAAATAATATAATATTCATTGACAAACCCATTTAACACGGTTTTCCATAAAGTAAAACATTTAGCTTCTTACTTCATTTACTTCACAAACAAATAATATAATATTCATCGGGCAAACCCAATTAGCACATATTTAGCTTCTTATTTATTTTACTAGAAATCTCACAAACAAATAATATAATATTCATCGACAAACACAATGAACATTGTTTTCAATAAATTAAAACACTTAGCTTCTGTTAGCATTTTTGCCAATTAATTTTTTTTTTAAATTTTCCCCACATATGTAAACAATTTTGCAGTGAAATTCATTTTGAGTGTTTTCGTCCCATGAAAAAGTTTGTTAAAATTTAAAAAGTTTGTTAAATTTTTTTAAGTGTTATATGGGTGCAGTTTTAGGAAGAATCTTAGCGAAAATACCTTTTCAGTATTATGCATAGCGAAATGCCTTTTCGCCCCCAAGCATAGCGAAAATATTTTTTGGACATTTCATTGGCAAAAACACTTCCTAGGCATTTCGCTGGCAAAATATATTTGTCGGAAGTTTCGCTCCCATTTTTAGCGAAATTCCTTTGCGCTTCATTTCTTAGAGAAGTCCAACTTCAAATATGGACCCCACTTTTGACAGTGCAAGTTTCTCCAAGGTGAAGTTGTAGCAAAGATACAAGATTGGGATGAAAATCCTTTTTTGTCCCAGTTTGGGACAAAACTCCCTTTTTGCCCAAACATGGGGTGAATCTCCATTTTTGCCCCATATTGGTACAAAACTCCCTTTTCACCCCAGTTTGGGGTGAAACTCTATTTCTAAGCACATCTTGGGTGAAAAATAGTGAAAATCCCTTTTTGAGCGCGTCCCAGATGAAAGAATTGACAATAGCATTTTTGCAAACGCAAGTCCAGGCAAAAGCCCATTTCAGGCACGAATTGGGTGAAATCATGATGAAGGCTTGTTTTGAGCACAACTTTGAGAGAAATCTTATTTTGGAGGAAAACGCCATTGCCCTAATGTTTTCAGTAGAGATCTTCTTTGGGAAAGGATTAAGGCTAGTAAATTTAATTTTTGTGGTGATGCAATCAATACGTTTGGGATCACTGCTAAAAAACTATTGAGTTTAAGTATTATGCACTTGATTCTAGTGCAATAATATTCATTTCCAAGGTACCATCATGGATATTGAAATCAGATCGATGATTTCCACCAAAGCTCCAATATGCCATGTGATGAAATCGCTGGATATTTCCCAATGTATTTATCGATTGGTTTGTTGCTATTGTCAAGAAGGAATTGTTGCTATTTGAGCTTTGACTAGCCGATATTTTGTTTTGATGTGCATTTAATTACAGAGGTGCAACCCTCTATAAATACTAAAAATTTTGATGTAAAAAAAAGGATAGACATTCTACCAAAAAACACTTTGAGTTCTTTGCATCAATTGAAAGACTATTGGTTTCTGGTTTGTTGATCAATTTTGTATGCAATCACTTTCTACCTATCATTTTTGATATGTTCATTTCCATTATTAGATAAATTTAAATTCTGCATCTAAATTTAATTCCTGATAAAGAAGTGAAAAATGTAATGTTTATTGAAAGTTATCTCTACAAGTCATGAATGGTTCTGATGCTTTTCATGCTAATTTAAACTTGATTTGAATTTTAGCTTCTAGTTTATCCCCACCTTACATTTTTGGCTCATAGCCATATTTCCCATTCCTTTCTATCATTTCCCATCTCTTTATATTACCCTAATATTTACATCAATTGTTAGATTGGTATGGGAACCAACCCTCTCTAAATATTAGCCCGAAGGACATCTCTTTCCTTTGGCCTTTCAATGTTGGTCGGGTCTAGGGTGCATAATTTTTACACTTAGGTAGATTTGTGACCAACAGTTTTTGGCACGCCTGGTGGGACATTAAAAGTTCCACTTTGAGTAGTATTAATATTTGATGTTCAACTTTTTACTGTCTTACTAGAACATCTGGCGACTCAGTTTTACCCAGGAGCCTCCAAATATGTAGTTGGCGAAAGCTTTACTTCATGATCACAAGATCAAAGGTCAAAAATTCAAAAAAACCTATTGAGTTCTTTGATCTTGACACCAAAGTTTTAAGAGAGCATCCTAGGTTAGGCACTCCAATTATTCTATCAATTACAACATCTTCACAGGTAGCTCGTGTATTTTCTGTTCCTTCAAGTTCTGCTAGCACAACCACTAGCTTTCCTCCTCCTCAAGTGAACACTCCAATCAAAATGGCCCAAAATCTACCTCCTCAACCACCAAGATAGTTCCTAGCCTAGAATCACTCTAGAGCTTTGAATCTGTAGGTTCAGAACCCAATTCCGCAAGCAGCATTGAAGGCTTTGCCTACTTACAATGATATGCGCAAGATAAATTACGAGCATGTCCAAGACGTGGATTCTTTGGTGACCATTCATAGCATCACAGACGAGTATGTCATGGTAATATTTCTCGTGCTATCTCTCAAAGGGAAGTTGCTTTCCTCGTACCACTCTTTACAGCTTGCCACTATTACCACCTGGGACTAGTTGGCTGAATTATTGATAAAAGGTTTGAATGAAAAAACATATCCTTTATCTTTGTTGCATCAGTTTACCACCATTCAAAGTTATCCATAGGAGGAAATTGTTGACTTAAATGTTATATTTTCTTAAACTTGTCATAGAGTTCTCGATGGTCTCCGAACAACTCCCAAATAAGCTGCATTCTATTACCTCTGAGCCTTTAATTTCAATAATTGCATGGCCATCTATCAGTACAACATTTATACATTTTTGGACATGTACTTTGCTACACAAAAGGTTGAGGCTAAATTGATTGCTATCAGTAATCTTCCACTGAATATGACGATTCTTATCTTTCCTGATCTCTTGCAGTATCTGTATTCCAACTCATCTTCTCAATCCCTGCCAATGTCTCCCATATATCCGATACCTTCATCGAGTTCGAGTTCATCTTAAACCGTGATGATAGTTTCTATATCGCAACTACCTACTCCATCCATTCCACAACTACCCGCTTTGATTCCATTTCCAACACTACCATATCCACCTGTACCACTTCCATTATCAGCTCCTGTAGCACCCTCAAATCTTGATCCCCAATAAAAGTTGTTGAAGGAGATACAGTGAATAAACTTAGCCATAAGAGAAACGAGCAATGAGATCATGGTGATTAAAAGGAAGCAGGATGAGAGGGATTTCCATCCTAGGATATTTTAACCTCCACAAATCATCATAGAGCAAGCAGCTTCAACCAGTAATGTGCCTAAAAGTAATACAATAGTATTGGTAAATTAGGAAGCTGGCCCATCATACAAAGCATACTGGTTCTCTACCTGCAATGATCTACATGGTAAAGAAACTCACATGGTTCATTTGAACTACGTGCAAACATTGGTAGAAAGTGCTTTTAGTGGTCAAATCAATATGATTACAAAATTTGATCATAATTTCATGGTCCCTTCTAAAGAACAAGTTTTAATTATCACAAGAGCTAATAGAAATCCAGTCCTAGTGGATTCAGTTGAGATGGAGTCACTGAAGGTACCCACTAATTTGAAAGTGTAGAATAAGAAAAATAAGCGCAAGTGAAAGTGCCTATTCCAGAACCCAATTCAGATGTGTATTTCCTATTAAAATATCTCTTACCTCCGTGGGTCAAACAAAGATTGTAAGAAAAGGCTTCAACTTCATAAGCGAAATCTATAATGGATGAACAGGCTAGAGAAAAGCTCAAATACCTATCCCTGACCAAGCATAAGAGGGTAGAGGCTATGCAGCAGTATCAAAGCAAGTATGAAGTTACCAATGAAGTAAGGGAGTCCAGCATATCGACGTACATGATTTTTGAAGAACTCAAAAGAATTTCTGCTAAGGTTAGTCTCTATGATTCATTGCAATTGCTTGGACAAGTCAATTTGTTGCAAGAATCACTGAAGTTTGTTAAAGATAAGGGAAAGAATCCTACTTAGATATTTTTTTCTCAAACGCTAACTACTTCAGATATGGGAAAGAATAGACCACCCATTTCTACTTAGCTCTCATGATGGAGGGTTGGATTGTGTACAATTTCATGATCGACTCTAGCACTGCGATAATTGTCATGCCAAAGGTAGTTTGTGATGTTATGAGCATGGAATATACAAGAAGCAATCCTAGAATTTTGCAATTATATGGAACCCCTATGAGAATGGTAGGGGTCATCAAATACATCCCCATTGTGTTGCATAAAATACCTTAGATGACTATGATATAAGAGCTGGTTGTGGTTGATTTAGAGTCGTATTTCAACATGTGTCTCTCAAGGGAGTTCACTGCCAAGTTGGGAAGCTATATATCTTTGGACTATTCCCATTTGGATATTCCTATAAAAGGGAAGAGAATCCAAATTTATAATGAGAAGCCTTCTACTTTTCATATAGAGATCAAATAAGAACAAAAATCATGAATTCAGTCGACATGACGACTGAAGAATTGGAAGAATTATATTTAATGGAAGAAACTTTGGATGAGCTTCAATCTGAGGATGAGTTTTAAATGCTTGATTTTAATACCATGATGGAGACTGAGATTGGATTTTACACCATTACCAAGCCTAAAAAAATTGAAGTGAATATATCTGATGATAAACATCCGGTTCTAGATCAATTATGGAAGCTGTACTTTGATAGTGCAAGATGCAAGAACGACGTAGGAGTTGGAATTGTTCTGATTTTTCCTTCTAGTATATAGAATATTTATTCATACTAGTTGACCTGGAGCTATACAAATAATGTTGTCGAGTATGAAGCACTATGCCTAGGTTTGAGTAAAGTAGAGAAGCTTGGGATTAAACAACTACAAATTTTCAAAGATTCAAAACTAATTGTGAATTAAGTAATGAACAAATGTGTCTCAAAGTAGCACTACCTGAATGTGTACCGCAACAAATTTTGGTACCTGTTTGAAGCCTACACAACATCGAACATCCATGTGATCTCACAGGAGTAGAAAAGCATGCTGATCCTTTGGTGCCAACTTTTCTCTAGTTGATCATGTGGTGAGAAAATCCAAGATTGTCAGGTTAATTTATAGACCTTCAGTTCCTGAAGAAAATATCTACTAGTAAGTGTTCAAGAGTGATGAGCAGATTGTAAATTTTCTAATAAGAGAATCTAGTGCTATGGAAGGAAGAACACTTGATGAGGAAGAAGCTAAAGGATTGATCCAGTTGAGGAATAATCATATCTCGAAAGGATTGATTATGCTTGAAAGCCTCTTTGATAAAAATGATAGAGCTGAGAAACATAAGATCAAAGTGGATGAGAAGGAGTACACTGAGTTACAATTGGGACCTGAGAAGTCAATCAAAGTCAGTACCGATTGCACTCTAGAAGAACTAGAGTAGATCAAGGAACTGTACCATGATTTCCTAGACATTTTCACCTGGAGATACCAATATTTGAAAGGCTACAACAAGGATGTGATCTAGCATACCATTGAGCTGCAGGAAGGAGTGAAACCCTTTAGGCAGAAATAGAGGCTAGTCAATCCCAAGATTGAAACCTTGATGAAAGCTGAACTATTGAAGATGTTGGAAGCCAAATAATTTACCCGATTAAGCATTCTACCTAGGTAGTGAATCTGGTCCCTATTAGGAAGAAGAATAGAGATATTCACCTATGTGTTGACTTCTAGAATTTGAATCAAACATCTCTGAAGGATCATTATCCTTTACCCCAGATTGATCAAATTCTTCATGTAGTTGTAGGAACTTAGAGATTTTCTCTGTTGGATGGATTCTCTAGCTATAAACATATTTGGGTCAAGGATGAAGACCAATATAAAATGACGTTCACCACAAAATGGGAAACATTTGCTTATCAATGAATACCATTTGGTCTCTCGAAGGCTAAAGCAACTTTTCAAAGAGCGATGGATGTAGATTTTGATGAGTTGTTAAATCACATCATTTTAATTTAATTGGATTATATGAATATCTTCTCTCACAACAGGGAATATTATAGCTCACATTTAAGACAAGTGTTCAAGAAATACCAAGAGTTCGGAGTATCCATAAACCCGAAGAAGTCCATCTTCACGATGAAGGAAGGAAATATCCTGGGTCATGTGATTTTAGAGAAGGGTTTAGCTATTGATCTAGCTAGGGATGAGACTCTTTTGAAGCTTCCATTGCCAACCAACAAAAAGGATTTGTAGTCATTTTTTGAGCAAATTAACTTTGTTCAAAAGTTTTTTGCAGATTTTGCCCAAGTGGTAAAACCAATGATTGAGCTTTTAAAGAAAAATGCTGACTTCAAATGGACTTAGTAGAGGAATCAATCATTCAAAGAAATCAAAGAAAGAATTGCACAAGCCTCAGTTCTGGTAAATCCTGATTATTCAAAGAATTTTATCCTGTATGTCGTTTGCGAACAAGAGAGTTATGCAGGGGCCCTCATACAAAAGGGGGACGATGGAGATGAGTGACCAATCACTTTCTTGATCCAAGTCATCCAACCATGTGAGGAGAAATATAATTTCATTGAGAAGTAAGTGTATGTAGTAATGAAGTCCTTAAAGAAGTTTTGGTATTTTGTTTCACAAAGTACAATAATACTTTATGTTCATCTAGGTGTATGAATTTTCATCATCTAGGAGAGCTTGGTGATAAGAGAGTCGGTTGGGTTTCCAAAATTCAAGAGTATTATGTTGAAATATGATCAACAAAGCTGGTTCGAGGCCAAGCACTATGTCAGGAGCTTGCAAAGAGCACTACTTTTGAATACATGGTTTGCCAACTTGAAGAATCAGTAAGCAAAAGTAATTTAACTAATCAATCTACCATTGATCGTGATTGGAAAATGACCTTGTCAAATATTTCAATTTAGGAAGACGTCCTTCACATATCAATGCTTCACAGAGAAGGAGATTTAGACTACAAGCTCTCAGGTATGTGATGTTACCAAATGGATTTTTTCATAAGAACATTGATGGAGTTCTCCTCAGGTGTGTTAGAGAATCAGAGAAGTAAAAAATATTGGAGGAGTTTCATTTTGGATTGTTAGGAGGCCATTATGCAAGGATATCCATGATGTTGAAGATCATAAAACCAGGTTATTTATGGCCCACTCTCTTTGCATATGCTTTCAAATTCAGTCAGATTTACGACAAGTTCCAGAGATATGTTGGTAGAAGTAGGAATGCATCATTGCCTATTCATATGATTCAAATAGAAGCACCGTTTCATCAATGAGGATTAGATTTCATTAGGGTCATTAATTCTAATTCATACATCGATCATAAGTACATACTAACTACAAATGACTATTTCACTCAATGTACCAAAGCAATTCCAACCAAGAAAGCCAAGCAGGAGGTGGTCAACTCATTCCTTGAAGGATTGATTAATCATTTCGGTATCCTAGATGTAATTATAACATATAATGGAACTCCATTCATCAGTTCTAAAATTAGTGAGTTCATGGGTAAGTATGGTATTTATTTAAAAATCTTATCAAATTACTATCCACAGGGAAATGGCCCAGCCGAATCCATGAACAAGAATCTGCTCAAGATTCTAAAAAGTACTCTTGGTGATAACAAGTGAAATTGGCACTTGCTCTTGAACCAAGCCTTATGGGCTGATTGAATCTTAGTAAAAAATCCATCTAGATGTTCCCTTATTCCTTGGTGTAAAACAAAGAAGTAGTCTTGCCCGTTCACATTGAATTATCGACCCTTCAATCCTTGCACTTACTTAATGGTGAAGATGATGAATTCCAACCATGAGCACAATATTAGCTCAGCTTTTATAGCTAGAGGAAGAAAGGGATAAAGCGTACAATGCCTTCATGGAACATGCCCATATGACAAAGAATTGGTTTAGTAAGAAGACTTTTGAGAAGACTTTCAAGGTAGGTGATCTGGTGTTTAAATGGAATGAGAATAAGGTGAAGATGAGAAAGCATCACAAGTTCGAGGTGATTTGGGAGGACCCTTTCCAGATTTTAGGTGCCAATCAAGTTAAATCATTTTATTTGCAGGATATGGACGGATATGTGTTGCCAATTCCAGTCAATGGTCTTCATTTGAAGGCCTATTACCAGTGAAGAAATCAAGATTACAAATGTAAATATGTACATTTTTTTTTTTGACTTTTATTTTTGATAAAAAAATAAAAATGACTAGGGATGGGAGAAAATTCCCTTTTCCTGTGAAGGGGTATTTTAGCTGAAAAAATTCATTTTCACCAGCAAAAAACCTTCTTCGTGCTTTTGCTTGGGCATTTCACCCATAAGTGCTTTTTTGGCACCAAAAACGTTAAACGCACCTATGATTTTTAAATTTTTGTGAAGAAAAAAAATAATACCATTTTTAAAAGCTCAACACCCAAGTTGGAAAAAGCACTTGATAAAGAAAAAGGAAAAAAGAAAAAGAAAAGAAAAAGAAAAGAAGAAAAATTTTAAAAAGGGAGAAATAAAATAATTTCACCTAGGAAATTTTTTTTGCCCATATCCTTGCTTTTCAGAGCAAAATTCATTTTCGCCTCCTTTCGCTCATGCTTATTCTAGATTTTTGGGACAAAACTCAAGTTCACAGCCATAAACCCCCAGTTGCATGCTTTTCAGGTGAAAAGCGTAGCAAAGGTTATTTTCAAAGTGAAATGGAGTGAAATGCCTTTTTGCTCCACTTTTTTAGTGAATCCCCAGAATGCATGACATTTTTCTCGTAAAAGCAGCGAAACTCCTCTTCGGCACCCCACATTAGTGAAACAAGGCACTCATCATGCTTTTCAAGGCAAACAATTAGCAAGGCATGTTTTCCAAAAATAATCATTAAAAGTGAGTTGCACCCCGCAAGAAGGAAAAAGCAATTAAAAATTAAAGCAACCAATCAGAGCGCTTGGAAATTATATGGGTGAAACTGATAAATTATTGGAAGGCGTGGCATATCCCCAAAATTAGCTGGTGCACCGCAGGTATTTAATTCGACATGTGGTTTGAAAGTTATAAAAGAGTTAACATTTCAGTTCAAGAATTCAAAATTTGCAAAGCGCCTGGTTGTGAAATTATTGTGAGTCATGGATTGCTATAGAATTTGAAGTGATTTACTATCTGCTTGAAGAAAATTGAAGATGGAGAAGAAAATATCAAACATAAAGAAGGAGAAAGCTTAGAATAAGGTTGACCCAGAAAAGAGGTGATGAAATGTGAGGGAAGAAGAGGAAGAAATTGAATTGGCACCTTACTACAACCACCCGACGTAAATCAGTGACTGTGTAATCACAAACAAGGGCATGGAGAAATTACACCAGGATGTTGAGTTCACTCTGTAGAAAGTGTCTACTGAGAGTTCTTGCACCATAGCATTTTACTCCCATCTCTTCTGGTACCTGTGTACACACATGTGCAACCATATCCTGAGCTGGTCTGGGTGATTGTGCAGTGCTATAACCCCACTTTGAGAACTATTCAAAATTCCCAAGGAGACCAACTATTTAGTATTTTAGATAGCTCCATTAGGGATGCATTCACTCGTGGTGTGAGACCTCTGCTTGATGTCATGTTTAAAAAGCTCAACCATACAGAGTAGGAGGAAAGGTATCAATCCACTATTCATATGCAACAATTTATGGAGAACCAATTGTTGAAGATTCCACATTTTAGGGAGTTTCCAAAATTGTTGACGTCGTTGAGGGATTTCAAGAGCTCAATTTTATACTCAATGCTGGTGTGGTTGGTGGGATTGTCTTCAGATTCAATAGTGCATAAGTGGCAAGCATCGTTGTTGCAGTGCATCTCATAGGTGGAGTTTTGTGCTAAAACTACCATGATAGCAACTACGAATCTAATTTTATTCAATTGGATGGATTTCTTAGCATGAAGAATGCACTCGTAGTTGTAGAAAGTGCAAAGCAAGGAAGATGTTACTTTTAGGAACTGCTCCCTTTTGGTATGGTATTTTTTCTATCATATTCATTCCCATTTCACTTTTATAGCAGTAAGGAAGATGGATGAAATGGGGAGGACGTTGTCGGTGTATTCATGGACTCAAAGTTTATCCTAAAAATAGTCCTATTATAGTTTTAATAGAATTTTTTTGGGGCTTGCCCTCGAGTTTATTTATGGGGTATGCAATGGAGTGCCTCAAGAAATGAAAGTAGAGGTGGTTGACAAGAAAAAATGTGACATATTTTTACTGACACAAGGAGTGGTGGTCAGATTTTTTGGTTTCACTAGAAAACCCTTTCTATTATACTTTCACCACTGAACATATTTTCACCCTGGAAGTAGCCCAATAAAGCAATTTTACAAATGACACCTATGGGACTGGCAGGGGAAAGAAATCTACATGTGTTATGCCCTTTCAGTTAGACAATGTAATAGTGACTCAGTGCAACCAGAATGGATTGATTTCCAAGATGTTTTATGACAACGGGTTGATTGAGCTCCCCTAATGATGGTGGTATGATCCTTTGGGTGTTTTCACAACTTTTGTCAAAGACAAGAATTTTAATTACTGTCCCTGAGAAGATATCTTGTAGCAGAGGAATAATCCCGAGGAGCATGACCTTGAATGGCATGTTGAGAATATTATGTCACTCCATCCTTGGCATGATTTTTACAAGATGGAGGTCAAGTATTATCCCATGAATCATCTAGAGCAATTTTATCCTCTTGGTCTATTCAATCAGATGAAAGCAAAACTGCCTCATTGATGCGATGAAAAATTTACCAACTGGTGGGTCATGAGGGTCCATTGAAGTAAGCCCAGATAAAATTATCCATTTGTCATGGATGAGGTATTTTCATTGATTTATTATGACAATTGTGAAAATTACCAGCCCCTCTCTTTTGTTGAATTGGTACCTCAAAGTATCCATAGCCTTGACAAGAAAGAAGACATGGTGAGAGAAAAGGAGACATCGATTGAAGAGAGGGTAGTTATCGAAGAAGATGAAGAGGAGCAGTCATCACTCGAGGAACAAATCTCACCCAGAAAGAGGAGCTTGGGTATAAGGGTGCCATTCTCTAATATGGTGAAGAAGCCTAGAAGTAGTGCACTTTTTATGCTTAGCATAAAGTCAGCTCCTTCGTAAATGGTTGAGTAGACTATTTTTCAGGAGATACCCCCTTTATCTTAGCTGGAGCAATCGATCCCAATGGTGACAATAGTATATCTAGATGTAGAGGAGGAAAAAGTAGAGGAATATAAAGATGCTACAGTGTAGCAACATTCATTGCCGGCTCAAATGGTGTCAGAGCCTGTAGGTACGCATTTTCTTTCCTCTTCTCTCTTTGAGAAGCACTTGGTGACCATAGTCTCCCCTTCCACAGTTCCCATCTCCACTTCACCTCCAGATGATGTACCCATATCTTCAATTCCCCTTTCTACCACACATTTGCAAGTCACCAACGTTCCCCCAGTTTCATCCATTCCCTCCATTTCTTTATCTTTCAATTCATTTGCATCCATCCCAAACCCGTTTTCTCTTCCATTATCCTTCATTCCATATTCCATCCCTTCCATTCTTGTTATTGCTATAAGTACTCAATCCCCTCTCACTGTAAGTGTAATTTTAGCACCTTCCACATCCACCCTTATTGTTGAGTCAAACCCTCAGTAGGTCTTTTTCTCATTTTCCCAATTTTTGCATTACAAGAGCCACTGGATTTCGAGATAGAGTTGTTGTTGGAGCACCCCATAGTATAAAATATCAGTAGAGCATGACAAAATTCATCATGGTGTTGAATAATCGCAAGCAAAAATATGCACAAGCCCTGGTGAAACTGATGAAGAAAGTGACTTTTTATCCAGAAGCAATGGAGCCGCACATAATGAGGATGATTCCCTAGGTCTAGAAACCTCAAGGAGAGATGGCATCCAGTGATTATTTGTACCAATTGAGGATCTCACAAATATAGATGCAGCTAATAAAATGGGTAATATATAGGTGGATATGAGTTTGATCTACCTACACGACGAGCATTACAAGGACCGCTTCTTCCAAGCTGAGGAAAAAATAGCAAAGTTATAGGAGGCTTTGGTGGCACAGAAGACCTAACTGCAAATTGCATAGTTCAAATATCAGCAATGGCAACAAAATACAATGTTCTTGGAGGGTGAAATCAAGGGATATAAGTAGGAAGTGCAACAAAAGATCTAGGCCTTGTAGGACCAGCTCCAAATTTTGCAGAATCAATTGGCAGCAAAGGCAATGTAGTCGGTGATCCCCACAAAGGAGAATATTAAGGAGGATCATTGTCAGCTGCTAGTTGATTGTAAAATTATAGCAATGAATATGATATTATTTCTCATGTTCCTTTAGGAGGTGTAGATAGTCGTTTCGTACGACAAACATGTAGTGAAGTTTATGAAAGAAAACTTGAAGCCAAAATTGGAAATGGTAATAAAGATATAGGCAATGGATAAAATGGATCTCTAATTCCATCCAATGAGAAAAATGTCCCACACTTGGGCAAGTGACAAAATCACACTACATAGTTATTTCTCCAAGATGGACCTGGTCAAGGAAGCCCACAAGCTACTAGAGACATTCGAGCACGAGAGGCGCATTTCATTAGTTTACTTTGATATGATAGCAGCTAATAGTTTCCCCAATTTTATTAATGATTAGGGGAATATTCTGGTAAAGAAGGACCTAGATGCGGTATGGGATATTTTCATGGATGACACCTCAAATATTGATGAGTTGGAGGAGCCCATCACTGAAGAACATGTGCTACCATTAATGAGAAAATTCTCTCGTATTGAGTCTGGCTTACTGGAGCTCATCTAGAGGGCCAATTATATTGATCTGGAGTAAGTTGAGACTTTTTAGATCTGGAGTAAGTTGAGACTTTTCAGTATATTATGGATACACTCAATGTTCATGAGGTGATTAGTATGGACACTTGGGCTGAAGTAGTTGCAGTGTATGAAGCTAAATATTTGCATATCAAAAAGCAAGAGGAAGCTGGTGCAAGTAATAGGAAATCAAATGCAGCTAGTGGCAGAGACTCTTATCCCACTTAATGAAGGCTTGGGATTGATTGCATTCAGGCGAGTTGAATACCCTACGAGCAGCCAGAATAATTGGTATTTTTACCACATTAAAATTTTGTAGAAATTTTCCCACATATGTAAACAATTTTGCAATGAAATTCATTTTGAGTGTTTTCACCCCATGAAAATTTTTGTTAAAATTAAAAAACTTTGTTATTTTTTTTAAGTGTTAGATGGGTGCAGTTTTGGGAATAATCCAAGCAAAAACTCATTTTCACTTCTATGCATAGTGAAATGCCTTTTTGCCCCCAAGTGCAGTGAAAATCCTTTTCGAGTATTTCATTGGCGAAAACATTTCCTGAGCATTTCACTGGTGAAATATATTTGTCGCAAGTTTCGCTCCCATTTTTAGCAAAATTTATTTGTGCTTTATTTCTCAGTGAAGTCCAGCTTCAAATACGGTCCCCAATTTTGACAATGCAAGTTTCCCTAATGTGAAGTTGTAGCAAAGATGCAAGATTGGGGTGAAACTCCCTTTTTGCCCAAACTTGGGGTAAAACTCCCTTTTTGCCAAAACTTGAGGTGAAACTCCCTTTTCATCCCATCTTGGGACAAAACTCTCTTTTCACCCCAGTTTGGGATGAAACTCTATTTCTAAGTGCATCTTGGGCGAAACGTAGCGAAACTTCCTTTTTGAGTGCATCCCAAGTGAAAGCATTGACAAGAGCATTTTTGCAACTACAAGTCCAGGTGAAAGCCCATTTAGGGCACGACTTGGGTGAAATCATGATGAAGGCTCATTTCGTGTGCAACTTTGAGCGAAAGCTCATTTTTGAGGAAAACACCATCGCCCCAATGTTTTTGGCAAAGATATTATTTGGAAAAGGATTAAGGTTGGTAAATTTAATTTTTGTGGCGATGCAGTCGATGCATGTAGGATCACTGCTAAAAAACTATTAATTTTAAGTATTGCACCCTTGATTCCAGTGCAATCATGTTCATTTCCAAGGCACCATCATGGAGATTGAAATTAGATCAACAATTTTTGCCAAAGCCCCTATATGCCATGTGATAAAATCGTTGGATATTTCCCAATGCGTTTGCTGATTGGTTCATTGATATTGCTAAGGAGAAATTGTTGCTATTTGAGATTTGACTAGTCAGTATTTTGTTTTAATGTGCATTTAATTACAAAGGTGCAACCCTCTATAAATACTAAGCATTTTGATGTAAAAAAATAAGGATAGACATTCTGCAAAAAAATACTTTGAGTTCCTTGCATCAGTTGAAAGATTGTTGGCTTCTGGTTCCTTGATCAATGTTGTATGCAATCACTTTATGCCTATAATTTTTGATATGTTCATTTCCATTATTAGATAAATTTAAATTCTACATCTGAATTTAATTCCTGATAAATAAGTGAATACTGTAATGTTTATTGGAAGTTATCTCTGCAATCTGTGAATGGTTTTGATGCTTTTCTTTCTGTTACATGCTAATTTAAACTTGATTTGAATTTTAGCTGCTAGCTTATCCCCACATTAAATTTTTGGCTCATAGCCATATTTCCCATTCCTTTTTGTCATTTCCCATATATTTCTGTTACCCTAATATTTACACCGATTGTTAGATTAGTACGGGAACCAACCCTCTCTAGATATTGGCCTGAAGGACATCTCTTTCCTTCGGCATTTCAATATTGGCCAGGTCTACGACACGTAATTTTTACACTTAGGCAGAGTCATGACCAACAAATTCTTATTTCATTTACTGGAAGTCACAAACAAATAATATAATATTCATCCACAGTTACTTTGAAAACAATAGTCTTTCTCTAACTACAAAATAAATAATATGTCACAACAATGATGTATATAACATTATTGTTTTAAAAATATTTACATATAAATGTTAAATTATTTTCAGAGCAATATATATATATATATATATATATATATATATATATATATATATATATATATATGATTTGGTTAGTGTGAGGAATCTCTACGACCAACACACAAGGTTGAGCATTCTCCTCCAAATTGTATCCTATCCTAAATTCCAAATCAAGCACCTTCATCCATCCTTATCAATCACCATACATCATTACTCATCCAAGCCATCTATAATATCTCTTTAGCCATTACTTCTAGCCCTTCCTACTCCATCTAATCCTAGTAATGAGCCCAACAACATTATAATAGAAAAAATATTTGAAGGTAATCAAGACCTTCATGAATAGTAAAAACACTATGAAACAACAATGGAAACAACCCCAAATTGGAAGTCCCAAAATACCACATACTTGATAAAATATCAGGTGCCTCAACAAGATGGTAACAAATGAGCAAGCTAGATTCACAATCATATGGTTAATGCCAATACAAAAGCCAAACTGGTATGGTTCCTTCCTTGTAACAATAGACATGATCCTATTGACTGCATGAGTACCATTAGGTATTCTTAGACTATATAGTAAACTCAATAATGCCAAGTTCAACAAGCTTCCACCACTGGTCAAATTGCTCCCATAGTAAAGCCTTATATTTTAGCATCCTCAAAATACATAATTTGTACCTACCTTACCTAACTCTAACATTGCCACATTAACAAATTTCAAAGCTATTAGGACACATGAGGAGTCAATTTTTAAATATGATGCATATTTTCCAACCAACAAAGTGTGGAAACTAGCAAGATAAGAATAATGATTATAGAGTAATCAACTAAAAAATAAACAAAAAAGGATTGGTCTAACAATACCTGTAAAATCGAGGATTGTAAGGGGCTTCCCTGGGAAGTCATGTCCTGCTTCCCTGCTTCCCCCTTCCTTGGTATTATCCCAGTTCCTTGGCACTTCCTTAGCCCTTCCTTCTTGGTTGGTTGGTTTGGCAGATGATCTCCTTGGGGTGGGAGGTCACTTCTCCATTTGTCTGCCCCCTTCCATGCCTATTTGAAGGGTTCTTTCGTGTGCCTCTAGTCTGGGACATCCCTGGGACCTTCCCTAGGCTTTCTAAGTTGTTTCAAGGATCCTTTTTGTTGGTGCTCTTAGTGTATCCCATGTTTTTTGCAGGTTTCTACTTGGTGCCAGGTTTCAATGGTTCTCTAGGTGTGGTGTCTTGTGACTTTGGGAGAGTTGCTTCTTGAGCAATTTTGCACAACATATTTTTGGTTAGGGAAGGGACCATGTGCTTATTCTTGTGACTCTGCTCTTTGGGTTCGTGGATGTGGGTTTGGTGGATTCTCAATATTTTTCATGGCTTTGGGAGGGTCCTTTGCGTTGCTTGCTACTATGATCCCGCTAGTCTTCCTTATCTGGTTCCTTGAAGCTATTCATTGGTGGTGCTGAAGGTTGTCTGGGGTTGCTTGTTGCATATTTTTGGTATGGGATGACCTATGCTTAATGCCTGTAGCTTGTTCAACCCGTGGCTCCTTCCTTTTGGGTTCCCTAAGAACTTTCCCGTCTCTTTCCTATGGTTTGCGATTTTGCTTCTACTACTTCTTCTGCTTCTGCTGGTGTCTTTGTAGCTACCTCATTGCAAGGGTATTTCGTGACCTATGGAGATCCCTAGATTGTTGTTCATTTTTTTAGGCCTATACGGGATGTTGTTTTGGTCTTTTTCTTGCATCCCTGCGTGTTTCTCGGTCCTCCCTGGGTGGTTTTTTCTTCTTGGCGGCTCCTTTGTTCCATCTTGCTGTTCGGGGTGGTTTTGATTTTAGTAATTTTGTTTCTCTGATATTTTTTTGGTAAAATACCAAGATCTGGTTTTTCCCCTGCACGGGATTTTTTCAAATTTTTCTTTTTTCCTAATTTAGAGGGAATTTTCAATTTTCTCGCTGGGTAGGTTTTTCAAATTTCTTGTTGGGCAAGATTTTATTTTTTTCCCGTTTGACGCTTCGGGCGTGTTTTCCTTCATGCCATCGTTTGGCCTTTCCTCTAGCCCATCCTTGGGCTTTTCCTTCGGCCTTTCCTGTGGCCTTGTATTTCGTCTGTTGACTTGTTGTAAAAAGGTTTTGGGGCCCTTTCAAAACCCCTTTTAATGAAATCTTAACTTACAAAAAAAAAACAAAAGGAGAAGGCCCCATTTGCATGTAAAATATAAGGACCTACCATAGCACAACAAGAAAAGAAAAAGAAAACACAAGAGGGGAAGCTACAAAAACACTCCAAAAGGATATCCAAGAAACACCAAATAACAAAATTCAAAGAGTTAACAAAGTGAAGGGACCAATAGTAAACAATGAAGGCAAAGAAGCAACTAGTAAACTAATTGAAAAGAAAAGTGACAAGAAAAAAAATCCACTACAAAGAGAGATTGAAAAAAGGTTGAAACACCCCTCTCATGTATGAAGGGAATCAAATGATTCATAGGTAGCCCTCAAGTTTCTCCATAAAAAGGAAAATATCCTTCACCAAATTCAATATTGTAGAAGACATAACCTAAAGTAAACATGTTGGAAGCTTTAGCCCTATTTGGGAAATGAGACCCACTCAAAGAAGCCCTAAAAGAATAAGATTGGAGTTATGCCAGGGGAAAGCAACCAGAGTTCTTCTCAAACCATGTAGTCAAGCAAAAAAAATTGATCATAGAATATAGTGACCTAACCCCACCTAAAACCTCTCACTTAAAGGTTAGAAAGTAAACAAAGAAATTGATCCATTATTCCTTTCCCTTATTTTTGGTCGTGGAGAGAGAAGGGTTGAACCCCAATATTACACATTTTCCATTGGTTACTTTATTGATGTGTAGATGAGAACTTTTAAACCCTCTTGTCGGCTTTCTATTCTAGAAAGGGGTGCTTGTACCCTATGATCCATAAATAATTCCCCAAGATTTACAAAAGCTTTATAACTAACCCCTACCCCTCTAATATAGATTGAAAGGAGCTCTTAAGTAATAAAAGATTTATAACTAACCCCTACCCCTCTAATATATGTTGAAAGAAGCTCTTAAGTACTAGTGCTCCCAATGTTCCTTAAAGTTAGAGTAAGTAATGGTTCCCTCTTCCATGGAGTAAATCATTGATTGGTTCAATTCATCTTGATTGACCTTTCTTTCGAGCCCTTTTAAAATAACAAGCCAAGCCTCTATATTTTAAAAGCTTATTACTTTCAAGAGCTGATAACTCCGCTTTGATCGATGGAGATCAGTCTCCCCTAGATTGGGTATGCTTTTAAAAAAAACTTTGAATCCTTTTTCACTATCTCACTTAGAAAGAGAACTTATGAGTGACCAAATAATTGTAAATTCGTGTTGACGAATAATTGTAAATTCGTGTTGACGAAGCCTATCTATTCTAAATAGGCTTCTAAAAGGTTTGAGAGTCTTTTTCAATGCTCTCTATTTTAAAAGGGGGTCTTCTGTCCCCTTTTGCCCATTGAAATATAGGGGAGAGGGCCCAGCTACGAAATATGGAGTGGGATTCTCTATCCATCACCCCATGCCTTTTACAATAGAGGGCCACTTGGAATTAAAAAAACGGTAGGGAGAGGAGGTATTTTAAGGCGACGGGAAGGCCCTAGCTACCCTATCTATCCAAACACTCCTATTGTAGACGAGGGGGATCGAGAAGCGACAGCTGTGGAGATCGTGCTTCAACCTTAAAAAAAAATGTATGCCAAATTCCAAATCTAACCTCAATACCAAAAACTGAAGAAATATTCATAATTTTAACAGCCATTAAGAAATTTTGCAAGCATGTTGCCGTTTAAAGCTCCAAACGGTCAAATTTCAAGCTCTTTCTGGTGAAGATGACCCACTGCGCGACCAGGGCCTAAGTTTGATGACTTACCCTCGTCATTAATATTGCCATTCGCATAGCATGAAACCAACTTCGTGCATATAGCCATTGAATATATACATGGATGAATATTTTATGTCCACGCTTCCCTCGCTCATAACATTATATGAATATTATGTCAATGGTTACGTCGACATTATTCTTTGTTGTTTCAACTTTTCTTGTTTATATTTAACAACCTTAAATTCTTTACAATTTTTTATTCTCAAATTCCTTTATCCATATATAACACTTTAAATTTTCCACAATTTTTTTTCTGGTGTGTCCTCAGGTTGAAGAAGCAACCCACCTAACGATGCGAAATTTGTTTGTGAAGAGAAACATTAGAAATATCAGTGAATAAGTCAACCAACTGAAAGAGGCGACGTGCTGATTTAAGGAAAGAATTATCAAAAAAGAGTACCAGTGCTGTAAAAAATGGAGTCTAGAAGCCAATGGGGAAGGATATGCTAAGATGCATCGGTGTCATTATATTATTGTACTCTGATATAAACAAGAAAAAGTTTCTCCAACATTCTCTAAACAGAAGAAACAAAAGCTAGGAATCACTTGTAGGCTGATGTCATCAGTTCTCAGAAAATTAGGAGTTTATGTAGGCTGATGACATCAGTTCTGAAAGAGATAGACACGCCTGCCCCTCAGTTTTCTTCCTTTTCTTTAATCCAAAACGTGTGGATTACGGTATGCTTTTGCCCATGCCATGAAGTAATTTAGATGCTAAAAGCCTGCATTTATTTGTCATCTTGTCTGGATTGGGAATATTGTATGTTGAAAGACAACCTGATTTGTTTGTATTTTTACGACATTCAAACCATTACATTTTTTTAATAAACTATTGTTCCTTTTAAACATATATTGATACTAACTGGCCTTTCTCTATATAGAAAGATAAACTGCCTTCTTGACCACCTTCAATGTTAAATTTCAAGGCTTTCCCACATTTTGTTCATGAACATAAACAAACTATCTTTGAAACTAAAAACGTATTGTGCTTTATGCAAATAGGTCATGCATTTATGAGTAACACAACCATGTTTATCAACGAAGGAGGAAACATGTTGATGGCTTCTTTTTCATTGTTTTTTTTTTTTTTAATTGTATTATAAAAGATAGAGTAGTTTTTAACATTTAAAGGTAATAAGTTAAATGTTACAATATGGTTATAAATTATTTATTCATCATACTCATTTTTTATTCAAAGTTTCAAAGTCTTAATCATTACACTCATTGAATTATATATGTACATTTCTTCATCATAAAGGTTATATATTCATTTTTTGTTGTTCTAATTATCCTTTAATGTATTGCAATTGTGATTGTGATGGTGAAAGGAAGGGAGGGTATGATAAACAAGCACCCATACATATGTATTTCTTCTTTGTAAGGACTTCATGCTCATTTCTTGTTATTGTAATTGTAGCACCTCAGAACTATCTTTGCTAAATTTTGCTCATTTTGGAAGCAACAAACAATAACAAGAGGCTATATGGTAGGAAAGTTTCCAAAAAAAAATCCAAAATTTTGCTTATTTTTGCTAAATTATTGATTCACTTGCAAAACTTGTTGATTGGCTTATAAGACTAATTCGCTCAACAAAGGTGTTGATTTGCTCGAGGAGTGATTCATTCAACAAAGGTGGATAGTTTACTTGCCAATGCAAGCAAATTGCTTGACAAGACCATGAAAATCTCAGGCAGGGTGCAAAAGTGAAAATCAATGCGAATTTCAATAAAAATATTTTAGAAAGTGATATTTTTGGCATTTTGTAGTGCACTAAGCATTTTTGGAGCTTTCTAAGTTTCTTGGAGGTGCAAGATTTTACTATAGTTTTCCCAAATATTTACTTTCATTAAGAGTAATTGTTTTTCACCCTCAAGTAACTTAGGGGTAAAATTTACTATAAATAAGGGAGTAGGACCCTCATTGTATTCATCTTTTGGCCATAAGAATTCAGAGCTACACCCTATGAAACCTGCATTGTGCTTTGTACTTATGAGGTTGTAAGAAATTGACATATCCTTATGCATCCCATCAGTGATACTACCCTCTTAGTTTGCTAAGTGCATGAGATTTGGGTATAACTTTTCTAGCCCATCTTGTCATTTGCTTATCAATCTCATAATCAAAGGAATGAGTTATTCAATTTTTTATGCATTGATTAATTACATCCTTTTCTTGCTATGATGAAACAATCATGTTTGCTTTCATTTATTGCACTCTAAACTTCATGAATTTACTTTGTGTACTCTACGTATTTTTAATTTCACACTTTACTTTCATGCATTTCCTTTATATGCATTTAGTTATATACAAATTAGTTAGTTCGTATTAGATATCAATACAAGGAAAGCAAGGAATTGTCCTTAATCTAGAGGTTACGAAAAGCCTTTGGCAAACCCATCCAACCTTTTTGGAACTTAGATTTGGGGCTAAAAAACTTCATTAGAAGTCAAGAACATTCCATAGATCAACATAGATTATAGCATGCCCAATAGGACAAACCCTAGTTTTACACATTTTCTTAATTTTTGTGCTAAAAATATGTCCATCACAAATGGAGCGATTGGCCCAAAATTAGAATTTTTTCACTAAGTCTAATTTCGGAAGTGATTTGCTCATGAAAGCAAACAATTTGCTCAATTTTTAGCAAGTTTAGAATTTTGCAAGGAGTGATTTGCTTGACATAGTAAGAAAATTGCTTGGTTTGACCTATGCTTCCATAGGTCAAGTTCAAAGCGGTTTTCTTTATTTTTTTAGATGCAAAGATAGTTGTGCTTAAAATTTAACAAAGTTTTTATTATTTGTGTTTGTGTATTATAGGATTGACAAATGGTGATCTAACGTAAACTTCAAAAAACTATTTTTTTTATAAATATGACTTTGACAACATTCAAATGATGTCATAAACTCAAATCTAACCTTGTATGTGCATTTGTCATGGGAAAATGATGCAGGAGCATCCAACGGTGTAAGAGTGATCTTGCATCACCCAAAATTTGTAATTGCTTTAATTATTTCCAATTGTATTTAGTTGTCTAGAGGATAGAAAAATAGAGCCATTAGCGAAAAGAATCACCCCAATACCCTGAACGGTTTGGGAGTTATGTGCGTTTTATGGCAAAACCCTACCAAAAATAGTGACATTAATGTACCTGATCTTGTAGGTGGATTTTGAGGGTCTTAAAAGTCAAATTTGGCAATTCTAAAATTTGTCGCAGGACTTAGCTAAGTCCTACCCCGTATAGTTCGGCTCGTGCCCTTTTTGAAAATGTCTCGTGCGAGTCAATCGGAGCAACGAGCGCGAAGTTATGACCCTCGAAAGTTTGCCTCCGAAATTCAAATTTCAAATGCATTGTTTTAGGAGGGAAAATGGGAAAACAGGGTATTAGTGGAAAATTCAAAATTGTAAAAGGGGCTTTTTCATTTTTGTATCCTCTTCTTCTAAAAAGTAATGGAAAAGGTTGGTTTCTGACATGATCAAAGGGAAAACCCTTATGCATGGTGTGTTTCTTGTTTGTTGAACTTCACCAAGTGGTATCAGAGCTGGAGTTCCTGAGTGTGTAAACAGAGCATCGGACGTGAGGTAGTTTACACCAGGATCTGTGGTTAGGATTTGTGGGAGAAGTGAGCAGAATGCCTCCACGAAGAAACCATGGTGGTGGGAGAAATATGGTGCCAGAAGAAGATTTCAGAGCCTTGCAGAGGTAAGTTCAAGCTCTGCAAGAGGAGCTGCGTAGAGGGTTTGAGCCAAGGAGAGAAGAAGGGAGTGAAGATGAAGCTGAAGAAGAAGAGGCCCAGTTCGAGGAAGAAGAAGAGGCAGTAGATCCTGCACAAGCCAGATTATATAAGGCCATATCACAGATTGGAAAGAGACCAAAGTTTGATGTCTCTACGTATTCTGGAAATCTCAACCCAAAAGAGTTGATCGACTGGATCAATGATATGGAGGAATATTTTGAGTATGAGGAGGTGGAAGACCCTGAGAGGGTTAGATTTGCTAAGACCAAGTTGAAGGGTCATGCCAGTATTTGGTGGAAGGGAGTACAGTTAGAAAGAAACAAAAGAGGGAAGGAAAGGATAACCAGGTGGGAGCGGATGGTGGAGAAGTTGAAGAGACAATTTATTCCAGCTGATTACGAGTTGGATCTGCTCAAGAAAATGTAGGGTTTGAGGCAGTCAAGTAAGTCTATCAAGGAATATACAGAGGAGTTTTATAAAATTTTAATCAGAATAGGCCATTCTGAGGCCAACAAGGAGAAGGTAGCCCATTATATTAATGGGTTAAGAGCAAGTATTCAAGAGGAGTTGAGTCTAGTCAGGATGACCACCATTGAAGATGCTTACCAGTTTGCCTTGAAGGTAGAAGAGAAGTTGAACAGGAGGTTTGAAAGCAAACAGAGAGGAAGAGGTCATGGTGGAAGAACTAGTGGGAGAACAAATGGAGGACGGAATGAGGACCAAAAGAAAAATGGGGAGACAAGCAACAATCAGGACCAGAAGGGGAAAAATGCTTACCGCCCCCATGAGTAGAATAATAACTACCAGAATAATGGTTACCAAAGAGGAAGAGGAAGGTCTGGACGAGGGTTTGGAAGAGGAGGATTTCGTGGAACCTGTTTCCACTATGGAGAAGAAGGACATCGAGCATACGAGTGTCCACAACACCAAGGAGGAACAAATAAGAGGCCTAAAGGTAATGCTCGAGTTGTTGTTGTAGATGAAGGTGTTGAGTCTGAGCACTCTGAAGAAGCAGAAAGAGGAGAAGTTCTGATCACAAGGAGGGCCTTGTTGAATGAGGAGAGAGATCCAGATCAGAGGAAGAGCTTATTTTGCACAAGGTGTAAATGTGCAGGTAAGGTCTATAATGTTATCATAGATAATGGTAGCACAGATAACCTAGTTGTAGAAGGAATGGTTACCAAACTGCAGTTAGAGAGAAAGAGACACCCGCATCCATATCGGATTGCGTGGTTGCAGAAAGACCATAGGGCTTTGGTTAGTGAGCAGTGCCTGGTAAAATTTAATATTGGGAATTACTGTGATGAGGTCCTGTGTGACATCCTGCCTATGGATGCTTGCCATTTGCTATTGGGAAGGTCATGGTAGTTTGATCGGTGTGCAATGCATGATGGGTATGCCAACACTTACTCCCTGACAAAGAATGGAGTGCGCCATAAGTTGAAGCCCCTGAAGGAGGTGGACGAAAAGGTATGTAGCAGTGCCAGAATCTATTTAGTTGAAGGTAGAAATTTTTTGAATGGTTTGAAGCATGAGCATATGTGCTATGCATTAATTCCTAGAGTTAGGGAAGAAGAATGCAAAGATACCCCAATAGAAGTCTCAAGTCTGTTAGAAGAATTTCTAGATATTATATCAAATAATGTGCCTGAGGGTTTGCCACCAATGAGGAAGATCAGTCACCATATTGATTTGGTATCGGGAGCTAGTTTTCCCAATAAGGCAGCCCATAGAATGACTCTTGTAGAAAGTGAGGAGCTAAATAGGCAAGTCCAAGAGTTATTGAAGAAGGGACTGATTCGGGAGAGCTTAAGCCCATGTGCAGTACCTGCAGTACTAGCCCCAAAGAAGGATGGGGAGTGGAGGATGTGTACAGACTCCCGAGCTATTAACAAGATCACCATCAAATATCGATTTCCACTACCAAGGATGGATGATATAATGGACTGTTTGAGTGGAGCCCAGTACTTCACTAAGATTGACCTAAAGAGTGGGTACCATCAGATTCGCATTAGAGAAGGAGATGAGTGGAAGACAACCTTCAAGACCAGAGAGGGTTTGTATGAGTGGTTGGTCATGCCATTTGGGCTAACCAATGCACCAAGCACATTCATGCGGCTGATGAATGAGGTATTGAAGGAGTTTTTAGGAAAATTTGTCATTGTCTATTTGGATGACATTTTAATATTTAGCAAGACCCTAGAAGAGCACCTGATGCATATCAGAAGGGTTTTTGAGAAGTTGAGGGAGGAGCAGTTGCTAATTAATCTGAAGAAGTGCAGCTTTGTGAAGAAGGAATTGGTGTATCTGGGATTCGTCATCTCAGTTGAAGGTCTAAAAATGGACCCAAAAAAAGTGAGGGCTATCATCGAATGGCCTACTCCAAGGAGCATTACAGAGGTAAGATCATTTCATGGTCTAGCCAGTTTTTACAAAAAATTTATTAGAAATTTTAGCAGTATTTGTGCACCCCTAACAAAAACAATGAGAGGGGATAAGAAAGAATTTAAGTGGACCTTAGGAGCAGATAAAAGCTTTGATATGTTGAAAAAGAAGGTCATAGAGCAACCTGTTTTGGCACTTCCAGATTTTAATAAGGTATTTCAGGTAGATTGTGATGCTAGTGGTAGTGCCATAGGAGCTGTGTTGAGTCAAGAAGGTAAACCTGTTGCTTATTTTAGTGAGAAACTCAATGATGCTAGGAAGAAGTATTTTGTATATGATCAGGAGTTTTATGCTATAGTTCAGGCTCTAAAGAAGTGGAGGCATTATTTGTTGCCAAAATAGTTTGTTCTATATACTGATCATCAGGCCTTACAGTATATTAATAGCCAAGGGAAGCTAAATCAGAGGCACTTGAAGTGGGTTGAGTTTCTACAGAGTTATACCTTTGTGTTGAAGCATAGGAGTGGGAAGTCAAACAGAGTTGCAGATGCCTTAAGTAGAAGGTAGTGTTTGTTGACAGAAATGAAGGTGGAAGTTGTAGGGTTTGATGAACTTAAGGGTTTGTACCTTGAAGATCCTGATTTTGCAGAGGCTTGGAGGGCTTGCTTAGCACCTGTTACTTTAGATAGGACTAAGTGGTTGGATTTTCTAATCCAAGATGGGATGTTGTTCAGAGGAAATCAATTATGCATTCCAAGGAGTTCAATGAGGGAGAATCTGGTCAAGGAGAAGCACAGTGGAGGGTTGGCTGGACACTTTGGTCGAGATAAGACCATTGCCCTCGTTAGTGAGAACTACTATTGGCCATAGTTGCAGCAAGATGTGAAGAGGTTTGTACAGAGTTGCAGAGTATGCCAGATGGCCAAGGGTGTGAGACAGAACACTGGATTATATCAGCCATTACCTGTACCAGAGAGACCATGGGAGGACATCAACATGGATTTTGTTCTTGGTCTACCAAGGACACAGAGGGGGAATGACTCCATATTTGTGGTGGTTGACAGATTCTCAAAGATGGCACATTTTATTCCCTGCCAGAAAACTAATGATGCAGTTCATGTTGCAGGGTTGTTTTTCAAAGAGGTGGTATGACTACATGGTCTACCAAAGAGTATTGTTTTCGATAGGGATACCAAGTTTATTGGGTATTTTTGGAGGACCCTATGGAAGAAATTGAAGATAGACCTAAAATTCAGTTCTGCATACCACCCACAGACTGATGGACAAATAGAGGTGGTGAACAAAAGTTTGGGTAATCTACTGAGATGCTTGGTAGGAGATAAGCCCAAGGGATGGGATTTGGTTTTTCCACAGGAAGAATTTGCATACAATAATTCTGTCAATAGGAGTACTAACAAATCTCCATTCCAGATTGTATATGGGAGCAGCCCAAGAAATGCTTCTGAGTTGAGGAAGATGGATAGAGGGGAAAAGTGTAGTGTTGAGGCTGAGGACTTTGTTGAGCACCTGAAGAGCTTGCATGACACAGTAAAGCAACATATTAACAAGATGAACACTCAGTACAAGACAAGAGCAGACCAAAAGCGATGACCTAAGGAGTTCCAAGTGGGAGATCAAGTTATGGTTCACTTGAGGAAAGAAATATTTCCTGCTAAAACTTATAACAAGTTAAAAATGAAGAAGTTTGGGCCATGCAGGGTCTTAGGGAGACGAGATTCAGGGAATGCCTATGAGGTAGAGTTGCCAAGTGGGCTGAACATATCACCTATGTTCAATATTTCAGATTTGGCAGAGTATCATGAAGGTGACAACCATGATGGGCCAGTCATAGAAATGTGGAGTATTCCAACGTCTACTCCAGAGACAGAAGAGATAGAAGAGATCCTAGATACCCGCATCGGCAAGAGCACAAGGCACAGACAAGTACGAAGAATATTTGGTCAAGTGGAAGGGCAGGCCTATAGAAGATTCAACTTGGTTACCCAAGACAGAGGTTGACCACCTGGGTTTTCCTTCGACATCAAAGAAGTGAAGGTCACTTCTTAATTTACCCTAGGTGTCTGATGCAGGAGCATCCAATGGTGTAAGAGTGATCTTGCATCACCCAAAATTTGTAATTGCTTTAATTATTTCCAATTGTATTTAGTTGTCTAGAGGATAGGAAAATAGAGCCAGTGGCGAAAGAATCACCCCAATACCCTGAACGGTTTGGGAGTTATGTGCGTTTTATGGCAAAACCCTACCAAAAATAGTGAAATTAATGTACCCGATCTTGCAGGTGGATTTTGAGGGTCTTAAAAGTCAAATTTGGCAATTCTAAAATTGGTCGCAGGACTTAGCTAAGTCTTTCCCCATATAGTTCGGCTCGTGCCCTTTTCAAAAATGTCTCGTGCGAGTCAATCGGAGCAACGAGCGCGAAGTTATGACCCTCGGAAGTTTGCCTCCGAAATTCAAATTTCAAATGCATTGTTTTAGGAGGGAAAATGGGAAAACAGGGTATTAGTGGAAAATTCAAAATTGTAAAAGGGGATTTTTCATTTTTGTATCCTCTTCTTCTGAAAAGTAATGGAAAAGGCTGGTTTCTGACATGATCAAAGGGAAAACCCTTATGCATGGTGTGTTTCTTGTTTGTTGAACTTCACCAACAAATGCACTTAAGGTAGATTTTGAATCATTGTTTGCATAAGCACAAGATAAAAAGTGATTCATTTAAAAAAGGGTGAAATCTTTCCAAGTTAGATCTGGCAAGCAATTCACTTGTGGACTAGGGAGAGATTCACTAGGAAAGAATTTTTTCTTCCTTTCTCATGGGAAGACAATTTTCTCTAGCCCCATGAGCGATCTCTCCAAGCGGTTTGCTTGGAAAATACTTTCTTTCTACAAGTTTTTCTTATTTCAAATAGACAAGCAAATCGTTTGATAAAGTAGGCAAATTGCTTTAATTTATGGGTACATTGCCTTTACTACGAACTCATATATAGTGAGCGAATCGTCCAAAATTGTAAGAAAATTATTGTAATTTTCAAGTAAATCACTCAAATTAATAGTTTATAGAAAAACTACATTCTAGTAGTGAACCACTTGGAATTATGAGCAAATTGTTCTAATTTGTAAGCAAATAATTCAAAATAGGTGATTTTTTGAAAATTTTGAATTAGGAAGGAATTTCTCATAGATTTTAATCTTGGAACTTTATCCATGCAGGAACATACATGAATACCATTGTCGCTTATCATTGAAGGAACACTAAAGGAAAGAGAAAAGAATAAAATATCACATGGGTGCATCAAGAGGTCGAGTTTGAAAAAAGATCTCATATTCTGTCCCATATCATCAAACAAAAGAATCCTATAGATGATCAAGTTAGCCAAGTATTCATGCCACCATAAATAGGCTGCCTCAATAAGCCTATAAGTTATTTGATAGCCCTAGTAGACCCTATGTGGTCTAATCAAGCTCTTATGATGACTCATACCAATCCTTTGTACCAAGTACCATTTGATGTAAATAACCTCATAAATAATCTATTCTTCATACAATTTTATAATTGGACTATGATTTTTAGTATATAAAATATACCTCCCATGAATAATCCTCTAACATAGAGGTCACTTGAATCCAATCTATCTAACGCTTCCAAAATTCCTCTAGTTTAGTCGTCAATCCTAATAGGATCATTAGGCTTAAACCTAAATCTTGCTCAAAATATGCAAGCAATACTTAGATAAATGGGGTTATATGCATCCCAAGAAAACATCCAAGGATAAACACCACATCCCAACCAGCTAACCATAGCAAAATGGGTAAGATCAACATCCTCATAACCAGCCTAGGAATTAACACTAGCACTAGAAAGTAATGTTAGTAATTAACAATAGCATTAGAAAGGAATTAACACGAATGTTAGTAATTAACACTAGAATTAGAAAGTAATAATAATATTAAATAATATTAATTCATGAGTTCTAGCCTGGAGTGTTACTCTTAGAACCTTTTAGTTTTTTCTGTTGAGTTGCGTGATTAAAAGCTTGATCTTTGTTGCTCTGTGTTGTGTGAGTATTAAGGTTGACCTAATTTCATTTTTATTAATTTGGGTAAATTTTTTATGTTTTCAAGTCTTCTAATTTATTGATAGATTTTTAATATGTTGTTGCTTTTCCAATATGATATATATAGAAATGGATTTAATATTTATTATCAAACCATTTGTTTTTATGGAATAAAAGAAAGGTTTGTTTATTTTAGAATATAGAAATGGATTTAATATTTATTATTAAGCCTTTTGTTTTATTGAATAAAATAAGGGATTATTTATTCAAGGATATAGGAATAAAATTAATATTATATATATATATATATATATATATATATATATATAGACTTATTGAATAAAATATGGATTCATTTTATTAAGATATAAGGATGGAGTTAGTATTTTATTATTAAGTTATTTTTGTATTATTGAATTTAAGCATGGGTTCAATATTTTTTAAAGTGAAATAAGTATTGCATGTGTTATTTATTTTAAGAAGGATGAAATAGCAAGTTTCAAAAATAAATGAGGCTTGAGTAGCTAAGGAGTCAATATTTGAGAGAAGTATGAGATTCTCTCAATGACCTTGCATGATTTGATTTGGATGTGGCTTGTGTAGCAATAGATTCATAAGTGAGTGACATAAGTATAATATTATCTCAATGGTTTTGATGAAGAAAATGGTGTATTATAAATATGATTATTAGTGTATTTCAAGGCTTGTTCAAGAATGAAATATTATATGTTGTAATATTGGTTATTTGTAAAATGGAAATAATATGCCTATTTCATGGATTATGATTATAATTCCTTTGATGTTGTGTTAATATTTCATTATAAATAAGGAAATGCTAAATGCTAGTATTATGATTTGAAGTATTTAAATTTCTAGTCTTTAGTAATGTGTTATATTGAATTGAATTTATGAATTAATATAGCACTTTTTTTATTGAATTTAGCGAAAACCCCTTGCGGGACTGCCTTGGTCTGAGAAACCACGACCAGGGGGTTCTACACCATCAAAATTATCACGCCTGACCCTGACCGCACCAACATTACCAATTGGATTTTGGGTACATAATGTGCATTTGGTAGGGTGGAGATTCATACTAGGGACCTCCCTTGGAGGATTGCCCTACCCTTTCCAACTCACCTACAACACTTGGGTAATTAATATAGTACTTTATTTCCTTTTGGAAGATGTGTTTATTTCTTTTAAATATTATGACTCTTGGGTTGGAAGAGGTTTTTATTTTTGGGCATGATCTAGATCCATATTAGAAAACCCTTGAGTCAAGATGTACCAAATCTTGGTAGGAGTTATAGTGAAGCAATAACCAAGTATATGTAAATCCTGGTAGGAGTTATGGTGAGGCAATAACTAGGTATTTTTGAAATGATACACCTTGAACTATGAGGCTCAAATGTTCCCAAAGTGGTGAAGCTTTTGGGTAGTCCTAAGTGATGGGAATTGGATGTATTCCTAGTGGTGAGGTCTATGAATTTAAACTGTAGATTGATCCACCAAATAATTCAAAATATAGTATAGTGGTGGTATCTTGAATGGTGAGGCTCGAGTGACCGTGATCATTACCAGGTGAGTGGTAATGGCCTTAGTTATCCCACAAAGGTGTAGGTAAATAAACACTAAGGTATCATGTCATAATAATCCTACATAGACAGAAATAGATTCCCCTTTAAGTGTTATGGGCCTTAAAGGATAATCCCTACACTGTGGTCAAGTTGTCCTATATCGGTGAGGGTATAGAAAAAGTGTGAGGACCACTAATGGTGTTTTTTATAAATTGTGAGGTTTAGAAGAGTGAACCCCATAAGTATGATAAATTGGCCACTCATGTCCACTTGAGTATCGTCTACAATGAAAATGAACTTAAAATATAGTTATGCCTTATACTTCTAAAAAATATTGGAACTTCTTTGTGATTTTATCTCCTTCAACATAGAGATCACTTGAATCCAATATATCTAACAATTCTAACATTCCTCTATTTTAGTCCTCAATCTTAATAGGATCATTAGTCTTAAACCTAAATATTACTCATAACATGTAAGTGATACCTGGATAAATGGGGTTAGAGGGAAACATCCAAGGATTAGCACCACACCCAACCAACCAACCATAGCAAAATGTACAAGGTCCACCTCCTCAAAACCAATAAATTCTACAAATAGGTTTGATCTATACCCCTCCACAACAAAACCTGCAACCACCTCCCAATTAGTAGTGGGCTTACCAAAATCTACCACATTAATATCTACCATATTACCCACTAGACCTATACCCTCCCTACCACTTGTACTCACCTCATGGATTTGTGATGTACCCTCCTCATCAATAGTATGGTCAACTTACTCCTTAGGAAAATAATCTAGGTGTATCCACTAGGCCTTAGAATCAACTTCTTGATTGAACATACCAAGGCCCTTTGAAAATGTTTGTCTAATCTCCTATTACTTTGACTATAATGAAGGCTTTATTTACCTTTAACAATAACAAAAACAAGATGGCCTTGCATCATCTTAGTGAGCTATTAACACTCAATTCAATCCACTACATTAAAGAGAAGGACATAATGATATGTTTACTAATATACTCTCTTTATGATAAGGCTAATTTATGATATAGGAAATTAACTAATAATTTAGTAACTAGTTAGGCATGAATAGTAGAACCCTTCATGCATAGGTTTAGTAGTTTTGGAAATGGGTATTCAATTTGTTTCAACTAATACAATACAAAGATACCCTTAAGGAAACATTCATAATTTCAATACTAAATTCTTAAAAGCTTGAATTAAATTATTCAAAACATTAAATCAAATGAAGAACAAGCATTGTCATACTATATCAAGGGTTTGCAATTTGATTTAGCACTAATGGTTTCTAATGCTAACCATTAGACACTAGCTATTATGTTTGAATAATTATATAGAAGTGAATATGTTCTCATAATTATAGCAAAAATATCCCTTACCCCACCAATGGCCTGCATAGCAAAAAAAATCTAAAATACACCAAATTCCAAACTCAATGCCTAGAATTTGTCTTATCCTAAATCCCTAATAAAGCACCTCCATCCATCCTTCTAAGTCACAATACATAATTACTCATCTAGGACAAAATGCATTATCTAGATTAGCTTTCCAGCCACTCCATCTATTCCAAGTAATGACCCCAAAAATAACTTTGTAATGAACATAATGTTGGATGTAATCAAGACATTGGTCAATAATAACAACACTATGAAACAACAAGGGAAACTATTACAAAATTGGCATCCCCAAAAGACCCCATACTTGAAAAAATATTTGTTTCCTCACAAAGGTGCTAACTAAGGACCAAGTCAAGTTCACAATTATATGGTTAATGTCAATACAGAAGCCAAACTAGCATGATGCCTTCCTTGTAACAATAGGCATGATCCTATTGAGTACATGAGTGCTATTAGGGATTTTTGAACTATATAGTACACTTATTAATGCCAATTTCAACAAGTTTCCACCATTAGTCAAGTTTCTCCCACATTAAATCTTGCTATATATTAGCATCCTCAGATTGCATACTTGGTACATATCGTGCTTAACCCCAATAATGCCATAATGATAAATTTTAGTGTTATTGAGACATATGAGGAGTCAAATTTTAAACATGATGCCATAGTTTCCAACCAAAGGTATGGAAACTAGGGGAAAAAGAAAAATGACAGTAGAGCTATCAACTAAAAAATAAACCAGAAGGGGAAGGTCTGCTTTGCATGTAAAAGACAAGGACCTATCATAGCACAACAAGAAAAGAAAAAGAAAAATAAAAACATAGGAGAGGAAGATAAAAAAACACCACAAAATAAGGTCCATGAAACACAAAATGATAAAAGCCAGAGAGTTGACAAAAGGGAGGGACCAATAGTAAAAAATGAATGCAAGGAAGAAACCAATAAACTGAATGAAAAGAAAAATGATAAGAGGAAATATCCACTACAAAGAGAGGCTGAAAGAAGGTTGAAATACCCCTCTCATGTGTGAAGTGAATCAAATGATTCCCAGGAAGCCCTCAAATTTTTCCATAAAAAAGGAGACCCCCTTCACCAAATTCAATATTTTGAAAGAGATGAAGAAGACATATGCTAGAGTGAGCATGGTGGAAGCTTTATCCCTACCTAGGCAATGAGACCTAGTCAGAGAAATCCTAAAACAACAAGATTAGAATTATGCCAAGGGTAAGAAACTAGATTCCTCCTTAGCCCGTGTATCCAAGCAACACAATTTGATCACAAAACAACAATTTGACATCCAGGTCAATGCATCTAATGTCTAGAATACTGCAAAACCAAAAAATATAAAGCCACCTTCATCCTAAGTAATACTAAATATCAATAACTACATCCTCAATAGTTTCATAGTGGATTTGGAAGTAGTTTTCATAGTTATGCCTAAGGATATCCATGAATAAATGGGTCTTCCTTACACTAATATGGCTAGACACCCAATCCAGATGGATGGGATGAGAGTCAATGTAATAGGTGTTCTCAAGGATTTGGTCATGATAATAACATGATACTCAAAATTCATGGTAATCTAGGAGGTGATAGACATAGATCTATCCCATATGTTAGGGTTTTGTTCTCTAGGGAATTGATACAAAAGTTGCTAGGGGATGGTTATCTAGATATGGAATATACATACATAAAGACAACTTTAAGACCAAATAATTATAAGAATTGAGATTGAACCATTCTATAATTACCTCTTGCACAAGTTGAAAGATGAAAATACAATAAACTAAAATGAACTTCTAGAATACATCAACGATGATGAGTATTAAGAAGACAATCAAGACTCAAAAGGTCTACTCTCATATTCCCTTGACTACTACGAAGGCTTTATCTACCTTTGACAAGAATGAAGATAAGATGACCCTAGAGCATATTGGCAAGCTATCGAAACCCAAGAGGAGGACATAATGATATTTTTGTTTATTGATATCCTCTCTTCATGATAAGGCTACTTTATGGTATAGAAAATTAGTCAATAATTCAATAAAAATTTGGGCATCAATAGTAGAACCTTTCATGCGTAGGTTTAGTAGTATGGGAAATGGGTTTCCAATTTGTGTGAATTAAATACAATCCAAAGATATCCTCATGAAATAATTCATGATTTCAATACTAGATTCCTTAGAACCTTGAACTAAATTTCGTAAAACCTTGTTACAAAAATTATGATTTAAATCGTCGATTCACAATTTTTTCTGATTTTTTTCAAATGCCAAGTTGATTCATCTCAAATTCCCACTTCATCAGTTTTTGCCTATTTTTTTCGATTTTTTCCAAATTTTTATTTTTCTCTAATTTTCTTGATTTTTTCTTTTTTTTTTTTAGATTTTTTTTAATTTTATCTTATTTTTTGTTTTTATTTTGCCATTTTTTTCTATTCTTTCTCTATCCTGATTTCGATTTTCTCTACTATGTTGTAAAATATTAAGCCAAATGAAGAACAAGCATTGTCATACTATATCAAAGGTTTGCAATCTAGCTTAGCATTAATGGTTTGTAATGCTAGCCATTGAACATTAGCTACAACATATAAATAATTAGCTAGAGGTGAATATATTCTCATCAGGGTAGAGAAATTGTCCCTACCCCACCAATGGACTATGCAACCCAAAATTTCCAATTTACACCAATTCCAAACACAATGTCCAAATTTTATCCTATTCTAAATCCCCATTCAAGCACTTCCATCCATATTTCTTAGTCAACATACATCATTACACATCTGAGCCAAAACACATCATTTGGAGTAGCTTTTTAGCCATTTCTTCTATCCCTCCCTACTTCATCTAATCCTAGCAATGAGCCAAACAACAACTTTGCAATTAATGAAATGCTTAGAGGTAATCAAGACCTTCATGAATCATAACAACACAATGAAACAACAATGGCAACAACCACAAAATTGGCAGCCCCAAAATACCACATACTTGATAAAATATTAGGTGTCTCAATAAGGTGCTAAGGAGCAAACGAGGTTCACAATTATATGGTTAAAACCAATACAAAAGCCAAACTAGTATGGTTCCTTCCTTGTAATAATAAGCATGATCCTATTGAGTGCATGGGTTCCATTAGGTATTCTTAGACTATATAGTACACTCAATAATGCCAAGTTCAACAAGCTTCCACCACTGGTCAAATTTCTTCCATAGTAAATCATTCTATTTCAACATCCTCAAAATGCATAATCAGTATTTACCTTATCTAACTCCATACTGATAAATTTCAATGCTATTGTGGTAGATGAGGAGTCAATTTTTTAATATGATGCCATATTTACCAATAAATAAGGTGTGGAAACTAGCAAGAAAAGAAAAATGACTATAGTAATCAATTGAAAAATAAACCAAAAGCAAAAGACCCCCTTTACATGTAAAAGACAAGGACCTATCATAGAAAAACAAGAAAATAAAAATAAAAATAAAAATAAAAACACAAGAGGGGAAGCTACACAAACATTTCAAAGGAGGTCCATGAAACACCAAATAACAAAAGCACAAAGTAGAGGGACCAATAATAAACAATGAAGACAAAGAAGCAACTAGTAAACTAATTGAAAAGGAAATTAACAAGAAGAAAAATCCACTACAAAGAGATATTGAAAGAATGTTGAAACACCCCTCTCATGTGTGAAGTAAATCAAATTATTCCTGGGTAGCCCTCAAGTTTTTCATAAAAAGGAAGACCCCCTTCACCAAATTCAATATTGCAGAAGAAATGAGATAAAGTCAACATGTTGGAAGCTTAAGCCCTACCCGAAAAATGAGACCTACTCAAGAAAGTGCTAAAAGAATAATACTAAAGTTATGCCAAGGGAAAGCAACCAGAGTCCTCCTCAACGTATGTAACCAAGTAAAACAATTTGATCATATAATACAATGAACTAACCCCACCTGAAATCTCTTACTTAAAGGTTAGGAACTAGATGGAGAAAATGACCCATTATTCCTTTCCCTTATTTTTTAGTCATGAAGAGAAAGAAGGGTTGGAACCCAATAGTATATCTTTCCCACTGGTTATTTAATTGATACATAAATGAAAGCTTTTAAATCCTCCCACCACCTCTCTATTTCAAAAACAAGGTGTTTGTACCCTGTGATCCTGAAGTAGAGTTGCATTAAAAAAAACATATACAATCCACTGAAAACCAGAAATGTTAAAAGGAGCCAAAGCTTTCCATTACTTTCATGCTAATAATGAGGATCCCCAAAAGAAGAGCCTTTTTACAATTTCGAAAATTTCTACTTATGCCCTATTTTCCCATTTTTTCCCACCTAAAACTTGAAATTTCAAATTTGAAATTTAGGGCAACTTGCGGAGGTCATAACTTCGTGCTCATTGACCCGATTGACTATTACAACATATTTTTGAAAGCGGCATGAAATGAGCTAAGCAAGGCGAACCTTGGATCTTTGCACCAAGGCTCATGTCTAGCCAAAAATCCTCAAATTCGACCTCTAAGACCTTTAAAAATCTCCTGCAAGAAAAACTAGTTTTACTAGTTTTACTAGTTTTTACTAGTTTTTACAAAATTAAACAATTACAATCTTTTTTTGGGTGATACAAGATCACTTTTACACCATTGGATGCTCCTACATCAGACACCCAAGGTAAATTGAGAAGTGACCTTCACTTATTTGTTGTTTTAAGAAAACCAAGGCATTCAACCTCAGCCTTCGACAACCAAGATGAATCTTCAACAAGCCTACCCTTCCACTTAACCAAATATTTTGCATACTGTCTGTTTCTTGTGCTTTTGCCTACACGGGTATCTATGACCTCTTCTATCTCTTCTATCTCTAGAGTAGATGTGGGAATACTCCATAATTTTGTGACTGGTCCGCCATTATTGTCACCTTCATGATATTCTGCCAAATCTGAAATGTTGAATACAAGTGATATATTCAGCCCACTTGGCAATTCTACCTCATAGGCATTCCCTGAATCCCATTTCCCTATGACCCTGCATGGTCCAAACTTCTTCTTTTTTAACTTGTTATAGGTTTTAGTAGAAAATATTTCCTTTCTCAAGTGAACCATAACTTGATCTCCCACTTGGAACTCCTTAAGTTATCGCTTTTGGTCTGCTCTTGTCTTGTACTGAGTTTTCATCTTGTTGATATGTTGCTTCACTTCATCATGCAGGCTCTTTAGGTGCTCTGCAAAGTCCTTAGCCTCAACACTACTCTTTTCCCCTCTTCCCATATTTCTCAACTTGAAAGCATTCCTTGGGCTGCTCCCATACACAATATGGAATGGGGATTTATTAGTACTCATATTGACAAAATTATTGTATGAAAATTATGCCTGTGGCAAAACCAAATCCCATCCCTTGGGCTTATCTCCTACCAAGCACCTCAGTAGATTTCCCAAACTTATGTTCACCACCTCTGTTTGTCCATCAGTCTGTGGGTGGTATGCAGAACTGAATTTTAGGTCTATCTTCAATTTCTTCCATAAGGTCCTCCAGAAATACCCAATAAACTTGGTATCCCTGTTGAAAACGATAATCTTTGGTAGACCATGTAGGTGTAACACCTCTTTGAAAAACAACCCTACAATATGAACCACATCATTAGTTTTCTGGCAGGGAATAAAATGTGCAATCTTCAAAAACTTGTCAACCACCACAAATATGGAGTCATTCCTCCTCTGTGTCCTTGGTAAGCCAAGAACAAAATCCATGTTGATGTCCTCCCATGGCCTATCTGGTATAGGTAACGGTTGATATAATCCAGTGTTCTATCTCACACCCTTGGCCATATGGCATACTCTGCAACTCTATACAAACTTATTCACATCTTGCTGCAACTGTGGCCAATAGTAGTTCTCACTAATGAGGGCAATGGTCTTATCTCGACCAAAGTGTCTAGCCAACCCTCCACTATGCTTCTCCTTGACCAGATTCTCTCTCATTGAACTCCTTTTGATTTTCTCTTAACAACATCCCATCTTGGATTAAAAAATCCAACCACTTAGTCCTGTCTAAAGTAATAGGTGCTAATCAAACCCTCCAAGCCTCTGCAAAATTAGGATCTTCAGGGTACAAACCCTTAAGTTTGTCAAACCCTACAACTTCCACCTTCATTTTTGTCAACAAACATTGCCTTCTACTTAAGGCATCTGCAACTCTGTTTGACTTCCCACTCCTATGCTTCAACACAAAGGTATAACTATGTAGAAACTTGACCCACTTTAAGTGCCTCTGATTTAGCTTCCCTTGGCTATTAATATACTGTAATGCCTGATGATCAATATATAGAACAAACTATTTAGGCAACAAATAATGCCTCCACTTTTTTAGAGCCTGAACTATAGCATAAAACTCCTGATCATATACATAATACTTCTTCCTAGCATCATTGAGTTTCTCACTAAAATAAACAAGTTTACTTTCTTGACTCAACACAGCTCCTATGGCACTACCACTAGCATCACAGTCTACCTAAAATACCTTATTGAAATTTGGAAGTGCTAAAATAGGTTGTTTTGTGACCTTCTTTTTCAACATATCAAAGCTCTTATCTGCTCCTAAGGTCCACTTAAATTCTTTCTTATCCCCTCTCATTGTTTCTGTTAGGGGTGCACAAATATTGCTGAAATTTCTAATAAATTTTTTGTAAAAACATGTTAGACCATTAAATGATCTTACCTCAGTTATGCTCCTTGGAGTAGGCCATTCAATGATAGCCCTCACTTTTTTTGGGTCCATTTTTAGACCTTCATCTGAGATAACAAATCTCAGATACACTAACTCCTTCTTCACAAAATTGCACTTCTTCAAATTAATCAGCAATTGCTCCTCCAACTTCTCAAAAACTCTTCTGATATGCATCAGATGCTCTTCCAGGGTCTTGCTAAAGATTAAAATGTCATCCAAATAGACAATGACGAATTTTCCTAAAAAATCCTTCAATACCTCATTCATCGGCCGCATGAATGTGCTTGGTGCATTGGTTAGCCCAAATGGCATGACCAACCACTCATACAAACCCTCTCTAGTATTTAAGGTTATCTTCCACTCACCCCTTCTCTGACACGAATTTGATGGTACCCACTCTTTAGGTCAATCTTTGTGAAGTACTTGGCTCCACTCAAACAGTCCATAATGTCATCCATCCTTGGCAATGGAAACCTATATTTTATGGTGATCTTGATAATAGCTCGGGAGTCTGTACACATTCTCCACTCTCCATATTTCTTTGGTGCTAGTACTGCAGGTACTGCACATGGACTCAGGCTCTCTTGAATCAGTCTCTTTTTCAGCAACTCTTGGACTTGTCTTTTTAGCTCCTCACTTTCTACAGGATTCATTCTATGGGTTGTCTTATTAGGTAAACTAGATCCTGATACCAAATCTATATGGTGACTGATCTTCCTCACTAGTGGCAAACCCTCTGGTACATTATCTGATATAATATCTAAAAATTCTTCTAACAGACCTGAGACTTCTACTGGGGTATCTTTTTATTCTTCTTCCCTAACTCTAGGAATTAATGCATAGCACATATGCTCATGTTTCAAACCATCCAAAAACCTTATACCTTCAACTAAACAGATTCTGGCACTACTACATACCTTTTCATCCACCTCCTTTAGGGGCTTCAGCTTATGGCACACTCCATTATTTGTTAGGGAGTAAGTGTTGGCACACCCATTGTGCATTGTACACCGATCAAATTGCCACGACCTTCCCAATAGCAAGTGGCAAGCATCCATAGGCAGGATGTCACACAGGACCTCATCACAGTAATTCTCAATATTAAATTTTACCAAGCACTACTCACTAACCAAAGCCCTATGGTCCTTCTGCAACCACGCAATCCGATATGGATGCAGGTGTCTCTTCCTCTCTAACTATAGTTTGGTAACCATTCCTTCTGCAACTAGGTTATTCATGCTACCATTATCTATGATAACATTACAGACCTTACCTGCACATTTACATCTTGTGCGAAATAAGCTCTTTCTCTGATCTGGATCTTTCTCCTCATTCAGCAAGGCTCTCCTTGTTATCAGTACTTTTCCTCTTTCTGCTTCTTCAGAGTGCTCATATTCAACACCTTCATCAACAATAGCAGCTCGAGCATTACCTTCAGGCCTCCTATTTGTTCCTCCTTGGTGTTGTGGACACTCGTATGCTTGATGTCCTTCTTCTCCATAGTGGAAACAAGTTCCATGAAATCCTCCTTTTCCAAACCCTCTTCCAGACCTTCCTCTTCCTCTTTGGTAACTATTATTTTGGTAGTTATTATTCTTCTCATGGGGGTGGTAAGCATTTTCTCCCTTTTGGTCTTGATTGTTGCTTGTATCCCCAGTTTTCTTTTGGTCCTCATTCCATCCTCCATTTGTTCTCCCATCAGTTATTCCACCATGACCTCTTCCTCTCTGTTTGCTTTCAAACCTCTTGTTCAACTTCTCTTCTACCTTCAAGGCAAACTGGTAAGCACCTTAATGGTGGTCATCCTGACCAGACTCAACTCTTCTTGAATACTTGATCTTAACCCATTAATATAATGGGCTATCTTCTCATTGTTGGCCTCAGAATGGCCTGTTCTAATCAGGATCTTATAAAACTCCTCTGTATATTCTTTGACAGACTTACTCGATTGTCTCAAACCCTGCATTTTCTTGAGCAGATCCAACTCGTAATCAGCTGAAATAAATTGTTTCTTCAACTTCTCAACCATCCGCTTCCACCTTGTTATCCTTTCTTTTCCTCTTTTGTTTCTGTCTAGTTGCACTCCCTTCCACCATATGCTAGCATGACCCTTTATCTTGGTCTTAGCAAACTTGACCCTCTCGGGATCTTCTACCTCCTCATACTCGAAGTATTCCTCCATGTCATTGATCCACTCGATCAACTCTTTCGGGTTAATATTTCTAGAATATGTGGAGACATCAAACTTCGGTCTCTTTCCAATATGTGATATGACCTTATACAATCTGGCTTGTGTAGGATCTACTGCCTCTTCTTCTTCTTCTTCTTCTAACTGGGCCTCTTCTTCTTCAGCTTCATCTTCACTCCCTTCTTCTCTCGTTGGCTCAAACCCTCTACACAGCTCCTCTTGCAGAGCTTGAACTTGTCTTTGCAAAGATCTAAAATCTTCTTCTGGCACCATATTTCTTCCACCACCACGGTTTCTTCGTGGAGGCATTTTGCTCACTTCTTCCACAAACCCTAACCACAGATCCTGGTGTAAACTGCCTCACGTTCGGCGCTCTATTTACACACTCAGGAACTCTCGCTCTTATACCACTTGAAGTAGAGTTGCATTAAAAAAAACACATACAATCCACTGAAAACCAGAAATGCTAAAAGGAGCCAAAGCTTTCCATTACTTTCATGCTAATAATGAGGATCCCCAAAAAAAGAGCCTTTTTACAATTTCAAAAATTCCTACTTATGCCCTATTTTCCCCTTTTTTCCCACCTAAAACTTGAAATTTCAAATTTGAAATTTGGGGCAACTTGCGAAGGTCATAACTTCGCGCTCATTGACCCGATTGACTATTACAACATATTTTCGAAAACGACATGAAACGAGCTAAGCAAGGTGAACCTTGGCTCTTCGCACCAAGGCTCACGTCTAGCCGAAAATCCTCAAATTTGACCTCTAAGACCTTTAAAAATCTCTTGCAAGAAAAACTAGTTTTACTAGTTTTTACAAAATTAAACAATTACAATCTTTTTTGGGTGATGCAAGATCACTTTTATACCATTTGATGCTCTGCATCAAATCCATAGATAAATAGTTTCCCAAGATTTACAAGAGCTTTATAAATAACCTTTACGTAAAAAAGGTTGAAAGGAGTTCTTAGTACTAGTGCTCCCAAAGTTCTCCAAAGTTAAAGTAATGGTTCCCTCTTCCATATAAGAGTAGGTCATTGATAGGTTCAAATCATCCTAGTTGCCTTTCTTATTTTAAATAGTCATATTCTCTAGCCTTTTTTATGTCAACCCTCTCTATTATAAAAGCTTATTACTCTCAAGAATTAATGACTCCGCTCTCATTGATGGAGTTCATGTCTCCCCTAGATCAAACATGCTTTTAAAAGGTTTTTAACCCTTTTTCAATATCTCACCTAAGAAGAGAACTTATGAACACCAAATAGTTGTGAATTAGTGTTGACGGAACCTCTCTATTCTAAAAGGTATTTTAAAAGGGATCCTTTGTCCCCTTTCGCCCATTAAAATATAGGGGAAGGGCCCAACTTCAAAATATGGAGGGGATTCTCTATCCATCATCCCATGGCATGCCTTTTAAAATAGATGTCTTTTAAAATAGAGGGCCACTTGGAATTAAAAAAACCGGTAGGGAAAGGAGGTATTTTAAGGCGACGGGAAGGCCCTAGCTACCCTATCTATCCAAACATAGACGAGGGGGATCGCGAAGCGACAGCTCTGGAGATCGTGCTTCAACCTTAAAAAAGAATGTATGCCAAATTCCAAACCTAACCTCAATACTAAAGAAATATTCATTATTTTAACAGCCAATAAGAAATGTTGCCGGTGAAATCTGCCCAAGGGTCAAATTTCAAGCTCTTTCCGGTAAAGATGACCCACTGCGCGACCAGCTAAGTTTGATGGCTGACCCTCCTCATTAATACATTATTCTTTGTTGTTTCAACTTTTCCTGTGTATATTTAACAACCTTAAATTCTTAATAATTTTTTATTCTCAAATTCATTTTTTTTATATATAACACTTCAAATTTTCGACAATACTTTTCTTTACACTCTGACGATCCAAAAATAAGTGCACCTCACCATAATAATATTTTCGTCTGCTTCCTCGTGAGAGTAGTTTATCGGTAAAGATGCCACTTACATTATCGTATGATCCGGATTCAATTCCTATAATAAATATGTATAAAAAAATATTACCAAAAAATATATATTATCGTTTGCTTCAATGCCAAATCCAATAAATTCGCTATTATGAGACGTCCCCTTCCCAGTAAGTTATTCGGAGTGAGAAAATGGTAACCCTACTTTACTAGTTATTATCTGCATTAATTTACACCTCTTTTTGTATAACATGTTTGAGGTTAGTGGATTGGTAAGTGTTTGTTTGATTACATATTTATCATTTATCAAAAAAACATTTAGACAACCTGTTTGCAAAAATAATAGTTTAATCTAAATTTTCTGACTGCGCAATGAATGAACCAACTTTTTATATAACCAAAAAAACAATCAATCTTCCACACTTGGCTGGTATGTCCTCATATTGAAGAAAAAATTATGAAAAAAAAGTAGCAGTGCTGTCAAAAGTGATGGAGTCTAGAAGTGAATGGGGAAGGGTATGCTAAGAAGCATCGGCGTCATTATTGTACTCTGAAATAAGCAAGAAAAAGTTTCTCAAACATTCTCTAAACGGTTAAACAAAAGCTAGGAATCACTTGTTCTCAGAAAATTAGGAGTTTATGTAGGCTGATGACATCAGTTGTGAAAGAGATAGGCACGCCTGCCCCTCAGATTTATTTTTATTTTTTTAAATCCATAACATAAGGACTACGGCATGTTTTTGCCCATGCCATGACGTAATTTAGAATTTTAGAAAATGCTAAAAGCCCACAGGAAATAATACGGTTATTTGTCATCTTGTCTGGATTGGGAATATCATGTTTTGAAAAACAACCTGACAACCTGGTTTGTTTGTATTTTTATGACATTTGAAGCATTAAGTGTTTGAATAAACTATGTTTTTTAAAATATATATTAATACTTACTGACCTTTATCTGTATAGAAAAATAAGCTGCCTTCCTTGACCTTTTTGATGTTAAATTTCTAAGCTTTCCCACATTTTATTCATGGGCTTAAACAAATCTTGCAACTACAGTCGTATTGTGATTTATGCAAGCCAATCATGCATTTATAAGTAACACGACCACGTTTATGAATGAGGAAAGACATTGCTGGCTTCTTTTTCATTTTTTTTAATTGTATTTTAAAAGATAAAGTAAAAGTAGAAGTAAAGTTTTTAATATTTTGGAAGCAATGGGTTAAATGTGATAGTGTAGTTAAAGTATTTATCCACTCATATTAATTAGACCTCTTATTTCGAGTTTTAAAGTCTTAACTGTTAAACCCGTATGTACATTTCTTCATTGTAAAGACTTTATACTAATTTTTCCTTGTTGTAATTGTCCTTTAATGGATTGTGATTGTAAAAGCAAGGAAAGTAATGAAAGATATATATATATATATTTCATTACAAGGATTTCATGCTCATTTCTTGTTGTTGTAACTGTAGTACCTCTACTACCTTTGTTAAATTTATTCATTTTGGAAGCAACAAATAGCATCAAGAGGCCAAATGGCAAGAAAATTTAAAAAAAAACTCAAAATTTTGTTCATTTTTGGTGAAGTATCTATTTGCTTGTAAACCCTACCAATTGGCTCAAAGGAGCAATTCACTCAACAAAGGTGTTGGTTTTCTCAAGGAATGATTCAAAGATGGATAGTTTACTTGCTAATGAAAACAATTTGCTTGGCAAGGCCAAGAAAATCACTCAAATGGTGCAAAAGTGAAAATCAATGTGAATTTCAACGAAAATATTTTAGAAAACAACAACTATTACATTTTGTAGTGCATTAAGCATTTTTAGAACCTTCTAAGCCTTTTAGAGGCATGCAACATTTGGAGGTAAAACATTTTATTAAAGTTTCCATCAAATCTTTGCTTTCACTACGAGTAATTGTTTCTCAACCTAGGTAACTCAATGGTAAACTTTGCTATAAATAGGGGCTTAGGGCCCTTATTGTATTCGTATTTTGGCTATGAAAATTCAGAGCTACATTATGTGAAATCAATATTGTGCTTTGTACTCATGAGGTTGTAAGAAATTGGCAAGTCCTTATGCATCCCATCAATGACACTCCTCTCTTAGTTTGCTAAGTGCATGACAATTGGGTACAACCCTTCTAGCCCATATTGTCATTTGCTTATCAATTTCACAATCAAAGGAATGGGTGGACATTAATGTTATTCATTTTCTCATGTGTTGATTGATCATGTGCTCTCCTTGCTATAAGGTAACAATCCTATTTGCTTTCATATATCACACTTTAAACTTCATGAATTTACTTTTTGTACTTTACATATTTTATATTCCACACTTTACTTTCATGCATTTTATTTCTACGCATTTAATTTGATGTAAATTAGTTAGTTCATATTAGAGACCAACACAAGGAAAGCAAAGAATCAACCTTAATCTAGAGGTTAGAATAAGCCTTTGGCAAACTCGTCCAACTTTGTCGAAACACAAATTTGGGGGCCCAACACTTAATTAGAAGTCAAGACAATTTTCCAAGTCAATATAGCTTTTGGTATGTCCAGTGGGGCAAATCCCATTTTTATGTATTTTCTCGCAATGCATCTATCATGGATGGAACAATTGGCTCAAATAGAAAAATAAAATCACTAAGTTTGATTTTGCAAGTGATTAACTCATGAAAGCAAGCAATTTGCTCAATTTTGAGCAAATTTAGAGTTTTGTAAGAAGTGAGTGATTCACTTGACTTAACAAGTGAATCACTCGATTTAACCTACACTTACATAGGTTCAAAGCAATTTTCTTGATTTTTTCAGATCCAAATCCAATTTTGCTTAAAATTTGATAAAGTTTTTGTTATTTTTTCTCGAGTGTTGTAGGTACTTTATGAATGACAATTCAACATGAACTTTAAAAAACTAAAAGGTTTGAAAAGAAAACTTTGACAAAATTCAAAAAACACCATAAACTTGAATCTGATCTTGTATGTGCATCTACCATGGGTGAAATCACTGAAGGAAAATTTTGAGTTATTTTTTCACAAGTACAAGATAACAAGTAATTCACTTCAAAGGATAAAATATTTCTAGGTTAGATCTAGCAAGTGATTCGCTTCAGGTTTAGGAAGTGATTTGCTAGGAAATATTTTTTTCCTCCCTCCTCATAAAAAGGTGATTTGCTCCAACCCCATGAGTGATTCTCTGTAAGAGATTTGATTGGGCAATACTTTATTTTTACAAATTTTTCAAATTTTAGATAGACAAGCAAATCATTTGATAAAGCAAGCGAATCGCTTAACTTTAAAAGTGGATTGCTCATTTTTTTAGTTTACTAAAAACTTATGTACAATGAGCAAGTCATCCAAAATTGTAAGCAAATCATTCTAATTTTCAAGCAAATCACTTGAATTGATAGTTTACTAAAAAATTACATTCTAGCAGTGATTTGCCTAGAGTTAGGAGTTTATTATTTTAATTTACAAGTAAATAATTCAAAATAGATAAATTGTTTCTTTTTTAATTTTAAAAATTTTGAATTTTGAAGAATTTTTTCATAGATTTTAATCTTGGGACTCTATCCATGTAGTAATGTACACAAAAGCATATAAATATGTAATATAAAGCCTATAAAGTAAAAATATAACATCAATTAATTGATATTATCACTTATCATTGAACAAACACTAAAGGAAAAGAAAAAAATAAACTATCACATGGGTGCATCAAGAGGACAAGTTTAGAGAAGAAGTCTCAATGTCCAATATCGTATCCTCAAAAGAAAATATATCCCATGATCGATCAAGTTAGCCAAGAATATACACCACCATAAATATGCTACCTTAGTTAACATATGATTTATTCAATAGCCCTAGTAAATCCTACTTGCTCTAATCAAGATCCTATGGTGACTCATACCAATCATTTTTACCAAGTATCGATTGATGTAAATAACCTCACAAATTATCCATTGTTCATACATCAACTTTATAACCCACCTACAACTTCTAGTACATAAAATGTACCTCCTATGAATACTCCTCTAGCATAGAAACCACTTGGATATAATATAACTAACACTTCCAACATTCCTCTTGTTTAGTCCTTAGTTCTAGTATGATTATTAGGCTTAATATCTTGCTCAAAATATGTAAGCGATAACTTGACAAATGGGGTCACAAGTATCTTATGGAAAAACCTAGGGATTAATTTTGCCCCCATCCAACCAAGTATAGAAAAATGTGCAAGGTCAACCTAATCAAAACCAAAAAATCTGACAAATATGATAGAACTATGCCCCTCCATAACAAAACATGCAACCACCTCACAATCAATAGCGATCTTACCAAAAATTACCACCTTAATATGTACTATATTACCCTCCATACCTATATTATCCCTACCACTTATACCAACCTCTTGGTTATATGATGTACCCTCCTCATCAATAATATAGTCAACTTACTCCTGAACAAAGTAATCTAGGTGTATCTGCTAGGCCTAAGAATCAAGTTCTCAATTAGACCTACCAAGGCCCTTTGAACTTGTTGGTCTACTCTCCTGTTCCCTTAACTACTATAAAGGATTTACCTACTTTTGATAGTAATGAAGATAAAACAAACCTAGATTATTTTAGCAAGCTATTGACACTTAAGACAATCCACAACATTTAAGAGGACATAATGGTATGTTTATTAATATACTCTCTAAATGATAAGGCTACTTTATGGTATAGGAAATTACCCAATAATTTAGTAACTAGTTGGGCACTAATAGTAGAATCCTTCATGGGTAGGTTTGGTAGTATGGGAAGGCATTTAGTTTGTTTTAATTAGATACAATGCAAAGAGATCCTCAGGGAAATATTCATGATTTACATACTATATTCTTAAGAACCTTGAATTAAATTTCATAAAACATTAGGCCAAATGAAGAACAAGCATTATCATCCTATATCAAGGGTTTGCAATATGATTTAATACTAATGATTTTAATGCTAACCATAGAACACTAGCAACAAAATTTGAAGAATTAGCTAGAGGAAAAGATATTCTTATCTGGGTAGGAAAAATATGCCCTACCCCACCAATGGCCTATGTAGCCCAAATTTCCCAAAATTTACCAATTCCAAATGCAATGCTCAAATTTTCTTCTATCTTTAACCCCCAATCAAAAATATCCAACCATTATTTCTTTATTTCTATATATTGTTACTCATATAGGATAAAATGCATCATCCATAGTAGATTTTTAGCGACTACTTCTAGCCCTTCCCACTCCATAAAATCCAAGTAATGAGCCTAATCAAAATCTTGGTAAATAATAACAATGATATGAAATAAAAGTGGCAAAAATCACAAAATTGGTAGCTCTAAAAGATCCCATACTGAAAAAAATATCAAGTGCCTCAACATGTTGCTAACCAAGGGGAAATCTAGGTTCATAATCATATGGTTAATGTCAATACAAAAGCTAAACTAGCATGGTGCCTTCCTTGTAATAATAGGTATGGTCCCACTAGGTATTCTTAGACTATATAGTACACTCAATAATACCAAGTTCAACAAATTTCCACCGCTCATCAAGTTATCCATAGTAAATTTTGCTATGTATTAGCATCCTTCAACTGCATAATCAGGATCTACCTTGCCTAACGTCGACAATACCATATTGACATATGTTAGTGCTATTAATACAAATGAGAAGTCAACTTTTAAATATGATTCCATATTTGCAAACCAACAAGGTGTAAAAACTAGGGGGAAAAGTAAAATAACTATAGAGTAATCAACTGAAAAGCAAACCAACATTTAGAAGGAGATGACGGTCCTTATAAGGGGGAGGTCCCATTTACATGTAAAAGACAAGGACCTATCATAACACAAAAATAAAATGAGAAGGAAAAGTAAAACACAAGAGGGAAAGCTACAAAAACATCACAAAAGGAGGTCCAAGAAACATTAAATGAGAAAATCCAAAGAGTTTACAAAGAGAAGGGGCCAACATTAAGTAGTCAAGGTAAATAAGCAGTCAGTAAAAATGATTAAAAAGGAAAGTGACAAGAGGAATGATCCATTACAAAGAGAGGCTGAAATAAGGAATTACCATCACATGTGTGAATGGCATCAATTATTTTTGGGTAGCCCTCAAGTTTTTCCACAAAATGGGAGGCCCCCTTCACCAAATTTAATATCACAAAAAATATGAAGAAGACATAGGCTAAAGTTAGCATGCTAGAAGCTTTACCCCTACCTAGGCAATGAGACTTACTTATAGAAGCCCTAAACGAACAAGAACATAGTTATGCCAAGGGTAAGCAACTAGAGTCCTTCTCAACCCATGTAGCCAAGCAACAAAATTTGATCTCAAAATCGTCATTTGGCATCTAGGTTAGCACCTTTAATGTGCAGAATACTCCAAAACAAATTAATCTAAAGCCATCATCATTCTACATAATACTCAAGGTTGAAAACTACATCCTCAATAGTTTCATATTGGATTTGAGAGTAGTATTTACAGTTATGCCTAAGGCCATCTATGAAGAGATGGATCATCCTTACACTAAGATGGAAAGAAACCCAATCTAGATGGACATGACAAGAGTCAATGTAGTAGCTGTTCTCAAGGATATGATCGTGACCATAGCTTGATTTCTAGAATTTATGGTAGTTTAAGAGGTGATAGTCATAGATCTACCCCATAGGTTGGGATGTTTTTGTCTAGGGAATTGATGTTAAATTTTTTAGGGGATGGTTATCTAGTTATGGACTATACATACATGAAGATGCTCAGAGATAAAATATAAGAATTGAGAATGAACCATCCTATAATTATCTCTTTCATAATATTGAAGATAATATAAAATAAGCTAAAATGGATGCCTAGAATACATCAACGATGATGAGTATCAAGAATATGATAAATATAAGGTAGAAATGATAATTGATGTGCTACAATGATAGATATCCTGATGTAAAGTATAAAATAAGAATTTAGGAACTACATAGTAATAGAATATTCTCCTAATATCCTTACCTTAACAAGTCATGGGAATAAAAAGATATGGACAATGTACTTCAATGGTGCTAGCACTATGAATGGGGCAAGTACTTGGATACATTTTGTTGATCCTCAAGGGGCACAAGTTCATTATGTCTATAGGCTACTATTATTGCATGAATAACATGGATGAGCATGAAGCACTTTGTACTACCTTAAGGAAACCTAAAAATATAGAAATTAAGGATATGATAATGTATGGTGACTTTGAATTAATGGTGAATAAAATAAATTCCTAGTGGGCCATTGATACTAAACATTTGAAATCTTACAAGCATTGAGTTTGGAATCTACTTGAAAGTTTCAACTCGTATGAAACTAAAGTAATACCTAGAGAGTTGAATACAAAGGAATGACAACACACTTTGATCCTACAAATGACGTGGAATAAACTAAAGGTGCTATAGGTCATTTTCAAGCCAAAAACTCTAGATAACTATGATTACTAGTAGGTTTTCAATAATGATGAACAAATCATAGAATTATTGATCAGAGAGGCATGATATGCTAAAGAGTAGAATGAATATGAGAATGATATCAAGGAAGGAGTCATACAACTAAAGTCAAATTAGTTGTCCAAAGGTCTTATTACATTGGAAAGTTGTTTAAACTAGATGATATCTCAAGAAAAAGTAGTCTTAAGTTGGAATCTTCCATATATCACCTATTTGAGGTAGCTTAAGGGAAAATCATATTTCTTACAAAGGATTATACCTACCATGAACAAGATATTTTCAAATAACGCTATGGTAAATATGGAGACATAATCACCTAGTCATATGAAGATCTAAATGTCTAAGGTCCTAATATCACAGAGCACACCATCGAGTTGGTGCCTAATGCTAAACCTTTTTGACAAAAGTAGAGGTTGATAAACCTCAAGATAGAAGTAGTAATGGAGTTTCTCAAGCTCTTATAGGATCAAATTATATTTCCTATAAAGTATTCTATACGAGTCACTAATTTGATCCTAGTAAACAATACACATGGAGATATCAGGTTGTGTATTGATTTCAAGAAATTGAATAGGGCATCATTTAAGGATCATTACCCATTACCCATCATTGATAAAGTATTACAAAATATGATAGGCTCGCACCTGTTATCACTTCTAGATGGTTTCTCTAGATATAATCAAATCTAGGTTAAAGGTTAGGAACAACATAAGACAACCTTTTCCATAAAGTGGAAAACTTCTGCATATCAATGAATGCCTTTCAATCTGTTAAATACCAAAATAAATTTCTAGAGAGCTATGGAAATAGCTTTTTTAGGGCTTGTAGGTGAGACCATCCTTATATACCTTAAAAATTTGATAATATCTTCCAAATATAGAAACAAGGATATCAAACATCTAGGGTTAATTTTTCAAAGGTGCAAGGATATCGATATTTCTCTAAACCATGAGAAATATATCTTCATGGTCCAAGAGGGAAAATTATTAGGTCATGTAGTATTAAAATAAGGTCTAGCCATTGACCCTAAATAAATTAAATTCATTCAACACATACCATTTTCCACATACATCAAAGAAAGCAAGTCATTCTTGTTAGAATATATTACATTATTTGATTATGTTAGATTACTTTAGGGGGAAGTTATCTAGTTACTTCATGCAACATAGTAAATGCACAAGTATCAGTGTGTAAGATGTATATGTGCAAGTTGTTCCTTGCATATTTAGGAAGAGTGTTAGCCAAGGAACCTATCTTCCTATATAAAGGGTCTCATACCCTTACTCAAATGTATCATCTTTTCATCCTAAATAATATATATTTATATCTCTCTCTCTTTTATGATGGAATGGTGCTAAATTCATTAGTGATATCAAAGCACACATTGAATCAAGATATAAATAGGGAAATCTATCATTGTTTCCATTTGCCTATGTCTTTGCAAATTGGATTTGTCATTGGGCACCACTACATGCAAACATTGTAAGCACATAAGTTGCAATATCAAAGACCTTTGGAAGGTCTCATTAAGCATCTAGGAAAAAGGCTCGAAGAGCCTTGCTGAAGAAATTTTCAAAGGAGAAGCCCCTGATAGTGAAGGACTTGGGATAATTATCGTCATCCGACAACAAGCCCAAGAGAAGAATAATTTGGCAAGGAGTGCCAAATCCTAGAAGAAGCTCATCAAATCTTGGAGATTTGAAGATTACCTCTCACAACAAGAAGGCACCACTTCAGATACAAAGACTTCTCCAAATCTACAATAGAAGGAGGAGAACACAAGAGGAGAACAAGCCACCAAATCCTAGGCTCATGAAAGAAATTTTGAGACCATCATTTGGTGAAGGAGCTATTCAGGATAGTCTACAAAGAGCTACAATATCATACTCGAAGCAGCAACTTGGTGATCCTAGACACCAAGATCTACATCCTCTATAGAAGCGATAAAAGAGCTACATAAAATTTCAAAAAGGTATGCAATTTTTGGTGCAAGTAGATTCATTAATTGGATTACTTATAAGATTTGTTAGAGAACCTAAATTTGGATTAAAGTTGCAAGTAGAAAATTGGATTACAATATTCAAAAGTGCAAAAAGAAAGAGTTTTTTTTAAGGTTCATTTGCACACTAATTAAGATTTTATTAGATTTTAGAATTGCTTCTATCAACTACCAATTATCTACTTTGGAAAAAGAAAAAGTATACTAAGTCCTACAATATTAATTGTAGTGAAATTACAGAATAAATATTGAAGATTCATTTCATATTATTCTTGATTAGTTGCAATAAATTTTATTAAGTGCATTAATTTGAGAGTTGATTGGAGTGATAAGGTGAAATTGTTAGTGCATTAAAAGAAATTCTATTAGATTTATTTGCACTATTCTATTTCTCTCAAAAGGATTCTTATTTGTGTTCTCAAGAAGGGCACAAAATAAAAAATTGTCAAAGTGTCTAAAGATACTATTAGTGCACAAAAATATGCAACACATAGTGGCCAAGTGAAGCCACCAAAAATAGGTTAGAATCCTCCAAAAACTTGGAGAAGAATACAACTAACAAAAAATATAAGTAGAAGCTTCAAAGATTGAGACTTGGTGAGTCTCAAATCCAAAGAATTACAGGGTTAATTGCAAGGATAAAAGTGCAAAAAATTGCATCATATAAGGAGATTCTATATACTTATATCTAAGCTTGGATTTGTCATCATAATATCCAAGCAAAAAGGGAAGGTGTCTAAGCAAAAAATACAACCTCAAAAACCCTACACTACATTCAAAATTCTACCATATAAATTAGAATACTAGACTTGCAAAAAGGGAGTGCAAGAAAAGGTGCAAAAGGTATCTTATTTACAAATATTGTTACATTGAGTTGCACTACTCTAACTCATTCTACGTAGGAAAAAGGGTAGATTGGAAAGTGCCTCAAAGGTACACTACAAGCAGGTTGAATCATCCAAAGGCGACCGAATACTATAATTCTCCCAAGCATATCAAAGAGCCTCTCTTTTGGCTCATCCTATACGTATCTTGGACAGTTGAACCTACAGAATACAAGGTATAAAGCTAGGGGGAAATCAAATAGTGTATAAAGCAAAGGAGCATCTCTATCAAAGTGAGCATACATCAAAGAAAAGGAGCATTCCTATAAAAGCAAGCTACATCCAATCAAGGAGCATTCCTACCATAAGTGGAGCATCATGGAGTCTTCATCTAAGTGTTGCCATTCAAACTCCATTCAAGGGCCACCAAAGCTCCTCCATATCTCCACCATAGCTCCACCATAATCATTTATTGGCTGGAAACATCTCAACATCTACGTAGAACAACAAAGAACAAGGTGGAAAAATATGTTTGAAGGCCTTCAAGAAGGCGTTGATAAGACAAGGGCATGCAAAGGAAAGAGGATGCCACTTGTCATCCTCCAAAAGAACCCTAGAAAATGCTCACAAAGGAGATGTTACGACATCATCTTGGTGGTAGAGAAGTTATGTACAACAAGAAGAGTTACAGTTAGGTAGACGCATAAGCAAAAATGTCTTTCTAGACAACGCATGAAGTGGGAGTGAAGAGTAACATCTCAAGCATATGAGACACTTGTCACAAGCATTGAGACAAGATTGGGGCCTCCACCAAACATCTGAAGCTCTCTTGAGCGTTTGAGAAAATGGTTGTGACACTTGTCACACCTTTGACCGCCTATTAAAGATGACTTGGATGGCAACAATGGAAGCAAGCAACTCGACATCAACAAAAGTTATAAACTCATAAATAATGACAACAAGTGAGTCTAAAGCGACTCAATAGTAACACAGTACCATCTTGGTAGTAGCTTGACAAATACATGACAAAAAATCAACAACACTTCGAGAGCAATTCAAAGTATCCAAAAGCATAAGTGAAGAACATTAATCTTGGTCAAACGGGTCAAGGAAGCATTAAAGTGAGTGTTGAAGCAAATAGCAAGTGGAAGAATCTTCCATTACTCATAGCACCCAAGAAGGACAGTCTACTATCGGTTTCATAAAGGTACAATTTACCATCTAAATTAATTTCCTTAAAAAGAGAGTTATAAGGTTATATTATAAGGTTGAACTATTGAAAGGAATCAATCTTCATTTGAAAGCAAAACTTTGGGAAATTAAATATCAAATTTGACTAATATTTGTAGAACATAACTTAGGAGAAATAAGGGATACTACTTGGAATTAATCCATTTAAATTTTGTAAATATTAATGTGTTCTATTTTTCCAAATTTGGGAGTCATAAGGGCTACAACTCCAAACTAGGTTATTGGAAATTAGAAACAATCTAAGGGATATAAAAAGAGGTTATTAATATTTTTTACTAAGGTTGGAAAATTATAATATTCTTGTCTCAAAAACTTCTCAAAAGGGACAAAAGAAATCCAACATTGAAACCTCTTCAAAATTGAAAAGTGCTTAGTTCAATAAGAGTAATAAGGTGTTAAGAAGTTGATTCTTGATATTTACAAAATTTGTACAAAATCAACTAAAATTGAACTATATTTTTACAAAAGCACTATCTCATAAAATATCTAGGAAGACATAAAGTACTAAAACAACATCATGGAGTGTTGGTATATAGATTTAGGTGCAAGTAAGCATATGACAAGAAACATACATTGGTTCAATTTTTTGAAGAAGATAAATGAAAAGCCAGTTGTAGTAGCAGATAAAAAAACATATGAAGTAAAAGGAATTGGAAATATTCTAGTAAATCTTAAGGATGGAAGAGGTATAATAAAAAATGTATTGTATGTTCTAGGATTAACCACCAATCTTATTTATGTTTCTCAACTCATGGATCAAGACTTAACTGTTGAGTTCAAGGTTCTCACTGGCAAGAAGCAATGTCACATCTCTAGATAGGGAATAATGATATCATTAGAATCATATAAAAATGGCCTATTTGTCCTATACAATGCTATTCACTCAACTCTTTCAATCAATGCTTCAAAGCTATGGCATAAACGACTAGGACATACCAGTAAGACATCAATGAAGTAATTATTCAGATATCAAATGGTCGAAGGACTACCTAGCTTATCTTCAAAATCTACTATATGTACAGAATGTTTAGCAATAAAAAAACATAGAATTCCTTTCAAAATTCATCAACACAGAGTTCAACATCCTCTAGAAATAATATATACAAATTTGTGTGGACCAATGAAAGTTGATAGTGTTGGAGGACATAAATACTTCTAGATATTTGTTGATAATCATACTAGAAAAATATGGGTATATATAATGAAGTATAAATGAGAAGCATTTAGCTACTTCAAAAAAATCAAACTTCAACTTGAAAAAGAATCAGGAAAGACCATAAAAGCACTTCGTTCAGATAGAGGAGGAGAATTTATTTCTAAAAACATTGACTATTTTCTTTAAGACAATGGAATATAAAGACAACTTACTACAATAGACTCACCTCAAAAAAATGGAATTGCAGAAAGAAGAAATAGATCAATAATAAAAATGGTAATATGTATGTTAACAGAAGCACAACTTGATCACAAATACTGGGCTGAAGCAGTACAAACAATAGTCTATATACAAAATAGACTACCAACAAGAGTACTCAAGCATATTACTCCAACTTAATAAATGAATGCAATGAAGTGCATGATGATGTAATGCAAATGTTTTTTTTTGTATTTTGATGTTTTGTATTGTTTTGTGTTTTTATGTTTTCTGATTTGTTTGAAACTTTTGATATTTTTTGTTGTTTTTATTTTAATTTTTTTATGCATGTTGTGTCATGCATGAAATGCCTACAAATGAATAATTTTAAGGGGTTCATGTTCCTCAACACCTTCAAGAGAGGTGATATGGTAAGTCCCTGGTCCTATCTTTTGTGTAATGATAAATGGGCCTAACTTGTTTGCCACCAATTTGTATTGCAAGTACAATGGTAAATTAGAGTTTTGTTAATTTTCTTTTAGCACAAGGTCTCTAGATTTGAACTCCATTATGTGGACTTTCATATTGTAATATTTTTTAAAGTGGTAAAATAAACATGGAGATATCGAGAGCATTAACTTGCCATTCATTAAGAAGAGTCAATTGATCAAGGTGAGCTTGTCATGTGGTGTTATCATTGATTAACTCTTGCAATGCAATGTGAAAAAAAGGGATTTCCAACTCTAGGGGCATAATGGCCTTAGCACCATAGACTAGAAAAAATTGGGTTTCCCTAGTGGGTGTGAAAATGCTAGTGCGATAAGCCCATAATGCAAGAGGTAGTTGAAGATGCCAATCTTTGTGGTTTTCCTTGATGGTTTTCTCAAGGATGGCAACTACACTTTTATTAGATGAATTTGCTTATCCATTTGCCTATGGATAATAGGGCATAACAAAGCTGTGCTGAATGTTGTACTTTTAAGTCAAGGCACACACATCTTTTTTTTGAATGGAAGCTCATTATCCAAGATGATTTTGGATGGAATACCAAAATGACATATGATGTTATGGAGTATTAATTCTACAATTTAAGATCTAGTCATAGTGGTAAAAGGGATAGCTTCCACCCATTTAGTAAAGTATTATTTGGTCGTTAAGATAAATGAGTGATGGCCAAAATATGGGGGTGAGATTTTCTCAATTAAATCAAAACCACACTGAGAGAAAGACCATACTGATTGAATTGGTTGTAAGGCTTGAGAAGGCAATTATGAAATATTAGCATGATGCTAGCATTTCATGCACTTTTGGACATAAGCACAACAATCCTTTTCCAAAGTAGACCAATAATAGCCCATTTGAAGGATGCACTTAGCGATGACCATGACACTAAAATGGCCACCATAGGTACCATCATGAGCTTGCAATTTTTCCCAAGTAGATTCTTGGATCTCAAGACAATGAAGGAGAAGACCATTATAGCTTTGATGATACAGGATGTCTCCTAATAAGACATACTTGGTCACTTTCTGCTTAAATATTAATTTTACGATAGATGATAGCCCCAAATGGATACTTCCAAGCTTCAGTAAATATTTTAGTTGGAAAAGCCAATCTTGATAAGCTTGTATTTTGATTGAATGAATAGCTTGCTCCCATTGTGATTCATCATGCATCAATATGGATTGGAAGACAACCTTAATATGAATGGTCATGCCATTATCATAAGGACCCTTAGGATGCTTGCTTCAAAAATTCATGTACCTGATAGAACCGTTCTTGATTCAGTTAGATCTGGATCATGTGGACAACTTCTTTTTCAGTTGAAGCTTCATATGAAATTGTTGATTACAAAAGTGTTTTGACTTGGATGGTTGTAATATCATTAGACAGGTTCTGTAAGATAAAGGACCCCAAAGAGGCCATTATATCTGTGAAATGATTTGATGAGTGTTGTGGCCGCTCCACTACGTACCCCAAAAATTGGGGACCCACCTCTTGATTTTCATGTTCAAGATTTTGATTATTTTGTGAGTGTCTTGTGAGTTCACGTGCGTTCCAGGGGATAGTGTGTGTCATTTTGCTGTCAACAATTTTGTGATGATTTTGTTGTCAATTTATCGCTGACAGTTTTTCGACGACTTTTGTCGTCGATTTTTTGTCGACGACTTTTGTCGTCATTTTCTTGTCGATGACTTTTTCTTGTCGACAATATTTTATTGTTGACGTCTTTTTTTATTGTTGTCGACAACTTTTATCATCATTTTTGTTTATGACAACTTTGTCGTCATTTTTGTTTATGACAACTTTATCGTCATTTTTTTTTTGTTTTTAGCAAGTTTATTGTCGAGTGTTGGTGTTTCTTGTCATGGGTGGTTCAGATAATGAAAACAATAAAAAATAATAATAAAAGAATATAATCTAATATATATTATATAGTATATAATATAATATATATTATATTATATAGAAACAAAAATAAAAATAAAAATAAAAAGGGATAGTAAAAAGAAAATTTATAAATATAAAAAAAGCCATATGGCTTTCTTTTCGTTTGAAAGTAATGGATTCTTTTGACTATAAGTGCCGATGGTAGGAGTTTAGTTTAGAGTGTATTGTTTTGTGTTGAAATTTTAAATATTTTAATAAATTAATGATACTTTATGCTATGGTTTAATTTTGGGTTTACTTTCTTGCAGGTGGCGACGAGACGGACAACAAGGATACCCACGTGGGACACAGATTTTGACCAAGACTAAGTTAGACGATGAGGCGTAGGTGAAAGGCTACGGTGGAAGGAAAATGAAGACCCGGTTGCCTTCGAAGCTCTAGCATGAGCTATGGATGACAAGGCCCCTCCCACGTGGACGATGTACAAGGTGCCAAACGCAGGGCATGGAGTGATGCTACACAATAAGGGATTCATAAAATTGACAGATCGACGATACGTCGGGAGACCACCAGGATTTTCGAGGCGATGTGGTTAGTGTGATGGTGATGAGATACCTCATTCAGTCAATCGACGAATAGAACAAGATGAACCCAATGATGAGAAAATAGCATGCGACGTCACCCGAAGGTCAATATGGAAGCGACGAATGTGCTAACGGGAGATTCAGTGAGGACATGTTGCCAACAATGAGGGAACATGTCAATGGTCTCACATGGCATAAGAAGTGGAGGACGAAAGATGCTAGACATACCTCAGTGGATGAAAGACGCAGTTGAAGATGTGGTCGCCGTGGAGAACAGTCCGATGTTGGTTGTCGTGACACACACACCCAAATTTAGGAGTGAGATACACACATCACCAGACTAATAAATGTGGGCACAAGACATTGATCGATGGAAAGTGATGGGAACACAATACAGTGTACAAAAGTTGTCACGATGCACAAGAGCATTGCCAGGTGGATGGCAACACAGCTGGAATCTACGAGCAAGGGCGGACAAAAATCATTTGAAATTTCTTTCATTTTCTTCGTGGTTGTCGGGCGTCGTGGCATTCATAGCCGTAGTGCAGCAGCACAGCACTACAACTATCAATAATATTGCTAACGCATCGGTATAGGTAGACAACGATAGACTAAGAAGTTAGCAATAGGTAGACAACGGCAGACTAAGAAGTTTCAGGCACCGGACGAGGATTCCATCCACGGTAGGGTAGATGGTAGTTTTCAACATTTCCATTTAAAACAAGTGAATTCGACAGAGTTGTGAGCAGCATAGACCGCCAAAGATATTGGATAGCCCAAGATGGGTTGTTAAGAGTTCATGTGGTCAGTTTGAGAAATAGTCTACAACATATGTCAATGTGGCTAACAGACCACCAGAGCTCGATTTTTGAGGATGGCGATCACGCAGCATATGGACGAATTCGATCGAACACCAGAGTTAAAGTAAAGAAGGGATTTCAAGATACTCTTTGGGCACAAATTTGAAACTTGTACAGATTAAATACCCAGCTCCCGTACAGGATAATGATGTAAACATGTGTTTGAGTATGCCAGTGAATGTTTGTTGGGGATGGTGGGCTGTGTTGCCAGGTGAATGTGAGATACATGGTAGAATCACAACGCAGCAGACAAGTTTGACAAAAGGGGTTTGCAAAAGAACAATGAGCTTGCTGTTGAGCACCATAGTTGTATTATTAGAGCAGCAAAACTGGGGCAGTTGTTAAGACACTAGATCATTGCTTTGAAGTTCAAAGTCTATTACCACAGTAGTGATTCTCATCAGTGATAATCAGAGAGAACATTTTCTGGAAGTTTTCAAATGTCACGGTGGCAAAATAGCTCAATAAGAGTCCAAGTTTAGAGTGGAGGATGTTTCCCGGGGGTTACACTGTTGACGTAGTGGATGTGGACTGAGTAGTGGATAGCCCAATAAGTCAGATGACATTGAAAACATCTAAAATTACCCTCTGTAGCCAAAATAAAAAACCCGCTTTACAATATAGATTGGCAGCGATTGGTGACATGACAACTGTGAATGACAAATGGTACAACGGTTTCATATAATGGTGATAAGGCAAGTTTAGAGTGCAATCCACATGGCAATAGACGGTAGAAGGGTTTTACACCAGCACATAGTCATAATGATAGTGGTGAAACGGGCACAATTTGCTGATGAAATGGTAGACCATGACAATGATGTCTACGGCGATGGACGTGGACGCGCATTGGCGAGAAGTGAAATGGACGACCGGGCGCCGAAGTGAACGGAGATGCAAGGGATAGCGTACGATGATTATTATTAATTTTGTAATCCACGGTGACTACGAAGGCCATGGGGCATTTTGACTGACTATAAGGGCCAGGGCCAAGACTTCCATGCACGATTCATTAAAAGATAAAGGAAGTTATTCAAAGAATAAAAATAATAAAACGTAATGAAGTGGATGCCTTATCAAAGGATACGGTATGCCCATTTTTATTATATTTGTTTGGTCAAATGCATTACGGAAGGATGTGTTATGGAAACGTTGGAAATAAGATAACGAAGGGTTGCATGCAAAGCTGCGTTGGAAAACAAAACAGTTTCTTGGAAAAAGAAACGAATAACCTCCCATTGGAAATGAAACGGAAGGATAGGCAACGAAGAGTTTCAGAGTGGAGTTCAAATACACCATCGAAATATGGATAAGGGGTTGGAAACTTCTAAAACAGAGTTGCAGAGCTGAGGGCAAGAGGCCATTCTGAACCTACTTTGGATTGTTTTTCTTCCAATTTTTTGGTTTTGGAGAACCATATTTTTCCCATGTACAAGGACATATTTTTAATGTAGATAGTTTTTCAGAAAGTTGCATCTTATGGACAAGAAATGAGGAGTCATTTTCTGCATGCAAGATTAAATGTCTATTTTTTTTCCCTTTTCAAATATTAGGCTTATAAATGGAGTTTATGCAAGTTTCTTGATTGCTTCATGTGAATGCTTAAATCTAAAAACCTCATTTAAACCCTAGGAGCCAGCACTTAGCTTATCCGGATTGTGCTTGTTTTGCAAGTCCAATAGGTTAGGTTGCATGCATGAAAACCTCACATCTTCGGTTTTACCGGAATAAGATAGCACCAAACTAAATGTATCGTGTGTTTCATTTTCTGCATTTCATTTTCATTTTTCTGCATTTTATTTTTCTAGAAATTTTAATTTTTTATTTATTTTCAAGCATTAAAATAAACATTAAAAAATTTTCTTGATGCTATACCATTCCAATTTGGTTACTATATTTTCCATAAGCTCCTTGTACAATTTTAATATTGGACATTGATATTGGTATATTTCCTTTATTTGGTCTACTATGAGCAAGGAGTCGCCAAAGATATTGTCATTTGATCTTCATGACGATGGTTGTTTGGAGACCCAAAATGATAGCCTCATATTCATTATTGTTATTGGTGTATGGGAAGTCGAGTTTGAATGAAAAGGGCATAGGAGCTCCCTGTAGTGTGAAAAACATGACTTCAATACCACCCCCTTGCTCGTATTAAAACCATCAAAGAACAAAGTCATGTTAGCGTCATTTTTAGGCTCTTCAAGTTTTGGCAAGTTAGATAATGCAACGACTACATCATCAAGCAACTCGATGGTGAGAGGCTTTTCAACCTAAAGAGAAGTCTCTGCAAGTTGATCTATGATAACTTGACCTTTTACAGATTTTTGACTTATAAACTTGAGGTCAAATTCAGTCAGCAGTATAATCCATTTTGTGATACAAGTGTTTATGATAAGTGTGACTCATCATGTACCATAAAGGATTTTCTTTGGATATGACATACATCATATGATTTAACATATAATATCAAAGCTTCTTGGTGGTGAAAACTGTTGCTAGGCAAAGCTTCTTGATGTATGCATATTTGAGCTCGTAGCTCACCAAGGTGCGACTATATATCTTGTTCCTTGTTTACTGCATTATTTTATGCCAACATGGTCCCTAAGGCAAATTCAGTGGCTAAAATGTACAATAGGAAAAATACACCTAGTATGGGTGGGGCTAGGATTGGTGGCAATGCCAAGTACTACTTAATCTCATCAAAGGTCTTTTGGCACTCCTCGTCCCAATGAAATGGGACCCCCATTTGCAATAGTCTATTCATGGGTCGATATTTATCTGATAATTGCGCTATGAAACATTGGATAAATACTACTTTACCTTGTAAGCTATGAAGTTGCTTAAGGTTGGTGGGAGGGAGAATTTCAAGAATTGTTTTGACCTTCACAGAATAAACTTCAATCCCTCATTTAGAGACTATAAAGCCCAAAAAAAATTTGAATGTGACTCTGAAGACACATTTTTTGGGGTTTAGTAACATTTTGCTCGATGAGGCAATTGAAGACTTTTCTAAGCACATCAACATGCTCGTAATGCAATAGATATTTGGCTAGCAAATCATATATATAATCCTTTAGGATAATATGCATATAGTCATGAAATATGTAAGTCATAGCCCACTGATAGGTTGCACCAATATTTTTAAGGAAAAATAGAATTACCTTGTAGTAAAATGTTTTCCAAGGAGTGGTAAAGGCTATTTTGGTTGATCCTCAGGTTTGACCCAGATTTGATTATAACTTGAAAAACATTCCATGAGAGACAATATTTCATGAACTACGGTGGTTTCAACTAGTGCATCGATGCTAGGAAGAGGAAATTCATCCTTGGGTTTCACCTTGTTGAGACCTCTAAAGTTTGTACATATGTGAATCCTCCCATATGGTTTGCTCATGGGTACCATGGTTGATACCCATTGGGGATAATCTATGGGTTGGATGAATTCTACATCCAATAACTTTTGTAATTCATTCTTTACCATCAAGGCAATTTTTGGATGCATCTTATGAAGTTTTTTTTTAACCGATTTTATGTTTGTGTCTAGTGTAATATTATGCATAACCAAATTTGGGTCAAGACCTAGCATATCCTTGTATGACCAAGCAAAACTTAATTTCTTCTATATCAATAGAGATGTAATAATGGCTCGTTCTTCTTAGGATAAGCTTTCTCCCAATTTCACATTTTTTTGAGCCTTAGGATCATCACCAATATTAGCATTAAAGGTGTCTTCTATTGACATATGATATCCCTCCTTAATTTGATGAGGTGTAGGGATCAAATGGATGTCATCAGTTGGGTTTGGATAGTCGATCATATCGGGTTAGACCTCAACCTAACAAACATCTTCGAATGACCCTTGTGAGAAGTGAAATGGTTTAGCATTTCCTCACAAGGGAAGAACTCCGATGATGGGGATGATGCAATGTGATCAAAATTGATGGCCTCAGGGTTGAAGTACAAATTTTTTTAAGTATCACTAGGATTTTGAAGTGGCATGGTTAAATCAATGGAGACCATTTTGTCTCCATTAGTGGATGGGAGTGATGTTTCAATGATTTAAAGACTTAGATATATCGGATGTGGCTCAAGTAAAAATGGGATAACTGATTGGGCCTATGGGGGGTAAAATGATGGGGTCTTCTAGAGGTAAAAGGTCCTCCCAAGTAGGTGGGTGTGGCGGAAATCCCTATGATACAACGCATCTAGATTTATAAGATCAAATTTTATTCATTCATTGTTAGCTTATTGAAGATGATGAGGACCTAGATATGCTAGCTTGGTATGACCTTCGTATTCCTCAAGTGTCTCATTGACTAGTTTATGAGGTTGTTGTATGTAGCACAAATCGAGGTAAACGATCTCTATCACATCCTCATATTCATTTTGTACCTCGTTGATGATATAAAAAAATTGATGATACTGATGAGGATTGAGGTAAGATAGTCTTGTCTCATCTTCGCACTCTTTGGGTGTATTTTTTGGAAATTTTGAGTAATTGAGTTGTCATTGATGTCAAGAGTCAGTTTTAGTGAGCAATGCAAGAAGTAGTTCCAAAATTATGCAAAGGAAAGTCCACGTCTAGTTGGTTAGATTCGGTTTCAGGTGGTCAAATAAGGTTCAAAGAGCAATGAAGAGGCCCAAGCAAAATAATATTATAATATTTTATTATAATATTAAAAGGGGAGATTTAAATTAATTTAAATAATTTCATTATAAATTAATTTATTAATTAATTTAATTAACTTCTAAAGTTATTAAGTTAATTATAGATTAATTATAATTTAATTATAAAATTAATTTATGTTAATTAAAATAAATAATCCTAAATATATGATTATAAATTTTATTTTATAATTCGAATCTGAAAATTGAAATTATCCACCAATGTTTTCAAATCTTGGTCTATGCATATAAAAGGGGGGCATGACTTTGTCTAAACACATCCATGTCATTCACATGTGCTATGCTCTCGACGATCGTGCGCAAAGGGAAGAAGATATTTTGCATTTCAAAGTTTTTGGTGGCAGATAATAATACAAAGAGGAGCGGAGCTCCTTCTTCATCACACAATGTTGTGTAGCACAGCTAGAAATCGAGGGAGGTGATAAGTGTGGCAGGCTCATGGTGCAAGGTTCAAAACCTTTCGTCTTTAGTTTTTGCAAAGCGGGAGTGATTGGGTTTTTATGCACTGGACCGTCGGGGAAGGTACAAAGGGAAAGTATTAGCTTTCCTATTTTTGGGAAGGCATTTAGCCCATGTGGGGAGAGGTTCTGTGTTCAAAACCCACAAAGGTCCTTTTGCATAGAGAGAGGTATGCGCTCATGATTTGCCAAGGTTAATTTTTATTTTTGGATTTGGTAAAGGTTGAATAAAAATAAATATTTTTGAGGGTTATAAAGTTTATTTCTAAATTTTGATTATTGATAATTTGAGGGAGATAAAAGGATAGGAAGAATTATTTTTTAGGGTTTGGTTTTGGAGGTTGTTAATTAAATATTGGATATTATAAGGAGTAATTGAGTAATTAATTTTTGTATGCTTTGATGATTGCTAATTTCAAAGAAGGAGTAATAAGGTGTATTTGAGTTTGATTATTTTTGTGATTGAGAAATATTTTTGAAGAGAGTTAGTGTGATATTTTTGTCATCTAACCATTGAAATTGGCAAAGAAGAAAATTATGTTTAAGACAGATTTTGAGGTCATTTTATTCATAAAAAAAAAGGTATGGGAACATCTTCCTAGTGAGTGATTGTTGAATGTTGTGAATGCTAAGTTGGAGTGAAAAGGCTTGTTTGGTAAGCATTGTTGAGTTTGGTTTTTATGGAATGAAAGTTGATTCTAGAAACCTTGTTTGATAAGCATTGTTGGAAATATTGAGTAAATATTTCATATGCTTGAGCTAGGGTTTGTGCAAAGAACATGAGTATCATTGTTATGTGAAGTGGTGAACTAGGGTTTGCAAAGATCATGAGTATCATTTTTATATGAGGATTGTTTGATTAGCATTGTTGTTGAAGTTATTGGTTGAGTGAAGAACTTGAACTAGGGTTTGTAAAGATCATGAGTATCATTGTTATGTGAGGATTGTTTGATTAAAATTTTTGTTGAAGTGATTGGTTGAGTGGAAGTTATTGAGCTTAGTTGAGTGGATGTGTTGAAGTGATAGTTCAAGTTCTATGAAAAAAATTGTTCCATATTCTAAATTGATTTGAGAAAGAGGTTGAGTGTTTTTAAGTGTGAAACATATTGAGTCTCTAACAATTATCTATATGTTTCTATGGTAAAAAGAGATATTGAAAGTGATTGAGCATTGTAGTGAATATGAAGCATATTGAGTCTCTAATAATTCTTTATATGTTTCTGTGAGATTGGATAAGTTCTAGTGAGGACTTGTTGAGCAGATTTGAGGTAAGTCTTAGAGAAGACTTGTGGACAGATTGGTGTGAGATTTTGTGGAAGCTTACAATACAAATTTGAAGACAGAGATTGAGACAAGTCTTGGTGAAGACTTGTTGAGCAGATTGGACAAGTTCTTGAGAGGACTTGTGGGCATAATTGAGATAAGTCTTAAAGAAGACTTAAGAGCAGATTGGACAAGTTCTAGAGAGAACTTGTGGATATATTAGTGTGAGCTTTTGTGGAAGCTTATAAGGAATATTTGAGACAAGTCTTTGAGAAGACTTGTGAGCATAGTTGGTTGATTGATTTGTTCAAACCTTGAGTTAAGGTTTGGGGTATATCCAACAGAGTTTATTCATGATTAAGTCAAGATTTGTGTTAAGGCTTGAGGATAGAGATTGGACAGATTTTTGCTAGACCAAAGGACTATGTTTAGTGTAGATCAGAGGATAAATATTGAGGACATATTTGTACTAGTCCAAAGGACTATGTTTAGTGCATATTTGAGGATAGAGTTTTGTGTAGATTTAAAGATAGGTTTTTTCTAGACCAGAGACAGATATTATGCAAATTTTTGCTAGACCAAAGCATTGTGTTTAGTACAAATTTGAGACAGAGCTGAGAGCAAGCTTTGGAGGTGACAAAGTATAGAGTATGACAGTCTCCAATGGATATATATCCATTAGCCAAGGAAGTGAGGATAGGTATTTTGATTGGGGACAAGAGTATTTAGTGGATAGATATCCATTAGCCCATGTAGTGGAGGCAATAGTTCTTCTAGATGATCACCAGCCATAGTTGAGGAGAAAGGATTTCTCCTATGTATAGAGATCCATGAACTTGATCAGGGAATTGGTGTCTCCTTTGGATAGAGGTCCATAAACATTGTAATAGGGAAAGGATTCCCAAGATATTTATTGAAAAAATATTAGTAAAATATTTTCTCCGTGGAGTAGCCCACATTGGGTGAACCACATTAAATTGGTATCTCTATTGTGTGTGGTGATTTACGCATTGCTTTGATTACTATTATTGATATTTATATTGATACATTACATAATATTTATTAGGAAAGAAAAGTAAAAAGTTTTCTTATACTGTTCACCCCCCCTCAGTATAAGCTTGTGTTCTTCAGTATCATTGTGAGAATCAAAGTGTTCGATTGAAACCATTGTGATGGGGATATGATCTCTTAGTAGATGAGGATAGCCTAGGTTGGTATCCTCATTCTCATAAATGTTCACACCAAATCCTAGTGTTAGGCATTAGAGGAAATATGCTAGGAGGTCATATGGCATGTGCACTGAGTACCCTAAGCAAAATTTATCCATTGGGAACTAGTATTATGGTAGGAAGTGTGTGCGAAGATCTTGTTCATATAGGCCTAAACCACTACCATTCCAATGGAAATGATAGAAGTACCTCAAGGCAAACTCTATATTGGACATATATCCTATATTTATTGAGAATGGTTCATCGTCATGACTTCTTGTGGAAAATTTCTCTATTGGATCATCAAATCCTCCATAAACAAAATTTATTTGATTTGGGAGGACTCCCAAGTGTACAATAGTACCAATGGAAAAATACAAGACATGGGGTCTACCCATGTCTTGAGAAATCTCGATGAGTAGCATAAATGTAATATTTTTAACCAAGTACTCACCGATACTAGGGTTTGCCAAGTGAATTGTGACTTATGATGAAGGCAACGGAGAATATGGAGGTGAAATAGGTGTGACATAGAATGGTTCATCTATCATAGCTGATAATTCATCCCTCTCCATGGGGATTGGAATATCCACTGCAAAGATAGTTAGGATGAATGATTAAGTTTTATCACTTGGATCTTTCATTTTTTTCTCACTCGATGAACCCGATGATGAAGGGACTTCAGATGAATCCAACAATGAGGGTTGAGATGACAGTGATGATGTGGATGGATCAAGGGATGAAGATGATAATTTTGATAAAGTTTATAGATTTTTGGTAGGGTTATTATGCTGAATATCCAGGTGTGTGGAAGGCAAGACTAAGTCTTATGTATTACTGACCAGGTTGACATATTTAAATGGTTCAAAATTCGAAGGAACTATGTGAACCTATCCCTCATGGAAATACATAATACACCAATTAGTATGGATGGAACACATATCATGTCCTTGATCTAGGGTCACTCAAGAAATATATTGTATTGCATCACACCTTTTATGATGTGGCATATTACTAGAATTATTTTTAGTCCAACCTGTATAGGAAGGACTATAGTGCTGACTATGTAGCATAGGGTATCATTAAATAATCTCAAGGTGAAGTTGGATTCCATGATGTGTGACAATAGGAGACTTAGATGATTAAGGGTGACTTTGATAATGATATTTATTGAGGACCCCATGTTGATCAATACCTGTTTGTAGGGAATCTTGTTGATGCAAGCAATGATGTGCAATGGAGGATGAGATATATTGGTGGGCATGGGTTTGATATTATGATTATAAAAGGTTATAACAGGATCATTGTATGTTTGGATATGCCCCACAAAATTGGTGAAAGCATTTGGATCTTGGGTTGTAGTTTCAATTTATTTTAAAATCTCCATTAGAGCTTCACATTGTCTCAATGATTGTTGTATGAGCTTGTAAATGGATATTTTTGCAGATGTCATTCATATGCTTTGAGTAAGCCTACCCTTAATTATCACCACTAGCTAAGGTGGTGGGCCTTGGATTGAGTTTTGTACTAGCAAGGGTTGTGGTGTAGAGGGAGTGTTACTGAGAATTGTAGGTGGTGCAACTTGCTCATATCTACTATTTATCATGAAAATGTTAACCATACCGATAAAATATTGATTGGGTGGGGTCATATGGACCTCATTAACTTGTCTAATTTGATAATTCTTGACCTCATGGGAAAGCAAGGGATCCTTAAAAATACCCATTTTTTGATTGTCAGGGGTGAGAAGATTATCAATTTGTAATTTTTTTTGTCTAGTATATAATGTAATAGATTTTTAAATGTGTAGCACACCTGGATATCATGACACTTTTGTCAATCATATGCGTAGTATTGATCCTCCTATACCATTTAGGTTTTTATTTATTTGGATCAAGGTTACAAAACTTGGGTAGGATAATGGCCTTTCCCTTGCATAGTCAGTTGAAAAGGGTTGCCATAGGATCAAGCAATGGTGTATAAGAGTGAGGTGGGTGGTGTTGCTGATTTTACACCTAATCGCATTGATTTTGACTATTGTATTGCACAAGAGGAGGTTGCACATGATGTTGTGGCAGTAATTACTTCTTAGGATGAGATGCACTAAGGACAACCTGATTGACCAAAGATGATATTTGTTGTGTTTGGTTTCCTCTGAGGTTTTTATTCCACTCATTTCAGAGTTTGATATCACCCTCTTAAAATTTGACATCCTCTATGAATTTGGATTTTTTCAAAGCCTCTTCAAATGTTTGATACTATTGCAATTATAATAGAAGCGATATGTGCTTTGACTAACATTTTGTAAATATTCAGGTTAATTCAGTGAGAGGTAAAGTAAAAGATAACTTGGATATTAATTTTCTCCATCTATTACCATAATTAGTGGTTGTCTCATCATAAAATTATTTGAGGTTTGATAGGTCAGTCAGGTTAGCCTTCTTTTTGGAACTGAATGAGAAGCATTCTAAAAATGCATTTTCCAACTGCTCAAAATTATATATGCTATGTCTAGGTAGTTGATTGAACCACTCTAATGCTAGGCCAAAGAGTGTATTCAAGAAGATCCTTAACAACAAGGTATCATATTCTTACAGTTGGAAGTATAGTTACATGCTCTTGTGCATCCATGTATCCCTTAAATTTATCTAGTTTTGGTATTTTGAAATAGTTGGGATAGGGAGGACACAGAACTAATGGGTGTAGGGATTGATTTCATCACTGATGCAATGTAGGATTTTGATAGCCTACTCTTTTCTTCTCTAACAATTTGATACACTCTATAAGGATCTTATAAGCTTGATATGATATGATCTCATCTTCTTGGATTGGTCTTCATGAATGAAGAGGCAGGAGATTCTTTTTGGATCGAGGTGGTTGAATGTAATCATCAACCACATATTTTTTGAGTAACTTAGGATACCTTTGATCCTAATAATCGGGTTTCAGATCTTCATAGATCTCATAGTCCACCTAGAAATCTAGTGGTTGATACTGTTGTAGCCTTTGAATATGGGTGGATGCATGAGAAAGGCAACTTTATATTAATCTAGGAGGTAATTCATGATGTTGCATAGGGTGCCTTTGATTGGTTTGTGGCCTATAAGTACTAGGCGTAAGGACTTTGTCATAAGACCCTATGTGATTGCTCCTCACACAATATTTTCTCACACACTTTTTCCTCATGTAATCTTTGATCATGCAACCTTTTGCATTGCACTCTTTGTTGTTCTATGTGATCTTATTCTAGGTATTCTTTCTCCTATTCTAAGAACTCTCACTCATATTCTAGGTGCTCTTGGTCTATTTTCAACCTATTTAACTATAGTTGGTGTGATTGCTCTTATTAACTCATGTTTGACCTAGGTGTTTAATCTACCTGATTGGTAGTGTAATGTCATTGAGCTCTGATGTTAACATGAGAGGATTTGGCTCATTCTATACGTGTAATGAAAGTAGCAACCCATTTCCCTTGATCAAGGTAAGCCACATTAACATGATGCTCAAATATGGGAGTGACATCTGATGAGTTTCATTGTGTCTCATCATTTAATCTCAATGATTTATCAATCTAGGGTGGTGTCCAAGGCTGTCTATGATAGAAGGCTAGGGCAGAGTACAATTCAGGCATTCAGATTTCAAGCATTTATTGGTGAAGCAGATTTTGGTTTAGCCTTTTGGTGTCACACTAAACCTAGTCTGAAGAATGGAAACTAAAATAAATTACAAGAATTGAAAACTAATTTTAAGTTGCAAGAATTGAAATCTAACTATAATTGCATGAATTAAAATTGCTAAATTGAAATCTAATCTACTTTTGCAGAATTGAAATTGCTGAAATGAAATCCTAAGTTACTTTTGCAGAATTGAAATTGTTGAAATGAAATCCTAAGTTACATTTGCAGAATTGAAATCTAGTTACTTTTGCATAATTGAAATGATGCTTGTAAATGAAACTTATTCTAAAAACACCTGTCAATTCCCTGCCACAAAAGGTCGTCAAACTTCTGCTATAGGAATTGACAGCAAAATGAAATATGCTAAAAATGAAAAGTTGCTAAAACAGGAAAAACATGGAAAGAAAAGTAAAAATGCTTAATATAATTTGTCAACTGACATACACACAAATTTTGTACACAAACATAATAGAAAACATAAATCACATAATACAAAATAAAAATAAGAAAATGAAATCTGGCAAGCAATCTATTAATTCTGCTATAGCAAAATTACAGATTAAAACCTGCCATAAAATCCCTCCTTCTAGATATGAAAGTGGGTCCATACTTCCTGATCTATAAGGAGGTGAAAAGCACTCCTTAACTAATGAAAACTTAGAACAAAAAATTATAAAATAGCTGCACTTTTATTGATGACAAAACATGCTGAAAACTATTACAGAAAATTATTGTACAGTCCTAATTGCTGTAATTGAAAACTCTCCTCTATTCTAATTCCTAATTGGCTCAACCAAGGAGGGATTTGTGTTATTTATATAAATATTTACAACATATCCCATGCTCAAATCAGCCTATGTGCTGCTTTACAATGATTTGCCAATAATTTTGGATCTGAAATAAATGCAAATATGGATAGTTTGTGTTGTAGTAGTAGTCATTGGCCCTTAGAAAGCATCTTTAGTGGTGGGAGTACATGGAAGGAGTCTAGAAATATCTCACACATCATTCTCCACTTCAGAATATGTCATTCCTATCTTGCAAACAACTTTCTATTATGTTGTAGTTTTTTTGGGTTTATCCTAGAAGAGGATCAAAATTGATATTTTCCATGAATGGTGGCTTTGGACGGCAAGGATAGCAAAATCAGATGGGAGATATTTTCCCTTAAAATTCTCAACCTTATTTACCTTTTTCCACCATCAAAAATAGTCAAAAATTCAAAAAGCACTTTTCTGTTCTCATTCCGAAGATAAGTGGCTCATTCCGAAGAGACTATATTTCTCATTTCGAAGATGTCTTGTTCATTCCGAAGATCTTCGAAATGAACAACTGTGTTCTCTTCAAATTATTTTAGCTGCATTTCTCAAGTGGATTAGCCCTCAGGATCAAATTTCAATAGCTTTCATTCCTCTCCATGTGTGAATTTCATGCCTTGCCATTCATTGGTAGCTTACTGGAATTTACATGGTAAATTACTACATTTTCTAGTTCTGCTGCATAGTTGTAAAATATTGGCATTTCTTGCAAATTCAAATAAATTAGAACATGGAAAAATTATTCAAATATCAACATGAAGGAGTACATAAAGTTGCTATTGAATTTATACACTTCATTCACCAAGTAACCATGTTGAAATAGTGCTACAATGCTGCACAATTGTTCCTGCTCTGTTATACCCTGTTGCTGCCTATTTAGACCATGTGGGAATGCTTATAAATAGGTCAGATGTCTTATATAGTCCTTCTAAACTCATTCCATCCATATCCTCATGCTTTTCTTGACAACTTCAAGGTGTTTCTATAAAGTGACAGCTTGCTGATTTTTATATGGCTGTTTTTTCTAGATTTTTAGATTTATCACCTAAACTTTTAGCTTCAATGTAGATTTGAAACAAGTTGAAGGGCAGGAAAACATTCAAAACCATTGAGAAGTTAATGGATATCAGCATACCACATTTGGTTAATTGAAATGCATGTTTTTACTTGCTACTTAATCAAGCAAAATCAGTCATAAAATGCTGAAAATAGTCAAAAACAGAGATATAGTATTCCTAACATAAAATCATGCAAACACTTAACAAATAGTATATTTTAGTCAACTATTTGGCAATTAACTTATCATATGGTAGTCAAACATTGTGCAATAATGATGCACTTTTGGGCCTCATAATCCCCCCCAACTTGAACTGATGCATGCCCTCATGCATCGTAGTAGGCCATAGTAATATGCAGGTTTTATTCTTGTGAACAACATCCTTTGCTACCTGCTAACTGAGAAATTCCTCCTTGCTGTACTATATCAAGTATTTTGCAATTAAGCACATGTATAATTCTTTTTCTATAAGTTTTAGTGTTGCAAGGTACCTCTTAAAGGCTTGATATCATGTGATTCATCTTACAATAGTCTTATTGTGGAACCATATTTGGTAGATGCACTACTACTGATGGAATTTTTTGTTCTTAACAACATTTCAGCCTGAATGCTTATTTTTTGTTGTTTGCACATTTTGAACAAAATTAATTTTTTTATATTTGAAATGCTTGAGGGATGTACTTGCTTGTGGTAGAGCCTTATAAACCTCAATATTTGATGTATCGTACTCTTTTTGCTATTCTGTAGCATTTTCAACAATTCTAGTACAATTTTTTCTCATTTCGAAGATATCCTGCTTATTTTGAAGAGACTGTATTCTCATTTCGAAGATGTCTGTTCATTTTTAAGAGACTGCATTTCTCATTCCAAAGATGTTTGTTCATTTTGAAGAGACTATATTTATCATTCTGAAGATGTCTATTCATTCTAAAGACACTGCATTTCTCATTTCGAAGATGTCTTTTCATTCTGAAGATGTCTGTTCATTCCGAAGAGACTACATTTCTCATTTCGAAGATGTCTGTTCATTTCAAAGAGACTGCATTTCTCATTTCGAAGATGTCTGTTCATTCCTAAGACACTGCATTTCTCATTTCAAAGATGTTTGCTCATTTTGAAGAGACTGTACTTCTCATTTTGAAAATGTCTGCTCATTTCGAAGAGACTGCATTTATCATTCCGAAGATCTTCAAAAAAAATGTAGAAATGACCTCTTATGCAAAATTTAGCTACATATTCTATTATGGGCCCATCTCTAGAGTGTATAAGCCTTCCATAACATCAAAAATCCCTTCTTCATCCTTTTGTTTAGATGTTATTCTTTGTTTTGTATGTTGTTATTTTATTCCAGTAGTACTAAAATAGAACCTTCAGTGCATTTTGTTGATTATCCTCCTTCAATTTATCGAGACAATTATGAGATATAAACTTGCAGTTCTCCTTCTAAAATTTGCCCTACAAATTGAAATAGAATTGTTGCCATGTCTGTCCCAAAATCAGGTTTTTGCATAGTTTTGGAATTTCAATGCAATTAAGGGCATAAGGGGGTGTTTCTTGACATCTTGAACATGTTCCTTTTTCAACTTGTCAATATTGTATGAATAGTTTATGCCAAATACCGACTATCATACACTAAATGCTAAATGTTTACTATGAATTAAATGCAAGAAACACATACCTTACTATCCTAAAAATTGGTCATGCACCTTACAAGCTACTTTTGATGATTGTTAGCAGGCTATCTAAAAACATAAACATAACACATGTGCAGTGTGAGATTTGTACAATGGTGGAACAATGATGGGTAGATCAACAAGGCAATGCATGTTGAAAAATCAGTTTTCATGCAAGCCAACTCAGTAGCGCCTCCAAGAAGGTTTTCACTACTGAATTATTCATTTTTTTTCCTTTTTATTTTCATCTTTTTTTTTCATTTTTTCATCAGAAGAGGCTGCCATTTCTGGTTTTCAACCAACTTTTGTCCTTTTTTTTTTTTTTCAAGTGCTTCAATGAGAGAGAATATCTCTCACTCTTATTTGGATAAGACCAATCCTTATTCTGCAAAAACATGTCAATTGTTGTATGAAAACACCATCTCTTTCTATTAAAACCTGCAACATTGATGCAAAATTCCTTTCTAGATGAGTAGTAAGAATCTTTATACATCACAATTGCCTCCTTATTGCTGGAAATGAAGTATTGGATCCATTGTTCCGCTTACTTGCTGAAATTGATGCTTGTCCTCATGTATCCCCATTTTGTGGGACATGCCTTTGCTGCAATTTTTTTCTTTCTTTTTTTTTTCAATTTTTCTTGTCTTGCTTGTACCCAAGAAGGAAGTTCACAAGCAAGACTATTCTTATTTTTGCTTTTCTTGTATTTTTTTGCTTTTTTTTTGTCAAACTTTTTATCATCACTCTGAATCTGATATTGAAGAGAAATTCTCTTCCATTATGTGTACATCCAATGGAATCTCCTTCAAGAACTCCTCCTTAGTTAATGGTGCATGGTATACCCGAAGGCAATTCCCATTCACCACTAACATCCTCCATGAATTACCAATGGGAGAAATAAACACTGCTCCATATCTAAAAACTTATTCAATAAAGTCTTGTCCATGCCTCCTAGTCTGCAAAATATTGTCAATCTATTCTTGAAACAATTAAATACCAATTCCCAAAAGATGTTAAGTGCTTACATCAAGATAAAATCTTGATATACCCTTGTAATTCCATGTAAAGGGATTGAAATATTGTTTCAAAATAACAACAATTTTGCTTTTTGTTTATAAGTCACCAGCTAATAATGTTCAAGAATTTTCTTGGCTGCACTTCAATTTGTTTCATTTCTAGGAGGACAAAATTTACCCTTTTGTAAAATGGAAGTAAATTTTCTATGTGCAGTTTTTCTAGTTTTTTTTCTCCTTTATCCAAGGCTAATTTTTGTGTGTTTGGACTAAAGGTTTTCTGTGTATCTCCATTGATTTTTGTCTCTTCAAGCTCAGGTAAGTTTTTTTTTTAGTACAGTTGGATGTTGCTGTAGTCAATAACATTTTCTACAATTTTTTTTTACACCAGATTCAGCTACATAGACAGGGGTTGTCTATCCTGTATTATTCATACTATTCACGTCTAATGAGATCAACTATTGTCTGTGTAGGCTAAGAATTGCTAGGTTGTGATTTAGCGCGATAAAATCCTAACAATATTTAAGTAATAATGAAAAAATCTAGGATCATCATTAAGTTGTAAACTCCTATTTTGATTGTGCAAAAGTTTTTGTGATTTTTTTTTTTAGCTTACATAGACAGGGGTTGTCTGTCCTATATTATTCATATTGGCCACAGGTTGGGTTGAAGGTGGTGGTTGATTTACTTGCCCTGTTTGTTGTTGTTGGGATCTCTCTTTGAGAAGAATTCAAACTAGGCAATTTAACCCCCAAGTGTGAAGATCACCTCCCTATGGTTGCTTGTTTTCTAAATGGACTAAAATGCAACTATCAATAATTATTATTTATACCAGCTATTCATTCAGATTTTACTCTAAACTTCATAAGTTAGCATAATAATAATTATTTGACTGATTTTACCCTCTAACAACACCATGATCCCTGGCAATGACACCAAAATGATGAGTGTCATTGAGTCTCATCATTTAATATCAATGATTTATCAATCCAAGGTGGTGTTCAAGGCTGTCTACGATAGAAGGCTAGGGCAGAGTATAATTCAGGTATTCAAATTTCAACCATTTATTGGTGAAGCAGATTTTGGTTTAGCCTTTTGGTGTCACACTAAACCTAGTCTGAAGAATGGAAACTGAAATAAATTACAGGAATTGAAAACTAATTCTAAGTTGAAAGAATTGAAATCTAACTACAATTGCATGAATTAAAATTGCTAAATTGAAATCTAATCTACTTTTGCAGAATTGAAATTGCTGAAATGAAATCCTAAGTTACTTTTGCAGAATTGAAATTGCTGAAATGAAATCCTAAGTTACATTTGCAAAATTGAAATCTAGTTACTTTTGCATAATTTAAATGATTCTTGTAAATGAAACTTATTCTAAAAACACCTGTCAATGCCCTGCCACAAAAGGTCGTCAAGCTTCTGCTACAGGAATTGACAAAGAAAATGAAATATGCTGAAAATGAAAAGTTGCTAAAGTAGGGAAAACATGGAAAGCAAAGTAAAAATGATTAATATAATTTTTCAGCTGACATATACATAAATGATGTACACAAACATAATAGAAAACATAAATCACATAATACAAAATAAAAATAAGAAAATGAAATCTGGCAAGCAATCTATAAATTCTGCTGTAGCAAAATTACAGATTAAACCCTGCCATAAAATCCCTCCTTCTAGATATGAAAGTGGGCCCATACTTCCTGATCTAGAAGGATGTGAAAAGCACTCCTTAACTAATTAACACTCAGAATAGAAAATTATAAAATAGCTGTACTTTTATTAATGAAAAAACATGCTAAAAACTGTTACAGAAAATTACTATACAGTCCTAATTGCTGCAATTGAAAACTCTCCTTTATTCTAATTCCTAACTGTCTCAACCAAGGAGGGAGTTGTGTTATTTATATAAATATTTACAACATATCCCATGCTAAAATTAGCCTATGTGCTGCTTTACAGTGATTTGCCAATAATTTTGGATCTGAAATAAATGCAAATCCGGACGGCTTTGTGTTGCAGTAGTAGTCATTGGCCCTTAGAAAGCATCTTCAATGGTGGGAGTACGTGGGAGGAGTCTATAAATATCTCACACATCATTATCCACTTCATAATATGTCATTCCTATCTTGCAAACAACTTTCTATTATGCTACAGTTTTTCTGGGTTTATCCTAGAAGAGGATCAAAATTGATCTTTTCCATGAATGGTGGCTTTGGACGGCAAGGACAGCAAAATCATATGGGAGATATTTTACCTTAACCTTCTCAACCTTATTTACCTTTTTCCACCGTCAAAAATTCAAAAAGAACTTTTTTGTTCTCATTCCGAAGATAAGTGGCTCATTCCGAAGAGATTGTATTTCTCATTTCGAAGATGTCTTGTTCATTCCGAAGATCTTCGGAATGAACAACTGTGTGCTCTTCAAATGATTTTAGCTACATTTCTCAAGTGGATTAGCCCTCAGAATCAAATTGCAATAGCTTTCATTCCTCTCCATGTGTGAATTTCATGTCTTGTCATTCATTGGTAGCTTACTAGAATTTACATGGTAAATTACTCCATTTTCCAGTTCTGTTGCACAGTTGTAAAATATTGGCATTTCTTGCAAATTAAAAAAAATTAGAACATGGAAAAATTATTTAAATATCAACATGAAGGAGTACATCAAGTTGCTACTAAATTTATACACTTCATTCACCAAGTAACCATGCTGAAATAGTGCAACAATGCTGCACAATTGTTCTTGCTTTGTTATACCCTGTTGCTGCCTATTTAGACCATGTGGGAATGCTTCTAAATAGGTCAGATGTCTTCTATAGTCCTTCTGAACTCATTCCATCCATATCCTCATGCTTTTCTTGACAACTTCAAGGTGTTCTTATAAAGTGACAACTTGCTGATTTTTATATGGTTGTTTTTTTCAGATTTTTAGATTTATCACAGTCCTAAACTTTTAGCTTCAATGTGGATTTGAAACAATTTTAAGGGCAGAAAAAAAATTCAAAAACCATTGAGAAGTTAATGGATATCAGCATACCACATTTGATTAATTGAAATGCATGTTTTTACTTGCTACTTAATCAAGCAAAGTCAGTCATAAAATGCTAAAAATAGTCAAAAATAGAGATATAGTATTCCTAAAATAAAATCATGCAAACACTTAACAAATAGTATATTTTAGTCAACTATTTGGCAATTAACTTATCATATGGTAGTCAAACACTGTGCAATAATGAGGCACTTTTGGGCCTCATCAACATCTTCATGCGGAGATGGAGCAAGGGTATGACATGTTCGCATGGAACACTATTTGCAAGTGGAAATGGGATGAACTAGGTCTTCATATTCCTCATCCTTAAAATGAGTGTGAATGGAATAGGTGGCTCTATTAGTATAATGTGAGCCATACCTATCTAAGTGATCAAACTTCTAGCTTACCCAAGGCTAATCAAGCGGGGTAGTTCACCCATTCGAGCTAGGTAAAGGCATGTAATCTAGGTCATGCTTATATTGGTGTGTTGATTAAGTGGGTATATGGATTCATGCTACTCCCCTAGTAGGTCCCTCAATGGGTGGATAATTTCTAGCCATAGCACAAGATTAGTCTTGGGTAATAAATTCATCTACTTGATCATACAAATAACCTATAGGTGTTCCTCTGGTAGAGGTGCCTTGGTGGTCTTATCCTCTATGTGAGGAGTTAGCCTCACAGTGACTATTAGGGTGTCATGTGGGAAAGAGTAGATCCTTAGGACTATAGCAGATATGTTCAGGATCTCCTTGTAATTTTTCCACCTCATCAGCTTGTGGATGAGCTCAACTATGCATAGTTACCATGTTGTCTTGATTATACAAAACAGAAAGAAAAAAATCAAAGCATACAAGGTGTTTATCTCTTTTAAGTTTTTCTTTGTGATTTCCTACACTGTCTTGTGTGTTTTGATGTGTTGTTGCTCTTTCTTTCTTGTTCTTATTTTTTCCTTTGTTTTTTTTATGATATTGACTTAATTTAGGGCTTTCACATGTATGCTCTCACACATTAACTTAGTGATGAAACCCAAGCCATGAAACCCACTAAGGCTTGGTGATGAAATCCAAACCCGATGAGGGAGCCTAGGGCCTACCATTCCTAACCTTATGAAGGTTCTTAGACCATCATTGACCAAAAATGGGGTACAAAATAACAACATGCAAGCCAACAAGGTGGGGATGAAGCCCACCGTCATTAGTATTGATCAACAGTTGATGATGAAATCCAAATTTTTGATGTTTAATATAGTGTGTAGTGTGTGAGGATTCATTTTGTTTTATGCAAAAAGCAAATGCAAACATATAGAATTCAATGTCTTTTTACTAATGCATGAAAATGATGTTTGATTTTTAGTTTTATAGGTAAATAAATATTTCATTTTCAAAAATCTAAAATGTAGAACCCTAATATGATATTAGTATTTGATCAAGAAATAAGCACATAGACCACACAACAATCATATATAATCCATCTCTGTGAAGGATGATCTGTAGTAGAGATCATCTAACAAAGAGATGATAAAAAATAGGGGCTATCTAGGATATGAACAACCAGAAATTGAGGTTGTTTTACCTAAGGATGGTCAGAGATAGACTATTTTAAACTAAAAATTCTTTTACTAATTTTTTAATTAAACATAAAATTTTAACTTTCTCTGTGGAAAGTAGGAAAAATAAGGGAAAAAACACTTACAGGTGAAGCCTACGTCTGATGAAGGCGATGTTTCTAATTTTTCTAAATTCTACTTTGGGGTCATCTCTGGGTAGGATGGCTACAATTGTGGTTCATATTAGGGTGAGACAGTTGTAACTACTAACCATATCAACTAAGGACAATGGTACTTGCAATTCAAGAAAATCAAGAAAAGCAATAATTAGCTACAAATTTGTGAAATGTGAACCGAAGTCCCACCATGATCACCACTATAGATATGCAAAAATCATACACCTATGCAATTATTAAACAAACCAAATTGAAAGCATAATCATGTAACCATCAATATAAAGATAAGAAGTAAAGAAAATGGTGCCCTTCTCATTAATATTGAATCATGTCCTTCAAATGAGGTTACAATGATATCCCTCTAAGGGATTTAATACCAATTTGATACAATTTTACAATTAAGAAAGAATGGTAGGTGTATCTCACAGAATATGATGTAGATGTGATGAATATTTTATGTTGATAGCTCCTGCCAAAACCTAAAATTTACACACAAGAACACTAACAAGAAATTATTAGCAAATTAGAAGACTCTCATGATGAGGCCTATATCCGTGATAAAGAAATGCAATAAAGAAAACTAAAATACAGTAAATAGATGCATAAAACTGAAAACTAACTATGCTAGCTAGTAATTAAAATGCTATTAAATCTACTGCAAACAAGAAAATAGGGAAAAAAAATCTTGCTATAAGATCATCCTTGTGTAGAGTGATCTGGCCTACTAGTTGTCCCAGATCAATATGGCGGTGCCTGTGGGCCATCTTGGGTAGAGACAGTCGCTAAAATACAAATGAACTCCTTGTATTGATGCGAGACAATGTTGGATTTTGATCTAAGAAATTGATGTTCAAGGGTGTACTCATGAAGAATGACTTAATTGGTAGGTTTAACATAAAGCAAGTGCTTCTTATGATGCAAGAAGAATTGATTCAAGCTTCAACCTTGAAGATAGTCCATTGATGCACTTGTAAACTCTATGACTAGATTGGTGAAGCATTTTGTTTCTTATGAGAGTATAATTTATCTAGTATTCAATCTGATGACACTTCATTATGTCAATTTGATATATATTTTAATGAAGGCTATACACCATTTTATAGATTTTCCAAATGGAAATCCAAGCTTGCAGAGGAAGCCAAGAATCAAGAAACAATTAGATTCGAGAATGCAACAACCCATTCTAGAACCTTCCCATAATTGATTATGTGTGCTTAGCTATTCCATGTAATCATTTTTTCCTCAACTCGGGAGTAAAACTATTTTACAAGCATGACCGTCCTAGGGTAGGGTGGCTATGATTGTTGGTCATCTCAGGGTGGGACAGTCTTTGGATGCCATCCCTAGGTAGGAGGGTCCAAGTTGCAAAAGGCAATTTGACCTTGTTTGAGTGGTGAAAAATACTATAAAGCCCTAAATTTGTCCAAGGTGGGTCATATGGCATAAAAATGTGTCCATATAGGTAGTCTCCTCAAAATTATGTGTTTTAGGTGTCTACATTGAGTATTGAGGTGCTCAAGCAAAATAATAATTTCAATAAAAGTGATCTAATCATGATTTTGAGCCACTATGGATGGTGCCAGATGGAATACAAGCAAAGACTCAAAATCAATGTAATCTAGTCTGATCACCTTAGATTCATAGGGTGAATCATTGAATCTTCAACTTAGGCATGTTTGGCACACCATAGTTTTATATAAATATGCAGTAAGTAAATAAAAACTATGATAAACATGGTTATTTTGTCTGGCATCATCATTTTTCTCACGACTTACATGGGAAGTGATACTATAATAAATTACCATCTAGCCAAGGCACTAGAAACTATGAAGAAATGAGCAAAAGAAGGTTCCCTAGAGCTTGTCTTGGAAATATAACATTCTCCTTCTATTTCTTTATTATCTGCCTAGTTTTCTTCCCTTCCTATTTCTTTTTGTGACTCCATAGCCCAATGGATGCAAAAAAGTAGGAACCAAAGGCCTTATAGGTGAATTTTAAAGGATCTACCATCAAACAAAGTAAAAATAACCTGATAATCCATAATTTAGAGGTATATCAGAAAGATAATCCAGTTATATCTAGGTAATCGATGTCAAATCAGTACCATGAATGCAATATCCATCCTATTAATTGATGGAAGAAATTAGCCTATAAATATAACCACATATACAGTCATAGAAATGGTCAGGAAGTGTAAGTCATAGGAAGTAGTTGAGACTAAATTATCCCATGGTCAACAATAGCTAGTAAAAGAGGTTCCTTGCTAGATTTTGTAAGAAAGAAGGCATTTAACGATAAAGGTGAATGTTTGTGGTAATCTATCTACTCTTAGAATATTTTAGGTCCTTCATGGGCTATGTATAGGGGGGATTCAGTCCTTTGGAGCATCCCATGAGATGAAGTTTTTGCTCTATCAATTCTATATGATATACTTTGTGTTGCTTTTCCCTTCATGTCTCTCCTCTAATGTGTTCTCTCCTTTATTCCATATTCCCCTTACATTTGTTATATGTAACTCTCTAGGTTGTTGTCCTTCCTTCTTGTGCTCCTGATGTTTTCCATATTTTCTCTTCTCCCCATTGTTTTCTAGATTTCTTTTCCTTGTCGTCCCCTTTTGTCCCTACTTTATATCCCTCTTTCCTCTTACTTCCTCTTAGTATTTTTCTATGTTGAATGTTCCACTTTCTACGATATCATTTTGTGCCTCACAACCTACCTAGGTTTCTCTTATCTACATGCCTTTCTTTCCTCTTTGTTGTTTTCTCCTCTTCTTTATCTCTCCATTTTGGCTATCATATTTCCTAGTTTTTTGGGTCCTTTTTTCCATGAGATGGAAAACCCTTGTAAGTCACCAAAAGTGTGGATGAAATTTTACCCCCTTCACCCACTCTTTCTTGTAGATGATGATGCCCAAAAGAGTGGCTAAGTTTTGGAACCATGCTCTAGTATTTATGGTTAGGATGGGGTCTTGAAGGTAAGTTAATGGCAAAGGCTGATATTCAATGGGTGGAAAAATAGGTGATTTCTAAACAAGGAGTGATCCCAAAAGCCCACCCTATTCAAAAATGGCTAAGTTGGTTATCGTGCAGATTTTTGGATAGATAAGTATCATAGGCGAACCTCAAATCCTCACCCAACAATTTGGTAATATATTTTCAAGACAAAACCTACCCTAGCAAAGGTAAATATTCTAGAGGATGGTGGAGTCATCACCCTAACTAAATACTACACTTGGGCAGAGTTTTGGGAGAGCGATAATTGAAATTTAGGCCCAATTTCATGCCCCATTGAAAACATGTCAACGAGTGAAAATATGGGATAGAATGCAAGCCAAAGTATTTTCCTTGTGCCACGAACATTGGGAATATCAAGGAAGGTGTGTTAATTATACCAACTACTTAGGTACATGCTCTCCATGGGTGTCAAGGTGGTGATTTGAAACAACGCAACTTCCAAGGCAATTAATTTAGTCGCTCACCCACCTGGTTGAAGGCTCATCATCAGGTTGAATGGGAAGAGTAGGTAATAATTCAATTCTTGGAAAAAATGTTAGAAGTGATCAAAGGACTAGATTCATGTAGAAGGCTCCTAATCCCTTTCGGATAGTCGACATTCTCCCAAGGAGCGGTGTAACAACTGAACACCAATTCACCTCAACAATCTCTTTTCTCATAACACTAGTAATGTTTATAATTTGAATTTATTATAAAATTATCTATAAATAGTGGAATTCCAACCATTCCAAAGGGTGACTTTGTAGCTATTACAATTCATATGTAAAGCCTTCTCCATTTTGTAAATACAAGTGTGTCACTGTTTGGTCTTTGACTAGTGTTCTTACAATTTATTTCATGTATGTGTATGCTAATATTTATTTTTGTGATGTCTATCTAAGCATTCCCATTTAATTCTAATATCTATATTTCATGGGCTTTATTAGTTAGTTTTAGAATTTGCATTCAAGAAGAGGGTGTATTTCTGCTAAATCTGGTAGGCTAGGATCGCTCTAATTTCACATCCTATATTTTATGCACCCATCCACAGTTCTAGAATTCATCTTTGACCCATCAATGCTCAGTGTAATGTAATAGTGTCATTGACTGATCTGTTAGGTGGTGCTCCTATTTTTCCTCTTGCAGGGTTGGCAAACTATGTGTCTTGATGTGGTTGCATCCATCCTTGTCATTTTTGGATATGACCTCCTTTATTTTATTTTCCACTATCCCTTTTTCTTCCCCCTATTTGTAGTCAGGTAGCTAGGAACCTCCTCTAGGAACTAGCCTTCTCCAGAGATTGACCACCCCACTTTTCCCAAGTGTAGCGGTTGTTCAATGTTGGTGCATCTCTACAGGTGCATTAGGCTTATCCATTCCCCCGCCTTCCTATTAGGCCGAATTTATGAATACCAAGTTATGAGCACTCAAAAGTCTAGAAGGAGTAAGAGAATGTAATAGCTAGGTACTCATAAGTCTAAAATGAGTTGTGAGAATGCAATAACCAAATACTTGTGGAATGATACACCTTGAACATGAGGATCGAGTGTTCCCATATCTAAAATACAATATGATTCATTTTCAATATAACAATGGTGGTGCTTTGAACGTGTATATTTTGGTGACTATGTTCATTACCAATTAGGTGGTAATGACCTTAGTTAGTCTATGGAGGTGAGGTAACTAAGAATTAAGGCTTACAATTGATTAACCTACCTATATGGACTTAGGTTGAGGTTAGGGAATAAGCATCCCCATTTAAGTGATATGGGCCTTAAAGGGTAATCCCTATGTTGTGGTTAAATTATCCTATGTCATGGAGGGCATAGGAAAGGTGGGAGGACCACTTTGGCATCCTTCTAAACAAGAAGGTTTAGTAAGTTGAACCCCAGACACTACGAGAGGTTTGCCACTCCTATCCACTAAACATAATTTACAATGACATTGAAATCAATGTGGTGAAGCCTTGATTGTTAAAAATAAAATATTGGATTTTGTAAAACCTTGTTAGGTTATCTTTAAAAAAGAAATTGGGTTGATTTTTTGGGGTGTTACAAAAATGTACTCTTGGACACTCATGTTGTATCCTTGCTCTAAGCAAAGCCATTTTTTGGTAAGTTCGTCACCATAATTTTAAGGATAAAAGGTATCATTCAATGCTTTCACTAGAACATCCCATATTTAATGGTATTTTGATATCATTGTCAGTCCATTATCAAAACTTTGGCTACACCAAAAAACTTTAATTTGGAAAATGAGACTTGCTCATATTTTAGTATTTGACTATCAACAAACCATGTATCCATATCAAGGATCTAGCTATTTAGGACCTTTAGATCACATGAACCCTCATAAATCTTGACCTCACATTTTGCTTTTACATGAAGGTCATTGAATTTGACTTTATATGACCACTTGGGGCTATTAGACCATTGACTTTATCAATGAAAATACTACTACAAAAACCAAAGTAGTCATTTGCTCCATTAAATCAAAAGCCATTTGTAACTGGGTATATTCCAAATGGACTTAAAAAACTAACACCTAAGAACAAAATGGTTTACAAGTTAACCTCTTTTTCTAAGCAATGACAAGAAAATGACTTTATGATTAGTCAAAATGAGTGTATATAGTTTTATTTAGTATACACTTTTAAAATGAAATAATTAATTAATTATATTTAATTAAATAATTAATTTCTAGTTAATCTTATGTTTGATTAAACAAAAATTGAAGGCACCAAACCACCTAATCAACTTCAGATCCATAATCTAATCAGTCAAGTCTTACATTAAAAACTAGGTTACAGTCGCTCAAAACTATTTCTTATCTACCAATTATTTTCTTGGTCATAGTAAACACATACAATCTCATCAACTACATGGTAGGTGCATGGATGATCAAAAATTACCAGCCTACATGGGATTTTTTTAAAAATCTTGAGCACTTTCAACACTACCAATGTTTGAGCAAGTGCATCAATAGGTATTTTCCATCTATCCAAACATATTGGTTTTATAAATTAATGGTCCTTCCCAAGCCATATGGCACCAATCAAATGTTGAACTAGAATATCCTTGATCTTAGAGTCTCTACGTAGGGGTCAAAATGGTAGTAATATCATATTTTTGCTATGTCATCAAGAAATGGAAGATGGACCACTACATAAGCATCTATGACATATGATAATAGCAAGTTGACCCCACATTTGTATCACTCAAATATGGTAGGCTAGTCCCATTGAACAACTTCAATCATGACATCCAAGATGCTAGGTATGCACAGGGCTAGTCCTGCATCAGTGTCCATGATGACGAGGCTTCACAGTTATTTCATCAAATGGCATCTACAACATTGAGAGAATGTATATTTGAACATATCATTGTTGTAAAGGCCAAGGGCCTTCAAAGTTGATCATGCACTAGAAAATGAATGCCGCACACTGATTTACATATCCTAAATTTGAAAATTATGTGATGTTAATCACAAATATTTTTGAGGGTAGTGACATGGGGTGTCCTAAATTTGGCCTTTCCACCTATTGGAATTGTCAATATTATAGTTATCTAATGGAGATAGAGGTAGCCTAGCATCAGTGGAAGAAGAAAACAGGGTCTAGTTCATCCAACTAAGGGCAACAAAAAAATATAGAAATAGATCATCGATAAACTTGATGATTTAATAATAGCGATTCACCATGAGGTCAACAAAAACTTTGACATCAAAAAGGCTGCCATGTGGTGTACGCAAAAGATGATTCTTGATTTATCGATGAGTATTGGTGTTTCAAAATGAGACTTCATTATCCGTATTTTCTATTTGGGCAATCATAGCCTCCAGTCATAAAATTTTCTCCATGGTAAACAATAAGACTTGATCTAAGGCTAGTTCTCCTTGAATAAGAACAAAAAATTTCACTGTAGTTTGCAATATCAAAATGCAAGGAGGTAGCAAAGAAAAAATTATGGGAGGTTTGCAAAATATTGATGCATTTTTGAAGTCCACATAAACCTTACATTCACTCCTCTTAACTTGAAACGATAGCATGCAAATACAATAGGCAAAAATACATAATTAAGAAGTAAGTACTTCTTGATACAAATAAAGTAAAATGCTCATTCACTTCCTTATGCAACTAAAATCTACAAAAAACTTCTCTCAGTTCTATTGCACCAAGAAATGGTTAGCAATCACCCAAACCATGCACAAACATGTAAACTAACACTAAGTGGTAATAACCCAAGCCTAATCATAAGCTTTGATACCACTGGTGTGGAATCAAATCAAGTTACCATTTGCATTAACAAGTAGTGCTTAAATAACATAATTTACAATTGCAAATCCTCCAAATTGGATGATAATTTGATCAAATTGATTATTTTAGGTATTGTAAATAACAACCTAATAAAAAATCTCCATCTAGAAGATATGGTCAAATAACCTATCTAAAAAAATTATTAAGTCTAACATGAGCCACAAAAGATCATGTTTTACGAAAGGCATAAAATTTAAAATAATATAAGTCCCTAACAAGACTAAGTCCCTAATAATCCTAGAAACATAAACCTATACCTATCAAATGATTTTCTCATCATTCAAGCACATCAAACATGCCAAGGCTACAAAGGAGGGCCTATAGGGCATTGCTTTTAGAGGCAACAACCTCAAGATTGAGTTTGTGAGGTTATCTAAGATGATGAATTTTAAAGAGACTCTTTGAGGAGGACAAGTGGGATTCAATGTGAACAATAATACCAAAACCTCTAGTAAACCCTTAAGAATTCCAATACCAGATGCTAGGAATATAGAAACAAGGTGCATTAAAGCAATTTATGATTCCCCAATAGTTAAACTCCAAATGAAAGATATTGAATATGGTATTGATACTATGGAACAAAGAGGGTTAATCTATAGATTTATGGAATTCCACCCCACCCTCACCACATTTAAAGCTACAAACCTAGATGTAAGTTCACTATTTCAACTTATCCTAATGGTTATTTTCTAGTTCTATTTGTAAAGAAAGAGGACCGCAAAAAAATTTTCTAAGGTGGCCCTTGGTTCTTGTAGGCCAAAAAGGCTACATCAAGAGAAATAAAGTTGAAATTTTGTAAAAAAAATGAAGTAACAAAAAGAGCCCAAAACCATGAATTTTGGCCAAACTGTGATCATTTCAGCAAAAAGGAGTCTAGAAGCAAAAAGGTCACAGTTCTAAGTTATTCATCTCAAGACCATAGTTTCCAACTATATCATGAGCTTTTTGTTCAAGTTGCACTAAAATAATTTTCGTCATACGACCACGAGAACTCCTTTATAAGTTCCACAAAAAGGATATTTTTTGAGATTGCAAGCACCATAGCTAAGGTTAGCTAAAATGCACCACTTTTTAGAAAACCATAGTTGATTTGGTCAACCTTGGACAATTTTTCATTTAGTTCATGACCGTGCAACTCCCTTTGTAAACCACATGGTAAAATAAAGAGGCGATAAAGGGTTGAAAACCGTGGATTTCCATAAAATTACGGTCAAAATTGCCAAGATGAGCTAAATGTTATTTTTGAATGCGGTAGCAAGGTTTTCTTTGTTAAGGAATGGCCAAAGGAAAGGGGTAAGTGGAGGCTCGTAGACACAAAATTTCTATTTTGTTGTGGTCAACATTGTCAATTTTAGTTGAGATCATTTTCTCTCATGGTCAGTTGTTCTTCTTTTTATGATGCACGATGGAGAGGAAAAGTAGAAATAAAGCATGGGACCCACATTCATGAGTGATATATATGAAAGTGTGTGGTTGTGTGTCAAAAATTATAAAAATAAGGTAGCAAAAAATTATGAATTTGCCTCATTTCGTGTCCAAATCCATCAAAAGGCTCCAAAATCTAAATCAAGAGCAATTTCAAGAAATATAGAGGCAAAGCCATGATTGCAAGCCAAGGTACATCAATTTTTTAGAACTATTCATCTTCAAATCAATGGTTTATGCAAACCTTTCCCTAGATCTCCAAATTTAAACATGATTTCACATGACTATGAGACAAAGAAGGAAGAAAATAGAGAACCAAATGGCATGGAGGCTTCTAAAATCAATTGCTCAACCAATTTTAGTTATAGATCTTTGGTGATGACTATGTTGCAAGAATTGAGAGTGGTAAGGATTGATATTTCTCTAGTTTTTTGAGACCATTTCAAGAAATTCAAGCTGGAGGCCACCAAACTTAAAGCAAGTTGCAGAGTTTCAAATGCTCTATTAAACTCCTTGTAATGCTTGTAAATAATATCAATGTAATATTATAAATAGAGGTTGAACCCTAGTTTTGAAGAGTCATCTCTAAAGTATTTTCTTGTGCCACTGATATAAACTCTCTGCAAACTAATAGGAGCATTACTTGAATGTTTGCCTTAGACTTATGTCTTTTTATCTATGGATTACCAACTTGTTGGAGCCAAATTTGACTCAACATTACAGACCCCTAATTTTAAATTTTGGGCTTAAATAAATTTAACAAATGTTGTTGGTCTCTATTTATTTCTCCTCTAAGAAATTTATTTTCAATGGTTTAGTCCCTAAAAGTAGTTCTAAAATGTCATCTTTATCAAGTCTAAATTCAGAAGCTTGACCATTAATAAAATTTTCCTTATAACCGTTGTTTTATCAGATGATCAAAAGAGTCTATGGAGGTCAAATTAATCCAACGTTCACTAAATTTTTTAACCATTAAATACCCCCAATTTCTTTAAAAAGGGTTTATAATTCACAAAATAAGTGAAAGCTTCCTAAAAATGATCTTAGTCCTCATTATAAAATTGATCATAACTTTTGAACTTAAATCAAATGAATGAACCCCTAAGTCTTTGGGTGTTTAATGGTATTATTAAAAAAATTGAAACTAAAATTGATTTTAGCCTAAGGTTTAAATTTTTTATCATGATAAAATAGGGTATGCACCACCTTTGCACTTAAATACTGAGCAAGTCCAAATATCTGGATGATAGCGCTTCATCCTCCAAAATTGGATGGACGTGCTCGCATAAACAACTCATGTTTTAGAGTCAATAAAGTGCCATGGTCAAAAAAGATCTTAACCTAAGGTCTCAAACATATAGATTTAATAAAATTAAACTAATGGTACATGTCCCCTTTGGAATAAATATTGATCACTTTGGGTAGATCTAAAGGCAGTGCTTAGATCCTCCTTAATCGGATGAACATGCTTTTACAAGCTAACCAATGTCTAAGTCAAACAAGTCAATTAATTTGCGTGGTCAACAGTTTATAATATAAAGTTTAAAATCATTTGAATTAATTAAAATTAAGGGTTATGCACCCCCATTTGATTAAATATCATGTGGGTCAAAAAGATCCAAGGGTAGTGCTTCATTGTGATTAATTGGACGATCACGCTTGATCAAAGTATAAAAGTTCTAAAATCTAAAAATGGTAAATTGCTAAATATGATTAACAAGGGTCTTGATACATTAATAATTATTCCCCTTTCATTAAATAAAAATCTAATAAGTATTAAAAAGCATGTGCACCTTATGTTTTATTTAGTTTTGCAAGTCAAAGGAAGATCTACAGTAGCGCTTTCTCTTGAGTTAATCCAACAGTAGCACTCATAGTGACTCGATCGAATATTAAAAGATCATATCTAAGTCAAAGTCAAAATACCCCCGTCTTTGGTAGATCTGACAGTTGTGCATGATCCAAGTTAATGTAATGGTTGTGCTCCTAAGAAATAATCAGATGTTGGTAAGTCAAATCACAAAAGTACAAAGCGCATATTTTCAAGATAAATTCGACGACAACATTTTAATCCCGCAATATCCAATGACCATGCTTGCAGCATACCAAATGACAGTTAAAGGTTATTTTATCTTAGCCAAATTTAATTACCATTTCAATTCTAACAGATCCAATAGTCATGCACACCCCAAATTAGATCTGACGATAGTGCTTCCATAAAGAAGTTCATACTTTGACAAATCAAACAAAGAGGATTTCAAAGTGTACCACAAAGTTAATCTAACTATTGCGCTCAAGCCCACCCAAATCTAACAGTTGTGCATCATCAATATGATTGAAATAATATAAAGCGTATGTCATAGGCCAATCCAACTATCACACTAATTCCCAATAAATATCCAACGATGGTGCTCCTTCGAAGTAATCAAATGACAACGAGTCAAAATAAGAAGTGTGTAGCCTCACTGAATTTGGTGGCAGTGCTCATTCCTAATAAATTTTATGGTGGTGCTTCACCAAAAATAGTCAAAAAATAATAAAGTGGTCGTCAACAGGGTTATAGTCAAAGCTATATTTGATAGTCACGATCATCTCCGTTCGAATCTAACGACAACACATTGTTTAAAATGATTAAAGGCTAACTTAAGAGGTTTTTGGTGGATAGTTAATTAAATACCTTATTAAGGCTAATAATAAGCACTTAATCAAGCTTTAGAAGGATTTAATACATGGATAATTTTTCCCCTTCCTTTTTTCTAATCCTTGTGTAGGTCTAGAGAATCCAACAGATGTGCGCATTTAGCTTTTAATATAACGGTGAGCACGTGAAGAAGTTATCCGATTATACAATGCCTATGTTTTAATGAAATATTATTAATATTTTAAACCACAAGTTAACCATGGTAAACTATGATTATTGGCAATTTATAATTACCAAGTAGACATTAATAAAACGAGATTTTATATGGCTAACACATGGGTAAACTCAAATTAAAAATTATGTGTCTAGACCTAAGCATTTTTATTTATTTATTACAAATCATGTTTTTTATGTAACATATGTAACCAACCTTGGGAAATATATATTATATTATGTAACTAACGATCATGCAAGATCATAGATATCGATGACAAAAATTAAAACCAACATGACTTAATGGTAAGGATGGTAAGCAATGCTTAGGAAAGGCTAACAAACACATAGATTAAATAATTGTGATAGGCATGCACCTCCATGAGCAAATCAAATTATCAAATACCCAAAGAAAGAGTCACTACATAATGGTACATGTTTAAAGCTAGCTCCCATGCAAGATCAAGGTTGCAGATCATTCATGAAAACATTCATCAAAAAGAGAAGCCTGCTATAAATGACAACGACTGCGATGTCAACTTAGACCAAAAGGTACATACAAATATCAGTCAGTAGTTGCAAATCAAAGCAGTAGCAAAAGGAGAAAATATTTAGAAAATCAAATAGAATCCCCCGAACTATACCAAAATAAGGGTAATATGGACTGTTTGAGCAACAAAACCTGATATTGAAGAATAAAATTAGATCATTGCATATTCACAAAATGAGATTGTGTACTTTATGGAAAATAAAATAAGCCTGTTCGAAGTAAACTTATATGAAGAGCTTCTCAACTTATAAATAAATAATGGAAGAGGTGAAAAGGGGTCATCTGTGAGAAAGAAAATGAAGTGTAAAATACAAAAGGCTCAAGTGTGCAACCAGTTCTTATTCTGCATATTCATAAGATGTAAAAAACATGGCAAGAATAAGAGATTTGCTCAGCCTTCAAAGGGTTGTTCACTCAGCGCTTCGACAGAATATAGTTACAGAGGGGTCACTTCGACGAAGTATAGTTATGGAAGTATCCTATATATGCTTCCAGCTCTTATTTTCTATTATGTTTTTCTTCCTACCTATCATTGCTCTCCTCCTTGTGGGCATCTTCTCTTGTCCATCGTAACCATTCACCCCACCAAGCATCATTTCTCCACCATCCACTATACAAATCAACTCCCATTGCTCCCTTCTCCATTGTATCCATCATGTAATCAATGCCATTATGATTGTTTGCCACTCACACTCCATATCTTCTCTTCACCGTCACATCGGGTCCCCCTCTATATTACATCAATATTTCACTATAGCAACCTAGTATGATCCTAAATCACAAAATCAAGGCGACTAGGAAGAGGAACAAAAAAATTCTATATATATATAGATATTTTGGTTTACCAATTTTATATTTCTTAAAATCCCTTGATACACTATTTTTTAGAGCCTCCTTCGAACCAAGAGTAAACAAGATAGAAGAACTAGTTCCACACAATTCATAACAACTAGATAGAACACAAGGAAGATCGAAGGAGACAATGACAAACATAAGGCCAAGATCAGGCCAACTATAATTGAATCAAGAACTAGAGGCTATAAAAGAAGTAGCCACGGTTAGAATCATCATCAAGATTCTAGATATATCATTTTTGCTAAGAGGTATACTTGAGTTCCCTGTAAATTATGTTGTTGTATCCTTTGTGTCTATTTTTTCTATCATCCCTCATTATTCCATTTGTTGTGCAAGTTTTGGTAGAATTGTGCCTGAGAAGCTAAGAATATTTCCAGTCTTTTTGAGCCTGAAACTCAGAGATTTTCCTGTTACCAAATTGGAGCAGGTAAAGTTGATGAAGTCTTGTTACATTATTTGAACAAAGACTTCTCATTGTATTAAGAGCTTTTAACAGAGTTTAATGGCATTCTACCCACTCTACATGTAATTCATTTGGAAAAAAATAGTACACTTCTAGGGTTTAGTTCTATCATTTTTATCTATAGTTCTATGTGTTTCCTCATAGTAGATTACATTATTTGAATGTGTTATGAGCATTTATTTCATTGGTTAACTTTTAGATTCAGTATGATATTCAACTGAGTCTAATAGCACCAATTTCTCTTTTCTCCATTCTTTTTGTTCATATTTTAAAGCATTGTTAAATTGCTATAACAACCCAATGAATCTAGGCACCAATCTCCATAAGGCATAATAATTTTTTTTGTCTTTGCTTGGTAATTTTATATAAGTAACATATAACTAAAAGTTTAGAGTGCTTAAACTTGTAAAATCTAAAGGTTTTCCTTACCCATTATGGTTATTTTCTTTAGCAATATATCTTTTATCAGAATAAAGAGGCAGGTTGACCAGAGCCTATAATAGTTTGTTGGTTCCAAATAATTTCTTATAGTGTGACAATCGAATCCTATGGATGCAAGAAATTGTTCTAACAATTTTTTTGCACCGTTGCCAGGAATAGAATCTTTGTGATTCTAGGCCTGAGGTTTAACGACATATTTTTACTGGTAATTCACACTAGCCCATCAAACTGACACCAATAGTTTTTTGGCACCATTTTCGATGAGGAATTTTTAAATTCTTAACCTGGATTTGACAACAATTATTATTTTAGTCAATAGGTGGCCAATTTGAATAAAGAACCCACGTTTTTATTTTTATGACCTTTATGTTCTTTACTTTATTTTACCCATAATTTTCATTTTCTTTTGAAGTGTTCTTGGTGTTTCTTGATTTTCCCCAAGAACCATCTCCTGTGATACCAAGAGTTAAAAATCAAGTAATATTGATAATACATTCTATTCTTTTTGCACTACCTGTGCTGGCAACTCTATCTAGACGAACCCAAAAATAAAAAATCAATTAAGAAAGAGCAGAACGTTCTGGCGCACACCAGGAGAAGCGGTAAGGAGTTATTCCTAGAATTCAAGAACCCTAGGGCACTTACCTATAATCGAAGAATACCACTTCTTAAGAATACTATTTATTAAAGTAAATTTTGTTCCACAAATAGAAATTGCATGAAGAAAATAGAGATCAAAATATTACTACTATAGAAATAGTTGATAATAGTGGGTTAAATTTTACTAAATGCTATCTCTAAAAGCTCTATTTTATCCCAATACACCTATAGTATCCATGGATTAGCCAAATCAAAATAATATTCAACAGTGGAGAGCTAATAGGTACAGGCCTTTTACTTTACCTATAAATTTGAATGCCTTACCTAATAAAGCTCATAAGTATCTCCCTAGATTCCAAGGAAATAATGTAGTTACTAGGGAAGATCATATTAAAATTTTCTTATATGCTTTGTATAACTTAGAGGTAGAACATGAATATGTAGTCCTAAGACTATTCCTACAAACCTTAGAAAAATATGCCAAAGAGTGGTTCAATTCTCTCCTAGCCAATGACATTCTAGATTTTGTTAATATGGAGAATGTGTTCCTAAATATATTTGAAGAAAGGAAAAATGAGCAATCCCTGTTAACCGAGTTGACCACAATGAAGAAAAATGAAAATGATGTTGTTAGTAATTTTAATAGAATATTTTCCAAAACTAGGAATAAAATACTTGTTAACCTTAGGCCTAGTGACATCCAGTCAATTTGTTGCTATACAAATACTTTCCAAGGAGAATTCAATTATGAATTAAGGCAATAACAAGCCACCACTATCGATGAATGCATGGATAAAGTGATTGAAATTGAAAGAAATATGCTAGATAGTGGAAAAATGAAACCTTATTCTCTAGAGATAAATCAACCTAATAAAAATCTGAAAAGAGTAGCTTTCAATTTACAAAGAAGAGCTAAGGTAGATCCAATTGAGAAATTGACTAATCATATGGCTGAGATGTTTAATACCATGAACAACAGGTTAGCAAGAATAGAAAGGAATAATGGAAATAATGGTGAGCCATCACAACCAGAAAGACCACATGTTGACAATTGCCCTCCCTTCAAGAAAAATTTCAATAGGAATTGGGGAAACAACAATACCTCTGATGAAGGAAACAAAAATAGGAACAGTGGAAATAATAATTGGAAAAATAGAGAGTCTAAAAAAGATCAGAATAATGTGTCTAACCCTATGCCATTTGCTAACATAGCAGAAATATTTTCTTATTTATGTTCAACCTGTGAGGCCCCCCATAATCTAGACCGATGTGGTTTTTACTTAAGTAAACAACACAACATTGATATAAATTATTACTCAAAAGAAGATATAAGGATTAATGCTTGTTGCTCTCTAGAGGATGAGTCAAGAGAAATGTTCTTTGAAGAAAATATGGACAAGTATGCTTCAAATCATCATCCTCAGATATTAGTAGCTAAAGGTACTAAAATATTGCAAAAACCACATGAGTCAAGATATGATAAAATGAAGCATGGGAAATTAACCCTCACTTCTAAAGAAGTGGAGGAATTAGAAGATACCAATACTCTAAATTTAAGAAATAGAACAATCCCTGACAGAACAGATAAAGCTTCCACTAATGAAACAAGAAAACAATCCTTCACAAACAAAAATATTTGTAAAGAGAAAACTTATAGAATCCCTAAGAAAGTAATCCCTGAGCTAGTAGAGCTAGAAGAGGAAACACTTAAATAAGAATGTAATAAGCCACTTGATATAAAAAATATAGAATTTGATGTTGGGTCAGAAATCAGTAAACAAAAAGTTAATATCACATTTCATGAGCTTATAAAATTTCAACAATATAGAGAACATGTATGTAGGGCATTTGGATTAATTAAACCAAAAGAAGATCCAACTTGCTATATTGCTACACAAAACAAGCAAGATCCAAGATCGTCATTCTCTGTAGGACCCTTCTATGTGTTATCAAGATATAATTTAGATGAAGTATATAGGTATGTGATTCACAATTGTATGTTGGATAGTGGAACTTCACATAATATCATGCCCAAAATAATAGCTAACCAAATGAGATTAATCTATACAAGAGATTCTACCCCTGTTTCGATAATGGATAGTAGGCAAGTACTTTTTATTGGAGAGATAACTAGATTATTAGTTTTCCTAGACTAACATTGTTAGGACACCGCTCGGAGGAACCAATATAATGCAATAAATAAGATAAATGAATCGTTGTTTTATAAGAATCGCTTTTGGAATATTGAGTTTAACCTGCAATATTGATATATATATATAAATGAATGTATTTGATTTGATGTTCTAAAATGAATATGGTGATGTGCATAAATATGAAGGATGGGGTGCGATTGGAAAGATGCACCTCTAATAAATATATAATTATAATATATTAGGAGGGTCCTAACATGCCACCCTCCTTAAAAGAGCTTTGTCCTCAAAGCTCAAAGTAAGGATCTTCGTTGCTTGTTTTCCAAGTTGAATTTGCGCAATTTCTTGTACTATCTTGATGTCACTCTTCTGAAGGCAAGGATATTGTGAAGGTTGGAGTGTTAGTGGGGGATTTCCAAGAAAAATAGTAAAATTTTCCTTAGGAGAATTGTGATGACGGTAGGCTTTCGCTTTAGCCGATTCTTCCTGTGTAGAATGAAGGGAAAATAAAGGTGCACTCACTATTTGGCCTCCTTTCTCAATCAGGCTGCCTATACGATGAGAACTCACTATTGGTAATGAACTTGTGTGTAGTTCATTGAGAGTGTATGTCTCGCCTTCATTATTTATTGCATGGATGTCTACCTCATCGTTTTGTGGTGCATCGAGCACTTCCGACAAATCAACCTCATTTCCTTCATTGTTATGGTCAGGTGTTTTGGTCATGTCATGCACATATTCCTTGCCTTCTTCATTGATGTGAGTAGGTGCACTAGTTGCTTCAAACACAACTACCTCATCTGCTTGCTCTATGGAGATACAGGGATCAACTTTATGCAATAAATACAATGTTTGTGTAGCACAACAATGAAGGGGCCCAAATTGCTCATCACAAGTATAGCAGAGGTCTTTTGCTCGTCGCTCCTCCATTTCTTGTAGGCTAAGGTACTTAACTGACAAGGGTTTGTGTTTTGGAATAGTGTGCATGAATTTCGATTTATCAATAGGTTGCTCTCCATGTTGACGTTGAACATTGAATGTATCGTCGGCTAACAAGGCTAATCCAATGGCTTCCTATAGGGTGCGAGGAGTGTACATCATGATATTCATTCTAATTTCTTCTTTCAATCCATTGATGAACCCACTTATGAGGACTGATTCATCCAACCCTGTGATGCGATTGGCGATATCCTGGAATTGAATTTTATATACACGCACTAATGTGATTTGACGTAGGTGGGCGAGATTAAGTAGCAAAAGTAGGTTGGGGTCATGATATATTCTTCCATCGGCCATTTGCATAATTGAGATTTTTGTGAGTTCAAGGTGTTCTTGTTTGGGAATTTTTTTTTTTTTTTCTACCAAGATTTTTCACACAAAAAATTGGTTCTTGTCAACAATTTGCAAATTTTGTTATTTCTTGTCACTTTTTTGTTATGCAAAAATTATTTTGTTGCCAACAGGGTTGAGCGACGGCAACAAAAAGGGTAAAGCGGAGAGGTGGGCGAAGCGGAGCGCAAGCTGTTGGTAGACGAGTGGAGAATGGTTAGAAGTGGCGGAGCGGGAGCGGAGTTGAAGTCAAGTCAAATGGTCACAGGCATGGTCTACGAGGCTCCAAGTGCCCACAGTCGGGCTGCTCGCATGTGGGCTTGTATGCCTAGCTCGTTAGGCACTTAAGTCTAGGCACGTTGGTTAATAAAAATCTCACGTCCTAGCTTGCACTCGATGATATGGGATATAGCTTTTAAAAGCTTTTCCCTTCGTCGCTGTCTCCGACATCGGAGACTTGTTTTTCGACGTCATAAATTTTTTTATTTATTTATTTTTTTTTTAAAACCTTATAAGATGTGTAATTTTTTATTTTTTTCGTCAAAAATACTCTGTCGTCGCAACACGACTATCACGCACACTTTTCCTTCAGATGAACACAAATTTTCGTGAATTTTTGCTCAGGTTCAAAGGATGAATGCAGATGAGCACAAAATGTTGCCACTGCACTCTGCTGATGCTGACCTTCAAATGTTTCCAATTTTTTGCCTATGAACGCCAAACACTGCTGCTACACTCTGTTGATGCTGACAGTTACGCCAAAACTGTGCAAGGATAGTCGAGTTATTATTTTTTTAATTTCTTTAACGTCAAACGCCTGATTTGAATTCCGTTGTCGGACGTTGATTCCGGTCGTCGAAATTTCTCCAACCTTATGATTTAACCTTAATATTTAATTTTTTATCGCCTGATAATAATTTTTCTCGTCGTCTTCTTAATTTGGTCGCCTGAAAACATCACAGTGCTCGCAGAAGGCAGATTTTTCGCTAGTTTTTGTGATCTAGATGAATTTTAATCGTTTCTTTTATCGAAATAATATATATATATATATATATATATATTTTGTTTCCTGCCCTGTATAGACGTGTTTCCTGCATGTCGGAATTTTCTTTTCACTGGAAGTTACAGGGTGTCTCCCTGACTCTTTGCTATGGATTCGTTCAAACGTAGAGGGCAAGTTTTACTATGATTTGTTCCAGAACGTGATGATGATATGATTGCAGCTGTGTGGATGATAGAAAGGCTGCTCGTTTGCTAAGGAAAATCACAGAACTCAAAGCTTGTTTCTTTAGTTAAGGACAAGTGAATTTTCTTATCTATAGTGCCATGAAATAGACCTGTATTCTTTTATGAAGATAGTAACAAGCAAGGTGAAGACGGAAGTTGTGGCAAAAAAAAATTGGATTCAATGGCTCTGATCCAAATGTTAGGACACCGCTCGGAGGAACCAATATAATGCAATAAATAAGATAAATGAATCGTTGTTTTATAAGAATCGCTTTTGGAAATATTGAGTTTAACCTGCAATATTGATATATATATAAATGAATGTATTTGATTTGATGTTCTAAAATGAATATGGTGATGTGCATAAATATGAAGGATGGGGTGCGATTGGAAAGATGCACCCCTAATAAATATATAATTATAATATGTTAGGAGGGTCCTAACAAACATACCAAGAAAGGTATAGTGATGGATGTTGCAGTAGTTGATGTTAACCCCTTCTTCTCACTAATACTAAGCAGACATTGGGTAGAATAACTAGGAGGATAAATTCAATTAGATTGGTCTTATGCTACCATCCCAATGATAGATAAATAAAATGTAACTCTACGAAGAGAATCTTTTAACAAATATTCTACAGAGTTAATTAAAATAGATGGAACCATGATAAATCTGGTAAACTCAATGGAAGAAAAAGGAATGGGATTTTATTCAATTTGGCATAACCCATTGCTAGTGGAAGTACCAGAGGTTAAAAATATGGATCCAAAAGTCATAAATATGGTTTATGCTGAATCAGATAGAGTATTAACACAATAAATGTGGACCATGAATTTTGATGGAGCTAAATCTCAATTTGGAGTAGGTGTGGGATTCAACTTGACTAATATAAAAGGAAACTACCTAGGTATTCCTTACATACTAGAATTCCCTTGCACCAATAATGTAACTGTGTATGAGGTTCTGTTGCTAGGATTGAAGAAATCCAAAGAATTGGGAATAAATTACCTGAATTTAATAGGAGATGCAAAATTAATTATCCAACAAATAAGTGGAAAAAATCAAACTAAGCATCCTAGGTTAAAACAATATAGAACCGCAGTATTGGAAGAGATTGATAATTTTTTAGCTTTCAATATTTCATACATTCCTAGAGAATAGAATCATGTTGCTGACCTCTTAGTTGTAAATGCATCAGGCCTAGATCATCCATAAATTACTACAGAATATATGGATAGGTTTCCAACCATTTTATTTTATAAGTCTTTTGTACCAGATAAAGTTGTTTACTTACAAGTCTTTCAAGATGATGTGGATATAAAGGACCTCATGACTTTACAAAATCAGTATGTTGATATAATCTATGATGAAAAAGATAAAGAAAAATTAAAGGATCAAATAGGAGAACCAGTAGAAGTAATCCAACCGAAAACAAATAAAATATCAAAAGGATTAGTTTCTTTGGAGATTTTATTTGATGATTTTGATAAATATTTTAAACCTCCTTTGAAATATATTATAGCAAAAGATGTTAATAATGGTACAGTTAAAGAACCCAAAATAGTGAAAATAGACACAACCTTACCAACAAAAGAAAAAGTTGGGTATATAAGTTTTCTAAAGAAAAATAAAGAACATTTTTCTTGGACTTATGAGGATCTTAAAAACTTCAATACAGATGTAATATCTCATATAATACATTTTAAGGAAGATTCCAAGCCAGTTAGGGAGAAATAGAGGAAGTATAACCCCACTCTGCATCCCATAATGCAAAGAGAGGTACAAAAATTGTTGTATTCCAAAATTATCAGAAAAGTAATATTTTCATCCTGGATATCCAATTTAGTACCAGTTAGAAAGAAAAATGGAGATATTAGACTCTGTGTAGATTTTAGAAAATTAAACAAAAGCTCCTTAAAAGACAATTATCCATTGCCTAATATGGAACAACTATTGCAAGTTGTAGTTGGTTCATCTAGAATGTTCTTATTAGATGGATTTTTTGGATATAACCAGATGCAAATTAATCCAAAAGATAGATATAAGATATCATTCACCACACCATGGGGCACTTTGAATATTTGATAATACCTTTTGGTCTAATGAATGTGGGTGCTACCTTTTAGAGAGCAATGGACTTTACCTTCAAAGGATTGATATTCAAAATAGTGGTGGTATATTTGGATGATATCACGATATTTTATAAAAATATAGAGGACCATTTAGAACATCTTGCTACAGTATTTTTTTGGTGCAAAGAGTTTGGAATTTCCTTAAATCCTAAAAAGTGCATATTTGGAACAACACAAGGGAAATCACAAAGACACATAGTGTCAGAAAAAGGGGTGAGTATAGATCCAGAAATAATAGAAGCTATCTCAAAAATACCCCCTTCTAGAAACATCAAAGGAGTCAGGTCATTCTTTAGAAAAATCAATTTTGTAAGAAGGTTTATTCCCAATTTTACATAAATGACCAAACCTATAAATGACATGGTTAAAAATACCAGGGAAATAAAATTGACAACATAAAATATAGAAGCTTTTAAACATATAAAAGAAGCTATTTCTACTACCCCAGCTTTAACCTACCCCAATTACTCAAAGGATTTCAACATCTACTCATATGCATCTGAGCATTCCATTACTATAGTCCTTTCTCAGAAGGATGATGAAAATAATGAAAAACCAATAGCCTTCATGAGTTCAGGATTGAAATGGGCACACCTTAAATACAGAAAAATATTCTTATGCAGTAATTCAATATTTAGAACATTTCAAAGGTATATTCGGTTTAAATAAGGTTTACTATTGTATCCCTTTCTTAAAAATAAAATATGTCTTCACCCAGTCTAAGCCACTAGGAAGGCCTACAATATGGATGGTGAAACTATTACAGTATGATGTAGAATTCAAAATAGTCAAAACTATAAGAGGGAAAGGCTTAGCAAAATACCTGGCATATAAAGGAGAATATTCTAATAATATCATTACAATAGATGAGATACATGACATCAGGAGAGTTAATAATATTGAATGTAAATAGTATGATGAAATATTTGCATACCTACAAACTGTCTTTCCCAAAGGATATGCCAATTAACATAATGAGATCAGTAAAACAGTAAACATAGAGATATCACATGCAGGATGGTGTGCTTTATTGGAGATATCCTGATGATGTGTTATTATTCTACTTGTGTGAAAGTGAAGTCCTTGAAACAATGAAATAATTTCATGATGGTGTATGTGGAGGACATTCTACTCCCAAAGCCACAACAAATAAAATCATGAGAGTAGGCTATTACTGGCCTACACTTTTTAAATATATATATCAGTATGCTAGAATTTGTCATAATTTTTAGGTTTTTTTAGGTAAAAAACACTTGGTTGTTATGCCTCTCAAACCAGTGATCATAGAAGCACCTTTCACATAATGGGGTATTGACCTAATTGGGTAAATTAATCCAAAATCATTAGGAAGACATAAATGGATCATAACTACAATAGATTACTTCACAAAATGGGTAGAGACTACACCTCTAAGAAGTTATACATCTCAAACTATCATTAATTTCTTAGAAGAAAGCATTCTAACAAGATTTTGGATTCCTCAGAAGATAGTGATGGATAATGGACAATATTTTGTATCATTTGAAATGGTATAATTTTGTGCTAAGTATGGAATAGAATTCTCTCACTTTGCAAATTATTACCCACAAGGGAATGGTCTAGCAAAGTCATCAAATAAGAACTTAATTACTAGAATTAAGAGATCATTGGGTAAAAATAAGAAGAGCTGGGACAATGAATTAAAATTTGCACTATGGGCAAACAGATTGTCTTTTAAAAGAAATACAGGGAAAACTCCTTATGAATTAGTATATGGAGAAGAAGCATTGCTACCTCCCAGAATAGAGAAATTAGCCCTTTACCTGCTATTAAAATATCATGAGAACCCTGATGTCTTGCAAATAATATTAGACCAAATTGTCCAAGTGCAAGAACAAAGAAGAGACCTTAAACATGATAATTAACCAAACTCAAAAAACTGTAAAATCATTTTAACAAAAGAGCGAAAGGTACTCCATTTTGTGAAGGTGATATGGTGATCTACTGGGACCCCAAAAATGATAAACATGGTGAAAAAGGGAAACTTGAACCCAAGTGGACTTGCCCCTATCAAATAGCTCAGGTTGTTGGTCAAAACACTTACAAGTTACAAACATTTGAGGGAGACCTGATGAGAATCCCTATCAATGGCATACATATCAAGGTTTATAACCCCTGCCATGGGGTTAACAGGGGATAAAAGCCCTAAAAATAAATAAAAAATAAAAAAAATACAAAAATAAACAAAATAATAATAAAAAGGAAAAATAATAAAAAACCAAAAATAGAGTGTTGTTCCTGTCAGGATGTTATGTTTTAGTCAGTGTTCTTCTTACTGTTGTGTCCTGTTTTTCTTTGTGTAGTTATCCTTCATGACTATCATAGGAAAAAGAGTATTATTTAAATGTTTATTTCTCTAAAAAGATAAGCAGAGAAGAGGAAATTTATTTTAGATTTTGATGATGCTTACAATTTTTAAAATTGAATGTTCATGCAACTGTCATATGGTATGAAATAAAGCAGAGTAAAATCAGAGTTGTTGCAACATCATGCCAAAGCCTCACATTGTAAATACTATCCTAAGAAATTTTAGGAACCAAAGGATAAATTTGTGTTTGATAATATGGTTGAGCCAAAAATTGTTACACTTTATCCTTTAGCTAAAAATTGATCCTCAAATCAAGCACACTCATTGCACAAGTTGCTTATATCCAAATATTTCTTAAAAGAGAGAAATTTAAATAATGCAGATTGAGTTTGTATTTGAGATATCTTAGAAAACCTCTACTGAGGCTATAGACGCCTAGCTAACAATAGATTAAAACCATATGGGATTAATAGCATCTCCACCGGGGCTATAGATGCTTGACTATTAGTGTAGCCCTAAAAATGGCAAAAATCTTAAGGAGTGAAATCACTTATTAGGCTTGATCATTTTCCAAACATGGTGAAGTTATGGAAGACCCAGGAATCAAAATGAATGTACTAACACACACTCAGGCCAAGGCATGATGAGGCAAACAACTTTGATACATTATGTGTGATCATATCTTAAGTCTTTGTAGAAAATAATAATAATATTCCAAAAGCTCATCTAAACTTAAAATTTTGATCCTTTGATCTAAATTTGATTGAGGAGAATAACAGTTTTTGGATACTCTACTTCTTTGATGTTATATTTTTGTTGCTTTATTGTATATTTTTAGTTTTAAAGTTTTCTTTTGTTTATGTTTTGATTTTCTAATCATGCTTGATGGATTTTGATTCTGTCCAAGGCTGGAAATGAAACCAAGAGATTTTTAAACTATCAAGTGCCATGTTTTCAGCACATTGTCCTAGTCAGAGCCTATGTTGGAGACAAATTTGACTCAACATCAAAGACCCCCAATTTTAAATTTTTGGATTAAATAAATTTAACAAATGTTGTTGGTCTCTATTGCTTTCTCCTCTAAGAAATTTATTTTCAATGGTTTAGTCCCTAAAGTAGTTCTAAAAATGTCATCTTCATCAAGTCTAAATTCATAATATTGATCGTTAATAAAATTTTCCTTATAACCATTGTTTTATCTGATGATCAAAAGAGTCTATAGAGGTCAAATTAATCTAATGTTCACTAAAGGTTTTAACCATTAAATAACCCAAAAAAAATTAAAAAGGATATTATCTACAAAACAAGTGAAAGCTTCCTAAAAATGATCTTAGTCCTCATTATAAAATTGATCATAACTTTCATACTTAAATCAAATGAACGAACCCCTAAGTCTTTGGGTGTTTAATGGTATTATTAAAACATTCGAACCTAAAATTGATTTTAGCCTAAGGTTTAAATTTTTTATCATGAGCAAATAAGGGTATGCGCCCCCTTTGCACTTAAATACCAAGCAAGTCGAAATATCTGGATGATAGCACTTTATACTCTGAAATTTGATGGATGTGCTCACATAAACAACTCATGCTTTAAAGTCAATAAAGTGCCATGGTCAAAAAAGGTCTTAACGTAAGGTCTCAAACATATAGAATTAATAAAATAAAACTAAGGGTATGCGCCCCCTTTGGAATAAACATCGATCACTTTGGGTAGATCTAAAGGTAGTGCTCAGATACTCCTTAATCGAATGAACGCGCTTTTACAAGCTAACCAATGTCCAAGTCAAAAAAATCAATTAATTTGCATGGTCAAAATTTTATAATCTAAAGTTCAGAAGAAACTTAATTAATTAACATTAAGGTTTATGTGCCCCCCCTTTGATTAAATATCATGCAAGTCAAACAGATCCAAAGGCAGCACTTCATTGCAACTAATCGGATAATCGCACTCGATCAAAGTATAAAAGTGCTAAACTCTAAAAATGTTAAATTGTTAAATATGATTAGCAAGGGTCTTGATACATTAAAAAATATTCCCCTTTTGTTAAATCAAATGCTAATAATTATAAATAAGCATGTGCGCCTTATGTTCTCTTTAGTTTTGCAGGTAAAGGGAAGATCTACGATAGCGCTTTCTCTTGAGTTAATCCAACAACAGTGCTCATAGTGACTTGATAAAATATTAATAAGTCAAGTTAAAAATACCCCCATATTTGGAAGATTTGATGACTATGCATGATCCAAGTTAATTTAACGGATGTGCTCCTAAGAAATAATCAAAATTTGGTAAGTCAAATCGCAAAATTACAAAGTGCACATTTTCAATATAAATCTGATGACAACGTTTTGATCCCACCAGATCCAACGACCGCACTTGCAGCATACTAGCTGATAGTTAAAGGTTATTTCATCTGAGCCAAAGGTAATTACCATTTCACTTCCAAAATATTTGACAGCCATGCACACCCCAAATTAGATCTTATGGTACCACTTTCGTAAAGAAGGTTATACTTTCACAAATCAAACAAAGAGGATTTCAAAGTGCACCACAAAGTTAATCTAATGGCTACTCTCAAGCCCACCCAAATATAATGACTGCATATCATCGGTATGATTGAAATAATACAAAGCACATTTAATGGTCCAATACAATGATCGCACTCGTTCCCAATAAAGATCCAACGGTGGTGCTCCTTTGAAGTAATCAAACGATGACAAGTCAAAATAAGAACTATGCAGCCTCATCAAATCTAAAGGTGATGCTCAATCCCGATAAATCGTATGGTGGCACTTCACTAAAAAAAATAAGAAAATAACAAAGTGATCATCAACAAGGCTATAGTCAAAGCTATATCTGATGGTCACGATCATCTTTTCCTGAATCTAACGACAACACATTGTTTAAAATTATTAAATTTAACTCAAGGTTTTTGGTGGATAGTTAACTAAATATCTTATTAAGGCTAAGAATAAGTGCTTAATCAAGTTTTAGAAGGGTTTAATACATGGATAATTTTTCCCCTTCCTTTTTGCTAACCCTTGCGTAGGTCTGGATAATCCAATGGACGCGCATTCAGCTTCTAATCTAAAGGTAAGCGCACGAAGAAGTTATTCGATTATAAAATACCTACGTTTTAATGAAATGTTATTAAGGTTTTAAACCACATGTTAACCATGGTAAATTATGATTATTGGAAATTTATAATTACCATGCAGACTTTAATAAAACAAGATTTTATAGGTAGCAATTACAAATCCAGGCAGTAGCCAAAGGAGAAAATATTCATATAATCAAATAGAATCCCCTAGATTGTACCAAAATAAGGGTAATATGGACTGTTCGAGTGATAAAACCTGATATTGAAGAACAAAATCATATCATTGCACATCCACAGAATGAGATCGTGTACTATGTGGAAATAAAATAAGTCTATTTGAAGCAAACTTATACGAAGAGTTTCTCGACTTATAAATAAAGAAGGGAAGAGGTGAAAAAGGGGCCATCCATGAGAAAGGAAATAAAGTGTAAAATATAGAAGTCTCAAGGGTGTATCCAATTCCTATTTTGCATATTCATTAGATGTAAAAAGTGCAGTAAGAATAAGATATTTTCTCTACCTTCAAAGGGTTGTTCACTCAGTGCTTCGACAAAATATAGTTATAGAGGGGTCACTATGATGGAGTATAGTTATGGAAGTATCTTGTATATGCTTCCAACTCTTGTTTTGCATTCTATTTTTCTTCCTACCTATAATTTCCCTCCTCCTTATTGGCATATTATCTTATTCATCGTAACCATTCACCCCACCAAGCATTATTTCTCCACCATCCACTATGTAAATCAAATCCCATTGCTCCCTCATCCATTATATCCATCATGTAATCATTGTCATTCCATCCATTTTCCACTCACACTGATGCAGGAGCATCCGACGACAGCAGGACAATCAAACATCAATCGGAGTTTCCAAGAAAAGTGTTTTGTTTTTTTAGGCAAAGCTGGGAAGGGGGTCACGAAATCGCGACCCAAAAGGCTACAAAAGCAAGAGGGCAGTTTCTGTCGTGATATCGTGACGTCTCGATATCACGACAATTTTGATAGCGGAGGCAAGAGGACGATTTTTGTCGCGATATCGCGACGTCGCGATATCATGATGGTTTCGAAGGTGGCGAAGACAGAGCGCAGGGGAGCCGCGAAATCATGACATATCACGATTTCATGACATGTCGCAAAATCGTGGCTCCAAAGGCGAAGGCGAGGAAAATCAAAGGCTAAGGCAAGGTTGGGAGGTAGAGGTCATGAAATCATGACATGTCACGAAATCGTGACCTCAAAGGCTGCGACATGGCAGGGGCAGTTTTTGTCGTGATATCACGACGGTTTCGAGAGCAAAAGCGTGGAGGAGTTTTTCGTCGCGATATCGTGACATCGCGATATCGTGACGTCGCGATAACGCAACGTCGTGATGTCACGACGATTTTGAAGCTTAGTGATGAGGGGCATTTTGGTAGCGATTTCGCTACGTTTCTGGCGGACGAAGGCAAGGCGCCAGTTTGGTCACGATATCGCGACATGTCGCGATATCATGACATGTCATGATTTCGTGGCCAGTTGAAGACCAAAAAAATTTGGACACATGGACGGCCGTGCGCACGAGAAAAGAGACAGCTATTGCAGTTAAACTTTCTGACATGGCGACAGTTGCAGGCCCCGGACAGTATGGGGTGAGATGGCGGATCAGGGAGTGGGTGATTTACAAAAGGAAAATTTAAATCTCGACGGGGAAGCCAATTTTGGAGGTTTTATTTAATTCTTTTTCACAAGTGGGTCATTAATGACCTAGAGGGCCGAGACCTCGTTAAAAACTCAAATTTGGGAAGAGTTCGAGACGGTGGACTAGAAGAAGGAGAAAAAAAAAAAGGTCCTACAGCCCAGAGAAGCTCGGTCATTGTAAAGCCTACGGGCTGTTTCATTGGATGCATGTAAATATTTTTTTTAGCAGATTTTAATGAGAAATCAGAATTTGTGAAGGTGTTGATCTTCCGGTCCCCATAAGTGGTATCAAAGCCAGTGGCTCCTGAGCGTACAGCAGACCGCCGAAGGAGAGGCAGTTGTACCAGGACTTGTGGGAGGGCTTGAGATCAGGTGAAGATGCCTCCGAGAAGAAACCCTGTGGGTGGTAGAGGCATGGTAGCAGAAGATTTTTGGGCTTTGCAGCGGCAATTTTAGGCCCTGCAAGAAGAACTACGTAGAGGACATGAACCGAGAAGAGATGCAGACAGTGAGGATGAAGCGGATGAAGAAGAAAATCAATTTGAAGAAGAAGAAGAAGAAGTTGTGGATCCGGCACAAGCCAGACTGTACAAGGCCATATCTCAGATCGGGAAGAGGCCGAAGTTAGAAGTTTCTACGTATTCCGGGAACTTGAATCCGGAGGAATTAATAGATTGGATAAATGACTTAGAGGAATATTTTGAATACGAAGAGATTGAAAATCCCGAGCGGGTCAGATTTTCCAAAACTAAATTAAAGGGTCATGCTAGCATATGGTGGAAGGGAGTACAGCTGGAACGGAACAAGAGAGGAAAAGAACGGATAACAAGATGGGACAGAATGGTGGAGAAATTAAAGAGGCAGTTTATTCTCGTAGATTATGAACTGGATCTGTTAAGAAAAATGCAGAGTTTGAGGTAGATGAAAAAAACTGTCCAAGAATATACGAAGGAATTTTACAAAATCTCCATCAGAACCAGCCATTTGGAAGCAAGCAAGGAAAATGTGGCCCGTTATATTAATGGGTTGAGACCCAGTGTCCAGGAAGAGTTGAGCTTGGTTCGGGTGAGCACCATTGAAGATGCTTACCAGTTTGCTCTGAAGGTTGAAGAAAAACTGAACAGAAGGTTTGAAAGCAAGCAAAGAGTAAAAGGACCTGGAGGAAATACTGGTGGAAAGAAAGAGGAAGGAAAGGAAGAGAAGAAAGAAGAGGAGAGCAGCAGCCGAGGTTAGAAAGAAGAAGATGAAGAACCCAAACCAAAATTTTAGAATAATGGCTACCCGAGGGGAAGAGGTAGATCTGGACACGGGTATGGGAGAGGAGTGTTCCAAGGAACATGTTTCCACTATGGAGAAGAGAGGCATTGGGCATATGAGTGTCCCCAGCACCCCGAGAGAGTGAACAAGAAACAAGTGGGTCTTGCCAGAGCTATTGTGGTAGTTGAAGATGCTGACTCTGAACATTCTGAAGAAGCTAACAGGGAGAAGCTATGATTGTGAGGAGGACCGTGTTGATTGAGGAAGACAAGTTAGAACAAAGGAGAAGCCTGTTTCGCACATGGTTCAAAATTGCGGGCAAGGTCTGTAATGTTATTATAGATAATGGGAGTACAAATAATTTAGTTTCTGAGGAGATGGTTACTAAGTTGTAGCTGGAGAGAAGGAGGCACCCGCGTCCATACCAAATTGCGTGGTTGCGGAAGGAACACAGAGCCTGGGTCCGTGAACAGTGTCTAGTCATGTTCTAGATTGGGAGATACCATGATGAAGTCCTGTGTGATGTTTTCCCCATGGATGCTTACCATTTGTTTTTGGGAAGGCCATGGCAGTTTGATCGGAGTGCAGTGCATGATGGTTGTGCAAATACATACTTCTTTATGAAATATGGAGTGTAGCACAAGTTGAAGCCATTGCAGACAGTGGATGAGAAGGTGTGCAGCAATGCCAAAATTTGTCTGGTAGAGGGCAGAAAATTTTCTTGCCAGGAAACAAGATTTGAGTAGGCTATAAAGGTTGAAGAGTGTTCGGAGGTATTACAAGGGATGCGGATCGAACAACATAGAAGTGAAGGTCACTTCTCCTTTTTACCCGGGGTGTCTGATGCAGGAGCATTCGATGACAGCAGGACAATCGAACATCAACCAGAGTTTCCAAGAAAAGTGTTTTGTTTTTTTAGGCAAAGCTAGGAAGGGGGTCGTGAAATCGTGACATGTCGCGATTTCGTGAAGGTGAGGAAATCACGAAATCACGGCTCCAAAGGTGAAGGTGAGGAAACGTAAAGGCTAAGGCAAGGTTGGGAGGCGGAGGTCACAAAATCATGACATGTCATGATTTCGTGACATGTCACGAAATCACGACCTCAAAGGCTGCAGCATGGCAGGGGCAGTTTTTGTTGCGATATCGCGACGTCGCGATATCATGATGGTTTTGAGAGCAGAAGCGTGGAGGATTTTTTCGTCATGATTTCACGACGATTTTGAAGCTTAGTGATGAGGGGCATTTTGGTAGCGATTTCGCTACGTTTCTGGTGGACGAAGGCAAGGCGCCAGTTTGGTCGCGATATCGCGACATGTCACGATTTCGCAGCTAGTTGAAGACCAACGGAATTTGGACACGTGGATGCGTGCGTGCGGGAAAAGAGATAGCTGTTGTAGTTAAAATTTCTGACATGGCGACAGTTGCAGGCCCCGGACAGTATGGGGTGAGATGGCGGATCAGGGAGTGGGTGATTTACGAAAGGAAAATTTAAATCTCGACGGGGAAGCCGATTTTGGAGGTTTTATTTAATTTTTTTTCGCAGGTGGGTCATTAATGACCTAGAGGGCCGAGACCTCATTAAAAACTTGAATTTGGGAAGAGTTCGGGACGGTGGACTGGAAGAAGGAGAAAAAAAAAAGGTCCTGCAGACCAGAGAAGCTCGGCCATTGTAAAGCCTGCGGGCTGTTTCATTGGATGCATGTAAATATTTTTTTCAGCAGATTTTAATGAGAAATCAGAATTTTTGAAGGTGTTGATCTTTCGGTCCCCGTCACACACTCCATATCTTCTCTTCACCATCACATCGGGCCCCCCTCTATATTACATCAAGATTTCACTACAACATCCTAGTCTGATCCTAACTCGTAAAATCAAGACAACTAGGAAGAGCAGGAAAAATAAATTCTATATATATATATATTGGTTCACCAATTTTATATTTCTTAAATCCCTTGATACACCATTTTTGAGAGCCTCCTTCGAACCAAGAGCAAACAAGACAAAATATCTAGTTCCACATAGTTCAGAATAGCTGGATAGCACATAGGGAAGATTGGAGGAGACAATGACAAGTGTACGGCCAATATCAGGCCAACTATAATCGAATCAAGAACCAGAGGCTATAAAAGAAGTATCCATGGTCAGAATCATCATCAAGATTTTAGAGATAGCATTTTTTCTAAGAGGTATACTTGAGTGCCCTATAAATTGTGTTGTATCCTTTGTGTCTATTTTTCTCTATCATCCCTCATTCTTCCCTTTGCTATGCAGGTTTTGGTAGAACTATGCCTGAGAAGCTAAGAATATTTCTAGTATTTTTGAGCCTAAAACTCAGATTTTTCTTGTTACCAAATTGGAGCAGGAAAAGTTGATAAAGTCTTGTTATATTATTTGAACAAAGACTTCTCATTGTATTAATAGCTTTTAACAGAGTTTAATGGCATTCTATCCACTCTGCATGTAATTCATTTGGAAAAATTAATATAATTCTAGGGTTTAGTTCTATCATTTTTTTCTATAGTTCTGTGTGTTTCCTCATAGCAGATTACATTATTTGAATGTGTTATGAGCATTTATTTCATTGGTTAACTTTTAGATTCACTACAATATTCAATTGGGTCTAATAGAACCAATTTATCTTTTCTCCATTCTTTATGTTCATATTTTAAAGTGTTGTTATATTGCTATAACAACCCAATGAATCTAGGCACTGGTCTACATAAGGCATAATAATTTTTGGTTTCTTTGATTGGTCATTTTATATATAAGTAACATATAACTAAAAGTTTGGAGTGCTTAAACTTGTAAACTCTGAAGTTTATCACTAGGGTTTCCTTACCCATTCTAGTTATTTTCTTCAGCAATATATATTTTATCAGAATAAAGAGGCAGGTTGACCAGAGCATGTAATAGCTCATTGGTTCTAAACAATTTCTTATAGCGTGACAATCAAATCCTATGGATGGAAGAAATTATTCCAAAACAAATCTTGAAGTCATTTTCGCTACTGTTGCTATGGTTAGTCTATTTTTCTAATTTAGATTGTAAAACTAGAGCAAAATTTAATGCTTCATGTTTGAATGTATGCCTAGAAAAGATTCTATTTTTGTTAGTCAAAGTTTTGATCTAATTTTGCTAATTTGGATTAACAATACCTAAATGTTTGAAATAATTCTTGAAGCATGAAAATTTTCTTAAATGATGAATATTGTTGAGTTTTGAATGTTGTTAGTCGTAAGTATTATTTTCTAAAAATGAGTTTTTACAGGTTCTCTATGGATTTCTATGTTGTTAGCTTTATTCGTCCACCATTAATTCATTCATTTTTTAACCCTTTCATTTATATCCCTAACCTTTTATTATTCTGAGCATAAAATAGTCGACATATATCTAGTTGACAAGGTATACCAGCCTACTCTAGAGGTTAGGTTAAGGTATTTTAACCCTTCCAATGTGTGTTTTGGGCTATGATTAATGGGTTCTTGCCTTTCAAATCATTGCAAATGATAGTCACAATTAAATTTCATCTTTGTGACAAACTGAGCCACAATATTTTTTGGTATACCTAGTGGGACATTGTTCACAAATTATTCAATTGTCCACTAGATATTATCTTCCAGTTTCCCAAAGGAATCAATATTAAATGAATTGTATTAACCTCACTAAGTGGTGATATCAAATTCACTTGGCAACTCCCTGAATACAAGAACCTAGAAAGTCTTTTAGTAGCTCATTCCTCATGTTCACTAGGTCATTTTCTAGGAATAGTTAGGATATTGTACCATTCTTTGAGCTACCATATAGAATATCAAGGCATACAAGAAACCTATATTTAGATTTACCTTTTAAAAAAATCCCAATACCTTCATAGCATTAGGTTACCCTAAGACCAACTCCATTAAAAACCTGAGTAATAATGGCTTAATAGCATAATATAATTCAAAATCAACCTCCATATAATTACCCTTATTGGGATACCTTTGGTATTTTAGGACTCCCTCAGATGCATGATATACCTCAAACTACATCCAAGGCTATACTTACATATGATGGTTCATGAAAAAATGTTTATGAACACTATCAAGATATATTAAATCTAGCATCTATCCACAATATTAGGAATGAAGTTGTTAATGTTAGACTTCTATCTCTATCCTTTAGAGGTAAAATCCTTCATTGGTTTAGAACCCTAGAGGACAACAACATTAATTCATAGGTTGTATTAGCTGGTCCTTTTGTGGAAGAGTTTATTGAGTCAGCTAATCCTTTCTCACTCTTGAATCAATTCGTCACTATATAAAAAAATCCATGAGAGTTGATATTTGATTTTAATTTGAGGTTTAGTAGGAGATGGAAAATAACTCCCCCTAAAGCTAGACCAGTTGACCCCCTTGTTTTTTTGTATTACATTAGGACCCTTATGTTATATCTGGGATTACAAAATTAACAATCAGGTATAAATGCATTTCCATAAGTTTACCATGCAACTATACATGTAGAGAATTTTCTAATTGTTATACGAAGGATTTTGCTAAAAGTGGTCATGCCTTATTGCTTTAGAATTCCTTAGTTTATTCCTTAGTCCAAAAACATCAATACTATTTTATATAGATCCACCATCCCTATAATAACCACTTCCTCAAATGACTCCAATTCCTCCCCCTAAAACTTCATCTACTTCAATTTCTTTTTCTCTTCTCCCATCTCAGAATTCCCAAGAATCAAATTTGTTGCTTTATATCCAAAATACCTTGAAAACAATAAATAACAAGGTGAATGCAATGGAAAAGAGAAAAATGGAAATATCTCAATAAAGAAGATTCATATTTGTTAATAGATATCAGAATCCTAGAACCAATAGTAATACATTATCCAAGGTTAATTCAAATTATGAGATCATGAATCAGTCCCTAAAACTATTTTGATGAATTTTTGGCGTCTATTCTGTAATAACCCTCATGACTGACACTTGTGTAATTTACCAATATCACATGCAAAAAGCCATAAATAAAGCTGAGAGAACCTAAAAGGGAATATTCAATATGTTATGTTAGCCTAAACAAGTTATTTTTGGACCAGACTCCTTAGAAGAAGAATCAATTTCTATCCTCACCAAATCTGGAAATAAAACATTGTAGATAGATCCACAAAAAATGGATCAATTCCAAGTTCCCTATCAAAAGAAAAGGGATCAATCCCTACAAAATAATGATAGATTATCTATCCCACATCTAGTTGAGAATAGTAATCCAATTCCTAGAGAACAATAAAATGATAAAAACTCTCCAAGACAGGGAAAAAAGGACAAGGATAAAGAATAGTTAGGTTTTAAAGAGGAAGCAAAAGAGAAGCTAAAATTCCCTTCCATCACCAAGAGGTAAAGAATTGAATCCACTTAGCAATATAAGAGAAAAATTAGTGAAAATGATAAAAAATATGAGAAGATCCCTTTAGAAAAGTTGGACTTCAAAATTTTAGAAGAACTAAAGAGGACTCTTTCTATAGCAAGTCTTTATGACACCCTCTTCATCCCTAGTCAAATTGATCTATTGAAAGCTTCTTTAAACAAGAATTCTTATGAGAAGTAAATTACTACCATTTTCAACCTATCACATGGACAAGAAATTATGACCCTTGCAACCCTAAATAATAATCCCCCGCCATTTTACATTTCTTTGAGAATGGATGGGTGGATTATCCACAACTATATGATATATTTGGGGGTTTCAACTACAGTCATGCCTAAAGAAGTATATGATGAAATGGGAATGGAGTATACTTATTCTTATCCATGAGTGTTGCAGTTGGATGGTACACCATTCAAGACCATAGAAGCTATAAAATATGTATTGATAAAATTACATAGGGCTCTGAAGGTTACTATTGTGCAAGAAATTGTAGTAGTAGACCTAGAACCTTACTTTGGTTTATGTCTTTCCAAGGAATTTACTACCAAACTAGGGGGTTACATGTATTTGGACTATTTTGGTATGATGATCTTGTATAAAGGCAAAATAATAAGGATCACCCCTAAAAAAACTATAGCTTACCATCTTGAGAAGATAGAGGAAGATATGTATAATCACTCTATAATGGAGGAACCAGAACTAGTAGAGATCCTTGAGGATTTAGAAGTGGAGGATGAGTTACCATTTAGAGAAGATCACAGCCTATTAAAGACAATATTGGGTACTTATAGAATTTCTTCTGAGGTAGATAAAAATACCCCTACCATATCCAATCAGTCACCAAGAGAGTCAAAGATCTAGACAATACATTTTTGATGGGGTAAGATGTAAAAATGGGGTTGGTGTTGGCATAGTTTTGAAATCTCCTTCAAAAGGTATAAAGAGTTTTTCTTATATACTAACTTGGTATTGTATCAATAATTCTACATAATATGAGGCATTGTGCTTAGGATTAATGCACGCAGATAAAATAGGAATCAAAATTTTGGACATATATGGTTATTTAGAACTAGTAGTTATCAAGTTATAGATAAATGCAACAACAAGCACCATTACTTAAAACATATATGAATAGAGTATGGGATTTTATGGATTATTTTAATACTCTAAATACCCATTCAATTCCTAGGAGTCAATATATTTTGGTCAATGCTCTAGTTGTTAAGAGTTCTAATTTTATCCCATCTTCATATTTTGGATCAGCTAAGAATAAAAGGATCAAATTAGTTTTCAAACTTTCAATACCATATAGACAAATTTTTTGAAAAGTTTTTTAAAATGATGATTAGATTATTGAATTATTGGTTAGAGAGGCTTGTTAGTCTAATTTACAAGAGGATTTTCCTCAAGAAATAAATCAGTAGAATATCATACAGTTGAAAAATAATCATATTCCTAAGGGCTTGATCACATTGGAGAGTCTTTTTGATAATGAAGATGGAAAGAAGTCAAGAGCCATGAAAATTGATGATGAGATTTATAAAGAGATTGAAATAGAAAAAGATAAGAAGCTTAAGATTGGTATCTAGTGTTCTCCAAGAGAAGTGGAGGAACTTAAGGCCCTATGCCTTCAATACCAAGACATTATAGCCTGGTCATATGAAGATCTTAAAGTATGATAAAAGGATTATTCAACACACTATTGAGCTAGAATATAATGCAAAACCTTTCAAATAAAGACAAATACCTATGAATCCCAAAATAAAATCTATAATGAAACAAGAATTTCTTAAAGTCCTAAAAGCAAATATTATCTACCCTATCAAACATTCTACATGGGTAGCCAACTTGGTACCTGTCAAAAAAAAGAATGGAGACATCTGCCTATGTGTTGATTTCAGAAACCTAAATAAGGCATCACTAAAATATCACTATCCTCTCCCACATATTGACCAAATTTTGCAGATTGTTGCAGGGGTTGAGAGGTTCTCTCTGTTAGATGGCTTCTCTGGATATAATCAGATTTGGGTGAAGGATGAAGATCAGTTCAAAATAGCCTTTACTACCAAGTGGGGTACCTTTGCTTATCAAAGAATACCTTTTGGTTTATCTAATGCAGGGTATACTTTTAAATAGCTATGGACTATGCTTTTGGGGATTTTATTAATAGATTCATTTTGATCTATCTTGATGATATGACTATATTTTCCCATGAAAAACAAGCACACTTGGAGCAAGTTTTTCAAAAATACAAAGAGTTTGGCATTTCTCTAAATCCAAAGAAATCATTTTTTGCAATCCATGAGGGCAATTTATTAGGGCATGTAGTCTCTAAATAAGGAATGTCAATTTATCCTGATAGAGTAAAATCAATACTGGCTCTTACTCTCCCCTTAAATAAGAAAGCTTTACAATCCTTCTTTGGGAAGATCAATTTTGTAAGGAAGTTTATTTCAGATTTTGCTCAAATCATCAAACCAATCTCAGAGCTGCTCAAGAAGAACATTGAGTTCAAATGGACTAAAAAGAGGAAGTAAGCTTTTGAGGTAATTAAACAAGTTATTGCTACTACACCGGTATTAGTAAACCTTGAATTTAGCAAAGATTTCATTTTATATGCCTATGGAGTTGATGAGAGTTATGCTGTAGTATTAACACAAAAGAATGATGCAAGCAACAAATATCCCATATTATTTTGTATTCATACTCTTCATGAATACGAAAGGAAGTATAACTTTATAGAAAGATAAATTTTTACAATAATTACATCTTTGAAGAATATAGGTAATATTTGGCTCAAAGTAAAACTTTGGTATATGTGGTACATCCTGATGTAAGAAGCTTCATCCTACAAGGAGAGTTAGGTGATAAAAGGGTAGGTTGGATTACAAAGATTCAATAATATGATGTAGATATCCATCCTACAAATTTGGTAAGAGGAAGGTCCCTATGTCAGGAATTAGCTACCAAGGCAAAAAAGTAGGAAGAAATAGCCTATCCAATATCAAAATCAAAGCAGAATGATGATAGTCTCTCAGAAGGAGTATATTGGGTTGAGCAACTCATAAGCTACTTTTAAATGGGTAAGTTCCATGAATATTTGAATACTTCACAAATGAGGATATATAGGCTTAAAACCTTAACTTATGTTCTATTGTTGAAAGGATTGTATAGAAAAAACTAGATGGATTTCTTTTAAGATGCATAGTGGAGGATAAAAAACAAAAGGTTCTAGAAAAATTCCATGAAGGTCTATTAGGAGGTCACTATTCAAGCAAAAAAACTGCACTAAAAATAATAAGAGTTGGTTATTATTGGCCAAATATATTTGTCGATACTTTTAAAGTGGCCAAATCATGAGATAAGTGCCAAAGATATGTAGGGAGAAAAATGAATGCATCATTTCCCCTTAAACACATTCAAGTAGAGCAAGCATTTCAGCAGTGGGGGCTAGATTTTATTGGAGTAATCAACCCAAATTCTTTAGCAGGTCACAAGTATATCTTGACTGCCACAAACTATTTCACCAGATGGGTCGAGGTAATCCCGACCAAGAGGTTAGATCAAGAGGTAGTTATTGAGTTTATTGAAAGCTTAATCACAAGGTTTGGAATCCTCGAAGCTCTAGTAAGTGATAATGGTCCATATTTCATAGGGGTAAAGTACATTGAATTTACAAGTAACATATAATATTATGTTTAAAAAATTCTTCTAATTACTACCCACAAGGAAATGGCCTAGTAGAGTCCACTAATAAGAATCTACTCAAAATTTTGAAAAGAGTCCTTGGAGGAAAACAAGCGAAGTTGGCATCTCCTCTTATGAACTAGGCCCTATAGGTAGACATGATCACCATAAAAGGGTCAATAGGCACATATCCTTATGCCTTAGTGTATGGAAAATAAGTTATGCTTCCTACACACCTAGAAATACCTACATTGAAGATGATCAACCATGATGATTTGCTAGATGAAGATCCTATTCAGAGAAGGCTAATGCAATTGTTACAAATAGAGGAGCAGAGAAATAAATCTTATGAGCATTTTTAGAAGCACATGATACAAACTAAAGGATGGTTTGACAAAAGGACTACTTGCAAAAAATTTAAGGTTGGAGATTCAATCCTAAGATGGAATGAAGATAAAGCTAAACTTGGAAATCATCAAAAATTTGATTCGTTCTAGGAGGGTCCCTTCACCATTACTGTAGTAAAATAGAACAATGCATTTGAATTACAGGACCAAGAAGGGAGAGACCAAGCAATCTCGATCAATGGATACCACCTCAAACTCTATTTCAAGTAACCTCTCCTCTTGTATCATATGTATTATATTGTGTAAATATTTTGTTGTTTGTTTCATTTTGTTTTTGAAAAGAAAGAAAATAAAAACAAAAGGAAAAGTACCATGACCGTAATATTTTTCATAGCTATGATCCATCCCTAGACCATGATCATAGTAATGAAAATATATTTTAAGTGATAATAGAACAATCACATAACAAAAAAATATTTCATGAAACCATGAGTAGGAAGCTAAAGCTACCAAAAAGTGAAAAGTGGCTATTGATCATGAGTTTTGAGATCACTTCTAGCGCAAAATAAGATCGATGTTTTGAAACTTGAATTACAAAGATATGCATCATAGATCCATCCTAAAATATTATCATCATCTGCCTATTATGACCAATTATGATATAGAGGATGCAGTGGCATGAATCCATCTGGATGTTACATGCATAGTAGCCATGCGATAACAAGAAGTTTCAACGACCACATTAATATTGCATGCTTAAAGGGGCTATAATATTTAGAAAGAAAGGTAACATATATTTTTTATAGAACACTTAAAAATCAAAAATAACAAAGCACGAAAGGGCTATTTAGTCATAGTAGAGTTGCAAGAATCCTTTCACTTAAGAAGACATGGCCACCACTTCCTCATTTGATAAAGCCACTTTAGGTGATGATAGTAATTCTAGAAAAATGTTTTAGGATGCAACTCTTAGGATCACAAATACAACTATGATGAGGAAGGAAAAAGAAAAATTAATGACAGACATTGAGAAAAGAGTGGAAGAAGGCATATTAGCATCAAGCCCAGGTGTTGTCCTAGTTAGTTCACTCCTCACTTTCTATATTTGTAATATTTTCCATCCCTGTCCAAAATTAGTATTTGCAATAGCAAAAAATTATGACCCTAGCCAAAGGATAATACAAGATGTTAATGGAAAACCCCTAGTTCATCTAAGCCCTACAACCCTTAATAATACCTTTGTTGTGGGTATTCAACCAAATGTCAAGCCTAAGCCATTCAACCATAGGGCACAAGATGAATTTTATTTATTTAAAGTCCACTTAGATGGGGGAATTTTTTTTTGGGTTGGCTATCTGGTCAACCAAAGAAATAAAAGTAGGTGAAACCCTACTGAAAATTCCCATTGCACTCAAAGAATTCATTCACCTTGAGTTGTATGTAATTTTAGAAATCATAGCGGGTTTAGTAACAAATAGTAATGTCTATGATTGGCAAATAGCTACCACATACTGCATCTCAAACCCTAGAAATTATGACCCATCTATGATGAATAATAACCTAATTTTCTTTAATTGGCTCACATATTTGTGCAACATGATCCATGACTAGTTGAAAAGGGTGTAGTAGGGTTGGGACTAAGGTAGCTTTCAATTTTTTCTCCCACCTAGCATGGCTTTTCCTTTATTGTTTTCATAATGATATGTCATGGATAGTGGTTTTTTCTAGGTGTTAGGATGGACATGCTACTCTTGTGTATACCTAGACCAATGTACTAACTAGAGAGGACTCTTACTATGATTTCAATAGAGAATTTCTAGGACCAACTCTCAAGATAATATATGGAGAAATGCCTAGGTTGCCTCCCTTGGCTAGGATAACTTTGAGGACCAAAGAGGTAGAGGAAGGAGACTAGTATCTACTAACAAAGGGAACAATAATCATATTGTATGGCTTTATAGGGAAGTCATTTTTTTTACCTCACTTTATCATTGATAGACTATTTGCCCTAGAGTATTGTAGACAGATAGATTTCATCAACTACATTTATAGCATAGGTCAACAAAAGAAGGGCACATGCACTTACCCCTTCAATAAGGGAGACATTATTATCACCAAGAAAGGGCAATATGAGAGCATTACTACAGCAATGAAGAAATTAGGATTGAAAGAACTCCCTCAAAAATAGAAATATGATCCTAATGACAAGTTCTGAAACAAATTGAACCAGATCAATCTTGGGAAAGCTCCTAAATTTGAAATAACTCTTAGGCCCCATGTTGAAAGCTTCAAAAATAATGAGGAGGGTTCAAAATTGGAATGGAATCTTGCTCGAATGGAAGATCTACCTCCATGGAGAGATTTTTATGAACAAATGGAAGATTATGACCTTGAACATAATAAGCAACATGTTTTGGAGGAAGCCAGGATCCAACAAATGCAAAAGAAAAATTGGGATGATGCCAAGATACTTGAGTGGTGGAGAATGAGAGTGGAGACTAAAACCACTAATTCTAGATATCCCATAAAGGTAGATAATGAATTCAATACCAGATATGATAAATATAATAATTCTTGGAAGGTAAATAATGGGAAATTCTTGGCATTAAGTTATAGAAGCACAACTCCAAAAGGTGAATCATCAAAGGCCAAGGAAATAAAGAAGGTAGCAACCACTGGAAAGGAAAATGGAATCCTAATTCATTCCCCTCTTCATCTCCTAAAAAATAGAGTATTGCAATGGCAGCTCCCTTTGCAAGAGCTAAACTGATGCTAGGTGCATTTAAGCCAACCCTTGAACAATTACAAATATATTCAGTGGGAGCAACAATAATACAAAATATAGGCTATGATGAGAAAGGCCTTGGTGTAGGAGAGACAAGGTCAACTAAAATACTTCAAGTTCAAGCAAGGCCATGTAATCTAGCCTTAGGGGCACAAATCATGAAGATAGAAGGATCATCTAAGGATAAAATATCATCCATTATTAGTGGCCCTAAATTTAAGTTCATCGGTCCAACTCCTCTTAAGCCACCATCACCACCAATAGAAACAATGGCATTCCCCAAGTCTTAGCAACAGATAGAGGTAGCTATAGTTGAGATTCCTACCCCTACCATTGTATCTGAGAGGAAGGTTGATGATTCAGTGGAAGTGACCACTAAATAGGATAGTAAAAAGAGAAGTCTAGAATAGATACCACAAATAGTTGAATAGATACAACCTCTACAGATGGAGTAGTTAGATTCAAATCTCACAATGCAATAGTCCCCTCCAAAGGACTCGGGTAATGTTCCTCTTTCTCTTCATTCTTCTCCTAACTCTCCTCTAAGATCCCCAAGGAAGTCTCCTTCCCCTTCTAAAGAGTGAGTTGAAGTATCATCCTTTCCTCAAACTCATACATCCCCTCCACAAGTTTCCTTACCACTTTCATCCAAATCCCCTTCTCCTCCACTTGTTTCAATAGAAGCACAAGTTCTATCTCCTCCACTCTAAAACATTTCCCCTCCAATATCAACACCATTGGTTATCTCAATAAAATAGTAGTAAATACCATCCCTCCTACCTTATTTCATAAAATTAGCCAAGATAACAAATCCTAGTATTTTATATTCCACCATCACAACTATTCTACATACTCCACCTCCATTTGTATCCACCTTGGTCTCCACATCCTCATCCTCCACCAACCTTGTTGTCGCTTCATATCAGAATTACAAGAATACCTCACTGAGTGCACAAGATTGGTGGAATGAAAAATTTACAAAATGTTCTCAAAAGGCTACTCATAAAAGACAAACCATAGTGGTAGACCCAATGTCTCGTAAGAGATCAAATTTGACTATTACTCCTTGGGTGAACAAACCTGAGAAGGACATGACCTTGGATGACTACCAAGTGGAAGAATAGATAGAATATGTAACTCAGTTACACATGGAAGATGAGTTGGTTGTTTCCAAGGCTCACATGGATATTGTATACCTTCAAGGGGATATTTACAAGGAGAAGAGTGAGAAATTGGAAGCAAATGTGGAAGAGCTTGATGTTGCACTCAAAGAAAAAAAATAACCTAGAGAAAGCTCTAAGGAATGAAGTGAAGAAGTGGTAAGATAAATTCCAAGAGTTGACTAAATTCAAAGAGTAGGCTAAAGAAGCACAAGCATAGAACAAGACCCTTTCTGAATAGAATATCCAATTGCAATAGTAGTTGTTGGTAGAAAAGGCTAAGTCCTTAGGATTTTCAAAGGATAAAGTGAAGCAGATAAGGAGAGATATTTGGTCTGATATCCAAAAAAAGGGCTTAGAAGCTAAGCCTATCTTCATTTTCCTAGATGATATCAGTGAAGGGGTTGTAAGTGCTAGGAAGGCTCTTAAGACCACTCAAGGAGAAGTTTAGCATAATATTATCGTAGCTGAGAAGATTTGTAATTTGGAAAAATTAAGATTCAGGGCTACAACAAGAGTCATCCCAAGTAAACATTGGTGTATTACTAGAGATATTGCCAAAGATATTCTAAGCAAGAATAGATTGGTAATAAAAGGATGGCAACTAGTGGATAAGTTGGAAACCAAGATGAATAAAATACTGCAATCTCTTACTCAGATCAAACTCCATGGTTTTCCATATTTTTGGGAAGAAGATCAACAATTCATTGGAGAAGAACAATTGAAGGCCAACTTCACCTTGATTTTGGAGGATGAATCTGAGATCGAGAAATGGCCTAAACCAATTCAACAAGAGTAGGTAATCCAGTTGATCAAAGACCTGACAAAGGTTAAATATGTGATAACTAAAATGGCTAACGATGGTTCTCAACTATCCTATGAAAAATTACCAAGTTGCAGCATATTCATCGGTAGATATTGGCAATACTTGAGACCCCCAGAAAGCTTGGGATGATGCCTACAAAACTCTAGAGGATGTTATCCAATTTTTGAGTGATGATGATGAAAGCAATGAGGGGGAGCAGGAAGATGAAAGTGATCAAGAATACCAAATGAAAGAGGAAAGGATAAGACATATAGGAAGAACTGGTCCAAGATAAAGAAAAATAAGTGATTCACATTGAATATGAAGAAGTGCAAGAGGAAGAAAGAGAAAAGGAAGAGCAAAAATAGGAAAACACAACACTAGAGCAATAGAAGCATGAGGAGGCACCATTTTTGGCATGACTCTGATTTTGATCTAGTCTTTGCAACATCAAAAATGCATGACTAGTCAGAGCCAAAGTAAAAATGTGAATCATATTATATATAAATAAAGGCTTAAATCTTTTGGTGAATAAATAAAATACTTGTATTCTCATTTTATTTCTATATGAACCGTTACCCTTTTAAAAAAAATTAGAAAGGGTAACAGTCATAGGGAGATAATATTAGAAACAAATTGGAAGTCATTCACCTCTCTTTCATTATGATCCACAACCCTTCCTTTCATTTATTTTCTATTTTAAATCCTTTCCATTCCATCCCATTCATCCATTTGTGATTTTTTCCTTCCATTTTGCACATCTCACATCCATGTTCATTCCTCATTTCTATTCCTTTCACATCACCCTATTTTCCATCCTGCTTTAATTTTATATTTTGACTCCATTAAAACCAATGAGTAAGCCCCTAATTTCTGCAAATTTGTGAGCAAATATCCCTTGGAGGTGCCAACAATGTAGGCCAAAAAGGCTACATCAAGAGAAATAAAATTGAAATTTTGCAAAAAATTGATGAAGTATAAAAAAGATCCCAAAACCATGAATTTTGGCCAAACCGCGGTCATATCAGTGAAAATGAGCCTAGAAGTAGAAAGGTCATGGTTCTGATTTATTCATCTCAAGACCGCAATTTCTAGCTATATCGCGAGTTTTTTGGTTAAGTTGCACTGAAATCATTTTCATCACATGGTCGTGGGAACTCCTTTATAAGTTAAAGGAGATTTTTTAGATTACAAGAACCACAACTAAGGTTAGCTAAAATGCATAATTTTCTAGAAAACTATGGTTGGTTTGGTCAACCTTGGCCAATTTTTCATTTGGTGCATGACCGCACAACTCCCTTTGCAAACCACGCAGTAAAAAATAAAGGCGATAAAGTGCTAAAAACAATGGATTTCCATGAAATTGCGGTTAAAATTACCAAGATGAGCTAAATGTTATTTTTGAACACAATTACAAGGTTTTATTTTTTAAGTAATGGCCAAAGGAAAAGGGTAAGCAGAGGCTCATAGATGTAGAATTTCTATTTTGCCCTAATTAACATGGTCAACCTCACTTGAGATTGTTTTCTCTTGTGATCGGATGTTCTTCTTTGTATGATGCACGACGAAGAGGAAAAGCAAAAACAAAGCATGGGATCCACATTCACAAGTGATATCTATGAAATTGCATGGTCGTGTGTCAAACAGTATAAAAGGAAGGTAGAAAAAAATCATGAATTTATTCCAAAAGCTAAATCGAGAGTGATTTCAAGAAATATAGAGGTTGAGCCATGTCTGCAAGCCAAGGTACATCAATTGATCAAAATTGTTCATCCTAAAATAAATGATTGATGCAAACCTTACCCTAGATATCTAAATTTAAACATGATTTTGCACGACTATGAGATAGAAAAGGAAGAAAATAGAGAACCAGATGCCATGGAAGCTTCTGAAATCAACTACTCAATCAATTTTAGTTACATATCTATGATGATGACTATGCAAGAACTAAGAGTGACCAATATTGATATTTCTCTAGTGCACTGATACCATTTCAAGAAATTCTAGCTGGAGGCCACCAAAATCAAATCAAATTGCAGATTTTTAAATGCTCTGTTAAACTCCTTGTAATGCTCATAAACAAAATCAATGTAATATTATAAATAGAGGTTGAACCCTAGTTTTGAAGAGTCGAATCTAAAGTCTTTTCTTGTGCCACTAATGTACACTCTCTGCAAATTAATAGAAGTAACATTACTTGGATGTTTGCCTTAGACTTGTGTCTTTTTTTCTATGGATTACCAACTCTTGAGGTCATTTCTACTATTGTTGCTATGGTTAGTTTATTCTACTAATTTGGATTGCTAACTTAGAGTAAATTGGAATGATTCATGTTTAAATGTATGCTTGGAAAGGATTATATTTTTGTTAGTCAAAGTATCAATCTAATTTTACTAATTTGGATTATTGATACCCTAGATGTTTGGAATAATTCTTGAAGCATGCAAATGTTCTTAATGATGAAGATTACTGAGTTTTGAATGTTGTTAGTCATAAGTATTGTTTTCTAGAAATGAATTTGTTAGAGGTTCTCTATGGATGTCTATGTTGTTAGATTTATTCATCCACCATTAATTCATTCATTTCTTAACCCTTTCATTCCTATCCCTAACCTTTTATTATTTTGAGCTTAAAAGAGTCAATCTATCAATTTAACAAGGTATACCAACCTACTCTAGAGGTTGGGTTAAGACCTTTTTAACCCTTCCAATATGTGGTTTGGGTTGTGATTAGCGGGTGCTCGCCTTTCAAATAATTGCAGATGATAGTCATAGTTAAATTTCACCTTCATGATAAATTAAGCCACAATAGTTCCATGCAAGGGCAATACTTTTCATAAAACCATGGCATACTAAGTTTCAGGTGAATGAGGAGATGTCGTCTATATTAGACTAGTATGGGTTAGATTATTTGAACTCCTAATAGAATTTTGGAACTAAAAAAACTTTAAGGAAAGAGGAAACACCCATGGAACATATATGATGATAGTAAATAGTTATTTGAAACTCAAACAAATAGTCTATCATGACCCACCTTGGTAGGACTTGCTACTTAAGTTGGACTATGTATTAACAATTGATTTTTAATTCTTAGCTTTGATGCTTTTGATGGATGTATGCTTTGTTGATATATCTATTTTTATAAGGACGTTGTATTTTTGATGCTCTACTTGGTTGCAATATTAGGTGCTCTCGTGGGTGGACAAGAGAATAGACCACAAGGAACGAGATGCCACATGTAAGGGAAATTATGATAATAACTTGTTCATCAATCAACTCAAGGTAACATGAATAAAATCCCTTTCATGTAGGTGTATTATGGTTTGTTTATGCTCATGTTCATACCATTGGATAAAGAAATTCACTTGCAATGAGTCTCTTTAATGTGATTTAGTGATATCTTAAGTCTATCTTAAATAAGGAGCCACTCACTTGAGGATAAAACAATGGTACTAAATATCGAGGGAGTGCATTTGTTCTTACTTTTGGCTTGATGGTTTTGATTATCTCCTTGTGTTCTCAAAGAATTATTTGGTAGATGTTAATTCTTGGTTTCCTAAGGTTGGTAATTAATTCATTAAATAAATCCTTAAGTCTTTAGTTTTGAACATTTGCCTTGCTTGGTTATGGCTAATTGATGTGTTTCCTTTATCCATGGTGATGATGCACTTATTACCTTTTGCTAACATTGGAGGATCTGCCTTTAATATTTATTGAATGCTTGTCTCTTTCCTCCATGATTATTTTGTGTGGTTTTGGTTAAGGATAGTTGAGCATTGGAAAAAATTTCTTGAGCGTTACACCATAATCCCCTTGTGTGGGGCCACTAAGGATTCCATTCCCTTTTTAATAGAAAGTATCGATTTGGAAGTGAGGGCAAGTGATGGAGACAAGAGCCAAGAAAAATAAAAGAGCTAGTGAGGGTACAACACTTATGGGGATAAATTTTTGAGAGGAAGAGATATCACACTTGGTCCCTACTATGTTAGGTATGTTGTGGTGGTAATGTTGTGTCTTTACCTTTGCTATTTCTCTTTGTACTTTCCTCTTTAGTTATGTTGTTTGTCTAGCATTATTTACTTCTATTTTGGTCTGATTTTTGCCCTCTCACTTCCTTAAGATCTATAGTGTTAGAATGCTTGTAAGTTATAGTTTTTTTGTGCTTGGGTTCTTTGTGCTCATTCCACCAGCTCAAGACTTGTTACCCTTGTGCAATGAAATAACTCTATGTGACAACATAATATTCTGATTGCTCTCATTGGATGGATCATTTGATTCATGTTTGACTTTTATGTTTCTTTGGTTTTTGCCTTGTTAGTGTGTTGCAAGTTATTTTTGTGGTTCAGGGTGTCGCTAGACCCTCTACAAGGATGATGCCCTCTATGTCTTTTGTCTTAGGATTTAAGGTTGATGTATACTTTCACCTGGGTTTGAGAGGCTTTATCTGAGCTTCGTGATGATATCATTGTGTTGCTAGATAGCACCCCTAAGAACTTTTCTTTACGTAAAGCTCAAGAGTGATAATCATATTCTTTTTTCCTATGTTATACTTTACCTTATTAATCTCCCTTAGTGCGTATGATTATATTGGGTTATTTTATATATAAGATAGATTTGATCTATGGTTGCACTTTAGGGTTGTTTTGGATACTTTAACCGATTCTCTATGAATGGATTAGAAAGGTTTAATCTTAGACTAATGTTAGATTTGTATTAATCAATATATTGTTTAATGTTATATTAATCTATTTTTAGTTTTTATGTTAATCAAGTGATCGATTAATTTTATACTTTTCTAATGTTAGATTTAGATTAATCAAATAGATTGATTAATGTTATAATTTTCTAATGTTATATTTATATTAAACAAATTGATCAATTAATGTTATACTTTTCTAATGTTATATTTATATTAATCAAATATATTGATTAATGTTACACGTCTTTTATTTTATATTCATATTAATCAAATAGATTGATTAATTTGAGAAATACTAATCTAATGTTATATTAATCAAATGGATTGATTAATTAAAGATAGTACAACCAAATGTTAAATTCATATTAATCAAATAGATTTATTAATTAGAGAAATACTAATCTAATGTTAGGTTAAACAAATGGATTGATTAATTAAAGATAGACTTTTATAATGTTAGATTCATATTAATCAAGTGGATTGATTAATTGCTTTAGACTAATTATCAAATTAATAATATGATGGATTTATTTGAGACAACCTTAGGCTAAGGATGAGTTGTTTGGGAAAATATAATCTTTGATCAAATTATTTTCTTGGATTAAACTAATGATTGTTATCTTCCAATATTTGGTTTCAAATTAAACTAAGAGGCTTTTTGGATCTAGTGATGGATTCAATGGATGTAATCCTTCAATGATTGATTCAAGTGTTTATTCCTTTATTTGATGAAGAGAACTAACACATGGGTTGAGTAATGATAGAAGTTATTTGTGGAAAATAATTTAGAAGTATGGGCTTCTTTTGCATGTGTTGCTTTAGTGAAATGAATCTTATAGAATTGCATGGGTTGAATAGTGATAGAAAAATATTTGTGGAAAATATTTTGGAAAGAAGTATGGGCTTATTTTGCTTATGGAATTGATGTGCTTAGAAATGTATGGCTTTGGATTTAAATATTTGTGGAAAATATTTTGGAAAGAAGTATGGGCTTATTTTGCTTGAGTGTTGCTATATGAATTGATTTGCATAGGAATGCAAGGCTTGGGATTTAAAATATTTGTGGAAAATATTTTGGGAAAGAAGTATGGGCTTCTTTCACTTGTGGTTGTTATGCAATAAATCATATAGAAATGCATTCATACCTGCAAATGAGTTGTTTTGATCCCCACCTTCCTATCAAACTACCATGGAGGCCAAAGGAAGAAGATGTTAGATCATGCTAAGTTAATTCTTCAATTATTCTTGGAATCCAATGAAGGATTTAGTTGGAAACCACTCTTGGTGAAAGAGGGTTTATTGTAATAGAAGCAAAGACTATTCATTTGTAAATCTAGACCTTTGATTTCATGATGCCATTGATTATTGATTTTATGGTTTTATCCATGATGTTGGATTTAATGCTTTGATCTAAAGGTTTCATTAGATTTATTGCAAGCTTTAGATAAGATGATATTTTGCTTCCATTCTAGAGTTGCTCTTGTTTTAATGCTTGAGAGAGAGAGTGAGAGAGAGAGAGAGAGAGTTATCTTGGGCTAAGGGGGTTTCTTTGGGAAGGGCTCTAAAGGTATCCTTGTCTAAAACTCTCCTTTTCAACTTGGGTTGTTGTGGGGTAGCAACACCTAGTTCCTGTGTCCATGAGAAGACAATCACATGGAGTGATTGATGCTTAGAGACCCATCATGGATATGGGGAAGATAAGCATGAATTTTAAGGGATCACCACAGAGGTGCAGTTAAACTAGACTAAGGCATTATGCCTGAAGGACCCAACATAGACTAACTTATGGCTTGGAAGAAGGAATTGGTGTCCCCCTCTCTAAGGATTGAGAAGGGATAATCCTAACGCTAAGGTCAAGAAGTTTACATTCATGGAGAATGCCAAAAATGTGGGGAGACCTTTTAAAGAGCATCCTCTATACCATGGAGGTATACGAGGTAAACCCTAGTACCTATGAGAGCTTGGCCTCTCCTGTCCACTCGAGAGATGTCTACAGTATCATAGACTCAAAATATGGATATGTCTAGTCAATATATGAATTCCATGGATACTCTTATGAACCTTATTAAGTTCTTTAAAAAAAAATCTCTCTCGGGTTGGTTAGCTTTTGGGGTTGTTATAGTTGGTATCAGAGCTCTAGGTCGTAGGACTAGAAGCTTCCTTGGAAAGGACTTAGAGATGTTTTGACTTGATGGATGACTTGTGAGATGGCATTTTGTGTGGAATTAAAATGTCCATCAAATACTATCAGTGGATGATAGTATTTAATTGTTAGTACATTTGGAAGATGTAACTAACTAGTAGGTAGGAGGCAATGTGAAGGAGAACTACAACCTAACCTAGGAACTTTTGTTTGGCCAAGAAATTATGGCACCAAACTTAAGGAGAGGAAGAAGAGGATCTTCCATACCTCCAAGATAGGCTAGGTAGGATAGTGTCGAGGCTAGATCCCTAAGAGAAAGTTTGAGGAATTCTAGTAGAGAGGTGGAGAACCTCACTACTACTGTCTCACTTTTGCAAGAACAAATAGAGCAATAGAGAGAACAAATGGATCAATAGAGATAGATGCTAGAAACTATAGTGAGTCAGAATACAAATCCTAAGGTTAGATAAGAAGGAAACCCTCCTTCATATGAGCAAGAGGTTAGGGCTCTTATAGAGGTAAAATTAGCCAAGGATTTGAAGAATGTTAAGACCTCTAAATTCATTAGAAAGGATGGGGGTGATTCATCTGAAGCTTGGTTGAATGAGTTGGAGACCTATTTCTCCATGAAAAACTATTCTTCAATGACCCAAACCTATTGGGCCACTCTCCATTTGCAAGAAACTAGGTTAGAATGGTGGAACACTTTTAAATCCGATCAAAAAATTGAGGCTATTAACCTATCATGGGAAGGGTTTGTGAAGGCCTTTAAGAAAATATTCCTCACTAAACAATATTATGTGGAGAAATTTAAGGAATTTTCCACACTTCTCCAAGGAACAATGACAATAGAGGTTTACTACCAAAAATTTGTAAAATTGCTTAAGTATGTACCACTCTATGAGCAGGATGAGAATATGAAGGTACATAAGTTTATCTTGGGAATGAATCCTAAGATAAGATTAGTAGTAAACATGCATAAGCCTAAGACTCTATAAAAGGTATATGATCTAGCTCATCAAGCCAAGTCCAACCTACAGTTGAACAAGACCCACTTTAACTATGCAATATTATCAGAAAGAGATCGACAAGCCTTAAGGAAAAGGAAGAGTGTTGGTTTTATGAGTTGGGAATAGGAACAAAGCAAGAAAAGCAAAGATAATCCAAAGTTTAAAAAGAAAAATGATGGGAAACAAGGGAATTCCAAGAAGAAATTCCAGAAAAGGAAGGATAACGGTACCCCTCAAGCACAAAAACAACCTGAACCATATCGAACCAAGTGAATAGGGGAAAAGAAATAGGAAAGACACCCAGGTCCCAAAGGAGGTTGCTATGATTGTGGGGGACCTCACTATGCAAACAAGTATCCAAATTGATCAAGACCAAGCAAAAATATTAAAGAACCCAACCACAAAATCTATGCAACAACTGGAAACAAGAATCTGGATGGCCAAGCCACACCTATGATTCTATATGGTAAGTTGTTTGATAAGAAAGTTAAGATCTTGATAGATAGTGGAGCTATAGATAGTTTTATTTCTTCTAGTATAGTCAAGGATTTTCCAGAAAGACCAAGATTTTTGGCACAAGGGTGGAAAGTCAAGTATGGATCTAGACAGACCTACTCAGTGGATCAATGTTTTCCCATAGTCAAGATCACCCTACCCAATGACTCTACCCTTTGGCACTTATATGTAGCATCGCTACATGCCTTTAACATCATCTTGGGAATAGACTAGCTAAGGGCTCATGAATCCCTAATTAATTTTCAAGATAGATGGATAGACTATACAGATAAAGACAAGCAGAGACTAAGAGTACACAATGAGCAAGGGTCTTTTCACCCTTAGATGATCTCTACAATGTAGCTAAAGAAATCTATTAGGAAATGTGGTATGGTCTATGTCATTAAGTTGAACCACAAGACTAGGGATGATAGGAAGGAGGAATTTTTAAAGGAACACCTAATTTTGCAAGAGTTTAGGGATGTTTTTCTTGAAGACCTTCTAGGACTACCACCTAAGTGAGAATTTGACTTCACTATCGAACTTTTACCAGGTTCAGAACCTATCCATAAAACTCCTTATAAGATGAATCCTATTGAGATGCAAGAGTTAAAGGTGCAACTTTAAGGGTTTCTAGAAAAGGGGTTGATTAAACCTAGTGTATCACCATGGGGTGCACCAATTCTTTTTGTCAAAAAGAAGGATGGTTCACTAAGGTTGTGCATAGATTATAAAATGTTGAACAAAGCAACTATTAAGAATAGGTACCCTTTACCCAGGATTGAGGATTTGTTTGATCAACTCAAGGGTGCCACCATATTCTCAAATATTGACTTGAAATCAGGATACCATCAGCTAAGAATCCATGAGGAGGATACTCACAAGATTGCTTTCAAGACTAGGTATGGGTATTATGAGTTTATAGTATTACCTTTTGGATTGACTAATGCCCTGACAATATTCATGAATCTGATGAATAGTGTGTTCATGGAGCATCTAGATTAGTTTGTCCTAGTATTCTTGGATGATATTCTGATATATTCCCAGAATAAGGAAGAGCATGATAAGCATTTAAGGATTGTGCTTAGGTTGTTGAGAAGGAACCAACTCTATGGGAATCTATCAAAATGTGATTTTTATGTTCTAGAGGTATAATATCTAGGATATATTATATCTATTTAAGGGATAGTAGTTGATCCAAAGAAGATAGAGGTCATTTTGAGTTGGCCACCACCCACTAATGTGCCTGAAGTGTGGAGCTTCATGGGCTTGATAGGGTATTATAGGTGGTTTGTAAAGGATTACTCCAAGATAGCCTATTCCATAACTAACCTTCAAAGAAAAGGAAAGGAATATAAATGGATGGACAAGTGTAAAGCCACTTTTGAGTTGCTTAAGTAGAATCTTACTACTACACCTGTTCTCAAGATTCTAGACCCTCAAGGGAATTTTTTAGTTTGTACTAATGCTTCTTTGGAAGGTTTGGGAGGAGTTCTATCCCAGGATGATTCAGTCATAGCGTATGAGTCAAGGAAACTCAAGAAGCATGAGGTCAACTATGCTACACATGATTTGGAACTAGCAGTTGTGGTGCATGCCCTTAAGATTTGGTGGCATTATCTACTAGGGAAGCCTTTTGAGTTGAGAACTGACCATCAAAGCTTGAGGTATATCTTTACCCAACCAATGCTCAATGCACGATAAAGAAGGTGGATCGAGTTCTTAGTAGAATATGATTTTGGTATAGAATATATCAAGGGCAAGGAAAATAAGGTTGTTGATGCCTTGAGTAGAAGAAGGTATATAGCCACTTTGACCTGATGTCACGTGGACTTAATGGACCAAGTCAGGGAAATGCAAGCATAGGACTAGTTTTGCAGTGAAATTTGGGCCAAGATGGAAGGAAATTTTGAAGAGAATAAGGATTTTGGCATAAAGGATGGACTTTTATGTTTTAAGGATAGGGTGGTGATCCCTAAAACTGGTGATTTAAGGAAATTGATCATGCAAGAGGTGCATAGATCTCCTTACTCTGCTCACCTAGGAGGGGCAAATATGAGGGAGAACATGAAGAAGACCTTCTATTGGTCAGGTATGAAGAAAGATATCATTAATTTTGTGGCTTGATGTTTGGAATTCTAGAAGGTGAAAGTCGAGCATAGACATCCAATAGGGCAATTGTACCCACATGACATACCAGTACAAAAATGGTAGGTGATATCTATGGACTTCATAGTGGGTCTACCTAAGACCAGGTACTAGCATGATGTAATCCTTGTAGTGGTCAATATATTGACCAAGGTTGCTCATTTTATTCCAAGAAACACCAAGGATGATGCCCTAATAGTGGCCAATAGATTCACCAAAGAAATTTTTAGGTTGCATGGTTTTCCTAAGATAATCATTTTAGATAGGGACTCTAGATTTACATCTGAGTTTTGGTAGGCCCTTCATCATGCAGTTGGCATGAAGTTGAATATTAGCTCTGCATATCATCCAAAAATATATGGTCAAATAGAAAGGGTGAACCAAATCTTGGAAGACATGCTCTACATGTATTGCATGGACTAAAAGTCTTGATGGGAAGACTTTTTACATCTAGTTGAGTTTTCTTATAATAATGGATACCATGCTTCCTTGAAAATGGCCTTGTTTGAAGCCTTGTATGGTAGGAGATGTAGAACTCCCCTATCTTGGGATAACCCAGAGGATCAGGTTGTCATTGGACTAGATGTGGTCAAAGAGATGGAGGAGCAACTTAGGATGATCAAGAAAAGGCTTAAGGAAGCCATCGATCATCAGAAGAGCTATACTGATTTGAAGCATTCACCTAGAGAATTCTCTATAGGGGATAGAGTTTTCCTGAGATTCAAACCCATGAAGAGTGCCATCAAGTCTTCTAAGTTAGATCCCCATTTTTTGGGCCCTTTGAAATCATTGAAAAGATCAGTCTAATGGCTTACAGACTTGCCTTACCACCCAACCTATCAAATATCCATGACTCTTTCCACATATCCCTACTTAGGAAGTATATTTTTGATCCTAACCATGTGTGGGATGTCTCAAAATTGTAGGTGATAGATCCATCGGTCATTGAAGTGAGGCTAGTGAAGATTTTAGAGTTTCATTCCAAAGTGATGAGGAAACAAACTCTAGAATAGTGCAGGGTCCAGTGGGACCAATATTCAGAGAAAATACCACTTGGGAGAAAGTGGATGAAATGAAAAGATATTTTCCTTATTTGTTTGAATAAATATAAAATGTAATATTTTGCAGGAAACACAATGGATTGTGTTTAGTCCAAGGGGGGTAGTATGTCATGACCCACCTTGGCAGGACTTGCTACTTAAGTTGGACTATGTATTAAAAAATGATGTTTAATGCTTAGCTTTGATGCTTTTGATGGATGTATGCTTTGTTGATATATCTATTTTTATGTAAGGACATGGTACTATTGATGCTCTACTTGGTTGCAGGATTAGGTGCTCTCATGGGTGGACAAGAGAATTGGCCACAAGGAATGAGAGACCACATGTAAGGGAAATGATGATGATGACTTGTTCATCAAACAACTCAAGGTAACATGAATGAATACCCTTTCATGTAGGTGCATTATGGTTTTCTTATGCTCATGTTCGTACCATTGGACCAAGAAAGTTACCTGCAATGAGTCTCCTTAATATGAGTCGGTGATAGCTTAAGTCTATCTTAAATAAGGAGCCACTCACTTGAGGATAAAACAATGGTACAAAACATTGAGGGAGTGCATTTGTTCTTAATTTTGGCTTGATGGTTTTTATTATCTCCTTGTGTTCTCAAAGAATTATTTAGTAGATGTTAATTCTTGTATGTCTAAGGTTGGTAATTAATTCATTTAAGTATTTAGTTTTGAATGTTGCCTTGTTTGGTTATGGCTAATTGATGTGTTGCCTTTATCCATGGTGATGGTGCACTTATTACCTTTTGCTAACGTTGGATGAGCCACCTTTAATATTTATTGAATGCTTATCTCTTTCTCCCATGATGATTTTATGTGCTTTTGGTTCAGGATAGTTGAGCATTGGATAAATGCTCTTGAGTGTTGGAGAAACACTCTTGAGTGTTACACAATGAACCCCTTGCATGGTGGTGCTTAGGCCTACCTTCCATTTTAATAGAAGACACTGGTTTGAAAGTGAAGGTAGGCAATGAAGGATAGGAGCCAAGGAGAAGGAAAGAGTTAGCAAGAACATAGAACTTTTGGGGACTAAGTTTTGAGAGGAAAATATGGCATGCTTGGTCCATGCTATGTTAGGTATGTTGTAGTGGCAATGTTGTGTCTTTACCTTTGCTATTCCTCTTTGCCCTTTCCTCTTTAGTTATGTTGTTTTTCTAGCATTGTTTGCTTTTGTTTTTGCCTAATCGTTAGCCTCTTACTTCCTTAAGATCTATAGCATCAACATTCTTGTAAGTTTAGTTTTGTTGTTCTTGGGTTCTCTGTGCTCATTTTATTGGCTTGGGAACTATTTTCCTTGCATGATAAAATAACATTGTGTGGTATTACAACATTCAGATCGCTATCACTAGTTAAATCCTTTGCTTCATGTTTGATTTTTATGTTGCTTTGGTTTCTGCCTTGTTTGTGTGTTGTAGTTTTTTTTGTGGTTCAAGGTGTCACTGGATCCTCTGTGAGAATGGCACCCTCTATGTATTTTTCCTTATGATTTAAGGTTGACGTATGCTTTCACCTAGGTTTGATGGGCTTTATCTGAGCTTCATGGTGATATCATTGTGTTATAGCACCCCTAAGAGCTTTCATTTACGTAAAGCTCAAGAGTGATAATCGTCTCCTTTTTTCCTAAGTTAGACTTTACCTTATTAATCTCCCTTGGTGCATGTGATTAGATTGGTTTCTTTGATAGATGAGATAGATTTAATCTATGGTTGCACTTTAGGGTTGTTTTGGAGAGTTTAATCGATTTTATATGAATGGATTAGAAAGGTTTAATCTTAGACTAATGTTAGATTTGTATTAATCAATAGATTGATTAATGTTAGATTAATCTAATGTTAGTTTTTATGTTAATCAATTGATCGATTAATGTTATACTTTTCTAATGTTAGATTTAGATTAATCAAATTGATTGATTAATGTTATACTTTTCTAATGTTAGATTTATATTAATCAAATAGATTGATTAATGTTAGATGGACTTTTCTAATGTTAGATTCATATTAATCAAATGGATTGATTAATTAGAGATATACTAATCTAATGTTAGATTAATCAAATGGATTGATTAATTAAAGATAGTCTAACCTAATGTTAGATTCATATTAATCAAATGGATTGATTAATTAGAGAAAGACTAATCTAATGTTAGATTAATCAAATGGATTGATTAATTAAAGATAGACTTTTCTAATGTTAGATTCATATTAATCAAGTGGATTGATTAATTGCTTTAGACTAATTGTCAAATTAATAATCTGATGGATTTATTTGAGACAACCTTAGGCTAAGGATGAGTTGTTTGGGAAAATCTAATTTTTTTTTTGAAGAAGTATGGGCTTCTTTTGCTTATGGAATTGATGTGCTTAGAAATGTATGGCTTTGGATTTAAATATTTGTGGAAAATATTTTGGAAAGAAGTATGGGCTTCTTTTGCTTGAGTGTTGTTATTGAATTGATTTGCATAGGAATGCAAGGCTTGGGATTTAAAATATTTATGAAAAATATTTTTGGGAAAGAAGTATGGGCTTATTTCACTTGTGGTTGTTATGCAATAAATCATATAGAAATGCATTCATACTTGCAAATGAGTTGTTCTGATCCCCACCTTCCTATCAAACTACCATGGAGGCCAAAGGAAGAAGATGTTAGGTCATGCTAAATTAATTCTTCAATTATTCTTGGAATCCAATGAAGGATTTAGTTGGAAACCACTCTTGGTGAAAGAGGGTTTATTGTAATAGAAGCAAAGACTATTCATTTGTAAATCTAGACCTTTGATTTCATTATGCCATTGATTATTTATTTTATGGTTTTATCCATGATGTTGGATTTAATGCTTTGATCTAAAGGTTTTATTAGATTTATTGCAAGATTTAGATAAGATGATATTTTGCTTCCATTCTAGAGTTGCTCTTGTTTTAATTCTTGTAGAGAGTGAGAGAGAGAGAGAGTTATCTTGGGCTAAGGGGGTTTCTTTGGGAAGGGCTCTAAATGTATCCTTGTCTAAAACTCTCCTTTTAACTTAGGCTATTATGGGGTAGCAACACCTAGTTCTTGTGTCCATGAGAAGACAATCACACAGAGTGATTGTTGCTTAGATATCCATCATGAAGATGGGGAAGACAAGCATGAATTTTAAGGTATCACCATGTAGAGGTGCAATTAAACTAGACTAAGGCATTATGCCTGAAGGACCCAGCATAGATTGACTTATGGTTGGAAGAAGGAATTGATGTCCCCCTCTCTAAGGATTGAGAAGGGATAATCCTAATGCTAAGATCAAAAAGTTTATATTCGTGGATATGTTGGGTACTGAATTGTGTTTAAGCTTTACTCAACACTATAGATATCTATCTTCCTATTTTTTGTTCAGGCATACACCTGATAGCTGCAGCTCAGCACTCAACATTGGTATAGACCAGAACAAATTTCTTGATCTAACCTCTACAGTAGGTTGGTTCCTTGTCAACTTAAACAAGATGTTGATGCTATTATGCTCACTTAGGGTTTTGAGATTAACTTTAGGGAGAGATATTAGGGTTAGAAAAGTGAAAAAAGTTTGTATAGATAGATTAACAACATTGATATCATAGAAAACAACTCCAAAAATTATATCAGAACACATTACTTAGATCAACATTATCACAAATATTGAACACCCTCACACATTTATAAGAACAGTAGAGAAATACTATAGAAAACAATTCCAATACCCCAATAATGATAATCCAAATAACAAAATTAATCACTATCCAGATTTTATAGAAATATGCTCCTAACAATATAGAACCAATTCAAAGCAGATTTCAATTACTCTATTATTCAGTAAGCCTATCAAACTAATTATTCAAGTATTCATAGAAATGTAGCTTTAATATTAGAACCTCTGATATCAAATGATGAAGACACAATCTTTGAGGTAAAAATCAATGTAATGCTCCTTTCATTAATTTTTGGAAAATTTATAGTGGTATAGGAAAACACGCTAGAGCCGACCCTTGAAAATAAGGGTTCGACCTCTATTTATAGTTTGTAAAATTAAAAACAATATGGAACATTACAAAGATTATTTTTTCACAACTCAGTATAGAGTTTTTAGTTGGCATCATCTTACTGGTTCAATCCCTGGGAAATATGCTGCAAGTAAATACCATGGCAATTGGAAACCTCTGTAACTTGTTGGTTGTTGGCTCAAACTAGAGTTCTATTTGTTGGAGACCTCATCTGCATCATGGATCCTTCTTGGAAACCTCTTATCATTGTCGATATAAAAATATCTCTAGTTTTGGTCTTATTGAAACCCTCAGTGCTTAGGCTTCCTTCTCCAACTAACTATTCTTCAATATCGACAAGAAAGCTTTTATTTTATTTTATTCTACTCAAAAATTCTTATTCATTGATATTTTCCATTGTATGGCTACGATATGTTTGAAATAAGCTTTGATAAATGATATGAAAAGATCACTATGCCATTCTTCTTTAAAAATATTTGATGACATCATCCTCCATGCTTCAGAAATATTAGAATGCCAATCTGCACAAAAATATATTATAAATAGGGTGAGATAGAATATACCACCTATTCCTTGTTCTTTTCCTTTAGTGTTGATGTTGAAGTGAATCCGCATAAATAATCTGATGACATCACATTTCCCTCAAAAATCCTATGGATTCCATTTTGGACCCAGACAAGAGCATTAGTCATGAATTTCAATTCTAGCTCTACCATAGTGTAAACAACTATGTTTTCATTTTGCACTAGCCTTAGATAAATATTACTTGTCGCCATTCTACTGAAGAATTATATAAAATTATCTTTTCATGAATCTACACATCTTTACATCATATTCTACCTTATGTCACCATTTTGGGCCAAAATACTCTATAAGTCTCCCAAAAATAGTCTTCCAACACTTAGCCACTTTGAAAGATTTTATAAATGCAAATTGATCACCAATCCACATAGATTTTATGCTTACGTCACCTTTCTCCAAAAACTTTTGTGGATTCAAATCCTTTGTTGCTAATTTGGAGCCAAAAATAAGGGATGTGATGCGGATTTTCACCAAGTGCAAAATTTGACTAAGTGTGGGTGGACTTCTCACCTTTGTCATGGATCCGATCCAAAATACATTGGAATGCGTGTGGAATGGAGCTTTCATGCCTTGGTAAAATTTAAAAAAAAAATCTAAGCATATGTGGCCATTTTGGGCATACATTATGGCGCCTCCCAGGTGGATTTTCTTGCAAAGCCATCGAACTTAGAGTCTTATCCATTGGGCCTTGGGAGTCAAAAAAATACTCATCTCTAAAAATATGCTTTAAAGAATAACTTCGATACAAACACTACCCTATGAAAATCTAACAATCTGCTTAGAGGGTAAAGCTTCATATGGAAATCATGACAAAAACATCATGGCTCATCCATTTATGAGAGACTATACCAAAAATATAGGCCTGTTGCCTTTGTCTTCAAAAACTAGGTGTAACTCTACTTCTCTTATAAGGCCCTGCTAAAAAATGCCTTTAAACACAGTCTGTTGTTATTTATGTCTCTATAGGCTTCATGCCTTTATTGCTCATTTCTGATAATTTTCAAATAAAAAAAAACAAAAATGCAAAACTCATGCATACGTTAAAATAAAAAAAAAAAACTAAGTGTGGGCCCCTTCCAGGCCTGTAACCACTCCATCCTACTCTTCTTCTTCATGGGCCTCTCTCGGCCTCCTCTTCATTCTCTTCTTCTTCTTCTTCTTCTTCTTCTTCCAAATAATGTGGTTTCTTATTCCTTCCTCTAGAAGAATAACCAAACAACTGAATCATCAATTTTAGAGATTGTAAAGCCTATTTCTAGGCTACTTCAGAGGGGTTTGATGTCTCCTTGAGCTTCTTATAAACATATTGTAATTTTCCAATGTCCTCATAATTAGTAGTGTTCCCTCTGTTAACTAGATCTTCCATGAGATCTCTTAATCTGGTAAGATTAATAATTAATTGGACAACCTGCTCTTGGTGCGATGGCCCTTCAAGAGAATCAATTCCATATTCATTCTTCAAATCTTCATTAATGCTTTTCTGGATCTCTTCCACAGATAACAAGTTATGATCCTCCATCCATAGGCCTCTGAAGCCAACTTGAATTATTTCTTTATTTATATCAACAACATCCCTAATCATACCCTCAATCTTGTCAAACAACAACCAGGCTCTCTAAAGTGCTTTGTGCTTTTTAACCACTATCTTGGCAGCAACTCTGGTGAGATTCCATTCTTTATTAGGGATTGGTTTAGTAGAGTCACTGAGTCTGCTATCAACCAACCTATACATTTGTTCTTCTAGAATCGCCATGGGATGCAACTCTCCAGTGATCAGATCTAGCTCTCTCTATACATTTGGCAAAGCAAGCAAGACTTAAAGTTAGCATCTTGGGGATCAAGCTACCATAAATTATAGAATTGAATCCTGCACATTTATCTTGGGGTGTGGAGAGCATCTCTGGCTTTCTAATGGGGGCCTCCGGAACTGGGGGGGGGGGAAGGTACCTTTGTCACATTTTAGTCTTAGAAAGGGAGGGAGACCTCTTTGGGGATTTAGGAGGATGTAGAGGAGAAGAGGGATTAGAAACCATACCTTCACCTACAGATGTAGGGTGCTCCTGCTCCATTTCTATTTCTTGTTGCTGCTCTTGGTGAGTTAATTCTTTTACAACAAAAACAACTACCTCTTTTGCAATCTCCTCCATATCCAATTTTTTTTCTTTGAAATTTATCTTTCCTCTCTTTCTAGAAATCTTTTAGTCCTTCTATGAACCAATTGAAATTCAGCCATCTCACTCTCAGATTCCTCTTTTGATTCATTTCCTTGCATAGCTCTAGAAAGTAGAACTTGCTTAGAAATATGATGTAATTGTACTGATGTTGCAAGGGTAAAATAAAGGGGGTGAACCTGAAACTCTCATCCTTCTTCTTCCAGTAAATATCTATGTCTAGAGGCTAACCTCCTAGAGCTAAGCATTTAGGCCTAGATACCATTTCAATAACTGGAGTACTGACAATCTTTTCACTAGAATATTGTATTTTTCTCATAAGATGAGCTCCCTTAGGAAACTTGTCCATTTGTTCAGTTGTAGGATGGAAAGTTTTTGAAACTTTAGCTACTATCAAAGGAGTCTCCTACTCCTCTACTAGAGCTTCTTGATCTATGGGTGGAGAGAGATATTCAGAACTAGTTTGAGGCTTTTTGACTATCAACACTATGTTCCTGACATATTTTTACCTCTAGGTTCTGATATTTTCATTATATCTTTTTGAAAACTCCTTATCAATATTCATTCCAAACTTGGACTTAGGTTTTCTAATATCAATCCTCATCCTCCACCAATATGATATCTTCACTACATTCCACTGCTCTTCTTCCTCGGCTTCTTCAGTAGCATCCTTCTTAGGCTGAGGCTCCTTTTTCTTTGTAGTTTTCCCTTCAATGTCACTGATGGTGGCTTCTATAATCCGATGACTCTTCTTATTATCGAGGTCGAAATCAACAATATGTTCATAGAAATCCAACCATGGAGGCAGTTGACCCATTTTTGCAACATTCCACTCTAGAAGAGCGGTCTCATCATTATTTCTTCCTTGCTCAAAATAAGCCCTAGGCCTCTTTTCAAAATTATAAGCCTTTTCTCCATTTAGGGTTATATTTCTTGCAGTGAAGATACCATCAGGGTCATAACTCCATATTTGGGGAATATAGAATAGACCTAACCTATCAAGGTATTGGTCAATTTGCTGGCTTTACCCCTTCTTAGTGATGGTAATATCCTCCACAGTGTGGTGTGTAAGAAAATATTTTCTCTTTCTCCCATAACCATAATTCAAATCAATATATTCTACCTACCTCAAATATTCTAAGGCAAAGAGCCTCTCTGTAACAAAATGGGGTAGGAGAAAAGGTTTTCCCATGAAACCATACAATCTAATAACTATGCCCTCGGTCAAAAAATACCAATCTCCTTTCTTCTGCACCCTCTATTCTGAGAATTTGCTTAGCTAGGGGTGGCAGTCTAGGGCACCTTCCATACATTATTCTTAGGGTAGGTCCAAGAAATTCTAAGTTGAATCTATAATAAGACTCACTACTTCTCAAGTGACTTGTCCAGTAATAAACCGGCAAGGGTTCTCCATCATTGGTTTTGTCCTTGATCGGAATCCAAGGCATTCTATCCTTAGTGGTAGCATAGAACATCCACACCAGACTTGAGCAATGCCTAAAACTAGGAGCATCAAAGCCCCTTTTCATACTTACTAACTACTCATGTATCCTCTGTGCAAGAAAATTTGACCAGTCAAAATAAATCACCCTAGTCCCCTTTTCTCTTGCATCTTTCTCATACATTATTTCGTTAGAAATACAATAAGTTACAAAAAATTTCCAGTCATATACCACTTCATTAGATTCTAAACCCTCCATGCAGGCCAACATAGAAAATAGTATAGAGTTTGAAAATTTATCAATAGATATTGGGACCTCCGATAATTTCTTCTTGGGCTTTGTATCAATCTATTTATAAATCCATATCTTAAATGATTCTCCATCATTGGCTCACTTCTCCAAGGAGTAAAACCCAGCTTGGTCAGTCACCTTAAATGTTTTTGGCCTCACTGGTGGCTCGGATCCTAGGGCAAAAATATTATGGCAAAAAGAGGCGGTGAAACTGAAAAGGGTTTCTCCCTTAGAGGTTTTTACTGCTTTGGCCAATGGGTCATAAAATTTAACTATTGCAGCTATTAACTCTGGATAGGGATGAACAAAATCATAGATGTAAAAAGAGAGATAAGAAAGGATAGTGCATCTACCTTCCATAGACAGAGCAACTTTCTTCTTGTATCTATCATTGACACTCCTTATGAGCCTCGTTCTCTTTGTGAGGACCATTTCTATATCCACCACAGCTTTTGCTCGATCTATGTACGATGCCACCACCCTTTTCTCTAGGGTTTCGAACTCTTGAACATCCTCTGAAGCCATTTTTATAGTAGTATGACTTGGTTCTCTGTAATTTGTAGCAAAAAACTTTGGAGTATCGTTTCACCCTTCACTGCTTTGTGAACACAATTGGCTAGAAAATGGACTTTGTGTGTGCCCTTTTGGTTCTTTTATTTCTTAGAGTGTGCGTATCTTCCACCATTAATGCGGCTACTACATGATCTCCCACTAGCACACTTTCCAACCTCCACTCATCCCTTTTGGTGGCTCAATGGTGGCATTCTAAATTTTCATTGGCCAAAAATTCAAACTACGCTGCCACCTCACTGTGCCTCTTTGGATACTCTTTGGTTTGAGTGAGAGTTCATTAGCATTGATTGTGGGGTCTTCCTTGTATCTCCATGTGGCATGGTCATGAAAATCATTGCTCGACTTCCCCTTAGATTTTTTGAAACTTGGTGGGTCGAAGACACTATTTTGATTCCCCGACACTTAGCAAATTTCACGTGTGAATTATCACCTCGGTTTCGCTCCATCGTACTTTAGCTTTGAAAAGGTCCCCGGATTGGAGACGCCTTTGCTTCTTTCGATATCTGGCTCTCTTCATCACGTGGGATAAGAACATTTGCACCAATCCATGGAGATCCTTGTGTATTTTGATGCGGATTCAAGCGCTCGTCATTCTGAAAGAATTTACATGCATTCGAGTGCGAAATGGAACATTGTTGGATACTTTGTCAACACTTAGTCATTTTTACAAAATTTTTTCCTTTTCAAGAATTTTCAAAGAAGACTAATTACAAAGTGCAGAAAGAAATTAAAATACAAAGTGTAGAAAGAGGGGAAAATAATAATACAATGTATATACATATGTTATAGTGAGCTCATATTTTACACATAGTAGAGCTTGAGATGAAAACCATTCACTGGAATCGGTTGTATGTTTCCCTCCGGATCTTCCAACTGAAACACATTGGACTCCTTGGCTTCTACTATTTTGAAAGGACCATCCCAAAAAGAATCAAACTTTTCATGCTTGCCTGGCTTTGCTCTATCAACATTCCACCTGAGAACTGAGTCTCCAACTTGGAATTTTTTGAATCTGGCCTTCTTATCGAACCATGCTTTGATATCTGAGGAATGCTTTTGAAAATTGTCATAGGCCTAAGCTCTATTCTCTTCCAATTGCAGCAAGTGGGTCAACCTAGTTTTTACTGGATCTTCCTCTGACTCTTCCTCTGTATTGACAAGCTTAAGTGTTGGGATCTCCAAATGGATGGGTAACACTACCTCCTTGCCATATACTAGTGCATAAGGAGAAGTCTTAATGGAATTTTTTATAGTAATCCTGTCTACCCACAGAGCTTGGTCCAACAACAGATGCCAACTTCTTTTATTTCCTTCAAGTGATTTCCTCAAAATCCTTAACAGGTTTTTGTTGGTAGATTCTGCAAGTCCATTACCCTATGGATAATAATTTGAAGTATTCTTAAGAGTGATGCCATATTTTCTGGAAAACTCAATATACTTGGCTCCTATGAAAGTTGGACCATTATCACTTACCAAGGCTTCTGGAACCCCAAACCTTGAAATCAAATTTTCCATAAAATTGATCACAACATCTTGATCTAATTTCTTGGTAGGAATAGCCTCTACCCATCTGGTGAGATAATATATGGTAGTTAGGATAAACTTGTGTTCTACTAAGGAATTGGGGTTGATGACCCCAATGAAGTCCAACCCCCATTGTTGAAAAGGTTCTTCAACTTGTATAGGCCTGAGGGGGAATGAAGCATTCCTTGTCCTTCCAACATATCTCTGACATTTGTCATAGGCCCTGGTGATCCTGAAAGCATCAGTAAATACAGTAGGCCAATAATAGCCCACTCTTATGATTTTCAAAGTTGTAACTCTACCTGAGCTATGTCCACCAGCTGGTCCTTCGTGGAACTCTTCCATGACCTTCTTTTGTTGATCATATTTTAAACACTTTAGAAGAACTCCATCCAAATTTCTTTTATACAGGCCTTTTGGTAGCAATATATATTTTAAAGCATGAAGCCTATATCTCCTCCTTTGGGAAGCATTTAGGTTTGGGGGGCACACTCTAGTTTGGAAATACTTGATCATCTGGTCAACCCAATCAGAGTCTACAGTTTGTGCTTCTTCCACCTGATCTTCATCTGCTGTTTGGCAAGCTATCATTTCTGCTAATGTTGCAGCCTCTGTTAGACCTTGGCATAGGGCTCTACCCCTCACCAACTTGGTAGGATGTATTTCTACATCATATTCTTGGATTTTGGTAATCCAACCAGCCCTTTTATCTCCTAGCTCACCCTGAAGGATAAAACTTCTTACATCTGGATGAACCACATATACCAGGGTCTTACTCTGTACCAAGTACTACCTAAATTTTTTTAGAGACTTCATCACAAAAAATACTTGTATTTCAATGAAGTTATATTTGACCTGGTAATCATGGAGTGTCTGGCTCCAAAATAATACAGGATGCTCTTCCCCTTGATCATCCTTTTGAGTAAGTATTGAGGCGTAACTTTCTTCAGCTCCATATGCATAAAGGATAAAATATTTACTAAAATTTGGATTTATCAACACTAGGGCTATTGCAATGGACTGTTTGATAATATCAAAAGCTTATTTTCTAACTTCAGTCCATTTGAACTCAACATTCTTCTTGAGTAACTCAGATATAGGCCTAACTTTCTATGCAAAGTCAAAAATGAATTTCCTGACAAAATTGATCTGGCCTAGAAAATACTGCAAGGTCTTCTTATTTGTAGGTAAAGGAAGAGCAAGAATGGATCTGATTCTATCTGGATCTATGGCCATACCTTCTTTTGAGACCACATGACCTAGCAGTTTTCCCTCATGAACTACAAAGAATGACTTCTTAGGATTGAGTGAAATACCAAATTCTCTGTATTTCTGGAAAACTTGTTCTAGGTGTGATAGGTGGTCTGCTTTATTATGGGAAAACATAGTCATATCATCCAAATAAATCAGAATGACTTTGTTTATTAGTGCACCAAAGGCATAATCCATGGCTCTCTGAAATGTGGCTCCCACATTGGATAGCCCAAAAGGCATTCTCTGGTAGGCAAATGTGCCCCATTTGGTAGTGAATGTTGTCTTATACTGATCTTCATATTTCACCCAAATATGATTGTATCCAGAGTAACCATCGAGCAATGAGAACCTCTCTACCCCTACCACTATCTATAAGATCTGATCAATCTATGGGAGGGGATAGTGATCTTTGAGGGATGCTTGGTTAAGATTTCTAAAGTCTACACACAAGCGTATATCGCCATTCTTTTTTCTTATGGGTACCAAGTTAGCTACCCAGGTAGAATGTTTTATTGGGTATATGATCTTAGCCTTTAGTAACTTTAATAGCTCCTCTCTCATGATGGCCTCGATCCTTGGGTTCACAGGCCTTTGCTTCTACCTAAAAGGCTTTGCATTAGGCTCTAGCTCAATAGTATGTTGGATAACCTTCTTGTCATATACCTTGAGGTCTTCATATGACCAAGCCACAATATCTTGGTATTTTAAGCATAAGGCTTTGACATCTTTAGCTTCCTCTAGTGAACATTTAATTCCAACATTGAGCTTCTTTTCAAAACTGACTTCCACTTCTTTATAGATTTTTTCACTGACTTTCATGGTTCTGATCTTTTTTCTGTCCTCATTGTCAAATAGGCTTTCTAGAGTGACCAATCCTCTAGGAATGTGATTGTTCCTTAGTTGAATAACATCTTGTTGATAAATTTCTTCTATATTCTCTTCTTGGATAGTAGAGAGACATGCTTCTCTTACCAAAAATTCAATTATTTGCTCATCACTTTCAAAGACCTACCAAAAAATCTGCTTGTCTGGTACTGTAGGTCTGAAAATCATTTTGATTCCCTTGGATTTCTTGATTCTATAGTCTATAGAAGGGTTGAAGTTGGCTCCCTTTGTTTCTAAGGAATCTGCCAGAGTGTTCTTCTCTCTAGGAATAAAATTTAAATTCAGGGCATCAAAGGATTCCATCAGATCCCATACCCTATTTCTGTAAGCTTTTAAGTAATGGTGCTTATTGCTGCACTTATTTCTTACCTGATGGACTATTAGCTCAGAATCACCATATATGTTCAAGATCTTAATGCCCATGCTTTCTACCTGAATCAATCCGAGACACAGGAGCCTCATATTCTGTAGCATTATTAGTACATGACCATGTTAGTCTGTAGGCAAAATTATTTGTCCCCTCTGATTGGGACTATAAAACTACCCCTGCTCCTACACCATTTTTGCATTTAGCACCATCAAAGTGCATGGTCCATGTTTCCTTTTCCCTCAGGGACTGATTGGATATAGCAGGGATTTTCTTCTCTAATTTAGTTGAGATACTATATGTTCCCATACCAGTTCCAAACTGACTGTAATCTTCCCTGAAAGGTAACTCATCTTCAATATCCAACTCCTCAATGTTTTCCACTAGCTCAAGTTCTTCCAGGGGATTAATATTGCACATGTCTTCCTCGATATTTTTGATATGATAAGCTACTAGTTTTTTAGGTGTTATCTTTATTCTCTTTCCTTTGAAAGGAATTACCATACTAGAATAATCCATGTACATACATCCACCTAGTTTTGCAGTAAACTCCCTTGAGAGACATCATCTAAAGTAAGGTTCTAGGTCAACCACAACTATTTCTTGTACTATAGTCACCTCAGGGGCTCTGTGTAGCCTCATTAAAACATCCTTAATGACTCCAACTATCTTGATAGGTGTCCCATCCAATTGTAATACTCTAGGACAAGATCGGGTATACTCCATACCCATATCTTCATAGACTACTTTAGGCATAACTGTAGTTGATGCTCCTGAATCTATCATACAATTTTGAACTATCCATCCCTCCATCCTTAAAGATATGTAGAATGGGGGAGGTTTATTTTTTAGTTCAGTAGGCGACATTGCCTTTTTTTTTGGGGGCATACTCAAGATTGTGGTAGTCTGCTTATTGTGTGGATACTTGTCAAGAGAAGCTTTAAGTAGATCTATCTAACCAAGGATAAACAGAGTGTCATACAAACTAGCTTTTGATGGGATATTTTTCATTTCTTCAACAATATTGTATTTAGACTTAGCTAGTATAGGTTTTTTAGGTCTTCTTTCTGGCTCACCATACTTTCTTTTGTATTTTTGAGTGGCCTCTATTATTTATATTTTAGTAATAGAGGGGAATCTAAGCCTTTCTTGAGCCTCATATTTAGATCTCATCTTGTCTCCTTCGGTTTCCTTTTCCAATATCTTAGGAAGACCATCTGTCTTCTCTTTACCCTTAGCTTGGGGAATGGGGAATGTGTCATTATTTTGTGGAAGTTGATCCCTTTTCTATCGTGATGGAACTTGGAATTGTCCCATCTTCTGAGGATCTACTTGGAGGGTCTTTTTCCTAGACCTTGTCATAACAACAATTGGGCCATCCTCCTCAGAGTCTTTTCCTACCATAATCTGATCTTACTGCCAGAGCATATTTATTCTTCCCTTTGAATCTCTCTCAGCTTGCTCCATGGCCATTTGTACATGATGTTGATGCATAACACAAGATTGTGAATCATGAGGGTCATTGCAGACCAAACACCATACATTTGCAAGAGTAGTATCTGAAGAGCATTTTGGTTCCTCATATACTGCATTGACTCTAACCCTAATATTGTTACTAGGACCAGGTCTCTGATCTTTATTTACATATGGGAATCTTCTTTGCTATGATATTTCCATTTCTCTTTTCTCCATAGAACTCATCTTGTTACTAAGGGCTTTCAAAGTATTTTGAATGTCAAGGAGTAGGGAGATTTCTTGGGGAACTTGAGTGGGAAGTGGAGGAAAAGGGATTGGAGTGGATTTTGATCGAGGAATGGGAGCCATATGTGGGAATGGAGATGATAATGAGGGTGGGTCTATGTATGATGCGGTAACTTCCTGGCCTTGGAAACTACTTGTTTCTTGATCATAAGGTAAAATAGTCTTAGGGGGTAATCTCCCTACATTGATCAGAACATTCTCTGCATGAACTGCAACATTATATATTCGGGGAAAATCTTCAATCCTGGATTGCTGGGTTTGTAAACCCAATTCTGATCCTAGAGCTCTGATATAATACATATAGGCTAAACTTGTGGCTGGTCTTGCCATAGGGGGAATTCTTTTCCATGTCCTACTGAACCTTAGATTGAAATCTGAGACCGATTCTTGGGGTCCCTTCTACATGGAAGTAAACTGATTGAGCAGGGAGAAGGGGTCAGCAGATTCATTGAATTCCTCTATGAATGGCTCAGCTAATGAAATCCATGAGGTAATGGAACTGTCCTCAAGAGTCCTAAACCAATGCAAAATCTTACCTCTAAAATACAGGGCTAGAATCCTTACAATAACATCCTCATTTCTTATGTTATGGATAGCTACCAGATTGAGGATATCTTGACAATGCTCATATGTCATCTTCCCTGATCCATCATATGTGGGTATAGCTTTGGATAGAGCTTGAGGGATGGCATGCATGTGAGGCAGTCGAAGTGGGCCAGCTGTGTCCCAATTGGGGCACTTTTGTAAAGGTTGATTTGGTGCAACATTTGCTTGATTTTGATTTGCATTTGCTACCATGTCTCCAGGTAGAGTTACTACTGGGGAAGGGTTTTGATCAACTGTGGGATTTTCTTCAATGGGATTCTCTTCAGGGTGATCAACCTCTTCTTGAAAATCTCTGTGTAAGCTCCTTATCACAGTCGTTCCTCTATAAGGTAACTCAAGAAAGAAGAAAGAATCTAGGTTGTTTCTCTTGAATGACCTGGTATACATGAAAGTGTACTGATCTACAAGGGTGATTCTTTTCTAGGTTCACAGACTAGGGAGTCACCAAGTGAATTTCCTATTCTTCGCTTAATAAGATCAAGATAATTCACCAACTCTTGATTCCTTTGGGTAGGTAAAACCATATATCATATGGTGAGTCTTAGTGTTCCTTGTGAACTGGTCCCACTGGGCATGCCAAAAACTATTGGGCATTGAATTGCGTTTAAGATTTACTCAACATTGTAGCTGTCTATCTTCCTATTTTCTATTCAGGCATGCACCCGATAGCTGCAACTCAACACTCAACATTGGTATAGACCAGAACAAAGTTCCCGATCTAACCTCCAGAGTAGGTTGGTTCCTTGTCAACTTAAACAAGATGTTGATGCTATTATGCTCACTTAGGGTTTTGATATTAGGGTTAGGGAGAGATATTAGGGTTAGAAAAGTGAACAAAAGTTGGACAGATAGGTTAACAACATTGATATCACAACAAAAAACTCCAAAAATTATATCAGAACACATTACTTAGATCAACATTATCACAAATCTTGAACACCCTCACACATTTATAAGAACAATAGAGAAATATTGTAGAAAACAATTCCAATACCCCAATAATGATAATCCAAATAACAAAATTAATCACTATCCATATTTTACAGAAATACACTCCTAACAATATAGAACCAATCCAAAGCAGATTTCAATTACTCTATTAGTCAATAAGCCTATCAAACTAACTATTCAAGTATTCATAGAAATGCAACTTTAATATTAGAACCTCTGATATCAGATGATGAAGACACAATATTTGAGGTAAAAATCAATGTAATGCTCCTTTCATTAACTTTTGGAAAATTTATAGTGGTACAAGAAAACACGCTAGAGCCGACCCTTGAAAATGAGGGTTCGACCTCTATTTATAGTTTGTAAAATTAAAAATAATTTGGAACATTACAAAGATTAGTTTTTCACAACTCAATAGAGAGTTCTTAGTTGGCATCATCTTACTGGTTCAATCCCCGAGAAATCCATTGCAAGTAAACCGCCATGGCAACTGGAAACCTCTACAACTTGTTGGTTGTTGGCTCAAACTGGAGTTCTATTTGTTGGAGACCTCATCTGCATCATGGATATTTCTTGGAAACCTCCTATCACCGTCGATATGCAACCATATCTGGTTTTGGTCTTCTTGAAACCCTCGATGCTTCGGCTTCCTTCTCCAACTAACTGTTCTTCAGTCCCGACAAGAAAGCTTTTATTTTATTTCATTCTGCTCAACAATTCTCAACCGTCGATATTTTCCATCGTATGGCTATGATCTGTTTGAAATAAGCTTTGATAAATGATAGGAAAATATCATTGTGCCATTCCGCTTTAAAAATATTTGATGACATCATCCTCCATGCTTCAGAAACCTCAAAACGCCAATCCGCACAAAAATGCATTGTAAATAGGGCGGGATAGAATCCACCACTTATTCCTTGTTCTTTTCCTTTAGCATTGATGCTGAAGTGAATCCACATAAACAATCTGATGACGTCACATTTCCCTTGAAAATCTTGCGGATTCCATTCCGGACCCAGACAAGAGCATTAGTCATGAATTTCAATTCCGGCTCCACCATAGTGTAAACAACTATGTTTTCATTCCGCATTGGCCTTAGATAAATATTACTTGTCGCCATTCCATTGAAGAATTAGACAAAATTACCTTTTTCGTGAATCTGCACATCTTTACATCATCTTCTGCCTTATGTCACCATTTCGGGCCAAAATACTCTATGAGTCTCCCGGAAATAGTCTTCCAACACTTAGCCACTTTGAAATATTTTATAAATGCAAAGCGATCGCCAATCCGCACAGATTTTATGCTTACATCACCTTTCTCCAAAAACTTTTATGGATTCAAATCCTTTGTTGCTAATCCGGAGCCAAAAACAAGGGACGTGATGCGGATTTTCACCAAGTGCAAAATTTGACTAAGTGTGGGTGGACTTCTCACCTTTGTCGTGGATCCACTCCAAAATACACTGGAATGCATGCGGAATGGAGCTTTCATGCCTTAGTAAAATTTTCAAAATTCTTCTAAGCATATGTGGCCATTTTGGGCATACAAGAGAATGCCAAAAATATAGGGAGATCTTTTAAGATCATCCTCTATACCATGGAGGTATACAAGGTAAACCTAAATACCTATAGGAGCTTGGCCTCTCCTATCCACTCGAGAGACATCTACAACATCATAGACTCAAAATGTGGGTATGTCTAGTCAATATATGTATTCCATGGATACTCCTATGAATCTTATTAAGTTCAAAAAATATTTTTCTCTTGGGTTTGTTAGATTTTTGGGTTGTTACATAGTCTATGCCTAAATATATGTCTTGATAGACATTGATAAGCCCTTGCTCAAAATAGTTACACTACAATTTAAAGAGGACTAATACGATCAAGAAATTGACTATGAGAATTTTCCATTCAGATGTCATATTTACCATGAGTATGGACATCTAGAAAGATATTTTAATCATAGGATCCCAAAATAAAATAAAAAAATAATAGTCCTAGAAGGTTTTGAAGTACTGAAGAAATCAATCACCCAAGTGTTGTAGGTGAGTTGGAGAGGAGAGGGCAATCCTCCAAGGGAGGTTCCAGGTTCAAATCTCCACCCTACCAAAAAGCTGAATTGGGTATCCAAAATCCAATCAATAATGTTGGTGTGGGCAGGGTTGGGTGCGACTCTCGGGTGAATTTGACGGTGTAGAACTCCCTATTCATGGTCTCTTAGACCAAGGCAGCCCCGCAAGGGGTTTTTATCTTAAAAAAAAAGTACTAAAGAAAAATCATACATAGAGGAAACATGTGAGTAAAAAATATGATCTCAGACCCAGGTGATGTAGGTGAGTTGGAGAGGAGAGGGCAATCCATAAATGGAGGTCCCAAGTTCGAATATCCACCCTACCAAAAATTTGAATTGGGTACCAAAAAATCCAATTGATAATGTTAGTGCAGGTAGGGCTAAGCATGACTCCTGGGTGACTTTGATGATGTAGAACCCCCTAGTCATGGTCTCTCAGACCAAGGCAGCCCCACAAGGGGTTTTCACTTAAAAAAAAATATGATCTCATCAACTAACAAGTTCACACATATATAATTAGAGGATTTAATAGATGAATAAATAGAGACAATAAATATAAAGGTGGAAAAACCTAAATTTCCAAGCCAAGCCAAATAAGTAAATGTAGTAGACCAATAAGACCTAGCATTAATTATATTCAACCCAAAATATCATACTCAACCCAAAAGTTCTAAAAGGAGAAGTGCAACCATAGATATGAATCAAAACACAAAAAAATTGCATACTAAAGGGAGAAATGTCTCAAGAATTAATATAAATGGTGATGATCCCCTATTCTCAAGTCTCAAATCTAGAAGGGATCCCTAAGCCAATCGGGGTGCATGAAAAAACTACCAATAAACTAAAAATGGATACCAACCAAAGAGTAGGTAGAAAAACTAATCAATACAAATTAGCCAAAGATAGAGAAAACCTATTAGTAGAGGGGAATGTTAAAAACCTCACCCAAATGTTCACCCCCATGTAAATCAATGAAGATCATCACATGGAATGTGAGAGGGCTAAAAGGTAGCCTATCTAAATATAATGAGGTCAAACATATGATACAAGTGAATCAGCCACATTTGGTGTTCCTTCAAGAGACAAAACTCATAGTGGAAGATATGGAGGGTCTAGCCCAAAACATTTGGTCCACTAGGAGGATGGAAGCATTGGAATCCACAGAAGCATCAGGAGGCATGTCCTAATTTTGTGACCCTTCAAAAATCATAGTACATTCCTTAGTAGGAATTTGGGGGATCTTAGGGTTGGTAGTATTGAATAGACAATTAGATCACAAGATGCTATGTATATATGTATACTCACCCAAGACCTTGGAGTAAAAGAGGTACCAATAGAAAATTATTTTTTACTTTTTTAAGCATCACCCTGATGCAATGCCCATAGTAGGGAGGACTTCAACACTATTACCTCTTTGGCAAAGAAGATAGGGGGAAATTGAATCTTGGATGGTAGTTTAGATGTTATGCTAGAGCACATCTCTCATATTTTTTTAGTGGACATTATTCTAGAGAATGGATTGATGACTTGGTATACTAGAAGGAAATATGAAGACTATATCCTAGAGAGATTGGATAGGTTCCTACTATTAGAAAACTTTATTATCAAAGGACATATACCAAGAACTAGAACTCTGGATAATTTGAGATCAAATCATTAGCTATTTCTAGTGGAAATGTGGAGGTCCATAAGATGCTATACACCCTTTAGATTCTATATTATGTAGTTAAGGGATAATAGGCTACAAGATAACATCCTTTAGTGGTGGTGAGAAGGAAAGACCAATTATGGTACCCACATGTTCATATTTTCTAAAATATTTCAATATATCAAAACTCGACTCAAGTGGAATTGGGAGGATTTTGGTTATGTTTGAAAAAAGAAAAAAATTCATTGTATAGCTAGAGTAGCTAAATGTAAATATTAGGACTCAAGGCCTAATAAAGGAGTGGATTATGGAGGAGCTTATACTTACAGTACTTGTGAAAGAATGAGATTAAAGAGAAGAGCTCCTCTAGAAATAGAAATCAAGAGTCCAATGGTTGCATGAAGGGGATTAGAATATGAGAGTCTTCTATAATCCATTTTATCAAGGTAGGACCATAACTTCATAACATAATTAAGTTCTACCATGAATTTTGGGATGTCATCTAAGAAGACTAATTGGAGGTAGTGGAAGAAGTCAAAATGAAAAAGGTGGTTCTAAAGGAAGTTAATAAAACTTTTATAGCAGTAATGACAAAATCTTAGAAGGTGGACACAATATCCAACTTCAGACCAATAGCATTATGCAATATCATCTATAATATCATCATGAAAATAATGGTATAAATATTGAAGACCTTACTTCATAAGATAATCTGCCTAGAATAGGGGGCTTTGTAGAAGGCCAAAAGATAATTAATGAAATTTTTTATTGGCTCAAGAGGTGTTTCATTTCATACATATGCAAAATAAGTCCTCCATGTTCATAATATTAGATTTTTCTAAAGCATATGATAGAGTGGACTGGCAATTTCTCCAAAATGTGTTATTACATTTTGTATTTTTCCAAGAGTGGGTTCAATGGACTATAGGGTGCATATCTGCTTTCCCGTCTCACATTTTTAGGGCTTCAAGAGGAATTAGACAAGGATATCATCTATCCCACTATTTTTTCATCATATTAGTGGAATTTCTAGGGAGAAAATTAGCCAACAATAGAAATAGAAGGAACTTGGAAGGAATAACAATGGCAGTGGAGGTTGACTCTATTACTCATCTACAATTTGTGGAAATTTATACCTTTTCTAATAAGGCAACAATAAAAGAGCCATCCAAATTTAAAATTATACTCAAAGCCTTCATAAAATCAACAAGTAAACTAATCAATGAAGATAAATTAAAGGTCTTATTTTTCATTGCTCTCCCAAACATGGGGCTAATTTATTAGATAAGCTCAAATTCCAGTGAAATTCTCTTCCAATACCCTATTTGGAAATTCCACTCAATTTAGGTAGGCAAAAAAAGAGGATTGGGTATGGCTAATAGATAAGGTGAAGAACAAATTAGGCAAGTGGATAAATAGATGGATATCATCAAGAGGAAGAATAACCTTGTTAAATTTGTACTCCAATCCATACCCATCTATGTTTCATCAATTTTGAGTGTCCCTATAGTTGTACTAAGAGAACTTGATAATATCTACCATCACTTTTACTATCTAGGTGCAAAGGAAACTAAAAAGTGAGCCCTTCTTAGCTAGGATAAAATATGCTAGTCTAAGGAAGAAGGAGGGCTAGATCTTAGGACTACAGTTAAAAATAATAAAGCACTAGCTAATAAAACTATATTGGAGACTGCTAAAGAATCTGAAAGAGCTCTAGGTAAAAAACCTCAAAGAAAAATATGCAAAAAACAAAGGATCAAAGGATATAGTTTGATCAACACTACCATTCATAGGTTACCCTATCCTATTAGTACTAAATATAGGAGATAGGATGATTAAAAATAAAATCTTCTAGATTGTATAGAATGGAAAAAAATCTAGGTTATGGTTGGACTCTTGGGATGGCTTTCCCCACTGATAATGCAATTTTTAGAATAGGGGGCCATTATAGAAGAATTACATAGATCCATTTGGTTGGCAATAGCATACTATAGTAGACAAACTAATAGAAGTTGGAAAGTGGGGAAGCAATGGATTCCTATCCTGCAATGGCCAATACAACTATAGGAGCCCCAAAGAGTTGTAAATCAAAGCATTTTAAGCATAAGGTCTTTTTCTTGTTCTCAAGAAGATGACTATTTGGTATGGGGTAGATTTAACCATAGGGAATACACAATTGCTTTAGGTTATCAAAAACTTGATCCCACATAGTCACCTTAAGGAAATTTTTATTTAGATTTGGAAATAGAACATGTGGCCTAAAGTGTGATTTTTTTTTTTATTATTACAAAAAAGGGTCCTTTCAGGGGAATAACTCATAAATAGGGGTATACATGGACCATTTCAATGTGAGATGTGCTAGGAAAATTTAGAAACCATAGATCACCTCTTCATATATTTTCCTATAGTGGTAAAACTTTCTAAAATAATGGTACTACTCTTGGGAATCAAATGGCAGCAACCAAAGTCTCTTGAACAAATTTGGAGAGAATGGATAAATCAATTAGGAGAAGGTCTAGACTATAGAAATTTGGTGTGGAAGAAACTTCTCTTCTAGTATAGAACCTCTAGAAAGAGAGAAACAATAGAATTTTTAATCAGAACTATCGAGATAGCTACCTTATTTGGAATAAAATAATAACTAATTTGGTAGAGTCCATCCAACACACACTCAAGACTCCTCAGTTCCCAAGTGATAAATACAACCATATCCTTACTAGATTAAAGATAGATCCAACTAAAATTAATCAGCAATGATTAGCAATCCCTACCTCAAAAATTGATAGAACCAAAAAGTGGGTCCCACAACCAAAAGGAATGTGTAGGGTTAATATTGGTGAAGCATCAAGAGGAAATATTGGTAAAGCTAGTGTAGAGGGTAAAGGATAATTATCTTATGGCAATCATGCATTTTATTTTGCAAAATAATTAGGAATCCTTCTTAATAACCTAGTTGAAGTACTTGCTTTGATTAAAGGAATCCAAGAAGCCCTCAAAGTAGGTTGGACTAGAGTACAAATATAATCGGACTCATAGATGTTGATCAACAAATTGAAGAATCCAAAGACTAAGGAAGCAAAAATTGGAGACTTGAAATAGTGATATATACCAATAGACCATAGTTGATAAAATTTCAGATAGTGGAGTTAACACTCATCCCTCAAGAATACAATAGAGTTATATATGCATTGGCTATTTGGGCTCTAGATAAGGGTGATATCATATGCTATGGATTTCTCTCCAGGTGGTGGTCATAGCAAACTAAGGAATTTATTTTTTCCATTCTTCATTTGGATGCTTTGCTTTCATTTGTTGTTTATTTTTTAGGTTTTATGTAGTGATAGTATAGTGTTTTATATATAGGAGTAGTGAAGAACACAAGCTTATACTGAGAGGGGGTGAACAGTATAAGATAAAACTTTTACTTTTATTTCCAAAGCAATAAATTCAAATATTATCAATTACAATAATGAAATAATGCACAAATCACCACACACATAAGAGACATAGATTTAATGTGGTTCATCCAATATGGGCTACATCCATGAAGAAATATTGCTTATAAATTTCTCAACAAATTTTGTGGGCACAAACCCATAGGAGACACCAATCCCCTATTACAATGTTCATGGACACCAATCTCATTGCTTAAGTTAATGGACACCAATCCATAGGAGACACCAATCCCCTCTTCTCTGGTTTGTCGACACCAATTTATAGGAGACACAAATCCCCTTTCACAATACCTTCTCAAATTTTCTCCAAAACCATCTCACAACTCTGCTCAAATATGCTCTAAAACATGCTCACAATTCTGCTCAAATATTGCATACATACAATGCTCATCTATTCCCAAAACCAAAAATAACAATCCACTTCACATTCATTAAGTCTGTCACTTTCACATGTCTCACATAAAAGGTAGCTCTAGTCTAGCACTTGATAACTAACCTTGTGAATGCTAATTTGCACCTTTCCTTACTTTTGTAGATAGATGAAAATGTTCTTCTTTTCAATTGAATCCTTTCACAATATTCTTGCACTAGGTGATACTTTGACTTGAGTTCAAAGATAATCCTTTAATTTATGTGAGAATATACTCTTGTACTTCAACACGACAAATTCATTTCTAACACATTTCAACCTCATACCTCCCAATATATAAAATATTTTTCTCAAATAATCAACACCTTCAAATCTGATCTACCTTTTCACTTTTTCAACTTACTCAACTCTTTTTCTAAAATAAATAATAGCACAATAATGCTTGCATGCAATCATGCCTTATATATCACCATACCTTGTTTGAAATGAATGAACCTTCTTCACTTACATCTGCAATATTTTAATATTTGCTTGTCTTCCCCGGTAGCCTGCATTCACTCTTTCATGAAGTGGTGTATGCCCTAATTTGCTATGCTGCTCTTTATTCTTTTACAATCACTTTTTTTATAAATTTTGGGCGTGCGTTATCTTCTTGGAGTAATGCCTCAACATATTTTCTCATATGTAGAATTCTCGACAATAATGTGAAATATTCCTTACACTACAAATCTCCTTAATGCTTTTGTGTGACATCTTTTTACTCTTCCATTTTGGTGCACTTGTCTTGAGTGTTATCATGTCTCAACAAAAATGACTTCTAGCTTCCATATTCTAAACGATATCTTATTTTATGATTTAATAAAAAACTTATATTCAAGAATAATTTAGATAATCATATCAATTTCTCTATCATATGCTTCTACATATAGGAATGCAAAGTCTTTCAATACTACAACTAGTATAATATCTTCACCCAAAAATATGTATGCCTTACTTTCTCAGCTTTACACCTTACACATTCTTTCAACTAAAAACATATTAAAAACACATACCCAAAATTTTCTTATTGAGCGTTTGGACCCCTATCACACCTGTGTGTTGTGTGCCTTCTTCCTATGATGAAGTTGTGTACTTCCGTGACATCTTTCCAACTACACACTTGATTTATTTTTTCTATCTCAAACCTGTGCTTACTGTCAGCTATATCCCACATGTTGATTTTTTTCATTTTATAGGTCTTCTCCACTATATTTGTTCATTGGGCATCTTTACCACCTTCGTTCATCATGCTTCTTCACTGCCTCCATTCGTTGAGCATATTTATTCACTGTATTTCTTCACTACCTCCATTTTCCAAGGTTCTTCATTGCCTTAGTTCACAAGACTTTATCACTACCTTTGTTTGTCAAAACTTCCTTACTGCATCCGTTTGCAATACTTCTCCATTCACAAGGTCTTCATCAACGGATATCTTTTGACACTCGATCTTCAATTGCCCAACATTGTATTTTTAAATCATGTTTCAACATTATATTTATATATCACCTTTCATGCGACGCCCTAAAAATTTGGCCCACTATAATATTTAAATTTATAATTTAAATATTTTAATGTTTAAATATTTAAATTTTTATTCAAACTTTTGTCTCATATCCTTAAAATATCCTTTATAATATTTAAATTTGATATTTAAATATTATAATTATTTTCATTGAAATATATTTACCTTGCTTCACTTGAAATCTATTTGCTTTGCTTCTCATATAGTATTTGCCTTCCTTCCCTTGTTTTTATATTTACCTTGCTTCTCATATATTATTTACCTTGCTTCACTGTGTGCTATTCACCAAAGTCAACCTTTGACATCAATGACAACTCATTAACTCAATAATTCCAACAAGTAGATCTCATAGTGGAAGGAAATACCACCTCGGTATTGTTAACAACTAGCTCAAAAATATATATTTTGAGAAAGGGTAAAGATGTACAATTTGTTGATTTAAAGAAATAAAATATTTTTTAATAAAAACAATGTTCGAGTAACTTATTAAAGGTCTATAATTATATTTTATGATCTTCTTGGGAAGATAGTTGAGTCATTGATGACCTTTGGGTAAATCCAAAAAATGGACTGACCATCCTAATGACCTTCATGTTTTTTTCATAAATTATGTCACTATAAGGTTAGGCTCAAACTAGAAAAATATGCTTTTTATATCCCTAATGAAAATTTCTAGTATTCATGGTTTCTCATATGGGAAGAGATATGGACCACAATAAAATCAAGTCCCTTGACTCTATCCTTACTTCATGCTCTGTTAAAGACATTAAATTATTTTTATGAAAGCTAGGGGAAATTAGGATGTCTACCCTTGAGTTAGATTTTAAATCTTATCCTTTTAGCTAGATGCTCATAAAATGTATTGATTTTATATGACATAAGAGTTGTGACAAAGCTTTTTTTAATGTAAGAAGTTTATTTTGAATCCTCCAACTCTACACCCTTGTAATCTGGATAAGTCATTTATCTTATATACTTTAGCAACTCATGTGTTGTTGAGAATTGTTCTTACACAAAAAAAGCTAATATTGAGTCTATATCATGAACTATACTATATTAATTAAACAAATTTTTAGTAGAAACTAGATACACTCCCATGAAGAAAATTTGTTTTCCCATTTACTTTACTTATGAAAAGTTAAGGTAGTATGTGCTTTATAAAACAACTTGTGTGATCATTAAAATCGATCCTTTGAGATGTCTACTCTAAAATATTACATATATAATGGCATTCAATATGGTCAATGTATAACTATGATGCAAAAGATTTTTTTTATAAGTAAAAAATTTCATTAAAGCATGTTTTGAAAGGATCCCAAAACCTTATTACAAAAGCAACATAAAGGTATGCTAGGAAGAGGAAATAGAAGAAACAAGGGGCCAGCTACCCATGAAAACCAAAATAATAGACATGCACCCATATCACAACAGGATCACAAAAACGTAACTCAGATACCATCCCATGCAACATCCTCAATGATGTCCCAACAACAAGCAAATACACTACATCCTTAATACCATCCTTCTCTACCTCCTTGCATCCATATTCCCCCATGGTGTTGGCTGCCATAGGCTTAGGGTATTTTGTGGTAGTGCCAAGGAATGCCTTACAAAAGAAGATCATGTTTAGGGTATTACGCATCTATTTCAAAGTGGACTAAAATTCCTCTAACTGGGAAATCACCATGGAAATAGTCTTGATAACAAACTTCTAAATCCCTATTGTCGTGTGGTCATCATCATCATCATTTGAAAACACATCCTGATACTCGTGTTGGCTTTGGAACATCTTATTTTTTATATGAATGGATGATCTTGTTGCACTCATCGGTTCATTGACCTTAATCTTCTTCCCTTTTGAAGCCTCAGCTTCCCTATCAGAACCCATAGACTTTCATTTCTTGGACAATGGGGTTAAAACAAGGCTAATGGAAATGCATTCCTTAGGGATGACATTGTGTGGACTTATATTACCTTGAGGGGTTTCCTCAGGGAGAATGGTTTTAGCCAGGGGAACTTCAGAACTATGGATTAGGAGATGATTGTAAATGATCTTGAAAAGGCCTTGATGGGATGGGAACTTTGCACTCTTTTTCTTCCTATAGTTCTCTATGGAGTGATTCATTGAAAAAAACAAAAATCAAGGATGTTCATGGCATTGATTTCTCTAAAGTGGTTTAAAAAGGCCAAGTGGAAGCTATGTAAGAGTTTATTCGGGTCATCGATAGTAAGAAATTGCATAATAGGCTTCATAACTTTGTTCTAGGGAGAAGGCAAATCAGACCTAAACATCCCAATTTTGGCCAACTTGAGCATTTTTTCCTTGTTGGGAAAATCCTTGAGCTCCACCTCCCAATTGTGTTTCTTCCATCGCACCAATGTCCCAGCTAGTGCAGCACAATAATTATCTACCAATAATTGGGTGTCAATGACGAACTCCCTACCTTGGACAAAAAAATTACCCTCATCCCAGTTGCATGGAAAAGCAATAGTAATGTTGTAGTCATTCCTTGATAACTTCCTTAGAAAATGAAGGTATCCTCTCTCATTGAGGATGGATTCTATAAGAGAGTCCATGTCCAGAGTATTAGGCTCAAAAAAGCACATTATTAGGTAGAAACAACACTAGATCCTATGCCAAGAAATAAAGGGATGAATATTTTGAAAAGGATAATTGGTATTGGGCTTGTATGGAAGAACCCTTAAAGGTATACATTCCTTTTGCATAGGTACGCAGATGTTTTGGGCCTCGGGACAAATATTAAAAAATCTCTCTTTTGGAAGATGAATGGGAGTAGAGAAGATCCCATGACTCCTTGTAATCAAATCAATCACATAAAATCCATTTTTGCGTGTGACACCTAAGGGCATCCACAAACCCTCTCCAATAGGAATTGAGCACCTCAAACCCAAGTTGCCTTTGGGAATCCAAAGAGGAAGTAGGTGGTTAGTTATAGTAGGGATACAAAAAATGAAAAGTCTAGGGAACAAGTGAGGGGGTGATGGTTCTTGAAAGGAGTGATGACATAGTCATGAGGAAGGGGTATGAGGAAGGATACAAAAAATGGATACCTTGGGAAAGGGGAAGGATGGGGAGATGCATGGGTGATGGGATTTGGAAATGGCAACTGTTGCATGTTGGATCAGTAGAAAGATTTTGAAAAAATCAACTCTTGACATCTGGGTCATCCCAAGAGGATAGGGTGGAGGTGTTGATAGGGCTCCTCAAAAAACAAGGTAGATCAGACATTATCTTGGGAATCAATCTTGGCATATTAGAATTGGGTATTGCAATTATGATTAGGAGGAAAGGATTGGCCACTAAGGCTTTGGTGAATGGAATGCTTTATCCTCATTAACCATGTTAGATATTTGATTGGGAAACACATCAATCCAGGTGACAAGACCATTAATATTGGTGTCATAATTGGCCAACACATCTGCCACCTTGTTTGCTTCCCTAAAAGCATGTTGGATAATGGGATCTCATAAATGCTCTATGATTTTCTTGGCTTCTTCAATACAACCCTTAACCTTCCATGAGGGGTTTTTTATGTTCCTCAAGTAATTAATGATGTTGAGATAATCCCCTTCAATAATCAACCTATTGGAACTTAGCGGTAATAGAGATAACCCTCTCCAAAGAGCTCTAGACTTGAGAAAATGATTGGACTAGAAACTAAGATATTTGGCAAAATCCATAATAGCATGTCCATTGTGGTCTCTGAGAATGCCACCTGCCCTTGAAGATCCTATATTTTCTTTGGTAGCTCCATGAAATTTTAGCTTCATCCACCCGATCAGAGGAGGGATCCAATTGGTGTTTGTAGACACCTAAAATACATTATATTTAGGAGACTACTCATATGGGCATCTTTGCAGACCATATGAATGATCTTGGACCTTTCAAAGACTAAGTAGTGATTCTAATCACTCATTTAGGGCATTCTAAACCTATGCAGCCTTAGTCGTTGAAATCAAAAGTAGCTAAGATCCTAGTCATTGATGATCAGAGCAGCTAAGTGCTAGTTATGGCTATTGATAGTGGCTAAGGGAAACCATACCTCTAGTCACACTGAGTGAGAGTGGCTAGCCCTGTAACCAACTCAAGCTTCCTAAGCTAAGCAAAATCAGTTACAACTAACCAATTTGCAATGATTCTTGGGTAGTTTTGGGTTGTGAAGTTTCCAATGGTTTCCTCTTAGCTACTCAAGCCAACTAATTCTTAATCTTGGCTTCCTTGAGAAGCCAAGATTAGAATTTTGAAATTCTATAATATGACTCCCAAAATTGAAGAGAAGCTCTGATTGAATCCAAAATTCATTGTAGTGAAGCTCTGTCGGTTTGAAGACTGACTTTACAACCCTTGAGGAGTAGTGAAGTGCTATCAAATTGGAGAATGACACTTGTTGTTGTGTCAATGGAGTTTCCAATAGCTTGAGGAGCAAGCTTACCATTCCACATAAATCCATCATGAATTCAAGATAATTCAATCATAAATCTATGTTTAGACATACCGATGACCATTGATCATCAATTCAATGGAGGAATTATGCATCATCAAGTCTAATTTCAAGAGCATAACACTTTCCATATGGTCACTATTTTCAATAGTGACCCACGAGCTTAGCTATTGGATTCAATAGTGGATAGCAGAGCCAGTTGCTATGATTTATCGTGGCTAGGGTTTGACATGCAAAATACTTTAATTTAGCCATAGATTTATGTTTTTTAGCATGCATTTAGCTTAAATTAACATAGATCAATCACATTTCATGCATTTCCATGGTTTATTCACAATTTCATAGGAATATTGCTTTCATTTGTGCACTTCATGCTTTTCTTTACATGCTTTCATATATTAGGTCCCTTTATGCTTAATTTGCAAGATTATATGCATCTTTAGATTCCTTTAAATATTTCAAGATTTTCTTCATGCTTATTTACCAATATTTTAGGTAACTTTATGCATCTTTATTTATGTTAATGCATTCTTTACATATTTTCTCTATTTCATACATTTTCTTGGAAATCAGCCTCATCATGAGAGGCTTCATGTGCTACTAATGTGCTTTGTTGTTTCTTTACATGCAGATAACAGATCTATCAAAGATAAAGCATCTTCCAAGACATTTCCTCTTGACATTTGAGAAGGAGGCATCCTAGTAATCCCTTAAGCAAAATGGTGTTAAAATGAATACCATTCAAGTTCATCTCTCCCCGTTGAGGAGCTTCAACTATTGTAACATTTGTATCAATTTGAGTTACTCCCTAAGAGGGAGAGATTTTAATCGAGCTTCATAATTTTTAATAAAAGAGCACCTCCATTTCTTGAATATCTTTTATTTGTGCAAATGATTACTTGATTTCCTTTGTCAAATTTTTATATGCTTGCAATAGTGTATATGCATGATTTTTACCTTTATACAAGTGGTGATCATGGCCAGACTGACCTTATTTTTGCACTTCTAACTTATATTTTTATGTTTTTCCTATTGCAGGCTCAGTCGCTCTGATCAACAATGACTAGCAGTCCTATCCATAGACGGTGTCAGGGGTTAGCATCCCAACCACTTTGATTAACAGTAGCAAAAAAAAACATAGATAAAAATAGTCAAAAACCTATTTCTTCATCAGATGAGGATTCCATGGTAAGTGGTCTTCTCTACATTTTTTGTATGTTGTCTATTTGAGTGCAAATTATAGATTAATTAGCAAACATAGCAAAATTTTAAGGGTAAATTTATGAAAATTCCATGTTTACTGCTAGACACTTTTAGGAACAATGGCTTGTGCTATTATCCACTCTAAAATCCTGTAGCTAGGTTTTTTGACTACTACTCTATATAGCGGCTGAGTTTGTTGCCTGCTATACACAGTAGTGTCCCCTATTTAAATTATGTGTTAGGGTTTAATTACTTGGAGCTTGATCAAAGAGTATTTAGCCTTACATTTTTCTAAAAATGAAACGTTATTTTCTAGGCATGTAGAGAAAATTCATGAATATTTCTTAATGCATATTTCCTTAATGCAAAATTAAAAGGAACATACACACACACCATGATTCAAATTAAACATCAGTAGCATTGGACTTTCACATCCAACCCATTGATCAAGACCAACAATGGAAGTTATTACCACTCGGTTGGCTTGTATGACATTGTATCATTGGGACCCATCTATGGCCAAGGTCGACCCAAGATCTGTCCTATCCACAAAAAATCACACACACTCCTCTTTGGAGGGTGTATAGCTGACTGTGGTGTGTTGGGTGAGGGTTGGTAGTACCTATGCTACCTCTTCAAGTATGGATTTCATCCCCATATTCTAGCATGTGTGAGTATATAGGTGAAAACCTTTGAATAAATTGAGTATAACATCAACTTTTGAAAAACACGATAAGAGTTCAGAGTATATTCATAATAAATTAAAATGCACGAAACAAGTTTTAGGAAACACAAACAAAATTTAAAAGAGAACCTTTTTTTTTTACTTTGTGTGTTTCTTTATTATTTGGTTAATCAACATAAGATCTTCGATATGGGACCAAACCCTAATTATACATCCAAAAAATCAAAAATCATGCAAATTAGAGCTATAACAAAAAAGTTATGTTGTTTTTATGATTACTCTATTTTTGAGTGATTTTTAAGCCAAAAATAGGGAAAACCTGCACTAAAACAATCATAAAAAGCCCTAGATAAACCCAAAATTTGCCAAATTTGTTTTTTTGTCTTAGTCAGCCCCTTGTGCACCCCTCATACCATTTTTGAGATCTAGCTCTATATTTTCCAAGAATTCCCCAAATTGGTCATTTTCCACGGGCCTCGGTTGGCCAAATATTCTAAAAATACAAATTTTGACCTGGAGAACACTTTTTTGAGTCATAGCTCATTTTTATTAGCTCGTTGTACTAATAATTTTTGTATATAACACCCATGACCTTTTCTAGAATTCAAAATTTTCTTTAGTGTGGGTTTCCTTCAATATTTGCCTAGTCACCACATCATGATAACTGTGCATAGTCGAGCTCAATAATGAGCTAGCAAAGCAGAAAACTTAAGAAGAGTGTTGGACATTTTGAGTAGATAAGTTGTCATTGATGTCAAGAGTGAGTGGATATTAATTTCAGGCTTTCAGCACCAGGCAGTGGCAGTTTCAGTGGGCAGCATCAGTTTCAAGTTCTCCAGTTTTAGTTGATCAAGACCCGGTTCCAGGAAGTTAGAAGTGGTCCAAAGTGCAAAAGAAGAAGCCCAAGTGAATAATATTATATAAAGGGAAGTTTTAAATTAATTATAAATTAATTAATATAATTTTTATTATAAATTAATTTATAATTTAATTTATTTAAGTTATTTAAATTATTTATTAATTAATTTTAATATTAGTTATAAGTTAATTTATATTAATTTTTACCCTAAGGTGGGTTATTAAATTTAATTCAAATTTCAAATTTGAATTTCTAGCACCGACGTGGGAAGCATTTTACCATGTGTGTATAAAATGGGGATTACCCACCTTACCAAAACTTCCCAATGCTTTCGAATTAAATCCTATGCTATGCGAGTGTATGTGAATCATGGTGTGCAACGAAGAGTTTTTATTTCTAAAGTGCTTAGAGGAGGTGAGATTATTTTACCCACCAAGGATGGAGCCTTGGTCACCAACCACTGGTAGCACAGTTGGCAACCGTGGTTGTAGCAAGACATGAGGGCAGTAACAGGCGCAGGTTCGAATCCCCACGAAGGATCATTTTGTTTTGTGTTGAAAATGTGGTGGAGTAAGGTTGATAGGGAAGGAGGTTCACCTTCCTTCATGTGGGTGCTTCTAGCCCATGTGGTGGGATCCAAAGTGCTAAGGTGCTTGGCACTTGGGGAAAAGGCAGTTTGATTCATGCTGAAACTCTTTTTGGGTGATAACAAAGGTATGCATTAAAGTTTGAGCGCCAAAATTTTTGGAGTAGTTAGTTGAGATATTAAAAATTAATTTTTACATATTTTTGGTATATAAAGGTTTTAGGGGAGTTATAATGTTGATGCAAAATAAAGTTTGATGTTATTTGCTTTAGTGGTTGAAAATGAAATAAAGGTGTTTAGGAAGATAGTTTGATGTTTTGTGGTGTTGGATATTATTTTAAGTTGGATTTTATAAGGTGTATCAAAGTGATTATTTTTTATGTATGATTTGATGGATGTTATTTTCAAAAGGGATAAATAAGGTGTATTTGAGCTTTGATTATTTTTGTGTCTAAGGAATATTTGAGGAAGTGTTAAGAGTGAGATTTTGTCATCTAACCATTGAAATTGGAAAGAAGGAAATTGTGATTTAGACAGGTTTTCCAAAGGGCACTTCTACATCAAATAAAAGGTATGGGCATATTCTTCCTAGTGAGTGATTTTTGAATGTTGTGAATGCAAAGTTGGAGTGAAAATATTTTTTGGTAAGCATTGATTGAGTGTGTGTTGAATTAATGCTTCAAGGTTTTCTGCAATAAAGAGTTGTTGATAAAACCTTGTTTTATAAGTATTGTTTTTGAAGTGATTAAGTTGAGTGAACTTGAACTAGGGTTTGCAAAGATCATGAGTATCATTGTTATGTGAAGATTATTTCATAAGCATTGTTGTTGAAGTGATTGGTAGAGTGAAGAAATTGAAATAGAGTTTGCAAAGATCATGAGTATCATTGTTATGTGAGATTGATTGATAAGCATTGTTGGAAATATTTGAGTGAGTGTTCATATGCTTGGACTAGGGTTTGTGAGCAATGATTATTACATTGAGTGATTTTTTTAGTAGAGTTGGTTGATCCTAGTCAAGTGGATGTGTTGAAGTGATTGTTCAAGTTCTATAAAATAGATTATTCTATATTCTGAATTGACTTGAGAAAGAGGTTGAGTGTGGATGAATGTGAAACATATTGAGTCTCTAAAAATTCTCTATATTTTTTTTATGATAAAAGAGACATGGAAAGTGATTGAGAGTTTGTGAGTGTGAAATATATTGAGTCTCTAACAATTCTCTATGTGTTTCTAAAAGAGTGAGTGAAAGTGATTGAGATTTTGTGAGTGTGAATCATATTGAGTCTCTAACAATTCTCTATATGTTTCTAAAAGAGTGGGTGAAAGTGATCGAGCATTGAGGTAAATATGAAGCATATTGAGTATCTAAAAATTATCTTTATGTTTCTAAAAGAGTGATTGAAAGAAATTAAGCATTGTGGTGAATGTGAAGCATATTGAGTCTCTAACAATTCTCTTTATGTTTCTATGAGATTGGACAAGTTCTAGTGTGGACTTGTTGAGAAGATTTGTGGTAAGTCTTTGAGAATACTTATGGATAGATTTGTGTAAGATTTTATGGAAGCTTACAATACAGATTTGAGGAAAGAGATTGAGAGCAGAGTTGGACAAGTTCTAGTGAGGACTTGTTGAGCATATTGTACAAGTTCTAGTGATAACTTGTTGAGTAGAATTGGACAAGTTCTAGTGAGAACTTGTTGAGCATATTAGACAAGTTCTAGAGAGGAATTGTGGATAGGTTAGTGTAAGCTTTTGTGGAAGCTTACAAGGTATATTTGAGACAAGTATTTAATAATACTTGAGAGTAGAGTTGATTGATTGATTTGTTCAAACCTTGGGTTAAGGTATGGGGCAGATCTAGAAAAGTTGATTTGAAATTAAGTCAAGCTTTATGTTAAGGATTGAATACTAAAATTGAGGACAAATTTGTGCTAGACCGAAGGACTGTGTTTAGTGTAGATCAGAGGATATATATTGAGGACATATTTGTGCTAGACCGAAGGACTATGTTTAGTGTAGATCAGAGGATGAAGATTGAGGATAGATTTGAGGACAGAGTTTGGTGTAGATTTGAGGACAGGTTTGTGCTATATAAGAGGATAGAGATTGAGCAGATTTGTGCTAGATTGAAAGACTGCATTTAGTGCATATTTGAAATAGATATTTTAAGGTGACAATATATAGAGGATGATAGTCTCCAGTGGATAGAGATCCATTAGCCAGGGTAGTGAGGACAGGTGTCTTCAGTGGATAGAGATCCATTATCCAGAGCGGTGGGGGTAGAAGTTCTTCTAGAATATCACCAGCCAGAGCTAAGGAGAAAGAGTTCTTCTATGGATAGATATCCATGAACTTGATTAGGGTATTGGTGTCTCCTTTGGATATAGGTTCATAAATATTGTAATAGGGAAAGGATTCCCAAAAGATTTATTGAGAAAATATTAGTGAATTTTTTTCTCCATGGAGTATCTCACATTAGGTAAACCACGTTAAATTGGTGTCTCTATTATGTGTGATGATTTGTGCATTTCTTTGGTTATTACTATTGATATTGCCATTGATTATATTAAATAATACTATTTGGAAAAGAAAATTAAAAAGTGGTCTTATATTTTTCACCCCCCCTCTCAGTATAATATTATGTTATTCAAAGAGGTCGTGAATGCATCCACTATAGGCCTGAGTATCTCCTCATTCTTGCACGACACCCTAACAGTCATCTCACCAACTATTCTCCTAAGGATCTCATCATTCCTACATGATTCCTTGATAGTCATCGTAAACCACTTCCTCACATAGGGGATCTAATCATAGAGGTGATAGGGTTTCCACACCCATTTTAAAACCTGACATAGCTAAATCTACTCACAGTGAGGCAAGAAATCATTAGTTATACATAGTGGATCATATATATTGGTTACCTTGACCTAAAGCTAATCAAAGAGAGCAATTATTTTGATCTAAATGGGAAGACTTGCAATATGAGCAAGCACATTTAGAGTATGAGCACACAAAACAATAGAGGTTGCATCATCAATAGTTGGATGAACAATGCTTGCATGAGGAGAGAATATTTCAATAAAAGTTATGAAAAGAATAATCGCATAAGGTAATGCATGAAGAAGTTCCCAATCCTAGTGCCCAAAGGCAACATCACACCATGAGGCTCAATGCAGTGGTGAAGCCATCATCACCCACTTTATATCCATCATAATTATATATTCCTCTATATATCCCTTCTACGTCATCAGCATCCTCTAATGGAGAAAGTTTGAAGGAGCCAATCAAGGATATTCTGCCACCTTCTCCCATCACTATGACACAAGATATCATTTTACCTAAATATGAGGAGGAAATCATAGTGGTGCCCATCGATTCAATATCACCTAGACTATAAACATCCAACCCATTTCATGATTTAGCTCATTCAACTAGTGTAGAGCTTAATAAGCATGTAATGCAAGACACACAATTCTCAAGTCAGTTAAGGATATAGGTTTTCATCCTATCGAATCCTCACCCATAGGCACCATCCTTGATTCGATACCTAACATTGGGGGACAAGATTCTAGTCAAGAACTCCCTAAGCATAATAGTGAGGCATGCACACCTCATCTAAGCAAAGAATTTATTAGAAAAATCAGTTTGGTAACATAGGACGAACATCCTGAAATTCCATTTGTCATTACCACAATAGTGCTATCCTTACAGTCATCTAGCATAAGTGAGCAATATTTGCCATCAACCCCACAACATATTCTAGATTACCTAGATAGGATAGAGGAACAAATGGTTCATCATAACGATGTGTTACAATAGATAATACATCAGCTCACAAGCATAGAGCTACAAAAATAAATCATATATGAGGTCAAACCACCTCCTATACAATCGTAAGAAAATGTAATCTTACTCGATCAGGTCCAAAAGCAGCAACACCATTCACCTCATATTTACACACCTTTTTACGAACCTATAATATCAATTTTTAATAGATTATGCAAGGCAAAAACCATAACTTTACCTAAGGATTATCCTTAAGATCCAAACCATCCAAAACCTAAAGAATATAGGGAAGACTTACACTACCTATACCATCGATTATATGGTCTTGATATTCAATCATGTTGTAGTTTTAGGAACATAATACAAAATATGCTTGAGAAGAATAATTTTTGCATTGATACCCTTCTCAATACCAAATATCAGCAAGTGATAATAATTTAAGGTACTTCACCTATAACAGATAACTAAGGAGAGTCACCTAAGCAAATGACTGAGATGCCTGTATCTCAGCCATTGCATCATCCTTGTCAAAAATGTAATCAACATATTTTGATGTCTTTAACTGAATCCATGGACACCATCATTCATAAGCTACAATAAATGAAGACAATCATTTTTCCAAACATACCCCCGCACAACCCATATATCCAAAACTCATAGGAAGGATCACGTTTCCCTCTATCATCAAATGAGGGGTCATGATATTAGCTATTGTCACATATTTATACATGTAGTCTAGGATCTTATTGAGAGGAAGATCATATCCTCATATGGGTCATTTATATTACCCCATTAGGACAATAAAATTTCACAAAGTTCCATGCCTCAATAGGGAGAATTGATTTTCACCTATCCAAAAAGCATGCACCTAACTAATACATCAATTGGAATCAACATCAAAGCATGAAATGATAGACAATATTACAAATAAAAATAAAATGGATGCTTATTTTATTAATATTGGAAATGAATCTCGATTACAATCATGCCCCTCTTAGTATCACCCAAATATTGATATAATTGATACAATTCGAAAGCCCCTATGGGGTAGGCACAATACTAAGGCTCTCTAAATAGTCACAAACTATTCATAGTTGATACAATTCTATGACCTTCTTCTCCATTCTTAGAGGTATTTTCTACGTTTAATGGCATGATCTTGTTAATCCTACATTCAATAAACAACAAGAAACATTAAAAACAAAGGAGGCCTCTCTTGATGAGGCTTTAAAAGGATATTTCACAAGAAAATGTCATAACAAGCATGTAATCAAGAAAATAGATAAAACATGGTAAACCTATATGAATTATGAAATGTTGTCATCAAACATGTATAAGAAATCAAATATTATCTATCTATTAGGTTAGATTATCAAATAATAGACATGAAAGCATGAAATGACTCACAATTGCACTAATTACCAAATTGAATTAATGAAGGTAACAATGTGTTTAATGCTTAATTCCACCAGTCACATGTCTCTAAAAATCAATTAAACCTATACTAATCATAATATGATCTACTCAAATGATTTGCAAGAAATAATATAGGAGGATCCATATCCATTTTCTCACCATGGATCTGATGTGTGGTCAACACTATGCACCATGGCTGACAGCCACGATAGAGCTCTGACTAGACTTGCCCTCAAAATTATGGCTTCATCTCTGATCCTCCTTGCAAAATTGATGGTCAAGAGTTGCCTATGTGTCCTATGATAGGTTTGGTGGTTGAATTTTCTGAATTATGCATCGATTGCATGGATTTGCATTTCTTGGCTCTCCTAGGCTCCTAGGACTTCCATAGTGATTTGATCTCCAATTGGGTAGCAAAAGTGTCCCTCTCAATGTATGCAAGTGAGTATGCAATTTGATAGGGCTTCGCTACTGAATTGATCATACTTCATCCTGACTTATACCCAATTTTGAGGGGGGTCTTATAGAATTTTCCAAGGGCTAGGGGTGGCTTCCTCATGAAGCCAAGATCAAGATTAGGCAATTGAGCCAGTTGGATGGAAGGATCTAGAACCTTGCTCGCTCAAACCACTCCAATATTCAGCCAATTGCAATTTGCAACCAACTTTGGGTTGGATGAAGGCCAACTGAATCTAAGTGTTGACCGTGGCTAACTTGCACGGTGAGCATTGCTAATCGTAGGTGTCAGTAACAGCTAGCACTAACTAGGCAAAGATACCCCAAATAAGTTGTAAAAACCACTACTATACCTTGGATTTGTCCAAAGGTCTTCCATATGGTCTTCTAGCATATCCCATATGAGTAGCCGCCTTGACATGACGTGTTTTAGGTGTCTACATATTTTTATCACTATTCCTAAACAAGTCGATTACATTGCAGTGGACAACATGCACACTGGGGATCCTTAAGGTAGTACACCTTCCCATCATCCACATCATAGGCAATGAAGCAAAGTGAGACCTCTAAAGGTATCGCACCTTCCTCACTTTCATTGAGTGGCACACACACTGGGGGTACCTAAGGTATCATACCTTCCCCCTAAAAGCATAAAATCCAAAAAAAAAAAAAATCATAAATCATTAAAATTCAAAAACAATTGAAAAGTCAAAATCCAAAACAATCTAAAACACTAAAACACAAAAACATTTACATTTTGTATTGCATTTTTAGTTTACATATGCATTTATGTAATTGCATTCCATTAGGTATGTTCATACATTGCACTTGCATTAAGATAGGTTGTGTTTACAATCTTACAAATGACACCACATTTTTATATTAATCATGCATCTTTACATCATCATCATCATCCATCATCCTTGTGAGTAATTGTGTTTTTCAACACAACCCTTCCTATTGCTATAAGTAATATACTACGATTTTTGATCATCCAACCATACCTAGTGATCTTCTCAGATTTTATAGAAAGCTATCTTCACTTTCAAAATATGAGGTCTAGTTTTGATAGTACCTTGCATATTTCAAAATCCTATCACAATTTAAACATTAACAATCCTAGTTTGAACAAGGAAATATGAACACTACGAAGTGGTTCTAGTCACCTTAAGTGAAAGGTTTTTACTTGCTCATTTTATGATGTGCATAGTATAGAATTTTGATCATTGACAGAAGCACAAGATCCCCCCTACCCAAATAAATCCCTTGCTTTCATACAAAATAAGCAAAATTCCAAAATTAAATAAAATCCCTTGGTAAAAAAAATGCAAAATAAATAGTGATTTGCATCACTAAGACTGTGCAAATATCCTAATAAATCAAGAGAAAATAAGGGGGTGAAGAGCTTGAATCCTTGGAATGGTCAGTATTCGAAGTCATTGAGTGATCACCATTACAACAATGGGTTGAATGAATCCTACCTGGAAATGGGGTAGTTCTAAGCAATTTATAAATGAGCTAGCTTTAGGTGGCCTATATTACCTAGTAGTCTAGTCCAACTACATATAAAATTAGGATCATGATGAATATTTGGTGACCCTGATTACAGTAATAGGCTGAATGAATCCCTTCTTGCAATGAGGTAGTCTTATGTTCATCTAATATATTCATTTGCACACACATGGATAATGAATATCTTGATCTTCATAATAAAAGCTTTTATCTTTCAAGAGTCTTGTGTGGTCATTATACAAATTTTGATTAATCAACTAGGGTGTTTGAGTCTCATGGAAAACCTTAAAAATCCCCTATAGCAATAAATCATCTCATCAATCAATCACAATTTTCCTTATGAGGTTTTATTTATTAATGGATATTCATGAAATAAGATAGATACTACATGGATATCAACAATGATATTTAGATGAGCCACTGACTATTTTATGCACATATTTTAATTTACAAAATCTTATAGAGAAAACACATACATCTCACATCATCTCATGTCATATACGGATGCCTAAATGACTAATTCTTATGATAAGAGTTACCATTTACATTCATGATTTTTATACATCCTGTGGTGTCATCCATTAGTTTGCAAAACACATATCAAATTCATTCCAAATTGTTTAAGTTATTAAAGCATACAAGTTCATTTACATTATATCATCCTCATGTAATTAATGCATTACATTACATATAATCTATCATATCATATCATATATATTAAATGCATAAACAATTGAAATAAATTAAACATGCATTTAACATTCATCACTGCATCCATATATGCATACGTAGTAGTACATATATACATCTAGATCATAGCATATATCATCCATATAGTGCATATCATCAATACATTGCATACATATAGCATAATCACATCATCATTTAGGCATTGCATTCATCATTGCATCCATAACATAAAATCAAAACAAAAACAATTGAAAACATCAATTGGGGAATTATCAGTATCATACTTCCCCAAAATTAGCAATTTAACAATCAAGTAACATGGGGTAACTCAATGTGGCAAGCCTTCCTAATCAACAACATAATTCAATCCCATCATCAATTAATAATCAATTGTTTGGTTTCCAAAATTTTGTGCCCTTTGCCTTGCTATCTCAATTTCAAAAGGCCCCAAAGATGCCCAATTTCTTTGGTCAATTCCAAAAAGGCCCCAAAGATTCCCAATTTCTTTAGTAAATTTCCAAAAGGCTCCAAATATATCTAATTTCTTTGGTCAATACCTAAAGGATCCAAAGATACCTAATTTCTTTGGTCAATTTCCAAAAGGCCCCAAAGATGCCTAGTTTCCTTTGGTCATTTACCAAAAGACCCAAAAGATGCCTAATTTATTTGGTCAATCCCTAAAGGCTCAAAATATGTCTAATTTATTTGGTCAATTCCCAAAATGCCCCAAATATGCCTAATTTCCTTTGGTCAAATCCCAAAAGGCCCCAAATATGCCTAGTTTCCTTTAATCAAATCCCAAAAGGCTCCAAAGATACCCTAGTTCTTTGGTCAATCCAAAAAGGCTCCAAAGGATGCCCTAATCCTTTGGTCAATATCAAAAGCTCCAAAGAAGCCCAATTATCTTTGGTCAATATCCCAAAAGGTCCCAAATATGCCTAGTTTCCTTTGGTCAAATCCTGAAAGGCTCAAAAGATGCCCTAGTTCTTTGGTTAATCCAAAAAGTATCCAAAGGATGCCCTAATACTTTGGTCAATATAAAAAACTCCAAAGAAGCCCAATTTTCTTTGTTCAATTCTCCAAAAGTCCCCAAAGATGCCTATTTTCCTTTGATAAAATCCCAAAAGGCTCTAAATATACCCTAGTTCTTTGGTCAATGCAAAAAGGCTTCAAAGGACACCCTAATCCTTTGGTCAATATCAAAAGCTCCAAAGAAGCCTAAATCTTTAGTCATTTCATACAAGTCATAAGTGCAAAAAAAAATTTATCATAATGAGTTTCATAAATGACAATCAAGCATATCTACAAGTTTATAATCATCAAAAATCTCAAAATTAATAAAAAAATCAAATAATAACAAAATATTCAATTTTCCTCGTATCTAGTTACTTATTCTATACACTTGGAAGTTTTAGTGACTTGCACTCTATGCAATCCAACAAGATGAGTATCTTACCATAAGGCCATTTGGACCAAATTATTCATTGTCGAATTGAAATGTCTTCACTTCAATCCCCAAGAAGGCCATGGCGATTAGACTACTCCATGGGAACGAGGCATTCATTTTATTTCTTCTATGAAATTTTGGTAGATCATCGAACATAGTAATTCATCATACTCTTAATTGAATTGCTATAATATTTATTCTCTAAGAAGGCCATTACGGTCGTACTGCTCCATGGGATAGATATGTACAATTACTATTAATGGTTGAAATCATAGTTGTAATAGGACTTGCCATGTAATACAATTTAAACGTATTGAATTGTCCAAATTATTTATCTTGGTCAAGCGACTCGTCGCTTTCATAACTTTTCCTTTTCCTCATTAACTCGTTGCTTGAAGGGATAGTCATAATATTACCATTCATAATCAAAATCAATAATGGATCACTCAATCATGTAAGTTACGTTCATCTTACGAATCATTACCAAATATAATAATGCTCTTGCTTGGGGTAGAAAACAAGCAAATTAATTAAATAAATGCTTGGCATTCTTGAAGCATGAAGGATCATAGGCCCTTGCCTCTTCATGAACTGAACAATGTCCAAGATCAAGTAAGCCTAATGCAAAAGGTTGTACTTGAGTCAAGTTCCTTAACTTTTTGGAGGTAATTATTTTGAGATGTGCACCCTTTTCTTAATTGGGATATCTAACGTTGACCAGATCAATGAACATAAATCAACCTATAATATGATGTTAGGTTATCTATTTTTTCTTAGCATTGTGTTTTCCCACAATGCATCCCAAAAAGGGGTATCTATAGACACCTAAAACACATCATGTTTAGGAGACTACTCATATGGGCATATTTGTAGACCATATGAATGATCTTGGACATTTCCAATACTAAGAAATGATTTTAATCACTCATTTAATGCATTCTAGGCCTATGCAGCCTTAGCCACTGATGTCAATAGCAGCTAAGATCCCAGCCACTAATGATTAGAGTGACTAAGCACTAGTCGCAGCTGTCAATTATGGATAAGGGCAACCATACCCTTAACCACATTGAGTGAGAGTGACTAGCCCTGTAACCAACTCAGGCTCCATGAGCCAATAAAAATCAATTGAAACTAACCAATTTGAAATTATTCTTGGGTGGTTTTATGTTGTGAATCTTGCAGAGGTTTCCTCCTAACTGCTTAAGCCAACTAATTCTTGATCTTGGCTTCCTTGAGAAGCCAATATTAGGATTTGGAAAGTCTATAATATGCCTTCCAAAATTGAAGAGAAGCTCTAATTGAATCTAGAATTCATTTTAGCAAATATCTATTAGTTTGAAGACTGACTTTACAACCCTTTAGGAGTAGTGAAGTATTATCAAATTGGAGAATAACACTTGTTGTGTCAATGGATTTTCCAACAACTTGAGGAGCAAGCTTGCCATTCCACATCAATCCATCATGAATTTGATATAATTCAAATACAAATCTATGTTTAGACACACTAGTGATCCTTGATCATCAATTAAATGGAGGAATTATGAAACATCAAGCCTGATTTCAATAGCATAACACTTTCCCCATGGCCACTATTTTCAACAGCAGCTCGCAGGCATAGTGAAGAACATGTGCTTATATTAAGAGGGGGGGTGAATAGTATAAGATAAAAAAAATTCTTTTTAAACCATATGATAACATCAGCAATATTAAAGTAGTAAACATTATATAAAGCATCACACACGTGAGAGAAATAATTTAACGTGGTTCACTCGATGTGGGCTACTCCACGGAGAAAATATTCCTTATAAAATTTTCTTAATAAATTCTCTTGGGAATCCTTCCCTATTACAATGTTTATGGATCTCTATCCAAAGGAGACACCAATATCCTAATCAATTTCATGGATATCTATCCACAGGAGAATCCTTTCTCCTCTTCTCAGATTAATGATATTCTAGAAGACTACTGCCTCCACTGCACTGGCTTATGGATTCCTCTCCACTAAAGACCCCTGTGCTCACTTAGAAGACCTTTGTCCTCACTGCCTTGGCTAATGGATCTCTATCCATTGGATACTATTGTCCTCTACTCTATCACCTCCAAAGCATACTCCATATTCTACTCTATCTCTATCTCATATCTATACTAAATGCTATCCTTTGCCCTGCACAAATATTCTCATAAATATATCTCTACTCTAGCACAAACCTGCTCTCAAATATGTATCAAACTCAGTCTCTATTATGGCCCAAAAATTGCTTATAAATTTGTAAAAAAAATTGTCCTAAAATTTGTCCTCAAGCCTTAACACAAAGCTTTATCAAATCACAAACCAACTCTGCTCTCAATTCTTCACAAATACTTGCCTCTAATCTATCCTTAAACTTTCACACAAGCTCATTAAAATAATTTTATAAAACACAACTTAATTCTCTTTCAGCAAATCTCTTCAACACACACTCATACTCTTGTTTAGCCACAGAAACATATAAATAATGGTTAAAGACTCAATATGTTTCACACTCACAATATATGTACTCAACAAAACACTCTATCACTTTCAAACTCACTTTCAAATCAATTCAAAAATAAGATATAATTTGTTTCACAAAACTTGAACTATCACTCCAATGCTTTCAATCAATAATGCTCAATCAACTTCACTCAAATATTTCCAACAATGCTTATCAAACAATACTTTTCACTCCAACTTTGCATTTCACAACATTCAATCCAACAATATTTCACTCACAAGGAAGGTTTGCCCATACCTTTTGTTTTGATGGAAATATATCTTCAAAACCTATCTTAATCACAATCAAATTATCTTTGCCAATTTCAAGGTTAGAAAACAACAACCTATCTCAAAATCTCCACAAAATTATTCTCTCCAATAATTAATTCACCATACAAAAATATTAGCTCTCAAGTACACCTTATAATCTCTAAACTTCACAAAAATAATATTCAATTCATAAACAATCAAAACTCCTTTGATAACACTTTATAAACCCAATTTTCACACTTATCAAAAATAAAAATTAATTCCTTTGTTTAACACTTTTAACTCCAATATTCACACAATAATATTCAACACAATTAATTTCCTTTCAAACACCTTATATCTCCAATATTTATTTTTAATGCTAATTAAAAAAATAAAAATATTAAATACTTTTATGACTCCCTATCTTTCACTTTAGCAAAAATTAATCAAAGCATATTTCACAACTATCACGTGGTCCCCTAGTGCTATTCACACCTTGGTAAAAATAAATCAAGTGCTTACCTTATATGATAGCCCACGTCAAAATTAGCACCCTCAAAGACTACGCTCGACTTGAACCCATGACCAACCATCACCGTGGTGCCTAAGCCCTAAGGCTTGGTTGTCGTTGGTCCACACACCCAAAACAAAACCAAAGGTGCACAATGTGTCTTTTATCCCTTGCTCTGTATCACCTTTCAAAATTAAACAAAACCTTGCTACACTCAAAATGAAGGGGACATGAATAGAACCCTTGACCTGCCTTGCACAAACACCTTAACCAGTCGTTGATCGTCGCTTGCGCTACCAACCGCTTTGGTGAGTTATTTAGCACTCCACTTGGTCTTATCACGTAGTCTACCCTTTTACTCTTAACACATGCAAATCCTCTTTCTTCTCTTAATGCAGCGCATGAATTTCTTTTACTCTTGGGCATACGAATTGCATGGATAATTTGAAATAAAAAATATTGCCCCCTTTTATACCTTTTGCTATGTACTCCAACACATCAGCACTTCCAATTCAAAATTTTAATTCAAATTTCAAACTTAGACTTATGGCGCCTTTAATATTTATTTAAATTAAAATTTTAACCTATGGTTAAAATATTTTAATTTAAATAAATTAAATAATAACCTTTACAATCTACCAAATGGGTCTTTTGAGGATTTATATTTTAAAGACTCCTTGGACCTCATTTTTCTTCACTTCAACCTTTAGCCTGGAATATTATAATATTATTATTTCCTTTTAAACCTGCTTCTCCTTCCTTGGGATTTCTTTTTAAACCTCCTTCTTCTTCCTTGGGTCTTTAATATTTTAGGCCGCTTTAGGCATATAATATTAAAATAAATATTATATCCTATTTATTTTAACCTCTTCCTTGCCTTTTGTAAAAACCACCTGATGACATTAATGATGATGAAACTTGGATATCAATCTCTTGAAATCAATGAAAACAAAACTTGCTCATATTTCCAACACTTAGCTGTTGGATTCAACAGCGACTAGCAGAGCCAGTTGCTATGAGCTTAGCGGCTAGGGTTTGACATGAAAAATCCTTCGATTTAGCCATAGATTTACATTTCTTAGCATGCATTTAGCTTAACTTAGCATACATCAATCACATTTCATGTATTTCCATGGTTTATTTGTAGTTTCATAGGCATATTTTCTTTCATTTATGCACTTCATGCTTTCATTTACATGCTTTCATATATTAGGTCCCTTTATGCTTAATTTACAAGATTATATGCATCTTTAGGTTCCTTTATATGTTTCAAGCTTTGCTTCATGCTTATTTGTCAATATTTTAGGTAAATTTATGCATATTTATGTATGTTCATGCATTATTTACATATTTTCTCTATTTCATGCACTTTCTTGGAAATCAGCCTCATCATGAGAGGCTTCATGTGCTACTAATGTGCTTTGTTGTTTCTTTACATGCAGATAGTAGATTTTTCAAATACAAAGCATATTTCGAGATTTTTCCTCTTGACATTTGAGGAGGCATCCTAGTAAGCCCTCAAGCAAATTGGTGTTAAAGTGAAGACCATTCAAGTGCATCTCTCCCCATTGAGGGGCTTCAACTATTGTAACATTTGTATCAATTTGAGTTACTCCCTAAGAGGGAGAGATTGTAATCAAGCTTCATAATTTTTAAATAAAAGAGCACACCCATTTATTGAATATATTTTATTTGTGCAAATGATTACTTGATTTTCTTTTTCAAATTGTTATATGCTTGCAATAGTATAGATGCATGGTTTTTACCTTTATACAAGTGGTGATCACGGTCAGACTGACCCTATTTTTGCACTGTTAACTTATGTTTTTATTTTTTCCTATTGCATGCTCAACTGCTCTAAGTGATAGCAGCTAGCAGTCCTAGCCAAGGATGACATCAGCGACTAGGGTCCCAATCACTCTGATCAACAATGGCCAATAGAAAACATAGATAAAAATAGTTATATTAAGGGTATATTTGTAAAAATTCCATGTTAGCTGCTAGCCGCTTTTAGGAACAACGGCCTATGTTGTTAGCCACCCTAAAATCTCATGGCTAGGTTTTCTGACAACCAATATGTATAGCAGCTAGGTTTTTTTCCTGCTATACACAATAGCAATCCCTATTTAAATTGTGTGTTAGGGTTTACTTGCTTGGAGCCTGATCAAAGGCCAATATCATGTTAATTTTACATTAGACATTCTAAATTTTAAAGAGCATTTAACCTTACTTTTTTTTTTAAATGAAACGTTATTTTCTAGGCATGTAGAGAAAAATCATCAATGCTTCTTGATGCATCTTTCCTTAATGCAAAATTAGAAGGAATGTACACACACCACAATTCAAATTAAACATTGGTAGCATTGGGCTTTCACATCCAACCCGTTGATCAAGACCAACAGTGGAAGTTATTACCACTCGGTTGGCTTGTCTAACATTGTATCATTAGGACACATCCGTGGCCAAGGCCAACCCAAGATCTATCCTATCCATACAAAATTTTAAGCACTCATCTTCGAAGGGTGTATAGCTTATTATTGTGTGTTGGGTGAGGGTTGGTAGTACCTATGCTACCTCGTCGAGTATGGATTTCATTCTCATATTCTGTCGTGTGTGAGTATATAGGTGAAAACCTTTGAAAAAATTGATTATAACATAAACTTTTGAAAAACATGATAAGAGTTCAGATTATATTCACAACAAATCAAAATGCACGAAACAAGTTTTAGGAAACACAAACAAAATTTAAAAGAGATAATCATGTTGTCTACTTTGTGTGTTTCTTTATTATTTGGGTAATGAACATAAGATTATCGATCTGGAACCAAACCCTAATTCTACATCTAATGAATTGAATATCATGCAAATAAAATCTATAACAAAAAATTTATGTTGGTTTTATGATTACTCTATTTTTGAGTGATTTTTAAGACAAAAATAGGAAAAAACTATACTAAAACAGTCATAAAAAGCCCTAGACAATCCCAAAATTTGTCAAATTTGTTTTTTTTTCTTAGTTAGCCCCTTGTACACCCCTCATACCATATTTGAGTTCTAGCTCTACATTTTCCAAAAATTCCACAAATTGGTCATTTTTTCATGGGCCCCGGTTGGCCAACTATTTCAAAAATACAAATTTTGACCCAAAGAGAACTTTTTTGAGCCATAGATCATTGTGATCATCTCATCACACTGATCATTTTGGTATATAACACCCATGACCTTTTTTGTAAGTCAAATTTTTCTTCAGTGTTCATTTCCTTCAATATTTGCCTAGTCACCACATCATGACAACTATGCATAGCCGAGATCAATCACAAGCCAACGAAGTATAAAACTTAAGAAGAGGCCCTAAACACATCCACTATAGGCTTGAGGATCTCACCAATCCTGCATGACACCCTGATAATCATTGCACCCACTATAGGCCTGAGGATCTCACCATTCTTGCACAACACCTTGATAGTTGTCACACCCACTATTCTCCTGAGGATCTCATCATTCCCACATGATGCCCTGATAGTAATTGTAAAACCACTTCCTAACATATGGGATCTACTCACCAATGTTATAGGGTTGGCACACCCATTTCAAAACCTAACATAGCTAAATCCCCTCACAATGAGGCAAGAAATCATCGGTCATACATAGTGGATCACATAGATAGGTTACCTCAGCCTAAATATAATTAGAGAGAAATTATTTTAATCTAAATTTGAAGACTTACAACATAAGTGAGCACATTTAGAGCATGAGCATGCAAAGAAATAGAGTTTGCATTGCCAGTAGTTGTACGAACAATGCCTACATGAGGAGAGAATCCTTGAACAAAATTTACATGAAGAACAATCACATAAGATAATACATGAAGAAGTGCCCACTCCTAGTGCCCATAGGCAACAACACACCATGAGGCTCAATGCAATGGTGAATCCATCATCACCCACTTCATATCCACCATCATTATGGATTCCTCCATATGTCCCTTCTACATCATCAGCATCCTCCAATGGAGAAAGTTTGAAGGAGCCAAACAAGGAGATTTTGCCACCTTCTACCATCACTATGACACAAGTTATCATTTTACCTAAATATTAGGAGGAAATCATAGTGGTTCCCATTGATTCAGTAATATCAGCATCTAGCCCACTTCATGATTCAACTCATTTAACTAGTCTCGATCTAGGTGAGCACATAATTCAAGACACAACATTCACACCTATCCTTGAGTTAGTGAAGGATATAGGTTTTCATACCATTGAATCCTCACCCATAGGAACCATCCTTGATTTGATACCTAACATTGGGGGACAAGATTCTATTCAAGAACTCCATAAGAAAAGTAGTGAGGCATGCACACCTCATATAAGAAAATAATTTATTGGAACAATCAGTTTGGTAACACAGGACGAACATCCTGAAAGTCCATCTATCATTTCCATAATAGTGCTATCCTTACATACATCTAGAATAAGCAAGCAATCTTTGCCATCGACCCTACAACATATACTAGATTACCTAGATAGGATAGAGGCACAAATGGATCATCATAATGATGTGCTACATCAAATAATGCATCATCTCACAAGAATGGAGCTACAAAAGCAAATCACATCTGAGGTCGAACCACTTCCTATACAATCACATGAAAATACAATATTTCCTAATCAATTCCAAAAGCAACAACATAATTTACCTCATATTTACACACCTTTGTCCAAAGGAGATAATCCTTGAACAAAAGTTACGTGAAGAACAATTGCGTAAGGTAATGCATGAAGAAGTGCCCACTCCTAGTGCCCATAGGCAACAATACATCATAAGGCTCAATACAGTGGTGAATCCATCATAATCCACTTCATATCCACCATCATTATAAATTCTTCCATATGTCCCTTCTATGTCATCAACATCCTCCAATGGAGAAAGTTTGAAGGAGCCAATCAAGGAGATTCTACTACCTTCTCCCATAACTATGACACAAGATATATGTTGGGCACTGAATTGCATCAAGCTTTACTCAATACTATGGCTTTCTATCTTCCTAATTTCTATTCAGGATTGCACCCGATAGCTACAACTTAGCACTCAATATTGGATGGACCAAAACAGAGTTTTCGATCCAACCTAGAGAGTAGGTTGGTTCCTTGTCAACTTGAACATGATGTTAACACAATTTTGCTCACTTGGGGTTTTAATATTAGGGTAATAAAATGTTAGGGTTAGAAATATGTGAATAATAGTGGATGGATAGGCTAATAACATTGCACTACAGTAAAAATCTCTAAAAAATCAAATTAAATACATATTACTCAGATCAACATTATCTCAAGTTAAATGTATTTTCATTCATTAACGAACAGTAGAGAAATATTTCAGAGAGAAATTTCAATATCCAAACAATGATAATCCAAATAACAAAATTTACTAATATCTATATTTTATAGAAATGCACTCCTTAACAATAAATATCAAACTCAGAAGAAGATTTCAATTACCCTAGCATCTAGTAATACATTAATTTGGAACAAACTAACCATTCAAGTATTCATAGAAATACAACCTAAGAATTCAAACCTCTGATATCAAATATGAAGACACAATATTTGAGGCTAAGATCTATGTAATTCTCCTTTCATTAGTCCTTGGGAATATTTACAGTAGCACAGGAAAACACACTAGAGTCGACCCTTAGAAATGAGGGTTCAACCTCTATTTATAGTTTTGCAAAATTAAAATAAAAATGAGCATTACAAAGATTAAAATTTGATAGCTCAGTAGAGAGTTCTTGTTGGTATTCTCTTACTGGTTCATCCTTCGGGAAAACTACTACAAGTGGACCGCCATGGCAGCTCAAACTTTCTGCAACTTGCTGGTCATTTTATGCTAACTGGAGTTCTAGTCGTTGGATATTATTTATACATCATCAATCATTATTGGAAGCCTTTTGTAGTCGTCGATCGGTAACCATATCTAGTTCTATATTCTTTAAACCCTCGATGCTTCAGCTTCCTCCTCCAACTGACTGTTATAACTCTGGTGAAGAAATGCTTTTATATACTTCAAATTCCTTAGCAAAATCTCCACCATCGATCTCCCCCATCATATGTCTATGATTTAATCTAATATAAGCTTGGTATAATTGTAGGGGAGAACACAACCCCATTTTGCTTTTAAAAACTTATGACATCATATTTCCTACCTTAGAAAATACATAATGCCAATCCAGCCTTAAATTCTTTGGAAGTTAAGCAAGATCGAATTCACTCCTCATCCTTTGTTTTTCTTCATTGGCCATGAAGCATTCATCAATCTACATCAAAAAGTTTGATGACATCATCTCCTTTGAAACTCATGCAGATTCCATTCTGGACTGAAGCAATTACAATGGCCTATGAACACCATTACAGACCTATTGCAATGCAAAGCGACTCTTCCTCCAATACGCACTGACTTTAGAGTACATTGTTGATTGTTGTCATTTTGGAAGCGAGTTAGTCAAAAACATCCTTCATCATGAATCCGCATCTACTATGTTCATAGCATTCTACCTTGTCACCATTCTGGGAAAAAATGTTCTATGCGCTCTCCAAAATCGAGCTCTCCAACACTTAGCTGTTCGTAAGGTTTTCAAAATATCAAGCAATCACCAATCCGCACTTATTTTTTGTTGACATCATCCTTCTTCAAAAGGTTTTGTGAATTTGGGATGTGTCGTTAGTCTGGAGCCAAGAACAAAATAAACCTTACGGAATCGCTTCAAGTGTAAAAATTTACCAAGTGTTGGGCGGACTCGTGGCCTTTGTTGCAGATCTACTCCAAAACACACTACAAAGTGTGTGGATTGAGAACCTCATGACTTAGGCAAAATTTTCAAAATTTTCCTAAGTATGTGGCCATTTTGGGCCTACATTCTGGTGCCTCCTGGGTGGATTTTCTTGCAAAGCCATAGAACTCAAAGTCTTATCCATTGGGTCTTAGGAGTCAAAAATGCTCATTTTCAAAAATATGCTTTAATGAATAACCTCCATACAAACATTACCCTCTAAAATATGCTTTAGAGGGTAAAGGCTCATATGGAAATGATGCCAAAAACATCTCGACTCATACACTTATAAGGATACTATACCCAAAAATACAAGTATTTTGCCATTGTCTTCTAAAATCAGGCATAACTCTATTCATTTTATAAGGCCTTATTACAAAAATGCCTTCACACAAAATCTGTTGCTCTCTGTGCCTCCCTAGGCTTCATGTATTTATTGCTTATTTATGACAATTGTCAAAGCAAAATAAAAAATGCAAAACTTGTGCATATGTACAAAAACAAAAACAAACTAAGTGTGGGCCCCTTCCAAGCCTGTAATAGCTCCATCCTATTCTTCCTCTTCATAGGCCTCTTCCTCAACATATTCTTCATTCTCTTCTTCTTCTTCTTTTTCTTCTTATTCTTCTGAAGAAGGTTCCTTTTGATGCCTTCCTCCAAAATACTCACCAAGTAGTTGAATCATCAATTTTAGAGACTGTAAAGCATGTTTCTAGGCTTCTTTAGAGGGATTTGATGTCTCTTTGAGTTGCTTATAAACATATTGTAATTTTCCAATGTCCTCATAATTAGCAACATTCCCTCTATTCACTAGATCTTCCATGAAATCTATTAATATGGTAAAATTGACAATTAATTGGATAGCTTGCTCTTGGGGTAGTGGCTCTTCTAGAGAATAAATTCTAGATTCATCCTATAGATTTTCATCAATATTTTTCTAGATCTCTTCCACGGATAGAAAGTTGTTATCCTCCATACATAGGCCTTTGAATCCAACTTGAATAATTTATTTATTCATATCAACAACATCCCTAATCACTCTAATTTTTCAAACAACAACTAGACTTTATGAAGTTCCATGTGCTTCTTAACCATAATTCTAGCAGCAACTCTAGCAAGATTCCATTATTTATTGGGAATTGTTTTAGCAGCATCATTGATTCTGATGTCAACCAACCTGTACATTTGCTCCGCAAGAATCACCATAGGCTGCAACTCTCCGGTGATCTGATTTAGCTCTCTCTGAACATTGGGGAGTAAGCAGCTGGTATCATCAAGATAATCAGTCATGATTTGGAGCCTTGGACATTTCTCTTGGACTTTGGAGAGCATCTCTTTTCTAATATTCTTCAAACCAGCCTTGAAAAATCTAGAATACTTAGCTTTCTCAAGTTGAAGCTGATGTCTCAAACTTTGAATTTCTTTTGCTTGTTCTTCATTCATCTTCTTTTGTTCTCCTATTTGATCCTTTAGCTTATTGGATTCTTGATTTTTTTCTTGCCAACCCTTGGCTTCTTTATTTAGAGCCTTTTCTAATTTTTTATGATTGTTTAGAGTCTTCTAAAGCTTATCAATTCACTTCTCAAGTTTGCTCGCCTTCTCTCTGAATATATCATTCTTCATATAAAAGGTGTCTAAGTGGGCTTTGGCTATGATCATCTTATCTTCTTAAGGAAGCTTATTAGTATCCTCTATGACCTCCTCCACTTGGTAATCTTGTACAATCATTTCAGTTTCAGGATTACTTACAAGTGGAGTCATAGTTCTAGATACTCTTTGCCTAGCCATGGGATCAAAATACATACTTATTCTTGTGACAACCATCTTGTTGGAAGACTTAGAAAGCTTTTTTGCCCATAAATAATTTGTCTTATGTGTGGTTTCCTGCTCTTTTAGAAAAGTTATAGGACTTGAAAAACTAGTATCCAGGGGAGATGAAGATACCATAAATGAAAGGGTAGAAAGAACTGCTAACAGTGGAAGTGTGGGAGTACTCACAACAGTCTCTATAATGACAATGGACTCTGTAACTACTACTATTGTTGCTATTGGTAGACTCATAGGGATAGTCGTAATACTAACAACTAGAATGATATGTCCCTGTGATGGTGGTGGTGATAAAAGTGAAGATGAAATGATGGGAGATGATGAAGTGGGAAACTAAGATGTTGAAAGTGGTATTTGAGGTGACTTTGGGGGAACATAGGTGGTGACTTGTACTTCAGATACAATCAATGAAATATAGGATGGACTGCGATAGGAAGAAGGTACCTTTGTCATATTTTCTTGATCAAAAATGGAAGGAGAATTCTTTGGAGATTTAGGAGGATGTAGAGGAGAATAGGGATTAGAAACCATACCTTCACCTTCAGATGTAGGGTGCTCTTGTTCTTCCCACTGTTGCTTTTGATGAGTCAATTATTCTGTAGCAGAAAAAGCCACCTCTTTGGTAACCTCCTCCATATCCAATCTGTATTTATTTGAAACTTCTCTTTCCCTTATTTCCAGAGCCCTTTTAGTCCTTCTATGGTCCAATTGAAAGGAAGCCATCTCATTCTCTAATTCTTATTCTAATACATTTCCTTGTACATCTCCAACAAGTAAGACTTGCTCTGAAATGGTACGTGCTTCAACTGATATTGCAGGGGTAAAAGAAAGAGGGGTGAACCTAAAACTCTCATCCTTATTCCTCTAGTCAATATTTATGTATGGAGGTTGACCCCCTAGAGCTAAGAATTTAGGCCTAGACACTGCTTTGATGACTATTACCGACAATATTTTAATTGGAATATTACATTTTGCTCAGAAGTTGTGCTCCTTTAGGAAACTTCTCCACTTGTTCAGTGGTAGGATGAAAAATTTTCAAGATCTCAGCTGTTGTTAAAGGATTTTCCTGCTCTTCTATTAGAGTTTCCTAATTTGTGGGTGGAGAGAGATTTAGAACTATCCTGGGACATTTCAACTATCAAAACTATGTTTCTAATGTCATTTTACTTTCAAGTTCTGATATTTTCATTATATTTATTGGAAAACTCTTTATCGATCGTTATACTGAACTTAGACTTAGGTTTTCCAATTTTAATTCTCATTCTCCATCAATCAGATATCTTTGCTACATTTCATTGCTCTTCTTCCTTAGCTTCTTGGGTAGCATCCTCCTCGGTCTGAGGGTCCTTTTTCTTTGAGGTTTTTCCTTCAATGTCACAAATTATGGCTTCTGTAAGTCGATGACTCTTCTTTTGGTTAGGATCATAATCAACAATCTGCTCATAAAAATCCAACCACGATAGTAGCTGGCCCATATTCAACACATTCCACTCCAAAATAGTAGTCTCATAATTATTTATACTTTGTTCTAAATGAGCCCTAGGCCTATTTTCAAATTTATAAGTCTTTTCTCCATTTAGGGCTACATTTCTTGTAGTGAAGATACCATCAGGGTCATAACTCCTTCTTTGGGGAATATAAAATAGACCTAACATGTTAAGGTATTGGTCAATTAGTTGACTCTACCCCTTATTTATGATGGTAATTTCCTCCATAGTGTGGTATGTAATCAGAGATTTTCTCTTTATTCTAGAACCATAATACAAATCAATGTATTCTACCTACCTTAAATATTCTAAGGCAAAGAGTCTTTCTATGATAAAATGGGGTAGGAGGAAAGGTTTACCCATGATACCATATAATCTGATAACTATGCCCTTAGTAAATAAATATCAATCCCCTTCCTCAGCACCCTCTGCTCTCAAAATATACTTAACCAAGGGTGGTAATCTAGGGCACTCTCCATACATTATTTTCAAGGTAGGTCCAAGAAATTCCAAGTTGAATCTATAAAAAGACTCACTACTTCTCAAATGACTTATCTAGTAATAAATTGGTAAGGGTTCCCCATTATTGGATTTATACCTAACTAAAATCCAAGGCATATGGTCCTTAATGGCAACATAAAACATCCATACCAGACTCGAGCAATGCCTGAAACTGGAAGCATCAGAGCTCCTTTTCATTCTTACCAACTATTCATGTATCCTATGTGCAAGAAAAGTCGGCAAATAAATCACCCTAGTCCCTTTTCCTCTGCACCTTCCTCATACATTATTTTGTTGGAAATGTAGTAGGCTATGGCAATTTTCTAGCTGTACACCAATCTGTCAGAATCTATACCCTCCATACAGGCTAACATAGAGAATAGTTCAAGGTTTGCAAATTCATCAATATGAATGGGGACTTCAGGCATTTCATCTTCCTTTCTTATCCTCTTGAAATTGAGACGAAGCCATTTTTCTATAGCTTCCTTTTTTTCTATTGTCACCAATCTGGTATATGCCCTTGCTAGCTCTGTTATGTTAAATGGCCTAGGTTTTGAAGGTGGTCCTACTTCTATGAATAATTCATGGAAAAACTCTTTGGTAATTAAGAATAGGGGAGTGCCTTCAGAGGTTTTTATCACTCTATTTTCAAAATCATAAAATTAGATCATAGAAGAAACTAATTTAGGACAATGATGTGCAGAATCACAAATATAGGAGAACAAGAAATATTTTATAGCTATGGTACCTTTTCATCACATTGGCTTTCCTCCAAAGTATCTAAATTTGAAACCCATCCTTAGGAGGGTCCTCCTTACTCTTGTCATTACTGTGTCTACAACTCACCTGGTCTGACACACATGAGATTGCAACTTTCCTTCTGTCTTCGATGGAGGGACCAACCTTCTCTCTAGGGTTTCAAAATCTTGGGTATCCTTTGAAGCCATCTTTGTAGCAACAAAACTTTGCATCACTTCTTTTTGTCATTCCAGAAGAGAGTTAGTAAAAAATATCCTTCATCATGAATCCACATCTACTATGTTCATAGAATTCCACCTTATCATCATTCTAGGCAAAAATGTTCTATGCGCTCTCTAGAATCAGGCTCTCCAAAACTTAGGTGCTCGCAAGGTTTTCAAAATATTAGGTCGTCTCTTTTGGTCCGACTTTCATACACACCCTGCGAAGAATGAGCATGAAACTCTGATAACACTTATACGGGATAAATCCCACTCACTTTAGGATCTAGCTGGTTATCCAAGGTGTGAGTTACAGAGTCGGGTCGAATGTCAATTCACTCTTTTCCGCTTCCGGAATAGTCTTCAATATGGACTATCTGTTACCTTACAACGGGCTCTGAACTTGCTCAGTAGTGTTTAGGAGTTGTCACTTGTTGACAATCAGATTTAAAATTAATTCTTTGATCTAGCTCTTATGGGTCAACAGATTTAAATAAAGGATAGATTAAAGAAAATAAAAATGGATCATTTCACGGTAAAACAAAGAGGGTAGGGTAAGGCAGAAAGAGAATTTTATCAAACTTAGCTATAAAACAAAACTACCAATTTTATTTATACTATTAGCTTCACAACAGAACAAATCAAAGAAGAAAGTGTCCAGCTTTCTAAGATCACTTTCTACTAAGAGCATAAGGCGAGAGATGGAACAGATCTAACAAAAAATTATAAACCGAAGGGAAGTCGGTTAAAATTGGTATCTTTCATCGGCGACCTAGCTCGCACGAGTGAGGACAGAGCAATTAGAACAGGACACGAACCTCAAATCTGTAATTTTCCCTAGCATACAATAGAACAAATGAATCCCAACGACATATTTAATCTTGATAACACAGATTCACAGCATACATTTAATAAACTTTAAAGAAACAAAAAACAAAAGAAGATGAACTTATCACAATCTGCAAAATATTAGGCTCCTGGCCATGCTATCACAGAAAATAAAAGCACATCAACTCCAAGTCCGAGAAATAAAGTATTTAACAAAATTTGCAAGAAATTGCTTCAATAGCCTTTTATTTCTAAGTCTCCGCCTCTTGCGATTACATTGAGAAGAAGTATTTATAGACTCAGGACAGACCCTGATCTTTTTAGAAATATCTTCTTCTCAAATCGTAAATCTTATCATCTTAAACCCTAGGACCCGGGTTTTACAATATAAGCTCTTTTAAAACAAAGTTCGGATAAAACTTAACCATCCTGTAAATCAGTGCAGTCATTTGCCATAAATGGAGAAGATAGAATTTGAATGCCACTTGCATTCACCCGTAACTGTGAGTAAATGCCCTCATTAATTCCCTCGGGTAATTTGGATGAATCACCACTTCTCCGACATTTCATCTCCGTAGAGCCATCCCTGAGTTGAAATGCCTGCAAGCCATCAATTCTGCCATAAATTTTCATTAAATGCATTCACCGGCAAATTTCGGTAACTGTGTGCAGATATTTTCATTTTTCGGCCCATTCCTGACATATTCCATCAAATGGGCAGTTGCTTAGTCACCGTAAAGTCTCTTTGCGGCCAGATCTATAAAAATTGGATGAAACAACAATTCTCGACATCTTTTCTTTCAATATGGCTGTCTTCGATTAATTTGCACTTAACTTCATTTTTATGGCCATTTCTCTGTTATCCCGTAAGTGCCAGATGGCTTCCTGCATGAAAGACAAACAATGATTAGCCTTTTAAAATTATTAAATCAAAAGCTTTAATATTAAAAAGAAGCCCTAAGGTTCAATATATGCGGCATGCTTTGTTCTACTATTTTGACACGTGTCGCAAAAATCGCGACACGTGTCCATTTCCAGCTGTTTTCCTGTCAAGGTCGTGAAAATGCGACATGTCACGATTTTGCGACATGTCGCAATATCGCGACATCCCAGTGCCGTGCAACTCTTTTGTCCAACATGGCCACGAAAACGCGACATGTCGCGATTTCGTGACATGTCCCAAAATCGTGACCCATCTTCATGCTTCAGCAACTGGCTCCAACTGTGTCGCGATTTCGTGACACCTACCTTCCTTGCACTTATTTCTACCCTGTGAGCCGTGAAAACGTGACATGTCGCGATTTCGCGACATGTCGCGAAATCGCGACCCTTCCTTGCCTTGGCGGTTCTTCTGTCTTTCCATTCGCGAAACCGCAACATGTCGCGATTTCGTGACATGTCGCGAAATCGTGACATCTTCGTGCCATGCAACTTTTTGCTCCTTCCAGCCGCGAAACCGCGACATGTCGTGATTTCGTGACATGTCGCAAAATCGTGACATCCCCCCTTTCTTGGTTGCCTTCTGTCAATTGCATCGCGATTTCACGACGCTCCTTTGCCTTGTTCTTTTTCCTCCAAATCGTCACGATTTCGCGACATTTTAATGCCTTAGACTTTTCTCATCTCCTACTGCCGTGAAACTGCGACATGTCGTGATTTCACAACGCTTTTCATGCCTTAGGTGTTTTTCATTTGATTCCTCTTGCTCGCTTCTGCTTCCTTTGCTTCGACTTGGACCTATCGCGATTTCGTGACATGTCACGAAATCGCGACAGTCCGTATGCCTCGGGCCTCTTCGCCAAAAACGTCACGATTTTATGACGTCGCAAAATCGTGACGTCGCGATTTCGCTACCCTTTTCGCTTGCTTCCTTTTCTCTCCCTCTGTGCCGCGAAAACGTGACATGTCACGATTTCGTGACATGTCGCGAAATCGTGACCATTCCATGCCTTAGTCATTTTTCTCTCTCAGCCAACAAACTATTCCATGCCTTAGTCTGTTTCGAAATCGTGCCCCTTTCATGCCTTAGCCATTTTTTCTTCCTCGCAGCCACGAAAATGCAACATGTCGTGATTTCGTGACATGTTCTATACGATCTGGATTTCTCTCTCCTAACCGGTAGCGATATCGTGACATTTCCAAAAATGGAAGTGTCACGATATCGCGACATTTCCAAAAATGGAAGTGTCGCGATATCGCGACATTTCCAAAAATGGAAGTGTCGCGATATCGCGACATTTCCAAAAATGGAAGTGTCGCGATATCGCTACGTTTTTTTGACTTAGCCGATTTTCTTGAAACCTGTCGCGATATCACGACATTTCCAAAAATGGAAGTGTCGCGATATCGTGACACTTCCAAAAAAAGAAAGTTTTGATTTTCAATGAATTTATCTGTCTGTTTTCTGCATTTTTTTCATACCGGTGTAAGATTTTCTTTATCCATGAATGATTCTAGCATGTAAAAGTGAAGTCTGAGTTAACAAAGCTAGAATGCAAGAATACTTGGATACTTTGACACAGGAAAAACTTGAAGAAGAAAGAGGCAAGTAAAAATTTGGAATTAAAACCTGAAAAATATCAAGAGGGTCCTTACTGCAAAATGAAAGCTCAAAATTTTCAAAGGGTGGAAATTCATTTTTCAGTGGGGGTGTGTTGCTTCTCAACAAATGGCGATATCTGCGGGTAAAATAGTAGCATTATTTTAGAACCCAGGACTCTAGTTTCAAAACAACATAGACCATGTATCTTGCCTTGCCACGGATATTCTTCAAAATAAATTGACTACTAACTGATAGTTGTTAAAATTTCCCAAGGACATACTAGGCTGAATTACTTAAGGAAGATTTCTGATGTGCAATTACAAGCGTATAAAACTTTCTTCAAGAATGACTGGATCGAATGTTGAACTCTGGATTGGTCAGCTTTTCTAGATTGTAAAAAGGGGAAACCGAGTAGAGCTCTGTTTACTAGTTTAGCCTTTTACAACCCCGACAGAGTTACCCTTTAGATTTACACGACCCAAATTTACAACTGTAAGGTAGAATCTACAACTTGGTAGAAGAAAAACATCTTTTGAAGTCTTGGCTGCCTCTTTCATTATATAACTCTTTTTCTTTTTCTTTTTATCTCTCTTTTTTTTTTTTCTTTTTTTATATATATATTGGAAATAACAGAGTGCCAATTTCATGTTGTCTTGTTCAAATTTCATCTCTTTCTTTTGAAATACATCAACATCCGAAAAGCCTTAGAAAGAATAACAATTTTCTTTTTAATATTTCATCAATCTGGAACTGCTTCAGCCTAGGCACTGATAGCCTCTATGGATACTCAAATAATTACATGAATCATAGTCCCCTCTTATAACCAACTTTTCTTGGATTCCCTAGGAGTTTCTCCAACCAAATAGCATAGCAGTTTCTTTATAATTAAAACAACTGTGGCAAGCAAGACACAAAATCCAATCATCCTTCCACTGTTGTTCTGACTAAAAAAATAGTTCCACTGTTCAGTTCAAACAGACTATCTCACAATTATGATAATGAACATTGGATTCTGGACTCAAAATGAAACAATATTTAGAAGGCTGACTTTTTCATTGATGCTCAGGCAAAGGTTAAAGAACAAAATTCTTAAAAGCTAAAGAACTTTGTATAGACTTCTAAGGAAAACTAAAAAAAAACTGAAACTTAAAAAACAAAATAAACTGTACAGACATTTAAAATAAAACAACACTGTACAGACTTTAAAATAAAACAAAATCAAATAAAACAAAATAAAACTGTACAGGCACTAAAGGAAATAAAACAACTTTAAAGCTTATTTACAATGTATACACATGTTACAACTTCTTTGTGACTCAAAATATGTAGCAGATGGAAAAGCAGAGAACTAGTGCCTTAAAAAAAAAATTGACCATTTGTAAGTAAATTTAGAAAAATTACCTTTCAGGTCCTGTTGACGAAATGCACTCCAGACTATGCTTCCAAATTTTTTTGTTACCTGGGAAAAACTTGTGTTTACCATCTTCCCTCTCTCATTTTTTTTATTTTTTATTTTTTTTATGGATCTTGTCCCACTGAAAAATAAATCTGCAACTCTTTCAATTTAAACAAATCATATAATAACAAATCATATGATAACATGTTTATGCTTCTACTTGAAGGGTTTGCAGAATTCTTTCAAAAGGACGGAATGTAAAAACCCCCCAGGATCAAATACCTTAAAGCCCTTATAGACCCAGACCACCACATCTTCAGATTTATGTGACAACTAAAAGAGATCATATTTTATCCGTATGTCCTGGTTCTTAACAACTTGAACATTTTGTGGTTGCTCTACTGCTTCAATATCCAAGACTTCAATTTTTATCCCTCTAGCAGAATTTTCATAATTTGCTTTTTCACCTGAGCCTTGCTTAGATTTAACCCCATCAATGTGTAATGTCCAAACATCATTGTTGTAATTGGTCAGAGCTGTAACCGGTCTCACCTTCTCAGTTGCCAAATTATAAAGTCCAATATCTGCATCAACATGATTTGCAACCTTTTCTTTGATATTATGTTCAGTAGTTACAGGCTTATATTGAGACTCTTTACCTATTCCAAGTTGGCTGACCACATTCACATTTACTATCTTTTCCTCCTCTTCTTGAAATTCAATAGGTGGTCCAGAGTAAGCTTCAATCAAGTTATCTTTTTGTTCAACAATCTGGGCCAGTTCATGGAGGGTGATGTCAACTTCAATTTCTTTCATATCCTCAATGATGTTATCCTTCTCCTCGATTACTTCTGCATAGTGATATTGAATCCCACTTTCATCATCCTCCGATGAGGAAGGATCATTATTAGGTTCTGGACTCTCACATCTCAAATTATAAGCTGTCCCTTTTGAACTGTTGAAAATCTTGCATTTCATCCATAGGAGTCTCTACAAGACTTTCTGACTCTTCGGGAAAAGTGAAAGAACCTGAAACCCTGGTTGTACTATTTTTGGATGAACCAAAAATATCAATATTTCTTTGGTTCCTAGGAAAATTTAACTCACCAGGAAAAACTTCAAATTTGGGTAATGCTAGATCACAAGTGTTTACTTCAAGCACTTCCACTTTGAACTTGTCAGAACCTTTCTCTATATTTTGCACATGTTGAGTGGATGTTACAGTTAACGGAGTCTCCTTGGGTAGAGCATGACATGTTGGTACTAACTCATGATGTGGAATGGGATCCGAAATAGGCATGTTCTGTGTAACATAGGATATCAAAGGACTGCTCAGAATTTGAGGTCCTAACTGTCTTTCAAGAATTAAAGCCTCTTTATAAGCTCCTGCCAGGGTTGTGATATTGATGTCTCTCTTGAGGAAAATAGAGGTCACTGAATCCAATGCATTCTTATAGATTTCTAAGGCCAGATTTGCATTTGGGATGTAATGACCAGTCATTCTATCGTAAGCTCTTTGGAACCTCATATTGAATGACCTAACAGTTTCTCCCGACTCTCTCTTGATGCTTGGAAAATTGTTGGTATAACACACTTGGGTCTATCACTTCCCCAAATTGTGATATAAAAACTTTCTCTAGGTCATTCCAACCGTAGTAAGAATTGCTAGTGAGATTTAGAAACCAGTCATAAGCTCCTTCCTGGAGAGTGAACGGGAACAATCTACAAGCAACATCTTCATGCTGTATATTTAATAATTTCAAAGCATTCTTGAATGCTAGCAGATGTTCCTCTACTGTCCTTGTCCCATCATGTTTATATCTAGGGAGATATATTTTTGGATTTTTGGGCAGGTCATGGGCTATACCCGAAATATTCAAAGCAGTGGCACCTAACCAGCTTGCCATTTTTAAATGTTGGTGTTAAGTTTTGCTGTTCAGGAAAAACTCAAACAACAAAATTTTAAAGGCTGAGGAGGAAGAAAAATTGGCTACCAGACCTTGGATAAAATACAGCATTTGTCAAGTACCACATACAGTCAGATTTCTCAACTCAAGCACACTAAGAATGCAAGTTCAGGCCCTCCTTCTAGCGCCATTTTTAAATGTTGGTCCGACTTTCATACACACCCTGTGAAGAATGAGCATAAAACTCTGATAACACTTATACGGGATAAATCCCACTCACTTTAGGATCTAGCTGGTTATCCAAGGTGTGAGTTACAGAGTCGGGTCGAATGTCAATTCACTCTTTTTCGCTTCTGGAATAGTCTTCAATATGGACTATCTGTTACCTTACAACGGGCTCTGAACTTGCTCAGTAGTGTTTAGGAGTTGTCACTTGTTGACAATCAGATTTAAAATTAATTCTTTGATCTAGCTCTTATGGGTCAGTAGATTTAAATAAAGGACAAATTAAAAAAAATAAAAATGGATCATTTCACGGTAAAACAAAGAGGGTAGGGTAAGGTAGAAAGAGAAGTTTATCAAACTTAACTGTAAAACAAAACTACCAATTTTATTTATACTATCAGCTTCACAATAGAACAAATCAAAGAAGAAAGTGTCCAGCTTTCTAAGATCACTTTCTACTAAGAGCATAAGGCAGAGATGGAATAGATCTAATAGAAAATTATAAACCGAAGGGAAGTCGATTAAAATTGGTATCTTTCATCGACAGCCTAGCTCGCACAGTGAGGACAGAGCAATTAGAACAGACCTGAACCTCAAATCTATAATTTTCCCTAGCATACAATAGAACAAATGAAGCCTAACAACATATTTAATCTTGATAACACAGATTCACAACATATATTTAATAAACTTTAAAGAAATAGATAACAAAAGAAGATGAACTTATCACAATCTGCAAAAGATTAGGCTCCTAGCCATGCTATCACAGAAAACAAAAGCACATCAACTCCAAGTCCAGAAATAAAGTATTTAACAAAATTTGCAAGAAATTGCTTCAATAGCCTTTTATTTCTAAGTCTCCGCCTCCTGCAATTACATTGAGAAGAAGTATTTATAGACTCAGGACAGACCCTGATCTTTTTAGAAATATCTTCTTCTCAAATCGTAAATCTTATCATCTTAAACCCTAGGACCCGGGTTTTACAATATAAGCTCTTTTAAAACAAAGTTTGGATAAAACTTAACCATCCTGTAAATCAGTGCAGTCATTTGCCATAAATGGAGAAGATAGAATTCGAATGCCACTTGCATTCACCCGCAACTGTGAGTAAATGCCCTCATTAATTCCCTCGGGTAATTTGGATGAATCACCACTTCTCCAACATTTCATCTCCGTAGAGCCATCCCTGAGTTGAAATGCCTGCAAGCCATCAATTCTGCCATAAATTTTCATTAAATGCATTCATCGGAAAATTTTGGTAACTGTGTGTAGATATTTTCATTTTTCGGCCCATTCCCGACATATTCCATCAAATGGGCAGTTGCTTAGTCACCGTAAAGTCTCTTTGCGGCCAGATCTGTAAAAATTGGATGAAACAGCAATTCCCGGCATCTTTTCTTTCAATATGGCTGTCTTCGATTAATTTGCACTTAACTTCGTTTTTATGGCCATTTCTCCGTTATCCCGTAAGTGCCAGATGGCTTCCTGCATGAAAGACAAACAAGGATTAGCCTTTTAAAATTATTAAATCAAAAGCTTTAATATTAAAAAGAAGCCCTAAGGTTCAGTATATGCGGCATGCTTTGTTTTACTGTTTTGACATGTGTCGCAAAAATCGCGACACGTGTCCATTTCCAACTGTTTTCCTTTGCTGAGTTATTTTCCTGTCAAGGTCGCAAAAATGCGACATGTTGCTATTTCGTGACATGTCGCGATATCGCGACATCCCAATGCTGTGCAACTCTTTTGTCCAACATGGTCACAAAAATGCGACATGTCACGAAATCGCGACCCATCTTCATGCTTCAGCAACTGGCTCCAACTGTGTTGCGATTTCACGACACCTACCTTCCTTGCGCTTCTTTCTGCCCTGTGAGCCGCCAAAACGTGACCTATCACAATTTCGCGACATGTCACGAAATCGCGACCCTTCCTTGCCTTGGCGGTTCTTCTGTCTTTCTAGCCGTGAAACTGTGACATGTCACGATTTCGTGACATGTCACGAAATCGTGACATCTTCTGTGCCATGCAACTTTTCGCTCCTTCCAGCCGCAAAACCATGACATGTCATGATTTCGCGACATGTCACAAAATCGCGACATCCCCCCTTTCTTGGTTGCCTTCTGTCAATTGCGTCACGATTTCGCGACACTCCTTTGCCTTGTTCTTTTTCCTCCAAATCGTCGCGATTTCGCGACGTCACGATTTCGTGACATTTTAATGCCTTAGACTTTTCTCATCTCCTGCTGCCACGAAACTATGACATGTCACGATTTCACGATGCTTTTCATGCCTTAGGCATTTTTCATTTAATTCCTCTTGCTCGCTTCTGTTTCCTTTGCTTCGACTTGGACTTGTCGTGATTTCACGACATGTCACGAAATCGCGACAGTCCATACGTCTCGGGCCTCTTCGCCAAAAAACGTCATGATTTCGCTACCCTTTTCGCTTGCTTCCTTTTCTCTCCCTCTGTGCCACGAAAACGTGACATGTCACGATTTCGTGACATGTCACGAAATCGCGACCATTCCATGCCTTAGTCATTTTTCTCTCTCAGTCGCAGCGAAAATGTGACATGTCGCGATTTCGTGACATGTCACGATTTTGTGACATGTCGCGAAATCACGACCTCTTTCACACTTAGCATCCTTTTCACTCCTGCAGTCGCAAAAATGCGACATGTCGCGATTTCGCGACATGTCACGAAATCGCTCCCCTTTCATGCCTTAGCCATTTTTTCTTCCTCGCAACCGCAAAAATGCAACATGTCGTGATTTCATGACGTTATGTATGATCTGGTTTTCTCTCTCCTAATCGATAGCGATTTCGTGACATTTCCAAAAATGGAAGTGTCGCGATATCGCGACATTTCCAAAAATGGAAGTGTCGCGATATCGCAACATTTCCAAAAATGGAAGTGTCGCGATATCGCTACGTTTTTCTGACTTAGCCGATTTTCTAAAACCCGTCACGATATCGCGACATTTCCAAAAATGGAAGTGTCGCGATATCGCGACACTTCCAAAAAAGAAAAGTTTTGATTTTCAATGAATTTATTTGTCTGTTTTCTGCATTTTTTTCATACCGGTGTAAGATTTTCTTTATCCATGAATGATTCTAGCATGTAAAAGTGAAGTCTGAGTTAACAAAGCTAGAATGCAAGAATACTTGGATACTTTGACACAGGAAAAACTTGAAAAAGAAAGAGGCAAGTAAAAATTTGGAATTAAAACCTGAAAAATATCAAGAGGGTCCTTACTGCAAAATGAAAGCTCAAAATTTTCAAAGGGTGGAAATTCATTTTTCAGTGGGGGTGTGTTGCTTCTCAACAGTCTCTAATACACACTTATTTTATACTGACATAATCCTTCTTCAAAAAGTTTTGTGGATTTGGGATACATCGCCAGTCTGGAGCCAAGAACAAAATAAACCTTGCAGAATCACTCCAAGTGTGAAAATTTACCAAGTGTTGGGCGTACGCATGGCCTTTGTTGCAAATCCACCAAAATACACTGGAAAGTTTGCAGATTGAGAACTTCATGACTTAGGTAAAATTTTCAAAATTTTCCTAATTATGTGGCCATTTTGGGCCTACATTCTAGCACCTCCTAGGTGGATTTGCTTGCAAAGACATTGAACTCATAGTCTTATCCATTGGGTCTTAGGAGTCAAAAATGCTTATTTTTAAAAATATGCTTTAAATAATAACCTCCATACAAACATTACCCTCTGAAAAATCTAAAAACTTGCTTAGAGGGTAAAGGCTCATATAGAGATGATGCCAAAAACATCCTGACTCATCCACTTATAAGGAGACTATACCCAAAAATACAGGCTTGTTGTCATTGTCTTCAAAATTCAGGCATAACTCTACTCCTTTTATAAGGCCTTATTGCAAAAATTCCTTCACACAAAATATGTTGCTCTCTGTGCCTCTCTAGGCTTCATGCCTTTATTGCCTATTTCTGATAATTGTCAGAGAAAAAAACAAAAATGCAAAACTTGTGCATATGTACAAAAACAAAAACAAACTAAGTGTGGGCCCCTTCTGGGCCTATAACAGCTCCATATTGTTCTTCCTCTTCATGGACCTCTTCCTCGTCCTCGTCCTCTTCTTCATTCTCTTCTTCTTCTTCTTCTTCTTCTGGAGAAGGTTCCTTTTGATTTCTTCCTCCAAAAGACTCACCAATAATCTGAATCATCAATTTTAGAGATTGTAAAGCATGTTTCTAGGCTGCTACAGACGGGTTTGATGTCTCTTTGAGCTGCTTATAAATATATTGTAATTTTCCAATGTCCTCGTAATTAGCAGCATTCCCTGTGTTCACTAGATATTCCATGAGATCTCTTAATCTGGTAAAATTAATAATTAATTGGATAGATTTATGTTAGGGTAGTGGCTCTTCCAGAGAATAAATTCTAGATTCATCCTACAGATTTTTATCAATGCTTTTCTGGATATCTTCCATGGATAACAAGTTGTGATCCTCCATCCATAGGCCTTTGAATTCAACTTGAATAATTTATTTATTCATATCAACAACATACATAATCACTCCTTCAATCTTGTCAAATAATAGCCAAGATTTCTAAAGTGTTGTGCTTCTTAACCATAATTCTAGGAGCAACTCTAGCGAGATTCCATTCTTTATTGGGAATTGGTTTAGCAACATCACTGAGTCTACTATAAAACAACTTGCACATTTGCTCTACAGGAATCACCATAGGTTGCAACTCTTCGATGATCTGATCTAGCTCTCTCTAAACATTTAGGAGTAAGCAGCTGACATCATCAAGATAATAAATCATGATTTGGAGCCCTGGACATTTCTTTTGGACTTTGGAGAGCATCTCTTTTCTAATATTCTTCAAACTGGCCTTGGAAAGTCCAGAAGACTTAGCTTTCTCAAGTTGAATCTGATGTCTCAAACTTTGAATTCTTTTGCTTGTTCTTCATTCAGCTTCTTTTGCTCTCCTAGTTGATCCTTGAGCTTATTGGCTTCTTGAAAATTTTCTTGCCAGACCTTGGCTTCTTTCTTTAGAGCCTTTTCTACTTCCTTCTGATTACTCAGAGTCTTCTAAAGCTTATCAATTTGCTTCTCAAGTTTGCTCACCTTCTACCTGAATATATAATTCTTCACATAGAAGGTGTCCAAGTGGGCTCTGGCTATGATCAACTCATCTTCTTCAGGAAGCTTATCAATATCCTCTGTGACCTCCTCCACTCTATAATATTGGACAATCATTTTAGTTTTAGAATTACTTACAAGTAGAGTCATAGATCTAGATACTCGTTGCCTAGCCACAGGATCAACATACATACTTCTTATTGTGATAGCCATCCTGTTGGAAGGCTTAGAAAGCTTCTCTACCCAAAAATAATTTGTCTTCTATGTGGTTGCCTATTATTTTGGCAAAGTGACAGGACTTGAAAAACTAGCAGCCAAGGGAGATGAAGATACCAAAAATGAATGGGTAGACTGAACTATTGACAATGGATGTGTGGGAGTACTCAAAGCAGTCTTTGTAATGATAGTGGACTCTATAACTACTGTTGTTGTTGCTATTGGTAGACTCATAGGGATAGTCATAAGACTAACAACTAGATGAATGGTGGTACTTGGAATGATATGTCCCTGTGATGGTGGTGGTGATAAGAGTGAAGATGAAATTATGGGAGATGATGAAGTGGGAAATTCAGATTTTGAAAGTGGGATTTGAGGTGACTTTGGGGGAACAAAGGTGGTGACTTGTACTTTAGATAAAATCAATGAAATATGGGGTGGACTACGAGAGGGATAAGGTACCTTTGTCATATTTTCTTGACCAAAAATGGAGGGATAATTATTTGGGGATTTAGGAGGATGTAGAGGATAAGAGGGATTAGAAACCATACCTTCACCTTTGAATGTAGAGTGCTCTTGTTCTACCTCTATTTCCTACTACTGCTCTTGATGAGTTAATTATTCTACAGCAAAAACAACCACCTCTTTGGTAACCTCCTCCATATCCAATCTGTGTTTCTTTGAAACTTATCTTTCCCTTATTTCTAGAGCTATTTCAGTCCTTTTGTGTACCAATTGAAAGGAAGCCATCTCATTCTCTGATTCTTCTTCTAATACATTTTCTTATACAACTCTAGCAAGTAAGACTTGCTCTAAAACAAGACATGCTTCAACTGATATTGTAGGGGTAAAAGAAAGAGGGTTGAACTTGAAAATCTCATCCTTATTCCTCCATTAAATATCTATGTCTGGAGGCTAACCCCCTAGAGCTAATAATTTAGGCCTAGACACTACTTCGATGATTGGAGTACTGATAGCTTTTTCACTGGAATATTGTATTTTGCTCAGAAGTTGTGCTCCTTTAGGAAACTTCTCCACTTGTTTAGTGGTAGGATGAAAAGTTTTCAAGACCTTAGCTACTGTCAAAGGATTTTCTTGCTCTTATACTGGGGCTTCCTGATCTGTGGATGGAGAGAGAGATTCAGAATCATCTTGGGACCTTTCAACTAGCAAAACTATGTTTCTAATGTCCTTCTACTTCCAGGTTCTGATATTTTCATTATATTTTTTGGAAAACTCTTTGTCAATATTCATGTCAAACTTAGACTTAGGTTTTCCAATTTCAATTCTCATTCTCCACCAATCGGATATCTTTGCTACATTCCATTGCTCTTCTTCCTCAGCTTCTTTGTTAGCATCCTCCTTGGGCTAAGGGTCATTTTTCTTTAAGGTTTTTCCTTCAATGTCATGAATGGTGGCTTCTGTAAGCCGATGAATCTTCTTCTAGTTAGGTCATAATCAACAATATGCTCATAGAAATCCAAAAACGGTGGTAGCTGACCCATCTTCGACACATTCACTCCAAAAGAGCAGTCTCATAACTATTTCTACCTTGTTTGAAATGAGCCCTAGGCCTCTTTTCAAATTTATAAGCCTTTCTCCATTTAGGGCTACATTTATTGCAGTGAAGATACCATCAAAGTCATAAATCCATCTTTGGGGAATATAAAATAGACCCGACTTGTCAAGGTATTGGTAAATTAGCTAACTCTACCCCTTATTTGTGATGGTAATGTACTCCACAATATGGTATGTAAGCATAGATTTTCTCTTTCTTCTAGAATCATAATGCAAATCATTGTATTTTGCCTACCTTAAATATTCTAAGGCAAAGAGACTTTCTATGACAAAATGGGGTAGGAGAAAAGGTTTACCCAATCTGATAACTATACCCTTAGTCAAAAAATACCAATATCCTTCCTCAGCACCCTCTGCTCTCAGAATTTTCTTATCCAAGGGTGGCAATCTAGGGCACTCTCCATACATTATTTTTAATGCAAGTCCAAGAAATTCCAAGTTGAATCTATAAAAAGACTCACTACTTCTCAAATGACTTATCTAGTAATAAACTAGAAATGGGTCCCCATCACTCTTTATCCCTAACTAGAATCCAAGGCATCTGGTCCTTAATGATAGCATAAAACATCCATACCAGACCTGATCATTCTTGGAAGCCTTTTGCAGTCGTTGATCTATAACCATCTCTAGTTCCATATTCTTGAAACTGTCAACACTTTAGCTTCCTCCTCCAACTGACTGTTATAACTTTGGTGAAGTAATGCTTTTATATACTTCAAATTCCTTAGAAAAATCTCCACCATCGATATCCCCCATCGTATGGCTATTATTTAATCTGATATAAGCTTTGGTATAATGGTAGGGGAGAACACAATGCCATTCTGCTCTTAAAAACTAATGACTTCATATTTCCTGCCTTAGAAACTATGGAACACCAATCTAGCCTTAAATGCTTTGGAATTTAAGCGGGATCGAATCTGCTCCTCATCCTTTATTTTTCTTCATTGGTTGTGAAGAATTCACCAATCCGCACCAAAAATGTTGATGATATCATCTCCTTTGAAACTCTTGTGGATTCCATTTTGGACCGAAGCAAGTACATTGGCCTGTAAACACCATTTTGGACCTATTGCAATGCAAATTTATTCTTCCTTCAATCCGCACTGACTTCAAATTACATCGCTACTTGTAATTTTGAAAGAGAGTTAGTCAAAAACATTCTTTGTCATGAATTCACATCTACTTTGTTCATAGAATTCTGCTTTATCACAATTTCAGGAAAAAATATTCTATGCACTCTCCGAAATTGGGCTCTCCAATACTTAGCTGCTTGCAAGATTTTCAAAATATCAAGTGGTCACCAATCCGCACTTATTTTCTACTGACATCATCCTTCTTCAAAAAAATTTGCAAATTCGGGATGTGTCGTCAGTCCAGAGCCAAGAACAAAATAAACCTTGCGAAATCACTCCAAGTGTAAAGTTTTATCAAGTGTTGGGTAGACTCATGGCCTTTGTTGCGGATCCACTCCAAAATACACTACAAAGTGTACATATTGAGAACTTCATGTATGTGCCCATTTTGGGCCTACAATATCATTTTACCTAAATATGAGCACGAAATTGTAGTGGTGCCCATCAATTTAGTATTGCCTAGACTATCAACATCCAGTCTACTTCATGATTTAACTCATTCAACAAGTCTCGAGCTAGGTGAGCGTGTAATGCAAGACATGAAATTAACTCCTATCCTCGAGTCAGTGGAGGATATAGGTTTTCATCTGGTCAAATCATCACCCATAGGCACCATCCTTGATTTGATACCTAACATTGGGGGACAATATTCTAGTCAAGAACTCCCTAAGTAGAGTAGTGAGGCATGCACACCTCATCTAAGCAAAGAATTTATTGGAACAATCAGTTTGGTAACACTGGATGAACATCTTGAAAGTCCATATGGCATTGCCACAACAGTGTTATCCTTATAGTCATCTAGCATAAGCAAGCAATATTTGTCTTTGGCCCTACAACATATCATAGATCGCTTAGATAGGTAGAGGTACAAATGGGTCATCAGAATGATTTGTTGTAGCAGATAATGCATCAATTCACATGCATGGAGCTACAAAAGAAAACCGCATCCGAGGTCAAACTGCCTCCTATATAGTCACAAGAAAATATATTTTTGCCTCGTCAAGTCCAAAAGCATCAACCTCATTCACCTCACATTTACAAAAATTTTTCCAAACCTATAATAACAATTTTTAATTGATTATGTGAGGAAAAAACCATAACTTTACCTAAGGCTCATCCTTTAGATCCAAATCTCCCAAAACCTAAAGAATATAGGGAAGACTTACATTGCCTGTACCATTGATTATATGGTCATGATATTTAATCATGTTGTAGTTTTAGGAACATAATACAAAATATTCTTGAGAAGAATCAACTTTGCATTGATACCCTTCTCAATACCAAATATCAACAAGTGACAATAGTTGAAGGTACTTCACCGATACCAGAGAACCGAGGAGAGTCACCTAAGCAAATGACTAAGATACTTGTATCTCAGCCATCACATCATCCTTGTTGAAAATGTAATCAGCATATTTTGATACCTTTAACCGAATCCATGGATACCATAATTCATAAGATACAAGAAATGAAGATAATAATTTTGTCATACATACCCCCACACAACCCATATAGATCCAAAACTCATAGGGAGGATCATGCTTCCCTTTATCATCGAGTGAGGAGTCATGATGTTAGCTATTATCACGTCTTTAGACATGTAGTCCAAGACCTTATTGATAGGAATACCATATCCTCATATGGGTCATTGATATTACCCCATCAGGACACTGATATTTCACAAATTTTTGTGCCTCAACAGGGAGAATTGATTTATGTCACTCTTCCTAAACAGGTTGATTACATTGTAGTGGATGACATGTACATCGGGGATCCTCAGGGTAGTACACCTTTCCCACCATCCACATCACGAGCAATGATGCAAAGTGAGACCTCTGAAGGTATCGCACCTTCCTTAATTTTATTGAGTGGCACACACATAGGGGACATCTAAGGTATCGTACCTTCCCCCTAAAAGCATAATATCCAAAACAAAAAAAATCATAAAATAATTAAAATTCAAAAACAATTTAAAATTCAAAATCCAAAACAATTTAAAACATCAAAACACAAAAACATTTACATTTTGTATTGCATTTTTAGTTTACATATGCATTCATGTAATTGCATTGCATTAGGCATGTTCATCCATTGCACTTGCATTAGGATAGGTTGTGTTTACAATCTTACAAATGACACCATATTTGTATCTTAATCATGCATCTTTACATCATCATCATCCATCATCCTTGTGAGTAATTGTGTTTTTCAACACAACCCTTCCTATTGCTATAATAAATATACTAGGATTTTTGGTATTTCAGCCATACCTAGTGATCTTATCAGATTTTATAGAAATATATCTTCACTTTCAAAATATGAGATCTAGTTTTGATAGTACCTTGCATATTTCAAAATCCTATCACAATTTAAACATTAACAATCCTAGTTTGAACAAGGAAATATGAACACTATGAAGTGGTTCTAGTCACCTTAAGTGAAAGGTTTTTACTTGCTCATTTTGTGATGTGCACAATATAGAATGTTGATCATTGACAGAAGGACAAGCTCCGCCCTACCCAAATAAATCCCTTGCTTTCATATAAAATAAGCAAAATTCCAAAATCAAAGCAAATCCCTTGCTCAAAAAAAAAAATACAAAATAAATAGTGATTTTCATCACTAAGCCTGAGCAAGTATCTGTTGGAGAAAAATCTGCCTTTGGTTACGTTTGCACCCAAGACTTTGCCAACATTGAAAGACCAGGCTAAAACAGAGTTTACCTGGTTCAATCTCCAGAGGAGGTTGGTTCCTTGCTTCTTTTAGGAAAAGGGGGAAAGAGGGAAATGCATAAAGAGAGGGAAATATAGCGATGGCTAGAGGATTAAAATGGTGCAGATTAAGTAACAACAAAGCAACTATTGCAGTCTTTTGTAGAGAAGCATAACAAAGAACCAAAATAGAGAAACTAAAACTTTTGGTGAATATCTATTTAAGTGTAAGCTTATCTGTGAAGTTAATTGCAGATCTAACTAAACTTTATTGCAGGAATTTAGAATAAGAATTAATGCAAGTTACATTCAATTTAGATTTATATAGCAATAGACAACACATACATACTTGATTTGAAACACCAGTGAGCCAAGAACCAGAATGGATGTTCTTTATTAAACTTTTAGAAGTCTGCATACATAGCCTTGTAAACACCTAAGAGCCGACCATTTTTTTGGGTCGCTCATTCTATATATAAGAGTTTTTACATAACAAAAAACTAAAATTTGTTACAACAGTATGCCCGTAGGCTCATTCTGGTAAAGAAGTAGTTGAAGAGAGCATGGAGCCTTCAACTAGAAGTGGTTGAGATATTCTTGTTATGGTGATCTTCCTTAACCTCTTTAGAGATGTCATGGTCCACCTGGCCTTCAAAATTTCTCTTTTGTTTTGGCCTTCAAAATATCGCGCCATCATGACTTTTCACCTTAGCTTTACCTTGGCTTCAAAATATCATGCCATCATGACTTTTTGCCTTAGTTTTGCTTGGCCTTCAAAATGTTGCCATCATGATTTATTTATTTTTTTCAAATGTCATCATGAATTTATTATCTTTCTTGGCCTTCAAAATGTTGCACCATCATGACTTTTCACCTTAGCTCTGACCTGTGGCTTCAAAATATCATGCATCATGACTTTACCTTGCTTCTTGCCTTCAAAATGTTGTGCCATCATGACTTTTCCTTAGTTCTACCTTTGGCCTTCAAAATGTCGTGCCATCATGAATTTTCACCTTAGCTTTACTTCGCCTTCAAAATGTCATGCCATCATGAATTTTCACCTTGGTTCTACCTTAGGCCTTAAAAATGTCATCATCATGACTTTTCACTTAGTTCTACTTTGCCTTCAAAATGTCACCTTATCATGACTTTTCACCTTAGTTATGCTTAGCCTTCAAAATATCGTGTCATCATGATTGTTCTCCATACTTAGCAAAATATTGAGAAGATTACTCCTTATTTCCCTAGGTGTGGTCATTTTGACCAATATTCTTGGTGCCTCCTGGGGTAATTCTGTTAGTGGAATGTCAGAACCTAGAGCCTTTATCCATTGGGGAACGGAGTAAACAAAAACAACTTAAGAAAAATAAGGGAAAGAAGGGGAATGATACCAAGCACAAAAGCTTCCTTCTTTGGGGTGGTCATTCTTCTGGAGTATCTTCTTCATTAGATTTTTCTGCTTCACCTTGGTCAGGAGCTACTGCACTACTTGACGAAGCTTTCTTAGCTTTTTCCTATTTGTCCTTTTCTTTTACTACTTCGTTATAGGTGGTGCAGGCCTTCCTCTAGGTTTCCTCATCTGTATCTATTTTTCCTTGAAAGTGTTGTACAGATACTCCAACTCTTCAACCTTGTCATATGATAGGGTTCTTGATTTCATATACAGCTCATGTAGGCAAGAGTTCATCTGGGTAATATCCTGAGCCATGTTGAATATTTGCTCTTCTTGAATAGGCTCTTCCCAGCTATCAATTTTTGACTCATCTTCTACAAATTTCTTCCAGGTGGCTTTCAATTCATCTTCTATTAGGAGATTTGAATCCTTGTCCCAAAATCTAGGCATGCCATAATTTTTAGCTATGCTTACATGTTTTAGAATTGCCTTAGCCTCTGCTTTGAGCTCCTGTATGAGCTTGGCACTTTTGGTCACCAACTTGTGCCTCTTGAAGAAATTTTTGGCAACTAATTTGGCCTGGGACCAATTCTTATCCCGTGCTCTGTATCCAATTATTGCTTGCGTGCTATCCACCAGGACTTGAATTTTATTGGCTGCTAACAACCTTGTTGCTAGGAGCTTAACAGATGCTTCTAATTCATCTTCTACTTGGCCCAACGTATCTTTGATTTTGAGAAGATATGAGAGTGTGGGCCTAGCCTTTGGGGTCATCTTGTTGATGCTTTCAATCATGTTCCTTCTGACTGTCCTTGCTTTTTCCTTGGACAGCCCACTGGTTTTATCAGTGCTGTCGGATAGCTACTTTTTAAGGTCCTCGACCTATTGTTGCAATACTTGAATTTGTTCTTCGGCCTTTATTGCTTTCTCTTTGTAGGGGGCCACTTCATTGAACATTTGCTCCCATTTTTTGGCTTCATTTTTCAAAGCCTTTTATGTTGCTTTTTGTTGGTGCAAAGCTTCCTCCAAATGCTTTCTTGATTGTTCAGCCCAGAGGTACTTTTCTTTGTAGAACTCAGCGTTCAGATAAATTGTTCCCATGTGAGTCTGAGCCTTGCCCCACTCATCATCCATTGGTAGTTGAGTGATATCTTCTGTGGTTACCTCAGCTTGGTAGTCCTCTAGGGTCATTTCTTTCTTTAGCTTCTACATGAGTGGGGTCATCTTCATGGTGGAACGTTGCATGCTGATGGGATCCAACATTGATCCTTCTCTGATATGGGCTATATCATTAGAACTTTAGGAGCTCCATGACTTCAGCCATGTAGCAGCGTTCAGGGTGGCTTTCTTCAATTTTTTGAATTTAGCAATGGTAGGGTTGCTTGCGGGAGAAGCAGTTTGCATGGCTTGGAAGCTTAGCAGGTTGGTGGAGTAAGGGAAAGGAGTGGTGGCTAGAGAGACCTCCATACTCAATTGTTCGATGGGGGAACCTGTGTGAGTAGAGGAGGATGTTGGTGGAGTTTTCTGAGTTGATGGTGGTGATGGTGGAGGTTGATGAGAAGGTGATGGCGATGGTGGAGGCTGATGAGAAGATGTGGGAGAGGGATTACCTTGATGTTTAGAATGGGAAGGGGAATTATTCTGGGAATGAGAAGAGGAAGGAGTATCGATATTGATAGGAGATATACCTGAGGCCTTTGGTGGATTGGTGTCTCTGGTCCCCTATGATTTCTTTTGTGTAAGCTTCTATGATCTGCTTTAGGCTTGAGTCATCAACACCCATTGTTACTTTTGTCAGGGTTTTCTCCCCATTGGGGTTTTCTTTTGGGGAGGCTCTTCAGTTGTCTCGACCATTTGTTCATCTATCTCTTGATGCTTAGAAGTTTACTCAGAGCTTTCCCCTATTCCTTCCTAGTCCCCTGATTCTTCGTGTTCCTCTGATTCCTCATGTTCTTCTGATTCTTCAGATTCTTCAGAGGGTGTTTCTTCTCTTTTCCTTTTCTTTTGGTCTCCTCCCTTTTCTAATTCTACTTTTCATTTTCTTGATTTTTTTCTCCTCCTGTGCTCGAGTTGAGCACCATCATCAGACTCTATGTCTGATCTAGAAGGGGGAATGAAATTCTGACATTTCCTTTTAGGGACTTTTGTTTGCTCAGTAGTGATTTGCTTCCCTTTATCTTTTTAGTACTACCTTCAATTTTTTTTATGGGGATGCCATTTATTCCCAAAGGGACTTTATCCACCAAAGTCTCGGACCAGTTATCATGGTTCTCATCATACTTCTTAGAGAATTCCTTGTCAATATTCATCCCATACCTAGAAAAGGTTTGTATGTGACATCTCATTTGCCACCATGCTAATATTTTAGCGTGATCCTAGCCTTCCCCCCTTTTCTTGGTACTTTCGATGGTCTTGTTACTTAGCTTGTGGGTTGGGTTCACCTCAGGGCACCAATATGACAAGTGCAAATAGAAGTCGTGCCATGGGGGCAATGGCTGCATTTTTTCAATGTGCCATTCTAAAGGTCGATCTTCATCATTATTCCTACCCTACTTATCAATTTGCCTATCAGATGAGTGAAATTTCTTGAAGGGGGATTTATTTAGGGTGGCTTGCCTCTGAGCGAATTTGTCCTTAGGGTCATATTTCCATTTTTGTGGTAGCTCTATCAATTTGAGATTTCTTAAAGTTCGAGCAATTTTTTTGTGGTCCCCCTTTTTTGACACTATTACTCCCTCGTACTGAAAAGGCATGAGGCAAGTACCTATTAGATGAGCACCTATACCAAATTTATAGTTAATGAACTCTATTTGCCTTACGTACTCTAGAGTGAATAATCGCTTAGTAACATAATAAGGCAACAAGAAGGGCTTCTCTATGAAGCCATAGAGCCTGATGACCACCCCCTATGTCAGAATAAACTAGTCCCCTTCCTCTACGTGGGGGTGCCTCAAGGTATCTCGCATCTATTGGGGAATTCTTGGCATGGTGCCATACATGAGTTTCAATGTTGGGCCCAAGAATTCCATGTTGAAGTGATAGTATGAACCCGCATTTGAGAGGAGTGGTATCCATTCACATACAGGTAGGAGGTCTCCCTTTTGGTCCTTTTGTGTGGTAGGGATAAAATTCAAAATTTTTACCTGAAAGTAAAAGAAAATCCATACCAGGTAAGAGGAGAACCTGAAGGTATCTGGGATATCCTTTTGTAATTTGAAGAGCCCTGCATGCAGTTGTTGGGCTAGGTATTCTATCTAGTCAAAGAATATTGGCACTCTACTTGGGTCTACATGCACCGCATCATAAAACTTGGGGTTGGATATGCACTGTGCTATTGCTATTTGCCACCCATAGACTTGTGTGTCTATTTCCAACCCTACCACCATGGCCAGCATGGAAAAGAGCTCCTTGCTTTTGAATTTTTCCAAGGGAATTGGAGATTTTGGCATGGCTCCCTTGGGAAGAGAGTCTAACCAATGCTCTTGTAGGAATAGCCAAATGTTTAGGCCATTGGTGTAATATTTTGTAGAATTAGCAGGGTCAAATGGAATGGGGGAAACTATAGGCTTCCTACCATGGGTGAAGGTGGCCCTAATCGAGTCGGCGTCGAGTGTGAAGATGACTTCATTCTTGGAGTTTCTTACTATTCTATTCTTGACATCATAGAATTTTGCCATGGCCCTGATTAACTCGGGGTAGGGGTGAACCTGAGGGTAGACGTACCAGTAGAGTAGAGAGTGGTAAGGGAAAGTGCTCGGGCTCGATGGGGAGACATCTGTGGCCATTTTGGCTGCTATGTCCTTTCGAATTTGCCCTAGGTCTTTCCATGTCAGCTTTGTATCCATGATATGGCTATCGGGATCCATGAAACTACTTCCCTTTTTGGATGATATTCATTTCCCCTTTGAAGTAGTAGTTGGAGGTGTGGCCATCATGGTTGTATTATGATATTTTGTGGTAGAACCTATTTGAACGTGCTTAATAGCATGTTGTAGAGCTTTCTAGGAGAGCAGGGAGCATAATGAGCAAAAAGAGAGAATGTAGAAGATGAAAAGGGTGATGAAAAATATTTATGATATAACTGGTTGTGCATGTGCATGCCAAGGTGCCATGCATTAACTATCAAGGTGATATGGAATAACTATGGTTGGTGGCACACATCCCTATGCTAAATTTGAACATTGTTGGGTGCCTCGGTTCATGTGCCTCTTTAAGAAACCAACTACCATTTTAACTTGGGCCAATGATATTGCTCTACTGCTATCCTAGGCCAATAAATTGGTGTCACCTCTGCTCTAGGCCAATCAGTGGGTATGGTGGTACCTTAAAAAGTGGGAGCTTTTATGATGTCGAGAAAACTACTTTTCTCGCCAAAAGTTCCTAGTTGTTATAAGGGGCCCTCTGAGTGCAGAAAAGTTGCACCATCATGACATTTCTCCTTGGAGCACCAAAAAGTCATGCCATCATGATATTTTCTTGGAGTGGATCGCCTACCAAAAGAGGTGAAATCATGACAATATTACTTTGAAGGGGCCTTTGAGCACCGAAAAGTCATGCCATCATGACATTTCTCCTTGGAGCGGGCATCGATCCCAAAATTGTGAAATCATGATAATTTCTCATTGAAGGGGTCTTTGAGCATCGAAAAGTTGTGCCATCAATTTTTCCTTGGAGTGGCCATCGGCTACCAAAAAGTCATGAAATCATGACAATTTACTTTGAAGGGGCCTTTGAGCATCGAAAAGTCATGCCATCATGACATTTTTCCTTGGAGTGGCCATCGACTGCCAAAAAGTCATGAAATCATGACAATTTACCTTGAAGGGGCCTTTGAGCACCGAAAAGTCATGCCATCATGACATTTTTCCTTGGAGCCTGAAAGAAAGCAAATATTTACATAAAATACATACAAGGTAGAGGAAGACTTGTTACTTGTAGTACAACTTTAGGTGGAAGCCATTGATGGGGATAGGTTGAACCTGGCCCTGTTCATTTCTTAGTTGGAAGGAGTTTTGTTATTTTTCTTCTATTACTTCGAAAGGGCCTTCCCAGAATGCATCAAATTTATCATGATTTTTGGGTTTTGACTTCTTTTCATTCCATCTTAGGACCAAGTCTCCTACCTTGAAATTTCTGAGGGTGGCCTTTTTATCAAACCATTTTTTTGTGGCGACCACATGCTTTTGATAGTGGTCATAGGCTTGCTCCTTTTGTTCTTCTAACTATAGGAGTTGGATCAACCTGTTCTCCATTGGTTCAGCTTCCTCTGTGCTAGTCTGATTGAGTAATTTTAGAGCTGGGATCTCTATGTGTATCGGAAGAACTACTTCTTTATCGTAGACCAGAGAGTAGGGAGATGTGTTTATGGACTTCTTGATGGTTATTCTATCAGCCCATAGTGCTTGATTTATCAGAGAGTGCCAACTTCTCTTATTGTCTTGTAGGGTTCACTTCAAAATCTTGAGCAGGTTTTTATTTGTAGATTCGGCTAATCCATTTCCCTATGGATAATAGTTTGAGGATATTTTTAAGTAAATCCCATATTTACATGTAAAGTCGATCATCTTGGCACCTATGAAGGATGAGCCATTATCTGTGACTAATGCATCTAGGACGTCGAATCTCATGATTAAGCTTTCCATGAATTCCATTACAACCTCCTGGTCTACTTTTTTAGTAGGTATTGCTTCTGCCCACTTCGTGAAGTAGTCGGTAGCCATCAGAATGTATTTATGTCTAGTAGATGAGTTGGGCTCTATTATTCCAACAAATTCCAATCCCCATTGCTGAAAAGGTTCTTCAACTTGAATGGACTTTAGGGGCATCGAAGCATTCTTGTTCCTTCCGATGTATCTCTGGAATTCTTCATAGTTTCTTGTTATTTTGAAGGTGTCTACAAAAATAGTTGGCTAGTAGCATCCAGTTCTGATGATCTTTAAGGTAGTGGTCCTTCTTGAGTAGTGTCCTCTAGATGAGCCACCATGGAATTCCTCCAGGATATTCTGTTTCTGATTTTCATTTATACATCGAAGCAACACTCCATCCAAATTCTTTCTGTACAGCCCCTCAGGTAGCAGGGTGTATTTTAGAGCCTAGATCTTGTACCTTCTTCTTTGTGAAGCATTCAAGCTTGATGGGCATTTTCTAGTTTGGAAATAGTGAGTTAATTCATCTGCCTAGTCGAGTTGCTCTAAGGTTGATCATCGTCTGATGCTACTTCTTGAGTTTGGCAAGCTATGTATTCTGATGAAGCTTGCTTGGTGAGCTCTTGGCATAGTGCTCTACCTCTTACCAGCTTGGTTGGGTGTATTTCTACATTGTATTCTTGTATTTTTGTCACCCAACCAGCTCTTTTGTCACCGAGCTCCCCTTGTATGATGAAGTTTCGTACGTCAGGGTGAATTACATACACAATAATCCTACTCTATGATAGGAAATACCTAAAATTTTTTAGCGACTTCATTATAGCATAGATCTATTTCTCAATGAAGTTATATTTTTCTTCGTGTTCTTGCATAGTCTGACTCAAAAAAGCTATGGGCCTTTCTTCATTGTCAGCTCCTTTCTACGTGAGCACTGTGGCATAACTTTCTTGTTCACCTACCACGTACAAGATGAAGCCTCTGGAGTAGTCTGGGTTCACCAAGATGGGGGCTTGAGCTATTTTCTCCTTGATCTATTGGAAAGCCTATTTCCTTGCATCGGTCCACTTGAACACAACATCCTTTTTCAACAACTCTATCATGGGTTTGATGATTTACATAAAATCAACAATGAATTTGCGCATGAAGTTGATCTGGCCAAAGAATGATTGCAGCCCTTTTTTTTTAGGGGGAGGGGGAGATCTAACAATGCTTTCACTCTGTTAGGGTCTATAGCTAGACCAGATTTAGAAACAACATGGCCGAGTAATAGTCCTTCTTCCACAATGAAGATAGATTTCTTGGGATTTATGGAGATACCAAATTCTCTGCATTTCTCGAACACACTTCTGAGATGTGCTATATGATCCCCTTTTTGGTGAGAGAACATTGTCATATCATCTAGATATATTACTATTATTTTATTGACAAGTTCTCCAAAAGCCACATCCATAGCTCTTTGAAAATTTGCTCCAGCGTTGGATAACCTAAAGGGCATTCTCTGGTAAGCAAACGTTCCCCACTTGGTTGTGAACGCGGTCTTGAATTGGTCTTCATATTTGACCCACACTTGATTGTACCCAGAGAAGCCATCTAGGAGCGAGAACCTTTCTGCTCCTACTACTGTGTGTAGGATTTGGTCGATCTATGGGAGAGGGTAATGGTCCTTGAGTGAAGCTTTGTTCAAGTTGTGAAAGTCGATGCACAGTCGGATATCTCCATTCTTCTTTCTAACCAAAACTAGGTTAGCGACCCAAGTTGAATGCTTGATTGGGTAAATAATTTTAGCTTCAAGCAATTTTAGTAACTCTTGCTTCATCAAAGCTTCAATTTTAGGATTCACCGATCGTTGCTTTTGCTAAAATGGCTTTGCACCTTCCTCAAGTTCGATCGTATGTTGGATCATTTCTTTGGAATAGACTTTTAGGTCACCATAAGTCTAGGCGATGATGTCTGGAAATTCTTTGCATAATTCCCTGATTTCATCTAGTTCTACTTTCATAGTGTTCACTCCTATTTTGATAGCTTTATCAGGTCCCATCTGAGCTTCTCTGTATCTGTGCTTGTCAACTTTCATTTTATGGCTAGTTGACCTATCATTGTTATCGAATAAGCTCTCAAGGGTGACCAACCCTTTTGGGATGTGATTGTTCTTTAACTGGATCATGCTTGCATCCTCCTCATCATCGATTGTCCTATTGCTAGAGCAGTTCATCTCATGGATGAGGAAGTCCACTATCTATTTGTCATTCTCAAAAACTTGCCAGAAGGTATCCTTGTCTGGCACAGAAGGCCTGTAGATTAGCCTAACTATTTTTGACTTTTGGATGATGTTGTTGATAGGGCAAAAATTCACCCCTACTGAAGCCAACAAGTCTATGTGAGTATTTTTCTCTCTTGGAATTACCTTGAGGTTCAGAGACTCAAAATATTCTAACAAGTCCCAAACTTTATTTTTGTAAGCCTTAAGGTAATGTTGCTTGCTTACACATTTCTCAGTTACCTGGTTCACTATCAGTTCGAAGTCTCCAAAGATCTGTAGCTGCTTGATACCCATATTTTCAGCTTTCTTGAGTCCTAAATAGAGTGCTTCATACTCTATTGCATTGTTAGTGCAACTCCAGGTTAACCGGTAAGAGAAAACCTTTTCTTCACCTATTGGAGAGATTAGGACAATACCTGCTCTAACTCCATTTTTACATCTAGCACCATCAAAGAAAAGCTTCCATAGTTGATCAGTGGGTTGGTTAACTAGAGGGGGAGAAATGGGATCACTTTTTTCAGGTTTTAGAATTGTGTAACTCCCAATGTCAGTCTCGATCATGGCATTGAAGTCTTGGAGAGAGAATTGGTCTTCCTCTTGTAGTACATTTAGAGCTTCTTCCATCAAGTTTAGGTCCCCTAGTTCCTCTGTCATCATGTTCACAGTGGTGGACTATTTGTCTTCCTCTTCAAGTCTTTCGATATGGAAAGTTGATGGCTTTTCATTAAATATTTTCACTCTTTTTCCCTTGAATGGGATTTCTAGATGCGAGAAATCTAGTGATAAATATCCTCCTATCTTAGTTGTGAACTCCCTAGAGAGACACATACCAAAATAGGGCTCCAAATCCACTACTACCACTTCTTGTATGATTGTGAGTTGGGGTAGTCTGTGGAGCACTATTGGGATATCTTTGATTACCCCTATAGTTTTTATAGGGGTTCCATCTAACTGTAAGACACCGAGACTGCTTCTTGTATATTCCATGCCCATGATATCACATACTACTTTGGGCATCACAGTGGTTGTAGCTCCAGAGTCTATCATACAGTTGTGAACTACCCACCCTTCCATTTGGAGAGACAGATAAAAAGGAGGGGGTCTATTTTTTCCTGAAGTGGATGTCAGACTAGCTTGTGCAGAATCCATCTGAGTTGGGGTCTTATTCTTATTTTTCATAGACCTCAAGGATTCTTGCAACAAGTCAATCTATCCTAGAAGCTGCAAAGCTTCATACATAGTTGCCTTGGAGGGGGTTTTCTTCATTTCCTCGACTATGTTAAATGGAAGGGGTTCAACACTCTTCTCCTTCATTGTTGCATCATACTTGTTTCTGTACCCCTAAGTAGCATCAATCCTTTGATGCTTAGTCAGTGAGGGATATCTCAGTTTATCCCTAGCTTGTTCCTATGTTTTTACTTCTTTCTGTCGAGGTGCTTCCTTACAAGTTTCTGCATCTTTCTGGCTTGAACTCGGGGAGATTTTTCATAAGAGGTCCTTTTCTCAATAGGGTTCCTTATAGGTGAAGGCACCTTCAGGGGGTTGAGATCTTGGGGATCAACCTGTAAGGGTTTCTTTCTCGATCTGGTAAGAACAACTACTTGTTCAATAAAAGGCATCATGAAATTTTGATTCTCTTCTCTGATCATATTAACCTGACCCTTGAGGCTTCTTTCAGCCTTCTCAATGGCTATATTTTGTACCTAATGTTGGTGAATCATGCAAGAAGTTTCACCATGGGGGTCATTACATGTGGAGCACCAAAAATTTGACTCTGTCAAAATATTATTGGGTTCGCTATCTTCATTGGCATAAACAATGTTAGATTTGTCATAACTTCTGCCACTCATGGAGGCTTGATCCTTTGTTACTTGTGGGAATCTCCTTGGGGTGAAATTTCTTTCTGCTTCTCTTCATTCCATTGATGTAAATTTATTTGCTAGAGTTTTGAATGATGCTTGTAGATCTTGCAGGATGACAAGTTGAGGATCTGGAGTTGATGGAACTATTGTCATAGGGAGTGCAGGAATGGTAGGGAGCATTGGAGGGATAGGGGGTTCCTATTGTAGACACCTAAATCATGTCATGCTTAGGGGAGCTACTCACATAGACACACTCATAAGATCATAAGACATAATATTGGACTTTCCAAGCATCAACAGTGGTTCTCACCACTCATTTGGGGCCTTTTCAAGCCATCCAAGCTTGGCCGCTCAAACCAAGAGCGGCCAGATCCTAGCCGCTCAAGCCTAGAGCGGCCAGACCTTAGCCACTATAGATGACAGTGGCCAGATCTTAGCCACTGTAGATGACAGCGGCTAAGCCATAAGAAGCAGTTTGCCGACAAATAGGCCCAATCTCGGGTGGAAGTGGCAGTCTACATGCAATAAAGGTGAGCGGGAGTGACTTTGCATTCCTTTTCATGACCAGTTCACATGGGAGGTTTGAGTTTGCATTTAGACTTAAGTTAACTGACCTCCAAGCATAAACAAAGGACAAAATCTTCTCATGCTAATGACCAGTTCGCATAGAAGACTCAAGTGGGCAGTTAGATTTCAGTTAACTGGCCTTCAAATATAGACAATGGACAAAAGCTTCTCATGCTAACTTGCACTACGCATGAGAAATTCATTCCTAGGGCTTGGACATAGACCTAGGGTTTCACGCTATAAAAGGTGCAAGCCTAAGAGCACCAAAGGGGGATATTTTATCATATCGGAGAGAGACATTCTTTTGAGGAGAGCTTTCCAGACTTGGAGAGTTCTCTTTGAGATCACGTGTACGATGGAGCTCTAATGAATTGAAGAGCATAACACCTACTATTTCAACATCAGATTATAGTCTTTGACCCATAGCTTTGGGGCAAAGAGGGTAAGGTTTACTTTAGCGGCCGTTGTCTTGGACAGTGGCCCGTAGGCTTAGCTTAGATAGACATAGCTTCTTTTATTCTGTTTCTTTATGTTTTCATATCATTAGCATAGATTTACATGATTTTATGGCATAGTTTTATCATATTTCCATTACACTCTTTGATTACTAACAACCTCATCCGGGAGGCAATCTCGGACACCTAAATGTGCATTGTTGTTTCATTGCTTGCAGGGCCACAGGTACATCGAACGAAGATTGCAACATACGAGAGCAAAAGGGATCCCTCTAGGAAATAGACCTAGAGAAGGAGGCATCTGTAAGCCCTCATACATTTTCATGTGCAGAACTAGGAAGCTTTTATAAGCGCACCACCTCTTCATGGAAGGGGCACTCCTTGCCTATTTGTAATTTATAGTATCAAAATGGGTATCCCTAAGAGGGACCGACATGTAACCGAGCTTCAATATCAATAAAGAGATCCATATTTTGTTATTTCATGTTATATGCTTTTTCCTCTTGTCTTTCCATTTTATCTTTGGTATTTTAAATAGCATTGCAAGTAGGGTTTAGAAAAGGGACCGGTGCGTGCATTCTCGGGGTCACTACAGATGGCGATCATGGTGGGACCACCACTAATTTTTCATTTTTTACTAGAATACTAACTTAATTTTATGTGCAGGTCTAGCTGCTCTGAGCTACAATGGCCAATAGAGCTTAGCCGCTCTGAGCTACAATGACCAAGAACCAGCCGCTCTGGTCAACAATGGCCAGGATTGGAGTGCAGTAGAGGTCAAAACATAGACTCTCTGAGCTGGATCAAAGGTTGGTATAGCTTCTCTGATATTTTATAGCTTTCTGTCTACTTCTGTGTGTTTAAAATAGAGAACTTAAAGCACATTTATGTTTGGAAATTGAAGGAATAAAAGAAGAAAGAATTAAGCATTGCACATATCTTAGATCTCCTTTTAAATTTTCCACTAGGCATTGCTAGGAACAATGGCTTATGCCTAAAAATTTCACCCTAGAATCCAATGTGCTAGACATTGTATGTTGTTTGCTTGCTTTGAGGCCCTGCTAGAGGCCATAGTTGCACGAGATAAAGTGCGCTCATACAAATCATAGTAGTTCATGCATCTTTCTGAATATTGAAATGTATTTTTGCACTTAGGCATATAGGAAAGATTCATTGCTGCTATATGATGCACTTTATGATACGCAAGCTTAAAATGAACACCACACATGCACATCTCATTTAAAACATTGGAGAGTTGGATTTCATCACCAACCTTCAATTCAGTCCAGTGACATTGGAATTCATCTCCTTCCACTGGTTTTCCCCCTAGAGCTTCCTAGAAATGGATTGAGAAACTTACTTATAGTGACACTAAGTTACTTGTGTTCAAACTATCTCCCACTATTGGAACAATCATTGGTTCAGAGTGGAAGAGCTAGGTGAACCCTCCATTGGGTCTTCAACGGTGTACCCTAGCTTCTTTTGAGAAAATCATGTTTGGCATGAGTGTACTTGATTGTCACTATGGATGAGTCTTCTCATTCTTAATCCAAGAACAAGAGCAAAGAAATCGAAAGAGCAACACATCAAAACACATCAAATAGTCTAGGGCACACTCAAATCGGTAATCAAGATAAACATTTGTTTGGTATTGTGTGGTCATTCCTAATTTGCAACTCAAAATATCAAGTCATAAAACAACATGGTCAAAACAAGAAGTAAGCACCCTCGATCTGATATCGAGGGAGAGACAGAAGCAATTCATGCCCATAGGCGGAGTCATAGTAACATTGAATGACCTACCCATAAGACCATGAGACGTAGCTCCATGAGCCTAAGGGGTGATAACTCAACCCTTGGGGGATCTCCTCGAGAAACCCCAAGTAAGGAACCACATCATGGAACAAAGTCACATAAACAAAAAGAGGCTTCATAACCATCCTCATCAAGGAGACATGAGGAGACCTCAAGGGCCTCCTCTAAACACATAGAAACATCTCAAAGATGTGAGGAAGCTTCAAGGGCTTCCTCCTCACATGGACATAAAGAAGGTTCTAAAACCCATTCTTCACATGGGGATGATGAGACTACTACATCTCCATCCACATGGAGGAAACATGTTACCACCAAGCCCTCTTCATCAAGAAGGCAAACAAGAATTGCAACACCTCAAGACTCACAAGAAACATATGAAATAGGTCTGCCCACTGAAGGGCAGGAAACTAGAGCTACATCTAGTCATGGGAATCATATAGAAGAAACCCTTCACACAAAAGGAAATATTCCCATAGACTATGACCTCATAGGAGTAAATGGCACCCCATGGGACCAGCCATGGAAAACAAGATAGCTAGATGGGTTGGATCGATTTCCTACTCAACCAACTCAAAGAACTATAGCTACTGAGAACTCTGCATCTGGAAGCTCATGAACTATGACTTCTAAACATACCTCCTAGTCTAGGGGTACCTCAGAGTGACCCCATAGAAGATGCATGGAGTCTGATCATAGGGATACTCAATAGTACACTAAACAAGTCATATTAACTAGCAAGAGTACAGATACAATAGAAACCCCCTCGAGGAATCTATGAGTCAAGACAACAAGAACAGAGTCAGATAAACATGAGTCTTCTATGATAGCACAAACTGACCGAATGAGGTGGTTAGAAAATGCATTACGTAAGGAGCGAGAGCTAGTAGAAGCTCTCGAACAAGAGAAACAAAGAGAAAGACTCTTGCACCAACATGAGCAACGCTTAAGAGAGCAAGCTGAGTGGCTAGCTCTTAACAATTTATAGGCAAATGGTGGTGACCAACAAAGAACAAGACACACTGACTCACCTAAGGAGAGGCGCACTAGACAAGATAGCCCACAATGAAACCCCCCACCAAATCATGAATGAAATCCAACTAATGGGGGAAGGGCAAACATAGCAAACCAGGATCATAATCCTGGGTCCCCTCCTAGGAGAGAGGAAAATGGAACAAATCAAATGGATAGAGAGTTACCTCCATTGCCAATGTGAATAGGCTTACAAGAGGAGGAAATCCATGCATCAAAGGCATTTCAAGAGCTTGCTGAAAAGATGAAAACCTTTGAGAAACAAGAGGCAATTGGGAACTCACCAACATTGAGCAAGATACACAATCAACCATTGTGCCCATCAATCCCTAGCCCTCCATATCCTAAGCACTTTGAGATGCCTAGGTTAGAAAAGTTTAAAGGTGAAGAGGATGCACAAGAGCATGTCACCAATTTTATCAATGCCTATTTTCATCTTGAAGACAATGATGCTCTCATGCTAAGAACATTCATAATGACATTTTTAGGTGTTGCCACTCAATGGTTCAACCAACTACCTAAGCATAGCATAACCAACTTTGAACAACTAGTAAATGCATTCTTGAAGCATTTCTCCTTTGGTGCTAAGAAGAAGGTGAACCTTTCAGACCTGGCTAACTTGAAATAGTATGATGATGAGCCAGTAATGGATTATGGGAATAGATGGAGAAAAGTCATGGCAAAATTATCATTCTCCATTCCCATAGAAGAGATCATTCGCATGTTCACCAAAATTTGTTCTAAACATATCTCCCTCTTGCTACAACTCCAATAGTATCCTTCATTTGAAGAAGCTCTAGCACAAGCCAAGCTCATCGAAGAGATAAAAGTAGATGAGGGAACCATTAAGCTCCAAAACAAAAAGGAGTGGAACAAGAATGGTAAGAATGACAAGTATAAGTAGAAGTAGGGCAACCCTGCTCTAGTCAATCAAGTCATATTAGCTACACCCAAGGATGGGGGTGCACAACAACCATAGAACTATCAAGCACATCCCCCACCAACCAACTATGACCAAAAGAACAATCAAGGAAGAAATCGAGAATGCAAGCCACCTCGTTATTTCATGCCTCTGACAGAATCAATGCAATCAATATTTAATCAGTTGAGCGAGGCTAGGAGGATCAGATTTCTTGATATACCTCTTATAGATCCCAACCATCCTAAGCCAAAAGGATATAGGGAAGATCAATTTTATCCTTATCATAGGATATCGGGGCATGACATTGAGGCTTGCATCGGGTTTAAGCATCAAGTGCAAAACATGATTGAGGTGGGAGAACTCAAAGTTGACAATCCACTGGCTCTCGATAATAGAGACATGGGCATATACAGAAACCCATTGCCCAATCATGAGGCCCCTCGAGAGCAAGGGGCCCAAGTCAATCAGGTTTGAGCTGACATACCTACCCATGGATGCATGGGGATGGTTGATATTGTTAACATAGCAACAAGGACTAGGCGGTATGGTCAACCACAACCACCTATAGCTCCCATGAACATCCCAGCTACCCCTAGGCAAAGGCAAGACAACCTTCTAGGTCCACCAACGTGACCTGTGGTAACTATTCGGAGTAGATTGGAGCAAAACCTATAGATGACTCCAGCTAAGTTATCCATCTATGAGCTCATACAATAGTCTCCAAAGCATAGGGAGACTCTAATGGAGATTTTAAGAACAATTGAGCTTCAACCACAAGATGTGAATGCATTCACTCACTTTGTGGGACAAGTGCAAGAATGCTAGGAACCTGTAATCCGATTCTATGATCATGAGATTAAGATAGTTTCTGCTGCCTTACTAGACCCTCCGCTAAACATTGTAGTGGCCATCAATGACTTACCTTTCAAGAGGGTTTTGGTCGATACAGGTTCATCGATTAACATCATTACAACAACTGCAATAGAGCACCTCAAGATACCCAAGACCAATATCATTCCAGGAGCTTACACATTGAGAGCTTTTAATGATGCTTTATGCAATACTATGGGAATGATAGTCCTACCCATCAAGGTGGGGCACAAGACCATCCCCATGATGTGTCATGTCTTGGAAGGAGCTATGCAATATAACATCCTCTTAGGGCATCCTTGGATAAGGGCCATGAAGTGTGTGCCTTCGATCTTGCACCAATGTGTCAAGTATGTGCATGAAAACAAAGTCTATGTGGTTCTGGCCGATGAAGAGCCTTTTAAATACATCAATCAGGTGGACATTCTAGGAGAATTCATGATCCCTTCTACTCACCTATATGTGGCACCTTCATCCCCAACCACACAAGTGGATAACAAAGACAAAGGGGTAAGAAAAGACCCATGCACATCAACACCTCCTAATGGACTCAAGATAGTCAATGCTTCTAAAGTACCATCAATGTCAAAACCAAAATATAATCAGAAGCTAAAGGCACCCTTAGTTAAGGAAGAAAGACCCAAAGAAGTGCCAACTATAGCCATTGCTGAAATACCAAGTCCTATGGAAGAGGAAGATCCTCAAGATCAAGATGAAGATAGTGATTATCACCCTGCTTCACCAGTATCATCCGTGGGGTCATCCACATCGCATGCATCAATACACTTGGCAAGTATAGGCATAGGAGAGTACCTTGTGTAGAACATTACCTTTACACCTATCATTGAGTCTACACAAGACATAGGGAGGCCTAAAGACTTGAGGCCACTAGTAGGAATAGTGGTTCCACTTGGAATCCCTCCCAACCAAACCAATTTTGTCTATGTCAGCCTGGACTGTGCTCATAAGTCTTCAGATATAGAAGAGGATGGTGATGAATTATTCATAGTCAATGTTCGTTACCTCTCTAATCTTGAGTTTTCTCTAAGCTACTTTGAGCATTGCCATTGGCATGGCTATGGCCTTGGCATATATGAGCAGGGGCGTAGGCGGCCCTACGAGCCACTATATCAGCTTCCCTCCGATAGATTTGGCTTAGGTTATTATAGCGGAGGTCGAGATGACTCTCTTGTAGCAGCATTGGAAAGATTAAGCATAGGGTTGGGAGAAGACATTGATTTCATTCCTTATCACCCCTTAAGAATAGCAAATTTGAGCAATAGACAAGTGGCCATGGTAAACATACCACCTCCAAAAACTTATCATCCAAACACCTCAATTGATTCCACCCCAATAGGGTACAACTCATGGGATGAGGAGAATGGATATGAGGCAAGTGATGATGAGGCACAACTTGGCTTAGCCTATCAGGGGCCTCACTATTTGCAAAGATTCACATGGTCCATCCATGATGAGAGTGGATATACATCAGATGAAAGTGACTATGAATCAGAAGACTCAATAGAAAGAGCTTACTTAGGCCTAAGCCATCAACCCCTGACTTTGGGGCAAGAGACAAATGCAAATGGATTCTTCATAAGTGATGAAGAATATGAAGATGAAATAGAGATGGCCTACTTGGGGCCAAGACATGAGCCCCTTGTATTAGGGCTGCATACCAATGCTAACAGTTTCTGGATAAGTGATGATGACTTTGAGGATGAGACCGAGATGGCTTATCTTGGACCTCACCACTTGCGGCAAGTCAACGAGCTAGTAGAGAGAGAGGCGGCACTTCATGCCATAGACCCTCATCTCCAATTTTTGGGGAGACCTATTGACCTAGCTGCCATTCATCGGATGGTCAACCCCCCTCCACCTACATTCAGAGAGTAGTTAGAGCCCAATGATCCTATTGTCCACCCTACTCATGGGCCAGATCCAGAAATTCCCATTCCTCCAGAACCTCATCATGAGTATGGAAGGGAAACCCCTGAGACAAGATCGCACCCATGTGGTCCTAGAGATTTCATCCCATCCATCAACATGATCTCCATTGATTTGACCACTCCACTTCATAATCCAATAGATCCTACCAAATCATTGCATCTTGATGTAGAGGCTATTGATTGGGATCATGCTAATTCACCCATAAATCTAGAAGACCTCTTCACCAATGAAGAGATGTTACAACCATTCCATTTTGCATCAGGTTGTACGTATGACGTCTTCCATGTTGGTTTGGAACCTGAGTCACTAGGTCCTATAAATCCCATCGATGACATTCATTTGATACCCATGCCTCATCAGCTAGAGGATGGGTCACATATGGCTATAGAAGCGACTTTCGAGGTGGACATCAATGATGATCCTACCCAACCAAGGAGAGTCAAGTTTAGAGAAAGTCTATCTCCAGAGGAACAAGCCATCCTAATTCCTCTCCTCAAGGAGAGGCCAAATATTTTTGCTTGGACTTACAAAGACATGCTAGGGATAGATCCAAAGTTAGTCATTCACAACCTTTCATTGGATCCCATGAAGAAGCCAATCAAGAAAAAACTAAGGAAAATGCATCCAACCATCACTTTGATGGTGAAGAATAAATTGCAAAAACTACTGGATGCAGTATTCATAGTTCCTATCGACTACCCTGAGTGGGTGTCAAACATGGTACCCATAGGGAAACCTGATGGAAGAGTCTATATCTGCATGGATTTTAAGGATTTAAATAGGGCAACACCAAAGGATTCATTCCCATTGCCAAACATAGATGCTCTTGTAGATGCAACCGTAGGTCATGAAATGCTCTCCCTAATGGATGGTTTTTCTGGATACAACCAAATCTGGATTAAGCTCGAAGATCAACATAAAACTACTTTCATTACTCCATGGGGAACATTCTGTTACAAAGTGATGCCATTCGGTCTCAAAAATGTTGGTGCCACATATCAGCGGGCCATGACATACATATTCCATGACTATATGCATAAGATCTTGGAAGATTACATGGATGACTTACTAGCCAAGTCCCTATTGTGGCAAGAGCATGCCGAAGTCCTTAGACAAGTCTTCGATCACCTCATAGAACATAATGTCCGATTGAATCCTAAGAAGTGTGTATTTGGCATAACTTCTGGCAAGCTTTTGGGATTCATCGTATCCAAGAGAGGCATCGAAGTAGATCCTACAAAGGTAAAGGCTATACTAGAAATGGCCACCCCTACCAACATTAGGGAGTTGAGGAGCCTACAAGGCAAGATAGCATCCATCAAAAGATTCATCGTGCAATTATCAGATAAATGCAGACCTATGAATAGGTTGCTATGCAAGGAAGTCCCCTTTCATTGGGATGAAGAATGCCATCAAGCCTTTGTAGAGATCAAAACTTATCTGGCAACACCACTAGTATTGGCTCCACCAAGGCTAGACATACCATTTTTACTATATATATCGGCTACTGATTTTGCATTGGGCACCATGTTAGCCCAAAATAATGCACAAGATAAAGAGCAAGCCATATATTACATTAGTCGCACCTTGGTGAGTTATGAGCTAGGATATGCGTATGTCAAAAAGTTGTGTTTAGCAGTGGTCTTTGCAACTCGAAAGTTGTGACACTACATGTTGAGCCATACGACCTACGTCATATCAAAACAAAATCCTTTGTAGTACATGATGAGCAAGACATATCACAATACACGTACCACAAAGTGGATCATGCTATTGACAGAATTTGATCTAGAGTTCGTAAGCCAAAATTCCATCAAGGGATAAGTCATAGCAGATCAATTAGTAGAGGTGCCTCTTCAGGATAACAAGCCTCTCACCATAGAATTGCCTGATGATGTGGTCTTTGCATTATCAGATCCACTAGAACTCGAAGAACCTAAGAAATAAAGAGACATGTCATTATTCTTTGATGGTTCAAAGTGTGAACAAGGAGGTGGAGTAGGGATTGTCTTTATCACACCATAGGGTGCTCCATTGCCCTTATCATTCAAACTAGACTTCCCATGCACAAACAACAATATAGAATATGAAGCATTGATCTTGGGACTCCAAACAGCCATAGCAATGGGCATTAAAATATTGAATATCTTTGGTGACTCCTTGCTCATAGTAAACTAGGTCAAAGGACTATTCCAATGTAGGTGCCCACTCCTGAAGACTTACAAGGAACTTGTTGACACCTACTTAGCTCAGCTAGAATGGTATGACATCGAGGCAATCCCTCATACATCGAATAGATTTGTAGACACCATGGCCTCTTTGGGATCCTTAATCCCTCAGAATCCATCCACTAATTTTACAACCATCCATGTGAAAGTGCTTTCGCACTCAACAATATGTCATGAGGCTTTTGACAATCAAGAATCAATCAACATGATCAACATCGAACCAAATCAGGATTGGTCCTTCATAGCTAGATATTTCTTGCAAACAACACCTTGGGGGTCTTTGATCTCCCAAGGACCTATAGAGTGTGGTGCAACCATATACCATAGAGTTGTTCCTCAATCCATGTTCACTACCTCAAAAATGCAGGAAGAGCAAGTTGTCTATTCTATAGAAGTTGTGGCCTATCAGGATTGGCTTTCCCAACTATGGGACTTCCTGAAGCTTGGAATAATACCTCAAGGTTTGTCACATACTGAAAGGTGAACGTTCAAGCAGAGAGCAACAAGATACATTTTTCTAGGAGAAATCCTCTACAGATGAGGATATGATGGAGTATTGCTCCATTGTCTTGAGCCCTAGGAAACATCTTGGGTAGTTTTGCAAGCTCACGATGGAACATGTGGAGGCCATTTTAGTGGCATGGCCATCATTAAGTGCATCTTGAGAATGGGTTACTATTGGCCCACCATGGAAAAGGATTACTATGAGTATGTCAAGAAATGTAGTAAGTGCTAGCATCATGCAAACCTAACGCACTTACCATCGCAAGCTTTGCAGCCCATCCAGGTAGCATGGCCATTCTCACAATGGGGACTAGACTTGATTGGGAAAATCTCACCCCCATCCTCAGGTCGACACACATTCATCATAATGGCCATATAATACTTCACTAAATGGGTAGAAGCGATCCCCTTAACATCAACAACTAGACCAAGGATTGTGGAGTTTATACTCCACAATATCATAAGTCATTTTGGGGTCCCTTCTAAGATAATATCGGATAATGGGCCATATTTCAAGAACAAAAATGTGTGTGCTTTAATGAAAAAATACCATATTCAGCATAGTTTTTCAATGCCTTATTATCCACAAGAAAACGGGCAAGCAGAAGCCTCAAACAAAATAATAGTCTCCATTTTGAGGAAGATAGTGCAAGAAAATCACAAGGATTGGCACATGCAGTTGCCTCTTGCACTATGGGCATACAGGACTAGTATATGAATGCCCACTAGGGCAACACCATTTTCACTAGTATATGGCACTGAAGCCATCATGCCTCTAGAGTTGGAAATCTTGACTCTATGCATAGCATTAAAGGACTTCATAGATGATGAAGTTGCATGACAAGGCCACCTTGATCAGTTGATGCTTCTTGATGAACGTCGAGTCAATGCTTTAGAGCATCTTTATGTTTACCAAGATCACCTTGCATGAGCTTACAATAGTAAAGTCCACCTAAGGGAATTCAAGGTTGGAGATCTAGTGCTCAAAGAAAACCAGCAAAATTCAAATCTGTCATCGCATCTACGAGATAAGTTCATAGCAAACTGGATAGGTCCATATATGATTTCAATGAGAGTTGGGCCTGGAGCATATCACCTTATATCATTAGATGGTGTTGAAGAGCCTGAACCTCTCAATATCATTCACTTAAAGGCATTTTACACATAAACACAAAAACATTCAAATATGTCATAAAATTAAAAAACATTCAAATATTCATAAAAACATAAAATTCAAAAATACAATCAAAGGCTCCAAGGGTAATTCATACCGCTTGGTCAAAATCAAATCAAAGGCTCCAAGGGTAATTCATACCGCTTGGTCAAAATCAAATCAAAGGCTCCAAGGGTAATTCATACCGCTTGGTCAAACATCAATTCAAAAGGCTCCAAGGGTAATTCATACCACTTGGTCAAAATCAATTCAAAGGCTCCAAGGGTATTCAAGCCGCTTGGTCAAAAATCAATTCAAAGGCTCCAAGGGTAATTCAAACCGCTTGGTCAAATCCAATCAATCAAAGGCTCCAAGGGTAATTCATACCGCTTGGTCAAACATCAATTCAAAATCCCCAAGGGTATTCAAACCGCTTGGTCAGAATCAATACCAAAAGCCCCAAAGGCATAATAAGCCCTTTGGTCAAATTAATCAAAAAATACAAAAACAACGTAAAATCAAAAATACAAAAACAATTGCACTTCACATTTTGCATCCACATCATTGCATTACATTTTCACATACATTACAATTGTATATGTCATGAGAGCCTTAAAAGTGATACCACAGTTTGTCGCACAAGTCATTCATATCCATACCTCCATCCACATGTGTGTAATTGTGTTTTTCAACACAACCATTATTTGTTGCTATACATAATAAAATAAGGCTTTTTGGTTAGTCAACCACACCTAGTAATCTTATCAACTTTTGAGGAAAACAACTTTGATTAGTAGAAGGTAAGGCCTAGTTGTGATAAAGCCTTGGATATTCAAGATCCCATCACTAATTGAAACACTAAAATCCTAGTTGGTACAAGGAAAATATGAAAGCTACAAAGTGGTCTAGGTTACCTTAGGTGAAAAGGATCTTCCTTGCTTATCCCCCTGTGCAACCGGTTTAAAGGTGCTGAGAATTGGCAAAAGGACAAGCTTTACCCTATCAAAATCCCTTGCTTAAATCAAAATAAGCAAAAATCCCAAAGCAAAGTACATATTCAAAAGGCCAAGCATACAATCCATATTTCAAAGCAAAAATCCGATACACAAATAAAAAAAATAAAAAAAATCAAGCTCAAAAAAATCAATAAAAAATAAATAGTGATTTTCATCACTACGTATGAGCAAAATAAATAGTGATTATCATCACTACAAAAAAATCCCCGCTCAAAGAAAAAATCAAATCAAAATAAATAGTGATTTTCATCACTACATATGAGCAAAAATCCAAAGCCAAAAAGAAGGGAATAAAGCTTGAATCCCTGGAATTCTCAGCATTGTACAAAACTGGAAGGAGAAATCCTTACGCATGATGATATGTCTACCACAATTGCTTCATGCATTTGTGTAGACCAATGTTTGAATGTGGATGAGCTAGCTTAGGTAACCCAATATTGCCTAGTGGTATAGTCCAACTAAGTCCAACATAAGGATGAGATGAACACTTGAGGATCCCCGATCTTAGCAATGGGCTGAAAGAATCCCGCCTGACATCGAAGGAAATGCTTGAGTTCTATCTCAAAATATACAATCACATGCACACACAGAGATCATGAAAAACTAGGTCCATGGTAAAAGCCTTACTTTTCAAAAGTCTAAGTGGTAAGTAGACAACTGTTGATAGGGGAACTAGAGTGATTGAATCTCCGAAAGCCCCAAAAATTCTTACATAGCAACAAATCATAACATCATTCACACCATCATATTCTTTATAAGATCCTATAAATTAGGGGGTATCAACATAGTAGGACAGATACCACATATATATTAGAAATAGTATATAGACGACCACTAACTACTTTATATCTTTTAATTTACAGAAACTTATTAAGAAAATACATTACACACCATTACATCTCATATATGAATACTTAATCAATTCTTATGATAGGAGTGATTATTTAAATTCATGATTATTTTTTTACTTTCTATGGTATCACCCATTAAGATTGTCAATGTCATATGCATTCCGTATGTTTTAAGTGATTAGAGCATACAGGTTCATTTATACCATTCCATCACATAAGTTAGATGCATATAATTAAAGCAAAAATTAAACATGCATTTAACAATAACATTTGCATCCACAAAAACAAGTCATTAATCATCCATAAACCACATCATAAAACATATAGGCAATATCCATTTGCATACCAAATCATAAATTCATCATTCATCATCAAAATACATCGCATCATATCATCAAAACATATAAGCATCTACACATCCATCTAAGCATCTTCAAATATCATCTATCATCTAGCATATTCATCAAATCATCATAATACCATCATCGCATCATATCATAAAATAAAATAATAACAAAAACATAAAGCAATAAATGATACACATAATGAGTCATAAAAAGCAAATCTATCATAAAAGTATGTGTGTCAAGTCCAATGGATATACAAAAATGCCCATGGGCTACAGTCATCTAGGTCAGTCGACCTCAAAAATGAATCAAGGACCAAGTAGAGCATCAATCAAGTATCAGGCCTGAGCCCCCTGCATCACCTCCTCTAGTGCTACCTCCCCTATGGTGGTATCATGAGTCGAGTGATGTGAGCCTGTAGGTCTCTCTATTCGAGTCTGGGTCCTCTGGCTAGGATGGGTGGAAGACTACCCCGAGGTGGAGCGCCCATTGACCTGTGAACCACCCACACCTATTGGATCCTTAGGGACAATCCCATGCCTCCTAAGCTACATCTGAAGAAGGGTAACATGATCCATAAGTCCCCGGATCTGCTCCTCATGCTCATCCAATAAAGACTGAGATGTCCCACATCTACCCTTGAACCTACTTCTGGAGCCTCCTATGGTGTAGAAGGAGGAACAACAAACTACATCCTGACATCACCACCCCCAATAGTAGCCTATAGAGCCTATATCTATGCTGAGAGCTACTCAATGGTAGCATCTCACCATTGTACCTAGATCTTAGTGGCCTAAAGCTCAGCCTCGACCTCATGCAACTATGCTCTCAGAGGAGAGTCTCTCTCCTTGGGCTCTAACTCCTCCTCCTCCTCAAGAATATTAGGATCCTCTACTACCACCTACTCTGGGTTGGCCCCATACCTCGGTCTTGGCTCGAACCCTACATCCTATCGGATCTATGCCATCACCCCTACCATCATCCTCACACCCTAGGCTATCGATGCCATGCCACATCCGATCACCCCACCACTGAGAGTAGGCCTCTGTAACTCCCCCAACCACTGTAGGGTCTATGACTGGGGTATCCTCCTCATCTGAAAGCTCTATGATCTATCATGGAGGTAGGTCCTTCTCTACTGTGAGGTGCCTATACAAGAATGGTATCAAGGGCACATCCTACTGCAATTTGTACTAAAGAACTCGAGAGTAGAAGAAATACTCTCGGATGGCAATCTTATGGCCAATGAGCCATCGCTCATATCATGTCCTAGCAGTAAAACTAGCTGGATCATCCCAAGTAGGACACTCATAGTAAGGCCACCACATGACATCTCTGACCAATAGTCTGGTGAAAGCATCAGTATAGTGGGATAGCTCCCCTACAAAAGTGTGGCTCTTACGCTCCTCGTGCTCTCGAGCCCATCTGGCAGCATAGCACTATGTCCGAGCATCGACCATTATGATCTTGATCGGGAGCCCCTTAGGGTGATCTACTATAATGTGCTCCCATCCCCAAACCTGTAGGAGCAAGCTACAGTAATGTTGACATGTCCCCATCGATGGATGTGGTACAACTCATCGTAGCACTAAGCCAATAGCGATCTACCCCATGCATAGATGATAGGCTCCTCGCTATCTAGTAGGTCCTGCACCATCGCCAAGAGGTTCCAAGGGAACCTCAAACTCGAGTAGTCTAGGATAAGAACATTGTTGATCACCATCAACAACATGACATGCCTCATTGTGAAAACATGAGCATCATACCAAGCTTTGATAGATACTCCCCTAGACCTATTCTCGGAGGGCCTATGTAGAGCGTGCTCCAAACACCCGAGCATAGATGGCCACCTGATCATTAGTGGTTGATGAAATAATGGGCACCCCATCGAATGGGATCCGAAAGATCCTATAAATATCCTTCGGTGTGATAGTCATCTCGTCGGGTGGAAGGTGGAAGGTGTTGGTCCATGGGTCCCAACGGTGGGCTAAGGCCATAAGATAAGCCTGGTCGGCCATAATATGGGGTAACCTGATGATGTACTATAGCCCATGGGCCTTAAACCACTCCCAGTCAGTGTCATCAAATCTAGGAAGCAGGTCAAGTAGGAGCTTCGGGTCTCAGGCCCGAGTAGTGAGGATCTAAGCAAAGCAGAAGAAAGACAAAACATAACTACAGTGCATCTAAGGCATAATTCACAATAAACATGAAAATGGTGCAAAAGAGTATGAGTTACTCTAAATATAAGCAAAATAAGAATAAATTGCACCTAATCAAGCAAAGCAAAATTCAAAAATTCATAAAAAATTCAACAAAATAAAAAAAAAACAAAAAAAAAGGCTCAAGCTTTAGCCGTTGTCGCCTATAGTGGCTGAAACCTAGTCATGGAGAGCGATGGCCAAGACCCAATGGTCAAATTTTTGACCATTGGGATTCAAGCTTGGCTACTCTGAGACAATGCTCGAGGCCGCTCTAAGCGACAAGACAAGGGAGGCATGGCAAACCCATGAACCCTTGGCTAGAAAATAAAAAAAATTACAAACTAACAAAATAATTCAAAAAAAATAATATAGGGAGGGAAAACAAATAGAATGGAAAGCAAATTTCCCACCCAAGCATCAAAACTAGGCTAAGTTCAAAATGCCCAAAATGGCGGTAAGGTGAATAATTAAAAAATTTCAAAAACCCTAGGTTGAAGCCACTGATATAAAGCAAAATTGGGGACTAACCCACCATAGCAAAAGGGAACCTAAGCCTAATTACGAAGTTTGTTCATTGCCAGTAGGTTTAGTGAGGTTCATTTTGCTCATTACTTAGTGAGGTTCAGTTTTACTTAGACAAAGAAAAGAGAGCTAGGGTTTTGAAGAGAGAAATACCCGAGAAGCTCTAGCTCCTCCAATAGTTGATGTCTCACCCTATGCAACCATATCCTCAGCACCAACAAGTTTCAAAGTCACAACCATCATCGTCGCACCAGAGCTCTAAAAATGAATCTTCAATAGTGAAAATGATAGGTCAAACCCTAGAAAAACAAATTTTTATATTTCCTTAATTACACCTTGGCCGCTATTGACGTCAATGGCCCAAACTTCTTGGCCACTCAAGGTGACAACGGCCACAAGCAGGAACTCATAGGCCATTAGACCTGACAACGGCCAGATCCATAGAGCAAAATAAGGGATTTTCTCCTTGAGGGATCCCACAAAAATAATAAATAAACACACTTTGGTGGTTTAGGATCATCAAAATGTTCAAAATAACAAAAAAATCACATAAAATCACAATCTCAAGCAGGCCTCGTATCCAGTTACCTACTCTATCCACTCGACGATTGCAATGATTTGCACTCCATGTATTTCGGTGAGATGAGTAGATAACCATAAGGCCACTTGGGGCAAAAACAACTCATTTTGGAATTACGATATGTCACCCTTCAAACCCGAAGAAGATCAAGATGGTCGGACTGCTCCACGGGTGCGAAGGGGTCATTCTAATTCCCCTATGACATCAAAAACATTAAGTCAAAGTGATACAATCTAGGCATAAATAGAATCACTCATCCTAACTCCCTAAGAAGGCTATTGATAGTCGGACCGCTCCTCGGGATAGGGATGGATGATTATCATAAGCAATTGGAATCACACTTGGATGTGGGATTGCCCATTAAAAGCAACAAATGCTAGAAAGGAACCAGATTAGTCATATTGGTCAAGCGACTTGTCGCTTCATTCATTGTCATTTCTTCACCAACTCATTGTGTGAAGAGGTAGTTCAAAATTTCAACATAATCATAATCAAAATCAACAAAATATCACTCGATCATAACAAAATCATGTTCATCCTATGAATCATTGCATACAACAATCACAAATTTCCCTTGTTTGTTGGGAATGTAAGTAGACATGACATCTTTAATTGTAGCTCTCCTACCGATCAAAATTGTTGTAGCAGCTGAAGCTACCCGATTGAGTTTGAGGAATGAGTGCAATTTAACATGCAAAAGCCACTGAGCTAAGTCCTCCAAATATTGAGGCAATGATTCAAGGGATGCATGCCATCTTGCATGATTGGGCCATCCGACATTGATCAGACCATTGATCACCATACACCCTACAAACAGATCAGTCTACATTTTTGCTCAGCGTTGTGTTTTCCACACAACGCATCGCAAAAAGGGGCATCTATAGACACCTAAATCATGTCATGCTTAGGGGAGCTACTCACATAGACACACTCATAAGATCATAAGACATAATATTGGACTTTCCAAACATCAACAGTGGTTCTCACCACTCATTTGGGGCCTTTTCAAGCCATCCAAGCTTGGCCACTCAAACCAAGAGTGGCCAGATCCTAGCCGCTCAAGCCTAGAGCGGCCAGACCTTAGCCACTAAGAGAGAAAGCAGAGATCATAGTGGCAGTACATAGATGACAAGGCTAAGCCATAAGAAGTAGTTTGCCGACAAACAGGCCCAATCTCGGGTGGAAGTGGCAGTCTACATGCAATAAAGGTGAGCGGGAGTGACTTTGCATTCCTTTTCATGACCAGTTCACATGGGAGGTTTGAGTTTGCATTTAGACTTAAGTTAACTGACCTCCAAGCATAAAAAAAGGATAAAATCTTCTCATGCTAATGACCAGTTCACATAGAAGACTCAAGTGGGCAGTTAGATTTTAGTTAACTGGCCTTCAAATATAGACAATGGACAAAATATTCTCATGCTAACTTGCACTACGCATGAGAAATTCATTCCTAGGGCTTGGACATAGACCTAGGGTTTCACACTATAAAAGGTGCAAGCCTAAGAGCACCAAAGGGGGATATTTTATCACATCAGGGAGAGAGACATCTTTTTGAGGAGAGCTTTCGAGACTTGGAGAGTTCTCTTTGAGATCACGTGTACGATGGAGCTCTGACGAATTGAAGAGCATAACACCTACTATTTCAACATCAGATTATAGTCTTTGACCCATAGCTTTGGGGCAAAGAGGGTAAGGTTTACTTTAGCGGCCGTTGTCTTGGACAGTGGCCCGTAGGCTTAGCTTAGATAGACATAGCTTCTTTTATTCTGTTTCTTCATGTTTTCATGTCATTAGCATAGATTTACATGATCTTATGGCATAGTTTTATCATATTTCCGTTACACTCTTTGATTACTAACAACCTCATCCGGGAGGCAATCTCGGACACCTAAATGTGCGTTGTCGTTTCATTGCTTGCAGGGCCACAGGTACATCGGACGAAGATTGCAACATACGAGAGCAAAAAGGGATCCCTCTAGGAAACAGACCTGGAGAAGGAGGCATCTGTAAGCCCTCATACATTTTCGTGTGCGGAACCGGGAAGCTTTTATAAGCGCACCACCTCCTTGCAGAAGGGGCACTCCTTGCCTATTTGTAATTTATAGTATCAAAATGGGTATCCCTAAGAGGGCACCCGACATGTAACCGAGCTTCAATATCAATAAAGAGATCCGTATTTTGTTATTTCGTGTTATATGCTTTTTCCTCTTGTCTTTCCATTTTATCTTTGGTATTTTAAATAGCATTGCAAGTAGGGTTTAGAAAAGGGACCGGTGCGTGCATTCCCAGGGTCGCTACACCTATATTACTAAAATATTAGGCTAGCTAGTGCATTTAGGAAGAATGGAGCTGGAAGCTAAAGTAGAAATTTGAAAAGTAGCAATTGATGCTTGGGGTAGATCTAGAAAAATGGGCATCACCATTTTTGTTGGGAATCTCTAGATGGCAATGAAATCTCTCTCTGCCTTTTGTGCTTCCTAATGAATCTTGGGGAAGGTAAAGACATAAGACTGCCTAATGGCCATGCTTATATCTAAGTTGAAATCTCTTAGATAGTAATACATTGCCTAATAATGTATTGGTCTCAACCCCTCAGGTACTCTCTGCCAACTCAGACTGAATTTGATATTGAAATCTATGATTTCTTCTTGAGGGTGTTTCTAGATAACAGTAAATTGATTCAGTAGGAATAATGGGTATGCTTGCTCGTTGAATTCCTCCACTAGTTTACCAATGAGTTATGCCCAAGTGAATATAGTTTTATTTTCAATAGCTTTGTACCAATAAAGCAATTTTCCTTTCAAGGAAATTATTAGCAATCTTATCATGACATATTCTTCATGGATGTTATGTATCGGGGCTAGTGTGGCTACATATTGACAGTGTTCATAAGTCATCTTTATAGTACCATCATACTAGAGTAGTGCTTTCAAATCCATCGTAGTAATCAGATGCTAAGCTACCAGGTTCAAGGAACCTGTGTGGTTCCATATGGGGTAAGGTAAGATTGGCTGATTTGTAGCCATTGTGATTATATGGGTAGCTGGAGGTTAATTTTTTGCTAACAACAGTACTGGGGAGTTTTTTAATGGAATTATTTGTGTATCCTATATTATGGGCATATGCAAAAGCTATTCCTGGCCACTAAAATGGGATTATATTGAAGGCTACCAAGGTGTAGTTCGAAGAACTCTATGGGCGCTTCTAAATTTCTTGCTTTAGATATGGTTAATATAAAATATGATACATAACCAAAAGCTAGGTAAAGGCTTTCTTAGGATTCCTTTCTGGTGCAGAGTCACCAGGTGATTTATAAACTATTGACAGGGTAAAGCTATTCACTAGGGCTTTGATCTATATATTGCATGGGATTTGGGTCCCACAGGGTATGCCAAAAACTATTGGAGCAAAATCTACCTTTGGTTACGTTTGCACCCAAGACTTTTCCAACATTGAAATACCAGGTTTAAATAGAATTCACCTAGTTCAATCTCCAGAGGATGCTGGTTTCTTGTTTCTTTTATAAAAATGGGGAAAGAGGGAAATGCATAAAGAGATGGAAATATATCTATGGATAGAGGATTAAAATGGTGAGAAGCATAACAGAGAACCAAAACAGAGAAACTAAAACTTCTGGTGAATATCTATTTAAGTGTAAACTTATCTGTGAAGTTAATTGTAGATCTAACTTAACTTTATTGCAGAAATTTAGAATAAGAATTAATGTAGGTTGCATTCAACTTAGATTTATATAGCAATAGATAACACATAAATACTTTATTTGAAACACCAGTGAGCCAAGAACCAGAATGGATGTTCTTTATTAAACTTTTAGAATTTTTCATACAAAGCCTTGTAAACACCTAATATCTGACCATTTATTTGGGTCGCTCATTATATATATAAGATTTTTATATAATAAAACAACCTAAAAGTTGTTATAACATCATACCCGTAGGCTCATTCTAGTTTAGAAGTAGTTGAGGGAGCATGGAATCCTCAACTGGAAGCGGTTGAGATCTTCTTGTTACGATGATCTTCCTTAACCTCCTTAGATATGTTGTGGTTCACTTGGTCTTCAAAACATCGCACCATCATGACTTTTGGTTTGAGTTCTACCCTTGACTTTAGAAGTGTTGCACCATCACAACATTCTACTTCAATTTGGCTCTTGGCCTTCAAAATGTCATGCTATCATGAATTTTCGCTTCAGTTTGGCCCTTGGCCTCTGAAATGTCATACCATCATGACTTTCCACATTAGCTTTTGTCTTTGACCTTAAAAATATCATGCCCTCATAACTTTTCACTTTAGTTTGGCCCTTGGCCTCTGAAATGTCATGCCATCGTGACTTTCCAGTTTAGCTTTGTCTTCGGCCTTCAAAATGTTGCTTGATCATGACTTTTTACCTTAGTCCTGCTCTAGGTCTTCAAAATGTCATGCCACCATGACTTTTCACCTTTACTTCCACCTTGGCCTTCAAAATTTTGCACTGTCATGACTTTTTACCTTAGCTTTATCGTTGGCCTTAAAAATTTCGCTTGATCATGACTTTTCACCTTAGTCCTACCCTAGGTCTTCAAAATGTTGTGCCACCATGACTTTCTGCCTTTACTTCTACCTAGGCCTTCAAAATTTCACACCGTTGTGACTTTTTAGCTTAGATTTTTCTTTGGCCTTCCAAATGTCACTCGATCATGACTTTTCACCTTTATTTTTACCTCGACCATCAAAATGTCACATCATCATGACTATTCTCCATAGTTAGCAAAATATTGAGAAGATTACTCCTTATTTCCCTAGGTGTGGTCATTTTGACCAAAATTATCCCAATAAATAAAAATAAAATAAGGGGTGAAGAGCTTGAATCCCTAGAATGGTTAGTATTCAAAGCCATTGAGTGATCCCCATTACAGCAATGGGTTGAATTAATCATGCTTGGCAATGGGGTAGTTCTAATAAATTTACAAATGAGCTAGCTTTAGGTGGCCTGTATTACCTAGTAGTCTAGTCCAACTGCGTCCAAACTTAGTATCATGATGAACATTTGGTGATTCTCATTACAACAATGGGCTGAATGAATCTCACCTTGCAATGAGGTAGTCTTATGTTCATCTAATATATTCATTTGCACACATAAGGATAATGAATATCTTGGTATTCATAATAAAATTATTTATCTTTCAAGAGTCGTGCGTGGTCATTATTCAACTTTTTATTAATCATATAGGGTGTTTGAGTCTCATGGAAAACCTCAAAAATACCCTATAGAAATAAATCATCTCATAAATAAATCATAATTTTCCTTTTGAGATTTTATTTATTAAGGGATATTCATGAAATAGGATAGATACTGCATGGATATTAGCAATGATATTTAGACGGCCACTAACTATTTTATGCACATATTTTAATTTACAAAATCTTATAGAGAAAACACATACATATCACATCATCTCATGTCATATATGGATGCCTAAATGACTAATTCTTATGATAAAAGTTACCATTTACATTCATGATTTTTATACATCCTATGGTGTCATCCATTAGTTTGTAAAACACATCAAATTAATTCTTTTTGTTTTAAATGATTAAATCATACAAGTTCATTTGCATTAGATCATCCTCATGTAGTTAATGCATTACATTACATATCATCTATCATATCATATCACATAGATTAAATGCATAAGCAATTGAAATTAATTAAACATGCTTTTAACATTCATCACTGCATCCATATATGCATACATAGTAGTACATCTATACATCTAGATCATAGCATATATCATCCATCTAGTGCATGTCATCAATACATTGCATACATATAGCATAATCACATCATAATTTAGGTATTGCATTCATCATTGCATCCATAACATAAAATCAAAACAAAAATATTTGCAAACATCAACTGGGGCATTATCAGTATCATACTTCCCCCAAATCAGCAATTTAACAATCAAGCAACATGGGGTAAATCAAGGTAGCAAGCCTTCCTAATCAACAGCATAATTCAATCCAATCATCAATTAATAATCAATTGCTTGGTTTCCAAAATTTTGTGCCCTTTTTTATATGCTTCATCTACGCTATTGCAATCATATAACAATTTGATAAAGGAAATAAAGTAATCATTTTCACAAATAAAAGATATTCAATAAATGAAGGTGCTCTTTTATTAAAAATGATGACTCTCAATTACAATCTCTTTCTCTTAGGGAGTAACTCAAATTGATACAAATTTTACAATAGTTGAAGCCCCTCAATGGAGAGAGATGCACTTGAATGGTCTTCACTTTAACACCAATCTACTTGAGGGTTTACTAGGATGCCTCCTTCTCAAATATCAAGAGGAAAAGTCTTGAAATATACTTTGTCGTTGAGAAATTTATTATATGCATGTAAATAAAAAACAAAGTACATTAGCAGCACATTAATCCTCTCATGATGAGGCTGATTTCCAAGAAAGTGCATGAAATAGAGAAAATATGTAAAGAATGCATGAACATACGTAAATATGCATAAATTTACCTAAAATATTGAAAAATAAGCATGAAGCAAAGCTTGACACATCTAAAGGAACCTAAATATGCATATAATCTTGTAAATTAAGCATAAAGGAACCTAATATATTAAATCATGTAAAGGAAAGCATGAAGTGCACAAATGAAAGTAAATATGCCTATGAAACTACGAATAAACCTTGGAAATGTATGAAATATTATTGATCTATGCTAAGTTAAGCTAAATGCATGCTAAGAAATGTAAATCTATGGCTAAATTGAAGGATTTTGCATGTCAAATCCTAGCTGTTATAGCTCATAGAAGTTGGCTCTACTAGCCTCTATTGAATCCAGCAACTAAGCCTATAGGCCACTATTGAAAATAGTGGCCAAGAGGAAAGTTTTCTACTCTTGAATTCAAGCTTGATGATGCATAATTCCTTTTTTGAATTGATGAACAAGGGTTGTTGGTGTGTCTAAACATAGATTTACGGTTGAATTATCTCAAACTCATGATGGATTAATGTGGAATGGTAAGCTTGCTCCTCAAGCTATTGGAAACTCCATTGACATGGCAACAATTATCATTCTCCAATTTGACAACACTTCACTACTCCTCAAGAGATGTAAAGTTAGTCTTCAAACTAGTAGAGCTTCACTACAATGAATTCTGAATTCAATTAGAGCTTCTCTTCAATTTTGGGAGGCATATTATCGACTTCCCAAATCCTAATTTTGGCTTCTAAAGGAAGCCAAGATCAAGAATTTTTTGGCTTGAGTAGTTAGGAGGAAACCTATAGAAGCTTCAAAACCCAAAACCACCCAAGAATCATTGCAAATTGGTTAGTTGCAACTGATTTTTCTCAGCTCGGGGAGCCTGATTTGGTTATAGGGCTAGCCACTCTCACTCTGTGTGGCTAGGGGAATGGCTACCCTTAGCCACTATCAATAGTCATGGCTAGTGCTTAGCCACTCTGATCACTAGAAGTTGGGATCTTAGTTATTGTTGACATCAGTGGCTAAGGTTGCATAGGCCTAGAATGCCCTAAATTATTTATTAGAATCACTGCTTAGTCTTGGAAAGATCTAAGCTCATTCATATGGTCTACAAAGGTGCCCATATGAGTAGTCTCCTAAAAATGACATGTTTTAGGTATCTACAGTGTTAAGTGTGACCTTGGGGGAAGAAAAATATAATGTATCATGGATGAGAACATTCAAATAATTTAGCAAGGAGGATTCAAATCTAGAAATGGTGGCCTTAGTGGAAGGAATAAGTTGGGTATTTTCTTTTGCACAGGCTATGATTTTATTTGTTAAAGAGGAAGGGTTCTTGCAATCATTGGAAAAAACTCTTCTATTTATTTCAAACCAAATTTGCCAAAGGAATTGGTGGAGGCAAAATTTCTAGATGGAACTGACGTAGGAGTTATGAAAGGGAGAGGGCCATTGGGTGAAAATATCAATGATGGATTGGGGCTTGACCCACAATATATGAAAGGATTGAAACAAATAATCAATTATGGAAGAGGAAAAAGAACAACCCAAGAAAATATGATGAGTGGATTCCCAAGTAGAAAGGCAAAGGTGGTAGCGATTGGGAATCATGACACCTATTTTGATTAAATTATCAGTGGTAAGAATCCTGTCTTGGATGGCCAACCATGAAAAGAAGGATATTTTGGGAATAAAATATTTGGGCCAAACAAGGTGACAAGGGAAAGAGGACTCAGTGGGCAGCGATAGAAGATCATAGGAAGACTTGATAGAGAAATCTCCAAATGAGGTGGTCTAATATGTTGCTAGTAGGAATAACCATAGAATTGAGGAGTGAAACAAGGGAAGCAAACTCATCAGGATGAGAGTCACAAATGAATGATCTCTAGGATGGTTTTTTATGGTATTGGTTTATGAAGTTAGAGATATTTCATCCCAAAAAGTAATTAGTGAAGTTTTTAAGGACATAGAGAATAGGATATTCAATTAGTAGTTCATATCTAATCCATTTATCATGCAAGAAGTCTATGCTCTATCCATTTTCTAACTGCCATATTACACCTTTACCCATAAAGGGTCTGGTGTGGATCATAGATTTTCATAAAGTTGATCCATTGGTTGGAGCTAGTTCATCAAGGAAGTTAAAATTCTACAAGTACTTTCTCTTTACTATGGTGACCCATTCTGAGCTATCATTAGAGATGATTCTCCAAGCCTGTTTAGCCATCAAGGTGATATTTAACTTTTGTATTCTTCTGATACCTATTACACCATGGTATTTGGCTCTATAAAATTTATTCCAAGAGACAATATGGAATATTTTTTTGTTTTTAGATCCTAACTAGACAAACCTTTTCTAGATTTGTTCAATTTTGGAATAGATGGAGGATGGGGCTTTGAAAATTTAAAGAAAGTAAATCGGGATGCTTTGAAGACAAGCCATAGTGAGAGTAGCTTTAGCCACCTGGGATAGTAGGTTTTCTTTCCATCCTGCCAGTTTCCTTTGAATCCTTTCAATCACATTGTTCCACATTGAAACAGTAGGATTTCCCACAAACAATGGGAGACCTAAATAAGTGCCAAGAAAGGAAGCTACTGCACATTCAAGGATTTGAGCTATTTTGATTTGACACTGAGGAGGAGTATTGAGGAAGTAGACCTTGATTTTGTGGAAATTTACCTTTTGACCAGTAGCCTGTTCATAAAGGAGAAGGATGTATTTAATGACTTTAGCCTCAAAAATAGAGGCTTGTGTAGCCACTAAGGTGTCATCCATAATTTTTTGGTGTGTCACTGGGTTAAGCTGTGAAGCTACTTTGATACCTAAAATAAGACCTATTCTGTAAGAAACTTTTTAAAGTTCTACATAGATATTTTACTACAATAATGAAGAGAAAAGGATATAAAGTATCTCCTTGTCTCAAACCTCCAACACTTATAAAATAGCCTACAATAGACCTAGTGACCAAGATCAAGAACCAAGGAGTGGAAATGCATCCTTTGATGAGGTTGACCCAGTCTGGATGAAATCTAAAATTTAGAAGGATGGCCAAAAGGAAATCCCAATTGACTCTATCATAGGCTTTGTTCATGTCCAACTTGAGAATAAAAGTAGGTTTCTTGGTTTGGGATGAAGAGTGCAAAGCTTCATGAATGGTGATTATTCCATCTATAATGGATCTACCTTTAATAAAAACTTCCTTGACATGTATCAATGATACTGGGAAGAACATCCTTCATTCTATTAGCCATCACTTTTGTAAGGATTTTGTATACTATGTTGCAAAGGCTAATAGGTTTGAAGTCAACCATGGATTTGGAAATGGGTCCTTTGGAAATCAGAGCAATGAAAGTGGAATTAAACTTGAGAGGGATGTACTTGGACACTTGGAACTCCTTAATGGCTAAGAAAACATTAGGGCCTACTATTTCCTAAAAATATTAGAAGAATCTCGGTGGGAACTCATTAGGACCAGGAGATTTATCAGGCTGCATGGAGAAAAGAGCTTGTTTGATATCATCCTTAGAAAAAGGATAGGTTAGCTTGGAATTGATGTCAAGGCCAATGGAATGGGGGATGTTCTAAATAAGGGACTCTTTATGATGCAAAATTTTAATTTTTGTATTATTACCCAAAATGTGGTTAAGGAATAGGTAATTGTTTATAAAATTGTTATAGCACATGAACCTTCCCAATAATTTTTGCAACAAACTTTGTGATATGAGGATACAATGGTCATTTCTTGTACTCCTAATAGTTTTGTGATATTTCCTTCCTATGTTACTTCTAGTTTGATACAAGAATCAAGTATGTATACTCTTATTGAACAAGAAAATAATAAACTTGAGTCTCATGAAGTCTCTCATAATTGGTATAATTCTATGTCTAAGGATAAGAAAGTTATCACTTTTTCTAAAACAAAATTAGAAATGGATCTCCATTCTAATACATGGATCCTTCACTTTAATGGTCCCAAAAATAAGTTCAAGGTAGGAGCAAGAATTTTTCTTAAATAACTTAATGGACTTATTATTACTATGGCATTCCACTTGAATTTTTTGGGTATCACAAATAATTTCATAGCATATGAGGCCCTAATATTAGGACACCTAAACTACCCAAGAGCTAAATTTCAAGTACATTAAAGTGTTAGGTGATTTCAAAATTGTGGTCTAACAAATTTTAAGAGAATATTATGTCAAATATTCATATTTGATCTCTAATAATCAAGTGGATAAAAATATTTTCATTGTCTTTAAATCCTTTTCCATCAAATATTCCTTGAGAGAATAAAATAGTGAGACTAACATCTTAGCCACTTCGACTGGTAGTTTGTTACCGCATAAAAATATTGATGAAACTAATTTTTTCCTTAAAGTTCATGATGAACCTATAATTTCCATCACCTATAGTTTGATGGGTGTTAATGACATTAATGTTAGTACAATATATTTTTATATTCCTCTTCATAATTCTTAGTATAGAAATATTCTCTATTTTCCATATAATCAAACTTACTAGCCTGGGGCTAATGCTAAGAAATGGGCCTAAATTTGTAAAATATCATCCTATGTAGTTATTGGTAGTGTGTTGTTCTTTCAAAATTTGTTTCATGTCCTCCTGTAATTATTTACAAAGCTAGAAGTAGAAAAATCCTTATTTTAAGTAAATAATAAATGCTATAGTAGATACTCTAGTGGTCATTCCATAGCACATATACTTTTATAAATGAAATACTTCTATCCAACCATGGAAGATGATTCTAATAAATATATTCAAAGAGTGTAATGTCAATTTCATAAATATGAAATCCATGCCCTTACCTAGGTTTTTCATCCAATTGAGTTGCCTTGGTATTTTTCCACTTAGGGTTTTGATCTTATAGGACCTATCTTACGAGTGTCCTTTGATAGGCACAAGTTCACCATCACAACCACCAAATATTTTACTAGGTTAATGGAAGTGATGTCTTTAACTAATCAAACAACACTCATTATTTTTAAATTTTTTTTTTATCATATTGTCTCTTTCTCATTCCCTCTACAATCATTTCAAAAATTGGGACCCTTTTCAAAAAATAATGAGAGAATTAACTATAGAACTAAATATTAAACACCACTTTTCCATGTCTTATTTTCCATAAGAAAATGATCAAGTAGAATCAAGCAACACAAGTTTGGTAAACATCTTAATGAAAACTATAAAAAAATTTAAATAAGATTAGCATTAGAAATTCTATCCCACATTATTAATATATCATACAAGTATTTGGATGTCTATAGGGGTAACTCCTTTTTCTCTTATGCATGGTATCAAAGTTGTCTTGCCTCTTGAAATTGAATTACCTTCTTTATATTTTTCTTTAAAAAATATTTACTCGTGATGAGTACCATTAGGAGTATCATAATATTTGCCTTGCCAAACTCACTACCCCTGATGAAAAGTATCTTTGTGAACTTAAGCACAACTTGGCATATAATATTCATGTTGTTAAATAATATAATTATAAATTTTATCATCATGACTTCAAGTCTGGAATCTTGTCCTCAAAATTGACAATGTTCATGAGAAGTGCAAAGAAATTTTTATTTGGTATTAGCTTGGTACATAGATTATCAAGGAACCAATGCAATAAAGTTGTAGACCATTTATGGTATTGAGTTGGAGGAACCCACTAACTCTATAAATGTCAAATACTTTCATGCATAATTTTATTATTGAACTTTGCTTTCTTTTGTTTGCTTGTTGAGCTTGTTTGCTTGGTTATTGTTTGTTTGTCCCATTTGCTTGTTTTTTACATTTTTTTCTACGTCAAGCTTGTACATTATTGAACTTGGGAATTACTTTTCTCTATCTATGGTTTTTCTTGTGTAACTCTTCTCTATTTTCCATTATTACCACTTTAAATAGTGATCTCAACTTTTTAACAATTTTAATTAAAAGTGATAATTTAGTCTTATTTTTAAAAACTACTCCTAATGCATAATTGTTGTCTTATTATTTTAGCATTTTTGAATTTATTATTTTAACCAATGTTTATCATTACAAATTGTATTTTACACCTTTTTTATTTTCCCATCATGATTATTCCCTTTTCTAGTAAGGAGCATCATTATATCTTTAAATTATTCTATTTTGCTTGACTTTAATGCCAGTACCAATGCATTTTTGTGCCATAAAGCATATTTTATTATTTCATGCCCATGCCATTGTTTGTATTGTATATAGCATGAGCATCAAGATAACGTGTTTAACTTCAAGTTTATTAAATTAAAACAATCTAAAAAATAACTTTTATGAAATATTTCAAATCTTGTCTCCCTCTCTCATGTTGATATATCTTCTTTGACTTATCATGCCTAGGTATGCTATAGGATGTGAGTTTTCCATTGTAGTGGCGGCCATATTTTGTTTAACATATTATGCTCATTGAATGTTGTAGTGTGTTTTCTCTCCACTATAGTGATGGTCATGTCTTACTTGATGTATTATGCTTATTAGATACTATAGTGTATTTTATCTCCACTATAGAGGTGGGTATGTCTTGTTTAACACATCACACTCAATAGATATTGTAGCGTATTTTCTCTCTTCTATAGTGGTGGGTATGTCTTCTTTGGTATATTATGCTCATTGGATACTATAGTGCTTTTTATCTAAAATTTAGTGGTGGGAATGTCTTGCTTGATACATCATGCCCATTGGATGTTGTAGTGTGCTTTCTTTTCACTATAGTGGTGGGCATGTCTTGTTTAAGACATCACATTCACTAGATACTACAAAGCATATTTTTTCCACTATTAGTGAGCAAGTCTAGTTCTTTAATGGATTTCTTGTTTTTAGTATGCTCATGTGGCTCTAACCAAGGTATACATCACCATTATCCTTTGTTAGTGATATTATTTTATCCCTCTACCTCCTTGGCATATATTCATTGATAAAAATATTTTGATTATGTCATTCACACATGTATTTCAAATAAATACTGTGTTTTGCAAAAATTATGGTTACAAGAGCAACATGTTATTCAGAACTAAACATGTCATATGAAAATTTAATTTCATGATCAATATAAATATGAATCAATTAAATAAAACAATATCATGTGATCCATATTCAATCAAATTAAAAATTAAAGCTTAACACTAGAGAAACATCATGCATCAAGATACACGAGAGAAATGAGCATAGAATTAATACCTCATTTACATACATGGTGGCCATAAAAAATATGTAATGATACAAAATGTAGAGACTCCAGTTGAAAAATCTAGTCTCTACATACCTTTGAATATTTATTAGATGCTTGTGTATCGATGCAAGAAGCCATAGTTCCCAAATGAGATCATCTATACATGGAAATTTGAAGGATTCCATCTCTCCCTATATCCATGCTAAGTCCAATTGTGTCTTATCAAGTTAATATTGCAAGGTCTACTCTCAAATGTGATCTTAGTCCTTAGCCTCTTGTACATCTCTCTACAATATTAGCTCTAGTTCCCTCTCTTAAAGTTGGTAAGTTATGAGCACCAAATATGTTAATCTAGGTAGGTACACTAATGAGGAACTAAGTACTATATATATATATATATATATATATATATATATATATATTACAAAACTGATAAAGGGTCTAACATACATGCTCCCCAACTCTAGATACAAGTTGACACTCAATTACTCATCGTAAGGATTCTATAAAAATAAAATAAATCACACTATGTTACAAATTAAAACATAATCAAATTTATAGGAAGCTGGAAAGAACTAAAAGAATAGAAATCAAAGGTTGAATTACAAATGAATATAATAACCACACATCATGCAATTAACTATAAAAATAAACAAAATAATAGGAGTAAATCAATTTATTCAAAACTACAAACAGGTTACAACTACAAAACATAAAAGAATAAAAATTCTCATGAGAGTTCTTATAAATCATACTCTTGCAACAAGCCATTTCTCCAAGAGTAGGTTCAGTTCCCCCATGGTGGGAAAAAGAAAATTAAATGCTCAAAATGTAATTAATCATATATCTATTTTATTAATATTAAACAAAATACATAAAAGAAATGTGTGTTTGTTGATCTATTACTAAGTGAGGACTAGACTATTTTATTATGCTACTATCATTGTAATTACTACTTACTTAGCATGAGCATTGTACAACAATTTAAAGGACCATGTAACTTCCTTGAAATATATAATAGATATTAGGAGATGTAGTTGAAACTACCATGGTCAAACATCAACAAATAAAATAAAGTTACATAACATAAATATATTTTTGAATTTCCTATAGTTGAAGAATCTCAACAATCAATATTCTAATTTTGGTTAGACAAGATAGTTTACAAGGAAGATAAAAATATATGCTACATTGGATTCCACCTGGTATTTCAATATGATTTCTTTTCATATATAATTACCTTATTAAATTAGCAATGTTAGAAAGATAGATGTAGTATGATACACCATTTCTAGAGGTAGTAATTAGAGCATTTTTATTTTATCCCTAAAATTGGTGCATGTGGGATCATGTAGCTAGTTTGCATGATATATATTCAACAACGTTGTTATCACTATGTTCCTATGGGTGAAATTTTGCATCCTTCACCCACTTTTCCCTTCAGGAAGTGATTCCCTTTGCTCAAAAGTAGTTCACTAGATTTTGAGAATATTAATGAATGAGCAAAATAAAACATCAGGCGGATGGTAGAATGAAGCAAGGTAGGTGACAAGAGGGGGAAAAAAACCACCCTTAACCTTGGGTAGAACTTCCCAAAAGACCCATCCAAATTGTTGGGCTAAAATTTCAATGGTTACGTAAGCATGGGCAAACAAATCATAAAATCCTGCCCTTGAGGAATAAGGGAAACTATCTTTAGTCATTTAAGTAGTCTCATGTTATTCTGCTATCTGGATTCCATGGGGTATACTTGAGTGACTCAAAGGTGTGTGTTCATTAATATGGGTTGGAGGTTTATTTTTTCTAACGCTGATCAGACAGGAGCACTTTGATTCTGCATATTGGATCTCATGCACCTCTTTTCCAATACTAGAATTTGCCTCCCACCCACTATTGATAGGAGCTAGAACTAAGATACAATTGGGTGATATATTAGGTGTAGGGTCTATGTTCATACGGGGTATCATGCCTACATAAGTCTTGATGCGGCTCTACCCATCCTTGTGAGTTTTGGCTACAACCTTCTTTTATTTTCTTTCCTTCCCTTTTTCCTTTCCTTGTTTTGTGATGTAGAGTAGTTGGAACTACCCCTCGAAGGAATTGACCTCCTCCAAAGATCATCCATCCCACCTCCTAATTTGGTAGTCATTCTACGCTACTTGGAATTGATCCATCATACCTACCCTATATGCGATGATAGATTGGTGATCAACAATTTTTGGTGAATCCAAAGGGGAACTCACTAAGTCCTCATGTTTCAAGAAATCAGAGTTTGGTGGCTCTCTATTTTACCTAGATCTTCTCCAAGTCACATAGTGACTTTGATTGCATAGCACATATAGATCATGAGACCAATCATCCACTTACATTGAAGATCCAAATATTATAGAGGACTCAAGATATGGTGATCAACCTTGAGCTCATTGTTAGGGATAGTATGTTCACCTAGCAACTCTAACTCTGACTTCAACATCATATTCGGGATCCCTAAAGACTAGTGCTTTAATAGCTCAATTTTCATTCCCCCAATGGAACGACCCTGATCAATTGAACCTCCACTTCTCACATGATATTTCCAAGGGTACCTTGAAGGCCCTAAAAAAATATAATGGCACCTTAGTAATGGCTTGAGAGCACCTTGAAGATGTTGTTGCACTAGCTCCCCTCCATGGCATTAGTCACAAAGGCATCATGATCAGACTTCTAGTCATTTCTATAGAATGAAGGGTGCTATTGTGGTATTGTACCCTTGGGTAGATAACTATCTACTCATTTGTAGACTTGGTGGAAGCTCTCATCGACACATTTGATAACTCTATGGACCCTTTCCAACTCTTTATGCATCTCTCTTACATCAAGAGAACCCCTTTTGAATCCCTCATAAATTTCAATATTTTATTCGAAAGGACCTATAGGAGGATACCCCCTAAATATTAGTCGTCACTTGTCTAGGCTCACCTGTACTATATCCAAGCCTTGAGCTTGAATATAGGCCTTCTCCTACTACAAACTAGGGAAAAAATATTCCCTCAAGTCTTTCAAGAGGTCGTACGAGTGGAGAAACTCTTGCTTCAAGCACAAATAACATATTCAGGGAACTCTAACCTACCATCCCTATTTCCATCCATCACTACTCCTTAACCTACTACACAATACCCACCTTGGATCCCATCCCAAGTTGTGTAGGATCCAATGCTATAGATTGGTGTAACACTAGGGGTGAATGCCTGCTCGAGCTCAAATGGGATAAATGCAAGCTCCAGTGCCAAAGGAGTCAAATCTATTTCTTGCATCTTTTCCCAAGGATCAAAGGAACCGAACCTGGGTGATAACACCATGCACAAGGAAGGAGCATTTTTTCACCCTTTTATATCCCAAAGTGCGACGAGTAAGGGCCAAGTCATCTCCATGATAGTGTATTTGATCAAAACCCAATTATCAAGGAGGTCCTACCAGCAATAAGCTCAATCAATGAAGCCTATGAGAAAAAAAATACAAAAACAATGAAGGCATATAAAGCTAGGATTTTGCAATAGGTACATTCCAAAAATTTGTAACATTGAATCCTATTTCCAGATAAACTAGTACAAAAATATGGCTCCCATGTGGAAAAATTATAGTTAATATCTCTAAATATTGATGCCTTAATGGCTCAACCATTTTTATCCTTGTGGAACGATCTTGATCCTCTCAATCTCCTCCATTAGCATGATATTCTAGAAGTTGGATTCAGTACCCTACCAAAATACAATAGTATCAAGGAAGTTGTGAAGGAACATCTTGAAAATATATCTTCTTTGACTGCCCTTCATAATATCATGCATGAAGATGTGATGATCAAGAATCTGGTTACTTCCTTGCAAGGCAGAGCATGAGCATGGCTCTGGTACAAAACCCTACAGCCTAGAAGCATCTCCATGTGGATAGATCTGGTAGAGCCTCTCATGGATATGTTTGGTGAAATAGAGGACCCCTTCTAGTATTTAAACCAATTCACATTTATCAAGAGGAATCCTCTTGAAAGTGTGGTGGACTTCAACATCCATTTTGAGAATAGCTAGAAGAGGATTCCATGACAAATCCTCCCAACCTTTTCCTGGGAGAATTTATTCTACATCCAAGCTCTTGGTCTTGAGCTCAGCTTTGTTCTACACCAATCAAAGAAAACCAGTTTCCTACAACTCTACAAGGAAGCTTACAGAGCTGAGCAAGTTCTAATGTGGAGTCTCTATCCAATCAGTTCCTTTTAGGAGATGGTGCCATATCATGCAATGGGTACATGCTAGGAGTAGGTGTCCCATGGTGATCACATACATGAATGCAATACAGTCAATCAATCCTAGACTCAAGAGGATCTAGGTGAGGTTGTGGACACTCATGAATGGGAGAAGAATCCAATGATGGATGAAGAGTCGACCATGGGATTGGCACAGCTAGTTGATCTCAAAAAGGGATAACATGAAAATATGGTCCTTGATAGCTCACCACTTGAAAGGTAGAATACAATGGCAAAAGCCATTACCACCCTAGGATTTAAGGGATTGAGTGATCATATGATTAGGTAAATCAATAATAATTATGATTTTATTATAATTCTAAGCCAGTGCGGATGGCACAAGATGAATCACAAGTGGCACCTCAAATATAATATGATCTAGTCTAGCTAATATAGATTCAAAGGATGATTTTTAGATAACATCTTGGCTCAGGCATGCTGGTCACACCACAATTTTAGGACCAATAAATAAAGCCTTGCATTATGTAGGGCTAGTGCATTGAGAATCACAAGTTTTATCATCGACCATTGGTGCAACAGGGCCCTATGAGAAGTTGCCACTTGGTTAGGCATCGGGGGCATCAACAAATATTTTTTTAGAAATTTTTTAGGAAATATAATGTTTTCCATATTTGTGTTGTTTTCCTATTTCTTTATTATTCTATCCATTGTTGTCTTGACACCATATCCCAATGGATACATTCAACAATTTTCAAGACCTCTCACTTAAAGCTACAACAAGCCTTGAAATTCATAGATGCAAGCACAAGGTAAGTTGGGTAGGCTATAAATAGCCCCTATAATAAGATGCAATTGATACCATAAGGTACAAACCACAAGTTGTGGTTGAAGCTAAATGGCCTCCTGGTTGATAACAGTCAGTGAAAGAAGATCATTGCTAGATCATGTGAAAAAGAGGACTTAGGATAGAAAATATAAAATACAATGGTAATCTATCTACTTTTGGAATATCTTCCCTTCAAGAAGTGATTCCCTTTGCTTGAAAGGAGTTTTACAAATTTTGAGAGAATTAATAGATGGGTAGAAGATATTAGGTGGTGGTAGCAACATCCATGGGTAGAAAAAAAACATCAAGCAGATGGTATGATGAAGCAAGTCAAGCAACAAGAGTGGACAAAAACCCACTCTTAACCTTGGGTAAAACTTCCCAAAGGACCCATCCATCTTGTTGGGTAGACATTTCAAGGGGCTACCAAGGGTGTATGAATTGTGTGACCCCACCCTTGTGAAGCAAAAAGAACCCTACCCATCTTGTTTGGGGGATGCAAGATCCAAAAGGGGTGTAACTTCATAGGAATACTCACCTTCACACCCTAGTACCCCTGTGGGTGGAAATACGAGAAAAGGAAGTACCCACCCAATATGCAAGGCTCTCACCACCATCCAAATTTTGAATATGAAGATATACACATGGTTGTAGCAGTTTGGGTACCTAAAAATGTAAGTGTATGTGATAGATTTTTGATGCATTAATCCCAAGGCATCTCATGACCTGTCACTCACCACCTAACCAGAGGATTGCTAGTCAAGGAGAAGTATGAGGCATTTGAGCAAAAATAAACTAGGTAGAAGATCCAAAGGTCCATATTAATATTGAAGCACCTACCACCTTCTAGAATATCTATGCTTTTCTAAGAAGTAATGTACCAAGGTGATGCTCATCAAATCCACAAGTTGTCTTCTCACCTACCACCATTAATGTCCAAATTTTGATATTGATGTAAATATGACTATAAATAGTGGAATGTTGGTCATTCCTAAGGGTGGCTCTTTAGCCATTACAATTCTTATGTAAGGTTTCTCCTATGTAAATACAAATTCTACACTATTTGGTCTCTGGCTTTGTCCTCTTGTTCTTTACTTAATGTGTGAATATTCATTTATGTTCAGTTGTTTAAGTATTATCATGTTATTCTAATGTCTATATTCCATGGGGTTCACTTGAGTGGCTCAATAGTGTATGTTTACAAATATGGGCTTGGGGTTTATTTCTACTAATGCCAATCGAAAATGAGCACTCTGATTGTGCATCCTTGATCTCATGCACCTATCCGTTGGTTCTGGAATTTGCCTCCCACCCATCATTGATAGGAGCTAGAACAAAGATATATTTGGGTGATTTTTTAGGTTTAGGGTATGTGTTCATACGGGGTATCACACCTGCATAAGTCTTGATGTGGCTCTACCCATCCTTGTGAGTTCTAGCTATGATCTTCTTTTATTTTATTTCTTTCCCTTTTCTCTTTCCCTTGTTTTTCAATGTAGAGTAGTTGGAACCACCCTCGAAGTAACTGACCTTCTTCAGAGATCGTTTGCCCTATTTCCTAATGTAATGGTCATTCTATGTTGCTCAGCATTGATCCACCATCCCTACTCTATGCGTGGTGCCAGATCACCGACCAAAAGTTCCCATAGTTTGATAATCATGTATTACTATAGTTTGAAAAAGGTGATTTGGAAACTTAGTTGTAAATACCCTATTTACTTTCTCATACTATGCTTGTGTACTTAAAGCTCAAAAGGTATTAGGGTTACTCTAGGTAAGATAGGTTAGTATCCAACAAAAATTAAAAATTTATATTAAGGCATTCAATTTCCCATAAAAACTATTGTATTGTATTATTTTTTACAACTATAAAATGATTACCAATTTTATCAAAACCAAAGGTTTCCATGACATTAGTTGCAAAAAGCATAAGTTTTATGGATGCAAAAAGCTACACAAATAAGTCATTTGGGTGAATCATCATCGCACCTCTACATGATACTCTCTTTTTCATTTTCCTAGCCTATTAGCTCCCATCCCTTAGTCCTATTCAATTGTTAGTACCTTATCATTTATAGCTCATACTTCCACTACTCTAAAATTTTCTATAGATCTAAAATCATGTGTTTAATATTCTCATGTATAGGGAAAATCATGAGAGGTACAAATATCTCTTTCTCCAAATATGCTATAAGATCCATCCTACCTTAAGACTTCAATTTGAATAATTGTATAGAAGGCATTGATTGTTATATCTCTAATTAAGAAGTTGGGATTTAACCATGTGCACTCAATAAGTATGAAGTTGTCTAGATAAAATTTACACAACAAATTTTATTTATTAACGGATAAGAAAATATAAACCTAACTTAGTCCTTGAAGATCTACATTATACATAGGTTGTCCCTTGCCTATCTACTCTATTTGCATTCTAAGATACTTCTCCTTTAGACATGAACAATAAAATTCATATATAAGGTCTAGAACTAGTCATATTCTTGGACAAAGTCACTATGGTGGAGATTAGTTAGTCAATTTCTTGATTTTCTTCTTCTCCTCCCTTGGCTTACTAGTTATTAATTCTAGGCTAGACCTTGTATTTGTAGGATCATATTGTTTTGTTTCTAAGGTATGGACATAACTTAATTATTGGCCTTAATATCTATCTCATACTCATACAAGGAGACATATACTTTATTATATGATTCAACATCCATATTCTACCTTGCTAATTTTTCTTTAGATATTTTTAACTATAGCTATAAACTATAGGTATCTTTAGCTTAACTCCTCCACTTAGTATCTTCAACCTTGGCCTATGATAGTTTTTCCCATAGTCTATAGATTTCCTCAAACTTATCTGAGGCATATCCAAGAATTTCTTTAGTTATAACTATAGGAATTAGAGAAAATTTTTAAATATATAGGAGTTCATCTTGTCCCCTAAGATTTAGTTCTATCTATTCTATAGCAAGTTCTTAGGGTTCTTCTCCCTCTTATTTATTATCAAGTCCTATAGTCTAGCATTTCTTGGGGTTCTTCTCCCTCCTATTCTTTAGCAATTTCTATAGCCTAGCATTCCTAATTAGGTTTGTCTTTAGTAGGTTTGGTGGATTATTGTTCTTGCTACTATTCCAATTGTATTTTTCCATGTAAGAAAGGCAAGTCTTTTAAACTCATAGCTAAGTGATGACTCACATGTTTTTCACATGGCTATGGTAAAAATTTCTATCCTATCATATCAACATGTTCCAACTATCATTTTTCTCTTTACTTATTCATGATGTTAACCTTAACATCATAGATAATCATATAGAGAACAAGGTGAAATTGCATGGATGACTTAGATATGAATTCATATGATTGGGTGGTTATGCCAACTATGGACATGTGAGTGGAAAGACACATAGAGGCTTGAGTAGGAAATTTTACATATACATACAAAAGGGTGACTATATGTAAATGGCATGTAAAGAAATAAGAGAAACTATATGGAGTCCCATAGTAAGGAAAAAATGGATTGTATATGCAAAAGAATAAAAATGGTAATTCTTCTATATTTTGAATATGAATACTGTAGCACCCTAAAATTGGCGCAGTTAAACCTTAATAATTACAATTACTCTAGTAAATATTCAAATTCAAATTTCAACCTCCAAAACCGCTCCCAAACCACCGTTTAACCCATTTCCTCCTTTGTCGTGCCATTTTTAGAGTTTGTTTTGTCCGTTTGATGATATCATCTCCGATAATATGATATCACCTCAGATCGGATGATTTCATCTGGCGTAGGACGTCCAGACAATCTCGTCCCAAACTAATTTATGCATAGTTGGACTCTGTTCCAATGGTGTCTCTAATCTGGGCAGAAGCGTGTCTACACCATTAGAGACCTCCCCCATTGGAGATCTCCCAAATTGGGATGATCTCCAACCTCCCAACCTCTATCCTAAGCCTATTTAATCCTAGGCCCTCCCCTTAGCATCCCCTTGGCTGAAATTCCCTATAACTCGAATCCTACACGCACTAGACCATCTTAAATCACTGTTTGCATTCACATTTTTTCAAGTTTGTTTACAGGAACTTCATTTTTTTTCAGTCGGAGCAAGCTCAGTTTGTCTCAGACGATCTCGTACAATCTCAAACGATCTCGACCCAATTAGAGATGATTTCGACTACAGTTCACATTGGGGGCAATCAGTGCCCATAGTTTGTATTTCTTCATCCTTTTTCCTCTACATTATTTTGCATTTAGTTAATTCTATGGTTATTCTTTATTATTCTGCATCTTGGAGTTCACCCATGTAGCTTTAATGCATAATAAAAACATAAATTGTCATTAGATCATTATAATGCATTCATTTTTTTGCTTATTATCATCATTTTAATATTGTTATTGTCATTCTGCATCATTGCCCTCTGTTGTCATAGCTGCATTTCTGGTATTTTGCCTCTACTTTTATGTTTGCAGATCTGACGAATTCGTCTGACGAATTCGTCAGATCTCAGACGATCTTGTCAAATTCCAGATGATCCTGACTGCTTCAAGAATCAGAACCTCCATCAGACATCCGGATCAGGTATGGCTCTTTAATTTAGCTTATTCTTTCTATTTTTTGTTCAAATCTATTTTTTGTATTTCATTTAGTCTACATTTTCATAATAGAACAACTTAGATTCATTTGGCCAAACCTAGGACTTGGATGTTTAAAGCTAAAATTGAACATATCAAACACATTCCCAACCTAGGCGTGGAAACTGCCATTCAAAATTTTCCTGGTGAACCCACCATCCGTCAAAAAATCACCATAATACACCTCTCCCAAGAGGCGGGACCTTCGCAAGGCCTCTCAGTCCAAGGTATTGTCCCATCCTTTTCACATCCCCCTTCCGGGCACGGATCCTATAGCCTGAAGGTAAGGGTGCAAAAAATTTGGAGCGATACATTTTGGTGAACCCGACGTGAATAACATAGGCATATTTTTTATTCAAAAATATAAAATATATATATATATATATATATGTGTGTATACAAAAACAAAAAGTAACAAAATCATCATTTCAAGTTTGTATGTTTTAGATTCAATTCTAAATAGTAGATATTAAATATTACTTTTAGAAGTACTAAAGAAACCATGAGTTTTTACTCAAATCAATATGAGCCCATCAGTAATGTTGGAAGAATTCAGCTAAATACATTTGTTGATTATGACCAACTTCATCCCTATTCAACTCCACCTCCATCACACTTTTCTCATTTTTCATCCATACCCCAACAGGACAATCCCTTTGCCAATCCTCTTCATAACGATATTATCTATTCTCCCATATATCCATATTATGTCTATCAATCCACATACAATCCTCCTCCACCCTTTCAATATTCTTCTTTCAATACAACACATCCATTTCAACAAGAAAATACTTATTCTTCCAATTCTACCATGCACTCACCTCATACTTCGCAATCTTCCTATCATCATTCAACCCATAATAAAGAAAGTAGAGGTGAGAAACCATTAGGTCCTTTTATGACAGAATTCCTAAGGCATGTATCAAAAACCTCTCGAAAACCTTCATCACGTACATTTACAAAGCTCAATCAACCAATGGATATAATTCTCAAGCATTTACTTGATACAAATAAGATTGAACTCCCTTCCATAAGACAACCTGATACCACAACAGATTGGTTTAAACCTGAGCTACATTGTGAATATCATAGAGTAGATGGACATATGACACAAAATTGTAAAGATTTAAGATGTGCAATTCAATATTTGATTGATGGGGGTCTTTTTAATATAAAGGAATTACAATCTACAACTGATTATAAATCTCCAGTAAACAATCAAACTCCTACACAACAAATACCAATAATCAATCAAGACATGGGGATCTCCCAAGAACCCCTATTCAATTATCAACAACAAGAAACCAATCAAATATTTCATGTTAATGTGTCCCATCATGATGATATTATTAATATTGTAACAAAAACTACAAATGAGCAACCTCAAGTTCAATCAACTCAATCTGATATTCAAGATATGGATTCCTCATTTGACCAACCTTCAAAACTATCTTTGGCTCTAGAGAATGATCCAAAATGGAATGTAAGCATAGAAAGCTCATATTTAGAATCAAAATTTCAATATAAAATCCACTTTGATAGCCAACAACAAGTGATTAATCCTCAAGCAAAGATATCCCTTTTAGAAGTATTACAAAGTTATCACAAGGAAATTTTGTTCAAAATACCTAGCCAACAATTTGTTCCTCATCATATTTTCTCTAAGAACATAATTAATGGTGTAAACCCTCTTGAGGTTAACCATATTTCATTCTATGATGAGGAGATTCCTTCCTCTACTCCACAAGAAGACTACTATCTTTACATTACAGGATCTAGTAAAGAAACACCTATTAAAACTATCATGGTAGATAATGGCTCCTCTCTTAATTTATGCACTTATCAATTATTCCAAAAACTCAAATTAAAGGAAGAAGATATTAATGAATCAAATGTTATTATAAAATATTTTAACAATGAAATTCAAGAAGCTCAAGGTACTATAATTTTTCCCCTTAATATTGGACCCAAGATCCTGGATACTTTGTTTTATGTAGCATATTGCCCTTCACCTTACAACCTACTTCTCAAAAGTCCTTGGATTCATACGATGAGGGTTGTCCCTTCCACTCTTCACCAATGTTTGAAGTTTGAACTTGCAAATAAAAGTGTTACCATACATGGTGACCCAACACCATTTGAAGAATATTTAATGGTTGAAACATCAAGTTCTATACATTCTCTATTGTCACAATTATCTTCTATCCATCACTTTTCTTCATCCATATATGATCATCCTTGTTTACCAAATAACACCCATGCATATATTTTATATATGCTCCCTCCATCTTATCAAGACTTGGAAGATAGTGATAAGAATGAAGAACTTTCTTATCCTTCTTACATTTTATTTTGTAACATGATCAATTTTCCACATATAAAATTCAAATCATTCACTACATTATTCTACATTATAACAAAGCTTTTGTTATCGCTACCTTTTGTTCATCACCTTTTGTTCTTACCTTCAACACAACCAAATTATCCTTCAAAACCTCCTTTGATTTTGAAGCAACCTTAGACATGCTATACTCAAATAACCTTGTATAGTGTATATAGATCATCTTGTATATACCACCAATTCCATCATCTAAAAATTCATATAAAAATATAAAAGTTTCAAAAAAAAAACAATCACATTGTATTTCTTTCAATTCATCAATTAAAATCAAAATATAAAAACATCCAAATCATCAAAATCTTCAAAAAAAAAAACAATATTTTATTTTTACCTCTCAAATTGTGAAGTATTGCAGTTATATTTTCAAATTATTTTGGATAAATTAGCATTTATTTGGAATCCCGCACTTTCACATTCACATGAATAAATATCTTGATTTTATTTGGCATGATTACTAGTCTCTCTTATATCAAAGTCCACAAAATTCAATTAAATAAAGTTTGAGCATAAGAGAATTGATCTTGTTATTTACTTAAACCAAGCATATCCTTTCACAATAAAATTATTATATTTGTAATATCCATGCTATGCTACATAGTAGAAGTGGTTTCTTGAGTGAAAAGTTTCCCCTGCTATCCTATCATGCACATGGTCTAGAATCTTTGAGAATTGGCATAAGGACAAGCTCACCCCTACCCAAAATAAAAATCCCTTGCTCTACAGCTAATCCAAGCAAGTATCCCTAGAATAGGAAGCAAAAGAAAAAGAGAAATCAAGCAAAATCATTTAGCACTATTTCAGCATTATCTCAAATATCAAAGCAAAAGATACAAAAAAAAAAGAGAGAGAAAAGAAAGCAAAAGAAAGCAAAATGAGCAAAAGCAAAAGCAATAAAATCCCTTTCCCTACCCTTTGAAAAGAAAATAAGGGTTGATGAGCTTGAATCCTTGGAATTCTCAATTATTCGAAAACTATGAGGTAAGCCCCATAACATGTGGTTTGTGCCCAACCCGCTTGGCCTTGGGTAATCCCTAGCGTGGTGATATGTCTGTCACATTAGCGACCTTCTTTTGTATAGACCTATGTCTGCTTATGGATTAGCTAGCTCTTGATAACCCGACTTACATAGTAGTCTGGTATGGTTATATGCATCTCAATCATGGTTAATGAACACTTATTTGGTTAATTTAAATCACTTGTATCATAGTATCTTGCTCAAACCTGGTAAATGAACAATACAATTGCACACACATTTGTATTTGAGAGATTTTGTGTATCATTATGATAAATCAAGATTGGAAATGAACTCACATACGCACATGGGATTCCTTATAAATCTAACCATTGTCTTTAAGATACCTTGAAATATCTTTGCAAATTGTCTGGAATAATTTCATTTTCTTCTCTGAGAATAGTTTTTTAGTATAAAGACAACCACATGTATTTACCACAAGAATCAAAATCATTTTCAAAAATATGCAATAAAGTTACATATAACTTTTGACTTTTGCGACGATGGTATAATTCCAACACAATTGGAATTTTATGCCTAGCGCAAGTCCTCATCTTCATATTTTATGTTTATTAAAAATCAACCATGCAATAAAACTCTCTCTTTTTTGGATTTCACAATGATGGTATAACTCTATACCTACATATTCTATGCCTAGCGCAAACCATTGTACCAATTTTTATTCCCCATTTATTTGAAAATCATGAAAACCATATGACTTAAATCATTCTGTTATACAATTATGTTTTTTAACAAAAAGCATGCACATTATCACTATTTCATGTCATTATGTCAACCTTCAATTTTGCAATGATGGTATAATTCCTAGGGAATTATCCAAAAAATTTATCACACTTAGGAATTTATGCCTAGCAAAAGTCATTTTAAAATATTTTCATGGAAATCTGAAAAACAAATCATCATCATCATCATTTGCATCATCACAACAAAGTCTTAAGACAGTCTCTTAAGCACTCTTTTACTTTTAGCAATATTTCTATACTGGGATTATCTTGACGATCAAGGGAGCGACGACTCCATGAAATGGTCTATAATAGCGACAATGTCCTTTGAAATTATTGTTAAAAGTCCCTTTTATTTTTTTATCAAATCATCACATCATAAACAACCAATTTGTTCTATCAGATTATTTCATTTAATTTTTTTAAAGCATGACATTTAAACCATAATATTTTCCAACGACATAATTACATGAATCATCAAATCAATCACACTTCAAAACATTAAAGCATCATAAAACATATACACAAGTCATATCACAAAAAAGATCATAAATATATATCAAAATTATGTACATCATACCAAAACCAAAAAAATGAACAGTAACAATGAATTAGGGTTTTACCCTATTTTTCTTAATTTTATTCAAAAACAATTAAAAACATTTTAAAATTTTGCTTTTCCGCATTTTTACCTCAAACGTTCGATTTGGGTAAAAACACGGAGGGGGCACCATAGTAAGCTGTCGTACGATTCGACCAAGAATCGTCGCCTAAAAATGGGAATAATTTTTGCTTTCTCATAGATCGAGAAGAACTCATCTTTAACGCATTTTCTTCGAAAAATTCACTAAAGAGGGGGCAAAATGTAGCACCCTAAAATTGGTGCAGTTAAACCTTAATAATTACAATTACTCTAGTAAATATTCAAATTCAAATTTCAACCTCCAAAATCACTCCCAAACCGTCGTTTAACCCATTTCCTCCTTTCCCATGCCATTTTTAGAGTTTGTTTTGTCCGTTTGATGATATCATATTTCATAAGACGATATCGTATTAGATCAGATGATTTCATTTGGCGTAGGACGTCCAGACGATCTCGTCCCAAACTGATTTGTGCATAGTTGGACTCTGTTCCAATGGCGTCTCTAATCTAGGCAGAAGCGTGTCTGCATCGTTAGAGACCCTCCCCATTGGAGATCTCCCAAATTGGGATGATCTCCAACCTCCCAACCTCTATCCTAAGCCTATTTAATCCTAGGCCCTCCCCTTAGCATCCCCCTAGCTGAAATTCCCTGTAACTCGAATCCTACACGCACTAGACCATCGTAAATCACTATTTGCATTCGCATTTTTTCAAGTTTGTTTGCAGGAACTTCATTGTTTTTCAGTCGGAACAAGCTCAGTTCGTCTCAGATGATCTCGTACAATCTCGGACGATCTCGACCCAATTCGAGATGATTTCGACTGCAGTTCACATTGGGGGCAATCAGTGCCCAGAGTTTGTATTTCTTCATCCTTTTTCCATTGCATTATTTTGCATTTAGTTAATTCTATGGTTATTCTTTATTATTATGCATCTTGGAGTTCACCCATGTAGCTTTAATGCATAATAAAAGCATAAATTGTCATTAGATCATTATAATGCATTCATGTTTTTGCTTATTATCATCATTTTAATATTGTTATTGTCATTCTGCATCATTGCCCTCTGTTGTCATAGCTGCATTTCTAGTATTTTGCCTCTACTTTTATGTTTGCAGGTCTCTGACGAATTCATCAGATCTCAAATGATCTTGTCAAATTCCAGACGATCCTGACTGCTTCAAGAATCAGAACCTCCATCAGACATCCGGATCAGGTATGGCTCTTTAATTTAGCTTATTCTTTTTGTTTTCTGTTCAAATCTGTTTTCTGTATTTCATTTAGTCTACATTTTCATAATAGAACAACTTAGATTCATTTGGCCAAACCTAGGACTTGGATGTTTAAAGCTAAAATTGAACATATCAAACACATTCCCAACCTAGGCATGGAAACTGCCATTCAAAAGTTTCCTGATGAACCCACCATCCATCAAAAAATCACCATAATACACCTCCCCCGAGAGGCGGGACCTTCGCAAGGCCTCTTAGTCCGAGGTATTGTCCCATCCTTTTCACATCCCCCTTTTGTGCGCGGATCCTATAGCCTGAAGGTAAGGGTGCGAAAAATTTGGAGCGATACAAATACAAAACAATAATATTTATACAAAATAAAATACTTTTACCTGTGCTAACTAGAAATTTTAATGAGTAGAGATAGGTTGAATTCAGATGTGAGTAACATGATATTGCTGAAAATATATAGGAAATTCTTTATCATTTTTTAAAAGGAGGTACCATCCAACAAGTTGGTTTTATGATTGTCTCCCTATGGTAGTGCTCAAATGGTTTTTCATGAGTAAGTCTTCCTATTTCTTGTTTTTTATTTTTTGGTTGTGTATGTGTACAATCTAGAGTCAATCAATGCTCATTGTTGGTTATAGGAAAATATTCCTCTACCAATGCAATATGAGAAATTATTTGGGTCATAAAGTTGTCCATGGCCAATGGTTTCATGTCAAGTCAAATCTTGTGATCATTAATCATAAGAGGAATATTGTCTTTAATTTATCATTTGTAACTTGATTGCTCCATTAACAAATATAGTGTTAATCTCACAAGGCCCTAACCAATGATGCTATATTTTTTCTTTTAGGTCCATATACTTGGAATTATAGAGTAGTTTCCAATATCAATTTTTGAATGTTTATTTGTACTTGAATCAATTATGCCACATTGTCCTTTGTGACTATAAAAGTGCTTATTGTCAAATCTCATACAGAGAATTGAGTTATTATATTATTTTCTTTAGTGCATCAAAGAGATCCAGAGAATTGAGTTATTCCATTCTTTTCTTTAGTGCTTCAAAGAGTCTTGATATTAAAATTTATGGGTAGAAGTTCCATCTTGCCATATACAAGCTCATATGGTTTAATTTGCATAGTAATATTCCATCTATTGTGATAGGCCTGAACAACTTCTATAAGGTGGTTTACTCAATCTTGGTAATGAGTTTGAACAACATTTATGAGAATACTTTTTATTTTTCTATTTATTACATTCATTTGTCCACTCACTTGTGAGTGGAAATTTTTGTATTAATTTAAATGAACTTGTAATTAAACTATGGCCCTTGATCTATGACAACTTCTCTTGATACATCATATTTTATGAAAATCTATTCACAGATAAATTTATCTACGTAATCATCCTTTTAACTTGTTACAATTAATAATAATTACAAAATAGATAGGGTATATTGTTAACTCTTGGTTGTACATTAATTATTCTACTAACTATTAGGGTTCAATATTGGTTGGGTAGTTGTGGTTTAAAAAGTTATATATTAGAAGAATCAAGCATAGGTAGATAGGCTTGTTCTAATTGTGATCTCCATTGGTGATATCACCAATTAAGAATACCATATTTGTTTTGGGTTCTTCTATTATTTATTGGGATATTATTGTTGAGGCCAAGGGTTTTAATTTTTTGAGGGTGACCCTTTCCACCCTTGTGGAGACCAAGCATTCTAAACCTAGGTGGAGGAATATAAAAATGATTGAACTCCATGATTTAGATCTTGAATATTTTAAGGAGGTTGTTATGGTTTCCTCCGTAGTAGACCTATTCTACTCCTTGGTTTCTAATAAGGTAGGATTCTCTAATTCCAAGAAGCATGAGACAGTTGCTTAGGTTATAATCCTACTAGAAAAAGTTGTAGACTTTGATCTTCTCCAAGAGGTATTTATTTTCATGCTTCTTTGTGCACCTAGGATAAAAGACTATAAAAGCATTCTCCACCTCATATTGTTTTTCTTGGATTGAAATATATCTAATTGAGTGGTCAAGGAAGAAGGATAGTTATCTTAAGCTCTTTAAGTAGGTTTCTATTTGATCTCTACTGATACTAACCAAATTTTTTGTTGCTAAAATAGTGCCTCCTCTTAATCCTTTACCTTTTCTTATGGTAGATCTTAAGTAGTTCTAGCAAAGAGTCATAATGTCCTTAAAAAGTACCTAATAAATATTTCCTCCAACCATTAATTTAAAATATTCTATACACTCTTCTCAAATTTCTCACAATAAAAAAACCTATGCTTCTACTTCCATACCTGAATGTTTAAAATAGTGAATGTTAAACTAAAATTTCTTAATGTAATCTTCTAGGATCTCCACTCTTTTTGTGATATCCAAAGAGCTTCATCTCTTGCTTCTCTATCTTTGTATTAGTTTTGTTATTTTCATAAAAATCATCATCATGATGTGTCATGTGTTAATGTTCTTTCCACCCAGTCCCATGACCTAGCATAAAGTTGCATCCTTGAGTATGGCTAAAAAAGCTTGAGTTTTTATGTATCTATCTTGTAGTCATAATTACTTCACATAATTCCAAATTTGAATATAAAAATATCCTATTATTCTATAATTAGGTCCTAAAATTTTGGAAGAATAAATGGTAAAGTGTTATTCATCATGGATTCCTCTTGATATTTTTGTATAGGAAACTCAAAGGTCATAATGGTTTACATTTATTCTTCCATCTCTATAAAAATCTATACTACCAAAGGCACCTAGTAGGTACTCCCTAGTGACATATTAGCTTTACAAGTTTATCCTAATTATATAATTGTTTGCTAAGTTACCTCAAGTTGCAATTACCAACAATGAAATGCCCCCCATCTCTCCAACTACAAAACAACTATCCATTACAAGAGGAACAATTTCTTTAGATATGAACTTAGGAATAGTTAAGAATCCCATTGAAGATCCTTTAAACAATCTTATAGGATCATAAAATCTTATATTTTAGTTTATCTTGCTAATGTGCATAATATTCCCAACATGGCTTATAATAGAAACATAGTTTACTATATCCAATAAATTAATATAATCCATGTTATTTGTGGTTCCCCATCATTTTTCTTTCTCTAATTAGACAGTCCATTTAATTCCAGATGATATGGATGATTTTCCAACTCTATTTCCTAAAATCCTTGTGCTATAACCATAGCTACTAAAATAACCCCTTCTCCTTTAGGAAAAAACCTAAGCAAACACTCTCCCTTAATAAAATACTTAGGGGGTGATGACGAACTAAAGGAATAATAACTACATACACAATTCTTGATGTCAATATTTAAACTATGGCAATAATTTTAAGCTTCCATCATTTGCAAATAAGCTTACCTCCATTGATGGATATTGGTTTTTCATAATCCACCTCAAAATATAGAGGAGTAGAGTGCATTAAGTGACAAATAGAAAAAAACTAATCTTTAGGGGGAGGAAGTTCCATGAGTGACCACTAGAAAACTAGTTAAAACATAATTTTGTAAAGGATAACCACTAAAATACATCATACACATTGAAATATGAAGAGGAGTGTAGAACTAACCATTAACTCCATGGTCAAACCTTTCTACACCAAGAGAATAGCTATCTATCTTCTCGAAGAAAAATAACTCCCTCAACCTTAGGAATTCTTCCCCAAACCCTTCCCATTAGTTCCTAAAGGCTTATCATTATTCCCTCAGCTAGATAAAATGTTGGCCCTACCCATACCCTCTTGAATAAGGAGAACATAGAAATGCCAACCACATTATATCCCTTAGTGTACTATTCTATTTCTTGTCATCTTCTACCCTTCCCCTTCATTTTATGACTGGTGTAAAGTGAGGTTATAGGTAGAGCCTTTAAAGCTTTAAGGTCAGTCAATTGGAAATGCATGTTATCTAAGTTATTATAAACCATGTTATTATTCTGTAATAATTTTTCTTTTTATAGGTTATTATAAGCCATGTTGTTATTTGTAGTTCCTCATCATTTTTATTTCTCTTATTAGGTAGTCCATATGTTCCAGATTAGATGGATGTTTTTCCAACTTCCTTTCCTATATCGATCCATGTGTTATTTGGAAAAAATATTTATTTTTCTTCCCTAGGTCGAGATATGCAACACTAAATGGATTAAGGTATAGCTTAAAATATAAAAATAAAATAAAACACCTCACAAGGAATTGCTTAGGCTAAATGTAGACCATCAATCCAACCTATCCTTATAGTGTATAAAAAAGAAAAACTTTAAAATGAATATAAATTTAGCACCTCCCCGACAATGATGCCAAAAGTTACGAGTACTAAGTATGTCAATCTAGGTGGGTACACTTATGAGACACTAGGTATTGTATAAGAATTATAGAACTAATAGAGGCTCTAACCTATATTCTCCTACGAGTCAACTCTAGGTCTTGTTGTGGTTTGACACTCAAATACTCATCCCAAGATTCCATAAGTATAAAATAACTCATGCATATGTTATAGATTAAAATAAAATTGAAAACTATAGGAAACTAAAAAGAACTAAAACTACAAAAATTAAATATTAAACTATAAATTAATAGAATAACTTAAAGTAACACACACCATGAAATTAACTATAGAAAATAATAAATAATATAATTAAAGTGATTTATTCAAAACTATGGATAGATTACAACTATAGAATAGGATAAATATAAAATATGCTCATAGGGATTTTTGCAAATCATACTCTTGTAGTTGGTCCTTTCTCCAAGAGTAGACATAGTTCCCCTATGGCAGGAAAAAAGAACTAAAGTGCTCATAATGTGATATCTAATTTATTACTATTTAACGAAATACATAAAATAAATTTTTTTATGTTGCTCTATTACTGAGTGACTATTAGACTATTTTATTATGTTTTTGTTGTTTTTATTACTGCTAACCTAGTGTGAATGATATGCAACAAATTAAAGGGATGCAGTTGAAACTACCATGGTCAAACTTAACTATAGACCAAAAATATATATTTAATATGAATATAATCTTGGGTTTCCTATAGTTAAAGAATATTAACAATCATTGTTCTAATTCTAACTAGGTAGGACAATTTATGATAGAAATAGAAATATATGCTAGACTAGGTTCCAGCTAGCATAACAGTTTGATTTCTATTCCTAACTTCCTAATTACATTAGTAATGCCAAAAAGAGACATGTAGTTATAATTTTTCATATATCCTTCTTCCTAGTGATATGTAAGGTATGTCAGTGGTAATTAAATAATTTTTATTTTCTCCATAAATTTAATGCATATAATACCATTTAGTTGGTTTTCATGACATGGATTCAACAATGTTATGATAAACTATATTCCCATAGTTTGACAATTAGGTGTTCCCATAGTTTTCCAAAGGTGACCTGGAAACTCAACTATGAACACAGTATTTATTTTCTCATAGCAAGTTGATGCACTTGTAGCATAGAAATGATATAGAATCACTCTGCATGAAATAGATTAGTATCCATTGTGCATCAATTTTGCAGTTAAACTCATTAAAGCATATGATTTCCCATAAAAACTATTGCATTATATTATCTTTTACAAACTACAAAATAATTGTCAATTCTATTAAAAACAAGGATTATCATAACATTAGTTAAAAGGTAAGTTTTATGGATGGAAAAAACTACATAGATGATTCAATTGGGTGACTTATTAGTAGGTGGCATTATCACCCCTTGAGACCTATGACAAAATGGACCCAACATGGGGTGCTAAAATGTACAAGTTTGTTAGTTACTCTAATGGGCCAACAAAGGATAGCAAAGTTAGTGGTAGATTATCAAAATAATGACAGATCACAAGGTGACTTTGTCCAATTAGATCTCTCCATCCTTGGGATGTCTTAATGGTCATAAGAAATATAACAGTTCAGTTATCATATATAAATCATATATTAGTAGCACATAATAGGTATAACAACATAAATTAAATCAATTACAAGGGGTTGTGCCCATAAAATGTACTTGGATCCCTAGCCTATCATGTCTCATCCTTTGATTCAATGTTTATGGAGTTGTGCATGAGGCTTTACAATGTCCACTATAATATCATAAACCCAGTGGTCTCCACACTCTTCTCTATCTTCTCTTATTTGGGTGACTAATCATTTGTGTCCCCTATGCCTTCTTCTCCTACTCATGATCCATCCCATATCTCCCACATGGGTGCAATGGAAGAGGTGTGTGTATTAGGTTTTATTGGTCGGTACTTAGTGTAAGGGAGATGCCTCAATGGACTTCCCATGTCCTCTTTATCTCTTGGATATGGTCCCTTCATCTCCCTCAGCCTATTGGTGGCATCACCCTCCTAGTAGTGTAGCATGTGCTAGAACTAGTGGGGATTACCCTATTTTTCACACTCTCCCTCCTATGGTGAAATGATATTGATGGTATATAACTCTCTATATGTACCTATCTAAAGTTCTCTAGCACTCTCCATCTTGAGGGATTTACCATATCGCAATGATGGTCATTGTTGGGCACCGAATTGACATCAAGGTTTATTTAACACTGCAACTATATATCTTCTAATTTTTTATCCAGTCATGCACCCGATAGTCGTAGCTCGACACTCAAGCATTGGATGGACCAAAGACAACTTCAATCCAACCTCTAGAGTATGTTGTTTTCTTTTCAACTTAAAATGGTGTTGACTCAATTAAAGCTCAAATAGGGTTTTGAGATAAGGGTTAGAAAAGGTTTAGGGTTAGAGGTATTATAAAAAAATAGTGGTTGGATAGGCTAACAGCATAGGCAACAACATAAAAAGGCTCCCACAAGCTATTTCCAATATCCCATCACTCAATATTAACATCACCCAAATTAATAAAACCTTCACACATTAAATCATACACAGAGATATATTGTAGAAAGCAATTCCAACATCCAATATTGATAATCTAAATAGCAGAATAGACTAATAGTTAGATTTAACATAAATAAACTTCCTAAAAATATATATCTAACCAAGAAAAAATTTCAACTACTCTCACAACTAGTAATCCAATAAGCTAGAATGAACTAACCATTCAAGTATTAACAGAAATGTAGCTCAAGGCTTTGAACCTCTTGCACAAGATAATGAAGATGACAAATTTGAGTCTAAATATCAGAGTAATGCTCCTTCCATTATCTCACAAGAATATTTACAGTAGGGTAAGCAAACACACTAGAGCTGACCCTTTAAAATGAGGTTTTGGCCTCTATTTATAGTTTTTAAATGAAAGAATATTAAGGAGACATTACAAATATTGTATATTTACAGCTTAGTAGAGAGTTTGCTAGCATTATCTTACTAGCTAGAGATATCTGGGAAAACAGTTGTGAGAAATCCGCCATGGCAACATACCTCTATAAATTGCTAGTTTATTGGTGGTAGTTGGAGTTTGAACAGTTTGACACTACATATCATCCATCAATCATTTTTGGAAGCTCAGCTCCGTCGTAGATATACAACCACATCTAATTCTTGTTCTTGAAAACCCTCAATGCTTCATCTTCTATTAGGATCCTACTATAAATTAAACTCAAATAAACACACTCTCACACAATTGCTTGGAAATAAACTCACATAAACATCACATTAATATTCGGAACAAAATACACATTATAACAAAAATTTGCATAAAGGAACAATCTCACAATAAGATAGAATCGCAGGCCTCTTCGAGGGGGCAACCTCCTTCAACACTTCATTAACTTGCAAAAATATGAATACATTGGTGCCTTCTCGGGTATTTAAAGAGTTCCCTTCCATGGTTGGCTTACATGCAAAATGCCACCTGGATTACATGCATAATGCCACCCGAATTACATGCATAGTGCCACTCGAATTACATGCACAATGCCACTCGAATTACATGCACAAGGCCACCTTACATAACCTATCTACCATGTGTTACATAAAAAGGGTGCCATTTGTCATAGGCACTACATAAGCTAAAACTTAGAACATTACAAAATATTAATCATGGGTACTACCCACGTTCTCTAGGAATTATTACATCATGGAAGTTATTACATTAAGGGTTAGGATGGGATCCTAACATGTCCTTCCCCTTGAAGAAGCTTTGTCCTCAAAGCTGAAATGAGGAAACTGTTGTTGGAGTTGGTGGAGAGACTCCCATGTAGCATCTTCAGGTTGAAGCCCCCGCCACTGAACAAGGACCTCTGTAATTGTACGGTTGCGAAGAGTGCGAGTCCGATGATCCAACAACTGCTCAGGTTCAAGTAAGATGGAGCCTTCTTCATCCAATTCAGGAAGTGTTGATTGAACCTGTACCTATGTGCCCACAACTTTTTTGAGAGAGGAAACATGAAAAATAGGATGAAGCTTGGAAGTAGGTGGGAGAGCCAATTTGTAAGCTATGGGGCCAATCCTTTGTAGAACCTGGTAAGGACCATAGTATTTTACGGCAAGCTTCTAGCACCTGCGGAGTTGTAGGGATGATTGTTTGTACGGCTGCAAGTGAAGGAAGACCATATCACCTACATCAAAACTACACTCAAAACGATGTTGATCAACTTGTTGGTACATCCGATTCTGGGCCATGTTCAAATTTTGCTTAAGTTGGCGAAGGACCTCGGTGTGTTGACTCAGAGTATTGTCGATGGCCTGGACCTTGGAGCTACCAGGAATGTAGGAGGATGGCGTAGGTGGAAGGCGCCCGTAAACTGCCTCAAATGGTGTGAGTTTGGTTGCGGTATGATAGGAAGTGTTGTACCACCATTCGGCCAAAGAAAGCCATTTTTCCCATTGAGTAGGATGATCTGAGACAAAGCAGCGAAGGTAGGTTTCCAAGCATTTATTAACAACTTCTGTTTGACCATCCGTTTGCGGATGGTAGGCTGAACTCATTTTGAGTTGAGTCCCCTGCAACTTAAACAACTCTTGCCAGAAATGACTAGTAAAGGTGGGATCACGATCAGATACAATGGAGGTGGGCATGCCATGAAGGCGAAATATGGAGTCAAGAAAAATTTGTGCAACAGTGGATGTTGTGTAAGGATGGGCAAGGGCACAAAAGTGAGCATACTTTGAAAGGTGGTCCACTACCACAAAAATAACTGACTTGCCTCCAGATTTAGGTAGCCCTTCTATAAAGTCCATGGAAATGTCAGTCCAAACCTGATATGGGATAGGCAGTGGTTGAAGAGTGCCCGAAGAGTGCACTTGTTTCACCTTTCATCCTTTGACATGTGTTACAGATAGCAACAAAAGAGTGGATGTCACATTTCATACCTTTCCAAAAGAAGGTGCGCTTGAGTCGCTCATATGTTTTAAGGAACCCTGAATGGCCTACAGAGGGAGCGACATGCAATTCCTTCATGAGGAGCTCTCAAAGTGGGGACTTATGAGGCAGAACCAGGCATTGATGGTAGCATAGATCATGGCCATTCCAACTATACCCTGGTGCAGAATCTGGATCATCCATTAGTGAGGCTACCAACGCTTGCAAATCTACATCCTGACGTGCTTCTTGATGCAAGGAATCAATCCATTGGGGGAGTGGTGCTGAAATGGCACACAACATACTTATGGTCTCAATTTGGCGAGAAAGAGCATCAACCACAATATTCTCCTTTCCCTTTTTGTAGGTGATATCATAATCATAGCCCATGAGTTTAGACACCCACTTTTGTTGGTCGGGTGTGGCAACTCTTTGTTCCAGAAAATATTTGAGACTTTGGTGGTCGGTTTTGATGGAGAAGTGACGCCCAATGAGGTAAGGTCGCCAATGCATGACTGCATGCAATATGGCCAATATTTCCTTAGCATATGTGGATTTCCCCAGATTACGATCAAAGAGTGCCTTGCTAGTAAAAGCCATAGGTCATCCTTCTTGCATCAATACTACCCCAATACCATGACCAAAAGCATCACTTTCAATGACAAATGGTTTAGAGAAATCTGGCATGGCTAAAATGGGAGTGGTGGTCATAGCATGCTTGAGTTCAATGAAGGCTTGGTCAGCAGGCCCTGTCCAAGTGAAGGAATATTTCTTCAACATGGAGGTGAGGGGGGCAACTATTTTCCCATAATTGTAGATAAATTTGTGATAATAGCCCGTAAGCCCTAAAAATCCTTGAAGTCCCTTGAGGGTGCGAGGTTTCGGCCACTCTTGAACTACTTGAATCTTCTTAGGGTCAACCTTGATGCCATCCTATGAGACAATGTGTCCCAGGTACTCTACTTCAGTCAGACCAAAGGAACACTTGGACTTTTTGGAAAAAAGTTGATGGGTTGCCAACAACTGTAAAGTTTGATCCACATGATTGAGGTGCTCTTCCCATGTGCGGCTGTAAATCAAGATGTCATCGAAGAACACAAGGATGAACTTCCACAGAAAGGGTCGAAAGATGTTGTTCATAAGACTTTGGAATGTAGAAGGAGCATTTGTGAGACCAAATGGCATTACCAAGAATTCATAATGACCTTCATGAGTGCGAAAGGCAGTTTTGGGAATGTCCTCATCCTTGAGCCGGATCTGATGGTACCCAGAGTGGAGATCAAGCTTGGTGAAATACATGGTCCCGTGTAGTTCATCGAGTAATTCATCAACCACTGGAATAGGAAATTTATCCTTGATCATAGTCTTGTTGAGTTCTCGGTAGTCAATACATAGGTGCCACGAGCCATATTTCTTGGGAACAAGTAAGACTGGCGAGGAGTAGGGGCTAGTACTAGGTCGGATGACACCAGCCTTGAGTAATTCTTGTACCAGTTTTTCCAGTTCTAATTTCATGGCATGAGGGTACCTATATGGTCTGATATTTGGTGGTGCGCTACCCAAGAGCAATGGAATAGCATGGTCATGAGAGCGATGTGGTGGTAGTGTAGTTGGTTCCACAAAGACAACATCATGTTTGTGTAGAACTAGTTGTAGGTCTAATGGGGTTTCAGCCATTAGAGAAGTGGATGGTTGGATGGAGAAGAGTTGTGCAATGACCCCACGTGATGATTTCTTTAGCATTTTCTCCATACGATTTGAACTAATGAGGTGAGGTGTTCCTACAGGGGAGCCCTTGAGTAAGTGTGTCTGTCCATTTTGGGAGAATTGCATCCAGAGTTCTACGAAGTTCCAATTGATAGTGCCCAACGTACTCAACCATTGAGATCCCAAAACAACATCACATCCTCCCAACTAGAGGGTAAACATGTCCTGCTTGAGTTCATAGTCCCCTATCCTGATCTTGACATTGCGGCATTTTCCTTTACAAGGTAATGTTCCCCCATTGGCTACCATGACCTCGAATGAATTACAAGTGTGGATATAGCAATTTTCCCGCTTAGCAACTCGAGGATCAATGAAGTTGTGTGTGCTTCCTGAATCAATAAGGATGGTAAGACGTTGGCCCTTGAAAAATCCCACAACTTTCATGGTTTGTGGAGTAGTAATGCCTACAAGAGCATGGACTAAAATCTCTGCCTCAGGCTCCTGTGTATCTTCTTCCTATGGAGAAGGTGTTTCAGGAGGGTCCTCATCATCATCACTCTGGTCAGTGTTAGCAGGTTCCTCAACATCTATCAAGAACAATTTTTTGTTTGCACACTTATGTCCTTTAAAAAAATTTTCATCACAATTATAACATAATCCTTGGGCATGACGTGCATCCATCTCCTCTGTAGTCAGTCGCTTGGGTGTAGCAGGTTTACTATCAACTAAATTTTGGGCTCGAGAAGGAAATGAAGGTCGATTTTGAGGAAACCTCGATGGCCACCTTTGGGCTACGAGTTTAGATTCGGCCAAACGGGCCAAACTGATAGCTTCCATCATGGACTGTGGTTTCAACATCTTTACTTCAGCTTGGAGATCCCCTTTTAACCCACTGATAAAACAACTCATGAAGAACCCTTCCTTCAATCCTCTTGTCTTATTGGCCAATTTTTCAAATTGAGTTTGGTAGTCACGGATTGAGGATGTTTGTTGCAGTTTGGTCAAGGCCCCTGTAAAGTCCTCATACTCACTAGGCCCAAATTGGGTGAGTAGTTGGGACTCAAAGTCCTCCCAAGAGAGATTTGGGTTGGAATTACGTAACCACTGGAACCAGTGTAGAGCCTCAGATTCCAAGTTGAAGGAAGCCATCTGAACTCTATGATATATGGGAACATTATGAAGTCTAAAGAATTGGTCAACCCTACATAACCACCCATCAACATCCTTCCCATTAAATTTAGGGAAGTCCAATTTTGGCATTTTAAAGGATGGGTCATGGTCATGCCTTGTGGAACTTTCAGCCTGGTGTTCTGTTTTGAGTGGTCCCTTCTGTAGCTTGCTACCCACTTCTGTCAATGTTTCTTCTAAGCGAGCGCTAGTGGCCTCATGATCTAGACGAAGACCTTGAACCTCTTCCCTTATGGAGAGAATTGCCAAGTTCAAGTTCTCAATGGATTTTGTTAAGGAGTCCATCTGTTCTAGCTCTTTTTGATGTGCACGGGTACCCTAGGCCATTTTGGAACCTTTTGTGACCGAGTTACTAAAAATAGAATTAGGTTTCAGGGCTTACTATTTTTAGTAAGTGTCCAAAAAGGTGCTTGGGTGCTATATATCAAAATGATCAGCTCGAAGAGGTGGTCACAATGAGCTATATCTCACAACACTACTTTTTGGCACCCCAAATTTTTTTTTACTCTTGTTTTACCGAGTCTAACGGTGTTTACGATTTTGGATTCTGAGCTACAGTGCAAAAGTTGGGTACTGGAGCACTATCTATAATTGGTCTCTGGTCACTCGCTCAATGTTTGGCTCAGCCCTGATAGTCTCTCTGACACTACTTACCTCACTGGCCCGAAGATTCTCTATATTGTGTAGGTTACTGTTATGACAGTTCTGTTCTGACACTAAAAACTACAATTTTTGACTTGACTATGCTGACCTATCTGACCTGACTATTACTGCCACTGTAAATCTGACTGTTATTCTCTAGACTATCAACTTAACTATCACCCTCATATTCTATCCCGAATTCATGCAATTTATGCTATTTTTTTGGTAGAGGATTCCTTTCTCATATGCTCACTTTTGGGGATTTGGAATGCAGGTTTACGAACAGGGAGTTTTTGGTTTGTGATTTTGTTGCAGGTTGGAGTTTTAACAGAACCAAGGAATGCTAGGCAAAGGAGTATGTACCACCCATAGGCCCTCTATTATACCGTAGTGATGAACAATAGTGCTCGGACCAATATTTCAGGTCACTACCCAAGGAGGATTCCACACATACCCTTGAGCACACTACCTGCCTTTCTGACAATACGAGAGGGTAATCATCCGGGATGTTGTGTCCCATAGACTATGGATAATACAAGGCCAAAAATATTCCTAATGGCTAAAATTTTGTTGAACCTAGATGGTCTCCCGATATACCCGAAGATACGTGGGAGCTCAAGTCCGTGCGCGAGTTCTGTTTGAGGCCTGGGTATTGGAGCCTGATCGCCCCTCACTTCACTAGACGTTGTATGGGCTATCTAGCTTAGCCAATAATGACAGATCCTTCATGATATTTTAAAACCCCCGACACAGGGTTTCTACCTACTCAACTAAAAACTATTTTTTTTTATAATAGTAAAAAAAATTACACAAAAATAACAGGGAATTATACCTAATAGGCAAGAATCGTTACTATTGCAGTATAACTTGGCCTTGGAAAGTGCTCTGATACCACTTGTTAGGATCCTACTATAAATTAAACTCAAATAAACACACTCTCACACAATTGCTTGGAAATAAACTCACATAAACATCACATTAATATTCGAAACAAAATACACATTATAACAGAAATTTGCATAAAGGAACAATCTCACAATAAGATAGAATCGCAGGCCTCTTCGAGGGGGCAACCTCCTTCAACACTTCATTAACTTGCAAAAATATGAATACATTGGTGCCTTCTCGGGTATTTAAAGAGTTCCCTTCCATGGTTGGCTTACATGCAAAATGCCACCTGGATTACATGCATAATGCCACCCAAATTACATGCATAGTGCCACTCGAATTACATGCACAATGCCACTCGAATTACATGCACAAGGCCACCTTACATAACCTATCTACCATGTGTTACATAAAAAGGGTGCCATTTGTCATAGGCACTACATAAGCTAAAACTTAGAACATTACAAAATATTAATCATGGGTACTACCCACGTTCTCTAGGAATTATTACATCATGGAAGTTATTACATTAAGGGTTAGGATGGGATCCTAACATCTTCCTATCCTCCAACTGACTGCACTCTGATCCGGCAAGTTTTGGCCTTTTAAATCCTTCAAAAATATCAGCAAAACTTGGACCATCGATCTTCATCATGGATAGCTACGATTAAACCTCCCAAAATACTCTACAAATTGGTGGGGAAAACCAAAGTGTCATTTCATACTTTTAAGTTGTTGATGTCATATCTTATAGCCTTGATCATGCAAAATCAAATTCTAGCATAAAATGCACTAAGAGGTGAGTGGGATGCAATCCACTCATTAACCTTCCTTTTCTCTTCTTTGACTTCAAAACAACCAAAATCTGCACCATAAAGCATGTTGACATCATCTTTGCTTTGTTAATATGTGGAATCACCAATCCGCACTCGAGCAAGTGCAAATCATCCTTTGTTGTTATTCCACATCGGTTGTAGTGTAAAAGGGCTTTTGTCACCAATCTACACTTTGTGTAGTGTTTTATGCCTCTTTGTTGCCAATCCGCACCAAAATACTCTTGAGACTCAATGGAATTGGCCTTACGACACTTAGTCATTCGGAGTATGCAAAAAACTACTCTCAGTCGCCATTCCACACTTCTTTTTGCGTTGATGTCATCATTGCCAAAAAATTTCATAGAATCGGGACCCATCGCCAATCTGCACCAAAATACATTATAAACTGAGTGGAATTGCTCAAGGTAAAAAATGCACTAAGTGTTGGGTGGATTAGGAAACACATGTTGTGGATCCGCTCCAAAATACACTAGAAAATGTGTGGAATGGAAACTTCATACCTTAGAATAAAATTTTCAATGCTTTCTAAGGATGTGGCCATTTTGGGCCTACATTATGGCACCTCTCGGGTGGATTTGCTCACAAAGCCATCGAACTCAGAGTCTTATCCATTGGGCATCAAGAGTCAAAAATGCTTATCTTCAAAAAATGCTTTAAAGAATAACTTCCATATGAACACTACCCTCTGAAAACTTTATGGTCATCTTCGAGGATAAACATTCATATCGAGACCATGCTTCATACATCCTAGAGGATAACTATTCACATGGAGACTATGCCATAAACATTAATATATGTGCCATTCCAAAAAAACTGTTTCACTGCTCCATCAAAAACACAACTATGTTCTCCTTATAAAGCCTTCTTACAAAACATGATAAAAATACCTTCACACAAAACTTGTTGTTTTCTGTGTCTCTCTGGACTCATGCTTTTATTATTTCTTTCTAACCATGTCAGAGTAAAAATGAATCAAACAAAAATATAAAACTTATGACTACATATGTACAAAACAAAAATTGCTAAGCTTGTGCCCCTTCAGGGTCCGCAGCTCTATCTGGCTCTTCCTCTTGTTGGGCCTCTTCCTCAGCATTATCCTCTTCTTGCTCAGCTTCTTCCTCTAGAGAAGATTGCTCTTTATTTTCCTCTTCTGCACTATCACCAAACAACTGCACCATCAGTTTCAAAATCTGTAGGGCTTGTTTCCATGTTGCTTCAGAGGGGTTGGAAGTTTCCTTCAACTGCTTATAAATGTACTAGAGTTCACCAATATCTTCATAATTAGCAGCACTTCCTCTGTTTACCAAGTCTTCCATGAGATCTCTAAGCCTGGTAAAATCAATAATTATTTGTGAAGCTTGCTCTTGGTCAATTGGTTCTTCTAGAGCATCAATTTCAGACTCATCTTGTAAGCTCTCATCAGTACTCTTCTTAATTTCTTCAACTGACAACAAGTTGTGATCTTCCATCCATAACCCTTTGAAACCAATTTGGATCATTTCCTTGTTAACATCCACTACATCTTTGATTACTCCTTCAATTTTTTCATACAATAGCCAAGCCTTTTGGAGTGCTCTATGCTTCTTCACTACAATTATGGCAACAACTCTAGCAATGTTCCACTCCTTATTAGGGATTGGCTTAGCAGAATCACTGAGTCTACTATCCACCAGTCTATGAATTTGCTCAGCTAGAATTACCATAGGTTGTAGCTCTCCAGTGATTTTTATCCAGATCCTTCTGAATACTTTGGAGTAGGTGGCTGGCATCATCTAAATAATCAATAATAAGTTGAAGCCCTGAGCATTTCTCTAGAACTTCATAGAGTAATTCCTTTCTTACTTTCTTTAGTCTAGCCTTGGAAAAACCAGAAGATTTAGCCTTTTCAATCTGAAGTTGTTACTTAAGACTTTGTATCTCTTTAGCCTACTCCTCATTCTTCTTCTTCTGTTCTTCTATCTGCTCCTTGAGCTTATTAGCTTCCTGAAACTTCTCTTGCCAACTCTTAGCTTCTTTTCTCAGAGATTTCTCCACTTCTTTTTGATTGTTGATAGTTTTCTAAAGCTTTTCAATTTGCTTTTCCAACTTACCCACCTTTTCTTTGAATATATCATTTTTTACATAAAAATTTTCCAAGTGGGCTTTGGCTATGACCAATTCATCTTCATTAGGAAGCTTCTCAATATCTTCTGTATACTCTTCTATACGATAATCTTGAGTAGTCATCTCAATTTCAAGCTTGCTCACAAGGGGAATCATGGATCTAGATGTCCTTTGCCTTGAAACTAGATCAACAAACATGCTTCTCCTCTTTGTGGCCATCCTATTAGAAGGCTTAGACAACTTTTCTACCCAGAAATCATTGATTTTCTATGTAGCTTCCTGCTCTTTCTACAAAATTTCTTGGGTAGGGTAACTTGTAGCAAGAGGGGAAGAGGCCACAAGGAATGTAAGAGTAGAATCAATAGTTGAAAATAATTGTACAGAAGTAGTTACAACAGAATATATGACCACAGTGGAATTTGTGACCACTGGGATAGAGGGGGGGGGGGGGAGGAAAAATTTTTGGGGGGGGGGGTGGGGGGGGGGGGGGTTGGATGAGGGTAGAATCTTAGATGATGAAAGTGGAACTTGAGGTGACCTTGGAGGAGATGGGTTGGTTTGTACCTCAGTAGTGACTGATGAAATAGGAGGTGGACTATGAGGTGGAGAAGGTACCTTTGTTACCACTTCTTGCTCAAAAAGGGAAGGAGATTTCCTTGGGGAATTTGGAGGAGGAAGAGGAGAAGAGGGATTAGAGACCATACCTTCACCTACTGATGTAGGGTTTTGTGGATTTATCTTTGTGATCTACTGTTGTTCTTGTTGTATCAATTCTTCCATAGTTGAAACAATTGTTTTCTCAACTATGTCCTCTTTATCCAACCTTTGCTTCTTTGAAATCTCTTTCTCAGCTCTTTCTGGGGCCCTTTTGGCTTTTCTCTAAAAAACTTGAAAGGTAACTTTCTCACTTTCTATCTCTTCTTTAGATAACCCTTCCTGTACTATTTCCTCCAACAATATCTATTCAAAAATGGGATTTAATTCCACTATTTTTGTAGTGGTGAAACTCAGAGGTGTAAACCTAAAGTTCTCATCCTTTTCTTTCCAGTCTATATCTATATCTGGAGGCTATCCACCTAGGGCTAGGTGCTTAGGCCTCTTTACTATCTCTATGACTGGCACACTGACAACCCTCTCATCAGAGTAGTGCATTTTACTCATCAACTATGCTCCCTTTGGAAAATTCTCTATCTTCTCAGTTGTGGGCTGAAAAGTCTTCAGGACTTCAGCAAGTCAATGGAGTATCAGGTTCTTCTTATTGAACTTCTTCTTATGAAGGTGGGGGTGGGGAATCAGACCCAGTTTGTGTCATTTTGTATATTAGCACTATATTCCTTGGGTCTTTGGGCCTCCAAGTTTTGACATTATTGTCATACCTTTTAGAAAATTCACCATCAATTTTTATCCCAAACCTAGATTTTTCTTTACCAGTCTCAATTCTCATCCTCCACCAGTCTGATATTTTGGCTTCATTCCATTTCCCCTTATTCTCTACTTCCTCACTAGTAGGTTCTTGAGACTGAGGGTCCTCTTTATTTTCTATTTTTTCCTCAATATATTTGATGGTAGACTCCTTCAATCGATGTTTTACATTGTTGTTTGGGTCAAAATCCATAATTTATTCATAAAAGTCTAACCATGGAGGAAGTTGATCCATTTTAGAAACATTCCACTCTAAAAGAGTAGTTTCTTTGTTATTTCTACCTTGTTCAAAATGGGGCCTGGATCTCTTCTCAAATTTATAGGCCTTTTCTCCATTTAAGGCTATATTCCTTTTATAGAATATATCATCTGGATCATAACTCCATCTCTGAGGAATATAGAATAGACCCAACCTATCTAGGTATTGGTCAATTTTTTCACCCTACCGCTTCTTAGTAATAGTTATATCACTAAAATTTTGGTAGGTCAACATAGATCTCCTCTTTCTCCCAAAGCCATAGTTCAAATCTATAAATTCTGCTTTCCTCAAGTATTCTAAGGCAAATAGCCTCTATTTCCTCTCAATATGTTCTTAGCCAGAGGTGGTAACCTAGGGCAATCTCCATACATTATTTTCAATGCTGGCCCTAAGAATTCCAAATTGAATTTGTAAAAAGACTCAGTACTTCTCAGATGATTAGTCCAATAATAAACTGGCATGGGTTCTCCTTCATTGGTCTTGTCCTTAATTGGAATCCAGGGCATCATATCTCTTACAATAGCAAAAACATCCAGACCAAGCTTGAGCAATGCCTAAAACAAGGTGCATCAGAGCTTCTTTTCATTCTTACTAATTGCTCATGCATTCTCTGAGCAAGGAAAGTTGGCCAATAAAAATAGATAACCCTAACACCCTTTTTTTTGTGCCTTCCTCATACATCCTTTCATTGGAAATGCAATATGCAATGACTATTTTCCAATCGTTCACCATTTTATTAGAGTCCAAACCCTCCATACAGGCTAACATTGAATAGAGCTCTAGGTTAGCAAATTCATTGATGGGAATCGAAACTTTGGGTATTTCGTCTTCCTCTCTTATTCTTCTAAACTAGAAATGAAGCCATCTTTCTAAAACTTTATGTTCTTCTAAAGCCATTAATGAAGCATAAACCCTAGCTTGTTCTGCTATGTCAAATTGTTTAGGTTCTAAGGGTGGGGTCACCCCTACGGCAAACAAGTTAAGGTAGAGCTCTTTGGTAATAGTGAATAGTGTTGTGCCATCAGGTATTTTCACTGTTCTCTTCTCAGGATCATAATATTTAATCATCGTAGAAACTAATTCAGGGCAATGGTGGACAGAATCACAAATATAAGAAAATAAGAAGGATTTTATAGCAATGGTACCTTGAGGTTGATTTGGTCTCCCTTCAAAGTGTCTAAATTCAAAATTACTTCTCAATAAGGTCCTTCTTACGTCAATCATTATTGTTTTTTCGAATCACCTGGTTTGGTCCACATGACAGTCTAGCTCTGCTTCCCTTTTTTGTGCTTCTGTTAGAACTTTCTTTGAAGCCATTTTCATCAGCAATGATTTAAATTTTCTATGGAATTTATAGGTAATGCTTCTACTATTGTTCTGCTCTTCTTCACTCAGTGAATGCTATTTTTTTCAAATGAGCAGAATTTTGTGCTTTGGCCCCCTTTTAATTTTTGGTGCATGCATATCTTCCACCATTAATGTGGTTGTTGCGTGACTTGCCCACTGGCATGCTTCTCAAATCAACACTCATTCCTTTTGGTGGCTTGGAGGTGGCATTCTGACCTCTGATTGGTCAAAATTCAAATATGCTTCAACCCTTGCGGTGTTGCTTTATCCTTTCTCTCTTTTGAGCATGGGAAAAATTAGCATTTATTATGGACCTCCTTTTCCTTTTTCAAGTGGTACAATGCGGAATTGCTGCCCCACTCAAATGTAGGCTTGAAAATGATGGATTGGCGACACTTCTTTTATTCCAGCCAACATAACTTTGGATTTTGATGGATTAGGACCTTCCTCATTCCGCACATCATAAGTCTCAAAACCTAGCATATTGGAGGTCGCTCATCATTCTACTGGCATTGTGGTCCATTTGAGTGCAAAAAATAGCACATGTTACATTTCATTGAAAATGTAGTTCACTTAGGTGTGGATTGGAACCCGCTCATCATTCCATTGGTATGATGGTTCATTTGAATGTGGATTGGAGCTCAATGATATTTTTCTTCGCACTTAGTGTATTTGAGTGTGGAATAGGAACTACTGCATCCTATGGGAACACTTAGCCAATTTTGCAAAATTTTCTCTTTTTTTTTTATACAACATGTTGTTAAAACAAAACTTGATACAAAGTGCCAAAAAGAAAAGGAAATATGATACAATGTATGCACATATATTACAATGAGCTTATATTTCAATCAAAGTAGAGTTTAAGATGAAAACCATTAACCAGAATTGGTTGTATATTTCCCTCTAGATCTTCAAGTTGGAAAACATTGGTCTCTTTGACCTCTACTATCTTGAAAGGGCCATCCTAGAAGGAGTCAAACTTTTGATGGTGACCTAGTTTTGCTCTTTCGACATTCCACCTAAGAACTGAATCTCCAATCTAGAATTTTTTGAACCTTACCTTTTTATCGAACCATGCCTTGATGTCCATAGAATGCTTCTAAAATTTCTCATAGGCCTGAGCTCTTTTCTCTTCCAACTGCAGTAGGTGTGTCAGCCTTGTTTCCACTAGATTTTCCTCTGATTCTTCTTCTGAATTTATCAGTTTGAGTGCTGGAATTTCCAAATGGATAGGTAACACTGCCTCCTTGCCATATACCAAAGCATAGGGAGAAGTCTTGATGGACTTCTTGATAGTAATCTTGTCTACCCACAAAGCTTGCTCCAGCATTAGGTGCCAACTTCTTTTATTCCCCTCTAGTGATCTCCTCAAAATCCTTAATAGGTTTTTGTTGGTAGACTCTGCAAGTCCATTCCCTTGAGGGTAATAATTTGAAGTATTCTTAATGGTGATGCCATACTTGCTAGAAAATTCAATATATTTGGCTCCTATAAAGGCTGGCCCATTTTCACTCACCAAGGCTTCCGAAACTCCAAACCTTGAAATCAAACTTTCCATAAAATTGATCACAACTTCCTGATCTAATTTCTTGGTAGGAATAGCCTCTACCCATCTGGTGAGGTAGTCTATGGTAGTTAGAATATACTTGTGCTCTACTGAATAATGAGGGTTGATGACCCCTATAAATTCCAGCCCCCATTGTTGAAAAGGCTCCTCAACTTGTATTGGCTTGAGGGGGAATGAAGCATTTCTTGTCCTCCCTACATGCCTTTGACATTTGTCATAGGCTCTAGTGACCTTGAAGGTGTCAATAAATATAGTAGGCCAATAGTAGCCTGCTCTTATGATTTTCAAAGTTGTAACTCTACCTGAGAAATATCCTCCAGATGGCCCTCCATGGAACTCCTCAATGACCTTTTGTTGTTGATCATCTTTTAAGCACTTAAGGAGGACTCCATCAAGGTTCCTTTTGTATAGCCCTTCTAGAAGTAAGACATACTTCAAATCTTGAAGTCTATATCTTCTTCTTTGTGATGCATTAATATTAGGAGGGCATACTCTAGTTTGAAAGTATTTGATCATCTGGTCGACCCAATCAGAGTCTCTTGGCTGCATTCCTTCAATCTGATCCTCATCTACTGCCTGGCAAGCTATTATTTCTACTGATGTTGCTGCCTCTGTTAGACCTTGGCATAGGGCCCTACCTCTCACCAACTTGGTGGGATGTATCTCCACATCATATTCCTAGATTTTGGTGATCCAACCAGCTCTCTTATCTCCTAGTTCACCTTGCAGAATAAAGCTTCTTACATCCGGGTGAACAACATATACCAGGGTCTTACTTTGAACCAAATACTACCTAAACTTCTTCAATGACTTCATCACAGCAAATACTTGTTTCTCAATAAAATTATACTTAACCTGGTAATCATGGAGAGTCTGGCTCCAAAATAATATGGGATGCTCTTCACCTTGATCATCCTTTTGAGTGAGCACTGAGGCATAACTCTCTTTAGCTCCATAAGCATAAAGGATAAAATCCTTACTGAAATTTGGATTTACTAGTACTGGGGCTGTTGCAATGGACTGCTTGATTATCTCAAAGGCTTGTTTCCTCACTTCAGTCCATTTGAACTCGATATTTTTCTTGAGTAGTTCAGATATGGGCCTCACCTTCTGTGCAAAGTCAGAAATGAATTTCCTGACAAAGTTTATTTGACCCAAAAAATATTGTAAGGCTTTCTTATTCATAGGCAATGGAAGGGTTAGAATGGACTTGATTCTATCTGGATCTATGGCCATACCTTCTTTTGAGACTACATGACCTAGCAACTTTCCCTCATGGACTGCAAAGAATGATTTCTTAGGATTGAGGGAAATGCCAAATTCTCTGCACTTTTGAAAAACTTGCTCAAGGTGTGCTAAGTGGTCATGCTTATTGTGGGAAAACATTGTCATGTCATCCAAATAGATCAGAATGACCTTATTAATAAGTTCCCCAAAGGCATAGTCCATGGCTCTCTAAAATGTGGCTCCCGCATTGGACAACCCAAAAGGCATTCTCTGGTAGGCAAATGTGCCCCATTTTGTGGTGAATGTTGTTTTATACTGATCTTCATTCTTCACCCAAATTTGGTTATACCTAGAGAAACCATCCAATAGTGAGAACATTTATTTCCCTGCCACTATCTATAATATTTTATCAATCTATGGAAGGGGGTAGTGATCCTTTAATGATGCTTGATTAAGATTTCTAAAATCCACACACAAGCGAATATCACCATTCTTTTTTCTCACAGGTACCAAGTTGGCTACCTAGGTGGAATATTTTATTGGATAGATGATCTTAGCCTTTAACAACTTTAAGAGCTCTTCTCTCATAATGGCTTCGATCCTTGGATTTATAGGCCTTTGCTTCTACCTAAAAGGCTTTGCATCAGGCTCTAGCTCAATAGTGTGTTGGATAATCCTTTTGTCATATACCTTGAGGTCTTCATATGACCAAGCTACGATATCTGGGTACTTTAGGCATAAAGCCTTGATATCCTCTTCTTCCTCTGGTGAACATCGAATTCCAACATTGAGCTTCTTTTCAGTACCGACTTCAACTTCTTTATAAATTTTTTCATTGACTTCCATGGCTCTGGTCCTTTTTCTATCTTCATTGTCAAACAGGCTTTCTAAGGTGACCAAACCTCTAGGTATGTGATTGTTCCTAAGTTGAATAACATCCTATTGATAAATTTCCTCTAGATTTTCTTCTTGGATAGTGGAGAGACAGGCTTCTCTTACCAGAAAATCAATTATATGTTCATCACTTTCAAAAACCTACCAGAAAATCTGCTTATCTGGCACTACAGGCCTAAAAATTATTTTGATTCCCTTGTCTTTCTTGACTCCAATGTCTACATAAGGGTTGAAGTTAGCTCCCCTTGCTACTAAGGAGTCTACCAAAGTATTCTTTTCTTTGGGAATAAAGTTTATATTTAGGGCATCAAAGGATTCCATCAGATCCCATACCCTATTTTTGTATACTTTTAGGTAATGGTGCTTACTACTGCACCTTTCTCTTACCTGATGGATGATTAACTCAGAGTCACCATATATGTTTAGGATCTTAATGCCCATATTTTCTACTTGCATCAGTCCAAGGCATAAAGCCTCATACTCTGTAGCATTATTGGTGCATGACCATGTTAATCTATAGGTAAAACTCTTTATCCCTTCTGATTGGGACTGTAGTACCACACCAACACCAACTCCATTTCTGCATCTAGCACCATCAAAGTGCATGGTCCATACCTCTATCTCTCTCAGATACTGATTAGATATAGCAGGAATTTTCTTCTTTGATTCTACAAAAATACTATATGTGCCCATGCCTATCCCAAACTGATTGTAATCCTCTCTAAAAGGTAACTCATCTTCTAGTTCCAGTTCCTCAAATTTATCCACAATTTCAAATTCTTCAAGAGGAGTGAGGTTGCACATGTCTTCTTCAATTTTTTCTATGTGATAAGACATAGGCTTTTCAGGTGTTATCCTTATCCTCTTCCCTTTGAAGGGAATGACCATGCTGGAATAATCCATATACATGCATCCACCTAATTTTGCAGTGAACTCCCTTGAGAGGCATAAACCAAAGTAGGGCTCTAGATCAACCACTACTATTTCTTGTACTATTGTCACCTCAGGGGCTCTATGCAACCTCATTAAAACATCCTTTATTACTCCCACTATTTTTACAGGTGTTCCATCCAATTGTAGTACTCATGGACAAGATCGGGTATATTCCATACCCATCTCTTCACAGACTACTTTAGGCATAACTGTAGTTGATGCTCCTGAATCTATCATACAATTTTGAACTACCCAACCTTCCATTCTTAAAGAGATATAGAAAGGAGGGGGTTTATTATTTAAAACAATAGGGGACATTTCTTTCTTTTCTAAGGGTATACTAAGGATTGTGGTGGCCTGCCTATCCTGTGGATACTTGTTGAGAGAAGCTTTAAGCAAGTCTATCTAGCCAGGAATGAAAAGAGTATCATATAAACTAGCTTTTGATGGAATCCTTTTCATCTCTTCCACAATGTTGTATTCAGACTTAGCCAAAGTGGTCCTCTCAGGCCTTCTTTCTGGCTCACCATATTTTCTTTTATATTGTTGAGTGGCTTCTATTCTTTATCTTTTGGTAATAGAAGGGAATCTAAGCCTCTCTTGAGCCTCATCCTTAGACTTCATTTTGTCTCCCTCAGTTTCCTTTTCAAATATTTTGGGGAGACTATCTATCTTCTCTTTCCCTTTAGCCTGGGGAATAGGAAAAGTATCACTACTTTGGGGAGGTGGGTCATTCTTTTTCTGAGAGGGAACCTAGAATTATCCCATATTTTGTGGGTCTACTTGCAAGGTTTTCTTCCCTGACCTTGTCATAACAACAATTGGGCCATCCTCATCAAGCTCTTTCCCAACCATGATTTGGTCAGGTTGCCATAACATATTTACTCTTCCCTTTTGATTCCTTTCTTCTTGATCCATAGCTTGTTGAACATGGTGTTGGTACATGACACAAGATTGTGAATCATGCAGATCATTACATACCAAACACCAGACATTCACTAGACTTGTTTTTGAAGAACACTCAAGCTCTTCATATGCTGCATTTACTCTGACCCCAGTACTATTACTAGGACCAGGTCTTTGATCTTTGTTCACATATGGAAATCTTCTTTGTTGAGACCTCTCCATATCTCTCTTTTCCATTGAATTCATTTTGTTACTCAGAGTTTTCAAAGTGTTTTGTATATCAAGAATGACAAAAAACTCTTGAGGAGTCTGAGAAGGAAGGGGAGGGAAAGGGACTACAACATAAGGTGCTTTTGGTTGAGGAATGGGATTCATTTGTGGATATGGGGATGATAAGGAAAGGGGGTCCATATAAGATGAAGTAGTAGCTTGGATTTGGATATTTGTGGTTTCTAGATTGTAAGGTAGTACAGATTTGGGAGGTAATCTCCCCACATTGATTAGCATATTTTTTGCATGAACTACTGCATTATAAACTTGTGGAAAGGTTTCCACCCTATATTGTTGGGTTTGCAAGCCTAGATCTGATCCAAGAGCTCTGATATAATACATATAAGCAAGGCATGCAACTGGTCTAGCTATAGGGGGAATTCTCTTCCATGTTCTACTAAACCTCAAATTAAAATTTGAGATAGTTTCTTGTTGATGTTTTTGCATGGACGTGAACTGATTAAGCAAGGAGAAAGGGTCAGTAGATTCATTAAATTCTTCCACAAAAGGCTCAGCCAATGCTTCCCATGAAGTGATGGTGTTATCCTCAAGAGTCCTAAACCAATGTAAAATATTTCCTCTGAAAGATAGGGCTAGGATCCTCACAATAACATCCTCATCCTTTATGTTGTGGATTGCTACCAGATTCAAAATATCCTGATAGTGCTCATATGCCATCTTCCTAGATCCATCATAAGTGGGGATAGCCTTGGACACAGCCTTGGGAATGGCATTCATATGGGCTAATCTAAGGGGACCAACTGTGTTCTAGTTGGGGTATTTTTGTAAAGGCTGAATTGGGGGTACATTTCCCTGATTTATTGCTGCATTTCCAACCATATTTCTAGGTGTAGGTCCTCCTATAGGAGTTTTTGAATTAACTATAGGGTTTTCCTTAGGAATCTCTTCTTCTGAGTGAAAATATTGGTTTAAATTCCTTATAACAATGGATCCTCTATAAGGTAGCTCATAGTAAAAATATGAATCAGGGTTATTCCTTTTGAAAGACTTGGTATACATGAAAGGGCACTGGTCTATAGGGGTAATTATTTTTTGGGTTCAAATACTAAGGAGTCACTAGGTGAATTTGCTATTCTCTGCTTAGCAAGGTCAAGACAATTCACCAAATCTTTAATTAGCACATTTTTTGCATGAACTACTGCATTATAAACTTGTGGAAAGGTTTCCACCCTAGATTTTTGGGTTTGCAAGCCTAGATCTGATCCAAGAGCTCTTATATAATACATATAAGCAAGGCATGTAGTTGGTCTAGCTACAGGGGGGATTCTCTTCCATGTCCTGCTAAACCTTAAATTAAAATTTGAGATAGTTTCTTGTTGATGTTTCTGCATGGACGTGAACTAATTAAGCAAGGAAAAAGGGTCAATAGATTCATTAAATTCTTCCACAAAATGCTTAGTTAATGTTTCCCATGAAGTTATGGTGTTATCCTCAAGATTCGTAAACTAATGTAAAATCTTCCCTCTGAAATACAGGGCTAGGATCCTCACAATAACATCCTCGTCCTTTATGTTGTGGATTACTGCCAGATTCAAAATATTCTGATAGTTCTCATATGTTGTATTTCTAGATCCATCATAAGTGGGGATAGCCTTGGACACAGTCTTGGTAATGGCATTCATATGGGCTAATCTAAGGTGACCAGTTGTGTTCCATTTGGGATATTTCTATAAATACTGAATTGGGGGTACATTTCCTTGATTTGTTGCTACATTTCCAACCATATTTATAGGTGTAGGTCTTGTTATAGGATTTGTTGAATTAACTGTAGGGTTTTCCTCAAGAAGCTCTTCTTCTAAGTGAAAATATTGGTTTAAATTCCTTATAACATTGGATCCTCTATAAGGTAGCTCATAGTAAAAATATGAATCAGGGTTATTCCTTTTGAAAGACTTGGTATACATGAAAGGGCACTGGTCCATAGGGGTAATTCTTTTCTGGGTTTAAAGACCAAGGAGTCACTAGGTGAATTTTCTATTCTCTGCTTAGCAAGATCAATAAAATTCACCAAAGCTTTAATCCTCTGGGTATAGATAAAACAATAACTCATACGATGGATTTTTGTGTTCCTTATGAACTGGTCCCACCGGGCGTGCCAAAAACTGTTGGGCACCAAATTGAAATCAATATTTACTTAACACTACAACTATCTATCTTCAAATTTTCTATCCAAGCATACACCCGATAGTCGTAGATCGGCACTCAAGCATTGGATGGACCAAAGACAACTTCAATCCAACCTCCAGAGTAGTTTGTTTCCTTGTCAACTTAAAATGGTGTTGACTCAATTAAAGATCAAATAAGGTTTTGAGATAAGGGTTAGAAAAGTTTTAGGGTTATAGTTATTATAAAAAATAGTGGCCAGATAGGCTAACAACATAGGCAACTATGGCAAAAGGATCCCACAAGCTATTTCCAGTATCTCATCACTCAAGATTAACATCACCCAAATAAATGAAACCTTCACACATTAAAGCATAAATAGAGATATATTGTAGAAAGCAATTCCAACATCCAATATTGATAATCCAAATAGTAGAATAGACCAATAGTTATATTTAATAGAAATAAACTTCCTAACAATACATATCTAACCAAGAACAGATTTCAACTACTCTCACAACTAGTAATCCAATAAGCTAGAATGAACTAACCATTCAAGTATTAATAGAAATGCATCTCAAGGCTTTGAACCTCTTGCACAAGATAATGAAGATGACATATTTAATTCTGAATATCAAAGTAATTCTCCTTCCATTATCTCACAAGAATATTTATAGTAGGGCAAGCAAACGCACTAGATCCAACCCTTGAAAATGAGGGTTTGGCCTCTATTTATAGTTTTTAAATGAAACAATATTAAGGAGACATTACAAAGGTTGTATATTTATAGCTCAACAGAGATTTTACTAACATTATCTTACTGGCTAGAGAGCTCCATGAAAACCGCTATGAGAAATCCACCATGGCAGCATACATTTGCAAATTTTTGGTTTGTTGGTGGTAGTTGGAGTTTGAACAGTCGAACACTTCATCTCATCCATCAATCATTCTTGGAAGCTCAGCTCTATTGCATATCTACAACCACATCTGGTTCTTGTTCTTAAAAACCCTCAACACTTTGTCTTCCTATCCTCAAACTGACTGCACTCTAATCCAATGAGTTTTGGCCTTTTAAATCCTTCAAAAATATCAGCAAAACTTGGATCATTGATCTTCATCATGGACGACTGCAATTAAACCTCCAAAAATACTCTACAAATTGGTGGGGAAAACCAAAGTGCCATTCTACACTTTTAAGTTGTTGACATCATCTTATAGCCTTGATCATGTGGAATCAAATTCTGGCATAAAATGCACTAAGAGGTGAGCAGGATGCAATCCACTCATTAACCTTCCTTTTCTCTTCTTTGACTTCAAAACAACCAAAATTCATACCATAAAGCATGTTGATGTCATATTTGCTTAGTTAATATGCATAATCACCAATCTGCACTCAGGCAAGTGCAATTCATCCTTTGTTGTTATTCCGCACTAGCTATAGTGTAAAAAGGGCCTTTATCACCAATCCATACTCTATGTAGTGTTTTTTACTTCTTTTATGTCAGTCCGCACCAAAATACTCTTGAAACTTGATGAAATTGGCCTTATCGAAACTTAGCCATTCGTAGTATGCAAAAAACTACTCTCAGTCACCATTCCACACTTCTTTTGCATTGACATCAACATTGCCAAAATATTTTGCAAAATCGGTACCCATCGTCAATCCACACCAAAATACATTATAAACTGAGAGAAATTGCTCAAGACAAAAATTGCACTAAGTTTTGGGCATATTAAGAAAATCATGTTGCAGATATGCTCCAAAATACACTGTAAAATGTGCGGAATCGAAACTTCATACCTTAGAATAAAATTTTCAATACTTTCTAAGGATGTGGCCATTTCGGGCCTACAGTCATGTAGCATGACTATTGATCGTACCACTACCAACTGACATGATAGCTTAAGATCCAGATTTAATAATAAATTCATAAATCAATATTTAAACACAAAAAAAATATTTTTAATAAATATACAAATCTTATTGACATATGATACATATTTTTCTCATTGATCCATTATTTCTCTCCAGTCATAACTTTATAGATAATAGAGATGGAGTCTCTTTGTATTTTTTAGACACCAATTTTTCCATTGTTCTTTCATATTCATATTCTTTCTCATTGGAGATATGTCTTCTAAATTTCTTATTGTTATTTTTTTCCATATAATAATTATCTCCCTAATTATTATATAATATCAAATAATGTAATACTCTTTAACACCCACCATATTACATTATTTGGTATAAAGATCAATCTTTTGTTCTTGCACTCTAGTTTTGGCTCTGTCATTGGCTATATTTTGCTAGCTCTAGCCCTATTGTCTCAAATAATCTCCACCTAGTCTACCTCTCTATTTTATCTCTCAATTTTCCCTTGGGTCAATACATCTAGGTCTCTACCTTAGGATCATCAATACCTCAAGGTTACCACTAGGTCTTATCTTCGGATTACCTCTAGGTCATTATTTCATTTGGGTTGACTCTTTAGGTTGACTCTTGGTCATCATTATCTTTGGGTCAATTCACTAGAACATTCATAAGGTCATCACCTATGGAAAATCACTATTGCAACATATCCTTAGAATCATCCACATAAGTATTCTTCTGTAGCTCTTATCATTGTAGGTTGTCTTCCAAGCTATGCTTGGGTTATAATCTGAAATCATGTATTTCACATTTCTCCATGGAAAAATTCACATTATTCTTTAAATTCAATAAAATTTGATTTTTCATCATACTTGGTCTCCTTCTATAGAAACCATACAACATTTATTTCAACTTATCCCATTCATACATATTTGTCCATCCATAGTTTATTTTTATTTTATTACTTTTTCATTTCTTTATATTGACAAGAAAATTAAGAATGATTATGTCCTTTGAAAATTTCACAATAATAAAGGTTTCAAAATTTCTTTATCTTATGTCCATGTATGCCACAGTGGTTACAAGTATTCCCTATTTTTTATTCCTTTTTAACAAAACTTGTTTTATTAATATCTTACAAATATTTTATTTTATCGTTCCCTATTATAAATTCATTGTTATGAAATCCAATCGATAATTTTCAACATGCATTATTGATGGATTGTCATTAAGCACATCATTAATTCTCAATGAATTTGTCAATCTAGGGTGGTGTCCAAGGCTATTTATGAGAGAAAGGTCAAGCAAGGTTGTAGTTTAGTTCATTTGGAAGCAGGTCTTATTGGTGAAATTGATTGTGTGGGGGTTTTGTGTCACTTCTACCCCTAAATTGCATAAATTGAACTTTAATCTATTTGTAATAATGAAAACTAATTGCTAATTATAGAAATGAAACCCTAGTTACAGTTGCAAGAATGAAATCTAATTAAATTGTAGAATTGAAACTCTAGTTATAGTTGCAGAATTGAAAGTCTATTTAATATTGCAATAATTGAAATGAAGCATAAAAACTAGATCCCCTCAATGCTCTGTAATAGAAGGTCGTCAATCTTCCATGCGAGGTTTTGACAGCAAAAACAAGAATGCAGGGAAATTATAGAAAACTTGTAAATTGCTGGAAATGAATATTTGCAGTGAATTGGAAAGTTGCTAGGAATGAAAAGAATAATTATATCTACCACTAATCATATCACAAAAACTTTATGAACAAGAATTAAAAAACTAGGAATGTTAGCTGTGCAAAAGAATGAAAATGACAAGTTCACAACTTATTCTGCAGCAACAAAATCAGAATAAAACCTGTCTGTCAGTCCTCCTCCTAGGTCTAGAAGTGGTCAGCCTCCTTTCTCAGAAGAAGGTTTGAATTCTTCTTTAAGTCTTACTCACACTCAGACATAACAAAATAAATGGAATGAAATTGCACTTTTATTGCTTAAGAAACATAATTACAATTCTATTGAAATCTGTTACAGGTCTGAAATCACTATTCTATTATCTCCCTATTTATTTTCTATCTCCTCTATCTAATAGCTCAACCTGGATGGGAGCTATATTTTATAGATGCCTAAAATCTAATTACAAACAGAAAATATGTTGTTCCTGATATCCTGTAGAATTTCCTGGGTTTATCCTAGAAGAGGATCAATTTGATATTTTCCATAAATGGTGGCTTTGGACGGCAAGGATGGCAAAGTTATATGGGAGATATTTTCCCTTAACTTTCTCAACCTTCTTATCCCATTTTCCATCGCCAAAATTCATTCAAAAAGTCAAAAAGTGCTTTCTATTCTCATTCCGAAGAAATTGTGTTCATTCTGAAGACATTGTGTTCATTCTGAAGACACTGTGTTCATTTTGAAGACACTGTGTTCATTTCAAATATATTTAGAATGACCAATTGTGTTGACTCCAAATGGTTTTGGTTGCATTTCTTAGGTGGATTATCCCTCGGGATGAGATTGCAATAGTCTTCATTCTTCCTTGGATGTGAATTTCATGCCTTGCCATTCATTGGCAGCTGGCTAGAATTTATATGGAAAAACCAGTTTTCTACTGCACAATAATAAGTCTTTGTACTATTTGCTAAATTTAGAGAAACTAATGCTTAATGATCATCAAAATAAGACTAGTGAAGTGTTTTTATCAACCTAAACATGACAAGATAACATAAAACTATACAAGAACTATTAAAAATCATAATATAATGTCCTTAACACTTCAATCATGCAAATAGTTAATACACAACATATTAAATCAACTTAACTAGCATATAAGATAATTCACAAGATTTTTAGGTAGTTTTAACTATTTAAAACATGCTATAAATGAGGTTTATCCAAGCCTCATCAGTTATTATTAGGGTTTGTTCACAAGAGATTGACACTGGGAAAATCTGAGTTTCAACCAGCATAAACCAATTTTTGGGTTGTTTGGTGACCTCTCACAATGAAGAGTTTAAAATTTTATTGATAGAGAAATTCCTTCGAAATCCAATCGGTAATTTTCAATGTACATTATGGTTAGGGTTTGTTCATTTGTTGTGGCTGATCCACAACGTACCCCAAAATTGGGGACCCACCTTTTTTGCATGTGTTCCAAGAAGACCGAAGTGGCCCATAGGCTAAAGATCAAGGAAAAAAGCAAAATATCACAAGGAGGAAAAGTGTCGCGATATCGCGACATGTTGCGCTATCACGGCCAAAAATGAAAAAGTGTCGCGATATCGCGACATGTTGCACCATCGCGGCCAAAAAAGAAAAAGTGTCGCGATATCGCGACATGTTGCTCCATCGCGGCCAAAAATGAAAAAGTGTCGCGATATCGCGACATGTTGCTCCATCGCGGCAAAAAATGAAAAAGTGTCACGATATCGCGACATGTTGCTCCATCGCGGCAAAAAATGAAAAAGTGTCACGATATCGCGACATGTTGCTCCATCGCGGCAAAAAATGAAAAAGTGTCGCGATATCGCGACATGTTGCTCCATCACGACAAAAAATGAAAAAGTGTCGCGATATCGCGACATGTTGCTCCATCGCGGCAAAAAATGAAAAAGTGTCGCGATATCGCGACATGTTGCTCCATCGTGGCAAAAAATGAAAAAGTGTCGCGATATCGCGACATGTTGCTCCATCGCGAAAATGAAAAAGTGTCGCGATATCGCGACATGTTGCTCCATTTTGTCGCGATATCGAAATTAGTGGATATGAAATGTTTAGTGTCAGATATCGTGACATGTTGCATTTAAAAGTGTCGCGATATCGTGACATGTTGCATTTTCTTGCGAAAGAAAAAAAAGTGTCGCGATATCGTGACATGTTCATTTTTAGAGAAAAAAAGTGTCGCGATATCGTGACATGTTCCATTTTCACGATTCAAAGCAACAAGAGACGGAAGGGGCCAAAAGTGTCGCGATATCGCGACATGTTCCATTTTCACGATTCAAAGCAACAAAGGAGAGCAAGGAGGCAAAAGTGTCACGATATCGCGACATGTTCCATTTTCGCCAAGGTAACGGACCTGCATAGTGACGTGGACATAAGGATAAAATCCAGTGAATAAGGCAAGCGTTACATAAGGAATATTTAATGATTTGAAATCATTTAAGATGGTCGTTACACACGGAGGGAAATGGACGCAAAACCATGTGGAGAAATCGCAGCAAAGGGCCACAAAATGGAAAGCAAAGCACACGCATACAGGGAAGGTGAAATGAACAATCAGGGAAGGTGAAACGAACAGCCATCGACAAATGAAACGAACCGTCATGGAAGGAAAAACAAGGTTTTCACAAGTTTAAATACGCCATTCAAAGAGGCCGAGGAGGGGGTGGAAAATTGCTGCAAGTAGCGTTGCAGGTTTGAAGGCGATAAGGCCATTCTGGACCTAGTTGGGCTGTTTTTCTTTCGTAGACTGGTTTTTCTTCTTCATGGACATGGGTTGGAAATTGCGGCGAGCAGAGTTGCAGACTTGAAGGCGATTAGGCCATTCTGGACCTGTTTGAGTCGTTTTTCTTCCATGGACTGGTTCGGGAAAACCAGAAATTCTGCTATTGTAAAATGACACATTTTTAATGCAGAAGTGTTCAGAAATTTGCATCTTGTGGGCAAGAAAGAAGGAGATTTTCTTTGCATGCTATGGATTTAATGTTTATTCTTTCATCTTTTCAGATTTTGAATTTATAGATAATGTTGATGCCATTTCTTTGGGTTACATTAGGCGAATATTTGAAATCTGAATTTTATTTCGTACCCTAGGAACAAGCACTTAGCTTATCCGGATTGTGCTTGTTTGCAGGTCCAATAGGTTAGGTTGCATGCACGGAGACCTCACATCTTCGGTTTTGTCGAAATAGGATAGCATCATACTGAATGCATTTTATTTTCAGTTTCTGCATTTCATTTTTTATTTTCTGCTTTTTATATTTTTCCAGAAGCTTTAACTTTCAAGGCATTAAAATAAACATCTAAAAAATATCAAAATCCAAAAAACAATGAACAATCACTAAAGTTTCATGGTGAAATAAATCAACATTGCCCCTTGTTTACAGTTACTTGCAATCACTAAGGTGTTCCAAGCATTTAAATTGAATATCTTTATTTGAGATTACTAATACACATATGCAAATGCTAAATACAACGGAGACCTTGGAGAAGTTGTTTGTTTAACTTCTTTGCAAGAGGGGATTTGGAACCCAAATCCTAAAGGAGAGTGTACTTTCACAACTGGGTGAAAATACCACTCAACAGATTGGCGCTAGAAGGAGGGCCTGAATTGTTTTATTTCAGAGTGATTTAAATGCTATAGGGATTTAAATTTTGAATATTTCATGCCCTATTGATTATTATCTTTAGCCCTCTTTTAACAATACAACCTTGTAGTGTTAAAAGGAGGACATGAATTGCTATGCATTGTTCTAACACTTTTTGATTGTTCATACAGGAATAATGTGTCTTGATTTGATTTAAAAAAAAAAATTCTTGACTAACGAGGTTGTCTCCATGCAATTACTTTCATTCGATTTTAATGGATACACCTCTTGGTTGATGCTAACATGATTATTCATACGTTACATGTTTGATATTTGCTAGTCATTTCATGCTTATTTGTAAGGAATTATTTTGTCTAAAATGTATTTGTTGTCGGTATTATGCTCTTCACCTACGCGTAATGCGATCTTGTGAATCAAAAAGCCTACAACACTAGGAGTATGCTCTTCACTTGCACATATGCGATCTGGTGAATCAGAAACTAATTTACATTTTTAGAATATTGCTTTGTCAGGGTTCCTTCTTTTATTTATGACTAACAAATTGGTTTTGAAGTTATTCTTTGAATTCCATTAATTGCAGGATTTTCTGTGTGTCGCAACTGAGAGTTTTGTCAAGTTCTTGTAGGGTTATCATCATTGATTTTGAATCAAATGGCCCAACCTCCACCACCTCCTTGGTACGGAGCCCATAACATTCCTTTGAATATTGCAGGGGATATTCATGAGATCCCTAGGAATATAGAGAGATTTTTGCCCAAATACAAACCGGATGGCCCAAGGACCGCAGAAGAACATATTCAGGCCTATAGGGATGTTTTGATAAGATTGCATGTTCAACATGAAGATGTGGCTTGTAGACTCTTCCCCATGAGCCTAGACCCAGTGGCCTACGAATGGTACATTTGCTTACCTACTGGTTCCATTACGTCATGGACGCAAATGGAGAATGCTTTTGTCAACCAATTCAGGTCACCATTAGATCCCACAATCATCTATAATCAGTTCATTACATGCAAAAGAGGCCAGGGTGAGCCAATCCAAATTTTTAATCAGAGATTTCAGAAGTGCTATAATAGAGCAATTCGGCATTTTGCCATTGATCCCGCAGTAGCTTTGCAAATATATTTTGGGGCATTGGATCCTATGACGGCAATGTTTGCAAGGCGAAATCCTCAAGTTACCACTCTTGCTCTAGCCTACAATGAAGCTATGACCATTGAACAACAAATGACACCACAGAGTTATGGGTTTTCCCAGATGCCTATGGTAGGACAATATGGTCCATATGGTCAAGCTCCTATGATGAATCGGATCATGGCACCACAAATATCAGGCATAAATGCTTTGCCTTATCAACAACCATATTCATCAACACCCGCTTACGCACCCATTCCAATTCAACCAATCACATCCATTCCCCCCATTCCTTCATTTTTGCAAAATAGTCAACGGACTATGCAAGGAGCTAGTCCGGTTAATTCTCAGGCTATAGTTCCTTTTCCCAATCCAATCCCGATTCAAAGTGTGAATCCCTACGCAAATCAAGTGGTTCAAAATCCAACCCAAATGTTAAGTCAAGATCTCACCAATTACGCAAATCCTATTGGAACTAGCAATAACATAGCTCAACCAAAAGAGATTTATTCAGAGGTTGAAGAGCTCAAAAATATGGTTCACAAATTGAGTAATGATTTGGTTCAACAACAGAAGTATGAATCCCATGCCCCTCACCCAAATCAAAATTTCAACAATGGAGGGAGACAGTGGAATACGAAGCCAAACAATGGGGGTGTGCCTTCCCCTATTGCTAATCAGATAGATACTTCTGTAGGACCAAGTCACTCTAGTTCCATTCTTAATATTTCTGATTTTGCATGGGAAAACGGGTGTAGATTGCATGATACAAGGGAGCATAATGAAAGGAATTGTCCCGAAATTGCTATGTATACCCATTGTCTCCAAGCTCAAGTGGATGATTTGGAACTTGTGCCAAATAAGGGTCCATCCCAACATCAACAAGGAGAGAACAACATTTTGGTGGGAGAAACTCTATATCGTCAAGAGAGTGAGCATGAGGAAGGTGAAGATGAATGGGGTGAGAAACATGTTGATGAATCAAAAGATGAAGAAGAAGTACTTGAGCGTCATCACTTGTTCTTGGAAGACACTCTCGATGAGAAGCTTGGAATTAATGATCAAAAATTTCTTCACCCTCCAAATTGTGATAAAATTGAATCATGGGTTACAAATTTGGATTATGATAGCTTTACTAATTTGAATTCAAGAAATAACCCACTTTTGGAAATAACTGGACCATCTATGGAAGGTGAAGATGAATCGGATAAGGAACAGGTTGATGAATCAGAGGATGGAGAAGAAGTATTTGAGCATCACAACTTGAATTTGGAAGGTGACTACTATGATTCATGGAAGAAGTGGGAAGACTACACTCACTCCAAAACTGCTAATGAAACTTGTGTGCCAATTGATATACAGGACAACATAATCGCCTACTCGAAGGAAGATATTACAACTCCTGTGCAATTTGAGGATGTTTTGGAAGAGATACCAGGGATAGTGAACAAAGAATTGGAATTAAATGACAAAGTGGTTGATCTATTGGAAGCAACGAAAGCGATTGATCATGAAGATGAGTTACTTGACATACACTTCAACCAAGAATATTTGAGGGTTGAAAAGGATGGGCATGTTTTTAATTGGGTGCCCAATTTTGGTATGTTTGATGAACAAGTAATCAATGAAGAATATGAAGACCAAGAGGTAAAAGAGGAAATTGCAAATCCTCACCAAGTTTTCGTAAATGAAAGTGTGAAAAAGGTAAAATCTAAACCTTTATGTCCAAACATCCAAGATTTTGGTGAAGATTTGCATAATTCAAATGATATTTATGATGAAATGCCATTGAAGGTGAATGAAGAACAAGGATTAATTTCTAACCACACCTTTGATAACATTACTTTAATGAATGAAAAGGAGCTTGATGCACTTAAATTGCTAAATCAAATTCATCAACAATTAATTCTTGAATCTAGGATAAAAATTCTTAATGATCCCCATTTAGTAAATATCCTAGATGCTTGTAAATTGTTGCACAATTTTGATTGGCCTAAGAACATGGAAAATGAATTAGCTTTGAAATTTTTAGAAATAGGCTCTTGCTTACAAAATTTCATTTTGAATAAAGAAAGCCTAGTTCTAAATCATGAATGGGATTATGAAATTTGCACCTTAAAGAATAGACAAGAAAGAATTGAAAATCAACCATTGTCTAATCAATCTGGTAATTTGAATCTCACCTATGAGAATACTAATGGAACTAAATCTAATTGGTGGGGTGAGAGAGGAAAGTTGAAGTTGGTTGCATGGTTTGGTCTAATCTTGTTTTCGTTTGATTCCTTCCACATTCGGCATGTGTATCATATTATATGTCTTTTGGAATGCTCTAATCAGGTTTGGGATCCGGGAAAATGATAATCCAAATTTTTGCATCATCTTGTATTATATTGTATATACTTTTGGTTTTCGTGTTTTGGTTTTGGATTGAATCTTATTTTGGTTTTAAGTTTTGTGTGTGGTCCTTACGAATGTTGACTAAGACTAGGAGAATATGAAACATCGAAATTGTATTGCATAAAGCTCCACGAATATCGCAAACACATTAAGGAATATCGTTTGGAACTTGTGATGCATGAAATTGTCAGTTTTATAAATTATGGCAAAGTAGGTGGTATAATCCATCCGCATTTCAAAAGAAGCAATGCATTCATATCTCATGTCACATTCCGCATTGCATATACATTCCATCTCAGTTGCATCTTCATTTCATGTGCAATCATTGAAAAGGTGTCGAATCCTCTTAGGGTTATTACATAACATATATTAAAAGGATCCTAAGGTTGGGAACTGATGCCCGAACTATCTTGAACCAAGCACGTTCTACGCATATTAAAGAGAATCTTGAGCAAAATGGTCAAAACCATACTTGGAAGAAAAGGTGAGGCGAAAGGAGTATTTCGTGTCTGTCCTATTATGCAACATAATCCTTAAAATAGTGGTTTTCACCACTCCCATAGTGCTTAAAGCCTAAAATCATAGTAGTAAGGATAGGGTTAAATCCTCATCGAACTTAGGTTGAGGATCCAACTCCCCAAAGCTCTGATTTGACCTTCATGGAGTAGTAAGGATAGGGTCTAATTCTCATCTCGCTTAGGTTGAGAATCCGATTCCCCAAAGCTCTGATTTGACCTTCATGGAGTAGTAAGGATAGGGTCTAATTCTCATCTCGCTTAGGTTGAGAATCCGATTCCCCAAAGCTTCCATTTTGCCCACTCAAGAACTTGAAATTCAAAAGAAAATATTTTTCATTTCTTTATTAATACTGGATTGGAAGGATCGTACTACATGTCCCTTGCAAGGATGGGTAGTCATCACCAAGGTCCAAGAAATCACAGTAAAGTCAAATCCTGGATTATGGGGTTAATCTCCACCGGGGCTATAGACGCCTGGTGGCGAGTGGAGTATGCTCATGCGTGGCAACATGTCTTGTCTAAAAGCAAGACCACCGACTGCTCAAACGGACAGGCTAGCTCTGACAGTTTCATCCATAACAGGTTAAATCATTTTGTTCAAGATGAGGTAATGAACTCCAGATCAGACTAGTAAGGATAGGGTCAAATTCCCATCTCGCTTAGGTTGGGAATCCGATTCCCCAAAGCTCTGATTTCACTTACACCTGCACATGGGTTCAAGATGGTAGTGACACATAACCAACTTTGGGATCTAGTAAATTAATTCAGTATACATATTTTTGGTCCTAAGAGGGTTTGACAGTTTTAATATGTTTGTTCATGATGCTAGAAGGTCTGAGCCTTTGCAAAGCAGGTTGTTACATCTCTAACATAGTTGTCATACGTCAAATCCTGCACAAATCATTCATAGCCTTGCATACGAATCATAAGTGAAGCTGACAATGGAAAGCTGAATGAATTTCAAACGATAGGGAATGAAGCACATTGCACACACCGAGCTGATGCTTAATAATTCTAATGTTTCATGTATTTCTCGTCTAGTTTCATTCTTGGGATATTTGCTAACGTTTGTATTTGAGTCTATGTGTTTTCAGGTTGAGTTCTCACCGAAATGCTCAGGAGCATTTCCCAATAGAGTCACCATTTGTTGTGGCTGATCCACAACGTACCCCAAAATTGGGGACCCACCTTTTTTGCATGTGTTCCAAGAAGACCGAAGTGGCCCATAGGCTAAAGATCAAGGAAAAAAGCAAAATATCACAAGGAGGAAAAGTGTCACGATATCGCGACATGTTGCGCTGTCACGGCCAAAAAAGAAAAAGTGTCGCGATATCGCGACATGTTGCACCATCGCGACCAAAAATGAAAAAGTGTCACGATATCGCGACATGTTGCTCCATCACGGCCAAAAAAGAAAAAGTGTCGCGATATCGCGACATGTTGCTCCATCACGGCAAAAAATGAAAAAGTGTCGCGATATCGCGACATGTTGCTCCATCGCGGCAGAAAATGAAAAAGTGTCGCGATATCGCGACATGTTGCTCCATCGCGGCAAAAAATGAAAAAGTGTCGCGATATCGCGACATGTTGCTCCATCGCGACAAAAAATGAAAAAGTGTCGCGATATCGCGACATGTTGCTCCATCGCGGCAAAAAATGAAAAAGTGTCGCGATATCGCGACATGTTGCTCCATCGCAGAAAAAGAAAAAGTGTCAGATATCGGACATGTTGCTCATCAGAAAAGTGTGGTATAGAATGTTGTATAGTGTCGCGATATCGCGACATGTTGTAAGTGTCGATATCGGACATGTTGAAGTGTCGCGATATCGCGACATGTTGCTTCAAAAGTGTCGATATCGCGACATGTTGCATTTGGAAGAAAAAGTGTCGCGATATCGAATGTTATTTTCAAAAGTGTCGCGATATCGCGACATGTTCCATTTTCATGATTAAAAGCAACAAGAGATGGAAGGGGCCAAAAGTGTCGCGATATCGCGACATGTTCCATTTTTGCGATTCAAAGCAACAAAGGAGAGCAAGGAGGCAAAAGTGTCACGATATCGCGACATGTTCCATTTTCGCCAAGGTAACGGACCTGCATAGTGACGTGGACATAAGGATAAAATCTAGTGAATAAGACAAGCGTTACATAAGGAATATTTAATGATTTGAAATCATTTAAGATGGTCGTTACACACGGAGGGAAACGGACGCAAAACCATGTGGAGAAATCACAGCGAAGGGCCACAAAATGGAAAGCAAAGCACACGCATACAGGGAAGGTGAAATGAACAGTCAGGGAAGGTGAAACGAACAGCCATCGACAAATGAAACGAACCGTCATGGAAGGAAACAAGGTTTTCACGAGTTTAAATACGCCATTCAAAGAGGCCAGAAGGGAGGGGTGGAAAACTGCTGCAAGTAGCGTTGCAGGTTTGAAGGCGATAAGGCCATTCTGGACCTAGTTGGGCTGTTTTTCTTTCGTAGACTGGTTTTTCTTCTTCATGGACATGGGTCGGAAATTGCGGCGAGCAGAGTTGCAGACTTGAAGGCGATGAGGCCATTCTGGACCTGTTTGAGTCGTTTTTCTTCCATGGACTGGTTCGGGAAAACCAAAAATTTTGCTATTGTAAAATGACACATTTTTAATGCAGAAGTGTTCAAAAATTTGCATCTTGTGGGCAAGAAAGAAGGAGATTTTCTTTGCATGCTATGGATTTAATGTTTATTCTTTCATCTTTTCAGATTTCGAATTTATAGATAATGTTGATGCCATTTCTTTGGGTTACATTAGGCGAATATTTGAAATCTGAATTTTATTTCGTACCCTAGGAACAAGCACTTAGCTTATCCGGATTGTGCTTGTTTGCAGGTCCAATAGGTTAGGTTGCATGCACGGAGACCTCACATCTTCGGTTTTGTCGAAATAGGATAGCATCATACTGAACGCATTTTATTTTCAGTTTCTGCATTTCATTTTTTATTTTCTGCATTTTATATTTTTCCAGAAGCTTTAACTTTTCAAGGCATTAAAATAAACATCTAAAAAATATCAAAATCCAAAAAAACAATGAACAATCACTAAAGTTTCATGGTGAAATAAATCAACATTGCCCCTTGTTTACAGTTACTTGCAATCACTAAGGTGTTCCAAGCATTTAAATTGAATATCTTTATTTGAGATTACTAATACACATATGCAAATGCTAAATACAGCGGAGACCTTGGAGAAGTTGTTTGTTTAACTTCTTTGCAAGAGGGGATTTGGAACCCAAATCCTAAAGGAGAGTGTACTTTCACAACTGGGTGAAAACACCACTCAACAGGTAGATCTAAGTTTTGGCCAACATAAACAAATTTTTTGGCACCATACAGGTTTCCATTATGGTTTTTCGATGATCTCTCATAGTGAAGAGTTTAAAATTTTACCAACGGAGGTATTCCTTCGAAATCTAGTTGGTAACAAAATCCAGTCGATGAATTTTTTTAAGAACACCAATAGCACAAGAGGAAGTCCATATCTACTATTTCCACAAGGTGATATTTAGGGTTACAATCAATATTTGCAATTTTTTTCTAAGTTGGAGAGATAAGTGATTGGAAAATTAAAAAATAAAAAAGGTTTTCAAGCTGGTGAGCAAATATTTTCTGATGATCGATGATGGCAATGGTGTCAATGAGTGAAGTAGCAAGCGATGGTGATGTAACTATTTATGGTGATAGTGGTAGTGGAGGTAGATCAATGACTTAAAATAATATCGATATCACATGCTTTTGTGTGTGTTTCAAGAGCAAACCTGTGATCCTTAATGGAGGTGGAGGTCCCTCAGAGCAAGGTGGAGGGAGTGATCTGATTTTAGTTATTGACAAGTCAAAAGGTAAAATTGATCTAAGCATATTTCCTCCTCTTTCTCCTTTGCAAACCTTTTCAAAAATATAATTTCTTCTGGGCCTTCCCCTCACCCCAAGGTTGATATGTGCCCTTCTCAAGGTGCCCTCTAGATTCCATCAAAGCTTGTTTCCTCCCTTGTGGACCAGGATTCTCATTCTCTTCTAAGGAAATTTTTAGGACCTCACCCTAAAAATATATAAATGGGCCATTACCCATTGGTACCCTCAAGGATCCATGGACCTGTTTGCCTTTCCTAAGGGGTTTTTTCTCATTCGTCTAAATAACCCCATTGATTCAAGTAGAATCCTATCAAGTGGACCATGGTTCTACAATTTAAGAGGGATTTTTATTGTAAAATGGAATGTGGGTTTTGATCTAAATACTTAGAATATCAACTTAGCTCTGATTTGGGTTCACCTTCCAAGTCTTCCTCTCTATTTCTAGGATGATTATATTTTACAAGGGATTACTTGATATAATGGTGAGTTCATCGATCTTAATCTACCTACCAAAGCTAAGACCTACATGGTTGTAGGCCCAAAATGGCCACATCCTTAGAAAACTTTGAAAATTTATTCTAAGGCATAGAAATCTCTATTCCATTGAGGATATAGAGTATTTTGGAGTGGATCCATGCAAAGAGTGCTCCAATCCACTCAACACTTAGTGTTTTTTGCCATAACAAGCTAAGTACTTCATTCCGCTCGATATCTAGTGTATTTGGCAGCGGATTCTGGTGAGGTTCCCAATCCACAAATCTTTTGAGCTTTGATGATGTCAGCACGATATAAAGTGTGGACTGGCGATTCTTCTCTATTCTGCACGCTCCAGTGACTAAGTGTTGATAAGATGCATTCCACTGAGTTCCAAGACTAATGTTGAGTGGAATGGCGACAAGAAGGAAGTAGAAGATTGATAAAGGAAATAGGGAATGGTGACAAGGGCTATTTGCATTACTTGCGAGTGCGAATTGGCGATTCCGTAGTCAAATCGAGTCAAAGATGATGTATCAAGTTTTTTGGAGTGGATTGCAATTTATTTTCAATGTCATGGATGTTAGAAAGAAGTTAGATTTTTTGAAGGCTAAGTGAGTGGATTGATAGACTCCATTCCACTCATACCTTAATGCATTTCTCATCGAAACTCGATTTCATTGGCCGAAGCTATCAAAGCTGATGTCAATGTTAATTTTGAGTGGAATGGCATTTTGTTTCTTCCTCGCTAGTTTGTAGAGCATTTTTGAATATTTAATCATAGTCATCCACTAAGAGCATCAATGACATAGATTTTTTTGACATTGTATGAAGCATATAAAGGTAGATTCTTGGTGGATCAAAGAATAGTTAGTTCGAAGTGGGAAGGTGAAGCATCAAAGGGTTTTCAAGAACCAAGAACTAGAGTGGTTGCAGATCTATGGTGGAATGGAGTTTCCAAGAATGATGAGTGGTCTAGATCTAGTTTCTAATGGCTTGAAGCTCAACTACCATTATTGGACCAACAAGTTGTAGAGTTGAGCTACCATGGTGGATTACTTCTAGTAGATTTCTTAGACTCCATAAGCAAATGAGATAATGCCAACATAGCTCTCTACTGAGTTGTAAAATTTTAAATTCTTGTAATGTCTCCTTCAATTATTTCAATTGTAAACTATAAATAGAGGTCGAACCCTCAATTTTTAGGGTCGGCTCTAGTGCGTTTGCTTGCCCTACTATGTAAATATATTCTGCAAACTAATGGAAGGAGCATTACTCTAATTTTTGACTCAAGACTTGTTATCTTTGATATCTTTCGTTTAAGAGGTTCGAAGCTATGAATTGCATTTCTATCAATGTTGTAATGGTTAGTTCATTCCATTTTCATTGGATTACTAGTTGTGAAGGTAGTTGAAATCTGTTCATAGTTAGATCTGTGTTGGTAGGAAGTTTATTTCTGCTAAATCTGATTATTGGTCTATTCTGCTAAATTGGATTATCAATATATTGGATATTGGAATTGCTTCTTGCAACATATCTCTATTTTATGCTTTAATGTATGAATATTTCATGGTTTTGGGTGTTGCTAATCTTGAGTGATGGGACACTAGAAATAGTTTGTTGGAGGTTTTTGTTGTAGATGCCTATGTTGTTAGCCTATCCATCCACTGTTAATGCATATTTCTCTAACCCTAAACCTTTTTCTAACCCTATTCTTCAAACCCTTATTGAGCTTTAATTGAGTCAACATCTTACTAAGTTGACAAGGAACCAACCTACTCTAGAGGTTGGATTGAAGTAATCTTTGGTCCATCCAATGTTGAGTGTTGAGCTGTGACTATCGAGTGCAAGCTTGGATAGAGAATTGGAAGATAGACAATTGTAGTGTCAAGTAAAACTTGATGTCAATTCAGTGCCCAATAGTTTTTGGCATGCCCGATGGGACCTATTTGCAAGAAACACTAAAACCCATCATATGATTTATTGTTTTATCTTTACCCAAAGGAATCAATATTTGGTGAATTATCTTGACCTTGCTAAGCGATGATCAACAAATTCACCTAGCGACTCCTTGGTCTATAAACCCAAAAAAATTATCCCTATAGATCATAGTTTTTCATGTATACCAGGTCATTCAAGAGGAATAACCCAGACTCCTTTTTCTATTATGAGCTACCTTATAGAGGGTCTACTATTATAAGGAATTTAAACCAAGATTTTCATTCAGAAGAAAATCCTCCTGAGGAGAATCCTATAGTTAATCCAACAACACCTCCAATAGGAGTTACACCTAGAAACATGGCACAAAATGCAGTTCCAAATCAGCCCTTGCAGAAGTACCCTAGCTGGAACACAGTTGGCCCCCTTAGACTAGCCCATATGCATGACATTCCTCAAGCTGTGTCTAAGGCTATTCCCACCTATGATGGATCTGGTAAAACTACATATGAGCACTACCAAGATATTCTGAATCTGGCAGCAATACACAATATAAAAAATGAAGATGTTATTGTCAGGATTCTAGCCCTATATTTTAGAGGAAATATTCTGCATTGGTTTAGGACCCTTGAAGACAATACCATCACCTCATGGGTAGCATTGGTTGAGCCCTTTGTGGAGGAATTTAATGAATCTATTGATCCTTTTTCCCTCCTTAATCAGTTCACATCTATGCAGAAACATCAGCAAGAAACTATTTCAGATTTTAATTTGAGGTTCAGTAGGACCTAGAAGAGAATTCCCCTACAGCTAGACCAGCTGCAAGCCTTGCTTACATGTATTATATCAGAGCCCTTGGATCAGATTTAGGCCTACAAACCCAACAATCTAGGGTGGAGACCTTTCCATAGGTCTATAATGTAGTTGTTCATGCAGAAAATATCCTTATTAATGTGGGAAGATTACCTCCAAAAGTTGTGTTGCCCTACAATTTGGAAACCACTAATGTCCAAATTCAAACTACTACTTCATATTATATGGACCCTCCTCCTTTTTCATCCCCATTCCCATATATGACTCCCATTCCTCAGTCAAAAGCACCATCTACTACAGCTCCTTTCCCTCCACTTCCTTCTCAGATTCCACAAGAATCTTCTATCATCCTTGATATACATAATACTTTGAAAACTCTTAGCAACAAGATGAATTCAATGGAGAAGAGAGATATGGAGAGGTCTCAACAAAGGAGATTTCCTTATGTGAATAAATATCAAAGACCTGGTCCTAGCAATAGTACTAGGGTCAGAGTAAATGCAGCATATGAAGAGCCTGAGTGTTCTTCAAAAACAAGTCTGGTGAATGTATGGTGTTTAGTGTGCAATGATCCTCATGACTCACAATCTTGTGTTATGTACCAACACCATGTACAATAGGCTATGGAGAAAGTAGAAAGAAATCATAAAGGAAGAGTGAATATGCTCTAGCATCCAGAGCAAATCATGGTTGGAAAAGATCTTGATGAGGATGGACCTATTGCTGTCATGACAAGGTCAGGCAAGAAAACACTACAAGTTGATCCATAGAATATGGGTCAATTTTAGGTCCCCTCTCAGAAGAAGAATGATCCACCTCCCCAAAGTAGTGATACTTTCCCTATTCCCCAGGCCAAAGAAAAGGAAGTCAGTCTTCCCAAGAGATTTGAGAAAGAAACTGAAGGAGATAGAATGAGGTCTAAGAATGAAGCTCAAGAGAGGCTTAGGTTCCCTTCCATTACCAAAAGGTAGATAATTGAGGCCACTCAATAGTATAAGAGAAAATATGGTGAGCTAGAGAGAAGGCTTGAGAGACCTACCTCTGCCAAATCTGAATACAATATTATGGAGGAAATGAAGAAGATACCATCCAAAGCTAGTCTATATGATACTCTCTTCATTCCTAGCCAAATAGACCTGCTAAAAGCTTCTTTGAATAAATATCTATAGGATAAGTAGGCCACCACAATCCTCAGCATACCCTCTAAAAAGAAAGAAATATCCCCTATTATTTTAAAGAATAAACCCCCTCCTTTTTATATCTCTCTAAGGATGGAAGGTTGGGTGGTCCGCAATTGTATGATTGACTCAGGGGCATCTACTACAGTTATGCCTAAAGTAGTTTGCGAGGATATGGGTATGGAATACACCAGATCCTACCCTGGAGTTCTACAATTAGATGGGACACCTGTGAAGATAGTGGGAGTGATAAAAGATGTCTTGATGAGGCTACATAGAGCACCTGAGGTAACTATAGTACAAGAAATAGTAGTGGTGGATCTAGAGCCTTATTTTGGCTTATGCCTTTCAAGAGAGTTCACTACAAAGTTGGGTGGATGCATGTATATGGACTATTCCAGCATGGTTATTCCTTTCAAAGGAAAGAGGATAAGAATAACACCTAAGAAGCCTGTGTCTTACCACATTGAAAAAATTGAAGAGGACATGTGCAATCTCACTCCTCTAGAGGAATTTGAATTTGTGGATAACTTTGAAGAGTTGGAAATTGAATATGAACTACCTTTCAGGGAGGATTATAGTCAATTTGGGATAGGTATGGGCACATACAGTATTTTTGTAGAGATAGAGAAAAATGTTCCTACTATATCTAACTAGTCCTTGAGAGAAATAGAAGTATGGACCATGCACTTTGATGGTGCCAGATGTAGAAATGGTGTTGGTGTTGGTGTGGTATTACAGTCCCAATCAGAAGGGACAAAGAGTTTCACCTATAGGCTAACATGGTCATGCACTAATAATGTTGTAGAATATGAGGCTCTATGCCTTGGACTGATGCAAGCTGAAAGCATGGGCATCAAGATCTTAAACATATATGGTGACTCTAAATTGATTGTAAATCAGGTAAGGGAAAGGTGCAGTAGTAAGCACCATTACCTGAAAGCATATAGAAATAGGGTATGGGATTTTATGGAATCCTTTCATGCCCTAAACATAAATTTTGTTCCTAGAGGAAAGAATACCTTGGAAGATTCCTTAGCAGTAAGGGGAGCTAACTTCAACCCTTCTGTAGACATAGGAGTTAAGAAGGACAAAGGGATCAAAATGATTTTTAGGCTTGTAGTGCTAGATAAGCAAATTTTTTGGTAGGTCTTTGAAAGTGATGAACAAATCATTGATTTTTTGGTGAGAGAAGCCTATTTATCCACTATTCAAGAGGAAAATCTAGAGGATATTGATCAACAGGATGTCATTCAACTCAAGAACAATCACATACCTAGAGGTTTGGTTACTCTAGAGAGCCTGTTTGATAATGAAGATAGGAAAAAGATTAGATCCATGGAAGTCAATGAGAAAATCTATAAAGAAGTTGAAATAGAAAAAGAAAATAAGCTCAAGGTTGGAATCTGATGTTCTCTAGAAGAAGAGGAGGATATCAAAGCTTTATGCCTAAAGTACCAAGACATTGTAGCTTGGTCATATGAGGACCTCAAAGTATATGACAAGAAGGTCATCCAACACACCATTGAGCTAGAGCCTAATGCAAAACCATTCAGGTAGAAATAGAGGCCTATGAATCCTAGGATCGAAGCCATAATGAGAGAAGAACTATTGAAGTTGCTAAAGGCTAAGATCATTTATCCAATAAAATATTCAACCTGGGTAGCCAACTTGGTACCTATGAGGAAGAAGAATGGTGACATCCACCTGTGTGTAGATTTCAGAAATCTCAATCAAGCATCACTTAAGGACCACTACCCCCTCCCACAGATTGATCAAATATTGTAGATTGTGGTAGGGGTAGAAAGGTTCTCACTGCTAGATGGTTTCTCTGGATATAACCAAATTTGGGTGAAGAATGAAGATCAGTTTAAGATAACATTCACCACAAAATGGGGAACCTTTGCATATCAAAGAATACCTTTTGGGCTATCTAATGCAGGAGCCACATTCTAGAGAGCAATGGACTATGCTTTTGGGGATCTGATTAACAAGGTCATTCTAATCTATTTAGATGACATGACTATGTTTTCCCACAACAAGCAAGACCACTTGGCACACCTAGAACAAGTCTTCTAGAAGTGCAGAGAATTTGGCATCTCCCTCAATCCTAAGAAGTCATTTTTTGTAGTTCATGAGGGAAAGTTTCTAGGCCATGTGGTCTCAAAAGAAGGTATGGCCATTGATCCAGATAGAATCAAATCCATTCTTGCTCTTCCACTACCTATGAACAAGAAAGCCTTGCAGTATTTCTTTGGTCAGATAAAATTTATCAGGAAATTCATCTCTGACTTTGCTCAGAAGGTGAGGCCTATATCTGAACTATTGAAGAAGGATGCAGATTTCAAATGGACTGAGGTAAGAAAGCAAGCCTTTGAAATCATCAAGCAATCCATTGCTACAGCTCTAGTGCTAGTAAATCTAGATTTTAGCAAAGACTTCATTCTTTATGCTTATGGAGTTGAGGAAAGCTATGCCTCAGTGCTCACCCAGAAGAATGATGAAGGAGAGGAGCACCCTATATTATTTTGGAGCTAGACTCTTCATGAATATCAGGTTAAGTATAATTTCATTGAGAAACAAGTATTTGTTGTAATGAAATCATTGAAAAAATTTAGGTAATATTTGGTTCAAAGCAAGACCCTGGTTTATGTTGTTCATCCGGATGTAAGAAGCTTTATTCTACAAGGAGAACTAGGAGATAAGAGAGCTGGTTGGATTACTAAGATCCAAGAATATGATGTGGAAATCCATCCTACCAAGCTGGTAAGAGGTAGAGCCCTATGCCAAGGTCTGACAGAAGTAGCAGTTTTAGTAGAAGTGATAACTTGTCAGTCAACAGCAGATGATCAGACTGAAGAATTATAGTCAGGTGAATCAGACTGGGTAGATCAGATGACTAAGTACTTTCAAACTGGGGTATGCCCTCCTGATATTAATGCATCATAGAGAAGAAGATATAGACTTCAGGCTTTGAAGTATGTCTTATTTCCAGAAGGTCTATACAAAAGGAACCTTGATGGAGTTCTCCTTAGGTGCTTAAAATATGATCAACAACAAAAGGTCATAGAGGAGTTCCATGGAGGACTATCTAGAGGACACTTCTCAGGAAGAGTAACAACTTTGAATATTATCAGAGTAGGCTATTACTAGCCTACCATATTTGTTGACACCTTCAAAGTCACTAGAGCCTGTGATAAATGCCAATGACATGTGGGAAGAACAAGGAATGCATCATTTCCCCTTAAGCCAATTCAAGTGGAAGAACCCTTTCAGCAATGGGGTTTGGACTTCATAGGAGTTATCAATCCACATTCCTCAGCTGAGCATAAGTACATTCTGACTACTATAGACTACCTCACCATATGGGTAGAAGCTATTCCTACAAAGAAATCAGACCAAGAAGTGGTGATAAATTTTATGGAAAGCTTGATTTCAAGGTTTGGTGTTCTAGAAGCTTTGGTGAGCGATAATGGACCAACATTCATAGGAGCCAAATATATTGAGTTTTCCAACAAGTATGGCATTACCATAAAGAATACTTCAAACTACTACCCCCAAGGAAATGGACTTGCAGAATCAACTAACAAGAATCTATTGAGGATTTTGAGGAGATCATTGGAGGGTAATAAAAGGAGTTGGCACCTATTTCTGGAGCAAGCTCTATGGGTAGATATAATCACTATTAAAAATTCCATCAAGACCTCCCCTTATGCCTTAGTATATGGCAAAGAGGTAGTGTTACCTATTCATTTGGAGATTCCAACACTCAAGCTGATAAACACAGAAGAGGAATCTAAAGAAAATCTAGTGGAAATAAGGTTGACACACCTGCTGTAGTTAGAAGAGAAGAGGACTCAGGCATATGAGGATTTTCAAAAGCATTCAGTTGATATCAAGGTATGGTTTGACAAGAAGGTAAGGTTCAAGAAATTCTAAGTTGGAGATTCTGTACTCAGGTGGAATGTTGAAAGAGCTAAACTAGGACATCATCAGAAGTTTGACTCCTTCTGGGATGGCCCTTTCAGAATAGTAGAAGTTAAAGAGACCAATGTTTTCTAGCTTGAAGATCTTGAGGGAAACATACAACCGATTCTAGTCAATGGTTTTCACCTTAAAATCTATTTTTATTAAGCTAAGCTCATTGTAATATATGTACATATTTTGTACCATATCCTTTCCATTTTATTTCAAGTTTTCATTTTTGATAAAATGCTATAAAAATATATATAAAGTGAAAAGGTTGCAAAATAAGCTAAGTGTCAGCAAAAGAGTAGCAAGTTTTCATTCCACCCTCAAATGCACTAAGAAAGAAGTGGAATGATGCATGAGTTCCAATCCACTCTTAAAAGAGACTAAGAGATAGTGGATCATGATAGAGTTCTAATCCACCAAGGTTCATGACTATTTTTGAGCGAAAATAAATTTCGTGCCATACTATTTCCTAAAAGGAGAAATATTTGTAAATTAATGTTCAAGTTTCCCATGCCGCTCCAAGGAAAAATAAAATGATGAATAATACCATGAGTGCAGGAAGGTGTTTGAATTTTAGCCAATCAAAAAGTAGCATAACATCTCCAAGCCATCGAAAGGAATGATTTTAATTTGAAAAGCGTGCCAATGGGTAGTTCTCGTAGTGGCCACATTAATGGTAGAAGGTTTGCATGCATGGGCAATTAAAAGTGCTAAAAATGTAGAATGCTTTCATTCGATGAAAGCAAATATTGCTAAGAAGAAATAGCTAAGCATTGTCTATAAACTCTAGAGAGAACATTCTAAAAATTGCTTGCAAAAATGGCTCCTAAGAAGGCACTAACAAAAATGCAGAAAATAGAAGTAGAGCTATACATCCATGTGAATCATACGAGGCGGTTGGTAGATATAGTAATGACCCAAGTAAGAAGGACCTTCTTGAGGAGTAATTTTGAATTTAGATACTTTGAAGGGAGACCAATTCGACCTCAAGGTATCATTGTTGTAAAATCCTTCTTATTTTCTTACATCTGTGATTCTATTCACCATTGCCCTGAGTTAGTTTCTGCAATGATTAAATTTTATGACCCTGAGAAGAGGGCAGTGAAAACTCCTAATGGCATAACACTATTTACCATTACCAAAGAGCTTTGTCACAATTTGTTTTCCATAGGGGTGAGCCCACCCTTAGAGTCTAAAAAATTTGATATAGCATAATAAGCTAGGGTTTACTCTTCATTAATGGCTTTGAAAGAAAAGAAATTCATAAATATGGCTTTAATTCTATTTAAAAGGATAAGAGAGGAAGATGAAATACCTAAAGTTCCAATTCCCATTGACCAATTTGCTAACCCAGAGCTCTATTCCATGCTAGCTTGTATGGAGGGTTTGGATTCTGATCAACTCGTGATAGATTGGAAAATAGCCACTGCATACTATATTTCCAATGAGAGAATGTATGAGGAAGATGCAGAAAAGAAGGGTGTTAGGGTCATTTACTTTGATTGGCTAGCTTTCCTAGCTCAAAGAATACATGAGCAATTAGTGAGAATGAAAAGGAATTATGACTCACCCTCTTTCCGGCATTGCTCAAGCCTGGTTTGGATGTTCTTTGTTGCTGTGAGGAAAATGATGCCCTAGATTCCGATCAAGGAAAAGAATGATCAGGGAGACCCCATTCCTGTTTACTATTGGACTTCTCATCTGAGGAGCACTGAGTCCTTTTATAGATTTAACTTGGAATTTTTAGGGCCAACACTGAAGATAATGTATGGGAAATGCCCTAGGCTACCACCATTGGCCAAGAAATTGTTAAGAATAGAGGGTGCCGAAGAAGGAGATTGGTACATCCTTATAGAAGGCACAGTCATTAGACTATATGGCTTCACTGGTAAGCCTTTTCTACTACCTCATTTTGTTATAGATAGATTATTAGCCCTAGAATATTTGAGGTAAGCAGAATTTATAAATATGAACTATGGCTCTGGAAGGAAGAGAAAATATTTGTTGACCTACCATAGTGTTGATGATATAACCATCACCAAGAAGGGGTAGGGTGAGCAAATTGACCAATATCTGGATAGGTTGGGCCTATTCTACATTCCCCAGAGATGGAGATATGACCCGGATGATATATTCCACAAGAGGAACATAGCCCTGAATGGAGAAAAGGCCTACAAATTTGAGAAAAAATCTAGGCCTCATTTTGAATAGGGTAGAAATAATAAGGAAAATGCTCCTTTGGAGTGGAATGTTGCCAATATGGAACAACTTCCTCCATGGTTAGATTTCTATGAGCAGGTTGTTGATTTTGATTCAGATAAGAATGAAAAACATCAGTTGTAGGAGTCTACCATCAGAGAAGTTGAGAACAAAATGAAAGGTAATGAAAGCCAAGAGTTGCAAGAGTCTACCATCAAAGATGTTGAAGGTAAAAATAAATGGAATGAAGCCAAGATAGTAGACTGGTGGAGGATGAGAGTTGAAATTGGTAAAGAGAAATCCAAGTTTGGATTAGTAATTGATAATGAATTTTTTGATAGATATGATAAGAATATCACAACTTGGAAAGCAAAAGACCCAAAGAATATAGTGCTAATTTATAAGAAGCCACAACTAGGGTCAGATTCCCCATCCCCACCTTCGCAAGAAGAATCTCAAGAAGAAGGAGTTGGTACTCCATTAACTATTGCTAAAGTTTTGAAGATATTTGAACCTTCAATTGAACAATTAGAGAATTTTCCAAAAGGGGCATAGTTAATGAGTAAGATGCACTATTCTGATGAGAGGGCTATTAGCACACTAGTCATTCAGATAGCAAGTAGGCCCAAGCACCTAGCCCTGGGTGGAGAGCCCCCTACTATAGAGATAGATTGGAATGAGAAGGATAAAAACTTTGTGTTCACACTGGTGAGTTTCACCACTATAACCATAGTGGAATTAAATCCTATTTTTGAAGAAACATTGTAGGAGGAACCATTACAGGAAGGGTTTTTTAGAGAAGACATAGAGAATGAGAAATTGGTAGCATTGCAAGTTTTTAAAAGAAAAGCTAAAAGGGCATTGAAGGGAACTCAAAAGGATATTTGTAAGAAACAGAAGTTGGATAAGGAGAAAATTGTTAAGGAAACCCCTATTTTAGTTGCAGAAGAAGTACAACCAATGCAACAAGAGTACATAGGTAGCTCTAGAACACCCTACATCTATAGGTGAAGGTATGGTCTCTATCCCCTCTTCTCCTTCTCCTCCTCCTTCCCCAAAGAAAACTCCCTCCCCTTCTAAGCAAGAGGTTGTAACAAAAGTGCCTTCTCCCCCTCATAGTTCACCACCTATTTCACCAGTAAATACTGAGGGCTAAACCAACCCATCTCCTCCAAAGTCACCTAAAATTCCTTCTTCATCATCTAAAATTCCTTCTTCATCATCTCCCATAATTCCATATTTGCCATTGCAACCTCCCCCATCATCTGAAAAGCAAGCTATTTCATCCGCACCCACTCACCCTTCTATGAGTTTTACTATAGTTTCCATGAGTTTGCCAATTGCAATAGTAGTGGTAGTCATAGATTCCACTGTAGTCACTTCTACCAAGCCATTGTCAACTATTGATTCTACTCTCTCATACCTTATAGCCTCTTCTCCTCCTCCTATGAGTTATCCTACACTAGCAACTTTGCAAAAGGAGAAGGAAGCTTCATAGAAAATTCAAGATTTTTGGGTAGAGAAGCTATCCAAACCTTCCAAGAGGATGGCTATGAAGAGGAGAAGCATGTTTGTTGATCTAGTTTCTAGGTAGAGGACATCCAGATCCATCATTCCTCTAGTAAGCAAGCCTGAGACTGAAATGACTGCTCAAGACTACCATCTAGAAGAATACATAGAAGATATTGAGCAGTTACCTACTGAAGATGAGTTGGTGATAGCTAAGGCTCACTTGGACACTTTCTATGTCAAGGGTGATATATACAAAGAGAAAGTGGACAAGCTGGAGTGAATAATTGAAAAGCTTGAAAAAAATCACCAACAAAAAAAATAGAGAAAGCTCTCAGAAAGGAAGCAAAGAACTAGTAGGACAAATTTCAAGAGGCCAATAAGCTCAAGGAGAAAGTAGAGGAACAAAAGAAGAAAAATGAAGAACAAGCTAAAGAAATATAGAGCTTGAAGCAGCAGCTTTAGATTGAAAAGGCTAAGTCTTTAGGTTTCTCTAAAGTAGGGCTAAAGAAAGTAAGGAAAGAATTATTGTCTAAAGTTCTGGAAAAATGCTCAGAGTTACAACCCATTATTGATTACATGGATGATGCTAGTCACCTACTTCAGAATGTTCAGGAAGATCTGGATAGCTTCACTAGAGAACTACAACCTATGGTGATTCTAGTTGAGCAAATTTATAAGTTGGCAGATAGCAGGCTCAGTGAGACTGCTAAACCTATTCCTAATAAAGAATGGAATACTACTAGATATTCTACCAAAGTTATTCCAAAAGGCTTGGCTATTGTTTGATAAGGTTGAGAATATGATTAAGGATGTAGTGGATATAAATAAAGAAATGATTCAAAATGGCTTTAGGGGGTTATGGATGGAAAATAACACTTTGCTATCAGTAGAAGAGATTAAGAAGAGTGTTGTTGAGAGCCTTCAAGATGAGTCTGAGATTGATGCTCTAGAAGAGCTAATTGACTAGAAGTAGGTTTCACAAATGATTATGATTTTACCAGACTTAGAGATCTGATGGAGGACTTGGTAAATAAAGGAAGTGCTACAAATTATGAAGACATTGGTGAGTTGGAGTATATTCACAAGTAGCTCAAAGAGACTTCCAACCCCTCTGAAGTAGTTTGGAAATAGGCTTTACAAACTTTGAAGTTGATGGTACAGTTGTTTGGAAAGGATGTTGAAGAGGAAAATGAATAAAGAGCAAGAATCACCTAAGGAAGAGGTTGAGCAAGAATAAGAGGATAATGCTGAAGAAGAAGCTCAATAAGAGGGTGAAGAACCAAATAGAGTTGTTGCGGATCTTCAAGGGACACAAGCTTAGAATATTTTTTTTTGTACATTTTTGTAGTCATGTAGAAGTTTTGTATTTTGTTTGATTTGTTTTTACTCTGACATTGTTAGAAGGTAATAATAAAAGCATGAGGTTAAAGAGATGTAGAAAATGATTTTTTGTGAAGGCATTCATATCATTTGTTTTGAAGAAGCTTTATAAAGAGAACATTGCTTTATTTTTCTTAAGCATTGGAGTAGTTTTGAAGGAGTAGCGGAGATATTTGTGTTTCCAGTATGATCTCGATATGAACATTTATCCTCTAGGATGTTTCATGAAGTTTTTAGAGGGTAGTGTTCATATGGAAATTATTCTTTGAAGCATTTTTTGAAGATAAGCAATTTTTGACTCCTGATGCCCAATGGATAAGACTCTGAGTTCGATGGCTTTGTGAGCAAATCCACTCGGAGGCACCAGAATGTAGGCCCAAAATGGCCACATCCTTAGAAAATTTTGAAAATTTTATTCTAAGGCATGAAATCTCTATTCCGTTGAGGATATAGAGTATTTTGGAGCGGATCCATGCAAAGAGTTCTCCAATCCACTCAACACTTAGTGTTTTTTCCATAACAAGCTAAGTACTTGATTTTGCTTGATGTCTAGTGTAATTGGTAGTGGATTCTAGTGAGGTTTCCAATCTATAAATTTTTTGAGCTTTGATGATGTCAGCGTGTTCCAAAGTATGGAATAGTGATTCTTCTTTCTTTCACGCTTCCAGTGACTAAGTGTTGATAAGATGCATTCCATTGAGTTCCAAGACTAATGTGGAGCGGAATGGTGACAAGAAGGTTGAAAGCATTGTAAAGGTAGTGGAATGGTGATAAGGGCTATTTGCATTACTTCTAGTGCGGATTGGCGATTTCATAGTCAAATTGAGTCAAAGATATGTGGAGATGATTTTTTGAGCGGATTTTAATCTTTTTTATGTCATGGATGTGAGAAAGAAGTTAGATGTTTTGAAGGCTAAGTGAGCAGATTGGTGACAGACTTGATTTTGCTCATAACTCAATGCATTTCTCATCAAAACTTGATTCCATTGGTTGAAGCTATCAAAGTTGATGTTAACATTAATAATGAGTGGAATGGCATTTTGTTTCTTCCTCACTACTTTGTAGAGCATTTTTGATATTTAATCATAGTCATCCATTAAGAGAATCAATGATTGAGATTTTGTTGACATTGTATGAAGTATACAAAGGTGGATTCTTGGCGGATCAAAGAACAATCAGTTCGAAGGTGGGAAGGCGAAGCATCCAAGGGTTTTCAAGAACCAAGAACTAGAGTAGTTGCAGATATATAGTGGAATGGAGTTTCAAAGAATGATGAGTGGTCTAGATCTAGTTTATAATGGCTTGAAGCTCAACTACCATCATCGGACCAACAAGTTGTAGAGCTGAGCTGCCATGGCGGATTACTTCCAACATGGATTTCTCAGACTCCATGAGCAAATGAGATAATGCCAACAAAGCTCTCTACTGAGTTGTCAAATTTTTAATTCTTGTAATGTCTCCTCCAATTCTTTCAATTGTAAACTATAAATAGAGGTCGAACCCTCAATTTTTAGGGTCGGCTCTAGTGCGTTTGCTTGCCCTACTATGTAAATATATTCTGCAAACTAATGGAAGGAGCATTACTCAAATTTTTGACTCAAGACTTGTAATCTTTGATATCTTTCGTTTAAGAGGTTCGAAGCTGTGAATTGCATTTCTGTCAATGTTGTAACGGTTAGTTCATTCCATTTTCATTGGATTACTAGTTGTGAAGGTAGTTGAAATCTGTTCATAGTTAGATCTGTGTTGGTAGGAAGTTTATTTTTGCAAAATCTGATTATTGATCTATTCTGCTAAATTGGATTATCAATATATTGGATATTGGAATTGCTTCTTGGAACATATCTCTATTTTATGCTTTAATGTATGAAGATTTCATGGTTTTGGGTGCTGCTAATCCTGAGTGTGGGACACTAGAAATAGTTTGTTGGAGGTTTCTGCTGTAGATGCCTATGTTGTTAGCCTATCCATCCACTGTTAATGCATATTTCTCTAACCCTAAACCTTTTTCTAACCCTATTCCTCAAACCCTTATTGAGCTTAATTGAGTCAACATCTTACTAAGTTGACAAGGAACCAGCCTACTCTGGAGGTTGGATTGAAGTAATCTTTGGTCCATCCAATGTTGAGTGTTGAGTTGTGACTATCGGGTGCAAGCTTGGATAGAGAATTGGAAGATAGATAGTTGCAGTGTCAAGTAAAACTTGATGTCAATTTAGTGCCTGTTGAGAAGCAACACACCCCCACTGAAAAATGAGATTCCATCCTCTTGAAAACTTTGAAATTCCATTTTTACAAAGAGGACCCTCTTGATCCTTTCCGAGTTTTAAATCCAATTTTGCTTGCCTCCTTTTTAAAGTTGTGCTTTTTCTTGCATTCTAGCTGTGTTATCCAAGAATTCACTTTTTACATGCTAGAAATCATTCATGCTTAAGCCAAATCTTGCACCGGTACCGAGAAAAATCCGAAAACGAGTTGCATAAATTCATGAAAAATCAAACTTTCCATTTTTGGTAGTGTCGCGATATCGCGACACTTCCATTTTAGAAAATGTCGCGATATCGCGATAGGAAAATAAAAAAGCAGCTAAGTCCTTTAAGTGTAGCGAAATCGCGACACCTTCCATTTTTGGAAGTGTCGCGATATCGCGACATTTCCATTTTTGGAAAGCGTCGCGAAATCGCTGCAGGATGAGGAGAGAGAAAGTCGGGGAGAAAAATGTCGCGAAATCGTGACATGTCGCATTTTCACGGTAGGAGAGAGAAAATGCATGAAAATCGGCTAAGTGCCAGAAAGGTCACGATTTCGCGACATGTCGCGAAATCGCGACAGTTTTTGGAGAGAGAAGCAAGCTGTACGGAAGGGCGCGATTTTGTGACATGTCGCGAAATCGTGACATGTTGCATTTTCACGGCAGGAGAGAGAAAGTGGGCTGAAGAATAAAAAATTGGCTAAGTCGCAAATGTGTAGCAAAATCGTGACACTTTCCATTTTTTGAAGTGTCGCGATATCGTGACATTTCCATTTTTGGAAAGTGTCACAAAATCGCTGTCTGCCGGAGGAGAGAGAAGAAATCAGTATGGACCAGCGCGATTTCGTGACATGTCGCGAAATCATGGCTGGAAAGGAGAAAAAATTGACCAAGTCCAAAAGTTGCAGCGATGCGCTGCGTGCTTCAAAATCGCGGGCTAAAGGGTGCAGCGATGCGCTGCATGTTTCGAAGTCGAGAGGTAAAGGGTGCAGCGATGCGCTGCATGTTTCAAAATCAGGGGTGAAAAATGGTAGCGACGCGCTGCACGTTTTGAGAAAGTCCTGCAAGACAAGCATGTCACGAAATCGCGACATGCTGGAGCAAAATTGTACGGTAGCTGGCAGGAGGCGCGATTTCGCGACATGTCGCGAAATCGTGACATGTCGCATTTTCGTGGCCGACAGGGGGAGAAGCAGCGCAGCGCTGGGGACGTCGCGATTTCACGACATGTTGCGATTTCATGACAGACGTCGTGATTTCGCGACATGTCGTGATTTCGCGACATGTCGCGAAATCGCGACAGGAGAGAGAAAGTCCTCAAAGTTGACCAGAAGTGCATTCCAGCGGGAAACAGAAGGCATCCTGGGGTAGCGACACGTGTCAAAGCGTGAGGCAGACAAACAGAAGCCGACATGCAAGCTTATTTTGCGGTTTTTAATCTGTTTTAACGTTTAAATGCTTTAATTTAATGTTTATTAAAGTGCTAATATAATCTTTTTGTCTTTCATGCAGGATTCCATCTGGCACTTACGGGACAACCGGGAAAGACCATAAAGGCAAATTTAAAGTGCAGATTTGATCAAGGACCGCCATGCTAGAGGAGAAGAAGCCGATAAAAGCATTCAATAGCAAATTTATGACAGAATTGATAGCATGAAGACCATTTCAACTCAAAGATGGATTTGCGGAGATCAAATTGATGGAGAAGTGGTGACTCATCCGGCTCACCAACAGAATTAATGGAGGCATTTATTTGCAGCTACGGATGAATGCAAGTGGCTTTAGATTTTATCTTCTCCATTTATGGATGCTGACTGCACAGATTGGCAGAATGGTCAAGTTCTATCCGGACTTTGATTTTTAAATGGATTTTTATTGTAAAACCCGGCCCTAGGGTTTAGATGTGATAATATTTGCAGTTATGAGAAGAAGATATTTCTGAAAAGATCAGGGTCTGTCCTGAGTCTATAAATACTTCTTCTCAATGTAATTGCGGGAGGTGGAGACTTAGAAATAAAAGGCTTATAAGCAATTTCTTGCAAATTTTGTGAAATCCTTTGTTTCTGGACTTGGAGTTGATGTGCTTTAGCTTTTCTGTGATAGCATGGCCAGGAGCCTAATCTTTTGTAGAGTGTGATAAGTGCATCTTCTTTTGTTTTCCGTTCCATTTAAATTTTGTTAGATATATGCTATGAATCTGTGTTATCAAGTTTAAATATGTTGTTAGGCTTCAGTTGTTCTATTGTCTGCTAGGGGAAATTACAGATTTGAAGGTTAAGTTTGTTCTAATTGCTCTGTCTTCACTGTGTGAGCTATGCTGCCGGTGAAAGATACCAGTTTTAACCAGTTGCCCTTGGATTTATAATTTTTTGCTAGATCTGTTCCACTTTGCCTTGTGCTCTTAGTTGAAAGTGATCTTAGACTGACTGGACACTTTCTTCTTGGATTTGTTCTATTGTGAAGCTGATAGCATAGATAAAATTGATAGTTTAGAGTTTTACAGTTTAAAGTCTGATAAGATTCTCTTTCTGCCCTACCCTCTCTTTAATTTCGATGAATGATCCATTTTTTATTTTCTTTGTTTGTCTTTTATTTAAATCTGCTGACCCATGAGAGCTAGATCTAGAATTCAAGTTAAATCTGATCAAATTTTGCAACTACTGAACAAGTTCAAGAACCCCCTGTAAGGTAACGAGAGTAGTCCATATTGAAATCTATTCTAGAAGTGGAAAAGAGTGAATTGCCATTCGACCCAACTCTGTAACTCGCACCTTGGATAACCAGCTAGATCCTAAAGATGAGTGGGATCCGTCCCGTGGGTGTCTCCGAGGCTTCCTTGCCCATCCTTTCCCGGGGTGTGCATGAAATTCGGGCCAACAACCTAATTGGCGCTAGAAGGAGGGCCCGGCTTTGTTTTGTGTTGGTTATGCTTTAATTCTTAAACAACCTAATTGGTGCTAGAAGGAGGGCCATGAACTCAGTTCAAGTATTGTAAGGGCATAAAGACAACATTTGTAAGGACCCACAGTGAACTCCGTTTGTATTGTCGATAGTTTTGTAAATTGTCAGTACAGTTTTATAAATTGTCAGTACAGTGTTTTGTGAATTGTCAGTGCAGTGTTTTAAATTTCCAAATTCAGAACCTGTTGAGAACTGCAAAGTTATAAGTGCTTGAGAAAATTGGATTCTACATACAGGGTAACAAGGTCCCACCCCAGAGCGGGAGAGCTCCTTGTCCCTGAATTAGAAACTCTGAGAAGAAGTAGCCATAGAAGGGCTACATCTCTATCATAGATAGTTTTATCACCACTGATTGTTACTCCAACCAGAGCTCAGAATATTCTTGTCAATCCATTAGCTATGGCAAACTGGTTGGGCTCCACAGCTTTGAACATCCCGGGTATAGCCCATGACTTGCCCAGAAATCCAGAAAGATACCTCCCTAGGTATAAACATGATGGGACAAGAACTGCAGAGGAACACTTAGTTGCATTCAAGAATGCACTCGAAGTTATTAAATGTACAGACATGAGGATGTTTCCTGCAGACTCTTCCCGTTTACTCTCCAGGAGGGAGCTTATGATTGGTTTTTGAACCTCACCAATGATTCCATCACCAGTTGGAATGACTTAGAAAAAGTCTTTGTGTCACAGTTCGGGAAGTGATAGATCCCAGCATTTTATATCAGCAGTTTTCTAGCATCAAAAGAGAACTAAATGAGTCTATTAGATCCTATAATGTCAGATTCCAAAAAGCTTATGGTAGACTCACTGGCTATTATATACCGAATGCTGACCTGGCACTAGAGATCTTCAGAAATTCTTTAGATCCCATGACCTCTGTCTTCTTGAAGAGGGATGCCACTGTTACCAACTTGACAGAAGCTTATAAAGAAGCTTTAATCCTGGAAAGACAGTTGGGACCCCAGCCTTTAAATATTCAACAAACTCCTCTGATCACTCAAGCTGCTCCTGTGTTCAATCCCATTCCACATCAGATGATGCTTCCAGTTTGTCAGACTTTACCATCAGTAGCACCAGTGGCTGTTGCACCTGTTGAGAATGTACAAAACCCGATAAAAGAGGTTGACAATGCTAGGATTGAAGAAGTCTCAAATATTGTTCAGAAGCTGGCCAATGATTTTTTGAGCTTTAAAAGACAAACTTCTACTGGAGACAACCCCAACAGATATTCATATCAACCAAACAGATTTAACAGGCCCCCATATGAACCTAATAAATATTACAAAGGTAAAGCTCATGATGTGAACATCTGTGATTTGGCTCTGCCCAACTGGTGCAGAATTCATGCCACTTCTCAGCATGGGGAGTTAGATTGTGTGGAATTTTGCAATGCATTTGAAGCCTTGTCAGGAGATTTGATCTCCCCTAAAAATCAAAGAACTGCTGAGGGCCCAAGTTCATCTGGACACAGTGCAGCTATGGTCTTGGATTCTTTTTCTTTCCCGGATGAATTTTAGAATGTAGTTGAAATGCCTATAGATGAAGTACAGGCTTTCCAGCAGTACATAAGAGATAGCTACAACCTGAGGAACAAGAATCCTGAGCCTAATACCACATCAACTCCTCCTGACAACTCTCACAATATTCCTCCTGACCCCTCTCCAAGCAATAATCCACCTCCACCAAATGGAGGAGCTCAAAGAGTACCAGATGTTGCTATTCCTCCACTTAACAAAGGATATAACATAGTGGAGGATATGAAAAATATTAAGGCTAACATTACTTTGCATGAGTTGGCACAGATTTCAGAGCAGAGAGATAATCTGATAAAGACATACTCTGGCCCTGCTGCTAAACCTATGGATAAAGGGAAGAAAATAGCCAATGCCAATCTAGCCATGTACAAGGAAAAGACTGAAGTTCCCCCATTTTTACTGACTGTCAGAATTTTTGGGAAGAATTTACATAATTGTTTGGTAGATTCAGGTGCATCTGCTAATGTCATGCCACTGGCAATTTGTCAACAGTTGGGGCTGATCCCAATGAAGTCTGAGAGGAGAGTTGTCCAATTGGACAAGTTAAAAGTTAAGGTTTTGGGAGAGCTACAAAACATTCACATTCAATTGGCATCTGAGCCAAGGGCTCAACATAAGATCGAAATCCAAGTTGTGGATATCCCAGTGGGGTATGGAATGTTGTTGAGTAGGGATTGGTCTAAGTCTCTAAATGGATATCTGGCAATAGACTTTTCACACATGTGGTTGCCATGGAAGGGTGTGGCCAATCAATTGTGGGTTGACAGAGAACCCGTGTACAAGCACACGATTACGAGTACAATGCGAGCAAATGAAACTCATCAATATTGCGAAGTAGACATTGGAGTCTACAATTTAACAACTGGGCAGAATAATAAATTTAACAAAGCTCATCCTGTACATACTAATGAAGTTTGGACACTTCATGTGGATGGAGCCAGATGTAAGTAGGGTTCTAGAATAGGGGCAGTCCTCAAAGGGCCTCAAAGTCAGACATTTTTTATGTCTTACCGCCTGCAGCTTCCCATGTACTAATAATTTAGTAGAGTATGAAGCTCGATTTTAGGTTTAAAATTTGCATTGGATAAGAAGAACATTCAAGTTTTCACTGATTCAGAATTAGTGGCAAGCCAGGTCAGGGGTAAGTTTCAGTGTAAAGCCTCTTATCTGAAGGGATACAAACACAGAGCCTGGGACCTGGTAGAAGGCTTTGATGCCTTTAACTTAACACATATACCCAGGGAACAAAATTCACATGCAGATGTCTTGGCATCTTCAGCTGCAAGTTTAAAGCCATTGGAAGATTTTAAGTGGGATAAGTTTTCAATTGAGCTAGTCCCCTGTCCTTCAGTTCCAAACAATATAGACAACTTTCAAGTTTTCTCAGATGATCAACAGATTGTGCACTTCTTGCAAAGTACCAATACCTTTGAGAATGCTATAATTGATGAGGGCCAAAGGGACACCTGATGGAACAGTTAGATGATGACAGGGGAATCATGAGATTGAAGGACAAGAGAATCCCAAAGGGAATGGTAGAGCTGGAGAGGTTATTTGATGTTGACAAGATCATGCAAAGGGTGAATTCTGAGGATTATGTGGGCACCACAGACAATGAGACTAAAAATTTGAATGTAGGAACCGAAGAGGATCCAAGGAACATCAAGTTGGCAAAGGACTGTGATCTAGAGATAAAGAGAAATATGATTGATTTCCTGCACAGGTCCAAGGATGTAATGGCCTGGTCATACAAGGATTTAAAGGTATTTGATCCAAAAGTTTACACCCACATCATACCTTTGAAAGAATCTTGCAAGCCTTTCAGACAAAAACAGAGGCATGTTAATGCTCTGTTAGAACCTCTCATTCAGAAAGAAGTGGAGAAGCTCTTGAGTGCAGCAATTATTTTTCCTATCAGGCATTCAACTTGGGTGGCAAATCTGGTGCCAGTCAGGAAGAAGAATGGAGAGATCCGCCTTTGTGTGGATTTTAGGAATCTAAATAAGGCATCAAAAAAGGACAACTATCCCCTGCCTTCCATGGATGAAGTCCTGCAAATTGTTAATGGCTCAGAGATGATGTCTTTTCTGGATGGCTTCTCAGGCTATAATCAGATTCTAGTTGAGAAGGAGGATAGAATGAAGACTGCTTTTACAACTAAGTGGGGTACTTTTGCTTACAAGAGAATGCCATTTGGTTTAATAAATGCAGGAGCAACATTTCAGAGAGCAATGGACCATGCCTTCAAGGGGCTTATGGGCAAATGTATTGTTGTGTACATGGATGATTTAACAGTCTTCTCCAAATCCATATTTGATCATGTCAAGCACTTAGAGTCTATGTTTAACAAGTGCAGGGAGTTTGGCATTTCTCTGAATCCAAAGAAATGCATATTTGGTGTAACAGAAGGCAAACTGCTTGGGCATTTGGTCACAAAGGATGGCATTTCTATGGATCCAAGCAGAGTTGAGGCCATATCTGGCATACCATTTCCCAACTCCAAGAAAGAGTTGAGGTCATTCTTTGGAAAGATTAACTTTGTCAGAAAGTTTATCTCAGGCTTTGCAGAGATAGTTAAACCAATGAATGATATGTTAAAGCAAACTGCCCAGATTGCTTGGACCACTAAAGCTAAGACTGCTTTTCAAGAAATCAAGACAACCATTAAACAAGCACCAGTCTTAGTAAGCCCATATTTCGGTGTAGATTTATATCTGTACACTTTCTCTTTTGAACATACACTTGCTGCAGTGCTGACTCAACGGAGAGATACAGGAGAACATCCAATTGCTTTTAAGAGCACTAATTTGAAGGGAGCTGAACTAAAATATTCCCATTTAGATAAACAGGCCTATGCTTTGGTAAGGGCAGTGAAACAGTTCAGACATTATATACTCAGAAGCAAAACTCATGCCATAGTGCCAGACCCAGCTGTGAAGTATCTTCTAAGTCAAAATGAGTTGGGTGAACTGAGGGGCAATTGGGTTACCAGGTTGCAAGAGTATGACTTGGAGATTAGGCCTGCTAAACTGATCAGGGGACTTGGTTTGTCCAGGCACATTGCTGAAATACCTCTACAGCAGGAAGTTAATCAATTAAACTCTGAATCTGATGATTGGTATGGGGATATCATTCATCTGCTACAGTTTGGAGTTTGCCCATCCCATTTGAACAGAACTCAAAGGAGAGCATTAAAGTTAAAAGTTGCTCACTATCTCCTCAAGGCAAGTACTCTGTACAGGGAGAATTATGTTGGCATCTTTCTAAGGTGCATTTCTCCCAGTGAAGTCAGTGAAGTCATGGCTAGCTTTCATGAAAAACTAGGGGCAGGACATTCATCAGGATCTGCCACTACACATAAAATATTAAGAGCAGGCTATTACTGGCCTACACTTTTTAAGGATGCACATCAACATGTCAGAACCTGTCATCAATGCCAAAATTTTGCAGCTAAAGAAGCCAACCGGGCCCTGCCATTGCAGCCAGTGGTGATAAACAAACCTTTCATGCAGTGGGGACTTGATTTTGTGGGGGTAATCAATCCAAATTCCTCAGCAGGACATAAATATGTGCTGACAGCTACTGACTATTGCACAAGGTGGGTTGAAGCAGCAGCCACTACAAGAATTACAGCCCAGGAAGTCATTGAATTTCTTGAATCAAATGTCATAACTAGATTTGGGGTTCCCCTGAATTTGGTCTGTGATAATGGGCCAGCCTTCCAATCGTTGGAATTTGTAGATTGGGCATACCATATGGGGATAGTTATCAGATTCTCATCCAACTACTACCCCCAAGGCAATGGATTGGCTGAGTCCACCAACAAGAACTTAATGAATGCCATCAAAAAGTCTGCAGCAGACAAACCCAGGCAGTGGCATACATTGTTGAAATATGCACTGTGGGCTGATCGGATAACACACAAAGTGGCTCTTAAGACCTCTCCTTTTGTTTTGTTGTATGGTACTCGGCCAATTGTCCCCATCTCCTTGAAGTTGCCTACCTATCAGTTTGCCTTAGATTATTTTGAAGAGCATGATGATGCTGAAGCCCATGTTTTAGACCTCACTAACTTGCAGGATGAAAGACTCCAAGCCCTGGAGCACTTCAGCAGACACCAAGAAACTGTGAAACGATGGTTTGACAAGAGAGCCAAGGTGAAGGCTTTCAGGCTGGCTGACTTAGTGCTTCTATGGGACAAGGCCCATGAGAAGAAGGGTAAACACACAAAGTTGCAGCCACTGTGGATAGGCCCCTACCAAATTGCTGAAATATTGGGTAATAATGCTTTCCGCTTGCAAGACCTGGATGGTAATTTTCTGGACCTCCCTGTTAATGGCCAGTACTTGAAACATTATTTCTCTTCTGTTCCATCCAATGTATCATTTGAGTAAGCTATGAAGAAGTTGTAACATGTGTACATATTGTGAATAGCTCTCCCGGTTTTATTTGCTTTAGTTCTTTATTGCAGTTCTTTGTTGTCTGTACAGTTGCTTTAGTTGCTTCTTTTTAGTTTTAATTGGGTGTTGTCTGTGCAGGTTTGTTTGTTAGATTAATCCTTGCTCTTTGTGCAGTGTTCTTTTATTCTTTTGTTGTCTGTGCAGTTTTAATTTATTTGCTTCAGTTCTTAGTTTATTTGTTTTAGCTTAATTTTGCTGCCTGTACAGCTGTGCTTTGCATCCTTTGTAAATAGCCTTGCAGTTTGTTTTATTCCTTTGTCTGTACAGCTGTGCAGTTTTCAGTTGCTTTAGTTTATTTCAGTGCTATTGCAGTTTAGCTTTGCTACAGTTTAGCAGTTTTAGTTGCTTTGCTTCAGTTCTTTTTGTTTTTTTTTCTTAGTTGCCTGTACAGTTTTTAGTTGCTGTGTTTTTAGTTAATCCTTGCTTTTATTGCTATCTGTCCAGTCCTTTTTTTTAGTTCTTTTCTTTGCTGTCTGTTCAGTTTATTTTATTCCCTTTGCCTGTACAGTTCTGTGCTTTAGTCTGTACAGTTTTATTCTATTTTGCTTTAAAGCCTGTGCCTGTCCTTGGAAGCCTGTACAAAGTCCTTTGGCTTCTAAAAATCTGTCTTCTAACCTTTGCCTGAGCAATCAATGAAAAGTCAACCTGCTGAAAATTGTTTTATTCCTAGCTGATAAATCCTCAATCCAGTGCCCCATTCTGCTCATTATTCCAATTTAGAGTCTGCTTAAATTGAACTGTAGAACTATTTTGTTATCCAGGATGAAGGTAGAGAGATGATTGGATCTTGTGTCTTACTTGCCATAGTTGTTTTAATGATAGAAAAACTGCTATGCTGTTTAGTTGGAGGAACTCCCGGGGAATCCAAGAAAAGCTGGTTATGAGAGGGGACTATGTCATGCAATTATTTGGGTATCCACAGAGGCTATCAATGCCTAGACTGAAACAGTTCCAGATTGATAAAATGATAAAAAATTGTGATTTCCCTAAAAGCATTTCAGATATTGATATATTTCAGAGGGAGAGATAAAAAAAATAAAAATAAATAAAAAAAAGAAAAAAAGAGTTACAATTAAAAGAGGTAGCCAATATTAGATTCTGCCCTGCAGTTGTAAATTTGGGTCGTGTAAATCTAAAGGGTAACTCTGTCTAGGCTATAAAAGGCTAAACTAGTAAACAGAGCTCTACTCGGTTTCCCCTTTTACAATCTAGAAAAGTTGATTAATCCAAGTTTATCATTCAATTCAGTCATCCTTGAAGAAATTTTATACCCTTTGAAATTGCACATCAGAAATCTTCCTTGAAGTAATTCAGCCTAGTATGTCCTTGGGAAGTTTTAACAGCTAGCAGTTAGTAGTCAATTTATTGTGAAGAATGTCTGTGGCAAGGCATGATGCATGGTCTTTTTGTTTTGAAACCAGAGTCTTGGGTTCTAAAATAGTGCTACTATTTTACCCGTAGATATCGCCATTTGTTGAGAAGCAACACACCCCCACTAAAAAATGAGATTCCATCCTCTTGAAAACTTTGAAATTCCATTTTTGCAGCAGGGACCCTCTTGATCCTTTCCAGTTTTAAATCCAAATTTGCTTGCCTCCTTTTTAAAGTTGTGCTTTTTCTTGCATTCTAGCTGTGTTATCCAAGAATTCACTTTTTACATGCTAGAAATCATTCATGCTTAAGAAAATCTTGCATCGGTACGAGAAAAATCCTGAAAATAGTTGCATAAATTCATGAAAAATCAAACTTTCCATTTTTGGTAGTGTCACGATATCGCGACACTTCCATTTTCGGAAATGTCGTGAAATCGCGACAGGAAAATCAAAATGCAGCTAAGTCAGAAAAACGTAGCGAAATCGCGACACCTTCCATTTTTGGAAGTTTCGCGATATCGCGACATTTCCATTTTTGAAGTTTCGCGATATCGCGACATTTCCATTTTTGGAAAGCGTCGCGAAATCGCTGCAGGATGAGGAGAGAGAAAGTCGGGGAGAAAAATGTCGCAAAATCGTGACATGTCGCATTTTCGCGATAGGAGAGAGAAAATGCATGAAAATCGGCTAAGTGCCAGAAAGGTCGCGATTTCGCGACATGTCGCGAAATTGCGATAGTTTTTGGAGAGAGAAGCAAGCTGTACGGAAGGGCGCGATTTTGCGACATGTCGCGAAATCGCGACATGTCGCATTTTCGCGGTAGGAGAGAGAAAGTGGGCTGAAGAATCAAAAATTGGCTAAGTCGCAAATGTGTAGCGAAATCGTGACACTTTCCATTTTTGGAAGTGTCGCGATATCGCGACATTTCCATTTTTGGAAGTGTCGCGATATCGCGACATTTCCATTTTTGGAAAGTGTCGCAAAATCGCTGTCTGTCGGAGGAGAGAGAAGAAATCAGTACGGACCAGCGCGATTTCGTGACATGTCGCAAAATCGCGACTGGAAAGGAGAAAAAATTGACCAAGTCCAAAAGTTGCAGCGATGCGCTGCGTGCTTCAAAATCGCAGGCTAAAGGGTGCAGCGATGCGCTGCATGTTTCGAAGTCGAGAGGTAAAGGGTGCAGCGATGCGCTGCATGTTTCAAAATCAGGGGTGAAAAATGGTAGCGATGCGCTGCACATTTTGATAAAGTCCTGCAAGACAAGCATGTCGCGAAATCGCGACATGCTGGAGCAAAATTGTATGGTAGCTGGCAGGAGGCGCGATTTCGTGACATGTCGCGAAATCGCGACATGTCACATTTTCGCGGCCGACAGGGGAAGAAGCTGTCGATGCACTGGGGACGTCACGAAATTGCGACATGTTGCAGAATCGCGATAGGAGAGAGAAAGTCCTCAAAGTTGACCAAAAGTGCATTCCAACGGGAAACAAAAGGCATCCTGGGGTAGCGACATGTGTCAAAGCGTGAATGAGACAAACAAAAGCTAACATGCAAGCTTATTTTGCGGTTTTTAATCTGTTTTAACCTTTAAAGCTTCTAATTTAATGTTTATTAAAGTGCTAATGCATCTTTTGTCTTTCATGCAGGATTCCATCTGGCACTTACGGGACAACCGGGAAAGGCCATAAAGGCAAATTTAAAGTGCAGATTTGATCAAGGACCGCCATGCTAGAGGAGAAGAAGTCGGTAAAAGCATTCAATGACAAATTTATGACAGAATTGATAGCATGAAGACCATTTCAACTCAGAGATGGATTTACGGAGATCAAATTGATGGAGAAGTGGTGACTCATCCGGCTCACCAGCAGAATTAATGGAGGCATTTATTTGTAGTTGCGGATGAATGCAAGTGGCTTTAGATTTTATCTTCTCCATTTATGGCAGCTGACTGCACAGATTGGCAGAATGGTCAAGTTCTATCCGGACTTTGATTTTTAAATGGATTTTTATTGTAAAACCCGGTCCTAGGGTTTAGATGTGATAATATTTGCAGTTATGAGAAGAAGATATTTCTGAAAAGATCAGGGTCTGTCCTAAGTCTATAAATACTTCTTCTCAATGTAATTGCGGGAGGCGGAGACTTAGAAATAAAAGGCTTATAAGCAATTTCTTGCAAATTTTGTGAAATCCTTTGTTTCCGGACTTGGAGTTGATGTGCTTTAGCTTTTCTGTGATAGCATGGCCAGGAGCCTAATCTTTTGCAGAGTGTGATAAGTGCATCTTCTTTTGTTTTCCGTTCCATTTAAAGTTTGTTAGATATATGCTATGAATCTGTGTTATCAAGTTTAAATATGTTGTTAGGCTTCAGTTGTTCTATTGTCTGCTAGGGGAAATTACAGATTTGAAGGTTAAGTTTGTTCTAATTGCTCTGTCTTCACTGTGTGAGCTAGGCTTCCGGTGAAAGATACCAATTTTAACCAGCTGCCCTTGGATTTATAATTTTTTGCTAGATCTATTCCACTTTGCCTTGTGCTCTTAGTTGAAAGTGATCTTAGACTGACTGGACACTTTCTTCTTGGATTTGTTCTGTTGTGAAGCTGATAGCATAGATAAAATTGATAGTTTAGAGTTTTACAGTTTAAAGTCTGATAAGCTTCTCTTTCTGCCCTACCCTACCCTCTCTTTGCTTTCGGTGAATGATCCATTTTTTATTTTCTTTGTTTGTCTTTTATTTAAATCTGCTGACCCATGAGAGTTAGATCTAGAATTCAAGTTAAATCTGATCAACTTTTGCAACTACTGAACAAGTTCAAGAACCCCCTGTAAGGTAACAGAGTAGTCCATATTGAAATCTATTCCAGAAGTGGAAAAGAGTGAATTGCCATTCGACCCAACTCTGTAACTCGCACCTTGGATAACCAGCTAGATCCTAAAGATGAGTGGGATCCGTCCCGTGGGTGTCTCCGGGGCTTCCTTGCCCATCCTTTCCCGGGGTGTGCATGAAAGCCGGACCAACAGTGCCCAAAAATGGTCCATGCCTACATGTGCATAAATACTAACCTTGATTCCTCTCTTCCTTCTTCCATCAAGGTAATTTTAGATGATATCTCTAGGAATCATATCATATAATATGATAAAAAGTCATCCTTCTATTCTAGGTGCTCCAAGAAATGTCACCTCAGCTCTCAGTGTCATATGTCTAAGGTTTCTAGGGTGCCTTCCACCAAAAAACCTTCAGGAGAAAGGTTCTAGCAGCAACAATATTCCCACATTCAATCTAAATTTTCTTATTTGATGGGCTCCAATTCCCCTTATTCTTGTACTGAAGCTATTTCAAATCAAGAGATTCCTTCTCTAGGTCCATCAAGGGAGGATTTGAATGATCTAGTCAAATATTTACCATATTTTGCTGAAATTTTATTGGAGGATCCTCTAAATACTTCATCCTTTGGAGGTAAAGCTCTCCAATAAGTTCCTCAAATCGACATCTCTTTCTCCTTTAAGGTATGTCATTTAGCTTCTATTTTTAATCATTTTTCTTCTTTGTATGTTCTTGAGGTTACTCCTTCTGTTGAGAATGTTGCTCCTCAAATCCCTCCTCCATAGAGTCCTCCTTCCCCTAAAGGCCTTCTCAACCCTTTCCCATGTAAAAATCTTCCCAACAATATTTTTTCCCTAAGCCTCCCTTTCACTAGAAATCAAAAAAGACTCCATGTTGATGTCGATTCAAAGAAGAAACAAGGTCATCCTTCCTCTCAACTCATCAAAAATAGAGAATATTCTAAGGACATTGCTAATGGAACTTAGCTCACTTTGATTCTCTCCTCCAAGTAAAATATTCTTTCAAATCCACTTGAAAATGATACCTGATCCAAATTCCCCTCTTTACAAGAAAGAGAAAAAATATCTTCTAGAATCTCCAAATGAAGATCCTCTCATGGGATGTGAGAGGTCTCAATGGACACAAAAAACAATGTTTGGTTAATTCCATGAGGAAATACCTTAAACCCACCATTTTCCTCTTGCAATAATCGAAACCACATACCCAAAATGCCTCACGCATTTCCAAATATATATGGAAAAATTATGAATTCCTCATAAGCCTTGCCAATAGAGCGTCTGGAGGGTTGTGGTGTTTGTGGGATCCAAATTTTTTTGAAGGTAGACTCATATCTATGGAAAAAAACTACATGAACATCCTGTTCTAAAGTAAGTACTATCATTGCAGATGGGTTTTATCAAATATTAATGCTCCAAACTCCCCATCTAGGAGATTTCATCTCTAGAACAATCTTAGTTAGATGAGAGAGGCTTTTTCCCATTAAGTTTGGATATTGGATAAAGATTTTAATCCTACCTTATTTCCCACTAATAAGAAAGGAGGCTTTGAAATAACAGTTAATTACTATGAGGATTTTTCGTCATTTATGGATGAGAACAAACTCATGGATATCCAACTCAAAGGTTCAAAATTCACTTGGAGTATTCATAGAAAATGTGACCAGCTTATTCAAATAAGGCTTGATAGATACCTAATATCCATTAATGACATATGCCCCTTTGGAGATGTTTTCTTTCATTCTCTACCCCAAATAGGTTCTTATCACAACCCGCTTCTCCTTGATTTTTTTTCTAGGTCTCCCCATTCAAATCTTGTTTCAGGTTTGAGGCTATGTGGCTTCAGGATCCGGATCTCAAGGCACTCATTGCAAATTGGTGGTCTTGCAATTTTTTTAGGTCCCTAGCCTCTCAGGTTAGAAATAAGCTCTAATTTATGAAAGCACAACTCAAGAAGTGGAACAAAGACATTTTTGTTAATATTTTTTCCAAAAAATAGAATATCCAATACCAACTCACAAACATTGAGTTTCTTTCCCAATAGGAAGAATTGGGCACAAATATTCTTGAGGCTGAAAAGGAAGCTTTTGTCTGAATACCACAATATTCTTAAAAATGAAAAATATTTTTGGAATTAGAAGTCCAGAGTTACCTTTTTGAAAGAGGGAGACTCTAATACTAAATTTTTCCATACCACCACGATGAGGCACAGGGGCTCTAACAAGATCAGGGAACTCACCAGAGTTTATGGGACCATTATTTCAAAAATTACAAATATCAGAGATGAGGTAGTGGATTTCTTTAAATATCTGCTTGGACCCAATCTGAAGTGCAATAAGCAAATGTTAGAGACCCTCTTGAACAACATCCCTAGGTTGGTATCCCAAAAGCATAACAATTGTTTATTTAAACTATTTTTCACTGAGGAAATTTGTAATGCAATTTTTTCAATGCAAGGTGGGAAGGCTCCAAACCCAAATGGTTTTCCCCCAATATACTTCAAAAATATTGGGACATTGTGGGGCCTGACATCATTTCAACCATCCAAAAAATGCAATAGACTAATAACATTCCTAAATATGTAAACTCCACCTTTCTATCCCTTATCCCTAAGTCCAATAATACCAAATCCTTATCTGATTTTTCCCAATCAGTCTATGCAATGTTTTTTATAAAATCCTCACCAAAATGATTACCATGATATTGAAACCTATTTGCCCTTTCATCATCAATTCCTATCAAGGTAGTTTTATTCCAGGGAGGCTAATTACTAACAATATAATTACAATCCATGAGCTTATACATTCTATTTTTAAAAGTGGTAAATCTAACATTTTCCTCAAATTGGACATGAACAAGGCTTTTGATATACTTTCTTGAAGTTTCCTCTTCTTTGTCTTGTACAAATTTGGTTTCCATATTGATTGGATCAACCTAGTCAAGACATGCATCTCAGGAGCCAACTTCTTTATCTTAATCAATGGTTCTATTGCTGGTTATTTCCAAAGTACCAAAGTTTTGAGACATGGTGACCCTTTGCCCCCTTTTCTATTTATCATTGTGGTGGAAGCCCTAGGGAGAACTTTTTGGTCTTCCTATTCCAAAGGAGAAATTTTTGGTATTAAATATGTGTCATATCTCATGCCCATATCCCACAAATAGTTTGTGGATGACACTATTTTGGCCACTCATACCTCTATTCCCCAAGCCAAAATCATCAAGTCCCTTCTTATTTCCTTTGAGTCTATTATTGGCCAAAAGGTCAACTTCTCTAAAAGTAAATTGTATTTTCTCAATATGACCCCTAAATAGTAAACTAGCATAGCTAATAACCTTGGTTGTACCATTGTTGACCTACTTTCTACCTACCTAGGTTTTCCACTTTTTGTTGGTTCTACCAAAAAATCTCTTTGGTTTCCACTCATTGATGGAATTCACAAAAAAATGGTGGGATGGAAAAGAGGGCTTCTTAGTCAGGCAAGAAAAGCCACCTTATTCAAAGCCACTCTCCATAGCATCCATAATTTTTTTTATCCATATTTCATATTCTTATTGAAGTTTGTAATAAGATTGTATAGCTCTAGAGAAATTTTCCATGGTCAGACTCAGAACACAAACAGAGATTCCATTTGGTTTCGTGGAACTAGGTCTGCTCCAAGAAATAATATGGTGGTATCAGGCTTAGGAAGGTTAGATAAATGAACCTATCCCTCATTATCAAGCAAGGATGATGGATCCTTCAAAATAAAAAGGCATTGTAGTTTGATGTCATCAAGGCTAAATACCTCTAGCATCAACCAAATTTTATGGATGATCCTTCACCTATTCAAGGTTCTACCACTTGGAATTCCATCTTGTGTATGAAGGATATCATCAACAAAGGAATTCATTGGAAACTTGGTGATGGCCAGAAGATACGCTTTTGGGAGAACAAGTGGTTAGGTAAAAACCCTCTTTAGAACTTTCTTGATCTACCTCAAAGTTGTGATTGACATGTTGTTTGGTACACAAGTGGGCAATTTTATTGATGTTGGTAGGAAGTTCTAGAAAACCATTCCTCACGGTAATTTGAATGAAGATCAAAAAAGAGTTAATCTTGTTTTGTCTAACATATTGCATCTCTATGTTATTCCTAGTTGTTTTGTTGAACATAAGCTCCTGTGGACACCTAGTGAAAACAAGATTTTATCTATCACAACTGCTTATTTCTTTTATGAAAACCTCGATCAGTCATGGTTCCCTTATAAGATCATTTGGAAGAAGCACCTCATTCATAAATTTTGTTTCTTCTTTTGGCTTGTTGTTTAGGAAAAAATCCTCGTCATTCCAAATATCTAAATTTTAGGTCTCCCAATTCCTAATTGTTGTTACCTTTGCAAATAAGAGTGTGAATCCACCCAACATATTTTTCTCTCCTATCCTTTCTCCTCAAAGTTATTTTCTCCTTAGTTTCCTCTATGGGTATTATATGGGTTCATCCCTTTTCTTTGAATGACCTTTATTTACAGTGGCCTAATCCCTTTAAAATTTTCCATATCAAAACCTTTTGGACCTTATGTCTCCCTCATTTCTTGTGGGAAGTTTGGCATGAATAAAATTATAGAGCCTTAAATAACTCCATCCATGATTCCAACTATGTTCTTTCTAAAATTATCCATGTGATAGCTAAAAAACTCTCTATTGTTATTCAAGGCATTGGATGGCTAGAGTCCCCAAGTGAAGCTCAGTTAGCCAAGTCCCTCCAACTCCCTTCCTATAATATTTCCTCTCCCTATTCTATGGTTGATAGCTCAATTATCAAGTGGTCTCCTCCACCTTTGGGATGGATCAAGTATAATTTTTATGGTGCTTCCAAGGGCAACCCAAGGTTGGCTAGAGCAAGAGGTATTTTTTGAGATCATACAGGGAAGATGTTGTTGGCCTTTGCAAAAAATCTTATCATCTAAACCAACCATTTTGTTGAAACTCGAGCTCTCTTCCAAGGTCTATCTCTCTTGTCCAAAATAAATTACCTTAACCTTATTGTTTAAGGTGACTCTATGAACATCATTATAAGTATTGTAAGCATCCAATCAGCATCCTATAACATCTCCAGTTTAATCTCCAAGGCAAAGTTTTTTTTTAAATCTTCCCCTAATGTCACTGTCCAACATGTCTTTAGGGAAGGAAACCAAGCCATTGACTTTCTAGCTAACCTAGGGGTTTCTTTGCCTAACCTCACCATTTGGAATGAAAGTTATCCTCCCCTCTTGGTCTATGGAAATCCCATGCTTGTATCTCTTTTGTGAGTTTTTCTAGGATTCAAGTTTCTTTTATAGCCACATCTTCTCCATGTTATGGAAATCCTCCTCAGATTGAATAGCACTTTTAGGACACATCATTGGAGGTTTCATTGATCCATAGAATTTTTCTAAGTTCAAAGGATCTATTTTCAACATACACTTTCATGTGTGGCTTCACCTTGACAAAATGAATATTCGGGGCATGTGGAGCTTATGGCTCAACATGGAGAATATCTTTGTGAGCCATACGTGGAGACATTGTATTGCACCATATTCAATGAACACCTCCATGTTTTTATTGTGTGATGGATGATAAAATAGATTCATCTATTATTTTACCCAAACATGTGAGTAGGCTCTATGTGAGCTCGTTGAGGCTTCCTCTTTTGCTCCTACAAGGGTTTATCTGTCTGTTTTTGTCTTTCTTCTTGGTTGTTTTGAAGAAGGTGCTTCATTTTTGTTTTAAATGGTTGGGAGCATTTTTCCTAACTAGAAATTTTATGTAAAAGGTTATAGGATCCTTTCAAAACCCCTCTTACCAATAAAAAAAATACATCCATTGTTACCTATCATAAAATTGGTTTTATCAATCCCTATCACAAATTTGGTGTCATTGTTTTCTATCACAAAACTAGTTCTTGATACAAATTAATTACTACTTATTTAGCATGTATATCCAAGGCCTTCACATTTTAGCTTATTTTTGGTACAATGGGATCTTTTGCACCATACCTCTATTTTCCCAAACTTGTACCTTTATATCCCCATTTATTTAATAATTTATTACTTTACTATGCCTTTCAAAATAACCAAATTCATTATCGTACTGATGAATTTTAGAACAACTTAGACTATCATTATCTTTGTCATCATCTAAATCCTTGTCATTGTTTGAAGGGATCTACAAAAAATTATTCCAAAAATAATGCAAAAATAAATAACTTAGAAGAAATGACACCACACAATGCACATATGACACACGAGATTTACCCTGGTTCACCCGATGTGGGCTACTAAAGCAAAACAAGAGCCACTCCTCCTTGATATTATTATTTTACTTTCTTACCCAAAAATGGGACATCACAATAAAATATAAAGGAAACTCTCACAACCCTAAACCACTATGTGGTATTAGAATACAATGGGCATAATACCATGGGCTAAACCACCCACACCCACCAACTGTAGGAATCTTGGCAATCGCTCCGCCAATCACTCTAAAAAAAAAGGGAAAAACAAATTCTGACGTTGCCGAAAACTGCCTTTGGTAGATGCCTTCGACATGGCCGTGGGGGCTACCGCCCCTCCCCAAACCCCCCTGGCACCCCCAGGGAGGGTTTTACCCTCCTCATGAGGAGCTCCGCTCCTCTTACCCTCTTGTTCCTGTCGTACAGTATTTTCTTAGCAAAGGATGAGACACATCCAACATTGTCACTATCATTTCTAACAATAAAACTTTTACAAGCATTTTTGTACAATCATGAACTATATTCAAATATCTTGAGCTACATGCTATATCTTTTCTCTTAGTGTCACAACATGCATTTACTATCATGGGTTTCAAGTTACTATTTGTCATCTTGAGCTTCTTATTTGATTCCTTGATAAATTTAACTTGCTTTTGACATTGTTTTTGTAGATCATCAAGAGTAGATAGGGCCATACACATTTTCCTTATATTATTTGTAGATATTGTCACACCTTCTTTGAAATATCCTTCATTATATTTCTTTAATATTTATTGCAAAAAAAATATTAGTTTTATAAAATCTTCATTATTTGATAGTATACCATTTTGATTTTCTCTTGACATAAGAGTCTTATGTGCAACTTCACATCCCACTTTTGATTTATATGTTTTTTGAACAATATGTCATTTTTATTTTTCCCTTGATATTGAGATTTTCCTTGTGTTTGTTGATATTGCCTTTTGATTAAATCTACAAAATTTTATGGCATGTCCTTTTTCACATATATAACAATGCCTTTTTTTCATTCTAGTTGATTTTGTGATGAAGATAAAGTGGAATGACTTTTTGTGGTACTTCATGATTTCTTTTTTGATATAAGGGCATTGTTAGATATCTCATCTCTTAATAGAATTTATACTTCATATTTTTGAAAAATACTAACCAATATCTCAAATGACACTTTTTTGTTTAGAGAGATGTGACCAATATTTGAATGATTCAAGAAGTGCTCCAAGTACAACTAAAACTAGGATCCTCTTTTCAACCTTTTTCTCCCATCGTATATAATTTTGATTTTATGTCTTATATCCTTCTAATAAAGTGTTCTATATTTTCACCATATTGGACTTTTAGTGAATATAATTGTGATTGTAGATGACGGATTGTGGTTTCATTTATTCCCTCAAATATTGTACAAAGTGTATCCTATGCATCTTTAAAAGTTTTGGCCTCTCTTATATGTGCTTGCATTTCATTTGACGCCCTAAAATGATTAACATAAGTGCTTTTGCATCCCCTTAATTATACTTTTGTTTGGTCTTAATTTTTTCATAACATGTTTCATCACCAATAACAATATCCCAAAGTATTTTCCTTATTTATATTTTCCATGGGGAAAATTTTGGACCCTTGAGCAATTGAGATTCCATAAGGAAGAATTTTTAGGGAAACATGACAGGATTTCTTATGTTTTTGAATTTGCATACAAGATACAAAATTTATTTGAAGAATTTAGGTGTCAATCACAATAAAAAAATGCACCTTATTACAAATAAATATAATTTTTTCTTTCAAATTTCAAATTCCCCTTTAATTTTTCAAATGTCAACTTTTTCTTTCAAGAAATGCCCACTTAAAAAAATGTACTCCTTTTAACTCCTAAAATGATATTTTTTTCAATTATTTATTCCCCCCTTTTTAATTTTTCTAAACTTAAAACATTATTTTTTTAAACAACTTCCCCACTAGTTATTCCATAATTGTTTTAAAATACTCACAATGCATTCATACCCCTTTTATCGTCCCAAATGTTATTTCCAGAAAAATATCTTCTAATTTCTATAGTCAATAGCAACTTTTTTTTTTATCTCTCCCCTTTAAAAAATAGAACTATAAAAATAAGGCTTTGAAAAATATTTCAATGATTAAAAAAAATTCTCCTTTATACCCAAATATAATTAAACCTTCAACCTATTAATCAAAAACTTCGTGTTCCCTTTCAAATGCCAACTCTCCAAATAATCATGACTTTAAAAACTTCTCCCCTTAGTAAATGCACTCTTTTTTTCCTCTTTTTTTCAAATATAAAATCAATTTTTAAATGGGTGCCCAATGGAATTGAACCTGTGACTACCATTAAAAATATCATTCTAACTTTGAAATGCTAATTTCCCATATCTTCTTTTGTGATTTAAAAGAAATGGCAAAATTTAAAAAAAAAATAATACCTCATTTGCACTCTTTTGATTTCAATGTTCCATCCACTTGTACAAATTGCAGTCAAACTTTCCAATGGTCACGTGTAGGTCCAATTGCTCTACACAATTACCTATCATCCAACATATGCACCACATCAACATGAGTAAAAAAATTTATCAATTTCTTTCTATATCTGAATTTTCACCCCTTTTTTTAAATTAAGGGAGCATGCTTTGTATTGAGTCATGCTTTCACCTCCTTGAATTTTTCAACTGCTCTTGTCATAATAGCTTAAGGGATATAGAATTTTGCAGACCTCCTAAGAAAATATTGTATGTGAATGTTGAACAAGATGGTATACTCCGTATTTACTTAAGAAAATATTTATGGATGCACAAAATAAATTCATACAAAGTATTAATTGGGTAAAATAAAGTTATGAGAAAATTGTTGTGATGTCAAGCTGGGAAGGAGAAGAGAAGTGCGACATCACTAAGACTAGTAGTAGGAATTTCATCAGTTTTTAGCATTTTTATTCTTTCAAGATGTTTCACTTTGCCCATGTCCTTTCAATATTTTTTGACATCCATGGTTCTAATAGGGCATCTTCACCATTTTCCTCCATCCACTTCCTTCTAGATTTGATAAAATGACCCCAAAAAAATCTCTCTTTTTGGCTTAATACATTGAACATAGTCTAAAGCATCACTTCTCACTCTTTATGACTCTCCTTAGACTCAAAATTTTTATGGTCACTATGCATGATTCATTTTTAATCTAATTCAAGTCTCCTTTCCTCTTTTTTCATGTTTTCTCTTTGGCAAATTCTTGATATTACACATTCCCAGTCATCTTCTCAAACAAATATATTAGATACACATAGGTCAAGATGGCAAAAACTACATAGACTCTCAAAATATTACCTTACTTTGGGCTTGTCATCAGATATTGATGATTATCCCAATACCCTTACTTAGAATATATGTGGCTCTGATACCACAGATAGCTTAAGGCCAATATTTAATAATAAATTTAAAAATCATTATTCAAACACAAAGAAAATATATCCAAAAAATAAACACATCTTATGCACATATGATACATATTTTTCTCATTGATCTATTATTTATCTCCATCCATAGCTTTATAGATAATGGAGATGGAGTTTCATAGGGAGGAAATTGCCCTACCACGTATGATTCTTAGGTGGATTCATTGGTAGCCGAGCTTAACCATGAAGGTGTGTTATATTCTCTACACTTGGGGACACAAAGGAATGGGTTCACCAAGAATGGTTTTAGAACTCGCTCCAAGTCCAGGGTGGATATGTTTGATATATTCAATTTAAACAATCACCTATGTTTGGCCTCTATAAACTAAACTATGAAAATGGAAGAGTAATGCAAAATGGACAAGATGTAAGAAGATAATATTTAGCCATAGTATGAATCTTTGATTCAATTATTTCTAACCCTAGGTTGCAATAAATAAAGTCCTATCTCTTTGAGTAAGGGTATAAGTGAAATGCACAAGGCTAATCCCTAGATGCACACTATATGCTCTTTTTCTTTCAAATTCCTAGGAAGCAAACAAATATTTTATTTTTTATTTATGATATAAGTGTGAAGAAGAATGGATAAAAAGCAAGTAGCACACAACCCAAAATTTTTCAGCTTCCAAGCTTTGTCTTTCATCCAAAATATCCCATAACTTCAAATCTGCAAAATAGTTTCACAAAACTCTAGAAAATATGGTCAACATGTGCGGCCTTGCTTAGGCTGTTATAAGACTAAGCTTGGATGTGTAACAGTCAATCCTCTTTGGTCCTTTTAGTTGATAATTCATAATAAAATGAGCTTTGACCTTTGGAATAAACATAAAAAATATGCAAGCATGAAACTGTGAATGAAGTGCAAATAAAATGAATGTAATGCTTAAATCAAGAACAGGATTTTTAAAACTAGTGTTTGGGAATAAATAATTGCCCCCAAGATAAACTGATATGAAATGCAAATGAAACATAATGATAACAATAAAAAATGCACACTAACAAAGCCAAAATAGAATGCAGAGGGCATGCAAAGTGAAACCCTAGGGTTTTGGGGTAAACACTCACCCCAAAACCTAGTTGGACTAAATCTACACCCTATAGGATACCAAGCATGGATTGAGTAACAAGGCCAAAAAATGAATGTAAAATTTATGACAGGTGAAAGCAAGGCTTTTTTTGAATCCACTCCCTATAGTAGACAGGGTGTAGATTTTCACAAGAGGATTTAAAACCCTAAAATAGAGATATAAATAGATGTAAATAGAACAATAATGCAATTATAAAATTAGTGAACACAAAGAAACAACCTGGCAATCATGTGGAAGGAGCAAGAGCAAAGGTGGAAATCCTCTTCTATTCCAAGAAGACAAACCATCGTCAATATCTTCTTCTCTTGTAGATCATAAGGAACACACCAACATCAGACCACGAAAGCACCAAAAGATTACTTAAGTTTATTAGTACGATCACTTAAGTAGAATTCAGATAGTTGAGAGTCACTTAGTAACTTGGTCAAACTAGGATAAAATGGGATACAATCCCTTTATTTATAAAGGGCTTGGAGGGCTAAAAGGTGTAAAAAACAAAACTTAACCTTGATTAGACTGACGCCCCAAAAAGGTCAATTTAAAATTTAGGTTTTTAAAGAAAAACCCTAATTTTTTTGAATTTGTGCCCCGTAAATTATAGGGTATGGATTTTATCAAGGTCAAGTGCCAAATCTAAATCCTATAAATTACCAGGTGTGGATTTGATAAAGGTCAAGAAAAGCAAGACAAAACATAAGAAAAATTAGCCAAACTTACTCCTAGTAAGTTTGAGAACCTCTCAAAGGAACCCAAGGAAAAATGACTCATCTGGGTGGGTCAATTTTTGCATCTACATTTTGCCCTCTCTTTGATAAACTTATGGCCTAATAAATGTGTCAAATAAATATTTAGACACCTATGGGTGAAAATGCAGCAAACATAAGGAAAAAATGGGTGTTCAGCATAGAATAAAGGGGTGGTGCACAAATAGTGTCATTCCAAACACTTTGAATATTTAGCACGCAAATAAAGGTATTAGGGATATTAATGCCTCTCAATACAGGGTGCCCTCTCAAGTTTTAGGAGGAATTCACAATTCCTATCGAAACTTAAATAGGTAAACTCAAAAGAAAAGAGAGCGGTAAAAAATAAAGAAAAGGGGCCAAAGTGTAAGAAAGAGGAGAGCAAAGAAGACAAAAGGAGGGACAAAGGCTAACTTGCATTTTTAAGTTTTATTTTTTAATTTTTTAATGCATGATGATCACAAATATAATGAATTCAATTCTAAATGCTCCAAAATAAATGAAATGCAATCTAATATGTAGGATAAGATGAATGCAAGGTGAAATGCATGGATGAGTGGATGGAAAGAAGAAAATATCAAAAGAAATAAGAGAAAGAGAAATAAATAGTGAAATAAGAAAGACAAAAGAAGAATAAAGTGAAAGCTCCAAAAAAGGTCAAAAAGAAAAGAAAAATGAACAGCGCAGAACCCTATGAGGATGTATGCTTGAAAATGGTTGAATGGAGGCTATCCCTCGCTTGTGGCCATGAAGCTATCATGGAAGGGTGTTATGCTCATAGAGATAGATAGATGGAGCAGTACCTACTATGGGTTTAGTGCTCACTTATGGATAGATAGAAAGATATATATACCTACTAGGATGTATACTCACTAATGGTCAAATGGAGGTTACCCCTCGCTCATGACCATGAAGCTATCCATTATGGGGTGCTAAAATGATATGATTGATTTTCCAAAGTGAATACTACCCTATAGGTATGTGGTGTGTATAAAATATGTGTGAATAGAGTGAGGCATAACCTGTGTGCCCATGTGTTAGAAGAAGTCAAAAAAGCAATAGAAACAAGGATATAGTGTGTGTGTGTGTGTGTGTTTGTGTGTGTGTGTGTGTGTGTGTGTGTCTGTGTCTGTGTGTCTGTGTCTGTGTGTGTGTGCGCATCATTAATGTAATTTCAATATCTAAGAGGTGTGTGCAAGATAGTTGGTGGTTGCATAAGCATCATAAATGATATCCATGAGGTGTATATCCCATCCCACAAGGACCTCTTACCAGGTGACAAATCAAGAAGGATAAGGTGTGAGCAAAGAAAAGATAAAAGTGAAAGTAGAAGAAGAATTATATCCCTTGATTTGGAGAGAAAATGATGATCATTTTTAGAATTTTAAGGTCAAGGAATATAAGAGAAGAATATGGATGAAATATGTAAAAATGGTCCCTAGGTTAGGTATTCACTAGGCATCAAAGCCCTAGTGTGAGTGTAATGCATGTGAGCTCTGACCTAACTAGGCATCATCACTTGTCATTGTTGCAATATCCCCAAGAATGTAAATGATCAATCAGTTATGCAAATATGAGCAAGCAGTAATGCAATTATATGACAACCAGAATGTAAAATAGAATATCAAAAAATCCATGCAATATATGATAGGTAGTCATGCAATATGAACAAGCAAACTAGATGAAAACTAATCTAAATGCAATATGAAAATACAGAGTGCCAATTTATGCATAGTATCTCTTTAGATGCATTATGTTCATGGGCTTTTTAAGTTCTTTACCATACAATGGGGCACCAACTTAGGGTGCACCAAAGTTACCACATTGTAGAACATTTTAGTGGGATAAGGTGGTCCCTCATCCTCGTCACTCCACTCCAAGACTTAAAGAGATAGATTCAAAATATGTTCTTGAAGAAAATAATTGACTTGATCCCATGATTAAACATTGACTAATGGTTTGTCACTCACGTTTATATTTTCAAAATTCTTAGTCATGTGATATGAAGAAACTGATGGACATAGATTAATATTAGATTGAGTTTGTTCAACTAGTGAGCAATATTTTAATGGGTGAGGATTTCTCAAAATGGTGATAAATTGATTCTTAAATTTAAACTTCAAACATTGGTGAAAAGTAGAAGGGACAACCCTCATTGTGTGAATCCAAAGACATCTGAGAAGAAGATTAAAATATGTAGGGAAAGACACCACATAGAACAAGGTATCTAAGATCTTAGGTCCTATCCTAAGGGGGGGAGATATAACATCGTAAGCCTCTTGGGACTCATTATTGAAATATTTTACGATGATATCAGATTTAGTTTAGTCTTCCTTTATTAATCCAAACTTTTGGAAGAATTGATAAGTGCATAAATTGATGGAAGAACCATTATTAATCAAAATTTTCTTGATAAAATTTTCCCCAATAAATGCAGTGATGTACAGGGAAGAATGCCCTCATAAATTTGATAAAGGTATATCATCCGAGAATGTGATATGATGTATCCCAATAGAACTTACAACATTAGCCATTGCACTAGAGGAAATATCTTGAGGAACACATTATTGCCTTAGAAGTTACAAAAAATCTTCCCTATGAATAGGAGAGATTTGTAAAAGTTATAAGAGAGAAATCTTGGTTGGGGTACTAGCTAACTATTGTTGAATGTCAAAGGAGACTTTAGGTTGAGGTTTCAACACTAAAGGTGGGGTTTCTACTCTTGTGCTCCTTTTTTGAGTACTCTTCAAAACTAAGGTGGGTTTTGAAGGTGAGATGGATGAATAACTCATCTCCTATTGAGAATGTTGAGTCATTTGTATTTTTGCTTGTCTCCTTGTAGTTTCTACTATCATACTAACCACATTATCATAGTGAGGTGGCACATTACAATATGACACTTGATTAGTTGTTTGTTGTCCATGCTTAGTGAGGGGATCTTAGAAGACTCTCATATCTTGATTTTTTGTGGGTGCTTTTTGAGTAGGAGGTTGAGGAATAGGTTGAGTACATTATATAACAAGGCATCCTTCATTAATTAGGTATTTAGTAATAGCATATCATCATATATGATATCATGGCATGTTGTTCTAAAAATTCTTAAATGCTCAATAGGATTTTCCATTCCCTTATATATAGACAAAATCAACATTAGAAACTGCATAGGGTAAGGCCTAACAGCAATGATAAAGTCTAAGGGATGATTACATATTTATTTTAGTTGTAGGTGAAACTAGGAGGCTGAATCATATCCACTCTTGAAACTAGTTGTTTCACCACATTAGTTAAAATTTACATATCAGGATTGTTGTTGTGCAATACCCCTAAGTTCCCCAGATGAGGGGTATAGGTAGGTTGTTGAAAAGTAACTTGGCCTATGTTGGATGTATTAACACTGTTATGGTATGGGTTGTGATATATGGTATCTTACTATGGAGGATAACTAACATTTGGTAGAACATAAGCATGAATATTGAGATGAGCAGAATGAAGAGGAAATTGAACATAATCTTGAGTGGCACTACTAATTGGAGGGACTTGTGGAACCCTTCCAATGTTGGTTGGCACATTAGTGGTATATGTTGGTTTATGGTAAGGATTGGCATGATGTGAATATTCCAACAATGGATTGGTGTGAACATTCTAAGGAGAAATGATTGGATGATGAGAAGGCTTAGCTTCCTCATCCATAGCCTTATTCAAGGTATTTCTATGATACTTGTGTAGACACCTAAAACACATCATGTTTAGGAGGCTACTCATATGGATACCTTTTAAGGCCATATGATTTATCTTGGACCTTTACAAGATCCAAAAATGGTTCTAACCACTCAATTAAGGTAGCCTAGTTCTATTCAGCCATAATCACTGATATCATCGACGGTGATGATTGTCACCACTGAAAATAAGAGTGGCTACGGGCTAGTCATGCCTGTCGATAGCAGCCATGGTAGCCATGGCCATAGTCACATCTATTGATAGTGGTTAATCCTGTAACAAAATTGAGCTCCCCAAGCTTAGTAAAATTAGTTGCATCCAACAATTTTGAAATGGTTTTGGTAAATCAAAGCCTCCAAAATCTTCATATCAATAGCCCAAGCCCAACTAAATCTTGTTTTGCTTTCCTGGGGAAGCTATAACAAGGAATTTGGAAGTCTACTTAAGGCCCCAAATTTATAAGCAAGAGGGGACAATTGTAGAGCTTTTTGCATAATGAAACGTTATTGCTTTAAAATTAGAGAATACAATCTATCACAAGTAAGATGGTGTTTTCTATATTTTGCTATGGAGCTATCACCTATATTCATAGAGTTGTGGAGAGTTTGAAGCTCTTCTACATCACTTTTCTTCATTGAATTCATCATCAATTCAAAGCTAATTCATGCAAAATCCTTGTTTACAAGATAGAAAGACCCTTGAACATCAATTTAGTAGAAGAATTGATCATCAAGCTAGAACACAGAGAACAGAACCCCCACCCTATGGTCACTATTTTCAACAATGGCCTATAGGCATCGTCACCTACGTTGATAGCAGCTAATAGATCTAGCTTCTTTGAGCATTAGCAGCTACGATTGGATGTGTCATTTTTTTTTTTAGCAATAGATCATATTAGAAGAATTTTCATTCAATTTATAACCTAGATTAGTTAGATTTACATTGTGTACTTACACATTTCTTTCTATCTTTCAAGTATTTTTTTCAGTATTCTTCATGTGTTTCATCATTTCTTTATTCATTTCCTTCATATTTTGTAATAATCATGAAATGGCCTCATCTTGAGAGGTTTAACTCTTGCTATTGATGTTTTGTATGTTTCCTTGTGTGCAGGTTCAGGCCTTATCAAGAGCATACCATCTTCAATATCCTCCTCAATAGCATCCTAAAGTGGAGTTCATCAAAGTAATCCCTCTTATAATCAGTTTGTGGGGATTCTAAAGATCTATTGAAGACACCTACCATATGAATTATGGATTGTAATATTGTATCAAAATGGTTAATCTCTCAAAGGGATATATTGTAACCTTGATGTAAAGATGAATCTTCCAATATGAATAAATATGGGCACTATTTATTGCATCTCTTTCTCTTTGCATTGATTATATGATGTATCTTGTTAATTTGATTACATATTGCCTTAGGTGTTAAATTTTTAGCTATCTTTTAGTGGTGATCATGTGTGGGACTCTCCCAATTCTACTCTAATTGATAATTTTTGTTTGTATTTTCATTTCAGGTATAGCCACTTTGAGTGACAGTAGCTAATAGTCACCACCATCATTGGCTGCAGTAGCTAATGCCACCATTTCCCTGATCATCAGTGGCTATGGGAAAGACACAAAGAACCAAAATGGTAGCATCTTCTTCAAACTTAGGCTTCACCTATAAGTTACTCTGATCTATATTTTGTTCTACTTGTCTAAAATTTTTACAAAACAATAATAATTAGAAAACACAGAGAAAGTTAGAAGGCTAAATGATTATGTTTTTCTTTATTTGCTATTATCTACTACTAGGAATGTCAGTCTTTGTTGTTAGCCACCCCAGAAGACAACGACTATGAATCTGACTGCTCCTATGCACAAAGACCACTAATGTTGGTTATTGTTCATAGAGGTGGCCACTCTTAAAACTAAGTGCTAAGCTTGCATGCATAGAGCCTACTTAAAGTCCAATTCATTATAGTTTGCACTATATTTTTTGAATTTAAAATGTGCTTACATGCATAATTTTTTAATTTAAAACGCTATTTTATTTGCATGTAGTTGAAAAATTATGGTATATTATTTGATGCATATTTACTTTTTTAAAATGAACTCACACACCATGTTTTAATTTTAAACATAAATTGAGTTGGGCTCTCACATCCAACCAATTGATCATGACCAATAGTAGATGTCATTACCACTTGGTTGGCTTGTATATTGATAATTTCTTTTCGACCTGACCATGGTCAAGGCTAGCTCTAAGATCCATCGAATATTGGTAAAATAGCATGTAATCTTCTTTGGAATGTCTATTGCTACCCCTAGTGGATTGGTTGAGGACTGGTAGGACCTATGTCCCCCTATCAATTATGGGTTTCATCTCCATAATCTGATGGGATTCATAATCCGGATGTCAGAACCGGATATGTGTGTGTGGGCATATAGGTGAAGTCATTAAATAAATAAATAATTACATCAACCATACTCAAACACATATGAGAAAGTGGAATTATATTCAACACATCAGAAACACACAATCCAGTTCTTAGGAAACACAAAGCAATCCTTAAAAGAGATAATCATTTTGTCTACTTTGTTTGTTTCTTTGATGTTCATGTAATCAACATAATATCCTACCATCTAATCTGGGACCAAATCCTAAAAATCATAATTAAATTTCTATTTTTTTATTCTACATCCATTAAATTAAAAATCGTGCAAATTGGAGCTATAACAAAGAAGTTATGTTGGTTTTATCATTACTCTATTTTTGAGTAATTTTTAAGCCAAAAATAAGGGAAAACTGCACTAAAATAGTCATAAAAATCCCTAGACAACCCTAAAAATCACCAAATTTGTTTTGTTGTCTTAGTTAGCCCCTTTTACACCTCTCACAAAAATTTTGAGGCCTAATTCTTCATTTTGTCAAAATTCCTTAAATTGGTCATTTTTCCATTAGCCCCAATTGGCTAAATATTCCAAAAATACAAATTTTGACCCAAAAAGCACTTTTTGTAGTCCTATCCCATTGTGATAATCTCATCGCACTAATAATTTTGGTATATAACACCCATAGCTTCTTTTTATTTAATGTAAATTTTTATAAAAATATATGGTTGAAGGACCTCCCATGGTGAACAAGATCCCCGAATTAGAGAGGGAATCAGGCTCCAAAACCAATGAGCATATCTAAATCAGTCCAGAGGACATGGCCATCCCTGAATGGCATTCTAGGTTTTATCATAAAATAAATACCACCCATAGGGTTTCAAACCTTCGAGATATCCCTACTAGGGAAGCACCCATATGTCCTCTAGGAAACCTTCCTAACTTGGACACCCTGATAGAATTATATATAATGAATAATCCACCCATTGAAGGGCCTGGTAGGTCCATGTCATAGGTTCACATCCCATATCACTCTATACATCAATCAAAACATGAACATGAGCATACACCATGGCCTATCCTAGATGCTTCCTCACAGATCTTGATCAAACCACCCCTTTTGATCAATGAAGTCACCCCCTATTCCTCACAGAGAGCATTCTGCATGTGCATGGTATACTTTCATATAGCCCAAATATACAGAGCTAATATTGAAAATTATTCATTCCTCATAGATGAGGAAGAGGATCCAAGTCATCCTCCTACTCCTCATGAAGAGTACTTGGTGTAATCATGTTGCATATTTGCATCGTCAGAGTATACAAAGCCCATTCATAAACTAGAGTATCAGGTCAATGCAACCTTTAGGGAGTGTGTAAAATAAGCAATGTATCCTATTAGGTGGGAAAGACATGATAAACCAATTTGTATTCCAAATATGAGGGTACATATACCCCTTACAACTGAGCAATGAGATGATATACATCAGGTACTTAGGCCACATATTAATCAACAATAACATATAAATCAACTCTAGTTGGATCAACAATAATTAAATCAACAATGGGTGGACCTATAATGAGCACACATACAAAGGTTGTATCAATGAAAGATACAAGAACAACAAAAGATACAACAAGAGCAAGTGCAAACTACATTTCACGAAGTGGTGCTTACACCTAGCACCCAGAGGATGCAACAATGCATAAGGTGTCCAATATAATCTTAAAATATTCCTCGATCATGCCAAAATTGCTTTTAACATTAAATACCATTACCTGGTTATTAAGAACCTCATACTCCTCAACAGTACCAATATCAACATGCGGAGGAATCATATGAAGAGTCCCATGGAAACATCAGTAACAAGTAGATACCTACCCTGAATCCATTTATGATGAGGTATCTAATGATCATACTTATCATCCACATCAACATCAAATGTGGCCTCCTCTACCTAATAAAGGGCGATAATAGGAATATCATATAATTTCATCAGAGACATATAAAGTACTAAATGATTGACTAGATTCATTAGAAAAACAACCTCAAAGTTGGGTTTATCAAAAATCCACACTAAAGTAGCTTAGTAATCAGCCTTTGCATCCCTCAGTGCATCCATCACCGGCATACCCATTGCATTTCAATATGCCTAAACTTGAAAAGTTAAAAGGTGATGAAGACGCACAAGAGCATATGACAAGCTTCATCAATATGTGCTTTCATCTTCAAGACAATGACCCCTTTATGTTGAGAACATTCCTTATAACATTAGTTGGGGGTGCTTTGGAATGGTATAATCATATACCATGCCATAGCATATACACCTTTGAGCAATTAGCCGATGCATTTCTAGAATTTTTTGCCTTTAGTGCTAAGAAAGCGATAAACTTGACTGACTTGTCTAGCCTTTGTCAACTTGACGACGAGTCGGCCATGGAATATGGTAATAGATGGAGAAAGGTGATGTCAAAATTACCTTTTACCCTACCTACAATAGATCTCACTTAGATTTTTATGAGAAGCTATTCGAAACAAATCTCATTTCTCTTACAATTATAGCAATATCAAACATTCAAGGAGGCTTTGGCGCAGGCCAAAGTTATAGAAGACATCAAGATCCAAGAGGGTGATATTCAACTCCACAAAATAGAATGACCAAACAAGAATATGAAAGGTAGTTGTAGACACCTAAAACATGTCATGTTTAGGAGACTACCCATATGGACACATTCAAAGACCATATGAATCATCTTGGACCTCTCCAATAGATAGCAGTGGTCCTAACCACTCAAAAAGGGCATTTCTATTCCATCCTATATTAGTCACTCTCAGGAAGAATGGATGCCACATCTGGTTACTTAAGCTGATAGTGAACACACCTAGCTACTTCTCTAGATAGCAGCTAGCATCATGCACAGTCTATCCATGAATATAGGCCTAGATCACACATTCTGACTGCACCTTGCATTACTTACAGGTAGATTTTGGTGAGGAACTCCTAGATTTCCTCCTAACTACCCTTTAAATGCTAATTTGTGATTTATTCTTGCCCCCTAGGATGGTCAATTACATGCAATTTAGATTGTGGCTTCTCTAGGAAGCTAGGATCCTGACCTAGATCTGAAATAGAGGAGTCTACATATGGGCTCTCCCAAGAAATAAAAGAGATCTACGAATATTTAAATCTTGTGCAGCGAAGCCTTGGTCGATCAAATAGTGAATCCATGCCCCCTTTGAGGAGTAGCAAAGCACTATTTTGCTAAGCCATGTCTATGCACGTACTTTCCAATCCATTTATTCTTCATCATCCATGAGTGTACCAGACACAACAGGAAACCCTTGAACATCAATTGGAGCAAATAAGATAGTGCTACAACCCCTGATTTATGAGGAGAAGAGCTTCATTTTGTAGTCGTTGTCTCAAACAGTGGCCTGTAGGCATATCTTAGGGCATTAGACATTATTTTCCTTTTTTCTAGCTTAGATCCATTACTAATTTGATTTATTAATTAGGCATAGCTCATATCTAATTTCTTTAATGCATTTATATCATATTTCTAAGCTTTCTATACATTTATTGCTCATTTTATGCTTGTATTTCAGTATTATCATGATCATTTTGTAGACACCAAAACAGCACCAATCCTATTATGTGACTACAAGCACTAACCGAATCAGCATACATACCCCCTAGGGCAGCCTCCAGAGGTTAAACAGTGGTCCTAACCACTCCCAAATCAGTTTTGGAAGGTCAGAGGTCAATTTGGCACCTTTTAAGCACTTTTCTCCCTACTTGTCCCACCCTAGGATGATTAGAATCGTATTCATCCCACCCTGGGAAAATTAGCAGCAATCATCCCAAGGTGGGATGAGTAGCAGGTTTGACTGGAAAAAAAATTCAAACCTCGATAGATCTGCCACTCAACTGTGCCTTCAGAGCATGCAATTATGAGGAATGGTTTTAAATCAAAGAGAGGGACTGCAGTCAAGCATGCCATGATCATGGAGTCCTCATGCAAGGAGGCCCTAAATTAGGGAGGAATCTTCTCTCCCCCAAGAAAGGCATGGCAAGCCAAGTGGCACCCTCACATGCACATTCAAAGGAGACCCCTGAAGTCTATAAAAGGGTGAGCATCCTCAACCCATAAGGAGGAGTAGAGCTGGAGCATTTGGAGCAAGGAAGTGCTGCCAAATTGTGCCCCCATTCCCCCTTTGTGCTTCCTACATCCCTAATTTCTCTTTTGGGAGAGAGGTTATTGGGTGAACACTAAGAACGCAATCTTGACCCAAAAACCAAGCAATCGACAACAATCCCATACCAAATTCATTGACACAACCCCCTAAGAGGTTTTGGACCCATCCCAAGTGGATTGGTGTCAAAACTAGACCCCAAATGGCAGGCGTCCTGCCCCCGAGTGCCCCCTAAACTGCTGCAGTCCTAATCGTCCCACCCCGGAGTGATTAGAAATCCATGAATAATTTCTCTACTATTATTTTTGCATTATGTTCCAGTTGCTTTACTTATACTTTTTTCAAGTTTCATGTTATTCTGACTTGATTTGATTGTGTTTTTATCATTTTACGTGTTTACTAATATACAAGGAGCACTTTCAGATATGGGACAATCTGGGCAGAATCTGCCAAATCTGACCTTCTGGGTCATCCCAAAATGCCTCTTTTAGCCTAACCCCAAGTTTGTAGGAGTTTTGGAGGCCTCTGGTCTGGACATTTGCAATGTTGCTTTTGCATGTTTTGTGACAGTCCTAATTGTTCCACCCCGGAGCAATTAGAAATCCATGCATGAATTCTTGACTATTATTTTTGCAATGTGTCTCTGATGATGTTTCTATGCTTTTGTAAAATTTTGAATTCATTATGACATGTTCTGACCATCGTTTTGCTATTTTATGTATTCACTAGCCGAAGGCCCTAGGGATTGCATGTTTTTCCCTCTATCCGCATATGCTATTAACTATTTGCTATTTATTTTAGTGCAAGATATCACCACTAGGAACACTATAGGGATGGAAATTAACACATGAACACACATACACAAGCGACGGCAACGTTTGGCCTGCCCATTTCAAATGTGAGCATGTGGAGGACACTCGAAGTGTACCATCCGTTGATGCAACAAACTGTATCAAATGCTATGAGCCCTAAATGGGGAGGGAGATGTATTGTAACTATATTGACAAGAAAAATTAATAAAAATAGGCCCTGAAGGTCAAGTACATGTAGTCATAGCAAACTTAGAGCCCTTTAAATTTTGTAATGTGGTGTAGCTGATGCCACAATCGACCCTCCCATTGACACATTTGGACTTTCAATTGAATCTATCCACTCAGGGTCTGATTCTGCCTACATCCCCACTATTGAACCCCACAATTAACTGACCTAGCCCATCTTCATCATCTATCCCTTCACCAACAATGCCAGCTATGGTGGAGACACTAAAGGACAATGATAAGAAGCCCCTAAAGGAGGTACCACCATTAGTCTCAACCATCTCTACCGAGGATGTGCCTAGCCGAATGGAATTCGAGACACCTAATTCACCCAACATGTGGACTCAGGAAGAACTCCCATTCCCTCCCCCTCAACCACTAATGATTACCATTGAAATGGCCAATACGGGCCTGGGGGAGTACCTAGTGTAGAACATTGTGGCAACACCCACACTCAAATCCATGCAAGACATGGGGAGACCTCACCTCCCCATCGGCACTATCTTCCCTTTAGGCTACCCACCAAATCAGACCAACTTTGTATATGGGGGCCTCGAGAACGGCCTTGAACCCTACCTACAATAGGAAGAGGACGAAGAGCCATTTGCTGAGAATGTTGACTATCTGTCCAACCCAAACTTTTCCTTGAAGTACCTTAACCAATATAATTGGCATGCATATGGATTGGGTAGATATGAACAAGGAATGCACGTTCTTTGTCAACCAAGATACTAGATGCCATATGATAAATTAGGAGTAGGGTTCAACCACCCTTTTCCCCTTGAAATTTTGGTAGAAACCATGCAAGGCCTAGGTATAGGCAACAGGGATAGGTTGGCACAAGATCCATATGCCAAACTTAACACAACATACACAATGGGGGACTATCTCCCATGGTTAACAACAAACCTTGTTGACCTCAACAACCCTTCCCCTTTGATCGAGAAAGGGGAAAGTTCAAGGGATAACCTCCAAGAGGGATATGAACAAGATCAAGGAGAGTCTTCTAAAGATGATTCAGCTTATGAGGTAGCACCCTGGGACCCTTTTGAGTTCAATAGTAATCACTCGCAAGTGACGCCCATTGATGACTATCAGGAGAACTTTGAGGTAATGTTCCCCCTTAATGCTCCCATCGGTAAATTGCCACCTCAAGAGAATCCAGCCCTTTCGCAAAGATCATAACAACCCGAATTGGACCAAATCAACTTGCTCAAACAAAATGAGCCTCCCATGTCGGCCATAAGGCCAAGTGATCATGAAACACCTAGTGGGAGGCTATACCAATAAGAAGAGCACACAGTTGTCAGAGCTAATGAAGGTCTATGGATATCTAATAGCGACTATGAGGATGAGACTGAGATGGCATATCTCAACCATATGAGGCAATAAGAATACCCCGTAGACATCGAGGGTATGTTCGAACAGCTGAATATGGGACCAAGGCATAGGTGGCATTTAAATCAAGTACAGTTAAACCACGTGCTTCATCCACCACTTCAAGCATACAGAGAGCACTTCCCACCTAGAGACCCTATAGGGCCACCAGTGCCAAGGGTAGACCCTGTCCTTCTATCCATGCATAGGGTTGATCCTTTTGTGCCAGTACCCACAGAGCCAGATCTGGGGCACAAGGATCACCAAGAATGTCCGAGTCAACACCCGTGCGGTAATGGAGACCAAATTCATTCCATCAACATGATCTCCATTGATTTAACCGCCCCCATCCACAACCCAACCGATCCAACATGACCATTGTATCTAGACCTAGATGCCATAGACTGGGATCACGTTGACTCACCACCATCCCCATCAGAGTACTAGCCTTGCGATGGGATGTTCTATTTCACCCCAGGATAGCCTCAGGACATCTTCCATGTTGAAGAGGAACCAAAAGTTCCCAACGTAGATCTAAATTTAGTGAATGATATCCACTTGATCCCGACTCCACACCAGTTGGAGGATGGATCCCACATGTCAGTCGAAGAGACGATTGACGTAGACATCGGTTTTGATCCAATGAATCTGCAAGTCATCAAGCTAGGGGTAAGTCTATCCCCCGAAGAGCAAGTTGATTACATTGCCCTTCTCAAAGAGAAGAAGGAGGTTTTTGCATGGTCCTACAAAGACATGTCGGGGCTAGACCCGCAGCTAGTCACGCATAATTTAACGCTTGATCCGACAGTCAATCCAGTCAAGCAAAAGCTACGTAAGATGCACCCAATAGTGGCCTTAATGGTCAAATATGAGCTACAAAATTTTTGGATGCACAGTTTGTCATCTGCATGGATTACCCACCATGGTTGTCCAACATGGTACCCATCAAGAAGCCAGATGGGAGGATTCGCATATGCACTAATTTTTAGGATTTAAACAAAGCGAGTCCCAAGGATGATTTCCCCTTGCCTAGCATTGATGCATTGGTAGATGCTATAGTAGGCCACGAAATGCTTTCCCTCATGGATGGTTTCTTGGGATACAACCAGATTCGTATCAATCCCAATGATCAACTCAAAACGGCGTTCATGATGCCTTGGGGGACATTTTGTTATAAGGTCATGCCATTTGGCCTTAAAAATGTTGGTGCCACCTACCAACATGCTATGACATACATCTTCCACAATCACATGCATAAAATGTTGGAAGATTATATGGATGATCTGTTGGCTAAATCTCTTTTGCTCCAAAATCATCTCGATGACCTACGCAAGATCCTTGATCACCTCATCGAACACAAAGTTAGGCTAAACCCCAAGAAGTGCATATTTGGCATCACATCTAGAAAACTCTTGGGTTTCATAGTCTCAAAATGAGGCATCGAGGTAGATCCAAACAAATTCAAGGCAATCCTTGAGATGCTTCCCCCAACCACCATCAGGCAACTAAGAAGCTTGCAGGGTAAGGTCACGTCGATCAAGTGCTTCATAGCATAGTTATCTAACAAGTGTCGACCCATGAATAAATTATTACACAAGGGGGTAGCATTTCATTGGGATGACGAGTGCCAGTCAGCCTTCGACGACATCAAATAGTACTTGGCTTCACCGCTAGTATTGGCACCACCTAGACCAGGAGTGCCATTCTATTTATACATCTTAGCTACTGAGGTGGCACTGGGCGCCATGCTAGCCCAAAAAAATGAATTACATAAAGAACAAGCTAATTACTATCTTAGCCACACCCTGGTCAGTTACGAACTTAACTATGCATACGTTGAGAAGCTATGCTTGGCAGTGGTATTTGCCACCAAAAAGCTATGCCATTACATGTTGAGCAATACGACGTATGTTGTGTCTAAGGAGAATCCATTGTGGTACATGATGAGTCGTACTTATCATAGTAGTCGCATGGCAAAATGGATCATGTTGTTGATGGAGTTTGACATCGAATTCATTGGAAAAAAGTCCATCAAAGGTCAAGTCATCACCGATCAACTAGTAGAGGCTCCTCTCGAAGATGATCAGCCTCTGACCGTAGAGCTACCCGATGATGGGGTCTTCCATGTCTCAGAATCGCCAGATTCTGATGAGCCTGAGTCATAGGCCGACATAACCTTATTCTTCGATGGTTCTAAATGTGAGCAAGGGGGTGGCATGGGAATCGTATTTTTCACATCGCAAGGGGCTCTAATGCCTTTATCATTTAAACTTGATTTCCCGTGCACCAATAACAATGTTGAATACGAAGCCTTGCTCATAGGTCTTCAGAAAACCATCACCATGAACATCAAATGCTTGAATATCTTTGGTGATTCATTGTTAATTGTCAACCAAGTGAAAGGGGTATTCCAATGCAAATGCCTAGTTTTGCAGGCCTACAAAGCCCTTGTGGAAAAATTCTTGGCAAAGCTTGAATGGTACGACATCGAGGCACTCCCTCGATCATCGAATCATTTTGTAGACACTATGGCCTCCTTGGGGTCACTAATCCCGCAAGACCCTTCCGGTGAGATGACAACCATTCAAGTCAAAACATTATCGCAATCCATGATGGAGCATGCAAGCTCTAACATAACGCCAGGAATCCACCTGATCCAAATTGAACCATCTCAGGATAGGTTCTCTCGAATCCATGATAGTCTGAATCATGCCAACTAGGGGTCTTTGTTCTCTCCAACCCCTCTTAATAGCAACACAATGCTATTTCTACAAGTTCTTTCCCGCTCAACTTTTTCTAGGGATGAACTTCAAGAGGGATCGGTCATTCATACCATCGAGGTTTCTGATCAGCAGGATTGGTACGCACCCATAAGAGACTATCTCAAGTTAGGTAGCCTCCCACTTGGATTGTCGCACACCATGAAAAGATCACTCAAATAGAAAGCGACAAAGCATGTCTTGCTAGGAGACATTTTGTACCATTAGAGCTACGAAGGGATCCTCCTCCATTGCTTAGACCAGTAGGAGTCCACTTGGGTGATCACCCAAGCGCACGATGGTACATGCGGTGGCCACTTCAGCGGTATGGCCATCGCAAAGTGTATTCTTCGCATGGGCTATTATTGGCCATATTTAGAGCGATATTGTTGTGCATATGTGTGGAAGTGCATGAAGTGTCAACACCATGCTAACTTGACACACGTACCTTCTCAGGCCTTGCAACCGATCCAATCGGCTTGGCCATTTTTGTAGTGGGGCTTAGATCTCATCGAAAATATCTCCCCTGTGTCGTAAGGTCATCACACGTTTATCATAACGGCCACAGAGTACTTTACCAAGTGGGTGGAAGCAATTCCACTTACCTCTACGATGGGGCCCCGCATCGCGGAGTTCATTTTACATAACATCATATGTCATTTTGGTATTCCATCCAAGATCATCTCGGATAATGGGACGTCATTTAAGAACAAAGATGTGTGTGCTTTGACAACAAAGTACAAAATTCAGCATAGTTTTTCAACACCCTATTATCCGTAGGAAAATGGGCAAGCAAAGGCGTCAAACAAAATGCTAGTCGCCATCCTTAAAAATATGGTCACAGATAATCATAAGGATTGGCACATCCAAATACCACTTGCCCTGTGGGCTTATCGCACTAGCATTCGAATGCCCACTGGGGCAACTCCATTTTTGCTGGTGTATGGCTCCGAGGCCGTCATGCCTCTCGAGTTGGAAATACCCTCCCTACGCATATCAATGCAAGAGTTCATCGATGATGACACTGTGCGGTAGGCCCGGTTAGACCAACTTACGTTGCTCGACGAATGACGCATCAATGCTCTTGAGCATTTACGTATCTATCAAGAGCGACTTAAGAAAGCATATAACATGAAAGTTCACCTGAGGGACTTTCAGGTTGGTGACCTGGTCTTAAAAGAGAACCAACAAAATTCTAACTTGCCGCCCCATTTAAGGGACAAGTTCATGGCAAATTGGTTAGGTCCTTATGTAATCGACAGTAAAATAGGACCTGGAACATACCGGCTCGCCTCTCTTGAAGGAATCAAGGAACTAGAACCCTTGAACATCAGTCATTTGAGGCCATTCAACATTTAGAGAGCCATAGCCCACCCAAAAAGCCCCAAGGGTTCCCGCAATCGCTTGGTCAACCTAAAATGCCCCAAAGGTATCCATAATCTCTTTGGTCAAACCAAAATCCCCAAGGGTTCCCATAATCGCTTGGTCAACCTAAAATGCCCCAAAGGTATCCATAATCCCTTTGGTAAAACAAAAAGCTCCAAGGATTCCCACAATCGCTTGGTCAACCTAAAACACCCCAAAGGTATCTATAAATTCCTTTGGTCAAACCAAAAGCTCCAAGGGTTCCCACAATCGCTTGGTCAACCTAAAATGCCCCAAAGGTATCCATAATCCCTTTGGTCAAACCAAAAGCTCCAAGGATTCCCACAATCTCTTGGTCAACCTAAAATGCCCCAAAGGTATCCATAATCCCTTTGGTCAAACCAAAAGCTCCAAGGATTCCCACAATCGCTTGGTCAACCTAAAATGCCCCAAAGGTATCCATCATCCCTTTGGTCAAACCAAAAGCTCCAAGGATTCCCACAATCGCTTGGTCAACCTAAAATGCCCCAAAGGTATCTATAAATTCCTTTGGTCAAACCAAAAGCTCCAAGGGTTCCCACAATCGCTTGGTCACCCAAAATGCCCCAAAGGTATCCATCATCCCTTTGGTCAAACCAAAAGCTCCAAGGATTCCCACAATCGCTTGGTCAACCTAAAATGCCCCAAAGGTATCCATAATCCCTTTGGTCAAGCCAAAAAATCCAAGGGTTCCCACAATCACTTGGTCAAAAACAAATATTCAAAAACACAAAAAACAACAGATAATCAAAAATAACATAAAAATTGCATCTCACTTGCATGCATATTCTTAACAATCAAAACACAAAAATGAAATGAAAACTGCATTAGGCATCGCATACATACATTGCATATTTGCTGGTCATACATGTCAAAAGCACCATAGACTGTAATTACTCGGCAATTCCATCATTTTTCCAAATTCAGTCCATTTTGTAAAAAGATCCATCAAAATTAACACCCTTTGCATTTTTGCCATATCATAGTCAGTTGTCTGCTAATGTCTTTAGGGTTTTTCGTCATTCAGCTGTCTTTAGATTTTTGGTCAAATGTTGTACGAAGTCAGACCAATTTTTACAAGGTAGAGTTTTACTTGGATCACGCCTTGTTACATAGCATCCCAACACAAGCTTAAAACACATAAAAATTCCCAAGTTGTGTGAACGCAAGAGAAACCTACGAAGCAGTCTAGGGTACCATAGGTAAAATGTTATCTTGCTCATCCCCCTGTGCGAATGGTTCAAGAATGCTGAGAATTGACAAAAGGACAAGCTCGTCCCCATCCAATTCCCCACAATAAATAGTGGTTTTCACCACTATCAAAAATCCCGAAACACCTTTGATCCCCAAAGTCATAAGGATTCATACTACACGCCCCTGAGAAGGATGGGTAGTCATCCCCAAGGCCTAAAAGGATCAATGTCATTCCAAAAAAAATTCCCAACCACCTTGAGCCCCAAAGTCGTAAGGATTCGTACTACACGTCCCTGACCAGGATGGGTAGTCATCCCCAAGGCCAAAAGGATCAATGCCACTCACAAGCCAAAAACCCACGAGCTCAACTTGGAAATCAAAATTCCAAATCTAAATCCTCAAAAGGCAACAATAAAAATAATAACAGTGGTTATCACCACTACTCAAACCCCTTGCTCAAAAAAAAAAAAAAAGAAAAATAAATAGTGATTTTCATCACTATGTATGAGAGCAAGTATCCCAAAAAGTTGAGCAACCGAAAGCCGCCTGAGCTTGAATCCCTAGAATTCTCAGCATTTGACAAACCATTTAGGTGATCCTCATTACGAGTTTGGGGGACAACCTACCTGGCAATGGCGGTATCCTAAATGCATGATGATATGTCTATCACATTAGCTTTGCATGTGTGTAGACCAATGTTTGCATGTGGATGAGCTAGCTTATGGTATTCTAGATTGCACCATAGATTAATCTTACTAAATACAACAAAGGAGTTAGTGGAGCTAATTAGGTGATCCTCAGTACAGGTTTTGTGGACAGCCTACCTGGCACTGGCGGTATCCTTACAAATACCACATAAACGAACTCAATCGCACACACAGGGCTGTGAAATAACTTGGTCAAACTCAAGTCTGATTCGTACCATGTTTGAAAGTCTTGTAAGATAATGTACAGTCTTGATTAGTTAGTTAAAGCAATTGAGTCTCAGAAAAACCTTAACTACATTTTAAAACAATTGTCGTACATTTCATTATCACCATCAAAAATAACAAAACAAAAATTACAAATACAAAGTTATTTCATAAAGCAATCACATAGTACAGAAAACCAGTTAATCTTGTACAGTCTATGGTGCCACCACCTACATACCAACAAATCATTTCATCCATTCCATATGCATACATCCATATAGTCAGAAACATCCATAATAACATATGCATACATCAACATAAATAAATGTGCATAAAAGAGCAATAAACCATAACAAGTAAATAATCCAAAAAGAGAGTCATGTATATATTAAGTCAAAAATGCCCTCAGGCTACAATAAAATGGTCCTCTGACCTCACAAAAAAAATCAAAAACTCAAAATCCCCAAAGCCTAGGGAGTCGACCACCATGATCACACAGGATCGGTGCGACTGGAACTACCCCCAATGGTGTGGGTCCTATGGGACCTCTCAGGGCGACTGCTGCCAGCCCTCGCATCATGCCCACTAATGCTACCCTCACCCACCCACCTACGATGAGAGGATGCAGACTGCTCAGTCTCACTGCCTCTCGTATGGCGCGATGATCCACCTCCAGTGAGCTCAGGTAACTTTCCACTGAGGCGGATAATCTCGGCCTCCAACTCCACCTGGCACCGACCCCACTCCACATCCTATCGATGGTACATAGCCAATGCATCATCTCGTTGCACCAATTGAGCCCGTAGGAGATCCCTCTCGACTCTGTGCTCCTCATCCCATCTCCATAGTAGATCCTCCAATCGTGCTATCTCAGCATGAAATCTAGCCTCCATATCCCCTGGGATTGCTTGAGGCATGGGCATCTCCGGGATGGCATGTTACTCTAACACCCACTACTCTGGGACGTCCTATGTATCCGGCTACTTCGAAACCCCTAAATCATCCCCAGTCAAGTCATCTACCTCCACCATATCCGCATCATTGAGCGGAGCCCCCCAACCCTCCATCGGTGCCTCTACACCCCCATCGCCTGCTGTTGTCGCATCCGGACCTCCTAGAGGCCCCTCACCCCGCCATCGTCGCATCGTCCACCACTGGTCATACTCTACAGTCACCCCGACATTGTCCACGTCGAGAACATCAATCACTGCATCAGACTCCTCACCCAGTGGCTCAATAATCGGCCAGGCTAGAGTCCTCTCATCACCCCGACATCGATAGATCAAGGGCTCACCAGGAAATCCCTGGTGCACCCCAAACTGTTGAGTCACCCAAATGTATGAGAAGTACTCCTACTCTGTCCCATGTTGCCCGATCAACCATCTCCCCCTATGCACTCTTCGGAGCCACTCTCCAGCCTCAGGCCAGTCTGGACAGTCCCGGTATGGCCACCAGCACACCTCCCCTAGAGCAAGATGCGAGAAGGCATCAATATAGTGCCCTACAACACCTGCCCACCATCGACTCTGCCCATGCTCCTCTGACCTCCACCATAGAGCAACATACCCAATCTCCATGTCCACCATCTCACCCCGAGTGGTCCAAGGCAACCCCTGCGGTCGCTCCATAGCTATGTGCTGCCACCCCTAGCATTGCAAAAGATAGTTGCACCCGATCCCCTTTCACCTTCGACAACGGACCTCGTACAGCTCATCGTAAAGTTGTGCCAATAGTGTTTGACCCCACCTCATAATAAGTGGCGCTTTTGTCGAGCACTCCACCAGTCTAAACACCACCTCAAGCAGGTTCCAAGGGAACCTCGCACCTGAGGAGTCAAGAAGCAGCATGTTGGAGATGAGGGTCATGAGCAACGCATGCCTCACCCCCAAAATGCCCTTCTCCAGCCACCACCGCACCAAAATCCCGCCAATCAGGCAGTCCGCCTCTGCCCTCTCCATAGCCCTATCCACCCCCATCTCCACCGCCTACCCAAAGCACCATGTCAGCACCGTCGTCCGTTGATCACGGGGAGTCATCCGAATGGGCAGTCCATCTATCAAAATCTATAGAATCTGATACACGTCCTCCAAAGTAACTGTCATCTCCCTTGTTGGGAGATGAAAGGTGTTGGTGCGAGGATCCCACAAATTGATCAAGGCAGTCATATATGCCCGATCCCCCACCACAGGCTCCAACCGTGTCACCTTCTTGAGCCCAAGGGCATCAAGCCACTCCCAATCCACAACTGTCAGCGCCTCCTAGGCATCAAAGAACACAGTCGGCTGGCGGTGCCGACTCCTAACAACCTGCAAAACACAAACACAATAAAAAAAAAAAAACAAATTAGGGTTTCAACCTTAATTTAAACAAAAACATTCAAATAAATTGTATAGACAAAAAACAAAGTACAGGAAAAACAAAAGTACAAAAAAACTATACAACAACAGTACAGATCAATCAAATAAACTGTACAGACGAAAAACAAAGTACAAGAAAAACAAAAGTACAAAAAAATTGTACAACAACAGTACAGATCAATCAAATAAACTGTACACTCAAGAACAAAAAATGCAATAAAATAAATTCATCCTAGGGTTTCAACCTTAGTATGAACAAAAAAATCAAACAAAAATATCAAATTCATAGTAGGGTTTTTAACCTTCAAGTGTGAACAAAAAAAACAATAAAACAAAAACAATCATCCTAGGGTTGTTTACCTTAGTGTGAACAAAAAAATCAAATATAACATAAAACTATACTAGGGTTTTTAACCTTAAGTATGAACAAAAAAATCAAACAAAAACATCAAATTCATAGTAGGGTTTTTAACCTTCAAGTGTGAACAAAAAAAACAAATTAAAACAATAACACAAAAAAAAACAAAAATTCACTAGGGTTTTAACCTTAGTCTAAACGTAAACACAAAAAAAAACATTAACTAGGGTTTTAATCTTAGTTTAAAATGCAATAAAAACAAAAAACAAAAAGTTAACTAGGGTTTTAACCTTAGTCTAAACGAAAAAACAACAAAACAAAAACATTAACAAAATGTACAGCAAAAACAATCAAAAAATCAAATAAACAACGCAAACACAAAAAAAAAAAAACAAAATTTCACTAGGGTTTTAACCTTAGTCTAAACGTAAACACAAAAAAAAAAAACATTAACTAGGGTTTTAATCTTAGTCTAAAACGCAAAAATGAAATACAAAAAAATTAATTACGGTTTTAACTTAGACAAAAGAAAAACAAATAAAGCAGAGAGAAGGAGCACCTACCGGTCTCGCCTCGGCTCCGCCACTCGAAGATCCGGTCCTTGCACTCATGGTGCCCACAAAATTTTGGCAGCACTCCGCTACGCAAACTCGCACTCCTCCTCACTGCTCCAAATCGCCAGAAAAAAAAAGATTGCAAATGAGCCCAAAACCTAGTTTTGGTCCTTTTATAGGCTGTTAGGCCTATAATCGTTCCACCCTAGGATGAGCACTCTAGATAGCACTCGTCCCACCCTAGGAGGATTACCAAATTGATATTCATCCCACCCTAGGAGGATTACCAAATTGGTATTCATCCCACCCTGGGACGATTATAGAGCAAGAAAAAAAGCAACAAAAACAAAATCCAAAAAATGCACCAAAAAAAAGCAATAAAGCTGCCAAACAAAGGTGCCCTTGCACCTGATATTCTTGGCATGAAAAACCGACGTCGGGACCACAAATTATCACTATCCTACTCCCTAAGAAGGCTACCATAGCCGGACCGCTCCACGGGAGGACGGATTTTTGACAATTTCAACCCCAATCGACGTCACAAAAAGGGTCAAAACCCACCAAAAAATAGCAATAACTCTGTCGAATAAAGGTGCCTTTGCACCTAACATTCTTGGCATGAAAAACCAACGTCGGGACCACAAATTATCACTATCCTACTCCCTAAGAAGGCTACCATAGCCGGACCGCTCCACGGGAGGACGTATTTTCGACAATTTCAACCCCAATCGACATCACAAAAAGGGTCAAAACCCACCAAAAATAGGTCCGATTGCTAGGAAACTATGCATGGTCAACAGAAAACCACTGAAGGCACCCTTACAAACATCATCTTGGGTCAAGAGACTCATCACTTTTCTCATTTTGGTCATTCCCTCATCGATTCGTCGCTTGAGGGGGTAGTCACACTCAGTTACCAATCAACAAATACACACCCGATCAAGGAAATGGCATGCATTCAAAGAACCATTGACAAAGACAATCACGCCCCTGCTTGGGGCAGCAAACAAGTAATAATCACAAGTGGAACAAACACTTGGCATTCTGGAAGCATGAAGACAAGGTTCCTCAGATAAAAGGTTGTGCCCTTTGCCTATTCATGACTGAACAATGTCCAAGATCAAGTACACCTCACAAAAAAGGTTACACTTGAGTTAAGCTCCTTAGCTCGTCAGAAGCAAGGATTCAAGAATGCGTGCCCTTTCCATACTTGGGGCATCAAAATTTGGTTAGGTTACTAAGAAACCCTAATCATTAAGTGCTTTGGTCATCTATTTTTTCTCAGCACTGCGCCACACATAGCGCATCCCAAAAAGGGGCATCTATAGACACCAAAATAGCACCAATCCGATTATGTGACTACAAGCACTGACCAAATTGGCATACATACCCCCTAGGGCAGCCTCTAGAGGTTAAACAGTGGTCCTAACCACTCCCAAATCAGTTTTGGAAGGTCAGAGGTCAATTTGGCACCTTTTAAGCACTTTGCTCCCTACTCGTCCCACCCTGGGACGATTAGAATCCTATTCGTCCCACCCCGGGATGATTAGCAGCAATCATCCCAGGGTGGGACGAGTAGCAGGTTTGACTAGCAAAAAATTCAAACCTCGACAGATCCACCACTCAACTATGCCTTTAGAGCATGCAATTGTGAGGAACGGTTTTAAATCAGAGAGAGGGACTGCAGTCAAGCATGCCATGATCATGGAGTCCTCATGCAAGGAGGCCCTAAATCAGGGAGGAATCTTCTCTCCCCCAAGAAGGGCATGGCAAGCCAAGTGGCACCCTCGCATGCGCATTCAAAGGAGACCCCTGAAGTCTATAAAAGGGTGAGCATCCTCACCCCAAAAGGAGGAGCAGAGCTGGAGCATTTGGAGCAACGGAGTGCTGCCAAATTGTGCCCCCATTCCCCCTTTGTGCTTCCTACATCCCTAATTTCTCTTTTGGGAGAGAGGTTATCGAGTGAACACTAGGAATGCAATCCCAACCCAAAACCCAAGCAATCAGCCACAATCCCACACCAAATTCATTGACACAACCCCCTAGGAGGTTTTGGACCCATCCCAAGTGGATTGGTGTCAAAACCAGACCCCAAACGGCGGGCGTCCTGCCCCTGGGCGCCCCCCAAACTACTGTAGTCCTAATCGTCCCACCCCGGAGCGATTATAAATCCATGAATAATTTCTCTACTATTCTTTTTGCATTATGTTCTAGTTGGTTTACTTATGTTGTTGTTCAAGTTTCATGTTATTCTGACTTGATTTGATTGTGTTTTTATCATTTTACGTGTTTACTAACATACAGGGAGCGCTTTCGGATACAGGAAAATCTGGGAAGAATATGCCAAATATGACCTTCTGGGTCATCCCAAAATGCCCCTTTTAGCCTAACCCCAAGTTTGCAGGAGTTTTGGAGGCCTCTGGGCTGGACATTTGCAAGGTTGCTTTTGCATGTTTTGTGACAGTCCTAATCGTCCCACCCCGGAGCGATTAGAAATCCATGCATGATTTCCTAACTATTCTTTTTGCAATGTGTCTCTGATGATGTTTTTATGCTTCTATCAAATTTTGAATTCATTATGACATGTTCTGACCATCATTTTGCTATTTTATGTATTCACTAGTCGAAGGCCCTAGGGATTGCATGTTTTTCCCTCTATCCGCATATGCTATTAACTATTTGTTGTTTCTCTGAGCATAGGATCTCACTACTAGGAACACTGGAGGGGAAATAAGGAACACACGAACACATGGACGCAAGCGATGACAACATTTGGCCCACCCATTTCAAATGTGGGCATGCGGAGGACACTGGAAGTGTACCATCCGTTGATGTAACGAACTGTATCAAACGCTCCGAGCCCTAGAGGGGAGGGAGATGTATTGTAACCAGATTGAAAGCAACATTAATAAAAAGAGGCCCCACTTTTTTTTTCTTACATCTAGTTTCATTTATGCTTTGTTTCCTGCATGCATTTGTTTCTCGCATTCGTAGGGCTTAGCATCTGCACCATTTGTATCAATTTCATTTGCATCATAATATAGCATGTCGTCATCTTGTATTCATATTTCACAGTTATCTTGTTTATCAGATCTTCTAATAATATCCTCCTTTGGAGAGGTGTCTTGTACTAATTATTGTGCTCTATTGTTTCCATACACATAGATACAAGTTCAAATGATCAGCTTAAAGTATCTAGAGCATGAAATCCCTCCAAGACAAAATCAAGATAAGGAGGCATCTGTAAGCCCCCAGATAGTTTGGTGTGTGATATCTATATGCCTATGGAGGTGCACCATCCCCTTGCAAGGGATACATTCATCATTATTCCACTTGTAATCTATTGTATCAAAATGAGTATCCCTAAAAGGGACGTACATGTAACCGAGATCTGGAAGCATTAATAAAAGAATTTTTCTTTGCTTATTACTTTTGTGTTATATGTGCTTGTGTGCTTCTTTATTTTCATTTGATATAATAATATTGCAAGTAGGGTAAGTGTGGTGCGTGCTTCTCAGGATCACACAAATGTCAATCAGAGTGGGACCCACACCAAGTTTTTATTTTTAGATGTTTTATTAATATTTTAGACATTTCTTTGTGTGTAGGTTTGGCTACTCTAGTCAACGAGTGTTGGCAATTTTGGGTTTGAGATCCTAGCTTCTTGTCTATGAGTTGTCATTGGTGTCAAAAGTAAATGGCATTAATGTTAAGAGGATGTGTTGGCTTCAAAGGTGGAAGATTCCAAGAGAATCTTTTTAAGAGAATCCGGAGAGATTCCATTGGATAGGGTTTTTATTAAAACCAAGTTAAATGGTTTTTATTAAAACCAATGGAGGTTCTCTTTATTATTTATTTAATTATTATTTAAAACCCTTCAAGGTTTTAATTAATTAATTAATTAAGGGAGAAATTATTTTTAATTTATTAAAAATACTTAAAGGTTTTTAAACCTTTTTTTATTCTTAATTTATTAAAATTATTTAAGGGTTTTTAAACCCTTTTTGAAAAGACTTTTGATTAATTTCGAAATGGTCTTTATTTTCGTCGACGTCAAGGTGTCTTCGAAGAGACTATTTATTCTCCAACTCCTAAGGTTGGAAGGCTAATGAATTCAAAAATTCCCCGAATGCAATTTGCGGTGTTTGTGCTCTGTATTCGCTGCGATCGAAGGAAGACTTAGAAGCACGTGCGGTTGAAAAGTCTTCGGGAGTTTTTTTTTAGGGTGAAGTGGAGGGAAGTTCACTTGTGAACTTCGTAGCCCACGTGGGCTAGTGGCAACGAAGGCTACTATTGGGCACTGCATTGGCGGAGGTCGTCGTTTCGAGTCTCGCGGGGGTGCTTTGCTAGAGTAACACACATTTTTATTAAAATGTCTTTATGCCGTGAAATTTGGAGTTTCTTGGACAGCGATTTATAAGGTGTGATTAAAGTTTATGATTTTTGGCTTTTCTGATTAGCATTGAATAAAAGCTTAGGAGAAATAAGGGCATATTTCTTTGGATGTATTTTTAAGATTATTCTTTGCTATGCTAAAATTAAAAATGGAGGTATAAGGTGTGAGTCTGTGATTGTTGATTTATTGGCATGTTATGGTGGTTGTGTTTAAAGAAGTGGAGCTAAAAGGTGTAATAAAGGAAGTTTATATTATTGCTCATTTCTTTTTATTCTAACCCTAACTTGGTTGGAATTTTGAGAGTTGTGTGTGGTGACAGCTTGAAGTTTCAATTATCTTCTACTCCAATAAGGTATGGGCACATTCTTCTTATGAGTATGATTGGTGTATGTTTTCTAAAATAAGGTTGGAGTGAAAAAGTATTCTACTAGGTATCCTTTGGCTAGGTGTAAATCCTATTTTTTGGTTTGTTGAAGACTACTTATGCATTGTTATCCTTAAGGAGAGTTTTTGGTGAATGCATAATTTTTGGTTTGAGATAGTGGAAGCTTTGTGCACTAGGGTTTATATTTGTGAGTCTAGCTACTTGCATTGAGTTGGTGGAACCCTTGGTTGGTTGTTTTGAGTTTGATGGTTGAGTTGCTTCCATAGAGGTTGTTTGATCAAGTTATTGCTTTACTTGATTCATGATATGGGCTTACTCCATTGAGTTGATTTGAGCAAGTTATTCTTTGCATTTGGTGATATTGTGTTGGTGGTTGTTTTGTTCAAATATCTTTGGAGGGAAAAGGATTTCTACTTGTTTCCTTTTCTTGTGATGATTGGTTGAATGCTTCAAGGTTGATGTTGAGTTGAATGGTGTTGGTTGACTAAACCTTGTTTGATGAGCATTGTTTTTGAAACCCTAATTGATGGTGAAAATAACATGAGTATCATTGTTATGTGATTCTTTGCATAGTTAGCAATTGTAGGGGTTTCATGTTCTTGAAAGAAAACATTCTATCCTATCCATTTTAGATATTGAGTTGAGTTTTCAGATTTGAGATTGAGATTGAGCTGAGTTGATTTGAGTTGAGTTTTGAGATTGGTATTTGAGTATAGAACATATTGAGTCTCTAACAATTCTCTTTATGCTTCTATGAGTTTGACAAATCACATTGTGTCTCTAACAATTCACTTTGTGATTTCCTACTAAGAAAGTTTTTCTTGGTGAGCTTGTTGAGCATTTTTGGACAGGTTCTGGTGGGGACTTATGAGCAGTTTTGGACAGGTTTCAGTGGGGACTTGTGAGCATATTTGGACAGGTCCTAGCAGAGGACTTGTGAGCTGAGTTTGATAGTTCTAGCAGAGAACTTGAGGACAGAGGTGCATTGGTTCTATGAGAAGAACCTGACGACAGATTTGGCAAGTCTTTGAGAAGGCTTGTATGCAGAGAATTGATTTTTTCAAGAGTTGGATAGATCTGACAGACAAAGGAAGACTTGTACTAGACTGACTGACTGTATTTAGTACAGGTTGCTGAGCTATTGTGGACGTGATCATAGAAGGCAGAGGTCTCTTACGCTAAGCATTGAGGACAGGAGGTCTTTAGTGGAAAGGAGTTCCATCTGCTGGCAAGAGGTAGAGGCAGTTGATCTTCTAAGGGATCATTTCCAGAGCAGAGGGGAAGGTATCTCCTTTGAGTAGAGGCTCATAAATTCTGATTGGGGGAAGGTATCTCCTTTGAGTAGAGGCTCATAAATTCTGATTGGGGGAAGGTATCTCCTTGGGCCGAGGCTCATAAACATTGTAATTGGGAAGGATTCCCAAATAACTTTGAGATAACTTTTAGAGAAAATTTTTGTGGATGTAGCCCAGCCATTCTGGGTGAACCACGTTAAAATTGGTGTCACTTTGTGGATGATATTGTGCATTGCTTTGATATTGCTTTGGGTATATTGCTTTACTATTTTGAAGTATAAAGGAAAAAGTAAAAAGAGGTCTTATACTGTTCACCCCCCCTCTCGGTATAAGCTTGTGTTCTTCAATTGGTATCAGAGCGGGTTTCTTCAAAAAGTTTAACGACTTGAAGGAAAAGCTAGTAAAGAACACAATGGATTATTCAAGTGGCAATGCAAGCACCTATTCTTGATGGGTCGGATTTTGGTCTTTGGAGTGCAAGGATGAAGGTTCATCTAATGGCACTTGGGAATAAGGTTTGGGAAGTGATTGAAGATGAGTACACTATTCCTGAACATGGTCCTAATACTAAAGAAGAAAGGCTTCTACATCACAGGAATTCAAAAGTAATGAATGCAATCTTGAAAGGCTTACAGAAAGCAGATCTCACCAAAGTGATTCACTGTAAGACAGCTAGTGAAATGTGGAAACAGTTGAAGGTGGTTCATACGGGTGATACAAATGTCAGAAAGGCCAAGTTGATACACTTCAAAGGTATGTTTGAACAACTCAAGATGAATGATGATGAAAATATTAGTGACTACATGCTTCGTATGGATGAGGTTGTTAACTCCATGAAAGACTTAGGTCTTGAGCTTGCTGAAAATGATGTTTGTGATAATATTTTAAGATCTCTTCCTAATAGATTTAGTGAAAATATTTCTGCTATTGAGGAAGCTAAAGATTTGGATAAGTTGAAAAATGATGAGCTCCATAGTATACTTGCAGACATTTGAGTTGAGAACTCAAGTGAAGGTTGATGTCAAGAAAGAGGCGACTTTCAAGGCTACCAAGAATTCCAAGGGTAAATAGCTTCAAGATAGTGATGAGTCTTCTAGTGATGAAGAGGCATATTACAGCAAGAAAGGCAAGTTCTCTAGAAAGCACAAAAGTATCAAAAATATAAGATGTTCAATTGTGGAAAGTTTGGTCATTATGCTACTAACTGTACTGTTCCCAATAATGAAAGTGATGAAGATAAATAGGATTCTAAGAGCAAGGATTCTGAAAAGCACAAGCATCATAGGAAAAACAAATATGAGCATAGCAATCAAAGAAAGAGGTATTCTCACAAGCACAAGAAGAGTTTCTACCTAGACAAAGCAAGTAAGTGTTCTAGTAGTGATAGTGAAAGTTCTTCAAGTGATAATGAAAATGAGATGTTGTTCATATCAGAAAAAGAGGAAGAACCGAAACATTGATCAAAATTCACCTAAAAAGAATGTAAATTCAACCTAAAGCATTCTAAACTAAGTTTAGACTCTTACCCGTATTCTACGTCGGACCTCTATCGATCTGTGCACTGTCTCCACCATTTTTCTTGCAGAGCTCCAAAAACCAAAAAAATGAACAGTAAAAATGAATTAGGGTTTTACCCTATTTTTCTTAATTTTATTCAAAAATAATTAAAAACAATTAAAATTTTGCTTTTCCGCGTTTTTACCTCAAATGTTCGATTTGGGTAAAAACACGGAGGGGGCACCATAGTAAGCTGTCGTACGATTCGACCAAGAATCGTCGCCTAAAAATGGGAAAATTTTTTGCTTTCTTGTAAATTGAGAAGAACTCATCTTTAACGCATTTTCTTCAAAAAATTCACTAAAGAGGGGGAAAAATGTAGCACCCTAAAATTGGCGCAGTAAAACCTTAATAATTACACTTACTCTAGTAAATATTCAAATTCAAATTTCAACCTCCAAAATCACCCGTTAACCGCCGCTTAATCTGTTTCCTTGTTTTTTGCACCATTTTTAGAGTTTGTTTTGATCGTTTGACGATATCGTCGCCGATCAGACGATATCACCTTAGATCGGACGATTTCGTCGGGCTAGGACGTCCAGACGATCTTGTCCCTAAACTAATTTTTCACAATTAGCTTTTGTTCCAATGGCATCTCTAATCCGAGCAGAAGCGTGTCTACGCCGTTAGAGACCTCCCCTGTTGGAGATCTCCCAAATAGGGATGATCTCCAACCTCCTAACCTCCCTCCTAAGCTTATTTAATCCTAAGCCCTCCCCTTAGCACCCCCTGGCTGATAATCCCTGTAACTTGACTTCACACGCATTAAGACATCCCAAATTGCTATTTGCATTAGTTCTATCCAAATTTTGTTGCAGGTACCTTAGTATTTTTCAGTCGAAGCAAGCTTACATCGTCGTAGATGATCCTGTTCAGATCAGAGGCGATCCTGTTGAATCAGAGATGATTTCGTATCAATGCGAGATGATTTCGACTGCAATCATCATTGGGGACAATCAGTGTCCAGAGTTTGCATTTTCCTCCTTTTAATTTGTTGTTTTATTCTGCAATTAGCTAGTTCATTTATTATTTTCTATTATTCTGCATTTTGGAGTTCACCCATGTAGCTTTAAATGCATAATTAAGTCACCAATTGTCATTAAGTCATCGTAGTACACTCGTATTTTGTTCATTATCATCATGTTAATGTTATTGTTGTCATTTTACACTGTTTCCCTCTGTTAGAATAGTTGCATTTTCTGTGTTTTGCATCTATTTCTCTATTTGTAGGTCTTTGACGAATTTGTCTAACGAATTCGTCAGATCTCAGACGATCTTGTCTGATAGCAGACGATCCTGTCAAATCAGAGGCGATCCTGACTGCTTCAAAAATTAGAATCTTCATCAGACATCCGGATCAGGTATGACTTTCTAATCTTCCCTTTTCTCTCTATTTTTTGTCTTAATTTTGTTCTCTGTATTCATTTAATCTGCATTTTCATATAGAGAAATTTAGATTCATTTGGCCAAACCTAGGACTTGAATGTTTAAAGATAAAACTGAACACATAAAACACATTCCCAACCTAGGCGTGGAAACTGCCATTAAATGTTTCCTGGTGAACCCACCATCCGTCAAAAAATCACCATAATACACCTCCCCCGAGAGGCGGGACCTTCGCAAGGCCTCTCAGTCCGAGGTACCGCGCCATCCTTTTCACATCCCCCTTTCGGTAACGGATCCTATAGCCTGAAGGTAAGGGTGTGAAAAATTTGGAGCGATACAATTACGGATTTCATACTTCACAATATCATCTATCACTTTGGGGTCCCCTTCAAGATAATTTTGGATAATGATCCTTCATTTAAAAACAAAAATGTGTGGACTTTAACATCCAAATACAAAATTCAACATAGTTTTTTGATACCATATTATCTACAAGCAAATGGACAAGTAGAATCCTTAAAAAAAACCATCGTAGCCATCTTGAAGAAGATGATAAAAGAAAATCATAAGGATTAGCATCTGTAGTTACCTCTTACATTATGGGCTTATAGAACTAGAGTGTAAATGCCCACTAGGGCAACACCATTTTCACTTGTATATGGTACTGAGGCCATTATGCCCTTGGAGATAGAAATTCCAACATTGCACATCGCATTGAAAGAGTTTATCGATGACAACACTATGCAAAAAGATCACCTTGATCAATTGACCCTTCTTTATGAACATCACATCAATGCTCTTGAGCATATTTGCATTTACCAAGATCTTCTAATGTAAGCGTCTAACAATAAATTCTACCTAAGATACTTTAAGGTTGGGGATCTCGTACTCAAAGAGAGCCAAAAGAATTCAAATCTATCATCACATCTACGAGACAAATTTATGGCTAACTGGATTGGTCATTATATCATCTTAGAGAATATTGGACCCAGGACATATCACCTAACATAATTAGAAGGTGTTGAAGAGCCTGAGCCTTCAAAATTATTCATCTAAATGTGTTTTACACATAAAAACATCAAAATCCAAATAAATAAAAAAACATCAAAATCAAAAGACTCCAAAGGCATCATAAACCCTTTGGTCAACTCACACAAAGCTCCAAAGGCATCATAAGCTCTTTGGTCAACTCAAAAAAGGTTCCAAAGGCATCACAAGCCCTTTCGTCAACTCACAAAAAGCTCAAAAGGCATCATAAGCCCTTTGGTCAACTTCCAAAAGGCTCCAAAGGTATCGTAAGCCCTTTGGTCAAAACTCACAAAAGGCCCTAAAGGCATCACAAGCCCTTTGATCAACTCACAAAAGTTCTAAAGGCATCATAAGACCTTTTATCAACTCAAAAAAGGCTCAAAGGTATCTAAACCCTTTGGTAAAATACAAAACACAAAAATTCAGAAACATTGTAAAACACAAAAACAAGTGAAAACATTAAAATACAAAAACATATGCATATTACATTTTGCATTTGCATTCCATTAGACACATTGTATCCATTGCACCTATGTTAGGATAGACTGTGTTTTCAATATTTTAAGTGACACCACATTTGTATCTCAATCATGCATCCAAGCATCAATCATCATCCATCACCCATGTGAGTAACTATGTTTTTCAACACAACCCCTCCTATTTCTATAAGGAATATACTAGGGTTTTTTGGTCACTCAACCACACCTAGTGATTTTCTCAGACTTTGTAGAAAGCTATATTTGCTTTTTATAGATGAGGTTTGATTTTGATAGAACCTGGTATAATCAAAATCCCATCACTAATCAAACATATTAACAATATTGATTAGGACAAGGAAATATGAACACCATGAAGTGGTCCTAGTCACCTTAAGTGAAAGATTTTTACTTGCTCATCTTGCGATGTGCATGGTCTACGATTTTGATCATTGGAAAAAGGACAAGTTCCTCCCTACCCAAAGAAATTCCTTGATTTCATCAAAATGAGCAAAATCCTAAAATAAAGAAATTTTCAAAATCAAAATAAATAGTGATTATCATCACTACATAAATCCCTTGCTCAAGAGAAAACAAAAGTTAAAATAAATAGTGATTTTCATCACTATGCATGAGAAAGTATCCCAATAAAAGTGAAAAAATAAGGGGGTGAAGAGCTTGAATCCTTGGAATTATCATTGCTTGAAACCATAGAGTGATCCCCAATACAACAATGGGCTAAATGAATCCCACTTGGAATTGGGGTAATCTCTAAGAAATTAGAAAAAAAAAGCTAGCTTTAGGTTTCCTATATCACCTAATGGTCTAATCCAACTAAGTCCGACTTAGGATCCTGATGAGCATTTGGTGATCCCAAATACAGTAATGGGCTGAATGAATCCTGTATAGTATTGGGGTAGGCTTATGTCTCATTTAATATATTCATTTACACACATAAGGATAATGAATATCTAGGTCTTCATAACAAAAACCTTATCTCTTAGGAGTTTTGTATGGTCAGTATACAACTTTTGATGAATCAACTAGGGTGTTTGAGTCTCATGGAAAACCTCAAAAATTCTCTAATAGCAACAAATAATTCCACCTCATAAATCATTGCATACATATCACATCATCTCATTTCACATTTGGATGCTTAGATGATTAATTCTCATGCTAATAGTTATTGTTTACATTCATGATTTCTATCCATTTTGTGGTGTCCTCCAATACATTGATAACCATATATTGCATTCATTCCATATGTTTTAAATGATTAAAGCATACAGGTTCATTTACATTAGATCATGTTGGCAATTTTGGGTTTGAGATCCTAGCTTCTTGTCTATGAGTTGTCATTGATGTCAAAAGGAAATGGCATTAATGTTAAGAGGATGTGTTGGCTTCAAAGGTGGAAGATTCCAAGAGAATATTTTTAAGAGAATCCGAAGAGATTCCATTGGATAGGGTTTTTATTAAAACCAAGTTAAATGGTTTTTATTAAAACCAATGGAGGTTCTCTTTATTATTTATTTAATTATTATTTAAAACCCTTCAAGGTTTTAATTAATTAATTAATTAAGGGAGAAATTATTTTTAATTTATTAAAAATACTTAAAGGTTTTTAAACTTTTTTTATTCTTAATTTATTAAAATTATTTAAGGGTTTTTAAAGCCTTTTTGAAAAGACTTTTGATTAATTTAGAAATGGTCTTTATTTTCGCCGACGTCAAGGTGTCTTCGAAGAGACTATTTATTCTCCAAATCCTAAGGTTGGAAGGCTAATGAATTCAAAAATTCCTCGAATGCAATTTGCGGTGTTTGTGCTCTGTATTCGTTGCAATCAAAGGAATACTTAGAAGCACGTGCGGTTGAAAAGTCTTTGGGAGTTTTTTTCAAGGGTGAAGTGGAGGGAAGTTCACTTGTGAACTTCGTAGCCCACGTGGGCTAGTGGCAGTGAAGGCTGCTATTGGGCGCTGCATTGGCAGAGGTCGTCGTTTCGAGTCTCACGGGGGTGCTTTGCTAGAGTAACACACGTTTTTATTAAAACGTCTTTATGCCACGAAATTCGAAGTTTCTTGGACAGTGATTTATAAGGTGTGAATAAATTTTATGAGTTTTGGCTTTTGTGATTAGCATTAAATAAAAGCTTAGGAGAAATAAGGGCATATTTCTTTGGATGTATTTTTAAGATTATTCTTTGCTATGCGAAAATTAAAAATGGAGGTATAAGGTGTGAGTCTGTGATTGTTGATTTATTGGCATGTTATGGTGGTTGTGTTTAAAGAAGTGGAGCTAAAAGGTGTAATAAAGGAAGTTTATATTATTGCTCATTTCTTTTTATTCTAACCCTAACTTGGTTGGAAGTTTGAGAGTTATGTGTGGTGACGACTTGAAGGTTCAATTATCTTCTACTCCAATAAGGTATGGGCACATTCTTCTTATGAGTATGATTGGTGTATGTTTTCTGAAATAAGGTTGGAGTGAAAAATTATTCTACTAGGTATCCTTTGGCTAGGTGTAAATCCTATTTTCTGGTTTGTTGAAGACTACTTATGCATTGTTATCCTTAAGGAGAGTTTTTGGTGAATGCATAATTTCTGGTTTGAGATAGTGGAATCTTTGTGCACTAGGGTTTATATTTGTGAGTCTAGCTACTTGCATTGAGTTGGTGGAACCCTTGGTTGGTTGTTTTGAGTTTGATGGTTGAGTTGCTTCCATAGAGGTTGTTTGATCAAGTTATTGCTTTACTTGATTCATGATATTGGGCTTACTCCATTGAGTTGATTTGAGCAAGTTATTCTTTGCATTTGGTGATATTGTGTTGGTGGTTGTTTTGTTCAAATATCTTTGGAGGGAAAAGGATTTCTACTTGTTTCCTTTTCTTGTGATGATTGGTTGAATGCTTCAAGTTTTATGTTGAGTTTAATGGTGTTGGTTGACTAAACCTTGTTTGATGAGCATTGTTGTTGAAACCCTAATTGATGGTGAAAAGAACATGAGTATCATTGTTATGTGATTCTTTGCATAGTTGGCAATTGTTGGGGTTTCATGTTCTTGAAAGAAAACATTCTATCCTATCCATTTTAGATGTTGAGTTGAGTTTTCAGATTTGAGATTGAGATTGACTCGAGTTGATTTGAGTTGAGTTTTGAGATTGGGATTTGAGTATAGAACATATTGAGTCTCTAACAATTCTCTTTATGCTTCTATGAGTTTGACAAATCACATTGGGTCTCTAACAATTCACTTTGTGATTTCCTACTAAGAAAGTTTTTCTTGGTGAGCTTGCTTGAGCATTTTTGGACAGGTTCGGTGGGGACTTGTGAGCAGTTTTGGACAGGTTTTGGTGGGGACTTGTGAGCAGATTTGGACAGGTCCTAGCAGAGGACTTGTGAGCTAAGTTTGATAGTTCTAGCAGAGAACTTGAGGACAGAGGTGCATTGGTTCTATGAGAAGAACCTAAGGAAATATTTAGCAAGTCTTTGAGAAGGCTTGTATGCAGAGGATTGATTTGTTCAAGAGTTGGACAGATCTGACAAACAGAGGAAGACTTGTACTAGACCGATCGACTATGTTTGGTACAAGGTTGCTTGAGTTGTTGTGGACATGATCATAGAAGGCGAGAGGTCTCTTAGGCTAAGCATTAAAGACAGGAGGTCTTCGGTGGAAAGGAGTTCCACGTGCTGGCAAGAGGTAGAGGTAGTTGATATTCTGAGGGATCATTTCTAGAGCAGAGGGGAAGGTATCTCCTTTGAGTAGAGGCTCATAAATTTTGATTAGGGGAAGGTATCTCCTTTGATCAGAGGCTCATAAATTTTTATTGGGGGAAGGTATCTCCTTTGGGTTGAGGCTCATAAACATTGTAATTGGAAAGGATTCCCAAAGAACTTTAAGATAACTTTTAGAGAAAATTTTTGTGGACGTAGCCCAGCCATTCTAGGTGAACCACGTTAAAATTAGTGTCACTTTATGGATGATATTGTGCATTTATTTGATATTGCTTTGGGTATATTGCTTTACTATTTTGAAGTATAAAGGAAAAAATAAAAAGAGGTCTTATACTGTTCACCCCCCCTCTCAGTATAAGCTTGTGTTCTTCAAACAGCGATTAGCAGATCTTAGTTTCTCCTGCAGTCAGTTGCCAATGGTAGCTAGTCTGGTCGATAGTGGCCAGAAGATAAGTACAACATAGGATAGTCATTTCATCATTTGATAAGGATTTGAGGTTGGTAGCTTTCTCTAATTTTTTGTCTTTCTCTGTCTACAACTTTTTTCCAGAAAACATCAACTAAAATCATAATTTTTTTACTAAGGAAAAATAATAAAATATGGAAGGAAATTACATTTGAAGCATTTTTAGATTTTCTTTAGTTTCCTCTAGGTGCTGCTAGGAATAGTGTGCTTTTGTTTTAAGTTCTGCCCTAGTCTCCAGCATACTAGGCTTCTGTGTGTTTAAGTTTACTTGCATGTGGCCCAGCTAGAGGTCATTACATCATAAAGTAGAAATTGCATCAAAGTCATATAGATTAGTTATAGATGCATTTTTTGAAATCAAACGTTCTTTTTAGGTATATAGGAAAATAATCATGAATGCTTTCTGTTGCATAGCTTTCCATTATAAAAATCTAAAAAGAACACCACACACCACGTATCACTTTAATACTAGTGAGTTGGGGGTCATGACCAACCACTGGTAGATATCAGTGAGGTGGCTTTCATCTCCATCCATTGCCTCAAATCCCACATACCCATTATTATTGTCCAATACTAGCTCCAATATCCATCATAACCCATGGAAAATTTACACGTATCTCTCTTCAAAGAGGTATATCACTGACTACGGGTGAACTAGGTGAGGACCAGGAGGACGTGTGCTCCTTTACCATGTGTGGACTTCATTACCACACATTATAGGTTGTATTACATAGCTTATATTTTATCACCAGGTTGTTGAGCTATAAGTATACAGGTGAAATCCACTTGAACACAAGAATACCATCCAAAGAAATGCAAAATACATGACACAAGGTCTTCTTTATATATAATGCATCAAAACACACAAAATAGCTTAGGGAACATGCCTTAATCCTTAAATGAGATAAACATTTATTTTCCTTTCTTTTGTGGTTTGAAATTGACATAAGAAGATAATTCATAGTTCATTATGGTATACACATGGAGCAACCACCCTCAGTCCAATACCAAGGTAGAAATTGATTCTTCACACACTCACCATCATAGTGGCATTGAGCCGCACATCCATAGTGCCACTGGATGAATTTCAGCAATTATTAGGGGTGACAACTCAACCCTTGAGGGGAATCCTCAAGAAATCCTAGTGAGAGATCCATATCCTATTTTCTCTCACGAAAGACATATGAAGGCCTCAAGGCCTTCGTCATCATACAAACATGAGGAGGCCTCAAGGCCTTCATCATCACATAGATATGAGGAGGCTTCAAGGCCTCCCTCATCACACAAACATGCAAATGCCTTAAGTCCTCCATCAGTACACATACATGTAGATGACTCGAGGCCTCCATCAAAAAATAGGCATGTGAAGGCCTCAAGGCCTCCATAATCACACAAACATGAGGAGGCATCAAGACCTCCATCATCGCATAGGCATGCAGGGGTTGCAATTCCCCAAACTTCACATGATACACTTAGGATAGATCAGCCCACTAAGGGGAAATACATTAGGGCTACACCCATTCATAGACCTAGGACATCCTATACCCTCCCTGCAGATGGGAGGATACCCCTAGATTATGAGCTCATTGGTGCCAATGGACTCCATAGGATTGATCATGGAGAACCAGATAGCTTTATGAGTTGGATCGATTTCCCTCAATATCAACTCTAAGAAGTATTGCTACTACACATTCTGCTTCAAGAAATTCACGGAGCATAACTACTAGGCACACCAATGAACCAGGGGAAGCTTCAAAGTGACCTCGTAGCACATACATTGCTTCCAACCATAGGGGTACACAACACATAACACAGTACACAGAACAAGTCATCCTGGTGGAGAAGGGCAAGAACATAGTAGGAGCCTCTTCAAGAGGTCTATCCATTAGAACTCCTTGTACAAAGTTAGAGAGACATAAACCTTTAGTAGTAGGCCATTCTGACCGCATACGTAGGTTAGAAGAAGTGTTGTGCATTGATCGAGAGCATGTGGAAACTCTTGAGTAAGAAGAATTAAGGAAAATGTCTCTATGCCTTCATGAGCAACACTTGAGAGAAGAAATGGATGAGCACAAAGAGAAAATAAATAGGATGGCTTGGGTTGACTTACACATAGATGGTAAGGAATACCAACATAATATACGTGTCAATTCTCAGCATGAGATATGCACTAGACAAAGAGATGAGCGCATTTACCATAGCTCATAACATCAACAATGCTTGGATTCTAAACAACCACAACTCAAAGAGGAATAGGTAGGGATGGAAGATCAAGAATAGACATATCTTGAACATCCATCCATGGTTATGGGATATGAATACAGATGCCCAAATTGGGCAAACACAAAATTACCTCCCTTAACACCACGAGTAAACCTTCAAGAACATGAGATTATTTCCTTGAAGGTATATCAAATACTCGTCGAGAGAGTTGAATATCTCAAAAAGTAGGACACGGTTGGAAAAAATCCAACTTTGAGCAAAATACATAACCAACCTCTATGCCCCTCAGTACCGAGTCCTACATACCCTAGGCACTTTGAGATGCCTAGGCTAGACAAGTTTAAAGGAGAGGAAGACATACAAGAACATGTTACAAATTTCATGAATGCATGCTTCCAGCTTGAGTAGAATGATGCCCTAATGCTAAGAATGTTCACCATGATGTTATCGATTGTAGTAACTCAATGGTTTAACCAACTGCCCAAGCACAATATCATTAGCTTTGAGCAACTGGTGAATGCATTTCTTGAATGCTTCTCCTTCGATGTCAAGAAGTTGAACCTATTCGATCTAGACAACTTAAAGCAATATGATGATGAGCTAGTTATGGACTATGGTAATATATGGAGGAAGATAATGGTGAAGCTACCATTATCCATTCCCACTGAAGAGCTCACTCGAATGTTCACAAAGAGCTACATCAAACACATCTTATTGCTATTGCAACTGTAGTAGTATGAATCATTTGAAGAAGCCTTGGCTCAAGCCAATATTATAGAGGACATAAATGTTGACGAAGGAGACCTCAAGCTCTAGAACAAGGAGTAGAATAATTCCAACCATAATAAGAATTAGTAGAGTAGGCCAAGCCTGATCAAGTCAACCAGGTCATTTTAAGCACACCAAAGGGAGGCAATGGCCAATAACCGCAGAAATATCAGGCTCACCCCTCGTCGGCTAATTATGACCCCTAGGGCTAAAACAAGGAGTGTCAACCACCTCGTTATTTCACACCTCTAAATGAATTGAATTAATCAATATTTAATCAGTTGAGAGAGGCACAAAGAATCCAATTTTCTTATGCACAACTTCTTGACCCTAACCATCCCAATCCAAAGAGATATAGGGAAGATCAATACTACCCATATCACATAATACAAGGGTATGACATTGAAACGTGTATTAGATTCAAGAATGTTGTGCAAAACATGATTAATAAGGGTGAGCTAAAAGTTGACAACCCATTAGCACATGATAATAGAGACATGGGTATATTTAGTAACCCATTGCCAAATCATGAGGCCCCTAGAGATCAGGGTGCCCAAGTCAACCAATTTTGAGTTGATTTGCCCACTCATGGATGCATTAGAATGGTTGATATAGTCAACATGGCAACTAGGAGTTAGTGATATGGTCATCCAGAGCCTCTAATGTCTCCTATTCATATCTCTACTGCACCTCTATAGAGACAGATGCAAAAAAATCCTTCAGGCCTACTAACATGACCTATGGTAACTATTCAGAGTATAATGGAACAAAACCTACAAATTACTCTAGCCAAGTTGTTAATTTATGAGCTCATACAACAATCTCCTAGGCACAAGGAGACTTTAATGGATATTTTGAGATCAATCAAGCTCCATCCCGAGAACCCAGATGCATTCACTCACTTTGTGGGGCAAGTACAATAGTGCCAAGAGCCTATGATCCATTTCTATGATCATAAAATCAAGGTAGTTCTCGCTACCATAGTAAATTTACCTTTGTAAATCATTACATAAATCAATGACATACCCTTCAAGCAGGTGCTAATCGACACAGGCCCATCGATCAATATTATCACAACAAAGGTTGTAGGGCACCTGAATATCCCTACGTCCAACATTATCCTAACCTCCTACACCTTAAGGGCTTTTAATGATGCATTGTGCTCCATAGTGGGTATAGTAATTCTATCTATCTAGGTAGGGAAAATACCATCCCCATGATATTTCACGTGGTGAAGGGGGAAATGCAATACAAAATCCTCCTAGGGCATCCCTGGATAAGGGACATGCAATACGTTCCCTCGATATTGCACTAATACATCAAGTATGTGCATGAGGGATAATTTTATGCAGTTTCATCCAATGAAGATTCATTTAAATACATGCATTAGGTTGACTTACCACGGGACTTTGTCCTTCCATCAACACATTTGTACATAAGGCCTTCATCCCTGACCATGCAACTAAAAAACAAGAGTAAATCAATGTGAGGTGATCCATCCACATTGGCACAACCTCCTGCATCTAATACTACTAGCGCTTTTGAAAAGCCTTCAACATCTAAAGTAAAAGATAATCAAAAGCTGAAAGCACCCCTAGTGGAGGAAGGACCTAAGGAACTTCTAACTATAGCAGCTACAAAAATTCTACATCCCATGGATGAAGAATATTCCTAGGATATAGCTGAGGAGGTACCTCAAATTTCCTCACATGCTTCATCAACAACATCATCTATACCGTAGGTTATAGTTCACTTAGCCAACATAGGTTTAGGTGAATATCTTATGCAGAATGTGATTTTCACGTCTATTATTGAGTCTGTGCAAGACATGGGATGGCCAAGGGTCCCAAATTTTCTAGTAGGGATAGTAGTTCCACTGGGGGTTCCCCCTAACCAAACCAACTTCATCTATGCTAGTTTGGACTATGCCCATACTGCTTCTAATATTGAAGAGGATGAGGATGAACCATTCACCATAAATATCTATTACTTATTGAATATTGAATTTGCTCTAAGGTACTTTGAGCAGTTCCATTGGCATAGCTATGGCGTAGGTCTGTATGAGCAAGGGTGTTAGCTTCCATTCCAGTTGTAATACCAACTACCTACTAATAGGTGCAATCTAGGGTATCAAATACAAAGCCACAATGATTCTTTGGTAGTAGCCCTAGATAGGCTAAGCTTGGGGTTCAGGGAAGACATTTATTGGAATCCCTATCAACACCCTAGCAAAAACTACTTGGGTGACATACGAGTGTCTATGGTCAATGTCGAACCACCCGATGATTATCACCTTGATTCCTCTCTGGAAGCATGCCCATCATGAGCCATCCTATGGGAGGACGAGCCAATCCATGGATATGAGTAAGAGGAATATGAATATGTCTCAAGATAGGATGAAGATTCATGAAACCGGATTGGCCCATCATGGGCCTCAATATCTATGAAATATCACTTGGTCTAGCCACATAGTGGATACATATCATACGAGAGTGGTTATGAGACAGAGGATTCGATCGGGATGACCTTCATAAGACATGCCCACCAAATCATAGGGCCCATATTAAATTTCAATGGATTCTTCATAAGCGATGATGATTATGAATATGAGACTAATATGGCCTATCTTAGGTATAAATAGGTAAGTTAGCACCTGATCCCAATGGGTAGGAATGAGGATTTATCTATAAGCAATGACAACTTTGAGAATGAATCCAAGAGGGCTTACCTTGAGTGTAACTTACAACAAGTCAATCTGCTTATTGAAAGAGAAGTGTTACTTCATACCATATATCCTAACCTTCACTTTTTGTGGATACCAATGAATATATATGTCATTCATCTCATGGTCAACCTTGATCTACCTACATTTAGAGAGTTGTTGTAGCCCAACGATCCCATCATCTCGTCTATCCATAGACCAGTTCCTGAGATCCATATACCCCTAGAGCCTCATCATGAGTGTGGAGAACAAACCATTGATAAAGAGTTTCACCCATGTGGTCATCGATATTCCATCCCATCCATTAACATGATATCCATTGATTTGACCACCCCACTTCACAACCCAGTAGATCCTCCAAAGTCACTGTGTCTTAACATAGACACTATTGATTGGGATCATGTTGACTCACCCTTAGATCTTGAAAATTTCTTCCCTAATGAAGGGATGTTACAACTGTTCCACTTTTCACCTGGCTACACACATGATGTCTATCACACTGGTTTTGACCATGACTCAATGAAACCTTTAAACCTAGCAGACAACATCCATTTAATCCCCACTCCTCACTAGCTTGATGAGGGGTCACATATGACAATAGAGGAGACTTTCAAAGTGGACATCAGCAATGACCCTTCCAATCCAAATAAATTAAAGTTCAAAGAAAGCTTATCTCCAGAAGAACATGTCATCATTATTCCTCTATTTAAATATATACCAAATCTCTTTGCTTGGACCTACAAATATATGTCAAGGCTAGATTCAAAATTAGTTATCCACAATCGTTCTCTAGATCCTGCAAAGAAATCGGTCAAGCAAAAGCTAATAAAGATACATCCAACCATCAATTTTATGGTAAATAATGAGTTGCAAAAATTGTTGGATGTAGTCTTTATTGTTCCCATTGACTATCTAGAATGGGTATCAAACATGGTGCCCGTAGGAAAACCTAATGGAAGAATCCGAATTTGCATGGATTTTAGGGATCTCAATAAGGCAACACCCAAGGATTCATTCTCATTACCAAACATAGATGCTCTCATATATGCAACTATAGATCATGATATGCTCTCCCTAATGGATATTTTTTTAGGTTACAATCAAATTTGGATTAAACTTGAAGACCAACATAAAACCATATTCACCACTCCATGGGGAACATTCTGCTACAAAGTAATGCCATTCAGTCTTAAAAATTTTGGTGCCACATATCAATAGGCTATGACATACATTTTCTATGACTACATGCATAAGATCTTAGAATACTATATCAATGACTTACTGGCCAAGTCATTATTGTGTGAAGAGCATGCTGAGATCCTCGAAAAGTTCTGCAATCACCTAATTGAGCATAGTGTCAGGTTGAATTCTAAGAAATGTGTCTTTGGCGTAACTTATGAAAAACTCTTGGGATTCATTATTTTTGAATGATGCATCGAGGTATACCCAATAAAGGTAAAGGCTATCTTGGAAATGGCCTCACCCACAAACATCAAAGAACTGAGAAGCTTACAGGGCAAAGCAATATCCATAAAGTGATTCATCGCACAACTATCAGATAAATATCGATCCATGAATGACTACTACATAAGAGGTTCCCTTTTTAGTGGAGTGAATAATGTCAGCAATCCTTTGCTAAAATCAAGAAGTACCTAGCAACACCACCAATTCTAGCTCCACCAAGGTTAGACGTGTCATTCCTGCTATATATATCCGCTACTGATTTTGCTTTGGAAACCATGTTAGCTCAAAAGAATGTGTAAGATAAATAACATGTGATATATTACATCAACTGCACCTTGGTGAGCTATGATATAGGATATGCATATGTAGAAAATTTGTGCTTAGCGGTGGTCTTTACAACCAAGAAATTTCACCACTATATGTTGAGTCATATGACGTATGTAATATCCAAACAAAATCCTTTGTAGTATATGATGAGCAAGACATATCATAATACACGAACTACAAAGTGGATCATGCTATTGATAAAATTTGACTTGGAATTCATAAGCTAAAATTCCATCAAGGGATAAGTCATAGCTAATCATCTGGCTAAGGCACCTCTTCAGAATAGTAGGCCCCTCACCATAGAAATTCCTAATGATGCAATCGTCGCATTATCAGAAGCATCCAAATTCAAAGAACCTAAAAATGAATCTAACATGACTTTGTTCTTAAATGGTTCAAAGTGTGAGCAAGGATGTGGTGCAAGTATTGTCTTTTTTACACCGTAAGGTGATCCAATGCCTTTGTCATTTAAGGTAGACTTCCCTTGCACCAATAACAACACCGAATATGAGGCCCTAATATTGGGTCTCCAAACAACCATTGCTATGAAGATCAAGAGGCTAAATATCTTCGGTGACTCCCTCCTCATAGTCAACCAAGTCAAGGTACTATTTGAATGTAGGGATCCAATCCTAAAAGCTTACAAGGAGCTTGTTGAAACCTATCTAGCCTAACTAGAGTGGTATGACATCGAGGCAATCTCTCATTCATCAAACAGATTTGCAGACACCATGGCATCTTTGGGATCCTTTATCCCTCAAAATCCATCTACTGATTTCACTCCCATTCATGTGAAAACACTCTCACACTCAGTGATGCAGCGTGAGACTTTTGATAACAAATAATCAATCAACATGATTTGTATAGAACCAGACCATGACTAGTTCTATAAAACCAAATACTTTTTAAGGAAGGCACCTTAGGGGTCCTTGTTCTCACAAGGTCCTATAGAGAATGGTACCACCATTCGCCACAAGGTTGTTTCTCAATATGCATTTTTGCAAATCAAATTGTAGGAGGAACAAGTCATATTATCTGTCGAGGTTGTAGCCTATTAGGATTGGCTATCTTAGTTTCAATATTTCTTGAGGATTGGAATTGTCCCATAGGGACTATCGCATGCTAAAATATGAGCATTTAAATAAAAAGTGACAAGATATGTCTTACTAGGAGGCATATTGTATCGTCAAAGCTATGATGGAGTCCTCCTTCATTGCTTAGAGCCCCAAGAATCAGCTTGGGTAATTTTGCAAGATCATGATGGTACATGTGGTGGACACTTCAATGACATGGCCATCATCAAGCACATCCTTTGAATGGGTTATTACTGGCCCAGCATGGATAAGGATTATTGTGAGTATGTCAGGAAATGCATTAAATGTCAACATCATACAAATATAATGCACCTGCCATCTCAAGCCTTACATCCCATTCAGGTGGCTTGGTTATTTTCTCAGTGGGGTTTCAATTTGATCAAAAATATTTCTCTCCCATCTTTGGGTCGACACACATTTATCTTAATAGCCACTAAGTACTTCACCAAATGGATGGAAGCAGTCCCCCTAACATCGATAATTAGACCACAAATCACAGAGTTCATACTTCATAATATCATCTATCATTTTGGGGCATCCTTAAAAATAATCTTGGATAATGGTCCGTCATTCAAAAACAAAAATGTGTGAGCTTTAACGACCAACTACAATATTCAGTACAATTTTACGACACCATACTATTTGCAGGCAAACGGGTAGGCAAAATTTTCAAATAAGACAATAGTAGCCATCTTAAAAAATATTGTGAAAAAAATCATAAGTATTGGCATCTGCAATTACCCCTAGAATTATGGGCTTACAATACTAGCGTACGGATGCCCACTGGGGCAACAAAGTTAGAAATTCCAATATTGTGTGTCTCATTGAAAGGGTTCATCAATGATAACACTACGCAACAAGCTCACTTGGATCAGTTGACCCTATTATATGAACGGTGCATCAATGCTCTTGAGCATCTTTGCATTTACCAGTATTGTCTAACACGAGCTTATAATAATAAATTCCACTTGAGAGACTTTAATTTTGGGGATCTTGTGCTTAAAGAAAACCAACAAAACTCAAATCTGCCCAAACACCTATGAGACAAATTTACAGCCAATTGGATAGGTCCCTACATCATCTATGAGAATATTGGACCTAGGGCATATCGCCTAACATCACTAGAAGGTGTTGAGGAGCCAGAGCCTCTTGAAATTATTCATTTTAAGGGTATTTCACACAAAAGCACAACAAAACACCAAAACATTCAAATAAACCAACAAAATATCAAAAACATTCATAAATTTCAAAATCACAAAACAATAGAAAATCATAAACACAAAAGGCTCCAAAGGCATCTTAAATCCCTTTGGTCAAATCACAAAAGGCTCCAAAGGCATATTAAAGCCCTTTGGTCAAATCACAAAAGGCCCCAAAGGCATCTTAAAGCCCTTTGGTCAAATCACAAAAGGCTCCAAGGGTAGCATAGCACCTTTGGTCACCTCACAAAAATCCCCAAAGGCATCTTAAAGCCCTTTGGTCAAATCACAAAAATCTCCAAAGGTATCTTAAAGCCCTTTGGTCACACACAAAAAGCCCCAAAGGCACCATAAGCCCTTTGGTCAAAAGCAAAATATAAAAACACCAAAATAGTTTAAAGTCAAAAATTTCAAAAATATTTAGAATAATCAAAACTCAAAAACAATTGAAAGCATCAAAAATACAAAAACATTTGCATTCCGCATTTGCATTCATATAGTTGCATTGCATATAGACTTTTGCATCCATTGCATTTCACAATCTTAAAAATTACACCACGTTTGTACATCAATCATACATCATCATACATAATCCATGTGTGTAACTATGTTTTTTAACACAACCCCTCCTGTTGCTATAAGGAGTATACTAGGGTTTTTCGATCACTCAGCCATACCTAGTGGTTTTATCAAAATTTGTAGAAAGTTATCTTTGCTTTTGATAGATGAGGTTTGGTTTCAATATCACCTGGCATATTTTAGAATCCTATCACTAATAGAAACACTAAAATTCTAGTTGAAACAAGGGAAATATGAACACTACGAAGTGGTACTAGGCATCCTTAAGTGAAAATTTTATCTTGCTCATCCCCCTGTGTGATCGGTTCGAAAATACTAAGAATTGACAAAAGGACAAGTTCCCCCCTACCCAAAGAAATCCCTTGCTTTAATCAAAACAAGCAAAAATCTTGAACAAAGTAAAATTCAAAAATAAAATAAACAGTGATTATCATCACTACACAAATCCCTTGCTCAAAGAAAAATAAAATTTCAAAATAAACAGTGATTTGCATCACTAAGTATGAGCAAGTATCCTAAATAAATATGAAGAAAAGAAGGGAGTGTTGAACTTGAATCCCTAGAATTCTCAATATTTTATGAACCGTAAGGTGATCCTCATGGTATCATTATGCATGATGATATGTCTATCACTTTAGCATCATGCTTTTGTACAGACCAATGTTTACATATGGAAGAGCTAGCTTTAGGTATCCTGTATCACCTAGTGGTCTAATCCAACTGAGTCCAACTTATGATCAGGATGAAAATTTGAGGATTCCCAATACAGCAATGGGTTGCATGAATCCCTGGCACTGGGGTATGCTTATGTTTTATCTAATATATTCATTAACACACACGGTGATAATGAATATCTATGTCTTCATAACAAGAACTTTATCTTTTAGAAGCTCTGTATGGCCAGTATACAGCCTTTGATTAAGTAACTAGGGTGTTTGAGTCTCATGGAAAACCTCAAAAATCTCTAATAGAAACAAATCAGGTCATAAATCAAATCATCAACTTTCTTTACGATATTTTATTCATTAAACAGTGTGCATAAATAGGACAGATACTGTATAAATATTAGTAATGAATTTAGACAACCAATTACTATTTTGTACATCTCGTTTAATTTATAGAATCTTATAAAGAAAGCACATACATATCACATCATCTCATCTTACATTTGAAGGTGTAAATGATTAATTCTTATTATAAGAGTTATTATTTATTCATGATTAATTTACATTCTATGGTGTCATCCATTATATTGTCAAAACACATATAACATACATTCCTTATGTTTTAAGTGATTAAAACATGTAGGTTCATTTACATTAGATCATCATCATAGTGCATTCCACATATTGCATTCACCATACAATAACAATATAAGTTAGATGCATATAATAGAATAAAAATTAAACATGCATTTAATGAAGAACACAAGCTTATACTGAGAGGGGGTGAACAGTATAAGACCACTTTTTACTTTTATTTCTAATCAATATTATGCAATGTAAAGATAGCATATCAACAGCAATAACCAAAGCAATGCACAAATCATCACACACAATAGAGACACCAATTTAACGTGGTTAACCCAATGTGGGATACTCCATGAAGAAAATATTTCAGTAATATTTTCTCAATAAATCTCTTGGGAATCCTTTCTCTATTACAATATTTATGAATCTCTATCCAAAGGAGACACCAATCACTTAATCAAGTTCATGGATCTCTATCCATAGGAGAACTCCTTTCTCCTTAGCTCTGATTGGTGATCTTCTAGAAGAACTGCTACCCCCACTACTCTGGCTAATGGATCTTTATCCACTAAAGACTCATGTCCTCACTGCCTTGGATAATGGTTCTCTATCCACTGGAGACTATCATTCTCTATACTCTATCACCTTCAAAGCTCTATCTCAAATATTCACTAAACACGGTCCTTCGGTCTAGCACAAATCTATCCTCAATATCCATTCTCTGCACTAAACACAGTCCTTCGGTATAGCACAAATACATCCTCAATCTCTGTCCTTTGATCTACACTAAACACAGTCCTTCTGTCTAGTACAAATATATCCTCAATATTTGTCCTCTGATCTCCACTAAACATAGTCCTTTGGTCTAGCACAAATCTATCCTCAATCTCTGTCCTCTGATCTACACTAAACATAGTTCTTCGATCTAGAATAAATTTGTCCTCAATCTCTATCCTTTGATCTACACTAAACACAATCCTTCATTCTAGCATAAATTTATCCTCAATATTTGTCCTCAAACCTTAATACAAAGCTTGACTCAATCTCAACTCAACTCTACTGGATCTGCCCCAAACCTTAACTCAAGGTTTGAACAAATCAATCAATCAAATCTACTCTCAAGTCTTCTCAAAGACTTGTCTTAAATCTGCCTTGTAAGCTTCCACAAAATATCACACCAATTTGTCCACAAGTCCTCTCTATAACTTTTCCAATCTGCTCAATAAGTCCTCACTAGAACTTATCCAAATCTGCTCTCAATCTGTATTGTAAGCTTCCACAAAAGCTCACACAAATCTTCCCACAAGTCTTCTCAAAGACTTGTCTCAAATCTGTTCAACAAGTCCACACTAGAACTTGTCCAATCTCATAGAAACATAAAGATAATTTTTAGAGACTCAATATGCTCTACACACATCACAATGATTAATCACTCTCTTAGAGATATATAGAGAATTTTTAGAGACTCAATATGCTTCACATTCACCTCAATGCTCAATTACTTTCAATCACTCTTTTAGAAACATATAGAGAATTGTTATATATTTAAAATGTTTCACACTCATCAACACTCAACCTCTTTCTCAAATCAATTCATAATATAGAACAATTTGTTTCATAAAACTTGAGCTATCACTTCACACATCCACTTGACTAGGCTCAACCAATCACTCAATGAAACAATCCTTTCTTACAAACCCTAGTCCAATTATATGAACACTCACTCAAAATGTTTCCAATAATTCTTATCAACGAATATCACATAACAATGATACTCATGATCTTTGCAAGACCTATTTCAAGTTCTTTACTCAATCAATCACTTCAACAACAATGCTTATAAACCAATCTCACATATAGCTCAACAACTCAATAAGGAAACCTAATTAAATTCTTTTCACTCCAAACTTGTTTTCTAGAAAACAATCAATCAACTCAACTATGGAAGAATGTGCCCATACCTTTTTCCTGATGAAGAATTGTCTTTAAAACATGTCTCAAGTATAACCACTTTCCTTGCCAATCACCAAGGTTAGATGACAAAAATATCATTCTATCTCTTCTTCGAAACTTTTCTTCAATACAAAATTTAGCACTTAATTACTTCTTATAATCTTCAAGTTAAAGTATATAATATTCAACATTCTTCAATTTTAAAATATAAAATTCAACCCTCCGTATAACTCCTTAGCCTCTAAAATTCCAACTCAGAAATTAAAGCTTTGCACTTCCTTTTAACTGCCCTAATAACTTACACACCAAATAACATGCAAATTATTTTAATTAAAATTACTTTAGAAAAATAAAAACATTATTTTTCCCGTTAACTTTTTGCAGGCCAAGACAACCAAATTAAATCGCATACCTCAATGCACTCAAAATGGCCTTGGTGGGATTTGAACCCTCGTTGGTTCTCCCTCAAGCGCTTTCACAAAGCTAATGCCCATTGCTTGGGCTATGTGGCTCCACAGGTGCCTTTACCTCTCCCCACATTTGGCACAAAAGACAAATGCAGACCTTCTTCCCAAAATCAGTGTGTGTCGGTTTCGAACCTACCTCAACTATCCACCGATATCTTACATAGCCCTTGGCTACCAACTAAGCTATAAGCACTTCGTGTCTTTTTCGAAGGATGCCAAACTCTTATATTTTTCCCTTACTTTATTTTCACATGTGATATTCCCTTCTCTTTTCATGAGCCAAGGATTAATAATTCGGATTCAATTTTAAAACCAGTTATGAAGGATCAATCAAAGTCATCTGCTAATATGTTTGAAATCCTTTCCATAAATGATGTCCCATGTGAGGAAGATGAAATAATGGAAACTAAAATATTAGAAACACAATTTAAATATGAAGGGAAGAACTTAGAGATAAACCAACAAATTAAAGGTTTTCAACAGAAAAAAAAGAAGAAAATTTACATAAGAAAAACAATCTTTCAAATGTCAAAACTTCAAATAATGCAGGTCCCAATACAGACTCTGGTGAATCTTCTAGTAAAATTTTGGTTGTGTACAAGCATTCTTCAATGTTAGAAGCCATATCAGAATCAATTGGAATAATTCAAGAAACAGGGAAAAAAAATTGAAGATGGATTCTAATCAAAAAGCAGGTTGCAAGACCAATCAATATCATATGGTAAAAGAAGGTGAAAAGCTTGTAGAGGAAGGTAATATTAATTCCCTTCCCAAATTTTTTAGCCCTGGTATTAATGAAGATCATCACTTGGAATATTAGAGGACTCAAAGGGAGTATTTCAAAACAAAATGAAATTAGAAGAATGATTCAGATAAATCATCCACATCTTGTTTTCCTTCAAGAAACAAAGATGTCAATGGAGGATATGGACTCAATTTCTAGTGAAATTTGGCCAGCTATAAATGTGGTTTCCCTCAGTTCCCAAGGGACTTCGAATGGAATTGTTTTTCTTTGGGACCCAAAAGAGGTAGTTATTCACCATATGGTTGGCAGTTGGGGTTTGTTGGCTATAGCTATTCAAAGTAGACATTCCAACCAGATTATGCTCTGCATTACTGTTTATGCTCCGACTTCTTTGGAGGAAAAAAGAAGATAGTGGAAGGATATTACTCATATTATATCTCATTTTCCTAAAGCTTGGATCTTGATTAGAGGAGATTTCAATACCATCATCTCTATGGATGAGAAAATGGGGGAAAATAGAAATTTGGACAAAAGCACTGACCTCATGAGAAAATATATTGCAAACCTCCATCTTGCGGATATCCAACCAGATAATGGCCTTATGACTTGGTATAACAGAAGGCAAGGTTTAGCTTGTATAATGGAGCTATTGGATAGGTTTTTGCTCTCTTAAATTTTCTTAATCCATGGTCACATTCCTAAAGTGAAGACTCTTAATAATGTTGGTTCGGATCATTAGCCAATCATGGTGCAAATGTGGAAAACCAATGTGAGTTTCTCTCCTTTTCATTTTTAATTAATGTGGCTTTGAGACATTTCCTTAAGACCTCATGTGCAACAATGGTGTAAGGAAGGTAAACCTAGGCATGGGACTAAGATGTTTTGTTTTGGCAAAATACTGCAATACATTAAATCCAAAATCAAGACTTGGAAATGGAAAGAGTTTGGGGATGTTCATAAAAAAAACATGAAGTTATTGCTCATCTTGAAAATTTGAATAAGAAAATCCGTTTAGATGGCCTCATAGAGAAGAGAAGTACAGATGAAATTAAACTCACAACTCAGTTAGAGGAATGGGAAAAAAGAGAAGAAATCTTATGGAAGCAAAAATCGAGAATTTAATGGCTCAAAGAATGAGATCGAACCACAAATTTCTTCCACAAATCTCTTCTAGCCCGAAGATCTCACAACTTTATTTCTTCCTTAAAATCAGATTCTGGAGATGTTGTTTATACATGGTATGGCATGAACTCTATTGTTGTTGATTACTTTTCCAATATTTTTGCCACTACTCCTCTTGACTCAGCTTCACAATAAAATGTTCTTCAAGCAATCCCTTCTCTTATCACTTCTAAGGAGAACTCTATTTTGACTGCTCCTATTACTATCAATGAGCTTCAACAAGTAGTTTTTAAAATGCAAAAATGGAAAACCCCAGGTCCTGATGGTTTTCCCATTGAGTTCTACCAAGAGTTCTGGGATATCCTTCATGTTGATTTATTAGAGGTGGTGGAAGAAGCCAAGAAAGCCAAATAAATTTTGAAGGTTATAAATAAAACTTATATTACTCTTGTTCCAAAATCTCAAGAGGCTAATAATATCTCAACTTTTAGACCTATTGCTTTATGTAATGTTCTTCTCAAAATCATTACTAAAATCATAGCAAAAAGTTTGAAGCCTCTTTTGCATAAGATTATTTCCCCAGAGTAAATGGGTTATGTGGAAGGACGTCAAATAGTAGATGAGATAGTTCTTGCTCAAGAAGCCATCCATTCCATGGATATGCAAAATTCTCATTCCATGTTCATTCGGTTAGACTTATCCAAAGCTTATGACAGAGTGGATTGGCACTTCCTTATCAAATTTTTGAGGCAATTTGGTTTCTCTAAGGATTGGATGGATTGTATTATGGGATGTATCTCTTCAGTTTCCTACTTATTTTTTATCAATGGCAGGCCTTCTCAGTCTTCCCCAACTTCTAGAGGTATTAGGCAAGGTGACCCGCTATCCCCTTATTTATTCATCATTCTTGCTGAATGCTTGGGTAGGACTATAACCAAAAAGAGGGAAAACAAAATCCTTGAGGGAGTTACCATTGCTCATGGAGCTAGACCTATCTCTCATCTTCAATTTGTGGATGACTCTACTCTTTTAGGTAAAGCTACAGTTAAGGAAGCTTCTAATATTAAGCAAATCATTAGCTATTTTTCTAAGGCTATCGGGCAGTTGATCAATGAAGATAAATCTAAAGTTATTTTCTTTCACCGCTTGCTAGACAGGAATCCATGGTCTTGGATAAATTAAGATATAAGAAGACCTCTCTTCCAATCACTTATTTAGGTATTCCCATAAATATTCAAAGGCAAAAAAATAAATATTGTAATTGGTTGTTGGACAAAGTCAAGAAGAAAATTGGAAAGTGGACCAATAAGTGGATTTCTTCTGGGGTTAGAATCACCTTGGTAAAATTAGTCCTTAAATCTATTCCTATTTATGTTTCTTTTGTTTTGAATATCCCAAATGTTGTTCTTCGAGAATTGTATCAAGTCAGTCATCGTTTCCTTTGGAGTGGTACTAAGGAGAAAATAAAATGGGCCTTGGTGTAATGGGATATTTTATGTCTTCCTAAGAGTGAAGGGGGGTTAGGATCCTGATCTTCAATTAATAACAACAAATCTTTAGCTGCTAAATTATATTTGAGGATTTTGCATAACCCCAATGCTCTTTGAACCAATAATCTTCATGCTAAATATGTTGAGAACAAAAGTCCTGAAGACCTTGTTCGCTATCAACTTCCTACCAAAGGTTCTCCCATTTTAGCAGTTCTTAATACTGGTGAGGATTTGATAAAGAAAAAATTATTTTGGATCATTCATAATGGTCAATATGCAAATTTTTGGATAGATTCTTGGGATGGTCACAAGCCTTTGATAACTCAGTTTCCCGATTGGAGGCCTTGGATGGAGGAGCTTCACCGAGCTAATTGGATAAAGGTGGCTAATTACTGTTGGTACCATACTGGTAATTCAAAGGTTGGTATATATTGGATCCCTATTAAGGACTGGCCTATTCAAATCCCATAAAGGCAAATACAAGATATCCAAGGCATCCTTCATATGATATCCCTCTCTTTGTCCCATGAAAAAGATTATTTTGGATGGAATAACACTACTAAGGGTGAGTATTCAATTGCTCAAGGTTATTTGACCTTATGCCATAATAATCCCAACCATTCTTCTGATATATTTTCTTGATTGTGGGCTCAAAAGCTCTAGCCTAAGGTGAGGTTCTTTAATTGGATTTTATTGCATTGTATGGTGCTTACTGGTGAGCAACTTATGAAGTGTGGTTTTCATAGCCCTTTTATATGTGAAATGTGTGAAGAGAATGTAGAAAATATCAACCATATTTTTATTGAGTGTACTTTACCCTCTGAGCTATGGAGGAGAATGGCCACTTTACTTGGCTTACAGTGGTCCAATTTTTTTACTTTTGAACAGCTTTGGAGGGATTGGCCTAATCAAGAGGGTGTTGATCATTTTATTAGGCAGTTAGTTTGGATGGGTTCTACCATTCTTCTTTGGAATATTTGGAATGAAATGAACAACCAAATTTTTAATCAAGATAGGAAGGATATTCACTATATTTGGCAAAATACCATAGCCAACTTAGTTGAATCAATCCATCAACTCCTTAATCACCCCCAAAACTCCCACCAAAGATGGGATCAAGTGATGCAAAGATTAAATATTAAATATTCTAAGGGAAACCAACTTAAAGGGAATGTGAGTATTAGTAATATGGATAGGACTAGAAATTGGCAACCTCCTCCTAAGGATTTTGGAAAATTCAATACTGATGGAGCCTCTAGAGGGAACCCTGGAAAAGCCAATGTGGGAGGAATTGGTAGAATTTTAGATGGCTCCCTAGTTTTTAATTTTGCTGAGAATTTGGGTATTCTTTCCAATAACATTGTTGAGGGGTATGGTATCCTCAGAGGCCTTCAGTAGGCTTCTAAGTTTGGATGTGAAAAGGTGTTAGTTGATTATGACTCTCAACTTATGATTAATCTCTTGAAGACTCCTAAGAATCATAAGGTGGATTGGAGAATAAAAAGAATTATTGAGAAGATTCAATTAATCTAGATGGGATTTTTGAAAGTTGATTACAATCATGTGGTTAGAGATCAAAACAATAGTGTTGATGCTTTAGCTAATTGGGCTTTGGACAAAGGTGATCTTACTTGTTATGGCCACCCTCCTATATGGTGGGCTTCTCAAATTAGAGAAGCTCTTCTTTCTATCATTTCTTTAGATGGCTCCAGTTCTAAAGGTGCCTAGTTTCTTCTTGTTTTTGTTTTTTTTTTTTATTCTCTTTGGTTAATTCAATTTTTTTTAGTTCCCTAGCTCATTGTATTCTTTATTTTGTTTCCTCTGTTGATTCTTGCCTTAATAGTCTTCTGGTCTAGATAGGTCATTGTTTTGTTCAATTTTTTTTTCTTTTTTCTTTTTTCTTTTTTTTGTTTATTTTTTTAAGGTGGGTGGGTTCTTTTGTTTTGTTTTGTTTTTGTGTTCTTTGTGTTGTTTTTTTGTTGTTCTTGTTTTTTTGTTGTTTTTTTTTTTTTTATGTTTTTTGTTATTGTTCTTGTGTTTTTCCGTTCTTGTTCTTGGGTTTCTTTTTGTTTGTGTTATTTCATGTTTTTATGTGTGAGTGTTTTCTATGTTTTTTGTTTTTGTTTATTGTCTGTTGTTGGTTGTTTTTTATTTTTATTTTTTTTTATTTTTTTAGGTTTTGGTTGTGTTTATTTTTCATGTTTTTTTTGGGTTATGTCTTTGTAGTGTTCTGTTTTTTTTGTCCTATTTGTATTTTATTATGTGGTTCTTGTGTTTTTCTATGTGGTTTGTGTTGTGGTTTCTTTTATATTATTGTGCGTTTTTGGTTGTGCTTTTGTTTTTGACACACTCAAGGAGCATGTTTTTTATTTTATTTTATTATTTTTGTTGTTATTTACTTATTTTTAAATTGGTTTTGTGTGTTTGTTTGCTCCTTGAGTATGTCAAAGGTGGTAGGCCAGGTCCGAGTCCTGAGCGTTTTTGGCGGAATGGATACCCCTGCCTCTTTGGGTCTTACCCGAAAGTGGCATCCCTTTTGAGATGTTTTTCACAAATAAAAAAAAATAAGTCGCATGGATAATTTCAAATGCCAATATTTTGGCATATTTATACATAGGATTTTGCTTCCTTCAACATTGACACATTTCAAATTTCCAATTCGAATTTGATTTGAAAAGTTAAAATTAAATATTAAATAAATATTTAACTTAAATTTAGCACCCAACATTAATAAATTAAAATTTTAATAAATAATTAAAATACTTTAATTTAAACTAGATATGTAATAAAGTTAATTTTAAATATTAAATAAATATTTAAATTAACCTTAGCACTTGTCAATATATAAAATAAAATTGGATTAAAGTATTTAAATTTAAATTAACATGTGGGTCTTTTCAAATTTGTCCTTGATCTTCTTTAACTTGATTGTCATTTTTTGAGCTCTCCTAATGTCCTCAAAAATTTTGAACATTGCTCAACAATGCTTTTGACATCAATGACAATAACATTTCTCAAAATGTCCAACAATCTCCCCCTTTGTCATTTATGGCAACCCAACTTCTTTTTACCAAAAAACTTAACCTTTTCTTTGTTTTGCTCCCCATTGGACACTGTTCCCCCTGGTTTAATGCTCTTGTCAAATCTCTCCTCTTTACTAAAATACTAAATCTCTCCTCCTTACTCAAATCTCTCTCCCTTGGACATCAATGGCAAAGGGTCACCTTTGGAGCTCGGGGCTAAGAATGAGTCTCTTAGCTTAGCCACTCCTCCACCTCCTCTTCAGGTGGTTAGTTCTGGGGTGGGAGTATTTCTACTCCTAGCAAGCACTGGTCTTTATTTGTATCTTATTTCCTTCGCATCTAATCTTTCTAATTCCTTTTATTGTTCCTATTCCTATCCCTTTCCATGTCCATATTCCTGTTTCTGTTCATATCCATATTCCTATTCATGTTCATGTTTTTATCCATGCCATATTCCTATTCATGTTCCTTTTTATGTCCATATTCTTGTTCTTGTTCTTGTTCCTATTCATGCTTGATTCTAGAATGTCTGCTCTACACTATTTTGCTATATGTCCATAATTATTTCACTTATGACACTTAATGTTATTATTCCTTGGAGGTGAAAATGTCTTGATGAAGCCATATTTGTTCCTATCAAGAACCCTATAATTTATTGCCTTGTGATCAAACTGATTACATGAGCAGCAATACCCATGGAAATGCTACCTATTTCTAAAATTCCCATTTTCCTATCTTTCATGTGTCGTACACTATGAAGCCATGTGCCCAAATCTATGATATGAGAAGCATCGTTCATTGAAATTTCCTTGCCTATACCCCATTGGTCTCTTAGTCACTTCTACCTTGTCTTGTTTCCAATTCCATTTGTTCCTTACTTGTGTATTGTTCCTTTTCTTGTTGAACTTTCTATTTTCCAACTTATCCTTAGAAGTATCACTCTCTATTTTACTTACTTCTTTTGATGCTTCTTCTTCTCTGGTTCTTGAATTTGACTCTCCTTTTTCTACTTCTTGTTTCCCTTCTTCTTCTTCAAAACTAAGTCCTATTTTGGTGACTGATGATCTTTGTGCATTGATAATCCTGTCCAAAGTCTTTGAATTTTTTTCAACATTATGTAGCTTTTCCTTGGACCTTTTTACTTCCAACCATAGTGAAACTATCTCATGTACTAATCTTTCATACTCTAGATCTTTTGTCTTTAATTTTTCAGCCATACCTTCTTCAATTTTTCTTGCCTCTTCAACCTTGATTTTGAAGTTGGTGAGTTCATGTAGAAACTTTGATTTTGCTTTCTCATCTTCTTGAGCTTTAACCCTTAATCCTGAATTCTCCCTTTTTAATTCTTAGATATAAACACTAAGTCTTTTACATTTTTGCTTTTTTAGCTTTGATTGTTCTACCATATCTTTTTTAGTTTTCCTTGCCTTTTAAACCTTAACTTTCAAGTCAGAGAGATCTTGTAGAAGCTTTGTCTTACATTTATAATCCTCTTGTATTTGAGCCTTTAATTCTAAGTTCTACATTTTTAACTCAACAAGTTCCTTAAGAGTGACTTCCTCCTTTTCTCTTTCTAAATTTTTCTCTTTCCTTTGGTCTTCAATTTCTTCTATTGTCCAAAGTAGATTTTCTTCTTCATACCTATTTTGGTTGTCCCTATTATCCTTTTTTGAACCATATTCATCTTCACCACTACTAAAACTATTGTAATAACCTACATCATGACCAAGTTTTCCACAAACAAAAAATTATTCACCTTCTTGTAAACAATGAACTATAAGGTGACCTATCTTACTACATCTGGTACAGAACTTTATCAATTTGGTTAACTCTCCACTGCTTGATTCATCTCTCGAATTTATTTCCATTCTTCCTCCTAAAAAAACAATATCAAATTCAACTTATTTTTCTTTCATGACCATGTGTGTTCTTTTCTTCTTGTGTCTTATGGTTCTGACTTTACCTTTCTTTGCCATTTATGTTCTTGTAAGATCTTCCTTCAAGTTGTTAAACCTTTTTTGAAGGAACCAGCTCTAATACCAATTGAATAACACAAGCTTATATAGAGAGGGGGGTGAAAATTATAATACTACTTTTTACTTTTATTTCTAATTAATATTATGCAATGTAAAGATAGCAATATCAATAGTAGTAACCAAAGCAATGCATAAATCATCACACATAATAGAGACACCAATTTAATGTGGTTCACCCAATGTGGGCTACTCCACAAAGAAAATATTTCACTAATATTTTCTCAATAAATCTCTTGGGAATCCTTTCCCTATTACAATATTTATGGATCTCTATCCAAAGGATACACCAATCCCCTAATCAAGTTTGTGGATCTTTATCCATAGGAGAACTCCTTTCTCCTTAGCTTTGACTGATGATCTTCTAGAAGAACTGCTACCCCCACTACTCTAGCTAATGGATATCTATCAACTGAAGACTCCTATCCTCACTACCCTGGATAATGGATCTCTATCCACTATATACTATTTTCCACTATACTTTGTCACCTTCAAATTTTTATCTCAAATCTGCACTAAATACAGTCATTCGATCTAGCACAAATATGTCCTCAATATTTGTTCTTTGCACTATACATAGTCCTTTTTTCTAGCACAAATCTGTCCTCAATCTCGGTCCTCTAATCTGCACTAAACATAGTCCTTTGGTCTAGCACAAATTTATCCTCAATATCTATCCTCTGATCTACACAAAACATAGTTCTTTGGTCTAGCACAAATTTATCCTCAATATTTGTCCTCTGATCTGCACTAAACATAGTCCTTCGATCTAGCACAAATTTATCCTCAATATCTGTCCTCTGATCTGCACTAAACACAATCCTTCGATCTAGCATAATTTTTTCCTCAATATTTTTCCTCAAACCTTAACACAAAGCTTGACTCAATCTCAACTCAACTCTACTAGATCTACCCCAAACCTCAACTCAAGGTTTGAACAAATCAATCAATCAACTCTACTCTCAAGTCTTCTCAAAGACTTGTCTCAAATCTTCCTTATAAGCTTCCACAAAAGCTCACACCAATTTGTCCACAAGTCCTCTCTAGAACTTGTCCAATATTTGCCTCAAATCTGCTCAACAAGTCCACACTAGAACTTGTCCAATCTCATAGAAACATAAAGAGAGTTTTTAGAGACTCAATATGCTCTACACACATCATAATGATTAATCACTTTCAATCACTCTCTTAGAGACATATACAAAATTTTTAGAGACTCAATATGCTTCACATTCACCTCAATGATCAATTAATTTCAATCACTCTTTTAGAAACATATAGAGAATTTTTAGAGACTAAATATGTTTCACACTCATCAACACTCAACCTCTTTCTCAAATCAATTCATAATATAGAACAATTTTTTTCATAAAACTTGAGCTATCACTTCATGCATCCACTTGACTAGGCTCAACCAATCACTCAATGAAACAATCCTTGCTTACAAACCCTAGTCCAAGTATATGAACACTCACTCAAAATGTTTCCAATAATTCTTATCAACCAATCTCACATAACAATGATACTCATGATCTTTGCAAGACTTATTTCAAGTTCTTTACTCAATCAATCACTTCAATAACAATGTTTATAAATCAATCTCATATATAGCTCAACAACTCAATAAGGAAACCTAATTAAATCCTTTTCACTCCAAACTTGTTTTCTAAAAAACAATCAATCAACTCAACTATGGAATAAGGTGCCCATACCTTTTTCTTGATGAATAATAGTCTTTAAAACTTTTCTCAAGTATAACCACTTTCCTTACCAATCACCAAGGTTAGATGACAAAAATATCGTTCTAACTCTTCTTCAAAACTTTTCTTCAATACAAAAGTTAGCACTTAATTACTTCTTATAATCTCCAACTTCAAGTAAATAATATTCAACATTCATCAATTTTAAAATATAAAATTCAACCCCATAAGGGGGACAGAGGTCCAAGGTTCAAATCTCGGGCTTCGTCAGACTGAATTCTTGTCCTTTTGCTACTGCTTTCAGCAGCGTAAAGGTTTAAAATGATTGTGGCATGGTGGTTATAGGGGTGGAATGTGCGAAGATTTGTGTGGCGACTTCTGGGGTGGACAGCACATAATATACTATGGTGGCCATAAAAGTTGGACAGCCTGCCCAAATTTGTGGCGGCTACCGATTCCACCATGTAAATTCAAAAAAAAAAATTTATATATATATATATATATATATATATTCGACCTTCCTTATAACTCCTTAGCCTCTAAAATTCCAAGTCTGAAATTAAAGCTTTGCACTTCCTTTTAACTCCCCTAATAACTTACACACCAAATAACATGCAAAGTATTTTAATTAAAATTACTTTAGAAAAATAAAAACATTATTTTTCCCTTCAACTTTTTGCAGGCCAAGACAAACAAATTAAATCACATACCTCAATGCACTCAAAAGGGCCCTGGTGGTATTTTAACCCTCATTGGTTCTCCCTCAAGCGCTTTTGTAGTGCTAACACCCACCGCTTGGGCTGCATGGCTCCACAAGAGCCAAAAGGCACTTTGGTACCTTTACCTTCTCCCCACATTTGGTGCAAAAGACAAACGCAGACCTTCTTCCCAAAAATCAATGTGTTTCGATTTCGAACCTACCTCAACTATCCACCGATGTCTTACACAGCCCTTGGCTGCCAACTAAGCTGCAAGCACTTCGTGTCTTTTTCGAAGGATGCCAAACTCTTGTCTTTTTCCCTTGCTCAATTTTCACATGTGAAATTCCCTTCTCTTTTCATGAGCCAACAATAAGTCACATGGATAATTTCAAATGCCAATATTTTGGCATATTTATACATAGGGTTTTGCTTCCTTCAACGTCGGCACATTTTGAATTTCCAATTCAAATTTGATTTGGAAAGTTAAAATTAAATATTAAATAAATATTTAACTTAACTTTAGCACCCAACATTAAATAATTTAAGTTTTAATCAATAATTAAAATAATTTAATTTAAACTAGATTTTTAGTAAAGTTAATTTTAAATATTAAATAAATATTTAAATTAACCTTAGCACTTATCAATATTTAAATTAAAATTTTAATCAGGGATTAAAATATTTTAATTAAAATTAACATGTGGGTCTTTTCAAATTTTTCCTTGATATCCTTTAACTTGATCTTAATTTTCTGAGCTCTCCTAATGTCCTCAAAAATGATGAACATTTCTCAACAATGCTTTTGAAATCAAGGACAATAACATTCCTCAAAATGTCCAACAATCTCCCCCTTCGTCATTGATGGAAACCCAAATTATTTTTACCAAAATTTTAACCTTTTATTTGTTCTGCTCCCCCTGGCTTAATGCTCTTTTCAAATATCTCCTCTTTACTCAAATACTAAATCTCTCCCCCTTACTCAAATATCTCCCCCTTTGACATCAATGTCAAAGGGTCACATTTGGGGATCGAGGCTAAGAATGTGTCTCTTAGCTTAGCCCCTCCTCCACCTCATTTTCAGGTGGTTAGTTCTGGGGTGGGAGTATTTCTACTCCCAAAAAGCACTGGTCTTTACTTTTGTCCTCTTTCCTTCTCATTTGATCTTTCTAATTCCTTTTATTATTCCTATTCCTATCCCTGTCCATGTCCATATTCCTATTTCTATTCATATCCATATTCCTATTCATGTTTTTGTTCTTTTCCATGTCCATTTTCATGTTCCTATTCATGTTTATGTCCATATTCCTATTCCTATTCCTATTCCTATTCCTATTCCTATTCCTATTCCTATTCATGATTGATTTTGGAATGTCTGCTCTATGCCACTTTGATATATGTATATTATTATTGAACTTATGACACTTAATGTTATTATTACTTGGAGATGAAAATGTCTTTATGAAGTCAGATATGTTCCTATCAAGAACCCTACAATTATTGCCTTGTGACCAGATTGATTACATGAGCAGAAATACCCATGGAAAATTTGCCTATTTCTAAAAGTCCCATTTTCCTATCTTTCATGTGTCCTACACTATGAAGCCATGTGCCCAAATCTGTGATATGAGAAACATCGTTCATTGAAATTTCCTTGCCTATACCCCATTGGTCTTTTAGTCTCTTCTACCCTATCCTGTTTCCAGTTCCATATGTTCCTTACTTGTGTATTGTTCCTTTTCTTGTTGAACTTTCTATTTTCCAACTTATCCTTAGAAGTCTCACTCTCTCTTTTACTTACTTCTTTTGATGCTTCTTCTTCTCTAGTGCTTGAGCTTGACTCTCCTTTTTATGCTTCTTATTTCCCTTGTTCTTCTTCAAAACTAAGTCCTATTTTGGTGACTTATGATATTTGTGCATTGATAATCCTATCCAAAGTCTTTGAATTTTTCTCAACCTTATGTAGCTTGTCCTTGGAGATTTTTAATTCCAACATTAGTGAAACTATCTCATGTTCTAATAATTCACACTCTAGATCTTCTATCTTTAATTTTTTGGCCATACCTTCTTCAATTTTTCTTGCCTCTTCAACCTTGATTTTGAAGTTGGTGAGTTCCTGTAGAAACTTTGCTTTTGCTTTCTCATCTTCTTGAGCTTGAACCCTTAATCCCGAGTTCTCCCTTTTTAATTCTTAGATATCAACACTAAGTCTTTTACATTCTTGCTCTTTTACCTTTGATTGTTCTACCATATCTTTTTCAGCTTTCCTTGCCTTTTCAACCTTAACTTTCAAGTCAGAGAGATCTTGTAGAAGCTTTGTCTTACATTTATCATCCTCTTGTATTTGAGCCTTTAATTCTAAGTTCTCCCTTTTTAACTCAACAAGTTCCTTAAGAGTGACTTCCTCCTTTTCTCTTTCTAAATTTTTCTCTTTCCTTTGGTCTTCAATTTCTTCTATTGTCCAAAGTAGAGTTTCTTCTTCATACCTATTTTGGTTGTCCCTATTATCCTTTTTTGAACCATGTTCTTATTCACCACTACAAAAACTATTGTAATAACCTACATCATGACCGAGTTTTCCACAAACAAAAAATTATTCACCTTCTTGTAAATAATGAACTGCAAGGTGACCTATCTTCTTACATCTGGTACAAAACTTTATCAATTTGTTTAACTCTCCACTGCTTGATTTATCTCTCAAATTTATTTCCATTCTTCCTCCCAAAATAACAATATCAAATTCATCTTCTTTTTCCTTCATGACCATGTGTGTTTTTTTCTTCTTGTGTCTCATGGTTCTACCTTTGCCTTTATTTTCCATTTGTGTTCTTGTAAGATATTCCTTCAAGTTGTTAAACATTTTTTGAAGGAACCATATCTGATACCAATTGAATAACACAAGCTTATACTGAGAGGGGGTGAACAATATAAGACCACTTTTTATGTTTCTTTCTAATCAATATTATGCAATGTAAAGATAACAATATCAACAGTAGTAACCAAATAAATGCACAAATCATCACACACAATAGAGACATCAATTTAACATGGTTCACCCAATGTGGGCTACTCCACGGAGAAAATATTTCACTAATATTTTCTCAATAAATCTCTTGGGAATCCTTTCCATTTTATAATTTTTATGGATATTTATCCAAATGAGACACCAATCCCCTAATTAAGTGCATGGATATCTATCCACAGGAGAACTCATTTCTCCTTAGCTCTAATTGGTGATCTTCTAGAAGAATTGCTACTCCCACTACTCTGGATAATGGATCTCTATCCACTAAAGACTCCTATTCTCAATGCCCTGGCTAATGGATATCTATCCACTAGAGACTATTGTCCTCTATACTCTGTAACCTTCAAATCTCTATCTCAAATCTACACTAAACACAGTCCTTCAGTCTAGCACAAATTTGTCCTCAATATTTATTCTCTACACTAAACAAAGTCCTTCGGTCTAGCACAAATTTGTCCTTAATATCTATCCCCTGATCTACACTAAACATAGTCCTTCGAACTATTACAAATATATCCTCAATCTATCCTCAGATCTTCACTAAATACAGTCCTTCCGTCTAGCACAAATCTATCATAAATCTCTATCCTATGATCTGCACTAAACACAGTCCTTCGGTCTAGCACAAATTTATCCTCAATATTTGTCCTATGATCTGCACTAAACACAGTCCTTCATTCTAGCATAAATTTATCCTCAATATTTGTCCTCAAACCTTAACACAAATCTTGACTCAATCTCAACTCAACTCTATTGGATCTGCCCCAAACCTTAACTCAAGGTTTGAACAAATCAATCAATCAAATCTACTCTCAAGTCTTCTCAAAGACTTGTCTCAAATCTGCCTTGTAAGCTTCCACAAAATCTCACACCAATCTATCCACAAGTCCTCTCTAGAACTTGTCCAATATGCTCAATAATTCCTCACTAGAACTTATCCAAATCTACTCTCAATATGTATTGTAAGCTTCCACAAAAGATCACACAAATGTATCCACAAGTCTTCTCAAATACTTGTCTCAAATCTTCTCAACAAGTCCACACTAGAACTTGTCTGATATCATAGAAATATAAAGAGGTTTTTTAGAGATTCAATATGCTCTACACACATTACAATGGTTAATCACTTTCAATCACTCTCTTAGAGATATATAGAGAATTGTTAGAGACTCAATATGCTTCACATTCACATCAATGCTCAATTAATTTCAATCACTCTTTTAGAAACATATAGAGAATTTTTAGAGACTCAATATGTTTCACACTCATCAACACTCAACCTCTTTCTCAAATCAATTCATAATATAGAAAAATTTATTTCATAGAACTTGAGCTATAACTTCACACATCCACCAGACTAGGCTCAACCAATTCTACTCAACCAATCACTCAATGAAACAATCCTTGCTTACAAACTCTATTCCAAGCATATGAACACTCACTCAAAATGTTTCCAATAATTCTTATCAACCAATCTCACATAACAACGATACTCATGATCTTTGCAAACCCTAGTTCAAGTTCTTTACTCAATCAATCACTTCAACAAAAATGCTTATAAACCAATATCACATATAGCTCAACAACTCAACAAGGAAACCTAATTAAATCATTTTCACTCTAAACTTATTTTCCATAAAACAGTCAATCATCTCAACTATGGAAGAATGTGCATGTACCTTTTTCTTTATGAAGAATAGTCTTTAAAATATGTCTCAAGTATAACCACTTTCCTTACCAATCACCAAGGTTGGATGATAAAAATATCATTCTAACTCTTCTTCAAAACTTTTCTTCAATACAAAAGTTAGCACTTAATTACTTCTTATAATATCCAACTTGAAGTAAATAATATTCAATATTCTTCAATTTTAAAATATAAAATTCAACCTTCCTTATAACTTCTTAGCCTCACTCAAAAATTAAAGCTTTGCACTTCCTTTTAACTCCCCTAATAACTTACACACCAAATAACATGCAAAGTACTTTAATTAAAATTACTTTAGAGAAATAAAAACATTATTTTTACCTTTAACTTTCACATACCTCAATGCACTCAAAAGGGCCTTGGTGGGATTTTAACCCTTGTTGGTTCTCCCTCAAGCACTTTCACAGTGCTAGCACCCACCGCTTGGGCTGTGTGGCTCCACAAGAGCCAAAAGGCACTTCGGTGCCTTTACCTTCTCCCCACATTCGGTGCAAAAGACAAACATAGACCTTCTTCCAAAAAATTGGTGTGTGCGGGTTTCAAACTTGCCTCAACTATCCACCGACATCTTACACAGCCCTTGGCTACCAACTAAGCTGCAAGCACTTCGTGTCTTTTTTGAAGGATGCCAAACTCTTGTATTTTTCCCTTGCTCGATTTTCACATGCGAAATTCCCTTCTCTTTTCATGAGCCAACAATAAGTCGCATGGATAATTTCAAATGCCAATATTTTGGTATATTTATACATAGGGTTTTGCTTCCTTCAACGTCGGAACATTTCGAATTTCCAATTCAAATTTGATTTTGAAAGTTAAAATTAAATATTAAATAAATATTTAACTTAACTTTAGCACCCAACATTAATAAATTAAAGTTTTAATCAATAATTAAAATACTTTAATTTAAACTAGATCTGTAGTAAAGTTAATTTTAAATATTAAATAAATATTTAAATTAACCTTAGTACTTATCAATATTTAAATTAAAATTTTAATCAAGGACTAAAATATTTTAATTTAAATTAACATGTGGGTCTTTTCAACTTTGTCCTTGATCTCCTTGAACTTGATCTTCATTTTCTGAGCTCTCCTAATGTCCTCAAAAATGACAAACATTTCTCAACAATGCTTTTGACATCAATAACAATAATATTCCTCAAAATGTCCAACATTTAACAATAACACTGAGTCCATATAAGTATACATCGCAAGTAGTCTATCTACGCATCTAGATCATAACATCTAAAATATACATCTACCATATAGCTAAATGCATATCAATACATCACATCATGTAGCATACAATCATAATACTGCATCACATAAACATAAAAATAAAAATATATAGATACAAATAATGAATCTTAAAATGATATCATATATATATATGTGTGTGTGTGTGTGTGTGTGTGTGTGTGTGTGTGTGTGTGTGTGTGTGTGTGTGTGTGTGTGTGTGTGTGTGTTTGAATAAGGTACATAAGGGTAAAAAATGACCCATAAGCTATAACTATGTAGGTTATCTGACCTTACACTCAAAAATAAATCTAATACAGTCAGCCATCAAGTTGGACCTATGCCCCCTGCCTCACCTCTGCCCTCGGCTCTATCCTTATGAGTACAATGGGAGCTAGTCCCTATGGTCTGCTCTATTCGTTTCTTGGTCCTATGGTTCAGTTGCACTGACGACTGCCCTGAGGTGCTCTGCCTAGTCTTGTGTGACCCTCCTTTCATAGGCCTATCTGGTAGATGATCTCCCTAGAGCTTAACTTTGTACTCTAGTGCAAGGATGTAAGCATTGTCTAGGGTACGCTACTCTAAGTCATCTGATAGGATTTCATGTAGACGTCTGATCTCCACATCTACATGTAGCCCACTAGGTCGTTGAGGTGTTAGCATAGTTGGCATAACCTATCCTGTAGTAGCATCCCTCTCATAAGTGAGCTCATTTATATTGAGTTGTGTAGAGTCTATCTGTGTCTGGAGAGTAATCCTCTCCTTGTCAAAGCTCTGAATCTATGCTTGAATCCCAACAATGGTAGAGTCCCTCTGGAAGATCTAGATCTGATATGACTGAATCTCAACCTCCATGTGGTGTAGCTGAGCTCAAAGAGGGGACTCCTACCCCTTTGGAGCTAACTCCTCCTCCTTAGGAGTAAGATACTCCTTTGCCACCTGGTACTCTACCTACCCCTAGTCCTCTGTTCAAACCCGCACTCAATGCCCATCAGATCCTCCCCTACAACTACCTCATCCCAATCCTAGCCTAGGTTACCACTACCCTACCATAGATGTGTGACCCACCACTGAGTGTAGGCCTCTGTAACCTTGCCATATGCAATACCAATATCTATAGCTGGAGGATCCTCATCCTCTATGACTACTGTAACTTAGGGTAGTGGAAGATCCCTCTCTACAATGATTCGCCTATACAATATAGGATCTAGAGGTACATCCTACTATAGGCCATACTATCAGAGCACCCTAGAGTAGTGGAAGAACTCCCTAATGCCATCCTTATAGCTAATAACCCATCGATCATGCACAGTCCTGACCATGAACCTGTCTGCATCTTTCTAGGTGGGTAATCATGATAGGTCCTCCAGATGATGTCCTTGGCCTACAGGCCAGTTAGAGAGGTTGTATAGTGGGAGAGCTCTCCTATTAAGTGTTGACTCTTGCACTCCTCGTACTCTTGGGGCCACCTATATCCATAGCACTAAGCAACATCAGCTATGGTAGTGATCTCAATCGATATTCCTCCTGGGTGATCCATCCTTATATGCTCCCAACCCTAGATCTATAGGAGTAGGCTGCAAGAAATATTGGCTCATCCCCACCATTGTATCCTATAGATATCATCATAGCACTAAGCTAATAGTGTGCTTCCCCAAGCCATGATGATAGGCTATGCACTATCAATCAAGTCATGAACCATCACCAAGAGGATCCATGGGAACCTCACTCCAGAGCAGTCAGGAAAAATAATATTGCAGATGACCATCAACAAAATATCATGTCTCCGAGAAAATACATCCTTTCAGTACCACTGAGCAATGGAAATCCCACCAGATCGGGTATCCTAGAATGCAGTAGTTTCATGTGCCCCAAATACCCTCAAGAATACTACCTCTCTGGCATCAGTAGGGAAGAAATAATGGATACTTCATCAAAGGGGATCCAGAAGATCTTGTAGACATCCTCCGATGTAATGGTCATCTCACCCATAGGGAGATGAAAGGTATTAGTCCTTGAGTCCCATATATGGGCTAAGGCAATAAGGTAGGCCTAATATGACATGATTTTTAGAAGCCTAGTAACATATTGGAGCCCACGAGCATCAATCCAAGCCTAGTCCATGTCATCCATGTCGGGTAGAATATCCATGAGCAATTTAGGGTCGCAAGCCCATACAGACAAAATATAAGAGTGCAAAATAAAGGCCTAAATTAAATGCACTTAAAATCAAAAAAGAAGTAATAAAACAAAAATGATGCAAGATAATATAAGTTAAGCTTAAGGCTATAATAACAATGACTAAATGCACCTAAACATCAAAATCCTCACTTCAAAACTTCAAAAAAATTAAATTAAATTCATTAAAAATTCAAAAATTTCAAAAATAAACCTAAGGTCACATGGTCACTCACGCTAGGTGCAGCCACGCAGCGGTCATTGATGTCGATAGTGGTCAGCCACCAACAATTAGAAAATTAACTATTGGAATTCATGCTGGTCACTGACGGTGATAGCAGCCCCTCTTTGGCATTTAGGGGATGTTCTGAGCATTAGCGACACACCAACGGTGCCCCCCTCAACCAAAAATCACAAAAAAATTCCAAAATCCTAAAATTGGGCTAGACCCACTAAAATTAACCTAAAACTAAGCATACCTATGATTTTGGTTTATTGCTAGCAGGTTTATTTTTGTTCATTTATCGGTTACTTAGTGACGTTCATTTTACCCATTAAAATAAATAAAGAGCTAGGGTTTGAGAGATACCCATGAGTCATCGACTTCGCTTGTCGAAGCCTTTCCCTGCTCAGCCATGGTGTCTAGTTTCGGTAGCATCTCGGGTCACAATCAGTCCCTCTCAACTCAAAGCTCAGAAAAGTACAATTGACAGCTAGAATAATGAAAAGTCAAAACCCTAATATTATTTTATATTTTCAATTTGTGCCTCAGCAACTGCTAGCATCAACAGCCCATACTTTGTGGTCATTGGACCTGACAACGACCACAAAGAGGTAATTAGGGATCGTTGGACCTGACAGTGGCTAAGAAACAAAGAGAAATTCACTCAATTTCTCTCAATGAGGCACCTAAAACTAGGCCATTAAGCATACCTACTGGTCCAAAACGAACAAAAAGTGCATAAAAACCAAGAAAATAACATGTATCAAAAATAAAAAACATAATAAAATTCAAATCAACAAAAAAAATCAAACAAAATCTCAATTGAGCCTCGTATTCAGTTATTTACTCTATACACTTGGTGGTTGCAATGACTAGCACTCCATGTAATCCGGCAAGATGAGTAAATTACCATAAGGCCACTTGGGAAAAATTAGTTATGGTAGAATTGAGAAGTTTCACTTCAATATTGAAGAAGGCCATGGTGGTCGGACTACTCCACGGGAACAAATATCCATCTCATTTCTTCTATAACATTGTTCGAAAGTAGTGAGTCAACACAAGCTTAAATAGAATTGCTATCACATTGATTCCCTAATAAGGCCATTACGGCTGGACCACTCTGTGGGATAGAGATGTAGAATTATCAAAAAAATTTGGAACCACACCTAATATGGTACCTACCTTATAAAAACAAATCAAACCTCTCAAAAGGGTTCTAAATAATTCATATTGGCCAAGCGACTCATTGCTTATGTCATTGTCCTTCCCTCATCAACTCATCGTTTGATGAGGTAGTCATAATGTCAACAATCATAATCAAAATCAAAAAAATATCACTCAATCATGTCAAATTACATCCATATTATGAATTATTACCAACAACTATCATAATCTTACCCTTTGTTGGGGAAATAAAGCAAACATGATAGTTAATTTTGTAGCTCTCCTCCTTTTGAATCTATAGTAGTACTAAAGCTACCTGATTGTCTGATGAACGAGTGCAAGCTTTTACAAATTTAAGCCTTCCACCTGGTTGGAAGCAATGATTCTAGGATGCACGTACTTTCTCATGACTGGGGCATCCAATGTTGATAAGATCAATTATCATAACACAACCTACAATGTGACCCTAGGTGGTCTATTTTTGCTCTGTGCTATTTTTTCTCATAATGCATCCCAAAAATGGGCATCTGTAGATACCTAAAACACGTCATGTTTAGGAGACTACCCATATGGACACATTCAAAGACCATATGAATCATCTTGGACCTCTCCAAGAGCTAGCATTGGTCCTAACCACTCAAAAAGGGTAGTTCTAGCCCATCCAGGCTTAGTCACTCTCAGGCAGAGCGGTCGCCACATTTGGTCGTAGAAGCTGACAACAGCCACACCTAGCCACTTCTATGAATATCAGTGAGCACCATGCACAGTTTAGCCATGAATATAGGCCCAAATCATGTATTCTAACTATACCTTACATTGCTTATGGGAAAATTTTGGTGAGGAACTCCCAGAGTTCCTCCTAACTGCCCCTTCAATGCTAATTTGTGATTGATGCTTGCCTCCCGGGATGGTCATTTGCATACAATTTGTATTGTGGCTTCTCCAAGAAGCTAGGATCCTAACATAGATCTAAAATAGAGGAGCCTACATATGGGCTCTCCCAAGAAAGAAAAGAGATCCAATAATATTCAAATCTTATGCAACAAAGCCATGGCTGATCAGAGAGCGAATCCATGCCCCCTTTGAGGAGAAATGAAGTGTTGTCTGGTTGAGCTACATATATGCACCTACTTTTCAATATGTTTATTCTTCACCTCCCATCAGTGTACCAGACACAATAGGCGACCCTTGAACATCAATTGGAGCAAATAATATAGTGCTATAGCCCTTGATTCATGAGGAGAAGAGCTTCATTTTGTGGTCACTATCTTGTACAATGGCCTGTAGGCATATCTTAGGGGATTAGAAATTATTGTCCTTTGTTCTAGCTTAGATCCATTACTACTTTGATTTATTAATTAGTCGTAGCTTAGATCTAATTTCTTTAATGTATTTAGTTTTCTATACATTTATTGCTCAATTTATGCTTGTATTTCAATATTTCATGATCATTTATCTCATTTATCAGATCTACTAATAAGATCCTCCTTCGAATAGGTGGCCTTTACTACTTATTGTGCTTTTTTGTTTCCATGCATGTAGATATAGGTTCACATGATCAGCTTAAAGTATCCAGAGCATGAAATCCCTCCAGGGAAAAATCAGGTTAAGAAGGAATCTGTAAGCCCTCACACAGTTTAGTGTGCAAGATCGGGAGGCCTGTAGATGCGCATCATCCCCTTATAGGGGATACATTTATTTTTATTCCACTTGTAATATATTGTATCAAAATGAGTATCCCTCAGAGGGACGTACATGTAACCGATATCTGGAAGCATTAATAAAAGAATTTTTCTTTGCTTATTACTTTTGCGTTATATGTGCTTGTGTGCTTCTTTATTTTCATTTAATATAATAATATTGCAAGTAGGGTAAGTGTGGTATACGCTTCCCGGGGTCACATAGTAGCAACATGCAACAAAATATGGCCCCATTCAATCAAGTTGTTTTGAGTATCCCTGAATCCTCAAAGTAGGCCACATCACCTCAACTACCAAGGTATCCTAATCACCATGCGCAACCTCATTTGGCCCAAAATAATATGTAATAGAATCAAGTACAAGGCCAACCACATCAACCATCATGATAATATACTTATTTTCCAAATATATTAGTATCTATATTTTATTGATTATGTGAGACACAAACAATCAATATTCCTGAAATCTATCCATTGAAACCTAATAAGAGTAGATCAAAGGGGCATATGGAAAATCTATACTGTATTTACCATCGATAAAGAGGTCATAATATCCAAAAATGTTACCTTTAGATATTTAGTATAGGAAATGATCAAGAACCAAGAGCTTCATATTGGAAATCCTCTTTCCACAAACAACCAACCACTAGGATTCTTCTAAGACCCCTTTCCCACACATGAAGCAAACACAACACCTGCCAATCAAGTCAAGCAACCTAATCAGGTGCATATCAATATACCTCCCCAAGATTTTGTGGGAATGATTAGTGTTGTAAAAAAAAACAAGAATATCTAAATCAATCTATGCAACCTGTGGCTTCATCCAATGTTTCATCTTCACTCATTTCATCTCATCGAGACATTGGTATTGCACAAAATTCTATGCCACAACAGGGGGGTCAATTTCTATCACTCCTCCTAGCCAATCCAATCAGATCACATCTAGCACAATGCACATGGGTAACATAAGGTATCGTACCTTCACCCTAAAAATCATCAAAAATAAAGAAATCAGAAAGCATAAAATCTAAAAAACAATAAAATCATCAAAAATCACAAAAACAATTTAAAACATCAAAAACACAAAAATATTTACATTATGCATTTTCAATCTTTGCACTCATTAGTTGCATTGCATTAGGAATATTCATCCATTGCATGTGCATTAGGACAGGTTGTGTTTACAATCCTACAAATAACACCACCTTTGTATGCCAATCATACATCCACAATTCATCATCATTCATCATTCCTTGTGAGTAATTATGTTTTTCAATACAACCTTATGAGTTGTTATCAAGTGTACACTAATATTTTCCAGTCATTCAGCCATACCTAGTGATCTTCTCAAATTTTGTATAAATCTATCTTGGCTTTCAAATATGAGGTCTAGTTTTGATAGTACCTTGCATATATCAAAATCTCATCATAGTTTAAACATTAACAAGCCTAGTTTGAACAAGGAAGGATGATACTATGAAGTGATCCTAGTCACCTTAAGCGAAATGTTTTCCTTGCTTATTTGATTATGTGTATGGTCTAGAGTGTTGATTATTGGAAAAAGGACAAGCTCCCCCCTACCCAATAAATCCCTTGCTTTAATACAAAATGAGAAAATTCCCAAATCAAAGCAAAAGCAAACTAAGCAGTGATTTTCATCACTAAGAAAATGCCTTGCTCCAAAAGAAAAAAATGCAAAATAAACAATGATTTTCATCATTAAGCATGAGCAAGTATCTTAAAAAATAAAAATAAAATAAGGGGGCAATGAGCTTGAATCCTTGTAATCTTCAGTATTCGACCACCATGGGGTGATCTTCATTACAGCAATGGGTTGAATAAAACCTGCCTGGCAATGGGGTATCCTTATGCATGGCAATATGTCTATCATATTAGCGACCTTATTTTGTACAAACCAATGTCAACTTATGGGTGATTTAGCTTTAGGTGGCTTGTATTTACCTAGTAGTCTAGTCCAACTATGTCCAAACTTAGGATCATGATGACCATGTGGTGATCCCCATTATAGCAATGGGTTGAATGAAACCCATTTTGCAATGAGGTAGTCTCATACCTCATCTAATATATTCATTTGCACACACAAGGATAGTGAATATATGGGTATTCTTAACAGGCTTATATATTTTAGGAGTCTTGTGTAGTCACTATACAACTTTTAATTAATCAACTAGGGTGTTTGAGTCTCATGGAAAACCTCAAAAATTCCCTTATAGAAACAAATCATCTCATCAATCATGCATAGTTTTCCTTATGAAATTTTATTTATTAAGGGGTGCATATAGAATAGGATAGATACTAGATGGATATCAGCAATGATATTTAGATGGCCACTAACTATTTTGTGCATATATTTTAATTTACATAAGCTTATAGGAAAAACCCATACATCTCACATCATTTCATCTCACATATGGATGCTTAAATGATTAATTATTATGATAAGAGTTATCATTTTTATTCATGATTCTCATACATTTTGTGGTGTCTTCCATTAGTTTGTAACACATATTAGATTCATTCCTTATGTTTTAATTAATTAAAGCATACAAGTTAATTTGCATTAGACCATCCACATGAAATTAATGCATTACATACATATCATCTACCATATCATATACACATAGATTAAATGCACAAACAATTGAAACATTTCAACATACATTTAAACATTCACCATTGCATCTATATAAAAATACATAGTAGTGCATCTACACATCTAGATCATAGCATCTAATCATACATCTATCATCTAGCTAGTGCATGTCATCAGGACATATCATACATATAGCATAATCACCTCATCATATAGGTATTTCATTCATAAATCATAACACATAATGCATCTAATAGTCCACTTTCATCAAAATTTGTAAAATTAAAAAAAAACAAATAAACAAAATTCAAGTGTGCCTCGTATTTAGTTATTTACCCTATACACTTGGCGATTGCAGTGACTTGTACTCCATGCACTCCGAAAGGATGAGTAAATTACCATAAGGTCATTTGAACCAAATTATTCATTGACGGATTTAATTGTTTTCTCTTCAATTACCAAGAAGGCCATTGTGGTCGGACTGCTCCAAGGGAATGAGGCATACATTTCATTCTTCTATGAAATTTCATAAAATCATTAAATATAGTGATTCATCACATGCTTAAATTAAATTGCTATCATCTTTATTTCCTAAGAAGGTTATTGTGGTTTGATTGCTCCATGGGATAGAGATGTACAATTACTAATAATAGTTGAAATCACAACTGTAATAGGACTTTCCCTTTACAAAGGTTACCATCTTGCAAACATTCAAATCAGTCATCTTGGTCAAGAAACTCATTGCTTTCATCATTTGGCATTTCCTCATTGACTCGTTGCTTGAGGAGGTAGTCATAATCAAAGAATTCATAATTAAAATTAAACACTCAATCATTGCTAAGTGCATTCGTTCAAGAAGCATTGACGAATACAATCATGCACCCTCCTTGCTTGGGGCAAATAAATAAAATATCAAAAACAAATTCAAGAAAACTGGATAGCTTGTCTTCTAATCACCACCAAGGCTAGGATTTGACTTAAGCTTATCTCCTAATTGCCACCAAGGCTAGGATTTGACTTAATATTATCTCCTAATCACCACCAAGGCTAGGATTTGACTTAAGAGTGTCTCCTAATTGTCGCCAAGGCTAGGATTTGACTTAATATTATCTCCTAATCTCCACCAAGGCTAGGATTTGACTTAATCTTATCTCCTAATTACCACCAAGGCTAATATTTGATGTATGCTTGTCTCCTAATTACTGCTAAGGCTGGTATTGGACTTAAGCTTATCTCCTAATAACTACCAAGGCTAGGATTTGACTTAATCTTATATCCTAATTGCTACTAAGGCTAGGATTTTGACTTAAGCTTATCTTCTAATTGCTGCCAAGGCTAGGATTTGACTTAAGGTTATCCCATAATTTTTGCTAAGGCTATTATTTTGACTTAAGCTTATCTTCCAATACCCCAAAGACTACCAAAATTAATTTCTTCAACTTGTCAGAAGCAATGATTCAAAGATGCATGCACTTTCATGATTGGGGCATCTAAATTTGACCAGATTAATGAACATCAATCAATCTACAATATGGTTTTAGGTTACTTGTTTTTGCTTAGTGTTGTGTTTTCCCATAATGCATCTCAAAAAGGGGTATCTATAGACACCTAAAATGCGTCATATTTAGGAGGCTACTCATATGGACACCTTTTCAGGCCATATGATTGATCTTGGACCTTTCTAAGATACAATAGTGGTTCTAACCACTCAATTAGGGCAGTCTATTCCTATTCATCCATAGCCACTGATATCATCAGCAATGATGACCATCACCATCGACAATCATAGCAGCTACAAACTAGTCACACCTATCAATAGTGGACATGGCATCCATGGCCATAGCCGCATCTATCGATAGTGATTAAATCTATAAAAAAATTGGGTTCTCCAAGCCGAGTAAAATTAGTTGCATCCAACAAATTTGCTATGGTTTTGGTGAATTGAAGCCTCCAAAAGCTTCATCTCAATGGCCCAAGCCCAATCGAATATTTTTTTGGCTTCTTGGGGAAGCTAGAACAAGGAATCTGGGAGTCTACGTAAGGCCCCAAATTTATAAGCAAGAGGGGATAATTGACGAGCTTTTTGCGTAATGAAGTGCTACCACTTTGCAATAAAATAGTATAATATCTCATAAGTAATACGATGTTGTCAAGATTATGCTATGGATCTATCACCTGCGTTCATGGAGTTGTACAGAGTTTGGAGCTATTCTACACCACTTTTCTTCATCAAATTTACCATCAATTCAGAGCTAATTCAAATGAAATTCCTATTTGCGAGATAGACAAACCCTTGAACATCAATTTAGTAGAATAATTGATCATCATCAGGCTAGAACACAGAGAGTAGAACCCCCACCCTATGACTGCTATTTTCAACAGTGGCCCGTAAGCATAGTCGTCAATGTCGACGGTGGCTAACAGAGTTGGTTACTCTGAGTATTAGCGACTATGGTCTAATGTATCATTTCCTTATTTTTAGCAATATTTCAGATTAGAAGTATTTTCATTCAATTTATAACCTAGATTAGTCAGCTTTACGTTTTTTACTTACATATTTCTTTCTATCTTTCAAGAATTATTTTTAATATTCTTCATGCATTTCATCATTTCTTTATGCATTTCCATCATATTTTGTAATAATCATGAAATGGCCTCATCTTGAGAGGCTTGACTCTTGCTATTGATATTTTATATGTTTCCTTGTGTGCAGGTTTAGGCCTTATCAAGAGCATAATACCTTCAAGATCATCCTCAATAGCATCCTAAAGTGGAGGTCATCAAAGTAATCCCTCCTATAATCAGTTTGTGGGGATTCTAAAGATCTATTGAAGACACCTACCATATGAATTATGGATTGTAATATGTATCAAAATGGTTAATCCCTTAGAGGGATATTTTGTAACCTTAATGTAAATATGAATCTTCCAATATGAATAAATATGGGCACTATTTCTTGCATTTATTTCTCTTTGCATTGATTACATGATGTATCTTGTTAATTTTATTACATATTGCCTTAGGTGTTATATTTTTAGCTATCTTTCAACTTGTAGAAACTCGATATGTGATCAAATGATTTGAATATAAGGTTTCCATTGGATCCCTTAGTAGGATCAATATCGTTACCAGCTTATTCATTTTCTTCCTCTTCTAGATTATGATTCTCTCTATCATTTTGATCATCTTCTTGAAAAATATCATCAAACTCTAAAAGCCTTCGCTTACTCCTAATGTTGGAATCCATTAGGAGAAATACAAAGGATAGAGTAGAGTAGGAGGAAAACTAAAAACTGGTGAAAACACACAAAATATTTTTAAGATATTTTTTGTATTTTTTATTTCTAAGCAAACAATATTAGTGGTCTTATTTAAATTTTCAAGAAAAAAGTAAATAAGAGGCTTCCTATCTTAGCCATTAAGACATGTTTTCACATCGGGTTCACCAAAGACGTAGAGGGGGAAAACTATCCTACCGCGTATGATTCTTGGCTAGATCATTTGGGAGCTGAGGTGAACCACGGGGGTGTGTTATATTCTGTACACTCAAGGACACAAAGTAACAAGTTAACCAATAACAGTTTTAGGACTCACTCCAAGTTCGGGGGAGATGTTTGATGTGTTCAATTTAAAAAATTGCCTATATTTGACCTCTATAAACTAAACTATGAAAATGGAACAATGCAAAACACACAAGATGTACGAAGATAATATCTATCCCTAATATGATTATTTTATTTAATGATTTCTAACCCTAGGTTGCAATAAATAAAGTCTTTTCTCTTTGAGCAAGGTCACAAGTGAAATGCACAAACAAGGTTAAACCCTAGATGTATACTATATGCTCTTTTTCTTTCAAATGCCTAGGAAGCAATCAAATATTTTCTTTTTTATTTATGATCTGTGTGAAAAAGAATGGATAAAAAGCAAGCAATGCACAACTTATAATTTTTACCAAGTGCACTTATTTGATTCCAGGGTTTGATCCAAGCTTTATCTCTTTTCCAGAATATCCCACAACTTCAAATTTGGAACATAGCTTTACAAAACTCTAAAAAATACGGTCAATGTTTGGGGGCCTTCTTAGGCCACTATAATATTGAGCTTGGAGGTGTAGTAGTCAATCCCCTTGGTCCTTTTAGTTGATCGTTCATAATAAAATGAGCTTTAACCTTTGGAAAAAACATAGTAAAACATGCAAGCATGAAACAGTGAATGAAGTGCACACAAAATAGATGCAATACTTGAATCAAGAATTGGATTTTTAAAACTAAGGTTTGGGATAAATAATTTTCCCAAGCTAAATTGATATGAAATGTAAATAAAATAGAATGATAACAATTAGAAATGTTGGACCAAATTTATGCCTTATAGGATATCAAGTGCAGATTCGATAATAAGACCAAAATATAGATTTAGAACGCCTGATGAAAGAAAGTAGGGCTTTCACTGAATTCATACCCTGTAGTAGATGGGGCACAAATTCACATAATAGGGTTTAAAACCCTAAAATAGAGACAAAAATAGATGTAAACAGAACAATAATGCAATTATGAAACTAGTGAATGCAAATAAACAACCTAGCAATCATGTGGAAGGAGCAGGAGCAAAGGTGGAAGTCCTCTCCTCTTCCAAGAAGACAAATTATCATCAAGGTCTCCTCCTAACACACCAATAGCAGAACACTAAAGCACCAAAATATTGCACAAGGTTAGCACTAGGAGGAAATGGGATCCAATCCCTTTATTTATAAAGGGCTTGGAGGGATAAAAGGCAAGAAATACAAAACTTAAACTTGATTAGGTCGATGCCCTAAAAGGATCAACTTATAATTTATGTTTTTGAAGAAAAACTCTAAATTTTTTTAATTCATGTCCCATAAAATATAGAACATGAATTTTGTCAAGGTCAAATGTCGAATCCACACCCTGTAAATTATCGGGCATGGATTTGATAAACGTCAATAAAATCAAGGCAAAACACAAGAAAAGGGGTCAAACTTGCTCCTAGCAAGTTTGATAACCTCTCAAAGGAACCCAAGGAAAATGACTCGTCTGGGGGGGTCAATTTTTTGTGTCTATAGGAGTCTCTTTGTATTCATGAGACTCCAATGTCCTTTCAAATTCGTATTCTTTCTTACTGGAGATATGTCTTCTCAAGTTCCTATTATTATTATTTTCCATATAATAATTATCTTCCTAATCATTATATAATACCAAATAATGTAATACTATCTAACATGACAAAGGTCCCATAGCCTAGTCTAGAATAAGTGATGTTACAGAGTCCAAATAATTAGGCATCATGGGATCCACATAAATGTTGGAACCTCTAGTCATGAGGTTTCCTACCTATGTGTTTATCATCATATTCTAATATCTCTAGGTTGTGCCATGGAGCATCCTTAATGATCAATATATAGCAAAGTTCTTATAGATCTAGGCCTCAAGCAAAAATACTAGGTCAATGGTCCTAGGACAATGATCTTGGATCCTATAAAAAATTGTGATACAATAGTGCCATTAATGTTTGTCCTCAATAAAATCTCTCTTTAGACCCTTATAGCCCTCCTCTATTATTAGATATAATATATATATGAGGTTGATTGGAATCCTAGTTATTATTTTGTGATAATATATGAAGGAGAATAGGAGAATGATCTTGGCATGTCTCACAAATAGAATATTTATAGCATCATTAATATGCTTTAGTAAGATTTTCCTTTGATGGGATGCCCAATTTTCTAGCATCAATCAGGTCTCGATGGTCTTGGTAATCCAAGGAGTTTATCTAAGGATGGGTAATCTTGTCAAGAAAACACATCCTCAAGGGTGATAGTCATCTATATCACCTCGTCTAGTGTTGATCACCATAAAATTTGTTGGTCATTATGTTTGAGAAGAGAATAAACCCATAACATAATGACCTATGTGACCTCATGCAGTGAATATTGATCAATGTGCCCAATCTAGTCTCTATGAGGACCCTCTCCTCCACTATCATATGTTGTTAGATATATTTGTGCATATAGGTTAGCTCCTTGAGACATAAAATGTCATCATGTAAAGTATCATTAGTGCTAGCCTTAGCTTCGTGTCATCCTTGACTGCCTCCTTGGACCTTTTCACATTTAGTGTCACCCTATAGGTTCAATCCTTAAAAGTATTAGTCAAAAAATTATGTCTACATATTTCATGTTGGTCATGATCATCAGTGTTGGCCAAAATTGTATGTTAGAGATAAAATTATCCTTTCTCTTGTAGTATGACCCTGATCACCATAATTTATTGCAATCATCTTTTGGGATCATGATCATTACCTATGGTTGTGATTGCCCCTTTTTTCTAGTTCCCATAATCACTAGATTTGACCATGATCACATATTTTCAAAAGTATGTTACATACTCAACACTTGTAACTCATAGGGACATATGTTATTGTATATAAAGTGGACCATGTATCAAGTTAGAAGTGGACCACATGTTAAGTTAGGAGAGTGTATGTCATAGAATCATGTATATAACTACTTTGTCATAGAATCTCTTTGTTGTCATAGAATTATGAATGTAACCACTTGGTATCATGAATGTAATTATCATAAATTATGTAAGTCAAGAATATTATCATAGAATACTATCATAGCAAGATGTCATAGAATATTTTCATACAATTTTAGGAAATATTCTTTTAAATATTATAAAATGGAAAGGATGTAACCCTCACAGGCTAGAGAAGAATTTGAATATTTTGTAAGTAGGTTGCCCCCTCAAAGTGGCCCAAAAAAATAATATTTCTTGTTCCAAATTCTTACAATTACTATTATTTATGTTTCTATGTTTCAATTAATGAATACTTCTATTATTGGATATACAATATTAGTGTTGCTTTTATCAATACTTTGTACAATCATAGTTATAATTATCTTTGGCACTAAATTTTTCATCCCAGTATAGCTCCACCTAACTATATGTGTGTTCATTTACCTTATTTTTAGGTGAAGATTCATTATGATCAAAAAATATGGATGGGAGGTCTACTTTGTTAGAACCATCTCCTTGTCTACTCGGTATTAGTTTTCCTTACATTACAATATGAGATCTAATTTGCATGTGGTGATCTCAGGAAGGTGGGCTATCCACATGAAAATAAAACTAAAAGTATAATTTTTACCTCCTATTTGAATTTTTGAATTATTCAATTGTAAAATGGTTGTTTATATTGTTGTATTGAGTTTTGTATGGATAATATAGGGGTAATGTTCATAGGTTTTTTTGCTTAATAAACACCCAAACCATACTTTTAGTACTTTGGGACTTTTTGTAGGTAACTTCTAGTTCAGCTATATGGGGTTTAGAAAAAATTGATCTTGTTCATCAAATTTTTCAATGAAAATAGGTTAGATCAAGTATATTTTCCTCCACTTTTATATTTTTTGACTTTATTTTGTATTATTCTATTACTTGTTTATTTGCACAATAATATCAAACTAACAAAATATGTATTTTAGAATAGCTTTTACTTTTTTTTTGCTTTAGCAACTATATATTGCTATTTTTCATATATCCCTTACGACTCATAGTTGACTCACATATGGTAACACTTGTGGTCCTTAGGAAGGGACAATATGTATTTGGAAAAAGAGCACTAACAATTGAATTGCAGGTGGTGGAGACATTTGTCCACCTAATTTGAGATAGGGATGAATTATCTTTGTTATTACTTGGGTAGGATAGGGGTGATCCACTCGACCAAGTATCTATGTTCCCTTCCAAATCCCTATTTTCCACTTTCTACCATCTTCTTTCATGCATGATTTATCCTAACACAGCCAAATTAGGACATATAGGTGAAATAATGGTACATGTTAACAAGTGTCCCCTAGATAGGTCTAAAAATCAGCAATATTGTTATTATGACTTTAAGTTAAAATTATGGTCATTGATCAAAACTTTGTATTTTCAGCATGTCATCAAAACCTTAACATATTTACATTCTTAGGGTTAATACGATGTCTTGTTTGGATTGAAAACGATGATTTTATAATCTCAAAAGGTGTAATCTGAACATTGGTTAAAAAGGAAAATTTGTTTCTCTATATTTTCTATAAATACCCTTTTTCATTCATCATTTTATCATCAATCCTACAATTGACAATATTTATGACTCAGAAGACTTATTTCTTTTCTACCTCTTCTACCATCGTAGAATCTTTGTTTGAATAATTTCTCTAGATCTTGCAAGTACCTTCAAATGCTTTGACCACTAGTTTGGTTCCCCCCACAGATGAAGATGAAGCTCTGCTATAGGACTTTGCAACTAATGATTGATCTTATCATCAATAGACATGGTTTTTAGGCTTCTCAAGTCCTCTAAATGATCTCGGGTGTTATCTCCTCTTGTACTATGGTGATGCCAACTAGGATTTGTTTATTAAGATTTATTTATATATTGCTACCAATATTGTTGTATTAGATCCTTGATGCCCTAATCCACCCTCAAAAATGAATCTTAGAGGGCTAGGTCATCAAGTCTTACTTTCTGCATTAGTCTCTAGAATGGATATCCTTATTGAGTAATATAGTATAGAAAGTGTTTGCTTTCCTTTTATCATTATTTCATTTCAATATAATGCTAGAATGGTGTTATTTTTTAATACTTCATTATTTTAGCATAGACTTATTGCATTGCTTGTTATGGTTTTTGTTAGCTGGTATACATAGTGCCAATTTTTTGTATAATAATGAACCTTGCATGTATCTTTAAATCATGTAACCAAGAGGCTAGCACCAAATTTTCCACGCTTGTAACTTACCATGATTAGTTTCATGCCTATAAAAATTCTATAATAGATGCAATAATACCATTCCAAACTTAGGAATGATTCTAAGAATTATATTTTAAAATTTTACTAGTCCTTTCACTTTATAGATTCTAAAAAATAATAGTAAGACTCCATAATGCATGATGCTTTAGCTTTGAAAAAGTCATCCAAATTTCATCAACTCCTTCAATTTTGATGAAGCTAACCAATAAATTCTTATTTGTTAAAAATTAACCCCAAATAGTATAAGCAAAGGGATAATAAAGAAAGAAATGGTTTGATGTTTCTAGATTCTACTTACATAAGGGACCCTTGAAAGTTCCATAATATCCTCTTTTTTGTAAACACTCACCTATAAGAAGTTTGATTTGGACCATTAACCAAAAAAATGTTGAGGCCTTAAAGAGGGCCTCAAGAGACCAAACATTCTTCCAAGAGAAGTTCCTAGGATTAAGAATTTTTTATTGCTCCAAGTCTTCTATTCCATCTTGACCAAATATCCGCCATTGTTTTATAATTAACATAAAAATAGGTAAATAAAAATTTTAAAACATATTTTTTAAAAACATTTATTATTTGTTTGATATTCTCTCCCTCAACAAAGTTGCTAATAGAAAACCATGTATTATTGTTGCTTACACCAAGCATAAGCAACCAACTTTTATTTTTTATCCAAAAAAAGAGGATAAGGCTTCAACCAAGCATCAAACCATAAACTACAAAATCCCTTCATTGATTAAACACATCATATTTTTTTTAATTGATTGTAAACATTCTAATATGAACTTCCATCGTGTTAAAGCCCTATGTAGGGTTTTTTTTCTTAACAATTTTATTTCATCTATAAAACCTAATATATTTTGAGGTAACATTTTTCCTAACTCTTTCCTTGATATTAGAATAATCTCCAACCAATTTTTGCCTCTAATTCTAAAATTATAAGTCCATAATTTTATTTTTTTGCCTCTAACCTTATTTTTCTTGTAACCCTTGTCCCACTTACAAAGAGAAAACTTGATTTTTTCCTCAAATACGTTTCAAAGAAAATCTCTTTGAATGATGTTAAATTTAGATTCTATAGCTATTTATAATCTTGAAAGTGACATTAAATATGTAGATATAGACTACAATGCAGTATTTATAATTTGTATCCTTCCATTCATGGTTAATAAATTACCTTTCCAAATTTCCAAACAAGATTTCATTTTATTCAAAATTGAGTCTCAAAGCTCCTTTCTTTTCTCAGAAAAAGAAATGATTAAATATGTTAATGATAATTTTCTAATCATAAACCCTAAAATGTACACAAGAATTCATTGTAAATCTAGGGCAGTGGTAATGAAAAAGTTCATAGATTTTGTGTATTAGTCAACTATTCAATGATCTTCTCATAGCATGATATTATTGATCTATTTTCCATGGTCTCATTGATTAAGGATGACCCAAAATATATGTATCATCAACAAAGTAGAGAATATTCAAAGGGAACATTTGTTATGACTTGAATATCTTTGATTTTACCTTCTATTTTTGCTTTGAGAAAGCTCTCCCTAATAAAGTATTTTTGCATTAAGTAGAATAAAGTATTTTGGATGTGATATAACAAAATCTAATCCATTCACACCAACCTACAAAACCAATTTTTTAATAATATCATATTGAAAACTCCAATAAACCCTATCATATGCTTTGTTTATATTTAGTTGAATTATTTTCATGGAATGAAGAGAATGGGTGGCATCTTGTGCAATATTACAAAGGCATAATTGATGAAAATTATCAAAACATTTTGTCTCGCCTTTTTTGGGAACTAATGCAATATAGGTCACATTGGTCTCACTTATAATCCTCTTCAACCATAGACAACATATGGCTCTTTAAGAAATTCTAAAAAAATAAACTGAAATTGCATGAAATCCATTAGGGCTAGGTAATTTATTAGGGTGGAAAGAGAAAATTGCCTCTTGTAGGTCCTCCATAGAGATATTTTTTATTAAAATTTTATTTTGTACTTGTACAATACTTAATGGAATAATTTGCAAAGCTTATCTTATGTCTCCTTACCTTGCCCAACTTTTGATATAATATCTTCAAAATAATTAATTGTTCTCTTCCTATTATCTTATTCTTCTCATCCCTTATTTGGACTTAAAATATTTTTTATTCATAAAAAGACAATTTTGTTTTGGTACTAGCATGAAAATTTTGGTATGTTTATCCCTTTCTTAAGTAATCTTTCGAGATATTTTTTGGCTCAAAATGACTCTTCCTTTTGTAATGCATAAATATAATGAGAAAAATTATTCTTTTTTACACAATTATCTTTATCCATTCCATTGATATATATGATCTCTTATAAATTGATTTAGGATGTAATTACCTCCTTTATTTTAAATATATTAGCAAAAGATTTTAAAACTTCATTTGACCCTTTAGGTATTTCATCTTTTCAATAAACATGTACATACATGATCCTTTTAATCTTGCTTTATCCCATCATAACCTAACCATTTAGAAAAAAAAAGTATCTTGTAACTACTGACTAAAAGAAAAATGGCTTTGGATAGTCATTATCGAGTAGATCATGTCCAAGAGAATGGGTATGTGATATGATCTTGCTTGCAATAAAATATTTGAAAGATTATATAATTTTTTTCAACCATGTGTTAGCTATTATTACATTATTTAATGTTGTATAATTATTAGGGAATGATTTATGATTTCACCTCATATGAGGATGGATAGTCACATCTCCCATGAGTGTAAGAGAAGATGAAAAGACAAAGTTGGAGGTGAAACACCAAGGGGTGAAAACACTAAAATATCTCTTGAAACTAAGAGACACATTATTGTATAAATATGTATGATGTGCATAAGTTTTGGTGGGTGAGAAATAATATTATATTGTTGTGATTAAAAATTGGTCTGCTTCCATTAATTCCAACATTTGGTATGAGAGCCATGGAGATTTATCTTGATCTATTGTAAGGTGTTCAAGAAGAGACAATAGTCAACATCCAACAGCATACCTTCTGTTGAAGAATTCGAATATTGAGTAAATATTTTTCAAACTTACTTTATAGATATTGTTTCCTGAGTGATAGCCATAGTTCATTCACTATTATTATAAATCTTTTGACATCCTATGAGCTCATATTATTCTAAATTCATGTTGTCCTCCTCACTATGAGTTTTCCCATGTCCAAAACTATTCCAAAGCATTATTTTCGATAGCCCAAAGTCTATAACATGCAATTCTATCCTCGTCTTCTCTAATATGTTTCTTAGGCTTAGTCCCTTAATACCTTTTAAGAATTTTTTACCATAGCAGGCAGTTTGTATTCATTCCTGTAGTCATTATCATTTTCTTAATCCTATTATGTAATAATTATTTGAAATTTTTTGGCAGAGCCTTATTAAAGAAAGAAAAATCTTTTTTTTTAAATGGCTCCATTTGACATAGTAGACAAAATAATTTCTAGAAATTTTGACTAAGTCATTATCACTCGAACGTGTAAGTGGAAGCATAGGAATTTATATTGGGGACGTGTTCATGGAGTTGTGGGAAGACATGTTGGAAGTGCTTATGTGGGTCCTTGGATTTTTTAAAATTTGAAGCTGGAAAATAAAATAGTCTTATGGTGAAGCTATGTTGGCTAGCACATAAGACATGGGTCTTCTGCTCCAATAAGGTCGCAAGTTCCAATCTCTCTACTTATATTTTCAATTGCAGCATTCCATTTAAAAATATTATGCCAATCGAGTATCATTATAATGTTCTCTTTTTAAGATATTTTTTGAGTAGTTGGACAGTTGGTATTTGAAAGAAAACGTAAAGTTTTCAAAGAAAAAAAGGTTAAGAGATCAATTCATATAAAAAAATAATAAAAAAGGGAACAAGTTGAAAGAAAAGGTTTTTTAGGGAGTTAAAAGGTGTGCATGTGCATTTTATTTTATTCGGAAAAAAAAAATTTAAGTCATGAAGGGTAAGAAGTTAGCATAAATATTTGAAAGAAAAATGAAAGTGTTTTTTTAAGGGGTCTTATAATTAGTAGTGAATTTTTGCAAAAAGGGTAATATTGTTTTTAAAAAGGATGCATTTTTGGTAGTGAATGACACCTTATTTTTCAAACAAATTTTATATCAAAAATAATTTTGTAAACAAAAATAAAAACATGTGCTTTGCATAAATATGGGTTCAGTATAAATGACACATTTGGCTTGCTTTTATATGTAATGATGTTGCATTAAATTATTGCATCTAAAGCCTAATACGGATGCCATAATGACATCTAGGCATTGAACCTATAAATTGTCAAAGAGAAATAAGGACACATTTTTGTTTTTTTGTTTCACTCTATTTTTACCCCATTCATCACTATCGTTAGACGTAAATCTTAAAATTGAGAAAATCTAAGTATATATGGAAGTTACACCCACGTATGAGGATTTTTCTTTAAACAAGAGTCATTGATAAGATGAATCATTTTTAGTGTTATCTTGGTACCATATATTATTCTCTTTCACATACCTTTAGGTGTCTCACATACAATCGCATATATCAAGAGGACTAGCTTCTTCCACGTACCCATGGGTATATAAGATGAGTGGGTTTATTGAAAGATTTGATATAAAGTATTTGTGGTATATAGAAAATGGGAACCATTTTGGGAGATATAAGAAGCCTTCACCCTAGTTACATCAAAAATATTTCTCATAGAATCTCAATTGCTCAAAGGTCCAAATTTTGCACCATGGAAGACAAAAATAAGAACAACACTAGTAGTCAAAAAACTCTAGGACATAGTGTATCGCTCCAAATTTTTCACACCCTTACCTTCAGGCTATAGGATCCGTGCCGGGAAGGGGGATGTGAAAAGGATGGCGCGGTATCTTAGACTGAGAGGCCTTGCGAAGGTCCCGCATCTCGGGGGAGGTGTATTATGGTGATTTTTCAACGGATGGTGGGTTCACCAGGAAACATTTAATGGCAGTTTCTACGCCTAGGTTGGGAATGTGTTTGATGTGTTTAGTTTTATCCTTAAACATTCAAGTCCTAGGTTTGGCCAAATGAATCTAAGTTACTCTATATGAAGATGCAGATTAAATGAATACAGAAAATAGAATTAAGATAGAAAACAGAGAAATTAAGCAATATTAAAAGGTCATACCTGATCCGGATGTCTGATGAAGATTTTGATTCTTGAAGCAGTCAAGATCGCCTCTGATTTGACAGGATCGTCTGAGATCTGACAAAATCGTCTGAGATCTGACGAATTCGTCAAAGACCTGCAAACAGAGAAATAGGTGCAAAACACAGCAAATACCACTATTCTAACAGAGGGAAAAAGTGTAAAATGATAATAACAATATCAAATTGAAAATTATAAACATAAACATGAATGCATTATACTGATTTAATGACAATTATAACATAATTATGCATTTGATCTAGATGGGTGAACTCCAAAATGCAAGATAGCATAAAATAATAAATAAACTAGCTAATTGCAGAATAAAACAGCAGATTGAAGAAAGGAAAATGCAAACTCTGGGCACTGATTGCCCCCAATGATGATTACAGTCAAAATCATCTCGCATTGATACGAAATCGTCTCTAATTCGACAGGATCGCCTCCGATCTAAATAGGATCGTCGACGACGATGTAAGCTTGCTCTAGCTGAAAAACACTAAGGTACCTACAACAAAATTTGAATAGAACTAATGCAAATAACAATTTGAGATGTCTTAATGCGTGTGAAGTCAAGTTACAGGAATTATCAGCCAGGGGGGTGCTAAGGGGAGGGCTTAGGATTAAATAAGCTTAGGAGGGAGGTTAGGAGGTTGGAGATCATCCCTATTTGGGAGATCTCCAACGGGGAAGGGTCTCTAACGACGCAAACACGCTTCTACCCGGATTAGAGACGCCGTTGGAACAGAGACTAATTATGCAAAATCAATTTTGGGACAAGATCGTCTGGACGTCCTAGCCCAGATGAAATCGTCCGATCTAAGGCGATATCGTCTGATCGACGACGATATCGTCAAACGGTCAAAACAAACTCTAAAAATGACACGAGAAAGGAGGAAACGGATTAAGCGACAGTTAACGGGCGATTTTGGAGGTTAAAATTTGAATTTGAATTATTTACTAGGGTGAATGTAATTACTAAGGTTTTACTACGCCAATTTTAGGGTGCTACATTTTGCCCCCTCTTTAGCGAATTTTTCAAGAAAATGCATTAAAGATGAGTTCTTCTCGATCTACGAGAAAGCAAAAATTATTCCCATTTTTAGGCGACGATTCTTGGTCGAATCGTATGACAGCTTACTATGGTGCCCCCTCCGTGTTTTTACCCAAATCAAACGTTTGAGGTAAAAACGCGAAAAAGCAAAATTTTAATTGTTTTTAATTATGTTTTGAATAAAATTAAGAAAAATAGGGTAAAACCCTAATTCATTTTTACTGTTCATTTTTCTTGTTTTTAGAGCTCTGCAAGCAAAAATGGTGGAGACAGCACACAGATCAACAGAGGTCCGGCGCGGGCTACGGGTAAAAGTCTAAACTTAGCTTAGAATGCTTGAATTTGAATTTACATGCTTGTTAGGTGAATTTTGATCAATTTTTGAGCATCGCGGCCATTTTTGGGCCGTCGACGTCGTCGGGATGAAATCGTCCCGATTTCGACGAAATCGTCTCAATTTTATCGATTTCGTTCAAGGGCAAAATCGACGAAAGGGGGACGATTTCATCAAATTAAGGACGATTTCGGCTTGCGAAATCGGAGATGATTATGCTCAAATTGGGGATGATATCGTCCAATTATGGACGATATCATCAGTTGTATAAAATTGAACTTATTTTAACTTGCATTTTTAATTAATGATTTTTATTGTTTTGTTGTTTATGTTGCAGAGAGGATTGCTAAAGAGCAGAGAATGGAAGTACGGGGGTTGAGAGATGACTTGGCCGCTCTATCACAGGCAGAGCGGGATCAGCTAGCTTAGGCCGGCTTACAACATGTGGCAGAGATGCCACAAGTTTCTACAGACATGGGGCTACTGACAGCCCTGGCAGAGAGGTGGTATCCGGGTTCTTCCTATTTTTGGTTACCCACAAGGGAGATGACTCCCACATTGGAGGATGTATGGAGGATTCTGAGGATCCCCATACAAGGACGGTTGATCACTCCTATGGCCAACTAGGGCCATGCTATGATGCGATTGTGTGGTGACCCGAGCTTCGCCCTGGAGAAGGGCAGAGTGAACATCAAGTCATTGCATCAAATGCCTAGGGCATCGAGACTCACATAGGTTTTGGCCAAAGTGGTGGGTGGACTTCTGATGTGCCACCAGAGCGGGTGCAGGGTACCATGGGTGCTAGCAGATGTGATCTGCGACATGCGAGACCATGGTTACAGGTTCTCTTGGGGTAGTTTTGTTCTATGTCGACTGTACAAGATCCTGCATGGGGTCGTGTACAAGGGCGGCCGATGTTTGGTTATGACATCGCTTCTACAGGTTTGGTGCTGGGAGCACATTGCAGTGTGGAGGCCGGTAGGGCTTCCTTTGATAGGGATTGATAGGGAGAGGCCCCGAGTTTTCTACTGGTGGCTCTAGAGAGGGTCACAGTGGCGGATTGATCTGTCGATGTCCCAAAGACTGCTGGATGACCTTGTCCCAAACCAGATCACCTAGAGGCCATGGCGAGAGCACCCAGGGTGGGCCGAGGATGGACAGGAGCTGGCTCGCATTAGGCGAGTCTGTTGGGTGCGGATGGAGAGGGGAGAGGTGGAGCTCCACCGCTACGACCAAGTTTTGCGATAGTTCGGTCTACAGTAGGGGATCCCATCTCTCAGGGATTACGAGTTTTCCCATACTGTCTGGGATAACACTACGATCAGCGAGGCTCCAGATATGCAGCACTTCTAGAGTTAGGACTCGGACGATGCCCCCATTCAGCCAGTGGATGGGGACGATGTAGGGGTAGCCGATGGCTACGATGCCTGGTACACAGGCATCCACCCTCCTCGGATGACGAGGGCTCAGGGTTCAATTCATGCAGTTGTGCGTCGGATAGGGAGGCGGTGCCAGGCAGCTATTGAGGCGGCCTAAGGTCACAGAGAGAGAGGGCAGAGGAGACCACAGGCACAGGAGAGGCCACGACAGCGGGAGAGGAGGGCAGAGAGACCCCCTTCTCCACAGAGAGAGAGGCCACCATCGCCCGATAAGGGCAAGGGTGTTGACACCGGGGAGAGTAGCGAGACAATGACTCTCCGAGCGAAGACAGTCCATCTCCAAGCACAGGTGCAGACCCTACAGGAGGAGGCTGCACGACACCGAGCTGAGGTGACATAGCTCAGAGATGAGATTGCACGCCTCAGAGCATGGGGCGGAGGGGCGAGCACTAGGGAGCTGGCATGGGCTATTGCCCAAATCACTTTCTACCAGACATTATACTATCAGATGGTGCCAGAGGAGGATAGACTACCACTACCGGCTAACATCACAGATCCGATCCGGATTGGGTCGTCGAGGACTTCGTCCCGATCGACGACTAGGACTCGCAGTACCACTCATACTGCGATGGGGCCACCTCGTCCACCTCAGGGCGGGGGAGGAGATGAGGCTGAGAGCTCGAGGGGTTCTCGAGGCTAGACTACCGCACGACATTGTACAGATTGATATGATAGCATTTATTATTTTTTGATAGAGGATTGAGTATGCCGAGGTACAGATTGTGGCATACCAATCCAGTTTTGAGATGATGTATATATTGTTGATATATATATGAGATGAGATATGTTTTTGATCATATGACTTGTGTCTTATGTATTTTTATGATGCTTTTAATGTTTTGATTGATTGATTTGATGATTCATGTAATTACGTCATTGGAAATATTATGGTTTGAATGTCATGCTTGTAAAATTTAAATGAAATAATCTGATAGAACAAATTGGTTGTTTGTGATGTGATGTGATAAAAGATAAAAAGAGACTTCTAACAATAATTTCAAAGGACATTGTCGCTATTATAGACCATTTCATGGAGTCGCCGCTCACTCGGTCGTCAAGCTAATCCCAGTATAGAAATATTGTTAAAAAGTAAAAGAGTGCTTAAGAGACTGTCTTAAGACTTTGGTGCAATGGTGCAAATGATGATGATGATGGTTTGTTTTCAGATTTTCATAAAAATAGTATGCATGAAATAATGTTAAAATGATTTTTGCTAGGCATAAATTCCTAAGTGTGATAAAATTTTTGGATAATTCCCTAGGAATTATACCATCATTGCAAAATTGAAGGTTGACATAATGACATGAAATAGTGATAATGTGTTTGCTTTTTTAAAAGCATAATTTGTGTAACATAATGATTGAAGTCATATGTTTTTCATGATTTTTAAATAAATGGGGAATAAAAATTGTTACAATGGTTTGCGCTAGGCATAGAATATGTAGGTATAGACTTATACCATCATCGCGAAATCCAAAAAGAGATAGTTTTATTGCATGGTTGATTTTTAATAAACAAAAAATATGAAGAGGAAGACTTGCGCTAGGCATAAAATTCCAATTTTGGTTTTAGAACTATACCATCATCGCGAAAGTCAATAATATATATATATATATATATATATATATATATATGTGTGTGTGTGTGTGTGTGTGTGTTTTGATTGTATGGTTTGAAAGAAATTTTGATGTTTCTATTATGCATGTAGTTGTCTTTATACTAAACAACTATACTTGAAGAAGAAAATGAATTATTCCAAACAATTTGCAAAAAAAATATTTCAAAGTACTTTAAAGACAAAAGTTAGATTTATAAGGGATCCCATGTGCATATGTGAGTTCATTTCCAATCTTGATTTATCATAATGATACACAAAATCTCTCAAATATAAAATGTGTGTGCAATTGCTATGTTCATTTACCAATTTTGAGCAAGATAATATGATACAAGTGATTTGAATGAACCAAATAAGTGTTCATTAACCATGATGTAGATGCATATAACCATACTAGACTACTATGTAAGTCGGATTATCAAGAGCTAGCTAATCCATAAGCAGACATAGGTCTGTACAAAAGAAGGTCGCTAATGTGATAGACATATCGCCACGCTAGGAGTTACCCAAGGCCAAGCAGGTTGGGCACAAACCACCTGTTATGGGGCTTACCTCATAGTTTTCGAATAATTGAGAATTCTAGGGATTCAAGCTCATCAACCCTTCTTTTCTTTTCAAAGGGTAGGGAAAGGGATTTTATTGCTTTCTTTTTTCTTTCTTTTGTATTTTTGCTTGATTTTTGAGATAATGCTTGAAACATTGCTGTAATGATATAAAATAACATTTTTTTTTCTCTTTTTCTTGAACTTTGCTTTTGTTTTTTTGTTCTATACTAGGGATACTTGCTCGGATTAGCTGTAGAGCAAGGGATTTTTATTCTGGGTAGGGGTGAGCTTGTCCTTTTTCCAATTCTCAAAGATTCTAGACCATGTGCATGATAGGATAGCAGGGAAAACTTTTTGCTCAAGAAACCACTTCTACTATGTAGCAAAGCATGGAAATTACAAATATAATCATTTTATTGTGAAAGGATGTGCTTGGTTTAAGTAAATAACAAGATCAATTCTCTGTGCTCAAACGTTATTTAATTGAATTTTGTGGACTTTGATATAAGAGAGATTAGTAATCATGCCAGATAAAATCAAGATATTTATTTTTGTGAGTGTGAAAGTGAGGGATTCCAAATAAATGCTAATTTATCCAAAATAATTTGAAACATATAATTGCAACATTTGTAAGCAGATATATATAAATAAATACTGTTTTTGAGAAGCTTTGAGAATGTTGACTCTCTCTTTCTTCTTTATATTATTTTGGTTTCGAAAGAGTCAAGAATATTGCTGTTTTGATTTTTATTATTTTTGAAAGAATTAACAAGTGCCAAATAATTTTGAAGATTTTGATGATTATGAATGTTTTTGGTGTTTTTGAATTTATAAATTGAAAGAAATACAAGATAGTGATTTTGAAATATTTTAAACAAATATATACAAGGATGAAATGACCAAATTTATACATAGTAACGTTTAAGATGCAAAATATTCATGGGTTCTTTAAGTTCTTTACCATCTAAGGTAGATAATTTGTATGCTCCTGATTCAAATTTAGCAGTGATAATGTATGGTCCAAGCCAATTGGGCTCAAATTTACCTTTAAGGTCCTTAGTTGCATTAGTATTTTTTTTGAAGATTTTGAGGATTTTGATTTTTTTTTTGTATTTTGATTTTAATTTATGAATTGAAATTGGTGGTATATACAAGATGATCTATATACACTATACAAGGTTATTTGAGTATAGCATGTCTAAGGTTGCTTCAAAATCAAAGGAGGTTTTGAAGGATAATTTGGTTGAGGTGAAGGTAAGAACAAAAGGTGATGAATAAAAGGTAGTGATAACAAAAGCTTTGTTATAATGTAGAATAATGTAGCAAAAGATTTGACTTTTATATGTGTAAAATTGATCATATTACAAAATAAAATGTAAGAAGGATAAGAAAGTTCTTGATTCTTATCACTATATTCCAAGTCTTGATAAGATGGAAGGAGCATATGTGAAAGATATACATGGATGTTATTTGGTAAACAAGGATGATCATATATGGATGAAGAAAAGTGATGGATAGAAGATAATTGTGACAATAGAGAATGTATAGAACTTGATGTTTCAACCGTTAAATATTCTTCAAATGGTGTTGGGTCACCTATACAATCAAATGGTGTTGGGTCATCATGTATGGTAACAATTTTATTTGCAAGTTCAAACTTCAAACATTGGTGAAGAGTGGAAGGGACAACCCTCATCGTATGAATCCAAGGACTTCTAAGAAGTAGGTTGTAAGGTGAAGGGCAATATGCTACATAAAACAGAGTATCCAGGATCTTGGATCCAATATTAAGGGGAAAAATTATAGTACCTTGAGCTTCTTGAATTTCATTGTTAAAATATTTTATAATAACATTTGATTCATTAATATCTTCTTCCTTTATTTTGAGTTTTTGGAATAATTGATAAGTGCATAAATTAAGAGAGGAGTCATTATCTACCATGATAGTTTTAACAGGTGTTTCTTTACTAGATCATAATAAAAGATAGTAGTCTTCTTGTGGAGTAGAGGAAGGAATCTCCTCATCATAGAATGAAATATGGTTAACCTCAAGAGGGTTTACACCATTAATTATGTTCTTAGAGAAAATATGATGAGGAACAAATTGTTGGCTAGGTATTTTGAACAAAATTTCCTTGTGATAAATTTGTAATACTTCTAAAAGGGATATCTTTGCTTGAGGATTAATCACTTGTTGTTGGCTATCAAAGTGGATTTCAGATTGAGATTTTGATTCTAAAGATGAGCTTTCTATGCTTACATTCCATTTTGTATCATTCTCTAGAGCCAAAGATAGTTTTGAAGGTTGGTCAAATGAGGAATCCATATCTTGAATATCGGATTGAGTTGATTGAACTTGAGGTTGCTCATTTGTAGTTTCTATTACAATATTAGTAATATCATCATGATGGGACACATTAACATGCAATATTTGATTGGTTTCTTGTTGTTGATAATTGAATAGGGGTTCTTGGGAGATCTCCATGTCTTGATTGATTATTGGTATTTGTTGTGTAGGAGTTTGATTGTTTACTGAAGATTTATAATCAGTTGTAGATTGTAATTCCTTTATATTAAAAAGACCCTTATCAATCAAATCTTGAATTGCACATCTTAAATCTTTACAATTTTGTGTCATATGTCCATCTACTCTATGATATTCACAATGTAGCTCAAGTTTAAACCAATATGTTGTGGTATCAAGTTGTCTTATGGAAGGGAGTTCAATCCTATTTGTATCAAGTAAATGCTTGAGAATTATATCCATTGGTTGATTGAGCTTTGTAAATGTACGTGATGAAGGTTTTTGAGAGGTTTTTGATATGTGCCTTAGGAGTTCAGTCATAAAAGGACCTAATGGTTTCTCACCTCTACTTTCTTTATTATGGGTTGAATGATGATAGGAAGATTGCGAAGTATGAGGTGAGTGCATGGTAGAATTGGAAGAATAAGTATTTTCTTGTTGAAATGGATGTGTTGTATTGAAAGAAGAATATTGAAAAGGTGGAGGAGGATTGTATGTGGATCGATAGACATAATATGGATATATGGGAGAATAGATAATATCGTTATGAAGAGGATTGGCAAAGGGATTGTCCTGTTGGGGTAAGGATGAAAAATGAGAAAAGTGTGATGGAGGTGGTGTTGAATAGGGATGAGGTTGGTCATAATCAACAAATGTATTTGGCTGAATTCTTCCAACATTACCAATGGGCTCATATTGATTTGAGTAAAAACTCATGGTTTCTTTAGTACTTCTAAAAGTAATATTTAGTATCTACTATTTAGAATTGAATCTAAAACATACAAACTTGAAATGATGATTTTGCTATTTTTTTTCTTGTATATATATATATATATATATATATTTTTGTTTTTATATTTTTGAATCAGAAAGATGCCTATGTTATTCACGTCGGGTTCACCAAAATGTATCGCTCCAAATTTTTCACACCCTTACCTTCAGGCTATAGGATCCGTGCCCGAAAGGGGGATGTGAAAAGGATGGCGCAGTACCTCGGACTGAGAGGCCTTGCAAAGGTCCCGCCTCTCGGGGGAGGTGTATTATGGTGATTTTTTGATGGATGGTGGGTTCACCAGGAAACATTTAATGGCAGTTTCCACGCCTAGGTTGGGAATGTGTTTGATGTGTTCAGTTTTATCCTTAAACATTCAAGTCCTAGGTTTGGCCAAATGAATCTAAGTTACTCTATATGAAGATGCAGATTAAATGAATACAAAAAATAGAATTAAGATAGAAAATAGAGAAATTAAGCAATATTAAAAGGTCATACCTGATCCGGATGTCTGATGAAGATTCTGATTCTTGAAGCAGTCAGGATCGCCTCTGATTTGACAGGATCGTCTGAGATCTGACAAAATCATCTGAGATCTGACGAATTCATCAGATGAATTCGTCAGAGACCTGCAAACAGAGAAATAGGTGCAAAACATAGCAAATACCACTATTCTAACAGAGGGAAATAGTGTAAAATGATAATAACAATATCAAATTGAAAATTACAAACATAAACATGAATGCATTATACTAATTTAATGACAATTATAACATAATTATGCATTTGATCTAGATGGGTGAACTCCAAAATGCAAGATAGCATAAAATAATAAATAAACTAGCTAATTGCAGAATAAAACAACAGATTGAAGAAAGGAAAATGCAAACTCTGGGCACTGATTGCCCCCAATGATGATTGCAGTAAAAATCGTCTCACATTGATACGAAATCGTCTCTGATTCGACAGGATCACCTCCGATCTGAACAGGATCGTCTGCGACGATGTAAGCTTGCTTCGACTGAAAAACACTAAGGTACCTGCAACAAAATTTGAATAGAACTAATGCAAATAACAATTTGAGATGTCTTAATGCGTGTGAAGTCAAGTTACAGGAATTATCAGCCAGGGGGTGCTAAGGGGAGGGCTTAGGATTAAATAAGCTTAGGAGGGAGGTTAGGAGGTTGGAGATCATCCCTATTTGGGAGATCTCCAATGGGGAAGGGTCTCTAATGGTGCAGACATGCTTCTACCCGGATTAGAGACGTCGTTGGAACAGAGACTAATTATGAAAAATCAATTTTGGGACAAGATCGTCTGGACGTCCTAGCCCAGACGAAATCATCCGATCTGAGGTGATATTGTCTGATCAGCGACGATATCGTCAAACGGTCAAAACAAACTCTAAAAATGGTGCAGGAAAGGAGGAAACGGATTAAGCGACAGTTAACGGGCGGTTTTGGAGGTTAAAATTTGAATTTGAATTATTTACTAGGGTGAATGTAATTACTAAGGTTTTACTGCGCCAATTTTAGGGTGCTACACATAGTTATTGGTGATTAAACTCGACTTGCAAAGACACCAACTAAGCAAAATATGATGGAGATGCGAGGGCACTTATGCTCATTATTTTTGGAGTGGTAGATGAAATACAACCACATATCAATGAAGCAAAAATATAAAAAATGCACATGACATACTTTATACTATATTTGAATAAATAAATGAAGCCATGATCCTTCATATTTAGTCCTAACTATATACATTAAGGGTCCAATATGGAGAGAATATAGAACAATTTCTAAAAAAAGTTATAGACTTAAAGATAAAACTGAATAGCATGGGAGTAAATATGGATGATAAGCTCTTAGTCTATGTTGTACTTAGAGCTCTCCCCAAATCATTTCAAACATTGGTTATATATCCAAGTATCAAATAGAAGGGTTTTATTTGAAGAATTGGTAAACATCCTTCAATATCAAGAAATAGAAAATCAATTAACATATGAGTTGTCCAATAATGCTCTTATCTCCACAAAGAAACCATAAAAATATTCAAAGGGTTCTACTTCATATTCATCACAAAACAACCTCGATTAGGGAGGTATTGTCATATTTGTGAAAAAGGACATGACACCAAGTTTTATAAATACAATTCGATGACTTGTGAGGCTCAATTTTGTAGACCTATTTAGAAGAAGCAACAGTTTCAATCGCAATATCAACAAGGGCATATTGTTTAGAAGGAATTTGAATCAGATTGTGAAGAGTGTGAAATAGCACATAAGGTACTCATGGCCAAGGAAGTGATAAAAACAAGAAATAAAGGGATCAATAAACAAGCCAAGAAACAAAGTGAAATTCAAAAGTGTGGGTCATAAAAAACTAGTGAAGATGGAGAATTTTCAAAAACTAGTTGTTTATAATCAATCTTCTAAAGACTGAATACTTATGAAGAGTAGTTTTAAAATGGTGTAACAATATTTACTGGTGTAGTGAGAAGAATGTGCATGGCATTATTCACTCTTGACATTCTTTAGGTGTAATGTAGAAAACATATTAAAATAATTTTAAAAATAAAAGAGAAGCCCATGAAGACAAGTGTTTGTTGTGACACAAGTGGCCTTCTTCAAAAGATAGATTTTACTTATGATATAGGTGATTTGAAGCCTACAGTGGAAAATGTATGTTGTGATACAAGTGATCTCATATGAAGGATAGATATAACCTGTAATACCAATAATTTAAATATTGTTGATAAGAGAAGAGTTTGTGTAACATGATTGTATTGGCCATGACAAAAGCCATGTTTCATAGTTCAAAGTGACAATGATAGTTCAAATTGTGTTAAAGATCATTATGATTATGATGTATGGTATTTGAATATTGTTGTTGATAGTGATAGAGACTATAGTGGAGATGAGGAAATTGGGTATTTTGAAAAATATACCAAATGAATTGGTTCAAAACAAATGAGAAAAATGAATTAGAATGGTACACATTTAAGAAGATATGGGCAAGATATGAAAATATCCATAATGTTAGACATAAGACTAAATAATGAAGGCATTGGATATATTGGCCAAGAAGAAATCAGTAACACTAAATTTGTAAAAAAATATTCATATGCAGAGAATGAAGCTCTTAGGATGAGTTGTTGCAGTCATTATGGAAAATTTGGATATGTGACAACTAGATGTTGGAACCTGAATCCTTATGAGATTTGTGGAGGTAATAACCACTCTAAAAGAAAGTGTTGGCACAAAGATAAAGTGACCGAAAAAATACATATGAATTCTGGATGGATGAATGTGTCATAATGTAAAAAAGTAAAAGAATTGTTGAATAAATTCTATAGAAGACAACAAAATTTGGTGGTTGAAAAACATCATAGTTTGTCAAACTTAAGTTTTTCCATGAAGCAATGTAATCCTGGGAAACTTGAAATGAATGACTTTTATATCAGAATATGATCTAATCTATGCTCAAAAGGCCTATAGTGACAATATTTGCAGTGAAACATTATGGAATATATTGACTATGTGGTCAAAATTTAGTGGTAATACCCCATAGATGATGACCTAAAGGTATATCTAGTGGTTGACCTAGAGGTGATGACCCAAAGGCAACCCAGAGAATGACCTAGAGGTAACCCAAAGGCAATGACCCAAAGGCAGACCCTAAGACCAAAGAGGTAGACCTAGTGGATATTACCTCAAGCAAGAGCCAAAGATATAACCAAAGCCGAAGCTAGAACTAAAACCGAAGCTAGAACCAAAGCCAAAGCATAATTCTAGTTTACCAACCCTAGGAATTATGGGGGATAATGATCTGTATAACAATTAATGTAATAAGGAGAGATGTTAGCTATTATTACATTATTTTATGTTATGTAATTATTAGGGAATGATTGATTATTTCACCTCATATGAGGTTGGATAGTCACATCTCCCAATGAGCATAAGAGAAGATGAAAAGATAAAGTTGAAGGTGAAACACCAAGGGATGAAAACAATGAAGAGTCTCTTGAAAGTGAGACACATATAAATATGCATGTTGTACATAAGTTTTGGTGGATGAAAAATAATATTATATTGTTGTGATTAAAATTTGTTCGCTTCCATTGATTCCAACACCATGTATTAGATAATTAAAACTTGTCTAGTTTTTATGTTGTATGAGTTTTCCTAATAAGTTTATTATCTCGTGTATATTGAAATATTGAAGGAATAGCATCCCAATGGCCATTTTATTTAATAAAAGAAGTAAAATCTCTCATTGATGTAGACCATCCAAGAGCACCACCCTTCCTTTTTTAAGGAAAAAAACAATGTTGAAGTCCCCAAAGAATCCATAGATCATAGGTATAAATCATCAATAAACTTTAATATAAATAAGCGAAGGTTCTTCCAACATCTATCATGAATAATAATTGTTGGAGCATACACATTTATGACTTGAAATTTGGTATTTTTCTCTTCTTGAAAAAGACCAATCACTCAATTACTTATTGCTTTTGGAAATTGTTTGTCAATATGTGGTTTTCTCATGTTGTTGCAATATCTCTCGATGCTCCTATAGTAGAAATAGCTAGACTACCCCATATTCCAAATCTTTTTGAATACATCCTCACATTTCTCGCAACTTCTTTTGTTTCTTGTATTAATCTCCTATTAACGCTTTCTTTACGGTTTATTCATACCCCTAACATTTAAATATATCATGTTCATCATCACATTTTTTATTATTTGTGGGCTTTCCATCTCATCAATCTCTTATTTTTTTGAACTCTCATAATGTGAACATGGTATCTCATTCTAATACCCAAAGTCAAATATTTAGTTTCTTGCAAGTGTTTTCTTAAAACTAAATCTAATGCGTAAAATGAAGTTCACACTTATAAAACTAGATTAATTGTTGGAGGTTTTCATTAATTTAAAGGTATAGATTATGATGAAATATTTGCTCTCATTGTAAATTGCCCACAATTAAGTTAGTATTAGCTTTAGTTGCAAAGATGAATTGAAAAATGCATCAAATAGATTTTACAAGGGCATTTTTAAAAGGAGAGTTGCATGAAGAAATTTTCATGTTTTAGTTGTTAAGAAAGGTAATGAGATTTTAGTTTGTAGATTAAAAAAAAATATTTATAGTTTGAAGTAATCTCTTAAATATTGGTATTACAAAATTAATAAATATTTTATTTCTTAAGGCTTTCCTGAATGTAAAAATGATTACAATCTTCAAGTCAAAAATTGAAGTAATCAAAAAAAAATTGAAGTAATCAAATTATTATCATTGATTTGTATTTAATAATTTAATTATTACATTAGTGACCCTTCTTTAATTTATGATACTAAGTCTTAGATTAAACATTCAAAATGTGTGATTTAGGCATGTATTTATTTTTAGGATTGGGAGTTCGATAAGAACCAAACAAAATTCACATTTTTGAATTAAAATATATTTGAAGTTTGATAACTAAATTTCATATAGATGTTAAAGGTGTTTTTCCTTCTTGTGAATTATGAATTAAGTTGTTGAATAATTGGAATTCTGATTATATTGATATTAAGATTTATAGACAAGTTGGAAGTTTAAATTAGTTGACAAATACGTAGACCTAGTATTGCATTTTGTGTAAGATTAGTGCTTAGATTTATACCAAACCCCCAAAAAGCACATGTTATAGCAACAAAAGTAATTCTTAAATATGTTAAAGGAACTTTAAATTATGGACTTGAATATGGCTCTTCATTGTTGTTTTAAGTGGTTAAATAGATTCAAATTAAGAAAGAGATTATAACAATCTAAAACCTATTAATGGTTATTGTTTCTTTTTGTTTTGATGTAATTTCTACCAAGAATAAAAAGATAAGGCAATTCCACTATCTTCAATTAAATTTGAATATAAAGGGTGCACAAGAGCTTCAAAGGAAATAATTTGGTTAAGATGACGACATAAGTTTTGGACTTCATCAATCAAATGGCATTAGCTCAACTAGTTAGATTCCTCAACATTCAAAGAGGAGATCAAGGTTTGAATACTGCTAAGCAATAGATGGATAATAGCCAAGCTTTGTTGTAATACCACTATGTGGTGATGATGTAATACGGGTGGGGTTTGTTTCAATCTCGTATAACCAATTGAAAAAAATGGACTTCATCAAGATTCTTCTGCATTTGTTTATGACAACCAAAGTGCACTAGAGTTACCAAAAAATCATATTTTCATGCTAGAAGCAAACAAATTGAGCTTCATTATCATTTTATTAGAAAATTGGTTGATTCAAAGGAAATTCATCTTTTGTATTATCCTACAAATATTCAAATGGTTGATACTTTAGCTTGTAAAGAGAATTTTTAGCTTGTAATTAATTAGGTCTAAAATAAGTTTGACATCAAAGGGGAGTAGTATTAATGTCAATCTTCTTAATGCCAAGAGTTTTGACGATATTAACATTTATTTGTACTTTGACAAATATTTATTAGTCTTGTTTAGGAGAATATCATGTGTAAAAGGAATCCCTCCTACACTCTACATGAGATCACTTATCCATAGATGAGGAACTTGTGTTGACATTTATTATGTAATTTTAAGATAGGTGTCATATGATAACACTTGAGTCACATATCTTATGCAGTTTAAAGTTGCATGTTGTTCAAGATTCTTTTTTGTATGGGATTTTAAGACACTTAGGCACACACTATTAGGAAGGTGAAAGCAGTAACTTAAAGCTTGCAACTTCTTTGTTCCATATCCTCCTGCAAAAATGGGTGTAGTGTACTCTTTAAAATTGAGAGCACTATCTTATCTCGTATTGTAACTCTATATAGCAAGGATTTGAGCATTTTGTCTTCCTCATTGTTCACGTTAGTATTTTCCCTTTGTTTTCTCCTGAAAAATAGTCTCCTCTCTTATGTATTCACTTATTTTATGTACAACATTAAACAATACATTTTTTTGTTTTTTATTATTATTATTTTAAAAAAGGCTTTAAAAGGGTCCCCCATCCTTTTACATGAAAAGCAAGCTAGAAACCAAAGGGGTCTCAAGGCAACAAAAACCACTAAAGGCTAGAAAAGCTAGAGCCCTATTGAGCTTGCAGTTCTGTTCATTTTTCATATGGGGCAGTTATGTTCCTTTGATGTCCCAAACTAATCTAGAAGCCTGGGTGTAAGAAGAGAATCTATTGTTGGTTTTGGCTCAAAACTGATCTCCACTGTTGGTCTGTGTTTATCTGTTCGGGCATAACTAGTTCAAACAGACTAACTTGAAGCTGGTTGAAAATAGCCTCAGAGTTCCTTTATTTTCCTTTGAAGATTCTGCTATTTTCCTTTATTTAGGCTCCATGCCAGTTTCTTCTCCTTGCAAGGAGGGATTCATTGACACCACCAGTCAAGGATTTCTTTGGTCATGACCCAGGATACCTTTGTAGTCTTCATCCATTGGTTTCATGCAACTTGAGTAAATGGACGTTTCATGAATAGGTGATTTGTTGTCTCTTCATTTCTTTAGTTATAGTAACAATACATTTTTTAGGTATAGTAACCTATGTTTTACAATTTAATACCGACCTAAATTGCACTTCAAAACTCTTCATTTCTTTAGTTATAGTAACAATACATTTTTTAGTTATAGTAACGTATGTTCCACAATTTAATACCAACCTAAATTGCACTTCAAAACTCTATGTCTAAATGGGATGGCTCATTGCTTACCTTTTCAATGCAAAAAGCATTCACCATTTTTAGGCTCTTTAATGTGCATGAGGCTAAAAAGAATTCATTAATCACTTCAAAAATATCATGGCGCTTCTTTGAGTTTAACAATCCTAAAATTAAAGATTCTTTAAGAGCATTAATAATAATTGTTGTCTTTATTCTTATCCTTTACTTTCCTCAAATTACTTTATTTTCTTTGATTCAACTTCCTTTTGAAAAAGAGACCCCAATCTATCATTTATTAAATAAATTATATTAATTAATCTAGATTTTATATTTACAATTAAATGAATAAAATGAATGTATTTTTTTAATTTTAATACTTAAATTTACGTTTTTAATTCATTTAAATTATTAAAAGATGATAAAAGTCATACTGAATATGTTGTCTTGGCTTTCCAATTTTTCTTATTTAACCTTTATGACTTGCCAACCCAATGTTGATCATTTTTTTTGTTGGTAAAAATTTATTGAATCAATAAAATCATACAAGAAACAGAGAATCCCAAAACAATAACCCTTACAAGGGCCGAAGAAAGAGACCCCCAAAACCACCGAGCACCCGACCAAAAGACACCCAACAAACAACAACCTCAACCAAGCATATCCGCAAGAAGCAAATTAGCAAGATGATGAGAACAATCCAATGGGAACTGATTCCATTCCCTAATATGCCGGTCTTCCATATCCGCATGAAGCAAATTAGCAAGATGATGAGAACAATCCAATGGGAACTGATCTCATTCCCTAATATGTCAATCTTCCTGAAACTCAAAAGCTCATTTTGTCGACAATTAGCCACACCATTCCATTCCTTGGGAATATGAACAAAAAAAATAAACTCCAGATGCCGACAAATTTAAATGATCTGACGAGCCACTAACGCCAGCTGCTAATGAACATTTGAAAGACTATGAGTCTTCCACAAATTAATAATAATCTAAGAGTCCGACTCAGATTATCTTCTGTCATCCCAGAGGATAACCTTTTTTCAAAGCAAAACGAATAGCAAGGGCCTCCATGTAATTATTAGTTTGCTTCCCTTATAACAGGAGAAAATGAAAAGTGTTGCACCACTACTATCTCTCCCTAACACCACCAATACCTGCATACCCAGGATTCCCTTTGGAAAAACCATTAGTATTAATCTTAAACACCCCCGAGGCGAAGGATGTCATCTGCCATCTCTCTGCACTTTTTGATTGAGGCCTCTCCTCCCGATCAATAAAGGACAAGTGTCATTCTCCATTAAACTCAGGTCCTACATCATCAATATCTCAGACTGTGCCAAAGGAAGACTAATCTAACATTTAGAAGAAACAGTTTCTTGGATCATACCAATAATCCTCTACCAAATTTGCTAAACAGTTAACTTTCTACCTTGAAAAAATCTTCGATTTCTTTCAAGTCAAATCTGTCATATAATATATGAGGGACCAATACTCCACGCAACTTGAAGAAAGAAAACCTTCGCAAGAGGTCTTCCTAAACTCCTCAAAACTCAACAAGAAAAGAGGCATGAGAACAAAACTGTTTCCACGCCCTCCAAGATGTCAAATTTCCCGCGCAAACGAACTCTATGCCCTAATAATGCTCACTTTGAATCCATTGTAGGAATGTCCACAGACTACACAAATCTATTATATCACATGGTATACGCAAGTCAAAAATAAATGTAGAGTAACTCATAAAATAAAAGAATATATAATAGCCTTCTGATAAGGAAAATTAACCTATCTAATAAAAATTGTGAGGCTATTTTGTTTCAACTTTAGTTAAACTATCTAAAAAAATTTACAAGGTTCATTCTCCCAAGAAGTTATTTATGAAATATTTGTACTTTGGACAGGGATTGACTATGCTTGTAGCCTTGATGATGTGTCCTGTAAGTCGTGCATGTCCATTAAACTATTATCGTTTAGATATCATAATAATTTTATTTTTTTATTAATATTTAAATAAAAATAATTAAATAATATTAATTAGTGTTAAAATGTGGGTTTTTAAAGGAAGATTTTCGTTTAAATCTTATTAAGTGATATTTACCAAGTGATATAATACTATTATCTAATTCATTAAAATACCATAATAATATGGTAAAGATGTAATCCAAATAAAACTCATTTCAATCTCATTTAACCAATAAAAAAAATTTGAAACTATATTTCAATCAGTAACTTCTCCTAACAAGTTAATTACGAAATATTTGGACTTCGGACAGGGATTGACTATGCTTATAGCCTTGATGTGCCCAATAAGTCGTGCATGTTCATTAAGCTGAGATCGTTTAGATGTCATAATTTTTTTTTGTTTTTATCAATATTTAAATAAAAATAATAAAATAGTATTAATTAATGTTAAAAATATGGGTTATTAAGCTATCATCGTTTGGATGTCATAATTTTTTATTTTTTTATCAACATTTAAATAAAAATAATAAAATAGCATTAACTAGTGCTAAAAATATGGGCTTTCAAAGGAAGATCTTCGTCTAAATTTTACCAAGTGATATAATACTACTATTTGATTCATTGAAATACCATAATAACATGGTGAAGATGTGATCCAAGTAAGGTGCATTTCAATCCCATTTAATCAATTAAAAAAAAAAAAACTTTGGAACTATATTTCAATCACATATAACTAATTTATTAAAAAAATAAAAAGGGCAATCTTTAATCTAAAAACCTTTTCAACATCCCTCTTAGGGATGTTCCGGATTTATGCTTAGTAATGAAAATTTGATACTTAAACACAGTATAGGTTGGTCCCTTGTATCAAATGGGTCATATTTGCTATGAAAATAAAAAAAAAATCAAACACCTTTTTCCCATTTATCAAACAGAAATATCCATAAGCAGGCACGCAAGCAAAATACAAAATAGTTGTCGATGCCTACCAAAACAAACCATCGCTATTTCTTCTTTTGCACTTACGACGTCTTTCCATTGTATTATATTTAGATGAAGACCCCAAAAACATCTATGGCTCCCATGGTTGCTTGCTGCCCTACATCCTTCCCTCCATACTCTTTCCTTACTCCATCTCTAGGGGAACTGTTAATTCTCCAAAGAAGTATATAAATATTTCACAGTGAAATTGCTATCAAAATAGTCACACACATGGAAAAGGTTACGCCTCATATATAACAGATTAGCAAACACGGTTTAGTTAGCAGATTTGTCAGCTTCTATGCACATGTTGAAGGAATGAATAGCTTCCAGTTGGAACCTTCACATATACCGTATTAGCAAACATGGTTTAGTTAGCAGATTTGTGGGCCTTTACTCTTCTATGCACATTGAAGGAATGAATAGCTTCCAGTTGGAACCTCCGCATATACCATATTAGCAAACATGGTTTAGTTAGCAGATTTGTGGACCTTTACTCTTCTATGCACATGTTCAAGGAATGAATAGCTTCAAGTTGGAACCTCCAAGGTTTATTCGAGGTATATTCAGATGTCCAAAATTTTACCATCATATAGAAGAAGCAAATACTGTAAAGGGACCCTGGCTCCATAGAGAACTGGCAATAGGGTTCAAGGCCACAGAATTTCCAAGAGTGGATTCCATCAAATCCATCTATTTTTCCTCCATCTCAAATTTTGGACTGAAATTTCACTTCGGAATATTGGAGGCTCCTTTGGCGAATATGTTTGCAGCATCGGACCTCACTCGCGGTGTGTCATTTTAAAAACCACATCATATATTAATCACTGAGAGATCACATCCACTGAAAAGTAGGATTACATAGGAAGTCTTCTTCTAGATATGCAAAGAGAGAGCCTCGATCGACAATCCTTATGTATCCATATCATTAATTCTTTTGATCAAAACATCTAAACTTTAGAACCTTCCCAAAACACGGGTTGGCAGCACATACTTCAAAAAATAAAAGCCATCAAGACAAAACATGTGCCATAGTACTCCAGAAAATCCATCGAGAAGAAAAGAATATAGAAATTTTTATCAGTCAAGAAACATATGCCATAGTTTTCTTGTATGTCATTGTTATCAGTCAAGAGTTCCCAAGAAGCACTCCATTCCAAAGGAGTGTAGAAGAAAAGAATATAGAAATTTTGACTAAAACCAAGGCCAGAAACCATGACCAGGTGAACATCTCCAAAACACATGAACAAATATTTCCTCCCACAAACAGAGCAATTGGAATCTGAGATTCCAATTTTCTTAAGAAAGGCCTTTAATGCCAATCCATAATGTATCATGGGCCAGGCAAACAAATTATGTCTGTAGAAGGGGCAATGCATCATAGGGAATTTCATTTGCATTTATGTCAATCTTGATCGAGAAATGCCCTTCCCAAATAAGGTTGACCTTTAAAAAATGTTCTGAATATAGCGACCTAATTAGAAGTTGTTCCTTGTCCTCAACTTGTGCTACATGAACTGGTTATGACTCAAAATGAGTTCCAAAAAAGCGTCTAATGTGTATCATCATTCTCATAATAGAGCACAGCAACCTCAACTTCTCTAAGCCTCCCAGAGGAACCCATCATGTGTTCAACATCTACAGGAGGGCATCAATCTACCAGGATTAACACATAGTGTGACCATCTGAGTTATGTTTGCAAACACCAATCAACAAACATCCTGGAAAGACAATAGCAATGAAACTGAATTTAATCTTTGTCGGATGAAAATCTCAATTTATATGATTCAAGTATTTCTATTTCCACACTGACTAACATATCTGGAATTGAGTTTCTCTTGGGTAAATTAGGAGCCTCTCAGATGAATCTGTCAGGATTATGAAGATCACTTTGGAATGCATCACTCTGAAATTGCATCTGAATCTATATCAATCTTGTCCTAGAAAGCCCCTCCCAAAAAAAATGGTCTATCTGATATGGTTTGAATTTGAAACCAACCTATATATTATGGAAAGATCCTGTTCAAATGTAAAAACTGCTTTGAATATGGCAACCCACTTAGAGGTTGGCCCTTTTGACTTTAATTGTGCAATAGAATCTAGCTAGGACTAGGCCTTCATAAAACATTTCTAAGGTGTGTAATCCTTGTCATAATATAGCACAGAAATCTCGACTTCGGTTAAGTTTCCCAAGAAAACCATTGTGGAACAGTTAAAGAGCACCCATGTACCAACATCAAGAGCAACTGTCTGGCCAAATAACATGGTTATGCATGCCAATGCAAATCCGCAACCATCTAAGACTAACAGTAAAACCTCATCTACATCTTTGAAAGATGATGAACTTGATCCTATAATCCCTTTGGATGACAAAGTTAGATTTTTTCTTAGATTAGACAAGTGATTTCCCAACATTATTGAATTTTTTCTCCCAGCACACATCATCCATTCACAATAATGTGGGAGATTAGTATCCCTGCATGTTACCCTTCCACAAAATTGAATGTTCTTGGCGTCTCAAGCAGTCCCCCAAAGCTACATCCACTATATTGCATAGATGCATGGAAGAAGCACCAGACATTTATTTTTCTCCCAGAACGGAATTATAACTTCTTCCAAATTATTACAAACACTGCAATGCAATATGACACATATTCCTTACAAGAATTAAAACAAAGTTGGCTCACTACATCAAAACCAAAGCTCCATGTCAGTTAAGTTGAGGGACAAGGTCAATTCATCCTTCAATTGGGCTATTTAGCTATTGAATTATTGGAGCTAATTTACTATGAGACAGCATTTTAGAAGAATATGGGATGCCAATGCCTAGAGGCTAAACCAATATTCATACATTCCTGTAGCTTTTGGTTTAGAACAAATTATTAGCATCCAAATCATTAACAAACCGCTTCCATGGTACAGGCTACGAAAATACTGAGGAAGCCATCTACAATATTTTCAATCCAAATTTCCACAATTACTATGGAGACTATTAGTAGCATAAATAGAGCTGGACCTTCTAAAGTTCTAATCTTGGCGATATAATATCTTGAAATAGCTTCAGCATCCATTTTGTGCAAAGATGTTAAATTCAATTCAGCAAATTGATTCCCTATTTCCTCTGCCAAGGACTTTGGAATGAAACCAATTGCAGATTTTCACTTGCTAAAATTTAATCCTGATTGTATGCATTTGTCAACTCTAGTTAAATCTGTGTCACACACAGACGACAAGCAACCCTGGCCAAATTATCCAACAGCAAATGGTATAGGCATAGGGCTTACACTAATTTTGGCAGTTCTGCTATAGTAATTGCCAATTCCCCTTTTCTGCCAGTCAGCATAGCACCTGGGTTTAAGCCCACATCAAAATTACTACAAGCTCAAGTTTGGCAGGTCTTCGAAAAGTAAATCCCAGTGTAGGTGGCACCAAAGAGATAACACTCTTTATCATAAAGGGAATCATGAATGTCATGATGATGTGTGCCACTGGCATTGGAAATGCCACTAATAAATAACATGGAAGAATGACAAGCCCTTTTGCAAAGCTTTTGTCAGGCATCAATTATAAGAAACTTACATCTGATATAAGAAGAAAAATCAAATTGAAGTGTGCAATTGGTTCAAAAAGCTACATCTCTCATCTCTCACTCCTTAAATCAGTATTGGCCAATTAATCAAGTAGATAATTTGTTCAGCTCAGGTTGATAATATTTAAATCATCAATGTTCAGTAGTGTAACATGGCAACAAATATGCATCCAAACATTAGCACCCTCTTACAACTGAGCATCACTCTAGAATACTTCTGATATTCAAGATCATCCCATCATTAACCCAAAAGGGCCAAAACTATCATGTCTACGTAAATTGTTAAACAATATCCACCAAATAAACACCACTGAATTGAGGTCTTGATATTAAAATTCTGATTCTGCATATGTAAATCACTGAGCCATGATGGTTTTACAGTAATGGAGACCCACTTCTGTGGTTTGGACTCATGGTAAACCACAGGAGGCTCCCTGCTTCTCTGTTGAAGCTGCTCCTGGTATCAATTGCATCTAGGAATACATTATTAGTCCTCAATTGAGGTGGCTGATGGGCTCATGTTAAACCGCAGGAGGCTCCCCGCTTCTCTGTTGAAGCTGCTTCTGGTATCAATTGCATCTAGGAATACATTATTAGTCCTCAATGGAAGCAGCTGATGGGCTTTGTCAATCAACCCAACCATTAACTCAATTCAGTGCAAACTGTTATTCATCTCATTTTACAACCACATATGTTTCCACAGACTCAATTCCTAAGGACCCAGGCAATGCTTAAGCATGCCACAGCATATATCTCAGCTGACAACAATACACCATCAATCATAGAGGGACTATTCATCAGTCGGATGACCTCGGTCATAACGTGGATCATTTCACTCGTAGTAGCAAGACTCATACTCCAGCATTAACTCAGCATGGACAAAGAGTAAAAGAGTTATCAGTACTAGAGAAAATCTTGGCAATTTAATGGTAAAGATAACATATAAAAAGTTGGCCAAAAAATCACCTCCCTTTATTAAGCTCCCAGACAAAAACTCTCCATCGCAAGTGTTTAAATTGCTCATGGGTTTTTAAATGACTCACAAGTAATTGACAAGTTTTTTGTCACGGACTGAGCTTTCCATGTGTTTGACCAGCAAGCCAAGTACCACTTTGACTCTGCTCATATCAGACTGCAGGTATGCATAAATGCCAAGTACCAATAACTAATCGGAGAGTCTTGGTTCTATGGTTTCAATCCAGTACAAGATATTATGGAGGACACAATTACCGAATGCATGGCTGCAAATTTGGTCAGGTCAAATCATCTTCCAGCTAATTCCAATCCCTCTTTCTGCTCAAGACCCTTGGCAAGGGAAATGCCCATTTACACACGTCCAGTCATGTAATTTTCTAATAAGTTGTATCAGCACTTAATGAGATTTCATTCTAAAATTCAAAAGGAGCTTACCAGAATGGTTCAGATTTGGAAGGAAATAACAGGAAGGCCTAGTTAATTTGAAATGAGTTATACTTTAGCCAATACCTGGATGAAGTGTCATTCACAACTCCAGGAACCACAGTTCATCAATCTTGTTTTTACAAAGAATTGCTCTTCTATTTGTTTTATGAATATTATGGTGTCTATAATGGCAAATGCATGTGATGGTTAGCTTCACTCAGAAATGCATTTCTGAAAATCACCTTGTTATCCATATTTAAAGATTTAAAAATTAAGGCAGTCAATCAGGACTGCATGAATTCTGTACATTTCCTAAAAAATGTAACATAAATATAATTCCTTCACCCAGCCAATAAAAATAAAACACTTGGTCTTTAATATGGAGAGCTGCTTGCCCATTTGATTTGGGAGGAGTGGTGGGAAATGAGGACCTTCACACTGTAAGCTAAGGTACCGATTCCCTAAGAGAATCTTTAAGATTTTGCCCAAGGTGTTTTAGGAAAAATGGCTGTCGAGTGGGGAGTTTCACACCTTAAACCAAGGTTCCAATCCCATGGCTGAACCTTAACATTTTTATCAAATGAAATAAGCTCAAGTGGTTAAAAATGTGGACGTTCAAGGTGGAAACCTGGGTGCAAATCTTGCCATGCAATATATGCGTGACTGCCAAAGACGTTATTTGTAAAATAACATTATGTGGTTTGTTGAAATATCACAATAACACAATCATGATGTAATATGGGTGGGGCCTGTTTCAATCCCATATAACCAAAATATTTATATATATATATATATATATATATATATATATATATATATATATATTATGTGGAGGGCACTCCTCCATATAAAAGTTTTGCTTTTATTCTAAAGTAGCCTACAAATTTGCACCCGCCATGATGCATAAAATAATTCACAACACAACATGGAGGAGGATAAGAATGTGTTTTGAATCAAATGGTATGAGCTCAACCAGTTAAATACCTCGACTTTCAAGGAGGAGACCCAAGTTGGAATCTTGTCAGGCAATACATGCATAATTGCCAAAAAAATGTTGTTGTAATACCACAATGTGGTCACGATATAATATGGGTGGAGCCCATCTCAATCCCATATAACCAATTTATTAAAAAAATGAAAAGAATGTGTTCCAAAGTAGCTTATTTTCTTTTCGACACATACAAATATCTACTGGAAAAGAGATGAATAAAACTAAATCAACTCAAGTTCCTTGCAACTGTCTACTGATTCTTATAAAGCATTAACCAGCAAACTCCATCATAGCTTGATTCCTGATTAGCAAACATGCTGAATCCCCTGGCGTCAATCTTGGATTCAATTACTTGTTGAAAATGTATCTATTTTGCAAGAAGGCATTTTGCAAATAACCAAAAATGAGCAACGTCTATATGAAAGACAGTAAAACCACTAAAACAATCAACGCATGCAAAGAGTAAGTAGAAATAAATGTGAACATTGAATTGATCATATATGCCACTTCTATAAATTTACAATAACTAAAAATATCCCACAAAGAATGACAACCTTCATTAATTGTCAACTACAATAAGTAGTTCACACACATGCTTAAATACTTGCCCAATTTGTCTGAAACAATTGTGAAGGAACATTTTGCTAGCAATTTGAATATCTGGATTCTTGCTGCATCCAAGTAGGAATGTATCACACTCATCTGCTAAAATACATGCACAACTTGCTTGAAACAATTCCCAAGGAACTTCTTTGCTAGGAGTTTGAATACTTGAATTCTTGCTGCATCCAAGAAGGAAGCTTGCCAGCAGGTTGCATTCCATATGCTAGACAAAGGGCATAGAGAGGTCCAAATTAATGCAATTGACCTTTAACAATTACAAGCAAAAGCAACTTGCCAGTCTGACTTAAATGATAAACCAAGTAGCAGAATTCCCTCATCTATGGTGATCAATGTCTACAAATGTACAAAAGGCTAAAATCAGAACTCTCCGCCATGAATGAAACATGATCTGCAAAACGTGGAATCAAGTACAGAGTCATGCTATAAATCCCTACAGCAAGACGATGTAATGCATCAGTGACAACATCATCCATACAACCATTGTGTGTGTGTGTGTGTGTGAGAGAGAGAGAGAGAGAGCACAAGTTCTTCAGTTATTTGAATTTTAACACTGAAAGGAGAGTTAGGGGCATTATTTTAACTAAACAGCACCCAAACCCCACTGATTCTCCACAAAACACATATTGACCAATCTCTCATAATTGCCAAATCCTACTTAACCAACATCAACAGTCTGTAACCAGTGCTGGGACCCTAATTAAGTCAAATCCCCTGATTGGATCAAGTGAGACAGGTATGCACACATACAAAAAAACACGATTCACTCAAAACTCCATATAGAGCTCAAACCAACCCATATGTCAATTGAATCATTACTAACACTAACACACCAATTGAACTCAAAAAATATATGACGAGATCATAACTAATAATCAACTCATGCATGTAATCATTATATCAGATTAGACCCTCACCACTTAACTAGTAAACCACTACAAGTAATTAACAATATATCTCAAGTGAGGATAAATAAAAATAAATGAGAGTTCCCTCATTTCAAATTATGTTGTAATTATGTCACACTCCCTCCACCTCGAACATACATACAATACAAGTATAATCTTCCCAAAATCAGCATTATTCTCCACAATGGCCTCAAGAATCCAGTCTGCAAAGCAAAAGTTTCCTCAAACACAAAAGAAAGAGTTTTCAAACCTGATTCAGGTGCACGCCCAAAGAAAACTTAATCAAAATTATTCCGCAATATGGAAAACACAAGTTTATTAAAGAGTAAACCCCAAAATTAGCCATGAAGGTTACAAGTCATTAATTCTGAATAGTTTTTTATTGATACAATATGTTTTGTCACCCATTATAGAATACAGATCTTCCTGTGTTCACATTTTCATCTTTACAAAATTTATCTAAAATTCAAATAATTTCAGCCGTTTAGCCCCCACCGCCAAGGGAGGTTTCGAACAATTAATTGCTTATTCTGCTTTAAATTCCCATTTTTTATTACAATTTTCACCATTGGATGAAATTTTGAAATTTATTTTGAATATTTAACTCCTATACTTAAGTGAAAATACTCAAGTTAAAACACGTAAGCCTTCCTATTAACATCATGCACCTAATCACAATTATAACAACAATGAGAATAATAAAATATTAAAACATAAGTTTCAAGCACATAAAATTGATGACATTAAATTAAACACGCCAAAAATTAGCATGTGAACACAAAGAGACAAGCATTTTGGTTTGAGAATCAAGTTCAGTGTAAAAATACGTTTTAACAAAATTTTAATTAGCATTTATACGAAAAAAAAAAAAAGTTGCTAGAATATAAAACAGTAAGCATAGTATAATCCAAAAGTGCACTTTGATCCAATCTAAAAACAGGTGACTATGCCCGTTGAGAAGTTCTTCTATTTCGTTTGTGGATACATGAATATATGTCTTAGTTTTATTAGGAAAACCACAATCAAATGCCCCTCTATCAAGCTAGAGAAATTAGAAAAGGGTACAAGGAACAAACTCACTTTGATATGCTGCACAGAAGCCGAGAGAGGAATACAAGAAGTTGCTTGCTTATAACCTTTACCATAACTGCATAATGCTGACCCTCAACATACAAGACTATTACTCAGTCTCACTATAAAACATTATATGCAGAATGATTCTAATATTTGTATTTTCTAAGTAAATAACAGATTCCTGCTGAATGTTCATGCAACCTGAAACCGGTGAAATTTTCCTCAAGTAATGAAGTCGAGGAGATGGTATCGGAAAACTTTCATATGGGTCATCTCATACCTGAATGCTTATAGAAAGAAATCCTAAAAAAAAATACTTGGTTATGGACAAGTTGGTTATTAACTCGTAAAACCATGCATTATTTGGTTGCCACTGCAAAACACAGCCATAAAAGTTAGCATCATAGAATGGAACATTCCATTTGCACTTTCACTAAAGCAACAATCTTGATATATATATATATACAGAGACCTTCTTACTGGATAGCAATGATACCTGAGATTGAAGTCATTGAGAAAAAATAAAGGAAGACGACATCATAAAACAAACCAGAATCATCTCGTGATGCCACAAACATCATTTCAAGATTCAAAATATTCAAATGGAAAATGGCAAAAAAATAAACAGAATAAGAGAAATAGATATTACGAGCAGAAAATTGATATCTTACTCTCAACTGAAAGCTTTATCCAACTGGAGATTTTGGAAATAATCTCCTTTGAAATAGCTTTATCCAACAGGAGATTTTGGAAATAATCTCCTTTGAAATCAACAAGATTTGAAGATTTTTTGGCCACTATCGTTGTTTGTTCTCTGCTGGAACCTACAACAAAAGCAAAATATTAAGACTATGCACCTGTCTTACAGACCACCTCCTCTCTACCGGCATAAATACATAATCAAAGCACAGACGTGTATGTCAAATTATTATTTAACACAAAAATGCAACATACTCAGAACTAGATAGGGGATACTTGAATGAAGATCTCTACCAAACCCCTGAGTGAAGCTCACAGCATGGCATTACAAAGCTTATCATATATAGGAATCATCTGACATAAATTTGCTAGCATTCCACTAGATTAAGGTTCATTAATTTATGGGTCCACACAACTCACCATGTTCATTCTTTCCAATATAAATATCATAAGAGACATTAATACCTAGTACATTTCATACATGGATAGAATACCTATGCTCTCAGACTGCCAAAACAAGAGGAATTTATAGGGATCACAGTCATACCCATGCCTATCTAGTGTGGCACGGGTTTTCTGTATGCAAAATATGACTTCGCAATTCAAATACATCAATAGTTTATGCATTAGCTATAAGATCATGAATGCTAGTGTTAAATGCAAATCTGGCTTATCATTGTGATCAAAAAACTGATTATATGAAACGCTAAATAAATAAGATTGCATATAAAGCCAGCTCTGCAATTTTCATATATCTGTAAGCTAGAATTTTAGTATTTATGAAATGGATTTTCCCAAATGTGTCCATTATGGTGCTAGGAAAAAATTGGTTTCATGCTTGCATCTGCAGAAAATCAAATGATTCATATTCATACAGAAAATATAGGTAAAATTTTAGTCCTATCTTAGCAAGTAAATAACTAACTATTTCAGTAGTATTCCAGCAGAAAAAAACAGATGAATGTCCAGCAAGGTACAACACAGTAATGTAGCTGAATGCAACACAAGCTAAAAGTTCCTTCAATTGATAAATGTGATGTAAAACGGTAAGAATGTGATTTAATGTCATTGTGATGGTTCTGCTCCCAAGTTGCTCCTACACTGCTACAATTTTGCACTTCAAGAAGTGTATTATTGCTGCAACTTCACTTTTCAAGAAAGTAGTTTGCCATTCTGATTATCTCTCAAAGGGTAGATTGGTGTCATTTTTGTACTTTTACCTGGGTTAATTAATCTATATTGCTGATGCAACCCTCCTTCTTAGATGATTAACTCAATTTTCTGAAGTTGGCCTTTTCCTAGGCAATTATTTGCTCAACATTGCCAATGTCAATGCCTTTCCTAGGAATTTACCTTTCTTCCTTAATGAAGTGTCAGTTTCATGTCTGCTTTCATTAGTTTGAAGATGCACACGCTGCTTTATAATATGGTTGTTTTTGGCCATAACATCCTGGGTGTAACTGCTCAATTTCTAAATGCTTTAGCGATGTGAACAACTAAGATATAGCTTGAACGCAAATTTGCTGCAGAATATGTCAGAGCAAGAACTGTAGGCTTATAACATTTAGGAAATCTCAGGTTAATGCGTTTCCGACAGCTCAAATATATGATCTAGTTCAAGCAACTACTGTTATTATATTGTTAAAACAAAATCCAATTTAAATAACAAATATGTGGGAATCTATTTTAATGTAAAAAGAAGGCTTTCTAGGTCCACAAGTAATCAAAAAGAACATTGTTGTATGAAAAACTTTATGGTTGACATGCGAACTCATAAAGGACCACATGTCCAATAATACATTAATAATCCATGTAAATTTTGAAGGAATTACTGTATCAACAGTCCTAAATCTTAATAACAATCTCAGAATTAATAATACAAATATCTATTGCAAATGAAATAATGGTAGGACCATTCCTAGGGATAAGTGGCTTCTATGATTCCCATTAATTTTTCAAGGGAATTTTTCAAATTTACAAAGGTGGATGATGGCTGCAAAGGGAAGCTCACAGTACTGGCCCTGTAGCCCTGCATGATGGCTGCTTGATGAAAGGTACTAGGCAAGTTGGTCTCCACCATCATCTTTTGTCAAAAATGAAGAACCACTTTCAATTATGTCTTTCTGCAGAGAAGGGACAGTGGCTTGAGGAGACCACTGATCTGGAACCATCAGAAAATATGCAGACATGGCCTTGCAAAAGCGCTTCTTGTATTGCTTTGGATATATAATTGTAGGCGATTCATTTTTAGGACCACCAAGAATACCAGAGGCCTTCACCCATGTCTCTAGATGTTTGTCCGACGTGTATTGCCTCATAAAATCAATAATACCTAGAACAAGCTCGCATCGCTCCTCATCAACTCCAACGAGAAGTGAATAGTCCATCATATCAATTGACTGCATATAACTCCATACACAATCATGAACTGGCTTGCAAAACAAAGGCAATTAAGAGCACAAATTGAACACCTACCGCCAAAAATGAGGTATCATTCCAAACAGCTCTTTCCAAAAGGCGCTTGGCTTTATTCCCAAGTAATATTGGGGCAGTTGGCATAGACTCTAAAAGATTCTGATCCAAAAGAACCTTATTGCTTCCAGTTGAATCTGAATTATAACGAGAGCAGTCAGATCCTTTTAGGTCATAAACACGTGTGACATTCCTTCGAAAAAAAGATTCTCCATTACCATTAGGTCCATCCTAATCTCTTTGCCACCTTTAGCATGCTTCACAGTGACCTGCAATTTAAGCAAATTATGCAGCATCTAGGAACAAAATCAAGATATAACAGCCTAATAAACTCTCAAAAATACATCTTAGGGCAATATCAAGTGCAAAACACACATTAGTCTGAGAAATAACCAGATAAATACCAAGGATCTTTGCCAGACATGTGGGGCTTCCAAAACTTAATGAGTCTGAGAGATATTTGAAATATTCCGAGGCAAATTTGCTGAAAGACTCCAATTCTGTCCTTGTTACTTGTTTAATAACATATCTATCATCCAAAGATTTTGCAAAAAACACATTGCTTTTACCACCTTGTGCTCCCCATTTTTTGCAGCGGCTTAGTGACCGTCTAAAGTCCATTTCTGTTGGACAACATTTTTTCCTTAGGGCATCAAACTGTTTTGCATAGTAACATGTTACTGTGTACTTGACTTTTCCAGGAGGACCATCATCACAAAATGATACCTTTACATGTGTAGACTTCGTATATGCTGAAAAATCCAAACCTCCAGTTCCTTTTGAACTAGTGTAAATATCCTCAGATCCAAAATTTCTCTCTCTTGAAAGAAACTCAGCTAGGTTGGAAGAACTATCCGAGGAACAAATCGGATATGATATAGCTATAGTTGTACCTAATGACTCAGCATGTTCCTTCTCTTTTTCCATGTGTTTATAATTATCAGGCACTTTGTCAGATAGGTTCACCTGATATGCTTGTGAGGACAATGCATAAGCAATTATGCTCGTAGGTTCATCATCATAAACAGCAAAAACTGTATCATTGACACCAGCTGGTAAAAGAAACCTACCCCCTCCGTGACGACTTAAACTATTTAACGAGGAGATAAATTTAGGAGTGTAACTGCTGAGAGAATCAAGTCTAATAGGCCCCGAAGCAGTTCCCTGGAAACTCCTGCTGTAACTTTTTGATAAACTTGACAAAGAAGCTCCAAACCAGCTTCCAATATCATCCAACTGATAGAAGGATTTGACTGGTGAGGTAGGGGTGCTCCTGTCAGGCACCTCGATTCCACCTTTATCTTGCACATATAAAAGAGAATCATACAAAATCTTTGCCCCTGCTGAACTTTGTTGGGCTGGTTCACAATCTTTTCTCGCTGCAGTTTCACCTCCAGCTGCAACAATAGCTGGAGTGGCAGTACTAATATCTAGAACCTGTGAAGTCACAAGCATGGCCTGAGTACTTACTGACTGGCCCTCACCTGTCCATGCTGCGTCTAGTGTATCAGAAAGATCAGCCAGAGTCTGAAAATGTCTCTCTGACACGTCTGTACACATTCTGAGATCTCCCTCTGAACTCCCTCGGCTATCTCTACTATCGACTCTTAGCATAGGCATCTTCTCATAAACTTTGACATCACTAAAACATTCATCATTTTCTAAATCAAAAGAACTGACAGAGGAGAAGCCTCTACTATAGTGATCTAGACTTCCCATGTGACCCACATCTGGGGTCACTGCACTTGCTGGAACTTCAATGGGTTTAACACTTTCATCTAATTTCCCATTCAAGCTGCAGGTTTCCTTTAATTGGTCACGCGAGGGTTTTTTGAAATTAATTAGCATGGGAGGTTGCACCAATATATCAGCCATGACACACTCGTTGCCAGTGGGAATGTCTTTGAAGCACAGATTCTCAGACATGTTAGATTTGTCCAGACCAATTCCATCAACCTTAGTGATAGGGTTTTGTATCCCTGGAATGCCAAAACCGCCAGTATTGCTATTATCTTTGCATGTAACCTGACTCTCCTCCTCAAGTTCTTTTACACTGGAAACATCCTTTAAATATGGAATCTTAACATCCTCTGCTGGGATAGATTCTGAATTGACAACAGAGATTTTGGCTGTAAGAGATGCATCTAAATATCGAAGACAATGATCCCATAAATAGGAACGAAAAATAAGATAACGGCTTAGATGATTCAGCTCTAAAATATCAGCCACAGGTTTTCTTGGTTGCCGATCATTTGGGATAGCCCTTTGTAACATTTCCTGTTCCAAATAATACATTGCATCAAAGAAAGCACCAAATAAAAAAATGATTTCTTGTTATGGGAAAATAAAAATCAACTTTTAAAAGTAATATAGCTTGTCCTACATGCTGCTAGGCAACCTAATACATACTAAAAGGCATCTGCTTTGATCATCTATAATAGTCACCTCATGTTCAGCTTTCTGTTTCTGTAAGAACCCTTCCAGTTCTGCAATTTGTCTCCTTGATTCAGAAACCTTAGTACCAGTATAAAGGGGTCCAGAATTAGCAATTTTCTTCCCTATCTGATGGAGATGGTCGAAAATCTCTCTATAAAAAGTATCCACTTTATGTGCAACCTGCTCACTTGCATGAACACACGTGTCAGTTAGGGTCCAACTGTTATCATCATATACCATAACCATGATAGGCATAATGATTAAAACAGAAAGATTTTCCAAAGGGATCATGTCTACATAAAGTACCTCTGAAGCTTCCTTATTAAGCCATTCCTGTTGATTTGGGTCATTAAATTCTAATTTAGAAGGTGGCAAATGTACTGATAGAACATTGACGGAGGAATATTTGAAGCATGCTATCATACTACCAAGCCTGCCACAGTGAGTTGAGAAAACAATATAGGACCAGTAAATCAGTTTCAGCACAACTTCTAATTTTTGTCATCATTTCAAGAAAACTGCTTAAATAATCAGAACAGCTAAAAGTTAGCGCCATACCCATAAAAGCGAAGGCAGTCTCTATGTAAAGAATGACCACAGCTGGCAACTCTACTTGCTGCAGCATGATTGGAGAAACTGAGTTCCAAGAATTTTCCAAATGATAATCCCCATGCAGCATCAGACATTACTACTCTTCGAGTGGCTTCTGGAACACCATCCTTCCGAGCACATTTCAGACAGCGATGCCACATCCATATTTTCCCTTCACGTTCACCAGGCAGTGTCATAGGTAGAGGCATCCGTTTGACAGATATTGTGAGGCTACCCTGACGGTGTGTATAGCAAAGAACATGTGCCTCTGATGGTTCATTACAACGGCAACGAGATTTCTGCATGTAATATATTGTTAAATCCAAACTCATCACTGCATGGTTCAAAGTTTACCAGATAGCAAAACGAAACTAAATTAGAAGAATAAGCTGAAGCAGAAAATCTACCTGGTCAAATAAGTCATCCCGAAGGTAACTTCCAAGTGGCTTATCAAAATTACCATAATACTTAATACGATAGAGTTGAGAACGCTCACATACAGTCCCCTTTAACACACAACGACTTGATAACAAAACCAATATACTTTGATGATCAGAGGGGGAAGGGGGAAAGTCTTCTTTAGACGGAACTTGTTCCTGGTTACCACCACCTGCAATTTGGGCATCATGAAATAACTTGGAGTTCATTTCATATTCCGCTATTCCTTGATTCTCTCTCAGTGCTTTAGAAGATTGTTCCTCTGCTCTCATTTGATAATCAACACACGTTCCAGGAGCAACAGAGACCATAAAACCCTTCATTGAATCTGAATAATTTGACACCTTCTCTTGCAAATCAAAATCTGAGGTGGCTTTTCCATATGAATTTGAACCTAAAGGAGCTACTGTTTCATCTAATACTGCCTTTAATGACGCCGACAGTCCAGATACACTACCTAAAGAAGCAGATGAGAGAGGAAGCCTCTGATCAGCTGTACATATATCCTGCTCTTCCTGGATAGTTTCAGTGCATACAGCTTCTGCAGAATATGCCCTAAAACCAACTTTTGTTTCTACCGGACTGGTACTGCTGGAACTAGATTTACATGTCATATAAGATAAAAACCCAGACATAGATGGATCTTTCCCTTCTTGAGTAAGAAATTCTCCCTTATTATTAAGAATCAAAGATTCCTTTGGTAAGGGAGAGGGACTTGGTGTGTGAATTGTCTGTTTTTGATCTGGAACAGGAACAGCAAATCCAGGAATAGTAGAAATAGACCTATCTATACTAGATTGTTTATCTGGCAATGCAACTGTTATTGGAGACTTTAGAGGAAGCTCTGGTAGGGTTGCACCTTCATCAGCAAGGAAAGAGGTCTCAAGCGCTAAATGATAAGCAGCAAAGACTGTATACTGAAGAACATGCTTGACTTTCTTTAAATCATCACGACTGGCACCCATAAGCAAAACCTGGAAAAGAAAGTTAATTATAAATGCAGATACTGCAAGAAAAAAAGAACATATAATTTCCCATGCCTCCTGGAAATGATCAACAAAACAATAACAATAAACAGAGGAAATCAAAAAGTCAGTCATAAGAATCAAATGGCATTAGCTCGACCGATTAGATTCCTCAACATTCGAAGAGGAGACCCAGGTTCGAATCTTGCCAAGTGATACATGGATAATAGCCAAGCTGTTACAATACCACTAAGTGGTGAGGATGTAATACAGGTGGGGCCCATTTCAATCCCATGTAACCAATTGAAAAAAGTGGTGAGGATGTAATACAGGTGGGGCCCATTTCAATCCCATGTAACCAATTGAAAAAAGTGGTGAGGATGTAATACAGGTGGGGCCCATTTCAATCCCATGTAACCAATTGAAAAAAGTGGTGAGGATGTAATACAGGTGGGGCCCATTTCAATCCCATGTAACCAATTGCAAAAAAAAAAAACATCAGTTACAACAAACTGAAACTCTTTCCTTTATCAGAAAGCAGTAGCATGAAAGTCTCAATTTCATATCCTATTTATGAATTCGACTACCACTACTACTAAATAAAAACAGATTTTCAAGCTTAGTTACTTGCAATTACCTTCTGGTGGGGACAGGGAAATGCAAGGACATAAAAAGGGGATGGCTAGAAGAGACCCCTAAATTTTGGCAAAAGGGGATGGCAAAGGGAACAACTATGTAAAAATATTTTAAAAATATAGAAATATAAAACTTCAAAATTACAAATGAAAAAACATTTAAAATGCACAGATTTGAGTTAATCGTTGGTTTTCCCATTACTTATCAGCAATCACAAAATGAAAATACAATGGTGTATTATTTGAAGAGTATAATGACTATTCAATGTGACTGGGTCATTGGACTGCCAAGGACACTCTGCAAAGTATCGTGTCCAACTTCTTGTTTTTTACGACTCATCTTTTGATTATCTGTAGCAATGTCATGCATTCACTGTATGTGCATAAATGAATTGTATAACTTCTTTAGAGATGCTAAAGTTGTGTATTTCAACTTTCAACAGAATCTATGTAAGCACCCATATATTTTCAATCTTGTCTCACTAAAAAACCTTTAAGTTTTGGGATATGAGAGGAATTAGGTTTCCAAAATTGAGCTGTTTATCTAATCTGACAACTCTCTATATTATGCAAACAGCTCTCCATATTTCAGTTGTGCAGACACCTATCCATTTGTATTCTTATCTCTTTATATCAAATTTCTAGATTTAAGCTGTGAAACACTGTATATTACGTAGGGGACGCTAGGTTGTCTCTCCATCCCTCAGGGGGATGTGCAAAATTAAGACAAGTATCTTATGTATCACCTGATGAATTAAAAACTACTTATGTTATGTAACAGAAGAAATTTTTAATTTTCTAAGGGCCAAAGACTCCTGGAAAAGACAATGCTGAGTTTTATGGCATCCAAGCCTCTTTGTACAATAAAAAATGCCCATCCTTCCTTTCACAGCTGTGAATATAATAATTGGTGCAACTATGCTCAAATTTTTTTATGAAAAAACATGTTAAGACAGAACATGAAAGACTGAAACATATAATATTATTAAGAGATGCAATTTCTATCAAATTTCCTCCCAAAAACATACAATTATTAAGCATACATATAATGTTTTATGTCCTGATGAAGAAACTTGTCATTGACATTGAAAGGAACTAGACCATTATGAATTTGGGCATCTTCATGTTTGAAAATATATTTTGAAACATTGCAGCTACATTTCAGGAAACATGTCTTTAGCAAAATCATAGAATACACAAGATCCATCTTTCTAGTCAGACACATGCTTAGGTAGTTACAAGTAACTTTGAGAGAATAATTCTCTAGCAATTGGATGCCTATCATGTCAAGTACTTCTCTTGGCAGGAACCATTTTAAACAAATTTGCAAGGCATTGTATTACATTTATTGTGTTAACTATTTCCTTGCCACATATGAGTGGTTAAAAGAAAACCGTCTTAGATAAGCATATAGTTGAAAAACAGATTGAGAGAAGCAACCCATGCAGATGACAAAATTGGTGAGAGAAGCAACCCATGCAGACGACTAAATTGGTTACAAGTGAACCTACTAACTTGTGAAACATTTAAAAGGAAAACAAAAAACATTCTTTCCATCTTAACAACGTTTTTCATGATTAAATAATCCATTTTGGTTTTTTTTTTTTTTTTCTCTCTTTTTTTTTTCTGTCTATTTTCGCCAAATCCATTACACAATGCAAGATATTACTCAATTCACAAGCTGAGATACTCTAATATATAGGACCACCCCCAATGCACATCTAGCTTCAAATATGCACTCTGATCAAAAGGCCACATTTCACTTTTTAGAGAATCATTAAGCAACTTCCTGGAAAACTCAATATCCCAACCAAGGAAAAAAACCCTCTAGTGCTTTTCTATTATGCTTTCCAATGGAATATAATATTGTTTTAAAAAATCCATAATAGCATTGGCCATATCAGCTCAAGCATATCATAGTTTCTTAAACCTGAATTCATCACCCTCAATATCATATGAGAATTTCCAACATCTGACAAACATTGATCAAAGATCTTATTAAATGTCCTATTCATCCAGCAAAAGTTAAGCCCTTTACATATAATCCAAAATACCATATGATAGGTAAGAGTATGCAGTAGTACCCTGACTTTCTTGAAGGGAAAAATAATGTGTGCCATTAGAACAGGCAAAAGAATGTCATTGTTTTTTCACATATGCTAGGCTATCCAACTAAAAATCTCTAGAATATGTCCAGATAATCAGGGAAGAGATCTCCAGAATACCCGACTAAAGCATCTTCCTTCTAAATAATCACTTATTCATATGACTATATCAGGAAATAGTATAAGCCATGGTGTCTAGCATCTTTCTTGTCAACCTACTTCATTGATCTAGGTATACATTTGAAAAGAAAAAAAAAAGCATTATCCCGGTTGGAATATAAATGTCTAGCATATGGGGTATTTTTCATTATATGTACTTCTCTTGAATAAAATTGCTTCGCACCTGTCTGATTAAACACCAGAATTGTTTTTCAAAACGTGGCAATGTGAACAGCCTAAAGTTACATTGCCAATTGAGATTTTACAGTATTCCAAATTTCATTTAAACTATTTTCCAATACCAGTATTGGTTAGGCCAGCACAAATTGATTAGTTTATATGGTGCTCCTACTAGCGACCCCAAAAAATTGTTGGCTTTTCTGTCAGTTTCTGCACTTGTGTTTTAGTGCCATCTCATAGATGGTATCTTGATGGTACCCACATTGCACCCACATACATGTATTTATTACTTGATACACACAGCAAACTTGTATTTTGATGCATAATAAACTAGATGCTAATGTGTGTGCATGTGATTCCAGGTTGAAATTCTAATTCATTTAACAGTCTAAATTAAAGAATGCGGCCAGCTGACCCATGTTTACATGGATTAAGCTAAGGCATTTGGTACACTTGCTAGCACAGTCACAATAATGGGTCATTATCAGAGCAGATATAATTCATTTTGCATGGGTTTTTTAACATAGATGGACCTTCAAGTTCTGCCACTCAACGTTCTTTAAGTGCAAAGTCTTGGTTTAAATAAGACTTTCACTCACATGGCATACTTGGATGGGCTTAACAAACAGACACATGGCATATCTCTAATTTCAACATAATATAGACAAGTAAACTAAACCCCAAACACATGGGCTTGACAAAGACAGACACATGGCATATCTCTAATTTCAATATAATATAGGCAAGTACACTAAACCCCAACTACTGCCACAATTTAAAAAATAGTGGACTGAATACAACTTGCATTGGTTCTTGAAAGACAAGAATATCACAAGACTCAATGATACACAACAAATCAATTCTATTGTCTAAAACTTATAGAAATCACCCCTTTTCCTACCTTTAATAGTGCTCATGCACAACAAAGATCATGAAATTTACAATAATGGACTTACTCAATTTTGACATTTAACATAGATATATACCCTTGATTACGTCTGCTTTCTAACATCACTTACTGTACTTCACCCTAAACTTTACACTTTACTTCCCGTCTCACTTTTCCACCTTCACAATTTATCTTTGACTTTACTTGAGATGTGACACAACAGTCAAGGGTTCAAAATGCCCTCTCTCTCACAGTTAACGTTCCAAAAGATATCAACCTCAACCTCCTGCAAAACATAGATGTTATCAACCATCATTTTGGAGGTCTTCAACATATATCCTTCCACATCATCAATGTTCAGATGTTGATGCAAGAAATATAATCTAGAATAGACATTAACATAAACCCTAACTAAGACACAAGTCTTGTTAAAAGGACTCTAAACAAAATTTGTATTCAGTGGAAGACCTGATATCTACCAAGTCCTCAACTGTCTTCCTTTTCCTAACTTTCTGCAATCGGTCTTCTTGCTTTTCTTCTTTTTTGTCTTGGAACAATTGCCACGATCAATGATCAATGACTTGTTTGTCAAGATTACTGAAACCCCTCAACTCCCTTCTTCTCAAGAGTTTATTATTTATTTGAACCTATATCTACAATCTGGGAGTTTCTCATTCCTTGAATTTCAATGACAACATATCCAAGGGCTGTGCAAGATACAAAAATGTTTCTAAGGCCTCCTACATTGAGACCAACAAAACTTTTGTGCCCACTTAAACATGACTGGAATTATCCCTTGAAACAAATATGCATGAACCCTCAAAAGGTTCTGCAAAAACTCATGAACTATATCTTTTAGATGCCAAAACAATGTCTTATACAAAGATTCTTCAAAAGTGTTGGATAAGCAGCAAGTGAGTCTCAAAACAAGAAAAATACAACAATTATTGGATGCCTATATTACCAAAAAATAACAACAAAGTTTTCAAAAATGGTGATTACACAGCTTCAATAAGTAGGTCTTAAGCCTATAAACTGCAGTAGAACAATCTCAGAACAATAGTGCCAAAGTAAATTATGAACAAAATGATGCACCCCTGTATGATGCTAATGCAACAATCACCTATAAGTAGCATAGATGAAAATTGGAAAGCAAAGTGCCAACTACACACCTGGGTATGACAATTTATGCTTCACTAGCTACCTGTGCACAAACAAGAGGGGAACGCAAAATGCCTAAATCACAAACACCCACACATGGTGACTTCTATTTCAACACATTGAAATAAGATAGTCTATCACCAAGATGGTAAGGTGAAAACACAGCAAGGATTCTAAAATCCTGCATAGCATAGATTGTAACATAATATAAAAATAATTTCAATTTTCTGTTTGTTTGATGTTGTGTTTTATTTTCACCTATTTTTCCATGTGAAATAGTTTACACATGATGTCTGAATTGCTTTAAGACACTTGAATATAGATTTATGTTTAGACAGTTATCACATGAGGGAAAAAAAAAGACGCAGACTCAATTTCATGACACTTTACACAAACGCAAATTTTCTATAGATAACTTCAACAAATGTATTGGCCAAGACTGGTGACAAACGCAGATTTTCTACTAGACAAATTCAACAAATGCATTCATAACATTGACACGATTTTAGAAAACAATGCAACTTAACAAACTAATTAGGCGACTAATTTGACTTCAATTTTGATAAAGATGACACAATGGACATAAAGTATTTCTTCTTTATGTGACCATTTACACTTGTGACTTGACATTAGATTACCACAACAAGACACTCACTGACAAAATACTTTGACGTGTCGATATGCAATCTCCATAACATGCAACTACTTACATTGCATGAATTTGAGATAAACTAAGCATATGGCCACTTGCAAGAATGCTTGAATGTTTTTATGACATAACTAGGACATGACCATATGCAAATGATACAAGTTTATGAACCTCTTCAACAAGTACACTTGACTTATAATATTTTTAAAGAACACCACACACTCCAAAAACATGGACATAACATATATGACCAAAAAGTAGCAAATTGATGGAACTTGACATAACTAAATAAAGTTAATCTCATTCATGAAAATTTGAAGTCTTATCTTAAGAAAATGATCCCAAATGTAAAAGTGACCTTTGGAAGTTCTTAGGGTTCCAGACATCACCATGGCCATTGTAGCACATCTACAAAGAAGTAGCCATGAAATATCAAAAAGGACCCCAGCCAGCTTTTACATATTTTAAGCATGAAAATGTCTGACACGTGTATTTCAAACTATCAATCTCTATGAGTGATTTTTTTGTGTCTAAAGTTAACCTCACTAACTGATTTTAACTATCAAACAGCCTAAAAGCATGATGCAAAAACTATCTCAAAAGGCAGTAGGTCAATGTCAATAACAAACTCAATTACTCCAAGATTCAATAAAAATCCATAAGGGATCTCAATTAAGTATAACAGGTCCATAGATCAGCAGTTTGTTAGAACAAATCCACAAAAGATACATTCAAGGGATAAAGTAAGATAATTCTATTAGTGTACATGGATGACCAAAGCAAGCCAATGGAACTCACCAAAAATAATTGTTACAATGCATTGTAGAAACTAAGAAAGTACTAACAAGATAAACTAAATTAGAGTAAACTAGACTAAAAAAAAATAACTATATAAAAATAAAAGTACTAACAAGATCTTAACATTATGAGGTGGACCTAGAAATGGATAAATCTTAAATACATTGTAAGTAGTGACAAAATAAGGGAACCAACAGCGAAGGAGAAGAGCTCAAGTGAATCCATCTGCCAACTCTTATCAGCAGCTGAATCCAAAATAGAAACAAAGTCATTATCATCACCAACCATCCCAAAAGAGCCAACAAAATCTAATGTGATTCCAAGAGAATGCCCAATACTAAGGGGGGCTAACTGGATAATCCTGGGAGGACATAAATTCTAAACCTTAAAAACTCTCCTAAATCCATGGCCGAGAAACCAATGGAACAAGACAAGAAACCAATAAGCTACAACTGTATACACCACCTAGGCAAGCAAGGTGTGGCCGATACTCGGTGGTGGATTGTCATAGTCTCATTGATCCATATGGATCCATATCAAGTCATCTAGAAGCATGACAAGTAGACATCGAGAATGAACAGCCAAGTGACAGATATCTGGCAAGCATCCACAACAGGGCAGCATCATATTAGTTTTGGACATAACTCCTTCAAATGGTGTTGAATTTCAAAGAAACTTCAGAGGGAGGTTTCTGACATCAAGATGAAAGCTTAGAATTAATTTAAGCTCAAAATTCAATTATATAAACCTTGAAACAGAGGAAAGAACAGTCAAAGCCAGCAAGTCATCTTTTGAAGATAACTCATCCAAATGTGTCCAATCTCAGTGATTCTTTTTCCAAGTGGAAGAGGACTCAAAGGGCTACACCTGGTATTAATTTCATCCTAAAATACATCCATTTGACCATTCAAAATGGCAAACTCAGTCTGATATACAGTCTTTATTTCTCCCTCCTACAAGATCCAAATGAGACAAAAATTATACTAAAAGTTCTCTTGACATCATTTCACATGTGGCAACAATATTTTAACTCAAAATGCATCCATTTGGTAATGGGCGGAGTTGCCATGTGCAAGGTGGTCCAAAACTAAATTAGGCATAGTGGATAGAGATCTTATTGAAATCCAAGTTGATGGCAAAAAAAATTTAATTTCTATATTTTGCATGGAATATGAAGTTTGAATTGTTCATCCATGGGTTTTCTTCTCAACTGTGTTATTTGTTCTGTACGTGTGTTATTTTGAGCAATTCAGTAGTTACTTGGATCATCTTCATTCTATGGGATTTTGCAAATTACTTGTACATTTCTTGCTTGGACATTAGCAACTTTGGGCTAGGAATAGACACTGTTTGGTACAGGACTAAATTGTTGGTTTTATGAAAATTTTGGATTCATAAAAATTGCAACAATCTCTTTATGGGCCACCCATACTATGTTCTTTTCTTACATGATTGCTTTGGGCATAATAGAATAGTTTTGATGCAAGATGGAGGGTTTCATTGGTGAGTTGTTTCACAGAAGCCCATGTAAAACTAAGCCAAAAAGCACTTCAAGCCTTCAAAAAGAATCTCTTTAAGGTTCCCTTTGTGGAGATTATAGATCACTTATCCAGCTGCAAGCAAGAATAAGATGATGAAAGTGTAATCTGACTTATGGCCAAGGCCGACATTGTATGATGTAATCTTGTACAGGCCTACGGGCAATTATTGTACAATTGTATTTAATTATTTGTAGTATTTGTTTATATAAGACCTATGGGCCATGGTTAACCTTGTTATGGATAAACCCACTTTATAACTTGTAATTAACCTTAAAGTCCTCTTGTTATGTCTACTTAGGTTAAACTCATTTATGTAATTGGGGATTTAGTATTGGTATAAATATCCCCCCACCACTGCATCCATTGTATCGGAGTGTTGTGATTCTTATCTATGAATAATATAGAGATTATTTATGGTGCCTACGGGTGCCCTCTATATAATTCTCTCCTTTGTCCTTTTTACGCCTTTTGTATAAGATTTGAGTGGATGGATTGCTTCGGTTCGTTTCTGGAAATGCATGTAAATTCCAACATGGTATCAAAGCGTGTATGGAGCTTCATCGCTTGGTCACATAGAAAGTTGTTCAGAACCTTTGATCTTTCTTCCGACTTCTAGGACGAATTACTTCTCAGAGCTTCATAAGCCCCTTTGGCAAAAGAGGCAAAGGGAAAATTCAATTTTCTTTCTCCTATTATTCTGATTTTTTAGGGGGGAGAATTTACACCTGCTCCAGGTATTATTATTGGAACATGTTTTAACTATTTTGCACAGAGCCAATAACACTTACAACAAAAGTATTGTTGCTTTGACTTCAGAAGGGTGTCTTGACTTCTTCATGGAGAGTCAAACATTGTTTCCTCACAAAGAGGACTTGATGTTGTTGCAAAGGAGGGGGAATTGTAATGCTTTCATCCCACTTCGGGACTTTGATGCCTTGGCTAGAAGGAAAATAAGGTGTATTGATTGGCATCCCACTTGGGGGCTTTGGTGCCTTGGCTAGAAGGAAAAGAAGGTGTATTGATTGGCCTCGATTCAAATCTTGCACACCATGTCCGTTTAAATGGTTGGAGCTCTTTATTGTTATGGATCATGATGCCCTTCTTCATGGAGGGGGCATACCTTTGGACCAAGTAGTGATGGTGAAAGTTAGGCTAGAGGGACATGGCATAAGGGTGTTCTAATAAGGGACATACTTTAAAAATATATATATTGATGTTTCTCAAAAACATCACCCTAGGGCTATTTTAGAGGGCAAACTTTTAGAGTCCATAACTTTTGCATACAAAAATGTTTTGAGCCCATTTGTTTCTAAATCGCACAATTTTTTGAGCTCTTTGCATTGGTGGTATTTGTTCAAGGACTTACTATAAGTGGAGAGACATCTCATTATGTGATTGTCTTCAAAACTTATTGCCCTATTTCAAAATGGTAAATTTACCATATTTTATGCAATTAGAATCTTTGGTCTATATTTATGGGAGATACAAATGGATTTGTGATAGTTCTAGCAATTTTTTAATATTTTGGAGGCATACAGGAAAAGGATTTAAAATATGCTTTAGTCAATCCCTCTTCCTCCTTTGGGCTATTGATTCAGCTTATTCATGAAGATCTAATCTTTCATGATCTCTTCTTTCTTCTATTCTTTGTCCAAGTACTCTTGGAATTTTGTAATGGCTTTTTTCATAAACAAGTCCATGCAAAGCCTCTTTTGGTGATGGAAATTAGGTGGCCTAAGGGCAAGTTGAAGTTTCCAAACAAGGTGATGCATGTTGTAAAAGGGAAACCTATGCTTCCAAGTATTACCTTATGCGACTATAGAAAATTTAAGTAGTTTTTCTTTAGAGGTGGTCCTCTTGACTTCTCTTCCCCATTTGAAGTCTTAGTGGAAGTGTTCTTTGGATATGTGTGGGAGTATCTGATAGTGGCAATGATGACTATGGTCCAACCTAAGGAGATTCTTATGTAGAGGTATTTTTGCAGCAATAGATTTGAGATGATGGGGGGAATCAAGATGAATATTCCTCAAGTGCAAGTCCCACTAGAGTATCCATTATTGGGGGGAAGATAATTATCACTAATGTCTTCTCTCCTTGGCCCCTAAGTTCATATTATCAAAGGATGTTGAAAGTGTAATCTGACTTATGGCCAAGGCCGACATTGTATGATATAATCTTGTATAGGCCTATGGGCAATCATTGTACAATTGTATTTAATTATTTGTAATATTTTATTATATAAGCCCTATAGGCAGCAATTAACCTTGTTATGGATAAACCCACCTTATAACTTGTAATTAACCTTAAAGCCCTCTTGTTATGTCAACTTAGGTTAAAATCATTTATGTAATTGGGGATTTGGTATTGGTATAAATAACCCCCCACCACTCCATCCATGTATCAGGTTGTCGTGATTCTCATCTACAGATAATATAGTTATTATTTATGTTGCCTATAGGTGCCCACTATATATTTTCTTCTTTCAACCTTTCTACGCTTTTTGTATAAGATTTGAGTGGATGGATTTGCTTATTTTCGTTTCTAGAAATAGGTTTAAATTCCAAAATAAGAAGGCATTGAAGCCTTGACAGCTATGCTCATACGGGGCCAAGAACGCCTAAGATTCTATCATTATCATTCAAAAGAGTTGTGTCCTCCAATGAATGCTTATTGCTCATGGCGGTAGAGATAGGGTGAAATAATGAGGTGATTAATCGAGTACTAGATAATCTCTCTTGACATCAAAGAGTGACAACTTCTTGAAAGTATAGATCTAGGCATCTCTCATCAAGATAGCAAAAAAAATCACAAGCAACACACCTAGTTCTCTATACAAGTAACAATACCTTCTCCAAATCTTGTAATAACGGGATGGCTAAAGATAAAATGTTTTTTAGTCTTCGCCTCTTAAAGAGAGCTAAGGAGGCATACCCTATCCTCCTAAGGAATATGGTCATTTGTCTCCACCCACCACTTATGTGAGTAGACCCTCAGCTAACCAAGAGGAGTCTTGAGGTTCTGAGTCTAACATCGTTGAGTATAATCAAGACGAGCAATAATGTTATCCTTAACCCTTATGAATGCTTAGCGTAGAAGGCTAAATTCGGACTACAAAGTTGGGACAGAGTGATTGAAGTGAACTAAATACATTGTCGATATTGAGGTTGAGTCTAATGTTATTGGATATAACCAAGATGAGCAAAAATGCCATCCTTAATCCTTATGAAATGCCTATTATAGAAGACTTACTTAAGACTAAGAAATTGAGGTAGAGCCATTGAAGTTACCTAAATATATTGTTGATACATGTCATCCTCAATTGCTTGATTAATCACCTTTTTATCACTAAGAAGGCAAGAAGGCGTATTCAAAGAGTTTTGAACATAGAGATGTCAATTGATTAAAGAAGTGAACTAGCTTCCGAGTGCCAATCTCGTAAAATCCACCTTGAAGAATAGAGTGCTAAATACAAGTATCCTTCTTGGCTTGATGTGCAGTCAGCCATAAATCTAAGGCATTGGAGATGAAAAAATAATTTTGAAGATCCTCTTGAGGCAAAGAGTATCGGTGCCAAACTCAACCTAGACAATATTATGGAATTATTCTCTTACATCAAACAAATTGTTGAAGCAAAAAACTATGGACCCTCTCAATACGAGCCCAATTAGTACACCCTAAACTCGGGATCAAAATCTCAAATCCATAAAGGACTATGAGAGTTTATAATGCAGTCAAAATGGCACATCTTCATAGGTATGCCTTGGGAGTGCAGCTAGAAACATTAGCATTCTAGAACTAAGAGAGGCGTCTATCCCTTACAAAACTATGACAAGTTGGTTGAACATTAAGGGAAGGACTCGTAAAATAAACCCCCAAGTAGGCGTAAGATGTTGATCCCACTCGGTTTGCCCTTATAGAAGAATTGAAATATAGAAAGGCTATGTTTTGAGGTTAATATGAGTCTTGTAAAGGTTGATTGCCAAGCTTAACTCACGAGAGCGAGCAAAAGCATCCAATTGTCTTTACAATCCCTTGGGAGTATGACCAAGAAGAATTAGGTCATCTACAAAAGGCAATGTAGCTATCAAGATATGATGTACTAAGCATCCATCATCAGCATATGCATTTTGTTGAATAAATTCTTTAAGCTTGTCAATGCAGATCCTAAAGAAGGTGGAAGAAAGAGAACGTCCTTCTTTGACATCAAATATGCTTTAGACATCCTTTAATTACCTAGAGGTCATCTGAAAAATGACCAACAACTACCTCATAAAGTCTCCTAATAGGAATGATAAAGAGTTATGGGATGCCAATATTCTGTAGTCTCTAAAATAAAAGATGCCTAGGAACAATATCAAAGGCCTTTCTAAAGTCTACAAAACAACAAAAGACTTTAGAAGACCACTGATGAGCCTCCTCAATTATAGCATGGAGAGTGGAAACATGGTCGATTGTCTCATGATATTCTTTGAAATCAGTTTGTGCTCATCCTCTAATTTATGTCACAAGGTTCTTATTTGACTTTAAATTCAGGTTTGAGACGATTAAAATTGAAAATAAATAGACACAAAAATTTCAAATAGTTCAAGATACGTAAAAATTGTAAATATATTTATAATTTCATAGATTTAAATAAAATAATGTTCTTTTAAATATTTGCTAAGTAATAAGCATTGATTATGGGCCTAAGGTCCTAATTTAAATTGTTAAAATTTTAAACCTTAAAATTTATTAAAAATATTTATTTAAATTACTTAAAAAAAATCTACGCTTTACTAAAAAGAAAGCTATAAAATTTATTTTTAGGAAAAAGCAAGATATGGCCAAAGGTTTAGAACTACACCCTATTTTTTTCTACTCTACTCTACTAAAGAGAGAGCTAAATCTAAATGAAAACACTACACCCTACTTTCTCGTCAAGAGTCGAGACATATGACATTCACAAACCCCTCGATCTCAAAGGTAGCTTTGGAATAGTTGCCCAACAATCAACAGTCATCTCACATCACTTTGCACAAGACCGATCATCATACAGCTTGACACATATGCCTTCCCTTGAACAACAACTGCACAACTGCATCCTCAAACGGACTTTGGTCCTATGTTAGTCATATAGAACCTTTATATACAGTCTAAGGCCTCTATAGTCTCACAAAGCCATCCTCTGCAACCTAGGGAGGCCTGCAAATTTGCAATTGTCTTCTCAAGAAAGGATGTAGCGATGCCACAAATATTTTAGGGTTTTAAGGGCCTATGAAACTCCTACGATCTATTCTGCTGATCTTAGAGCATTTTTATTCTAGACAAAGCATTCTGGTTCAGGATGAAATTACGTGACGAACTGCAACATGTTCATGAAAATTGTTGATTGTTGAATTTCATCCCTAAAGTTCATCAAATCTTGTGATATAGGATCTAAACTTACCTTACTCCAACTGTTCTGAGAGTTTCATGTTCAAAACTATGGCATAAAGCTTAGCAACATTTGCACAATCATGATTTTTTGAAGATTATTAGGATTTGAATGGTCCCCAAATTTGTGGATGGGGTAGATGATATGCCATGACCAAGGCAATGGAAAGCCAGAACAAACAAACTCATTGAATAATTCCAAAATGGGATGGCCACTAGATTGGGCACCACACTTCAATAATTCAGGCTAACATACCTCAAAATCAGCAGCCTTGCTTGTGTACAATGTCTGTGTAGCTCTTTTCATGTTCCTTGAAAAACGAGGTGATATTATATGTGTTTGTCAGGAGAAGAATTATGAATGGTGGCCTGCCCCAGGATGTCCTGTAAGGAACTAGCATGGGAGACCTATATCTCAAGACCAATGCACATGGAAGGGGGCTTCCAAGGAAAAACAATGCATCAGACGACCTTTGAAGATTAATGAAGAGCATTCAAAAACTCACAACACCTAGCAGCAAGACACTCTCATTCTTGAGCCAAACGAGGCATTTATATGCCCTCCAACTGGAGAATATACTAGTAGACTTATGTATAAGAGGACAGCAGGGGTTCCAATGCATAGAAATGCTCATTTTCAATGGCCCATTTGCTGCTATCCAGTAACAGACAAGGTATACAATCCTATGTAAAATATTGCCCAAGTGTTATACATGTGAGAAGGCATAATATTCTTCACGGTCTAGACAGATTTTCTATGTAGAATCTAATACATCAGCAGGTTTTAAATTTAAACGAGACTCATGTCACTACTTAAGGATACCAATAATCTGCACTGAACTTTTCGATATAGAAAAAATATCAAATATCTTTAAACAAAAGATATCATGTATCGAAATTAGTACATACCCATGCTTTAAAGAAACGTTGACTTCAAAACTGTTATGTTTTCACAACTATATAGGCAATTGCAAAGATAAGAAGCAGCCAAAAAGCAACTGAATATATCAAGTAGAAAAATTTTCTGTATCAGATATGTGTATAGCCTAAATTATTTAACTATATATCTAATTATTTAACTATGTATCTAGCCAATTAGAACAATTGTTGCCTGATACCTTAAATTCATTTGATTTTGCATGCTCTTCAGCAAGAAAATAAACTTATTATCCTTAAATCATTCATACAAAGAGCACAATGTTGATAGTTTTTATGGACCAATATTTAAAGCCTATCATTGCCCACCACATTGTTACTCAGTTCACTCTTATTGTTGCACCACAGCTAGCTAGCCTGCTGGCACCAAACCCCTAGGTCATGAGCCCTATACAGATCCAAATTGCCAGGCACATATTTTTGGGTTCCTCTGTGAATTTAGAGAATCTTCAGCCTTTGATGGTAGGAAGGTATCTTGAGGAAAGTGTAGTCTTGGCTATAAGTTTATGTTTGTGATACACGGACATGACAATTACAACCAATATCTCCCTCCCCAACTCTCACTGTAGATGCCTATCGACATAATTAATACAATGGAGCAATATACTATTTAAAAAATCCCAAATATACCCAAACCAATAACTCTGTAGATGGCTGAAATACTCAACATAGGATACCACTTATGAGGATAATTATGTAAATAATGGCACTTGTCATGCACTTCACGTACTTTGAGATTACCCCCTTTGTTAGCTTTTGGATTATCATAAATGATCCTTGTGATTAGCACTCTTTGTAATTATAAACACATCTTCCATGATTAATAAGTACATCTAGCATTTCTACTCGTTGCTTGTTTCTTTCTGATCTATTGTGAGTCATATATGGATGATACCAAAGCCTTCGCTTAGTTTGCATTCTATGGCTTTCTAAAATGGAATCCCCAGACCATGTCCTCTTATTGACATATCCCAATTGCATTGAATTTTTTAAGTTCTAACAAGCCTTCATAAGTTCATTTTTGCATGTGTTTCATTTCATGTTACTTGGAAGCATAAGCAATGCCTTCAACCTCTTTGTGCGCAAGCTTCTGCTCCACTTTTGAAGGATTCTTCCCTTCATCAAGGAGTTCATTTGATTCATAAAGCAGATTGCTGCACTTTGAAGGCTTATCCATCAATGTTTCCTTCTATGAACACATTGGCTTTTCAATTTTCTATATCAACCTATTGTCCTAACCATAGTTACGAAAATCGGCAAAAAATCGCAAGTTAATCGCGAGTCATTCGCGAAACGAGTGACTCGGCAACTTATCGCGAGTCCGGCGATTTTTTGACGATTTTTTCAAAAAATCGGAATCAGCGATTTTTTCAAAAAATCGGCCATAGCCGCGCGGGTAGAGGCTGCGGCCGATAAAAGGAAAAAGTAATTTGTTTTTTTCACTCTTTCTTCTAAGCACTTGCAAACAGGAAAAAAACCCTCCCACCTTGTGCTACCACCCCGACCAACTTCGCCGAGGCATCTTAGGAGCGCGATCGATTGCGGTGTGAAGGAATCCGGCAACCAACAACATCCAGCCAGAAGATTCATTCAAGGTCAGAATTTTTTTAAAACTCTTTTTTTTTTTTTTAAATTAGACTAGGGCTGTTTGAAATTAGGCTAGGGCTTAGGTTTTTTTTTCTCCTCCTTTGTCGTTTAGGGTTTTTTCTTTTTTTCTCCTCCTTTGAAATTAGGCTAGGGCTTAGGGTTTTTTTTCCTCCTCCTTTGCTGCCCTCGACCCCGCAAGGGACGCTGTCCCTTGACCCTGCAAGGGGGCTCCCGCCCCCTTGACCCCCGACACAGGTTACAAGCCTACATGCTAACTTCAGCCATCACAATTAAGGATCTTACAATAGCAGATATCTAGCAACTGCCATACTTTATAATTGTATAATACAAACATATTTCAGATCAATATAATCCTATACAAGCTATCATCATTGCACTGCCTAGGGAACTCTAGGGAAACAAATGGTGATGTCCTTCTCATGAAGCTGGTTTTGGAGTTGTGAAATCTGCCACTAAAGATCCATCCCAACACTCTCCACCTTCCCTACCCATTGCCTCTATACAGTGCCTGATGACATTCAAAAGCGTTTCTTATTCTCTGTGCATCTAAAACCCTTGTGCAATGCCAAGATGATGATCTGTATAAATAATATTTAAGTGACTAACAAAAAGAATTTTCCAATTCCAGTGTGTCCATTTTGTGTGTAACTGTGTTTGTAATTATCATATCTGTAATGTGTTGTTCTTTCCTCCTAAGACTTGTCCTTTGTTCCCTATATGTAAACTCTGAAGTAGAAATCAGGAAAATAAAATATAATATATTATAAAATACTGAGACCCTATCCTGGCCCTTCAATTGGTTTTATAATCTGCCCCAATTATTTTTTTGTGAATGCACAGCAGATGGCCTAGAAAACATTTCTAGTTTTCTCACTCCATCGTGCATTATAGAGAACCATATATACAGGTTGTCTCCAACTAGTGAGCAATAGAAATAATGTTTAATGCTAAGAGAGCTAAGCCATCAATGATGAGATTCCCAATAGAATTTTCAGAAGAAACCCACAAAAAAAGCTTTAACCATAACCATAACACGCTAGTCATTCACACAAATCATACAGCCAATTTCTGCTATCTACCATTACTACTGCTATTGCTGTTATTGCTGTTAACATTGCTGCTGCTATCTACCATTGCTGCTGCTATTGCCATTGCTGCTTCTATTGCTGTTATTGCTGTTAACATTGCTGCTGCTATTGCCATTGCTGCTTCTATTGCTGTTATTGCTGCTGCTATTACTCAGTTTATCCATAGAGATGACTTGGGCTATTTAAGTTATACTTATTGTTTGAATGTTAAAACTTAAAAGCTGAACAATGTGATTGTAAACCCATAGAGATGACTTGGCCTAAACCCTAGCCTTTTGGTTTAGGGTTTAGTTTTTTTTTCCTTTTTTTCATGTGATTGTAACTTTCTTGTTACTAACTTGTTTCCATGTGCAGGCATATAAAAAATGAAACCATTGGATCCAGCATGGGCGTATGCAACGCCAATAGGGCCATCAAAGCAACATTTTAAATGCAGTTTTTGTGGCAATAGTTATAATGGAGGCGTTTATCGCCTCAAATATCATTTGGCATGCTTAGCAGGAAATAATATAGCAGTATGTACTAAGGTGCCAGAAGATGTTAAGAACAAAGTAAATGCCATGATCACTGCGGCAGATGCAAACGCTAGTAACAAAAGAAGTTATAGCGATGCCATTTCATCCCCCCCCTCCCGAGGTGCTCGTACTAGTGGGCGTGGCAGCTTTAAGCGGCTCTTTCAACAAAGTAGTTCGAGTCCTTCAAGTGCACAAGGAGCTAGTGGGACGGGAGAGTCCTCTTTTGTAGATCGTTCTATGCCAGGGGCAGGGACACAATCCACGCTTGAGGGTATGGCCGCGTGGAACCAAGAGAAGCACAGTGCTGCGAGGAAAGCCATTGCCACTTTTTGGTACTATTCTGACATTCCCTTCAATGTGGCAAGGTCTCCATACTGGCGGCGCATGATAGATTCCGTCGCATGTTGCGGCACAAGATTTAAGGCGCCAACTTTTGATGACCTTAGGGGCCCTCTCCTTCAAGAATCTGTGGATGACATTCAGGTTGTGTCATTGTGCTTGACTAAATTTTTATATATATGGCATGACTAAATTTTTTTTATATATATATTAATATGATAAAATCAATATGCAATGTGCAATGTGCATGACTAAATGTTTTTTTTATACTTCAGGTTGTGCTTGACAACCAACGTCAGATGTGGAGAACCAAGGGTTGCACTATCATGTCTGATGGTTGGACAGATGGGAGGGGAAGAACCCTGATTAATTTTTTGGTTGCATCTGCAGAAGGAACTGCATTCCTTAAGTCCGTAGATGCATCGGCACAAGTTAAGAGTGCCGAAATGCTTGCAGGGTTGTTGGAGGAGGTTGTCTTGGAGGTTGGGAAGGAGAATGTTGTCCAAATCATCACGGACAACGCAGCAACATATAAGGCAGCCGGGAGGATTTTGGAGGAGAGATTCCCCACCATTTTTTGGACCCCATGTGCAGCCCATTGTCTTGATTTGCTCCTCGAGGACATTGGGAAATTACCTTGGGTGACAGAGATTGTAGGGAAGGCTAAGGCAATCACAAAATTCATTTACAACCATTCATGGGTCCTTAGCCTCATGAGGCGATTTACCAATGGGAGGGAGCTAGTGCGGCCTGGCATTACACGCTTCGCCACAAACTTTGTGACATTGCAGAGCATTTATGATGCAAGAGGGTCACTAAAACAAATGTTTGTGAGTGATGAGTGGAATTCTGAAGCAGCTGCAAGATACCGCACATCATCTGAGGGGCAAAATGTTTATACTTGTTTGTTTGAGGAGGACTTCTGGATGGCCATGGATGAGGCCATCAAGGTACAAGACTACGCTTATTTATTTGTTTTATTTTATTTATGTTGTAAAATATTTTTCTTTAAATTATTTTTTCTTTTTTTTTTCAGGTCTCAGAGCCATTGGTGAAGATTCTTCGTCTTGTTGATGGAGAACAATTTCCAATGGGTTTTGTATATGAGGCTATGGATAGGGCGAAAGAGGCCATTGCTGCATTTTATGAACATAACCGCACCAAATATGATGCCATTTGGACCATCATTGACAACAGATGGACATCACAACTCCATAGCCCTCTTCATGCAGCGGGTTACTATTTGAACCCCAAATTCTTTTATGAGCCCACATTCCGTGCTGATTATGAGGTCAAGATTGGCCTTCAAGATTGCATTGACCGCATGTTCTTCGGGAATCCACAATTGTGCAATAAAACGCGTGCCGAGATACAAGATTATAAGGCATGTCGTGGTCGCCAATTCCCATCTAAGCAATGCAAAGATGCTATTGAGTTTATGAGGCCAGGTAAACCATAAACCTCATCGAATTATTATTTATTGTCTTCTGATTTTGTTTTAAAATTTAAACTTTTTAGCTGTTACATGTGAAATATTAATTTTTTTTTTTTGTTGTTGTTTCTAGATTTATGGTGGGAAGACTTTGGTGATTTTACGCCCAATTTGCAGCACATGGCGGTTAGAATCTTATCTCAACCATGTAGCTCTTCAGGTTGTGAGCGCAATTGGAGTATGTTTGAGCACATACACTCCAAGAAGCGCAACAGACTTACACAAGAAAGGTTAAATGATCTTGTGTTTGTGCACTACAACCTTCGTCTCCACCAAAAATCTTTTGAAAAAACAAATATTCAGCCCATTGACCTAAGTGACATTGATCCATCATCTGAATGGATCACAGATGCAAAAGCACAAGAGCAGCAGGTAGTAGTTCAAATCTCGGTGGGACCTTTTTCTCCTCTCCTCTTCGTTTAAAAGCATATCTTATAGTATTTTTTTTTGTCCCTTTCCTCATCTAGTTGAACTTGAACTTCTAGGTACAGCAAGAGCCTCTATTCAGCATGGAAGAATTGCAAAACTATGAGACCCTAGCGGAGGAGATGGCAGCAAGGGACCAAGAAGAGGCCTTAGCACGAGAAGCGGCACAAGCATCTACAAGCACACATAAAGAAAAAGAGACTAGGGCTTATGTTAGGACAAGGGGCAAAGGAAGACAATAGATAGTGGGCCTATTGAGGCATTTTGAGTCTTGACACATTTTGTAATTTGTACCTTTTCATATTATAAGCAATACAAGATGTGTTTTGTGAACTTTTGTCACTTTCATGTGTACTTAAAGCTTGAGCCTTGTATGATGTCTTGACTTGAATTGTTGCTTTTATTGCAATATTTGATTTGCATAATGTTAATTCATTGTAATATGCATGAAAAAAAATTAAAATTAAAAAAAAAAAATCGTTTTCTTCGGTTTTTTTTTGCCGATTTTTTGCCGATTCCGATTTTTTGCCGATTTTTTCCCCAGCCGATTTACTACCCGATTCCGATTTTCTCTACTATGGTCCTAACATTTTGTAGATGTTGTCCACCTCAAGTATTGGCTCTTTTAAGCAACAACCATATTTTTCCTTTTTGCAATATTCTACACATATTTGGAGGTGAATTTCATTTCACAAAAATTTCTTTCAATACTTATGTCATGCCAAGTCTTTCACATCATCAACAATTGCAGCACCAAGATCTATCACACCAACCACAATTGCCGCAACAACATCATTCAAAGATGTATCATTGTACTTCATTTATTCCACTTTTTCACAAGCTGCTTTAAGTGATGGGAGAAATGATCAGGATAATTATGAAGATAATTAGGATAATTATTTAAATAATAGCACTTGTCATGTCACTTCATGAACTATCATTCAAATCATCGGCCTTTTTTAACTTTGGGATTATAAAAAATTATCCTTGCAATTATCATTCTTTGTAATTATTAACTAAATCTGGCATGGTTTATTAAAAAACAAAAGTTCTCATTCCTACTCATTGCTTGTTTCTTTCTGATCCATTGTGTGCTCCTCTCAAACACATAGTTATTAACTCCAGAGGACACAAGGTAAGATTATAAATTGCTCCAATAGTAGTGTAAACATTGTTTCCCTTGAAGCAACAGGAACCAACTACTGCCAATGTCAACAGAGGATCACAAATTCTCAATTTTTTCTAAGCACAAATTTGGATACAAACATCCCTCCACCTCAACCCTTCAAACAGAAAGCAGAGAGGTTGCTTAAGTCACAAAAAAGGCAAATGCATCCAGGCCTTCTCTCTTGGAGTTGGCAAACTATGACCCCTTATTGAGACAAGTCAACACGGTGAAAGGCAAAACAGGCAACACAAAGATCACATTGAAGGAAAATATTCTCATGGATGGTGAAGAGGAAATAGAGTGCACAAACAACACAAAGCAAGACACAAGCAATGACAAGTATGGTAAGTACTAAAGGAAACCTCTAAAATCTTTCATGCAAATCCAATTAAGGCAATTAATAGCACGAGAAAAGTGGTATCCATTGTTTGCTAGAGAATCCTCTTCAAAACCTTTCACATAGAAGTAGGATAAGATTACTATATTTCTTCATGGGGATGAATTTGATTCACATTCCAAAAGGGTATTTAAAGATGGGGAAAAGTGTCACCTATACATGATCCAAATGTGAAGACAATATTCAATAAGAGCCATCTCGGTGATGCAATCTCTAAAGGATATAAGGGCAACCCAACAACCGCAAAAGTTTCTACATTTTGTTGAAGTCAATCACTCCACAATTATAGAAGTGTGAAGGACGGATTAAACATCACTGGAACTTTTTCGCTCATCACCTTATTCCCCTCATAGATGAACCATAGAATAACATAATAAGTTAAGTTTGTTTAATGCTATATATTCGTACACAGGCTTATCACTCATCCACTTGCTGTCTACAATTAAAGTAAGGCATAGCTTAGTTAAAAAGGACAAATTGATTATCAAATGTCATGACCTCAACTGGTTAAATACTTCAACTATCAAGGAGGAGACCCAGCTTCGAATCTTGCCAAGAGATACATGCATGATTGCCAAGCTATTGTATTACCACTATGTGGTTACAACATAAGCCCATTTCAATCCCATATTCCCAATTGAAAAAAAAAAAAAAGATGAATTCATTAACGTAGATGAAAATGTCCCTGTTAGGACACCATAGCGGTATGTCTTTGGGTCATCAAAGAGACCCAAGTTCAAACCAAAAAAAAATAAAAAAGTAGCTGAAAATGAAATGCATAAATGCACTATGAACAATCTTGCCTGCAAAATATAAATAGAAAAGACAAGCTTCATACCATGTAAGTATTGTATATCACCATACATTAAAAAAACACCAACTTGAATTAGACAGGCTAATGTAATATTGAGTTCTGCTCTTTCATTTTTTTCAAGAGTTAAAAATTAGATATTAAAAATTAACATACAAATTAGATAGCTCTGTACATAACTAATAACTAGAAGAACAGAAGTCCAAAGGAATTGCAAAACTTGATCAGCATTCATTAGCTTGAGATGTCTCTAGAAAATTGGCCTTTTGTTAAATGATATAATATAAATATTTTTTGGCAAGATGATCCTAAATCAGAAACTTGCGTAACTTGGTCAGTTATCAGAACTGGCATAGAACTGGCATAGAAGGAGTAACTTGTTCCATAGCTGATAAGTAACTGACAACTAAATCAGAAAATGGCATATTCTTGCATGAGTGCCACGGTCAAACATAATTAATTTATTCCAGCACTACTGACATGACCCAATGAAATGATTTAATCCACCATAACTAACATATTTCAATATGACTGACACATTCAAACAGGATAGACTTATTCCAACATAAGAGTTTTATTCCTGCAAAAACTTATTTACCTCCATAAGTTAATTTATTTTTAACTTTTGGCAGAATAACCACATCCAATGCAGATGTTTAATACAAAGGCTCTCTCTCTTTTGTAACAGCAATTGGTTTGTCCCCAGAGTAATTGCAGTGCTAGATGTTGAAGTATATTAGGCCCCTCCAAAGTAGCAGCATCCTTTGCAATTAGATTGTTTCACTGAATAAGGTATTATGGCAGGAGTTTAATCCTCTCAACTTTTTCTCCTTAGGCGCCAAAATGCACTCTGGAATTAGGACACGTCCTCCACCATCAAGGCTTGGCATGCGTCTAGAGTTTCAACCTTTTGTCCCACCACATCTTCAGCATGATACAATAAAGGTGTTGCGTATTCACTAACCACCAGGAAGCTCAAGTGTATAAGAAACTTGTACTACCTTGCTACCACCTAAAAGAGCCCATGGTAACTAGGCCCAAGTTTCTCCACTCATTTTCCTTTAAAAGACTTTGGTTTATAAAAAACTGAAACTTCAACAGAACCCAATCAGCAACCTCAATTTCTTCTTAACTTTGATGTTGCTCCTGTTGAGATTCATTCTATCTTGGGCTGCTTTAAGATTCTTCTTTAGCTGTATCAAGTACTGCTGATTTTCATCAGTAAATCATACACAGTTGACACTTAAATGTCTTCAATGGACCAATCAATTAGAAAGGGAGGATAAAAAATATACAAGGCCTTATATGGTAATGTTCCCATGGCTATATAACGTGTAGTATTGTACCAACTCTCTGCCAGATGCAAAAATTTTGGCCATAAATCTTGATAATCTGCAATCAAATTTCTAGGGATTTGTTAACAATCTATATTTGCCCGTCAGTTTGAGGGCAATAGCTAGTACTTGGAATTAAGTTGGACCAAGCACATTTGAACAAATCCTACCATAATCACTAATAATGTTCTTTGGAAGTCCGTGTAGCTTATAGATATGATGCATAAGTTCTTCGGAAACTTGTAGAACTTTGTGAGTGCTTGTGGACTCCATGGGAATAGAGTGAGCATACTTAGTCAATCAATCTACCAGTGCCTATATAGATTTATTTCCTCCCATTTGTAGTAGGGCTTCAGTAAAGTCCATGTTAATGGATTTCCATTAGCAGGTTGGAAAGTGCAAGGGTTGTAACAGACCTAGTCATCTTCTGTTCTCTAATTTATTCCTTTGGCAAGGTTTACATGAAGCCATAAATTTCTTTGCATTTTCTTTCAGTTCCCTCCTCAACAATTTACTTCCTATGATGTAATATGTCTCAAAGAAGCCAACGTGACAAACAGCAGGTGAGGAACAGCACCATTTAAGTACATGTTGGTTACGAATCTGCCATTAGGAAAGGTTTTTAATCTTTTGCGCCCTAGATTCGCCCAGCAGATTGAAAGGCCGGAAGGAAGGGATGCCTTCCGTGCCAATCTCCGGAGAAGGCCGGCTCCTATACTAATCTATTTGGGGGTTTTAGATAAGGGAACTGGAAAGAAATAATAAAATGCAGAAAGAGATGTAAATATCATGTGTTTCGGGTGGGAAAGAACAAGCAGCACGATCACTAGCAATATCCAAACCAACAGCAATCAAAGCAAAGCATGTAACAGAAACTAACACTGTTATTCCTCCCTATGTATCCTTCATTCAGTATTCCAGATTCAATTAATTGCCAATGCTCTAATCCAGATTTCAGAATTACAGCAATCAGAAAAATAAATGAACATAAGCAGAAATACTTGCAGAAGGCAGCATAAAAGAAAGAGACAGATATCAGAGCCAAGGATGCTTTGTATTGACACAAGTGTTTGATTACAGCAAAGCTTTCTAGCAATATGTCCCCCCTCCACCCTTTTACAATGAAGTTCAACTGCTATATATAGCAGAATTTTCCCCCCAAATTACAAATATGCACGGAACCCAAGACCTGCAAAAAGCGTTGGGATTAGACCTTTGTTGGCTACGAGTACCTGCAACAAGGTCCACCTGAATTCTGGTACAGCTTAGGACAGGTTTGGTGGGTGAACAATCAATTCTGATCAATATGGTAGGTGTGGTACAGTTTGCCATTCGATGTTCACCTACCCTGTACCTCTGCAGCACACCTATCTCATCATGTCAGGCCCGAATCCCGCAATCCGTGTACAGTCTGGCCTCGATCTGCGGTTCGCTAACATATGGGGGCTTGACCAAAGTCGCCTGCAGAAAATAGCGACCCCGAGAGTCGCTCCAGAATGGAGCGAACCCGGGAGACACCTGGACAGAGAAATTTTGGCCACTTGGTTTCATTCGTTGATTTGGGGGAGAGATGACGTCGGTCGTCGAAAAATGGCAACGACGACAGGAGTCACTCGAAAAATGAGCGACCAACGTCGGTCGCTACCTTGGTGCCTTAGACAAGTTTTGAACTTCCTTGCCCGCTATCGCTGAAAAAAGGCAACGACGCCCGGAATCACTCCGAAACGGAGCACCCGGCGTCATCCTTGAGCGTTGCCTTTACTTGAATCTTGCTTGGCAATGATGGGCGACGACGGGCGGTGCTGGCGATCACAAGCGGACCTGAGCGACGACGGGAGTCGCTGATGAGGATTGATGTATGATCTTTCATATGACCCCTCTAGTAGTTCCTAGCTTAGGTTTGCTTAGTTTATTTCTAGCAAATTGATATTGTAAGTGAGTCTCTTTCTCACATGCACTTGTGGGCACTAGTTGTCTACTAGTTGTCTTTTAGAGTGTTAGTTAGCAAGTGTGAACTCAAAGTAGGAAGTGTGAGCTTCAAGTTAGCTAAAATGGATCTTCTAGTTAGTAATCTTAACTTAGAAGTTTACGTGCATTTTCCTTTGCACCTTTGTAGCTTTTGGGTTAAGCGTGTGAATCAAATCCATGATTTCATGGGTTGGTTATGTATTTTGGGCCATTAGTGCCTATATAATGATTTGTAAATAATAGAACTCTTAGTTGGATTTTCATCCTTTTCATTGGTATCAGAGCCTAGTTCATGTTTGCACTAGGGCTTGTGAGGTGAGAGGATAGGAGATAGAAATATTATGAGAAACGTATTCTCATTGAGGACTCGGTTTAAGCCCAAAGGGAGCTTGAAAACCATTCGGAGAAGGAAGTTCCTTCGCCGACAAACCCCTCGTTCCAACTTCTTGCTTATGCTTAAAAAGTATAGGAAGAGTTTGCCCCAGAGTTCTTCGTATACCGATCCTTGGAAGGGATTGGATCGTAGCTACGGTCCAATTAGGATTAGGGAGCCTTTTGACCCTGCTGCCCCCCCCATTTTTGAGTATTGAAGAGCTTCAGGAGGACTCCAAAGCTAGGTCGTGTGTCGACTTAGAGCTGGGTGCCTTTCAAACGCTGGTCGTGTGTCGACCGGATCTTGAAAGGAGAGCTACTGGTGGGAGCTGGTTGCTCACATTTGCTTAATTTAAAGTTTTTCAAATTTTAGATTAACCCCCCTGGTTAATTTATAATTTTTTTCAATTTGTTATAGAAAAGCTTTAAAAATTGTTCTATATATTATTTTAATAATATAATATATAGATCTGCTGCATTTATATTTATATTGTAAAAAAAAAAAAAAATATTTTTTTTTATTTTTCAATATTGCAGCAGATCTGCTGCGTTCGGCTTCTTCGGCAGCGTACGGCAGCCTTCGGCACTGTTGCCGGGCTTGCCGACGCTTGCCGGCCGACGGCCGTCGGGCAACAGCCGCGGCAGATCGTTGTCCGCAGGACAGCGATCGCGGCTTGCTTCATGCGGCCGCTCGACTCGTTGTCGAGCCTGACAGAGAACTTGTTGCCAGTCGACAATGCGCCAGCGCTGTCGCAGCAGCCGTCGTCGCCGACGCTGGCGCTGCGCCCGAGCGAGCCGGCGGCAGCTGAATCGCCGCCGGCTCGAGCGGCCTGACGATCTGTCAGTGTCGGCTCCGGGTGCCGCTGAGCAGCGCGCACGGCGCGACATTTCTGTCAGGCGTCTGCAGGCTTGCGGCCTGCGACGCAACGCCTGACAACGAGTCAGGCGTTTGCAGTGCTGCGGCCCGCAGAGCCTTGGGGGCAGCGTCTGACATTGCTGTCAAACGGCTGCCAGGCTGTCGACAGACGACACGAGGCCAGCACCAGCCAGGCCAGGGGCGGCTGCGTGCGTGGACCCCATTGTGCACGAAATTGTGCACATGGAAATTTGTGCAGCTCGGGATCCGTGCCAGGAATTGAAAAATTAAAATTGGAACATTGTAATTTTTAGTTTTTCTGCACATCTGCCTTGGGAAATGTGCCAGGCAAGACTGGTGTTTTAACTGAAGGTTGCTAATTTTTCATGCACAGTTGAAGTTCAGTTCAAACAGCAGATTGAAGGGTAAATTATTGTAAAATTTTAAATTTTTACTATTTTAGAGTGCATGTTAAAATTTCATTTTATTAATTTAATTTTTAATGACTTAATTAAATTCTTTAATCTTTTGATTAATTGAAATTTAATTTTTGATTAAGTTATTTTTAAATTAATAAATGTTAATTTTGCACTTTATATTAGTTTAAAAATTTCAAAATTGCTAGCCTTAGGAGTAAATTTTTCAGTTAAGCAACACTCCATTGTAACAAGGAAATTTGCATTGTACTTCCTTGATTTAGTGCTTTCTTAAACTGTACTTCTGGCTTATACCCGAGAACACATGGCCTCTGACTTGGCTGCCCAAGTGGCAGAATTGGCCCATGTTGTAAACACTTTGGCAGATAAGGCAAATGACACTACAATGGCAGAAGTCCTTGGCAACCTTGCCATGAAGGTAAATGACATTTCTTTGCATAATACCTCCACTTCTGCTCATGATTCACGTTTGAGAGTTCGTTGTGAAGTTCCATTGTATGATGGATCCAGGAACCCTGATGTCTTGAATAGTTGGATTCTTGACATGAGTTCTTGGTTTGCTTTTTCTCAACTTTCAGAAGATGATGTAGTGCCTTATGCTAAGCTTAAACTTTCTGGCTTAGCCAAAGTACTTGTGGAACGAAAACGAGGACAAGAACTCACTACATGGGATGATCTTGTACAATGTCTTAAGACCAATTTCTATCCTTCAAATTATTCTAGAGAATTGGTTATTAAATGGTTTCATTTTCGCCAAGGTACTAATATGTCTGTACAAGAATATATTTTCCAATTTAACAGGTTCAAAATACTTGTGAATGTGGAGGATGATATTCCAGGTTTGATTCTCAAGTTTCAAAGTGGCTTGTTAGAACATTTGTACAGGGAATTAATGTTTGTTTCTATGGAAACATTGGATCAAGTTTTCAATCAGGCGCAGCTTGCGGAGGACAAGTTCAAGGCGCAATCGCAGGCATTCCGCACACCTGTTACTCAAGTGGTTGGAAACTCATCAAAAGGGAATAATTCTTTCTCTCAAAAGAAGAATTTTGCTCAAAAGAAGAATGTGTCTTCTCCATCTCCTTCTTCTCCTTCCCCTTCCGCTTCTACTCCTTCTTCTTCTTCTTCTAAATCTTCATCTTCTTCTTCTAAGAAATTCTGCAATTATTGTAAGAAGAAAGGGCATGAGAAAGCTGATTGCTTTAAGCTCAAAAAGAAGAGTTTAGTGATTACTACTCAAGAGGAGGATGCTTCCAAGGGTCCCCTTGAGTCTGTAGGAGAGAGTAGAGTATATACGGAATTACGAGGTAAGCTTAATGAAGTTACCTTAGTAAATGTAAGTTCTTCAGATGGGGCTCGTGATGCGTTGTTCATCACTAGAGCCCATTTACTTCACAACTTTGCAACTGATTGTATAGTGGACAATGGCTCGCAGAAAAATCTAATTGCGAGGTCCATTGTCGAGCGTTTGAAGTTACCTATGGAGCCTCATCCTCAACCTTATTCTTTGGGTTGGAAGGATAGTGGAAGAGGCTCAGAAATCACCCACACTTGCACTTTAAAATTTGCACTTGGCCCACAGTTCATAGATCAAGTCACTTGTGATGTGACTCCTATGGATTGTTGTGGGATTTTGCTTGGACAACCTTTTAAGTATGATAGGAGAGCTGTTTATGATGCTTTTAAAAGAACCTACACACTTCAAAAATATGGTAAGGTCTTTCTCATTAAAAGCACCAACACTCCTAATATCATTCTAAGTTCCAAGCAAACGAAAAGAGTAATTAAGAAAGGTGGTGATGTTGCTCTAATTTTCATTCGCTCTCAAAACACTTCTACATCTACATCCATTACAAAGCAACACTCTTCAATGGATAAAATATTGCAAAGTTATTCACACATATTTCAGGAGCCAAAGTCTCTTCCTCCAATTCGCACAATTAATCACAGCATTGAAATAATTCCAGGTTCTTCTCTTCCTAATGCTCCCATGTATAGACAATCTATTTTGCAAAATGAAGAAATAAAAAAGCAAATAGAAGATTTGTTGTCTAAGGGTTTCATTAAGGAAAGTACTTCTGCTTGTGCATCACCTATTTTGTTAGTTCTTAAGAAAGATGGCACTTGGAGATTATGCATTGATTTTCGTGCATTGAACAGAATTTCTGTGAAGAATAGATATCCCTTACCCCGCATTGATGATTTATTAGATCAGCTTCAAGGAGCTAAGTTCTTTTCAAAAATAGATCTCAAAAGTGGATATCATCAAGTGCGTATCCAAGCTGAGGATACATGGAAGACAGCTTTCAAGACGAAGATGGAACTCTTTGAATGGTTGGTCATGCCCTTCGGTCTTACTAATGCTCCCGCAACCTTCATGAGGTTGATGAATGATGTATTTCGTGAAGTCCTTGACAAATTTGTCATTATATATCTTGATGATATATTGATTTTCTCAAAAACTTGGGAGGAACACCTTAGGCATATCCAAAGAAACCCTTGATCTTCTTGCGAAGAATCAATTATATGCCAACTCTTCCAAGTGTTCTTTTGGCAATACTTCAGCTTTCTTACCTTGGCTATGTGATTAGTGAGAGTGGAATTCAGGTAGATCCCCTTAAAGTTGATGTTTTGCTTAAGTGGTCCCCTCCTACAACTCTCACCGAGTTAAGGAGTTTCCTAGGACTTGCGAACTTTTATCGCAAGTTCATTCCTCAATATTCCACCCTTGCAACTCCATTGCATTATCTCACTAAGTCCAAAACTCCATTTCATTGGGAGAAAAGCCAAGAAGTTGCCTTTGAGAAACTCAAAAAGAAATTGTGTACAAGCACCGGTGTTAACTTTACCCGACCTTTCTCAACCTTTTGAGATTGAAACAGATGCCTCTAAAGTTGCCTTAGGAGCCGTGCTCAAACGGAATGGTCATCCAGTTGCTTATCATTCAGAAACCTTTTCTGCTGCTAAGTTGAACTATTCTACATATGACAAGGAGTTGTATGCTTTAGTTCAAGCCATTAAGTACTGGAGACACTATCTTTTGGGAAAAGATACAGTAGTACACACTGATCATATGCCTCTCAAGTTTTTACAATCTCAAAGTAAAATTGAAGAATCAAGACATATGAAGTGGGCCTCTTACCTCCAACAATTTCACTTGGTGATCAAGTACAAAAAGGGGAAGAGTAATACAGCTTGCTGATTGTTTGAGTAGGCCTCCAGCCGCTCTTGCCTTAACAGTCATGTCCACTTCACACTTGGGATTTCAGACTTGGCCTAATCAGTATTCTCAGGATCCTGATTTTGGAAAAATATTTGAGCAAGTGAGTAAGCCTTCTTCTTCCAATTTGCGTCCTTTCCAAGATTTCTACATCAAAGAAGGACTTCTCTACAAATTGGACAAGGTTTGTGTTCCTTGTGAACCTCGAGTGTCGCTTCTTAAGGAAGCTCATTCTACACTTTATGGTGGTCACTTTGGGAAGCATAAAACACTTCATCATTTGCAACGATTTTTCTATTGGCCAAAAATGCAGAGGGATGTGTTGAGATTTCTCAAGCAGTGTGCAGTTTGTTGTCGCTCAAAACCAGCTAATAGAAAGTTTGGCTTAGGCATGCCTTTGCCCATTCCTTCCCGTCCTTGGGAAAGCATTTCCATGGACTTGGTTAGTGGTTTTCCTATGAAAGTGCGCCAACATGATTGTGTGTTCGTGGTGGTTGACAGATTCAGCAAAATGGCTAAGTTCATTCCATGCCGCAAGACAAGTTCTCGCATCAGACTTAGCTCAATTTTTCTTTGATAGCATTTGGCGTTCCTTTGGTCTACCTACCAGCATTATCTCGGATCGTGATTCACGCTTTGTGGGTCACTTTTGGCGTTCTTTGTGGAAGATTTTGGGAGTTTCCCTTAACTTCTCTACCGCCTATCATCCGCAGTCCGATGGGCAGACTGAAGTGGTAAACCGTACACTTGTGCAAAGTTTGCGAATCTATCATCACGCTTCACCAGCAAAGTGGGACTTGAGTCTCACGCATATTGAACATGCCTATAATAGGGCCTTACACTCTTCTACAGGTCATTCACCCTTTGAAGTTTGTATGGGATTTCAGCCCTTGGCACCTTATGAGTTACCTTTATCTTTGCCTTCTCCTGTCACTTCACATCTTCAGAAGGAGCAAGACAAGGCACACTCATTTGTTCAACACTTGCACAATCTTCAATCAAAGGTGGTTGAGATTTTGCAAAAGACACAGCAGCAGCAGAAAAAGGCCATGGATCGACATCGAATTCCTCATCCTTTTCAGGTTGGTGATAAAGTTTGGTTGCATCTTGACAAGCGGCGTTTCACTGATAAGACTCATAGCAAAATCAAACCAATTCGCTATGGGCCTTACACTATTCTTCAACAGGTGTCCGAGAATGCTTTTCGCCTTGATCTTCCCGCACACTTGGGAATTCATGACGTCGTCAATGTGGATCTCTTGAAGTTGTACTTTGACTCTACATTGGAGACTGCACCAGCTATCGCTCATCCCGTGGACGTGGTTCCCGAAGCTACGCTTACCATTGGATGCAGATCAGATCTATGACACGAAGACTCGACAGACTCGCCAGGGGTCTACCACCTCATATCTTGTGGCTCGGCGAGGACAACTGCCGCATCAGGCTCGTTGGATTTCTTTTCATCAGATGTCCCGTGACTTTCCTATTCTTTTGAAAGCATTGGAGTCCAATGCTTCTATTGTGGGGAGGCATGATGAGGATTGATGTATGATCTTTCATATGACCCCTCTAGTAGTTCCTAGCTTAGGTTTGCTTAGTTTATTTCTAGCAAATTCATATTGTAAGTGAGTCTCTTTCTCACATGCACTTGTGGGCACTAGTTGTCTACTAGTTGTCTTTTAGAGTGTTAGTTAGCAAGTGTGAACTCAAAGTAGGAAGTGTGAGCTTCAAGTTAGCTAAAATGGATCTTCTAGTTAGTAATCTTAACTTAGAAGTTTACGTGCATTCTCCTTTGCACCTTTGTAGCTTTTGGTTGAAGCGTGTGAATCAAATCCATGATTTCATGGGTTGGTTATGTATTTTGGGCCATTAGTGCCTATATAATGATTTGTAAATAATAGAACTCTTAGTTGGATTTTCATCCTTTTCAGTCGCTGGCGATCTTGAGCGACGACGGAAGTCGCTCTACACTTAGAATATTTTCCTTTTATCTCCTTTTCGCCTTTTGCTCACGGTCGCTCAAAAAGGGGAGCGACGACGGGAATCGCTCCTGGGAATGAGCGACAGACGTCGGTCGCTCCCAAGCCAACACTTAGAATATTTTGCACCTGTTTCCCCGCCGAGGTTCGCTTGAGGCCGCGGCGATGACGAGCTTCGCTGAAAAATGAAGGCGACGACGGGGGTCGCTCGAGCTTCAACACTTAGAAGAATTTCATGATTTTTCCCCGCTCGCCTTGCCGCTTGAAATGTCGTCGGTCGCCGGAGGGGAGGGGCGAAGCTGGGAGTCGCCCGAAAGAGGGAGCGACTCCCGGAATCGCTCCAAAATGGAGCGACCGCGGGAGTGCCCCAGACTTAGCAATTTTTGGGCTTTTTACCGAACTTGCCGAAACTGCTGGAATACTTGGAAAACAAAACATGAAAACAGGGAAACTGCATGAGCAAAGCTGGAAAGGGAGGAAGGAGGGAGGCAGCAGCAATTTTTCGAATTTTTTCAGAATTTGTACCCCTTAGCAAAATTTGGCAACAGGACCTCTTTTAAATTTAGAATCAAGTAAAGGATACATGTGATTCTTATAAAAAATCAAGTCACTTGAAAAACATACCTACCATCCTCCTCATAAGTTCTTTTGAAATAATTTTGAATCCTTTAGCATAGCAGCAAACCCCTTGTCTTTGGGATGTTTAGCCAATATCTCTTCCTTTCACCTTGGTTCCACTACAAATATAATCACAATAATGAATCTGCAACCATATTATTTATCCTTTTTCATATTGTGTTCCAATATCAAACCTTTGCAATTTACTTGCCCATTTGGCTTCTTGTTCACTCAAGTTCATTTGAGACCCAAAATATTAATTTAAGAATGTGTGTATATATATATATATATATATATGAATGAAGTGCATCACTGACAAGTACTGTTTAAATTTTTCTATAGTGTGCATTAGGGCCAGCATTTCCTTGTCATAAAGGCACGGCAGTTTTTCTTTTACAAAGGAAAATAGTTGCCTATTTCGAATACAGACAGCCAAATACTGCTTAATAATATAATTATTACGAAAAAAAAAGTAAGCAAAGAACGAATAAGTTCTAGACCTCCACGGCATCTCAAAAACTTTCATTGAAAAATGAAAACATAATAGTGCCTGAGAAAATTCAGATGACACTAAAAAGTCTGAAGTAAAAATGGGAATATATAGGGACCATCTCCATCCAATAAGAACCACACAACAAAAAGGAGAATATCAATGTTGTAATGGAACCTCAAACATGGTAAACTATACAGAGTACCATCATAGTAAAGAAACATGGACTCGACACAGATTTGACAAAGGCCAATTTTTGACTCGGACTCAGACTTGGCAAAAAAACTTGGAAAAACTCGGCAAAACAGAAAACCCAAAGAAAATGCAAATTTTCATTGGAAAAAAGTTTTTCTTTCATGCATATCACAATTAATTAACATTATACAAATTCAAAATTAATACTGTAAGCGATACAACCTTAAACTACACATGAAAGTGACAAAACACACATCAATGTAACTAATGGGTGGTTGTTAGATTCAGTCTTGAAGCATGCAGAGGTCCTTTTGTTGTCATTTAACATGCTTTTTATTTATAATTATTTCCTGATGAATATATAGTGTTTGCTAATATTTAATATTAAGTCAGAGTCCAGAGAGAGCACATAAAGCTGGTACATATCCCTTCTAATTTCCACAGTTCTCAGATTTTGGCTGTACTAAGGTATGCCTCCCATAGACAATGGTTATATATGGGCTAGTGGCTACTGTTAGAAAATCCTTCAAGTCATGTTATCTCCCATTCTGATTTTGTGGCCATACAGAGGTGCAATGCTCAAACCAACACTGAAAATGGTTGATGCTATTCTCTGGCAGAGTATGGCTAGTAAATTATCCTTCAAAGGATATAACTACATATCACACTTATAAGTCAAATTGTCTTCTTAGAAAGAAACCTCAAGGACATTTTGTGCTTCTCCAAATGACCTCTTGCTATTTTATGTGTGTCTTATAAATCTCATTGGGATTGTGAGAGGGCCCAAGCACTATACTCTTCCAATATTTCGTGTCTAATTCTTGACACCTTTGAATTGCCTCAAACATGGTGAATGTTTCCTGTGTTGGTTAGGATTTTGGAAGCATTTGTTTGTTCCTAGGCTCAGTGATTAGATGAATGTTTTATAGAATGTATATTATAGGCAAGTGCAAAGAAATTTTGCTCTTGATTATTGAAGGTGCTACATTTTGCATGGGTGGGACATATTGCCATGGAACTCCATACAAGATTGGTTTAGATTCCTCTTAATGTTGTCTACCCTTTTGGTCTCAACTTCCATTGTTGATCTTCTTCGACCTTATCCCTGTACTCTGCTGACTAATTTTTCTTTTCCTTTTGTCTTTGGTCATTTGTATAGGTGGGCCTTGTGGCATTAGCCTTCCTTTTGGTTCTTGGCTTTTTACCTCAAATGTAACTTCTGGGTAGCTGTTAGATTCTTGAAAACTAAGAAACTTTTGGGTTTAAAATGCAAATAAGTGTTTTTTCGGGTTTTATTTCACCTTCTCTCTGCACTCTCTACAAGTGGAAACAGAAAAAATGAGGCCAATTTAGAAAATATAATAATAATTTTGACGCCGTTTTCTGTATTTTTGCCAAGGCAGCCGAGTTTTTTTCCTGCAATCACGGGTTTAAAGAAAAAAAAACCCGTGAGTTCAAAAAAGCTCACAAGTAAAAAAAAAAAACTCAGCAAGTCCAGAAAAACCTTCCGAGCTGAGTCAAAAAAACCCAGGAGGGCAGACTCAGGCATGGACCCGACAAGTTTTTTAAAAACTCGCTGAGTTTCATAACTATGAGTACCATCATATGCCAAGCACAAGATTAATGTATATCATCATCGATAGCATCAAAACAATCAAGACCACGAAGACATTTCTAAACATGATGTTCAGTGAACTATCAACACTTCAACTCATGCAAGGACAATACAAAAATTCCCACTAGAAGCAAAGAGCAAAAGTGTATTATTTACTTAGAATGAAAAAAATATCTTCAAAAGTTGACATTTAATTTCCTCTTGCAATGTTTTTGACAAGGAGAAATTACTTTTAACTCTGCACCATTCTTTGTCAATTTTAGTAATGCAAAGAAATCAAGGCATGAGCTCAAGTGGTTAAAAATGTAGACTTCCAAGGCAGGGACCAAGGTTCAACTCTTGCCAGGTGATATATGTGCCCAAGTGATATTGTATTAATACCACTATGTGTTTGGTTGAAAACCGTGGTAACATGGTCATGATGTAATACAGGTGGCACCTGTTTCAATCCCATATAACCAATTTAAAATAATAATAAATAAAAAATAATGCAAAGAAACCTTAGAATCTGCCTATTATGATAGCACAAAGATCAACCCAGAAAGAATACTCTTCAAGTTTCCCACATTGGCCAAATCTTCAATTTTAGAACCATAGTTATGATAAACCACACACCATAAAGAAAATGTCATCAAATTATCAAAGCAGTAGAAATCAAGGAGCACAACAGTTACTAGACTATTTAAAAATGAAGCAGAGTCCCAAAAAAAGAATTTGCTTGAGGTGAATTTTCCTTTAAAAGAAACGAGTGTTGAAATTGAAGTTTACCATTGATAAATATCTATATCAGTTTTGCAACTTTGGCTGGGCCATTAATTCACCCAAAAAAATGCACTTTGCCACTTGAGACCTAAGTACAAAATAACATTACCCAGGTGTTGTAGGTGAGTTGGAGAGGAGAGGGCAATCCTCCAAGGGAGGTCCCAGGTTCAAATCTCCACCCTACCAAAAAGCTGAATTGGGTATCCAAAATCCAATTGATAATGTTGGTGCGGGCAGGGTCGGGTGCGACTCCCGGGTGACTTTGACGGTGTAGAACCCCATGTTCATGGTCTCTCAGACCAAGGCAGCCCCGCAAGGGGTTTTTCGCTATTAAAAAAAAAAAAAGTACAAAATAACATTTAATTCAACACTGTTTCTCATTACATACTGTGAGCTAAAGTGTAGTTCTAAGGTAAACACCAAACTATGTCATCAACCTCCAAGTGATTAGGTTATGACATTAAACAATAATAGTACAAAACAATGTACTTGACACTGGAAAATGTAAAACCTACTTCAAAGATAAATGGCATGGAAAAATAAAAATAAATCTCAAAAGAGAAAAGAAATCATATTTAAACACTAATACTATACACTGTAAAATGTGTGGAATGGAATTGCAACATATACTTTCATCAGATCAAATGTCATGGAACAATAAAATGGGTTCAAAAGAGGAAAAAAGAAAATAAACACTTGTAAAAACCACAGTAATAAAATATGAAATTGTCTACAATCTAACATAACTTCTTTAATCATCAAATGGCAGTAGCTCAACCGGTTAGATTCCTCAACATTCAAGGAGGAGAACCAGGTTCGAATCTTGCCAAGCTATACATAGATCATATACAAGCTGTTGTAATACCACTACATGGTGTAATATGGGTGGGGCCCATTTCAATCCCATATAACTAATTGATATGTGTGTCTTTCATGGATATGTGATTGCAAATATTTGTAGCCCTAAAAAACCACGTAGCACCATGCCAGAACAAGAGCAGGCAAAAAGGCTTTATGTGCAAATGGATTGTGCATCTTAATTATTTCCAGTATTCTCTCAAACTACACATTTATGCAAATCAAAGTAATTTAAGCTTTTGCAAGGTCAGTTTGCTGTAGAAAAATTCTGCATATTTGTTATTCCATAATATAAGGACTTTCAAATTTATAAGATATACTTCTTGAGAGGGGAGGAAGTATTACCATTGGAAAGGGTCTATTTAAAGCGATAAAGTCCTCAAAAGTAACAATGGAAAAACAAATTATGCTATTTAAAAGAACAAGACCAAGAAAGGAGTATAAATACATTGCAAGCTTCTCAAGACTTAAAAATATGAAATCAGAAATCTTTAACCAAATCAGTAATAAATTAAACCATAAAAAGTATAGCATCGGGTGATATTACACAGAATAAAAGCATAGAAGCCTTACTGTACATCCCAAACGCTTTGGACATCCCTCGAAAAACATCAAAGTTTTTGTTTGTTTCCTTCCTGGTTGACCTACACTTCCATGCTCCTCTGAAAATCTTTCTACATGGAATAGTTCACAATGCCCCACTTTTGGGGCAGCAAGATTGTCAAGAGAAGGAATTATCTGTGCACCAGTACAACGGGCTATACGCTCCAAAAGAGGTTTCTTCACATTCAATACCAAGGATATTTCCTTTGTCAAGAGATATTCTTGTGCATGGTGAGAAACAGTTTTCTCCACTAACAGCACATTCGGATGATGTGCTTCTATCCTTGCTACTGTCATCTTAAGATGATCCATCTCCTGCATGAACAATGTCTAAGTGCTCAAGATGCACTGTTACATCTGCATTAATTAAACAAAGGCTTATACCTGCAAGGCCATGATTAATCTTACCTGTTGCAGCAAAGTATCAAGAGATGACAGCTGATTTGAAACACGTTGATATTCCAGCGCCCCTGCCAAGAGCAGCAACCTAGGATTCTTGTACTTTGATGTCATTCTCTTGTGTTTTACATTCTTTGAACATATGACTCCCTTAACAAGTTTGCTGTCAAGAGGTTAGTCCCTTGTTAATGTACATAGAGATAAATTAACAATTACAGCATGCTAAAAAGTAGTCAGAAAGTAAACAAACAAAAACACATCAATAAGGAAAAAAACAAATATTAGAGACTGCTTAGCCACGTGCAACTACTGAGACCACATATCACCTTCCACTACGACGCCCAGATGCTATGCACTTGACCTTCACATAAAGTCCCGGATCCATTCCTCCTCCTTTACTTGTGTCTGGCTTGACAAACGTCGCGGCTTGCCATGACAATGAAGTGACTATTTCAAGCCAACTCTCCTTATCATTCTCCTCGCCTACAATTACATCCTCTTCCTTCAGTAGCTGTGCTACAAGTGCTCTAAAATGCCCATCCACCACTGTTCTCATAGCCTCTCTGTGTTCTTCACTTGATCTTTCCTTGCTCTTATATTCACTGCTACTAAAACTACCGGATGAACGTGGCAAACCCCAACCTCCTTCGTCATCATCTTCGTCATCATCAAGCATGCTGCTTTCTATTTCATCTTCAACATCCACCGGATCAGGTGGCATCCATATTAGACAATTATTCTCAAAGTCGAATGGTTGCTCTGCCTCTGAGCTTTGACTCTGGAACATGGCTGAATCATCATTGCAGTCGGTAAGATTATCTGCATCCTCCAACTCCTCTCCTGACCTTTCTGATCTACCAAACATTTGTCGTTCTGCAAGCATATCAGGTTGAGAGCTCGGACTTTTTCCAAGAATATTTTTACCATAATTTCCATTTTGGGCGGAACCATTTAGGTGGACCTCGTGGTCCATGGAATTTCGAGGGCTCGAATTATTACGCAAAATATATCCACGGTCAAGATCTATACTACCATGGTCTTCAAAATATTCTTGCGGATGTTTTGAATCACCCCTTCTATGATGATCTTCTAAATCTTTACCATACTCATCACGTTCATCATCGCTCCTACATCAAAGAGATGCCGCAAAAAAACTCAGATGAGTTGGGACATAGCCCTGATATACAATTGATGCATTCTAGCTGACAATTCCCTCATCAGATTTGTATAACCACAAATAGTAAACCTTTGGACCGCAAAAGATTTCTGGAATTAATATGTGTAGATATTTAGACCTTACTCAAATGTCTAATATAAAGGCTGCAACGCCACCAACGTCTTCAAAGAACAAAAAAAAGGTTTGTATAAAAAAATTATGAGAGCAAAGGAGTGCACCTGCTAATGCAATAGGCGAGCAAGCTGGGAGAGGAGACTCCTTCAACGGAAGAAACAGCACTGCTGTTCCTTTCCTGGTGTGGAATATCATGCTTCCCTTCTGGCTCATAAAAGGCAGAAGCCTCCTTATTCCTGAAATTGACATGGAAATCGGAACTATCATGCTGATAAGGCCCGGTCGGATATGGCATGGACCCAATACTTGTGCTGCTGCTACCACTCTGACTGCCAGATTTGCCACTGTCCAGTCTTGAGACTGACGATGAAGGCGTAGGTGAAGAGCTTGGCAATTGGGCCCCATTCCACTGAGATGATGACGAAGAAGATGAAAATGAGGACGACGTTATCTCTTGTTTGCAAATCTTGAAACAAAAATTGCAAACCCTGATCCTGGCCCTGTCTTCTGCTCCAGAATGTCTACCGCTGCCATGCGCCGGCAAGGGGATTGTGTTCTGCGTGCACTTCCAACAAAAGACGCGGCCGCATATCCGGCAATGGTGGCGGCGGTTAAATATCGTGAACTGGGAATCGCAATCATAGCAAACCCTGCAGCTGTGATCGGGCATCCAAAAATCCCTCGAGATCTTCGACGACGGATCGCCCCTCCTCGGCAGCCATGCTCTCACCTTCTCCACTAACTCCGACAGCGCTCTTTCTGTTGTTGCGGTTTCCATCTACTGTGGCTGCTGCTGCTGCTGCCGCCGCCGCCGCTCCTCCCCCGCATGATTCTGCTAATCCCACCTCCTCCTCCTCCACCTCCACATGATGTCAAATCATCTCGTACCACACGGATTTTACCGCGGCACCTACAAATTTAACTCTACATGAAGAATTCGCGCTATCATGCCCCGCCCAACACCGCTCCTTAATCTTTTGTTCTACGATCGAACACCACTTCTTGTCGAAACCCTGAGAACAGGTTCCTGTATCGATCCCCCTTAAAGAAAAATGTTTTCGTATGCAATCAAACACAAATCAAATCACCTTCTCAAGCAAAAATCAGCGCAATTCAACAAATCCCAACAAGCCAAAATCAACTCATATGCATAAATTTGCACTCACAACAACAACGAGAAGATCCCGCCATTCATGTGTCCGACGAATTTATTGGATTTTGAAAATAATGATCTTTCTTTCTGCTATTGCACTTGCGAATAACGCACTCACAGTCTTGCCTTGATTTTCAGTTGAGTGTGCTCTTGTGACAACACCAACGCCAGCGGCAATCAGCAAACGGCTTCTTCCACGCCAACAATTTCACATGTTTCGTCCCCCTCACTCCTCCCACTTTTCTATTACTTGTCTCTGTTACTCCCATTTTTCAAATACGAAACATTTTTCATCGTTGTGCAATCATGGACACGGACATGGCCATGTGACTCTGGGAAAAAGAAAACAAAAACAAAATCTACCCTTCTCTTTAACTTTTAGACGCTACAAAGTCAAGGGTCCGGCGGGGGAGGTGCCTATGTGTTTGTTACTGTAACAACGACATAGCATACATCATGGCAGGGAGAAGGAGAGGGATGTTTCACCTACGGACTATGAGCTGGTTGAGCATTTGCATCCATACATTTCAATTTCTTCCCCACTGCCCATGAAAAGGAGAAAAAGGCTCATGTCATCTAAAGTGAACGATGCTTCACCCATTGATTCCCCTCACGCTTGCATTCAAACAATAAAATGAAATCTAAGAGGGCAAATCCTTAAAGCAAGATATCCATCCTCATCCTTCATGCTTACCGTTTGGTTACTTAGTGTGCATTTGAGATACTTAAATCCTTTGAAGCAAATGAATCAACTAACCTTATCATGTGTGTTTAGTACTTATCTTAAGTGGTTTGGTTAGTCTTTCCTTCGTTTTATTAAAAAATATTAGATTATAGAGCAGTTTTAAGATTTAAATCTTGTTTGATATTAGAAAATAATTGTGGTGGATGTAACGGATTCCCCTATTTAAAAAAATATATATATATAGCTTGCGATTTTTAGATTTTTATAGGGATTTGTGAGAAAAAATTATTGAAGTTGAAGGTATAATTGTTTTTTTTTTTTTTTATAACATAGGGGAGTTGGTTACAACCACTATTTTTTAGTAACTGTTCAAACTACAAGAGCTGCTCCCAACAAGTTTATTCATTTCGGTCCGGCATGAAATGGAGACCACTTGTCGAACCACTATTTTTAGTAACTATCAAGTGTAGGGTTCAAACCACAAGGGTTGCTCCCAACAAGTCTATTCATCTCGTTGTTGTTGATCTGGCGTGAAATGGAGACCACTTGTCACTTAGGGTTCATACCGTCGTCATCGATCTGGCGAGTACTAGGATTCAGAACAGACTACTATCTTTGCTAAAGTTGGCACTGTGCCCCCACCCAAGGTTTGAACCTAGGTCTCTTCCTGGTAGTTGAAGATATAATTTGAAAAAGGGTTTTTGAAAAATATTTGTGTTGAACGTTCAAAAAGCAAAGAGAGTTTTTTTTTGCGCCCTTGGTGTGTATATATATAGTATCCCTTGCATTTAGTATAGGCTCAAAAAGATCTATCTAAAAAAGTAAGTGTTACATTTATCAAAATGGGATGCTAACTTTTTTTTCTAATATTTTAAGTGTGTATAGATTACAACCTTTATGATGATCATAGATTTGACCTTAAATTATTGTGTCTATTAAAATTTGACAATGAGATTTGAATCTATAACTATATTTAATTTATTCGGAAGTGTGTCTTGCATCTAGATTGGTGCATGATTTCATGTTTTGGGTAGTCAAGCTCTAGGGACTTCACTCTAATTGATAAACCAAGATGACTTGATCCATTAGATTTTGTAAGTGAAGCTTGGGATTGAGTTCTATTAGAATTGTAGGTCATAATTAAAGAGAAATGACCTCTACAATTCTTCTTTTAACCTATACATATCTCATTTAATTTGATGTGTTTTATCCTCCTCTAATGAAGTGGCAACTTTAATTTCAAAATATTTAGACTTTGGTGTTTTTTGCTTTCTCAAATGTTTACATCATCGTGTGAGTTTTGAAGTTATCACATTAGAGGAGTACTAGTATTCTTATCACTAGCTAGGTTGTTGAGACTATTGCAATTTTTTTTGTTATGTACAATCATACACACACCCACCCCCTCACACACTCGCCCACTCCATGGTTTGAACCTTGGACCTCCCAAATAAGAGCCAAAGCCTGAACCGTTGTGTTGCACCCCCTAGGACCACTATTGCAATTTTGATTCCATTACTATGCATACCTTCTTCCTACCTTTAATAGATGGGAAGAACACCTTAGGATATTCAGTTTTTTTGAGAAAATGTTGCTTTGTATCTTAAAAAACACTCCCTAATTAGATGGTAAACAATCTCGTTAATGTCAATTGACTAAGCTAAGCAAAAGCCTTTTTCTTGGGAAGGACCTAACATGGGACATGTATCCCATACCAATGGATGAGGTTATTCCTTGAAATATATTTTTCTTTAGATCACAAGTGAAGGATTGAAGCCTTAAAAAATTCCTTCATGTTCTTTGATTGATAGGAGCTTCTTTGAATGATGTCATCCAATTGATTCTTGAATACTTGGGCAAAATAAATATTTTTCAAATTAGAAGACTCCACACATTTAGTCAAAGTTAAATGAATGACTTGATTCATTCATTAGAACAAGTGAGACCATTGAGGAATTTTAGCATTTAAATCACTATTATGAGTTTTACTATGTAATTTGTTGGTTAATGATGATGTCATATTGAAATGTCTTGGACCTTACCATCTGATTCATTTACAAGAATATAATTGAATTCTCTAGACAAATTATGCATCCTTATGATATGTTTTGGAATAGATCTTGATTGGATCTATGCTTCTAAGATTAACACATAGAAAAATATTTACAATATGTACACATCAAAATTTCTCAAAGTAATGAGACCTTTTCAAATAAAAAGAGCATTGCTCGTTTACAAAATATAAGTCAAATGGTTTATTCGAGTAGTAATTAAATACCACTATATATTATGTGACTTTCTAGGCTATCATTCCTACTATGATAAATGAATCAAATTCTCTAACTTGTCTGCTAGGCTTATGGAGTCACCATTGAAAGAATAATAGATAAACAATTAAAGTGCATATAGTACTTAAAGAATGGTTTAATCCAAAGAATTACCCATGTAAATCAAGGTGTTGCTCAAGATAAACTTGTTGATACCTAAGCCATCATTGAGTATCCTTCTTATAATGAGGGATCTATTTATAAACCATTTACCCATATGCAATATTCAATTTTCTCATACCTCCTTTGGTGTTGATCTTCATCAAGGTGGGATATATCATTTGGATTTGGATTTTCGATTGCTTGGATTTCAAATTCATTAATCTCTAATAATGCATGTTGCTTCTCTTGGAAAAACATATCGTAACTCTGCTCCTATAATAAATTTTTGCTTTGGTCCCGTAGAACAAGGAGGCCAAAAATAAGAAAATCCTATATTTAGTATAGTTATTTGATGCTTATTTTTTTGACTTGACTATCTAAATTTGTTTGACGACTTCATTCCTATTACTAAAATCATCAACAACAAGGGCATCATCCAGTTTTTGATGAATTTTAGTAAAGAATCAATTGAAGGACCAAACAATAGGGAAGCATAGGTTTAAATATCGGTCTAGGTCGACTTACCAACGTGTTTGGGAATACAAGCAATTGAAGGACCAATATAAAAAATTCAGCATAATAATATCTTACAACATTACCAAGCTAAAGCAAAAACAACAGATAGAGACTCATAAGAGTGCAATTTACTTCCATCCAAAGGTTCATCAAAGTTACCTTAACCAACTATCTTGATGCCTCTTGCTGCCAATTTGGATTGAAGCGCCCTTCTTCTCCAAAGCTATCAAGTACTCCCTTCCAAAAGAAAAAAATTCCCCCAAAGAAGACTCGTTTCACCCTATTTCAAAAAGGTTTGGGAAGTGTCTTCTTGCATGGCTTGGTAATGCATGCACGTTTTCAAGAACGTTCATTAATTACCACTTCTCTTTATTCAACGTCGAGCGCCCACCAAAGCATGCTAAATAATTATTATGGAGGATTTATTAAGCTAAAGGAAACCTAATGATTCATTTAAATTCTCCTTCATACAACCTTTATTAAAATCTAAGGTCAATATTCGTTATCAGCCTTAATACTAATATTTTTAGGCACTAATAATATTTTTAGATGAAATATTAAATTGGTTCTATGCTTACCGCACACCAACATATATGCCACTTCAAACAATAATATTACACACCATTGTTTTATCCTTAAGTAGGTGGTTATTCTTATTTAAGATAGTCCAATGCTATCACCAACCTATTAAGGAGACTCATTGCACAAGCAACTTCCCAATCCAATGGTGTGAATATTTAATAAGCACAAATGCAATGCATCTACATGAAGGGTACTTCATCACCTTGAGTTGTTGATGAGCAAGTCATCACCATCATTTCCTAAAATATCTCTCTTCATAGGTGGTTCACCCATATGGTCCCACCAAAGAGAGCACATGGTCCTGCACCCACAAATATGTCAATAGTACCATATTCCAAGCTCAAAGAATGCAATCATACATCATCAAGACATCATAAAATGAAGTTATGCCATTAAAAATTCACACCAATACATAGTTCGTTATTCATAGAGTTATACCAAGGTTGTTACAATCATGAGTTGATTAGATGACAATGTGAAGGTTAGATGTGATGACAATTGAGGTGATGTTAAAAGTGTGAAAGGGATGGGTTGGATAGATTAATGGTTGGAGGTCATTGAGAAGAGGAAGGGATGTCAACACCTTTAAGTGGTGTAAGAATGTGAGAAAAATCAACACTAAAATTTGTTGGAAGAATCGGAGCTTATGTAATGAAAGACTATAAATGAGTGATCTAAAACTAATCAACTACTTCTATGCATACCTCTTCCATTCTTTATTTCTTTGGATCAATAGTTTCTTTGTCAAACTAAATGGCCTTCCTCATGCAAGTAGCAATTCCTTTTGAGGATAAATCTTTTAAATTAATGGAATTGTTTAGAGGATCCAATGTAGGATTGGTAGAGGTGTCAAAAACTTCAATTGTAGGCTATATCGTTAGTGGTGGAGATACAAGCTCTTAAACAACACTCTTATTTGGTTTATTGCTCTACCTTGAACTAGTGAATCATGATTCCTTATGATTGCAATTGTAGGACTCTAGTTCCTTTGTAGCCCATTTTCTAAATTAGCTTGGTTGTTAATATGTACTATACCATATCAATTTATGGTAGATTTTCAATCATTGTTGTATAAGGATAAGTCATTTGAGGGGAAACACCTATAGTTGATACTATTGACGATGTTGGTAAATCGAAATCAATCAGGTTTAACTTTCCTCCCTTTGGACTTTGAGATAATTTTACCTTTTACAACTCTTTATATTGCTTCACTAGATAATTGTAGGCTTGCTGTAGTGGTAAGGGCTTTGGCCTCTCTTTGAGATGTCCAAGGTTCAAACCCAACTCATTATGAAGGGATGGGACCCCTTATAAAAACCTATGTAAACTCATTGAAATTTAAAGGAATAACTAAAAATAATAGATGAGATATTTTGTCTCATTACACTTTCAATAGTGGATTTAAGATAAATAATGAAGTTGAAGCTTTGGGCAGTTTTGGAAGGATTAAAAATATGCAAACAAATGAAATATAATAAAGTATGGATGGAAGGTGATTAACTTATAGTTATAAATGTATTCATGAGGAAAGCAGATGCTCCATGGAACATATAAGAGAAAATTGTGGAAATTCAAGACCTTGCTATAGAGTTTGAAGAAATAAGGTTTACGCATACATCAAGAGAAGGAAAAAAATGTGTAAACAGGCTAGCCAATAGAGGGGTTTTAGTTAAGTATCATGAAGTTAAATTCTCTTTTCCTTAGTTAGAGGAAGTAGTAAGTTTAGTTGAAGTTGACAATAAAATGTTGACTACCTGAATCAAATAATGATTAAGACTTACTTTAATGTTTTCCATTGGTAATATTTGATTTATTTTACAATATTAGTGTATTTTCATATATAGTATTTATTACATTTTTTGTGGTTGTATTTGTGCTTCAGGAAGGAAACTAGCAATCCAAATCTAGTAAAGTAGGCTATGATAGTGCAATGTTTTGGAAATATTACTCTACTAAGATGTAATGCATAGATAGTAGAGGTTAAGTTTTGGTATTGTGAAGGATGTTGTAGGAAAATGTCAAGAAGGATGCTAAACTCTGGAATATTTGTATTCACATAAAATTGTAAAAGTTTCAAAAGATAAAAATAAAGAATTCAAACATTTTATCTAAAATGATGTAGGTTTCTAGCTATAACAACTCAATTGCGATGAGAATTGAATTTGTTTGTAAAATCTCATGCTCTAAAGAATATATTTGTGATATGTCAAGCATGGGGGACCCAAGTACAACCCCTTATTCTGCAACAAACAAAAAATATTGCTTCACTAGATGTTTGAGAATTTGTACAAGGCTCTCAAAATTCCTATATAATTTTTCCAATGGTTCGTCATCATCAAACTCTCTTTCCTTTAGTGTTTTAGGTTTTTGAGGATGATAATATTTCTAAATCTTGCTAAACCTTTCATCATGCATGCATTCATCATCCCATACATCAATTTCATCCATTTCACATTTCATAGTATACCAAGCATGCATTCTTTCTAAGATCCAACCTCTTTTTTGTAAAGTTGCCATATTTTTCTGGTTGGTTCTATAAGCTCTCATATTATTTGGATCAAGTCAAGCACTTTGGTATGAAATGAAAAACTAGGAGGAAGGTATTTGATGAACTTTTTCAAAATTTAGTGCTTTATATGGATCTTTTCTAGTGTCACATATATTGACAGGGTTTTCAACTCCTCTATTTCTATCCTTAATTTGTGATCACACTTGATATTAACCCAAAATATCTTATGTTCATGATGAGTGTACCCTCACAGTCATACATTCATCCATCCTTTAATTTCCTAAGGCATATATATCATAGTTTCTTATCTAGATCTTGACAAAAAAAAGGTATTTTTGTGCTATGAGAGAAATGTAATGCAAGGAAAAAATATAATAAACATTTTCTTATTTCCTTGCATAAAATTGGATGATTATAAATTCCATTTGCCTCAAACAATATGCTACAAAAAGGTGTTTCTTTACAAACATGTCTAATAAAATGATTCTAAGGTGAAGCCACACAACCTAATAAATGATACAATTTCTTGCAAGTACCAATCATAGCCTTCAAATTTCCATATATACAAGTATAAATGGGTCATATCTAATATTCTTTATCTTGGCTCAACTATGTGCTGCAAGGATGGAATTAGGAAATAGTATTGAAAATTATATTAGGAGTTCTTTGTCTTTATCACATTGCTCCATTCAATCACTAGCAACTATTTTTAATACCTTTTTAGTGATCCCATATATGCCAAAACAAGTCTATTTGCTAGTAGAGAATAATTAAAACTAAAAAAAAACATAGGAACAAATCTTTTTCCTATTCAAAATTCATTATTTATCTCTAAATGACATCAACTATCGATTTAACATAAACAAAATATTAGTTTTCTCTAGGAGTCCACTGCTCTATCAAGTATACTAGTGCAAGTTACAACTTTTCTATCTTCTTATCTTTAGGTAGCCCCATAAAAAAAACTATTGTAGAAACTTCATGAAGCACATATTTTTTTCAAATAATAGATTTATATTAGAAGTTTAATTCTAGCTACATCTTCATCCTTGGACATGTTTTAAAAGAAAGTATTAAAAAAACATTGATACTTGTAGAACACAATCTAGCTATCAACCCTTGGCAAAATTAATTTATCATTGATGGATTTTGAATGTACATCATATTCTTAAGGAGTTCAAACTTGATTTTTATTACTTTTCCATCTCTTTTAACTATTTGTCATTGGTTGGAATATATCTTTTTACACAATTTGTGATCAACTCATGGGGGTGCATCTAATAAACCAATATTTGGCCAAATCAATTACACCATATCTTCGAGAAGAGTGAATTTATGCTAGGATCCTATTTTAACTTCCCTAATGCAGGTTTTACAAACTAAAACATAGAAGGATGTTTTACAAACAAAACACAAAATAAATAGACGATCATAAGATCAAGATGTTTGTGCATTTGGGATTAAAGTGCCTTTACTAAAAATTCTTAAAAATTATTGGAATGCAACCATTATTTTTTGTATGAATAAATATTGGATGCCTAAAATATTAATATAATTCTCTAGAAATCAAGCAAGAGGTAGTATAAATGATCCATTTCCTAGTGAATTTGCTCTCCATCGATAAAACTATTTTTTATTTTTTTTGGATTAAGGTAGAAGAAGGGGTTTTGAAAAGGACCCCAAACCTTTTACAATCAACACCAAAGAATAACATTTAAGCTCTAAAAATGGTTCCAAACCTCAAATAAGTAGATCAAACAACATCTATACTATATAATATTTTTTACTTCATGATCATTTAAGATTACAGAAAAACATAACAAACAACAAACAATCAACAGACCCAGACAAAGCTTAAACCAACAGAGACCAAAAACTATCTTTGGGATAAACCTTCCCTTTACTGTCCAATATTTCCTACTAGACCTTGAGCATCAAAATCCTCCCTTTCAGTCCTCTAGGTGATTTTTTGCTTCTTCTATAATTCACAAGACCATTTGGAATAAACATTTTGATGAGTCATTAAGGTCTTTTAGTATGAAGTTCTGGAAAATAGCCTCAATTACCTGCTTTAGTGGGGGGAGTTGACCAAAGTATTGTTAGCCTCCACCTTCATCCCTTATTCAAGGATCTAGTCGTAGATTATCACCCTCCATAATGCTTCCAAATTCCGAATTAGATTTTCAGACTATTGTATCATCTCTATTCCTTCCATGAAAAATAGAAGGAAGATCATCAATAGCCATGAGACTTTCATGGAAACTTATTGCTCGACAGGATCAAGCATTCCATATTTCCTTCTAATATTGTGGTTGCTAGTACAAATAATGACTAATATTTTCTAATTGAACTCAAAATCATGAGTATTGGGACTTAGTGAAGCCCTTCATATCAGCTCCAATCCCATCAAGAATACAATATCTAACTTATACCTCACAAAATAATAATTAGTAAAAAACCAAGGGTAGAGCAGACCAAACTATAGAGTAGAGTTTATCAGAGGTAATATCTCATCTGCCCAATAACACTCCTTCTAGCTCTAAATTAAAGGATCCACCACTATTGAATACTCATTGTCAAGTCCTCTTTTATTTCCTTCATCCTTGGACTAATACTTGTAGCTATTGGGTTTGCTCAAACTCCTCCCTCTAGATGAATAGTAAAGCTTTACCCACAAAATATTTAAGATCCCCCTAACAAATTTAATCTTTGATCTCATTTTGGTCATCATCCTTGGATTTGCTCTTTATAATTTACTGAATACTATGATGGAAGGACAATTCCCAACACTATAAATCATCCAAGGTTCACCCATGTTCGCCAAACAGTCAACCACCCCATTAGCCTCTCTATAGACATGGACAATATGCACTTCCTCAAGGAGCTCTAGTTTAGTGTTAATCTCATTTATCATATTTGCTATATTCCAACTTGGTGGATGTTTTCCATTCAAAATGTTAATGATGTTTTACAAGTCTCCTTCTATTTTAATTTCCTTATATTTAGCCTGCCAAGATGCAACACACCCATAAAGGCTTCTCTAGATTAAACAACATGGCTTGTTTGATTTCCTAAAGGCTCTGCATAGGCCAAGAGTGGTTTGCCCCAGTGATCTTGAAATATACCTCTTGCTCCAACACTCCCAAGATTTCCTTTTGCCACTCCATTGAAGTTCAATTTTATCCATCCACTTGGCAACCTTTTCCATTTTGAATTCGTTCATGGATGAACTGGGGGTGAGAAGGAATTCTAATAATTAGAAGCTAGCCCCCAAACTCTAGCAAGTTATTTCTCTAGGTTTGGTCTGAAATCATTTTTGAACATCATGATACCTCAATTTTGAACCATACTTAAAATTCTATTTTCCATTGATGAACAATATCTCTTCTTATCTTTGAAGATATGGTGATTTCTTTATTTCCATATCCCCTAAATAACATGTGGAAGACTTAATATCCATAACATTTGAAGCCTTTTACTTTTGAAGGGGAACTCCCATTGAAGATAAAGATCAAGGAGAGACTTGGGGAGGACCCAATCTACCTGGAAGTTCTTTAGAAACTTATTAATTAGCTCAATCATGAAAGGGTAAGAAGAGAAGAGATGGTTTGTGTCGTCCTCACTTATTTTACAAAGAACACGTCTATTTGAGAATGTGAAACCTCTTTTACACAAATTATCTAAGGTCAAGATATTATTTTGGATTACTAACCAATAAAAGTGTGCTACCTTGGAAATGAGGTTTTTAATCCAAATCTTAGCTACTGGCAGCCATCCAAATTCATCCCCTTCAAGGAGATAATAACCTGATGTAACAACCCAAAATCTACCAACCCAATTAAAAAAATGATTACAAGTAAAATTCCACAAGGGAGATACCCTTATTTTATTTATCTCAACATACAAGATTTCACCACATTTGAGTTCCAAATCACTGCAGACGACACTCAATGGGTAGGAGTGGCCAACTCTTGTGCTATTCTAGGGTTCACCTTACTAAACCTACTCATTTAGAAGGATGTCAATAGTGGCCCCCCAAATTTTCAATACCCTCATTGACATAGGACCATGTAATCACAACACAAAGATTACCCTTTAAGGTCCATAATACTTAAAGGGATATGTCTATTTCCTAACCTGATTCTAAGTCTATCTAAGTAGGTTAATCAAGCATAGAGCCTTGGTGCTTAGTTACCACACCTACATGGGTTAATCATTACCACTTCAACGACAACTAACATAATAACCTAATCCTACACAATCGAGGGATCACCAATGTTGATTTGTGAATAAATCCTCAACTCCTAGTTGGGATACACCCGATTCTACTTGTTCAAGGTGCAAAGATTCACAAGATACTTGGCTATTGTATTCACACAACTCCTTCCAGGTTTATGAGTTCTTAGCTATTGCATCCTCACAACTCCTTCTAAGAATCATATTTACTTGGTTATTGCATCCACACAACTCCTCCCAGGATTAGATTTTATTATGTTTTAGTTTTCAAGAGTATTCCTAATCACCCTTCCCAAGGGAATAAATCTTGCATTAAAAACATAATTACATATTATACTATATGAAAGCATTTATATAAAAACTACATGATCCAACTTGCTATAATTGATAATAAAGATTCATCATGAAACAAAACCAAATTGCACTTATTACCAATGCTTATCATAAAACTCCAAGGATCTTTTTTTGTTAACATACATACTTTAACATAAGAGATCCAATTATCATAATGATGCATTCTAGCAATTGAAAGAATTCATTTCTATCTATCCATGGCTAATATTGTTGAACACACCTTAAAGTACAAAACCCATAACATCATTAAAACAACATAATCTTTAATGTTATAGAGTAATCAAGTTTATAAAACTATTTGAACATAATATTCTTTTACAAATCCTTTGATTCTTTTTCATCGGCTAAACATTTCTAGAGCCTATGAAACCATTCACCAATGATCTTCAAGCCATATAAGCATCTACAAGCTTCTTTGATATGGGAAAATCACCCATAGCTTAGGGATCAGGACAACTCGAAATGCAATGCAACTTTTACATGCCATTTTCACAATGCAAGCATCCATGCATTAAAAAAAAAAATAGGCTTACCAAGAAGAGAATTTCATAATTTTTCTTTCAAAACAATATTACATCATATAAAAGAGAATCCCATACTTCTCTTTATAATTATTCCTTAACCCCCAAGAGTCTTAGGAACCACTATAATAGTTTCTCTTTCAAAACCCACATACAATAATACATCATATAAAAGAGAATCCCATACTTCTCTTTATAATTATTCCTTAACCCCCAAGAGTCTCAAGAACCACTATAATAGTTTCTCTTTCAAAACTCACATACAATAATACATCATATAAAAGAGAATCCCATACTTCTCTTTATAATGGACCCCTTTATCTACATAGATCTTAGGAGTTCATTATAAGTTTCCAACTTATCCCAAAATATACTTACACTTAAACCAAACCCATTACTATAAAGGATCTATATTCCTTTATCATTATTATGCTTAAACATCTCTTTAACACACATAAAATAAATTAAATCCAATACCATAAAGTATCTATCTTTCATTATATTATTATGCTTAAATATCTCTTAAACATACATGCAATAAACCAAATCCAATACCACAAAGGATCTATCTTGTATTACATACAAAATTTTATCCCAAAACACGCTCTCTAAGCAAAAGGTAAAAACAAACCTTAAGACTCTCATCTAAAACCATAACCAAATAATTCAAATAAGCATCAAGCTATAATCAATTTTTTAGAAAACACATAAAATACATATAAGGTTCAACCAAAACCTAAAAAATGCAAATCAAAACTTATTGATGCAACTAGAGAAGCACTGCGCATAGGTCAACGTAGGTAAAGGATGACAACATAGGCCATAAGCAAAGGAGATTGCACACTACTCAAGACGATGGTCCCATTCAACTCAAGCACCTAGATGATCCAAGCAACACATTGAGCAATAGAACAAATGCCCTACGAAGAAAACACATACCTGCTAAGGATACCAAACACCATGTAGACACAAAGAATATATTTTATAACAAGGAACAACTATGCAATACAAGGAACACTCCAACCAAAAAAAGAACACATTGGACTCCAGAGATGAGGGAAACAACTACAAAAATACTCCCAATCTATCATTACGAATGCAAGAACTAAACAACAACACAACAACATCCAAAAGAGAGCATTTAACCAATAGCAAGGCTACAAATCACAACTCTAGAAAGTTAAACCAAGCATTTGATAGATTGATAAGATCTCAAGATCAATGTGGTTGGATAACACAAGCCGAACTCGACCTTAATGGAACTAGCAAAAGACTTATTTGCATGCAAATATTAAAATGAATCTAAACAAGGAAAAACCCATAAGCACAAACCCTGAAGAACAGAAGCACAAGAATATTGGGTGACATTCAAATGATAATGCCATGCCAAAACATACAACACAACATTCTAAAAGTTCCAGTAAAGATAGATGATTAAGCAAGTACAATATGACAATGCATTGGAAGGTTCTACCTTACGTAAAACACTATTCAAATCCACCAAGGGAGTTGTCCTTTCTCCTTTTATTGGTCTGAGCTCCTCCTTGTTTCAACCCTTTTTCTTACCATAATTTACCTATATTAATACCCATAGCCATGAGTGGACAAGATAATTCTTGGGTGGGGAGTTACCAAGAAGGCGCTCCAAACTTGCCACCTTTATCATCTTGGAGGTTGAACGTTATGAAGCAATACTTAGGAAGGATTATCATGCTAACAAATTAATATAAATTAATCATATTGTAGCTTTTATAACAAAGGTTAATATTAGAGTAATACTACTCCCAAAGCAATAGTAATTATTAATCATACCATTATTACTTCAATTACTTAATTTTATGCTTACTATACACAAGCATACATGTCATTCAACACATATTAGTACACACACCATTGTTTTATCCTTAAGTAGGCAGTTTTCTTTAAGATAGTCTAATGCTATCACCAACCTATTAAGGAGACTCATTGCACAAGCAACTTCCTGGCCCAATGGTGTGAACACAAAATAAGAAAAATGCAATGCATCTACATGAAGGGTACTTTTCTTGTTACCCTAAGCTATTGATGAGCAAGTCATCACCATCATTTCCCTAAATATCTCTCTTTGTAGGTGGTTCACCCTTATGATCCCACCAGCGAGAGAGAGCACCTGGTCCTGCATCCATAATTACATTAGCAGTACCATATTCCAAGCTCAAAAGAATGCAATCATTCCATCATATAGACATCATTAAAGAAACTATGCCATTAAACATTCACATCAATACATAGTTCATTGTCCATAAGAGTTCTACCAAGGAGGGTTGTTACATACTCCCCCCTTGGACTAAACACAGTCCTCTATGTTTTTCCCTACAAAAGAGTACATCAAATAATTTCATTCAAATAAGTATGGAAATTGTTGTCTCATTTCTTCAACATTTTCCCATGTAGCACTATTCTCAGAAAATTGGTCCCACTAGACCTTACATTGATCTAGGGTTCATTTCCTCAACATCTTGGAATGAAACCCTAGAATCTTAATTGGTCTCACCTCAATGGCTGAGGGATCTACCATCTACAATTTAGAAACATTCCACACATGAGTAGGATCAACAACATATTTCCTAAGTAGGGATATGTGGAAAGTATCATGGATCTTTGATAGGTTGGGCGGTAAAGCGAGCCTATAGGCTATTGGGCTAATCTTATCAATGATCTCAAAGGGCCCAACATAGTGAGGATCCAACTTGGTTGACTTGATGGCACTTTTCATGGGTCTTACCCTTAAGAAAACTTTATCTCCCATAGAGAATTCTCTTGGTGATATTTTTAGATCAGCATAGCTCTTTTGGTGATCAATCGCTTCCTTGAGCCTAAGTCGTATTGCTTTGAGTTGTTCCTCCATCTCTTGGACAATGTCTGGTCTGATCATCACTTGATCCTCTATATTATCCCATGATAGAGGTGTTCTGCATCTTCTGCCATACAAGGCTTCAAATGGGGACATCCCCAATGATGCATGGTACCCATTATTATATGCAAATTCAACAAGATGCAAAAAGTCTTCCCACTTAGACTTTTGGTCCATGCAGTACATGCGTAGCATGTCTTCCAAAATCTGGTTGACCCTCTTAGTCTGACCATCTATTTTAGGATGATATGCAGAACTAATATTCAGCTTAGTGCCTACTGCATGGTGTAGAGCCTACCAAAATTTTGATGTGAATCTAGAATCCCTATCTGATATGATCACCTCAGGAAACCCATGTAGCCTAAATATTTCTTTGGTAAACTTATTTGCCACCATCAGTGCATCATCCTTGATGTTCCCTAGTATGAAGTGTGCAACCTTGGTCAACTTGTCAACCACTACCAAGATCGCATCATGTTGGTACCTAGTCTTAGGTAAACCCACAATAAAATCCATAGAGATTACCTACCATTTTTGCATAGGTACATCATGTGGGTACAATTTCCCTATTGGGTGTCGATGTTCTACCTTCACCTTCTGGCACTCTAAACATCTTGCAATGAAACTAGTGATATCTTGCTTCATTCTGGCCCAATAGAAGGTCTTTTTCATGTTTTCCCTCATTTTTGACCCTCCTGGATGAGCATAATAGGGAGAATTATGTACCTCTTGCATAATCAATCTCCTTAGATCACTAGTTTTGGGTATAACTACCCTATCTTTAAAGCATAAAAGTCCATATTTTATGTTGAAATCCTTATTCTCTTCAGGATTTCCCTTGGTTTTATTTTAGATTTCTATGCAATATGGGTCTTGTAGTTGCATTTCCTTGACCCTATCCATCAAATCTATATGGCTCTGGGTCAATGCTGCTATGTGCCTTCTCCTACTCAAGGCATCTACAACCTTATTCTCCTTCCCTTTGATATACTCAATACCAAAGTTATATTCAACTAAGAATTCTACCCATCTTCTCTACCTTACATTCAACATAGGTTGGGTGAAGATATACTTCAAAATTTGATGGTTTATCCTTAGCTCAAATGGTCTACCCAACAAATAATATCTCTAGACCTTTAGGGCATGCACCACTACTACCAATTCTAGATCATGTATAGCATAGTTTACCTCATGCTTCTTGAGTTTTCTAGACTCATATGCTACTGTAGCCTCTTCCTATGATAATACCCCACCCAAACCTTCTAAGGAAGCATCTATACACATGGTAAAATTCCCAAGAGGATCTAGTATCTTGAGAATCGGTGTCATTGTTAACTTATTTTTCAAAGCCTCAAATGCAGCCTCACACTTATCCATCCATTTGAACTCTTTTCCCTTTTTCTGAATATTGGTGATTGAATAGGTAACCTTAGAGTAATCTCTCATAAAATACCTATAATAGCTAGTGAGTCCCATGAAACTCTTGACTTCTATCACATTTGTTGGTGGAGGCCAACTTAATATAGCCTCAATTTTCTTTGGATCCACAATAATTCCTTCTATCGAGATGATGTGCCCCAAATACTACACTTGTGAGGTATAAAACTCACACTTGGATAACTTTCCATATAGTTGGTTCTTCCTCAAAACTTCCAACACTAACCAAAGATGATGGTCATGTTCCTCTTTAGTATGAGAATAGATCAGAATATCATCCAAGAATACCAAGACAAACCGATCTAGATAGTTTTTGAACACATTATTCATCAGATTCATAAAATTTGTTGGTGCATTTGTCAGCCCAAATGGTAGCACTATGAACTCATAGTGCCCATATCTGGTCTTAAAGGTTGTCTTAGGGGTATCCTCTTCCTAAATCCTTAATTGATGATACCCTGATCTTAGATCTATCTTTGAGAATATGGTAGCATCCTTTAGCTGATCAAAGAGATCATCAATTCTTGGTAAAGGATACTTATTCTTAATGGTTACCTTATTCAACATTCTATAATCTATGCATAGCCTCAAGGAACCATCCTTCTTTTTCATAAATAATATCAGAGCACCCCAAGGTGACACACTAGGTTTGATCAAACCCTTTTCTAACAAGTCTTGTAGTTGCACCTTTAACTCTTGCAACTCAATTGGGGTCATCTTGTAAGGTGTCCTTGAAATGGGTTCAACCCTCGATATTAATTCAATAGTGAAGTCAAATTCTTATCGAGGAGGTAGACCTAGAAGATATTCAAGAAATACATCTCGAAACTCATGGAGAATTGGATGTTTCTTGAATATTTCTTCATCTCCCTTTTCTCTAGTCTTCCCATTGATCTTTACTACATATAGCATACCACCTCTTTTAATGGCTTTCTTTAACTACATAGCTGAAAGCAAGTGAGGTTGAAAAGAACCTTGCCCACTTTGTACCCTCACTCTCCTCTTATCCTTGTCGGTGTAATCCATCCACCTATCTTGGAAGTTGATTAAGGCTCCATGAGCCTTCAACCAATCCATCCCTAGGATAATATCAAAAGCATGAAGGGTGCCACATACAAGTGCCATATAGTGGACCCATTGGGTAGAGTTATCTCGATTTATAGGCAAACATTGATCCACTAAGTAAGTTTGACCAAAACCATACTCGAATTTCCACCCTTGTGCCAAAAATCTAGGTCTTTTTAGCATATCCCCAATAATACTAGTGGAAATAAAACTATCAGTAGCTCCACTATCTATTAAAAATTTTACATCTTTATCATACAACTTACCATTTAGTAATATCAATGTAGCTTGTCCATCTAGATTCTAACTCCTAGTAGCAACATATATTCGGTGTGACTGCTCCTCTACCCTATGACTCGACTCTAATATTTGGGGATATTTCTTAGCATAGTGAGGACCCCCACATATGTAGCAACCTATCCTAGGTGCCTATGGCCTCTCTTGTATTTTCTCCCCTATTTCTTCTTTTTGTGTTGATTCTATTTGCTTAGGGGGATGAGGATTGGAATTATCCATTTTCTAAAATTTCTTCTTGTTTTGCCCTTGATTTCCATTGTTCTTATTATTGAACTTTTGGTTGCCCTTGTTTCTTTTTTTATCCTTATCCCACTTCATAAATCCTGCACTCTTTCTTTTCTTGAGTTCAAGTCTCTCTTGCTCTGTCAAGCTTGAATAGTTGAAGAAAGAATTTTTAGTTTGAATATTAGTTTCTTCTTGTCTAGCCAAGTCATAGGCCTCTTGCAAAGTTTTAGGTTTGAGCAGATTAATCACCATCCTTATTTTAGGGTCTATCCCAAGAATGAACTTGTGCACCTTCAAGCATTCATTGTTCTCATACTCTAGAACATACTTCAAAAGTTTCATATATCTCTAGAAATACACTTCTATTGATAGTGATCCTTGTTGAAGCATAGAGAATTCCTCAAATTTCTCTATATAAAACTACTAAGAAAGAAACCTTTTCTTAAAAGCCTCAATGAAATCATCCCACTTAAGTTTTGTGGCTTGGATATTTTTGCTTGTACTGAATGTGTCCCACCATTCTAGGGCTACATCTAGGAGATGAAGGGTAGCCCACATAGTCTTAGTCTCAGATGAGTAACATTTCATGGAAAAGAAAGTTTCTAACTCTTTCAGCCATGACTTGACCACATCTCCTCCTTCTTTCCCATTAAATTTGGTTACTTTAACATTCTTGAGATCTCTTGCTAACTCAACCTCTATCTGGGCTCTACCTTCTTGGCTTCTTCTAACAAGGTTCTCTTCCTGCCTACCCTCTATATTTCTAGTACTGGCTTCTTTATTGATCAGGGTTTCTATCAATTTTTGTTGTTGCTCTAATCACTCTTGAAGCAACTTCACTATAGAGGAGAGATCTTCCATTCTCTCATCAGATCTTATTGTTTCCTGAACATTCCTATCAAGATTTATTATCATCTCAGGCCTCTTTCTAGGAGTCATTGTTCTCCTAGTTTTCTTACTAGGGTCCCCAGTTCATCTAGACTTTTGTGCTACACTACCTCCTTGTGCAACCATTTTGGTTTTCTTTGATGAACTTCCTTTTTGAATAGGTGTCATCCCTATCCACAAAAAGGAAGTTAGGTAAGTTACAATTCTTCCTCAATTGTACTTATAATCTATTAGCTTCATTCTCCTCATGAACTAACATAAATATTATCACTCAATCGATAATATTCAAGGTCACACTTGCCTACTTACAAGGTGCCTAACCCAAAGTTGCACATCAAGTCAAGGCTCAACCTAGTCACACTCCATGGAAGCTTCTAGCCCTATGAACCTAGAGCTCTAATACCAACTGTAACAACCCAAAAACTACCAACCCAATTTTTTAAAAAGAATGATTACAAGTAAAGTTTCACAAGGGAGACACCCTTATTTTATTTATCTCAACATACAAGGCTTCACCATATTTGAGTTCCAAGTCACTGTAGATGACACTTAGTGGATAGGAGTGGCCAACTCCCATGTTTTTTGGGGTTCACCTTACTAAACCTACTCATTTAGAAGGATGCCAATAGTGGTCCCCCCACATTTCCTATACCCTCATCGGCATAGGACCATGTGACCATGATGTAGGGATTACCCTTTAAGGCCCATAACACTTAAAGGGGGATGCCTATTCCCTAACCTGACTCTAAGTCCATCTAGGTAGGTTAATCAAGCGTAGAGCCTTGGTGCTTAGTTACCACACCTCTATGGGCTAACTAAGGTCATTACCACTTTAATGACAACTAACATGATCACCTAATCCTACATGATCGAGGGATCACCATTGTTGACTTGTGAATGGTTCCTCAACTCCTAGTTGGGATACACCCGATCCTACTCATTCAAGGTGCAAAGATTCACAAGATACCTGGCTATTGTATTCACACAACTCCTTCCATGTTTATGAGTTATTAGCTATTGCATCCTCACAACTCCTTCTAAGACTCATATTTACCTAGTTATTGCATCCATACAACTCCTCCCAAGATTAGATTTTATTATGTTTCGATTTTCAAGAGTATTCCTAACCACCCCTTCCCAAGGTAATAAATCTTGCATTGAAACATAATTCTCTAATAAAACATTACATATAACACTATATGAAAGCATTTATAAAAAAACTACATGATCCAACATGCTACAATTGATAATAAAGATTCATCATGAATGTAACATCCCAATTTTTACCCTACTTTGTGTTTGCATTATATAGCTTAAGGTTTGATTTCATAGAGGTGATTATGAAATAGAAATGGTTAAGTATGCTTTGCTAAATTAGGAGAATTTGATGCTAAACATGAATTGTTAGTGGTATTTAAGGCATTTACTTGGAATGTTTCTTTGTCTCCTTAGTTAGTTGGGAAATTAATTGCTAAGATTGGTTTATTTGGTTAACCAAGATCTTTAACTTGTGTTAAGCTTGATTAGTGGACAACATTGAAGAAGCATTAAATTTAGTGTTATTTTATCCCTAGATTAGTTACAAGTTAATTGTGATTAACTAGGTTAATTAATTAGTTGCTTAGTAATGAAGTAAAGATTAGTTGAAGAGTTGGTATGTGTTTGATTGTGATTGGACCACCTCGGTTGCAAAGTCAAAGATAACTCCAATTTCTAGATAGCATTTATGATGGGTTCATCCCCAACAATTTTTAATAATAAAAAAATGGTTATGGGGGGAGGGTGAGTTCCATTATAAATAGAGGCATTTGGGAAGGCAAAGAGATAGTGATATTTGCGGAGTGAGATCAGGGATTATGCTCTCCAATAGAGTTGGATCAGAAACCAAAAATCTCGCATTCTTCGCAAATTGGTTTTGGAAATCTAGAGGTTCCTAGGGAGTATGCTCTTCGGGCTTTGCTCGGATCAAAAACTAGAAGGGCCTTGTGATTTGCCATAGTTTTTCCTCGCCTCATTACTTTGTTAAAAGAAAAAGAGTCACGTGTAAGTCGAAGAATTGGAAGACTTATCGGAGCTTGGGTCGAAGAAAGTCAGTGAAAGACTCAGGTTAGGATTAAGATCCCAACTATAGTATGAATATTGAGTATGCTTGATTGAGGAATGAAGTAATAATATAGTAGTAGCCTTTCTGTTGTAAAGGATAAAGGTTTTAATGGGATATAAAGAAAAGCTCTGTGTATAAGAAAATTATTGTTCTACAATTTGTGAGGCTCTTCCCTTGGAAATCTTGTTTGCATTAGCAATATATAGAAAAGTCCTTTTAAGTAAGTTGCAGGTCTCAAATTTTGATGGATCATTTTATAAGGAGCTTACGTAAACTAGTATGGCTTGTTGTGAGCTTGCATGGGCAAGGTAGAAGCTTACGTATAGTATGGTACAAGGGCTATGCTTAGATATTTTAGAAAAATAAAAAATAGAGTATCCCTTGACTTTGTTAGAGATAGAGTGATCTCAAGTTTTCTATAGAAGAAGCCTTGCTATATGATCTTGAGCATAGGTTTACCTTCGGTAAGAGCACTCAAGACTCCATTATAGGACCTTTGTGTTATGAGAAGAATATTTTGGATGATCGAGAGTGACCAATGCATAGATCAAATGATCTTGCTATGAGACATAGGATGAATACCTCTCTATTTATGGATATGAAGGTCTTGTTGGCCTACGTATTGTGTTTTGATGATTATTTAGCATTGTTTGGCCATCTAGGAAGTGTGTTATGAAAAATGTAGACATCCTTGAGCCCTCAAAATGGAGTTATGGTTCGGTGCCTACGATGTAGATCTCGGATGTCATCTTTCGGGGTGAAGCAATGCGTCCTCTGGATGAACGTCGAAACCAGTGATGAGCGCAAGAGACCTCCAAATGTCCTAGGTCATCAAAAACAACTACGCGATGCAGATCATATTTGGTGAGAAGCATAGACGTTGCTCTGTGAAGGCCTGAAATGGCATTTGATTTTTGATAATTTAATTTTAGGGTTATTTCCCTAATGTTCTAAATAAAAAATAATAATAAATCCATAATCATCATTGATGAAACCCGTCCATTGCATAGATTGTGCCATGTGTCTCTATCTGGTTAGATGCTTAGGGTTTGAATACTCCATACATGATGAAACATGCGTAGGGCATGATTTTCGTTCCACAAGAGCAAGGGTCCAGGGTCCATGATGCCTGTGGGGTCCAGGGAGGCAATCACCTCGATTGACGTGCTAAGCGCTTAGCCGTTAGGCTAAGGTGCTAGCACCTAACGTAGACCCTCCCTTGCGAACATTTAAAATGTTAGGGAGGAATTTCTCTAACTATAATGTCACCATATTGCTTTTATGAAGTATGATAAGTTTTAAGTTAAACTAAGGTATGGGTGGTGAAATAAAATAAAGTGGTATGACAAGGTTTATGGATAGGAATCATAGACCTAAGTTTTATGGTTTGGATTGTTTAAGTTATCTTACGATAACAACTTTGGGTCTTGGATTTATATTAAAATAAATATAAAAAGGGTGAAAGGATCTAAATGGTAGTATTAGATAATTATCCTAAAAAGACTCAGATTAAGACTTTAGCAAAAAGTTAAAGTTCATCAAAGGAAAATTTATATTTGCACCATGTCCATTTATTGAGTAGGGTTTGAAATATTTATGGGGTTATGAATATCCCTAGCCTTGTACAATATTGTTATGACTCAAACCTATTTGATGGAATCTAATGCTATATGTCTTAGTGAAAGAAGTTAAATCTATGATGAAACTTAGATTGACTTACTCTAAATAGAGTAGACATTTATAGGTTTGATTATATGAGGTAAATATAGATTAGCCTACTCATAGAAGGTTTTTGGTTGTTTATGATGAATTGCTCTTTGAATATGCTAGTATCTTGAAAAGAAAGAAAAAAAATCTTAAGGAATGTGGTCACACTTAAGGGATTGAATGAAAGAATGTTCTCTTTGATATTGTGATTTTATGTTGTGTACAAGTTTGTTTAAATGCTATTTCTGGGTGCTTTTATCTTAAAGTTTTGATAACCTAGAAGAAGAAAGGAATAGCATATTTGCAATATTATGATTACAATGCATTGAACAAATAGAATCATGTATATGCAATCATGCATGCTAGAATGAGGAATAAAATATTATGAGGGCATAGTCTAATATGGGAGAAAAGGTAACTGGGTTGCATTTCTCAGGAACTTATGGGGGTTCTCCGTGGCCATGTCAATGGATGCAGTTAGTATAGATTTAAGAGCATGTTTCCTGTGTGATGGGATATGGGATGAAAGGAATGGGAAAAGTTTCATTCTTAGGAAAGTATGGGATTTCCTACTCTTGAATTGCGTTGAATGCTTGTTTGTTGGAAAACTATTTTGCATTCTATGGATTATTGTTGCATGGCATTTTGTAGTTAGATATGCATGTTCATAAATTGGATTGTCCTGATCCCAAGTAACCAATCACTTAGTACTGGTGGAACTGAGGCAACTAGTACCTAAAGTACCTATTGAACCTGAAAGAGAGTTGAAGATTAGAGAAAGTTGATGTTGTATTCAACTTGATGAGGCTATTGTTGTAACATGAAAATATTTCTTGTAGAAGAAATAATGTAATAGCTTGTAGGAGCTTATGAATTATTGTAGAAAGTATCAAAAATGTAACTCCCAAGTATCTAGTTGTATTGGATAAGAACAATGTAATCTCTTGAAGTTTTATGTTCATGGGAAAACAAGTTATTTACCTGATTTGTTATGTTACTTGGACTCTCAAGTGGATGCTTTGTTTATATATGAATAAATTAGATCTTTGTTTCCTATCAATGAAAATGTGGAAGCATAGAAGGAACATAAACATATCAAAGAATTCATAATTGAGAGATCTAGAGAGTAGAAGTCTATGAGACATAATGGTAGGCAACAATATGCCTATGAGAATATGTTGGATGATTCCCTTAACAAACCATATGTGGTATGGTTAGTTGGTTAAGCATTGCACCTAAAAATATTATCTCATTGGAAAATAATGAGTAGTCAACAAGGCACACGCTTAAGGTTAGGTTGAAAGACACCTATGGTTGGAACTAGTTTAACATGGGGTTAAACAATAAGGGAAATGTATGTTCTAGTTGAAATAGACTGGAAAATTCTTGTTGATCATTATGGGACACTGGCCACTCCCATGCACATGGATAAAATCTGATCAAGTTGATTCCTGTGTGGTGCATAGCCTTGGAAACTCATGTGACTACTTGCTCAATGGAAAACTATATAAAAAGACTCTCATATGTATGTAAGTTTAAAAAAATTATATGGATGTGATGGTTAGTTTTGGTTGGGTAATTTGGGGTTATTATAGTTGGTATCAGAGCCTAGGTTTAGATAGGTGCATAACTCTCAATCTTGATGACTCTAAAGCAAACACAAGCAAGTAAGGAAAGAGAAAAGGTATGGATGTGGAAAATGTGCAAGTCTTGCCCCCCATGTTGAACCCCTGGTGAATCAGATTGGAAGAGCTAGATGAACCCTCCACTAACATGGGTTTTAAGTGGTGTACTTGATGCTCTTTTGGGGATCATACTTGCCATTTGAAGCTCTAAACCAAGACTCTTCCTTATTTATTCAAGGTGTTTATATTCAACTTAAGTCATCATATAGAAGGTGAAGGTTGATGAAAAACTTTAGCAAACTTAGTTAAACCATCAAGAAACTTAACTAGCTAGATAAGAGCAAGTGCATATTAGGAAAAGACTTCGGTGTAAGATTGCGAACTAACGCATTTCTTAAAACCAAGGAATATGCCACCCAAGCTAGGAAGTGGGTCAAAGATGCCTCCTCGAAGGTCTCGGTTAGCTAGCATTGAAAACCTTGGAGAGGGTCATGTTGGAGAAAGCTCAGGTAACCTCGATGGTGTGGAAAATCTCACAAATATGGTTCAGAATATGTAGGGTGAAATGTCCACCTATCGAGAGCAGATGATACAATAGAATAACCTGTTGGTGGCCCTTAGAGATGAGATTAGGAGAAATGATAGGGCACTAGAAGTTCCTACTGAGATAGTAGTGGAGGAGCCAAATGATCCTGATCAGGTAGCTAAGGCATGAATCAATGCTGAATTGGAAAGAGACCTAAAGCATGTTAAGGTTAGAAAATTTTTAGGAAAGGAAAGTGGAGATTCTATCGAATCTTGGTTAAATGAGTTAGCAATTTACTTCTCCATGAGAAATTACTCTTCAACCACAAAGACAGTCTTCGTCACCAGACTATTGACTGAAGCTGGACTGGAATGGTGGGAAACTTACTACAAGGACAAAAAGATAAATATAATCCATTGCGAATGGGAGGTGTTTGAAAAAGCTTTTAGAAAGAGATTCCTTACTGAGCAATATTATGCTAGGAAGCTAGATGAGTTCACTCAGCTAAGGCAAAGAGAGCAGTCAGTGGATGTATACTATAGGAACTTCACTAGACTTCTCAAGTACATTCCAACCTACAAAAATGATGATAAAATGAAGGTGCATCAATTCCTTTTAGGGTTAGATCATCATCTCAGGATCTCTGTCAACATGTTCAAACCCACCAATTTAGAAGTTGCATATGATCTAGCTTGTCAAGCAGAGTATAACCACAAAAGGAGCAATAATCCCATCCAAGGACCCAAGAAGAACTACCAAAATCCATAAAAAAGAAAGTGGAATAATGAGTCAACTCAAAAGAATAAAGAAGGGTTTAAGTTTGGTAAGAGAAATGATGGGTTGAAAAAAATATTTAAGAAGAAGTTTTAGTCTAAGGATAGAAACTTTACTAATGCGGAGAAGGCCAAACTCGTGAATCAAGTAGAACCAACTCTTACTGAAGGTAAGGAAAAATCAGTTCAAGGTTCGACTCAGAATTCGAAGGTTGGGTGCTATGAGTGTGGAGGACCTCACTATGCAAGAAATTATCCACGTCGTACAGGAGCTAACCAGAAGGTAAGTGATAAAGGACACAAGATTTATGCTGCTACTGGAAATCAAAATCTTGATGGACAGGTGACCCCTATGCTTTTACAGGGTAAGGTTTTTGATAAAAATGTTAGAGTTTTGATAGACAGTGGTGCTACTGATAGTTTTATCTCTAGTAGCTTGGTCAGGGACATGCCAGAGAATCCAAAGTCTTTGGAAAAAGGGTGGAAAGTCGAGTATGGGTCTGGGTAGACCTACTCTATAGATCAATATTACCCCTTGATAGAAATCTCCCTACCCACAAATTCTATCACTTGGAAACTCTACGTAGCTCCATTACATGCCTTCGACATAATTTTAGGGGTTGATTGGTTGAAGGACCGCAAGGCCTTGATCAAATTTTAGGAGAGATGGGTCAAATTCACTGATGAAAATGAGAAGAGAATTAGGTTGTATAGTGAGCAAGGGATGTTCGAACCTATATTAATCTCTGCTATGCAACTTAAGAAGGTGATTAGGAAAAGAGGGATGGTATATGTGGTCAAGGTAAAGGAGGTTAAGGATGATAAAAAGGATGAAATATTTGAGAAATTTCCCATCCTTCAAGAATTCAAGGATGTCTTTACATCTAAATTACTAAAAATGCCCCTAAGTGAGAATTCGATTTTACTATCGATCTAATACCCAGTACATAACCTATACATAGAGCACCATATAGGATGAACCCTATAGAGATGTAAGAGCTGAAAGTGCAACTACAAGAGTTGTTGGATAAAGGGCTAATTAAGTCGAGTGTGTCTCCTTGGGGTGCACCAATTTTGTTTGTCAAGAAGAAGGATGGATCCTTGAGATTATGCATCGATTATAGGATGTTGAATAAAGCAATAGTTAAAAATAGATATCCTTTACCATGGATAGAGGATTTGTTTGATCAATTGAAAGGGGCTACTATTTTCTCAAAGATAGACTTGAAGTCTGGCTACCATCAGTTGAGAATCAAAGAAGAGGATACACATAAGACAACATTCAAAACTTGATATGGACACTATGAGTTCATAGTTTTACCATTTGGGTTAACAAATGCACCCGTAACCTTCATGAACTTAATGAATAGTGTGTTCAAAAAGTAGTTGGATAGGTTTGTCTTGGTGTTTTTAGATGATATCTTGGTCTATTCTCGTAGCAAGGAGGAGCATGACAAACATCTGAGGATAGTACTAAGGGTGTTGAGGGAAAATCAACTATATGGAAATTTGTCAAAATGTGAATTCTATGTGTCACAAGTACATTACTTGGGACATGTCATTTCTGTAGATGGAATTGTAGTTGACCCTAAGAAGATAGAAGCTATTTTAGATTGGCCAACCCCTACAAATGTAATGGAGGTTCGAAGATTTATGGGTCTATCTGGGTATTATAGGAGGTTTGCGAAAGATTATGCCAAAATAGCTTGTCCTATAACCAATATTCAAAGAAAAGGGAAGTCATTCAAATGGATGGACAAATGTGAAACTACTTTCCAGCTGCTAAAACAAATATTGACTACCGCTCCCATGTTAAGGATTCTAGATCCTCAAGGTGACTTTTTAGTCTGTACCGATGCTTCCTTAGAAGGACTAGGAGGTGTTTTATCACAAGATGGAGCAGTGGTGGCTTATGAGTCTAGGAAACTAAAGAGGCATGAAGTAAACTATGCCACACATGACTTAGAATTGGCCACAGTCATGCATGCCTTGAAAATTTGGTGGCATTATTTGCTAGGAAGACCCTTTGAACTAAGAACAGATCACCAAAGTTTGAAGTATATCTTCACTCAACCATTTCTAAATGCACGTCAAAGGAGGTGGATCAAATTTTTAGCAGAGTATGACTTTGGGATAGAATACATAAAGGGTAAAGAGAATAAGGTGGTAGATGCACTAAGTAGAAGAAGGCATATCACTGCTTTAACTAGAAGTCATGTAGACCTGATGGACCAGGTTAAAAGAGCTCAACTTTAGGACCCATATTGTAGGGAAGTGCAAGAGAAAATAAGGAAGGATCCAAAGATAGCTCAAGATTTTGGCTTCAAATATGGCTTCTTATGTTTCAAAGAGTGGGTTGTGATTCTAAAAACAAATGATTTGCATAGAATTATCATGAGAGAAGCTCATAGATCTCCTTATTCTGCTCATCCTGGAGGAGCTAAGATGAGGGAGAATATGAAGAAAATATTTTATTAGCCTAGAATGAAGAAAGATATTACTAATTTTATGGCTAAGTGTCTAGAATGTCAGAAGGTGAAAGCAAAACATAAGCATCCTACTGGTCTGCTATATCCTCATGATGTGCCCACAAAAAAATGGTAAGTGATATCTATGGAATTTATTGTGGGACTACCAAAGACTAGGTATCAACATGATGCCATAATGGTAATAGTTGACAAATTGACCAAAGTTGCACACTTCATTCTTGGTAGTACTATTGATGATGTAGTAGTTGTTGCTAATAGGTTCGCTAGGGACATCTTTAGATTATATGGATTTCAAAAAATGATCATCTTGGATAGAGACTCAAGGTTTACGTCAGAGTTTTGGTAAGCTCTCCATCGAGAAATTGGTACTTCATTGAACATAAGTTCTGCATATCATCCTGAGATGGATGGATAGACTGAGAGAGTCAATCAGGTGTTAGAGGACATGCTTCACATGTACTGCATGGACCAAAAGTCTCATTGGGAAGACTTCTTGCATCTAGTTGAGTTTGCATATAATAATGGGTACCATGCCTCTCTAAAAATGGCTCCTTTTGAGGCTTTGTATGGCCGTAGGTGCAGAACTCCATTATCATGGGATAATCCTGAAGATCGGGTCAATGTTGGACCAAAATATTTGAAGGAGATGGAGGAGCAACTAAAGATAATTCTTTAGAGGCTCAGAGAAGCTTCGGACCGCTAGAAGAAATATGCAGACTTGAGAAGGACTCCTTTGGAATTTTTCGTGGGAGACAAGGTGTTCCTAAGGGTCAAACCTATGAAAAGTGCAATTAAGTCCACTAAGTTGGATCCTAGATATGTAGGACCATTTACCATACTGGAAAAGATCAGTCCTATTGCTTATAGACTCGACTTGCCACCTAACTTGGCAAAGATCCACAATTCTTTCCATGTGTCCCTGCTTAGGAAGTACATATATGATCCTACTCATGTTGTGGATGTTTCTAAGTTGCAGATGATGGATCTGACATACATCGAGGTCAAGCCCATGAAGATTCTTGAGTTTCACACTAAAAATATGAGGAAATGGAACTTGGAGCAATGTAAGGTCCAATGGGATCTTTATTCTGAGAAAAATGCCACCTGGGAAAAGGTGGAAGACATGAAAAAAATTTTTCGTACTTATTTGAGGACACTATGTAGTGCCTGATTTCAGTTAAGACTTTATGTTAGCATGATGGATACTTATGCAAACTAAGTAGACTGATGGATCTTATTATGTTATGTATGGACTAGTTAAATTTTGATGATGCTTGATGAAGTAATGATCATTATTATGTAAAACTGAAACATGATTATGCAACATAAGTGCTTTATATTTTTTGAATATGGTACTGTTGATGTTTATTTACTGCATTTCAGGTCTAGATATTCTCGTCAGGTGGAAGAGGTTGTTCTTCTCATTTGAAAGAAGGAGTTTCTCAACCACCAGGAATGAGGAACTGGAAAAAGGGAAAGGATGACAAAGACAATCCAGAGGGTAAAAAAAAAGTAAAGAAATTTGCCCTCACATCACCATGACTACACTATTGGACCATGATGTCCTAGACTAGTCTCCTAGTGGGATGGTGATAGTTGACTATCTTAAAAATGCCAACCACAGGAAAAAAAATAGTGTGGAAATGGGGTTTGCATGATCATATTGCATAATAGATTGCATGATTTGAATGTGGTTGCAAAATATTAGCTCAATGCTTGATTTGTTCTTTATGATGAATGGAAATGCATTTGACTAACCTTGGGAATGAAACACAGGGGACTGTGTTTAGCCTATGGGGGGAGTATGTAACATCCCAATTTTTACCCCCTACTTTGTGTTTGCATTATATAGCTTAAGGTTTGATTTCATAGAGGTGATTATGAAATAGAAATGGTTAAGTATGCTTTGCTAAATTAGGAGAATTTGATGCTAAACATGAATTGTTAGTGGCATTTAAGGCATTTACTTGGAATGTTTCTTTGTCTCCTTAGTTAGTTGGGAAATTAATTGCTAAGATTGGTTTATTTGGTTAACCAAGATCTTTAACTTGTGTTAAGCTTGATTAGTGGACAACATTGAAGAAGCATTAAATTTAGTGTTATTTTATCCCTAGATTAGTTACAAGTTAATTGTGATTAACTAGGTTAATTAATTAGTTGCTTAGCAATGAAGTAAAGATTAGTTGAAGAGTTGGTATGTGTTTGATTGTGATTGGACCACCCCAGTTGCAAAGTCAAAGATAACTCCAATTTCTAGATAGCATTTATGATGGGTTCATCCCCAACAATTTTTAATAATAAAAAAATGGTTATGGGGGGAGGGTGAGTTCCATTATAAATAGAGGCATTTGGGAAGGCAAAGGGATAGCGATATTTGTGGAGTGAGATCAGGGATTATGCTCTCCAATAGAGTTGGATCAAAAACCAGAAATCTCGCATTCTTCGCAAATTGGCTTTGGAAATCTAGAGGTTCCTAGGGAGTATGCTCTCCGGGCTTTGCTCGGATCAAAAACTAGAAGGGCCTTGTGATTTACCATAGTTTTTCCTCGCCTCGTTACTTTGTTAAAAGAAAAAGAGTCACGTGTAAGTCGAAGTATTGGAAGACTTACCGGAGCTTGGATCGGAGAAAATCAATGAAAGACTCAGGTTAGGATTAAGATCCCAACTATAGTATGAATGTTGAGTATGCTTGTTTTGGTGAATGAAATAATAATATAGTAGTAGCCTTTCTGTTGTAAAGGTTAAAGGTTTTAATGGGGTAAAAAGAAAAGCTCTGTGTAAATAAAAAAATATATTGTTCTGCAATTTGTGAGGTTCTTCCCTTGGAAACTTGGTTTGCATTAGCAATATATAGAAATGTCCTTTTAAATAAGTTGTAGGTCTCGAATTTGAGGGATCATTTTATAAGGATCTTACGTAAACTAGTATGGCTTGATGTGAGCTTGCATGGGCAAGGTAGAAGCTTACGTATAGTAGGTACAAGGGCTATGTTTAGGTTTTTAGAGAAAAATAAAAAAATAGAGTGATCCTTGACTCCATTAGAGACAGAGTGATCTCAAGTTCTCTATAGAAGAAGCCTTGCTATATGATCTTGAGCGCAGGTTTACCTTCGGTAAGAGCACTCAAGGCTCCATTATAGGACCTTTGTGTCAGGAGAACATTTTGGGTGACCGGGAGTGACATGTGCATAGATCAAATGATCTTGTTGTGAGACATAGGATGAATAACTCTCTATTTGTGGATATGAAGGTCTTGTCAGCCTACATATTGTGTTGTGATGATTATTTAGCATTGTCTGACCATCTAGGAATTGTGTTATGAAAAACATAGATATCCTTGAGCCCTCATAATGGAGTTTAGTTTGATGCCTGCGATGTAGATCCCAAACATCGTCTTTCAGGGTGAAGCAATGCGTCCTCTAGATGAACGTTGAAACCAGTCGTATTGAGCGTAGGGGACCTCCAATTTGGCTTAGGTTTCATCTAAAAACAACTATGTGATGCAGATCACATTCGATGAGAAGCACAGACGTTGTTCTACGAAGGCCTGAAATGACATTTGATTTTTGATAATTTAATTTTAGGGTTATTTCCCTAATGTTCTAAATATAAAAAAATAATAAATCCATAATCATCGTCGATGAAACCTGCCCGTTGCATAGATCACGCCATGTGTCTCTATCTGGTTAGATGCTTAGGGTTTGAATACTCCATACGCGATGAAATGCATGTAGGGCATGATTTTTATTCCACAAGAGCAAGGGTCCAGGGTCCATGATGCCTACGGGGTCCAGGGAGGCAATCACCTCGATTGACGTGCTAAGCGCTTAGCCATTAGGCTAAGGTGCTAGCGCCTAACGTAGGCCCTCCCTTGCAAATATTTAAAATGTTAGGGAGGAATTTCTCTAACTATAATGTCACCATATTGCTTTTATGAAGTATGATAAGTTTTAAGTTAAACTAAGGTATGGGTGGTGAAATAAAATAAAGTGGTATGACAGGGTTTATGGATAGGAATCATAGACCTAAGTTTTATGGTTTGGATTGTTTAAGTTATCTTACGATAACAACTTTGGGTCTTGGATTTATATTAAAATAAATATAAAAAGGGTGAAAGGATCTAAATGGTAGTATTAGATAATTATCCTAAAAAGACTCAGATTAAGACTTTAGCAAAAAGTTAAAGTTCATCAAAGGAAAATTTATATTTGCACCATGTCCATTTATTGAGTAGGGTTTGAAATATTTATGGGGTTATGAATATCCTTAGCCTTGTACAATATTGTTATGACTCAAACCTGTTTGATGGAATCTAATGCTATATGTCTCAGTGAAAGAAGTTAAATCTATGATGAAACTTAGATTGACTTGCTCCAAATAATGTAGACATTTATAGGTTTGATTATGTAAGGCAAAATAGATTAGCCTACTCAAAGAAGGTTTTTGGTTGTTTATGATGAATTGCTCTTTGAAGAAGCTAGTATCTTGAAAATAAATAAAGAAAAAAATATAAGACTCTTAAGGAATGTTATCATAGTTAAGGGATTGAATGAAAGAATGTTCTCTTTGATACTGTGATTTTATGTTGTGTACAAGTTTGTTTATACGAGACACCTAAAACACGTCATGTTAAGGCAACTACTCATATGGGACATGCTAATAGACCATATGAATGATCTTGGACAACTCCAAGGTGAAGCAGTGGTTTTAACCACTCAATTTGGGTAGAGTTGCTTAACTCAGCCTTAGTCGCGGTTGACACCCATGACTAATAGAGCTAGTTGCGTCTTAGAGCCGTGGCTAGCATCAAAGAAGTTTTGGACCCAGAATCGATTACAACGGCTTGGATGATGAATACAAATGACTTTTGGGTGGGTAAGCCTCTAGAAATTTCCCTCCAGCTGCTCCAATTGCAGGTTTCTTGTTCTTGGCTTCTCCATGAAGCTAGAGCAAGGCCTTCAATGTGCTATAAGACCCCCCTCAAAATGGAGGAGACTATCTAGGAAGAGTGTCAATTGAATGTAGTAGAGCCCTATTGAATTGTAGACCCATTTTCTAACTTTGAGAGGAATGTTCTTGCTGCCCAATTGGAGATCAAAATGGCATTTGAAGCCATGGAGATCCTAGAGGTCTAGGGAAATCAAGAAACCATAATTGAGCCCCTTTAACCATGAATTTAGACAATTCACATCGCCAATCCATCAAAGGACACTAAGGCAACCCTTGACCATTAATTCAACAAGGATAATTGGATATCCAAGCCCGAATTTAGAGATCAAGAAGAGTTTCACCTCGGTCGTAGCTAATAGTGCCAGCTACACCACAAACATGCAACGAGGGTTTGATCCCCGTTTCCCCTTGTCTTAGCAGTAGATTTCCATTTTTATGCATTTATCTAAGTAGATTTGAGTTAGATTAATCTTCTTTGATATTTTTGCACAGTCTAATTTAGGATTTGAGGATAGATTTCCTTTATTCCTAGCATTTGTCAATTCTAGACTAGTTTATGTTCATTTCATGCAATTCAAGTTTCTAATGGCTAATTAGGATGTTTCATAATTAGATTTATGTCTTTCTTTATATGCTTTACTGCAATTTAATGATTTCTTGCATAGTTTCATAGATTACATGCTTCATTTGCTTTCTTTAGCATTCTTTATGCAAGATTCCTCCAAAAGCCTCATCAAGAGAGGTCACCTTTGCTTGTAATCATTTCTTGTTGTTTCTTGAACGCAAGGTTTACTGGATCCATCCATTTGCAAGGTATTCAAGGTAACATATACCTCTAATCATGGAGAAGAAGGTCACCATTGATCTTGAGTAGTTCGTGTCCTATTGGAAAGTCTACAAATTACACCACCCCCTCATTTAGAGGGTCTTCAAGACTGTATTGATTGTATCAACATTGAGTATCCCTAAGAGGGACGTAATTGTAATCGAATTTGGAAAATTTTTAATAAAAGGAAGCTCTATTTCTTGTTAAATTCATTGTTGTCAATCTTTTATGCTTTAATGTTTGATATCAATTGATGCATTAGTTAGGTGTATGCTTTCTGCATGGGTACAGATGGTGATCATGGTGAAAACCCCACAAATTTCGTATGAACTGATAGATTTTCTATGTTATTATGTTATAGGTGTCAATCGTGGGTAATAGCCATGGTGCACAGTCTTCACTGTGCCTGACAACCACAGTTAGTAGCATAGCAAAAAATAGGCAGAGTCAGACTGTCTCTTCATTAAATGAGGAAAACAGGTAATCCTTTATGATTGTGCTTATTTTATTTACTGTCGTAGGTAATCAAATAACCTAGAAAAATAGTAAGGAAAATGAATTTTACAGGAAATCTCATGTAGTCTATCAGATGCATTTGACAGCCATGGCTAGCTCTGTTAGCTACATCTATCACCCGCGGATAGCTTCTTAGCCTGTGGCTCTGTCCCGTGGCCAACACTATTACCTACAAGTCTGAACCGCGATTGACAGTCAGAGTTTATCTGTATAATCTGCTTGCTATGGCCCAATCAAAGGTTGATTAGGACATTGTAGTTGCATATCTGAAACAACATGTAGACTAAATTTAAATGCATCTTTTTGAACACTAAATGTCCTTTATTAATCATCCTAGGAAATATCATTTGTGTGCTTGGTGATGCATTTGTTTTTCATGCAAAATTAAAAAGAACCACACACACCATATACTATCTAAACGCTAGTGAGTTGGAAGTCATATCCAACCACTAGTAGGGTTCAACGATGGTGGTAGTGATTTTCATCCATTGGTCCAACTCCCTTGATCCTTGTTACTAGACCAATATCGACTCCAAGAACAGACATAGCCTATGGAAAATTTGCATGTATCTCTCTTCGAAGACGTATATCGCTGACTGCGGGTGAACAGGGTGAGTATCGGGAGGACCTATGCTCCCTGACCGTGTGTGGACTTCATTACCATACATTATAGGTTGGATTACGTGACCATGACTTTCATTGCCGGTTGTCGAGCTATGAGTATACAGGTGAAAGCCTTAAACTATTGAGTATATCATCAACAATTTCAAACACGATGAGAGTAGTTTAAAGTTTTCAACAAATCTCAAATACATCAAATCAGTTAGGGCTCACAAAGAAAATTTAAAAGAGATAATCATCATTGTTTGTTTTGTTTGCCTTAAAATATACATACAAGATAATACAACATCATGGTTATCACATGGAGCGATCAATATCGGCACATAATCAAGCTTGGAGTTGAGGCTCCACTCAATTCACAACACAATTTGGAGAACCCTCAATCACAAGATCCTCCTAGATGATGTTCATCGAGCATTAGAGGGGATAACTCTATGCGTGGGAGTTCTCATCAGAATACCCCACTTATAGGAGACAATGCACATGCCTCACGAGATAGATCTGAGTATGGGAGATCCCAACATGGGGACTTCATGCATGGGATTATATATCATGATCGTACACTCGTGGATCCACCAAATCCATTGAAGAGTACATAATTGAGGAGGGAACTATAACTAAGTTAGTGCCCATCCGTACTCGAGATAAGGGAGGTTCCAGGTCCCTGTCAGCTCAAAATAGACAAGTATAAAATTCACCCACTTAGGGATAGGAAGAGAGGAATGATTCAAAGCATAGGCCCTCATAGAATCCAAATGATAATCAACCTGGAAAGTTCACATTTGACATATCCAAGATTAGAGTCAATGGTATACCACCACATGAGTCGTGGTGCACTAGGTAATTGGATGGTCTAGATAGTCTTAGGGTAGATAGGGTATAAACCCTCAGTTGCACATTCTCATTCTATGAGTTCTCGTAGTGAGAGCACACGTCGAACCATAAAAGAGTTAGGAGAATGCTCTAAGCATCCTCGTAGTATAATTGCCCCATCGACCCACGCGGGCACAGAGTACATACAACACTAAAATGTGAATGTTGTCTACATAGACAAGGGCAAGAGCATGATAAACCAGTCTGTCATAGGTCATACTGATAAAGCTGCTCAGATTGAATGAGTATACCAGAGACTACACACGACTGATATTATAGATCGATCACAAAAAATGATGTCAGAACAACGGTAGCAGATTCTCCAAGATCAATTGGAGGATATCCGTGCAGAGCATGAGTGCCTAAAAAATGAGGACACTCAGAGGCAGAGGTTGCATAGGCAACATATTTTTGAGCAATGTATGCGTGAATAATGCATCCTTAATCAAAAGGAGCATGCTGAGCGAGAGGATCGATTAGCTTGGGCCAATTTACCCCCTTGTAGTGAGTATAGGGAGTGCACTCATAGATGAGTTGCTTCACAACCTGATTTGTGCCCTAAATATATTGAGAACTGTACTCGCCACATGATCCAAAACATGATGCAGTGACAAGCGTTGGAACATCATGGGTATGCATAGTACGAAGAAGAAGTGGGAGATGATCAAGAACAAGAATATCCTGAGATATCCCTAGTATACATGGAGGATTATCCCATTCTCCCACCTCGTATGAAGTAGAATTTACCTCTAAAGGCTCCTCGTGGACCTCTCAAAGAAGAGGAAATTATGTCTTTGAAGTCCTATTAGGCCTTGGTAGACAAGGTTTGAGCTATAGAGAAGTAAGGAATGGCTTATCAAAAGCCTACCTTGAACAAGATTCACAACGAACCTCTATGCCCTTCGATGTCATTCCAGCGTATCCCGAGCACTTCGAAGATGCCGAAGCTAGATAAGTTTTAAGGTGAGGAAGACGCTCAGGAACATGTTACGAGCTTTATGGATATGTGCTTTCATATCGAAAGCAATGATGCTCTATTGCTGAGAACATTCATCACAACCCTTTCAGGCCCTACTTGAGAGTGGTTTAATCAACTTAAGAGGCACAATATAACCAACTTTGAACAACTGGCTAATTCATTTCTTGAGTGCTTCTCCTTCAACATTAAGAAGAAGGCTAATCTATCCAATATAGCTACTTTATTACAACATGATGATGAGCCGATCATGGATTACGATAAAATATGGAGAAAGATAATGGTAAAGTTACCATTTTCCATTCTGACCATCGAACTAACTCGAATGTTTACCAAGAGTTGTGCGAAGCACATCTCATTATTGCTATAGCTGCAACAGTACCAAACATTCGAGGAGGCCTTGGTGCAATCCAAGGTAATAGAGGACATCAAGTTATAGGAGGGTAACTTGAGACTCAGGAACAATAAGGAATGGAACAAAAAGAACACCCATAATCAGAAGGAATAGGCCAAGCCAGCCCATGTCAACCAAGTGGTGTTAAACCTCCAAAGAGGAGATAAGGGGCAACAATAGAATTATCAAGCCTAACCTCCTCCTGTGCGATATGATCAACACAATAATAAAAAAAAGGGTAAGAATAAAGAACAATGTCCACCTCGCCAGTTCACACTACTGTCAGAATCTATGACCTCGATATTCCATCAACTGTGCAAGGCCAAGGCTCTCAAATTACCAAAGATCAAGCTAATAGACCCTAATTAGCCCAAGCCAAAGGGGTATAGGGATTATTTGTACTATGCTTTCCACAGGGTGAAAGGACACAAAATCGAAGGATGTTGGAGTTTTAAACATGTAGTACAAAACATGATTGAAAGAGGTGAGTTAATTATGGATAACCCTCAAGCGCCAGACAACCAGAATATGGGGATATTCAAGAAACCCTTACCAAATCATGAGCTACTGAGGAATAATGTCGATCATGTGAATCAAGTGCGGGTGGAACAACCAATGCAAGGATTCATCAGCATAGTTAATGTTTTCATGAGACAAGGGAGGTATGAAAGACCAAATCCACCTCCAGCTCCCATTAGAGTGCATGCTACAACTCAACAGAGGCTAGTGCAGAATATGCCAGGCCCACTAACAAGATCGATGGTGACTGTTGGTCATCAAATCCACACAGGAAAGGACTTTCGATGGGTTTGCGCACCCTGGACCTACGACCAACATTGAAAGGCCGAGGGGAAGAGATGCCCCTCGTGTCGATCTCCGAAGAAAGGCCGGCTCCTATACTAATCTACTTTTGGGGTTTGAGACAAGAGTGTAGGAAAGAAATAAACAGGGTAAGGGTTAGGAAAAGAAATAAAAAAGGGTAAGGGTTAGAGATGATGATTTAAGGTGGGAGAGAACAAGAAGCACGATTACTCGCTAACAACTTGAATAGCAGCAGGAAATACTAAGAATAGCATGAAGGAAATGAAATGTTGAACTTCCTATGTATCCTCTAGACGGGTTCGCAAGGTTCTCCTTTCTCTCTCGTTGGAATTCAGGGTTCAAAGTAACAACAATTGAGATAAGGGAATGACAGAAACCTCGATCCACCAGGCAGCATAAAGGAAAGCGACAAGACATTTTTCCTCTCCTATGTATCCTTCAGGGCAAATTTTAGGGGTTCGGTCCCCGATCGCGCATCGGATTCAGGATTTAGAGTCTCGATGATGCGAACGAGAAAAGACAAAAGAATTAAGCACAGAAGGCAGCATAAAAGAGAGAAATAGAGCACAAAATATCTTTAGTATTAAATGTAGGACATCAAGTTACAGCAGCTTTCTAGCAGAAAGTTCCCCCCATTTTACATTATAAACTCTAGGTTTTTATAGAGGACCCGATCCTCTGAGTCATTATTACATAGGATGTCGAAGTATGTTCTTGAGATCTGAGAAGTCGGCTCCTCACGGCCCTCGAGACTGAGCTTTCAAATCCATTACCAGAACTAGTAACTATGACCGGGTCAACCGCGGAAATATGCATTGATGAACCACCTGAGTATCCTTGGTGCAATGCTCGAGTGGCTGCCATGCTCGTCGAACTTCTCCTTCAGGGACTGACACTTCGCTTCCAATTGCCAAAAAAGAACAACGAGCTTATTGGGCAAGAAAGAATGCATTTACGAGGCACTTGATTGTCTTAGGAAAATACTCGGCTTGAAGCGCGTGCCCATCACGAAAAAGCAACATGTCGCGATATCGCGACATTTCCTCGCCTTCAGCTTGATTCTTCTTGTTGCATCGTGAAAATATGACATGTCGCGATATCGTGACATGTCTATGTCTTTATCTTCTTTTGTTGCTTTAAGTCACGAAAATGCGACATGTCGTGATATCACAACGGTTTTTCCTTGCTGCGCCTTCTTATCGCAGTCGGTCGCGATTTTGCGACATGTTGCGATATTGCGACCGTTTTTCATTCTTTGGCTCTTCTTCGCTTTCGGCTGCAATTTTGCGACATGTCGCGATATCGCGACAACTTTCTCATTCAGACACTTTTCCTCGCTGTCGGCTGTGATTTTGCGACATGTCACGATATCGCGACGCCCTTTGCTTCTGGCTCATCTTCTTGCTTTTAGGCCGTGATTTTGTGACATGTCGTGATATCACGACACTTTTATGCCTTTAGCTTGGTTCCTCTTCTTGCATCGCGAAAACACAACACGTCACGATATCGCGACGCTTTTCTCTCTTGGCGCTTCCTCCTTGCCTTTGGCCGTGAAAACGCGACATGTCGCGATATTGCGACGATTTTTCCTTGTGCACTTCCTTGTCGCTCTGAGCCACGATTTTGCGACATGTCGCAATATCGTGATAACTTTGCCTCCGACTGCTATTTCTTGCTTTATGTCGCGATATCGCGACAGTTTCTCTGTCGCGATTTGCCTGTTTGCTCCAATGTTGTCTTCCTTGGCTTGTTCGGCAGTGGAGCTCCTTCATCTTCACTTTATGTGCAAGGGAGTTACATGGAAAGCCAAAATTGCTGCAACACTTACAAATGCTTTTAAAGCAACAAAAGAAACACTTTACAAAAGGAATTTTTTTTTTATTTTTTTTCTACCCCTTGTGTAATGTGACAAAATTGTCAATAGTGACCATTAGGAGTAGGTTAGTTCAAATACTGTAGAAAAATCTAGTGAAGTTATCGATATATGAAATGATTCAACAATCTCCTAAGCACAAGGAGACGTTCATGGATATTCTAAGATCAATCAAAGTTCAATACCATGACCTTGAAGCATTTACAAACTTTGTAGGACATGTGTAGTAGTACTGTGAATCGGTCATTCAATTTGTTTTTCATGAGATTAAGACGATATCCACTGCCATAGCAGACCCATCGCTACATATGATTACGTGTGTTAATCACACACCATTCAAACGGGTTTTTATTGATATAGGGTCATAAATTAACATAATTACAACCAAGGCATTAACGTATTTGAAGTTGCCAAAGTCACACATTGTACCTTCCACTTTCACCTTGAGAGAATTCAATGATGCATTATGCTCAACGGTAGGTACCATAGTTCTTTCAATTCAGGTTGGACTCAAGACCATCCTTGTGATGTGTCATGTGATTGAAGGTGCCATGCAGTATAACATCCTTTTGGGAAGGCCTTGGATTAGAGAAATGCATTGCATTCCTTCAATATTACATTAGTGTTTAAAATATATACATGAGGGACAAGTTCACATGGTACCTTCTAACGAAGATCTGTTCAAATACGTGAACTTATCAAATTTACCGAGGGATTTCATTCTCCCATCAATGCATCTAGATATACGACTGGCGTTGCCTATTATACATCCAAAAGGTAAACTCAAAGGAGTTTATGCAAGACCTTCTACGGTGCCATTGTAGTTATCAGAGCATACTATAGCAGCTTTGACTAAACCTACGACATACAAAGTACCTAGGAATGACAAGAAGCTTAAGGTAGTTCTGGGCAACAAAGAGTCAAAGCAAAAGTCCAAAGAAGCAACTATCGAGGGTCCTACCCCCATGGACGAGGGGGATGCTAAAAATATAGTCAAGGAGGCACCTCAGCCTACCTCATATACTTCCTTAGTAGGGTCATCTGCATTGCGAGTGACCATACATTTGGTTAACCCAGGATTAGCAGAATATATTGTGCAAAACATGACGTTCATGCCATTTATCAAAATTGCACAGGACATGGGCTGACCTCAAGCCCATAAATTTCCTATGGGGATGGTGGTGCCATTGGGGATGCTACCCAACCAAACAAAATTTATTTATGGAGGGTTAGATCAACTAAAAAATTGCATGCCCATAGATGAAGATGATGATGAACCATTCATGGCAAATGTTCATTATTTGTTTAACCCCAAATTTACCTTGTGCTACTTCAATCGTTACCATTGGCATGGTTATAACTTGGGCTTATTTGAGCAGGGATCCAAAGTTTCCATCGAACCACAATATTAGTTACCAACAGATAGATGCAGGTTAGGCTATCATATTCGAGGACGAGACGAGATCCTAGCAGCATTTTTAGATCACCTGAACCTTGCTTTGGGGGATGATGTGGATTGGAACCCGTATCACCCTAACCCTTATTATCTACAAGGGGGTAATAGGCTAGTAACCTATGTCTTAGAAGCACCACCAGAGATCTATCATGATCACATCATGGTAGAGGCAAATCAAGGAGACAATCCAAGAGTTGACTTGGATAATGAAAGCTGTGAAGCTATCGATGACATAGGCATGCAAATCCAGAATTATGGTATAGCAAAGTCTATTATCGAAAGCGATGGACTAGATTGCAATTCTAGAACAGATGATAATGAGCTATCCTCACACAATGAATTATATGAGGATGAAATCGAGTTGGCCTACCTAGGCCCTCTAAATTTGCGTCATCTACTACCCATGGAATAAATGAGCGAGACTAAAGAATACTTCATGGTTTAAAGTGACTATGAGGATGACACAAAGTGGGCCTACCTTGGGCCCCATATTGCTAATCGCCCAATTCTAGTGGGCAGGGGTGAAGGACTCATATACGACAATGATGACAAGGATGAGATCGAGAGAGCTTATCTCGAGCATCAATATTTGCACCATCGACATGAGCTGGTTGACATCGATGAGATGTATCAACAATTCTATCTTGGTTTATGCCTCAAAGGAAGACCACCTAACTTGGATATGATTTATCATATAGTATTCCTTGATATATTGATGTACATGGAGCTCCTTGAGCCCAGGGATCCTGTTGATAGACCAGATCCAGATATCCCCATACCCCTAGAGCTACATCTCAGGGATAGAAGAGTTATCAATGTAGAGTCATACACATGTGGCCCTGGAGATCTAATCCATTCCATCAATATGATCTCCATTTATTTGAAATTCCAGGGGAACAAGTCATCTTGACAGTCAAGGTAGAAGCTTATCAGTATTGGATATCACAATTACATGACTTCGTGAAGCTTGGTTTAATCCTACAGGGATTGCCACGTGTTGCAAAATGCACATTCAAACAGAAAGCGATAAAGTATGTCTTTCTTGGAGACATCTTGTACCATAGAAGTTATGATGGAATTCTCCTTCATTGTCTTGAGCCCCAAGAATCAGCTTGGGCAATTTTGTAAGCTCACGACGGTACATGCGGTGGCCATTTTAGCACATTCTTCGAATGAGTTATTATTGGCCCACTATGGAAAATTATTGCACCGCATATGTCAAGTACTGCGTTAAATGTCAACATCATGCTAATATTATGCACTTGCCATCGTAGGCCTTACAACCCATTCAAGCGGCTTAGCCATTTGCTCAGTGGGGTCTAGATCTAATCGGTAAGATCTATCCTTTGTCATCGGGCTAGCATACATTTATTATAATGGCTACTGAGTATTTCACAAAGTGGATGGAAGCCATTCCCTTAACAACGACAAATGGAGCACATATTGTGGAGTTTATACTTCACAATATCATTAGTCATTTTGGGATACCATCCAAGATAATATCAGATAATGGTTGTTATTAAGGAGTGTTCATAATATAGGATAGATACCAGATGGATACCAGCAATGATGTTTAGATGACCATTGACTATGTTGTGCATGTTCTTGTAACTTACCAAAAGCTTATGAATAGAAACAATACAAAATTTCATGGCACATATGGGTGTCTTATTGATTAATTCTTATGATAAGATATATCAATTACATTCATGATTTTTATAAATTCTATGGTGTCATCCATTAGATTGTTAACTCATATTGCATTCATTACTTATGTTTTAAGTGATTAAAGCATATAAGTTCATTTGCATTAGTTCATCCATCATATAATTAATGCATTATAATGCACTACATACACTGCATTTACCATATCATAACATCATAAATTAAATGCATACAAGTACAACAAATTAAACAGGCATTTAAACATCAAACAACGCATCCATATGCATACATCATAGTAGTCCATCTACACATCTAGATCACAATATCTAGTCATACATCCATCATATAGTTAGTGCATGTCATCCATACATCACATCATATAGCATCAAATCAATATAACGTATAAGCATTGCATCAATGCGCATCTCATAAACATAAAACAAATAAATCTACACATATAATGAGTCTAATAAAAGTGAGATCATATATATATATATATGCGTGTGTGTTAAAATAGTACATAGGCATATGTCCAAAAATGCTCGTAGGCTACAACTGTGTAGGTCCTCGACCTTACACTAAAAAATGGTACAAATATATGTCAAAACATCTATACTAAGCAGGCCCTATACCTCTTGCCTATGAAGCTCCTCCACTAGTGCCACCCTCCTTGTGAGTCTGCCTAGAACTAGTGCCAGAGGGTCTCTCTGTTCGATGGGTCCTATGGTTGGACTGAGCTAAGGACTGCCCTATCTCCTATGTCCTAGTCCACTGAGAATCTGTAGCTGTGGATCGCTCTAGAACCTCACCGCCTAGTAGTTTTATCTCTCCTACCATGAGAGAGATGTAAGCTGTATCTGTTGACTGCTGTGCATTACCCTCCTAGAAAAGGGTATGTAGTCTACAAATCTTTGTGATTTGATCCAAACCTACCAATCCCAGTATAGCTAGAGTGGTAGGAGTAGCCAGTGGAGTCAAGGGCTCCCCTTGTGCACTCCTTGCCTGATACCTCTCATGAATCTTGAGTTGTAGCTGAGACTGTTCAAGATCTCGCTCGAGTGTCATCTTATCTAAAATTGTAGTGGTGCTAGCAATCTATACAATATGGGTGGTCTTCTCCTCCTCGTAGCCTCACCATTGCTCTTGTCCCTGTCTCAACTAATCCTGTGTAACCTTTACCTATGCTTGTAAAGTCGCCATAGTGGTATCTCTATATAAAATTTTGTAGCTGAGTAGTCCCCAAATGAGTTTGTAGGCTAGCAACCTAGACCTGGAGCTATGCAGACTCATCATCTAGCTCCTCCTCATCCTCCTCCTCAACTTGGGGCTCATACTCGATAGCTGCACCCTCTCCCCACTCACCCTCTATCCATTGGCAAACCCTATGCCCATGAGGATCTGCTCCCTCTAGGTAGGCCTCAATTGCCTCTGCATCCCCATCCCTGCCTAGTGGGCTATCACCCCACTAGATCCTGGTAGTCCACCAAGAATCAAAATCTATAGTCATCCCTATGTTTGCTAGGCCTGAATCCTTCTAGTTGCCATCCTCATCACCCAAAGGGGTCACCCGGGGCCAAGTCAAATACTTTTCTACCTTAAGGCGATGATAGAGAGTAGGCACTGGTGGAATGTCATTGCAGATACCAAACTACCTCAAGACGCATGAGAAGTGGAAAAACTCACACATATTGGTCTAACGCTTGATAAGCCACCTATCTCATCTGGTATGCCTCAGTTACCTATCTACCTTTGGCCACACAAGATAATCCATGTAGGGCCACCATACAATATGATCCAGTTGAAGTCGAGTTAGTTGGTCTAGATAATGCTACAAGTCTCCCGCTCAAGTCCTACTCTGGAACCCCTCAGCCTCCCTAGGCTAGCAAGGAGCATAGCACTGTGAAGCCTCTACTATGTCTCCAATCCTATGAGGAAGTCCCCCTAGACGATCGATGGTGATGTGCTACCACGTCCATATCTAGAGCAGCATGCTACAAGCAACTCCAACGCGGCCCCATTGTGTAATCCTATATAGCTCATCATAGAGCTGGGCTAGGAGGGCGGTGCCCCATGAAAAAATCAATAGATGCTCCATAGTGCTCTCGAGAAGATCCTGCATCCTAGAGAGGAGGTTCCAGGGGAACCTTGCTCCTAAAGTGTCGGGTAGCAGGATATGAATGCACAGGTACATTAAGATGGCCTACCACTCAGATAATACCTGTGCCTTGAACCAACGCTCAATAGGTACGCCTCCATGGTCAATATCACCCAACGCCTCATCACGTCGAGCACTAAAGACTTGTAACACTGCAAGCTTCGTTGTGGTAGGTGAAGAGGTGATGGCCTCCCCATCAATGGGGATGTAGAAGATGTGGTACACATCCTCCAGGGTGACTGTGATCTCTCAGGTCGACAGGTGAAAAGTATTGGTCCGTGCATCCCAGTGGTGGGTCAAAGCAGTAAAATATGCCTAATGAGGCCTGATAATCGAGAGGTGGATAACATACCCCAGGCCTATGGCACCGAACCACACCTGTTCAACGTCGCTAATCTCATGGAGGTGGTCCTGATAGAGCTCAGACTCCCTCACTCAAGAGGTCAACTAGAAGGATACATAATAATAATCAATCAAAAACATCAAAAAATGACCTTAAAAAGTCAAGCAAAATAAAAAATATTAAAAAAAAATTATTCACAAATTGCATTTCAAAAACATTCAAAAAAATCAATTCAGATTAAAACTAAAAAAAATTAAAAATTTTGGAAAATTTTTCTAAAGTCCCTCAGCCGTGGCTGGGACCTACAGCCGGTGGTAATGGTCAAATTTTTGACCGTTGAGATTTGAACCTAGCCGTGGCCCCTAATTTGTCTTTTGAGAACCGCGGCTGCCACCCGCGACTAAGAGCAATGACCTTTTTGGGGTCACGTCCCATCCCAAAAAAGATAAAAAATTGAAAATACCACCCATCTAATTTAACCTAGTCTAAATATAACTATAGTGTGGTTCATTACTGACAATTTAATGTGGTTCAGTTAACACGTTACTTAATGAGGTTTATTTTAAGTTGCTAACCCTAAGCTATAGTGAAGTTTGTTATTGGCAGTTTAGTGAGGTTCAATTAACCCATTAATTAATGAAGTTCATTTTAATTGGGTAAATCAAATAAGAGAGAGTTGCAGTGTTACCTTTCCAGCATTGGCTCCACCTCTAGTGGATGCATCCATCGGGTCGGCCATGTTGGGTAGGTCGAGTATGCGGTTCAACAGTGTTTTGTATCAAATTTTTAACCTCACATCTCAAAGCTCTCTGGACAACGACAACAATTGGAAAATAATGACGTGAAAATGACAAATTTTTCTTTTATATTTTCCATTTTGCACTTGACTCTGATTGACACCCATAGGCACAGAATTAGGGTTTGCCAACCATAGGTCAGAGTCGTAGCTAAGGAAATAAAAATTGGCTGCTGCAACTGACAAGTGCGACTAGCATCCAAAAATAAATGCCCTCAAAATGTAATCATGAGGGGCTTTAAAATGTAAAATTAAAAATATCAAATGGGCCAAAATCCTCAAAAACTATCAAAAATAACAAAAAATTCAAAATTCAAATGTGCCTCGTATCTAGTTATTTACCCTATACACTTTGTGGTTGCAGTGAATTGCAATCTATGCAATTCAGCAAGATGAGTAAATTAACATAAGGCCATTTGGGGTAAATTAGTCATCGTTGAATTGATATGCTTCATTTCAATCCCTAAGAAGGCCACAACGGCCGGACTGCTCCACGGGAACGAGGTATTCATCTCAATTCTTCTGCGACATTTTCAGCAAATCATTGCACAATATGATTCAACATGAACCTAATTGCAACTATCATTTTGATTCTCTAAGAAGGCCATTGCAATCGGACTGATCCATGGGATAGATATGTACAATTACTATTAACAGTTATAATCATGGCTGAATTAAGCCTTGCCAAGTAATATCAAAGTGCTAACATCTTCAACTGTTTAAATCATTCATAGTAGTCAAACGACTTGTCGCTTTAGTAAATTGTCCTACCCTCATCGACTCATCGCTTGAGGTGGTAGTAATTATATCAATTATCATAATCAAATTCAATAGGATATCACTCGATCTTGTCAAATTGCATTCGTATTACGAATCATTTCCAAAGGCTATCATAAGCTTACCCTTTTCCAGGGTAAAAAACAACTATGACAATTAAGTTAGTAGCTCTCCTCCTTTTAGATCTATATGGCACATAAGCCTATAGTAGCACTGAAGCTACTCGATCGCCATTGGAGCTTGCCAAAGCTTTGCAAATTTAAGCCTTCCCTTAGTTGGAAGCAAGATTCTAATATGCGTGTCCTTTGGCGAGACTGGGCATCTAATGTTGATCAGATCAATAATCATCATTCAACCTACAATATCATTTTAGGTCTACTTTTGCTCAACATTGTTCGTTATCACAATGCATCCCAAAAGGGGTATTTGTAGATACCTAAAACACATCATGTCGAGGTGACTACTCATATGGGATATGCTAACAGACCATATGAATGATCTTGGATAGCTCTAAGGTGAAGCAGTGGTTTTAACCACTCAATTTTGGTAGAGTTGCTTAACTCAGCCTTAGCCACGACTAACACCCATGACTAACAAAGCTAGCTATGCTCAGAGCCGCGGCTAGCATCAAAGTAGTTTTGGACCCAAAATTAGTTCCAATGACCTGGGTGATGAATCCAAACCGCTTTTGGGTGGGGAAGCCTCTAGAACTTTCCCTCCAACTACTCCAACTATAGGTTTCTTGTTCTTGGATTCTCCATGAAGCTAGAGCAAGGCCTTCAATGTGCTATAAGACCCCACTCAAAATGGAGGATACTATCTAGGAAGAGTGTCAATTGAACACAACATAGCCCTATCAAATTATAGACCCATTTTCTAACTTCGAGAGGAATGTTCTTGCTGCCCAATTGAAGATCAAAATAACATTGGAAGCCATGGAGATCGTAGAGATCTAAGGATATCAAAAAATCGTAATTGAGCCCCTTTAACCGTGAATTTAGACAATTCACACCACCAATCTGTCAGAGGACACTGAGGCAACCCTTGACCATAAATTCAACAAGGAGAATTGGAGATCCAAGCCTAGATTTGGAGAGCAAGAAGAGTTTCACCTCAGTCGTGGCTAATAGTACCAGCTATGCCACATACACGTGGTGAGGGTTTGATCCTCGTTTCCCCCTTTCTTAGCAGTAGATTTCCATTTTTATGCATTTATCTAAGTAGATTTGAGTTAGATTAATCTTCTTTGATGTTTTTGCACAACAAAATTTAGGATTTGAAGATAGATTTCCTTTATTCCTAGAATTTGTCAATTCTAGACTAGTTTATGTTTATTTCATGCAATTCAAGTTTCTAATGGCTAATTAGGATGTTTCATAATTAGATTTATGTCTTTCTTTATATGCTTTATTGTAATTTAATGATTTCTTGCATAGTTTCATAGATTACATGCTTCATTTGCTTTCTTTAGCATTCTTTATGCAAGATTCCTCCAAAAGCCTCATCAAGAGAGGCCACCTTTGCTTGTAATAGTTTATTGTTGTTTCTTGAACGTAGGGTTTACTATATCCATCAATTTGCAAGGCATTCAAGGCAACATATACCTCTAGTCATGGATAAGAATGTCACCATTGATCTTGAGAAATTTGTGTCCTATTGGAAAGTCTACAAATTACACCACCCCCTCATTTAGAGGGTCTTCAAAACTGTATTGATTGTATCAACATTGAGTATCCCTAAGAGGGACATAATTGTAATCAAATTTGGCAAAGTTTTAATAAAAGGAAGATCTATTTCTTGTTAAATTCATTGTTGTCAATCTTTTATGATTTAATGTTTGATATCAATTGATGCATTAGTTAGGTGTATGCTTTCTGGATGGGTACAATTTAAATGTTATTTTTGGGTGCTTTTATATTAAAGTTTTGATAACCTAGAAGAAGAAAGGAATAGTGTATTTGCAATATTGTGGTTACAATGCAATGAACAAATAGAATCATGTATATGCAATTATGCATGCTAGAATGAGGAATAAAATATTATGAGGGCATAGTCTAATATGGGAGAAAAGGTAATTGGGTTGCATTTCTCGGGAACTTATGGGGGTTCTTTGTGGCCATTTCAATGGATGTAGTTAGTATAGATTTAAGAGCATGTTTCCTATGTGATGGGATATGGAATGAAAGGAATGGGAAAAGTTTCATTCTTTGGAAAGTATGGGATTTCCTACTCTTGAATTGCGTTGAATGTCTGTTTGTTGGAAAACTATTTTGCATTCTATGGATTACTATTGCATGGCATTTTGTAGTTAGATATGCATATTCATAAATTGGATTGTCCTGATCCCGAGTAATCAATCACTTAGTACTGGTGGAACTAAGGCAACTAGTACCTGAAGTACCTATTGAACCTGAAAGGGAGTTGAAGATTAGAGAAAGTTGATGATGTATTCAACTCGATGAGGCGATTGTTGTAACATGAAAAGCTTTCTTGTAGAAGAAATAATGTAATAGCTTGTAGGAGCTTATGAATTATTGTAGAAATTATAAAAATGTAACTCCCAAGTATCTAGTTGTATTGGATAAGAACAATGTAATCTCTTGAAGTTTTATGTTCATGGGAAAACAGGTTATTTACCTGATTTGTTATGTTACTTGGACTCTCAAGTGGACGATTTGTTTATATATGAATAAATTAGATCTTTGTTTCCTATGAATGAAAATGTGGAAGCATAGAAGGAACATAAACATATCAAAGAATTCATAATTGAGAGATCTAGAGAGTAGAAGTCCATGAGACATAATGGTAGGCAAAAATATGCCTATGAGAATTTGTTGGATGATTCCCTTAAAAAACCATATGTGGTATGGTTAGATGGATAAGCATTGCACCTAAAAGATTATCTCGTTGGAAAATAATGAGTAATCAACAAGGCACACACTTAAGGTTAGGTTGAAAGACACCTATGGTTGGAACTAGTTTAATGTGGGGTTAAACAATACGGGAAATGTGTGTTTTGGTTGAAATAGACTGGAAAATTCTTGCTGATCATTATGGTACACTGGCCACTCCCATGCACACGAATAAACTCTGATCAAGTTGATTCCTGTGTAGTGCATAGCCTTGGAAACTCATGTGACTACTTGCTCAATGGAAAACTATATAAAAATACTCTCATAAGTATGTAAGTTTTTTTAAAAAATTTATGGATGTGATGGTTAGTTTTGGTTGGGTAATTTGGGGTTATTACAATAAAAAAAACCAAATTGCACTTATTACCAATGCTTTTAATAAAACTCTAGGGATCTTTTTTTATTTTGTTAACATGCATACTTTAACATAAGAGATACAATTATCATAACGATGCATTCTAGCAATTGAAAGAATCCATTTAAGATGCAAGCATACCGTAGTGGTAAAAGTCCTTGGGTTTTCATTCAGGAGATCCAAGTTCAAATCCCACTTAGTTCTAGGGGACAAGACCCCTCATAAAAACTTGTGTAAACTTAAATTTTTTAAGTGTAGTGGTAAGATATTTGGCCTTTCTTTGAGAGGTCCCAGGTTCAAACCCCACTAACTATGAGGGGACCATGATCCCTTATAAAAACATGTGTAAAATCATTGAAAAAATTGAAAGAATCCATTTCCAACTATCCATATCTAATATTGTTGAACACACCTTGAAGTACAAAATCAATATCATCGTTAAAACAACATAATCCTTAATTTTATACAGTAATAAAGTTTACAAAACTATTTGAACATAATATTATTTTACAAAGCCTTTGATTCTTTTTCATCAGTTAAACATTTATAGAGCCTATGAAACCATTCACCAATGATCTTCAAGCCATCTAAGCATCTGCAAGCTTATTTTATATGGGAAAACCACCCATAATTTATGAGACATACTTAGGGATCAAGACAACTCTAAATGCAATGATACTTTTACATGCCATTTTCACAATGTAAACATCCATGCATTAAAAAAATAAACAGGTCAACCAAGAAGAGAATTCCATACATTCTCTTTCAAAACAATATTACATCATATAAAAGAGAATCTCATACTTCTCTTTATAGTGATTATTTAAACCCCAAGAGTCTCATGAACCACTACAATAGTTTATCTTTCAAAACCCACATAAAATAATACATCATATAAAAATAATCCCATACTTCTCTTTATAATGATTCCTTAACCCCCAAGAGTCTCAAGAACCACTATAGTAGTTTCTCTTTTAAAACTCACATATAATGATACATCATATAATAGAGAATACCATACTTCTCTTTATAATGGATCCATTTATCTACATAGATCTTAGGAGTTCATTATATGTTTACAACTTATCCCAAAATATACTTACACTTAAACCAAACCCATTACTACAAAGAATCTATTTTCCTTCATCATTATTATGCTTAAACATCTCTTTAACACATATACAATAAATAAAATCCAATACCACAAAAGATCTATCTTTCATTACATTATTATGCTTAAAAATATCTTAAACATACATGCAATAAATCAAATCCAATACCACAAAAGATCTATCTTTCATTACATACAAAATTTTATTCCAAAATATGCTCTCTAAGCAAAAGGTAAAAACAAACCTTAAGACTCTAATCTAAAACCATAACCAAATAAGCATCAAGCTATAATTAAAAATTAAATAATAAATAAAAGACTTCTAAGGTTCAACCAAAACCTGAAAACTCAAATTAAAACCTATCAATGCAACCAAAGAAGCATTGCACACAAGTCAACGTAGGTGAAGGGTGACAACATAGGCCACAAGAAAAGGAGAATGCACACTACTCAAGATGACGGTCCCATTTAGCTCAAGCATCTAGATGATCCAAGCAACACATAGAGCAACAAAATGTATGCCCTACGAAGGAAACACACACTCACCAAAGATACCAAACACATGTAGATGCAAAGAAGTTGATGTACAATAAGGAACAACTGTGCCATACAAGGAACACTCCAACCAAAACAAGAACATTCTAGCCAATAGATATGAGGAAAACAATTGCAAAAATACTCCTAATCTAGCAATATAAATGCAAGGACTAAAAAAAACACAACAACATCCAAAAGAGGGGATTTACCCAACAACAAGGCTACGAAACATAGCTCTAGAAAGATAAACCAAGCATTCGATAGATTGATAAGACCTAAAGATCAACGTGGTTGGATAATACAAGATAAATTCAGCCTAAACACAACTAGCAAAAGACTTATCCACATGCAAACATTAAAAAAATCTAAATAAAGGAAAACCCACAAGCACAAACCCCAAAGAATAGAGACAAAATAATGAGAACAACTGGGTGATATTCAGACGATAATGCCATGCCAAAATATACAACACACCATTATAAAAAGTTATAATAAATATAAATGATTAAGCAAGTGCAATATGACAATGCATTGGAATGTTATACCTTATGTAAACCATTATTCGAATCCACCCAAGGCACTGCCCTTCCTCCTTTTCTTGGGCTGAGATCCTCCTTATTTCAACCCTTTTTCTCATCAGAATCTGTCTATATTAATACCCATAGCCAAGCGTGACCACCATGCTTGGCCAAGATAACTCTTGGACGTGGCATTACCAAGAAGACGCTCCAAACTTGCCACCCTTATCATCCTGGAGGCCGAACATTATGAAGCAATACTTAGGAAGTATTATCATGCTAATGAATTGTTATGAATAAATCATATTACAACTTTTATAACAAAGTTTAATATTATAGTAATGCTACTCCGAAAGAAATAGTAATTACCAAGCATGCCATTAACACTTATAACTTAATTCTATGCTTACCATACATAAGCATACATACCATTCAACATATATTAGTACACACACCATTGTTTTATCCTTGAGTAGATGACTCTATTTATTTAAGATAGCCTATTCTATTGCAAATCTATCAAGGAGACTCATTGAACAAGCAAATTCCTGGCCCAAGGGTGTGAGTCATGTAAATTAAATGCAACTACATGAAGGGTAATTTTCCTTGTTACCTTGAGCTGTTGATGAGCAAGTGATAATAATTTTCTCAAATTTCTCTATTTTTAGGTGGCTCACCCTTATGATCCCACCAATGAGAGTGAGAACCTAATCCTACATCTACAATTACACCAAAAATACCATATTCCAAGCTTAAAATAATGCATTCATTCCATCATATAGATATCATTAAAGAAACTATGCCATTAAACATTCACATAAATACATAGTTCATTATCCATAAGAGTTTTGCAAAGGAGGGTTATTACACTTGGTTTGACTAAGTAAGTTCCTTCTTTTTGGCTCATCTAAATAAGAGAATCTAAAGATCTAGTATTGGTCAAGAAATAAACCTATAGAAGTCTATTTAGCTTCCTTAGCTTTTGATGATTTTTGTAGTTAAGATTATCCACTTGTAATAGTTTCCATTTTTTACCATTTTCCTCAGTGATTATATAATCTTTGACTAGGTCCTCATAGATAACCTCAACAGAAGGTTTTAGCCCTACAAAATTTGGATCCTCACTGAGAGGGATACTTTTAATCCATTTATCATTCTAGAAGTGTACTTGGGATCCATACCCAATCTGCCAAGAATTCCTTGTTGTAAAAATGACTTGGTTGTTCAAAGACTATTCCAAAGGTATGACTTTTTTGCAAATTATCTACCTCTAAGAAATTTGAGGTAGGTTTCAAATTGTTAGCTTTTGATGATATGGGAGTAATCAATCACAAGATCTAAGCTATGCTGAGATGAGCAATAATGGAGTTTTGGTACAATACTAAAATATGCTATAACTAGAAATGATAAGAATATTAAAATGTAATATAATGGAGGAAATGGACACTCCAATAACTGATGCTTATAGTACTACATTGTACTCCATCACTAATCTATATCTACTACACTACAACAATGAATACTGATATCTCACCTCTATATCTAACACACACTATGAGACCCTTTATATAGGAAGATGGATTCCTTTGCCAACACTCTATCTTGATGTACAAGTGGACACCTTGTAGATTTAAACTCACACATTGACACTTGTGCATTTATTACTTCTTCATCAAATAACTACTTTACTTTACTCTCAACTTCCTACTCTAGTTATGTACCAAGGGTGGTGCATTTACATGACCCAAATAATGTAATATACTCTAACACCCCCTTGTATTACATTATTTGGGTGTTGAAGACTTTAGTATTCAATATGGATCTTTATCCTTTGAATATTCTTTGGCTTCATCAGGCTCTTTGTCTTCTTTATCTTCAGTCTTTATGTTGTTTCTTCTTGTCTTTTCTATTTCACTGTTCTTTGCTATCTCAAGATATTTGAATGAATATTTGTCCTTGGAATTCATCAGGTGTCTTTGATGAACTAGTGATCTCATCATTTCATAGGTTACAAGTGGATCAGTGTTGATCCATTTTATTTCCTTTGATTCTTTGAATGACCTATTTTCTTGTATTCTACAATTGTCAAGCTTGAAATCATTGTTAGTGGATGCTTCTGAAATAAGTTCTTGAAAGAAACAATATTAGTTGTACATTAATCTCTCCTCATAACTTTTATAGTACTTATATTTGTAGTAGCAAAAGAAAGATGAATGACTTTTTCCTCCACAATATTTACATGGATGGAAATTCTAGCAATTGATCTTCTCATGACCATTTTGGTTGCAATAAGTACATAGCAAAGCTATTCCACCTTCTTTACTGTCTAATTTAGGAATATCATGTTTATCTATCTCCTTGATGAGATATTTAAACCATATGTGTACAATTGAAGTTATTCCAGTTTTACTCCTTTCATATATTTGTATGAGGTCTTTTTGATCAATATTCTTTTCTTCCTTTTGAATATGATCTTCATCATCCTTATTAGTATGGTTATCATCAATTCCTTTTTCTACCATACTATATGAGAGATTTGCTTTCACCAGACTATTAGTTTATGGGTTTTTAGAAACCTTTCTAGATCTTATTGATCCTTTTTCATCTGTATCTTCCTTGTTATTCATTAGTTTTTCTGAATCATCAATTGTGCTTTCCATTGAGTCTAGTGTATTTCTAAGCCATTTTCTTATTCCATTTCTAATAATATATTTTAATGTGTTCTTTGGAGTTGACATCCTTATGACTCCCTAGTTGTTATGTTATGTTATAAGTGATTTTGGAAATAGTGGTTCAATCTTGAGTTGATTTTGTAATGTTTTGTAATCAACTTCTATTTATCATTATTTATCTTATTGAACTTATGCACTTATCAATTTTGAATAGGTTGGATTATTTTTGTCCCTCTAATTAATTCCAACTCTATATGATTCTTTAATAAACTTCTTTCTCTTGCCTTCAATAATTTAACCTTTAATTTTCTACCAAAATATTACAATTTGATGTAGCATGCTTTATAACTCCCTGTTTTTGGAATATTAGAAAATAATAACAATAATAGTATTTGCAAAATATTTTATAATTACTAAGGTGATCAGCCTTATATCTCCTACTTTATTTGTAAATATCTATTAATTATTTCTTTCTTTGTTATGGTTTCTTTATTTATTTCTAATAATTAAACAATATACCTTATAACTCCAATAATTTATTAAAGCAAGTAAATTTAATATTCACCTTAGCAAGGCTTGTTGCTCTACGTATCCTTGAGTATCTCCACATACTTTAATGACTAGATGAAGATTCCTTTCAACTCTTCATTCAATGCTACTTTGAACTTGCTGTCCAAAGAGGGGCATGTATGCTCTTTCCTCAAATTTTGTGCTTCACAATGCTATTTTGGCTTGGTATTTTCTTCAATAGGCACTTATGACCATGAGCATTTAACACTCTTCTTCACTACTGATATTTATGATAGTTTGACTCTAAATCTTTCATCTTCTTAATTGTAAGCTATGTTTTACTTCGTTGTAAGCTACATTTTACTTCGTTGTAGGCTTTGTTCTATTTCGTTGTAGACTTCGTTATGTTCTCCTCTCAGAAATTTGGTGCTTTAATAGCTATGAGATCTTCTTGATGACTTCCAAGTGGTATGTGTACCTTGGGTAACATTTGCAACTGGTCTAATGCTTTCTTTGAGTGGTGTCCAAGTGGCTTTATGAGCTCCAACGCGCATGAGACTTATTTGAGTAATGCTTGGGCTTGTCTAACGCCTTCTTGAAGTGGCTTATGATATTCGATTGATGTTGTAAAGCTCCAAAGATGCTGTAATGCTTTTCTCCAAGTGGCTTATGCGCTCCTTCTAATGTTCGGGCATTTCCTTAGTAAAAAATGAGTGCTTCGTATCAGATATGATAAGTGGCAATTTGCATGTATTTTCCCTCCAACATCTTTCTTCTTCTATAAACTTCTTGCCAATGTACATCCAACTGTTTCTTGTTCTTTAATGCTTCTTGAAGGTTGGCTCTTAGTTTGATGGAGGTCATAGGAGCTTGGAGATGGTTCTATGGTGGTCCAAGGGTTGATATGAGCTCTCCTACTTGATGGATGTTTTCCGCAGGCTAGATTATGGGTATAGCTTCTTTTGCTTGGTTGTATGCACTATCCCCTTTTTGCTTTCAATATGCTGGTTTGAATGCTCTTTTGTAATGTAGACTAAATGATGGCTGACGTAGATGGACAATGGCATTTTTATAATATTTTGTGCTTTAGGTTACTTGTTAAATACACCTAATTTCATGGCTATAAGGGTGCCTTTAGACATCGTATTAAGAGCTTTTTGTTAGCTCTTATTTCTTGCTCGGATTGAGCCCTTCCTTTGGCCACTTTGTGACAGATCTTGCTGGTGCTGATGTGTTCTTGAGACACCTGATCCTTGTCCTTTATTGCTACGTGGAATGGTGTAGGATACTAATGTAAATTTTTTTACAATAGTTAGAATAAAATACTTTGATTTTGCATCTTTACCTGAGATCTCAAAATCTCTTTTGTAAGATTCTTTTTTGTTGGTTTTGATGATGGCTCCTTTGTACTATTTATTATAGGCAAGGGATGATTTGATGTTATCTTCTTTTCTAGACAACTATCTCCTTTGATTAGTTAATCTAGTAATTAATCCAAGCTAATAATCATGTAGATAGTAAGATTTTGAAAGAATTATTTCTGCACTACCTTTAGTGCACCTTAGATATGAGACTCTCCAAGTCTCAATTTGTAACTTCCTTCAATGCTTTAATGACTACCTTCTTCTTATCCACTCCTTGGAGGAATTTTAATATGCTTGATGGCTTCTATAGGCCATAATAGATTACAAATATTGAGTACTGACTAGTGTCTTTAGACACTTTGATATTTGCAAATTTTGTGCTCTTTTGGTTTTCTCCTCAAGCTAATAATGAATGCATATAATGATATTTAAGAGTAAATGAGTTAACCAATCTAGAATAGTGCAATAGTAGACTTACCTTAGTACTCCTTCAATGCACTAATAACTCTTAAACAATACACTTAATAATCTCTACAACTTTGAAGTAAGAATAATATTTTCTAAAGAATACTTTTTTTAAAAGCAATATGAAACTTGCACTACAATCAATATTGTAGGATGTAGTATTTTATTAGATAGACAATAGGCAAATGATATTTTTCTTTCTATCAAAATATATACAACTCCTATTTTATTATGCAAGTGATAACCTTAAAAGTAATTTCCTTTTGCACACCTTAAGACTATATAATGTTCTATGTATAAAGAAAGATACACCATTGCACTAAAATTGAAGCATTGCATTTATGAAATTATTTTCATAAAATGAGTTTTTTGATACAATAAACAACTTTTCAAAAGGAGAATTTTATAATACAAATTCCCAAAGGGGGTGATCCCATTTTACAATAAAAAATGGTGTCTTATTCTTCTTCATGCTACAATCAATGTTGGAGTGGGTTTGTTGTGACCACCATGTTGGATTTGAACTTGTTGAATCTAGAACTTGCACACATGAAAAGAGATAAGGGTTTAGTAGCACCTGTCAAAATGAATCTAATGCAATGACCAATGTAAATTGAAAATAGAAAATGATTACATACATCAGTCATGATTTGAACAACATAACATTAGCATTCCCTTCCTCCTCTCCTTGGTGAAGTGATGGTGCCTTTATAGGTATATGAGGGTTTTGGAGGGAAGGATATATGGCAAGCCAGGGCTACCAAGTGGTAGGGACTGGGTATCCACCTATCCTAGGTAGTTGCAGTGAGTCACTAGAAGTGTCTCACTTAATTGGGGAGATGTGGCAAGTGGGTATGTGGAAGTGGAGTGAAGTGTGGAGTGAGGTGTGAGATGTGGCAAGTGGGTAGGTGGAAGTGGAGGCTAGGACATGTGTCAAGTGGGGAGACAGGGTATCCTAGGGGGATTTTCCAAATTTAATAAGATCTGGAAAATAGGATAATGTGCTAAATTTTTATGCCTAAGTTTAGAATTAGGTATATATTATTATGCAAAATTGTGATGTGTAATGTGGGTGAAATGTACAAGAATTAATATGCTTAAGTTTAGACCAAGGCATATGTTTTATTATATAGAATTATGTGGTGAAATGCAAATTTCTAGATTGTGGTGTCTACAAATGCAACCTTATTTTTGTGACTTCTGAATTCTAATAATGGTGCTTTAATAGAATTGGATAATAACCCTAATCAATGTTTAACTAATAAACTTATTTGCACCCAAGTTGCTTAACTTTATTGTTCTATAGATGAAGGATTATGAGTTGATTCGATTCACCTTGTTGCTACCTTAACATTGGATGGATTTGTGTCTTTGCTTGACTGTTTAAAACAACTCTTCTATCTTCATTTATCTGTAGCTCTCTAATGCTTTTAACTTGTTACTTGATTCTATACTGGATGAATTGATTAAACTTTAGGATGACCTCTGCAACTCTAAAGTTTTACATCTAGTATTGTTTTCCTAATTGTTACCCTTTTTGGTAGACAATTTATCTTCTATAATGTGCCTTCTTAGCTTTGAAATGTAATCTCCAAATATCTTGGATTTGCTAGGCTTCTTCTATTTGTATTCTTCTTCAACTTTCTTGTCACATTATGACTTCAAATAGGGCCTTCCTATCAAGATTTTGATAGTCTTGAGGTCTTCACAAATATTCCTTGGAACTTGACAAACTTCTTGCCAAATATTTCTCCTTTGGGCTTGTTGTTGGATGGCGACAATTGTCCCAAATCTTCTGCTATCACGAGCTTCTTCTTGGAGATGAATTTCTCCAATGAGTTCTTTTAGGAACTCCTTTGATGGCTTGAAAAAACTCTATAATAAGGTTCTCTAAGCCTTAGTTTGTTTCTCCTTGAGACCTATCCAAGGTCTTATATCTTGCATCTGCTCTGGTCTTCTTGATGAGACCTTTTCTTCAACCTTCTATTATGGAAGTGTTGGTGATGGGATCACCTTCTCAAATATCTATATTAGGTTGCTTCTGGAATCAGGTACTTTGCTTATCCTTCTTCAATCTTCCTTCTTCTGTAAGTTCTTCAATGAGACTTTTTGTGTCTTTTCAACTTTGCCTGGAATAGATATTCAATCTTCTATTTCCAATGGGGTCTTTTCTCAGACCTTTTCAACTTCACTAGTTATTCTTGAAACTAGTGGTATGAGTTTTGTGCTGAGTCTTGGTCTTCACAATCTTATGGAAAGACTCTAGCTAATATATTTTATAGTCTTCAATGGAGATGACCAATCTCCTATATTCTATTTCTCATGGGATCTTCTCTAGAGTATTTTTCTAGAATAAGGCTTTTGTGGCATTTTCTTATATATCAAGGCTTATATGGCCTTTTCTTCTAGATCAAGGTTTCTATGGAATTTTCTTCTAGATCAAGGCTTCTATAGTATTTTATATTTTGAAATGTGTAGGTATGTATTAGGATTTCCCTTAGGTTCCTAAAATATTCTCTTTTGCTTTGGGTTCTAGAATGAGATCTTCTAACAAACAATCCTGAGACAATGATGTTTACATACAACAATGCACAATGACAGATCCAGTTTGCAAAGACGTAGTGGATTTAGACTAATAGTAGCAATAATGGTCCTTATCACTTTTCTATCACTCAACCTAGTATAATGAATGTTGAGTCTTAGTCTTCATGAGTTTTCCTATAACTATGTGGGAAGACTCTAGCCGAATGCAATCTAAAAAATTCTAGAATTGAGATTTGCTTATCTTCTCTCTTGTGTCTCTCACTATTCCTATTGACCTATTGTAGCTCTGATACCACTATTAGCTTTTGATGATATAAGATTAATCAATCACAAGATCTAATCTATGCTGAGATAAGCAATAATGGAGTTCTAGTATAATACTAAAATATGCTATAACTAGAAATGATAAGAATATTATAATGTAGTATAATGGAGGAAATGGACACTCTAGTAACTGATGCTTATAGTACTACATTGTACTCCATCACTAATCTATATCTACTACACTATAGCAGTGACTACTATTATCTCACCTCTCTATATAACACACACTATGAGGCCCTTTATATAGGAAGATGGATTCCTTGGCCAACACTCTATCTTGATGTACAAGTGGACACCTTGCATATTTACAACTTGCACATTAAAAATTGTGCATTTATTACTTTTTCATCAAGAAACTACTTTACTTTACTCTCAAGTAACTTCCTACTCTATTTATGTATCAAGGATGGTATATTTATATGACTCAAATGATGCAATATACTCTAACACAAATAATTTCCCTTGAGGATGTGAACCCAATTACTATTTACATTAGTTTCTAGTTTCCATCCTAACTTACCCATTAGGGCCAAATTCATTTTCCTCAGCTTGTAAAACCCAATCCACCCACTTTATTTCTAGAATACACCTTATATCATGCCACTAAGGCTAATATTTTATCATCCTCCGCTTCGGACCATAGGAAGTTTCTCTGAATTTGCTCCATTCTATCATAAATTTTGTTTGACAATTTGAAGAGAGACATGAAGTAAATGGGTATGTTTTGTAGTGACAGCTTGACTAGTTGAGCTTTACCAACCTAGCTAAGGATCCTCTCCAACCTAAAAGTTTTTCATTAAATGCTCCATCACTGGGTTCTATAGAGCTACCTTTATCCTCCCTTTAAACGATGGTATTCCTAGATAGGTGGCTGGAATGTCTCCAATGTTGCAGACAAAGAGTTGAGCTAACTTAACCTATCTAGGGTTAGGAGTGTTCAAAACATAAATTTTACTCTTATCATAGTTAACTTTTTGACCCATAGCCTACTCATACTTAGATATTTTACCTACAAAATAGAGAATTTTGAAGAGATGAGTGAATGATACATAAACTACTGGTGGGACACTAGATGCAAATAGTAGTTGGGATGATCCCATCGACCCTACCAATTATTGTTGCCATAGAAATCATTCTCCCAAAGCCTCAAAAAGTATAATAAAGAGATATGGAGATAAGGAATCCCCCTGTATTAACTCCCTCTTGCTTTGAAAATACCCTATTGAAGATCCATTCACTAGGATATAAAACATAGTAGAAGAGAAGCACACACTCTTAGTTTTACCCATTCTTGGTGAAAGTCAAATTATGCTCAAAAACTTAATTAGGAAGTCCCATGAGACTTTGTCATACACCTTGTTCATGTCCAAATTTAGTAACATTCTTGCATTTCCACTCTTATCAATGGAATGAATTACCTCATGAATGGTAATTGGTCAAAAGAGTTATAGACCCATAGCCTACTCATAGTTAACTTTTTGACCCATTTCCACTCTTTGTCCTTTTCAAATCTCCCTTTTTCTTCTGATCACCAAAAACCTCCCTATTCCACACCTTAAGATATTTTTTATAGACCTTAGTTTTTTTGCCACTTAGGTTAACTTACCTCCAAATAAATCCTATTGCCACCAATCCTCAAATCTGTTTTCCAAATCCTCATGTTGGAGCCACATCCTCTCAAAATGAAAAGGGCTCTCGAAGGTTCTTTTTTTGACCTCTTCCTCCCAAACTAGAGGATTATGAATATCTTTAGATGGGATGTTAGGGTTGAATCCCTAAAAAGGAAAATATTCTCTTGTGATAGCAAAAAATGATCTAGATGAATTTGAATTAATTGGTCTTCTGGGCATCTATTACTCCAAGTATACTTTTCTCTTTGAAGCTATATATCCATAAGTTCATTCTCATTTACAAAATTTGCTTCCTCCCTTTTTGTCTGATGGGTAAAGAGGAGAATTAAAGTCCCCTACTAAAACCCATGGAAGATCCATAAAGGTATTCCTTAATAGGCTTAGATCCTTCTATAAATATTTCCTTCCTATATTTGATTTTGGAGCATAAATGTTAGTAACTATCCATTGCTGGTTTTCCTCATCAAAAAATAGATTTCCATGAAGCTTCGAGTCAAAACTATAAATCTTCCTTCAAATCTATTCTAATTCCATATACTTAAAAGTTCTCCTAAGGCCTCTATAGTTGGGTCTACCACAAAATTGGCCCATCTCCATAGTATTTATTTGATAAGATTAGCCTAGGGTTCATCAAGTTTTGTTTATTGTAATAACATGATATATGGGTCAGCTTCTCTTCTCAACGCTTAGACTACTCTATTCTTAGAGGGGGTGTTGATACCCCTCACATTCTAGGAAACTATCTATCTTCATTTTTTGGGTTTGACTACTACTTTTTTCCTCCACCCCAATCCAAGATAGATTGGGTACCATTCGCAATATCAACAACTATTTCTCTTTCTTTGATTTTTTGATTAGTGGATCTGCAAATTTTTGGGTCAATTCCTACATCTACCCCTCTTTTTTTCTATTTTCCAGTGATTCTTATTAGGGTAGCTAAAATATTTTCTTTCTTTCTATCATTATTAGAGACAATCAATCCTTTATTTTATTTTAAAATAGTATTCTCTTGATTGGTTCCTGCATCAGCATCCCATTGAATTTATAGCACTACCTCCACTTCTTGGGATTCATCATTTATTTCTACCAACTCTTCTATGTTCTCCCTTAGAAATTCAAATGATATTTTTGATCAAATCTATTCCAAGGGTTACCTAAATTTAGAATTGAGGTCCTTACCTGGTTCACATTGTTTAGATGAATCTCCTTCCTCCTTTTCATTGATCTTCTTTTGGATTTTTTTGGGATTCACTAGATTCTCTTCCCTCTTATCATCCTTAGTTATTTTATCTTTGTGTTGTTTAGAACTTTTTCCTCCACTCTGCTTCCTATGTCAAACCATTTTATTCTAGATTACTTATTTTTGAAATGGACATACACTAGCCACATGCCCTAGTTTTATACAAACTACATCTAGTTGGGGTATTCTTGTATTCGATTCTTTGGTTCCAAACACCTAGCTTCTTAGCCAATCAAATTGACTCAAGAAAATACTTCTCTACGTCCATATTAACACAAATCCTTGCAAAAATAATCCTTGATCGAGCCTTAGTAGTAGGGTCTAGGGCTATTAGTTATAAAAATTCCTTTGCTATGCTAGTGAACACCTATTCATTCCAAAAATAAAATGGAAGGCTCGACAATCTTACCCAGACCATAGCTTGGGAGAAATTTGTCTCTAGATTGAAGTCTATCCTACATATTCGTAAAAAGAGCTCTTGCCACCCGAAAAATCATGGGCCTCCCAATAGGATCCCATTTGAATCCTCCTTGTAGATTAAATTAACCATAAAAAGCCTTTCAAGAGTGCCACGATTTCCATATGTCTATTTGGTCTCTATTTCGAGAAGACCCATTTCCTCACCACATCTAAATTAGGTCAAACACCCATAAAATATCCAACTATATTTAGAGCCCCTTGATCTATTGCCCTATCAACTAGGTTATCAAGAACGAAGAGTTCTCCTCCATACTACAAATAAAAATTTGTTTATAGGGTTTTTTATTTTCCATTGACTACATGCAACCAAAGTCACATTCTTGAATCAATCTGATGCTTTTTTGGGTTGTTCAATAATTCCACCCTCTTACTTGAGTCCTCTGTATCTAACTTGGGTTATGGGGCTGTAATATATAGAATCCTTATCGAATCTATGTCCTTCTCACCATTCCCACTACTCTTTCTCCCATTACCATTCACTGTTCTCAACTTTACTATCTTTTTACTGCTTAACATTTAAAGAAATAATTCCATTGATGAAACTATTATTAGTTGATGATCTCAAGCTTTATATCATGATTGAATAATAATTTTACATTCATGATGGATTTTGGTTACTAGAAGGCTTATGTGCTTGATTTAATAACCCAAAACTACCAACCCATTTTTTTTAAAGAATAATTACAAGTAAAAGTTCACAAGGATGACACCCTTATTTTACTTATCTTAGCATACAAGGCTTCACCTAATTTGAGTTCCAAGTCACTATAGATGACACAATGGATAGGAGTGGTCAAATCCTATGTTTTTTGGCGTTTACCTTAACCTACTCATTTATAAGGATGCCAATAGTGGCCTTCCCACCTTTCCTATACTTCATCGACATAGGACCATGTGACCATAGTGTAGAAATTACCATTTAAGGTCCGTAAAACTTAAATAGAGATGCCTATTCCCTAACCTGAATCTAAGTCCATCTAGGCAGGTTAATCAAGTGTAGAGCCTTGGTGCTTAGTTACCACACCTTCGTGGGCTAACTAAGGTCATTTTCACTTCGATGAAAACTAACATGATCACTTGATTCTACATGATCGAGGGATCAACACTACTGACTTATGAATAAATCCTTAGCTCCTAGTTGGGATACACTCGATCCTACTTGTTCAAGGTGTAAAGATTCACAAGATACCTGGCTATTATATCCACATAATTCACTCAGGTTTATGAGTTCTTAGCTATTGCATTCTCGCAACTCCTTCTACGACTCATATTTACCTGGTTATTGCATTCACATAACTCCTAGGATTAGATTTGATTATTTTTCAATATTCAAGAGTTTTTCTAACCACCCCTTTCCAAGGTAATAAATTTTGCATTGAAACATAATTCTCTAATAGAACATTACATATTACACTATATGAAAGCATTTATAGAAAAACTACATGATTCCAACATGTTGCAATTGATAATAATGATTCAACATGAAACAAAACCAAATTGCACATAATACAAATGCTTATTATAAAACTCCAAGGATCCTTTTTGTTAACATGCATACTTTAACATAAGAGATCCAATTATCATAATTATGCATTCTAGAAATTGAATAAAATCAATTCTATCTATCCATGGCTAAGATTGGTGAACACACTTTTAAGTTCAAAACCCAAGCATCATTAAACAACATAATCTTTAAATTTATACAATATTCAAGTTTACAAAACTATTTGAACATAGTATTCCTTTACATAGCCTTTGATTATTTTTCATCAACTAAATATTTCTAGAGCCTATGAAGCCATTCACCAATGATATTCAAGTTGTCTAAGCATCTACAAGCCTCTTTGATATGGGAAAACCACCCGTGGTTCATGAGGGATACTTAGGGATTAGGACAACTCTAGATGCAATGCAATTTAAAATATGATATTTTCTATTATGCAAGCAACCATGCATAAAAATATTTTGAAAGTAAGCCAACAAGGAGAGAATCCCATACTTCTCTTTATAATGTTTCCTTAACCCACATAAATCTCAAGAATTGTTATAATAGTTTCTCTTTCAAAACCCACATACAATAAATCCTTTTATTAAAGATAATCTCATACTTCTCTTTATAACAATTTCTTAACTCTCATAAGTCTCAAAAAATATTATCATAGTTTCTATTTCAAAACCAATATACAACATTTCATTTTAATCAAAGAGAATCCCATACTTATCTTATAATGATTTCTTAACTCATAAGTTTCAAAAATCATTATCATAGTTTCTATTTCAAAACCAATATACAACATTCCACTTTAATCAAAGAGAATCCCATACTTATATTACAATGATTTATTAACTCTAATAAGTCTCAAAAATCATTATCATAGTTTCTATTTCAAAACCAATATACAACATTCCATTTTAATCAAAGAGAATCCCATACTTCTCTTTATAATGATCCCTTAACCCACAAGAGTCTCAAGAATCATTATAATAGTTTCTCTTTCAAAACCAACATACAATAAATTATTTTATTAAACTACCCTCTTTATTTTTAGGATATACATTCCAATTTCCATAAAGAAAGGACCTCATCATTTTATACTAATATAAAGAAAGATTAACTTATGCAATATAAAGATACATTCTCTATCAAACATAAAGAAATCTTAACTTCTATTGAATTTGTTTAAGGTAATCCCATACTTCCCTTTATAATGATTCCTTAACCCACATGGATCTCAGAAATCAATATAGAGTTTCTCTTTCAAAACCATATAATTCATTCATCAAATAACTTAAGGTTCTTCCTAATAAAAATCTTAAGTACATTTATTTTAAGGTTCATTTCTTATATTTCATTCTTCAATTCAAATATATCAATGTAACTCTCAAGTACATTTCTTATCATTCTTCACAACAAAGAAGATTCTTCAAAATAAATGCTAAAAAAAAAACTCTCAAAGTAAATACTTTAATAACACAAAATGCTAATAAAATACCTTAGTAACATAAGGTATTTATTAAACTTAATTAAAACTAACTTAAAACAAAGGTGCACCACCTATCTAAATGAAGGTTCATGAAAACTAAGGGTGCAAACCTATAAAAAACCTCTCTAGCAACGAACCATGCACCAAAGCGACTTAACTGGGTAGCTAAATAATAAAATTGGGGCTAAGGGCCCAACTCAACCTGAAAGAGAAACATCAATCAGTGCCCAAAATAGCATGGATGTTCCCTAAGGTTTTGAAAAAGGAGGATCTCATAGGATGAAGCAAATCATAATCTTACCAAAAACACAAGAAACGTTCTCCTAAAGCCACATATGAAGCACCTCACAAAACAACAAGAGAAAAACCATACCTACAAGATGATTTCAAGGATAAAGAAAGGGAAAACCTAGATCATACTGGCATCACACCAAATCAGAACAACCATAAGAAATCATCTATTCTCCTAAAGCCACATAGGAAGCACCTCACAAAATAACAAGAGAAAAACCATACCTACAAGATGATTTCAAGGATAAGGAAAGGTAAAACCCAGATCATATTGGCCTCACACCAACTCAGACCGACCAAAAGAAAGCATCTTTTGAGAGGGAAATAAACCAAACCAATTACTTCACAACAGTGCACAGGGCAACAAAACTAAAGGAAATGAAAGCAACAAAAGCAAGAATAAACTAGCAAGAACATAAGACAACCACACTAAAGGGAAACAATCTAGAACAAGTCAGCCAACCCAACACCAAGCTTAAAATAAGAGCATCATTTCTATTTAATAAAAGGTAACCAACAGAAGCTCAATTTCCTGGAAACTATCTACCTCAAATATAGTCAGTATTTGGTTGAAGTGCTACCCTTCCATAGACTTGCTATACTCTGTTTCCAAAGCTTGTTGCATTCTTCTCCCCCCAAAAATTTGACCTCCAACATATAATTTCAACTTCCATCTAAAACAAGGAGCTTGAGCACCTATGCATTCTAAATTTTATCTCCCAAGATAGTGTACCACACATGCGTGATAGTGAAGAAGGCTAGCATTATTGCTTTTTTTAGATCAATTAAATTTCCTTATTGACTTTTTTTTATTATATAAATGAAGGGGTTTTGAAAAGGACCCCAAACCTTGATACAAAGAAAAATTAAAAGAGTTTAGGACCCAACCCAAAAAATTGAATAAGAAGAAACCAAAACTAAAATAACAAACAAAAACCAACATAGTTGACCAAACCACCCAAAGCCATATTGGATCACTCAATCCCGCAAGGGACCAACAAAATAGGATTGGAATCTAGAACAACCAGGACAAGGAGTCCAACAATAAGAAAGACATTATATCCTGGGAGGAGGATTTTCCAAGTCTTCCAACTCCTTATTAGGAGTATCTGGATCATTGTGATGCTACTGAGTCATCCCATGAATCTCCTTAATAAAAGATATGACAACATGGAGAGACCCAAGAAGATATTGGTGCTTCTCATCTAGATTACTAAGGAAAGATGTTATGATGGGAGATTTAGGTCTTAAATATAGGGATATCTTCTTGTCTTCGACTGAATCATTTGAAACTTTAGTATTTTTCATCGTAGGAGGAAGCTTTTCAAAATTTGATAGCTCTATTGAAGTAGGGGAGTTTTTGTCCTTCATCGCCATCTTTGAGGAGAGATGTTTTGATCAATACGTGTGACCACCCCTAATGACATTGGGTGATACCACCACATCACTCAAAATATTGGCCTTTCCTATGGATGAGGGAATAATACTCTTGAGTTATTTAGACTCAAACTTAGAGGAGTCACTAGAGGGCCCAAATGAACTCGACAATGGATCGAACACTGAAGGAATTTTTTAGAACTCTATCTTTGATAATGTCTCCTCTACCACAACTCCTTTAATATTGGTCATATGCTAAAAAACCAACATGATTAGGTATTGGTGGATAGGGTCTAACCCTTTCCATCCTCTTACATCCTTTAGATATTTCTTCAAGGAATGATAGAGAAAAGAGAGAATAATCATAAGGTGTTTCATTCTTAGTTGATTTAGGAACATCACATGGTAACTACACAACACTTCTCTATTCGAATCCAAGGTGAGAAAATCCATAATTATAGTATTGTCTCTATTCCATGGAGATTTTAGAGCCTTAGCATCATAACCATTCTGCAACTTTGATAAGTATTCATCAATACCAAAGAAGAAACTCCATTCCCTCATCAGGGAATACTTCTTTCTATTATGGTGACCACCATTGGCTGACAGACTAGTCACCTCTTCCACTAAATCCACCATGATTTGGAACTCTACCCCACTAGCTTGGACCCAATTCTTTCTCCATGAATGGGCCAACACCCTAGAAAGACCTCTATGGTGGCCATGAAAGGATTGAAAACATTCTAGAAGTTACGAAGAATATTTTTAACCTCATCATTGAACACCAAAGAATTTGGCTTCAATAGAAGTTTTAGGCATTTTTGAGAAGAATGCTGGTCCATCTTGTCCAATCAGACATAGAGAGAATTATAAATCAATCCTTCACCCCTACACCACCCCACGCAGAGAATAGAAGCCTTTGCCAAATTTAACAAGCAAAAACTCCCAATTAGGCCCTAACAGGAGGTTTCAATGAGAGTTTAAAACTCTTGCCAAAGAGCATAGTGCCACAAAAAAAGAGGGCTGAAGGACAACACACTTATGGGACTATGAGGCTAATGAAGCCCATAATGGATCCCATAATTCAAATTGAAGATCTTGAGCTTACCAATTATACCCACTAACCAAGAATGATTGAAGTGTCCTTCCAAGTGAATGTGCCATGAGGTAAGGAGATGGTTTCTAATCTAAGTGAGCTGACATGAAGCCATCTTGGAAAAAGCATCCTTGAAAATCGAAGAGAAAATGACCAGAACCATGAGTAAAAATTATGCAAGATTGTAACATAGATTATAACAAGGCATGCAAAATTATAATCATTGAAGTAGCTTATAGCCACCCAAAGGATGCTAGAGGGAATTATCAAGTGTCAACTATACATGCTAATCCACTCCACATCTATAGCAAGGCCCCAACAGATTTGTAAACCAACACTTCCCAACCACGTGAGCACCAATATTAGCTAGTCAACCCTAATACCAATCAAAAGGAGGATCCACCTAGATTGAGGATAACTAAATACATGGTCACTAGTCCGAGTGCCATCTAACCACCAACCTCTCCACTTGTTCCAATTACTCCCATTTGCTTCCTTTAGATGCCTATCTACCATGAGGGGACTATTACTTAAGAAATTGGCACTAAAACTTGACGAGGCTAATTTAAATTTGAATTTGAATGGGATTTGATCTCGCTTGAAACTCTTGGAGGAACATCTAACCATGGTGCAAAATATCACCACCTTCTCGTAAACTAGAGAATTCACCATTGACTTCATCTATTAGGCTTAGGAGACTTTGATAAAAATTAGAATTCCACACCGTGAGACCCTATTGGGAGAGACCAATGTTTACCATTAAATTTACCAATTTATTCCCTTCTCTAAAAATGTGTTGGATTTGAACTTCCTCTCTAGATTGTAGAATTCTAAAGGCTTCAAAGACTATATTTGAGATACTCCAGCTTAGAGGTCTAGAGAATTTGACTAAGTTAATTATATTAAATGAATCTCCTTACACAATAATTTTTTGGAAACCCAAATAATTGATCAACAACAAGCCTTGGAGTAGTGCCCTAGTTTCTACAAAATAGGAGGTTTGTGAAGAGAGAAATTTTGCACGAGCAGTAATTGATTCACCTATCATTTTTTATTACTCCTCCGGCTCTTGCAGGACCAGGGTTCCCCTTTGAAGCTCTATCAAAATTAAGCTTAACCCATCCACTAGGATATGGGAACCACCTCACAGAGTCTCTCTAAGTCGAAGGGAGAGGTCCAACAGGTCTAGAGGTCGAAGGAAAACCAAGGAGGTATTCTAAACTTACTTCAATTGGCCCACCTTCATCCAAGTCAGGCAGACAAGTGGTCACATTTTAAACCACACTTTTTAAGAACTTTGAGCAAACTGATTCGGGGTCCCTTTTGGAGTTCTTGAATGCTCTTTGGTTTCTCTCCCACCAAATACCCCAAAAAGATGAGGTAGGATAAACTTCCATAACCAAAAGAGCCATTGAGATTTGAAATGGGGACACCACTACGAGCACACATCAATAAGAGAATTAGGGAGAACCTAATGAACCCCCACGAGGAGGAAGATATTACTCAAAATAACCATAGAGAAAGGACACTAGAAAAAATATGCATAGAAGTTTCCTCATAGGATTCACATAGGTAACATCTATTAGGGAGGATCATCCCTCTTTTACATAGATTTTCAATAGTTATGACTTTGTTCTAAATGGCTAGCTAGAAAAGATGTTGATCTTTGAAGTTAGATGATTAAACCAAACCTTGCAAGGAGGGAGCCAACATGGAGAGTTCGAGTCTAGGAGAGTATAAGCCTATTTGATTGAGAAAGATTCATCACTCTCCTTTCTAAACCAAAACATCCTTAGCATCTTGAGATTTTAAAACCTATAACCTAAGCATCTTGGAGATGGATAACCAGGAGAATTTCAGTTCTCTACTATAGTTAGTGGTCGATAGGGACTTCTAAACTCTCCTACCATTAACACGATCAATGAAATCTGTAACCTTGGACCACCCCAACCACCATAATAGAAAATTAGCTCTACAAGAGTGGAGTCCTGAGAAAGAGGGTGATTTAGCAACCAACGATTTGTTGGATCCTCAAATCCAACTTGAGTTTACCTTTTTTGGTGTCCTATGAGTCCTTGTTTTAGGTCTTTCCAAAATTTGTAATAATACCTTGGTTAGTCTCCTTTCAATAAAATTTTGGATCCTTTTCAACTATTGTCAGTTTGTGGTCATTCAGAGTCCTATCTCATCCTCCAAGAGCATTTTTGAAAAGAATATGTCTCCAAGGTCAGGTCTTTGTTTTGGTTTTTCTAAGGTCTTTTGTCATTATTTTTTTGACCTAAATAAGGTTTAATTAATTATTTTTGACCTCCAAGAGTCTTAAATATTTAATTAATTTTCCCTTTATATATGTATATGGTTTAATTATATATTTAATTAAATTTGATTGAATATTTAATTAATTTAAATTATTCAATCAAATTTAATATAACTAAACTTAATTGATTATTTAATTAATTTTAATTAAATATATAATTAAACCATAGACATATATAAAAGGGAAAAAATTAATTAAATATTTAAGACCCTTAAAGATAAAAAATAATTAATTAAACCTTATTTACGTAAAAAAATACTGAAAAATACCTTAGAAAAACCAAAACAAAGACCTGACCTTGGCGACACAAATTCTTTTCAAAAATGCTCTTGGAGGATGAGATAGGACTCTGAAATGACCACAAATAGATAATAGTTGAAAAGGACCCAAAAATTTATTAAAAGGATACTGACCAAGGGATTATTGTAAATTTTGAAAAGACCTAAAACAAGGACTCATAGGACACCAAAAATTTAAAAAATTAGGGGTAAATTCAAGTTGGATTTTGAGGATCCAACATAGGCTCCGATTGGGATAGGTGATGAAAATATTCTTTGACAATGAATCACCTAAGAACTCCAGAATCTCTAGAAGACCACAAGGACTTAAAAATTTGACTAATCACCTAGAAAGAATGCCTTAATCACCTAAAAGGAACACCTTAATCACCTAAAAAAGATAATACTAAAATATTGAAATGCTTTTTTTTTGTGAGGCTTCTCAAGCCCTCTATGCAGAATGATACAATTTCAAATGCTAGCCATTCATAGGAATTAAAAATATTATACCATCTAGAGTTTGCAATTTGCAAGTATGTTGGCCTACATTATGAAGGATTTGATAAGGACCAAGCCATTTGGGTTCCCACTTCCCTTTTTTACCATGCTTCTCATTTTTGGGATCCCAGTACAACACTATATCTCCTCCCTAAAAAGGTTTACCTTTGGCTTTCTTATTGAACAACTACACTATTTTGTGAGTTTTCTTAGTTATCTTCATTAATGAATCATTTTTGTATTCCTGCAACTTCACAATTTGATCAATTCTTCTCTACAAGACATGGATTTTCATGATCCTAAAGAAGCAAAGATAAAGCATGACTTTCCATCTGAGGGGGTAATAAAGCATCCTCACCATATACTAGTTCATAGGGAGATTTTTATGTGCTTCTTTTGATAGATATTTTGTCAGCTCATAAAACAAACTTTAGCTCACTATCCCAATTTCTTTTGTTTCTACCTAATGCTCTTATTATTCTTGTGATCAAATTCTTGTTCAAGAATTCTGCTAAACCATTCCCTTGAGGATAGTAATTTGTAGAATGAGAAAGTTCTATGTTTTACCTAGCACAAATAATCATCTCAAAATAAGTGAAGTAGTTACCATTGACTATGACTATCTTCCTAGGAACCCTAAATCTTGTTAGTATGTTCTCTTCTAAAAACTTGATGACCACTTTTATAGTGGTTTTCTTGAGAGGTGTTGCTTCTACCCACTTGGTAAAATAGTTTATTGTTGTAATGATCCACCTATGAATCTTGAAAAATTGGGGTTAATCTCACCTATGATATCTATTCCCCATTGAGTAAAAGGAGCTTCCATAATTACTGGCCTCAGGGGCATGGTTGAAAAATTCTTTTTCCTTGCAAAAAATTGATAGTCATGACAACTTCTAACAAACTGATAGACATCCTTAAATAGGAAGGGCCAATAATAACCAACTCATGATTTTGTGAGCAGTATATTTTGGAGGAAAGTAATCTCCAAAAAATCCAAAATGATATTCTTTCAGCACTTGATGGACCTCTTTCTCAAACAAACAGAGAAGCAACACACCATATAAATGCCTCCAATACAATCTACCTTCCTGAATGTAGCATTTTCAGCCAATTGCTTGATAGATCTCCTTTTGTTTTTGGGTATGTCTTTTGGAAATGATAATTTTTGAAGGTAAAACATAATGCCATCATACCACTAGCAATCAAAATTATCAATTGCTCTAGCTTCTTGTTGCTCACCCATTGTAATCATGTTATTCATAGCATCCCCTTCTTTGCTAGTCCCTGTCATTGGATAATATGTACTACTTTTAATTCCATATCATATTATAATAACTTAGCCATCCGTATTGCAGGACTGCCTAAAGGTTTAGGATGAGTAAAAACATCTTTAACAACAATGTAGGGGATACAAGTTATTACTTTGTTGGATCCAAAGATACCATTGAAATGATCTAATGCTATGATTAATGCAAAAGCCTGTTTTTCTAGCATAGAGTATTTTAGTTTAGCACCCTTCAATTGTACTCATAAAGGCTATAGGTCTTTCATTGTTCTCTTCATCCTTCAGAGCTAGAACTGTAGTAATAGTGTATTTTGAAGCAAATGAGTAGATTTTAAAATCCTTGGAGTAATCAAGTCAATTCAATATTGAAGCTTGAGTAATTGCATCTTTGATCTTTTGAAAAGCTACAATATTTTTCTCTATCCATATTATTTCCTCATTTTTCTTAATCATGTCATTTATTAGCTTGACAATCTGAGAAAAATCAAGGACACATTTCCTAATAAAGTTAATCTTCCCAAAGAATAATCTAACTCCCTTAAGATTTTTAGGAGGGAGAATTTTAGTGATTGCCTCTAATCTTTGTGGATCAATGCTAATCCCATACTTTGAAACAAAATGCCCAAGAAGTTTACCTTGAGTTGCCCAAAACACACATTTTATAGGTATCAAAGATATACCAAATTCTTTGCACCTGTCAAACACTTGAGTTAGATGTGCAAAATGATCCTCAATTTTTTTTGAAAAAACTATAATGTCATCAAGATACACTATTTTGAACATCATCCCCTTAAATGCAACATCCATTGCTCTATGAAATGTTGCCCCTGCATTCATCAATCCAAAGGGTATCCTAAGATATTCAAATGTTCCCCATGGTGTGGTGAAATTTGTTTTGTGTCTGTCTTCTAGATTCACTACAATTTGATTGTAACCTAAAAAGCCATCCAATAAAGACATTCTTGATGACCCAACCACTACTTGAAGCAACTGTTCCATATTCAAAAGTGGATAGTTGTCTTTAAGAGAGCTCTTATTCAGATTCTTAAAATCTACACAAATCCTGATCTCACCATTATTTTTTCTAACTAGAACCAGGTTTGTTAACCAATAAGAAAATCCCACTTTCATGATTATCTTAGTATCCAGTAAATTTTGCACTTCTTTCTGCATAATTGGATGCAAAGTGGGATTGAAATTTCTTTGTTTTAGCTTGAAAGGCTTGGTATCCTTCTGAAGGTGTATTATGTGAGTCATTACATTTGTGTTTAAGGTATTTATATCTTCATAACTCCAAGCAAAGGTATCAATATTCTTTTTCAAAAAGTTGATATACTATTGCTTATCTTTTCTTGAGAGAGCTTTATTGATCCTAACAATCTTGGGATCTTCCTTTATTCCAATATTAACTTCATCTACCTTAGACTCCTAAACCAAAGGTTTATATGCTCTATCAAAATCACCAAACAAGCTCTCTAAAGATGCCAAACCCCTAGGGATACTGTTGGTATTTAGTTGTATGACTTCTATGGGTTCTCCAATAAAATCCTTCAATTTTTTTCATCACTTACATCATAAATAACATCATAAAATTCATTTTGCATAGTCATAAAATCATTAATGTATATATCATCATGAAAAACTTGTAAATATCTCACATTATCAGGGACAAATGGCTTATAAACAGATATGGTTGGGAACCTATCCATAAACTAAGTGTCTATCTCAAGGCTATTTTATCCAGAAGCATTAATTACCAATAGATTAGCATGATTTTGCATTCTAGGAATGTATTATAGATCAAAATATGATAATCTATCTATTTCATCCAACATTGCTTGCTTATATTGCTTTAATCTAGGGTGCTTTATTTGATATGTTGAATTATTAACTCAGCATCCCCACTAACTTTAAGGTAATTAATACCAAATTCCTTGGTTTTCCTTAGCCCTAGCAATAAAGCTTCATACTCATCAACATTATTTATATAAAAAATTCTAACCTATATGGTATGCCAAGATAGCTTCCATTAATGTCTGTCAACATTACTCCAGCTCCTACTTTTTCTCAAGATTTTTTTCCATTAAAAGTCATAGTCCATAACTCTAAGGTATGAATTCTATCAATTTTTGGATCCACTTTAGCCTTCAATTTTGGATCCATATTCTCAACATCGAGCAATTCTAACAAGAAAGGAGAATTCCAAATATAGTAAATACCGATGTTCTTTTTCTCAATAGAAATCATGACATTAACCATGTTATCATTAGGATCTTTGAACTCAACTGAATACCTATTGAAGGGTTCTCTTTTCAAGATGACTTTTTTCCTACCCTACATTGAGATAGTGGTATATGACCAATCCAATTGAATAGTACCACATAGTTTCTCTGCCCAATGCCTAAAGAGTAAGATGAAAAATAAAGGGTCCACATCTGCAACTACAACATCCATTACCACACCTTTCTTAAGATATTGATCAAGATGGACAAGAAGTCTAGTGATAATACCTACACAAGGAAATCTCCTATTATCCATTATAAAAATAGGGAGATGCTCTTTCTAACAAATCAAACCTAAGTAATCAACTACCTATTTTGACATCACATTCATGGATGCACCACTATCAAGCATGTAGTTATGAATAACATATTGGTCCCCATAGCCTGATGTATACCTTAGTAAGATGTAAAATGGTTTAACTAAATATGGAGCTTTGACTGCATTATTTTCAAGGTCTATGGGGGTTTTAGGCTATCCTCTTGACTTATCAGTTAGTTTAAAAGTCCTACATACCTGATACTGGTACTTTGGTATGGTTATTAATTATCCAAAATTAATGCTGAAATTTTGCTTAGAAACCTCTACTCCTAGATCAAAATAATATTTCTTATCATAAATTGCTTGTCTAGATCTCTGATTAACTAAGTCATTTTATTGGTTTCAGATAATTTCCTCTACATCAGGCTCTTCAAGAATCATTTGCAGCTTCATATGATTTAGCTTTTTTTTGTGAAATCACTCATGTAGTTTTCTCCTTTTGTGCAGGCCCTTCATCAACTTTGTCCTCCACTGTTCTATTCTTGAGGTTGATAGCATATATTCTCTCTAAAGACTCAACCTCTTCTACTGTAGGTATAAACTTTTCCTACTTCATTCTATCAAATCTAGTATTATGGGGCTCATTTGAGGTTGATTCTTATAAAAAGACTAAGGATATTTGGTCAAGATTATTAGAACATAAGTCCATATATCTCTTAAGTTATTTTTCTCTAACTTCATCCTCCTGAGTCCAAAACACATTAATTCTAATATCTTCATCTTCATATTCAACATTGAAATCAACATTAGACTGCAGACTTAGATAAATATCATAATCAATAAAGTTATGTGGTGCGTCATAAGAAAAGCAATAAAAAGGATGATCTGATGCTATATTGTTAGATGGTATTGGGTTTGGAACAAAATCTAGATCTCTCTATTTATTTCTTTTTTCAATTTCCATTTCAATTCCTGTTTCCCTCTTCATTTCCATTGTTATTCTAGTTTCTATTGAAATTCCTCCTGAAAGGAGGTCTGTTATCTTCCTATTGTCTATTATTACCCTATGAAATTTCTACAATGTTATCTTTTCCTTTTTTTATTCTAGCCAATCTGTTATTCAAAGTAGTAAACATCTCACTCAATTGATTAGCTATCTTGTTGATAAGATCTTGATCTATTTTCTTAGGAACAAAGAATTCAACCTTCTTAGGCTTTCTTTTAGGTTGATTGGGCTCTAAAGAGTATGCTTTCATCTTGCCACTATCAATCATATTTATTTCTATCTCAATAGCCCTTTCCCTACATATATTAATGGTGGCTACTACTTGTCTTAGCTCATAACTGCAATCTCTTGAGAAAGCATTATTGTAAAAACAAATGGACTGCTCATCATTTGGCCTTAATGCTACAAGGATATTATTTTTGGTCTTACAGAATATCCTATTGAAATCTTCCACTAATTTATTTTCCTACTTTTTCATGGTAGCCAACTTTGTCAGCTAGGACTATTCATTCTTTCTCTTAGTATTTCCTAAGGAAAGTTTGCTCTAGCTCTTGAAAACTATGGATAGTACCAACTCCAAGGCTCTTAAACCATTCTAGAGCATATTTCTCAAATATTTGAAAGAATAATCTAAGGACAACATCTTCATCATCTACCTCAAGACCATCCACGACATACAAAAAATCCTTAATATGATCTTCACCAATGACAACATTATTTATTTCTAATTTAGACAAGTACTTATGAGCTTTACCAGGGAGAGGATTCAGATTTGGAGGTAAAACAAAAGCTCTATATCTATTGGTTCTCCACTGATTGACATTTTGGTTAGCATTGATATTTTGATTTGCATTAGGAGTTGCCATACTCACTATAGGTTGATTCACTATAGGTACTTGGTTTATAGTAGAAGAAGACTATTGAAACCAAGATTTGGACTAAAAATAAAAATAACAAGAGTTGAAATTGAAGTTTTCTCTTGATATTTGAAGAATAATTTAGGATTTGGCACTCCAACAAGCACTTCTTTACCACTTCTTCTTTTAGATGCTAGATCCAACTCCTTTCTTGATTTAAAAAAAATTAAGTTCATTTCGAGTCGCTAGCATAGATGTGCAAAGAAAGAGCAAGATCTTCAACAATACTTAGGCCAAGATTGCTCAACTTGATATTCACTCAACTCTCACAAATTTCACTCCAAGAAAGACTATGAGAAATACAAACACAAAAATGGTTTATAAAGAAAATACATGGGTCTTAGAACTCCCTAGAAATAAGAATTCTAATCCCTGGCAATGGCGCCAAAAACTATTGGGGGAAATTATTGCACCTTTAAGAGATTTGTCATGTTGCAAGACTTCCCTAATCCAATCAACACTGTGGACTTTGATGGATTCACCTCTTTGACTCAGGAAAAAATTATCACAAGACCCTAGACAGACCGAGTAAGGTAAGGAAACCCTTAAGGTAAGCGTATAATATTTCTAATATGTTTATGCTCATATAGATTTGCAAAAATGAAATAAAACTACAACATAAAAGTTGACCAAGTTTCAAAGTAACTCCTAGCTAATACTTCAAGTAGCAGACCAGTGCCTTATCCATTGGGCAATTATAGCCAAACTTAAATTATGATGAAGAGAGAAGGGGGAGAAGATGAAACTGAGACAACCACATTCACTCAAATAATGTAACAAAGGTGATTAAGCATGCTAGTGAAAGAAGATACTATTTACACATTCAAATGATGTAACATGTAAATAAGAAAACACACAAAAATACACAAAGAAATGTAGAAAGGAGGAAGCAGGATTGTATTAATCAATAGATCATTGCAGTGGGAGTCTAATCAAGGTAAACAGATCTCACTAAGCAAATACAATTGATGCAAAAAATAACTACAACTCTTCATTCAAATGATGTAACAAAGATCCTCCTAGCTTCCAACCTCAGCCACTGGAAATGATCTCAGTAAACTGGAAAATCTCTTTAGTAAAAACCAACACAATAATGGGGAAGAAAAAGGGTGGTTGGATAAAACACAAGAAAGAAAAATACAACTAATAAGGGTGGGCACTATGGTATACCTCTTACAAAATTTTACTATGCAAAAACTTGATCATTTTTTCTACTGCAACAACATACTTAAATAGCTTGATCATTTGGTCCATAATTGCAAAAACTGCAACTGCCTTGATGATGACCCATAACTGCAACTGTCATTTATTAAAACTAGGTGGTGGCCCATAAAAACTGCAACTGCCTCCATATTTGATCCACAATATTAATTGTATTTATAATGGCTCTCATTCATGGCCTGGTAATGGTCTTAAAAAATGACTTCATATTTACCTATTATAATTTCTCTCAAAGTTGACCAAAAATGGCTTTAGAAAATTAATTAATTTTTAACCTCTTTTTTATATGGCTAACCTTAGCCAATAAAATAAAAATATTGAGGCATTTTACAACTTTTATATAAAAACTTTTAATAATAATAATAATAGTAATATTTTCCCAAGGGGGACAACACAATAGTTTGGGCTTTGGCTCTTCTTTGGAAGGTTCAAGGTTCAAACCACGATGTGGGCAAGTGTGTGAGGGGTGGGTGTGTGGTGGTTGTGTGTTAAATTCTCTATTGATAATCATAGCTCTCAACTTTACGAGGGGTCATGGTTGGGAGGAGACTGCTCAACCCTGTGTGTTGGTCGTAGGGGTTTCTCACACTAACCAAATCTAAAAAAAAAAATAGTAAGAATATTATTATATATATTCGGTATATGGTTTAATTATATATTAAATTATATAAAATTTAATTGAAAATTTAATTAAATTTAATTATTTATTTAATTAAATTTAATTTCTCCCACACTCTTCCCTAATTCATCCGCTCCCTAACCTTATCTTGTCCCCTCCCCCACTTTATTTCCTATCCTAAGCCCATGCTAAAAATAAAAAAATAAATCAAGATGAAGGGGGGATGAAAGTAGAGAGGGGAGGGCTCTAGTCCCTCCCCTGCTCCCCCTCCCATGGCTCCTGGTTCCTGCCCAGTCCCTGGCTCAACCCAGGTCATCCCTCCCAAGGAGTGGTTGTTTGCAGATGATCTCTTGGGGGGAGATATTTCTCCACTATCTGCGCCCCTCCCGGCCGGCTAGGGTTTCCTTGGTTGTTTTTTCGGACTGGTGCTTCCCAAGGATCCCTGTTTGGTTGGGGATCCCTTCCCTTTTTCCCTCAGGCTTCCCCCTGGGGTTTTTTGTAGGTTATTCACGTGGATCTGGTCCCCTGCATTTCTCGGTGCGGTGGAGGTGATGGTTTAGGGTTTGGACAGCTTTCTGGGGTCTCCCTTGAGGTCCTCACAGCTTTGGGGGTGGTCTGGGGGGGCCTCTTTCCCCCTTTTGCTTGTGAATCCTCGACGGGATCCTGGCTACTGTTATTCCCGCATGGAGGCTTCTTCGTGCTGGTTCTGCTCCTTGGTGGACACCCTGGGCATCTGGTTTGGCCTTGGGGGGGGCTTTTCCCTATCTGGGTTGTTCCCATTCCCAGTCCCAGTTCCCTGAAGCTGCCTCTGTGCTTGGACAAGATTCTTGGTCCCTGCTGTTGGGTTTCCTTTTTCTACTGCATGTTTCATTCTTGGGGGGGTTTGATCTATGCATGCAGACCATAGATCCCACTGTTTTGGTTCCTAAGGATCCCATCCCTGTGACTGTTTCCTCTTCTCGCTCGGGATTCCCAGTCCCTAGATCCCTGGTCCCTTAACCTGCTATTTCTTTTTGTTCTGCCGGGACGGGATCCTCTTATGTTTTCCCGGGGCGGGTTCCTCGTGGTGCAGCTATCTGGTCGCTTCCTGATGGGCTGGATCCTCTCTGTGCTGGCTGTCGGCTTCCTGCAGGATGGCTCTCATTGAACGAAATATTTTCCCGATGGGCGGGATGGTTTCTCCACAGGGCGGGATCCGCCAAATCCGTCGGTTTTCCCGCGAGGCGGGATCCTTTCTTTTCTGCTGGTTTCCCGGATGGCGGGATTTCCCTGCTGCTTCCCGCTAGGCGGGACTGTTTGTGGTGGTTTTGACTGCTTCCCGCGAGGCAGGATTTTATTGTAACGGTTTTTCTTTGCTTCCTATTGGGCGGGATCTTCTCTATGGTGGTTTTTGGCTACTCCCCACTGGGCGGGATCTCCAAAACTACTTTCTTTCTTATTTGTTTGTTTCCCGCTGAGAAGGATTGTTTCATGCTTACTGTTACCATTGGATGGGATTTTTGTTTTGGTGTTCGGTTTCAAGGGATTGATGCCCTAGGCCCATTGCTTATGTAATCAGGTTTTGGGATCCTTGTTAAAACCCACTATAAATACAAACACTACTTACCAAAAAAAATAAAAATAATAATAAGGGGGGCACCCCCATCCTCCCCTTTCCCTAAACCCTCATAACCTGCCCTTATTTTCCTCCACTCCTTAGACTAACCCTATCTCCATCCTATTATTTAAGTCCACTACCACTCCCTAACCCATTACGTCCCTTCCCCTTTACCATCCCCCTTCCCCCATTATTTCAACCTTTCACGAAGTAAAAAATAAAAAATATAATAATAAAAAAATAAAAAATAAAATGCAAATCAAAGGTGCACATGAGGCGCACAAGATCTAATGGCACGCACATGAGAGGGGAAAACATAAGAGGTCAAAAATAAATCAATAAAACGCACTCGTTCGGAGAAAATCCAATGACACGAATGAGGCATGGAGATCTGACGAACCATGTTGAGGTGCATGAAAGCCAAGGGCCCGCATGGGCATGAACACTGAGGTGATCAAAGTCAAACTGAAGGAGATCAAAAGTGCGTATGCAAGCACACAATACAACAACATGTGGGGTAGTAAGGGCTTCAACATGATCCAATAGTAAATCACCATGTGGCAACAGACTTCACGAGGGTGAGCACAGGGAAATAATTGGTTTCAATTTCTTTTTATATATCCAACATGGGGGATATAGTCAGCCCCCATATGCACCTCCCATGCAGGACCACCTGGGATCACCAAGTGGCACCGCCACCACGGGGGTTGACATGGGAGGCTCGAGCGCCCTCTTGGCGCTAGTTAAGTTGGGCGGCCCAAGGGCCCCTTTGGGCCCATTTATGCCCATGGGGTCATATACAAAGAAAAATATGTATTTTTTATAGTTTTCGTATTTCAATAATAATAATAATATTATTATTATTTATAATAATATTTATTACTGCTATTATTATTATTTATTTTTTAATAGGTTATATTTGGCTTCTATTGGGGGCAACTCCCATAACAATACCAAAATATTACATTTGTTGTAGCATACATTTTTATCATAACTTATTAATTTATTTTTTCTCTTAAATATATTCTTCAACTTCCTCAAAGTGTTGTTTCCACAATCAACTCCTTGATATCATTTTTTTTGATTACATAGGAGAGTTGGTTACAACCATTATTTTTAGTAATTAGCCAACGTAGGATTCAAACCACAGGGATTGCTCCTAATAAACCTATCCATATCATTCTTGTTGACCCGATGTGATATGGGGACCATCGATCGCTCGAGGTTCGTACCATCATCATCAATCTGATGCACAATCAGAGGATACAGAGCAGACAACTACCTTTGCAAAAGGTTGGATTCCTCCCCAAGGTTTGAACCTAGGTCTCTTCTTGGTAAGTGCCTAAGCGCACCTACACTTACCAATCCACCTAGCCCTTGGAGGTCTCCTTGATATCATTTTGATTAAGACATAAAATCTCACTTGGCCAGTTGCCTTCTAAAATTTGAATTTCATCGAGATGAAGATAAAAACCATAATTTGCTAATTTATTTGCTACTCGATTTCCTTCTCTATAAATATGCTCACACTACCATGAGATTACCTCTAGTAATAGACAATGAACATTAGCAATAACACTACTTTTATCTAGTCTCCACATCCATTTTTGTTAATAGCATTGATGATAATTTGTAAGTCCCCCTCAATTGAAATATATTTCCATCCTTTTTTTGTTAAAATTTTAATCCCTGTAAGAAGTGCCCTAGCCTCTGCATAGTTGTTAGTTGAAGTTCCATATGATTATGCATAAGTGAGGAGAATTTTGCCTTCACTATTTTTAAAAACACCACCTCCACTAGCTTTTCCTGGATTTCCTTTAGAATCACCATCGAAATTAATTTTGATAGACCCAATTTCTGGACATTTCCATTTTACCATAGATTGAAGTAGATCCTTTGTTTTAATTCTATTGTCACAGATGACTCTTCCATGTATGTTCAAATCCTGTAGCCAAATTATTAGCACCTATTTTGTTTTTCAACAATTGAGACTTCCCATGATGGGCACCATATTTTAAGAAATTCTACAAGAGAGGTGCTAATACGGTTCCAAAATTGGGCATGATTTTGATATTTATTCTTAAAAATTATATTATTCCTTTGAAACCATAAATTCCAACAAATAATGGTAGGGCCAATCCTCCAAAGAATACATAATGCTTTAGCTTTATTATGATTTATCCAATATTTTATCAACTCTTTCAATGTTGATGGAGCTACACAATATAACTATATATAATTATATATATATATATATATATTATTTTTTGAATTTAAATTTTATAGGGGAAAGTGGAGCAAGAGACCACCTACTCTATGCGGGAGGTCACCTTTTCAAATTCTTGATCCTTCCTTGGCTCTTCTTAGGGTTTTTTTAGGTAGATCTCCTACTTTATTATGGATTTTCAGGTAGCTTTCTGGCCTTTCCTGTCTCTTCTTGGTGCCTAGAGGACCTCTAGGAAATTTTATGTGTCTTCCTAAGGTGTTTTAGGAAGTCTTCTTGGGTGGTGCTGTGTGGTCGAACAAAGCTTGTTTTTCGGTACGGTTTGAGGGGCTTCAATTCTTGCTTGTTTGGGGGGCTTGTGGAGCTCTTCCCTATAATTTTTCCTTTGGCCATGGGATGGGGCCATGTTATTTAATGTCTACAGGGGAAACTCTTTGTTCCTCTATGTATCTTGGCATTAATTTGGAGTGGGCTTTGGTTTTTTCATTCATTCTACTTGCCAGGATAGTCATTCATTGGTTTTTCTAGGCTTGGAGGAGGCATTGATTATTCTTAGTTGAGTGATTCCCATGGTTTGAATTTCATGGCTGGAAGTTTAGGATTTTTTATGGATTCATTTCATTTGTTTTGCTTGCCAAGATGGTCATTCACTAATTTTTATAGGCTTGGGAGAGACCCCAATTGTTCCTAGTTGAGTGATTCCCATTGTTTGCGATTATTGGATGATGAATTGGGGTTTATAACATTCTGATTGTATGTTTTTAGATCTTCATAACTCCAAGCTATGGCATCTCCATAATATTTAAGAGTTTGTAAAAATTCCTTCTTTTTCTTGACTAGGGCAAGATTTTCCTATCAACACATTTTGAGGATTTTCACTAATCCTTATATTAATAGTATTACATGCATGATTTTGAAATGAAAATTTACTGCATTTCCTACTTTTATAGTCAATATCAAATAATTTTTCAAGAGAGACCATACCTTTGGGAATTGTATTTATTTTCAAGGTTACCTCATGGTCTTCCTCTTCTTCTTGTATCCTTTCATCTTCATCAATAACCTGATTTTCAAATATGCTAGAGTTAGTAACAAAATTGAAAATATGTCTATCATATTCAAATACTTGGAGATTTTTCAAATTTTCAGGTATGGATGTACAGGCAACTAATTCAATAGAATTTTTTTTTGAGTTTTTTTTTACCCATAGGTTTCAATGTACTTGCTTCCATTGCCAAAGAATCTACAATTCTATTATTTTTTCTAGAAACTAGTTTAATGTCAAAAAGAAGGAATTCGTCAATCAAATCTCTAACTCTGACTCTATTTCTATAAGGGACTAACCTTTTATCATGGCAAGCATATTGAATTTTACTTTTTTTATCACCAACTTAGAATCTCCTAATACTTTTAAACACTTGACATTTTTATTCAATGCTAACTGTAAACCAAAAATTAGAGCTTCATATTCTGTGGTGTTACAAGTATAAGGGAATTGTAGTCGGTAAGCGGCCAAATAGGACTTACCTTTTGAATTAATCAATTCTATGCCTGCTCCACTCCCTTGTATGGACTTTGATCCATAAAATTTTAATGTTCAAATTAAAATTTCATATTTTACTTGTTTTCTAGTGAACTCTCAATTTTAGGTTTGTCAGTGACTTGTTTAGTTTCCAAAGTATTTACTCCTAATTCTGACTTATTATAAAGAACTTCATTGGTATTATTATACTCAGTTATAAATTCCTTTAGTCTAGGATCTCTTTCTATCCTAATTTTATTGGCTACACCTTTCCATGATAACCATATGTGAGAGAAATTTGTTGCCATGTATCCATTTAAATTCCTAGACCAATCTCTGCTAAGCAACATTCCATATCCATAAAGGATATCTACAACCTAAATATCTACATACTGTTGAATTCTTGGTTCTTATGCTATATGTATATGAATATTTTTTAGTACTCCAACCACATTTACTATAGTTTTATCTAACTGAACTACCACTCTATTTTAAGGAGTAGGTTTTAGACCTAACCTTTTGCCAACCGCATGTGACATCACATTCCCTGAAGCACCTGAGTCAACAAGATAATTATGTAGATTTTTACCTACAATTCTAATTTTCAATATAAAAGTAAGAGTATCCCCTTTGTATTTCCTATAAATCATGTGGACATCTGTAGATTTCTTACATTGATCTTTATTTGGATTACCAAATGTATTCAATAAAAGATCTTGTTGGTCAGTGAGTTGAGCAACCTCAAATAGAGATATGTTTGCCTTTGTTTTATTTAAATATTCTATGATATTGTAGGTAAGTTTATCATGTTCTGTTGTTTTGTGTGGTGGTGGAGGAAAGTCAACTTTAGGTGGAGGCATGGGATTATTATTGGCCTATGTATCAAGAGGGATAATAGTACTATTTGGAGGAGTAGAAGATGTGAGAGGGGCTTTACCTTTACTTCTAAGCATATAGTTATTTATTTTCTTAAACTGCCTAAAAGCTTGGACTTATTCTTCTAAGGATCCATCATATCCTTCATATTCTTCTTCTTCTTCTGATGGGATGAATGTCTCAACTACTAAGGCCATTCCATTACTAGTACTAGCTTGATTAGCATTATCATAATTAGGCACTAATTCCATATTTTCCATTTCATTTTGCACTATATCTAAAGCTATTTTGATTTTAGGATAGTCATTTTCATTATGTTGGGCTATGGAATGTACTCTACACCAGTTGTTTAAGGCTAAATCTGATAAATTCACTATGGTGTTATTCTGGTTTTGATTAGCAACAGTATTTGGCTGATTAGCAATAGGATTGGGCACTCCTCCATTGTTCGAATGAGTGCTCCATTGACGTCTTTGAAAATTGAAGTTCCTATTTACATTAGGATTTTTAGGAGGTGGATTTTGCGATACCTATTTTTGTAGTTGAACCATACCACTACTAAGTTTTTGGACTAGTCTTTCTAGATTGTCAAGCTATGAATTAGCATTATTAGCAGTTTGGCATGTATTAGCCTGATTTGTAGTATTATTATTAGTTGCAGTGGGATTCAAAAGTGTAGGGATATTTTGATCTAGATTTGGATTAGCATTAAAAAATGTAGGAATATTTTGAGCGGGATTTAGATTTGGAAATGTTGTTTGAGTGTTAGTATCTATAGAAATATTAGGAAGTGCATGTGTGGGGATGGTATTAAATGGTTGATCAATATTTTGGTATGGTAAATTGTTTAACAATAGTAATTTTTGTGATAAAGCTTGATTAATTGTTGTGATAAATCTTGATTATAGGCACCTGGTTGTCCTATGGAAGGTAACTATCCTATTCCAAAACCTTGAGGTATCAGTTGTAATTCCACTGTCAAGGCCTCACTATATGCCATAGATAAGGTAGTGATGTTTGGTGCTCTTCTTACAAACATAGATGTGAGAGGATATAGGGATCTAAAATTTATTTGAATAACTGCATCAATAGTTAGAGTGTATAGTGGGGCTAGCCTATTATAAAGTTTATGAATCCTTGTATTGAATAGTCTCAGAGGCTCATTGGGATATCTCTTGCATGAAGTAAACTGATGGTAGATGATAGCAGGATCTATAGGTAACTTGAACTGATTAATTAAGGTTGTTTCTAACTCAATCCAAGAAGTGATAGAATTAGCAGGTAGACTGGTGTACCAATCATATGCTATTTCATCTAATGTAAGGGGGAACATCCTACAAGTAACATATTCATGTCCAACCTACAATCTAATCAAAGCATATTTATAGGATTGAATGTGTTCTTCAACTATTCTAGCTCCATCATGTTTGTACCTAGGTAGATATCTCTCTACATTTTTTGGTATATCATGGGCTGCTCCAGGAATACTTAGTGGACTACTACCACCTAACTAGGGTGCGAAGGCTGCCATTGAAGTACTTAAAGGGGTGATAAAAGTTTTGGTAAATGGTATAATAGAATGAGATGATGTATTAATGGGAGGAAGATTACTTGATTGAACTTTATATTTTTTGGTTTTTCTAGGAGGAGAGAGACTATGAAAATGAGTCCTATCTCTAGACATCTTAGACCTACTGACAATGACTCTTGGTTCCAGTGTTGATAATCAAGAACTCAGAACTTCAAATATCAAACAATAAATCATTACTTGTAAGCATTTGAGATAGTAAAAGTTTATTCATGAAATATATCAGTATTTAAAACAAATCAGAGCTATTACAACAGATATCAAAGAATTTCAAAATTAAGGATAATTTGAACAATTTCAAACCCTAAAATTCAAATTAATTGGTTTCAAGTCCTCCTTCTAGTTCCATTTCTTGTTGAGTGATACATCTATCCTATTACAAACATATACCAATATCTAGGACTCATTAGGGATGTCCTCTCTTGAAAGGAGATAATCGATCTCCCCAAGGTTCGGGTAAGGTTGGTCTAACCTGGTTATGTTCTAATCAAATTGTAAACTAAGACATAAACATAGAAATCAGATGGATAACTCAGAGGAACACATAACTATTAACAAGGGTGAGCAATTAATTCTAGCTTTAAGATTTGGATTCAAGTTTAATCTACTACAATTATCAATTCAATTGTCCTATTTTTGATAGATTTCACAGTAAAATATATGTAAAGCAAGATTCTAGGCTTGCTACCTTCTAATTATGATCTTGAAACACATTCAAAAGATATTCTAAAATTTAAAATAATACAATGCTCATTCTTGAAGGGAAAGCTTTAGAATATCAAACTAAAATATTCCTAATCTAAGTAGTTCTCAAAAAAATTTAAAAGAAAAGGGTTAAAGAGGAAAGAAAACAAGCCAGTGCAATTGAAGTCTTATGCTGAATTTGTAGAAGCAAACAACCCTGAATTTCAACCAGCTCTAACTCAACTAGCCTTTGCACAATTTGAGATCAAAGTGGTTCTATATTTAAATAAAATAGACAAATTCCAGAATCATATCATATGTAAACACCATCAGCATGCACAAAATACCCCAAGAAACTCGAGAATTTGTATTAATGAAAATATTCAATAGTTACAATTCCTAGAATCATTTGCAATAAATGATTTCTAGATATCAACTTCTTCAATCACCATGATATGGGTCCAGATGCTCATTAAATATTAAAGAATTTTTTTTTCTAAATTATCTATTGCTAAAAATGGCATCCGACCCTTTGGAATAGGGTCTCTTTGGCTATTTATAGCCTTACAAATTCAAATGGCTTCTAGTAGCTTCTGGTGGTTTACAGTTGGAAATGAGTTGTCTATTTGAGCTATCTACAACTGAGAGAATATTCTCTATGAAGCTTTGGGATAATTGAACTGTCATCTCCCAATTGATCTAAAATTAGGTCTAGGTTTAATGAATCTTCTAGATTGTTCGACTTCTAGTATCTTCCATAGCCTAGTTCAGTCAATGGTAAATCCTCATCATCCTTTGGATTTTAACTATTCTATATCCCATCCCTATAATTTGTTTGAATCTAATGGATTATAGCTGTATGAATCAGATTCTAGAATATCGTAGATTATTGATATTTCATCTTCAACTCAATCACTTGATCTTAGGCTTCTTATCTTTGATTGGAAGCACGATGTCTTGTTTGATCGGTGACAAAATTTGAGTCGATGGATTCTCATTAGTATTAAATTGTGCCAAAATTATTAGTAAAGACATCCTTGTTGGTGATGAAAATCACTATCGAAGATACAATCGACAATGCCAACAATTCAAGCATTTTGGTGTTGATACATTAGCGATGGAATTTTATTGGCCAGATTATTTATTAAATCATTGAGATTATTTAAATCATTCATAAAGTCTTATTAATGCACTCAACATTAGGGTTAATTAATAATTATATGCTCATATCGATTCATATATATATATATATATATTTTAAATTTTTAATGTCTTGAATAGCATGTCGCTAATGGAAATCTCCTTCGCTCATGCAATCAGCGATAATCTTATTCTATTGGCGAGAATTCAAGCCATTAAATTTGTCTCTCATGCAAACTCTTAATCGACCATGGAAAGAGCGATAGCCTTTTTTTTGTCATTAAATTTATGCCAAACCCCTTATATTTAATTAGAATACCAGGCTGCTCTTATTATGAAGATAACTTTGTCAGCTATGTGCAATCATTGTTGTAAATACAATCAGTGATAACCTTGTTCATGAGCGATGAAATTTTATTGGTTATAAAATCATTCGCAAACCTTGTATAATCCATTATAAGATTTTATCATTTATGCCAAGCCTCTATCATGGATATAATTTTTTTTATTGATGTATCATCGACAACCTTAGTCAATCAACGATAATTTCCAAGTCATTCAAACTCATTTTGTCGATGCAAATTATTGGTCGCTGATTGCAAGAGTGATAGTCTAAGTCTATCAACGATAATTTTTGGAAGATATTTATTCTTCTCTGATGGGAATAGAAATGACTCTATCACTAATGGAAGACTTATGTCATTTATTGGAAGAGTTATAGCCTTGTTATCTCAGCGATGAGCTCTAATTTGTCCCGTAGTCCCAAAAATAAGGTAAAATTCAAAGTGCTCAGAATTTTACAAAAAGTTCTAGAAATCTAAATAGGCCAAATGGGTACTCAAAAGTGTTGAGATAATTAACAATTTCATTATGATTTACAAGATACACCATTTTAAATATCACAAACTGCTACTATAAATTGCTATTTTGTATAAGTATGACAACTAAAATTCTAAAAGTCCAACTACATTGTGAATATGAAATCAAGACATTTCTACCAGTTTTCCAATCACTCCAAATGGAGATTTCTAGCTCAAGTTATGGCCATATCAATTTGCATCCAATTTTAGGGGAAAAAAATGAAATTTGAATAACCCTAAAATTAAATTTAATTATTTAAACCTTAGAACAACCTTTGAAGCTCAAATTTTCTGAAGTAATCAAACCAAACTAATGCAATTTATACACAAGTATTCAAAAATTTTGAATTCAAATCAATGTATCTACAACCCAGTCTAAAAAAAATGCAAAATGTCAACCATTTCAAAATTCCAATGCAATCAACATTAAAAAAAAAAATTGATGCAAGCGAATTTTCCAAACATCTGGATGTAAGCAAAAATTTCAGGTTAAAACAAAAAAAACTTCAATTGGATCCCCAAATTGGGGTGAGTTGTGCACTGGCAACAACAGGGACATGACAAGGAAAAATCAAATAAAGAAGAAAGAAAATGATTTGAATATAGAAACACAAAAACTAGAACTTCATGAGTTGTCAAAATTAGTTGAAGAAGAAAACCTATGTCTACAAGAAGAACCAATATACATTGAAGAAGACTTATGTTTTCAAGAAGAAGAAATTTACATTCAATATGACTCACTAGAAGAGACTAAGAAACTATTGCAAATATTAAAAGGTTGTACACAAAAGATGATAGAAAAAATTGAAATCCAAGAGAATACATCAATAAAGAAAAAGAAGATTTTGCAATCAATCATGAGAGAGGTCAAAAATGAAAGTTTTTCAACACTAGAAGATTATTTAAATTTAGAAATTGGTGAAGCAAAAATAAACTCAAAATATGTTTTCACATTACCTAATGATATAGGAAAAGTAATGTACATGGCATTACTTTCTAATGAAGTTCTAAAAGACAAGAATAGAAGACAAGAGGACATGATAGAAGATTTGAAGAACAAGTATATTGATGAAACAAATGCTTTGAACAATAGACTTGTTGATATTACTAGTGAAGCAAAAAAATGAGATTATTCTATACTTCAAAAATGCATGCAAAGTGTTCTTAATAATGCTAATGATTGCTATGAAGATTTTGTTACTATACCTATCAGTCTATGGAGAATAATATACAAAGGAATCGTCACACTTAATATTTACAAGATGAGAGAACAAGATTGAAGAGGTAAAGATCAAAATAGAGATGAAAGTGATACAAATGATTTAAGGCCCATGATGGTAGATTCATGTTGCAATACTATGGAATCAAAACCAATGATGACTGATGCATGTTGTGATACTAGTGATTTACTTCAAAAGGAAAAAGATGTAAATTATGATTCTTGTCAAAATGAAAGGAAATATTGCAATGCAAGCAATGACACTAGTGATTTAGAATTCATGACTAAGATAGAAGAACCTATTACAAATATTGATGCTATATGTAATACAGGTGATTTAAATACAGTTCATGATTGCTCAATTTTTTTTTATGCTACTAGAATTGATGAAGGCATAGATACAAATGGTGATGCTCAGGATTATATTAACAAAGATCATTCTAATGATTGTATTGATCATTTTGAGAAGCATACTAATGGATTTGGTTCAAATTTTATGAGATATAAAGATATAGGTTTAGAAAAACATGAACAAGGAATGAAAGAACCAATTGCACCAAAAATTAGATCAAAGTATGAAGGTCTTGAATATATAGGTCAAACTAGCAACAATAAGCAAGGAACTGAGTTTGTAACAAGAAATAGTGACATCAAATCAGTAACAGAGATTGATAGGAATAGTTGCAATGAAGGACAAAATGGTCAAAGGAATTTGGTAACAGAAAATAGATGTAGTCATTATAGCAGATATGGGCATAAGATAGAAAGATGTTGGAATCTCCATAGTTGTAAAATTTGTGGAGGAACCAATCATTCTCAAAGACATTGTTGGTACAAAGAAAATCATTTTTTTGAATGGATATACACAATGATAAGAAACTTCATTAATGGATTTTCTCAAATATATTTCTCAAGGTATAGATATGGGCATAAGAAAGGTATGAACTTCTTCGACAATAGAATTAGAAGGAAAATAGTAACAATGCCAAAGTCAAAATACAAAGTCAAGAAAAAATATGAAGCTCAAGCAAAAGATCAAATGCAAGGTCACTTAAATGAAGATCCATATTGAAGACTAAAGTCTTCAATAACCAATTAATGTAATACAGGGGGGTGTTGGAATATATTACTTTATTTGTTACATGCTAATGTACCATATTGGGTACATCATTAGATTAGGTGAGTGTCCTAGATTAAGGCTTGAGTATTTACATAATGTAATGTAATAAATACACAAGTATTATTAGAATGTGCAATGATTTAAATGTGCATGTTGTCCACATGTACATAAGTCTAGAATAGGAATATAGTGAGTCATAGGAATATGGAAGGCCAAGAGTCATAGGTCTTTATTAGTGTAATGAAATTATGAGAGTAGTAGAGAGATAGAGTATGAAGAATGGAGCATTGAGATCTCCACATATTGTATCAAGTTCCAAATTTTCATGAGCTTTCATTAATGGCCATTCCATGAGATATTTTAAAATTTTATCATGTTATTTATATGCTTATTAGTTAGCCATTATACATTATCATATATATAACATTTCTTATTTATTTTATTACTTGTGGTTGCATTTCCTTTAAGTTTATAGCATAAAAAGCTAACAATATCTTCATGAAATAAAAACTATTCAAATTCATTATCATGTCAAGCATCATCACATAAGCAACATGTCTAAATTAAGAACTAATAACATCATCTAATTATCTTCATAACATAAACATAACCATATATAATCATTTATCATCAATTATAAACATAATCAGATTTAATTAGAATTAAATACACATAAGTACACAATGCATTCATCTATTTAGACTTAGAAGCATGGATAATAAATTATATTTATACATACAAACACAAATTTAATACATCATCCTCATCATAATATACATTATCATCATGGTATATTAAAATCAACCTTGAGGGGTGGATAGGGATCAACTCTTTAATCCAATATTTGGGGCTTCTCCTCCTCCCTATGATAGTGACATCCTCGCAAAACATTGGAATTATTGTGTAATGAATTATTAATGTGTCTATGTTGTTTTCCATATTTAGATCAATCAAGTAAGATGTCAAACATCTAGTATGACCACATGGTAGATCATTTGGTAGTGGGTCTATCACTCGACCTCTACCATAAAATTTTCTTGAAATCAAGCTAGCTCCATTGTATATTTTTACTATATATGGTAAAACAACTTGTTATGCTCCTTGAGGCCTCCTCCTTGACTATAACTAATTGTTGATCCTTAATCCAACCACTATAACCCTCCATAATTATAATTTATAGTACTAATAGTAGTAGTAATTTCTTAATTTAGGTTTGTTGACACTAGTATCTAGATCATCTACATCTAACTTAGGGTATGAGTTTAGATTAGGTGCAACCTTAAAGTCTTGCTCCTAGGTAGATTGTTATTTCTAAAATGGGTTTATGAGATATCTTATTGAAGTAAAAATTGATAGACCATCAAATCATACTACAAGAGCTCATGCTCTATCTAATGTCCCACTAACCACTATTGTCCCCATTATACCCAATTAATACCTATTCTTTACCTAGCCTAGGTGGCCTCTATAAGGCTACCAACTGATTTGCTCCCATTGTAAGTCATCCACTAGATATTTTTCCCTATATAAAATGTCCTAATGTGGGCATCTTTATCCCCTTTAAAATGATGGACCCACTAGTATGCTCTTGGTGCCTCACTATTGTCAACCTATTATGGTAATCCTAAAGATTGTGTTATAGCTATATGCTCCTAAGCCCACACATGGAGAAGTGTACAACATGAAAAACCATTATTTAATTTATATAAAACTTAGTGTAGGAAATGGTACAAATAAACTAAGATTATTGTTTGCTACTCTAGCATACTAGCTACCACCTTTCTAGGCCCCAGTGCATCACCCTCCTATTAATGTCACCAAGTAGGACCCATGATAGTAGCACAACTAATAATATCACATGTTGATCTAAATATTCTCCAACATAAGTGGTATTGATATCAATGCATGACCTTGCAAGAGGAAATATTAGGTCATCTTACATCCTCTTTAGTGGTGTAAACTCAGCTACAAGAGACCAACAAAATGGACTCCATTAACATAACACAAATGCAATAATGGAAGAAAACTACCAATTGATATTCTTCTCATTATTGAATTCACACCCCTTATATAAAATATTACAATCCATCATATAGCAACCAAAAACCAAATAAACCCTAAAAAAGTTTTTTTTCTAAAACTGCTAAAAATGGATCTTTTTCCTAAAAACTGATAAAAATAGAAATGAGTCGGATTGCACCCAAATTCGGTGCACACATCCCTATTACAATAATTAACCTTAATTTAAAATATTAGGTCTCAACTTAAGGTATAATAAAATATAATAAACTTCTAACAGCCAAAAAAACCCAAAAAACTTGGGAACCTATTCTAAAAGCTAATTTTGGGGCACTAGATGTCGGAGTTAGGTCCCAAAAACATGATTTTTGGAGGGTCAGGAGGATCAAAGATCATCCTAATGCAGAACACACACGTGGAACCACCTGTTAAATTTTAAGGCAAACGGGCGCACGGTTCACAAGTTATGGCTCCGACAAGGTGCATCATTTAGGATCCTTCACTATGATTAGCTAAGGTAAATAGGGGTATCCCTAATGGGTTCCTACAAGATCTTCCATATATTATCATGTGTGATAATAACCTATTTACATGGGATATAGAAGGTATTTGTATTTATAACCACCTCTCTACCAATATTGTGAGTAGGACCTAATCAAACTCCACCTTCATCATAAGAACAATATGATATAACCCTTTCATTAATAGGAGTGCATAATACTTAAAGTATAGGAGGGTAAGAATCATCTACAAATGCATGCATTTGCTCCTAGAAATATAGTGTCTATAGCCTCTCCTACATCCATAAATTGAATAATCATTAACTTAGAATTAAAAATTTCATCTTAAAACTAACTCAATTGAGATGAGAATTGGATTTGTTTGTAAAAAACTAAACTCTAAAGAAGATATTTATGATTTGTAAAGGGTGGGGGACCCGAGTACAACCCCTTGTTCTTTGGCAATAAAAAAATCATCTAATTTTTTTTTTTAAATTTAGCCTAAAACCTAAAGGTATAAATGCGCTAAAGGAGGCTTTACTAGGATTTTGAAGGATAGATGCTTTGCTAGGGTTTTGTCACAATGCTTTGAGTAGGATTCAAAACTACTCTCTACCTACCCATGGCTACATGTGAGGGCCCTTTTAGAACCCTCACTTTACCCCCTTCTCCCAAGATTTTTTTTTTTTGACATAGTTGTTGGACATTTTGAGTCCCTAAGCTAAAATATTGTCATTGATGTCAAAAGGTTATTTGATGTCAAAAGGATCTATGATGGCATGCACTATGTTTTTGTGAAAAGTGCAAGGAAAGTATTTTTGTGAAAACCAAAGTAGGCAAAATAAAAGGTTTTATTTAAAACCATGGATGGTAGATCTTAAATGGGTTTTTCTTAAAACCCAAGTTGGCTTTTAGTTTCATCGAAAAAGGTGCCCCGGTGATGGAGATATTTAATTTTAAATATTTAGTTTAAATTTTAAATTATTTAAAATTAAAATTAAAATTTTAAAATTAAAATAAAAGTAATCCATCGACGTCGTCGAATATGAGGGAGAAGACTATAAAAGGATGACTAAGGTTTATTATTCCTCATCCTTGCTCTTGTGGTTAATGCAATTATTAGAAAATGAAAAGAGCTCGTGTGAAAAATGTTTAAAGGAAGAGGCAACGAAGTAAGTTGAGGTGTGGTCGATTCCAAGATATCATGGGCAGTGTGGCCTATTGGCAACTCGAGCAGCACAAAGGTGTTGGGAGGCAAGTGGTTGAGTGTTTGAATCACGTGCACTTCATTTTGCTTGAGAAAGGAGGAATTTGTTTTGCGTTGGCTATTGCGTGGAGGATAAAGGAGAGTGAGGCGCCTTTGGTCTTGTGTGGAGCGCTAGCTCACGTGGTGTGCAAGCACCATTAGGACGCAGGAGCCGCAGGACTCAAGTTCGAATCTTGCAAACTCCCTTTTGTTGTGTAAAAGGGAAATAGTGCACTGGTTGTGGTTTTTCGTGTGCATGCTGCCAAGGTTTATATGTTGTGTTTGATATTCCAAAATTCGTGCCAAGGTATGCATTAAAGTTGTAAAAGAAAATTAAAACAAATTTTTTGTTTTATTGGGTGCTAAAAGTTAGTTTAAATTATTGTGCATAAATTTTATAATAAAAGTGGTTTTTGGAGAGATAAATAGGTAGGCATAGATTTTAATTTCTTTAGGGTATAAGTGGTTTGAGTAGTAATAAGGATTATTACTTATTTGGCACATTGTTGAAATGTTATTTGGAGAGTGCTTTTAATATAGTAAAAAGGTGTAAATTGAGTTATGCTTTATTTTGTGATTATTATTTTAAGTCCACTAACCCTCATTGAGATTGGAAAGGAAAGTTGTGTTGAGTGTGGCAGATTTTGTGGACAACTTCTTGGCATTAATAAGGTATGGAAAATATTATCTATTGATTGTTTATGGTGGTTTATTTTTAAAATATCATTGGAGAGAAAAGGATTGATTGTGGTTTCCTTTTTGAAAGTGTTGGTTTAAATGCTTCAAGGTTTTATGGTTTGAGAGTTGTGATTAAACCTTGTTTTATAAGCATTGTTGTTGAAGCCCATTGGTTGAGCAAAGAACTTGAACTTGAGTTAGAAAAGAACATGAGTATCATTGTTATGTGAGATTTGTGGTTGAGCATTTTTGAAAACATTTTGAGTTGATTGATTCATGCTTGGACTAGGGTTTGTGAGAAAGAGTTGTTCCTAGAGGTGATTGGTTGAGTAGAGTTGTTTGAGCCTAGTCAAGTGAATGTGTGAAGTGGTTGTTCAAGTTCTATAAAACAAAGTATTCTATATTCTAATTTGAGTTGATAAAGAAATTGAGTTTGTGAATAGAACATATTGAGTCTCTCACAATTCTCTTTATTCTTCTATAAGATTGAGCTGAGTTGATTTAATTTGAGTTGAGTTGAGATTGATTTGAGTTAAGATTGGGATTTGAGTATAGAATATATTGAGTCTCTAACAATTATCTTTATGCTTCTATGAGGTTGAATTGATATATTGATTGAGCATTGAGTTTAGAACATATTGAGTCTCTAACAATTATCTTTATGATTCTATATTATTGGACAAGTTATGTGTGAGCTTGTTAAGTTGATTTGAGGTAAGTCTTTGAGAAGGCTTGTGGACTGATTTTGAGTAAGCTTTTGTGAAAGCTTGCTATGCAGATTTGAGCAAGTCTTAGAGAGGACTTATTGAGAATATTTGAGTAGGTTCTGAGTGAACCTATTGAGCATATTTGAGTAGGTTCTGAGTGAACCTATTGAGCATATTTGAGAAGGTTCTGAGTGAGCCTATTGAGAAGATTTGAGCAGGTTTTGAGTTAGCCTATTGAGGATATTTGAGTAGGTTTTGAGTGAACCTATTGAAAAAATTTTAGGAGGTTCTAAGTGAACCTATTGACAGAGATTTGGAGGTGATAAAGTACAGATGATAGAGTCTCAGTGGATATAGATCCAACAACTAGGATAATTGAAGACATATCTGAGTGAGGAGTCTTCAAATGGAGAGAGATCCACAAGTCAGAGCAGCAGAGAGATAGAGTCTTCTAGAAGATCACTAGCCAGAGTAGAAGGGGAAAGAGTTCTCCTGTGGAAGAGATCCATGAACTTGATATTAGGGTATCAACATCTCCTTTGGACAGAGGTCCATAAACATTGTAATTGGGAAGGATTCCCAAAGATATTGATTGAGAAAGTTTTAGTAAAATATTTTCTCTATGGAGTAGCCCACATTGGGTGAACCACGTAAATTGTTGTGTCTCTATTTTGGATGGTGTTTTATGTATTACTTTGATTATTGCTATTGATACTGCTATCTATACACTGCATAATATTGAATTGAAAGTTGAATTGAAAGAAAAAGTAAAAAGTGGTCTTATATTGTTCACCCCCCTCTCAGTATAAGCTTGTGTTCTTCAATTGGTATTAGAGCGGGTTCCTTCAGAAGAGTTTAACAACTTGAAGGAAAAGCGGTCTAAGAACACAATGGATCAAAAGGATCAAAGAGACGGACCCTTCAATAATGCAGTATCAGTATTTGATGGAAGTGACTTCTTGTATTGGTGTATGCTGAGGAGATTTCACTTGATGGCAATTGGAAATGAAGTTTGGGATGCAGTGGAACTTAGATATGATTCTACAGTCAATCCTCTGACATATAAGGAAGTTAAGCTTCTAATGCATGTAAATTCAAGAGCTATGAATGCAATTATAAAAGGATTGGGTAGATCAGAATATATTAAGGTTATGGATTGTAAAACAACAAATGATATGTGGGATCTACTACATGACATATATGAGGGTGATAAAGGTGTCAGGAAAGCTAAGATCAAAATTCTCAAAGGAGAATTTGAGAACTTAATAATGAGATATGATGAAAATATTCATTATTATCTCAGTAAGATTGATGAACTTGTGCATGAGATGAGAGGTCTTGGAATGAAGGTTGATGAGTCAGATGCTTGTGATAAGATCTTGAGAACTCTTCCAAAAAGGTATAGTGAAAAGGTTTCTGTTATAAAAACATCAATTCATAGTTATTATTTGACAAGGAATTCTTTGCTTGACATTCTTACTACTTTTGAGATAAGAACAAAAGATCCTATTCCTCCGAAAGAAGTTGCTTTCAAAGTGGATAAAAAGAAAAAGGGAAAGCATATAGAATCGAGTAATGAGTCATCTAGTGATGAAGAAGCTAACTATGGTAGGAGAGATAAAGGTTCCAAAATATTCATAGATGTTATATCTATTAAGTGCTTCAATTGTGGAATGTATGGACATTATGCAACATAGTGCAAAAATCCAAAGTACAATAGTGATGAAGAAAAATAGGATCACAAGTATAGGGAATCAGAAAGACATAGGTACCAGAAGAAAGGCAAGGATGGACAAAACAAACAAGGAAATAAGTTCTTCCAAAGGCAAAAGAAAAGCTACTATACAGATAATGCAAGTAAGTACTCATTTTATAGTGATGCTAGTTTTTTCAAACAATGATAGAGATGAAGTCCTATTTATGGTTAAAGAGAAAAGGACTCTAGTTATTCTCAAATGTTTTAGATGTGGTAAATTTGGACATCTTTAAGATTATTGCACTAGAGATGGCTATAGTTTCGGTGATGATAGTTTTGAAGATGCACTTGAAAGAACATATGAGAATCTTCTATTGGCTTTAGAAGATGAAGTAAGTGATCCTATAGAAGATAAGCCAAAAGGAAGTAATGATAAGGACAAAGGCAAACAAATAGAGGATTACTCAATAGAGAATGGTTATGATCTCAAGGGAGAACTTATTATGGTCACACAACAAGATAGAGTAGAGCAAATATTCTAAGCGTATGAAAATTAGTTTCAAGAACATGTGATGAAGAAAGATTATGCTCATAGAAGACTTAGAGAAGTCAAAGGCTAAGACATGTAACTTCAATTAGAAAAATATAGAAGCAAAGATCATGGAATGTGAGAAGTTAGCACAAGAAATAGGAACTTAAAGAAATGATTTAAAGGACTCAAGATCAATATGAAGAGTTTACAAATAGCTCTAAGAACTTGGATAAGTTCATTTGTGGACTCAAAGAACACGTCAACAAGCGGCGAAAGAAAGATGAAAAAGAATCTACCAGAGTATTGATGAAGAAGAAACTTTAGAAGATGATACTCACCCCATGAATGAGGCATCATGAGGATGAATTGGGGAATAGAGAGCTCAAGCTAATAGGCTCAATCTTAGCCCAAAGGTGACCCTTTGCCATTGATGACAAAGGGGGAGATATTTGTGTATATTAAGTAAATTTTAGATATGGGGAGATATTTTATTTTTGAGAGAGAATTGATCCAGGGGGAGCAGAAAAGAAGGTCAAATTTTAGTAAATGAATATGGGTTTCCATCAATGACAAAGGGGGATATTGTTGGACATTTTGAGTCCCTAAGCTAAAATGTTGTCATTGATGTCAAAAGGTTATTTGATGTCAAAAGGATCTATGATGGCATGCACTATGTTTTGTGAAAAGTGCAAGGAAAGTCTTTTTGTGAAAACCAAGGTAGGCAAAATAAAAGGTTTTATTTAAAACCATGGATGGCAGATTTGAAATGGGTTTTTCTTAAAACCCAAGTTGGCTTTTTGTTTCATCGAAAAATGTGCCCCGGTGATGGAGATATTTAATTTTAAATATTTAGTTTAAATTTTAAATTATTTAAAATTTAAATTTAAATTTTAAAATTAAAATAAAAGTAATCCGTCGACGTCGTCGAATATGAGGGAGAAGACTATATAAAAGGATGACTAAGGTTTATTATTCCTCATCCTTGCTCTTGTGGTTAATGCGATTATTAGAAAGCGAAAAGAGCTCGTGTGAAAAATGTTTAAAGGCAGAGGCAATGAATAAGTTGAGGTGTGGTCGAATTCCAAGACATCATGGGCAGTGTGGCCTGTTGGCAACTCGAGCAACGCAAAGGCATTGGGAGGCAAGTGGTTGAGTGTTCGAATCATGTGCACTTCATTTTGTTTGAGAAAGGAGAAATATATTTTGCGTTGGCTGTTGCATGGAGGATAAAGGAGAGTGAGGCACCTTTGGTCTTGTGTGGAGCGCTAGCTCACGTGGTGCGCAAGCACCGTTAGGACGCAGGAGCCGCAGGACTCAGGTTCGAATCCTGTGAACTCCCTTTTGTTGTGTAAAAGGGAAATAGTGCGTTGGTTGTGGTTTTTCGTGCGCATGCTACCAAGGTTTATATGTTGTGTTTGATATTCTGAAATTCGTGCCAAGGTATGCATTAAAGTTGTAAAAGAAAATTAAAACAAATTTTTTGTTTTATTGGGTGCTAAAAGTTAGTTTAAAATCTGTGCATAAATTTTATAGTAAAAGTGGTTTTTGGAGAGATAAGTAGGTAGGCATAGATTTTAATTTCTTTAGGGTATAAGTGGTTTGAGGAGTAATAAGGATTATTACTTATTTGGCACATTGTTGAGATGTTATTTGGAGAGTGCTTTTAATTATTGAAACATTCTTGAGAAAAATATTTTGCTTGAGGGTTATTGAATATATCTTTGGTGGATGTGATTATTGAGTTGGAGTAAAAAGGTGTAAATTGAGTTATGCTTTATTTTGTGATTATTATTTGAAGTCCACTAACCCTCATTGAGATTGGAAAGGAAAGTTGTGTTGAGTGTGGCAGATTTTATGGACAACTTCTTGGCATTAATAAGGTATGGGCAATATTCTCTATTGATTGTTTATGGTGGTTGATTTCTGAAATATCATTGGAGAGAAAAGGATTGATTGTGGTTTCCTTTTTGAAAGTGTTGGTTTAAATGCTTCAAGGTTTTCTGGTTTGAGAGTTGTGATTAAACCTTGTTTTATAAGCATTGTTGTTGAAGCCCATTGGTTGAGCAAAGAACTTGAACTTGAGTTAGAAAAGAACATGAGTATCATTGTTATGTGAGATTTGTGGTTGAGCATTGTTGGAAATATTTTGAGTTGATTGATTCATGCTTGGACTAGGGTTTGTGAGAAAGAGTTGTTCCTAGAGGTGATTGGTTGAGTAGAGTTGTTTGAGCCTAGTCAAGTGAATGTGTGAAGTGGTTGTTCAAGTTCCATAAAACAAACTATTCTATATTCTGATTTGAGTTGAGATTGAGTTGAGAAAGAAATTGAGTTTGTGAATAGAACATATTGAGTCTCTAACAATTCTCTTTATGCTTCTATAAGATTGAGTTGAGTTGAGATTGGGATTTGAGTATAGAACATATTGAGTCTCTAACAATTCTCTTTATGCTTCTATGAGATTGAATTGATATATTGATTGAGCATTGAGTTTAGAACATATTGAGTCTCTAACAATTCTCTTTATGATTCTATGAGATTGGACAAGTTCTGTGTGAGCTTGTTAAGCTGATTTGAGGTAAGTCTTTGAGAAGGCTTGTGGACTGATTTTGAGTAAGCTTTTGTGAAAGCTTGCTATGCATATTTGAGCAAGTCCTAGAGAGGACTTATTGAGCAGATTTGAGCAGGGAGCTATGAGTAGAGCAATTTGAGTAGGTTTTGAGTGAACCTATTGAGCATATTTGAGGAGGTTCTAAGTGAACCTATTGATAGAGCTTTGGAGGTGATAGAGTACAGAGGATAGAGTCTCAGTGGATAGAGATCCAACAACTAGGATAATTGAAGATAGATCTGAGTGAGGAGTCTTCAAGTGGAGAGAGATCCACAAGTCAGAGCAATAGAGAGACAGAGTCTTCTAGAAGATCACTAGCTAGAGCAGAAGGGGAAAGAGTTCTCCTATGGAAGAGATCCATGAACTTGAGATTTAGGGGATCAACATCTCCTTTGGATAGAGGTCCATAAACATTGTAATTGGGAAGGATTCCCAAAGAGATTGATTGAGAAAGTTTTAGTAAAATATTTTCTCCGTGGAGTAGCCCACATTGGGTGAACCATGTAAATTGTTGTGTCTCTATTGTGGATGGTGTTTTGTGCATTGCTTTGAATAATGCTATTGATACTGCTATCTATACACTGCATAATATTGAATTGAAAGTTGAATTGAAGGAAAAAGTAAAAAGTGGTCTTATACTGTTCACCCCCTCTCAGTATAAGCTTGTGTTCTTCAATTGGTATCAGAGCGGGTTCCTTCAGAAGAGTTTGATAGCTTGAAGGAAAAGCGGTCTAAGAACACAATGGATCAAAAGGATCAAAGAGATGGACCCTTCAATAATGCAGTACTAGTATTTGATGGAAGTGACTTCTTGTATTGGTGTATGCTGATGAGATTTCACCTGATGGCACTTGGAAATGAAGTTTGGGATGCAGTGGAACTTGGATATGATTCTACAGTCAATCCTTCGATAGATAAGGAAGGTAAGCTTCTAATGCATGCAAATTCAAGAGCTATGAATGCAATTATAAAAGGATTGGGTAGATCAGAATCTATGAAGGTTATGGATTGTAAAATAGCAAAAGATATGTGGGATCTACTACATGACATATATGAGGGTGATAAAGGTGTCAGGAAAGCTAAGATCAGAAATCTCAAAGGAGAATTTGAGAACTTAAGAATGAGAGATGATGAAAATATTCATGATTATCTCAGTAAGATTGATGAACTTGTGCATGAGATGAGAGGTCTTGGAATGAAGGTTGATGAATCAGATGCTTGTGATAAGATCTTGAGAACTCTTCCAAAAAGGTATAGTGAAAAGGTTTCTGCTATAGAAACATCAATTGATAGTGATTATTTGACAAGGAATTATTTGCTTGGCATGCTTACTACTTTTGAGATAAGAACAAAAGATCCTATTCCTCCGAAAGAAGTTGCTTTCAAAGTGGATAAAAAGAAAAAGGGAAAGCAGATAGAATCGAGCAGTGAGTCATCTAGTGATGAAGAAGCTAACTATGGTAGGAGAGATAAAGGTTCCAAAATATTCATAGATGTTAGATCTATTAAGTGCTTCAATTGTGGAAAGTATGGACATTATGCAACAGAGTGCAAAAATCCAAAGTACAACAGTGATGAAGAAAAATAGGATCACAAGTATAGGGAATCAGAAAGACACAGGTACCAGAAGAAAGGCAAGGATGGACAGAACAAACAAGGAAAGAAGTTCTTCCAAAGGCAAAAGAAAAGCTACTATGCAGATAATGCAAGTAAGTACTCATTTGATAGTGATGCTAGTTTTTCAGACAATGATAGAGATGAAGTCCTATTTATGGTTAAAGAGAAAAGGACTCCAGTTATTCTCAAATGTTTTAGATGTGGTAAATTTGGACATCTTGAAGATGATTGCACTAGAGATGGCTATAGTTTCAGTGATGATGGTTTTGAAGATGCACTTGAAATACCATATGAGAATCTTCTAATGGCTTTAGAAGATGAAGTAAGTGATCCTATAGAAGATAAGCCAAAAGGAAGTAATGATAAGGACAAAGGCAAACAAATAGAGGATTACTCAATAGAGAATGGTTATGATCTCAAGGGAGAACTTATCTATGCCCTTGACACAGTAAATAAGGTAAGAAAACAACACTCTAAGCTTGAAAATCAGTTTCAAGAATGTGATGAAGAAATATTATTGCTCATAGAAGACTTAGAGAAGTCAAAGGCTAAGGCAAGTAAGTTCAAAGAAAAGTTAGAAGCAAAGATTTTGGAATGTGAGAAGTTAGCACAAGAAGTGGCTACTCTAAAGAAATATTTAAAGGACTCCAAGATCAAGATGAAGAGTTTCACAAATAGCTCTAAGAACTTGGATAAGTTCATTTGTGGACAACAAAGAACATCATGTTCAACAGGTCTTGGCTTTGGAAAGAAATAGGAAAAAGAATCTACTTCAAGTCTTGATGAAGAAGAAACTTTAGAAGAAGATACTTTAGAATATGATAGTGTAAGTGGGAATGAGACATCAGAGGATGAGTTGGACAATAGAGAGTTCAACAAAGATAGGAACAATGCACAAAGAAGATACAGATGGAACAACAATCAGAACAGAAGACCAATGAGGTCTAGGCAAGGAAGCTTCAATGGGAGATGCTTCTCATGTCACAGGTTTGGGCACATGGCTTCACAATGCAGGTCATATGAAAGATAGGAATATGGAAAAGGATAACTTTTTCAAGGATATTGCTACTCATGCAATGGTTTTGGTCACAAGGCAATGAATTGCAGGGTTCATGGTAGAAGAAGATTTGGCTTCACTAGGAGGTATCCTAAGACATTTGCACCTCCAAGGAATAATAACATTAAGTGTTATAAGTGCAATAATGATGGTCACACAACAAGATGGTGTAGAGCAAATATTCCAAAAGTAGGTATGAATAGGAACAGGAACATGGATGAGAACAATAGGAAGAACAAGAATAGGAATAGGAACTTGGATGAGAACAAAAATAGGAACAAGAACATGGATGAGAACAAGAATAGGAATAGGAACAAAAGTGATGATTACTTGGAAAGAAATAGTGAGAGGATTCAGAAAACTCAGAAAGGAAGAGAGAAAGATAAAGGTAAAGAGCAGTGCTTTCGGGGAGTAGAAATACTCCCACCCTAGAATTAACCACCTCATGAGGAGGTGGGGGAGGGGCTAAGCTAAGAGGCTCATTCTTAGCCCCGAGCCCCAAAGGTGACCCTTTGCCATTGATGTCAAAGGGGGAGAGATTTGTGTATATTAAGGAAAGTTTTGATATGGGGAGAGATTTGATTTTTGAGAGAGCATTGAGCTAGGGGGAGTAGAAAAGAAGGTCAGATTTTAGTAAATGAATATGGGTTGCCATCAATGACAAAGGGGGAGATTGTTGGACATTTTGAGTCCCTAAGCTAAAATGTTGTCATTGATGTCAAAAGGTTATTTGATGTCAAAAGGATCTATGATGGCATGCACTATGTTTTGTGAAAAGTGCAAGGAAAGTCTTTTTGTGAAAACCAAGGTAGGAAAAATAAAAGGTTTTATTTAAAACCATGGATGGCAGATTTGAAATGGGTTTTTCTTAAAACCCAAGTTGGCTTTTTGTTTCATCAAAAAAGGTGCCCCAGTGATGGAGATATTTAATTTTAAATATTTAGTTTAAATTTTAAATTATTTAAAATTTAAATTTAAATTTTAAAATTAAAATAAAAGTAATCCGTCGACGTCGTCGAATATGAGGGAGAAGACTATATAAAAGGATGACTAAGGTTTATTATTCCTCATCCTTGCTCTTGTGGTTAATGTGATTATTAGAAAGTGAAAAGAGCTCATGTGAAAAATGTTTAAAGGTAGAGGCAATGAATAAGTTGAGGTGTGGTCGAATTCCAAGACATCGTGGGCAGTGTGGCCTGTTGGCAACTCGAGCAACGCAAAGGTATTGGGAGGCAAGTGGTTGAGTGTTCGAATCATGTGCACTTCATTTTGTTTGAGAAAGGAGAAATCTATTTTGCGTTGGCTGTTGCATGGAGGATAAAGGAGAGTGAGGCACCTTTGGTCTTGTGTGGAGCGCTAGCTCACATGGTGCGCAAGCATCGTTAGGACGCAGGAGCCATAGGACTCAGGTTCGAATCCTGTGAACTCCCTTTTGCTGTGTAAAATGGAAATAGTGCGTTGGTTGTGGTTTTTCGTGCGCATGCTGCCAAGATTTATATGTTGTGTTTGATATTCCGAAATTCATGCCAAGGTATGCATTAAAGTTGTAAAAGAAAATTAAAACAAATTTTTGTTTTATTGGGTGCTAAAAGTTAGTTTAAAATCTGTGCATAAATTTTATAGTAAAAGTGGTTTTTGGAGAGATAAGTAGGTAGGCATAGATTTTAATTTCTTTAGGGTATAAGTGGTTTGAGGAGTAATAAGGATTATTACTTATTTGGCACATTGTTGAGATGTTATTTGGAGAGTGCTTTTAATTATTGAAACATTCTTGAGAAAAATATTTTGCTTGAGGGTTATTGAATATATCTTTGGTGGATGTGATTATTGAGTTGGAGTAAAAAGGTGTAAATTGAGTTATGCTTTATTTTGTGATTATTATTTGAAGTCCACTAACCCTCATTGAGATTGGAAAGGAAAGTTGTGTTGAGTGTGGCAGATTTTGTGGACAACTTCTTGGCATTAATAAGGTATGGGCAATATTCTCTATTGATTGTTTATGGTGGTTGATTTCTGAAATATCATTGGAGAGAAAAGGATTGATTGTGGTTTCCTTTTCGAAAGTGTTGGTTTAAATGCTTCAAGGTTTTCTGGTTTGAGAGTTGTGATTAAACCTTGTTTTATAAGCATTGTTGTTGAAGCCCATTGGTTGAGCAAAGAACTTGAACTTGAGTTAGAAAAGAACATGAGTATCATTGTTATGTGAGATTTGTGGTTGAGCATTGTTGGAAATATTTTGAGTTGATTGATTCATGCTTGGACTAGGGTTTGTGAGAAAGAGTTGTTCCTAGTGGTGATTGGTTGAGTAGAGTTGTTTGAGCCTAGTCAAGTGAATGTGTGAAGTGGTTGTTCAAGTTCCATAAAACAAACTATTCTATATTCTGATTTGAGTTGAGATTGAGTTGAGAAAGAAATTGAGTTTGTGAATAGAACATATTGAGTCTCTAACAATTCTCTTTATGCTTCTATAAGATTGAGCTGAGTTGAGATTGATTTGAGTTGAGATTGATTTGAGTTAAGATTGGGATTTGAGTATAGAACATATTGAGTCTCTAACAATTCTCTTTATGCTTCTATGAGATTGAATTGATATATTGATTGAGCATTGAGTTTAGAACATATTGAGTCTCTAACAATTCTCTTTATGATTCTATGAGATTGGACAAGTTCTGTGTGAGCTTGTTAAGCTGATTTGAGGTAAGTCTTTGAGAAGGCTTGTGGACTGATTTTGAGTAAGCTTTTGTGAAAGCTTGCTATGCAGATTTGAGCAAGTCCTAGAGAGGACTTATTGAGCATATTTGAGCAGGTTCTGAGTGAGCCTATTGAGTCATGTGGGGGGTGATATATGAGCTGATTTGAGTAGGTTCTGAGTGAGCCTATTGAGCAGATTTGAGTAGGTTTGAGTTGAGGAGGTTTGAGTGAACCTATTGAGCAGATTTGAGGAGGTTCTAAGTGAACCTATTGATAGAGCTTTGGAGGTGACAGAGTACAGAGGACAGAGTCTCAGTGGATAGAGATCCAACAGCCAGGACAATTGAAGATAGATCTGAGTGAGGAGTCTTCAAGTGGAGAGAGATCCACAAGTCAGAGTAGCAGAGAGACAAAGTCTTCTAGAAGATCACTAGCCAGAGCAGAAGGGGAAAGAGTTCTCCTGTGGAAGAGATCCATGAACTTGAGATTTAGGGGATCAACATCTCCTTTGGACAGAGGTCCATAAACATTGTAATTGGGAAGGATTCCCAAAGAGATTGATTGAGAAAGTTTTAGTAAAATATTTTCTCCGTGGAGTAGCCCACATTGGGTGAACCACGTAAATTGTTGTGTCTCTATTGTGGATGGTGTTTTGTGCATTGCTTTGATTACTGCTATTGATACTGCTATCTATACACTGCATAATATTGAATTGAAAGTTGAATTGAAGGAAAAAGTAAAAAGTGGTCTTATACTGTTCACCCCCCTCTCAGTATAAGCTTGTGTTCTTCAATAGTGAGGGAAATACAAGAAGTTGAGGATGAATATTTAATAAGTGATGCTTTAAAATTTATGTTCTTTATTGTTTCCATTGAGAATCCAATGGATAAATGTTTCTAGTCCATAGTTAATGGTTGTATTCCCTAGATTTCCCACCATCCCAAGCTTAAAATTGAATAAAGTTTGATAGCTAAAAATATTTTGTATGAGAGTAACCATATGATCTAATCTATAAATTCATTGGCATGAGAGCATCTCTAGGGTTTATGACCTCCTGAGTTTGAAAGAATTGGGAGCCTTTAGGGAAAATTTTATTATTTCTCATTAGTAATGGATACTATATAGTGAGTTTCTCTTCAAGAGAAGACATGGACAAAGATTTTAAATTATGGAAGAGAAGTTATGGAGTAGCAAGTCTTTTTGTGCAGCCTTGGAAGCAAGGATTTTATCCATGATTGGAACCCATTGTAGTGGTTGTTTAGGTTTGAGTATATACTCTACCAATAGAATATTAATGTGAATCCATTTTTGAGAGATTGAATAATTTTTTGGGATACTATCTGGGAGTAGCTAGAGATACAATGATGGAAGTTTCAACCATTTATGCTTGAATCTATGTTGATATGGATCTTAATCATCCACTACCAAATAAAATAGAAATGGATATGGGGGATTTAACCTAGATCTAATTGTTGGCTTTTTAAGTCTTACTACCACATAATTTCACAGGTTCTAATATACAATAGCCACAATATTAAAGGTCAAAATAATAATAATAAAGAGTAGAATAATATATAAGCAATCTAATATGTATATCAAAGAAAATATAATTATGAAAATAAAATTCACTTATATAATTAAATATGAATGTAAATAATTCATGAACTATGAATGGAGAAAACTTACAATATTATTTTCTCAAAATTTTTATACAAGGTTTATTCACTTTTCTGCCTCTTACAATCAGATAATCGGATTCTCATTCTTGATTCATTTTTATGTAACATTGTCTCCATAATATAACCATAATAATGTTACTCTTCAAGTACTTGACTATTTATCTCCATATGAAAAGTCCCATGACCCTTGGCTTATGATCTTGCCAATTGTATACTAGACTCTTCACTTTCTTCTTTCATGCACACTTGAATTTATGATACTTGCACACTTCTACATGAATCTTATACTTCTGCATGAACTCCTAATCTAATATACTTGTGCACATCCTCACATTACATATTTATACTCTTAAATACAATATACTTGTGCACATTCTCTCAATACACTCTTGCACTCTAACTTACATGACACTTGTGCATTTCCTACACATTACACTCTTACATTATACTTGTGCATTTATTGCACATTAATACTTACATAAAAGAAGAAATATAAATATCACATCTAAAATATAGACTCAAACCTATTCTATTATATATTTATAATTTGTACCATGAAGGTACCATGGGGGTACGTTAGCATGTACCAAATAATGTAATATTCCTCAACATCAACAAATAGACTATGAAGCAATCTTATTTTGATATATGATTTATCAAGAACATGGAAATATTACCCATATTTTCCTTGAGACCATCCAAAAGGATCCCATCCCATTGAAAGGCTAGCATTCCTAGGATAAAAGTGCTCAACTTTCTCATAATTTTGTTGTTAGAGCCTGTAATGCCCTCCCTTGCATATTTTACAAAAGTGCATGTGGGTAATGCTTAAAAATACCCATAGGAACCATTATAATAGTTTCTATTTAAAAATCAAGATTCAATAAACCAACGTATAAAAGAGAATTCCATACTTCTCTTCATGATACCTTAACCTACATAGATCTCAGGTTTCATTATGATAATCTCTCTTTCAAAACCCAAAATATTCCAGCTATCTTTCTTAAAGAAAAACCATTACCAAAGAAGAATCATTCCTTATAACCAAAAAAAAGCATAAAAACTAAAATAATACTCCTATTATTTTCAACTTTCAGATTACATCCAATAATATTTCCTTTACTAACTTTAACTTCCATATTCTAAAGCATTTCATTTAGATAAAACTCAACTTTCATAAGCTAAAAGAGTTACATAAACATTAATATATAAAATAAAACAAGCCTTTTCCTTCTAAAGAGAGTGAAATGAAGATGACTTTGACTAAAGCATTTAAACAACCTTTAAACAAAGGGATCAACCTCAACACAAAGGTAGGAAAATGAATTTCCATTGCTAGAGAAAAAATGTTTGCTCAAAAACAACAAGGCTAATGTATTCAAATAAAAGGGATCAAACACCAAGCACTCTATAATGTTATCTAAAATAGAAGGAAACATATTAATTATACAAAACCCTAGATACGAACACTTTGACCTAATTTGAAAAGCAAATGACCATAGGAGAAAAACACATTACAAACCACTGCCTACTACAACCAAGCATGCATAAAACACCAAAAAATAAAGAGCTAAATCCAACATAAAGGTAAATTGACAATACACACATCAAGAAATAACATCCAACCAACTATTAAGGTGATATCTAAAGGTTGATATTTATTAGGTCAATAATTATCAAGAAAATTTGTGAGCTATATGGGCTTAACAACATAATAAAAAAACTAACAAGAAGCCAAAGTAATGCAAGAAGCAATACATAGCTATGCGAAAAAAATGGGACCAGCCCATAAAATAATAAAGCACCTAGATAGGCTAGCTTTTCCAGGCCTGTTTGATGTCCTCCTCTCCTAAGTCATGCTAGCTCCTTTTAAGCTTCTAACACCTTCCTTCTAGAAAAAAAACAATTTGCCCAAAAAAATCCTACTCCATTCAAATAGACTCAAGCGCTCTTTTGCATGGTGAAGGTAACATTTCACAAGCTCAAGAAAGCATTACTCACCAATACCACCATTGTGCTAATTAAAGTGCCACCCAAGCATGATAATCATAAATAAAAGGCTTAATCTAAGTTTTGTAAGCCATTTAAATTTTTATTCCAAACATTAGGAAATAATACACTAATTAAAGTATCTCTAAGAATTAATTTAATAATTCACTTTATTAGCATTGAAATTAATTTTTTAAATATTAATGTCACCAACTGATTAATATTTTACTAGTTTTGAAGTATTAATGCTACCATCTAATTAATACTTTAATAATTCTTATCCAACAAAATCTATGCATACCACATACAAACATAGATTCACATCCACAATATTACACACCATTTTTTTATCCCTAAGTAGGTGGTCCCTTTTAAGATAGTCTAATGCTATCACCAACCTATTAAGGAGACTCATTGCACAAGCAACTTCCCGACCCAATGGTGTGAACATGAAATAAGCAAATAGCAAATGCATCTACATGAAAGGTATTTGGAACCCTAAACTATTGATGAGCAAGTCATCACCATAATTTTCCAAAATATCTCTCAATTTAGGTGGTTCACCCTTATAATCCCACCAATGAGAGCCCTTGGTCCTACAACCACAAATATGTTAGTAGTACCATATTCCAAGCACAAAATGCAATTACCCAATCATATTAACAACCTATAAATGAAGCTATGTAATTGTTGAGTGAATATTTTGTCCTATTACAAAATGAACACGCAACTGGAGTCTCAAACCGGAAGACTCTTTCTTGCAAAGAAATATATTATTTTTTAATTTCTCCAAGCTTCTTGTGAACAGACCTCTATATGCATAAAACCAATTTTGACTTAATGCAAATAAATGAATGTATCCCAGAATAGCTCAAATCCTACAAGTAACTATTAACAAGGGGCCTTTGTTGATTCACAACAAACTTTGTAACCCTAATTTGTTAAAATAACCAACCATGTAACAAAAGAAAGAAAAATCCTTTTATGTTCTGACATTAATGAAATTAACGTGCGGTTTATTTTAATGTTAATTGGTTCATTTTATCTTTTGTTTAATTGTTCTGCTATTTTAACGTTAGCTTTTAAATGAGATTAAAAATATATCAGAAACTAAAACAGAAATGTTCTTATGCGAATCAGCTGGAAAACCAAAGAAGGACGTTAATCTGGTTAGCAATCTCCTCCCTGCAAAACCCCAAGTTATGAGATGAAGCTCTAAAACAACCTGACCTAACAGACCTGTAATAAAACACAGTCAAATCAAATCAGATGCTAGACTCTAAGGAAATAAATAATTTGCATCATTTTATCATTCACCTATCGCAACCCACATTACGGTGTAAACGAATAGATACAAAACAAAATAATGCAAAGGAAAGATATACAGAAAAATAGTAGTCTTAGCCTTCAATCTCCTTTTGGTTTCACACACAAAAGTTACTCTTGCCAAATAACTCCTTTATTCAATAAAATAATGCTTTCTGTTTACAATTTCCAGCCTCCGTATCTACCTACACTTCTGCTATTTAAACTTTCTGTTGTTGCTCTCGGCCGCTTCCGTGACGCTTCGTTTCATTTCCCATGACGCTTCGCTTCATTTTCCCGCTTTTTGGTGTTTTTGACCTTTCGCTTGAATCTGCAACGTTTGATCTTCTCTGCTGACAGTAAACTGTCGATCTGAAGCGTTACTATGACCCTCATGCCTTTCTGCCACGTGTTCAGTGCTCTCTATATGTTCAGTAACGGTCCCATGAAAATCGTGACCAAAAATAGCCCGCGGCCTTGCTCCTTCGCTTTCATAGCGAAAACGCGACATGTCGCGAAATCTTTTCCCTCGCTTGAAATCGCACTTTTTTTCCATCTCTGTCGCTACCTTGTGAAATCGCTACCATTTTTTGTTTCGGGCATGGTCTTCACTTTCTGTCATGATTTCGTGACGTCTTTGTCTGGCTGGAACGTCTCGCCAAAAGTTGCACGAAATCGCTACCCTTTTACCACTTAGGTTTTTTATCCACTTGCGTCGCAAAAATGCGACACGTCGCGATTTCGCGATGCCTTTCGACTTATGCACCTTTGTCTCAGTTTTGTCGTGATTTCATGACCATTTTCTACTTTGTGCCTCCTGCCCACTTTCAAGCCACGAAAATCAAACACGTCATGATTTCGCGACGGTTTCGCCCACCTGCTGCCGTTGACTGCGTTGACCGTGATTTTTTGACACGTCATGATTTCGCTACAGTTTTCCATTCTACCTTTCTCTCTCCTCTCTGAGCCGCGACGGAGCGACATGTCACGATTTCGCTACACCTTTTCGTTTTCTGCAGCGACGGAGCGACATGTCACGATTTCGCTACACCTTTTCATTTTCTGCAGCGACGGAGCGACATGTCGCGATATCGCGACAACTTTCGACCGCGACAGAGCGACATGTCGCGATATCGCGACAACTTTTTGCCTTAGTGAAAATTTTGCCTTTTTCTTTGATTTTCTTAGCATCTGGGTCACTGTTTTCTTCTTTGAAAGCATGCAAAAAGGTGGGCCCCCAATTTTGGGGTGTGTTGTGGATTAGCCACAACAAATGGCGACTCCACTGTCAAATGCTCCAGAGCATTTTGGTGAGAACCCAATCTGAAATATACAAGCTTAGATACGAAGCGTTAGCATATAAAAGATAAACAAATACCGACAGATCGAAGTACATGAAACATCGGAATCATTAGTATTAGCTCGGTGTGTGCTATTTGTTTTCATTCCATATCGCTTGAACTTGATCAACATTCCATTGTCAGTTTTACATGCATGCATATGTGAGACTGTGAATGATTTGTGTAACCTAATAAATATGCTTAGAGATTTTGCTTTTACAAATGCATAGACCTTCTAATATCATACACAAATATTCAAGATTATCAAACCCCCTTAGGATCAACCATGTGTATAATGAATTGTTTTATTAGATCCCAAAGTTGGTTATGAGTCACTACTATCTTGAACCCATGTGTAAGTGAAAGTGAAATCAGAGCTTTGGGAAATCAGACTCCCAACCTAATCGAGATGAGAGTTTAACCCTATTCTTACTACTCTGATTTGGAATTCATTACCTCACTTTGAGCAAAATGATTTAACCAATTATGGAAGAAATGGTCATGCTAGTCTAACCCTTTGAACAGTCAGTGGTCTTGTTTTTTAGACAAGACATGTTGTCATGCATGGGCATACCTAACCCCATAATCCATGACTTAACTTCATTTCTTTGGACCTTGGGGATGACTATCCATCCTTTGCAGAGGACAAGTAGTACGATCCTTCCAATCCAATATAAAGATGAGATGGGAAAAATTAATTTTACTTCTTGGATCTTGGGGATGACTACCCATCCTTGCTAGGGACATGTAGTATGATCCTTCCAATCCAAGTCTTAGATGAAAATGGAGAATATTAATTTTATTACTTGGACCTTGGGGATGACTACCCATCCTTTGCAGAGGACAAGTAGTACGATCCTTCCAATCCAAGTTTTATCATGAAATGAGACATAGGAGCTTTGGGGAATCAGATTCTCAACCTAGGCGAGATGTGAATTAAACCCTATCCTTACTACTCCATGTAGGTCAAATCAAAGCTTTGGGGAGTTGGATCCTCAACCTAAGTTCGATGAGGACTTAACCCTATCCTTACTACTCTGATTTTAGGCTTTAAGCTTAATGGAAGTGGTAAAAACCACTGTTTTAAGGATCATGTTGCATAATAGGATAGACATGAAATATTCCTTTCGCTTGACCTTTTCTTCCAAGCAAGGTTTTGATCATTTTGCCCAAGATCTTTTTTAATGTGTACAAAATGTGCTTGGTTCTAGATATCTCGGGGCTCAGTTTCCAACCTTAGGATTTTTCTTTATTTATGTTATAGCATAACCCTAAGAGGATTTGACACACTTTAATGATTTGTATCCGAAATGCATATGCAACTAAGATGGCATGTATATGCAAAGTGAGATGTAATATGAATGCATTGCCCTTTGAATTGCGAGATGAAGTATTGCCATAATTTGTAAAACTTGACTACTTCATGCATCACAAGCCTCAAACGATATTATTTAACTGTTTGTGTTACATGTGGAGCTTTTACAACATAATTCCAATGTTTCATATTTTCCCGATCTTAGGCATGTGTTAACATTTCAAACTTTATTCTTTTTTTTTTTTTTTTATAAGAAAATAAAACATGTCAAATAAACACACCGCCTCAACGTCCAACCTGCACACATAGAAGAAACAAAACACGACATCAATACAAAACCTGAACATGTCAAAAAAAAACACAACTTAAATATCAAATCTGCACACACAAAAGAAATAAAGCATGGCATAATTTACATATAATACAAAACCCAGCCGCTTCAAGCCCTGGAAATAATGTTTCAAGTGCAACCCATTGACAGGTAATGCCAAATCCTTTCCATCCAAGGTTCTTAGTCTAAAACTGTTTTCCCCTAGGACTTCTGAAATCTGGTAGGGACCCAACCATAGGTAGTCAAACTTATCATGCTCCCCTTTCTTCTCATGTCTTTTATCCCATAACAACACTAGATCTGATATTTTAAAAGCCTTGGCTCTAGACTTTTTGTCAAACCATATTTTTACTACATCCTGGTGTTTACTAAAATGAAGCATAGCCTCATCCCTTTTCTCATCCAAATGCATTAATTGTGTTAGTCTAGACTCAAGTTTATCATCGGTCCCAAAATAATCTTTCATGAAATGCAGCGTTTGTAACTTGAGATTTGTAGGAAAAATGGGATCTTTTCTGTAAACCAGATTGTAAGGAGATGTTCCTATTGATTCTTTGACTCGATTCTCGTCAGCCCAAAGAGCCAACTTAAGTTTGTTATGCCAATCCCTAGGATTTCTTTCCAACAATTTTTTTATGACGCATAACAAATTCTTGTTAGAAGACTCGGCCAATCCATTGCCTTGCGGATAATAATTGGAAGAGAATTTTAAACTCACACCGTTGTCAAATGCCCAATTAGCAAATTCCAAAGAAGAAAAAGCTGAACCATTATCACTTACAATGGAGTTAGGCATCCCGAACCGAGTGACAATATTATCCTCTAAGAATTTAATAACAACCTCCGAAGTAGCATTCTTTGTGGGGATAGCTTCAGTCCACCTTGTGCAATAATCCGTAGCTGTCATAATGTATTTGTGGGAATCGGATGAATTGGGACTGATAATCCCAACAAAATCCAGGCCCCATTGCGCAAAAGGTCTAGATTCGATTACGGATTGTAAAGGCATGGAAGCACTCCTGTCTCTATTGGCTGCAGTTTGACATGTATGACATGACCTCACATGAGTATGGGCATCTTTGAATAGTCGAGGCCAATAATAACCGGCTCTAAGGATTTGATGGGTTGTGGCATTAGCGGACCCATGTCCTGTCCCATGTTTACCATGAAATTCCTCGAGTATTCGCACTGCCTCTTTTTGATCAACACAACGAAGGTAAATACCTTCATGGTTTTTCTTGTATAATGTGCCGGATCTAATTAGGAAATTAGCAGATTTCAAGCGCAAGGCTCTTCGTTGAGTAGAATTTAAATGCGGTGGACATTTACCATTTAGTAGAAAATACACCACATCTGTATACCACTCATCTTTGGTTATATCCGCGACTTCATAATGTTGACATGAAATTGCGAGATCCTTTTCTGCTATTGCCTTAACCAACCCTTGTCCCCGCACTATCTTCATCGACTGAATCTCAAGATCAAACTCCTGCAAAGTTGAAACCCACTTACCACGTCTTTCACCTAATTCATTCTGTATGAACATGGCTTTGACTGCAGGATCCGGGACGATAGCAAAGACCCTACTGTGGACTATGTAATGCCTAAATTTTTTCACAGTCTTAACCAGAGCATACATTTGCTTGTCCAAAATGGAGTATCTCAGCTTTGCATCTTTGAGAGGACTACTCAGGAAGGCAATAGGATTTTCAATGCTGCCTTCACTCTTCTGAGTTAAAACACTCGCAAAGGAGTGATCTGAAGCAAATGTGTAGATATAGAAAGGCTTCGTATAATCGGGACTCACTAAAATCGGGGCTTTAGAAATCGCGTCTTTGATATTTTTAAAAGCATCTCTATTTTCATCTGTCCACTTGATCTGGACCTCTTTCTTTAACATGTCGTTCAAAGGCTTTGCTATTTCTGCAAAATCTGCAATAAATTTTTTGACGAAATTGATCTTCCCAAAAAATGATCTCAACCCCTTCTTGCTGTTGGGACAAGGAATCTGCTGTATGGCCTCTATTCTCTCAGGGTCAATGGAAATTCCATCCTTAGATATTATATGTCCCAACAGTTTTCCTTCCGTTACCCCGAAAATGCACTTCTTTGGGTTGAGAGAAATGCCATGTTCCCTGCATCTTTGAAAGACTTTCTTTAGATCCCTGACGTGGTTTTCCCTGTTCTTAGAAAAGACAGGAATGTCATCTACATAGACGATGATGCACTTACCTATGAGCCCCTTAAAAGCAAAGTCCATAGCTCGTTGGAATGTGGCACCTGCGTTCAATAGTCCGAAAGGCATTCTCTTGTAAGCAAAGGTGCCCCACCTTGTGGTGAAAGCAGTTTTCATCCTATCACTAGGATGGATAAGGACCTGATTATATCCCGAATAACCATCCAGGAATGACATCATCTCCGACCCATTTACCTTTTGGAGTATTTCATCAATGGTGGGTAATGGGTAGTTGTCCTTTTGTGAGGCTTTATTAAGATTTCTAAAATCGATACATAACCTTATTTCTCCACTCTTTTTCCTCACAGGGACCAGGTTAGCAACCCATGTGGAATGTCTAACAGGAAAGATGATCTTAGCTTCTAACAGTCGCTTCACCTCTTTCTCTATCAGGGGTTCTAATAATGGATTGACTCGCCTTTGTCTTTGCCTGAAGGGTTTGGAGTCTGGTTTCAACGGAATCGTATGCATTATGACATTCTGATCATATGTTTTCAGCTCCTTATAACTCCAAGCTATGCAGTCTATGTATTCCTTTAATGTATCGACAATGGAATATTTCTCTTGCTTGGTACATGCTTTTGCTATGAACACTTCTCGAGGGCTTTCTGCACTTCCAATGTTAACCAAGTCACAGGCTTCTCTGGGAGATGGAACCTTTTTACCTTCTCTTGGTTGATATCCGATATCGAAAGTTTTCTCTAATGAAGCCATCTCATCTCGGCATCTTATTGCATTTTCCAATAATTTTTTCTTCCAAATCTGCCTCCTCTAAATCCCTCTCATCTTCATCTATAACCTCGCTTTTCAAATATACCAGAATTAGTGACAAAATGGAATATGTGCCTGTCACTATCAAACACTTGGAAATTCGTGACATTATCTGGTATCGAGGGACAAGGGACCAGTTCTATGGAGAATTTCTTGCATTTCTTATGGTCCACTGGTTTCAACATACTCGCAGCTACGGCTAGAGAGTCTGCCAGATGATTGCCTTTTCTAGAGATCAAAGATATGTTAAAGGCATCAAACTCATCTATTAAATCTCTAACCCTGGTTCTATAAAGTCTGAGCCGCTTGTTCTTGCATACGTATTGTCCCTTCACTTGTTTTACCACCAGCTTCGAATCACCAAGGACCTTGATACACTTAACTTTCTTTCGAAGGGCCAATTGAAGTCCGAGAATCAAGGCCTCATATTCTGCCATATTGTTGGTGGCAGGGAACTGTAGTCTATATGCAACGAACATAGGCTCTCTGTCTGAACATGATAATTCAATACCGGCTCCCGCTCCTTGTCCTGGACTTGGATCCATCAAATCTTAAAGTCCAAATGTCCTGATGTCCTTCAGTAACGTTGCACCCAATCCTTTCATTTTGGGAACTTTTGGGTGTTTCTATGTCCAAACAATATGCTCCCAGTTCCGCTTCAATGTATTGGATCTCATTCGGTTTGTTGTACTCCGTGATCATCTCCTTGAGCCTAGGTTCACTATCAATCCGAATTTGGTTGGCCACTCCCCTCCACGGCAACCACATATGTGAAGAATCTATCACAATGTAACCATTTAGGTTTTTACTCCAATCTCTTCCCAAAACCATGCCATATTTGATAGGAATGTCGAGCACCAATATGTCTATGTGATGTTGAACCCCGGGTTCTCGAATTGACTTGAATAAGAACATCACCCAATTCTCCCCCTGCCTCCATGGTTGATCTATCCAGCTCGCACCACCCTCGCTTCTAGAAGGTTTTGGTGTAAGTCCCAATTTTTTATAGATTTCTAGGGGCATGATGGTAGCTGAGGCCCTTGAATCTATTAAACAATTGTGCATGTTTTTACCTGCAATTCTAATGGTTATCAGAAAAGGAGGTATATCTCGTTTTTCCTTTTTTAAAACCAATCGGGACTCAACACTTTTAGCTTCATGAACTTGGGCAGATGGATCTAAACTTTTTGGTGGACTTACCTCCTGGCCTAATAATCGGGACATATCATACATTGAGACATTGGCCTTAGTTTTCTTCATGTCTTCCACCAAGTCATAAGTGGGTTTTTCTGAATTTGACATATTTTGCACCATCTTAGACTTTTCCACCATGGATGGAGGAGGGGGATTGACATCTCCTTTGAAATCAGGAGGGAGTAATTGGTTGTTTGGAGGAGTAGAGGAAGTTTTGGGCTCCTTAGAACTCCTAGTGTAATACTTGTGATTTCCTTTCCCAAAACGTTTGTTGGCATGAACTTCCAATGTTTCTTCATCTTCGTTTCCAAAAAATTCCACATCCTCCTCTTCTTCACTTTCTTGGGAATGTATAACCTCAGTCAATATAGACTCATGCTTCCCGTGGCCACAGTGCATACAATCGTTGTCACAAGGTCCCGATTCTCCAAAATCTTTCGAGACATCTGCCTGATTGGCTACGGGATTGGGTACTCGCCCATTATTCGGCTGCGTGTTGTATGTTCCTTTTCCTCTATGGTTATGAGGCCGGTTATGACCCATGGCTTGGTCCACCTTTTTATTGACATTTCCCACCGTAACCAAAACTTTGGCCAAGGTTTCCTTCATGTTTTCTATGGCGGATTCGGACCCTTGTGGTTGAGGCACTGTAATTCCAGGTCCAGATGCGTTTGCTGCATTAGCCACCTCTGGGATAGGTACAATGGCTTGGGTCTGGGCAGGTGGATTCCATCCTGGATTCACACTTTGAATCGGAGTGATTGTTGGGTAAGTCATTGGGCTTGGCATGCTAATTGGAGCAAACCCCGGCATGGTCAACAAATTACTGCCCATACCGAACCCAGGCAAACCCATCGGGCCATTTTGAATTAAACCCTACGTTTGAACGGAAGCATTAGGATAACTTGGAAATGACGCCACTTGAGTGGGTGTTTGAAAATTATTCATCATAGGAACCTGTGGTGCCATTAACTGGTTCATCATGGCAAATTGACTGTATGGACCATATTGTCCCATCCCAGTCAATTGAGACAATCTTGCTCCTGGCAGGTTCATCTGTTGTTCAAGAGTCATTGTTTCTGCATAGGCTAAAGGAAGCGTCATAACCTGAGGGTTCCTTCTAGTCAACAAAGATGTTAAAGGATCTAAGGCTCCGAAATATAATTGCAAGGCGACTGCAGGATCTACCGCAAAGTGACGAGTCAGATTCGTGTATAGTTTTTGGAACCTCTGGTTAAATGTTCGTATGGGCTCATTGGGTAATCTTTTACATGATACGAATAGATTGTAGATTATGGAGGGATCCAATAACATTCTAAACTGGCTAATGAAGGCGGTTTCTAATTGGGCCCATGAAGTGATGGACCTTGCTGGAAGATTTCGATACCATTCATTGGCCGTGGGGTCTAGACTAGCAGGGAAAACTCGGCAAGCAACATCCTCGTGAGTAACCCCTTGCCTAAACATATAATCCTTGTAGATTTGGACATGATCTTCCACTGTCGTGGGACCATCGTGCAAGAATTTGGGTAATCCCCTTTCAATGTTTCTAGGCAAGTCATGGACTGCCCCAGGAATGTCTAAGGGGGAACTTTGCGCACCATACCAAAGGGCAGGTGGTTGTTGTTGTTGTTGTTGTTGTTGTTGGGCCATGTTGTTCAAAGGTGTTAACCCTGTGGGAACAATGGAAGCGCTTGGAACTGTGGAGACAGATAAACCTGGTGTTACTGTCGCACTTGAAATTAAGGGCTCAGGCCCGCTAGACGTACTTGAGTCTAAAGAAATCCCTAACTCAAGTATACTGGGTGGTATTTCGATCTCTAATGTTTTGTTTTTCGGCTTTCTAGCAGCTGGGAGAAAGGCTTTGGAAAATAGTTTCTCCTGTGGTCTTGGACCTAGTAGCTAAGTACTCAGGTTGGGCCAGCTTGGAAACTCTATAACTCAAAAGACCTCCCTCAACTTACTTGCAAAATACAGTTTCCCAAATGTTATACCTGCAAGCACAATAGGTGGAAACAAAACTACCCACGTTAATTGTTAGAACAAATCAAAAATCACAAAGCAATAAAGAAGGCCCTCCTTCTAGCGCCAAAATGTTGAGTGAATATTTTGTCCTATTACAAAATGAACACGCAACTGGAGTCTCAAACCGGAAGACTCTTTCTTGCAAAGAAATATATTATTTTTTAATTTCTCCAAGCTTCTTGTGAACAAACCTCTATATGCATAAAACCAATTTTGACTTAATGCAAATAAATGAATGTATCCCAGAATAGCTCAAATCCCGCAAGTAACTGTTAACAAGGGGCCTTTGTTGATTCACAACAAACTTTGTAACCCTAATTTGTTAAAATAACCAACCATGTAACAAAAGAAAGAAAAATCCTTTTATGTTCTGACATTAATGAAATTAACGTGCGGTTTATTTTAATGTTAATTGGTTCATTTTATCTTTTGTTTAATTGTTCTGCTATTTTAACGTTAGCTTTTAAATGAGATTAAAAATATATCAGAAACTAAAACAGAAATGTTCTTATGCGAATCAGCTGGAAAACCAAAGAAGGACGTTAATCCGGTTAGCAATCTCCTCCCCGCAAAACCCCAAGTTATGAGATGAAGCTCTAAAACAACCCGACCTAACAGACTTGTAATAAAACACAGTCAAATCAAATCAGATGCTAGACTCTAAGGAAATAAATAATTTGCATCATTTTATCATTCACCTATCGCAACCCACATTACGGTGTAAACGAATAGATACAAAACAAAATAATGCAAAGGAAAGATATACAAAAAAATAGTAGTCTTAGCCTTCAATCTCCTTTTGGTTTCACACACAAAAGTTACTCTTGCCAAATAACTCCTTTATTCAATAAAATAATGCTTTCTGTTTACAATTTCCAGCCTCCGTATCTACCTACACTTCTGCTATTTAAACTTTCTGTTGTTGCTCTCGGCTGCTCTGTGACGCTTCGTTTCATTTCCCATGACGCTTCGCTTCATTTTCCCGCTTTTTGGTGTTTTTTGACCTTTCGCTTGAATCTGCAACGTTTGATCTTCTCTGCTAACAGTAATTGTCGATCTGAAGCGTTACTATGACCCTCATGCCTTTCTGCCACGTGTTCAGCGCTCTCTGTATGTTCAGTAACGGTCCCATGAAAATCGTGACCAAAAATAGCCCACGGCCTTGCTCCTTCGCTTTCACAGCGAAAACGCGACATGTCACGAAATCGCGACATGTCGCGATATCGCGACGCTTTTGTTCTCCGTACGCTTCGGCCGCAACCTGTCACGAAATCGTGACCATTTTTATCTTCGTACGCTTCCGCAACTTCGCGAAATCCGATTTTCCTTCCGTCGTCGTGACCTTCTCCTTGCAACCGTCGCGAAATCGCGACCTTTCTCTCGTACACTTCGCAACCTGTCGCGAAATCGCTACCATTTTCTCTTTTGGGCCATCTCGCCGCAACCCGTCGCGAAATCGCTACCATTTCTCTATTTCGTACACTTTGCCACAACCTGTCGGAAATCGCTACCATTTTCTCTGTTTCGGGCATGGTCTTCACTTTCTGTCACGATTTCGCGACGTCTTTGTCTGGCTGGAACGTCTCGCCAAAAGTTGCACGAAATCGCTACCCTTTTACCACTTAGGTTTTTTTATCCACTTGCGCCGCGAAAATGCGACACGTCACGATTTCGCGACGCCTTTCGACTTATGCACCTTTGTCTCAGTTTTGTCACGATTTCGCGACCATTTTCTACTTTGTGCCTCTTGCCCACTTTCAAGCCACGAAAATCAAACACGTCGTGATTTCACGACGGTTCCGCCCACCTGCTGCCGTTGACTATGTTGACCATGATTTTTCGACACGTCATGATTTCGCTACAGTTTTCCATTCTACCTTTCTCTCTCCTCTCTGAGCCACGACGGAGCAACATGTCACGATTTCGCTACACCTTTTCATTTTCTGCAGCGACGGAGCGACATGTCGCGATATCGCGACAACTTTCGGCCGCGACAGAGCGACATGTCGCGATATCGCGACAACTTTTTGCCTTAGTGAAAATTTTGCCTTTTTCTTTGATTTTCTTAGCATCTGGGTCACTGTTTTCTTCTTTGAAAGCATGCAAAAAGGTGGGCCCCCAATTTTGGGGTGTGTTGTGGATTAGCCACAACAAGTAATTAAACATTCACACCAATACATAATTCATTGCTAATAATGAGTTCTACCAAGGAGGGATGTTACAAATAGACCTAATTATAGATGGCATAGGAGTTCCTTCACTTGTGTCCTATAATACTCATCTTCCCTATTCTACCTAGAGGTGTTCTTTGGATAAAGAATCTAGTATCATATTTAATTTTCTATACATATATCTATATGAGAAAGAGTTAAGCAAAACATCCACACTTTTCAATTGTTCATAAGTCAAACTTAAAATTTATTTTTCTATCTTATGAGTGTCTTTCATCCAATTTATAACTATTTACAAACTCCAAATACCTATAAAAGTCATTTTTACTTCCTATTGTTAGTTTAAGTAGTTTCAGTGCCATCATTTCTACAAAATTGTTTAAGCCAAACCTCAATCCTATGAATTTTATAAAGTGATTCTTAGACATAAATAGAATTACTCTAGCTCCACATGATGTTGTTGTACCTTATATTGCCCCATAAAAAAAACCTCATATTCCCATTTTATCAAATTCTCTTTCCTCTTTAATACATGGTTTCTTCTTCAACCCCTCAAAAATTGATATTATTTGAAGAGGGATATGAATCATAGGATTACGCATTGGTTAAAGATGCCATCATTCCTTAAAATCCAAATTCCCTATTTTTTCACCAAGGGAAGCACCCTAAAGGGATTTTGCTCCTTTATTTCAAAACATCCTTTCAAGAAAACCTTTACTGACTCTCCTTACCACACTTCTTCATGCTTTGTAAAGTCTTCATTTTTTGACCATACACTTTTTGCATATTTACACTCTTGCAGCAAGTGAAATATAGTTTCCTACTCTCTTCTAAAAATATAAATAAGACTAGGTCCCCACCAAATCCTTCTCATAAGGACTTTCCAAGTCAAAACTTAATTCCTTAGTGCCAACCACACAAAAGTTTGAGTTTTCATTAGGGCCTTGATCTTCCACAAATACTTACACCACCATAACTAGCCACATTGGTCTCCATTGATGATAAGTTCTGTGTATTCTAACTTTATTGTGTATCCTAAATTTACTATGTATCTACCTATTTGGTATTTTTTAGTCTAAATCAAATCATCATTCTACTCTTTTATCCTTACAATACTTATAATTAAAGTATTAATACAAACCATCCATTGTGCCCCTTGAATTCCTTCTAATCCTACTTAGTATACCTTCTTCCAAACTATATTTCCATATGGTGGTTGATTCAAGATAAGAAATATGAGTTATTTTATTTATACCAATTCCATATAGAAATGCCATGGTGGGAGATTATATGAGTTTTTGGTTCCTAACCAAGGGTCTACCCCTAGTTTGACTTCTGCACTATTATCAATCTCTCATGCAAGCCAATTTTCAATTAGAAGAAAGACCCTAATTAACTCCTTCCATACTATGGACCCCTTATTGGATGTCTTATTTATGGTCCTTATTCATTACATTAGAGATAGTGGTTCAATATAGTTGTGTTGGCTACTTGATTTCATAATTTATCCTATGTTAGTATTCTCCACATACTTATGGCTACCAATGCTTTACCAAAGAGAAATATGTTTTTGAGACCCCATCCACCTTATTCCTTAAGTTTGTCTACATGTTTCCATTTAAATAATGGTAAATATTCTCTTTATTTTTTTATCTATCCATAGGAACTTGAATGATTTCCTTATTATTTCCTCATGAACCCATACTAGAATATAATCCAGGCCATGAAAATATACCAGTATAGATTTTAAGACTATTTTGACTAGAATCAACTTGCCTCCAAGTGATAACCACATTTTGCACCACATTTATTTTGTTTATCTATATTTTTTGATAATATAACTCCTATCCTTTCTACCATAGACACCATGTTTCATATATAATCCAAGATCTTTAAGTTCTATCTAAAATTCCTTTTTGGGAAGGGAAAGACTTCTTGAAATAATATTTCCTCTTCTTCCACCATTCCATTGAAGAGCATGGTGGAATTTTACATGTTTATTTTAATCCTTATAGCTATACTAAAGGTATCTAAAATTCTTTTGAATCCTATGGCCTCCCTGAGAGAACCATCATAGATCAATAAACATCATTGACAAAAAGGATACGAGTCAAAGATAGAGATGTGCCCACCTTAATCCCTTCGATTGCTCCTATTCTATTTGCTTCTTAAAGGGACCTAATTAAACCTTCTATTATAACTAAAAATAATATTAGATAAATTGGGCATCCTTGTCTCAAGCCTGTAAAGGAGGAAAAATTTGGATGGTGAACCACTAATCAGAACAACAAAATAAGCCAAGGTCCCACGTCCAATGATAAAATTAACTACTTGAATGTTGAACCCTAAATGAAGCAACATTATCCTTGAGTACATCTAGTTAGCTTAGTCATAGGCCTTGGACAAGTCTAATTTTAGAAATCTTGATTTCAAAGTCTTTGTATTTACCTTATGTAGAACTTTCTATGCCACTCTAATGCAATCATAAATTTATATTCCAATTGGAAAACCAAATTGCTCTAAAGAAATTTAGTCTAAGAATACTTTGTTTTTTTATCTTAAGGGCAATTATTTTTTAGATATGGTTACATAAGAAAATTAGTCTAAATTCATCAAAGGTTTTTGGATTATATTTATTAAGGTTTAGTGTTATAAAAGTTGAAATAACATCCACTAAGATGTTTCATGTTTCCTTTGTCTTCAAATTTCCTTACTTTGCTTTCATCCCTTCTTGGTATTTCCCATATGGTTTTAATTTTTTTTCTATTATTTGTATAGTTATGGAAGAATTTTGTATTTTCATCTCTTTTTCAACTAGATTTCTTTGCTTTTTAGCCTCCGCTTGGATTTTTTTGGTGTCATCAATTATCTTTTCCTATTATCTAGGGTTATAGTCATTTGTATGGAATCCTCTGTATACTCTTCCTCTCTTCTTATATCATAGGATTTAACAATCTATTTTTTAATTGTTGTTAACTCTTGGTCTTGGTTTTTGTATTTGTGGTAGGTCCATTATAAACTATAGCTTTTATCCTTCTCAAGTTGGTTATGAATTGTGAACATGTAGAGATACTCTAGGTTCTATTAAAACCTTGCTACTCCTTCCTTACTATATCTCAAAATTATTTCTCCTCTATCTAGGTGGAATTGAGTTTTAATGGGCTTGGAGGTTTCCTATCATTTGATTTAAGTTGTAGTATAATTGGGAGATAATATGATTCTCCCTTTGTATCAACACTTGATCTATGTTTTTATCCTTCAAGCATGATATTTTCTATGATAAAAAATATATCACATATTTTGGATACCATATATCCCAACTCTATTATTCCTCCAATTTAGAACTATTTTTATTGGATCCACATCCACTAGCCCTGTTGAATTTATTTTGTGTAAGAAAAACAACCTACTAATGAGACCATCTTGCTGTTGACCACTAAATTTCAAGTCTTATCCTAGTATATTTATTTTATGCTTCATAAGTTCCTTCATTCATAATGTCTTTCAATATTTTATTCTATTCTCATAGGGACCATAGACATTAACCACGATATATTCTCTTTCAAATTTTTGTAGATGTAATATTGTTGTTATTCCTGAGTCAATTTTTTTTGAATTTACAAGTTGAAAAGCTATTTTTTCCATCCTAAAATTATACCCCTAGCCTCTCTTTTGCATCCATAGAAAGGAATTCCAAATCCTTTGTGAATTTGTGTAGATATCCTTTGACATTTGGTCTTCCTCCATTTTTTCTTGTAACATCGGTATATCTAGTGTTTGCACCTATACTAACTTGTTCATAGGCATAATTTTTTAAGGCACCTCCCATTACCCTAATATTGAGAAGAATTATTAACATTATTTAAACTTCCTAGGGGTTTATCTTGCTCTAAGAACCCCAAATATGGTTTTTTGCTTCCCATTTTGTATATCTCTTAATGCTTTATCTTTGGCAATGCTTAGGTAATATTTCCTACCCTATGTTGAGGTGTCCCTACCATTTTCAAAATCTAAAATTATACCTCCTTTCATTTCTATACCTTATTTTGATCCATCCCTTTTGTGTGATTTTAGAAAATAGTGATTCTTCTTATTAATCATTAAGACACCTATGAGGTGGAAAAGGATTGAGATAAGGATCGATCATTTGGATTATTTTAGAATACCAATTCTATATCCTTGATGGATATTGTGTCCTCTTTGGTCACCTTATATTTTGTTTTTCTTTTGTAATCTCTTTCCCCTTGCTCTTGACCCTATAGTTTTATGTGTTTTTATAAGAGTCTTTCAGAGAGGGTAAAAAATCCTAGGTAATATTTATTGGGCTTACTAGTTTAGGTGTGGTTTGTGTGTATGTCATATTATATTTTTGATGTTGGTTAAGAAACTATATTGTTAAGTTCTTCTCTACATACTATGTTCTAATAATAGGTCCTACCTTTATTACCCATAAACTAGATCCATTTGCTTGACATATTTCCTCTCGTGTCCTTCATTTTTTTTATCCCTTCCTTTATCATAAGGTATTTATTATTCTTCTCTAGCTTTGAAGTAAGTATTTTGACTTTATTCTGATACTTCCTATGGATTCCATGTTATTATGGTTTCCTTCTCATTATTATGTAATTTGAACTTGAGATAATGTAATATTTCTTCCTCCATATTCCTCTAATTAAATTTAGTGGATATTCACTTTCCACATGTCCATAAACATGTCATCAATCACACCTTGTTGGAGAATATTATATTTTTTGGTGCATGCAAATGTACCCTCATGGTATATTTATGGTACAAATATAAATATATAATAGATTAGGGTTTGAGTCTATATTTTAGGTGACTTATTTATATTTCCTCTTTATGTAAGTATCTATGTGCAGGATATGCACAAGTTTCATGTAAGTAAGAGTGCAAGTGTGTATTGAGAGAATTTGCGTAAGTATAATGTATGTAAGTGTGTAAATATGTAATGTGAGGATGTGCACAATTGTCTTGTATTATGTTACAAAACTTTATTCTCATTAACATAAATCATTCACCAATATGCAAAAATATCAAATCATTCATCCACAAATAATTATCCACAATAACAATCCACAAATGAGACAGAGATAGATAATACCCTTAAGGTAGGGCAACACCAATAATACTCCTTAAGGAAGGAATAACTCCACAAGATCTCCCAAGATGAGAGTGCCACTTAGAGAGGGCAAAGTCCCATAAGCCACTTCATGGGCAAAGACGATTACATATGATTGATCTCCATGATGATTACAATGACAAATATCCCTTCTTTATATATCCATCTTCTAATTCTACTTTGGGGAGCCGACTACTAATATAATATAATATTATAATATAATCAACCTTGGGTTATGTGTGGCCCATGCCAACCCTTATACAATATAATAATATATCCCCAAATATCTATTCCTAGGTACCCTAACATGCCACCCTCCTTACAAATGTTTCATCCTCGAAACATATGAAGAAACAAGATAATATGATTTGCTAAGCAATGTTAGCAACTGGTACCAATCTCGATCATCCATCCATCCTAGTGAAACATTGATTGGTGGTGGTCTTCATTGATGTTGGTATGCCATTTTTCCACTTGAGTATCCAAATCTGCTTTGTTGGCTCCATGCTTCTGCTACTTTATTTTGATAATTTGAATGATGGGTCCACTTGTTCCTTGATGTTGATGCACCACTCTGAAAACTAGGATCACTATGCTTTCTCTTCCAAACACTGCCATACTTGGTGCCCTTCTGATTCCATGTAGAACCATAATATTGTTGCCTTGAGCCATGCCTCCAAGATTGTTGCCGCTCATGGTGGTGTGGATGGTGATATGGTGCAACCTTAACTTGATGTTCTACCTTCTTTGACTCCTCAACATTTGGCTCCATTATTTTAAATTCTTCTACACATTGTTCTTTCATGTTCCCTTTGTTTGGTGTGTCCTTGTGCTCTTCTATCAAAGCTTCCTTGGACTCTGCTACTATTATTTCCATGGACTCGATTGCTACTACTTCTTCCATGGACTCTGTTGTTGCTACTTCCTTCTTGGATTCTGTTTCAAGTTCTTCTATTTGTTCTTCAATTTGTTTCTCTGCAACCACTTCTTGTTCTTCCTTGGATCCTTGCTCCTTAAGCTGAGAAATATCTTGCAATGTTATCTTCTTTTTCCTGTACCATAACTTCATAAACTTCTTTTGAACATTAATGTTAATAGTACCCAAAGAATCCAACCAAGGATAACCAAGAACAATATCCACATCATCCATCTCAATAGCATGAAAATCTGAATGTAAAACATATTTATCCATGGTGATCTTCAAATCTTCAAAAATTTGAACATTCTCACCCTCAAGATGTATGTCCTTAATTTTTGTTGCTTGAACCTGCAACCTCTTAGCCAAAGCAATATTAATAAAATTATATCTGCTACTAGGGTTAATGGAAATAATAACCTTTTCCTTTTGAATGCTTCCATGAACCTGCAAAATAGAACTTTTAGATGAATTTAAACCCTTTTGATCCTTCTCTTGCTTTTGTAAATCCAAAGATGTGGCTTCATTCTTCTCACTATCTTCCTTAACATTTTCCTCTTTCTCCTTCTTGAGTAATTTTATTTATTTTTCATAATCTTCATTCTGTTTCTTGAAAACTTCCCATTCTCCTTTCATTTCATTTCACTCATTTTGAATCCCTTGTAGTTTCTTTTCAAGGTCTTTGATGACATCCATCAGGCTATCTATCTTTTTATCCCTTCCTTCAAGATCTCTCTTACAAATATCTAACTTTCTTTGTAATTGAATAGGTACCCATTTGCTCAAGAATGTTGGTTCCATTTCTTTCCAAGTGCACAAGGGATTATCCCTAACAAAGCTTTCTACCCATTGTAAAGCTTCCCCCAAAAAAAACCATGAAATCCAAAGTGTAACATGCTTTCACCATATTGAGATTTTACTATTTTCAACCACTCTCTCACATCAATATCATTTTCTCCAAAAAACTTTTAAAGTTCCATGAGTTCATGCCCCAATGCAAACTAGGGTTTTATGAAAATATATATCATGCCCAATGCAAACTAGGGTTTTATGAAAATATATATCTCCCCACTGATTTGAAGCTAAAATTCCACATAAACAATTAGATCTGCAATTTTTCTTCAAAACAAAATAAACTGCAACTGATTTGCTTACCCCGATTGACAAATTTCGTCTTCCAAAAAAATCGTGATTTGAAAATTTGTCACTGCCCTTGTTCCAGATGGCTGACTTCAAAAGGTCGTATCTCCCTCAATACTACTCGGATTCCTTCATATGACCACTCATTTTAAAGCTCTTCAAATTCCACACAAAATGATCCAAGAATCGTCTGAATCGGATAAACTTTCATAGAGATATGGCTCTTGAAAGATGAGACATTTTTCCAAAAAAAATCTGCCCTAATTCTGCAATCCACAAAAACAATCCCCACTTTGCCAAAATCATTGCTCTGATACCACTTGTTACAAAACTTTATTCTCATTAACATAAATCATTCACCAATATGCAGAAATATCAAATCATTCATCCACAAATAATTATCCACAATAACAATCCACAAATGAGACAGAGATAGATAATACCCTTAAGGTAGGGCAACACCAATAATACTCCTTAAGGAAGGAATAACTCCACAAGATCTCCCAAGATGAGAGTGCCACTTAGAGAGGGCAAAGTCCCATAAGCCACTTCGTGGGCAAAGATGATTACATATGATTGATCTCCATGATGATTACAATGACAAATATCCCTTCTTTATATATCCATCTTCTAATTCTACTTTGGGGAGCCGACTACTAATATAATATAATATTATAATATAATCAACCTTGGGTTATGTGTGGCCCATGCCAACCCTTATACAATATAATAATATATCAAATCATTCATCCATAAATAATATCCACAATAACAATCCACAAATGAGATAGAGATAGATAATACCCTTAAGAGTCTTGTAGAAATGTGCAAGTGTCATAGATTTAAGTATGCATGTAAGAAGAGAGTGAAGAGTCTAGTATACAACTAGCAATATGATAAGCCAAAGGTCATGGAAGTTGTCATACGAAGAGCAATAGTCAAGTACGTGAAATTCATCTTCTATTTCTATATAATGGAGACAAAGCTCCATACAATATAAGGGAAAACAATTTGTAGTGATCACCATATAGCAATCATTGATAATAAAGCTTGTATACATATTTTGAGCAATTTTATTGTAAGTATTCTTCATGCATGTACATGAATTATTTTGGCCATTTACATTCATATTTTATATCTTAATTGAATGTTATTTCATTAGCCATAATATTATGGGTCGAAATATCAATAATCAAGAGTAGAATTATATATATGAGCAAACATATATATATCCATGCCAATAATATTTTGATATAGAATTAAAAGCTAATAATGGTATCATAGCTACCACTTAAATCTCTATTTTTGATAGAGTTATATTTTATTAGCTACCATAATATTGGAGTCTATCAAATTTGAAGTAGTGAAGACTTGAACTCTATTTTAAAGGTCATATTGAGTAGACATTGAGGTGACAAGGAAAAGTTACCCTGATTTGGAAGTTAGGGTCTTTCCACTTGGTTCAAGGAAAACTAGTGAAGACTAGGACTTAGCTAAAATTTATTAAGGACCAATTAAAAATAAATTTGGATGTATGGGGATATTTAAAGTCACCCTCATAATATTTTTGATTCTCTAGAAAAAGAAGAAACACTATTGAAGATTGAGAGAGCCAACTTATGAGAAATTTGGATGTGCGGCGATATTCATAGTCACCCTTATAATATTTTGTATTCTCTAGAAAATAAGAGAATCACATTATTCTTATATGTGACCTAAGATATCGAAGTTAATTTATAGAAGATTGAGAAGCAGTATAAGCTTCTAGAGAGAAGATATCAATACTAAGAAGTATAAAGAAGAAGCCTCTAGAGATATCAAGTATAAAGGCATATAGAAGTTGAAGTTTTGATTAATCAAAAATCCAGAAGCATCAGGTTGGCTACAATATTTTAATCTTGGTCTTAAATTATTTAAAAAAATTAATAAGCTTAAAGCATCATTATCCTATAGCAAGCAGGAAATAGTGCTACTAGAGCACATTCTAGACTCTCATAGGAGACAACAAGAACCATTAAGGCATAGTAAGTATCTATTTAATGGAGTTATCATCCACTATATAAGAAAGTAGCTAATATCTAAGTGACCAACATCTAAGTGACCATCATCCAAGAAACCAATTTATAGAAGTTTAAGCAACAATCTAAGTAGCCAAAATTTGGAAAACAAAGTGGCCAACCAACATAGAAAAAACTAAGCGACTAGTAATAGTGTGTCATCTAAGAGACCTGCATTGAGGAATATTAACTATAGGTATTAAGAATCATAAGAAAGTAGTAATAGAAGAGTGTTATTAAATTAAATTTGTCTAAAGTGAAGTAACATTAAACAAAGTGGAGCAATTTTGTCCAAAGTGGTAACTGAAGAGCGTTATCAAAGTAACACTGTCTAGAGTGGATCAATGTTATCTAGAGTGAAGTAACATTATCCAGAGTAGAAACAAGAGAGATTTGTGAACATCATCCAATGCTAATAGGGTGTCATCTAGTAGAAGAGATTGAGTGTGCTTTGAACATGTCATTCAACACAAGAGATTGAGTCTACTCTAGACATGCTATCTAGCAGAAGATATCGAGTGTGCTCTGAATATACCATCCAAAAAAAGAGACTAAGTGTGATCCAAGTGTTCTATCTATAAAAATATACTAAGAGTTCTCTAGGTATACTATCTAGCAGGTATAATCCTAGCATGCTATCCAACTAAAGAGACTTAAGCCAAAACTTGAAAATGATAGAATATTGAACACCATACTTTGGATATTCAAACATCATCTAATTTAAGTGTTATTCAATCAATGTTGTAAGCGTTGAGCACTAAAGGAGGATTCAATATAGTTGGTAGGTAACATCCATATGTTACTAATTAGAAGCATTAATCAGAGGAATTATATTATTTTTAAAGCACTTCAAAAAGGAAAGGTACGTTAAATTACCTTTCACATCTTTATTGTTTGGAGGGAAAGCAAGTAAATTGAATTTGAACTTTATTAAGTTTTTAAGAGGGAGTTATAATTTTTTCTACCCTAATGATTTTTTAAGCTTATTTTTGGAATTTATTTATTTCAAAAGTTTATTTTTGAAAATATTTAAATTTATTTAAGTTTTGGAGTGAAAAGGATTTCTACTAAAGTTTTTGAATTTGAAATTGGTTTTTAATATTTGAGGAGTTAAAAGGTTTGAAGATTTAAATTTTTTAGATTTTGAAATTTTGAAAATTTGAAGAAATTTAGTTTGAATATATTTAAAGTTTTTGAAGATTTGAAATTCAGAAAAAAATTGAAATTTGAATTTATTTGACATTTTGTAAATTTAATTTAGTAGGGAGTTACAAGGATTTCAACTTCAAAGGTTTAGAAAAAAAATTGCAAGTATCTTATTTAAGTAGTTATTTGATTTTTTTTTAACTTGCAAGTTATTATCAACTTTGGAGATATAAGGTTTTCAACTTGAATTTAATTGAATCATTGAATTGCAAAATTTGATTATTAAGGAAGACAATATGAAATCCATAATCAGTAAGAAAAGACTTGAAGTTATAATGTATGGCATTGGTAAATTGATTGAAAAATCTAAGGGCAAGGTAGGTATGAAAATACAATTCATCTATAGAGAAGCAATGCATGAAATTTTTGAGACATTCGAATATCATTTACATTCGAAGCTTATTGAAGAAATTGAAAATTCAAAAGATGATATTTCAATACCTATTATTATAGGTAGTATAATGTATATGGCATTGCTTTCACTTGAACTTCATAAATATGAAAAACAAAAACAAAAAGAGTTGATTAAAAATCTAAAAAAATAGTGATTGATCATACAAATGATTCATGTGAATCATCTCTAAAAAAAATGTTTTATTCTTCATGCAATAATGATATTCCAAGCACTTATAATTCAAAAAATTATTATGATTCTCTAGGTGAATGTTCAAAAGTTACAAGACAAAGTCATTATTGCAAGAAAGCAAAGGGGAAAGAAGCACATGAATTAGAGACCAAATAAAAAGAGAAAATTCAAGCTATTCATGAACAATAATCAAGAGTATATAAACAAGAGATCAAGGACAAAGAAGAAGCAAAGAATGAATATGAATAAGAAGTTAAAGAAATTGATACTGAGAACAAATATCAAATAGAGGTTCATGAACAATGCAAGGTCATATGAAGATTGAATATTGAAGATGAAGATAAAGATTGAAGACTAAAGTCTTCAATAAACAAATAATGTAATACAGATGGGTGTTGGAGAATATTGCATTATTTGGTACATGCAAATGTATCCCCATGGTACCTTTATGGTACAAATGTAAATATGTAATAGATTAGGGTTTGAGTATATAGTTTAGGTGAGTGATTTATATTTCTTCTTTATGTAAGTGTCTATGTGTAGGATATGCACAAGTGTCATGTAAGTAAGAGTGCAAGTGTGTATTGAGAGAATGTGCACAAGTTTCATGTATGTAAGTGTGCAAATATGTAATGTGAGGATGTACACAAGTATCTTGTATTAGGAGTGAATGTAGGATAGTAAGAGTCATGTAGAGGTGTGCCAGTGTCATAGAGTTAAGGATGCATGTAAGAAGAGAGTGAAGAGTCTAGTATACAATTGGCAAGATGATAAGACAAAGGTCATGGGAGCTATAATATGGAGAGAAATAGTCAAGTACATAAAGAGTCATATTCTATGTCTATATTATGGAGATAAAGCTCCATAAAATGTAAGGGAAAATGGTTTGTAGCGATCACCATATAGCAAACATAGATAATAAAGCCTGTATACAGATTTTGAGCAATGTTTTTGTAAGTATTCTTCATGCATGTACATGAATGATTTTGGCCATTTGCATTCATATTTGATATTATAATTGAATATTATTTCATTATTATATTGGCCTAGATATATCTTTCATTTCTCATATATAATTCTACTCTTGATTAAAGCGAAAAATCGACTAACACAAATATCAATAATATACCAAAAGCAATCAAACACAATGTTGCACACAAATGGAAATTTTATTAATATATGACTAGGGGATCCTAGATCTCCATAATATACAAAAAATATACCCTGAATATGGGATCACAATATGCACTTATTTTGCTCTTGATATTGTATCACAAATTATAGGGCTTTAAACCCTAGTTACAAATAATAATGGTGTGTCTTCATTGATTTTTGCTCCAAATAAGTGTGCGGGTGGGATTGTGTATCCCTATGATACCACCCTAGCTGCAAAAACTTCCAAAATGTAGTTCCTACACCTAAAAACTAAAAAAAAACACAAAAGGGGTTAATAACACTTGTGAGGGCTCCACTGTGTGTCCCTATGAATGATAAAACCTATAAACCCTATGTGTTGTAATATTAAATTGTAAAAACAATGTAAAAAAGTAAATAGGTGCAAAGTAATATTCTACCTTGTTAAGAAAATATTTGTGATGTTGATCTATGCTCCTCTTCTTGTGTTTTGAGGTCTCGCGAACACCCAAAAGCACCCAAGGGATTATGGACTCCAAATCAGCTATGGGAAACATCCAAAAGCCTTTTAGGAGGACTATGAATGTCCAAAAGTGTTCCAAGAATGCTCAACAACATTTTGCAAACTCTGGGAGGCATTCGAGGGTGGATGGAAGTGATGTAAAACTAGATTTGGTTTGCAAGGGTTTTGCAATGATAGAAATAAAAGGTGCGATGGTAGCGGTGAGGGATGAAGATGGTAGCGGTGAGGGATAGTGTTTGGGAGTGGATAGAATGCTTGGATTATTTAGAATATTAAAATTATGGACCTTGATTCATAAAAATGAATCATATTTTATAATATACCCTTGATCATGTTAACATTTCGACGACACCAATGGACAGTCGAGATTAAAAAATGAGGAAGGGTTGATATTGACCTTGCGCATTTGAAATGGATTAATATGGATGGGTGGCTGAGATTAAGTCATGGCAGATGGCTAGGATTTATTCACGTAATTACATATATATTTATTAAATATATATAAATAAAAATAAAAATATTAAATATTAATATTTAAATATATTAACTAAATACATATATATAAATAATGAATGGCTATGATTTGAGGATACAAATGGATGATGAATGGCTATATTTTGGTGTCTAAAAATACCCATTTTGTATCGCATTGCATGGAACACAATGCAGTGCAAAAATAAAAGACACCTAGTTTGGTGTGATGAAGCAACTTTCTTTCCTTGGAGCGCAAAGAAGATCTTGGAGACAAAGAATTTGTTGGTGTAAATTACCCCCTGTAGCCCAAAAATTCTCGCACTCCTTTCCTCTAGGCAAATGGATCCGTGCCTTAGAGGGGAATGGGAGAATAGGTGGTCTACACCTCGAAAGAGAAGTACTTAGTCGTACTTTCTATATATGGTGATTTTTTGACGAATGGGTTTGGGTTCACCAGGAAGCATTTGTGGTTGCTTCCATGCCTAGGTTGTAGGATTTGTTTAGATGAGTTCTTTTTAATCAAATCACACACACCTAAGTTTGGCCAAGATGCAAACTAAACTAAACTACATGCATTTTAACTTCCAATGTGGACAGAGAATACATAAAACAAAATATTTAAATTAATGCAATGCTTGTTGAAGAAATTTCAAACCTTACCTGAATCCGGATGTCTGATGAAGATTCTGTCGCTTGTTGTAGGTCAAAATCATCTCTAATTTTATAGAATCATCTACAATTTGTCAAAATCATCTCTAATTTGACAAAATCATCTCTAATTTGACAAAATCATCTCTAATTTGACGAAATCGTCTCTAATTTGATGAAATAGTCTCGGATTGTCAAAAACCTGCAATAGAACAATTTGATGGCAGAAATGGTGCTACATGCAATTATATGATTACAAATCTAGGATAAAGGCATAGATCAATGATATAGAATGTTTTCTAAATGATCAAAATTAATTCTACTAAGGCAAATGCGATAATTCATAATGACATTATGTAAATTGAAATAGAATGAAGGTGAACACCAAATGCAATACCAAATGCAATGCAAATTGAAATTAAAAGCAAATAGATGCAAACAGAGTTCTGAAGTTGCCCCCAAGTGATCTGGTGATGAAATCATCTCCAATGTGACAAAATCGTCTCTAATTTGATGAAATAGTCTCGGACGATTTCGTACGCTCCAAGACGATGCGCAGTCCAGACCTGCAATAAAATGATGAAAACACAATGCAACAAAGGGGAATTGAAGAGGGAGAGACTCCAATCATTCCATCAGCTAGAGAACTATGGAGTCAAGGGGGTCAGGAGTTAGGAAGCCAGGGTGAATCCAAGAAAATGCCTTGGATTAAATAGGCTTAGGAGTTTGTTTTAGGGGGTTAGGATGCTTCTCCATTTAGGTGATTTTGTGGATTTTAGGACTGTAACCAACATGCCTCCATTAGAACATGCCAAAGATCAGTTGGAGCTAATTTGGTCGCTTTGCTAAGCTAGGAGATTTTCCATTTTGAACAAAATCGTCCAAACGATTTTGTTGCAGGATTTCGGACGATTTCGTCCGATTAGAGATGATATCGTCTAATCAGGGACGATGTCGTCATGTGGTTACAACAAATTTTGTCTTATTATCAAATTAAGAAAATTTCTATTTTGGAAAAAATCATCCAAACGATCTTGCACAGAGTTTGGGATGATTTCGTACGATTAGAGACGATTTTGTCTAATCAGGGACGATACCGTCACATGGTTGCAACAACATTTGTTATTGGCACAAAAATCGAGGAAAACGATGTCAAAATTGGACATATAATATACCATTGGAAAGCTCTTTTCGAGCCCTATCCAATGGTATAAAATTTGAGAAGAATTGATATGATTTGATAGGGTAAAAATTCTCTTGAAGATGACCTTACTTTTCTAGGAGAAAAACTAAGGAAAATGAGTCAATTTTTCATGTCTACATTTTGCCCCCTCTTTGACGTATTTATGAACAATAAATGCGTCAAAGAAAAGTGTAGACACTTGAGTAGAAATGATTATGATTTGACATGGGAAAAAATGGAGTAGATGGTTTAGAATGAATAGTTTATGTGAAATTGATGTTTTAGAAAAATAATTACTAATTTATTGACTAGGATGCCCCCTCGAGTTTTTACACCAAATTCTACGTTTGGTGGAAAACTCGAAATTGATCTTCTTTGTTTTATGTGACTTTGTGTGATTTATTGGATGATTTATTACATTTGCTTATGATGGTTGTGTTACATAATTTCTTGTAGTCATGCTTTGATTTTTGAACATTTTGATCATGCTTAACATAAAAGGAAAATGATTTTGTAAAGTGTGTTTTGAGAAAGATGTTTTTGTATGATGATAGATTTGATGGATTAACAATGAACCTCGAAGGATGTTGTGTTGTTATATGACCGTTGGTGGATATCAATGCTCGCTAGGTCATGAAGCGAATCCTGTTATGAGGAAGTTTTGTATTGCTAATACCAAAATATTGTGTGCTTAAGAATAATCTTAAGGCTTTATGATGAGAAAGAAATGTTTGATGTTGTTTTGAGACAAGATGTTTGATAGATGTTGTGAAAATGTATGAATTTAAGCATGAAAATTTTGAAATATGATTTGCGCTAAGCATATAATTCCTAAGTGTGAAATTATATGAAATAATTACTTAGGAATTATACCATCATCGTGAAAATCAAAATGAAATGCATGATGATATGAAATTATTTGTTCTTTTTAAAATGCAAAGTAATGTAAGATAAATCATTGTGTCACATGTTGGATTATATGATTTTTATGAAAATATATGGACTAATTTTGTGCATGAAAAATTAGAAATATGACTTGCGCTAGGTATATAATTCCTAGTGTGAAAATTGAGAAGAATAATTCCTAGGATTTATACCATCATGGAAGTATGAATGTTATGTATGATAAGTGATTTTGAACTATGTTATTTTTGCAATAAGTTGTTTTGTGAGATTTTTGAAATTTTGGAAATATCTATGTAATGTGTTAATATGAAAGTAATGATAAAATTATGTTTTATAGCAAAAATTTCAAAGAAATATTTTAAATTATTTCAAAGATAAAGTCAAATTTATCAAGAACCTAGTGTGTGATTGTGTGAGTTCATTATCCATTTTGATTCATCATAATGACACAAAATCTCTCAAGGATCAAATGTGTGTGCTTTGTAATGTTCATTTACCAATTTTGAGTAAGGTAGTGATGCAAGAGAACTTGAATGAACCAATGTGTGTGCAAGTGAAGGGTTCATTAACCATGATTTTTGTGCATGAAATCGTACCAGACTACTATGTAAGTCAAGTCATCAAAAGCTAGCTAATCCACAAGCGGACATAGGTCTGTACAAAAGAAGGTCGCTAATGTGATAGACATGTCGCCACGCGAAAAGGAATTACCCAATGTCAAGCAAGTTGGGCACAAATCACCTGTTATGGGGCTTACCTCATGATTTTCGAATAACTGAGAATTCCAGGGATTCAAGCTCATTCACCCTTCTTTTCTTCACTTTCAAGGGGTAGGGATTTTGTTCATTTTGTTTTGAACAAGGGGATTTTATTGCTTTTCTTTTTCTCTTTTCGTTCTCTTTTTATTTTTTTCTCTTTCTTTTTCTTTTGATTTTTGACTTTTTCTTTTCTTGATTTTTCTTTTGGGATACTTGCTCGGATTGGCTGTAGAGCAAGGGATTTTTATTCGGGCAGGGGTGAGCTTGTCCTTTTGCCAATTCTCAAAAATTCTAGACCATGCGCATGATAGGATAGCAGGGGAAACTTTTCGCTCAAGAGACTAAGACTACTATGTAGTATCATTTTTTGAATTTGCAACAAATCATTTTAATGTGTAAAAGTGTACTTGGTTCAAGAAGTAGCAAGATCATTTCCCAAAACTCAAAATATTATTTAGTGAAATAGTGATCTTCGATACAAGAGAGATTTATAATCATAGTGATAAAATCAAAATAATTAATTTGTGAAATTAAGTGTATGGTTCAAGATAACTTTTGAATTAATCTGAAATAAAGGAAAATATAGCTTCAAAATTTTGAAATACAACAATAAATAACAATGCAGAATGATTTGAAATAATTTTGAGATTTTGATACTTTTTTATTTTTTTAGTTGTTTTATTTGATTTTTATTTTTTTGATTTTTTACTTTTGATGATGGAATTGGTGGTATATACAAGATGATCTATATACACTATATGAGATGATTTGCGTATAGCATGTCTAAGGTGGCTTCAAAATCAAAAGAGGTTTTGAAGGATAATTTGGTTGTAGTGTATGTGATTGAAGTTGATTTGTTGATAGTTGAGATTGTTGTGATGAAGGATGATAAATAGATGTAGATGAAGAAAAGAGAAGGGGGAGGGAAGGGAGAGATAGATGAAGAAAAGTGATTGATAGGAGGTAGTTGTGACAATGGAGAATGTATAGAACTTGATGTTTCAACCGTTAAATATTCTTCAAATGGTGTTGGGTCACCATGTATGGTAACAATTTTATTTGCAAGTTTAAACTTCAAACATTGATGAAGAGTGGAAGGGACAACCCTCATCGTATGAATCCAAGGACTTCTGAGAAGTAGGTTGTAAGGTGAAGGGCAAGATGCTACATAAAACAAAGTATCCAGGATCTTGGGTCCACTCTTAAGGGGAAGAATTATAGTGCCTCGAGCTTCTTGAATTTCATTGTTAAAATATTTTATAATAACATTTGATTCATTGAGATCTTCTTCCTTTAATCCGAGTTTTTGGAATAATTGATAAGTGCATAAATTAAGAGAGGAGCCATTATCTACCATGATAGTTTTAATAGATGTTTCTTTAATAAATCCTGTAATGTAAAGAGAGGAGTCTTCTTGTGGAGTAGAGGAAGGAATCTCCTCATCATAGAATGAAATATGGTTAACCTCAAGAGGGCTTACACCATTAATTGTGTTCTTAGGGAAAAGATCATGAGGAACAAATTGTTGGCTAAGTATCTTGAACAAAGTTTCCCTATGAACATGAGAACTTTGTAATACTTCTAAAAGGGATATCTTTGCTTGAGGATTAATCACTTGTTTTTGGCTATCAAAGTGGATTTCAGATTGAGATTTTGATGCTAAAGATGGGCTTTCTATGCTTACATTCCATTTTGGATCATTCTCTAGAGCCAAAGATAGTTTTGAAGGTTGGTCAAATGAGGAATCCATCTCTTGAATATCAAATTGAGTTGATTGAACTTGAGGTTGCTCATTTGTAGTTTCTATTACAATATTAGTGATATCATTGTGATGGGACATATTAAGATGCAATATTTGATTGGTTTCCTATTGTTGATAATTGAATAGGGGTTCTTGGGAGATCCCCATGTCTTGATTGATTATGGGTATTTGTTGTGTAGGAGTTTGATTGTTTATTGGAGATTTATAATCAGTTGTAGATTGTAATTCCTTTATAGTGAAAAGACCCTCATCAATCAAATCTTGAATTGCACATCTTAAACTTCTACATTTTTGTGTCATATGTCCATCCATTCTATGATATTCACAATGTAGCTCAGGTTTATACCAATTTGTTGTGGTATCAGGTTGTCTTATGGGAGGGAACTCAATCCTATTTGTATCAAGTAAATGCTTGAGAATTATATCCATTGGTTGATTGAGCTTAGTAAATTTACGTGGTGAAGGTTTTCGAGAGGCTTTTGATAATAGTCTTAGGCATTCAGCCATAAAAGGACTTAATGGTTTATTACCTCTTTTTTCTTTATTATGGGTAGAATGATGATAGGAAGATTGTGAAGTATGATGTGAGTGCATGGTAGGATTGGAAGAAGAAGTATTTTCTTGTTGAAATGGATGTGTTGTGTTGAAAGAAGAATGTTGAAATGGTGGAGAAGGATTGTATGTGGATCGATAGGCATAATATGGATATGTGGGAGAAAATATAATATCATTATGAAGAGGATTGGAAAAGGGATTGTCTTGTTGGGGTAAGGATGAAAAATGAGAAAAGTGTGATAAAGGTGATGTTGAATATGGATGAGGTTGGTCATAATCAACAAATGCATTTGGCTGAATTTTCCCAACATTACTGATGGGCTCATATTGATTTGAGTTAAGACTCATGGTTTCTTTAGTACTTCTAAAAGTAATATTTGGTATCTAAAATTTAGAATTGAATCTAAAACATACAAATTTGAAATGATGATTTTGTTGTTGTTTTTCTTGTATATATATTTTTTGTTTTTTGATGTTTTTGAATCAGAAAGATGCCTATGTTATTCACGTCGGGTTCACCAAAGAATGTAGCCCAAAAATTTCTACACTCCTTTCCTCTAGGCAAATGGATCCATGCCTCAGAGGGGAATGGGGGAATAGGTGGTCTACACCTCAAAGAGAAGTACTTAATCGTACCTTCTATATATGGTGATTTTTTGATGAATGGGTTTGGGTTCACCAGGAAGCATTTGTGGCTACTTCCATGCCTAGGTTGTAGGATTTGTTTAGATGAGTTCTTTTTAATCAAATCACACGCACCTAAGTTTGGCCAAGATGCAAACTAAACTAAACTACATGCATTTTAACTTCCAATGTGGATAGAGAATACAGAAAATAGAATATTTAAATTAATGCAATGCCTGTTGAAGAAATTTCAAACCTTACCTGAATCCGAATGTCTGATGAAGATTCTATCGCTTGTTGTAGGTCAAAATCATCTCTGATTTTACAGAATCATCTGCAATTTGTCAAAATCATCTCTAATTTGACAAAATCATCTCTAATTTGACAAAATCGTCTCTAATTTGACAAAATCATCTCTAATTTGATGAAATAGTCTCTAATTTGATGAAATAGTCTCGGATTGTCAGAAACCTGCAACAGAACAATTTGATGGCAGAAATGGTGCTACATGCAATTATATGATTACAAATCTAGGATAAAGGCATAGATCAATGATATAGAATGTTTGCTAAATGATCAAAATTAATTCTACTAAGGCAAATGTGATAATTCATACTTTAAATAATGACATTATGTAAATTGAAATAGAATGAAGGTGAACACCAAATGCAGTAATTAAATGCAATACCAAATGCAATGCAAATTGAAATTAAAAGCAAATAGATGCAAACAGAGTTCTGAAGTTGCCCCCAAGTGATCTGGTGATGAAATCATCTCCAATGTGACAAAATCATCTCTAATTTGATGAAATAGTCTCGGACGATTTTGTATGCTCCAAGACGATGCACAGTCCAGACCTGCAATAAAATGATGAAAACACAATGCAACAAAGGGGAATTGAAGAGGGAGGGACTCCAATCATTCCATCAGCTAGAGAACTATGGAGTCAAGAGGTTAGGAGTCAGGAAGCCAGGGTGAATCCAAGAAAATGCCTTGGATTAAATAGGCTTAGGAGTTTGTTTTAGGGGGTTAGGATGCTTCTCCATTTAGGTGATTTTGGTGGATTTTGGGACTGTAACCAACATGCCTCCATTAGAACATGCCAAGGATTAGTTGGAGCTAACTTGGTCGCTTTGCTAAGCTAGGAGATTTTCCATTTTGAACAAAATCGTCCAAACGATTTTGTTGTAGGATTTCGGATGATTTCGTCCGATTAGAGACGATATCGTCTAATCAGGGACGATGTCGTCGTGCGGTTACAACAAATTTTGTCTTATTATCAAATTAAGAAAATTTCTATTTTGGAAAAAATCGTCCAAACGATCTTGCACAGAGTTTGGGATGATTTCGTATGATTAGAGATGATTTTGTCTAATCAGGGACGATACCATCACATGGTTGCAACAACATTTGTTATTGGCACAAAAATCGAGGAAAATGATGTCAAAATTGGACATATTATATACCGTTGGAAAGCTCTTTTTGAGCCCTATCCAATGGTATAAAATTTGAGAAGAATTGATATGATTTGATAGGGTAAAAATTCTCTTGAAGATGACCTTACTTTTCTAGGAGAAAAACTAAGGAAAATGAGTCAATTTTTCATGTCTACGGTGAAGCAGCTTTCTTTCCTTGTAGCATAAAGAATATATTGAAGACAAATAATTTGTTGGTGTAGCTTATCCCCTCAATTGACGAATGAGTTAAAAATGAGTCTCACAAGCCAATTGATAAAATTATGGGTAATGATGTAGGTGAATGGTGTAAGTGGAAGTGTATGATGTAAATGTAGATGATATGAATGATGTAAATATGTATGAATATGAATGATGCTATTTTTACCCCAATGAATAAATGGGTGTTTTTATAATGCAAGTGGTTGATTCTATTTTTGCCCCAATAGAGAAGGGATTTTTGCCAAGTGTGGATGTAAATGAATTCTATTTTTGTCCCAACAGAAAAGGGATTTGTGCCAAATGCAGATGTATGATGAATGATGTAAATAAATTCTATTTTACCCCAATATAAAAGGGGTTTTTTCCAAATGTATATGTATGATGTGAATGATGTATCCTGATGTGGGAACTCAAAATCAAATTTAGTTACCCCAAGTTTGGGGTGATTCCATGCTATTGGAAAACATGTCAATTGATGTCATTGAAATACAAAGTGATGAGAATACAAAAATAAAAAGAGTCAACCTTGGAGGGTCAGCTAGTAACTGTGGGATAATTCCCTTAATTGGAACTAATCAACCTAGGAAGGGCCTATGTCCATGATGATTTTCAATGTAAAAGAAATGTTGATATGTGATTTGTCCGTGTTTCAAGCCCCATGAACAAGGCCATCAATGATAGTGTTTTGAGCAAGTTAACTTGGGCATAGTCTCACTTGAGAAATGAGTAACCCAAAATGATTTTGTGTTCAAAAAAGAGGATGTTGAATGATGATGGAAAAGTTTCCTTATGGTGATTTACTCATCTTACCAAATTGCATGGACAACCAATCGTTGCAATCACCAAGGGAGTAGAGTAGACCACTAGATACGAGGTTCACTCAAAATTGTAGATGAATTTGGAAAATATTCAATGCAAATGCAATGGTTTATGAATTTGAGATGAAAATGTGCTGATGAAGAATCCATTGATGATTGGATTGCATGAATTTGTGAAGTTTTGCATTGTTTTGGAGCATTTTTAAAAGCAAATTTGGACAATTTTATGACTTTTTGGTCGCAAACAAAAGTTAACCACCCAAATAAATCCATGTTACCACAAAGAGTGGTGAAATTATGGGATGGATGATTAGAATGATGAATGTGGTCATTTTTTGAAAACTTGGACCATTTTGAGGAATTTTGAATTTTGTAATGTGATTTTTCAACTTTTGGTCGCAAGCAAAATTAAGTGCCCAAATAAGTTTGGACTTTCACAAAACATGATATTATGATAAAATGAATGCATGGATGAAGTATGGAATGATTTTTTATGGGTAAGATACATTTTGAGGCCCTTTTGACACCTTTTGCAATATTTTTAGGTCAAATGCCTCCCAAAGTTCATGTTTGGATAGATGCATGCAATCATCTACCATGCTGCAAATTCTAGTAAGTGTTTTGGTGCACCTGGGAAATACCCAAGGGCATTTAAGTGCACTCCAAATATTTTATAAAAGGGCTGTAGGGGCTAATTTTATTTCATTCTTGCATTCACAAGTTTCAAAAACTGCATCTGAAGGAGAGTGAGTGAGTGAAGGAGTGTGGTGGAGTGAAGGCCATGGTGATGGAGGGAGTGGATGCAACAATAGGAGCAGAGATGCAGGTGGTTGAGGTAAGTGCCCTTGGCACTCTTGTTTGGACTTGTGTAATTTTTTTTAATAATGAATATGGCATTAATGTGTTTGCATTGGTGTTTTTTTTGTGCTGTAGTTGAGGATCTTGGAGGCTTGACATAGGCTCTCACCTATCATACCAAGGGAGATAAAGGCACTACAGTTAGAGCATTGGGAGTGGTTTTAGACCGTGGGGCTGGCTGGAGCTGCACGGATTGAGGTGGTGAGGGCTAATGAGGGGTATCTCTTTGCCTTGGCAGAGAGATGGGATCCAAATAAGGAGACTTTTTAGCTCCCGATTGGTGAGGTGATAGTGACACTCAAGGATGTATACCGTATTCTCCGAGTGCTAGTGGAGGGGTTACGTGTTGAGGTTAGACACGATAAGGGGCATGGGATGAGTTGGATATTTGGATATCTATGGAGGGGTGTGAGTGTGAAGGATGGAGGGATCATGTAGTTGGCCATGAATGCCAAGAAGGAGTTGGAGGTATTGCCCACCTTGGTCATGTTCTTGTTGTCCAACATAGGGCACCTAATAGCACTCACTATCGATTCTCATGGAATATGATTAGGTTGGTGTATGATATGATTGATGAGCCTCATGTGTATGTATGGGTGTTTTTTTTGCTAGCTCAGATGTACTTGGATCTGTATAAGGTGAGGAGGCAAGGGTGAAAGGGGTTAGGTTGCAGTGTATTGTTGCAGTGTTGGGGGCAGGAGCACTTTAGTGTAGCTCAGCCTATGGGCCTACCTAGTGAGGCATGGGATGGGGAGAAACCCTATGCTTTGATATGGTGAGTATTTGAGGAGTTTCATTTGAGTTGTCCTAGCTATTGTGGCTAGGAGTACAAAGATCTCTGGGTAGGTTTGACACCTGATCAGGTGCATTGGAGACCGTGGCAAGGTGCTAGTTGGACTAGTGATAGGGAGAAGCTATGAAGAATACTCTAGGCTAGCTAGGTTTTTGGATGGCATGGGAGTGAGGTGGAGCTTATCTAGTTCTTATGGGTGCTATGGTAGTATAGGCTATAATATGGGATTCTCGAGCTAACGGTGCTATACGAGCATCATCATGATGAGATGATCCTGCCTTATGTGACAGAGTGGTGGGTGACCTATGAGGATGACAAGAAGATAGATCTCCTAAATGTGGATGATACATGGACTACTACTACGTATGATGTATGGTTAATTTTACAACCACCATGGGTACCTAGTTAAGCAGTGGATGAGGACAATGGGGATGATGATGAGGCAGAGGCAAAGGTGGAGTAGACTCCCCATCATCAAATATATCATATATCTGACAATGGCAAGAGGTAGGCGATGGATGTAGCAGAGTAGCCTCTATACATTGGAGGTTATGGTGATGGAATGGATAGTATGGAGTAGGTTCTAGAGAGACCTCTAGGTTAGAGTGAGGAGGAGAGGGTTGAGCTCGATTCAGAGTGGGATTAGATCTAACAGATTGTGGTAGAGCGAGATGTAGAGATTTTAGCACAAGATGCAGAGATAGCTTGGCTATGGATGGAGCTAAAGGTATGGATGGCTACAGGTGGAGGTGAGGATAGGATTATGAGGCTCTAGGTAGAGCTAGCACATAGGGAACATTGTTAGAGGTATGATATACTATGCCTTCGATCCTAAGAGGGATACATCCAAGAGTTAGAGGATCTATTAATGCAGCACCACAATGGGCTATCAAATCAACCCTCTTCCTCTATAGTGGGTTATGTTAGGCATAGTGACTCTAGGTATAGTGACTCTAGGTCTAGGGCTCCTTCAAGGTCACATAGGGGTCTACTTTTGGACATTAGCTAGTGCTTAGATACACTTTTGTGTATATGAGCCTTGGTGCTCCATTGTATATAGCCTTCGAGCATTCATTATAAAATGTGATTATATATATACATGGATTTTTCTTTTTGTGTTATGTGTAAATGCATGTGTGAATGTATGTGTAAGTGTATGTATAAATGCATTGTATGGATGACAATATAAATGCTTTATGTAGATGCAAGTGAACTAACACTCTAATGATCATTTGTAATTTAGATTTTTCTTGACCATTGTTGATCATTGTTGTTTAATCAAGGGGTACCAAAATGGTGGTGTGTGAAATGGAAGACTCATGTAATGATATGGATGTTGATATGGATGTTGTTGGCTTATGAATAACTTATTTTTTTGCAGAGACTCAGACATACTAGTGATTTCAACCAAACTCCCTAAGTTCTATCTAAATTCTCTAAGATCAAATGTGTGTGCATGTGAGATGTTCATTTACCAAATCATGAGCGTGGTAAGGACTCAAAGAAATTGAGAACCGATGTGTGTGTAAGTGTTATCATTAACCCATCTTGAGTAAATTGAGATTAAACCTGTCATGAAGGAGACCAAGAAGCTAGCTTGTCCTTATGTGCGGTCAGAGGTCTCTTCAAGAGAGACGTGTTGCCATGCATGAGCGTACTCCACTGTCAACCAAACATCTATAGCCCAGGTGGAGAATAGCTCCATAGTCCAATAATATGATCTCTAAGCTTTGGGGATTCATATTACCTAACCATTTGACTAGAAATTTAGTTCTATCCTTACAACTTGAGTATCTATGATGTGTGATGTGTAAAATATTTAGAGCTTTGGGGAATCAAATTCTCAACCGAAGTGTGATGATAATTTTACCCTATCCTTACTACTCATTATTTTGTTTGGAAATGATTGTGATAGTTGTGAAAACCACTATTTTTTATTTTTGGACTATGTGCATAATGGGACAGGTGGAGATGACTTTTTTGCTTCAAGGTTCAACCCAATCATGGTATTATGTCTCTTTGACACAAGATATTTTTAGTATTTGTAACATGTGGTTGGGTCAAGAGTGTTAGATTCAATACCAAAACTCAAGATTTTCTTAGTGAGAATGTGACTTGGTCCTAGAGAAATTTTGATGTGTATTGGAGGTTGCTTAAAATACTAGGAGTGGATGAGTGATCAAAAACACCTAGGGGTAATGAAGTGATATTGCAAATGGTAAATTGACTTGTGAAGTGGTGTAATGAAATGGATGTAGACTTGGGGGTGCCCTTGATTAAGGCAACAAGATTTATTGGATCAATTATTATCTAAACTGAATAAATGACCTCCTAATATGAAATGAAATGTGTGAAAATGTAAATGAATGTGAATGTGGGATGAATGTATGAGATGCAGTGGATATGCATGTTGTTTTTGTGTTTGTTTTTTCTATCCATGTATATATACATATATAAATCATATTAAGCATAGAATGCTTTCAAGTGCATGATGTTAAGTGGTTTGAGCTTTTCAACTACCTCTAGATTGGCAAGCCTATAAGTTCCTTGACCCATTTTTTGAGTGACAATATATGGACCTAGCCAATTTTCCATGAGTTTATCACGAAGGTGCGATAATGCATTGATGTTTTGTTGATTCTCCTTAAGAACAAGATCTCCTACTTGGAATTCACGTAGATGAACTTTGGCATTGTAATAATGCTTTAGGCGGTCCTGATAAACTCATAAATGCTCTAAAGCATTGAATCACCTTTCATAAAGAAGCGTGAGTTAGTCAAAATATGCTTGTCTAGCAGTATCATTATCTATGAATTCCTGTGATAAAATCCATAATGAGGGGATCTCAAGCTCAAGAGGCACAATTGCTTCGGCTCCATAGACCAATGGTGTTGCCCTAGTAGGAATGTGGATGCTTGTTTGATAAGCCCATAATACCAAGGGTATTTGAGTATGCCAATCCCGATGATTTTCTTTGGCTAGTTTGTTGAGAATAGCAATTAAGGTCTTGTTGGTAGCCTCAACTTTTCCATTTGTCTGTGGGTAGTAAGGAGTCAAGAAACTATGTTGGATATTATATTTCTTGCAAAGTGCTTGAACGTACTTGTTTTTGAAAGACTTGTCATTATCAAATATGATTTTTGAGGGAATACTAAAACAATAAATGATATGATGAAGTATATTCTCCACAATTCGAGGTCCTATTGTATTGGTTAGAGGAATTACCTCAACCCACTTTGTGAAGTATTTAGTGGTCGTGATGATGAATGTATATTATCCCGAGGAAGAAGGTGAGATTTTTCCAATCAAATCAAGACCCCATTTTGAAAAGGGCCAAAGGCTTTGAATAGGTCGTAATGCTTGTGATGGCAGATGAGTTAAATTAGTATGTTGTTGAAATTTTTAACAATGCTTGATGTAAGTGCAACAATCACGTTCCATGGTGGGCCAATAGTAACCCATGCATAGAATACACTTTACAATGGCCATTCCACTAAAATAACCACCATAAGTACCATCATGAGCTTCAACTATGGCTCTTTATACCTCTATCAATTCGAGACAATGAATGAGGACTCCATCATAACCACATCGATACAACACGTCCCCCAAGAGAGTAAAACGAGTTACCTTTTTCTTGAAAGTGTGTTTAGCAATATGTGACATATCTAATGGGAGTGTTCCAAACTTGAGGAAGGCTATTATTTGGTTGGACCAAGGCTCATACGACTCTGTATGGATAAAGCAAATGTCCTTCTCATCCTTAGATTCAGCATGAATAATTGTAGATTTAGAGATCATTGTGACAATGAGTGGTTGTACCTCTCCTACAAAGTTCTTTGGAATCAATGATCCTAGAGAGGCCATCACATCTACAAATCTATTAGTCGAACGTGGTAAACTATCAATTTCATACCAATAAAATTTAGTGAGCAATGACATTGCTACTTCATGGTAAAGCTTTATTACTGGTTCCTTGCATTGGTATTCTTCGTTTATTTATTGAACAATAAGTTGGGAGTCATAAAATATCCCAATACGCTTTATGCCCATAGCTATGGCTACTTGAAGACCTAAGATTAAGGCTTCATACTCTGCATTGTTGTTTATGCATTGAAATTCAAGTTTGAAAGATAGGGGAATAGGTACCCCCTGTGGTGTATGAAACACGACTCCAACACCTTGACCTTTTTTGCACTTAGAACCATCAAAGAATAGTGTGATATCAACATCTTCCTCCGGAATGACATCTTATTCTTGTTCAGTGATAGTGAATACCGAATCATCTGGGAGCTCAATAATCAAGGTTTGATCACTAGGAAGTGGAGCTTCTACAAGTTGATCGGCTATGACCTAACCTTTAATGGATTTTTGGTTGATGAACTCAAGATCAAATTCAGTGAGAAGCATTATCCATTTTGTGATGTGGGTGTTATTGTAAGTACAAGACATCATGTAATGCAGAGGATTTTTAAGAGCTATGACATATGTGGTGAGACTAAGCATATAATATCTGAGTTTCTTAGTGGTAAAAACCACTGCCAAGCATAATTTTTCCACGTAAGCATATCTGGTTTCATATCTTACTAATGTTTGACTAATGTAGTAGACAACTTGCTCTTGATTTTTTTCATTCTTTTGTGCAAGAATTATCCCTAATGCAAAGTCCATTGTTGAAACATAAATATGGAAGGGGACCCCCATATGAGAAGGAGTTAAGACTAGTGGAGAAGCCAGGTATTGCTTGATGTCATCTAAAGCTTTCTGGCACTCATCTATCCATGAAAATATCACCCCCTTTTGTAGCAGGTGATTGAATGGGCTGCATTTATTAGAAAGTTGTGCAGTGAAACGATGGATCGATTGGATATTTCCTTGTAAACTACGCAACTCCTTCAAGTTTTTTGGGGGAGGCATCTCCATGATGGCCTTGACTTTGTTTTGGTCCACCTCAATGTCTCTTTTGGAGATAATGAATCCTAGTAGTTTGCCTAAGGTGATACCAAAGACACACTTTTTGGGGTTCAACCTTACATTATGCTCTAGAAGTCGATAAAATACTTTTTCCAAGACACCAATGTGCTCTTGTCGGGTTTTGGATTTTTCCAAGAGATCATCCACATAATATTTGATGATCTTGTGCATGTAATCGTGAAAGATGTATGTCATGGCACGTTGATAAGTGGTAGCTATTTTTTTGAGGCCAAAAAACATCACCTTGTAACAAAAATTTCCCCAAGGTTTAGTAAATGTTTTTGTGTATTGGTCATCAGGATTGATTCCTAAAAAATTATCCATTAGAGAAAGCATTTCATGGTCAAGGCAAGTGTTGACAAGAGTATCTATGTGTGTTAGAGGAAATTCATCCTTAGGACATGCTTTTTTAAGATCTCGAAAGTTAGTGCAAAAACATATCACCCCGTTAGGTTTGCGAATGGGTACCATGTTTGAAATCCACTCAGGATAATCAAGGGGTTGAATGAAACCCACATCTAAAAGCTTTTGAAGCTCTTATTTGACCATGATGGCAATGGTGGGATGCATCTTTCTTAATTTTTATTTGATCGAGCTTAGCATCAATGTGCAAGGTGAGATTATGGACAACCAAGTTAGGGTCAAGACCAAGCATGTCTTTGTAGGACCTTACAAAAATACCCTTCTTCTTGAGGAGGGCAATTAATTGGTCTTATTCATTGACGGATAAAAGTTTTCCAAGTTTGATGATTTGAGGATTGTCTATGTCTAAACTAAGGTTCACATCGATGGTATCTTCAATAGACATATGAGAACCTTCCTCAAGCTAATGGGGTGTTTGTATCAGATGAATGCCATCTATGATGTTATCAAACTCTTCTGACATAGTATCTTCCATGTCTACCTGGAAAACCTCAGGATCTAAAGGCAAAGGTGAAGGCAAAGGGGTAGGCGATGGATGAATGTAGTTGGATGAAGCCCTTAACAATTCCTTAGAAAGGATGAATTTAGAAAAGGATGGAGGTAAGGAAATATGATCCATATCAATAAGGCTCATGTCAATTGGAATTGGCTTTGCCAAATCATATGGATTATGGAGTAGGGTGAATAAGTCAATAGGATTCATGTTAACTTAAAGGGGAAACTAGTGGTTGGCAATGTGAAGGATGGATAAATCCTAACTACTGGAACCGATGCAAGAACTCTAGGAACCTGAACAACATCAAGCAACACAAATAAATACAATAGGTAAAAAGCCATGCACATGCAATGCAATGATATTTTTTTTTAATTTTTGTGTGTGTATTTGTTTTTATTTGTTATGTACATTTATTACAAAATTGTTTGGTAAGGTGGATCAATAAAGTGGAGGTGGTTCATCGATTGGTTCAACTCGCTTTTTAGGAAGGAACAAACAAAATATGGGCTGATGGATGGGGAACGTTATGAGGTAATACTCGTCATGTTCGGTGAGTGGAGTGATGGGTGTTGATTCCTCATCAGATTCATCAAAAACTATCGATATAACATCATATTCTTCATAGATTTCCTCCTCAAATTCATCGATGTGATGGGTTTCTTCTTCTGAATTCAAATGGAGATTTTGAAAAGATTGTTCAAAATAAGTGGAAGAATGAGAGTGATAGCATAAACCTAAATGATCATGCACTTCTCGATATAAATTATCTATGATCTTGTATGTTCCCTATTCATGTCATTCCAGGTCATATCCTTACCAGTTGACCCGATGGAAGTATCAGGATGGAAAACTTGACATGTGTTGTATATTTGCAAGGGTTGGTTGTTTGGGTTCATCTAGAGAAGATGGATTGGATGATGAATCAATCCCCCCATACATAAAATTGATGTTGTTAGGCATTGAACCCATGTTATACCCACTTATATAGATAAGGGTGGATCGCGTGGGTGATCATAATCCCTAGCGGTTTGGATTCTAAACGGTGTAACAGTAATGTCTTAGACCATGTATTCACTAATACCAGGACTAGTGAGGTGGATTTCAACTTGGGATGATGTGGGGGTGGTTGTGGAAGGTTCATTATTGGCTTGTGGCTCTGATAATGGGAGAGGTGTGGGTTGGAAAGGTATTTCACTATTCGTTAATTCAAATTGTGCGACATCAAATAACATCGTGATCGCTATTTTGTAAATAAAAAAATCAACTAACACAAATAACAACAATGTATCAAAAGCAATCAAACACAATATTGCACAAAATGAAATATTGTATTGATATATGATTAGAGGAGCTTGGATCTCCATAATGTACAAAAAATATGCCTATAATATGGGGTTACAATGTGCTCTTATTTCGCTCTTGATATTGTATTACAAAGGATAGGGTTTTTAACCCTAGTTACAAAGAATAGTGGTGTATCTTCATCGACTTTTGCTCCAAATAAGTGTGTGTGTGGGCTTGTGTATCCCTACGAGACCACCCTTGTTGAAAGAGCTTACAAAAGTATAATTCCTGAACTTGCAAATAGAAAAAAAAATACAAAAAGGGTAAATAGAACCTGTGAGGACTCCACTATGTGAGGCCCTGTGAATGATAAAAACCTACAATTCCTAAGTGCTGCAATATTAAACTGTAAAAAAAATATAAAAACGTAAATAGATGCAAATGAATATCTTACCTTGTCAAGAAAATAGTTGTGATGTTGATCTATGCTCTTGTTTCTATGTTTTGAAGTCGCATGAACGCCCGAAAGCACCCGAGGGCTTGTGAACTATAAAGCTACTGTGAGAGATGCCTAGAAGCATTTTGTGAGGACTGTGAATACCCATCAGCATTCCATGAATACTCAGTAGTGTTCTGCAAACTCTGGTAGGCTTCGAGGGTGGATGGGAGTGATGTAGAACCAGATATGGTTTGTGAGGGGTTTTCAATGGTAGAAACAAAAGGTGGGATGGCGACAACGAGGGAAGGAATATGGTAGCAAAATTGATAGAGTTTAGGAATAGATAGAATACTTGGATGCTCTCGAATGTTAAAATTATAGACCTTGATTCATAAAAATGAATCATCTTTTATAATATGCCCTTGATCATATTAGGGATTCGATGACACCAATGGATGGTCAAGATTACAACATGAGGAAGGGTTGAGATTGATCTTGAGGATGTGGCATGGATTAAGATGGATGGGTGGTTGATATTAAGTCGTGTTAGATGGCTAGGATTTATTCACATAAATAAATATATATTTATATAAATATATATATATATATATATATATATATATATATATATATATTAAATAAATACATAAATATATATATATATAAATGAATGGCTATAATTTGAGGATACGAATGGATGATGAATGGCTAGATTTTGGTGTCTACATGATTATTGATATTTTGACCTATAATATTGTGGCTTATTTATATTGGGACTTGTGATATTTTGAGATAGTTATGCTTAAAATCCAACACACCTAAAGGAAACCTTTACATAGTCACGGTACTAAGTATATTTCCATTTCCTACTTCAATTTCCATGTTGTCCAAAAGCCCTTCCCTCAAATCCATTTCAACCAAAATTCTTATTATAGTTCTAAAAGAGTTGGTTAAAGTACAATCATCCATTTTTATGAAGGATCCTATTCTATTCCCAATTTTCTTTAGAATATTTAATGACCACAACTCTAATGGTAGTATTGTAAATCTAACCCATATGGTTTGAATTGATGATATTTTCCTCTGTGGATCAAAACATGGAGTCCATTACCTCAAATATAGTGTAGATGGACCCTAAAACCATTTTCTAATTAAGTATGAGTCATGCATATTTAGCCATTTGAAGTGTGAAGGCCAACCATCCTCTGACCTATAAATAAAATCTTAGGACATATACAAGAATAGGACCTCAAACTTTGTCAATCCACTTTCCTACTATTTATTTTAAGCATAATATTCCATAAAACCTTCTAATAAGGGTTTTATCTTCCATTTCCAAGACTTGTCTTAGAAGAGTATCCTCCCCCAACACTATATTTACCCTTACCTTCTTCCACTTTACATATTCTTCCTTCTTTTAACACTGGAAATTTCCTTAGTTTTATTAGTCTTGACTAAGTTGTTTTCCCTATAATTTCTTCTAAGTATAGTCTTTGGTTATGGGTTCTTGATGGTGATTCTTCACTAGGGTTTTTCTCCTTAGTCCTTTGATTTCCTTGGTTATATAACTCTAATAGTATTATCTCTAACAATACTAGTTCATTCTTAGCTTATAATTTTATTATCCCTATCATTCCTCCACATGTTCAACAACTCTTCATTTGTAGGGAAAATCTCATTAATTTTCAAAATTTCTTCTGTGAAATCTACGGATTACATTTCTTCCTCTTCCCAATAGTATTTCAAATCCTATGTGAATTTTCCATATTTCATCAAAAACTATTCCATATTGTACTTTTGATTTTCAAAATTGTGCTACTTACAAAAAATATAAATTTCATTTTAATCCATTCCATTTATCCTCCATGCAAACATAACATTGAAGCAAATGTCCAATATTTAAATATCAATAATACATCTAGTATATAAATTGAACTTTTTGGGCGAACCTTACACCAAAATCAACATCAACCCCCAAAAATTCTCTTCGCAAGCATAACATAAATTTTACTTCAATGGAATTAAATATTAGAATATCCACACTAAAAGCTTCATGAATTATATAACATATTTGAATTATACATACCTAGAACTAAAAGGAATAGGACTATTGCCTTCCATGATCCCTCTCTCTATTGCCTCTTCTTTTGGTGATGGAAGAGCATGCAAGAACAAACCTTAGGTAATAATTATCTCCTCAACAAATCCTCTTCAAATATTTTAATTTTTTCATGAAGTAGTAACTTGTGTAGCTTATATCATCAAGTAGATCCTAACTTTATATATTCAATATATAATTTTTCTTCAAAAAATAACAGGTGATAAGCCTAGTGTATCTAAGTTTCATATCTTTGGATCCACTACATAGGCTCATATTTCCAAATATATACAAAATAAGGTTGATGCCAAGATTTATCTTTGTGTTCTTGTGGGGTGTTTTGACACCTATAGGACTTATAACTTGTTTATCCTATAAATTATGAGGTCATTATTCATAAAAATTTGATCTTCAATGAGGTGCTTTCATCCACTTCTTCTAGAATATTTCTTATTCTTTTGATCAATGATTTTCTTCATGAGGTTCCTTTAGTGGTTCTTATTTCCCCTTCTAATATTAGTATTGGTTCTATTCTAGTTATTCCAACTTATTTACCTCCTAGTATTAGATTATCAACAAGTTCTACTAATATAACTTATCTTCTTTCAAACCCTTTTCCAACACTTAATCCAATTCTAAATCCTGTATTTAGTGATATTGATTCTTTGATTTCTTGTGTGATAGTGTTGGATGTTGAGGTGGATAGTGATATTGGGATTGATAATCTAGTATTGTATTCTAATGTTACATCTATGTAGGATGTACCACAATGTTCCACAATTTAACTAATGCTCAAGTGAGCCCAAATTTTACTTTAGGATGTTCATCCCATTATATCTTAAGAGTGAAATTGGAGCACCCCATATCAAGATATATCATTGAGATTTGATAATGCTAGAGACCCCCTTACTTATTATTAGGTTAAGGATTATCTTGATTGGAAGGATGTTATGCTTCTCCAATATGAGTCATTTATGAATAATAAGCTATTGGAGCTTATTCATATTTATAAAGGTAAGAGTATTGTTGGTTATATATGGTTTTACAATACTAAATATACTTCTAATGGTAAAGTGGAGAAGCACAAGGTATGCCTTGTTTATAATGAATTCTATCAAAAGGAGGGGGTTAACTACTTAAATACCTTTAACCTTGTAAAATGGATGAACTTTTTTGAATGGTTCTCTCTATTGATACTTATTATGGATGAGGGTTTATCTAATAGATGTGAAGAGTGCCTTTCTTCATAGATATCTTGAAGAGGATATTTATATAAGATAAACATATGGTTTGAGCTTGATATGCTCATTTCCTTGGTGTGTTGGTTGAAGAAGTCCTTGTATGGGCTTAGAAATACTTCCTCATACTTAGTATGACAAGATTCATTATTTGTTTCTTAGTTATGGATTTTGCTGATATGATTTAGACCATGATGTCTACATCAAGCATTATAATGGTCACATTTTAGAAGTTTTGTTGTATGCCAATGACCTCATCATATAAAGTTCAATGTTATTGATTTAGGAGATGAAGTCATGATTTCATGGTAGTTTTTAAATAAAAAGTTTGGCATTCCTTCACTATTTATTGGAGATTCAAATAGATAAGTCATCCTCTAGGTCACTATTTATTAGCTCAAATATACCTTTTATATTTTACAGTGATTTTTTATGGGGGACTAGAAACCTTATTAGACTTCCATTACATTTGGACTAAATATTTAAGTGGAATACAATACTTCTTTGGTGGGTGTCATCCTATATCAGTCACGTGTTAGGGGCTTCTCCATATCACTAGCACTATTATTATAGGTATATTGTTGCACCCCATTAAAGTCATTGGACAATATATGAGGAAATACTTTGGTACATTAGAGGACAATATTCCATTAAGATTATTTACAATCTATCGTTTCATCTATAAATTAGTTTGTATATAATTTAAGCACATAGATTTTTAGAAGAACTGTATTTGATGTATTCATTCTCATGGGATATTTGATATATCATGCATGAGTAGAAAATAAATATTTTAACTAAAGTCATTTCCTAGGTGTCTTTTACACAATCGTAGGAGCATCTTGGAGTAGGAAAAATATCCTTTAAGGGGAAATGATTGGCAAGGGTATATATCCATATCTCTCATTAATTTAAAGGGTTGATATTAGAATATATGTTTTTAACCTTCACTTGACACCACAACTAACTTTTGTATTATATTTATTGTATAGCAGTATGGGCCCTTATACACCTTGTATAAGTGGGTTATAAAATTTTAATAATAAACTTTAAGGTTAGTTCCTAAAATTTGAACTGAGGTCACATGTATTAATGGACTTATATTTCTTATGAAAAACCATTTCATGGTTGGTTGGAGTGCTTATTATTTCCTTTAATAAGATAATTTACTTGTATATGTATACCCTTCATATTGCATTATATTTATCTACAAGTTTTCATTTAATTTTTTTTATTAGATATAGGAGTTTTGGAAGGGTCCCCAAAACTTATACATTTGGAGAATTCTTAAAAAACTTGGCCAAAAACCAACTTCACAAAGACAAGAACAACTACAAAACTTAATTGTTGGGCATCCAACACCAAGAAATCTAGCACCATATTAAAAAGAGATCCAAAGGATAAAACAACATAGCCATAGGATGGTTGAAATACAAAACCTGACACAAGTCAGGAGAATCACCAAATTGGGCATAACATAAGTCATTACAAGCCCCCTGGGATCCATAACTAAATATTATTTTTCCAATCTATGCACCATGGATCTCCATTCGTTGGGAAAACCTCCAAAATCCACTTGCTAAACAATAGGAAAACCACTAACTATCCTAAAAATTTTATATTTTGCATTACACTATAGTTTCCCACCCAAACTAGGAAATGAAGATCTACATCTAGAAAATTCAAATATATTCCAAATACAACTTCTAACCCATAAAGGAAAAATAATTTTCATGGGGGGAAACACCCGAAAAAGCCAAGGAATTTCAAAAAAATCCTGACCCAATCTTTGCACCACAACTTACCATCTACTAGGTATACATCCAAGAGCCACATACTCAACAGATAAGACAACAACAATACCATTGAACATGATCCAAAAAAATAAAACTAACCATTTATTTTGATAACTCACACAAAAATCCCCAAGAGAGTTGAAACAATTTCTAACCTAGCACCTAGGCTACGAACAAAGACATATGTCCACAAAGTTAGGTACCAGGAAAATATAATCCTAGAACTAAAGCTAGACTATTAGAAAATATGACCACCAGTAGATATATTAATGCAACCAGTAGAAAGCCACAAGCCACCCAAAGAATATTCCTTGAGAGAGGAACCAAAGATCATTTCTAATGAAATTAACCAAATATTTAGAAGGACAATTAAGTCCCCTAATATTCTAAAATAAGAATTTTATTTGCAGGATTTGGAAACCTGCTTCTTTCCTCTATAGGACACTAAATATTGATGGTATAAGGAATATAAATTTAGCTACTTCATCCCCACATCCTTTTCAACCTCTAATTTTAGAATAGCTTGATACCCTTCAACAATAACAAACTCTATCTCTTTCTTCCTAAGGGATTTGTTGGAGGGTTTTCCAACTTTCTTTTCAACCCCAACATGAATAGGGTATTTCCTCTGGATTTGCCATTTAATTATAGTTAGCATATTTCTTCTATTCATTTATATAATTAATGTTATATATAACATTAAAATAGTAGAACTACCCAAGATTTTTAGAGTTAACGACTTGTCAAAATATAACGATAATTTTAAATGTATAATTTTACTAAAGTTAAGAATAATACTTTGACTTTTAAATTGGATTTCCATACAATGGTTTGGTGGTATAATGAGTATTAGTTATGGGTTGTGGTTAGACATATTAAACTAGAAGTAATTTGAATGAATGTTTTAACACAATTATATTTCTCATTTATAATACAAATACAAATTAATAATAAAATACAAATAATAATTTTCCAAAATCCTTTGTAAAATAGCATAAATCAAGGATGAATTTATGCAAATAAATAGGTCCTTAAATATTGTGGCCTTTAGTATCTTACATTATCAAAAGTCACAATCCATAAGCTTAGTAGGATGCCTATAAATAAGCTTTAGTCATGGAAGATAGTTTATGAAGATCACTAAAACCAAAGGACCAAGTTTAATTCCAATTCCCAAGTAAGTATCAAGATTCATCATCAAGTCATCATATATTTAGTCATGTCACATCACATCAAAAATAAGAAATATCAAATCCTTTTTAATTCTAGTAGCAAATATCTTCATGCACCTACCTTTTACTCAAGGTGATCTACATCACAAGGCCTATGATAGTGGCACAAATAATAACTATCTAAAACCATTTGCAGTATCTATTAAGTTATTATTCAAAGTGGTACTCTTAGATAGTGTGAAAAATATATGACTACTCTATATGGAAGGAAAATACACTGATACTCTCAAAGCAAGGACTTGACTAAGTCATAAATATGATAACACCAAGAAATGGTTAATTGAGCACAAAGGTACTATCATAAAGGTCAATTGATAGAGTTTAGGTGAGTTAATAATTAAAATAGATATAAAGATATACATTATTAATAATAATGCAACTAATATAGATGTTATAGATTTTTGCATTGATAACACATGTAAATCACCATCATTGAATATATTAAGCCCAACACAATCATGACTGCATGCATACTAAAAATAAAATATAAGTCAATTCCCCATGATTATAAGTAAATTTATAGGTCATATGTATGGTGTATGAATGTAATCATTGATCTCATTGGTGAGAGAGATGATTTCTCTATATATGATTCTCATATTTTTTTCTTCTCCTATCCCATGCTCATTTATTTAGAATAATACTTCTTATGCAGGCAAATGTAGCAAAGTATAAGCAATTTGGCCATTCTCATTTATTTAGAATAATACTTCTTATGCAAGCAAATGTAGCAAAGTATAAGCAATTTGGTAATATGAAGTTATAGATATTGCAATTGTGGATAATTATTATAGGATTGGTTTATTATCAACCAACCTATTAGGTTGAGGTGATTATAACATGAAAATTATAAATATTTTGGTGTCATCAATACAAATATAGATAGTTTGCAGGTTGGTCCAAAATCGATTAAAACATTTAAACCATCATTTTAAATATTTTTAGAGCATCTTAGATTTAAGAAAAATGGGATACTTTGGAAGTGGTTAATAAAATATTTAATTTTAAATTATTATTTAGATTTGTGAATTTAACATGCGTGACAAAGTTATGGCATCCAAAACTAGATCTAATGTAAAACACCAATGCTAATTGTTGGTGTTGGCACCAATGTTGAAGAATGGTACTAATATATGTGTTGTTGCCTATGTTGGATATGGTGTCGATGTAGACATTTGGTTCCATTGTTGACATAAGTGTTGTTTCTAATGATTGATTATGGTACCAATTATAGTATATGGTGCTAGAACCAATATCAAATTATGGTGGCAAGCACCTCTTCTAGTGTATTCACATGGTTACTTATTATATTTATATCATATGTCATTTCTTGGTAAGTGATGGCACCCATATATATTACTTTCACTTCAAATAAATTAGTATTGATGTTCTAAGAAGTCTTCTACACAAAAGGTTGATGTCAAACATTTATAAGTTTCAAGTTATAAAATAAGTCAAATATATTTTAGATATATCTTTCCAATGCATACATGTTGAACACATGAATGTACATGATAATGGATTCAAAGGATAAATATATATGAATAATAAATAATTTCTAATAAAATAAGATGATGCCTTATTATTTTAGTATATCCTTGATATGCTTTGAGACATCTAGGATAGATAGGTGATAATTGTAGATGTTAGATAAATATTTGTCTCTAATTATCAATACTAGTGATAGCATTTGTTATCATCATGTGATGCTTGTATCATATGTTTTTCTATTTGTTGATGTTGGTACTATGACATGCATAATTCCATAGAAGGTGATATGTCAAAGCTAATATTGGCACCATAGGTGAATTTGGTGCCATAAATAGGTGCAACACCTTAGGCACTTAAGACATTATAAATTCTATAATAATATTAAAACAAAATGTTTTCCTATTGATTGAGAAGTCTTGATTGTGCTAGGGTCTATGAGTTGACATCATTCTAGCCTTATGATCTATAAATATATGATCAACCACATATTTGTTTAGATCCATGTGCCCTCTAAATAAACATGGTTCCATTGCTCCTAATTTCAATTTACAAATAATTATTCTATCTAGAACCATGAGTGTGTTTTAATGAAAATGATGATATGTCCTAAATAAATCATACTTGAATAGAGATAGTTATAAGAATATAAATTAGTGTATATAAAGGAAATATACTTACACAAAGTAAATGAGCATAAAATAGAGAATCCATATAAATATAGATCAATAGTTATTTATATATCTACAAGTATGTGAAGAGGACCCCTTAGAATGGATGCAAATCCTATATGCTCAAGAGGGATATGAATAACATACTTATGTAGAATAAGGAGATAGAGATATAAAATTGGATCCCAACTATGTAGGAGTTTTGAAAAGATGAAGTGAATTTACTTCAATTGAAAGAGTGGTCTCATCCAAAATGCATCTATATAGATTACTTTATTTTTAAATACAAATATTGTCAAGCCACTATAATGCACCTTCATGTTTGTGCACAAATCTCACGTGGGTACATATCAAAGCATGTAATGAACTCATATTATTACCTTACATAATAAATATATATGTACCCAATCCCAACACTCTTAGGTTACCATTTAAATTCAATGGAATGCCTCAAGCCTTATCCATGATTTCCCATTCCATGGCTAGTATAGCCCATTTTATTTAACATATTTGAACCAATTCTCTTAGTATACTTCTCAAAATAATTGAAAGATATTTACAAATTATTTATTATTGACAAGGGATATAACTCACCAAATATATTTTTATTTATGCATGAGATTCCTTAAGAGATGGTTCCTTCAATTGCAACTTATAAAAACAATTCTATATTTACAACATTTTCTATTGGATAGCATCATAGAAGGATTTCTTATCCTTTAGTCCTTTTTGAAGCTTTTCCATGGTTTAGTTGCATATTTTCTCTACTTGTTTTATTCTCTAGTTATAGGGTCTAGAATATAAAATAATTTTATTTGCATCTCAACCATATTGAATATGGAAAAGCAAATTATCTCATCCTTATCTTGTACTTCCTTTTAACCTTTATATTTTTGGTCTTCTAAATTGAGGTCCTTTAAAGTTGGTTCTAAAGTTTTAATTATTGAGTCCTTCCTATGCCAAATTCAAATGCAAAGATCAAATAATATAATGGCTATAAGACCAATTGATAGACATCATGAGCCTAAGATGGTGGCATAGAGAATAATTTCTTGAACTAGCCTTGTACCTTGAAGTACCTTGTAAATATTTAGAGTGGGAATCATGTTTATTATTTATGTAGGTGTCAAGTTGTGAAGAGTGTTTATGTGTCATGTGTGCAAGTGTGAGTTGTAAGTGAAAGGTTTCAAGTGTGTAAGTCAAGAATCATGTGAGACGTGTCAATATTAGAAGTAGGAAGTTATGTAATTATGATCGACTTTGTCATAATGTAAGGCATATTAAAGGTTGCATATCCCATGAGTTAGAGGAGAGAAAAAGTCAGGAGTATTGATATATTTATGATAAATCTCTATGCAATATAAAATGTGAGAAATTATGATTTATGAATGTAATAGAGAAGTTTTTTTACTGTGCAATATTTTTGTTACTACCGAATGTGATTTAATGTGTATGATTTTGAAATTGGAAATATTTACTTGTGATGTTTTTAGGTATATTATCCAACAGTGATATCAAATCCATCTTGGTTAGATCCATCCTGGTGAAAACTATCTTGTTTTAGAGCTATGCTGGTGAGAGCTAAGGAGGATATTGCAAGAATAAATATTTGTGAGGAGAATATTGAAGGAAAATATTGATGAGAAGAAGAAGATTGGTGAGGAGAAATAAATATTGCTAGAAGTAGAGATATTGAGGAAGTTTGAAGAAATATATTTGGAGGATGAAGAAGATTGCTAAGGAGCTACTAGAGTGGAGAATTTCTAAAGGAGGAATATGAGATTGTTGTGAAGGAAGGATTGCGTATGATATTGAATGTAAAAATAAGATTGAAGAAAAGAGGAACATGAAGAGATATTGAAGGAATTAAGAGAATATTTGTTGGATGGTTTGGTGAAATATCATTGAATGATTACCCAAATACTTGTTGAAATATTGTTGGATGTTTGCTTGATATTGGAGATAAAAGATTGCATTTAAGTTGGAGATATGATTATGCATAGTGGTAAATCATTGTTAATTCATGAATATTAGCATTTTAAAATTCAAAATTAGTGAATATAGAGACCCTGGACATTGGCCCATTCACCCAAATTTGTTGGGTCCAAAATATTTTTAGGGGTCAGCTCGCCCCACGTTGATAATAATTTCAAATTTTTTTATTTTATATCGCCAACACTCCCACCTAAACTGTGGATCATTTTCACCTTGAAATTATAAATTTTTATTTATCTTGACAAATTCACTTGTTATACCACCAATATATACTTAATGTAACGATGATAATTATTCATTTAAAATATTGAAACTCTTCAAAAAAAGAGTTGTAGTAGTGAAAACCTTCCAACAAAAATACAAAACCTAAAATAGATTGATTGTAGAGACCTTTCGATAACAATTGATTGTAGATACCTATCAATAATAGATCAGTTGCAAAAACTTAACCGATCATCAACTAGGAATAGAAACCAGAGATATTCGATTAGGTGCAAAAACCAGCGATGTTTGGTCGAGTGTATAAATGAGTTGATATTTGATCGAGTGCAAATAGAAACCAATATCTGATCAAGTGGAGAAACTAATTGAATTTTAACTGAGAGCAAGAGTTAGACAATTTGTGGATGGGTGCAAAAATAATTGATCTTTTATCGGGTGTAGAAATAGTTGATCCATGGATGGGTGCAAAAATAGTCGATCTCATGTTGGGTGTAAACATAGTCGATATTTAATTAGGTGTAAAAAATAGTTGATAACTAATCAGGTGTAAAAAATAGCCATATCTAGTTGGGTGTAGAATCTAGCGATATCTGATTAGGTGCAAAAATGAGCCAATATTTGGTTAGATGCAAAAAAAAGTTGGTATTTGGTTGGGTGCAGATAACAGCTAGTATTTGATCAGGTGGAGTAACTAGTTGATCTTCAATTTAGGAATAAAAACCAATCAACTACAAATTAGTATGTTGCAGGTTCTGTGTTCTAGTTAGACTTTGAGTTTGAGGCCTTAGAGTAGTAAGATCTAGAATTTTCTCTAGATTTGAATCACTAAGTAAAATTTCTAAGAAATATAAGACTCTCTAGTTTTTTTTTGTTTATCATTTGAATTTGCATCCTCATTTTGTTTATCACCTGAATAAATAAAAAAACAAAAAATTATCTATCATCTAAAAATAAGGGAGTGAGCAGAGACATAAATATTCAATCTAAAATATCATGATAATGACTAACTACAAATTGGTATGTTTTGAATATTCTTCCATGGCACATGGTGCTTATCAATTCTCTATTTGTTCTACTAAGTGTTGGAAATATGTTGAATATTTTCCATGTTATTTTGGTGGATATAAAAATAAAATATATCGGACACTCTCTACCTATACTCACCAGGGTTCGGGGGAGGTAGCCCTCTGAAAAGCAAGGGTTCAGGGGTAGTAGCCCCTGACCAAATTTTTAGGGTTTTAAAGTTATTTTTAGACCCATATGGGGTTTTAGGGTTACTATATTTGAACCCATGCTTTTTCATCCATGATATTGTAATAATATATGCATGTGAATTTTTTATATATATTGCACTTGCATTAGGGTTTGAAGATACATAAGGAGAATATTATTGTATTGGAGACGGTCAAGTTAATGCAATAATAAGATAATACTATGTTGGGTTTTTGCTCGAATGAGGATTTTTAGTATAAATATTGTGTAATGTATGAATCTGTGATCTTCTTCTTTTGATTATGTTATTATTTATTTTCTAACTTAGTTTATTGGGTCTACTTATTTCTCTTCATTTGGTATCAAAGCTAGGTTTTAGCTTTGTTTTAGGAGTAAGGGTTTCAACCCTGTGATAAATTAATTCTTGAGTGAGAGTTGTACGCAAAAGGATCCAGGAAAAGGAGACATATGTGAAGCACATGAATAGAAATTGAGAAATTTAATGGATAGAATTTTGAGTTGTGGAAACTTAAGATGGAGGATCTATTGGTTGATAGATATCAGTGGATTGTGATCTCGGGAACAAAACCAACATCGATGATAGATGAGGATTGGTTGAAAATTGATAGGAAGGCAAGGAGCTCTATCAGATTGTGCTTATCTGACTTGATATTATTGAATGTATCTACAAAGACCAAAAAAAATGTTATGGAAGAATATGGAAATATTGTATCACACAAAGTCATTGGTAAATAAAATATTTATTCAAAAAAAGTTTTATTTGCTTCAGATGAATGATGGTGACTCTATGGCTGAACATCTAAATACTTTTAAAACTATGGTAAGTCAACTAACCTCTATAGAAGTAAAAATGGATGAAGAGAAAAAATGTATTACTTTACTTTGTTTATTACCTGATTCATGGGATAACCTAGTTATGGCTATCACCAATACTACATCTACATTAAAATTAGAGGATATAGTAGAAACTTTGTTGTCTAAGGAGATGAGATGAAAATATTTTGAGTATTATCATCAAAAGGATGCCTTGGTTGTGAGAGGTCATTCTCAAGAAAGAAGTAAAAAGAAATCAGGAGAAAATAAATCAGGAGGAAAGAAATCAAAATCTAGGGGTAAATCTATTACCCGAAAAAGAGGAAATGCTGAAATTTTGGTAAAGCAGGGCATTATAAAAAAGACTATAGATATAAAAAGGCAAATAATAATTGATCATATGATGAAGGAACTTCTATATAAAATAAGACCACAAATGAAGATTTAGGGGACTTATTATTTGCTGCAACTTGCTCAAGTGAATGCCATGAATCATGGTTGATTGACTCAGGTGCTTCTTTTGATATGAATCCTCATAGGGAGGGGTTCAGTGAATATGAAAATATAGATGGAGGTAAAGTATTCTTGGGAGAAAATTCAACATATAAAATAATAGGTCAAGGAAGAGTCAAACTAGGTTAAAATATGGAAGAATTAAAACCCTTCCTGGTGTGTTGCATAATTCAGGTTTGAAAAGGAATTTGATATCCATGAGTAAGATGAATGATGCAAGTGTGAATGTGGTATTCAATAAGGATATTTGTTATATGGTTCATGGATATTTGGTGTTGGCAAGGGGAGTTTGCATAGGAAATTTGTTCAAACTTGAGGCTAGCACTATAAGTATTAATTGCAATAACTCTTCAGTGGTACAAGAAAATAATACGGATGAAATAGCTTTGAGTATTCCTACAGAGAAGACAATATTGTGGCATCAATGCATGGGAAAAATTGATGAGAAAGGATTTTGAACATTAAAAATGAAAGGTGTGGCTGAAGGAATTTATGATTGCCCATTAAATTTTGATTTTATGAGCACTGTATTTTCGAGAAACAAACTAGAGTCGAGTTTCCAAGTAGTGCTACAATGTCTAAAGGAATTCTACATCTAGTTCACAGTGATGTGTTTGGACCTGCAAAAGTACCATCATTAGGTAAATCTATCTATTTTATTACATTTATAGATGACTTCTCAAGAAATACATGGGTATATTTTCTACGGAATAAATATGAGGTTTTTAATAAATTTAAAGAGTTTAAGGCTCTTGTAGAAAATAAAATAGAGAAAAATATAAAGGTTTTGAGAAGTGGTAATGGTGGTGAGTATTGCTCTAATGAATTTGAGCAGTTTTTAAAGAACTATGGAATAGAAAGGTAGAGAAAAACTCCGTATACTCCACAACAGAATGGGGTTGCAGAATGGATGAACAAGACACTAATGGATAATGCTAGAAGCATGCTAAGTGGTGCAAGGTTAGAAAAGAAGTTGTGTTAACTTGTTATCTCATCAATAGATCTCCTACCTCAGCTTTGGTGGATAAGACTCCATAGGAAGTATGGACTAGTAAGAAACCCTCTCTCAGACATATAAGAGTTTTTGGTTGTGATGCTTATATGTATGTCCCAAAAGAGAAAAGGACTAAGCTAGACTATAAATTTAAAAATGCATATTTGTGGGTTATAGTACTAGTGTTAAAGGATATAAGTTGTGGAACCCAAAAACATAGAAGGTTGTTTATAGTCGTAATATGATATTTAGAGAAACAAAAGGGGTTTTAAAATAGAAAATGCAACCAAGCAAAGAACCAAAAATAGTGCAAGTAAAATTGGAATAGGAGGAAGAACCAGTGGTAGAACCTGAATTACAAAGAGATTATGAAGAGGAATATTCAAAGGAAGAAGGTGAGGAGGAAGCTGAAGATGCAAAACCTAGAACTCCAATTTTGAAGAGATCATATCGAGATAGAATACTTCAAGACAGGTACAGTCCTTCAAATTTTTATTCTACATTTAATTTATTAGTTATTGATGAAGGACCCAAGACTATAAAGGAGGTACTTTAGTTAAGTGAGAATAAGTCTTGAAAAAGGGCTATGGAAGAAGAAATTGAGTCCTTGGATAAAAATAAGACATGGTACTTGGTGAAATTACCTCCTGGTAGAAAACCTATTGGTTGTAAGTGGTTATTTAAGAAGAAGTACAATATAGAAGGAAAGTTGGAGAAGTACAAGGCTCACTTGGTAGCAAAAGAATTTTCTCAAGTTGAGGGAATTGACTTTGGTGAGATTTTTTCTCCTATGGCTAAACTAACTTCAATCAGATTTTTATTGGCTATTTCTACTTGCTTTTGATTTTGAAATAGAACAAATGGATGTAAAGATAATTTTTCTACATGGTGAACTTGATGAAGATATATATATATATATATATATATATATATATATATATATATATATATATATATATATATATATATGTCACAACTAGAATGCTTTAAGGTAAAAGGTAAGGAGGACTTGGTATGCAAGTTGAAGAAGTCTCTTTATGGGTTGAAGCAGTCTCCAAGGATGTGGAACCAAAAATTTGACAGGTTTGTCTTGACACTTGGGCTTGGAAAAAGCAAATCAGATCCATGCGTATATTTTAAAAATGAAGGTGAAAAATTTGTTATCATTATATTGTATGTGGATGACTTACTATCAATTGGTAACAACAAGGAGATGATATAGCTACTCAAATATCAGTTATCTTCTGAATTTGACATGAAGGATTTGGTGCTGCAAAATTTATTTTGGGTATGGAAATAATAAGGGATCATGCAAATAGAAAGTTGAGGTTAAATCAAAGGAAATATGTTTATTTGATACTACAAAATTTTAGAATGCATGGTTATAAACCAATACGTGCTCCATATCTAATTGGTCAAAAGTTATCTGCTGAACAATGTCCAAAAATAGATGAGGAAATTTAAGAAATACACCATGTTCCTTATGCTAGTGCTGTGGGCAGTTTGATGTATGCAATAGTCTGTACTAGACCTAGCACATGTAGTGGGAGTAGTTAGCAGATATATGTCAAATCTGGGAAATGAACATTGGACTGTTGTGAAGAGGATCTTTAGATACTTGCGTGGAACTATAGATTATGCTATCTATTATGGAGGAAATTTTGAAGGTAATAATATTGTAAATCTATAAGGTTTTGTGGATGTTTATTGGACTGGAGATCTTGACAAGAGAAGATACATAAGTGCTTATGTGTTTAGGCTATTTGGAGAGGTAGTAATTTGGATGAGTAAAAAGCAATCAATTGTTGCTTTATCCAGTACAAAATTAGAGTACATTAGAACAACTCATACCTGTAAAGAAGTAGTGTGGCTACAGAGGTTGTGTTCAACAATTGGTCTTAAAAAAAAGGCTATGAGAATTAACAATGATAGTCAAAGTGCAATATTTTTGGCAAATAATCCTAGTTTTCATGATCAGTCAAAACATATTGATATCAAGTACCTGATGTGCAAGGTGCAACCAAAGTATTGTCATTGTTGTCAACACAGTCAGGTTGATCAGTTGATTCAATGTATAGGAGTTCATTGATGAGCAAGGTGCAGCCAAAGTATTGTCATTGTTGTCAACACAGACAGAGGATCGGTTGATGCAATGGACAGGAGTGCAGAGGTCATTAAATGGATCGGTTGACGAAGTGAACAAGAGTTCGAGCGATCGAGAGCATGTACGATGAAATTTCCAAGAAGACAGAAGTGGCCCAAATTCAAAGGATCAAAGAAAAATACAAGTAAGAAAACTGTCGCGATATCGCAACATGTTTTTTGTCGCAATTTTGCAACATATCGAAGGAGAGAGAAAAAGCTGGAAAAGCTATCGCGATATAGCGACATGGCTGAGGAGAGAGAAAGCACAAGGAAAACTGTCGCGATTTCATGACATGTTGGAAGCAAAGAAGGCAAGAAGAAAAACTATTGCAATTTCGTGACATGTTGGCAGAGAAAAAGCCAAGTGGAAAAACTGTCACGATTTCGTGACATGTTGGCAGAGAAAAAGCCAAGTAGAAAAACTGTCACGATTTCGTGACATGTTTGGAGAGAAAGAGCTGGTAAGGAAAAGTGTCACGATTTCGCGACAATCTGCAAGAGAGGTAGTACAGATGAAAATGTGTCATGATTTCATGACATGTTTGAGAGAAAGAGCTGGCAAGGAAAAGTGTCACGATTTCGCGACAATTTGCAAGAGGAAGCGCTAAGGAGAAAAAGTGTCACAATTTCGCGACATGTCGGGTTTTCGCGACCCGAAGGGAAGAAAAGCACCAAGGAGAAAAAGTGTCACGATTTCATGACATGTCAGGTTTTCGTGACTTGAAGAGGAGAGAGAGTGTATGGAGGCGAATGTGTCACGATTTCACGACATGTTGTGTTTGTTGGCAATTTTGGGTACCTTGGGTACATTGCATATGCTCAAGTGAATAAGTTGTCATTGATGTCAAGAAGCTGTTTGAAGGAATTTGATTTGATGTAGAATAATTTGTTTTGATGTAGTTTCGGCTTGATAGGTTCGAAAGAAAGTAAGTTGGAAAAATGTCGCGATATCGCGACATGTCGCATTTTCACGACTTAGGCAGGAGAGAGAAAGTTTTTTAGAAAAGTGTCGCGATATCGCGACATGTCGCAGTTTCGCGACTCAAAGAGGAGAGAGAATGTTCGAGTCAGAAATGTCACGATTTCGTGACATATTGCAAGGAAAGTTGAACGGACAAAAAAGTGTCACGATTTCGTGACATAATGCAGGAGAGAGAGTCCGAGAGAAAAAGTGTCACGATATCGCGACATGTCGGGTTTTCGTGACCCGAAGAAAAGAAAAGCGCTAAGGAGAAAAAGTGTCACGATTTCATGACAAGTCAGAAGACAAAGTGAAAGCAAGGTAAAGTGTCACGATTTCACGACGTGCTGCAGAAGAGCTAGAGTCCAGTATGAACTATCACGATTTCGCGACGAGTTCGAGGAAAGAGAAAGCAAAATAAAAAGTGTCACGATTTTGCGACATGTAGCAAAGGAAAGTGTTCCAAGTGAGAACTATCACGATTTCGTGACATGCAACAGAGAAAGAGTTCGAAGTGAGAATTGTCACGATTTTGTGACAAGTTGAAGAGAAAGATTGTGGATGCAGAAAGTGTCACGATTTCGTGACAGTTTGAGATGGCAGCGTACGGATGGAGAAAGTGTCACGATTTCATGATAAAAATTGGAAACAGAGAGGAAGGCTATGAAGACAAAAGCGTCACGATTTCGTGACATGTTCCAGTTTCATGGGTGTAAGGCAGAAAAGAGCTTAAGGCAGTGTAAGTGTCACGATTTCGTGACATGTTCCATTTTCACTGGTGCAAGCCGAGAAGAGGTTGAGAAAGCGAGAAATGTCATGATTTCATGATAGAAGTGAAGATGACGTCAGCAGAGGTAGAAGTGTCGCAATTTCATGACAAAAGCAAAGTTGTCGCTGACAGAGTCAGGGGTGTCACGATTTCATGACAAGAGCTTAGTCAAAGTCGTCAAAGGCTAAAGTGTCACGATATCATGACAAAAGCCATAAGATAGTGTATGATTGCAAAGATGTCACGATATCACGACATGTTGTAGTTTCGCGAGAAAAGCTACAGAACCACAGAGGCGGTTGAAGCCGACAAAGTTAAATTTGAGCCGACACAGTTTAGGGTTTTGCAACCGACGTAGTTTAAGGGTAACAGCCGACTAAGACCAAGGTTTAAATCTTGAATGTGTTAGTATAAAAGGAGGGCTATTTGGAGAGTTAAGGCATCGATTTCGATGTGCGTTCGAAGTGCGACATTCACAGATAGAGTGCGGGGAGAAGTTCGATCGTCGAGAAGTAGAGTGCAAAATTCGATAGCAGTGTATAGAGTGCATTTCATCGAATCTTCTAAGTGAGAGAGATTGCAAGGAAGCAGAGTGCACGAAGACTATGCGGCTGTGATTGCATAGAGGTGCAATGGTCGAAGTTTGATCAAGTGCAGCTGTGATTGCGCAAAAAGAGCGAAGGACTGTGTTTTTGCGTAGACCAGAGAAAGAGGACAAGGATATTTGTGCCAGACCGAAGGACTATGTTTGGTGCAGATCAGAGAAAGAGATCGAGGACATTTGTGCTAGACCGAAGGACTGTGTTTAGTGCAATTTCGAGGACCAGCTTTGGAGGTGATAGAGTTGAGGACAGAGGTCTCCGACCAGAGCAGGGAAGACAGGTGTCTTCTGTGGATAGAGTTCCATTTGCTAAGGGCGAGAGGAGGCAGAGGTCTTCTAGAGGATCACCGACCGAACAGAGCTAGGGGATTGGTGTCTCCTTTGGGTTGGTGCCCATAAACATTGTAATCGGGAAAGATATTCCCAGATTTTGAATTGATAATTTTTAGTGAAAGCTTTTGTGGATGTAGCCCAACCATTTTGGGTGAACCACGTTAAAAATGGGTCTTCAATATGTGATGCTTTCTGTCTTGATTAATGTTGTATTGATGCCACTGCTATCTAGAATTAAAATTATTAATTGGTTAAGTCTTATACTGTTCACCCCCCCTCTCAGTATAAGCTTGTGTTCTTCAATTGGTATCAGAGCGGGTTTCTCCAGAAAGAGCCTAACAGCTTGGAGAAGGATCTATCAGAGGAACATACAGATTCAGAAAGAGATAAAGAGGTTGAGTTCGATCTCAAAGGTGAATTCTTCTTGGCTTTAAGAAAGCTTGAGAAATTTAGGGAAGAGAATTCTGTTCTCAAGCATCAATGTCAGGAAGAAGAGATAGCAAGATCAGAATTGTCTCAAAAGGTTATAGATTTCAAAATTCTAGCTGAAGAAGGAAAGAAGATTGAACAGGTTCTGACAGAGGCTTTAAAAGGAAAGGAAGCTGATTGCGAGAAACTAGAAGAAGAGGTTATGACTCTTAGAGTGAAATTGGAACAGTTGGCTCTCAGACAGAATACTCCGTGTGAAAAGAAAGAGAAGGATGGTTTCACCATTCATGAAATAGGGTCTTCGAGCAAGATCAATCTTCATCCTGAAGAGCGGTGGATTCCAGTCGGTCACAAGAAGAACAATCATCCAAGGCATCAAAACAGGTTACATAATACTTTCCATGGCTATTGTTTATCCTGCAAGAATTTTGGTCACAAAGCTATGCATTGCAATAAATCCTTGAATAGCCATAGTAAGGAAAATGTTAACTCTTTTGCTCCTCTTATGAATAAAAATGTCATGTGTTACAAATGCAAGAATTTTGGGCATATAGCAAGGATGTGCAGTTTAAATAGATCTAGCCTTGAGTTCACTAAAAAGAGAAATGAGATCAAATCTAAGTCAATGATAGTTCAAACTGCTTTTCATGCTCAAGACAAAGTAGAAAAATGGTATCTTGATAGTGGTTGTTCAAAACATATGACTGGTGAAAAGGAAAAGTTCTTGGTCTTTAAAGAAACAAATAGAGGAACAGTAAGTTTTGGAGATAACAGGTCAGCTAAAATCTGTGGTAAAGGAACTCTTAGTTTGGATGGGAAATCCAAAACAGAAAATGTGCTTTATGTAGAAGGCTTAAGACATAATCTTCTAAGCGTGAGTCAACTTTGCGATCAAGGGCACATAGTATCCTTTTTTTCAGATAGATGTGAGATAAGTAAAGAAAAAAATGGAAAACTCATTGCGAGTGCTACAAGGACTCCAAACAATCTTTACATGCTAAGTGAGATAAAAAGGGAAAAATGTTTTCTAACTCAAGAAGATGAGAGTTGGCTATGGCATAAAATACTGGGGCATTTGAGCTTTGATAATCTTGTCAATATTAGTAACAAGGAAGCAGTAAGAGACTTGCCCAAAATAAAAAGGCCCCATAACATCGTTTTGCGGTCCCCGTCAAGCATGGAAAATAGACCGAGAACCAGTTTCAAATCAAAAGGGTATACTTCTTCAAAACCATTGGATCTTATTCATACTGATTTATGTGGCCCCACCGAAACTCAGAGCATTCAGGGAGAAAGCTACTTCATGCTGTTTATAGATGATTATTCTAGAATGACTTGGGTTACTTTTCTCAAAGAAAAATCTGAAGCGTTTGAAAAATTTAAAGCTTTCAAAGAAATGATTGAAAATGAGACTGACAAGAGAATCAAATGCTTAAGATCAGATAGAGGAGGAGAGTTCACTTCAAATGAATTTGTGGAATACTATGAGCAACACGGAATCAAAAGAGAATATTCAGCAACAAGAACTCCTCAACAAAATGGAGTAGTTGAAAGGAAAAATAGAACTATTGAAAATATGGCCAGAGCTATGTTAAATGAGTCAAAACTTTTAGATGGTTTTTGGAAAGAGGCAGTCAGTACAACAATCTACATTATCACCAGGGCCCAACTTAGAGTCAATCATCATAAAACTCCTTATGAGTTGTGGAAAGGAAGACCAGCTACAGTAAAACACTTCAAAGTGTTTGGGAGTAAGTGCTTCATCAGAAGGGAAGATCAGAATTTGGGTAAGTTTGATCCTAGGTGTGATGAAGGAATATTTCTTGGATATTCCAGTAGGAGCAAGGCCTACAGATGCTTCAACAAAAGAACGCATACAATCATAGAGAGCATAAATGTAACAGTTGATGAAAAGACAGGGATAAGAGAACCAGTCAAGGAACTCAGTGATGAAATTTGTCAAGAAGAATTCAGAGAGGTTTCAGATGAAGAAGAGGAAAGACAACAAATGCTTCCCAAAACTCCTTCACGCTATGTTCAGAAACATCATCCCAAATATTTGATCATTGGTGATCCAAACAGTAGGAAAACAAGAAGAAGAGTCATTCCTTCACACGATTCTACAAATGTGTCATTATTATCCCAGATCGAGCCAAAAGATTTCAGTGAAGCATGTACAGATAAATTTTGGGTAAAAGCAATGGATGAAGAGCTAAATCAAATAGAGAAAAGTGAAACTTGGGATTTGGTTCCAAGACCTAAGGACAAGAACGTCATTGGCACAAAATGGATATTCAAAAATAAACTCAATGAGGATGGAAAGATTGTCGAAACAAAGCTAGGTTAGTCTGCAAAGGTTATGCTCAAGTAGAAGGTGTTGATTTCGAAGAGACGTTCGCTCCCGTTGCTCGTCTTGAAGCTATCAGAATTTTTTTGGCCATTTAAAGCTTCAAATCATTCAAGGTATATCAAATGGATGTAAAGTCAGCTTTTCTAAATGGGGTGTTGGTAGAAGAAGTCTACATAGAACAACCGGAAGGAGTGTCTCTCACAGAACAGTCAGACTATGTGTGTAAACTGAAAAAGGCTTTATATGGGTTAAAGCAAGCACCAAGGGCGTGGTACTCAAGACTTGACAGTTATCTTCATGAGCAAGGCTTCAGGAAAGGCGTGGCAGATAGCAATCTGTATATTAAGAATGAAGGTGATGATATGTTGATTATGGTTGTCTATGTTGATGATATTATCTTCGGGGGGAATAATACTCAGATGTGCAAAGTTTTTGCTAACACCATGTAGAAGGAATTTGAGATGTCTATGATTGGAGAGCTGTCATTCTTTTTAGGTCTTCAGATTGCTCAATCAAAATACGGTGTATTTCTCTCTCAAGGAAAGTATATCAAAGAAATGTTGAAGAAATTTGGGATGATGGACAGCAAACAAGTATGTACTCCAATGATTACAGGGTGCAAGATGAGTAAAGATGATGAATCTCCAATGGCAGATCAGAGGTTGTACAGATCAATGATTGGCAGTCTATTATATGTTACGGCTACCAGACCAGATATCATGCAGGCAGTTGGGTTAGTAGCAAGATTTCAGGCAGCTCCAAAAGATTCTCATGTTACAGCAGTTAAGAGGATATTCAGATATCTGAAGGGCACTATGGATTTTGGGCTTTGGTATCCCAAAGGTGATGATTTCACCCTCACGGCCTATTCAGATGCAGATTGGGCAGGCAATACTGATGATAGGAAGAGCACTAGTGGTGGAGCGTTCTTTCTAGGAAAGATTTTGGTTTCTTGGCTAAGTAAGAAACAACCTTCAGTTTCCTTATCTACAGTAGAGGCTGAATACATAGCAACAGTGGCTGGGTGTACACAAGTTTTATGGATGAAAACCACCTTGGAGGATTTCAAAGTCAAGCATGAACAACCCATCTCCATATTTTGCGATAATACGAGTGCCATAAGTATTTCCAAAAATCCGGTAATGCACTCAAGGACAAAGCATATTTCCATCAAGTATCACTTTCTAAGGGAGAAAGTGCAAGACAAGCAGGTCAAGCTAGAGTATGTGCCTACTAAAGAGCAGATTGCAGATATCTTCACCAAACCTCTTCCAAGAGATACGTTTGAGTATCTAAGGGAGAAATTGGGAGTTGTACTCCCACCCCAAAATTAATCACCTCATCGGGAGGTGGGGGAGGGACCAAGCTAAGAGGCTCATTCTTAGTCCCGAGCCCCAAAGGTGACCCTTTGCCATTGATGACAAAGGGGGAGAGATATGAGTAAGGGGGAGAGCTTCAAGTGAAGAGGAAAGCTTCAAGTCAGGGGGAGCAAAACTTCATAGACAGTTTCTCAGTTGTTAGCACAGTTGGTTTCAGTTTTGGCTCTTAAGACGTGTTTTTAGTAAAGGTTTGCCATCAATGACAAAGGGGGAGATTGTTGGCAATTTTGGGTACCTTGGGTACATTGCATATGCTCAAGTGAATAAGTTGTCATTGATGTCAAGAAGTTGTTTGAAGGAATTTGATTTGATGTAGAATAATTTGTTTTGATGTAGTTTCGGCTTGATAGGTTCGAAAGAAAGTAAGTTGGAAAAATGTCGCGATATCACGACATGTCACATTTTCGCGACATGTCGCATTTTCGCGACTTAGGCAGGAGAGAGAAAGTTTTTTAGAAAAGTGTCACGATATCACGACATGTCATAGTTTCGTGACTCAAAGAGGAGAGAGAATGTTCGAGTCAGAAATGTCATGATTTCATGACATATTGCAAGGAAAGTTGAACGGATGAAAAAGTGTCACGATTTCGTGACATAATGCAGGAGAGAGAGAGTCCAGGAGAAAAAGTGTCACGATATCGCGACATGTCGGGTTTTCGACCCGAAGAAAAGAAAAGCGCTAAGGAGAAAAAGTGTCACGATTTCACGACAAGTCAGAAGACAAAGTGAAAGCAAGGTAAAGTGTCACGATTTCGCGACGTGCTGCAGAAGAGCTAGAGTCTAGTATGAACTGTCACGATTTCGCGACGAGTTCGAGGAAAGAGAAAGCAAAATGAAAAGTGTCATGATTTCATGACATGCTACAAAGGAAAGTGTTCCAAGTGAGAACTATCACGATTTTGTGACATGCAACAGAGAAAAGAGTTCGAAGTGAGAATTGTCATGATTTCATGATAGGTTGAAGAGAAAGATTGCGGATGCAAAAAGTGTCACAATTTCACGATAGTTTGAGATGGCAGCATACGGATGGAGAAAGTGTCACGATTTCATGATAGAAACTGGAAGCAGAGAGGAAGGCTATGAAGACAAAAGCGTCATGATTTCGTGACATGTTCCAGTTTCATGGGCGTAAGGCAGAAAAGAGCTTAAGGCAACGTAAGTGTCACGATTTCGTGACATGTTCCATTTTTACGGGTGCAAGCCGAGAAGAGGTTGAGAAAGCGAGAAATGTCACGATTTCGTGATAGAAGTGAAGATGACGTCAGCAGAAGCAGAAGTGTCACGATTTCATGACAAAAGCAAAGTTGTCGCTGACAGAGTCAGGGGTGTCACGATTTCACGACAAGAGCTTAGTCAAAGTCATCAAAGGCTAAAGTGTCACGATATCGTGACAAAAGCCATAAGATAGTGTACGATTGCAAAGGTGTCGTGATATCGCGACATGTTGTAGTTTCGCGAGAAAAGCTACAGAACCACAGAGGCGGTTGAAGCCGACAGAGTTAAATTTGAGCCGACGCAGTTTAGGGTTTTGCAACCGACGTAGTTTAAGGGTAACAGCCGACTAAGACCAAGGTTTAAATCTTGAATGTGTTAGTATAAAAGGAGGGCTGTTTGGAGAGTTAAGGCATCGATTTTGGGTGTGCGTTCGAAGTGCGACATTCATAGATAGAGTGCGGGGAGAAGTTCGATCGCCAAGAAGCAGAGTGCAAAATTCGATAGCAGTGTACAGAGTGCATTTCATCGAATCTTCTAAGTGAGAGAGATTGCAAGGAAGCAGAGTGCGCGAAGACTATGCGGCTGTGATTGCGTAGAGGTGCAATGGTCGAAGTTTGATCAAGTGCAGCTGTGATTGCGCAAAAAGAGCGAAGGACTATGTTTTTGTGCAGACCAGAGAAAGAGGACAAGGATATTTGTGCCAGACCGAAGGACTGTGTTTGGTGCAGATCAGAGAAAGAGATCGAGGACATTTGTGCTAGACCGAAGGACTATGTTTAGTGCAATTTCGAGGACCAGCTTTGGAGGTGATAGAGTTGAGGACAGAGGTCTCCAGCCAGAGCAGGGAAGACAGGTGTCTTCTATGGATAGAGTTCCATTTGCTAAGGGCAGAGGAGGCAGAGGTCTTCTAGAGGATCACCAACCGAACAGAGCTAGGGGATTGGTGTCTCCTTTGGGTTGGTGCCCATAAACATTGTAATCGGGAAAGATATTCCCAGATTTTGAATTGATAATTTTTAGTGAAAGCTTTTGTGGATGTAGCCCAACCATTTTGGGTGAACCACGTTAAAAATGGGTCTTCAATATGTGATGCTTTCTGTCTTGATTAATGTTGTATTGATGCCACTGCTATCTAGAATTAAAATTACTAATTGGTTAAGTCTTATACTGTTCACCCCCCCTCTCAGTATAAACTTGCGTTCTTCAGTGTTCTCGTGGGCCAAAGACAGAAAAGGCACAAGGCAATGAAAATGTCGCGATTTCATGACATAAAGTCAGATAAAAGATAAGGCAAGTGAATGTGTCACGATTTCGTGACATGTCTTGTTTTCGCTGGTGCAAGCCAAGAAGAGTGTACGGATGCAAAATATGTCACGATTTCGTGACATGTCATGTTTTTGCCAGTGCAAGCAGAGAAGAGTGCAAGGAAGCGAAAGTGTCATGCTTTCATGACATGTTCTATTTTTGCGAGCAAGAGATAGAGAAGAGCTCAAGGCAGCGAAAGTGTCACGATTTCACGATATGTTCTATTTTCACAAGAAAGAGACAGAGAAGAGCTCAAGGCAGCGAGAGTGTTGCGATTTTGCAACATGTTCTATTTTTGCAGGTGCAAGCTGAGAAAAGGACAAGGAGGCAAAAACTGTCATGATTTCATGACATGTATTTTCCTAGGTACAAGCCAAGAAGAATACAAAGAGGCAAAAGTGTCACGATTTTGTGACAGGTCACAGCAGTATGATTACAGACAGTTAACTGAAGTAGAACGATAGTTAAAGGGGTAGTTGTAGAGGAAAATCATGCAACCAAAATAAGAAGAGTCAACTAAAGTTAGTGTGACAGTTGCATGGGCAGTTATAGATAGAAATCATGCAAGCTAAAATAAGAATAGTGCATTAAAGGAAGAACGGCAGTTACAGGGCATGTAACACAGTGAAACCATCGAGCAACCATTACATTGTCAGTTCGAATCAAGAGACTAAACTATTAATAGGTTGCATGCAGAAATACTATGCCAAAAAGGGAGTTACTCACAGAAGTGGCTATTGATAGTCTGCATTAGTAAATACGGAAGTTAAAAATAGAGAGAAAAGCTGGTTATAAAAGGAGGTCTGCATGAAGAATTAAGTTGCCGCTCATAGTGAAAAAGTGCTGCAGAAAGAGTGAAAAAGTGTTGCTGAAAGAGAGTGCGCAGGAGGCGAGTGAGCAGGGTGTGTGCTATGTAAAGAGTGGGCAATGTTGAGAAAGCAATAGACCAGTCAGGGTCTTGTAAAAGCGAAGGCATTTTTATGTCAAAAAGATTCAAAATAGAATTCTAAGTTGGTGCTTGGAATCAGGGGTTGGTGCTCCTTTCTGTTGGTGTAGATAAATTAGGGGTTGGTGCTCCTTCCAGTCGGTGCTAGTAAATTAGGGGTTGGTGCTCCTTTCTGTTGGTGCAAATAAATTAGGGGTTGGTGCTCCTTCCAGTGGGTGTTGGTAAATTAATTGTAAAGTTGGTGCTTTGCAAAGATTGGATTTGGATAGGAATCCAAGCAGTCTATTTTTGAGGAGTAGCCAAAACTGGTGAACCTCGTTACATCTTGTGTTGTGGAATGCTCTCTTGTTACATTTGCTTTATATGATTTTAAGCTTTCATTGTTTTGGCTTTAAGAGTTAAAGTTTTAAGTTATAAAGAGCCACACTGATTCACCCCCCCTCTTAGTACCATTTTAAGACTAACAATTGGTATCAGAGGTAAGTTACTGAACAAGATCAATCGGCTAAGGTGATCTAGGAAGTGACACAATGGTAGTTGGTGAAGGATTCTCATCAAATAAAGCTCCATTGTTTGACGAAACTAATTACGCATTCTAGAAAATCAGGATGCAGACATATCTGTGTGCGTTGGGATACGACATATGAGACTCAGTAGAAAGTGGATACACAATACCCACCACTTCTCCAAATGATGCTGCCGATAAGAAATTGTTTGAGAATGACTCAAAGGCAAAGAATGCTATCATGTGCAGTGTAGCAAACAGTGAACTGGTAAAGATTATGAGCTGTAAAACTGTAAAAGAAATTTGGGACAAATTGAAGAGCATTCATGAAGGAGACGATAAGATCAAGGAGGCCAAGTTGAAAACTCATCGAACTCAGTACGAAGTGTTAAAGATGAATGACAATGAGAACATAGCGACATATATGCTGAGAGTAAATGAAGTCATTAATGCCATTAGAGGACTCGATGATAAAATCGAAGACCCTACAATCGTAAAAAAGGTATTAAGATCTCTTCCCAAAAGATTTGATTCTAAAGTATCAACTATAGAAGAAGCCAAAGATCTAAATACGTTTAGTATGGATGAGATGCATGGTTCGTTGACTGTGTATGAGATGAGAATAGGAAAGTCTGATCCCACAGACAGAGAAGCTGTTTTTAAGGCCCACAAAAATATGAAAGCAAAACAAGAATCCGAAGATGAAGAGACATCAAATGACATGGAAGCAAACTTTGTTCGAAAACTAAAAAGGGGACAAGGAAAATACAAAGGAAAGCTACCATTTAAATGTTTCAGTTGTGGAGGCGTTGGGCATGTTGCAGCTAAATGTCCATGAAATAAGGAGAATGAAAGTGATGAAGAATCACATCGAGAAAGAAGTGACTAGAAGAAAGAGATGAAGTTCAGAAACAACCACTTCAGGAAGAAAAGTTTCATCTCCAAGAATGCCAGTTCATCAGAAGACAGCTTCGACAAGGATTCTGAAGAGGAAACAAGTGAAGCTATTTTCATGGCATTTGAAGAAGAAGAATCAGAAAAGGAAGAAGAAGTTAACTCTAAAGTATGTGGTGAAAACTCAGAGGCTGAAGTAGATCTAGAAGGAGAGTTGATCTCTGCTCTTGAAGAATTGGGTTTACAAAAGAAAAAGAACAAAAGACTGTCTAAGAAGTTGGTAGAATATGAGGGTGATGTTGAAGATCTCTTCTTACAAATTCACAAAGCCAAGAAAATAGAAGAAGCCTTGAAGTCACAGATCAATGAGAATGAGATTGTTTGCTGCAAACAAGAAGAGGAGATTGTGTTATTGAGGAAACAACTAGAAGAGGCCAATACAAATCTCAAATTTGAGAAGAGCACGGAGCTGCTAGATAAAATGATAAGGCAACAAAGAAGCCCTATGTGCAAGCTTGGTCTTGGATATGAAGCTGAAGAACCTTTATCATCTAAAGCTGCAAAGAAGAAGAAATCCACTGCTGAAGGATCAAAGCAAGAAAAGCCTGAAGCTGAATCTTCAAACGGAAGAAAATATCAAAGGAGATCTATAGCAAAGCAACCATAACAAAAGAGGTTCTCTCACTCTCGCTCTTCATAATAATGCTTTTAATGGCTATTGTCTTAGATGCAGCCATTATGGTCACCAGGAAATTTATTGTGGATTGAATAATAATTCAAGGAGTTATGCTGGTAGAAATACATCTACTCTTTTGAGTGAACACCATGTGCAATGTTTTAAATGTAATGGTCATGGGCACATAGCAAGTTTTTGTCCAAGCACCTCTGCATCTAATCTAAGGCAAGACCGCAGATTCCATCAAACACAAAGAGTGCAACACATACAGGAAAATAATTATCCTTCAAGAATTCACAAGAGACAACCACCCAAGATAAATGTTCAGGTTCACAAAAAGGTTCAAAATGGGGATGCAGGTGAAAACCCTCAGCCTAAGTTCAAGAAAGTCTAGAGAAAGACAGAAGAATAGGAATCCTGTCTCCTTGGACTGAAGGAGACTACTCCGCTATTGCACTAAGCCACTCCAGGTGGCACATCCTCAGGGGGAGCAATCTTAAAATTTTATTTTAATGCTCCTATGTATTTGGTCGGTTATCTGAGGATGAAAGACCAGCAGTCAGGAAATTGTTGTACAGTTGTTAAAGTGTGTTTTTTAGTTTATGCAGTGGAATGTGGAAGTGCCATGAAGGGTTGTGTTTAAGTTGAGAGTCATCACCATTGGTAGTAGTGCTATATGTCATTGTTGTACTATTAATGGTTCTTGTTGTAACTGTTCAAAGCTATGGATTATAACAGTTCAGATCATTTGATTAGTGGAAGAATGCTTGCCCTAGCTGCATATTTGTGTTTCGATAAAAGTAGCATGTATTTGTTCGACACATTGATGTTAAGATTGTGAGATCTTTCATGACGCCTTGGTGAAATTATTTTATTCACAGACAGTTTCATTTCAACTATTGATAAAATGCCAATCCAAGGTTAAGAAGTATGAGGCTGAGTAAGGTGCACCATGGTTGGCCATAAAGTGTTTGACAAAATGTCTTCTCCTAATTTGCACGATTGAAAGTAAGGTCTGATCTACGATGATCGTAGAAAACTCATATCAGGTTGTAAATATAAAAAGGAATTTGGTTGTGCTGTAGTATAGTATTTGATGCTTACACAGAGTTGAAAGTGGATTGACGTAGCCTATTGGATTCTCACTGCAGAGAGAGACAAACAAATGTCATTAGGTTCAAGCTTGTTGAGAATATCCAAGATGCATGGTGGAGATGTATGCAGATGCTACTGGCATTGCAGAACAAAAAGTTGGCCATGAAGTGTGTGACAAAATGTTGTCTCCTGAGTCGAACAGTTGGAAGTAAGGTGTGACTAGCCGTGACTGTAGAACACACAGACCAAGTTGAAAATGTAAAAAGTGATTGGTTGAGTTGTGTTGAGATTGGGAGTTAAGTATAGAACATATTGAGTCTCTAACAATTCTCTTTATGCTTCTATGAGGTTGATGAATCACATTGGGTCTCTAACAATTCTCTTTGTGGGTTCATGCTAAGCAAGTTTTTCTTGATGAACTTGTGAGCTAATTTGGACAAGTTCTAGTGAAGACTTGTGAGCTGAATTGGACAGGTTCTAGTGAGGACTTGTGAGCTGATTTGGACAAGTTCTATGAGAGCTTGTTAAGCGAGGTTACGTGTGAGCCTATTGACAGAGTACAGAGAACGAGTCTCAATGGATAGAGATCTAGCAGCCAACACAGTTGAAGATAGATCTAAGTAATGCCTATTATGCTTATCATGATGTTGTCAAATAGTGAAATGAAGTGGTCACATATTCCCAAGAATAGTCTAAGAATTGACTAGCTATCGGGATCAAATTCTCAGGGGGAGCATTTATGCATCTGTTTATCATATTGCTCATGTTTATGCTTTTTGCTAACTATAATAATTTTTGCCTAAGAATGTTGTGCATGGACTCAGGGGGAGTTTTGCAGTCGCCCTTTGGTATTATTGTCAAAGGGGGAAAATATTTATAGGTAATTGCACACAATTATGTGTGTTGCCAACAATTTCAAATGGGGAGATTGATGTGCAAGGTGCAACCAAAGTATTGTCATTGTTGTCAACACAGTCAGGTTGATCAGTTGATGCAATGGACAGGAGTTCATTGATGAGCAAGGTGCAGCCAAAGTATTGTCATTGTTGTCAACACAGACAGAGGATCGGTTGATGCAATGGACAGGAGTGTAGAGGTCATTAGATGGATCGGCTGATGAAGTGAACAAGAGTTCAGAGCAGTCAGAGCATGTAAAATAAATTTCTAAGAAGACAAAAGTGGCCCAGATTCAAAGGATCAAAGAAAAAGACAAGTAAGAAAATTTTTGCGATATCGTGACCTGTTTTCTGTCACGATATCACGACATATCGGAGGAGAGAGAAAAAGCTGGAAAAACTATCGCGATATTGCGACATGGCTGAGGAGAGAGAAAGCACAAGGAAAACTATCACAATTTCATGACATGTTGGAAGCAAAGAAGGCAAGAAGAAAAACTGTCACGATTTCGCGACATGTTGGCAGAGAAAAAGCCAAGTGGAAAAACTGTCGTGATTTTGTGACATGTTGGCAGAGAAAAAGCCAAGTAGAAAAACTGTCACGATTTTGTGACATGTTTGAAGAGAAAGAGTTGGCAAGGAAAACTGTTGCAATTTTGCGACAATCTGTAAGAGAGGTAGTATGGATGAAAATGTGTCACGATTTTGCGACATGTTTGAGAGAAAGAGCTGGCAAGGAAAAGTGTCACGATTTCATGACAATTTGCAAGAGGAAGCACTAAGGAGAAAAAGTGTTGTGATTTCATGACATGTCAAGTTTTCACGACCCAAAGGGAAGAAAAGCGCCAAGGAGAAAAAGTGTCACGATTTTGCGACATGTTAGGTTTTCGCGACCCGAAGAGGAGAGAGAGTGTACGGAGGCGAATGTGTCACGATTTCACGACATGTTGTGTTTTCACGGGCCAAAGATAGAAAAGGCACAAGGCAGCGAAAGTGTCATGATTTTGTGACATAAAGGCAGAGAAAAGGTAAGGCAAACGAATGTGTCATGATTTCGTGATATGGCTTGTTTTCACTGGTGCAAGCCAAGAAGAGTGTATGGATGTGAAAGATGTCGTGACTTCACGACATGTCATGTTTTCACCAGTGCAAGAAGAGAAGAGTGCAAGGAAGTGAAAGTTTCACGATTTCATGACATGTTCTATTTTTGCGGGCAAGAGATAGAGAAGAGCTCAAGGCAGCGAAAGTGTCACGATTTCGTGACATGTTCTGTTTTCATGGGAAAGAGACAGAGAAGAGCTCAAGGCAGTGAGAGTGTCGCGATTTCATGATATTTTCTATTTTCATAGGTGCAAGCTAAGAAAATGACAAGGAGGCAAAAACTATCACGATTTCATGACATGTATTTTTGCGCGTACAAGCCAAGAAGAAGACAAAGAGGCAAAAGTGTCACGATTTCACGATAGGTCGTAGCAGCACGATTACGGACAATTAACTGAAGTAGAATGACAGTTAAAGGGGTAGTTGTAGAGGAAAATCATGCAGCCAAAATAAGAAGAGTCAACTGAAGTTAGTGTGACAGTTGCATAGGTAGTTACAGATAGAAATCATGCAAGCTAAAATAAGAACAGTGCATTAAAGGAAGAACGGCGATTCATGAGGGCACGTGACACAGTGAAACCATCGAGCAACCGTTACATGCGTCAGTCCGAATCAAGAGATAGAACTATTAATAGGTTGCATGCAGAAATACTATGCCAAAAAGGGAGTTACTCACAAAAGTGGCTATTGATAGTCTACATGAGTAAATACGAAAGTTAAAAATAGAGAGAAAAGCCGGTTATAAAAGGAGGTCTGCGTGAAGAATTAATTTGCTGCTCATAGTGAAAAAGTGCTACAGAAAGAGTGAAAAAGTGTTGTTGAAAGAGAGTGCATAGGAGGCGAGTGAGCAGGGTGTGTGCTATGTAAAGAGTGGGCAATGTTGAGAAAGCAATAGACTAGTTAGGGTCTTGTAAAAGCGAAGGCATTTTTATGTCAAAAATATTCAAAATAGAATTCTGAGTTGGTGCTTGGAATCAGGGGTTGGTGCTCCTTTTTGTTGGTGCAGATAAATTAGGGGTTGGTGCTCCTTCCAGTCGATGTTGGTAAATTAGGGGTTGGTGCTCCTTTCTGTTGGTGCGAGATAAATTAGGGGTTGGTGCTCCTTCCAGTGGGTGCTGGTAAATTGATTATAAAGTTGGTGCTTTGTAAAGACTAGATTTGGATAGGAGTCCAAGAAGTCTATTTTTGAGGAGTAGCCAAAACTGGTGAACCTCATTACATCTTGTGTTGTGGAATGCTCTCTTGTTACATTTGCTTTATGTGATTTTAAGCTTTCATTGTTTTGGATTTAAGAGTTAAAGTTTTAAGTTATAAAGAGCCACACTGATTCATCCCCCCCTCTCAGTGCCATTGTAAGACTAACAGTACCATTTTGTGAGAGAGATGGTTGAAGAGAACCATGTGATATTGGATAAAGTTGATACAGAGAATAATACTATTGATTTGTTAACAAAGGATATACCTGCTTAGAATTTTCTTGGTATAGAAGACTATGGGTATGGTTACCCTTGACAGTTGACAATGGTAGTTTTTGGACCCTATGGAAAGTATTCAACAAGTGGGATAATGTTGAAAATATGTTGAATATTTCCATGTTATTTTGGTGAGGTTAACACTAAAAGGTATTGGACACTCTATACCTATACTCACTAGGGTTTGGGGGCAGTAGCCCTCCAAAAATCAAGGGTTCGGGGGCGACAGCCCTTGACCAAATTTTTAGGGTTTTTAAGTTATTTTTAGACCCATATGGGATTTTAGGGTTACTATATCTGAACCCATGCTTTTTCACCCATGATATTGTAACAATCTATGCATGTGCCTTTGTTTTATATATCACACTTGCATTAGGGTTTGAAGAGACAGAAGGAGAATATTATTGTATTGGAGATGGTCAAGTTAATGCAATAATAAGATAATATTGTGTTGGTTTTTTTCTCGGTTGAGGGTTTCCAAGATAAATATTGTGTAATGTGAGAATTTGCAATCTTCTTCTTTTGATTATGTTATTATTGCTTTTCTAACTTAGTTTATTAGGGTTGCTTGCTTCTCTTCACTAAGACTATGAGTTTGAGGCCATTTAGTAGTAAAATCTTGTATTGTTCCACATTTGAATCTATAATTATATTTAGTAAAATCTAGAAATTCTTGTACTTGGCTCCAGATTTGATTTTGTATATTTATTTTTTCTATCTACTAAATAAATACAAGTGCAAAAAAATTCTTTCTCCAAAAAAGAGAGGAGTGGCATACACTAAAAAAATCATGATCAAGCCTAATTAGGAATTGATATGTATTTTCTATCAACTATAGACATGGAAAATTGACCCACCAAAATGAGTCAATTCTTCCTTAGACCCTTAGCCAGCCACCCAAGCTTACCAAGTGCAAATTTGGGGTCTTTTTGCCTTCTCCATTTGCCTTGTTTCCTTAGCTTTACCAAGTTCATGATCGGTCCATATGGGGTATAAATTTGGCTTACCATATTCACACCCTATAATGGTAGGGCACAAATTTGGAATTCTAGGGGTTTTTCTCACATAAACCCCTCCCCTCATTGGCCTGTTTTGCAATTGACCCTCGCTCGAGGTGAAATTTCATGTTCCTACCTGTTTTGCCCTTCAAAACTATTATAAATAGAAGATTTAATTCCCTCTTTTACCCCAACCAATTTCTTTTGAGAATATAATTCTTGACTCACTCATTGCTTATGCTAATAAGTGCTCATTTGCTCCAAATCATTGTTTTATTATTTTGTGCTTTGGTGTTTGCTACCCTTAGGTATTGAGTGGAGTCTTGATGATTGGAGAGATCCATCATCTTGCAGTGCTTATTCCACCTATTCATTGCTCCTTTATTTCTCCATAATCTCATCAGGTTCTATGTTTACATTATTTGTTTTATAAGTCTAGTTTTTGCCATTTTGCACTCTATTTTTTGCTGTTTTGGGACCCTATTGTGGTGATTTTTTGCATCCTTAGGGGTTTTCATGCCACAAAAAATAACTGATTCACAAACCATATTAAATATTCAGGTGGACCTACCTTTTTAATCTAGGAATATAATTTTTTAATGATTCTAGATAGACTAGGTATGGTAAGGATACCCTTGAGGTAAACTTAAGATTTGACAATTAAGTTCATGCTCATCTAGATAAAAAGATGTGAAAATTATATTTTCTTGATCAAGATTCAGTATAACATATTAATTATACCTTATGTATGATCAATGCCTTTATCCTTTGGGCTATTGTAGCAAGATTTAAAATGATTCAATGTAACAGAAAGAAAGAGAAGAAAAGAATTGATTCAACTATATTCATTCAAATATTGTAGCAAACATAATTGGTTATCAATGAAAGAAGTGTCCATTCACACATTCAAATAATGTAATCTATAAAAAAGACACACACAAATTGAACATAGATATTTGACAGATAAGAAACCCATAATTGTATTAATATCAAATGTTATTACATGAAGAGCTGACTTGAATTGCCATTGGGCTCTTTTTATGATTAATACAATAAATATCCTCATTCAAATGATGTAACAAGGATATTTCATCCTCCTATTCTAATCTAGTAATAGTTGAGTCTTTGGATATCTAGATCAATATCTAGAAATAATCTTAGTTTCTTGAGCACTTCTCTATCAAAACTTGCATAGTAATGGGAAGAATAAGAGGTGGAAAATAAGGAAAGACACGAAGGAAGATACAACAAAAAAGAACAAGGCACTTAAGTATACCTCTAGAAAAAACTTTTTATGCAAAATATTGATGTATATTCTTGTCATGGTAGCTCCTTTTGTAGCCTTGGGACCTTATATCTATTATAGTTGTGTGGGCCAAATCTGTCTATGTGGTAGTTTTTTAGCTATTGATTTTCTGAGTACGTTATAACAAGATTACAAATATCTTAGGAAACTTGCGTCTCACCAAGAATATAGATTTTTTTCAAATTTTAAGACTGACTTATCCCTGTGTCCTTTCCTTACCCCTTTGACTCTTGTTTTTTATCCACTATGGGTCCCACACTGCTAGTTATCCCTCATGCACTACAGTTGACTTCCTTGATTTTTATCTTTCTCAGCTTGACTTACCCCAATCAAATCAACAATTAGTATCTAAGATTCATCACAAAAAGAGCCTATTTTAGTGAATTTGTCAATCATCCTTAAGTTTTTGTTCTTCTAATATTTTATTATGATTTCATTGGTCTTGAAAAATTTAATCATCTCTTGAGTTATCCTGGATAGGATGATTAGTTTTTCAGCCAACGTATCTTCATAAGTGTCATCATATTCAGACTCTTCTATATTCTTGACAATCAATTTGTCAAAACCTTTTGTATTAAACAGATCCTTTGGGTCAATTCCTGTCTATTTTTTCTTTTTATTGATATCCTACTCCCAAATATCCGAGTTCTATATTATACCTTTAATTCAAGGTCTCTCGCTTAAAAAAGTGGCGACCTTATTGAATTCTATCCTACAATCATGAGCTTGGCCATTTGTTGTAGTCACTTGCTTGGTATTTATTCGATCATATTTTTTTTGTATAGTTTCCATGGATTGGTAGGATGGTTGTTTCTCTTTTATCTATTTCCTCTAAAAGAGGATTTATTCTCTTAATTATGTGTATTGTCTCTCCTAGGTCTTTTTAGGTCTGATTGATCATATTAGTGTCTTCTTTGAACTCTAAAATGATATTTTCTTTGTACTTCTTTGTGAACAAGGATTTTTCAAGTTGTTTTCCAATTTGGGGGTTTTTTTTGCGAAGCTCATCAATTTTTGCTCTTAATTTGGCATTTTTTATTTGCAATAGGTCACTTTTAGATGCCTTGAGTTTTACCTCTGCTATCTCTTTTTCTACAACAAGTGCAGTTTGTGCTTGAGCATAGAGTACAGATTTTAATAGACTAACTGTATTCCTTGTTATATCTACATCTCCTATTAACAGATTAACTTATAATCCCTCTATACCCTATCCAAGAATTGTAATTATAGTGGTTGAATTAGGGTTTGAGATTTCTCCCTTATCTTCATGTTGAGTTTTAGTTACCCTTCCTTCTATTATGGATTGAATGTGCTATTATTCAAAGGGAGTAAACTGAATAGCTTATTTTGCTTTAACTAGAGTAATAGTTGTAGGAGGGATAGGACCCATTTATATCCTAGCCCTTTTATGTGTTGGTGATCGAGGAGGACTTTGGATTCTGATTTGATGTCCCCTAAGAAGATTGGTAAATCATTCACCTTCCTGTATCCTGTTCCATGCTACTACAGAGATATTTATTTCTCTATTATTCACTCTTAGGGTAGTAAGTATCACCTTGGGTAAACTTGATGTTAGTTTTTTCTTGTGCTAGGGGAGAATTAATGCTTTGGCCAAGTATTTGACAGTAGGTTTATCTAGGGAAGATGAATTAGATACAATCTCTTTACCCTTTTCAATATCTATGATAGGATGATCCTCTATTTTTACTGCTATTTGATCAACCACCTCTATCAACACTTCTATTTGTTCAATCTATTGGGCCATAATTTCCAATATGGGCTCTACATCACCTCTAGAGGTATGACTGGAATCAGTGGGGCAATTGTTTCTACTATATATACCCTCAATGCTTTAAACTCTATAGGGTAGTATCCCACCATATCAATATGAGTGTGTGGCCTCTTTAAATATTTATTTTCTCATATTTAATCCAAAGACTAACCTTTCCTTAAATGCATATGAATGGCTTCTTCAAACATATCTCCATGGTGAGTCATGGGCTTCCTTTCTGGAGCATGATTTTTATAGTAGTCATAGGGGTCATATGGTCTCCACGTGATTTCAACAAAACCATAAGAGTCCATATTTTGTAAGGATCCTAACAAACTAGGGTATCCTCTATAAACATAATACCCCATCTTACATGGGACAATGATCCATGGAATTCTGGTTTATTTTCTTATGACCCTCACCTTGGCCTCCTCTGCAATTTACCTTATAATTTCTAAAGTAGCTATTGACATAGGAAGAAACTAGGAAATGCTTTAGGAGGTACTTTAGCACCATATATTCTAATGTAAGTGAGGTCCTCTATGAAGTAGTCTCCTGCATTATTCTCCTATCAAAATTGGGTTATTCTTGGATTCATCCTACAAGGGGCCTTATTGTAGAGTGAGTGGTATATGGAGGGGAGAAATATGCCAAAGAATTGGGTGTAATTGGATGCCCCTATATATACATGAGACTCTCTTGAATTGACCCTTCAGGCATTCCTCCTAATTTAGAAATTGAGTTCTGACCAAGGTGCCCCACTATTAGGTGGATGAGGAAGGAATAATGTGAGAATTGAGGTATTATTTCCTTATGTTCAATTATGGCTTTCTGCAACTCCCTGAACTCTTTGTCCATAATATCACTGGTCAAATCTTCCCACCTATATATGGTTAACTGCCTAATCTTATTACATTAGACTATTAGAAACATGACTTCCCACCTAGATACTTATAGGTCCTTCTCTCAAGGACCTATAAGTATCTAGAATAATAGGTAACAACAAAAGCTATATTAGATCATGTGTGATTAAGGTAAATAAGTCCTCCTAAAAGAGACCAATATAGAGTAACATCCACCAAAGGAGTCATACAATCAATCAGAATATTCAAGTTTAAAGTATAGGAGTCCAAAAAAATCTACAATCTTCTATCCTAAAACATTGAAAAAGATCCAATGCAAACTTGGGGAGTTTCCAATAATGAGAAAATTATCAACATTAAGAACAATCAGTAAAGTCTTCCCATCCTAATGTTTTATATAAACATCATGTTGGGTCTTGCATCACCCCAACCCATAATTAAGAAAAAACAATGAATCTTCTCATACTAAGCTTGAGGTGCTTGTTGAAGTCCATACAAGGACCTAATCAACCTATAAACTAGGGTAGTAGGGCCCTCAAGTTCAAAACCTAGTATTTTGTGCATACAAATCTTTTCCTAAAGCTCACAATGTAGGAAGACACTATTCAAATTCATATGATGTACCTTTCATCCAAATGAGGTTGTTATTTATTATAATTAGTTAAGATTCAACTAAATAATAATTAAACTATATCACAAGGCCTTGGGAAAGTGGTGAGTGGAAGACACTTGTTGCAAAGAGGTCACGAGTTTGAGTCTAATGGTCTTAGATCCTCATGTGTGTGTAACATATTGAATATATATATATATATATATATATATATATATATATATATATATATATATATCAAATAATAATAATAGATATTTATATATCAAATAACATGATATCAATTAATTAAATTCCTTGACTTTCAATAGAAGATCCATATTTAAATCTTGCCAAGTGATATATATAATAAATTCATGATATAATATAAATAGACCCATTTTAATCCTATAGAACCAATTAAAAATTTATAAATATGTATAAATATTTGAACTAAATTCCATATATATAATTAATATGATATGTAACAAAGACATTTGTTACCATAATATTTTTAAATAATCATTTAATTTTTTCTTTTTTTTCATGATATACTAATTAAAAAATTATAAATATGTATAAAGCATTGAACTAAATTCCATCTATAAAAGTGAGTGTTTATTTACATAGAACCATTAGGGTGTGCCCAAAGAATCCTAGTTTTAATGATGAAAAAAATTAGGGTGTGGCACTTGAATATTGTGACGTGGGGAGTGGATCCGTCCAATCAAGCAGTCTGGACTTTGTTGGAATTACATGGTAAATAATTTGGAGTTATTAATGTTTATGCTTCGAATAATAATCCAGAAAGGTGTGCCTTGTGGTGGTGGTTGGATTTGTCTCTGCCTCTTGCCACATGGGTGATGTGTGGGGATTTTAATATGGTGGAAAAGACTTCTGATAAAGTTAGTTTATCTCCTAACCACTTGTGTGCTGGGGAGTGGGAAGCTTTTTATTTTATGAAAAATAAGCTGAATCTTAGTGATTATAATATCTATTTTTCTCCTGCTAACTTTTCTAAAGCTCAATGGTTTACATGGTCCAATTTTCAAGCAGGCAAAGCCAGGGTGTTAAAACGCCTTGATCGAGCCATGATCTCTTCCAATGAGACTTTTAAAATTGCTAGGGTTTCACCTTTTCAACCTCCTGTTTTTGTTATCCCAAGTACTATTTTTTTTGATCATGCTCCTATTATTTTTTTAGTGGAAGCCATTCTTCATCAGCCTCAATATTTTCAAACCCAGTTTTATCTTAATGTTTCCTTCCTTCATCACCCGACTATGAAGGCTCATATTTGTAGAATTTGGAATTTGCTTCCGAGACCCTCTGGTGACTTTGGTTGGGTTTCTTGGTAAAATGCTACTATTTTTAGAACCACCTCTTTGCTTCACAATCTAGGAGTGGAAGTAGCCAAGAGGAGGAAGAAATATAATTTGGTTTTGAAGTCAAATTAGTAAAAGTTTCTATGCAGCTTGAGTCTAATCCTTTTTGTTCTGATCTTCAAGCTTTCATGGCTGCCCTTCGATATGAGCTTAAAAAGGTTGATATGTATGAAGCCAAAGGAGTAAAATTAAGAGCCAAGATGCATTGGTTAAAGGTGGGTGACAAAGTCTCTAAAGAATTTCTCAAGAGCCTTCGCCCACCTACTCATACTTCCCAATTCATTGCTCTGCAAGTTGATGGTCAAAGGTTCACATCTCTTGATGATATTTTTGGAGCTTTTGTTAATCATTATCAAAGAGTGTTTGCTTCTCAGGGCCTTACCCATGATAGAGTGCAAGCTCTAGAATCTTGTTGTCAAGTCATACCTACTAAGCTTACTCAAACTTAGTGCGATTTTTGTGATGCACCTTTAACCTTGGAGGATCTCAAACAGGCTCTGTCTGAGATGGAAAATGACAAATCACCTGGATTAGATGGTTTCCCTTGTGAATTTTATAAAGAATGCTGGGACTTGGTGGGTTATGATTTGTTGCAAGTGTATAAACAAGTTATGCTTACTGGGTCATTGGAGAATCTCATCAACAAAGGTAATGTTAAGTTCATTCCAAAAGGGGGAGACCCTGAACTTATATCTAATTGACGACCAATCACATTGCTTAATGTTAGTTATAAGATAATTGCCAAGGCTTTAGCTCTTAAACTCAGACCGATTATTCCTGAGATAATCAGGCTTGAGCAGACTGGTTTTGTTTAGAACATATATATTCTGGATAATGTTATTGCTATTTGGGAAGGGATGGAATGGGATAGATACTCTGGTCAAGATGTTATTTTCCTTAATATTGATTTTGAGAAGGCTTATGATATAATAGAATGGTTCTTTATTACTTCTATGCTAAAGGCTATAGGGTTTGGACCTTATTTTATTAGGACTATACTTATGTTATTCAAAGATACCTCTGCAGTGATAACTCTGAACAAGAGACAATCTCAACATATTCAATTAGTCTATTTTGTTAGACAAGGTTGTCCATTGGTACCTTCTTTGTTTATTCTTGCTGTTGAGGCCTTTGGTTATATTCTAGCTCATAGATATGCTCAAGGATTGATCAAGGGAATTTATCTCCCTTACTCCCCCAAGAAGTTGATTAATGGTCATTTTGCAGATGATTCTTTCTTAACTATTGCAGAATATGAGATTTCTGTTACTCATGCTTTAGATTATCTTCATACATTCTGCTTAGCTTCTAGCTCTAATATTTAATGGAGAAAAACTTATTGCTATAGACAGTATGGAAAAGATATGCCTTTCTGGTTAGTTGATAAGCCTTGGAAGTGGATTCAACTTGGGTAAACCTTTAAATTTTTGGACATTCCTTTTGCTTTTTGGGTTATCCTACCTGTTTGTGGGATTATGTTGTTCAAAAGGTTGAGAAGAAGCTTCTGTACTGGTGTACCAAAAAATTATCCTTAGCTGGCAAGTTTCAAATTTGTTCCAAGGTATTGGCTTCTACTCGTGTATTACTATTCTTGTTGGGTCCCTTCCAAGACTTGTTATGCCAAATTGGAGAAGTTGCTTCGAGATTTTCTTTGATCCAATCTTGTTGGTAAGAAGAGATTTCATAGGGTGGCTTGGGATATTTGTTGTCTTCCTAAAAAAATTGGAGGAATGGGATTGTTTGATTGTCAGCGACAAGGCTTTTCCCTTTGTGCTAAATGGATTGTGAGAGCTTTACAGGGGGAGGAAGCCTAGAAACTTTTAATTCGTCACTGCCTCTCCACGGGGCTTCCTTTTGGTAAGAAGGTGTGGAAAGGGCTTGATTTGCAAACCATTCTTATAGCCCCTGTTCCAATAAAGATTTTTGGGTCCTTTGTTATGTAAAGTATTTGGAAGGCCTGGGAGGCCATTAAACCCTGGATTTCTTGGAAAGGTCACAAGGGGAAGCTGGGGGCTTCAATACCTTTGCTTAATGTCTGGTGGTCTTCGAACATCACTTTGCAGGGGACTCCCCTTGCTCAAGTCCAGTGGATACATGCTCAAAATTTTTATAAATGAGGTATTGCTCGATTATCTGATTTCATGCATTTTCATTCAAGGTCTTGGATACCTTGGGAAATTTTTAGGATTTTTTTTGGTTTATCTTTTGCTGATAAGACTACTTATGAAGCTGTTATTGATTCCACTCCTTTATTTGTTTAGGGTAAAGTTTTTTGATATTATCAGAAACCTTGGTAGACTGATTGGTCTTGACCCAAAGATGTTTCTCTCACCAAGTATAAACCTCATTTGGGATACACTTGGCTTTCCCCTGTTGTGCCTATGGTTGAGAAGCTTAATTCTAGGTGGGATGTGGTATCTCTTCAGTCTAGATGGAGTCTCAAATTTAATACACTCTAGGCAAAATATCTTGAACCTAAGCAAGCCTTTTTTGCTTGGAGTTTATTGTTTCAAGAGCTTCTTATTGGTCAATGACTTAGATATTTGGGTGTGAATGATATTTCCTGCAGATCTTGTGGAGCAAAGGAGGATGTGCATCATATGTTTTGGTCTTGTGTGAGAGCTCAAGAGGCTTGGTAGTGGATTTTCTCTTTTTTTTAGACCATATATGATAGGTCCCTGTTCTTGGGTGAATATTTTGTTAGGGGATCCACTTCAATTTTCTGAGAAGCTTGTTCCTGTGTGGCATATATTTAGAGTGGGGATTCTTTTTCATTTGTGGAAAACTCGCAACAGAGTAATTTTTAGCTAGCAGGAGCCTTCTACTTTTTCTCTTCCTGATAAGTATCAGGTTTTCTATGATTGTTGGTTGCAAATTTTAGTGCAAGCAGAAAAAGTGAATATAGAGCTTCATCACTTACGAGACCTTATTGATCATTGAGGTAAGCCTCCTTGTGCAGTGAATCCTATTCCTCCAGCCCCTACACAACAATGATACATAATATATTAGTTGTTTTTTTAGGTAGTTCTTTGTTTGGTTTTCTTGTGAACTTCTGTAAGTTATTTTGGTAGCTTTGCTAGCTGTTTAACACACAGTGTGTTGGTTGTGTACTTGGGGTGTGCTAATTCCACCCACCCTTTTTTTGTATAATTAAACCATTTTAATATAATATTTTTTCATCCAAAAAAATTTCATATATATAATTAATATGATATGTAACAAAGACATTTGTTACCATAATATTTTTAAATAATCATCTGATTTTTTTTTTTCATGATATACTAATTTGAGATTGTATCTATTGAAAAGTTTAATAATGCATCATTGTTATAAAAATAAAAACTTTTATAATATTATTATTGATTTAATTTTAATATTTTTTTTGAAAAAAAATACGAAGTATAAATAAGGGTACAATAAAAACCTAACTTAATTTTCCTAATTTTTTTTTAATAATACATAATTATTATAAAAAATAATTTTTTTTAATTTAAACTTAATAATCTTTTTAGAAAAATGCAAAGTATAAATAATGACATGATACCACCCTAACATAAGTCTCTAAATAAGAATCCAAGAAACAATTAAAAAGACCTCAACTAAATAAATTTAAAAAAACAATAACTCTCATTGAATTAAATAAATTTAATTTAAACTTCAAATTCCTAAATTCCTCCTTCAACTGAATATCAGGCCTTTGGTTGGAAGGCCACTTGAAGGTCATAGCGAGGAAGGCCACTCGAATGTCTTAGGCTTAGGAAGTGGAGGAAGAAGTAGCCAAGAATCCTGTCTTATATTGTACATTGCCACTATCACCTCTTCCCGAGCCTGCATTACAACACAAATAAATTCAGACCCACATCGAAAGAACTTTATGAACTTTCCATGTTGATTCAGACCCATCTGAGGCAACGGCACGATAATCACATCTGGGGTGTATTCCTCTGTGTTTTGATAACTGAAAACCATAATATTGTTGGTTTTACAACATGTATAACAAAAGAACAATCCATTCCGAAGAATAACGTCTGAAAAAAATGTGATTGGCATGACAGGTTGAGCACATTGGCCACTGGATTGGATGAAGTCTATGGTTTCATTCATATATATATATATATATCGGGAAGAAGCCAATAGAGCTTTTCACTCCCTTGAAATTTCAAAGAAGAGGATTATTATATCCATCGGAAGCAAAGCTAATATTCCCTCAATGACATGCTGTGGCAATTTAGACAATGAAGTTTCTGTGTCCCTCTTCTCCATCTTAGACAATGCAGTTTTTGTGTACCTCTTCTCCATTTTCAGCAACTTGAGAAAAAACAAAACCAAATTCTAGTGTGGTTGGTTGAACAGAAATATGTATATACTTCGGTGGGGATTACTTAAAAGTAGACAACGTGGGTGGGTTAGAGGAGAGGTGGATGGTTTTGATTTTTTTCTATGAAATGTACTTAACTTCAATAGAAAGGTTCTTGTGCAAGTGGAAATCTAAAAAGGCTCTCATATATATTGAATTGGTGAATGATTTTTTTTAAAGGTTGATTAGTAAATTAAGGTGAGTATCTAATTAATATATTAAGTAGATGTCCTTATGTACAGACACAACGGTTTATAATACAAGATACCAATGGTGTCCTCATGTATAGACACAACGCTTTAAAATACAAGATACAATGATGCTATGACCAAGAGAGTGGATGCCATGTGTCTTTAACTTTCCTATAATTTACTAATTCTTAGCCCACTAGATCTTGAACATGATAACATTACCTGTCACTTCTCTTCCGGATGTGGACATGTCATGATTACTTATTTTTTTTATAACATCAAGTGTTGCAATCCCCAATTGCAAGGACCAAAAACTACACTTAGTTTTGTTAAATATTTAATACTATAATATAATTTTCATGTAAAACTCAACATGTAACTTTCCATGGGATAAATTATTTTTCCTTGTAAGCTTAAAAAGCCACAAAACAACCACATTGAATACTAAAATGCAAGGAACAAAAATAATCTATCACACTTACCTTTTATAATTTTTTTGAATATAATATTTTTAGCTTGTATTTTTTTAATAAGTTTATACATATTTTTATAAGAGGTTTTGATCCTTTCACAGTGAATGGGGTTTGAAACTTGGACCTCTCAAATAGAGGTCAACACCCTTATTATTACATTAAGCTTACATTTTTTTCGGTATGTATTTTTGTGTTATTTTTCATTAATAACATCAAAATTAATAATATTTATATTTAAGACATGTTCAACCTTTAAAATTTTATCATATTTTCTAAATATTAATAATAAGAAGGTATTCCACTATATTAAACCTCCACATTCAAAAGGTCCTAGAGCCAAGAAGTGGAAACCTATGGAGGAATGATCTAGTAAAGAGTGGGAAGTAGAGAAAAGCGAACTACAAAATATTTTGGAAAATAGACAGTTTTTAAAAAAGAATGAACCATATAAGATAGCATGGGGTCATGGAACTATGGGAAATTATTCAGTGAAGGAGGGCTATAAATTTATAACTTCTCCCGACCACCCAATACAACAACCCTCTTGGTCAAAGTTATGGCAACCTAAGGGATGGGTAAATATAAATTATTTCTCTTGGAAGATGGCTCACAATAGTATCTTGACTCAAGACAATTTGCGCAAAAGAGGATTTATTGGGCCTAATAGGTGTATAATGTGCAACCAATATGAGAAAACAGTTTCTTATCTCCTTTTTGAATGCACTTTTTCCAAAACAATGTGGAAGGAGTATATTACTTTTAACCAAGTGGAGGTACAAATTCCAACCATTAATACTTTCTAGGATTATTGAAAAGCCAACAAATTCAGAACAAAGAAGAGAAAAACTGCATGGGATTTGGGTTTATGATTTATTTGCTGGTAAATCTGGCAAGAATGAAATGGAAGAACTTTTAAGGAGGAATTCAAACTGACAGAGAGCATATGGAGCACTATAGTAAGAAAGGTGCTTGAAACTATTGATGCAAGAAATATGGAGGTCTCTCAAATACACACAAGGGAGGAAGAAATTTGAGAAAAACTGAGGATGGGGACAACACAAGAAGTACAAGAAGTTGAAGAAAACCAAAACTGTGAGCTATTATATGTATCTATTTATGGGTTACATAGTGTAGATAAAGATAAATTTGAAGCAACAGAGAAGCCTAAGGGAGATAAAAGAGAGTCAAGAATTAGAGAAAACCCCTTATAATCACCATGATTAGGAGGATTTGCAGAGACAAAAAACAAAAGTTGATTTGTATCCTAGCACTGGCCAAGACAGGCAAGTTACTAGGAAAATAATGTAATAAGTATTTTTTTAATACAAATTTTTAAATTTTCACTTAAAATAATAATAATAAGTTAAATAATTAAAAAATAAGTTTTCCTCAATTAGAGCATAGATCAAATAAGAATATTATTATGATAATTCAAGTGAAAAGCTACATTTTGATAAAATTGTTGTGTGTATTACATATAAATATACTTCTTTGAAAGAAACATATTGTTCTCTTGTATTATTTTTTAATGGATAAATATGATCTCATGAACTGAAAAATTTATATAAGAAAATATTGTATCTCTAACTAAGTCACATAGTTGAAATTTTTTATTAAGATTTGAAACAAATATAATATTCTCTTGCATTATTTTTTAATGGATAAAGATGATCTCATGAACTAAATATTATATCTATATATATATATATATATAGATAGATATAGATATATAATATTTCATCTTTACCTAAGTCACGTAGTTGAAATGTTTTATTAAGATTTACTTTTCAATCTTAGCATTACATATAGTAGTTATAGACAAACATAGTTAAGAGTGCATATCATCAAGGAATTTATATTTTCAATACATATTATTGTGTTTATTATGTTTTTTTTGTTTATGATTATAAATCTAACACATGATAAGTCAAAAGAGTGTGTTTGTTTTCTTGGAAGGTAAAACGACACTTGAAATATCCTTAACTACTTGGAAATATAATTGTGAATGGATTTTAGCTCATGATAATTACCTTAATAGGGGTTCTTCAATGTCATTTGAACATTTGTAAAATTTTCTCAAACAATGGTTATCTCAAATGACACTTGAAGGGTTCTTAACTACTTGGAAATATTATTGTAAATGTAGTTTAGCTCATGTTAATTACTTCAATAAGGGTTCTTCAATGTAATTTGAACATTTGTAAAATATTTTCCAACAATGGTTATCTCATGCATACTATGAGATGACCATTGTATAAATTTGGCCTTTTGATCACCATTGGATAAATATTAACCCTTTGATCTTATTATCCATTTATCACCATAAAGAAAGCAATGATATGCATATTTTTAGTAAGATGTTGGATTCAATGTTATAATTATTACCAAAAATACCATGCATCAACAAAAAGCAGCCTTTAGGATCTATTATTTCTATTTATCTTTCTTCATTTTATGGTGAATTTAGTGATTATGATATTTTGATTGGGTTGGTTTTGAATATGTTTTTAGTACCACTCAACCTCTTTGTTTCCATGTGATTTGAGCAATAGGTAAATCTACTATCCTTTCTACACCACCTCAATATCTAGTGTAAATAGAGCTAAGGATATTGTGGGACATCTCACAGTATGAGAGATAATTTAACAACTATGGGATACAATGAGCGCCCTTTCTAGGATTGGATCTCCCAACTATGAATAGTAGTCTAAGGTCTTGCATGATGTCTCCAATGTAGGTCATGGGACTTGATATGGAGGTAGCTTTCCTAGGGCTACTGGTTTTCCTCAAGTCATTCTTACTACAACTAAATTGGGTTGTTGATAAGTTTTGTATATAAACTTGTAATGTAATCTAACTCCCTATTTCATTATAAAATAATACCTTCTCAAATCTAGGTATTATTCTCTATTTTATTCTAGCAATAATACTTATGGATTCATATTGTGTTCTTTTGGTTAAATGTTGTCTACAAATTTCTCATTGATTTATTTTTTCTAGGCAAGATCTTCATAGAAGCTACCATAAGTGCCAAATGGGTGCTTGTACAATAAATCATAGCATACAAGATCTTGATAATAAATTGAGTACAAGTGATGCATTTTGCAATTTGACTATGGAATATCCCACTAATCTAGATCTATATGTATTAAAAAATGAATGATATCTAACTTCCTTGAGTAAAGTTTATAGTGGATCAAGACCATGGTAATTTTGGATAATTATATTGAATAATGAAAGTTCAATATCAAATTGACTCTATGAGAAATAGGACTACATTGTGACAAATATATCTTATCTTATTTTGGTAAAGGGTGAGTGAATACCCCCTTTTTTAATCATAAATAGTCAAAACTTTAGTCAAATAATAGTCTAACAGGCAACTTATATGGAATTTATGACTTGGATGATGATCTTAGCTTAGGAATAGACTATATATCTTATTACTCTATAGAATGAGAAAAAGAAGCTGCAATCAAAAGTTGGGTATTTAATCCTAAATTGAAGACTTATAAGAAGCACCCTTGATTGATGTTGTCTTTATGTGTTGATATTATTCATAGATACTTTGGAAGATACCATTATGACACTCATGGGTTGAAGCGTGTATGTTTCAATAACCCTATCTTTTTTATTATCTAGGATTACTATGTGATGCTTAAAATGTTATGGTCTCTATTTAAGCTTTGCTTGACAATAGATGTAAAAAAGATAGGTAATCCAAGAAGCCATTTTTACATTACTACAATTGGTAATTGTGAGAAAAATAATGAAACACCATGTAATGGAGATGTAGAAAGAGATGCTACTAGATACAATTAAATTATCATAAAATCAAATTTGTGTAAACTAGACCTTTTTAATGTGTGTCCCCTTATCATGTAACTACCAATGGTACCAAGAAATGTGCTAGTAACTTTCCATGTTATGTATATCGTTGATAGTACTCCCCAAATAATGCAAAGTAACTAGAGGATCATTTTTAAATTCCAAGATCCATACAATAATCCTCAGGGAAAATAAATAATTTATAGATTACCTCATATATAATTGGTAGTGTATGGTTATAATTCATGATGGGAGAAGGATGGGTTGGTTATAGTAGAACATGGGAACTAGATGTGGGAATAGTCTCTAATAGATTGTATCTGTATTAAGTCTTTACTTTATTTTATTCATTAATATGAAAATAAGTATCAAAAATTACATTGACCTATTTTTGGAAATTTTTAGATGTTTCAAGCAATACACCTTAAGAGATTGAACTATTTAACATAGACATACTTTCACATAGATGGCCCCTAGGAAATATCTATTCTCTTAAAGTCACCCAATATTTACACCTTGCTTTATCCCTTAATTTAACATGTCATATGGATGGAAAAAATAAGTACTACAATGCAAAAATGACAAAGAGCATGGAAATCCATGAAACTTGAAAGGAAACCAAAGATTTTTTTACCATTACTTCATGTTTGATTTAGAATGATGTACCACACATTCTTTTGTTTAGAGAAATTTTAAAAATAAATATCCTAAACTTGGGAATTCTTTTTCCTTCTTTATTTAATTTTTATCTAAATAACTAACTTATAATCCCTTCTTATCTTATTAGCTATATTGACTAGATTGTTATTAGTTGTATGTATATCATCTTCCTTAATATTTATTGTTTGAAAATTAGAGTCGATACTTGATGGTGCCATATTAAAGATTAACTTTGTTTTATTTCATTTTAATCCAATTTTAGATTCAAAATGTGATTGAATTGTTGGGAGAGGATTTTAGAATCTAGATTATCATCAAGACAATAAAAACTTAATTCTATCACGAATGGGATTAGATTTTAGTGATATCTCACTATCCCACTTAGATCATGTTTATAATTTGGGGTTAGGGGTATCAAGGTTGATGCTTCATGTTATTGGTATGACTAATAAATTATATGGTATATGTTGGCTTGCAAGATACTAGGACAACTCCAACTACGAGATTGTGTACTTCTATTGATGTTGGAACTGAAATCCATGTGAGCGACCAAGATGAGATTATAGAGTGGGCACTTAGTGATTTTAATTATCTTGTACCATTTTCACACAATGCCTATGTACCTTGTAGTTTACTTTATCATAGGTCAACCCCTAGTAAATTTCATAAACAACCCAAATAAACTGGGTTGTTGATTTGGAGGCAACATTCATGGGCTATTAGTTTTCCTAAAATCATTAAATTGGTAACCTAAGAAATAATTCTCTATGTGAAGTCCCCTCATGTATTTACTTCTTGGTGAAGTTAAAATAGCTTATATGATTTTTTAAATTGTTATAATTAATATACCTGTTGGTCATGAATCTGCCTAAGTACAAAATTCTTGTGCACCCTAGACCCGATAAACATTAAAACATTGAGGGAAAGATATGTCCTTCGAGCCAATATCTAGAGAGGGTTGGTTCTCATACTAATATAACAATTGGTATAAGCTTAGGTTAATAAAAAGATATGGGAAATGCCAAAAAGGAATGGGAAATGTGGCTATGTCCAGATACGTAAGATGAGGATAAACTAGCAGCTAAGCAACCACATCAAGTTCTAACAACATTTAACTAAAATAATAACATAGAAATCGATCACAAATTACAAAGATAACCTCCAGTTAGCATTTCAACATTCACTCTCCATCAAAAATCAAATTTAGATGTAGAATTTAATTTATCTAACCAAGATATGAATTTAATAGAAATAACAGATAGAAAGCATACACACAAAGATTGCTCCGAGAACCAAAGTCAAGCAACTTTCGATTAAGGCAAAAATTTAAACTCAAAGAGTTTTTTTAGCAGAATGTCTATCCTCCCTCTTTACATTAAAATGCTTAGTATTTATAGAGGATTTTGCCTTTGAAATTAAATGCACATTAAAACAAAATATCAACTAGTCAAAGACTAGCAAGAGCAATTCTCTCCTCGACAACAACAATGATCAAATTAGAACATTCTTCAGGAAGCAACGATCCCTCTTTCATGGAGAGTGCTTGGGAAATCAGTAGAGATGGATGATACAAAAATTGTTTCAGACGTTGATACATTGAAATGCAACAACATTATACAAAAATAAGGAGTTCAAGCATTAAATCTCGGTTGCCACTTTATCATATTGCCCCTCAAAATTTTATCTTCACTAGGAAGACCCATCAAAAATTTACTTTCTTTTAAAAAGGAGTGAAAATAGTGGAGGGCACATCCAAAATAAACTGGATCGCACCACAATCAGGGATGTAGTATTTAATATTGGTAACTTTTTAGTAAGAATTCTAAGAATATCGATTTTATTGTCCCAATAATTAAATTCCATCGATCTCTGACTTTTCTTGAAAATGATTTGCAACAATGGCACCTTCAAAAAGAAACCTCGTTGAGAAGAAGAGGCAAAAATTTGATTTCACCCAGGCAATGGGGCAAAAGACTTTTTGTTGCAATCAAGGGCAAAAGTAATTGACTTTTTTGACAGTTGTGCTTAAAAATGGAGTTTTACCCTTCATTTAATTAATTTAGCCTTGAAACCATATTCTCTCAGGAATTTTGCCCCATAATGTTGTCTTGCTTGAATTAAGGGTAAACAATAGAATTTTTCCCCCAAAGGAAGGCAAAAATAAGTTTTACCCCATCTTGGGCACATGAGGATGTTTTTTCTGGACTTTTGCTTTGAACTTGGGTTCTTTTATTACGTTCACCCCATCTTGGGCGAAATCCTTAAACTTGCTAAAAATAAGGTAAAATTACCTAATAAACACCTTCATCATCTTACATGCTAATTTCGAAGTGAATTTTACTTTGACCATCACATGCTTTCACCCTAAATGACGTCTGCTCATCATTTGCAGTCGAAAAAATTCTTCAACTTGCAGTTCACCAAAAAGAGGGGCAAAAATGATTTTTACCTCCTTTTTGGGGTGACATTGACTTTGACTTATTCTCATCCATTATTTTCACCTCGACATTAATTAAAATAGTAATTCGCCCAAAAAAGGATGAAATCATCTTGAATGCATAATTTCAAGCAAAAGTACTTAACTTACCTTCTTCTTCACTTGTAAAAATCCTGCCTTTACTTCAACCTGAGAACTTTTCATTCAAACTGGGCACTTTTCACTACATTCACTCCCATTTGGGCAAAAACATATTAACGTTGTACTTCACCCAAAAGAAAGGTAGAAATGATTTTCATCCCTTCCTGGGGTGAAAACGTCTTTAATTATTTCTGTGTTGATGCCTTTGATGATTTTAGTTGCTCCTTTGATCCTTAGATGTTCTTTTGCTTTGCATTTCCCCTTTATATTTTACCCATGATTTTTCTTGCCCATGATTTACATCATTTCTTTACCGACAAAACACTTGTTGTTTATTTCTAGGGATGAAATCAACCTTCTTTATTTACACTAGTGAAATCAATAAAAGGATGGAGAAAAAATATTACATTAAAATAGTAAAGACAAAAGACTAGCAAAACAACTGCATCAATTATATTTTATACTTGGAATTTTACAATCAAAATTCAATGTAGCAAAACTGCCAAAAATTTTGACAGCTCTCGGGGTATTTAATTTATCTAGATGCAATTAACCTTAGGCCTTTATCCATTGGGTTCAATTTTCACTTCCCCTAGCTGCATTAGATGGTTATTTTTATTTAGCAGCCTATTTTTGCTCTACCTCAACCTATTTTTCTTGCTCTCCGACAACCTCCTTCTACTCTCTGTCCGCCCGTGCTTATTCTTCTTATTTCATGATTCTCACACTAGTAGTCTCATATACTGTAACCACCTCAGTCCAAGAATATTTGTCGAACATAGAAGGATACTGAAGCAAATTAACAATAAAGTGCAATGTCTGGATCTGTTCCAAACTGATGCAGTTGACCATCTAGCGTAGTTCGTACAAGGAAGACTCGATGCGAGTCAGTATTTTCATGAATGGTAATACTTGCTCCTCTATAATGGGCTCTATCTAGCTATTGATCCCAGAGGTATTCTCCATGAAATCCTTCCATGCTTCCTCTAACTATTTCTTTGGTAAGATATCTCCCTAATAATCGATGAAGCTCGGGAAGCCGACATCAGCTATAGTCTCAAAGTAAATGACCAAAATAGATCACTCCTCCTCATACATATTGAGAAAACTACGACCTTCTTTAGCAAGATCCAGTCTATAAAAATAACTGCACAACATCACCTTGGCCTTAGACCAAGCTTGATCTATCCCACTCATGGGTCTACATTGGAAAGAGGCAGTAGAGCACCATATCCAGTTTTGGTTCTAACTACTCCAACATACTAAAATGATTGGTCATCAAATATTATTACTTTTCATATCTCCTGAAGATACAATAGAACCAAGAGCACCTTTGCTGCCCACTTTGCATAGTCTTTGGTTAAACGAAGATGAGCCTCTTTGATATTCTCCTTGGAGAATCCCACTGATTGGGTGGCCTTTTCAGCAGTTGATTTCGTAAATATTATAGCTGGGTAGTTAATTTCTACACCTGTTGTTTAGCTTCTGACTGCACTTTCTACTTCTCTTTGGTTACCTCCTCCAAGCCTTCTATCTTCTATTGCCAATGCTTTACCTTTGATCTTGTTGTCTCCTATTGTACCCTACTTTCTACTAGAGCTTCTTCCAATTTAATAATATTTATGTCAGCCTCAAAAAATCTCTTCTTATAATGTTCACCATGCAGGTAAAGTGAGCTCATATCCACCTGAATATTCCCCATTTTTTTGTAGTATCAATCTTTGTCAGGTCCTCTATAATGACTTCATAAGAATAATCGCTTGGAGATATTTCTTCTTGGAGCTTCTAGACCTAGGGATCATTTTTACAGTGTGGTACTCCATAGCTTCAATGTCAAAAGTGACCTTATTTAATGTCTTTGCTAGATCTTGAGCTTATTTTTTCTTACGGATTTTAAGCTATTGGGATGAACTCTAGTGGGATCGACTTAGTTTTGCTGCAACATGATGCTCTAGCACAATCTCCATCTATGGTTCTGGAAACACCTGGAACTCAAGAAATGGAGTAGGGGGAAAATGAGCCTACTGAGGGCTTGGCTCATGAAGGTAAGTAGAAACATGAACGATTGGTGGAATGGAAGTGGTTGAGAGAATGAAAGTGAGGGATCTAGCTACAATTATACTCACTCAAGGAGGAGCTTGTGCACTTATAGATGTGGTAGAAATTATTGAAATGGAGGATGAAGGGAGCAAAAATAGATTGGGTCCAGATGCAAAAGAACTGAAAGAAAGGGAAACAAAAGAAGAGGGAATAGAAGAAGAGGGAGCATCGGTGACTAGGGGCTGGGAAATAGGAATTGAAAGGGAAGTGGAAGGTATACCAAATGGAGGTGAAATGGAAGAGACAATTGCAGAAATATGTGCAAAAGTAATCAAATTCTCAAGAGTAAGGGAAGAGGGTAGAGAAAATGTACCTTTGGCTTTGACATAATTTGAGCCGATATTAAGGGTGGTTGTGATACTCGCTCTCCCTTAATTTGTTCCTCCTCTATATCTTTCTCTAGATATATAACTTTCATATGCTATCCAAGCTATTATTTCTAAACCAAAGGAGGATTCTTTGAAGCATCAACCTCTGAGACTTCAACTACGGGAGGAGGGTTTGTACTCGATGAAGAAACTGCACCAATCCTTGCCTTCTTGGATACTTTAAGGAAAGTAAGTACTTCACGCTTACTCCTCTTCTTACATTGGAGTTGCTATTTTGGTGATGGTTGTTTCTCTTCCTCCACAAGTGGTGCTTCCTCAACCACATATTGCTCCCCTTCAACCATGATCTCTTCACTATTAGATATTAAAATATTTGAGGTATGATTTTAGCAAAAGAGATTGGCTGGTAACTGTCATAATATTCATCATACATGTTCAAAAATGCATCATCTATTTCCAAGCCATAAGCTGACCTAGTTTTTCCTTGGTGGGCCCTCATAACCCACTAGTTGGTAATTTTCTCCTCAGACCAAGCGGGCAACTGATCCTTCATTTTGCTAAACAATCCTGGAGGAGGAATCTGGTGCTTGTGGACTACAGGGTTATACTCGACCTCCATATTATAAAAATCATGCCATGGTAGGAGTGACATCATATTTTCAACATGCCATTCAAGGTCATGCCCCTCCGAATCATTTTTGTGTCGCTCAATATCTGGTTTGGGGCAGTAATGAAAACTTTTTGCTTTAATTAATGTCACAAAATGACCTAAAGGTTTATATTTCCACCGCTAGGGTAACTCCACCATACTGAGGTCATAGAGTGCTTCGTTAATCAACTTATTATGGCCAACCTAATCTACTTCAATATTGTCGAAGTGAAATGACATGGTGTATGTAGTTTTCTTTCCTCGACCTGCCCCACAAACACCATTGATGAAGTCGGTCTGACGGATGACTTCCAACGCAAAAAGGTGCCCTATAGTAAAATACAAAAGGAGAAACAACTTGCCAATGAAACCAACAATTTGTACCATGATGCCTTGCATCAAAAAGAAAATGTGATCTTTCTCCTTTGCAACGACCTCCTCTCTCATCGCCCTTGGAATTCTCACATGTGCCAAAAATAAGTTCAAGTGCGAGGTCCAAAAACATGTGATTAAAATTATAAAATGACTCCTTCCTGGACAAGCTTGGAGTCCATAAATAAACTGGCAACTTCATTTCTGCCTCATCAACCTGCTTAATAACTATGAACGAAAAATATTGGTGCATGTGGAAGAAGAAATACCAAGCCAAAAATGAAGTGTTTTTGAACGATACTACTTATTCACTTTGCATCTTCTCTAACTGCATGTGCATCCTTCGAGATACGTAATCTGCCCAATCAAAAAAATCATATTCGTGCTTGATGTCATTACTATTGGAGCATAAAATTCTATTTGTGAAACACATTGTACCAACATCACTTTCTATTTGTGCACCACAAAGTTAGTAGGAAGACCAACAATCCAAGCTAACATAGAAAACAAGTTGGAACTTTTAAAATATATCAATGGCTTCGGTAGAGTCGACAATTCTCCAAACTATGGCATTTTATCAGTTGATTCTCCATGAATTGGTACAATGTCACAGTCGATTATTATGTATCCTCCTACTCCTTGAGATATAACTTATTGAACATAAAATCAAAAGGAGGTTTGACCCCACAAGCGAATGCTTCTCGAACTGCACTAAATGAAATACTGAATAATTTATCTCCATTTACCTTCTGAATAGCTCTTGTGATAGGATTATAAAATTTCAAAATTTCTAGCACCAACACTAGACAAGCGTGGACAGATGTACATAGGTACTAAAACATCTATGTATAGTATGCAATGGTGAGCAGGCTTTTTGGTGTCAAGCCTTACTTGATTGCAATCTCCACATCTTGGCACAATTTTTCCATGTCCTTGTTCAAAATAACACAGTCACCAATCTGGGCCAGCACATCATAATATGGATCAAGCTCTATATTTTTATTTTGCATGGCTTTTTAACTTTCTTGCCTCCTTGCAATTTCTTTGGGTCAACAACTTTCTTCCTATATTCGTACTTCAAAAGCTTTACTGTGATAGTCTGACAATTTTGCAACAAAGCAACAACTTGAAAAACTGAATGATAATCTAAAAATGCTCCAAAAAATATTTCTTGATATTTATTTATCTACAAGCTTCTAGTTCACCCTTTTTATAACTTTTGTTCCCATCTACCCAATTGAATGCAGGTGGCATGCTTAAGAAATTCAAGTGAATGTGCTCCTTGGTTCTCTCACTCAATACACTTTTCCATGATATATTTAACTGCTAATAATACCTTTGCACTGTAAATATTCCTTGAACGTCATGCTTAGCTACATTTTAACTTGAAGGGTGCAATTTTATTTTTAAACGGCTAACCTTGGGAAAGATAAACTGTCACATATGCATGATTAGAGCACTTTTTGAGGGTGAAATTAGTAAATTTTCTGAATTTGGGTGTCAAAAACATCTTTAGGGAGTTTTGTTGCACTTCATGCATTTAAATGGAGTTTTCACTCCGAAATTAATTCATGCAAGCAAAAACGCTTTTTCGGGCGACTTGCTTTTCTTAAAACAACAACTGCGCAAAAATAATCATGCAACTAGCACTCCAAAAATATTCTTTCCTGCTTTTTTGGCAAAATTACTTGCTTGGCATCCTTAAAATAATTCATCTTCTTTATTTGCCAGTAAAAATAAGATTTATTTGGAAAATATAAGCTCTTAATGCCACTGGGCATCTTTTTCGAAAAAGCAAGGCAAAAATTAATTTCACCCCCTTTCTTGCCGAAAATAAGTTTGCCAACTATAGTTTCCATTTCCTCTTGAGTTTTCACCCCAAAGTTATATTTTGGTAGAGCGAAAAGGAATTTCACCCCGAAAATAGGATATGCAAGGTGAAATTGATTTTTTCAAACAGAAAAAATATCTTTTTCCTTTTAGTTTTTGCTTTTCTTCTTGTTTTTATTCTCCTTTTAATATTTTTCCTTCTCCAACAATTAATAATAGGGGCACTTTTTAATGAAAAATAAAACCAACTTGAGTTCTCATGCTGTCAACTTGAGTGCCCAAAAAAGCATGGGAAGTTCTCCTTCTTAACTGGAGCTTTTGCTTCAAAGGCATCCTTTACTGAAGTTAAGGGGAATTTCACCCCGAAATTAAAATATGCATGGTGAAACACTTTTTCGAGTGAAAATAAACTCCCCTTTGCTTTCTTTATTTTCCTTTTTCATTCCTTTTCTTTTCTTTTTCCGATAATTAATAATAGGGGCACTTTTGAAAAAATAAACCATGCCCTTTTTATAAAAAATCAACTTAACTTTACCTCCAAAATTAATTACCAAAAATAAACTTGTTTTACACCAGAGTTGCTTTCTTTTAATGGTTTTCACCTAGAATTTTTTTTTTTGGTAAGTTAAAAATTTGTATTTATCAAAAGAGGGCATTTGAAAGGCACCCTAACGCCTTGTACAACAATGAGACAAGAAGAGGAACCCAAGAAGAGAACAAAAAGGAACACAAAAGAGAGGCAGTAAGCTTGCTACATCAAAATGGAATCAACCTTGAACAGAAAGGAGCAAAAAGAAAAAGTCCTGAAGCCCACAGGACACAACTAGACCAAATCCTTTAGACCGAAGGAATGAAATAAAATCAGCAACAAGTGAAACCCTATCCTCGCATAGAGAGGAATGTCAGTAAGCATCGAAGAAGCGACAACAGTTTCCAGCGTGGTATCCTTTGCTTCATCCTTTAGTGCATCCTTAGGAACATATTTTAGAACATAAAGACATGCCTCCTTAGCAATCTCCACCATGTCCTCATATTTGTCGTCGCCCTTGGCATCAGAGGGACCCTCATCAATGGGAAAGGCAAGGATGTCCTCGAATGAATCACAAAATAACAGGAGACTGAGATCTTGGCGCTGATCCTTTAACCTTGAAATTTCTTTACCTATGGCCACATGGGCTATTTCCAGATGATCAAAAATGGCAGAGGTTGCTTGGACTGCAAGTTTGTGAAGGTATTTCTCCACAATGTCAGGTGAATTAGAATGGTACTTTGAGGTTTTAACAGACATGGAGGGAGGGATTTCAGAATTTTCTTTAAGCTTGAGACTCTAGGAAAATCTAATAGGCATACCCTCAACCTTGACCTTTTTTCTGATATTAAAATCAGGAAGATGTTTGCCACATTTATCCTTCCTCTTGGGTCTAGAAGTTCTAAGACTGGGAGTTGAGGACGAATCATATTCATAAGACTCCGAGACTGGGATGTCACCTTTGGGGAATTTCAAGAGGAGAAATTTGTATAGGACTTTGAAAAGCCCTTGATGACAGGGCAAACTCTCCTCCTTTTTCTGGGAGGAGGTAATGGTGTAGTTAATGGACCAAAAGAGGGATGTAGGAATTTTCATCAGTTTGGATTCACAAAAGTGGTTTACAAAGACTAAATAGACACAACAAAGCTGGGCTTCGGTATTATCACAAGTAAGGTATTGCATAATAGGTTTCAATATTTCTTTCTAGGGAGTGGAAATATGGTTACAGTACAGACCTTTCTTGACCATTTTGTGGATCGTCAAGGATTTCTCAAAATACATAAACTCTACTTCCCAGTTATGTTTGTTCCTTCTAATCACCTTGTCATCCAAAGGTTTCCCTATCAGGTCCGCTAGTAGCTTGATGCTAATTTTAAATTCTACATCATTAATAGTAACCGGGGCCTTGTTCCAAGACTCAAAAAAGGCTTTTATCACCTCTTTGTCAACACCAGAAAACATCTTGAAAAACTCAATTAGTGCTCCTTTGTTCTTCCACATGTCTCTGACTATGGATTCAAGCTCGAACACCTCAGACTCAATGAAGATAGACTTTCCTTCTTTCATGGTTGCAGACGAAAAAAATGAGAAGGAAAGCAAAGGAAATGGCTAGGGATAAACAAAATAGGCAAAGGATGAGCGCACAGATAGTTGAGTAGATTATGCAAAGCATTATAAAAAAGGAATGTGCTATTGCTACTTTTATTTTTTTCCTGGAATATGAATGAAAGACTTTTTAAAATGTTTTCAAAGTGAAATTAATTCTTGCTCAACAAAGACATGATTTTAGGGTGAAAACACCTGCTTGGGATAGAATTGAATTCTCTTGGCAAAAACAACTTTTTTTAATATTTGACTAAAAATAAAATAACATAAAATATTATGTACATATATATATATATATATATATATATATATATATATATATATATATATATATATATATATATATATATATACTTGATATGGAAATATTCAATGATGATAGGCCTTCAAATGAAGACCATTTACTAAAATTGGCAATACACAACCATTTATATCTTGCAAATAAAATGAGTTGACTTGATTTACACCTGAGATCTAGAACGGGCCCTCCCATATCACTTTGAACTTATGATGCTTGCCAGGCTTAGCCTTGTTCTTGTTCCACTTTAACACCAGGTCACCCACCTTGAAAGCTTTCTCAGAAGTCTTCTTATTGAACCACTTCTTAGTCATTTGGGCATGTTCCATGAAGGCATTGTACAATTTCTCCCTCTCTTCATATAGCTATAAAAGCTAAGCAAACCTTGCACTCATGGGATCGAATTCATCATCTTAACCATCAAATAAGTACAATGATTGAAGGTCTGGTGATTCAATATGAATGGATAGAATTGCTTCTTTACCATTTACCAAGGAATAAGGTGATGTTTTGATAGATTTTTTCATTGAAATATGATCAGCCCATAAAGCTTGGTTTAGGAGAAGATGCCAACTTCATTTATTATCTCCCAGAGTCCTCTTCAAAATTTTAAGCAAATTCTTGTTTGTTGATTCGGCCAAGCCATTTCCCTACGGATAGTAGTTTGATGATATCTTTAAATAAATCCCATACTTACCCACGAATTCACTAATCTTGGAACCGATGAATGGGATTCCATTGTCTATAATGATTGCATATGGTATGCCAAAATGAGTGATTAATCCCTCAAGGAAAAAGATAACCGTTGTCTGGTCTACCTTCTTGGTCAGAATTGTTTTAGCCTATCGAGTGAAATAATCAGTTGCAGTTAGAATGTACTTATATCCAACAGATGAATTAGGATCAATGATCCCATTAAATTCTAAGCCCCATTGTTTTTTTTTTTGAATTTACATGGTGGAATCGGTAGCCGCCATGAATCCGAGCAGGCTATCCAACTTTTTATGGCCACCATAGTATTCTATGCTGTCCGCCCTAGAAGCCGCCACATAGATATTCACGTAGTCTGCCCCTATAACCACCATGGCACAATCATTTTAAACCTTTTACGCCGTTGAAAGCACCAGGAAAGGGACAAGAGTTCAGTCCGATGAAAGTCTAAGCCCCATTGTTGAAATAGTACTTCTACTTAAATCGAATGAAGGAACAATGATGCATTCTAGCTTCTATCAACTTATATTTGGCATTTATCACAACTCTAACTGAATTTGTAAGTATCTGCAAAGAGAGTAGGCTAGAAATAACCTACTCTGATGATCTTCAATTCCATTAGCCTCCCTGCATAATGGCCTCTTCTCAATAAAATTGGATTTTTCTTCATGCAATTGGATAACTTGGCTTAAGAAAGCAATTGACCACTCATATCCATCATCTCCCTTTTGCGTGAGAACCATTGTGTAACTCTCCTATTCACCAACAACATACATGATGAAATATTTTGAATAATTAGGGTTTACAAAAACTAGGGCTCGAGCAATTATTTCATTAATTTCTTTGAATACTCGCTTCCTTTTCTTAGTCCATTTAAACTCAACATTTTTCTTTAAGAGCCCGATCATCGGTTTTACCACTTGAGAAAAATCTACAATGAACTTTTGAAAAAAATTTATCTGCCTGAAGAATGATTGCAAATCCTTCTTGTTGGTTGGTAGGGGAAGTTTTAGAAGAGCCTCAGTCTTAGCTGGATCAATAGCTAAACCTTTCTTCGAAATGATGTGGCCCAGGAGCTTTCCTTCTTTTACAACAAATATGGACTTCTTCGGATTGATGGATATTTCGAACTCTCAATATTTTTAATTACTTTTCATAAATATAGACCATGCTCCTCTCTGTTGTGAGAAAAGACAGTCATGTCATCCAGATAAATTACAATGATGTGATTTAACAACTCACCAAAAGCTACGTTCATCACTCTTTGAAAAGTTGCTCGAGCGTTTGTGAGACCAAATGATATTTTCTAATAAGCAAATGTTCATCATTTCATGGTGAACATCATTTTATATTGATCTTCATCCTTGACCTAAATTTTATTATAGTTGGAGAATCCATCCAACAACGAAAATATCTGAGCACCAACAACTACATGAAGAATCTGATCAATATGAGGGAAATGATAATGATCCTTTAGGGATGCCTAATTCAAATTTTGAAATTCAACATATAGGCGAATATCCTCGTTCTTCTTCCTCACAAGGACCAGATTTTCTACCCAGGTAGGATGCTTAATCAGGTAAATGATCTTGGCTTATAGCATCTTTAGTAGATCAACTTTAATCAAGGCTTCAATCTTGGGATTGATTTACCTCTGCTTTTTCCTTAAGGGTTTCACTCCTTCCTGCAACTCAATGGTATGTTGAATCACATCTTTGTTGGAGCCTTTCAAATCTTTGTAGCTCCAAGTAACAATGTCTAGGTACTCATGGCACAACTCCTTGATCTGCTCCAGCTCTTCCAGAGTACAATCAATACCAATTTTGATCAACTTCTCAGGTCGCAACTATAGTTCAATGTAATTCTTCTCATCCACTTTGATCTTATGCTTTTCTACTCTGTTTTTCTGATCAAAGAGACTCTCAAGTGTAATCAATTATTTTATAATATGATTATTCCTCAGTTGGATCAAACCCTCAGCTTCTTCCTCTTCAAGTGTTCTTTCTTCCACAGTACTAGCTTTTGTTATTAGAAAATTTACAATTTGTTCATCACTGTCAAACACTTGCTAGTATATATTTTTGTTAGGGACATAAGGTTTGTAAACTAACCTCATAGTCTTGGGTTTTCTCCCCACATGCTCAATTGGAGAAAAATTGGTACCAAGGGATACCAAGAGATCGACATGCTTGTTCTACTCCCACGAGACCGCTTGGATGTTCAATAATGTGTAAGCCTCAAATAGGTCCCAAATTGGTCAATCGGTATGAATAAGTATTTTGTATGCCAGAAGGAGAAATGAGAACGATCCATGTCCCTCCACCGTTCTTGCATCTCACACCATTAAAGTACATCTTCCATAATTAATTAGGAACAAGATATTGATCATCAAACACCTTCACCTCAGCTTTTTTTAGCTTAGTAATGGTGTAATAGCTAATTTCAGTCTCCATCATGGCATTAAAATTGAGCATTGAAAACTCATCTTCTATTCAAAGCTTGTCTAGAACTTCTTCCATCAAATCTAATTCTTCCAATTCTTCGATCATCAAGTTGATAGAATTCATGGGTTTATCTTCTTCTTCAATCTTCTCTATGTGATAAGTAGAAGGCTTCTCATTATAGATACATATTCTCCTCCCTTTTATAGGAATCTCTATATGAGAATAGTCCAGATAAAAGTAGCCTCCCAACTTGGTAGTGAAATCCCGTGATAGGGACATGCTGAACTATGGCTCCAGATCAACCACAACCACCTCTTGGATCACAATGATCTGAGGTATTTTATGCAACACAATGGGGGTGTCTTTAATGACCCCTACTATCCTCATAGGGTTTCCATATAATTGCAAAATTCTAGGGCTACTTCTTGTATATTCCATACCCATAACATCACAAACTGCCTTTGGCATGATAGTCGTCGCAGAGTTGGAGTCGATCATAAAATTATGCACAATCCAGCCTTCCATCCTAAGAGACAAGTAGAAATGGGTGGTTTGTTATTTCCAGTAGCTAAAGTGGTTAGTTTTTGAGCAAAAATAGTCTGCATCAGATTCTTCCCCTTATCTTTGACAAAATTTAGTGATTCTTGCAACAAGTTGACTTGTCCAGGCAATTGCAATGCATCATAGAGACTTACCTTGACTAGAATCCTCTTCAGTTCTTCAATGATGTTGTAAGTAGATGTACTAGACTCTTTTCCTTCATTGGCAACATTAAATTTATGCTGATACTATTGTGTAGCCTCTAACCTCTAACGCTTGGTCAAGGATGGGTATTTGAGATTTTCTATGGCTTGTTCCTCTGTTTCAGCTTTCGCTAGTGAAGTTGAAGTCTTTTCTTACAATATTTATTTTGCTCACGAGGGCAAAATATATTTTAATAGGACAAACACATCTGGATTGGGTGCTGGAAAATTTGCTTTCACTTGTGCTTGTTTTTTCTCATTTTGCACCTTTGGATCAGTAGGTACCTTCAGAGGCTCCATTTTAGTTGAATCTATGGTGATGGGTTTTCTTCCAACTCTTATGAGAACTAAAACTTGTTCTTTGAATTGAACCATGAAATTATGATAAAATTCTATAATCATGTTGATTTGACCACTAGAAGAACTTTCTACCAATATTTACACATAGTTCAGGTGAACCATGCAAGTTTCCTCGCAATTTAGATCATTACAAGTAGAGCAATAGTATGCTTTGTCCGATGAGCTAGCTTCTTTGTTCGTCAATATGGTTGGATTCCTCTCAAGCACCTTGTTGGTTGAAGTTGCTTGCTCCCTGGTGATCGAAGGAGGTTGAAATCTTCTAGGCTAAAAATATTTTTTAGCCTACTTCTTCTTAATCATCGTGATCTCATTGCTCATCGCTCTTATGGCTGAGTTCATTGAATGCATATCTTTTAGCAACTTCTCTTGGGGATCAATATTTGAGGGTGTTGGAGGAGTTGGTAATGGAAGTGGTACATGCAGAGATGGTAGTACTAGGAATAGAACCGAGGTGGGTAACTATGAAATGGTTGGAGTAGGTATTTGTGGGATCGAAACTATCATCACAATTTGAGATGAACTCGAATTCCATGAAGGGATTGGATAAATGGGGGACATCTGCAAGGGTTGAGAAGATGCATTGGAGTATAAATACTATGGAAGATCTAAAAAAATAGGCAATACCATATTTGACGAAAGCTTATCGATAGCAATCATATTAACCCCAACATTTTACACAACAGAATACAAAGCCAAAAATGTGTCGACATTGGACAAATGGATGGCCATGCTAATATCAGAATTAAAGACTCAAAGCTAATAGAATATGGCTTGTTCAAGAGTCAATTGGAGACCATCAGGGACTCTCTTCCAAGTTCGGGAAAACCTAACATTGAAGTCAACAATTTCCTCCTAGGGATACCTTTGAAAGGTAGTAAATTAATGCAACAAAGAGAATAGATCCGCTTGTTCATTGAACCCTTTGATAAATAATTCAGCCAACTAGTTCCAAGTGGTAACAATGGCAGGCTATAAATATCGATACCAGTAAAGCAACTTACCTCTGAGAGAGAGCACGAGTAATATTACCATGACATACTCATCCATAATACTATGAATGGTTTCTAAAGAAGCCAAATCCTGGACATGCTCGTAAGCCTTCTTGCATGTACCATCGTAAGTAGGTAAAGCCTTCAATGCTACTTGCAAAAATGGGTTCTACGCTTACATATTCAAATATTCAAAATGATTCCATCCTGGAACTATCTAGGTGGTTGAGGTGGTAGTTTTTAGGCCATTTTGACTGGAGTGTTTTCTTAGGGAGGAGCGAAGCTAGTGGATGTGCTAGCGGGACTTGAGGGGACAAAAAATACACCATCTACATGTGAAGAAGTTGCAACATATGGGATAGTTGTGGTGACCAGCCTAATATTTTCTCCTAAAATTTGGGTGTCAAGTTCAAAGAACTCAACAAGGTTTTCAAAAATTTTGGCCTTCGATCTTGTGATCATGAAGAAAGCTTTTACTCACTTCATGTTCGGAGGCTTCTGGGTAAAACTGAGTCACCATATGTTCTAATCAGATAGTAAAAATACGAACATAAAACATTAATATTGTTCAAAGTGGAACTTTCTTTATCCCATTGGGTGTGCCAAAAACTATTGGTCACGAATCTGCCTAAGTACAAAATTCTTGTGCACTCTACACCTGGACAACATTGAAAGGCTGAGGGAAAGAGATGTCCTTTGGGCCAATCTCCAGAGGGGGCTGGTTTTCGTACTAATCTAATAATTGGTATAATATTAGAGTAAAATAAAGAGATGGGAAATGATAGAAAAGAATGGGAAATGTGGCTATGATCCAAATACAAAAGATATGGATAAACTAGTAGCTAAGCAACCACATCAAGTTCTAAAAACATTTAACCAAAATAATAACATAGAAACTGATCACTACTTGCAAATATAACCTCTAGTTTGCATTTCAAAATTCACTCTTCATCAGTAATCAAATTCAGATGCAAAATTTAATTTATATAACCAAGATATGAATTTAACATAAATAACATACCCAAAGCATACACACAAATATTGCTCCAAGAAGTAGAGTCAAGCAACTTTTTACTAAGGCAAAAATTTAAACTCAAAGAGTTTTTTTAGCATAATGTCTATCCTCCCTCTTTACATCAAAATGCTTAGTATTTATAGAGTATTATATCTCTGAAATTAAATGCACATTTAAAAAATATCAGCTAGTCAAATACCAGCAAGAGCAATTCTCTCCTCGACTTTAGTGATGATCGAATTAGAATATTCTTCCAGAAGTAGTGATTCCTCTTTCATGGAAAGCGCCTAGGAAATTAGTAGAGATGGATGATAGAAAAATCATTCCAGACGTCAGTGCATTGAAATGTAACAATGTTGTACGCAAATTAGGAGTTCAAGCATTAAATCTCGATTTCCACTTTGTCATCTTGCCCCTCAAAATTTCATCTTCACCAAGAAGACCCACCAAAAATTAACTTTATTTTGAAAAGGAGTGAAATCAGTGGAGGGCACCTCAAAAATGAACTAGATCGCACCAAAATCAGGGATGTAGTATTTAATCTTGGCAACTTTTCAATAGGAATTCTAGGAATATCTATTTCATTGCCCCAATAATTAAATTCCATTAATCTCTGACATTTTCCAAAAATGATTTGCAATAATGGCACCTTCGAAAAGAAACCTCGCTGAGAAGAAGAGGCAAAAATTTATTTCGCCTAAGCAATGGGGTGAAAAGAATTTTCGTTGCAATTAGAGACGAAAGGAATTCACTTTGCTTACAGTTGCAAATGGAGTTTCGCCCTTCATTTAATTAATTTTATCGAAACCATATTATCTCAGGAATTTCGTCCCATAATGTTGTCTTGCTTGAATCGATGGCAAAAAATAGAATTTCGCCCCCAAAGGAGGGAAAAAATAAGTTTCATCCCAAGCCGAGGTGACTTTGACTTTGACCAACACATGAGGATGTTTTTTTTGGAATTTCGATCTGAACATGGGTGCTTTCTTACATTTACCCCATCTTGGGCGAAATCCTTAAACTTGCTAAAAATAACGTGAAATTACCTGAGAAACACCTTCGTCATCTTAAATGCTAATTTTGAAGTGAATTTGACTTTGAATGTCACATGCTTTTGCCCCAAATGACGTCCACTCATCATTTGCGCTCCAAAAACGTCTTCAACTTGCAATTCACCCAAAAGAGGGGTGAAAATGATTTTCGCATCCTTTTTGGGGTGATATTAACTTTGCCTAATCATCATCCATTATTTTCTCCCCGACATTAATTAAAATAGTAATTCACCCAAAAAAGGGGTGAAATCACCTTGAATGCATAATTTCGAGTGAAAGTACTTAACTTGCCTTCTTCTTCACTTGTAAAAATCCTGCCTTTACTTCAACCTGAGCGCTTTTCATTCAAACTGGGTGCTTTTCACTACATTCACTCCCATTTGGGTGAAAATATCTTAATGTTGTACTTCACCCAAAAGAAAGGCAAAAATGATTTTTACCCCTTCCCGGGATGAAAACATCTTTGTTTTCTTTGTCGGTGCTTTCCTTTTAATTATTTATGTGTTGACGCCTTTGATGATTTTAGTTGCTCCTTTGATCCTTAGACATTCTTTTGCTTTGCATTTCCCCTTTATATTTTACCCACAATTTACATCATTTATTTATCGGTAAAACACTTGCTGTTTATTTCCAGGGATGAAATCAACCTTCTTTATTTACACTAGAAAAATCAATAAAAGGATGGGAGCAAAAATATTACATTAAAACAATAAAGACAAAAGACCAGCAAAACAACAACATTCATTATCTTTTATACTTGAAAATTTACAATCAAAATTCAGTGTGGTAAAACTGCCAACAATACCAAGAATGATGGTGTCCATATTTGGTTGGACTAGTCAAAGATCTATTCACTCCCTAATGTGGATCTTGCACTAGGATTTCATAGCCATCAATCACACACTCCTTTTTTATTCATTACAATTAAACTTAGAAATCCTTGTATAAGCTCCTAACTAAAACATTGAAATTTTAGATGTATCTTCTAATAACAAGATAACTTCAAATATTTGTATGAGCTTTGTTATTGGAATATTTGCAATTTATCATTGATAGGTCCCTATGTTTTACTACATGAAATATAAGGGTGAACATTTGTTTCGCTAAGTATGAAGCAAATTAGCATCCATAATGTGGTATTTTTTTTGGATGTGAAATCTCATTAATTAGCAAAAGTACTTGACACCCATCCAATGGTACTTGGAACATTCATTTTATTATTTTAGATAGAAAAACAAGAAACAAACATCTAGTTGTGGATAGAGATGCATGATACACTTTTGGTTGAAATTTTTAATCAATGTATTTTGCAAATTTGTTTTTTTTTTTTTTTTTTTGAATTTACATGGTGGAATCGGTAGCCGCCACAAGTCCGGCGAGTCGTCCCGACTTTTTATGGCCGTCACAGTATTCTGCGTTGTCCGCCCCGAAGCCGCCACACAGATCTTCGCGCAGTCCGCCCCTATAACCACCATGCCACAATCATTTTAAACATTTTACACCGCTGAAAGCACCAGGAAAGGGACAAGCGTTCAGTCCGACGAGGCCCAAGATTTGAACCTTGGACCTCCGCCCCCTTATGGGGTTTGGATGAACCAATTGGTCTACACCTCGGACCTTTGCAAATTTATTTTTCAAAGTGATATTTTAAATCATTTTTTCTCAAATAGTATCTAGGTTTCTTTATAAAGTAATAACAATCATTCTTTAGATAATTTTTTTACAATATTATTATTATTATTATTATTATTTAAGTGAAAAACCCCTTACGGGGCCGCCTTGGTCTGAGAGACCATGAACAGGGGGTTCTACACCGTCAAAGTCACCCGAGAGTCGCACCCAACCCTGCCCGCACCAAAATTATCAATTGGATTTTGGATACCCAATTCAGCTTTTTGGTAGGGTGGAGATTTGAACTTGGGACCTCCCTTGGAGGATTGCCCTCTCCTCTCCAACTCACCTACAACACTTGGGTTTGTTTACAATATTATTATTATGACATAAATAATGTATAAGTTTTTAAATTGATTATAAGGAACTAAAACGAGTCCCACCTTATTATATCATGACCACATAGTGGTTTTACAATTGCTATGTAATTATACATGTATAGTTTGTAGAACTTGACCTCCTCGTTAAAAGTCAAGGGGTTTAGCTAGTTGAGCTAATGTCATTGGACCATTCTATATAATTTTATTTATTATTATATTAAATAATATTTCATGGATAAGAAATACATAAAATTTATTTTTCACATATTTTAAACAAACTTCAATCAATCCCTAATTGCTAGTTCATATTTATAACATAATTTAGGTGATGTTCTTTTAAATATTCAAAGAGTTATGTAACTTTTCTCATCTCAAGTTTTGTTTTTTAACAGTTATATGTAATTGAAATGATCCCACCCCTATTACATCATGACTAAATAGTGTTATTATAACAACTTGGTAAGTATGCATATATTGCTTGGCAAGGTTAAAATCTAGGTTTTCTCAAGAATCTAATCTCTTGAACTAAAGTCATTTGATTTTAATGTTAAATTTCACCCATGAAATTTGAACCTTGGTTTAAAGTGTGAAATTGTCCACTTCAAACCAATTACTCTATAACCCATGGACTATATGTTAAAGTTCACCTATAAGATTAGAACCTTGATTGATGGTAAATTATTCTTTACTCTCAATTAATTGCCTTAAACCCTATGGAAACCCTATGAGTTAAAATGTTCAGGTTCAATCATAAAATTTGAACCTTGGTTTAGGGCGTGAACTCATTATTCACTAACAATTACTCTAAAATATATAAATTCAATTCAATTCTTTTTTATCAATATATTATTTTAAATGAAATTTTCTTGTTTTTTTATAATATCTTCAAACCAAATCAAACAAAAAAATCTAATTAATTAAAATTATTATATTTTAATATTTTATAAATTAATATACACTTCAAACAACAATCTTTCTAAACAAACAAACACTAGTTAGATCAAATTTTATTTTCTTAATATTTTATCCATTAGCAAACACTTTAAATCATAACAACTATAACTCTTATTATATATAAGAGCATTGTAGTACAAGATTGTAATTTGAAAACAAACAAAACACAAGTAGATCAAATTTTCTCTCCTTAATATTTTATCCATTAACAAACACTCTAAACCATAACAACCATAACTCTTATTATCTATACAAACATTGTAGTACAAGGTTGTGATTTAAAAACAAACAAAACACAAGTCGATGAAATTTCTCTCCTTAATATTTTATCTATTAAAAAACACTCTAAAACATAACAACCATAACTCTTATTATCTATACAGCATTGTAGTACAAGGTTCAGATTTGAAAACAAACAAAAACACAAGTAGATCAAAAATTTTCTCCTTAATATTTTAGCCATTAACAAACAGTCTAAACCATAACAATTATAACTCTTATTATCTATACAAGCATTGTAGTGCAAAGTTGTGATTTGAAAACAAACAGAAAACAAATATATCAATTTTTCTCTCTTTAATATTTTATCCATTAACAAACACTCTAAACTGTAACAACTATAACTCTTATTATCTATATAAACAACTATAACTCTTATTATCTATATAAACATTGTAATACAAGGTTGTGATTTGAAAACAAACAAAACACAAGTAAATCAAATTTTCTTTCCTTAATATTTTATCCATTAACAAACACCCATAACAACTATAACTCTTATTATCTATACAAACATTGTAATACAGGATTGTAACTCTTATTATCTATACAAACATTGTAGTAGAAGGTTGTGATTTGAAAGATCCAGATCCTAAAACATATATAGAAACCAGATAAACATGTTGAAATGGTTCAAAAGTGAAAGCATGATACACTCGTACCATGACCTCACGCAGGATCATCTTTATCTCATAAGAATAAAATGATCTCACTCAATATCATCTGACGCAATCCCCACGATCCTGAAAGTATACAGACTTTTTCTATTTATAGTTTCATTCTTAAACCGTACCTAAAGTCCACACCACAACCTTTCTATATTAAACTTCTATCAATATATATTTAAAAAAAAATTATAATTTTTTATAATCTTTAATTTGTTAGATAAAGATGAACTAACAACGTCTAAATTTCTTGAAGACACGAAGACAACTCACTAACAAACATTTAATTACTACCATATAATTTTTTATAATCTTTAATTTGTTAGATAAAGATGAACTAACAACGTCTAAATTTCTTGAAGACACGAAGACAACTCACTAACAAACATTTAATTACTACCAACCAACCTGCTACCTACCTATTTTTATAACCAATACCAATCTTTTAAACGTTGGTATCCGTGCATGATAAGTTTGGGATCCACACCAAGCTTAAAGTACACCCTATTCTCTATATCATCCAAAAGTTCTCACGTGGAAAGGTGAGCTTCAAGCTCTGACCGAGTTGGCAACGGCATAATTGAAAGCAGAAACAAAAAATATTAAATGGAACGAATAAGTGCGCATGCTTGTGGTCATAAGAAGGCCGCCGACCATGTTAAGAATGCCACCGACCATGTTGACAATTAGGGCGAGGTATTGTTGCTTTCGGCCAAGTTGAGTTGCGTACTGAATGATGTTAGTATGGAAACCGTGACGTCTGGCTATTTCGGACCTACTCCAGTTTTGGATATGCCAGACGAAAACCATACAACTCATTACGGCCCGTCCTGGTGACTTTCGGTGTAAAAAGGCATTTGATAGGGATTGCTGATGGGCATTGTATTTGTAGGATTGCACTTCCAATTTTGAAAGATTCCTCTAAACGTTATGGTTTTTGTGATTGGCCTGTAGCCGGTTTCAGCATATTCTTGCAACATGTAACTTGTATGACGCGCAGGGAATTCGAAACAGCATGTGGGTATTGACGATTATAGAAAAGACAAGCAATTTCTACAGTGAAGTTCTGCACTGACCATTTTGGTTCAGTGAATCTTTGATTAGCTAAATTTTTATAAATGGCCGTGCCCATGTCTGGATCCAAAACCTTCAATAGGTAATTCTATCGGAAATCTTTAAAGTAGATTAACTTGTACTTCGATATCAGAAGGTGTCAAAAGGAGCTTTACTTTTCGAAGGACCAGGCCATTGCAGTTGTGCTATCGCCAGATAAAACAAAGCTTTCATGTTCTCATATTGGCTTAAGAATCATATGAGGACACCCAACAGTCGTGCTATGCTATTTAAAACAAAGCTTTCATTTTCTCATAATGGCTTAAGAATCATATAAGGCCACCCAACAAACTTTTCCTTTCCTTTCCTCCACCGTGCACAATTTTTGAGTTGCATTGAAAATATAATTACCAATGTAAATAATCAAAAGAAAACGAAAAGAATTAAAAGGTGATAATGAACAAAAAGAAGACTACAAGAAGATAGTGTGAGTGGGTAATTCAATATATTACATTTTGTTTATAATATTTATTGAATGGTATTTATAGTGATATCAAATTTAAATAAGAGGTTAATTTGAGGTCAACATTAACTTAACTTTGAGGTTGATTTACAATAAAATAATAATAAATTATATTTTAAGTGAGGTTATATGTAAAAATGGATTAATCAATACTACTAAGCATGAAATATGATGGGGGGTTGTACGCTTACATGAATAATCTTATAGGCTTACATAAATGAGGAATGTTCGTAGGCTTTACATTGTCACATGCTTGTAAGCTACAGAAATGGTACTCATAAGCACCATATCATGCATTTGGCCTTGGCTTATATAAGATTAAATTACACATGAATTGAGAGGGCCAAGGAGATAAGGCATTAGAGGTAACACCTCCTTCCTATAATGGATGTTCTAGTGGGTCTCTATTGTTCCTCCTTCATCATCAGTAAGCTTGTGCATAACCCTTAGGAATTCTATCTCAATCTTCTTCAATCTCAATCTTCTTCAATCTCGCTATGCAATATTGAATGGAGTGTCCTTCCCTTTTATAATACTCGTAAATGTTTGAATTTTTGGAAACCTTATACTTACTCTTAGGCACCTGAGCCTTAGATTCCATTGGTTTGAAGTCTTTTGGTTGAGCTTGTGTATGAGAAAGAGCTCCATAATTCTTCATTGCCATTTCATAATGGATTAGAACCTCAAAAAGACCTTTAAGAGAGATGGGTTATGGTTCTTTTATAGCCATAGCATTCACATAAAGAACCAAGCCAATTGTATGAAAAGGAGGAGAAAGATTGGAAGTAATAGATTTGACATACTCTTCATCACTCTTTACCTTACCTCATGCAATAACTAGATCAACTTTTAGAGCTTTAAAGTGAGATATGTAGTCTTTGATGCTACTAAAATTTGAGATTTTGAGATTGGAGAGCTATATCTCTATTCTGTTAACTGTTGGAAATTTTGAGTAGTTGTGTTGTCATTGATGTCAAGAGTCAGTGGCAGTGATGTCAAAAGTCAGTGCAAGGAATTGACAAAAAGAGGGTTAAAATATTTATATTTTAAACCCAAGATATTTGGTTTAAAGCTTCACATGATTGGTCAAAAGGTTGATACCTAGGCCCAAAGAAAATAATATTATAATATTTATTATTATAATATTAAGTATTAAAAGAAAAGCCTAAGGTTACTTGTAAATTAATTATAATAATATATTATAATTAATTTATAATATAAATTAATTAAAACCCTATGTAAGGGTTGGGCGCAAAACATTAAGTTTAAATGTTTTCCTCATCGAAATTCGAGCAAGGAAGGAGTATGGTATTTATACCATATGGTTTAATGGCATAAAGCAAATCTTCGATACTGCTCATGTGAAATGTTAAAAATTATTAATGCGATTTTCGTGAGAAACGAAAGACGAAGCTTTTTATTTTTAAAAACTAAAGGTGAACTATGGATGAATAAAAGGAGAAAAGTGTGCATCCCTATTACCATCCGCACAGGTGGCCTAGTGGCAAGGCTTGGCAATGTAAGACATTGGTGGAACAAAGGTCATGTATTCGATTCTTGACGGTAGTAGAGGGAAGTGTTTTTTGTTTCAAACGATTTTGGCGCTTGCAGAGGATACAAAGGGTAGCGAGGGCATCCTGGTGTTTGTGTGGATGCGTAGCCCAAGTGGAAGCCTAGTCGTGGCTAAGGCACTAGGTAGGCGGTGAACGCGATTTTGATTTGTATGGAGTGCATGTTAGTGTTTGAGGCGCGTGAAATTATTTTTGATTAAAGAGGCTAAGGTATGATTATAATTTTTATTTTTGCTATATTTTGGTTTGAGAATTGGATATAATAAGGTGTGTGCAAGGATTTTTATTGGTGTAATTTGGTATGTATGTTGGGTTAAGAATTGGAGATTATAAGGTGTATTCAAAGGACTTTATTATTGTAATTTGAAAATTATTTTGAGTTAGAATATTAAAGTGTTTGGAAGGTTGAAATTTGGATTGAAATATTTTATGTTGAGTTGGAGTTAAAAGGAGTCATAGGGATATTGTCATTATTGTCATTTTGCTTGAGTGAGTGAATGATCTATTGATTGGAGTTATTTTTAAGGAAGGAGTAATAAGGTGTATTTGTGTCTTGACATTTTATTGTATTTCTTGAATGGTGAAATAATTGTTGAGGAGAATATTTGTGTGGATATTTTGAGATAGACTGTTGCTATCTAACCTAGAATTGGCAAGAGGGTTTTGTTGCAAGTAAAATAGGTTTTGAAGACATATCTCCATCAAACCAAAAAGGTATGGGCACACTATATTTTTTTTAGAATGGTTGAAATGATTGTATGAAATAAAAGGTGGAGTGAAAAGGATTTATGAGTATTGTTGGAAATGTATGAGCAAGTTTGAGTGCATCTTGTTGATAAATGATTTGATTTGAAATAAATATTGAGGATTATTTGAGTTAGGGTTTTAGACCCACATTGTGCTTTGTGTTAGAAGAAGGGTGAAATACTTGGTTAGGGTTTGTAATGAAGTTGTGTTTCATTGGTTGAATAATTGAATAAAAATTTTGAATGTTGGTTTGAGTATGTTTATGATTGAGCAAGTATTGGTAAAGGCTTGAAGGTAGAGGGCAAGTCTTGGTAAAGGATTGAAGGTAGATTTGGGTAAGTCTTGGTAAAATATTGAAGGCATATTTGAGAGAGTCTTGATGAAGACTTGAAAGCAGATTTGTACTACACTTAGGATAGAGTTTTTGTGCAGATCTAGGCATAATTGATTAAGCTTTGTGTTAAAGCTTAAGGTATATTTTAGGAAAAAATTTGGTACAAATTTTAGGATAGATTTGTGCCAGACCAGAGATAAATTTATGAGCAAGTTTATGCTAGATCGAGGACAATGTTTAGTGCAGATTTGAAACAGATATTGAGCAAAGTTTAGAATAGGCTTTGGAGGTGACAAAGTAGAGGACAACAGTCTCCAGTGGATGGAAATACATTAGCTAGGGTAGTGAGGATAGAGGTCTTTGGTGGAGAGATATCCACAAGCCAGTGCAATGGGGGTAGAAATATTCTAAAAGAGCACCATCCAGAGTAGAGGAGAAATAGTTCTCCTATTGATAGATATCCATAAATCATAGCAAGGGGATTGGTGTCTCCTTTGGAAAGAGGTCCATAAACATTGTAATAGAGAATTTATTCCCAAAAATAATTTATTGAGAAAATTTATAAGGAATATTTTCTCCATGGAGTAGCCCACATTGGATGAACCACATTAAATCATGTCTCTCATGTGTGTGATGTTTTGTGGAATTATTAATGCTTTAATATTACTAATGTTATCATATGGATTGAAAAGTAAAAAGTTTTATCTTATACTGTTCATCCCCCTCTTAGTATAAGCTCATGTTCTTCATTAACTTCACTAGCACTTACTTTTCCATAGATATATTTCAAATTAGTCCATAAATCAATAGGACCAATATTATCTCTAATGTGGAAAAGTACATCTAGTTCCACTAACATGAAGAATAGTCCAAGAGCTTCCTCCTTTCTCTTATTGAGTTCATGATTATTGAGACCTTCTTTGATTCATTATTGAAGATGAACCAAATATTTTTGCTTTTGAGTAGTCCTACCATTTTAATTGACCAAATGCTATATTTATCCCATTAGGATGAGTAACACACCCTAAGAAATTTATTTTGCATAGAAATTCCTAAACATATCTATAACAAGTCTATAAACTAATGCCACCAATGCATAAATATTGAAAAATAATGCAATCTAGAAAAAATGGGCTCCAAATGATTTTGTATGCAAATGTTATGGCCTCTAGAATATTTGATTAAATTAACACTAAACTTAGTTAGAAATCAAATTCCAAACCTTTAAAACGTTTGCCAAATTATGAGTTTCCACTTGGTGCCATTATATTGAATTCTACATTCTTCTATTGATGAATCAAAATCTAACACTTGATTATATGTGATTTTATGAGTTACTCAAATTTATATATCTATATATATAGAAGATTTGATTAAATTATCAAGAAATGAAATGCTAAACCTTAATTTTTTTTTTCAAATACTACTAAGGGTGAAATATGAAAGGGGTTTATAAGCTTACATGAACATGCTCGTAGGCTTACATAAGTGAGGAATGCCCATAGGTGTTACATAGTCACATGACCATAACCTACATAAATAGCACTTATAAGAACCATACCACACATTTGGTCATGGCCTAAATAAGATCAAATTACATATATTTCAACACCTCCCATTATCTATGTTGAGAGGGCCAAGGAGACAAGACATCAGGGTAACATCTTCTCTCCATAATGGATTCTCTAGTGGGTCTTTGTTGTTCCTCATTCCTCCTCATCTTCATCATCAAAAAGCTTGTATCCAACCATTAAGAATTATGTCTCAATCTTCTTTAGCCTTGTAAAGCAATTTTGTATGGAGTGTCCTTAACTTTAATAATACTTGTAAATTTTTGATCCTTTTGAAACCCTAGACTTACCCTTAGGCACATGAGACTTAGATTCCATTGGCTTGAAGTCTTTTGGATGAGCTTATGTATGATAAAGTATTCCACAATTCATCATTGCTATTTCATAATGGATTACAAGCTTGAAAAGACCTTCAAGAGAGATGGGTTATGGTTCTTTGACAACCATAACATTCACATAAAGAATCAAGCCAACTATATGAAAAGGAGAAGAAAATTAGAATTAATGTATTTGACACTCGTCATCACTTTTTACCTTACCTCATGCCATAGCTAAATCAAATTTTAGAGCTTGGAAGTGAGATATGTAGTCTTTGAAGTTTCTAAAATTTAGGATTTTGAGATTGGAGAGATTTATCTCTATTAGGTTAACTTCACTAGCAATTACTTTTTCATAGATATATTTCAAATTAGTCCATACATCAATAGGATCAGTCTTCTCTATAATGTATAAAAGTTCATCTAGTTCCACTAAGAGGAAGAATTGTCCAAGAGCTTCCTCCTATCTCTTATTGAGTTCATGCTTATTGAGACCTTCTTTGATTCATTACTGAAGATGAACCAAATATTTTTGCTTTTGAGTAGTCCTACCATTTTAATTGACCAAATGCTATATTTATCCCATTAGGATGAGTAACACACCCTAAGAAATTTATTTTGCATAGAAATTCCTAAACATATCTATAAAAAGTATATAAACTAATATCACTATTGCAAGGAGCTTGAAAAATCGTGCATTCTAGAGAAAAAGGGATCCAAATACTTTTGTATGCAAAAGTTATGGCCTTTAGAAGATTTGATTAAATTAACACTAAATTAAGTTAGAAATCAAGTGTCAAACCTTTAAAACAACTATTGAATCAAGATTTACCACTTGGCACCATTGGATAAAATTCTACATTCTTCTATTGACAAATAAAAATCTGACAGTTTACTATATGTGATTTTATGAGTTACTCAACTTTAAATATATATATATATATATATATATGTGTGTGTGTGTGTGTGTGTGTGTGTGTGTGTGTGTGTGTGTGTGTGTGTGTGTGTGTGTGTGCATGCGTTATCTCTATTCTATTAACTCCACTAGAACTTACTTTTCTGTAGAAATATTTAAAAGTAGTCCATACATCAACATGATTAGTCTTCTCTCTAATGTGGAAAAATAAATCTAGTTCCACTAACATGAAGAATAATCCAAGAGCTTCCTCCTTTCTCTTATTGAGTTCATGATTATTGAGACCTTTTGATTCATTATTGAAGATGAACCATATATTTTTACTTTTGAGTAACCCTGCCATTTAAATAGACCAAGTATTCTAATTTTTTCCATTAAGGAAAGTAACATACCCTTAGAAATCCATTTTGAGGAAAGTAACATACCCTAAAAAAATCTATAATATGTCCACAAACTAATTTTACCACTTCATAGAGCTTCAAAAATTTTGCAATATAGAAAGAATGGGCTTCAAACACTTTTGTATGCAAAATTTATGGCCTCTAGAAGATTTAGTTAAATTAGCACTCAAATCAACAAGAAATGAAATGCCAAACCTTAAAAATTTCATTGAATCAAGAGTTACCACTGGATTGGATTTTATGTTCTTCTATAGGTGAATCAAAATTTGACACTTGACTATATGTGATTTGACAGGTTACTCAAATTTATATATATGCAAGTTTCAAGTCAATGGGGCTTGAACTTGGGGCTCCCTATGGACAAGAAAGGATATCATCCAATATGTCACGTGCACATGATGAAGTTAATACAAAAGAAATGTGATATGTACAACTAATAGCTTGTGTAAAACAATAAAAGGTATCACTATTTGGTTTTGAACTACCCCTCAATCTGTAGCAATTCAACTGGAGAAGATTATCCAAAAAAATAAGCTTGTGATATTTGACCTTATGACCTCCCTTCTATGAAGAGGATGTTCAACCACTACACAAGTTAGGTAGATATAAATAATTTATAGCCAAAAAATTTATTCCCCTTTTTTTAAAGACACCAAAACATTGTTGATTCTTGAATCATAGATCATTCTTATGTGAGCGAGATGTCGATCCACTATGCTAAATGATCATGCCTAGAGCAGATCCATAGGTGTATTTGTCTAACATGTATACCCACTAATAAAAAGCACATTTATAATGAATTCATCTTGGGAATTTGATCTTGTGCCCTTATATCAAAATAGGATGGTTTCTACCTTTTTTCCACTCCCATTTGGCATTACACAGAGAGAAATATGTAGAAAACAACCTAAAAATGACAACCAATATGATGGGTTTCAAGCTTGATATCTTCCATTATGAGACATGCAAGCATGTCATCGCGTTCATCATGTCATTGGTGCCACTTTTATTGGGGCCATGTAGACCTTCATGGAGGGTTGAAAATTTGAAATCCTGCACACAAATGAAGCAATCCATTTGGGAGAGAAACAATTGGACAAAAAAAAAATATAATTTAAAATTTTGAAAATTTAAAGAAAAAATTGAATTTAAGGTCAAGAATTACCAATATGATTTTTTTTTACAAAAAAAGTAGAGTAGCTCTGAAATTCACTTCTATACCATGTTAAAATTTGTAATAGTTTCTAGAAATATTTCAAAATATGCCTTCACCACAATAATATGCTAAAAATAACAAAATGCAACTATAAAATAGCAATAGTAAATGACGGAAAATAAATAAAGGGATGCTACAATAATTAGAATGTCGATACCTATGGGTACCCAAATATATCATATTTTATTCATACTTATAATACATATGGATTCTAATTAAGAGGTATTTATAGTGATACCAAAACCCCAATGAGGGTTTAACCCCATGCCATCATTAACTTAACCTTGAGGTTAATCTTATAATAAAATAATAATAATTTACTATTTAAGTGAGATTATCCATAAATGTGGATTAATCAATACTACTAAGGAAGAAATATGAAAGGAGCGTGTAGGCTTACATGAACATACCCAAAGGCTTTACATAGTCACATACCCATAGGAAAAATAAATGACACTCATAAGCACCATATCACACATTTGGCCTCGAACTAAATAATATTAGATTACACATAGTTCAACACCCTTCCACAATCTGAGCTAAGAGGGCCAAGGACGGAAGGAATTAGAGGTAACAACTTCCCCTATAATGGATGCTCTAGTTTGTACCCATTGTTCCTCTTTTGTCCTCATATTCATCATAAAAATTCTTGTGTCCAGCCCTCAAGACTTTTATCTCAATATTCTTTAGCCTTGTAATGCATTTCTTGATTATGTGTTCTTTCCTTTTATAATACTTGTAAATGTTTCACTTTCTTGAAACTTTAGACTTACCCTAAGACCCTTGAGCCTTAGATTCCATTGGATTGAAGTCTTTTGGATGAGCTTGTGTATGAGAAAGATATTCACAATTATTCATTTCCATTTCATAATGGATTAAAATATTGAAAATACCTTCAAGAGATATGGGTTGTGGTTATTTGGAAGTCATAGTATTCATATAAAGAACCAAGTCAACTATATGAAAAGGAGAAGAAATATTGAAAGTAGTATATTTGATATATTCTTCTTAACTCTTTCTTGCCATAGATAGATAAGCTTTTAGAGACTTGAAATGAGATATATAGTCTTTGATAGTACTAAAATTTGAGAATTTGAGATTAGAGAGCTATCTCTATTTTGTTGGAGCGGATATTAGGTAGTATAAGGAGGTATTGGTGGAGCAATTGGTGGAATGTTTGAGAAAGTGATGCTGAATGAACAGGCATGGGGTATATGTATGGCTTAGGTGGTGATGGGTGCGAGGTAGGTGGGGTGGGAATGAGTGGTTGGATCGTGGATCTAGAGTTTGTGAAGGTCATATCTAAAAGTGAGGGATAGGCCTAGAAGAAGGTGAAGGAAAGTTGGTCATAGCAAAATGGTAGGGAGGAATGGAATCAATAATGATTCAAGTGTAACTCAAGGTTGTCAAGGCGAGAGAGAATGTGTTGGATGCCAACGAGAGGGGGTGATGAAATTGAGGTAGGTGGGGATAAATATTCTAGTGTGTAAATAGGGTTGGGATATGGACACGAAGATGAGAATGAATGAGAAGAAGAAGGGGGAGATTTGAACTACTGATTTGGTGGTGGAGCAGGTTGAATTGGAATACCATAGAGTGGAGATGGGAGTGTTTGGAGAATAGGTGTAGTGGGAGGCGACTGTAGATAACGATGTGGATGAGATGGGGGAACCCATGTAGAGGCATATTGGGAAGCATATTGACAAAGGGATTGTTCATAAGGTGACATCCCATTTAGTAGGGGTGGAGGTAGTCCTAAAGGGTATGCGTGAAGAGGTGTGGTTCCCCTGTTAGAAGGATACTATCCTAGTGAAGGTTGTCGAGATGGACATGGTGGTAGATATGGATCTCTTGCATCAACCAAGTGAGAGAGGATGGTTCCCATGCATGAGAATATATTATGTGAGTTTGTTCCTCCTTATATGCAAAGGAGGACAAGGATATCTGACTATCTCCAAAGTGAGAGGAATAGGAAGAATCCCTACAATCGAGTGAGTGAAGATGAGATGAAGTATGATGATTTGAATGTGATGATAGGGATACCTAATAAACATGGACGGGGAAAGAAAGCATGGCAAGGTTGATCAAGGTGATATCTACTAGAGACAATGTCGAAAGGTATTGCATGATGTGGGAGTGGTATGCTAGAAGTGTAGACCTAGGACAACGTATCTCCATGAAAGATTTTGTAGTTGGTGATAAGAGACCTAACCAAATATACCAACAACATAAAAATGACATAAAAACAAAAGTGTTTCTATTGTGTAACAGAAAGTGAAAGTTGTGTGTTCAGTCTGATGTGGGTTGTGAATCTGTGAGTGAGGTGATATATACAATATTATGATGATATTATGTGCAACCTGTGGTGATGTGTACCTAGACATGCTAAGCATTAAATTTGCTTAAGTTAATTATGTTGATGGGTTTAGGTTCAAAAATTTCTTCAAGATTTTCCAATCAATAGGTGTTGAAACTAAATTTATGCATAACGATATATGGGCCTAGCCAATTGGGAGTAAACTTGTCTTGTTGTTGGCAGGGTTGAATTGTGATCAATTGATTCTCTTTGAGAACCAGGTTACCAATTTGAAGCTCATGCTAGTGTACCTTACTATTGTAGACATGAAAAAGATAATATTGGTAGACACGAGTGTGTTCTATGGCATGGATCATACAGTACGTGAGAAAAGACTATGAATTGAGATTCTTCTTCATTACTTGTCAAAAGTGCCATACAATCACTAAAAGGTACTCAACAATCATAGGTATGCATCAATACTTCATACTATTCAGACCAGAACATAGCCAAAACTCACAAGCATTAACCAGACTATCAAAATTGAAAAGGGGGTCTTATATAACATTGCCCAGGCCATTCCAAAGTGGTTCCTGAGGCAATTCATTATTCACAACTACCCATGCATAACGAAATGCATAATTATACCTTTTACTAAGTCTAAACACATCATTTATCAAATTCATGCGCAATTACAACTCAAATTGCATTTCCTTTGCATTTCATTGCACTTTGTACGGTTTGCCCTCCAGTTTGTATGGTTTGCTCCTACTTGTACGGTTTACCAAAACTTGTCAAAATTATCAAAATTGGGCAAATCCTCTTGTCACTTCTTCTTCTAGGGAGGTGGATTTGTTGCCTACATCTGCCCTCCCCTTTACTTTGGTCGGTGTCCTCACCGACTCATCTTTCTATTTTAGCTGAGCCTCATAATATCTGACTACAGCTTCTAGGTCTTCCACCTAGGTGCGAATAATTACGCGTTGATTCTGCAACTTGGCTGCGTAGTTGCCCATTTCTACTACTTTCATACCATGTTGATTGGCTTTCTCTTCGGCAGTCTTCAGGAGTTCCCTCAATTGTTGTTCATGCTCAGTAGCACTCTTCTTAAGCTTCTCCTACAAATGTGCTTCTATTCGAGATGCTACTTCTAACTCTTCATTCTTATCTATAATGGTCTTCATATGGTGATTAATATCAGCCTCCAAAGCACGAACCATCTCCTCCTTAGCATTCAATTGCACTTGCTTATCCAGGACCATATCATTATATCATTTATTGTCCTATGTGAGCTCTTCTATCTTCTTATCCTACATTGCCAGTTGCTCATATTTCATGGCCAACTATGTTCTCAATTGTTCATCCTTTGCTCTTAGTTGAGCTTCCAACTCCTTGATCCTATCTTCTACCATTTGTGAGACCTGTCGCTTCTCCTCTTCAAGCGAACTAATTCTGGCCTCAAAACCAATCCTATTACTTAGCAGTTCTTCTTCCAATTTCTTTAGTTTCTCTTCTACCGTAACCTTACTCTTCTACAATTCTTCCTCCATTGCAACCATTTCCTTTCGAGTGGCCTCTGTCTCTTCTTTCTGAGCTTCCTTGAGCTGATAGATCTGCTCCAATCCTATGCTCAACCACTCTATCCAATGTGTTAGGAAGTTCAACTTCCTTAGAGTGATAGCCAAACCTGAGGTGACCCTCTTATGTTCCAACTCTCATTGTATTCATGGGACAAGTCGGATAATTGGCTCTATCCAGGTACAACCTCGAATGCTGCCTATAATTGGTTCTCACTCCATCTGGCAAGTCATCTCTTCCTAACATCATTGTTACCTCTTCCCTGGGTAACTTCCATGGGTGTTGTACATGAATATCTATAATTTTCCTTGTACGCTCCTCACTGCTCACCCATTCTGTTATCTTTTCCAACTTGATAAACACTTGTTCTTCCCATAGCTTCAACTCTCCCATGCATCCAATACAAAACTATAATTTGGCACTAGCCATGGCATTGCCTATCTGAGAGAAGAAATGTTCCACCTGGTCTTCTACCCTTTTTGCATCCTCCTCCGTTTCAATATTTGAGAACTATGGTACCTCCAAGAGGTAACTTGTTTGCATCCTCTATAGTTCTTCCTCTGTAGGAGTTTGTTCTTCCTCTTCTTCCAAGTGGTGACTAGAGCTTCCCCCAAGCTCCATTAGTGCTCTCTCTATGTTTATATTTTCTTGTGGTGGAGTCTATCCCATAGTCCTCTCCACCTCCACATCTTCTTCCACATTCACAATATCTTGATGAGATTATTGTTGCCCTATAGATTCTTAGGCTTATTTTTGTTCAGTTAAGCCCACCTGTTGTTCTTCTATCACCTGCTCTTCTTCCTGATTCTATTGGGTTTCCATTGTTATGACTTTTTCAACAATAGGATCTTCTTGTTCCTGTGATGCCTTTGTATCTTCTTGTGCATCACTTTGATCATTTTGATTCGTACCTCCTCCCATCATGAATCTAAAGTGAGGCTTCTTCTTCTCTCTTGACTCTTCTTCTGAGGCTTCCACTATCACCTTGGATTTCTCTTTTTCCTCCTGAGTAGTGGCTACTACTTCTTGTATTATTTGCCTCACTTCTGTATCATCCAAAATTTTTGAAGAGTCCAAAATTTCAAAATCATCATGCTAGAAAATCTATGGAGATTCCACCATCTCTTCTGCTTCTGCCCAATTCCAATCTTGCAAATCTAGCTTCTTTGAGTCTGACTGTTCTTCTTCTTGTTGATTCTCCTGTATAGGCTCAACTTGTTTTTTTGGAATGGGATTATTTACCATTATTTCCTGTTGTCTTCTTGTTCTTACTCGTACTAGGCTGGATTGCCTCCCCATAATTTCCTCCCTTTCTTAAATTGATGATTGCTCCTACTACCATTGCTGAAGTGCTTGTTGTTCTAGTTCAGGTTCCAACTACCTAGGCCTTTTCCTTTGATGGTGTACCTCCTCCTCCGAAGAAGTATCCTCATGTACTATAGTGGCCTACTGTACTTTCTTTTTTTGAGACTTATCTGGAGTCTCCTTCTGAATTGGTACTGACTTTTCCCACCTCAAAATGGTTGGCTTCCCTACATCAATATTCCTAGGTTCTATCAAACCTAGAAAGTGGATTCCCATATCCATAACAACATTCAATAACAATCCAATAGCATGGAAATTCATCCCAAAATTCTTAGGCCTCTTTTTCAGTACTTCATGCATCTTTTTCTCTAGATAGGTACCCCAATCGTACTAGATTCCTTTGGTGATACCTTCCACATATTGAGCCATCCAGATTGGCATCTTTGTGGCTCGTGTTTCCCCTGATAGTCGAGCCATCACAATATTCATGGCACATGGCCAATATTTCCCTATCAATTGGCTCTATTTAATTCCTTGAGTTCCTACACTCAAGATCTTCGCTTCGATCAGTGATTTCACATTGGTAAGTGAAGTGATGATGCAATGTGTCTCAATCGGATCAAGCAACTTCTTAACTACCTCTGTGCCATATTCTAGCAACCCAAATATTTTCTTGAATGCCTCTACTATGAATTCTATCTTCACCGACCACTTGCCCACATTGACATAGGTAAGTCTGCTTGTAGGATTATATGCTTGAACCATCTACAATAGATAGTTATAGAAGAAGGTCTTCTGGTGTGGTGGCACTTGTGCTATTATAACTACACCAACCTTCTCAAACTCTTTTCTCCATGGGTGGTTCTTATTTTCTTCATTGCTCCACCACTTCCTGCATGTATCTCCTCCATGTTGTATGAATGATATCTTTGTTATCTCAACTTGGCTCTCCTCAGGTTCACTACTCAGATCCTCCTCTAGATCTAGGTAATGGACTTCACTACACAACTCCCTCCTTAAAATTCTTTCCTGTGCCATTTCCTCCTCTCAAAATCTTGGTGGTGTCCTTCTCTGATCAGCCCTCCAATACCTCTGCCCTCTCCATGACCTGTATCCTCCTCTCCTCCAAGGATGAGTACCATGCCAACCATAGGACTAAAACTATCACCCTTGGTATTTTCGTGGATGTGACTCTCTCGTGCAGGGGTCCTAGTGACCGTTCCACTCTATTGGCTACAATTCTTCTTAATCGATATCTAAACTCTTTGACTGAAATCATTTTCCTACCATTCCTTTGGTTAGATTTGCTACTTGGACATCACCTATTATGCAATTAGAAGTGCCCTAAAAATCATACAGTGCTACTATAAATCATATAGTACACCCTCCAACTTGTTCATGTATGGTTTTTAGTTCAATAACCACCTCCAGATCGTACAATCTCTTCAACTACTTCAAACTATTCAATATTCTACAAATCATACATCTGCTACACCAAAATGTATAGGGCCCATACCAATCCATACAATGTCCTTGTCTAGCTACTCCTCTTTGTCGAATCTATACACTTTCATATGATTTCATACGATTTGCTCAAAAATCTTAAATCAACCTCCAAATTACTTGAAATTGCATAATTTTTTCCTGAGATCGTACAATCTACCCTCCAAATCATACAACACATCCTTTGAAACCCTTGTTCACCTAAAACTCATGTTTTTCACTTCTTCTCCATGATTTCTCATTGACCCAATTGCCGAAATATCTTGATCTATCTTTTCAATGCAATTCTAGAGCAATTCTACAATTTTTCATTACTTGGCACAATTTACCCCCAAAAATAATATTTTTTGGCTATAATGTAGGGTTGTATGGTCTTCTCCTTTCTTTCTTCTACCTTCTCTAGTTCATTTTTGGCTACTTTTATCTTATTAGGGCTTGTAATCTCCTTTTCCTTGCAATTTATTTACTTCGGCTCCAATCCACAATTTCTTCGAACCCTGGTGTATGTTTTCCACAATCTGGTTCTTGCTTGGATGCCTTCTACTACAAACCCTCATTTTTCTTTAACTAAAATTTGAAATCTACTTTTAATGGAGTCGAAACCCTTGCTTTTCTCTTTCGATTCGATTTTCTTGAATGTAAAAAGTCTCCCTGGTGCAAATTTAGAAATGGGTCATGCAATATTGTAGTTCACTTGATGAATTTTAATGCCCATGTAGTAGATTTCATTTAGTTGCATACTTTTCACCTTCATTCTCCTAAAAATTTTGAATTCCTCCTTGTACGATTTGCAAATTTACTAAAATTATCCCTTTATTTAAATTGCTATCAAACCCTAACCACTCAAATTTTTAAAATTGTACCACTTTACCCTCTTGCATGTCTTTTTGTCTTCCTTTTCTTGGATGATTGACAACTCATCACTTTTCCCATGTGATTTTATCTTTTTTGCTCTTTTTTGATAACTCATCATTCCACTCATGCGAACATTAAATGCGACGGTTGAAAATCATACAACTACTCCTAAAATCATACATTGTACGATCTAAATCGTACAACATGCTTCCTTGTATGATTCTGCTTGTACTTTTTCCATTTTTTCTTGTATGATCTCCCACTTATGCTTTTTTAGCTTTAAAATTGATTTGTATGATCTATTACTTAGAGAAATTTTTCTATTTTCTCTCTCTTGAAGAGGTCATCATTTTCGGTTTTCAACCCACTTCCTTCTTAATTGCATCTCAAGGGATTTTCACAACTAAGGCATTTTTATATATATATATATTTTTTTTCTAACCTATTTACACTTTTACCGACATGGGAATCACATAATGACATTCACTTGTACGATCCCATCTAGTGCCACTTGCTCTCTAGGGTGATTCATCTCCACTTGTGATGTTACCGAGTTCCCTGGCCTTCCACTACCATGTGTACAATTTGGGATTGTACAATTGCAAGCTAGAGTATCTTCACCTGGTGTCCCTTCCTCTTGTCGTATAGGTGATTGATCCCTTGGTAGCGGTGTCCTTACTACTCTACTATCATTTGAGTGACTTCTCCACCTATCTCCTCGGATCAATTCTATCTCCAGACTTGGTGATCAGATCCTTTGTTGTCCTTGGTTTCTTTCATCTACAAAATGCACTCTTCCTCTACCAGCAAGGCCTCTACCACATGAGTGTCTTCCCCATCCTATTCCTCTTGACATCGGGCTTCTCTATACTAGTGGTGATTCCTCCCTACCTTGGAGTAATCCTCTACCTCCTACCACTCTTCGAGGTCCTCATCGGATTAGTGGTGGTCATCCCAATGGATACTACCCTATAGGATTTGGTAAGATCCCTCTTATCCTTGGTATACCTTGTATATTCCTTGTCCAGTTCAAACATGCTAAGGGTGCATCTCCCAACCATCTAGGAGTAGGGGGTCAGAACCTTACTCGTCCTCTTCCTCCTCTAACTGTAACATCACCTTGACCTCATTCATTCCATGGTCGAATACCTCCTCCCCTTCCTGGCTGAAGCCTTAGGGGTCCTTGTCTATTCCTTCCTCCCATTGCTTGGTTATCAAGAGTTATCTCTACCAACTCAATGTTGGCTAGTGGACTTCTACTTCATCTTACACTTGGTGATAATTGTCATAGTGCTCTGATTCTACGATCTACATGTACTAAGTGATATCTCCATATTATTTCCTTGAAGCATATTTGTGGATATGAGGTTGCCAAGATCTCTCTATATGCATCAAAAAATCTATCTCAGAACTTGAGTCATTCTGATTATCTTCTCTTTGTTCCGACCAATCTTCTAGAAAATTCATCAATCTCTCCAATATCCTTACTTCTCTCCTTTGTCTTCTTAATTTTTGATAGGCTATTGTATATGCTTGTGGATCAAGGTTGGTTTGATGCTCCTGTGATCTCCCTAGTTGTCGATGTGTTGTTGTACATGCTAGGGGATCACGGTCATCCTAAGGATTCTAGGGTCTCCCTAGGAAATCATCATCATCACTACTTTTTGTGCTAGGTTCCCTTACTAGCCAAGGTATTCCTTCATCATTGGAGTCACTCAAATCCACCCGTGCATTACCTTGTGATTCAGGTGATGTGGTTGCTTCCTCAATATCTCGCCAAAGCATCTCTGCATCTTCATTTATCATTGGTGGATCACTTGGTGGTACTTGTGAACTTGTGCTTGCACCATCATTTCTTATACCACTCCTTGGAGTTATCCCCTCATTATCCTCAGCTTCCCCTTCTAGTTCTTGTAGCCTAGTTATTCTTTGTTCATCCAACCTTCGTATTGTACTATCCAATTCTTGGATGGTTTGTTCCCTCAACCTTGCATTATGACCTTACAACATCTGATATTCCTCCTATAGTTGTTGGGTCTGCAGTCACATTCTCTACTATAATAGCCCTATCTAAGCTAATGGAGTAAGTCCAACCAATTCTTCATCAATGGTCTCATTCCTATTCTCTTCTGGAACTTCCATTTCAAAAGTGTCCACTCTATCTTCATATCGTACTATTAACCGTATCCTTCTTCATCCTTCAGCTTGTTGGGGTAGTTCTCTATGCTCCACCCGAGGATACATCATGTTCCTATTTACTTGGGGTGCTTCTTCTTGCCTTCCCCTATTTTTGTATAATAGTACTATCTCTTGATATCCTCTTTCATTTGGAGGAATCCACTCTTCATCTTCCTCTATTACTCGTTCGGTCCCATCCATAAATCTAACATGCACCCACAATCTTCTTCTTTCTCTAGGTCGAGGTGCCAAATCTTGCTATTCTATAGTTGGTCTTGTCTCCTCCCCTTCTATAAATAAGTGTGTGAGTCCCATGTCAAGCTCTTCCTGTGATGGACCTTGCTCACCTTGAGTTCTCCATTGAGCTTCTGCTCATCTTCTTCATTCAATCTCTTTCGAAGAAATGAATAAGCACTGTACTTTGTAAGGCTTCAACTTTGAGCTATTTATAGTGTTGGGTACCTCAGTCCCATTCAATTTTTGCAACTTGACTACTCCATTATTCATTACTTCTACCACTTTGTAGGGACCAAGCCATAAAGTCTTCAACTTACCGGGCTTGATTTCTCGCTTTCCATTAAACTTTAGAACCAAGTCACCTGGACTAAGTTCTAGCTTCCTCAAGTGTTTGTCATGCCATAACTTCCTTCTTTTCTAGGCTACCTCAATTTCCCATTGTGCCATGAATCTTCTTTCATCCAACTTAATCAGTGTTGTCAGTCACTCTTCCAAAATTTCTTGATCACCCAAGCGATGCTCCATTATGACTCTCAAACTTGGTATCAAGAATTCAACTAGCACCACTGCCTCTTGTCCATACATCAACTAGAAAGGTGTATGCTCTATTGTTGGTTTAAAATTTGTTCTGTATACCCACAAAATAGATGGTAACCTTTCCTCCCAATCTTCTCCTTCTATTCCATAGGTTTTATACAAAGTAGATACCAGGACTTTATTTGTTGCTTTCACCTACCCATTTGCTCTAGGATAGTATGGACTAGATAATGAATGCAAAATCTTAAATTTGGTTGTCAGTATCTTGATGATTTCATTTATAAAGTGTCCTCCTCGATCACTTGTTATCTGTAGTGGAATGCCAAATCTTGTAATTACCTACTCATACAAAAATCTTGTTGTACTTTTGGTTGAGTTGTTAGGTAATGCTCTCGCTTTGACCCACTTTGTCAAGTACTCTATTGCTACCACAATGTACCTACACTTCCTTCTTCGAGATGTTTTCAATGGTCTAATGAAGTCCAATCCCCATATTTCAAATAGTTCCTGGGGTTGTGATGGATGCAATGGCATAAAGTCCCTCTTTACTGGCTTCCCTATCCTTTGACAAGTATCACATGCTTTCACATATTCTTTTGCATCATTATACAGTGTGGGCCACCATAATCCTGCTAGTAATATTTTCCTAGCAGTTGCATCTGGTCCCATGTGCCCTCCTGCTAAGCCTTCATGAGCTTCTTTCAATGCCACTTTGACTTCTTCCTCCATCACACATCTTCGTAAGATACCATCACTTCCCATATTATACAATAATCCTGCTATCAATTGGAAAGGTGCTGACTTCATAATCACTTTATTTTTCTTGGTTGCCATCATTTCTTGTGGTAACTCTCTTATGGATAGATATTGGCCAATCAAATTGTACCATGATGGAACAAAATTGATGGAAAATAACTGCGCATCAGGGAATTCATCTGGAACCCCTATTCCTGTAGGCTCTCTTGATCGTATCTGAGATAGCTGGTCTACAATTACATGCTTCTTACTAGGTCTTACTACTACTCAAAATATGAACTCCTGTAGGGTGATGAGCCACCTACTGACCCATCCTTGTATCATCGATTTGTTTATCAAGTACAATAGAGCTTGGTGATCTACATAAAAAGTAAAGGGATTCTCTAGTAGGTAATGCCTAAAATTTTGGACTGCATATACCATTCCCAAGGCTTCTCTTTCTATTGTACTATAGTTTCTCTCTGCCCTTGACAATAGGTGACTAGCAAAGAAAATAGGTTGATCTAGCTTGAACTATCCTTCTTGTGCCAAAGCACATCCAATTGCAAAATTTGAAGCATCAATATGGACATGGAATTCCTTATCCCAATTTGGGAACACCAAAATCGGGCTACTGACAAGCTTGGCCTTCAACTCCTCAAAGGCTCCTTGGTGCTCCTCTGTCCATCTGAAAGGAACATTCTTCTTTGTCAATGAATCCAATGGATAGGATACATGTGCATAATTCTTGATAAACCTTCGATAATACCCCATCGATCCAAGGAAGGTTTTAAGTGAACTCACATCATATGGTTCTTCCATGTGCAATATCACACGGATCTTATCAAGATCTATTTTTAATCCCTCACTGCACACTATGTGTCCTAACAACTTTCCATATGGTACCATCAGGTAACACTTTCTAGGATTTAATGAGATCTGTGCATTTTTGCACCTACTCATACATTCACTGAGGGTAGGAAGATGCTCCTTGATCTTCCCATAAATGGACCAATCATCCAAAAATGCTTTGAAGTTCCCTGTTGCCAACTGATCAAATATATATAGTATGATGCATTGAAATGTAGTTAGGGGTATTATAGAGCTCGAATGGCATTCGATTGTATGCATAGATGCCATTCTCCACAATAAATGTGGTCTTCAGCTTATCCTCCTCAACTATACTTATTTTATTGTAACCCAAAAATCCATCCAAAAATGAATAGATCTCATGTCCTGCGACTTCCTCCAGGATGGAATCTGTGAAGGGAATAGGGAAGGGGTCCTTAATAGTCACTACGTTTAGACTCCTAAAGTCCACACATATTCTAATTTTTTCCACTTCCTTCTTCAAGGTGACCACTATAGGTGATACCCACTCACTGGTCGTAACCTTGAAGATGATTCCTACCTCCAACATCTTCTCTATCTCTGTGTTTACTAATGCAACATATTTTGGGTTCATTCTATATGGTCTCCTCCTTACTGGTTGTGCTCTAAGAATTAGTGTAATATTATGGACACATAACTCAGGTGGTACTCCCTTCAAGTCCTTGTATGTCCATGCAAAGACATCCTTATATTCCAAGAATATCTTAAAAGTTATCGCTTTCAATACAGGGTTCCAATCATCACCATAGTGAATCATCCTAGGTTCATCCTCCATCCCTAGATTGATGTCCACTATCCGAGGTCCTTCATATTTGATATTCTCTGGCTCACTTGCTGCTTTCTCCACATTCTTTGGGTGTGCTGGTCTTGCATCAATTTTTGCATCTCCTACTGTATATTCTACAAAACTTTTTGGAAATGTCCATTTCTCTTCCACCTCCTTCTTAGGTTCTTGGCTGACTTTGGTTTCATCTTGTTTTTCCTTGATCTCCTCTGAGTCAATACAGAGGTAGTTGGGCTGAAAAATTTTGTACTCCTCCATTTTCCAATGAAGAAGTCCACTATCAGATCTAGCTTCATCTTCACTACATTCATCTAGGTACAACATTCCTTCTCCATCTGGTTCATATCCTTCATCTCTTGAGGAATTTTTTGATTCATCGATCATGGCTACATCCTCACTGACCTTTTGATTAGTCAGATTAATCATATATTTGTGTTGTCCCTTCTTGAAAGTGATCTGATTCTTTCCCTAGTTGTGATTAAATTTGGCTACACGTAGCCATCCTCTTCCCAATAGAGCATCGTATGCAGGCTTCTGCATAGTAATCACAATGAAATCCAAGATGAACTCTTGGTCAACTATCACCACTTGTTGTGCTATCAAGACTCCCTTTGTCTCGATACCATACTGGTCAGCACCATATAATCAGAAGCTCGATGCCCATAGAGATGGAGCACCCAGTTCTAGCCAAGTCCTTTTAGGTAGCACATTGATGTTGGATCCTCCATCCACAATAACTTGTGTCAATTTGTGCCCTAGGATCTCCATATGAACTAATATGAGTTTCTTTCCCACATCAATCATCAATATGGTAGGGTCCATGAATTGGTATTTTTGTTTCTTTTCCTGAATCAGTTGACTCTGCACTTCCATCACCTTATGAGGTTGTATCTCTTCCACCATCACTTTTTGTAATGATGGGATAGCTTCCAATAGGTTAGCCACTTTGATCTCTACTATGGTGTCCAAAACCTGTGCTGCTAGACTCTACACAATTGCCTTCTCTTCTGATGGATTTTTTAGTTCCTTCTCTTCTGCTAACTTCACTTGTTTAGCTTTTTGTGCTTCATCTTGTAGTACTTTCTTTGCTACTTGCTAATATTACTTTTCTTTTGCTGGCTTAGGATACTTATCCTTTTTAGCTTGATTCCTTGTCATGGCTAAAACTTCTTGGGTTTCCTCTTTAACTTGAGGAACCTCAATATCTAAATAATTTACATTTTATGGGTTACTTGAACTCGCCTTCTTGGGGAAATTTGCTTCCTTGTGGTTACCTAAACCACACCACCTACACATGTGTGTAGTGTTCACTTGCTACATTTCTTGTCTCTGAGGTGAAGGATAATTTTTTATGAAATACCCCCATTCTTGGAAATTGTGACATTGTATGATCGACCTCCCTTCCGAATCATACTACAAATGACTCTGTCCTCCTTGTCGATTGCCCTAGTTCTACCTTCCACCTCATCGACTATTTCTATAACCACCACTTGTTGCTTGTTGCCCACTTCCTAGGGTCTTTGGTTTCTCTTCCTGCTCCTGGATTGTTAGGACCTATGGATGTACTCTTGCATTATATGGATATAGCATCACCTCATGTCCCATCACATTGTAGATATGATAGTAATCATTTTATGGACACTTTACATTTGTATGACCCTCAATTTTACATTGTGTGCACCAAATATCATTCCTATCAGGCTTGCTTCTTTGTTCTTTCATGATCTTATTGAATTCTTGATGAAATGATGCTACTATCCTTTGTATAGTGTCATCTTCTCCACTATCTGAATCATTGGACTTGGGATGAGATAATATTCCTATGTACATCTACTTTGATTCACTTTCAAAATTCTTTGCATGCTTTAAAGCTTCCTCATACGTTTTTGATGGTACTACCTTCATATTTTTCTTATATTTTGATAGCAATCCATCTACAAACCACCACTTCACCAATACATCTACCAAAGGCATCTACATCTTATCTACTAACTACTTTAGTCTATGGTTGTATGATTTTACATCTTCATCAGGATTTTGCTTCATCATACAAATTTTAGTGACAATGTCTCCATCATCCTTCAAAGGGTAAAATTCTTCAATGAATTTCTCCTTCACTTGATTCCAAGTCTAAAAATCTAATGTATTTTCCCTTTTTAGATACCAATCCATCACCAATCCTCTCAAGGTAGTAGGAAATAAAGTCACCCAATCATCTGGCTGGTCTACACCATTTTCCCTCCAAATGGTTATACATGTTCTGATATGTCTTGTGGGGTCTTCCTTACCCTCACCTGTAAAGGGTGGACATCTCTGCTTGGCTACCTTGTTAGCCATATTTGGAGAATCATCCTCATCACTTGAGGTATCCCATGGAATCTCTATCTGATTCCTCCTTGGGGGTGTTTTACTACACTCATCATCAGAAGTTTCTATTCGAGGTATCTTATTCTATCCCACCAATCATTGACCAAACTCATGTGCATCTTCACTTCATGACTTCCTTCATTGATGTGAGGGAGATGGTCTTGGTCCTTCTTCTTGAGACCCCATGCTCTATTGCCCTGGTGCCTGACTCCCATCCTCTACACTCCCTTGCAACCCTTCCATCACTTTCTTAGGTGTCACCATCCACTCTCCTTCCTCATGCACTACTTCTCTATCAACTCACTCCTCTACGTTAGGTGGTTCTGGTACCTCCTCTTCTGTCTCTATCAATAGCACCTCAAAATCTCCTTCTTCAGATGCCCAAACTTGTTCTATTTTTGGTTCATATGTACTATGGTCTGAGTTACTTGCATTATCTCTTTGAGAAATTCTCATGCTCCTTCTTACTAGAATTTTCTCTCGTACTTCCCATCTCCTACGCCTTTGCACACTGGTGTCTGTCATTCACCTCCAGTTTTGTAATATTCTTACTTGTCAATTTGACCCATTTTAACAAAAATGCCAAGTTTGATAAGGCAACGATACCAAAATGTAGCATAGGGGTGTAGTATTCCTAGTGGGAAGGTGGTTCTCAAGGGCTTAGAATGATCAATTTACTATTCCCAATCGATGGACCAAATCGTACAATCATACAATCTTCACAACTATCAATTTGCGACAACAAAACAACTTGTACGGATCCCAAATCGTACCACTGTATGATCCCAAATCATACAGTGATAGGGCTTGTATGATTTTACACTCAACCAATCCTTCAGATTTGGTTTTGCAAGCTGTCGTACACAGTTTTGTAACTAAATTGTTCGATTTCCCAATACTGCCAAATCGGGTAAGTTTTCCTCAATCGCATAAACTACCAAATCGGGTAAGTTTCTTCTGTACGATTTGTAGGTATGATTTGTATGAAATGAAAGTGCAAAAAGGTGCCAAATTGGATACTCTTCTGTACCAATCTCTCTCAGATAAGTTTTGGAAAGGTCTAAAATGGCAATTAATCCATTTCTACCAACATGCAAGTTCCATCATCAGGGTTTGAGAGAGTTCTCTCCAATGGCAATATCCAAAAATCATACAATAGTCTTCAAGATATATTTCTTGATATCATCCTCATCATAGATCATTCATAAGGTTCACACCAGTGCTGTTTTAATCCAATTCTTCCATAGCAATGCATTAAGTATCAACAACAACCATAAAGAAGTACATGCAACAAAGATAAACTACAAAACATTATTCCACCATTCTAGGATCATACAGTACGTGAGAAAAAACTATGAATTGAGATTCTTCTTCATTACTTGTCAACAGTGCCATACAATCACTAAAAGGTACTCAACAATCATAGGTATGCATCAATACTTCATACTATTCAGACCAGAACATAGCCAAAACTCACCAGCATTAACCAGACTATCAAAATTGAAAAGGGGGTCTTATATAACATTGCCCAGGCTGTTCCAAAGTGGTTCTTGAGGCAATTCATTATTCACAACTGCCCATGCATAACGAAATGCATAATTATACCTTTTACTAAGTCTAAACACATCATTTATCAAATTCATGCGCAATTACAACTCAAATTGCATTTCCCTTGCATTTCATTGCACTTTGTACGGTTTGCCCTCTAGTTTGTATGGTTTACCTCCTGCTTGTACGGTTTACCAAAACTTGTCAAAACTAGGCAAATCCTCTTGTCACTTCTTCTTCTGGGAGGTGGATTTTCTACCTACAGTGACGCTCATATAGGAGCGTTAATTGGTTGAGGTGAGATTGATGAAAAGTGTCACCATCGATGATGTGTTTTATGGAGATGTGTAAATATGGTATTTTGAGTTCTAGAGGTATAATGGATTCAATGCCATAGACCAAATAAAATGGTTTTGCCCTAGTGGAAGTGTGGATTCTCATACGATAGACCCATAATTATAAGCTATTTGATTGTGCTAATCATGATGAGATACTGTGATCATTTTATGAAGAATAGAACAAATAAGTTTTTTTGTAGCCTCAGCTTGGTCATTACCTTATGGGTAGTATGAGATAGAAAATGTATGGTGAATGTTAAATTTGGTGTATAAGGCATGAACAATTTTGTTTTTGAAAGGAGTGTCATTATCGAAGATGATTTGTGAAGAGATTCCAAAGCGACATATGATATGGTCAGTGATGAATGCCACGATTTTGGTCCTCATAGTTTGAAAGAGTGGGATGGCTTCGACCCACTTTGTAAAGTATTCTGGGGCAGTGATAATAAATTTATGGTTTCTTGATGAAGTAGGTGAGATCTATCTGATAAGATCTAAACCTCATTGGAAAAAGGCCACATGGATTGGATAGGTTGGAGTCATTATGAGTGTAAGTGTGTTGTTGACACTTGATACATCGCTTTACATACTCACAATAGTCATGTTCCATTTTGGGTCAATAGTATCCCATGCACAAGATGCATTTTGTAATAGCCATGCCATTGAAGTGGTCGTTGCAAGTACCATCATGGGTTTTTTGGACCACTCATTGAGCTTCATGCAGATCTAGGCAATGCAAAAGAATACCATCATGACTATGATGGTATAGGACATCCCCCAGTAGTGTGTAATGGATCACCCATTTGAATGCTCGACAATGAGCATGTGGTAAGTCACAAGGTAGAAATCCTAATTTGATATAATCCTTAATTTGTGAAAACAAAGGATCATGTGGTTTAGTGTGGATGATATGGATGCCATCATCATTCGTGGAAGGTGAAGATGAGATAGAAAACTATGTTAGAGTATGAATGTACATGTGCATTGTTTTTGAGAGGGGGTTTTGCAGTATTAACGATCCCAGAGAATTCATTGTGTCGGTGAAGTGATTTGGTGAGTGCAGAGCAACTTCGATATCATACCACTTGAGTTGGGTAAGGATTTGTTGGATAATCTATTTGTATTACTGGAGGACTGGGCAGTGGCATTGCCAAATCTCTTAGAATTAATTGATGATAAGGAGGGAGTCATCAATTATGTGAAGGTATATCATGTGCATAGAGAGTATTTAATTTAAACCAAGAACTAGAGTTTTGTATTTTGCATTGCTGTTTGTGCAAGAAAACCTTAATTTGAATGAAATGGGAGACGTTCCCCCTTAGGTGTGAAGAATACAATTCCTGCACCTCCAGCATGAGTGCAACAAGATCCATCGAATAAAGGTGTTAAGTCAGCTAGTATTTTTGGTTCAACATACTTCTTAGCTTTTATGATATGAAAAATGGAATCATCAAGGAGATGAATAAGGAGTGGTTTATTATTGGGTAATGGAGCCTCAACAAGTTGATCAATAATAACTTGTTCTTTGATGAATTTTTTAGAAATGAACTCAAGGTCAAATTCAGAGAGAAGCATAATCCATTTAGCGGTGTGAGAGTTATGATAACTCTTGATCATCATATATCAGAGTGGATTATCGCAAGCAATGACAAATGTGGTGCGATTAACCATATAGTGACATAGTTTTTGTGTCACAAAAACTACATCCAGGCATATCTTTTCCATGTATGCATATAAGGTTTCATAGCTAACTAGCGTATGACTGATGTAATATATGGCTTGCTCTTGATTGAGTGTATTCTTTTGAGCTAATAGTGTACCAAGTGCAAAATCTGTAGCAAAAATATACAAGATGAATGGCAGCTATGGGTGCAGGGGAGATAGGGCTAGCGATGAGGTGAGGTAGGATTTAATTGAATCAAAGGCTTGTTGATAGTTTGTGTCACATTTTAAGGTGACCCCATTTTGTAGAAGATGATTGAATGACTTGAACTTATCCGATAACTGGGCAATAAAATGATGAATAGATTGAATTTTGCCCTGTAAGCTGCATAGTTGTTTGAGATTTGTGGGTGGAGGCATATCGATGATGGCTTTGAATTTGTTGGGGTAAAATTAAATGCCTCGCTAAGAGATAATAAACCCTAGGATTTTACCAGAAGAAACATCGAAGACACATTTCTTTGGGTTGAGGACAACATTATGTTCTAGAAGGTGATCGAAGATCTTGCATAGATCAGCAAGGTGTTGTAAACATTCTTTGGATTTTGTGATGAGATCATCAACGTAATATTCCACAATTTTATGCATGTAGTCATGAAAGATATAAGTCATTGCGCATTGGTATGTTTCCCCAATATTTTTAAGACCAAAAGGTATGACCTTATAACAAAAATTCCCCTATGGGATTGTGAATGATGTTTTGTGTTGATTGACGGGGTTGAATTTAATCTGATTATAACCAAAAAATCCATCAATGAGGGATATCATTTCATGACCTACAATGGCATCAACTAGTGAGTCAATTTTTGTGAGAGGAAAATTGTCCTTGGGATAAGCTTTGTTCAAATCATGAAAACCAGTGCAGATGTAAACTTTGTTGGAGGGTTTAGGTACTGACATCATATTGGAAATCCATTTTGGGTAATCAATGGGTTAGATAAAATTTACATCAAGGAGCTTTTGGAGCTTAGATTTTACCATCAATGAAACTGTAGGATGCATACATCATAATTTTTGTCTAATGGGTTTGGCATCGCTATCGAGAGTGAGATTATGAACCATTAGAGAGGGATCGAGTCTCGGTATATTCTTGTAGGACCAAGAGAAGACTTTGATGTATTCCTTGAGGAACATAGTAAATAGGATGTACTACTTTGATGAGAGATTGGTGGTGATTTTGAAAATATGTGGATAGGTGGGGTCATCACCAATATCAACATCGATGGTATCTTCCACAAGCATGTGGGAACCATATCAAAGTTTGTCCAAGATTGGAATAAGGTGAAGGTCATCGATAGCCTAGGGTAACTCATACTCATCATCTAAATATGTCAGTTTGGTGAACCCACCAGATATGAGGTGGGGTAGATGATGAAGGAGCATTCACAGTATGCAAGATGGGGGGTGATAGCAATAAGTCTTATGATTAAGGCATTGGTGAAATATGAGTAAATTTGATGAAGGTAGGGTTTGGTGTATCATTGTGATTTGCACAATATGTGCATCAAAGTGGTGATAATAGATCCACATCGACCATGTTGATGGAAGTAGTAGAGGTTGTTGAAGATGAAGCGTCTAATGATGAAGATTCAAAATCATGTGAACATCATGGTAGGTGTAGCGGTTGATATAAAACCATGGGTGGAGATCAATATTGAGTTATGGAGTTATGAAGCTATCAATAAGTAGATGGTGGTTAAGCTAGATGTATCAATGATAGAGGAGGAGGTGAAATGTCACACTCTATATAAGAAGGTGTGAGGGACAAGGCAACAAATTGGTCAACTAGCATGTCAATACAATAAGCAGATGTGGTGTCAACAGAAGCTGTTTCTTGGAATAAGTTGCATAAAATGGTAATGGTAGAATGAGGAGATGGACTCTCATATAGGAAATCCATGTCGATGTATTATTCCAATGAGTGTGTAGGAATTAGTGTGTAATGTAGAGATAGATCTTGAAGTTCATCCTCAAGTGTATGAACGGTTGTAGGGTGATAACCTAGGCCAAATTTTTCTATGGGTGATTGAACAGGGGGGTTTATAGGTGTGCGTAACCCTTGCTCATAATGGCCTAGTACAAATTCAAACCAATGAAAACATCAAAGGTATCATAAGATAAATTAACAATTGAACATGTGGTAAAGAGTGCCATAAAAACTAGATTGTAGTGGTGGGGGTATAGTAGTCGGGAGTGATGAGTCTAGACATGCATACATGAAATTGGTATGATTTTTAGGTGGACCAAGTGGTATGATAATACCAATGCCCAGTAAAAAATTTGAAGGATGACCAAACCCACGCATATATTGGATCATCGTGGGTAAAAAATGAGCATACTAAATGTTATAGTCACTGTGCCCAAAGTTTTTCATGAAATTTGACACTCGAGGCATCGTACACGAGAATGAGGTGTAAAATCATAATTAGAGGAAGATGATGCTAGCTGGAAATCATGAATGATAGTAGGAGAAGAATGGAGTAATTAGGCATCTAAGTGGGAGGCTCATTGTTCCCAATAATGGAATTCGATCATAATGGAGGGAATGGGATGGTTCACATGTGGCAACTATATGGTGAGGGGAGGAGGCATAGATTTTGAGCTAAAAGAAGATGTAAAAGACCATGGTCATGGATGAAATGGAAGTAGAGGTGTTTGAGGAGTGGGAAGGAAAGGATATTCTATAGAGGAAGATGTGTGAGATGTAGCATGAGGCTATGATGAGGGTAGTGAAAAAGACGTAGGTGTAGGAGGTAAATCCATGGAAGAGGATGACAGATAATGAGGGGGAGACCATGAGGAAGGTGCAAGAAAGGTATGGTAGTAGGATGAGGTTCCAGGATAGAGGATGAAAGTGGTATGGACACATATGGAAAGGAATGTGTACGTGTCCTTGATGATTTTTGTGATGATGAGGTTAGTGTAGAAGAATATGTATATGCTCCCACTGAATGATGAGAAGGAATGGGGAGAAACTTGGTAGATGATGAGGAGGGTCTTGGTGGAAGGTCAAAAATGTTGTAAAATTTTAAGGGGTCCCCATTGACAGGAACATAATGATCAAGGCCATCATAGACATACTTGATACAATGATGCAAGGTAGAAGAAACACAGTGCATGTATTTAATCCATGGACATATGAGAAAGATATTGTATTGAATCTCACCTTGAATGATGTGGAATAAAATGGATATGGCACAAATACCTACATAGATAGGTAGGACAATGGATCCTACGATGGGTCGCATGGAACCATCAAATGATTGAATGTCATGCGATGGGGTGGCAAAGTAAGCAGGTGGAATGTGAAGGTAATGTAGGGTGGCAGTAGAAATTGTAGACACCTAAAACGTGTCATGTTCAAGAAACCACTCATATGAACAAATTTGAAGACCATATATCCAATTTTGGACCTTTACAAGAGCAATCAGTGGTCCTAACCACTCAAAATGGCAGTTTTAACCCATCCAATCTTAGATGCTATAAACCACAATAGCTAGATCTTGGCCGCTCAAGTTGAGAGCGGCAAGACCTTAGCCTCTACAAATGATAACAGCCAAATATTAGTCACTACAGATGATAGCGGCTAAGTCATAAAAAGCATTTTACTGAAAAACAAGCCTAATCAGGGGTGGAAGTGGTAGTTTGTATGTAATAAAGTGAGCGAGGATAACTTTGCATTCCCCATCATAAAGTTAACTGGCCTTCAAACATAAAAAAAGACAAAAATCCTCATGCTAGCGACTAGTTCACATGGGATACTCAATTTCAAATATAGACTTTAGTTAACTAGCCTTCAAACATAAACAAAGACAAAAATCCTCATGCTAACGACCAGTTCACATGGGAGACTCAAGTCTAAAGTTAGAATTCAGTTAACTAGCCTTCAAATATAAACAAAGACAAAACTCATCATGCTAACGACCGGTTCACATGGGAGACTCAAGTCCAAAGTTAGACTTTAGTTAACTGGCATTCAAACATAAACAAAGACAAAACTCCTCATTCTAACAACCAGTTCACATGGGAGACTCAAGTCCAAAGTTAGACTTCAGTTAACTGGCCTTAAAACATAAACAAAAACAAAAATCCTCATGCTAATGACCAGTTCACATGGGAGACTCAAGTCCAAAGTTAGACTTTAGTTAACTGGACTTCAAACATAAAAAAAGATAAAACTCTTCATGATAACGACCAATTCACATGGGAGACTTAAGTACAAAGTTAGACTTCAATTAACTAGCCTTCAAACATAGACAAATACAAAAATTCTCATGCTAATGACTAGTTCACATGGGAGACTCAAGTCCAAAGTTATACTTCATTTAACTGGCCTTCAAACATAGAAAAATACAAGACTTCTCATGCTAACATCTAGTTTACATGGGAGACTCAAGTCCAAAGTTAGACTTCAGTTAACTGACCTCCAAAAGCATAGAAAAAGGTAATTTCTCATGCTAACATCTAGTACACATGAGGGATTCAATCCTAGGGTTTGAACATAGACCTAGGGCTTCAAACACTTTATAAGGTGCAATCCTGAGGGCACAAAAAGATCCATAATCATCCATCCGAGATCAAATATCAATTCTGAGACCAGGTATGATCTTTTAGCAGACTTATTTGAGATATATTTTTCTTGGAGTGCATACACAACAAAGCCTTATCGGATTGGAGAGCATATATGAGCACCTTTGAGGAGCGACAAAGTGCTAGCCAATTGAGAGGTGATCATCCATACACATATGATAATCATTTAACATTAGTAGAAACTTAAGCCCATAGTCTTTGGGTCAATAGAGAGGGATTTCATCTTAGCGTCCGCTGTCTTGGACAGTGGCCTGTAAACCTAGTCTAGGGTTTAGGTGTTAGTTTATCTTATTCTTATTTCTTTATATTTCACATCATTAGTATAAGATCCATTTTGCTTAATTTTTTTCTTTCATAACACTAGTTTCATTACATTTGTTATCATTGAGCATATTTCCTTTTATTGTCAGATTTACTACTAACAACCTCATCTAGGGAGGCAATCTCGGACAACTAAGCATGTGTTGTTGTTTTCCTTGCTCGTAGGAATACAGGTTGATCAAATGGATTAAAAACATTTGAAAGCACAAATATCCCTCCAAGAATTAGAATTGGAGAAGCAGATATCTATAAACCCTCATACATTTTCTTGTGCAAAACTGGAAAGCCTTTAAAAGTGCACCACCCCTTGCGAGGAGACGTCTTACCCACTTGTAATTAATTGTATCAAAATGGGTATCCCTAAGAGGGACCGACATGTAACCGAGTTTCAATACAAATAAAAAGATCTATCTTTGTTACTTCCACATTATATGCTTTTTCATGGTCTTTCATTTCATCTTAGGTATAATATTGTAAGTAGAGTAAAGCGGTCCGTGTGCCTCGGGATCACTACATATGGCGATCACGATGGGACCTCCATAGATTTTTCATTTTTTTGACTGGATATTGACTTATTTTTGTGTGTAGGCCTAGCCGATCTGGTCTACAATGACCAAAAATTAGCCACTATGGTGTACAATGACCAATAGTCTTAGCTGCTCTTGCTAATAATGGCCGAAATTCAGTCACTTTGATCAACAGCGACCAGCAGAGAAGTGTAGTAGAGGGCATAATTTATATCATATAAGTAGGATTAAAGTCTGGTACCCCTTCCCTGTATTCTTTAATTTTCTATCTGCATTTTATTTTGATAAATAGCAAGCATAAACATATATTAATTAGAGAAAATGAAATAAAAAAGAGAAATAAAAACTGCATTTTGCGTTTCCTAGGTTTCTTTTAGATTTCCTCTAGGTGTTGCTAGGAATAGTAGACCTCTACCTGTAAGGTTCACCCTAGTCTCAAACATTCTAGGCCATTGTATTTTGGTTTGCTTGCATGTGGCCCAATCAGTTGCTATTTTCATCACAAAATAGGAGAGTGCATTAAAATCATATAGACTAGTTATAGATGCATTTCTCTAAAAATAAAATATTCTTTTTAGGCATTGTAGGAAAGTAGTCATGAATGTTGGTTGATGCATTAATTTCTATTTTTAAATCTAAAAATAACCCCACACACTTGCATGTATCACAATAAACATTGAGATGTTGGATTTCATCACCGAACCCCAATTCAGTCTGGTGAAATTGGAATTCACCTCCTTCCACCAGCTTGCCCCCTAGATTTTCATAGAACAGAATAGGGAACTTCTTCAAGGTGGTGCTAGTCACTTGTGTTCAAACTGTCTCCCACTTTTGGAACAATTTATTTTTGTTCAAAGTGGAAGAGCACCCCCCACTAGGACTTCAACAGTGTACCCTAGCCTCTTTTGAGAAAATCATGTTTGGTATTGGTGTTCTTAGTCGCTACTTTGGATGAGTCTCCTTATTATAATTTTGAAACATAAACAAGAAAGCAAAAGCAACAACACATCTGAAACTCACAAAAACAAGTTCTTAGGATACACATTTAATCCTTAAAAGAGATAATCATATTGTTTTCTTTGTGTGTTTCTTCATTACTGGGGTAATTAACCTAACCCTAATTTTTCAAAGAAATTTATAACACCCACAACATTTTTTAGAAGTCAAAGATTTTATAACAAAAATTATGGTTGGGATACCTACCATGGTGATCAAGACCTTCAATCTAGAGAGGGAATCAGGTTCCATACCCCGCATATCTCATTACACTGAGAGTTAAAATCAGTCCAATGATGGATAATCTAGAGGGAAGAGAGTTGCTGACCTTGTTGCGCAATTTGAAATAGGTAAGAACCCTCACACGGAGTTGCAGAGGCATAGACCTAGCACAAAAAATTGATCAAATCAATCACATGGGTCACATATAATTCAGAGAGAACAAATGCTCCAAGCTCAATTGGATTAGTGGGATCAAATTTATTCAAGTTTGACTTCCAGAACCATAGCCACAGAATATTTTGCATCTAGAAGCTCATAAAGCATGACTGCTAAACACACCACTCAACTTAGGGATGCTTCAAAGCGACCCCATAAATCTCATACAGAGTATGACCAAAAAGACACTTATCACCACACAGAGTACACAGAGCAAGTTACACTAGCTAGCCAAAGTAGAGAAATAGTGGAAACCTCTTCGAGGGACCTGCAAATAAGAACTACATGAAAAAAATTAGATAAACCTGAGTCCTCTTCAACAATGCAATCTGATCACATACGACGGTTAGAAAATGCGTTGCATAAAGAGCGAGAGCTAGTGGATGCTCTCAAGCATGACAAATAGAGAGAACGGTTTTTACGCCAAAGTGAACAACATTTGAGAGAGCAAGCTAAGCAACTAGCTCGTAGAAACAAACAAGTAAATATAAATGATCATCAAAGATATTAGCACGCTAACTCACCAAGAGAGGAGCACACTAGAAAAGAAGAAATCCCACAACAAAACCACCACTTAAACCATAAACAAAATCCAACTGGTGGGGAAAGGGTAAACATGACAAACCGGGATCACAATACTGAATCCCCTCATAGGAGGGAAGAAAATAGAACAAGTCAAGTGGACAAAGGGCTACCTCCATTGTCACCATGGGTAGATCTGCAAGAGGAGGAACTCCTTGCTTCAAAGGTATTTCAAGAACTCACTAAAAATATGAAGTCCTTTGATAAGCAAGATACTGCTAGAAATCAACCAACATTGAGCAAGATACACAACCAACCATTGTGCTCATCAGTCCCTAGCCTCACATATCCTAAGCACTTTGATATGCCTAGGTTAGAAAAATTTAAGGGTGAAGAGGATGCACAAGAGCATGTCACCAACTTCATTAATGAATGCTTTCATCTGGATGACAATGATGCTCTTATGTTGAGAATTTTTATTATGTCATTTTTGGGTGCTACCACTAAATGGTTCAACCAACTGCCCTAGCACAACATATCCAATTTTGAGCAACTAGTGAATACGTTATTAAAATGTTTCTATTTTGGTACTAAGAATAAGGTGAATCTCTTAGACCTAGCCAACCTAAAGTAGTATGATGATGAGCAAGTCATGGATTATGGGGATAAATGGAGAAAAATCATGATAAAGTTGTCATTTTTTGTCTTGATTGAAGAGCTAATCCGAATGTTCACAAAAATTTATGCCAAGAACATCTCGTTAATATTGCAACTATAGCAGTATGATACACTTGAAGAAGCCTTGGCTCAATCCAAGCTTATTGAAGACATTAAGGTCAAAGAAGGAGACCTAAAGCTCCGTAGTGAGAAAGAATGGAATGATAGCACGCAACATCAACCACTATAGACTGAACCTACGGATGTCAACCAAATTATGTTAAATATTCCAAAAGTAGTGCAAATCCAACAATAAGAAAACTATCAGGCTCAACCTCCAAATGTGCATTACAACCAGTGCAACAAGAATCAAGGTAGGGGCAAGCAAAAACAACCCCCTTGTAACTATACACCATTTCTTGAATCCTTGGTATCAGTTTTCAACCACCTTCTTGAGGCCAAGGTTTTAAAATTGCCTAAGAAGTGCATCTTGGATCCCAATTGCCCCAAACCTAAGGGGTATAGGGAAGATCTCTATTATGTTTATCATCGGAAAAATGGACATGATATCTAGGATTGTGTTGTGTTCAAGAATATAGTGCAAGATATGTTGGATAAGAATGAATTGCAAAACATCAACATATTAAAAAATATTCTCCCCAATCATGGGGCCAAACACAATCAAGTTGAGCATGTCAATGAGGTGCATATAGATCCACCTGAAGAGGGTTTTATTGGTATGATCAATACTACAATGAGAAGCAAAAGATGCCTTGATCAGCCCAATATACCAAAAAAGTCAACTAAAGTTGGTAAACTATCACAGTCTACACCAACAATAATTACAATACACTTACAAAAGGACCTTGTGATTACTTTTCATAGGCAGGAGATTAAGTCAATATCTGAGGATGAAATTGATCCTCTGCTCCACATCATACTAAGAATCAATAAAATTCCATACAAGAGAGTCTTGATTGACATTGGTTCATCCATCAACATCACCATATCTATAGCTTTGAAGCATTTAAATCTACCACCTTCCCACATTAAGGACACAAAATTTACATTAAGGGCCTTCAATGATGCTACTTCCCCAACAATTGGCACAATAATCCTACCTATACAGGTTGGGATAAAGACAATACCTACATTGTGCCCATATCTTGGAAGGTGAGAGGCAGTACAACATATTGCTAGGTAGACCATGGATGAGGGATATGGAATGTGTGCCTTCTATAGTAAACCAAAATCTAAAATTCATACACCAAGGACAAGTGTATGTGGTCCCCCATGATCCTGAGCCATTAAAATATTACACAAAGGTCAATGAGACACAAGAAAAATTACCTTACCAGGAGTTCGTGGCAATGGTCGATAGAAATATAGAGAACTAAGTGACTCTAAAGCCGATAAAACAAGATGTGGTGCAATCAGATGTTGATTCCCCATTGAAGGGATCAAAACCATTAGCATTAGTCACCCCTGATTCACTTCTCATGTTGTATCATCAAGAGCAAAAAAAAGTGCTCCCACCACATAATATTTGGGACACTCAAGCTGGCATAGTTCAACACTACGAAGTGAAATAGAAACATGAAATAATTCATAAACATGAGCAGGTGGATACCACTATCGAATCAGATTATCATGAAGCCTCCACATTAACTCAAATAAAGAAAATGAGTGAGTTACAGTTACCTGGTGTATCTTTAGCACCTACTTTATCACCTCCTTCAATAGACAATGGTATTTCAAGCCAATCATTAGAAATACATATAAGAGCCTTATTAGTATTAGAGAATATGCAAAATAACTTCTATAATATAGAGGTACAAATGGAGAAACAAAATGAGGCATTACACTTTATCATGAACCATCTTGATAGACAGAAGCAACCTTTATCTAAGGTCAAATTGTCTCCTGCACAACCATAGGAAAAGCCTCAACCAGGACAAGTGACCATAGTCAAAAATCCATCTCTTGCACTGAAAAGGCAAGAAGAGCCCCTTGAGCTAGCAAGTGACATACCTAGGGCTCAACCTGGTTCTCATACCAGGCCAAAGCATGCTAAACAATAAAAGCAACAAAAATGCATTTGGAATCCTTTAAATGAGTCTATGTCTGATATTTTTTAAAATTTGCAAGAATCTAGGGTCATCACCTTACCCGACATAAAGCCTATAGACCCAAATAGAGCTAAACCCAAGGGTTATAGGGAGGACCATTACTGTGTCTACCATCGAATAAAGGACCATGACATTTGTAATTGCCATGGATTTTGAAGTGTGGTCCAAGACATTTTAAAATAAAATGAGCTCCATCCAGATGGTTGAATCATTCCTCCCCACCCAGATAGGGGCACCCAACAGAGGTTCATGCCCCAATTGGGAGAGTTAATTTCTGTCACTCTTCCTAAGCAAGTTGATTACATTGTAGTGGACAACATGTGCATTGGGGGTCTTAAAGGTAAAATACCTTCCCCATCATCCACATCAAGTTCAATGATACAAAGTGAGAGTTCTTAAGGTATCACACCTTCCTCACTTTCATTGAGTGACACACACATTAGGGGTATCTAAGGTATCACACCTTTCCCCCCATAATATATCAAAAATATAAAAACAATATAAAACATAAAAATACAAACAAATAAAAAAATAGTAAAATAAAAAACAAAAGGCACCAGGGGCATATCTAAGCTGCTTGGTCAAATTCAAATTAATCAAAAATGATCCAAGGGCATATCTAAGCTGCTTGGTCAAAATTAATAAAAAATTCTCCAAGGGCATCTCTAAGTTGCTTGGTCAAATTCAAATTAATCAAAAATGCTCCAAGGGCATCTCTAAGCCGCTTGGTCAAAATTAATCAAAAATGCTCCAGGGGCATCTCTAAGCCGCTTGGTCAATATTAATAAAAAATTCTCCAAGGGCGTCTCTAAGTCGCTTGGTCAAAATTAATCAAAAATGTTCCAGGGGCATCTTTATGTCGCTTGGTCAAATTAATCAAAATTCTCTAAGGGCATATTCAGGCCACTTGGTCACCCTAATCAAAAATCTCCAAAGACACAATAAGCCCTTTGGTCAAATCAAATCACAAAAGGCTCCAAAGGTATCTTAAAGCCCTTTGGTAAATCCAACAAAAGGCCCCAAAGGCATCTTAAAGCCCTTTGGTCAAATCAAATCACAAAAGGCCCCACAGGAATATTAAAGTCCTTTGGTCAAATCAAATCACAAAAAGCTCCAAAGACATATTAAAGCCCTTTGGTCAAAAGCAAAAAATAAAAGCATAAAAACAATTTAAAATCAAAAGTACAAAAACATTCAAAATAATCAAAAGCTCAAAAACAATTGAAAGCATAAAAAATACAAAAACATTTGCATCTTACATTTGCATCCACATAGTTGCATTGCATTAAACATTCATATCCATTACATTTGCATATGTTATTATCACAATACAATAAACGATGCCATAGTTTGTATCACAAATATTCAAATCCATCTTCATCCATTCATCCATGTAACTGTGTTTTTCAACACAACCATTTACTTGTTGCTATACATAATATAATAGGGTTTTTCGGTTATCCCACCATGCTTAGTATCCTTATCAATTTTTTTTTGGAAAGCCATCTTGATTAGTAGAGAGTAAAGTCTAGTGTTGAAAAAGCCTAACATATTTCAGAATCTCATCACTAATTATGAACACTAAATTCTAGTTGGTACAAGGGAAATATGAAAGTTGTAAAGTGGTTAGGTTACCTAAAGTGAAAAGGGTCTTCCTTGCTTATCCCCCTGTGCAATCGGTTCAAAAGTGTTGAGAATTGACAAAAGGACAAGCTCCACCCTACCTAGAAATCCCTTGATTTAATCAAAATGATCAAAAATCCTAATTCAAAGCAAATTTTAAATTCCAAAAGTCATTGTTCAAAGTATCAAAAAGAAAATAAAATAACATAAACAGTGATTATCATCACTATAAGAATCCCTTGCTCAAAGGAAAAAAATATCAATCAAAATAAAAAATGATTTTCATCACAAACATGAGTCAGTATCCTATATCAAAATGAAGAAAAGAAGGTAATGGAGTTTGAATCCCTGGAATTCTTAGCATTATTCAAAATTGGAAGGCAATCCCCATTACAGATTTGGTGTACAAACAACCTAGAAATGGTGATATCCTTACGCATGATGATATGTCTATCACAATAGCTATGCATCTATGTAGACTAATGTTTGAATTTGGATGAGCTAGCTTTAGGTAACCCAATACTACCTAGTGGTATAGTCCAACTAAGTCCAACATAAGAATGAGATGAACACTTAAGGATCCCCGATATTAGAAATGGGCTGAAAGAATCCCGCTTGACATCAAAGGAAATATTTGAGTTCTATATAAATATATTCATTTGCACACATAGGGATAATGAGTATCTAGGTCCATGATGAAAGCCTTACTTTTCAAAAGCCTTGTATGGTCAATACACAGTTGTTGATAGGGTAACTAGAATGTTTGAGTCTTAGGAAAAATCTCAAAAATATTATATAGCAACAAAATCATCTCATCAATTACATAGTCATTTTCTTTATAAGATTCTATAAATTAGGGGGTATCAACAGAGTAGGATAGATACCAGATATATATTAGAAATAATATATAAACGACCACTGACTATTTTGTATCTTTTAATTTATAGAAACTTATCAAGAAAATACATGCATTTCATGCATCTCACATCTCACATATGAATACTTAATCAATTCTTAGCACAAGAGTTATTATTTAAATTCATGGTTATTTTTTTACTTTCTGTGGTGTCGCCCATTAGATTGTTAAACTCATATCATATGCATTCCTTATGTTTTAAGTGATTAAAGCATACAGGTTCATTTACATCATATCAAAACCATGTAGATAATGCATTAGCACACAATACATTTACCATATCATAACAAAATGAGTTAGATGCATACAATACACCAAAATTAAACATGCATCCATCATCATCATCTAGATCATACTATCTAATCATATATCTATCATCTAGCTAGTACATGTCATCAATACACTGCATACATATAGCATAATCAAATCATTAGCTCGGCATGGCATTCATCATTGCATCCATAACGTAAAATCAAAGAAAAAATATTTTCAAGCATTAACTGGTGCAATATCGGTATCATACCTTCCCTAATCAACAATCAAACAGAGCAACCAACTTACAAAAAGCTCCAAGGAGCACAAGCCATTTGGTCAACTTAACAAATTCCCTAGAGGATGTAAGCCCTTTGGTCAAACAAAAGCCCCAAAGGACACAAGCCCTTTGGTCAACTTAACAAATGACCCAAAGGACACAAGCCCTTTGGTCAAATTAACAAATTCCCCAAAGGAATTAAGCCCTTTGGTCAAACTTAACAAATTCCCCAACCCTTTGGTCAAACTTAACAAATGCCCCAAAGGACACAAGCCCTTTGGTCAACTTAACAAATGCCCCAAAGGATACAAGCCTTTTGGTCAACTTAACAAATGCCCCAGAGGATGTAAGCCCTTTGGTCAACTTAAAAAATGCCCCAAAGTACACAAGCCCTTTGGTAAACATAACAAATGACCCAAAGGACATAAGCCCTTTGGTCAATTTAACAAATTCCCCAGAGGCATAAGCCCTTTGGTCAAAAACAAAAAGCCCTAGAGAGCATAAGCCCTTTGGTCAAAAATAAAAAGGCTCAAAGCATAAGCCCTTTGATCAAAAAAAAAATCCCCAAAGAGCATAAGCCCTTTGGTCAAAAACAAAAATACCCAAAGGGGATAAGCCCTTTGGTCAAAAACAAAATGCCCTAAAGAGCATAAGCCCTTTGGTCAAACCAAAATGTCCCAAAGGTAAAATAAACCCTTTGGTTAACTCACAAAGGTCCCAAAGGTATCACAAACCTTTGGTCAACTCACAATATGGCCATAGGTGATCTATATTTTTTCTCCATGCTGTGTTTTTCCCACATAATGCATCACAAAAAAGGGCATCTGTAGACACCTAAAACATGTCATATTTAGGAAACCACTCATATGAGTACATCTGAAGACCATATGTCCAATTTTGGACCTTTACAAGATCAATCAGTGGTCCTAAACACTCAAAATAACAGTTTTAACCCATCAAAACTTAGTCGATGTAAACTAGAGTGATTGGATCCTGGTCACTCAAGCTGAGAGGAGCTAGACATTAGCCGCTGCAGATGACAACAACCAAATCTTAGTCACTGCAGACAATAGCGGCTAAGTCATAAAAAGCATTTTGCCAACAAACAAGGCTAAACAGGGGTGGAAGTGGTAGTTTACATGCAATAAAGTGAGCGGGGACAACTTTTCATTCCCCTTCACAAAGTTAACTAGCTTTCAAACATAAAAAAAGAAAAAAATCCTCATGCTAATGACGAGTTCACATGGGAGACTCAAGTCCAAAGTTAGACTTCAGTTAACTAGCCTTCAAACATAAACAAAGATAAAACTCCTCATGCTAATGACCAGTTCACATGGGAGACTCAAGTCCAAAGTTAGACTTCAGTTAACTGGCCTTCAAACATAAACAAAGATAAAAATCCTCATGCTAATGACCAGTTCACATGGGAGACTCAAGTCCAAAGTTAGACTTCAGTTAACTAGCCTTCAAACATAAAAAAAGATAAAACTCCTCATGCTAATGACCAGTTCACATGGAAGACTCAAGTCTAAAGTTAGACTTCAATTAACTGGCCTTCAAACATAAAAAAAGATAAAACTCCTCATGGTAATGACCAGTTCACATGGAAGACTCAAGTCCAAAGTTAGACTTCAGTTAACTGGCCTTCAAACATAGAGAAAGACAAAAATCCTCATGCTAATGACTAGTTCACATGGGAGACTCAAGTCCAAAGTTAGACTTCAGCTAAGTGGTCTTAAAATATAGAAAAAGACAATACTTCTCATGCTAACCTCTAGTTTACATGGGATACTCAAGTCGAAAGTTAGAGTTCATTTAACTAACCTTGAAAAACATAGAAAATGGTAATTTCTCATGCTAAAATCTAGTACGCATGAGGGATTTAGTCCTAGGGCTTCAAAAATTTTATAACATGTAATACTGAGAGAACCAAAAGATCCATAATCATCCATCCAGGATCAGATATCAATTCTGATACCAGGGATGATATTTTAGCAGACTTCTTTGAGAGATATTTTTCTTGGAGAGTATACACAACGAAGCCTTGCCAGACCAAAGAGCATATAGGAGCACCTTTGATGATGACAAAGTGCTAGCCAACTGAGAGGTGATCATCCATACATATACGATAATCACTTAACATTAGTAGCAAATTAAGCCCATAGTATTTGGGTCAATAGAGAGGGATTTCATCTTAGCGGTAGTTGTCCTAGGAAATGGCCTACAAACCTAGTCTAGGGTTTAGGTGTTAGTTTATCTTATTATGATTTCTTTATATTTCACATCATTAGCATAAGATCCATTTTGCTTCATTTCTTTGCTTTCATAGCACTAGTTTCATTACATTTGTTATCATTGAGCATATTTCCTTTTATTGTTAGATTTATTGCTAACAACCTCATCCGAGGAGGCAATCTCGGACAACTAAGCATGTGTTGTTGTTTTCATTGCTCATAGGAATACAGGTTCATCAGATGGATTAACAACATTTGAAAGCACAAATATCCCTCCAAGAATCAGACTTGGAGAAGGAGGCATCTATAAGCCCTCATACATTTCCATTTTTGAAATTGGGAAGCCTTTAAAAGCACACCACCCCTTGCGAGGGGACATCTTACCCACTTGTAATTCATTGTATCAAAATGGGTATCCCTAAGAGGGACCGACATGTAATCGAGTTTCAATACAAATAAAGAGATCTATCTTTGTTACTTCCGTGTTATATGTTTTTTCATGGTCTTTCATATCATCTTGGGTATAATATTGCAAGTAGAGTAAAGTGGTGTGTGCGTCTTGGGGTCGCTACAAAAATGATACTAATAGATGAACCGGTATCAATGAGGACACACTTTTAGGTGATATCATTGATGGTTTACAGAATGTGGAGAGGAGGATCAACTTCTTTACCTATGAGCTCTATAATATCATGGTCGTGGAAACTAATATAAGGGTAAAGGTAGCATGGGATGTTCTTTACAAAGTTTACAAATGCATTTGTGTCATGGGTTTCAAGCTCAATATATTGAAGTATGTCATTCAATGCCTCGTGATGGGGTTGTGACTACTGTAAAAGGTCAAAAATGGATAGCTTAGTAGGAGCATTATGTAACTGATGCATAAGGTTACTATGGATAGTGATGATGTTGTGAGGTAACTATGGCAAAACATTTAAGGCTACATGGGGTTGTGACAAAGTAAAAGGTACTAGAGGGGATACTACAGGTGCATCCTGGAATGGTGGATAGTGTTGAGTATGATCTGTAAGGTTGATCATGCTAACTACCTCATGTGAAGGAGGGTCATGTTGAACATTGTTAACCTATATAGGTTACCCTGGGGAATTGGATAGGGCTCCTTAGGGATTCATCCCCTTGTGTTCAGGTAGCAAGTTTTGATAAATACCTAAATTTTGATTTTGTGGCATGAGGGGGTTTGAGACCTGAATGTTACCATGATCAATGAGGTTTTGGAAAAGACCACAAAAGGAGCAACAAGATTCTATATCATGGCCACACTATCGATGGTATGCATAGAAGGCCTAATCAATATACCCTTGAGGATTGGGTTAATTTGGATCAAGAGGTTGAATGTCCAGTAAAGTAATATGACCCACTTTGTATAATATCTAGAATAAAGCTGGTAAGGTATCAAAGAGTAGGATCAAATTATGTTGTGGGAGCTATGGATGAAGACTACGAGTCTGTTATGGTCTAGGTGGAAGGGGTGCATTAGTTTAGAATAATTGCTACTATGGAGAGGAAGATCGTGATATGGATGAAGAAAATGGAGAAGCTACTGCCACCTGATTAGTTTGTGGTGGTCTAGGGAAGGATTAATTTGGTGTATTTTAGTTGAAGAGAAAGTTGGAGTTGTATTATGGGTTTTGCCTAAGCTTAATATTGTTAGATTAAACTTTGATATCCTCAATGACCTTGGCTTGAGAGATAGCTTCCTTAAACATACAACTTTGATGAATTTGTAAGGAAGTGGAGATATGTTTGTGACAAATCTTGGAGAAAAGTGTGACTTGTTCTGCAGATGGGAGGCTATGAGCTAGGTCATGGATGAACGATCTCCACTAGGAGAAAAATTCTATAATGGGATCATCATCATCCTATCATAAGGTGTAGATATTAGAGAAGTTTATTTTCTTATTTATATTAATAGAAAAATGTTCTAATAATGAATTGGCCAACTACTCAAATGTGAACAGGATAAGGTGTGGAAGCATGTTGTACCAATAAAGGGCTTGTACCCTAAGTGAGTGGAAAAAGGTACATAACATGAGGGGATTGCTGAAGTTGATAGCAACTATGGTGGTAATTGCTGATGTGTTCACAAGGATCCTCTTTAGCTTTGTACTTATCAAACTTTAGGATCTTGAAGTGATAAAGGTAAGGAGGGATAGGAAATAAAGGGTGTACTGGCTCATTGTAGAGTTCATTGTATGTGGGTTTTTGTAGCCCATAACCAGATGCAAATTTAGCATCTTAATTTATTCTTACAAAAGTTGAAGTTCGAGGGATAGAGGTGTGAAGGATTATGCTGAAGTAGTTGAAGCCTGAGAATGAGGTGGGTATTGGAGCTATTATTATTCCCAATGTGGAGAAGGAATGTATTGAAATGGTGCTTATGTATGTGATTTTTGAAAGGTATAGGATGTTAAAGCATATGGGACACTATGCTATGGAGCAGACATCTACTAGAGGTAGTAATATTGTGGTTATAGGATTTGTGGTTGTTGCATTGGGATATACTAGAGAGGGGTATGATGTAATGGTTGGGCCATAGGGGATGATGACTAAGAAGGAGGTGGAGTGAAAAATGTAGGTCTAGTAGATATTAGTGGAGGTAATAGTGTTTGGATAGATAGTACAAGTGGTGGGTGAGACGAGGTGTCAAAATATGGTACCTGCATCTGACTAGAAGAGCAATAAGTGGAGAATGTAGGTGGAGTATAATAGCATGGGGGATTTGTAGGGTAGGATGAGTTTCATATATCATAGGTAGGAAGGGGACTATAATATGGAGCCCAAAATGGAGGAGGTAGAGGGACTCAAAAAATAAGAGTAGATCAAGATGGTGGTGGAATAGAATATGGAATACCATACATTTTGAGAGGGTATGATGTAGGTGGAGGAAATGATGAGGAAGGAGTGTAGGCATAAAAGGTAGGAGTCTAAGAATATGGTATAGTGAGAGTGTTCACACATGATTGAGGAGATGATGTATGTTAATGTTGTTGATATTGGGATTGTTCTAAGTGAGGAGGTGGTTGTGATACGACATCAAAGGATGGGAAGAAGGACTGTTGGGAAGGTGGTGGTTGCAACACTTGAGAAGTGCACTAATATAATGATGTGGGTGGTGTATATTTTTGTTGTAATAGAGGTTATTATGGGGGTATTTTAGGGGAGGGCATATGAGTGCTTGGATTGGAAGACTAGAGATTTGAAATCATCCCTACAGTAGGGATGAATGATGCAACCTCAGGGTAAGTACAATTGAGAAAGGAATATTCATTCTCAAAGAGGGACTAAGATAGGCTCTAAAAGAAGGGATGTGCAAATTTAGGTGAGGGAGGTGGACTTTCCTCATCGATGGTGAATAAAGGAGATGGTTGTTCTATAGCAGTATAGATTACATGGTCCTAGAATGTGGAAGATGATTTAGGTGAAGGTGATTGAGAAATAAGTGGGTGATCTTCACCGGATGGGGTGGTGAGGGTATCACCTGGGGTAGAAGTATCATCATGAGACATAGTGTGTATGTGAGGTGAGTCAAAACCTATAAGGATGTCTGTAGTAAGTGTGGATTTACCCTTTATGACTAAAAGGGGAAGAATGGACTGATTGGAAGTGGTACAAGAAGCCTCCTCTTCAAGATGCGCTTGCTCACTCACTTGACTATGGGTGACAATAAACATGGTGTTGTGTACTATGAATTGGTGCTAAAAACTGCTCAAAAACATAAATATGAGGTTTGGGTGTGTTTTGTGTGATATTTTTGGGTAACCCTATGAAATTCTATGTATCAATGCAAATTGGATGCTGGTTTGTAGGTTGACCTACAAACTAAAATCAAACTATGAATCTAATAGAAAATCAAAGAGGGATAGGCTAAAAATAGCCAATAGATGGGCTACTAATAGGTGAATGTGTTGAAACCAGTATTGTGAGCATAAAAATAAAGTGTAACTTGAATCAACGCTAAAAATAGAAAGATAAATGTTCATTTTTTGTGTATTTTGATATTGAAATATGCCTCTACAAAGTATCACGAGAAGTGGGGTGAAACTCTAAAAATAATGAAAATGTCATCAGCATGGAATCTTCTGCAACACCCATGGGTGCACATAATAGAACAATGTCTCAACAGGCAAATGGTAACCTAATGTAAAGGTGTAGTAAAATGATAACCAAATAGGGGGAACTCAAAATGCTCTGATGAGTCCAAAATCCTCTCACGAGAAGAGGTGGCACTATCTAAGACTTGCTACCGACATACCTATGCTTTCGCTTCACCCTCAAGCAGGCTTAGTCAATAATGAAATTTACCTATTTACTAATTATGTGAGCCTTTTGAACAAAGGTATCTAACCCTATCCTACTATGAAGGTCCCTTTTGGTGATGAATTTTAGAAAACCAGTCTCAAGAGTAGGGGGTTTTCTAGTGATGAAGTCCAGAAAACTAATCCTAGAGGCTACTATGGTGTATAGGGGGTGAGCTGGTGGAAGGAGATGAATTCCAAAATCATCATCCTTGAGTGATAGATTGGGGATGAAGTCCTATATAACCATTGTGTATGCCACATGAGTGTGTGATGGTGTGTTTATTACCGCAAGGGTGAAAGCAAAATAACTAACTAGATGCATTTTCAAAATGAAACTAACTCTAGATGTATTTTTGAAATAAAACTAATCTAGATATGTTTTTGAAAAGAGAATACTAACCTAGATGCATTTTAAAAAAATTAAATCTGATATAGAAAGCACAAAATCAAGCAAAGAGAAAAGAGATGTGAAATCCTAATGTGAATGACTTGAAAAGAGATTGCAAAATTAACCTAAATGCGATTTTGTGAAAGATGTTAGAAATCTTACTCTAATGACATGGAAAGAGATTGAAATATGATTTTGAAATTTGAAAGAAATTGAAATGTAACCTAAGTATTTTGGAAATAAATTTGAAGTTCTAATTAAATGACATGAAAGGAAAGTGAAATTTGAAGTTCTAATTAAATGACATGAAAGGAAAGTGAAATTTGAATTGCAAAATTTGAAAGAAATTGAAATGTACCCTAAGGATTTTGGAAAGAGATTTGAATTTCTAATTAAATGACATGAAAGGAAAGTGAAATTTGATAGAAATTGAAATTTACCCTAAGGATTTTAGAAATATATTTGAAGTTCTAATTAAATGACATGAAAGGAAATTGAAATTTGAACCTAATCTAATTGCATTTGAAAAGATATTTGAAATGGAATTTGAAATGATATGAAAGAGATTGCAAAACCCTATTCTAATTGCAAATTTGAAAAGAGATTTGAAAATGAAATTTAAAAATAACAATTAAAGAGATTGTAAAACCCTAATCTAATGCAAATTTGAAAAGAGATTTGAAAAATAAATTTGAAATGACATGAAAGAAATTGCAAAACCCTAATCTAGATGCAACTTTGAAAAGAAATTTGAGATGACTTTGAAAAGGAATTGCAAAATGACATGAAAGGGATTTTAAAACTTATTCTAAATGCAAGTTTGAAAAGAAATTTGAAATACATTTTTGAAAATAGAAAGTGAAAAATCTGATCTACATGCAAATTTGGAAAGAAATTTAAAAGATCTATCTAATGCATGAAAGGATGATTTGAAAGAAATGATTTGCAAAAGTTGAAAACAAATGAAAATCTATTTTACTAGCTTGAAAAAGGAATGTAACTTTGATCTAAATGATAGAAAATAAATTTGAGGTAAATTAAACTAATTGATTCTGAAATAGCATGATAATCCTAATTGATGTGTTTTAAGGGAAATTTCACAAAATGACATGATGCATTTGATGGTGAAACTTATTTGCAAAGGAATAACAAAACCAAGAAGTCTTGAGGGAAATACCTAAATATTGTGGTCTCATATGCATTGCTTGATGTCTCTATTGTAAACCTCTATAGTTTTAGGGTTTTCTGAGATAGTTTAATAGAGTTCGTAGGACGGCCTACGAACTGGACTGCTGGTTTGCAAGGCAGGGAGTGAACTAGTTTTAGGAGCTTAAAACTCCTATTCTACTAACCTGAGGTGCATGTCAAGGTTTTTTTTGGTTTCTATTATGTATTTAAATTACCTATAATAGCAAAAAAAACCATAAATTGAGTTATATTAGTGAAAACAACTATTCTAACACAACTATTGTGGTGGTCCTACCGGATGTGCCAGAATGAATTGACTAAAATATAACCATTTCTAAAAATAAATGTAGAAAATGTTCACAGTACTGTTTTATTCATTTTGAATGTAGGGTTACAAAATAAGTCTCTCTTTTAGTGGAGATATTTATTCCCTATTTTCATCACAAATCTGAAGCATCTAATGGTATCTTTCGGAGCTCCTCAAATAAGGTGGGATTCTATGCACATGTGCCATCGATAATCTACTTGTGTATGTCATTTTATACCTATATTGGGCTTGCAAAAGGATGTTAGTGTATTTGGGGCCTTCCTTGGTCAAGCCCCATAGTTATGAAGATAAATTGAATGAAAGATACAAAAAAACTTGATGAAATTTATAAATAATGTTACAAAATCTACTAAAACTGATTTGTACATGATATGATGCTGTAGATGTGTTGTACGGTTTGTTCATAGGTCGACATATGAAATGGATCCTAGGTTCATAGGTTGGGGGTAAACTGGATTGTAGTTGACTTTTGATGAAGATTTATTGTTTGGATGGGGTCCATGAATTGTTTGATACTATTTGTCAGAAGCAAAATGGTAGCAGACGATTATGGTGTGATTTCGGTAGAGTTTGGGTAGGTTGACTAAAAATGTGAGAGAGGTAAAATGAGGGAAAAGACCCTATATTTATAGTAAAAACCAAGGTCATGGGGGTGGTTAAGTATACCACAATAAAGAGTTAATTCCTAGCATAGTTAGGTTAGGGTTTGTGAAGTGGAAAACTTAGTCATCTTCTCACATGCTCTTAAGGAAATATCCTATTCTCACACATGTGTGAGGTAGGATTAGGGTTAACTAGGGTTAGCTAACTCCTAGGTTGGATGAGGGTTGAGTAAGGGTTTCTATAAAATATCCTAATAAAATTAGGGTGCACACATGTGTGAGGACATGTTTAGGACTAATTTGATCATTAACTCTAATTAAATACAACTTAATGATAAAGTGTAACTTAAGTGAAATTCAATCACAAATTAGAATCCTAATTAGTCTAATTAGAGTTTTTTGTGGGGAATGGTCCCATGGGGGCCCTAATTAGGCATAGAAAAGGTCTTAGGTGGCCTTAGGGAGCTAGTATGTGGCCCTCTTGTGGGTAAAATGTGTTTTAGGTGGATTTTACATATTTTTGTAAGTTTTTCACCTACGGATAACCATGGTGGCCTACAATGGACTATGATGGCATATTATGGCATATGATAGCCTAATATGGTCTACGCAAACTTACAAGTGTCTATGCAGATATGCAAGTATCTAAGAATGATTATGTGTAACTTTTAGGTGTCTACAGTGGGAGCCCTAGGAAATTCACTAGAAAAACATTCATAAATATCAAAGGATAAAATATGAATCCAATATGGGTTTCTACAGTGGGAGCCCTACTTGATCATCTTGTACCATTATAGCATACAATTGATACCCATTAGTGAAATGTATTTGTAATCTCATGGTAGAAACTATTTTTAGGAAAAAGGTAAAGTAAAGCCATAAATCCATACCTTGAATTCCTGATCACAAACACATTCTACATTCTTGGCCTAGAAATTGAGTTTTGATTTGCATGTAGTCAACCAATCCATACCTATAACAACATCATAATATATTATACAAGTTACTTTAATATTCAAGTGTGTTGTCCACTTTACAAAACTAACTGCACATATTCTAACTATTTCCCTTATGGATTGGATATTCTTTATGACAACTGTAATTGCCATTGTTCAATCAATTTTTACTCTATTAAACCATGTTTATTATTAAATTGGAGAATTGTACAACTTCTTATGTGCTCTTAATTCTAGTTTCAACAAGAATGGATGCAAGGGTTAAAGCCTCTTACATCCTACAAAATTTGGCTAGATCCTCACTATATTTAACAAAGCTTAAACTAATCCAATTTAATAACATAAACTAACTACAAGAAAGTAAATTGTGGAAAGTAAACGCAAAAATTAAAATACATAAAAGTGACTCATGAAGTTTAGGGTGCAAGACCTTGAAAGCAAATATAGACAAAACCATAGCAAGAAGAATGTGTGATAAGTCAATACATGAGTATTTTAAATATCAACAATGCATTCCTATTCATATGAGTTGAAATTATGAGAGGAATGACAAGATGGGAAAAGGGTTGTGCCACTATCACCTCACATTCCATAGCCTATGAGAGTATTTTCATTGATGGAAAGCATGTTAGAAACTATAGGAGTCTAACATTACATTATTATTAACTTAGATAAAATAGCACTTCTTAGCGCTCTCTAAGTTACGTTGAGGTAGGTAGGATGGTTACCCAAACTCCTTAACCATATTACAATGTATATATGGTGGACATCAATACAATTCATGATTATTTTATTGCCAAATTATTTATGGTATTAGAGCCATGGTGGGCGTAGGGAGAAGAGCAACCAAAGAATGCTTTCCAAGCAGAGGACATAGGACGTAGGTGGGCACAAGTAGGAGAAGATCAGGGTTCATGACAAGGTATGCTTCCCAAGACACCTGATAGACCTAACATCTAACATTACATGCCGACTCAGATCTGACACCTGATACGTCAATCGAAGCCACAAACCGAGACACTCGATGCTGACTGGGCGAACACATGGCAGAGACACTAACTGGTCAATCACAATGCTGACTGGGTGAAAATAATACTGACTTGGTAGAAAACTAGGAATGATGTGGTAGACAATGTGGACTGTGATATAGGAGATAGTGTGGATTGTGATGTGGTAGATAGCATGGTATACTGTGGGGGTTTGTTGAGTTGGTAGATGATGTGGAAAAAGGGCAAGGGAGAGGCTTGACCACCCAAAGTTAGTCACCTTAAAAGGGGCACCTTGCTCCTTTTCAATTCTGGAGAACGCATCCTCCTGATATGTGTGGGATAAATCCCACATAATTTGTTTTCCAAATGCTTTGTAGCACACGATATAAGAGGAATATTGGTCCCCTTCCTTCCCAACGCGCTCGGTAGTGCACTTGGTCAAGTGCACCCACTAGCGTCGATGAGGTCCATAGTTCAAATCCCACGAAGGGATTCACAACAAAAAAAACAAAAAAAATTACCGCCCTCAATTTCTTGATGCATTTTTTGTCAAGCAACATTTTTTTTGTCAGTAATTTTTTCAGATTTTTTTTTTTTGCTGACAACTTTTGCCTAACCTGTTTTTGACCAAGGAGGGTCATTTTTTTTTTTGCAAAAAAGGGGTATTTTTTTATCAAAGCAGGGCATAGGAGCATTTTTTTTGCCACAAGCCAGAGGAGATGCCATTTTTTGAGGTATTTTTCCCATACTTCATTTTTTACCATACTTCATTTTTCCTTTCAAAGCAATTTTGGAGGGATAAGTTTTTTTTTTGGAATTTGAAAGGGTACAAATACAATTTTTTCGTCCTTGTTTATTTTGCAACAAAAAGAGGGGATCACCAACATTTAATTTTGCAAAATTCTAAGACAAAGGGGGGAAGAAAAAATGTTGATTATGGAAGTGAATATTTTTTGTAAAACTAGAATTGTAATAGGTGCATTTTTTATGGAAACAGACACCTAGAGTAGTTAAATTTATGGGCATTTGTGATTGTATTTTGCATTTAAATTTCCTATTTTATTACATTATCAATCATAAAAATAAATCAAAGAAAAGACCCCAAATTTTTTACACCTATTTGTGCAATTTATTGTACAACAACATTCGGTTTATACAATACCTCTGGTCCACACTTATAGGTTATGCTATCGTGCTTGTACTACTATATCTAATACCTAATATAGCTACAACAATGATGCCTATTTTTTTTCTCTATCAATTGTCGACGGGAAATAAGGCAAACCAGTTCTGATATTCACTCAATTCATATCCACATCATTATTGTTGTTAGACATAAATCCTGACAAAGTGCTTTCTAAAGTGTTTAGGGGAAGTTACACCCCATGCATGAGGAAATACCTTCTATGGTAGGTATCATAAATAAAATTATGCCCTTTCAGTATCGCCTAAGTTCCATGTATCGTTATGCTCTTATATACTTATAGTCTCCCTCACGTAAGCACGGGTATATATTGAGAGGTTCGGTATAAAGGCCTGACATGTATAATGAAAGGGGGACCATTTGGTGTTATAAGGAACCTTCATAATGGCCACTATTCAAAAATATATCTTAGATTCAATGTTGCTGAAAGGTTCTAATTTTGCACCATGGAAGACAAAGATGTGTGTTATCCTTCAAGTGGAAGATTTGTGGGATGTAGTGATTGGCACTATAAAATATCCTACAATAGTAGGGTAGATCAAGAAGATTTTGATAAGAAGGACAAAATATATCTCATGTTTATTCTACTTTCTACTACAGATGATATCCAACCTCATATCTATGATGCCAAGATTGGTAAGGAAGCTTGGGATGCTTTGATTACCATTTATGAAGGAAAGAATCAGTCTACTATTCTAAACCTTCAAACTCAACTACATACGCTTAGTATGAAATCTGGTGAGACAATTGACCTATTTCTATGCAGAGTGGTGGAATTGAAAGCAAAATTGAATGCTATGAGACAGATAGTGGATGATGCTCTCTTGACCTCAATAATCTTGAGAGCTTTTCTAGAATCCTATAAAATGTTGATCACCTATCTTCATGTGTCTAGTAGATAAGTTACCTTTATGGAATTGGTGAATTTTCTTCAAACTGAGGAAGCAAATCAATTTAGAAATATGAAGTTCTAGATAATGCCATCTACACCAAACAAGGGGGTAATAAATAAGGTAATTTTCAAAAGGAAGGATCTTCATTAAAAGTAAAAGATAAACAACATCAACAGAAAGACAAACAATATTGCAATATTTGTGATATGAATAACCATGACACCAATAGATGTTGGTTAAAAAACAAACAATAGAATGACCAATATCACAAGAAGAAAGGTAAAAGAAAATACAAACCAGAGAAGAAGAATAATCCACCCAAGGAGAATGTTTCTTATGCCAAATCAAACTCAAACTTAGATTCTGCTGAATCAGACTCAGAATCAGATTCTGAGCGAGCACACAAGGTGTTCATGACTCATACTTCATCTCAACAGAAATATGTGGTATGGTATATTGATTCATCATGATATTTCATGGTTTGAGATATTTTGAAAAAAAGGATGGTAAGCCAGTAACAATTTTTGACAATTAGACCTACCAAGTTAAGGGTGAAGGCAATGTTTCTATCACTCTTTTTGATGGCAAATATTATATTGAGAAGGTACTCTATGTTACTATATTGGCTAACAATTTGTTGTCAGTCCCTAATATCTTAGATCAAGACATGGATGTTGTGTTCTGTGTTGAGAAAGGTAAAAAAATATGTTTTATCACCATAAAAGGAAAACATGTAGCAATAGGATCATACAAGCATGGCTTGTTCATTTTAGATGTCGTTTCAATTCCTCATGTTGCCCTGGTAGAAACTACAAAGGATGATACTTCTCTATGGCATAAGAGATATGGGCATCTAAGTTCAGGATATTTTCTCAAGTTGAGCAAATATGATATGGTGAAAGGTCTTTTGAATCTTTCATCCATATTTCCAGTATGCTTGGAATGTTTAGTAGGGAAGAAAAATTGGGTACCTTTTGAGGTTAGCTCTTCCAGAGCTAAGAAACATTTGGAGTTGGTACACACCTATCTGTTTGGTCATATGCCCAACAACTATGGTGGAAAGAGGTATTTTTAATTTTTTATTGATGATTACTCATGAAAGATGTGGGCTTTATTTATTCAATTGAAGTCAGAGGCATTTATGTACTTTTAGCAGTTCAAGAAGTTTTTTGAGGAGTCAATATGTTCCATCACAACTCTCCACTCAGATCAAGGGGGGGAATATACCTCCAAGGAATTTTTATAATTTTTGAGTGAACATGGGATTAAGAGATAGCTGAAAACTGTCTATACTCCACAAAAAAATTGAGTTTCTGAAAGGAAGAATCATTCCATTATGGAAATGGTTCGATGTATGCTTAAGGGGGAACATCTTGAGCAAGAGTATTGGGCAGAAGCAGTGAATAAAACATCGTACATATTGAATAGAGCACCCACAAGATATCTATAGGGTAAAACTCCGTAAGAAGTATGGAGTGGTAAGAAACCCTCCATTTATCATATGAGTTTTTGGATGTAAGGCATTCATGCACATACCAAAATAGAAGAGGAAGAAGTTAGATGAGAAAACTTTGAAATGTATTTTTATTGGTTATGATGAGCATTCAAAGAGATATTGATTGATAGATCCTATGACAAAGAAAACACACATAAGTCGAGATGTGGTGTTTGATGAATATTTCACATTATATAACACTTCTATAGTTGTATACCTTGAGGAATATGAGCCTAAGAAAGAGTTTACACCCCCACATAACAATATTCCAAAATGGTATACTAGTACATTGAGAGATTCAAGGTTGACATCGCTTCCAGATCTAATTCTAGATCAACCTTGTACTCACTGTATGAATCAACAGATAAGAGAAGATGCATCAACTTCAGAGGTTGAGGAGCTTTACCAATAATTTGATAAACTTTTTTAGATGCAGAGGAAGACAAAGAAATAGATATGGATGATGAGAGGGTTTATATGACAACATTGGATGAAAATGAACCCACAATAGTTCAATATGCACTTAGTGAGCCTCAGTGGAAGGATGCTATAGAAGCAGAACATACATCTCTCATGAAAAATCATACATGGAAGCTAGTAAATCTACCTTCAGGAAAGAAGCCCATTGGCTGTAAATGGGTTTTCAAAGTAAAGTATAAGGCAAATGGTACTATTGATAAGCATAAGGCCCATCGTTTTGCAAAGGGCTATGCTCAAAAATAAGGCATAGATTATAAAGATAATTTTACCCCTACTACAAAAATGACTACGATTTGAGTACTTTATGCCATGACAGCTCAGTTTGGATGGAAGTTACATCAAATGGATGTAAAAAATACTTTCTTGAATGGTGACCTACAAGAATAAATGTACATGACCCAACCAAAAGGATTTGTTGTTGAAGGGCAAGAACATAAAGTTTGTAAGTTGATAAAATCCTTGTATGGGCTGAAATAAGATCCACGATCTTGGTACATCACAATAGATAGTTACCTAGTGCTGCATGCATTCAAAATAAGTCCTTCAAATGAAAATATCTATATCAAGAACAATGGTTCTGACATAGTGATTTTGGTACTATATATAGATGATCCAATTATAACAGGGAGTTTAGAGAGTATGATTGATAGAGTAAAAGATGATTTGAAAAAATATTTTGAAATGATAGATCTAGGACTTCTTCACTATTATATTGGTTTGGAAGTGACTCAGAAAAAGCATCATATCAAAGTAACACAAAATAAGTATGCCAAGACATTGGTTGATGAATATAGCATGACTGATTATAAGTCTAAGGCAAATACAATGGAGCCTGTACTTAAGATATCATGATATGATAAATCACAATAGCTAGATGGTACTATCTATCACCAAATGATTAGGAGTATCATATATTTGACAACTACCAAGTCAAATATTTATTTTGTTGTAGGTTATATTTAAAGGTTCATGCAGGAAACAAAGGTGAGTCATTGGAAAGCAGAAAAGAGAGTTCTTCATTATGTATGTGGCACTATAGATTTTGTCTTGGAGTACAAAAATAATAGTAAGTTCTATCTACAGGGATACACGGACTCAGACTATACTGGATTCATTGATGATCACAAGTCAACTTATGGATACATTTTCCATCTTGGATATGGTCCTATATCTTGGCACAGTAAGAAGTAGTAGGTGGTTGCTTTATCATCTATAGAGGTAGAATATTGCATAGCCAGTGGATAAATCTACAAGATAATATAGTTAAATCACATTCTTACAAACATGGGTCTTCCAAAGAATCTTCCACTTCATCTATTTTACGATAATCAAGGTGTTTTGAATATTTTCAAGAATCCAATATTTCATGATCATACCAAACACATCGACACTCAATGTTATTTCATTTGCGATGAAGTTCCAAAGCATCACATATAGCTCTAGTACATTCCCACTGATGAGCAATTTGCAGATATTTTCACAAGGTACTTGCACATGTCAAATTTGAATTGTTTCACAATGCTCTTTGTATTTTTCAATAATGTAATAAGAGAGGATGTTAGTAACTATAGGAGTCTAATATTACATTATTATTAACTTAGATAAAATAATTCTTCTTAGCACTCTCAAAGTTACATTGAAGTAGCTACAGTGGTTACCCAACCACCTTAACCATATTACAATGTATATATGGCGAACATCAATGCAATTCAAGATTATTCGATTTCTAAATTATTTAAAGAAAATATATTATCAATTTATCATCAATATCATGAATACAAAGCATAATATGAGATTCAAAAATTGTAGCTGTAAATTACTCAAGGCCATGAGATGTTTACAATGGAGCCCGCACCTTCTATTTATAGGAAGAGTTTACCCTTGAGTCACTCGAGGTGATAAATTCTTAATCCTAGTTAAAGTAATGAATTAGGGGAATCTCTAAAAAAATGATACACCTCCAAATGTTACATACCTTTAATTATGCCCCTAAATGGATTAGAAGTATTCTAAAATGATTTAAGCTCCAACTACATGAAAAAAGTATTTTCCAAAGTTTTCTTGGGATCTACTCTTGTCTTTTTTACCCCTACACAACCATTAGAATTTTGGTCTAGGAGATTAACAATTTACTCTAGAAGGTGAGAACATTTCTCTAGTATACTAGTATTTTGCTCTTATTTGCTAGCACTTGTATTTTACAAGCCAATTGTCCCTCCCTACTAGTAGATCACTCCTATGACAAAATCAACCCTTTGAGAGCAAATTGGTGCTTGTTCTTCATTTAGCAAAATTATAGGAGTATTGGAAGGTTTTGATTTACTAATTCAACTATTTTATTTCCTTCCAAAATGGTAAATTTACCAAGGTAGTAAATTATCACTACATTTCTAGTGACTTCATGAGACACCAAACTTGACTGGAAAGAGATACTAGATATTTCTTTTATCTTGGAACATGGAGTATTCAAAATTGAAATCTTTGCTACAAAATTATAGGATTATTGGTTCTTCTTGTCTCATTTTTATGGAAATAACCATAGTATCTTTTACCATTCCTCATTTGTGGTAGTTGGATACTTTCAAATACTTTTATGTATCCCACCAAGTCCTTATATGAGTTTTCTAACAATCCATTTTATTTTCTGACCATTTCTTGTAGCTTAACAAGTAGCATTTCTAGCCTTTTGACATGCTTCATTATAATTTTTATCCACTCTTGTCTTCTCCTCTTTGATCATCGAATTGATTACATCATCATAAACTACTTTTATTTGGAGATCATAGATATTAGGCAATCTAGTAGTGACTAGCTATTCAATTTATTTTACCACTTTTTGTATTGGGGCTTCCAAAGAGACCTTCACATCATTGTATGCCTATATGTCTCTTTGGGTATCAAGTATTTTTTCAATTTCTTGACAAGGTCCTTTATGTCTATCCTACTTTCTTGGATTGTGACATTATCCTCATGAAAAATGAATTAAGTACTTCCTAGTACCTTTTCTTTGCTACCAATTCTTCTTCATTTTGTTTGATGATTCTTACCACTTGGATGAGATTGTTCTCCATGTTTTCTAGAAACTCAAAGTACCTCTTGGCACTTGTTACTTTAGCTTCAATATTATCCTAGACGGAATTCAATTTCTTATCCTCAAAGGCTTACTTTTGGTCCATCATTGTACCTTCTTTCAATTTGTCTATTTCTTATTGTAGCTTGGATTTTTTTATTGTTTAATTGTTGGCCTTCTTGGAACTACTTTACTTGATCTTTCAACTAAGATTCATCTTGTCGAACCTATTTCCTTAATCAGTCCTACCCTTGTGCAAGTTGTTTTTGGAGGATAATGTACTAAATTTCTTAGTAAAATTCCCTTGGGATTAAGTTTTGAATAACTTTATAGGTAAGTTATTTGAATGAGTGATCTACTCAAAATGTTAGGAAGATTGATAAAATTCGTACTCTTGGTGAAAATTTAATTTCATAAAGTGGTAGCTAAACATTATATTTTAGAGAAAATATTGGTTTAATTAGGGAACCTATATGGGGTTTAACCCAACTAGTTGGCTTGAGTAAGGTAAAAAAAGAGGCTAACAACCTATTGATGCATTATGAATGGTGTGATTTTGATGTGGTTTGACTATATTAATACATTTATAGATGGATTGGCTTAGTCAACTGAGATAATCAGGAAGTTTATGGACAAGCATAGGGTCATTTTATAGTAGGTTCAATTATCTTGGATGATTGGTGTGATTGAATAGGTGTGGTTGAAAGAATTTAGGTGTGGTTCACAAGGGGAAAACTGCATATGAAATACACACAGTGACGGATCCTTGGGACCTAAGGGAGTTTTAAAACCCCCTATATTTATTCTACTTGATAAATAATGCTGAGGTAGGCAGGTCATCCTAAAAGGGGTTTATTTACCTACTTGGGAATTTTTATGTTGGTTGTAATATTAGCGATTACTTCACTTGCCTAGTCAATTAAATAGATCGACTACGCAAGTGATCACTCATTTTATTCAACTCCTAATTTTCAATATATAAAATGAATAAGAGGAATACCATTATAAAAACAACATGGATTTTGAGGAGGGAGACAAGAATTGGAATATAGAGACATGATCCTTTTGTAGAGGAAAAAGAAAGACAAAAATGGAATAATAGCCAAAGAAAGTAAAAATAATGGGGTTATGTACATATTTTAATCTCCTTTTGCCATTGGACCTTCCATAATATGGATTAAAGATGATATCTATTTATTAATATTGGAAGCAATATCCCATCCATTATAGTAAGCATGTAGGTATTTGGATTTGTGATATAGATAATTTGATATTGTATACTCCAAAGATAATCAAATTAATGACAGACCTAGTTTATCTCTATAATCATCCTATTTGAATAACAATTTTCCTTGTAATCTATCTCAATGGTTTGTTTATCAAACCATATTTTAACTACATTTTGATGTTGGATAGTCCTTTTGTAGTAGGAATTTAATCAATATTTTAAGGGTTCAAATTTAGTGTCCTTTGGAGGGAAGGGAGTCTTAAATTTTTTGACATTACAACCTATTTTTGAAAAACTACCTTGTAAGGAGATGACCTATAGAGCCTTTGGGCATCACTTGGTCTACCCATAGTAATTTTCATATTTTAGTATGCCAATATCTTTATGACTTGAATACGATCTTCTTTAGGGTTATCATGTTGCTTTTGTTAGTTGATCTAAACCATTTCCTTGGGGATAAACATTGGAGGATATTTAGAGTACAAAACCATATTTCAATATAAACATCATCACCTTAAACCCCATGAACATTATTGCATTATCAATAACTATCATGGGTGGAGTCCTAAATATGGTAATGATATTTTCTAGAAGTTGAACAACCACTTCTTGATTAACTAATTTGAATAACACTACTTCCATCCACTTTATTAAGTTGTCAATTATGGTCAAAGTCCACCTATGTCCTACATTGGATAAGAGGATGATCTTGCCAATGAAGTTGAGGCCCCATTGCTAGAATGGATAGGTGACTATGATAGGATGCAAAGGTATTAGATGCTTTCTTCTTCTTCCCATGAAAATGTGATAGGCCTTACAATTTTAACCCACTAGAAATAATAAAAAAATATGGCAAGACAAAAATATCCTGCTCTGATGATATTATATGTTGTGGTTGGCACTAAATAGTTCCCTCCATCATGATATTATTTAATTGAGTATTTTATCCATACTATTTTAACACATCTTAACAAGACACCATCATATTATTTTCTAAAAAATACATTATTTAGTTGTGCATAGGGCATTATCTTCAAACCGAATCAAGCCCTTTCCATTAATGTTAACAATTTTAGGACCTATATAGTTACCATGTATCTACTAATATCTCTCATCCATCATGTTTGATTATTAAACTAGATTTATTCTACTATAACAACTTGATCTTGAGCTGATGGAAAATCGGTGTTGTTTGTAATTTAGAGTTTAAAGGGGTATAAGAGAGTCCCTTTTATAGAAGTGCCTTTGGAGACCATAAAATAGGGTTTTGAGAAGTGAGAACCCCTTATTAAATAAGGAGATCAACAAAACCTCAAAAACCTTCCAAAAGATCCTCAAGTTGAGTGGGCTTATTGCTTGTGTGACATTATCGGTCCAACCTTTCCTTAAGACTTGCAAGACCTATAAAATGGGATTAGAATATTTAGTGGTCTGTCTTCATTAGAAACCTTATATTCATAGATAGAATACACTAAATAAATTAATCTAATGCATAATTGAAGTTGCTAGAAATGACTATAAATTAGAAAAGTATTGATATTTATCTATCTGAAGGGTTTTATAGCCTATTTATGCCTAAAATTAATCTTTGAAAAGGGTGTACCTTGGGTATGACTATTTTTAGTCATAGGATACCTTGATACCCTGACTGTTATACCCTAAAATAATTATGGTTGATTCTAAATAGAGTTGTGCAACTATTGGAGCTCCTATATTCATCAGGTCACCTTCAAAACCTGCAAAACATACCAAATTTGGGACATGAAAAAGGTGCAAAAGGATATTTGAGGTGGTGATTTATGAATATTGATGGCAAAGTGGATGATGAAAGGTAGTATGGTCTAGCTAGATTTTGGTAGAGTCTAGTTATGTAAAAGGATGATTCCTTTAGATAGAAGAAATGGCCCTCTATTTATAAAATTTGGAGAGGCCAGGGAGGCTAAGGTGTCCCTTGTAAGGTATCCTCTGTGAGGTGTCTCTTGCAAGGTGTCCTCTAATATGGCATACCTCATAAGTGCATATGGCTGAGATAATACCTCGCCCACATACATGTCATAAATGAGCATGGGGATGTAGAGTGGAGCAAGGGTCAAATACTAACTGTGGTAGGGTTAACCTTGAGTTAAGAGTTGACATGGATGAGGTAGAAGGTGAATCACTCTTGACCTATGCTTTGAAACCCAAAAGTTATCAAATATCATTTATGAAATTAAATGCACATTGGTATTTGAAATGGAGCAAGGGTTAACTATGACTAGGATTAGGTTAACCCTAGGTTATTTGTTGACTTTTTGGGTGAGGTGGAGGGTGACTCATCCTTGACTCATGCTTTGGGGCACAAAAGTCTCCAAAATCTATTTAAGGCCCTAAATGCTCATGGGGAGATGTGTGGAGCAAGGGTTAAGGTTAACCCTACTTAGATTGACCTTAGGTTAGACCAAGGTAAAATGGGTGAGGTGGAACCTAGGCTAATTAAAGAGTAGACTAGGTGAGGTGGCCAAGAATGAGATTGAACATGGGGTGGAATTTTACTGTGGTGTGAATTTGATCGAGTTTAACCAAGGTTATAAAAATATGATGGTTGTATGATGACCAAATTTGAGCATAGAAAAGGGCTTTAGTGTCCTAAGGGGGCTTATGAATAGTGCATGAATAGCAATTTTGATAAATAAATAGTGTCCTAAGGCTAATAATTTTGTGGGTTTTGGAAATTGATTAGTCATGATGATGGAAAGTGTGGCAATGTATGAATTTTGAGTGTCTACATGTTACCCCTTTTTGTGTTGCATTGTGTGAAAACATGATGTAGTGCAAAAACTTCTAACATAAGACTGATGGTTTGATTTTGAAGAAGATGAATTGATGATGGATGACTATGAATTATTTTGACCTTTATCGTGCCATGATGATTGTTGAGAGAGTAGATGTAATATCACCTTAATATCATGATCAATGTAAGATACCTCAATTATCGAAGGGATGCATGTTCTTGAAACTTTACCTTTGATGAATTGTTGAGCTTGATTTGATTTGATGAACCATTCAACCCTTGGTAGATTTGTATCAAGTGCTTTATTTGTGAGTGGTCTTATGACTACCACTCTAATGAAGGACATCCATGATTAACCTATAGGCTTAGGCATTGGGCCTATCAAATATTTATTTGAATCAATATTTTATTGAGAGAAATTTTTTTTCTTTTTGTTTGCCCCAACGAAGGAGGGCTTGAGATGATCTCTAGAAAAGGATTTTGAACAAATGCAATTTCCATAATTGAGTGTTTGATTATTAATCATACGCAAGGTGACATTTATATGATGTCTATCTTCTCAAGCAATGAATCAATGGGAGAAGAAATTTTGAAGCAGTGGTGAAGCACTTGACAAAGTGATCAATGGGGTAATAGATTATGGTAAATCACATGATATTAGAGTGATAGTGAAGAATTTGTATGGAATAGAAGTGGATATCACCATTTTTGGCCAATTGGTAAGATATGGATCAATTTAATTTTTGTTGTAGAGTAGCCTATGATTGTACAACGTGCAACTATAAAAGCTTAATCGTAAGGTGTGCGAGTCATTTGGCACTTTGTGAAGGAAGCAAATTGCAAGGAGAGAAGAGAGTGAGTTATTTTGGGAAGCAAAACACTGCTAAGAGTGAGATGGAGGTGGACAATATGGCCACATGTGTGACACAAGCAGGTATTGGAGGGTGTGCAATGTAGGTTAGTTGACTAGATGACCCTCTTTTGTGAATTTAAAGGTATAAAAGAAACCCTAGGACCCTATTATAATGAAAGAAAACTATAGAGTATTTGATGCATGAGAGATGATAATGAAGGTGAGGTAGAATGCATGCATGTGTGTGCTAATGCATGTTGTTGGTCATTTTTTTTATTATTTTTTGTCATGATTTATGAGGTGCACGTATGCATGCATGTGTTCTTGATTGCACATGTTGCAGATGTATTTTTTTGAAAAATATGGGTAAATTTATGCAAATGGAGGAAATGTGTAGTAGAATATACCCTTATTTGTATGATCACAATGTACCATACAATTGTACGATTGTGTTTATTTGTACGTAATCCCATATAGATGTACATAATCATACAAAATTTCATATAATATATAGTTTTTTTGTATAGCTTAGACACTAATTAAATATTTATGAACAAGTGAAGGCAATAGAGCTAAGGTATCAATTGCATCCCCTAATCAAGGATCTAAAGAATATTTGGGGCACTAACGAAAGGTAGTGTCTACAGGATGTGGGTTTCCATGGAGTAGCAAATATGGTGATAGTAAATTATGACAATTTGTACTTGGACACATTGTGTGAGTGCTAGGATCAGTATTGAAATACCTTTCATTTCTCGATAAGGGAAATTACTATCACACTAGAGGAAATATATCACATATATCGATTACTAGTATATGGGTTGACCATGATTGCCATAAGGAGGGGGCAGAAGAAGGCCATACTACAAAAAATGTTTGGAGAAAAATGGGAGGAAGTGAAGGTGAGCAGTGAAGACATAGCATATGAGGATTGTTGGAAGAACAAAGAGATATCTTTGAGACACTACTTGGTGATGATTATGATTTCTATATATGTGTTCCCTAATTATTTCAATTGTATGTTTCCATGGAGGATGATAGGGGTATTATGCAACATAGTGGAGCAAGGACATCAATTTGCATGGGATCCAACATTATTAGCACACATATTTAGTGAGTTGCATGCACTATGGAGTATTACACAGATAGATATGGGATATAATTTTCTAGTAGAGATTTAGGGTTGAGAACACATAGTAGTGTTGATGCTAGAGGGACTACCATACAAATATCACGAGTTTATGGGGATTTATGGGTTGTATGCATTAAGGCGGTAGATAAATATGGATGCACAACTACAAAGGCCACATGAGGGGTATTCACTCTTTTATAGAGGGTGTTTGGAATATTGAGATGTTAGAACATCATCTGGTAACTATGTAGAGGGATACCATCATGGGGTGAGATTTATTTTGAGCTACACTGAGGCATGGATGTTGAGTGACTAGGAAGGAGGCAGTGTAGATAGAGTACTTTCCATTTAGTCAGGTGTTGAGGTAGTTTAGATTGCCATAATAAGTACCTAATCCACATATACTTATTTGGAAAGTCAAGGTAGATCAAGGAATATGACTACAAGTGGGACCCTTGAATACATCATCAGATATAGATATTGTCATTCCTGATGTAGATGATCTAGGGATGACACATAAGTACAATACTTGGTGGGCTACATAGAGCTAGAATCCCAATAGAAGAGTGATATATGGATTTGGTGAGACAACAATAGTTTCTATTAGGGGTTTAGAGTGGGCTATGAGGGGTGTAGTAGGAATTGAGGGTAGCTTAGGTGGAGTAGCAATGACATGGGTGAGTAGCTTGGATGATGCAACATATGTGGGGGTGAGTAGTACAACTGGAGTAGTCAATGGGCTTGATGTTGAGATCAAAGAGGCCACCAAGGAGGAGAAAAATGCAGATTTGATAGGATGTGTGGGATGATTTTTGGATTGTGGAGCAGGTTCATCCAAGGTTGGCAAGGTAGCTCCATAAATAGGTACAAAGAGGACTGATTATCTAGCGATATCAAAGGTTGACCTAAGTATTTTTTTACATAATATGATGGATGCATTTGTGGAGGTCCATATGTTATGAGATAGGGTGCACCAAGTGGAGGCCATGATGACCCAATGAGAGATGTCTTGGACATAAGAGAGGATGAATTTGATGATGGAGAGAGATATAACCATGATAGACTGACTTGATGTAGAGAGGAATATGGAGAGTTAGAGTGCAAACAAAGGAGCTACAATAGGAGTGTGACACATTGTCAACAACATTAGAGAGAGATATGGTAGAGTCTTAGATCCATCATAGGGATTGAGAGGTGAGGGAGGCTAATGTTGCTATATTACTTGAGGAGGTAGAGAAAAAACAAGATTAAATCAAGGTGATGGTGGTAGATATGGCTAGGTTGCATGATGAGACCAAAAAGTAGAGGACCTAGAGCAAGGTGATGATAGCATAGATGGCCAGGTTGCATGATGAGGCCATACAATATAGGGCCCAAAGTTAGGTTATGGATGCTTTACAAGATGATCTTGAGGGTATGCATTGTGCAAAGGAGAATGTAGAGCGACTATTTGATAGAGAGGGTAGGAGAGTTCATAGGTTGGAGTTGCGACTAGAAAATTATAGGATATGTATCTTGACCTATTCAGAGTCTAAGTCACAGTCATGCTAGAGAAGGAGGAAAAAATAGTTAATTGCTATACTAGTGTCTCAAGCAATGGAGCGAGGAGAATTATTGATAGAGGTATCTGCTCTAGGATAGGGTGGCAAGTAACATACTAGGAGGGCTAAGGAGCCTTTGGATAGACATGAGGGGAATGACAAGACTCCGAGTGAGTAGAAAATTTAAGATAGCTTGCTATGTATTTTTGGTGTGGTGAGTGTGCCCCTATTTTTGTATTTTATGATAGTTTCCTATGAGGTGACGTATAACATGATGTATATGCGATGTATCATATGTGAAGTTTTAACTATGTACAACCCTTTGTATGATATTACATATACATGATGAGTTCTCTTGATGATATGGAATGATGTGATGTGTGTATGATGTATATTCATGGTGGTTTAATATATGTGATTATGTGTTGATGATGTTGTTCAATATATAGTATATGATATATAGCATAGATTTGACTAACTATGAATATGCCAAGATGGTAATTGTTAGCTTTTGATGCTATAAAATTAAAGGAAATGCAACCACAAGTAGTAAAATAAGCATGAAATGTTATATATATGATAATGATAGTATAATAAGAAAGTAAATAGCATGAGAAAATTATGAAATAACTCATGAAATAACCATTAATGAAAGCTCAAAAAAATTTGAACTTGTTACAATATGTGGAGATCTCAATGCTCCATACTTCATACAAGTTCTACATTGTATCTCTCTATCTATCAACTCACTAACTTACTAATATAACTCCTCTCACTTATCACTCAAATAATCTACCAAAGGCCTATATATAATGATATATGACTCTTGGTATTCCATATTTCTATGACTCTTCATATTCCTATTCTAAGGACTCATGTACATGTGGACACCATGTACATTTAAATAATTGCACATTCTAATAATATTGTATATTTATTACACTACATAAAATAACTACTCAAGCCTTAATATAAGACACTTTCCTCATCTAATGATGTACCCAATATGGTACATTATCATGTACCAAATAATATAATATGTTCCAAAAGTAATGCATGGTTATGATATATGTATTGTATTTAGACTTGATATGCATCTATGTGGTGATACTTTAGGAAACTCTTGTGCGGTTTTGACTATCTCAAATGATTAAATTAATCCAAGATAAAGTTATAGTCATGCTGACCGTGTATCCTATTATGAAACAAGTAAGCATGCAATGTGTATGATGAATTCTATTTTAAATGTACCTATGGAGGTAATGTAACTGATGCTTGGAATGTGTAGCTAATTACAATGTACAAACATAATTAAGGGAACAAGTGTTATTGGTAGAGCTAGCAGTGATATTGGTAGCTCATTGTTCCTAGGACTATTGAGAAGAATAAAATTATCTAATAGTCAATCAATATCCCATAAAAATATTGACTATCCCAATTGAGATTAAGCCTATCATGGATCTGTGTGTGCACATGATGTTAATTTATCCATTTTTAGTTAGGTTGGACTAATATATTGTAAACTTAGTAAATTAAGCTAGCTCATCCACAAGTGCACAGTGGTTTGTACAAAATAAGATCACTAATATGATAGATGTGTCACCACTTGTAAGGCATTCTCCACTGCCAATCAGACATCTATATTCCTGATGGAAATTATCTCCATGATCTATAGACCTAAAGACCTCAAATATTTAAGCTTTTTGATAGTGCTCTTTGTTTCTTCTTTGTGGTGCTATTTTAGCTTTTGCTTTTATTTTTTTGCTTTCTTGTATTTTTTTATCTTATCCTTTTGTCGACCCTCAGGTGTGGATCATGCAAATGATATGATGAGCTGGTTCAACCATTCACTTTATAGAAAGGCTTATGCAAGGTGTTTTCCTCCTTATATGTAAATTTTGCTTAATATATGAGATGCATAATTGATCCATGAAAGAACTAAATTCAACCATGGGAAGCTTCAAAATATTTTTAGAATTTGATGGTATTTGATAAAGTTTTATTAGATCAACTATGAATGGTTGAGAAACATAAAATCTTCTTGTTACCATACAACTAAAAATCAGATTGGACACCATTGAAAACATGCTAACAAATGCATGTTTAACTCTTCAATGGTTTGTTATATGCAAATTATGGTATGCATATGTGCATGCTAAGTTATGTGAAAATGAAAAATGTAGTATTATGAAAAGCATGAGTGACATGATAAAATACCTATAAATGCAAACTAATACATGACTAACCTATTCCTGAGTAAGAAAACCAAGTGAGATAGTTTAACACAAATTTATGAATCCAAATGATTTATCCAATTGATATGGATAAATCATGATGGCATGCATGGATGCATATGATGAGAGAGTTGAATGCCAATGTTTGGTAGTATCAACATGATTGATGAGTGCAAATTATGATGGAAACTGATAGAAAGTGAGCCTACAAAATTAATGGGAAATGGAAAAAGAAGAAAGAAAGAAAATAAAATTAGAAGAAAGGGAAGAATAAAGAAAGGAACTATAACCAATTAGAGGTATATATCCACTCAAAGTGTGACCATACAACATTGACTAGGAAAAAAGAGAGAGAAAGAGCAAGAAGACAAGAGGAAAATGAGACTAGATCAAGGGTATATAGCCACTCAAAGTGTAACCATACAATATTGAAAAGGAATGGAAGAATGTAGGATAAAATAAGAGAAGGAAGAGAACCAGATCAAAGGTATGTAGCCACTCAAATAGTGACCATAAAACATTGATATAGATCTACATGATGTAGATCTGGAGGAAAAGGAAATATAATATGAAGGGAAAAATAGGAAAATGAAATGCAAGATAAATTGCTAATGTATTATTTTGACTATTTGCATTTATATTATTGTTGTTATTGTTTTTATATTTTTGTATAGTTGTAATAGCCAAGATTAGCTTTACAGAAAGCAAAGGAGTGTCCAAGACAATAGTCATGCATACAATAATCAAAGGTGGATGATATTTAGGATTTAGGCTCCTTAATTCCTTTAATATTATCCAGGCGAGGGAACCATAACCAAATTTTCTTATGACGATATATGACCCTAACCATTTTGGTACAAATTGATTGTAAAGATGGTGTAGTTGATTGGTGTTTTTCTGATTCTCTTTGAGGATAAAATCATTGAATTGGAACTCTTGTTGATGTATTCTAGTGTTATATGCACGTCAAATATAATCTTTATAAACACATGTTTTCAATAGCATTGATGTGATGTTCATCAAGGAGAGTAAGTTTATATAAGCATGCTTGAAAAGCAGTATCATCATCAATGAATTATTGTAATGAGATACTTAAAGAAGATTTCTCTAGTTCTAATGGCATAATGGTCTTTTCACCATAGACTAATGAGAATGGCATTTCTCCATTAGGTATTCTTATGCTGGTTTTGTAGGCCCAAATTGCCAAATGAATTTGATTATGCAAATCATGATGGGAATTTGCAATGGTCTTGCAAAGAATTGTGTAATTTATTTTATTTGTAGCATCTTCTTGGCCATTAACCTAGGGGTAGTATGACGTTAAGAAGCTATGTTAAATATTATATTTTTCATACAATGTGTGAATGTTCTTGTTCTTGAATTATGTACTATTATCAAAGATGATTTTTGAAGGAATGCCAAAACAACAAATGATGTGTTGTGTAATGAAGTCGATAGTTTTAGGCCTTGTCATTTAGATAAGAGGAATTGTTCTTAGGTTATATTACATTATAGGGTACATGTAAATGTACCACCTTGGGTACATAACTAGAGTAGGAGTTTACTTTAGAGTAAATTTTGAGTTACTTCATGCAATGTAATAAATGCACAAGTGTTATAATGTGCAATGATGAAGAACACAAGCTTATACTGAGAGGGGGGGTGAAAAGTATAAGATAAAACATTTTACTTTTCTTTCCAAAGTAGTATTATCCAATATTATCAATTGCAATAATGAAACAATGCACAGATCATCACACACATAAGAGACACAAATTTAATGTGGTTCACCCAATGTGGGCTACATCCACGGAGAAAATATTTCTTATAAATTTTCTCAACAAATCTCTTGGGAACCAATTCCCTATTACAATGTTTATGGGCACCAACCCAAAGGAGACACCAATCCCCTATGCTCAAGTTCATGGACCTCTATCCATAGGAGACACCAATCCCATTTGCTCTGGTTCATGAACCTCTATCCACAGGAGACACCAATCCCCTTTGCTCTAGTTCATGGACCTCTATCCATAGGAGACACCAATCCCATTTGATCTGGTTTATGGACCTCTATCCATAGGAGACACCAATCCCCTTTGCTCTAATATACTTCAAGCCTACTCACAAGGCTTGCTCATATCTACTCCAAGCCTACTCACAAGGCTTGCTCAAATATGCTCACAAAACCTTCTCAAATATGCTCCAAGCCTACACACAAGGCTTGCTCAAATATGCTCACCAAAACCTACTTAAATCTTCTCCAAGCCTACACACAAGGCTTGCTCAAATATTCTCATCAAACCTTCTCAAATATGCTCCAAGCCTACACACAAGGCTTGCTCAAATATTCTTACCAAAACTACTCAAATCTGCTCCAAGCCTACACACAAGGCTTGCTCACCAAAACTTGCTCTCAAATCTGCTCAAATCTGCTCCAAGCCTATACACAAGGCTTGCTCAAATATGCTCATAAAAACCTGCTCAAATATGCTCTTAGATCTTTCTCATATCTTGTATACAAACAATGTTCATCTATTCCCAAATCTTGCATAATGATGTCATCAAGTGCTTTATCTAATATTCAATGTGCTTTCTTCAACTAAAGCAGTTTAGACATATTCTACCCAAAATTCATTTAACCTCTTGAACATATAGAGAATGATATGCACTAACAAATGCTCAATATGTTCTTCACATACATTAAGTCTATCGCTTTCACATGTCTCACATTTATTGCATTCTAAAGGTAGCTCTAGTCTAACACTTGATAACTGACCTGGTTATTGCTGAGTTGCACCTTACTTCAAAACCAATCACAATGCACAAGTCCTTCTCATCTACTCACAAAATCAATCATGAATAATACACAAGTCTATTCTTTTCATCTACTCACAAATTCAATCATGAAGATGCACAAATTTGCTTTCACAAAACTGATCTATAACTCTTGCACTTTCATTTCCAATATCACTCAAAACCAATGCACAAGTTTGCTCTCAAAACTGATCTATAAGTTTCATCAATTTATTTCCAATTTCAAACATAACCAATGCACATCCTTGATCTCAAACCCTTGCACATATATTCCCAATTTCATTCAAGCAATTGCACAATCAATCAATCCTTATGCCTCCAAACATATGACAACTCAATATATTTTCTTCAACCAAAAACCACCTAGAGAAGGAGTTAGATCACCATACCTCTAAAACTACCTTGATGATGATGTGCCTTCAAAACCTATCTTAACAAAATAATTTTCTTTTCTAGTGCCACTTCAAGAACTGGTTAGCAAATCTCCTTTTCAAATCATCCACATTAACCTTCCCAAAAATGTGCACAATAAAGCTTTAAAAATAATACCTTATATCTCCTTTTAAAATATGCAATATTACAACTTTCAAATAATCCACAATACACCTTATATCCCCTTTTCTAACATGCAATAATCACACTTTTCAAACAATACCAAAACCACCTTGTATCTAATTTTCACATGCCAAAAATTACACTTTCAACTAGTCCTTAATACACCTTATAACTCCTTTTCTTAGATAAAATAAAAATAAAAATTTCCCTTTGTTTAATCAACAACTAACCAACGACTATCTCCTTCTCTCACAAATTTTTGTCCTTATTTTAATCAACACAAGGCCAATGAACTATATCATTTCATAAAAAAATTAAATCAAAATTTTGGCACCCATACCTCAACCAACAAGCCCCGCGAGTGCAAGGAGAATCGAAACCATGACCTCTACCAAAGCATAACACCCAAGCCAAGGCTTGGTAACCAGCTGGGCTACCCCAGCGGGTAGTAACCATAATGCAACATGAAATATTTGAAGCACTCCTTTATCCAAAAGCATTTTTCCACTCTGCCAAGCAAAATAGAACCTGCCCAAATTCGACCCTACGACCTTCCTACCCCCAGTGCCTTAGCACTAGCTCAGCGACCAACTGGGCTAGCCACCCAGTTGAAACAAAATATGCAACACTACCAATTTGTCTCCTTCGTCATGCTCTCCAAGGCAATAAAACATGTCAAAACTGGCACCAGTGAGTTTTGAACCTCACACCTTCTTCCTCGCAGTGACTTGGCACAAGTCAAACCACCGCTTGGGCTACCCTAGTGGATGACGTCAAGGGGCTATGCTTCTCCTCCTTATTTTCTGTCGTTCACACTCACCACAATGAATGATCTTCGAATGCATGCTCTTCAACCTTAGCCAAACCAATGTTTAGTGCATTATTTATATGCATATGCCTCCTTTCACAATGACGTCGATGCTCATATTTTACTTTTTGATTTTTGACTTTCATATAGCCTCTAATAAATTTTGGTGCTCTTTCTTTTTAAGCCTTCTTTTGATTATAATATTTTAAATCTAAAATATTTAAATATTATAATCTTTAAACCTTTGGCCCTTGGAAATAAATATTTGTCTTTAAACCTTTGCCTCCTCTTGTGGTCTTTAAATATTTTTCAAGAAATTATAATAAAACCTTTTAAACCTTGTCCTTCTTCATAATATTTAAATTTGACATTTAAATATTATTAATCCTTCTCTTAGAAAAATACTTTGGAGATATACCTTGCTTTTGAATTTTTTCCATTGCTTGCTATTCATCAAAACCATGGGGAATATTTTTTCCTTGACTATCATGCACCTTTGACATCAATGACAACTCAATATTTCCAACAATCTCCCCCTTTGTCATTGATGGCAACCCTTCAAAAAAAATCTTCTTTTGCTACAACTGAATTCCAATACTACTCCCCCTCACTAAATTCTCTCCCCCTTTGACATCAATGGCAAAGGGCTCCTTGGGGCTAAGAATAAGATACTTTTAGCATAGCCCCCTCACCACCTCCTTTCCTTGAGGTGATTAATTATGGGATGGGAGTAAAGCTACTCCCAAATTACAATGCTCTTCTTCTTTTTCAATATTTTTCTAAACTTTTGAAGTCATACCTCTTTGAACATTTTGACTATCCTTCTTCTTGCTTGTCTTTGGAAGCTCTAGAAATTCTGTTCTACACCACTTTGCTCTATGCCCAAAATTCTTGCAATTGTAACACCTGATGTTGTAGTCCTTGAAAGGTGCAAATTAATTCTTGGTGAAGCTATAATCATTCTTACCATAAACCCTACAATGTATAGCTTTATGACCAAAATGATTACATGAGAAACAATAACCTTGGAAGAAATATTCATCTTGCCTTGGATCTCATGGTTCTTTCTTTGCTTTTCTTGTGATGGTCCCTGTTCCTTAATGATTCTTTGTTTTCTTCCTCTTTGATACTACCACTTCTCAACTTATCAGTATAGGTCTTAGGCTCTTCTTCAAATACCTTCTTTGATGCTTCTATTTATTTTGAGCTTGACTCCTCTTCTTGACCTTCCTCATAACCAAGTCCAATCTTCATAAATGGAGATCTCTGTGTTTTGATAATATCATCCAAATATTTTGAGCTTTTCCTAAACTGATATATCTTATTATTGAATTTCTCAAGTCCCTTCCTTAGAATGTCAGCTTCATGTTCTAGTCTTTCACATTCTAGTTCTTTTGCCTTTAACTGTTCAACCATACCTTCTTCAACTTTCTTTGCCTCTTCAACCTTCACTTTTAAGTCTATGAGATCTTGTAGGAGCTTTGTCTTTGTTTCCTCATCCTCTTGAACTTGAGCCTTCAATTCTGAATTCTTCTTTCTAACCCTTTTCAATTCTCCAAGAGCAGCAATAAGTTCCTCCTCTATGTTAACCATGGTTTCTTCTTCATTTTCTGAATATTTCTCTTTTTCTAGGTCTTTAATCACAAGAGCATCTTCTTTCTCTTCTTCTTGGTCTTTGACAATAGGAGCATCTTCATTCTCTTCTATGGCAAAAAATAGGATTTCTTCCTTTTCACTATCGGAGAAGTTCTCATCACTGTCACTTGAAGCACTGCTTGCTTCTTCAACATAAAAACTCTTCTTGTGCCTTTGAAAGATCTTCTTCTCATGCTTTCCTTGACCATACCTATTTTTATTTTCATAATAAAACTTTATTTCCTTATTTTTCTTGTAATCCTTTTCTTCTTCACTACTACTACCTCCATTTTGTGGATAATTAGTTGCATAGTGACCAATGTTACCACAACTAAAATATTTCATAGTCTGCATACTTTTGTGTTTTCTTGGACCCTTCTTATTTCTTCTCATAAAGTTAGCCTCTTCTTCACTACTTGATTCATCACTTGATTCTTGTTCTTTATCCTTTTCCTTCTTTGAAGCTTTGAATGTTGCCTCTCTTTTTTATGTTTGTTCTTTTTCTGTCCTCATCTCATAGGCTGTGAGAATTCCATGTAGCTCATCCATGCTTAAATTTTTGAGATCCTTCATCTCTTCTATTGCTGAAACCTTTGCATCATACCTCATAGGGAGTGACCTCAATATTTTCTGAACAATAGTAGATTCCTCAATATTTTCTCCAAGTCCACGAATAGTGTTGACAACCTCATCAACATGAAGTAGATACATAGCAATATCTTCATCATATTTCATCTTCAAGTCTTCAAACTTCCTTCTGTGTGTTTGAAGTTTTGCCATTTTGACCTTGTCATCTCCTTCATATGTTCTTTGTAACTTATCCCACATTTCTTTTTTTGAAGTACATTGCATGACTTTCACAAACTCTGATTCACATAACCCACTCAAAATTGCATTCATTGCCTTGGCATTATCTTCATATGGTTTCTTACCACTTGCATCTGTAGGAGGAGTTGTAGATGGTGTGAATCCATTTTCAATAGATTGCCATGTATCATATCCATGTGCCATCAAATAAGTCTTCATCCTCACACTCCAGAAAGCATAGTTAGTCCCATCAAACAATGGAGCCTTATTTGATGAAAACCCTTCCTTATGAGCCATGTGTGTTCTTGTAAGATCTTCCTTCAAGTTGTTAGGCTTTCACGAAGGAACCCGCTCTGATACCAATTGAAGAACACAAGCTTATATTGAGAGGGGGGTGAACAGTATAAGATAAAACTTTTTACTTTTCTTTCCAAAGTAGTATTATCCAATATTATCAATTGCAATAATGAAATAATGCATAAATCATCACACACATAAGAGACATAGATTTAATGTGGTTCACCCAATGTGGGCTAAGTCAAGGAGAAAATATTTCTTATAAATTTTCTCAACAAATCTCTTGGGAACCAATTCCCTATTACAATGTTTATGGGCACCAACCCAAAGGAGACACCAATCCCCTATGCTCAAGTTTATGGACCTCTATCCATAGGAGACACCAATCCCCTTTGCTCTGGTTCATGGACCTCTATCCATAGGAGACACCAATCCCCTTTGCTTAGTTTATGGACCTCTATCATAGGAGACACCAATCCTCTTCTCTGGTTTGTGGACATCTATCCATAGGAGACACCAATCCCCTTTACTCTGGTTCATGGACCTCTATCCATAGGAGACACCAATCTCTTTGCTCTAGTTTATGGACCTCTATCCATAGGAGACACTAATCCCTTTGCTCTAGTTTGTGGACCTCTATCCATAGGAGACACCAATCTCATTTTCTCAAATATACTTCAAGCCTACTCACAAGGCTTGCTCAAATCTACTTCAAGCCTACTCACAAGGCTTTTTTATCTAATTTTAGCCTACTTTCAAATATGCTCCAAGCCTACTCCAACTCTTCTCAAATCTGCTTCAAGCCTACACATAAGGCTTGCTCAAATCTACTCACCAAAACCTACTCAAATCTACTCCAAGCCTACACACAAGGCTTGCTCAAATATGCTCACCAAACCTGCTCAAATATACTCCAAGCCTACACATAAGGCTTGCTCAAATATTCTTACCAAACCTGCTCAAATCTGCTCCAAGCCTACACACAAGGCTTGCTCACCAAAACCTACTCTCAACTCTGCTCAAATATTCTCCAAGCCTATACACAAGGCTTGCTCAAATCTTCTCATCAAAACCTACTCAAATCTGCTCTCATATCCTCGCTCATATCTTGTATACAAATAATGTTCATCTATTCCCAAATCTTGCATAATGATGTCATCAAGTGCTTTATCTAATATTCAATGTGCTTTCTTCAACTAAAGCAGTTTAGACATATTCTACCCAGAATTCATTTAACCTCTTGAACATATAGAGAATGATATGCACTAACAAATGCTCAATATGTTCTTCACATACATTAAGTCTGTCACTTTCACATGTCTCACATTTATTGCATTCTAAAGGTAGCTCTAGTCTAACACTTGATAATTGACCTGGTTATTGTTGAGTTACACCTTACTTCAAAACCAATCACAATGCACAAGTCCTTCTCATCTACTCACAAAATCAATCATGAATAATACACAAGTCTATTCTTTTCATCTACTCACAAATTCAATCATGAAGATGCACAAATTTGCTTTCACAAAACTGATCTATAACTCTTGCACTTTCATTTCCAATATCACTCAAAACCAATGCACAAGTTTTCTCTCAAAACTGATCTATAAGTTTCATCAATTTATTTCCAATTTCAAACATAACCAATGCACATCCTTGATCTCAAACCCTTGCACATATATTCCCAATTTCATTCAAGCAATTGCACAATCAATCAATCCTTATGCCTCCAAACATATGACAACTCAATATATTTTCTTCAACCAAAAACCACCTAGAGAAGGAGTTAGATCACCATACCTCTAAAATTGCCTTGATGATGATGTGCCTTCAAAACCTGTCTTAACAAAATAATTTTCTTTTCTAGTGCCACTTCAAGAACTGGTTAGCAAATCTCCTTTTCAAATCATCCACATTAACCTTCCCAAAAATGTGCACAATAAAGCTTTAAAAATAATACCTTATATCTCCTTTTAAAATATGCAATATTACAACTTTCAAATAATCCACAATACACCTTATATCCCCTTTTCTAACATGCAATAATCACACTTTTCAAACAATACCAAAACCACCTTGTATCTAATTTTCACATGCCAAAAATTACACTTTCAACTAGTCCTTAATACACCTTATAACTCCTTTTCTTAGATAAAATAAAAATAAAAATTTCCCTTTGTTTAATCAACAACTAACCAGTGACTATCTCCTTCTCTCACAAATTTTTGTCCTTATTTTAATCAACACAAGGCCAACGAACTATATCATTTCATAAAAAAATTAAATCAAAATTTTGGCGCCCATACCTCAACCAACAAGCCCCACGAGCGCAAGGAGAATCGAAACCATGACCTCTACCAATGCAGCACCCAAGCCAAGGCTTGGTAACTAGTTGGGCTACCCCAACGGGTAGTAACCACAATGCAACATGAAATATTTGAAGCACTCCTTTGTCCAAAAGTATTTTTCCACTCTGCCAAGCAAAATAGAACCTACCCGAATTCGACCCTATGACCTTCCTACCCCTAGTGCCTTAGTGCTAGCTCAACGACCAACTGGGCTAGCCACCCAATTGAAACAAAATATGTAGCACTACCGATTTGTCTCCTTCATCGCGCTCTCCAAGGCAATAAAACACGTCAAAACTGGCACTAGTGAGTTTCGAACCTCACACCTTCTTCCTCGCAATGACTTGGCACAAGTCAAACCACCGCTTGGGCTACCTCGATGGATGACGTCAAGGGGCTACGCTTCTCCTCCTTATTTGCTATCGTTCACACTCACCGCAATGAATGATCTTCGAATGCACACTCTTCAACCTTAGCCAAACCAATGTTTAGTGCATTATTTATATGCATATTGCCTCCTTTCACAATGACGTCGGTGCTCATATTTTACTTTTTGATTTTTGACTTTCATATAGCCTCTAATAAATTTTGGTGCTCTTTCTTTTTAAGCCTTCTTTTGATTATAATATTTTAAATCTAAAAGATTTAAATATTATAATCTTTAAACCTTTGGCCCTTGGAAATAAATCTTTGTCTTTAAACCTTTGCCTCCTCTTGTGGTCTTTAAATATTTTTCAAGCAATTATAATAAAACCTTTTAAACCTTGTCCTTCTTCATAATATTTAAATTTGACATTTAAATATTATTAATCCTTCTCTTAGAAAAATACTTTGGAGATATACCTTGCTTTTGAATTTTGTCCATTGCTTGCTATTCATCAAAACCATGGGGAATATTTTTGCCTTGACTATCATGCACCTTTGACATCAATGACAACTCAATATTTCCAACAATTTCCCCCTTTGCCATTTATGGTAACCCTTCAAAAAAAATCTTCTTTTGCTACAACTGAATTCCAATACTGCTCCTCCCTCACTGAATTCTCTCCCCCTTTGACATCAATGGCAAAGGGCTCCTTGGGGATAAGAATAAGACACTTTTAGCATAGCCCCCTCACCACCTCCTTTCCTTGAGGTGATTAATTATGGGATGGGAGTAAAGCTACTCCCAAATTACAATGCTCTTCTTATTTTTCAATATTTTTCCAAACTTTTGAATTCATACCTCTTTGAACATTTTGACTATCCTTCTTCTTGCTTGTCTTTGGAAGCTCCAAAAATTTTGTTCTACACCACTTTGCTCTATGCCCAAAATTCTTGCAATTGTAACACCTGATGTTGTAGTCCTTGAAAGGTGCAAATGAATTCTTGGTGAAGCTATAATCATTCTTACCATCCCCCCCAATGTTTAGCTTTTTGACCAAAATTTTTTCAATTGGAACCCCGGGTGTCGTTGTCCTTGGAGAGGGGGGGGGACTTGAAATTTTTCTTGTTGAAGCCATAATAATTTTTATCATGAACCCTACAATGTATAGCTTTATGACCAAAATGATTACATGAGAAACAATAACCTTGGAAGAAATATTCATCTTGCCTTGATCTCATGGTTCTTTCTTTGCTTTTCTTATGATGGTCCCTGTTCCTTAATGATTCTTTGTTTGCTTCCTCTTTGATACTACCACTTCTCAACTTATCAGTATAGGTCTTAGGCTCTTCTTTAAATACCTTCTTTGATGCTTCTATTTCTTTTGACTTGACTCCTTTTCTTGTACCTCTTGACCTTCCTCATAACCAAGTCCAATATTCATAAATGGAGATCTATGTGTTTTGATAATATCATCCAAATATTTTGAGATTTTCCTAAACTGATATATCTTATTATTGAATTTCTCAAGTCCCTTCCTTAGAATGTCAACTTCATGTTCTAGTCTTTCACATTCTAGTTCTTTTACCTTTAACTATTCAACCATACCTTCTTCAACTTTCTTTGCCTCTTCAACCTTCACTTTTAAGTCTATGAGATCTTGTAGGAGCTTTGTCTTTGTTTCCTCATCCTCTTGAACTTGAGCCTTCAATTCTGAATTCTTCTTTCTAACCCTTTTCAATTCTCCAAGAGCAACAATAAGTTCCTCCTCTATGTTAACCATGGTTTCTTCTTCATTTTATGAATCTTTCTCTTTTTCTAGGTCTTTAATCACAAGATCATATTCTTTCTCTTCTTATTGGTCTTTGACAACAAGAGTATCTTCATTCTCTTCTATGGCCAAAAATAGGATTTCTTCCTTTTCACTATCGGAGAAGTTCTCATCACTATCACTTGAAGCATTGCTTTCTTCTTCAACATAAAAACTCTTCTTGTGCCTTTGAAATATCTTCTTTTCATGCTTGCCTTGACCATGCCTATTTTTATTTTCATAATAAAACTTTATTTCCTTATTTTTCTTGTAATAATTTTCTTCTTCACTACTACTACCTCCATTTTGTGGATAATTAGTTGCATAGTGACCAATGTTACCACAACTAAAACATTTCATAGTCTGCATACTTTTGTATGTTGGAAATTTTGGGTACTTTAGGTACATTGCCTTTGCTCAAATGTATAAGTTGTCATTGATGTCAAGAATCTCTTGAAGGAATTTGATTTGATGTCAAATAATTTGTTTTGATGAAGGTTACGACATGATAGTTTCAAAGGTCTTTTATAAACCCCAAGTTCGTAGGTTTAAAGATTACAGGTGGATGCATTAGTTTAATGCATTTGGGCCCAGGAGGAAGTATTTATTTAAATAATTAAAAACCTTGTTAAGTTTCCCTTTAATTATTTTTAAATAAATATTAAATTATTGTTTGCAATGGGTTATCCTAACCCATGGCACTATGTTTTAAGATTGTGGGTGCTAGCCAAGACCTCCGTCGACATGTTAAACTCCTCGTCGACGTCAAGAGCTTATGGTAAAAATGCATATAAATCTCCCTCGATGAAAATCAAGAATTATCCCATCTACATTTTGAAAAGAGTTGCTCGTTATGATTTCGTGATCTGCTGTTCGACTGTGTCTTCATCGTTTTCGTGAATCCAATGTTCATTTTTTTTGTACTCACCGTTTGTCGTAAATCTATCGTAAGGTTTTCGTCTTCGTGTTCACATCAGAAGAAAGGGAGGCATTATTTTTTTATTTAATCCCTAGTGTAGAAGGAACAAGGCTAACAAAATGAGGTTTAAACCTCATTGGGTGCCTTTGGCACACTGGTAGCGGCTAGGCTGTTGGCGTGCTACCCGAACAGGAGGTTTCACATTCGAATAACACGAAAATGTTTTTCATCATGATGTGGACATAGCGGGTGGTGTTAGAATTTGTGTGCAATTTCTCCATAGCATGATTTTTGATGTTGGCCAAGGTATTTTCGAAATTAATTTTTGCTAAGTGTATTTTGTGGATGGAGGAAGTTTATTAGAGGAAAAAATAGCTTAGGAGTTATAAGGAGTTTAAAGCTTGTTTTATTTTGATAAAAGATTATTTTGAAGGTGTTGTTTGAAATATCTTATTGCATTCTTATGAGAGATAAATTTTATTTTTGATAAGACTATAAGGGAGAAATAAGGTGTATAAGGGATACATTTTTCTTGTAATGTTGAGAGTGCTTTTGGTTGATTATGGGAATGAAAGCATGATGTTTTAAGGTTAAAATTGCTTCTTGTGCGAAGTTGTGAAACCTTAAGTGGGCAGCTTTGAGATTGACATTTGCTTTCATTAAATTGGTAATAATCAAGCTATTCTTTACTTGGTTAAAGTGTTGGGCTTACTCCTTTGTTGATGATTTGAAAAGTTGTTTTGTGCTATTGTGATTTGAGTTGGTGGATGCTTTTTGTTCAAACAATATTGGAGAGAAAAGGAGTTCTACTTGTTTCCTTTTCTAATGTTGATTGTGAAATGCTTCAAGGTTGTGTTTTGAGTTGAATGGTGTTGATTGAACCTTGTTTGGTGAGCAATGTTGTTGAAGCCCTAATTGATGGTGAAAAGAACATGAGTATCATTGTTATGTGATTATTTGCATAGTTGGCAATTATTGGAGTTTCATGTTCTTGAAAGAAAGCCTATCCTATCCATTTCAGATATTGAGTTGAGTTTTTAGATTTGAGATTGAGTTTGAGCTGAGTTGATTTGAGTTGAGTTTTGAGATTGGGAGTTGAGTATAGAACATATTTAGTCTCTAAAAATTCTCTTTATGCTTCTATGAGTTTAAAAAATCACATTGGGTCTCTAACAATTCACCTTGTGATTTCCTACTAAGAAAGTTTTTTTCTTGGTGAGCTTGCTGAGTTTTGGTCAGGTTTCGATGGGGACTTGTGAGCAGTCTTGGACAGGTTTCGGTGGGGACTTGTGAGTAGTTTTGGATAGGTTTCGATGGGGACTTATGAGCATATTTGGATAGGTCCTAGCAGAGGACTTATGAGCTGATTTTTGATAGTTCTATCAGAGAACTTGAGGACAGAGGTGCACTGGTTCTTTGAGAAGAACCTGAGGACAGATTTGGCAAGTCTTTGAGAAGGCTTGTGTGCAGAGGATTGATTTGTTCAAGCTTAAGCATTGGACAGATCTGATAGACAGAGGAAGACTTGTACTATACTGACTGACTGTGTTTGGTATAGGTTGCTGAGCTGCTATGGATGTGATCATAGAAGGTAGAGGTCTCTTAGGCTAAGCATTGAGGATAGGAGGTCTTCGATGGAAAGGAGTTCCATGTGCTAGCAAGAGGTAGAGGTAGTTGATCTTCTGAGGGATCATTTCTAGAGCAGAGGGGAAGGTATCTCCTTTGAGCAGAGGCTCATAAATTTTGATTAGGGGAAGGTATCTCCTTTGGGCCAAGGCTCATAAACATTGTAATTGGGAAGGATTCCCAAAGAACTTTGAGATAAATTTTAGAGAAAAGTTTTGTGGACGTAGCCCAGCCATTTTTGGTGAACCACGTTAAAATTGGGGTCACTTTGTGGATGATATTGTGCATTGCTTTGATATTGCTTTACTATTTTGAAGTAGAAAGGAAAAAATAAAAAGAGGTCTTATACTATTCACCCCCCCTCTCAGTATAAGCTTGTGTTCTTCATTGTATTTTCTTGGACCCTTATTATTCATTCTCACAAAGATAGCCTCTTCTTCACTACTTGATTCATCACTTAATTATTGTTCTTTATCCTTTTTATTCTTTGAAGCTTTGAATGTTGCCTCTCTTTTTGATGTTTGTTCTTTTTTTGTCCCCATCTCATAGGCTATGAGAATTCCATGTAGATCATCCATGCTTAAAGTTTTGATATCCTTCATCTCTTCTATTACTGAAACATTTGCATCATAACTCATAGGGAGTGACCTCAATATTTTTTGAATAATAGTAGATTCCTCAATATTTTTCCAAGTCCACAAATAGAGTTGACAACCTCATAAACATGAAGTATATACATAGAAATATTTTCATCATATTTCATCTTCAAGTCTTCAAAATTCCTTCTCTGTGTTTGAAGTTTTGCCATTTTGACCTTGTTGTCTCCTTCATATGTTCTTTGTAACTTATCCCACATTTATTTTGTTGAAGTACATTGCATAAATTTTATAAACTCTGATTCATATAACCCACTCAAAATTACATCCATTTCCTTGGCATTATCTTCATATCATTTTTTACCACTTGCATCTATAGGAGGAGTTGTAGAGGGTGTGAATCCATTTTCAACATATTGCCATGTATCATATCCATGTGCCATCAAATAAGTCTTCATCCTCACACTCCATAAAGCATAGTTAGTCCCATAAAATAATGTAGCCTTATTTGATGAAAACCCATCCTTATGAGCCACATGTATTCCTGTAAGATCTTCCTTCAAGGTGTTAGGATTTCACGAAGGAAATTGATTTGATACCAATTGAAGAAAATAAGCTTATACTGATAGGGGGGTGAACAGTATAAGATAAAACTTTTTACTTTTCTTTCCAAAGTAGTATTATCCAATATTATCAATTGCAATAGTAAAATAATGCATCGATCATGAAACACATAAGATACACAGATTTAACGTGGTTCACCCAATGTGGGCTATCTTATACATTTTCTCAACAAGTCTCACGGAAACCAATTCTCTATTACAATGTTTATGGGCACTAATCCAAACGATACACCAATCCCCTATGCTCAAGTTTATGGACCTCTATCCACAGGAGACACCAATCCCCTTTGCTCTGGTTCATGGACCTATATCCATAGGAGAAACCAATCCCCTTTTCTATGGTTCATGGACCTCTATCCATGGGAGACACCAATCCTCTTTGCTCTGGTTCATGTACCTCTATCCATAGGAGACATCAATCCCCTTTACTCTGGTTCACAAGCCTCTATCCATAAGAGACACCAATCTCATTTGATCTAGTTTGTGGACCTCTATCCATAGGAGACACTAATTCCATTTGCTCTAGTTTGTGGACCTCTTTCCATAGGAGACACCAATCTCCTTTGCTCAAATATACTTCAATCCTGCTCAAAAGGCTTGCTCATATCTACCTCAAGCCTACTCACAAGGCTTACTCAAATATTCTCACTAAAACCTGCTCAAATATGCTCCAAGCCTACACACAAGTCTTGGTCAAATATGATACAAGCCTACACACAAGTCTTGGTAAAATTTTCTCACCAAAGCCTACTAAAATTTACTCCAAGCCTACACACAAGGCTTTCTAAAATCTACACTCCAAACCTGCTCAATCCACTCCAAGCCTAAACATAAGTCTTGCTCAAATATTCTTACCAAACCTATCAAATTTGCTCCAAGCTTACACACAAGTCTTGCTCATGAAAACCTACTCTCAACTCTGCTCAAATATGCTCCAAGTCTATACACAAGGCTTGCTCAAATCTGCTCATCAAAACCTACTCAAATTTGCTCTCATATCCTGCTCATATATTGTATACAAATAATGTTTATCTATTACATAATGATGTCATCAAGTTCTTTATCTAATATTCAATGTGCTTTCTTCAACTACAGTAGTTTAGACATATTCTACCTAGAATTCGTTTAACCTCTTGAACATATAGAGAATTATATGCACTAAAAAATGCTCAATATGTTGTTCACATATGTTAAGTATATCACTTTCACATGTCTCACATTTATTGCATTCTAAAGGTAGCTCTAGTCTAACACTTGATAACTAACCTGGTTATTGCTGAGTTATACCTTACTTCAAAACCAATCACAATGCACAAGTCCTTCTCATCTACTCACAAAATCAATCATGAATAATACACAAGTCTATTCTTTTCATCTACTCACAAATTCAATCATGAAGATGCACAAATTTGCTTTCACAAAATTGATCTATAAATCTTGCACTTTCATTTCAAATATCACACAAAATTAACTCTCAAAACTGATATATAAGTTTCATAGATGTATTTCCAATTTCAAACACAACTAATGCACATCCTTGATCTCAAACCCTTGCACATATATTCCCAATTTCATTCAAGCAATTGCACAATCAATCAGTCCTTATGCCTCAAAATATATGACAACTCAATATATTTTCTTAAACCAAAAACCACCTAGAGGAGTTAGATCACCATACCTCTAAAATTTCCTTGATGATGATTTACCTTCAAAATTTGTCTTAACAAAATAATTTTATATTTTAGTGCCACTTCAAGAACTAGTTAGCAAATCTCCTTTTCAAATCATTCACATTAACCTTCCCAAAAATGTGCACAATAAAGCTTTAAAAATAATACCTTATATCTCCTTTAAAATATGCAATATTACAACTTTCAAAAAATCCACAATACACCTTATATCCCCTTTTCTAACATGCAAAAATCACACTTTTCAAACAATACCAAACACACCTTGTATCTAATTTTCACATGCCAAAAATTACACTTTCAACTAGTCCTTAATACACCTTATAACTCCTTTTCTTAGATAAAATAAAAATAAAAATTTCCCTTTGTTTAATAAAAAACTAACCAATGAATATCTCCTTCTCTCACATTTTTTTGTCATTATTTTAATCAACACAAGGCCAAAAAATTGTATCATTTCATAAAAATTTAAATCAAAATTTTGGTGCCCATACCTCAACCAACAATCCCTACGAGCGCAAGGAGAATCAAAACCATGACCTCTACAAATGTAGCATCCAAGCCAAGGTTTGATAACTAGTCGAGATACCCCAGAGGGTAGTAACCACAATACAACATGAAATATTTGAAGCACTCTTTTATCCAAAAGTGTTTTTCCACTTTGCCAAGCAAAATAGAACCTGGCCGAATTTGACCCTGTGATCTTCCTGCCCCTAGTGCCTTAGAACTAGCTTAGCGACAAACTGGGATAGCCACCCAGTTTAAACAAAATATGCAGCACTACCAATTTGTCTCGTTCATCGCAATATCTGAGGCAATAAAACACGTCAAAACTGGCACCAGTGAGTTTCAAACCTCACACCTTCTTCCTCTCAATGACTTGCCACAAGTCAAACCATCACTTGGGCTACCTTGGTGGATGACATCAAGGAACTGCGCTTCTCATCCTTATTTTCTGTAATTCGCACTCATCGTAATGAATGATATTCAAATGCACATTCTTCAACCTTATCCAAAACAATGTTTAGTGCATTATTAATATGCATATTGCCTCCTTTCACAATGACATCAACACTCATATTTTGATTTTTGATTTTTTACTTTCATATAGCCTCTAATAAATTTTGGCGCTCTTTCTTTTTAAGACTTCTTTTGATTTTAATATTTTAAATATAAAAGATTAAAAAATTATAATCTTTAAACCTTTGGCCTTTGGAAATAAATCTGTCTTCAAATATTGGCCTCCTCTTATGGTATTTAAATATTTTATAAGAAATTATAGTAAAACCTTTTAAACCTTGTCCTTCTTCATAATATTTAAATTTGACATTTAAATATTATTAATCCTTATCTTAGAAAAATACTTTGGAGATATACCTTGCTTTTGAATTTTATCCATTGCTTTCTTTTCATAAAAACCATGGGAAATATTTTTGCCTTGACTATCATGCACCTTTGACATCAATGACAACTCAATATTTCGAACAAATTATATACATTTGCATGTAGTCCACATGTACGTAAGTCATAGGATAAGATAGATGAAGAGTCATGGGTAGAGTAAAGGTAAATGTACATATCTTCCTATATAGATATGCCTTTGAGTGGTAGAGAGAGTGAGAGTGCTAGAGATAGATAGAGTGTGAGATAGATAATGTTACTATAGTGAGTAATGAGTAGGTACAATGTAGTTATTTAAAAATTTTGGAGTGTTCAATTCCTCCATTATATTGCATTGTACTATTTTTGTGATATTTTATTAATGGCATATTACTAAGTTATTGCAGAAGTTTATCTCATTATTTTCCTGCATATTATAGTACCATTATCATATAGTTATCATAGCTTACTTATTTCAAATCTTGTGGTTGCATTTACTTCAATATACATTCTCAAAAGCTAACAATGGTATCAGAGCACATGGTAGATCAATATGAAATAGGGAGAGCCATAAGAGAGATTTAGAGGAGATAAAAAATCTCATTTTTAGAATTTTTGAAAATACAATTGGTTGAAGTCTTTCTACAGAGTTGCATAAATACTTGTGAAGACTGGGACTCAACATTGATTCCACTAGATTGGCAAATCAACTAGTGAAGATTTATTATCTCTATATTTAGAGTTTCTTTCATTACATTCCTAATTATTTGTTGCAAGAAAAGTAGATTCAAATAAATTTGGGAAGCTTCCTACAAAGAGCTAGGAAGAATATCTTCCTTGAAATTAATCTAGTACTGGAAGCAACAAATGAACAATTTAATATATGGATGCCTAAACAAAAGGTACCATTACCTCTATTGTAGAAGAGAGAAAGGCCAGAGGAGCCATATTGTAGATTGAGGAAGAAGAGACTCCAAAGAAGAGTCTAGGAGAATATTGGAGGTTGGTGATCTCCATTGAATATTGAAGCCTGTAGATTGCATATTAAAGGTGGAAGAGAAACAAATCTAAGAATTTTAAGGGACCTACAAGAGGTCCCATTGAAGAACTTTCAATTTTAGAAGATTGATGATGGAGAATGACTAGCAAATGTCATATTCCATATTCTAAAAGAATCATATTTTAGAGATCCAAGAAGGAGATCTCATTGCAAAACCTTCCATAGTTGAATATTGAAGAAAATATCTCATTGAAAAGACCAGAGAAGCTATAATATTGAAGATCCTAGAGAAGAGGTCTCAAGGAGAAAGGAGAAGGTCAGGAAAGCCTTATTACCAAGTTTGAGAAGACCATTGAAGCATATTTTAGAGAATATCATTAAAGGAGTTCCTAGGAGAACCCATTGGATAAATTTACTAGCCAGGAGGAGTTCCTAATAGAGTAGAATTTGTGATAATTACTGCCATCCAAAAACAAGCCCAAAAGGAGAAGAATTTGGCAAGGAGTTTTTGATATTTTTTAGGAGAATAGTGAAGACCTCAAGATAGTCATAATATTTAGAAGAAGGCCACTAAATAGGCCAATATTGAAGCTATAATTCAACAAGGAGGTTGAAGGAGAAAGGAGATTGAGAAGCCACCAAATCTGAGAGATTTGGGGGTTTCCATTGGAGGCTTGAAGGATATTTTAGAGATAGGAGGTTTTCGAATTTACAATAGAAAATTGTAGGTCTCTAGGAGATAAATCTCAATTATGATTTGGAGGAGTTTCCTACCAAATTTGGGAGATTCATTGATAGCATTTTGAAGGAGAAAGTGACTACAAAAATGTAGCGATTCGGGCATCATTATGAGCTGCAAAATTTCAGATTTCAAGAGAGCATCATGAAGGATAGTCAAAGCCACCAAACTATAGTTTTAGGGCAACAAGTTAGAGGGTTTCAAATCTTTAAATAGGTGAGATAAAGAGCTATTTCAAAAAGCAAGGAATATCCGTGATTCCATCCATTACAAGGTAACATTTAGGTGAATCTATTCACCAATATTTCCATCATCTACAAAGGTCATTGAGGTAAGCAAATTTGGTGCAAAAAGTTCATTACTTGAACATTACTTATTCAGTTCATTATTAAGTTTCGTTAAGCACCATATTAAAGTTTAAAATTTGCAAGGAGAAGGTTGCATATTTAATTCTTTAAGGGAGCACAAAAAATAGTTTCTTATAAGGATAATACCTACACATCAAAAATAGGAGTTAGATATATTTCAAGAGAAAGAAAAATATCAACATCCTATATTTTAATGAAAACAAAGAAGACATTACTCTTAAGTGAAGGTTGCATAGATTAAGAGTTCATTTACAGGAGCAATAAGGAGATATTACTATTGCATCATAATAGTTATTAAAGGTGCATTAAGTATTCAAGTTAAGGTGAAAATTAGTGCAAATTTAAGCCATCCAAAAGGGTATTTTAGTTGCATGATTAAAATATTGGATTCATTATTGCTAAGTTAACCAAGCAAAGGATATAGAGGAGTAAGTTATATAGTAAGGAGGGCAACTTCAAATCACCATTTTCCACCAAGGAGTAGAGCAAGTAGCCACCTCATCAAGGAAGAAAGAAATCTTGCAAAAGGAGATTTAAAGACTTCAAAACTTTGGTGCAAGTTAGGGTATTTTATTCTAACTATTTGCATTACATTATTGCACTATATCTCTCTTGTCCTACACAACAAAGGAGGACAAAAGATAGAGTGTCTCAAAGACACTAAAAAAACAAGAATCATATGTCTACAAAATTATCAAATCATAAAGTTTTTAAAGCAAACTTTAAGCAAGGAAGGAGAGTCGTTGAAGGGTTAAAATTTACAAGTTTCAAGGTGTCAAAAGACACAAAATCTATCACCAAATTGAGAATATAAAAGCAACATCAACCTACAATATCAAAGCCTATATAAGGTAGCCTTAAATCCATCACAAGTCCAGTGTAAAGCAAGGATAATATCATTAAGGATAAATAAGTGCAAGGTACAAGACTAAAGTTTATATAGTTTAAAAAAAATCAAGGTGAAAACAAAGGTATATTACCCAAGCAATAGATGAACCACTAGCTAAGAAGAATTATCACCTAAGAGGGCAATTTTGAAGTTCCATAGAACCACCATTGTTGGAGTAAAATTTTCACCACAAAGGCCAGTATTGGAGCACCATAGAACCACCATAGCTAGAGCCAACTTCATGGGAGAACAACATCACCATTTGCTTGAGAGAAAGCATTGAATACAAGACTCATAGTGCATTTATTGGCAAGAAGTATTCAGAGAATAAAATATGTTGAAGATATTGTTACATGCAAGGTAAAGGAGTTTCACTTGTAATCTAGAGCCAAGGCATCTTGTGCCACTTGGAACAACAAAAGAAAGTGCCTCATATTAATTCTAATACTTGCACATGAATGGAGCACCCATGACAAAGTAATGCCCATTTTGAGAATTGAAATAATAATTTAAAATCTAGAATGAATCATAATTATTGTAAGGAAGATAAGAGCACTCATCAAGAACATAACCAACATTCATCCAATAAACGTATGCGCCATGACAAAAATATCAAGAAGGAACATTTATTAAAGTACCTAAGTCTAAGTGGAAATATAGAGAATAGAAGGCACGTAGTCAAGAATTAAATAAGGGAGTCAAAGTATCATCAATAAGGTGAAGAAAACATCCATGAACATTGTTTGATCACTACCATACACAAGAGATCAGAAATGCATGATTGGATTAAAGAGTCACGCCATAGACCAATCAACTTGCACAATACACTTTACAAGGAAGGTAAAAAATTTACATTATTTAATAGTTGTTTTCCTAATTTTAGGGAGTTATGAGGTGCCTAATACAAGGTTGAAAGTTAGTGCATTGAAATATCAAACTCAAAAAGTAAGAAAACAATTTTAGCAAAGGAAGCATATCTTAGAAGATATTATAAATTGCTTGAGATTTAGACATTACAATATTTGCAAATAATTAATTTAGGAGATATAAGGTTTTCAACATTGTAAAAATTGAAATATTAATTTGCAAATATTATTATTTTCTAAAATTTTAAATTAGGGAGTTATAAGGTATACTACTTCAAATTTTAGTTTCTTGGAATTTAGAAAACTAAACCATTAAAAAGTGAAGATTAAAGGATCAAAACCATTATTTTATTAGAAGTTGGAAATTGCATTTTACATTAGTCTCTTACATTAATTTATGATACATTAATCCAACTAAAAGGTCTTGAAGGAAAATAACCTTATTAAAACTTGAAGGTGAATCACTATTTATCTTTAGCTTTCTACTTACTAATAAATAGGGAGATATAAGGTAATACATTAAAGTTGAACATTAGGGAGTCAAAAGGGATTCAACTTAAACGAAGAAAGTTAAGCATACTTTAAAGATCCATAGTGCATTTAAATACTTGCTAGATAGAAGGCATTTTACAAAATTTATAAAATTGAAAAGTTCTTAGCAATATTGATCATATAATCAATTTACTTGAGAGAGATAAAGCATTCTATAAATTTAAGAATTAAAGAAGTTCATTAAGTTTGATCTCAACATATTAGGGAGTCATAAGGAAGTCAACCTCAAAGGATTAGAACCTTCAAAGCTAAAGAAATTATGGATATAAGAACAAGTAAACATATAACAGGAAATTCGTAATGGTTTGATCACCTTGAAGTCACAAATATTTTTTATTTGAAAGAGCTAATTACAAACCTCATTTTAGTAACCAAACTAATTGAAAGTAGATATATGGTAGAATTCAAGTATAAAATAGAAGCTATAAGACCTATTAATAATGGTACATATGCTCTAGATTCATTTGTATTCACACAAGATATTGTTTTTCAATGAGTTTGTACATGTTTTCATGAGGGGTCCTAGTCCCCTCATACTAAGTGGGGTTTGAACCTTGACAATATCAAAGAGAGGCCAAAGCCTTTACCACTATAGTAATCTTGTAACTCTTCACACAAGATATTGTTTTTCAAGATAACACTTATGGATTTTCAAAGAAATAAATTACAGGGAATGGGAAAGAAAAAATGGATCAATTGTGATCCAAAATTTACCTTCCATATTCGTACACAAGAATTAAAGAATGGAAGTGATGAAGAAAAATGTTCTAAATAGGAAAACAAAGGATAATATGATTCTAGGAACAAAGGAAAAAGAAAAATTCTTATACAAGAATTTGATGACTATGAAAGAGCTCAAGAAACTTGTAATCTTGAAGCCACAAATATTGAAATATACTAACCATTCATTTGATCAAGTATACAGGAAGGTAGCACATTGGAGAAAGTAGAAAATACTTATGATCTCCAAGAATAAATTAAACACTAAACCAGATCAAAGGTGACATGAAAACCAAACTAAATAAAAGAGAAGGATCAATTCAAGCTTAAGGATATTTGAAAGACGAAGCTCAAGAAAAAGATTAAATTCAAAGTCACTTGAAGAATGAAGACAAATATGAAGATCCATATTGAAGACTAAAGTATTAAATACCCAAATAATGTAATACAAGGAGGTGTTAGAGTATATTACATTATTGGGTACATGTCAATGTACCACCTTGGGTACATAACTAGAGTAGGAGTTTACTTTAGAGTAAAATTTGAGTTACTTCATCCAATGTAATAAATGCACAAGTGTTAGAATGTGCAATGATGTAAATTTGCATGTAGTCCATATGTACATGAGTCATAGGATAATATAGATGAAGATTCATGGGTAGAGGAAAGGCCAAGGCACACATTTTCCTATATATATATATATTTGAATGATAGATATAGTGAGAGTGGTAGAGATAGAGTGTGAGAGAGACAATCTTACTATAGTGAGTAATGAGTAGGTACAATGTAGTTATTCATTAAAAATATTGGAGTGTTAAAATCCTCCATTATATTACATTGTATTATTTTTGTGAGCTTTCATTAATGATATATTATGAATTATTACAAAAGTTTATCTCATTTTTTTCTTGCATATTATAGTGCCATTATTATTTTTGATCGGTAGAAAAAAAAAATTGTTGTAGTGTATGGGTTTTGATAGGATCCCCAAAAACTTAATACATCAAAAACGAAAAAAAATTACATCAGGATTATTAGCCGTCTTAACATAGTCTACTACAATATTTACAGATTTCAAAAAATGAAAATTATAGGGCCATAGAAATCAGGGGGATGGTCCCACCCCTATGGATGATTCCATATCATGGGAAGACCCTATGAACCAGGGAGATCCTTTAGTTATTGTCATAGGTGGTGCACGAGTCCACTATATCATTGAAGATGGTACTGAGCTACAAGTGGGTAGCCTCCAAATTGTTTACCACCTGCTAGATGACTATCCACTAGGACTTGAATGCTTTAGCAACCGCAAAGAGGGTGGTCGTAGAACTATTCAAATGGTTGAGGATCACAGAAAAAAGGGTAATTTTTTTGAAAGAAATTATTGTTGGTCCTTGAGGATAAGTGGTATAAATATTCATGTCCACCTGAACTAGATCCTTGACAGGGGTGAATCATGAGTTTTGTGCAGTTCAATGGGTCTAACTGGGGAAATGGACTTCACTTTGAGTTTCTTGAGATGTGGAGAGGCTCTCGGGGTGGAAAGGCCCTAATTCAGGAATTTAGAAGAAGAGCATTTGACTGTTCCTAGTTTGAGTTCAAAACCCTCCAAGACTTCAATTTTGACCATAGTAGCAACAAGGGTGTGAAATTTAGGGTTCGAGTCATCACTAGGGACCTCCTGTATATCAGTTTTAGTACTGGAATTGCTAGTAGACTTGGTAGGGGTTGGGTAACAAGGGGGACAGGAAGGTGAGGGGTCAATTTGAATAGGGCTAGGGGGAGTTGGTTGGGAGGGGCCAGGGGTAGAGGGTCCCTAGGTGGAAGAGCCAAGGGAAGCGTAGGGGGGAGATCCAAGGGGGGATGGGGAGAAAGAGGGCTAGGGGTAGTAGAGGGTACGAGGGTTGAAGGGATGACCATGATGAGGGTATTCCTCCCAAAATCATCTAAAACATGCTTGTAAATAATATAATGGAGGCCCTGGTGAATGACATAGTGGGATTTACCTGATTGAATATTAGAAATAAAAATCTTAATGGAACGAAACAAATAATCAGGGATATTGATTTTATGGTTGCCACAAAAATGGTTGAGGAATGCAATGTGAAAAATTCTGAGGGTGCAATCAATTTTATCTACTATGAAAAATTTGAGAATCAAGATCATAACACGATCCCAAGGAGTAGAAATTTTGGTTCGTTCCACTCCTCCATCAGTAGTAATAATATCCTTACCTTTTTCAGGGAAAAACACCAGTTTTGACACCATGAAACTTATCCCTTTGAACACTTCTCCCATCCATTGAAAATCTTGTCACCTTAGCAAGCAACCACACATTGATGGTGAACTCAAGGCCACACACAGTGACCTGTACATCATTCTAGTAGTTAACAATAGTGTGTGTGATATCTTCTTCATTACCAGTAAACTTTTTAAGGAAAGGGATGTAGGGTTAGAGGATATCCTCGACCATAGGGTCAAGGTGAAGGGTGGAAGGCTTGATAATTGCCATAGGAGAATTGGCTCTGGGGAGTAAGGCCTCAAAATGAACAATATGCTGGTAGGACTTAGCAAACTTGAAAGGATTTGAACACCAAATTAAAAAAATGATTTGACCATCACACATGCCGAGGAAATCGGGGTAGGAAGTGCATTGGGACAGTGCATGATGCAGATGGTGGTGTTTAAAAAAATACAAAATCATTAGCATCTTTCTAGAACTGAGTGCCATTATCATAAAGTTATCATAGCTTATTTATTTCACATCTTGTGGTTGCATTTCCCTTAATATACATCCTTAAAAGGTAATAATTGCCTCAACCCACTTTGTAAAATATTTGATAGCAGTAATAATAAACTTATGATAGCCAAAATAAGCAAGGACAATTTTTCCAATGAGGTTAAAGCCCAATTGAGAAAATGCCATATAGATTGGATATGTTGTAAGACCTAAGATGGTAGATGTGTGAGATTAGCATACTACTAAAACTTGATGTATTTTTTGACATATGTACAACAATCATGCTCCATGGTGGACCAATAATAGCCCATGTAGACGATGCACTGGGTAATGGCTATGCCACTGAAGTGGCTACCACATGTACCATTATGGATGGACGTGAGGACATGATTAGCCTCATGTGAATCTAGGAAATACAAAAGGATTTCATTGTAGCTACGTTTATAAACAATGTCTCCTAGTAAAGTGAAATGAAATACTTTTTGTTTGAATGTGCACTTACAAGTGTGAGGTAAATCTGGTAGAAGAATGCCTAGCTTGATATAATCCTTGATTTGGGAAAACCAAGGGTTACAATACTTAGATTGAATAAAATTAATTCCCACATCATCAAGGGAAGTTGGTAGGGAGATGGATGATTTGTGAAGAATTTGGACATGCACATGAGTGATTTCATCATTCAAATTTTGTGGTATTAAGGAACTGAGAGAAGCCATTGTTTTGGAAAAATGATTAGTAGACCATGAAGACGCACTAATTTCACACCACTCAAATTAAGCGAGCAATTTATCAATGACTTGCTTGTATTTTTGAAGCATGAGGTATCAATATTGGTAAATACCCTTTACTTGATTGACGATGAGTAGAGAATCACCAAATATTTATAATATTTGGATGCACACAGCAAGTGTTTTTTAATGCTAAGAATAAGCACTTCATATTTGACATTGTTATTTGTGCAAGGAAAGACTAATTTAAATGGGAATGGGAGTGAGGCCCCTTGTTGTGTAAAGAAAACAATCCTTGTGTTGCTTCCTCATTCGTAGTGAGATCCATAAAAGAAGAGGGTCATGTAGCATAGAACACTGAGTCATTAAGAAGCTTGATGATAAGATATTTATCACTAGGTAAAGGATCCTCTACAAGATGATCAATGATGACTTGGCATTTAATAGATTTTTGACTGATATGTTTGATATCGAATTCAGTTTGCAACATGATCCATTTGGTTGTGTAGCTATTATTATATATTCTATCCATCGTGTATATTATTGGATTGTCATGAGCTACAATGAAAGTTGTATGATTTAACATGTAATGGTGCAACTTCTTGTGGCAATGACTATCATAAGGTAATTTTTTTCATGTAAGTGTATTGTGCTTCATAGATTACTAATGTGTGATTTATGTAATAGATAGATTGTTCTTGGCTAACCTCATTTTTTTGGGCCAATAGTGTTCCTAATACAACATATATGGTGAACATGTACAGATAGAAAGAAAAATCATGGCAAGGTGGAGATAATACAATCAAATAAGTGAGCTAGGTATTGATAGCATCAAAGGTAGCTTGACACTCATGGTCTTCTTAGCCTCAGAGAGCAACTTCCTTTGTTTTTTTTTTCCAAAGGGTGCACAAGGTGGTGCATCCAAAAATAAGCCTATGCACTCCACTCTTCAGTGGAATGCATGAAATTCCCAAGGGTATGCAAACATATATGCCCCAAGTCAGGTCTACACACTCTATAAGTAGAGTCTGTGAAAGTATCTTCGGGTGCACGAAGCCGTGCACCTGACCTTGGTCTATGTGCTCCATTGGAGAATGGAGCACACAAGAGCATCTAATGGGCACATAACTTTGTGTAGCCTTATTTGATTCCACGTACTCCACTTTCAAGTGGATCACGCGAAAGTCCTTATAGGTGCATAAGGTTGTGTGCCTATCTAGAGTGAGTGCACTCCATTGTAAAATGGAGGGCACAAAAATTCTTAAGGGTATGCAACTTCTCACACCCTTGTCATGCCCATGCACTCCACTCCCTTGGATCATGTGATAATTTTTTGGGAACACAAGGTCGTGTGCCCAGCCCCCAGTCTACGCACTCCACTCCCAAGTGGGGCACGCAAAGTCTCAAAGGGTGCATAAGTCCATGCACCCTGAGTTGTATCCATGTGCTCCACTCCAATGGAGCACATGAGGGTCTAGTTGGGTGTATGAAGTCATGCACATACCTTTGTTTTCATCCACTCCACTAAAGGGTGGAGCGCATAAGGGTCTTGAGGGTGCACAGGTCTTTTGTGCCCAATTATGGTACGTGCACTCCACTCCCTTGGAGAGTACAAAATTTTTGTAGGTGCATAAGATGCACCCGATTTGAGGTCCGTGCACTCCATTGCCCTAATAGAGTGCATAAATTTTTGTAATCTATGCACCCAGTCCTGTCTAAAGCACACAAATATTTAATGAGGCACATATTTCATGCACTCATCCCAAGAAGCTATGTGCCTCGCTTGAGTGCACCCTGTATGAGCTATTCAAAATACGTGATGTGGCCTAAGGTCCCTTCGCACTATAATACAATCAAGAGTGTGTAAAATATAGCTAATATAAAGCCAACAAGGAAAGTGATGTGGTATGATCAGCTCCATGGTACGACCAGTCATCAAGTCCTTATGAATGAAAAAGCATGTGCCCCACCTAAGCAAATTAAATGCAGGCTCTTTAAATGGAAGGTGGTAGAATTTCCCCTGTACCATTAGCATAAACATTCATGTAGAGTGCATTGCCAATGAGGTCAAGCGTGTTTCTTTGAAACCCTCTTCTTTGTCTATAAAGACACGTTATAATGACTTTCACCAACGTGGCTACAACAAGAGTGCCCAATGTTAAGACCCAAATTGGGAGAATTATCAAGGTATGGCAAATTACCAGAAGGGTAGGGAGAGCCTAGGAACCAAAGGTACTAACTAATTTGCCTAATTCAGGTAGGGATATTATAGTAGACCAATAGTGAGATGTGGAAGGAGTAATAATATATAGTTTTGATCCTATTGAGGAAGACAACCAATGCCACCCCACGTTATTAAGGAGTCTATTTATGAGGGTGCAATGGGATAGTAGTGAGCCAAACTCAGTTTGCAAAAAATGAAACACCAACATGGGATGGATAACTTACCTGAGGGTGTACCACTCCTCATACCTCCTAGAATGGTTAGTAGTGACCTACGAATCCAAAAGAAAAATGATTTACAACCACAGGAATCAAGTCATGGCCATGTTAACAACCGATAGAATTGGGTGGGTGTTCGGGCTCGCTACAGCCCTGTGGGTCCTAGAATTTCACATGCTCACCCTCTAGGAAAATTACATGTTGAACACTACATTCCTAGATATGCTCTTAAAGAAAGGTAAACATAAGTCTTCTGGGTTCCCAATTCACAAGTTCCTCCTTAGGCCCTAGGTACAAGATTATATAGATATGATCAACCTGATGTTGGGCATAAATAATCTAGATCATATTACAAAGGATATTATATTCTTGATTATCCAGTGCAATAGGACATATAAAATACCTCTCTATCAATAGGAGGATGTCATTAGTGACAACATGGATAGAGAACTAGTGAAATTATAGGCAGCCATACTAGCTGATAAAGAAAAGCTTCCCCCATTTTTCTATTACTCTGGTTTAGCACAATTTAATAAATATTTGGTGATTCTATTGGGAGGAGTAACTACTACTGCTATCTAGGATGCACTGCTATGTATACAATAAGGGTGTTCAAGTTATGCAACCTTCTTTAGGAACGTCCTCCCAATGGTACACACCCACCTGTGTGACATTTAACCTGATAGACTTAGGGTCAAAGTGAGAAACTTTTTACATGAAGCCAGGGTATGAGATTTCTTCTATACAAAATAATTCTCTTATATCAGGATATATGGTTCTAAATTTCCCCCAAAGGCATTACCAAAGCACTGTCCTACCTCTATAGCTATCCTGGAGATAACCCAATAGATTGCCAAGGAGGTGAAAATTAGACTCCTTAGAAAGAAGGGGAGTATATCGTGGCTGATGAGGCCTAGAAATACCTCATTTTTACACTATGTTTGACATATAAAAACTGCCATATTACTAAACATGACAAAGTTAATTGCCAAATAGTTGATTAGAATATATATTTGTTAAGTGTTTGCATGATTTTATGTTAAGAACATTATATCTCTGTTTTTGACTATTTTCAGCATTTTGTGACTATTTTTGCTTGATTAAATAGCAAATAAAATATGTATTTCAATTAGCCAAATGTTGTATGTTGAGTAAAGGAGGCCCTATGATGTTTTGTCATTGTTGTCAACACAATCTAGGTATACTTGTAAAAGGTCAAAAATGAGTATCATGTCAATTTTGGTGTCATACTATAGTAAAATTACATTCTGATGGCATGAACAGATTCCTCTCATCAAGAACTACAACTTTACTTTTTGAAGCAAGTCAATCCGAGCTGTAGATAAAAATTTATGAAGGTTACATCATTCTGGAAGTTCATGCCTTAGTCTTTTCTAGAGCTATTAACAGGTGCAAATCTATGTTAAGGGGAACATTGGTGGATCTACTGGGAATGATCCAAAGTGAGTTAAGGTACCAAATTCATACCAATGGTACTTCATAGTAGAGAGAACACATGACCCAAATTTTAAGGCATATGGACAAGTAATCTGGAAGTTATGGGGCCCACAAAATGATAGTTTCACACTTTTTGACAGCTAGAAATTTTGGTGAAAATATGTGTTAGAGGCCAACTTGACAGTGATGTTGGGAGCAACTCCTGAAGATTTAAGAGCTAAAAATCGAACCAAGTGTATTTCATACAACCAAGAACATGTGGATACAATTTGGTATACATTGGAGTTACGAGGCACAAGTTATGAGCACTCCAAAAGGGCAAGTTGGGCATGTTTTGACAGTTGGAAAAATAGGTGATAGTCCATACAAATTCCAGCCACTTGTCACTATGAAGGAAGGCATGGAATTTACCAAGGAGAAAGGGTGAAGTCAGTTGGATTTACCTCCTGGGAGCTGGATTTATAGGCCTACATGGAAGCAGCAACCAAAACCAACATCTTGAGGACGTTCTGAGCTTAAGTTGCATCTACAACCAGTTATTCCGAAGATCTTCGAAATAACTAGGGAAAAGGCTTCTATTTGAATTTCTATGGTTTCCAAGAAGTTGAAAAGGTAACTTAAGGTTGAGGGAAGATAGGGAAAGTATCCTACAACTGTCCCCACCATTCCTTGCCGACCAAAAGACAACTCACAAGGAAGTCAACTAATGCAACTTACTTTGTCCTGAAATAGACCCAGAATAGTTGCAGCATAATAGGCAAATAAGTTGCAAGATAGAAATGACATATTTTGAAGTGGAGAAATGTGTGCAAGATATTTCTAAGACTCCTCCAATGTACTCCTACCACTGAAGATGCTTTCTAAGGGCCAATGACTACTGTTGCAGCACAAACTATCTAAAATTACACTTATTTTCATATCTAGATTATTGGCAAATCACTGTAAAATAGCAAATAGGCTGATGTGAGCATGAGATATATTGTAATATTTTATTATAAATAACACAGCTCCCTTCTTGGTTGAGCTAAGGAGGAAGTAGAATAGAGGAGAGTAGTAGTAGCAACAAATAGGACTGTACAACAATTTTTTCAATAGTTTTGACAACAATAAAAGTGCAGTTCTTTTGTCAAATTCTGTTTTGATTGTTAATTAGTTAAGGAGTGTTTTTCACCTCCTTCTAGATCAGGAAGTATGGGCCCACTTTCAGATCTAGAAGGAGGATTTTTATGATAGGTTTTAATCTATAATTTTGTTGCAGTAGAATTAACAGATTGCTTGTCAGATTTACTTTTCTTGTTTTAAGTTTGTGTGATGTTATTTATATTTTCCATTATGTTTATATGTAGCATTTGTGTGTGTGTCAGCTGAAAAATTAGATTAGACATTTATTTCCCTTGTTTCCTCTGCTTTCCATGTTTCCTTATTTTTATGTTTCAACAACTTTTAATTTTTAGTAGATTTCATTTTGTTGTCAATTCCTATAGCAGAAGCTTGACGACCTTTTGTGGTAGGACATTGATAGGTGTTTTTATTTCCAAGCATCATTTCAATTCTACAAAAGTAAACTAGGTTTCAATTCTGTAAGTGTAATTTAGGATTTCATTTCAGTAACATTTCAATTTAGCAATTTCAATTCTGTTATTTCAATTCTACAAAAGTAGATTAGATTTCAATTCAGCAATTTCAATTCCTGCACTTGTAGTTAACTTTAATTTTCTGAACTTAGAATAAGTTTTCAATTTCTTCAAGTTTCCATTCTACAGATTAGGTTTAGTGTGACACCAAAAAGGCTAAACCAATCTGTTTCACCCAATAAATGCTTGAAATATGAATGCTTGAATTGTACTCTGCCCTAACCTTCTATCGTAGACAACCTTGGACACCACCCCAGATTGATAAATCATTGAGATTAAATGATGTGATTAATGACACTCATCATTTTGGCACCATTTTCGGGGATCACGGTGTTGTTAGAGGGTAAAAGCAATCAAATAATTATTATTGTGCTAAGTTGTGAAGTTCAGAGTAAAATCTGAATATAATAACTGGTATAAATAATAATTATTGATAGTTGCATTTCAGTCCATTTAGAAAACAAGCAAGAAACCACAGGGAGGTGATCTTCACACTTGGGGGGTTAAAATTGCTTATGTTTGAAATTCTTGATGAAAATTGAAAGAATTCATCATCCTCATTATCAGGAAACATAAGATCTCTTGAAAAATTTAGAGGAGCCATCTTCTAGTACTGCCCTTTTTATATCCATATCATCAGGGTAGTATAAATAAATTTGTACTAGGTGTTGGGAAGATATCATGGCAGATATACAAGACTATCCCTTGAACAAAACAACCATATCAGCTACTTGTAGCATTTGTTCACAGGGACATATCACTGATGAATGCCATTTACTTCCACAACTCAAAGATGCAAAATTTGTTGCCTAGTCTGAATTCTTCTCAAAGAGAGATCCCAACAACAACAAACAGGGCAAGTAAATCAACCACCACCTTCAGCCCAACCTATGGCCAATCTGAATAATACAAGACAGGTAACCCCTGTCTATGTAGTTGAATCTGGTAAAAAACCTATAGAAAATGTTATTGACTACAACAACATCCAACTATGCTCAAACAAGAACTTACCTGAGCTTGAAGAGATAAAAGTCAATGGAGATACACAAAAACCCTTTAGTATAGACACATAAAAATCAACCTTGGATAAAGGAGAAAAACTAGAAAATCTGCACATAGAAAAATTTACTTCCATTAGGGGTAAATTCTGTCCTCCTAGGAATGAAACAAATTGAAGTACAACCAAGAAAATTCTTGAACATTATTAGCTGGCTGACTTATGAACAAAAAGCAAAATTGTTTGTTGTTTTGAAATAATATTTCAATCCCTTTGCATGGAATTACAAGGGTATGTCAAGATTTCATCTTGATGTATGCACTTAACATCTTTGAGAATTGGTATTGAATTGTTTCAAGTACAAATTGACAAGATTTTGTAGATTAGGAGGCATGGACAACACTTGATTGAAGAAATTTTCAGATATGGAGCAATGTTTCTTTCTCCCATTGGTGATTCATGGAGGAAGTTAGTGGTGAATGGATATTGCCTTCGGGTATACCATGCACCATTAACTAAGGAGGAGTTCTTGAAGGAGAACAATTGGATGTATAGTATATGGAAGAAAATTTCTCTTCCATGTCAGATTTAGATTGATGATAAAAAGTTTGACAAAAAGAAAAAAAAAATACAAGAAAAGCAAAAGAGAATAATCTTGTTTGTGAACTTCATGGGCACAAGCAAGATAAGAGAAAAATTTGAAAAAAAAAGAGAAAAAAAAAAGAGGAAAAAGAGGAGAGAAAAAATTGTAGCAAAAGGCATGTCCCACAAAATGGGGATACATGAGGACAAGCATCAATTTTAGCATGGAGGAGGAACAATGAAGTCAGTACTTCATTTCTAGCAATAAGGAGTTAAATGATGACATAAGCAGATTCTTACTGCTCATCTAGAAAGGAAGGTTGCATCATTGTTGCAGATTTCAGCAGAAAAAGATGGTGTTTTCATACAAAGATTGACATGTTTTTGCAGAATAAGGATTGTTCTTATCCAAATAAGAGTGAGAGACATTCTCTCTCATTGTTGCCTCATGAGAGACATTCTCTTTTATTGAGGCACTTGAAAAAAAATGATAGAAGTTGGTTGAAAACCAGAAATGGCAGCCTCTTCTGATGAAAAAAAAGATGAAAAAAAATGAAAAAAATGAAAGAAAAAAAAGGAAAAAAATGAATAATTCAGTAGTGAAAACCTCCTTGAGGTGCTGCTGAGTTGGCTTGCATGAAAACCAGTTTTTCGACATGCATTGCCTTGTTGATCCACCCATTATTGTTCCACCATTGTACAAATCTCACACTGTACATGTGTATATTTATGTTTTCAGATAGCTTGCTAACAATCATCAAAAGCAGCTTGTAAGGTGCATGATCAATTTTTAGGACAACAAGGTATGTGTTTCTTGCATTTAAGTCATAGTAAGCATTTAGAATTTAGTATATGATAATCGGTATTTGGCATAAACTATTCATACAATATTGGCAAGTTAAAAATGGAACATGTTCAAAATGTCAAGAAACACCCCCTTCTGCCCTTAGTTGCATGGGAACTTCAAAACTATGGAAAATGCACCTAAAGATTATGTTTTACTACCACTACAATAAAATAACAATATACAAAATGAAGAATAGCATAGAGAGGGGATTTTTGATGGCTTACATACCCTAGAGATGGGTCCAGAATAGAATCTACAGCTAACTTTTGCATATGAGGTCATTTCTGCATTTTCTGATGCATCTTCGAAATAAGCAGGATATCTTCGGAATAAGTAGAAACTGTACCAAAATTGCTGAAAATGCTGCAGAATAGCAAAAAGAGTAGGGCACATCAAATATTGAGGTTCCTAAAGCTCAAAATCATCCCACCACAAGTAGTACATCCCTCCAAAAATATTCAAATTCAATTTTTTTGTCAATTTTGTTTCAAAGGTGCAAAAATAACAAAATAGACATGGAGTAAACAAAAGGATGGAGAAGGAATTTTTGATATTATGGAATGCTTACACACCCTAGATATGGTTCCACAACATAATCTGTAGCAAAATTTTGAAAAATATGCCATTTCTGCATTTTTTGATGCATCTTCGGAATAAACAAGCATATCTTCGAAATAAGCAGGATATCTTCGAAATAAGCAAAAACTATAGCAGAATTGCTGAAAATGCTGCAGAATAGCAAAAAGAGTAGGGTACATCAAATATTGAGGTTCCTAAGGCTCTACCACATGTAAGTACATCCCTCAAGCATTTCAAAATCAAAATTTTATCAATTTTGTTCAAAAGGTGCAAACAACAAAAATAGGCATTCAGGCTGAAATGTTGTTAAGAATAGAAAATTCCACCAGTAGTAGTGCATCTACCAAATATGGTTCCACAATAAGGCTATTGCAAGATGAATCACATGATATCAAGCCTTTAAGAGGTACCTTGCAACACTAAAACTTGTAGAAGGATAGAAAAAGAGTCAAAATTGTAGGAATTGCAAAAATTGCAATATTGAAGGATGAAAGTGTAGAAGTCAAAGAGTTGCAAGTTGAAAATAAAAAATATATATAAAAAAAGGAGAATAAAAAAAATGAAGAAAAGAAAAATTTGCAAATAAATTGAAAAAATTGCAAGGTTGTAGAAATTACAAAATGCTTGGTATAGTGCAGCAAGGAGAAATTTCTCAGGTAGCAGGTGGAAAAGGATGTTGTTCACAAGGGTAAAACCTGCATATTACTATGGCCTACTAGGATGCATGAGGGCATGCATCAGTTCAAGCTGGGGGGATGATGAGGCCTAGAAATGCCTCATTTTTACACTATGTTTGACATATAAAAACTGCCATATTACTAAACATGACAAAGTTAATTGCCAAATAGTTGATTAGAATATATATTTGTTAAGTGTTTGCATGATTTTATGTTAGGAACATTATATCTCTATTTTTGACTATTTTCAGCATTTTGTGATTGTTTTTGCTTGATTAAATAGCAAATAAAATATGTATTTCAATTAGCCAAATGTTGTATGTTGAGTAAAGGAGGCCCTATGATGTTTTTTCATTGTTGTCAACACAATCTAGGTATACTTGTAAAAGGTCAAAAATGAGTATCATGTCAATTCTGGTGTCATACTATAGTAAAATTACATTCTGATGGCATGAACAGATTCCTCTCATCAAGAACTACAACTTTTCTTTTTGAAGCAAGTCAATCCGAGCTGTAGATAAAAAGTTATGAAGGTTACATCATTCTGGAAGTTCATGCCTTAGTCTTTTCTAGAGTTGTTAACAGGTGCAAATATTCGTTAAGGGGAACATTGGCGGATCTACTAGGAATGATCCAAAGTGATTTAAGGTACCAAATTCATACCAATGGTACTTCATAGTAGATAGAACACATGACCTAAATTTGAAGGCATATGGACAAGTAATCTGGAAGTTATGGGGCCCACAAAATGACAGTTTCACACTTTTTGACAACTAGAAATTCTGGTGAAAAATCTATGTTAGAGGCCAACTTGACAACGATGCTGGGAGCAACTCCTGAAGATTTAAGAGCTAAAAATTGAACCAAGTGTATTTCATACAACCAAGAACACGTGGATACAATTTGGTATACATTGGAGTTACGAGGCACAAGTTATGAGCACTCCAAAAGGGCAGTTGGGCATGTTTTGACAGTTGGAAAAACAGGTGACAGTCCATACAAATTCCAGCCACCTATCACTATGAAGGAAGGCATGGAATTTACCAAGGAGAAAGGGTGAAGTCAGTTGGATTTACCTCTTAGGAGCTGGATTTACAGGCCTACATGGAAGCAGCAACCAAAACCAACATCTTGAGGACATTCTGAGCTTAAGTTGCATCTACAACCAGTTATTCCGAAGATCTTCGAAATAACAGGGGAAAGTGCTTCAGTTTGACTTTCTATGGTTTCCAAGTAGTTGAAAAGGTAACTTAAGGTTGAGGGAAGATAGGAAAAGTATCCTACAGCTTTCCCCACCATTCCTTGCTGACCAAAAGACACAACTCACAAGAAAGTCAACTAATGCAACTTACTTTGTCCTGAAATAGACCTAGAATAGTTGCAACATAATAGGAAAATAAGTTGCAAGATAGAAATGGCATATTTTGAAGTGGAGAAAGGTGTGCAAGATATTTCTAAGACTCCTCCAACGTACTCCTACCACTGAAGATGCTTTCTAAGGGCCAATGACTACTGCTGCAACACAAACTATCTAAAATTACACTTATTTCAGATCCAAAATTATTGGCAAATCACTGTAAAATAGCAAATAGGCTGATGTGAGCATGAGATATATTGTAATATTTTATTATAAATAACATATCTCCCTTCTTGGTTGAGCTAAGGAGGAAGTAGAATAGAGGAGAGTAGTAGTAGTAGCAAATAGGATAGTACAACAATTCTCTATAATAGTTTTTGACAGCAATAAAAGTGCAGTTCTTTTATCAAATTTTGTTCTGATTGTTAATTAGTTAAGGAGTATTTTTCCACCTCCTTCTAGATCAGGAAGTATGGGCCCACTTTCAGATCTAGAAGGAGGATTTTTATGACAGGTTTTAATCTGTAATTTTGCTACAACAGAATTAACAGATTGCTTGTCAGATTTACTTTTCTTGTTTTAAGTTTGTGTGATGTTATTTATATTTTCCATTATGCTTATATAAAGTATTATGTGTGTGTCAGCTGAAAAATTAGATTAGACATTTATTTCCCTTGTTTTCTCTACTTTCCATGTTTCCTTTTTTTTATGTTTCAACAACTTTCAATTTTTAGCAGATTTCATTTTGTTGTCAATTCCTATAGCAAAAGCTTGACGACCTTTTGTGGTAGGACATTGACAGGTGTTTTTAGCATAAGTTTCATTTCCAAGCATCATTTCAATTCTGCAAAAGTAAACTAGGTTTCAATTCTGCAAGTGTAATTTAGGATTTCATTTCAATAACATTTCAATTTAGCAATTTCAATTCTGTTATTTCAATTATGCAAAAGTAGATTAGATTTCAATTCAGCAATTTCAATTCCTACACTTGTAGTTAACTTTATATTTCTGAACTTAGAATAAGTTTTCAATTCCTTCAAGTTTCCATTCTACAGATTAGGTTTAGTGTGACACCAAAAAGGCTAAACCAATCTGTTTCACCCAATAACTGCTTGAAATCTGAATGCCTGAATTGTACTTTGTCATAATATTTAATGATGCTATTAATGGCACACATTAGTGGCTGCCCGTTCCTTTCTCTATGGGCCCCAATACTTATCTAGGCCATTTTGCAATGTTGTGGGCCATATGGAACATAGACACCTACTACTTCCTCAAAGTTATGTGGAGATCCTATGACTCCAAGGACCACCATATGTAGGTTGTTGCTGGTAAGCTTGCTCTCCTACAAGTTACTCATAGGGGGATGACTTTGAAGATGATATGTTGAAGGCCATCAAAGAAATACGATCATTAGAATGGGTACAAAAAATGAGTATAAGGCCTTATAGCTAGCTAGAAGTTGTTGGAGATTATGATTCTAAGCTGAGACTGCACCAGGAATTGTTAGTGGATAAGGTGGTGCCACTGGTCCTAGATACTCCCCTAGAGGAATTATAGGACCCCAATTTCCAAGTGGTCCATCAAGATACTGACCTATTTGAGGTCATGATGAGAATAGTGGATGAAGTGTAGTAGGAGCAAGAAAAAATTCCCTCTTCCTCTAGTTCTCTCATTGCCACTTCAAAGGTAATGATCTGATCACTTAATCCTCACAACAATCACAAAGCTTGACTTCATCAATTTAGACATTGATGTGTCCATCTAAGTAGACCATTGTGGCAATGGGCTTGCACTCGTTGTTCACCACCACCTTGGTAATAAACCAAGAGGAATGTCCCATTCCCCTAGAGCTTTGAAGAAAATACAAGAAGCCATAGGATTATCCAATATGCTAAGGGATTATGAATTCCAAGAAAGAATTCCTTCACTATCCCCCACTAGGAATAAATCCAAATCTTAGTCTTCTACTACGAAAACCAAAAATTTCACACTCAATGGTGAGGGACACTCTCCAGTTTACTACAGATGAAGAGGATCAAATACAAGATATAGAGGATCAAATATCTCTTAGTAAAGGAGTGAGCAGGTATTGGGATACATTTGTATAGGGAACATGCGATGTGTCCACCACTACATTTGGCATCCCTCTGTAGATTAAAAATACATGCCAAACAAAAATAAATAAAATCACAATGACAGAGTACAGAATAGTTGCACAAAACAAATGATTTCTATTAATCGATGGAGTTTAAAAACTCCTTTTTGAATACAACTGGGCCTATAACCCTTTATTTGTGATACACAGTTACAAGTTATGCTAGGGTTCTCCGAAACCCTAGATGGCACAAATGGTGGCGCTTCCGAAGAATGTATCTTCAATCCCAACAGAGTGAGTGGGCTTTGTTGTATCCCTTGCTTGGACCACTCCAGCTTAATCAGTTGCCATCAATAAATTGGATCTATTGTCAAAAACTTGCACACATTAACACTATCAAGGAGTTAGAAATTAATAAGAGGGCTCCACTATGTGAGCCCTCAGAAACAATCTAAAACCCTAGAAAAATGAAATGCAAGAATTCAATAACAGATCAATAAAAGAAAAGAAGTTACTTGCTTTAAACTAATTTATACCTGTTCTCTGTTAATGCAGCTAGACCATGCGACACCTAGAAGTAATGTGGCTGTCAAATCGGCTACGGAAGGCACCCTGGTGCACTCGCTGAACACCCGCGTGCTTTTGGATTAAGGTTTCAGACGTCGGTCTGAGTCTGTGGCTGTGGGTAAACGCCCGTGGGCACTTGGTAAACGCTCGTGGGCACTTGGTAAACGCCCGTGGGCACTTGGTAAAGGGGTAAATTCTTGCGAGCACTTGCGACAAGAATGGGGGATTATGTAGAATGCTGCAGAAGAGATGACGACGAAAGCGACGACGAAATCGGTGATGGATGCGACGAAAGGGTAGCAGAAGAGAGATAGAGGAGATAGCAGTAGAAGAATTAGAATCAGAGATAGTGCATAGGAGATAGGGTTTGAGCCATCAAGGTGGCTCTATTTATAATCCACTCTTAGGGCACACTTTAGGGTTTTAACGACACTTTGAACGTGTGGCTAAGATTAAAGTGGATCTAAGGGTAGAGAATAAATTTAGGTTGTGAAATGGATTAAGATGGATGGACGGATGAGATTAAATGAAGGATGGACGGCTCAGATTAAATCACTTAAACTATTATTTAAATATATATATTAAAATATTAAAAAATATATATAAATATTAATTTAAATAAATTTGGGGATGAAAAATGGCAGGAAAGGTGAAATTGGGCCAAATAATGGTGAGAAAGTGTGGATTTGGGCCAAATAATTTCGAGAAGGTGGATGACCGACACGTGGCTGACAGGAAGGTATAGATGACTTGCAAGTGGCTGGATTTTGGTGTCTACAGATGCCCCTTTTTGAGCTACTTTGTGTGAAGACACAATGCAGCACAAAAACTTAGGACACCTGAAAAGCTGGATCAGACGCAACTCTCTCTCAAGACTAAAGCACAACTTTGAAGACCAAAGAATAAAAGAATGTTTAAAATTTATCAGCTTACCCCCTCAATTGGCGAGCGAGAATGGTTCTCACGAGCCAATTGGAAGAAATTAGGAAGAAAATGAACCATTTTTGCCCCAACGGTGAAAAAGGGGTTGGTGTATGAACCATCTGTTTATGTCCCAATAGAAAAGGGGTTGGTGTACAAACCAGAAAAGAATATGATTGAAGACGATATGAGTGATGTGAAAGATGAACCGTTTTCTGCCCCAACGGTTAGAAAGGGGTTTTTGCCAAATTTTAAATTCCATGATCATGTAAGATGAATTTTACTATTAAGAAAGTTAAAAATTGATAATGGATGCCCCAACTCCTGTGGGTGAATCCATACTGTTGATGAAATTGCCTTGTTGGTGCCATTGATATGCAGAGATGCAATATGAAAGAGTCCAAAACTTCAGAGATGCTCCTAGTGACTGTATGGATAATTCCTCGGGTCAGAACCAATCAACCTAGGTAGCCTTAATCTCTAGCAAGACTCAAAATAATGATGATATTGAAGATTGTCCACGTTTAAGGCCCCATGAACTAGGCCATCAATGACAACTATTGAGAAAATTAATCTTGGTATGAGGTCACTTGAAAAGTAGGATACCCAAAATTGATTTTCAATTTTCAAACAGTGAAATAATTTATGATGATAAATGGTAAGTGTCCTTATGGTGGTTTAATCCTCTTACCGAATTGCATGGATGCAAATCACTGCAATCGCCAAGGTGATAGAATATACCACTAGATACGAGGTTTACTTTAATTTAATTTGGCAAAAATATGCATGATGAAAGAAGAATGAATGAAATTGACAATAGATCAAAAGAATTGATGAATGTTGTTAATTTTGTGAAGGTTTTGAATGTTTTTAACCCAATTTGTAAAACAATGATGAATGATGCGCTTTTTGAGCGAAATGACAAAATTTGTGTCTAAAGCTGTTGTAACCTTCACAAAATGTTTTATTATGATAAGAAGAATGGATGAATTGAATTTGATGAAATTTGGAGGTAACCTTCAATTTTGCAAGTTTTGTTCCTTTATTCAATACTGACACCAAACTCCGGTATGCATTTGGAGGTGGCAGAAATTCCCGCCGGTGTTTGAATGCATCATGAAATACCCCACTGCATCTGAATGCGCCATGAAATGCCCCACTACGTTTTAGGGCGCCAAAAATAGCTATTTAAATAGTTTCAACGAGAATTTCGCTCATTTGTGTGTTCGAGCTTGAGAGAAGTGCGTCTGAGGGAGTGGAATGAAGTGAAGTGAAGTGAAAGGTTGTGTGGGAGAGTGAAGCATGCGGGAGCTATGGCGGAGATGGGAGCGGATGCACCAGTGTAGCCAGCTGAGGTATTTGTTTATTTAAGCAAGTACTTTTATTTGTTTTTTTTTTTTTGTAGTTTTTTTTTTGGAAAAAATTTGTAACCAATTTTCGTTTTGTTGTTTTGCAGCTTAGGGTGTTAGAGGCACGACACCGATTCTCCCCTATCATTTCGGGGATGAGGAGGTCATTGTCCCAAGCAGACTGGGAGATGTTGGAGGTAGTAGGGCTAGCGGAGGCAGCCCGGTTGGAGGTAGTTCGAGCAGATGAGGGGTACCTCTAGGCTTTGGCTGAGAGGTGGGATCCAGATCGGGGGACGTTCCAGCTCCCGACTGGAGAGATGACGGTGACGCTTGAGGATGTATACCGCATCCTCAAGGTGCCCGTGGAGGGGGCACAGGTGGAGGTTGGATGAGATAGGGCCACGGAGATGGCCAAGTTGTTTGGGGATGACTGGAGGGAGATCCGGACGGAGAGCGGGGGGATTCCTTACTTGGCCATGTATACGGCCAAGGAGTTGGTAGCGGTGGAGGCTCGATGATGTTCGTATTGGCTAACATTGTGGCCCCGAACAACATCGGGTGCAGGTTTCCATGGAACCTGATGGGTGTAGTGAGCGAGATGCTCACTAATAGGGTAGTGTATGCCTGGGCACCCGCTTTATTGGTGCAAGTGTATCGGGAGTTGTATGAGGTTCGGAGACAGGGCCAGAAGGGCCTAGGCTGCAGTTTGGTTCTCCAATGCTGGGACTGGGAGCACTTCAGAGTGGCCCGACCGGAGGGGTTGCCATGTGCTTACTGGGACATGAGCCAGGATTATGGTAGGAGATGGCCAGTGGCGGAGGAGAGACAGTGAGCCGCCCCGTGAGATCGGGGCAATGGTATAGGAGTTTATGGGCGGACTTGACAGATGCCCAAGTCATTTGGAGGCCCTGGCGGGAGGCGAGGTGGATCGGTGATGGAGAGCATCTGAGATGGGTGCGATAGGCTATATGGGTAGTGGGTCGGGGCCACAGCGAGGCAGAGTACATATAGATGTCTCGAGTGCTCCGCTAGGTCAGATTGAGACAGGATGTCCCCGGTGAGCCAGTGCGCTATCAGAGGCACAGATCAGAGGGGGATTTGCCGTGTGCTGAGTCATGGAGGGAGGTGACAGAGGACGATGAGGACATGGAGATCCTTGATGTGGATGACGTAAGGGTAACAGCTGAGTATGCAGCATGGATGGCCACAGAGCCGAGGTGGGAGCCACCATTGGTGGCTGTTGGAGCTGGAGAGGACGAGGGAACCACAGAGGTTCCCAAGCGTAGGGAGGGTCCCCGCCTTCGATCTGACAGTCGAAGGTGAAAGGGGAAGATGGCACGGCAAGCATCGAGGAGCGAAGATGACGAGGAGGATGATGGCGAGGGCCTAGGATAGGCCACAGGAGAGACTAGGGAGGTACCCCCTAGCAGGCATGAGGCTGTAGTAGCAGATAGCAGAGCACGATGCTATGCTAGCTATCCAGGATGAGAGGATAGCTCGACTGGAGCAACAGGTTGCAAAACGAGAAGCCCTGTTAGCTGCTCAGAAGGAGAGGATGGCCCAGCTGCAGGTGGACTTGGATGGAGCGACTAGGGTGCCCCAGGATGATAGGGTGACGAGACTCCAGGCAGAGCTAGCAGAGTGGGAGCGACGACATGGGATAGACATAGCTAGGCTTAGGTCTAGGACTCGTTACATTGAGGCTCTGGAGGACACATTGTTTAGGCATCACATTGTGTTGCCTGATCCTCCATCCTCTTCTGTCTCTAGGCGTAGTGAGTCTAGGCACACCACTAGGTCTAGGGCTCCTACTAGGTCATAGGGGTCCTCTTTTGATGGTTATCTTAGTGCTTAGATGCACTCTTTATGAGCCTTGGTGCTCTATTGTATATTGTAGCCTGTTGGCATTCATTGTACAGTTTGACCTTTATACACATATATATATGCATGGCTTTTATTTTTAGTGTTTTACTTTCTTTTGTGTGAATGCCTATGTTTTTGTGATGCATGTTTTTATATGTTTTAATGCATATGTGATGGAATGGAATGCAAAGTTATAGATGATTAATGCGAGACTAAGTAAATGAAATATGCACTAAGAAGCACTCATACTTTTAGATAGTTAGATTTAGCCAACTGTTATCATAATTGTTTAATCAGGGGCACCGAACTTGGTGGCTTGTGAATGGATGACGTATGGAATGACATGAATATGGAAGAAGATATGGAGGTTGATATGGAAGAAAATATGGAGGAATACTGTGGAAGAAAATATGGAGGAAGACTGTTTTACAAAGACTCAAACATGTTAGTGGTATCAAAAAAACTTACTAATACTGCCTAATTCAACTAGGACCAAATGTGTGTGCATGTGAGTTCATTAACCAAATCAAAAGCATGGTAGTGACTCTAGGCAATCAAAAACTCGTGTGTGTGCAAGTGTGTTCATTAACCTCATCTTGCATAAATTAGGTAACCCCGTTATGGAGAAGACCCCGAAGCTAGTTTGTCCGTATGAGCATTCAGAGGTCTCTTTTTTAGGAGAGACATGTTGCCACGCAAATGAGTATACTCCACTGCCAGTCAAGCGTCTATAGCCCCAATGAAGGTTAACTCCATAGTCCATGTTGTTTTTGACCTTTGTAAGCCTTGGGGATGACTACCTATCCATCTGACTGGACAAGTAGTACGATACTTATAACTTATTTGGGATCAGTGGTGTGTGAAAAATGTTCATTTCCTTAGAGCTTTGGGGAATCGTATTCTCAACCGAAGTATGATGAGAATTTTACCCTATCCTTACTACTCTGTTTATATTTATATTTTGTAATTGCTTGTGATAGTGGTAAGAACCACTGTTTTATGGACTATGTTTGCATGATAGGACATACGAGGATTACCCTGTTCACTTTGAGGCACAACCCAAGGATGGTGTTATCTCTATTTGACACAAGATGTTTTTAAGATATGAAAATGTGATAGGTTCAAGACCGCTTTTGAAATCATTTCCCAATACTCAAGATTTTATTTAGTGTAATTTGTGATATGGCCCTAGAGAACTTTAACATGCATTTCGAAGTTTGATTAAAACACTAGAAATGGCTGAGTGACTGAAAACATTTTGGCAATGTAAATATGTGCAAATGGAAAATGGATGTACGAATGACAATTCGGTTTGATGGATTTTGTGAAGGTGCCCCTGATTAAGGCAACATGACTTTTGCTTGACCAAATTTTATATCCAAAAGATAGAATGGTCTCTAACATGATATGCAACTATGGTCGGAAATGAAATGTTATGGTTTTCAATGAGATGTATGCACATGAAATGCAATGTTTTTGAATGAGATGTATGCAACTAACAATGAAATGCAAATTCTTTTTATTTTATTTGTTTTTTTTTTTTTTTTACAAGCCATGTATATATGTACATATAAAATTCAAACTATGCATAGAATGCTCTCAAGTGTATAACATTAAGTGGTTCGAGTTCTTCCTCTCCCTCTAAACTGGCAAGTCTATAAGTTCCATTACCCACTCTTTCAGTGACCATATATGGACCTAACCAATTAGCCACGAATTTATCTCGAAGATGCGGCAATGCATTGGTGTTTTGTTGATTCTCTTTAAGGACAAGATCTCCTACTTGAAATTCTCTTAGATGAACTTTGGCATTGTAAGCACGTTTCAATCGGTCTTGATAAACTTGCAAATGCTCTAAAGCATTGATTCATTTTTCATCTATGAGTGTGAGTTGATCAAGACGTGCTTGTCTAGCAGTATCATCATCGATAAATTCCTACAAAGAAATTCACAAGGAAGGGATCTCGAGCTCAAAAGGCATGATTGCTTCAGCTCCATAGACCAAAGAAAATGGCGTTGCCCCAATGGGAGTTCTGATGCTTGTTCTGTAAGCCCATAATGCCAAGGGGATTTGTGTATGCCAATCTTTATGATTTTCTTTAACAAGTTTCTTAAGAATAGCAATTATGGTCTTATTGGAAGCTTCAGCTTGTCCATTGGCTTGTGGGTAGTAAGGAGTTGAGAAGCTATGTTGGATATTATACTTTTCGCAAAGAGCTCGAACATCCTTATTCTTAAAAGACTTGTCGTTATCAGAAATTATTTTAGAGGGAATACCAAAATGACAAATGATATGGTGAAGTATAAACTCCACAATTATAGGACCTCGTCAGATCGGTTAGAGGAATAGCTTCAACCCACTTTGTGAAGTATTCAGTGGTTGTAATGATGAAAGTATGCTGTCCTAAAGAGGCAGGTGAAATCTTGCCAATTAAATCGAGACCCCATTGTGAGAAGGGCCAAAGGCTTTGGATGGGCTGTAAAGCTTGTGATGGTATATGGGTTAAATTAGCATGTTCTTGACACTTTTTACATTGTTTAACGTATTTGCAACAATCTTGTTCCATAGTGGGCCAATAATACCCCATACGTAAAATACGCTTCGCAATGGCCATTCCACTAAAATGACCACCACAAGTACCATCATGGGCTTCAACAATAGCTCTATGTGTTTCACCTGATTCTAGACAACAGAGGAGTACTCCATCATATCCACGTTTATACAACACATCCCCCAAAAGAACAAAACGAGCTGGCTTTTGCTTAAAACAGTGGCGGGAAGTTCGAGACAAATCAGGTGGAAGTGTTCCAAACTTGAGGAAGGCTACTATCTCACTAGACCAAGGCTCACATGGATCCGAATGGATAAAGCAAACATCTTTTTCATCCTTAGAATCAACACGAACAATTGCATACTTAGAGATTGTGGAAATGATTAGGGGCTGTACCTCTCCAAGGGAGTCCTTTGGAATCAATGATCCAAGAGAGGCTATGGCATCCACAAATCTATTAGTCGAACGAGGCAAACTAATGATCTCATACCAATCAAACTTAGAGAGCAACTTCATTGCTACATCATGATAAAGCTTAATGGTAGGTTCTTTGGCTTGGTATTCTCCTGTAATTTATTTAACCACGAGTTGAGAATCCCCAAATATCCGAATACGCTTAATGCTCATAGCTATGGCTGATTGAAGACCTAAAATTAAGGCTTCATACTCTGCTGTATTATTGGTGAATTGGAAGTCTAGTTTGAATGATAAAGGGATGGGAATCCCTTGAGGTGTATGAAATACAACTCCAGCACCCTGAACTTTTGTGCACTTAGAGCCATCAAAGAATTACGTGATGTCAACATCTTCCTCCAGAATGATGTCCTCTTCTTGTTCAGTGATAGCAAATACCGAATCATCTGGGAGCTCAATAATCAAAGGATGATCACTAGGTAGCGGAGCTTCCACAAGTTGATCGGCTATAACTTGACCTTTAACGGATTTTTGGCTAATGAATTCAAGATCGAATTCGGTAAGCAACATTATCCATTTAGCGGTACGAGTGTTATTATAAGTGCGAGAAATCATATAACGCAGAGGGTTTTCTCTAGCTATGACATATGTTGTATGGCTAAGCATATAATGACGAAGTTTCTTAGTGGCAAAAACCACTGCTAAGCACAACTTTTCCACATAAGCATATCGGGTTTCATAGCTTACCAATGTTCGACTAATATAATAGATAGCTTGCTCACAATTTTGTTCATTCTTTTGTGCAAGCATTGTCCCTAAGGCAAAGTCCATTGCTGAGATATAAATATTGAAAGGGACCCCTGGACGAGGCAGAGCTAAGACTGGCAGAGATGCTAAGTACTGCTTGATGTCATCAAAGGCTTTCTGACATTCATTTGTCCATGAAAATTGTACCCCATTTTGTAGTAGGTGGCAAAATGGCCTACATTTATCAAAAAGTTGTGCAATAAAGCGATGGATTGAATTAATCTTTCCTTGCAAACTACGCAACTCCTTCAAATTAGTTGGGAGACACATTTCCATAATGGCTTTGACCTTGTTTGGGTCCACCTCAATACCTCGTTTAGAGATAATAAAACCTAGGAGTTTGCCTGAGGTAACACCAAAGACACATTTCTTAGGGTTCAACCTTACTTTATGCTCTAGAAGCCTATCAAAAACTTTTTTCAATACATCAAAATGCTCTTGTTGAGTTTTAGATTTTGCCAATAAATCATCCACGTAATCTTCGATAATCTTATGCATATAATCGTGGAAAATATAAGTCATGGCTCGTTGATAGGTTGCACCTGCGTTCTTAAGGCCAAAGGGCATCACCCTGTAACAAAAAGTTCCCCAAGGTGTGGTAAATGCTGTTTTGTGTTGATCTTCGGGGTTTATTCGAATCTGGTTGTATCCCGAAAATCCATCCATGAACGAAAGCATTTCATGACCGACGCAGGTGTCGACAAGAGTATCAATGTTTGGAAGAGGAAAGTCATCCTTAGGACATCCTTTATTTAGATCTCGAAAATCGGTGCAAACACGTATCCCCCGTTAGGCTTGCGAATGGGTACCATGTTAGAAAGCCACTCAGGATAATCAATTGGGACGACAAATTTAACATCCAAAAGTTTCTGAATCTCCGATTTAACTAGGAGGGCCACAGTAGGATGCATTCTCCTAAGTTTTTATTTGACAGGTTTAGCATCTTTTTGTAAGGTGAGGTTATGGACAACCAAATTAGGGTCTAGGCCTAGCATGTCTTTGTAAGACCATGCAAATATCTCCTTCTTCCACTTAAGTAGAGCAATCATTTGCTCTTGTTCCTCTGATGATAGACTTTTAGCCAGTTTCACAATTTGGGTGCCATCTTGGTCTGTACTAAGGTCTACATCGATAGTTTCTTCAATAGACATGTGGGAACCTTCATCAAGCTAATGGGGAGTAGGGATCAGATTTATGTCATCTAAAATGTCATCAAGCTCCTGTGCCTTGCTCTCATCTATGTCTGCCTGGAAAACCTCTGGCTTAGAAGATGAAGGTGAATGTGGAAGTGAAGGAAGAATGTAGTTGGCGAAAGCCCTTAACAATTCCTTAGAAAGGATGAACTCTGAAATAGATGGAGAGGATGAAATCTGATCCATGTCAATCAGGATTGGGTTGATCGAGATTGGCTTATCCGGATCATATGGATTATGGAGCTGTGCGAATAAGTCTTCGAAATTCATTGTCGACTTATGGAAGAAAAGATGGGCGGAATGGAAAGGAAAAACTGGTGAATACCTCGGAAGACCTGAGATGCAAAACAACATAGTTTTTCAGTTTTTTTTTTTTTTTTGTAGTGGTGAAAACCACTATTACACACATACATAAAGCAATAAAGTATTTTTTATATATTTTGATTTTTTTTTGGAAATTTTCTGAATTTTTTTTTTTTTTTTTTGGTAGTGGTGAAAACCACTATTTTAGTATATACATATAATACAGGTTTGGATTATGGCTTATGGATGTGGTAGAGGGGGTGGTTCACCTCGTTATTGTGGAAGAAGCAAGCGAAAGATGGCCTCTTGGAGAGGGAACAATTGGAGATAAAACTCGTCTTGTTTAGTGAGGGGAACAATGGGCGCCGACTCTTCTTCAGATTCATCACCATTTGACATGACGTCAAATTCTTCATAGACTTCATCTTCGGATTCATCGAGGTGGAGGATTTCTTCTTCTGAATTAAGATTAATGCTTTGAAAAGCTTGTTCAAAAGAAGAAAGGGATGGAAGTGGTTGGTAGCCCAGACCAAAACGCTCAGTGGGTCTCTCGATATGGCATATCGATGCGTTCAGTTACCCCTTGCTCGTATCGACCTAGGCCAAATTGCTACCAATTATGTCGGTGGAAATAGCGAGAGGGAAAACCCTCCATCCTTTCGATATTGGTAGGGACTGGATGCTTGGGTTCTGGTATGGTAGTAGGACTAGAAGATGACTCTATTCCCCCATATACAAAATTAATGGAATTTGGCATAGAACCCATGTTATAAACCGATCCAATGGATAAATGTTGGTCATGTGGACGACCAAAATATTTAACTGTTTGCACATTGAACGGTGTGATGTGGACATCTTGAATGGCATACTCACCAATACCTGCATCAGTGAGATGGACCTTGACTTGGGAGGGAGATGGTCTAGATGATGGAATAGAAGAATGTGGGATAGAAGAATTGGAAGGATTTGGTTGGGTTGATGCTTCACTAACTTGTGAAACATCAGCTGGTGATGGTTGGGAAGATGGAGGAATAATAGGTGATGTTGAAGAAGTAGAAGGGGGTAATGACGTGGAAAGAGATGATTGGTCATGGCCACATGTGCATGTGGTCACTGATGAAGAAGAAGGAAGATTAGTTGATGAAGAAAGTGGTGAATGAGATGGAATAGCGAAAGAGGAAGATGGTTGTGATATGATAGGTAGCTCCTCAGGAATGGGAGCTTTAGAAGAAGATGGTATAGAAGAAATAGATGTGGTCAAGAAAAGATGAGTGGATGGCAACACAATCTCATAAGGATTTGAGACATAGTTGCAATGTTTGAAGGGTTCTGTGTCAGCAGGTACAAAATGAACCTATCCCTCATATACATACTTTAGACATTGATGCAGTATAGAAGGGACACATATCATCTCCCTAAGCCAAGGCCGTCCAAGAAATACATTGTATGCCATGGTCCCTTCCAAGATGTGAAACAAGGTATGCAAAGTTCGGGCCCCTACCTCAATGGGCAAGATAACTGTGCCAACCGTAGAATATAAAGCATCATTTAATGCTTTAAGAGTAAAGGTCGACTTGGTGATAAGGGATGGTGATAGCTTTAGATGACTCAATGCCAATGTTGTAATGATATTTATTGAGGAACCGGTGTCAATTAAAACTCTCTTGAATGGCTTGTTATCGATCTTGGCCATGATATGCAGTGGAGGATCTATACTTTCTGTTGACATAGGTTTGATTTAAAAATCATAGAAAGTGATGGAGGGCTCCATGCATGTTTGAATACTTCCCACAAAGTTGTTGAAGGCATTAGTATCTTGAGTTTGAAGCTCGATTGATTTTAAGATTTCCATTAATGCCTCTCTATGCGGGGGAGATTGTTGAATGAGGTCATAGATCGATAACTTGGCAGAAGCCATTTTTAAACTGGTAGTTAACCGGCTACTCAATGACATGATGGGTCGTTTGTGTTGAGTAGAATGATTTAGCGATTGTTGAGAAGTACTAGCACATCGTTGGGTCACTATTACCTGAGGTGGACTGGGGGTTTGTACAGGTGGCTGTGGTTCAGCTCGATTTGGTTGGTTCGCCCTTTGACCCCGGGTTACTACGGTAATAGTACCCACAAAACCTTGGTATTGTTGTACATGGTTGACTTGATTAGGAGGAGTTACCTGAGTTACTCCCCCCGAAGTTGTTGGAGCTTCCTCCCGATGTGGAAGGGGTGTTTGAAATATACCAAGATTTTGATTTTGTTGGGCTAAGGGGCTATCCAATTTAATGGCTCCACTCTCAATAAGATCTTGGATCACATGTTTGAAATCTGTACAATTATTGATATCGTGCCCATTTTGCCTATGATAAGGACAAAATAGGTACTCCTTGTAATACTTCCCCCTTCTAGATGGGTCTAAAGGTTTAAACTCAGGTAAAGTTAACCGATTTGTGCTATATAACTTGTTGAATATGACCGCATATGGTTCATCTAAAGGTGTGAATTGTCGCTTGGGACGATTGTTTTGCCAAGGTCGAGTTTCCATGGTTGGCCCAGTATTGGGAGCTGGTTGAGTAGGGGCGGGTACCACATGATAAGTAATTGGTTGCGGTTGACTTTGCATTACTTGTTGTTGTTGAGCCATTACGGGCTGACTCCCCACCACTTGATTAACTTGGTTAACATTTGAGGCTATACTAGCCTGTGCTTGTTTGTTTTGGCCATAATTATTATTTCGTTGTTGGCCCTTTTGTTGCCATTCTTTTCTATGGGGTTTTAAAACACCCTCTTGGACTTTAATGTCTTCTATGATACTTGCTTGGGCCAAATCCTCTTCAAAAGTCCTGTATTGTTGTAATTGGAGTAACCAAGAGATAGGTTTTAAACAACTCTGGGTGAACATTTTGGTTAACTCCTCCATTGGTAGGGAGAATGGTAGTTTATTAATGATAGCCCTCCAATGGTTTCCAAAGTCATATACAGTCTCATCGTCATGTTGCTTGAGCTTGTATAAGTCAGACAATGAAACTCTCTTTTGTACATTCAGGGAGAATCGTTCTAAAAACAGATTAATCAATTGCTCGTAAGCATAAATGCTATGGTGAGCTAAATGATTATACCACTGTACAACATCTCCTAATGACTGAGGAAAAGTTTTGAGCATAAGAGCATCATTATTTTGGATTCTAAAGCAAGCATGCATGAATGAGCTCACATGTTCATGAGGATCCTCAGTTCCTTGAAATTTGTCAAACTTCGGTAATGTGAAATCAGTCGGATATGGTGGTGAAGGTACCGAAGGATGAATTGGTTGATTGATCAATGACCTTAGTGTAGGTTTCTGACTAGATGAGCCAGGCATGTTGAGCATAAGGTTGTCAATCTATTGTTGCATAGCATGGAGTCGAGAATCTTCATGAAAATTTTGATTCGTTTGATGATTATGAGGATGTAATGGAAGAGTGGAAAATTGATGAGATGGGATGAAATTGCCTAAATTAGGCGGTGTGGAATGGACAGGTTGTTGGTATGGATGATACCGGAAAGAAGGTGATTGGGGTAGATGATGAACTGGACTAGGTTGGGAGAAAGGTGGGGTAGGAATGGACACCACCGAAGATTGGGGTACCCATGTGGGGCCTGAGCTAATAAAAGTCGGTCGGGTAGAAATTGGTTGGGGTGTAGGATTTACTACGACAGGTGGTTGGGCATTTTGTTGTTGTTGTTGCTGAAGCAACTTTTTGAGGTACTCCCTAACCTTATTAATCTCTAACCCAAGGGAGGTGGGATGATTGGATGAAGGTGGAGGGTAGGCTGCCATGGTAGTCACAGGGGACTGCACAGTAGGAGAAATGAAGGTGGTTGAAGTAGGCGATACCTGGGAAGGAACAGTAGACTGTGTCCCAGGTAGGGTGAAACCATAAATGGTTTGGGAAGAAGAGGGTTGAAATTGGTTATGGCTAGAAGAGTTTCCACCAACTTCATAAAGAGAATTGGTGTACACTCGGGTACATGGAGGAGAAAGTGGTCGAGAAGACACTACATTTGTCTCCAAAGGAGAACAATTGAGCATCCGGGAAGATGTTGGAGATGAAGCCAGCTGAGCAGATACCACATTAGCCTCAAAAAAAGGGTTAGTGTAGACCTGAGTGAAACCAGCGGGTATGGTTGATGCAATATCCTGCTGAAAAACAGAATCTTGCATAGGGGAATCTTGGATTGGCTCAAGGATATAGCCAGTGCCATCTCGCCCATATCAATGTGGACAATATGAGAGGAATTGTCTTCCTCCATGGGAATGGCCATGTGGTAGATGGTAGAAGGACGTGAAAGTCCTGCAGGCAAACCTGCCTGAAATTCACTAGGATAAGTGACCATGTTGGTGATGGGGATATTCTATGAATTTCCCATTTGATTATTTAGATTTAACATTTTAGATTGATTCCTTGTTAAGACCATGAAGCAATAAATCTAAACAAATTTAGAAAAGAAGAATGCAAAACTGGAATGATAAATTTACACTAAAGAAATTATCAGAAAACAGTCACAACCTAGGTTTCAACTAGTATGTCTTACCTTGCGGTTAATTAATTATTTTCTGATCTTAATCTGTAGTAAATTTTAAGTGTCCGGTTTATGAGTTTTGCATGTGATCTAATCTTGAATTATTCACAAAAAAGGTAAAAACTATGGCTAGGAAAGGACAACGAGATTCTTACTCGGTGATGAAATCCAACAAGTTTGCTCGGGGTGACCTATGGTGTCTAAGGTAGAAGTTTAATGGATGGAGATGAATTCCACCGTCACTAAACTTCAAGCAATACCTGGTGATGAAATCCAGATATCACTGTTTTAAATGCAATATGAAAATGCAATGAATTTTTTTTTTTTTTAAATGTTTTAGTTATCTAATGTGTACATACAAGGCTATAAATCAAAAGTTCTAATGATCTAAGCAAGAGGCTACCGAAAACATGTCATTTTCTCTCGAAGAAGTGGAGTACACCATTTAAAACCCCCCGCCTACCAATGATATCGGATATCAAAGGAGCAACCGGAAGGTTCGTCCACTTCTCTCGCTGGAATCACCCAATGGCGGGAGTACTATTGACATCCAATCAATAGTCCTACTTAGATAATTAAAACAAATAATTCGTAGCTATTCTAATATGCAGCTAGGTATGCAATTTTTTTTTTTTAATGCAAGAAACAATCAATAATGCAATGCAAAGAAAAATGTAATTAAAAATAACTGTTCTTTTCCATATTACTTAGTTTTTGTTCATTTTAAAGTAATGATATGAAAAAGAAACAAACTATGGCAGAAAAACCAAAAACGTAAAAAGTACAACACTTACTTGGAAGCCTACGCTTTTATGTAAAACTGACTTCAAACACCCACGGGAGTCTGCACAGGCTGAAACACACCTCTGCTTTTCGTATTGGACTTCCAGATGCCCCTCTACGTCTGCTACATTTTTTGCAAACTCAGAAACCCTAGTTCGCTGGAACAATGAATTCGCGATTTCTGGAACCCGCAAAATAAAACAGAAAACGAGAATGCATTAGTAAAGCAAGTATTAAAAATATGAAACCCTAGGGGGTCCCACCGTGATCGCCATTTGTAGATTAAAAATACACGCCAAACAAAAATAAATAAAATCACAATGATAGAGTACAGAATAGTTGCATAAAAAAAATGATTTCTATTAATCGATGGAGTTTAAGAACTCCTTTTTGAATACAACTGGGCCTGTAACCCTTTATTTGTGATACACAGTTACAAGTTATGCTAGGGTTCTCCGAAACCCTAGTCGGCACAAATGGTGGCACTTCCGAAGAATGTATCTTCAATCCCAACAGAGTGAGTGGGCTTTGTTGTATCCCTTGCTTGGACCACTCCAACTTAATCACTGCCATCAATAAACCGGATCTCGCTGTCAAAAACCCGCACACATTAACACTATCAAGGAGTTAGAAATTAATAAGAGGGCTCCACTGTGTGAGCCCTCGAAAACAATCTAAAACCCTAGAAAAATGAAATGCAAGAATTCAATAACAGATCAATAAAAGAAAAGAAGTTACTTGCTTTAAACTAATTTATACCTGTTCTCTGTTAATGCAGCTAGACCAGGCGACACCTAGAAGTAATGTGGCTGTCAAATCGGCTGCGGAAGACGCCCTGGTGCACTCTTTGAACGCCCGCGTGCTTCTGGATTAAGGTTTCAGACACCGGTCTGAGTCTGTGGTTGTGGGTAAACGCCCGCAGGAACTTGGTAAACGCCCGTGGGAACTTGGTAAATGCCCGTGGGCACTTGGTAAAGGGGTAAACGCCCACGGGCACTTGCGACAAGAATGGGGGATTCTGCAGAATGCTACAGAAGAGATGACGACGAAAGCGGCGACGGAAGCGGCGATGGATGCGGCGAAAGGGTAGCAGAAGAGAGATAGAGGAGATAGCAGTAGAAGAATTAGAATCAGAGATAGCGCATAGGAGATAGGGTTTGAGCCATCAAGGTGGCTCTATTTATAATCCACTCTTAGGGCACACTTTAGGGTTTTAACGACACTTTGAACGTGTGGCTAAGATTAAAGTGGATCTAAGGGTAGAGAATAAATTTAGGTTGTGAAATGGATTAAGATGGATGGACGGATGAGATTAAATGAAGGATGGACGGCTCAGATTAAATCACTTAAACTATTATTTAAATATATATATTAAAATATTAAAAAATATATATAAATATTAATTTAAATAAATTTGGGGATGAAAAATGGCGGGAAAGGTGAAATTGGGCCAAATAATGGCGGGAAAGTGTGGATTTGGGCCAAATAATGGCGGGAAGGTGGATGACCGACACGTGGCTGACAGGAAGGTATAGATGACTTGCAAGTGGCTGGATTTTGGTGTCTACACCCTCTACTGTCAAGCCTAAAGAAAGCAACCATTAGTATCGATAAATGCATAATAAGGATGGAGGCTAGTATGATGGACATGATGAAGTCCCATGTAGCCTACCAATTATAGGTGGTAGCAGTAGTGAAAAAAGAGATGGAAGTTTTAAAGACCAAGGTTGCGGAGGCGAGGAAACTACAGCTTCAAGTGCATCAGCTTCAGGCCAAGGTTGATCAGTTGAAGCAGATGTCAGCTCCCTCTGAGGAAATTATTGCATAGGCTAGTGACTGCTTTGGGTCTATTCATGAATTTAAACAGGATATGAAGGAGAAGGTACTAGAGAATATGGAGGATCTTACCTCCATATTTTATAACATCTATGCCACCAGGCACACTACTGGCCTCCTGCACGAACGATTGCAACAAACAGATCAGAGGGTAAATGCAATATTCCCTATATACAAAAGGTTTATGGAAATCTACGTAGATATCAGTGGGGGAGCAGTTACATTGGGAAATGGAACCATTTTTTTCTTTACAAAAGAATACTCCAAAGTTTTTGTGTATCTCTAGAATAGATCCAATTGGATCCTTTGGGATCAGGAAGTTATCGATGCTGAGCAGGAGGTTGAATATGAACTAAATTATTGTGGTTTCATATTGAGTGAATTCATCCAAAATCCTGATGTCAAGGAGTTTGTGGTCAATAAAATACAAAATTTTGACTTTGGTCCTGAAGGAAAATTATCGAAATAGTTTACGACTTTGGTGCAAATGGTTGACCGTTTATATGTCTTCATAAAAAATATTGTAGAGTGGGCCAAAGAAAGGGTCAATAAAGTCACACATGATTTCAACCTATTAATATTCACCTTAACCTTCCATAATGAAGCATGAGGCCATATTTACCAAAGTATATGGGACCTCAAAAGGGAATAAGTGGGGCCCAACTCACCAGGAAGAGCACATGAGTCAAGTGCAGCACAACCACCTACCTAGGATAGCAAGAGAGATAGTACATAGCCATAACCACCATATGCTTAAAAAGTGAGACGTGGGATATGTGGCAATTTTTTATTTCATCCAACTATTGAAGGGAGAAAGATAGGGCTAGCTAGAGGAAATAGTTATAGCCCTGCTCAAGCAACCCGTGCTATATAAGAAGTCAACTATAGAAGCAAATTTTTTTGATCAAACCTCTAAGAGAGAAGCCTAAGACTAGGTATAGTTATGTTTTAAGTGTTAGTCATATTTCCTTTTCTATGTCAATCCTTGTGTGTCTTAGATCATATTTTATTTTGCTATTTATCTAGGAACTATCCAAGATGCTTTATCTATCAAGATCATTTCCTACAAATGAGCTAGAGTTGGAGGCTCTTACATCACTACCATTAGAATGGAGAGAAGTAACCCCATGTAATTATATTTGAATTGGGATTTTATTGTAATCATTGCCATATAAGAGTCGAGCATTATACCTGTCTCATATGTAAATTATTTCATATTAGTAGAAACTCCAACTCTATTCCTACCTTCCTTTGTGTGTTTGGCTTATGTGTCTTGCTCATTTATGTATCACAACAATTTGAATGTATGGATGCCACTTTTTGTCACTAGTTAAATCATTTTTATTTATTATGTTATTGAATGAATGAAAAAAAACTAATTCTCATTTCCTTTTATTTTCTGAGTCATTTGATATAAATTTGCTACGACTACCCAATGGACATGGCACTAGTTTGGTCTTAATATGTTCTAAAAATGCCTAGTTTGGTCACAAATAATAAAAATAATACAATATCATTTAATATGGTAATACATGGGTGATTGCATTAAAATGGAAAATATATGAACCCGATGTCTAGGGTTTACTTACCTGACTCGGTCTATCTAGAGTTATTCTAATAATCTATTCCTAGGTCAAAGCAGTAGATCCACTAGAGTCTACAATACTCGTTGTGATCTCTAGGATTCATGTGACGTGACAAAGCTTAAGGAGGTAAGCAGGAAATCCCTACAACAATTTTTGGTGCCATTTATGGGGAGCATCCTTTAAAATATTTCTACTTTATTACTTCCCTCAACATATTCCTATGCCATTGAATTTGGTGTTGTGTGATTTAAAATATTCAGGTTGAGCAATGTTGGCCAGAAAGCCCCTCGTACTTTTTGCACACTGTGCTGGTGAATCTAAAGAACTTAGAACCAATATCAATAAGGAGCTGATCTAGTGAACATGAGAAGAAGTGGGAAGGAGCTCTATCTTGAACTTCCAAATCCACAGGTACTTTTCAAAACACATAAAAGCAAAAAGAAAGCTTCAATTTTTGTTCCTTCTAGTAATCATGGTAGTAACAGTACTATTTTCATTCCTAAAAGTTCTCACCTATCAAGTATTATCCCACCCACTATACCTCCTATCCTGAGAGGCCCAGTCACACCAATGGCTAACACACCTCTAAATAATTGGTGAATTAATAGATATAGGCCTTTTATATTACCACTCGCCCTGAACCCATTACCCCCAAAAGTACACAAGTACCTACCCAAGTTCCTGGAGGATAATACTATGATTGGTGAAGAGCACATTATAGATTTTTATATGCTATGGATAACCTAGAGGTGGAGCATGAGGATGTTGTCCTTAGATCATTCTTTCAAACTCTAGAAAAGGATGCCATAGAATGGTTCAATAGCCTAGCAAAAAATACTATTGGCACTTTCTAGGAGTTAGAAACTACATTCCTTAGCAAATATGGGGAGAATAAGAATGAACAGTCCCTGTTGATTGAGTTGGCAATGATGAAAAATAAGACAAACAAAACTTTAGATTATTTTAATAGGCGGTTCACCAAGATGAGAAACTGAATACCAGTGGCTTTGAGGTATAATGATCACCAGTCCATATGTTTCTATAAGAATACCTTCCTGGGTGACTTCAACTATGAACTCAGGCAACAACCCACCCTGACCATTGATGCCTGTATGGAAAGATAAATAGTAATAGATAGAGATATTATAGATAATGGGAAAATGAATCCAACCTTAACATACCCCAACCCCATCCAAGCCGAAAGAAAAGATAAGAAAGTAGGTTTTGGTATTTTAAATAAATCAGAACATGATCCTATTGACAAGTTATCATCACAGTTAATAGAAATATTTCAGTCAATGAACAATCAACTATCTAAAATTGTAAGAGCCAAGGTTGATAGTGGGGAATAATCATAGCATCATAATGAAGGCAGACCACATTTTAGGAGGAATTTCAATAGAAATAGGAATAATGAGGGGGATAGAAATTTGAATAATAATTGGAAAAGGAAAGAAGCTCAGAAATATCAGGATGTTGTCCCTAACCCCATGACCTCTGTCAATGTAGCCTCTAATTTTCCTTTCTTCTATACAACATGTGATGCCCCAACAATATAGCCTATTGTGGTGTATACCTCAATATCCATTCAGGTGTCGACCTCAAGGAGAAATTAAAAGATGAAATCAGAGTAAATGCTTGTTGGACTTGGGATGAGATCATTAAAACACCACCAACTCAAGAAGAACCAATACAACCTTCCAATCCTAATAAAATATCTATGATATTTGTCCTCGATGATGTAAATATTTTAAAGAGGCCCCCAAATAACCACTTTGAACAAATAAAGCAAGGCAAGTTGACTCCCACAGCTGAGGAGGTTGAAACATTGGAAAGAGTCCATGCTACTAAGCTACACAGTAGAACCATACCTAATAGGATTGATAAGAAAAATATAACTTATGATAAGGAGCATGCCGATATGAGGAAACCAAATAATAGTTATTAGCACCTCCCTATCGAAAGATCTGAAGTAGTCAACTGTGGGTCAAAAAATAGAAAAGCTGAATTTGACATAGGAATGGAACTGGAAAAATAAAAAATAAATATAACCTTTGGGGAACTGATGATAGTACCTAAATATAGGGATCAAATTTGTAGGACCTTTGGGTTAACTAAAAAAGGGGAGGGTTAGATCCTCACTACTTCAACTTCTAATCCCCATGGTAGAAGCCCTACCTCAGTAAGGTCTTTTTATATATCCCTTTGCTATACGTCTGGGTATGGTGACCGCTATGTGATACACAACTGCATGCTTGATAGCGAGGTATTATCCATATGCTTGGTTCAGGTTCAACTATAGTATGATGTTGAGTTTAAGGTAATTATAATAATTAAATTTCAAGGGTTGTCAAAATACATGGCCTGTAAAAGAGAAGAGGATATGGATAACACTATTTTAGTATAGGGGGCACAACGTGTTGAGCATCCTGAGCATGGGGAATCAGATTGGTATAAGGATATCTTTTTTTATTTGAAGACCTTGTCCTTTTTTCCTGGCAAGTATACTAGTAGTATGAGGAGTACTAAACAAAAAGCTCAGAATTATCACCTCCAAGAATACCGACTTTATTGGAGACACCCAAGTGGAATGTTACTTTTGTGTGTAATAGAAAAGGAAGTCCCCAAAATCATTGAATAATTTCACACAAGATTTTGTGGTGGTAATTTCACTCCAAAAGCAAAAACCAACCATATTATGAGGGCAGGTTACTATTGGCCATCAATGTTCAAGGATGTGTATCAATTTATCAAAAAATGTTACAATTGTCAAGTTTTTACTTGCAAGAAAAACTTACCTGCAATGCCACTAAAGCTTGTAATCATTGAAAATCCATTCTCTCATGGGGGAATAGATCTGATAAAGAAGATCAACCTAAATTATTTAGGAGGGTACAAATGAATAATCATAGCCATAGACTACCTTACCAAATGGGTTGAGGCAGTTCCTCTCAGAAGGTCAACACCATTAGCTATTATCAATTTCCTAGAAGAAAGCATATTAACCATATTCGGGGTGCCCTAGAAACTTGTGAAAAACAATGCTAAATACTTTACCTCTTTTGAGATGGTGGAATTCTATGCCAAATACAGTATAGAGTTGGCCCACTTGGTAAATTATTATCCTTAGTGAAATGTATTGGCTGAGTCTTCAAACAATAACATAATCACCCAAATCAAGAGATCACTTGGGAAGAATAAAATAGGTTGGGATAGTGAACTGAAGTATGCCTTATGGGCAGATAGACTATCAATAAAAAGAGCCACAGGAAAATCACCTTATGAATTGGTTTATGGGGAAAAGGCACTCCTTCCACCCCAGCTATAATGAACAACCCTCTCATTACTACTCTAGGATCATGAAAAACCATATGTATTGCAAAGGAGAATGGACCAGCTTATACAATTGGAAGAGGATAGGAGGGAAGTAATTACAAATGTGATTGCTCAATCTGGTAAGACTATTCAATTGTTAAACAAAGAGGCTAGGGGTAAATTTTTTTCTGTGGGTGAAGTAGTGCTCTATTGGGATCCAAAGAATGATAAGTCTGGTGAGAAGGAAAAATTTGAACCCAAGTGGTTAGGGCCCTACCAGGTTGCTACAGTGATCGACCAAGACACTTATAGGCTCCAAGACACGGAGGGAGAAGAGATGCCCATACCGGTAAATTTATATCAACTAAAATCCTTCGATCCCCTTCATGGAGGTCACAAGGAGTGATTAAAAAAAAAAGATGCGTGTGTAAATCTCTTGTAAATAGTCATTGTCATCAATTTTTGTCCACCCAAATATTTTGGAGTTCTCAGGTCGATGTCTAAAAATATTTTCATCCACCCCCTATCCTAATCAGAGCCGATGTTAGCCTCAGAGTGCAAATTCATTTGTTTTTTATTTTTCCAAAGGGCACACAAGGTGGTGCACCCAAAATAGGGCCCATGTGCTCCACTCTCTAGTGGAATGCATGAAATTCCCAAGGGTGCACAAGCGTATGCACCCCAAGTTGGGTCTGTGCACTCTACAAGTAGAGCACATGACAGTATCTTTGGATGCACAAATCTGTGCACTTGACCTTTGTCCATGAACTCTATTTGGGAATGGAGTGCACAAGAGCATTTAAGGGGCACACAACTCTATGTGCCATACTTTGAGTTTGTGCACTCCATTTTCAAGTGGAGCATGTGAAAGTCCTTACAAGCACACAAGGTTGTGCACCCATCTAGAGTTCGTGTGCTCCATCATAAAGTGGAGCACACAAAAAGTATTAAGGGTGCATGAATTCACATTCCCCAGTCACACCCACTCCATTGGAGTGTGCAAGAATTTTTGGGATGCATAAGGTCATGCACCTAGCCCTCAGTTCGTACACTGTGCTCCTAAGTGGGGCACGTGAAGTCTTTAAGGGTGCACAAGTATGTGCATCTTGAGTTGCATCCATGCGCTCCACTCCAATGGAGTGCGTGAGGGTCTAGTTGGGAATACGAAACTGTGCACCCCACTCTATATTTGTGCACTCTATTAAAGGGTGGACCGCACAAGGATCTTGAGGGCACATAGTCTCATGTGCCCCATTGTAGTCTGTGCTCTCCACTCCCTTAGAGCACACAAAATTTTTGTGGGTGCACAAGGTCGTGCACCCACTTTGAGGTATGTGCACTTCATTCCCCCAATGGAGTGCATGAAGTTTTGTAATCTGTGTGCCCAATCCTATCTAAGGTGTGCAAATATTTAATAAGGTGTATATTTTGTGTGCTCCTCTCAAGAAGCCACATGTCTCGCTCGAGCGTACCCCACCTGAGCTAATCAAAAGATGCCACATGACCTAAGGTCCCTTCACACCGTAATACAATAAAAAAGGTGTAAAATGAAGCTAATTTGTAGCCAACGAGGAAAGTGACATGGTGCACTCAGCTCCGTGGCATGACCAATAATCAAGTCCTGGTGAATAAAAAAGCATGCACACCACCTAAGCAATTTAAATGCAAGCTCTTTAAATGGAAGGTGGTGGACCTTCCTCCATGCCATTAATATAAACGTATATGCAGAGTGCATTGTTAATGAGGTTGAGTGTGTTTCTTTGAAACCTCCTTCTCTGTCTATGAAGATACATTACAATGGCTTCCACTAGTGCGGCCACAATAGGAGTGCCTGATGTTAAGACTTGTATTGGGAGAATTACCGAGGCATGGCCAATTACCATAAGGGTAGGGAGAGCCCAAGAGCTAAAGGCACTAACTAATATACTTGATTTAGGTAGGGATATTATAGTAGACCAAAAATACGAGGTGGAAGGAGCAACAATTTACAATTTTGATCCTATTGAGGAAGACAACCAGTGCCACCCCATGTTATTAAGGAGTCTGTTTATGAGGGCACAGTGGGATAGCAGTGAGCCAAGCCCAGTTTGCAAAAAATGGAACACCAACCTGGGTTGGTTAAATTTACTAAGGGTGTACCACTCCTCAAAACTCCTAGTGTGGTTAACAGAGACCTACGACTCCAAAAGTAGAACCATTTTCGTGACCACAGGAATCAATTTGTAGTCAAGTTAATAGCCAGTAGAATTGGGTGGATGTTCAAACTCGCTATAGCCTTACAGGTCCTAGAATTTCATACGCTCACCCTCTAGGACAATTACATGTTGAACACTACATTCTTAGATAAGCTCTTGAATTGAGGTAAATGCAAGTCTTTAGGCTTCCCAATTCACAAGTTCCTCCTCAAACCCTGGGCACAAGATTATGCGGATATGGTCAACCTGGTGCTAGGCACAAAAAATCTAGAGCATATTACAAAGGAGGTCATGTTCCTGATTATCCAGTACAATAGGATAGATAAAATTCCTCTACCAATGGGAGGATGTCATTAGTGACAACATGGATAGAGAACTAGTGAAATTACTGGCAGCCATACTGGCTGATAAAGAAGAGCTTCCCCCATTTTTATATTACTCATTTTTGATTCATCTGGTTATAGCATAATCTGACAAATATTTGGTGACTCTATTGGGAGGAGTAACTACTGTTGCTATTCAATATGCACTGTTATGTATACAATAAGGGTGTTCAAGTTACGTAGCCTTCTTCAAGAATGTCCTCCTAGTGGTACACATCATCTTGTGTGGTATTGAACATGATAGACATGGGATTAGGGTGAAACTTTTTGCATGAATCCAAGGCATGAGATTTCTTCTATACAAAAGAATTCTCTTATATCAGGATATACAGTTATAAATTGCCCCTGAAGGCATTACCAAAGCACTGCCCTACCTCCATAGCTATCCTAGAGATAACCCGACAGATTTTTGAGGAGGTGAAAATTAGATTCCTCAAAAATAATGGGAGTGTGTCGTGGCTTCCCATTCCTTGCTCGATGGGTCCCTATACTTATCTAGGCCATTTTGCAATGTTGCGAGCCATATGTAACATGGAAACCTACTGCTTCCTCAAAGTTATGTGGAGACCTCCAACCCTAAGGGCAACCATAGGTGGGATTTTTTTGGTAAGCTTGCTCTCCTACAAGTTACTCATAGGGGGGATGAATTTGAAGATGATATGTTGAGGGCCATCAAAGAAAATTGATCACTGGAAGGGTATATAAAATGATTAGGTCTTACAGAAAGCTAGAAGCAGTTGGAGATTATGGTTATAATCTAAAACTGCACTAGGAATTGTTAGTGGAAAAGGTGGTACCACTGGTCCCAATTTCTTCCCTAGAGTAATTATAGGACCTCAATTCCCAAGTAGTCCATCAAGATACTAACCTATTTGAGGTCATGATGAGAATAGTGGACAAAATGCAATAGGAGAAAACAAAACTTCCCTCTTCCTCCAATTCTCCCATTGTGACTTCAAAGGGGAAGGAGTTGGTAACTTTCTCCTCGCAACAATCTCAAAGCTTGACTTCATCAGTTCAGATGCTCATGTTTCCATCTGAGCAGATCGATGTGGTAGTGGGTCAACCCTCGTTGTTCATCGCTATCTTGGTAATCAGATAAGAGGAACATCCCATTCCCTTAGAGCTTTGAATAAAATATAAGAAGCTGAGGGATTATCTAAAGTGCTCAAAGAATATAAATTCCAAGAAATAATTCCTTCACTATCCCCTACTAAGAAGAAAGCCAAAGTTGAGTCTTCTACTATGGACACCAAAAATTTTATATTGGCAAGGGTGAGGGACACTCTCCCGTTGACTACAGATGAAGATAATCAAATACAAGATATAGAGGAGCAAAGGTATCCTAGTAAAGGAGTGAGCAGGCCCTAGGAGACATCTATAAAGGGAACATGCGATGTGTCCACTACTACATTTTACATCCCTCTATCATCGATCCTAAAGGAAGAAATCATTGATATCTATAAATGCATAATAAGGGTAGAGGCTGGTCTGATTGACATGATGAAGTCCCATGTAGCTTCCCAAGTATAGGTGGCAGTAACAGTGGAAAAAGAGATGAAAGGTTTAAATACCAAGATCGTGGAGGCAGGGTAACTACAACTTCAAGTGCAACAACTTTAGGTTGAGGTTGATCAGTTGAAGTAGATTCTAGATCCCTCCCAGTCCATTGCTACATAGGCCAGTGAATGCTTTGGGTCTATTTATGAATTTAAATAGGAGATGAAGGAGAAGGTACTAGAGAATATGGAGGATATTAACTCCATATTTTATAACATCTATGCCACCAGGCACACTGCTGGCCTCCTACACAAATGATTGCAACAAGTATATCAGAGGGTAAATGCAATATTCCTTGTATAAAAAATATTTAAGGAAAGATACATAGAGATTAGTAGGGGAGTAGTTACCTTGGTAAATGTAACCATCTGTTTCTTCGTAGAAGAATACTCCAAATATTTTATGTATATGCAAAATAGATCCAATTGGATCCTCTAGGATCAAGAAGTTATCGATATATATCATAAGGTTGAAGATGAATTAAATGATTATGGTTTCATATTGAGTGAATTCATCCAAAATCCTAACATCAAGGAGTTTGTGCTCAATAAAATACAAAATTTTGACTTTGGTCCTGATGGAAAATTATCAAAATAGTTTACGACTTTGGTGCAAATGGTTGACCGTTTATATGTCTTCACCAAAAATACTATGGAGTGGGCCAAATAAAGGGTGAATAAAGTCACACAGGATATCAACATATTAATATTAACCTTAACCTTCCACGACAAATCATGGGGCCACATTGACCAAAGTATACATGACCTCAAAAGGGAAGAAGTGGGGCCCAGCTCACTAGGAAGAGTATATGGGCCAAGTGTAGCATAGCCACATGCCCAAGATAACAGGAGAGATAGTACACAACCATAGTTTCCATCTACTTAAATAGAGATATGTGGCTATGTGCCCATTTTTTATTTCATCCTACTTTTGAAAGGAGAAAGATCGGGCAAGCTGGAGGAAATGGTTACAACCCTACTCGAGAAACCTATGCTATATAAGGAGACCACTGCAACAATTTTTTTTTTTGATAAAACCTCTAAGAGAGAAGCCTAAGCCCAGGTATAGCTATGTTTTAAATGTTAGTCATGTTTCATTTTCTGTGTCGATCCCTATGTGTATTACACCATCTTTCTTCTTCCATTTATCCAAGAACTACCTAGGATGCTTTGTCTACCGAGATCATTTCTTGTGGACGAGCTAGAGTTGGAGGCTCTTACATCACTACCATCAGGATGGAGAGAAGCAAACCCATGTTACAACATTCAAAATGGGGTTTTATTGTAATCACTTCCATATAAGATCCTAACATTTTGATGGTCTCATATGTAAATCATTTCATATTAGTAGAAACTCCAACTCTATTATCGGATTCCTTTGTGTGTTTGGATTATGTGTCTTGCTCATTTATGTATTACAATAATATAAATGTATGGATGATGCTTTCTATCACTATTTAAATTTATTTTATTGATTACATTATTTGAATGAATAAAATCAAACTAGTTCTCCTTTCCTTTTTTTTTTGAGTCATTTGATATAAATTTTCTATGACTACCCAATGGACATGGCACTGGTCTTGTCTTAATGTGTTCTAAAAATGCCTGGTTTGGTCACAAATAATAAAAATAATACAATATCATTTAATATAGTAATACATGGGTGATTGCATTAAAATGGTAAATATATGAACCCACTGTCTAGGGTTTCCTTACCCGACCCGATCTATCTAGAGTCATTCTGATAATCTATTCCTAGGTCAAAGTGGTAGATCCACCAGATTATACAATACTCGTTGTGATCTTTAGGATTCCTGTGATGTGACAAAGCTTAAGGAGGTAAGCAATAAATCCCCACAATAGGTCCTAATTGAATGTAACCCCCTTCTATAAGATACAATTGAATGGATTACACTTGTATGATAGTTGGGCAATGGAGCAATGAATCACTTAGATTTTGCCCAGCAAGATATGTAATTATTTCAAATTTATAAGGGGCGGCATGATGATGATAACCTTAAAATTTTTGGGTTGATATCGATTCCTTGTTGATAAATAATAAATTCAAGAAGTTTACTTGAGGTTACACCAAATACACACTTTTTTATATTCAAACGTACATTGTGCTCAAGGAGTCAGTGAAATATCTTACGCAAGTCATCAATGTGTTGACAATGCTTTTTATATTTGACTAGTAGGTCATCTATGTAATATTCCATGATTTAATGCATGTAGTCATGGGAGATGTAGGTCATAGCACATTAATATATGGAACCTGCTTTCTTAAGACCAAATAGCATGACATTGTAATAGAAAGTCCCCTAGGGAGTGGTAAATGATTTTTTATGTTGGTTGTCAGTATTAAACTAGATTTGGTTGTATCCTAAAAACCCATCCATGAGGGACAACATTTCATGAACTGTTGTGTAGTCAACCAAAGTATCAATGTTGAGGAGGGGGAAGTTATCCTTAGGATATGCTTTGTTAAGATCTCTGAAGTCAGTGCATATCCAAATCCCTCCCTTTGGCTTTGTGATAGGGACCATGTTGGAAACCCATTCAGGGTAATAAATTGATTTTATGAATCCCACATCTAGGAGTTTTTATAACTCCTACTTTACCATTAACGTGGTCATAAGATGCATCTTGCAAAACTTTTGATTAATGGGTTTAGTACTATTTTTGAGCATCATATTATGGATGACTAGAGATGGGTCGAGACCTACCATATCAATGTAGGACCATGCAAATACCTTTTTATATTTTTTGAGAAGTGTTGTAAATACCTCTTTAACTTTAAGGGATAGGCACTTGCCTAATTTGATAATATGAGGACTGTAAGAATCATCACCAATATCAACATTGATTGTATCCTCCATGAGCATGTGGGAACTATGCTTGAGTTTAATAGGGATGGGAATGAGGTGTAATTCTTATGTAGTTTTGGGGATAGGATTCCCATCATCATGAGAAATTTTTATATTATGGATGAAAGAAGTACAAGAGGGGATGTAAAAAATGTAGCGTTAATAGACTGGAGCAAGCATTTTGATAAAATGAAATCCTTCAAGGAAGGTTCAAAGGAAATGTGATTCAAATAGAGATAATTAGGATTGGCACAAATTATTTTATTAGGATGAGCATCATAGAAAAGTGGGGCATATAGATCTACATAGATCATGTTTACCAATGAATGTGATGGAAGGTAAAATATAGAGTTAGTAGAAGATGCATTAGAGAAAGACGAAGGCATAGGTTGATTCAAATGAGTCTACAAAACCATGGGTGGAGAGCAAGGGTGATGGGGAGATAATTAAAATGGTATTGTGTTATGTGAGTGAGTGTATGGATGGATAGGTAATGGAGAGGTGGGAATAGGAATCACATCTATCAAAGTGGATGTGAGCGATAGCACTATGAATTCCTTAATGAGATATTCAATGGTATAAGTAGAAGGAATAATTTATTATGATGAATCTTGGAAGAAATGGTCAATAATGTTTATGGTAGAATGAGGTGATGGAGGATTGCTATGGAAATCATATTTTGTCTCAACATCATAACCATCCTCTAGTGGATCCAAAAAAAGGTGATGAATTTCATATTCTAAGACATTGATAGGTTCACAGTGATAACCCAAGCCAAATTTATCTCTAGGCTATTGATATGGTGGGTCAATAAGAGTTCTAGAGCCTTGTTCATAATGGTCCAAACCAAACCCCTACCAATGGAAGTGTTGGAAATAACATCTCATAAAATATGGGTTTGACATATGATCAAGGTTCCCATAAAATATCTTTAGGTTGCTTGGGCTTGGGTATGGAAAAAGATTTATCAACACCCCCATAGATTAATTTCATATGATTTGAAGGTGGGCCAAGGGGGATGATGACACCAATTGTGAGAGATGTGTTATGAGGATGTCTGAAGTCATGAAAGGATTGAATATTGTAAGGAGAGACACAAGCATTATGAATATTATAATCCCCCAAACTAGAGTTGGTCATAATTATGGATACATGAGGTATGTCATAATGCTCATGGTGGGGTGACGACCCTTGATGCAATGAATAATATGATGGTTATAATTTCTAAGGAAGGTAAAAATGAGGAGTGATGGATTGTAGGGACTACTTGAGTTGGGTATCGAGTTAGCTTGTACATTATTCCCAAGAATGACACTTAGCCAAGTAGATAAAATAAGATGGTTAGCATGTGGAAAATATGAAATGTGAATGGAGATCCATTGGGATGAATATTGGAGTGAGAGATATGTAGAAATTATTATGGATGAATAGGAGGAATTTTAGGAGTGGGTAATATTGGGGTGTTAGGCACAATATTGGCATATGTAAGAGGTTGTAACCTAATATGGGTTGATTATGATGATGGTGGTGGGGGATGCTGGAGAGATGGAGAAGAAGAAAATATTAGGGATGAATAAGTCAAGTTCCACATGCATGTAACGGGGTGACCATAAGGTTTTATTGATGCATTTGTGGAAGGAGGCTATGGTAGGATCAAAGGGTTTGATTGAGTGGTGAATGAAGTGGATGAATGGTCGAAAGTAGTAGGTTGTACCATAATAAGTGTGGATTGTGTGGAATATAGAGGTAAGCCCAATGGGGGAGTGATTATATTACAAAATTAGGAGGGATCCTCATCCACATGAATGCAATGGACTTGGCCTCCATGAAGATACTTGAGACAATGATGAAGGGTGGAGGGGATACATTGCATGTCCTAAATCCATGGACACCCAAGGAGGATGTTGCATTGCATTTCTCCCTTGATGACATGACATAAAGTGGGTATTATCTTGACACCAATTTGGGTTGGCAATATAATGGAACATACCATATTTCACATGGAACTATCAAATGCTCATAGATATAGAGTAGTAGTAAGGTGGGTGGGTGTAATGTTGTGATGTTGTAAGGAAACAATAGAAATGATGCTTATGGATGAGCCTATATTGATTAGAACATGTTTGTATGTAGTGTCATTTATACAAACCAAGATAGGCATTGGAGGATTAGTGCCCTCACCTTCAAGATTTGTGATATCATGGTCATAAAATATGATAGAAGGTTGCATGCATGTTTGTACATTACCAACAAATTGTATGAAGGCATTGGTATCATGGGTTTCCAAATCGATTGATTGTAGGATCTCATTTAAAGCCTCATGATGGGGCTTGAATTTTTACAAAATGTTGTATATGGACAACCTATAATGATTTGATGAGTGAGGCTACCGTGTATGGTAATTATATTGCATGATATTAGTGATGGGTTTCTTTGTATTGACAATGTAAATGAAGTAGAGATAGTAGGTTGATTCTCCTCATGATCAAGACGCATGGCATTGTATTGGTTCCATGTAGTGATATTGATCATGCCTACGAAGCCCTACTAGTATGGGTCTTGATTCATAATATTGAACTATTGAGATCAAGGTTTAGAGGTGGAAGCATTGAATTGAATTTGTGGTTGCCCATTTTTTAGCAAAGGTGTTTTGTAGATCCCCAAATTTTGATTTGAGGGTGCTAAAGCATATTTAGCATGGATAACCCCATTGTCAAAAATATCTTACACCAAATGGAAACATGTGTGGAAATTATTGATATCATTTCCTTTTTGCCTATGATACTCATAAAATGTATGCTAATTGTAGTTCTTGGGCTTTGGATGACTTGGGTCCTCAGGTCTTGCTTCTAGTAAAGCAATGTGCCCAACATCATATATCTTCTAAAAGATATTGGATAATGGCTCTGATAAAGGATTCCAAGTGTGTGGTGTATGCTATTGATGTTGTTGCTAAATTTGGGTCTGATTGGTTGGGGGAGAAAACCCAAATTATTGATATCTTTGCTGGTATGGCTAAGATTGATGTGGGGGTGGCATAGGTTTAAAACTCAACATAACCTAATTGGCTTATGGTGATTTTGTAGGATTTGGATTTGGACCATCTCTACTGAGCAAATAGTTTGGAGCGTAGCTGATATATGTTTGGCATAGCTCTTTAAAAACATCTTGACTAATATTGGGGGTGGTATTGGGAATTTCAAATCATGTATGACCCCATACCACTGAGTAACATATTCATTTACTAGCTTGTCATCAAACTATCATAGACTATAGAGATTTGGTAGTGACATTTTCTTCTTGATGTTGATGGAGAAATGCTCAAGAAATTAGTTGGCCACTTGTTCAAATGTAAAAAAATTATGTTGAGGAAGGTTTTTGAACTAATATAGGGCTTGAACACCAAGAGATAGTGAAAATATGCAGAGCATAAGTGCATCACTAGCCTAGAGAATGTGGAAATCATATTGATAATTATGCAAATGATCCTAAGGATCCTCCTTACCCCTGAACTTATAAAATTTGGGCATATTATATTTTAGGGTATGGATGAAGTGCCATTGATGGATGAATAGGGTCATTCTATATTTGACTGTAAGTTAGTTTCTATAGCCCATAACCACTCATTTAAAATTCCATGTTTTTAATGTACTCCCTCATGAGCTGCATTTTAGTTGGGGATGCTTGTGAAGTAAGGGCAAAGAGAAGAGTTTGTCCCACAAAAGTGTTTTTGGAATCATAATTATGAACACTAGTAGAATTATGTGGGAGTTATTACATGTAATATTTAGGAGGCTAAGTATGATACGATGTGGGATGAAGTTGAGATGACAAAGAAGGCATTTGTTGTTGTTGTTAAAATTGTTGGTACAAATGATGTTTTTGTTATTGTTGTTGTAGCTGATGTTGTTGTTGTTGCATCTAATGTTGGTATGAATATTGTTGATTGAGTTTCTCCTAGAAGAGTTGTTGTTTATGGAGATGATCTTGTTGGAGTTGTTGTTGATGAAGATACTCTTGATGGAGCTTTTGATGATGAAGTTGTTGTTGATAAGATGGAGTCATGGAGGGCTAATTTGGATTGTTAGGAGCTTGATGTTGCACTTGAGATGAAAATTGTTGACTTATTTGAGTTAGAATTTATTGAAGTCTTTGATCAAACCCCTAAATAGGTGGACAATATGGGTGTTGAAGATAGTTTTTATTGACTTATTGAATAGGGACCTGGGTTGATGTTTGTTGATGGGTGGAAGGCCACTCATATTGATATGTAAGGAGAGGGCAAATGATTTTTTGGGCATGGCGGAAGTACATATTGGTGGTGAAGTGAAGAAACCACTCTAGTTTGAAGAAGGGATGGAATTAGATAAAAGAAATTGAGAAGGGTAGGTAGTGGAAAAACTCAATTGAGAAGATGAAAAAATGTTATACTGAAGAATTTGAGATGCTGGTAGAATAGAAAAATATGTAGGTAAATTTTGAAAAAGTTGAGAAATGTATAATCAATGGATGAAGGGGCCTACGTACCAACATTATACAAGTTTTTGAGAAGAATATTAGAAGAATATTGATCGATATTAAGGAAATTGACTTTGAGGGGTAGGTTGGTGGAATAAAGGGAAGAAGGTAGCATTTATGATATGGAATGAGAAGAAGGTTGTGGAAGTGTGTTGAATAAGAAATACAAATTTTTAAGTGTATATGGAGGAATTTACAAATGTTTTTGCGAAGAAAAAGGTATGTTTTAAGAAGAGGCCCCTTGAGTATTAGGGGAGTTGTGGTGGCAAAGACCATGTTGATAGTTTGGATGGTGACCTTGACATATTGTTGAGTGTGGGATAGATTATCTTCTCCATCCAAAATATGTTGCAATGGGCATTGCAAAAGTGGGTGTGTAGGATGAGAAGAGAGTTATGAAGGATCTTCCTCATAGGTGACCTTAGGTTCGAAGTCACTTGGTAGAAAGTAAATTATTCTTGGGAAATAAATGACTTCATGGGTTGGATCTTACGAGGATTGAGATGATGAATTATCAATGAAAGGCTAATTGATGTCTTGATATTTTATATGAAAAATGAAGTTGTAATCAGTTGAGACTAATCAAGAGTGTGAGTTGTGAAAGTTGCCACAATTATGATGTTAAATTCTATAGAAGAACTAACGAATGAAGAGGGGTTTGCATGAGCAATATCCATCGTAAGACAAGCTTTCTCATGATATTGGATATAGGTAACAACCATTGTTTGGTTAAGAGGTTAAGAAACCAAGTTTCTATCAAATTTAGGTTGAGGAAAAAATTATGGGTAGGTTTTTAAAATTATGAGATATTTCTGTGAAACAAAAGTTTAGGTTGTAAGGTCCCTGATGACTATTTTGGGTCACACCCTACATTGCGACTATGATGAAACTGGTTACAGAAGCAACAAAGTTTCCTAAAATATGTCTATAGATGTGTAGAAATTTATTTTGAAGGTTTTGTAACCTACTTTGAAGGTTTTGTAAAATATTTTACAACATAAATTAACCTATCTAACAAGCAAAGCAATGAACATGTAGGTTTTGTAAAGATGTGTTGAAGATGTTCCAACAAACTCTAAAATAGAAAATATATTATGGATGTGATCTATGAAGGTATGTACACACATAGTTTCCTATTATACTTGAAGGTATAGAAGGGGTAACTATACACAAATAGGCAAATGACTTCTAATGAAGGTGATGACTTAGAAAACCTTGAGGGGATATATATAGAACCTCTTAAGAAAGAGGTGATATTATCTAAGACTTGCTATTGGCCTAGTTGGGCATTCATTTCACCCTAGGATGGACCTATTCATAAATGAAAATTGCTCATTCACTGATTATATGAAGCCCTATGAGGAGGGGCATCTAATTCTAACCTACCCCAAGGATTTCTCAAGAGTAGGGGATTTTTTGATGATGAAGTCTAGAAAACCACTCATTGGGGCTACTATGGTGTTTAGGGAGTCAATTCAATAGAATGCGATGAATTCCAATATCGCTAGTCTTGAGTGGGGGTTGGTGATGAAATCCAACCTTACCAATGTAAAAGAGATGTGCAGTGTGTGTATCCTACTTAGAAAAGCAAGAAATGCTGAAAAGAAAACTAGACTAAGAAAATATAAAGCCTTTTTATTTGTTGATTTTTGATTGTTAAAAAGTGAAACGCCTTTATGGAATGAAAATAATGCAAAATAAATCATGCAAATTGTATTTTTTAAGAATAGAAATCATATGGCAAGGAGAAAAAAACAAATTTGCTTAGCCTCAGTGAGCTATTCTAAGATTTGTTTAGGCATAAATTTATTTACACTAGTCAAGATATACCTGCTAAGGTTATGGCTAGATGTCCCATAGAGAATTATATATGAGGTAGAGATTAGAATCTTGCTCTTAAATCATGGAGATGAAGATATTAGAAGGCCTTTTTGCACCTTATGCAAATGCATTACCAAACAAATTTAAGGGTCACCAAATGGATTTGGGATGTTTTAAAAAGCTAGGAAGAAAAAGGAATGAGATTTTTAAACTTACCAAAGTGACTTTGGGGCTTTGTGAAAATGAAAGATGCTAGAAATTCTAACTAAACTTGCTTATTTTGAACTAGAAATATGGGTTTTTTAGACTTACATGTGGTCTCCAAATTTTTAAAGTTTCTATGACTGCATTTATAAGGCTAAATTATGTCTTAGATTCCATGGAAGGCTACCTTGTGACTAAAAATGGTCACACCCTACCCTGCGACTCAATAAAAAGTTGAATTTCTATCAAATTTGGGTTTGTTGATAGTATTTGTGGTACAATAGTTGGTTTGTGTACAAGTACCTACAAAAATAAAGGATAAAATGTTAATTTTGTAAGCAAAACGACTATATTCCAAACATAAAAGGAAGTCAAATCAAAATTTTGCAAGATGGTGTGGTACTAAGTTTTACAAAATCCTAAAAGAAAGAGAAAGGTGTTTTATTACACCTGTAGGGATGCCATTGTCATCAAGCAGTTTGGCCTATGAAGGCATGGTAGTAAGGGAGATAACAATCTCTTGTGAGGGTAGATCAGTCCCCAAACTTACCTACAACTATGGGGTTGTTGTTGGCTATGTACATACTGATTTCTAAACCAAATTTTGGAGTGCTTGGTTCAGTCGTAGGGTACCTTGCAACTAAAAATGGTCATACCTACCTTGTGACCCTAGATCATAGACTAGAAATACTTTTGTCTTTGACTTGAGTTGTGTTTTAGGGTTTTATAGGGTTCTAGGCTGGTTTTGTATCACCTAAAGCACATAAAACAACAAAAATGAGTTAACAAGTGATAAAGTCAGCCAAAAAAATAACATAGTGGGAGTCCCACCGAGCATGCTAGAATGAGCTAATGAAAAATCAAAGTTGTTTGCAATTTAAAGTTCAAAAGGGTACAAGAGAGTCCCTTTTATACAAGTACCTTTGGAGGCCATAAAATAGGTTTTTGAGAAGTGAGAAACCCTTCTTCAGTAAGGAGGTCAACAACACCTCAAAAACCTTCCAAAAGATCCTCATAAGTGGGTTTACTACTCATGTGCCACTATTGGTCTAACCCATCCTCAAAACCTGCAAGACCTAAAAAAATGGGTTAGAAAATTTGGGGTCCTATATTGATCAAACCCTTTGTTTTCACAAATATAAGACACTAAATAAACTGATCTAATGCATAATTGAAATTGTTGGAAATGACTATAAACTAGAAAATTAGTGATATTTACATGTCTAAAGGGTTTAGTAGCCTAATGATGCCTAAAAGTGACTTTTGAAAAGGGATGCACCCTAGGGTGTGACTAGTTTTAGTCATAGGGTACCTTACAACCTTGATTTTTATACCCTAATAAAATTTTACGTGATTCAAAATAGAATTATGCATCTATTGGAGCTTCTATCTTTGTCAAGTTACCATAAGAACTTATAAAACACAACAAAATTATGACATAGAAATGGTGTAAAAGGATATTTGAGGTGGTGATTGATGGATATTGATGGAAAAGTGGATTATGAAAAGTAGTATGGTCTAGCTAGATTTTTGTAGAGTTTGGTTATGCAAAATTTTGATTCCTTAAGATTGAAGAAATGTCCCTCTATTTATAAAATTTGGAGAGATCAGGGAGGATGGTGTCCCATGCAGTATACCTTGAGGTATCCCCTTTGAGATGTCCCTTTCAAGGTGTATCCTAATATGAAATACCTCATAAGTGTATTTGGGTGAGAGAAACCCTCACCCACATACATGTCATGAATGCACATGGAGATGTGGAGTGGAGCAAGGGTCAAATCCTAACTATGGTAGGATTAACCCTAAGTTAAGATTTGAATTGGATGAGGTGGAAGGTGACTCACCCCTAACCCATGATTTGAAATCCAAAAGTCCTCAAATGTCATTTATGAACTTAAATGCACATGGGAATTTGAAATGGAGCAAGGGTTATAACTAGGGTTAGGTTGACCTTAGGTTAGTTGTTGAATTTTTGGGTGAGGTGGAGGGTGAATCACCATTGATCCATGCTTTTGGGTAGAAAAGTCTCTAAAATCCATTTAAGGCCCTAAATGCTCATGGGTAGATGTCTGGAGCAAGGGTTAAGGTTAACCCTACTTCGGTTGACCCTAGGTTAGAACAAGGTCAAATGGGTGGGGCGACACCTAGGCTAGTCAAAGAGTAGACTAGGTAAGGTGGCCAAGAATTAGATTGACCATAGTTAGATTGACCACGAGGTGGAATTTGACTTTGGGTTGACTTTAATTGAGGTTAGAGTTTAACCAAGGTTGAGCAAATATGATGGTCATATGAGGACCAAATTTAAGCATAATAAAGGGCTTAAGTGACCCAAGGGGGCTTATGAATAGTGCATGAATAGTGATTTTGATAAATGAATAGTATTTTGAGGTTAATATATGTAAATTTTATGGGTTTTACAAATTGATCAGTTGTAATTATGGGAAGAGTGACAATGTGCAAATTTTGAGTGTCTATAGAACCTTTAGAGCACACACCATAAGGTTTTCACATATATATTTTTCTTACTAAACTTAGTGGGATTAATATCTATGTAAATATATTGAATTATTGTTATCCACCCTCTTCTCTGCTAGTTCATAATGAAGCACTATAGCTTATACATCAAGATGGACTACAAATATAGTTATTTGCTTTGGGTAAAATAATACCTTAATTTCCGTATAGATTTCATGATGTAAAACACCTATTTTTCAATGAATATGTACCTTTATTCATAGTTGTGAAGGTCCTAACTCTTTAAAGAGACAATATTCTCTTCATATTGATAATTTTTCTAGGTTAGTATTGCAATAATACACTCATTTATACCAAAATCATTAAGCTCCAAATATTTGAAGAAGTTAGAATTGATGAGGACTAGGGATTTGGTGATGACATAATTACATCTTGGAAAGCTTTCTTATATTATTTGGTCCACACTAGGATTGCATCCTTTTCTAAAACTTCATTTATTGGCCTAACCAATATGCAAATTTTTTATAATTTTTTATTTTTTTATAAATTAGATTTGAACTAGAAATGATCATATCCCTTTGATGGACATAGGTAGGGGAAGGTCTTGTATTTTTTTATCCTATTGATATTTATGGTTAGTTCATATTTTAACACCACATGTCCCAATAGTTTGTTTTCTTTGACCATGAAAATGATCTTATTAGAGTTAAGTGAGATGCCAGATTCCTTACACCTTTAAAAAATGGACTATATGTTTGTTCTTTTCTTTTGAAATAAAACTAAGTCATTAAGGCATATACAAATGATCTCATTGGCTAATCCTAGGAAGGCAATGTCCATAACTTGTTAAAATATTGTCTCTACATTTGATAGCCTAAAATAAACTCTTTGATACATAAATGGTCCTCATTTTGTGCTAAAGGTTATCTTGTTCTGATCATTTTATTTGACCTAAATCAGATCATACCCCAAGAAAGCATCCAAAAGTGATAACATTTGTGACCCTACCACATTTTGTAAAATGTAATCAACAACAAGCAAAGGGTAGTGATCCTTCAGTGATGCCATGTTTAGATTTCTAAAGTTTACAAATAATATGATCTCATTATTTTTCTTACATATTGGCATTAGGTTAGCCACCTACATGGAATTATTGACAGGTTAGATGATTTGGGCTTGTAGGATTTTGAGAAGTCCTATTTTCAAGCTTGCTTCTATTTTAGGATTCATAGGATTTTATTTCTATCTAAAGTGCTTTACACCAAACTCAAATTTGATGGTATATTCTATGATATTTCTATCATACACTTTCAAATATTTAGAGGACTATCTAAAATGTTTTCTTATTTCTCATAGATCTCCTTGAACACTAGAGTTTCCTCTTTAGTACACTCCTTTCATAGTAACCCATTTTTACTGTAAAAACCAAAATCTAGCCACTTGTCATCCATTCAAATCCTCCAATCATAGCCATCCATTATATATATATATATATATATATATATATATATATATATATATATATATATATATATATTTATTATATACATAAATATAAATATTTTATATTTATATTTATATATTTAATAAATATATATGTATATATGTGAATAAATATTAGCCCTCCACCATGAATTAATCATAGCCATCCACCCATATCAATCCATGTCACTTTTCCAAGATTAATATCCACCCTTCCTCATGTTTTAATATCGACCGCCCATTTGAAGTCATTGAAACCCTAACATGTTCAAGTGCAGATTATAAAAGATGATTCATTTTGATGAATCAAGGTCTTAGAAAGTCTTGGAAGGTTCACAAATAAATCTATCCACTCACAAGCCCTAACCCTTTGGCTATCATCCACCCCAAAACACTTCCAAGAGTTTGCAGAATGTTGCTGATCATTTTTGGAATGCTACTAGGTATTCACAACTATCATTGAATGCCTCTGGGTATTTATTGAAGTAGACTTGCAATCCATAAGACCTCATATACTTTCGGGTATTTGTGTGATCCTTGAACATAGAAGTAAAAACATCAATCAAAACTAGAAAGGTAATATATTTGTTGTGTTTTATTTATGTTTCTTGGATTTTTGTTTACAGTTCAACATTGCAACATCTAGGGTTTATAGGTCTTATCATTCAAAATTCCTCATATAGTGGAGCCCTCACAGGTACTATTAACTTTTTTATGTTGTTTTATGTTTTTAGATGTAGGAACCACATTTATGGAAGTTGTTGTAGCTAGGGTGGTCCCGTAGGGATACAAAAGCCCACCTACATACTTGTTTGGATAAAGGACGAACCAAAAGACACCAGTTGTTCATTGAATTAGGGTTTTGAAACCCTATTATCTATAATCATTGTATCAAAATCATTTGTAACCCCATATTGGAGCACATTTATTGTACAACTTAGAGATCCAGGTTCATTGTGCCTATATCAATAAATATTATTCATTTTGTGCATTCCATGGTGTTATTGTGCTTTTATACTTTTGCTTTGTATTGGTGTTGTTCATTTTTTGGTTTAAAAAATGGCGATCATGATGGGAACCCCAAAGGGTTCCTAATTTTGATTTACCTTGTCATTGATTTCTATTTATACTTCTATTAGCAGGTTTCCAAAAGTTTGATCACATAAAAATCATAAAAACTAAGGTTTTTTGGAGTTGCAAAGTTCAATCAGAGGTCTTGTGGACTACTGGTAACATTTGAGGGATGCTCTACAACATTAAATAAATTATCCATAGCGTTCAAGATAATCTGGCCAACATTTAGCAGAGTGGGAAAAAAATATGTAGGCTTCCACGTAAGCCTAGTTCAAACCCTAACTCATTTTTGTTTTCATTTTTCTAATTTTTAATAGTGAAATAAAAAATAAAACATTCATTTTATGTTTTAAAGCAATTGCACTTTTATTCTCATTTTATGCATTTGCATATTTCAAATAGATTGCATATATGGTATATTTACATTTATGTATTCGTAGTAGTTCACATTTGATTCAAAATTATGTTGTTTTATGGTGTTTCATTTACTATTTTGTATGTTGTTTGCATTTGAAATAACAAAAGCACACGTAGCTACATAGTAGGGTTAAATAATTCCATTCTTACTTTTCTAATTTAGAACAAGATCATCATAGTTGAGTATAATCCTACTGTTTGAATCACTTGATGATTCAAGGTGGAAGAACTGGGTGAACCTTCCATTGTTGGAATCACTTGATGATTTAGGGTGGATCTTAAGTGGTGTTCCTAAGTTATTTTGAGGAACTTGGTGTTAATATTCTTGGCTTCAATATTAGACAAATGAAATAGGGTATTTTCAACTTTGAGTGAACATAGTAGAAAGTATAAAGCTTAAAATGAATCATACACTTTGCACATAACACATTTAACAACAGTGAGTTGGATTTCATCACCAACCATTTTTCAATATTTGTGACGGTGGGATTCATATCCATCCATCATCTTGCCCCATAGAAACCATAGTACCCATAAGTAATATTTTTGGATTTCATCACCATAAAGGTTCTCATTTGCCATCCAGCCTTAGAATCCACCTTGCATAATAGTTTAGGTTAGCACATCAACAACACACAAAACCCACATAAAAAAATATATTGTAAAACATAGGATTGTATTGCTTGTTTGATTTTGTGTGATTTACATTGCATATTTTTTGCACATTCCATACATTCACCATACCCAAATGAATCACTATCTTATGGTTTCAACTCGAAGCCAATCAAATATTTTGAGTCAAGCCTTTGTTAACCAAACCACTTCATCCATGGAGTGTTCCACATATTTCCTCACCACTTTTACGGTTAATCCTATAAGTATGATATAGACAAGTTGTTCTGGTTTATCTGCAAGACCCTCACACACTGTATATACCTTAAATACTTATGTGTTGCATAGATCCATCATTACCACCATTCCAAAAACTAATCCATCATCTCCAATAAATCCTAACATCACCTACATAGACATGGGTAAAGTTTGAACTTATCTAAGATTCGTTAACCCTATTATCAAGAAAATCAATAGCCCACCTAGGAATAATCCTTCTTCTCAAAATGAACTTGCTACTTGCAACCTTCCAATTTTACCTAGGTGTATACCAACTCTTTTTTTGAGATATCATATATACCTTCCAATCAATGGTCTCTCCCACATCAGTCATGTGCTCAAAAAACTTCCATTACATATTCCTATACCACCACCTATGGCAATCAATTATATGAAGCACATGTCAATGTTGCTTCACAAATTTTAGCTTCCACTTCATCCAATGTTCCCCATTATGTTGCAATTCTTGTTGTAATCTATCCTCCACCTACCTCATCCATTCCCACCACATCCACACCATCTACCTCAGAAAATTCCATACAATAAGCATGGTAACACCTCAAAAAATTGCTCATGGGTAAACAAAATGCTCATTCTTATCCCCAACAACAAATACATGTTATAGATCTTAAGCCCAAGTCCACTCTAACCCAAACTACCTTATTCACCCCAAATCCATCATGGGTATCATAATATTTTATGGTTTCCATCCCCACACCTCCATTAGTCCACACCCATTCCATTCCCACAACTCAGCACATTCATATTCCTTAAACTTCATCTTCATTCCATCACCCAGAATCATTCCATCATCAATCCCAACATCATCAAATACAATCCAATCCATCAAACCATAAAAATATTATTACACCTCATCATTTCACTACTTCATCTCCACACAATCACCAAATAATTTAGGGCTTCACATACTTTGGAAAGATCCTAAAATTCACGTATTGCAATAGCATATTGATAGCTTGATACAACACACTCCTGGTATGATGAACCATAAGCCTACTTTAAGATAGCTTATCAATCAACCCATTCAATTTTTAGTACCATCATTGCCATATACGATAGATTTTATAGTGCCAAAATTTGATAAATTTAAAGGGACTAAGGATCCTAGAGAGCATGTAAGCACATTCATTCACTCATGCTTCAGAATTCAAACTCAAGATGCTTTAATGCTCAAAATATTTCCTCAAACATTGGGAGGAGATATCATGGATTTGTATAACCATCTACCTTATCATAGTATTTATACATTTGAATAGTTGGTCAACAAAATCCTTGAAATGTTTTCCCTTAATGTTCGTAAGAAATTCACATTTTATGAATTGTATAACCTCAAGAAATTTGATGAAAAGTTAGTCTATGATTTTGGAAACCATTGGAGGGTTATTATCACCAAGCTACAATTCTCCCTACCAATGGAAGAGTTAACTCGATTGTTCACCAAAATTTGTTTAAAAGCCATCTCCTGGTTATTACAATCACAATAATAAAACTCATTCGAAGAAGCTCTTACATAGGATAGCATAATTGAGGAAATAAAAATCCAATAAGGTGTGCTAAATTCTAAAAATAAAGAATGGTAGAAAATGAGCCAAACAAAAGGATGTTATTCTGGCCAATCTAAGCCAAATCAAGTGGCCATGAGTCAGCTGGTAATGGCTCAACAAAAACAATCAACACAACAACTGCAATAAATTTCATATCAAGCGGTTCCCCCACCCCAGCCAATTCATAACACAACACCAACTATGGATAATTATCAATGTCGACAATATATTCAAAAAATTTCCAATACACACCCTTATATGAATTATTTACCTCCATATTTTGTAGGTTGTATGACACAAATCAACTTGCCTTGCATGAGATTAAACTAGATTATCCTACCAAGCATAGCAAAATTTATAGGGAACATTTATTTTTTCCTTATCATCCATAGAGTGGGTATGACATAACAAATGCTTCATATTCAAAGATATAGTGCAAGACCTAATTGACCTATGGGCCATCAAGGTTGATAGTCCCTTGGCTCAACAAAATTAGAACCTTAGAATTTATCAAACATCACTTTCTAATCATGAGGAGGTACAATAGACAATAAGAGGGTCAAACATCAAGACTTATCCTAACAAAGTCAACCATATGTAACAATACAAAGGTTTTATGGGTGCTATTCATGTGGTCACCCAAGTTCAACAATGTATCAATTAACAAAATGCACAACAACAGACTGTTCAACTTCTCATAGCACCTCAGGTAAGTGTATCTCCTCAACCTTCCATTTCATCATCACCCGTTCAGTTCTTCACCAATTATTCCCAATAAATTCACATTCCAAGTCATCCATATCCACCCTTTCATCCTTCCAATCATCCACAAAGGCCAATTATCTCTTTGAGTAGCTAGCTAACCACTACCCTTAAAATAGCTTCAATAAAACTATATATTTAGGAGCTAATACAAAAATCTCCCCCACACTATGAGGCATTAGTGGAGATTCTAAAATCCATTGAAATCCAATATCAGGATAATAATGCCTTTAGCAATTTTATGGGGAAAATTTGAACATGTGTGGATCCTTCCATTACATTTTACATTTTTGAAATCAAACCAATATTGTCAGAATCGGTGGACCCTCCGTTACACATTTCTCAAATTGATAAGAAGCCATTCAAATGAGTTTTAATTAATACCAAATCCTCCATAAATATCATCAACACCTTTTCTATTCAACATCTTAATATTACACCATCTCATATAACCAAATCCACCTTCACCTTGAAAGTATTCAATGATTCTCTTTGTTCTACAGTTGACACTATTGTCTTACCCATCGATTTGGGGGTAAAAATATTGCACATAATGTTCCACATATTGGATGGATCCATGGCATACAATGTACTCCTTGGATGTCCTTGGATGAGTAAAATGAGATGTTTCCCATCTATACTCCATCAATGTATAAAATATGAACATGAGGGACAAATTCATTGTATACCAGCATATGTCGAACCATTTAAGTATTGCAATTTCATCTCAAATCCTTATGAATCCACTCTTCCATCCACTCATATTTTCTTAACTCCATCAACCACCCCATCAACCATGCCATCCATCTCTTCATCCAAATTTCCTATTCCTAAGGAGCTCCCCATCACTACCCCACATCAAGCTTCCACCTCCATGCCCCCATTTTCATTACCATAAAATAAATGTACATGTAGTCAAGCCCAATATACATTGTCCACATCATCAACGTGATCTCCCATTATTATTCCATCCACATCATTTCCTATTTATTAAACATCTCAGCCAAATACACTTTCATCCACATCAATCAATGTCTCACAAGTAAAATTAATAGATTATGAGATTCCATCCACCTCCACATCCATTTCCACATTATTCCAAGTTGCATTCCACCTCACTAATCATAGTATTGGTGAACATGTGGTCCAATACATCATCACACCGCTTAGTGTCCAAAATGCTAGGGATTATGATCACCCATGTGACCCACCCTTATCCATAGGAGCAATGTAAAACATGGGCTCAATGCCTAACAACATCAATTTTATGTATGGAGGGATTGATTCATTGTACAATCCATATTCCCTAGATGAACCCAAACAACCAAACCTTGCCAATATACAAAACATGTCAGGTTTTTCGTCTCGATACTTCTATTAGGTTAATTGACAAGGATATGGCCTAGGACAACATAAACAAGAATGTACAATCTCATCAATACTCCATATCGGGAAGTGCATGATCGTTCAGGTGTAGGCTATCACCCTTATTATTTCACTTCTTTTGAACAAGCTTTTTAAAATTTCCATTTTAATTCAGAAGAAGAAACCCATCACACCGATGAATTTGAAGAAGAAATATATGAATATTACGATGTTATATCGATAGCTTTTGATGAACCAGATGAGGAATTGACACCCATCATTCCATTCACCTAATAGGATGAGTATTATCTCAAAAATTTCCTCATCAGTAAACCCATATTTCATTTGATTATCCCTAGGTAGTGAGCTAAACCAACTGGTGAACCACCTCCACTTCATTGATCCACCTCACTGGACAATTTTGTAATATATGTACATAATTCAAAACAAAAAACACATAAAAATTCAAAAAAAAATCATCATTGCATTGCATGTGCATGGATTTTTTCCTGTTGCATTTATTTGTGTTGCTCATTGTTGTTTAGGTTCCCAAAGTTCTTGCATCGATTATAGAAGATAGGAACTATCCATCCATCATGTTACCAACCACCAATTTTCCCTTTAAGTTAACATGGATCCTATTGACTTATTCACCTTACTCCGTAATCCATACAGTTTGACAAAGCTAATTATAATTGACATGAACCTTATAGATATGGACTGGATTTCTTTACCTCAATCCTTTTTTGAACTCATTATTTTTGAGGAATTATTAAGGACTTCAGCCAACTACATTCCTCCATCACCTCTGCGTTCACCTTCACCTTCACCATTAGATCTTGAGGTTTTCTAGATAGACATAGAAGAGGCTAAGTCAAAAGAGTTTTATAATGTCATAGATGACATGCATTTAATCCCAATACCTCATCAGCTTGAGTAAGGTTCTCATATGTCCATTGAAGATACCATCAATTTGAATCTTAGTTTATATGTAGACAATCCTCAAATTGTCAAACTTGGTAAAAGTTTATCCATAGATGAACAAGAGAAATTAATTGCTTTCCTCAAGAAGAAGAAGGGTATTTTTACATGGTCCTACAAAGACATGTCTAGTCTTGATCCTAAATTTGTAGTTCACAATCTCACCTTGCACTCTAATGCTAAGTTGATCAAACAAAAATTGAGAAAGATGCATCCTACCATTTCCCTCATGGTCAAATAAGAGCTTCAAAAGCTATTAGATGTGGGTTTCATTGTACCCATTGACTATCTTGAGAACATGATACATATTCACAAGCCTAACGGGGTGATACACAATTGCACTAAATTTTGAGACCTTACCAAAGCATGTACTAAGGATGAATTTCCTCTACTAAACATTGACAATCTTATTAACACTTATGTTGGCCATGAAATGCTTTATCTAATGGATGGTTTTTTAGGATACAACCAGACTCGAATCAATCCTGATGACCAAAACAAAACAACATTCACTACACCTTGGGGAAATTTTTGTTACAAGGTGATTCTCTTTGGCCTCAAAAACATAGATGTCACTTATCAACGTGCCATGACATACATCTTCCATGATTACATGCATAATATCATTGAATATTATATGGATTATCTCTTGGAAAAATACAAAACTTGACAAGAGCACATTGGTGTCTTGCAAAAAGTATTTGATTGAATTCTAAAGCATAATGTAAGGTTGAACCCCCAAAAGTGTGTCTTTGGTGTTACCTCAGGCAAAATACTATGAATAATTATCTCTAAAAGAGGCATTGAGGTGGATCCAAACAAATTCAAGGCCATAATGGATATGCCTCCCCCAACAAACTTGAAGGAATTGCATAGTTTAAAAGGAAATATTCAATCAATCCGTCATTTTATCATGCAACTTTATCACAAATGTAGACCATTCAATAACCTATTAGAAAAGGGGGTGATATTTTCATGGATAGATGAGTGTCAGAAAGCCTTTTATGATATCAAGCTATACCTGACTTCTCCACTAGTATTAACTCCTCCTCGTATGGGGGTCCCCTTCCATATTTATATTTTAGCAATGGATTTTGCATTAGGGACAATGCTTGCATAAAAGAATGAAAACAATCAAGAGTAAGTTGTCTACTACATTAGTTGAACATTGGTAAGCTATAAAACCAGATATTCTTATGTGGAAAAATTGTGCTTAGTAGTGGTTTTTACCACTAAAAACACATATATATTACATGCTTAGTCACAACATATGTCATAGCTCGTGAAAACCCTCTACGTTACATGATATCTCACACTTACAATAACACCCACACCGCAAAATGGATAATGCTTCTCACTAAATTTGATCTTGAGTTCATTAGCCAAAAATCCATTAAAGGTCATGTCATAGCTGATTAGCTTGTAGAAGCTCCACTTCCTAGTGATCAACCCTTGATTATTGAGCTCCTAGATGATTCAATATTAACTATCACTAAACAAGAAGAAGATGTCATTCCGAAGGAAGATGTCGATATCACACTATTATTTGATGGTTTTAAGTGCAAAAAAGGTCAAGGTGCTAGAGTCGTGTTTCATACACCATAGGGAATACCTATTCCCCTATATTTCAAACTTGAATTCCAATGCACAAACAACAATGCAGAGTATGAAACCTTAATATTAGGTCTTCAAGAAGCCATAACTATGGGCATAAAGCATATCAAGATATTTGGTGACTCCCAACTTGTTGTTAATCAGATAAATAGGGAATACCAGTGCAAGGAACCAACAATAAAGCTTTACCATGTAGTAGCAATGACATTGCAAGCTAAATTTTATTGGTATGAAATTGATAGTTTGCCATGTCTGACTAATAGATTTGTAGATGAGATGGCCTCTCTAGGATCATTGATTCCAAAAACTCCATAAGAGAGGTAGGTTCACTCATTGTTACAACGATCTCTAAATATGTAATTATCTATGTTGAATCTAAGGATGAGAAGGATGTTTCTTTTAACTATTTAGAGTCTTATGAGCCTTGTTCCAATCAAATAATAGCCTTTCTTAAGTTTGGAACACTCCCATAAGACATGTCATAGACTATTGAATGCACTTTCAAGTAAAAGGTTGTTCACTTTACTCTCTTGGGGGAAGTCTTGTATAAACGTGGTTGTGATGGAGTCCTTCATTGTATCGAGCCTATAGAGGTAAAAATAGCCATAGCTAAAGCTCATGATGGTACTTGTGGTGGCAATTTTAGTGGAATGGCCATTGCAAAGTGTATTTTATGCATGGGTTACTATTGGCCCACCATGAAATGCGACTGTTGCACTTATGTTAAGCATTGTATGAAATATCAACAACATGCTAATTTAACTCATGTGCCATCACAAACATTACAACCTATTCAAAGCCCTTTTCACAATGGGGTCTTGAATTGATTGGCAAAATATTGCCTCCTTGCTCGAGATAACATATATTCATCATCACAACCACTGAATACTTACAAAGTGGGTTGAGACAATTCCTCTAACTAGTATGATAGGACCTCGAATTGTGGAGTTTATACTTCATCATATCATCTGTTGTTTTGGTATTCCCTCGAAAATAATCTTTGGCAACAAGTATTTCAAAAGCATGAATTTTCAAATACTCTACGAGAAATATAATATCTAACATAGTTTCTTGACTTCTTACTACCCACAAGCAAATAGATAAGTTGAGGCTACCAACAAGACCTTAACTACTATTCTCAAGAAACTAGTCAAATAAAATCATCCATATTGGTATACTCAAATCCCCTTGGTATTATGGGATTATTGAATAAGCATATGCATGCCAACTAGGGCAACACCATTTTCATTGGTCTATGGAGCCGAAGCAATTATGTCTCTTGGGATTGAGATCCCCTCATTGCAATTTTTATTGCAAGAATTCATAGATGATGATATTGCTAGAAAAACATGCTTTGACAAACTCACGCTTCTTGATGAAATATGGTTCAATGCTTTAGAATATTTACAAGTTTATCAGGACCGCTTAAAGCGTGTTTAGAACGTAAAATTTCATCTACGTGAATTCTACATAGGAGATCTTTTTCTTAAGGAGAATCAACAAAATATCAATGCCTTACCACATATTTGTGATAAATTCACAACCAATTGGCTAGGTCCATACATTGTCACCCAAAAAGTGGGTAAAGGAACTTATAGGCATGCGATTCTAGAGGGAGTCGAAGAGCCCAAACCACTTAACATCATCCACTTGAGAGCATTTTATGCTTAATGTGATTTATATATGTATATATACATGTTTAATACACAAAAACAACATTGCATTTCACACACTACATTTTACACTTTGCATTTCACACATTGTGTTGCACACATTACATTTCACAAATTGCATTTCATTCATTGCATTCACAAAAATCTTCACACATTGAATTCATCATATTAGGGATCATATATTTAGTTTAGACAATAATTGGTCCAATATAGTCATGTTGCCTTAATAAAGGCCACCTTCAAATCATCATCCATTTCATTGCACCATTCCATAAAGTCAAAATTATCATTTGCAAACCACATTTCGATAATCCCTAGGTGTTTTTGGTCACTCAACCACTCTTAGTGTTTCTAGTAATCTCCAATACATGTTGGTTTTTCTTTAGGACCTGTTGTGGCCATTCCACAACTAGCCCCAAAATTGGGGACCCACCTTTTTATTTTTCAGCTTTTGGATGTTAGGAGAAATTTTGATTTAGATTGCAATATATGTTCCAAGGTTTGGGTGTGGATTAGTGTCTCCTTTTAGTTTCTTTTAAGTTGTTTAGTGTGTTGATTAGCTTCTTTATTGTTTTTATTGTTTTGGTTAATTTTAATGTTTTGAATTAAACCAATTCAAACATTTGAAATTAATTAAATCAAATTTAAAATTAAAAAAATAAGTAAAATATAAAAAAAGGAGAAAAGGAAAAATAAATAAAAAATAAAAATAAAAAGAGAAAGGATAAAAAATAAATAAATAATAATCATGAAAATAAAATAAAAATAAAACAATCAAAATAAAACCATCAATGTGTTTTTTTGGAAAGTTAATTTAATTTCATTAATGGTTTTGTTTTGGGAAAAGTTTAATTTAATTTTATCTTTAGTTTTGTTTTAATTAAATTTTATTAATAGTTTTATTTTGGAAAGTTTAATTCATGTGTTTTTCTTTATTGCAGGTTACTATTAAAAAAAAAAAAAAAGAAAAAAACGGCAACACTCAAGAAGAGAAATGTCACGTATCATGCCAATGGAAAAGAAAATGTTGGAAAGTCAAAAGGAAAAGAAAATGTTGGAAAGCCAAGAGTTGGAAAAAGAAAGCGTTGGAAAGCCAAGAGTTGGAAAAAGAAATGAATAGCCAATGTTGGAAATCTTTAAAAACCCATTGAAGCTCATAAACAAGGGTTGGACGTTTTTTGGAAGAAGCTGAAAATATTGGTTGTAAAACATAATATTTTTTTAATGCAAATATTTCAGAAACTTGCACTTTGTTAGCAAGATGGGAGGAGATTTTTTTTGCATGTTTGAGCTAATGGTTTATCTTTTCTTCCATGTTTTCTTGGCTTATAGATAGTGTTAAATGCATTTTAATGGTTGCATTATTGAAGGCTTAGAAGCACAAAATTTATTTTTGTTCCTTAGAAGATTGCACCTAATTTATTTTGAACCGTGTGTATGCAGATTCGAATAAATTTGGTTACATGCAAAAAGTCTCACATCTCCGGTTTTGCAGGATAGGGTGGCATTAGACTGAGAGTAGTTTGCTTTTAACATTTCCAAATTTTATTTTTATTTTTTAATTTTTTCTAACCTTCTCTTTTTGCAGTTTTTTTTAAAAGTCGGCAAATAAAATAAAAATCGAAATAAATTAAAATTTCAAAAATAAATGCAGGGATGTGAAGAATGAGCTTCAATATTTCATCCGAAACAATTTCGATCCCATTCTGAAGCCATTTCGAATTTATAAAAATTATTGAAAATTGTTGTTTTATGGGGATTTTTATAATTTCGAAATTTTACATTATTTTATATTTCGAAGGCAAATCAGATTTCAAGGCTTTGCATGTTTATATTTTCAGCATTCTAGTCCATTTCCAGATTTTATTTTTATTTTTCTAACTTCTCTTTTGCAGATTTTTTTTAAACTTCAGCGATTAAAATAAAAATCGAAAAAAATTAAAATGCAAAAAATAAATGCATGGGTGTGAAGAATGAGCTTCAATATTTCATCCGAAATAATTTTGATCTCATTTTGAAGTCATTTTGAATTTATAAAAATTATTTAAAGTTGTTGTTTTATAAGGATTTTTATAATTTCGGAATTTCACATTTTTTTCATATTTTGAAGGTAAATCAATTTTTAGGCTTTGCATTTGCATTCATAGACAATAAATGAACTTCCCTTTATGAAAATTACAATTTCATTAAAGGGGGGTAGTTCATATGGCATTCCATTGGCCATCATTTTTAGAGCAATAAATTACCTTTTCTTTATGAAAATTCTGATTTTATTAAAGAGAGGTAATTTATTATTATATCAAAGGCTATTGTTTTGAAAGCATTAAATTATTTCTTCTTTATGAAAATTATGATTTCATTAAAGAGGGATAATTTATAATGATATTTTAAGGCCATTGTTTTAAAGCAATAAATTGACGTCTCTTTATGAAAATTAATTTCATCAAAGAGGGGTAATTTATTTATTATATTAAAGGCTATTGGCATTTTCATGTTCAAAGCAACATCAAGTGAACCTTTTCATCATTTAAGTTTCAAATTTAGAGATAGATTTTAATCTTCTATTTCATTGTTCAAAGCAAGGTTTAAGCAAGATAAAACTTGTCTAAAATCGGCTTAATCAAAGGAAGATAAAATCTACCTAAAATACTCCAAGATAAAAGGAACTAAGGCTTTACATCATGGTCATATGAGGGCCAATCACATTTTCCTTTTCTTTTAAGTTTCATGAATAATTACTAGCATAGCAAGATAAAATAAACCAACATAGGCCCCTTGTTAATAGTTACTTGCAAACCACTAAGGTATTCCTAGCACTCATTTAATATATTTTTACAAGATTACTAATACACATGTGCAATGCTTATATAGCGGAACCTTGGAGAAGTTGTCTTTGTTTTTAACTTCTTTGCAAGAGAGGGTTTTGTTATCAAAATCCTAAGGGTGAGTGTGGTTTTGCAATTGGGTAAAATTACCACTCAACATTTTGGCGCTAGAAGGAGGGCTTGAATTGGTTTACTTTATTGCTATTTAGATGCTAAATTGTTCATGTTTCTTTAAAAGAGTTATTTGAAAGTATTGGTCTTGACTAACGAAGTTTTGATTTCTTGTGATCACTTTCATTGATTCAAACATTTTCTAATTGATGATGCATTAATGCTAACCTTTTGCAAATTGGAAAATGTTCTCTAATGTCATGGTTTAATTGATGCATATCTTTTGATTGATATACATGATGATTTATATGTGAGACATTCGAGGATTGTTAGTCATTTCATGCTTCTTTGCAAGATATTTCTTTGACTAACAAAACTGGTATTAAAGTTGTATTCTTTAAGGTCCACTAATGGCATTCCTTGCTTCTTTGATGGCAGGTTGTCCTTTAAACGTACCTAGGTCTTCACATCATATGCCTACAGATATTTGGGATCATCTACCTCATTTTAGGCATGATGGAATAGAATCGATTGAGGAACATATTCAGGCATACAAGAACACTTTAATTCAATGGCAAATTTTCCATGAAGATGTTGCTTGTTATTCATTTTCATCTACATTAGATGGATTGGCTTATGATTGGTACCTCAGTTTACTTGCAGGTTCTATCACTTCTTGGGCTCAACTAGAAGCAACTTTTCTTAGGTATTTTGGAAAACTAGTTGACCCAATCCTTATGTATAATCAGTTTGCCACTACCCGTAAAGGACCAAATGAATCTTTGGAGTTGTTCACTAAAAGGTTCCATGGATTATATGCTCAATTGGTGGTACCCTATGTTCCTCTAGAGGGAGTTGCTATCCAAGTGTATTTCAATGCTATTGACCCACTAATTTCTATGTATTTGTGAGGGATACCTCAAATCACATCTTTGTCCCAAGCTTATACTCAAGCAATGGCAATTGAACAACAATTGAGTGATCAAAATTGTGATGTGGGTTTTGGATCATATAATTCTCAATCATCTAATACCTCCCTTACCCACCCAACTATTTGTGCACCTCAACCTACCATTCAAAATCAACCATCATTCTTAAGTGTGAATCAAGTTCAGAATACAAGAATTGATCCCACTAAAGAAACCCTTGACCCACCAAAATATGAATCTCTTGAAGTTGAGGAGCATGAATCTAGAGAAGATGAACTTTTTGAAATTAAGGTGGATAAAGTTGAAAAAGAATTGATAGAGGAATCTAAAGATCATGCCAAAGACACAATAGAGTTTCATCCCATGGATTTAGATGAAAATTTTTATAATGGTTGGGGAAGATATGAAGAATCATTGGTTTTTCACACCCCCATTGATGAAATTTCTATTGACATGCAGGATACTAAAAACTTGGGTATAAATTCTCATGATTGTCTTGAAGATTCTAAGGAAGAAATATCATGGATGGTTAACAAGGAATGGGAACCAAATGATAAAAATATTGCAAATGTTGCTTTATTCGAAGCAACTCAAGCGATTGATCATGGAGATTTGTTATTTGACACATCATTTGATCAACAAAAGTTATGTTTTGAAAAGGATGGACATGTTTTTGATTGGGTTCCTAATTTTGACATTTTTGATGAATAGGTCATGGATGAAAATGAAGGACTACAAGATGATGAAGATGATAAAGACCATGAAGAAGAAGAAATTGCAAATCTTCACCAAGCCTTGGTAAATGAAAATGCACAAAAGGTAGAATCTCACTTGTTATGTTCAACCATGCGAACTTCAGGTGAAAGCTTACCTAATTGCTTATGGGATTCAAATGTTATTCATGATGAAATGCCATTGGAGGTGAATGAAGAACTAAAGTTGATTTCTACTCACACCACTAATGATATTGCTTTGTTGAATGAAAGAGAAATTGATGTGCTTGAATTGTTGAATCAAATTCATCAACAATTGATATTGGAATCTAGGATAAAAACCTATAATGATCCTCATTTAATAGATATCCTAGATGCTTGTAAATTATTGCATAAGCATGATTGGCCTAAAGATGTGAAAAATGACATGGCTTCAAAATTTTTAGAAATAGGCTCCTACTTGAAAGATCTCATATTTGAAAAAGAAAGCCTAATTCTAGATAATAAATCGAATTATGAAATTTACATCTTAAGGAATAGACAAGAAAGAATTGAAGATCAATTATTGTCTTATCAATTTGAGGACTTGAAACTCCACTATGGGATTACTAATGGAACTAAATTAAAATGGTGGGGTGAAAGAGGTAAAATAATGATTGTTGCATTTTATGGCTTAATCTTACTTGGGTTGGATTTCTGTAGAGCTTGGCATGCTTATCATGATATGTGTCTATTAAAGTGTGCTAATCATGTTTGGGATCTAGGGAAATAATGGCCTAAATTTTGCATCATCTTGTACATTATTGTATATTATTGTATATAGTTTTGGTTTTCATGTTTTTGTTTTGGTTTTGTTGTTTTTGTGCTTTGTCCTTAAGTTTGGTTTGTGTTTTAGTTTTGTGTTTTGGGTTGTTCCCTTGTTTTGAGGTGATGTTTCGTGGTCACTAATTTATGGCCTCTTGCCTATTTTTTGTGTTCCTTTGTTAAGTAGGTTGGAATACCTAATCTGAAAGCAGGTGAACATGAGAAAAGGGGGATGAATTATTTTATGATCATGCTCAGATTTTGGGACTAAAATGGTGGAGAGTGGAACAATGAAACATTTTGCTAAAGCTCCACATGTAACTCACATTTTAAAGGGTATTTCTAGAAGTCCTGAAGGATGAAGTTATCTTGATTTGCAAATTAAGGCTAAATTCTAACATGCTCAAATTCAAGTGTTACATAGAGGTTTGCAAAGTTCTCTATAAAAGAAGAATACAAGCAATGCAAAGATTGATCAAATCTGTCACCAAGTTTAGATAAACTCCATCGGGGCTATAGACGCTTGACTGGTAGTGGGGCTCTGTCTAGACAAAGCTTGATAAAAAAAAATGAGCATCGAAAAGCTTGATCAAATCAGTCACCTAGTTCAGAAAATCTCCACCGGGGCTATGGATGCCTGATTGGCAGTGGGGCTCTATCTGAACAAATTATGCTCAAAAGAGACTTTGCAAAATATTATTCAAAATGAAATATTATGAGCAATATTTTATAGCCTAATGCAAGTCAGGTGATGGAATCTGGATGGTTTTCAAGGATACAAAATGAATCACTTTACACACACTGAGCAAAGGCAGATGGATTAGTTATTTTTATTCGAAGTTGTTTACCCCCACCTTCTTGGGACATCACTAAATAATTGTTATTTCACTAATATTTTATGTTCTCATTTTAGATTGGGTTCTTCATCCGAAATGCTCAGGAGCATTTCCTAGTAGAGTCACCATTTGTTGTGGCCATTCCACAACTAGCCCCAAAATTGGGGACCCACCTTTTTATTTTTCAGTTTTTGGATGTTAGGAGAAATTTTGGTTTAGGTTGCAATATATGTTCCAAGGTTTGGGTGTGGATTATTGTCTCCTTTTAGTTTCTTTTAAGTTGTCTAGTGTGTTGATTAGCTTCTTTCTTGTTTTTATTGTTTTGGTTAATTTTAATGTTTTGAATTAAACCAATTCAAACATTTGAAATTAATTAAATCAAATTTAAAATTAAAAAAAAAGTAAAATAAAAAAAGAGAAAATAAATAAATAAAAATAAAAATAAAAAGAGAAAGGATAAAAAAATAAAATAATAATCATGAAAATAAAATAAAAATAAAATAATCAAAATAAAACCATCAATGTGTTTTTTTTTAAAGTTAATTTAATTTCATTAATGGTTTTGTTTTGGGAAAAGTTTAATTTAATTTTATCTTTAGTTTTGTTTTAATTAAATTTTATTAATAGTTTTATTTTGGAAAGTTGAATTCATGTGTTTTTCTTTATTGCAGGTTACTATTAAAAAAAAGGAAAAGAAAAAAAAAACGGCAACACTCAAGAAGAGAAATGTCACGTATCATGCCAATGGAAAAGAAAATGTTGGAAAGTCAAAAGTTGGAAAAAGAAACAAATTGCCAAATGTTGGAAATTTTAAGAAGAAAAGAAAAGTTGGAAAGCCAAGAGTTGGAAAAAGAAATGAATAGCCAATGTTGGAAATCTTTAAAAACCCATTGAAGCTCATAAACAAGGGTTGGACGTTTTTTGGAAGAAGTTGGAAATATTGGTTGTAAAATAGAATATTATTTTTAATGCAAATATTTCAGAAACTTGCACTTTGTTAGCAAGATGGGAGGAGATTTTTTTTGCATGTTTGAGCTAATGGTTTATCTTTTCTTCCATGTTTTCTTGGCTTATAGATAGTGTTAAATGCATTTTAATGGTTGCATTATCGAAGGCTTAGAAGCACGAAATTTATTTTTGTTCCTTAGAAGATTGCACCTAATTTATTTTGAACCATGTGTATGCAGATTCGAATAAATTTGGTTACATGCAAAAAGTCTCACATCTCCGGTTTTGCAGGATAGGGTGGCATTAGACTGAGAGTAGTTTGCTTTTAACATTTCTAGATTTTATTTTATTTTTAATTTTTTCTAACCTTCTCTTTTTGCAGTTTTTTTTAAAAGTCGGCAAATAAAATAAAAATTAAAAAAATTAAAATTTCAAAAATAAATGTATGGATGTGAAGAATGAGCTTCAATATTTCATCCGAAACAATTTTGATCTCATTCTGAAGCCATTTCGAAATTATAAAAATTATTGAAAATTGTTGTTTTATGGGGATTTTTATAATTTCGAAATTTTACATTATTTTATATTTCGAAGGCAAATCAGATTTCAAGGCTTTGCATGTTTATATTTTCAGCATTCTAGTCCATTTCCAGATTTTATTTTTATTTTTCTAACTTCTCTTTTGTAGATTTTTTTTAAACTTCGACGACTAAAATAAAAATTAAAAAAATTAAAATTTCATAAATAAATGCATGGGTGTGAAGAATGAGCTTCAATATTTCATCCGAAATAATTTTGATCTCATTCTGAAGTCATTTCAAATTTATAAAAATTATTTAAAGTTGTTGTTTTATAAGGATTTTTATAATTTCGGAATTTCACATTTTTTTCATATTTTGAAGGCAAATCAATTTTTAAGCTTTGCATTTTTATTCGTAAGCAATAAATGAACTTCCCTTTATGAAAATTGCAATTTCATTAAAGGGGGTAATTTATATGGCATTCCATAGGCCACCATTTTTAGAGCAATAAATTACCTTTTCTTTATGAAAATTTTGATTTTATTAAAGAGAGGTAATTTATTATTATATCAAAGGCTATTGTTTTGAAAGCATTAAATTATTTCTTCTTTATGAAAATTATGATTTCATTAAAGAGGGATAATTTATAATGACATTTTAAGGCCATTGTTTTAAAGCAATAAATTGACGTCTCTTTATGAAAATTAATTTCATCAAAGAGGGGTAATTTATTTATTATATTAAAGGCTATTGGCATTTTCATGTTCAAAGCAACATCAAGTGAACCTTTTCATCATTTAAGTTTCAAATTTAGAGATAGATTTTAATCTTCTATTTCATTGTTCAAAGCAAGGTTTAAGCAAGATAAAACTTGTCTAAAATCGGCTTAATCAAAGGAAGATAAAATCTACCTAAAATACTCCAAGATAAAAGGAACTAAGGCTTTACATCATGGTCATATGAGGGCCAATCACATTTTCCTTTTCTTTTAAGTTTCATGAACAGTTACTAGCATAGCAAGATAAAATAAACCAACACAGGCCCCTTGTTAACAGTTACTTGCAAACCACTAAGGTATTCCTAGCACTCATTTAATACATTTTTACAAGATTACTAATACACATGTGCAATGCTTATATAGCGAAACCTTGGAGAAGTTGTCTTTGTTTTTAACTTCTTTGCAAGAGAGGGTTTTGTTATCAAAATCCTAAGGGTGAGTGTGGTTTTGCAATTGGGAAAAATTACCACTCAACAGGACCAAGACACATCTTCACTAAGAAAATCTTGAGTTCTAGGAATTGACTCTAACATTCTTGAACAAAACACAATCAGACATCTTAAAACATCTTGTATCAAATAGGGATAACATCATGATTGGGTTGAACCTCAAAGTGAAAAGGGTATTCCTTGCTTATCCCATTATGCATAGAGTCCAAAAATAAAAAATATTGGTCTTCACCACTATCACAATTACTTCCAAATACAAGAAAGAGTAGTAAGGATCGGGTAAAATTCTCATCACACTTTGATTGAGAATTCGATTCCCCAAAGCTCTAAATATTTTACACATCACACACCATAGATACTCAAGTTGTATAGATAGAACTACATTTCTAGTCAGATTATTAGATAGTCCAAATTCTCAATGCTTAGAGATTAGATTCTTGGACTATGGAGCTAATCTCCACCAGGGTTATAGACGCTTGACTGGAAGTGGAGTATTCTCATGCGTGGCGACATGTCTCTCTTGAAGATACCTCTAATTGTACATAAGGATAAGCTAACTTCTTGAACTCCTCCATGTTAGGTTTTATCTCAATTTACTCAATATAGGTTAATGAACTCACTTGCACACACATTGGTTCTTGATTGCCTTGAGTCATCACCATTCTCAAGATTTGGTAAATGAATCCACTACACACACATTTTGTCTTCAAGAAATTAGCCATCATTTAGTGAATCCATTCTCATATCACTAGTATGTCTGAGTCTATGCAAAACAATTAGTTTTCCATATCAATATCCATATCAATTTTCCATATCAACATCCATATTAGTTTCCCACATCAACATCCATATCATAAAATGAGTCTTCCATTCCACATACCACCATTTTGGTACCCATGATCAAACAATAATTTTATACATGGTCAAGTAAAATCTAAACTATGAATGATCCTTAGAGCATTAATTAATTTTACATTCATACACATTATCATTACATTATAGTCCATCACACATATACACATGCATTAAAAAAAAACATACACAGAAAAGCATAACACAAAAGTAAAAACCATGTATATATATATATAAATAAATATAGCATGTACAATGAATGCCCAAAGACTATATATAATGGAGCACTAAGGCTCATATACAAAAAGTGCATCTCAGTACTATATACCACCTATAGGAGGACCCCTATGTCCTTTAAGGAGCCATAGACCTATAACCACTATGCCTAGACTCACTATGCCTAACAGTCCTAGATACAAAGGATGAGGGTCGACCTGGCAGTCCAATGTTGTGTTGTATAAATAGATCCTCCAAATATTAGATGTATCCATATCGATATTGAAGGCATAGTACATACCTCTAGTGATGGTCCCTCTATGCTAGTTCTACCTGGAGCCTCATGATAATTTTCTCACCTCCACCTGTAGCCATTCGTACCTCTAGCTCTTCTCATAATTGAGCTACCTCTACATATCACTTTGCCACCATATGCTAGATTTGGTCCCACTCCACATTGAGCCTCACACACTCCTCAATTTGACCTAGAGGTCTCTTTAGAACCTCCTACATATCATCCATATCACCTCCATTACCTCCAATATCTGGATACTACTCTGTCGCATCCCTCACCCATCTCCATCGATTGCTAGATTGATGATATCTTTGATGTCTAGTAGTCTCATCTACTTCCTCTGCCTCAACCTCAACCTCATCATCATCCTTATTGCTCTCATCCAATACCTGACTAGGTACCCATGGTGGTTGTATAATGAACCATGCATCATACTCAATAGTAGTCCCTACATCATCCACATCAAGGATATATATCTCCTCATCATCCTCATAGGTCACCCACCATGCTTCTATGCAAGGTAGACCCATATCATCCTGATGGTTCCTATACAATAATGGTGCCTCAGGAATCCCCTATCATAGCCCAAACTATCATAGCACCCATGAGAACTGGATCAGCTCCACCTCAATCCTATGTCACCTAACCACACATCTAGCCTATTGAAATTTTCGTAGCTGCTCCCTATCACTAGTCCAACTAGCACCTCACCATGGTATCCAAAGAAATTGATCCGATGTCAGCCCTACCCATAGATATCTAGACTCCTAGCTATTATGACTAGGACAACTCGATTGTACCTCCTTAACCATCTACCATCTCAAAGCATAGGACTGTTCCACATCCCACACTTCACTAGGCAATCCCATAGGCCAAGCCACACTGAAGTACCCCCAACCCCAATATTGTAGTAGTACACTGCAACCCAACCCCTTATACCCCCACCTACTCATATTATACAACTCCAAGTACAATTAAGCCAGTAGAGTAGGTTCCCAAGCATACACCCGAAAATCATCGATCATATTTTACACTAGCCTGATCATATTCCAAGGGAACCAATAGCCAGTGTTATTTGGTACCACTATGTTGGCCAATAGGAACATGACCAAGATGGGCAATGCATCCAAATACTTCTTGGTATCCATCACCAAGTACATGATCCCTCCACCCCTCACACTCATAGGACTCCATCGATAATAAAAAAATTAACTTATATCATATTCTCTATCATGTCCAACCTCAACACGTAAATCCTCCACTAGCACTGAAAAGATGTGGTATACATCCTCGAGTGTGATTGTTGCCTCACTAATAGAGAGTTAAAAGGTCCCCCTATCTAGATCTCATCTCTCTGCCAAGGCAAAGAGATACCCCTTATATTCCCTCACCACATCGATCTCTATGGCTCTAGCCAACCCCACAACCTTTAGCCAATCCCAATGCTCCTTCTACAGTGCCTTTTCCACCTTGGGTATGAGTGGTAAGAACCGATGTTGAGCCTCCAAGATCCTCAACTGCAGCACAACACATGCACAACACAAGCACATTAATGTCATATTCATTTGCATAATTCAAATTTTTTTTGCATAAATTTTAAACAAGAGTGCCAAGGGCACTTACCTCAACCACCTGCATCTCTACTTCTACTATCACATCCACACCCTCCATTCCCATAGCTTCCACTCCATCACACTCCTTTACTCCACCTCACTTCTTCACTCACTCACTTCTTTAGATGCAACTTCTAGAATTTGCAAACATAAGAATGAATCTGATCTTACCTCTACAGACTAATTATAACTATTTTTGGCATGCTCAAACACCCATGTGTGTTCACATGGTGCATTGAAATGCTAAATAGCATCTATAAAGTGATAAAAACTTTTTGGTATTTGTGCATGATATAGATGCTAGCCGACGTTTGGTTACAAAAATTTGTAGAAAGACCAAATATTCCAAAACATAGCTTACCTCCACAAAATACTTCCATATTGCATCCATGCATTAATTTCATCATCATATCATGTTTTGTGAAAACAAAAATCAATTTGGGAACTTAATTTTTTCTTGAAACCAAAAGTCACAAAATCACCATACAAACTTCAAAACGCATCAAAACGGTCAAAATTTTTACAAAACAACTACATTCATCATTCTAATCATCCACCTCATAATTTCATCACTCTTTGTGATAACATGGATTGATTTGAGTGGGTAACTTTTGTTTGCGACCAAAAGTTTCAAAATGGTTCAAAATTGCTTCAAAAATGCCCCAAAACAATGCAAAATTTCATAAAATCATGCAATCCAATCATAATTGTAGGTGAATTTTTTCCAAATTCACCTACAATTTCAAGTGAACCTCATATCTAGTGGTTTTTTTAACTCCTTGATAATTGCAATGATAGGTTGTCCATGGAATTCAGTAAGATGAGTAAATCACCATAAGAACACTTCCTATCATCATTCAAAATCCTCTTTTTCAAACACAAAATCATTTTGGGTTACTCATTTCTAAAGTGATCATATTACACAAAAAACTATTATTGACGACCTTGTTCGTGGGGCTTGAAACACGGACAACATCATATTTCAATATTTATTTTACATTGGCAATCATCACGGAGACAGGCCCTTCCTAGGTTCATTGGTTCTAATCGAGGGAATTATCCTATAGTCACTAGATGACCCTCCAGGGGTTGAATCTTTTTATTTTTGCATTCTCATCACTTTGCATTTCAATGACACCAATTGGCATGTTTTCCAACAACATGAAATCACCCCAGACTTGGGGTAAATAAATTTTATTTTGAGTTCCAAAATAGGGATACATCATTCAAATAACACATCATACATCTATATTTGGTAAAAAACCCTTTTCTATTGGGGCAAAAATAGAAATCATTTACATCATTCACCATACATATACATTTGGCAAAAATCTATTTTCTATTGGGACAAAAATAGAGTTCATTTGCATCCACACTTGGCAAAAATCCATTCTCTATTGGGAAAAATAGAATCAACCAATTGCATCTTACCAAAACCATTTTCTATATTGGAGCAAAAATGACATCACATTTGTGGAGGGTTTAGCATAGTAATGGCAAGAGTATGGGTTGATTGTGATGGATTGGAGGAATTCTACGATGGCATTGGACCCATCATAGAGCGTGCATGCTAGTGATGTTTTTTCATATAAAAATTATTTAAAGGAACATGATTTTCCAATGCATGTCAGGAATCATTTGTTAAATAACAATGGATGTTTGGAATGATGTGAATCCAGACCATTTCTAGTGGTTCAACTAGACTCGATGGTGGAATATGTAGAGTATTTAACCAAGTATGCACTTATTAGTAAATTTATGGTCATCCAAATTTCTCTTCCCTTTATGGAGGCTTGGGTTAGGAAGACTTAGAACCCTGACGGTGACGTGGAGACGATGATGAGTGTGAATAGATATTTTATGGTGGTTTTATCTTGTCTTGCAGATTATAACAAAGAATTTGAAGGGGGTCCCTATTTTTTAAACCAAGTTGGACTCTTTCTTAAACCTTGGCATATGGATTTTAACCCATCAAAGGAGCGGATGTTACGAGTTCTAGTGTGGGTTTGGTTCCCAGGGCTTCCATTGGAATTCTAGAGAAATGACATCTTTCATATGATTGTCCTTCTTCTTGGGAAGCCGATTGGACCATCACAACAGACAATGGAAAAAAATATAATTTTTCTTACCCGTATTTATGTAAAAATTGATTTAAACAATCCTATTCCAGATTTTGTTGAAATATAGTTTGGATCATCTACATGGGTTCAACAACTTGACTATGAAGCTCTTCTATTTTATTGTTGGATCTATCATGAATCCAACCACCTGCAAAGAAAATATCCCAAGTTTATCCCTCTTGTGGCTTCAAATCCTAGGCCCTCTCGATCTGCACAAATCTAGATAAAGAAAAAGCCTCAATAAAGGAAGAGGATCATAATAAGGAAGGCTTTGTTCCTGTAAAACCATGAATAGAGGAAGAAGGGTTAAAATATCCCTTAAGGATAGCCAGCTAGATGCTCTACTCAACTATTTTGAGATATTGGATGATATTTATTAGTGCATGGAGTTACATGATTTATTGCTACCTGATGCAAATATAACAGGGCCGAATCAAATGTTTCTTCTTGAGGTGGAACTTAAAGAATCATATCTAGTGGGTTTAAATAAAAAACAAATGGATTTGGCTCTGAGTATAGGTGATATGATTGGCTCTATCCTTGGAAGGAAAATTATTTTGAAAAGTGGCACAAATATAGTTGTGATATCTCCTACTAAGGTACTGATGCAGTTATCCTTGGACTACAAAACTCCTACGGTGTTGGGATTGCAATAGAAGACAACTAAAAAAGGTGCTTTAGATAAGAATATGAAGGTTGGTCGAAAGAAAGACTAGGATAAAATTAAGTTAAGGGAGATACTTTGGTGGAGTCAGGCTTGGTGAGAACATTGGACTCCTATTTTTCTAACCCCGAGAAATGATTATCCTCTCATGGGATGTAAGGGGGTTGAACAACATTCCCAAACAAAAATTTGTTCATGATTTGATTCATGTACATTCTTCGAATGTGGTTTTTATTTAGGAGACTAAATTGGCTACTAATAGTATGTTCAATATTGCTCCCAAGTTTTGGGGAAGGGGTCAATACCAGTGTATTGGTGCATGTGGATATGCTGGTGGCACTGCTTGTTTATGGGATCCAGTTAAGATCTCTCCTCTTACTTGGATTTCCACCAGATGTTCTATTTCTATGATAGGGCATGATAATGAATTTGGTGAAACCATCATAGTTACAAATCTGTATGCTCCTATTGATAACAATAATAAAGTAAATTTGTGGGAGCACATTAGCTTTGTGATAATTTTGGCTCCCCTATACACATGGATTTTGATTAGATATTTTAATTGTATCACTTTTATGGAGGAGAAACGCTGTGGAATTGATCATATCGAGCCTTTTTATTCTATCTTCAATGCTTATATCTAGGCCCTAATCTTGGTTGACATCAATATGGATAATGGTATATTTACCTAGAACAATATAAGAAGTGGGAAAGAGTCCATCTCAGAGAGATTGGATAGGTTTATGATCTCTAGTTTTTGGATTGGTAATAATAGATGCTCTAAATATATGATTCTTGAGGGTAGGGGATCTGATTATTGGCATATAAAACTCTTTGCTCTTGATTTTGGGCTAAATAATAATACTTCCTTTAAGTTTCAACTTATGTGGCTTCGAGATCCTAAGATTCATGATTTCATGTGAGGCTGGTGGAACAATGTCAAACCTTCCCATGCCATCGATATGTATTCATTTACGAAGTGGCTACAATTTGTTAATCATAAATTGAATATGTGGAATAGTCTAAATTTTGGAAACCTTTCCTTAACTAATTTTGTGGCTCTTAAGAAGGTGGAAGAAGCTTCAAGGAAGAATAGAGATCATGGACTCACGAAGGAGCTTCTATTTGAGGAATCTAAGGCTGCAAAAGAACTTGTTGAATGGGATTTGAGGGAAGAATTTTTTTAGAAAAAAAAAGCTCGAATGGATTGGATTCAGGAAGGGGATAGGAACATGACCTTATTTTTTAGTTCAATTAAGGTTCACCATAATGGTAACCTGATTTCTTAACTTGTGAATTCCCAGGGTACCCTTCTCTCTTCTTTTAGGGAGATTTTTGAAGAGACTAGGAGGTATTTTCCTCTCTCCTCAAGGAGGACTCCCTCTCAGATGATGTGGATGAAAAGCTTATTCTAAAATGTATTTTCTCGATTGTATATAGAGATGAATGAGTATTTGATGGGCCCAATTTCCATTGAGGAGTTGTAAAATGTTGTATTCAAGATGAAAAAAGGGAAAACCTTGGGTCTAGATGGATTTCCAATTGAGTTTTATTAGGAGTTTTGGGAGTTACTCAAATTTGATCTTCTAGAGGTGGTCCATGAGTCCCAAAATAATAAATAGATGCTAAGGACCATAAATGCTACCTTTGTGGTGCTTATTCCTAAAAAAGAGGGAGTGAATTCTTTGGATATGTTCAGGCCTATTGCTCTCTACAGTGTTGTGTATAAGATCATTACAAAAATTACTGCTGAGAGGCTGAAGATATGGTTGAGAAAAATCATCTATGAGGAGCAAGGTGGTTTTGTTGCTGGTCGAAAAATCCTAGATGGGGTTGTTATTGCTATGAAAGCTATTAAATCGATGGAAACTTCTAAGGAGAAATATGTTCATTAAGTTGGAAATGGCCAAAGCCTATGACCATGTCAAATGGTCCTTTCTTCAGAAAGTTCTTGTTGCTTTTGGCTTCAAGGAGGAATGGTTTATATGGGTGATGAGTTGTGTTTTTTCTTCCTCGTTCTCTGTGCTTGTTAATAATGAGCCATCATAGCTATTTGAGGCATCGAGGAGGTTGAGGCAAGGAGATGCTCTATCTCATTATTTGTTTATCTTTATGGCATAAGGGTTGGTAAGACTGCTCAAGTCTCATGTTAGGCATGGCCTCATTCAGGGTTAGAAGTGGGATAGCAATTCACTGTCTCTTTACCACATTCAATTTGTTGATGATACAACTTTTCTAGGAGTTACCACTACCAGGGAATCTAGAAATATTAGATGGTATCTTGACATATATTGGTGCTTCTAGGTAGTTGATTAATGAGGAAAAGTATTCTATTTTCTTATTCAATACCCCTCCTCTTATTCAAGCCATGATTACTAGAATTATAAGATTCCAGGTTGGGACTCCCCCCTTCATTTATATTGGTATTTTGATTTTGTCTCATCCTCTGCTTGAAAATTCTTGGTAGTGTATACTTGATAAGTTTAGAGGGAAGGTGGATCACTAGACTGTTAGATGGCTCTTATTTGTGGGTACAGTGTTGATTTTAAAATCTGTTGTTCAAGATTTACCCATTTGTAGGTGTTTTGTGCAAACAAATCCCTCTCATTTTATCAAGGACACGAATGCTTTGTCAAGATAGTTTTTATGGTCTAGAAAACCTTCTCAATCTAAATGGAGTTTGGTTAGGTGGGATTTTGTTTGTAGGCTGATTTAAGGGGGAGTCTTTGAGTTGCAACAGATGACTCTTTCTAGGTAGGAATTGGCTACGAAACTCTATCAAAGATGGTGTACTTATCAAGATAAGATTTGGGTTAAAATCTTATCTTGTAAGTACTTGAGAGGTATTTCTAAGGTTGGGATATCTAGATTCAGCTTGGTTGGGAAATGTTTGGTTATCTAGGACACTCTGAAAAAGAGGGGCTAATTTAATTAAGTAGGGTTTGTTCTTGATTTGAAATCAGGGATTAGATGCTCTTTTCTAGGAGGATTCTTGGGATGGCCACCCTCCTATCTTGAATCAATATTCTAGGTTACATTTTGTAAGTATTTGTTTCTTGGAAGAAGGTTGATATTGTGTGGAGGACTTTAAAATAATCTAGCCTTTTGGTAATTTGGATATGTACAAGTGGAAATATCCATAGGAATGGCCCTAAGGGAGAGTTGCCAATGATAGGGTTATGCATAGTGGCTATTTTTCACAAAATTCGCTAAAATTAGGAATTTCAAACTTTGGAATTGGCTAATATTTGGGATCCTTGACCAGGGTCCATTAGCAAAAAAATTTGGGTGCAATTTTTTTTTTTGGTCAATTTGCCCCAATTTTATAATAATTTGACCATTTTAAGTTTAAATTTTCAACATTACCCCTAATAATAGTGAACCTTCTACATGTGTTTCGAAACTATTCACCTGGATTTTGAAACCGATTCATCAAATTTTTATAAATATATTTTGGGTCCGACCCCTTATGCATAACCCTGATGTTAGATATGTGCTTACTCTTATTCTTGCAGGGAGGCCTTACTATTCATTGAGGGGTAAAGACATTTTGGCTTAGAACCCTAATCCCAATGGAACCTACTCTGTATCCTATGGTTATCAGGTTATTGATATGCAAAATTTTGGGAGCCTCCCTGTCACATGGTGGAAAAAGGTGTGGAAAAAATTTGCTTGACCTAAATGTAACTTCTTTCTTTGGTTGGTTTCTTATAATAAATGCCTCACTTAGGATAACATGAGGAATAGGGGATTTCAAGTTCCTTTTTTTTTTCCTTTTTGGTAATAATTAGGATGAATATTATCATTTATTTTTCCAATGTTCCCTTGCTAGATACATTTGGCACCATTGGTGGAGATCCTGGAACCATCCCTGTTTTTGTATGCTCTCCCTGGTGGAGTTTTAGAGTAGTCTGGGTAGACCTCCGACCAATGCCCCCTTCTTCAAGTGGCTTGGAATTTGAGCCCTTCTTTCATCATTTGGTAGATTTGGCTTGAAAGGAACTATTGCATCTTTTAGGGTAGACATTTGGTTGTTCAACATATTTGGAAAATGATCTTATGTATGGTTTAGGAAACTATCCATAGCAAATGTAATGTGGATCCTCTTTTGGACTCTAGGGAGGAGAATTTATGGTAGGCCCTTTTTCTCTTTGGGGTTGGTGCAGACTCTTCTCATCCTAATAGGGTTCCCTAACTTAGCAAGAAATTTTAGAGAGATGGTAGGTGGAGGCCACCCCTTAGAGGAGTTTTAAAAATTAATGTTGATGGGTTGTCTAGGGGTAATCCTAGACATACTAAAATTGGCATTGTTGAGAGAGACTCTAATGGCATGGTCAGGTTTTTATTTTCCATTTATAAAGGTGTCCACTCTAAAATTTTTATGGAAGCTATTACTATTCTTGAGGTCTTGTAGAGGGGTTTTTCTCTTTGCTGGCGCAGGAGCATCTACGAGTTCGACTCTCAAATTTTGGTTAATATTTTAAACAACAAAAAGTTTGAGGATGTTAATTGGTAGTTTGCCTATGTGGCCATTCAAATTCTCATAATTAGTGAAGAGGTTGAATTTCTCTCCTTTGTGCACACACCAAGGGAATGGAATGTGGTTGCTGATTATTTGGCCAGAAGGGCTTCTAAGATTTCAATTCCTTGGATTATGGATAACTAGGAGAGTCTCTTGGTTGGGAACTCTCAACAACTATAGGATTTGATCCACAAGGATGTCCATACTTAATATGGTTTATTATTGTTGTTTTCTTCTGGTTTCGACCTTGTTTGGTGGTTTTAGTCTATTTTTTTGTTTTTTTGAGTCCTGGTTGGGGGCTTCACTATACTCTATAATCTTGCATTCTTATAAATAATTTTTTACCAATATATTAAAAAAAAAAGAACATCACATTTACATCATTCATATCATCTGTATTTATATCATACACTTGCACTTACACCATTCACCTGCATCATCACCCATAATTCTATCAATTGGCTCGTGAGAATCATTTTTCACTCATTTTCCAATTGAGGGGGTAAGCTACACTAACAAATTTTTTATCTTCAAAATCTTCTTTGCGTTCTAAGGAAATAAAGTTACTTCACCATGCCAAACCATATGTATCATATTTTTGCATCGCATTGTGTTCCACGCAACACAATACAAAAAGGGGCATCTATAGACACCAAAATATAGCCACTTGTCATCCATTCGTATCCTCAAATCATAGTTATTCATTTTTTATAAATATATATATATATATATATATATATATATACTTATTTAATATATACATAAATATAAATATTTTATATTTATATTTATATATAATAAATATATATGTATTTATGTGAATAAAACTTAGCCCTCTGTCACAAATTAATCTTAGCCATCTATCCATATCAATCCATGTCACTTGCCCAATATTAATATCCACCCTTCCTCATGTTTTAATCTCGATCGCCCATTTGGTGTCATCAAAACCCTAACATGTTCAAGGGTATATTATAAAAGATGATTCATTTTGATGAATCAAGGTCTTAGAAAGTCTTGGAAGGTTCAAAAGGAACTCTGTCCACTCATAAGCCCTAACCCTTTTGCTATCATATTCTTCCCTCTTCATCACCATCACATCCATACCAAAACCGTCATGAACCAGATCTAGTTCTACCTTATTCCCATCCATCCCCAAACATTACCCAGAGTTCATAGAACACTGTTGAGTGTTTTTGTAATGCTACTGGGTGTTCACAACCATCATCAAATGCCTATGGATATTTATTGAAGTAGATTTTTAGTCCATAAGCTATTGGATTATTTCAAGAATTCGCACAACCCTTGAACATAGAAGTAGAAACATCAATCAACACTAACAAGGTAAGATATTTGTTGTATTTGATTTATGTTTCTTGCATTTTTGTTTACAGTTCAACATTACAACATCTAGGGTTTATAGGTTTTATCTTTCAAAGGGCCTCACATAGTGGAGCCCTCGTAGGTACTATTAACTCTTTTATGTTGTTTTCTATTTGTAGGTGCATGAACAACATTTTTGGAAGTTGTTGTAGCTAGGGTGGTCCCATAGTGATACACAAGCCCATCCACACTCTTTTTTGGATCAAGGATAGACCAGAAGACACCAATTGTTCATTGAAATAGGGTTTCAAAACCCTATTATATGTAATCATTGTATCAAAAGCATTTGTAACCCCATATTGGGGCACATTTATTGTACAACTTGGAGATCCAGGCTCATTGTGCCTATATCAATAAATATTATTCATTTTGTGCATTTCATGGTGTTATTATGCTTTTGTACTTTTTATTTGTATTGGTGTTGTTTATTATTTTGGTTTACACTTACATTCAATGACCTCGATAGGATGGTAGAAGGAGGATTTCACATTAATGTTGGATTTATTTGCATTGTCATTTATATTTAATAGGCTTTATAGCATGATCAAACATTTTGATAGTTGATTTTTCTTTAACTAAATCACCCTACCTTTTATATCATCCCTATATTCGTCCTTGTTTTTATCATGTTGTCCTTTAATGAGAAAATTAATGATGTATTCATCATTCTTGAAGACTTTCCAATGATTGGAAATTTTAGGGACTTTTGGTTTGAAAACTGTCCAAATACTTTTTTTTATTCGAAATATCATCAATAGGATCAAAATTTGTTTCCATTGATGCCAGATCATCTACTTTGCTATTCATATCTTGAGGAATTGCTTTGATTTAATAAGTATCAAAGATTTTTTGCAAATTATAGACTCTCTATTGTTGTGATTGCAAATTCTTGTTCATAGTAGAACACTACAAATTGACCTAATTTAATACCCATTTATAAGTCACCAAATGCCTATATATTCTTAATTTTTATCTTTTTAGCTTTTCTCATGTTGGTGCATAATGCTTCATGCTAAGCAACATATTTGTGTAGTTAAATAATAGCAATTAGGTAAATTTTTTTTCTCTCCTTACATGTCTATGAAGTGAATACATATACTAACTTTGTTCCTAGTTATTATGTCATCAAAATGCATAGTCCATGCACATTTTGACCCCTATACCTATTGGTTGGTTATATTAGGATGTTATATGGTTCTTGGGATATAACGTAATTCCCTAGCTTAGTCTATTTGAAGTTCATTTTTTACTTTTCATTTGAATTACATTAATAATTATGTTTATCTCAAACATTTGATCATTTTCTAGGACTTCATGATCCATGAGCTCATGCAATTCATTCTATTTTACTACACCATCATCATCCAGTTTGTTCAAAAAGTAGTTACATGGAGGTTTATTTTCAATACATATCATCTTTCCATCTCTTGGTACCTTCATGTGGGTATATTCCATTTCCAAGTATCCATATCTAGATAACTTATGAGTCCATTCTCTTTATATCAACATATCAAAGTATGGAGTGAGGTCAAATACAATAACTTGTTAGATCACAATTAAATGATATGCTTCTCCATTATCATAAACAAGTATTTTAGGAATCCTATGGTGTTTACGTAGGTATCATCTAGTTGGATAAGCTCCTAGTACTATTTGTGTAAGGTAATCCTATTTCTTCATATACAACCTTAGGTATCAATGTTATAGAATCTCCTAAATTTATTATACAACTCCTTACTAGGTAATTCTCAATTCTTAGGGTCACATACAATGGTGGTGGTTTTAGAGTTTTGGATTTAGAACCATTCAAGATGTCAGTCTCATTGACCCATATTTTTGAAAGATCCTCTACTATTAGGTTGTAATTTTGATAGACTTGGTTTAATAGGATTGGATTTCCAATTATTAGTACAACACTTTTCCCACTCTCAAAGGGTTTTTGGAGTAAGTATATTTGAATAAGAAATACTAAGGCCTCTAGCATTCCCACACTTGCAAGGTTTTTCTTAATTTATTTGACTATATTGAACTTGAATTCAATGGAGCTGCCTTCACTATGTGTAATAAACTTTCTATGATTTCTTGTTGAATTTGATCCAACATATTTGCTACTTTAACCAACATTTAAAGTAAATTCATGTAGTAAATAGGTAAGCTTTGTAGAGCTATCTTCACCAATTGAATATTCCTAGCTTTTCTAAAAAGCACCATCTTCCACCATACTAGCTTTTTTTAAAATTTATATAGAATATGATTCCATACTTTTTCCGTAATTCTACCTTTAACCATGGACATTCATAAGTATAAGTTGGGCAACTCATCTACTCTACAATTGAGAAGTCTAGAATTTTGTTTTTGCTTCATTATCAGAGTATTAATGAAGTAAACATCGCTCTTAAAAAATTTATATTATAATTAAAATATTGTTCAATTTAAAGAATTGTTTTTATCTACCTCACCTCAATTATCAAAGCTTGACCCACTAAAATGGTATCATCAACAAATTTTCAATATCCTTTAAATTTTGGACCAGATTTTCTTTTTGCTGCAAATTATTGCCAAAAACCTTCCTATTCAATTTTTTTAATTATATTTAATATTTATTAACTTCTTGGATACCTTGAACATGGATGTACCTAGAGTATTAACATTCCACAATTCTTTAATTTTTACCTCCAACCCATAATAAGAAAACCACATTATTTCAAATTTGAATGGGATTTTGAAAAACCACAATTTTTTTATAATTATTTCTCTATGATATTTAAATCTCATTTATTTTGACATGATTGATCTGAATTTTATAAAGGTATATTTTTTAAATTTAAAATATTTCTTCTTTGACACTTTTTGGCTTTTGAAATGTTTTCATCATCATGTGAGTTCTAGGTTTACCATATGTTTAACATGTTGGGTGAGTATTCTTGTTCTAACCAACAAATAGGTAGCTAAAATCATCATGGATTTGAGGATAATTACATGTATCCCTTGTTATTACCTTATATGTATGGGAGGAACACCTCAGTTACTCTAAAAACTTTTGAGATTTTTTTGCTTTGTATTGAGCAAAGTGCTCCTTGATTTTCTAGTAAATAGACTTGTTTGATATTAGATTACAACATTGAGTAGGGGACTTTTGCTTGAAAAGAACCTACGATAGGATATGTATCCAAATAAATTATTTAAGTTATTCCTAAAATGCTCAATTTATTTAAAGCATGAGTGAAGGACTACATCCTTACAAATTCATTTACATTCCTTGATTATAGGGAACATATCTAAATGACATCATTGAATTTGATCTTGGATACTTAGACAAAGGAAAGACTCTAAAATTAGAGGGATCCCAATGTGTGATTGGATTCAATTGAATAATTAAATCCATTCATTTGAATGAGTTGGACCATTACAAAATTTAGAAGCATTATTGGGATTCCACTATATTCTCCTATTGGTTGTTGATGATGTCTACTATTAATTATTTGCAATCTTTGCATAACATGTATATATTTTTTTTAAATAAAAATATTGTAGACATGAGTTTCTAATCCATTTACAAAAATTATGCTTGAATGCTTTAGATAAAATTTATAGCCTTAGAGGTTCTTTTGGAATAGATCTTGAGTAGATTTGTGTTTCTAATATTAAAACCTATAATAATATCTACTATTAGATTTCTAGTAGTTAAAAAAATGAATGGAACCAAATGTTACCTAGTATTGCTTGAAAAGAAATACATAGAACAAAGACCATAGAATGTATGGGGTTGTTCATTGATACTAAAATAATCTCACTAAAAGTAAATTACACTCCAACTAATGAGCAAAATGGTTGGTATGATGGGGTATTTATACCCAAATATAAAATATCTTTAGGTCAAGATTATGAGACTAGCCTTTAGGAACAAAATACCACCCAATATTACAAATGTACTATTTTCAAGGTCCACATGGGGTCCAAAGGAAAAACATGAACAATATAAGTATAAAAACCATTCTTAGCCTCAAGAGAAGATTAACCACCACATATTCTAGCATCCTTATTAATTTGAATGGGGTATATGAATAGATACTTTTACTTGTCATCCCTCTTAAGGGATACTCTCTTACCCCAAGAAACTCCTACATGTGCACAAAAGTGACCTAAGGAATGATCTATATTTTTTCTACTCTAATGAAAGCACAAAAGTTGAATCAAGCATCTTACATGCATGAAGCCATCTTACAAAGTGCATGCAAATAATCATATTATTTTTACACTAATGAAACACTAGATTATGGACAAGATGGATGGTGAATTGATTGTCACATCAAAGAGTGACTAGAAAACTCTAAGGAATGTCAATATCCTCCAAAATCATGAGCATCCACTAAATATAACTAGCTACCTCATTAGAAACACAAAATTTAGCCTTTATCTAAACTAAGATATAGTGGATTGGAATAAATAGGATTGGATTCCAAATAGAACACAAATCCTAAGGTGGATCATCACTCATCCAAATAACCAAACTAATCAACATCTAAAATACAATCAAAATAAAAATGAGAAAATGGAAGTGAATACCCATCTAATATGTCCCTTAAATGCATCTAAGCAACCTCTTATATATTATCCAGTGACTCTCATGGGGTGCCTACATATACTTAGAATAATAACTAATTACAAATGCTACATTGGATATAATGTGAATAAGATACATAAGTCCTCCTACAAGATATTTGTACAATATAACATCCACAAAAATATTAGTACAATAATCTTAAATCATTAGCCTTGAAGCAAAAAGAGTTTTAGTAGACTTGTAGTCCTCTATCTTGAAATGCTAAAGGAGATCTAAAGCATACTTAGATTGTGAAATAGTGATACCAATTATTTGATCAATCTAGATCCCAAAAAATTAATGTGGAATCCCTAAATATTCATCTCAAAAGTGGAATGAAGTCATGACTTCATATCCTACATCAAAGTAGAAGAGTTTCTAGTGATGATAAAGTCATCAAGATATAGAACAATCACAAAAGTTTTCCCATGCCAATGTTTGATATAAACATCATGTGTGGTGTTACACCACCAAACCCTATAATTGAGAAAAAAATAAATGGATCTTCTCATACCATATATGAAGATCTTGCTTAAGTCTAAGTATATGTGAGAGTATCCTAAGAATGAGCTAACTTTGATAATGATGCTCGAGAATGAGACTTTTTATGTAAATTAAGATATAAAATAGGTTAAGTATCCTTCAAAATTTTCTTAACCCGCTTGTATATTTGATGATATAAGGAAGAATAATGTGCACTCTATGGTAAATCACCATACAAAATTAAAACTAAAGAGTCAAACTCAAAATCATCACTCACCTCATCATGCAAATCTAAAACACTTTGAATTGATGTTTTTTATTCAAATTACCCTAGATCTAGAGAAGAGAGTGCTACTTGTGGTGTTGTACATGAAGGGATCAAATAAATAGAAAAAAAAACTCTTCTCAAAGGTGAATATTAAGAAGATGAATAATATCCCATAATGGGAATAGATCCAATCAAAATATTAGAAGAAATAAATGAATATGATAGGATAAAAGGATGAGAGAAGTCATATACCAAAGGATTAGGTAGTGGGGTGGAAGGAGTACCTAGAAGAACCTCATAAAAGTTGACATCTATTTAGATAAAAACCTTATGAATCTAATGATCATAAAGATGATATGCCTTCGAGGTATATGAATACCTCATAAAAATGTACTTGTAACTCTTTGATGTCGCTTTCTTCTAAATATCCTTAGGTATATGAGCCTATGCTAAATATTCAAAAATGCATAATATAGAAAACATTAGGCTTATCCCTGATCAATCTCTAAAGATATTCCATGCTTTATAATTCCCTAGTAGGAACTCTATTGACGATGTATACTACACAAGTGATAGTCTCACCCTATAATTTATAATCTATCCCCTTGGAATGAATCATACATCATGTAATCTCCATGATCATCCTATATTTTTTTTAGACATACCATTTTGTTTAGGAGTATAATAAATAGTCCTTTGATATGTAATCCTATGCGTAGCCAAAATATCATGAAAGGCATGACTTTCATGCTTACCTCACTCATTTATCCTTAGATATTTTATTTTCTATCTATCTGATTCTCAAGGTATTGAATCTCTCAAAGACCTCATCCTTAGTGTGAATAATGTACAACCCAATATCTAGAAAATTTATTAGTAAAAAGTAGGAAATACTTACTTCATGAAAGAGATGGTGTACCTATAGGTCTAAAAATATTACTATGTATGATCTTCAAGGAATGATAAGATTGTCTTTCAATCCATTTTGGAAAGGTATCCCTATGATGCTTCCCTAGAATACACCCCTCACATGTACCACTTTGAAGGGATATGTGTAGAAGTCCAATGGCTAGTTGATGTTGACTCATATATCTTAAAGACCCATAGTTGAGATGTACAGGCCTATGATGCCATTTCCAAATTTCATTATCTACATGAACAACCATAGCAAATAATATTTTATTCCTAGAAGAGGGGGAAAAGGAGGTTGGAATTTATTCCAAATTATACATTTGGTTATACTCATCACAATAGCCAAAACAATAGTTTTGAAACTATTTTATATATCTTTACTTACCCATCAATCAAGCCAAAATTCTACCTTCTTATTTGTATGAGTAATGTGATAAATAGATAAAAGGTTAGGTCTAACATTAGGAACATGAAATACCTCATCAAAATATGATGATATAGTATTGATGTCTCCACATCATATAACCTACAATGAGGATTCATCTTCAATAACAATATGTTCCCTTGAATGTGCTTTATTATATCCTTGTAGGAGATATTTATGCTTCATCATGTGACTATTTTTCTCTTAATATATAATCCACTCATCTATAGAAGTAGAAGTGGATGTCTAGTATGTTATGTGAAATACTACATGTGCTTGTGAGATTTCTCCATCAAATCTATCCTCACCTTGTGCATAGAAGAGAGCAACATCAACACTATACTTTATTGTTCCTTCCTCAAGTTCCTTGATGCAAATTTAACGAAATTAAGTCATGTGACCTTATATTTTACAAAAATTACATGTAGTCTTCTTGAAAGTATTTTTGGGTTGCTTCTCATTCTATTTTAGCTTATTCTCATTTTGAGGTTTGACAAAATATTCCTTTTGGATGATCTTGATTAAAAATAGAATTTCCCTTATGCTTATGTGTCCTAGACTAATGGTGTAAAAAGTACTTGAATATCTCATCAATCATTGGTGTAGGAGAGCCTAAAAAGTATACATGAAGCATTTTAAATACAACTATATTATATGTTTATGACTGATTGTTGAAGATAATATTGAGCAATTTAATGTTCTTTCCTTCTCCAAATATTTGATCATATTATCTCCTTATACATTCATATTACAATCCAAATATACTATTGTATTTTATTGAAATGATTGATGTGCTCATCAACAATATTAAATGATTCCATGTACAAAGTTGTAAGTTTGATTTCTAATATACTACTTTGTTTGGAATAAATTCAATCACACAACCCCTAAAATTTCACTGACAACACTTTAGGGTTTGTGGTACTAGTAAAATAGGTGTCATATCATTGTTAACATGAAGACCTATGACACCATGAGACTCATCCTTCTTGTCCTTAAAGAATAATGTTAACTTTTTAGGATCACTATAATGAGAATTCTCATTCACATACTTGAGTAGGCCCTTGCTTTGGAGGAAAGCTTCAAACTTGATTTCTAGGTTGCATAGTTTAGACTACTCGACAAGGGCACATGGTTATATATCACTATTCTACCAGAATTTAAAACCCTATGTGTAGTTATGAATAAAATTAACACCACCAACACAAAGATCTCAAAAAATTATGTGATCTGAAAACAAGGGCTCAAAAAAATTCCATATGCAAAAATTATAGTCCCTAAAATTTTGGCCCTAAAATAAAAAATACCTCCAAAATCTTTAAACAAAATTTAAAATTTTTATTACGTACAATGAATTAGAGGCCACCATGTGTTAGTGTGTGAGTGGTTGATGGGGTCCCAAACATATACTAACTATGTAGCATACCAATATCTTGATTCACTCAAAAATTTATGCATTGCCAAGTTTGTTGTTGATTATATGAGCTATTTGTAAAGTTTGATGAGATGAAAAAATATGATTAATCAATATTACATTTATACGCATCCAGTGGGATATGGTCTCCCACATCAACCTAATAAATACTTGCTATTTTAGTACCTACATCACCTACCATGTGTTACCTCAATATGTATACACCAACTTCCATATGTTAGGCTACATCATCTATGTCAATTACCATTTCAACTATATATACTACCCATTATATTAGGATTCATTTATAGACTACCATGTCACTTGTACAGACTACCACATAAATTATACAAACTTCCACATGTCAACTTTACATCATGCCATATCATCACCAACCTATAAAGACGACAAAGTATGATTAGTCAATGTTACATTTGTCAAGTTTGATGAGATGACAAAATATGATTAGTCAATGTTACATTTGTCAAGTTTGATGTGATGAAAAAATATTATTAGTTAATATTACATTTATATGCATCCAATGGCATATGGCCTACCACATAAACCTAATAAATACTTATCATTTTAGTGCCTACATCACCTACCATGTGTTACCTCAAGATTTATACACTAGCTTCCATATGTCAGGACACATCACATGTTTCAATTGCCAATTCAACTATATATACTACCACACATTACCTTACGATTCATGCATAAACTACCATGTCACTTGTATAGACTACCACATCAATCATACAAACTTCCACATGTCAACTATACATCATGCCATGTCATCACAAACCAAAAAAGAGGTGACATCATCCACTACCATGTCATCATAAGGTGCTACAACTAGGATGCCAATTTATTAGGAAATATCCTAATGTTATCCTAAAAAAGGATAATATGGAACTAGTAGGATTTGAACCAAGGACCTCCCAGGCATCAAGTTTAAAGTTTGATATGGCTAGTCATATTCCAAAGCACTTTGCTTGGGAGATGAAGGGAAATAATTAAATTTAATCTCAATCGCATCATTAGTGCCCCCATTCTTGATCCTTGTTGGTGCAATATATTTCATGTTGACATAAGTGCATGCTTGTGTGCCTTTTTTCTTCAACCAGGCCAATTTCCTAGCATGTTCTCAATTTGAATTTTAAAATTTTTAATTATGGAGGAAAAAAGAGAATTTTTTTGACATGAGATTGAGGTACTTGGATCCAAAATTAGCAAAATGTTGAACTAGGACACCCCCTAAAATTTTACAAAAAATCTAGAAATATTGACAATTTTTTTATATCTATCATGGTTTTCCCCTCCATAACCTTTTTTTGAATGCAACCAATCATGAAATACTTTCACATCTATACTAACAAATGCGTAAGATTAGTTAATAAAATAAAATTACATGATGATTGAATATCTTAGGAAAAATGATTAATAATCTAAGCGAGAAATAGGGAGAGGAATTAGGGATAGAAGGAAGGAAAGGGAATTTGAAAATGACTTCTCTCACTGCCTGCCGTCCACCTTGGTGACGTCATCACCTGTCATCCACCATGGTACATTAAATACTAACATTATCCTCCTTAAATTTGAGAGGGCTGACAAGACAGTCTCTCAGCTTTATATATTGAGCTTTAGCAATGCCTTTGGTGAAGATGTCTGCAATGTTGTCCAAAGTGCTGCAATAGTTAAGCTCAATGACCTAGTTATCCACCATGTCTCGGATGAAGTGATACTTCATATCAAAGTGTTTTTATCTACTATGGTGGATAGGATTATATGCCAATTGAATGGCACTAAATTTGTCATAGTACAATCTGGTAGGACCACTTTGTCATTCTCCAATCTCTTCAAGGACTTTTCTCAACCATAGAGCTTGAGTACTAGCATATGTGATTGCTATATACTTAGCCTCAGTAGATGACAATGCTACAACAATCTGCTTTTTGGAACTCCATGTAATTAGTCTTGACCCTAGACTAAAACCGGTCCCTAATGTAGATTTTCTCTCATCTATATTACTGCCCCAATCAATATCACTGGAGCCAACTAACTTTATAGAATTATATTTTGTGGTAATGGATTCCAAAATCCAATGTACCCTTTACATATCTTAGAATTATTTTAGTTGCTTGAAAATGCAGCTCAAATGGATCAGCCATAAACCTTGAAACAAGAGAAATAGCATATTGAATATCAGATCTTGTGTCGGTGAGAAACATCAAACTCCCAACCATGCTTTTGTAAGTGGTCATGTCAACCTTCAATGCTCCATAATATTTGCTCAATTGAATCCCATGACCCGTTGGAGTTGCAAATGATTTGCATTATTCCATGTTAAATTTCTTGATCATATCTTGAGCATATTTGTGTTGACATATGAAGATCCCTCTATCCATACCCAAGAATTAATGCATTAAGCCTAGATATTTCATCTCAAATTGTTTCATCATGGAGTGTTTGAACTCCATATTCATATTATCATTACTACCCATAAATATGAGATCATCCACATATAAACAAACTATGAGAATATCTTTACCTTGCTTTAGGTAGTAGAGAGTAGGTTCATTTTTGCTCTGAGTGAATCCATACTCCTTAAAATAGCCATCAATACGATATTACCATGCTCTTGGTGCTTGCTTGAGGCCATATAGGGCTTTTTTCAGTTTGTAAACAAGGTTGTCCTTACCTTGTTCTTTAAAACCTTGAGTTTGTTGGACATAAACCTCTTTATTCAAGTACCTATTTAGAAATGCACTCTTTACATCCATGTGCTGAATCTTCCACCCTTTGTGGGCAGCCAAAGAAAGTACTAATATGATAGTTTCTTATCTGGCAATAGGAGCAAAGGTCTCCTCATAATAAATGTCATATTTCTGAGTGAATCCTTTTTCTACATGTCTTGCCTTGTGTCTGTCAGTACTTCCATTAGCATTAAATTTTGTCTTGTAGAACCATTTACATCCAACACATTTTTTTCCTTTAGTAAACATAACTAGCTCCCAAGTATCATTCTTTTTTATAGAGGTGATTTCCTCTTCCATGGCTTGATGCCATACATCATGAGTGCATGTTTTCTCATAGCTATATGGCTCTAGATGTGCACTAGACATTAAAGCATAATTTACTACATCTCCCTTAGGCTCTTGGGAGTCATCATCTCCATACATATGCAGATTTTCAAGTTTTTGCAAAACTACATTCATTTCACTAGCTTGACTTCTAGTGTATCTTTTTTGGAAATTTTTATCCAAAATTTGAAAATATGGATGATGTTGTAGTGTTATTTTACTTATTTATGGAGAATCAATATCCATAGGTAAAGAACTTACTGATATTTATGGATAAGGACTTGGATTAGTTGCTGATGTACTCGAAGTAGTACTCATGCTTGGGCTTGGAGGAGCAGTTCCTTTACTCTTTGGGCTGCACCTGTTGTACTTGAGAAGAACTTGCAACATGAGATTCATCATCAAAAAAGACTTTTTTATGACCCCATTCTACCCCTTCATCAAAAATTACATCCCTGGAAAGTACAAATGTGTTTTGGGATTGTAGAGTCTATATGCTTTAGTAGACTCACAATATCCTACAAAAATACATGCTTGACTCTTGGGGTCAAGTTTCTTTCTTTTCTCAGAAGGAATGTGGGCATATGCAAGAGAACCAATAACCTTAAAGTGTTTTACATTTGGCTTTTTTCCATTCTATCCTTCATAAGGAGTGATCCCATATAGACTAGAAGTAGGACTCCTATTTAAAATGTAAACACTAGCTCTAATAGCATCTGTCCAATACATGTTACTGAGATGCTTAGATTGAAGCATCAATATTGCCATTTCTACTATGGTGCAGTTATTTCTTTCTGCCACACCATTTTGTTTTGGTGTATAGGCAATGGTGAATTACCTCTTTATCCCACATTATTTACAATATTTTAGAAATGCCTTTGAAGAGTAATCTCCTCCTCGATATGTCCTTAGAAATTTTACAATGAACTCACTTCGTTTCTCTATATTATTCTTGAAATATATGAAGCAATAAAAAATATCATCTTTGGTTTTCAAGAAATAGATCCAACACATCCTAGACAAATCATCTATAAAAGTGAGAAAATAGGAAATATTACCTATGTTTTTTGTCTGCATTGGACCACAAATATCCGAATGCACCAATTTAAGTGGATGGCTGGCCCTCCATGCTTATCCTTTTGATAAATCAGATTTTGAGTGCTTTCCCAAAGCACATCCTTAACAGACCTCCTTGTGTTCAACAATTTTATTAAGTCCACATGCCATAGCTTGAGAAGTTAACAATTTCAAGCTTGTAGAATTTAGGTGACCATATCTCAAGTACCAAAGCACACTTAGTTTTTCTATAGAAATACTTGCAAGTTGAGATCCCCCTAGTTCTCCAAACTTAAGGGTAAATAACATATTATTGGTCATAGGTACTTGTGTAATTACTCTATTAAAGTTGTTCTTATAAAAAATTATACATTTGCCTTCATAAAAAACAAGTCTATAATTTTTCTCCATCATTTGTCCAACACTAAGTAGATTATGTTGGAGTTTGGGGGTGTAGTAGATGCCATTTATATTTTTGATGCCTTCTTTCATTGGAACCTCCATGACTCCAATGCCTTCAACTTGAAAAGCTTTATCATATCCCAACTTGATTCGAGATTTATAGGTGAAATCCATTGTAGCAAAGGGCTCTTCTTTGCCACTCATATGGTTGGAACAACCAATATCCAAAATCTAAGTGTCATTCAGATTTTGATCTGATTTTCCATAAGAAAGAAATAGATTGGATGTTCCTTATTCTTCACCATAATTTCCATATTGATCGCTGCTTCACTAAGAAGTCTTGGACCAATAGTCTTGACCAAAATAACCAGGCTTGCCACAATTGAAACAAGCTTTCTTGTTTTTGTCACCTCCTCTTCCTTGATTACCATTTTACCCTTGATTTCCACCTCTGCTTTGATTGTTGCCTCTGCTTTTATTTCCACCTCTACTTGGATTTCCTCCTCTTAAGATGCTTCTACCTCTACCTCTTATTTGTCGTCTGCCTTGGCCTCTTCCTTGTACTCTTCTTGCACCCTCATTGGATGAGAAGGCTTTATCATTACCTCCATAGATTTTTGAAGGAGATCCCTGAAATATCTCTTCATGAGACATTAATGAACCAATTAATGCATCAAAATTTATATTGGAAAGGTCTTTGGATTCTTCAATGATGATAGAAATGTGATTCTATTTTTGAAGAAGTTTTCTCAACACTTCATTCACAACCACTTCAGGTTTGACTTCTTTGCCAAGAGTTTGCATCTTGTTGACAACTGATTTGACTCTTATGTAGTAGTATCCAAAATTCTCATCTTAATTCATTTTGAGATTCTCAAAATCTTGTTTCAGGGTCTGAATCCTTATTTGCTTCACCTAATCGCTTCCTTGGAAATCTTCTTTCAAGGCTTTCTATGCATCTTGGGCAGTTAAACAAGAGGCAATTTTGGGGAAGATACTTTTCTCCAATGCTGCTTGGAGATGATAGAGAGTAAAGGATTGCTCTTTTGTGCTTATTTATTTGTCTTCTTATCGGCTGCACTCAACGTAGTTCAATCTGAAGGTTCTATGTAACCTTCTTCAATTATATCCCATTGTCCCTTTCCTATGAGTAAGGTCCTCATATCGATGGACCAATACTCATAATCGAACCCATTAAATTCTAGAATGGGTAGATTATTATTTAATACCATAGCTTTTGGAAATAAACTAAAAACACACTTCTTATTTCTCAATTACAATCAAAGCACTATACTTTTTTAAAGAAATAATTACAAATTTAGATCAAATATAACTTGATCTACTCTCTCGTAGATATTCTATTCTTCCTGATGAGGTTCTCTAATCACTAGATTGACAAAGTTGTCAGCAACCGAATCATCATCATCACTAATAAGAATGATTTCGGGTGAATACGGTTCTGGCTCCAGTATTTCAACTGAGTCATTGTTACTTTGATGAGTATTCTTTGGCTCCTATGGTGCAACTTCTATAGATTCTAACTCTTCAAATCTACTACCAAAGGAATTGTCTTCTGAATCAGCATCATATCCTGCATCTGGTGCTCTTTGATGGGCTATTACAACATTTTGTAGTTGATTGAATACAATATTCAATCCATACATTCAAAATTTTTCATCAAAGGATTCAGGGTTTTCTCTTACTAAAAGAGAACAAAGGGCATGATAGCATCTAGTTGACCTTATCATGAATGAGTACAAGAATATTCCCCTTAAGATTTAAAAATATCCCCTATTTAAAGCTTCTTAGGCTATTACATAAAATTTCCACCCTTAAAGCCTCTTAGGCTATTACAATAATTTCCTCTTAGGAAATGTCCCTTTTATTTTTGTTGCAAAGATTGCTTCTCAGGTAATGATGCAAAAAACTTATAAAAATTGCCTCTTAGGCAATGGTGAAAATTACCATAAAAATTTCCTTTTTGATGAAATATTTTGATCTCAAAAAAAGGTTTAAAGTTTTTTTTAAAGCAATTGTATTAATTTTAATGAAAAAATTTAATTTTAATCAAAAAACAATTCCTTAATTAAATTTAAAAAAAATAATAAGGAAATGAATTTAAAAAATAAAATAAATTAAAACATTAAAAAAAATAATGCTTATAAAAAAATTATCTTTTCTCCTCGCATGATTTCCTCACCTCAAAACACACTTTTTTGTAAAAAAATAGAGCCTGGACAAGACTTGATCCACGCTCGATTGAGGATGAGCGCCCTAAAACTGGCTTGCACTGCCAGTCGGGCTACGATACCTGTCGAATACCAAAGGGAACAATGTTCCCTTTATATTGTCTACGGGGTAAGTTTTAAAAAAAAAAAACTTGGGACTTATTGTCCCACATTGCCTGTGCAACAATGTTTAAGGTGTATATTAGTAAATACACACCCCTTTCAACGTGATTGCCTTCGGGCAATCACTGTATGACTTATTTTGTCATCCAAACTACCAATGAATGACTGCCAACTCAACATACACTAAAAAATTGCCAAATTAGCATCTAGTATAAGACCGCCATGTGTGTCTCGATTCTCGTGCCTAGCACTAGGTGTCTACCACATCAGCTATACCTTGGGATTCATGTTATCTGCTATGTCAGCTTTGCCACCATCCACCGCATCAGTATCGCCATGTTAGCTCCTACCTTGGGAGTTGTGTTATTTGCTACGTCAGCTCTGGCACCGTCTACCATATCAGCACTGCCATGTTAGCTCCTACCTCGACAGTCATGATGTCTGCTACATCAGCTCTACCACTGTTTGCCACATCAGCACCACCATGTCAACTCCTCTATGGGTTGCTCCTCAGGATGTGTGCTTGGGGCTTCAGCTCCTCTACGAGCCACTCCTTGGGATACGTGCATACGGGCTACTCCTCCTTGGGATGCATGCTTAGGGCTTCGTCTTCTCTATGAGCCTCTCCTCGGGATACATGCCTATGGACTTATCCTCCTCCTTGGGATGCATGCCTGTGGGCCCTCCTCACTAGTCAGATGTAAAACAAACTAACTCTTAACGTCAGCTATGATACCAAATAACAAATACAGAAGATTAATTAATAAAATGAAATTACATGATGCTTAAATAGCTTAGGAAAAATGATTAACAATCTAAACAAGAAATAGGGAGAGGAATTTGGGATAGAAGGAAGGAAAGGGAATTTGAAAATGACTTCTCTCTCTGCCTGTCGTCCACTCCCTTACCGTCCACCTTGGTGATGCCATCATCTACCGTCCACCATGGTACATTAAATACTAACATATACAAAAAACAAATTTTGGACCATTTTTTTAAATTTATCAAGTGGCTCAAAGACCTTTTCTAGGCATGAAAGCCTACCCACAACTTATCTAACATTAAGGTAATGTTTAAAAAATTTCAGCCTTTTATTTTCTTATTTCACAATGGCCAAGTAGTCTATCCTCTCATTTGTACCATTATTGGACACACAAATATGGATGAGAAAAGGAAATAATTTTTTTTTGAACAAATCAATAGAAAACAAATGATGTTTTTGAAAAACATCAAAAAACTCAAGTCCAAAATTAGGGCATACATATGATTAGACATTAATTAAAAAATATTAAGTTTGAATAAGGAAAAAAAGAACCTATCAGTGAATGTTTCTCTTGGAGAAAATCTATTAATCCTAGTGAGATCCTCATGATCCAAGTCCACCTAGGATTTTATTAGGAAACCCTTCTTCCAACCCTACCATCAACTTTCAAAATATTCTTTTTAGCTGATCCAATCATAAATTCCCTTATAAAAGCTATAGAAGCCAAATTACCAATAAAAGCAATCAAGTAGTTAAGATTCACACCTCTCTTGTACCATGTTAGATTTCACAATAGTTTCTAAAAATGAATAGAATCAAACTTTTACCTAGTATTGCTTAACAATAAATACACAAAATAAAGAATGAGGAATACATGTATGGGGGTGTCCCTAGACACCAAAATATTTTTTCTAAATAAAAATAAAATTACACTCCAAATAATGAGAAAAATATTTGGTATGATGGGGTATCTATACCCAAATACTATTTACCTTTAGGTCAAGGTTGTAAGACTGACCTTTAGCGATAAAATATTACAAAATATTACATAAGTGTCTTTTCAATGTTTACATGGGCTTAAAGAAAAAATCTAAATAATACAATTACAAATGTTAGTCATGGCCTCAAGAGAAGATTAACCACCACATATTCCAACATCTAAAATATTCATAATTAGTAAAATTTATCAATACATGAGGCATTTTCAAATTAAAAAAATGCATTTATATTTTATAAAGTATAGGTAGTAAATGACTTATTCAAGTTGTGATTAAAGACCATTAGAATTAAGGTGAATTTTTGGGTTTTCATGTCTACTATGATAAAGGAATTATAATATCCAACCTTGTCCATTGGATTGATGGAATCACCATTTATGTTATATGAAAAAATAAAAAAATAGTGTTTGAACCAAATAATTACCTATGCACATCAAAGTATTGCTTAATATGAATTTGTTGGTATAAAAAAAATCATAAAAGCCCATTGTTGTGAACAAGATATTTAATTCTTAACCATTGACCCATATAGAATATTTAGTTTATTTAGGCCTTTTGTGGAATACTTGTGGTTGATGTTACAACTACTTTAGTTTTTATGGAAGGCCATCAGGTGGGATATAGTATTTTTAAATCGATATTTAATAGAATGGATTTCCAATCCATAAATATTTAATATAATATATTTATGATTTTGAATAAGCATATCATAATTCTACTACTATAGCATATTTTTTATTTGATCTTCATGGAGAAGGGATGCTAGGACTATTCAAGTTTTGTATTTGATCATTCGTTTCCTTTGCTTGTTTTCATTAGATGCTCTACTAATTTAGTGTATTTATCTAATGTTAGTTTCACTATCTTGATTACCTAAAATATTTTTATGACTTCATCATTGTTATTGATACCAACAACAACAAAGGCATTACCCTTTTTTTCATAGATTGCTTCCATCAAAGATTAACCACCTTGGTACATTTTCACCTAGTTGGAAAGTTGTATCCTTGATCCTAGTAGTGGTTTTAGTAATCACTTATTTTAAATCATCAATTTTAGCTAAGATGGAATTCAATACCTTTAAAGTGGAGATAATATTACCCTAAGATTACTTGAATTATACTTTAATCTCATTGATATTACTATCTTATGGTATGCCTTCTTTTATGAATTATTCAACATATTGTATAATATCATTAATTTATTTCTATAAGTATGATTATTTCTAGGACTCTTTTTGCTCGATATTTTCAAGCATTTTTTTTATGATCAAGAATCAATTTTTCCCTTGAATTGGAAAATTTGACTCTTAAAATCAATAATTATATTATCTTTTTCATTGTTTTCCTTAGAGGGGATTAAAGTAAATTGAGCAACAACTTCCTAATTTATTTAGCATAAATGGAGGGTTTTAATTGATTTACGATTTCCACCATTCAATCTAATTTTAGATATTTATTTCTTCTGCTTCCTATAGAACTTCTTGCAATTCATGACAATTGTCTTGTTTATTTATTCAACAAATTATGTTTTGTTCTTCTAGTCTAGCTCTACTCTAATAAATTGTTATTATAGGGGCTATATCATTATTACTATGTATTTAGTTGATTAAATTTTTAGGAATAGACTCAATTAATGTAATATGAAGTTATTTTCCTTTATGACTCAATTGGGTTGCTAGATCACTTTCCCCTATATAAGACAATGAAGGTAGGGAGTCATTTGTTTCTTGCTTCCTTACTTGGTCGTCTGTATATTTGAATTAGTTAAATATATAACCATGGTGGTTGAAAGAAAATTGACCTAATAATGCATCATGAACATATGGAATAAATAATTTTTTAGTGATGCACATTTACTAAATGGTTCAAATCCATTTGTATTGATATGAGAAATTACCTTCCATTAACAATTATTAAAGAATGAGCTTGAATGAATGGATAATATTGATGACTATGATGAATATAAGGTAATGTGAAAAAAATTAAGACAATAGGAAACTGATGGAGCCTATTACTCTATAAGAAGTTCATTTAGCTCTTTTCTATTTTAATAAGGACAAATCCCTAGGTCCAAATGGGATCTTTGCATATTTTTACCAAAATAATTGGAATATAGTGAAGGATTCTTAATTTGTGGCAGTGGAATAGTCTAGGGTAAAAAAATACATACCTTATAAATTAAATGCAACATATCTTACGTTAATTACAAAAAAGAAGGATGATGAATTGTTTGATTCTTTTAGACCCATAAGCATATGTAATATGGCATATAAGATTATCTCCAAAGTGATGGAGAATAGATTAAGGACATTATTAGGCAAAATAATTTTAGAAGAGCAAGGAGGATTTGTGAAAGGGAGACAAATTTTGGATGGGATTATAGCAGCTCATGAAGTTACACATTCAACAACTTCAATAAAATAGAAGCAATGATCTTAAAACTTGATATGAGTAACGCCTATGATACGCTTAAAGGAGATTTTCTTTTTACAATTTTAGAAAAGTTTGGTTTTGGTAAGAAATAGGTTAGATGGACTAAAGGTTGTGTCTCTATAATTTCTTATTCAATGTTGGTCAATAGGTTAGTAACAAAATCTTTTAAAGCCAAGAGAGGCCTTAGATAAGGAGATCCTTTATCTCCTTATTTGTTCATTATTATGGTAGAGATTTTGAGTAGGAATTTAAATAAGGCTTACAAATATGGACTTATAAGTGGACTTAAGGTTAGCAATAACATCAATAACATCACCCATTAATAGTTTTTAGATGATACAACCCTTTTTGTAATGGAAAGGATAAATGAGGCTAGAGCTTTGAATAAAATTTTAAAGGAGTACGAAAGAGCTTTAGGGTAAAATATTAATAGGACTAAATCTAAAATTTACTTCCTTAACACTTGCTAATATCAAAGTAAGAATTTACAGGTTGCTTCAAATGGAGGAGGCAAATTTAAAAACAACTTATCTAGGGATACCTTTATTTGAGGGGAGAATGAGGATAGATTTATGAAATCTAGTTACTAGTAAATTTTAGAATAAACTTCCAGCTTGGAAAGGTAGATGGTTATCATTAGTAAGAAGAGTGTAGTTAATTAATTAAGTCTTATAAGCCATTCCAACATATTATATGTCCTTGTATTCTATGTCAAAATCAGTTGAAAAAGGTTTAGTCTATATTATGCGATCCTTTTTATGGTTGGGTTTACATGATAAAAGGAAATTTTCTTTGGTGAAATGGAGCAAGTTGTGTGATTATAAAACTATGGTAGGTCTTGGTTTAAGAGTTATTACAAATGCAGACTTAGCTCTTAGGGGAAAAGTAATATGAATATTGTAGAAAGAGAGTCAAATACAATGGGAAAGAATTATTCTAAGTATGCTGATCCCAATGACCCAAGTTTAATATTTACTGCATTGTCTCTACGAAATGGTTCTACTCTTTGGAATGGTTTAAAAAAATATATTGATATTATGATTAAATGTTTAATATGGGTTGTGAGAACTAGAGAAAAATATTCTATTTGTATGGATACTTGGTGTGATAAAAATGTTGGAGTATATTACATTATTTGGTACAAGTCTTAGATTAGGTATTTACTTTATGCAATGTAATAAATGCACAAGTGTGCATAATATTCAATAATGTAAATGTGCACATTAGTCCATGTGTACATGAGTCCATAGAATAGGGAGATGAAGAGTCTAGAAGTGTGAAGGCCAAGAGTGCTCCATATGAAGAGTCACATTACATTATATATAGAGTAATGTGAAGATGTAAGATGACATGACTTGTAATAACATTACTTGGTTCTTTTAGTGCTATGGCACCATTTCTATGAGTATTTGTTTATGCCATATTTAGGAGTAGATATTAGAGTTATTTCTATGTTTTATATATTCATAATATTGCCATTATCATATACATTGGATTGTGACTTTATTTCATATATTATGGATTATTAATCTTAAGTAATAAGCTTCAAAAGCTAACAGTGGTATTAGAGCCACAACAAGATTTTTACTTGCACAAGTTTTAAAGTTGCAAAGTGAAGTTAAGGAGATTATCTCTGGAAGGTGAAACCAGAGAAGATTGAAGATTTTCTATTCCAAGAATAAATTTAGAATAGAAGGAGATTTCAGGTCTTGAAGTCAGACCTTGATATTGTGGATATTGAGGAGATTAAGAGACCCAAGAAGGAGGTCCTATTGGAGAAAGTTGGTAGATCGAAGAAGACTACAAATTGCAGATTGGCTAGAGTCTTTCCACAAGATTGTGAAGACTAGGACTCAACACAAAATTTGTTCCACTAGTTTTGAGAATAACTAGTGAAGTTGATTTATTTTAGAATTCTAGAAATTCTAATATATTTGGTACTACTATCTAAGTTTCTAGTTGTAGAAAATTAACACCCAAAATTTGAGAAGCTTCCTACAATAGATAGAGAAGAATTTCACCTTCATTGCCTAAAAGTCTATGTGCTTTCCTCATGCAAGGATTAATTCTTTGTTGCAAAAAGTTAGAGATTGAAGAGGTCTAAGAAAAGATCCTATTGGAGATTGAATATTGAGGAGACTCAAGAAGGAAGTCCCCATAGAATATTGCAGATTGGAGAAGTCGAAGAGACCCGAAAGAGGTCAGATTGAAGAACTTCCAGTTTTGGAAGATAGAAGATTGGAGATAGAAGATTGCATATTGAAGACTGCAAATTGGAGATTGAAGAGACCCATGTAGAAGGTTCTCATTATAGATTGGATATTGGAGATAGAGAAGACCTAATAATAGGTCCTATTGCAGATTTGAAGAGCAGAAGACTTCAAAGATTTAGGAGATTGAGAGTAGCAAATTTTGGAGATCCAACAAAGAGATCTCATTATAGAATTCCCATAGTTGGGAGATTGAGGAAACCAAGAAAAGGTTTTAGTAAAGCTTCGAGAAGAGAAGTTGAAGAGTTGCAGAGAGGAGTTGAAGAGTTGCAAAATTAGAAGACCCAAGAGAAGTGGTCTCAAGATATTTCAGAAGAAGAAGAAGGCTAGAGAAATCCTTGTTGCAGATTTGGAGAAGTGGCCATTGGAGGCATTGTTAAAGAAAGTTAGTAATAGGAGATTGTGAGCAAGGAGAAGTTTTTGATAAAGGAGATTTGGGATAATTGTCACCATCCGACAACAAGCCCAAAAGGAAGAAGTGTTTGGCAAGAAGTTTGCCAAATCTTGGAGAAGGGATTTGAAGATCTCAAGACATTCAGATTCTTGAGAAAGTTGATAGTGTAGGAGATCATTTTTGAAGTTAGAATTTAACAAGGAGATTGCAAGAGAAGAGAATATTGAAGAGCCCAAGGTTTTGGGAATTTAAGGATAGCCATAAAATTTTGAAGGTTAAAGAAGTTGTAGGTTTTGGAGTAGAGATTGAAAGGTTGCAGGTGAGCAGATTGAAGGAAGCCTAGAGCTACGATTTGGAGAAGTTTCAGGTAGGTTTTGAAGTGCCCCTGAATAGGATATTAAGGGAGTTTGTGACTATAATAGATTATAGGACTTGGAGACTTTCATTGTAGGTTTTGGATAGTGAAAGAAGAAAGGTATTGACTGCATAAGGTGCAAAAATATTGATAGTATTTGGGGCAGCATTAATAGCTGCTAACTTAAGTATTTGATAGAAGAGTTTTGGAGGATATTGGAAACCACAAAATCAGATTTGTGGATAGCATTGGAGAAAGGTAGAAAGCTATGAGTTTGGAGAACTCTAGCGCAGATTTTGAGAGAGCTATTTGATAGGAATTTGGAGAAAGTTGAGCAACAAGTAAGGCTGCAAATTTGGTAAGTTTTTGGAGTAGAAGAGTGAAGGAGATTTGAAGTCACAAAATCAAATTTGTGAATAGATTTAGGAGAAGAAAGAAAGCTACGAGTTTGAGAGCTTCATAGTAGATTTGAGAAGGATTATTAGACAACAAGCAAGTGAGAAGAAGAGCAGTAACCAAGACTGCAGATTTGGTAAGTTTTGAGACAATTAAGTGAAGGTGCAAAACTTACAAAATTAAGGTGAATCACTCATCAAAGAAATCAGGTGCAAAGGTACAATATTTTGGTGCTACATTAATTTAGTTTTGAAGCATTAAATTAGTTTTACATTTGACATCTTAAAGAGCACCATATTAATTTCATTAATCTGGAAAAGAGAAAAGTTGAAAGTAGTCTTCAAAGCAAGTTATCACATAAGACTACAATAGTTATTATCTACATGTATTTGGAGAGATGAGCAAAATACATTGTTATTAGTGAAATTGTTCAAAGCATTTGGAAAGGAGAAGTAAAGAAAATTTGTGAAGTGCAAGTGCAGGTACATTGAAAGCAAAAGAACCATTGGAAAATATGTTGGTAAGTAAATCCACAAGGATTAGAACAAATCCAGATTTTCCAGTGTCTAAAGACACTAAGCATCCAACGTAGAAGGAGAAGGCTATTGCTCAAAAGGAGCAAGCCACCATTGGAGCCACCATTGCTCAAGAGAACACATACAAAGGTGCATTGGGAAAGCATCGAGGGAAAGCCAATGATGTGCAAGAGAAACCACACCCAAGTGGTACGTAAATCGAGCCCAAGGGATACCACTGTAAAGAGTGCTACAAAAATTGAGCCAAAGGAAGCTACTATCCAAAGTGCTACATAATCCAAGCTCAAGAGAAGCCACCTTCAAGCGCACCCATCCAGAAGCCAAAATGAATTTGTCCCTACAAAAGGAAGGTGAAACAACATTCTGGAAGAAGACTAAGTGATTGGAATACAAAGGATAGATTTTGAGCACCAAAGCTTAAAGGGAAATCATCACATGCAAGTGACAAGTGGTTGAAGGTATGTTACAACTCGTGCAATGTTCATGTAACACCTAGAAGTAATGCTCATTGTGTAAGAGCACCAACTATTGGAAGAGTAACATTTGTGAAGCACCATTTGGCAAGTGGAAGACAAAGGAAACTAGAATTCCAAATGCCCATCGAAAGGAGTACACATGAAGATAAATTTAGAGCATTCATAGGTGTAAGATAACATTGAATGCACAATAGAGTAATCAAAAGGTAGAAGAGTCAAGGTGTAAGTAACATATTACAGTTGGTAGTGAAGAGGAGATAGATTTGGTAGAGAAGACACATTTGGCAGCATGTCCAAGGTGTGGACCAGTCAAGCATCAAAGCTTGCTACAATAGTGCATAGTGGAAGCTAAACTAGGAGGACAAAGTGTTGTGTAACCCCATACATGGATATTGAATGTAGAGGTGATAACATACATTGGAAGAGCATCAAATCTTAGAGAACGTCTAAGTTTAAGGACATGGAGAGAGCACCAAAATTTGGAGGACATCAACGTTGATAGTGAGCCAACGTTGGGAGAACAGGAAAGAGCACCCAAGACAAAGGAGTGCATGTTTCAAGGTCATGCAAAGTTGACCATGAATTTACCACCGGTTCAAGGTTGAGGTAATATAATTCTTGCATATAATTTTATAACCCTAAGTTAGGAGATATAAGGTTAAGTGGAAATATTATTATCTAAGGTGCAAAGTGAAAGTTATTTGGAAAGGAAAAACATAAGACCTTAGACATACTATTGAAGGAGTTTAAAATTCATTTGATAGTTTATTTGGAGGAATTAAGGAGACAAACAAAGTTTTGTAATTTAATTATTGAAGTTACAAAACATTTTAAGGATATTTGCAATTCAATTTAGATTGGAGTAAAAAGGATTTCTATATCAAATTAGACTTATATAATTGCAAATATATTTTATCTAAATTTCTAAGTTTGGAGGAATAAGGTTAATCATGACATCACATAAGTTATTTCTCTCAGAATCTCAATTACTTAAAGGCCCTAATTATACATCATGGAAAAACAAAGTACGATCTATGTTGATAGTAGAAAAGGTTTGGGAGATAGTTAAAGGAGCAAAAACTAAACCTACTGAAGATGCAAGAGAAATTCAAAAATATGAAGAAGATGAAGCAAAAGCTTTAATGATAATAACTTTTACAATTACAGATGAAATTCAGCCATACATTAGTTCAGCAGGTACATCTATAGAGGCATGGAACACTCTATCCAAAATATTTGAAGGAAATAATAAAGCTACCATCTTAAATCTTCAAACTCAACTACACTCTCTAAAAGTTAACAGTGGAGAAAGTATAGAGTTGTTTCTAAGGAAAGTAGAAGATATAAAGGGAAAGTTATTGACCTTAGGAGAAATAATAGAAGATAAATTTTTGGTTCAAGTAGTTTTGAGAGCACTTCCTGAAAGTTATAAGCACTTAGTTACATCTTTACAAATTTTGGGTAAAGATACAACATTTGATGAATTGGTTAATATACTACAAGAACATGAAGTGGTGAATTCAACTAAAGATGAAATGACTAATAATGCATTAGTCTCAAAAGATAATCAGAAAGGAAACATTGCTTCAAGCTCAAGAGATAAACCAAAATGGAATGATCGATATTGTCAGATTTGTAAGAGAAGAGGTCATAGTACAAGTTATTGCAGATTTAATCCAAGGAATCAAATGAATCAACCAAATAGGTTGTTTCAACCAAGATAGTATCAAAACCAATATAGATCCTCTCAGCCACAGTTCCAGTGATAGTACAATCCACTTCAGCTACAGTATAGAGAAGGAAATCAAAAGGGTAACTTGGTCCAAGAAATACAAGAATTAGAAGAGGCTACAGAAGAGCATGAAGCCAAAGCATTATCAGTTGTGTTTTATGAATATACTAATCATTTGCTTGAACAGAACACAAACAAGGAGGAGAATGAAGAAGAGTACAAGTCTCAACAAGAGTTGAAGATTCATATTGAAGACTAAAGTCTTCAATAACCAAATAATGTAATACGAGGGGTGTTGGAGTATATTACATTATTTGGTACAAGTCTTAGATTAGGTATTTACTTTATGCAATGTAATAAATGCACAAGTGTGCATAATATTCAATAATGTAAATGTGCACATTAGTCCATGTGTACATGAGTCCATAGAATAGGGAGATGAAGAGTCTAGAAGTGTGAAGGCCAAGAGTGCTCCATATGAAGAGTCACATTACATTATATATACAGAGTAATGTGAAGATGTAAGATGACATGACTTGTAATAACATTACTTGGTTCTTTTAGTGCTATGGCACCATTTTCATGAGTATTTTTTTATGCCATATTTAGGAGTAGATATTAGAGTTATTTTTGTGTTTTATATATTCAGAATATTGCCATTATCATATACATTGGATTGTGACTTTATTTCATATATTCTGGATTATTAATCTTAAGTAATAAGCTTCAAAAGCTAACAAAAAACCACTTAATTTACCAAATCTGAAACCTTGGATGAGATTGTTTCAAGATAAATATGGTGATAAGGTTTCAAACATTTTGTACAAGGATTGAGAAGGAAGATAAAAAAGGAAAGAAGATTTTTTACAAGTATACAAGACATTGATGATAGGAGGCAATTGAGTAGAAAGATAAAAACTTTGATTATTTCAAGGGGAGACAAGGATAAATTGATTTAGGAGTTGAATAGCTTAGGAGAATATACAACAAGAAGTGGATATATTGTACAACACCAACAAAAATAATAATATCAATAGAATATGGAGAGATATTTGAAATAGCCCAAACATTCCTAAAGTCAAAATGTTTGTTTGGCTAGTAGGTCATAGAGGAATTTTATCTTGGGATAACCTTATGAAAAGGGGTTTTAATGACCCCTCTCAATGTGTTTTTTGTAATAAGGAGGAGGAGAGTATATACCATCTATTGGAACATGCTCAATAGTTTAGAATCTATGACAATGGATTCTTAATATGTTTGGTAAATTCATGGTGATGAATAGCAGAATTGAAGATTGGTTAAAGCAATGGTAGAGCACTTAAAAAAAGTGAGGCTTTACAGACAATATGGGATATATCAAAAGATACAATACTTTGGACCATATGGCTAGAAAGGAATAGAATAATATTTAAAGGAAAGAAAAATAATTTAGAGGTAATAAAAGAGAAGATATGTTTAGCCATAGAGGAGTCTAAACCAATCTATCAACTCACCCAATACCTAATTTGGAAGCAGAGAGCCTTGATAGATGGAGTCAAGTCATTAAATGAAATTATGATGTTAGGTACAAGAGAAGCAAAAATAAGGCAAAGAATATAAAGTGGAAACCACCAAATGTAGAGTGGGTTACATTAAATTTTGATGGGGCATTTAAAAAAAATCTAGGACTAGCAAGAGGAGGAGGAATAATTAGAAATAATAGAGGAGATATTTTTTCTCATTATGCTTTCAATAGTGGATTTAAGAAAAATAATGAAGTTGAAGCTTGGATGGCTTTAGAAGGGTTAAAAATATGTAAACAAATGAAATTGAATAAAGTATAAATGTAAGAGGATTCTATCATAGTAATAAATAAAATTTTGAGGAAAGCAAAGGTTCCACGGAGCATACAAGAGGTAATTGTGGAAATTCAATCTTGCTAAATAGTTTGAAGAAATCAGGTTTACACATATATTAAGGGAAAGAAGCAAATGTGTAGATAAGCTAACCAATAGAGGGGTTTTGATTGAGATTCATGAAGTTAATTTCTCATATCATGGAAGACCCACATTCAAAAAACTTTGTGAGGTGTGTATATGGATGCTGATCCATTTGAGGCAACTGCACGATAACCACATCTGGGGTGTGTTACTTTGTATTTTGATAACTAAAAACTATAATACTATTGGTTAGAGAAGCTGCTAAACAAAAAAACAATCCATTTTGAAGAATAATGTCTAGACCAAATGCGAATCTCATGGGCAGGTTGAGCACATTGGCAACTGAATTGGATGAAGTCTCATAGATTTGTATCGCTTCTTTCTCCGCTTGCTCTATCACCACTTTGCATGTATCTCATAGACTTTTGATGCTAACAATATTGCATGCCCAATATATTAGCCAAATTATTTAGAAATAAAAAAAGGAGTGCCTTGAAGACCTCCTAGTGAATTCCCTCTCCACCAAAAAAAATACTATTGTTTGGTGAACTTACACTCTTTCTCAATCTCAAATAAAAATATTAGGATCATAATTGATGGCCCTTGGTTGTTATAAAGTTTGTGTGCCCATATATTATTCTAAATGTTTTGAGTACAAAATAGTATGAAAAAAACCAAATGTTGCTTTGTATGCTTTTATGTTCCTCAACCACTCCTTAATGTCATTGGAACCTAAATTGCATAAGATTGATGTATTATTAATAACTCACCATGAATTCTCCTTGATACATGAATCAAGAAATTTAAAGTATTTTATAATAAAAGAAATAATATTTCCTATCTATCAACACTAACCTACTTGATAATCAATACCACTAATGTGGCATGTATTTATTTTATACTAAAAAAAATAATATTTCCTATCTATCAACACTAACCTACTTGATTAATCAATACCACTAATGTGGCATGTATTTTTTTAATTTTATCAAGAATTTTAGTTGCCTCTAAAATGTAACTATGACTAACAATAATGCATCATAATTTAGCTACTTGTATAGGAACTAAGAAACATTATACTGATTTGATATAGTTCTAACATGCTCTAAATTTTTCTTATAATTTATTGGTCCTTGGAATTCAAAAAGTTTTCTAACTACTTACATCCCCTTATTTCTCTTATACATGGATGATTGCTCAGATAGTAGCTTTTTGGCCAATCAAATGGGATATTTGCCTATAAATTCATAACTATTCTACCTTTTTTCAATTTGCTCATAATAAGATAATGAGGTAATGAAAGATCTCAACTTGTAAATATGTACCTTCAAAACTAGATATTTTGTTAAATCTAACATACCTTTAATTAAGAGTTAATGTTTTTAATCATGATTTATTACAAGAGTAAAAATCACTTTGAGATCCTAAGTGCTTATTTACATAATAAAGCCTGAGAATTTCAAAGGCATCCCTTTACTTGTGGGCTTCAAATGGGATGATATCATTAGGAATTCTTAGGACCTTTATGCTATACTTGGCTAATTTTTTCCAAAGATAAATTTATTCATTTAATCTTGGATTCTTTGATTGTAAATCTCTTCAATTTGTTCTACGTTGACATCTAAAAATACATTAGACATTCATTTATCAAATTACATGTCCCTAAAAACCAAACTTTGAAAATTTGTTAAGAGAACTGACAATAGGTTAAGCTTTTATTGACTATCAAAACTATACTCTACTTTGATCAAAATCTATTAAAAAACAAGAAACAAAATAAAAAATATATTTATGTATGCACAATTAAAAGTAAAATCCCCAAAGATATAAAACTCCTCATTTCCACATAACATCATCAATTGTTTCCTATATAAGTATGCACTATGCATCTAAAGAAAACTTTTTTTTTTCATGTAGTTCTTCTCGTACTACAGATGAGTATTCTTCTCAACTAGCCACTTTGAAGTTTCTCTTGACTTGACTTGAAACTAACCTTCGTAACTTTTATCACAATTTGTTTTTATATATGGGATTCTAACCCTAATAAAATCTATCAATTATTGTGATTTATGTGAGACATAGATTGATTGATTTTAGATAAAATTTATGGTGATCAATAAGTATGCCAAGAACTATACTATTGAGTGATTATTGGTAAGTATCCCAAAAATTGAACTTCAAATTCAACTGAATATCAGGCCTTGGTTGGAAGGCCACAGGAATGTAATATCTGTGGTAGCCAGAATACGAAATAGGAGGAAGTAGTAGCCAAGATTCCTGTCTTATATTGTACGCTGCCACTATCGCCTCTTTCCGAGACTGCATTACAATACAAATAAATTCACCTACTCCCACCACATTATTTATTTTTTTGGTAAGAGAATATTTATAATTAACATCGGGTTTTAACTGGTTGACCCAAAACCATTTTACAAAATAGGGTCCACTGACCAACTGGACAAAGGCCAAGCCCTAAAAGTTTAAACTGACAACAAAAAGGGCCAAGACCTACTCTTCCAACAGAATACAGCCAAACTAAACTATGGAAGCCTAATATTATGGCCATCAAAAAAGAAAGACGCAAAATAGAACTAACAAAGACAAAATCCACTTTGAGCCTTCCAATCTAAAATTTTTCATTATCTATCACCATTGAGACTGCATGAGGAAGATTTTCAGTCCACGTGATCAAATTTGCTGCTACAATGCCTTCATTTGCCAACCTATCAGCTGCCATGTTTGCTTCCCGGAAGGTATGCAAAATTATGGCCTCATGTCGATCATGAATTAGAGCCCTTGCTTCGTGGATGTAGTCATCAAATCTCCAAGGAGCTCTCTTAGTGTTCTTTAGAAGATTTATAATAATAAGAGAATCACCTTCCACCAACAGTTTCCTTGGATAATTCTCTGCCACCTTGAGGCTCCTCCAAACTGCCCTCGCTTCAGCCACATTGTTAGTTTGAGCTCCAAGATGTTCAGCAAAAGCTACAAGCACCTCACCCTTGTGGTCTCTAAGTAAGCCACCAGCCCCAACTTCACCTGGGTTGCCCCTAGATGCCCCATCAAAATTTAACTTAATCCACCCTAGGGGGGGTGGGGTCCATGTGATCATGGTTCTAGGACAGACTTGAGGATGATTGAGGCCATCAGTGAGAGGTAAGTTTAATACTCCCACCACATTATACCACACAAACTCCTTCAACATTTCTAAAATATGTGCAGGAAATCTTGTGATTTCCTTCCAATTGTAATTATCTTTAGATTGAAAGTTAAGCTCCCATAAAACTGAATCCCCACCACGCATGCCAATGTTAACTAAGCGAGCAAATATCATGGAAGACCCACATTGAAAGAACTTTGATTGGTGTGTAAATCTAGTTGCATGCTGATCCATCTGAGCCAACTGCACAATAACCACATCTGGGGTGTGTTCCTCTGTGTTTTGATTACTGAAAACCATAATACTACTATTGGATAGAGAACCTCCCAAACAAAAATACAATCCATTCCGAAGAATTATATCTGGACCAAATGGGAATGCCATGGGGAGGTTGAGCACATTATCCACTGAATTGGATGATGTCTCATAGATTCGTACCACTTCTTCCATCCGTCTCTTTATCACCACTTTGCATTTATCTCCGTAGTCCCCGTTCACAATGCATGCATGGTAGGGCCTGTAAGGGTTTCTATGTTGGAAATAATGTTAATCTAAATTCCGGGGTGTTCTTCCGCAGGCGTCGCCTCGGGTGTCTTGTCAATGGGTCATCTTGGAGAAGAAGTAGGTGCAGGTTTATTGCAGCAAGTAAGCTCCAGCTGGTCTAGAGATTCCCACCACCAGTCTGTGTCTTTGGAGAATTTTATAAATGCTTACTTTTGGACCCTCTTTCAGTAATCTGGGTGCAAAAGAACCAGGTTCCTGTACACCAACAGTGCAGGTCATTCGGAGGTCTATTCCGCATTCGGCAGTTTATACTGCATTTGGGCTGTGTATTCCGCAGGCGGTGTATGCCGCAGTTTGTATGCTCAACAGAGCTTTTGTAATGAATTAGTTTCTTATCAATAAAATCTCTTGTTTTCCCTCTGTCTGTGTTGGTGTTGCCCTCAAAGCGAGGTTGTCTATGATCCTGTTGTTGTTTTAAATTTCCGTCGTTCTATTCCGTTCAGAACGTATGAAAGGAATAGAGGCATCAACAAGTTTAGAAAATGTTTTGTTCAATGGATTGTAAAGACAAAGTCCTTGTTGGTAACCCTCTGAGCTCACACCTGTGGTTCTAACTAGAAGTTGACCAGCTGAAGATCCTCCGCAAAATAAAACAAATTCACCAGATGAAAAATCTTTTAAGGTTTTGATCTTCCATCTGCAGTCCGATAAGCAATAAGCTGCATAGTACTGTTCATTTTTGATAGACGCGCACAATAATAGCAATGGAATCCTTTTTGAATTGTGGTTCCACTTATATATAAATCCGGAAGAAGCCAAGAGAGCTCTCCACTCCCTTGTAATTTCAAAGAAGCGGAATATTGTATCCATCGGAAGCAAAGCTAATATTCCTTCCATCACATGCTGTGGCAATTTAGACCATGCAGTTTTTGTCTCCCTCCTCTCCATTTTCAGTAACTTTAGAAAAACCAAAACCAAATTCTGATGTGGTTGGTTGAACAGAAATATGTGGGGTTAGAGGAGAGATGGATGGTTTTGGTTTTTTTATAGAAATGTACTGAACTTCAGTAGCAAGGGTGGTTATTGTCGAAGAGTTCTTGTGCCAGTCAAAATAAACTTTTGCAAGTGGAAGAGCGCTCTCATTTGAATGATTTTTATAAAGGTTATGGAATGAATAATCTTTTGAAAGGTAAGAGATCAAGCAGGTGTTCTTATGCAAAGACACAACGCTTCATAATATACGATATCAATGGTGCTCTCTGACTAAGAGCGTGGATATCATGTTTTATTAATTTACCATATAATCTACTACCTCGGCCTACTAAATCTTGAACATGATACTTGTCACTTCTCTTCCCAATGTGGATATGCCATATAACGTTAATGTTTAGTTTTGTTAAATAATTAATACTCTAATCTCATTTTCATGCATATTAAATTAGTGTTTTAAAGATAGAAGTGTAGCTCTCCATGGGATATTATCCCTTATAAGGGCCACAACACAGCCACATTGAATACTATAAAATAGCAAGAAATAAAGATAAGTTACCATTTGTACGTTTTATAAATTTTTAAAATTAATTATTTTGGCATATATTTTTAGGTTACAATTAAATTTATTTTAAATTAAGATAAAAGCCTTTACAATTAAATAAAAAAGTGGGTAAGTTAACACGTCTTATAGGGAATCAAACTAATTTTTATTGACAAGGGTTAGTAAACAAAGCCACCAACAAAACACAAGTTTGTCAATCATGATCATTGATGATTATTACATCAAAGAAAGCATATCATATAGGGTAATGTGCCTTGGCATTTTCTCCTGCATAAACTACTAGTGATTATGGGATGAGAATCCACACCTCTGCATCACGATTAAGGCCTTCAGAACCCACGTTACTTCAACCAACAACTGGTCTAGGTGAAACGAGTTGAACATCATCCCATCGTCCAACTTGGTGGGATGAACAAACAATGTCAACATTGGGTTGCTTCCTAATTGGTGAGGGTTTGGACTAGTGCCTATCTACGAGAGTGTTTCTTGTATATGACAAAGGCCTACGGTGAGAGCGGGATCAAAAACACTCTCGAGAAGAGGCTGGGGGGATTCGATTGACTATATACGGAGCATTGGCCCAGTGTGCCAGAAGAACTTGCAAATGATCCAACTCCATAGCAACTTTATTGGCTTGAGTACATATCTGTAGCCACATGTCATTAAAAAATTTTAATTTATCAACATGAGCAAATGTGATAGAAGGTGTATATTGTTTAAAAATAATTTTGTTATGGGTCTTCCAAATATGAAAGAGCGGGCTAATACTGAACACCTGCTACACTTCAAAAAGTGGGAGAGACAAAGTAAAAGAGTCTCCAAGAAGAGCTTAGGGCCAATAAACTCCTACAACTTTAAATGGTAAAAAATAAAAGAACCCATTCCCAAGCTTTCCTTGATCTTCTGAAATTCTAAAAGAGGTAAGTACAAGACTCAAGTACACCACAAAAAGAACATTTAGGATCAAGAATTCCAAGGTGCTTCAAACGTTCCCCTAATGGAAGGCCCTGACACAACAAGCTCCATGTAAAAAAAAAAATCATGGGCTCTACATAAGTAGCCCAAACATTCTAAAATCTAGAATTCCATCTAGTCCTTGTAAAAAATAAGTCCCAACGCTAATTGAGCTTATGCACCAGAGGAATATGAGAAGATAACCAACTATACCCCAAACGAGCCTTATAATTAAGCAAAGGAGTGTCAACATGCCATCTCTAGTCTGACCACCAAGGACACTATGAGCACACACCAATCTTGTGCAACATAGAAAAAGGGGTGAGAGCAATAACAACATCATACGTATATTCATTCATACCATTCATCTTGAAGGTGTGTTTGAACTCACTCCATGGGATCCAATCCCTAGTCTGGTGAGAAAATAATTCAACAATTATAACAATACCCTTTTTGAAAAATCACTAAGCATAAATCCATTGCACCCGATATAAGAGAGAACCTTGATGAAGAAATACATGGACCACCAAATATTCATAGAATTGAACAAAACTTTACGGAATCCATATCCTCTCCAATAGATCTAAGAAGTGAGCTACTGCCAGGATTTCCATATACTTTTAATAACAAAGGAGCCAGAAATATAAAAAAAAACTAAAGCAACAATAAGAGAGAAAATCCAACCCTCCCCATGCTCTACAATTTAAGGGAAGACTAGAGGAAATGAAATGTCAGAACAAAAATTTCCAAGTTTCAGCTTCCCTTAGAGCCTTGACCATCCACTTAGCACACAAAGCAATACCTTATCGTCTATAGTCCAACAGACCCATTCCTCTAGATTATTTGGGAAGACAACAAATATCCCAGGTAACTCTATGAAATCCCTTTGTTTCAGAAGAATTATTCCAAATAAAATCTCGAAGGAGTTTCTCAATCTTCTTATAGAAAGCCTATGATGGAACTCATCAAGAGGAATAATATACATCAATGGCAGCTAAAACTTTAGAGCAAATCTAAAATTTACCTGCCAATGATAACTTCTTAGTGAGCCAAAAATCAAGTTTATTTTCAACTCTTTGAAGCACATAATTCTAAAGTTGAGCAGGGGAGCCTTGAAAAGCAAAAGGAATACCAAGAAACTTAAAACATTCTCCAGGAGGGATCCAATTCCAATGATACTCTTGAACCCAAGGCTACATAGGCAAGGGAGACTATCTAAAGCAGGAGGTCTTGCTCCATTGTATTCTAGAACTAGAGGTTGTTCAAAAGGTGTTCAAACAAAATAAAACATTAGAAACATATTTATCCTATTCTCTTATAGTAAGAAAGGAGTCATCAACAAAGTGACCATTAATAAGTTATCCCTGATAATTTAGAATAACAATTCCTTTAATAAGACTCGTAGAAGCTTGAGTAGCTAAAAGATAGCCGAAGGCTTCAATAAAAAGCACATATAAAGAGGGAGCAATATGACACCCTTATCGAACAGACCTAAATAGGCCCATTTATTTATACTGTGAATTGTTTAGATTGAGAATAGTCAAAGCATCTCTGAATAACATAGCAATAATCTAAATGAAAACTGGCTCAAATCCTAAAGCTTTGAGCATAGCAAGAATGAATATCCATTCAATGCCATCATAAGCTTTCTCAAAATAAATCTTAATAAAAATCATGTTCTAGTTTGATATTGGGACCCATTCCATGCCCTCCCAGATAGCTAGAATATTTTTGAGGATGTACCTTCCTTGAATAAAGTTAGTTTGCTCTAATCTGAATATCAAAGGAAGAAGATGCCTAAGGCAAAGAGCTAAAGCTTTGGTAATGATCTTGTAACCAACATTCAAAAAAGTAATAGGTCTCCAATTAGTGATCAACTCTGGGTCCCATTGCTTGGGTATGAATTTGATATTACCCTTGTCAATAATTACTCCCAAAGAGCCTACTTGAAGAGCCTCTAGATACAATTTTTGCAGATCAGGACCAACTAAGTACCAAAAAAACTTGTAGAACTCATAGAAAAATCCATCCAAACCTAGTACTTTTTCATTTGCCATTTGAGATAATGCATCCTCTAGATATACAAGGATGAGTAGTTTATCACACCCTACTCTTTGAAACTCTAAAACCTTAACTAGTGCAACTACCATATAGACTACCAGTGCTTGCTCTCACTCAGGGGAATAAGCTTGAGTAGAAAAAACATTAGTATAGTGCTTGAAAAAACATCAGTCATCTCAGAAAGAGAGGTAAGCCTTATTCCATTGTCTTGAATGACATTGAATTGAGTAGCTTGTCTTTGAGGGTGAAGCATTTGAAAAATTCTTTGGTGACCTTATCACAAACTTTAAGTCAATGAAGATGGGCTTTAATTCGAGATCCCTGAGCCTCATAAATTTTAGTAAGTCTAAGTTCATGACTTAGTTGGGTAACATAAGACTAAAGTTTAGGATTAAATGGATATGCCTCAAGCATGAGAGAAGCTTTGGCAAGCTCATCATGAAGGATAGCATTAGAATGTATTATAAGTGGCACCGTATTTTCCCCAATTTATGGATCAAGATAATTGTATAAAAAATGACATCATTCCACCATTCTATCCAACCCAACTCTCCAGTAGGTCTAGGAACTAGATTTTAGACTTTAAGGATATAACAGACCATAGAAGGATGCTGAAGAAAGGAAGTATTAAAAAAATTATGACTTGTAGTGTATTTGAGGTAGGGATTTCATCAGCACATTAAACATGATGGGTGAATGGTCAAAATTAGGGGTACTAGGAATGGTTTCCATAAACAGAGTTGAAGCATTTATCCTATGAAATAATAACTGCACATGATCTAAAAGCATGGCTATGTCCAGCATTTTCAGAATTCTTACATTGCCAACCTAGAAATTGGACCACATATACCACAAATTTTCAAGAAAATATTGAGGAGAAAAACAAGAATTGGGGTCTAACAAACCCAATTTGTTTTTCATGAAGTACTAGGTCTCTCTTTCCCTAGTAGCCCATTGCATGGGAAGTTGTCCTATCTTGTCTGTAAGGTTTTCAATCATATTAAAATATTTGCACATAACCCAAACAACAGGTGGTAAGGAAAAGCACACCATCACCAGAGGCTACAACGCTCTTGAGCATCATTAGAGGCATAGATATTAATAATTCCAAAATACAGTCCACCAACCTCAAGTAAAACCCAAACTGCATGATTGAAGGTGTCCACATCCCATGAGACAAAACTATCTTTCCACCTAGCTATAAAAATAATGATAGCTTCCCCTCTGCTAGGGGAATGATTGGTGGCATAAAAAAAGCAACCTAGCCAAAGAAAAGGGCAAGTACATTATAGAATAAAGTCAAAAATATTAATCTCTTGAAGACAAAGAAAGTCAAGATTACCATAAAACTTGGAGCATAAAGAAATCTCATCTTGAAACAAGTATTTGCAGATTTGATCCATCAACCCTCTGACATTCCATGATAAAAAAATCATGAATATCGATCAAGATTCATATGTACAGCTACATCTTCAACGTCTATGAGGTTTGAAAGAGAGAACCTTTTCCTATTCGAAGCATAGCCCCCTCACCACCTTCTCTCTTGAGGTGATTAATTTTTGGGTGGGAGTAATTTTACTCCCATATTACATTGTTTCTTTCCTCTATCAACTTCCTTCCATGTTTTTCTGATATCCTTCTCTTGATCTTCTTACCTTGAACCTATTTGAACTTCTTGCCTTGAACTTGTTTGGAATTGAGTCCTACACCATTTTAAAATATGTCCAAAGTTATTGCAGTTAAAACACTTGATATTGTAGCCTTTGGATGGTGCCCATATCCTGAAATATTTCTTGAAATAATTTCCATATCCATTCCTTTCCTAAACCCTATATTGTGAAGTTCTGTTTTCATGACCATTATAACCATGAATTTTGAATTGTGTAGCTCTAAAACCAAAACCATGTTGTTCATTTACTTTGCACTGAGAAGATCTATGACCAATACTGTTATATGAGAAACAATTTCCCTAAAAACCATACCTTCTTCCTTTGATGTTCCTTCTAGAAAAATCAAACTTCTTTGATCCATAGACCCTGCAGTGTATAGCCTTGTGTCCAAATCCATTACAAGAAAAATAATATCCTTGAAAAACCCTTTGTTCATGCCTTGGTTCCTCATACCTTTCTTGACCATTATCCTTATGATAATTTTCAACTTGTGCATTGCTTTCTTGAACATTCTTTGTAGTATCTAAATCCTCTTCCTTAGTTTCTTCCTTGCTTTTCTCTTCAAGTATTTCTTTTCCTTTTGAACTTGATTCACCTATCTCAAAACAAGAACCAAACTAAATTTTTGGAGCCATAGGAACTTTGGAAATTTCTTCATAACACTTAGGTGCTTCCTTCCTTTCATATTTTAGAACTTCCTTTCCTTTTGAGTGTGATTCCCCAAGCCTGAAATATGAGACTTTCCATGCTTTGGAATCTTCCTTTTCTTTTTCTTTATTTGTGTCAAGTAGAAAATTGGCATCCATGTCTATATCCTTTGAAATACATGTTTCCTTCTTAGTGAAAATATCTTGAACTTTTGAGTCATGTGATGGATCAAACTTCTTATGTATGGAACATCTCAATTCTTTTAGATTCTCTTTAACCTCTTGTAGTTGCTTATGGATCTCATTGAAGTCTTCTTTTAGATCAACTAAGATATCTAACTTTTTTACACTATTCTCTTGTTTAACTTCTTATTATTGGAGTGAATGTTCTTCTTTTACTTCTCTTATCCCATAGAAAAACCCTTCTTCATCTTCACTTTCACTAAGATCATTATAATCTTCTATAGCAAACAAACTCTCAAGATTTCTTTGACCATGCTTGTTTCCTTGATGTGTCATCTCATCTTCACTATCACCGAAACCATTACAATATCCTGATCTGTGATCTCTTTGACCACACACAAAGCACTGCTCTCTTTCACCTTCTATTCCTAGGAATAGATGTTCTTAATTTTCATCATATGACTTTTCTTTATCATTGTAATCTGAGCTATCACTTGCTTCTACAATGTAGCAATATTTATTTGCCTTACGAAAAATCTTCTTCTTCTCATACCTGTTTTGCTTAAATTTGTCATCTTTGTCATGCTTATGCTTTCCATCTTCTTTTCTTCTGTGACCCTATTTTTCATCATCACTATTTTCTTTTTGTGGAAACTTGTATGCATAGTGACCAAGATCACCACACTTGTAGCATCTGACTTTCCTTATATCCCTAAAATTCCTTGAGTCCTTATTCCTTTTGATGAAGTTAGCTTCCTCATCATTATCTACAACTCTATCTATTTTTGGAACTTTCCCTTTATCTTTTTTTTTTGAATCCTTGAATGCAATCTCTTTTATTGGAACCTGATGCTTACTTACCCTCATCTCATAAGCTATGAGAGTTCCTTGCAATTCTTCCATTGTTAGCTTGTTGATATCCATTGTTTCTTCTATTGCTAAAACCTTAGCATCATATTTCATGGGAAGTGATCTCAAAATATTTTGAGTAACTTCTGATTCTTTCATATCAAATCCTAGACCTCTTTAGTAATCTCATCAACTCAAAGTAAAAACCTTGCAATATCTTCAAAATCTTCCATTTTCAATTTCTCAATTTTTTTTCTGAGTTTGTAGTTTTTCTAAATTTACCTTGGAATCTCCTTCATAAGTATTCCACAACATGGTCCACATCTCATTAGCTGAATTACATACCATAACCTTTGTAAAATATGTCTCTCGTAGCCCACTCAAAATACAATTAATTGATCTTTCATTGATCTCAACCAATTTCCTGATAGTCTTATCTGCCTCGGGATCACCTTCAACCCTATATTTTTTTTGAACCATTTTCCATACTTCATATCCTTGTGATATCAAGTAGTTCTTCATACTCATGCTCTAGAAAGCATAATTGTTACCATAAAATAGTGGAGCCTTATTTGTAGATAATCCATTATGTGAAGCCATATGTGTTCTTGTAGGATCTGCCCTCAAGCTATTAGCATTTCTGAAGGAACCCACTCTAATACCAATTGAAGAAGACAAGCTTATATTAAGAGGGAGGTGTGAACAGTATAAGACCACTTTTTACTTTTTTTCCAAACCAATATCAATTAATGTCCTTAATTGCAATAACCAAATATAGTATTTTTCATTAATAACTCAGATAACAATAGTAAGCAAGAGTACAAGTCACCATACACAATTGAGACACAAGATTTAATGTGGTTCCCCCAATGTGGGACACTCCATAAGATAATATCCTTATAATATTTCACACAGATATAGGGATACTTATCCAATACAATGATTTATTTGATCTAATCAAAGCTAGGCAATAAAAAGCTCACAAAAAACTTGTCCAAATATGCATAACAAGATCACACATAACTTATGCAAAAATACTCAACAAGGTCACACAGAACTTGTCCAAATTTCTTTGATCTGCTCAAAGCTAGGCAATAAAAAGCTCATACATAACTTGTCCAAATCTACATAACAAGATCACACAAAACTTGTCCAAAACTGCTCAAAAAGCTCACACAAAACTTGCTCAAATATGCTCCAACAAGCTCACTAATAACTTGTCCAAATATGCTCTAGCAAGCTCACCAAGAACTTGCTCAAATATGCTCCAACAAGCTCACTAAGAACTTGTCCAAATATGCTCTAGCAAGCTCACCAAGAACTTACTCAAATTTGATCCAACAAGCTCACTAAGAACTTGTCCAAATATGCTCTAGCAAGCTCACCAAGAACTTGCTCAAATATACTCCAACAAGCTCACTAAGAACTTGTCCAAAACTGCTCTAGCAAGCTCACCAAGAACTTTCTCAACTCTGCTCAATAGGCTCACTCATAACCTCATCAAAATCTATCCCAAATTTATCCAAAAATCTATCTAAAACTATCCACAAATCCTTCTCAAAGGCTCAATCAATCATACACAAATTTCCACAAATCTATCCATAAATCTATCCCAAGGGCCTTCTCAAAGGTAATCGATCATGATCAAGTAGTAGTCAAATCTCATCCACAAATCTATGAAGGCAAGGCTCAAATTTGAACTCAACAATAAATGACAATGCACTCTATAATGGATGACAACAATGATCCACAATGATCTCAACTCAACTCAAATCAAATCAATATCAACTCAAGTCAACTCATAGAAGCATAAAGAGAATTGTTAGAGACTCAATATGTTCTAAGCTCAATATCAACTCAAATCATAATTATAGAATAGTTTATTTCATGGGACTTGAACAATCACCTCACACAATCACTTGACTAGTCTCAATCAACTCAATTCAACCAATCACCACAAGGGATAACTCTTTCTCACAAAATCCTAGACCAAGCATGTATCAACCAAATCAAATATTTCCAACAATGCTCAATGACAAATCTCACATAACAATGATACTCATGTTATTTTCAAGTTCTTTACATAACCAATGGGCTTCAACAACTATGCTTATAAAACAAGGTTTAAACACACCTCTCAAACCGGAAAACCTTGAAGCATTCAACCACCCACTTTCAAAAAGGAAACCACAATCAATCCTTCAACCACCATAAACAATCAATAGGAGAATATGCCCATACTTTTTTGATACCAATAAGTTGTCCACAAAATCTGCCACACTAAACACAACTTTCCTTTCCAATCTCAATAAGGGTTAGTGGACTTCAAAAAATAATCACAAGATAAAACATAACTCAATTTACACCTTTTTACTCCAACTTAATAAACACATCCACCAAAGTCCTTTTAATAGAAACCCTTATCAAAAACTAATAATCAATAAACCTCTCAAAAATTATTTTATAACAACTCCTTATTTCTCCTAAATATTAATTCTCAATTTCATGAACATCAAATTAAATCAACAACTCATCCACCTTTGAAATAATAATCACAACCCTTATAAAACAAATTTTAATTAAAAAATTTAATTATTCCTAACCACCTTATAACTCCAACTTAGGGCTTAACAAAAATAATTAGAGCAAAAACGTATTTACCTCCTCAAGGGTATTTGAATCCCCCGACTTGCCCACACCGCGAGTGCCTTAGCCGCAACTAAGGTTGCCACACAAGCTAGCCACTCATTCAAAAGAGAAAGGCACAAAATGCCTTAAAACCTTTCATCCCTTTTCGCAAATCAAAAGCGCTTTGAGCGCTTTCCTTCCAATGCCTTCCGAACGCATTCAAGGGGATTCAAAACCTTGACATTTGTGCTACCACACACTTCAGCCAAAATCCAACTGCCAATGCACCACTCTACCCATGATGTCTTTGGACTTCGATCAACCTTCGTTTATTCGCTGCTTCTGCTTTCTAAAATATTTTTGCATGAGCTCAATTCGGATGCTTAGCCAACGATTATTAACCACAAGCACAAATCAGTTTATGAACCTTAGGTATCCCCTTTATATAGCCTCCTTATTATTTTCGATGACGTCGACGAAAATCTTGCATATTTAATTTTAAATTTAAATTTAAATTTTAAATAATTAAAATTTAAACTAAATATTAAAAATTAAATATCTCCATCACCGGGGCACATTTTTCGAGGAAACGAAAGGCCAACTTGGGTTTTAAGAAAAACCTAGTTCAAATCTGCCATCCATGTTTTTAAATAAAACTTTTTATTTTGCCTGCCTTGGTTTTCACAAAAACCCTGTATTTATCTATGCTTTCCAAAATATCATTTGGCCACCAAAACTCAATGTGATCCATGTGACATCAATGACAACATAAAATAACTCAAATTGCCAACAAATACCATATATAATATTATTTTATAATGTACGTGGTATGTTATGCTCATAGCCAAGTATGGTCATTTGATGTAACCGTTACCAAGATTTTAACGGATATTTTGTAGAAGATTCTAGCTCGAGTGGCATTTTGCATGTAAGCCAAATATTGAGCCTAGGATTAGGGTTTGCATGAAGTATTTCTTTAAAAAGCTATGAGTCCATGTACGAAGTATCTTTTTTCAAGTTAATAAAATATTGAAGGAGGTTGCCCCCTCGAAGAGGCCTACGATTCTAAGTTATTTGTGAGATTGTTTCAATTTCGTAATTACTTTCTGCATAGTATTATTCTATTATTGTATATATTTCAATTATCTTTCAGTATTTTGTGTGTGTGAGATTTATTTCAATAGTAGATTCCTAACAACGCATTGGAGGCCAATGCTTCTATAGTGGGAAGGAATTATAGGGATTAGGTGTGCCTTAATAAATGATGGTTGTTATTGTTTAATGTTAGTTTTTGATAAGGATAAGGTGTACCATTATTATTTAATGACCCTTATCCTTAACATGTGTTGTAATACCATGTTGTAATACCTATTTATAGGCCTTTGGTTATTAATGGAAATTAGTTTTAGATTGTCTTTGCATATTATTTTATTTGTTGTAACTTCTCCCATATCATTCTTAATTCTTTACCATATTTAATCACACAAGCCATAAATAGAGTATTTCATAAATTAGACATACACACATATGCATCAATAGCAAACAACCATATGCCTTTTCAAACTAGTGGCTCCCATAATTATCGCCACCATAAAACATTTCTCATTCATTTCCAACATGCAATATTCAAACAAACTTAACTCATGTAATAATGCACCTAAATGATAATCAAACCAAGTGTCCATGTGCTCGTGAGCTGAATCATCACATCCCATTTTATATTTTCCACTGACTTGCTTCCTTTTATTGCCTTCCTACGACTGACCTGCACTCATAGAAGCTATGAATAATGCTTTGTCTCACAAGAAAAGGTAAACAGTAACATATTTTATTCTTTTTTATTAATCATTCGATGAGGGTCATTACATCCTCCCCCACTAGTGATAAACACAGTCCCTGTGTTTAAAGCTAAGTGAAGCAAAAGGAAAACTTATGAACATTTTTTAACTTCTACTTACATGCAATAACACTAAACCAAATTTTACTTTTCCATTTTATCCTAAGTATTGCCAATACATTTACCATCATAAATAGAAACACATCATTTTATTTATGATCACCATATAATCACATCATTGAGTATGTCATAAAGGAAGTCAAATACATATTTTTATTAACAAGTCCAAAACATGTATCATAGCAATACCAAAACATTCATAGGCTACTCTACCCAGTAACTCAAGAAACATGTTTTATACACATATCTCAAAATTTATAAAATTTTATGAATGAGTCTCTATATACTCAAAAAAATAAGGAAATTACCACTGCATATCTATTATATCTTCCCACATAGCATTTGGTCTGAGTAGTGGTTCCATTGGACTCGACATTGCTCTATATTTTTTTCTCAAATTCTTGGTTCAAAAACCAAATAGGCAAATAGGTGGCACCTCAATCCTTAATGGATTAGTCATCTAGATATTGAAAACATACAAAACATGATTAGGATCAAAAATATATTTACTAAAGAGAGACATGTGAAAAACAATATGGATCTTGGATAAGCTAAGTGATAGAGCTAATATATACACAATAGGGTTTATGTTATCTATGATCTCAAATGGACCCATATATCGAGAGTCAATTTTGGAATATTGGATTGAAATTTTTGTTAGCTTTAACCTTAATAATACTCGGTCTCCCACTAAGTATTCCCTCGGTAATATTTTGAGGTCCGCATAGCTCTTCTGGAGATCTATGGCCTCTTTCAACTTTTGCTAAATTCTTTTCAATTACTCTTCCATTTATTTTATCATTTCTAGACTTATTACTATATGATCCTCCAGATTATCCGAAGATAAGGGAATTTTGCATCTTCTCCCATATAGGCTTCTAAGGGTACCATACCCAGTGAAGCATGGTAACTATTGTTATATGCAAACTCTACAAGGTATAAGTAGTCTTCCCACTTAGTATGTTGATCCATGTAGTACATTTGCAACATATCCTCAAGTATTTGGTTCACCCTTTTAGTTTGATCATCCATTTTTGGATGATAGGTAGTACTAATATTCAGTTTGGTCTCTAATTTTGATGCAATGCTTGACAAAATTTAGAATTAAAATGAGAGTGTCTATCAAATATTATAATATTTGGAAATTTGTAAAGTACCACTTCCCTGGAAAACTTGCTAAAATAATTGTATCATATTGCACATTATCAGGTATAAAATGTGTGACTTTAGTTAACTTATCCATAGTTACTAGAATTGCATAATGCTTGAATCTTGTTTTAGGCAACCCCACTATAAATTTCCATCGACACTACTTACCATTTTTGTGTGGGTATATCATGTGGATATAGTTTTCCTACTAGATGCAAGTGTTTCACTTTCACCTTTTGAAATTCCAAGCATTTGGCCACACAATTGGTAATATATATTTTTTTATCGTTTAAATTTAAAGTGGGTTTTTATCAAGGGACTCAAAAATTGATTACAACAAGTCAAAAGATAAATTAAACAAGGCCACAAGAAGGCCATAGGAAATGATAATAGAAAAATCATAGGAAAGACAAAATGATTGCCTTTCAGGATAGGCTTAAGGAAAGCCTTATAGGATAGGCTAAAGTATAGCCTTATAGGACAGACTAAAGAATAGCCTTACAAGATAGTTTTTTTTTTTTAAATATGAAACAGGGTTACCCACCCAAATCATTCAAACAACACATGAAAAAAGGATGGATAAGAGGATTAGATCCATCCCACCCAAAAAACATGTGTAAATAATATTTAAAATAGGGTAAACCTACCTAAAACAAATTTGAATCAGGGCCAACCCGCCCACCACAATTTGAAAATACTTAAAATGGGAAAATTAAACAAAACAATCCCACCTAAAATGATGGAGAGATGAAACAGGGCCATCCCACCCACATATAAAATTTAAAATTTAAAACTTGAAAAAATAGCAGGACAAAAGGAAATTGAAGACAACAATATTACCTAAGGAGGTCCAAAAATGAAGCTACAGACCAAAACCATAATCCAAAAGGAAAAAATCAAAAAACCAAAACTGATTTACAAAAAATCATCCTGAACAATAGGTTGGAGTAGAGGATCCATCAAAATATGAATATCCCACGTAGATAAGGGTGGGAAATAATCATGGATGCCAAAAAACCACCAAAACAATATCTTGCACAAGCCTGGAAAGTGGAACAACAAACTAAAGATCTCCACAAACCATAAAATCCTCTTGCAATGAAGCAAACATTAGCAACCAAGAGAAGTGGTGTTCCCAAATTGGAGAACTACAAAAACCTAGCTCCAATAAGAAACATGCAATAATAGCCATCCCAAAAGCACCATAGGAAATCTAGGGAGGGACCCAAGGGTATCCTAGAACATAGGCACATGAAGAAAACCCTTGAAATGTTTTGTAAAAGGGTAGACAAGTAGATAAGTGACCTCGCATTCCAAGGATATTGTCTACAACCAAAGATATCCAAGAGAGAAGGATCCAAGAAGTACCAATAAACTGGGACTAAGTTGAGCTGTATCACAAAGAAAACCTATAAAAATCTGGGACAACCAAAAGAGCAAAAGGGAAAAATATCTAAAACACAAAAATTAAACACTGCGACAGACACAAGGATGTCCCAAAGAGTAGAAGAGAAAATGATTCCTTGAAACACAAAAAAAAAACTAGGATGGACCTAGGTATGCCCTAAAAAACCCCAGGGACATCCTTATTCATAGGCACCAAACGAAAACCCCACCAGAAGGCATGGAAAGGGGCATACAAGAGAATAAGTGATATCCCAACCCAAGGATATCATTTGTAGTTCCTACCAACCAAGGAGATGAGACATGACCAAGGATCTAGGATAGGTCGAAGGATGGGCTATAGGGAAGTGGAGAAGGACTTCCCTTGTAATATAGTTTTTCATACCATTCTAAGAATATGCTTTCTTTATATTCTCTTGCATCTTTGCACCTCTTGGATGCATGGAATAAGGAATGTTATGCACCTCTCTAAGGATTGTTTCCCTCAATCCTCCCAAGTTGGGTACCACCACCCTATTATTGAAATAAAGTTGATCATACCTAGAAATATAATATGTATTCTTATCTACTTTCTATCCATCTACTCCTATACATGATTGGAAAAAGTCATATTTTGCTTATCATATCTTAATATGATCTAATAGATCATATTGGCATTTTGTCATTATGGTTATACGCCCTCTTTAGCTCAAAGCATCAACAACCTTATTGTATTTACCCTTAATGTACTCAATACTAAAATCATATTTCTCTAATAACTCTAGCCAACGTCATTGTCTAGAATTTAATAAGGGTTGAGTAAATATATACTTCAGACTCTAATTGTTTATCTTTAACTTAAATGGTTTTCGTAGAAGATAATATCACCAAACTAGTAGAGTATGTACCACCACTACCAAATCTAAATCATGAGTGGTATAATTGACTTCATGCCTCTTGAGTTTCCTAGACTCATAAGTAATTATTGCATCACCTTGGATCAAAATCCCTCCTAACCCTTTGATTTATGCATTTGTACAAAATGTAAATTGCTTATTAGGATCATCTAATTGTAGGATTGGTGAAGTCATCAACGTCTCTTTCAAAAATTGAAAAGCCTCCTCACACTACTCTATATACTTAAAGCTTTTTACTTTTCTCGTAAGGTTTGTAATAGGTTGGGTAATTCTCAAAAACCCTTTGACAAATTGCCTATAATATCCTGCAAGTCCCATAAAACTTCACACCTTTGTGATATTATTAGGATTTGGCCAATCAATGATTGCCTCTATTTTCTTGGGGTCTACTACAATTCCTTCAGTAGAGACAATATATCCAAGGTATTGCACCTATGGAGTTTAAAACTCACATTTTGACAATTTTTCAAATAATTGATTATTTCTAAGATTCCTGAGCATTGTTCTCAAGTGTTGATCATGCTCTTCTTTATTTTTGGAATAAACCAAAATGTCATTCAAAAATACTAGTACAAAATTATCCAGTTGTTTTCTAAAAATACTATTCATGAGGTTCATGAAAATGACTAGGACATTATTTAACCCAAAAGGTAATACTCTAAACTCAAAATACCCATACCTTGTTCTAAATTTTGTTTTAGAATTATCTTCTTGTCAAATTCTTAATTGATGATATCCAGACCTCAAATCTATTTTTGAAAATATGGTTGCTCATATTAGTTGATCAAATAAATCATCAATTCCTGGTAATGAATACCTATTTTTGACAATAACCTTATTCAAAATTCTATAATCTATGCACATTCTTAAGGTACTGTCTTTATTTTTAACAAAAATAATAGGAGCTCCCTAGGGTGACACACTAGGTTTGATTAACCCATTTTCAAGTAAATCATGTAGTTGTGTTTTTAACTCTTGTAGCTCTATAAGAGTCATCCTCTAAGGTGACCTTGCAATTGGTGTTGCATTTTGTAATAACTCAATTGAAAAATCAAATTCCCTTTAAGGAGGTACCCCTGGTAGTTCCTCAGAAAATACATCCTTGAATGCACCTATCATTGGATGTTTTTGGAAGAGGTTAGACTCCTAAAAATATTTTCTTCTATTAATCTTCACTATGAAGACCATACCCTTATTCTAAATAATATTTTTAACTTGCATTGCGGACAATAGATGGGGTTTTAATTATTTTCACCCATAATTAATTCTAATCCTTTGAGTAGATTCATCCACAAATTCCATCCATATTTATTCAAAGTCCAAAAGGGCCTTGTACACTTTTAATCAATAAAATCCCAAGATAATGTCAAACGCATGCAAAGGTACCACATATAGATGTCAATTGATATTTCTTTATGGTAAAACAATGTGGTAATAAAAGAGACACTAGTTAACATGGTGAGTTTGCCCTAATTCATACTCTACATTCCATCCATTTGCCAATAATACAGGTCTAACATGCAAATCCCTCATTAATATAGTTGATATAAAAATATTAGTTGATCCACTATCAATCAAAATTTGCATGCTTTTACCAAAAAAACTTCATTTAATAAGAAAGGAGTAATTTGTCCATTGAGTTTAGAACTACCTATAGCCACATAAATCCTATGGATGGCTTCTTATGGAGCATTTGGTGGTATATTAGTTATGTGAGGACATTTGTTGGCATAATGAGCCTCTTTGAATACCCAACATCCACTTGGTAGAGCTCTATTGCCTTTGTTGTTGTTTTCATTTCTATTCATGGATGTAGTTTCCCTTTCCCTTCCTTGGCCCACTGTTTTTTGGTCTTATCTTTTGGGAAAATATTTAACATATTTCCTAAATTTACCATCTTTGTAACTAGATTTATTTTTACCACCTTTTTTACTTTGATATCCCCCTTTAAGTTTCTTATTCTGTTTCTTTTCCCATTTCATGAAACCAACATTTTTTTATTTTTTGATCTCATATTTTTCCTTTTTAGATAGCTTTTGATAATTGAAATATACCTTTATCATTTCTTTATTAGCTTCCTCATTCCTTGCTAAATCAAAAGCAAATGGTAAATTGATAGGATTATGCATATTTACCACCATTATAATTCTAGGATGTAATCCAAAAATGATTTTTTGAGTTTTCATTTCCTCATTGCTTTCATTTTAAGTTGCATACTTCAACAATTGTATGAATTTTTGGTGATATTATCAGAACGAAATATTTTCCTAATTTAGAATCAATTATGCTTGGATACCATATGTAACAAATCACTCATTTGGTTGCCCAATAAAAGAACAATTAGAATCCAATAATTTTTTTTAAAGGTTTTACTACTTTGACTATCAATGTTTTCCTATCAAACAAGTTTGATCGTAAAGTTAACAACATAAAAAATCATACTTTGCATATTTTCACATTTACAAATAGTATATCATAGGCACAACATACCACTTTGAGGTTCAAGATTACTGCAACCAGTCTCCAAATGAATGAGATCAGCTACATCCCATGAACATGCCATTCAGTGGTAATGATTATCTCATTTATTGTTCATGTATACCCACATGAGGACCGAACCATGGTGAGGCTTATCCTATAGGGTCTATAAAACACAGAGGGGAATGCTTTCTTTTTCTAACCTTCACACACTATTACTTTGATGAACCAGATGACTAGTTTATACCCAATGTGGAAGTGATTAGCATAATCATGCCTTTGTGACTAGTTGGTATTTACCTTTCCTTGTAAGCAGTTAGTACCATGTCCTTCCTCGAACCTTGGTATTCATTACTCAATACCATCACAACTCACATAGGTTTATCCCATACCAAACCCTATGACCATTCTTGGCAAAGTTCAACTAGTATGGTATTTATCATAGTGCACTCTGGAACTAGCCTAGAAAAAGTGTCCCATACCACTTTTCATTCTGATCTGACTAGGTCTTTTATTGACCATTCCCATTAGTCGACAATTGTCCCAAACTAATTATATTACTACCTGCACCCTAATTTATATAGATGAATATCTGACTAAAGTTTTGATCCAGTCTTTCTAAAAGACTCGATTCTTCATTTAACATCCATTTGTCCTAACAAGTTTTTAGGTTAACTTGTATTGGTACTACCTCTTCTAGAAACAACTTCATCTTATAGGAACATGGTGAATATATCTTCTAAAGGGGTATGCTATATAATACCATCTAAAGGTATATTTTAAACAAAGAACTATTATTTTTCTAAGGCTTAGATTTTTCTTTAATTCTAAGACATTTTTGACTATAACAAATAAGTCATTTCAGATATCCATGGTCACTATAACTTTCCTTAGACCTTAGTTTTTTAAAACAAGATGAATCTAATGCAAATATATTCCCTCTTACTAAAATATAGATATGTTTAGCTAACTCATAGAATTTTTCATTTATGGACTCCCAAGATTTTCTTCTTTAATATAAGTTAGAACATGACCGGTTTTAGGTAGACACACATACCTGGCATCACCATCCAAACTACTAAAAAAATATCTACACAACACCCTTGGGCATTCATTGCCTACTTGGCATTTTATTCTATTTTAAATTCATAATCAAACAAATTCTAAAGTTTTCCCCATACAACATTCAAATGATATCAAGGAAATAGGAAAGGTAAGATAACACAACTTCATAAAGCAATATGTGGATTACTTATTAAGAAAGCATATTTTTCTGGAATATAAACATAAACACATATTCAAGAATTATATTTTTTTTATCATTTAAATTTAAAGTGGGTTTTTATCAAGGGACCCAAAACCTAATTACAACAAGTCAAAAGACTAATTAAACAAGGCCATAGGAAGGTTGCAAGAAAGGACAATAGAAAATCTAGATAAAATACAAAAGGATTGCCTTTCAGGATAGTCTTAAGGATAGCCTTACATAATAGGCTAAAGGATAGCCTTAAATAATAGACTAAAGGATAGCCTTACTAGACAATTTTATTTTTTATCTTTTATTTGAAATCTGAAACAAGACCACCATACCCAAATCATCCTAACATCATATGCAAAAAGGATGGAGAAGAGGAACAGGTCCATCTTGCCCCAAAAAACACGTGTAATGAAATTTTAAAATAGGGAAAATCCACCGTGAACAACTTTGATATAGGGTCATCCCGCCCATCATAATTTGAAAATATTTAAAGTAGAAAAATTAGACAAAACAATCCTACCTAAAAGGATGGAGAGATGAAACAGGGCCATCCCACCCACATTTGAAATTTAAAATTTAAAACTTGAAAAAATAGTGGGACAAAAGGAAATTGAAGAAAACGTTCCTGCCTAAGGAGGTCCAAAAATGAAGCTATAAACCAAAATCAAAATCTGGTAGGAAAACACCAAAAAACCAAAACTAATTTACAAAAATCATCCTAAATAGTAGGATGGAGTAGAGGATCCACCAAAAAATAAGGGTGGCAAATAATCAAGGATGCTAGAAAACCACCAAAATAGCATCTTGTAAAGGCCTAGAAATTGGAACAACAAACTAAGGATATCCATAGGCCACACAATCCCCTTGCAATGAGGTAAAAATATCAACAACCAGGAGAAATAATGCACCCTAACTAGAGAACCACTAAAACCTAGCTCTAAGAAGAAACATATAATGAAAGCCATCCTAGAAGAACCACAAGAAACCTAGGGATTGACCCAAGGGTATCCAAGAACATAGCCACATGAAGGAAACCCTCAAAATGGATGGAAAAAAGGAAAACAAGCGGAGAAGTGACCTCCCAACCCAAAGAGATCGTTTGCAATCAAAGAAAACCAAGAGAGAAAGATATAGGAAGTACCAATAAACTAGTACAGAGTTGAGCCACACCATGAAGGAAACTTGTAAAAATCTAGGACAATCCAAAGAGAATAAGGGAAAATACCTAAAGCACAAAAAGTAATCACTGAGACAAACCCAAGGACATTCCAAAGATAAAAGGAGAAAAGGATTCCCTAAAGCACAAAAAAAGGACTGGGGAGGACCCATGGATGCCACAATATAGAAGCATAGAAAGGAAACCCTCAAATCGATGAGGAAAGATGCAAATAAACAAAAAAAGGCCTCCCACCCCAATGAGATCGTCTGCAGCCACATTTAGCCAAGAGGAGGATCCAAACAGTGACAAAGGACTAGAATAGAACCAAGGGAGGGGAAATCATGGAAGTAGACCAGGACATCCCACGAGATCATCTTAGAGCATTATAAATTAATCAAACTACTGCAATACATTATGTCTCAATACATAGAAGGTTTCAATAATACAAAAGACTCTGCATCTAGTTTCTTTCCATATACATAAAATAATTATTCTTGTTTTACACTGTTTCTTTTACAACATGCTTTGCTTCACAAGATGGGTGCTATTGTTATAGTGCAATAGCTAACTATGTAAACTCCTATCAAGTGGACTTATATACAAAAATTATAGCTTGTTTATCCAAAAAGAAAGAGTTTTGTGCATATATTTAAGTTTCATTGCCTCCACAATGCGGGTTCCAACTACCAGCTTGTGTACTAGACTTCTTCACAATACCCATTGTTCCTTGTAGTTTCAATACTCACACCAAAATCCATACGAAGTCATCAGGGATAAAATATGTCTTAAAAAATATTCATGCAACTAACATGCATCCTAAATTTTAGCAAAATTCACATAGAAATGCATTGGGATTCACTAATCCCCTCACACGAGATTAACATAGAAGTTTCTATTACATTTCTCTTTAAAGTAACACCAGGCTACTTTTCCAATTCATTCAAAGCAAGGTTTAACATTTCACATTCTTTCAACTGCAAACTACGCTACGAAATCATGACAATATCTAATTTTTTTTAAAATCATTTAACTATACTGCAACAACCAGCCTACTCTAGCTATCCATTGCACTCAATATAATACACACAGGGCAATCAATATGTTACTAAAAAACAAGGCTTTCGAATAGGAAAAACAAAGTTTTCCATTGCCATAATTCTCAACATTCGTGACAATGAATTAACAAACCATTCTATGCTCACATAATCTATTTAACATAGATTTTATTTCATAGAATAACACATTCATCCCAAAAATTCCACTTTCACAAACCAGAAGTTTCATTTTCACAGGCTAGTGGACCACTTAATCGTAAAAGGAATTCTAATAGCATATTTCACACAGTAAGGAATAGTATTACCAACCTATATATATTTTTTCCAATCAAGAACAATTCCCTACTCTAAAATTCTCCTTCTTTCCATCCACCACCCGATTGTCCAAAAAAAATTTCCCTTCCTCCTTTTTCTTTTCATTGTGCCTTCTTTTTTTCTCTCTTCATCTCGTCCTCAACCGAATGCACTTAATGATTCATTATGGATATTTCCCATATTCTTGGCATACCACCATAGCTATCAACAATAATAATAATCACATACATTCCACTAGCACAAAGTTCATCATCTTATGAAGTTTCAAATAAGAATTATTAAAGTTCAACCAAAATAGCAAGCAACGAGAAATGAAATATGTTTCGCCTTCCACAAAGCAGTAAGGTTAGGAAAGCACTATGCTCTACGTGGAGGAAGTTTCGGCTGTCATTCCGCACTTACCATCCGCCATCAAAACCATGCATGGAGCCTCACTTCCCTTTATATTTTATTCACCACAACTATCTATCTATATATATATATATATTTAAATTAAAAAATGTAAACATATCAACACAACCATCATACCTTTGCATAACGTTTCTTTTTATTTTAAAAGGTAAGGGATAAAATAATTATCTTCCTTATATTTCTTTTCCTTTATAAAAATCACCTTTCTCAAGAATCATGAAAATATAAAGGTAAACATTTTCAAAGCTTTGTTCAACCCATTTAAAGGTAATTCTTAAGACTAAAACATCTTCTTTACCACCTTTAATCACACAAGCCAACAATAGAGTATTTCATAAATTAGACATACACACACATGCATCAATAGAAAACAACCATATGCCTTTTCAAACTAGTGGCTCCCATCATCATTGCCACCACAAAAAATTTCTCATTCATTACCAACATGCAATATTCAAACCAATTTAACTCACACAACAATACACCTAAATGATATGTAAACATAAGTGTCAATGTGCTCGCGAGCCAAATAATCACTTCCCCTATTATATTTTCCACTGACTTTCTTCCCTTCATTGCCTTCTTGTGACTGACCTGCACTCATAGAAGCTATCAGAAGTACCTTGTCTCACACAAAAAGGTAAATATTTACATATATTATTATTTATCATTAGTCATGCGAGGAGAGTCGTTACAAGTTGGAAATATTATTTTGAGTGTATTTTAGCTCATATTAATTACTTTGATAGGGGTTATTCAATGTAATTTGAACATTTATAAAAAAAATTCCAACGATGGTTATTTTATGTATACTAAGAGATGACCATTGGACAAATTTGACCCTTTGATCACCATAGGATAAATATTGACCCTTAATCTTATTATACATTTATATTCATAATCAAATCAATGATATGCATATTTTGAGTAAGATGTTGGATTTAGTGTTGTAAATATTACCAAAATGATAATGCATCAACCAAAAGTAGCCTTTTGGATTTGTTATTTCAATTTCTATTTTTTTATTTTATGGTGAATTTGGTGATTATGAATTTTTTATTGGGCTGGTTTTGAATATGTTTCTAGTAGTCTACTCATCCTCTTTGTTTCCATGTGATCTGAGCAATGGGTAGAGCTAGTATATATTTTACACCACCTCACTACCTAGTGTGAATAGAGCTAAGGATCTCGTGGGACATCTTATAGTATGGGAGAAAATTCAATAACTATGGAATACAATGAATACCCTTTCTAGTATTGAAGTTTCCAGATATGAATAATAGTCCAAGACCTTGCATGATGTCTCTAATGTTGGTCATGGGACTTGATTTGGAGGTAGAATTCATAAGGCTATTGACTTCCCTCAAGTCATTCTTACTACAACTAAATTGGGTTGTTGATAAGTTTTGTATACAAACCTGTATTATAATTAAATTTTCTATTTATTATGGAATAATATTTTCTCAAATCTAGGTATTATTATTTATTTTATTCTAACAATAATACCTATGGGTTTGTATTGTGTTTTTTTGGTTAAGTGTTGTCTATAAATTTCTCATTGATTTCTTTTATCTAGGCTAGATATTCGTTGAAGCTAGCATAAGTGTCAAGTGGGTGGTTGTACAATGAATCATAGAGTTAAAGATCTTGATAATAAATTGAGTGTAAGTGATCCATTTTCCAATTTGACTTTGGAATATCTCACTAATCGAGTCCTATATATATTAAAAAAATAGATTATATCTAGCTTCCTTGAGTAAAGTTTATAGTAGATTAGGACCATGGTAGTTTTGGAGGATTCTATTGAAGAATGAAAGTTTAATGTCAAATTAACTCTATGTGAAATAGGATTGTATTGTCACAAATAGATATTTTTCTTGTTTTGGTAAAGGGTGCATGAATAGCCCCTTTGTTTATCATAAATGGTCAGAACTTTAGTGAAACAATAGTCTAATAGGCACCCCCAAGGGATAGGAGGATTGTTAAGTGCTTGTCTAGCTAGGCACTTACAAAGAAGATACCCAGGTTCAAACCTTGAGGGTAGCCTATTTGAAAATGTAGTAGTTTGATCTAAATCCTCTGAGTGTACGCTAGATCGATAATGATGGTATGAATCCCAAGCAATCAGTGGTCACCTTCACATTGGGTTAACAATAATGAGGTATAATAGGTTTGGTGGGAGTAGCCCTTGTGGTTTGAACCCTATGTTGGCCAGTTACTAAAAATATTGTGGTTGTGACCAACTCTCTTATGTAACAAAAATAAAAAATAGTCTAATAGGTAGCTTCTATGAAATTTATGACTTAGATGATGATCTAAGCTTAGGAATAGATCATATCTCTTATTACTCTATAGAATGGAAAAAATATGCTACAATTGGAAGGGTATTTAATACCAAATTTAAGACTTATAATAAGCAACCTTAATTGATGTTGTCTCTATGTATTGATATTATTCATAGATACTTTGGAAGATACCATTATGACACTCATGGGATGAAGCATGTATATTTCAATAACCCTCATTTTTTTATTATCTAGGATTGGTTTAACATAAATAAATACTTGTGTAAGATTATGTGATGCTCAAAATATTATAGCTCTATAGGTTTCAAAGTCACCAAATTTTAAGGTTTTCTTGACACTAGAAGTTAAAAATTTAGGTAGTCTAAGAAGCCAATTGTACATTACTATAATTGAGAATTATGTAAAAATAATGAAACTTCATGTAATGGAGATGTAAAAATTGATTCTAGTAAGGGGTTTCTTAGACTAACCAAATAAATTTTCCCTACTTAGTATGAGGGGACCAGCAAGGTTATGCACAAGGGTGAATTTCGTAATTTATAGCGAATTTTAGGATTTTAACATTTTTTATTTTGCTAATTTTGTGACCCTAGAGGTCAGCCCATTCGCCCAAAAATTAAGGAATTAATTTTTTTTGGGGTAAATTTAGCCCAATGCAATATATATTCTCACCTAATATTTGCCTTGTTGAGTGGTATTTTCACCCAATTGTGAAATTACACTCTCCCTTAGGATTTGTATTCCAAATCCCCTCTCGCAAAGAAGTTAAACAAACAACTTCTCCAAGGTCTCCGCTATATTAGTGTTTTGCATATGTGTATTAGTAATTTCAATAAAAATGTATCAATTTAATTCTTGGAACACCTTAGTGATTGCAAGTAACTGTAAACAAGGGGTAATGTTGGTTTATTTTACCATGCTACTTTAATGATTGTTCATGAAACCAAAATAAAGCAAATGTGAGTTGGTCCTCATATGACCACGAGGTAGTGTCTTAATTCCTTTTATCTTGAGGATTTTAAAGTAGATTTATCTTCCTTATCAAGTGAGTTTTAAACAAGTTTTATCTTTCATAAATTCTACTTTAAAAATTGAAAGTAAAGATTAAGTCTATTTATGAATGTGAAATCCTCAATGATGAATAGGGTCTTCAAATGTAGCTTCTAATCATGGATATTAAGCAAGCCTTTAATGTGATTGAAATCCTCCATCTTTAGTGAAATTAATTTTCACAAAGAAATGATAATTCCTTGCCTTAAAATGTAGGCTCATAAATGTCCTTTTAATGTAATTTATAAAACTCCCCCTCTTCCATGAAATCAGAATTTTCATGAAGAAAGGTGCATTTATTGCTCCCAAGATGCCAATTTGTGAAATGCCATAAAACATAACCCCTTCAATGAAATTGAAATTTTCATGAAAGAAATGTCATCATAGGCTCATACATGAAATGTGAAACTGAAAAATGAAATTTGGCTTCAAAATGGAAATGTTGCAATTTTGAAATTTAAAATTCTGCATTAAAACAACAACTTCGGATAATTTTTAAAAATATGAAATGACTCAGAAGTAAAAATGTCTAAGTGCGTAATGGAAATATGACTTGTAATCTACGCAGTCATGCAATTATTTTTGGATTTTGAATTTTTTTTACTTTTTATTTTAATGTCGGAAAATAAAAAAAAAAATAAAAAAATTCAGAAAAATAAAATTTGAAAAACTGAAAATTGAAAACAGAAAATGCAAAATACACAACAATCAGTTTGATGCCATCCTATTCCGGCAAAACCGAAGATATGAGACATTCCATGCATGCAACCTAGCCTATTAGACCTGCAAAACAAGCACAATCAAAATAGACTAAGTGCTGGCTCCTAGGGTTCAAAATAAATTTCAGATTCAAGCATTCACATGAAGCAACAAAGAAACTTACATTAACTTCATCCACAAGCCTAAAATCTGAAAGGGGAAACATAGACAGTTGAATCTAACATGCACGAAAAATCTCCTCCTTTCTTGCCTATAAGATACAAATTTTTAAAATTTTTTGTATTAAAAATTTGTCATTTTACAATAACAAAATTTTTTGGTTTTCCCAAACCAGTCCATGGAAGAAAAACAGCCCAAAAAGGTCCAGAATGATCCTCTTGCCTTCAAATCTGTAACTCTGCTTGTAGCAGTTTTCAACCCCGTTTCAAACCTTCAATAGAGTTTTTAAAGTTTTTCCATGAAAATTTTCATTTCTCATTTTCCTCTCTTGCTGGTTGCCAAACGTTTGACCCTTCACTAAAAAAAAATGGTTCGTTTCCTTTCCAAACGTTTCTGCTTTTGGTTTGTACACCTTTTCATTTCTTTGTTTTTGGATACTTCATTCCATGCGTTTTGGTTTTGAGGCCTCCTTTCCAACGTGTACGATATCAAGTAACGCCTATTTCAACAACTTACTTTGTAACGTCTGATGTGATTATGGACATGATAACCACTTTGCAAATATCCCTTAGTAAACCATACATGTTCTAGCCATGGCCTCTTATATTTTAGACATGGTGGCCTTTTCATGCCAATCAACGTATGATTCCACTAGTGCCTTTATCTAAAGGCACACGTGTATTACTCCCTTTACCATTTTATTAGTGGGCATGTGCATTATTTTATGGCCCCTTTCATAACATTAAATTATCCTCCCCACTAAAATAAGCTTTCAAATGACGCAAGATTTCTTCATGATGCGTGTCATATTTATCACACTTCCTGGTACACACGGGTATATTCAACCTCCAATGCCATGTGAGACATCTTCCACATTGCCTTCCAGATTTCGTCCATCACCATGACTGCACCTTCCACATCATGGGCTTCATCCCTATACTGTCGCTTCCTCCTTCTCTATATCCATGCCATCCCTGTATCATGAAGTCATCTGCTACATCTATTAATATCGCTAGCAATTTTTGGGGCCAAATCATACCTCATGATAGCTCTGTCAGACCTCGTATCGTTCCATTACTCTGTCAGCCTCTAGGGTGTCCACTGTTCTTTCTTTGATGACGAATGCTAGCTTGAATATTATACCATACCCGGGTCGAGTTCTCATCGATGTACATTGTTATTTCTTTGATGACGAATGCTACTCTTATCACTAATATATATCTACGATGAAGCTTTATTTGTAATCATTGTTGTAAACTTTGCTATTCGTTCTTCCTTCGATGTCCTCAAATGTCTGCCTGTATTCTTCACCTCAATCCCGATTGCCACAGGTGCTTCCTGTCATTAGTTCTTCCTACATCCGCCATCGTCATTCTGGTCAAACATCCAAGCCTGCACAACAAAAATCAAACTCTAATGCTCTCTCAAAACTACGAACACTACATTGCATGTCGTGATCTTTGCGGCCGATTACATTCACTTCTCTGGCGGGCGACGTCGACTGCCGTCCTTAATGCCTCAGATTCATATTGCCACCTATGCTATTGTTGCCTTCGATTTCACTGTGACAACAAAAATAAGTAAATAACAACAAAAATAATAAAATAAAATAAAAAACATGCTCCTTGAGTGTGTCAAAAACAAAAGCACAACCAAACACGCACAATAAGATAAAAGAAACCACAACACAAACCACATAGAAAAACACAAGAACCACATAACAAAACACAAACAAGACAAAAACAACAGAACACTACAAAGACATAACCCAAAAAAAAACATGAAAAAATAAACACAACCAAAACCTAAAAAATAAAATAAAATAAAATAAAATAAAAATAAAAATAAAAAACAACCAACAACAGACAATAAACAAAAACAAAAAACATAGAAAACACTCACACATAAAAACATGAATTAACACAAACAAAGAGAAACCCAAGAACAAGAACGAAAAAAACACAAGAACAATAACAAAAAACATAAAAAAAACACAAGAACAACAAAAACACAACAACAAAAAACACACAAAAACACAAAAACAAAACAAAACAAAAGAACCCACCCACCTTAAAAAACTAAACAAAAAAAAAAAAAAAGAAAAAAAAAAAATGAACATAACAATGACCTATCTAGACCAGAAGACTATTAAGGCAAGAATCAACAGAGGAAACAAAATAAAGAATAGAATGAGCTAGGGAACTAAAAAAAACTGAATGAACCAAAGAGAAGCAAAAAAAAAAACAAGAAGAAACTAGGTACCTTCGAGCTGGAGCCATCCAAAGAAATGATAGAAAGAAGAGCTTCCCTAATTTGAGAAGCCCACCATCTAGGAGGGTGGCCATAACAAGTAAGATCACCTTTGTCCAAAGCCCAATTAGCTAAAGCATCAACACTCTTGTTTTGATCTCTGACCACATGATTGTAATCAACTTTCAAAAATCCCATCTGGATTAATTGAATCTTCTCAATAATTCTTTTTATTCTCCAATCCACCTTATGATTCTTAGAAGGAGTCTTCAAGAGATTAATCATAAGTTGAGATCTAGACTCAACTAACACCTTTTCCCATCCAACCTTAGTAGCCTCCTGAAGGCCTCCGAGGATACCATACCCCTCAGCAAGGTTATTGGAAAGAATACCCAAATTCTCAGCAAAAGTAAAAACCAGGGAGCCATCCGAAAGTCTACCAATTCCTCCCACCTTGGCTTTTCCAGGGTTCCCTCTAGAGGCTCCATCAGTATTGACTTTTCCAAAATCCTTAGGAGGAGGTTGCCAATTTCTAGTCCTATCCATCTTACTAATACTCACATTCCCTTTAAGTTGGTTGCCCTTAGAAGATTTAATCTTCAATCTTTGCATCACTTGATCCCATATTTGGTGGGAGTTTTGGGGGTGATTAAGGAGTTGATGGACTGATTCAACTAAGTTGGCTATGGTATTTTGCCAAATATAGTGAATATCCTTCCTATCTTGATTAAAAATTTGGTTGTTCCTTTCATTCCAAATATTCCAAAGAAGAATGGTAGAACCCATCCAAACTAACTGCCTAATAAAATGATCAACACCCTCTTGATTAGGCCAATCCCTCCAAAGTTGTTCAAAAGTAAAAAAATTGGACCACTGTAAGCCAAGTAAAGTGGCCATTCTCCTCCATAGCTCAGAGGCTAAAGTACACTCAATAAAAATATGGTTGAGAGTTTCTACATTCTCTTCACACATTTCACATCTAAAAGGGCCATGAAAACCACGCTTCATAAGTTGCTCACCGAGTAAGCACCCTACGATGCAATAAAAGCCAATTAAAGAACCTCACATTAGGCCAGAGCTTTTGAGCCCACAATCGAGAAAATATGTCGAGAAGAATGGTTGGGATTATTATGGCATAAGGTCAAATAACCTTGAGCAACTGAATACTCACCCTTAGTAGTGTTGTTCCATCCAAAACAATATTTTTCATGGGACCAAGAGAGGGATCTCATATGAAGGATGCCTTGGATATCTTGTCTTTGCCTTTCTAGGATTTGAATAGGCCAGTCCTCAATAGGGATCCAATATCTACCAACCTTTGAATTACGAGTATGGTACCGACAGTAATTAGCCACCTTTATCCAATTAGCTCGGTGAAGCTCCTCCATCCAAGGCCTCCAATCGGGAAACTGAGTTATCAAAGGCTTGTGACCATCCCAAGAATCTGTCCAAAAATTTGCCTGTTGACCATTATGAATGATCCAAAATAATTTTTTCTTTATCAAATCCTCACCGGTCTTAAGAACTGCTAAAATGGGAGAACCTTTGGTAGGAAGTTGATAGCGAACAAGGTCTTCAGGACTTTTTTTCTCGACATATTTAGCACGGAGATTATTGGCCCAAAGAGCATTGGGGTTATGCAACATCCTCCAATATAATTTAGCAGCTAAAGCTTTGTTGTTATTAATAGAAGACCGAAATCCTAACCCCCCTTCACTCTTAGGAAGACATAAAGTATCCCATTTCACCAAGGCCCATTTTCTTTTCTCCTTAGTACCACTCCAAAGGAAACGATGACTGATTTGATCCAATTCTCGAAGAACAACCTTTGGGATATTCAAAATGGAAGAAACATAAATAGGAATAGCTTGAAGGACTGATTTTACCAAGGTGATTCTACCCCCAGAAGAAAGCCACATGTTGGTCCACTTTCCAATTTTCTTCTTGACTTTGTCCAACAACCAATTCCAATATTTATTTTTCTGCCTTTGAATATTTATGGGAATACCTAAATAAGTGATTGGAAGGGAGGTCTTCTTATATCTTAATTTATCCAAGACCATGGATTCCTGTCTAGCAAAGCAGTGAAAGAAAATAACTTTAGATTTGTCTTCATTGATCAATTGCCCGAGTAGCCTTAGAAAAATAGCTAATGATTTGCTTAATATTAGAAGCTTCCTTAATCGTAGCTTTACCTAAAAGAGTAGAGTCATCCACAAATTGAAGATGAGAGATAGGTCTAGCTCCATGAGCAATGGTAACTCCCTCAAGGGTTTTGTTTTCCCTCTTTTTGGTTATAGTCCTACCCAAGCATTCAACAAGAATGATGAATAAATAAGGGGATAGCGGGTCACCTTGCCTAATACCTCTGGAAGTTGGGAATGAATGAGAAGGCCTGCCATTGATAAGAACTAAGTAGGAAACTGAAGAGATACATCCCATAATCCAATCCATCCAATCCTTAGAGAAACCAAATTGCCTCAAAACTTTGATAAGGAAGTGCCAATCCACTCTGTCATAAGCTTTGGATAAGTCTAACCGAATGAACATGGAAGGAGATTTTTGCATATCCATGGAATGGATGGCTTCTGAGCAAGAACTATCTCATCTACTATTTGACGTCCTTCCACATAACCCCCTTGCTCTGGGGAAATAATCTTATGCAAAAGAGGCTTCAACCTTTTTGCCATGATTTTAGTAATGATTTTGAGAAGAACATTACATAAAGCAATAGGTCTAAAAGCTGAGATATGATCAACCTCTTGAGCTTTTGGAACAAGAGTAATATAAGTTTTATTGATAACCTTCAAAATTTCTTTGGCTTTCCTGGCTTCTTCCACCACCTCTAATAAATCAACATGAAGGATATCCCAGAACTCTTGGTAGAACTCAATGGGAAAACCATCGAGGACCCGGGGTTTTCCCTTTTTGCATTTTAAAAACTACTTGTTGAAGCTCATTGATAGTAACAGGAGCAGTCAAAATAGAGTTCTCCTCGAAGTGATAAGAGAAGGGATTGCTTGAAGAACATTTTGTTGTGAAGTTGAGTCAAGAGGAGTAGCAACAAAAATATTGGAAAAGTAATCAACAACAATAGAGTTCATGCCATCCCAAGTATAAACAACATCTCCAGAATCTGATTTTAAGGAAGAAATAAAGTTGTGAGATCTTCGAGCTAGAAGATATTTGTGGAAGAAATTTGTGTTTCGATCTCCTTCTTTGAGCCATTGAATTCTAGATTTTTGCTTCCATAAGATTTCTTCTCTTTTTTCCCATTCCTCTAACTGAGTTGTGAGTTTAATTTCATCTGCACTTCTCTTCTCTATGAGGCCATCTAAACGGATTTTCTTATTCAAATTTTCAAGATGAGCAATAACTTCATGTTTTTTTATGAACATCCCCAAACTCTTTCCAGTTCCAAGTCTTGATTTTGGATTTAATGTATTGCAGTATTTTGGCAAAATAGAACATCTTAGTCCCATGCCTAGGTTTACCTTCCTTCCACCATTGTTGCACACGAGGTCTGAAGGAAATGTCTCTAAGCCACATTAATTGAAAATGAAAAGGAGAGAAACTCACATTGGTTTTCCACATTTCCACCATGATTGGCCAATGATCCGAACCAGCATTATTAAGAGTCTTCACTTTAGGAATGTGACCATGGATTAAGAAATTTTTAGAGAGCAAAAACCTATCCAATCTCTCCATTATACAAGCTAAGCCTTGCCTTCTGTTAGACCAAGTCATAAGGCCATTATCTGGTTGGATATCCACAAGATGGAGGTTTGCAATATATTCGCTCATGAGGTCGGTGCTTTTGTCCAAATTTCTATTTCCCCCCTTTTCTCATCCAGAGAGAGGATGGTATTGAAATCTCCTCCGATCAAGATCCAAGCTTCAGGAAAATGAGAGATAATATGAGTAATATCCTTCCACTGTCTTCTTTTTTCCTCCAAAGAAGTCGGAGCATAAACAGTAATGCAGAGCATAATTTGGTTGGAATGTCTACTTTGAATAGCTATAGCCAACAAACCCCAACTGCCAACCATATGGTGAATAACTACCTCTTTTGGGTCCCAAAGACAAGCAATGCCACCAGAAGTCCCTTGGGAGCCGAGGGAAACCACTTTTCCAGCTGGCCAAATTTTACTGGCAATTGAGTCCATATCCTCCATTGACATCTTTGTTTCTTGAAGGAAAACAAGATGTGGATGATTTATCTGAATCATTCTTCTAATTTCATTTTGTTTTGAAAGACTCCCTTTGAGTCCTCTAATATTCCAAGTGATGATCTTCATTAATACCAGGGCTAAAAAAGTTGGGAAGGGCATTAATCTTACCTTCCTCTACAAGCTTTTCACCTTCTTTTACCATATGATATTGATTGGTCTTGCGACCTGCTTTTTGATTAGAATCCATCTTCAATTTTTTTTCCCTATTTCTTGACTTATTCCAATTGAATCTGAGATGGCTTCTAACCTTGAAGAATGCTCGTACATAGCCAAAATTTTACTAGATGGTTCAACGGAGTCTATATTGGGACTTGCATTATTTGAAGTTTTGACATTTGAAAGATTGTTTTTCTTGTGTAAATTTTCTCCCTTTTTTTCTGTTGAAAACCTTTGATTTGTTGGTTTGTCTCCGAGTTCTTCCCTTCATATTTAAATTGTGTTTCTAAGATTTTAGTTTCCATTATTTCCTCTTCCTCACTTGGGACATCATTTGTGGAAAGGATTTCAAACATATTAGCAGATGACTTTGATTGATCCTTCATAAGCTGGTTTTTTTTTAGTGTTCTTCTTCTTAGGTATTTGGAAACCTACTGAGTTTATATCTTCTTTCTTTTGATCAGGAATTTTATTTGGGCAAGCATTGGCCAAATGACCATATTCATGGCAAATTCTACAACGAAAAGGAATGTTCTCATAGTCCACTACTTGCTCCCAAGTGTCTTCCCCAAATTGTAATGTGATATTTTTAGGTAGGGGTTTGTCAAAATCCATTAAAACACAAATTCGAGCATAAATAATATGTTCAAAATTTTGAGTACAATCAACAGATCATCATAAAAGTTCCTAAAGAGTTTCCAATTGAAGAAAAAATAGTAGGATTCCAAAATTCAATAGGGAGGCCAAAGAGTCTAACCCACACGGGAGCTATAGAAGGCATCTCTTCTTCGGCTTTAAATTTAGTATGCCGGGGCTTCATGAAAAGCCCTGCCCTTCCAAAAAACCAAGGACCCCCTTGAAAAGTTTTCTCTCTATCTTCATTATTAGCAAATAAAACAAGAAAATAACCATTTGGATAAATAGAGATTTGTAACTCACCTTTAGTTTTCTAGCTTTTTGCAGCCCAGACTTTGAAAGGAGATAGACTCGGACGAAAACCCACGAACCGACAAATTAGTCCTCTTTTTTCCAAATCTTCAATGCCAATCTGAATGTTACCCATATCAAGCTTAACAATAGGAGTTCCATCAGTTGCTTTAAGACATCCTGACTCCGTTTTCCTGGGATCAATCTTAGGCATTCTTAGAGGTTTATGGGAAGCCCTAAGATTGATATTAGCATTGGGCTGAGGCTGTCCACCATGAAGGGCATCCCTAAAATTCATTTTTGGGACTGAGTCTTCAAAATTCTTACCCTTGACAGGGGTTTTCATAGTAGAATTATTTTGTGGGTGCACCTTAGCACCAGATTCACTTGAGATATGAGCCATTTTTTGATCAACTACTTGAAACTTGTTTTGTGATCTCTTTAATCCTTGCCCTAGACATCGTGGAAAGGTATGGTTTTCACTTTTCTTTTGTGCAGCAAATTGGAAGCCATTGTCACTCAAGTTCACAGTATGATCTGTTGAAAGATAAATTTCTAACCCATATTGGATCCCCTGCAACATTTCTTGCTAAAATATTGAGCATAAACCACAAAAATATTGGCCGCTAGGGCCCGAAGGCCCTAAAAACCAACCTCTGGAGTTGCTTGCACTCAACCCAGATGAAACCCTCGCATAGCCGCTTGCCAAATATCTCGTTCACACATAGGGATGTGCTAGGATCTGTGTTGCTCCAAATGATATGAAAATTGGTGGAGATGTTCTAGGGTTTTTCAGGCATCTACCCTCAAAATTTCAGCTCAATCCGAGTCCGGATGAGTGAGATATGGCCGAAACGAGTTCGAAAGTTTGGGCAGTCCTGCGAAAAACGTCCCTCCACAAATCTTCTTGTCATATCCTGCCCTTGATGTAGGTTTTTGTCATTTTGTTTTTAGCTTTATTGATCATTCGATTTGTTTAATTTTTTTTTTTTAATATATTATTTTATACATATTACCATATATCTATATAATGTGTAATATATGATATTATAGTTATATGTGTATGATATATAGTTTTTTTTTTTTTTTATAATATCATATATACAAAAAGGTATGCATATAGATATTGTTTTAATTTTTTATGTAGGTTTTATTTATTTTTAATTTTTATTTTATTATTATTATATAGAATGTATATATAATAATAATATTTTTTTAAATTTATGTTTTATTTCTTTTTTAATTTTTATATTATTATTATATAAAATGTATATATAATAATAATACTATTATTATTATTATTATTATTTCTTAAACACATCCACCATGGGCATTGAATCCCTATATATAATATAAATAAGGTGGAGGGTTTATTTTTATTTGAATTTTCTTTTGCTTAGGTTAATTAAATTTTTATTCTTTTAAATGATTTTGGTTTAATGGATTTAATGATGCTTTAATAAGTGTAATTTCCAAATATTAAAATGAATTAAATCATCATAAGATAAAACCATGTAACCCAAGCAACTTAATAATATGGGATTAATGAAAGACCCTCCAACCAAAGTCCAATAGGACACTTAGCAACCCCACGAAAACATGTAACCCAAGCAACTTAATAATATGGGATTAACAAAAGACCCTCCAACCAAAGTCCAATAGGACACTTAGCAACCTCACGAAAGAAATTGAAATGATACATGAACACAGACGACCTTATCGATACTCCAAAGGAAAACCACTACAAACAAAACAAAAATACTACACAACGAAGAACTTTGGAACGAAGCTATAAATGCCCAGGATGGGACCTATTAAAATCATCTCTCCAAGGAGATCAAGACCCTAAAAAACACAAACATTTCAAAATAAAATGTGGGTCCGCAATTCTTGGGGCTAGTTGTGGAGTAGAAGCAACATGCCGTAAAATTATTTTTAAAAAAATTATCCCGTCCAATTTACCTCTTGTACCCCCACTATATATAGGTAAACCTGACAACAACACTCATAGTCTCAAGACGACTATCACAAGGTGACCATAAAAAGTGACAAACAAAATCGAGTGACAAAAGGTAATCGATAGAAGTGACTAACATTGGAAAACTGACATGTCATGACTATCATAAGGTGATTGACACACCACGACTATCACAAGGTGACTGAAACATCACGACTACCATAAGCTAACTAACAAACACAATTATAACAGGATGACTAACATGGCATGACTAACAATATGCGATTAGCACACTATGACTATCACAAGGCGATTGACATGCCGTGACTATCACAATGCATCTGACACACCATGACTGTCACAAGGTGACTGACACATTGTGACTGTCACAAGGCGATTCACATGATGTGACTATCACAAGGCGATTGACACATCGTGATTGTCACAAGGTGACTATCACAAGGCAACTGTCAGGCCATGACTATCACAAGGTGACTATCATAATGCGACTATCACAAGGTGACTATCACACCGCAATTGTCACAAGGCGACTATCAAATGTCAACTATCACACGGTGACTGACATACAGGGCCAACCATTTGCCGATAAGTTTCTATTATCATTTATGTTTCTTTTTTATACATTTTTTTTCATTGACACTCAATAAGGAGGTTTTCCTATTATTTGGGCACCAATCTCAAGCTTCCTTGGGTCAGATATTCTATTGTCTTGAATAGTAGTTCTCTCTTTTACCAGTTATTTCCATTTTTCAAAATGATTTTCTTGTTACTCTTCTGTTTATATAGGTAAAATGTCACCTGTTGGTAGTGGAAAGAAGGGAGGCCAGTCTTCCAGTTTCGATAAAAGGAGTATCCTCAAATACTTTCATAATATTTTGAAATCCAGTCAGCCATCAACATCTGCACAAATTGAAGGTATGAACGCCTTTACTTACTAACCAGTTAATTTTTGTCCATTGTTAATTTTATATATAATGTCTTCATTCATTAAGAAGGGTGATTTTTGGTGTATGGCTTTGTCCATTGTTTATCTGTATTTTTTAAAAGAAGGTATGCTTTTAACATAATGTATGCTTTTAAAAAGAATAATGATAATGACCCTGGTATTGACCCTAGTATTATCTCTACAGAAAACACTGTTGACCCTCGTATGAATCCACTTCCACATAACTACGATAATGAAAAGTCCACAGATGAAAATTTTCTTAAAGAAATGGAACAACAATAGGAAGAGATTCCTGAAACAAACACGCCAAATGGAAAACAAAGTAATAGTTCTTATGCAGTACCCACTTTCGAAGAATCTTCTTCTAAAAAACATAAACATGCCAGGTCATCTAGATGGACAATTAATAGATCATTTCAGCCTGATTGGGTTTCAGATTTTCCATTTGTTGAGCCAGTGCTTCCAGAGAATAGTAATGAGGTAATAACATAATTGAGATGCATAATTTACAGCTAGAAACACGAAAAAGATCACAGATTGCAAGTTAAGAAAGATACAGTAGAAAAACATTGTGGAAAGGTTTATATAAAAACAAATGAAAGTGATGGACCAATACATAAAAATTATAGGTGGAAGGATGCATCAGAGTGTGCCCATATCAGATATGCACAAGAATATGATAAAGCAATGAAAGAAAAACAAACTTTGGTTGAGAAAGGTGCAACGATTCAAGCCCAATTTCAAAAAATGGAAAAGTTCACTTTAGCTTCAAAAAGTTTACAGTTTGTTGTTGTACTCACTATTCTTAAAAAGGGTAGACCTATGTCAGATTTCATTGATTATAAATCTCTATTTCGACTAGCTGATGTGCAGAACTTACCCAACGTCCATTGGTCAGATCGAAGTGGTTGGGAAATTGCAAAATATCTATCATTGGTTGAGCAGGATGACCTCAAAGAGAAAATAAAAAAGGCCAAATTCATATCACTTTCAATTGATGAGGTGACTATTGTTGACAACACATCTTGGATTTGCATGCATGTTTACACATTGGAAAATCATTTAAGGCAACCTCATTTACTTGGACTATGCAAGATGGTGGAAAATTGCAATGCAGAAAACATCTACAATGTTGTTGTTTCTAGTTTAAAGGAAATAGCAGGAATGAATGAAATGGAAATAGCCACTAAGTTAATATGTGTTGGAGCCGATGGTGTTGCTACAATGCAAGGACACAGGAATGGTCTTTGTGTTAGACTACAAACATCTGTTACCCCATATTTGATCCCTATTCATTGCATGGCTCATAGAATTAATCTTGCATATAAAATTGTGGATACATTTACAAATGTAGCTAGAGTGGAAGAGCTTGTCCGTGAAATTCATGATTATTTTTCACGTAGTCCAAAAATATTTTTAGAGTTTCAGCAGTTTGCACTTGGAGTTACTGATGGTAAAAAACTCTTAAAAGATGTGGATACTAGGTGGATTTCAATGTATCAACCGACATATAGAGTTTTCAAAGAATATCAATCCTTGGTAGGGTTTATGTATGCAAACCGTAGGGCAGTTGATAAGGCTAAGGATTTGCTATTACGAATGAGTGACTTTGAAACACTTCTCACATTGTGTGGTATTCTTCCAATGTTGGAAGAAATGAATACTTTGATCAAAATTGCACAAGAAAGATCGATTTATATTGTGGATTTCATCAGGGTAAGAAAACAAATTTGCTTACATATTGATACGATGTACGCATCTAGTGAAAGTTTTATGGATCCCATGTTTGAGAGTTGGAGAGCATTGACAAACATGAATGATCCTCAAACTTTTTGAAGTTCAATATAAATGATCATCTTTGTATTAATGTCCACGAAAAGGAAATTCCTTTATATTATTTTGGTCAACGAATGGATATAGCTACAAATGAAGTTGAACAAATGCCCATAACATACAATAGATTTCATGTAGTTGTAATAGATACAAAAATTAAACTGAAACAAATAGTAGAATCATTGACAAAAGAGATCAGAGACCATTTTCAAAGAGATGAATTGCTTGAGGCTATGGGTGTGGTTAACCCGATATTTTGGAATCCTTGTAATGAATACCAGAATATAAGTGGTTTGTTTCAAAAATACATGGGCAATATTGCTAGCCATTTCACTAAACTTGTGGTATTCAATGGTATTGAAATCAATGGCATTCTCAACAAAGATCTTTTGACAAACCAATCAAACTATTTTGGAACAACAATGTCTGCTCAAGTTTCACAATTTGCTAATCACCATGAAAGGGGTTCTATTTCACGTTTCTGGAAACATTTATATCCCAGTAGTATCCTACAACATACTATGAGTGAATATTTTAGTTTGTATGAATTATGCCAAATGATGATTTTAGGATCTGTTGAGGATGAAAGGGTATTTAGTGCATTATCATATGTAAAATCTAAAGTTTGGAATAGATTGGACAAAAATTTGGAAAATTGTTTGAGAGTATATGTGTCGACCTATGAGGTTGAGAAGTTTCCTTATGAAAGAGCTTTGTCATATTGGAAATATTTGGCAGAGAGAAGAGGTGTCATGAATACTCTGGATGATCAGGATAATGGTAACACTGATGACACTGTGATGACAAATTTTTTTGGAATGAGTGCAGAAGAATTTGCACAATCTAAAAAGAGTTTGTTCCAGATTTCACCATTATGATGCAAAGATGCTTTCATTTCCCAATATTATATTGGGATTTAATTCATTTATTTGATTTGATTTCAAATATTGAGATTTGATTATATTTTGAGACATTTTTCATGTATTTTGGAACAAAATATTGATTACTGAATCACATATATTACTATTTTTTACATGTATTTTGATTTCATATATTATGCTATCAGTTGTCAACAGAATATGTGTATATTATGATTTCGTATATTTTGAAAACCATGTATTGAATAAAGTATAGACCATGTATTGAAAACCATGTATTAAATAAACCATGTATTGAATAAAGAATAAACCAACTATTGAATAAACCATGTATGGAAAACCATCTATTGAATAAACCATGTATTGAAAATAATGTATGGCAAACCATGTATTGAATAAACCATGTATTGAAAACAATGTATGGCAAACCATGTATTGAAAACAATGTATTGCAAACCATGTATTGAATAAACCATGTATTGAAAACAATGTATGGCAAACCATGTATTGAATAAACCATTTATGGCAAACAATGTATTGAATATACAATTTATTGAAAAAAATGTATGGCAAACCATGTATTGAATATCAAATTGATTGAAACCATGTATTGAAATCATGTATACAATAAACCATGTATTGAATAAACCATGTATTGAAAACAATGTATTGAATATACCATTTATTGAAAATAATGTATGAAAAACCATGTATTGAATAAACCATGTATGGCAAACAATGTATTGAATATACAATTTATTGAAAACAATGTATGGCAAACCATGTATTGAAAACAATGTATGGAAAACAATGTATTGAATATCAAATTGAACCATGTATTGAAATCTACCATGTATTGAAAATAATGTATGGCAATCCATGTATTGAGTAAACCATTTATAGAAAACTAGATATTGGTGCTCCATTATTGCATCCACATAATTCAAAATTATTTATTGCATCCACACAACTGATCAAAACATTACAATATTGAAAGAAAAACTAAAAAGTAATATAAAATTTATGTAATATAAAATAATATGTTTTAAAATATGTTAAAATACGAGTCTTTGAAACCATGTTTCTTTTCACCACAATGACACATTCCAGAATCATCAAATAAGGAAACAACAGTTCTACTTTTCTAAGTTTTCTTGCTGCAAAGTGCCTAAAGTGTCAGTTGCATCTACCTCAATATCCTTTGCTTCCAATGCACTAGACCATACCAAACTATCAGTTGTAGTGTTTATCCCTGATAGCAATAAACCTTCTTCCTTCACGAGATCTTCTTTAAATGGTGCATTCAACTCTTTCTCATTTTCTTTTATTGCAACATCCACATCCAGGCCCTTTTCTTTGATAAGCTTCTTCAGCCAATTGTTTTCTCGAATAGTGTGTTGTAGTCTCTTCTTCAATTCAATAGCATTAGTCACACTGATTTTTGCTGTCTTGATCCATGTTTTCATGGCTGACACTTGTTGCTTTAAATGCTGATAATTAGACTGCAAAATACAAGAGAAAAAGATTAATATTAATTAAAAATATATATTAAAGAAAAAAATGATTTTCAGATATGTGTAAAACTTACATCTGTTGTAAGTCTTGTAGTTTCTACCACTGCTACTTTCTTCTTATCTAGTTCCCATTCATTGAAATATGCTTGGGCTTCGACATTCAGGTTCTCTAATCGGTCAAGTATAATGGCCAAAACTTCATCACTGCTTGTAGAATCGGCCTTGATGGTGCCAGATTTAGCTTTTAGTAACAGAGCATCGAGCTTTTGTGGCTCATTCTCTACCTTTGAAAATAACTCCTTTCTATGTCCGAAGTTCTTGTATCGACCATTTATTGCTTTGATCATAACCTTGGCCCGATATTCCCATTGTCTTAATGTATCAATATCTACAAGAAGATTATTAGTAACATTAGCCCTACATCTGTTTGCTAATAAAATATTTTTTGAAAAGTTTATTTTATCATCATCGGTCGGATGATGATCGGTGTCAACATGCTGGTGGGGGGAAGAGGAAACATCGGTGGCATCTCCTTCAACATTCTCCTATGCTTCATCACCTAACCCTAGACCATGAAGCAGATCACATGTTTTTAGTGGTAAATTCAAATTATTCATATCTTGATACATAAAATCATCTTCTAGATTGGCATCTGGAGGGGGCATCTGAGATGCACTTTCTACATTTGATAAATTATCAAGTGTTAAAATTGGGAACGATGTCCCTGAAATAATAGACTGACCCATAGTCTGAGTCTATGTATTTAACTGACTATTGGTTCCCTGAAGTGGCTGATGCGACGGTGTGAGGAACTATTTCCCATGCATGCGAGATTGGTTCCTCATCGGTGGTGTGTGCTGTGGTGATTGTTGGACTAGTTGTAGATGAACTTGATGTTGATGGACTTGCGGTAGGACTGGTTGCTTTTCCTATTTTGCACTCGGTGGAAGCATCTATTTTTGAGTCTTTTAAATCTAGTCGGTCCCTCTACAAAATTTAACATGAAAATTATAAATTAAAACTAGTTTTAAAAACAATGCCATTAAAATATAATAATTTTAACTAAACATACCCGACTCAGACTCTATAGCCATTGTCGTTGATGGTGCAAGTGTTGTCCTTTGCTCTAAAAATAGTTAAAATATTTTCTCAAACTAAATATAATTGAATATTGTTAAAATACATTATTAAAATTAGAACTTTTGAAAAATATGTTTACCTTGTGAGCTGGAGGTTTCATCTTCAATGTTCACTGTAGCATATGCATGTCCAGAAGTAAGAGGAGCAACACATGTATGTTGTCCATCAGGAGACCTCCTATGTTTATGGGTGGAAGGTATCGATGATGATTGTGACTATGAGTCAGAATCGCTAGACACTTCTTGAATCCTGATGGCGACATCCCTTTTACTGGATGAGTGAGCTGCTCTTCTCTATTTTCAAAAGAAAATTAGAAAATAACAAGATTGATTGAAATTTGAAAAGATAGAAAAGAGAGACTATTCCAATATATAATTTTACCTATATTTCATTCTCATTTATCCCAATACGCAACAAATATGGGTGCAATGCAGTTGGAGGACTTTTTTGTTGAAGATTGTAATATGCTTCATGAAAAAGACAAAGAATATAGTTGTTGGAGGTTACTGTATATGCAGATTGAATTTTTTGTACAGAAAGGAGGTCCTATTTTAGGTGGTTTGAAATGTGAGTGGACCAATCATATCTCCCTCCATCAATACAATGAATCAACAATGACAAAGCCCAAAAGGGCATTTCTATAGGTCGGCCCTGCAAAATAAGCCTTCCCAAGAACAATTCAATATAGGCATAAATAAATTTATCTATAATGTTGGAAATGTTCAAACCCCTTTTTGATTTTGAAGAATTAACTAAAAAATAGAGAGAACATTATTAGAGAATGGACATTGGAAACAACAATACATCAAAATTAAGGATAAAAAAAACAAAATTTTCAAAAACTTACCTTTCAAATGGTCTGGATTCATGCCATATTTGGATGCCAGCGTTGATTTATCAGATTCAGTCAATGCATACTGGTTGTTAACAAGGAGACCATCCAAAAATGGTAGTCCTGTTAATCGCTGCACATCCGAGGGGTTCATAGTAAAAACAACATCCTTGTTATCAACTTGGATCTGTACAGTGGACACATCATGGTCGTAGGAACTAACAATACGTTGCATCAAGGAGACGTTGACGTCCAACTGTGGCATCTTAATGACTCCAACAACTCCGGAGGTGTAAAGCCAGTTGGAATCTCTCCCAGGAGTGTTAAAAATGTTCTTGACATTCGGGCAATAGTAGCTCTTGAATGATACCTTGGAAGGGAGAGGAGAGGAACCGCTAGCCATTTTTGATAACATTGGGAAAACACTAGGAAAATGCTGGAAAAATACCCTAAAAATGATCAAAAAATGCTCAGAAAAATCGCTTGAAAAAGGTCTAAAAATACCTTGAAAACGATAAGAAAATGCCCTAAAAATGATCAAAAAATGCTCAAAAAACGCCTAGAAAAGGTCTAAAACCGTTGTAGAAAATGCACTAAAAATACTGGAAAAAGCTCTAAAATTGCTCTGGAAATCATCGTGCGAAAGGTGAAAATGATGTTGCTATTCTATTTATAGAAGTCTGCATGCCTAAAGTCGATGGATGCATGACACGTGGCAAAGGAGAGGACACGTGGCAGCATCTTATTGATGGTATTTGGTGGTCATATTCTTCCTGTCGCCATGTGATAGTCACCATATGATAGTCGCCATGTGACAGTCACCATGTGATAGTCACCACTTGATAGTCGCCATGTGACAGTCGCCATGTGATAGTCACCATGTGACAATCACCATGTGATAGTCGCCATGTGACAGTCACCACTTGACAGTCACCATTTGATAGTTGTATTTTGATTGTCACCACTTTACATTCACCTTTTGATAGTCACCCTTGACAATTGTACCTTGATATTCACCACTTGATAGTCACCTCTTGACAATCACCGCTTGACAGTGACCACTTGATAGTTGCCATATGGTGGTTGCCACTTGACAATCACTCTTGACAGTCACCCCTTGAAAATTACCACTTGACAGTCACCCATTGACAGTAACCTCCTAATAGTTGCACCTTGATAGTTGCTACTTGACAGTCACTTCTTGAAAGTCACCATTTTTAAGGTTGAAAAATTTGTTGCATAGTTTTCAAAAAATCACCAATATTTGATAAATTTTCTACAAAAATTTGAAAAATTCACCCCGATGTTTATACACCTTAGGACTAGATTCACCTCGATTTTATAAATACACTTTGGGGCCGACCCCTTATGCATAACCCTAGGGACCAAGATCCCTCATAAAAATGTGTATAAACTCATAAAAAGAGGTCCCAATGGGGACAACACAATGGTTCGAGATTTGGGTCTTCTTTAGGAGGTCCAAGGTTCAATTTGTTGCATGGGTGAGTGTGTGAGGGGGTGTGTATGTGTATGGTTTTGTGTTAATTTTCCTATTGATAAGCTCAATTACCCCCCTAATGAGAGATCATGGTAGGATGGTGATGCGCAACCTTGAGCATTGGTCATAGGGGTTTCTCACACCAACCAAATCCAAAAATAGTGATGCTACTAGTTATAATTAAATGATCATAAAATCAAGTGTCACAAATTGGTGTAAACTAGACAATCTTAATGTATGCCCCCTTATAATGTCACTACCAATGATACCAAGATATATGTCAAAAAATTTCCATATTATGTGTATCACTATTAGTACTCCCCAAACAACAAAAAGTAACTAGAGGATAATTTTAAATTCCATGATCCATACAATAATACTCATGCACAAAATATAATGTAGATATTACTTCATCTAGAATTTGTAGTGGGTGGTTATCATTCATGGTGGGAGAAGGGTGGGTTGGTTATAGTAGAACATGAGAACTAGATGTGGGAATCCTTTCCAATATATTGTATCTTTATTAAGACTTTACCTTCTTTTATTCATCAATATGAAAATAAGTATCAATATTTACATTAAACCTTTTTTTGATATTTCTTAGATGTTTCAAGCAATACACCTTAAGGAACTGAAATACTTAACACATACATACTTTCACATAGATTCTCCCTAGGAGATATCTATTCTCCCAAAGTCAACCAATAATTGCACCTTGCTTTATTTCTTTATTTAACATTTCATATGGATGGGAAAAATAACTACTACAATTCAACAATGAAAAAAAGCATGAAAATATATAAAAATTTAAAGGAAACCAAGGATTTGTTTACCATTACTTCATCTTTGATTTAAAAAAATATATTGTACATTATTTTTTAAAGAGAAATTTGAAAATAGATGTCCTAAAATTGAGAATAATTTTTCCTTCTTTAATTGATTTAAAAAAAAAAACTTAACATCCCTTCTAATCTTATACTAGAGTATCATTAGTTGTGTGTATATATCATCTTCCTTAATGTTTATTGTTTAAAAATTAGAGATGCTTGATGGTGCTATCTTAAAGATTAACTTTGTTTTATTTCATTCTATTTCAATTTTAGATATACAATGTGAATGAATTGTTGGGAGAGGATTTTGGAATCTAGATCATCATAAAGACAAGAATTTTAATTTTATCATGGATGGGATTAGATTTTAGTGATAAATGTCTTATCTTATTATATATAACTTAGATCTTGCTATAAAACATTGTATAAGTTTTTAATTGATTATAAAGAACTGAAATGATTCCCACCCATATTATATCATGATCGCATAGTGGTTTTGCAATTGCTTGGTAATTATACATGTATAGTTTGTAGAACTTGAGCCTCCTCATTAAAAGTCAAGTTTAACTAGTTGAGATAATGTCATTGGATTATTCTATATAGTTTTATTTATTATTATATTAAATAATATTTCACAATTAAGAAGTACATACAAATTATTTTTCATATATTTTAAAAAAACTTAATCAATCTGTGTAATTGCTAGTTCATATTTATAACATAACTTAAGTGATGTTCTTTCAAAAAGTGAAAGATTCAATTATGTAACTTTTCTCAATTCAAGTTTAATTCTTTTTCTTTTTTAATGGTTATATGCAATTGGAATGACCCCACCCCTATTACATCATGACCAAATAGTGTTCTTATAACAACTAGGTAAGCATGCATATATTGCTTGGTAAGGTTTCAATCTAGGTTTCCTCAAAAGTCTACCTTGTTGGAATAAAACCATTTGATTTTAAAGTTAAGCTTTACTATTGAAATTTAAACCTTGGTTTAATATGCTAAACTCTCCACTTCAAACTAATTACTCTCTAACCTACAAGATTGAAACCTTGGTTAATGGTAATATATTCTTTACTTCCAATTAATTGCCCTAAACCCACAAATTAAAATGTTAAAATTCATCCATAAGATTTAAAAGGTATGAAATTCATTATTCTATAAAAATTATTCTAAACTACATAAACTAAGTTCATTCATTTTATCAACATATTATTTTAAATTAAAATCTCTTATTTTTTATAATATCTCCAAACTAAAAACAACAAAAAAAAAAATCTAATTAAATTAAATTATTATATTTTATAGTTTATTCATTAACAAATGCTTCAAACAACAATCTCTGAAAACAAACAAAAAGATAAATTTGATAAAGTTTTCTTGACAATATTTTATCCATTAACAAACACATATAATTCCTATGATCTATTCAAGCATTTCCACTACGTGACAGAGTTGTGATTTGAGTAGTCATAATTTGAGCTATATATAATTTAACAAAAACATATATAGAAAATTGATAAACATCTTGAAATGGTTAAAAGTGAAGGTGCGATACAAGAACATCATATCTCATAAGAATAGAATGATCTTATTCAATATCATCTGACGCAATCCCCACGATCCAGAAAGTATACAAATTTTATCTATTTATAGTTTGATTCTTCAACTACACCTGAAGTTCAGACCACAACCTTTCTATATTCAACTTCTGTATTCAACGGCAAAATTGAAAGCAGAAGCAGAATTATTAAATGGAACGAGTAATTGCGCGTGTTTCAGCGCCGACCATGCCAGACGAAAACCATTTGATAGGGATTGCTGATGGGCATCGTATTTGTAGGGATGCACTTCCAATTTTGAAAGATTCCTCTAAACGTTCTCGTTTTTGTGATTGGCCTGTAGCCGGTTTCAGCATATTTGTGCTACATGTATCGTTGTATGACGCGCAGGTCCTCCATGGAAATTTTTTATAAATGGCCGTGCCCATCACCCCCAACTCACGTCTGCATCTTATATTAGAAGGAGTGTAAGTGGGTACCTCAATATATTATATTTTGTTTACAAATGGATCTTGAAGGATAATTATAGTGATACCAAATCTAAATGAGAGGTTAATTTAAAGTCAACATTATCGTAATCTTGAGGTTGATAAATTACACTTTAAGCGAGATTATCTATAAAGTTGGATTAATTAATGCTACTGAGCATGATGTATGATAGGGGGTTGTAGGCTTACATGAACATTCTTATACGCTTACATAAATGAGAAATATCTATAGGCTTTACATAGTCATATACGTGTAAGCTTATATGAAAATTCTTATGCACTTACACAAATTCTTATACGTTTACATAGATGAGAAATATCCATAGGCTTTATATAGTCACATGCTTATGAGCTACATAAATAGTACTCATAAGCACGATATCACACATTTAGTCTTGGCCTAAATAAGATCAAATTACACATATTTCAACACCCCTCATAATCTGGATTGAGAGGACCAAGGAAATAAGGTATTGAAGGTAACACTTCCTTCCCAAAATGGATGCTCTAGTGGGTCTCTGTTGTTCCTCCTTCATCCTCATCTTCATCATCAATAAGCTTATGCCTAGCACTTAGGAATTATGTCTCAATATTCTTTAGCCTCGTAATGCAATTTAGAATGGAGTGTCCTTCCCTTTGTCCTTTCCTTTTATAATACTCGTAAATGTTTGAATTTTTTGAAATCCTAGACTTCCCCTTGAGAACCCGAGCCTTAGATTCCATTGACTTGAAGTCTTTTGGATGAGCTTGTGTATGAGAAAGAGCTCCACAATTCTTCATTACCACTTCATAATGGATTAGAATATTAAAAAGACCTTCAAGAGAGATGGGTTGTGGTTCTTTGATAGTCATAGCATTCACATAAAGAACCAAGCCAATTATATGAAAAGGAGGAGAAATATTGGAAGTAATAGATTTGGCATACTCTTCATCACTCTTTACCTTACCTCATATCATAGCTAGATCAATGTTTCAATCTTTGAAGTGAGATATGTAGTATTTGATGCTATTGAAATATGAGATTGGAAAGCTCTATCTCTATTTTGTTAACTTTAGTAGCAATTACATTTTTATAGATATCTTTCAAATTAGTTCATACATCAATAGAATCATTCTTCTCTCTAAAGTGAAAAAGTCCATCTAGTTCCACTAACATGAAGTATAGTCCAAGAGCTTCCTCATTTCTCTTATTGAGGTCATGATTATTGAGACCTTTGGTTCATTATTGAAGATAAACCATATATTTTTGCTTCTAAGTAGTCCTACCATTTGAACTAACCAAGTGCTATAATTTTTTCATTAAGACGAGTAACACACCCTAAGAAATATTTTTTGCATAGAAAACCCTAAATATATCTATAGCAAGTTTATAAACTAATGTCCCCAATGCATAGAACTTGAAAAATCGTGCAATATAGAAAAATGGGTTCCAATATTTTTTTTTACACAAAATTTATGGCCATTAGAAGATTTGATTAAATTAGCATTCAATTCAATTAGAAATAAAATTCCAAACCTTTAAAACTTTTTGTTGAATTAGGATTTGCCACTTGGCATCATTGGATTGGATTCTACATTCTTCTATTGATGAATTAAAATTTGAGACTTGACTATATGTTATATATATATATATATAGAGAGAGAGAGAGAATATTTGATTAAATTAGCTCTCAAATTAACAAGAAATCAAATGCCAAACCTTTAAACAAAATACTGAATACTACTAAATGTAAAATATGAAAGGGGTTCATAGTCTTAGATGAACATCCTTGTAGGATTACATATATGAGGAATGCTCATAGGTGTTACATAGTCACATGCCCATAAGCAATATAAATGTCACTCATAAGCACCATATCACACATTTGACCTTGGCCTAAATAAGATCAAATTACACATATTTCAACACCCCCATTATATAAGCTGAGAGGGCCAAGGAGATAAGGCATCAGGGGTAACATATACTCCCCATAATGGATTCTCTAGTGGGTCTATATTATTCCTCTTTTTGGAATATATTATATTCTTTGATACATGCTAATGTACCATCATGGGTACATCTTTAGATTAGGATTTTGTGTTAAATTAAGATTTGAGTATTTACTTTATGAAATGTAATAAATGCGCAAATGTTAGAATGTGCAAAACACTTGATGATGTAAATTTTTATGTAGTCCATGTGTACATGAGTCATAGAATAGGAAGATGAAATATCATTGGTAGGTGAAAGGTAAAGAGACACATATTATTATATGTAGGACTTTGATAAATAAGAGAAAAAGAGAGGAAAGAAAGAATAAGTGAGAGTAGAGTAGAATACAATTTTTTTTTTGGTAGGTAAAGTAAAATATATTTACTTACGGGTTGAAGGGACCCGCCCCTATTTACAAGAAGATCATCTGCATTCGAAATGCAGGCCAAAAACACCAATTTATAATAGTTCATTTGCATTCGTAATGTAGGGAAAAAACACCAGCACCACAGTTGAAAACCAACAAAAACTAACAATCGAGCTAAACCAAAACAAACTAACCGATGGTGTCGAAGAGACACCTTTAGGTGGTTAGAACCATCGGTAAAATTTGGCCACTGATGATTGGCCTTTGTGAACATTCTAACAACGTTAGAGAAGACTCACTCTCCTGCTTCAACAAAGCTAAGTGTTTGATCTTTTGTCATTATCCAGGTTGACTTTCTCGATGACTTCCATGGGAAAGTTGTCTTCCCAAATGGTGAGGGAGCTCTCTTTGATTGCTATGTTTACCAAGGTTTCGGCCACTTGATTGGCCTCCCTGAACACATGCTTGATCTGGGATTGCTCACTATTGCAAAGGCCTAGCTAGCATTCCTAGATAATTTTCTCTATATTTTTCCCACCTTTGCTATTTTTTTGGATGAGTTTGACAATGGTATTTGAGTCCCATTCATAGATGACAGGGACTGCCAGGTTTTTGGAAATTTCAATACATCTCCATAGGGCCCTGGATTCCACAAAGTTGTTGGTTTGGGACCCCATATTTTTAACAAATGCCTTAAATATTTTGCCACTATGATCTCTGAAGACCCCTCCTGCTCCCGCTTTGTCTGGGTTCCCTTTGGAGGAACCATCGAAGTTAGACTTGAGCCAACCTTGGGGGGGAGGGATCCAAGTGACCTGAGATCTATATTTTCTAGGTTTCTGAGACTTTCTGTAATCTTGGGGAATCTTGAGGGTGGAATAGAGAAATTATTCAATCCTTGGAACAGATTTGCCCTGATAAGGGATGAGTCCAAAATTTTTGGTGGTGTAAGCAAGGGCTCTGGCAGCTAGGGCTTCGTGGGTTCTAGGGCCTTTATTTAAAACTCGCCTGTTGCGCTCCAAATAGAGCTACCAAAATATGTGATGGATGAGGACTTCCCACAAAAAGCTTAGCCTAGGATGCTTGAAGGGCTTAGGCCATTGGCAAATGAACTCTTTGGCAAAGTTTGGCCAGGTCCAGCTAACCTGAAAGCTTTGGGTGGCTAGCGAGAAAACACTTCTAGAGTAGGGGCAATCCATCAAGATGTGGTGAATAGATTTCCAGGCCTGGAGGCATAGGAAAAATCTATTCGACACCATGATCCCTCATCGCATGATATTGTTTCTAGTAAGGATTTTGTTGTGGATGGTCATCTAGCAGAAGTGCACAATTTTAGGAATGAGGGATTTGATCCACACCTTGTTAGCGACCACCTTCTCGCAGCAAGGGGTGCCCTAGGAACCCATATTCTCAATAATTTGGGTCACGGTATTGACAGAGAAATTCCTATCATTAGTGCCTTTCCAACACCGCTCATCTCTCCTATTGACACGAGGAAGGAAAGTTGATCGCTGAATCTCCTGAATCCCTTTCACAGATTCCCTGATGGGTTAATTTATTATTTTGAAATTGATCTTCTTCCACTCCTGGGATTTTGGGTTGGAGGAAATGAAGTCTGCAACCCTAAGCTTGAATCTACTGTCATTCAAATGCCTGGTAGGGATCAAAACCGGATTGCTGATGAGGGAGGAATTTCCAACCCAGGTATCTTCCCAGAATTTGATGTTGGCCCCATTCCCTAGCTTCTAGGAAGACCCTTCGAGGATGATGTTTTGGGTATGAGTGATGGATTTCTAGAAATGGAAACCATTGCATGGGCGAGGTGCTTGGAGGAAGGCCTAGTGCTAAAGGTACTTTCTTTTCATGATGTTTACCCATTCAATATTGGCCTTAGTCACTACTCTCCAAGCCTGCTTGGCTAGGAGAGCTAGGTTGGCAATTGATATTCAGTTTAGACTAAGACCTCCCTGATATTTTGGGGAGCAAAATTTATCCCAAGATACTAGGTGGAGCTTTCTTGAGGCCTCCAATCCAGACCAAAGGAACTACTTTTAAATTTTTTCAATGGCTTCTCCCACCGAGGCTAGGATTTTGAACACAGACATGAAATATGTGGGGATGCTCTGCAAGATGGATTTGACCAAAGTTGCCTTCCCTACACTGGTGAGCAGGGCCCATTTCCACATAGCTAACTTGTTATGGATCTTATCCACCACGTTTGCCCACATGGTTGGTCGGGCCCTGCCATGGAACATGGGGAGCCCAAGGTAAGTGGTCAGGAACTTAGAAATAGAATATCCCAGGATTATGGTAATATTACACTATATTTTTTTTGGGGTATGGATGAAGAACAACTTGCTTTTAGTGTAATTGATTTCCTGGCCATCAGCTTCCTCAAAGCGGTTGAGAATATCCTTGATCACCTTGGCATCTACGACCAAAACCTTAGTAGCCATCAATGTGTCATCTACAAACTGTTGGTGATTTTTGGGGGGAAGCCTGGATGCTACCCTGATCTTGAAAAGTTGACTGCAGGAGCAGGCATTCTTGATAGTTCTCCCCAAAATATCTACCAGGATGATGAATAGAATGGGGAACGAAGGGTCACCCTGCCTCAGGCCCCAAGAACTCGGGAAGTAGCCCGCAACAGAACCATTTACCATGACAGATAACCAAGAAGAGAAAATGCAATTGTATATCAGGTTTACCCAAGACTCATGAAACCAGATGTTGAGAAGGATTTGGCTGAGGAATTCCTTGTTGACTCTGTCAAAGGCCTTGTTCATGTCCATCTTGAGGAAGAAGGCAGTCATGTCTGAAACCTGGGCTGAATGGATCAATTCATGGATGGTGATTATCCCATCGAGAATATTGTGTCCTTTGACTGTGCTCCCATGACATGGATCAATGATGGATGAAAGAATGTTGGATAGCCTGGATGCCAGGGCTTTGTTGAGGATTTTGTAAATGACATTGCACAGGCTGATGGGCCGATAATCAAAGAGGGATCAAGAATTGGCCCCTTTTGGGATGAGAGCCAAGAAGGTGGAATTCACATATCTGGGAATGGACCTGGAGATTTGCATTTCCCTAATGGCGTTAGAAAGATCCTACCCCATGATGTCCCAAAAGGTCTGGAAAAACTTGGACGAGAACCCGTCCAGCCTAGGGGCTTTGTTGGGCTTCATGGAAAAGAGGGCCTAGTGAAATTCATCCTGGGAGATGGGGTTGAGGAGAAAATTATTTTATTCTTGGAAGATGATGGTGGGGATGATGTCCAGGAGGGATTCCATGGCCTCGAGGGCTTGGGGTGGGCTGGAACCTAGGTGGCATTTGAAATGATTGATGGCTTCTTCTCTGATTACATGGATATTTGAAATGGTTGCCCCATCCTGCAATACAAGGCTTTTGATATTATTAGCACTCTTATGCCTCAAGGTTGAGATGTGGAAGAACTTGGTATTGGCATCACCTTCATTGAGCCAAAGTTGTCTTAACTTCTGGTGCCAAAAAGTTTCCTCCTTGGTGAGGATGTGGTACTCAAACAACAAGGTGCTCTCATCATCCCTAAGACTGTCACCACCTTCGTATTTATGAAAGGACTCCTTAATCTAGCTGATTCAAGATTTGACATGTTGTTTGTCTTTGAATATGTTCCCGAAGGTTTCCTTATTCCACATTTTCAAGTTCCATTTGATGAACCTAAGTTTCTGGGTTACCTGGTTAATAGCAGACCCTGATAATTTCTGACTCCACCATGACTATATCAAACCCTTGAGATCCTTGTGGTGAATCCACATTGCTTCAAACCTGAAAGAGGTCTTGAACTATGGTCTAGAATTTGATTCTAGTATGAGGGGACTGTGATCAAAGCCTATCTTTGGGAGAGCTCACAAACTGGCATCCCCAAAGCAGGGGGGGCTTCCTAGGAAAGCAAAAATCTATCTAGGCACTCTTGGATCAGATTGGTACCCTTCCTTCTATTGCTCCAAGTGAAGAGAGACCCCTAAAGCTGGACATCCATGAGAGCATTGGAATTAATGAATTTTCTTAGGTCTACAGTATCTCTATGAGTTATGATGTTCCCTCTTTTTTTGTCCTTGAGGTGTAAAGGAGAATTGAAGTCCCCTACTAGGATCTAGGGAGTTCCTTCGAAGACCTTCCTCATTGAAGTGAGCATTTTCCACAGAGCTTATCTACCCACAGAGGTGTTCGAGGCATAGACATTTGACATCACCCAGGAATTCTAGGATTCAGGATCCTGGAACAGGATGTTGCTTACCCTATCATGGCCAAAAATAAGGTTTCCCTAGAGCTTGGTAGGATTCCAAAGACATAGGAGCCCTCTGGATGTCCCAGAAGTCGGGGAATGAATGAAATCACAGTTTTGCCAAATATTTCTAGCAATGTTAGGGGACCATTGATCACCCAATTTTGTTTCCTGAGTGAGAAAAATGGTTGTATTGTGTTCTCTCCTCATGGCTGCAGCCAGTATCTGTTTATCTTCCCCATTTAGGCCTCTCGCATTCTAGGAGAGGACTTTCATTTCAAACTCTTAGAAATTCTCTTGCCCATTTTTCCTTGTTGAGTAGGGGGTTTGGATCTTCGAATTTCATTTTTGAAATTATTTTTTGTTTCCTGAAATAGCGTTCTCTAGGTTCCATTCGCTATATCTTCAACCGTATTTTTATTCCTTATGTCCGAATCAGAGGGTCTTCCTCTCTTTTTTTCCCCTCCTACATCCATAATGGATTTATGGGAGCTCCAAGTTATCCTAGGACTACTTTTCTTAGGGGATGATTGGTCCTCACCTTTGTCATTAGTAGAGATAGAGTCTAAGTACATAGGAGAGGCTAGATCTTTCGGACCCGGGTAGGGGAACAAAGGAGAAGAAAGGAGAGGAGGGCCTTGAGGTATTCTCGGGGAAGTGGGGGCACCGAGGACGGGGGGAGGATTATGGATGGGGGCGGTAGGGGGTAGACCAGGGGAGGTCAAGGGGGTGAGAGGATGGTCATTGGTTTAGAGGTGGTCGAGATCTCACCTTCCTCACAATCCTCATTGATAACAGAACTATGCAAAGGATTGAATTTATTGATTAGAGGAATAGAGGTACTTGCATTACGATTGAGCGGGCCTAGAGGGGGTCTGGAAATAGATTTGCTAGTCGTCGACAAGACAGGTGAGGTTTGACGCTACATATTCTTTGACTGGTCCCTAGCGGGTTTTGACTATGGAGGGATCTAAAGTTTGGGGTACTACGACTAAATATGGCCATGGGATTGGCTCTCAGGCTAAAAATATAGCTTGTTTTCATAGAATAATGGTTGCTTATAGTTGAATTTGCCATAGATGAGGTTTAGGTGGTCTGGAAGCTGACTTTCCAGGTTCACATTCACAGTAATGTGGGCCTGGGTTAGTCGGGTTCTTGCTCGGGTGGTCGGGTCGATAGTCACGAGCTCGTCGATCGCCTTAGAAATACCAAGCAAGGTATCTTCATAGAAGAAGTGGGCTAGAATATCTATAATTATAACCCAGATGAGGGTGAAATTGATGTTCTGGGAGCTGGTGTTGAATTCTAGTTGCCAGTTTTTGAGGAACATACTTCACCTTCCATAGAACCAGGGCCCTCTAGATAAGATGCGCTCTACGTCTTCATGAGAATTGAGTTGAATCATGAAAAATCCCCTTGTCATTACTGAGATCTCCAAGTTGCCTAGGGTTTTCCATTTTGAAGTCGCCCATCTACAAATAACATCTAAGTCAGGTCACCCACCGATGAATTTTCCTACCAAGGAGTTGGTATCCCAGGATTCATAGTTTTCCATGAGGGATTTAGGGCATAGAACATTATTTCCTTACGTGATGAATTCACTGGCCATAGATGACATAGGAATTCATTTTTTGGATCAAGTCAGCAAAGGATGGCTTACCTCCTGCTGTTGGAACCTTGCCTAGGATATGAGGCCCTTGCTTGGCCATGGTGTCAGGCCTGACAGAGCCCTTGACGTCTCTGCTACAATGATCAGGATCTAAGTGTGTCACCATGGGATTGCTTGAGAGAATCATTTCGCTGGTGCGACCCAATTTTTGGAGTCAGGGAAGGTTCCCGACTAGCCCTATGAAGCTATGGGAGGATGGGCAAAAGGCATGAAACAATCCACCAAGGAAAAATGTAGAATTGAAAACCAGAAAAGGAGGGAAATAGATGGTCGAACACCGAACCCCCATAGAAAAGGCCGAAAGCTGCCAAGAGGTAGACTTTGCTTGCTGCTAAATGGACCTTCGGTTGCCGTCACCAACCTTAGACTATTTTACATTTTGGTGGGGCCCGATGTTGAGTTGCTCAAGTAGAATACAAATTAGATACAATGTAGAAATTGTATAAAGCATGGAAATTTTGATATCTCCACATTTTGTATGAATATCCTATTATGTGAGCTTTCATTAATGACAATTTTATGAGTTATTGCTAAATTTTCCTTTGAATTTTTCCTGCTTAGTATATTGCCATTATCATATATTTAATATTGCATGTTCATTTTAGTTATTGTGGTTGTATTTCCTTAAATATATCATCAAAAGCTAATAGTGGTATCAGAGAATATGGTAGGTTGATAGGAGATAGGGAGAGCCACAAGAGATATTGATAGGAGGTAGGCATATCTCATTTTTAAAAAATTTAGAATTTCTTTTTTGGCTAGTATTTTCAAAGGATCGTAGGAAAACTCGTGAAGACTAGGACTCAACATATACCTATTTCCACAAGATTGTAGGATAACTAGTGATGTTTATTTACTTATAGATATCTAGATATTTTCATGGATTTACTTGTTTTTTTCTAAGTTTTTGTTGCATAAAATTAGTTCTCAAAAGTTGAGAATCTTCCTACAATGGAAAGAAGAGAACTTCATCTTTGATTACCTAAACTTTTATGTGTTTTCATCATGCAGGGATTAGTTATTTGTTGTAGAAAAATAAACATTGAATATTAGGGAGGTCCAATGAAAAGGGCCCCATTGGATATTGGAGGTAGAACATTGAAGAGACCCAAAAATGAGGTCCCTCTTGAAGCTTGAAGATTGAAGACTTCATATTGAATAAAGAATAGAATCAAGAGAATATGTCCTCATTGAATATTGAATATTATAGATTAAACATTGATAATAGAGAAAGAGGAAAAATGAGTCCTATTGAATATTGAAGAAATATGAGACTAAAGGAAAAGGTCCCCATTGGAGATTGGAGATAGAATATTGAAGATTGCAGATTAAGGAGACCCAAGAGAGAGGTCCCATTGAAGAACTTCTAGATTTGAAATATTGAATATTAAAGATAGATGAGGACTAGGAAAATTTCTATTGAATATTTGAGAAGCTATAGAATTTGATAAACCAAAAGAAGAGGTATCAAGAAAAGTTGGAAGGAGAGAGAAGAAGAAGGCTAGAGAAGCCCTATTGAAGAAATTGAAGAGGTGGCCATTGGAGAATATTTGAAGAAATATCAAGGAATAATATTACAAGGAGAATCTCATGATAAGAAGAATTTGGGATAATTATTGCCATTCAAAAACAAGCCCAAAATAAGGAATGATTTGTTAAGAATTTTGTAAAATTTTGGAAAGGTTTTTTGAAGATCTTAAGACATGCAGATTCTTGAGAAAGAGGTCAATTAAATTTTCAAATTTTGAAGTCAAGAATTCAACAAGAGATAAGAAGGAGAAATAAGGTAGTAGATGCCACCAATTTGATAAATTGTAAGACTACCATTAAAGGCTTGAAGGCTGATTTGCAAAGGAGAAGATTGCTAATTTTTGTAGCAAAAGTTGAAGAGTCACTGAATAAAAAATTGAAGGAGGAGTTGGCAGAAAAGGAAGGCAACAAATTAAGAAAATTTGGTAGGAGTAGAAGTGATATTATAGCTACAAATTGGAGGAGTTTCCTAACATATTCGAGAAAGTTAATGACAAAAAAATGAAAGAGGAATTGTTTGCATTAGAAGCTATAAATTATAGAGTTTACAATAGCAAGAATGGCAAAATTTTGGGCAGATCTACTATCTATAAATTTTATATTCGAGATAAAAAAGCTTTCTTTTTCTCATATTGGCTTTAGAATTATATAAGGCCACCCAGTTGTGCTATCGCCAATTAAAAAAAAGCTTTCTTATTCTAAGATTGGCTTAAGAATCATATGACCCAACGGTTATTCTATGCTAATTAAAACAAATCTTTGATTTTCTCATATTGGCTTAAGAATTATATAAGGCCACCCAACAAATTTTTCCTTTCCTTTCCTCCACTTTGCACAAATTTTGAGTTGCATTGAAAATATAATTACCAATGTAAATAATAAAAAGAAAACGAAAAGAATTAAAAGGTGATAATGAACAAAATAAGACTACAATAATTATGAGTGTAAGTGGGTACCTCAATATATTATATTTTGTTTATAAATGGATCTTGAAGGGTAATTATAGTGATACCAAATCTAAATAAGAGGTTAATTTAAGGTTAAAATTAACAAAACTTTGAGGTTTACCTTACAATATAATAGTAATAAATTACACTTTAAGCAAGGTTATCCGTAAATTTGTATTAGTTAATGCTAATGAGTATTATATAAGATAGGGGGTTGTAGGATTACATGAACATTATTATAAGCTTATATAAATGAGAAATATCCATAAGTTTTACATAGTCACATACTTTTAGGCTTATATGAACATTCTTATACACTTACATAAATGAGAAATATCCATAGGCTTTACATAGTCACATGCCTATATGTTGTAAATTTTGAGTATATTGTGTTGTCATTCATGTCAAAGGATTGATGTCATAGGTTGATGTCATTGGTTGTCATTGATGTTGAAGGATTGACGTCAAAGATAGTTTGGTATGGTAAAAATATAAGGTTAATTATGCAAAGCAAAGTTCATCCCAACATAAGGAAATTGATAAAAAGAGAAGGTTATAATATTTACTTTAAATATTATAAGCCAAAGAGGTTTGGGACAAATTTCTAAAGTGTTTGGTTAAAAGGTTGAAGACCCAAGTTTAAGATCTTGGTTAAAAAAGAAAGTGACTAAGTCTTAAAAGAGATAATATTATAATATTTTAATAATATAATATTTGGGATAAAATTTTGAAGACAAAGGTTTAAATGTTGCAAGGGAAGTTAAAAAGTTTAATAATATTTGGGATAAAAATGTGAAAAAAAGGTTTAAATACACCATGGGCATAGAGATCTAAGGTTATAATATTTAAATATTCTTAAGATTTAAATATTTCATATAAAAAGTTTGGGCACCAAAATTCAAAGGAAGGCATTTGAAAATATTAAAAAAAAATCATCAATGGGAGGTGCCAACGTCATGACAAAGGGAGGACACAATTTGCATATAAATCAAGGTTAAGAAACCTTGGCAAAAGTGTTGTGTGAGAGATATCGAATAATCTACTCATGCATTTTGTTCAACAAATAGAAGAAGATGAAGGGTGTGGTTTTAGACGAAGAGGATAGAAAGGTCAAAGGTGAGGTGCTGGTCAAAAAGACACAATTGGTAGGCTAGCACAACTAGTCGCAGGGGCAGTGCTAAGATGTTGGTGGAGAATATATCATGGGATCAACTCCCTTGTAGGGAGGTTTTTGCAAGGAAGTTAAAGGATCATGATTTTCAAGGTGAGGAAAATGAAGTAAAGAGGAGACTACACACATTTGGTTCCATCCAGACATCTAGCCCAAGTGGCAGGTGGGTCCTGGGTAAGGCGCTTGCAATGGACATGTCTCGTGTTCAAATCTTGATGGTAGTTGTTTTGAAATTTTTTGACTAGCCAAAAGAAAGGGATAAAATTGTTTTTGTGCACTTTCATTCCTAATGGATGGACCAGCCCAAATGGAACTCTAGCTTGCACTAGAGTGTGGGATCTATGATATCTTGAGTTTGACTCTCAGCGGCGATAGCGTCTGATGTGGTAAGGGCAATATTTTTTTACTAAAGTGTGGCTTCTATAGCGCTTGATATAGGAAGACAAGGATTATTATTTTTTATTGAGTAAATACTTCTTATACATATACATATCCACCATGGGGATTGAACCCGAGTCACATAACCGATAATGCAAGTGGCATCCTTGGCATTCTTGAACGTGGGTTTAATTTTTTGCTTTGGAAGAAGTGCATATTTTTGACCTAGGAAGACATAAGGACGATGATTTGAAATCCAATATTGTATCCAATTTTAGATTTCTATGTGTTTCTATAAAGTTAAAATAACTTTATATTTGGAGATACAAGGTGCATGAAAGTGGATTTAAACTTTGTTATGTGACTTAGGGTTTTGGTTGAAAATATTGAAATTGCTTGTGGATTTTTATGAGTAGGATTTATAAGGTGTGTTGTGGTTGGTTATTGTGTGTAATTTTTGCATGGTGAAAAAGAGGTTTGAAGGAGTTGTAAAGCAATATTATTGTGCACAAAAGGTTTGGTTGAAAAAGTGCTATGCTAACTAACCTTTGAAGTGGCATAAGATTAAAAGAATATTTTGAGATAGGTTTTGAGGAATATTTTTCATCGAAGAAAATTAAGAGGTATGTTGGCATTATTCCTTATCTAAGATGTTTGGTTGAGCAAATATTTCTGAATCATAAGGTAGAGATAAAAGGTTTGATTAGTTTGGATTGTTGTAAATATTTGAGCTAGGGTTTGGGAAACAAATTATGCTTCATTATTTAAATAAATCTGAAATACGTATTCTAGGGTTGAGACCAAGTTTATATATCATTGTGAAATATTTTGAGCATTGGTTTGAAAGACATTGAAAATAATCATGAAGTTTTTGAGATCAATCTTCTAAATAAAATTTATGCATTATTATTTTTTATCCTTGAGAGCAAATTTGCAAGAAAGATAGACCAGTTTTGTGAAGCAAAGTTATACACTAGTTTCATTAATTTGAAAGGGATTTTGCAAGAGGTACAGATTGGATCAGATGAATGCAATATTTGTGAATGTGAAAAATAATTTGGATATTTTATAGTACATATCATTATCTATATGTTCCAAAGGTTAAAAAAATTCTAAGTAGAATATATCTGAATTGCCTAGTTGAAGAAAGCATTTTTGAAAGAGATATAAGCTTTTCTTGTATGTGATATTTGGAAATATTTGATCAGGTTCAATGAAAAGCACTGAGGCAGATTTAAGAAAGTCTTGTGAGAATATTTAAAGTATCATTGAGGCAAATTTTAGCAAATATTGTGAGAAAACTTGGGACCAACTTGAATATATTTGAGGGAAGATTTGAAGCAGATTTGGATAATAAAAAAGAGTAGGTTTTGAGATAGATTTGTGCTATCCTTATAATAAGGTTTGGTGTAGATTTGAGATAGATATTTGTGAGAATATTTGGAGTATATTTATGCTATCCTTGTGACGAGGTTTGGTGTAGATTTGAGGTAGTGATTTGTGATCAGAGTTGAAGCAGATTTGTGCTAACCTTGTAATGATGTTTGGTGTAGATTTGAGGTAGATATTTATGAGTAGAGTTAGAGCATATTTGTGCTAGACTTATGACGAGGCTTGGTGTAAATTTTAGATAGAATTGAGAGCAATATTTGGAGCAAACCAGAGCAATAGGGGATAGAGTTATTCATTGGAGAGAGATCCATAAACCAAAGTAGAGGTAATAGAGTTCTCCTATGGAGAGATATCCACAAACTAGAGTAAGAGGGGATAGAGTTCTCCTGTGGAGAGAAATCCATAAACTAGAATTGAGGGGATAGAGTTATCTTATAGATAGAGATCCACAAAATAAAGTATAGAGGATTGAGTTCTCCTTTGGATAAAGGTCCACAAACATTGTAATAGGGAATTGATTCCAAAGAGATTTGTTGAGAATATTTAGAAGAAATATTTTCTTCGTGGACTTAACCCACATTGGGTGAACCAGGTTAAATTTGTGTCTCATGTGTGTGATGATTTATGCATTGCTGTGTTATTATTATTGATATTGTAATTTATAACATTGGATAATATTGTTTGGGAAAAGAAATAAAAAGTTGATCTTATATTGTTCATCCCCCCTCTCAGTATAAGCTTATGTTATTCACTATAAGCTACATAAATAGCACTCATAAGCACCATATCACACATTTAGCCTTGGCCTAAATAAGTTCAAATTTCATATATTTCAACACCTCTCATAATCTGGATTGATAGGGCCAGGGAAATAAGGTATTAGAGGCAACATCGCCTCCCCATAATGAATGCTCTAGTGGGTCTCTGTTGTTCCTCCTTCATCCTCATCTTCATCATCAATAATATTATGCATAGCCCTTAGGAATTATGTCTCAATATTCTTTAGCCTCGTAATGCAATTTATAATGGAGTATCCTTCCCTTTGTCCTTTCCTTTTATAATACTCATAAATATTTAATTTTTTTGAAATCCTATACTTACCCTTGAGCACCTAAGCCGTAGATTCCATTGGCTTGAAGTCTTTTAGATGAGATTTTGTATGATAAAGAGGTCAAAAATTCTTCATTACCACTTAATAATGGATTATAATCTTTAAAAGACCTTCAAGAGAGATGGATTGTGGTTCTTTGACAGTCATAGCATTCACATAAAGAATCAAGTCAATTGTATGAAAAGGAGGATAAATATTAGAACTAATAGATTTGGCATAATCTTCATCAATATTTACCTTGTCTCATATCGTAGCTAGATCAAATTTTAAAGCTTTGAAGTGAGATATGTAGTATTTTATGCTACTGAAATATGAGATTGGAAAGTTCTATCTCTATTTTGTTAACTTCACTAGCAATTACAATTTCATAGATATCTTTCACATTATTCCATACATCAATAGAATAATTCTTATATTTAATGTGGAAAAATCCTTATAGTTCCACTAACATGAAGAATAGTCCAAGAGCTTCCTCATTTCTCTTATTGAGATCATGATTATTGAGACCTTTGGTTCATTATTGAAGATGAACTAGATATTTTTACTTCTAAGTAGTCCTACCATTTGAACTAACCAAGTGCTATAATGTTTTCCATTAGGACGAGTAACACACTCTAAGAAATTTATTTTGCACAGAAAACCCTAAATAGATCTATAGCAAGTTTATAAACTAATATCACCAATACATAGAGCTTGAAAAATTGTGCAATATAGAAAAAATAGGTTCCAAATTATTTTGTACACAAAAGTTATGTTATTTAGAATATTTTATTAAATTAGCACTCAATTCAATTAGAAATCAGATTCCAAACCTTTAAAACTTTTGTTGTATCAGGAGTTACCACTTGGCGTCATTGGATTGGATTCTACATTCTTCTATTGATGAATCAAAATCTAAGACTTGACTATATGTTATTTGAAGAGTTACTCAAATATATATATATATATATATCACTAGAATATTTGATTAAATTAGCACACAAATCAACAAGAAATCAAATGCCAAACTTTTAAAAAAATCATTGAATACTAGTAAGGGTAAAATATGAAAGGGGTTCATAGTCATAGATGAAAATCCTCATAGGATTACATATATGAGGAATTATCATAGGTGTTACATATTCACATGCCCATAAGAAATATAAATGGCACTCATAAGCACCATATCACACATTTGAACTTGGTCTAAATAAGATCAAATTACACATATTTCAACACCCCCATTATCTAAGCTGAGAGGGCCAAGGAGCTAAGGCATCAGGAGTAACATCTTCTCCCCATAATGGATTCTCTAGTGGGTCTATATTGTTCCTATTTTTATAGTACATTATATTATTTGAACATGCTATTGTACCATCATGGGTACGTCTTTGGATTATGAGTTTGTCTTAAATTAGGATTTGAGTATTTACTTTATGCAATGTAATAAATGCACAAATGTTAGAATGTGCAAAGTACTTGATGATGTAAATGTGCATGTAGTCCATGTGTACATGAGTCATAGAATAGGAATATGAAGAGTCATAGGTAGGTGAAAGTTCAAGAGACACATATCATTATATATAGGCCTTTGATAGATAAGAGAAAAAGAGAGGAAAGAAAGCATAAGTGAGAGTAGAGTAGAATACAAATTAGATACAATGTAGAAATTGTATGAAGCATGAAACTTTTGAGATCCCCACATTTTTTATGAAGATCCTATTATGTGAGATTTCATTAATGAAAATTTTATGAATTATTACAAAATTTTCTTTTGATTTTTTCTTGCTTAGTATATTGTAATTATCATATATTTAATATTGCATGCTCATTTTAGTTATTGCGGTTGTATTTCCTTAAATATAGCATCAAAATATAATAGTGGTATAAAAGAACATGGTAGGTTTATATGAGATAGGGAGACCCACAAGAGATATTTATAGGAGGTAGACATATCTCAGTTTCAATTTTTGTAGGATTTCTTTTAGTATTTTCACAGGATCGTAGGAAAACTTGTGAAGACTAGGACTCAACATATACCTCTTTGCACTAGATTTAAGGATAACTAGTTATGTTTATTTACTTATAGATATATAGATATTTTCATGGATTTACTTGTTGTTATCTAAGTTTTTATTGCATAAAATTAGTTCTCAAAAGTTGAGAAGCTTTCTACAATGGATAGAGAAGAACTTCATATTTTATTGTCTAAAATTTTATGTGCTTTCCTCATGTAGAGATTAGTTATTTGTTGTAGAAAAATAGACATTTAAGATTAAGGATGTCCAATAAAAAAGGCCCCATTAGATATTGGAGGTAGAACATTGAAGAGACCCAAAAAGGAGGTTCCTCTTGAAGCTTGAATATTGAAGAATTTATATTGAAGAAAGAAGAGACTCAAGAGAAGAAGTCCTCATTGAAGATTGAATATTCTATTAAACATTGAGAAGAGATAAAGAGGAAAAATGAGTCCTATTGAATATTGAAGAAAGATGAGACTCAAGAAAAAGGTCCCCATTGGAGATTGGAGATAGAATATTGAAGACTGTAGATTAAGGAGACCCAAGAGATAGGTACCATTTAAGAACTTATAGATTTGAAATATTGAATATTGAAGATATATGAGTACTATGAAAAGTTCTATTGAATATTTGAGAAGCTGTAGAATTGTATTAACCAAAACAAGATGTATAAAGAAAAGTTGGAAGGAGAAAGAAGAACAAGGCTAGAGAAGCCCTATTGAAGAAATTGAAGAAGTGGTCATTGGGGAATATTTGAAGAAATATCAAGGGAGAATATTGAAATAAGGAGAAGCTCCTGATAAGAAGAATTTGGGATAATTGTTGTCATTCAACAACAAGCCAAAAAGAAGGAAGGATTTGTTAAGTAGTTTGCAAAATTTTGTAAATATTTTTTGAATATCTTAAGACATGCAGATTATTTATAAAGAGGTCAATTAAACATGCCATGTTTTATGTCATAATTCAACAAGAGCCAAGAATGTGAAAGAAGGTAGTAGAGACCACCAATTTGATAAATTTGAATACTGCCATTAAATTCTTGAAGGCTGATTTACAAAGGAGAAGATTGCTAATTTTTGTAGCAGAATTTGAAGAGTCACAGAACAACAAATTGAAGGAGGATTTGATAGAAAAGGAATGTAGAAAATTAAGAAACTTTGACAGCAGTATAAGCGATATTATAGCTATAAATTGGAGGACTTTCCTAACATATTCAAAAAACTTAAGGATAAAAAAATGAAAGAGGAATTGGTTGCGTTAGAAGATAAAAATTATAGATTTTATGATATAAATATGGCAGAATTTTGGGTAGCACTAATAGCTACAAATTTTAGAGTCCGAGAGAACAAAGTTGGAGGAGAATTGGAGCCACAAAAATCAGATTTTTGGATAGCAAAATTAAAGGCTAAAAAGTAGAAAATTTGGACAACAATTAACTCTACAAAATTTATAATTTTGAAGTAAAACTTAAATATAAATGAGAGCTAAAAATTTTACAAATTAGAAGAAAATAGGTGAACCAAATCACCAAGAAATCTTTCTACAAAGGATACCAAAATAAGATTTGAAAATTGGTGTTATTAAATTTTTTTATCTAAGTATTATTTAAGTTTTTTTAAGACACCATATTTTATTTTTAAAGTAGCAAAAGGAAAGGTCTTAAGTTTAAATATTAAAATATTTAAGAAGATAAAATTCACAAGGGATTAGAACCTACAACAAATAAAGGAGAAATTAGACATAATATAAGTAAAGGAGAAATATCAACTCCTTACTATCTCTTGGAAAATAAATAAGTCAATATATTACAACAAATAATAGAAGTATCATACTATCCAAAAGGTAAAGGTTTTGGCACAAATTAAAATCTTTAAGTTATCAAATAATAAACCACCAAGCATAGATCCAAGATAGTTTGAAAGGAAGTACAACAAAGTGAAATAAAACTAGTCATCATGAAGGGAATCTAAATGTTTCTAAAGAAAAGGTTGAAGCTGCTAGGAGTGTTTCTCAAGGAAGAGCCACAAAATTCAAGGAGGAGCCACCAAGGTTAAGAGGAAGTGTTTCTACAAAGGATTTTTGGAGAATGTAGAAATTATGCATCATTTGGAGGATCCAAACAGTTTTTTGCATTTGCACCATCAAAGAGACACTTGAAGGAAAGCTAAAAATAAAGATACAAAAGTGAAGCCAAGCACCCAAATATTAGAAGGTGAATGGACTAGTAGACAAGCATAGAAGAACCAAAAATCTCAAGAGGAAATACCACCATCTTGAAGGAGGATCCACTATTCTATAGAAGAGCCATCATATTTGGATAAAGAGGAAGATATAGCACAATAGAAGAAAGCATTACTCAAGGAAAGTTATAACATTGAAGAGTAGAATATAATTTCCAAAATAAAAAATCCACCAATGCCAAAATCAAACAACATTAGAAAGGATTGGAGAACATCAAAAACAAGGACTGGTTGATAGAAAGTTTAACACCATTTTTTGTTAGAAAAAATAGAATAATTTGGTGCTAAGTGTAAAGGAGAAGATAAAATTACTAAGCAAGAAGGAGCATTATCAAGTAATAGAAATAACTACATAGAAAATAAGTGTTATCAAGCAAGGGAAAGTGTTACATAGAAAATAAGGAGCATTATCAAGCAAGGGAATAGACAAGTATTATGTAGAAGAGAGGCACCACCACCTGGAAGAACATAAAGAAGCATTACCAAGGAAGAGAATAAAGGTTACATAGAAGAGAAGCACCACTTGGAAGGATAGAACACAAGAGGAGTAAAGAGATACTTATCCAAGTGTCACATTGTAGAAAGTAACTCCAAGGAAAATGAAATGGTTTCTTTGCATGAGAGACAAGTCATACAAGCCATTCATGAAATAAGAACATAAGGCAAGTGAGTAGAGCACACAACATAGTTGAAGATCATTGAAACCAACCAGAATTAGGAGGATAGTCATTGTATTAGAAGGCACTAAAAGGAGGAGCATTAAATGTTGTAATAAATGTGTCATATTGCATTGAAGATAGTGAAGCGGATAGTGCCTTAATCAGAGTGCAAGTTGCAGAAAAGATAAGTAAATGATAAGGAAACCTCATACATAGTGCACCATAATAAAGAAGGTACTAAAAGCATTTAAATTAACTTACATTTTTATTAAGATAAAGGAGAAATAAAGAATATTAATGCTAAAGTTAAACTTACTTAATCTTTTATGCTTGATATCAATTAAATAAATAGAGGTATAAGAAATTACATTGATATATTATAAGCATATATGCTTTAATGAAATATTTAGAAGCCCTTTTGAAGTAAGAAATATTTAATTGGAAAGCATTTAGAATTACTTTATTCAAGCATAGGAAATATTTGCAAATGACTTAATTTGGAGGAATAAGGAATTCTACATAGAAAATTGAAATATTAAATTTGTAAATATTCATATTTTCTAAATTTCTAATTAGGGAGTTATACAAAGTTCAACACCAACATAGATTATTGAAATTTAGAAAATATATTATTGAGAATTTAAAGATACAAGAAACAAAACATAGAGCTATTGAAAAGCTTGAAAAACTACATTGGAATTAATCTCTTGCTCAAATTAATGAGACATATGGAATCCAAATCTAAAGTCATGAAGATAGAAAATGTTATCAATTGAAAGTGCATCAAAAGTATATTTATCTTTCTATTCATTTATAGAGAGAAATAAGGTGAATAATAGAATTTTAACATTAGAAAGATAAAAGAGACTCAACTCAAAGGAAAACTAAGAAAGCTAAGTACTTTATCAAGACCATATTATATTCAAAACACTTGGGAGATACAATGTATACTAAAAATTTTGAATTGAAAATAATATATCAAATTTGAACCTAACTCAAATTCAAAGTTGGATAAAAAACCTCAAAATTAGGCAGTCATAAGGTAGTCAACCTCAAAGGTTTAAAGATTTTAAATTCTACCAAACATTGTTATTTTTATATAAAAGAGTTACAATAAAGATTACTTTAAAAAGAACTATGAAAATTCTTATTAAGTATATATGATTAAAGGAATAAAAATGGTTTAAAGACATACTTGATTGTATAAATGATAATAGGAAAAATGCAATTATAAGAGAAGAACCAATATGTCTTAGAAATATTTTTGAGAACTCACAAGATAATAGTTTGGTAAAAGTAGATTCTATACATACATATTTCAATGACATGATGAAAGGAATTGATGACAACTATATTAATGGACATATTGGGAATAAAATAAAAAACCATACTCAAAAGGTAGAAGAGAATATTGATCAAAAAGACATCCTACAAATCTATGAAATAAGTAAAGGTAAAGTAGCTTCAATTGTACACAAATGGTTTTACCATTTTATCAAGGAAATGGATGAACTTGAATTTCCAAAGACAAGTAACAAAGGAGTAGGGATATATTCACAATGTACTTATTGCAACAAGATAGGTCATGAGAAAGCAAACTGTTGGACTTTCCATCCATGTAAATATTGTGGAGGAAAATCTCACTCATATTTTTTTTGTTACTATAAAGATAAGTACTATAGAATATTTGAAGAAATATTGATGTCTAGATTAGATTATGTTTTTCAAGTTCTAATTTTTGTAGCATCTACTACTAATGAGTTCAAGTTTGATATTTTTGAAGAACAAGAATAAAGGTCATCCAACCAACAAAAGGAAATAAAATGAATCAATTTTGATCTACTTAGGACTTGAAAGATAATGAGATCTCTTGTTCATTAAATATACTTGAATAAATTCATAAACAAAAATCTTATCAACCTCTTTGAAATACAAAGAAGTAGTGGAAGGAAGAAGATAAGAAATAACAACATGAACTCCAAGAATAAAATTAACTGAACCAGTAGAAGGTCAGGAATCAAATCAATCTCAAGAACATCTAAAAGAGGAAGATCCATATTGAAGAATAAAGTATTCAACAACCAAATAATGTCATAAAAGGGGGTGTTGGAATATATTATATTATTTGGTACATGCTAATGTACCATCATGGGTACATATTTAGATTGGAATTTTGTCTTAGAATAGGATTTGAGTATTTACTCTATGCAATATAATAAATACACGAGTGTTAGAGTGTGCAAATTACTTGATGATGTAAATGTGCATGTAGTCCATGTGTACATGATTCGTAGAATAGGAAGATGAAGAGTCATAGGTAGGTGAAATGCCAAGAGATACATATTATTATATATAGGCCTTTGACATATAATAGAAAAAGAGAGGAAATAAATCATAAGTGAGAGTAGAGTAGAATACAAGTTAGATACATTGTAGAAATTATATAAAACATATGAAGATCCTATTTTCATGAGCTTTCATTAATGGTAGTTTTATGAGTTATTGTAGAAGTTTCTTATGAGTTTTTCTTGCTTAGTATATTGCCATTATCATATATTTAATATTGCATGCTCATTTTAGTTCTTGTGGTTGCATTTTAATAAATATATAGCATCAAAATATAACACCTCATTCATCTTCATATTCATCATAAAAAATATTGTATCCAACCCTCAAGAATTATATCTCAATTTTCTTCAACCTTGTAATGTAGTTCTAGATAGAGTGCATTCCTTTCTGTAATGCTCATAAAAGTTTGAATTTTTTGAAACCTTAGAATTACCCTTAGGGACATGAGCCTTAGATTCCATTGGATTGAAGTATTTTGGATGAGCTTGTGTATGAGAAAGAACTTCACAATTCTTCATGCCATTCATAATGGATTACAAGCTTGAAAAGACCTTCAAGAGTCATGGGCTATGGTTATTTGATAGCCATAATATTAATATAAATAACAACTATATAAAAATGAGGAGAAAGATTATAATTAATGGATTTGACATATTCTTCATCACTCTTGATCTTACCTCATGCCATAGCTAGATCAACTTTTAGATCTTTGAAATGAGATATGTAGTCTTTGATTCTACTAAAATTTGAGATTGGAGAGCTCTGTCTATATTCTATTAATTACACTAGCACTTATTTTTTCATAGATATATTTCAAATTAGTCCATACATAAATAGGACCAGTCTTCTCTCTAATGTGGAAAATTCCATTCTGGTTCCACTAACATGAAGAATGGTAGGGTACCTAGGAAAAAATATTTGGGGATATACTATTATATTGTATAAGGTTTGGCATGGGCCACACATAACCCAAGGTTGATTGTATTATAATATTATATTATAATATTATATTAGTAGTAGACTCCCCTACGTAGAATAAGAAGATGGATATATAAAGAAGAGATATTTTTCATTGTTATCATCATTTAAGAGAAATATTATGTAATCATATTTGCCCATGAAGTGGCTTATGGGACTTTTCCCTCCTTGAGTGGCTCTTTTTTTTTTATCAGTTAAAATTTTTATATTAAACACGGGTTTTAGCAGGGATCCAAAACCTGATTATATATTAGATATGTAGGCTAGAACAATCAAGAATCCATAATGGAGCAAAATGGGAACGTAGTCCCTCAAAATTAAAAACACCACTAAGGTTGTCCATAAAATGCAGCCAACAAAAATATAGGACAAAATAGAGGAAGCCCTCAAATAGAAAAAAGACACAACATGCGACAAAGAGGATGCCCTTAAAAAAATTTTGCAGGAAAGGATACCCCTAAGCTTCTTCATTTGATTCCGCTCCAAATTCTTGGAGCTTATCATTCAATGTGTCCATGTCGACATCCTTATCCTCATTTTTTTCTTACATAGGAGCAATAGCAACCTTGATATCCTCAGCAGGGGCTTTAACACCATCCTCAAAAAAATATTTCCTTAATAAAAACAAGCTCAGTGCATTTCAAAGATCGACCAACTACGACATACAATTGGAGACATAATTAATTATAAATTGTTGCATGCACTGGTATGGGATGTCCTTCTCATCATACATAGAATTGATGATCAGGGATTGCATTTCTTGAGCTAGATTCTGCAAGCGTATAGAGGAATAAACACTTTTCAGCTTAAGGGATTCGCTCTTGGCTCTTTTCCTCAACATACAGACTATTTCGACCACTGCTCTTTTTTTTGTATATAGAACATGATTTCCAGAGGATTGAGGAGTGGTCTAGGATAGACTGGGCTTTATAGGGTTAGGTTTAGCTTTAGGATCAGGAGGAGGGATGACACCTTGAGGGTAGTGGATCAACCAATGGCTATACAAGACTTTAAACAAACCCTGATGAGCAGGCAATTCAGTGCAATTTTTCTTATAGTTGTGTTCAATAGTGTAGCTAATGGACTTAAAAAGAAACTTGGGAACATTCACCATATTGACATCATAAAAGTGGTTGAATAATGTGAAGTGGAAGCTACATAATACCTTGTCAGGGTCATTCACAGTGATGAACTCCATGATAGGCTTCATGACACTATTCAATAGGGAGGGGAGCTCCTACCAATGCATTCCCATCTAGAATTTTTTGTACAGTTCCTTACATTTAACATCCTTAAGCTCGACATCCCAATTATTATTTTCATGGTGTATTGATATGCCTTTAGCCTGTTGCCAAGTAAGCTCAACCAAAGTTTTAATATCAACCTCAAATGTTCTATTGCAAATTGTCACTCTACCATTATCCCAAGAGCCTAGAAACATAGTGATGATTTTAGAATCCTCCCCTTTAAATTTCTAAAAAAATTGAAGGAAACCCTTGGTAGAAAGGATGGATTCTACAATATAATACATAATGACACATGATGGCTTGACGAAATTCATAGTTGTAGAAAGGTAAAGTCTCTAGAAATGAAATTGGAAAGCATAGATATGGAGGTGAATTGAAATAGGACAACTACAAAAAGAAGCATCCATGGATTTGAAAGTGAAAACTAAGCAACCACAATATTGAAAAGGGTTCCAAGTGTATCGATGATAGGAAAATATGCATATATTGATATGATTATGATAGATATGAAGCATGTGGTAATCCAGCCCAACTACCCACATGATGGAAATGGTATACTAAGAGGAGGAAACAATGGGTAAGACACAATGGGATGGGCATACGTGGAAGGAGGATGGAGGGTGTGGTAAAGGGGAAATGAAATAATTCGGAGACTCAATGAAAATGGGGCATATGGACATGATGGAAATGGGGGATAATGGAGAGCGGATAATGAGAAAGTGGAGGCTAGGATGGCAAGGACGAATGATGATGCGAACGAACACAAAAAACCAACAAATAGATATTTCTTGAAAGGTAGTGGGAAGAGGATTAAGGTTGAAAAAACCAATAAAATTGGTAAAACCATGAAATGAGGTTGCATGGGAATCCTTAGAAAAGGAAACAAAATCAATGAGCATTTATCCCATTTATAGAAGGGTTGAATTGCTCCACGTCAACATTTGTCTCATTTGAAGATAATATATCTTGATCCACGATAACATCTAGCTCCTGAGGAAGGCCACTTATCCAAGTCATCAAGCTTGTGGAGTAGGCACCGATGTTAACAAGTATGTCAGTAGCCTTATTTCTTTCCTTGAAAGCATGCTAAAAAATAATTTCTTGAAAGGTTTGACTGAGAGACCTAACTTCATCAATGCAGTTCCTTATCCTCCATGAGGGATTTTTGGAATTATTTAAGTAATTGATAATAGTTAGAGAATCCCCTTTGACCATGAGTTTACCAAAATATTCTTTAGCCAGAACAATGCCATGCCACAAAGCTCTAGCTTTAGCAACCTAATTCATTTGATTTCCCAAAAATTTTGCAAATGCAAAGATGACCCTGCCACTACTATCTCTAAGCACACCCCCATATCTAGCCATACTAGGGTTGCCTTTGGCAACACCATCAAAGTTTAATTTAAGCCAACCTGAATGAGGGGGAGTCCATTTAGAATGATCCCTTAGGTTTGAATGATGAATTAAATGATTGTCCATAATTGGAAAATTGAGGGAGAGGCCCAAGGAAGCCTCAAAGTGAGAAGCAGGATTGGATGGGAGAGGATAGAGGGAAGCATTCTCTATAGCATAGAAAAGAAATTTATTCAAAACGTAGTATGGGCTTAGCATGAGATTAGAAAATACTCTATAGTTTCTTTCCAACCAGACTTGTTGATGTAGGAACATCTAGTGGCAGTAGAGCAATCTTGCATCAACAAAAAATAAATAAAAATTTTATAAGTGTTTTGCCTTGGTGTCTGTCAGTCACCAGTTGGGCGGGAAAGTAGAATTTAAATTTTTAGCTGCCAATTGGGCGAGAAAGTAGAATTTTAAATTTTGTCAGTCACTAGTTGGGCGAGAAAGTAGAATTTCAATTTTCAGCCACCAGTTGGGCAGGAAAGTAGAATTTAAAATTTTGTCAGTCCCTAGTTGGGTGGGAAAGTAGAATTTAAAATTTTGTCAGTCACCAGTTGGGCGGGAAAATGGAATTTAAAATTTTGTCAGCCACCAGTTGGGCAGGAAAGTAGATTTTAAAAGGGGATTTTGGATCTAGAAAAAGGATCTTTGGTATGGGATTGGGCTCCAATATTGAACAAGTCTGGCATTGTAATTTCTTCCCTTTGGGTTGGCATATTGAAAATAATTATGATTTAACTCCTTGGAATTTTTTTGTTCGTGTTTGTTCATCGTCATCAAGTGGTATCATAGCGGGAGTTCCTGAGTCTGTAAACAGATCTCCGAACATGAGGCAGTTTACACCAGGATCTGTGGTTAGGGTTTGTGAGAGAAGTGAGAAGAATGCCTCCATGAATAAACCATGGTGGTGGTAAAAATATGGTGCCAGAAGAAGATTTTAGATCTTTACAGATGTAATTTTAGGCTCTACAAGAGGAGTTGCATAGAGGGTTTGAGCCAAGGAGAGAAGATGGCAGTGAAGATGAAGTTGAAGATGAAGAGGACCAGTTTGAGGAAGAAGAAGAGGCAGTAGATCCTGCAAAATCTAGGTTATACAAAACCATATCTCAGATTGGAAAGAGATCAAAGATGGAGGTTTCTACATATTCTAGAAATATTGATCTAGAAGATTTGATTGATTGGATAAATGATTTGGAAGAATAGTTTGAGGATGATGAGGTTGAAGATCTTGATAGGGTCAAGTTTGCTAAGACCAAACTGAAGGGTCATGATAGAACCTAGTGGAAAGGAGTACAACTTGACAGAAATAGAAGGGGAAAAGAGAGGATCACCAGATGGAAACGAATGGTGGAAAAGTTGAAGAGGTAGTTTATTTTGGTAGATTATAAGTTGGATCTGCTGAAGAAGATGCAAATTTTGAAACAGTCAAGAATGTCTATCAAAGAATACATCGAGGAGTTCTACAAGATCTTGATCCAAACTGGCCATTCTAAGGCTAACAAGGATAAGGTAGCCTGTTACATCAATGGGTTGATAACCAGTATTCAAGAAGAGTTGAGTCTGGTTAGGATGAGCACCATTGAGGATGCTTACCAGTTTGCTATAAAAGTTGAAGAGAAGCTGAATAAAAGGCTTGAGGATAAGCATACAAGAAGAGGTCATGGATAAAGAACTGGTGGAAGAATATATGAAGGACAAGGTGAGAAGAAAGAAGAATATAGAAACAATCATGACTAGAAGGGAGATAATGCTTACAGATCCCATGGTCAGAACAACAACTACCCAAGAGGAAGAGGTAGATCCGATAGAGGAAATGGAGGAAGAGGGTTTTGTGGAACCTGCTTCAACTATGGAGAGGAAGGACATCGAGCATATGAGTGTCCACAACACCAAGAGAAGCCAAACAGGAGGTCAACGGCTAATGTCAGAGCTACTAATGTAGATGAAGGAGCTAAATCAGAGCACTCTGAGGAGAAAGAGAGAGGAGAAGTTATGGTCACAAGAAAAACCTTTTTGAATGAGGAGAAGGAACCAGACTAGAGGAAGAGCTTATTTAGCACAAGGTGCAAATGTTCAGATAAGTTCTACAATGTTATTATAGATAATGATAGTATCGATAACTTGGTCTCTAAAGAAATGGTTACTAAGTTATAGCTAGAGAGGAGGAGACACCCACATCCATACCATATTGAATGGTTGCAAAAGGACCATAGGGCATTGGTTAGTGAATAGTGCTTAGTCAAGTTTAATATTGGAAGATACTAGGATGAGGTCCTATGTGATATCTTGCCTATGGATGCTTACCATATGTTGCTAGGAAGACCATGGTAGTTTGACCGCCATGTAGTCCATGATGGACATGCCAAAACTCACTCTCTAACAAAGGAAGGAGTGCACCATAAACTGAAGCCACTGAAGGAGATGGATGAAAAGGTATGTAACAGTGCCAAAAAAAATTTGGTTGATGGTAGAAAATTTCTAGATGATTTTAAGCATGAGCATGTGTGCTATGCATTAATTCCTATAGTTAGGGAAGAACCAAGAAAATATGTCCTTGTAGAAGTCTCAGGTCTGTTGGAATACTTCTCAGATATTATATCTGATAATGTGCCAGAGGGTTTGCCACCCATGAGAAAGATTAGCCATCATATTGATTTGATACCAGGAGCTAGTTTGCCAAACAAGGCTGCCCATAGGATGACTCCTATGGAGAATTTCAATAGGAGTACTGGTAAATCACCATTCCATATTGTATATGGGAGTAGTCCAAGAAATGCTTCTGAGTTGAGGAATTTGGATAGAGGAGAAAAGAATAGTGTTGAAGCTAATAACTTTGTAGAGCACTTTAAGGATTTGCATGAAGTAAAACAACACATCAATAAAATTAACACTCAGTACAGGACAAAGGCTGATCAGAAAAGGAGGTTTAAGGAGTTCCAATTTGGTGATGAATTCACGGTGCACCTGAGAAAGGAGATGTTTCCTGCTAAAATATATAGTAAGCTAAAAATAAAGAAGTTTGGACCATGCAAGATCATATAGAAAAAAGATTCAGGAAATGCATATGAGGTGGAGTTGCCAAGTAGATTGAACATATCACCTATGTTCAATATTTCTTATTTTGTAGAGTATCATGAAGGTGTTAGTTCTAAAGAACTAGTTGTAGAGTTGTGGAGTTTTCCAGCATCGGCTCTAGTGACATAAGAGATAAAGGAACTCCTAGATACCCACATCAACAAAAGTAAAAGAAACATGCAGAATGAAGAATATCTGGTGAAATGGAAGGGAAGGCCTATAGAATATTTGACTTGGTTGTCCAAGTCTGAGGTTGACCTCCTTAGTTTTCCTCCAACAATAAGGAAGTGAGGTCACTTCTCAAACTTACCCTAGGTGTCTGATGCAGGAGCATCCAGTGGTAGTAGAGCAATCTTGCATCAAAATAAAAACAAAAATTTTCTAAGTGTTTTGCCTTGGTGTTTGTTAGCCACCAGTTGGGCGGAAAAGTAGAATTTAAATTTTCAGCTGCTAGTTGAATGAGAAAGTAGAATTTTAAATTTTGTCATCCGCCAGTTGGGTGGGAAAGTAGAAATTAAATTTTTAGACACCATTTGGGTGGGAAAGTAGAATTTAAAATTTTGTTAGCCGCCAGTTGGGTGGGAAAGTAGAATTTAAAATTTTGTCAGCCACCAGTTGGGTGGGAAAATAGAATTTAATTTTTTTTTAGCCTCCAGTTGGGTGGGAAAGTAGATTTCAAAAGGGGGTTATGGATCTAGAAAAAGGATCTTTGGTCTGGGATTGGGCTCTAATATTGAAAAAGTCTGACATTGTAATTTCTGCCCTTTGGGCTGGCATAATGAAAATAATTATGATTTAACTCCTTGGCATTTTTGTGTTGATGTTTGTTCATCCTCATCACTTGCCAAAGAAAATGATGAAGATAAATTTATCACAGAAACTTGAGACAAAGGTTACAAAAAGGGTTCAGCCATTGCGCAAAGAGTTCAAAAATAGAGCAAGGTTCAACCCATAGGATGTGAAAGAAATCAAATAGCTTATTAAGGATGGAATATGATAAAGGACACAAGAAAATGGTGATGGGGGGATTCCAAATCCTACAATAAAAGAAAACATCTATTAGGGATGGGTAGACCTCTTTTGAGAAGGTTTTCAATAGTAAGAATATTTTCTTGAATGGCCACCCAAGAAAAAAGGGCTATTTTGGGAATTAGGTATTTTGGCCAAATAATACTGAAAGGGATTAACGACTCTTCATGGATCAAAAGCTTCTTTTAAGTTGACTTGATAGATAAATCCTTGCTTTTAGTGAATTCCTAGAAGATCTGATATCTAGGACTCCTTGAAGGAATGAATGTGGTGTTTATAAGGAATTGCAATTCTTTAGATTCCTCAAGATGGGTTGGACTACTGATAATTTTCCACCTTTTCCTGTTATGCTGAATAATGATGAAATTGAAAACTTTTTGACCAAAAGTGATATCAGTGTAACCTTTCAAGACAACAATATTAGGATTATTTATTAGAGGTTCTCCTAATAACCATTTTTCATTCCATAAATTGATTTTTTTCCCATAACCTAATCTCCACCTGAGACCTCTTTCCACAAGGAACCTGGATTGCAAGATCGATTTCCAAAAGGTAGATCCTTTGGAAGAAATTGCAACATTGTAAAAATCTATACGCTACAAATATTTATGACTGACAATGAGGGCCCCTTCAGACCCCATGTTTGTAATTAAATACCACACCTACATGTCCAAAAGAGCTAAATTTAGGAGATGGGGTCTCCTAAGTCAAAGCCCTCCAAAATATTTGGGCTGGCAAACTTTATCCCAAGCAACAAGGTGGAAATGATGTTTGTTTTCAGACCTAGAATACAAGAAATTCTTTGAATTTGCTCAATATTATGACAGAATCCTATTGGGACTTTGAAGACATACATGAAATAGATAAGAATGCTTTGGAGTGAATTCTAGGTAAGGGTGACCTTACAAGCTTGAGATGAAATATTTCCTTTCCAGCCAGCAAGTTTCTTCTGCAATCTCTCATTTACATTGTTCCACATTGAAGCATTAGGATTACCTGTGAACAAAGGGAGTCCTAAATAGGTAGAAGTAAAGGATTACATAGGGTATTCAAGGATTCTATATATCTTAATATATATTTGGATAGGAGTATTGAGGAAATATATCTTGCTTTTTTGGAAATTGATTTTTTTCCCAGCTACCTCTTCATACAGGAGAAAAATGTGTTTAATAACCTTGGCCTCAAACATAGACGCAGTCATGGAGATAATTGTGTCATCCACAAATTTTTATGGGAGATTGGTCTGTTTTGTGAAGTATCTTTGATGCCCAAAATGAGGTTGAATCTACAGGCTACTTTGATAGTTATAACTAAGGCTTCAAAAACTATTATGAAGAGCAATGGAGATATGAGATCTCCTTAATGAAGGCCCCTACTACTCAAAAAGTAACTTGTAGTAGATCCATTAACAAGCATTGAGAACCATGAAGTGGAAATGCACCCATTGATCAAATCAATATAGTCAAGATGGAAATAAAACTTGAGAAGGATGGCAACTAGGAAATCCCAAATGATTTTGTCAAAAGCCTTATTCATATCTACCTTCAACACAAAGGCAAATTTTTTAGCAAGATGAGTAGAGTTAAGGGCTTCATGAATGGTTATAACCCTGTCAAGGATGGACCTACCTTGGACATAACTTCCTTGGCTTGAATAAATAATGGTGGGGAGGATATCCCTCATTATGGAAGCAATGGACTTAGTGAGGATTTTGTAAACCACATTACACATACTTATAGGCCTAAAGTCATTCATGGATTTGGTTGGGGGGATTTTAGGAATGTGAGTAATGAAAGTATAATTGAAGCCATGAGGAATATATTTTGATGACTAAAAATCTCTAACTATGGAGTAGACATTAGGTCCAAATATATCCTAGAAATTTTAGAAAAATGAGGAGGAAAACCATTAGGACTAGGGGCCTTGTTAGGATGCATGGAAAACAAAGCTTGATAAATTTTCTCATCAGAAAAAGGAGCCAGGAGCTTGGAATTTGTAATTTCTATAATATAATGAGGGATATGATAAATCATAGAATTTAGGGAAAGGACTGAGGATAGCCTATTCTCACCAAGAAGATTGGTAAAATAAGAAACAACTTCCTCCCTGATTTCCAAAATGTCAGAAGTAGTGGATCCATCACTTTTAGCAAGCTCCTTAATTATGTCATGACTTTTGTTTCTCATGGTTGAGGTGTGGAAGAATTTAGTGTTTAAATCTCATTATTTGAGCCACAGAGCTCTAGGTTTCTACTTCCAAAAGGTTTCTTTTCAGGCTAGAATGTTATGGTATTTTTCTAGGATACTTCTTTCCTCAGACCGGATTTGCTCATCACATTGTCCTTCCTGAATTTTATTCTCAATGGAGAGAAGCATATCCTCAATATATTGTTTGATTTTGAAAATGTTCTTGAAGACTTATTTGTTATAGATTTTAATATTTTATTTAATACGTTTTAACTTTTGGGCAATATGGAATAAAGGACATCCTTGACCAACCTATTGCTACCATTATGAAATTCTGAACCTGAAATCAAAATGCTAGATCTACATATCCCCAAATATGAATGACCTTCTGAAATAACTATCCTTTAGGATTTCTAGGAGAAGAGGATTGTGATCAGATCCAAATTTGGGAAGGGATTGGAGATTAGCATCCCCAAATAATTGAACCACTTCCTGGGATAGGAAGAATCTGTCTAGTTCCACTTGAATAAGCTAATTTTTTGATCTTCTGTTGCTCCAAGTATATTTGGTATTTTTAAGTTTGACATCCATAAGTTTATGGGCATTGAAAACTCATGAAAATATTCCATACTTTTTTTAGGAAAACTATAACCTCCAAATTTATTCGAAGGATAAAGAGGAGAATTGAAATCTCCTGCAACAATCTAGGGGATATTATTGAAATATTTTTTGAGACTGCCAAGGGTTTTCTAGAAGTGACCCTTTTTGATAAAGAGTTTGGTGCATAGATTTTGGATAGGATCCATGAGGAATTTTTATATCTATCATGAAATAAAACACTTAGGATTCTTTCACCGGATTGAATCAATTTTCTATCTAGCTTTCTTGAATCCCATAAGAAAATGAGACCTCCTGGTGATCTTATTGCTTTACTGAACACAAATTCACCTTTACTCCAAATTTTTTTAGCAGCAAAGGTAGAGTTATGATGATCAAGTTTGGTTTCTTGCATAATGAAAATTGTTGGTTTTAGTTCTCTTCTCAATGAGCTAACAACCCTCTGCTTGGTTAGCCCATTAAGACCTCTCACATTCCATGAGAGGATATTCATTTGGGAACTATGGAGGATTTCCTACCTCACTTACCATTGTTTTGGGGAGGTTTGGTGCTTTCCTACCTCCTTGAGTGGCTCTCTCATATTGGGATATCTTGTGGAGTTATTCCTTCCTTAAAGATTATTATTGGTGTTTCCCTACCTTAAGGGTATTATCTATCTCTCTCTCTCATTTGTGGATTGTTATTGTGGATAATTAATTATGGATGAATGATTTAATATTTTTGTATATTGATGAATGATTTCTATCAATAATAATAAAGTTTTACTTAAAGTGGTATCAGAGCAACGATTTTGGCAAAGTGGGATTTTTGTGTGAAATTGCAGAATTAGAGCAATTTTTTTTGAAAAAATGTCTCATATTTTAGGAGCCATATCTTTGCAAAATTTTATCCAATTTAGGTGATTCTTGGATCAGTTTGTGCAAAAATTAAAGAGATTTAAAATGAATGGTCATATGAAGGAATCTGAGTAGTATTGAGGGAGATACAATCTTTTGAAGTTAGTCATCTGAAACAAGGATAGTGATGAATTTTGCAGATTTTTTGGAAAAATATCGCATCTTTCAGAAGCCATATCTCTATGAACTTTTATCCGTTTAAGGTGATTCTTGGATCGGTTTGTGTATGATTTGAAGAGCTTTAAAATGAGTGGCCATATGAATAATCCAAGTAGTATTTAGGGAGATACGACCTTATGAAGTCAGCAATTTGGAACAAGGGCAATGACAAATTTTTCAGTTCGTAATTTTTTCGAAAGACAATTTGTTTAGTTTGAGTAAGCAATTAAGTTGCAATTTATTTTTTATGGAAGAAAATTTGCAGATCTAATTGTCTCTATGGAATTTTAGCTTCAAATCATTGGGAAGATGTTTATTTCCATAAAACCCTAGTTTGAATTAGGGCATGATATATATTGTCAAAAAACCCTAGTTTGCATTAGGGCATCACTATGGAACTCCAAATATTTTTTGGAGAAGATGATATTGATGTTAGGGATTGGTGGAAAAATTTTAAATCCTTGTATCATTGGAATCCTCTTTGGAAATGTAATCTTTCTTGTTGTCTTAGAGGAGAAGCTCTTCTTTGGTATTGTAAAATTCCTTGCACCCATCAAGATGAACTAACTTGGGAAACAATGGAGCATGCATTCTTGAGTAGATGGGACCCATATAAAAATATATCTAGTTTGAAGGTCACCATCAAGAGATATGAAGAAGAAATAAATATGCTTTAAAAAGAACAAAAGGAAATAAAAAGAGAGCTAGAAAATTTCAAAGAAGTGGTAGAATATAAAAAATATGTTAGTATGCAAACAATGGAAACCATACCTTTGGTAGAAGATAAATTAAAAAATGGAAAAAAGAATTTGTTTAAATATAAAAAGTCTATTTTGCAGGTTCATGGAAGCATTAAAAAAGAATATGTTATTATTTCCATTGACCCTAGTAGAAAATATAATTTTATTAATATTTCCTTGGCTAAGAGGTTGCAAGTTCAAGCAAAAAAAATTAAGAGCACACATCTTGAGGGTGAGAATGTTTAGATTTTTGAATATTTGAAGATCACCATGGATAAATATGTTTTAAATTCAGATTTTCATGCTATTCAGATGTATGATGAAGATATTCTTGGTTATCCTTGGTTAGATTCATTGGGTATTGTTAACATTAATGTGCAAAAGAAGTTTATGAAGTTATGATATAGGAAAAATAAGATAACAGTAGGATATTTCTCAGTTTAAGGAGCAAGGATCCAAGGAAAATCAAGAAGTGTTTGTAGAGAAACAAATTGAAAAACATGAAATAGAATCCAAGAAGGCAATACCAGCAATAGAGTCCATGGAAGAAGTAGCAACAAATAATTCCATGGAAACAACAGTAACAAATTCCAAGGAAGCTTTGATAGAAAAGCACAAGGACACACCAAATAAAGAAAGCATGAAAGAACAATGTGTAGAAGAATTTAAAAAAATGGAGCCAAATTTTGAGAAGTCAAAGAAGGTAGAACATCAAGTTAATGTTGCACCGTATTGCCATCCACACCACCATGAGCGGTAACATTATTTGAGGCATGACTCAAGGCACCAATATTATGGTTCCATATGAAATCATAAGGGCACCAACTATGGTAGTTTTTGGTAGAGAAAGCATAGTGATCCTAGTTTTCAGAGCAGTTCATCAACATCAAGGAACAAGTGGACCCATCATTCAAGTTATCAAAATACAATAGCAGAAGCTTAGATCCAACGAAGCATATTTGGATACTCACGTAACAAAATGGTATACCAGCATCAACGTGTTTCACTTGGATGGATGGATGATCGATATTGGTACTAGTTGCAAACATTGCTTAAAAAATCATATTATCTTGTTTCTTCACATGTTTCAAGGATGAAACATTTGTAAGAAGGGTGGCATGGTAGGGTACCTAGGAATAGATATTTGGGGATATATTATTATATTGTATAAGGGTTGGCATGGGCCACACATAACCCAAGGTTGATTGTATTATAATATTATATTATATTAGTAGTAGGCTCCCCAAAGTAGAATAAGAAGATGGATATATAAATAAGATATATTTTTCATTGTAATCATCATTGAAAATAAATCTTATGTAATCATATTTTCCCATGAAGTAGCTTATGGGACTTTTCCCTCCTTGAGTGGCTCTCTCATCTTGGGAGATCTTGTGGACTTATTCCTTCCTTAAGGATTATTATTGGTGTTTTCCTACATTAATGGTATTATCTATCTCTCTCTCACTTGTGGATTGTTATTGTGGATAATTAATTGTGTATGAATGATTTGATATCTTTGCATATTGGTGAATTATTAAAAATAAAGTTCTGCAAAAAATAATAGTCCAAGAGCTTCCTCCTTTCATTTATTGAGTTCATGATTATTAAAGACGAGTCAAATATTTTTGCTTCTAAGTGGTCCTACTATTTGAATTGACCAAGTGTTATATTTTCCCCATTGATACAAGTAACACACCTAAGGAATCTATTTTTCTTGAAAAATATATAACAAGTCTATAAACTAATGTCATCACTGCATAGAGCTTGAAAAATCATGCAATCTACAGAAATAGGGATCCAAATGCTTTTGTATGCAAACATTATGGTATTTAGAATATTTGATTAAATTAGCACTTAAATTAGTTAGAAATCAAATGCCAAACATTTAAAAACTTTATTGAATCAAGAGTTACCAGTTGGTACCATTGGATTGAATTCTACATTCTTTTATTGATGAAAAAAAATTTAAAACTTTATTTTATATATATAACTAGAATATTTTATTAAATTAGCATTATATAAGCAAGAAATCAAATGTCAAATGTTTAAACAAAATTTTTTAATACTACTAAGGGTGAAATACAAAAGGGTTTCATAGGATTACATAAATGAGGAATACCCATAGGCTTTACATAGTCACATTCCAATAAGCTACATAAATAGCACTCATAAGCACCATATCACACATTTTTCCTTGGTCTAAATAAGATCAAATTACACATATTTCAACACTCCCATTATCTTAGTTGAGAGGGACATAAATATAAGGTATTAGGGGTAACATATCCTCCTCATAATGGATATTCTAGTGGGTCTATGTTGTTTATCCTTCATTCTCAACTTCATCACCAAAAATCTTGTACCTAACCCTCAAGAATTATGTCTCAATCTTCTTCAACCTCATAATGTAATTTTGGATGGAGTGTCCTTACCTTTTATAATACTTGTAAATATTTGAACTTTTTGAAATATTAGACTTACCCTTGAGCATATGAGCCTTAGATTCCATTGGTTTGAAGTATTTTGGATGAGCTTATGTATGCAAAAGAGTTCCACAATTCTTCATTATCATTTATTAATGGATTAGAAGCTTAAAAAGACCTTCATGAGAGATGGGTTTTGGTTTTTAATAATCATAGCATTCACATAAATAACCAATCCAATTGTATAAAATAAGAGGAGAAATATTGGAAGTAATAGATTTGACATACTCTTCATCATTATTTACCTTGCCTCCTATCATAGTTAGATAAGTTTTTAGAGCTTTGAAGTGAGATATGTAGTCTTCGATGCTACTGAAACATGATATTTTGAAACAAGAGATCTGTTTCTCTATTCTATTAACTCCACTAGCACTTATGTTTCCATAAAAATATTTAAAAGTAGTCCATACATCAACATGATTAGTCTTCTATCTAATGTAGAAAAATACATCTAGTTCCACTAACATGAAGAATAGTCCAAGAGCTTCCTCCTTTCTCTTATTGAGTTCATGATCATTGATACCTTATTTTGATTCATTATTGAATATGAAATAGATATTTTCACTTTTAAGTAATATTATCATTTGAATTGATCAAGTATTATAATTTTTCCCATTGATAAAAGTAACATACCTTAAGAAATCCATTTTAGGGAAAGTAACGTACCCTAAATAGATCTATAATAAGTCCATAAACTAATATTACCACTACATAGAGCTTAAAAAATTGTGTAATCTAGAAAAAAATGGGATTTAAACACTTTTGTATGCAAACGTTATGGCCTCTATAATATTTAGTTAAATTTACACTCAAATTAGAAAGAAATAAAATGCCAAACATTAAAAGAATTCATTGAATCAAGAGTTTTCATTGATTGTATTTTATGTTCTTCTATAGGAGAATCAAAATTTGACACTTGACTATATGTGATTTTATGGATTACTTGACTAAATAAATAGGACAAGCAAGGATATCATCCAACATGCCATGTGCAGATGATGAAGATAATACAAAAGAAATGTGATATGTGTAGCCAATAGCTTATGTAAAATAACAAAAGGTGTTACTATTGGATTTTGAACTAGATACCTTCATCCCACAAGAGAGTAACCCAATCATTATGTCACTCAATAGGTGGAGACCTTGTGAAGACTGCTTACTCTTAATTTATAGCCATTCAACTGGAGATGATGATCTAAATAAAAATAAGCCTATGATATTTGACCTTATGAGCTCCATTTTATGAAGAGGATATTCAACCACTACACAAGTTGGGTAGATATAAAGAATTTATATCCAAAAACTTCATTTATTCCCCTCTTTTTTAAATACATCAAAATATTGTTGTCTTGAACCAGATATCGTTCTTATATAAGCAAGAGGTCGATCCACTATGCCAAATGGCTATGCCTAGAGTAGATCCATAGGTGCATTTGTCTAACATGTATACCCACTAATCAAAAGTAAATTTATAATGAATTCATCTTGGATATTTTATTTTGTACCCTTCTATCAAAATAGGGTGGCCTCTGCCATTTTGCCACTCCCATTTGGAATAACACAGAGAGAAAGACCTAGAAAACAACCTATAAATGATAATTAAGATGATGGGTTTCAAACTTGATATCTTCCATGATCATACATGCAAGCATGTCATCATGTTCATCATGTCACTGGTGCCACTTTATTTACAAAAAACATAATGATGAAGGTACCAACATTTTTCTAACATGTGTTTATTGGAAATTCTATCAATTTGTCTCATAGGTTAATTTATCCATGATCAAATATCAACCACAATATCACATTCACAAATAAATCCAATATCCTATAAAATAAGACTTTATTGATAATCAAATAAATACATAAAACTTCATTATATTTCAAGGAGCTTTGTCTCCAATATATAACTTTACATGATAAACTCTTCAATATCCTAACTATTGCTCTCCTCAAACTCCTGGGTGTAACCTTTCACATGCCTCACATTATGATAAAAATCTCATGATTACATGACTCTTCACTTTACATATTGACACATATTTATGACTCGTCATGATCATACTTTACACCTAATACCTATGACTCTTCACTTTATCTCTTGATACCTTGCACTCTCACAAGTCACAATTGCATAACTTAAATTATCACACTTGCACACTTTATTACAAACACATAATACTCTCCATATTTTGACACATACATTAGAAAAATATAAAACACACTCCCTAAACTAATATTTATAATAGTACCCATGGTACTTCAATATACCAAATAATGTAATATCTCCAACACTTTTTCTATTGCATTATTTGGTGTGAAGACTTTTAGTCTTCTATATTCTATGTTATTGTCTTCCTTTTCTTCAATCTTTGTATTTATATTTAACTATAGCATTTCTATTGGTACTGCATGTGATGTGATTCAAATTATTTTAAAAGTTACTTTTACAATAATTTGTTTGACTATATCATCTAATGCTATCATTAATATTATTTTTATAGTGCTCTATTCATGAACACCATTTCATTTGCACCAAAAGGTTTTATGGGTATGATTATGAATCCCATAATTTTTACAATGAACATGATCCCATCAATATTTAGCCTTAATTTCATATTCATTACAATTTTTACATATTTGAGTGTAATTTGATTTTGGATAGACTTTTGTAGGAACATAAAACTTATTTCTTTATTTTATAACTCTGCTTGATGTCACTATTGTTTATTAATCTAATTTTCCTTTACTATTAGCATATTTAAACAATATTTCATGCATTGTTTAAGAATCATAAGAACAACACTTTATGCTTCACTTTGAATAAATTCTATATGCTCCATTATTTTTGTGTTCCACAACTCTTGGAAGCTTTCCCTTTTTCTTGGATATTTGTTTTTTCTTGTTTTCTATCCATGATGTAACTACCTTAAAATTAATCAACAAATCAATTCTTTACTCTTCACTTCTCTCTCTTATTATAACCCCCCAAAATTCAATTTCAAAATCTTCCTCTTCTTTAGTCATTCAATTTTTCAAATCTCCTCTCAATTTCCTTTATCAAAATTTAAATCATTCATCAATATTCAAAATCAATTCAATTTTGCCTTCCCTAATAGTTTCCCCAATATATTACATAATTTTTTATCAAGATAAGGTATGCTCACTATTTGCCTTCCCCAATAGATTCCATATTCTTTCCTATTCAAACATTCTTGATCAAGAAGATAGGGATAGCCTTCTATTCCCTGAATCTAAACATCCTAGCCATAGGAGATCCAAAAATGATGATTCTCCATAAAGGTCTAGATCATATCATCTTGCCTTATAGTCTCCCATTAGGAACCATAAGGAAGTTCAGTTCTAAAGTTCCTTCCTTATCCCTGAATAATTCATCATTGGGAGTTCTAGCCCTATTTTAGAATAGATTTCTCCTTGCAAGTTCAGTCCTAAACAAACAAGAAGTTCCAAAAAGTCCCCCATAGATGTTGGAAGTGACAAAAAAAGAGGTAGGACTTCAGCAACTAAACAAAGGAGAAGAAGCACTAAGGAGGATATTAAAAATGGAATCCAGAAAACCCTCTTTCCTTTAGTGCTGAGTCAGCCAAAGTATGAAAACAAAAGCACAAAACCTCCCAAATCACAAGGAAGGGGGGAAAAAAAACTTCTATATACTCAAATTAAAGTCCTCTCATGGAATATGAGAGGGCTTAATGGACTAGCCAAACAAAGACTTACTAGTTCATATAGGAAGGATTTAAAACCTATAGTTTTCATTATGCAAGAAACCACAATCATAATAGTCACAAAGAAAATTTGGAAGCAAGGAGAAGCTACCTTTAGTCATGCTAGAGGCTCTTTTGGAGGTTTGATGTGCATTTGGGACCCAACCAAGCTTAAAGGCAAAATGATTCACTCAACTGACAGAATAACAAGTATCCTATTTCATGATAAATATTGTGATAACATATGGATCCTATCCAATATTTATGCTCGCCTCAGGTAGAGCTTGCCTATGGGAGAATTTAAAAATTTTTAAGAATTCCTTATCCAATATCCCTTGGATCTTGGTGGGAGACTTCAATACCCCCCTTTATCCTTTAGATAAAAAATAAGGAAATGGCATTCCCCTCAAAAGCATGGAATATTTCAATGAATTCATTAATTCCAATGAACTAATGGATGTTTACCTCAAAGGTGCCAAATATTCCTAAAGCAATAGAAAAAGTAGCCATCATCATATCTAAGTAAAATTGGATAGATTTTTCTTATCCAAGGAAGCCGTTTTGATTTTTGGGGATGCAAGCCTATAGTCCTTGCTTAAAATCAGTTCTGATCATAATCCTCTTATTATAGAATCTGAAAAGACACATTATTTTAAGACCCCATTCAGGTTTGAAGCCATGTGGCTTCATCATCTTGATATCAAAAATAGGATATTTGACTGGTGGCAACAAGTCACTCAGGGAACCCACTCATTTAAGTTAGCCCAAAAACTTGGCCTCATTAAGGAGAAACTCAAGATCTGGAACAAGGAAGTCTTTGGAAACTTATTTGAGAATATACAATTCATTAAGGATAGGTTGGCAGTCATTGAAAGTAAAATCTAAAAATGGTAGGTTGATGACCAAATTAGAAATGAGGAAATGAAACTTCTATAAAAATTCCACAACATTCCTACGCGTGAATAAACCTTCTGGTGGTAGAAATCTAGATCTATTTGGATTAAGGAAGGAGATTCCAATACAATTTTTTTCCATGCATCCACCTTGCAAAACAAAAGCACAAATAGAATCAAAGAGCTTTGGAAGGATGATGGCACATCCACAAAGGATATCCTTGAGATCAGATCAAAGGTTGTTTCCTATTTCAGTTCTCTCCTTGGTTCTCCCAATCCTTGTTCTACCTTGGCTAAAGATTCTCTTATTCAGAACATTCTCCATTCCATTTATCCTACTATTAACTCCATGTTGATAAGTCATTTTTTTGAGGATGGGATTAGATAAGATCTTTTATCCATGCATCCTGGTAAAGCTCTTGGTGCAGATGGGTTCCCACTGAGATTTTTCCAATATTTTTGGGATATTTTAGGCACTGATGTCTGCTTAGCCATTAAGGAATTCCAATTATCCAAATCCATTTCTCGTAGGTTCAATTCCACCTTCATCACCTTGATTCCCAAAGGACCCATTTCCAAATCCATGGCTAATTTAAGACTTGTCAGTCTATGCAATGTGGTCTATAAAATCCTTACAAAAGTGATGGTCAATAGAATGAAGGATGTCCTTCCCAGTATTATTGATATGTGTCAAGGAATTTTGGTTAAAGGAAGATCCATTTCTAATGGAATAATCACCATCCACAAAGCCTTGCACTCTTCATCTCAAACCAAGAAACTTACTTTTATTCTCAAATTGGATATGAACAAAGCCTATGATAGAGTAAATTAGGACTTCCTCTTGGTCATCCTTCTAAAATTTGGCTTTCATTCAGACTAGGTTGAACTCATAAAGAATGTATTTACACTCCTTAGTTTTGGAATTTTATCAATGGTTATATTGTAGGTTATTTTCATATTTTTGGAGCATTGATACAAGGATATACCTTATCTCCCTTCCTCTTCATTATTGTGGTTGAATATCTTGGTAGAACTTTAAAAGCTATCTGCAGAACAAGTCACATTTTTGGAATCAAAGTGGCCTCGCATCTCAACCTAGTGATGCACCAATAGTTTTTGGATGACAATATTGTGGCTACATATACCTCTATATTTGAGGCTAAATTAATCAAATACGTATTTCTCCTTTACGAAGAGGTGGATGGTCAGAGGGTAAATCTCCACAAAATCAAGATATACTTCCTCAAAACTCCTCATCAATGAAAATTCAAAATAACCTAAATCCTTGAGTATCCTATAGCTTCCTTTCCTACCACCTACTTAGGTCTCCTGTTGTTTGTGGGAAATCCTACCGAATGAATGTGGAACAATGTGATCAAAAGGATTCAAAGGAAACATGGAGGTTGGAAAGGAAATATCCTATCCCAAGCTACTAAAGCCACTCTCATAATGGCATGTATCCAAAGTATCCCTATCTACTTTCTTTCTGCCTTCAAAGCCCCTACTTCGGTCTATACAAAAATTGAACAAATTTAGAAAAGGTTTCTTTGGTTAGGGTTAGAAAAAAATATAGATTTCATCTTGTATCCTAGGATAAAGTGTGTAGATCCAAATCTCATGGAGGAATTGGTCTCAGAAGAATACAAAATCTAAATATTGCCATGATGGCCAAACAATCTTGGAGAATCGTTTCCAATAATATCCCTGAATGGGTCACTATAGTAAAGAGGAAATATTTATAGGGAATCAAATTCCTTTATGATTTGGCTCCAACAAATGGATCAAATTTCTGGAAATCCATAATCCACACCATAATTTTGTTGAGAAAATGTCTAGGGTGGAAGCTCGAAAATGGAGAGAACATAGACTTCTGGCATGATAAAAGGATCATGGGAGAATCAATTATTGGATATCCCCACATTTTTGTCCTAAATTTTTTTACTGATTCCTTGTTGGGATGAAAGGTTTTTGACTTCGTAAATAGATCCAACAATAGGTATTCCTGGAAATTGTTCATGTTTGGCACTCACCCTACTGAGTTCATTTCCCTAGTTTTTCTCCTCAATTTTAAGGTTATTCCTACCATCAACATCTCATATCGTTTCATTTGGGAACATACAAAAAGTGGGGAGTTCTCCGTCAAGTCTTCCTATCAACTCCTAATGTCGCCCACTAAGTCCTTATTCCACAGGCACCTTGTTTGGCTCAAAAATATTATTCCAAAAATTTCCCCTTCTCGTGGTTGGCTATTCAAGATAGGATTCTCACCATTGATAATTTAATAAAAATAGGTATCATGATTTCTAATCATTGCCACTTGTGTAAGTCTACTTGGGAGTCCACACATCACATATTCTTAGTTTACACCATTTCTTCCACCATCCTTTATAATTTGTTTCACACTTTCCATATCGTTTGGTCCAAACCCCAATTCATCATTGATATTTTCACTCAATGACCTTCACCTTTTCATAATTCTTACCTTAACTCCATTTTAAAGTTCTACCTCCACCATTTCCTTTGGAAAATTTAGATCGAAAGAAATAATAAATTTTTCTCCAATGTCTACAAGGAATCTACCTCATTAAAAAATAAAATCATTTCCTATGCTAAAGAAAATATTTAGCTCACCCCTTCCAAAAAACCACTGATTCCAGGCTGGAATCCTCTTTGTTTTCCTCCTTGAAAATTCTTCATCAAAATTTCATATCCTCCACCCTCCACAAGATCAGACTTAACGCCAAGTGAATCCATCCTCCCATAGGCTAGATGTAGCTAAAATTTGATGGTATAGCCAAAGGAAACCCAGGAAGATTCAAGGTAGGAGGTATCTATAGAGATCACAAAGGGTATGCCATATTGTCCTACGCTAAAGGTCTTGGCTTTCAATCCAATCATTTTTTCAATGCTAGAGCCCTATGGAGAGCTATGTCCTTAATCAAGTTGAATCTTGATAGGTTAATTATTGAAGGTGATTCTCTCAACATCATCAATTACTTGAGGAACAACAAAAATCCCTCATGGAAGGTCAAAGGATGCATCGAATAAGCTAGGAAAATCATCTCTCATCAACAAGAACCCATTATTCAACATACTTTTAGAGAAGTGAATAAGGTGGCAGATGTGTTGGAAAATCATGGACCAATCTCAATGGTTTAATCACTTTGTCTGACGCATTTTACCAATATATCTCTAACATGGTAAATATGGACAAAGATTTCATTCCTCAAAGCTCTAGTGGACACCCAGGTGTTGTAGGTGAGTTGGAGAGGAGAGGGCAATCCTTCAAGGGAGGTCCCAAGTTCAAATATCCACCCTACCAAAAAGTTGAATTGGGTATCCAAAATCCAATTGATAATATTGGTGCGGGTAGGGTCGGGTGCGACCCTCAGGTGACTTTGATGGTGTAGAACCCCCTATTCATGGCAAGGCAGCTCCGCAAGGAGTTTTTTGCTTAAAAAAAAATCTCTAGTGGAAAATTCTATCCTTATGTTCACCACTACAATATCAAATCATAATTTGGCATGTCTGGAACCTAATACCAGGCTGGACTTACCTTGTTATCCATGTAGCCTTGTTGGTGCCTTCATTTTTTGGCTAGGGAAGTGGAAAATTAAGTGGTGAAGAAAGTGGTTAAGGAAGCAGTTAAGGATAGGAGCAAGGATGTCATGTAGATGTGGTTTGTTGGGATGCTTCTAAGGATGTGACTCTAAATTTTTTTTGGGATGCATTTATTGGTGCCTATTTTTTTGCATTTGGTTTGTTGACCCTTTTTTTATGGATTGTCTTGTAGGATGGATGCCTATTTGATTTATTTTTTCCTCTTCATAGCATTCCTTAATGCTATTTTTGTATCGAGGTTTTGGGATTCCTTTCAAAACCCGCATTAATATAGTTTTTTTACATTAAAAAATCTATTCTATTTTTTTCTTTTATCTCCAAAAAATTCAATTTCAATTTCACAATTATTATTTCAATATTAATCAATCAATCTTCAAATTTCAATTCAGTAGTCATTCATTCAATTTCATCTTCATTCATTCAATTCACTTTTACAATTTCACCTTTAAATTTCAATATAATCCACACTCCAATTAATTCAAACTTCAATGCAAATTTTATATTTTTTGTTTCCTTATGTCTCCAAGTCACTAATTCATTCCCTTTAATTAATTCTTTAATAAAAAACAAATGATTTATTTCCATTAATAATGCATTTCCTCTTAAATCCCCAAAGTTAACCTTATAAATATCAAATTCCAAAATTAGTATCAAACCTTATAACTCCAATTTAATAAATCATGCATGCTCAAAATTTTGCTTAACTCTAAAAATTATGGCTAAGAAATCAAATTAACCTTCAATACTCACCTTGTGCACATTTGATAGTTTAATTTGAGCAACATTTTACCTTCACTTAGGCATTTCTCTAAAATGTCCTCTTTCATAGGTTCTACTATAATAAGCATTGCACTTTATCCTCTCTAATCTCTAACTTGAGCTAATAAATTAGGCACATGTAGTCCTTCATCCTTAGGTTTATTTATCCTTCAAACAAAATCATTTCATCTCCTTTGATATAATATTTTGGCTTTATAGGTGCTTTCTCTTGTTTGACATAGTCCATGGGTGCTTCATATTTGTTTAACTTTTATTCAATTTTCCTCAATGTAACTCTTCTCACATCCTTGTCTTTAGTAATAACTCCTTTCATGTGCTCATCCTCTATAGTAGATATATCCAATAATAGACAACTAACACATATTCTCATGGATAAACAAACTCATTCTACACTACTCTTAATTCTTCTCCATCACCTTCAATATTCCAACATCCACTTTTTAGTAATTGTATACTTCTTTCTTTGCATGTCCTGTGAATTCATAGGCTCTTCAACAACTCCTTTAACAATAATCCAGTCACAATGTTTTTACAATATTCTCCTTTATTCTCTTTAATTTTCTATAAATTCATTCACCATCTTCTCCTTGCTTCAATATCTTCAATCTTCTTTAAATATTTTTCTTTCTCCTTCTATCAATATTCTTCTTTAGTAATCTTCTTCTATCTTCTCCCTTTATAACATTCTCATAAGCACAACTATAATACAAGATAGATTTGATACCAATATTTGTAGTTCTACTAGATTATCTCACAAGATAATTTCTCTAGGATCAAATTTCAATCATAATATCACATTCACAAATAACTCCAATATCTCAAAAAATAAAGCTTTATTGATAACTAAACAAATACATCAAATTTTATTACATTTCATGGAGCTTTGTATCCAATATATAACTTTTCAATATCCTAATTATTTCTATCCTCAAACTCTCAAGAGACGCAACCTTTCACATGCCTCACTTTATGATACAAATCTCATGATTACATGACTCTTCACTTTACATCTTGACACATCATCATGAGTCTTCAATTGCTCTCTTGATACCTTGCACTCTCACAACTCACACTTGCACACTTTATTACATAATACATAATATTTTCTACACTTTGAAACATACACTAGACATATAAAACATACTTCCTAAACTAATATTTACAATAATACCCATTGTACTTCGATATAATAAATAATGTAATATCAATAACAATATCTATATTTTCCATAATGACTACAACTGGTACCTATCACAAACTCATTAGTATTCCCTATCATAAACTCATTGTCATTTTCTTGTCTTGTAAATCCAAGGACTTTTATTGTTTGTTCATATTTCCCAAATTCGTTCAATTATATCAAGTTTTTATTTATAGTTTTGAACCAATCCTTTTATGTGTTTTTCAAAAATACCAAAATCACCATAACACTATTTTCTAATACCAATTTAATGTCATTAAACATCATAATAATATTTATAACTTATATTAATATATTTAGAATGCCTTAGACCATCATAAATATCAATATCTAAATATTCATCAATACAACTTAGACTATCACTATCCCTATCACTATATGTATTCTTAAACTATCATAAACACATCTAGAGTTGTTCTTGTTTCCATCAACAATACTAGTAATTTAGGCTTCATTTTTACAAACACTTTATTCATATTTAATACAAACATCAACACAAACTTTATTTGTACAAATATTCTCATGAACAATTCTTAAATCACTAGTGGTGAATGCTTTAGTTGTTTTTCATACTAGGTATATACTTTCACACTGTACATGTACCATATTGGGTTTCAAACAACACCCCATATTTTTCCCCTAAAATTTTTCATATGTGTCACAATTTACATCTTTCATCATGAGCATATTTTTCAATTTATTTATTATTTTTTCTTGTTTTTGACATTATTTTTATAGATCATCAAGAGTTGAAAGAACCATATGTAATATAATTATAGATACTTTCACTTATTTGGAATATTTCTTATCATGTTTTGAACTATTTATTTATACCATACAGTCTTGATCCATTTCTTTTACCATGAGAACATTGTTAACAATTTTAGATTGTAATTTTTTTAAGTAATATTTCATTGATGATTTAAACTTCTTTGGTATTGCACTTTGGGATTGATATTTCTCTCATAGTAGTGGCTAATTTAATTGTTTTTGAGAAAGTATTATTATATCAAAATGCAAATTTTGAAAAATAAACATAGGCTTCAAGCTCTTTTTTTCTTCTAACAAATTTTTTTATTGATTGGAGGAAGGGGTTTTGAAAGGGTTCCTAAATTTTACAAAAGGAGGAGATATTTGAAGAGGATATTATTAGGAAATATCCTAAATGGGATAAGGGCAATAGAAGAGGAAACTACAAATAGAAAGGAAACCTAAAATAAAGAGATCCCCTATGATGAAAAAAATAGGGGGGTCTCTAAAACAAACCATATAAAACCTAAAAATAGGAGGAAAGAACAAGAGAAAAAAAATAGATAGGCACCGACAACAATAGAGGGCCCAAACCCAGGTTAATTAACATTCATAGTAGTAGGGGAGTCCATTAGTTACTTAGGATCATATTTGCCAAGATTTTTCTTTAATTAATCGAGGGTGGTGGCTTTTTGCACAAGGGCAGTTCTCATGTTGTCCACTTTGGATAGAGATCCAAGAATATCATCTAGCCCCTAGATGTGACCCTTCTTGTTGATTATCAAAAAACAAGAGATATTAAGAGAAGAATTTTATGGCACATGAGAACCATTTAGGGAGATCACCTTTACCTCCATTAACAAGCTTGAATTTAACTAATCTTTCTTATCCAATAATTATCTAAGGAGAAATATTTAAGTAACCTTCTATTAATGACAAAAACCTAATGACCACTTAAAATAAAATATTAACAAGATATTTATAAGGTATTTTAGACATGGAAATTTGACCTACCCAAATAAAACTATTTTATAAGGTATTCTAGGGTTTTGTAAAACTATTTTATAGGTTTTGAAGTTGCTTGGATATTATGGACACAAGTAAAAGGCGAGGCCAACCACTAGATCATATAAGTATTCTAAGTTAATATCTTAGGTTGTTTTTTGTTTTCTTTCTACCCATTTCTATTCAAAACCTAGATCATAAATAAAGGAAAAATAATTTGGTTATGTTTCTAGGTAGTAAAAAGAGAAAAAGCATTTAGTTTGCATTCTAGGGTTAATTGTGTTTGTGTGTTCTCTCTAAACCCTTGCTAAAAATAAAATGATAGATTTTACAAGTTAGGATTTAATGATCATTCAAAATATAGAATCATTCTAAGGTTATTCCTTGATTGGTTGTATCAATTGTTTGCCATGCATTATCCTTTGATTTATTAGATTATATTATAGAAATACCAAACATAGGTGATTGATCTAATATATATATATATATATATATATATATATATATATATATATATATATATATATAAAAATATCCACCCCAAAATTGGATTGAGTCCTAAAACTATTCTTGGTGAACCCTTCAATCCCTAAGCCCCCAAGTGTAGAGAATATAACACAACCCCATGATCACCTCGGCTCCTAGCGGATCCAATCAAGAATCATACATGGTAGGGTATTTTTCCCCCTCTACATATTTGGTAAATTTGATGTGAACGCACCTCTTAGTGGCCAATATAGGAAGCCTCTTCCTTTTGTTTTTATTTTGAAAACCTTGCAAGACCACTAAATTTGTTTGCTTATAATTATAAAATATTAAGAACATCATAAAATATCCTTGTATATCTTTTTTTTCTCTTCCTCCTAATGGCTCCAAAGCCTAGGAGTAAGTAAAAGCTTTTAGAATCTGATTATATTTTTCAAGAAGATGATCAACTTGGTAGGGAGAATCATAATCTAGATGCATAAGAGGAAGAACATGAAGAAATTGATACTAAGTTTTATCCTCTTGAGGATCCCAATGGAATATTCACTTTCACAACTTTTGATCATATATGATATTTTATGAAACATCATAGGGAGGCTTTGGTTAAAGATATGGAAGAGGAATCAAAAATCAAAAGAGGTGATATGCCTCCTCTTCCAACCATATCTCCCAGGAATGTTCATAACAACCCCTTGTTTTAATATTTACATCATGATAATCCATTACATAAACCAACATATGCTACTACTATGAATACCAACATTCCTCCAACTACTAGTGCATATCAAGATTATATTCAATTTCCTCCTCATTCTACTCATCTCAACATTCATGCATGTGTTCCACCACATGTCAGTTATTCTTCATAGTAATATACCACATATCATAACCCATACCATAATAATGTTAATGGCTCCAACATTCACCAAGTTCTCTTTTAACAACCTACTTATAACCCTCCCCTAGGGAACCTAGGGGTTTTGCACAACAACAATTCCATATACAAAGTTTAATAAGTGTGGTGAAACAATTGGTTTCAATAGTGGCTATGATTCAACATCCAAGCTTTACCTACAACTACAAGAAAATGTGCAATCAGCCCTTAGACCCTATTATAACCTTTAGGCCATATCGTAAGAATTTTCTAATGCTAGTTTTATCTATTTATAAGGGAACATAAGATCCAATTAAATATTTAAGGATGTTTAGGACAACATGCCATGATATTATATATTATGACATGTTGTTGCTAAATATATTCCCTAAGAGCCTTGGTGGTATGACATTGGAATGGTATTATCAGTTGCCTCATTATTATTTGAGGAATTTTGAAGAGACATCAAAATTTTATTCAACAATTCAGAGCTTATTTTGAGTAAAATGTGACTATGAAAGATGTTTATATGTTGAAAAAAGGTAAATATGAAATTTTTGCAAATTATTGTCTCATTGGAGAAGTTTATTTGGACAGTTGAGATATAATTTGCCTCCTCTAGACATGCTTGAGATATTTACTAGAAAATTACAAGAGCATATATATTATGAATTGGAGAAAACCACCATTACTTCTTTTGACCAAGCCATAGACCTATAAATAAGGGTAGAGCAAGCCCTAATTTAAATAGGTCAAATTAATCCAAAGAAATAAGAATATAGGACCATGAAAAATTAGTATAAGAACAATCATGTAGTTGGTAATGGGGTAATGGATAGTAGGTATGTTAACAGTGTTGTTAACACCCTACAAAATATGGTGCTTAAAACCTCAAAAACTCCCACCAAGGAATTTCACAATACTCAACACACATATGAATGTGGTTCTAAAGTATATTTTGTAAGCTAATATGATAGAGTTGCCTCCCATAAGATAGCCTGATACCATGACTAATTGGTATAATATTGGTCAATATTATGAGTATCATAGAGTGGAAGGACACATGAGAAATTCATGTAAGAGGTTAAAAAAAGTGGTGTAGGACCTAATTGACAAAGTTATCCTTGTTATAGAAGGTCCTCAAGATAATCCTCCAACAAATATTCAACCTCCTACTCAAAAGCACCCACAACTAATAAAGACATGGGGATCTTCCAAGATCCCCTCCCTAAGCATGGGTAATAGGCAACTAATCAAGTGTCATATCATAATGTGCCACCATCGTAGAATAATATAGTTGGTATGATAGTAGTAAGTATAAGGTAATAAGATCAAGAACAACCGACTCAATGATTTAAGTAGGACACGAGTTTTACATCCAACCAACCTTCAAAATCATCCTTAGTTTTTAAGAATACCCAAAAAAAGAGCAGGTGAGTAGAAAATCCACCTTTAGTGTTGAAGCCTCAACCTAAGGTCTCCTTTGACATTCAACAATGGTTATCTAGTACCCTAGCCAATATATATCTCTTAGAGATTTTGTAAACTTCTCCTATTCGTAGGGAAGCCTTTTTAAAGCTTCTATCAGTTCATCAAGATATTTCCTCTAGTGTTATAGCTAATGTTATAAGTTCTCTTGGGATACATCATATCACATTTTTGGATGATGATATTCCTTCCTCATACCTGTGAGGGTATTATTCCCTCTATATTATTGCATTTATTGGGAAAAAAATTATTAAGCATATTTTGATAGATAATGGTTCTCCCCTCAATTTATGCACTTATCAATTTTTTCAAAAATTTGGATTAAAAGAGGAAGATTTAACTAAATTTGCTATCATCACCAAAGCTTTCATAAATTAGTCCTAATAAGCCTACAATGTCATATACCTTCCTCTTAAGGTTAGACCTAAGATCTTATATACCTTGTTCCATGTGGTGTATTGTCCTGTATATTTTAATATTCTTCTTAGACGCCCTTGGATTCTTGTGATGAGGGTTATTCCTTCTATTTTTAACCAATGTTTGAAGTTCAAATTCAAAGATCAACTTAACACCATTCAGGGTGACCCTCATTCATTTTACTATTTTTCAATGGATGAGCAAGCTCAATCTGATATCAATCTATATCCATTAGTCTCTTCATATCACATCACAAAGCAACTTGAAAATCTAATGGTGAATGAGGAACTACTAATCAAAGTTTAATCATAGGATCAAGTAAATTTATTTCTTCAATAACCTCTTCTATATCTTGCCAAGCTACCACCTTTAATGAGGACTATGGGTTTACCCTATAATAAAGGTAAAGTTATACATATTGGCACATGTACCTTTATCTTCACAGGGATCTCCTTCAAAGCAAATATTTGTGGTAGCAATCCTCTTTCTATAGAGTGTTGTTTTACCCATTGTTACATTTCCAATGATTATCCACTTCCCATTAAAATACTATCTAGAATGGGATATATATATATAAAGGGTTAGGGTCATGATATAAATATTTTCAAGAACCTTTGGAAATTGATCTTTGGCCTGGGAGATGTTGCATGGGCTACATTACCAATAAAAACAAACCTTTTTCCATTTGATGATGATCTCCTAATTATTTATGCTGAATATTTAGATCATCAAGGCTTAGAGAGGAGTGATGAGAATGAGGGACTACCTTATCCCACTAACATTATATTTTGAAACATAGTAACTTGGTGCATATTGAGTTAGTTGCAACCCTAGAGGAGTATGATAAAGGGGATACCCTTTGTGATAGAGATCATGAGGATATACTCTTGAAAATTCTTTGATGGGTTAGTCCCTTGTGTTGTGTATGTCAAGTCTTCTAGTTATTAAGAGGACCCTATTCCTCTATCTCATAGAGACCTTGCAAAGTTGGGAGTCTCTCCCATTTTGTCAAGAAGGATGAAACAATAAAAGTTTACAATGACTTTCATGTAGCAACTCCAAAATAATATGTTGTGGATGATCCTCTTTGTTATATGAGTCATGAAGATATCCTCCATCATAGTCCTTTATTTGATGGGTCAATTCCTTGCACTACATTCATTTTTGTTAAGATAGATGACACAATCAGAATTTGTGCTGACTTTAAGAACTTAAAGAACCAATGGAAATAATACATCCAAAAACAAAAAAAAAAACAAAAATACTATGCATGAATTTGCATTTTCATATAGCTTAGCTTTCATTTTGCATCCAATTTTCTTATTCATACTGCATGACTGCTTATCATATTTTGTATGGTTTTCCTAACATTATGTTCCACTTTACTTTATGTTTGTCATATCATTGAATTGTTGTTTTACCATACTTGCATGGTTGTTTGATAAAATATATTTTTGGGGACTTTATGAGGATGGCAAGTGATGACATCTAGTTAGGTATTAGCTCACTTGCATTGCACTCATACTAATTCTATAATTCCTAATGAATCCCCAACCTAGGGCTCATCTCCATGAAATTTTCATATTTGCATTTCATCTATCTCTTCTTCTTCTCTTTTCTTCTCTTATATTCCTTGACCTTGAAAGTATAAAATGACCATCAAATTTCTCTCCAACTCAAGAAATATAGTTCTTTTTCTAATGTTCTTTGTCTTTGAAAATTTTAATCATTTCTTATCTTCTCCAATACAAAGTATATACATTCCTTCTTCTTTGTACTTTCTCTTTTGCCTTTACTTTATTCACACCATCTCCTTCTTGATATTTCACCTATTAAGTGGTCCTCATAGGATAGGGTAGATACCACATGAATATCATTTATGATACTCATATGAAAACTAACTATATTATGCACATCTACTTGCTCTTGAAATTTTACTAAGGATGCACAAACACACTATCTTTTGCTTCTTTCTTCTTGCTTCTCTATTTTTTCTTCCGACACACACACACATTTACATTGCTTTGTTATGATTTGTTTTTCTCATATATATTTTGCACACACCATACCCCCATAGGGTAGTACTCATTTTAGCAAATAAATATCATATCTTCACCCCATACAAGATAATATTTAAGGCCATGTGTGAGGGGAATCATCCATCTCATCCATTTTCGAGCATACATCCTAGTGGGTACCTCTTAATTTCTGGCCACTAGTGAACACCACACCCATGTTGGGTATTGCTCCATATTTGAACATATTTATGAGCACAACACCCTTATAGGATAGCTTCATAGCCACATGTGAGGGGTAACCTCCATTTTGGTCAGTTGTGCACATACATCCTTATAGGATCCCACTCCTTTTATTTTACTCTCACTTGTTCTATGATCGTTTGATCACACTAGTATTTTATGATATACACAGGTTCAAATCTCATATTTCAATAAAATGTTTGTTTTGTTAACCTCCTCCATATTTTTCTGAAAACATGCCTAGTATCTATGGGGCGTGATTTCACTCTATGTCAAAATCATGATTCATATTTACGGGGCTTGATTTTAGCTAGAGGTGGTTTTTCTCTTTATTTATTTCTCTTTTTCTTCCATATTCTACTTTTTTGTATTTCTCCATTCATCCATGCATTTTCACCCATTTAATTAGATTCATACCATATTGCATTGCATTTAGTTTATACCATTCATGCATTCCATAGTTATGTTGTTATTCATTTATGCATTGTCAAAATACAAAAATACAAAAACCAAAACATAAATGCACATATTTTAATCAAAGTAGTATGATGTCACTAAAGAAAGAAAGGGTAGATAGGTATATTCAATCAGTGTGTCATAGTCTAACCCTAGCATACTTGATCCTCCCTAGGGATGCATACCACATATCAAAATTGGCATGTCACCCTGATCCTATCCAAGCTCTAGGATCCCATCTCCTCTACCCCACCTATAGGGGATGGTCTCGATGGAGGTATATTCATGAATTATGAAACCACCCATGATATAGAACATGAATAAATCTATGACTAAATGGAGGTTGATGGAGTCACCCTCTGATCCACTAGCACCACCTAAAAGTATACCATCTAGTAGAAGGTCTCCCTTTGTTTTAACATCTCTCGCCTCTCCTCTACCCTTTGTAGTTATTCCTATAGAAGGTGAATCATCTTATTGGGTTGACTATTCATACCTATAATTATACCCTTTGCTTGATTCTATTGCCACTCCAAGTCCAATCAACTCAAATCTCCCCTAATATGGTCTGCCTCAACTTGTGTCGTGTCCTAATGCTCGAGACACTCTACAACCCCTTGATACTCTTGGAGTAGGTCCATATCCCTTTGCATGACCACTATTTGGGCCTATAGCACATTCATATCCTTCATTGGTGTTGGAAACTTTGAGCATATTGTTGTCATTGATGTCAAATATTTGAGATCATAGGTTGATGATATTTGTTGTCATTGATAACTTGGCATGGCAAAAAAACAAGGTTTATAAGTTGGTTAAAATTCAAGGCAAAGATCATTCTCAGTGCAAGGAAATTAAAAAAAGAAAGGGTTAAAATATTTTTATTTTAAGCCCAAGAGGTTTGGGACAAATCTCCAAGTGGTTGGTTAAAAGGTTGAAGGCCCTAGTTTTAAAATCCTAAATGAAGCAAGTGACTAAGGCTCAAAAAGGAAATAATATTATAATAGTTTAATATTATAGTTAAAAGGTTAAAGCCTAAAGTTAAATTATAAAATAAATAATATTTTATATTATATTATTTTATAACCCAAGGTAGTTTTTGGCACCATATTTGCAAAAAAAACCGACATCCAAAGCATGGTGCAAAATCCATATTAATATGGATAATTTTGCTAGCCCTAAGGTTATTATTCAATTTTAGTTGTTCATGTGCAATTTATTTGATTTATCGGTATGCACAATAATGAGAAGAAGAAAATTTGTTATTTTAACAAGGAAAAAAGGCTTTAGATGTGTATAATAAGAAGATCATGCGATCTTATCTCTAGCTAGGAAGTTGGTCTAATGACAGACTGGGCAGTGTTAAGGCATAGGCATACAGCAGGTTGTGAGTTCAATTTTGGGTGGTGATAGTTTTAAAAAGACTTTTTTTGGCAACGAAGATTGCACAAAAGTCAAAGTGCAAATAGTGCATATTTGTTTTTGTGTGGGTAGTTGGTCTAGCGGCAACCCAACAAGCATGAGCACGCTAGCAGGGAGGAGGTGCTGTGGTCAAGTCTCACCCGTAGCAATTTTGGTAAGCAAAAGATTTAATTTTTATTAATGCCTAAGGTTGAGTTGTTAGGCACTTAAGGTGTGTTTGATTGTTTGAGAACCATTGGACATAGGGAGTTATAAGGGAAATATATTTTTATTTCTTGCCATTTTTTAGAAGAAAAATATAATGGAGAGTGTATTTTTCTAAAGTATTATTTTGTGGAGTAATACTGAAATTATTAGTAAATATTTTGAGAGTGTTTGTTGATATTTTAAGTGGGAGTAAAAGGTGTATAATGTACCTTTATTGTTTGTAATATTTAATTCGATTTTAAGGACTTGGTTCATGAATTAAAGTTTTATTTTGAGAAACCAAAAAAGGTATAGAGTATTGGTTTAGGACAAATTATGCATACATTTTGAGGAGGTTTTATAACTCATAAAAAGGTGTTTTGATAACCCTTTTATAGTGCAAAAGATATTGTGTGTGAGATATAATTTTGAAGATATATCTCCATAAGATCAAGCAAAGAGGTATGGGCATGTCATTCCTTGTTTAAAATATTTGTTGAAGTGAATGTTTTGAAACATAAGGTGGAGTGAAAATGATTGTTTAATAAGCATTATTGGAAATATTTGAGTGAGGATAATGTGCTTTATTGTTGAATATTTTGGAAACATTTGGGATAGAGTTTGAGAGAAAGTGTACTTCTATTATTGAAAGTGATTAAGATATTTGTGCTAGAAATTGTGAACTAATTGTCCTAGGTTTGAATATAAGTAAGTGCATCTTTTTGAAACCTTTTGAACTTTGGTTTGTGAGATATTTATTAAAATTGTGTAAGCGATTGAGATAAATTTTGTGAAGGGAAGTTATGAATGTGTGTGATTAATATCTGAGAGAAAAATTGCAAGAAGGATAGGTTAGTTTTGTGAAACAAGTTTTGATTTGGTTTGAAAGGGATTTTGCAAGTGAAAGAGACTGGTTAATTGAGTATAATATTTGTGAGTGTGAAACATATTGAGTTTTTGATCGAGCATATAATTCTCTATATGTTCCTGAGGTTAAACAAGTAGAATTTGTATGTGTGAAGAGATTTTTTCTAAAAGAGATTTAAGTTGTGTTTTGTATACAATATTTTGAGTTATTTGAACAGGTTTTGTGAGCAACATTGAAGACAGATTTGAACAAGTATTTGAGAATTCTTGAGGACATATTTGAGCAAGTCTTTTGATAAGGCTTGAAGGTAGATTTAAGCAAGTCTTATGAAGACTTGAAAAAACATTGAGAGCATGTTTGATTATTGATTTATTCAAGATTTGTGTTAATGCTTGGGTTAGTGTTGTGGCCATTCCACAACTAGCCCCAATAATTGGGGACCCACCTTTTAATTTTTGTGTTTGGGTGTTTTTGTTTCATTTTGAGTGTCTAGTGGATTGGTTAGGTTCCTCCTTGTTTTTTGTTTTGGTTAATTTTAATGTTTTGAATTAAATCAATTCAAACATTTAAAATTAATTAAATCAAATTTAAAATAAAAGAGAAAGCAAGTAAAAAAAAATAATAATTAAATAAAGCTTTTTGAATTTAAAAAAAAAAAAAGTTTATATATATATTTTATATATAAACAAATAAAAAAATTTAAAAATATATATATATATATATATATATATATATATATATATATATATATATATATAAAAATAAATAAATAAAGTAAAAACAATAAAATATAAATAAAAAGAAAAAGTAGTGAATGAAGCCATGGTGCTTCATTCACCACGTTTTAGTTCACGTTTTAAAATAGTTTAAATTTAATATTCTTTTTTCTTTTTATTTTTTTTAAATAGTTTAACTTTATGCTTTTAGTATAGTTTATTTTGTTTTTTTAAAGTTTGTTTTTTTTAAAAGCTAATTTAAGTTTTTTTTTGTTTTGTTTTAAATAGTTTCTTTATGTTTTAGTATATTATTTTGTTTTTTTTTTTTTTTTAAAAGTTAATTCACGTGTTTGTTTTATGTGCAGGTAAGAATAATAGGGTGGTAAAATAATGAAATAAAAAGAAACAAGAGGTTATAAAAAAGAAAAGAGGAAGAATTGAAAGAAAAGCTAGAGGAATAAATAATAGCAATGATTGGCGGTTACCAAGTAAAATGAAAATGAAACGAATGAATGAGAGGAAACGTTTAAGAAAATATATGGAAACAGAAAAAGGGCTGGATCTTTTGGGGATTTTTTTGGAGGAGGAAGGCATACCGTTGGGCCGATTTTCACCATTTGGATGCCAACTTTGGGCATTTTTTTTTGCATTGTAATGGAATATTGAATATCTTTTTGCAGCAATTAATTGGAAATGTCTCAAGTTTTATGCATTTTTTATGGTTAACTTGATTTCGTTTTCAGTTTATTGCACCCTTTTCCTTTGAAGCTCGCACCGTATTAGATGTTGATTGCACTAAGTCGGGTCACTCTAATACTGGTTTTATGCAGAATACTAATGCTTGTAGGTTTTGTGGAGAAATTCGGGGTTGCAACATTTCTGTTTTTCATTTTTTTTTTTATTTTTTTTTTCTAACTTTCTTTTTGCTATTTTTTTTTTAATTTTTAGAGATTAAAATAAAAATAAAAAAATTAAAATGATAAAAATAATTACATGGTTGTGAAGAATGATGTAAAATCTATCATACACAATAGATTCGGATTCATTCCGAGGTAATTTCAATTTTATACAAATTTTTGAAAATGGTTGTTTGATGCAGATTTTATAATTTCGGAATTTCATTTTTTCACATTTTGGAGTCAAATCAGATTTTTTCAGCTTCATATTTTTTTATTTGCAAGCATAAAATAAACTTTCCTTCATGAAAATTTCAATTTCATCGAAGGGGGTTAATTTTATGGCATTTCATAAGCTATCTTTTTTGGGGCCATAAATGCACCTATCTTTATGAAAATTTCAATTTCATTAAAGAGAGGTGATTTTATATGTTATTTACATTAAAAGGCTATTGTTTTAACACATTAAATTATTATTCTTTATGAAAATTATTTCATTAAAGAAAGATAATTAAATGACATTTTAAAGCCTATATTTCAAGGCTATAAATTATTATCTCTTTGTGAAAATTGATTTCACCAAAGAGGAATAATTTATTATTCATATCAAAGGCTATCTTTATCTTCATGATAAGAAGCTACATTTAAGGAGCCTATTCATCATTTCGGATTCACATTCATAGATAGATTTTAATCTTTACTTTCATGTTTAAAGAAGGATTTAATGCAAGGTAAAGCTTGATTAAAACCCACTTAATAAGAGAAGATAAAATCTACCTTAAAATCCTCAAGATAAAAGGAACTAAGGCACTACATCATGGTCATATGAGGGCCAATTCACATTTATTTTTATTTTGGTTTCATGAACAATCATTAAAGTAGCATGGTAAAATAAACCAACATTGCCCCTTGTTTACAGTTACTTGCAATCACTAAGGTGTTCCAAGCATTTAAATTGATATATTTTTATTTGAGATTACTAATACACATATGCAAATGCTAATATAGCGGAGACCTTGGAGAAATTGTTTGTTTAATTTCTTTGCAAGAGAGGGTTTTGGAGATCCAAACCCTAAGGGAGAGTGTAATTTCACAATTGGGTAAAATTAACACTCAACATTTTGGTGCTAGAAGGAGGGCCTGAATTGGTTTACTTTATTTTATTTATGTTAAGCAATTCATGAATTGGTATTCATTGATCTAACGCTTTTGGATTGTTCATAACAGGAATAATGTGATTTGATATAATTTTGAAAGTTTTGAATTGCTAAATATTTCAAGTTCATTTGATTAGCATCTTTGGTTTCCTCTAACACTCAACACTTTGGGAGCTAGGAGGATTTGAATTAATTTATTTTATTGCTATTTAGATGCTAAATTGTTCATGTTACTTGAAATATTTATTTACAAAACATTGGTCTTGACTAACGAGGTTTTGTTTCCATATGATTACTTTCATTGATTCTAACATTCTCTATTTTTGATGATGCATTAATGCTAACATGTTGTAAATTTGAGAATGTTCTTCAATTTCATGGTTTAATGGATACATATCTCTTGGTTGATGCTAACATGATGATTCATATGTTGTATATTTGATATTGGTTAGTCATTTTATGCTTATTTGTAAGAAATATTTATTTGACTAACAAATTGGTTTTGAAGTTATTCTTTGAGTTTCACTAATGGCTACAAATACTGGAAAGTGGTATGGGGTGCATGGTAATCCTTTGAACATTAGTGGAGATGCTCATGACTTACCCAAGAACATAGAGAAACTTTTGCCCAAGTTTAAGCACAATGGCACAACATTAGCCGAGGAGCACATTCAGTCTTATGTGGATATCCTAGTTAGATGGAATGTTGAACATGAGGATGTGGCATGTAGATTGTTTCCTGGGAGCCTAGATGAGGTGGCATATGATTGGTACATCAATTTACCCATAGGCTCTATTACATCTTGGGCCCAATTGGAAACTGCTTTTATCAATCAATTTAGGTTGCTCATTGATCCTGTCATGATTTATCAACAATTTGCTTCTTGCAAGAAGGAGCCTAATGAGCCAGTGAGAACATTCAACATGAGATTTCGAAAGCTCTATGCAAGATTGATTGCTCCCCATACTATTGAGGAGAGTGGTGCTCTTCAAATATACTTTGGGGCATTGGATCCCTTGCTTGCCATGTTCACTAGGACAAATCCTTTGGTTACTAATCTTGCCTCGACCTACATGGAAGCTATGATTGTAGATCAACAATTAAGGCCACAAGGTTATGGGATGGAGCAATTGCCTATGGTAGGACAACTAGGGGCTTGCAATCAAACCTCGATGGTAAATCAAGCATGGGCACAACAAAATTTGATATCAAACATTTTGCCCCACAATCAATTTTACCCTACCATACCTACGTATGCTCCCACATGTGCTTATACGAGTACTTCTATCCATCCAACTACTCCATCATGGTTAGAGAATCATGGGGTCACTCATGGAGCCATTACAACAAGTGTTCAGGCTTTGTCTGTTGATATCAATCCAACTAATCCTACTACTTCTACCACTCAACCCAACAAGCTTGTATCAGAAGTAAAAGAGCAAAAGAAGGTGGTTAAGAAGTTAAGTAGAGATGTGGTTCCATCACAAAAATGAGCACATCAATGTATGCATCCAAATCATCCTAGGAAGAAAATTCATAATGCTAATCTTAATGATATTTCATGTTATGTTCCTTCAGGTGATAGAAGAGACTTTGATGTGACTTACATTGAAGTAAATGCCTATTCAGAATGTCTTGAAGAGCATGAAGATTTTGGAGAAGAAATTCTATGGATGGGTAACAAGAAGTTGGAACCAAAAGATCAACATTTTGTTTCAGAAAGAAAAGATCTAGAATCATTACCCACAAATGAGGATTGGGATGAACAAACCTATGAGGATATGAGTTGGTCATGTGTACTCGCAAAGGAAGATTGGAGTGACTATATGGAGCAAGATGTAAAAATTGATCCCCTTATAGAAGCTCCTAAGCCATCAAAAGTGGTTGAAAGTGAACTTGAAAGAGAATCAATAAATGCATTTGAAGACATAACAAAATTTCACCACTTGTTCTCGGAAGATACTTTGAATGATATTGTTGAAACTGATGGCCAAGAAGATCTACACCTTCCAAATTGTGATAAAATTGAATCATGGGTTACCAATTTGGATTATGATAGCCTCACAAATTTGAATTCAAGAAATAACCCACTTTTGGAAATAATTGAACCATCTAGGGAAGGTGAAGATGAATTGGATGAGAAACATGTTGATGAATCGAAAGATGATGAAGAAGTACTTGAGCGTCACAACTTGGTTTTGGAAGATGATTACTATGATTCTTGGAAGAAATGGGAAGAATATGCTCACTCTAAATCTTCTAATGAACTTTTTGTGTCAATTGATATGCAGGATAATAGGAGTGTTTTCTCGCATGAGGATATTATAAATCCTGTACAACCTGAGGAAGTTTTGGAAGAAGAATCGAAATCTAATCAAGTTTTGGAAAATGATACAACCATGAATCAAGAAGGAGAATCATTTGATTTGGGTTCCTTTGAGGGAAAAGAAATTGAAAATCTTGATCCACTTACTTGTTCTACAATGTCTATGCCATTTCAAAATGGGGAAATTTCAGAACCGAAATGGTTTGGGTTTGATATCACTGATGATCCAATTGAAAATATCACGTTATCTACAACAACCCAAGTGATTGATCATAGGGATGTGTTAATTGACCCACCCCTAGATAGACAAGACTTATGGTTTGAAAGTGATGGACATGTTTTTAATTGGGTACCTAAGTTTGGTGTCTTTGATAAACAGGTCATGGAGAAAGAACAAATGCTACATGATGATGATGATGAATGTCATGAGGAAAAAGAGGAAGTTTCAAATCCTCTCCAAGTAATGGTAAATGGAAAAGTGCCAAAGGTAAAATCTCACCTTTTAGGTTCCACCATTCGAAATGCAAGTGAAGGTTTGTCTAATGGATTGATGGATTTAAATACTATCAATGATGAAATGTTATTTGTGGTTGATAAAGAATTTGACTTAATTTCTCCTCACACCACTAATGATATTGTTTTATTGAATGAAAATGAAGTTGGTATGCTTGAAGTGTTAAATCAAGTTCATAATCAATTAGTAACAGAATCTAGGATAAAAGCTTATGATGATGCTCATTTAATAAATATCCTAGGTGCTTGCAAATGGTTACATGAATTTGATTGGTCTACAGATTTGAAAAATGATTTGGCTTTAAAATTTGTAGAAATAGGTTCATATTTGCAAGATCTCATATCTAAAAATGAAAGCTTATTTCTACACCATAAATGGAATTGTGAAATTGACATCTTAAAGAATAAACATGAAAGAATTGAAGATCAATTATTGTATAATCAACTTGAGAACTTGAAACTCCACCATAAGATTATTAATGGAACTAAATCAAATTGGTATGGTGAGAGGGGTAAGATGAAGATTGTTGCATTGTTTGACCTAATCTTGTTTTTGTTGGGTTCCTACAAAGTTTGGCATGCGTATCACGTTATATGTCTCTTGAAATGTTCTAATCATGTTTGGGATCCTGGAAAGTGATAGTTCAAATTTTTGCACCATCTTGTACCATATTGTACATTTGTATATAGTTTTGGTTTTCATGTTTTGATTTTGGGTTTGGATTTAGTTTTGGTTTGTGTTTTTAGTTTTGTGTGTTAGGTTGTTCCCTTGTTTTGAGGTGATGTTTTGTGGTCGCTAACTTTTGGTCTCTGGCCCATTTGCATGTTTCTTTGCTTAGTAGGGGGAGCACCTGATTTGAAAAACTGATGAACCCGAGAAAAGGGGGATGAGTTATTTGGTGATCATGCTCAGATGTTGGGACTAAAATGGTGGAAAGTGGAACAATGAAAGATTAGCCCAAGCTCCACATGGGACCCACACACACATTAAATGGTGTTTCTAAAAGTAAGAAGGATGAAGTTGTCTTGATTATGCAACCCTAGGCAAAAATCTAAAATGCTCCACTTTGGCTTTCTAACCTAGTGAGACTTGATGCTTTTGCAAGAGTTCCATTAGTATAAGCGATGCAATAGATTTTTTGAAGTCTATCATCTAGTTCAGGAAAACTCCACCGGGGCTATAGATGCCTGACTGGTTGTGGGGCCCTAGCTAGGCAAAGCTTGATACTTAGAAAGAGAGAAAAAAAGAGAGAAAAAAAGAGAAAAAAAAGAAAAAAAAAGAAAGAGAAAGTGAGAACGAGCGTTAGAAATCTTGACACACCTAGGATAGATGGGCTTTGCAAAGCATTAAGCGAACACACGGGTGAGTTAGATAAACCTCACCGGGGCTATAGATGCCTGACTAGCAGTGGGGCTCTATCTGTAAAAGTCTTCACTTCGTGAGTTGTACTTCATAGCCTAATGCAGAAAGGGATGATGGAATCTGGAGGATTTTCAGAAATGCAGGAAATGAATCACTTTTGCACACACTGAGCAAAGGCAGATGGATTAGTTGTTTTCATTCTTAAGTTATTTACCCCCACCTTCTTGGGACATTGCTAAATTATTATGTCTCGCTAATCTTGCATGTTTTCGTTTCAAGTTGGGTTCTTACCGAAATGCTCAGGAGCATTTCCCAGCAGAGTCACCATTTGTTGTGGCCATTCCACAACTAGCCCCAATAATTGGGGACCCACCTTTTAATTTTTGTGTTTGGGTGTTTTTGTTTCATTTTGAGTGTCTAGTGGATTGGTTAGGTTCCTCCTTGTTTTTTTATTGTTTTGGTTAATTTTAATGTTTTGAATTAAATCAATTCAAACATTTAAAATTAATTAAATCAAATTTAAAATAAAAGAGAAAGCAAGTAAAATAAAATTAAATTAAATAAAGTTTTTTGAATTTAAAAAAAAAAACAAGTTTATATATATATATATATATATAAATAAATAAAAAAATTAAAAAGTGAAAAGATTATATATATATATATATATATATAAAAATAAATAAAGTAAAAACAATAAAATATAAATAAAAAGAAAAAGTAGTGAATGAAGCCATGGTGCTTCATTCACCACGTTTTAGTTCACGTTTTTAAATAGTTTAAATTTAATATTCTTTTTTCTTTTTGTTTCTTTTTTTAAAATAGTTTAACTTTATGCTTTTAGTATAGTTTATTTTGTTTGTTTTAAAGTTTTTTTTTTTTAAGGCTAATAGTTTAAATTTAGTATTCTTTTTTCTTTTTGTTTCTTTTTTTAAATAGTTTAACTTTGTGCTTTTAGTATAATTTATTTTATTTTTTTTTTTGTTTATTTTAAAAAAGGCTAATTCACGTGTTTGTTTTATGTGCAGGTAAGAATAATCCAAGTGGTGGCTAAAATATATGAAATAAAATAGAAACAGGTTATAAAAGATGAAACATGAGATTAGAAGAAAAGGAATAAAAGAGAAAGTAAATGAAATGAAAACTTGTTGAGGACAAAATAGAAACCAAAGAAAAGACAGAACCAGAGACATGAAAATGAAGGGTTTGATGGAAAACAAACGGAGGAAAGAAATGAAGTCGAAACAAATCAAAATGAAAAGCCACGTAATGGAGAATACAAGGAACAGAAAATGAAATGGAAATCCAGGAAGGAGAGGAAAGGTTTTTCATGGTTTCAAATATCTCTTGGAAACAGGAACCTAGGGTTGGATCTTTTGGGGATTTTTCGGAGGAGGAAGGCATACCGCTGGGCCGATTTTCACCATTTGGATGCCAACTTTGGGCATTTTTTTTTGCATTGTAATGGAATATTGAATATCTTTTTGCAGCAATTAATTGGAAATGTCTCAAGTTTTATGCATTTTTTATGGTTAACTTGATTTCATTTTCAGTTTATTGCACCCTTTTCCTTTGAAGCTCGCATCGTATTAGATGTTGATTGCACTAAGTCGGGTCACTCTAATACTAGTTTTATGCAGAATACTAATGCTTGTAGGGTCTGTGGAGAAATTCGGGGTTGCAACATTTCTGTTTTTCATTTTTTTTTTTCTAACTTTCTTTTTGCTAATTTTTTTAATTTTTCAGAGATTAAAATAAAAATAAAAAAAATTAAAATGATAAAAATAATTACATGGCTGTGAAGAATGATGTAAAATCTATCATACGCAATAGATTCGGATTCATTCCGAGGTAATTTCAATTTTATACAAATTTTTGAAAATGGTTGTTTGATGCAGATTTTACAATTTCGGAATTTCATTTTTTCACATTTTGGAGTCAAATCAGATTTTTTCAGCTTCATATTTTTTTACTTGCAAGCATAAAATAAACTTTCCTTCATGAAAATTTCAATTTCATCGAAGGGGGTTAATTTTATGGCATTTCATAAGCTATCTTTTTTGGGGCCATAAATGCACCTATCTTTATGAAAATTTCAATTTCATTAAAGAGAGGTGATTTTATATGTTACATTAAAAGGCTATTGTTTTAACACATTAAATTATTATTCTTTATGAAAATTATTTCATTAAAGAAAGATAATTAAATGACATTTTAAAGCCTATATTTCAAGGCTATAAATTATTATCTCTTTGTGAAAATTGATTTCACCAAAGAGGAATAATTTATTATTCATATCAAAGGCTATCTTTATCTTCATGATAAGAAGCTACATTTAAGGAGCCTATTCATCATTTCGGATTCACATTCATAGATAGATTTTAATCTTTACTTTCATGTTTAAAGAAGGATTTAATGCAAGGTAAAGCTTGATTAAAACCCACTTAATAAGAGAAGATAAAATCTACCTTAAAATCCTCAAGATAAAAGGAACTAAGGCACTACATCGTGGTCATATGAGGGCCAATTCACATTTATTTTTTATTTTGGTTTCATGAACAATCATTAAAGTAGCATGGTAAAATAAACCAACATATGCCCCTTGTTTACAGTTACTTGCAATCACTAAGGTGTTCCAAGCATTGAATTGATATATTTTTATTTGAGATTACTAATACACATATGCAAATGCTAATATAGCGGAGACCTTGGAGAAGTTGTTTTTTTTAACTTCTTTGCAAGAGAGGGTTTTGGAGATCCAAACCCTAAGGGAGAGTGTAATTTCACAATTGGGTAAAATTAACACTCAATAGGTAGATTTGAGATAGAGTTTAGTGTAGATTTGAGGTAGAGTTAGAGCCGATTTATGGTAGACTTGGGATAGATTTTGGTGTAAATTTGAAGTAGAATTGAGAGTAAACATTGGAGTTGACAAAGAAAATAGGAAAAAGGTTCTCTAATGGATAAAGGTCCATTAGCCAGTGCAGCGGGGATAGAGGTCTCCTATGGAGAGATATCCACAAGCCAGAGTAGTGGGGGAAGAAGTCTTCTAGAAGATCACAAGCTAGAGCAAATGGGATAGAGTTCTTCTTTGGAAAGAGATCCATGAACCAGATCAAGGGGAAGGAGTTCTCCTATAGAGAGAGATCCATAAAATAGAGCAAGATGAAGTTCTCCTATGGAGAGAGATCCATGAACCAAAGTAAGGGGAAAGAGTTCTCCTATGGAGTGAGGTCTGTGAACCATCTAGGGAGATAAAGTTCTTCTGTGGAGAGAGATCCATGAACTAGTTGAGGAGATAGAGTTCTCTTGGATCAAGTTTAACAAATAAAAAAAAATGGGAAAGAGACCCACAAATCAGAACATAGGGAATTTGTGTCTCTTTTGGACAAAGGTCCATAAACATTGTAATAGGGAATTAATTCCAAAGATATTTTTTGAGAAAATTTAGAAGAAATATTTTCTCCATGGAGTAGCCCACATTGGGTGAACCACATTAAATTTGTGTCTCTACTGTGTGTAATGATTTATGCTTTGATTTAATTACTGCTATTTATATTGCCATTGATAATATTAGATAATATTGTTTGGGAAAGAAAAATAGAATTTGGCCTTATACTGTTCACCCCCCCCTCTTATTATAAGTTTATGTTCTTCAATAGGTATCAGAGTGGGTTCCTTCGAAAGAGTCTAACAAATTGAAGGAAGAGTTTATAGGAACACATATGATATCTTAGAATGGATATTCATCAAATAAGGCACCATTATTCTATGGGAATAATTATTCTTTCTGGAGCATAAGAATTAGGACTTACTTGATGACACAAGGATATGAGACATGGCAAGCAGTTGAGGATGGTTTCACATCTACAACTAATCCTCCCACAAATAAATATGGTAAGCTCCTACATGTGAATAATGCTAAGGCTATGAATGCAATATTAAGTGGATTATGTGAAGCAGAATTTGTGAAAGTTATGCATTACAAATCATAAAAATAGATATGGGAAAGATTGAAGCAAACATATGAGGGAGATAAAAATATCAAGATGGAAAAATTGCAAAATCACAAGAAAAGGTTTGAATATTTGAAGATGGAAGATGAGGAAGACATTACTACATACTTAATTCATGTGGATGAGGTTGTTAATACCATGCGTGGACTTGGATTTGAAATTGAAGACTCTAGTGTTGCTCAAAAGGTTTTAAAGTCACTCCTTATGAGGTATGATGGAAACGATTCAACTATAGAAGAGATGAGAGATATTGAAAAATTGACTATGGATGAGTTACATGGAATTATCATAGCTTATGAGACGAGAATATTAAAGGATCCTAATTCCAAGAAAGAGGTAGCCTTCAAAGCAATAAATAAAATAAAATATAAGAATAATAATCAAGTGGTGAATCAACCAGTGATTATGAAGCTAACTACGGTAGAAGAAACAAGGACTCAAGAAAGCACAAAGGTATGAAAACAGTGAAATATTTTAATTATGGTAATTTTGGTAATTTTGGTCACTATGCATCTAATTGTCTAGAATATGGAAGTAGTAGCAGTGAAGAGAAACAAGATCATAAGAAAAAGGAAGCAAAAAAATACAGGTATGAAAAAAAAAAAATTATGGACAAGGCAATCATGAAACTATTTTTTTTCAAAGGCACAAGAAGAGTTTCTATGTTGATAAGGAAAGAAAGGTTTCAAGTGATAATGACGAAAGACCCTCAGCTAGTGAAGAATAAGAAATTATATTTTTGATAATAGAAGAGGAAGAAAATGCTCCTGCTGAAGACAAATATGGAAAGTATGAAGATGCTCTTGAAGACAAAGAAGTAGAGAAAGATTTAGAAAAGGAAGAGGAAGACACAATAGATCTAGAAGTAGAACTTATTATTGCTCTTAAATTATTGAAAAATTTTAGAAATCATAATTCAATATTCAGGGCTCAAGTTCAAGAATGTGATGAAGAAAAGGAAAATATTATACAAGACCTACCAAACTCAATAACTAAGACAAGAATATTTAAAGAAAAGTTAGAGGCAAAAGTCTTAGAATGTGAAATATGGGAACATGAGGTAGTTTCACTAAGGATGGAGATGAAATATTATAAGGACAATCTCCACAATTTTGGATAATATTATCAACGCACAAAGACCTTCATCTATCAAAACAATACTTGGTTTTGAAGAAGGATAGGGGAAACAAGAAGAAGGATCAAGCTCAAGCTCAAAAAAGGAAGAAGGTTCAGAGGAAGTGAGTGATGAAGAAATTATGACTTACGGGGATAAGTTGAATAATAGAAGTTTCACTAAGAAAGGAAATAATGCACAAACAAGAAATAGGGATCATCACAAAGAAGAAAGGACTAAGATACCAATGATCTCAAGATAAGGTTTCTTCAAAGAATTTTTTTTTCATGTAATCGATTTGGTCACAAGGTTATGCATTGCAGGGTTCATGGAAAGAAGAAATATAGTTTTACTAAAAGGAACTTCAAATATGGACATTCCTTTCAAGGGTATTGCTACTCTTGTAATCGATTTGGTCATAAAGCAATTCAATACAGGGTTCATGATAGAAATGATTATGGCTTCACCAGGAGGAACTTCAAGATATTTGCACCTTCTAAGAACCACAACATTAAGTGTTATAAGTGCAATAATTTTGGGCATAATGCCAAGTGGTGTAGAATAAAGTTTCTAGAGCTTCTAGATACAAGCAGGAATAGGGACACTCAAAAGGATCAAAAGGGTAAATTGAGAAAGAAGGTTGGCAAAGGAAAAGATCATTGTATGCTAGGAATAGATATACTCCCACCCCAAAATTAATCACCTCAAGGAAAGGAGTTGGGGAGGGGGCTGAGCTAAGAGTATTATATTTATCCCAAAATGAGTACCTTTGCCATTGATGTCAAAGGGGGAGATATTTTAGTAAGGGGGAGAGCATTCAATCAGGGGGGACATTTTCTTAGGGGGAACAAGTTTGGAATCCTCTGGTTGAAAAAGTGTTTTAGAAAAGGGTTGCCATAAATGACAAAGGGGGATATTGTTGGAAATTTTGAGTATATTGTTGTCATTGATATCAAATATTTGAGATCATAGGTTTATGACATTGTTTGTCATTGATAACTTGGCATGGCAAACAGACAAGATTTATAAGTTGGTTAAAATGCAAGGCAAAGATCATTCTCAAGGCAAGGAAATTAACAAAAAGAAAGGGTTAAAATATTTATATTTTAATCCCAAGAGGTTTGGGACAAAGCTCCAAGTGGTTGGTTAAAAGGTTGAAGGTCCTGGTTTAAAAATCCTAAAGGAAGCAAGTGACTAAGGCTCAAAAATAAAATAATATTATAATAGTTTTATATTATAATATTAAATTTAAAAGGTTAGAGCCTAAAGTTAAATTATAAAATAATTATAATATTTTATATTATATTATTTTATAACCCAATATGGGTTTTGGTACCATATTTGAAAATAATTTTAAAATTCTTAAAAGCACCAACATATGAAGCATGGACGAAAATCCATATTGATATGGATAATTTTTCTAGCCCTAAGGTTGTAATTTGATCGACGTTTCAGTTGTTCATGTGTAATTTATTTGATTTATCGACATGCACAATCCTGAGATGAAGAAGATGAATTATTATTTTAAAAAGGAAAAAGGGATTTAGAAGTGTATAAGTAGAATATCATGTGATCTTATCTTGAACCAGGAAAATGGCCTAGTAGAAGTACCCAGTGTTAAGGTGCAGGCAGATAGTAGGTCGTGAGTTTGATTTCGGGCTGTGACAGTTTTGAAAAGACTTTTGTTGAAAAGGAAGATTGCACGAAATTCAAAGTATGAATCATGTATATTCATTTTTTGTGTGGGCGGTTGGCCTAGAAGCAGCCCCAAAAGTGTGAGCACATTGGAAGGTAGGAGGTACTATGGTCGAGTCTCACCCGCAGTAGTTTTAGTAAGCAAAAGATTTAAATTTTTCTTAATGCCTAAGGTTGATTTTTTAGGTGCTTAAGGTTGAGTTGTTAGACACTTAAGGCATGTTTGATTGTTTGAGCGCCATTGTACATATGGAGTTATAAGGGAAATATATTTTTTATTTATTGCCATTGTTTAGAAGAAAAATATAATGAAGAGTGTATTTTCTAAAGTGTTATTTTGTGGAGTAATAAGGAAATTATTGGTAAATGTTTTGAGAGTGTTTGTTGATATTTTAAGTGGAATATAAAAGGTGTAGAATGTACCTTTATTTTTTGTAATATTTGATTCAATTTTTAAGGACTTGGTTCATGAATTAATGTTTTATTTTGAGAAACCAAAGAGGTATAGAGTATTGGTTTGGAATAAATTATGCACACATTTTGAGGAGGTTTTCTAACTCATAAAAAGGTGTTGTGCTAACCCTTTTATAGTTGCAAAATATATTGTGTGTGAGACAAATTTTTGAAGATATATCTCCATAAGAGCAAGAAAAGAGGTATGGGCATATCATTCCTTGTTTAAAATGTTTATTGAAGTGAATGTTTTGAAACATAAGGTGGAGTGAAAAGGATTGTTTAATAAGCATTGTTGGAAATATTTGAGTGAGGATTTTGTGCTTCATTGTTGAATGTTTTGGAAAAATTTGGGATAGAGTTTGAGAGCAAGTGTGTTTCTATTATTGAAAGTGATTAAGACATTTATGCTATAAATTGTGAACTACTTGTCCTAGATTTGAAGACAAGTAAGTGCATCTTTGTGAAGCCTTTTGAACATTTTTTTGTGAGATATTGATTGAAATTGAGGAAGTGATTGAGATCAATTTTGTGAAGGGAAATTATTCATTTGTGTGATTAATATTTTAGAGAAAATTTGTAAGAAGAATAGGTCAGTTTTGTGAAACAAGTTTTTATTTGATTTGAAAGGGATTTTTCAAGTGATAGAGAGTGTTAATTGAGTATAATATTTGTGAGTGTGAAACATATTGAGTTTTTGATAGGGCATATCATTCTCTATATGTTCCTAAGTTTAAATAAATTCTAAGTAGAATTTGTATTTGTGAAGATAGTTTTCTAAAAGATATTTAAGTTGTGTTTTGTATGCAATATTTGGAGTTATTTGAGTAGGTTTTGTGAGCAACATTGAAGACAGATTTGAGTAAGTCTTTGAGAAGGTTTGAGGCTAGAATTGAGCAAGTCTTTGAGAAGGCTTGAGGATAGATATGAGGAAGTATTTTGAGAAGGGTTGAAGGCAGACTTGAGCAAGTCTTGTGATGACTTGAAATAACATTGAGAGCAATTTTGATTACTAATTTTTTCAAGCTTTGTATTAAGGCTTGGGGTAAATTTGAGACAGAGTTTGGTGCATATTTGAGGTAGATTTAGATCATGTTTGTGCTAGACTTGGGATAGAATTTGGTACATATTTGAGATATAATTGAGAGTATATGTTGGAGGTGACAAAGCAAAGAGGACATAGGTCTCTAGTGGATAGAGGTCCATTAGCTAGTGTAGTGGGGATAGAGGTCCATTAGCCAGTGTAGTGGGGATAGAGGTATCCTATGGAGAGAGATCCACAATATAGAGTAGTGGGGAAAGAATTATTCTAGAATATCATCAACCAGATTAGAGGGGATAAAGTTCTCATATGGAGAGAGATCCACAAACCAGATCAAGGGGAAGGAGTTCTCCTATGGAGAGAAATACATGAACCAGATCAAGGGGAAGGAGTTATCCTATGGAGAGAGATCCATGAACCAGAGAAAAGAGAAAGAGTTCTCCTATGGAGTGAGATCTATGAACCAGTTGGGGAGATAGATTTATTCTATGGAGAGATATCCATGAACCAATTGAGGATATAGAGTTCTCCTAGATCAAGTTCCATGAATCATAGAAAATGCGAAAGAGTTCTCCTATGGAGAGATATCCACAAATCAGAGCATAGGGGGTTGGTGTCTCCTTTGGACAAATGTCCATAAACATTGTAAAATGGAATTTATTCCCAAAATATTTATTGAGAAAATTTAGAAGAAATATTTTCTCCATGGAGTAGCCCATATTGGGTGAACCACATTAAATTTGTGCCTCTCTTGTGTGTGATGACTTGTGCTTTTATTTTATTACTACTATTGATAATATTTGATAATATTGTTTGGGAAATAAAAGTAAAATTTGATCTTATACTGTTCACCCCTCCTCTCAATATAACCATGTGTTCTTCAATTGGGTTCTCCTAACCTATGGTTATGGTTGACTTGGCTACCACTAATGTTTATTCCTCTTTGGTAATTCTACTTAGTCCTATTCTAGTCATCGTGGGGGCACCTCCTATAGTGCATTCTCCCCCTAAGCTAGAGATGGTGAATGTTCCCCTTATGGTTGTCATTATCTCTAGTTGAACCTATGTCTAGGTCAATATTGATAGGACTATACCCCTATACTCCTACTCTATGGTGTGTTGAGTGGCCTCGTAAAGTGCTAGCTAAACATGTTGACTCATAACTTGGTATCTCTATACTAGAACTAGTGGGGAGATCCTTGAGGGTACAATGCCTTTGTATCATCTTCGATACTCGATAAACACCCCAAATTCATCCACCTCTAGATCCACATATAGTGGGTCATATAGGTCCTCCTCTACCCATTTTCTTATGTTAGGATCCCCTCCAAATCTTGATGGGTCCCTTAAAACCCACCTATACTAGTAGTCACCCAAGTTTTGTATCTCATAGAAGAAACCAAACTATTATTGTACTTGGTCAAATCTAAAGAGCTATAGATCTACCCTCTCTATAGAGATCTACATGACCCTCCTCATCTAATTCAGCTCCACATGCTTTCTCTATATTGGGTGTAGATTCAAACCCCACTAGATAAGCCTCTGCTCACGTAGCTCATCTATCACCTGCCTTCCTAGTGGTAAGTTCCTGGCACATGTCCTATAGACTCACTCAAAGCTCTTAGACCATCTATATATTGTTGGTCACTTTAGGTTGGTCAATGGTCCTGGTAGTGTGTACGATATCTTGACCACTATGTTCTCCTAGGACCACACCTAGAGCAAGGTAATGAAGACCAATCGTATATGTCATTTGTACATGATATTGTACAATATCCTATACAAATGGACTAGCACATATGGACACCATGCAAACCACACCTAATGGCCCTACATTTCTACCACTACTATCGCCAGTGACCATAGTAGGTATCGCCTACTAGCATGACATAATAAGAATCCTACCACCACTCCATAGAGTATGGTTATAAAAGCATCAACACCATAGCATCCCACCAACTCATGGATCAATATTCCATGCTCTTGGATCTAGTCAGTCAAACCCCTTGACAATATTTACAATATTGCATGCTACCTTTGGGGTCTATAAACTACCCTCCCTCTAATGGGGATGTGCAAGTTATTCCACATGTCCTCTAGTGTGATGATCATATCCCTTGTAGGTAGTTGGAAGGTAGATGACTCTAGATACCACCTTTCTATTAGAACTATCAACAATGCTCTGTCTGCCTCAACCTGGGATATATCTGGTAGGTGATGTATATTTTCTACCTCTAGCATGTCCCTCTCTACCTATAATAGGCCCTCTAGTTCCTCCTCTAAGGAACTCAGTTACCACTCTCAACTCTCAAGTACATTACAACAAAAAAATAACAAAGTTTTAATTAGTTCTACATGTAAAACCTATAAATAAATAAATAATATAATAGAAAAATATAAAAAATATGGTCTTTTCACACACAACAACAAAAGAGCAATATATAAACACCAGATTTTTCTTGTCTTGGCCACTTTTCTCTTTCTTTCTTATTTTTTTCTCTTTTATTATTTGTTTTCACTTTGCCAAAATTGTGCACTATCCTCTTGGGGCATGATTTCACTTTTCCCTCTTCTTTTGAAATTGTGCCCCATAATTGTGGGGCATGATTTCATGAAATCATACCCTACATTTCTAAGGTATTATTTATATCACCACAGTGATCCAACCAAAATTATGGTTGACCCCCAAAATTGTGCTAGGGTCACATTTGACAATTTCTTCTAAAAGACAAAAAATAATGAAAAAAGCTAAAATTCCTAATTTAGCCTAGTCTAGAGGAAGGATTTTAGTTCTTATCCACACTTGCTTCACTGATACACCAACCTTACCTCTCATAATGACTAAATGGTATGTCGATAACACCATTAATGTTTTTATATAGAGCTCTTCTTCTTCTCTCTTTTGCATGGTGAAAATAAATTATGGGTTTCACCCTTTTTTGCCTTTTATTCTTCCTTTTATTTTTTCTCTCTTGTCTTTGGCACCCTCTTTGCTTTTTTTCGCTTTTATTATTTCTATGTCAACATTTTTAAGTTTCTTGAGGAATTTTGCATTCCTTCTGAAACTCGAGGGGGAACCCTAGCCTGAGAGGCATTAAAGTCCCTAATGCCTCATTTGACATGTAAAATACTTAAGTGTCTAAAATGACATTGTTTTTGCACCACCCATTTTCTAAACTAGCTACCCCTTTTTGTTCACCGTCTCCCACCCATAGGTGTCTACACATTTCTTTGAATAATTTGTTAGGCCATAAATTCATCAAAGAGGGGTAAAATGTAGACATGGAAAATTGACCCACCCAAGTGAGTCAATCTTCCTAGAACCCTTGGGAGGGCCCTCAAACTTGTCCAAACACAAGTTTTGGCCTCCTCCCCCCTTGTTCCATATTTTTTTAAGATTTTTCTAAGTCAAAATCAATCCTTATGGGGCACAATTTTGGCAAGTTAGGTTTTTCTTTTACAAAACCCTATTTTTTGGACCAATCCTCAAGACGTCAACCCTCCCTTAAAATTTCCCACTCTTTTTATCTCCAAACTTCTTATAAATAAATGGCTTTGAATCCTCTTTTGCTAACTAGGTGTCTTGAAAATCAATTTATGATATTCAAGGAAGTGTGATTTCAAGTGTTCTTTATTTTGGTAAGCAAGTCTTCTAACAAGATCAAGTGTTCTCTAGTGTTCTGCTATTGCCCTATTGCTAATTTGTTGCTCTTGGTGGACAATTGTGGAATACTTTATGAGGAATCTATCATTTTGTGGAGTACTTCACCCTTTTGTGTGTTATTTCACAACCACTAAGTTTATTATTTCATTGGGTTACTTCTAAAATCATTTATTCTGCATTTTGTGTTTGAAATTTATATCCATTCATTATTTTACACTTTTATCCTAAAATTGTGGTCACCTCTTACAAGGCATGATTTCTATAGAACCCAAAATCATACTCACTCCTTATGGGGTGCAATTTTGTTTTTGCCATGTTTAGGGGTAAGATTTTTCTCCTAAACCCTCATTTCCACTTGCATGTCCCATTTAGACTATAACATTATTATCTGCATCTTGTTTTTTGCACTATTTTATTTCATTACATCTTGTCTTGTTTTTTTCTAAAAAGGTCAACAATCACTTTTGCTTTTAAATGGTTAGATAAAAGGACCAAGGAGGTTTCATTTTTGTGCCTCCAATCCTAGTATTATGGTAGCCTAAGCAGAACCCCAAACACTAATCAAATTTTCTTAGATTTTGTAAAACTATTTTACAAGTTTTGAAGCTACTTGGATATTTAGGACACAAGTAAAAGCTGAGGTGAACAATAAAATTATATAAGTTTTCTAATATAATATCTTAGTTTATTTGTTGTTTACTTTATACCCATTTCTATTCAAAACCTAGATCATAAATAAAGGGATATAATTTGGTTATGTTTCTAGGCATTCAAAAGAGAAAAAACATATAGTTTGAATTCTAGGGTTAATTTTGTTTGTGCATTCTATTTAAACCCTTGCTAAAAATAAAAGGATATATTTTACAAGTTAGGATTTAGTGATAATTCAAAATCTAGAATCATTCTAGGGTAAGTCCTTGATTACTTGCATCAATTGTTTGCCTTGTATATCCTTTCATTTCTTATCTTAGATTATAGAAAGACCAAATATAGGCGATTTATCAAATATATACATCAAACACCTCACCCTAAAATTGGAGTTATTTCTAAAACCATTCCTAGTGAACCCTTCAATCTTAAATCCCATGAGTGTAGAGAATATAACACACCCCCACAGTCACCTGAGCTCCCAGTGGATCCAGTTAAGAATCATACATGATAGGGCAATTTTTTTCCTTTATATATAATTTTTTTATAAGTTAGAAGACAAGGTTTTGAAAGGGTACTTAAACCTTTTACGTCCCAACCATGAAGAGAGACAACAAAAGCATATAATAAATACAATTCAAGAACCATCCAAGTTCAAAATTAGAAGGGATCCTAGATGAAGAACTCAAGAGAGATAAAAGAGAAGACAACTACATAGAAAAAAATAATTGAAAAGGCCAAAAAGGGAAATAGGGATACAACACAAACCCACTAAATATTAATATTTATAGTCATACTTGTAAGGACTTCCCTCTTCGATATGGACCCACCATTGTTCAAGTTATTATTTATGTTTATCGGGATACAAACCACTTCATCAACATAATTTTTCAATAGGATGCTCAACCTATTCATGGAGAAAATTCAATAGCCCCCATATTGCTAATATGTCTAAAAAAACCCTATACAAAGATAAAAAAGTAGTTTTAATCATTTTTTCAATGCTTAGGATCCCCATAGTTTGATTTATCCATAGAAAAATAGAAATATTGAAGGTGCTCTCAAGATTGAAATGGGACTAGGAAAATCTAAAACTAGAGCTTTATTCATATGAAGGTAGAAATCCCATTACATATCATTTAGTTTATTAGAACCATTTATAAATAATATAGGGGTAGCAATCAAGTTGCATGAAAAATCCCATGCACATATGATGTTCCAAGACCATCTGAAAGTATGCTTGGAAATATGTGACCACCACCAATAATGATGAACCACCTTCAAATCATGATTGGCCTAGGGATACAACATGAATATTTTTTGAAATGCAATATTCATAAAATCACACCTTAACTTGGGGAAATACAATGTTATAATATCATGTGCTTGGAGGGACACAAAAGTAAACCAAATTAAAATTTTCATAGCAAACATCAGAACACTAGGTAAGTCACGATTATGCCCAGAAATCCCTTTCAACAAAAAAAGATGGCTAAAAACAAGGGAAAGAAAAGGAAACCATGAAAACCTTCTCATAAACCAATTACCAAAGGATAAACGATAATATATGACCGTATGGAAACTTATTATAAACCGATTTTGACTCCTTTGGAACAAACTTAGACTAGATATGTACAAGTAACTCCACATCAACTCGACTCAAAACCAACTCAAGACTAGCACAAATAGGAGTAGAGGACACTTAAGAATTTTTAAAGGAATAAATATAATTGAAGACAAAGGAAGGCCCCACCTCTCCCACTCATAATAGAAAAAATATAGACACTTGGACAGGTAGAGATGAAGAGTGAAAACCTTCATTATGAGGAGAAGACCAGATAGACATGACTCTTTCTAGTCCATAGTGACATTACCCAATTCCAAAGGAGGACCTTGACAAAATAAAATAAAAAAATGCAAATTTAAGTCTTTCCAAGAATAAAACTTTTTCCACTCCACTTGAAAATAGGAACAATCAGAAGGAGAGGATGTTTTCGCAGGACTACCCAAACTGTCAAACTTGTTTTGGCTATATTTCACTCATCTAAACTCATATTAAGGTGAAATGTTGGAGGTAGATGCTTGAAAAACCCTAAAATATCTACACCATGTTTTAGATCATTTGGAGCAACATAGATCCTAGTACATCCCTATGTGTGAACAAGATTTTTGGTAAGTGACTATGTGAGGGTTTTATTTGGTTTGAGCAATAATAGAGGTGATGGCAAGAGAAAAAGTGGTTTCAGGTGATAATATGGATTTAGGAGAGTGAGGGGAAGGTGGGAATATGAATTTTCAAATCTCTATAGGTGGATCTACCCCTCAAAACTCGTTAGAGATAGGCAATGCATGAAACAACAAGAAAGTAAGCCCCAATTTAGAACTGGATGGCATAGGGTTTTTAGGGAATGTAGAACCTTTTTAAGGAGAATACCATATAGAAAAAAGAGTGGAGCTTCCAATGATATTATTTATCCCTTGCTCACCTTTTCTAAAAAAGTGAAAGAGCTAGAGAAATATATTTCTAAAAAAAGCAATATCATCATCTTGCTTCCAAACGGTGAAGATCTAGTTATCCCTGATGAGACCATGACTAAATATCTTCTTCTTCAATCCCACACTCTGGTTGGGAAATTTATTAGAGACATACCTAACATGTATTACATATGGTGGTGGGATTTTTCTAAGTGGATAACCCTAGGTAACATGGATCCGGTTGCCCTGTCTCAGGTTTTTTGTATACACCTTAATAACCAACATGATGTCTCCCAAATTCTCATAAGTGGGCCCTAGTTTTATGGTTGGAAAATTATTTTTATATGGAAGTGGGGTGAATATTTCAACCTAAAAACTCAAAGTATTAACTACGCTCCTATATGGGTTCATATTTCCAATCTGCCTATCCAGTTTTGTCATGAAGATATCTTGCATGGTATTGCTAAATCCATAAAATAATTAGTATTTATTAATTCTATAACTAAAGCTCTGACTCGCATGATTCATGCAAGAATCTATGTTAATGCAAATTTATATTCTCATTTATTGACACATATTAACCTTGTCTAGGGCTTATATCATAGATGTGAGGATATTTAATATGAGAATAAGTCCAATTTTTGTATTGAGTGCCAAAATCAAGGTCCCCTTAAATCTTAGTACCCATCTCTCAAACCCTCTAAAGAAATGGCTAGCTTTAGGCCCCATGTTGAACATCTAGGTGATAGGTTCCAAGGAAAGCATAACCATATTGGGCCTTACCAAAAAATAATACGAGTTTGGCTATGCTTAAAGGGAAGCATGTTGTAGTTTTATATTTGGTGAATGACAAAGCTAAGGTTAGCTATCCCTTTTTTTACCCTAAAAAATTTGGTGTATTAGGTAATTTTTTTTATTTTTGAGTTTGCTCCCTTTGATGAAAACCTATTGAACAAGTCTATACCCCTTGGATTTGTCATTGTTGTCCAATGGGAAACCCACTACCTATCTAGATCTAGACCTTCCCATATTCCTTTTAAACCCCCACCTACTCCCGAAGGGCATATTAACATTTTTAGTCATACTCTTGTCAATACTGACTCTAAAAGTTTTAACCCTAACTTAGCCAAACCTGATTTCAGCCCTATCAACACCAGAAGTTACAAGAAAGCCTTTGTGGATATCGGTAGTGAGAAAAAAAAGGAAGACCTTCCATAAATGACCAAAAAAAGACTAAAATGGATAACACAATTTCCAATGGCATTCAAAAGACTTTTTTCTAGGACCTTTTTAGTTAGGATAAAGATTAATAAAAAGGATCCAAACCTCCCTTACAACAGTCAAAGGGAGGCAAATGTTTTTCCAAAATTTCTAAATGAAGATCCTCTCATGGAATGTGATAGGCCTCAATAGTGCTTCCAAGCATAGACTTACATGCACTTTGAGGAATACAGACCCACTATCATGATTATTCAAGAAAAAAAGATTGGCTAAAACAAAATCCAAAAAATTACTAAATCTATTTGGAAGAATAGCGATTTCAATTTTAGCCCTACTCAAGGCACTTAAGGGGAATAATTTGTCTTTGGGATTCCAGTAAATTTGAAGGTAGAAAAATATTTTTGTCAGATAGAGTTTTGAACATTCTATTCTACTACAAAGATAGTAATTATTCATGGGTTTTATCCAATGTTTACGCCCCCAACAATCCAACCAGTATAAATACATTATGGGATAACTTGAGATACATTATGAATGCTTTCAAAAATATTATGTGGATCCTTGTTGGATATTTTAACTCCCCTCTTTTACCATAAGATAATAAAGGGGGAAATATCAGTCCATCCAGAAGCATTGAAGATTTTCATAATTTTGTAACAGATAGTGAATTAATGGACATTCAAATTAAAGGAGAAAAATACACATGGATCAACATGAGAGTTGGGGATCGGCATATCCAAGTTAATCTTGACATTTTCTTCTTTCTCAAGAGGCTATTCCTATTATGGGTGATGCTAATCTCATTTGTCTCTCGAGAGTTATCTTTGATCACTATCCCCTTTTACTTGAAGCTGAAAAAGGACCCAATTTCAAGATTCCTTTCATATTCAAAGCCATGTGGATGCATCACCCTCATATTTGTAATAGAATATCTGATTGGTGGTAACAATATTTTCTAGGGCTTTCATTACTCAGTTTCCCATAAACTCAATATTGTCAAGGAAACCCTCAAAATCTGGAATATGAAAGTTTTTGGTAATATTTTTGAAAGAAAAAAGTATATTATGGATAAACTAAAAAGCATTGAACAACAAATATAGAATGGCTAACTGAGTGACCAAATCATATTTGAGGAGAAACAACTTTTAGTAGAGTATCATAACATTTTAGGAAAAGAAGAGATGTTTTGTAGGTAGATATCCAAAGCCCTTTGGCTCAAGAGGGTGATTCCAATACAATTTTTTTTCATGCTTCCACCCTTAGGTACAAAAGCTTAAATAAATTTAGGGAATTGACTAGAGGTGACAACTTCATTACCAGGGATATTTTTGAAATTTGAGATGAAGCCTCTTCTTTTCTTGAAGATCTCTTGGGTACCCAACCCCAAAATTTTGAACGAGCCAAGAATCATTTACTCAATCACATTCCTACCCTGGTCACTCTAGAAATGAATTCCTTGTTCATCAAGCCTCTTTATTTAGATGAGATCAAGCAAGATTTATTTACTATGCACTTTGATAAAGCCCCTGGACCTGATGGTTTCTCCCCTCAATTTTTTCAAACCTTTTGGGACATTATTGGGAAAGATGTGTGCAAGGCAATAACTAAACTCCAACATGCAAAATCCATCCCCAGAGGTATTAATTCTACCTTCATAGCTCTTGTTCCTAAAGGGCCTATGTGCAAATCTATGGTGGATTTTAGACCCATCAGTTTGTGTAATGTGATTTATAAAATCCTAACCAAAGTTATGGCATCCATATTGAAATAATTTCTTTTACAAATCATAGATCCCTATCAAGGTAGTTTGGTAAAAGGAATATCTATAGATGATTGTATCATAACTTTGCATGAAGTCCTCCATTCTATCTTCAGCAAAAAAAAATCTACCTTGGTACTTAAAATTGATACAAATACAACTTTTGATAGGGTCAATCGATAGTTCCTGATTGTTGTCCTTCTCAAGTTTGATTTCCATAGAGAGTGGATCAAACTTATTTAAGGTTGCATTTCTAGCCCTTGGTTCTCAATGTTAGTCAATGGATTTGTAGTAGGTTACTTCCTAATAAATAGAGGGCTTAGACAGGGGGATCTCTTATCACCTATTCTCTTCATTATTGTTGTAGAATCCCTTGGAAGAGCTCTCAAAGCTAATTTCTCGAATGGCACGATATCTGGTATTCAATATACTTCCAACATGAGACCCCTTTATCATCAACAGTTTGTATATGACACTATCTTAGCCACCCATAATTTAGTTTTGTTAGAATATCATTATAATGTGCACTATGCCACTTGTCTTATTTCCTGTTTCAGTTTTCCAACTGGAGTTATGTGTCTTATGCATGACACTTGAAGTGGAGAATATGCTAATGCTACCATGCCCCAAATTTGTGTGCACTACAATTTGTTAGATGTGGATCCTTTTGAACCTATCTAGCTAGAGCTTAATGAAAAAGAAGATTCTACCAGCACACTCTTCCTTGACCTCAAAGACTGTGGAAGAGAGCATGTTGCTCGCATAAATGATTCCAATTATAGAAATGTCTCATCATCAAAGATTCTCACATCTTGGTCTAATTATAATCAACAATGAAGAGGTGAAAAATTCATGGTTTTTTCGAGGAGGTTTGACACCTTTATGTCTCAATCATATTTTTACTTGAAATGTATAGATCTAGAAATATTTAAGCAATAAATACATGGCAGATCTAGCACCAGCCCATTATTTTTTTCTTTTTTAAAAAATAGCAAGTCTGATAGGTATATTAATGGCTCCTACCTAGGACATGGTTGAAGGGAAACTTGTGATATTATTTGTCAAGGAACGATAGTTGAAATTTTTTAAATTGTTTGCATGGGTCTCTCGAAGTGTTAGTTGCCATGCACTTGCTGCCACTTATTGATGCCGCTCATACATTCAAGCGTGTTTCAATGGAAGAATGACCATGATTCATTTTTTTATTCTACCTTTGTAAAGGTTGGATTTGAGTAGGGTTAATTATTTAAACATGATGGGGGAGTGGAAGGACCACTTTATCATTGTATGAAGACTTGTTAAAGTTAGAATGCTTGTGAAAAATGGTAGAGCATATATTGGGTATTATTTTTATTAGTGGGTGGGGTTATATTTTTATTCCACCACAATGTGATGCCAAAAATATTCTAGGGGAATATTCTTTGATGCCAGGAATATTCTAGATTCCTGATGTTTTTTTTTTCTCACAGATGAAGGCCCCATAAAGAATGAAATATAGGGGTATTTATAGTCATCGGAAAGGTTTTTTTGATATGGACACAATGGTGGTATCCAATTGTAATTTTGAGGCTATTCCATTTGTATTTTTTAGCCTCAAATATGTTGTATCATGGAGTGCACTCTCGGTTGAACCCGACACTCCAACGGTAAACTGTATATGATCCTAGTATTCAATTACCTTCTCTATATAACATGATTGTCAATGATTAGAGTTGGTTTGTTTTGTCTTTTGAGTTTTATTCCCTTGTGTGGGAATTTTTATACTAATATTTTGACCCCTACATGGACACTGATTTGATTTTGCTTTATGTTCTCCTTAGACCTTGCTTGGGCTCTCTTTTGATATTTTTTTTTGTTAAACAATCCCTACATTGGTCTATTTTTATTTTGTCTAGTTCATGGAGTGGCTAGGGTGTAGACACCATAATTTGTGCCTATCTACGTGCTTTTCATAATATTCTTATGTTTCTAGTTTTGGGCACTAGTTAAAACCCATATAATATAATTTCTACCACCTACCAAAAAATAGGAACAAAAACTAGCAAATGGAAGAGATAACAAAACCTTATAGGAATAATCAAAAAGGGATTCACTAAAACCACTCTTATCTTGAGAAATGAAAATATATCAAGAAGTATTCATTGTACAAAAAAAGCTTCCATATCAGCTTTAGAAGCTTGAATCATTTCTTGAGGAAAATTATTTCTCCAAATAGTAAGGGAATCTTGATGAAGTCTCAAAATTTAGAAGGTAACAAATAATGTAATATTCTCTAACATTTAGATAGTCAAATATCCATAGGCTAAATAAATGGGGCTCACAAGTATCCTACCATACATTTGTCCTTGGCCTTGACAAGGTCAAATTATACATATTTCAATAGAGGGTATTGGGAGCTCCGAGGTACAACAATTTTTTCAATAAAACCAAGATGAAAGTTGTTGGTTGTGTTGTACATATATAACATATATGGAATTTGAATTGACATATTATTTAACTTTATCTACCTCACATAATATATTGTTATTATTATAAATATTTATATTATGTAAAAATTAATTAATTATAAGTAAATTTTTAGCCTATTATTATTACATTATTTGGATGATATTATTCAATAAATTACATTATTGTTTACACCATTACAATTTTACAAGTAACAAATCACTTACTCATGCATTATATCTATTGTACATTGGCATGATGTTTAATGTAATATATTTGATATTTTTCAAAAATATTTTTTTAAAGTCTATTCCTAATATGTGGTGTCAAAGCAGTTGTTCTTGAACGAAAATGCAAATATGTAGTCAATGATTTTTTACTTGCTTGATGGAGATTGGAAAAGAAACATGAATGTTGTTTCTCCTACCATTCACAAAATGAATATGCAATATGCTTGCAAAAAATATGCAAATAAAATCTATAAGATTCATATGAATAATTCATTCTTCATTTAATAGTTATTTGCATGTCCTAATATTACTTTGCTCCTACAAGGATACATTTTGATTTGCCTAAAAAATTACAACAATCGATGAAGAGCTATTGTCACCCTAGGTATTTTATTGCGGCTAAACAAAGAAAAGTTGTTTCCACTCATTTATTAATGTTTTCAAAACTCATTCTTGAAGCATTGGATAGTGATTAATGTTTGCATAATGAAAATTAACAAAACATAAAGTTATAAGAAGAGCCACCCAAGTTCATTCGAATGATAACTATTCTAGATCAACACAAAAGAAATGGTACATGTATTACATTATTTTTTAAGTAAAGGTGTATGCATATTTAACATTAAAAGTTACAATATTTGTGCCTATATAAAAGAACAATCGTAAGGATTTTAATTTGAACACGACCAATGATATACTTAAAGTTATTTTTTTAAAATTTTAGAATTCAACATCAAATGTCTTTGTGCAACAAAATTATCAAATGATTCTTTGTTTATCCCATTTATATCTAGGTAAACATTAATATATGGGTAAGGAAAATAAAATGAGTAGCTCTAAAGTTCTTAGAAGGTAAGTGCATAAATAATTTAGTAATTTTCTTGAAGGATGGTAATGCGTTAGTGAAAAATGCACATGAGAAGACCAAAATGGTCCTAGTTATCTTTGTTTCAAAAATATTTAACGACATTATTTTCAACTAAGGTAAAATTTGGAAGGTATAAAATTAAAACCTTTCCTTATCTATTTTGCTTAATGTTAAGAAGCATTATTGGTTAGAGCACAAGAAATAAAAATTTTACATCTAGAGTTATGAGTTTAAATCTTCTTAATTAAATAAAGTGATTATATAAGAAAGAAGGGTCAAATACCTATTTTAAACGAGTAAGAATAATAATTATTTTTTTCTATATTTTGTTTTAATATACAAGGAAAGAAAAATTAGATTTTTGTATTAAAGGAAAACAAGACAATAGCACAATAATGTTTTGTTTAAGGAGACATAAGGCATATAAAATAAATATTACTTGTCTTTTCTTTTGCACTATAGAACAATTTTAGGAGTGATAGAGTGTTTAAAATATCATTTATTTTGTAATATTCTCAATCTAGTATTATATACAATTAGGATAAATAAGGTGTATAAGTTTATTTTTTATGTAATGGTATTATTTCTTGTAATGCATTTTTACTAAAAATGTACATACACCTCAAATTTTATCAAACCAAAAGATTTGAAAAACAATGTTCAGTATTTATGGTTACCCTAGCGGTCATTTATAGGTAATATTATCATGACTTGCTACTCCATATAATGCCTAAAAGAGTTGCAATAATGACATTTGGGGCCTATACCTATAAATAATTGAGGAGTAATAAGATAATTTTTTATTCATTCACTACATCATTTACCCCATTTGCATTTGTTAGACATAAATATTGAAGTTAGGATTTTTTGAGTATTTGGTGGAAGTTATAGCCTACGTATAATCCTTCTAAGAAGGTGTCATAATTAAGACAAATCCCTTTCAGTATCACCCAAGTACCATGTATAAATTAATTTCATGTACCTTAAGTTCTTTCTTATGTATGATTGTATATACTGAGAGGACTAGCTTTTTCCAAGTACCAATAGGTATATTGAAAGGGTGGTTATATAGAAAGAATTGGTATATTATCAAGAGGGGGATCAATTGGTGATATAAGGAACCCTCACCATAGCTACCACCAAATTATCACAAGAATCAACACAAGATGAAAAAGACAGAGAAACCAAGCTAAGAAATAAGTTGGAATTCCAAAGTATACATCACCAAAGGATTGTGCAAGTGGTGAAAAACAAACTAAAGTGTAAAAATGAGTATCACTAGATAAAGATCTTTATTTTCCAAAAGTTTAAGATCTTTATGAAAATGAAAAATTCATAACACTTAAGTCCTACTTATGATCAATTATTAGAAAAACTTATACTAGTAAAGATTAATTTGAAAATGGTGTTCTATTATCTATTAAATTTTTGGAGACAATATACATGGAATTAGTTAAGACAAAGCATAAAATACCGGAGTAAGAGATGAAAATAAAACATGTGCTGGTAAATGCCAGTTGTGATACAAGTAATCTTATTCAAAGAATAGATGTCTTATGACATAGATTATTAGAGACCTGTGATTATAGATAGTTGTAATACTAATTAATTAATCCCACTATGTCTAATATCTATTGTAATATATATGATCTTATCAAAAATAAAGATACAACTTGTGATACTTATGATTTAAGACCCACAATGGAAATAGTTTATTGTGAACTAAGGAATATTGTACAAGGGATACGTATAGCATATGATACCAGCGATTTGAATATTTTTTATGAAGAAAGAAGTTGTGTAGAAATATATTGTATTGGACATGATAAAATCTATCATATTTAAGGACATTGTGATTATGATGATGAATTTGGTTACTTTGAAAATCTTACCAAAGGTTTTGGTTCAAAATGTTTTGTACAAATTGGATACAATGGTACAAGTTTGGGAAGAATGAGTCAGGTGTAAAAGATACCGTAGTACCAAGAATAAGGCCAAAGAATGAAGGCATTGAATATACAAGACATACAAATCAAAGTGGAAATAACACAACTTGTAAAAATAAAAATATTTATAGGATAATAAGGAAGTAGTGATACCACATTTATGATAGGTATTAACAATACAAAATTTATAAGAAAATAAATCTAAGAATAAAATACAATTCCTAAGAAAAGATATTTTAGATATTGTGAAAGATATGGACATGTAGAAATATGTTGAAGCCTACGTACTTGTGAGATTAGTGGATGTCATAATCACTCCCAAAGAAATTGTTGGCACAAAAATAATATGACCAACAAAATACATATACATTATGGATGGATGAATGTATGTGAATGAAATAAGACAAAATAAATGTTGGGTGGTTTCTATAGAAGGAGATCAAGTTTGTTGAATATGAAGAAGAATGATTTTAATATTACAAAAATATGGCCTAATGGATGATTCAGTGACTTACCAAAATGTGAACTATAAGGTTACCTAAAGGTAGATACCTAGAGGTGACCTAGAGGAAACAACAAATTCAATGGCAACCCAAAATGCAAAAAATTAAAGGTAACTTAGAGGTGATGATCTAGTGATAATAACCTAGAGGGATATCCTAAGATCAACCAAAGCTAGATTTGAAGCTAGAGCTAGAGCTAGTGCCAAAGCTAGAGCAAGTACAATTTATTTCTACCATCCTAGGAAGTTCAAATTAATGAGGGGCGAGTCATTGCATTATTTTATGTATCAAACAATGTAACAAAGAGGGATTTTAGACCATTATTATTACATTATTTGGATGATATTATTTAGACATTTATGTTACTACATACATTGTTACTATTTTACAATGGGTAATGAATCACTTACTCTTGTATTATATCCATTATACAGAGGCATGATGTTTAATGCAATATATTTGATATTACTTAGAAATAATTTATTTACCTTTGTTTCCAATAGGAAATTTATAGGTAATAATAATTCTTTTCTGTCAAATCTATAAAATAAAAGGGGTAGGTATTTATATTTAATTTCAAGTACTTGTACATTATAGTAAAAAAGAAGAAATACAACCTATAAACCATCAAATCCTAGGTCTACTTTCAACTTTGGAGTTATCTCGATTTTTGATATTTGGAATTAACATGTTAAGCTTCTAAAGTTAACTTTTGATATGGAGTTATCTTAATTTTTTTTAGACATACTAATTTTGTAGATAGTTTCATTATTTTTTTGCTACAACACATTAAATTGTTCAAAATGAATAGCCCCATCCCTTTGTTCACATGATAAAATTATTTTCTGATTGAACTATATCACTGATGCAAATTTTTAATTCAAACAATAGACATAGGAAGGAAAAATACATATGAAAGAAAATTGTTGTCTTCAATAATATTAAAAACTTATAAATCATCTATATATCAAATATAATATTTGTGTTATATAATATTTTAAAATACTATATATAAATGGTTATATGATTTTTCTATATTATATGTATCATTTAAGAGAAACATTTGGGATGCTCTTATTTCAATATATCTAAGGTACTTTAGTGTACAATTTTTTTTTATACTATAAAATCCTAAAAAAATTTACATCAATAAGGAAGCAAATTAGATGTGTCATGAGTTAACATAAGGAAATGCAAATCCTAGCCTAAACTAAATCAAAATCATCCTAAGTAGTTTTATCCATAAAAAAAAGAGAATTATGACTTAGAATTCCTTTGGCAAGCCGAAAATGCAATTGCATGAACTTGAGCATAGATTTTGTTTAGGTACTCAAGGAACTCCTTGTGAGAGTCCCTCAATTATTGTACCTTAACATTGATCACATTGACCTTAAATAGGCATCCACAATAAATATATGCTTACTAAACAATATTTCTCTTATTTCTACATTATTTTCTACTTCATCCTCAAATTTTCTAGAGATGACAACAACATATACTAAGTTTAGAGTAAAACTAAGTAATTCATACCCCAAATTACAAATAAATAGAACTAAAACTATTTATACATATTATTAACTAAATATGTTATAAGAAGTGTTGTCGTAAACACTCAACAATCCAAGAAGAACTGTTAATATCCATATCCATATTATTACAACATAATTGGACATACACTACTATGCTAAATATTATGATTGGGACATGCAAAAAAAATAATAAATTATTATTTGTATTGGTCCTTATTGATTTTCATCTTCTTTTGAATGGATGCAAACACAACCATTCACCTTGAGTTCAACGCGGTCCTTCACTTATCCATATAGACTCACATATCTTTGAACTTTTTGTTGTTGGAATTCTTTGATTTTTAAACCATGAGTGTCTATAGGGTAATATTCTCATCCTATTAGATTGCATGGATAATTAGTCATTGCAACTGCTAGGTGTAATAAATTATATAATTGCTTACAAGGTTCACTCTATTGTTTCTACATTAAGCCTTCATTTATCTCATCTATGGGACCTTCCTCCTACCATATAATTTATCATTCTTTGGTAACTTTGTGCTTACCAAATATTAAGAGCAATATTACAAAGCTTATGGTCACATTGAATATTAGGAATTCCTCCTCCTCGATGTGAACACTTTGCTTGGACATTATTTAGGAGTGTCAAGGACCACCAATGATGCACTTCAAAAAAATTCTTAACGATTCTTGAAACATGCATGACTTATATTTTCTTGTATTTATGTGATCCAAGTCATAAATTAACATTACCTATGCCTTTTATGTCATAAAATGTGTGAACACATCTTTTGCATGTGATAATTATTTCTTTGATGTTGGAAGAGCTATTGAGGTCATGTACCTCTTTTTACTAGTGACTTTCCTTTTTTATTTAAAATAACATAATTATATTGTGATGTATGAGAGATATCTACTTAATACATCAAATACATTTTTAATGGGAATTACATCCACACTAAAAATTCCCTTGTAAATAAGGATAGGAACATCTATTCATAAGGATCAATCTTAAATAAATTAAAGAAATAAATTCCTCCTCATTATCCTTGTGGAAGGGTCTTTGTAATGTATTACATGTAAATTTCTTGCTACCACTATTTTTGATGAGACCTTTTCCTATAATAAGTATTCTTCTTCCAATGTTACCATGCATCATGTGTTGGTTGTCATAATGGTCTATCTCATTTTATTGTCTTAAACATCACTCACTGTAGTTAAATCAATCATCTATCACTTTTTATTTTACATCTTGGATTTATTTATTTGAATAAGCCATTTACTATGATAAGTGGTGTATTTTTGCTTCTTTTATCTGGTGGTGTGGTGTGCCATTGATAATTCACACTAAAGCCACCAAATATTGAATGCATTATGTAGGACCCCTATTCCTTCTTGTTGGCCTCTATTTATAGACCATCCATTGATGAAGAAGAATAAGATTAAGAATGGACCTCCTCAAATTCTACTCTATTTGAAGTCACTCATTCATGGGAAAATTCACTACAATTTTGTCATTCATCTGGTTCTCTTGCTAGCTCTCTAGTAGTTTGGGATGATTGATTGGTGTTGATTTGTCATTATTATAAATATTGTTTTGAATGATATTTATAAGAGCATTGGGTACAATACCTAAAAATACCACTATATATCCACTATTAATCATTTAATATGCCACCATGGGCTAAAATAATAGGATCTACCATCATTATTATTGTTCTTTCTTTTTTCTACCTTTCGCTCTAATAAATTTAGTCAAGCACAACTTGAACTTCTTAATTCTTCAAATTACATTGTAGTTTTCCTTGGGAGTTCCATCTAGTAAAGCCTTTATTACAACCATAAAAGCTATAGAATCTAATGGAAGAATTGCATGTGAAGCATCTAATGCTTCCTTCATAATCATTTTGAATGTTTCTTCCCACTATTTGTCATCATTGTTGTATCTCGTGTCCAAGTCACCTATGTCCCTAAAATTGTAGGGTCCCCCATAATATCATCCAACATGATCTTATTCATGACCTTGTTCTAACAACTTTTATTCACTACATTTTTAATGGAATCACCAGATTTGTGAATAGACTACACATCCTGGTCAACTATTAGAGCCTTATTATCCTTAGGACTATTATCATAGTTATGGTTATTTAGATATAATATTTTGTTTGAATAATTATGGTGATTCTTATTTTATAATTACTATGGTCATTGATGACTAGCATAGGCATTTGAAATAATGGTTTCCTTAATGGCTTCCTTATACGCATCAAGAAATGGAACTAAGGTAATTAAGAGCCCTTGACATTTTAAAGGAATATGTTTTTTAAAAGTTATGGAATATTATTTTCAAAAATGTATTCTCTATTTTTAGGATTGACTATTAATATCCCATTATTCTAAGGGTTATAGTACCTTGCCATTTTTCATTTTAAAGTGATGTAAATTGTAAGCCAATCATTCGAAACCATTGAATCCTTCAAGTATCACAATTTTACATGTCAATCTCTAGTTTCTCTCCAACATACTTGTAATTTAATATCCTATTATCTAGGTTCTAGTGAAGAAAAATTCCACTTAAAAAACCTAGGAGTGAATTTATTCATTATATCACATTTTCTCAAGCACATCATAATAATATTTTGTATGAATAATTATGGTTATTTTCATGTTATAATTACTATGCTCATTGAAAACTAGCATAGTGTTGTGACCGAAAATTTCCAAACCTAGTTTACTCTAATTCAAACCCTTATTATTATTATTATTATTATTATTATTACTATAAACTTCAGAAGGGTTGATTGATTTCTCATGCCAATTAAAGATAGACCTAGTCTCTAGTAATCCTTTTCTAGAGTTTAATAACTCATGATCCTCATCTAAGAGTTACGATGAATCTTAAATATGCAACCATACCTACTTATCCATTTATCTATTTGTGATAAGTATTGGTACAATTATATTCCTCTCCAACAACCTTTAATTCCTAACATTATAGTTGGTTCTCCTTTTTCTCTATTAAAATTATAAGCCCTAGTATTTACCCTTGCACAATTCCTTTAGTTCAATAGTTCTAGGACACTAGTCTTTTATCTTCATGGAAGTATTTTAGCATAAGAGATCTATAGACATAGTTTTATACTCTTTTTCACAAGTCTATTAGTGTAAGAGTTCTATGGATATGCTAATACCTACTCCCTAACCAATTCCTTTAGTGTAGGAGTACTAAGCATCATCCACAAAAAATTGACCAACTTTTTTTCCCAAAAGGATCCCTTACCCAACATCTAAAAAGAGATAGTCAGACTCCCTCTAGTTCCCATTCCCAAACTTTTTTTAAAAGTGAGATCAGTTATACGAGGACAAGTCGGTTAATTTATTCATTAAATTCTTTATCTAAATAACCATCCTATCCATAATTCATATTTAATTAGTGAGTAGTGGATATATGTCAATTATAGACATCATCCGAAGATACTAAATACCCAGTTGTCCTTATTCAAATACAAGGTAAATATTATGATATTTAATCCTATTTAACACATCGATAATCTTGATGTAAACCAATAACTCAAGATTCGAAGAATTAATCTAATGAATAAACTGATTAAGCTTAATTTCATGTTATTCTAGTTAAATCCCATAAGACACCCATGAATGCTCAAAATTCAATCTCTGAGTTAATAAACCAATACCAACATAACATATACATGTCTTTAAACTATGGACAAGTTAAAATCAATTGGTATGATCTTGTTTATCATTCTAAAATCATTTATAAAATATCCAAACTATGTAAAGGTTTTCAAGTCAACATTTCTGGCAGTGCATCACTAAACAACCCCTAGATATGTATATACAAATGATTCAATTCATGAGATATATCTCTCTACAGAAGAATTACATAAAGGCACTCGGAGTTCAACTACCATCCATCATTTGAATAGGGCCAATTCATCTTCATTGAGCACAAATATATTCTAGTAGATATTAACTTCTTCTATAATTGAGATAATTCCCATGCTTGTATGATTACATAGAGCCCCATTGAAATATAATCATGTTGCACCTATAGTTGTAACCACACCAGCGTTCATAGAACACTTTGGTAGCAGATCATAAACACCAGTAAAGAAAATATTTGCATTATAATGGGGATCAAATATGGCTCTTTATATTTTTCAAGAATGCCCATCATGCATTCAAATTCTAACCATTCTTTCCAAGATTCTCAAATAATCATTCAAACCAATGAAAAAATCTCTCTAAATAACAATAGCAATAATAAATCAATGCATTCATTAAACACATTCCTTTATAAAATAGAATTATAGATATCATCAAATACAATAGAAGGTAACCGTTCTTCTCTTCAAATGTCTAAGCAATTACCATTATTTTGGAATTCACAAACAACCTAGCCTTTAATATATGTTTCATTTCTAGCTTCTCAACAAAAATAGAATCGAGCATAGCAAAAATAATCATTCAAAATCAAGAAATGAGTTTTAGTTCAATCATATCCTTCTATTCTATAAACAACAATAATAAAACATGCATTCATTATATGCATTCCTTACAGACATAAAGTTCTAGGTATAATAAAATGTAATAGAATGCAATAGTTATTATTTTCAACGTCTAAGCAATTACCAAGTATATTTTGTCCTATCTACTAAGTTTACCAAACCATTCACAACAATAATAGAACATGAACAAAATAAAAGAGATATACTGAAGTGCCTTCATTGTTCTAAAAATCATGCTAAAACACTACCCAATGATCATCAACATTAGTTCCTTCTCCCAGCATCCATAACATGGATACCAACGTCCAACAATAATATCAAATCTTCTACTAGAGACTAGGTAGGTTAAACTTACTAATGGGATTCACTGGATACATTTGTATGGAAGTGCTAAAGTTATAGAACATAAAGTTTTCCTATAAAAAGGGAGTAATTGCTGCATGTGTTTTCTAACAACATACAAGGAATAAATCATAATATTCTTATTACATATAACTTACTATAAATTCTATATCCTAACCATAGTTTAACTCACACAAACACATTTTCTAATCATGAATTCTTTAGAAGCTTTAACACAGGAAGAAATAATATTTTATTTACTTACTAAAATTGATCTCTCATTGTCTTCATGCCTTTACTACACCAAACCCAGTATTTTGAAGCCTCCTCACAGTCCAATGAATATCTTGCTTTTTTCCAATACTCCCCCTTGTTTTTCCTTCACTTTCTTTCCTTTGGTGTACCCACTCTAGCCTAAATCTCGTGCATTAACTTCCAACATTCCTTAACAACCCACTCCATTGTATTTCTCCACAAAGAATCCAATGAACACACCATTACCAGATTTGCACATTCTTACAATTAATGCTATGGGCTCTAAAACAGTTAGGAGTAAAGCACATACCAGAATAACAAAAGAGAAAATGTTTCTAAAACTATCATTTTTCTTTGTTGTTCTTTCCTTATTATCCACTATAGTAATAATATCAACCAACAATTATTCTTTATCTTATAATATTTAATTATAAGAAACTATTACAACACACATGCAACTTAGCAATTTTATGATATGCATATTCATGAAAAGGGGTATTCTTTTGTGTTTCCTCCCCATAATTTCTTATAATTTACGCATCACATCATTTCCAAAAGGTATTATTTTCTCAGTGGTTACTCTTTCTACCACCGTAAAGAAACTTGTTCCTACAAAAATGCATTTTTCATTAGCAACATCATGTTATGACATCAAATGCATGTTTCTTAGATCCAAACATGGAATTATCCTACATCCCAAAAAGTATTCACATCTCATATTATCCATAAGAAACAAGTAATTTGCATAATAAAACTGATATAGACAATCATTCGATCAATAAGTAATATATAAAAACACAAATCCATCAAAATAGAAGGTTTGCCAAGGGTGGGGTCATGACAACATAGGCATTTGAAACTTTGTTTCCTTAATGGATTCCTTATATGCATCAAGAAATGGAACTAAGGGGAGTTCAGAGCAATTGAAATTTTTGAAGGAATATGATTTTAAAAATTGTGGAATATTATTTTCAAAAATGTATTTTGTATTGTTAGGATTGACTGTAAATATCCCATTCTTCTAAGGGTTATAGGACCTTACCATTCTTATTTTAAAGTTATGTAAATGGTAATCCAATCACTCAAAACCATTGAATCACTAAAGTATCACATTTTGAATGTCAATCTCTAGTTTCTCTCCAACATGCTTGTAATTCAAGATCTGGTGAAGAAAAATTCCACCCCAAAAATCTAGGAGTGAATTAATTCATAATATAATATTTTCTCAAGCACATCGTCAAATATGATTTATGAATCAAATTCAAGTCATTAAAGGTTAGAAAAATTTGATTGATCATTGTGCACAACTTCATTTGAAAATCCTTTTTGTATGCTCTAGCCATTCTACTAGGGTTTTTTGCTCTTTCTTCTTATTACTATCATTGTTATTATCATTATGATTGACTATAGATGAAAAGTCTTGTGAATATAAAACTGTGTTACTATCACTTTTGACTTTCCACTCCAAAAATCTAGGAGTGAAATTATTCATAATATAACATTTGCTCAAGCACATCGTCAAATATGATTTATGAATCAAATTCAAGTCATTAAGGTTAGCAACATTTGCTTGATCATTGTGTGCAAATTCATTTAAAAATCCTTTCGTATGCTCTAGCCATTCTACTAGAGTTTTATGCTATTTCTTCTTCTTATTATCATTATGACTGACTATAGATGAAAAGTCTTGTGAATATAAAATTGTGTTATTATCACTTTTGGCTTTTTTTGAAACCATAGTTAAGCACTTTGTGAGGCATTTAATGTCCATCATGGAATATTTTCTTAGGGTAGTTTCTATCACATAAGCTTGGTGTTTGTCATAAATTTGAATATTTTCTAGTGTAACAGGGATGAATTACTAGACCTTTTCTTTACACTCTTGTATTTGCATTAGTTTATTTTGACAATGTTTGTGCCATTTGTAGTGGGGATTCATGAGAAACCATCAGTGATGTATTTTTTACCATATCTCTTATGGTGGAGGAGGTTAAATGATAAATTTCATTTGGTGGCCATGTCAAATTGATGAAAATCTAAATCAAGGGATATGATATCTTGAAAGGGAAGTCATACCATTAGAATTATTTTATAATAAACCTTAATATGTGGGTGTAGTGTGATCAACTCCTTATTTATCATAATTTGAAACGTGTGTATAAATGTTTAGGTGATGAGAAATTAAATAATATAATATTTATAATTAATTAGGTAGGTTTAGTTTATTGTGTCCATATAGCTTATATATTTCAAAGGATTCTAACATATTCATTCAATATATCAAAGGGATTTTCACATACCCATTAAATGCATCCTTATTTGTATGATTTTTGTAAATACTGATAAATACCTTTGATTATAAATGAATAAAGAGGGTAAATTTTCTTATTCATCATCAATTGGTATTAGAGCATTCTGACCCCTCTATGTTTTGAGTCTATTATACATATTAAACATTATAAATCAAGAGTCTTACTATCTGTTATGTACTTCTCATGAGATTTGTGAAGAAGGCAACATGATAATTAACCAATAGGACCTCAAGCTATCTGTGTAAGATTTGATGTAGCTATCCAAGAAGTTATGTAGAGATTATTTTGATCATGTTAGATGATATAAACTTGGATTCAAGTCTCGATGTTGAGGATAGCACTATGGCCAACATCCTGTAACTAATATTCTAAAAAATAAGATTATATGCAAATTAGGCCATTGGATCAACATAATAGATGATGAATTTTACCCCATCAATATCAATTCCACCTTAGTTAACCCTTACTATTCTACCACTTTGCTATACAATCTCAAAAGGACCATCGATAACAACACCAATGGGTTAGACAAAAAATGTATTTAAAAATGGGGTAAATCAGTTTTGAAATTGAGGCAAATTGTGTCCAAAATCATATAAAAGAGATGGAAAATTTCCTTTTTTTCTCAAAAAATTATAAAGTGTGGTTAATTTGTTATAACAATTAAAAAATATTGACAATATATAGTGGATTATAGGTAGTGAACAATAGTCAAAGAAAAGCAGATGATAGACAACAAAAGTTTAAACAATAGAAAATAGATGACAAATAGAAAAAATTGAATGATAGATAAGAAAAATAGATGCTAGATAGCAAAAAACTTGCTAATAGACAACATATGATAAACAAAAAAAAATTAGATGATAGACATGTTCTTTTGTTGTCTGTTATCCAAATTTTTGGTTGTTTGTCATTAGGATTTTTGTTGTCTATGGTCCCAATATTTTGGTTGTTTTTCATCCTAAATTTTTGATGTCTATCATCTAGTTTTTTGTTTGTCATCCAGGTGATTTTGTTATCTGTCATCAAGGTTTTTTTTTGTTGGTCATATAGGTTTTTTTGTTGTTTTTCATCTGGATTCTTTTATTGTCTATCATCCTAAATTTTTAGTGTCTATTATATTGAGTTTTTGTTGTTTATCATCCAATTTTTTGCTATTTGTTGTTCTAAATTTTTGTTTTTGTTCATCTAATAACTTTTGTTGTCTATCATCCAATTATTTTTGTTTTTGGTCATCCATTAACTTTTGTTGTATGCCACCTACAAATGATCCAATTAAATATTTCCACATGTCATACATGATTTAATTCATTCATGAAAACTTCTATAAAAATATATACACAATTGTTTTCCAAAAAACTTTCCCTACAATGTAGATCAAAGCAATAGATATCCCTCAAATATTTACCCCTATAGCCTAGATAAAAACACCAAGCATCTACAACATAGATTAGACATCCTAAGCCCTAAGACCTCATCCAAATGGCTAGCTCTTCTTCTCTTGTCCTTCAATTTTTTTTTCAAAAGTTATCTTTTCCCTAACATTTCCAATATTTTGAACACACCTGGTTATGGTCGCTCATGGGTTAAACTCTTTGGTCTTGTGGGGTTGATAAAAATGACATAGTAAAACATTGATAACGGTTCATTTCAAAGTATTTTTAACTACTACGATAATCTTGGATCCATTTTCCAAATGACCATTAACAACAAGAATTTTTCTTTCACTATGAAACCTTTAGAAGTGTAGAATAATAGAGCTACCACATAGGGATGTTCAACCCATTATAAATCGATATTTTTTGAGCAATGACAATAAAATATACTTGGAGATCAACTATGATCTCTCAATAGAATTTTTGAGAGGTATTCAATATATTTCAAATATTATTTTTATAAGAGTTAATTTTATCTTACAATATTTTCCTATAATTCTCAACTAATAATGTTGTCCTTAATATGTTTTGCAGTTCACTGTACTAAGTCCAAAAGGGGCTTAAACATTGCAAACATTTTAGACAAGTTTATTAATTTTTGCATTGAATTCTTCCAAGTGAGAATTGTTTTATAAGGAATAATTATAAACATTCCACTCTAGGCATTGACCTATTTGGTTCAGTATCTTTAGAATACCAAAATTGATTGAAGAACCTACATTTTAAACTACATTGAACATGAACTCCTCAGTGCTTGTGTAACAAACACTGATTTTATTATTTTATTTTTATGAAGTATATTACAATATAAAATATACCTCACCTCCTATCTCAATGCACCTCAAATTTATTACTATTGGTCTGATAGTCCAACAATTACAGTTAAAATTATATTTTTGAATAAACTCAATATTTTTATTATCAATTTTTTTTTAATTTTTTGATTTGTGCTTTAATGGAAATAAAAGCATCCACATCTTCTACTTGAATGGATATCACCATAAGGGGTCAGATTTAAGAATCCATTGGAGACTCTAACATGCAGTAAAAATTGATACCAAGACTTATAATATCTACAAAAAAAATAGGTCTTCCTCACCTATTCCTTACGTACCTTTGTCTATTTCTCAAAATATTTTGACTGATGTTGAAGAAGTCGACCAACCCTTGTATGCAACATATAACCTTACTAATTAAAAATATTATTTAATATTATGTATTTTATTGATTTAAAATTACAATTAGTTTAATGAATTTTTTATATGTTTTTAGAGCAATGCTAAACGGATCCATAAATGAGGATGAAATTGGCTATAGAGGTCACATCTTCCTCTGGTACGTGTAGTTAAGCTAAATTTATTTTTATTGCATTGTTTTTCACAATATTTTTAGTTAAAATTTTAATATAAAGTTTTATAGGGGAGCTGGATGGATAAATTCATATAAGAAGACAAGTGATGCTTCCACCACCTCCACCATGATAAGCATTGATGAGAGGCCAACAATGCATTTGTGGAAAACTATTTCTTTCTCCAATGGGTCTAGGATGAGAAAAAAATTAGACACAAAATGTGTTAGATTTCCTAAAATTTTCCCTTGGAAATATCTCATGTATACCTAGAATTTTAGAATTGCCTAATGATCCTCTTGATAATGATTATTTTTTTCAAGCCATCATTCTATAATCGTTGTCTTTCAATATCATTGATGTGCTTCAAGATCATCAAAAGGGTAATTAAGCACAATACACTATCAAGTTAGCTATCACTGCACTTAGCTCATCCCCTACCCATCAAAATACCACTCCTCATCCTCTCACTGATGATGAGAAAGTTTAATTTTTAGAAGATATTCTATTATATTATAATTGTGAAGCAATAGTTAAAGATAGTCTTCTTTTAGATATTGAAGAATTAAGAGATTGAGAACATCGAGAAAATATTTTTATCAAATAAATAAATAATCAATATAAAAACTTTTCAAAAAGATAAGACATTTTCATTGGTGGAGAATGAACCATAAAAGTTTGATGTTTTTTTACATTAGGATGAATTCGGCAAGGTGAAGGCCACCTCCAAGTACAATGATGAAATTCTAGAAATTATGTTGAATAGGTTAGAAAACCTTAATGCTGAAGCCCAGATATTTTTCAACCAATGGACTACTGATAAGAAAAAGTAGAAGTTGCAGAAGCTACAAGAGATGTTGCTGACTTAAGTCTTATGTTTTATGTGTAAGAGAACTCTGTTATTTTTTATGTATATTTTTTTATGTAAAAAAGCATTATATTAAATAATTAAAAAAATATAATTTTACAAAAAAAAAGAGGCAGATAAAAATGCCATGTGGCTATTCAGAAATACATTTATATTCATGTTGTTGATATTCCTGACAAGTATGGTATGTTATTGGCCAAATATTGGAGCAAAAACTTGAATGGCTATATGGCCACAAACTATTCATATATGCGGTTACCTTGGAAATGGGTAGCCAATAAAATCTAAATTGAAAGAGAGCCTAGAATCAAAGAGTTTATCACAGAGTATAATAGAACAAATGAAACTCTTTATAATGAGTCTGAGTTGGGTGTTTACACATTAGATACCAAGTTGATCACAAATAAACATAATATTGAGATTCTATCTTGTGATCCTCTTAATGATGATCATCTTGTTTGGAAAGTTAAGTTTTATGGATCTAAATCCAAACAGGGTAGTGGAGCTGTGGTTAAAATCATTAGACCTAAAGGTAGGTCTTCTCTTGCTACATTTAGATTACAATTCTCATGTACTTGCAATGCATTGGAGTATGAAGAATTAATTTTTGGACTACAATTAGCCCTGAATAAGAACATAAAATGTTTGAAAGTCTTAGGGGATTTAGAACTAGTTGGTAGGCAAGTAAAGAGGAAATACATATGTCATGACAAAAGGCTAATTCACTACAAAACTAGAGTTAGAGACTTAATAGATGAATTTTAAGCTTTTAATATTTCTCTGATTTCTAGAAAGAGTAATCGTGTTGCAGATTTTTTGACAGTCATAACAGGTACGTTAAATCCCATTAATAAAAGAAAATTTTTCAATAGAATTGATTCCTTGTCCTTCTATACCTGATAATGTTAAAAATTTACAGGTATTTGAAAGTGACAGACACATCTTTGACTTTGTAACTAACTCAGGTGTTTTTAAAAATTAGGTGATTGACGAAGACCAATGGTTACAATAGGATGAAGATGAAGAAGATAAGGCAATGAGGAGAACTAATGCTATCCCAAAAGGTATTGTCTCACTTTAAAAAAATTGATATTGACTACCAAAGAAAAATGTGTGACAAAATATCACCTTCAAATGATGCATATGATGTGGTTAATATTGGAAATAATGAAGATTCACATAATGTACTTATCAAAAAAGTATGTATACATCATGAAAAAGAAGGAATAATACACACACTTAAAGACTATCGGGATTGTATTGTATAGGCTTATGATGATCTAAAAACTTACAATCAAAACATTATCATGTATACAATTCCTTTGAAGCCTAATTTTAAACCATTCCAACAGAAACAACGTCTAGTTAACCCATTGTTGGAACCTCTCATAGAGAAAGAAGTTAAAAAGTTAGTTACAAAAAATATATTTCCTATCCAATATTCGACATGGTTTGCAAACATAGTTCCTGTTAGAAATAAAACTGGAGAGATTATGTTATGCATTGATTTCAGAACCCTTAATAAATTTTTTTAAAAAGATAACTACCCTCTTCCTTCTATCGATCACATTTTATAAATGGTTAATGGATCTAAAATAATGTCCTTTCTTTATGGATATTTAGGATAGAATCAGATTCTTATTGACCCAAGAGATAAAATTAAGACTACATTTACTACTAAACGGGGAATATTTGCTTACAAGAGAATAACTTTTGGTTTGCTTAATGCAGATGCTACATTTCAGCGTACCTGTTGTGGATGATCCACAACGTACCCCAAAATTGGGGACCCACCTTTTTTGCATGTGTTCCAAGAAGACCGGAGTGGCCCATAGGCTAAAGTTCAAAGGAAAAAAGGCAAAACACCACAAGGAGAAAAAGTGTCACGATATCGCGACATGTTGCACCATTGCGGCCAAAAAATAAAAAGTGTCACGATATCATGACATGTTGCATCATCATAGCCAAAAAAGAAAAAGTGTCACGATATCGCGACATGTTGCACCATCACGGCCCAAAAGAAAAAGTGTCGCGATATCGCGACATGTTGCACCATCGCGGCCCAAAAAGAAAAAGTGTCGCGATATCACGACATGTTGCACCGTCACGGCCCAAAAATAAAAAGTGTCGTGATATCGCGACATGTTGCGCCATCGCGGCCTAAAAAGAAAAAGTGTCACGATATCGCGACATGTTGCACTATCGCGACCAAAAAAGAAAAAGTGTCGCGATATCACGACATGTTGCATTGTCGCGGCCAAAAGACAAAAGGTGTCACGATATCGCGACATGTTGCATTTTCGCGGCCCAAAGAAAAGGAAAATAAGAAGAAAGAAAAGTGTCATGATATCGCGACATGTTGCATTTTTGCGACCAAACGAGGAAAGAAATAACAAGAAAGAAAAGTGTCGCGATATCGCGACATGTTGCATTTTCACGGCCAAAGACAAAAAGTGTCGCGATATCGCGACATGTTGCATTTTCGCGACCAAAGACAAAAAGTTTCGTGATATCTTGACATGTTGCATTTTCATAGCCAGAAGGAAAAAGTGTCGCGGTATCGTGACATGTTGCATTTTCATGATTCAAAGCAAAGAGACAAGCAAAGAAAGAAAAAGTGTTGGAAACTTTGCATTTTTGCAATTCAATATGGGCAGAACTTTTCAGAAAAGATTGTAGTAATGAAGGCAAGGCCTTAGCACTGGGTTTCTCTGGATATTTTCTTCCACATTGGACTGGTTTTTCTTCTTCCACAGAAAGGGTTGGAAACTGCTGCAAGCAGAGTTGTAGAGCTGAAGGTGAGAAGGCCATTCTGGGCCTATTTGAGTTGTTTCTCTTCCACAGAATGGTTTGGGAAAACCAGAAATTATGCTATTGTAAAATGACATATTTTTAATGCAGAAGTTTTCAGAAATTTGCATCTTGTGGGCAAGAAAGAAGGAGATTTTCTTTGCATGCTATGGATTTAATGTTTATTCTTTCATCTTTTCAGATTTCAAATTTATAGATAATGTTAATGCCATGTTTTTTGGGTTACATTAGGCGAATATTTGAAATCTGAATTTTATTTTGTACCCTAGGAACCAGCACTTAGCCTATGGGGATTGTGCTTGTTTTGCAGGTCCAATAGGTTAGGTTGCATGCACGGAGACCTCACATCTTCGGTTTTGTCGAAATAGGATAGCATCATACTGAATGCATTTTATTTTCAGTTTTTGCATTTCATTTTCATTTTTCTGCATTTTATATTTTTCTAGAAATTTTAACTTTTCAAGGCATTAAAATAAACATTTAAAAAATTTCAAAATCCAAAAAAAAAAACAATGAACAATCACTAAAGTTTCATGGTGAAATAAATCAACATTGCCCCTTGTTTACAGTTACTTGCAATCACTAAGGTGTTCCAAGCATTTAAATTGAATATCTTTATTTGAGATTACTAATACACATATGCAAATGCTAATACAACGGAGACCTTGGAGAAGTTGTTTGTTTAACTTCTTTGCAAGAGGGGATTTGGAACCCAAATCCTAAAGGAGAGTGTACTTTCACAATTGGGTGAAAATACCACTCAACAGATTGGCGCTAGAAGGAGGGCCTCGAATAGGTTTATTTCAGTGTGATTTAAATGCTATAGGGATTTAAATTTTGAATAGTTCATGCCCTATTGATTATTATCTTTAGCCCTCTTTTAACAATACAACCTTGTAGTGTTAAAAGGAGGACATGAATTGCTATGCATTGTCCTAATGCTTTTTGATTGTTCATACAAGAATAAGATGTTTTAAATAAGGTGTTTTGATTGTGCATTGTTTTAGAATATTGCTTTGTCGTGGTTCCTTCTTTCATTCACGAATAACAAATTGGTTTTGGAGTTATTCTTTGAATTTCACTAATTACAGGATTTTCTTTGTGCTGCAGGTTTTCTTTGAGGTATTGAGAGTTTTGGCAGATTTTGCAGGGTAGTTTCATTTACAAGTTGGACCCACCGCATCGCATCGCAACTAGGTCCAATACAACCGAGGAAACCATATTCCAAAGCCTCCCACCCACTCGTAGGAATCCAAGAAATAAAACCAAGCAAATTGTGGTCCCACCAGATATTCTTGTTACAGAAGATCCTTCTATTTTAGGCACACCTAGCGGACTTGCACCGGTGGTGTCATTTGCCACTAGTGTACCAATTATCAGTACCATTTCCATGGTTCTTATAGGGTTATCATCGTCGATTTTGAATCAAATGGCCCAACCTCCACCACCTCCTTGGTACGGAGCCAATAACATTCCTTTGAATATTGCAGGGGATATTCACGAGATCCCTAAGAATATAGAGATATTTTTGCCCAAATACAAACCGGATGGCCCAAGGACCGTAGAAGAACATATTCAGGCCTATAGGGATGTTTTGATAAGATTGCAAGTTCAACATGAAGATGTGGCTTGTAGACTCTTCCCCATGAGCCTAGACCAAGTGGCTTACGAATGGTATATTTGCTTACCTATTGGTTCCATTACGTCATGGATGCAAATGGAGGATGCTTTTGTCAACCAATTCAAGTCACCATTAGATCCCACCATCATCTATAATCAGTTCATTACATGCAAAAGAGGCCAGGGTGAGCCAATCCAAACTTTTAATCAGAGATTTCAAAAGTGCTATAATAGAGCAATTCGGCATTTTACCATTGATCCCGCAGTAGCTTTGCAAATATATTTTGGGGCATTGGATCCTATGACGGCAATGTTTGCAAGGCAAAATCCTCAAGTTACCACGCTTGCTCTAGCCTACAATGAAGCTATGACCATTGAACAACAAATGACACCATAGAGTTATGGGTTTTCCTAGATGCCTATGGTAGGACAATATGGTCCATATGGTCAAGCTCCTATGATGAATCAGATCATGGCACCGCAAATATCAGGCATAAATGCTTTACCTTATCAACAACCATATTCATCAACACCCGCTTATGCACCCATTCCAATTCAACCAATCACATCCATTCCTCCCATTCCTCCATTTTTGCAAAATAGTCAACAGACTATGCAAGGAGCTAGTCTGGTTAATTCTCAGGCTATGGTTCCTTTCCCCAATCCAATTCCGATTCAAAGTGTGAATCCCTACGCAAATCAAGTGGCTCAAAATCCAACTCCAGTGTTGAGTCAAGATCTCACCAATCACGCAAATCCTATTGGAACTAGCAATAACATAGCTCAACCAAAAGAGATTTATTCAAAGGTTGAAGAACTCAAAAGGATAGTTCACAAATTGAGTAATGATTTGGTTCAAAAATAGAAGTATGAATCCCATGCCTCTCACCCAAATCGAAATTTCAACAATAGAGGGAGACAGTGGAATACGAAGCCAAACAATGGGGGTGTGCCTTCCCCTATTGCTAATCGGATAGATACTTCTGTAGGACCAAGTCACTCTAGTTCCATTCTTAATATTTCTGATTTTGCATGGGAAAAGGGGTGTAGATTGCATAATACAAAGGAGCATAATGAAAGGAATTGTCCCGAAATTGCTAGGTATACCCATTGTCTCCAAGCTCAAGTGGATGATTTGGAACTTGTGCCAAATGAGGGTCCACCCCAACATCAACAAGGAGAGGACAACATTTTGGTGGTGGAAACTCTATATCATCAAGAGAGTGGGAATGAGGAAGAAGAGGATGAAATCTTGGAACAGGAAGTGCAAGCTTTTAGAGAATTTAGAAAGGGGAACCATGGATACCATTTGAGGAGTAAACTCAAAACCCCTAAAACATCCTCAACTCCACCAAACAATTCTATTATTCCTCTTGATGCTAAGGCTGATAATAATCCCCCTCCTCCATCTGGAAGAGAAACGTCTAAGGACACGCAAAAAACATTGAAGCTCGAGAAGTCAACTTATGACATAGTGGAGGATTTAAGGAAGTCCAAGTCTAGCCTTTCATTTTTAGAGGCGGCTAGGTTGCCTGGCCAAAAGGAAGCATTGATAAAGGCTTTGGGCTCATCTAGTCAAATACAGGAAGGAAAAGAAGTTGAATCTCACATAGTTTTATGAAAGGAAAGACGGGATGTCCCTCCTTTTTTATTGACTGTGAGGATTGCTGGCAAAAATTTGCACAATTTTTTGGTGGACACAAGTGCCACAAGTAACCTCATGCCTACAAAAATTTGTCAAATGCTAGGCCTAAAGCCTATTTCTTCTAAATGCAAGGTTTTGCAACTGGACCGGTCTGAGGTAAATGTGGTAGGGACCCTCTACGATGTTAATATCCAACTCAATTCTGAACCTAGGGTCCAACAGGTGGTTGATATTTTGGTTGTCAATATCCCAAGTCGATATGGAATGTTACTTGCTAGGGATTGGATGAAAAGTTTGAATGGTTATTTCACCACCGATCGCTCACACATGTGGCTACCCCGGAGAGGGATTGCTAATCAAATTAGAGTGGAAAATGAGCCAAGGCTTAAGGAAATCATCACAGAATTCAACAAGCCAAATGAAGTTCAATTTTTTGAACCTGAGTTAGGGGTCTATGCTTTTGATGTTGAAAGAGCTACCGAAGAACCTCAAAAAGAGGCAGTTTCTTATAGCTCTTTTGAAGAAGATAATCTCGTGTGGTTACTCAAGTTTGATGGATCTAAGTTGAAACAAGGGGCAGGAGTTGGAGTGGAACTCACTTGTCCGGGAAGTAAACCAATGTTTGTTGCCTATAGATTGCAATTTCCTTGCACTAACAACGTGGTATAATATGAAGCTCTTATCTTTGGATTACATTTGGCTTTGAGCAAGAAGGTTAAGTGTTTGAAAGTATTGGGAGATTCGGAGTTGGTTGTCAAACAAGTTAAAGGACAATATACCTGTCGCGATAAGAGATTGAGCCTTTATAGAAATAGGGTGAGGGACCTCATTGAGGAATTTGATGCTTTTAATATATCCCTTATTTCTAGGAAAGGAAATCATATAGCTGATTCTCTAGCGGTCGCTGCAGGCATGTTAAATCCAGTTGACATAAAAAAATGCAAGAAGTTTTCCATTGAGTTGGTCCCTTGCCCATCGATACTTGATAACGTCAAAAACTTGCAAGTTTTTGAGAATGATAGACACATTTTCAAATTTGTCACCAATTCAGGTATTTTTGAGAACCAAGTGATTGATGAAGATCAAAGGTGGCAAGAAGAAACAGAAGGAGAAAGCGAAGTTACATTTCAATCCAAAAAGATACCTAAGAACATCGTTTCATTGGAGAAGGTGTTTGATATGGGATATAAAACTAGAAAAGGAAAAAGGGTTCCACCTCCTAAAGATGCTTGTGACCTGATCAATATAGGGAGTGTGGATAATCCATGTGAAGTGTACATTGCAAAGGCATGTACAGCTGATGAGAGGGAAAATATAATATGTGCACTAAAGTATTACATGGATTGCATTGCTTGGAATTACAATGAGTTGAAAACGTATGATCAAAACGTTATTATGCACACCATCCCTCTAAAACCGGATTCCAAACCCTTCAGACAAAGACAACGACTTGTTAACCCATTACTTGAGCCCTTGATTGAGAAAGAGGTCAAGCGGTTGTTGGACACAAAGATAATATTTCCCGTTAGGCACTCAACTTGGGTCTCTAATCTTGTTCCGATGAGAAAGAAGAATGGGGAGATAAGGCTATGCATAGATTTTAGAAATCTCAACAAAGCCTCACAAAAGGATAATTACCCACTACCATCAATTGATGAAATCTTGCAAGCGGTGAATGGGTCTGAAATGATGTCTTTTCTCGATGGGTATTTTGGATACAATCAGATTCTTATTCATCCCAATGACAGGATGAAGACGGCCTTCACAACCAAATGGGGAACCTTTGCCTATAGAAGAATGCCTTTCGGATTATTAAATGCAGGCACAACATTTCAACGTGCCATGGATTATGCGTTCAAAGGGCTCATAGGTAAATGTATCATTGTGTATGTGGATGACATTCCTGTGTTTTCAAAGGAAAGAAAAGATCATGTGAAAGATTTGAGGAAGGTTCTCCAAAGGTGTAAAGAGCACGAAATTTCTTTAAATCAAAAAAAATGCATCTTTGGAGTGACAGAAGGAAGATTGCTTGGCCATATCATTTCAAAAGAAGGTATCTCCATTGATCCGGAAAGGATAGAAGCTATCCAAAACTTGCCTCTCCCAACTAGCAAAAAGGAATTGAGATCTTTCTTTGGGAAAATCAATTTCGTGAGGAAGTTTATTTCTGGCTTCGCCGAGATAGCTAAACCACTGAATGAGATGCTCAAAAAGGATGTGAATGTCATATGGGACGAAGAAAGTAGGGTTGCCTTCCAAAGCATCAAGGATGCTATTTCTAGAGCCCCTATCCTTATAAGTCCAAATTATTCTAAGCCTTTCTTTATTTATGCTTTCGCATCTGAACACTCTTTTGCGAGTGTCTTGACTCAGAAAGGTGAAGATAACACAGAAAATCCCATAGATTTTCTAAGCACTCCTTTGAAGGATGCTCAATTGAGGTATTCCATCCTCGATAAGCAAATGTATGCACTTTTCAAAATAGTAAAAAAATTTAGACATTACATTGTGCATAGTAGGGTCTTTGCCATTGTGCTTGACCCTGCTGTCAAAACCATGTTTGTGCAAAACGAGCTAGGTGAGAGAAGAGGTAAATGGATTTCTACCATCCAGGAATTTGACCTTGAAATTCAACCCATGAAGTTAGTTCGTGGACAAGGACTTGTGAAAACAATTGCTGAGAACAATCCCCAAGTCACATGCCAATATTCAGATGGAGAGCGCATTTCTAAAGATGATTGGTATGTTGATATTGTGTATTTTCTATTAAATGGTAAGTGTCCATCACATCTTAATTCTACCCAAAGAAGAGCCTTGAGACTTAAATCTGCTAATTATCATATTTGGTCTGGTGTTCTTTACAGGAAAAATCACGAGGGAATTTACCTACGATGCTTAAATCAAGAAGAAGCTACCAATGTTTTGCAAGAGTTTCATGGTAAATACGGAACCGGCCATGGTTCAAAAAATTCAATAGCACATCAAATCCTAAGAGCGGGATATTATTGGCCCCACATTTTTAAAGATACACATGCACACGTGCGATCTTGCCATATTTGTCAAGTGGCTGCCAATAGAGAAAGGAATGCAACTATGCCATTGCAACCTGTAGTTGAGATGAGACCATTTGCACAATGGGGATTAGACTTCATCGGGGTTATTAACCCAAATTCTTTAGATTCCCATAAATTCATACTCACAGCTATAGATTATTGCACTAGATGGGCAGAAGCAATTCCTACGAAGCATGCTACTACGGATGTGGTAATAAAATTCCTCGAAGATCATATCGTAACAAGGTTTGGAATGCCCGATTCTATTGTAAGTGATAATGGTAAGGCTTTTGTTTCCACTCAATTTGCAAATTGGGCATATGATAATAAGGTGAGTTTAAAGTTTTCGTCTAACTATTACCCTCAAGGCAACGGTTTGGCAGAATCTTCAAATAAAAATTTGTTAACCATCATTAAGAAGTTATTGGAAAAGAATTCTCGGGATTGGCACAACCAATTAAAATTTGCTCTTTGGGCAGATAGGACTAGAGAAAAATAATCAATAGGGAATACACCTTATCATCTAGTTTATGGGCAAGATCCAATTTTTCCTGCAAATTTGAAGCTTCAAACCCTTCGTTTCACACAAGAATACCTCGGAACTGATAATCACATTGAGGCTAGATTAAGTCATCTAATGCACCTTGATGAAAAAAGAGAAGAAGCCATGCTCCACATGAACAAACATCAAGGTGTGGTCAAAAGATGGTTTGATAAAAGAGCCAAAATTAAGTCTTTCAGGATCTCGGACTTGGTCTTATTGTGGGATAAAAAACATGAGGAGAAAGGGGATCACAAAAAGTTTGATTGTCTTTGGTTAGGCCCTTATCAAATTTCTGAAATCTTAGGGGAGAATACTTTTAGACTAAGAACTTTGGATGGGAAATATTTGACGTTACCGGTTAACGGGCAAGTTCTAAAGCATTATTTTAGCCCTTAAATCATGTGATATTTGTATCATATTGTACATTCGTATTTAATTTTTTGGTTTTGATGTTGGTTTTGCATTTCTGTTTTGGTTTCAAGTTGTGTGTTGGTCCTTTGGACATTTTTGGGTTTAAAAAAATAAAATAAATAATAATAATAATAATAATAATAATAATAATAAAGCGAGATGTCAGCGTATGTCCTTATGAATGTTGCCTAAGACTAGAAGAATATGAAATATCGGAATTGTATTGCAGAAAGCTCCACGAATATCACAAAAACATTAAAGAATATCGTTTAGAATTTGAGATGCATGAAGTTGTCAGTTTTACAAAGTAGGTGGGATGCTCCATCCACATCTCAAAAGGAGCAATGCATTCATATCTCATGTACATTTCGCATTGCATATACATTTCATCTCAGTTACATCTTCATTTCATGTACAATTATAGTAAAGGTGTCGAATCCTCTTAGGATTATTACATAACATATATTAAAAGGATCCTAAGGTTGGGAACCGATGCCCGAACTATCTTGAACCAAGCACGTTCTACGCATATTAAAGGGGATTTTGAGCAAAATGGTCAAAACCATACTTGGAAGAAAAGGTGAGGCGAAAGGAGTATTTTCTTGTCTGTCCCATCATGCAAAACATAGTCCATGAAATAGTGGTTTTCACCACTCCACCTCCATAATATCACTTGGATTGAAAGGATCGTACTACGTGTCCCTCATAAGGATGAGTAGTCATCCCCAAGATTCAAGGAAGCCATTACTACTCCACCTCCATAATATCACTTGGATTGAAAGGATCGTACTACGTGTCCCTCATAAGGATGAGTAGTCATCCCCAATATTCAAGGAAGCCATTACTACTCCACCTCCATAACATCACTTGGATTGAAAGGATCGTACTACGTGTCCCTCATAAGGATGAGTAGTCATCCCCAAGATTCAAGGAATCCATCATTAATCCACCTCCATCATATCATTTGAGTTGGAAGGATCGTACTACGTGTCCCTCATAAGGATGAGTAGTCATCCCCAAGATTCAAGGAAGCCATCATTAATCCACCTCCATCATATCATTTGAGTTGGAAGGATCATACTACGTGTCCCTCACAAGGATGGGTAGTCATCCCTAAAATTCAAGAAAGCCAAAGCTTGGACTATGGGGTTGATCTCCATCGGGGCTATAGACGCCTGTCTGGCAGTGGAGTATGCTCATGCGTGGCAACATGTCTTGTCTAAAAGCAAGACCACTGACTGCTCAAACAGACAAGGCTAGCCTCGACAATTTCATCCATAACAGAGTTAAATCATTTTGTTCAAGATGAGGTAATGAACTCTAGATCAGAGTAGTAAGGATAGGATTAAATTCCCATCTCGCTTAGGTTAGGAATACGATTCCCCAAAGACATGGGTTCAAGATGGTAGTGACACATAACCAACTTTGGGATCTAGTAAATTAATTCAGTATACATATATTTGGTCCTAAGAGGGTTTGACAGTTTTAATATGTTTGTTCATGATACTAGAAGGTCTGAGCCTTTGCAAAGTAGGTTGTTATATCTCTAACATCTTCATCATACATCAAATCTCGCACAAATCATTCATAGCCTTGCATACGAATCATAAGTGAAACTGACAATGGAATGTTGATCAATTTTCAAACGATAGGGAATGAAGCACATTGCACACACCGAGCTGATGCTTAATAATTCTAATGTTTCATGTATTTCTCGTCTAGTTTCATTCTTGGGATATTTTCTAACGCTTGTATTTGAGTCTGTGTGTTTTCAAGTTGAAGTTCTCACCGAAATGCTCGGGAGCATTTCCCAATAGAGTCGCCATTTGTTGTGGCTGCTCCACAACGTACCCCAAAATTGGGGACCCACCATCACGGCCCAAAAAGAAAAAGTGTCGTGATATCGCGACATGTTGCACCATCGCGGCCCAAGAAGAAAAAGTGTCACGATATCGCGACATGTTGCACCATCGCGGCCCAAAAGAGAAAAAGTGTCGCGATATCGCGACATGTTGCACCATCGCGGCCAAAAGAAGAAAAAGTGTCGCGATATCGCGACATGTTGCATCATCGCGGCCAAAAGAGAAAAAGTGTCGCGATATCGCGACATGTTGCACTGTCACGGACAAAAGAAAAAAGGTGTCACGATATCGCGACATGTTGCATTTTTGCGGCCCAAAGCAAAGAAAAAGAAGAAAGAAAAGTGTCACGATATCGCGACATGTTGCATTTTTACGACCAAACGAGGAAAGAAAGAACAAGAAAGAAAAGTGTCACGATATCGCGACATGTTGCATTTTCGCGGCCAAAGAGAAAAAGTGTCACGATATCGCGACATGTTGCGTTTTCGCGGCCAAAGAGAAAAAGTGTCGCGATATCGCGACATGTTGCATTTTCACGGCCAAAGACAAAAAGTGTCACGATATCGCGACATGTTGCATTTTCGCGGCCAGAAGGAAAAAGTGTCGCGATATCGCGACATGTTGCATTTTCGCGATTCAAAGCAAAGAGAGCAAAGAAAGAAAAAGTGTCACGATATCGCGACATGTTGCATTTTTCGTGATTCAAGATGGGCGGAACTTTTTAGAGAAGATTGCAGTAATGAAGGCAAGGCCTTAGCACTGGGTTTCTCTGGATATTTTCTTCCACATTGGACTGGTTTTTCTTCTTCCATAGAAAGGGTTGGATATCGGGGGGGGGGGGGGGGGTTGTTTGTTTTTTTTTTTTTTCTGGTTTGGGGAAACCAAAAATTCTACTATTGTAAAATGACATATTTTTAATGCAAAGTTTTTCAGAAATTTGCATCTTGTGGGCAAGAAAGAAGGAGATTTTCTTTGCATGCTATGGATTTAATGTTTATTCTTTCATCTTTTCAGATTTTGAATTTATAGATAATGTTAATGCCATGTTTTTTGGGTTACATTAGGTGAATATTTGAAATCTGAATTTTATTTCGTACCCTAGGAACCAGCACTTAGTCTATGGGGATTGTGCTTGTTTTGCAAGTCCAATAGGTTAAGTTGCATGCACGAAGACCTCACATCTTTGGTTTTGTCGAAATAGGATAGCATCATACTGAATGCATTTTAGTTTCGGTTTCTGCATTTCATTTTCATTTTTCTGCATTTTATATTTTTTCAGAAATTTTAACTTTTCAGGCATTAAAATAAACATTTAAAAATTTTCAAAAAAAAAAAAACAATGAACAATCACTAAATTTTCATGGTGAAATAAACCAACATTGCCCCTTGTTTACAGTTACTTGCAATCACTAAGGTGTTCCAAGCATTTAAATTGAATATCTTTATTTGAGATTACTAATACACATATGCAAATGCTAATACATAGGAGACCTTGGAGAAGTTGTTTGTTTAACTTTTTTGCAAGAGGGGATTTGGAACCCAAATCCTAAAGGAGAGTGTACTTTCACAACTGGGTGAAAATACCACTCAACAGTACATGTTAGTCAAAAAGTGACTAACTACAGAAAAATAGCTGATGCACCTTTTTGCATATTTTCCAAGAAGACCAAAGTGGCCCATATGCTAAAGATCAAAGAAAAAGTAAAACACCGCAAGGAGGAAAAAGTGTCGCGATATCGCGACATGTTGCATTTTCGCGGTCCAAAGCAAAGAGAAGAGCAAGGAGGAAAAAGTGTCGCAATATCGCGACATATTGCATTTTCATGGTTCAAAGCAAAGAGAAAGAGCAAGGGGGAAAAATTTTCACGATATCGCGACATGTTGCATTTTTGTGATCCAAAGCAAAGAGAAAGAGCAAGGAGGAAAAAGTGTCGCGATATCGCAACATGTTGCATTTTCACGGTCCAAAGCAAAGAGAAAGAGCAAGGAGGAAAAAGTGTTGTGATATCGCAACATGTTGCATTTTTGCGGTCCAAAGCAAATAGAAAGAGCAAGGGGGAAAAAGTGTCATGATATCGCGACATGTTGCATTTTCGTGGCTAAGAGAAACAAAAAGGATCAAGGAGGTAAAAGTGTCGTGATATCGTGACATGTATTTTCGCGGCTAAGAACAAAAAAAAGGAGCAAGAAGGTAAAAGCGTCACGATATCGCGACATGTTGTATTTTCGCGGCTAAGAGCAAAGAAAGGGAGCAAGGGGGAAAAAGTGTCGCAATATCACGACATGTTGTATTTTCATGGCTAAAGAGAAGAGAAAGAGCAAGAAGGAAAAAGTGTTGCGATATCGTGACATGTATTTTCACGGCAAAAGAGAAGCGAAAGAACAAGAAAGAGAAAGTGTCGCGATATCGCGACATGTTTCTTTTTCGCGGCCAAAACAGAAGAGAAAGCACAAGGAGGAAAAAGTGTCGTGATATAGCAACATGTTGCATTTTCACGGCCAAAAGAGAAGAGAAAGAACAAGAAAGAAAAAGTGTCACGATATCGCGACATGTATTTTTGCGGACAAAAGAGAAGAGAAAGAACATGAAAGAAAAAGTGTCGTGATATTGCGACATGTTGCATTTTCATGGCCAAAAGAGAAGAGAAAGAGCAAGAAGGAAAAAGTGTCGCGATATCGTGAAATGTTGTATTTTTGTGGCTAAGAGAAAAAAAAGGGAGCAAGTGGGCAAAAGTGTCGCGATATCATGACATGTTGCATTTTCGTGGCTAAGAGCAACAAAAAGGAGCAAAGAGATAAAAGTGTCGCGATATCGCGACATGTATTTTTGTGGCTAAGAGCAACAAAAGGGAGCAAGGAGGCAGAAGTGTCACGATTTCGTGACATGTCGCATTTTCATGATGCAAGAAGAAGAATCAAGCTGAAGACATAGAAATGTCATGATTTCACGACATGTTGCATTTTCATGACTCGAAAAGGGGAGGCAGGAAAAAAGTAAGAGTGTCATGATTTCACGACATGTCCGGTTTTCGCTAAGGAAATAGAGTATATTTTTGGCAACTGGGACAGGCACTAACATTTGTTGTTGATTTTTGAAGAATGGTCAGTTGATTATAACCTGGTAGGTCCGTTGGACGATTGCAGAATAACAGGATCATCTAAATTTAGCCAGAAGGAAATCTATCCAATTTGCGAGAAATTCGTTGTATATTCTTAGAAACTGCAGACAATTACTTGTAATTGATTGAATAAATTAAATGTACATAGTAGAAGATACTCTTTTTAGGGTATAAATAGGAGTGAGTCGACCATGAAAAAAGGTCGGCTCTTGGACGTTTACAAGCTTGATGTACATGTACTGGATTACAAACAATAAAAGATTTCTTCTTTTGGATTTCGAAACTTCTGTGTGCAAGTGTATGTATCTAGTGTTTTAACTTTTATTCACTCTAAGTTTTATAATGTATCTGTTCTGAAATTTGGACTGTGCACATATAAATCTTGTTTCTAGAGTTGAACATTAAAATATAGTTACATGCTTTTAGACGAATATCTAAAAGTCGCACTCAAGAATTCTTGTTTTCTATAAGAAGATATAAAGAAAACTCTGAAAGTAGTAATCTGCATTATCAATGTTTGTTGTTGTCTAATATGTACCATGAGAAAATTTCTAGCTTAGGCTATATTTCCCTTATCTGTTGTTCCCCTTTTCTCTAAAAAACTCAAAGGAACCAACCTTCTCTGGAGACTAGACAGATGATCTCAAGCAAGATCTGTCTATTCAATGTTGGCAAAGTCTAAGGTACAACACTATTAATCGAAGGCAAATTTTGTTCCAATATTTTTTGGCACGCCGGGTGGGACCAACAATCCCACAATATTGTATAATTTTTGGTGTTTTACCTTAAGAGCCTTTTTGATTGAAAATCTCAAGAAAAACCACTTGGCGACTCTGTTGCAATTTAGACCATAAAAGAAAGACCTTATCTAGAAACCTTCTGGTTATATAGCCATATGATAACCAGATCTTGAGCTAGAAAATCTGAAGAACCTATCGAGTTCTTTGAACTACATCTCGAAAGCCTAAAGGCATTCCCTGTGCTAGCCGCATGATCAAATCTGCCCGACACCATTAGCACCTCTTTAACACCCATTGTAGGAGCATCTACAAGCAATCCTATAGTAGTTGTAACTCCTTTAGCAATCATGGCAGCCGACCATGCCCCAGTACATCTTGTGTGGAATCAAACTAGCCCTTTGAACTTGGGAGCACACCACCAAATTCCACAAGCTACACTAAAAGCATTACCGACCTTTGAAAAAATAGGAAAAATAGCAGATGAACACTGTTTAGATGTATCATCGCTACCATCTGTGTACAATATCACTTAGGAAGATGTAATGGTCAGATTTTTGGTTATATCTTTGAAATGAAAGATGCTCTATTGGTACAGAGTGCTTCCCTTTGGATCCATTACCTCTTGGGTAGTGCTTGTCGGCCGTTTGGTCAACGAATTTAATATACATGCGGATCCTTTCGCACTACTGAATCAATTCACTGTCATTGAGAGGTACCCACGAGAAGAAATCCAAGATTTCAACATCAGATTTACCAGAACTAGTGATAGAGTACCGCAAGGCCTAAATCCCATGGAAGAACAAGCTATATGCTATTATTTAAGGGTTTTTTATTCAGATCTCAATATGATAATAAGGCAATCCCATGTAACCACTTTTCCTGGGATCTATCTAGAGGCATCAAAGGGCGAAGCTGATCTCATCACTACAAAAATATATCCATTAAAGAGTATATTTCCAATTGTACAAGAGCTTTCCCAAGCATCAATTTCTAAACTGCCTGTACTCCCATCAACGCAGGCCCTCCCAGCTATAGCCGCACCTCCTACATTCCTTGCATTACCAGCCAAACCCCTTGCATCAACTCCCCCAATTATCAATACACAACCATAATTGATACAATGAAGACATTGTCAAATGAAATGGCATCCATGAAAAAGAGAGAGGCGGAACAGAATATCCAAGCAAGAAGATTTCCACAGATACAAAGGGAAGGTCCTTCAACAAGTGGAAGAGGACAAGATAAACAAAATGTGGTGTATGCGAATGAGATAGGAGATAATGGAGAACCCACTAATTCTTACTACTGGTGTACCACTTGCAATGATCCTCATGGAGAAGATTCATGCATGATTCATCAAAATCATGTGCAATTGGTTATTAATGAAAGAGCCAAGGAAACCGGCAAGTGACAAGTGAATATAATCAGAGAAATCCACCACAATTTGGCAATGCCATCCATGGAACAAGTTGCAGTCCTGACAAAGGAACTCCAACCACTGATTTTTCCTCCGGCCCCTAGGGCGACTCCACAAAAAAACTAGTCTAATAAGAAAGGGCGTTCTGACCCTCTTCAAAATTTTGCGACTATACCAAGAAAATAATTTCCCCCTAGAAAAGGGAGTGAGGCTCAGGAGCAAGCGAAGGAAAGACTCATATTTCCTTCATTGACAAAAAGGAAAAGAACAGAAGCCATGTAGGTCTATAGAGACAGATACGATGCATCTACTAGTGGAAGGGAAAAGAATGCTGAGATATTCCTAGCTACAACCCTTTCGTTCAACATTGCAGAAGAAATGAAGAGGACCCCTTCCAAAATAAGCATGTATGATGCACTACAAATTCTTGGTCAGATTGACCTCCTCCAAGAATATTTAAATTTAAAGAATAATACCTCTTCCTCAAATGTTATACAAGCAAATGTTGTGTCAACCTCTCAAAAAAATAGACCGCCCCCATTCTATCTATCCTTGCAAATGGAGGGGTGGATAGTTCACAATTGCATGATTGATTCAGGGGCCGCAACTACGATGATGCCGAAAGTTGTATGTGATCCTGGTGTGTTGCAATTAGATGGTACTCCAATAAAAACTGTTGGGGTGATCAAAGATATCCCTATTCAACTCCATAGAATGCCAGAAGCAATCATCATACAAGAAGTAGTTGTTGTAGACTTAGAACCATATTTTGGTATGTGTTTATCCAGAGAGTTCACAGCCAAACTGGGTGGTTATCTATCTCTAGATTATTCGCATTTGGAAGTACCTTTCAAAGGTAAAAGAGTCAATATATACAATGAAAAACCATCTACTTTCCATGTAGAAATACTGGAGGAAACAACTACCATCAACATGATGTCTGAAGAATTAGAAAATATCAATTTAATGGAAGAAACCCTGGAGGAACTACAATCTGAGGATCATTTTTCAATGAAAGACTTCAATGCTATGATAGAGACAGAAATGGGAAGCTATTCCATTGAGAAACCAAAAAATCTCCCTATTCCTATCCCTAAAACAGATGATTCAGCCAACCAGTTATGGAAATTGTACTTTGATGGGTCAAGGTGCAAAAATGGAGTAGGAGCTAGAATCGCTCTGATTTCACCCACTAGAAAATAAAAAGTCTTTTCATATAGGTTGACATGGAGTTGCACCAATAACGTAGCTAAATATGAATCCTTGTGTTTGGGACTTAGTAAAACTGAAAAACTAGGTGTAAAATAGCTGCTGATCTATGGGGATTCAGAGCTGATCGTTAAACAGGTTATTGGCAAATGCATTTGTAAGCAAAATTACCTAAGAGCTTACAAAAATAAAGTGTTAGATCTATTGGAAAATTTTGAAGCACTAAACATGAAATCCATTTCTAGAGAGAAAAACACACTTGCAGACCTGTTAGCATCAGTAGGATCAAATTTTTGCCTAGTCAGCAATGTTATTCAGAAGTATAAAACATTTAGACTTATATACAGGCCTTCTATGCCCGACAAGGACATTTTCTGGCAGGAATTTGTAAACAACGAGCAGATCATGGATTTTATGATTCATGAGATGAATTGCTCTACAGAAAGAGCGTTACAAGAAGAGGACGAAGAGAGCCTAATTCAACTAAGAAATAATCATAGCCCCAGGTGAAGAATATCAAAGTGGCCCATATGCTAAAGATCAAAGAAAAAGAAAAAAATCGCAAGGAGGAAAATGTGTCACGATATCACGACATGTTGCATTTTCGTGGTCCAAAGCAAAGAGAAGAGCAAGGAAGAAAAAGTGTTGCGATATCGTGACATATTGCATTTTCGCGGTTCAAAGCAAAGAGAAAGAGCAAGGGGGAAAAAGTTTCGTGATATCGCGACATGTTGCATTTTCGCGGTCCAAAGCAAAGAGAAAGCACAAGGAGGAAAAAGTATCGCGATATCGTGACATGTTGCATTTTCATGGTCCAAAGCAAAGAGAAAGAGCAAGGAGGAAAAAGTGTCACGATATCACGACATGTTGCATTTTCGCGGTCCAAAGCAAATAGAAAGAGCAAGGGGGAAAAAGTGTCGCGATATCATGACATGTTGCATTTTTGCGGCTAAGAGCAAAAAAAAGGAGCAAGGAGGTAAAAGTATCGTGATATCGCGACATGTTGTATTTTCACAGCTAAGAGCAACAAAAAGGAGCAAGAAGGTAAAAGTGTCACGATATCGCGACATGTTGTATTTTTGTGGCTAAGAGCAACAAAAGGGAGCAAGCGGGAAAAAGTGTCGTGATATCGTGACATGTTGTATTTTTGTGGCTAAAGAGAAGAGAAAGAGCAAGAAGGAAAAAGTGTCGTGATATTGCGACATGTATTTTCATGGCAAAAGAGAAGAGAAAGAACAAGAAAGAAAAAGTGTCGCGATATCACATGTTGCATTTTCATGGCCAAAAGAGAAGAGAAAGCACAAGGAGGCAAAAGTGTCGCGATATCGTGACATGTTGCATTTTTGTGGCCAAAATAGAAGAGAAATAACAAGAAAGAATAAGTTTCGCGATAGCGCGACATGTATTTTTGCGGCCAAAAGAGAAGAGAAAGAACAGGAAAGAAAAAATGTCATGATATCGTGACATGTTGCATTTTCACGGCCAAAAGAGAAGAGAAAGAGCAAGAAGGAAAAAGTGTCACGATATCACGACATGTTGTATTTTCACGGCTAAGAGCAACAAAAGGGAGCAATGGGGCAAAAGTGTCATGATATCACGACATGTTGCATTTTCATGGCTAAGAGCAACAAAAAGGAGCAAAGAGGTAAAAGTGTCACGATATCGTGACATGTATTTTCGTGGCTAAGAGCAACAAAAGGGAGCAAGGAGGTAGAAGTGTCACGATTTCGTGACATGTCACATTTTTGCGATGCAAGAAGAAGAATCAAGCTAAAGACATAGAAATGTTGCGACTTCATGACATGTTGCATTTTCATGACTCGAAAAGGGGAGGCAGGAAAAAAAATAAGAGTGTAGCGATTTTGCGACATGTCAGTTTTCACCAAGGAAATAGAGTATATTTTTGGCAACTGGGATAGGCACTGACATCTGGTGTTGATTTCTGAAGAATGGTCAGTTTATTATAACCTGGCAGGTCCGCTGGACAATTGCAGAATAACATGCTCATCTAAATTTAGCTAGAAGGAATTCTATCCAATATACGAGAAATCTATTGTATATTCTTTGAAACTACAGACAATTACTTGTAATTGATTGAAGAAATTAAATGTACATAGTAGAAGATACTCTTTTAGGGTATAAATAGGAGTGAGTCGACCATGAAGAAAGGTCGGCTCTTGGACGTTTACAAGCTTGATGTACATGTACTGGATTACAAGCAATAAAAGATTTCTTCTTCTGGATTTCAAAACTTCTGTGTGCAAGTGTATGTATCTGGTGTTTTAACTTTTATTCACTCTAAGTTTTATAATGTATCTGTTCTGAAATCTGGACTGTGCATGTATAAATCTTGTTTCTAGAGTTGAACATTAAAATATAGTTACATGATTTTAGACGAATATCTTAAAGTCACACTCAAGAATTCGTGTTTTCTATAAGAAGATATAAAGAAAAATCTGAAAGTAGTAATTTGTATTATCAATGTTTGTTGTTGTCTAATATGTACCATGAGAAAAGTTCTAGCTTAGGCTATATTTTCCTTATCTCTTGTTCCCCTTTTCTCTAAAAAACTCAAAGGAACTAGCCTTCTCTGGAGACTAGACAGATGATCTCAAGCAAGATCTGTCTATTCAATGTTGGCAAAGTCTAAGGCACAACACTATTAATCGAAGGCAGATTTTGTTCCAATAGTTTTTGGCATGCCCGGTGGGACCAGCAATCCCATAATATTGTATAAGTTTTTGTTTTTACCTTAAGAGCCTTTTTGTTTGAAAATCTCAAGAAAAACCACCTGGCGGCTCCATTGTAATTTAGACCATAAAAGAAAGACCTTGTCTAGAAACCTTATGGTTATATAGCCATATGATAACCAGATCCTGAGTTAGAAACTCTGAAGAACCTATCGAGTTCTTTGAACTACATCTCAAAAGCCTAAAGGCACACCTTGTGCTAGCCGCATGATCAAATCCGCCCGACACCATTGGCACCTCTTTAGCACCCGTTGTAGGAGCATTTACAAGCAATCCTATAGTAGTTATAACTCCTTTAGAAATCATGGCAGCCGACCCTACCCCAGCCCATCTTGTGTGGAATCAAAATGGCCCTTTGAACTTGGGAGCACACCACCAAATTCCACAAGCTGCACTAAAAGCATTACCGACCTTTGACAGAACAGGCAAAATAGCAAATGAACATTGTTTAGATGTATCATCGCTAGCATCTATGTACAATATCACTCAGGAAGATGTAATGGTCAGATTGTTGGTTATATATTTGAAAGGAAAGATGCTCTATTGGTACAGAGTGCTTCTCGTTGGATCCATTACTTCTTGGGTAGTGCTTATCGGTCGTTTGGTCGACAAATTTAATATACATGCAGATCCTTTCACACTGCTGAATCAATTAAATGTCATTGAGAGGCATCCATGAGAAGAAATCAAGGATTTCAACATCAGATTTACTAGAACTCGTGATAGAGTACCGCAATGCCTAAAGCCCATGGAAGAACAAGTTATATGCTATTATTTAAGGTATTTTGATTCAAATCTCAATATGATAATAAGGCAATCCCGTGTAACCACTTTTCTTGGGATCTATCTAGAGGCAGCAAAGGGCGAAGCTGATCTCATCGCTACAAAAACATATCCATCAAAGAGTCTATTGCCAATTTTACAAGAGCTTTCCCAAGCATCAATTTCTAAACTATCTGTACTCCCATCAACGTAGGCCCTCCCAGCTATAGCCACACCTCCTATATTCCTTGCATTACCAGCCACACCCCTTGCATCAGCTCCCCCCAATGATCAATACACGACCATAATTGATACAATGAAGACATTGTCAAATGAAATTGCGTCCATGAAAAAGAGAGAGGCGAAACAAAATATCCAAGCAAGAAGATTTCCACAGATACAAAGGGAAGGTCCTTCAAAAAGTGGAAGAGGACAAGATAAAAAAAATGTGGTGTATGCGAATGAGATAGGAGATAATGGAGAACCCACTAATTTTGACTATTGGTGTACCACTTGCAATGATCCTCATGGAGAAGATTCATGCATGATTCATCAACATCATGTGCAATTGGTTATTAATGAAATAGCCAAGGAAACCGGCAAGTGACAAGTGAATATAATCAGAGAAGTCCACCACAATTTGGCAATGCCATCCATGGAACAAGTTGCAGTCCTGAAAAAGGAACTCCAACCACTGATTTTTCCTCCGGCCCCTAGGGCGACTCCACAAAAAAACTAGTCTAATAAGAAAGGGCGTTCTGACCCTCTTCAGACTTTTGCGACTACACCAAGAAAATAATTTCCCCCTAGAAAAGGGAGTGAGGCTCAGGAGCAAGTGAAGGAAAGACTCATATTTCCTTCATTGACAAAAAGTCAAAGAACAAAAGCCATGTAGGTCTATAGAGACAGATACGATGCATTTACTAGTGGAAGGGAAAAGAGTGCTGAGGTATTCCCATCTGCAACCATTTCGTTCAACATTGCAGAAGAAATGAAGAGGACACCTTCCAAAATAAGCATGTATGATGCACTACAAATTCTTGGTCAGATTGACCTCCTCGAAGAATATTTAAATTTAAAGAATAATACCTCTTCCTCAAATGTTATACAAGCAAATGTTGTGTCAACCTCTGGAAAAAATAGATCGCCCCCATTCTATCTATCCTTGCAAATGGAGGGGTGGATAGTTCACAATTGCATGATTGATTCAGGGGCCACAACTACGATGATGCCGAAAGTTGTATGTGACATAATGGGGATGGAATATACTCGAAGTCATCCTGGTGTGTTGCAATTAGATGGTACTTCAATAAAAACTGTTGGGGTGATCAAAGATATCCCTATTCAACTCCATAGAATGCCAGAAGCAATCATCATACAAGAAGTAGTTGTTGTAGACTAAGAACCATATTTCAGTATGTGTTTATCTAGAGAGTTCACAGCCAAACTGGGCGGTTATCTATTTCTAGATTATTCGCATTTGGAAGTACCTTTCAAAGGTAAAAGAGTCAAGATCTACATTGAAAAAACATCTACTTTCCACATAGAAAGACTGGAGGAAACAACTACCATCAACATGATGTCTGAAGAATTAGAAAATATCGATTTAATGGAAGAAACCCTGGAGGAACTACAATATGAGGATCAATTTTCAATGAAAGACTTCAATGCTACGATAGAGACAGAAATGGGAAGCTATTCCATTGAGAAACCAAAAAAGCTCCCTATTCATGTCCCTAAAACAGATGATTCGGCCAACCAGTTATGGAAATTGTACTTTGATGGGTCAAGGTGCAAAAATGGAGTAGGAGCTAGAATCGTTCTAATTTCACCCACTGGAAAATAAAAAGTCTTTTCATAAAGGTTGACATGGAGTTGCACCAATAACGCAACTAAATATGAAGCCTTGTGTTTGGGACTTAGTAAAACTAAAAAACTAGGTGTAAAATACCTGTTGATCTATGGGGATTCAGAGCTGATCGTTAAATAGGTTACTGGCAAATGCGTTTGTAAGCAACATTACCTAAGAGCTTACAAAAACAAAGTGTTATATCTATTGGAAAATTTTGAAGCACTAAACATGAAATCCATTTCTAGAGAGAAAAACACACATGCAGACCTGTTAGCATCAGTAGGATCAAATTTTTGCCTAGTCAGCATTGTTATTCAGAAGTCTAAAACATTTAGACTTATATATAGGCCTTCTATGCCCGACAAGGACATTTTCTGACAAGAATTTGTAAACAACGAGCAGATCCTGGATTTTCTGATTCATGAGATGAATTGCTCTACAGAAAGAGCGTTACAAGAAGAGGACAAAGAGAGCCTAATTCAACTGAGAAATAATCATATCCCTAGGGGATTGATCACCCTACATATCCTTTTTGATAATAGAGATAGAGCTGTAGGTCGAAGGATCAAGGTAGATGAACGTCGATATAAGGAAATAGAACTAGAACCAAGAAAAATGATCAAAGTGGGGACCGATTGTACAGTGGTAGAACTAGAACAAATAAAACAGTTATGTAGAGAATATCTAGATATAATAGCCTGGACTTATAGTGATCTAAAATTGTATAGGAAAGAGGTCATTCAGCATACCATCGAACTAGAGGAAGGAGTTAAACCTTTTAGGTAGAGGCAGAGGCCTATGAATCCCAAGATTGAAGCCTTAATGAAACAAGAGTTGTTTAAACTCCTACATGCTAAGATAATATACCCAATCAAGCACTCTACCTAGGTGGCAACTTTAGTTCCAATCCATAAGAAAAATGGAGAAATATGACTATGCGTCAATTCAGAAATTTGAATAGAGCCTCTTTAAAGGATCACTATCGATTACCCCAGATTGACCCAATCCTTCATACTGTGGTGGGAGCAAAAAGGTTTTCTCTGTTAGATGGATTTTCTAGTTACAATCAAGTTTGGGTGAGAAATGAAAATCAATACAAGACTGCGTTCACCACTAAGTGGGGAACATTTGCATACCAAAGGATGCCCTTTGGATTATCTAACGTAGGAGAAACTTTCTAGAGAGCCATGGATGTAGCTTTTGGTGAGCTTGTGAACAAAATTATTGTCGTCTATTTAGATGACATGACTATTTTTTCTCATGACAAGAAGGACCATGCTACTCATCTATAGTAAGTATTTGAGAAATGTAGAGAATTTGGGATATCACTAAATCCTAAAAAATCTATTTTTGCTGTGGAAGAAGGAATACTCCTTGGGCATGTTATTTCTAAAGTCTAGTCATCAATTGATCCTGATAGAGTAAAGGCGCTTCTTGAGTTGTTGCTCCCAGTTAACAAGAAAGGTTTGCAGTCTTTCTTTGGGAAAATAAATTTTGTCAGAAAATTCATTACGGATTTTGCCCAAATAGTTAAGCCAATGACTGAATTATTGAAAAAGGACGTTCCTTTCAAATGGACAGAGCCAAAGAAATAAGCTTTACAGAAAATTCTAGAAGTCATCACTCAAGCTCCTATGCTAGTCAACCCTGACTATTCTCGAGGTTTCATACTATATGGTGTCGGAGAGAAAAATAGTTATGTTGCAGTTCTCACTCAGAAAGGAGCAGATGATGAAGAAAGATCCATAGCCTTTCTGAGTTCCACCATGCACAAACATGAGGAAAGGTACAACTTCATAGAAAAACAAGTATACGCAATTATGAAATCCTTGAATAAGCTAAAACACTTCTTATCCCACGATCGGACGATGGTGTATGTTATTCATCCCGATGTAAGGAACTTCATAATTCAAGGAGAATTGGGTGAAAAAAGAGCTAGATGGGTGACTCGCATCCAAGAGTATGATGTAGAAATACATCCTACTAAAATAGTCAAAGGGAGAGCTTTGTGCCAGGAATTGGCCAAGCAAGCTACAAGTGGATATGGGGAGAGCCACCTCGTCATGGCAAACACAGAGCAACACCAAGACAGAGTAAGTTTGGGTTGGATCGATGACTTTGTGGGGTATTTTCAGATTGGGTCATATCCTAAAGATATGAATGCTTCCCAAAGAAGGAGATTCAGAACCCAAGCATTGAAATACTCTTCGAACAGAGGGGTTGTATAAGATTAACATCGATGGTGTATTGTTAAAATGCGTTCCCGATAATGAAAAGCAGAAAGTGTTAGATGAATTTCACAGGGGTTTTTGAGGGGGACATTATGCAGGCCAAACTACAGCTTTGAAGATCCTTAGAGCTGGATGTTATTAGCCTTCCATATTCCTAGATGCGTACAAAGTGACCTAGAGGTGTGAACAATGTCAGAGGTATGTGGGAAGAAATAGGAATGCACCTATGCCCTTAAAAGCTATTCAAGTCAAGGAACCATTCCAGTAGTGGGGGTTGGATTTCATAGGGATAATAGAGTCAAACTCATCATCAGGCCACAAATACATTCTCACTGCCACGAACTACTTCACCAAGTGGGTAGAAGTAGTGCCTATGAAGAAAGCTGATTCAGAAGTGGTGATAGAATTCATCAAAAGTCTAATCACAAGGTTTGGCATACCATATTCTTTGATTACAAACAATGGATCCCTTTTCACTAGTGCAAAGATGATCAAATTCGTTAGTAGATATGGAATTTACCTGAAGACTTCCTCTAATTATTACCCACAAGGTAATGTATTAGCTGAGTCTACTAATAAGAATCTTCTGAGAATTCTAAAAAGAACATTAGAGGACAATAAGAAGAACTGGAACTCACTCATGAATCAAGCCTAGTGGGCCAACATAATCTCAATCAAAAAATCAATCAATACTTCGCCATATGCTTTGGTTTATGGAAAAGAAGTTGTTCTGTCTATTCATATGGAAATACCCATGTTGAGAATGCTAAACCAAGTCAACGAAGATGAAGGTCATCCAATGGATTCCCGACTGATGCAACTTGAATAATCTAGGGAACAGGCCTACGATCATCATCAAAAGCATATGGTAAAAACATCCGGGTGGTTTGATAAGAAAACCACTTTCAAGAAATTCAAAACAGGCGACCTGGTATTAAAATGGAATGTCAAAAAAGCAAAGCCAGGACACCATGACAAGTTCAATGCATTCTGGGAGGGGCCATTCGAAATTGTTTCAGAAAAGCAATTCAATGCCTTCCAGTTAAAATATTAATATGGATGGGTTATACCCATCACGGTGAATGCTTTTCACCTAAAATTGTATTTCCAGTAAAATCTACAAATCACCATTATATGTACAGTATATTATAAGTTTGGAGTTTTGTAAATATTTCCCTTTTTATGGCCTAATAAGAATCATTTTTTGTGGACTATTGAGGTCTGATATTTTGAAAGAAATATGTAGGGAAAAATTCAAATTTTTAAAAATCTGGGGCTACCTTGTGATCACCTGAAAATGATGGCGGATAGGAGGAAAAGACAAGAGTATTATTCAAACCTCGTCTAGTGATCAAGAGCCTCAAGATACAGAGGACGACTCAGGGAAAGAGACTCAGGAAGGCGAAACAGCCCATACAACTAAAGGAAAAACTGATGCAGATGCTCAGATCGTTGAGCATGAAACTTCACAGAAGGAAACCCCACACGGCCCACCCAGTTCGGCTCAAGAAAGCCAAAAGAGTGAAAACAAAAAACAAAATTTGGTTAAAAAGGAGATCTTGACGGTAGAAGAGCAGTAGGAAAAACAAGTTATAAACTTGGACGAAAGTGATGAAGAAAATGAAAATCTTGATGCAGAAAAAAAAATAGAGTGAAGAAATTGCCGTCAGTGAACATGAAGGAGAAGAAGAACACCAACAACCAGCCCAACCAGAAACAGGTATGCTTTCTTCACTTTCTTCTTCTCATTCTCCTACTCATTCACATTGTAATTCTCCTTCCTTTTCTAAAATCGACAAAAATATAATGTCCTTGCCAAAAAATTACCTTGTTCTCCCAGAAATGGCAACATCTTCTCATAGTCTGCTAAATATTGGGTCCGTAGTTGCTCCCATTCCATTTCTCCCTAGAATTGACATCCCAGCGACTGGAGTTACAACTTCTCAAGGGACTGAGTCACAGTCCACCATGGCCAAGATTGAAAATCTAAAAAGGGTGAGCAGGAATGCATCCTTTTTCTTTTATCTTTGTTTTTCCACTCGAAATTTTACTTTTCACAACTATGCTGGTGACTCCGTTTCCCAATGGATGAAGGCTTGGTCTCTATTTTTGCAAGCAAAAATTCCCCCGAAAGGTGCCAAGAATGTTAGTCAAAAAGTGACTAACTATGGAAAAACAGCTGATGCACCTTTTTGCATATTTTACAAGAAGACCAAAGTGGCCCATATGCTAAAGATCAAAGAAAAAACAAAACATCGCAAGGAGGAAAAAGTATCGTGATATCGCGACATGTTGCATTTTCACGGCGACATGTTGCATTTTCGCGGTCCAAAGCAAAGAGAAGAGCAAGGAGGAAAAAGTGTCATGAGATCGCGACATCTTGCATTTTCATGGTTCAAAGCGAAGAGAAAGAACAAGGGGGAAAAAGTGTCGTGATATCGCGACATGTTGCATTTTCACGGTCCAAAGCAAAGAGAAATATCAAGGAGGAAAAAGTGTTGCAATATCGCAACATGTTGCATTTTCGCGGTCCAAAGAAAAGAGAAAGAGCAAGGAGGAAAAAGTGTCGCGATATCGCGACATGTTGCATTTTCGCGGTCCAAAGCAAAGAGAAAGAGCAAGGAGGAAAAAGTGTCACGATATCGCGACATGTTGCATTTTCACGGTCCAAAGCAAATAGAAAGAGCAAGGAGGTAAAAGTGTCGTGATATCACGACATGTATTTTCGTGGCTAAGAGCAACAAAAAGGAGCAAGGAGGTAAAAGTGTCACGATATCATGACATGTATTTTTGTGGCTAAGAGCAACAAAAAGGAGCAAGAAGGTAAAAGTGTTGTGATATCGCGACATGTATTTTCGCGGCTAAGAGCAACAAAAGGGAGCAAGGGGGAAAAAGTGTCGCGGTATCGCGACATGTTGTATTTTCGTGGATAAAGAGAAGAGAAAGAGCAAGAAGGAAAAAGTGTCGCAATATCGTGACATGTATTTTCGTAGCAAAAGAGAAGAGAAAGAACAAGAAAGAAAAAGTGTCACGATATTGCGACATGTTGCATTTTTGCAGCCAAAAGAGAAGAGAAAGCACAAGGAGTCAAAATTGTCACGATATCGCGACATGTTGCATTTTTACGACCAAAAGATAAGAGAAAGAACAAGAAAGAAAAAGTGGGGTGATATCGCGACATGTTGCATTTTCACGGCCAAAAGAGAAGAGAAAGAACATGAAAGAAAAAGTGTCGCAATATCGTGACATGTTGCATTTTCACAGCCAAAAGAGAAGAGAAAGAGCAATAAGGAAAAAGTATCATGATATCGTGACATGTTGTATTTTCATGGCTAAGAGCAACAAAAGGGAGCAAGGGGGTAAAAGTGTTGCGATATCGTGACATGTTGCATTTTCATGGCTAAGAGCAACAAAAATGAGCAAAGAGGTAAAAGTGTCATGATATTCCGACATGTATTTTCACGGCTAAGAGCAACAAAAGGAAGCAAGGAGGTAGAAGTGTCGTGATTTCACGACATGTCACATTTTCGTGATGCAAGAAGAAGAATCAAGCTGAAGATATAGAAATGTCATGATTTCATGACATGTTGCATTTTCGCAACTTGAAAAGGGGAGGTTGGCAAAAAATGAAGAGTGTCACAATTTCATGACATGTCTGATTTTTGACAAGGAAACAGAGTATATTTTTGGCAACTGGGATAGGCACTGACATCTGGTGCTGATTTCTGAAGAATGGTTAGTTGATTATAACTTGGCAGGTCCGCTGGACGATTGTAGAATAATAGGTCATCTAAATTTATCCAGAAGGAAATCTATCCAATCTACGGGAAATTCGTTCTATATTATTAGAAACTGTAGACAATTACTTGTAATTGATTGAAGAAATTAAATGTACATAGTAGAAGATACTCTTTTTAGGGTATAAATAGGAGTGAGTCGACCATGAAAAAAGGTTGGCTCTTGGACATTTACAAGCTTGATGTACATGTACTGGATTACAAGCAATAAAAGATTTCTTCTTCTAGTTTCTGAAACTTCTGTGTGCAAGTGTATGTATCTAGTGTTTTAACTTTTATTCACTCTAAGTTTTATAATGTATCTATTCTGAAATATGGATTGTGCACGTATAAATCTTGTTTCTAGAGTTGAAAATTAAAAGATAGTTACATGCTTTTAGACGAATATCTAAAAGTCGCACTCAGGAATTCATGTTTTCTATAAGAATATATAAAGAAAACTTTGAAAGTAGTAATCTGCATTATCAATGTTTGTTGTTGCTTAATCTGTACCATGAGAAAAGTTCTAGCTTAGGCTATATTTCCCTTATCTCTTGTTCTCATTTTCTCTAAAAAACTCAAAGGAACCAGCCTTCTTTGGAGACTAGACAAATGATCTCAAGCAAGATATGTCTATTCAATGTTGGCAAAGTCTAAGGCGCAACATTATTAACCGAAGGCAGATTTTGTTCCAATAGTACCATGGAATATGATTTTAGAGATCTCATTGGTAAATGCATAGTCATTTATGTAGATGATACCCCTATTTTATCAAAGAAACAAGAAGATCATATTAATGGTTTGAGAAAAGTTCTTCAAAGATGTAGAGAACACGGTATTTCACTAAATCCTAAAAAGTGCATCTTTGGAGTAACAAGGGGAAATTGTTAGGGCATGTAATATCAAAATATGGCATATCTATAGACCCTCCAAGAATAGAGGAAATTCAATATATTCCTTTTCTGGGTAGTAAGAAAGATCTTAGATCATTATTTGGGAAAATTAATTTTGTTAGGAAGTTCATTTCTATATTTGCTAAAATTATTAAACCATTGAATGATATATTAAAAAAAGATATTAATATTAAGTGGACATGTGAGTCTAGGACTGCTTTTCAGAGTGTTAAAGATACCATTTCTAATCCACATTTTTTGGTAAATCTTGATTACAAGAAACCATTCTTCATCTATACTTTCGCAAGTGTGTTAACTCAAAAAAGTGAAGGTAATTCTAAAAAACCTATTGCTTTTATGAGTTCACCTTTAAAATATGCACAATTAAGATATACCATTTTGGATAAACAAGTGTATGCCTTATTCAAAATTGTTAAAAGTTTAGGCATTACATTTTGCATAGTAGATTCTTTTCCATTGTACATGATCCTGCTAGAAAAACCATGTTGATGCAGAATGAACTAGGTAAAAAATGAGGAAAGTGGATGTCTACCTTACAAGAGTTTGATCTTGAGATCCATCCAATGAAGCTAGTTCAAGGACAAGGCTTGAATAAAGCCCTTGCGAAGATTGACCCTCAAATTTCTTATCAACATTATAATGTAGAGGATATCACACAAGATGAATGGTATATTGATATTTTGATTTCCTTTTGAATGGTAAGTTTCCTTCACATTTTAATTCCACGTAGGGAAGATATTTTCATTTAAATTCAGTGAAATTTATGATTAACACTGGTGTGTTTTACAGGAAATACCATGAAGGAATTTTTATTTGTTGCTTGAATAATGAAGAATCCATTCAAATATAACATGAGTTTCATGGTAAGTATGGGATGGGGTATGGTTCTACAAATGCCACTACACACTATATATTGAGGTTTGGTTACTATTGGCCACACATATTTAAATATACCCATTCTCATGTGCATTCTTTCCACATTTGTCAACTTACAGCTAATAGAGAGAGACATGCACCTACACCATTACAGCTTGTAGTTGATATGAGACCAATTTCTCAGTGGGTATTAGATTTTATAGGTGTTATCAATCCTAATTATTTAACTTCTTATTAGTTCATTCTTACCACCTCTGACTATTGTACTAGATGGATGGAAGCTATCCCCACCAAAAATTGTACTATTGAGGTTATTATTCAATTTTTTGAAGAACACATCATGAATAGGTTTGGAATGCCATATTCAATTGTTTGTGATAATGGTTATGCTTTTATTTCACTCCATTCTGCAGAATGGAAATGTGATAACAAGGTGAGCATCAAATATTATTCTAATTATTATCTGTAAGGTAATGGCTTAGCTGAATCATCTAATAAAAACTTATCAATTATTAAAAAATTGCTTGAACATAATATTTGGGATTGGCATAATAAATTAAAGTTTGCATTGTGGGCAGATAGAATAAGAATTAAGGAATCCATAGGAACATCACCTTATCATTTAGTGTATGGTCAAGATCCAATTTTCTTGCTAATATTAAATTGTAAACTTTACAATTCATGAAAGAATATCTCAAAACGAATGATAAAATTGAAGCTCATCTCACTCACCTCATGCATTTAGATGAAAAACGAGAGGATGCCTTGCTTAATTTTAGTAAACATCAAGATATTTTAAAAATATGGTTTGACATATGAGCTAAAATTAAATTTTTTAGGATTTTTTATTTTGTTCTACTTTGGGATAAGGCACATGAGAAAAGGGATGAGCATGATAAATTTGACAATCTTTGGCTTTGTCCTTATCAGATTTCTGAAATTCTTGGTGAAAACACTTTTAGACTAAAAAACTTGAGTGGGGATTATATTCATTTTCTTGTTAATGGGAAATTTCTCAAGCACTACTTTCACCCATGAAGTAACGAAATTCTCACATCGTTTGTAATTTTATTGTATATTATTGTACATAGCTTTTAAATTTTTATGCTTTTGTATTTAGTTTTTTTTCTTTGTGTGGTGCTTTTGTACATAGTCTCTTGTTTTGCAATATTTTGCTAATTACCTTCTTGTCAATTCACCTTAAGTTAAGATGTGGTTTATTTTCGAGGCTTGCTTTTCACTTTCACACTTGTGGATTTGTCTCTCTGATTGAGGTTATTTTTTATGATAGTTACTAACTCCTAGTTTCTTTGTTGATAGTATTTCTTTGTTATGTAGGATGGATTTTGGAACAATGAAACATTTCATTGAAGCTCCACAAGTAACATATTAAAGGCTATTATTTGAAATATTGAAGCATAAAGTCATTTTGGTTTGTAAATTAAGGTGAAAATTTAATACACTCCATCTTTAGCCTTAAGTGGTCTCTAACCTAGGTGGCAAGTAAATTTTTCAAAGCAATACAATGCTGAATAAATAAAAAATGAAAGAAAAGCTAAATTAATAAAAAAAAATTAGATAATATTCACTGGGTTATAGACACTTGACTGATAGTAGAGCAATGTCTAGACAAAATAAATAAAATAGAAAATGTAAAATTAATCTAATACCCAGGTGATTCAGGCAATATCTATCAGGGCTATAGACGCCTAACTGACCGTAGAGAAATGTCTAGAAGAGATCAAGGTCATATCCATAAGGGCTATAGAATCCTAGATAGGAGTGGAGCAATGTAGAGGCACATTTTTAATGAGTGGCATTCTATAGTCTAAATGTAAAACAAATGATAGAATCTGAATTGTTTCAAGAATGCAAAATGAATCACAATTCACATAGTGAGTAGAGGAAAATGGTTCATATATTTTCATTTGAATATATTTACACCGTCTTATCTGGATATTTCTAGATGCTTTTTATTTCTCTAATATTTGGTTTTGTTGGTTTCAAATCAGGTTCTTCATCCGAAATGCTTAGGAGCATTTCCTAGAAAAGTCACCATTTGTTGTGGTTGTCACACAACACACCCCAATTTTGGGGACCCACTTTAAATTTTGATGTTTATATGGAGTTTTGGCTTGCATTGAATAATTGTTGGAGTTTACCATGGTCTTAGCAGTGGATATTTTGTGCTTGATATCATTTAGTTGACCTCATATTTTACCATTATAGTCATCTCATTTCAAATATCAATATTAGTGTCACTCTTGTTTTACCATATGGTGCATTCTCCTAATATTTATCTAGCAGATTTGAACTTTTTTTAGGATTAATTTAATATTTTATATTAAATTATTCCTAAATCCAATATAGTCATTACCCATGCATTAATAAAAATAAATAAAAAGAATAAATAAATAAATAATAAAAATCATGAAAATAAAATAAAAATAAAACAAAAAAAGGAAAATAAGATATATATATATATATATATATATATATATCAAAATAAAGTGATCAATGTGTTTTTTTTTGGAAATTTTAATTTAAAGTTATCTATAGTTTTGTTTTAATTTAATTTTATTAATGTTTTTGTTTTGGAAAGTTTAATCTATGTGATTTTTTGCTGTAGGCTACTACTAAAAAAGAAAAAAGAAAAAAGTGACAGTTTTCTAAAAGAAAAAATGCTACCAATAGAAATGATTATGCAACAATTACAAGTTTGAGGATGATAAAGGAGTCAAAGTGTAACGTTAAAATACTACTACTAGAAAATAAAAAAACGACAACACTCTAAAAAGAAAAAATGTAGTCAAAGTGTAACATTAAAATTTAAGTTCCACTTGGTAATAGAGTTATGAGAATATGAAGATATTATTTATCACATGCCACATCTTAGAAGGAATTCAAACAAAATAAGAGGAAGAGGTAAATGAATAACAAATGTTAGGAATTTTAAATAGCCATTGAATCTCATGAAGAAGAGGTTGGATTTTTTTGGAACAGGAGGGTGTGAAGAGGATTGGAAGGTCTTCAAGCTACTGTAAATCAGATTTTCTTACCTTGTATGCAAACAGGAGGTTTTGAATACAATATTTTTTATTGCATATCTTTCTCAGACATGTATTGAGTTTATTCAGTGGTGTTTTATGCATAGATGTGGTAGCATCATTTAATACTTTTGATACAATTATTTTATCCCTCAGACTCTTACACTTATCTAGATTTAGATTGTGTGGATGCATGTCTAACCTAGTTTTGTTTTAGTGTTCATGATCTTCTCTTTCTGTAGAATAGGAGGAATTAATTTATAGTATCTCACTTTGATCTCTTTTTCGCACTTTGTTTTCATCTTATTTCAGATTTTGTTTATCATTTTTTTCTAACCCTAGATTTTGTTTTTATTTATTTTCTTTTTTATTTTCAGTAAGCTCCATCAAACACTCAAAATTATAGAAGCAGGTTCCTCGAAAGACACCTCTTCCAAACCCATGCCCAGGCCTACCTCTTCCTCTTGGGTAGTTGTTGTTCTGATTGCATGGGTGTTGGTTATTCTCCTCCTTCTCTTCTTTTACGGTTCACGCTCTGCTTGCTTCACCAGTCTTCCCCAGATCTTTGTATCTTCCTCCACTGGTCCTTCCACCAGCTCTTCCACCATGATCCTTTCCTCTCTGCTTACCATAAAATATCCTATTCAGTTTCTCTTCTACTTTTAATGCAAACTGGTATGCATCATCAACCGTGCTTATCCGAACCAGACTCAGTTCTTCTTGAATGCTGGTTCTCAATCCATTGATGTAGCGTGCGACTTTCTCCTTATTCGCCTCAGAATGATCAGTTCGAATCGAGATTTGATAGAACTCCTCCGTGTACTCCTTGACATATTTACTCGCCTGTCTAAGACTCTACATCTTCCTCAACAGATCCAACTCATAATCTACAAGGATGAATTGCCTCTTCAATTTCTCTACCATCCGATCCCACCTGGTGATATTTTCCTTTCTCCTCCTGTTCCTTTCTAGCTGTACTCCTTTCCACCAGATGCTAGCATGTCCCTTCAACTTTGTTTTTGTGAACCTGATCTGATTTGGGTCTGAGATCTCCTCATACTCAAACTATTCCTCCATGTCGTTGATCCAATCTATCAACTCCTCGGGATTGAGATTCCCATAATAGGTGGAGACAACAAACTTCGGCTTCTTTTAGATCTAGTATATGGCCCTATACAGCCTAGCTTCTGCTGGATCCAATGCTTCTTCCTCATTAGATGGAACCTTGTCTTCCCAAACTTCATCTTCACTGGGTTCCTCTCTTCTTGGCTCAACTCCTCTTCTAATTTCCTCCTGCAGGGCTTGCACTTGCCTCTACAAGGCCCTGAGATCGACCTCTGCTCCCCTATTCCTCACACCACCACGATTCCTATGCGGAGGCATCCTGCTCACTTTCTCACAACCCACAACCATAAGTCCTGGCATAAAACTGCCTCATAGCTGGCGATCTGTTCGTGCACTCAGAACCTTCTGGCTCTGATACCACTTAACGTAGGACTGGAATAACACACAAAAAATCACCAAATTTCATTAACAGTTTTCAAATTCAAATTACAGAAGATACAAAATGGCCAACCCTTTTTACAATGTATGCACTGCCTTTTATAACAGACCCAACCCCTTTCGGACATCATTACATAGAATGCGGGGTTTCCTATAACCACCCGCATGAATGTTTTGTCACCGCCTGCATGTTGCTGCCAGGTGTCTTCAATCATCATGGCATGGAGTGGCGGAATGCTCTGCAGCCACCTGTCCATCAACCCGTCGGGTCATCATTCATAGGAGTGCTCTATAGCCATCTGTAATCTGTTGCCATGTGCTCTTCTACAATGGCCTCTATAACCGCCTAGTGCTCTATGGCCACCTGTAATTTACTGCCACGTGCCCTTTTGCAATGGCCTCTGCAACCGTCGGCCTGTCTAGAGTCGTGAGCATTCTATCACGATATCGTGACATTTTTGCTTCCCTACTCTCTCTCTCCTCTTTAGTTGCGATATCGTGACATTTTGGTGTTCGACTTCTATTTTTTCCTTCAGGCCACGATTTCACAACACGTCACAAAATCGTGACGTATTAGTCTTTCGTACTTGTCTTCTGTCCTTTGGTCGTGAAACTGCGACATGTCATGATTTCGCGATGTCTTTGCCTTCTGCCCTTGTCTTCTGCCTTCGGGTCACGATTTTGTGACAGTTGCTCCTTTCGGCTCTTCTTTTCAAAATGTGTCACAATTTCGCAAGAGTTGTTCCCCTTGGTGCTTCTTTATGAAATGTGTCATGATTTCGTGATAGCTTTGTCCCTTGGCGTCTTTTCTCAAAAAGTGTCGCGATTTCGTGACCACTTTGCCCCTTGGTGCCTTTGCTCCAAAAGTGTCATGATTTTGTGATCACCTCTCCCCCTTGGCACCCTTGCTCTAAAAGTGTCACAATTTCATGACCACTTTGCACCTTGGCGCCTTTGCTCTGAAAGTGTCACGATTTTGCGACCACTTTGCACCTTGGCCCCTTTGCTCCGAAAGTGTCACGATTTCGTGACCACTTTGCACCTTGGCCCCTTTGCTTCGAAAGTGTTGTGATTTCGTGACCACTTTGCACCTTGGCGCCTTTGCTCCAAAAGTGTCACGATTTCGTGACCACTTTGCACCTTGGCACCTTTGCTCCGAAAGTGTCACGATTTCATGACCACTTTGCACCTTGGCCCCTTTGCTTCGAAAGTGTCGCAATTTTGCAACCACTTTGCACCTTGGTGCCTTTGCTCCGAAAGTGTCACAATTTCACGACCACTTTGCACCTTGGCACCTTTGCTCCAAAAGTGTCATGATTTCGTGACCACTTTGCACCTTGGCGCCTTTGCTCCGAAAGTGTCGCGATTTCGCGACAACTTTGCCCCTTGGTGCCTTTTCTCAAAAAGTGTCATGATATCGCGACAGCTTGGCCCCTTGGCGCCTTTTCTCAAAAAGTGTCATGATATCGCGACAACTTTGGCACTTAGAGAAAAAAAATATTTTTGGATGATGCAAGATTGCTCTTCCACATCCGGATGCTCCTGCATCATCCTAGTTTTAGTGTTTTTAGTCCACTCTTTTTTCTTAGGTTTGGATATATCGCCATCCTGTATCTTGATCTCTTCAATAATCCTTGCTTGCGCCAGAGCTTCTTCTAGGGTGGCGTATTGCTATAGCTGCAATGGCACAAATATTGATCTCAAACAGCTCTTTGAGAACATTTGAGTGAGGTCAGACATAGGGGGAAGGGAGGGCAACTTTGAAAGCAAAGTCCTCCATCGATTCCCATAGGCCACCATGGTTTCCTCCTCATACTATCTAGGGCAGGCTAAGTCACTCAATGACACATTATTCTTGGTGTTGAAGGTGAAGCGTTCGAGGAACGCATCCACTAACTGATCTAAGTTGTTAATGCTATGTTTTTGTAACTGAGTAAATCAATCCGAAGTAGGGCCTATGAATGTGGTTATAAACGTTCTTAATAACAAAGCATCATTATCCTGAATGCCAAAGCATTGGCTTAGGAATCTTGTCACATGCTCTTGAGCATCCTCCTCACCTCTAAATGTTTCCAACTGAGGTAGCTTAAAGTGTTCAGGGTAAGGAGGTGCTGGCACGGACGGATGCACAGGATGACTGTAGAGTTGGTGTAAAGTGGGATTTTGGGGCCCAAAAGTTTTGGTCTCCACATACTCCAAACGCTCTAACAACGCTTTATATGCATCTAAAGATTTAATCTCTTTTTAGTTTGCTCCTGTTATGGGTTGTGGGAGACTTGAGGCCTATAGAGGGGTGGTTGGATGGCAACCCCTCCGCCTTGGTAGGGCATTTCGGCCCACTCTTCTTCTTGGTCATACTCCTAGTAAGCTTCCTGAGGAGTCTCTGGACGAGACCTATGACCCTAGGTGGGTCCCTGCGAAGGGTACCCATCGTTGTTCCAAGGAGTGGCCTACCGCTCAAGTCTAGGAGGTCTCAGAGGCAGAACTTGGTAAGGTCGTGAAGACCTATCTTTCACCAAGGGATTATGCCTCTCATATGGTTCTGCTATTTGGGTGCAAGGGGTTGGAACCCTCTCAGGCACTGGGTTATGGAGCAGCTCATCTATTTGGCTTTGAATGTGCTCTTTGCTAAGGCGATATAGATGCTCTAGCTGCTACTGGTCTTGCTCAAGTCGTGTGATCTACGCTTGGTAGGTGGCATGTCTGGTGGCTGAAAAGTCAATTTGTTTCACCATATTGAGCCTAGGAGGCCTGGATGCCTCTCCTATGCACTTACCTCGGTCACGATGGTTTGAGATCTCAACAGGTCGTTTCCCTTGGTGGCATTTACCCGAGGCTCTGGCCTCAATGGGTGATCATGGTACATAGAGGGTGCGGAAGCACATGGCTCCCACACTGTACATTGCTCTCAAGGAATGTAATGGTCTTCCTCATGCTCCCTTTCATATGTGTGAAAGGGGTGGGAAAAGTTGGGTCGCCCTTCTTGAAGAGCCTTGCGATCTAGGTTTTGTCTATTGGTTCTAACAGTGATGGGGGGCAAAGGAGGGATGCCATAATCATGTGGCCTCTCCTCCTGGACACTATGCCGCTCTAGTGCTTCATCGCATGGTGGCCACTCATATTGAGATTCTAAGGGAGCATTCCTGTCTATGTTGAGTGCCACATGTAAGGACTCCTCCTGAAAGGGGCTGTGATGAACGGGCGCATCCCTCAAAGGAGTGTCCCTATAGTTCCATATTGACATGGAATGATGCAGAATCTCTTGTGGGTCAGGCCACCAAGGCGGTATAACCAAGTCCTTAGGGCTATAGTGGAGGCGACTTGTGCCCCCTTGTACACTTTTCGCAACTTTCGCCCTTGATTGGGCTTGGCTATGGGTGTACACCATGGTGGTGTTTTTTTATAAGCTATGTAGATTTTTATCTCTTTTTATGATTTTTATTCTACACTAAATAGAAAAGATCACACACACAAGCAGTGATTATCTCGTTTAAAGATTGAAAGCATGTCCTAGACATGGTTTAGTGTGTTTTAGTTTTTGTTTTTGTGTTTTTTTTTCTTTTTGAAGGTTTTTGTAAAGAACGTTTAAATGCAAAATTATGGCTCTTATGGCTTCCAAAAATAGTTGCCCCTTTGATATACCATTGCCAGGATGATATACCAACCTCTCTATATACCCTCCCTTACGTGAGGGAAACTATAGGTACGTGAGAGCAGATGGTACATGGAACGTAGGCAATACGGAAGGGGAATCACCCTGTTTATGATACCTACCATAGAAGACTTATCCTCATGTGCTGGGAATCACCCTAGCTACACTCGATCAGCTTTCGTCAGGATTTATGTCTAGCAACAGTAGCGATCGGGGTAATGGATGCAAAAATTCAAGCCAATATGGTGATGAAATCCATCGTTGGTCTTGATCAAGGGTTGGGGCTTTATGACCAGCTCCTTGGTGTTTCATTTACCATGTGGTGTGTGGGGTTCCTTTTATTTTGCAAAAAGGAAACAAGCAAGCGGTAAAGGAAAACTACTTTCCCTAAGTAAACAAGTAACCTAAAAACAAAAAAACTAAAAATAGAAAATGACAAGAAAAGTTCAGAATCCCTACCTTTTCTTTGCCTAAATCTTCCGGTTCTGAGTTTCTACCATGAAACTGCACAGAAAAAAATTTGTCTTGGGGAGAAAAAAATTACAGGACTGTATTCATCACAGGGTGGGGCAAATTCCCATTCATCCCTGGGTAAGACGAATTACAGCTCTGTATCTGCCTCCTGATGGAACGAACAACAGTCAGCATATGAAAACTCAGTACCTACAAGCAAAAACAACCAAGTTTGGATCAGATCTCTGATATTAAAAATATATGACAAGGTCCCACCGTGATCGCCACTAAAAGCACGAGGATACGGAAACAAAAAGGAAAAAAAAACTCCAAGTACGATGCAAAAATGGAACTAAACTTAACGCTACGAATTAAAAATGCATAAAATGGAAAAAGCATAAACAAATTGAAACCCAAATGAAACAAACATCCCTTTTATTTTATTTATGTGTTTCACAATTTGGTTACAATTTGCTTCCTCTCTTTTCAGGGGCGAGGAGCGTTAAATTTGTCTCTTGGTTACATCCATGGATAGCCATCCTTCTTCCGCATGGCCACATGTAATATGGGCGAACCAAAATGTCACCTCCACTTGTGTATACGAGTGGCAGTTCCTCTCTACTCCTCCAATGTCCATACCCTACATTCAAAGGAACAAGAAACAGTCAGTAGCACCTACGGATAAAACAAAGCATGCAATCCCCAAGCCTACGATAAGCGAATGAGAAAATGAATTAAAATATGACTAAAATGAATCCAAATACTATGAAAATTTGATAGGGGAATCAAGACATCACCAGGAGGGCCTTGTAAAAATAATAGTCAGGAAATTCGTCATGGATTTGAATTCGTTCTGGGGCGGGATGAATTTACCTGCAACAAAATGCCGAAAAGGTACTGTCCCATATGTCCTACCTACGAAGCTCCAAAATACTTGCAAACTTGGGGTTAGCTAATTGGGGTTATTTTGGGAAGACCCAGATGGTTATATTTTCCCAATTTGGCCTCCGTTAATAGGATTTTGACGATGCTACCTGTAGGTTAGTGAAAGCAAACGAAGATAGAAACATGATTGAAATTGTTCAAAATGAGATGAAATTTAAATGACAACCTATCTAAACATCATAGAATTGAATGCAAAAATTAAGGAAAGAAAATCTACCACATAATTCCCATCGCTCCGAAGAGGGGCAATTAGGACTGTAGTAGTGTGGGAGGGGCACCCCTGGTGCAGGCCGCCCACCATTTGAGGCCTGATTTCAGCACCAATCCACTTGGGATGGGTCCAAAACCTCTTGTGGGGTATTTTTGGAAAATTTGGTGGGATATTGTGGCCAAATGTCAGGTTTTGGGCTCAAGGTTCGTCCTTCCAATAGTCACCCAATGACCTCCTCTCTAAAAGAGATCACGGATGTGAAATGCATGAATAAACTAAGGGCATATGGGGAAGTAAAATGGCAGCACTTCATTTCTAAAAAAATGCTCCTTCTCTGTGTTTATTGGGGTGAGGAAACTCACCAATTTATAGACCTAGAGGTTTCTTACATTGGGCATGCAGAGGCACCACTTGGCAATCATGCCTTCCTAGGGGGAGGGAGAATCCTCCCTGATTAGGGAATTCATGACTATCCTTACAGCTGCCTCTAACGCTTGAAAATTCTCACCCACACTCCCATGCGATGAAGGAAGCATTAGGTGGCGGATTTGAGTTGCCATTTGTCAAGATTTGACTTTTTGCCCGTCAAACCTGCAATTCACCCCACCCTGGAGTGAATTCTGATATTCATCCCTGGGTAGGGCGAATCCTAGTTTGAATTCATCCCTGGGTGGAACGGATATTGAGCAAAGTGCCTGAAGGTACTGAATTGACTCCTGACCTTTCAAAACTGCTGTGAGAGTGGTTAGGACTACTATTTGACCTTTGGGGGCTGCCCTTGGGGCTGTGTGTGTCAATGCAATCAGTGTTTGCAGTCACATAATCGGATTGGTGTTGTTTTAGTGTCTACAATTCCATATCTATATTTAATAGAATAATAGAAAGGGAACAATTTATACAATCCATATGTAATTATATATACCTTTAGTATAATATAATATAAATGCAAGATTAATATTCATTATATAAAAGATAATAATAGTTTTATACTTTAGGTATACTTACCAAATATATAAATTTTGCGATAGTAAATATTTTTATAACCTATTAGCTCACGTATCAATCCATTTTATTGTTTGAGCCATTAAGGTTCATATCATCTTAGACAAAGCAAAACCTTTGTTTACCGATACACCAACACCTAAGTATCTGTCACACATCGGAAGTGCACTAATATTGAATTGCTATGTAATGCTCTATCCTCAAGATCTTTGTCAGATTTGTATGGATGTGGAATTAAAATAGGTATAACATGTGGTGTTGAAAATACATTAGTACATAATCCAAGGCATTAGTTTTAATTGTTTGATCATTCAATCGACGATGGAGACAATTTTAGGTTGTTCGCCTATGCACTACAAAATTTGGTTTTCAGACTTATGCATAAGCACTCTATAGTGTCAAAAAGACTTTGATAGCGCAGGGTAAATTTTGTCTCATGGATCAAACAATTCTCAAAATATCACACAAAGTTGTTCGATTTAAAAAATCTAACAACGGTAGTCTACAACAAGAAATATTGAAACTCGGACTTAAGAAGAATTTTTCCCATGAATAATGCAACACAAGATCCATATTGAAGAAGAGGTATTAAAGTGGAATGAATTTCCAACATAGGTATATATATTATTTGATAAACATAAGCTAGACCGTGCATCAGTGGAATTCATGATTTGGAAATATATCAAAGGTTGAACTCACCAGCACAAGAAATGAATTTAAAGAGAAATTTAAGAATGATTGAATCTCATATAGATCTTCAGAACCCAAGGTTACAATTAATAGCCCCATGGATTTGAAGACAATAAAGTTTTTCAGTAAGGGGATGAAATATCAGTGGACATAGGGAAAACACTCATATTATAGCTCAAAAATAGGCAACGACTTCAATTCGGGTGAGACATCAACTGCCTTCATATATTATTTTGGAATGCCTTCTTGTTTCTTGATGAATTGCAGGTGGAGAGATTGGCTTTGAAAAAAATTATAAAAATATATAGAGAGGATGATGACTTAAGTCCATGTAGAGCGATATGGAACTACAAGTACATAGACTATATACAACAATACCCCTTTCAAGAAGTTCAATTAAAGGAATTGTATAAGGATTTTTATATAACCAATTCTAGTATTATCAATTCCTATATTCCTTCGCAATAAGTGAGTGATTCACAATTACAAAAATACCAGCATCATTTTTTTCATTTGTTCAAGACTTTTAAAAGGACTCAACTTAATGAATTTTAGGACTTGCAAGTACATATTGAAATTGGAACATAATTTAGGGAGGAATTTTGACTAAAACTGTGTCAACTTCCTTATCATGACAGATCCAATTAGGGTATTATAAGCATTATCCAAAGATTATACCATTATAATTATGGATATTATTCAAACAAACCAAAATAAAATACAACTATTTAACATCGGCGGTTAACATGTCTAATTATTTTGAAAACCTTTCATGGTCAAGAAAAGGAAGAATTCTATTTAAAACATCTTGCCTATAACTTACACATATTAGCTTCAAGTCGTAAAGTAAAATCCATGGTCGTAGTTCAAGTTATTACTTTCAAATATTGATACGCAGACAATACATACACTATCCATTAATACAAAACCAAACAACACAAGAGTGGAAAGCTCCCACCTGGAACTCCAACAAGGGATGACTCCTTGATTTGCACCCCTCTAGCTTTCTCTTCCTTATCCATCCAACATATCATAACCTCATATCCTTTTTCTCAATGATAATTTATAGATTTATTTCTTCTTAGACAAGAAAGATGTTTCTAAATATTCTATTTGTTTTTTATCTTCTTTTTCTTATATATTATTTTAATGGAAAGGAAATCCATAGAGATAAGAGAAGAATATTATCCACCATTTCAACCTTCCCAAAGTAGCCATGCATGTGTAAGAAAAATTGATTATTTAAATCTACAAGGTAGTAGTTTTTTTTTTAATCCAATCAAAATTGAACTAGTTTATAAAAAAAAAACTACCTATTTTCTTTCTAAAATGAAGGTAATTATATTAATTAAGCATATTTAAAAAGTAGACCTCTAATCTAGAAATTTCCCTATTTAATATTTTCCACAAAAGCATTAATTGACTTCACAGAGATACCAAACTAGAAAATAAGTTATATTCCCGTACGTAGAAGGGTTTTCCAAAATGGGTCATGATAGTTGATGCTTCATATTCTTGGTTTGGCTAATAAATTATATGGTGTATGTTAGCTTGCAATATATTGGAAAAAATCCAACTAGGATATTGTGTACTTCTATTAATGTTGGAATTGAAATCCATTTGAGTGACAAAGATGATATTCTAGAGTGGACACTTAGTTACTTTGATGTGCTTGTACCATTTTCACATAATGCCTATGTACCTTATAGTTTAATTTATAATAGGTCAACCATAACAAATTTAATAAACAAACCATAAAAAATATATTGTTGATTTGGAGGCAACATTAATGGGCTATTAGTTTCCCTAAAGTCATTAAATTTGCAACCTAAGAAACAATTCTCTATGTGAATTCCCCTCATGCATTTCATTCTTGGTGAATTTAACCTCTTTTATATGTTTGTCTAAATTATTATAATTAATACATCAAAAATCATGGTGTCAATATTTGGTTGGACTAGTCAATAATCTAATCACACCCTAATGTGGATCTAGTACTACGATTTCAAAGCCAACAGGCATACATGTTCCTTTTTTATTTATTACAATTAAAATTTGAAATCCTTGTATAAGCTCCAAAATAAAATATTAAAATTTTACATGGATATTCTAATGACAAGATACCTTCAAATATTTTCATGAGTTTTTTTATTGAAATATTTACAAGTTATTATTGATAGGTCCTTATGTTTTAGTACATACAATCTAAGGGTGGACATTTGTTCCTCTAAGTATGAAGTAAATTAGAATCCATAATGTGGTATTTTTTGGATGTGAAATCCCATTAATTAGCAAAAGTACTTGTCATCCATCCAATGGTACTTGGAACATTTTTTTTATTATTTTAGATTTATTCTTTTAGATGAAAAAAGAAGAAATAATCATCTAGTTATGGATAGAGATGCATGATACACTTTTGGTTGCAAATTTTAATCAATATCTTTTCTAAGTTTATTTTTCAAAGTAATATTTGTGATCATTTTTTCTTAAATAGTATGTAGGTTTTTTTTATAAATTAATAACAATCATTCTTTAGAGAATTTGTTAACAATATGATTATTATGACATAAAAATTTGTTTAATTTTTTTAATTGATTATAAGGAACTAACATGAGTCCCACCCATAGTATATCAAGACCACATAGTGGTTTTGCAATTGCTTGGTAATTATACATGTATAGTTTAGAGAACTTGGACTCCTCATTAAAATTCAATGAGTTTAATTTGTTGAGTAATGTCATTAGATTATTTTGTTTATATTTTATTAATTATAATTTTTAATTATATTAAATAATATCTCATGAATAATAAGTACATAAAAATTATTTTTCACATATTTTAAACAAACTTAATAATCCCTATCAAGTGCACTTGCTAGTTCATATTTATAACATAATTTAGGTGATGTTATTTCAATGATTCAAAGAGTCAATTATGTAACTTTTATCAATTAAAGTTTAATTATTTTTAATTTTTTAATGGTTATGTGAAATTGTAATCACCCCACCCCTTTTACATCATGACCAAATAATATTATTATAAATATTTGGTAAAAATGTTTATATTTCTTGGCAAACCTCAAATCTAGGTTTCCTCAAGAATCTAAAGTGTTGGACTAAAGCCATGTAATTTTAAAGTTAATGTTCACGGATGAGATTTGAACCTTAGTTTAATATGTTTTGAAACTCTCCAATTCAAACCAATTACTCTATAACCAAATTATTTAGAAATCAATCAAGGAGTACCTTGAAAGACCTCCTAGTGAATTCCCTCTCCACCAACAAAAATGCTATTAGTTTGTGATCTTACATTTTTTTTTTTTCATTCTCAAATAAAATGTTATGATCATAATTTATGACCCTTGGTTTTTATAAATCTTGTGTGTCCAAATATTATTCTAAATATTTTAAGTATAAAATAGTACAAAAAAAAAACAAATGTTGCTTTGTATGCTTTCATGTTGCTCAACAACTCCTTGATGTCATTGGAACCCAAATTGCATTATATCCATGTATTATTAATAGCCTACCATGAATTCTCCTGATACATGAACAAAAAATTCAAGGTATTTTATAATAAAAGAAATAATATTTCCTATCAACACTAACCTACTTGATAATTACTACCACTAATGTGGCATCTGATTGAAGTTTCTTAAATTTCCTAAATTTTTATCAAGAATTTTAGGTGCCTCTAAAATGTAACTAGGAATAATAATTATGCATCATAATATAGCTACTTGTATAGGATCTAAGAAACATTATATTAATTTTATATACTCTCGACATGCTCTAATGTTTGTTAGAATTTATTGGTCCTTGGGATTAAAATTTTTTTGTATCTACTTACATGATCCTCTTATTTCTCTTATACGTGAATGATTGATCAACTAGCACATTTTTGTCCAATCAAATGGGACAATTACCTATAGATTCACAACTATTCTACCTTTTTCCAACTTTCTCATAATCACATGATGAGGCAATAAAATATTTCAACTTGTAAACATATACCTTCAAAACTAGACATTTTGTTAAATCTAACATGCCTTTAATTAAGAGTTAATATTTCTAATCATGATTTATTACGAGAGTAAAAATCACCTTGGGATCCTAGGTTCTTATTTACATAATAAAGCCTTAGAATTTCAAAGGCATCTCTTTACTGGTGGGCTTCAAATGGGATGACATCATTAGGAATTCTTAGGACCTTTTTTCCATACTTGGCTAATTTTTCCAAAGATAATTTTATTCATATAATATTGAATTATTTGATTGTAAATCTATTCAATTAATTCTACCTTAACATATAAAAATACATTAGGAACTCATTTACCAAAATACATGTCCCTAAGAACCAAAATTTAATTTTTTTTTAAGATAATAGAAAATTGGTAGAGCTTTTCTTGGATATCAAAACTATACTCTACTTTGATCAAAATCTATTAAAGAAACAATAAACAAATTAGAAAATATATTTTATGTATGCACAATTGAGAGTAAAATCACTAGAGATAATAAAACTACACATTTCCACATAACACCTTCAATTGTTTCTTATATAAGTATGCATCTAAAAAATATATTTTTTCGTGTAGTTCTTATCCTTCTAATTCAAATGAGTATTCTTCTAAACTAGTTGTTTTGGAGTTTCTATTGACTTAAAACTAACCTTTGTAACTTTTATCACAATTTATTTTTATATATGGGATTCTAACCCTAATAAAATCAAATTTAGATCTATCAAGAATTTTTATTTATGTGAGACATAGATTGACTAATTTTAAAATAAAAAATTATGGTGTCCATTTAAGTATGCCAAGAACTATACTATTGAGTAATTATTGGTAATTAGTTTTTCTAAGTGAATCATTTGTGTCTTAGTCACCAATATATTGTAAGTATGAAATCTCTCTTGGACAACCTCCAAAGAGGTATGGATATTTATATCTAACCTAAACTTCCTTGGAAAGAAATGATAGAGAAAACATGTAGACTATGGTCTTTATGAATCATAAAATATAAAAAAGAAATAACCATAATTACATTTGAGTTCAATTATTTAGACATTCATTACATTCTAGAATCCTAACACAAAGGCACTCATGGAAGAGAGAGGACTACAAGAAATGGTCATAGTTTTCATAAATGAAAGGAATCAACATATTATCAAGTATTTCTAAAAAATAAATAGACATAAAACAATGCACACGGTTGATGTGGGTGTTTGTAGACATCAAATAGTCACACTATCAAAGAAATTGTCATACTCAAATTGATAAAAAAAATGGTTTGTATAATGGGGTACATATACCCAAATACAAGTTACATTTAATTTAAGATTAAGTAACCAACCTTTAGTAATAAAATAATAAAATATTACAAAAATAAAAATTTCAAGGTTTGTAAGCTCCCAAAAGGCTTACATGTACAATACAAAAGTTAATTATAGACTAAAGAAAATATTAATCACTACATATTACAACATTTCCCTTAAGTTTAATAGGGCATATAGAGATACCCTTATTTATCATTCCCCCCTAAGGGACTCTTTTCCACACCAAGTAGCTCCCTCATATGCATAAAAGGTACCTCAAGCATGATCTTGGTTATGATATCTATTTCCTACTCTATTGAAGGTAAAAGAACATAATCAAGCATCCCATATGTATGAGCCATCTCATAAATGCATTCAAATCTCAATATGCTCCAGGGTTATGCATAATGGCTATTTTCGCAAAATTGGCTAAAATTAGGATTTTCAAATTTGGAATTGGCAGGTCCGAGGTGTAGAAAAATTGGTTCATACAAACCCCATAAGGGGGGCGAGGTCCAAGGTTCAAATCTTGGGCCTCGTAGGACTGAATGCTTGTCCCTTTCCTGGTGCTTTCAGTGACGTAAAAGGTTTAAAATGATTGTGGCATGGTGGTTATAGGGGCGGACTGCACGAAGATCTATGTGACGGCTTCTGGGCGGACAACGTAGAATACTGTGGCGGCCATAAAAAGCTGGATAGCCTGCACGGATTCATGGTGGCTACCGATTCCACATTGCAAATTAAAAAAAAAAAATTGGAATTGGGTAATATTTGGGACCCTTGACCATGGTCCATTAGCCAAAAAGTTTTGGGAGCATGTTTTTTTGGGGGTCTATTCGCCCCAATTTTATAATAATTTGACCATTTTATGTTTAAATTTTCAATATTATCCCTAATAATAGTGAACCTTCTACATGTGTTTCAAAACTATTCACCTAGATTTTGAAAATGATTCGCCAAATTTTTATAAATATATTTTAGGGCTGACCCCTTATGCATAACCCTGATATGCTCTATTTTTTAATGAAATATTAGGTTGTAATTAATCTAGATGGTGCTTTAATTATAACACCAAAGAGTGATTGGAAAAGTTTAAGAAATACCAATCTCCTAAAAAATCATGAGCATCCAATGAAGGTGCTTATTTGCCTTATTATTAGCACAATATTCAAGTTCCATAGAAGATTAAGATATGACAGATTGGTATCTAGAATACCAATAATAGTGACATATTTCAAATAAAACACAAAGCCTATGGTGGAATATTGCTCATCTAAATCATCAACCTAATCATCCTCTAAGAATATTATCAAAATTTAAGGGGGGCCAAATAAGTAATGTAGACACAACTGATAAGTCCTATTATACCTAATAATCCTCTTGGTCATTATCAAGTGACTCTCTCGAGGATCTATAAGTAGCTCTAAAATAATATCTAACAATACAATCTATATTTGATCATTTGGAAGGTAAAGAAGTCCTTCCATAAAAGATCAATATAGAGTACCATCCACCAAAGGAATCATAAAATTCAAGTTTGAAGTACAAGAGTCCAAGAAAACTTACAATCCTCCATCCTAAAACATTAAAGAAGATCCAGTGCAAACTTGGGTTGTGAATTGGTGATGCCAGAGTCTATTTGATCAATGTAAATATTCAAAAAATAGTGTAAGAGCCCCAAATTTGTCACCTCAAAGATAAAGCAAAGCCATGACATAATTTTCTAAATCAAGATAGGATATTTTACTATAATGAGAAATTCATCAACAAAAAGAAAAACACTAAATTATCCCCATCCTAAGATTTAATATAAATATCATTTTCTATCTCGCAACACCGCAACCCACAATTAAGGAGAAAATAATGAATCTTCTGATATTAAGCTTGATGTGCCTATTTAAATTCATAAAAGGACCTAGTCAACCCATAAACTAAGGAAGTAGGATTGTCAAGCTCAAAACATAGTGGTTGTTGCATATAGATCTTGTCATGAAGCTCGACATGTAGAAAGACACTCTTCTAATATACTAATTTAAGATTGTACTTATTGACAAGTTTAATATAAAAAATAAAAGTTATATATATATATATATAATTTAGTTAGTGTAAAAAAACCCTACAATCTATTGGGGCCACAATGAAGGAGAAAAGAATGAATCTTCTCATATTAAGCTTGAGGTGCCTATTGAAATCCATAAAAGGACCTAGTCAACCTACAAACTAAGGAAGTAGGGTCGTCAAGCTCAAAACATAGTGGTTGTTGCATATAAATCTTGTCGTGAAGCTCGACATGTAAAAAGACACTCTTCTAATATACTAATTTAAAATTGTACTTATTGGCAAGTTTAATATAAAAAATAAAAGTTATATATATATAATTTAGTTAGTGTAAAAAAATCCTACAATCTATTGAGGCTGAGCATTCCCATCCTAACTATGATCCCTCAAAAGTTATCTTCACTTAACCATGCTATACATTTTAAAATAAATATAGTTTAAAATGTCTTTTGACAGTACTTCATAACTAATAAAGAGAAAGCTTAATCAAATAAAACACAATGAATCACTATATTTTATTTAAAATATAAAATTAAAATCATAACTAATATTATACTGTAATACATTATTTTCTAATATCATTTTAAATAAACAATTGCAAAGACCTCAACTAAATGATTTTATAAAAACAATAACAAAGGTATCATTCAAATAATATAAAAACAATTCAAACTTTAAATTCGTCCTACTTCAACTGAATCTCAGGCCTTGGTTGGAAGGCCATAGGACGGTAAAATATTGGGCGGTCAGAATACCAATGTGGAAGTGGAAAGAAGTAACCAAGAACCCTGTCTTATATTGTACGTTGTCACTATCACCTCTTTCCTACACTGCCTTACAATACAAGTAAATTCACCCACTCCTACCACATTATAGAACCTAAGCATTTCTACAACATGTGGAGGAAATTTTGTGATTTCCTTCCGATTCTAATTATCTTTAGATTCAAAGTTTAGTTCCCAGGAAGCTGAATCCACAACCTCCCCGTCCGTGGTGTTTAAAACTGAACGAATTCGCCGAACTGAAAATATTTTAAGGTGCATTAACGAAAAACTCCTACCTAGAAAAGTGTGCAACCTTTTTTCCCAAAATGCTATCAAGGAGATTTGACTCCAAGACATCTTCTATCCTGTGCTCTAGCTCTCAACCACTAGCCAACTATGCTTTACCAACCAGTGTATCACAAATCGATTTTCTTTCAATATTGTATCCACCTACAGCGCCCAAACAACTCGTTGTCTCCGTCGTTCTCTATCACTCACCTGAATAGGAATCGACATGTTCAAGTGATCAATATCCTAAGATTCAACCTTAAGTTTATATACATTTTCTTTCAATGCTTGGACGAGGTCTATATATATATATCAAATGGTTAAATTCCTTAAGATATTCATGTTTAAATCTTGTCAAATGATACATGCATCATTGTCTAGTTGTTATAAATTCATGATATAATATATATGAAACCCATTCTAATCCTATAACCATTAAAACAATTATATATATATATATATATATATAGTAAGTTATATGCTCGTTCAGTCACTCGCATAAAAATATCAAATTATTAAATTTGCTACAACATAATTTTTTCATTTCTTTTTTTCTCTTAAATATATTCTTCAACTTCCTCAAAGTGCTATCTTTGAAATCATTTGATTAAAACATAAAATATCACTTGGCTAGTTGCCTTCTAAAATTTGAATTTCAACAACCTTATGCATAGTGGTGAATATTCACCAATTGGGCAAATATTAGGATTTTTAAAATTGTAAATTGGCGAATATGAGGACCCTCGTCGTAGGCCCATTCCCCTAAAAATATTTAGACCAATTTGTTTTTAAGGTCAATTCGGCATAATATATATCCAAAAATAGACATATTTGTACTCGTTGTAAAACTCTTTTCAAGCCTGATCTAATGGTGGTGTTTGTATGAAGTTATAAGATGATTTAATAGGTCAAAATTTATCCGAAATATGACCTTAATTTTTAGGGCTTCAAATGCCCCAAATGTTCGTGTGAATATTATTAATTTGATTTGCTTAGGATTCGTCATGATTCACCTTGATTTCAACTAATATTTGCCATTGTTTTACAAGTATATTTTGAGTCCAACACCTTATGCATAACCCTGACCATAATTGACTAATTTATCCACTACCAAATTTCCTTTAAAAATTACCAAAATATTTGGCATTCCATATCTTTATTTTCTCCTTTAAATATTTGAACTTTTGAACAAAACTATGCATACAAGATCCTTCAAATTTTGACTCATCCCATCGTAACATAACCATCTAGAAAAATTACGGTCTTGTAGCCACATAAACTGGAAGTGAAATGGCTTTGTATCACTATTATTAGGAAAATCACAAGTTAAAAGAATAGGTTTGTGATATAATCTTTCTTGTGATAAAATATTTGAACAAATTGTATACTTTATTTGCAACCATTTATTGCATAACAAGAATCCATCCAGTCTTTTTTGCTATATAATTTTTGCCAATGCATCTATTATCCCATGTATATTGAAATATTTCCCAAAGATCATTTTAATTAACAAATAAAACAAAATCTTGCATTTATTTATACCATCTTCAAATGCCACTCTTTTTCTTAAAATGAGATAGAATAGTATTAAAATAACCATGAGAATCCTTAGATCACAATGAATCATCATTGTATTTAACAAAAATATGCTAAGGTTCTTCCAACATTTTTCAAGAGGAGTAGCTATAGGTAGAGCATATAAATTTATAACTCCAACTTTGATGTTTTACTTTTTGCTTGTCCATCCCATTTGCATTTGTCCGATATTATTACAATACTACCTGAAGCTCCTTTAGAAAAATATGCTAAACAATCATTTGTCTTCCAAATCTTCTTAAAGGTATCCTTACATTCCTCATTGCTTAATTTTATTTTTTTTATTAAAATAAAGTCAAGGCTACAACAATCTATTAATTTTTTAATAACTCTTTTTTCAAGAATTTTATTCATACTCCTAATATTCTATACTATAATTTTCATCATTAACATTTTTTATTTTTATTAATAAACCATGTAAAATATAAATAAAAGCATAATAAAAATTACTCTAACTTAAATCTCCTTATGAAATCAATGACATACCATCTAAAACTGGTTCTAACTCAATAACCATACTATAAATTTTTTAATGGATATAGCTTAACATGTCTTTTGACGACATACCATCTAAAACTCGTTTTAACTCAATAACCATACTATAAATTTTTAAATGGATATAGCTTAAAATGTCTTTTGACACTACTTACTAACTAATGCTTAATAAAATAAAACACAATGAACCACTAAATTTTATTTAAAATCTAAAATTAAAATTATAACTAATATTATCATTTATAATAAAAAATGGATTGAAATAATTATAAACTGCAATACATATTTTTTATATCATTTTAAATAATATTAAATGAAAAACAATTACAAAGACCTCAACTAAATAAATTTATAAAAACAATAACAAAGGTCTCATTCAATTAAATCAATTTTTTTTTATTGATAAATTTATAAAAAAAATAACAAAACCTCTCATTTAAATAAAAAGAAATTAAACTTCAAATTCCTCCTACTTCAACTGAATCTCAGGCCTTGGTTGGAAGGCTACAGGACTGTAAAATCTGTGGTATCCAGATTACGAATTAGGAAGTCGAGGAAGAAATAGCCAAGAATCCTGTCTTATATTGTACGTTGCCACTATCACCTCTTTCCGAGACTGCATTACAATACAAATAAATTCACCTACTCCAAGCACATCATAGAACAGATACTCCAACAACATTTCTGAAATATGTGGAGGAATTCTTGTGATTTCCTTCCAATTGTAATTATGTTTAGATTGAAAGTTAAGCTCCCAGAAAACTGAATCCCCAACCCCATGCATGCCGATGGGCACTAAGCGAGTAAATATCATTGAAGACCCGCATTGAAAGAACTTTGTGTGGTGTGTAATTCTATATGGGTGCTTATCCATCTGAGGCAACTGCACAATAATCACATCTGGGGTGTATTCCTCTGTGTTTTGAAAACTGAAAACCATAATACTACTATTGATTGGAGAACCTGTTAAACAAAAAAACAATCCATTCCAAAGAATAATGTCATGGGCAGGTTGAGCACATTGGCCACTGAATTGGATGAAGTCTCATAGATTTGTACCAATCCTTCCAGCGGTAGCTGTATCACCACTTTGCATGTATCTCGGTAGTGCCCGCTCAAAATGCATCCCACGTAGAGAGGGTAAGGGCTTTCATCAGTAGGTATTAAAGGAATAGAGGCTTCAGGAACTTCAGAAAATGTCTTGTTCAGTGGGTTGTAAAGACAAACTCTTTCTTGGAAACCCGTTGAGGTCGCACGTCTGGTTTGCACTAGAAGTTGTCCAGCTGAAGATCCTGCGCAAAAGGAAGCAGATCCACGGAATGGAAAATCTTTTAAGGTTTTGATCTTCCATCTGCAGTCCGAGAAGCAATAAGTTGCATAGCACTGTTCCTCTTTCTTAGACACGAACAATAATAACCATAGATCTGTGGTTAAATTCTCTATTGATAAGTATAGCTCTCTTTACAAGGGGTCATGGTTGGGAGAAGAATGTTCATTCCCGGGGGTCATAGAGGTTTCTCACAATAAACAAATAAAAATAAATGTTTATTTGTTTTTTAGGTAATGTTTATATAAGTAAAGGGTTCAAGTCGCATTGCCTTTGATTGTAGCATCATGGTGCTATCACTATAACCCTTATATTACCTTAGTAAACATGACCCAAAGACCCCTCGTGGCTTGGGGTTTGTATCGCCATCATTAAGCTGGTGCACACTCATACTCCTCTAGCTCAAGTTAGAGTACTGCCTTTGCCTTGGATTGGGTATGTCTGCCATGTTTGAACCTAGGTATCCTCCTCGTAAGTGCCCATCTTCTTACCAATCCACCTAGCACTTGCAAACTACAATGATGATGTTTCTTTTACTTAACATAGAAGTTTAAAAGTTTTTATTATAAAATGATTTTTAAAAGTAAAGCATTTCTTTAGTACAAATATTAAATAAGGTTTAAAATAGGCTTATTTTTAATAATAAAATATTTATTAAATAAGGATTATTATTAGTTTATTTTATTTTAAACTTTTTTTTTTTTTTTTTGGTGGTGGCCACAAGGGGTAAACAGACTGTGACCACGAGGGAACCATTACATAACATATCCGCAACATGTGAGGCGAGAGATTTGAACCTGGGCCTCTCAGCAACTAGAGAGGTTTAACTACCCACTTGCTCTCCAACTCCTCTACATGGGCGGATTATTTTATTTTAAACTTTAAGTATCACTTCTCTAGGACTATTAAATTTAAATATTGGCATTTTTATGGATATTATCTTAAACTTATTTATGGAAGATAAAAATCATTCATTCATTCTTAAATTGGAAAGAGAACCCTAACATCTGTTTTTAAACTATAGACATTGGGATGGTTGAAAACCTATAACCAGGTAGGGTGAAGAAACCTTAACAACCATCAAGAAGGATGGTGTAATTTGTAACATCCAATACTAATAATGTGGGAAATATAATTATTATGATTCAAAGATGGCTACACTCTTGACAAGAAGGGTCAGGATGGGAAGGTAAAGGAAAGCGGTATGGGACCTCGCTCTTAGGTTGTTTTATGAGTAGTACAGTGAGGGGTCTTTTGAACATTGGATGATTGAAATTTTACTCAGTGGTGAGATGGAATTGGACATCTCATCATATATCACATGAATTCAAATGTTATCTTGTCCCAAGCTAGGATGTTGGCGGACCCTAGTTAAATTCCAGGTAAGATAGAACCTCAACTAGGTACAAGGTATGTTTACGCTATACCATTGCATGATAGTTTAAAACATAGAACAAGAAATTAGGACCAAGGAATTTGAGTCCACCATGTTAAGGGACGAGGAAGTTATGCATCTAACATATACGTGAAATGGGCCCTAGAGGAGAAACCCTAGCTATGAACCTAGGATCTTGGGATGAGTGGATAGGTTCACTAATAGGAAATTTTCTACAGGACCTGGATAGTCTTGACCACTTGGATGATCGTCTACAATGGTTAATATACCCAAATGTGGAAACTTTACATACCTCATGCTAATTAAATGTTGGGTGAACATCAAATTATTCCCTAATATTTTGAATATGACTTGAATTTAGATGAATTTTTTTTATTTTATGATCAAGATAGGACAACCAGGTGGGTATGACCTTTTTTTTTAAACCTAAAAAACTAACTTAGCATCCCTTATGATCTTATACTAGAGTGTCATTAGTTGTTTGCATATACCATATTCCTTAATGTTTATTTTTTGAAAATTAGAGATGCTTGATGGTGCCATCTTAAAGATTAACTTTATTTTATTTCATTCTAACCCAATTCTAGATATATAATGTGATTGAAATGTTGGGAGATGATTTTTAGAATATATATCATCATTAAAATAAGAAAATTTTAATTTTATCATGGATGTGATTATATTTTAGTGATACATGTTTTATCTCACTATATCTCTTAGATATTTATAATTAGGGGTTAGTGGCATCAAGGTTGACGCTTTATATTCTTGGTTTGGCTAATAAAGTATATAGTGTATTTTAGCTTGCAAGATATTGGGACAACTTCAACTAGCAGATTGTGTACTTCTATTGATGTTGGAATTGAAATACATGTGAGTTAAAGAGTGGACACTTAGTTACCTTGATGTTCTTGTAACCATTTTCACATAATGCCTATGTACCTTATAGTTTACTTTATCATAGGTCAACCCATAACAAATTTAATAAAAAAAGCAAATAAATTAGGTTTTTGATTTGGAGGTAATATTCATGGGCTATTAGTTTTCCTAAAATCATTAAATTTGTAACCTAAGAAACAATTATCTATGTGAAGTCCCCTCATGCATTTCCTTTTTGGTGAATTTAACATCGTTTATATATTTGTCTAAATTATTATAATTAATACATAAAAAATGATGGTGTCCAACTTTGGTTGGACTAGTCCAAGATCTAATCACTCCCTAGTGTGGATCTTGTACTCGGATTTCATAGCCAAAAATCATGCATGCTCCTTTTTATTTATTACAATTAAAATTTTAAATCCTTATATAAGCTTCAAAATAAAACATTGAAATTTTAGATGGATCTTCTAATGACAAGATACCTTCAAATATATGTATGAGTTTTGTAATTGAAATATTTGCAAGTTATTATTGGCAGGTCCCTATGTTTTAGTACATGCAATATAAGGATGAATATTTGTTCCACTAAGTATGAAGTTAGTATCCATAATGTGGTATTTTTTGATGTTAAATCCCATTAATTAGAAAGCGTACTTGCCATCCATCCAACAATACTTGGAATACTTGTTTTATTCTTTTAGATAGAAAAGCAAGAAATAATCATATAGTCGTGGATAGAGATGCATGACACCCTTTTGGTTGCAAGTTGTAATCAATGCATTTTGTAAGTTCAATTTTTGAAGTAATATTTTTAATCAATTTTTAATCAAATAGTATAGGTTTGTTTATAAAGTAATAGCAATCATTCTTTAGAGTATTTGTTAACAATCTTATTATTATGACATAAAATATTGTATAATTTTTTTAATTGATTATAAGGGACTAAAATGAGTCCCACCAGTATTATATCAGGACCACATATTGGTTTTGTAATTTCTTGGTAATTGTAGATGTATAGTTTGTAGAACTTGGGCCTCCTCATTAAAAGTCAAGGAGTTTAACTAGTTGAACTAATGTCATTATATTACTCTATATAATGTTATATATTATTATATTAAATAATATTTCATAGATAAGAAGTATATAAATATTATTTTTCACATATTTTAAACAAACTTAAATAATGCCTATAAAATTGCTAGTTCATATTTATAACATAATTTAGGTGATCTTGTTTTAAAGATTCAAAGGATCAATTATGTAATTTTTATCAATTCATGTTTAATTCTTTTTCTTTTTTAATAATGGTTATATGAAATTGGAATGACTCTACCCCTATTAGATCATGACCAAATAGTGTTATTATAATAACTTGGTAAGTATACATATATTGTTTGACAAAGTTTAAATCTAGGCTTCTCAAAAATCTAATTTGTTAGACTAAAACCATTTGATTTTAAAATTAAGGTTCACTGATGAGATGTCAACCTCTGTTTAATATATTTTGAAACTCTCTACTTCAAACAAGTTATTTTATAACTCATCTAACTAAATGTTAAAATTCACCTATAAAATTAAAACCTTAGTTGATAATAAATTATTCTTTACTTCCAATTAATTACCCTAAACACTAAGATTAATCCATAAGATTTGGATTACGTACTGAATGATGTAAGCCTAGAAACCGTGACGTCAGGATCTTGCTGACCTACTCTATGTTTGGATATGCAGATGAAAACCGTACAACTCATTATGACCCATCCCGACGACTTTCGATACAAAAAGGCATTTGATAGGGATTGCTGATGGACATCATATTTGTAGGCATGCGCTTCTAGTTTTGAAAGATTCCTCTAAATGCTATGGTTTTTGTGATTGGCCTATAGCTGCGTTCAGCATATTCTTGCTACATGTATCGTTCTATGACGCACAACTCCTCCAGGGAATTCAAAACAACATGTGGCTATTGACGATTATAGAAAAGACAAACAATTTTATAGTGAAGTTTTGCACTTACCATTTTGGTCCAATAGCTCTTTACTTAGCTAAATTTTTATAAATCACCGTGTCCATGACCCCAACTCACATCTTTATCCAAAACCTTCAATAGGTAATTCTATCAGAAATATTTAAATTAGATTATAGATTAACTTGTACTTCGATATTAGAAGGCATCAAAAGGAGCTTTACTTTTCAAAGGACCATGCCATTGCAGTTGTTCTATCGCTAATGAAAACAAAGCTTTCCTATTCTAAGATTTTCTTAAGAATCATATGAAGCCACCCAACAGTGATGCTATGCTAATTAAAGCAAAGCTTTCATTTTTTCATATTGGCTTAAGCATTATCTAAGGCTACCCAACAAACTTTCCTTTTTTTTTTCAATTTGAACAATTTTTTTAGTTGTTTTGAAAATCTAATCACCAATGTAGATAAACAAAAGAAGACGAAAATAACTAAAAGGTGATAATGAACAAAAGAAGACGAAAATAACTAAAAGGTGATAATGAACAAAAGAAGACTACAAGAATTAGAAGGTAGAAGGTAGAGTAAGTGGGTACCTCAATATATTAGATTTTGTTTATAAATGAATTTTGAAGGGTATTTATAGTGATACCAAATTTAAATAAGAGATTGTTATATTTTGTTTATAAATGGATCTTGAAGGATATTTATAGTGATACCAAATCTAAATAATAGGTTAACTTGAGGTCAATATTAACTTGACCTTGAGGTTGATATTACAATATAATAATAATAAATTGCACTTTAAGCGAGGTTATCTATAAATTTGGATTAATCACTACTACTAAGCATGATATATGATAGCAGGTTGTAGGCTTACATGAATATTATTATAGGCTTACATAAATGAGTAATATCCATAGGCTTTACACAACCACATACCCATAATTTACATGAATGGTACTCATAAGCACCATATCACACATTTAGCCTTGGCCTAAATAAGATCAAATTACACATATTTCAACATCTCTCATAATCTGAGTTGAGAGGGCCAAGAAGATAAGGTATTAGAGCTAACACCTCCTACCCATAATGGATGCTCTAGTGGGTCTCCGTTGTTCCTTCTTCATCCTCATCTTCGTCATCAATAATATTTCTGAATGGAGTGTCATTCCATTTGTCCTTTCATTTTATAATTCTCATAAATGTTTAAATTTTATGAAACCCTAGGTTTACGGTTGAGCACCTGAGCCTTAGATTCAATTGGCTTGAAGTATTTTGGATTATAATATTGAAAAGACCTTCAAGAGATATGGGTTGTGTTTTTCGAGAGTCACAACTTTCACATAAATAATCATATCAATTGTATGAAAATGAGGAGAAAGATTTATAGATTTGGTATACTCTTGATCACTCTTTACCTTGTCTCATATCATAGCTATATCAACGTTTAAATATTTGAAGTGTAGTCTTTGATGCCACTAAAATATGATATTGGAAAGCTTTATCCCTCTAGTGTGGAAATTAGTCCATACATAGATGTCTTTCAAATTATTCCATACATCAATAGGATTAGTCTTCTCTCTAGTGTGGAAAATTCCATTTAGTTCCAATAACATGAAGAATAGTCTAAGAGCTTCCTCATTTCTCTTATTGAGTTCATTATTATTGAGACCATAAATCTAATATTGGAAAGATATATCTCTATTTCGTTAACTTCACTAGCAATTACATTTTCATAGATATATTTCAAATTAGTCCATACATCAATAGGATAAATATTCTCTCTAATGTGTAAAATTCCATCTAGTTCCACTAACATGAAGAATAGCCCAAGAACTTACTCATTTCTCTTATTGAGTTCATGATTATTGAGACCTTTGGTTCATTATTGAAGATGAACCATATATTTTTGATTCCAAGTAGTCCTATAATTTGAACTGACCAAGTGCTATAATTTTATATTAGGACTAGTAACACACCCTAAGAAATATATTTTGTGTAGAAAACCCTAAATAGATTTATAACAAGTTTATAAACTAATGTCAACAATGCATAGAGCTAATCTGGAAAAAATGGGTTTCAAATTTTTTTGTACACAAAAGTTATGGCCTTCAGAAGAATTGATTAAATTAGCACTCAAATAAATTAGAAATCAAATTCCAAATATTTAAAACTTTTGTCAAATCAAGAGTTTCCACTTTGCATCATTGGATTGGATTCTAAATTCTTCTATTGGTGAATCAAAATTTGAAACTTGACTATAGGTGATTTGATGAGTTACATTATATATATATATATATATATATATATATATATATATATATATATCACTAGAATATTTGATTAAATTAGCACTCAAATCAATAAGAAATCAAATGTCTAACCTTTAAAAAAAATTACTGAATACTACTAAATGTAAAATATGAAAGGGGTTCATAGTCTTATATGAACATCCTCATAGGCTTACATAAATGAGGAATGCTCATAGGTGTTAAATATCACATGCCCATAAGCTATACAAATGACACTCATAAGCACCATATAAATGCCCCTATTATCTATGTTGAGAGGGCCAAGGAGACAAGACATCAAGGTGGTGTAAACTCAGCTACAAGAGACCAACAAAATTGACTCCAATCACATAACACAAATGCAATAATGGAAGAAAACTACCAATTGATATTCTTCTCATTCCTGAATTTGTACCCCTTCTACAAAAGATTACAATCCATCATATAGCAACTGAAAACCAAAGAAAACCTAAAGAAGCCTTAAAGAAACCCTAAAAATGTCTTTTTCCTAAAAACTACTTAAAATAGAAATGATTAAACTAATGTATTATTTCTAACAAGATTTGAGATGTGTTCTTCACTCCTTTTTAAATTTTGAAATCATTTTGAAATTTAAGATGAGGAACATGGAGAAACCATTGAAGAAATAAAAGGACAAAGGTTGAACTTAGATCAAGCTCACTCTACATTTGAAAAAAACTCAAATGGTCGAGGGTTGCCCGAAATGGTGACAACTTGAAATTTAAATTCGAACTTAAGGCATTGATGAATATTAGAAGGTATGGACTTCATTGCATGGATCCAATGTCATCCAAAAATAATATTAAAAGATGTAGGACAATGTACCACATAAAACAAAGTATCTAATATTTTAGGCCCAACCTTAAGGGGAAGAGATATCACACCATAGGCTTCTTAGGACTCATTTTTGAAAGATTTTATAATGATATCAAATTTTGTCAAATATTCCACTTTTAATACAAATTTTTAAAAGAATTTATATGTATACAAATTGAAGTAAAATTCATTATCAATAAAAATTCTCTTAATAAAAGTATCCCCAATAAGTGCAGTGATGTAAAGTGAAGAATCTTCTTGTAATTTTGAGGAAGGTTTATCATCATCTGAGAATGATATGTGATGTACCCCAAGAGAAACTACAACATAAAATAGATAAATGAGGGAACCTATTGTTGCTTTAAGAATTTCATCAAAGAATCTCTATGGTTAAGAGAAGTTCATAGGAGCTCTAAAACTGATATATTTGTTGGATTACTAGTGGTGTAAACTCAGCTACAAGAGACCAACAAAATGGACTCCAATCACATAAAACAAATGCAATAATGGAATAAAACTGCCAATTGATATTCTTATCATTCCTGAATTCACACCCCTTCTATAAAATATTACAATCCATCATATTGCAACCGAAAACCAAAGAAACCTCAAAAATATATTTTTCCTAAAAACTACTAAAATAGAAATGAGTCAGACTGCATCGAAATTTGGTGCACAAATCCCTCTTACAATAATGGTTGAGGGTAGCCAGAAATGGTGACAACTTGATTTTTAAATTCAAACTTAAGGCATTGATGAATATTAGAAGGTATGGCCTTCATTGCATGGATCCAATGTCATCCAAAAAGAATATTAAAAGATGTAGGACAATGTACCACATAAAACAAAGTATCTAATATTTTAGGCCCAACCTTAAAGGGAAGAGATATGAAACCATAGGCTTCTTGGGACTCATTTTTGAAATATTTTATAATGATATCATATTTTGTTAAATATTCTTCTTTTAATACAATTGTTTAAAATAATTGATATGTATACAAATTGAGGTAAAATTCATTATCAATTAAAATTCTCTCAATAAAAGTATCCCCAATAAGTGTAGTGATGTAAAGTGAAGAATCTTCTTGTAAGTTCGAGGAAGGTTTATCATCATCTGAGAATGATATGTGATGTATTCCAAGAGAACCTACAACATAAAATATAGCATTAGGATAAATGAGGGAACTGATTGTTGCTTTAAGAATTTCATCAAAGCATCTCTATGGTTAGGAGAAGTTCATAGGATCTCTAAAACTTATATATTTGTTGGATTACTAGTGGTGTAAACTCAGCTACAAGATATCAACAAAATAAACTCCAATCACATAACACAAATGCAATAATGGAAGAAAACTGCCAATTGATATTATTCTCATTCTTGAATTTACACCCCTTATACAAAATATTAAAATCCATCATATAGCAACCGAAAACCAAATAAACCCTAAAGAAACCCTAAAAATATATTTTTCTAAAAACTACTAAAAATAGATCTTTTTCCTAAAAACTGCTAAAAATAGAAATGAGTCGGATTGCACCCAAATTTGATGCACACATCCCTCTTAAAATAATGAACCTTAATTTAAAATATTAGATCTCAAATTAAGGATTGTTGCTTTAATAATTTCATCAAAGCATCTCTATGGTTAGGAGAAGTTCATTGGAGCTCTAAAACTAATATATTTGTTGGATTACTACTTGGTGTAAACTTAGCTACAAGAGACCAACAAAATGGATTCCAATCACATAACACAAATGCAATAATGGAAGAAAAATGCCAATTGATATTCTTCTCATTCATGAATTCACACTCCTACAAAATATTACAATCCATCATATAGCAACAAAAAACCAAAGAAACCCTAAAAATGTCTTTTTCCTAAAAATTGCTAAGAACATAAATGATTAAACTAATGTATTATTTCTAACAAGATTTGATATGTGTTCCTCACTCCTTTTTAAATTTTGAAATTATTTTGAAATCTAAGATGAGGACCATGGAGAAACCATTGAAGAAATGGAAGGACAAACATTGAACTTAGATCAAGCTCACTCTACATTTGAACAAAACTCAAATGGTAGAGGGTCGCTCGAAATGCTGACAACTTGATTTTTAAATTTGAACTTAAGGCATTGATGAATATTAGAAGGTATGGCCTTCATTGCATGGATCCAAGGTCATCCAGGAATAATATTAAAAGATGCAGGACAATGTACCACATAAAACAAAGTATCTAATATTTGAGGCCCAACCTTAAAGGGAAGAGATATGACACCATAGGCTTCTTAGGAATCATTTTTGAAAGCTTTTATAATGATATCAGATTTTGATAAATATTCCTCTTTTAGTACAAATTTTTAAAAGAATTGATATGTATACAAATTGAGGTAAAATTCATTATCAATAAAAATTCTCTTAATAAAAGTATCCCCAATAAGTGTAGTGATGTAAAGTGAAGAATCTTCTTGTAAGTTTGAGGAAGGTTTATCATCATCTGAGAATGATATGTGATGTATCCCAAGAGAACCTACAACATAAAATATAGCATTAGGATAAATGAGGGAACTGATTGTTGCTTTAATAATTTCATCAAAGCATCTCTATGGTTAGGAGAAGTTCATAGGAGCTCTAAAATTGATATATTTTTTGGATTGCTAGTGGTGTAAACTCAGATACAAGAGACCAACAAAATGGACTCCAATCACATAACACAAATGCAATAATGGAAGAAAACTTCCAATTGATATTCTTCTCATTCCTGATTTCACACCACTTATAGAAATGATTACAATCCATCATATAGCAACCGAAAACCAAAGAAACCCTAAAGAAACCCTAAAAATGTCTTTTTCCTAAAAATTGCTAAAAATAGAAATGAGTCGGATTGTTCCCAAATTTGGTGCACACATCCCTCTTACAATAATGAACCTTAATTTAAAATATTAGGTCTCAAATTAAGGTATAACAAAATATAATAAACTTCTAATGGCCAAAAAAACCCAAAAAACCTGGGAACCTATTCTAAAAGCTAATTTTTGGGCACTAGATGTCAGGTTTAGGTCCCGAAAACATGATTTTTTGGAGGTTCAGGAGTATAAAAGATCATCCTGATGTAGAACATGCACGTAGAACCACCTATTAAATTTCAAGGCAAATGGGCGTACGTTTCACAAGTTATGGCTCTAGCAAGGTGCATCATTCTCCTATGGTGAAAAATAACTTAGCTCCTATGAGTTCAACTGAATTGAAATATTGTAGCTTCTGGTTATCAATTTTCTTTAGCTCTGACTCTAAAACCCAAGTGTTATCTTACTGAGATAATCCTTCCCACTGAACCAGGAATTTGTTGTAGCTCCCATGTTTGGTGGTGATCACCTTCTTATTTTAAACCTGTGCAACTCTATATTTTTTCTTCGTAGGCATCTGTCATGCCCAATTTACTATCTCTTGTAATTCACCATACTCAAAAGTACTCGAATACTGAAATAAATCAAAAATATTAAAAATGGGTGAAATATCAAATTCATCGGGTAGCTCCACTTTATAGGTATTATCATTGATCTTCTTCAAAAACCTGCATGGCCCAATTTTCTTAAGTTTTAGTTTGTTATATGTCACCTTAGGAAATATTTATTTCCTAAGATGAACCATGACCATATCACACTCTTCAAACACTTTCACCCCTCTGTGTGCATCAATAGACTCTTTGTAGTGAGCATTACTACTCTGCAATTTTTTCCCTCACTAACTCTGACACTTTTTGGATATGCTTAGAAAATGCTTCTACATCATCACTAACTTGTTACCCAATTGGTAACTCAAAAAAATATAATACACCTCTAGTATTTTGACCATAAATAATTTGAAAATGAGATTTACCTGTTGACCTGTTCACTAAACTGTTGTATGCAAATTTGGATTATGAAAACGATAAATCCCATTGTTTTGGTTTTTCTCCAACTATGCATCGTAAGAGGTTTCCCAAGCTTCTGTTCACTACCTCTATTTTCCCATCGGTCTATGGGTGGTAAGCACTACTAAAATACAACCTGGTATTCAATTTTTTTTACAATGTCCTCCAAAAGTGACTCAAGAACTTAGTATCCCGATCAGAAGTAATAGTCTTTGGAACACCATACAACTGCACAATATCATGAAAGAATAAGACTACAGTCATCATTAGTTTTTTGAAAAGCAATGAAATGCACCACTTTTGAAAATATGTCTACCACAACAAAAATTGAATCCTTACTCCTCTGTCTTGGGCAACCCCAACATGAAATCCATACTCATATCGGTCCATGGTCTTGTAGGAACTGGCAGTGGCATATAAAATCCTATATTTTGTGCATGGCCCTTAGACATTTGCCATAATTTGTATCTAGAGATAAATTTGATTATATCTCTCTTCATTTTTGGCCAATAGTACTTCTCCTCTACAAGAGTGGTAGTTTTTGCTACTCCAAAATGACCAACCAAACCCCCACTATGTAATTCCCTCAATATGTTCTCTCTCATAGAGCCATTGAGAATCCATAATCAATTACCCTTAAATAAGTAACCATTCTATAAAAAATACTCTTCAAAAATAGTATTGGACTCGCCCCCTACCACACTTTTGCACTGTTGCACAATATTCCCAAAATCTGCATCAGATTCATACATATCTTTAATCCCATCAAATCCTACCACTTAATTTTCCATAGTGGTCAACAAAAAGACTCTCCTACTCAATTCATTAGCAACCTTATTCTATTTTCCTGAATTGTATTTCAGGACAAATGTATACTATTGCAAAAATGAAACCCATTTGGCATGCCTACTATTTAAATTTTTGTGAGAATTGACATACCTCAATGCTTCATGATCAATAAAAAACACAAACTCCTTTGATATTAATTAGTGTCTACAATGTTGCAATGCTTGCACAATTGCATAAAATTCCACATCATATGTAGAATAATTCTTCCTTGCATCATTCAACTTCTCACTAAAAAATGCTACAGGTCGGTCCTCTTGACTTAAGACACCACCAATTCCAACAAATGAGGTATCACAATAAACCTCAAACACCTTACTAAAATATGGTGACACTAGAACATGGGCTTCCGACACCTTCTTCTTCAAGAGTTCAAAACTCTCTGTTAATGTTGTAGTCCATACAAATTATTTCCCCTTTGTGCACTAAGTTATAGGGGCAGTTATACTACTGAAGTTCCTGATGAACTTCCTGTAAAAGGTAGCTAGTCCATGAAAGCTCCTTACTTCTATTATAGATCATGGAAGAGGCCATTCCAAAATTACCTTCACTTTCTTATCATACATCCTCATGCCATCTCTCGAGATTACAAAACCCAAAAACACTAAACTATCTTGAAGAAATCTACATTTCTTCAGGTTGACATACAATTTCTCCTTCCTGAGCACGTCTAATACTAATTTTAGGTGTAACAAATGGTCTTCTTCACTTTTAATATAAATCAAAATATCATCAAAATACGCAACCACAAACTTACCATTATATTCCCGTAGTACTTTTTTCATCAACTGCATAAATGTACTGAGTACATTAGACAACCCAAATGGCATCACCATCCACTTGTACAATCCATATTTTGTCTTAAAAGTTGTCTTCCATTCACTCCCTTCTCAAATTATGATCTGGTAGTAGCCACTCTGCAGATCAATTTTATTGAAGTATTTAGCTCCAGCCAATCCATCCATCATGTCATCCACTCTCAGCATAGGATACCAATACTTTATTGTGATTTTTTTTATGTATCTACTGTCTACACACATTCGCCAGTCACCATATTTCTTTAGGGTCAGCAATGCTGGAGTCGCACATGGACTCATAATCTCCCTAACTAATCCCTTATTTATCAACTTTGTCACTTACCTACTCAACTCTACATTATGTGTCAGGTTGAACCGATAAGCTACCTAATTTTGGAGCACTGATCCTAGAATAAAATCCATGTGATGTTGGATATCCCTTTTTGGTGGTAGTCCATCTAGTAACTCCTCTTGTGTGATATCTTTATATTCACTTAGCAACATAGTTGCTGCTGTAGGCATAACCACTTCCTCTATTTCTAGCTTCCTAGCTATTAAGGCATAGCAGAAGCTAGCATCCCTGATATCTGTAAGAAAATCCTTCATTGTCAACAAGCTATCACTCGACCCATCCTCCTTCAGAGGTACAAGAACTACCTTTACACCATAATTCCATAATGTTTAAGTATTCTTTCTCCAATTATAGTTAGTATCACTGTCATACTTCCAAGGTCTTCCCATAGAATGTGACATGCATCCATAGAGATCACATCACACCACACTTCATCCTTGTAAGTGATCCCAATTGAAAATTTAATTAAACACCTTTGATATATTTTTACCTCATTCCCATTATTAACCCATGATATGTGATATGGATAAGGATGTTTTTCACATTTTAGGTGTATTTTATCAACCATGACATTTGACACCATATTCTCACAGCTACCACCATCAATGACAATGTTACATACCTTCCCTCCTGATGTACACCTTGTTCAAAATATGTTCGTTTGTAGCCAAGAATATTCACCATCTATGGTCTGCCCCTTTGCTTTGATCTACACCATTTATTTCTTAGGATCAATCAATGTCATCCTTATCATAAGTGCTTCCCCCATCTCAGCAACAACTTCATCCTCATCCTGCTCTTCCATCTCAACCATATTGACCCTTCCTTGTCCTTCTTGACCCCTTTCTTGGACATCACATTGGGGACTCTCAAATGCTCTGTTCCCATATCACCACATCCATAATAGGTATACGACCTCCTCAGATCATTCCCATTACATCCACCACCATAACCTCTACCTCGTTTGTATCCTCTTCCTCTTAGATTCTACCCATCTTCTTCTTGTTTGGCAGGTATTGAGGATTCCCCCTTGAGAAAATTAGATCCACTTTGACCCTGAAATGAAGAGGGTGTGAATCCCTTCTTACCTCTTCTATTAATCCTTTTCAATTTCTCCTTCACCTTGAGGGCCATTTGATATGCATCCTCCACTGTAAGAGTGTGATGCATGCTCATCTCATATTGAACAACAAAACTTAGGCCATTTACATACCTGGAAGCCTTTTGGTCCTCCATCTCATTGTGCTCCACTTGAATGGATAACTTGTAGAATTTATTAGTATAGTCCTCAATGCTTTGATCCTTCTGTCAAAGATTCTAAAATCTATGAAATAGGGTTTGGTAGTAGTCTACAGGTATAATTTTTTTTTGTAACTTCTTCTTCATCTTTGTCCAATCCTTGATATTTTCCTTTCCATTCCTCTGTCCTATAGTATGTAAATGATTCCACAAAATCAATGCATGTTCCTTCAACTTTGTGTATGTGATCTTAACCTTCTTCTCTTCAGCAAGGTTACTCCATTCAAAATATTTTTCTAGGCTATTGATCCAATCGATCAACTCCTCTGGTTTCAACCCACCAGCATACTCAGGAACCTCGATATTGATCGCATCTCAAGTCCCCTTAAGCACCTCTAGAGCTCATATCAGTAAATTTTAAAAATTGTGCCCTTCTTACTCTAGGCCCTCTGGTTCTACTTCTGCATGGACCTCAGATCCACGTTCCTTAGGTATATTTTCATCATTAGATCCTTGATTTGCACGTGCCCTGGGACATATCTCTCCCATGCGATCAATCACACCAATCAACCATGCTATTTCTGCATTTAGATCCTTGATTTACCTATTCATCTGGGCATATCTTCTAGGTGGCATCTTCCCTTCACTAGCAAGATCACACCCACTCTGATACCAAATGGTGTAAACTCAACTACAAGAGACCAACAAAATGGACTCAAATCACATAACACAAATTCAATAATGGAAGAAAACTGTCAATTGATATTCTTATCATTACTGAATTCACACCCCTTCTACAAAATATTACAATCCATCATATAGCAATTGAAAACCAAAGAAACCCTAAAAATATATTTTTTCTAAAAACTACTAAAAATAGATATTTTTCCTAAAAACTGCTAAAAATAGAAATGAGTCGGATTGCACCCAAATTTGGTGCACACATCCCTCTTACAATAATGAACCTTAATTTAAAATATTATGGCTCCAAAAAGGTGCATCACAAGGGTAACATCTCCTCCCTATAATGGACTCTCTAGCGGGTCTCTATTTTTCCTCCTATTGAAATATATTATATTATTTGGTATATGATAATGTACCATCATGGGTACATCTTTATATTAGGAGTTTATCTTAGATTAGAATTTGAGTATTTAATTTATGCAATGTAATAAATGCACAAGTGTTAGAATATGCAAAGTACTTGATGATGTAAATGTGCATGTAGTCCATGTGTACATGAGCCATAGAATAGGAATATGAAGAATAATCTAAAATCTACGAAATAGGGTTCAGGAGTAGTCTACAGGTACAATTTTGTTTTGTAAATTCTTCTTCATCTTTGTCCAATCCTTAATCTTTTCCTTTCCATTCCTCTGTCCTGTAGTCTGTAAATGATCCCACAAAATCAATGCATGTCCCTTCATATTTGTGCCTGTGAGCCTAACCTTCTTCTCTTCAGCAAGGTTACTCCATTCAAAATATTTTTCTAGGCTATTGATCCAATCGATCAACTACTCTGGTTTCAACCACCCACATACTCAGGAACCTTGATCTTGATCCCATCTTGAGTCCCCTTAAGCCCCTCTAGAGCTCATATCAGACGATTTTCAAAATCGTGCCCTTCTTACTCTAGGACCTCTGGTTCTACTTTTGTGCGGACCTCAGATCCACATTCCTCAGGTATATTTTCATCATTAGATCCTTGATCTGCATGTGCCCTGGGACATCTCTCTCCCATGCGATCAATCACACCAGTCAGCCATGCTATTTCTACATTTAGATCCTTGATTTACCTATTCATCTGGGCATATTTTCTAGGTGGCATCTTCCCTTCACTAGCGAGATCACACCCACTCTAATACCAAATGGTGTAAACTCAACTACAAGAGACCAACAAAATGGACTCAAATCACATAACACAAATGCAATAATGGAATAAAACTGTCAATTGATATTCTTATCATTACTGAATTCACAACCCTTCTACAAAATATTACAATCCATCATATAGCAATTTAAAACCAAAGAAACTCTAAAAATATATTTTTTCTAAAAACTGCTAAAAATAGATATTTTTCCTAAAAAATGCTAAAAATAGAAATGAGTCGGATTGCACCCAAATTTGGTGCACACATCCCTCTTACAATAATGAACCTTAATTTAAAATATTATGGCTCCAAAAAGGTGCATCACAAGGGTAACATCTCCTCCCTATAATGGACTCTCTAGCGGGTCTCTATTTTTCCTCCTATTGAAATATATTATATTATTTGGTACACGATAATGTACCATCATGGGTACATCTTTATATTAGGATTTTATCTTAGATTAGAATTTGAGTATTGAATTTATGCAATGGAATAAATGCACAAGTTTTAGAATATGCAAAGTACTTGATGATGTAAATGTGCATGTAGTCCATGTGTACATGAGTCATAGAATAGGAATATGAAGAATAATAAGTAGGTGATAGACCAAGAGACACATATCATTATATATAGGCCTTTGATAGGTAAGACAAAGAGATAGGAAAGAAAGCATAAGTGACAATAGAGTAGAATACATGTTAGATATAATGATAGAAAAGAGAAATATAGAGAAAAGAAAGCATAAGTGATATTAGAGTAGAATAAAATTTAGATACAATGTAGAACTTGTATGAATCATGGAGCTTTTGAGATATCCACATTTTGTATGAAGGTCCTATTTTTTAGCTTTCATTAATGGTAATTTTGTGATTTATTGTAAAATTTTCTTATGATTTTTTCCTACTTAGTATATTGTTCGTATCATATATTTAATATTTCATGCTCATTTTAGTTCTTATGGTTGCATTTCCTTAAATATATAACATCAAAAGATAACAATGGTATCAGAGAATATGGTATATTGATAGGAGATATGAAGAGCCACAAGAGAGATTGATAGAAGATAAGGAGATCTCATTTTCAAAAAAAAAAAAAAAAATAGCTAGTCTTTCCACAAGGTCATAGGAAAACTCATGAATACTGTGACTCAACATACATCTCTTTCTACTAGATTGGAGGATAACTAGTGATCTTTATTCACTTATAGAGATATAGATATTTTCATGGATTTACTTACTATTGTCTAAGTTTTTATAGCAAAAAATTAGTTTTCAAAAGTTGAGAAGCTTCGTACAATAAATAGAGAATAATTTTATCTTTGATTGCTTGAAATTCTATGTGGTTTCCTTGCGCAAGGATTAGTTATTTGTTGTAGAAAAAGTAGACATTGAATATTAAGGAGGTCCAAGATAAGGCCCCATTGGATATTGGAGGTAGTATATTGAAGACTTCATATTGAAGAAAGAAGAGACTCAAGAGTAGAAGACCTCATTGAATATTGAGAAGAGAGAAAGTAAACAAATGAGTCCTACTAAATATTGAAGAAATATGAGACTTAAGGAAAAGGTCCCCATTGGAGGTTGGATATAGAAGATTGAAGACTGTAGATTAAGGAGGAGATCCAAGAGAGAGGTCCCATTGAAGAACTTCTAGATTTGGAAGATTGAATATTGAAGACAGAGGAGGACTAGGAAAATTCCTATTGAATATTTGAGAAGCTGAAGAATTTGATGACCCAAAAGAAGAGATCTCAATAAAAGTTGGAAGGAGAAAGAAGAAGAAGGCTATATAAGCCCAATTGAAGAAATTGAAGAAGTTTCCATTGGATAATATTTGAAGAAACCTCATGGGAGAATATTGCAACAAGGAGAAGCTCCTGATAAAAAGAATGTGGGACAATTTTTGCCATCAAAAAATAAGCTCAAATGAAATAAGGATTTGGTAAGAAGTTTGCAAAATTTTTGAAAGGTATTCTGAATATCTTAAGACATGCAAATTCTTTAGAAATAGGTCAACTAAATTGGACAAGTTTGAATTCAAAATTCAACAAGATTTAAGGATAAGAAATAATATAGAAGAGGCCACCAATTCGAGAAATTTGAAGACTACCATTAAAGGATTGAAGGCTGATTTGCAAACGATAAGATCACTCTTTTTTGTAACAAAATTTGAAGAGTCACAGAACAACAAATTGAAGGAGGAGTTGGCATTAAAATAAGGCAGAAAATTAAGAAAAATTGCCAGCATTAGAAGTGATATTATAGTTGTGAATTGGAGGTGTTTCCTAGAATATTTAAGAAATTTAAGGATAAAAAAACTAAGGAGGAATTGGTTGCATTACAAGCTAAAAAATACAAAGTTTAGGATAGCAAGAGGGCAGAAATTTCGGCAGCACTAATAGCTGCAAATTTTAGAGCCTAAGAGAAAAAATTTGGAGGATAATTTGAGCCACAAAAATCATATTTTTGGACAACAAAATTAAAGGCTTAAAAGAAACAAAACTGGGCAACAATTAGCACTACAAAATTGAAAATTTCAAGGCAGAAATTAAATAGAGAGGAGGGTTAAAAAATTTACAAATATAGGGCAGTAAATAGGTGAACCAAATCACCAAGAAATCTTGCTACAGAGGAGATCTTGCATTTAATTTACATCTTTAAATGTTTTTTATTTATCATTTTGATTATAAATCTCTCTTGTATCAAAAAACACCATTACTTAATTAAGTATATTTTGATTTTTTAGGATAATGATCTTGTTACATCTGAATCAAGAACACTTTATAACATCTTAAAATAATTTGTTGCTAAAGTCGAAATAAGATACTACATAGTAGTCTTAGTTCCATAAGTAAAAAGTCTCCCTTGCTATCCTGTTATTCCCATGGTCTAGAATACTGAGAATTGGAAAAAGGACAAGCTCCCTCTCTACCCAAATAAAATCCCTTGCCCTACCCCTAATCTAGGCAAGTATCCCCAAAAGAAAAAAATAAAATAAATAGCAAAAGAAAAAGCACAAGAAAAAACAAAATAAAAAGAAAAAATAAAAAGCAAAAGAAAAGAAGAAAAGCAGAAGCAATAAAATCCCCTTGTTCAAAATAGACAAGAAATCATTATTTCAAAATTTGAAGAAAATAAGGGGGTAGTGAGCTTGATTCCCTAGAATTCTTAAGTTATTTGAAATTCGTGAAGTAAGCCTCATAATAGGTGGTTTTTGCCCAACCCGCTTGACCTTGGGTAATCCCTTTTCATGTGGCGACATGTTTGTCACATTAGCGGCCTTATTTTGTACAAAACAATATCTGCTTATGGATTAGATAGCTTGTGGTAACTTGACTTACATAGTAGTTCTATACATTGGCATGCACAAAATCATGGTCAATGAAGATTTCACTTGCACACACATTGGTTCATAAAAGTTTCTTGTATCATTACTCTAAATCGATAAATTAATTTCACAAGCACACATTTGATTCTTGAGAGATTTTGTATCATTATATCGAATCAAATGAACTCACTCATCACACATTGGTTCTTGATAAATTTTACTTTGTCTTAGGAATAAGTTAAAATATTTCTTTTAAATTTGTTAGACAACTATTTTTCATCTATCATATTACATCTTGACTTCATGATGATGGTATAATTTCTAGCAACTATTTTCTCAAAAAATTTCACACTAGGAAATCTATGGCTAGCATAAGTCATATTTCTTATTTTTCATGTTTAAAATCATTTCATATAGTACAATGATTTATCCTACATTAATTTGCATCTATATGAACAAACAAATTCATATCATCATGCATTGCATTTTTGACTTTGCGATGATGGTATGATTCCTAGCAATTATTTGTCTCAAAATTTTCACACTAGGAATTCCATGCCTAGTGCAAGTCTTCCTTCTTAAATTTTATGTCTAAAAGTATTCAATATTAACCTCCTTAAAATATGTGATATGATGGTTTGCTTCATATTAATTGAATTTTAAAAGAACAAATAATTTCATATTATCATGCATAACGCTTTGACTTAGCGATGATGGTATAATTCTTAGTAATTATATTTCTAAAATTCCCACTAGGAATTTTATGCCTAGTGCAAGTCATATTCCTCAAAATTTCATTCTTAATCACAACAAATAAACTTCATTAAAATATCCTTTAAAAGTCAAAATTTCCTAATCAACAAAATCAAAAAATTAATTAAATATAAGCCTCAAGAATATACTTGAGCACCACAAAACAATCTTATTTTTAGCAATATAAAATTCCTCAACAGGATCCACTTCATGATCTAGCGAGCACAGATCTCCAAAAACGGTCACATAACAACACAACATCCTTCGAGGAATATTGTTAATCCCATTATTCCATAATATTACAAAACATCTTCTTTAAAAATATATTTACATAAATCAAGTTTTAATTTTAAGAATGATTAAAAATATTTAAATCAAAAGCATGATTCTAAGATATTTTAAACATCATAAACAATTTTTAATCGAATATAATCAAATCATATAAAAATCACATAAGACAAGAAGATCAATATATATATATCAGAAAATCTTGAGTTTTTCACCAAAACTAGAATTTGGTGCAAATATTTGAAAGGGGTATCATATATATCACACCTTAAAACTGAAAGCACGAGGATACGAAAACAAGAAAGGAAAGACTCCAAGCACGATGCAAAAAATGAAACTAAGCTTAACACTGAATCCTACGAATTAAAAATGCATGAAATGGAGAAAGCATGAATTGAAACCCAAATGAAATAACAGCCCTTCTATTTTATTGATGTATTTCACAACTCGGTTACAATTCGCATCCTCCCTTTTCAGGGGCGAGGAGCGTTAAATCCATCTCTTGGTTACATCCATGGATAGCCTTCCTTCTTTCGCGTGCCCACATGTAAGATGGGCGGACCAAAATGTCACCGCCGCTTGTGTCTGTGAATGTTGATTCCTTGCTGCTCCTCCGATGTTCCGATCCTGCGTTCAAAGAAACAAAAGATAATCAATAGCACCTGCGGATAAAACAAAGCATGCAATCCCCAAGCCTGCGATAAATGGATGAGAAAAATGAATTAAACTATGACTAAAATGAATCCAAATGCTCTAAAAATTTGATAGGGGCATCAGGACATCACCAGGAGGGCACTGCAAAAAGAACAGTCAGGAAATTCCTCACCGATTTGAATTCGCTCCAGGGCGGGACGAATTCACCTGCAACAAAATGCCGAAAAGGTACTGTCCCAAATGTCCGGCCTAGAGAGCTCCAAAAGACCTGCAAACTTGGGGTTAGCTAATTGGGGGCATTTTGGGAAGACCCAGATGGTCGGATTTTCCCAATTTGACCTCCATCAATGGGAATCTGATGATGCTACCTGCAAGTTAGTAAAAGCGAACGAATATAGAAACACGATCAAAATTGTTCAAAACGAGACGAAATTTAAATGACAACCTATCTAAGCATCATAGAATTGAATGCAAAAAATGAAAATGGTAGAAAGAAAAATCTGCCACAAATTCCCAATCATTCCTAAAAGGGACGATTAGGCCTGCAATAGTGTGGGGGCGCCCGGGCGGGCCGCCCACCGTTTGGGGCCTGATTTCGGCACCAATCCACTTGGGATGGGTCCAAAATCTCTTACAAGGTGTTGTCGACAAATTGGGTGGTATTCTATGGCCAAATGTCAGGTTTTGGGCTCAAGATTCGACCTTCCAATAGTCACCCAATGACCTCCTCTCTAAAAGAGATCAAGGATGTAGAAGGCACAAATCGCACAAGGATGTATGGGGAAATAAAACGGCAGCACTTCGTTGCTCCAAATTGCTCTTACTCTGTATCTTTTGGGATGAGGAAACTCATCAATTTATAGACCCGGAGGTCTCTTGGGATGAGCATGCAGAGGCGCCACATGGCAGCCATGCCCTTCCAGGGGAGGGAAGATTCCTCCCCGATTAGGGGCTTCATGACTGCCCCTGTAACAGCCTCTAACGCTCGAAAATGCTCACCCATGCTCCCATGAACTGAAGGAGGCGTTAGGTGGTGGATCCGAGCTGCCATTTGTCAAGATTTGACTTTTTTCCCATCAAACCTGCAATTCGCCCCACCCTGGAGCGGATTTGGAATTCGTCCCAGGATGGGGCGAATCCCAATTTGAATTCGTCCCTGGGTGGGACGGATATTGAGCAAAGTGCCTGAAGGTGCCAAAATGATTTTTGACCTTCCAAAACTGCTGTGAGAGTGGTTAGGACCACTGTTTAACCTCTTGGGGCTGCCCTTGGGGCTGTGTGTGCCAATGTGATCAGTGTTTGCAGTCACATAATCGGATTGGTGTTGTTTTGGTGTCTACAGATGCCCCTTTTTGGGATGCGTTGTGCAAGGCACAACGTCGAGCAAAAATAGATAACCAAAGCACTAATGATTAGGGTTTCTTAGTAACCTAACCAACTTTTGATGCCCCAAGTATGAAGAGGGCATGCATTCTTGAATCCTTGCTTCTGACGAGCGAAGGAACTCAGTTCAAGTGTTAACCTTTTTCGGTGAGGTGTTACTTGAGCTTGGACATTGATCGATCATGAATAGGCAAAGGGCGCAACCTTTTGTCTATGGGAACCTTGAGTTCATGATTCATGAATGCCAAGTGATTGATCAGCTTGTGATTATTGCTTGTTTACTGCCCCAAGCAGGGCGTGATTTGTCTTTGCCAATGATTCTTCGAATGCATGCCAGTTCCATGATTGGGTGTGTATTTGTTGATTGGTGACTAAGTGTGACTACCCCCTCAAGCGACGAATCGATGAGGGAATGACCTACATGAGAAAAGCGATGAGTCGCTTGACCCAAGATGACTTAGGTAAGGGTGCCTTCAGAGATTTATCTTTGAATTGTGTGCAGTTTTCCGACATTTGGACCTATTTTTGGTGGGTGTTAACCCTTTTGGTGACGCCATTTGGAGCTGAAATTGTCAAAAATCCGTCTTCCCGTGGAGCGGTCCGGCCATGGTGGCCTTCTTAGGGAGTAGGATGGTGATGATTTATAACTCTGACATCTATTTTGGATGCCAAGAATGTCAGGCACGAAGGCGCCTTCGTTCGGCAACTCTATTGCTATTTTTGGGTGGGTTTTGACCCTTTTGGTGACGTCGTTTGGGGATGAAATTCTCGAAGATCCGTCTTCCCGTGGAGCGGTCCGGCTATGGTAGCCTTCTTAGGGAGTAGGATAGTGAGGATTTGTGACCCCGACATCTATTTTGCATGCCCGAAATGTCAAGTGCAAAAGCACTCTCATTGGACAAGTTTATTGCTATTTTTGGTGCATTTTTTTGCTATTTTTGAAATTTGTGTGCTGAATTCATTCCAGGGTGGGACGAATTCCTATGTAGTATTCGTTCCAGGGTGGAATGAGTGCTAACCAGAGTGCTCATTCCAGGGAGGAATGATTACAGGCTCAAAAAGCCTATTTAAAGGCCAAAACTAGGTTTTGGGCTCATTTGCACTTGTTTTTTCTAGCGATTTGGAGCTCTGAGGAGGAGGAGGTCAATTCTGCGAAGCGAAGCACTGCCGAATTTTTTTGCCACCATGAGTGCATGAACCGGATCGAGTGGCGGAGCTGAAGCGAGACCAGTAAGTGAACTCCCTCTTTATTATTTTCTTGTATTATAGTTTTTTTGTTCGAATTTATCAATTTGAGAGTATAAAACCCTAGGTTGACAAATTAAGTTTTGTTATTTTTGAGTTTTTTGTGTTTGTGTTAATTTATCAATTTTGAGAGTATAAAACCCTAGGTTGACAAATTAAATTTTGTTTTGCGTTTATGTTGTTTGTATCTGTACACTATTTTTCATGATTCTAATGTGCTTATTTTGTTGTCTGTTGCAGGTTGTGAAGAGCCGGTATCGCATGTCGACTATTTTTGCTGAAGCATGAGAGGCGCTAGCTGTGGCTGACTAGGAGTGGCTTGACGCCCTTGGGCTCAAGTAGGTGACTCGACTGGAGCCAGTGATTGGGGATCGGGCCTACCTGATGGCCCTGATCAACTTGTGGGATCCTCGGACTAATACTTTCCATCTCCCAATAGGGGAGATGACAGTCACTTTGGAGGATGTCTATCGGATTCTTAGGATTCCAATAGATGGACTGCCGATCAGGACGACACCATGGGATCAATGGACAATGGTGCTGACACGCTACTTCGGGCATGGGGAGGAGTTGGGGGTGGATGGTCCAGTGGAGAGGGCAGAGATTGACTGCCAGATGGGTGGGATTCTGGTTCGATGGTGGTTTGAGAGGGGGTGTTGGGAGTGAGGCACGCATTGCTTATGGGCCTCATTTCCAACATGCTGCTACCTGACTCGTCAGGTGCGAGGTTCCCATGGAACCTGCTGGATGTGGTCTGTAGGTTGATGGAGTGTTCGACGTAGGAGCCTTTGGTCATGAGATGGGGACAGATGCTGCTGGCATAGCTCTATGGGGAGCTATATGAGGTCCACTATCGGAGGCGAAAGGGGATCAGCTACAGCTATCTACTGTAGAGCTAGGGTTGGTAGCACATAGCGATGGAGAGGCTAGGGAGGTTATCATGGATGATGCAGGTGGAGATGGTAGATAAGGATATAGGGTACGTGGCTCTATGGCGGTCTGAGGAGCAGGGATAGAGTCGATGGTGGGGAGGTGTTGTAGGGCACTATGTCGATGCCTTCGCTTGGCTTGCTTTGGGGGAGGTGTTCTGGTGCCCCTATCGGGACTGTCCACCTGGCCTGAGGCTAGGAGAGTGGCTCGAGTGGTATGCAAGGAGCGATGGCTGATTGGGTGGCATGGGACCGAGTAAGGAGTTCTTCTCGTATAGTCGGGTGACATGATAGTTTGGGGTGCGCCAAGGGTTTCCTGGTGAGCCCGTGGTCTATCGGCTGGGGATGAGAGGACTCTGGATCGATCGGTCATCATGCCATTGGGTGAGGATTTGAATGCGGTGATCGACGTCCTAGATGTGGATGACGTCGAGACTATTGCAGAGTATGATCAGTGGTGGACTCTATGATGATGGTGGGGAGAGGGGCCACTGGGAGGTGCAGAAGCAGTAGTAGCAAGTGGGGAGGGTGCCGAGGCACCAGGAGATGATTGGGGAGCTCCGCTCGAGGAGGTAGACATGGTGGAGGTGGATGATTTGGGTATGGATTTTGGGGCTCTAGATCAGCCGGAGATGTAGGACGTCCTGGAGCAGTGGGAGCCAGAGCAGGTTGATTCTAGAGGTGCCTATGCATCCGGCCATGGTGGAGGACACGGAGGTAGGGGTGCAGAGAATGCATGATTGGTGGAGCTACTGCAGAGGTGAGATGAGGAGTTAGAGGAGGCTTTGCAAGAGAGGGATCTCCTATGGACTCAGCTAGTGGAGCGGGATAGCGCATTTGCTACACATCGTCGTAGGGGATGGGGACACTAGCGTTGCATAGGAGAGGGATCTCCTATGGATGTAGCTGGCATAGCGTGATGATGCAGTAGCTTACTACCATCGATGGGAGGCAGAGTGGTTGCGATGGGAGACATATTGGTCTCGACATCGGATGGATTTGGAGGGAGAGATTATCCGCCTCGATGGGCGGTTACCTGAGCCCCCTGGAGGTGGCTCTTCATACCGGATGAGGGACAGTGGTACTGAGCAGTCAACATCATCTCATCGTAGGCGATTGGATGAGGGAGGTGGTAGCAGGCGTGATGCGGGGGCTAGCAGCAGCCACCTTGAGGGGTCCCATAGGACCCACACCACGGGGGGTAGTTCTCGTCGCACCGATCCTGCGTGATCATGGTGGCCGATGCCTTAGGCTTGGGGGTTTTGAGATTTTGGATTTTGTTGCGGGGTCAGAGGACCAGCTCTTTGTAGCCTACGGGCATTTTTGATGATATATATAGATGACTTTATTTTGTTTATGCGCATGTGATGATTTGATTTTATGCACGATGATTGATGAATATGGATGTATGCATGTTAAGTTATAGTGATGAATGCATATGTTGTTGATGAATGCAAATGTTTCTAATTTATATGATATGCAAATGGAATGGATGAATTGAATTTGTGATGTTTGGTAGTCGCACCATAGACTGTTTAGAACTTTATGGCTTTTTGTCCTAGGCGATGGCTGCGGTGAATAGCTTTTTATGTATACATGTTTTTTTTTTTTTTTTTGGTATGGCGAGAATAAAATATAGCAAGTTGGTTTCAAATGTAGTTAAGGTTTTCTGAGACTCAGAGGTTTTAACTAACTAGCCATGACTGTACTTTATCTCACAAGACTTTTGACCAAGGTATGAATCGGACTTGTCTTTGACCAAGTTATTTCACATCCCTGTGTGTGCAATTGAGTTCATTTATGTGGTGTTGGTCGGGATACCGCCAGTGCCAGAAAGGCTGTCAACCAAACTCGTACTCGAGGATCACCTGATTAGCTCCACTAACTCCTTTGTTGTGTTTAGTCGGATTAATCTGCGGTGCTATCGTAGGATACCATAAGCTAGCTCATCCACATGCAAACATTGATCTACGCACAAGTTAATGTGACAGATATATCGTCATGCGGGAGGTTTACCACCAGTGATCGATAGGCTATCAACCAAACCGGTACTAAGGTTTGCCTCATGACCTATCGAAATGCTGAGAGTTCCAGGGATTCAAGTTCGACTCCCTTATTTTCTTCAATTGTATTGGGATACTTGCTCTTTTGGAGTGATAAAAATCACTATTTATTTTTGTATTATATTTTTCTTTTGAGCAAGGGATTAGGATATGGAGTGATGAGAATCACTATTTTATGTGCTTTTCTTGAGGTATGCACTTTGGTTGTGATGTCAAATTTTTTTTTTGAGTTTTGACGTTTGCAAATTGTTGATGTTTTGCAACTTTTGAGAACTTGGGATTCTTGGGGAATTGGGTAGGGAGGATGCTTGTCCTTTTGCCAACTCTCAGCATTCTTGGGGTCATTCGCATAGGGGGATGAGCAAGATGACCATTTCGCTTATGGTGACCTGGATTGCTTTGCAGGTTTCATCTTTCGTTCACACAACTTGGGAATGTTTTATGTGTTTTAATTTGTGCTGGGATGCTACGTAACAAGGTGTGATCCAAGTATAATTCTACCTGCGTAAAATCTGTCTGACTTGGTACAGTACGTGGCTAGAAAGCTAATGACGACTGAATGACGAAAACTCTTGATACATGAGAAAACAACTGACTATGATGTGGGAGAATAACGTGAATGGCGGTTATAGGCGATGAGCTATTGATAAAGCGAAAAAATGTAGAAGATGATGGTTTTGCCAAGTAATGACAGTCTATGGCGCTTTGACCTTTATGACCACAAATATGCAATGTGTGGGTGTGATGCGTAATGCAGCTATATGTTTTTGTGTTTTTGATGGATTGATTTGTGTGAATATGAAGATGATATGCAAAATAGAGCTCTTTATTTTTGTGACGATTTTGAGCATGTATGGAAATGAGATGCAAATTTTGTTATTTTTGATGATTTTATTGTTTTTGAATTTTCTTGTTTTTGACCAAGCGATTACGGGAATCCTTGGAGCATTTTGGGGATTGACCAAGTGATTACGAAAATCCTTGGAGCATTTTGGGGTTGACCAAGCGATTGGTGGAATCCTTGGAGCATTTTGGGGATTGACCAAGCGATTACGGAAATCCTTGGAGCATTTTGGGGATTGACCAAGCGATTGGTGGAATCCTTGGAGCATTTTGGGGATTGACCAAGCGATTACGAAAATCCTTGGAGCATTTTGGGGATTGACCAAGCGATTAGGGAAATCCTTGGAGCATTTTGGGGATTGACCAAGCGATTAGGGAAATCCTTGGAGCATTTTGGGGATTGACCAAGCGATTATGGAAATCCTTGGAGCATTTTGGGGATTGACCAAGTGATTATGGGAATCCTTGGAGCATTTTGGGGATTGACCAAGCGATTATGGGAATCCTTGGAGTTTTGGGATTGACCAAGCGATTATGGAAATCCTTGGAGCATTTTGGGGATTGACCAAGCGATTATGGAAATCCTTGGAGCTTTTGGGGATTGACCAAGTGATTGCGGGAATCCTTGGAGCTTTGGGTTGACCAAGCAATTATGGGAATCCTTGGAGCTTTATGGAATGGCCACAAATGACTGATGTTCAAGGGCTCTAGTTCCTTGATTCCATCAAGAGAGGTTAGCCGGTATGTTCCAGGTCCTATTTTGCTATCAATTACATAGGGACCTAACCAGTTTGCCATGAATTTGTCCCTTAAATGGGACGACAGACTAGAGTTCTGTTGGTTTTCTTTCAAGACCAAGTCACCGACCTGAAAGTCCCTCAAGTGAACTTTCATGTTGTATGCTTTCTTAAGTCGCTCTTGATAGATACGTAAATGCTCGAGGGCATTAACACGTCGTTCATCAAGCAACGTAAGCTGGTCTAACCGGGCCTACCATATAGTATCATCATCGATGAACTCTTGCATTGATATGCGTAGGGAAGGAATTTCCAACTCGAGAGGCATGACTGCCTCGGAGCCATACACGAGCGAAAATGGAGTTGCCCTAGTGGGTGTCCGAATGCTAGTGCGATAGGCCCACAGGGCAAGTGGGATCTGAATGTGCCAATCCTTATGATTATCTATGACTATCTTTTTAAGGATGGCAACTAGCATTTTGTTTGACGCCTCTGCTTGCCCATTTGCCTGCGGATAATAGGGTGTCAAAAAATTGTGCTGAATTTTGTACTTTGTGGTCAAAGCATGCACATATTTGTTCTTGAATGACGTCCCATTATCCGAGATTATCTTGGATGGAATACCAAAATGACATATGATGTTATGCAAAATGAACTCCACAATGCGGGGTCCAGTCGTAGAGGTTAGCGGAACCGCTTCCACCCACTTGGTGAAGTACTCTATGGCCGTGATGATAAACGTGTGATGACCTGACGACGTAGGGGAGATCTTTCCGATTAGATCTAGGCCCCACTACAAAAAAGGCCAAGCCGATTGGATCGGCTGCAAGGCCTAGGAAGGTACGTGTGTCAAATTAGCATGGTGTTGACACTTCACGCACTTCCTGACATATGCGCAACAATCTCGCTCTAAAGATGGCCAATAATAGCCCATGCGAAGAATGCGCTTTGCGATGGCCATACCACTGAAGTGGCCACCGCATGTACCATCGTGCGCTTGGGCGATCGCCCAAGTGGACTCTTGCTGGTCCAAGCATCGAAGGAGGATCCCTTCATAGCTACGATGGTACAAAATGTCTCCTAACAAGACATGCTTTGCCGCTTTCTGCTTGAATGCACATTTTGTGGCATGCATCAATCCAAGTGGGAGGTTACCTAACTTGAGGTAGTCCCTTATGGGGGAATACCAATCCTGCTGATCAGAAGCCTCGATGGTATGAACAACCAGTCCCTCTTGAAGTTCATCCCTAGCAAAAGTTGAGCGGGAGAGAACTTGTAAGAATAGCGTTGTGTTGCTATTAAGGGGAGTAGGGGAGAACAAGGACCCCCAGTTGGCATGTTTCAGATGATCATGGATTCGAGAGAACCTGTCCATGGATGGCTCAATCTGGATCAAGTGGATTCTTGGCGTTAAATCAGAGCTTGCACGCTCCATCATGGATTGCGATAGTGTTTTGACTTGAATGGTTGTCATATCACCAAAAAGGTCTTGCGGGATTAGTGACCCCAAGGAGGCCATAGTGTCCACAAAATGATTCGATGACCGAGGGAGGGCCTCGATGTCGTACCATTCAAGCTTTGCCAAGAATTTGTCCACAAGGGCTTTGTAGGCCTATAGGACTAGGCATTTGCATTGGAATACCCCTTTGACTTGATTGACAATTAGCAACGAATCACCAAAGATATTCAATCATTTAATGTTCATGGTGATTGTTGTCTGAAGACCTATGAGCAAGGCTTCATATTCTGCATTGTTGTTGGTGCATGGGAAATTTAATTTAAATGACAGGGGCATTGGAGCGCCCTGCGGTGTGAAGAATACTATTCCCATGCCACCACCTTGCTCACATTTAGAACCATCAAAAAATAGGGTTATGTCGGCCCGTGACTCAGGCTCATCGAATCTGGTGATTCTGAGACATGGAAGACCCCATCATCGGGTAGTTCTATGACCAGAGGCTGATCGTCTTCAAGAGGAGCCTCTGCTAGTTGATCGGCTATGACCTGACCTTTTATGGATTTCTGTCCAATAAACTCTATGTCAAATTTCGTCAACAACATGATCCATTTCGTCGTGCGACTACTATGATAAGTATGACTCATCATGTATCACAATGGATTCTCCTTAGACACAACATACGTCTTGTTGCTCAACATGTAATGGCATAACTTTTTGGTAGCAAACACCACTTCCAAGCAGAGTTTCTCAACGTATGCATAGTTAAGTTCATAGCTGACTAGGGTGCGGCTAAGATAGTAAGTAGCCTGTTCCTTGTGAAGTTCATTCTTCTAGGCTAACATGGCTCCCAGTGCCACCTCAGTAGCTGAGATGTATAAGTAGAATGACACTCCTGGTCTAGGTGGTGCCAATACTGGCGGCGAAGCCAAGTATTGTTTAATGTCATCGAAGGCTGACTGGCACTCGTCATCCCAGTGAAATGCTACCCCCTTGTGCAACAACTTGTTCATTGGTCGGCACTTGTCAGATAGCTGTGCTATGAAGCGCTTGATCGACGCGACCTTTCCCTACAAGCTTCTGAGCTGCTTGATGGTAGTTGGGGGATGCATTTCAAGGATTGCCTTGACTTTGTTTGGGTCCACCTCGATGCCCCATTTTGAGACTATGAAACCCAAGAGTTTTCTAGATGTGATGCCAAAAATGCACTTCTTGGGATTCAGTTTGACTCTATGCTCCATGAGGCGATCGAGGATCTTGCTTAAGTCACCGAGATGATCCGGGCGCAAAAGAGATTTGGCCAACAAATCATCCATGTAATCTTCCAAAGTCTTGTGCATGTAATCATGGAAGATGTATGTCATGGCACGTTGGTAGGTGGCGCCAACGTTTTTAAGGCCAAAAGGCATGACCTTATAACAAAATGTCCCCCAAGGCATTGTGAACGCCATTTTTAGTTGGTCCTCGGGATTGATACAAATTTGATTGTATCCCGAGAAACCATCCATGAGGGAAAGCATTTCGTGACCTGTTGTAGCGTCTACCAAGGCATCGATGCTCGACAAGGGAAAATCATCCTTAGGACTCGCTTTGTTTAGATCTCAAAAATCAGTGCATATGCGAATCCTCCCATCGAGCTTCTTGACGGGCACCATGTTGGACAGCCATGGTGGATAATCCATGCAGATGACAAACTGTGCATCCAACAACTTTTGCAATTCATCTTTGACCATTAAGGCCACTGTTGGGTGCATCTTGCATAGTTTCTGCTTAACTGGCTTGACTGTCGGATCAAGCGTTAGATTATGCGTGACTAGCTGTGGGTCTAGTCCCGACATGTCTCTGTATGACCATGCAAAAACCTCCTTCTTCTCTTTGAGAAGGGCAATGTAGTCGGCTTGCTCTTCGGGGGATAAACTTACCCCCAACTTGATGATCTATGGATTCATTGGATCTGAGCCGATGTCTACGTCAGTCGTCTCCTCGACCGACATGTGGGATCCATCTTCCAACTAATGTGGAGTTGGGATCAAGTGGATATCATTTGCTGAGTTTAGATCATCGTTAGGAACCTCGGGTCCTTCTTCAGCATGGCAGATATCCTGAGTTGGCCTAGGGGTAAAATGGAGCATTTCATCAAAATGCCAGTACTCGGATGGGGATGGAGGGGAATTGATATGATCCCAATCTATGGCATCTATGTCTAGATACAATGACTATGCCGGATCGACTGGATTGTGGATGGGGGCGGTTAAGTCAATGGAGATCATGTTGATGAAATGATTTTGGTCTCCATTACCATGGGTGTGGTTACTCGAACATCCTAGATGCTCTCTATGCTCTGGATCTGGCTCTAGAGGGACGAGCATGAATGGATCGGCCCTATGTGCGGATAGGAAGATAGGGTCTACCCTCGACACTGATGTCACTATAGGGTCTCTGGGTGGAAGGTGCTCTTCGTATGCCCAGAGTAGCGGATCCAACACTTGGTCCCACCGCGTTGGGTCTACGTACCACTCATGCCCTGGCACTATGTTTAATTGTTCGAATATGTCGTTAATCTCCAAGGGGCGCCGATGCTGCATCTACCGCATGTGATTAAGATATGCCATTTCTGTCTCATCTTCGTAATCACTATCGGAGATCCAAAAGCCCTCGTTGGCTCCAACAACTATCTGAGGCATTACAGGCTCATCTTGCTCGAGCAAGTTGATCTGGCCCCACCTAGGTTGTTCCACTCTCTACGGGGGAACTTGATTTCCTTGGAGCGGCGCTTGCTCGATGGGAGCATCCAGGGGGAACATTGTCAAGAGGCTTTCTTGATAATCATCCATGGGGATCACTTGAGAGTGATCACTATCTGATTCGAAGGGGTCATACGATGCTGGTTCATACTCTGACTCATCCTCCGAGGACCCTTCTTGACATTGTCTAGACCCTCCTTGAAAATGAGCTCTCGAGCTTTCTCCTCTCTCGAGCGAAGGGAAGGGATTACTAGAGCCAACAAGGTTGATTGCCATTAATGGGAGATAATCCCTCAATGTATATGTGGTGTTAGGGTTGGCATATGGATCTGATGCCAATCCCCCCTTGTTGCCTATCCCTAGGCCTTGCATGTTCTCCACCAAGATGTCCAAGGGTAGGGGGTGGTTGAACCCTACTCCTGACTTGTCATATGGCATTTGGTATCTTGGTTGGCAAAGAACACGTATCCCTTGCTCATATCGGCCTAACCCATATCCGTGCCAATTGCATTGGCCAAGGTATCTCAGAGCAAAGTCTGGGTTAGACAAATAGTTGACATTCTCAAGCAAAAGGCTCTTCATCTTCATCCTCTTGCGTGCATGGTGCAACGCCATGATCAAGGCCCCCATACACAAAGTTTGTCTGGTTTGGCGGGTAGCCTAGGGGAACAATAGTGCCAATGGGGAGTCGAGGTCTCCCCATGTCCTGCATGGATTCTAGTGTGGGTGTTGCTACAATATTCCGCACCAGATACTCCCCTAGGCCCGTATTGGCCATTTCAATGGTGATCATTGGCGGTTGAGGGGGAGGGAATGGAAGTTCTCCTTGAGTCCACTCCATGTCGGGTGGACTAGGAGTCTCGACTTCCATCCGGCTAGGCATCTCCTCAGTAGAGATAGTTGATACTGATGGCAGTGTCTCTTCCAAAGGTTTTGCCTCTTCCAGGGGTTCCTTCCCTTTGTCTTTCTGTTTGGCCCCCAAAGATGGTGTCGTTGGTGGAGGACCAGATGATGAAGATGAACCCGACTGGGATTTTGAAGAACTTGTTAATGGGGATGCCTACAGAATCGAACCCTATTTAGATGGATTTAACTGGAAATCCAAATGCGTTGATGGCAGGGTCGATTGCGGCATCAGCTGCACCGCATTACAATACTTGAAGGGTTCCAAATCCATCGGGACTACATGCACCTCCCCTTCAAATGTATACTTTAAACATTGGTGAGCTATCGAAGGGACACACTTCATGTCCCTGATCCACGGCCGGCCCAACAAGATGTTGTAGGCCATCTCACCCTCCAATACATGGCACAATGTGGGTATGGTCTTTTGTCCCACTTGGATTGGTAGGACTATTGTGCCGATTGTCGAGCAGATTGCATCATTGAATGCTCGCAGAGTGTAGGTGGAAGTTGTGATGTGAGATGCGGGCAACTTCAGATGTTTGAGAGCCGCAGTTGTGATGATGTTTCTGGACGAGCCAGTGTCTATCAACACCCTCTTGTATGGGATCCCGTTGACCCACGCGATAACGTGCAGGGGTGGATCCGCCATGTCATCAGTCACTGATCTCAATTCGTCTTCTCAAAATGTGATGACCGGCTCAGTGCATCATTTTACATGCCCCATGAAGTTGTTGAAAGAATTTGTCTCATGGGGCTGCAACTCGATGGCTTTCAAAATCTCCATTAGAGCTTCTCGATGGGGCGTAGATTGTTGTATAAGCTCGTATATGGAGAGCCTAGCCGAGGTGGTCCTCAAACTCTGAGTTAGTTTGGTCCGAAGTGTGGCCACCGGCTTAGGCGGAGGAGGTTGTGCAAGGTGTTGTTGTGGTTGCGAAGTTGTTGGCACCTCTCCTACCACTGCCGCAGGAGCATTCATGCTCGGATACCTCCTGTTTCGAGTCACTATACTGATCATCCCTACATATCCCTACATGGGGTAGTTCTGTGTGACCTCGTTAACTTGTAGGGTCTTTGCCTACGGAGCATGAGCAGGCAAGGGGTCTTTGAAGACCTCCATTTGTTGATTGCTTGGTGCGACGGGATTATCCACCGCTAGTGTCTTGTTATCAATCAGGTCTTGCACCAAGCCCTTAAATTTCCAACAGGCATTTAGGTCATGTCCCTACCGCCTATGGAACCTGTAGTACAAGTCCTCTCTATACCCCTTAGGCTTGGGCATGTTGGGATCTATGGTCTGAACCTCTGGCAGGTTGATCAGGTTTGCCGCTAACAGGCGGTCAAACAAGGAGTCCCTGGACTCTGTGTAGGGTGTGAATTGTCGCCTAGGGTGACACTGCTGACCCTGTTCTTGCCTCTGATTTTCTCTGTCATAGTTGTTAGGAGGCACTGCCTGATAGTTAGCCTTTTGAGGCTGTGTTGCTTGTGCAGGTTTAGGGACATTGATAGCAACTTGGTTAACCGCAACGGGTTTTTGTTGCATGGTCCCAACTTTAGTGTTTTTAGTCCACTCTTTTTTCTTAGGTTTGGCTATCTCGCCATCCTGTATTTTTATCTCTTCTATGATCCTGGCTTGCGCCAGAGCTTCTTCTAAGGTGGCATATTGCTGCAGCTACAATAGCATAGAGATCGATCTCAGACAACTCTTGGAGAACATCTGAGTGAGGTCGGACATAGGAGGGAGGTAGGGCAGCTTCGAAAGCAATGTCCTCCATCGATTCCCATAGGCCACCATGGTCTCCTCCTCATACTCGCCTGAGGTTGGCTAAGTCACTCAGTGACGCCTTCTTCTTGGTATTGAAGGCGAAGCATTCGAGGAACGCATCCACTAACTGATCTAAGTTGTTAATGTTGTGCTTTGGTAACTGAGTAAACCAATCCGAGGCAGGGCCTACGAATGTGGTTATAAATGTTCTCAATAACAAAGCATCATTGTCCTGAATGCCGAAGCATTGGCTCAGGAACCTCGTCACATGCTCTTGAGCATCCTCCTCACCTCTAAAGGTTGCCAACTGAGGCAGCTTAAAGTGTTCAGGGTAAGGGGGTGCTGGCATGGACGGATGCATAGGATGACTATGGAGTTGGCATAAAGTGGGCTTTTGGGGCCTAGAAGTTTTGGTCTCCACAGACTCCAAACGCTCTAGCAGCGCTTTATATGCATCTGAGGATTTGATTTCTTCCTCTTTAGTTTGCTCCCATTGTGGGTTGTGGGAGACTTGAGGCCTCTGAAGGGGTGGCCGGATGGCAACTCCTCCGCCTAGGTAGGGCATTTCGGCCCGCTCTTCTTCTTGCTCGTACTCCTCGTAAGCTTCTTGAGGAGTCTCTGGACGAGACCTATGACCCTGGGTGGGTCCCCGTGGAGGGTACCCATCATTGTTCCAGGGAGTGGCCTCCCGCTCAGGTCTAGGAGGTCTCGGAGGCAGCACTTGGTAAGGTCATGGAGACCTATCTCGCACCAAGGGGTTGCGCCTCTCATATGGTTTCGCCCTTTGGGTGCGCGGGGTTGGGACCCTCTCAGGCACTGGGTTATGGAGCAGCTCATCTGTTTGGCGCCTAATGCACTCTTTGCTAAGGCGATATAGATGCTCTAGTTGCTGCTGGTCTTGCTCAAGCCGCATGATCTACGCTTGGTGGGCGGCATGTCTGGCGACTTCCAGGTCAATTTGTTCTACCATCCTGAGCCTAGGAGGCCTGGATGCCTCTCCTATGCACTTACCCTGGTCTCGATGATCCGAGATCTCAATAGGCTGCTTCCCTCTATCGAGGTTGGCGGCATTTACCCGAGGCTCTGGCCTCAGTGGGTGATCATGGTATCTAGCTGGTGCGGAAGCGCATGGCCCCTATGCTGTATATTGCTCTTGAGGAATGTAATCATCTTCCTCATGCTCCCTTTCATATGTGTGAAAGGGGCGGGCAGAGTTAGCTCGCCCTGCTTGAAGGGCCTCACGCCCTAGATTTTGTCTATTGGTTCTAACAGTGATGGGGGGCAAAGGAGGGATGCCATCATCATGTGGCCTCTCCTCATGGAAACTATGTCGCTCTAGCACTTCATCGCATGGTGGCCACTCATATCGAGCTTCTAAGGGAGCCTTTTTATCTATGTTGAGTGCCACGTGTAAGGACTCTTCCCGAAAGGGGCTATGATGGACGGGCGTGTCCCTCAAAGGGGTGTCCCTATAATTCCATCTTGACATGGAAGGATGCGGACTCTCTTGCGGGTCAGGCCGCCAAGGCGGTATGACTAAGTCCTTAGGGCTATAGCGGAGGCGACTTGTGCCCCCTTGTACACTTTTCGTAGCTTTCACCCTTGATTGGGCTTGGCTACGTGTGTACACCATGGTGGTGCTTTCCTACAAGCTATGTAGATTTTTATCTCTTTTATGATTTTTTTATGCTACACTTAAACAGAAAAGATCATACACACACAAGCAGTGATTATCTCGTTTAAAGATTGAAAGTGTGTCCTAGACCTGGTTTAGTGTGTTTTTTATTTTTGTTTTTTGTTTTTGTTTTTTTTGTTTGTTTTTGAAGGTTTTTGTAAAGAACGTTTAAATGCAAAATGATGGCTCTTATGACTCCCATAGATGGTCGCCCCTTCGATATACCATTGCCAGGCCGATATACCAACCTCTCTATATACCCGCCCTTACGTGAGGGAAACTATAGGTACGTGAGAGCAGATGGTACATGGAACGTAGGCGGTACGAAAGGGGAATCACCCTGTTTATGACACCTACCATAGAAGACTTATCCTCATGCATTGGGAATCACCCCAGCTACACTCGATCAGCTTTCATCAGGATTTACGTCTAGCAACAGTTGCGATCGGGGTAATGGATGCAAAATTCAAGCCAAGGTGGTGATGAAATCCACCGTTGGTCTTGATCAAGGGCTGGGGTTTTACGACCAGTGCCTTGGTTTTAATTTGCCACGTGGTGTGTGGGGTTCTTTTTATTTTGCAAAATGGAAACAAGCAAGCGGTAAAGGAAAACTACTTTCCCTAAGCAAGCAAGTACCCTAAAATAGAAAAACTGAAGACAAAAATAGACAAGAAAAATTTAGAATCCTTACCTCGTCTCTGCCCAAATCTGTCGGTTCTGAGTTTCTGCCCGAAGACTGCATAGACAAAAATTCATCCCAGGGGGGAATGAATTACAGAACTGTATTCGTCACAGGGTGGGGCGAATTCCCATTCGTCCCTGGGTAAGACGAATTACAGCTCTGTATCCGCCTCCTGATGGAACGAACAGCAATCAACGTGTGAAACTCGGCACCTGCAAGCAAAAAAACAAACAAGTTTGGATCAGATCTCTGATCTTAGAAATAGAGGACAAGGTCCCACCGTGATCGCCACTGAAAGCACGAGGATACGGAAACAAGAAAGGAAAGACTCCAAGCACGATGCAAAAAATGAAACTAAGCTTAACACTGAATCCTACGAATTAAAAATGCATGAAATGGAGAAAGCATGAATTGAAACCCAAATGAAATAACAGCCCTTCTCTTTTATTGATGTATTTCACAACTCGGTTACAATTCGCATCCTCCCTTTTCAGGGGCGAGGAGCGTTAAATCCGTCTCTTGGTTACATCCATGGATAGCCTTCCTTCTTCCGCGTGCCCACATGTAAGATGGGCGGACCAAAATGTCACCACCACTTGTGTCTATGAATTTTGATTCCTTGCTGCTCCTCCGATGTTCCGATCCTGCGTTCAAAGAAACAAAAGATAATCAATAGCACCTGCGGATAAAACAAAGCATGCAATCCCCAAGCCTACGATAAATGGATGAGAAAAATGAATTAAACTATGACTAAAATGAATCCAAATGCTCTAAAAATTTGATAGGGGCATCAGGGCATCACCAGGAGGGCACTGCAAAAAGAATAGTCAGGAAATTCCTCACCGATTTGAATTCGCTCTAGGGCGGGACGAATTCACCCGCAACAAAATGCTGAAAAGGTACTGTCCCAAATGTCCTAGCCTAGAGAGCTCCAAAAGACCTACAAACTTGGGGTTAGCTAATTGGGGGCATTTTGGGAAGACCCAGATGGTCGGATTTTCCCAATTTGACCTCCATCAATGGGAATCTGATGATGCTACCTGCAAGTTAGTAAAAGCGAACGAATATAGAAACATGATCAAAATTGTTCAAAACGAGACGAAATTTAAATGACAACCTATCTAAGCATCATAGAATTGAATGCAAAAAACAAAAATGGTAGAAAGCAAAATCTGCCACAAATTCCCAATCATTCCTAAAAGGGACGATTAGGCCTGCAGTAGTGTGGGGGCGCCGGGCGGGCCGCCCACCGTTTGGGGCCTGATTTCGGCACCAATCCACTTGGGATGGGTCCAAAATATCTTACAAGGTGTTGTCGACAAATTGGGTGGTATTATATGGCCAAATGTCGGGTTTTGGGCTCAATATTCGACCTTCCAATAGTCACCCAATGACCTCCTCTCTAAAAGAGATCAAGGATGTAGAAGGCACAAATCGCACAAGGATGTATGGGGAAATAAAATGGCAGCACTTCGTTGCTCCAAATTTCTCTTACTCTGTATCTTTTGGGATGAGGAAACTCATCAATTTATAGACCTGGAGGTCTCTTGGGATGAGCATGCAGAGGCGCCACATGGCAGCCATGCCCTTCCAGGGGAGGGAAGATTCCTCCCTGATTAGGGGCTTCATGACTGCCCCTGTAACAGCCTCTAATGCTCAAAAATGCTCACCCATGCTCCCATGAACTGAAGGAGGCGTTAGGTGGTGGATCCGAGCTGCCATTTGTCAAGATTTGACTTTTTGCCCGTCAAACCTGCAATTCGCCCCACCCTGGAGCGGATTTGGAATTCGTCCCAGGATGGGGCGAATCCCAGTTTGAATTCGTCCCTGGGTGGGACGGATATTGAGCAAAGTGCCTGAAGGTGCCAAATTGATTTTTGACCTTCCAAAACTGCTGTGAGAGTGGTTAGGACCACTGTTTAACCTCTGGGGGCTGCCCTTGGGGCTGTGTGTGCCAATGTGATCAGTGTTTGCAGTCACATAATCGGATTGGTGCTGTTTTGGTGTCTACAAAAACAACTTTTATTAAAACTTGAAATCATCAACAAAATTTGCAATAAATTTTTGCTTTCTCAAAAAGTGTGTTGTACTTTTCTTTAACGCATTTTATTTCAAAATTGTGCTAAAGAGGGGGTAAATTATAGCAGCCTAAAAAATACTTATTATAATTTACAATAAAGACCAACAACCTGTAAAAATAAACCTCTAGCTAATTGCCTCGATTTTTGTGCCCCCTGGCGAAAACGAGCAATTTGGACAAGATCGTATGATAGGATATTGAATCGTACGATATGATCCCTGATCGTATGCATACAATTTTTCTCAAAACTAAAAGGCTTAACTCAACAAGGTGACACATTTTATTTTAATGATTTTTGTCTCTATCTGTGCAATCGTATGACAGTTGCAAGATCAGATTCATCCGATCAAAACCATATTGGAAGGAGTTATAACCAAATTATTTATAGTCCATTTTGGTTGATTAGATTAGCCTATTTAATCAGACACTCCTCTCTGATCTCCCCTGGCGTAATTGACATTCTGACTTCATTTTGCACTCGAAATAAAAAGTTTTTTATATTAGTCCTAAGCACTTTTATGTTTCATGCAATATCGAAAGGTTACTATCAACAATCAAACAATACAATTTTACATCGAAAGCGTACAATTTTGCATAGATAGTACGATTTTTATTTGAGGTCACTTGGGGGTAATTTTTGATATTGGTTTGCATTTTCTAAGATTTATTCTTCATACTTAGCATAATTTGACCATTTCCATTTGCATAGGGTATTAAATTTAATTATTTTATATCCTTGGAGTTCACCAAATATGCATATAATCACATACTTCACATAGATTTGATACATGCATGTGTTAATCCTGATATTTCAATATGTAATACCTGACATATAATTCAATTCATGCTTAAAAACATCATTTGCATCCACTGTTCTCTGTCTTCTGCATTTTACTCATGAAGCTATAGGATTTCGTCAAGATTGGATCATCCGATCTCTGGTTGGATAGTACAATTTTGAATCGTATTCGTACGATCTTGCTCGATTTGTATGATTTTGCCTTGCTGCATACAATCTAGACTACAATAAAAAAAAAAACACCCATCGAACTTCTGGATACAAATAAGGGTCTTTTATCACTTTTTAAGCACTGCATCATCCATTGGGATTTTATTTTTTGATATTTGCTACTTACATATGAAAAAAATTGCATATATATTAAAGTAGTTACATATTGGCCAAAAATAGGTGTATTTAAGATTTGATAAAAGGAACACATCAAAACAAATCCTAAAACCTAGGCGTGGAAACTACCATAAAATGTTTCCTAGTGAACCCTAAATAATTCATCAAAAAATCACCATAAGAAGGTACAATTAAGTGCCTCTCTCTGAGGTGTAGATCTACTATTCTCCCACTCCACTTTGAGGTGCGGATCCATCATCCTAGAGGAAAAGAGTGTGCGGATTTTAGACCTACAAATAGCAAAACATTTCTTAATTCATTTTTCATGGAAAGCCTCCACAAAAGATATGCATAGCAAAGCTAAAAATAATACTTTATTATTTTCTTTTTATCTTCATAATAATGCAACTTATAGAACTCTTAAACATTTTCTCAAGATGTGCAAAGATTACAAAGTACAATGAACTCACATATACCCTTTTCTCTCCTTTATTGAAAATAATTATTTCAAATCTCAACTATTACCCAAAGCACATAGAAGTCACTTTTATTTCAATCAAATGTTACATAGACATATCATACTCTAAACACCTTATGACTCCCTCTAATGTAATTTCCATGTGTTATTTATTTTACAACACAGTTTTTATTACTCTAATACACAACAATACACTCTAAAGCACACTAAAAAATAACTCTCCAATCCATCCAATTTTAACCTTACAAAAATTAATTAAATCAACATTATTTTTCCCAAGAACATTGGTGCTCAATGAGAAATAAGTACCTCTTATGCTGCAATAGTTTGAACCATGGCAATGTGCACAAAAACACCCTCTATGATGCTCAACGTCCAACTGTGACACCACAACTTTGGAGCTCAAAATAGTGATCTACAATTTAACCCAACACGGCCTTGCATCAACGAAAAACTTCTACCTAGAAAAATGTGAAACCTTTTTTCCCAAAATACTATCAAGGAGATTTGAGTCTAGGACATCTTCTGTCCTATGATCTGGCTCTCAACCAGTAGCCAACTATGCTTCATCAATCAGTGTATCACAAATTAAATTTCTTTCAATCTTGTCCCCACCTCCAGCGCCCAAACAACTTATTGTCTTTGTTGTTCGCTATCACTCACCCGAATAGGAATTGACATGCTCAAGTTATCAATATCCCAAGGTTCAATCTTAGGTTTATATACATTTTCCTTCAATGATTGGACAACGTCAATATATATATCAAATAGCATGATCTCAATTGGTTAAATTCCTTTATTTGCAAAAATATATTTATGTTTAAATATTGCCAAATGATACATGCATAATTGTCTAGTTGTTATAAATTCATGATATAATATAAGTGAAACCCATTCTAATCCTATATAGCCATTAAAAAAATTATATATAGTAAGTTATATGTAGCTTCTATTGGGGTCACTCCCATAAAAATATCAAAATATTAAATTTGCTATAACATACCTTTTCATCAAAAAAATTTCATTTCTTTTTTTCTTAAATATATTCTTCAACCTCCTTAAAGTGCTATGTTTCCACAATCAGATCTTTGACATCATTTTGATTAAGATATAAAATATCACTTGGTTAGTTTCCTTCTAAAATTGGAATTTCAACAAGATGAAGATCAACACCATAATTGACTAATTTATCCACTACAAAATTTCCTTTAAAAATTACGAAAATATTTGGCATTCAATATCTTTATTTTCTCCTTTAAATATTTGAGCTTTTGAACAAACCTATGCATACAAGATCCTTCAAATTTTGATTCATCCCACCATAACATAACCATCTACAAAAATTAGGATCTTATAGCCACATAAACTGGAAGTGAAATGGCTTTGTATCACTATTATTAGCAAGTTAAAAGAATAGGTTTGTGATCTAATCTTTCTTGTGATAAAATATTTGAAAAAATTGTATACTTTATTTGCAACCATTTATTGCATAACAAGAATCTATCCAGTATTTTTCCTATATAATTTTTTCCAATGCATCTATTATCCCATGTATATTGAAATCTTAAGGGAATAATATCCCAAATATCATTTTAAATAACAAATAAAACAAAATCTTGCATTGATTTAGACCATCCTCAAATGCCACCTTTTTTCTCCAAATGAGATAGAATTATGTTAAGGTTCTTCCAACATCTTTCACTAGGAATAACTATAGGTGGAGCATATACATTTATAACTCCAACTTTGATGTTTTACTTTTTGCTTCTAAATTTTGTCCATCCCATTTGAATTTGTCCCATATTATTGGGATATTCGTTAAACAATCATTTGTCTTCCAAATCTTCTCAAAAGCATCCTTAAATTTCTCATTGCTTAATTTTGTTTTTTTGTATTAAAAAAATCTCACGACTACAACAATCTATTAATTCCTTAATAACTATTTTTTTTAGGGATTATATTCACACCCCTAATATTTCATACTATGATTTTCATCATCAACATTTTTTATTTTTATTAATGAACTATGTAAAATATAAATAGTGGCATAATAAAAATTAAGTTAACTTAAATCTCCATGAAATTCAATAACATATTTTAACTCACTAACCATACTATAATTTTTTAAATGGATATAGCTTAAAATGTCTTTTGACGCTACTTCCTAACTAATGCTTAATCAAATAAAACACAATGAATCACGAAATTTTATTTAAAATATAAAATTAATATTATAACTAATATTATCATTTACAATAAAAAATAGATTAAATATCATTTTAAATAATATTAAATGAAAAACAATTGCAAACACCTCAACTAAATATATTTATAAAAACAATAACAATGGTTTCATTCAATTAAATCATTTTTTTTACTGATAAATTTATAAAAGCAATAGCAAAACCCCTCCTACTTCAACTGAATCTCAGGCCTTGGTTGGAAGGCCACAGGACTGTAAAATCTTTGGTAGCCAGAATACGAATTAGGAAGTGGAGGAAGAAATAGCCAAGAACTCTGTCTTATATTGTACGTTGCCACTATCACCTCTTTCCGAGACTGCATTACAATACAAATAAATTCACCCACTCCGACCACATCATACAACACATACTCCTTCAACATTTCTGAAATATGTGGAGGAATTTTTGTGATTTCCTTCCAATTGTAATTATCTTTAGATTGAAAGCTAAGTTCCCAGAAAACTGAATCCCCAACCCCATGCATGCCGATGGGCACTAAGCGAGCAAATATCATGGAAGACCCGCATTGAAAGAACTTTGTGTGGTGTGTAATTCTATATGGGTGCTGATCCATCTGAGGCAACTGCACAATAATCACATCTGGAGTGTATTCCTCTGTGTTTTGATAACTGAAAACCATAATACAACTATTGATTGGAGAACCTGCTAAACAAAAAAACAATCCATTCCAAAGAATAATGTCTGGATCAAATGGGAATGTCATGGGCAGGTTGAGCACATTGGCCACTGAATTGGATGATGTCTCATAGATTTGTACCAATCCTTCCAGCGGTATCTGTATCACCACTTTGCATGTATCTCCGTAGTCCCCGCTCAAAATGCATGCCACGTAGAGAGGGTAACGGTTTTCATCAGTAGGTATTAAAGGAATAGAGGCTTCATCAACTTCAGAAAATGTCTTGTTCAGTGGGTTGTAAAGACAAAGACTTTCTTGGAAACCCGTTGGGGTGGCACGTCTGGTTTGCACTAGAAGTTGTCCAGCTGAAGATCCTGCGCAAAAGGAAGCAGATCCACCGAATGGAAAATCTTTTAAGGTTTTGATCTTCCATCTGCAGTCCGAGAAGCAATAAGTTGCATAGCACTGTTCCTCTTTCTTAGACACGAACAATAGTAACCATGGGTTCCTGTTTGGAATGTGGTTCCACATATATATAAATCGGGAAGAAGCCAATAGAGCTCTCCAATCCCTTGAAGTTTCAAAGAAGCGTATTATTGAATCCATCGGAAGCAAAGCTAATATTCCCTCAATCACATGCTGCGGCAATTTAGACAATGCAGGTTCTGTGTCCCTCTTCTCCAATTTAGACAATGCAGTTTCGGTGTCCCTCTTCTCCATTTTCAGCAACTTTAGAAAAACCAAAACCAAATTCTAATGTGGTTGGTTGAACAGAAATATGTATATACTTCGGTGGGGATTGCTTATGCAGGCAACTTGGGTTAGAGGAGAGGTGGATGGTTTCGATTTTTTTAAAAAGAAATGCACTGAACTTCGGTAGAAAGGGTGGTTATTGTGAAAGAATTCTTGTATCAGTGTGAAGGGTTGAATGAATGATCTTTATAGGTGAATATCTTATTAATATGTAAGTAGGTGTTCTTATGTATAGACATAACGCTTCAATATACGATGTCCATGATGCTCTGACCAAGAGAATGGCTACCATTTTTATTAATTTATTCTATAATCTCGAATATGATTATATTACTTGTCATTTGTCTTCCCAAGGTAAATATGACCTAGTATATATTTTTTATAACCTTAATTTCTAGTTTTGTTGAATATTTAATACTATAATATCATTTTTATTTTTATCATGCATATTAGATTAGTAAAACTGTACATAATCTCTACATGTTTTAAAGATAGTACTGTGGCTTTTTATGAATGTTAGACTAGTAAAACTCAACATGTTTTAAAGATAGAAGTGTAGCTTTCCATGAGATAAATTATTTTAATTTATAAGTTTACAAGGCCACAACACAACCATATTCAATATTAAAATATTAAATATTATTTTTATGTATTTTTATGTTATATATTTTAGATAATATTTTGGTTATTTAAGGTATTAGTTTTCTTTAATTATATTAAAATTAATAATATTTATGTTCAAGATTTGTTTTAGAAAATGAATCAATTTGCGCCAATTTGACTTTGGAATCTCCTAATAATATAGATCTATATGTATTAGAAAATGAATTATATCTAGTTTTATTTAGTAATGTTTATAATGGATTAGAACCATGGTAATTTTGGATGATTCTATTGAAGAATGAAAGTTCAATATAAAACCAATCCTATGTGAAACATGATTGTATTATTACAAATAAGCCTTTTCCTGTTTTGGTAAAGAATGGATGAATACCTCCTTTGTTTATCATATACAGTTAAAATTTTAGTCAAATAATAGTCTAATAGATAACTTCTATGGAATTTATGACTTGGATGATGATCTAAGCTTAGGAACATACCATATCTCTTATTATTTTATAGAATGGGAAAATGTGCTACAATTGGAAGTTGGGTATTTAATCCTAAATTGAAGACTTATAATAAGCACCCTTGATTGATGTTGTATCTACATGTTGACATTATTCATAGATACTTTGGAAGATACCATTATGACACTCATGGGATGAAGCATGTATGTTTCAATAACCCTTTATTTTTCATTATCTAGGATTGGTTTAACATAGAAAAATACTTGTGTAAGATTATGAGATGCTTAAAATATTCTCTATATGTATCAAAATCACAGAATATTAAGGTTTGGTTGACACTAGATGTTAAAAAGGTAGGCATTCCAAGAAGCCAATTTTACATTACTATAATTGGTAATTGTATGAAAATAAATGAAACACCATGTAATGGAGATGTAAAAAGGGATGCTACTAAGAGGTTTCTCACACAAACCAAATAAAATTTTTCCACTTAGATGAGGGGACTAGGACCCTTCATTAAAACCTATGAAAACTCATAAAAAGAGGCCCTAGGGGGGACAATGCAATGATTCTAGTTTTGGCTCTTCTTCGGGAGGTCCAAGGTTCAAACTATAGCATGGGCAAGTGTGTGAGGATGTGGGTGTGTGTATGGATGTGTATAAAATTCCCTATTGATAAGCTTAACTCTCCCCTTATGATAGGTCATGATGGGATGGGGATACCCAATCCTGAGTGTCGGTCATAGAGTTTATTACACTAACCAAAAAAAAAAAAAAATGATGCTACTAGATACAATTAAATGATCATAAAATTAAGTGTCACAAAATGGTGTAAACTAGATAATCTTATTGTATGCCCCCTTATCATGTCACTACCAATGATACCAAGATATATGCTAGGAACTTTCCACATTATGTGTATCACTATTAGTACTCTCAAAACAACACAAAGTAAATAGAGGATCCTTTTAAATTCCATGATCCATACAATCATCCTCATGCACAAAAAATAATATAGATATTATCTCATCTAGAATTGGTAGTGCATGGTTATCATTCATGATGGAAGAAGGGTGGGTTGGTTATAGTAGAACATGGGAACTAGATGTGGGAATCCTATCCAACAAATTGTATCTTTATTATGTCTTTACCTTATTTTATTCATTAATATGAAAATAAGTATTAATAATTACATTGACTCTTTTTTTTTGGAATTTTTTAGATGTTTCAAGCAATACACCTTAAGGGATTGAAATACTTAACATAAACATACTTTCATGTAGATGCCCCATAGGAGATATATATTCTCCTAAAGTCAACCAAGATTTACACCTTGCTTTATCCCTTAATTTAAAGTGTCATATAAATGGGGGAATTAACTACTACAATGCAACAATGACAAAGAGCATGGAAATGCATGAAACTTTAAAGGAAACCAAGGATTTGTTTACCATTACTTCATATATTTAGAACAATGTACCACACATTGTTTTTTAGAGAAAAATTGAAAAGATATGTCTTGAACTTGAGAATATTTTGTCGTCTTTATTTGATTTTTTTTTAATATCACAACCCACCAAATTAAGCTATTAGTTGTATATTTCATCTGTAAGGACAAGATACTACTGATCAATTTATGATTGTAGGAACATGTATCTTTCATAGGAAGTATAGATCAAGAGAGTCAGACACCTCCTCCTCGAGATGATAGATGAAAAATAGTGGTGAAAAGGCAAGATGGAGGAAAGGATGATGGACATAATATTTGCGGTTATAAAATATGGAAAGCTCTATTGATAGTACTCATGTCAAGAGGTCCATGTAGTTACATCCATATAGTTGCATTTAGGTTTTGTATCTTGATTACAAATTGTGTGATAAATAGTGTGTGAATATATATATATATATATATAAATTAATTAAAATTAAAAATTTAAAAAATTAAAAATAAAATTAAAATAATATTTAAAATTAAAATTTAATTTTAAATTAAGATTTTACTCCAAAGAAATTAATGTATCCTTGAAAATTACGTCTATCCAACCATGAAAAGTGGCTACCATCAGGCGGACCATTAAATCTGAGAACTGCATGAAATTTTACAATTGTCAATTGAATTGTTGATTTGTTCATCTATTTAATGGATAGAAGGAATAGATTAAACATACTCTTTGCAATTTAGAAGGCATGGAAAATTTGGTTGGAGAAGTTCTAGCGATGTCTTCACAAGTTGGCCATTACTTCTCATCGTGTGAGTGTAAATGAGTTAAATTAAATTTAAAAATGTCTGTCATGATATGATAAATTATTATCTCTCCAATAAACATACTTATAGTTTGATAATTAAAAGAAATGAATTTAAAATTAAATTCTAGCTTAATTCATGTGAAGTCGATTCATGTTTGAAACCATCGTATAGTCTTGAAAAGTAACGATAAGTAATTGTAATGACTTGAGTTTTATAAACCATATAGAACTTCGAATTACATAAGTTAGAATTCTTATATGATAAAATTGAATAGAATTAACTATGAAATTGGGAATAACCTTATCATGTTCTGTTCTTTTCTGGTAGAATGCTTTGGGTATGTGTGCATTACTAGGTTAATATGCATAATATGCATTTACTTGTAGACGACCGCTCTGACTCCCCTAACTTCACCCAATAGTTATCTACTGAAGCTGCTACAAGTTACTATTTTTGAGAACACCATGAGGAAACCTTGGATACATTCAAATAACCGATTGTAGATGACGTCTCATACCCACCGACGAAGTTTTTAAAAAAAATGAAAAAATAAGAGATTCTTTCAAACCCAATGACTTTCATTGGGCGGGTTAACTCAACTACCAATCAATCAATAAATTTTAATACTTTCAGTGCTGCTGAGTTTATATGACAAAAATGAAATTTAAAATAATAAAATTTCTGAAGTTAAGTCGTATAATGTTAAAAACCTGTAATACTTAGATCCATACTTCGCCCATAGTTCATTAAGGTATTCGTCAAATAATTTTATTTGGATAATTGAAACATGAGCATAGTCAAAAGTCATATAGTTTTAATATGGTCAAACAAAAATTTTATGTAAGACAGTTTGTCGGGCAGTTTTCGAATGATATAATTTTTTTTAAGAAAAAAAAATTGAAAGAAAGAGTTTCTCGCCCAAAATTGTAATTGACTTAGCAAGGAGCCATGCTGCCTTTGAAAACATTACAGTAGCACTGAGCTTTAATTGTGAATAATAAACTATGGTAGTAAAATGCACATAGTTATAATATGTTCTGTATGGTAGAATTAAATGCAAAGATCGATAAAACCCAACATTTAACCTAAGGTAGTTGCATCACATGAGTCTTCTAAACTTTAGGATGTTTTGCCTCGTGATAGCCATTTTTGATAAGCAAAATACGATTATTAGCCATGTCCTTGAATTTCGAAACTATTAAATAATTTATTGAAATGCACAACAATTATTATAAACCATGAGGGTAATTCACTCTCCTTTGGAGGGTAGGATAAAATAAAATTATTTTCAAAACTATTAAATATATATAAATATAAATGTTGCTAATATTAAGTTTAGCCCAAAAAATGATTAGTTTTAGAAAAGAAATGTCTTTTAAATTATCGTGGTTAAACAATAGTAAGTATTGTCTATTTAAAACCTTTAGTTAGGTTAAATATTTGTAACTTTTAAGTTCCTTGGTTTTTAATTTAAGGGTTTTATTAATGTTTGTTTGATTCTCTTTAATATATAGATTTTAACGACTTATATAAAATAGATATAGATGATGCACGAGAATATCAAATTTTGAAATTTTAATTTTATCTAGTTAATATTAGAATTATAGTTGATTTTTTTATATATATTATTTCATTTGAGAGGAGGACATATGTACTTTGAAACTTTTAAATGAGCTGGATTGAATTAGATTATAGCTGGATTGAATTAGATTATAGCTGAATTTTAAGTTAGTCAAAGAATTATGTTATATAAATTGATAAATACAATAAATTATTATTATTTATTTATTATTTTTTAATTTGGTTATTGTGAGAAACCTCTATAATCCACATAGGGCTGAGCATTCTCCTCCCAACCATGACCCCTCGTAAAGAGAGCTATACTTATCAATAGAGAATTTCACACAAAACAACCACACCCACCCCCTCACAAAACTAATTAACTAATTATTTACATTGTATTATGTTTTAAAAGATTAAAATAATTAAGAGTAAAACCATGGCGTGGGCGAGTGTTAAATTATCTATTGATAAGTATAGCTCTTCTTACAAGGGGTCATGGTTGGGAGGACAATGCTCATCCCTGTGTGTGGGTCATAGAGGTTTCTCACAATAACCAAATTAAAATAAATGTTTATTTACTTTTTATTAGGTAATGTTTATATAAATAAAGGGTTCAAGTCGTATTGCCTTTGATTGTAGCATCAAATCATGATGTTATCACTATAACCCCTATCTTACCCTAGTAAAAATGACCCAGAGTGAAAGAGACCCCTGGTGGCTCGAGATTTGTACCACCATCATCAAGTTGGTGCACACTCAATGAAATCAAGTTAGAGTACTACCTTTGCCCTGGATTGGATATTTCTATGATGTTTGAACATAGATATCATCGAGGTAAGTTCCCAAGTTCTTACCAATCCATCTAGCCCTCGCAAACTACAATGATGATGTTTTCTTTTACTTAACATATAAGTTAAAAAGATTTTTATTATAAAAGGATTTTTAAATGTAAAGCATTTATTTAGTACAATTATTAAATAAGGTTTAAAATAGGTTTATTTTTAATAATAAAACATTTATTAAATAGGGATTATTATTAGTTCATTTTGTTTTAAACTTTAAGTATCACTTTCCTAGGACTATAAAATTTTAAGTATTGGTATTTTTATGGATGTTATCTTAAATTTATTTATGGAAGATAAAAATAATTCATTCCTTGTTAAATTAGAAAGATAACCCTAACATCCATTTCTAAACTGTAGACATTGGGATGGTTGAAAACCTATAACCAGGTAGGATGAAGAAACCTTAATAACCATTAGGTTGGATTGTGTAATTTGTAACATCCAATACCATTAATGTGGGAAAGATAATTATTGTGATTCAAAGGTGGTTGCACTCCTGATAAGAAGGGTCAGGATGGGAAGGTAAAGGAAGAAGGTACGGGACCTCACTCTTAGGTTGTTGTATGAGTAGTACAGTGAGGGGTCTTTTGAATATTGGATGATTGGAATTTTACTCAGTGGTGAGATGGAATTGGACATCTCAACATCAATCACATCAATTCAAAATTTACCTTATCCCAAGCTAGGATGTTTACGGGCCCTAGTTAAATTCTAAGTAAGATAGAATCTCCACTAGGTACAAGGTATGTTTATGCTATACCATTGCATGATATTTTAAAACATAGAACAAAAAATTAGGACCAAGGAATTTGAGTCCACCATGCTAAGGGATGAGGAAGTTATGCATCCAACCCATACGTGAAATGGGCCCTAGAGGAGAAACCCTAGCCGTGAACCTAGGATCTTGGGATGAGTGGATAATATCACTAATAGAAACTTTTCTATGGGACCTGGCTAGTCTTGACCACTTGGGCAAATAGTTAATATACCCAAATGTGGGAACTTTACATACCTCATACTAATTAAATGTTGGGTGAACATCAAATTATTCCCTGATGTTTTGAATATGACTTGAATTTAGATGAAAACCATCATAAAAGCCTATTTTTATGAATAAGATATTTAATAATGAACCATTGACCCAGATAGAATATTTAGTTTATTTAGGCCTTTTTGGGAATAATTGTGGTTGATGTTACAACTAAATTAGATTTTATGAAAGGCTATCATGTGGGATGTAGTATTTTCAAATTGATATTTAATAGGATGGATTTCCAATCCATTAATATTCAATAGAACATATTTATGATTTTGAATAAGCATATCATTATTCTACTATTATAGTATATTTTTTATTGGATCTTCATGGATAAGGGATGCTATAACTAATCAAGTTTTGTATTTGATCATTTATTTCCATTATTGTTTTCTTTAGATGCTCTACTAATTTAGTGTATTTATCTAATTTTAGTTTCACTATCTTGATTACCTAAATTATATTGATGAATTCATCATTGTTACTGATACCAATAACAACAAAGGCATTACCCTTTTTTTCATAGATTGCTTCCATCAAAGACTAATCGCCTTGGTAGATTTTCACCTAGTTTAAAAGTTGTATCCTTGATCCTAGTAGTGGATTTAGTAATGACTTATTTTTAATCCTCAATTTGAGCTAAGATGGAATTCAATACCTTGAAGGTGGAGATAATATTACCCTAATATTACTCTATTTATACTTTAAGCTCATTGATCTTACTATATTATGGTATACCTTTTTCTGAATTATTAAACCAATTGTATAATATCATTAATTTATTTCTACAATTATGCTTGTTTATAGGACTTGTCTTGCTATATCTCTTTAAGCATTTTTTTTATGATCTAAGCATCAATTTTTCCCTTGAATTGGAAAAATTGACTCTCAAAATCAGTAGTTATATTATCTATTTCATTATTTTTCTTAGAGGGGATTAAAGTAAATTCAACAACAACTTCCTACTTTCTTTAGCCTAAATGGAGGATTTTAATTGAGTTACGATTGCCACCATTTAATCTAATTTTAGATATTTATTTCTATGGCTTCCTATGGAACTTCTTATAATTCATGACAATTATCTTGTTTATTTATTCAATAAATTATGTTTTGTTCTTCTAGTCTAGCCCTACTTTAATAAATTTTATTATAGAGGCTATATCATAATTAGTATGTATTCAGTTGGTTAATTTTTTAGGGCTAGACACAAATGATGTAATATGATGTTCTTTTCCTTTAGGACTCAATTGGATTGCTAGCTCACTTTCCCCTTTACAATACAATGAAGGTAGGAAGTCCTTTTCTTCTTGTTTCCTTACTTAGTCCTTTGTCTATTTAAATTAGGTAAATATATTACCAGGGTGGTTGAAATAAGATTCACCTAATAATACATCATGAACATATCGAATAAATGGTTTTATTAGTGATGTCCATTGACTAAATGACTCAGATCCATTTCTATTGATATGGAAATTTACCTTCCATTAATAATTATTAAAAATAATCTTGAATGAATGGAGAATATTGATGACCATGATGAATATAAGGTAATGTGAAAATAATATAAATGGAGTAATAATGATGGACTAGATGGAAGATATGGTAGATTTTGGTTATGATAATGATGGTAATGAATGTGACAGCTTGGAAGGGGATAATTAGACCAATGCTTGGAGGTGGTTGGGAAGAGAAAGGAAAGTCAACATATTTAGGTTATGGAAGAATGTGAGAAAAATAAATACTAAAATATGTTAAAAGAATAAAATATTGTGTAACTACATGTTATGAATCAATTATCTACCCTATTTTTTTATCTACATACCTATTCTATTATTTACTTATTTGGATCAATTTCATGTCAAATGGAATATCATTTCATTTGCAAGAAATACTTTCCTTTGTGGAGGAATTTTTCAATTCCATGGTATTTCTTTAAGGATCCAATGTAGTACTAAGGTATTAGAAAATTGTATTGTAGGTTGTATCATTATTGGTGGAGGTGCAAGCTCCAAACCAAGTGATACTATATAGTTTATTTCTCTACCTTAAACTATAGGATCAATGATTCTTGTGATTGGAATCCTAATCCTCTAGTTAATGTGTATCCATATTATCTTATCTCATAATCCATATTATGCCATATCAAGTTCAGGATATATTTGTAGAAATTTATATAGAAGGATAATCCATTTGAAAGCTAGCAATTATAGTCGATGCTATGATGATGTTGTTGAAGTAAAATATTAAAGTTATTCTCTTCAAAAAATGAATCAAGCTTATCATTTGTTTCTCTCATTATTTCTTCATTGGCTATTTTAGGTGTTGTACAAGGCTCACAATATTCATATTTTTTTTTGTAGTTAACTTTAATTTTTTTTTGAGGTTTTAGATTATTAAGTATTATAATACTTCTAACTACTCCTAAATACATCATCATTCATACCTTAATCATATGATGCATTAATTCTATATATTTTGCATCTCATTCTCTACTAAGTATAGTTATTTTGAGCTCCAACTCCTTCATTGTAAATTTGTCATATGTTTATGCTTAATTCTATGAGCTTTCACATTATTTTAATCAATTTGATAATTTTTTGTAAGAATTAAGACCAAAGAGGAAGGAATTGGGTGAATTTTTCCAAAATTTCCTTCCATCCATTCACTTTATATTAGATATTTTTTATATAACTTGCTATGACAAGTTCCTAAGCTCCACTAATTTAGTACTTAATTCATGATCATGATATTCAACTCAAAATATATTATTTCCATGACGAATGTACCCTTATATAATACAACCATCTATTATATGACTTATATTTGATATTTCTTTCTCTAGATCCTAACTAAAATTTTATTTTCAACCTAGAGGAGAAATACAATACAAGGGAAAATATAATGGATAGTTTTCCCTTACATAAAACTAGTGATCTACAAAATATCCAATACAAAAAAAAGGTGATCCTCTACAAATGGAAGCAAAAAAAATTGTCTTAGGGTGAATCCATACAATATAATAAGTGAGAAAGTTACTCGCAAGTAATAACTATTAGATTTAAATTTTCTAAGACAAGTACAAATGGGTTGTATCTAATATTCTGTCTTGGACAAACTATGTACTTCAAGGTTATAATTTGGAAAAATTAGTGTCAACTATAATAATATTTATTTTCCTTTAGCATATCACTCCATTAAATCATCAATGATATCTATCCTTAACTATTTTACTAACCCCATATATGTAAGAAACTAGTCTCATTGCTAGAAGAAAATATTATGCACTAAATATGAATAGCATACTTAAACAAAAAAATACGCATGGACTCTATTAGAGATTAGTTAATATTAAATAAAATATCATTTTTCTATTGGATTACACTACTACTAAATAGAGCAACGTGATTTGGAATTTTCCTATGACATTATCTTTAAGTAGTCCTCAAATGAAAGATATTTCAAACAATTCATGTTGTATATAATCCTTGAACTAATGGATTGTATTGGAAGTTCAATCCTGACTATATTTCATCCTTGGGACATATTTCAAATTAAAGAAACCCAAAATAATGATACTTCTCATAGAAGTCAATTTGGCTATTAGGCCTTGTTAAATTATTTTATTATTCACCAACCTTGCATATTATTTCTTCAAGTGTAGTGTTTAAAGTTGTAATCTAACTCATGAACAAAATTGACATTGTATGGTCTACATTTATGTAATCCTATGAACAACTATTATACAACATATTCAATTAATAATTATGTATGTCCTATGGACCATCATTAACCTTTTCATGGTTAAAAATTATAATTTGTAACTAATCTAAAGCCTAATTATTCTGTTAGATTAGGTACACTTATATTTTGGGGTTTTAATATTAGTATAAACACCTCCATCCACTCCTTCCATTGCATTAGAGTATAGTGATATTTACCTATTTATAATATAGTGATAAATTAGTGCTCATGGAAATGTATCATTTGCATGTATATATTATTTCCTTTATTTCATTCAATTTTATGCTTTCTATAAAATATACAAGTTAATGGATTAATTTTATTTGATACCAAAAAATTGGTGTGAAATCCAACATGGTATTAGAGTGGGCATGGAGTGACATTTTTTGGTCATGCAAAAAGTTCATTTGTAATGTTTAATTCTTTTTTCAAATTTTAGGGAAAATTAATTCTCAAAGTTTCACAAGATTTTTCAACATATGAGATAGATAAGAGAATCTATTTCTCTATTATTTATTCATTCCTCCAAAAAATCTTGGAGGATTTGTATCTATTCTAATTCTTACTTCATTATCATTGAGGTATTTTCAATACTTTGTATGGATATTCAAAATTTATTTGACATGGTATTTTTCTTCTTAACTCCTCAAAAAGAAGCTATGAGGATTTAGTTAAAAGGAAAAAATGAGTTTATTTTTTAAAATTAAAATTTGAATTTCTATGTATATTAGAATTTTTATGTACCATTGTTTTTCTTGCATGTCTTACTAGCAGTATTTTTGGAGCCATCGCAATTTTAAATGACCTTACTTTTGGATAAAGGACACACAATTGTTTACATATTATTGTGATTAGGAAAACTAGATGGGAGAAAGTAAAGGTGTTCTTTCTAGAGTATATTATGGTTAAATAACTACCAAATTTTCCTTCCATGGTTTGAGTTGAAGGAGGACATATTGCAAAGTTTATTCACCTTTAAATATGTGCAAATGTGTGGTAGACTAGTCAATTAATAATGATGTATAGCATATGTAGTGGATGGACTTTGGTTTGAACCACTTAGTTGCAAAACCTTTTCTTTGGTTGAGATAATTATAGACAATGCATATGGAATTTTCTAAGGTGTTGACAACCCTATCATCATGTTGTCCTTTAATTAGTTAGCTATGCTAAAGTAGTGAGACTATGGTGGCTCAATAAACCCATGTTTGAATCTTCTAAGAATTGATCTTTTCATGGTCTTCATGTTGGTAATCTTCCTTGTGATCTTGGAGCTAATGAGTACATTATTGTTTGAAAGAAGGTATAAGATACACAATAGACACCTCGATGTCTTGGCTAGAACAAAACACCTTACTCATGAAAAGCCTAGGTTATAATCTCCTTTTCCCATATGGAACTTTTGTATCAAAATAATGAAATCATGGTTGATGTGGTGGTATGTCATATCACCATTTTTTTCATATATTTATATCAAGTCAAGTATTAATATTGATACATGTTCTAAAAATATTGGAAATATTGAGTTGTCATTGATGTCAAAGGCAAATATCTTCAAGGATGAAATGTTGAAGTGTCATTGATATTAAAGGAAGAAATATTTTCAAGAATGATTTGAATTACAAGAATATGCTTTAATATTTAAATTGAAAATTTAAATATTAAAGTTATAAAGTTAAACCTTCTAATATTTAAATATTATGAAGCAATGGTTTAAAGAGGTATATGGAGTTGAAGTGTGAAATTGTGAAAGCACCGACCTCCTGGACACCAAGCAAATATTGAATGTAATATTGAAAGGTTATATATCAAAGGAGTGAAAATGTATGAGCCAACTTTGTGCAAATATGGTTGTGCATATATAAAAGGTTGCTGGAAAAATTGAAGCCTTTGAGTTGCTTGCACAAGCAATACATTTTCTATGATAGAAGGTCCTAAGCGATAGAAGGTGAGGGTGCAATGCGAGAGTGCAAGGAGATAACATACAGTAAGAGTTCAAGACAAGAGTGTAGGGTAATAGCACAATATGTGGTAGCATGTAGAAAGAGTGACGAGCGAATATGAACAACAAGAAAACATCGAAGGATTGAAAGTGAGATGATAGTGAAGAAGAATGAGGGTAGATGAGTGCATAAAGTTATTTTTTAAAAGCAAATAGGGAAATAGAACAAAGCATTCTTTTAGATCTGAAAGGAGGGGTCAACACACGACAATAAGATTTCTAGGACTATCACTGATGCAGTATCTTGGAGAACAAAGTCAAATTTGGAATATGTAGAGCATTATTCTAGAGCTCGAAAGGAGGTGCTAACACACTAGGATTTTCTAGATTATTGTTGATGTAGAACCTTGGTGAACATAGGTCAAATATGGAACACAAAGACAAATAACACACTAGGTTCAAAACCTATGATGAATTAGAGATAAAGTAGAACAAACAAAACAAGAGAAAAGAAAGTCATTGACTAGAAGAATGGAGAGAGCTCAAAGTTGAAAAAAATATAGGTCATGGTGTCGTTTACAAACTTGTGCAATAGATAAGATATCCACCAAAAGGAGAGAGTCATTAAGAATAGATGCTAAAAGGAGGAGTCTAATGATGAGCTAAGTGATGAAAAAATTCATGTGATGGCCACAACTACAAGTTGAATATTGTGAAAATAATTTCCATTGGATGGTGTATCCGAGGTGGTTCAATTTTCGTTGGTAAGGGCAGCAGTTGGAAGACCCAGGTTCAAGTCTTGTGCATGATTTTTGATAAAAGGAAATAGAGATTTCAAAGGTGAAAGTTTCGTCTTACATTGGCAGCAAAGGAGGTATAGTAAGATAATAATTTTTGTGGTATTAGTATAATTGTTGATTTTACAAAGTTGGAGATATAAGGAATCAATTTTTAATAAAGGTTATATTTTGTAAGTTTTATTATTGGAGTGATAAGTGTGTTTGATTTGAAATTGAAACAAAATAAAATTATAAGATAGATTGGAGTGCATCATTTTTTTGAAGATAAATTGGGGTGCATCATTTATGTTGAGATAGATTTGGAATGCACATAGAAAAGAAAGGTCAACATTATTTTTGAGGTAGATTTGGAAGTGTCATTTAGTGCAAGGATAGTGTGAAAGGATTCAATTGAAAATAAGGATATTTTCAGCTATCTACAAAAGGGAAGGAAAGACGTAAATTAGCAATTACAAGGTTTTGGAGCAGATTTTGTGAGTAGGTTTTGGAGCATATTAGAGCAGGTTTTGGAGCATAATTGAGAAGGTCTTGTGAGAGGGGATTGGATTGGTGTATCCTGTCGATTGATGTCCACAAACCAGAGCAGAGGGGATCAATGTATCCTATGGGTTGGTGATCACGAACTAACAAAGGGGATTGGTGTCTCCTGTGGATTGGTGTCCATAAAATTGAGCAAGGGGATTGGTGTCTCTTTTGGGTTGATACCCATGATATTTATTGAAGTAATATATAAGCAATATGTATTCGTATTTTTAGTCCATATTGGGTGAACGACGTTAAATATGTGTCTCTTATGTATGTGGTTATTGTGCATTGTTTCATTATTACAATTGATAATATTCGAAATTATTGCTTTGGAAATAAAATTAAAAGTTTTATCTTATACTTTTCACCTCCCTCTCAGTATAAGCTTGTGTTCTTCCAAAAACATACTCATAGTAAACAATGGTACTTATCAATAAAATAGTGGAATCCACCTAGCTAAATATGGTTGAATACAACAATTCTAAGGTTTGATGGTCTAATTTTTAATTTTTGGAGATCCATTAGGGAAAATATTCCAAAGGCCATAAATTTTGCATACAAAATATTTTTGAGACCTTTTTTTTTAATCACACGATATTTTGATCTTTAGACATTAGTGATATCAATTTAAGGACCTATTATAGGTTTGAAAATTGAATTGTAGGAAATGAATCTAAATTTCATGTCTCTCATTAATGGGTAAAATTATAGCTGGTCAACTCAAATGGTTGATTTATTTCTATATAATATGAGTGAATGTATTACTTTTGTTTGTTACTAGAATTGGTACGAAATCCATGTAGAATTCATTTTAAAAAATGTATTGTCCCTTGAAACTATCTATCACTTATTGGAATTATAAAATTTTCCATAATATTTGATCAATTAGAAGAATATATGCATCTATTGAATCAAATTTTAGGAAAGCCACTATGCCATGTCTTATAGTCATGTGAATTGATGATAAGAGCTTGTTTGAACTTACCCTATGTAATATCCTTCAATTATTTTATAGAGTGGTTGAGAATAGAATCAATAGTATTTTTTTAATTTCCAATAACTACTTTACTCCTTTCAAAACTAGAAGTTTTATCCTAAAATACTCCCCTAAAATTGCTACACGATAGATTACCACTTGTGTGTCTTATTGTTTTTTTATTTTGAACTAGATATACTAAATGTAGATGAAAGTACAAAATATAAAATGATGCTTTACAAACAAAATACAAAATAAGCATATGCTCACAACAACAATATGTATGTGGATTTGGTATCAAACTTCATTTACTATATATTATTGGAAAATATTAGAATGAGATAAAGAATTTTGGTGCTAACAAGATTGTGTGCCCAATATATTAGGCAAAATATTTAGAAATCAAACAAGGGCACATTGAAATACATCCTAGTGAATTTTCTCTCCACCAACAAATATGTTATTGGTTGGTGATATTACACTTTTTGTCATGCTCAAATAAAAATTTTATGATCATAGTTGATGGCTCTTGGTTGTTATAAAGCTTATGTGTCCAAATATTATTTTAAATGTTTTGAGTACAAAATAGTATGAAAACATAAATATTGCTTTGTATTCTTTCATGTTGCTCAACCACTCCTTAATGTCATTGGAACCCAAATTGAATTAGATTCATGTATTATTAATAGCTCACCATGAATTCTGCTTGATGTATGAATCAAGAAATTAAAGGTATTTTATAATGAAAGAAATAATGTTTCCTATAAAAATTAACCTACTTCAAAATTAATACCAATAATGTGGCATATGATTGGAAGTCCATGTATTTTTTCAATTTTTATCAAGAATTTTAGTTGCCTTTAAAATTTAACTATGACTAACACTATATTGATTTGATATACCCCTAACGTGCTCTAAATATTATTAGAATTTTTTGTTCCTTGGTATTTAAAGAGTTTTGTAACTACTTGCATTCCCTTATTTCTCTTATAGATGGATAATTTCTCGAGGAGTAAATTTTTTGCCAATCAAATGGGACATTTTCCTATAGATTCACTTCTACATTTTTTAGACTTGCTCATAATCATATGATGAGGCAATGAAATATCTCAACTTGTAAATATGTACCTTCAAAACTAGACATTTTCCTAAATATAACATGCCTTTAATTAACATTTAATTTTTCTTATCACAATTTTTTACAAGATTAAAAATCACTTTGGTATCCTAAGTGCTTATTTGCATAATAGAGTCTCAAAATTTCAAATTCATCCCTTTATTTATGGGCTTTAAATGTGAAGATACCATTATCAATGCTTTGGACCTTCATGTCATGCTTGTCTAATTTTTTTAAAATATCATCTTAATCATTTTATCTTGTATTCTTTGATTGCAAATCTCTTCAGTTTGTTCTACCTTGACATCTACAAAATATTAGACACTCATTTATCAAAATACATGTCCCTAAGAACCAAACTTTAAAAATTTGTTAAAAGAATAGAAAATATATTTATGTATGCGCAATTGAGAGTAAAATTCCCAAAGAAATAAAACTACTTTTTTCCACATAACATCATCAATTTCCTATAGAGGTATGCATCTAAAGAACAAATTTTTATTCTTGTAGTTCTTATCCTTCTACTATAAATTAGTATTATTCTAAACTAGCCATTTTGGAGTTTCTATTGACTTGAAACTAACCTTTGTAACTTTTATTACATTTTTTCATATATGGGATTCTAACCCTAATAAAATAAAATTTAGATTTATCAAGAATTTTTATTTATGTGAGACATAGACTGACTTATTTTAGATAAATTTTATGGTATCAAACTAAGCATACCAATAACTATACTGAGTGATTATTGATAATTAGTTTTTCTAGGCTAATAATTTGTATTTTAGTCACCAATATATTGTATGTATGAAATCTCTCTTGGACAACCTCTAAAGAGGGATGGATATCTATACCTAACCAAATATTTTTGGGAAGAAAATGCAGAGAAAATATGTAGAAGATGGTCTCTCTGATTCAATATAAAAATTAAATGACCATAATTGCATTTGAGTTTGAAATATTTAGACATTCATTCCATGCCAGCATCCTAACACAAAATAACTCATGAAAGAGAGAGCACTACAAGAAAGGGTCATAGTATGAAGTTTTAGATTTTATATTAATTTTCATAAATGAATAGAATCAACACATTACCAAGTATTGCTAAAAATTAAATGCACATAAAGCAATACACACAATATATGGAGGTGTCTATAAACATCAAATAATCATACAATCAAATAATATAATCATACTCCAAATGATAATAAAATAGTTGGTAGAATTGGGTGTATATACCAAATACAAGTTACGTTTAGGTCAATGTTAATTAACCAAATTTTTGTAATAAAGTAATAAAAATTTATAAAAATAGCTTTCTAAAGGTTTGCAGGGGTCCAAAGGGCTTACATGTACAATACAATACATAATTCAATTATGGACTAAAGAAAAGCTTAATCACTATATATTTCAACATCCCCCTTAATATGAATAGGGCATATAGAGAGATATACTTATTTTTCATCCCTTTATAAGGGACTCTCTTCCACACCAAGTAGATCTCTTGTGTGTGTAAAAGGAACCTAAAGCATGACCTTGGTTAGGATATTGACTACCTACTCCATTAAAGGCATAATAACTTAATAAAGCATCCCGTATGTATAAAATTATCTCATCAAATGCATTCAAATCTCAACATGCTCAATTTGCTAATGAAACACTATATTGTAAACAACCTAGATGGTGCTTTAATTATCACACCAAAGAGTGATTGGAAAATTTTAAGGAATGCCAATATCCTAAAAAATCATGAGTATCCAATGAACATGTTTATCTAACTTATTAGTAGCAAAATATTTAGCTTCCATTGAAGACTAATAAATGATAGATTAGTATCTCAAATACCAATAATAGGGACAAATACCAAATGGAACATAAAGCATATGGTGGACCTTCACTCATCTAAATCATCATCCCAATCATCATCTAATAATATTATCAAAATAGAAGGGGAACCAACTAAGTAATAAGTATGTAGTTAATAAGTCAATCTAATATATCCAAAAATCCTCTTAGACATTATCAAGTGACTCTCTTGAGGGCCTATAACTAGTTCTAGAATAATAGATAAAATATATATATATATATATATATATATATATATATATATATATATATATATATATATATATATATAGTATATCGTGTAAGGTAAATAAGTGGGAAGAGAATATTATAGAGTAGCATCCACCAAAGGAGTCATATAATTCAAATTTGAAGTACAAGGATCACAATAAACATATCATCCAACTAAATAATAATTAAAATATATTAAAAAAAAACCAATATAAATCTTATGTAGCCATTAAAACAATTATATATATATAGGGATCACTCCCATCAAAATATCAAAATATTAAATTTGCTACAGCATACCTTCTCATCACAATTTTATCATATTTTTTTTCTCTTAAATATAATATTCAACATCCTCAAAGTGCTATGTTTCCACAATCAGATATTTGACATAATTTTTATTAAAACATAGAATCTCACTTGGCTAGTTGCTTTCTAAAATTTGAATTTCAACAAGATGAAGATCAACACCATAATTCATTGATTTATCAGCTACCAAATTTCGTTTAATTATTACCAAAAGTTTGGCATTCCATATCTTTATTTTCTCCTTCAAATATTTGAGCTTTTGAACAAACCTATGCATACAAGATCCTTTAAATTTTGACTCATCCCACCATAACATAACTATATAGAAAAATTAGAGTCTTGTAGAAACATATATGGGAAGTGAAATGGCTTTGGATGACTATTATTAGCTAAATCACAACTCAAAAAATAGTTTTGTGATCTGAACTTGCTTATAAATAAAATATTTGAAGAAATTGTAGACTTTATTTGCAACCATTTATTGCATAACAAGAATCTATCCAGTATTTTTGCTATATAAATTTTTCCAATGCATCTATTTTTTTTGTTTACATAGGATATTTGGCTATAACTACTATTTTTAGGGTAGCACATGGTTCAAACCATATGGACTACAACCACCAAACCTATGTGTCTCGTTAATTGTTGACCCGACGTGAGATGGGGACCATCGGTGGCTCGAGGTTCGTACTGTCATCATCGGTCTAGCATGCGCTGAGAGGATTCAGAGCATACTACTTCCTTTGTAAACTGGCACCACCAAGGTTTGAACCCAGGTCTCTTCTTAGCAAGTGCCCATCTAGACTAGCACTTACCAATCCACCTAGCCCTTAGCCCTTGGGGCTTTTCCAATGCATCTATTATCCCATGTATATTGAAAGCTTAAGGGAATAATATCCCAAAGGTCATTCTAATTGACAAATAAAACAAAATCTTGCATTGATTTAGACCATCCTAGAATGCCACCCTTTTTCTCAAAATGAGATATAATAGTATTAAAATCACCCCAAGAATCCCTAGATCACAATCAATCCTCATTGTATTTAACAAAAATATGCTAAGGTTCTTCCAACATCTTTCACGAGGAGTAAGTATAGGTGGAGTATATACATTTATAACTCCAACTTTCATGTTTTACTTTTTGCTTCTAATATTTGTCCATCCCATTTGCATTTGTTCCATATTATTGCAATACTACATGAAGCTCCTTTAGAAAAAAAATATTAAACAATCATTTGTCTTCCAAATATTCTTAAAAATATCCTTAAATTCCTCATTGCTCAGTTTTATTTTTGTATTAAAATAAAGTCAAGACTACAACAATCTATTAATTCTTTATTAACTCTTTTTATAAGAATTTTATTCATGCCTATAATATTCCATGCTAAGATTTTCATCATCAATATTTTTATTTTTATCAATGGACTATGTAAAATATAAATAGTGGCATAATAAAAATTATGCTAACTTAAGTCTCCTTCATGAAAATCAATAACATACCATCTAAAACTCGTCTAACGTAATAACCATAATATAAATTTTTAAATGGATATAGCTTAAAATATATTTTTACGCTACTTCCTAATTAATGCTTAATCAAATAAAATACAATGATGCCACTTGCATTACCTGTGATGTGATCCATGTTCAATCCCCATAGTAGATGTGTGTAAGAAATATTACTAAAAACAAAAAATAAAATAAAATAAAATAAAACAAACCACAATAAATCACTAAATTTTATTTAAACTATAAAATTAAAATCATAATTAATATTGTCATTTATAATAAAAAAATGGATTGAAATAATTTCAATTATAGACTGCAATACATTTTTTCTTAAAATATCGTTTTAAATAATGTTAAATGAAAAACAATTGCAAAGCCCTAAACTAAATAAATTTATAAAAACAATAACAAACTCTCATTCAATTAAATCATTTTTTTATTATTGATAAAACTATAAAAACAATAACAAAACCTGTCATTTAAATAAAAAGAAATTGAACTTCAAATTCCTCCTACTTCAACTGAATGTCAGGCCTTGGTTCAAAGGCCACGGGACAATAAAATCTTTGGTAGCCAGAATACGAATTAGGAAGTGGAGGAAGAAATAGCCAAGAATTATTCTGTCTTATATTGTACGTTGCCACCATCACCTCTTTCCGAGACTGCATTACAATACAAATAAATTCACCTACTCCGAGCACATCATAGAACAGATACTCCAACAACATTTCTGAAATATGTGGAGGAATTCTTGTGATTTGCTTCCAATTGTAATTATGTCTAGATTGAAAGTTAAGCTCCCAGAAAACTGAATCCCCAACCCCATGCATGCCGATGGGCACTAAGCGAGAAAATATCATGGAAGACCCGCATTGAAAGAACTTTGTGTGGTGTGTAATTCTATATGGGTGCTGATCCATCTGAGGCAACTGCACAATAATCACATCTGGAGTGTATTCCTCTGTGTTTTGATAACTGAAAACCATAATACTACTATTGATTGGAGAACCTGCTAAACAAAAAAACAATCCATTCCTAAGAATAATGTCTGGATCAAATGGGTATGTCATGGGCAGGTTGAGCACATTGGCCACTGAATTGGATGATGTCTCATAGATTTGTACCAATCCTTCCTGCAGTAGCTGTATCTCCACTTTGCATGTATCTCCGTAGTCCCCGCTCAAAATGCATGCCACGTAGGGAGGGTAAGGGTTTTCGTCAGTAGGTATTAAAGGAATAGAGGCTTCAGGAACTTCAGAAAAAGTCTTGTTCAGTGGATTGTAAAGACAAAGTCTTTCTTGGAAACCCGTTGAGGTGGCATGTCTGGTTTGCACTAGAAGTTGTCCAGCTGAAGATCCTGTGCAAAAGGAAGCAGATCCACCGAATGGAAATTCTTTTAAGGTTTTGATCTTCCATCTGCAGTCCGAGAAGCAATAAGATGCATAATACTGTTCCTCGTTGTTAGACCCGAACAATAATAACCATGGATTCCTGTTTGGAATGTGATTCCACTTATATATAAATCGGGAAGAAGCCAATAGAGCGTTCCACTCCTTTGAAATTTCAAAGAAGCGTATTATTGTCTCCATCGGAAGCAAAGCTAATATTCCCTCAATCACATGATGTGGCAATATAGACAATGCAGTTTCTGTGTCCCTCTTCTCCATTTTCAGCAACTTTAGAAAAACCAAAACCAAATTTTAGTGTGGTTGGTTGAACAGAAATATGTATATACTTTGGTGGGGATTGCTTACGCAGGCAACGTGGGTGAGAGGAGAGGTGGATGGTTTTGATGTTTTTAAAAGAAATCTACTTAATTTCATTAGAAAGGGTGGTTATTGTGAAACAGTGTGAAGGGTTGAATGAATGATCTTTATAGGTGAATATCTTATATTAATATGTAATAGGTGTTCTTATGTATAGACATAACGCTTCAATATACGATGTCCATGATGCCTTGACCAAGAGAATGGCTACCATGTTTTATTAATTTATCCTATAATCTCGAATATGATGATATTACTTGTCATTTCTCTTCCCAAGGTAAATATGGCATAGTATATATTTTTTTTATAACCTTAATTTGTTGAATATTTAATACTATATCATTTTCAAGCATGTTAGATTAGAAAAACTCTACATGTTTTAAAGATAGAACGTGGCTTTTCATGCATGTTAGATTAGTAAAACTCAACATGTTTTAAAGATAGAATTGCAGTTTTCTTTTAAATCATTTTCATTAACAAAAATTTTACATGTTTTAAAGATAGATGTGTGACTTTCCATATATGTTAGATTAGTAAAACTCAGCATGATTTAAAGATAGAAGTGTAGCTTTTTATTAAATCATTTTCATGTATATAAGTGTGGCTTTTCTTGCATGTTAGATTAGTAAAACTCAACATATTTTAAAGATATAAGTTTAGCTTTCTATTAAATCATTTTCATGCATATTAGATTAGTAAAATTCTACATGTTTTAAAGATATAAGTGTGGATTTTAAAGATATAAGTGTGGCTTTCTATGCATGTTAGATTAGTAAAACTCAACATGATTTAAAGATAGAAGTGTAGCTTTCTATTAAATTATTTTCATGCATATTATATTAGCAAAACTCTACTTGTTTTAAAGATAGAAATGTGGCTTTTCATGCATGTTAGATTAGTAAAACTCAACATATTTTAAATATAAAACTGTAGCTTTCTATTAAATTATTTTCATGCATATTAGATTAGCAAAATTCTACATGTTTTAAAGATATAAGTGTGGTTTTCTATGCATGTTAAATTAGTAAAACTCAACATGATTTAAATATAGAAGTGTAGCTTTCTATTAAATTATTTTCATGCATATTAGGTTAGCAAAACTCTACATGTTTTAAAGATAGGAGTGTGGTTTTCGATGCATGTTAGATTAGTAAAACTCAACATGTTTAAAAGATAAAAGTGTATCTTTCCATGGGATAAATTATTTCATTACAAAGCCACGACACAACACATTGAATACTAAAATACTAATAATAAATATTATTTTTTATATTTACATTTCATATTATTTAAATATAATTATTTTAACATATTATATATTTCAAATAATATTTTGGATATTTAAGATGTTAGTTTTTTTTAATAATATTAAAATTAATAATATTTATGTTCAAGATTTATTTAATATTTAAAAATTATGATATTTGTTAAATTATAAAATATGCATTATAATAAGTCAAATAATAAAAAAATTAAGTTTTTGTCAATTAAATCATAAAATTAAATAAGAATACTATGATGATTTAAGTGAAAAGTTACATTTTGATTAAAAATTCTTGTTTTTTTTGTATATAAAGAGAATCATAATGTTCTCTTGTATAATTTTTTTATGGAAAAATATGATCTCATGAACTAAGATTATATTTTATAAAAAAATGTATCTCTTGTAGTTCAAAAAAAATAATCAAGATTTTTTTTTACTGTTTCCTTTTCAATTTTTACATATAGTAGTTATAGACAAACATAGTCAAGGGTGCAATCATCAAAGAAATTGCATTTTGATACACATTATTATGTTTATTATGTTTTTTTTTTGTTTATGATTAGAAACCAAACACATGATAATTCAAAAGTGTGTTTGTTTTTTTGAAGCTAAAATGACACATGAAGGGCTCTTAACAACCTGGAAAGATTTCTCCAACAATGATCAGCTCACTCATAGTGTGAGATAACCATTGGATAAATTTTGATCCTTTGATATTATTATCTATTTATCTTCATAAGTAAAGCAATGATATGCATATTGTTAGTGAGATGTTGTATTTAGTGTTGTGAATATTACCAAAATGATCATGCATTAACAAAAATTAACCTTTAGGATTTGTTATTTCTATTTATATTTCTTTATTTTATGGTGAACTTGATGATTATAATATTTTTTAGTGGGATGGTTTTGAATATGTTTCTAGTAGTCAAAACAACCTCTTTATTTTCATGTGATCAAAGCAATGGGCAGAGCTAGTATCCATTTTATGTCACCTCATTGCCTAGTGTGAATAGAGCTAAGGATCTTGTGGGACATCTCATAGTATGGGAGAAAATTCAACAACTATGGAATTCAATGAGTGCCCTTTCTAGTATTGGAGTTCCCAACTATGAATGGTAGTCCAAGGCCATGCATGATGTTTCCAATGTACATCATGTAACTAGATTTTGATATGGTATTCCTAAGGCTATTGATTTTCCTCAAGTCATTCTTACTACAACTAAATTGAGTTATTGATAAGTTTTGTATACAAACTTGTAATGTAATTAAATTTTCTATTTTGTTAGAGAATAATACCTTCTTAAATCTAGGTCTTATTCTCTATTTTATTCTAGCAATAATCACCTATGGATTTATATAGTGTTCTTTTGGTTAAGTGTTGTCTACAAATTTATCATTGATTTATTTTCTCTAGGCTAGATCTTCATAGAAGCTACCATAAGTGCCAAGTGGATGGTTGTACAATGAACCATAGAGTTAAATATCCTGATAATATATTGAGTGTAAGTGATCCATTTTCCAATTTGAATTTAGAATCTTCCACTAATCTAGATCTATATGTATTAGAAAATTAATTATATCTAGTTTTCTTTAGTATGGTTTATAGCGGATTAGGAGCAAGACAATTTTGGATGATTCTATTAAAGAATGAAAGTTCAATATCAAACCAACCCTATGTGAAATAGGATTGTATTATCACAAATAGACCTTTTCTTTTTTTGGTAAATAATGCATGAATACCCCGTTTTTTTATCATATACGATAAAAATATTACTCAAATAATAGTCTAATAGATAACTTATATGGAATTTATGACTTGGATGATGATCTAAGCTTAGGAATAGACCATATCTCTTATTATTGTATAGAATGGGAAAATATTCTACAACTAGAATTTGGGTATTTAATCCTAAATTGAAGACTTATAATAAGCACCTTTGATTGATGTTGTATCTACATGTTGACATTATTCATAGATACTTTGGAAGATACGATTATGAAACTCATGGTTTGAAGCATGTATGTTTCAATAACCCTTTCTTTTTCATTATCTAGGATTGGTTTAACATAGAAAAATACCTTTGTAAGATTATGATATGCTTAAAATATTATGGTCTCTATATGTATCAAAGTCACAAAATTTTAAGGTTTGCTTGACACTAGATATTAAAAATGTAGGCATTCCAAGAAATGAATTTTACATTACGATAATTGGGAGTTGTATGAAAATAATGAAACACCATGTAATGGAGGTGTAAAAAATGATGCTACTAAGAGGTTTCTTACACTAAGAAAATAATTTTTTCTCACTTAGTATGATGAGACTAGGACCCCTCATTAAAACCTATGTAAACTCATAAAAAGAGGCCCTAGGGAGGATAATGCAATGATTCAGGCTTTGGCTCTTCTTCAGGAGGTCCAAGGTTCAAACCATGGCATGGGCAAGTGTGAGGACGTGTGTGTGTATGGATGTGTATTAAATTCTCTATTGATAAGCTTAACTCTCCCCCTTATGAGAGGTCATGGTGGGATGGGGATACCCAATCCTGAGTGTCGATCATAGGGGTTTCTCACACTAACCAAATCCAAAAAAGAAAATGATGCTACTAGATACAATTAAATGATCATAAAATGAAGTGTCACAAAATGGTGTAAACTAGATAATCTTAATGTATACCCCCTTATCATGTCACTAAAAATAATACCAAGATATATACCAAGAAATTTTCATATTATGTGTATCACTATTAGTACTCTCAAAACAACACAAAGTAACTGGAGGATCCTTTTAAATTCCATGATCCATACAATCATCCTCATGCACAAAAAATAATGTAGATATTATCTCATCTAGAATTGGTAGTGCATGGTTATCATTCATGATGGGAGAAGGGTGGGTTGGTTATAGTAAAACATGAGAACTAGATGTGGGAATCCTTTTCAACAAATTGTATCTTTATTAAATATTTACCTTCTTTTATTTATTAATATGAAAATGAGTATTAATAATTAAATTGATTTTTTTTTGGTATTTCTTATATGTTTCAATCAATACACCTCAAGGGATTGAACTACTTAACATAGGCATACTTTCACATAGATTCCCCTAGGAGATATCTATTCTCCTAAAGTCAACCAAGATTTGCACCTTTCTTTATCCCTTAATTTAAAGTGACATATGGGTGGGGAAAATAACTACTACAATGCAACAATTACAAAGAGCATGGAAATCCATGAAACTTTAAAGGAAACCAAGTATATGTTTACCATTACTTCATATTTGATTTAGGGCAATGTACCACACATTCGTTTTTTAGATAAAATTTGAAAATAGATGTCTTGAACTTGACAATAATTTTTTCCTATTTATTTGATGTTTTCCTATTGTCACAACCTATCAAATTAAGCTATTATTTTTATTATTTTGTTTGCAAGGACAAAATACTATTGATCAATTTGTGATTGCAGGAACATGTATGTTTCATAGGAGTAGATCAAGAGATTCAGACACCTCCAAACGGTATATGAAGAGCAATGGTGAGAAGGTGAGATGGGGGAAATGATGAGTGGTGGAGTATTTGCAGTTGTAAGAGGTAAAAAGACTTATTGGCAGTACACCTGTCAAGCGGTTCATGTAGTTGCATCCATATAATTGCATTTGGGTTTCGTGTCTTGGTTACAAACTATGTGCAAAATATTGTGTGAATATTAATACAAATATATGTAAATAAATAATAATTAATTAAAATTAAAAATTAAAAAAATTAAATTAAAATTAAAATAAAATTAAAATTAAAAATTAAAAAAATTAAATTTAAATTAAGATTAATCCAAATAAAAGAAATTAATGTATCCTTCAAAATTACGTCTATCCAACCATGAGAATTGCCTACCATCTGGCTGACCATTAGGTAGGAGAACTACATGAAATTTCACAATTGTTAACTGAATTGTTGATTTGTTCATCTATTTAATGGATAGAAGGAATAGATTAAACATACTCTTTGTAATTTGGAAGGCATGGAAAATTTGGTTCGAGGAGTTCTAGCGACGTCTACACAAGTTGGTCATTATTTCTCATCGTCTGACTGTAAATGACCCAAATTAAATTTAAGAATGTCTGCCATATTATAAGTCATTATCTCTCCAATAAACATACTTATAATTTGATGTAGACGAATTTAAAATGAAATTCCAGCTTAATTCATGTGAAGTCGATTAATACTATGGATGTTTGAAACCATCGTATACTCTTGAAAACTAATTGTAATGACTTGAGTTTTATAGACCAGATAGAACTTCGAATTACATAAGTTAGAATTCTTAGAATTAACTATGAAATTGGGAATAACCTTATCTGTAATATCATGTTCTGCTCTTTTCTGGTAGAATGCTTTGGGTATGTGTGCATTACTAGGTTAATATGCATTCATTGATAGACGATAGCTCTGACTTCGCTAACTTCATCCAATAGTTATATGACGTCTCATGCTCGTCAACGAAGTTAAAACAAAAAAATGAAGAATTAAGATTATTTCAAATACAATGCCATTCATTGGGTGGGTTAACGCAACTATCAATCAATCAATTTTAATACCTTCGGTGTTGCTGAGTTTATATGACTCATATGTATAAGAGACTAAAAAGAAATTTTAAAATAATAAAACTTCTAAAGTTAAGTTGTATAGTGTTAAAAACTTTAATATTTTTTAAAGTAATATTTTTTATACATATTTATTATGGAAATTGAACCTAATACAAATAACATCTTTACGAGTAAATAAAAAAACTGTAATACGTAGATCTATACTTCGCCCTTAGTTCACCAAGGTATTTGTTGAATAATTTTATTTGGATAATTGAAACATGAGCATAGTGAAAAGTCATATAGTTTTAGTATGGTCAAACAAAAATTTATGTAAGACAGTTTGTAGGGCTGTTTTAGAATGATTTAATCTTTTTAGGGAAACAAAAAATTGAAAGAAAGAGTTTCTCGCCCAAAATTTTAATTGACTTAGCAAGGAGCCATGTTGCCTTTCAAAACATTATAGTAGAACTGAGCTTTAGTTGTAAATAATAAACTATAGTAGTAAAAAGCCCATAGTTATAATATGTTCTGTTAACGGTTGCAATCTGCTGGATTTAAATGCAAAGATCGATAAAACCCAACATTTAACCTAAGGTAGTTGCATCACATGGGTCTTCTAAACTTTAGGAAGTTTTGCCTCGTGATAGCCATTTTTATAAGAAAAATATGATTACTAGCCTGCGTTTCGAAACTATTAAATAACTTATTGAAATGCACAACAATTATTATAAACCATGAGGGTAATTCGCTCTTCTTCGGAGGGTAAGATAAAATAAAAAAAATTATTTTTATAAATGTTGGTAATATTAAGTTTACCCAAAAAAAAAAATTATTAAAGATATGTCTTTTAATTTATCGTAGTCAAACAATAGTAAGTAATGTCTGTTTTAATTGTTTTAAAACTTAAATATTTGTAACTTTAATTTCCTTGGTTTTTAATTTAAGGGGTTTCATCGTGTTTGTTTGATTCTATTTACCGACTTATATAAAATAGATATAGATGATCCACGAGAATATCAAATTTTGAAATTTTAATTTTATCTAGTTAATATTGAAATTATAGTTAAATTTCTTTTATATATTATTTGATTTGAGAAGAAGACATATGTACTTTGAAACTACTAAATAAACTGGATTGAATTATATTATAGCTGAATCTTAAGTTAGTAGAAGAATTATGTTATATAAATTAATAAATATAATAAATTATTATTATTTATTTATTATTATTATTTTTTAAATGATTTGGTTATTGTGAGAAACTTTTATGATGGATTGATGCATAAGGTTGAACATTCTACTCCCAACCATGACCCCTAATTATGAAACTGATTATCTACATTGTATTATGTTTTACAAAATTAAAATAATTAAAAGAGTAAAACCACGACGTGGGCGAGTGAGTGAGGGGGTAGGTGTGTGGTGGCTTTGTGTTAAATTCTGTTGATAAGTATAGCTCTCATATTTACGAGGGGTTGCTCAGCCTTGTGTGTCGGTCATAGAGGTTTCTCACAGTAACCAAATCAAACTAAATGTTTATTTGTTTTTTTTTAGGTAATGTTTATATAAATAAAGGGTTCAAGTCATATTGTCTCGGTCATAGAGGTTTCTCACAGTAACCAAATCAAACTAAATGTTTATTTGCTTTTTGTTAGATAATGTTTATATAAATAAAGGGTTCAAGTCATATTGTCTCTGATCGTAGCGTCAAATCATGGTGTTATCACTATAACCTCTATCTTGCCTTAGTATAAACATGACCTAGAGTGAATGAGACCCCAATGGCTCGGGGTTTGTACCACCATCATCAAGTTGGTTCACACTCAATGAACTCAAGTCAGACTACTACCTTTGCCCTAGATTGGGTATGTTTGCGATGTTTGAACCTAGGTCTCCTCCTCGTATGTGCCCAAATTCTTACCAATCCACCTAGCCCTCGCAAACTACAATTATGATGTTTTCTTTTACTTAACATAGAAGTTAAGAAGTCTTTTATTATAAAAGGATTTTAAAAAGTAAAGTATTTCTTTAGTAAAGTTATTAAATAAGGTTTAATTTAGGTATATTTTTAATAATAAAATATTTATTAAATAGGGATTATTATTAGTTCATTTTGTTTTAAAATTTAAGTATCACTTCCCTAGGACTATTAAATTTAAATATTGGCATTTTTATGGATGTTATCTTAAACTTATTTATGGAAGATAAAAATCATTCATTCCTTCTTAAATTGGAAAGAGAACCCTAACATCCATTCCTAAATTGTAGACATTGGGATGGTTAAAAACCTATAACGGGGTAGGTGAAGAAACATTAACAACCAATCGGGAAGGATGGTGTAATTTGTAATACCCAATATCATAATGTGGGAAAGATAATTATTGTGATTTAGAGATGGCTACACTCTTGATAAGAAGGGTCCCGATGGGAAGGTAAAGAAGAGCGGTATGAGACGTTGCTCTTAGGTTGTTGTACGAGTAGTATAGTGAGAGATATTTTAAATTTTGGATGATTAGGATTTTACTCAGCGGTGATATGGAATTGAACATCCCATCATCAATCGTATCAAGTCAAAAGATACATGGTCCCAATCTAGGATGTTGACAGGCCATAGGTAAATTCCAGGGAAGATAAAATCTCAACTAGGTATAAGGTATGTTTACGCTACACCATTGCAAAATATTTTAAAACATAGAACAAGAAATTAGGACCAAGGAATTTGAGTCCACCATGCTAAGTGACAAGGAAGTTATGCATCCAACCTCTACGTGAAATGTGTCCTAGAGGAAAAACCCTAGTCGTGAACCTAGGATCTTGGGATAAGTAGATAGGTTCACTAATAGATACTTTTCTATGAGACCTGGCTAGTCTTGACCACTTGGACGATGATCAGTAGTGTTTAATATACCCAAATGTGGGAAATTTACACAACTCGTACTAATTAAATGTTGGGTGAACATAAAATTATTCCTTTATATTTTGAATATGACTTGAATTTAGATGAAAAACTTACATTTTGTGATTAGGATAGGACAACTAGGTGGGTAGGACCTATGTTGTTACACCTAAAGAACTAACTTAGCATCCCTTCTAATCTTATACTAGAGTTTCATTAGTTGTGTGCATATACCATATCCGTTAATGTTTATTGTTTGAAAATTAGAGATGCTTGATGGTGTCATATTAAATATTAAATTTATTTTATTTCATTCTAATCCAATTCTAGATGTATATTGTGATTGTAATGTTGGGAGAGGATTTTTAGAATATATATCATCATCAAGACAAGAAAATTTTAATTTTATTACGGATGGGATTAGATTTTAGTGATACATTTTTTATCTCGCTATATCTCTTAGATCTTGTTTATAATTTGGGGTTAGTGGAATCAAGGTTGATGCTTCATATTATTGGTTTGGCTAATAAATTATGCAGTGTATGTTAGCTTGCAAAATATTGGGACAACTCAAACTAGGAAATTGTTTACTTCTATTGATGTTGGAATTGAAATGCATGTGAGTTATAGAGTGGACACTTAGTTACCTTGATGTTCTTTTAATCATTTTCATACAATGTCTATGTACCTTATAGTTTACTTTATCATAGGTCAACCCATAACAAATTTAATAAATAAACAAAATAAATTAGGTTGTTGATTTGGAGGCAAGATTCATGGGCTATTACTTTCCCTAAAATCATTAAATTTGCAACCTAAGAAACAATTATCTATGTGAAGTTCCCTCATGCATTTCCTTTTTGGTGAATTTAACATCATTTATATGTTTGTCTAAATTATTATAATTAATACATAAAAAAAAAGATGGTGTCCACATTTGGTTGGACTAGTCCAAGATCTAATCACTCCCTAATGTGGATATCGTACTAGGGTTTCATAGCCAACAATCACACATGCTCCTTTTTATTTATTACAATTAAAATTTGAAATCCTTGTATAAGGTCCAAAATAAAACATTGAAATTTTAGATGGATATTGATATGACAAGATAGCTTCAAATATTTGTATGAGTTTTATAATTGAAATGTTTGCAAGTTATTATTGATAGGTCCCTATTTTTTAGTACATGCAATCTAAGGGTGGACGTTTTTTCCACTAAGTATGAAGTTAGCATCCATAATGTGGTATATTTTTGACGTGAAATCCAATTAATTAGTAAAAGTACTTATCATCCATCCAATAGGAATATTTAATTTATTCTATTTGATAGAAAAGCAAGAAACAATCATCTAGTTGTGGATAGAGATGCATGACACACTTTTTTTTTTTTTGTAAGTTTTAATCAATGCATTTTGTAAGTTTAATTTTCTAAGTAATATTTTTAATCAAATGGTATAGGTTTGTTTATAAAGTAATAGAAATAATTTTTTAGAGAATTTGTTAACAATCTTATTATTATGACATTAAAAAAATTATAAATTTTTAATTGATTATAAGGGGCTAAAATGAGTCTCACCAGTATTATATCATGACCACATAGTGGTTTTGCAATTGTTTGGTAATTTTACATGTATAGTTTGTAGAACTTGGGCCTCCTCATTAAAAGTCAAGGAGTTTAACTAGTTGAACTAATGTCATTAGATTATTCTATATAATGTTATATATTGTTATATTAAATTATATTTCACGAATAAAAAGTATATAAAAATTATTTTTCACATATTTTAAACAAACTTAAACAATGCCTATCGAATTGCTAGTTCATATTTATAACATAATTTAGGTGATCTTCTTTTAAATATTCAAAGGGTCAATTATGTAATTTTTATCAATTCATGTTTAATTCTTTTTTCTTTTTTAATGGTTATATGAAATTGGAATGACTCCACACCTATTAGATCATGAGAAAATATTTTTATTATAACAACTTGGTAAGTATGCATATATTGTTTGGCAAAGTTCAAATCTAGATTTTTTTAAGAATCTAACTTGTTAGACCAAAACCATTTGATTTTAAAATTAAGGTTCACTAATGAGATTTAAACCTTAGTTTAATATATTTTGAAACTCTCTACTTCAAAAAATTTATTTTATAACTCATCTAATTAAATGTTAATTTTTTTTTGGTAAGTACCGGATTTTGCAGGTTGACCCAAAATCTGTTATAAAAATTAGCCTTATGCTGACACTGTGGATCCTTATCATCATAAGGACTATCTGTCCTTTACTCCTTCTAGCCTTCCTAATTCTCCTTGCTAGCAAGGTAAAACAACCACCAATCCTACCACCTAACATACTATACAAAAAGTAAACAAAACATGCCCAGACGCAACTCAAACTTCCTGTAGTCTTCAAAACATTAAAACGGGTAATTGCCTTGAGAGGATCACTTCCTCTATACATTATGTAAAACAAAAATTTATCCGACATTACCTGAGGAACCTTAGGCCTCATCTTCGATATCCTCATTGAGCTCCTCATCCTTCTCTTCCTTCTCGTCATCGTCATCGTTCATGACCTTAAATTTTGGCATGTAAACCTCATTGAAGAATACCTTAGTCAGAGCATCATGGGTCTCCTACATGTGCTGAATGTTAAAATTCACCTATATGATAAACTATTATTTACTTTCAATTAATTACCCTAACACCTAAGATTCATCCATAAGATTTGAGTTGTGTGAGTCAAGAAACTGTGATGTCTCGCTCTTGCTGACCTACTCTAGTTTTGGATACGCTAGGCAAAAACCATACAACTCATTACGACCCATATTGATGACTCTCGATACAAAAGGCATTTGATAGGGATTGTTGATGGGCATCATATTTTTAGGCATGCACTTCTAGTTTTGAAATATTCCTCTAAATGTTATGATTTTTGTGATTGGACTATAGTTAGTTTCAACATATTCTTGCCACATGTTGTATCATTGTATGACACACAGGTCCTCCAAGGAATTCGAAACAACATGTAGGTATTGACGATTATAGAAAAGACAAACAATTTCTACAGTGAAGTTTTGCACTTACCATTTTGGTCCAGTAGCTCTTTAATTAGCTAAATTTTTATAAATCGCCATGTCCATGACCCCAACTCACGTCTGGATTAAAAACTTTCAATAGGTAATTCTATCGAAAATCTTTAAATTAGATTATAGATAAACTTGTACCTAGATATCAGAAGGTGTCAAAAGGAGCTTTACGTTTTGAAGGACCATGTCATTGCAGTTGTGTTATCGCTAATGAAAACAAAGCTTTCATTTTTTCATATGAAGCCACCCAACGGTTATGCTATGCTAATTAAATCAAAACTTTAATTTTCTCATATTGGCTTAAGAATTATATAAGGTTACCCAACAAACTTTCCTTTCCTTCACTTTGCACAATTTTTTAGTTGTTTTGAAAATATAATCACCAATGTAAATAAACAAAAGAAGACAAAAAGAATTATAAGGTGATAATGAACAAAAGAAGACTACAAGAATTAGAAGGTAGGAGGTAGTGATACTAAATTTAAATAAGATATTGTTATATTTGGTTTATAAATAGATTTTGAAGGGTATTTATAGTGATATCAAATCTAAATAAAAGGTTAACTTGAGCTCAATATTAACTTAACCTTGAGGTTGATCTTACAATATAATAATAATAAATTGCATTTTAAGCGAATTTATCTATAAAGTGGGATTAATCAATACTACTAAGCGTGATATATGATAGCGGGTTGTAGTCTTACATGAACATTCTTATAGGCTTACATAAATGAGTAATATCCATAAACTTTACATAGTCACATGCCCATAATTTACATAAATGGTACTCATAAGAACCATATTACACATTTATCCTTGGTCTAATTAAGATCAAATTACACATGTTCTGTTAAATCTAATATTGGGAAGATCTATCTCTATTTTGTTAACTTCACTAGAGATTACATTTTCATAGATATATTTCAAATTAGTCTATACATCAATAGGATCATTATTCTTTCTAATGTGGAAAATTCCATCTAGTTCCACTAACATGAATAATAGCCCAAGAGCTTCCTCATTTGTCTTATTGAGTTCATGATTATTGAGATCTTTGTTCCATTATTGAAGATGAACCATAAAATTTTGCTTCTGGGTAGTCCTACCATTTGAACTAACCAAGTGCTATAATTTTATATTAGGACTAGTAACACACACTAAGAAATTTATTTTGTATAGAAAACCCTAAATAGATCTATATCAAGTTTATAAAATAATGTCACTAATTCATAGAGCTAATCTAGAAAAAATGGGTTTCATTTTTTTGTACACAAAAGTTATGGTATTTAGAAGATCTGATTAAATTAGCACTCAAATCAATTAGAAATCAAATTTCAAACCTTTAAAACTTTTGTTAAATCAAGAGTTTCCACTTGGCATCATTGGATTGGACTCTACATTCTTTATCTAAGACTTGACTATATGTAATTTGATGAGTTACATTATATATATATATATATATATATATATATATATATATATATATATATATATATATATATATATATATGATTAAATTAGCACTCAAATCAACAAAAAATCAAATGTCAAACCTTTAAAAAAAATTATTGAATACTACTAAGGGTAAAATATAAAAGGGGTTCATAGTCTTAGATGAACATCCTCATAGGCTTACATAAATGAGGAATTTTCATAGGTGTTACATAGTCACATTCCCATAATCTATATAAATTACACTCATAAGCACCATATCAACACCCCCACTATCTAAGTTGAGAGGGTCGAGGATACAAGGCATCAAGGGTAACATCTCCTCCCCATAATGGAATCTTTATCGGGTCTCTATTGTTCCTCCTATTAGAATATATTACATTATTTGGTACATGCTAATGTACCATCATGGGTACATCTTTAGATTAGGAGTTTATCTTAGATTAGGATTTGAGTATTTAATTTATGCAATGTAATAAATGCACAAGTGTTAGAATGTGTAAAGTACTTGATGATGTAAATGTGCATGTAGTCCATGTGTACATGAGTCATAGAATAGGAATATGAAGAATCATAGATATATGAAAGGCCAAGAGACACATATCATTATATAAAGTCCTTTTATAGATAAGAGGAAGAGAGAGGAAAGAAAGAATAAGTGAGAGTAGAGTAGAATACAAGTTAGATACAATGATAGATAAGAGAAATAGAGAGGAAAGAAAGAATAAGTGAAATTAGAGTAGAATACAAGTTAGATACAATGTAGAACTTATATGAATCATGGAGCTTTTGAGATATCCATAATTTGTATGAATATTCTATTTTTAAGATTTCATTAATGGTAATTTTATGAGTTATTGTAAAATTTTCTTATGATTTTTTCCTACTTAGTATATTGTTAGTATCATATATTTAATATTGCATGCTCATTTTAGTTCTTGTGGTTGCATTTCCTTAAATATATAGCATCAAAACCTAAAAATGGTATCAAAGAATATTGTAGATTGATAGGATATAGGACGAGCCACAAGAGAGATTGATAGGAGATAGGGAGATCTCATTTACAAAATTTTCAAAAAAAAATGGCTAGTTTCTTTCCACAAGGTCGTAGGAAAACGTGTGAAGACTATGAATCAACATATATCTCTTTCCACTATATTGAAGGATAACTAGTGATGTTTATTGACTTATAGAGATCTAGTTATTTTCATGGATTTACTTGCTATTGTCTAAGTTTTTGTTGCAAAAAATTAGTTCTCAAAAGTTGAGAAGCTTCCTACAATGGATAGAGAAGAAATTCATCTTTGATTCCTTTAAATTCTATGTGCTTTCCTTGAGCAGAGATTACTTCTTTATTTTAGAAAAAGTAGATATTGAATATTAATGAGGTCTAAGAAAAAAATCCCTATTGGAGATTGGAGGTAGAATATTGAAGACTTCATATTGAAGAAATAAAAGACTCAAGATAAAATACCTCATTGAATATTGAGAAGAGAAAAGTAAAAAAAATGAGTCGTATTGAAGATTGAAGAAATATGAGACTCAAGGAAAAGGTCCCCATTGGAGATTGGAGATAGAATATTGAATATTGTATATTAAGGAGGAGACCCAAGAGATATGTCCCATTGAATAACTTCTAGATTTGGAATATTGAATATTGAAGATAGACGGGGACTAGGAAAATTCCTATTAAACATTTGAGAAGCTACAAAATTTGATGACCCAAAAGAAGAGGTCTCAAGAAAATTTGGAAGGAGAAAGAAGAAGGCTATAAAATCCCTATAGAAGAAATTGAAGAAGTGTCCATTGGAGAATATTTGAATAAATATCATAGGACAATATTGCAACAAGGAGAAGATATTGATAAGAATAATTTGGGATAGTTGTTGCCATCCGAAATCAAGCTCAAAATAAATAAGGATTTGGTAAGAAGTTTGCAAAATTTTGGAAAGGTATTTTGAAAATCTTAAGACATGCAAATTCTTTAGAAAGAGGCCAACTAAATAGGCTAAGTTTTAATTCAAAATTCAACAAGATTTAAAGGATAATAAAGAAGGTAGAAGAGGCCACCAAGTCGATAAATTGGAAGGCTAAAATTAAAGGCTTGAAGTCTGATTTGCAAAGGAGAATATCACTGATTTTTGTAGCAGAAGTTGAAGAGTCATCAAAAAATTTGAGTATTTGGTAGAAAAATAAGGCAACAAATTAAGAAAAACTAGCAACATTAGAATTGATATTATAGATGTAAATTGGAGGATTTTCCTAGCATATTTGAAAAATTTAAGGATAAAAAAATGAAGGAGGAATTGGTTGCATTAGAAGCTAAAAATTACAAAGTTTTGGATAGCAAGAGGGAAAAAATTTGGGCAACACTAATAGCTGCAAATTTTAGAGTTTGAGAGAACAAAGTTGGAGGATAATTGGAGCTACAGAAATAATATCTTTGGACAGCAAAATTAAAGGCTAAAAAGCAAAAAAAATTGGCAAAAATTAGCACTACAAAATTGACATGTTCAAGGAAAAAATTAAATAGAAATGAGAGTTGCAAAGTTTACAAATATGGGGTAGTAAATAGGTGAATCAAATTACCAAGAAATCTTGCTAGAGAAGAGACCTAAATAAGGTTTGAAAATTGGTGTTATTAAATTTTTTTATCCAAGTAATAATGTTTTTTTAAAACACCATATTTGAGTTTTAAAGTAGAAAAAGTAAAGGTCTTCAATTTATATCTTCAAAGGATAGGTCTTATTCATACCCCTAATATTCCACATTACGGTTTAAAATTATAAAATATTGGCTTAACATTATTTTGTCATTGAGTGTCGACAGTGATGGCGATCGAAGGTCCACGTAGCAGCAAGTAAAGTCTACCTCCTGGTGGCTTTCAAGATTTTTTGCAAGGGTTTGGTGTTCAACCATCCATTTTCCTCCTTTTTTAATTTTTGATTTCGCATTTTTCCTTGGCGGATTGTTTCCTGCCCTTCGCCCATCCTCCCGTCGCTTCCTAGGGCTAACCAGGTGACTTTCGCGACTCCCAAAACTGAGTTGCGCCAGTGAAATTATTCTTGTAGGCACTCCCCATGGAGACACACTTAGATCCTGATCGTTGTAGCAGAGATGTTGAGGGCTTCATCAGGCATGGCACCATGGGAAAGCAAGGGCCTTGTATCCCAGGTGAGGTTCCAACAACAGGCAGCAAGTCATCCTTTGTTGACTTGCTCCAAAAAAACAAATTCCTATGTTGTCTATGACCAACAAATTCATCACGCAAGGGAATAATGTTCTATGCCCTAAATCCCTCATGGAAAACTATGAATCCTGGGATACCAACTCCTTGGTAGGCAAATTCATCGGTGGACGACCTGACTTAGATGCTATTCATAGATGGGTAGCTTCAAAATAGAAAACCCTAGGCAACTTGGAGATCTTGGAAATGACAAGGGGTTTTTTCATGATTCAACTTAATTCCCATGAAGATGTAGAGTGCATATTATCTGAAGGGCCCTGGTTCTATGGAAGGTGAAGTTTATTCCTCAAAAAATGGTAGCAAGACTTCAATCCTAGCTACTATAACATCAATTTTGCCCCCATATGGGTTAGACTTCTAGATATCCTAGCCCACTTTTTCTATGAAGATGCCTTGCTTGGTCTTTCTAAGGTGATCGATGAGCTCATGGCTATCGACCCGGCCACCCGAGCAAGAACCTAGCTAACTCAAGCTCATATTTGCATGAATGTGAACTTGGAAAGTCAAATTCCAGACCACCTGAACATCATCTATGGTGAATTCAACTGGAAGTAGCCACTATTCTATGAAAACAAGCCAACTTTTTACCCTAAGTGCTAATCCCAGGGCCATCTTCAATCGTAGTTCCCCAAGCTTCAGATCTCGTCCCAATCAAAACCCGTCAGGGACTAGTCAAAGAAGATGCAGCATCAACCCTCGCCTATCTTATCGATGGCTAGGAAACCTATTTCTAGACCCCCTCTGAGCCTACTCAATCGTAAGGCAAGTACCTCTACTCCTCTAATCAATAAATTCAATCCTTTGCATAGTTCTATTATCAGTGAGGATTGTGAGGAAGGCGAGATCCTGACCGCCCCAATGACCATCCTCTCACCCCCTCAATATCCCCTGGTCTACCCCCCTACCACCCCCATCCATAATCCTTCCCCCATCCTCGGTGCCCCCTCTTCCCTGAGAATCCCTCAAGTTTCACCTCCTCTCTCTCCTCCTTTGTCCCCCCTCCTAGGCCCTGAAAACCCATCCTCTCCTATGTACTCAGACTCAGTCACTTTTGATGACGAAGTTGAGGACCAGTCATCCCCTAAGAAAATTAGTCCCATGATAACTCGGAGCTACCAAAAATCCATGATGGGTGTATGAGGCAAAAAAAATATAGGAAGACCCTCTGATTCAGACATAAGGAACAAGAATGTGGCTGAATATATAGCCAATGGAACCCATAGAACGCTATTTCAAGAAACAGCAAACAATTCCAAAGATGAAATTCGAATATCCAAACCCCCTACTCAGCAAGGAAAAGGGGGCAAGAGAATTTCCAAGAGTTTGAAATGAAAGTCCTCTCCTAGAACGCAAAAGGTCTAAATGAGACAGCCAAATATAGACTGGCTACAGCCATGAGGAGAGAACATAATCCAACCATTTTTCTCATTCAAGAAATAAATTTGGGTGATCAATGGTCCCCTAACATTGCTAGAAATATTTGGTGAAACTGCTATTTCATTCATTCCCTGGCTTCTGGGACGTCTGGAGGGCTCCTGTATCTCTAGAATCCTTCCAAGCTCTAGAGAAACCTTATTTTGGGCCATGATAGGGCAAGCAAAATCCTATTCTAGGATACTAAATCCCAAAATTCTTGGGTGATGTCAAATTTCTACGCCTCGAACACCTTTGTGGGCCAAGAAACCCTGTGGAAAATGCTCACTTCAATGAGTCAGGTCTTCGAAGGAAATCCCTGGATCCTTGCATGGGACTTCAATTCTCCTTTGCACCTCAAGGACAAAAAAGGAGGGAACAGCATCACTCACAGAGATAATGAATACCTAAGAAACTTCATTAATTCCAATGCTCTCATGGATGTCCATCTTCAGGGGTCCCTCTTCACTTGGAGCAATAGAATGAAGGGTACAAATATGATCCAAGAGCACCTAGATAGATTTTTACTTTCCTAGGAAGCCCTCCCAAAGATAGGCTCTAATCACAGTTCCCTCATACTAGAATAATATTCTAGACCATATTTCAATACCCCTTTTAGGTTTTAAGCAATGTGGATTCACCACAAGGATCTCAAGGGCTTGATACATTCATGGTAGAGTAAAAATTTCCCTAGGTATGCTATTAACTAGGTAACCCAAAAACTCAGGTTCATCAAAGGGAACTTGAAAAAGTAGAATAAGGAAACCTTCGGGAACATCTTCGAAGACAAATAGTAGGTCAAATCCCAAATCATCTAGATTGAGGAGTCCTTTCATAAAGGCGAAGGCAGTGACAGTATCAGGGATGAGGAGAGTGCCTTGTTGTCTGAGTACCACAACATCCTCACCAAGGAGAAAACTTTATGGTGCCAGAATTCAAGACAAATTTGGCTTAATGAAGGTGATTCCAATACCAAGTTCTTCCACATCTCAACCTTGAGGTATAGGAGTACCAATAAGATCAAAAGCTTTGTCTTGTAGGATGGAGTAGCCATTTTGGATATCCATGCAATCAGAGAAAAAATCATCAATCATTTTAGAAGCCTCCTAGGTTCTAGCTGGCCCCAAGCTCCTGAGGCCATGGAATCCCTCTTGGCCATCATCTCCCAAGAATCAAATGATTTTCTCCTCAGCCCCATATCCTAGGATGAATTTCACTAGGCCATATTTTCTATGAAGCCTGACAAAGCCCCTGGGTCAGACAGGTTCTCACCCAGGTTTTTCCAGACATTTTGGGATATCATGGGGTAGGATATTTCTAATGCCATTAGGGAAATGCAAATATCTAGGTCCATTCCCAAAGATGTGAATTCCACCTTCTTGGATCTCATGCCCAAAGAGCCCAATTCTCGATCCCTCTCTGATTATCGGCCCATCAGCCTATGCAATGTCATTTACAAAATCCTCACTAAAGCCTTGGCATCCAAGCTATCCAACATTCTTCCATCCATCATTGACCCATGTCAAGGGAGCATATTCAAAGTATACAATATTCTCAATGGGGTCATCACCATACATGAATTGATTCATTCATCCTAGGTTTCAGAAATAGTTGCCTTCTTCCTCAAGTTGGACATGAACAAGGCCTTTGATAGAGTCAACAGGAAATTCCTTAGCTAAATCCTTCTCAATTTTGGGTTCCATGAGTCCTAGGTAAGCCTGATCTACAACTATATTTCCTCTCCTTGGTTCTCTTTCATTGTAAATGGTTCTTCTACAGGTTACTTCTTGAGTTCTCGAGGCCTGAGGCAGGGTGACCCTCTATCCCCCATTCTGTTCATCATCTTGGTAGAGAGTTTGGGGAGAACTATCAAGGAGGTCTGCTCCTGTAGTCATCTTTTTGACATTAGGGTAGCATCCAGGCTTCCCCCCACAACTCACCAATAGTTTTTATATGACACGTTGATGGCTACTAAGGCTTTGATAACAGATGCCAAGGTGATCAAGGATATTCTCAATCGCTTTGAGGAAGTTGCTGGCCATAAAATAAATTACACTAAAAGCAAGTTGTTCTTCATCCATACCCCGACCAAAATATAGTGCAAGATCACCAGAATCCTAGGATGTTCCATTTTTGAGTTCCCAACCACTTACCTTGGGCTCCCCATGTTCCATGGCAGGGCCCATCCAACCATGTGGGCAAACGTAGTGGACAAGATCCATAAAAAGTTAGTTGGGTGGAAAGGGGCCCTGATCACCAGTGCAGGGAAGGAAAATTTGGTCAAACCCATATTTTAGAGCATCCCCACATATTTCATGTCTGTGTTCATAATATCGGCCTTGGTGGGAGAAGCCATTGAAAAAATTCAAAAGCAGTTCCTTTGGTCTATATCGAAGGCCCCAAGAAAGCTCCACCTAGTATCTTGGGATAAAGTTTGCTCCCCAAAATATCAAGCAGGTCTTGGTCTATGTCAAATCTCAATTACCAACCTAGCTCTCCTAGCCAAGTATGCTTGGAGAGTAGTGACTAAGGCCAATATTGAGTGGGTAAACATCATGAAAATAAAGTACCTTCAGCACCAGGCCTTCCTCCAATAACCTCCTCCATGCAACGGTTCCCATTTCTAGAAATCCATCACTCATACCCAGAACATCATCCTCGAAGGGTCTTCCTAGAAGTTGGGGAATGGGGCCAACATCAACTTCTGGGAATATACCTGGGTCGGGAATTCCCCCCTCATCAATAATTTGATTTTGATACCTACCAGGCATTTGACTAACAACAGATTTAGGCTCAGGGTTGCAGACTTTATTTCCTCTAGACCGAAAGCCTAGAAGTAGAAGAAGATCAATTTCAAAATAATAAATGGACCCATCAGGAAAGCCGTGAAAGGGAATCAGGAGATCTAGCGATCAACTTTCCTCCCCCGTGTCAATAGGAGAGATGAGCAGTGTTGGAAAGGCACCAATTATGGGAATTTTTTTATCAATACCGTGACCCAAATTATTGATAATATGGGTTCCTAGGGCACCCCCAGCTACAATAAGGTGGTCACTAACAAGGTGTGGATCAAATCCCTCATTACCAAAATCTCTCACTTTTGCTTGATGACCATCCACAAAAAAATTGATACTGCGAACAATCTCATGCAATGAGGGATCATGGTGTCGAATAGATGTTTCCTATGCATCCAGGCCTAGGAATATTTTCACCACATCTTGATGGATTACCCCTACTCCATAAGTGTTTTATCCCTAGACACCCAAAGCTTTCAGGTTAGCTGTACCTGGCCAAACTTTGTCAAGGAGTTCATTTTCCAATGGCCTAAGCCCTTCAAACATCTTAGGGTAAGCTTTTTGTGGGAAGTTCTCATCCATCACATATTATGGAAGCTTTGGTTGGAGTGCAACAGGTGAGTTTTCAGCAAAGGCCCTAGAACCCGTGAAGTTGTAGCTGCCAAAGCCCTTGCTTACGCTACCAAAAATTTTGGACTCATCCTGTGTCAGGCTAGCCCTGCTTTGAGGATTGAAGAATTGCTTTGTTCCACCATCAAGATTCCTCAAGATCATAGTAATTATCAAAAACCCAAAAAAGATAGATCTCAGGTCATTTGGGTCCCTCCCCCCAAGGTTGGCTTAAGGCTAACTTCGATGGTGCCTCCAAAGGGAACCCAGGCAAAGCGAGAGTAGGAAGGGTCTTTAGAGATCGTAGTGGTAAAATACTTAAGGCCTTTGTTGAAAATATGGGGTCCCATACCAACAAATTCATGGAAGCAAAGGCCCTCTGGAGATGTATTGGCATTTCCAAAAACCTGGCAGCCCCTTTCATCTTTTAAGGGGACTCAAAGATCATTTTCAAACTCATACAAATAAATACCAAGGGTGGGAAAAATATAGATAACATTATCTAGGAATGTCAGCTAGGCCTTTGCAACAATGAGCAATCCCAGATCAAGCATGTGTTCAGGGAGGCCAATCAAGTGGTCCACACCTTAGAAAATAGAGTAATCAAAGAGAGCTCCCTCACCATTTTGGAAGAAACATTCCCACGGAAGTCATTGAGAAATTCAACCTAGATAATGACAAAATATCAAACACTTAGCTCTATCGAAGCAGGAGGCTACCTCTTCTCTAACGTTGTTAGAATATTTTCAAAGTCTAATCATCAGTGGTAAAATTTTACTGGTGGTTCTAACCACCTAAAAGGTGTCTCTTTGACACCATCGGTCCTGTACCAAATCAAAGGTGGCTTTCACCACCATGTTTGGGTTTCAAATCCTAGTTTTGTGTTTGTGAACGCCTTATTTTTGCTTTATTTTATGGTGTTCTTCATGTTGGGTCTCGCCTTGAGTCCTAATTTATGTGTGGAGACTTTCGGGTATTTTTTTCATATGTTTTGCCTCCATTATTATCCCACTCGCTCGTGCCCTAACCAATTGGGTAGTCAGATGTTGTCTTATCACATGATCCATACTACCATGATCGACCATGTCCACCTTCTTTCCTCCACGGCTATCTCAGCTGAACTTTCCCCCTCTCTGCTCATTGTCTCCACACTTGTGCTATGTCATTGCCATACCTCCTCCATCGTTGCTCATGTGTCCTACCTTGTGTGGAAGTCTCTATCCATCGCCCTCATTATTTCCCACTGCTTTTCCTCAAACCATAATGCCTATGATTGTGTTTCTTCCCCTACTCAATTTATCCCCATATCCATGGCCTTGTTTGAACCAGCCACTCTTAAAATCAACCCAGACATAGTGGGCAATCTTGCCCTCAAAATTTTTATGGATTTTTTCAAGATGTTTGAGGGATCGAACGAGGATGTGACCAGGGATTTCGTCAATTAATGGAAATATGATGAAGTCTACACATAGGCATTTCATTTTGTAGTCACCCCTCAGTCCATAACCCAGGTAACTGGTTTATTCTTCTCAAGTAGAATAGTCCGCAGATACAGACATAATTTTAAAGATGAAATTGATCAATTCCCTAAAAAATGGGTAGCCCTCCTCTACAAGGGCAAAGGGATTGACTAGACCTCGCTCCCTAGGCCCTAGGATGCTGCCATAGTCCCTGTCCTCCAGTACATTACTATGGACAACCCCGTTAAGCCCCTTAGGGATTATAGTCTGGATTTTGTGAATCATCTTCATGATATTTGCCCGATTAATGTTCCCAATTTTCTGTTTCACTCCATATCCATCTTGGTCTCTAGCTTTAGGGAATTCCAAAACCCCAAGCCCCCTAGGCACCAAGGCCTCTTCCTCATTCTCTATAAGCATGCCCTCAGCCATAGGCCCTCTAGCAGTTTAAGTATGTCAAAACCTCTTTCCCCCTCTAAGCTGGTCCAAGAAGGAGGTTCATCGTCAACTCAATCTCTGAGTTTGTCCTTTTGGGAGTCCAATCCACCCCCTCATTCCTCTTCCCCAGCCCATGCATCAATATTTTCCCAGCCTGATCTTATCTCCCCTCCCCAGAAGAACGAGCCAAGCTCTAATTAGGAGCAGAAACTCTTTGTTCACAAAAGAGCTCACCCCAAGCAGAAAGTCATTAGACCTAAGTAGAAAATGCAGATTTCCAGGTGGTTGGTGGTGGCAAAAATTGAGGTTACCCTTGAGTTCCAGAACCTGTCTAGTGGTGAGGAGAAAGACCAGCAAGAAGAATGATATGGGGTTCACAGCTAGGAATGGGATGTCCATAGCATTCTTCGTAATGTGGCTATCAATCGATTATTGAAGTCTATCGATTAGTACCTATCATCATCCAACATCCTCAAAGAAGGAATCGGCCTCATGCACAGAGCTACCAAAGATCTCCATAAAATCCCAGGCATGTTGGAGACTCTCCTTCAAGAGTGCAGAGCCCACGGGCCTAGGAACTGAACCTTAGGTTGGGACTGATGTTGTCTGTTGTTTCTGTTGATGTTTAGTGTGTTAGGGTCAGTTTGTTTTAGTTTAGCTCAATTGTTATTTTTTGTTGGTTTTCTACTGCGGTGCTGATTTTTTTGTCCTGCATTATGAATGCATATGAACTATTGTAAATTGGTGTTTTTGGCCTACATTTTGAATGCATATGATCTTCTTGTAAATAGGGGCAGGTCCCTTCAACCCGTAAGTAAATAAATTTTACTTTACCTACCAAAAAAAATTATATCTTCAAATATAAAACAAGATAGCATTCACAAGGGATTAGAACCTGCAGCAAAGAAAGGATAAATTAAACATAATATAAGTAATGGAGAAATATCAAATCCTTACTATCTACTATAAAATAATAAGTCAGTATATTAGAACAAGTAATAGAAGTATCATACTATCCAAAAGGTAAAATTTTTGGCACAAATTAAAATCTTGGAGTCATCAAAGAAGAAACCACCAAGCATAGAGTCTATTTAGTTTGAAAAAAAGTGCAGCAAAGTGAAAACAAACTAGTCATGAATAAGGGATCCCAAACATTGCTAAAGAAAAGGTTGAAGCTACCAAGAGGAGTGTTTCTCAAGGAAGAGCCATCAAATACAAGGAGGAGCCACCAAGATTAAGAGAAAGTGTTACTATGAAGGAGTTTTACAGAATTTAGAAACTATGCATCATTTGGATTATCCAAATAGTTGTTTGCATTTGCACCATGAAAGAGTCATTTGAAGGAAAGTAAAAAATAAATATATAAAAGTAAAGCTAAGAACCCCAACATTGGAAGGTGAATGGACCAGTAGCCAAGTGTAGAAGAACCACCAATCTCAAGAGGAAGCACCACCATCTTGAAGGAGGAGCCACCATTCTAGAGAAGAGCCACCATATTTGGACAAAGAGGAAGATAGAGCACCATAGAATAAAGCATTACTCAAGGAAATTTGTAACATTGGAGAGTAGAATTTGAGCATTAAAATCAAGAAGCCACCAAAGCCAAAAGTAAACAACATTACAAAGGATTGGAGGACATAAAAAAAAGGAGCAGTTGATAGAAATTCTAATACCATTTTCTATTAGAAATATTAGGAGCATTTGGTGCCAAGTGTAAATGAGAATATAACATTACTAAGCAAGAAGGAGCCTTATCAAGCAAGGGAAAATTTTACATAGGAAATAAGGAGCATTATCAAGCAAGATAATCGATAAGTATTACATAGAAGAGAGATGCCACCACCTGGAAGAAAACAAAGAAGTGTTACCAATGAAGATAATAAAGGTTACATAGAAGATAAGCACCACTTGGAAGGACATAACATAAGAGAAGTAAAGAGATACTTAGACAAGTGTCACATTGTATAAAGTAACTCCAAAAAAATGAAATGGTTTTTTTGCATGACAGACAAGTCATACAATCCATTCATGAGATAAGAACATAAGGCAAGTGAGTAGAGCACACAACATAGCTAAATATTAGTGAAACCATACAACATTAGTAGGATAGTAAATGTCTTATAAGACACTAAAAAGAGTATTAAATGTTGTAAGAAAGGTGTCATATTGAATTGAAAATAGTGAAGTGGAAAATGCCTTAATGAAAGTGCAAGTTGCAGAATAGAGAAGTCAAGGAGAAGCAAACCTCATACACAGTGCACAATAATCAAAAAGCTACTAAAAGCATTTAAATTAACTTGTATTTTTATAAATGTAAAGAAGAAATAAGGAATATTAATGCTAAAGCTAAACTTATTTAATCTTTATGCTTGAGATTAATTAAATAAATAGAGGTATAAGGAATTTCTTTCATATATTATAAACTTAGATGCATTATTGAAATATTTGAAATAATTTTGGAAGAAAGAAATATTTAATTGGAAAGCATTTGGAATTACTTTATTCAAGAATAAGAAATATTCTAAAATAACTTAATTTAAAGGAATAAGGAATTCTACATAGAAAATTGATATATTAAATTTGCAAATATTCATATTTTCTAAATTTCTAATTAGGGAGTTATAAGGAGTTCAAAACCCACATATATTATTTAAATTTACAAACTATATTATTGATAATTGAAAGATACAAGAAATAAAAACATAGAGCTATTGAAAAGCTGGAAAAATACATTGGAATTAGTCTCTTTCTCAAATTAATGAGACATGGAATCCAACTCTAAAGTCATGAAGATAGAAAATTGCATCAATTGAAAGTGCACCAAAAATATCTTCAGATTTCTATTCATTGATAGAGATAGATAAGGTGAATAATAGAAGTTGAACATTAGGGAGATAAAAGAGATTCAACTCAAAGAAAAAACTAAGAAATCTATGTAATTTATCAAGAATATATTATATTCAAAACACTTGGGAGATACAAGGTCTCCTACAAATTTAGAATTGAAAAGAATATATCTAATTTTATCCTATACTCAAATTCAAATTTGGACAAAAATTCTCAAAATTAGGTAGTCATAAGTTAGTCAACCTCAAAGGTTTAGAGATTTTAAATTCTACCAATTTTTTTTTTTAAATCAATGAGTTACAAGAAATATTATTTTAAAAATAACTATAGAAAATATTATTAAGTATACATGATTCAAGTAATAAAAATGGTTTAGAGATATACTTGATTCTAGAAATGATAATAGGAAAAATACAATTAGAAGAAAAGAACCAATACGGCTTCGAAAGAATTATGAGAACTCACAAACTAATAGTTTGACAAAAGTAGATTCTATAAATACATATTTTAATGACATGATGAAAGGAATTTATGACAACTATATTAATGGAGATATTGTAAATAAAATAAAAAACCATACTCAAAAGGTAGAAGAGAATATTTATCAAAAAGACATCCTACAAATATTTAAAAGTTGTAAAGGTAGAGTAGCTTCAATTGTACACAAATGGTTTTACCATTTTATTAAGGAAATGGATGAACTTGATTTTCCAAAGACAAGCAACAAATGAGTAGGGATATCTTCACAATCTACTTATTTTAACAAGATAGGTCAGGAGAAAACAAATTGTTGGACTTTCCATCCATGTAAATATTGTGGAGAAAAATCCCACTCATCTTTTTTCTGTTACTATAAATATATATACTATAGAAGATTTGAATAAATATTGATATTTAGATTAGATTATCTTTTTCAGGTCCTAATTTTTGAAGCATCTACTAATAATGATTTCAAGTTTTATGTTTTCAAAAAACAAGAAGAAAGGGCATCCAACCAACAAAAGAAGATAATTGGATCAATTCTGATCCACTTAGGACTTGCAATACAATGAGATCCCTTGCTCATTAAATATACTTGAATAAATTTAGGAACAAAAATATTATCAACCACTTTGAAATACAAAGAAGCAGTACAATGAAAAAGACAAGAAAATATACCATGAACTCCAAGAATAAAATGAAGACTGAACCAATAGAAGGATAGGAATCACATCAATTTGAACATATAAAATATGAAGATCCATATTGAATACCAAAGTCTTCAATAACCAAATAATGTAATACAAGGGGATGTTGGAATATTATATTATTTAGTACATGCTAATGTACCATCATGGGTACATATTTATAGTAAGATTTTGTCATAGATTAGGATTTGAGTATCTACTCTATGCAATGTAATAAATGCACAAGTGTTAGAATGTGCAAAGTACTTGATTATGTAAATGTGCATGTAATCCATGTGTACATGATTCATAGAATAGGAATAGGAAGAGTCATAGGTAGGTGAAATGCCAAGATAAACATATCATTATATATAGGCCATTTTTAGATAAGATAAAGAGAGGAAATAAAGCATAAGTGAGAGTAGAGTAGAATACAAGTTAGATACAATGTAGACATTTTATAAATCATGGAGCTTTTGAGATCTCCACATTTTGTATGAAGATCATATTTTCATGAGTTTTCATTAATGGTAGTTTTATGAGTTATTACAAAATTTTCTTATGAGTTTCTCCTACTTAGTATATTAACATTAGCATATATTTAATATTGCATGCTCATTTTAGTTCTTGTGGTTGCATTCTTTAAATATATAGCATAAAAATATAATACCTCCTTCATTTTCATCTTCATCATAACAAAGCTTTCATCCAACCCTCAAGAATTATATCTCAATCTTCTTTAGCCTTGAATGTAGTTTTGGATTAAGTGTATTCCATTTTATAATACTCACAAATGTTTGAATTTTTGAAATCTTGGACTTACCCTTAGGCACATGAGTCTTAGATTCCATTGGATTGAAGTCTTTTGGATGAGATTTTGTATAAGAAAGATATCCACAATTCTTCATGCCATTCATAATAGATTACAAGCTTTAAAAGACCTTCAAGAGACATGGGTTGTGGTTCTTTGACAACCATAACATTCACATAATACATTAATCCAACTATATAAAAAGGAGGAGAAATATTGGAATTAATGAATTTGGCATACTCTTCATCACTCTTTACCTTACCTCATTCCATAGTTAGATCAACTATTAGATATTTTAAGTGAGATATGTAGTCTTTGATGCTACTAAAATTTGATATTTTGATATTGGAGAGCTTTGTCTCTGTTTTTTTAACTACGCTAGCACTTACTTTTTTATAGAGATCTTTCAAATTAGTCCATACATCAATAGTATCAGTCTTCTCTCTAACGTGGAAAATTCCATCTTGTTCCACTAACATTAAGAATAATCCAAAATATTCCTCCCTTATCTTATTGGGTTCATGATTATTGAGACCTTTTGATTCATTATTGAAGATGAACCAAATATTTTTACTTCTAAGTAGTCCTACCATTTGAATTTACCAAGTACTATGCATTTCCCATTAAGACAAGTAAAACACCTAAGGAATCCATTTTGCATAAAAAACACTAAATAGGTCTATAAAAGTCTATAAAATAATGTCACCACTGCATAGAGCTTGGAAAATCATGCAATCTAGAGAAATAGGGCTCCAAATGATTTTGTATGCAAAATTTATGGCCTTTAGAATATTTTATTAAATTAGCACTTAAATTAGTTAGAAATCAAATGCCAAACCTTTAAAAAATTGTTGAATCAAGAGTTGCCACTTGGCACCATTGGATTGGATTCTACATTCTTCTATTTATGAATCAAAATTTTACACTTGATTATATATATATATATATATATATAACTAAAATATTTGATTAATTTAGCACTAAAATAAGCAATAAATAAAATGTCAAACCTTAAAAAAAAAACTTTGAATACTACTAAGGGTGAAATATGAAAGGGGTTCATAGGATTACATGAACATGCTCGTAGGATTACATAAATGAGAAATACCCATAGGCTTTACATAATCACGTGCATATAAGCTATATAAATGGCACTCATAAGCACCATATCACACATTTGACATTGGCCTAAATAAGATCAAATTACACATATTTCAACGCCCCCATTATCTTAGTTGAGAGATACAAGGAGATAAGGCATTAGGTGTAACATCTCCTCCCAATAATGGATGCTCTATTGGGTCTCTATTGTTTCTCCTTTGTCCTCATCTTCATCACCAAAAATATTGTATATAACCCTCAATAATTATGTCTCAATCTTCTTCAACCTCATAATGTAATTTTAGATGGAGTGTCCTTCCATTTTATAATACTTATAAATGTTTAAACTTTTTGAAATCTTAGAATTACCCTTGAGAACTTGAGCATTAGATTCCATTGGCTTGAAGTCTTTTGGATGAGCTTGTGTATGAGAAATATCTCCACAATTATTCATTATCATTATTAATGGATTAGAAGCTTGAAAATACCTTCAATAGAGATGGGTTTTGGTTTTTTAAAAGTCATAGCATTCACATAAAGAACCAATCCTACTATATAATAAAAGAGGAGAAATATTGGAAGTAATAGATTTGATATACTCTTCATCACTCTTTACCTTACCTTCTATCATAGTTATATAATTTTTTAGAGCTTTGAAGTGAGATATGTAGTTTTTGATGCTACTAAAATATGAGATTTTAAAATAAGAGAGCTATGTCTCTATTCTATTAGCTCCACTAGCACTTGCTTTTCTATAGAAATATTTAAAAGTAATCCATACATCAATATGATTAGTCTTCTTTATAATATGGAAAAATACATCTAGTTCCACTAATATGAATAATATTCCAAGAGCTTCCTCCTTTCTCTTATTAATTTCATGAATATTAAGACCTTCTATTGATTCATTATTGAGGATGAACTAGATATTTTTACTTTTGATTAATCTTGTCATTTGAATTGACCAAGTATTATAATTTTTCCCATTGAGGAAAGTAACATACCTTAATAAATCCATTGTAGGGAATGTAACATACCCTAAATAGATCTATAACAGGCACATAAACTAATTTTACCATTGCATAGAGCTTAAAAAATTGTGTAATCTACAAAAAATGAGATTTAAACACTTTTGTATGCAAAAGTTATGGCCTCTATAATATTCAGTTAAAGTTGCACTCAAATTAGAAAGAAATCAAATTCCAAACCTTAAAAAAATTCATTGAATCAAGATTTTTCATTGGATTGGATTTTGTGTTCTTCTATAGGTGAATCAAAATATGACACTTACTATATGTTATTTGATGGGTTAGTTGACTATATATATATATATATATATATATATATATATATATATATCTTTATTTGTGGAAAACATCCAAAAAGGGATGCCACTTTTGGGTAAGACCCAAGGAGGCACAGGTATATATGTATATGTGTATATATATATACATATATATGTGTGTGTGTGTATATATGTATATATATGTATATATGCACATATATATATATACATGTACATATATAAATGTAAACATATATATATATATATATATATATATATATATATATATATATATATATATATATATATATATATATATATATAAACATATATATATATATATATATATATATATATATATGCATTTTTTTATTCAATTGAGCTTGAAATTGGGACTCACTATGGACAAGCAAGGATACCATACAACATGCCATGTGCACACGATGAAGCTAATATAAAATAAATGTGATATGTGCAACCAATGTATAATTTTACATGATAAACTCTTCAATATCCTGACTATTGCTCTCCTCAAACACCTAGTAGATGAAACCTTTCACATGACTCACATCATGAAAAAAATATTATGATTACATGACTCTTCACTTTACATATTGACACATCTTTATGACTCTTCACTACCATACTTGACACCTTGCATTCTCACAAGTCACACTTTCACAACTTAAATTCTTAGATTTGCACACTTTATTACAAACACTTAATTCTCTTCACATTTTGGAACATACATTAGAAAAATATAAAACACACTCCCTAAACTAATATTTATAATAGTATCCATGGTACTTCAATATACCAAATAATGTAATATCTCCAACACCCCTTGTATTACATTATTTGGTGTGAAGACTTTTAGTCTTTAATATTCTATCTTATTTTGTTCATTTTATTCAATCTTTGTTTTTGCCTTTAACTATAGTATTGATGTTGGCAGTACAATTTTATGTGATTCAAATTATTTCAATAGTTACTTTTACAATAATTTTTTTGAGTATATCATCTAATGCTATCATTAAGATCCTTTTTATAGTGTTGCATACATGAACACCATTTCCTTTGTACCAACAATTTTTATGGGTATGATTATGAATCCCATAATTTTGACAATGAACATGATCCTGTCAATCTTTAGCCTTAAGTTCATACTCATTGCAATGTTTACATATTCGAGTGCAATTTGATTTTGGATAGAATTTGGAAGGAAAATAAAACTTATTTATTGATTTTATAACTCTGCTTGATGTCACTATTGTTTCATAATTTGATTTTTATTTATTATGAGCATAATTAAACAATATTTCATGCATTTTTTAATAATCATAAGAACAACACTTTCTGCTTCACTTTCAATAAATTCTATATGCTCCATTATTTCTTGTGTTCTACAACTCTTGGAAGCCTTCCATTTTTCTTGGATATTTGGTTTTTCTTGTTTTGTATCTATGATGTAAGTACCGTTAAGTTAATAAATCAATCAGTTCTTTACTCTTCACTTCTCTCTCTTCTCATAACCCCCCAAAAATTAATTTCAAATTTTTCCTCTTATTTAATCACTTAATTTTTCAAATCTCCTCTAAATTTAATTTATCAAATTTCAAATCATTCATCAATATTCAATATCAATTCAATTTTTCCTTTTATCTCCCAAAATTTCAATTTCAATTTCACAATTATTCTTTCAATATTAATCAATCAATCTTCAAATTTAATTTCACCATTCATTCATTCAATTTCATATTCATTCATTCAATTCACTTTTAAAATTTCACATTTAAATTTCAATTTAATCCACACTCCAATTAATTCAAACTTTAATGCAAATTTCATTTGTTTTGTTTTCTTACGTCTCCCATTCATTAATTAATTTCCTTGAATTAATTCTTTAATAAAAAATAAATGATTTGTTTCCATTAATAATTCCTTTCCTCTTAACTCCCCAAAGTTAACTTTATAAGTATAAAATTCTAAAATTAGTATCAAACCTTCTAAATCCAAATATATTAAATCATGCATGCTCAAAACTATGCTTAACTCTAAAAATCAGGGTTTACCTTGTGCACATGTGGTAGTCTAATTTGAGCAATATTTTATCTTCACTTAGGTATATCTCTAAATTGTCCTCTTTTTTAGTTGCTACTATAGTAAGCATTGCACTTTCTCCTCTCTTCTCTCTAACTTGAGCTAATAAATTAGACACATGTAGTTCTTTCATACTTAGGTTTATTTATCCTCCAAACATAGTCCTTTCATCTCCTTTGATATAATACTGTCTTTATAGGTGCTTCCCCTTCTTTGACATAGTCCATGGATTCTTCATATTTGTTTGAATTTTGTTCAATTTTCTTCAATGTAACTCCTCTCACATCATTGTCTTTAGCACTAACTCCTTTCATGTCCTCATACTCTATAGTAGATATATCCAATAAAAAAAAACCAAAACATATCCTCATGGACAAACAAACTCGTTCTACACTACTCTTAATTCTTTTCTAGCACCTTCAATATTCCAACATCCATTTTTTAGTAATTATTTACTTCTTTCTTTGCATGTCCTGTGAAGTCATACACTCTTCAGTAACTCCTTTAACAATCATCCAGTCACAATATTTCTAAAATATTTTCCTTCATTCTCTTTAATCTTCTATCAATTATTTTAGTAAAATTTTTATATTTTATACCTGCAATGTAGAAAACATAATAAAAGAGAACAAAACAACAACACAAGTAACACAAATATTTTACATGGAAACCTACAATGTGCAGGAAAACCATGGGGTAATGGCAACTTCTTATTTTTATTTATTTCAGAAAACTTTACATTCTCAAATTCATACACATCCAAGGGATCATTCCCCTTTTATAGAGTAGAAAAGGAAGACATCAAAACTATTCATTTCCTCTCCCAAAGGAAGCCTTCGAAAAACTATTCATTTCCACTCCCAAGGAAAAGCATCTAAAAATGTTTGTCTTCCACATCCATATATCTAACACAAACTTTTGCCTAGAGGTTTGACCTAGATGTCTAGCCTAGACATCTAGCAACCTATATTTCTTGCCTAGATGTCTAGTAGTGCTACCTAGATGTCTAGCACTGTTGCCTAGACATATAGAAGCCTAGATTTTAGTTTCCTAGATGTCTAGAACTATTGCTTAGATGTCTAGTAGACTAAACATATGCTACCTAGACATCTAGAAATGCTACCTAGATGTATATTTCCTATGCATATATCATTTCTACCTAGATGTCTAGCACTACTGCCTATATATCTAGTAGCCTAAACATCTACTACCTAGACATCTAGCAGTGCTACCTAGACTTCTAGCACTACGACCTAGATTTCTAGCAACATAGACATTTGCTACCTAGATGTCTAGTAGTTCTGCCTAGACATCTAAGACTATTGCCTATATGTCTAATGCCCAGACATCTAGCACTACTACCTAGACATCTAGTAGTAGCCTCTATTGGCTAAAACCCTGCATAGTGACTTCACCTCTTAACATTATCCCACTTGAAGTTATTATATAGAAATTCTTTTTACCAATGTTTTTAATCTAGTGCCAATTACCCAATGCTACCCTTGTTATATTTTTAGCAAACCCAGAGAATTTATGCACCACTTAAACTTATCTGTCTTGACAAAATTTGTAAGCATCTATGCAGGATTCATTTTAGTGTCATTTTTTTGTAATAGGATCCTACCTTTTTCCACTACATTTATTATAAAATGGTACTTGACATCAATGTATTTTGTGCAATCATGGAATTTTGGGTTCTTCACTAGTTGAATAGCACTTTGGCTATCAAAAAGCAATGTAATTTTCTCCTACATTAGCTTGAATTAACCCAACAGTCACTCTAGCCAAATTACCTCTTTGCTGGTCTACGTTACTGCAATATATTTTGCTTCATTGGTTTATAAATACACCATAGAATACAACTTAGAAGCCCAAATCATAGCTTCACAAGAAAGAGTGAAAGCATATCCTATAGTGGACTTTCTCCCATCTCTATCTCCACCATAATCTGAATCCACAAAACCATTAACTTGCAAATTTTTCAATCCATAGTAAATAGTAGCATCTAAAGTACCTCTTAAATATCTAAATATCCACTTCACCACATTTAAATGCTCCTTACCAGGATTTGACATGTATTTGCTAACTACTCCCACTACTTGGGTAATATTCGATCTATTTCTCACCATGGCATACATAAGGCTTCCTACTGTCGATGAATATGGTACATGAGACATGTTTGTCTTATATGTTTTTGTTCTAGGACACTGATTGGAAGATAATTTTAAGTTTGAAAGAAGTGGGTTACTAATTGGTTTTGCATTCTGCATATTGAAGCACTGCAGAATATTTTCCACATATGAATTTTAACTTAACAAAATATTTCTTCCTTTTCTATCTTTGTGTATCTTCATCCCCAAAATTTGGTTTGCTACTCCTAAATATTTCATTTCAAATGTCCCATCCAACTAAGCCTATAATATTAGGGCCATCATAAAATAGCTTATAGTATCCACAATTGTCAACTTCACTCTTTCTAAAACCTTCTCTTCATTAAGGTGTCAAATATCTTGTACCACATCCTTGGTTCCTATTTCAACCCATAGAGTGATTTATTTAGTCTACAAATCAAATGCTCTTTGGCTATTTCTTCATGGCTCTCAGGATAATCCATATAAGTCTCCTCCTTGATATCACCATCCGGGAAAGCAATATTTACATCAGAATACTCCAGTTCTAATTCCTATGTTGCTACAAGAACAAGTAAAACTCTAATAGTAGTCATCTTCACAATTGGAGATAAAATTTTATTGAATTATATGCCTAAATTTTGCACATAGCCTTTTGCCACAAAGTGATATTTATAGCATTCCAACAACCCATCATTGTTCTTGCTTACTTTGTAAACCCACTTCTTTCCAACAACTTTTCTTTCAGATGGGAGATCCACAAGTTCCTATGTTTTATTCTTGTGAAGTACCTCAATTTTCTACTCCATGGATTTCCTTCACCTTTTTGTATTCTTATACTCTCTATCTTTCTAAAATGAACTAGGCTCACAATCATTAGTTAACAAAGCAAAAGAGGATTGATAAACTTGAGAAAACCTTTTTGAAGACTTATGTGGATGTGTAGATCTTCTAACCCAATGATATATTTATTGTGGTTCTTGGTCTTGTGACCATTGTGGCTGCTCTATTGTTTCTCCTCATTGTTCTACTTGTTCTACATGTTGATCAAAAACTTTAGCATGTTGATTTTCATATTCATTTTCATTCATATCTACTTCAATTGGTACAACATTAGGAGTTTGTTATACCTCCTTCCTTTACATAGATTTTTCATAAATAATTACATCTCAACTAACAATCACCTTGTGGGTAGTAGGATCCCACAGTCTATACCCCTTAATTGTATCTCCATAGCTATGAAAAAACACATTTTCTTGACTTTGGGTCAAGTTTGGATCTTTTTTAATTAGGCACATGGACACACACATACACAAATGAGAGTAATCACCTAGCTTACAACACTAAACCTCCTATGGAATCTATCCATCCAATGCAGTTGTGGGTGACCTGTTAATAATATAAACAATTATATTAACGACCTCTACCCATAACATTTTATCCAACATGGTTGTGCTAAGCATGTTTCTTGCACGTTCCATGATTGTGCAATTCATCCACTCAACCACAAAATTTTGTTGTGGAGTATATGGTACAGTCTTCTAGTGCTTAATTCCTTTCTATGTACAAAATTTATCAAAGTCCTTGGAGCAATATTCACCCTCATTATCTGACCTGAGATATAAAATTGACTTTCCTAAACTCTTCTCTACCCATGCTTTGAAATCTTTAAATTTTTGTAAAGCTTCCTATTTCTTCTTCAAAAAATAAACCCACACTCTCCTAGAATAATCATATATAAAATTCAAAAAATAGATGGCACCATTTAAGGACTAAATGGGATAGTCCATATATCTGAATGTATAAGTTACATAAAGTCAGAACTCTTATGAGGGCTTGTTGTATACTGAACCCTATTTTGTTTACCAAAAATATAGTTCTCACACAAGTCTAATTTGCAAGACTTAATACCAAAAAGCATACCTCTATCATGTAGAATTTTTAGACCTTTTTCACTCATGTGGCCTAGGCATTGATGCCATAGCATTACGACATATTGAATAGAAGTTGTTGCTACTGCATGGTTTATCACTGTATCACTACATAAATGATATAGGGTCCCATAAGATTCTCCTTTTGCTAATACAAGAGCTCTTATGGTAATTTTGTAGTAGTTGTTACCAACAATTATAGAATACCCTAGCTTATCCATTATCTTGATTTGAGAGCAAATTGGGCACATGTTGCACATCACATAACATCCTTTCTCTATAATCATCCAAATTTTTTCCTATGTCCCCTCTTCCCATAATTTCTAAATGATGATCATCACCCAAGTAGACCATTCCACCATAGTACGATTGATATTTTTCAAACTAGTATTTTTGGGGAGACATGTGGGAAGATGCACCTAAGTACAAAATCCAATTATATAAAATAGATCTACTATTACTAATATAGAAGGATTCACATGTTATTGTCTCTCCTAAATCTATTGTACTGGACTCAGCTGGTGGATGATTTTGCTTTTCATCATTTTTTAATTTTCAACAGTCCTTTGAGTGCCCTCGATTCCCACAATGCTAACACTTCCCTTTCTACTTACATCCTTTAGATTTAGATCTGGACTGTGATCTACCTTGTTTACTCATCTCAAAATATCGACATCTCAAAAATAGGGCTTCATTGGTTGAGGGTTCTAAAGATATTTTTTGACTCAACTCTTCTACCAACAAAGTGACTACCACATCATCAAAATTTAGAGCTCCTCATGTTACATTACTAATGGTCATAACCATATAATCCTAGGTGTTTGGTAGTGAATAAAGTAGGGTGAAAGCTCTATCCTCACCCTCCATGTTCATACTGAATATAACCAGTTTACTAATAAGATTATTAAACTCATTCAAAGGATCCAATGTAGATGTTTTTTCCTTCATCCTCAAGCTATAAAGTTACTTTTTCAAAAAACCTTACTTGTTGCTGATTTTGTTTCATATAACTTTTCAAGCTTTTGCCAAAGGGATTTCATGATCTTGTCTTTAGCTACATTGAACAAGATAGAGTCTACTACGCAAAGATAGATTGTAGAGACCGCTTTTCTATATAGCATTGCCCACTCCTCATATTTCATGCTACTTGGTTTACTCGTGATCCCTTTCAAGGCTAGATCTTGGTTATTCTTAACCAACAAACCTTCCACCTTCATATTTCATAAATCAATGCTTTTGCCATCAAATTTCTCAATATCAAACTTGGTTATACCTCCTATCATTGTTTCAGATCCCACTAGTATAAAACCTTAGGCTCTGATACTAGATGTTAGTAAAATTTTCATATTTTATACCTACAATGTAGAAAACACAATAACAAATAACAAAATAGCAACATAAATAACATAGATATTTTATGTGGAAACTTGTAATGTATAGGAAAACCATGGGATAATAGCAACTTCTTATTTTTATTTATTTTAGTAAACTTTACATTCTCAACTTCATACACATCCAAGGGATCTTTCCCATTTTATAGATAAGAAAAGGAAGACATTGAAACTATTCATTTCCTCTCCCAGTGGAAGCCTTTGAAAAACTATTCATTTTTACTCCCAAGGAAAAGCATCTGAAATTGTTCATCTTCTACATCCAGACATTAGGCACAAACTGTTGCCTAGATGTCTAACCTAGATGTCTACTGCCTAGATGTCTGCCCTAGATGTCTAGCAGCCTAGATTTCTAGCCTAGATGTCTAGCCTGGATGTTTGTTGCCTAGACATCTAGAAGAATATAGGTCTAGCACTACTATTTATATGTCTATTAGTTTAGATGTCTAACACTACTACCTAGATATCTAACAACCTATATGTCTACTACGTAGATGTATAGAAACCTAGATGTTTGTTGCCTAGATGTCTAGCAGTGTTGCCTAGATGTCTAGTAGCCTAGATGTGTGTTGTCTAGACATATAGTAGCCTAGACATCTACTACCTAGAAATCTAGCTCTATTGCCTAGACATATAGTACTTATGCCTAGACATTTTTTTCCTAGACATCTAGCAGTGTTGCCTAGACATCTAGAAGTATTTCCTAGATGTATAGCACTACTTTATAGATGTCTAACAACCTAGATATATGTTTCCTAGACATATAGCAATGCTACCTAGACGTCTAGTAGTAGCCTCTACTGGCTAAAACCCTGCATAGTAACTTCAAATCCTAAAAAATTCATCCATCATCTTCTCCACAGTTCAATATCTTCACTCTTCTTTCAATATTTTACTTTTTCCTTCTATCAATTTTTTTCTTTAGTAATATTCTTCTCTCTTCCTCCTTTATCACATTCTTATAAGCACAACTATGAGACAATATAGCTTTGATACCAATGTTGGAAGTTCTACTAGATTATCTCACAAGTAAATTTCTCTAAGATAAAATTTAAATCATGACATTACATTCAAAAATAACTCTAATATCCCAAAAAATAAAGCTTTATGGATAGTGAAATAAATACATTAAACTTTACTACATTGCATGGAGCTTTATCTCCAATATATAATTTTACATGATAAACTTTTCAATATCCTAACTATTTCTCTCCTCAAACTTTCAAGATATTCAACATTTCGCATGCCTCACATTATGAAAAACTCTCATGATTACATGAATCTTCACTTTACATCTTGACACATATTTATAACTCTTCACTGTCTCTCTTGATACCTTGCACTCTCACAAGTCATACTTGCACACTCTATTACATAATACATAATAATGTCCATACTTTGACACGTACACTCGAAATATAAAACATACTTCCTTAATTAATATTTACAATAATACCCATGGTACTTAAATATAATAAATAATTTAATATCTATAATAATGTCCATATTTACCATAATGACTACAACTAGTACCTATCTCAAACTCATTAGTATTCTCTTTCATAAACTCATTGTCATTTACTCTTCTTGTAAATCCAAGGACTTCCATTGTTTGTCTATATTTCCCAAATTTGTTCCATTATTTCCAATTTTTATTTATAGTTTTGAACCAATACCTTTAATATATTTTTTAGAAATACAAAAATCATCATAACACTATTTTCTAATACCAATTGAATATCATTAAACATCATAATAATATTCATAACTTATACTAATAGATTTCGAATACCTTAGACCACCATAACTATCAATATCTAAATATTCATCAATACAACTTAGACTATCACTATCCCTATCACTATATGTATCCTTAAACTATCATTAACACATCTAGAGTTTTCCTTGTTTCCATCAACAATTCAAACAATTTATGCCTCATTTTTACAAACACTTTTTTCATATTTGATACAAACATCAACACAAATATTTTTTATACAAATATTCTCATGAACAATGCTTAAATCACTAGTGTTACATGCTTTATCTATTTTCTATACTAGGTATCTAGTGTCACATTGTACATGTACCATCTTGGGTTTCAAATCACACCCCATATTTATCCTCTAAAATATTTCATATGTGTCACAATTTGCATATTTCATCATGAACATATTTTTCAATTTATTTATTAAATTTTCTTGTTTTTGACATTGTTTTTGTAGATCATCAAGAGTTGAAAGAACCATATGTAATGTACTTATATATACTTTCACTTATTTTGAATATTCCTTATCATTATTTGAACTATTTTTTGATACCATATAGTCTTGATCTATTTATTTTACCATGAGAACCTTTTTTACAATTTTAAAATGCAATTCTTTATAAGTAATGTTTCATTGATGATTTAAATTTATTTGGTATTGCACTTGGAATTGATATTGTTCTCATAGTACTAGATAATTTAATTGTTTTTGAGAAAGTATTATATATATATATATATATATATGCAGATTTTGAAAAACTCATAGGCTTCAAGCTCTATTTGTGTTCTAAGAAAATATTTTTTTATTGATTGGAGGAAGGATTTTTGAAAAGGTTCCCAAAATTTTATAAAAGGATACGATATTTGAAGAGGATATTACAAGAAAAGCTCCCAAATGGAATAATAGCAGTAGAAGAGGAAACTAAAAATAGAAAGGAAACCTAAAATAGAGAGATCCCCTAAGATGAACATAATAAGTAGTCTCTAAAACAAACCATAGAAAACCTAAAACTAGGAGGAAAGAACTAGAGAAAACAAAAATTGATAAGCACTAGCAGGAATAGAGGGCCTAAATCCAAGTTAATCAACATCCATAGTAGTAGGGGAATCATCAGTTCCTTAGGATCATCTTTAACAATATTATTATTTAATTAGTCGAGAGTGGTGGCTTGTTGCACAATGGTAGCACTCATGTTGGCCACTTTGGACAGGGATTCAATAATATAGTCTAGCCCCTAGATGTCACCCTTCTTGTTGATGATCAAAAAACAAGATATATGAAAAGAAGAATTTGATGGTACAGGAGAACCACTCAGGGAGACCACCTTTACTTCCATTAATAAGCTTGAATTTAACTAATATTTCTTATCAAATAATAGTCTAAGGAGAAATATTGTAGTAACCTTCTAGTAATAACAAAAATCTAATGATTACATAAAATAAAATATTAACAAGATATTTATAAGGTATTGTAGACATGGAAAATTGACCCACCCAAATGAGTCAATATTCCTAGAACCCTTGGGAGGGCCCTCAAACTTGTCCAAACACAAGTTTGGGCCTCCTCCCCCTTATTCCTTTATTTTTCTTAGCTTTACCAAAATCACGGTTGGCCCTGAGCAATTTTGGCAAGTTAGGGTTTCTCTTTGAAAACCATATTTTTTAGGGCAATCCTTAGGATGTCAATCCTCCTTTATATTTTCCCACTCTTTGGTCCTCCAAACCTCTTATAAATAGAGGTTTTTGGATCCTCTTTTTCTAACTATAAGTCTTGAGAAGCAATTTACGAGATTCTAAGAAGTGTGATTTCAAGTGCTCTTTGTTTTGGTAAGCAAGTCTTCTAACAAGATCAAGTGTTCACTAGTGTTTTGCTATTACCCTATTGTTAATTTTTTGCTCTTGGTGGACAAGTTTGGGAGTCTTGAGGAGGAATCTACCATTTAGTGGAGGACTTCACTCTTTTTTTTGTTATTTCACTACCACCAAGTTTATTATTTCATTGTGTTACTTATAAACTCATTTATTCTATATTTTGTATTTGAAATTCACCTCCATTTATCATTTTGCATTTTTATCCTAAAATCATGGTTCCCGCTTATAGGGCATGATTTTGATAGAACCTAAAATATTTGTTGCTCCTTATGGGGCATTATTTGGGTTCTACTAGATTTGGGAGTAAGATATCACTCCAAAACCCTCATTTCCTATTATTACACTATTTCATTTCATTACATCTTGTCTTGTTTGTTTCCAAAAGTTCAACAATCACTTTTTCTTTCAAACAATTAGCTAAAAGAACCAAGAAATATTGATTGTTGCACCTCAAATATTAGTATTATAGTAGCCTAAGAAAGCCTCCAAATGTTGATCAAATTTTCTAGGGTTTTGTAAAACTATATTATAGGTTTTAAAGTTGCTTGGATATTCTGGACGTAAGTAAAAGTTGATTTCAACCACTAGATTAGATAAGTGTTTAATGCACCTTTCTAGGGCCATAAATTTTGCTCTGAGTATCCGTTTCACCCCGTTATTTTTTTAGAATGTGTAAAATTGCATGTATAACCTAAGAAATGTGGACCATATGTTTACGCATATGAAAATGCATCTAGGAGATCCAAAATTATCTTTTAATGTAATTTTTAGTTTTTGCAACTGAAAAGTTATCATAACTCTTAGTGTAGAACTAGAGTGGGGTAGTTATCTTGGGGTAGTGGGTATTATTGAATAACGGGTGCATGATTCAATTTTGGATGCCATAAAAGCTTTTTTTAGGGTTACTAAAAATAGCAAGTGAGTTGCTAAAAATAGAAAGTTACTAAAAGTATTAAGGGTATAGCGTAGGCTAGTGTTTTTATTTTTTGGGAGTATAAGAACTGGGAGACTCTATTGTAAGAGGGATGTGAATTTAGATAATGAAAGTACACATTTGAAGGTTTCTTTTATAGGTGTATTTTGCATGATGTATTGTCTTTCAATTTTATCCTTGGAGTCTATTATCGGTCTCCTATAGTGAATTTACATCAGTGTTCTAAGTTAATCTCTTATGTTGTTTGTTGTTTTCTTTCTACCTATTTCTATTCAAAACCTAGATCATAATAAAGGAAAAATAATTTGGTTATATTTCTAGGTATTCAAAAGAGAAAAAGCATATAGTTTGCATTCTAGGGTTAATTATGTTTTTGCATTCTCTTCAAACCCTTGCTAAAAAGAAAATGACATATTTTATAAGTTAGGATTTAGTTATCATTCAAAATCTAGAATCATTCTAGGGTTAGTCCTTGATTTCTTGCATCAATTATTTGCCTTGTATTATCCTTTCATTTCTTATATTAGATTATATAAAGATAAAAAATAGGTAATTTATCTAATATACATCAAACATCTCCACCCTAAACTTGGAGCAAGTCCTAAAACCTTTCATGGTGAACCCTTCGATCCCCAAGCCCTAGAGTGTAAATAATATAAAAAACCACCACGATCACCTCAGCTCCTAGTAGATCCAATTAAGAATGATATGTGGTAGTTTTGTTTTCCACCTCTATATATTTGGTGAACCTGATGTGAACACACATATTAATGCCCAAGATAGGAATCCTATTCCTTTTATTTTTATTTTGAAAATTTTAAGGAAGACCACTGAATTTTTTTTCTTATAATTATAAAACATTAATATCATCATAAAATATTCTTGTGTGTCTTTTGTTAGTGTTCTCCTCTATCATTTATCTTCTTTGTAATGCCTCCAAACACTAGGAGTAAGTGAAATATTTTAGAATCTGATCAAATTTTTCAAGAATATGATCAACTTGATAGGGAGAATCATAATCTAGATGCAAAAGAGAAGAACATGAAGAAATTGGTGCTAACATTGATACTATTGAGGAGATAAATAGGGGCTTCACTTTCACAACTTTTGATAATATATGATATTTTATAAAACATCATAGGGAGGCTTTTGTTAAATTTATGAAAGAGGAAGCCCAACTCAAAAGACGTGATATGCCTCCTCCTCCAACCATCTCTCCTAGTAATTTTTATAACAACCCCTTGTTTCAATATTCACATCATGATAATCCATTACATAAACCAACATATTCTACTACTATGACCACCAACATTAGGGGAATTCCATAAGTTCCTCCAACTAGTAGTTCATATCAAGATTATGTTCAATTTCTTCATCATTCTACTCATATCAACATTCATGATTTTGTTCCACCACATGTCAGTTATCCTTCATAGTAAGATACCACATATCGTAATCCATACCATAACATTGTCAATGGCTCCAACATTTCACCAAGTTGCCTTTCAAAAACCTACCTATACCCCTACCCTAGGGAACCTAGGGGTATTGCACAATAACAATTCCATATGCAAAGTTTAATAAGTGTGGTGAAACAATTGATTTCAAGAGTAGATATGATTCAACTTCCAAGATTCACCTAAAATTACAAGGAAATGTGTAATCAGCCCTTAGACCCTATTATCACTTCTAGGCCCTACCCTAAGCATTTTACAATGCTAGTTTTGCCTACTTATAAGGGAACAAAAGACCCAATTAAACATTTAAGGATGTTTAGGACAATATGCCATGATATTAAATATGATGACATATTGTTGCTAAAGATATTCCTTAAGAGCCTTTGTGGTATGGCATTGTAATGGTATTATCAGTTGTCTCATTATTCTTTGAGAAATTTTGAAGAGACATCGAAAATATTCGTTCAATAATTCGGAGCTTATATTGAGAAAAATGTGACTATGAAAGATGTTTATATGTTTAAATAAGGTAAATATGAAAGATGTTTATATGTTTCAAAATTCTTATCTCATTGGAAAAGTTTAGTTGGATGGTTGAGATATACTTTACCTCATCTAGATATTCTTGATATATTTATTGGAAACTTACAAGAGTAGATATCTTATGAATTGGAAACAACAACCATTAATTATTTTGACCAAGTCATAGACCTCGAAAGAAGGATAGAGCAAACCCTCATTTGAAGAGGTTAAATTAAGCCAAATAAATAAGAAGAGAGGACCATGAAAAATTAGTGTAAGAACAAGCATGTAGTTGGTGATGAGGTAATGGATAGTAGGTATGCTAACAATGTTTTTAACACCCTAAAAAAAATGGTGCTTAACAAACCTCAAAAACCCCCACTAAGGAATTCTATAAGACTCAACACACCTATGAATGTGGTTCCAAATCATATTTTAGAAGCTAATATGATAGAGTTACCTCCCATAAGGTAGCCTAATATGTAGTGAACCCAATAGAGAAAGATTGATTATAATGCTAGAATAATAAAAAGGAATCATTTTTATTAAGGAATCGCTATTGTATTGTATGGGGAACCCAACAATTAATTAATAATTATATTCTTTGATGCCTCAACTATACCAAATGAAATGCCTATTTCTACGAGTGTGAAGGTGTGATCAAAAGTCACAACCTTTGTGAAAGAGAGAGTGATTAAATAATTAACTAATAATGTGATTAGTATGGTGGTTAGGAGTAGAATCCTAACTTGCCACCTTCCTTAAAAAGAGATTTGTCCTCAAAGATCAAAGTAAGGAGCTTCATTTCTTGTTTTCCCAGTTGAATTTATGCAAGTTCTTGTACTATTTTAATGTCACTTTTTTGAAGGCAAGGATATATTGAAGGTCGAAGCATTAGTGGGGGGTTTCTAGAAAGAATAGTAGAATCTTCCTTAGGATAATTGTGATGACCGTAGTCTTTTGCTTTAGCTTATTCTTCCTATGTAGAATGAAGGGAAAATAAAGGTGCACTCACTCTTTTGCCTCCTTTCTGAATCAGGTTGCCTATACGACGAGAATTCACTATTGGCAATGAACTTGTGTGTAGTTCTTTGACAATGTATGTCTTGCCTTCATTGTTTACTACATGGATGTCTACCTCATATTTTCATGGTGCATCGAGCACTTCTTGCACATCGACCTCATTTCCTTCATTATTATGATCAGGTGCTTTGGTCATGTCATGCACATCTTCCTCACCTTCTTCCTCTATGGAGTGATAGGGATCAACTATATTCATAAATACAATGTTTGTGTAGCACAACAATGAAGGGGCCCAAATTACTTATCACAAGTATAGCAAATGTCGTTCACTCGTCGCTCATCCATTTCTTGTAGGCTAAGATACTTAACTGGCAAGGGTTTGTGTTTTGGAATAGTGTGCGTGAATGTCGATTTATCAATAGGTTGCTCCTCATGTTGACGTTGAACATTGAATGTATCATCGGCTAACAAGGCTAATCCAATGGCTTCCTGTAGGGTGTGAGGAGTGTACATCATGATCTTCACTCTAATTTCTTCTTTCAATCCATTGATGAACCCACTTATGAGGACTGATTCGTCCAACCCTATGATGCAATTGGCGATATCCTGGAACTGAATTTTATATACACTCACTAATGTGATTTGACATAGGTGGGCAAGATTAAGTAGCAAAAGTAGGTTAGGGTCATGAGATATTCTTCCATCGGACATTTGCATAGTCATTTGGCGAAAAGGTGTCGCAAAAAGTGTTGAAATTCGTCAAAAAAATTCTTGAAAAATTATCGTAAAAAATTGCATAAAAGTCATCCTTCGGCCATTGCGGTTAGGTTTTGGAGATTTTATAACCTTCGTAAGTGGTAGAATTAGCAAGAATTTTCAATGCCTTGAAAACTTTTAGCAAGAATTTGCAATAGTAACAAGTCTTAGCAAAATTTATATTAGGGGCAATTTTGGCAATGTTTAGCAAAAATTGTGTAATATTTTAGCAAAATTTCAAGATTAGCAGTTTTTCACAACTATGCAAAATTTGGTGTCAACTTTTTTTTTTTTTTTGTGGTGGCGCTCCATAGTAGGGTCAGGTGGAGACAAATGACACAAGGCACAAGGTCGGGTGGAGGCACAGGCAGGCAAAAATGACAGTCAAGGCACAGGCACGAGGCACGATGCATAGGCGATCGACATGATAGACGAGGCCAGACACAAGGGATGAGAGGGGAACAAGGTGGTAGTGGTTGAATGAGTGGGAGGTGACCAGACACAAAGGATGAGATGAGAACAATATATAGGATGTGATACTAATATAACATGACAAAGGGCAGGACTGGCAGAGAACGACAGTAGGTAGGAAACATGAGGAACATGCGGACTGACAGAGCATGAAACACGACAACATGTGAGACTGTGAGGCTAACATAGCATGACAGTAGACAAGGCTGACAAATCACAATAGTATGCAAGAGTAGGCAGACTAACAGAGTATGAGCATGACAGTAGGCGACCGAGGTGCAGGGTGGCAGGCGGGAACACAAGGAGTGGACGGTATGAATTTTGAGGAAGGACTGGCAGCGGTTGGTTTGTGCGAGGTACGGGGAAGGTGTGACCAAAGTCACGTTCTTCCTTATGCACTTTGGTGTTTATAAAGTGCTACAAAGTTGTAGCATAGCTAATGTGGGACTTTTAGTCCCTAATTTTTTTTTTTAATTTTCTTTCTTTTCGTTTCGGACGTCAAAACCCCTAACGCTTCTCGTAATTTATTTAATTTTTGATGCCAACATTTATAAGACTTGGTTATAACGTAATATTTATTTTGTTTCACCAGAATTCGCTTCACAACATCGTCGATGAATATTTCAAGCGTATGGAAACTTCTCTACTTCGATTTTATTTTCCACGATCCGTAGGGAAGTGAGAGTGATAAACAGAATGAACTGGGCTAGAATATGTGGTGGGGAAAAAAAAGAAAAATGATGGTGAATTGGCTCCTTGATCTAGCTCTGATCCAGATGTAGTGAACCCAATAGATAAATATTGATTATAATGCTAGAATAATAAAAAGGAATCACTTTTATTAAGGAATCATTGTTGTATTGTATGGGGAACCCAACAATTAATTAATAATTATATTCTTCGATGCCTCAACTATACCAAATGAAATGCCTATTTCTACGAGTGTGAAGGTGTGATCAAAGGTCACAACATTTGTGAAAGAGAGAGTGATTAAATAATTAACTAATAATGTTTTTAGTATGGTGGTTAGGAGTAGAATCCTAACATAATATGATGATTAATCGATATAAACTTGATCAACATTGTGAGTATCATATATTGGAGGGACACATGAGAAATTTATGTAAGAGGTTGAAACATGTGGTGTAGGACCTAATTGAAAAAGTTATTCTTGTTATAGAAGGTCCTCAACCTAATCCTCCAACAAACGATCAACCTCCTACTCAACAAGCACCCACAACTAATCAAGAAATGAGGATCTTCCAAGATCCCCTCCCTAATAATGGGTAATAGACAACTAATAAAGTGTTATATCATAATGTACCACCACCCTAGAACAATATGGTTGGTATGATAGTAGTAACCATAAGGCAACAAGATCAAGCACAACCAACTCAATTATTTTAATAGGAGACGAGTTCTACATCCAACCAACCTTTAAAATCACCCTTAGTTTTGAAGAATACCCAAAAAGTAAGAACACAAGTATAAAACCCACTTTTAGTGTTGAAGCCTCAACCTAAGGAATCCATTGACATTTAACAATAGTTAGCTAGTACCCTAGCCAAGATCTCTCTCTTAGATATTTTGCAAACTTCTCCTCTTCATATGAAAGCCTCATTGAAGCTTTGAAGACAACAATTGGATCCTCAAGACATTTTCCCTAGTGCTATAACTAATGTTGTAAGTTCTCTTGGGATACATCATATCACATTTTTATATGATGATATTTCTTCCTCAAACCTACGAGGGTATTATTCCCTCTACATTATTGCATTTATTGGAGAAACATTTATCAAACAGATTTTGATAGACAATGGTTCTTCTCTCAATTCATGCAATTATCAAATTTTCTAATAATTTGGATTAAAAGAGAAACATTTAACTAAATAATTTATCATCATCAAATATTTCAACAATGAGTTCCAAGAGGCCTGAAATGTCATATCTCTTCCTCTTAAGGTTGGACCTAAGATCTTAGATACTTTGTTCTATGTGGCGTATTGCCCTACATATTTTAATATTCTTATTGGATGCCCTTGGATTCATGCAATGATTTTTACTCCTACTTTTCACCAATTTTTGAAGTTCAAATTCAAAGATAAACTTGTCACCATTTTGGGTGACCCTCATATATTTCAATATTATTCAATGGTTGAGTAAGATTAGTCTGCTATTAATCTATTTCCATCAATCTCTTCATCTCACATCACCAAGAAACTTGAAAATCTAAAGGTGAGTGAGTAACTACTAATCAATATATCATGATAGGATCAATTCAATTTGTTTCTTCAAGAATATATTTTTGATCTTGCAAAGCTACCACCTTCACTAAGGATGATGGTTTTACCCTATAATAAGGGTGAAGTTGTACATATTAGCACAATTACATTTATCTTCACAGGGATCGCCTTTTAAGAAAATATTCATGGTAGCAAATCTCTTCCTATAGAGTGTTATTTTACCCATTGTTACCTATCTAGTGATTACCCACTTCTTATGTAGGAGCATCCAGTAGCACCTGATGCAGAAGCATCCAGTGGCAGGAGGACCACTTCTAAAAAAATTGGCTAAGGAAGCTGTCGTGATTTCGCAACATGTCATGAAATCGCGACCAAAATAGGGGAGATATGAGAAGGAGGAAAACCGTCGTGATATCATGACAAAAAAAAGTGTCGCGATATCATGACACAAAGTAGAGAGAGAAGCAGTGGACAAAAGATGTCGTGATATCGTTACATGTCATGTTATTGCGACCCGCAGATGAAAGAGATGACGAGAATGAAAACTATCATTATATCACGACAGAAAAAGTGTAGCGATATCACGACACCGAAATGAGAGGAAGGCACAGATGAAAAGATGTGATTTCATGACATGTCATAATTTCATGACCCAAAGAGAAAGGAGAGAGCAAGGAATCTGAAATGTCACGATATCACATGTCACGATATCACGATCGAAAGAGAAGAGGATGAACCTGAGGGAGAAGATGTCGCGATATCACGACATGCTACATTTTCGGGGGACCATTAAAGGATAAATTCATTGAGCGATACGTGGTAGCACAAGAACAACACATGGCAGCAAGGTGTAGTGAAATTAGGCAAAGATAAAGAGTCATGCAAAAAATGTAATCGTAAGTGGGAGTCGGATGACAGTTACAGAGGTCGTTGCGAAATGCAGTTATGGAACTAAACAGTCATGGTAGAAATTAAGGAGAAGCCACCAGTTGGAAGACGAAGAGGCACGCCAAAAGTTATAAAAGGGCAAGCTGAGCCATGCACAAGGGGTTGGAAAATAGTTGCAGGTAGAGGTTGCAGTTGTGAGGCCAGAGGGCCATCCTAGCCCTGCTTACACTGTTTTTCTTCCAGAAGAGCTGTGGAGACAGAAGACCGCAAAACAGATGTGTCGAGCATGAGGCAGTTTTAGACTATGTTTTCTTCTAGTGAAATCTTAGATTTCTTGGGTAGTGTAGGCAGATTCATCAAGCGTGAGGTAGTCTACACCAGGATCGTGCATGTCAGAGAGCTGCGGAGAGAGCGACAATGTGTTTCTTCCAGATGGGAAGTTAATGGCTGCGGCCATTGTTCTATAATGGTTATTGCATACTACAGAGGTTCAGGGCCTCTATAAAAACCCAAGTGTTGTAATAGAAGAGTATGGTGATCTGGAGATTGCATCAGGAAAAGAAAAACTATGCCTGTGGGCTAGTTCTTTGTAAAAATATTTTGAAAATTAATGAATTAAATTTTTAGATCTGAGCATGCAATTTTCAATCTCCATAAAGTGGTATTAGAGCTAGAAGATTCTGAGCGTGTAAGCAGAGCACCGAATGTGAGGCATCTTGCACCAGGACCTGATGAAAAGTTGTGAGAAGATAGAGGGTTGATTAATGAGAATTCATGATAGAATAGTACAGAAGTGAAGGTCACTTCTCCATCAACCCAGGGTGTCCGATGCAGGAGCATCCAGTAGCACCTGATGCAGAAGCATCCAGTGGCAGGAGGGCTACTTTTAAAAAAATTGGCTAAGGAAGGAAGCTGTCATGATTTCGTGATATGTCACAAAATCATGACCAAAAGAGGGGACATATGAGGAGGAAAATTGTCATGATATCGCGATAGAAAAAGTGTCGTGATATCACGACACAAAGTAGAGAGAGAAGCAGTGAATGGAAGATGTCATGATAACATCACATGTCGCATTATCATGACCCGCAGATGAAAGATGTGGCGAGAATGAAAATTGTCATGATATTGTGACAAAAAAAGTGTAGCGATATCGCGACATCGAAACGATAGGAAGGTGCAAATGAAAATATGTCACGATTTCGTGACATGTCATAATTTTGTGACCCGAAGAGAAAGGAGAAATAAAGGAAGCCGAAATGTAGTGATATCATGACATGTCATGATATCATGACCGATAGAGAAGAGGATGAACTTGAGGGAGAAGATGTCGCGATATCGTGATATGCTACATTTTCAAGTGACCGTTATAGGATAAAGTCATTGAGCGATACATGGCAGCACAAGAACAACACGTGGTAGCAAGGTGCGGTAAAATTAGGTGAAGACAAAAAGTCATGCAGAAAATGTAACCGTAAGCGGGAGTCAGACAACAGTTATAGAGGCCATTGCGGAATGTAGTTATGGAACCAAATAGTCATGGCAAAAATTAAGGAGAAGCCACAAGCTAGAAGACGAAGAGGCACGTCAAAAGTTATAAAAGGGCAAGTCGAGCCATTCATAAGGGGTTGGAAAATAGTTACAGGCAGAGGTTGTAGTTGTGAGGCCAGAGGGCCATCCTGGCCCTGCTTGCACTATTTTGAACTATGTTTCCTTCCAATGAAAGCTCAGAGTTCCTGGGTAGTGTAGGTAGATTCGCGAAGCATGAGGCAGTCTACACCAATATCGTGCATGTCAGAGAGCTACAGAGAGAGTGGCAATGTGTTTCTTCCAGATGGGAAGTTAATGGCTATGGCCATTGTTCTGTAATGATTGTAGACTTCAAAGGGTCGGGGCCTCTATAAAAACCTAAGTGTTGTAATAGGAGAGTATGGTGAGCTGGAGATTGCATCGGAGAAAAGAAAAACTACGCCTGCGGGCTAGTTCTTTGTAAAAATATTATGAAAATTAATGAATGAAATTTTTAGATTTGAGCGTGCAATTTTTAGTCTCCATCAACTTCCCAAGAAAATCCTATCTAGAATGGGATATATAGATAAATGTTTAGGGCTATGATATAAAGGTATTCAAGAACATTTGGAAGTTGAGCTTTGGCCAGGGATATGTGGCATAGGATAGATTCCTAATAAAAAAAAAAAAAAAAAATTTATGATGATGAGGATGAGGGACTACCTTATCCCTCATCCTCATCATCAATAAGTCCTGGAGTGGAGTGATGAGGATGAGGGACTACCTTATCCCACTAACATTATATTTTGCAATATGGTAACTTTGGTGCATCTTGAGTTAGTTACAACCCTAGAGGATTATGCTAAAAGGGATACCATTTGTGATATATATCATGCGGATATCCTTTGGAACAACTTATTTTATGGGTCAATCCATTGTGTTGTGCATGTCAGGTCTTCTAGTTCTCAAGGGACCCTATTCCTCTATCTCATATAGACCTTGCAAAGTTAGGAATCTCTCCCCTTTTGTCCAGAAGTATGGAACAATATTATTTTGTAATGAATTTCATGTAGAAACTCCTAGAGAATATGTTGTGTATGATACTCTTTGTGATATGAGTCATGAAGGTATTATCCATCATAGCCCTTTCTTTGATAGGTCAGTTCCTTGCACTATCATTCTTTTTGTTAAGATAGATGGCATAATCAGAATCAGTGCCAAATTTAAGAACTTAAAAAACCAATGAATACAATACATCCAAAAACAAAAAATAAAAATAAAAATACTATGCATGAATTTGCATTTGCATATAGCTTATATTTCATATTTCTTTCAATTTTTTTGTTCATTCCAAATTACTAGTATCTTCCCTTTTGTCAAGAAGGATGGCACAATCAGATTTTGCAATGAATTTAATGTAGAAACTCCTAGATAATATGTTATGGGTGATCCTCTTTGTGATATGAGTCATGAAGGTATCCTCCATCATAGCCCTTTCTTTGAGAGGTCAGTTCCTTGCACTATCATTCTTTTTGTTAAGATAGATGACATAATCAAAATATATGCCAACTTTAAGAACTTAAAAAACCAATGAATACAATACATCCATAAATAAAAATACTATGCATGAATTTGCATTTGCATATAGCTTATATTTCCTATTGCTTTTGGTTTGCTTGTTCATACCAAATGACTACCTATCATATTTTGCATGGTTTGGCTAACATTATCTTCCATTTTAATTTTTACTTGTCATATCATTGCATTGCTACTTGACCATATTTGCATGATTGTTTCATAATATAAATTTTTTGAGGACTTTATGAGGATAAAAAGTGATAACACCAAGTTAGGTCTTAGGTCACATGCACTAAACTCATACGAGGGCTCTTATTTTTAATTAATCCCCAACCTAGGGCTCATATCTATGCATTTTTCTTGCATTTCATCCATCTATTCCTCTTCTTTTTTCTTCTCTTATGTTCCTTGACCTTGAAAGTATAAAATGAAGATCAAATTTCTCTCCAAGTCAAGGGATATAGTTCTTCTTATGTATATCCTTTGTGATTGAAAGTTTTAATAATTTCTTATATTACCAAATACAAAGGATACACATTCCTTCTTCTTTCTACTTTTGCTTTTGCCTTTTCTTTGTTCACACACTCTTTCTTGATATTTCATCTGTTAAGTGGTACTTGTAGGATAGGGTATATACCACATGAATATCATTTATGATACTCACACAAACACTAACTATATTATATACACCTATTTGCTCTTAAAATTTTACTAAGGATGCACACACACACAATATTTTACTTATTTCTTCTTTCTTCTCTCTTTCTTCTTCCAACACACACACACATTCACACTACTTTGCTATGATTTGCTTTGCTCATACATATTTTACACACACCATACCCCCATAGGGTAGCACTCATATTGATAAATCAATCCCATCTCTTTACCCCATACAAGATAATATTTACGGCCACATGTGAGGGGAATCCTTCATATCAACAATTTGTGAGCATACATCCTAGTGGTTACCTCTTTATTTTTGGCCACTAGCGAGCACCACACCCAGGTGGGTATCGCTCCATGTTTAACCATAATTTTGAGAAAAAAACCCTTATAGGATAGCTTCATGGCCACATGTGAGGGGCAACCTCCATTTTGTTCAGTTTTGAGAATACATCCTTACAGTATCCTATTCCTTTTTTTTAGTTTTCACTTGGTCTATGATCATTTGATCCAACTGATATTTTATGATCTATGCTAATTCAAATCTCATATTTAGAGATTTTTTTTCTCTTTTGACCTTCCTCATATTCTATTTCTTCTTCTCATTCTTCCTTTTTTATTTTATTCTTATTTTATTATATTTTTTAAAATCATGTCCAGTCTCTACGGGGTGTGATTTCACTCTATGCCAAAATTGTGATTCATCTTTACAAGGCATGATTTTGGCTAGAGGTGGTTTTTCTATTTCTTTCTTTCTCCTCTTTCTTCTAGACTCTATTTCTTGCATTTCTCCATTTATCCATGCATTTTCATCCATTTAATTAGATTAATTCCATCTTGCATTGCATTTAGTTTAGACCATTCATGCATTCCATAGTTATGTTATCATTCATTCATGCATAGTCAAAACATAAAAACAAAAACATAAGTGCACACATTTTAATAAAAGTAGTATGATGTTACTCAAAAAAGAAAGTGTACATAAGTGTATTTGATTGGTGTACCATAGTCTAAGCTTGGCACACTTGAACCTCCATAGGGATGCATGCCACACTAAAAATTGGCATGTCACCCTAATCCTATCCTAGATCAAAGATCGTGTCTTCTCTACCCCACCTATTGGGGATGGTATTGATGGAGGTATATTCATGAACTATGAAACCATCCATGACCTAGACCATGACTAGCTCTATGAATTAAGGGAGGTTGATGAAGTCACCCTTTGATCAACTAGCACCACATAAAAGTATAGCATCTAGTAGAAGGTCTCCCTTTTTACTAACACCTCTCACCTCTCCTCTACATTTTGTAGGTACTCTATAGAAGGTGAACCACCTTGTTGGGTTGACTACTTGCACCTACAACCATGAAATTTTCTCGATCTTACTACCACTCCAATTCCAAACAACTCACCTCACTATTGATATGGTATACCTTAGCTTGCATTGTATCATATTTTGTGAGTGTCATGCTCAAGGCACTCTACAACCCTTGATCCTCTTGGACCTATCCTCTTGGGGTAGGTCTATATCCCTTTGCATGGCTACTATATAGGCCTATAGCACCTACATATCCCTCATTGGATCCTCCTATCCTATGGTCCTATTTGACTTGGCTACCACTAATGTTGATGCCTCTTTGGTTTCTCTACATAGCCCTATCCTAGTCATTATGGGGGCACCTCCTACAGTGTTCTCTCTCCCTAAGCTAGAGATGGTGATTTCCCCACTTATGGTTATCACTATATCCACCTGAACCTATGCCTAGGTCAATATTTATGGGACTATATCCCTTTACTCCTACTCTATGGTGTGTTGAGTGGCCTCTTAAAGCACTAGCTATACATGTCAACTCATAACCTGACATCTCTATACTAGCACTAGTGGGAAGATACTTAAGGGCACAAGGCTCTTGTATCATATTTGATGCTTGAGAGCCACCCCAATGTTATACACCCATGGATTTACATACAATGGGTTATCCAAGTCCTCCTCCATCCATTTGCATATGTCAAGTTCCCATCTGACTCTTGATGGGTCCTTCCAAACCTACCTATACCAGTAGTCACCCAAGTTTGGTATCTCCTAGAAGATACCAAACTATTAGTAGACTCGATCAAATCTAAAGAGCTTTAGATATCTATATCTATAGAGATCCACATGATCCTTCTCACCTAATCCAACTCCTTTGCATCATTTCTCCATATTGGGTGTATACACTATAACCACTAGATAATCCTCTACTCGTGTAGCTCATCTATCACCAACCTTACTAGTGGTAGGTTCCTAGTATATGTCCTCTACTATCATTCAAAGATCTTGGACCATATATATATTATTGGTCACTTTGGGTTGGGCAATGGCCTTGGTAGTGTGTATGATATCCTAATAACTATGTTCTCCTAGCACTACACCTAGAGCAATATCATGAAGACCAATCCTATATATCATTTTTACATGATATTGTATAATATTATGTACAAATGGACTAGCACATATGAACCCCATGTGAAACACACTTGCTGGTCCCTCATGTCTACCACTACTATCTCCAATTACCATGGTAAATATCACCTACTAGTATGACATACTAGGAATTATACCACCACCCCACAGATCACGATTGACAGAGCATCAACATCATAGCACCCCACCAACTCATGGATCAAGATCCCACTCTCTTGGACCTAGTCGATCTAACCCTTTGATAATATCTACAATATTGCATGCTACCCTTTTTTCTATAAACTACCCTCCCCTAATGGAGATGTGCAAGTTTTGCCACACATCCTCTAGTGTGATGACCATCTCCCTTGTAGGTATCTAGAAGGTAGATGACTCTAGATACCATCTATCTATCAACACTATCAGTAATGCTCTATCTACCTCAACTTGAGGTATATTTTGTAGCTTATGTAGCTTCACTACCTTTAGAGTGTCCCTCTATACCTATAATAAGCCCTCTAGTTCCTCATCCAAGGAACTTGATCACCACTCTCAGCTCTCGAGTACATCATGCTGAAAACAAAAAAATAACAAAGTTGTAATTAGTTCTACATGAAAAATAAATAAATAAATAATAGAAAAATATTAAAAATATATTATTTTTTACACACAAAAACAAAAGAGAAACTTTTGAACACCAGAATCTACTTGTCTTGGCCCATTTTCTCTTTGTTTCTTCTTTTTTATCTTTTTTATTCTTTGTTTTATCTTTGCCAAAATTGCACCCTATCCTCTTTGGGCACAATTTCACTATTTTTCCTCTTCTTTCAAATTTTCACCCCATACATGTGGGGCATGATTTCATGAAATCATTCCCTACATTTATACGACATGATTTCTGTCACCATGGTGATCCAACCAAATTTGTGGTCAACCCCTAAAATTGTGTTAGGGTCACATGCAATAATTTCTTCTAAAAGATAAAAAATAATGAAAAAAGCTAAAATTCCTAATCTAGCCTAGTCTAGAGGAAGGATTTTAGTCCTTACCCATGCTTGCTTCACTTTTACGCCAACCTTACCTCTCACAGTGACTAAATTATGTGTGCGTAGAACCATTTGTATTTTTATCTAGAGCTCTTCTTCTTCTCTCTTTTGCACAGTGAAAATGAATTAGGGTTTTCACCCCTTTTATTTTTTTTTTGCTTTTTATCTCTCCTCTTTGGCACCTTCTTTGTTTTTTATTGCTCTGCTTCTTTCTATGTCCACAGTTTTAAGTTTCTTGATGAATTTTGCATTCCTTTTGAAACTCGAGGGGGCGCCTTGGCCTGAGAGGCCTTAAAGTTCATAATACCTCATTTTGCATGTAAAATATTTAAGTGTCTAAAATTACACTATTTTTGCACCACACCTTTCTCCTAAACTAGCTACCCCTTTTTGTGTTCATCATATCCCACCCATAGGTATCTATATCTTTATTTGACTCATTTATTAGGCCATAAATGTATCAAAGATGAAGAAAAATGTAGATGTGGAAAACTGACCCACCCAAGTGAGTCAATATTCCTAGAACCCTTCGGAGGACCCTCAAACTTGTCCAAATACAAGTTTGAGCCTCATTCCTCCTTGTTCCCTCTTTTTTCCTAGCTTTGTCTAAATTGTAGTCAACCCTTATGGAGCAAAATTTTTGGCAATCTTGGGTTTTCTCTTACAAAACGCTATTTTTTGGGCCAATCCTCAATATTTTGACCCCTGCTTAATTTTTTGCACTCTTTTGCTCTCCAAAACTATTATAAATAGAGGTTTTTGGATCCTCTTTTGATAACTAGAAGTCTTGACAAACAATTTATGATATTCTAAGAAGTGTGATTTCAAGTGCTCTTTATTTTGGCAAGCAATTTTTCTAGCAAGATCAAGTGTTATTTGGTGTTCTACTACTTTCATATTTATAATTTGTTGTTCTAGGTGGAAAAGTGTGGGATCGTTGATGAGGAATCTACCATTTTATATAAAAATTAACCCTTTTGTCTATTCTTTCACTACCACTAGGTTTATTATTTCATTGGGTTACTTCTAAAATCATTTATTCTACATTTTATGTTTGAAATTCACATCCATTCATTGTTTTACACTTCTATCCCAAAATTGTGGTCACCCCTTATAAGGCATGATTTTGATAGAACCCAAAATCATGATCGCTCCTTATGGGGTGTGATTTTTGTTTTTCTACGTTTAGGGCTAAGATTTTGCTTCCAAATCCTCATTTCCACTTGCATGTCCTATTTAGGCTATAGCATTTTTATCTACATCTTGTCTTGTCTATTTACAAAAATGTTAACAATCACTTTTTATTTCAAATGGTCAGCTGAAAGGACCAAGGAGGCTTGATTATTGTACCCATAAGCTTAGTATTATAGCAACCTAAGTAGAATCTCAAACACTGAAGAAATTTTCTAGGATTTTGTAAAACTATTTTACATGTTTTAAAGTTGCCTGGATATTCTAGACAAAAATAAAAGTTGTGGTCAACCATCAAATAAGATAAGTGTTATAAGTCAATCTCTTAGGATTTTTGTTGTTTACTTTTTGCCCATTTTTGTTCAAAACCTAGATCATAAACAAAGGGAAATAAATTGGTTATGTTTCTGGGTATTAAAAAGAGAAAAAACATATAGTTTGCATTTTAGAGTTAATTATGTTTGTGCATTCTCTTTTAAACCTTGCTATAAATAAAATGATCCATTTTGCAATTTAGGGTTTAGTGATCATTCAAAATCTATAATCATTATAGGGTTAGTCCTTGATTGCTTGCATAAATTGTTTGCCTTGCATTATCCTTTCATTTCTTATATTACATAAGGGTTATGCATAGCAACTATTTATCACCAAATTGGCTAAAATTAGGATTTTAAAAATTTGGAATTGGCTAATATTTGGGACCCTTGACTAGGGCCCATTAGCCAAAAATTTATAGGTGCAAATTTTTTGGGTCGATTCACCCCAATTTTATAATAATTTGACCATTTTAAGTTTAAATTTCTAATATTTCCCCTAATAGTGAACCTTCTACATGCATTTGGACACTATTCACCTGGATTTCAAAACTGATTTGCTAAATTTTTATAAATACATTTTGGGGATGACCCCTTACGCATAACCCTATATTAGATTATAGAAATACCAAACATAGGTGATTGCTTGAATATATACATCAAACATGTCCACCCCAGACATGGAGTGAGTCCTAAAACCATTCCTAGCTAACCCTTCAATCCTTAAAATCCTGAGTGTAGAGAGTATAACACACCCCCATAGTCACCTCAGCTCCTGGTGGATCTAGTCGATAGTCATATGTGATAGGATGATTTTACCCCTTTATAGGTAGTTTTTTATAAGTTAGAATATGGGTTTTTGAAAGGATCCTTAAACCTTTTACATAACAATTACAAAGAAAGACAAAAGAAACATAGAATAGAGCCAATTTGATAACCATCCAAGTTCAAAATTAGAAGGGATCCTAGATGAAAAACTCAAGAGAGATAAAAGAGAAGGCAACTACATAGAAAAAAATAATTGAAAATGCCAATGAGAGCAACATGGTTGCAACACAAACCCACTAAACATCAATATTTCTAGTCATACTTGTAAGGACTTTCCTCTTCTATCTAGACCCACCATCATTGAAGTTATTCTTTATATTAATCAGGATATGGACCACTTCATCAACATAATTTTTAAATAGGATGTTTATACTATTAACTGAAGAAATTCAATAGACCCCTCTTGCTAAGATGTCTAAAAAATCCCTGTCCAAATATTAAAAAAATAGTTTCAATCCTTTTCTCAATGCTTAGGCTCCCCATAGTTTGCTTTATCCATAGAAAAATAGAAATATTGAAAGTGCTCTCAAGGCTAAAAATAGGATTAGGAAAATCTAAAACTAGAGCTTTATTTGCATGAAGGTAGAAATTCCCTTGCATGTCATTTAACATATTGAAGCCATTCATAAAAAACATAGAGGTAGTGATCAACTTGCATGAAAAATACCATGCACATATGTTGTGCCCAGACCATCTAAAATTCTGCTTGAAAATATGTGACCACCTCCAATGATGATGAACCACCTTCAAATCATGATTGTCCTAGGGATACAACATGAATATTCTTTTAAATTTAATATTCATAAGAGCACACCTTAGCTTGGAAAAATACAACATTATAATATCATGGGCTTGGAGGGACACAAAATTCAAAAAAATTAAAATTTCCATAGCAAACATTAGAACATCAGGCAAGTTACGATTATGTCCAGAAATCCCTTTAAAAAAAATGACTAAAAACAAGGACAAGAAAATGAAACCCTAAAAACCTTCTCATAAACCAATTACAAAAGGATAATGGAGAATATATGAACATATGGAAGAAATACACTTAAGGATAAAGTAAGGCCCAACCTCTCCCACTCATAATAGAAAAAAGATAGACACTTTGATGGTTAGAGACGAAGAGTGAAAAAGAAGACTGGATAGACATGACTCTTTCTAGTCCAACGTGACATTACCCAATTCTAAAGGAAGATATTGGCAAAATAAAATAAAAAAATACAAATTTAATAATTTCCAAGAACAAACCTTTTTCATTGCACTTGAAAATAGGAACAAAAACTAGCAGATGGAAGAGATAACAAAACCTTATGGGAAGAATAAAATAGATATTCACTAAAACCACTCTTAACTTGAGAAATGAAAATATATTAAGAAGTCTTCATGTAAATAAATGGCTTCTATATCAGCTATAGAAGCTTGAATAATTTCTTGAGGAAACTTATTTTTCTAAATAGTAAGGGAATCTTGATGGATTCCTAAAATTTACAAGGTACCAAATAATGTTATATTCTTTAACAGTTACATAGTCACATTACATATATGGGACACATAATCACCATACCATACATTTTTCCTTGGCCTAATCAAGATCAAATTATACATATTTCAATAATAATATTTTTTTTACATTTATTGGTATCTTTCTTTTCTTGGGTCCCTTTTGCTGAGTAAAATATTTGAAAGTGATTATGCCCTCTTATTCATCAACTATCTTTGAGAAGTAGTAAAAAATAATGGTATATGAGCTTGGTAGTGATATTATTTGTATGGATATTTATTTTATTCAAACCAAGTGAGAAAAAGAATAAACCATTGTATCTACCTCTCAATTTAACCCATTTTTCCTCATGTTATAAAACTCATCTAACAATAGGTAGGTAGATTTTATATGATTAAATATTCTTGAATAAATTCAAATATGGTGGAAACCATATTCATGTGGGTCTAACTCTTACCATGGCTATTAATATTCAAATTGCTTTACTTTGAAAATATGATCTAAAAAGGTACCAAGCTCACCAACCACAATTATTAAAAAAATATTTGTTTTTATTGAAAAATATTATTGTATAAGAAAAATAATATTACTTTTGCATGAGCATAAATAAAGGTCAAAGTTATTGGTTGTGTTGTACACATATAACATAGATGGAATTTTAATTAAAATATTCTTTAATTTTCTCTACCTCACATAATCCATTATTATTATTATAAAAAAATTTAGTATATAAAAATAATTAAATATAAGGGTGTTGGACATTTTGAGTCCTTAAGTAAAAGTTGTCGTTGATGTCATGGAATGAAGTCATCATTAATGTCAAGGAATTTGTCAAGAAACAAAGTTATCAAAGTTGTCATTGATATCCAGGAAGAATTTTCTAATAATGTCAAAGGTCAAGAGGAACAATGCAGAGGTTAAAGGTAAGGTTAAAGGCAAAATGACTCCATAATATTTTTAATATTATGTGGAAGCATAAGTTAAAAGGTTTTTTATAAAAACCCAAGAAATTTTATTGCAAAGCTAAAGGAAGGTTTAATATTTATTTTATAAAATATTTAAATTCAAAATGAATTTAAATTTTATAATTAAATATTATTTATACCAAGTTGCAAAATGAAAGGTGGCCAAAATAAAACCAATAATTTTAAAGAAGTAATTTATGAAATTTAAATTCAAATGAATTTAAATATTTTATAAATTAGTAAGGACAAAGGGATAAACAAGCATCGACGTCTAATACATTGGGGGAAATTCGAGCGTTGACGTTTTGCATAAAGGAGGAGAACCATTACAAATATCAATGCCTAATATGCATTAAAACTTATCCTTTTGCTCGATTTATTATGCGTGCAATTGTGTTGACTCGTGTGGAATATGTGAAGTGGTTAAAGTGTTTAGCACCAACAAATAACATTTAAAAGGAACAATGTGATTTTACCAAGCACCAACTAGGTAGCGTGGCCTAGTGGCAAAGAGGATAGTGTTAGAGTATTGGGCGCTCAGAGACCTACATTTGAAATGCAGCGGCAATGCTTTGGTGGTTGTATTGGTGTTGGAAGCACCAAAGGAAAGTGCATGATTTTTTTGTGCTAGGAAGTGGGGAGTCTTTTGGAGCACGTGGTGCTCGTTAGACCCCAAGCAAGTGCCTAGCTCGTACAACGGTGGAAGTTGTAGCTAGGGCACTGGTTGAGGTTGCACTGTGAGTTCAAATCCCTTCCAAGGCAAGGTAATAATTTTTAATTTTAATTTTTGTGTGGTTCCTAAAGTTTGTAGTGAAAAGGGTGCATGAAAGGATTGTTAGTTGGGATTTTTGATAAGTTGGAGGAATAAGGTATTAAGAATTATTTTAATAAAGTGTTTTTTTATATTAATTTATTAAAATATTAAAAGAATAGAGGGAGATTTTTGTTTTGGGTTATTTTGAAAATAAGAGTGCATTGAATATTATTGGGAGATTATAGGGTGTAAGTGGCAATTTATTTTTGTAAATGTTGATGAATGTTTTCTTAAAGTTGGAGTGATAAGGTGTATGTGTGTTTTGATGTTTACATTGTATTTTGAGGGAGTTAATCACCTTATAATTTCTTTGATCTTGGAAAATAAGTGTTTGTGGTTTTTGGTAGATTTAGGATATTCCTTCAACATCAAGAAAAAGGTATGAGCACATTTTCCAAAGTTTAATTTGATTGGTTGGTTTTATTGAAAAATAGGTTTGGAGTGAAAAGGACTTAATTACAGTTTCCTTATTGAGTGTGTTTGAATTAATGCTTCAAGGTTTTCTGCAATAAAGAGTTGTGATTGAAACCTTGTTTTATAAGCATTGTTGTTGAAGTGAGTTTTTGAGTGAAGAACTTGAACTAGGGTTTGAAAATAACATGAGTATCATTGTTATGTGAGAGTTCTTTTATAAGAATTGTTGTTGAGCATTGTTGGAAACATTTTGAGTGAAGTGTCATATGCTTGGACTAGGGTTTGTGAGAAAGGATTATTTCATTGAATGATTGGTTGTGTAGAGTTGAATGAGCCTAGTCAAATAGATGAGTGAAGTGAATGTTCAAGTTCCATAAATCAAACTATTCTATATTCTAAATTGAGTTGAGAAAGTTATTGATCGTTGAGTTGAATTTGAAGCATACTAAGTCTCTAACAATTCTCCTTATGTTTTTGAGAGAGTGATTGGGCATTGTGATAAGTATAGAACATATTGAGTATCTAAAAATTTTCTTTATATTTCTATGAGATTGGACAAGTTCTGTGTGGACTTGTTGAGTAGATTTGAGCAAGTTCTATGTGGACTTATTGATAAAAATTGAGCAAGTTATGTGTGGGCTTGTTGAGCAAATTTGAGCAAGTTCTGTGTGGACTTGTTGAGAAAATTTAAGCAAGTTCTATGTGGACTTGTTGAGGATAATTGAGGACAGGTTTTGGTGCATACTTAAGGATAGGTTTATGCCAGATCAAATATAGAGATAGATTATATTTGTACTAGATCAAAGGACTGTGTTTAGTGCAGATTTGAGACAGAGCTTTGAAGGTGACAGAGTACAGAGGATAGTAGTCTCTAGTGGATAGAGATCCAAAAGCTAGGGTAGTGAGGATAGATCTTCTGAGTGAGGCCAAGACTCTTCAGTGGAGAGAGATCCATAATCCAGTGTAGTTGGGACAGTGGTCTTTTAGAGGATCACAAGCCAGAGTAGAGGAGGAGTTATCCTATGGAAAGAGATCCATAAAATTGATTTATGGAATTGGTGTCTCCTTTGGATAGAGGTCCATAAACATTGTAGGGAAAGGATTCCCAAGAGAATTTATTTGAGAAAAAATTATAATAAATATTTTCTCGTTGGATTAGCCCGCATTGGATGAACCACGTAAAATCATGTATCTCATGTGTGTGATGATTTGTGTGATTTTTACTACTTTAATATTGTTGGTTCTATTATTTGTATTAAAAAATAAATAGTTTTATTGTATATTGGTCACCCCCCCTTCTTAGCATAAGCACATGTTCTTCAATTGGTATTAGAGTGGGTCTCTCCTTGAAAAGACTAACAGGTTGGATAAGGATCCATCAGTAACACACATGAATTCAGATAATGAAGAAGAGACTATGTTTGACATAAAAGAGGAATTATTTTCTACACTTAGAAAATTGGAAAAACTTAGAGAAAATAATTCAAGCTTGAAGGAACAGGCTCAAGAAGATGAAGAGGTGGGAATGGAATTTTTACAAAATCTCACATAAGTCAAGATTAGGGTGGAAGAAGGAAAGAAAGTTGAGCAAGACATGAAATATCTGTTGAGATCTAAGGAAACAAAATGTGAAATATTGGAAGCAAAAATTGTCCACCTAAGGAATGAATTTGAAAGGATCAAGGTACTACAAGATGTAGAATAGGGGAAATAGAAAAAGGAATCAAATCTTTAAAAAGCAGAAACCTCAAACAAGGATAAGCATGCAAAGGATATCAAAAAGTAATAAAGCAAAGGAGAACCCTGGATAATATTTAATCACAAAAGAAATATTACTTCACCACAAACTCCAAGACATTCAAATAGGTTACATGATTTCTTCCATGGTTATTACTTTTCTTGAAATAAATATGGTCATAGAGATGTACATTGTATTCATCATGCAAGAAACAATGTCAATAGAAATTTTAATTCCTTTGCACCTCTCATGAATGATGATATTATATGTTATAAATGCAATAATTTTGGGCACAAGGCTATATGGTGTAAAATGATACTTCCTGAGTCTAGAAAAAAAAATCAACAACTAGGAAATATTAAAAGAAAAAATTTAAGGCTAGATCAATGTTAGTTCAAACATCCCATCATGCTCAGGATAAAGAATAACAATGGTATCTTGATAGTGGTTGTTCTATTCACATGACATGAGACAAAGAAAAATTCATTATTCTAAAAGAAACCAATAGAGGATCAGTAAGTTTCGGTGATAATGAATCAACAAATATTGGTGGAATAGGAACTCTAAGTTTAGATAATTAGAAAACAAAAATAGAAATTTTTTTTTTTTTTAAAGGATTAAAACACAATATTTTGAGTATAAGTCAACTTTATGATCAAGGGTACATGGTTACTTTCCATCCAGATAGATGTGAGATAATAAAATCAGAATCTAGAAAAATCATTGCCAATGCAAGAAGCACCCCAAAAAACTTATATATGCTAAATTATCTCAAAGGGAAAAAGTGCTTTATATCACAAGAATATGAGATTTCGTTATGACATAGAATATTGGGTCAATTGAATTTTGACAACATAGTCAACATAAGCAATAAACAGGCAGTTAGATCTACCCAAAATAAGAAGACCTTAAAACACAATCTGTGCACTCTATCAACATGGAAAACAAACTAGGACAACATTCAAGTCAAAAGGATATATGTCATTTGATCCATTGAGCCTAATATATACTGATCTATGTGGTCCTACCAGGACACAAAGCATTCATGGTTAGAACTACTTTATATTGTTTATAGATGATTTTTCTAGAATGGTTTGGGTAGCCTTCCTAAAATAGAAGTCAGAGGCCTTTGAAAGATTCAAAGCATTTAAGGAATTTGTTGAAAATGAAACTGGAAAAAGTATTAAGTGTCTAATATATGATAGAGGAGGATAATTTACTTCAAATGAACTTGTATAGTTTTGCAAACAACATGGGATCAAGAGAGAGTACTCAGCAACAAGAACTCCTCAACAAAATGGGGTAGTTGAAAGGAAAAATATGACTATTGAAAACATGGCTAGAGCTATGTTAAATGAATCTAAGCTATTAGGTGATTTTTGGAGAGAATTTTTAAACATATCAGTATACATAATCACTAGGGCTCAAATGAGGGTAAATCATAACAAGAATCCATATAAGCTTTGGAAAGGAAGACTTACCACTATAAAACAATTCAAAGTTTCTGGAAGAAAATGTTACATAAGACGGGAAGATCAAAACTTAGAAAAGTTTTATCCAAGATGTGATGAGGGAATTTTTCTTGGTTATTCTACAAGAAGTAAATCCTATAGATGTTTCAACAAGAGAACATGCACTATGGTGGAAAGTATAAATGTAACAATTGATGAGAAGATAGATTCAAGAGAACTAGTTCAACAAATTGTGTATCAAGAAGATGAATGTTGTTAAGAAGAATTTTGTGTGGAATCATATAAATAAGAAGAAGAAACACAAATACTTCTTCCCAAAAATCCATCCAGGTATGTACAGAAGCATCATCCAAAAGAGCAAATCATCAAGAATCTAGATGAAATATAGACAAGGAGAAGAATAATAAAACCATCCCAACAAGCAAATTTTTCTTTGCTATCTAAGATTGAGCCTAAAGACTTCACTTAGGCAAGTGAGGATAAATTTTGGATTAAGGAAATGAATGAGGAATTAGATAATATAGAGAAAATCAAAACTTGGGAACTTATTCCACAACCAAAGGACAAAAATGTGATCGGCACAAATGGGTATTCAAAAACAAGTTAAATGAATATGGACAAGTGATAAGGAATAAAGCAAGGTTAGTATGCAAAGGTTATGCACATGTAGAAGGAATTGAATTTGATGAGACATTTAATCCAGTTGCATGACTTGAAGCTATTAGGGTGTTTTTAGCCTTCTCAAGTTTCAAAATTTTTAAGGTATATCAGATGGATGTCAAGTCAACATTTCTAAATGGTGTTTTAGAAGAAGTTTATATTGAACAACCAAAGGGATTCATATTAGTAGATAAAACAAACCATATATGCAGATTGAAAAAGGCATTATATGGTCTAAAGCAGGCTCTAAGAGCATGGTACTCAAGATTGGATAAGTATATTCAGGAATAGGGATTCATAAAAGGAATAGCAAAAAATAACTTATACATAAAAAATGAAGGGAGTGATCTAATAATAGTGGTTGTTTATGTTGATGATATCATTTTTAGGGGAAAAAATGATAATGTGTAAATAATCCTCTAAGAACATGCAAAATAAATTTGACATGTATATGCTTGGTGAATTGTCCTTCGTTCTTGGACTTTATATTTCACAATCAGAAAGAGGGGTGTTTATCTCACAAGCCAAGTATATAAAAAAATGTTGAAGGAATTCAGGTTAGAAGATTGTAAACTGGTAATTACCCACATGGTCATAGGATACAAGTTGAGTAAGAATGATGAATCTCTAGAGGCATATTAGAGATTATATAGATCTATGATTGGTAGATTATTGTATGTTATAGCTACAAGACCATACATAGTACATTCATTGGGATTAGTGGTAAGGTTTCAGGAAACACCTAAGGAAACGCATGTGGTAGCAGTAAAAATAATTTTTAGGTATCTAAAAGGGACTATGGGTTTTGGGCTTTGGTATCCCAAAAGTGACAGTTTCACACTAACAACATATATAGATGCATATTGGGCCAACAACATTTATGAAAAAAAAGTACAAGTGGAGGAGCATTCTTTCTTGGAGACTGTATAGTATCTTGGCTAAGTAAGAAGCAGGTTTCAGTATCTTTATCTACAATAGAAGAAGAATACATTGCAAAAGTATCCAGTTGTACACAAATATTATGGATGAAGAGAACTCTAGAAGACTTCAATATAAATCATGATCATCCCATTCCTATACTTTGTGATAATACAAGTGCCATAAGTATCTCAAAAAATCTAGTAATGCACTCCAGGACAAAGCACATTTTGATTAATTACCATTTTATGAGAGAACAAGTAATAGATAAACAAGTCAATTTGGAATATGTCACTACAAAGTAACAGATAGCAGATATTTTCACTAAGCCACTTTCAAATAAAAAAATTGAGTGTCTTCGAGGAAAATTGGGAGTGACACTCCCACCCCAGAATTAACCACCTCAAGAGAAGGCGGGGGAGGGGCTAAGCTAAGAGGCTTATTCTTAGCCCCGAGCCCCAAAGGTGACCCTTTTCCATTGATGTCAAAGGGGGAGAAATTTGAGTAAGGGGGAGAGATTTGGTATTTGAAGAGAGCATTGATCCAAGGGGAGCAATGCCCCATGGGGAGCAAAACAAAATAAAAGTCAAGTTTTTAGTAAAAAGAATTTGGGTTGCCATCAATGACAAAGGGAGATATTGTTGGATATTTTGAGTCTTTAAGTCAAAGTTGTCATTGATGTCATGGAATGAAGTCATCATTAGTGTCAAGGAACTTGTCAAGAAACAAAGTTTTCAAAGTTGTCATTGATATCTAGGAAGAAACTTCTAATAATGTCAAAGGTCAAGAGAAAAAATGCAGAGGTTAAAGGCAAGGTTAAAGGCAAAAGGGTTGCATAATATTTTTAATATTATGTGGAAGCATAAGTTAAAAGGATTTTTATAAAAATCTAAGAAATTTTATTGCAAATCTAAACGAAGGTTTAATATTTATTTGATAAAATATTTAAATTAAAAATGAATTTAAATTTTATAAATAAATATTATTTATACGAAGTTGCAAAATGAAAAGTGGCCTAAATAAAACCAAGGGTTTTAAAGAAGTAATTTATAAAATTTAAATTCAAATCAATTTAAATATTTTATAAATTAATAAGGACAAAGGGATAAACAAGCACCGACTTCTAATACATTGGAGGAAATTAGAGCACCGAATTTTTGCATAGAGGAGAACCATAATAAAAACCAGTGCCTAAAAGGTATTAAAACATATCCTTTTTCTCAATTTATTATACATGCAATTGTGTTGACTCATGCGAAATATGTGAAGTGGTTAAAGTGTTTAGCACCAACGAATAACGTTTAAGAGGAACAACATGATTTGACCAAGCACCAACTGTGCAGCATGGCCTAGTGGAAAAGAGGACAATATTATAGTGTTGGGCGCTCGGAGACCTACATTCAAAATTTGGTGATAGCATTTTGGTGGTTGCATTGGTGTTGGAAGCACCAAAGGAAAGTGCACGTTATTTTTGAACTAGGAAGTTGGGAGTCTTTTGGAGCATGTGGTGCTCGTTAGACCCCAAGTGAGTGCCTAGCTCATGCGACGGTGGGAGCCATGGCTAGGGCACTAGTTGAGGCTGCACTGTGAGTTCGAATCCATTCCAAGGCAAGGTAATAATTTTTAATTTTAATTTTTGTGTGTTACCTAAAGTTTGGAGTAAAAAGGGTGCATGAAAGGATTGTTAGTTGGGAATTATTTTTGATAAGTTGGAGGAATAAGGTGTTAAATATTATTTTAATAAAGTGTTTTGTCATATTGAATTATTAAAATATTAAAAGGATAGAGGGATATTTTTGTTTTGGGTTATTTTGAAAAGAAGAGTGCATTGAATATTATTGGGAGATTATAAGGTGTAAGTGGTATTTTATTTTTTGTAAATGTTTAAGAATGTTTTCTTAAAGTTGGAGTGATAAGGTGTATGTGTGTTTTGATGTTTACATTGTATTTTAGGGGAGTTAATCACTTTATAATTTCTTTGATCTTGGCAAATAAGTGTTTGTGGTTTTTGACAGATTTAGGAGATTTCTTCAACATTAAGAAAATGGTATGAGCACATTTTCCAAAGTTTAATTTGATTGGTTGGTTTTCTTAAAAAAAAGTTTGGAGTGAAAATGACTTAATTACGGTTTCATTATTGAGTGTGTTTGAATTAATGCTTCAAGGTTTTCTGGAATAAAGAGTTGTGATTGAAACCTTGTTTTATAAGCATTGTTGTTGAAGTGAGTTGTTGAGTGAAGAACTTGAACTAGGGATTGAAAAGAATATGAGTATAATTGTTATATGAGAGTTCTTTTGCAAGCATTGTTGTTGAGCATTGTTGGAAACATTTTGAGTGTAGTATCATATACTTGGACTAGGGTTTGTGAGCAAGGATTTTTTCATTGAATGATTGGTTGTGTAGAGTTGAATTAGCCTATTCAAGTGGATGATTGAAGTGAAAGTTCAAGTTCCATAAATAAAACTATTCTATATTTTTAATTGAGTTGAGAAAGTGATTGAGTATTAAGTTGAATTTGAAGCATATTGAGTCTCTAACAATTCTCCTTATGTTTCTAAGAGAGTGATTGAGCATTGTGATAAGTATAGAACATATTGAGTCTCTAACAATTCTCTTTATGTTTCTATGATATTGGATAAGTTTTGTGTGGACTTGTTGAGTAGATTTGAGCAAGTTCTATGTGGATTTGTTAAAAATATTTGAACAAGTTCTATGTGGAATTGTTGAGCATACTTGAGCAAGTTCTGTGTGGACTTGTTGACTAGATTTGAGCAAGTTTTGTGTGGACGTGTTGAGAATATAAAAGCAAGTTCTGTGTGGGATTGTTGAGAAGATTTGAGTATAGATTTTGGTGCATATTTGAGGATAGGTTTATACTAGATCATAAACAAATATTGATCAAAGTTGTACTAGATCAAAGGACTATTTTTAGTACATATTTGATATAGAGATTTGAAGGTGACAGAGTACAGAGGATAGTAGTATCTAGTGGATAAATATCCAGTAGCCAGGGCAGTGAAGACATGTATTCTGAGTGAGGACAAAACTCTTCAGTGGAGAGAGATCTATAAGCCAATGTAGTGAGGATAGTGGTCTTCTAGAGGATCACCAACCAGAGCAGAGGAGAAGGAGTTATCCTATGGAAAGAGATCCATGAAATTGATTTAGAGGATTGGTGTCTCCTTTGTACAAAGGTCCATAAACATTATAGGGAAAGGATTCCCAAGAGAATTTATTTGAGAAAAATTTATGAGAAATATTTTCTCCGTGGAGTATCCCGCATTGGGTGAACCACATAAAATCATGTCTCTCATGTGTGTAATGCTTTGTGTGATGTTTCCTACTTTAATATTGTTGATGCTATTATTTTGATTAAAAAGCAAAAAGTTTTATTGTATACTGTTCACCCCCCTCTTAGTATAAGCACATGTTCTTCAAAGGGAATTGTTATCCTATCATTATTACATTATTTGTATGATATTATTTGATAAATTACATTATTATTTAAACCATTACAATTTTACAAGTAACAAATCACTTACTCATGTATTATATCTATTATACATTGGCATGATGTTTAATGCAATATATTTGGTATTATTCAAAAAAAAATATGTCTATTCCAAACATGTGCTAATAAAGAAATTTTTCTTGAAAGAAAAATATAGATATCTAGCCTATGATTTTTTGCTTGCTTTATGGAGATTTGAAAAGAAACATGAATGTTGTTTATCCTACCATTCACAAAATGAAGATGCTATATTCCTGCAAACAATATGTAAATAAACTCTATAAGGTTCGTACCAATGATTAATTATTCATTTAATAGATATTTGCATGTCGTAATATTACTATGCTCCTACACGAATATATTTTATCTGCATAAAAAATTACAACAATCGATGAAGAGCTATTGTCAACCTAGGTATTTATTGCGACTAAACAAAGGCAAGTTTCTGCCACTCATTTATTAATATTTTTAAAACTCATGGTTGAAGCATTGGATAGTGATTAATGTTTGCATAGTGAACATTATCTTCAAAGGAAGTTATAAGAAGATCTACCCAAGTTCACTTGAATGATAGCTATGTTGGATCAACACAAAAAATGGTACATGTATTACGTTGTTTTTAAAGTAAAGCTGCATGCATATTTAACATTAAAAATTACAATATTTGTGCATGTATAAAAGAACAATTGTAAGCATATTAATGTGAAAACGACCAATGACATACTAAAATTTTATTTTTTTAATTTTAGCATTTAACATCAAATATCCTTTATGCAACAAAATTATTATTATTATTATTTTATTTGTGGAAAACATCCCAAAAGGGATGCCACTTTCGGGTAAGACCCAAGGAGGCAGGGGTATCCATTATGCAACAAAATTATTAAATGATTCTTTTTTCAGCCCATTAATATCTAGGCAGCCATTAATATATGGGTAAGGAAAACAAGAGGAATAGCTCTAAATTTCTTAGCATATAAATGCATAAAGAATTTAGTAATTTGCTTGAAGGATGGCAATGCTTTAGTGAATAATGCACATGTGAAGACTAAAATGGTCTTAGTTATCTTTGTTTTAAAGTTTTTTAATGACATTATTTTCAACTAAGGTAAAAGTTGGAAGCTATAAAATTAAAACCTTTCCTTATCTATTTCGCATAATGTTAAGGAGCATTTTTGGTTAGAGCACAAGAAATAAAACTTTTGCATCTAGAGTTGTGATTTTAAATCCCCTTAATTAAATAAAGTGATTATATAAAAAATAAGGGTGAAATACCTATTTTTGAAGGGATGATGAATATATAAGAAAAGGATAAAAGAGAGAATAATTTTTTTTTTTAATATTTTGATTTTATATATAAGGAAAGAAAAAATAGATTTTTGTATTAAATGAAAACATGACAATAGCACAAGAATGTTTTGTTTAAGGAGAAATAAGGCATATAAAACAAATATTACTTGTCTTTTATTTTGCACTTTAGAGAATTTTTAGGAGTGATAGGGTCTATAAAGTATTATTTATTTTGTAATATTCTCAATCTAGTATTATTTACACTTAGCAAAAATAAGGTGTAAAGATTTATTTTTTATGTAATGGCATTATTGCTTGTAATGCATTTTTACCAAAAATGTACATACACCTCAAATTGTATCAAACCAAAAGGTTTGAAAAATAGTGTTTGGTATTTACGATGCCCATAGCTATAATTTATAGGTAAGGATGTCATGACTTTTGTTTTTGGTAGATAAGATACTATAGCATTAATACCGGGTTTTATAGGTTGACCCAAAACCTTTTACAAAAATTAGCCCAAGGTTGTTGATGAACATGTCCTTACTAAGGATCCTATATATGTAAAATCTACATGTCGTCAAAGCCATTACATCCAGTAAGGCACATAGCCTGTTATCAAAAAGAAACTTCCCATACAACATTTTGGGTATACCTCGAGAAAACACACCTGCATCATAATTACAAAAAAATGAAACAAACACAGATACCTTCCTTGAAATAGTGGAGAAATAAAAGTTTGCATACACACATAGCAGAGTACTGAAAAAACTCCCTCAAGCTCTATATTGACAGTTAATCTTAATAATTCTTTGGTAATTACTTTCTTTCATATATGACATGCTTTGGGACCACATCCCGTCTTGGCCAATCAACCTTGGATAAGTGAACTTGCTAGCTAGATTTATGGTGGTGGCTATCTGGTGGTCCACGTGGCTCTGGTTCAAAGTCTTATATTGTCATTTCTTTCCTGCCCTATGATTATCAACCAACCTCAAATTACTAATATGACTAGGAGCCATGTTATCTGACATGTGACTGTCCCCATTAGTCTTTGTGGTATTTCCAAGCAACATCCACCAATACTGATAGCTCGGATAATTTTTATTGTGAGTCCATTTCAAAAAATAGATGGGAATACTCATAGCCTTTGAACTTATAGTGCCTTCCCTGTTGGTAAATTTGACTATAATTCTTGGCATTCTTGTTTAATAAGCTCCTCTACTTCACTCGGGACAATGTGTTCCCATTTGAAAATTTCGTCACCATCGACACCCAAATTGGCCAGCTTATCAACAACTTTTTTGGCTTCCCGAAAGACATGTCAGGATTTTCTGTCCTATCTTCCCTAAAAAAGGATTCTAGCCTCTTCAATAATTGTTTTAATCCTCCAAGGAGGTGTTTTCCAATTATTGAGGAGATTTATAACATGCATAGAGTCTCCTTATATGATCAAATTGCCTTCTAAGTCTTGAGTCATTTGAAGGCCTCTCCACATAGCTCTAGCTTCAGCTTCGTTGTTTGTCCTTGTTCCCAAATATTCAAAAAATGCAAGCATCATATTCCCATTATGATCTTGCACAATGTCACCAGTGCTTGCTCTACCAAGATTTTCCTTAGTATCTCCATAAAAATTAAGCTTAAACTAACCCGTAGGATGTGGGGACCACTTAAAATTGGCTCTGGGGTTGACTACCCTAGGCACGTACTCATATAACAAGGTTAAGCTTAATTATTGAGCAAGCATGGTCTCTTGCAGATGAGGTTTATGACTATCAAAAGGGATAAGTTTCACATTCTCATTGGCAAAGGATATGATCCTAACAATGATAGTTTGATGATCATGGATAGACTCATTAAAGACTTTATGGTTCCTTTCTAACCACACCTACCAAAGATAGTGATTAAGACAAATTTTCCACATGTATCTAAGTATTTGGCTTAAAAAGGGGCAAGGCCACTAGATGAACAAATCAAGTACAGTGGCTAGTTTAACCCAAGAAATATTGAAGGCCTGAAAATTCCCACTTAGGATAGTCAAGGAAAAAGGGCACTCAAGGAAAATGTGATAAATGGTCTCCCAATTAACCCTACACATATAATAGTGAATAGTGATACAAATACATTTACATATCATATTATCAATGGTTATAATTCTTCCTTGAATAACCAGCCATGAAAATATTGCAATATTTGGAATTAAATTTTTTATCCAAACTAAGTCCTTTTGGAGGGCAAAATCCTCGTCATCAAGCAGAAGCTTGTAAGCTGATTTAACAGTGAACTGTGTATTTTTCGTAGGAGCCCATGTCACTTCATCTTCCTTGGGTCTCATGGGGATAAAATGTTTCCCAAGAATGTTACAAAAATCATTTTATTCTACTTGAAATCCCTGAATCCTTATTTGTTTCCACTTCATTCTGCATTTGTCCTCAACCATATAATCAAAGACTTTTCTGCTAATGAGTTCTTTCGTGATATCTCTGATTTGGGCTAAGTTAGAATATTGCATTAGTGGTTCATCCTTAGTCCACCTGTCATTCCAAAAATTTATCCTCTCACCATTGCCTAAAACCATTCTTAAACATTTTCTGATGATTTCCTTACAATTGAGAATTGCTTTCCAAAAAGCAAAACCTCTGATTGGAACTGAGTCACTTAGAAATTCCATATTTTGAAGATACTTTCGATTGATGATAGTTGTCCATTCATATTATTCACTAGAAATGAGGTGCCACACCTGCTTATATAGTAAAGCTAAATTCATATGAGCAATTATCCTCAGACCTAAGCCCCCATTTTCTCTAGGTCTGCACACTTTGGTCCATCCTATAAGATGTATCCTTTTTTTCTCCTCTGATCCACTCCATAAAAATTCTTTCAGATTTTCTCAATTTTTTGGAAAACCTTCACAGGGGCTTTGAAAATAGAGAGGAAATAGACTAGAATGCTCTAAAGAGAGGCCTTAGTGAGGGTCAACTTTTCTTCTTGAGATAGAAGATGACCTTTCCATCCAGCAAGTTTTTTTGAATTATTTCAATAACCCTATCCCACATTGACTCTCTCAAAGAACCAATGAAAAGAGGGAGACCAAGATACGAAGTATGGAAGTTTGCTATATCACACCCTAAAATTTTGGCAATCCTTCCTTGCCTCTGAATGGGGGTGTTCAAGAAATATAACTTGCTTTTACTGAAATTAACTTTCTGACCAACAACATCCTCGTAGATTTGTAGGATGTATTTAATTATTTTGGCCTCAACCACTGACGCCTTAGTCAATAGAAGGTTATCATCAACGAATTGGTGATGCAAAACATCCCTAGTGAGAGATGTTGCCTTGATTCCTGATATTAGCCTTGAACTACAAGTATTTTTTATGGTTCTACCTAAATATTTTGCCATAATGATGAATAACATGGGGCTAATAGGGTCCCCCTACTGAATTCCTCTACGACTTTGAAAGTAACCAATAGTTGTTCCATTAACCAGAATCGAGAACCATGCTTTAGAAATGCATTATTTGATCAAATTAACCCATTGGTGGTGAAAACCAAACTTAAGGAGGACAACAATCAAAAAGTCCCAATTTAGCCTGTCAAATTCTTTGTTCATATCAAGCTTGCGAGCAAAAATAGACCTATTACTACTGCATGTAATGCCTAAAATGGTTGCAAAAATGACATTTGGGGCCTCTCCCTATAAATTATTGAGGAGTAGTAAGGCAATTCCTTATTCATAAACTCCATAATTTACCCCATTTGCCTTTGTTAGACATAAATCTTGAATCTAGGATTTTTGAGTATTTGGGGGAAGTTACACCCTACGTATACGGAAATCCTTCTAATAAGGTTTCATAAAGAAGACAAATCCCTTTCAAAATCACCCAAGTACCATGTATCAATTTACTTTATGCACATTAAGGTATTTCCTATGTATGATTGTATATACTTAGAGGACTAGCTGTATCCATGTAACATTAGATATATTTAAAGGTTGGGTATACAAAAAAGATTGGTATATTTGACTGGTGGAATATTGAGAGGGGGACCAATTGGTTATATAAGTAACCCTCACCATATCTACCACCAAATTATCAAAATAAGTAGCACAACATGAAAAATACAGAGGAACCAAGCTAAGAAACAGGTTGGAATTCCAAAGTATACATCACCAAAGGATAGTGCAAGTGGATAAAAACAAACTAAAGTGTAAAAATGAGTATCACTATATAAAGATATTTATTTTCCAAAAGGTTAATATATTTATAAAAAATGAAAATTCATAACACTTAAGTCCTACTTATGATCAATTATTAGAAAAACTTACACTAGTAAAGATTGCTTCAAAAATGGTGTTTTATTCCCTATTAAATTTGTGGAGACAATACATATGGAATTAGTTAATACAAAACATAAAATTCTAGAGGAAGAGTTGAAAATAAAACATGTTATGGTAAATGCTTGTTGTGAAGTGATCTTATTCAAAGAATAGATGTATTATGACACATATGATTTGAGACCTGTGATGATAGATAGTTGTAATACTAATAATTTGACTCCCACTATGTCTAATATCTATTGTAATACAAATTATATTATCAAAAATAAAGATACAACTTGTGATAATTATGATTTAAGATCCACAATGGAAATAACTTATTGTCAATTAAGAAATTGTGTACAAGGGATATGTATAGCATATGATACCAGTGATTTGAAAATTGTTTATGAAGAAAGAAGTTGTGTAGAAAGATATTGTATTGACCATGATAAAATCTATCTTATTGAAGGACATTGTGATTATGATGATGAATTTGGGTACTTTTAAAAGCATATCAAATTTTTTGGTTAAAAACTTTTGGGATAAATTGGATACAATGGTACAAGTTTGGGAAGAATGAGCAAGGTGTAAAAGAGCCCATAGTAGCAAGAATAAGGCCATAGAATGAAGTACTTGAATATACAGGACATACAAATCAAAGTGACAATAACACAACCTATAAAAGGGAAAAAATATTTATAGGATAAGTAGGAAGTAATGATACCAAATTTATGATAAGTATTAGCAATAAAAATTTATGAGAAAAGAAATCCAAGAATAAAATAAAGTTCCTAAGAAAAGCTATTGTAGATATTGTGGAAGATATGGACATGTATTAGAAAGATGTTGGATCCTACATACTTGTGAGCTTTGTGGAGATCATAATCACTCCCAAAGAAATTGTTGGCACAAAAATAAGATACCAACAAAATACATATAAATTATGGATGTATGAATGTGTGAATGAAATAAAACAAAAGAAATGTTGGGTGATATCTTTAGAAGGATACCGAGTTTTCTGAATATGAATAAGAATGATTTAAATATTACAAGAATATGATATGATGTATTATTTGGTGGCTTACCCAGAGGTGAATTATAATGTGGCATAAATATAGAGATCTAGAGGTGATCTAGAGACAACAACAAAGTGAATGGAAACCCAAAATGAAATGATTTAAAGGCAAATTAGAGGTAATGATTCAATGAAAATAACCTAGAGGAATATATTAAGATCAATCAAATATAGATTTGAAGCTAGAGCTACTGCCAAAGCTAGAGTAAGAAAGTCAAAACTAATGGGAGGCTAGTCATTGCATTATCTGATGTACCAAACAATGTAATAAACTGGGATGTTAGTCCATTATTATTACATTATTTGGATGATATTATTTAGAAATTTATGTTACTATTTACATTATTACAATTTTACAATGGGTAATGGATCACTTACTCTTGTATTATATCCATTATATATTGGCATGTCGTTTAATGCAATATATTTGATATTACTTAGAAATATTTTGTTTACTTTTGTTTCCAATAGGAATTTTATAGGTAATAATATTTTTTCCTATCAAATATATAAAATAAAAGGGGTAGAAATTTATATTTAATTTCAAGTATTGCTTGTAAATTGTAGTAAAAAAACAAGAAGAAATACAACCTATAAATAATCAAATCCTAGGCCTACATTCAACTTTGGAGTTCTCCCAATTTTTGATATTTGGCCTTAACATGTTAAGCTTCTACAGTTAACTTTTGACATGGATTTCTCTCAAGTTTTTTTATACATACTAATTTTATAGATATTTTCATTGTTTTTGGGCTACAACATATTAAATTGTTCAAATTGAATAGCCCTATCCCTCTATGCACACCAAACAATTATTGTCTAACTGAACTATCTCACTGATGTGAATTTGTAATTCAAACAATAGATATAGGAAAGGAAAATACATGTGAAAAAAATTGTTTCCTTCAATAATATTAAAAACTTATAAATCATCTATATATAAAATATAATATTTATGTTATATAAGATTTTAAAATACTATATATAATGGTTATATGGTTTTTTTTCCATATTATTGGTATCATTTAAGAGAAACATTTGGGATCCTCTTATTTCAATTTACCTAACATAATTTAGTGTATAAAAGTGTTTATACTATAAAATCTTTAAAAAATTTACATAAATAAGAAATAACATTAGATTTTTCATGATTTGACATAAGAAAATGCAGATCCTAGACTAAAATAATTCAAAATAATCACAAGTAGTTTGATCCATCCAAAATAAAAGAGAATTAAGGCTTAGGCTTCCTTTAGCAATACCATTAAATGCAATTGCATGAACTTGAGCATGGATTTTGTTTAGGTGCTCAAGGAATGCCTTGTGAGATTTCTCAATTCTTGTACCTTGACATTGATCACATTGACCCTAAATAGGCATCCATAGTAAATATATGCATACTAAACAATATTTATCTCAAATATGCATTATTTTCTACTTCATATTCAAATTTACTAGAGATGGCAACAACCTATACTAAGTAGTTAAAGTAAAACTAAGGATTTCATACCCCAAAGGACAACTAAGTAGAACTAAAACTATTTATTCATTTTTATGAACTAAATATGTTATACGATGTGTTGTTGCAAATACTCATCAATCCAAGAAGAACTGTTAAAACCCATATCCATATTATTACAACATAATTGGACATACACTACTATGCTAAAAATTATTATTGGGACACACAAAAAATAATAGATTATTATTTAGATTGGTTCTTATTGATTTTCATCTTCTTTTGAATGGAGACAAACACAACCATTCACCTTGAGTTCAACATGGTCCTTCACTTATCCATAAATACTCACATATATTTAAAATTTTAGCTATTGGATTTCATTGCTTCTTCAACCATGAGTGTCTATAGGGTAACCTTCTTATCCTACTGTATTCTAGGTGTAATAGAGTAGATAATTGCTTACAAGGTTCACTTTGTTGTTTCTATATTAAGCCTTCATTTCTCTCATGTGTGGGACCTTCCTTCTACCATATTATTTATCATTATTTGGTAGATTTGTGATTACAAAATATTAAGAGTAATACTACAAAGCTTATGGGCACATTTAATTATAAATTCCTCCTCCTCGATTTGAACACTTTACTTGGACATTGCTTAGGAATGTTAGGTACCACCAATGATGCATTCCAAAAAAATTCTTAGCGAGTCTTGAAACATGTACAAATTCTATTTTCTTGTATTTATGTGACCCATGTTGTAAATTAACATTACCTATACCTTTGATATCATAAAATATGTGCACACATCTTTTGCATGTGAGAATTGTTTCTTTGATGTTGTAAGAGCTATTGAGGTCTTATACCTATTTTTACTATTGACTTTCATTTTTTATTTAAAATTATAACATAATATTTATCTTGTGATGTATGAGAGGTCTCTACTTAATGCATCAAATACATTTTTAATGGGAATTACATCCACACTAAAAATTACCTTGTAAATAAGGATAGGGACATTTATTAATAAGGATCAATCTTAAAATGAATTAAAGAAATATATTCCTCCTCATTGTCCTTGTGGAGAGGGTATTCATAATGTATTGCATGCAAATTTATTACTACCACTATTTTCAATGAGCCCTTGTTGTATAAAAAGTGCTTTGCTTCCAATTCTACAATGCATCATATTTTGGTTGTCATAATGGCCTATCTTAGTTTCTTGTCTTAAACATAACTCACTGTAGTGGGGTCAATCACAAATCACTTTTTATTTTACATCTTGGATTTATTTATCTGAATAAGCTATTTTCTATAATAAGTGATGTATTTTTGCTTTTTTTATTTTGTTGTGTGGTGTGCCACTAACAATTCATACAAAATCCACCAAATATTGAGTGCCTCCTAGTCTGGCCTCTATTTCTAGCCCATCAATTGATGAAGAATAATCACATTAGGAATGGACATCCTCAACTTCTACTCCATTTTAAGTCACCCATTCATGGGAAAATTCACTACAATTTTATCATCCATCTGGTTCTCTTGCTAGTTCTCTAGTAGTTTGGGATGATTTATTGGTGTTGATTTGTCATTATTATCAATATTGTTTTGAACAACATTATAAGAAAATTGGGTCCAATATCTATAAATACCACTATATATCCATTATTAATTATTTAATATACAACCATGGGCTAAAATAATAGGCTTTGCCATCATTATTATTGTTCTTTATTTTACCTAATTTTTGCTCTAACAAATTTGTTCAAAAAACAACCTAAACTTCCTAGTTCTTCAAAATACATTGTAGTTAATTATAGATATATTTTCCTTGGGAGTTCCATCTAGTTAAGCCTTTATTAAAAACATGAAATCTATAGAATCCAATGGAAGTACTCCATGTGAAGCATCTACTACTTCCTCCATAATCATTTTAAATGTGTCTTCCCACTATTTATAGTCATTGTTGGATCTCGTGTCCAAGTCACATATGTCCTTAAACTGGTAGGGTACGCCATAATATCATCCAACATGCTATTCTTCATGCCCTTATTCTAAAAAATTGTGTTCATTACTTTGTTAATAGAAGCACTAGATTTGTAAACAGACTACACAAGTTGGTCAACTATTAGAGCCTTAATATCCTTGGAACTATTAACATTGTTATGGTGATTTAGATATAATATTTTGTTTGAATAATTATGGTGATTCTCATTTTATAATTACTATGATCATTGATGACTAGCATAGGTATTTGAAATATGGTTTCCATAATGTCTTTCTTATATGCATCAAGAAATGGAAATAAGGGGAGTTAGGAGCCCTTGATATTTTTTAAGGAATATGCTTTTTAAAAATTGTGGAATCTTATTTTCAAAAATGTATTCAATCAATAAAGCATTATAGGACATTGCCATTTTTCATTTTAAAGTGATGTAAATGGTAATCCAATCACTCAAAACCATTGAATACTTCCAGAATCATATTTTTGCATGTCAATCTCTAGTTTCTTTCCAACATGCTTGTATTTCAAGATCCTATTTTCTAGGTTTTGGTGAAGACAAATTTTACTCCAAAAACCTAGGAATGAATTTATTCATAATATCACATTTTCTCAAGAACATCATCATAATATTTTTTATGAATAATTATGGTCATTCTCATGTTATAATTACTATGCTCATTGATGACTAGCATAGGCATTTGAAACATGGTTTCCTTAATGGCTTTCTTATATGCATCAATAAATAGAAATAAGGGGAGTTCGGAGCCCTTAACATTTATGAATGGATATGATTGTTAAAATTTATGGAATCTTATTTTTAAAATAATATTTTGTATTGTTAGGATTGATTGTTAATATCTCATTCTTCTAAGGGTTATATAACCTTACCATTTTTAATTTTAGAGTGATGTAAATGGTAATCCAATCACTCAAAACCATTGAATCCTTCAAATATCACATTTTTGCATGTCAATATATAGTTTCTCTCTAACATGTTTGTAATTCATAATCATATTGTCTAGGTTCTAGTGAAGAAAAATTTCACTCCAAAAGCCTAGGAGTGAATTTATTCATAATATCACATTTGCTCAAGCACATCATCAAATATGATTTATGAATCAAATTCAAGTCATTAAGGTTAGGAAAATTTGCTTGATCATTTTGCACAACTTCATTTGAAAATTCTTTTATCTGCTCTAGCCATTCTACTAGGTTTTTATGCTCTTTCTTCTTATTTTTATCATTGTTATTATCATTATGATTGACTGTAGATGAAAAGTCTTGTGAATATGAAAATGTGTTATTATCACTTTTGTTATTTTTTGAAACCATAGTTAAGCACTTTGTGAGGTATTTTGTGTCCATCATGGAATATTTTCTTAGAGTAGTTTCCATAACATAAGCTTGGTATTTGTCATAAATTTAAATATTTTCTAGTGTGGTACACATGAATTTCAAGACTCTTTCTTTACACTCTTGTGTTTGCATCATCTAATATTTATTTTGAAAATTTTTGTGCCATTTGTAATGGGGATTCATGAGAAACCATGAATGATTTATTTGTTACCATATCTCTTATGGTGGAGGATCTTAAATGATAAATTTCATTTGGTGGCCATGCCAAATTGATGAAAATCTAAATCAATGGATATGAGATCTTGCAAGGGAAGCCCTACCCTTAAAATCCTTTTATGACAAACCTTAATATGTGGGTGTAGTGTGATAAACTCCTTATTTATCATAATTTTAATTGTGTGTAGGAATATTAAGGTGATGAGAAACTAAATAATGTAATATTTATAATTAATTAGGTAGGTTTAGTTTATTTTACCCATCTACATTATATCTTTCAAGGGCTTCTGACATATCCATTCCATATAGCAAAGGGCTTTTGATATACCCATTATAAGAATAATTATTTGTAAGGTTTTTGGAAATGCCTAGAAATACCTTTGATTATCAATGAATAAAGAGATAATTTTCTTGTTCATCACTAGTTGGTATCATAGCATTATGATCCCTCTATGGTCTAAGTCTATTATACCTCTTGAGCCTTATAAATCAAGAGCCTTGCTATCTGTTATGTCCTTCTCATAATATTTGTGAAGAAGGAAACATGGTGATTAACCAAGAGCACCTCAAGAATATATCTATGTAAGATTTTTAACTAGCCAATAAGTTAAGTAGATATTATTTTGATAATTTTAGATGATACAAAATTGGATGCAAATCTCAATGTTGAGGATATCACTATGGTCCACATATTGTAATTGATATTCTAAAGGATAATATTATATGTGAATTATACCATTAGATTGACATTATAGATGATGAATCCTACTCCACAAATGTCAATTCCACATTAGTTAGCCCTTACTATTCTATCAATTTGCTATATAATCTCAAAAGTATCATCGATAACAACACCAATGGGTCAAACCCAAAATGTATTTATAAAAATAGGGTAAATAAGTTTTGAAATTGAGAAAAATAATGTCCAAACTCATATAAAAGAGATGGCAAAAAAAATTCTCAAAAAATTATAAAAGTGTGGTGAATTTATTATAATATTTAAAAACATTGATAATAGGAAATGGAAAATGGATAGTGGATGATAGGTAGTGAATAATAATCAGGGAAAATCAGATGATAGATAGGGGATGATAGTCAATAAAAAAATTTATAATAGAAAATAGATGATAGATAGCAAAAATCGAATGATAGATAAGAAAAATGGATGCTAGATAGCAAAAAATTGGTTGTCAGACAACAGATGATAGACAAAAAAAGTTGGATGATAGATATGTTCTTTTGTTGTCTATCATCCAAATTTTTTATTGTTTTTCATTAGGGTTTTTTATGTCTATGGTCCCAATATTTTTGCTGTTTGTTGTCCTAAATTTTTGTTATCTATCATCTAATTTTTTTGCCTATCATCCAAGTGATTTTTTTGTCTATCATCTAGGTTTTTTGTTATCTATCATCTAGTTTTTTTGTTGTTTATCATCTAGATTCTTTTACTATCTATCATCCTAGATTTTTATTGTCTATTATCCTAAGTTTTTGTTGTTTATCATTTAGTTTTTTGCTACTTGTTGTTCTAAATTTATGTTATCGTTCATCTAATAACTTTTTTTGTCTATCATCCAATTATTTTTTTTTATTTTTCATCCATTAATTTTTTTTATTCCACCTACAAATGCTCCAATTAAATATTGCCACATGCCATACATGCATTTACTTCATGCATGCAAAATTCAATAAAATTATATAAACAGTTTTTTTTCAAAAAAAATCCTCTTCAATGTAGATCAGAGCAATAAACGTCTCTCAAATGTTTACCCCTATAGCCTAGATCAAAATTCTAAACATGTACAACATAGATCAAATATCCTAAGCCCTAATATCACATCTAAATGGCTAGCTCTTTCTCTCTTGTCCTTTGAAGGTTTCCTTCAAAAATTGTCTTTTCCCTAACATTTTTTAATATTTTGAACACACCTGGATATGATAGCTCATGGGTCAAACTCTCTACTCTTGTGGTTTTGATAAAAATAGCATAGTACAACATTGATAATGGTTTGTTGTAAAATATTATTAACTTCTATGATGATTATGAGTCCATTATCTAAATAATCATTAACAAAAAGAATGTTTCTTTCACTATGAAACCTTTAGAAGTGTAGAAAGTAACAGAGCTACCATAGAGGGATGTTCAACCCATCATAAATTAGTACATTTTGAGCAATGATGATAAAATATACCTTGATACCAACGATAATCTCTCAATAGAAATTTTTAGAGGTATTCGACATCTTTAAAATATTGTTTTTTAAGAGTTAATTTTATCTTACAATGTGATCCTATAATTATCAACTAATAATGTTATCCTTTATTTTTTTTGCATGTCACTCTACTAAGTCCCAAATGGGCTTAAATATTGCAAAAATTTTAGACAAGTTTCTTCATTTTTACATTGAATTCTTCCAAGTGAGAATTGTTCTATAAGAAATAACTATAAACATTCTACTAATGGCATTGAACTATTTGGTTCAATGTCTTTGGGGTACCAAATTTGATTGGAACACCTATATTTTTAACAACATTAAATAGGATCTCTTTAGTGCTCATAGACAACTGAATGCATGTGTAACAACCACCAATTTTATTATTTCCTTTTGTTATGAAGCATATTACAATTTAAAAGATACCACACCTCCTACCTCAATGCACCCTTTTTCAATCCACCATTCTAGAATCTTTGCCTTTCAATTCCATTGATGTACTTCAAGATCCACAAAAGGGTAATGAAGCACAAGAGACTATCAAGTTAGCTATCATTATACTTAGCTCATCCTCTACCCACAAAAATACCACCCCTCATCCTCTCACTAATGATGAGAAAGTTAAATTTATAGAAGATATTATATTAGCTTATAATTGTGAAGAAATAGTTAAATATAGATATTGAAGAATTAAGAGATTGGTAATATTGAGAAAAAGTTTTGATCAAAGAAATAAATGCTTGATATAAAAACTTTTCAAAAATATAGAATATTCTTCATTGGTGGAAAACAATACAAGTAGCAGTCAAAAATTACAAAAAATAGTCTGCAAGTAGAGATCAAATTAAAAGAACAATTACAATACACAATAAGAGAAAACAATATCCTCAGGAAGATCATCAAAGAAAATGGTTTGAATAACAAAAGGAGAAATAAATAGGTATAACATTGTAGGAAGACCCTACAAAAGAAGACATGGCATTGTTAGTGGGTTTGAACAAAACAAAATAAATTGTTAAGAGTTGGTGCATTGCAAGAGGAAATTGTTGAGGAAACACAACCTCAACCTAAAGAAGATATAAAATATGCTTCAACCACATAGAATATTAAAAAATTGAAGAAGCTACGGAGCCATGGACGTAGGAGGAGCAAACATAGGAGGAATGAAAGGAGGAAGGAAGACTGGTTCAACCAAAAATAGTGACTGCAAGACAAGTCATAAGGAAATCAAGGATGAAAGAAGCTCAGGTACCAAAGACTCTATCAAATACAAGGGTGAAAACTCTGAGGATAAGGAAGAGGTAGACAAGGTCTTATTCTGGGGAGATGAACCTCCTGACACTGGGTCCCTTCCTTCAGCCAAGGGTCCCACTGTTGACAAAACCAAGGCAACTTCCTATGCCAACATTTTGTCCAACTCTGGACGAGGTCCTTACAAACATCCTACCACTTCAATAGTTCCTAATGGTCAAAACATAAACATCCCCGATGATATTGTTGATAGCTACCTTGCCATGGAACGTTATACATTGGTGGGGAAGTTCGTTGGAGGAAGACCTGATATCGAGACTATCCGTAGGTGGGTTGTCACCAAATGGAAGACTCTAGGTGACATGGAACTTGTGGTTTTATCTAGAGGTTTCTTTACCATCAGGTTGAGCAATGATGAAGACATGAAGCGCATCCTCACCGGGGGCCCCTGGTTCTTAGGGCATAAAAGTTTATTTCTAAGGAAATGGGACACATATTTTGATCCTGATACCTAGGATATAAACTTTGCACCTATTTGGGTTCGTATCCCAAACCTTCCCTTCCATTGTTGGCATGAGGATATCCTCTTATCCATTGCAAATGCTATAGGTGAACTCCTTGCCATTGAACCTGTGACCAGGGGTTGAAGGCGTATGAACATGGCTAGAATTTGTGTGAATGCCAATCTGGCCTCAGAGCTTCCAACATATGTCAATCTGACTCATAAGTCTTTCTACAAAAAACAACCCTTGGAATATGAAAACAAACTGACCTTCTACGTAGAATGCCATACCCAAGGACATCTTAGATCCCAGTGCCCTATCCTCAAAACCCAGACTCTTGCGCAGAAGATAGAGGTATCCCAACCCAGTGGGGACAACATCAATCACATCAGAGGCAACAAAAACTCACACTACAGTGGGTATCATAAAACCTAGAAGAAATGGTAGCAACAACATCAAGAAGGAAAAAGCCACCAGTAATGGCAAAATCTCCCCAATCCTCAAGAAGGGCCTCTCTCTTTCAAAGGCAAAGAAATGGTGAACTACGAACTCCACCAAGTAAGTTCCCCTTTCACATCTCATAACAAGTTCAATATCTTAAATGAATCTGATAAGGTTCTCCAAGGAGATGCCCCCATTCCTCTTATTTCCTCTGAGGATTCTCAAAAGGTTGTTGCTACCATTATTCTCCAGCCAAAACCTCAGATTCCCCTTGAGCTGAACATTGACCTTAGTTTTGTCAACACCCCTTCCAAATCAGGACCATATCACAGCCCTCTAGATGAAATGGTAGCCATCTCCAATCAGATTCCTATGGAGGAAATTATTTCACCTAGCCTAAGCCAAACCACTAGGCCTTAGAGCCCTGTTCTGGAACAAATCATTCCCTATAAGTTCAGCCCCAAGTAGACTAGAAGCACCACCAAGTCTCCTGTAGACTTCGGTAGTGAAAAAAAAGAGGCAAGCCTTCTAAAGAGGAAATCTAGAATTCCCAAACTGTAGACGACATTGCAAATGGAATCCAAAAAACCCTTTTTCCTAACATTACTTCTCAGCCTAAGGAAGAGAGTAAAAGCTCCAAACCCCCTCACCATAATGGCAGAGGAGGCAAGAAAGCTCCTAAATATTCTAAATGAAGATTCTTTCATGGAACGTGAGATACCTTAATGGGTCATTCAAACGAAGACTTGTAAAGTCTATGAGAAAGGATATCAAACCTTCAATAATCATCATGCAAGAAACAAAAATCAATTCCAATAGTTCTATTTCAGTGGCTAAGGAAATATGGAAGAATGCAGGTGTAGTGGTCAGTGATGCTAGAGGAACGTCAGGTGGTCTTATGTGCTTATGGGACAAGAATTTAGTTGAAGGTCGACTACTCCATTCCAGTGAGAGGCTCCTTAGCATCCTGTTTCATGATATCAACAACAACTCGTCTTGGATTCTCACCAATGTTTATGCTCCCAACACCATTGTCGAAAGAGCGCAGTTGTGGGATGACCTGACCAGTATGAAAAACTCACTTCAAAACATCCCTTGGATTGTTGTAGGTGATTTTAATACTCCCCTTTACCCTTCAGATAAAAAAGGAGGCTCTAAAACTCTAGCCAAAAGCATGGAGGATTTCAATGAGTTTGTCAATGCAAATTGTTTAATGGACTTAAAGCTCAGAAAGGCAAAATATACTTGGAGTAACAGAAGAGCTGGATCACATCACATTCAAGTCAAATTAGACAGGGTGTTCCTCTCATAGGAAGTTGTTCAATATTTTGGAGATGCTGCTCTATATCCTCTTCCTAAAATTGGATCAGATCACAATCCTCTTATCTTGGATATTGACAAATCTAACCCCTACAAAAGGTCATTCATATTTGAAGCTATGTGGCTACATCATCCAGATCTTCATCAAAGAGTATCCCATAGTTGGCAACAAGACATTCAAGGACTTCCTTCTTTCAAGCTAGCCCAGAAACTCAAAATCCTGAAAGAAGATCTAAAAATATGGAATAAGGAAGTTTTTGGCAACCTATTTGCCAACAAACAATCACTCAAAGAAATATTAGATCACATCGAGAACAAAATTCAGAATGGTGAAGCAGATGTCCATACCAGGAATGAAGAGAAACAGATTCTAGCTGAGTATCATAATGTTCTTGCTTGTGAAGAGACCTACTGGCACCAAAAATCCAGAGCTCTTTGGCTCAAATAAGGGGACTCAAATACTAAATTCTTCCATGTGTCCACCCTTAGAAATAGAAGCAAAAATCACATTAAGGAACTGACCAAAAGTGATGGCAACCTTACTATGGATATAGATGAAATCAGGAATGAAGCCAACACTTATTTCAAAAACATGCTTGAGGATGATAACCTCTATTCAGTTGCAGCCCAAGAAGCTTTACTTCACCACATTCCTTCTAACTCTATTCCTAAATCGGTCAACTCCTCTCTTATTGCTCCTGTCCTAGATGATGAAATTAAAGCTTCCCTCTTTTCTATGAATCCTGATAAAGCCCCAGGACCAGATGGTTTTCCCCCTCACTTTTTTCAAACTTTCTGGGATATTGTTGGTCCTGATGTTTGTAAAGCTATCAAGGAGTTCCAGTCCTCCAAAATAATTCCTCGAGGTTTCAACTCCACATTCATTGCCCTCATTCCTAAGAATCCAGCTGCCAAGTCCCTACCTGACTACAGACCCATTAGTCTTTGCAATGTTGCATACAAAATCCTCACTAAAATCTTGGCCACTAGAATGCAAAACATCTTGCCCAAAATCATTGAACCTAGCCAAGGAAGCTCTTTTCAGGGTAGATCAATCCTTGCTGGTATCATTTCCATACATGAAGCCCTTCATTCTGCGTCTAATATCAAAAATCCCACTTGTGTCCTCAAGCTTGACATGAACAAAGCATACGATAGGGTCAACTGGAACTTCCTTCTAGCTGTCCTTCATAAGTTTGGCTTCCATCTTGAATGGGTTGACCTTATCAGAAGTTGCATATCCTCCCCTCGGTTCTCTTTCCTCATCAATGGTTCTCCAGCAGGTTATTTTAAAAGCAACAGAGGTCTTAGACAAGGAGATCCTATATCTCCATTCTTATTCATCATCATAGTTGAAGCTTTAGGCAGAACTATTCAAGCAACATGCAGAACTGGTTTGCTTTCAAGAATCAAGGCCTCTTCCTAGACTAATCCAGTTTCCCACCAACAATTTGTGGATGATACCATCTTGTCGACTAGTGCATCCATTTTTGAAGCTAAAGTTATCAAATATATCCTTCAAGTCTATGAAGCAGCTACAGGCCAGAAAGTCAACTTCAACAAGAGAAAATTGTATTTCCTAAATACTCCAATGCCAAGACAAATAAATATTATGAGGATTCTAAACTGCTCTATAGCTAATCTCCCAACCACTTATCTTGGCCTACCTCTCTTTAGTGGGAAACCGACAACTGCTATGTGGAACAATGTTATAGAGCACATCCAAAAAAGACTTGCAGGATGGAAAGGTAACTTATTGTCCCAAGCTACCAAAAGCACTCTGACTGCTATTGTTTTGTAGAGCATCCTAGTTTATTTCCTATCCATCTTCAAAACACCCACAACAGTTGCCTCAAAGATAGAGCAAATTCAAAAAAAATTCTATGGACTGGAGCAAAAAACAAACAAAGAATCCATCTGGTTGCTTGGGAAAAGGTCTGCAAACCCAAAAATAAAGGAGGAATAGGGCTTAGAAGAATCCATTCTCTCAACACTGCTCTGATTGCCAAGAAAGCTTGGATATTGGTTTCAGGAGACCATAATGAGTGGATTTCCATAGTCAAAAGAAAGTACCTCCAGAATAGTGACTTCCTCAGTGAGAACATTCCTAGTAGGGGGTCAACTTTTTGGAATTCTATAATTGGTACTAAGCTCCTCATTAAGAAAGGAATGAGATGGAAAATGGGATATGGGACAAATATTGACTTCTAGAATGACAAAGGGAATACTCAAGAACCCCTCCTTAACGATCCAATTCTATCCAAACTTAAACCCTTTACAGATGTCAGAATAGGACTCAAGGTTTCTGATTTCCTCAATGCTCAAGATAGGAGCCCAAGATGGATCTTCATTTCCAATCCTACATTTCCTATTGAGTCAAACCTGTTGAACTCTCTCCTATCTTCCACTATTATTCCCTCTTCTAACAAGGAGGACCAACTTATTTGGGAACCTACTGAAAGTGGAGAATTCTCTGTTAAATCGGCTTATCTTCTCCTCCTTGACCACGAGGAATAGTTACTTCCTTTTGACTGTGTTTGGATCAAGCATCTAATTCCTAATATTTCCTTCTTTTCATGGCTTGCCATCCAAGATAAAATCCTTACCATTGACCTTCTCATGAAAAAATGATTACCCATCCCTAATAGATGCTACCTCTACCACTCTGCTTCGGAATCCACCTCTCATCTCTTCCTCCACTACCCTGTTTCCTCTACCATCCTTGACTCCATTTTCCAATCCTTCCATATCCAGTGGGTTAAACCCTGCTCCATCAGAGACCTGTTCATCCATTGGCCTTCCCCCTTTCATGATCCTCACCTCAAATTCTTTTGGAAGGTATCCCTTCATCATTTCCTTTGGCAAGTTTGGCTCGAAAGAAATAGTAGAGTTTTCTCCGGCAAGCCCAAGGTCCCTAAGCTCATTTCCTCTAAAATATTGGCCTCTACTTTGGAAAATGCCTCTCTCATTCCCACAGCTTCCAAACCTCCCTCTAAAGCTGATTTCAATCTTGGTCTAGAGCTAGGTTTACCCTTAGATGAGCTCAGGCCCCCTACTAACATTCGTCCTGAGTCTATTTGGAAACCTCCTCCACTAGGATGGCACAAAATCAATTTTGATGGAGCTACTAAAGGTAATCCCAGAAAGGCTAGGGCTAGAGGTGTCTTGAGAAACCACAAAGGAGAAATCATCCTAGCTTTTGCGGAAGGGCTGGGTGACCAAACCAATCATGTAGCTGAAGCCAAAAGCATGTGGAGAGGTTTATGCTTCACCAAGAACTACTGCACCAGACTTATAGTTGAAGGTGATTCCCTTAACATCATCAACTACCTCAAGAACAAAAATTGCAGATCTTCATGGAGAGTCAGAGAGTATATTGAGGAAGCTAGGATCTTAGCCCTCAACCTACAAGAAGTTATCTTTCAGCACGCTTTCAGAGAATCAAATAAGGTCGCAGATAAGCTAGCTAACATTGGGGTCAACATGGCCAATCCTCAAACTTGGTACGACAACATCCCAGAGGAAGTTCAAGTTCTTGTAGATCAAGAGAGACAACAAATCAACCTTCCTCAGTAGGAGGTCCTTCTTCAGGATGGTCAACCTTATCCTCATGCATAATTTCACAGGGTCAGCTGTTAGTGTCAAGATCCACGTGGTCATTCCAATTCTTTTTGTTTGTTGGCACTCTACCCCTGTCATTCATAAGGGTGACCACCACCTCATCATCCACATGGCCCACCACTTTCCCCGTAGCCTTTCGCTTGCCCCCTCAACCCCCACCCACCGCCACTCAATTTCCCAATGGCTAGTCCTTGTCATCTTCCACTACCCCCACCACTCTCTCCCCCACTCCATTGGCTACCACCTTGCAATCCCCCTTTGGGCCTCTTTATTTGGAATGCATGCTAATTTAATTATCAACTTTTGGCACTATAGTTTCAACCTTTGTAGGTCTCGAGTTGTGGTTTCCAACATGGATAGTGGGAAGATGACCAAAGATGCATTTTGCTCCAATAATTCACACAAAATTTGGAGCCAGAACCACACCTCCTATGACGTGAACATCTCCATCTATCGATCCACTATAGATACCCATGATGATGGCATTTTCCACTCTCTTAGTGGCATGATGTGGCAGAACAATATGATCTATACCTTGGCTAATCAAGATAGACTGGATTCACACTCCTCAAAGTACCCCACTTCTACTAGATTGGGATGTGTGCCTTTCCTTACTGGTCCTCCTTCAACTTTCCTGATGGTGTTTCTTGTCAGGGGGTTTCCTAAGCCCACATTTTTCTTTGATTCGTGTCTCTACGTGAGGTGGTTGCCTTGTCATTCGTGTGATTTCCCTACTTGTCATGAGCCACCTCTCACCAGCCTCCATGCCTGGTCTTCCCCTTCCAAGCTACATCTGGCTAAGTTTCACCTCGTTGGTTGTCTCTGTCCATGGCAGAAACTTCATTGTAGATGTCCACCTTTTAGCATCTATTACTGGCCAGAACCCCGGAGGTCATTCCATTCACCACCACAAACATAATTGGGAGGTTGAATTAGCAAAATTTCAAGGGAATGACAAAATCCTCAAAAAATCCAAGAGCCCCGGCCTTTTCAGAAGTGACTTCAATTCTCCATGGGATTCTGTAATGAAACCGATCATGGAGTTCATTACAGTAGACAACCCTGACAAAGCCTTCAAAACTTATCACCTGGATTTCATTAATCATTTTAGAGAAATCAACCCCCTCAACATTCCCTTGTTCCTCCTTAACTCCATGAACCATGCCATTCCCAACTGCAGGGATAAGAAAAACCATGACCTCCCCCGACATCAGGGTTTGTTCAAAGTCATCTATACCTATATCCTAGCCAACAACCCTAAGCCTAATCCTATCATGGCCAACTCTGCTAAATCCCCTATGGCCAAACTTCCCCTTGTTGAGAGGAAGAAAAAGGCTATGCAAAATGTTGCCAAATTAAGGGTAAGGAAAAGTATCAGTTTTGACAATGCCGAAGAACCAGTGAGGAAGTCTGCTAGGCTCCAAAACATGGCCACCAGGGGGAGTGTCATAGATATTTCAAATGACGAGGAAGAACTGCAAGATGAAAACAAATAGTTGAAGGACTTCATCATCTCCTCCACCACGACAATGATGAATTCAATGGTGAATTACATTATGGACATCAGAGAAGGACTTCAGACACTATTCTACGGTGTCCAGCCTAATCAGGAAGTGGAGGAAGGCTCTAAAGTGGACAAGGTCACAGTGAAGACCGAACCCAAGGATGACAAGCATGAGGACACTGAGAAGGATGATACCAAGGAAGAGGAGAAGACCTCAACTGAGGAATAATTTCCTCATTCCTTGTTTTGTTGTTCCTATGATTACCTGGTTTGGTTCGATGTTTATTAGTTTTTATTTTCTTATCTTTTCCAGCGTAGTATTATGCTTGCAACTTGTCACAACTTTTTGTCTAAAGTTGTTATCTACTCTGGTAATATCCTAAAGTCCAAGGTAGGGTCCTCATTTTTTAGTTATTCCTATAATGTGTGGAAATCAAGTCTGAGGTTGCGTCCTCATTTTTTTCTTATGTTAGTTCATACTCTGCTACAGTCTGAGGTTGCGCCCTCATATTTTGCTTATGTTAGTACATACTCTGCTACAGTATCTAAGCGTATCTATTACCATGACATTGCCATTTTGGCTATTTTGTAAATAGGTTAAGGGATCCTTTAAAACCCTACCAGTAATATAACATATCTTATTTATTAAAAAAAAAATTGAAGAAGAAAGCTCAATAGTTGACTATAAATTTTGTTGTATAACAGTCAACAATATTGTAAAGTGTAAAAATATGCTCTCAAATTAATAAAAGAGACTTTTTCATAATTTGTGTATTGTGTTTCTAAATTTCTAATTTTTAAACCATTGAAACCATATAATTTTAAAAATTATAATTTTTTAATTTGTTAATGTGGATGTAATAAATGATTGTCAATTATAAATGAATTGCTAGTCAAGATGGAGATAGGTAAAAACTTCTCTTCTATTTTTAAAAAACTTTTCAAATGACTAAATTGCAATACAAATATCTGCTTAACCATAAAGGCTTTACAAAATACACATATGATATAAAATTTAAATATTATAGCTAGATAATCCAATAACAAGGATTAAAATAAAACATAAAATTTTATGAACATATACATAATCAAATAATAGAGCTATGATATTAAAAATAGTATATGAACATATACAAAAATCCAATAACACGTCTATGATATAAAACATATAATTTTTTAAAATAGACATAATCCAATAACAATGATATGATATCAAAACAAAAATTTTATGAACATACTCACATAATAAAATAAATTTCAAAAGTCTTAGTAAAGCAAAAAGTCAATTTTCAAAATCCAATAGAAACTTGATAACAAATAATGTGAAATATATCAAACTTTTAAAATCTTCCATATATTACAATGAATAAAGATGAAACAAACACTATTTAAATCATTCAAAATCATCTGTATGCATACCTAAAATTTGTGTCTCTACAACCTGATCACTACAAGTATCATTATCCTCATTATCATGAGTATTCATGATACCTCTTATGTTTGCTAGATATTTTCAATATGCCAAAGATTAGTCATAATGATATTGCTCCACATCATACGTTGACACATATACTCTCAAAAAAAAATTCAAATTTTTATCCAACCTATTGAGAACTTTGGATTTTACAAAATATAATGTACTAAATGCCCTTTCATCTTCCACAAATACCAAAATCATGAAGAAGATAAGCTTATACTAAGAGGGGAGGTGAACAATATAAGACCACATTTTACCTTTTCTTTTCCAATCAATATTATGCAATGTAAAAATAGCAATATCAATAGCAGTAATCAAAACAATGCATAAATATCCACATACAAATAAAGACACAAAAATTTACATGGTTCACCCAATGTGGCCTATTCCACGGAGAAAATATTTCACTAAAATTTTCTCGATCAATCTCTTGGGAATCCTTTCCCTATTACAATGTTTATGGACCTCTGTCCAAAGGAGATACCAATACCCTAAATCAAGTTTGTGGATCTCTATCCACAGGAGAACTCATTCTCTTCTGCTCTAGCCAGTGATCCTCTTGAAGACAATTGCCTCCACTACATTGGTTTGTGGATCTCTCTCCACTGAAGAAGCTTGTCCTCACTCAAAAGACTTATCCTCACTACCCTAGATGATGTATCTCTATCCATTGGAGACTTTTGTCCTCTCTACGTTTTCACCTCCAAAGCTTTGTCTCAAATTTGCACTAAACATAGTCCTTCGATCTAGTACAAATTTTCTCAATCTATATCTCTGGTATGGTACAAATCTATCCTTAAATTTGCACCAAAAATTTTCTCAACAAGTCCACATAGAACTTGATCAAATTTTCTCAAAAAGTTCATATAGAACTTCCTAAGCTCTAATCAACAAGTCCACATAGAACTTGCTCAAATATGCTCAACAATTCCATGCAGAACTTGCTCAAATCTGCTCAACAATTCCATATAGAACTTGCTCAAAACTACTCAAAAAATCCACATAGAACTTGCTCAAATTTTCTCAACAAGTCCACATAGAAATTTCTCAAGTATACTCAACAAGTCCACACAAAATTTGTCCAATATGCTCAACAAGTCCACAAAAAACTTGCTCAAATCTGCTCAACAATTGCACACAAAACTTGCTCAAATCTGCTCAACAAGTTCACACAGAACTTGGCCAATATGCTCAATAAGTCCACATAGAACTTGTCCAATATGTTCAACAATTCCACATATAACTTGCTCAAATATGCTCAACAAGTCCACATAGAACTTGTCCAATCTACTCAACAAGTCCACATAGAACTTGTCCAATCTGCTCAACAAGTCCACACAGAACTTTCTCAAATCTGCTCAACAAGTCCACATAGAACTTGTCCAATCTGCTCAACAAGTCCACACAGAACTTGTCCAATTTTCTCAACAAGTACACATAGAACTTGTCCAATATGTATTGTAATATTCCATAAAAGCTTACCCAAAACTATCCACAAGTCTTCTCAAAGACTTACCTCAAATATGCTCAAATACTTTCAATCACTTTCTTAGAAACATAAGGAGAATTTTTAGAGACTCAATATGCTTCAACTCAATGGTCTATTACTTTATCAACTCAATTTAGAATATATAATAATTTTTTTTATGGAACTTGAACAATCACTTCACACATCCACTTGACTAGGCTCAACCAATTCTACTCAACAAATCACTCAATGAGATAATTCTTGCTCACAAACCCTAGTCCAAGCATATGATCACTTACTCAAAATATTTCCAATAATGCTCAACAACCAATATCACATGACAATTATACTCATGTTCTTTTCAAACTCTAGTTCAAGTTCTTCACTCATCAATGGCTTCAACAATAATTCTTACAAAACAATTCTCACATAACAATGATACTCATGTTCTTTTCAAACCCTTGTTCAAGTTCTTCACTCATTAATGGCTTCAACAACAATGCTTATAAAACAACTCTCACATAACAATGATACTCATGTTCTTTTCAAACCCTAGTTCAAGTTCTTCACTCATCAATGGCTTCAACAAAAACTCAAATTTCTTCCATACATTGGCACCAAAAAAACTTTGGGTTATATGCAAAATTTCACGGGAGCGGAGGCAGGAATGGAGCAAAGCGGGAGCGGAGGCAGGTGCAATTTCTGCAAACATGATTCTCATTCTGCTGGAGGTGGGAAATAGGGTTTCCAAACCCCTGGAAGCTATGAGGCTCAAGGAGGGAACAAGCAAGGTTCTGAAGCAACTGAGGAAGAGCAGGTGGACAGTGACAAGGACACTGAGGGTTTTAAAAAATTAGAGGGACACGAACCCCCTGATATTATTTTTGATAAGAAGGCCCACATCAAGAATTCTGAGGGCAATAAGTCTTTTGCACAGGCCCTTAAAGGTGGCAATAGGGTTTCCTTACATTCCTTACCACCTCTCACTCCCAATGGGTAGAAGGTATCCGTGCCTGAAAGCGTAATGGCAGAATTTATATCGATGGAAAATTTTTCTCTGGTAGGCAAATTCATAGGGGGCAGGCCGGATATTGAAACGATTCGACGATGGGCATCCTTGAAGTGGAAGACTTCTGGACACATGGAGATTATTGCATTATCAAGGGGGTTTTTTGCGATACGCCTTAACAATAGTGAAGATGCTAGTCATATTCTAACAGGAGGACCTTGGTTCTTGGGCCGAAGAAGTCTTTTTCTTAGGAGATGGGTTGAGGATTTTGACCCAGAAAAGCAGAGCATAAACTTTGCCCCCATTTGGGTCCGTCTCCCAAATCTCCCGTTTCATTGGTGGCATGAGTATTTTCATCAGGGTATTGCCAAGACCATAGGGGATTTGGTGGCCATTGACAATCCAACCCTTGCACGCACCGGAATGACGCATGCTAGGATTTGTGTAAATGCAAACCTAGAATCTGAGCTTCCTACTCATGTGGAGTTAGAATATGGAAATAAAACAAGATTACAGGTCATCGAATATGAAAATAGACCGGCATTTTGCTCTGACTGTAATATTTAAGGCCATATTAAAGGACAATGCTCTTTTTTGAGAAGCCAGCAAACCCTTCCTAGGGAGCGACAGTCTTTCAGAAATAATGGCAAATACACAGGGATGTACAGGGTTAAAGATCCAAATGTTGAAAAGGCAAAGGCCTTTTGTTTGGGGAAAATGGAGAATGAGGCTGAGCTTCACATGGACAATGGTAAGGACAAGCAAATTGCTACATCACAAACTGACCAACAAAAGGTATGCTCTCCTTTCGAAAATCTAAATAAATTTAACATTTTGGCTGAAAACCAAATAATTACAGAGGAAAATCAGAATGAAGGGTATAATGTTGAGGATATAATTCTTGGTCTCCCTGCTTACCTTGACTCCCCAACCAAATCTGGACCTTCCAATCCTCCTCCTGTTGGTCATAAAGAATGCCCTAATGATGAGTCTTTTTACGCCCCAGAAAGAGAAAAAGTGCTTTCAGAGTTAATCAGCCCTTCCAAGCGACATTTTTCACCTTTGTCTTTGTCCCAATCCAGAGAAGGGGTTTCCAGCACTGTTATCCAACAGGTTACCCAAACCAAATTTAGCCCGAAACAGACTAGAAGCTCAATGAAGTCCCCCTTGATTGACTGTGGAGGTGAGAAAAAAAAGGGAAGAAAGTCAAATGCCCAGCAATGGAAAGAAGAGGTCCAAGATGAGATAGCTAATGGAATTCAGACTACTCTGTTTCCATCAATTGGAAATCTTCCCTTTGAAGAGAACAAAATTCTTAAGCCCCCTCAAGTCCAAGGCAGGGGAAGAGGAAAAAACTTTAAAAGTTCCAAATGAAGATCATATCCTGGAATGTAAGGGGGCTCAATGGCCTTCCTAAACAACGGTTAGTCAAATATTTAAGAAGAGATTTTGATCCCACTATTCTTATTTTGCAAGAAACTAAAGTCGATGAAGTTTTGTCTAGAAAAATTGCCCTCAATATCTGGAAAAAGGGAGAAGCAATTTTTTGCAAAGCCAATGGAACCTCAGGTGGTCTTCTTTGTATCTGGAATCCAAGGAAGGTGGAAGGCAAGGTTATTCAATTAGGGGAAAGGGTAATGAGCATTATTTTTAAGGATAAGGTTAGTGACCTTTCTTGGATATTAACAAATGTGTACGCCCCTAATTCTATACCTGGGAGAGCTGATCTATGGAATTTACTCAGTCATTTCAAGGAAGCTTTTCAGGATATCCCATGGATAGTGGTGGGGGACTTTAATACCCCTCTTTACCCCTCTGATAAAAAAGGGGGAGTAGGAATTCCAACAAGAAGTATGGAGGACTTTCAAGATTTCATCAACAACAACAATTTATTGGATGTCAAATTAAAAAATTCTAAATTTACTTGGAGCAATAGGAGGTGTGGAAATCAACTTATAATGGAAAAGCTTGATAGGTTTTTTTTGTCATAGGAAGCAATACAATCTTTTTGGGATGCAAATCTGTTGTCCTTGCCTCGCATTGGGTCTGACCACAACCCGATTTTACTTGAAATTGAAGAGACTCCAAAATTCAAAAGGCATTTTAGGTTTGAATCTATGTGGATGCACCACCCTGATCTCAGAGACAAAATTTCTCAGTGGTGGCAGCATTCTTGTCAGGGCGGGCCTTCATTCAGATTAGCACAAAAACTTAAAGTGGTGAAAGAAAATCTAAGGATCTGGAATAAAGAAATTTTTGGAAATATTTTTGAAAACAAGAAAGTCATCTCTGAAAGGTTATCAACCATTGAGAAAAAACTTGAAGAGGGATTGCCAGACCCTTCCCTACAGGAAGATGAAAAGAAAGCCCTTGCTGAGTACCATAATGTTTTAGCCTGCGAGGAGACTTTTTGGCGGCAAAAGTCTAGAGCTACCTGGCTAAAAGAAGGTGATGCCAACACAAGATTTTTTCATGCATCTACCTTAAGGAATAGAAGCCACAATAGAATTAAAGAACTTGTTAGAGATGATGGATCATCCCTTTCTAGTCCTAATGAGATCATAAATGAAGCAGTTTCCTATTTTCAGAATCTTTTAGGAGAAGAACATTTCAATTCTGCCTTAGCTTCAAAATCAATGCTTTACCATATTCCTCATTTAATTTTTGATGACTTGAATGGGGAGTTAATTAAGCCTTTCACGGATGAATAAATCAAAGAGGCCCTCTTCTCAATGAACCCTGATAAAGCTCCAGGTCCAGACGGGTTTTCACATCATTTTTTTTAGGCTTTTTGGGATATTGTAGGTTTTGATGTATGTGCTACTATCAAGGAATTTCAGTCCACAAAGCATATTCCGAGAAGTTTTAACTCCACTTTTATTGCTTTAATCCCAAAGATTCCTACTCCTAGATCTATGATGGATTTTAGACCTATTAGCCTTTGTAATGTTGTTTATAAAATTTTGACCAAGGCGATTGCAAATAGAATGAGGAAGATCCTTCCTATGTTTATTGATGTTTGTCAAGGCAGTTTAGTCCCTGGAAGGTCCATCCTTGATGGTGTCATAACAGTTCATGAAGCCCTCCATTCGGTAGTCCAGACTAAAAACCTGCTTTTGCTCTCAAGCTGGATATGAACAAGGCTTATGACCGCATAAACTGGAGTTTTGTTTCTGCAATTCTTCAGAAATTTGGTTTTCATCATGAATGGATCAAGCTTTTGGAAGGATGTTTTATGAAACCTTGGTTTTCAATCCTTGTTAATGGTGCTCCTGCTGGATACTTTCAAAGTAAAAGGGGCCTAAGGCAAGGTGACCCTATCTCTCCCATGTTGTTTATCATTATGGCTGAAGCCCTTGGGAGGACAATCAAAGTTGCTCGTAATATTGGTCTTATTTCAAGAATTAAAGCATCATCACAAACACAGGCAGTTACACATGAACAATTTGTGGATGATACTTTGTTGTTAACTCTTGCATCAGTTTTTGAGGCTAAGGTCATAAAACATATTCTAGAGCTATATGAGGATGCTGCAGGGCAAAAGGTAAATTTTTCAAAGAGTAAAATTTATTTCTTTAACACTCCCATTCAGAGGCGATTAAGATTGCTAGGATTCTTGGATGCTCGGTGTCTACTCTTCCATCCACATACTTAGGCCTTCCTTTATTTACAGCAGAGCTACCGATTCCATGTGGACAAATGTAATTGAAAGAATTCGAGAGGAATGCGATTTGGATGGAAAGGGAATTTGTTATCTCAAGCTGGCAAGGCAGTTCTCACCAGGTTTTCCATTCAAAGCATCCCTGTCTACTTTCTCTTTGTTTTTAAAGCTCCTACAAGTGTCTACACTAAAATTGAACAGAGATCCGAGAAGAGGTTCCTATGGATTGGTTTTGAATCTAAGCAACGCTTTCACTTGGTGTCCTGGGATAGGGTTTGCAAACCAAGGGAGTTTGGAGGTATTGGGCTAAGGAGAATACAACATTTAAACATGGCCCTCCTGGCCAAACAAGCATGGCGTCTTCTGAAAAATGCAAATGTGAGAATGGATTACTATAATCGAGAAGAAAGTATTTGCAAGAAACTGAATTTTTAATTTATTCCTTTCCTCCCGAGGGGATCAATTTTTTGGAAATCAATCCTTCAAACTAAAAACTTGCTAAGCAAAGGGCTACGTTGGAAACTGGGAAATGGAAGAAACATTGATTTTTGGGACCACAAATGGTTAAAGGACTATCCCCTCTCTGCAGACCCCATCCTTTCAACCCTTAGAGCTTGGACAATTGAAGTTTTTGGTACCAAAGTTGCAGATTTTATTACTTTGTCAAACAATAGAAGGGTTTGGAAGCCAATAATGAACAATGATCTACCAGGGGCATCAATAATATTGGAGAATGAATTAAGACAGTCTTTACTCCCTTCTGGCATTCTTGAGGACCAGCTTATCTGGGAAGCTTTAGACAATGGGGAATTTTCTGTCAAGACTGCTTATCTGATGCTTATTGATAATGATGAACCTACTTTCCCTCACTTGGAAGTTTGGCCCAAAAGCATTGTTCCGAAGGTTGGGTTTTTGCATGGCTGGCCATCCAAAATAAGATCCTCACCATGGATAACTTAATAAAAAGAGGTGTGACTGTTGTTAATAGGTGTTATCTTTGTATGTATGAGTGGGAGTCTATTGATCATTTGTTTTCGTATTGTAATTTTTCTGTCTCAATCTTGTTAGGTCTGTTACAAGTGTTTCATATTTATTGGGTCCATCCTCAGTCCATTTTTGACTTATTTGTCCAATGGCCTTCTCCATTTTTGAATAGGCATCTTAGGTATATGTGGAAGATCTGCCTTCATCACTACTTGTGGCAGATATGGTTGGAAAGGAATCGTCGGGCCTTCTTGGATAAGGTTTCTCAGTCATCCTCTGTCCTGTCAAAAATTTTAGTATATGCTAATGAGAATGCTTGTTTAGTGCCTGCAGCATCTAGACCTCCAAATCCTTTTGAAGCTTCATTAGGCCAGTCATTAAACTTACCTCTCACTGATGGCCTCAATCATCCTCAAGTCTATCCTAGAACCATCATCACATGGACCCCACCCCCCTTAGGGTGGATTAAGTTAAATTTTGATGGGGCATCTAGGGGCAACCCAGGTGAAGCTGGGGCTGGTGGCTTACTTAGAGACCACAAGGGTGAGGTGCTTGTAGCTTTTTCTGAACATCTTGGAGCTCAAACTAACAATGTGGTTGAAGCGAGGGTAGTTTGGAGGAGCCTCAAGGTGGCAGAGAATTATCCAGGGAAACTGTTGGTGGAAGGTGATTCTATTATTATTATAAATCTTCTAAAGAACACTAAGAGAGCTCCTTGGAGATTTTATGACTACATCCACGAAGCAAGGGCTCTAATTCATGATCGACTCGAGGCCATAATTTTGCATACCTTCGGGAAGCAAACATGGTAGTTGATAGGTTGGCAAATGAAGGCATTGTAGCAGCAAATTTGATCACGTGGACTGAAAATATTCCTCATGCAGTATCAATGGTGATAGATAATGAAAAATTTTAGATTGGAAGGCTCAAAGTGGATTTTGTCTTTGTTAGTTCTATTGTGCGTCTTTCTTTTCTGATGGCCATAATATTAGGCTTCCATAGTTTAATTTGGCTGTATTCTGTTGGAAGAGTAGGTCTTGGCCCTTTTTTTTATCAGTTTAAACTTTTAGGGCTTGGCCTTTGTCCAGTTGGTCAGTGGACCCTATTTTGTAAAATGGTTTTGGGTCAACCAGTTAAAATCCGATGTTAATCATAAATATTCTCTTACTTACCAAAAAAAATCAATGGCTTCAACAACAATGCTTACAGACAAGATTTTAACCACACTTCTTTATTCCATAAAAATTTGAAACAATCATTCAACACACTCAATAGGAAACCCTAATAAAGTCCTTTTCACTCCAAACTTATTTTCCAAAAAACCAATCAATCAATTGAACTATGGAAGAATATGCTCATACCTTTTCTTGATTGGAGGATGATCTTCAAAAACTGCCTTTAGTAATATCTTCTTCTTTGCCAAGTGCCAAGGGTTAGATACCAAGTGTTATACTTCACAAATGATGCAAGAGCTTATCTTTAGAGGGTTTTTTTAAAGAAGTTTTTTTATTACTAAAAATGGTATTTTTGGATTAAAAAATAATTTGCCAAAAATAATAACTATTAAAAAAGGTAATTTTTGACGAAAAAATAATTTTCCAAAAATGGTAATTACTAAAAAATGTAATTTTGGATGAAAAAAGTTTTGCCGAAAATAGTAATTACTTAAAAAGACAATTTTTGGTAGAAAAAGTAATTTGTCAAAAATAGTAATTTTTATTTTTTATTTTTAGGGCTTTAAGCTTTAGGGTTTTGCTTTAGGGTTTCTTTGGGGATATATATTCCCTTGGTATTGCATTGTAAAAGGGAAGTGAATCCAAGAATGAGAAAAAAAAATATTTATTGATTCATTTCCATATATTGTAGTTTTTATGTGAATAGAGAGTTTTACCTCTTACTTCTATTTATCGTAATATTTATGTAAATGGAGAGTTTTATAGGTTTATTTTTATTTATCATAATTTTTATGTGATAGGAGTTGGTTTTACATCATTTGGTATCAGGGAAAGTTGGATCTTACTAGGAAGAAAAGAGAAGAAAAGAAAAGAGAAAAGGAGAGGAGAGCAAAGGGGCTCCAAAAAAATTGGCACTTTGTGTAGTGCTTGCAGAAGGTTTGTAAAACCTTGGAGACATAAATTGGCACTCAGTGTAAGTGTTTGTAGGAGGTTTTTTATGTAAAAGCCTAAGAGATAGATATTGACACTTTATGTAGTGCTTGTAGAGGTTTATAAAACTTTGGAGACAGAAATTAGCACTCTATGTAAGTGTTTGCAGGAGGTTTTTTTATGTAAAAGACTAAAATAAAGATATTGGCGCTTTGTGTAGTGCTTGTAGAAGGTTTGTAAAACTTTGGAGAAATAAATTTGCACTCGATGTAAGTGCTTTTAGGAGGTTTTTTTTATGTAAAACATTAGAGGGAGAAACTAACACTTTGTATAGTGCTTGCAAGAGGTTCACTATTTTCAAACCTTGAAGGAAGAATTGGCACTATGTGTAGTGTTTGCAGGAGGTTTGAGATATAAAACCTCGAAAGGAGATTGGTACTCTAAGGAGTACTTGCAAATGTGTGGCACTCTATGGAAAGCAATTATGAGTTTGATCAGAGGAACTCACAGGAGTAGAGTTCTTTTCAACCAGAGGAGAATGATGCAGGAGCCTATCTTTAGAGGGTTTTTTTAAAGAAGCTTTTTTATTATTAAAAATGGGATTTTTTGATAAAAAATTAATTTATCGAAAATAGTAACTACTAAAAAAAACAATTTTTGATGAAAAATAATTTGTTGAAAATGGTAATTACTAAAAAAGGTAATTTTTGATGAAAAAATAATTTGTCGAAAATAGTAATTACTTAAAAAGATAATTTTTGGTAGAAAAAGCAATTTGCCAAAAATAATAATTTTTATTTTTTATTTTTAGGGCTTTAAGCTTTAGGAGTTTGTTTTAGGGTTTATTTGGGGATATATATTCCCTTGGTATTAAATTGTAAAAGGGAAGTGAATCCAAGAATGAGAAAAGAAAATATTTATTGATTCATTTTCATATATTGTAGTTTTTATGTGAATGGAGGGTTTTACCTCTTATTTCTATTTATCGCAATTTTTATGTAAATGGAGATTTTTATAGGTTTATTTTTATTTATCATAATTTTTATGTGATAGGATCTGGTTTTACATCAACAAAATACAAAAAAAGCTCAATTTCATAATACACTTTATATCTTCTTCTCAATAGCAATATTTGATAATAATATTTTCACAAAAAATTTCTCTTCAATTTTTCTATTTCACAAAATTGATATTCCAACTTAATTTTTTATGAGTGTCATTGAGTCTCATCATTTAATCTCAATGATTTATCAATCCGGGGTGGTGTCCAAGGTTGTCTACGATAGAAGGCTAGGGCAGAGTACAATTCAGGCATTCAGATTTCAAGCATTTATTGGTGAAGCAGATTTTGGTTTAGCCTTTTGGTGTCACACTAAACCTAGTCTGAAGAATGGAAACTAAAATAAATTACAGGAATTGAAAACTAATTCTAAGTTGCAAGAATTGAAATCTAACTACAATTGCAGGAATTGGAATTGCTAAATTGAAAGTCTAATCTACTCTTGCAGAATTTAAATTGCTGAAATGAAATCCTAAGTTACATTTGCAGAATTGAAATCTAGTTACTTTTGCATAATTGAAATGATGCTTGTAAATGAAACTTATTCTAAAAACACCTGTCAATGCCCTGCCACAAAAGGTCGTCAAGCTTCTGCTACAGGAATTGACAACAAAATGAAATATGTTGAAAATGGAAAGTTGCTAAAATAGAAAGCAGGGAAAACATGGAAAGCAAAGGAAAAATGCGTAATATAATTTGTCAGCTGACATACACACAAATGTTGTACACAAACATAATAGAAAACATAAATCACATAATACAAAATAAAAACAAGAAAATGAAATCTGGCAAGCAATCTATTAATTCTGCTACAGCAAAATTACAGATTAAAACCTGCCATAAAATCCCTCCTTCTAGATCTGAAAGTGGGCCCATACTTCCTGATCTAGAAGGAGGTGAAAAGCACTCCTTAACTAATTAACACTCAGAACAGAAAATGATAAAATAGCTGCACTTTTATTGATGACAGAACATGCTGAAAACTGTTACAGAAAATTGTTGTACGAGTCCTAATTGCTGCTATTGAAAACTCTCCTCTATTCTAATTCCTAACCGGCTCAACCAAGGAGGGAGCTGTGTTATTTATATAAATATTTACAACATATCCCATGCTCAAATCAGCCTATGTGCTGCTTTACAGTGATTTGCCAATAATTCTGGATCTGAAATAAATGCAAATCTGGACAGTTTGTGTTGCGGTAGTAGTCATTGGCCCTTAGAAAGCATCTTCAGTGGTGGGAGTACGTGAGAGGAGTCTAGAAATATCTCACACATCTTTCTCCACTTCAGAATATGCCATTTCTATCTTGCAAACAACTTTCTATTATGCTACAATTTTTCGGGTTTATCCTAGAAGAGGATCAAAATTGATCTTTTCCATGAATGGTGGCTTTGGATGGCAAGGACGGCAAAGTCAGATGGGAGATATTTTCCTTTAATATTTTCAACCTTCTTTCCCTTTTTCCATCATCAAAAATAGTCAAAAAGTCAAAAAGCACTTTTTTGTTCTCATTCCGAAGATAAGTGGCTCATTCCGAAGAGACTGTATTTCTCATTTCGAAGATGTCTTGTTCATTCCGAAGATCTTCGGAATGAACAACTATGTGCTCTTCAAATGATTTTAGCTGCATTTCTCAAGTGGATTAGCCCTCAGGATCAGATTGCAATAGCCTTCATTCCTCTCCATGTGTGAATTCCATGCCTTGCCATTCATTGGTAGCTTGCTGGAATTTACATGGTAAATTACTGCATTTTCCAGTTCTGCTGCATAGTTGTAAAATATTGGCATTTCTTGCAAATTCAAACAAATTAGAACATGGAAAAATTATTCAAATATCAACATGAAGGAGTACATCAAGTTGCTACTGAATTTATACACTTCATTCACCAAGTAACCATGCTGAAATAGTGCAACAGTCTTGCACAATTGCCCCTGCTCTGTTATACCCTGTTGCTGCCTATTTAGACCATGTGGGAATGCTTCTAAATAGGTCAGATGTCTTCTGTAGTCCTTCTGAACTCATTCCATCCATATCCTCATGCTTTGCTTGACAACTTCAAGGTGTTCCTATAAAGTAACAACTTGCTGATTTTTATATGGCTGTTTTTTCAGATTTTCAGATTTATGACAGTCCTAAACTTTTGGCTTCAATGTGGATTTGAAACAAGTTGAAGGGCAGGAAAACATTCAAAAACCATTGAGAAGTTAATGGATATCAGCATACCACATTTGGTTAATTGAAATGCATGTTCTTACTTGCTACTTAATCAAGCAAAATCAGTCACAAAATGCTGAAAATAGTCAAAAACAGAGATATAGTATTCCTAACATAAAATCATGTAAACACTTAACAAATAGTATATTTTAGTCAACTATTTGGCAATTAACTTATCATATGGTAGTCAAACATTGTGCAATAATGAGGCACTTTTGGGCCTCATCATCCCCCCAACTTGAACTGATGCATGCCCTCATGCATCTTAGTAGGCCATAGTAATATGCAGGTTTTATTCTTGTGAACAACATCCTTTGCTACCTACTAACTGAGAAATTCCTCCTTGTTGCACTATATCAAGTATTTTGCAATTAAGCACATGTATGACTCTTTTTCTATCTTTCTACAAGTTTTAGTGTTGCAAGGTACCTCTTAAAGGCTTGATATCATATGATTCATCTTGCAATAGTCTTATTGTGGAACCATATTTGGTAGATGCACTACTACTGATGGAATTTTCTATTCTTAACAACATTTCAGCCTGAATGCTTATTTTTGTTGTTTGCACCTTTTGAACAAAATTGATAAAATATTTGATTTGAAATGCTTGAGGGATGTACTTACTTGTGGTAGAGCCTTATAAACCTCAATATTTGATGTACCCTACTCTTTTTGCTATTCTGTAGCATTTTCAGCAATTTTGGTATAGTTTTTGCTCATTTCGAAGATATCTTGCTCATTTCGAAGAGACTGTATTCTCATTCCGAAGATGTCTGCTCATTTCGAAGAGACTGTATTTCTCATTCCGAAGATGTCTGCTCATTCCGAAGAGACTGTATTTCTCATTCCGAAGATGTCTGCTCATTTCGAAGAGACTGTATTTCTCATTTCGAAGATGTCTGCTCATTTCGAAGAGACTGTATTTCTCATTCCGAAGATGTCTGCTCATTTCGAAGATCTTCAAAAAAAATGCAGAAATGACCTCCTATGCAAAAGTTAGCTACAGATTCTATTGTGGGTCCATCTCTAGAGTGTATAAGCCTTCCATAACATCAAAAATCCCTTCTTCATCCTTTTGTTTAGATGTTATTCTTTGTTTTGTATGTTGTTGTTTTATTCTAGTAGTACTAAAATAGAACCTTCAGGTGCATTTTGTTGATTATCCTCCTTCAATTTATCAGACAATTGTGAGATATAAACTTGCAGTTCTCCTTCTAAAATTTGCCCTACAAATTGAAATAGAATTGCTGCCATGTCTGTCCCAAAATCAGGTTTTTGCATAGTTTTGGAATTTCCATGCAATTAAGGGCATAAGGGGGTGTTTCTTGACATCTTGAACATGTTCCTTTTTCAACTTGTCAATATTGTATGAATAGTTTATGCCAAATACCGACTATCATACACTAAATGCTAAATGTTTACTATGAATTAAATGCAAGAAACACATACCTTACTGTCCTAAAAATTGGTCATGCACCTTACAAGTTGCTTTTGATGATTGTTAGCAGGCTATCTGAAAACATAAACAAACATAACACATGTGCGAGTGTGAGATTTGTACAATGGTGGAACAATGATGGGTAGATCAACAAGGCAATGCATGCCAAAAAATTGGTTTTCATGCAAGCCAACTCAGTAGCGCCTCCAAGAAGGTTTTCACTATTGAATTATTCATTTTTTTATTTTTTATTTTTATTATTTTTTTTTTTTCATCATTTTTTTATCTCTTTTTTTCATTTTTTTTCATCAGAAGAGGCTGCCATTTCTGGTTTTCAACCAACTTCTGTCCTCTTTTTTTTTTCAAGTGCTTCAATGAGAGAGAACATCTCTCACTCTTATTTGGATAAGACCAATCCTTATTCTACAAAAACATGTCAATTGTTGTATGAAAACACCATCTCTTTCTGTTGAAACCTGCAACATTGATGCAACCTTCCTTTCTAGATGAGTAGTAAGAATCTTCTTACATCATAATTGCCTCCTTATTGCTGGAAATGAAGTATTGGCTCCATTGTTCCTCTTCCTTGCTGAAATTGATGCTTGTCCTCATGTATCCCCATTTTGTGGGACATGCCTTTGCTGCAAATTTTTTTCTTTTTTTTTCTTTTTTTCCAATTTTTCTTGTCTTGCTTGTACCCAAAAAGGAAGTTCACAAACAAGACTATTCTTCTTTTTGCTTTTCTTGTATTTTTTTTTTTGTCAAACTTTTTATCATCACTCCGAATCTGATATTGAAGAGAAATTCTCTTCCATTATGTGTACATCCAATGGAATCTCCTTCAAGAACTCCTCCTTAGTTAATGGTGCATGGTATACCCGAAGGCAATGTCCATTCACCACTAACATCCTCCATGAATTACCAATGGGAGAAAGAAGCACTGCTCCATATCTAAAAACTTCTTCAATCAAGTGTTGTCCATGCCTCCTAGTCTGCAAAATCTTGTCAATCTGTTCTTGAAACAATTAAATACCAATTCCCAAAAGATGTTAAGTGCTTACATCAAGATAAAATCTTGATATACCCTTGTAATTCCATGTAAAGGGATTGAAATATTGTTTCAAAATAGCAACAATTTTGCTTTTTGTTTATAAGTCAGCCAACTAATAATGTTCAAGAATTTTCTTGGCTGCACTTCAATTTGTTTCATTCCTAGGAGGACAGAATTTACCCCTTTGTAATTTCTTAGTAATGGAAGTAAATTTTCTATGTGCAGTTTTTCTAGTTTTTCTCCTTTATCCAAGGCTAATTTCTGTGTGTTTGGACTAAAGGTTTTTCTGTGTATCTCCATTGATTTTTGTCTCTTCAAGCTCAGGTAAGTTCTTGTTTGAGCACAGTTGGATGTTGTTGCAGTCAATAACATTTCCTGCAAGTTTTTTTTATATACCAGATTCAGCTACATAGACAGGGGTTGCCTATCCTGTATTATTCAGACTAATCACAGGTTGGGCTAAAAAGAAATATTTTTGGTTTGCACAATAAGACAAGAAGTGTACAACTTTAGAGCATCAACTACTTGTCAGGTAGGATCACCTCTAATGAGATCAACTATTGTTTGTGTAGGCTAAGAATTGCTAGGTTGCGGTTTAGCGTGGTAAAATCCTAACAATATTTAAGTAATAATGGAAAACTCTAGGATCATCATTAAGTTGTAAACTCCTATTTTGATTGTGCAAAAGTTTTTGTGATTTTTTTTTTTACATAGACAGGGGTTGCCTGTCCTGTATTATTCATATTGGCCACAAGTTGGGCTGAAGGTGGTGGTTGATTTACTTGCCCTATTTGTTGTTGTTGGGATCTCTCTTTGAGAAGAATTCAGACTAGGCAACAAATTTTGCATCTCTGAGTTATGGAAGTAAATGGCATTCATCAATGATATGTCCCTATGAACAAATGCTACAGGTAGCTGATATGGCTATTTTGTTCAAGGGATAGTCTTGTATATCTACCATGATATCTTTCCAACACCTAGTACAAATTTGTTTATACTACCTCGATGATATGGATATAAAAAGGGCAGTATTAGCAGATGGCTCTTCTAATTTAAGAGATCTTATGTTTCTTGATAATGAGGATGATGAATTCTTTCAATTTTTATCAAGAATTTCAAACATAGGCAATTTAACCCCCAAGTGTGAAGATCACCTCCCTGTGGTTGCTTGTTTTCTAAATGGACTGAAATGCAACTATCAATAATTATTATTTATACCAGCTATTTCATTCAGATTTTACTCTAAACTTCATAAGTTAGCACAATAATAATTATTTGACTACTTTTACCCTCTAACAACACCATGATCCCCAGCAACGATGCCAAAATGATGAGTGTCATTGAGTCTCATCATTTAATCTCAATGATTTATCAATCCGGGGTGGTGTCCAAGGTTGTCTACGATAGAAGGCTAGGGCAGAGTACAATTCAGGCATTCAGATTTCAAGCATTTATTGGTGAAGCAGATTTTGGTTTAGCCTTTTGGTGTCACACTAAACCTAGTCTGAAGAATGGAAACTAAAATAAATTATAGGAATTGAAAACTAATTCTAAGTTGCAAGAATTGAAATCTAACTACAATTGCAAGAATTGGAATTGCTAAATTGAAAGTCTAATCTACTCTTGCAGAATTTAAATTGCTGAAATGAAATCCTAAGTTACATTTGCAGAATTGAAATCTAGTTACTTTTGCATAATTGAAATGATGCTTGTAAATGAAACTTATTCTAAAAACACCTGTCAATGCCCTGCCACAAAAGGTCGTCAAGCTTCTACTACAGGAATTGACAGCAAAATGAAATATGCTGAAAATGGAAAGTTGCTAAAATAGAAAGCAAGGAAAACATGGAAAGCAAAGGAAAAATGCGTAATATAATTTGTCAGCTGACATACACACAAATGTTGTACACAAACATAATAGAAAACATAAATCACATAATACAAAATAAAAACAAGAAAATGAAATCTGGCAAGCAATCTATTAATTTCTGCTGCAACAAAATTATAGATTAAAACCTACCATAAAATCCCTCCTTCTAGATCTGAAAGTGGGCCCATACTTCCTGATCTAGAAGGAGGTGAAAAGCACTCCTTAACTAATTAACACTCAGAACAGAAAATGATAAAATAGCTGCACTTTTATTGATGACAGAACATGCTGAAAACTATTACAAAAAATTGTTGTACAGTCCTAATTGCTACTATTGAAAACTCTCCTCTATTCTAATTCCTAACTGGCTCAACCAAGGAGGGAGCTGTGTTATTTATATAAATATTTACAACATATCCCATGCTCAAATCAGCCTATGTGCTGCTTTACAGTGATTTGCCAATAATTCTGGATCTAAAATAAATGCAAATCTGGACAGTTTGTGTTGCAGTAGTAGTCATTGGCCCTTAGAAAGCATCTTCAGTGGTGGGAGTACATGAGAGGAGTCTAGAAATATCTCACACATCTTTCTCCACTTCAGAATATGCCATTTCTATCTTGCAAACAACTTTCTATTATGCTACAGTTTTTCTGGGTTTATCCTAGAAGAGGATCAAAATTGATCTTTTCCATGAATGGTGGCTTTGGACGGCAAGGACGACAAAGTCATATGGGAGATATTTTCCTTTAATATTTTCAACCTTCTTTCCCTTTTTCCACCATCAAAAATAGTCAAAAAGTCAAAAAGCACTTTTCTGTTCTCATTCCGAAGATAAGTGGCTCATTCCGAAGAGACTGTATTTCTCATTCCGAAGATGTCTTGTTCATTCCGAAGATCTTCGAAATGAACAACTGTGTGCTCTTCAAATTATTTTAGCTACATTTCTCAAGTGGATTAGCCCTCAGGATCAGATTGCAATAGCCTTCATTCCTCTCCATGTGTGAATTCCATGCCTTGCCATTCATTGGTAGCTTGTTGGAATTTACATGGTAAATTCTTGCATTTTCCAGTTCTATTGCACAGTTGTAAAATATTGGCATTTCTTGCAAATTCAAACAAATTAGAACATGGAAAAATTATTCAAATATCAACATGAAGGAGTACATCAAGTTGCTACTGAATTTATACACTTCATTCACCAAGTAACCATGCTGAAATAGTGCAACAATGCTTGCACAATTGCCCCTGCTCTGTTATACCCTGTTGCTGCCTATTTAGACCATGTGGGAATGCTTCTAAATAGGTCAGATGTCTTCTGTAGTCCTTCTGAACTCATTCCATCCATATCCTCATGCTTTGCTTGACAACTTCAAGGTGTTCCTATAAAGTGACAGCTTGCTGATTTTTATATGGCTATTTTTTCAGATTTTCAGATTTATGACAGTCCTAAACTTTTGGCTTCAATGTGGATTTGAAACAAGTTGAAGGGCAGGAAAACATTCAAAAACCATTGAGAAGTTAATGGATATCAGCATACCACATTTGGTTAATTGAAATGCATGTTCTTACTTGCTACTTAATCAAGCAAAATCAGTCACAAAATGCTGAAAATAGTCAAAAACAGAGATATAGTATTCCTAACATAAAATCATGTAAACACTTAACAAATAGTATATTTTAGTCAACTATTTGGCAATTAACTTATCATACGGTAGTCAAACATTGTGCAATAATGAGGCACTTTTGGGCCTCATCAATTTCTATCTCCTAAGGTAAAATAATATTTACCTTTATAAAGCACCTATTTACCACTTAGGTAAATAAATTAATATTACCTTATAACTCCCTAACCTTAGCAAATTTAATCAAATTCCACATACACCCCTAAAACTTTACCACAATAATAAAATACCACAAATATTCCCTTATTCCTCCTAAACATTAGTATTATGCAAAAAATAAAAATTATATTATAAAAACTTTTGGTAAAACCCCCTTTCACAATTTCCAAAGTTTCGAACCTGCGCCTTCTCCATGACTGGTGCCTTAGCTGTGACAAACTAGTCGTGTGAGCTAAGCGCTCCACGTGCTTAGGTTAAGCCCTAAGGTTGCTTAAGCCTTTTCACAAAGGCTTCAAATCCGTTGACCTTCCCCTATTTCTAGCACCAAGATACACTACGAACACTTCTCCCTTTGCATTGTCCCTTGCTCAAATATCATGTGTTACCTTAATCACGATGTTCTACCCTGATTAAAATGCGTTGTCCTATTTCAGCAATACACCACACAAATTTCAAAGGCTTCGGATTTTTGTTTTTGTTCAAATTCGATATTTCACTTTCTTCCCTAAGGTTTGTCTTAGGGTTTAAATACCCTTCATTTTCTTTGCATACAACATAGACGGATGATTCAATTTGATGACATCAACTTGTATAAACTATAATTTATAATTAATTTAAATTCAAAATAATTTAAATATTATAAATTTAATTTCTAAAATTTAGACTTTAATAAAAATTAAATCCCTCCTTGAGTTAATATCAAATTGTCCTTTGCACTTCACTAGGTTGATGAAAAATAATTTTGCCACCTTGGTTTCAATAAAATCCTTAATTCTACCATCACAATGTTAGAGAACTATCATTATGATTTTAATAAAAAACTTTTTAATGTGCCATCATGGTTTTAAAAAAACCCTTATAAAAATATATTTGGATAACTTTTCTCCATCTCTTTGCTTTGCTTCCTAGTATTAATTATGATGTACTTCATGGTGGTAATGAGAGCTTCATGTTTTCACTTTGGCATCAATGATAACTTTTCATCTTGAAATCAATGACAACTAAATGAGCTCAAAATTTCCAACAATCCTCTCCTTTGTCATTGATGGCAACCCAACTTCTTTTTACCAAAAACTTGATTTTTCTTTTGTTTTGCTCCCCCTGGCTCAATGCTCACTCCTATTTTCTCAAATAAAAAATCTATCCCCCTTACTCAAATCTCTCCCACTTTGACATCAATGGCAAAGGATCACCTTTGGGACTCGAGGATAAGAATGATCCTCTTAGCTTAGCCCCTCCCCCAACTCCTCTTGAGGTGGTTAATTCTAGGGTGGAAGTATTTCTGCTCCCAGAAAGCATTATTCTTTACCTTTATCCTCTCTTCTTTTTATCTAATCTTTTTGATTCATTTGACTATTTCTTTCAATATTCTTGTCCATGTCCCTATTTCTATTCCTATTCCTATTCATATTCATGTTCTTGTTCTTGTTTCTATTCATATCCATGTTCATGTTCCTGTTCTTGTTCCAGTTCATGCTTATTTCTGAAATATCTGCTCTAGACCACTTTTCTATATGACCATCATTATTGCACTTATAACACTTAATGTTATTATTCCTTGGAGGTGCAAATGTCTTAGGATTTCTCCTAGTGAATCCATACCTTCTTCTATCATGAAACCTACAATTTATTACCTTGTAACCAAACTGATTACATGAGTAGCAATACCCATGGAAAAGCTATATGTTCCCATATTCGTGTCTTTCTTGTGTCCTACACTATGAAGCCATGTGCCCAAACCTATGACATGGAAAGCATATTCCATTGAAGTTTCTTTATCTTGACCTCATTGGTCTCCTAGTATCTCTTGGCCTATTTTGATTGTTGTTCTATCTCTATAACCTTTGTGTATTATTCCTATTCATTTTGAACTCTCTATTGTCCAATTCATCCTCAAATGACTCACTGTCTCTTAGACTGTCTTCTTATAAAGTATCTTCATTTGAAGTATCTTCTTATCCAAAACTTGAGGTTGACTCTCCTTCCCATTTATTTTGAACCTGCTCAAATCTAAGACCTATTTTGCTTGATGTAGGATTTTGTATATTGATGAACGTATCCAAGTTCTTTGAGCTATTTTTGAACCATTTTAGCTTGAATTTGGAGTCTTCTAAATCTTATTTAAGTAGTGCCACTTCTTGTGCTAACTTTTCATATTCCAAGGTCTTTGCTTCTAACTTATCTTTGAATATTTTTTTCTTAGCCTTTGATTTTTATAAATCCTCTCTAAGCAATATTATCTCTTCATCACATTCATGAAACTGAATTTCAAGTTTAGAGTGTTGCTTTCTTACCTTCTTTACCATGTCAAGGGCATAAATAAATTCTCCCTTGAGATCATATCCATCATTTTATGAATATTTCTCTATTTGTTTACCTTTATCCATATCTTTATTCTTTGTTGGCTTGTATTCTATAGGATTACCTTCTCCTTCTTCTAGTGTCATTAGAATATTCTCTTTTAGTCCTTCAAGTGTATATTCATATTCATAATCACTGAAACTATAACCATCTCTTGTACAACTATCTTCAAGATGTCCAAAGTTACCACATCTAAAACACTTGAGAATTACTGGAGTCTTTTTCTCAACTGGTTCTTTTTCTTCAATCATAAAAAGAACTTCATATCTATCATTATCTCAAAAAATAGCATCAATATTACATGAGTACTTACTTGCCTTATCCGCATAGTAGCTCCTCTTTTGTCTTTGAAATAAATTATTTCCTTGTCTGCTTTGTCCATCCTTTCTTTTCTTTTGGTGCATATGTCTTTCTAATTCCTTGTTCTTGTGATATTACTTTTCTTCATTATTGTTATTCTTGGCTTCTTAACAGTAATTTGCATAGTGACCATACCTTCCACAATTGAAATATTTAACAAATTTTGTATCTCTAGATTTTCTTGAATTCTTATTCCTTCTACCATAATTTTCTTCTTCATCACTGGATGACTCATCACTTGATTCCGACTTTGTACCCTTTGTCTTCTTGATTGCTTTGAATGATGCTTCCTTCTGGGAAATAGGATCTTTTGTTATTATCTCAAATGTTGTGAGCATACCAAGCAACTTATCTCTTTTTAAAGTATCTTCATCCATTGACACTGCTATAGAAGAAACCTTTTCACTGAATATCTTTGGAAGAGTTCTTAATGCTTTATCAAAAATATTTGATTCATCAATTTTCATTTCAAGTCCTTGCATAGCATTAACAACCTCATCAATTTACAGTAGATAATCACTAATGGTTTTCTCATCCTTCATTCTTAATTCTTCAAATTGTCCTTTGAGATTTTGTATCTTTGCTTTCTTGACACTCTTATCTCCTTCATAAATACTTTGCAACGTATCCCATATTTCTTTTGCAGTTTGACAATGCATAACTTTCATAGACTCTATTCTATGAAAACCTCTCAAAAGTGCATTCATTGCTTTTGAATTGTAATTTTTTAGGAGCTTACCTTCCTTATCTATAGGAATATTAATCAAGCGATCATATCCAAGTTCAACTGCTTCACAAATTTCATTTTCAAGAGCCATCAGGTAGATCTTCATTCTCAAACACCAATATATATAGTCGCTTCCATAAAATACTAGTGCTAAATTATTTTGGGATACATTCTTAGAATCCATTGTGTTCTTGTTAGCTTTTATTTCAAGTTGTTAAACTCTTTTGAAGGAACCTGCTTTGATACCAATTAAAGAACACAAGCTTATACTAAGAGGGGGTGTGAACAATATAAGACCACTTTTTACCTTTTCTTTCCCAATCAATATTATGCAATATAAAAATAGCAATATCAATAGTAGTAATAAAAGCAATGTGCAAATATCCACACACAAATAAAGACACCACAATTTACGTGGTTCATCCAATGTGGGCTATTCTATAGAGAAAATATTTCACTAAAATTTTCTTGATCAATCTCTTGGGAATATTTTTCCTATTATAATGTTTATGGATCTATGTCCAAATGAGACATCAATATGTTAAATTGTGTTCATGGATCTTTATCCATAGGAGAACTCCTCTTCTACTCTGACTAGTGATCCTCTTGAAGACAACTGCCTTCACTGCACTGGCTTGTAGATCTCTCTCCACTGAAGACTCTTATCCTCACTCAGAATACTTGTCCTCACTACCCTGGCTTGTGGATCTCTATCCACTGGAGACTTATGTCGTCTTTGCTTTATCACCTCCAAATATTTGTCTCAAATCTGCACTAAACATAGTATTTTGGTCTAGTACAAATATACTCAATATATTTCTCTATTATGGTACAAATCTATCCTCAAATATGTACCAAAAATCTCCTCAACAAGTCCACACAAAACTTTCTCAAATATGCTCAAAAATTCTATATAGAACTTGCTCAAATCTTCTCAACAAGTCCACATAGAACATGCTCAAATATACTCAATAAGTCCACATAAAACTTGCTCAAATCTGCTCAACATATCCACATAGAACTTGATCAAATATGCTCAACAAGTCCACACAGAACTTGATCAAATTTTCTCAACAAGTCCACACATAACTTGCTAAAATCTACTCAACAAGTCCACACAAAACATGTCTAATCTGCTCAACAAGTCCACACAAAACTTGCTCAAATCTGCTCAACAAGTCCACATAGAACTTGCTCAAATCTTCTCAACAATTCCATACATACTTGTCCAATATGCTCAACAAGTCCACATAGAACTTGTCCAATCTGCTCAACAAGTACACATAGAACTTGCTCAAATTTGCTCAAAAAGTCCACACAAAACTTGTCCAATCTTCTCAACAAGTCCACACAGAACTCCTTAAAGCTTCTCAATAATTCCACATAGTACTTGTCCAATATGCTCAACAAGTCCACACAGAACTTGTCCAATCTACTCAAAAATTCCACATAGAACTTGTACAATCTATATTGTAAGTTTCCATAAAAGCTTATCCAAAACTTTCCACAAGTATTCTCAAAGACTTACCTCAAATATTCTCAAATACTTTCAATCACTTTCTTAGAATCATAAGGAGAATTTTTAGAGACTCAATATGCTTCAACTCAATGCTCAATTACTTTATCAACTCAATTCAGAATATATAATAGTTTGTTTTATGGAACTTAAAAAATCACTTCACACATCCACTTAACTAGAATCAACCAACCCTACTCAACCAATCATTCAATAAGATAATCCTTGCTAAAAACCCTAGTCCAAGCATATGATCACTTACTCAAAAATTTTCCAACAATGATCAACAACCAATCTCACATAACAATGAAACTCATGTTCTTTTCAAACTCTAGTTCAATTTCTTCACTCATCAATGGCTTCAACAACAATATTTACAAAACAACTCTCACATAAAAATGATACTCATGTTCTTTTAAAACCCTTGTTCAAGTTATTCACTCATCAATTACTTCAACAACAATGCCTATAAAACAACTCTCACATAACAATGATACTCATTTTCTTTTCAAACCCTAGTTCAAGTTCTTCACTCATCAATGACTTCAACAAAAACTCTTACAAACAAGGTTTTAACCAAACTTAGTTATTCTAAAAAACCTTGAAGCAATCACTCAACACACTCCATAGGAAACCCTAATCAATTCCTTTCACTCCAAACTTATTTTCCAAAAAACAAATCAATCAATTCAATTATGGGAGAATATGCTCATACCTTTTCTTTATTGGAGGATGATCTTTAAAAACTACCTTCAGGAATATCTTCTTCTTTTCCAAGTGCCAAGGGTTAGATAACAAGTGTTATACTTCACAAAATACAAGAATAGCTCAATTTCATAATACACCTTATATCTCATTCTCAATAGCAATATTTGATAATAATATTTTGCTCTTCAATTTTTCTATTTCACAAAATTGATATTCCAAATTAATTTCTATATCCTAAGGTAAAATAATATTTTCCTTAATAAAGCACCTATTTACCACTTAGGTAAATAAATTAATATTACCTTATAACTCCCCAACCTTAGCACAATTAATCAAATTCCACATACACCCCTAAAAATTTAGCACAATAATAAAATACCACAAATATTCCCTTATTCCTCCTAAACCTTAGTATTATACAAAAATTATAAATTAAATTATAAAAACCTTTGGTGAATCCCCCTTTCGCAATTTCCATAGTTTCGAACCTGCACCTTCTCCATGATTGGCACCTTAGATGTGACAAGCTAGTCATGTGATATAAGCGCTCCATGTGTTTAGCTTAAGCCCTAAGGTTGCTTAAGACTTTTCACAAAGGCTTCAAAGCCTTTTACCTTCTCCTACATCTAGTGCCAAGCTAGACTGCGAGCAATTCTCTCTTTGTGTTGTCCCTTGCTCGAATATCACGCACTACCTCAATCACGATGCTCTACCCTGATTACAATGTGTTGTCCTATTTCAAAAATACACCACTCACAAATTTTAGAGGCTTCAATTTTTTTATTTTGTTAAAATTTGATATTTCACTTTCTTCCCTAAGGTTTGTCTTAGGGTAAAAATACCCTTCATTTTCTTTACATACAATGTCGACAAATGATTTTATTTGATGATGTCGACTTGTATAAATTATAATTTATAATTAATTTAAATTCAAAAGAATTTGAATACTATAAATTTAATTTCTAAACTTTAGACTTTAATAAAAATTAAAGCCCTCTTTGAGTTAGTATCAAATTATTGTTTGCACTTTACTAGGTTGACGAAAAATAATTTCGCCACCTTTGTTTCAATAAAAACCTTAATTCTACCATCACAATATTAGATAACTATCATTATGGTTTTAATAAAAAAACTTTTTAAGTGCCATCATGGTTTTAACAAAAAAATTATAAAAACATATTTGGACAACTTTTCTCCATCTCTTTGCATTGCTTCCTAGTGTTAATGATGATGTACTCCATGGTGGTAATGATAGATTCATGTGTTCACTTTGGCATCAATGAAAAATTTTCACCTTGACATCAATGACAACTAAATGAGCTCAAAATGTCCAACAAATAATTGTTTGACATAATTCATATAAATACAAGCAATTCATCTCTTTGAAAATGGTATCTTATTTCTCTTTTCAAGGTTTCTACTATTTTTCTCAGTTTAGTCTTTATATTGTGTACAACTGCATCAAATTTATTGTATGTTATGGGCATTTGTTCAACTTCATTTTTAGCTATATCCAATCACTTTTCAAAATAATATAAAGGTATATCCTTTTCATGTATATTGATACAAATATGATCATTGATATTGAACTTTAAAAAGCTTTTATTATCATTGATGTTTGTTAAAATTCTCTAACTCTAAAACATGGGATACATAAAACTCACTAGACATGTATAATATATCAATATGCATACATATTTGTTTTTTCATATTGATGAAATCCACAATATAAATTGATATTTTATGTGCAAGATTTATCAAAGTATTTATTTCTTCCAACATTGAAAGAATACCATATAATATGAGAAGTGTTTCCAAGTCATTCATACCATATAACAAATATTTAGCCTTATCAACAACCCTATGATTTGTGTATATAAAACCTACCAAGGATTGATATTCTTTGAAAACTCTATTTGTTAGTTGAAACAATGAAATCCACCTAGTATCTACATCTCTTAGCAATTTTTTACCTTCAGTAACTCCTATTGCAAATTGTTGAAAATTTACAAATATTTTTGAATTGTATGAAAAATAAGCATGATTTTCATGGATAAGCTCTTCCACTCTTGCGATATTTTTAACTATGCTCACAATTTTGTATGTAAGATTCATTCTATTAGTTATGCAATGAATAGGAATCAAATGTGGGGTAATTGATATTGGTAATCAAACACAAAGACCATTCTTGTATCCTTGCATTGTAGCAACCCCATAAACTATGACACATATTAACTTAGTGGTTATTTCTTTATCATTTATTTATGTTGTCTTTTAAACTAGTTATAAAAATATTGTAAAGATTTTCCACATTGTTGGAATGTGCAAAGTACTCGATGATGTAAATGTTTATGTAATCCATGTGTACACGATTCATAGAATAGGAATATGAAGAGGCATAAGTAGGTGAAAGGCCAAGAGACACATCTCATTATATATAGGCCTTTCATAGATAAGATAAATATAGAGGAAATAAAACATAAGTGAGATTAGAGTAGAATACAAGTTAGATACAATGTAGAACTTGTATAAAGGATGGAGCATTTGAGATCTCCACATTTTGTATGAATATCCTATTTTTATGAGCTTTCATTAATGACTATTTTATGAGTTATTGCAAAATTTTCTTATGAGTTTTTCCTACTTAGTATATTATCATTATCATATAGTTAATATTACATGTTCATTTTAGTCCTTGTGGTTGCATTTCCTTAAATATATAGCATCAAAAGCTAATAGTGGTATCAAAGCACAAGGTATATTGATAGGAGATATGGAGAGCCACAAGAATATTTGTTAAAAATAGAGTATATTACATCATTTGGTTCATGTAAATGTATCTTCCAAGATACATACATAGGATATTAGATTACTTTAGGGGGAAGTTATCTAGTTATTTCATGTAGTGTAATAAATGCACAAGTGTCAATGTGCAAGTTACATATGTGCAAGTTGTCCGTTGCACAACTAGGTAGAGAGTTCACCAAACAATCTATTTTCCTATATAAGAAATACCTCATTGTAATATAGACATAGAGTCAAGGGACATAGTCATATCATGTAGCTTAGAGCATAGTATAGTTCTATCTAGATCACCATCCATTTGTGATGGGTGTAATGCAGTTTAGTAGTGTAGACACCAAAATCCAGCCACTTGCAAGTCATCTATACCTTCCTGTCAGCCACATGTCAATCATTCATCCTTCCCACCATTATTTGGCCCAAATCCACACTTTCCCACCATTATTTGGCCCAATTTCACCTTTCCCACCATTTTTCATCCCCAAATTTATTTAAATTAATATTTATATATATTTTTTAATATTTTAATATATATATATAAATATAGTTTATGTGATTTAATATAAGTCGTCCATATTTCATTTAATCTCATCCATCCATTCCTTCTTAATCCGTTTCACAACCTAGATTTATTCTCTACCCTTGGATCCACTTTAATCTTAGCCACACGTTCAAAGTGTCGTTAAAACCCTAAAGTGTGCCCTAAGAGTAGATTATAAATAGAGCCACCTTGATGGTTCAAACTCGACTTCGATCTTGGCTATCTTTGCTATCTTTTGGACCTATCTCTTCTATTTCATCTATCTCTTTAGCCATCCATCGTCATCCCTTTTCGTCGCATCCATCGTTGCATCCGTCACCAACTTCATCGCCATATCTTCTGCAGTACTCTGCAGAATTCCCCATTCTTGTCACAAGTGCCCACGGGCGTTTACCCGCAGCCACAGACTCAAACCGATGTCTGAAACCTTGATCCAGAATCACACGGGCATTCAGCGAGTGCACCAGGGTGCCTTCTGTAGCCGATTTGACATCCACATTACTTCTAGATGCCACCTGTTCTAGCCGCGTTAACAGAGAACAGGTATAAATTAGTTTAAAGCAAGTAACTTCTTTTTTTTTATTAATCTATTGTTGAACTCTTGCATTCTATTTTTCTAGGGTTTTAAATTGTTTCTGAGGGCTCACACAATGGAGCCCTCTTATTAATTTCTAACTCCTTGATAGTGTTAATGTGTGCAGGATTTTAATGGCAGATCTGGTGTGTTGATAGCAGCTGTTTAAGCTAGAGTGGTCCAAGCCAAAGGATACAACAAAACCCACTCACTTTGTTGGGATTAAGGATACGTCTTCGAAAATGCCACCACTTTATGCCAGCTAGGGTTTCGGAGAACCCTAGAACAAACTGTAATTTGTGTATCACAAAAAGGGTTATAGGCCCTGTTGTACTCAAAAGGAGTTTTTAAACTCCACTGATTAATAAAAATTGTTTGTTTTGTGCAACTTTTCTGTATTCCATTATTGTGGTTTTATTTTTGTTAGGCGTTGTATTTTTAATCTACAAATGGTGATCACGGTGGGACCCCCTAGGGTTTCATGTTTTTAATACTTGCTTTACTGATCTATTCCTGTTTTTTGTTTTTATTTTGCAGGTTCCAGAAATCGCGAAATTCGTTGTTCCAGCGAACTAGGGTTTCTGAGGAGTTTGCAGAAAATGTAGCAGACGTAGAGTGGCGTCTGGAAGTCCGATCCGAAACACAGAGGTGCATTTCAGCCTGCGCAGACTCCCTTGGGCGTTTGAAGGCAGTTTCACAGAGAAAGCGTAGGCTTCCGAGTAAGTGCATTTTTTTTTCTTTGTTAAACTGTACTTTTTACGTTTTTGGTTTTTCTGCTGTATTCTGTTTCTTTTTCAGATCATTACTTTAAAATGAACAAAAACTAAGTAATCTGGAAAAGAACAGTTATTTTTAATTACATTTTTTTTTTGCATTGCATTATTGATTGTTGCTTGCATTAAAAAAAAAAAAAAAAAATTGCATACCTAGCTGCATATTAGAATAGCTACGAATTATTTGTTTTAATTATCTAAGTAGGACTATTGATTGGATGTCAATAGTACTCCTACCATTGGGTGATTCCAGGCAGAGAAGTGGACGAACCTTCCGGTTGCTCCTTTGATATCTGATATCATTGGTAGGTAGGGGGTTTTAAACGGTGTACTTCACTTCTTCAGAGGAAATGGCATGTTTTCAGTAGCCTCTTGCTTAGATCATTAGAACTTTTGATTTATAGCTTTGTATGTATACATTAGATAACTAAAAACACTTAAAATAAAATTCACTGCATCTCATATTGCATTTAAAACAGTAATATCTGGATTTCATCACCAGGTATTGCTTGAAGTTTAGTGACGGTGGAATTTATCTCCATCCATTAAAATTCTGCCTTAGACACCATAGGTCACCCCCGAGAAAACTTGCTGGATTTCATCATCAGTAAGAATCTCGTTGTCCTTTCCTAGCCATAGTTTTTACATTTTTTTTGTAATTCAAGATTAGATCACATGCAAAACTCATAAACTGGACACTTAAAATTTACTACAGATTAAGATCAGAAAATAATTAATTAATCGCAGGTAAGACACATTGGTTGAAACTTAAGTTGTGACTGTTTTCTGATAATTTCTTTAGTGTAAATTTATCATTCCAGTTTTGCATTCTTCTTTTCTGAATTTTTTTAGATTTATTGCGTTATGGTCTTAACAAGGAATCAATCTAAAATGTTAAATGTAAATAATCAAATGGGTAATTCACAAAACATCCCCACCACCAACATGACCACTTATCCTAGTGAATTTTAGGCAGGTTTGCCTGCAGGTCTTTCATGTCCTTCTACCGTCTATCACATGGCCATTCCCATGGAGGAAGACAATTCTTGTCATATTACCCACATTGATATGGCCCAAGTGCAAACTCACTTAAGAGATGGCACTGGCTATGTCCTTGAGTCAATCCAAGATTCCCCTATGCAAGATTCTATTTTTCAGTAGGATATTGCATCAACCCTACCCGCTGGTTTCACTCAGGTCTACACTAGCCCCATCTTTGAGGCTAATGTTGTATCTGCTCAGCCGGCTTCATCTCCAACATCTTCCCAGATGCTCAATTGTCCTCCTTTGGAGACAAATGTAGTGTCTTCCCGACCACTTTCTCCTCCATTTACCCCGGTGTACACCAATTCTCTCTATGAGGCTGGTGGAACCTCCTCTAGCCATGACCAATTTCAACCCTCTTCTTCCCAAACCATTTATGTTTTCACCCTACCTGGGGCACAGTCTACTATTTCTTCCCAGGTACCACCTACTTCAGCCACCTTCATTGCCCCTGCTACGTAGTCTCCTGTGACTACCATGGCAGCCTGCCCTCCACCTTCATCCAATCATCCCACATCCCTTGGGTTAGAAATTAATAATGTTAGGGAATACCTCGACAAGTTGCTTCAGCAACAACAGCAACAAAATGCCCAACCACCTGTTGTAGTAAATCCTACACCCCAACCAATTTCTACCCAACCAACTTTTCTTAGCTCAGGCCCCACCTGGGTACCCCAATCTTCGGTGGTGTCCATTCCTACCCCACCTTTCTCCCAACCCAGTCAGGTTCATCATCCAAACCAATCACCTTCTTTCCGGTATCATCCATACCAACAACCTATCCATTCCACATCGCCTAATCCAGGCAATTTCATCCCATCTCATCATTTTTCCACTCCTCCATTGCATCATCATAATCATCAAACAAGTCAAAATTTTCATGAAGATTATTGACTCCATGCGATACAAAAACATATTGACAACCTTATGCTCAACATGCCTGGCTCATCTAGTCATAAACCTACGCTAAGGTCATTGATCAATCAACCAATTCATCCTTTGGTACCTTCACCGCCATATCCGACTGATTTCACATTACCAAAGTTTGAAAAATTTCGAGGAACTGAGGATCCTCATGAACATGTGAGCTCATTCATGCATGCCTGCTTTAGAATCCAAAATAATGACGCTCTTATGCTCAAAACTTTTCCTCAGACATTAGGAGGATATGTTGTACAATGGTACAATCATTTACCTCACCATAGCATTTATGCTTACGAGCAATTGATTAATCTATTTTAGAACGATTCTCCCTAAATGTACAAAGGAAAGTTTCATTGTCCGACTTATACAAGCTCAAGCAACATGACGATGAGACTGTTTATGACTTTGGAAACCATTGGAGGGCTATCATTAATAAACTGCCATTCTCCCTACCAATGGAGGAGTTAACCAAAATGTTCACCCAAAGTTGTCTAAAACCTATCTCTTGGTTACTCCAATTACAACAATACAGGACTTTTGAAGAGGCTTTGGCCCAAGCAAGTATCATAGAAGACATTAAAGTCCAAGAGGGTGTTTTAAAACCCTGTAGAAAATAATGGCAACAAAAATGCCAACAACGAAATAATAATTATGGTCAAAACAAACAAACACAGGCTAGTACAACCTCAAATGTTAACCAAGTTAATCAAATGGTGGTGAGTCAGCCCGTAATGGCTCAACAACAACAAGTAATGCAAAGTCAACCGCAACCAATTGCTTATCATGCGATACCCGCCCCTCCTCAACCAGCTCACAATACTGGGCCAACCATGGAAACTCGACCTTGGCAAACAAATCGTCCCAAGCGACAGTTCACACCTTTAGATGAACCATATGCTGTCATATTCAACAAGTTATATAGCACAAATCAGTTAACTTTACCTGAGTTTAAACCTTTATAACCATCTAGAAGTGGGAAATATTACAAAGAGTACTTATTTTGTCCTTATCATAGGCAAAATGGACACGATATCAATAATTGTACAGCTTTCAAACATGTGATCCAAGATCTTATTGAGATTGGAGCCATTAAATTGGATAGTCCCTTAGCCCAACAAAATCAAAATCTTGGTATATTTCAAACACCCCTTCCACATCGAGAGGAAGCTCCGACAACTTCAGGGGGAGTAACTCAGGTAACTCCTCCTAATCAAGTCAACCATGTACAACAATACCAAGGTTTTGTGGGTACTATTAATGTAGTAACCCGGGGTCAAAGGGCGAACCAACCAAATCAGGCTGAACCACAGCCACCTGTACAAACTCCCAGTCCACCTCAGGTAATAGTGACCCAACGACGTGCTAGTACTTCTCAACAACCGCTAAATCATGCTACTCAACGCCAACGACCCATCATGTCATTGAGTAGCCGGTTAACTACCAATTTAAAAATGGCTTCTGCCAAGTTATCGATCTATGACCTCATTCAACAATCTCCCCCGCATAGAGAGGCATTAATGGAAATTTTGAAGTCAATTGAGCTTCAAACTCAAGATACTAATGCCTTCAACAACTTTGTGGGGAGTATTCAAACATGCATGGAGCCCTCCATCACTTTCTATGATTTTGAAATCAAACCTTTGTCAACAGAAAGTATAGATCCTCCACTGCATATCATGGCCAAGATCGATCACAAGACATTCAAGAGAGTCTTAATTGACACCGGTTCCTCAATAAATATCATTACAACATTGGCATTGAGTCATCTAAAGCTGTCGCCATCCCTTATCACAAAGTCGACTTTTACTCTTAAAGCATTCAATGATGCTTTATCTTCCACGGTTGGCACGGTTATCTTGCCCATTGAGGTAGGGGCCCGAACTTTGCATACCTTGTTTCACATCTTGGAAGGGTCCATGGCATACAATGTATTGCTTGGATGGCCTTGGCTTAGGGAGATGAGATGTGTCCCTTCTATACTGCATCAATGTCCCAAGTATGTATATGAGGGACAGGTTCATTGTGTACCTGCTGACACTGAACCCTTCAAACATTGCAACTATGTCTCAAATCCTTATGAGATTGTGTTGCCATCCACTCATATTTTCTTGACCCCATCTACTTCTTCTATACCATCTTTTAAAGCTCCCATTCCTGAGGAGCTACCCATCATATCGCAACCACCTTCATCTTCCATTATTCCATCTCATTCACCACTTTCTTCATCTCCTAATCTTCCTTCTTCTTCATCAGTGACCACATGCACATGTGGCCATGACCAATCATCTCTTTCCACATCATTACCCCCTTCTTCTACACCTTCTTCAACATCACCTATTATTCCTCCATCTTCCCAACCATCACCAGCTGATGTTTCACAAGTCAGTGAAGCATCAACCCAACCAGATCCTTCCAATTCTTCTATCCCACATTCTTCTATTCCATCATCTAGTATTTCTCCCTCCCAAGTCAAGGTCCATCTCACTAATGCAGGTATTGGTGAGTATGCCATTCAAGATGTCCACATCACACCGTTCAATGTGAAAACAGTTAAAGATTTTGGTCGTCCACATGACCAACATTTATCCATTGGATCGATTTATAACATGGGTTCTATGCCAAATTCCATTAATTTTGTATATGGGGGAATAGAGTCATCTTCTAGTCCTACCACCATACTAGAACCTAAGCATCCAGTCCCGCCAATATCGAAAGGATGGAGGGTTTTCCCTCTTGCTATTTCCACAGACATAATTGGCAGCAATTTGGCCTAGGTCGCTACGAGCAAGGAGTAACTGAATGCATCGATATGCCATATCAGAGACCCACTGAGCGTTTTGGTCTGGGCTACCAACCACTTCCATCCCTTTCTTCTTTTGAATGAGCTTTTCAAAGCATTAATCTTAATTCAGAAGAAGAAATCCTCCACCCCGACGAATCCGAAGATGAAGCCTATGAAGAATTTGACGTCATGTCAAATGGTGATGAATCTGAAGAAGAGTCGGTGCCCATTGTTCCCCTCACTGAACAAGACAAGTTTTATCTCCAATTGTTCCCTCTCCAAGAGGCCATATTTCGCTTGCTTATTCCACAAGAACGAGGTGAACCACCCCCTCCGCCACATCCATAAGCCATAATCCAAACCTGTATTATATGTATGTACTAAAATAGTGGTTTTCACCACTACAAAAAAAAAAAAACTGAAAAACTATGTTGTTTTGCATCTCTGGTCTTCCGAGGTCTTCACCGGTTTTCCCTTCCATTCTGCCCATCCTTTCTTCCATAAGTCGACAATGAATTTCAAAGACTTATTCACCCCGCTCCATAATCCATATGATCCGGATAAGCCTAAGAAATGTGTCTTTGGTGTTACCTCAGGCAAACTCCTAGGTTTTATTATCTCTAAACGAGGTATTGAGGTGGACCCAAACAAGGTCAAAGCCATTATGGAAATGTGTCCCCCAACTAATTTGAAGGAGTTGCATAGTTTACAAGGAAAGATTAATTCAATCCGTCGCTTTATTGCACAACTTTATGATAAATGTAGGCCATTTTGCCACCTACTACAAAAGGGGGTACAATTTTCATGGACAGATGAGTGTCAGAAAGCCTTTGATGACATCAAGCAGTACTTAGCATCTCCGCCGGTCTTAGCTCCGCCTCGTCGAGATCCCTTACTTGCGAATTTCTTTGCAGGAATTTATCGATGATGATACTGCTAGACAAGCACGTCTTGATCAACTCACACTCATAGATGAAAAATGAATCAATGCGTTAGAGCATTTGCGAGTTTATCAAGACCGATTGAAATGTGATTACAATACCAAAGTTCATCTAAGAGAATTTCAAGTAGGAGATCTTGTCCTTAAAGAGAATCAACAAAACACCAATGCATTTCCGCATCTTCGAGATAAATTCGCGGCTAATTGGTTAGGTCCATATATGGTCACTGAAAGAGTGGGTAATGGAACTTATAGACTTGCCAATTTAGAGGGAGAGGAAGAACCCGAACCACTTAATGTTATACACTTGAGGGCATTCTACGCATAGTTTGAATTTTATATGTACGTATATACATGGCTTGTACAACAAAAAAAAAAAAAAAAAAAAAAATAAATAAATAAAATAAAAAGAATTTGCATTTCATTGCTAGTTGCATACATCTCATTCAAAAACATTGCATTTCATGTGCATACATCTCATTCAAAACCATAACATTTCATTTTCAGCCATAGTTGCATATCATGTTAGAGACCATTCTATCTTTTGGATATAAAATTTGGTCAAGCAAAAGTCATGTTGCCTTAATCAGGGGCACCTTCATAAAATCCATCAAACCGAATTGTCATTCGTACACCCATTTTCCATTTGCACATATTTACATTGCCAAAATTTTTTCAGTCACTCAGCCATTCCTAGTGTTTTAAGCAAACTTCGAAATGCATGTCAAAGTTCTCTAGGGCCATATCACAAATTACACTAAATAAAATCTTGAGTATTGGGAAATGATTTCAAAAGCGGTCTTGAACCTATCACATTTTCACATCTTAAAAACATCTTGTGTCAAAGAGAGATAACACCATCCTTGGGTTGTGCCTTGAAGTGAAAAGGGTAATCCTCATTTGTCCTATCATGCAAACATAGTCCATAAAACAGTGGTTCTTACCACTATCACAAGCAATCACAAAATATAAATATAAACAGAGTAGTAAGGATAGGTTAAAATTCTCATCATACTTCGGTTGAGAATTCGATTCCCCAAAGCTCTAAGGAAATGAACATTTTTCACACACCACTGATCCCAAATAAGTTGTAAGGATCATACTACTTGTCCAGTCAGACGGATAGGTAGTCATCCCCAAGGCTTACAAAGGTCAAAAACAACATGGACTATGGAGTTAACCTTCATCGGGGCTATAGATGCTTGACTGGCAGTGGAGTATACTCATTGCGTGGCGACATGTCTCTCCTCAAAAAGAAACCTCTGAATGCTCATACGGACAAACTAGCTTTGGGGTCTTCTCCATAACAGGGTTACCTAATTTATGCAAGATGAGGTTAATGAACACACTTGCACACACACAGGTTTTTGATTGCCTAGAGTCACTACCATGCTTCTGATTTGGTTAATGAACTCGCATGCACACACATTTGGTCCTAGTTGAATTAGGCGGTATTAGTAAGTTTGTTTGATACCACTAGCATGTTTTGAGTCTTTGTAAAACAGTCTTCCATATCAACCTCCATATCTTCCTCCATACCTTCTTCCATATTCATGTCATTCCATACGTCATCCATTCACAAGCTACCAAATTCGGTGCCCTTGATTAAACAATTATGGTAACAGTTGGCTAAATCTAACTATCTAAAAATATGAGTGCTTCTTAGTGCATATTTCATTTACTTAGTCTTGCATTAATCATCCATAAATTTGTATGTTATATACTTAGTCTCGCATTAATCATCTATAAGTTTGCATTCCATTCCATCACATATGCATCAAAAATATTAAAACATATAAAAACATGCATCACAAAAACATAGGCATTCACACAAAAGTAAAACACCAAATAAATAAAAGCCATGTATATATATATGTATAAAGGTCAAACTGTACAATGAATTCCAAAAGGCTACAATATACAATAGAGCACCAAGGCTCATAAAGAGTGCATCTAAGCACTAAGCTAACCATCAAAAGAGGACCCCTGAGACCTAGTAGGAGCCCTAGACCTAGTGGTGTGCCTAGACTCACTACGCCTAGAGACAGAGGAGGATGGAGGATCCCACCTCTCGGCCAAAGCCGAGAGGTACCCCTCATCCGCCCGAACTACCTCCAACCGGGCTACCTCCGCTAGTCCCACTACCTCCAATATCTCCTAGTCTGCCTAGGACAACGACCTCCTCATCCCTGGAATGATAGGGGAGAATCGGTGTCGTGCCTCTAACACCCTAAGCTACAAAACAACAAAACAAAAATTTGTTACAAATTTTTCCAAAAAAAAAAACACATAATAAGTACTTGCTTAAATGAACAAATACCTCAGCTGGCTGCACTGGCGCGTCTGCTCCCATCTCCACCATAGCTCCCGCATGCTTCAATATCCCACACAAACCTTTCATTCCACTCCTTCAGACGCACTTCTCTCAAGCTCAAACGCACAAATGAGCAAAATTCTCATTGAAATTGTTTAAATAGCTGGTTATGGCACCCTGAAATGCAGTGGGGCGTTTCATGGTGCATTTAGACGCAGTGCTGTGTTTGCAGAGCTCCTAAACACCGGCGGGCATCTCTGCCAACTACAAATGCATACCGGCGTTTGGTGTCAGTATTGAATAAAGGAACAAAACTTACAAAATTGAAGCTTACCTCCTCAAAATTTCATCAAATTCAATTCATCCATTCTTCTTATCATAATAAAACATTTTGTGAAGGTTACAAAAGTTTTGGACACAAATTTTGTCATTTCGCTCAAAAAGCGCATCATTCATCATTGTTTTACAAATTGGGTTAAAAATATTCAAAACCTTCACAAAATTAACCACATTCATCAATTTTTCTGATCTATCGTCAATTTCATTCATTCTTCTTTCATCATGCATATTTTTTCCAAATCAAATTAAATTAAACCTCGTATCTAGTGGTATATTCTATCACCTTGGCGATTGCGACGATTTAAATCCATGCAATTCGATAAGAGGATTAAACCACCATAAGGACACCTACCATTTATCATAATCAACTATTTCACTGTTTGAAAATTGGAAATCAATTTTGGATATTCTACTTTTTAAGTGACCTCATACCAAGATTAATTTGTTCAACAGTTGTCATTGATGGCCTAGTTCATGGGGCCTTAAACATGGACAATCTTTAATATCATCATTATTTTGAGTCTTGCTAGAGATTGAGGCTACCTAGGTTGATTGGTTCCAACCCGAGGAATTATACATACAGTCACTAGGAGCATCTCTGAGTTCTGGACTCTTTCATGCATCTTTCATATTTGCTTATCAATGACACCAACAAGGCAATTTCATCAACAGTATGGATGCACACACAGGAGTTGGGGCATCCGTTATCAATTTTTAATTTTCCTATAGTGAAATTCAACTTACATGATCATGGAACTTACAATTTGGCAAAAATCCCTTTATAACCGTTGGGGCAGAAAACGGTCCATCTTTCACATCACTCATATCGTCTTCAATCATATTATTTTTTGGTTTGTACACCAACCCCTTTCCTGTTGGGACATAAACAGATGGTTCATACACCAACCCCTTTTTTTCACCGTTGGGGCAAAAACGGTTCATTTTCTTCCAAATTTCTTCCAATTGGCTTGTGAGAACCATTCTCGCTCGCCAATTGAGGGGGTAAGCTGAAAAATTTTAAATATTATTTTATTCTTTGGTCTTCAAAGTTGTGCTTTAATCTTGAGAGAGAGTTGCGTCTGATCCAGCTTTTCAGGTGTCTTAAGTTTTTGTGCTGCATTGTTTCTTCACACAAAGCAGCTCAAAAAGGGGCATCTGTAGACACCAAAATCCAGCCACTTGCAAGTCATCTATACCTTCCTATCATCCACATGTCAATCATTCATCCTTCCCGCCATTATTTGGCCCAATTTCACCTTTCCCGTCATTTTTCATCCCCAAATTTATTTAAATTAATATTTATATATATATATATTTTAATATTTTAATATATTTTAATATATATATGTAAATATAGTTTAAGTGATTTAATCTAAGCCGTCCATCTTTCATTTAATCTCATCCGTCCATCCTTCTTCATCCGTTTCACAACCTAGATTTATTCTCTACCCTTGGATACACTTTAATCTTAGCCACACGTTCAAAGTGTCGTTAAAACCCTAAAGTGTGCCCTAAGAGTAGATTATAAATAAAGCCACCTTGATGGCTCAAATCTTACTTCGATCTTGGCTATCTTTGCTATATTTTCTATCTTTTGGACCTATCTCTTCTATTTCATCTATCTCTTTAGCCATCCATCGCCGCCCCTTTTCGTCGCATCCATCGCCGCATCCATCACCAACTTCGCCACCATCTCTTCTGCAGTACTCTGCAGAATTCCCCATTCTTGTCACAAGTGCCCACGGGCGTTTACCCACAGCCACAGACTCAGACCGACATCTAAAACCTTAATCCAGAAGCACGTGGGCGTTCAGCGAGTGCACCAGGGCGCCTTCTGCAGTCGATTTGATAGCCACATTACTTCTAGATGTCGCCTGGTCTAGCCACGTTAACAGAGAACAGGTATAAATCAGTTTAAAGCAAGTAACTTCTTTTCTTTTATTAATCTGTTGTTGAACTCCTGCATTCTATTTTTCTAGGGTTTTAAATTGTTTCCGAGGGCTCACACGGTGGAGCCCTCTTATTAATTTCTAACTCCTTGATAGTGTTAATGTGTGCAGGATTTTAATGGCAGATCTGGTGTGTTGATAGCAGCTGCTTAAGCTGGAGTGGTCCGAGCCAAAGGATACAACAAAACCCACTCACTTTGTTGGGATTAAGGATACAATGCCAAACAGAAATAAAACCACAATAAATACAACGCCAAACAGAAATAAAACCACAATAATGGAATACAGGAAAGTTGCACAAAACAAACAATTTTTATTAATCAGTGGAGTTTAAAAACTCCTTTTGAGTACAACAGGGCCTGTAACCCTTTTTGTGATACACAAATTACAGTTTGTGCTAGGGTTCTCCGAAACCCTAGCTGGCATAAAGTGGTGGCATTTTCGAAGACGTATCCTTAATCCCAACAAAGTGAGTGGGTTTTGTTGTATCCTTTGGCTCGGACCACTCCAGCTTAAATAGCTGCTATCAACACACCAGATCTGCCATTAAAATCCTGCACACATTAACACTATCAAGGAGTTAGAAATTAATAAGAGGGCTCCACTGTGTGAGCCCTCGAAACAATTTAAAACCCTAGAAAAATAGAATGCAGGAATTCAACAACGATTAATAAAAGAAAAGAAGTTACTTGCTTTAAACCGATTTATACCGTTCTCTGTTAATGCGGCTAGACCGAGCGGCATCCGGAAGTAATGTGGCTATCAAATCGGTCGCAGAATGCACTCCGGTGCACTCATCGAACGCCCACGTGCTTCGGATCAAGGTTTCGGATGCCGATCCGAGTCCGTGGCTGCGGTAAACGCTCGTGGGCACTTGTGAAAAGAATGGGGAATTCTACGATACTGCGAAGAGATGGCGACGAAGTTGGCGACGGATGCGGCGATGGATGCGACGAAAAGGGACGGCGATGGATGGCTGAAGAGATAGATGAAATAGAAGAGATAGGTCCAAAATATAGCAAAGATAGCAAATATAGCCAAGATCGAGTCGGGTTTGAGCCATCAAGGTGGCTCTATTTATAATCTACTCTTAGGGCACACTTTAGGGTTTTAACGACACTTTAAACGTGTGGCTAAGATTAAAGTGGATCCAAGGGTAGAGAATAAATCTAGGTTGTGAAACGGATTAAGAAGGATGGACGGATGAGATTAAATGAAAGATGGACGGCTTAGATTAAATCACTTAAACTATATTTATATATATATATATATTAAAATATATTAAAATATTAAAAAATATCTATAAATATTAATTTAAATAAATTTGGGGATGAAAAATGGCAGGAAAGGTGAAATTAGGCCAAATAATGGTGGGAAAGTGTGGATTTTGGCCAAATAATGGTGGGAAGGATGAATGATTGACATGTGGCTGACAGGAAGGTATAGATGACTTGCAAGTGGCTGGATTTTGGTGTCTACAAGTAGCTTTATTAATCGAGTGTTTATTTCCTCTATAGCTACATTGTATTATCATTTTTTAAGTAAAAAAACCCTTGTAGATCCGCCTTGATCTGAGAGACCATGAACATGGGGTTCTACACTGTCAAAGTCACCCAAGAGTCATACCCGACCCTACCCGCACCAACATTATCAATTAGATTTTGGATACCCAATTTAGCTTTTTGGTAGGGTAGAGATTTGAACCTGGGACCTCCCTTGGAGGATTGCCCTCTCCTCTCCAACTCACCTACAACACCTGGGTACATTGTATTATTTTATGTCATTTATATTTAGAATAGATTTCAGTCATCTAGCACATTTACTTCCTTTCATATTATTCTACATCTTGTGATTGCTATCTCCTAGTGCTCATTACATCAAAATATAATAGTGGTGTTAGAGCCATGGTAGATCTAGCCATAGTAGTTCAATATAAAAACCAACATTATTATTGAGCCTGAGTTTTTTGTCAACCTGATGAGCTACTAGACCATCCACTATTAAAAACTCTCAAAAAATTCTAGGTGGTAGAATTAGGGAGAGCCCAAGTGAAGACTGAAAGAAATATCAATTCCAAAAATACTAAAATTACATTTGACTAGATTATTTTCCATATATTTTCAAGAAAAACTCGTGAAGACCAAGACTCAATATTCAATCCACTAGATTGACAAATCATCTAGTGAAGATCATCCAGGATATCTAGAATTTGCTAACTATTACCTAAAGTTTATTTTGTTGTAGAAAATTAATTCTTAGAGGATTGGGACTCCTCGTAAAACAAAAATCTAGGAGACTCCAACTTCATTGTCTGAAGGTCAGCATGTCTTCATAGTGTATATATTAGTTCCTTGTGCAATAGAAGAATATTGCAGAAGAAGACTTCTAGTGAAGAGTCATGGTGAATTTAGGAGATTGAATATCTCTATTTTTGAATAGAATAACTTCATAGTTGAATAAAAGACTATAGAAGCCTTGATACAAAAAAATATCATATAAAATTTAAAGAATCCATAGAAGTATTGATACTAAAAAGGCCACAAAATATTTGATACTAAAATGGCCAAATAAGCCTTGATACTAAAAAGGCCATAGAATCCTTGATATTGAAAATGCCATAGAAGCCTAGATACTGAAAAAGGCTCCAGAATCCTTGATCCTAAATAAGAATTTGAAAATAATATCTAATTTAGAAGTAGATTTATATTTTAGTACTAATATTTGTATTGCAATAAAAGAAGATTCAATGAGTTGGGAAACTTCCTACAAGAATGTTAGGAAGAGTATCTTCTTCGAAATCAACTCAACACCTAAAGCAAAAATGAAGAGATCAGGAGAAGATATCATTGAAGAACTTCCAATCTTGGAAGAAGAATGAGAAGGACTAGGATATTCCTACTCACATTTAGAAGTAGAAAAATCAAATATCCAAAAAAATATCTCACCACAAACACTTCCAGGAGTAGAAGGTTGAAGAGAAGATCTCAAGGAAGACCAACAAAAGCTTCAAAATCAAAGACCTTAGGAAGGTCTCAATGAGAATTCCATAAAATGCTAGGAGACCCTTACTAAATAAATCATCAAAGGATAACTCACTAGAGAACTACCAAGGAGAAGCCCCTGATAGTTAAGGACTTGAGATAATTGTTGCCATCCGACAACAAACCCAAGAGAAGGAGAATTTTGCAAGAAGTGTCAAATTCGAGAAGAATAATTTGGCAAGGAGTGCCAAATACTAGAAGAATAATCCATTAAATACCTCAAGACATTCAAAATTTTGAGAAGAATATCCTCCTTGAAGTCAAAATTTGACAAGAAAACTTGAAGACAGAAGAAGCTCAAAAAATTTAGGATATTTAAAGATTATCTCTCATAGCAATAATGCACCACTTCAGACACAAAGAATTCTCCAAATATATAGCAAGAGGAGGATACCACAAGAGGATAAAATCCACCAAATCTTAGGCTCATGAAATAAAGTTTGAGAACATATTTTGGTGGAGTTGTTCAGGATAGTCTACAAAAATCTGCAAGATCCTACTCGAAGTAGCAACTTGGTGATATTATACACCAAGATTCACATACTCTATAGAAATGGCAAAATAACTATGAAAGCTTTAAAACTATAATCAAATTTTGATGCAAATAAACTTGTTAATTGGATTACTTATCAGATTTGTTATAGCACCTTAATTTATATTAAAATTATAATAAGAAAAATTGGATTACAGTCTTCAAAAAGTGCAAATAGAGAAAAGTTATTTTTTAGGTTCATTTGCACATTAATTAGGAGATTATTAGATTTGAGTATTAAATCTATCAACTACATATCATCTAATTTGGAAAAATAAAAAGAATACTAAGTCCTACAATATTGATTGTAGTGAAATTGCAGAATAATTATTGAAGGTTCATTTCAAATTATTCTTGATTAGTTGTTGTAAATTGATTAAGTGCATTATATTGAGATTTGATTGGAGTTATAAGATGAAATTATTAGTTCATTAAAAGTGAAATATTATTACATTTATTTGCACTATTCTATTGCTCTCAAAAGGATTAGTTTTGTGTACTTGATAATGGCATAAAATCTAATTTGAATCAAGTATCTAAAGACACTATTAAAGCATAAAAATATGCAACACATAGTGACCAATGGAAGCCACCAAAATGGGTTAGTATAATCCAAATAGCAACTATGTAAAGGCAAAAAAATAAGCTTTAAATATTGAGACTTTGTGAGTCTCAAATCCAAAGTATTGTAAGGTTAATTGCATGGAAAGGGTATAAAATTACAACTACAAAGAAGCTTCTATATACATCATTAAGGGCTTGTATTTATCATAAAATGATCTTAGAAAAAAGGGTAAGGAGTCTAGCCAAAGATACATTCTCAAACCCCCATATTTGCATTCAAAAATCTGCTACAAAACCAGAATTTTAGACCTACAAAAAAGTGCAAGAAAAGGTGTAATAAAGAAGGTTTTATGTACATATAAGGTTACATGGTATTGCACTTCTATAATACGTTATACAGAAGAAGAAAGCAGATTTGAAGGTGCCTCAAAAGGCACAATATCTACAGGGTAAGCCAACCAAGGAAGGTCAAACATTAGCACTCTTCTTCCATAGCAAAAGGAGCCACTCAAAGGGCTCACTCTCCACATATCTTGGATGGATAAACTTGTAAAATCAGAGTCCACATAAGTGTATTGTCAATATACATTTATGTAGATAAAAAGAGTTCTCATCTACAAATATAAGGTATCAAAATATACTTCTACCAAGGTCGTAGGACAAAAATAACAAGAGGCTACTACACTACAAAGAAGCATAGGAATCAACATGTTGAAGGCATAGAAGACAAGGAGAAAACATGCTACATTCAAGATATTAAAACTGGAGAATATCTTCCACCAAAGGAAGCACAAAAATCACAATTCAAATCTCCATATCACCTCATTAATTCACTTGCAAAATAAAAGATTACTTGTTGTCCAAGAAACAAAGCAAGTTAAGGAAAGGCATATGAAAGAAGTTATAGTATTCTCCTTGGAATTTTTATAGAAAAGGACTTCATTTAGAGAGATTGAATCCCACTTGGCATAAAATTTCTAAGGCAACATTTCATATCTTAATGCTCAAGAAACCTCACATAGGATTCCCCCAAGGTAAACTAAAAGCATGAGATTCCAAAAGAAAAACAGTATTGCTGCAATGTAAACTAACTAGCTTGAGGCACGAAATAAAACGGATATAATCGAATCAAAACCAACATAAAAAGAGAAAGCAGAAGCACAACCCTTTTTATTAATGTGATTCCAACTCGGTTACAATACTTCTCCTCCATTTTTAGATGCTAGGAGAGTTAGCACGTTTCCATAACAAAAAGTGAATAGTGATCTTCTTTCCACATGCCCACATTTGAAATGGGCGGGCCAAAGTGTTGCCGCCGCTTATGCTGATGAATCCTTGCTTGTTGCTTCTCCTGCCCAGAGGCTGCTGCCAGTGATACAGTCGATGAAAGTCTATTGTAATTCGTCTCCAGGTGAGACGACTTCACCTATGATAAAAAGCCGAAATGCTGCTGTTACCTGCAGGTTAGTATTTCATTGCATCGCAGGATATATTCGATAACTGTCTTCTAAAATCTAGATTAGACATAGAACGTAAAGCGTGATAGATATATTCGAACGTAAAGCATTAGACGTAGAACATAGAATGCAGGATATATTTGATAAAGGATATATTCAAACGTAAAGCGTGACAGAATAAACTAATCATGCAACTAACAAACAGTGTGGGGTGCCCAAGTGGGCCGCCCCGTTAAAACTTGACTTTGACGCCAATCCACTAGGGAGGGGCTCAAAATCTCAGAGAATGTGGTGTCGTCAAATTGATGGATTACTATGGTCCAATGTCGGGTTTAGGTCCAGATCCATGCTTCTAACAGCCACCAATAACCTCCCTTGTGAAAGATATTACGGGTGTAGAAGAAATGAATCGAAAAGAATGCAATCGAGTGTTTGGTTTGGCAGCACTTGGTTGCTTTGAAATTTCTACCAGCCTTTGATTGGTTGAATTCCACCTTTGATTGGTTAAGTCCACCTTTGATTGGTCAATTTTTGCCCAGGCACAAATGTGAAGTTTGTCGTGATATTGCGATGTCGCGATATCGTGACACTTCGGCCAAGGCTTTGCTTTGGGCGCCGAAGTGTCGCGATATCGTGAAACTTTGGCCAAGGCTTTGCTTTGGGTGCCGAAGTGTCGTGATATCATGACAATTCGGCCAAGGCTTTGCTTTGGGTGCCTAAGTGTTGTGATATTGTGACGTCGCGATATCGCGACACTTCGGCCAAGGCTTTGCTTTGGGCGTCGAAGTGTCGCGATATCGCGATGTCGCGATATCACGACACTTCGGCCAAGGCTTTGCTTTGGGCACTGAAGTGTCGTGATATCGTGACGTCATGATATCGTGACACTTTGGCCAAGGCTTTGCTTTTGATTAAGGCTTGTTAAAATGACTAGCTTTGCTTTGTTTACTTTTTGACCTTCTAAACTATTGTGTAAGTGGCTAGGACCACTGTTTGACCTCTGAGGGCTGCCCTGAAAGCTGTGTGTGTCAATGCGATCAATGTTTGTAGTCACATAATCAGATTGGTGTTGTTTTGGTGTCTACAGATGCCCATTTTTGGGAAGCGCTGTAGGTGACGCAGTGCTGAGAAAAAATAGATAACCAAAGCACTAATGATTAGGGTTTCTTGGTAACCTAACCAACTTTTGATGCCCCAAATATGGAAAGGGCATGCATTCTTGAATCCTTGCTTCTGACGAGCTAAGGAATTTAATTTCAAGTGTTAACCTATTTTGGTGAGGTGTGACTTGAGTTTGGACATTGATCAGTCATGATTAGGCAAAGGGCGTAACCTTTTGTCCACAGGGGAACCTTGTGTTCATGCTTCGGGAATGCCAAGTGTTTGATCAATTTGATTGCTGCTTGTGTACTGCCCCAAGCAGGAGCGTGATTGTCTTTGTCAATGATTCTTTGAATGCATGTCATTGCTTTGATTGGGTGTGTGCTTGTTGATTTTTGACTAAGTGTGACTACCCCCTCAAGCGACGAATCGATGAGGGAATGACCTTCATGAGAAAAGTGACGAGTCGCTTGACCCAAGATGACTTGTGCAAGGGTGCCTTTAGATGTTTTACCGTTAAGCATGTGCAATTTCCCGACATTTGGACCTATTTTTGGTGGGTGTTAACCCTTTTGGTGATGCCATAATGGGGTGAAATTGTCAAAAACCCGTCTTCCCGTGGAGCGGTCCGACTATGGTAGCCTTCTTGGGGAAGTAGGAGAATGACAATTTGAGCCCCAACATCGATTTTCTATGCCAAGAGGTTAAGTGCAAGAGCACTTGTGTCCGGCAATGCTTATTGCTTATGTTTTTGTTTTGCATTTTTGTGATGTTTTTGTTGTTTTGATTTTCTTGCTTTGTGTATATGTCATGATTTTATGTTATGCACAATGATTGATGTTGATGGATGCATGCGACTTTATATTGATGTATGCATATGGTATGATAAATGCAATTGTTTTATATATATATGTGATATGCAAATTGTAATGGATGAAATGAATTTGTGTTGTTTGGTTAGGGCACCATAGACTGTTTAGGACTTTGTGATTTTGTTTTTATGTGATTGCTGTAGTGGATGACTTTGTATGTATACATGTGGTTTTTCTTTTTTTTTGTATTTTCTGATGGTATTGTAAGGATGAAAAGTAGCGCAGTTGGTTTAGAAATGTAGCTAAGGTTTTCTGAGACTCAGACAATTTTAACTTACTAGCCATGAATGTACTTTATCTTACAAGAATTTTGAACAAGGTATGAATCGGAATTGTTTTTGACCAAGCTATTTCACATCCCTGTGTGTGCAATTGAGTTCATTTATGTGGTATTTGTCAGGATACCGCCAGTGCCAGATGGGATTTCAATCGAAACTATACTGAGAATCACCTAATTAGCTCCACTAACTCCTTTGTTGTATTTAGTTAGATTAATCTGCAATGTTATCCAGGATACCATAAGCTAGCTCATCCTTATGAAAACATTGGTCTACACGCACGCAAAGCGAATGTGACAGACATATCGTCATGCGGGTAGGATACCATCATTGCCAGATAGGTTTTCAACCAAACCTATAATGAGGATCACCTAGATGGTTTTCGAATGCTGAGAATTCTAGGGATTCAAGTTCAGGATGTTTGTTGGTTGAATGATTTAGAAAGTTGCTCGTCTATATAGTGATGAAAATCACTGTTTATTTTCTATTAATTCTTTTTGAGCGAGGATTTTGAATAGTGGTGATAACCACTGTTATTTGATTTTGTATTTTGAGTATTGTGAGTTTGGGCTTGTGAGTGGCCTTGATCCTTGTGGCCTTGGGGATGACTACGCATCCTTTGCAAGGACGTGTAGTATGAATCCTTACGACGTTGGGAACCAAGGGGGTGATGGAGATTATGGAGTAAGGGCATTGATATTTTAGGCCTTGGGGATGACTACCCATCTTGGTTAGGGGTGGATAGTACGAATCCTTACAACTTGGAGACCAAAGGTGAATGGAAAGTGTTAGGATGATGATTTGTTGGAATTTTGTTTGTGAATGGCGTTGATCCATTTTGGGTCTTGGGGATGACTACCCATCCTTGGCAGGGACATGTAGTACAAATCCTTACAACTTTGGGAACCAACTATGATTGGGATTTGGTAGTGGTGAAAACCACTGTATATGGAGGTGGATGAATAGGAAAGAGCTCATCCTTTTGTCAATTCTTAGCATTCTAGAACCATTCGCATAGGGGGATGAGAAAGATAACCATTTCACTTATGGTGACCTAGATTACTGCATAGGTTTCATCTTTCGTTCACACAACTTGGGAATTTTTGTGTTTTAATTTGTGTTGGGATGTTACGTAAAAAGGTGTATTTCAAGTATAACTCTACCTTCGTAAAATCTGTCTGACTCGGTACATTACGTAGCTAAAGAGCAAAATGATGACTGAATCACGAAAACTCTTGATACATTAGAAGACCACTGACTCTAGTGTGGTAAAAAGCAATGCATGGTGTTTTTGTTGTTTTTGTAAAATGGAATAGTGTGGAACAAGATGGACTAGCAGAGCAATTACAGCCTATGGTGTGTTTGACCTGTACGACCACAAATATGTAATGTATGGATGCAATGCTTTAATGCAGCTATGTATTTTTGTATTTTTGATGGATTGATTTTTGTGAATATGAAGATGAAGTGCGAGAAGAGCTCTCTATTGATGAATTTAAGTATGCCTAGAAAGGAGATGCAAATTTTTTTTCTTTTTGTTGTTTTTGATGATTTTTGAATTTTAACTTTTCTTATTTTTGACAAAGAGATTGTGGAAATCCTTGGAGCATTTTGGTATTGACCAAGCGATTATAGAATCCTTGGAGCATTTTGGGATTGACCAAGCGATGTTATGGATCCTTGGAGCATTTTTGGGATTGACCAAGCGATTTTAGAATCCTTGGGGCATTTTTGGGATTTGACCAAGTGATTTGATGGATCCTTGGAGCATTTTTTGGATTGACCAAGCGATTTTATGGATCCTTGGAGCATTTTTGGGATTTGACCAAGCGATTTTATAATCCTTGGGGCATTTTTGGAATTGACCAAGCGATTTTATGGATCCTTGGAGCATTTTTGGGATTGACCAAGCGATTTTATGGATCCTTGGAGCATTTTTGGGATATGGCTCTCTTAGATATGGAATGGTCGTAAATGACTGATATTCAAGGGTTCTGTTTCCTTGATACCATCAAGAGAAGCTAGCCGGTATGTCCCGAGTCCTATTTTGCTATCAATGACATATGGACCTAACCAATTTGCCACAAACTTGTCCCTTAGGTGGGACGAAAAACTAGAATTCTGTTGGTTTTCCTTCAAAACCAAGTCACCAACCCAAAAGTCCCTCAGGTGAACTTTCATGTTGTAAGCTTTCTTAAGTCACTCTTGATAAATACGTAAATTATCGAGAGCATTAACACGTCGTTCGTCAAGCAATGTAAGCTAGCCTAATCGGGCCTGCCGCGTAGCATCATCATCGATGAACTCCTGCATTGATATGCACAGGGAAGGAATCTCCAACTCTAGAGGCATGACTACCTCGGAGCCATACACGAGCAAAAATGAAGTGGCCCCAGTGGGTGTCCGAATGCTAGTGTGATAGGCCCATAGGGCAAGTGGGATTTGAATGTGCCAATCCTTATGACTATTTGCGACGGTATTTTTAAGGATGGCAACTAGAATTTTGTTTGACGCTTCTGCTTGCCCATTCGCCTGTAGATAATAGGGTGTCAAAAAGTTGTGCTGAATTTTGTACTTTGTGGTCAAAGCATGCACGTCTTTGTTCTTGAAAGGCGTCCCATTATCCGAGACTATTTTTGATGGAATACCAAAACGACATATGATGTTATGCAAAATGAACTCCACAATGCGGGGTCTTGTCGTAGAGGTAAGCATAACTACTTCCACCCACTTGGTAAAATACTCTGTGGCCATTATGATAAATGTGTGATGGCCGAACGACACAGGGGAGATCTTTCCAATTAGATCGAAGCCCCACTATGATAACGGCCAAGCAGACTGGACTGTCTACAAGGCCTACGAAGGTACGTGCATCAAATTGGCATGATGTTGACACTTCACGCACTTCTTGACATAGGTGCAACAATATCGTTCTAAAGATGGCCAATAATAGCCCATGCAAAGAATGCACTTTGCGATGGCCATACCACTAAAGTGGCCACCACATGTACCATCGTGCGCTTGGGTGACCACCCAAGTGGACTCTTGCTGGTCCAAGCAATGAAGGAGGATTCCTTCGTAGCTGCGATGATACAAAATGTCTCCTATCAAGACATACTTAGCCGCTTTCTGCTTGAGTGCTCATTTTGCGGCATGAGTCAATCCAAGCGGGAGATTACCTAACTTGAGGTAGTCTCTAATGGGTAAATATCAGTCCTGTTGATCAGAAACCTCAATAGTATGAACAGCCAATCCCTCTTGAAGTTCATCCCTAGTGAACACTGAACGGGATAGAACCTGTAAGAATAGCGTTGTGTTGCTATTAATGGGAGTAGGGGAGAACAAGGACCCCCAGTTGGCACATTTTAGATGATATTGGATTCAAGAGAACTTATCCGAGGATGGTTCAATCTAGATCATGTGGATTCCTGGCTTCAAGTCTAAGCTTACATGCTGCATCACGGATTGTGATAAGGTTTTGACTTGAATGGTTGTCATATCATCAAAAACGTCTTGTGGAATTAGTGACCCCAAGGAGGCCATTGTGTCCGCAAAATGATTCGATGATCGAGGGAGTGCCTCGATGTCATACCATTCAAGTTTTGCTAGGAATTTGTCCACGAGGGCTTTATAAGCCTGTAGGACTGGGCATTTACATTGATATACCCCTTTGAATTGATTGACAATTAACAGCAAATCACCAAAGATGTTCAGTCGCTTGATGTTCATGGCGATTGTTGTCTGAAGACCTAGGAGCAAGGCTTCATACTCTGCATTATTGTTGGTCTACAGAAAGTTTAATTTAAATGATAGGTGCATTGGAGCACCTTGCAGTGTGAAGAATACAATTCTCGTACCACCACCTTGCTCACATTTAGAACCATCGAAGAATAGGGTTATGTCGTCCTATTACCCAGGCTCATCAGAATCTGGTGATTCTGAGACATGGAAGACCCCATCATCGGGTAGTTCTATGACTAGAGGCTGATCATCTTCAAGAGGAGCCTCTGCTAGTTGATCGGCTATGACTTGTCCTTTGATAGATTTATGTCCAATAAACTCTATGTCAAATTCTATCAACAACATGATCCATTTCACCGTGCGACTACTATGATAAGTACGACTCATCATGTATCACAATGGATTCTCCTTAGACACAACATACGTAGTGTTGCTCAGCATGTAGTGGCGTAGCTTTTTGGTAGCAAACACCACTGCCAAGTAGAGTTTCTCAATGTATGCATAGTTAAGTTCATAACTGACCAGGGTGCGGCTAAGATAGTAAGTAGCCTATTCCTTGTGAAGTTCATTCTTTTGGGCTAACATGGTGCCCAGTGCCACCTCAGTAGCTGAGATGTATAAGTAGAACGGCACTCCTGGTCTAGGTGGTGCCAATACTGGCGACAAATCTAGGTATTGTTTGATGTCATCAAAGGCTGACTGGCACTCATCATCCCAATGAAATGTAACCCCCTTGTGCAATAATTTGTTCATGGGTCGGCTCTTGTCAGATAATTGTGCTATAAAGCATTTAATTGACACGACCTTTCCCTACAGACTTCTGAGCTGCTTGATTGTAGTTGGGGGAACCATTTCAAGGATTGCCTTGACTTTCTTTGGGTCCACCTCGATTCCTCACTTTGAGACTATGAAACCCAAGAGTTTTCTAGATGTGACGCCAAATACGCACTTCTTGGGGTTTAGTCTAACTTTATGCTCCATGAGGCGATCGAGGATTTTGCTTAAGTCATCGATATGATTTGAGTGCAAAAGAGACTTGGCTAACAAATCATCCATGTAATCTTCCAAAGTTTTGTGCATGTAATCATGGAAGATATATGTCATGGCACGTTGGTAGGTGGTGCCAGCATTTTTAAGGCCAAAAGGCATGACCTTATAACAAAATGTCCCCCAAGGTGTTGTGAACGCCGTTTTTAGTTGGTCTTTAGGATTCTTGATAGTCATGGCATGTTGGTAGGTGGCACCAGCATTTTTAAGGCCAAAAGGCATGACCTTATAACAAAATGTCCCCCAAGGTGTTGTGATCACCACTTGAAAGCATGAGATTTCGAAAGAAAAATAGTATTGTTGCAATGTAAACTAACTAGCTTGAGGCACGAAATAAAACGGATATAATCGAATCAAAACCAACATAAAAAGAGAAAGCAGGAGCACAGCCCTTTTTATTAATGTGATTCCAACTCGGTTACAATACATCTCCTCCCTTTTTAGAGGCTAGGAGAGTTAGCACGTTTCCATTACAAAAAGTGAATAGTGATCTTCTTTTCGCATGCCCACATTTGAAACGGGCGGGCCAAAGTGTTCTTCTTGCTTATCTTCGATGAATCCTTGCTTGTTGCTTCTCTCCGCCCGTGAGGTCTGTCGCAGTGATATAGTCAATGAAATTCTGCTGTAATTCATCTCCAGGGGATACGACTTCACCTGTGATAAAAAGCCAAAATGCTGCTGTTACCTGCAAGTTAGTATTTCATTGCATCGTAGGATATATTCGATAACTGTCTTCTGAAATATAGATTAGACGTAGAACGTAAAGCGTGACAGATATATTCGAATGTAAAGCATTAGACGTAGAACGTAGAATGCAGGATATATTTGATAAAGGATATATTCGAACGTAAAGCGTGACAGAATAAACTAATCATGCAACTAACAAACAGTGTGGGGTGCCCAAGCGGGCCGCCCCGTTAAAACTTGACTTTGATGCCAATCCACTAGGGAGGGGCTCAAAATCTCAGAGAATGTGGTGTCATCGAATTGATGGATTACTATGGTCCAATTTCAGGTTTAGGTCCAGATCCACGCTTCTAACAGCCACCAATAACCTCCCTTGCGAAAGAGATTACGGGTGTAGAAGAAATGAATCGAAAAGAATGCAATCGGGTGTTTGGTTTGGAAGCACTTCGTTGCTTGGAAATGTCTACCAACCTTTGATTGGTTGAATACTACCTTTGATTGGTTAAGTCCACCTCCGATTGGTCAATTTCTACCTAGGCGCAAATGCGAAGTTTGTCACGATATCGTGACGTCGCGATATCACGACACTTCGGCCAAGGCTTTGCTTTGGGTGCCAAAGTGTCGTGATATCGTGACACTTCGACCAAGGCTTTGCTTTGGGCACTGAAGTGTCATGATATCGTGACACTTCGACCAAGGCTTTGCTTTGGGCGCCGAAGTGTCGTGATATCGTGACGTCGCGATATCATGACACTTCGACCAAGGCTTTGCTTTGGGCACCGAAGTGTCGCGATATCGCGACGTCGTGATATCGTGACACTTCGGCCAAGGCTTTGCTTTGGGCGTCGAAGTGTCGCGATATCGCGACACTTCAGCCAAGGCTTTGCTTTTGATTAAGGCTTGTTAAAACGACCAACTTTGCTTTGTTTACTTTTCGACCTTCTAAACTGCTGTGTAAGTGGCTAGGACCACTGTTTGACCTCTAAGGGCTGCCCTAAAAGTTGTGTGTGTCAATGCGATTAGTGTTTGTAGTCACATAATCGTATTGGTGCTGTTTTGGTGTCTACAAAAGGCATATGAAAGAAGTTATAGTATTCTCCTTGGAATTTTTATAGAAAAGGACTTCATTTAGAGAGATTGAATCCCACTTGGCATAAACTTTCTAAGGCAACATTTCATATCTTAATGCTCAAGAAACCTCACATAGGAATTACAGGAATATCAAGGAAGTGGTGACACTTGTTATCTTCCACAAGACTCACACAAGTACCCACAAAATTTATCATATATTATAGAGTGACCAATAAGTGTTAAAGAAGGAAATCGATATGTTAAGAAATGTGGAGCACTCATACGTAATGGATGTGACACTTTTCATAAATTTTAATATCTTTCTTCCATAAAATGTTGCTCATGTCCAAATCATTCAAGCATAGGAAAGTGCAACATGGAAGGAAGGAAGGAAGAGGAATCATTAAAATCTCTTGATCTTGAAGATCAAACCTCTCCATATTTGCAGAACCTATGTTCCAAAATTTAATACATGGAATTCCAAAGTATAAGCATTGTATCGAGTGCCAAAGGAGGACATTAAAGTGTTTGTATATTCAGCTGAAGGAGGCACTAAATAGTGCAGTGATACAAAGTTCAAAGGTAAGGTTTAAATCCCATTTATTATTGCTTTCACTTTAGGGAGATATAAGGGTTATAACCTAAGGTTAAATCTTATATTTTGAAAGCAAAAACTATAAGGTATAACTTATCAAATTGAAATGATATTTGTAATTTAACCTAGGAGAAATAAGGAATTCTACTTGGGATTAAATTATTTAATATTTTTAAAATATTATTAATCTTCTAATTTTCCAAATTTGGGAGTGATAAAGGTTACAACATCGAACTAGATTATTGGAAATTAGAAACACTTGAATAAAATCCTAAGGGTTACAAAAGAGGTTATTAAGATTTTTTTAAGTTGGAAATTTATAATTTTCTTGTCTCAAAATTTCTTAAAAAGGACAAAATAAATCCAACATTAAAACCTCTTAAAAATTGAAAAGTACTTAGTTCAATAGGAGTAATAATGTGTTAGAAAAGTTGATTTTTGATCTTTACAAAAACTGTACAAAATAAAACAAAATTGAAGTATACTTTACAAAAGCACTATATCATACTCCAAAATTGTGGAGTCATAAGGTATTCTACAAAACTTGATAATAATAATATCTACTAAATATTATCAAGTTGGGAAGACATAAGCTTTATTCAAAACCTAAAATTAGGTTTTCATACTCTCATTACTAGGGAAACATAAGGAAGTCTATAAACCTAAGGATTAATATAGGTTTTATCAAATCAAGCTTATATACTTCAATAAGGGATCATATACATGTAGCTAAAACATAGACTACTCTATCTCAAAATAATTCAAGTTATACAAATGACTACTACCATGCTAAGAAACACTCTTAGAAGTGGAATGAGAAAAATACCAATATGGATAAAAAACCTAATGAACAACAATGATGAAAAGGACAAAGAAAAAGAAGAATTAATACAATGTAAAATAAGGTCTGAAATCAATAGCTATGTGAATAAAGATTCATTCAGTGAATCTAATGATCAAAAATAAGAAAAGTTTGATCAACAAGATTTTATTCAAAAATAAATAGCTTCAATTGTGCACATATGGTTAGGTCTTATCAAGGAAATAGACAAATATGATATTCCTAAGATAGATTATAGAACTATTAGATCATTTCTATTGTGCACTCATTGCAATCAATATGGTCATGAAAAGACCAATTTTTGGAGTTTCCATCCATGCAAATATTGTGATGGAACAAATCACTCATATTTCTCATGTCACTTCAAATATAGGTTCTAGGATTATGCATAAGGGGTTGGACCAGAAATGTACTTGTAAAATAATGGTGAATCCTAATCGAAATCAAGGTGAATCCTAAGAAAATAAAATCAATCATCTTCACACCAAAATTTGGGGGTATTTGAAGCTCTAAAAAGTAAGGTCATATTTGGAAAAAAAATTGACCTATTAAATCACCTTATAACTTCATAAAAACACCACCATTAGATCAGGTTCAAAAAAAATTTCAGACAAGTACAAATATGCCTATGTTTAGATATATATTATGGTGAATTGATCCTAAGAAAAAATTGGTCCTAAAAATTTTAGGTGAATGGGCTCATTTTGAGGGTTCTCATATTTGCCAATTTTCAATTTTAGAAATATTAATATTTGTCCAATTTGTGAATATTCACCACTATGCATAACCCTAACAGGTACTATCAAGATTATAAAATAATATTACTTCAAATAATATATTGTTATCTTCATAAACTTATTTCAGATGGATCTACTAACATTGAGCTTAAGGTTAATATTTATGGACACAGAAATATGTATTACATAGATACAAAGGAAAGAAGAAGAACCATTTCAAATCCACTCAATGTTGGAATATGTAATGCAACATTGTGTAAATTATTCTTAGACTAAAATATAAAGTCTAAAGAATAATATTTGAATTAGAAAATAATTCTATTTTAAGTAAAAATATTCCCACTCATTTAATAAATAAAATAAGGGTGCTAAGAATATTTAATTTGTGGGAAAAAGTTATTTCCCCTTTTCTAGCAAATATTAAAATGTAACCAATCACTTTTTAATATTTGATAGATGTCACTTGTCACATATCTCATGTGTGACAAGTGACATCTATCAAATATTAAAAAGTGATTGATTACTTTTTAATATTTGCTAGAAAAGGAGAAATAACTTTTTCCCACAACTTAAATATTCCTAGCACCATTATTTTATTTATTAATTGGGTGGGAATATTTTTACATAAAATAGAATTATTTTCTAATTCAAATATTATTCTTTAGACTTTATATTTTAGTTTAAGAATAATTTACACAATGTTGCATTACATATTCCAACACCCCCCTTAATGCAATATTGGGGAAATGAATTATGAAACAAAGAAACATTATCCCCCTAAAGATACAAACGGGGATAAGAATCAAATGAGTAATATAGTTACAATGAGCTTCTATGACAAAGAATGGTCTACAATAAGGCACTAATTTTATTAAATGACTATTTCTTTTTATTAAAAAAAGAATAATAATAAGGAAATGACTATTTATTATTCTATTTTTTAATAAAAAATTGTCATTTATTTTATTTTAAGGCATAATAGTCATTTTTTTGCAGAAATTGAAATGCATTTTTATTATTGTATAATGCAACTAGAATCCTTTTATGCAATTTTTGGCAAATTTTTAGTCAAATTGTCAAATAATTTAGATCTTATAGTCATTTTTTTTCTCACATTAACAATGGTTGTTTGTGAGTTTGATTCTTTTGCAAGGTTATCCAAGTATGTTTTGGAGTATACAAGGCAATTTCGGATCAACTTTTTCACTCTCTTCCCCCTATTTTTATTAATTTCTTCTAATCTATCTCAAGCATTTGCTTGAAGCATAATGTAAATTAATGTAACTTATATCTCTCATAATGAAAGTAAAATAAAATGAAAGTGAGAGAGAGAGAGAGAGAGAGAGAGAGAGAGAGAGAGAGAGAGTGTGTGTGTATTTGTGTTTTGCCTATTTTGCATCTCAACTAATCTAACTACTAACTTACTAACTTGCTACTAAACAATCTACTAACCAACTAACTTGCAATTTACTAATTTTCATATTAATAAATAAGATTAGAAATGAATCAACTTACTAACCACAACTTTAGTATTTGCTTAAAATTTACTTAATCTTGCAACACAATTTATATTTGCTAAACACCTATTGAATCCAAAAGAATCCGCTCTATCGGTAGAAAGTTCTTTTTGGGTTCTCGTACTCATACCCTTTTGGGTAGCTTGGTTGACCTTGGGTGAGATGAATTGGCAATTCATTAGGCTATAGCAAAATCTTAAAATGAACACTAACTTACTCACTTATTGACTATCTAACATTTAACAAATGTTTTATGGTTCAATTCAAGTTAGTTTATTTTGTTGCAAGATGATTGTTATGGTTAGTTACCTTCTTATTGCAAGTTAATCTATTGCAAGTTGATCTTGGTTTATTTTCTTTATTCAATTACAATATGGTTATAGTTGTTTATTGCAAGATGGTTATAGTAGTTCATGATGATTTTGATTATATTTCATGATGTTTATCTTTCATGATGATTATATTTGATGATTGAAAAGTAGATTACTTGAAAGTTATGTTTTTTTTTATATGCAAGTATGTTTATCTACTTTCGTATTGCATCATTTATTTCCTTTGTTAATGCATCTTATGTTTTTATTATGTTCACTTTCTAGAATGGATGATCATGGAATCTTCTTCACACCTAAGCACATCCTTGATGGATCAAATTTTGGAATATGGGAACCAAGGATGAGGGCTGAATTTCAAGCAAGAAAGTTATGGCCCATTTTGAATGGAGATGAAGCAATCCCAACCCAAGCAAGGGCACTTGAGACATACAACAATAAGAGTCACCTTGCACTTTCCATGATTATAAATAGTGTGAGTGATGAGATATTTCTCACTATAATCCATTGTTATCATGCTAAATATGCATGGGATTTGATAAAAAAAGTCCATCTAGGGTCCAACACATCAAGGAAATTCACTTTATTGTCCAAAATTCTTAGCACTATGCAAGGTGAAGAAGAAAGTGCGTTGATATTCCTCTCAAATATGAAAGACATGAAAACTCAACTATTGGCTTGCAATTGTAATTGGATAAGTGAGAATCTCTTAAGCTTTATCATTTTGAGGAACTTTTCAAGCAATTTCAAGAAGTTTGTCACCATTATTGATACTACACTAGAGCAAGAAGAGTATGGTATTCCTCTCAACACTCTTTCACAATTATTGATTCAACATTAAGAGTATCTTAATAGAGATAAAGTGAATGATCAAGTTGTCAAGGAGAATAATGTTGCCTTGAGTGCCACTAAGGTTTCCTTCAAAAATAAATACAAGGGAAGCAAAAAATCAAAATTTCCAACCCAACAAGACTAAAGTTGATTTCACTTGAAACTTTTGTGGCAAGAAATACCACAAGAAACAAAATTGTTTCAAGAAGAAGAATATTGCAAAAAAGGAAGAGCAAGAAAAGGCTAAGGGACAAGGACCTAAGAAATGGTTTGGAAAGGGAAATAAAAATAACAACAATGTAAAGCAAAATTCTAATAAAAATGCCTTTGTTTGTGCCATCTACTCCATTGACTCGTCTACTTCTAATGAATGGGTGTTAGATTCTGGATGCACTAACCATATGTGTTTTGAAAAGGATAAGTTTGTGGACTTTCATAAGCACTCTTAAGATTTGGTTGTCATTGTTGATAGTACTAGAATTCAAGTAGAAGGTGTTGGCAATGTTGTAATTGAAGGGAAATTACTCGATAATGTCCTATATGTGCCTAACATTAGGAGAAATTTAATTTTAGTTTTGCAAGTTGCTAGAAGTGGTCATACTATTGAGTTCAATGCAACTTCATGGAGCATTAGGAAAGGCATGCTACCAATCATTACAGGTTATGTGAAGAATAATATTTATGTGTTAGGTGATGCTCCTCCTAAAGTGTTTTTAGCAACTAATGTTTCTCCTAGTAGCAAGATTTGGCACTTAAGGTTAGGCCATACAAACTATCAAAATATTCAAATTATGAAGTCCAAAAATTTGGTTGAAGGCTTGCCTAACATTTCACCTATTCATAGTTTGTGTGAAACATGCATCTTAGGCAAGATGAGTAAACAAATTTTTGCAAAGGAAAATTCAACAAGGGCCACACAAATTCTTCAACTCATTCATACAAATATTATGGTTCCATTACATGTTAGATCACTTGGTGGTGCATCCTATATTCTCACATTTATATATGATTATTCAAGAATGATCTTTAGGTATCTACTTACGAATAAATTAGAATTTTTTGAGACATTCAAGGAGTTCAAAGCTTTGGTAGAAAATCAAAAGGGAGCAAATATCAAAATTATTAGAAGTGACAATGGAGGGGAGTACAATAGCAATGATTTCAATGATTTTTGTTCTTCTCATCAGATAAAAAGGTAGTTTACATGTCCATACACTCCTCAACAAAATGGTGTTGCAGAGAGAAAAAATATGACAATCATGTAGATGGTAAGATGCATGCTTGGTGACCACTTACCTCAATTTCTTTGGGGTGAAGTAGCCAGTACAACAATATACATTCTTAATAGGTGTTATTCAAAATCAGTTGAGGGAAAGACTCCTTATGAGGTTTGGAATGGTAAGAAGCCAAATTTGTCACACTTAAGAGTGTTTGGATGTGATGCATTTTCATATATTCCTTCAAAAAATAAGAAGAAATTGGACAAAAAGTCTCAAAAATGCATCTTTGTTGGCTATGATGCAGAACATAGGGGCTACAAATTATAATCACCTTCTTAACACATTGTATTTATTTCAAGAGATGTAAAATTCAATGAATACCTTCTTGAGTTAGAAAAGGGTGGGCCTTGTGTCAAAAGGACCAAGTGGTTGGATCATTCTAGGGGTCCTAAAGATTAGAATTCAGCTAGCCAAAGGATAACTAGAAGTATGACCCTTAACATGTCTCTTCTAGCTAAGATAGAAAATGATCATGAGCCTACTTCTTACCAAGAAGCTTCACAACACTCTTGTTGGGTTGATGCCATGAAGGTTGATATGGATTCTCTTCTAAAGAATAAAACTTGGGATCTAGTGCCTTATCCTAATAAGATAAATGTTATTAGGAATAAGTGGGTCTATAGAATAAAGTACAATTCTAATGGAGAGAAATAAAAGTATAAGGCTATATTGGTTGCTAAGGGTTATGCTCAAAAATATGGCATTGACTATGATGAAACATTTCCACCAGTTTCCAAAATGCCCACCATTCGTCTTCTCATTGCTATTGTTGTTGCTCAAGGTTGGCATATTTTTTAGCTTGATGTGAAAAGTGCCTTTCTAAATTGTGATTTGGATGTGGATATCTACATGAGTCAACCACAAGGATTTTTTGTACAAGGTAAGGAAACACTTGTGTGTAAACTAAAGAAAACTGTGTACGGTGTGAAGCAAGCACCTAGAGCATGTTACATGAAGATTTTAGGTTACTTCTTGTCTCTTGGTTTTGATAAATGTTATTCAGATACAAATCTTTATGTGCTTAGGAAGGATAACTTGGTAATTTTAATTGCTCTATTTGTTGATGACCTTGTTATGACTAGAAATGAGAATGAGGCCATTTTTTATTTCATCTCCAAATTAAAGTCAAAGTATGAAATGACTGACCTTGGTCTTCTACACTACTACCTTGAAATGCAAGTTTATCAGCATGAGGATTGTACCTTTTTTATTCAATCCAAGTATATTGAAGATCTTCTTAAGAAGTTTTATTTGGAGGATGGCAATCCTACTTCCATTCGTATTTCTATAAGGGTTAAGTTAGAAGTAAGTACATAATCTTAGTTGGCAAATGCTACATTGTATAGGAAGCTCATTGGTAGTCTTATTTATGTTACCATCACAAGGCTAAATATTTCTTTTGTAGTTGGTATGATGTCTAGGTTCATGCAGAAACCTTATATTGATCACTTACAAGCTACCAAGAATATTTTGAAGTACCTTGCAGGTACTAGAGATTTGGCACTCAAGTATTCTAGGCTTACTTTCTTTGCTCTTTTTGGCTATATTGATTATGATTTTGGATGGGATAGAATAGACAAAAAGTCTACCACAACATATATTTTTAGTATTGGATCTGCAGCTATCTGTTGGTCTTCCAAGAAGCAAGATACAATTGCTATTTCTACAATACAAGTAGAGTATAAGGCTATGACAGTAGTTGTACAGGAAGTGGTTTGGCTTTGTACCCTCATGAAGGAAATTGGCTTTGAGCAATTTGGTCCTTCATGTTTTCTCTCCAATAATCAATCAACTATTGTCTTGGCTAAAAATCTTGTAATGCATCAAAGGACAAAGCATGTTGAAATCCAAGCCCACTTTATGAGAGAGAAGGTATTGGATAGGACTATTCAGTTGGAGTATTGCCCATCATCTTATAATTATATTGATTTGTTCACCAAACCTCTTCCCAAGGAGCAGTTTTATAAGCTAAGGGACTCACTTGGTTTGGTGAATTTATCCTCAAGGGGGAATGGAGTGTATTTACACTTGTGTGATGAAAACTTCATCCTTATGAGGTGTTTTGTGCTATATATATGAGTTGATATTTGGTGGTATAATTTCTTTTTGCATCTCTTTTGAACATGGTACTTTCTTGTTTGCCTTGTACAACTTTTTTACATGTTACTTTGTAGATGGCATTGTCCAATTATGGTATATGATGTAATTTATTTATATGACTCTTTTACATGGTAATTTCTTGTTTCCTTATGCAACTTTGTACATGTTTTTATGTAGTTGGCATTATGAAATTGGTTTATCATGGTACTTTCTTATTAGCATTTATGCTACTTTTTGATGGAGAACATAACTAACATAGAATTGGAGACAAGGAAAACAAGAGCCAAATTTCTTATTCAGTAGCTTCAAAAGAATTTACAGAAAATATACAGCCATCTGCCATTTTTCCAGCCCCTTCTCATTACAATTCTTGGGTTTTTATCGAGGCCTCGACCCTCTATGTTTTCAAACTTTCCATGATCTGCAACAGCCACCTGGATCAATACTGGAAAGTTGCATTGATGGGACTCTGGGTGAGGTGCGTGACTGGCCGCCATAACCATCGAAATCTTCTTCTTGAACTGCTGCTTCATTGCTAGTTGCCTTAACTATGTCTCTAGATATAATGTGCGAGTGGCCGATATGCTTTCTAGAATCTTCCTATGAGACTACTGCTTCACTATCGCTAGCTTGTCGTGCATGAAGGAATGCATTTATGACATCTTGGACTGCGTGTTTTTCTTTTGGTCATGATATCACGACATGTCGCAATATCGTGACATTTTTTTCTTTTGACTTCCTACTTTTGCCTCGATCGCAATATCGAGATGTATTTCCATCGCATCCCCGTTCTTCTGCTTTGGTCGCGATATCATGACCTATCGCGATATCGTGACATTTCTCTATCACGCCTTTGTTCTTCAGTTTTGGTCTTGAAATCATGACATGTCATGATTTTGTGACCTTCCATCCTCCATGCCTTTGCTCCTTGCTCTGGTCACAAATTTGTGACATGTCATGAAATCATGACATGTCACGATTTCGTGACCTTCTGTCCTCTGCTTTGGTCACGATTTTGCGACATGTCACGAAATCACGACATGTCATGATTTTGTGACCTTTTGTCCTTTGCGCCTTCGCTCCCTGCTTTGGTCACGATTTCGTGACCTTCTATCCTCTGCACCTTCACTCCTTGCTTTGGTCACGATTTCACGACCTTCCGTCCTCTGCGCCTTCGCTCCCTGCTTTGGTCGCGATTTCATGACATGTCACAAAATCATGACATGTCATGATTTCATGACATTCTGTCCTCCGTGCCTTCGCTCCCTGCTTTGGTCATGATTTGTGACATGTCATGAAATCGTGACATGTCACGATTTCATGACATGTCTGTACTTCGCACCTTTGCTCCCTGCTTTGGTCACAATTTCATGACATTCTATCTACCGCATCTCCTATATCCTATTTTGGTCTTGATATTGTGACATTTTTTTTTGTCACGATATCACGACACATATTTTTCTTTGCAAAAAACTTAGAAAAATTTGGTTGATGAAAGATTGCTCTGCTGCCCTCGGATGCTCCTGCATCAGACACCCAAGGTGGATTGAGAAGTGATCCTCACTTCTAATCTGTGAGAGGAAGACCCAGGCGGTCAACCTCTATTTTTGACAACCAAGTTGCATCTTCTACAGGTCTGCCCTTCCACTTGATCAAATATTTAGAATACTATTTGTTCTTGGTGCTTCTGCATTCACGAGTGTCTAATATTTCCTCGATCTCATCTGTGGTTGGGTTAGATGCTGGAATGCTCCACAACTCTGTACTTGGTGCCTTTGTACTGTCTCCCTCATCGTATTCCACTAAATATGATATGTTAAAAATAGGCAAAATGTCAAGCCCACTTGGCAATTCCACTTCATATGCATTGCTTGAATCCTGTTTTTCCAGTATTTTGCATGGCCCAAACTTCTTCATCTTCAACTTGTTATAAGTTTTGGTGAGAAATATTTCTTTTCTAAGATGGACCATGACTTCATCTCCCACTTCAAACTCTTTGAACCACCACTTTTGGTCTGCTCTTGTCTTATACTGAGTATTCATTTTTGTAATTTGTTTCTTCACTTCTTCATGCATGCTTTTCATATGTTCTGCAAATTTCTCAGCCTCGGCACTGCTCTTTTCCCCTTTATCCAATTTCCTCAGCTCAAAAAAATTTCTTGGGCTATTTCCATATATGACCTAGAATGGAGATTTGTTTGTACTCTTGTTGATAGAATTATTGTATGCAAATTTTGCCTGTGGAAAAACCAAATCCCATCCCTTTGGCTTATCCCCTATCAAGCATCTCAATAGATTACCCAGACTTCTATTTACCACCTCTGTCTGTCCATCTGTCTGTGGGTGGTATGCAGAACTAAATTTCAAGTCTGTCTTCAACTTCTTCCACAAGGTTCTCTAGAAATACCCAACAAACTTGGTATCTCTATCAAAAATGATGCTTTTTGGTAGACTATGAAGTCGTACCACCTCTTTGAAAAATAACCCTACAATGTGAACCATATCACTTGTTTTTTGGCAGGGAATAAAATGTGCCATCTTGGAGAATCTTTCAACCACCACAAATATGGAGTCATTTCCCCTCTGTGTTCTCGGCAATCCAAGAATGAAATCCATGCTGACGTCCTCCCATGGCCTCTCAGGTACAGGTAACGGCTGATATAATCCAATGTTCTGCCTCATGCCTTTTGCCATCTGGCATATTCTGCAACTTTGCACAAACATTTTCACATCTTGCTATAGTTGTGGCCAATAGTAGTTCTCACTCACCAGGGCAATGGTCTTATCCCGACCAAAATGTCCAGCCAGTCCTCCGCTGTGTTTCTCCTTGAGTAAGTTTTCCCGCATGGAACTCCTTGGAATGCATAATTGATTTCCTCTAAACAACATTCCATCTTGGATTAGAAAATCCAACCACTTTGTCCTGTCCAAAGTAAGAGGTGCCAAGCAAGCCCTCCAGGCTTCTGCAAAATCAGGATCTTCAGGGTCCAAACCCTTCAGTTCTTCAAATCCTACCACTTCCACCTTCATTTCTATCAGAAAATTCTGCCTTCTACTTAAGGCATCTGCAACTCTGTTTGATTTTCCGCTTCTATGCTTCAACACAAAGGTATAACTTTGGAGAAACTCAACCCACTTCAAGTGCCTCTGATTTAGTTTTGCTTGGCTATTAATGTATTGTAAGGCCTAATGATCAGTAAATAGAACAAACTCTTTTGGCAACAAATAATGCCTCCACTTCTTTAGAGCCTGAACTATTGCATAAAACTCCTGATCATAAACTGAATACTTTTTTCGAGCATCATTGAGTTTCTCACTAAAGTAAGCAATAGGTCTGCCTTCTTGACTCAGTACAACTCCTATTGCACTACCACTGGCATCACAATCTACCTGAAATACCTTGTTAAAGTCTAGGAGTGCCAAAATAGGTTGTTCTGTGACCTTCTTCTTCAACAGATCAAAGCTCCTATATGCTCCTAAGGTCCACTTAAATTCTTTCTTATCCCCTCTCATTGTTTCTATGAGGGGTGCACAAATGCTGCTAAAATTTCTAATGAATTTTCTATAAAAGCTGGCTAGACCATGAAATGATCTTACCTATGTTGTGCTTCTCGAAGTAGGCCATTCGATGATAGCTATCACCTTTTCTAGGTCCATTTTTAGACCTTCTATTGAGATAACAAATCCCAGGTACACTAACTCCTTTACAAAATTACACTTTTTTAGATTAATTAATAACTGCTCCTCCCGCAGCTTCTCAAAAACCCTTCTGATGTGCATCAAGTGCTCTTCCAGGGTTTTTCTAAATATTAATATATCATCTAAATAGACAATGACAAATTTTCCTAAAAATTCTTTCAGTACCTCATTCATTAGTCGCATGAAGGTACTTGGTGCATTGGATAGCCCAAATGGCATGACCAACCACTCATACAAACCCTCTCTGGTCTTGAAGGTTGTCTTCCACTCATCTCCTTCTCTGACACGGATCTGATGGTAACCACTCTTGAGGTCAATCTTGGTGAAGTACTTGGCTCCACTCAAACAGTCCATTATGTCATCCATTCTTGGCAATGGAAATATGTATTTTATTGTGATCTTGTTGATGGCTCGAGAGTCTGTACACATTCTCCACTCTCCATATTTCTTTGGTGCTAGCACTACAGGCACTACACATGGACTCAAGCTTTCCTAAATCAGTCCCTTCTCTAGCAACTCCTGGACTTGCCTGTTTAGCTCCTTAGTTTCTACAGGCGTCATTCTATGTGCAGCTTTATTGGGCAAGCTCGATCCTGGCACCAAATCGATATGGTGACTGATCTTCCTTACTAGGGGTAAACCCTCAGGCACATTATCAGATATAATATCTAGAAATTCCTCCAATAGATCTAGGACTTCTGTTGGGGTATCTTTGCATTCTTTCTCCCTAACTCTAGGAATTATTGCATAACACATATGTTCATGCTTCAAATCATCTAAAAATTTTCTCCCTTCAACTAAGAAAATTCTGGCACTGCCACATACCTTTTCTTCCACCTCCTTCAGGGGTTTCAGCTTATGAAGCATTTCATTCTTTGTTACGGAGTAGGTGTTGGCACGACCATCATGAACCACACACCTTTCAAACTGCCATGGCCTTCCCAACAGCAAATGGCACGCATCCATGGGTAGGATGTCGCACAGGACCTCATCATGGTAATTCCCAATATTGAATTTTACCAGGCATTGTTCACTGACCAAAACCTTATGGTCTTTCTGCAACCACGTGATCCAATATGGATGCGGGTGTCTCTTCCTCTCCAGTTGTAGCTTTGTAACCATTCCCTTTGAAACTAGGTTATCCGTGCTACCGTTTTCAATAATAATATTGCAAATATTACCTGTGCATTTACACCTTATGTGAAATAAGCTTTTCCTCTGATCTACGTCCCCCTCTTCATTCAGCAGGACTCTCCTCATGATCATTACTTCTCCTCTCTCTACTTCTTCAGAATGCTCAGATCCAGCATCTTCATCAGTGACCATGGATCTGGCATTTCCTTTCGGCCTCCTATTAGTCCTTTCTCGTTGTTGTGGACACTTGTATTGGTGATGTCCCTCTTCTCCACACTAGAAACAAGTTCCACGAAACCTTCCTCTTCCATGGCCACATCCAGCTCTACCCCTTCCCCCTCGGTAATCATTGTTCTGATTATGAGGGCGGTAGGTATTCTCTCCCCTTCATTCTTGATTACTGCTACCTTCTCCATTCTTCTGAGGATCTTCATTTCTTCTCCCGCTGGTCCTTCCGTCGGTTCTTTCACCATGACCTCTTCCTCTTTGCTTGTTCTCAAACCTCCTATTGAGCTTTTCTTCAACCTTTAGGGCAAATTGGTAAGCATCCTCTATGGTGGTCATCCTGACCAGACTTAATTCCTCTTGAATACTTGCTCGTAACCCATTAATATAATGGGCTACCTTCTCCTTGTTGGCCTCTAAGTGGCTTGTTCTGATCATAATTTTATGAAACTCTTTTGTGTATTCTTTTACAGACTTACTTGATTGCCTCAAACCTTGCATTTTCTTTAGCAGGTCTAACTCATAATCACCAGGGATGAACTGCCTCTTCAGATTTTCTGCCATCCGTTCCCATTTTGTTATTCTCTCTTTTCCTCTTCTATTTTGCTCCAGTTGCACTCCCTTCCACCATATGATGGCATGACCTTTCAGTTTGGTCTTAGCGAATCTGACCCTATCAGGATCCTCAACTTCCTCCTACTCAAAGTACTCTTCCAGATCATTGATCCTGTCAATCAATTCCTTTAGATCCAGTCGATCAAGTACTCTTCCAGATCATTTATCCAATCCATATTTGGCCTCTTCCCAATCTAGGATATGGCTTTGTATAGTCTGGCTTGTGCAAGATCTACTACTTCTTCTTCTTCCTTAGGCTGGCCTTCTTCTTCGTCATCTTCCTCTTCACTACCTTCATCTCTTCTTGGCTCCAATATTCTATGCATCTCTTCTTGCAGGGCTTGCATTTGCCTCTGCAAAACTCGGACATCTTTTGCTACCGTCATGCCTCTCCCACCAATAGGGTTTCTTCTTGGAGGCATTCTGCTCACTCAATCACAAGCCCTTCCATAGATCTAGGTGTAAATGCCTCATGTATGGCGATCTGTTACACACTCAGGAACTTCTGGCTCTGATACCAATTGATGGAGAACAGAACTAACATAGAACCAAAGACAAGGAAAACAAGAGCCAAATTTATTATTCAGTAGCTTTAGAAGAATTTATAGAAAATATACAGCCATCTACCATTTTTCCAACCCCTTCTCATTACAATTCTTGGGTTTTTATCGAAGCCTCGACCCTTTGTGTTTTCAAACTTTCCACAATCTGCAATAGCCACCTAGCTCAATACTATAAAGTTGCATTGATGGGACTTTGGGTGAGGTGCATGACTGGCCGCCATAACCACCAAAATATTCTTCTTGAACTGCTGCTTCATTGCTAGTTGCCTTAACTACGTCTCTAGATATAATGCATGAGTGGCCGACATGCTTGCTGGAATCTTCCTCTGAGACTACTGCTTCACTATCGCTAGCTTGTCATGCATGAAGGAATGCATTTATGACATCCTGGCCTGCGTGTTTTTCTTTTGGTCATGATATCGTGACATGTCATGATATCACGACATTCTTTTCTTCTGCCTTCCTACTTTTGCCTTGGTCGTGATATCACGATATCATGACGTATTTCCATCGCATCCCGTTCTTTCGCTTTGGTCACGATATCGCGACCTGTCATGATATCGTGACATTTCTCTGTCATGCCTTTGTTCTTCAGTTTTGGTCATGAAATCATGACATGTCACGATTTCGCGACCTTCTGTCCTTCATGCCTTTGCTCCCTGCTCTGGTCATGATTTCGTGACATGTCACGAAATCACGACATGTCACGATTTCACGACCTTCTATCCTTCGCGCCTTTGCTCCCTGCTTTGGTCACGATTTTGTGACATGTCGTGAAATCATGACATGTCACAAAATTGTGACCTTTTGTCCTCCGTGCCTTCGCTCCTTGCTTTGGTCATGATTTTGTGACCTTCTGTCCTTCGTGCCTTCGCTCCCTGCTTTGGTCGTGATTTCATGACATGTCACAATTTTGTGACCTTTCGTCCTCCATGCCTTCGCTCCCTGCTTTGGTCACAATTTTGTGACATGTCACAAAATCATGACATGTCACAATTTCATGACATTCTGTCCTCCATGCCTTTGCTCCCTGCTTTGGTCGTGATTTCATGACATGTCATGATTTCATGACATTCTGTCCTCTGCACCTTCGCTCCCTACTTTGGTCGTGACTTCATGACATGTCGCAAAATCATGACATGTCACGATTTTGTGACATTCTGTCCATCGCATCTCCTATCTCCTATTTTGGTCACGATATCACGACACTTTTTCTATCGCGATATCACAACACATATTTTTCTTTGCAAAACACTTAGAAAAATTTGGTTGATGCAAGATTTCTCTGCTACCCTCAGATGTTCTTGCATCACTTTTGTACATGATATTTTACGGTTGGCTTTATGCAACCGGTGTGCACACTTTATTATTTTCATATACCTTATGCAACTCTTGTACATGGTAATTTTTTGTTAGCCTTATGCTACTTTTGTACATGGTACTTTAAAGTTTGCATTATCATGGTACTCCTTGTTTGCTTTATGCAAATTTGTACATGATATTTTTTGATCAACTATATAGCATGTGACTATAAGTATGGCTTGGCATATTTTCATGATGACTTATAGCTCACTATTTGTTAGATCAATTTGTTTATCATATTTGGATATTCATATATGTTGTGGTGATAATATTTATGATGATGTATCTAACTGATCTTATGTTGATTTGCTTGTTGCTTGTAGGTACTTCCATTTGGGGTTTTGTAGGCTTACTGAAGACACCCTTGTGATGTTTTCTTCTTGTCATTTGCAACCACTTGTGGTTGATGGATGGCTTTGTAAGTTTCTTGTATCTAAAGCTACTCTATTGGGGGCTTGCAGTCCCATTTTGGCCCATATTGTATTAGTGTCTTATTGTAGACCATTCTTGGCCATAGAAGCTCATTGTAACTATATTACTCATTTGATTCTCATACTCATTTGTATCTTTAGGGGGAGAATGTTTATTTGTTTCATAATTCCTTTCGCCAATATTGCATTAAGGGGGAGTGTTGGAATATGTAATGCAACATTGTGTAAATTATTCTTAGACTAAAATATAAAGTCTAAAGAATAATATTTGAATTAGAAAATAATTATATTTTATGTAAAAATATTCCCACCCAATTAATAAATAAACTAAGGGTTCTAGGAATATTTAATTTGTGGGAAAAAGTTATTTCCTTTTTTCTATAAAATATTAAAAAGTAACCAATCACTTTTTAATATTTGATAGATGCCACTTGTCACACATCTCAAGATAATATTATGATAAGATTAGGGTAATTTTAGGGTTGTAGTAGAAAAGCTTCTCTTTAAATAAGGGTGTTGTCTACTACATCTAGTCATATCATGTTTATGCATATTGTTGCATAACATTGAAGCATTTTTGTATTGTTGAATCATTAAGTAATATAATGAGCTTCATAGTGGATGTTTCCCTTCTTCATTTGAAGTAGGGTTTTACCACTTAATATTGGTGTTGTGGGTTTTCCTCTTTTGTGTGTGATTGATCTTGTGGAGCATTCTTCGATATTGGGGAGACATTGCTTGTCTCACACTCAAGACATGCAATATCATGAGAGAAATGATCTATCAAAGATACCCGACATCAAGGAATAAATAATGGAAAAGTAAAAAAAGCCATGACATGAAGACTAAAGTAGCAGAAGAAGAACCATATCCATATTGATTTAAACAAGCCAAAGATCATCCAATGAAAGAGGAATCTTTAGCTTCAGCTACAATTTAATTTACATCATATGAAGACACAGATTACCTGTTGAAACTCAATACAAAGAATGGAGAAGAAGAGTACAAAATTCAGGATGATGAAGAAGAAGATCTACATTGAAGACTAAATTCTTCAATATCAAGATAATGTAATATAGGGGGGTGTAGATCTATATTTAACATTACATGTTCATTTTAGTCCTTTTGGTTACATTTCCTTAAATATATAACATAAAAACCTAATAGTGGTATCAAATCACAAGGTATATTGATAGGAGATAGGGAGATCCACAAGAGAGATTTGTTAAAAATAGAGTATATTACATTATTTGGGTCATGTAAATATATCTTCCAAGGTACATACTTAGGACATTAGATTACTTTAGGGGGAATTTATGGAGTTACTTCATGCAATGTAATAAAAGCACAAGTGTTAATATGTAAGTTGTATATGTGCAAGTTGTTCCTTGCACAACTAGATAGAGTGTTGGCCAAGGAACCTATTTTCCTATATAAGAAAGGCCTCATTGTAATACAGACATAGAGTTAGAGGACATAGTCAAAAGTGTAGCTTAGAGCATAGTACAATTTTGTGTAGATCACCATCCATTGGTGATGGGTGCAATGTAGTTCAATAGCTTTATTAATGGAGTGTTCATTTCCTCCATAGCTACATTGTATTATTTTATGTCATTTCTATTTACAACATATTTCAGTCATATAACAAATTTACTTTCTTTCATATTATTGTGCATCTTGTGATTGCTATCTCCCAGTGCTCATTACATAAAAAACTAACAAGATTGAGAGAAGGTAGGAAGATATATTTTTTTTTAATTTTGAAATTACTTTTAGCTAGATTCTTTCCACATAGTTGTATTATAACTTGTGAATACTAGGACTCAACATTGATTCCACTAGTTTGATAAATGAAGTTCATTATTTTTTAGATTTGAAGACTTTGCTTTATTATGTTCTAGTCCTTTATTGCAAATAATATTTTATTCAAATAAAGTTGAGAAGCTTCCTAAAAATAATATAGGAAGAATATATTCTTTGGAATTGATCTAATACTTACAGCAAGAAGTTAAAGATTGAAGAATTTGGAGGCCTAAGGAAAAAAATCCCATTGCAAAATTTACAGAATTCAAGATTTCAGATTTTAGATTGAGAAAATAAGAAGATGCTAAAGGATCCCTATTAAATATTTAAGATATAGAATCCTCAAGAAATAAGTCCCCATAGAATATTGAATATTAAAAATTGTATATTGAAGGAAGAAGAAAGCAGATCTAGAAGGAAGAGACCCAATAAAAAGATATCATTGAAGGACTTCCATATTTGGAACATAGAATATTGAATATTGAATATTGAATATGGATAAGTACTAGGAAAAGTCCTATTGAAGATTTTAGAAGCTACAAAATTTGAAGACACAAAAGAAGATATCTCAAGAAAAGTTGGAAGGAGAAAGAAGAAGGCTAGCGAATCCCGAATGAAGAAATTGAAGAAGTGGCCATTGGAGAAGATTTGAATAAATCCCAAGGGAGAATATTGCAAGAAGTAAAAGCTCCTTATAAGAAGAATATGAGATAATTATCACCATCTGACAACAAGCCCAAAAGAAAGAAGGATTTGGCAATAAGTTTACCAAAATTTGGAAAGGTTTTTCAAAGATCTTAAGACATTCAGTTTTTTGAGAAAACAAAAAATAAGCTCAATTTGAAGTTAGAATTTTATAATAAGATAACAAGAGAAATAATCTAGAAGAGGCCACTATATTTTAGGGCTTTGATTACAGACATAAAATATTTGAAGGTTTATCAATGAAGGAGAAGAGTGTTTATTTTTATAGTAGAAATTTAAGAGTCATAGGAAAGCAAGAGGGCATCATTTTGGGCATCACTAATAGCTTCATATTTTATATTTTGATAGAAAAAATTTGGAGGAGAATTGGAGCCACAAAAATCATATTTTTAGATAGCAAGTTAAAGGTTAAAAAGTAGAAAATTGAGCAGCAATTAGAGCTGCAAAATTGGCATGTTTGAGGTAACAATTAAGTAGAAAGGAGAGCTGAAAAATTTACAAATATGGGGCAGCATATAGGTGAACCAAATCACCAAGAAAACTTGCTACAAAGGAGGACAAAATAAGGTTTAAAAATTGATGTTATTAAAGTTTTTTATCCAAGTATTATTTAAGTTTTTTGAAAACACCATATTTGAGTTTTAAAGTAGCAAAATGAAATATCTCAAGTTTATATCTTCAAATATTAGAGAAGATAGCATAAAAAAGTGATTTGGACCTACAAAAAATAAAGGAGAATTTAGAAAATATAAAATATCAAGCCTCACTATTTTTTGATAGTCAAAAATCCAATATTATTATACTATACAAAAGGCAAAGGTTTTGGCACAAATTGAAAACTTGGAGTCATCAAATAAGAAACCATCAAGCATAGATACAATAAAGTTTGAAAGAAAGTGCAACAAAGTGAAAGCAATCTAGACATGAAGAAGGGAGCCCAAATATTGTTAAATAAAATGTTGAGGCTACCAGGAGGAGTTTTTCTCAAGGAAGAGCCATTGATTTCAAGGAGGAGCCACCAAGGTTAAGAGGAAGTATTGCTACAAAGGAGTTTTGGAGAACATAGAAATTATGCATCATTTGGAGGATCCAAATAGTTATTTGCATTTGCACCATCAAAGAGTCACTTGAAGGAAAGCAAAAAATGAAGATACAAATGTGAAGCTGAGCACCCCAACATTGGAAGGTGAATGGACCAGTAGCCAAGTGTAGAAGAACCACCAAGATCAAGAGGAAGCACCACCATATTGAAGGAGGAGCCACCATTCTAGAGAAGAGCCACCATATTTGGATAGAGAGGAAGATAGAGTGCCATAGAAGAAAGTATTACTCAAGAAAATTTGTAATGTTGGAGAGTAGAATTTGAACACCAAAATAAAGAAGCCACCAAAGCTAAAAGAAAATAGCATTACAAAGGACTGGATAACACCAAAAACATGGAGCAATTGATAGAAATCCTGATGCCATTTTCTATTATGAATATTAGGAGCATTTGGTGCTAAGTGTAAAGGAGAAGAGAATGTTACTAAGAAAGAAGGAGCATTATCAAGCAAGGGAAAATGCTACATAGAAGGAGCATTATCAAGCAAGGGAAAATGCTACATAGAGGGAGAATTATCAAGCAAGAGAAAGCACTACATAGAAAAGAGGTAATGTTATCAAGCAAGGGAATAGATAAGTATTAAGTATAAGATAGGCACTACCACCTATAAGAGTATAAAGAAGCACTACCAAGGAAGATAATAAAGGTTACATACAAGATAAGCACTACTTGGAAGGAAAAAACACAAGAGTAGTAAAGACATACTTAGCCAAGTTCCACATTATAGAAATTAACTCCAAGGGAAATGAAATGGTTTCTTTGCATAAAAGACAAGTCATATAAACCATTCATGAAATAATAATGTAAGGTAAGTGAGTAGAGCACACAACATAATTGAAGGTCAGTGAAACCAATAAACATTAAGAGGATAGTAAATGTATTAAAAGGCTCTAAAATAAGGAGCATTAAGTGTTGTAATAAAAGATTCCAATTGTATTAAATATAGTGAAGTAGAAAATGCCTTAATCAACGTGCAAGTTGAATAATATGAACACAAGCTTCTATTGAGAGGGGGTGAACAGTATAAGACCACTTTTACTTTTTTTTTTCCAAAAAATATTATGTAATATATCAATGGAAATATTAACAACAGTAATCAAAGTAATACACAAATCACCACACATAATAGAGACACCAATTTAACGTGGTTCACCCAATGTGGGCTACTCCACGAAAAAATCATTCACTAAATTTTTCTTAATAAATATCTTTGGCCTTCCCTATTGTAATGTTTATGGACCTTTTTCCAAAGGATACACCAATTCCCTAATAAAGTTCATGAATATCTATCCATAAGAGACCAATATCCTTAGATGGTTTGTGGATCTCTATCCATAGGAGAAATCCTTCTCCTCTGCTCTAGCTGGTGAACCTCTAGAAGACTACTGCCTCCACTACACTAGCTTGTAGATTTATCTCCACTGAAGACTCCTATCCTCACTCAGAAGACCCATCCTCACTACCCTGGCTAATGGATATCTATCCACTAGAGACTAATGTCCTCTTCTTTATCACCTCCAAAGCTTGCTCTCAACTCATTCATAAATTTGTACTAAACATAGTCCTTCGACCTAGCACAAATATTCTCAATCTCTATCATTAATATGTACTAAACATAGTCTTTCGATCTAGCACAAATCTGCTCAATATCTATCTCTGATCTACACTAAACATGGTCCTTCAATCTAGCAAAAATCTAATCAATATCTATCTCTAGTTTGACACAAACCTATCCTCAAATATTTCCTCAAGACTTAACACAAATCCTGATTCAATCTCAAATCAACTCTATTAGATCTACCCCAAGCCTTAACACAAAGCTTGAACAAATCAATCAATCAACTTTGCTCACAAGTATTCTCAAAGAATTACCTCAAATCTATCTAACAAGTCCTCTCAAGAACTTGTTCAAGCTGCTCTCAAGTATTCTCTAAGAATTACCTCAAATATTCTCAATAAGTCCTCATTATAACTTATCCAAACAACTCTCAAGTCTTCTCTAAGATTTACCTCAATTCTGCTCAACAATTTCTCACTAGAACTTGTCCAAACTGCTCTCAAGTCTTCTCTAATACTTGCCTTAAATCTGATCAACAAGTCCTCACTATAACTTGTCCAAACTAATCTCAATTCTTATATAAGACTTACCTCAAATCTGCATTTTAAGCTTCCACAAAATCTTACTCAACTCAGTCCTTAAGTCCACTCTAGGACTTACTCAATTCTATCCACTAGCTTTCACAAAACCTTTATACAAATCAACTCAATCTATCACAAAAAACCTCTTTAATCACACAAACAAGTTTCACACAAAATCTTGTTTTAATATCATAGAAACATATAGAGAATGGTTAGAGACTCAATATGTTTCACACTCACAAAAACTCAATCACTTCAAAACTCTCTTGTTTAACCTTATAAACATATAGAGAATGGTTAGAGACTCAATATGTTTCACACTCAAAAACACTCAATCACTTTCAAACTCTCTTGTTTAACCTTAGAAACATATAGAGAATGGTTAGAGACTCAATATGTTTCACACTCACAAACACTCAATCACTTCCAATATCTTTCTCAAATCAATTCAAAATATAGAACAATTTATTTCACAGAACTTGAACTATCACTCCAACACTTCTTCAATCAACTAAGCTCAATCAAATCCACTCAACCAATCACTCAATGAAAATAATGCTTATCAAAAAACCTCATATAACAATGATACTCATGATATTTTACAAACCTTAGTTCAAGCATATGAATACTCACTCAATTATTTCCAAAAATGCTTATCAAACAATATCACATAACAAAGATACTCATGATCTTGAACAAACTCTAGTTCAATATAGTTCACAAGTTCTCACTCAAGCATTCATCAATCATGCATATAATGGTTTACTCAACAATTATTATCAAACAAGAACCTTTTCACTTCAACTTAGCATTCACAACATCCAACAATCACTCTCAAGGATAATGTGCCATTACCTCTTGTTTGAAGAATATTTGACTTCAAACACTTGTCTCAATCACACTAAACTTTTTGCCAATTTCAAATGTTAGGTAGCAATGTTTCCTCAATCATTCACTCAATTTGATCCCTCAAATTATTTCACCATACATAGAAATAAATCTATTTTACACCTTATAATCTCCACACTTCAAAATGCAAGCCAATAATTTGTCTAAAGATAATAACCATAATGATTTTCTTTATAAACCCTTATCTCTCTAATATATCATAGCTTAACCCAATTAAAATATAATTTTTGTTTTAAACCTTATAACTCCTATTTCAATTTCAGTTTATCAAAAATCACAATTAAAACAATTTACCTTAAAAACCTTATAACTCCCTCTTAATAATAATTTATCATGCCACCTTTTAAACCTTAGAAGCAATTTTAATATTAAAAATTTTAGTACCTTACCCTTGGTTGGATTCTAACTCCCACTTGTGCCTCCACATCACCCTAGCCATGTACCATGTGCCATGTGAGCTAGGTGCTCACGTTGGCACCAAAGAGTGCCTATTATGCTTTGAACTTTTACCTTGGCACAAAAAACAAAATTAACACATGCACCTTAGCAAAATCTCTGCCACTGGGTTTCGATCACGAAACCTTCCACCTACTAACACCTTAAGCCACAACCACCTGTCATTGGCCCAACCACCATGGTTGAAAATGAATCTCCAAGCTGCCTTCCCTTTATGTGCTCGTTGAATACCACATTTGCAAATACTTTGTCCTCTTCTCCTCTTCTTCCACAAAGTTTGCACAAATCGCATGCACTTTAATTAGTTTGATTCGAAGAATGATTTTTTCTTCTAAAGAATATGGTATAAATATAAAATTTTGCTCTTCCCTCAACACGTCGGTGGGTGGAAAGGATAGTCAAGGTCGGTGCTTGAATTTTATTGCTTGCCCTTTGCAACCCTAACCTTAGGGTTATTTTAATTTAAATTAATTTATAAAAAAGTTGTTATAATTAATTTAATTAATTAGGTCTATACTTTAGAACTTTAATATTATAATATTAAAATTATAATATTATTTTCTTGGGCATTCCTATTGCTCTTATAGACCTTTTTGACCACCTTAAATATTATAATAAGCATATTATAATATTATTTTCCCTTAGGCCTAGAAGCAATCATTTTCGTGCACTCCTCACGAAAACTGATGTTGCTCACTAAAACTGACTCTTGACATCAATGACAATAAAACTTGCTCATATTTCCAACAATCTCCCCCTTTGTCATTGATGGCAACCCAATTACCTTTTACCATTTCCTTAACCTTTTTCTTTTTTGCTCCATTTGAGGAACTGCTTCCCCTACTGAATGCTCTCCCCTAACTCAAATCTCTCCCCCTTTGAAATCAATGGAAAAGGGTCACCTTTGGGGCTCAAGGTTAAGAATGATAATATTATCTTAGCTCATCCCCCACCTCCACTTAAGGTGGTTAATTTTGGGGTGGGAGTATTTCTACTCCCAACATGCACTAATATTTATTTTTTTCCACTTGCTTCCTTGACCGATTATTTTGATTCCTCTAACTATTCTTGTCCTTGCTTGTATTTGGAATTTCTACTCTACACCATCTTGTTGTATGCCCATCATTATTGAACTTATAACACTTAATTTTTTTATTCCTTTGAGGTTCAAATGTCTTGGGATTTCTCTTGGTGAAGCCATATCCATTCCTATTATGAACCCTACAAGCAACTACTTTATGACAAAACGGATTACAAGAGTAGCAATACCCTTGAAAAGGATGCCTATTTCTAAAGTTCCCATATTCCTGTCTTTCATGTGTCCTACATTGTGTATCATTTTTCCTAAACCTATGAAATGAGAAGCATCATCCATTGAAACTACCTTGTCTTGACCTTTCTAAAACCTTAGCTTCTAAATTCTCTTTAAATCTTCTTGTCTTAGCTATAAGCTTTCATTTCTCTTCATTACATTCTTGAAACTAAAGCTTAAGTTTGGAGTTCTACTTTATTACCTCCTTTAATGCATTAAGGGTAGAAATAATTTCACCTTCAAGATCAACTTCTCCTATCTTTTATTCTTCCTCTATTTCTTTGCCTTTGGAGTCATCTTCATTCCCTTCCCATTTGTCTTCTATAGGATCACCTCCTTCTTCCTCTATTGCCATGAGTAGATTCTCTTCTAGCACTTCAAGAGTATCTTCATATTCATCATCATTGAAACTAAAACCACTCGTAAAACTATCATCAATATGACCAAAGTTACCACATCTAAAACACTTGAGAATTATTGGTGATCTTTTCTTAACCACTTCCTTTTCTTATACTAGAAATAGTATTTCATATTCATTACCTAAGGATATTTCATCACTATCACTTGAATTCTTACTTGCTTTGTCTACATAGAAACTCTTTTTATGCATTTGGAAGAACTTATTTCCTTGTCTGCCTTGTTCATCCCTGCTTTTATTTTGGTACTTTTATTTTCCTATTTCACTATTCTTATGATCCTACTTCTCTTCATATTTGCTATTTCTAGCTTCTTGAAAAATAGATGCATAGTGACCATAATTTCCATAATTGAAACATCTAACTTATTTCATACCTTTATACTTTCTCAGATCCTTGTTCCTTCTGCCATAATTTGCTTCTTCATCACTGGATAACTCATTGCTTGAATCTGAATTCTTTCCCTTTATCTTCTTAGTAGCTTTTAGATTGCTTATTTTTGAGGATTAGGTTCCTCTTTTGTTCTCATCTCAAAATAAATAAGAATGCCATGTAATTCATCACTTGTAAAAAGATCAATATCTTTTGATTCTTCTATAGCTGAAATATTTTCACTAAAACTTTTTGGGAGTGACCTTAAAATCTTATCACAAACATCATATTATTGAATTTCAAGTCCAAGTATTTTCATGGAGTTAACAACCTCATATATAAAAAGTAGATAAGCATTAATATTTTCCTCAACCTTCATTTTTAGATCTTCAAATATTCCTTTGAGATTTTGCAATTTTACCTTTTTGACCTTTTTATCTCCTTCATATATGCCTTGCAACTTATACCAAATTTCCTTTGATGATTTGTAGTGCATAACCTTTATAAACTCTATTTTATATAAACCTCTAAAAATTACATTCATTGCTTTTAAATTGTAATGATGTAGAAGCTTACCATCTTTATCTATAGGTGGAGTAGTTGGTGGTGTGTATCCATTTTTGACTACTTCTCATATTTTATTTCCAAGTACCATTAGGTGAATATTCATTCTCATAATCCAAAATACATAATCACTCCCATCAAAAATTGGTGCTAAATTATCTGAGGATCCAATATTAGAATCCATCTATGTTCTTATGATATTTTCCTTCAAGTTGTTAAACTCTTTTGAAGGAACCCACTCTGATACCAATTGAAGAACACAAGCTTATATTAAGAGGGAGGGTGAACAGTATAATACCATTTTTTACTTTTATTTCCTAAAAAATATTATACAATATATCAATGGTAATATTAACAGTAGTAACCAAAGTAATGCACAAATCACCACACACAATAGAGACACCAATTTAATATGGTTCATCCAATGTGGGCTACTCCATAGAGAAAATATTTCACTAAAATTTTATCATCAAATATCTTGGGAATCCTTCCCTATTACAATGTTTATAAACCTCTATCCAAATAAGACACCAATCCCCTAATCATGTTTGTGTATCTTTATCCATAGGAGACACTAATATCCTCATCTAGTTTGTGGATATCTATCCATAGGATAACTCCTCCTCTACTTTGGCTAGTGATCCTCTAGAAGACTATTGCCTCCATTGCATTGGATTGTGGATCTCTCTCCACTGAAGACTCCTATCCTCACTACCCTAGCTAATGGATCTCTATCCACTAGAGACTACTATCCAATACTCTATCACCTCCAAATTGATGACAAAAGGAGTCTGAGAATAATATGATTTATCATTACCTTAGACTATAGAGAGTATAGGTTTAAATAGGTGATAAAATATAACATTAAACAATATAGTAGCAAATAACGCTAACTTACTAACAACTAACTACGTAGTCAAATTGACTATGACTAACCTAGGATATTTAGATAAATATCCAAAAGGTAAACAATAAATAGTAAAAGGTAACTAACCTAGTAGTAAAAGTAAATACTCTTTTACCTAGTGGAGTAAATGGTAAATATCCCAACTAATGGAATATTACTCTAACATCCCCCCTTATTACATTATTTGGGTAATACATACATATTCCTCGATACAAAAATATTTGGGTGAATTATATAACTACCCCAATATAGTGAAGAAGATGTTGATCTGCTAGTTCTTTGCTCTGTCATAGTTCTTTGGCTGCTCCTAAGAAAAAAGTTGGCCATTCCTCACTCTGTCTTCATGCCAACGAATGTTCTTATAGTAATCACATCATCCAACCAATTTGCATGGTTGACCAGCTGCTGCAATCGCTAGGTGTAGTAGAATAGATCACTTCATACAAGGTTCATTTATTTACAATATGAATTTGCAAAAGATAAGGTAGCTAAGTTGTCGGTCGCTGCTAAAAATGCACCCTTATAAGTTTCCCCCTTCTTGTTGCAAAACATAGTGTAATTAATTTCTGAAGGAAGTGTGACTAAGGTGTTGGTCAAAGCCGAAAATGCACCCTTATAAGTCATCTTACCTATTTACAAAAATCAGTGAAGAAAAGCAATGGATATCCCCCATCAAAAAGTGTGCAACTCAAGAGTGTTGTGAAGGATTTTACAAATATTGCCTCTTAGACAATTGTACACAAAAAAATCACTCCTCTTGTTACAAGTACTTCAAACACCTAGAATTTGCTATTTATGAAGCCTAAAAGAAGAGTGAGAGAAAATGGTGCTTTTTCCCAAGGGACACATGTGTTTTCCCTCTACAAAATAGTTTTAGCAATTTAGCACTCCTTGTGCTATATTTGAATCAGAAACAGAATCAAAATGAGACACTTCACTAGAAATATGGCTTCTGTGATGTGCCTTTGCCATTTTAGTTTTGCTTGTTTTGAAACCAACACTTAATGGTGTATTGGTTTTCATTTTTACAATCTGTGCAAAACTATGCTTTCTAGGCAATTTGATCCAAAAAGTTCACCAAGTTGTCCTTTCTTATTGCAAGTACTTCAAGCATAATTGTTATTATGAAGTCTAAAAGAAAAGGTTTAATGTTGATGATTTGGACTTCTCTGATTGCCTTTACAAGTTTTATTTCCCTCTTATCAAAATCTATGTTTGAAGGAAGAAAGGAATTATCCCCCCTTAGTGCAAAGGATTGCAACTTTTAAGGTTCCTTATTTTCAAAAAACTTGTTCTTTATTTTGATTACCCTAAAAGAGTACCAAAATATAATTCACTAAAGCATATATTTAATGGCACATGCATTAACTCCCTTCAAGAAGGATAAAAAGTTTGAGGAAATTAAGCCAAACAAATAAGAGTGAAATAGGGGTTTTGTTGATTTAGGAGAGAATATCAAGTAATTTTGGCTTTAAATATGTGCAAGGATTTACACAAATTTGTGAAATTTTGGGGTTTAGTGTGTTCTTGATTCTATGACTTATAATTGCAAAAGAAATAATGCAATAATCAAACAAGAATGCCCACAAAATTCTTATCACCTAGGTGTCGGATGCTACCGAAAATGCACCTAATTTACCAATAAAGGTGTCGAGTAAAATAAAAAATGCACCTTTTTAATTTTTGCAAAAAAATGTGTGTTTTGTGTTGTGCAAAAAATGATATTTTTATGTCTCCTACTTTGTTTTCCAATTTTGCAAAAGAAGTACAATGTTGTCTTCTCCCATGAATTTTGCAAAATTAACAATTTTGAGCACTTCTTCGAAGACAAGTTGACACACGACCCGCAGTTGGAAGGCTTCCAGAACTAGTCGACACACGACTGAGTTTTTGATGGACCAAAGGTTACAATTACTTCTCAAATTTTTACAAAAAAGAAAGTGCAATTTTATGTCTTATATCCCCCTTCGAAGAAAACAAATGCACATTTTGCCTTTTGAATTTTACAAAAAAAAATCTAGTCTCCTTGTTTGTTAATTGTGCAAGAAAGAATCAAATTTCGATGATGTTATCCCTCTTGGATTTTGCAAAACTAACAAGGTTGAGAAGAGTTGAGGGTTTTCTTATTTACAAAAAAAATGAGGCTCTTATATGTCTTATATCTCCTTGTTTGTGAGAAAACAAAAGCACTCCAAAAATTTATAAATTTACCAAAAAAATACCCCCAAAATTGATTTTTAATATATTAATCTAATTAATTCTAGCTAATTTAAATTAATAATAAAATTTCTTTCATAAAAAATCACTTAATACAAATTTAAAATGATTTTCATATAAAAAAATTAAATTATTAATAAAATTAACTAAAAAATAATTAAAAAAATAAAATAAAAAAAAATTACCTTTTTTTTTTTTTTTCGGTCCATTTCACCGCCCACTTTTGTTTTAGCAAAAAATATAGGCATTTTGGGGCTGACGGGAGTCGAAATCCCGACCTCCCATCGGCCAGCGCCTTAGCGCTAGCTCCTCCGCCAGTTGGGCTAGTTGTCCTGACGTGAAGGGAAGGGAAGTATATTCCCTTTCCCTTCACTCCTCGCATAGGTGGGTAAAACTATGGGATTTATCCCACATCACCCACACAGGCAATTTGATGTTGCTTAAAATAAATAGAGCACATAGTGCTCTTTGATTTCCTACAGGCAATCAGGGTCTGTCGGACCCCTTTTGCTATCACCCACATGGCGCGGTTGGAGGGGTCCATGTGTCAAGTGGCACACATGGCTATCCGCCATGTGGCCACCACATTTCTAGTCCATCATCCAATGGCTATCCACCACATGTCCAGTCTAGTGGTTGTCTACCACGTGTCCAGTATAGTCCATCGTCCAGTCCAGTGGCTGTCTGCCATGTGTCCAGTCCATTCCATCATCCAGTGGCTGTCCGCCATGTGTCTGCCACGTGTCCAGTCCAGTGGCTGTCCGCCATGTGTCTAGTCTAGTAGTTTTCCACCATGTCAGCACCTCGAGATCTATGCTTGATGTTTCATCTGGTCGCCACATGTCACCAAAGGACGTGTCCAGTCCAGTTTGTGCCTCAAGATTTGTGCCCAAGCATGCATGGGTCCCAGCTGTGATTGCCCTTGATATTTGTGCCTAGGAGTTGGTCCACAATTATAGGGTCTCTAATCCGATCTTCGAAGATCGAAGGGCACTCCTGCCCTCTCAGATCCCGGTCGTTGGATTTGTGCCATCGATTATCGAGGATCGAAGGGCATGCCTGCCCTCACAGATCTCGATAGCCAGATCTGTGTCGGCGGTTATGGTCTTTGAGGATCAAAGGTGTCAGATTCCCTAACAGGGATGTCCCTTGTCAGTGTTGATCAAACCCTAGGGCACTCCTGCCCTCAGGTTTGGATCTGATTTTTACTTGGGAGGGTGTGCCTACCCTCCCGACTATGTGTTGGACCCATGGGGGTCGTAGCACTAGTGGTTGCCGATAATCGAAGGGCCTCCTACCCTCAAGATCTGGGCCCTGTGCTATAGGATCTGGTCACCTATCAGGCTCGACAGGTCGAATAGCAAAATGCTATTAGATATGTCAGGGTCTGCAGTCCTGCTCTCATGGCCACCCGGTGATGTGGGCCTGCGGGCCCTCTCCCGTGGTCACCCTATAATATGGGCTTATGGGCCCTACTGTCTGGGAGCTGCCTCAAGATCCATGTAGGTCCTGAGGGCCAGAAGGGCCCTCAAAGACCGTGCTAGGTGTAGGTCGGGTGGAACGAGCGAAGCTCGTATTAGGCCACCCGGCTACGATGATACCAATGTGATCAAGTGAGTGAGTGAAAATACAATGATCAATTAATCAACTAACAATTACAATAGAAATTCTATGATTAAATGAATAGACTAACTAACAACATTAGGAAATAGCACTAACTACCCTATAACAATAGATTAGGGAGTTGCATGATGCTAACCACTAACCTAGGTAGAGAATTCTAACCAAACCACTAACCTAGGATGTTTAGAGATTAACCTAGGATAGAAGAATAAATATCTCGATAGGAAAAGATAAATGTAAATACTCTTTTACCTAGTGGAGTAAATGGTAAGTATCCCAAGTTAATGGAATATTACTCTAACCTAGGATATTGCTCTCATATCTATCACAAATTTGTACTAAACACATTCCTTTGATCTAGCACAAATATGCTCAATATCTATCTCTGATCTACACTAAACATAGTCCTTCGATCTAGCACAAATATGCTCAATATTTATCTTTGATTTGCACTAAACACAGTACTTTGGTCTAGCTCAAATCTACTCAATATTTATCTCTGGCCTGGTACAAACCTGTCCTTAAATATTTGCCAAACTCTATCCTTAAATCTATCCTCAAGACTTAACACAAAGCTTGATCCAATCCCAAATCAACTCTGCTAGATCTACCCCAAGCCTTAATACAAAGCTTGAAAAAATAAATAAATCAACTCCACTCACAAGTCTTCTCAAATAATTACCTCAAATTTATCTAACAAGTCCTCCCAAGAACTTGCTTAAGTTTCTCTCAAGTCTTCTCTAATACTTACCTCAAATCGACTCAACAAGTCCTCACTAGAACTTGTCCAAACTGCTCTCAAGTCTTCTCTAAGACTTACCTCAAATCTTCTCAACAAGTCCTCACTAGAAATTTTCCAAACTGCTCTCAAGTCTTCTCTAATACTTACCTCAAATCTACATTATAAGCTTCCACAAAAGCTTACTCAACTCAGTCCTTAAATCCACTCTAGGACTTAACTCAATTCTGTCCACTAGCTTTCACAAAAGCTTTATACAACATAACTTAATCTATCACAGAAAACCTCTTTAATCACACAAAAAAGTTTCACATAGAATCTTGTTTTAATCTCACATAAACATATAGAGAATGGTTAGAGACTCAATATGTTTCACACTCATAAACACTCAATCACTTCCAAAATCTCTTGTTTAACCTTAGAAACATATAGAGAATGGTTAGAGACTCAATATGTTTCACACTCAAAAACACTCAATCACTTTCAAACTCTCTTGCTTAACCTTAGAAACATATATATAATGGTTAGAGACTCAATATGTTTCACTCTTACAAATACTCAATCACTTCCAATATCTTTCTCAAATCAATTCATAATATAGAACAATTTGTTTCACATAACTTGAACTATCACTCCAACACTTCTTCAATCAACTAAGATAAATCAACTCCACTCAACCAAACACTCAATTAAGTCTTATTCAACAATACTTATCAAACAAACCTCACATAACAATGATACTCATGATCTTTCACAAACCCCAGTTCAAGCATATGAATACTCAATCAATTATTTCCAACAATACTTATCAAACAATCTCACATAACAATGATACTCATGATCTTGCACAAACCCTAGTTCAATATAGTTCACAAGTTCTCACTCAAGCATTCATCAATCATGCATATAAATGTTTACTCAAAAATGCTTATCAAACAAGAACCTTTTCACTCCAACTTAGCATTCACAACATCCAACAATCACTCTCAAGGATAATGTGTCCTTGTCTCTTGTTTGAAGAAGATTTGACTTCAAACACCTGTCTTAATCACACTCAATTTTTTGCCAATTTCAAAGGTTAGGTAGCAATGTTTCCTCAATAATTCACTTAATTTTATCCCTGAAAATATTTTACCATACATAGCAATAAATCTCTTTTACACCTTATAATCTCCACACTTCAAAATGCAAGACAATAATTTGTCTAAAGAAAATAACCACAATGATTTTCTTTATAAACCCTTATCTCTCTAATATATCATAGCTTAACCCAATTAAAATATAATTCTCCTTTTAAACCTTATAACTCCTATTTCAATTTCACTTTATCAAAAATCACAATTAAAACAATTTACCTTAAAAACCTTATAACTCCCCCTTAATAAAAATTTATCATGCCACCTTTTAAACCTTAGAAATAATTTTAATATTAAAAATTTTAGTACCTTGCTCTCAGTGGAATTCAAAATCCCACTCGCACCTCCATAGCGTTCTAGCCATGGTCCACATGCCCAATGAGCTAGGTGCTCACCTTAGCACCAAAGAGTGCCTCAAGTGCTTTGAACTTTCACCTTGACACCAAAAAAACTTTAATGCATGCACCTTCGTAAAAGCATTGCCATCAAGTTTTGATCATGGAACATTCCACTTGCTAGCACCTTAAGCCACAACCACCTAATGTTGGCCCAACCACCATGGTTGGCAATGAATCTCCAAGATGCCTTCCCTTTATGCACTCGTTGACTGCCACGTTTACAAAGACTTTGTCCTCTTCTCCTCTTATTCCATGTAGTTTGCACAAATCGCATGCACTTCAATTAATTTGATTTGAAGGATGAATTTTTCTTCCAAAACATATGGTATAAATATAAAATTTTGCTCTTCCCTCAACACGTCAGTGGGTGGAAAGTATAGTCAATTTTGACGCTCAAATTTTCTTGCTTGCCCTTTGTAACCCTAACCCTAGGGTTATTTTAATTTAAATTAATTTATAACAAAGTTGTTATAATTAATTTATAATTAATTTAATTAATTAGGTATATACTTTATACCTTTAATATTATAATATTAAAATTATAATATTGTTTTCTTAGGCCTTCCTATTGCTCTTATAGAACTTTTTTACCAACTTAAATATTATAATAAGCATATTATAATATTATTTTCCCTTAAGCCTAGAAGCAATAATTTTCTTGCACTGCTCATGGAAACTGATGTTGCTCACTGAAACTGACCCTTGACATCAATGACAACAAAACTTGGTCATATTTCCAACATCAGACCTCATACACAACATGCCATTATCAAGAAGGTACTAAAAGTAGTTAAATTAAATTGCATTTTATAAATGTAAAGGATAAATAAGAAATAGTAATGCTAAGGTTAAACTTAGTTAATATTTTATACTTGAGATCAATTAAATAAATGGAGTTGTAAGTAATTGCATTGATATGTTATAACCTTAGATGCTTTATTGTAATATTTGAAATCCTTTTTAAAGCAAGAAAAGTTTAATTGGAAAGCATTTGGAATTACTTTATTCAAACATACGATATATATGTAAATAACTTAATTTTGAGGATTAAGGAATTCTACATAGAAAATTGAAACATTAGATTTGCAAATATCCATATTTTATAAATTTTTAATTAGGGATTTATAAGGAGTTCAAAACCAATTTAGGTTTTTGAAATTTAGAAACCTTATTATTAAAATTGAAGCACTACATAAAGTTGTTGAAAAGTTGGAAATTACATTTGATATTAGTCTCTTGCTCAAATTAATGATACATAAGGAATCCAACTTAAAGGTCTTGAAAATAGAGAACCTTATCAAAATTGAAAGTGCATTAAAATTATTTCTAGCTTTCTATAAGGAGAATTAAAGTGCTTATCTTGTAGTTGAACATTAGAGAGACAAAAGGGATTCAACTCAAAGGAAAACTAAGAAATCTAAGTACTTTATCAAGACCATAGTATATTCAAGACACTTGGGAGATGAAAAGTTGTAGAGGGGTGTTGAGTGGTATTTTCACCCAGTTGTGAAAGTACACTCTCCTTTAGGATTTGGGTTCCAAATCCTCTCTTGCAAAGAAGTTAGATAAACAACTCCTCCAAGGTCTCCGTTGTATTAGCATTTACATGTGTGTATTAATAATCTCAAATAAAGATATTCAATTTAAACGCTTGGAACACCTTAGTGATTGCAAGTAATTGTAAACAAGGGGCAATGTTGGTTTATTTCATCATGAAAACTTTAGTGATTGTTCATTGTTTCTTAGATTTTGATATTTTGTAGATGTTCATTTTAATGCCTTGAAAAGTTAAAACTTCTGGAAAATAAAAGAAAATAAACAAAATGCAGAAAGAATGAAAATGAAATATAGAAACTGAAAATAAAATGCATTCAGTATGATGCTATCCTATTACGACAAAACCGAAGATGTGAGGTCTCCGTGCATGCAACCTAACCTATTGGACCTACAAACAAGCACAATCCAGATAAGCTAAGTGTTGGTTCCTAGGGTATGAAATAAAATTCAGATTTTGAATATTCGCCTAATGTAACCCAAAGAAATGGCATCAACATTATCTATAAATTCGAAATCTGAAGATGAAAGGATAAACATTAAATTCATAGCATGCAAAGAAAATCTCCTTCTTTCTTGCCCATAAGATGCAAATTTCTGAACACTTCTGCATTAAAAATATGTCATTTTACAATAGCAAAATTTTTGGTTTTCCCGAACCAGTCCGTGGAAGGAAAAATGACTCAAACAGACCCAGAATGGCATTATCACCTTCAAGTCTGCAACTCTGCTCATCGGGATTTCCAATCCATGTCCATGAAGAAGAAAAACCAGTCCAATGTGGAAGAAAATATCCAGAGAAACCCAGTGCTAAGGCCTTGCCTTCATTATTGCAATCTTCTCTAAACAGTTTCACCTCCCCTTCTGGCCTCTTTGAATGGCGTATTTAAACTTTATGAAAGAATTGTTTCTCCTTCCATGATGGTTCATTTCATTTTTTGATGGTTGTTTGTTTCACCTTCCCTGACGGTTCGTTTCACCTTCCCTGCATGCGTGTGCTTCGGTTTCCATTTTGTGGCCCTTTGCTGCGTTTTCTCCACATAGGCTTGCGTCCGTTTCCCTTCGTGTGTAACGACCATCTTAAATGATCATGTAACGCTTTGTCTTATTCATTAGATTTTGTCCTTATGTCCACGTTGATGCAGGTCCGTTACCTTGGCAAAACTGTAACATGTCGCGATATCGTGACACTTTTGCCTCCTTGCTCTCCTTTGTTGCTTTGAATCGCGAAAATGCAACATGTCGCGATATCGCGACACTTTTTCATCCTTTGCTTGTTTGCCCATTTTGAATCACGAAAATGCAACATGTCGCGATATCGTGACACTTTTCCTGTACGATCATGAAAATGCAACATGTCGCGATATCGCGACACTTTTTCCTGTACGGTTACGAAAATGCAACATGTCGCGATATCGCGACACTTTTTCCTGTACGGTCGCGAAAATGCAACATGTCGCGATATCGCGACACTTTTTCATTTTTAGTCGCGATGGAGCAACATGTCGCGATATCGCGACACTTTTTCATTTTCTGTCGCGATGGAGCAACATGTCACGATATCGTGACACTTTTTCATTTTTGGCCATGCTGCGATATCGCGACACTTTTTCATTTTTGGCCGCGATGGAGCAACATGTCGCGATATCGCGACACTTTTTCATTTTTGGCCGCGATGGAGCAACATGTCGCGATATCACGACACTTTTTCTTTTTTGCCATGATGGAGCAACATGTCGCGATATCGCGACACTTTTTCATTTTTTGCCGCGATGGAGCAACATGTCGCGATATCGTGACACTTTTTCATTTTTTGCCGCGATGGAGCAACATGTCGCGATATCGCGACACTTTTTCTCTTTTGTGATATTTTGCTTTTTTCCTTGATCTTTAGCCTATGGGCCCCTTCGGCCTTCTTGGAACACATGCAAAAAATGTGGGTCCCCAATTTTGGGGTACGTTGTGGATCAGCCACAACAAATGGCGACTCTACTGGGAAATGCTCCTGAGCATTTCGATGAGAACTCAACTTGAAAACACAGACTCAAATACAAGCGTTAGAAAATATCCCAAGAATGAAACTAGATGAGAAATACATGAAACATTAGAATTATTAAGCATCAGCTCAGTGTGTGCAATGTGCTTCATTCCCTATCGTTTGAAATTCATTCAGCTTTCCATTGTCAACTTCACTTATGATTCGTATGCAAGGCTATGAATGATTTGTGCAGGATTTGACATATGAAAACTATGTTAGAGATATAACAACCTACTTTGCAAAGGCTCAGACCTTCTAGCATCATGAACAAACATATTAAAACTATCAAACCCTCTTAGGACCAAAAATATGTATACTGAATTAATTTACTAGATCTCAAAGTTGGTTATGTGTCACTACCATCTTGAACCCATGTGCAGGTGTAAGTGAAATCAGAGCTTTGGGGAATCAGATTCCCAACCTAAGCGAGATGGGAATTTAACCCTATCCTTAATACTCTGATCCGGAGTTCATTACCTCATCTTGAACAAAATGATTTAACTTGTTATGGATGAAACTGTCAGGCTAGCCTGTCCGTTTGAGCAGTCAGTGGTCTTGCTTTTAGACAAGACATGTTGCCACGCATGAGCATACTCCACTTCCAGCCAGGCATCTATAGCCCCGGTGGATATTAACCCCATAATCTAGGATTTGACTTTACTATGATTTCTTGGACCTTGGTGATGACTACCCATCCTTGCAAGGGACATGTAGTACGATCCTTCCAGTCCAGTATTAATAAAGAAATGAAAAATATTTTCTTTTGAATTTCAAGTTCTTGAGTGGGCAAAATGGAAGCTTTGGGGAATCCGATTCTCAACCTAAGCGAGATGAGAATTAGACCCTATCCTTACTACTCCATGAAGGTCAAATCGAGCTTTGGGGAATCGGATTCTCAACCTAAGCGAGATGAGAATTAGACCCTATCCTTACTACTCCATGAAGGTCAAATCAGAGCTTTGGGGAGTTGGATCCTCAACCTAAGTTCGATGAGGATTTAACCCTATCCTTACTACTCTAATTTTAGGCTTTAAGCACTATGGGAGTGGTGAAAACCACTGTTTTAAGGATCATGTTGCATAATAGGATAGACACGAAATATTCCTTTCGCCTCACCTTTTCTTCCAAGTATGGTTTTGACCATTTTGCTCAAGATTCTCTTTAATATGCGTAGAACGTGCTTGGTTCAAGATAGTTCGGGCATCAGTTCCCAACCTTAGGATCCTTTTAATATATGTTATGTAATGACCCTAAGAGGATTCGACACCTTTTCAATGATTGCACATGAAATGAAGATGCAACTGAGATGAAATGTATATGCAATGTGGAATGTGACATGAGATATGAATGCACTGCTTCTTTTGAAATGCGGATGGATTAAACCACCTACTTTGCCATAATTTATAAAACTAACAATTTCATGCATCACAAGTTCCAAACGATATTCCTTAATGTGTTTGCGATATTCGTGGAGCTTTCTGCAATACAATTCCGATGTTTCATATTCTCCTAGTCTTAGTCAACATTCGTAAGGACCACACACAAAAATTAAAACCAAAATAAGATTCAATCCAAAACCAAAACACGAAAACCAAAAGTATATACAATATAATACAAGATGATGCAAAAATTTGGATTATCATTTTCCCGGATCCCAAACCTGATTAGAGCATTCCAAAAGACATATAATATGATACACATGTCGAATGTGGAAGGAATCAAACGAAAACAAGATTAGACCAAACCATGCAACCAACTTCAACTTTCCTCTCTCACCCCACCAATTAGATTTAGTTCCATTAGTATTCTCATAGGTGAGATTCAAATTACCAGATTGATTAGACAATGGTTGATTTTCAATTCTTTCTTGTCTATTCTTTAAGGTGCAAATTTCATAATCCCATTCATGATTTAGAACTAGGCTTTCTTTATTTAAAATGAAATTTTGTAAGCAAGAGCCTATTTCTAAAAATTTCAAAGCTAATTCATTTTCCATGTTCTTAGGCCAATCAAAATTTTGCAACAATTTACAAGCATCTAGGATATTTACTAAATGGGGATCATTAAGAATTTTTATCCTAGATTCAAGAATTAATTGTTGATGAATTTGATTTAGCAATTTAAGTGCATCAAACTCCTTTTCATTCATTAAAGTAAGGTTATCAAAGGTGTGGTTAGAAATTAATCCTTGTTCTTCATTCACCTTCAATGGCATTTCATCATAAATATCATTTGAATTATGCAAATATTCACCAAAATCTTGGATGTTTGGACATAAAGGTTTAGATTTTACCTTTTTCACACTTTCATTTATGAAAACTTGGTGAGGATTTGCAATTTCCTCTTTTACCTCTTGGTCTTCATACTCTTCATTGATTACTTGTTCATCAAACATACCAAAATTGGGCACCCAATTAAAAACATGCCCATCCTTTTCAACCCTCAAATATTCTTGGTTGAAGTGTATGTCAAGTAACTCATCTTCATGATCAATCGCTTTCGTTGTTCCCAATAGATCAACCACTTTGTCATTTAATTCCAATTCTTTGTTCACTATCCCTGGTATCTCTTCCAAAACATCCTCAAATTGCACAGGATTTGTAATATCTTCCTTCGAGTAGGCGATTATGTTGTCCTGTATATCAATTGGCACACAAGTTTCATTAATAGTTTTGGAGTGAGTGTAGTCTTCCCACTTCTTCCATGAATCATAGTAGTCACCTTCCAAATTCAAGCTGTGACGCTCAAATACTTCTTCTCCATCCTCTGATTCATCAACCTGTTCCTTATCCGATTCATCTTCACCTTCCATAGATGGTCCAGTTACTTCCAAAAGTGGGTTATTTCTTGAATTCAAATTAGTAAAGCTATCATAATCCAAATTTGTAACCCATGATTCAATTTTATCACAATTTGGAGGGTGAAGAAATTTTTGATCATTAATTCCAAGCTTCTCATCGAGAGTGTCTTCCAAGAACAAGTGATGACGCTCAAGTACTTCTTCTTCATCTTCTGATTCATCAACATGTTTCTCACCCCATTCATCTTCACCTTCCTCATGCTCACTCTCTTGACGATATAGAGTTTCTCCCACCAAAATTTTGTTCTCTCCTTGTTGATGTTGGGATGGACCCTTATTTGGCACAAGTTCCAAATCATCCACTTGAGCTTGGAGACAATGGGTATACATAGCAATTTCGGGATAATTCCTTTCATTATGCTCCCTTGTATCATGCAATCTACACCCGTTTTCCCACGCAAAATTAGAAATATTAAGAATGGAACTAGAGTGACTTGGTCCTGCAGAAGTATCTATCTGATTAGCAATAGGGGAAGGCACACCCCCATTGTTTGGCTTCGTATTCCACTGTCTCCCTCCATTGTTGAAATTTTGATTTGGGTGAGGGGTATGGGATTCATACTTTTATTTTTGAACCAAATCATTACTCAATTTGTGAACCATATTTTTGAGCTCTTCAACCTCTAAATAAATCTCTTTTGGTTGAGCTATGTTATTGCTAGTTCCAATAGGATTTGCGTAATTGGTGAGATCTTGACTTAACATTTGAGTTGGATTTTGAGCCACTGGATTTGCATAGGGATTCACACTTTGAATCGGGATTGGATTGGGAAAAGGAACTATAGCCTGAGAATTAACCGGACTAGCTCCTTGCATAGTCTATTGACTATTTTGCAAAAATGAAGGAATGGGGGGAATGGATGTGATTGGTTGAATTGGAATGGGTGCGTAAGCGGGTGTTGATGAATATGGTTGTTGATAAGGCAAAGCATTTATGCCTGATATTTGTGGTGCCATGATCTGATTCATCATAGGAGCTTGACCATATGGACCATATTGTCCTACCATAGGCATCTAGGAAAACCCATAACCCTGTGGTGTCATTTGTTGCTCAATGGTCATAGCTTCATTGTAGGCTAGAGCAAGAGTGGTAACTTGAGGATTTCTCCTTGCAAACATTGTCGTCATAGGATCCAATGCCCCAAAATATATTTGCAAAGCTACTGCGGGATCAATGGCGAAATGTCGAATTGCTCTATTATAGCACTTCTGAAATCTCTGATTAAAAATTTGGATTGGCTCACCCTGGCCTCTTTTGCATGTAATGAACTGATTATAGATGATTGTGGGATCTAATGGTGACCTGAATTGGTTGACAAAAGCATTCTCCATTTGCGTCCATGACGTAATGGAACCGATAGGTAAGCAAATGTACCATTTGTAGGCCATTGGGTCTAGGCTCATGGGGAAGAGTCTACAAGCCACATCTTCATGTTGAACATGCAATCTTATCAAAACATCCCTATAGGCCTGAATATGTTCTTCGTGGTCCTTGGGCCATCCGGTTTGTATTTGGGCAAAAATCTCTCTATATTCCTAGGGATCTCATGAATATCCCCTGCAATATTCAAAGGAATGTTATGGGCTCCATACCAAGGAGGTGGTGGAGGTTGGGCCATTTGATTCAAAATCAATGATGATAACCCTACAAGAGCCGTGGAAAATACCTCGAAGGAGACCTGCGACACACAGAAAAATATGCAATTAATGGAATTCAAAGAATAACTTCAAAACCAATTTGTTAGTCATAAATAAAAGAAGGAACCCTGACAAAGTAGTATTCTAAAAATGTAAGTTAGTTTCTGATTCACCAGATCACATATGTGCAAGTGAAGAGCATACTCCTAGTGTTGTAGGCTTTCTGATTCACAAGATCGCATTACGTGCAGGTGAAGAGCATAATACCGACAACAAATACATTTTAGACAAAATAATTCCTTACAAATAAGCATGAAATGACTAGCAAATATCAAACATGTAACGTATGAATAATCGTGTTAGCATCAACCAAGAGGTGTATCCATTAAAATCGAATGAAAGTAATTGCATGGAGACAACCTCGTTAGTCAATTTTTTTTTTTTTAAATCAAATCAAGACACATTATTCCTGTATGAACAATCAAAAGCGTTAGAACAATGCATAGCAATTCATGTCCTCCTTTTAACACTACAAGGTTGTATTGTTAAAAGAGGGCTAAAGATAATAACCAATAGGGCATGAAATATTCAAAATTTAAATCCCTATAGCATTTAAATCATACTGAAATAAACCTATTTAGGCCCTCCTTCTAGCGCCAATCTGTTGAGTGGTATTTTCACCCATTTGTGAAAGTACACTCTCCTTTAGGATTTGGGTTCCAAATCCTCTCTTGCAAAGAAGTTAGATAAACAACTCCTCCAAGGTTTCCGTTGTATTAGCATTTACATGTGTGTATTAATAATCTCAAATAAAGATATTCAATTTAAACGCTTGGAACACCTTAGTGATTGCAAGTAACTGTAAACAAGGGGCAATGTTGGTTTATTTCATCATGAAAACTTTAGTGATTGTTCATTGTTTCTTAGATTTTGATATTTTGTAGATGTTCATTTTAATGCCTTGAAAAGTTAAAACTTCGGAAAATAAAAGAAAATAAACAAAATGCAGAAAGAATGAAAATGAAATACAAAAACTGAAAATAAAATGCATTTAGTATGATGCTATCCTATTACGACAAAACCGAAGATGTGAGGTCTCCGTGCATGCAACCTAACCTATTGGACCTACAAACAAGCACAATCTGGATAAGCTAAGTGTTGGTTCCTAGGGTACGAAATAAAATTCAGATTTTGAATATTCGCCTAATGTAACCCAAAGAAATGGCATCAACATTATCTATAAATTCAAAATCTGAAGATGAAAGGATAAACATTAAATTCATAGCATGCAAAGAAAATCTCCTTCTTTCTTGCCCACAAGATGCAAATTTCTGAACACTTCTGCATTAAAAATATGTCATTTTACAATAGCAAAATTTTTGGTTTTCCCGAACCAGTCCGTGGAAGGAAAAACGACTCAAACAGGCCCAGAATGGCATTATCGCCTTCAAGTCTGCAACTCTGCTCACCAGGATTTCCAATCCATGTCCATGAAGAAGAAAAACCAGTCCAATGTGGAAGAAAATATCCAGAGAAACCCAATGCTAAGGCCTTGCCTTCATTACTGCAATCTTCTCTGAATAGTTCCGCCTCCCCCTTCTAGCCTCTTTGAATGGCATATTTAAACTTTACGAAAGAATTGTTTCTCCTTCCATGACGGTTCATTTCATTTTCTGATGGCTATTCGTTTCACCTTCCCTGACGGTTCGTTTCACCTTCCCTGCATGCGTGTGCTTCGGTTTCCATTTTGTGGCCCTTTGCTGCATTTTCTCCACATAGGCTTGCGTCCGTTTCCCTCTGTGTGTAATGACCATCTTAAATGATCATGTAACACTTTGTCTTATTCATTAGATTTTGTCCTTATGTCCACGTTGATGCAGGTCCGTTACCTTGGCGAAACTGTAACATGTCGCGATATCGTGACACTTTTTCATCCTTTGCTTGTTTGCCCATTTTGAATCGCAAAAATGCAACATGTCACGATATCGCGACACTTTTCCTGTACGGTCGCGAAAATGCAACATGTCACGATATCGCGACACTTTTTCCTATACGATCGCGAAAATGCAACATGTCGCGATATCGCGACACTTTTTCCTATACGGTTGCAAAAATGCAACATGTCGTGATATCACGACACTTTTTCATTTTTAGCCACGATGGAGCAACATGTCGCGATATCGTGACACTTTTTCATTTTCTGTCGCGATGGAGCAACATGTCGTGATATCGCGACACTTTTCATTTTTTCCGCGATGGAGCAACATGTCGCGATATCGCGACACTTTTTCATTTTTGGACGCGATGGAGCAACATGTCGCGATATCGTGACACTTTTTCATTTTTTGCCGTGATGGAGCAACATGTCGCGATATCACGACACTTTTTCATTTTTCTGCCGTGATGGAGCAACATGTCGCGATATCGCGACACTTTTTCATTTTTTGCCGTGATGGAGCAACATGTCGTGATATCGCGACACTTTTTCATTTTTGGCCGCGATGGAGCAACATGTCGCGATATCGCGACACTTTTTCATTTTTTGCCGCGATGGAGCAACATGTCGCGATATCGCGACACTTTTTCTCTTTTGTGATATTTTGCTTTTTTCCTTGATCTTTAGCCTATGGGCCCCTTCGGCCTTCTTGGAACACATGCAAAAAATGTGGGTCCCCAATTTTGGGGTACGTTGTGGATCAGCCACAAAAATGGGTAAAACTTCCCTACCACGTTTAATTCCCAAAAGCTAGATCTACAAGAGAGAAAGCCTTTGGGATGAACTAAGGGGGTATGTTGTTCTCTACACTCAGTGCTATGGGGAAGGTTTCACCAAGAATGGTTTAAGGACTCATTCCAAGTCCTCTGGTTTTCAATAATGTTTGATATATCAGATTCAAGACAAACACCTATATTTGGCCTTTCTATATCTATGCTATGAAATATAAATGACAATGCAGATATACAGAATGTAGGAATACAAGGGCTCACCCTACAATGATTCTTTCTTTGAATTTTTCTCTAACCCTAGGGTTTTAAAAGATAATTTTAAGCAAATTATCAAGAAGAAATGCACAAATAGAATTAACCCCAAATGCACACTATATGCTATTTATTTTATAAATACCTAGAAATTAATGAGATATATTTCTATAAAATCAGATCTAGGGTTTATAATAGAAATATAAAATATAAAACAAATAGACTAAAGAATAATTAGAACACTTATCTTATCTGATGATTTAACCTTGCTTTTATCCCTTTATCCAATGTTATCAATAAGTCATCTTCTTGCAAGATAACTTGGTGAACACTTGAAAAATATGATGAGCGTTAGGGTGCTTACTTATACAGTTGTATAACAATGCTTGGGGGTGCAACAGTAAAGCCCCATAGGTCCTTTTAGCTGAGCTTTAATAATTTAAAATAGAAATTGACCTTTGGAAGAAAACAAACATAATACAATACAACAAAATAAGATGTTAAAACCACATAACAAAATGACTATCAAGATCTAAATACAACCTAGAATGTAGTGGTAAAGTATAGGATAGAATATTGCCCACATATTTAGCTCAGGTAATATTGTACCCTATAATAGGTAAGAGTAATTGAAGAACATAAGCTTATACTAAGATGGGGGTGAATAGTATAAGATAAAACATTTTACTTTTCTTTCCAAAGCAATATCATCCAATATTATAAATTGTAATAATGAAAAAATGCATAGATCATCACACATAAGAGATATAGATTTAATGTGGTTCACCCAATTTGGGTTACATCCATGGAGAAAATATTTCTTATAAAATTTCTCAACAAATGTTTGGAAACCATTTCCCTATTATAATGTTTATGGACCTCTATCCACAGAAGACACCAATCCCCTTTACTCTGGTTCGTGGACCTCTATCCATAGGAGACACCAATCCCATCTACTCTAGTTCATGGACCTCTATACATAGAAGAATTTAATCCCATTTGCTCTAGTTCATAGACCTCTATCCACAGGATACCTCAATTCCTTTTACTATGGTTCATGGACCTCTATCCATAGGAGACCTTAATCCCCTCTGCTCTAATCAGCTCTAAGCCTTTTTACAAGGCTTGCTTAAATTTGATCTAAAACCTACTCTCAACTTTGCTCAAATATGCTCCAAGCCTACACACAAGGCTTTCTCAAATCCACTTCAAAAATTGCTCTCAACTCTGCTCAAATCTTCTCCAAGCCTAAAGCATACAACAAATAGCCTAAAGACTAATTAGAACACTTAGATTATTTGATAATTTAACCTTGCTTTTATCCCTTTATCCAATGAAATAAATAAGTTATCTTCCTACAATATAACTTGATAAACACTTGAAAAATATGATTAATATTAGGATGCTTGCTTAGAAAATTGTATAGTAGTGCTTGGGGGTGAACCATTCAAGCCCCCTACGTTCTTTTAGCTGACCTTTGATAAATAAAAATAGAAATTGACCTTTGGAATAAAATAAACATAATACAATACAATAGAATAAGATGTTAAAACCATAGAATAAAATGACTATAAAGCTCTAAATACAACCTAGAATGTAGTGGTGAAGTCTAGGATAGTAGATTGCCCCCATATTTAGCTCAGGTAAGATCGTACCCTGTAATAGGTAAGAAAAATTGAATAACACAAGCTTATACTGAGAGGGGGGTGAATAGTATAAGATAAAATGTTTTACTTTTCTTTCCAAAGTAATATAATCCAATATTATAAATTGCAATAATGAAATAATGCACAGATCATCACACACATAGGAGACACAGATTTAACATGGTTAAACCAATGTGGGATACATCCATGGAGAAAATATTTCTTATAAATTTTCTCAATAAATTATTTGGGAACCAATTCCCTATTACAATGTTTATGGATATCTATCTACATGAGACACCAATACCCTTTACTATGGTTCATGGACCTCTATTCGTAGGAGACACTAATCTCCTCTACTCTGGTTCGTGGACCTCTGTCCATAGGATACTTTAATCCCCTTTACTCTAGTTCATGGACCTCTATCCATAGGAGACATCAATCCCCTCTATTTTTTTTCATGTACCTCTATCCATAGGAAACCTCAATCCCATATGCTCTAATATACTCTAAGCCTTTATACAAGGCTTGCTCAATTTTCCTCTAAAACCTGCTCTCAACTCTACTCAAATATGATATAAGACTACACACAAAGATTTATCAAATCTACTTCTAAACCTACTCTCAAATCTACTCAAATCTTCTCCAAGCCTAAAACATACAACAAATAGCCTAAAGACTAATTATAACACTTAGCTTATCTGATGATTTAACCTTACTTTTATCCCTTTATCCAATGCTATCAATAAGTCATCTTCCTGCAATATAACTTGATAAACACTTGAAAAATATGATTAGCATTAGGGTGCTTGCTTAGACAATTGTATAACAATATTTGGGGGTGCAAAAATCAAGCCCCCTAGGTCATTTTAGTTGACCTTTGATAAATAAAAACAAAATTTGACCTTTAGAAGAAAAAAACATAATACAATACAATATAATAAGATGCTAAAATACAATATAGAATGTAGTGGTGAAGTATAGGATAGCATATTGCCCAAATATTTAACTTAGGTAATACCGTACCCTATAATAGACAAGCACAATTGAAGAACACAAACTTATATTAAGAGGGGGGTGAATAGTATAAGATAAAACTTTTATACTTTTATTTCCAAAGCAATCATCCAATATTATAAATTGCAATAATGAAACAATGCACAGATCATCATAAACATAAGAGACACATATTTAACATGGTTCACCCAACATGGGATACATCCATGGAGAAAATATTTCTTATAAATTTTCTCAATAAATTATTTGGGAACCAATTTCCGTATACAATGTTTATGGACCTCTATCCACAGGATACACAAATACCCTTTACTCTGGTTCATGGACCTCTATCCATAGGAGACACTAATCCCCTCTAATCTGGTTCATAGACCTCTATCCACATGATACTTTAATCCCCCTTGCTCTAGTTCATGGACCTCTATCCACAAGAGACCTCAATCCCCTCTACTTTTTTTCATGGACCTCTATCCATAGGATACCTAAATCCCCTTTGTTGTAATATACTCTAAGAATTTATACAAGGCTTGCTCAAATTTGCTCTAAAACCTTCTCTCAACTCTGCTCAAATATGCTCCAAGCCTACACACAAGGCTTTTTCATATCTACTTCCAAAATTGCTCTCAAATCTCCTCAAATATTCTCCAATCCTAAAGAATACAACAAATATCCTAAATTCTAATTATAACACTTAGCTTATTTTATGATTTAACCTTACTTTATAACTTTATCCAATGCTATCAATAAGTCATCTTCCTGCAATATAACTTGATAAACACTTGAAAAATATGATTACCATTAGGGTTTTTGCTTAGACAATTGTATAGCAATGCTTGGGGGTGCAACAATCAAGCCCCCTAGGTACTTTTAGCTGACCTTTGATAAATAAATAAAAAATTGACCTTTGGAAGAAAAAAAATATAATACAATACAGAAGAATAAAATGCTAAAACCATAGAAAAAAATGGCTATCAAGCTCTAAATACAGCCTATAATTTAGTGGTGAATTCTAGGATACCATATTTCCCCCATATTTATCTTAGGTAAGATCGTACCCTGTAATAGGCAAGCACAATTGAAGAACACAAGCTTATACTGAGAGGAGGAGTGAATAGTATAAGATAAAACTTTTTACATTTCTTTCCAAAGGAATATCATCCAATATTATAAATTGCAATAATGAAACAATGCACATATCATCACACACATAAGATACATAGATTTAACATGGTTCATCCAATGTGGACTACATCCATGGAGAAAATATTTCTTATAAATTTTATCAACAAATTATTTGGGAACCAATTCCCTATTACAATTTTTATGGACCTCTATCCATAGGAGACACCCATCCCCTTTACTCTGGTTCATGGACATTTATCCACAAGATATACCAATCTCCTCTACTATGGTTTGGGGACCTCTATCCATAGAAGACTTCAATCCTCTTTGATCTAGTTCATGGACCTTTATCCACAGGAGACCTCAATCCCATCTAATTTTGGTTTGTGGACCTCTATACAAAGGAGACCTCAATCCCCTCTACTATAATCTACTCTAAACCTTTATACAAGGCTTGCTCAAATTTTCTCTAAAACCTACTCTCAACTCTGCTCAAATATGCTCCAAGCCTACACACAGGGTTTTCTCAAATCTACTTCAAAACCTGCTCTCAACTCTGCTCAAATATTCTCCAAGCCTACACATAAGGCTTGCTCTAATATGCTCCAAGCCTACACACAAGGCTTGCTCTAATATGCTCCAAGACTACACACAAGGATTTCTCACAACTCTGTTCAAATATTATCCAAGCCTACGCACAAGGCTTGCTTAAATATAATCCAAAAATTGCTCTCAAATCTACTCAAATTTAATCCATGTCTACACATAAGGCTTTGTCAAATCTACTTCAAAACCTACTCTCAACACTGCTCAAATATGCTTCAATCCTACACACAAGACTTGCTCAAATATGCTCTAATACTACACAGAAAGCTTGCTTACAACTTTGCTCAAATCTGCTCCAAGCCTACACACATGGCTTGCTCAAATATTTTCCAAAACCTGCTCAAATATTCTCACAAATTTGATCAAATCTACTCACCAAACCTGCTCAAATATGCCCAAATATTGCATACAAACAATGCTCATATCTTTTCCAAATCTTGCATACATATGTTATCAAGTGTTTTATCTATTCTTCAATGTGCTTTCCTCAACTAGAGCAATTCAAACATATTCTACCCAGAATTCTTTTATCTTCATGAACATATATAAAATTATATGCACTAAAAAAATACCCAATATGTTCTTCACATTCACATGTCTCACATTTATTACATTTTAAAGGTAGCTCTAGTCTAGCACTTGATATTTGAACTTCTTATGTACTCCCAAAATCAATCAAGACCAATGCACAATTTTGCTTCACAAATAGTTGCACATATATTTCTAATTTCATTCAATGCAATGCACAACTTTGTTCTAAAACCCTTGATATTTTATTTTCAATTTCAAATTCATGTTTTAAGTTCATACATCTAATAAATCTTATATCTCCCACTTGACACAATCAAAAAATAATATCATACAAAAATATTTCATAACACTTTCATAGCTACGCTCATAAAACACTTGTCTTTGGAATTTATATTACCACACCTTACTCAAAATATTATGCACTTATTATCTTATTCTAAAAAATAGAATCTTCATCAATAAAAACCATAGTGCATTAATAAATTCACACTTTATTTTATTTTATCCTTTTGAAGAAAACTTTCAATCATAATATTTCATCAATAAAAATTTCATTCTTAGGTATAATAAAAAGCACACTTATCTCTTCAAAAACAAATCGTTCGTGCTTCAACTTGAACCCTGGTCTCTCAATCACAACTCTCATTGGTTGTACATGAACCACTTTAGCTACACCACCATATGGAAGGTGTTTCCACACCTTTTAGCTTGAATACGTGGATATGATATTGCACTCCAAAATGTATCCTTGGAGCACTTTGAATTCAAAATATTTCTACACGGTTTCTTCTATATCTCTTATGTGTACAATGGTTTGAATTCTCACACCGTTGCTTCTTCATTATCTTTAGGATTTGGATCTAATATCACATTTAGCTGATGTTCTGACTACCTTGGTTTTTCACATAAATCATTGATTTAGGGTTTCTATTTACCGCATTCAAATCATGCACCTTTGTAACATGCTTTGTCTTTCTACGACAACAAACACTTTCTCATAGCATTAATGAACATGGTGTAAATGAATAAATCAGTATGATACCTTTGTATTTATCACTGTGTAATTCTCCCAAGTTCAGATCAAATGTAGTCAAGGATTTTACTCCATAGCATTGATGATATGTCTTCACTGCCACCACTATTTTCTTTACACTCTATGCACTCCAACTATGCCACAGACCTCCCTTTTATTCCTCTTGGAAATTCCAACCTATGTGGGTAATTCGATACCTCTTCCTCTTCTTTTATGCTAGTTACAAAAGTATTCTTAGCTTGATTTTACTCTAGCAAAGCTTCTACCCAATACACACTGCAACACACTTCCTTGAAAACACTTAATCTCCCTAAATGAAAGGCACATATTTCATACACAAAAAATGCTTCCACTCAAATGCAAAACACACTCTTTCAAATGTAAGCACTCAAGTAATTGGTAAACTCATGGCACTCAATGAACATAAGCCTCATTGCACTTAAATGAAATTATGTCTCATTGCACTCAAATAAAAGGATGTCTCACTGCACTCAATGAAAGGAAGTTTCACTACACTCAAATGAAAGGCAGTCTCACCACACTCAAATGAAAGGATGTCTCACTACACTCAATAAAAGAAAGCCTCATTGCATTCAAATGAAAGGAAGTCTCACTGCACTCAAATGAAAGGAAGTCTCATTGCACTCAATGAAAGCACACATTGGATCTCACTATATCTTTCAAATGAAGATAAAGCATGCAAACGAAATATCTTATTCTTCCTCCGAAGGCAATTGTGAAGGCGCTCACAAAAAATCATGCATCCAATAAAGTTACAACCATATATAAATTCAAAAATAAAATTTTGAATCTTAAAAATAATCTCATACTTGAATATGTTTCTACCTTTGACATCAATGACAACTTACAATTCCAACATTTGACATCAATGAAAACTTAATATTTCTAACAATCTCCCTCTTTGTCATTGATAGCAACCCTACAAATAATATTTTATTTTACTACAACAGGTTTCAAATACGCTCCCCCTAACAAGTTTCTTCACCTTACTAAATTCTCCCCCTTCGACATCAATTACAAAGGGCTCCTTCAGACTAAAAATAAAAATCATAGCATAACCCCCTCACCACATCCTTTTCTTGAGGAGAATAATTATGGAAAGAGAGTGAAAATCCTAAATTACCATGCTCATATTCTTGTTTTATTTTATTTCTCCAAACTTTTGAAGGCATACCTCTTTGAACATTTTAAATTTCCTCCTTCTTGCTTGTCTTCGGAAATTCAAGAAACACTATTCTACACCATTTTTCTTTATGGCCAATATTATTGCAATTGAAACACATGATACTGTAGTCCTTGGAAAGTTCAAGTGACTTGAAATTTCTTTTGGTGAAGCCATAATCATTATTATCATGAACCCTACAATGTGCAACATTATGACCAAAATTATTTCAATTGAAGCATGTGATGTTGTAGTCCTTGAAAGGTGCATATGACTTGAAATTTCTCTTGGTGAAGCCATAATAATTTTTATCATGAAACCTGCAACATATAGCTTTATAACCAAAATTATTGCATGAGAAACACTAATCTTGGAAGAAATATTCATCTTACCTTGATATCATGGTTATTTCTTTGCTTTTTTGTGATGGTCCCTATTCCTTGATGATTCTTTGTTTGCTTCATCTTTGATACTATCACCTCTCAACACATCAGCATAGGTCTTAGGCTCTTCTTCAATTCCTTTTGAGCTTGAATCATCTTTTTTTTTCTCTTGATCTTCTTCAAAACCAATTCCTAATTTTATAAATGGAGATCTTTGTGCTTTGATAATATCATTCAATATTTTTGTGCTTTTCTCAAACTTGATATTTTGTTGTAGATTTTTAACTTTATTATTTAGAGAAACAACATTATGTTCTATTATTTCCCACTCTAGCTTTTTTACCTTTAATTTCTCATCCATACCTTATTCAACCTTCCTTGCCTCTTCAACTTTAATTTTTAAATCGGTGAGATTTTGTAGAAGCTTTGCCCTTGTTTTCTCATCCTCTTGTACTTGAGCCTTCAATATTAAGTTCTCCCTTTTTAACTCTTCAATATCAAGTTCCTCTTCCATATCAATTGTGGCTTCCTATTCCTTTTCTAAATATATCTATTTTTCTTGGTCTTTAACTACAAGATCATCTTCTTTCTCTTCTTCTTTGTCTTTGAAAACAGGAGCACTTTCATTCTCTTTTATGGTAGAAATTAGGATTTCTTATTTTTCACTATATGAGAGGCTTTCATCACTGCTAATAGAATAACTGCTTGCTTCTTCAACATAAAATCTCTTCTTGTGTCTTTGAAATATATAATTCTCATGCTTGTCTTGATCATACCTATTTTTATTTTCATGATAGAATTTCCTTTCCTTCATTTTATTGTATTCATTTTCTTCTTCACTACTACTATTTTTAGCTTATGGATAATTAACTACATAGTGACCAAGGTTACCCTAGTTAAAATATTTGTGTTTTCTTATATCCTTCTTATTTCTTCTTACAAATTCATCTACTTCATTTCTACTACTTCCATCTTGTGGAAAATAAGTTGCATAGGGACCAAGATTACCATATTTAACACATGGGTTTTCATTTGTTGATTTCAATCATAGGAGCAACTTTTATCACTTCAGTGTCCATGTGTGTTCTTATAATATATTCCTTCAAGTTTTTAGGCTTTCATGAAGGAACCCACTCTGATACAAATTGAAGAACACAAGCTTATACTAAGAGGAGGGGGTTAATAATATAATATTAAACTTTCTACTTTTATTTCCATATAAATATCATACAATATTATCAATTGCAATAATGAAACAATGCATAGATCATCACACACATAGGAGACACAAATTTAATGTGGTTCACCCAATGTGGGCTATGTCCAAGGAGAAATTATTTATTATAAATTTTCTCAAAAAATTCTTTGGGAACCAATTCCCTATTACAATGTTTGTGGACCTCTATCCATAGAAGAAACCAATCCCCTTTGATTTGGTTCATGGAACTCTATCCACATGAGATACGAATCCCATTTTCTCTAGTTTGTGGACCTCTATCCATGGGAGACCTCAATCCCCTTTGCTATAGTTCATGGAACTCTATACACAGGAGACTTCAATCCCATATACTCTGGTTCATGGACCTCTATCCATAGGATACTTCAATACCCTCTACTCTAATCTACTCCAAGCCTTTACATAAGGCTTGCTCAAATCTACTCCAAAACCTGCTCTTAAATGTGCTCAAATCTACTCCAAAACCTGCTCTTAAATGTGCTCAAATCTACTTCAAGCATACACACAAGGCTTACTCAAATATATTTCAAAATATGCTATCAACTCTACTCAAATCTTCTCCAAGCCTACACACAAGCCTTTCTAAAATTTGATCCAAGTATACACACAAGGATTGCTCACAACTATACTTAAATCTGCTCCAAGCCTACACACAAGTCTTGCTCAAATCTACTCCAAAAATTTCTCTCAACTCTACTCAAATATGCTCCAAGCCTACACACAAGGCTTGCTCAAATATGCTTCAAAACCTGCTCTCTATTCTACCCAAATTTACTATAAGCCTACACACAAGGCTTGCTCAAATCTACTCCAAGCCTACACACAAGGCTTGCTCACAAATATACTTAATTTTTTACCAAGCCTACACACAATTCTTACCCAAAGTTTGTTCCAAAACCTACTCAAATATGCTCACAACTCTGCTCAAATTTGCTTACCAAACTTGCTCAAATATTCCCAAATCTTGCATACATATGTTATCAAGTGTTTTATTGATTATTCAATGTGCTTTCCTCAACTAGAGCAATTCATATTCTACCCATAATTATTTTAACTTCATGAACATATATAAAATGATATATGCTAAACAAATACCCAATATGTTATTCACATCTACATTTCTCACATTTACTACATTTTAATGTTAGCTCTATTCTAGCACTTAATAGTTGAGCTTATTATGTACTCCCAAAACCAATCAAGACCAATGCTCAATTTTTCTTCACAAACCCTTGCACATATATTTCCAATTTCATTCAAATCAATGCACAACTTTGTTCCCAAACCCTTGCTATTTTAATTCTAATTTCAAATTAATATTTTAAGTTCATACATCTAATAACTCTTATATCTCCCACTTGACACAATCAAAAAATCATATAATCCATAGATATTTCATAACACTTTCATAGCTGCCCTCATAAAACACTTGTCTTTGGAATTTCTATTGCCACACCTTGCTTAAAATATTATGCACTTATTATCTTGTTCTAACAAAAAGAAATTTTATTCTTAAAAATCATAGTGCACTAATAAATTCACACTTTCTTTTGTTTTTTCCTTTTGAAGAAAAATTTCAATCATAATATTTCATCAATAAAAATTTCATTCTCAAGTATAATCAAAAGCACACTTATCTCTTCAAAATATTTTCCTTGGAACTTCAACTTGAACCTAGGTCTATCACTCACAACTCTCATTTGTTGTCCATGAACCACTCTAGCTACACCACAAAATGTAAGGTGGTTCCACACATTTCATCTTGAAGACGTGGACATGATATTGCACTCCAAAATGTATCCTTGGTGCATTTCAAATTCAAAATATTTATACACAGTTTCTTCTATATTTCTCACACATATGACATTTTGGATTCTTACACTACTGCCTCTTCATTATTTTTTTTATTTTGCTCTAATATCACACACAATTGATATTCCCACTACCTTGGTTTTCATACAAATCATTGATTTATAATTTCTATTTACCGCATTCATATCCTGCACCTTTGTAACATGCTTTGTCTTTCTACAAGTGCAAACACTTCCTCACAAAATTAATGAACATGGTGCAAATGAATAAATTAGCATGATACCTTTGTATTTATCACTATGCAATTCTCCCAAGCTCATATCAAACGTAGTCAAGTATTTTACTCCACAACATTGATGATATGTCTTCACTACCACCATTATTTCCTTTACATTGTGTGCACTCAAACTATGTCACAGACCTCTCTTTTCTTCCTCTTGTAAATGCCAACCTATGTGGGTAATTTTATGCCTCTTCCTCTTCTTTTATGTTGGTTACAAAAAGGTTCTTAGCTTGATTTTAATCTAGAAAAGATTCTTCCTAATGCATACTACAACACACTTATTTAAAAGCACTCACTTTCCATAAATAAAAGTCACACCTTTTGCAAAAGAACACTACTTCCACTTAGATGAAAAGTACACTCCTTCAAATGCAAGCACTTAAGCAATCAACACGCTCATGGAACTCAACAAATGGAAGCCTCATTGCACTCAAACAAAATAATGTCTCACCGCACTCAAACAAAAAGATGTTTCACTGCATTCAATGAAAGGAAGTCTCATTACACTCAATTGAAAGGTATTCTCAGTGCACTCAAATGAAATTATGTCTCACTACACTAAATGAAAGGAAGTCTCACTACACTCAAATGAAATGAAGTCTCACTACACTCAAATGAAAGCATGTCTTACTTCACTTAATAAAAGCACACTTTGGAGCTCACTCTCTCTTTTGAATGAATATAAAGCATACAAATGAAATATCCTCATCTTTATCCAAATGCAATTGTGAAGGTTCTCACAAAAACTCACACAACCAATAAATTTAGAACCATATATATTCAAAAATAAATTTTTGAATATTACACATAAATTCGACCCTTCTATTATTTTAATTAAATTTAAATATTTTTTATTTAAATATATCCCACCTTTAAAACCTTACCTTAATTTTTAAATATTTAATTTAAATATCAAAGTATACACCACCAATTGATATTTGAAATGTGTTTCACCATTTTAATTTTTCAATCACCATAATATTGTCAATTCATAATCTCATCCTTGAATATTCTTCTACATTTGACATCAATGAAAACTTACAATTCCAACCTTTGATATCAATGACAACTTAATATTTCTAACACAAATAACGCATAGGTGAAATCACACCCCGTAGAGACTCGGACATGATTTTTCTTAAGTGAGACAAAACATCTAAAAAAAAGTGAGATGATTAATTCTAATTGTAGCGAATGTAAATAAAAATGCAGTAGAGCATTTTCACCTGAGAGAGAGTGAGGAAACAAGAAAAAGAGTTTGAGACCTCCCAGATAGTTTATCTCTCCTTAGGGATTCAACACCAATCCACCATGAGCGAGCAAGAAAAATCAATAAGTCAATGTAGCAGAAAACCAATTAAACTTCACACTCAAAAGTTAACTTGCTTACAAATGAAGAAGGATGCAGACAAAAATAAGAATACTTTATGACAAATCAAATGCTAGTGTGTGATAAATCTAAATTATTTAGTGTGTAGCCGTGTGTGAAAAGTGAATTCAAACCCTCTTTATATAGTATATTTGAAGTCGAGAAAGGTGGAAAAAACAGGGAAGGCTGACGTAAAACATGGAAAATCCATAAAATTAGGGTTTCCTTACAAGAAATTCTAAAAATACATAATCATACCCTATCAAGACCGACCATGATTTTGCCTATGTGAAGTCACATATTGTTAATTCCAACTACAATTTTACCTATGTGAAGTCATGCCCCATCAAGGGTGAGAGTGATTTCACATAAAGAGGGAAAAAAGGTTAAAAAGGGGGGAGAAACCTTACCCTTGCCTTAGGCAAGTCCAAGGGGTCTCCCAAAGGGCTGAGGGAATATTGCCCACTAAAGTAGATAAATTTTCTGTGTCTACATTTTACCCCCTATTTGATTCATTTATGGCCTAATAAATGTGTCAAAGAAAATATGTAAACACTCACAAACAAAAAGCAACAAGAAAAAATGGTGTGGTTGGTTTAGAAGAAAAGGATGGTGTAAAAATAGTTTTATTTTGAACACTTTCATGTTTTGCACGTAAATCAAGGCTTTAGGGATATTAATACCTCTAAAGCTAGGGTACCCCCTTGAGTTTTATGAGGAACACATTCCTCATGAAAAATTAAGAAGATATACTCGAAAGAAGAAGAAGAAGAAGAAGAAGTGAAAAGGAAACAAACAAGAAAGAAAAGAAAAGTGTGCAAAAATAGGGATAAAAGTAAAAAAGGAGGTAAAACCCTAATTCATTTTTACCATGCAATAAAGAAGAAAGGAGCTCTAGGGAAAAAGAGGATATCCATACTATCGGTGCACCGTTCAGTGATTGTGAGAGGTGAGGTTGGCATGGAAGTGGAGCGGGCATAGGTAGGGTCGAAAACTACACTTGCATTTTGATTATTTTCAATGTTTTATGTATTTTTATGTGGTTTTCTAGCAAAATTGATGGTTTTGCCACATATGACTTGGGCACAATTTTGTGGCCTAACCACAATTTTGCCTTGGGTAGCAATAGCAAAATCGTGCTAGGCGACAAGGGCCATGTACGATTTTGTAAAATTGTGCCTCATGAAAGTGGGGCATGACTTCGCCTTAGGTCCTGGAAAACCAGGCACGATTTCACCAAAGGAAAAAAACAAAATAAAAAAAGAAGAAACCAAAAAAGAAACAAGAAAATTGAGAAAGAAGCAAGCAAGTTAAAGTTTGAAAATGCAAAATTTGAACTTAGAAACAAAATTACAAATTTTTAATTTAAATATAATTTTTTAATTAATTTATTTATTTAGAGTTAATTTTTGATTAATTTAACCGGTGAAATTTTTATTTTTGTTGTTATTGTTGTTGTTATTGAGTAGGATCCCTAGAGGTGGATCTAGAGGCACTCAGATAGGCAGAGAGAGACATACTAGAGGTGGTGGGGCTAGACCACATAGTGAGGCTACCTTTAGTAGAGGTATATAGGGCTCTTTTGAGAGTGCTAGTGGAGAGATGGTACCCAGAGTCATCCACCTTTTGGTTACCCATAGGAGAGATGACCATCACACTAGAGGATGTGTGGCACATATTGTGCATACCTATAAGAGGGGTGATAGTTTATATAGCATGAGGGAGGTCAGTGACTTTGCAATTATTTTTAGGAGGCTAGACCCACCAGGTGCGAGAGCGCACCATAGTTGTGGATAACTTGGTGGGGTGATATGGGGTGTATCCATTGATGATCATGGTTTTTGGGATGGTGGTAGGATAGTTGATGTGTCATACTAGTAGGTGATATCTACCATGGATGAGGATGGGTGTAGTGGCATACATGCAACACTAGGGAGTTTGGTTCATATGGGGTTCATATGTGCTAGTCTGCTTGTACACGATATTGTACAATATTGTGTACAGGCAGTATACATGGATAGTGTTCATGAATTACTCTAGGTCTGGAGCTAGGAGCACATAGCAGTGTGGAGATCAAATGTACTACTAGGTCCATTGCATAGCCTAGATTGGCCAACAACATATAGATTTTCTAGATCCTTAGAGTGGGTCACGAGGACCTATGTTGGGCACCTACCACTAGTGAGGTGGGTCATAGATGAGCTAAGAGAGACTAAAATTATATGATGATCCTAGTTTCTATATCTAGGATGGGTTGATGATAGAATAAAGCTAGTGAGGGTTAGGAGGACCATATGGCTTACTATAGAGAGAGGAGTCAAAGATATTCAAGTTTGACCAAGTCTTGAGGTAGTTAAGGATCTTACGATGAATATTGGACCTAGGGAATTACTAGTATTGGAGGTCTATCGAGACTCAGTAGGGGTGGAAGGCAGGCTTGATTTGGCTAGGTGGGTAGAGGAGGAATTGGATGATATTTCTTACATGGATCCTAGGGAGGACAACATAGGATGATATTTAGCTATAGGAGATGGTATAGAGGATGATATAGAGGTGCTAGGTGATGGACCTAGGTATGCAATGAGCTTTTTAGGAGGTAGATCATAGAGCCATAAATATGGAACAAAGGGCTTAGTAGCTCTAAGTCATAGGTAGGCTCAAGTTTAGATTATGCTAGTGATGGAGGACACTAACATTACCGAGACCAGAGAGGTAGGGGTATGTAGAGTTGCCCCCATAGAGGTCAAGATACTACCAAGTGGAGGATCGATAGAGACCTCCACATCATTATTAGTCAACCAAGGCTAGGTCTTAAGATGAGGGGATTCAAGGGAGGAGAAAAAGATACTATGAACATAGGTGGTGACTCTATAGAGACATGTGGACCTAATCTAAGAGGATAGGTCCAAGAGGACCAAGATAATACGAAACTAATTGAGTATCATATAGATGGAGAAGTATGTAGATCAAGCAGAGGTCACTCACATTCAAGGGGAGTTGAGCCATTTGGAAATAGAGTGCAAGAGGGCTTGGGTAGAGGGGAAGACTATTATTAGGAGAAGCCAAGCTAGCAACGAGGTCTACCTTCTATAGGTGAAGCTATAAATGGTAGGGGAGAGGTTGGAGGTGGCCATTTATTGGGTTATATTTATTAGACCATGTACTTCCAAGTGGTACCAATGGGATAGAGAGTGACACTCCATTTATCCCTCCAGTCAGCTAGTAGGTCATGATATTAATCATAGACATTCTTAGATTCACCATCCATGGATATCTAGTTTCCTAGACCACCTAATCCTCTAGGTAGAGTGGAGGAGATAGGATCTCAAAGCTAAGGTAGGGATCAAGATGGCATGCTAGTTCTTATTGTAGTATGCATCCTTAGGGATTGGTTAAGTGTACCAAGATTGGACTATGGTACACCAAACAAACATTGATGTATATTTCTTTTCTCATCGAGTAATACTTAGTTGCTTCTTTATATTTTGTGTGATTGTGTGCATGTGATTTTATTTAACTATATGTTCTTTAATTTTAATATTTTATGTATGCAATATATCTTAATGCAAGACTATATGAAATGCATGGATGGAATGGATAGAAAGAAGAAAGAAAATACAAGAGAAAACAAGAAAGAAAACCAACAAAGAGAAGAAGAAGAGAGAGAAGAAGAAGATAAATAAGAAGAAGATCCAAATGTCAAACATTTAAAATAGAGGATAGGTGAAACATAGTATCAAAATTATCATAGGTTGCAAGGTACCAATGTGATTAAATACTATGAATCGTATTAGAAAATAGGAAGCTTAACACACTATGGGTGTAGTACTCACCGTAAAGGATGAGGTGTTGGAGTCTAACCCGCTATGGATGGTTTATCGCTAATTGACTATTGTGAGGCGATTTTTCACTAGGATGTATGCCTAGGCCTGCTAAAAATGGCCAAGGAACTTATCCTATAATGGGATGTTGAGCCCACTGATTCAAAAGGGATTATAACCTAATAGAAGATAATATTCGATAAGACACCTACTAGGATGTATAATTATCCCATGTAGAATATAATATATAAGGATAAAATATATTAAGTGAGTGTTATCCCTAATAGGCATTTTAAAAACAATATGGTGAGTGTGTTCAAATGTGCAAAGAAGACAACTTTAAAAAAGAAAAATAAATAAAGCCTACGTATCTCCTTGTCAAAAGCAAAGTAAGAAAAATAATAAAAATAAGGCAATGGAAAAGCGACAAGGAGATATTAACAAAACAAGTATCCTTGATCTAAGACATACTCTCAATACTTCCAAGACCATGTAAAATAGAACTTTGAAAAAATAGAGAGAAACAAGAAATAAGAATAAGAAACCTTAGGTGGGGATATTACTAGGTATCATAACCCTAGAGAGAGTGCAATGCATATGAGCTATGATATAACTAGATATTATCACATTCTATTGTTGCAAGATACTCAAAATCTATATGATCAAGCAATCATGAATAAGCAACCATGTAAAATATGGCATTTAAATGTGTAAGTTGTGTTAAATGTTAGGCAAGCAATGCAAAAGGATGGCAAGCAACAATGCAGTATGAAAAAGCAGGTGTATGCAAAAAAAATGCAAATTCATAGCTAAAATATGGCTAATTGATTTGATGCAATTTTTATTTATTTTTGTTATTTTTATTATTATATTAATTAATTAATTAATTAATTTAAACAAGTAGAATGAAAGTCGACACAAAATCTAAGTGTGCCATATTTCTTGGGACAAAAAACAAATGTACCATGAACTGTTTCCTCATAGAAATCTACAAAAATTAAGTCATCTCGATGATGAAAATTAAGGAGAAGCTCCTTCATGGCTTTTTATCTTATAATCATGGTACGATAATCAATACACTTGTGAAAAAAACCATTATTTTTAATATAGAGATAATTATAAGATAACAAAGAAGGATATACTTCTAAAATAGAAGACTTAGTTTTAAAGTACATAGAATCAATCATATTGCAAAACAAGATCTCAAAATAATAAGGGGGACCATCATCCTCATCATCCACTCTTGACTTTTGATAATCCATATATCTGGCATAAGTCATAAGATGATCATCATTTTCAAATGGTAAAGGTTGGTATTTACTAGGTATAAAATCTATGCCATATCTCCCAAGCTAGATCTCAAAATTCAAAGGCTCTTGAATGCCCTTCTGTTGTAGCACCAAACCTATACCTATATATCCCATATTATATAGGATCTATTTAGGAAGTGAGTAGTCATTATAAAGGTAAAAATGAGAAAAATAATGCTCAATAGGAGAGGGGTTTCTACCATGCATATTTTCTTGAAAGGTAGTTCCTATGAAGACAAAGGTACACGTGCCAATGTGTACAATATCACCTTTCTTATGGGTAAACCCATGGTTCTTGGTGATAGTGGTAGCTTGGCTAGATTTAGAAGAGGTGATTGAAGAAACTGATTATCATGATCTTGAGATGAGATATTTGTTCATGACACAAACTAAGGCAAAGGGCTCATACGAAAAATGGTCATGATATCGCGACATGTCACGATTTCATGACATGTCGCGATATCATGACCAGTTGAAGACAAATAAAAAATGGACACGTGGACAAGCCACGCGCATGGGAAAAGAGACAACGATTACAGATAAATTTTTTGACAAGGCGACAGCTGCAGGCCATGGGAATTATGGATGAGATAGCGGTTCATAGGAACAGTCTGACCAAAATGGTGGTTGTAGGGCAAGGGGGGTCTTTAATGCAAGCTTCCATAGCAGATCGGGGCGGTTGCCCATTGATGGAAGAAAATTTGAAAACTTGGCAGAGGAAGCGAACTGTCATATTTTGTTTCATGAATTCGATTAGGTGGGGGCATTAATTTCCTAAAGGGTCGAGACCTCGATAAAAATTGAAAAAATTGTAAGGGAAGGGATGGTGAGTTTGATATTGAGAGGGGGAAGAATTATGTCGGTAGACGGTATTGTAAGACTGGGTTAAGCAATTTACAGAGAAATAATTTCAAGTTGTGTTGTGTGAATATCGGCTTGCCATCAAGTGGTATCAGAGCAGGATCTCCTGAGCATGTAACAGATCACCGGAAGAGAGGTAGTTACACCAGGATCTGTGGAAGAAGTTGTAAGGGAAGAAAGAAAAAAAATATATGCCTCCATGAAGAAACCATGGTGGAGTAAGAAATGTGGTGCCGACAGAAGACTTTCAAGCATTGCAGAGGCAAGTCCAGGCCCTGCAAGAAGAGCTACGTAGAAGGTACGAGCCCGGAAGGGATGAGAGAAGTGAAGACGAAGTTGATGAAGAAGAAGACCAGTTTGAGGAAGAAGAAGAGGTTGTGGATCCTGCACAAGCCAGGTTGTACAAAGCCATCTCTCAGATTGGAAAGCAACCAAAAATGGAGGTTTCTACATATTTTGGAAACCTAAATCCATAAGAGGTGATTGACTAGATAAATGACCTAGAAGAATATTTCGAATATGAGGAGGTTGAAGACCCTAATCGGGTCAGATTTGCTAAGACCAAGTTGAAGGGTCATGCCAGCATCTAGTGGAAGGGAATATAGCTAGAAAGGAACATAAGAGGGAAGGAAAGAATAACAAGATGGGATAGAATGGTGGAAAATCTGAAAAGATAGTTTATTCTGGTAGATTACGAGTTGGATCTGCTAAGAAAAATGCAAAGTTTGAGACAGACAAACAAAAATGTCCAAGAATACATCGAGGAATTTTATAATATCTCTATTAGAACTGGACATTTAGAGGCAAACAAGGAGAAGGTGGCCCGTTATATCAATGGGTTGAGACTCGGTATCCAAGAAGAGTTAAGCCTAGTTCGGGTAAGCACCATTGAAGATGCTTACCAATTTGCCCTAAAGGTGGAAGAAAAGCTGAATAGGTGGTTTGAAGGCAAGCAAAGAGGAAGGGGCCGTGGTGGAAGAACTGGTGGGAGAACCAGTGGAGAAAAATACAAAGATTTGAAGAAGACTGGTGAAGCCAGTAGTAACCAGGATCAAAGGGAAGAGGATATTTATCAGCCCTATGATCATAACAGCTACCCAAGAGGACGGGGTGGATCTGGACGAGGGTTTGGAAGAGGAGTATTTCGTGGGACCTATTTCCACTGTGGTGAAGAAGGACATCGAGCATTCGAGTGTCCAAAACACTGAGAAAGGACGAAGAAGAGGCCTGAGGGTTCAGCCAGAGCTGCTATGGCAGAGGAAGATGCTGGATCTGAACATTCTGAAGAAGCAAAGAGAGGGGAAGTAATGATCATAAGGAGAGTCCTGTTGAATGAGGAGAAGGACACAGATCAAAGGAGAATCTTATTCTGCACAAGGTGTAAATGCGCGGGTAAGATTTGCAATATTATTATTGATAATGGTAGCACGGATAACCTGGTTTTAGAAGAAATGGTTACCAAGTTATACTTAGAGAGGAAGAAGCACCTGCATCCATGTTGGGTTGCGTGGTTACAGAAGAACCATAGGGCTTTGGTCAGTGAGCAATGTTTCATTAAATTTAATATTGGGAATTATTGTGACGAGGTCCTGTGCGACATCCTGCCTATGGATGCTTGCCATCTGTTGCTGGGAAGGCCCTGGCAGTTCGATTGGAGTGCAGTGCATGATGACAGTGCCAAAACCTATTCATTGATGAAGAATGGCGTGCGCCATAAGCTAAAACCCATGAAGGAGGTGGATGAAAAGGTGTGTAACAGCTCTAGAATCTGTTTAGTTGAAGGGAGAAAATTTTTGGATAGCTTGAAGCATGAACATTTGTGTTATGCAATAATTCCTAGAATTAGGGAGAAAGAATGCAAAGATAACCCAACAGAAGTCTTAGATCTGTTGGAGGAATTTCTAGATATTGTGTCTGATAATGTGCCTGAGGGATTACCCCCAATAAGGAAAATCAGCCACCATATAGATTTGGTGCCAGGATCAAGCTTGCCAAATAAAGCTGCACACAGAATGATGCCTGTAGAAACTGATGAGTTAAACAGGTAGGTCCAGGAGTTGCTAGAGAAGGGACTGATTTGGGAAAGTTTGAGTCCATGTGCAGTACTTGCAGTGCTAGCGCCAAGAAATATGGAGAGTGGAGAATGTGTATAGATTCATGAGCCATCAACAAGATCACAATAAAATACAGATTTCCATTGCCAATAATGGATGACATAATGGACTGTTTAAGTGGAGCCAAGTACTTCACCGAGATTGATCTCAAGAGTGGTTACCATCAGATCCATATCAGAGAGGGAGATGAGTGGAAGACAGCCTTCAAGACCAGAGAGGGCTTGTATGAGTGGTTGGTCATGCCATTTGGGCTATCCAATGCACCAAGTACCTTCATGCGACTGATGAATGAGGTACTAAAAGAGTTTTTAGGAAAATTTGTCATTGTCTATTTAGATGACATATTAATATTTAGCAGAACCCTAGAGGAACAGTTGATGCATATCATAAGGGTTTTGGAGAAGCTGCGGGAGGAGCAGTTATTAATAAATCTGAAAATGTGTAATTTTGTAAAGAAGGAGTTAGTATACCTGGGATTTGTAATCTCAGCATAAGGTCTGAAAATGGACCCAGAGAAGGTGAGAGCTATCATGGAATGGCCTACCCCGAGAAGCACAATAGAGGTAAGATCATTTCATGGTCTAGCCAACTTTTACAGAAAATTCATTAAAAATTTCGGCAGCATTTGTGCACCCCTCACAGAGACAATGAGAGGGGATAAGAAAGAATTCAAGTGGACCTTAGGGGCTGAAAGGAGCTTTGATGCATTAAATAAAAAGGTCACAGAACAACCTATTTTGGCACTTCCAAACTTTAAAAAAGTATTTTAGGTAGACTGTGATGCTAGTGGTAGTGCAATAGGGGCTGTACTAATTCAGGAAGGCAGGCCTATTACTTATTTTAGTGAGAAGCTAAATGATGCTCAAAAAAATTATTCAGTTTATGACCAGGAATTTTATGCTATAGTTCAGTATCTAAAGAAGTGGAGGCATTATTTGTTGCCAAAAGAGTTTGTTCTATTCACTGATCATCAGGCATTACAGTACATTAACAGCCAAACAAAACTGAATCAAAGGCACTTGAAGTGGGTTGAGTTCCTCCAAAGCTATACCTTTGTGTTGAAGCACAAAAGCAGAAAATAAAACAGAGTTGCAGACACCTTAAGCAGAAGGCAGAATCTGATGATTGAAATGACAGTGAAAGTGGTAGGATTCAAAGAACTGAAGGGTCTTTATCCTGAAGATCCTAATTTTGCAGAAGCCTAGACGACTTGCTTGGCACCTGTTACTGTGGACAGGACAAAATGGTTGGATTTTCTAATCCAAGATGGAATGTTATTCAGGGGAAGTAAATTATGCATTCCAAGGAGTTCCATGCGGGAGAACTTAATCAAGGAAAAGCACAACGGGGAATTGGCTGGATACTTTGGTCGGGATAAGACCATTGCCCTGGTGAATGAAAATTACTACTGGCCGCAACTTCAGCAAGATGTGAAGAAGTTTGTGCAAAGTTGTAGAATATGCCAAATGGCAAAGGGCGAAAGACAGAACACTGGATTATATCAGCCGTTACCTATACCTGAGAGGCCATGGGAGGACGTCAGCATGGATTTCATCCTTGGATTGCCAAGAACACAGAGGGGAAATGACTCTGTATTTGTAGTGGTTGACAGATTTTCCAAGATGGCACATTTTATTCCCTACTAGAAGACAAGTGACGCGATTCACATTGTAGGGTTGTTTTTCAAAGAAGTGGTACGACTTCACGGTCTACCAAAGAGCATTGTTTCTGACAGAGATACAAAGTTTGTTGGTTATTTTTGGAGAACCTTGTGCAATAAGTTAAAGACAGATCTAAAATTCAGTTCTACGTACCACCCGCAGACTGATGGACAGATAGATGTGGTAAATAGAAGTTTGGGTAATTTATTGAGATGCTTGATAATAGACAAACCCAAGGGATGGTATTTAGTTTTCTCGTAGGTGGAATTTGCATACAACAGTTCAGTCAATAAGAGCACAAATAAATCTCCATTCCAGATCATATATGGAAACAACCAAAGAAATGTGTTTGAACTAAGAAAGTTGGATAAAGAAGAAAGGCACGGTGCCAAGGCAGAAGAATTTGCAGAACATATGAAAAGTTTGCATGAAGAAGTAAGAAAATAAATTATAAAAATGAATACTCAATACAAGACAAGAGTAGACCAAAAGCGGCAGTTCAAATAATTTGAAGTGGGAGATGAATTCATTGTCCATCTCAAAAAAGAAAGATTTCCTGCAAAAACTTATAACAAATTAAAGATGAAGAACTTTGGGCCATGCAGAATACTGGAAAAACAGGAGTCAAGCAATGCATATGAAGTGGAATTTTCGAGTTGGCTTGACATTTCACCTGTGTTTAACATTTTAGATTTAGTGGAATACCATGAGGGAGAGAGTACGAAGGCACCAAGCACAAAGTTTCGGAAAATTCCAGCATCTACTCCAACCACAGACGAGGTCGAGGAAATATTAGATGCTCGTGAAGGCAGAAGCACAAGGAACAAATAGTACTCAGAATATTTGATAAAGTGGAAGGGCGGACCTGTAGAAGATGCAACTTGGTTGTCAAAAATAGAGGTTGATCGCCTGGGTCTTCCCCTAATAGAACAGAAGTGAGGAGCACTTTTATTTTTACCTCGGGTGTCTGATGTAGGAGCATCCAACGATAGCAAGGCAATATTGCATCAACCAAATTTTCTAAGTACTCTGTATTCTGTTTTATTTCTTTTCTTTACCTCAGCAAAGGTTTTGTAGTGAAATCATAGCATCTAAAATAGATTAAGGCAAGTCTAAAGTTTTGTCGTGATATCGTGACGTTTTTGAAAGCTAAGGCACGAAGGGAGTTTTCGTCACGATATCGTGACATTTTTGAAAGCAAGGCACAGAGGGAGTTTTCGTCGTGATATCGCAATGTTTTTGAAAGCAAAGGCATCGAGGGAGTTTTTGTTGTGATATTGCAACGTTTTTGCAAGAAAAGGCATGAAGGGAGTTTTCGTCGCGATATCGTGATGTTTTTGAAAGCAAAGGCACGGAGGGAGTTTTTGTTGTGATATCACGATGTTTTTGAAAGCAAAAGCACGGAGGGAGTTTTCATCATGATATCGCGACATTATTTTGGCAAAGGCGAAGGCGAAAGGAAGACCAAGGCGAAGGCAAAAAAACTATCACGATATCATGACACAAACTGAGGCATAGGGCTCATAGGCAAAATGGTCACGATATCGCGACATGTCATGATTTTGTGACATGTCGCGATATTGCGACCAGTTGAAGACAAATAAAAAATGGACACGTGGACAGGCCACGCACGTGGGAAAAGAAATAGCGGTTGTAGATAAATTTTCTGAAAAGGCGATAGCTATAGGCCATGGGCATTATGGATGAGACAATGGTTCAGAGGAACAGTCTAACCAAAATGGTAGTTGCAGGGCAAGGGGGTATTTAATGCAAGCTTCCATAGCAGATCGGGGTGGTTGCCCATTGATGGAAGAAAATTTGAAAACTTGGCAGAGGAAGCGAACTGTCATATTTTGTTTCATGAATTCGATCAGATGGGGGCATTAATTGCCTAGAGGGTCGAGACCTCGATAAAAACTCAAAAAATTGTAAGGGAAGGGATGGTGATTTTGAGATTGAGAGGGGGAAGAATTATGCCGGTAGACGGTATTGTAAGACTGGGTTAAGCAATTTATAGAGAAATAATTTCAAGTTGTGTTGTGTGAATCTCGGCTTGCCATCATATTGTTGGGTCATACTTTAGGTCTAATTAAATTAGGGTATGTTCCCCCCTAGAGGGAAAATATGATGGATAGTTGCTCCTGATGAACAAGAGAAAAATCCTTAGTTTCCTCCTCATCGTCAGTATTGGCAACATTCCCTTGTTGTTGGTGTTGTGGTCGATGTTGGTTCCATTCTCCCTGGTTCTTAGGAGGTGGTCCTCTTTGCGTAGGATTCTTGTTACTCGAATATCCCTGAGTAAAAGTATTATACCAACATTCATGTAAGTCATGGTCCTTTTTACCATAAATCAAACAACTTTTCTTCGACTTGTTGGGATTTTGGTTACCTTTTCCTTGGTGGAATGACATCGTGCCCATATAATTTATTATCATGCCTTTCTATTATCCATTTTAGTTCTCATGGAGCACTTCCTCTTGTTGTAATAGTTTGACCAATTCTTCAAAATTTGGCTTCTACTTTAAGATATTCAAGGATGTCACAAAGGTGTGATATGACTCTAAGAGTGCTCTTGGGATAATGGGTATAAGGGGCTTATCTTCCATAGCCTCTCCTAGTTCTTGTAGGGAGGCACATAGCATAACTACATGATGAAGAAATGATTCCAATTTTTTTCCACCTTTCAACTTTAGAGTGTGCAACTGTCCTTGAAGATGAAGAATTTGATTCTGGTTCTTGGACTCATACACTTGCTGCAACTTCATCCATACTTCAGTAGAAGTCTTAGCATCCTGAACATGTGGTTGGACATCATCCAAGATACCAAGTAGAAGGATCATATAGGCCTTGTGGTTCCAAGGATAAAATATCTCCTGATCCTTACCAGCTATCTATGCATGTTGCTCAATCCCAGTAACAATCCCCCATAAGCCTTCGAAATCAAGAATTGTTTGAATATTTGTTTTCCAAGCAACATAATTGTCACATTTGAGGACTTGATAATTAGAGAACATAATTTTGGAAGAAGTGATATTGTCATTTCATGAGAAAAAATATATTTTCCTTCACTTTTTTTTTTTAAGTAGATTTATCAATATTAAATTTATTAATTCACAAATAGTAAAGATATAAAGTTATTGATAACTTTATATATTTAAATATAAAGTTACTAATATAAATTTATAATATAAAGTTACTATTTAATATAACTTTATAATATTTAATATATATTTAATATGAAGTGCTTGGGCTTGCACATGTTTTCATTGCACGTATCCCACCGTCGTGCTTGGGGCTTTGTCACACCGTCGAGCAAATATCCACCATCGCCTCTTTATTTTACATGCAACTTAAAGTGCATGAATCACCCTTTATGTTTGCATTAATTTACTTGCATATAGAATAAAGAGTGTATAATAGCGCCTTTGTTACTTTAGAGATATCCAAATATTAAAATTGGATCATGTGGCTTCACTTTTGTTTTAATAATTGCATGAAACCCTAATTCCATGATGTCAATGAAAAGGGAATCCAATGTTTTTTGCAATGGCTAAATCTCCAAAGAATTTTTAGAGAAACACAACACGGTGCATAATTTGTTTGCATTAACCACAAGGATCACATTGTGTTCCTATGGATGTCGAGGGCAGTAAGAGTATTTTTGGTGATCTTCAGGATTTGTGACAAATGCTTTAAAGAAACCTAGGATAATTGATATGGTGTAATTGCATGACAAGAAATTAGCCAAAATGGAGATGATGCAGATATGTCCTCTCTAGATGATGTGTCAAATGTGTGTCACACATGGAACCAAGTGAATAAAGTGATCCTTGGGATCAAGCAAGTTCTTGCTATTTGCAAAAGTTGGTCTCTTGTTCTTTACCCCTAGGAATAGAGGAAGTTTCTCTTCCTTGGCACACCACCACTTGTCAGTCGATCGGACCTTGATGGGTGTCTTCCCTTCATGATATTAAACCCTTATAAATATTAACAATAAATTATAAAATCTATATTTAACCAAATAAATGGGTTGCTTCCTCCATGTTTTCCCATACCATCATGGATTTCATGTTCCACTACAATTTGACTTCAAGCCAAGGTATTTTCCACTTCCTGAGTAGGCTCCATAGTTTTTTTGTTCTAAATAGAATTGAGTTGAGTGAAGCATATTAGAGTGAATTGGGTTACGGTTTTGATAATGGATACCATATTATCGACACATCATGAGCAAGACTGAAATATTTGAGTGATGAGAGTATTATTCTAGGTATGAAGGAGGTCTTGGAAATAATGTTGTTAAAAGTCGGTCTGTTTACTCCCTTGCTTACGCTGTCTCCAAAAACAAAAACAAAAAATTCAATGCTCCTCTTTCCAATATGACAAAACCTGGATGGTACAAATTATCCTTTTGCAAATGTTTTTCTAGGCAATAGAAAAATGGCATTGCACTATCATTTTTTCAACGAACTCTTTAACTTTGTAATCCAATGTTTTACTTTCCTTTGTTGAGATTGGATGGTATTTTTTATTTTTATTTTTAAATAATTTAATCATAATGTATTACATACACGTGATTGTGTGCTTTTAGAGCGGACTTCAGCTTGGATTTGGGATTAGTTGTGGTCTTGGGCTTCAGATTGTTTCCATTTTAGAAACACTTCTTTCCCAACACATCTACATCTATTTTTTGAGCATTGGATGCATCAATATTCACAGATCTATTGGTAGATAAGAAATATTTATGTTTTTACCCTAGTGCTCTAATTCTTATAGGTTTGATGGCAAACCTAGTGCTCTGATACCATGTAATATTTAGCAATGTCAAACAAGCACATTCTTCCATTATATTCATAATGAATATTTATACAATGTATGTGGGTAGTCCGAAAGGACACACCCTTTTAATAATGTCTTTACAATAATTAAACTAATGTATTATTTCTAACAATATTTGAGATGTGTTCCTCACTCATTTTTAAATTTTAAAATGTAATATGAGGAACATGGATAAACCAATGAATAAATAGAAGGAAAAAGGTTGAACTTAGATCAAGCTCACTCTACATTTGAACAAAAATCAAATGGTCGAGGGTCACCCGAAATGGTAACAACTTGATTTTTAAATTCTAACTTAAGGCATTGATGAAGATTAGAAGGCATGGCCTTCATTGCATGGATTCAAGGTCATCCAAGAATAAGATTAAAATATGCAAGACAATCTTCCACATAAAACAAAGTATCTAATATTTTAGGCCCAACCTTAATGGGAAGAGATATGACACCATAGGCTTCTTGGGACTCATTTTTGAAAGATTTTATAATGATATCATATTTTGTTAAATATTCCTCTTTTAATACAAATTTTTAAAAGAATTGATATGTATACAAATTGAGGTAAAATTCATTATCAATCAAAATTCTCTTAATAAAAGTATCCCCAATAAGTGTAGTGATGTAAAGTGAAGAATATTATTGTAATTTTGAGGAAGGTTTATCATCATCTGAGAATGATATGTGATGTATCCCAAGAGAACCTACAACATCAACTATAGTATTAGTTGAAATGAGGGAACCTATTGTTACTTTAAGAATTTCATAAAAGCATCTCTATGGTTATGAGAAGTTCATAGGAGCTCCAAAACTAATATATTTGTTGGATTACTAGCCAACTACTTTTGGATATAAAATTAAACCTTAGGTTGTGGTCTCAATATAATAGGTGAAGTCCCTATATCTAAAACTTTCATTTGATTATTCTTCAAAATTGGATAAGAGGCCTTGAAAGAGTGCTCTGGCTTCCATAAAATAAAATATCTAGATTGAAATTATAGTTACCACAACCATGCCAACTATATTACCATAGGTAGGAGGCTCATTCTGATGAGCCACCTAATTTTCTACTTGTTGATTATGTTTTGGCAATGTATCTTTAAATATTCCCATATTTTGAGTCATAGTTTGTTGGGTAGGTACTTAATTATTCACTGCCTGAGAATTGCCTAAGTCAATACGTCCTATATCAATCAAATACTGAACCACATGTTTCAACTTATTGCAAGAATTTGTCTAATGTCTTTCAACTTTGTGATATGCACAATGCTGACATACATTATACCAATGATTTGTAGTATCTAGTTGTCTTATGGGAAGTAAATCAATTGCATTGTCTTCTAAAAGGTGTTTCAAAGTTGCTTCCATAGACATATTAAGCCTTGTAAAATTTCTTTGTTGAGGTTTCTGAAGTACTATATTTTGTAGGTTGTTAGTAACATTATTAACAGGCCTATTATCCATTCCACTATCACCTCTTATACGTATATTCTTATGTTGGAACTTAGTAGGCTTCTCTTATTTGACTTTGAGTTGGCTCCTTCTGATAAGGGCATGTTCCACTTTTCTTGCTAAATCAATTCCTTGATAAAAAATATGCAATAGTAGTAGTCTCTAATGCATAATATAACTATTCTTATAAATTACCAATAAATATCTCAAGCATATTCTTTGGAGGTAAAGTATATCACAAACATCCAACTAAACTTCTTCAACAAGCCAAAAATTCTGAAAAATATTTTCTCTTTACTTTGTTTCAAGCTATACACATATTTCATTGTTCTTTCCTTTTCAATATAAGCACCAAAATGTTGAACAAATATTTTTTTGTTTCTTCAAAATTGTTCAAGGAATAATTAGGTAACCGATAGTACCATTCTAATGCCATGCCACCAAGACTCTTAGGAAATATTTTAAGTAACAACATATCATCATAAATGATATCATGGCAATTTTTTATAAATCTTATTAAATTTTCTATTGGATATTCTACCCCCTTATAATTAGGTGAAACTAACATAGAAAAGTGCCTAGGATAAGGCCTAGCAAAAAAAATAGGATCAAATTGTTGATTACACATTTCCTTATAACTGTAAGTAAAACTTGAGGGCTGAATCATATCAACTTTTGAAACCAAATGCTTTACCATATTTTCCAAATTCTACACTTTTGGATTACTGTTATGCATTTTTCCAACATTCCCAAAAGGTATATCATATGTGTGTTGAGGAACCAATGCTTGATTCAAGTTGGATGTATGGATACTATTGTTATATATGGCACCTTGTGAAAATAGATAGCTAAAATTTGGTAGAACATAAGAAAAGTTTTTGAGATTAGAGGATTGAGGAAGAAATTGAAAATAATTTTGAGTGACACTACTAATTGGAGGATCTTGCAAATTCCTTCCAATGTTGGTGGTTGTAGTAGTATCAATAGCTTGGTTCAAATTATTAGGATGCATTGATTTAGGCAAGGGGTTATTTTGGTCAAGTATAGGAGAGCTTATTTGAGGAGGAGACAGAGGAGTCCCCCCGCTTTAAAGGTGAGCTTCTTGTTCCATACCTTCTAATATCTTATCTCTATTAGCTTTCATAAAACCCTAAATGTGCTCAAATTATGAAAAGACAAACCCACCATTAGGGCCTTCATAAGGATCAAAAATAATTTTAGTTTCCATATTATCTTGTTCATTTGGATCTATGTTATGATCCTCTCTATCCATATTATAATATTCAAGAGGAACATAATTAGATTCAAGGTTATTTCATTGACTTATAAGCAAAAGGAGCCATTAGAAGAGAGAAAGTATAGAAGTGAATACTAACAATAGAAACAAAAAGAATTTTAAAGATGTTATTAAGGTTTTCAAACACACAAACAAATTTAATGATATTTCTTTAAAATATTTTAAAATAAAGGAGGTTTTCACATCGGGTTCACAAAAGATGTAGAGGGGGAAAATTGCCCTACCGCGTACAATTCCTAAAATATGGATCTAAAGATATAAAGCCTTTTGGTGAACTGTAGGGGTATGTTGTTCTCTACACTTGGTTCTAGGGGGAAGGGTTCACTAGGAATTATCAATAATGTTTGATTTATCAGATTCAAGACAAACATCTAGATTTGGCCTTTCTAGATCTATGTTATGAAAGATAAAGGACAATGTAGAAACATAGAATGCATGTATACAAGGGCTAACCCTAGAATGATTATTTATTTGAATAATTATCTAACCATAGGGTTTTAAAAGAAAATTTTTAAGAAAAGGCTCATGAAGAGATGGACAAAAAAAATTAACCCTAAATGCACACTAAATGTTGTTTACTTTTCAAATGCCTAGAAATTATTGAGATATATTTCTATAAAATCAGATATAGAATTTATAATAGAAATATAAAGCATACAATAAAAAACCTAAAGACTAATCAGAACACTTAGATTATATGATTATTTAACCTTGCTTTTATCCCTTTATTCAATGCTAACGATAATTTATGTTCCTACAAGATAACTTGATAAACACTTGAAAAATATAATTAGCGTTAGGGGGCCTAATTATACCATTGCATATCAGTGCTTGGAGGTGTAATAGTCAATCCCCCTAGGTCATTTTAGATGACCTTTGATAAATAAGAGAAACAATTGACCTTTGTAAGAAAACAAACATAATACAATACAACAAAATAAGATGATAAAACCACAAAATAAAATGTACTATCAAGCTCTAAATGCAGCCTAGAATGTAGTTATGAAGTTTGGTATAGTAGATTACCCACAAATTTATCTCAAGTGATATCACGGCCCATAACAAGTGAGCATGATAACAAACAAGAAAAATCATGCCCTAGAGAGACCCGGGTGCGATTTTTTTGAAGTGAGAGGAAACATCTCAAATCAGAGCAAGATGATTAATTATAAATGCAATGAATAGAAATGAATATGTACTAGAGCACTTTCACCTGGTATAGAGCGAGGAAGTAGTAAAAAGGGTTTGAGACCTCCCAGATAGTTGATCTTTCCTTAGGGCTTCAACACCAATCCAACAAGAGTGAGCAACACCAATCAATAATCCAATGCAGCAAAAAACCAATCACACTTCACACTCAAAAGTTAACTTGCTTGCAAAAAATAAGAAGGATTAGACTAAAATAAGAACACTTTGTGAGAAATAAAATTTTAGTGTACGATAAATATAAGTTATGTCATGTGTAACCATGTGTGAAAAGTGAATTTAAACCCTCCTTATATAATGGGTTTGAAGGCAAGAAAGGTAGGAAAACAAAGGAAGACCAACTTAAAACATTTTAAACCCAAAAAATTAGGTTTTCCTTAGAAGAAACCTTAAAAATACAAAATCATGCCCCGTCAAGGCCGATCATGATTTTACCTATGCGAAGTCGTGCCCTGTCAAGGGCAAGTACGATTTTGTGTAGAGAGGGAAAAAAGGTAAAATAGGGGGGAGAAGCCTTAACCTTGCCTTAGGCAATTCCAAAAGATCTCCTAGAGATCTCAGGGAATATTTCCCACTAAAGTGAGTAAATATTTTGTGTCTAAAAAAATATTCTACAAAACTAAAGAATTGAAAAATCTTAACAAATTTGATCTTATACTTAAAATATGAGGAATTTAAAACTAATTCTACCTAAATATTTGGAAAATTAAACCCTTGTATAAAACATTGATTGAACATTAGAATTTTTGAAGTATCCTACAAATTTGAGAATTGAAAATAATTCATTGAGTTTGATCCCTAAACTAGGGATTATTAAGGTAGACAAGTTCAAAGGCTTTGAAAGATAAAAGATTCTATCAAAAATATTCCCAGTACATAATACTAGGGAGCTATAAGGTATTCCACTTCAAAGATTAAACTAGAAGAAGCATGGATGAGATAGTGAGGAATGCATTCAATAATCAAGAACTATTTCATGAATTGAAATTTTATTCACATAACTTAATAGATACTTTTTGATGGATACAAATATTTGTCTACTAGTAAAAAGAAATATTCTCTTTATTTCTAAAGGAATAAAAATAAGAAAAATTTATGACATTAATTGGTTATCTTCATGAAGTAATTTTTTAAATCTTGATGGAATACTCAAAACATAGTTATGTTTACATCAGAAGAATTTTTGATGATATATCTATCACCAATTGTTTTTGAATTATTTCAAAACATGAAACAAAATGAACATACTAGCAATGAAATATTGAAACTATGCCAATACTATTATGATGATATACTAAATCACCATGAAGAAGATATATCACTAGTAACAATGCAAACATGAAGAAGAAGAAAGGATGGGAAGAAGGATAGAAAATAAAATATGAAGATGAAATAAAATACTTTCAAGCATAATATATATCAAAGTGAACTAAAATAACAATATGAGGATACTAATTATTTACTTTATTAGGATGCATACAAAGAGTACAATGAAGAAAACATAAAAGAAGAGATCAAGTTCTAGAACTAGGATGAAGAACACATTTAAGACTACCAAATAATGTAATATAGAGGGGGTGTTGGAATATATTACATTATTTGGTACATATCAATGTACCATCATAGGTACATATTTAGATTAGGAGTTTATCTTAGATTAGAATTTGAGTATTTAATTTATGCAATGTATAAATGCACAAGTGTTAGAATGTGCAAAGTACTCGATGATGTAAATGTGCATGTAGTTCATGTGTACATGATTCGTAGAATAGGAATTTGAAGATTCATAGTGATGTGCAAGGTGCAGCCAAAGTATTGTCATTGTTGTCAACACAGACAGAGAGATCAGTTGATGTAGTTGATGCAGTGGATAGGAGTTCAGAGGTCAGTCAGAACATGTACAGTGAATTTCCAAGAAGACAGAAGTGGCCCAGATTCAGAAAATCAAAGAAAAAGACAAGTAAGAAAACTGTCGCGATATCGCGACATGTTTTCTGTCGTGATTTCGTGACATGGCCGAGGAGAGAGAAGGCGCAAGCAAAATTGTCACGATTTCGTGACATGGTCGAGGAGAGAGAAGGCGCAAGCAAAATTGTCATGATTTCGTGACATGGACGAGGAGAGAGAAGGCACAAGAAAAATTGTCACGATTTCATGACATGGCCGAGGAGAGAGAAGGTGCAAGGAAAACTATCACGATTTCGTGACATGTTGGAGGCAAAGAAGCCAAGTGGAAAAACTGTCATGATTTCGTGACATGTTGGAAGCAAAGAAGGCAAGTAAGAAAACTGTCGCGATTTCGTGACATGTTTGGAAAGAAGGCGCAAGCAAAGAAAACTGTCACGATTTCACGACATGTTTGGAGAGAAGGCACAGGCAAAGAAAACTATCACGATTTCATGACAGGTTCGAAGAGAAAGCGTCAAGGAGGAAAAGTGTCACGATTTCGTGACATGTTTTTTCGCAAAGAAGAAAGGTAAGGAGAGAAAGTGTCATGATTTGTGACGAAGAGAGAAAGTGCAAGGAAGGAAAAGTGTCACGATTTCGTGACATGTGTTTTCGCTGGCCAAAGACAGAAAAGGCACAAGGCAGCGAAAGTGTCACGATTTCACGACATGTTCCGTTTTCACGCGAAAGGCAGAGAAGTGCAAGGAAGCAAAAAGTGTCACGATTTCATGACATGTGTTTTTTCTAGCCAAAGACAGAAAAGGCACAAGGCAGCGAAAGTGTCACGATTTCGTGACATGTTCCATTTTCACGGGCGAAGGCGAGAGAAGTGCAAGGAAGCGAAAAGTGTCACGATTTCGTGACATGTCTGGTTTTCATGGTTGCAAGACAAGAGGTGAACAAGGAGGCCAAAAATGTCATGATTTCATGACATGTTGCATTTTCATGGGTAAAAGGCGAGAAGAGTATAAAGAGACAGAAATGTCACGATTTCACGATAGGTCACGACAACATGATCACTGACAGTTAACTGAAGTAGAACAACAATTAAAGGGGCAGTTGTAGATGAAAATCATGCAAGCTATTTTAAGAACTGTCGAAGAAGGAGAAATCGAACAGTCGCATAAATAGAATCAAAAAATGCATGCATGCACAGAAATGAATACGAACAATCATGATCAAGAAGACGTACAGTCATGGTAGAGATATACGTTGCATGTAACGTAATGCCCACACACTATATATACAAAAGGAGTTACATATAGAAGGAGTTACAGTTGACAAGTGGCAGAAGAGAATATTAATAGAACAGTTACAATTGGCAAGTGGCGCATGAGAAATAAAATATGGAGTTACAACTGGAGTTACTGTTAGACAATTTGATTATAAAAGGGCAGTTGCGTGGAGAAATAAAGTTGCCGCTCAGAGTGAAAAAGTGCTGCAGAAAGAGTGTGAAAGTGCTATTGAAAGAGAGTGCGCAGGAGGCGAGTGAGCAGGGTGTGTGCTGTGTAAAGAGTGGGCAATGTTGAGAAAGCAATAGACCAGTCAGGGTCTTGTAAAAGCGAAGGCATTTTTATGTCAAAAATATTCAAAATAGAATTTTGAGTTGGTGCTTGGAATCAGGGGTTGGTGCTCCTTTCTATTGGTGCAGATAAATTAGGGGTTGGTGCTCCTTCCAGTTGGTGCTGGTAAATTAGGGGTTGGTGCTCCTTCCAGTGGGTGTTGGTAAATTGTTTGTAAAGTTGGTGCTTTGCAAAGGCTAGATTTGGATGGGTGTCCAAGCAGTCTATTTTTGAGGAGTAGCCAAATCTGGTGAACCTCGTTACATCTTGTGTTATGTGATGCTCTCATGTGATATTTGCTTTATCTGGTTTTAAGTTTTCATTGCTTTAGATTTAAGAGTTAAGTTTTTAAGTTTGAAATAGCTACACTGATTCACCCCCCCCTCTCAGTGCCATTGTAAGACTAACAATTGGTATCAGAGCCAAGTTCTTGAACAAGCTCAATCGGCTAAGGTGATCTAGGAAGTGCCACAATGGCAGTTGGTGAAGGATTCTCATCAAACAAAGCTCCATTGTTTGACGAGACTAATTACGCATTCTAGAAAATTAGGATGCAGACATATCTATGTGCATTGGGATACGACATATGGGACTCAGTAGAAAGTGGATACACAATACCCACCACTCCTCCAACCGATGTTGTCGGTAAGAAACTATTTGAGAATGACTCAAAGGCAAAGAATGCTATAATGTGCGGTGTAGCAAACAGTGAACTGGTAAAGATCATGAGCTATAAAACTACAAAAGAAATTTGGGACAAATTGAAGAGCATTCATGAAGGAGACGATAAGATCAAGGAGGCCAAGTTGCAAACTCATCGAACTCAGTACAAAGCATTAAATATGAATGACGATGAGAACATAGCGGCATATATGTTGAGAGTAAATGAAGTCATTAATGCCATTAGAGGACTCGATGAGAAAATTGAAGACCCTGCAATCGTAAAAAAGGTATTAAGATCTCTTCCCAAAAGATTTGATTCTAAAGTATCAGCTATAGAAGAAGCCAAAGATCTAAATACGTTTAGTATGGATGAGATGCATGGTTCATTGACTACGTATGAGATGAGAATAGGAAATTCTGATCCCACAGACAGAGAAGCTACGTTTAAAGCCCACAAACATACGAAAGCAAAACAAGAATCCGAAGATGAAGAGACATCCAATGAGATGGAAGCAAACTTTGTCCGAAAACTAAAAAGGGGACAAGGAAAATACAGAGGAAAGCTACCATTTAAATGTTTCAGTTGTGGAGGCATTGGGCATGTTGCAGCTAAATGTCCATGAAATATGGAGAATGAAAGTGATGAAGAATCGCACCGAGAAAGAAGTGACTGGAAGAAAAAGATGAAGTTCAGAAACAACCACTTCAAGAAGAAAAGTTTCATATCCAAGAATGTCAGCTCCTCTGAAGACAGATCCGGTGAGGATTCTGAAGAAGAAACAGGTGAAACTCTGTTCATGGCATTCAAAGAAGAAAATACAAAAGAAGAACAAGAAAGTGATGGAAACCTTGAGGCTGAGGCTGAAGTAAATCTAAGAGGTGAGTTGATTGCTGCACTTGAAGAATTGAGGAAAGAAAAGAAAAAGAACAAAAGACTGTCCAAGAAATTGGAAGAATATGGAGATGAGATTGAAGATCTCTTCTTACAAGTTCAAAAGGCCAAGAAATCAGAAGAAGCCTTGAAGACACACCTGGATGATGAGAATTATGTATGCAACACAAGTGAAGAGGAATCTAACAAAGTTATTGTTGATCTAAAGCTACAAGTAGAATAGTACAAAAGGATTGAAGATATTCTCAGGTCTCAAATCAATGAGAAAGAGAATGTTTGCTGCCAACAAGAAGAAGAGATTGTTTCATTGAAGAAACAACTAGTAGAGGCCAATGTAAATCTCAAATATGAGAAGAGCACAGAGTTGCTAGATAAAATGATAAAGCAACAAAGAAGCTCCACAACTAAGCTTGGTCTTGGATATGAAGTTGAACAACCATCATCTTCCAAAAATGCAGAGAAGAAGAAGTTCACTGATGAAGGAAAGAAGAAAGAAAAGTCTGAAGTTGAATCTTCAAAAGGAAGAAAATATCAAAGAAGATCTATAGCAAAGCAAACACCACAAAAGAGGTTCTCTCATTCTCACTCTTCTCATAATAATGCTTTTAACGGTTATTGTTTTAGATGCAGCCATTATGGTCACCAGGCAATTTACTATGGATTGAATAATAAATCAAGGAGTTATGCTGGTAGAAATACGTCTGCTCTTCTGAGTGAACACCATGTGCAATGTTTTAAATGTAATGGTCATGGGCACATAGCAAGGTTTTGTCCAAGCACCTCTGCATCTAATCTAAGGCAAGACCATAGATTCCATCAGACACAAAGAGTGCAACACGAGATAGGAAAATAATTATCCATCAAGAATGCACAAGAGACAACCACCCAAGAGAAATGTTCAGGTTCACAAAAAGGTTCAAAATGTGGATGCAGGTGAAAATTCTCAGCCTAAGTTCAAGAAAAACTGGAGAAAGAAAGAAGAGAGGAAATCGTGTCTCCTTGGACAGAAGGAGATTACTCCTCCATTGCTCTAAGCAACTCCAGTTGGCACATCCTCAAGGGGAGCAATATTAAAGTCTTATTTTAATGCTCCTATGTATTTGTATGGTTTTCTGAGGATGAAAGGCAAGTGGTCAAGAAATTGTCGTATTGCTGTTAAAGTGTGTTTTTCAGTTTATGTAGTGGTTTGTTGAAGTGCCGTGAAGTGTGGTGATTAAATGGAGAGCTGTCACCATTGGTAGTATTGCTTATGTCATTGTTGCTCTATTGATGATTCTTCTACCACTGTTCAAAATTACGGATCATAACAGTTCAGATTTTTGGTTTGATGAAAGAATGCATGTGTGCCCTAGCTGCATACTTGTGTTTTGATGCAGCAACTGATAGGCGTTATCTGAGATAGAACATGCAGCAAAGAGATGCCAGAGTCAAAGCAAATAGTGGCACTAGCACCCAGTTCGTCAAGAGTGCCAAGTGGCACATGCAAGGCAGAGACGTTGAGAGAATAGCGCCCAGGTGGTGAAGCGCCAAGGAGGTCAAGATGCCTATGCACCTAAGAAAGTCTTGCATTATTTGAGGAATGCGAGATATTGCTCGAGGAAGCGGAATATCGAGAGTTGATGACTGCACAGCGATTGAGGTTCCAACGCTAGAGGTAATGGTCCGAAGTATGAGTTTGAGTAAGGTGTAAAAGGATATATTGTTTGTATGCTTTATATTTCTTTTTATAGTTGACTTCTAAGGATTGGAGTCATAAGGTGTTTTAAGGAATAAATATTTTTGTGGTTACTTTTATGATCTAACCCTAACTTGGTGGCAAAGTTGAGGGTGGTGTTGGTAACAGGTTGAAGATCTATTCTCTTCTTCCTCAAACAAAGAGGAAGCATTTTTCACTAGGGTTTATGTTAGTAAGTCTTGCTACTTGCAGGTGAGATGGTGAAACCCTTAGTTGGCTATTTTGAGATTGATGGTTGAGTTGCTTTCATAGAGGTTGTTTTGATCAAGTTAATACTTTACTTGATACATGATTTGGGCTTACTCCATTGAGATTGATTTGAGCAAGTTATTCTTTGCATTGGTGATTTATGTTGGTGGTTGTTTTGTTCAAATACCTTTGGAAGGAAAAGGATGTCTATTAGTTTCCTTTTCATGCGAGTGATTGGTTGAATGCTTCAAGGTTAATCTTGAGTTGAATGATGTTGGTTAAACCTTGTCTATAAGCATTGTTGTTAAAGCCCTAAATGGTTGAGAAAAGATATTGGTTGTGGAAAGATCATGAGTATCATTGTTATATGAGTTATTGCATGGTTGGCAATTGTTGGGTTGTGTTTCATGTTCTTGAGAAAAGCATACTACATCTATCTTATTCTTTTGAGATTGAGATTGAGCTGAGATTGAGATTGGGAGTTAAGTATAGAACATATTGAGTCTCTAAAAATTCTCTTTATGCTTCTATGAGGTTGATGAATCACATTGGGTCTCTAACAATTCTCTTTGTGGGTTCATGCTAAGCAAGTTTTTCTTGATGAACTTGTGAGCTGATTTGGACAAGTTCTAGTGAAGACTTGTGAGCTGAATTGGACAAGTTCTAGTGAGGACTTGTGAGCTGATTTGGACAAGCTCTATGTAAGCTTGTTAAGCAGGTTCTATGTGAGCCTATTGACAGAGTACAGAGAACAGAGTCTCAATGGATAGAGATCCAACAACCAACATAGTTGAAGATAGATCTGAGTAATGCCTATTATGCTTATCATGGTGTTGTCAAACAGTGAAATGAAGTGGTCACATATTCCCAAGAATAGTCTAAGAATTGACTAGCTATCGGGATCAAATTCTCAGGGGGAGCATTTATGCATCTGTTTATCATATTGCTCATGTTTATGCTTTTTTCTAACTGTAATAATTTTTTGCCTGAGAATGTTGTGCATGGACTCAGGGGGAGTCTGTAGTAGCCCTTTGGTATTATTGTCAAAGGGGGAGAAGAATTACAGGAGATTGCATGAGTGTTGCCAACAATTCCAAAGGGGGAGATTGATGTGCAAGGTGCAGCCAAAGTATTGTCATTGTTGTCAACACAGACAGAGAGATCAGTTGATGTAGTTGATGTAGTGGACAGGAGTTCAGAGGTCATTCAGAACATGTACAGTGAATTTCCAAGAAGACAGAAGTGGCCCAGATTCAAAAAATCAAATAAAAAGACAAGTAAGAAAATTGTCATGATATCGCGACATGTTTTCTGTCGTGATTTTACGACATGTCGAAGGAGAGAGAAGGCACAAGAAAAATTGTCATGATTTCATGACATGGCTGAGGAGAGAGAAGGCACAAGCAAAATTGTCGTGATTTCGTGACATGGATGAGGAGAGAGAAGGTGCAAGAAAAATTGTCATGATTTTGCGACATGGTGGAGGAGAGAGAAGGCACAAGGAAAACTTTCACGATTTCGTGACATGTTGGAGGCAAAGAAGCCAAGTGGAAAAATTGTCACGATTTCATGACATGTTGGAAGCAAAGAAGGCAAGTAAGAAAACTGTCACGATTTCGTGACATGTTTGGAAAGAAGGTGCAAGCAAAGAAAACTGTCATGATTTCATGACATGTTTGGAGAGAAGGCATAGGCAAAGAAAAATGTTGATTTCATGACAGGTTCGAAGAGAAAGCGCCAAGGAGGAAAAGTGTCACGATTTTGCGACATGTTCCATTTTTGTGGGCCAAAGATAGAAAAGGCACAAGGTAGCGAAAGTGTCACGATTTTGCGACATGTTTCGTTTGGGCGAAAGGCAGAGAAGTGCAAGGAAGCAAAAAGTGTCACGATTTCGCGACATGTTGTGTTTTCGTTGGCCAAAGACAAAAAAGGCACAAGGCAGCGAAAGTGTCACGATTTCATGACATGTTCCATTTTCGCGGGTAGAAGGTAGAGAAGTGCAAGGAAGCGAAAAGTGTCACGATTTCGCGACATGTTGTGTTTTCGCTGGCCAAAGACAGAAAAGGCACAAGGCAGCGAAAGTGTCACGATTTCGTGACATGTTCCATTTTCGTGGGCGGAAGGCAGAGAAGTGCAAGGAAGCGAAAAGTGTCACGATTTCGCGACATGTCTGGTTTTCGTGGTTGCAAGACAAGAGGTGAACAAGGAGGCCAAAAATGTCATGATTTCATGACATGTTGCATTTTCGTGGGTAAAATGCGAGAAGAGCATAAAGAGACAAAGTGTCGTGATTTCACGATAGGTCACGACAACACAATCATTGACAGTTAACTAAAGCAGAACAATAGTTAAAGGGGCAGTTGTAGAGGAAAAGCATGCAACTATTTTAAGAACAGTCGAAGAAGGAGAAATCGAACAATCGCATAAATAGAATCAAAAAATGCATGCATGCACAGAAATGAATACTGAAAAGTCATGATCAAGAAGACGTACAGTCATGGTAGAGATATACGTTGCATGTAACGTAATGCCCACACTATATATATACAAAAGGAGTTACATATAGAAGGAGTTACAGTTGACAAGTGGCAGAAGAGAATATTAATAGAACAGTTACAACTAGCAAGTGGCGCATGAGAAATAAAATATGGAGTTACAACTGGAGTTACTTGTTAGACAATTTGATTATAAAAGGGCAGTTGCGTGGAGAAATAAAGTTGCCGCTCAGAGTGAAAAAGTGTTGCAGAAAGAGTGTGAAAGTGCTGCTTGAAAGAGAGTGCGCAGGAGGCGAGTGAGCAGGGTGTGTGTTGTGTAAAGAGTGGGCAATGTTGAGAAAGCAATAGACCAGTCAGGGTCTTGTAAAAGCGAAGGCATTTTTATGTCAAAAATATTCAAAATAGAATTCTGAGTTGGTGCTTGGAATCAGGGGTTGGTGCTCCTTTCTGTTGGTGTAGATAAATTAGGGGTTGGTGCTCCTTCCGGTCGATGCTGGTAAATTAGGGGTTGGTGCTCCTTTCTATTGGTGCAGATAAATTAGGGGTTGGTGCTCCTTCCAGTGGGTGTTGGTAAATTGTTTGTAAAGTTGGTGCTTTGCAAAGGCTGGATTTGGATGGGTGTCCAAGCAGTCTATTTTTGAGGAGTAGCCAAAACTGGTGAACCTCGTTACATCTTGTGTTATGTGATGCTCTCATGTGATATTTGCTTTATCTGGTTTTAAGTTTTCATTGCTTCAGATTTAAGAGTTAAGTTTTTAAGTTTGAAATAGCTACACTGATTCACCCCCCCCCTCTCAGTGCCATTGTAAGACTAACACATAGGTAGGTGAAAGTACAAGAGACACATCTTATTATATATAGGCCTTTGATAGAAAAGAGAAAAAGAGAGGAAATAAAACATAAGTGAGAGTAGATTAGAATACAAATTAGATACAATGTAGAACTTGTATGAAGCATGGAGTATTTGAGATCTCCACATTTTATATGAAGATCCTATTTTCATGAGACTTTAGCAACGGTAGTTTTATGAGTTATTGAAAAATTTTCTTATGAGTTGTTCCTGCTTAGTATATTGCCATTATCTTATATTTAATATTGCATGCTCATTTTAGTTCTTGTGGTTGTATTTCCTAAAATTTATAGCATAAAAAGCTAACATTTGTTTTCTCTAATGTCTATCATCTTCTCTATCAATTGACATCCCTTTTTTTAGTTGTTCACCTCAACTTATAACTAATTTATATCACATATAATTCTCCCCCTTGTTACCATATTTTCTATCATCTTCTCTATCAGTTGACCTTCCTTGTTTCCCTATTGTCTATCATTTGATCTATCAGGCTATCATCCTCTACTCCTTATTGTTATATATCACCTTCTTTGTTAGTCAACTATTATTTTTCCTTGCTATCTATCCTCTACTTTATCTACCTTATTTCCCTAATATTTGATTTGATCTATTAGGAAATCATCCTCTGCTACTCACTATTTTCTGACATCTAATCTATTAGGATATCATCCTCTACTTCTCAATGTTATTTATCATCTTCTTTTTTAGTTGATTGTCCTTGTTTTTCCCTTGTTTGTCATCTACTCTATCTACCTTAATTTTTCTATTGTATGAAACCTATTCCATTAAATTGTCATCCTTATTTTCCTATTTGTCTATCATCCTTGTTATTTTTTGTTATCTTTCATCCTTGTATTTTTTTTTCATAGTTGTTTATCACCTACTCTATCAACCAAACATCCTTGTTTTCATAGTTGTCTATAATCTATAATATTAGTTGTATATAATCTATTCTATCAGTTGGATTTTACTAATTCTCACTGCTACCAGTCATCTCTATTGTCACCCACTCATTTTTTTTTATTTTTGAATTTTACTTTTTACTTCTATTAGTTTTTCGATGCTACAAGTTTTTTTTAAGGAGAATATATGTTTTAAATGTATGAGTATCATTGTCATGTTAGATATATATACTTGTGGTATAAGACGTAATTTTTTTAGGATAAGTAAAATTATTTATAATTTGAAGTTGAAAAGGTCCATGATTTAGGTAGGAGTGGTTGGCAATTTAAAGTAAAAAAATGAAATTATTATCAAAGTCGGGTAAACTAACCCAAAAAAAGTTTTCTCCCAAAATTTTTAGGTGAATGGGTTGACATCCAGGGTCCCCATATTCACCAATTTATAATTTTATAAATCCTAATATTCACGAATTAACGATTATTTACTATTACGCATAACCCTGACCAATGGTGCCATCATCACTATTAAAAAGACTAGATGGTATGATTATGATTCTTTTAGACAATCAAATATGAGTTATATTATATCAAATTATATGGTGTATGCTCAAGATATGATAATCTATATTTTTCCACTAGATAAAGTTTACATAGTTGTCTTGTTTTCTATTGATATTGACATTCAATCAACCCAAATGGTTGTACATCTATTTTTTCAAGAGAAACAAACACTAGAGGTGTTACAACATAGTATGGGAAAGTCCTTAACCATACTATGATGACACATGATGATGATAAAACCTTATTATCCCCACTAGTGATTTCTTTCCCTCTACAATTGTTATTGCTACTACCATGTTTTCTTCTTCTCTTGTCATCCTAGTTGTCATGCTTTGAGAGGGTCTATGATTTCACTCCAAAAAATGATAAAGAGAAATTTTATCCCTGGTCCAATTAAATGCATTATGTAGTTCTCAAAGAGTATGTATTCAATGGTGTCTTCCAAGTACATGGAATAGAACCAATGTTTTCCATCAAGGGAGTAGACCAGTTTGCAATATACATGCTTAAGGATTTGTTATTTCTTAAAGGACACTTGAACTAGAACTAGTACCACCCAAAATTTCCATCACTATCATATGTATTAGGATTAGTTACCACACCTTACAAACTCATTGGGTCTATTCATACTCCTCACCTAGAAAGGATCTCATGTTTAGATTCGATAATGAAGGGCTTCTTTATCAGGCATGATCTACCTCTTAGACCAAGCATTTTCTTAGACTAATAAAAAAAAATTGGGTCTACCTCATATGATGCTCGTAAAGTCTTTATGGATGATAAAACCAATTTCTAGGAGCTTACCTACATGTTCATCGATGCGTAATATTAGAGGCTTCTCTATTGAAATACCATGAGATTCCCCAATATAAGTAAAGTGGGTCCTTTAATTTGTTTGTGACATGAGCATAATGTAGTTACATCAAGATTAGGTGCATTCCACTTGGATGATATCATTTATTAAGATACATGGATGACTTACATGGACAATATTGAGCTTTATAGACCATAATTAGGACCTTATGACAAGTCTAATACAATTCAAACCCATGTAATAGGTCTAATTATATTTAAATTTACATCAATTTCTTGCACCTGCTTCTATATAGAAATGCAAACTATGCCACCTATAAGTGGCCTCATCTTAAGCCACCACTAGCATCAACTTCAATCCTTTTAGCTCTTAGATAAGTCCAATGCATACAAATCATCAACATATAGGTTTAAGTTACCATGCTTCAGTTTGAATACATGTGATAACATAATGCTAGTTCTCACCTTAACATGGTGATGTATAAGAAATATGCCACATGGATGGTGGTTTCCATCTATGTGTCCTTTCCAATGACACACCCTTTCTAGTGATGTGATATTTTTGAGAACATGTACACCTGAGTTTATCTAGTGAATCCACCATCTATGGTTGTCACCCATCTCATGCAAAATCTTCTTCCAACTCCAAAAAATTCTTACTGATGCAATATCCCTATTGCAAGTCATCAATCATGAATTAGACACATATTTTCCTTAGCATGGTTGTTGGTGAATTTTTTTGTTCTCTATTCTCTCCACCTAGGGTACCTCATAATATTAAAATGTGGTCACATTAAAATGATGGACAAGATGGATCCCCTATTATAGTACATCATATTGACCACCTACCTAGGGCTTACTAGAACTACGTAGAGTTGCAAGATCAAGAATTCCACATCAGAGAGTGTAGGTTTTTTTCACTGATGATGGAGTGCTTAAATCCATATAAGCATTTTAAATCACTAATTCTAAATTATAATAACCCAAAAATACAACAAATATAACTAAGAATTTTTTTTTATAAACATACCCGAGAGGGATTTACATAACCCTAACAAGCCCATGCCATAATATAAAGTTATATAAACTAATCTAAAATTTTTAATATGTCTATATTATGCCTATGATGAGCCAACATATCCCCTTCTTTATCTACCAAAAGGATACATCCATCCCTATACCATACATAAGTTTGTCTGTGTAGGTATATTAAGTGTATTTCAAATAAGCTATTAGTCTGATCCCACATATGAGCTCACTTATCCCTATTTCCTATCAAATTATACTCCCATAACTACACCATATATAAGCCTATCTATGTAGGTGCCCTATACGTAGAACTAGGTAAGCTATCAGTCTCATCCCAATGATGAGCTAACTTATTCCTTTCATCACCCTTAATGATAACCAAGTTCATTTAAATCTACTTGATGTTTTGTAAATCTATCTAGTTTAGTTTCTTTGAAGAGATATTTAAACCAATATTACCTAGAGTTCCTTCCAAAGGGATACCATAATCCATTAGGTTTATTTCTCTACTTATAATACATAAGCATAATCATATTTAGATATAAATTCTAATCATATAACTATATTAAAACATTAATGTCTTATAATATTTATTTCCTTAGAATAATATGATTAAGTTTAGCTACTTAATTTAAGCATGAAATGATATCTACAATAACATCAAATAAGGTAATTAAATAATACATCATGATCTAAATAAAACATTAAAAAAAAAGAATATTTTTTGAAACTACAACATTAAATATTCTTTATAAATAACAAGAGATGCATATTTCATTAATATATTAAATTATTACATAACCTAAGTATGGTAAAAGTACTTCCATACTTTAAAATAATAAAGTGTTACAACATTATCCAACTAGGATATTGCTCAACTAGAGTCTACTCCATAATATATTTTCATAACAAGTCTTCACTACAACATATATCAAAGGTCAATGTTTTGGATCTAAGTGTCCTCCTTGGTCCTTCTCACTTTTCCATCGCTCAATTGATGGTGGCAAGGGATCATGACAACTCATAGATCCTATGAAGCATTCAACTAAATGCATCTAATAAATGACTTATGAAACATGTGAATTTATCATTTGAGCTCCAAATTACAACTATACAAACTACTCAATGCATTTAAGCATAAATAATTCACTAAAATAATTAGATGGAGAGTCATTTTATATTTTACGAATGGAAGTCATTTTTCATTTATCAAGCATGGAGTAATTCAACACACCTCCCTTTAATCAATCAAAGGTTCATTCTTATAACATACAAAACTATTTCGTTAATTAATTAAGGTCACATACCCTTAACTAATTAAATTCTTACAAACCATTTCTTTAATAAATTAAGGTCCCATATCCTTAACTAATTAAATACTAACAAACCATTTCTCTAATCAATTAAGGTCCCATACCCTTAACTAATTAAATACTTACAAACCATTTCTCTAATCAATTAATGTCTCATACCCTTAACTAATTAAATACTTATAAACCATTTCTTTAATCAAGTAAGGTCCAATACCCTTAACTAACTAAATACTTAGAAACCATTTCTTTAATCAATTAAAATCCCATACCCCTAACTAATACTTTCAAACCAATTCTCTAATCAATTAAGGTCTCATACCCTTAACTAATTAAATACTTACAAACCATTTATTTAATTGATTAAGGTCCCATACCCTTAACTAATTAAATACTTAGACAACAATCATTTATTTACTCAATTAAAAACCAATTTTTTTCCTCTAATTTAAATAAAGTAAATATCCTTTCCTGTAAATAAATAATACCATTCTTTTAATTTAATAAATGAAATATCATTCTTTAATTTAATAATAAAATATAATTTTTTAATTTATACTTTATTCTAAATAAAAAGGGTGGTTTACAGTTTAATCAAACAACCCATGACATAGAAAACTAGGTATTAAGAGCAAAAATCTAGGTAGGTCAACCAACATAGTATGCATTCAAACTGACCATGTAGTCTACGACCAAAAACTGGCATACTAGCTACCCCTACCAAGTGATGGTTTCCATCACCACCACTTGGTGGTCACTTAACAAGGAGTAAATTTCCCTTTTTATGGTGTTAAGACATCCCCACATGTCGTATGTGTGATATTCATTACTGCAAGGGATAAAAAAAAGGATTTTCCCATCTAATTGGCTCACATAAGCAACCAACCAAATGAAGCAAACAATAATAGAACAATAATGTATCAAATTGGGTACACATATTACTTCAGGTATGAACACGAGTTTCAAATAGTCAAATCTAAGTGCCTAGATGCTTGGCTACATACCCAATGGAGCTTGGGTGGTCAAAAAGTGGGTGTAAGCCTAAGGTTCTTGGATACATATCAAATGGAGCTTAGGTGATTAAAAAGTAGGCATAAGCCCAACCCACACCCCATGTGGGATATTTTTCCATGAAGGTTTAAAACTATTCTCACCTGACCATTGAGGTTCAACCATCGATGCCACACATCCAACTAAACCCTAGACATTATTTGAACATGTTGTCATGTAATCGATACAACATGACCAAAGGAACCCACCATGTGGTAGGAGTGAATAACAAAAAGAACCCTATGTTTTAAATTATAGGGTTATTATCTAGAGGTCTCGTAGAATTAAAATTGGCATTCAAAATAAATTAACACACACAAGTGTAGTTGGGTGTTTTACACAAGCATCTAATAGGAGGGCATCGTTGTTGGAGGATGCTAAAAAGAAAGAAATACAACATAAACCCTACTCAAAAAACATAGATTCCAAGTGCACATCTAGATTTGAGTTATCATATTCCATGTCATGATATAATGGGATAGGTAATAACCAACTTGAACCAACAAACACAAATGGTGTAAACACAAGCAAGGGATGAAGTATGGATCACAAAAAGGAGTTGTCTTTGGTTGACTCCACCAAAGACCCAAGAACTCAACTAAAATAGAAGAATGGGTGAATGTCCCTAGAAATTTTTTTATGGAAGAAGAACATGGTTTAACTTAGAGAAAATATGGATTCAATCCTCACATACCTATGTAGGAGAAAATTAAATCCTCCTATGAAATAGAGATGATCAAATAATTAAGGGGTAGTAAAGAATAGAATTTTAAATATGATTCAAAGGGTCTAATGAAATTGTTGGTTTACTTTGCTAATATGAAATTTCAAAAAGCATATCATAGGAAAAAATATATTATTTAATCATCTAAAAATTGATGCTACAAAAATAGGGTTTCCTAACCTGAACTCAAGCTTCCTACAATTTCAACCATTCAGTCTCAAAAATCGTTTGAGGATTTCCAAGTGTTTATCCTCCATCATATTTTGCATAGATTTTCCAAGAAAAATCATCCTCCTCATTCGTTTTCTTAGCCTTCTTAACCAAGGAGATCCATATACCTCCTCCCCAAAGTCTAGATTTTGACATAAATGAAACCTACCAAGAGTAATGTCACCCTTACGCAAGGTAGCCCTGAAGGAGATATTTGAATTTAAAAATAGTTCTTTCCTTTTTAAATATCTTGCCTCAAAAAAATAAATTTATTTATTTACTTAATTTATAAGAGATAAATTAAGTGCTACCATTTATATTGGGTTAGTTTTTACTACCCATATCTTCTGACTTGGCACCTAACTTCGATTCAAGGACAAATGAACTAGAGTTACAAGGTTCACATTCCAAGAAGCCATTATGATCTATATTGGGACTGTATTGACCATAAAATAATGTGTGGGGATTATTGTTTTAATATAGAAATTAAGCACAACATTAACATTGATGGTATTAAAGGTTTTCATCCCAACACTTGTGCTTACATAGTTATAAATAATTGGAAAGGAGCAAACAATCTAGGGGCCAAAAAAGAGTGTCGAGCAAGAAAAAAAGACATAAAATGTGACTCTAATCATGTGTCTATTTATGCCTGTGAGACTGATATCATCACCAATCATGGTTTGATCACCTCTTTATGTCAAATTGATACTTTGCTAGATTTTAGTGGTAGAACCACCCAACTTCTGTCCAGCATGGAGATAAAGATGGCTTGGTGGATGTGTATCTACCACACATGGAGGAGGACTAAAGAGGTGTGTCCTCAGTGGCCTACTTTTTCTACTACTATCAGTTCCAAAGACTTCTTCCAGTGAGGATCCCTATTTTGGCTACCTCTTTTTTTGGGAAGCTATCGTATTATGAACCAAATCACCATTGGGTGTGGTATGGCTTGTGTGGCTAGTTATTCTAGGGCCACTCAAACCAATCAATGGTTCAAGGTAAGATCTCAGTCCAAGAAAGTTGGCATGAGTCCACCCTAGACATTGAAGGATTTCCTTTTAAATTAGCCCGCACACAATGAAACCAGAGCATATCTACATCAAATTGCAAGTTGAATTATGTATGCATCCAAAGCTTTGCAGGGTTAGGAGGATGGATTTGCTCAAACCTGAGCACTTTCAATTAAATACTTTGGTTGAGTAGATTATGGATTCTCGTGTATTACTCAATTTATTGAAGAAATTTAATAGGCATGACCCTAACATTTTGAAAGAATTTGTTCATATTTGGGATAGTGGCATCATGTCCCTAAAGAGACTCACCTTTTCTATTACCATATACTTGCTAGCCAAAATTATAGAACTCCCCAATGATGGGGAGATTATCCATAGAGATAAGAATTCAATGGTGGGTGAAACGGTATAATTCCATGACAAAGGAAATTTTCTATCAAAAAAGGACAACGGATTCATCTAGAAAGACCTCCATTCACCCTAGAATAGGGCCTTGGTGTTGATCATGCAGTACTTGACTATGGAAGAACCATATTCCCATCTCTATAGCTTCCACATGATGTTCCTAAATTTTTTGAAATATGTAAAGCATATTAACATCCTGAAGTACTTATTTTGGTCAATGGAAATATCTATAGACAATATCTAGAAATTCTACTTACCCTAAACACTAGGGTCTCCATTTTATTATTTACAACTATATTATACAAAATCCAGACCAACATATCATTGAAGTTGTTAGGCCATTCGTCATCGCTGATCCTATACCAGGCTCTCCTATGGTGATGGTGGAAGTTTCCCTCGAAGTTCTAGTAATTGATTTCAATAATGGAACTCCTAGAAGAGTGGGTAAACAAAGAGTGTTACTCCGAGTAGGGCCATCTTCAACTCCCACAAGGTGCTTGTCCTACATCAAGAATGCAAGTGAGAAAGGCAAAAATTCCTCCTCTGCTCACAAAATATAGAATAACATGGTAGGGCCATCTCTAGGTTCTTTCTAAATTCAAAAAATAGAATACATCAACCAGATCACCTACCTGGAATAAATTATCACCTTAGCAACATCAATGCTCTTAAGAGTAAGCAAAATCATCAATCAAATGAATGTACATAGAATTGGCCACCCTGGGGAGGATGATCCCAAAGAAATTGATGATGATGATTATATTCTAGACTAACATGGTGCCCTTGACATCTATTGTTTTTTCCATTTTTGTTTGTAGTATAGTTTCTTTTTAGTTCCTTTGGTGCCTACGGGTCGTAATAACTAAGTACCTCTTTAGTTTTGTTTTGTGGCCACAAGAATTGGCCCATTTTTGGCTTACTCTGTATTGAGTGGAACCTTTACAGGATCTTCTCTATTGCTTGTATAGAAGGTTTTGGGTCCTTTTCATAACTCGTTATCAATAAAAAAAAATTATAAGAGATAAAACCATTCTTCTCTTTATTTAATTAAAAGTAAAAGGAAGAATTAAAATAGATCTTCGAGCATTACTATTTATAATTTTGAATTCGATTTAATTTAAGCCATAAAGGTCATTAATAATTCCTTATTCAAATAAAATACCTATACTAAAATTAAATATTAGTATGGAACATTTATATCCATTAGTCCTTTTTTAAGGGGGTCCTTTACCTAATACTTTTGCACACAACACACATGCAAACAAAATCTAAAAAATAAGTGCATCAAAACAAGGGTGGGTGAATTCATCACAATACAATCATTGATCCTAGATGGGGACTTATGGTAACTTATAGGTTACCACCTTCAAGCTAAGGAAGGTTGGGTTGTCAATAATTACCCTAAAAGCATGAATACATACCTATATGAGGATAGTCATTCATGTTACCCTAAGTTGCCTTAGTCATCATTTTCCTTTTCAATACCCCATTCTCGATGGTCGATTCTACCTCTTCCATCCATAGATGTACCTAGTCTTGCACATTAAAAATACATCAAAAGTATCATATTCCTCAAATATAAATCAATATAAACACTTCATAACCATCTGAATGCATTAAAACTAGGCATAAAATAGTCATTCAATAATACATAGTATATTATGCAAAAATCCTACCAAGGTAGGTCATGATATACTACCCCCATTGTACTAAACACAATACCATGTGTTTTCCTATCATATTATTACAATTTATTTTCAAATAAAAATGAAAAATGTTTCTTCATATCATCCACTTTCTCCCAAGTGGCACTTTGTTTAGAATAAAGGTTCCATTGGACCTTACATTTTTCTAGAGTTAATTTCCTTATTGATTTGGAATGAAACTCTAGAATCTTCATCGGCATTACTTTAATTGCCTTAGGATTTTCCATATGCAATTTAGAAACTTTCCACACATGATCAAAGTAAGTGATGTAACTCCTAATGAGGGATATTTGGAAGGTGTCATGGATCTGTGATAGGTTAGGTGATAATATGAGTTTGTACACAACTGGATTAATCTTCTTAGTGATCTCAAAGGCTCTAACAAATAGAGGATATAGCTTAATGTATTTTATGGAAATTTTAATTTTCTTAACCCTTAAGAATACTCTATCTCCCAAAAAGTATTTCCTTAAATATATCATTATATTAGCATAGCTTTTTTGATGGTGGATGGCTTCCTTAAGCCTCTGATTTATTGTCTTAAGTTGACTCTCCATTTCTTTGACCATGTCTAGTTTGATCATGACCCGATCCTCTAAATTATTACAAGACAATGGTGTTATATACCTCTTTCCATACAAGGCATCAAATGAGGCCATACCCAAAGAAGAATGATGCCCATTATTATAAGTAAATTCTACAATATGTCAGTAGTCTTCTCATATAGAATTTTGATCCATGTAGTATATGTGAAGCATGTCTTCTAGTACTTGGTTTACCCTCTCAATTTGACCATTAGTATTAGGATGATATGCTAAGATTATATTTAGTTTTGTGCCTATGGTTTGATGTAGGCCTTTCTAATATCCAAAAATGAATCTAGAATCCCTTATTGAAATGTTTATTTTAGGAAAAAAATGCAACCTGAATATCTATTTGGAAAATTTGTTAGCCATTACCTGAATATCATCTTTAATATTTCCTATTATAAAATATACAACCTTAGTCAATCTATCAACTACTACAAGGATTGCATCATGTTGATACGTAATCTTGGGTAAACCTACTATAAAATCCATAGATATAACCTAGCATTTTTGTGTAGGTATATCATGTGGATGTAATTGCCCTACAAAATGTTTAAATTCAAACTTAACCTTATGGAATTCTAGGCACTGAGTGACAAAATTGATGATATCCTTCTTTATTCCTATTCAATTTTTTTTTTTAATATTCTCCCTCATCTTGGTCCCTCCAATATGAGAAAATTAAGGATATTTGTGTGTTTATTTTATGATTAGTTTCCTTAGATTACCTATTTTTGGTATGATGTCCTTGTATTTATAGCACAAAAGACCATCTTTCATGATGAAATCCTTATTTCCTTCATGATTTCTTATCATTTTTACCTGAATCTCCTTGCAATACTCATCCTAATATTGCAACTTATAGACATGGTCTAATAAATCTACATGGATCTAGGTTAAGGTTGTTATGTGCCTTCTTCTACTTAAGCCATCAACCACATTATTTTACTTCCCTTTGATATATTCAATATCAAAGTCAAACTCAGCCAATAACTCAATCCATCTTCTTTATCTTATGTTAAGCATAGGTTGAGTAAATATGTATCTCAACCTCTTATGGTTGGTCCTCAACTTAAAGGGATTTTGAACCAAGTAATGATGCTAGATATTAAGAGCATGCACCACTACTACTAGCTCTAGGTCATGCATAGCATAGTTACCTTTATTTTTCTTAAATTTTATTAATGCATATGCTATGATTAATTCATATTGTGAAAGCACTCCTCCTAACCCTTCTAGTGATGCATCAGTGTATACTGATAAGTTTACTTGAGGATATAGAATCTTTAGGATTGGTTTCATAGTGAGTTTTTTTTTAAGAAATGCAAAAGTAGATTCACACTTAGCCATCGACTTAAATTCCTTTCCTTTCTTTTGAATATTGGTTATTACAATAATTATTTTGGAGTAATCCTTCACATATTGTCTATAATAGCTCGTCATACTTATGAAGCTTCATACTTCAAACACATTGGTTGATGGTGGCTGATTCAAAATGGCCTCAATATGATGCAGGAGCATCCAATGGTGTAAGGACTATCTTGCATCACCAACAAATAAAAATAAAATTAAACATAAATAATATATATGTTTAGACCCATGTGTTTAAATATGTGTGTGTGTGTGTGTGTGTGTGTTTAGACCCATGTGTTTAGACCCGTATGTTTAAACCCATATGTTTAAACCCATATGTTAAAAAAATTCAAGATTCAAGTGAATATTTTCCTGGGCGGGAAAATAATTTTTTTTTTTTTTTGCATGGGTAGGAAACTTAAAAATAATGTAAAAGGGGAGGAAAAGAGGATTCAAAAAGGGATTTTGGGCTCCAAGATTGTATGATATGGCATTGTAATTTCTACACTTTGGATGACATTATTAAAATAATTCTTTTCTATTGTGATTTAACTCCTTGGATGGTTTTGTTCGTGTTGTTCATCTTCATCAAGTGGTATCAGAGCAGAAGTTCTTGAGTGTGTAAGCAGATCACTGAACATGAGGCACTTTACACTAGGATCTATGGTTCGAGTTTGTATAAGTTAGAGCAATATGCCCCCATGAATGACCTGAGGTGTTTCTAGTAATGTCATAGTGCTAGCGGAGGATTTTCAAGCTTTACAAAGGAAAGTCCAGACATTACAAGAAGAGTTGCATAGAGGGTTTTAGCTGAAGAAGAGGAAGACCAGTTTGAGAAAGAAGAAGAAGTAGTAGAACCTCCAAGCGAGGTTGTACAGAGCCATATCCCAGATTGAGAAGAGGCTAAATATGGAGGTTTCCACATATTCAAGAAATATTAACCCGGAGGAGTTGATTGAATGGATCAATGACTTGGAATAATATTTTGAATATGAAGAGGTGGAAGATCCTGACCGAGTCAATTTTGCTAAGAGAAAATTGAAGGATCATGCTATAATCTGGTGGAATGGAATACAACTTGAAATAAATATAATGGAAAAAGAGAGGATCACCAGATGGGAATGAATGGTGGAAAAGTTGAAGAGGCAGTTTATTCTAGTAGATTATGAGTTGGATCTGTTGAAAATATGAAAAGTTTGAGATAGTTAGGAAATTCTATAAACGAATACACCAAGGAGTTCTACAAGATATTTATTTGAACTAACCATTATGAGGCTAACAAGGAGAAGGTAGCCCATTACATCAATGGGTTGAGAACTAGTATTCAAGAAGAGCTGAGTCTATTTAGGATGAGAACCATTGAGGATGCTTACCAGTTTGCTCTAAAAGTTGAAGAGAATTTGAATAGAAGGTTTGATGGTAAGGAGAAATGAAGAGGTTGTGGAGAAAGAACTGGTGGAAGAAAATATGGAGGACAAGGTAAGAAGAAAGAAGAAGCTAGCAGAAGTCAAGACCAGAAGGGAGATAATGCTTACAAATACCATGGTCATAAAAACAACTACCCAAGAGCAAGAGGTAGATCTGGCCAAGGAAATGGAAGAAGAGGGTTTCATGGAACTTTCTTCAACTATGGAGAAGAAGGAAATCAATCATATGAGTGTCCATAGCACCAAGATAAGCCAAATAAGAGGCCAGCGGGTAATTCCAGAGCTGCTATTGTAGATGAAGGAGCTAAATTAGAGCACTCTAAGGAGGTAGAGAGAGGAGAAGTTATGGTCATAAGGAGAACCTTGTTGAATGAGGAGAAGGAACCAGACAAAGGGAAGAGCCTATTCCACACAAGGTGTAAATGTTTAGGTAAGGTCTATAATGTTATTATAGATAATGGCAGTACTGATAACTTGGTCTCTGAAGAAATGGTTACTAAGTTATAACTAGAGAGGAGGAGACATCGACATCCATACTGAATTACGTGGTTGCATAAGGACCATAGGGCATTAGTCAGTGAATAGTTCTTAGTCACATTTAATATTGGTAGATACCAGGATGAGGTCATGTGTGATATCCTACCTATGAATACTTGCCATATGTTGTTAGGAAGAGCATGGCAGTTTGACCGTTGTGCGGTCCATTATGGACATGCCAAAACTTAATACCTAACAAATGAAGGAGTCTCCATAAATTGAAGACACTGAAGGAGATGGATGAAAATGTATGTAGTAGTTCCAAAAAAAAATTATTTGACAGTAGGAAGTTTTTGTATAGTCTAAAGCATGAGCATATGTGTTCTGCATTAATTCCTAGAGTTAAATAAGAGCAATGTAAGGATGTCCCAATAGAAGTATCAGGTCTGTTAGAATAATTTCTAGATATTATATCAGATAATGTACCTGATGGTTTACCACCAGTGAGGAAGATTAATCACCATATGGATATGATGTTAGGAGACAATTTACCAAATAAAATTATTCCTACAGGGAATGAGGAGCTGAACATATAAGTTCAAGAGCTATTGAAGTTGAAGACAAATTTGAATTCAGTTCTACACACCATATATAGACTGATGGACAAACAGAGGTGATGAATAGGAGTTTGGGCAACCTTAAGATATTCTTAGTAGGAGATAAGCCCAAGAAATGAGATTTGATTTTACCACAGGCAAAATTTGCTTACAACAATTCTGTCAATAGGAGTACTGGTAAATCTCCATTATAGATTGTATATGAGAGGAGTCCAAGGAATACCTATGAATTGAGGAAGTTGGACAAAGGAGAAAAGAGTATGGACAAAATTACAAGAAACAAGCAGTATGAATAATATCTGGTTAAGTGGAAAGGAAGGCCTATTGAAGATTCATCATGGTTGTCTAAGGCAAAGGTTGACCATCTTGGTTTTCCTCCAACACTAGAGAAGTGAAGGTCACTTCTCAATTTACCCTGGGTGTCTAATGTAGGAGCATCCAATGGTGTAAGGGCAATCTTGCATCACAAAAAAAAAAAAAAATAAATAATATATATATGTTTAGACCCATGTGTTTAAATATATATATATATATATATATATATATATATGTATGTATGTATGTATGTATGTTTAGACCCATATGTCAAAACCCATATGTTTAGACCCATATGTTAAAAAAAATCAAGATTCAAGTGAATATTTTCCTAGGCAGGAAAATAAAATTAATTTTCTTTTTTTTGCATGGGTGGGAAACTTAAAAATCATGTAAAAGGGGGGGGGAATAGGATTTAAAAAGGGATTTTGGATCTAGAAAAAGGGTCTTCGATTGGGCTCCAAGATTGTACGATCTGGAATTGTAATTTCTACCCTTTGGTTGGCATTATTAAAATAATTATTTTCTATTGTGATTTAACTCCTTGGATGGTTTTGTTCGTGTTGTTCATCCTCATCACAATATTTTTTGGATCCAATATAATTCTTTTGATGGATATTATATGTCCTAAACTTCATACTTTTGAGATATAAAAATTACTTTTTAATATATTCCCATAGAGTTGATTCCATATTAACAACTCCAACACAATTTTGAGGTGTTTATCACATTCTTTCCTATCCTAGGAATATATTCAAATTTCATCAAGGATAATCTAGTCCATATATATCCTGAATAAATTGTTCATTAAATTTATGAATTTTGTTGGGGTATTAGTCAACCCAAAGGGAAATACTATAAATTCATAATGTTTGTATCTAGTTTTGAATGTTGTATTATGGGTGTCCTCCTCTTGTATCCTTAATTGATGATACCTTGATATTAGACCAATATTTGTAAATATCATGGTATCCTTAAACTGATCGAACATGTCTTCAATCCTAGGAAAATGACACCTATTCTTGATGGTTGATTTTTTGAGCATTCTATAGTCTATACATAGCCACAAAGAACCATATTGATTTTTAATAAAAATTATCAGTGCACCCCATGGTGACACACTAGGCTTTATCAGTCCATTTTCTAACAATCCATGTAGTTGAATATTTAACTCTTGCATCTCTATGGGATTCATCCTATAAGGAGTTTTGTGGATAGGTTTTATTCTTGGTGTTAGCTCGATAATAAAATTGAAATCATGTATAGGATAAATTTTGGGTAGGTCTTCTAGAAATACATCCTTAATTTATTGCAATATTGTGTTTTTTCCAAATACTTCTTTCTTTTTTTCTTCCCTGACTTTGTTGAGTTTCACAACATAAACCACACCTCATTTCCTAATGTTTTTTTTAGTTACATAGTGGATAAAATATTGAGTTTAAAATATCCTTTCTCACTATGGATCCTTATTCTTTCCTTACCCTCTTTTGAATACTCTATCCACCTATCTTGGAAATTGATTAAGGCTCTATGAGCCTATAACCAATCCATTCCTAATATAATATTGAAGGTATGTAAAGGTTCTACATAAAAGAATTCTATAGTAGAACCATTAGTTAGGGTAATTTTAGCCATAGGAAAACATTGATCCACTAAGTAGATTTGTCCAAAAATATACTCAAACTTCTACTCTTGTGCCAAATATCCTGATATTTTTGGCATATTCATAACTATACTAGAATAAATAAAGCTTTATGTAGCTCCACTATCAATTAAAATATTTACTTCTTTATTAAAAATATTACCCCTTAAGAGCAATAGGGTGGCTTACCCTTCCAATTTTTGACTTTCGATCGCAACATAAATCTTGTGGATAGGTTATTTTCCTTTTGTACTAGATGTACTATGTCTTGGTTGATGTGGAAAATGGTTAGTAGAGTGTGGGCCTCCACAATTGTAGCACCCACCCTTGGGTCCTGGATGCACCCTTGGTTTTTGTTCCCCTATTTTACCCACCGGTACCAAATTTTGTTACTTTTGTGGTTTGGGTTTACTATTGTTGGTTTTGTTGTTGTTTCTCCTTTAGAAATTTATTTTGAAATTTCCTACTTACCATAATTCCTCCTTTTAGCTTTTGGGGAGCTATTACCCTTCTGGTTATATTCTCCTCCCTACTTTATAAAACCAACACTATTTATCCTCTTGAGTGCTTACTAATATTGTTTAGATAGAACTTAATAGTTAAACTAAAGATGATATTATGCCTTCTTATCCAAGTCATAAGATTTATATAGTGATTTTATCTTGTGCATATTTACATCATGCCTAATATTAGGTTTTTCTCCTACGATAAATTTATGAATCTTTGTCTTCTTGTCATAAGTGGGTACATATTTCAACAACCTAACAAAAATATTGTTGTATACCTAAAATAATTTGGTCCCTTGCTAAAAGTTGGTGAATTACTCAAACTTTGTTGCATAGAAATATTCTTTAAGGAATATATTATTGAATGCAGTAACAAACTTATTCCACTTTAAATCAATCACTTTGATTTTTTTTCTCTTCGTGGAAGGTTTTCCACCATTCCAATCTAGCTACTTGTAGATGCAGTGTTGCCCTTACTATTTGAGTTCTAGTAGAGTAGTTCTTCATAGTGATGTAGATTTCTAGTTCCCTTAGCCAAGCTTCTACTTCATCATATTATGCATCTCCATTGAAATCAGAGGTATGGATATTTTTTATGTCCTTGGATAGTTCTATCTCTAGTAAGGCCCTAACTTTTCGCTATTTAGTGGTTGGTTCACTAGCTTACCCAACCTTTGAATTCATAGCTTATGAATCTCAGTTCACTATGGTATCTAATAACTATCTCTATTGTTCCATGTATTCATGCATCAACGTGATTACTATAGTGAGGTTATCCACCCCTCTATTGGAATTGTTTGAACCTTCATCTTGGGCTCTTCCTTCAACATTGTCTTGACGGGTTTGTCTATTTGGTGTGATAGAATTCCCTCTTCTTGTCTTTGGTGCCATTATCTTGGTCATATAAAAGAAAGAATACCATGTTAGGTTAAAACTTCTTTCTTGAATTGTACTACTAACTCTATCTAAATACATCATATGTATAAGCTAAATACAATGTTTTATAACTAAAACCACCCTCACTTCACATAGGATTTTACTCTAAGAACTCCCATCTAACTCCATTACTAATTACCACACTTTCTATATGTAAGATGTTTTATTTATATGAGCTACCCTTCCAAGGGTCAACTCCCTTAAGTTCTAGCAACTAGAAATTCTAGGTCTTCCCAACTTTAGCTTAAGAACAAAGCAAGGCCCTGAATAAGAAGACACCTGAATCCTTAGTACATTCCATGAAGCCTCTATTCCATTATACCTAGATCTCTAATACCAAATATAATTATCCAAAAATATTACTAATATAAATAAGTTTTTTTTATACAAACATACTTGAGAGGGATTTACATAACTCTAACCAACACATACCATGCTATGAAGTTATATAAACTATTATAATTTTTTAAAGTTGTTTGGATCATACCTATGATGAGCCAACTTATGCCCTTCCTTATACCAAAATGATACACCCATACCTATACCATACATAAGTATATCTATGTAGGTATACTATGCGTATTAAAAATAAGCTATTAGTCTCATCCCATGGATTAGCTAACTTATCCCTTTTTTCCTATTAAAGGGTATGTCCATCACTACACCATACACAAGCCTATCTATGAAGTTGCACTACACTATGCGTTGCACTAGGTAAGCTTTCAGTCTCATCCCAATGATGAACTAATTTATTCCTTTCATCACCCCTAATGATAACCAATTTTGTTTAAATCTACTTAATGTTTTGCAAAAATATATAGTTTAGTTTCTTTGAAGATATATTTAAACCAAGATTACCCTGAGTTCCTTCCTAAGGGATCCTATAATCCCTTAGATTAAGCATAATCATATTTAGATATCAATTCTAATAAACTACATTAAATCATTAATATATTCTAATCTTTCTTTCCTTATAAGAATATGATTAAGTATATATACTTAATTTGAGCATGGAATAATATCTGCAAAAATATCAAAGAATGTACTTAAATAATTTGTCATGATCTAAGTAACAATTTAACAAAATAGAATAGTTTATGAAAGTACAACATCAAATATTCTTTATAAATAACAAGTAAGAGATGCATATTTCATTAATATATTAAATCATTACATAAAACAATTGTGGTAAAAGTACTTCCATACTTTAAAATAATAAAGTATTACAACATTATACAACTAGGATATTTCTCAACTAGAGTCTACTCCATAATAAGTTTTCATAACAAGTCTTCATTACAAAATATATCAAAGGTCAATGTTTTGGATCGATGTGTCCTCTTTGGTCCTTATAATTTTTCTATCACTCAATTGATGGTGGTAAGGAATCAAGACAACTCATAGATCTTATTAAGAATGCAACTAAATGCTTCTACTAAATGAATTATTAAACAATCACATTTATCATTTGGATTCCAAATTATAACTATACAAACTACTCAATGCATCTATGCATAAATAATTCACTCAAATCATCCAAAGGAGAGTCATTTTATATTTTAGGAATGAAATTAATTTTTAATTTATCAAGAATGGAGTAATTCAACACACCTCCCTTTAGTCAATCAAATTTTCATGCTTCTAACATATAAAACTATTTCTTTAGTCAATTAAGGTCTCATACCCGTAACTAATTAAATTCTTACAAACTATTTTTTATTCAATTAAGGTCACATACCCTTAACTAATTTAATAATAACAAACCAAGGCCACTTCCTATGCTAATATCTTATTCAGGTGAGGTCCCATTAAGGCTCCCAACACCATAATCGTTCTTGATGGTCAGAATATCAACATACCAACCAACATCGTAGATAATTACCTATTCATGGAAAAATTTTCTTTGGTTGGGAATTTTGTCAGAGGAAGGCCTGAGATCGAGACCATCCGTAGGTGGGCATTCACCAAATGGAAAACCCTGGGAGACATGGAATTGTTTGTCTTGTCTAGAGACTTCTTCGCCATAAAATTAGCAATGACAAAGATACAAAGTGCATTCTCATCGATGGGCCATGGTTTTTAGGCCACAAAAGTTTATTCCTGAGGAAATGGGACATGGACTTCAATCTGGATACCCAGGACATTAACATTTCCCCCATTTGGATTCGTATTCCTAATCTCCCTTTACACTGCTGGCTTGATGACATCCTCCTCTCAATAGCAAACATCATAGGATACCTCCTTGCTATCGAACCAGTCATGAGAGCACACAAGAGGATGAATGTAGCTAAGATCTACGTTAATGCTAACCTAGCGTCAGAATTGCCAACTTATATTAATCTCAAACATAATAATTTATTCAAAAAGTAGCCCCTAGAGTATGAAAACAAACCACCCTTCTATGTGGAATGCCATACCCAAGGACACTTGAGGTCCCAATGCCATGTCCTCAAAGCCAAAGCTAATCCAGTGAAAATTCAGAGACAAGATGCATGAATGCCTCAAAGCGAAGATCTAAATAATTATTTCAGAGGCAGCGTTCCCAAACCCCAGAAAAAGGGGACCAAAAATATCAAGCTAAGAAATATAACCAACAATAGCAAGGAATACTTTCTCCCAGAGGCAAGAAAAATATGAATCCAGATCATTCTCAAGTAAGTTCTAGAATGAATCTGATAAAGTTGTAGATGGTAATGCTTTGTTTTCCTCTACTCCTAATATTCCTCTAAAATATTCTCTAAAAGAAGGTGCTAACACCTGAATCCCACTACCCAGCAAAACCAACAAAAATGAGGTCCCACAGGACCCATATGTACCCAAATACCAGTTAGAAACCCTTCCTGAACCAAATCTTAACCTCAGTTTCCTTAATTCATCGTCCAAGTCAGGACCATCTCATAGTCCCTTGGATGAAATTACAGATACCTCCAACCTATTGGAAGAAACTTCCTCGCCTAGTCTAAGTTAAGTTGCAAGAACTCTAAACCCTATTTTTGAACATATCATCCCCTACAAACTTAGCCCTTAGCAAACCAGAAATACCACCAAATATCCTATTGATTTCGATAGTGAAAATAAAATAGGGAGACCTAAATAAGAGAATAAATTCTCAAACAATGGATGATATCACAAATGGAATCCAGAAGACCCTTTTTCCAAATATTACCTCTCAACTCAAGGAAGAGAGTAAAAGCATCAAACCCCCTCACCCTAGTGGGAGAGGAGGCAAAAAATCCACCAAAATTCCTAAATGAAGATCCTCTCTTGGTGTTGGCAATTTTGGGTACCTTGGGTACATTGCCTTTGCTCTAAGTGTAGATGTTGTCATTGATGTCAAGAAGGTCTTGAAGCAATCTGGTTTGATGTCAAAGAAATTGTTTTGATGAAGGTTTCAGTTTGGACAGTGAGTTTCCAGGAAGATCAGAGTAGCCCGAGTTGCAAAAAGTTCAAGAAAAAGACAAGTAAGAAAAAGTATGCAGGCGGCTAGAAAAACTGTCGCGATTTCGCGACATGTTTTAGGAGAGAGAAAGTGCTAGCAAAACTGTCACGATTTCGTGACATGTTTGAGGAGAGAGAAAGTTTGGGCAAAACTATCATGATTTCGTGACATGTTGGCAGAGAAGGAGAGCAAGTTGGAAAGTGTCGCGATTTCGCGACATGTCGCATTTTCGTGACTCGAAAAGTGCAGGAAGGCAGAGAGGGAAAAGTGTCACGATTTCGTGACACATTGCCAGGAAAGTTGTATGGACAAAAAGGTGTCACGATTTCGTGACATAATGCAAAAAAGAGAGTCCACAGTGTGAACTGTCGTGATTTCGTGACAAGATCGAAGAGAGAGAAAGTTATTCAGGAACTGCCATGATTTCGTGACATGATGCAAAATTCCAAGTGAGGACTATCGCGTTTTTGCGACATGCTACAGAGGTCAAGTTGAGGACTGTCACGATTTCGTGACATGCTGAAAAGCTCGAAGAGAGAACTATCATGATTTCGTGACATGCAGCAAAGGGAAGAGTCTGAAAGGAGAAGCATCACGATTTCGCGACAGGTTGCAAGGAAAGCTTTCGAAAGCTGAAAGCGTCACGATTTCATGACAGGATGAAAGAAAAGTGTACGAATGTAGAAAGTGTCACGATTTCGTGACAGGTTGAAAGAAAAGCGTACGGATGGTGAAAGAGTCACGATTTCATGACAAAAACTGGAAGCAGGTCTTCTATAGGAGAAGTGTCACGATTTCACGACAGAAGCCGAGAGGAAGGCTATGAAGACAAAAGCGTCACGATTTCGTGACATGTTCCAGTTTCGCGGGTGTAAGGCAGAAAGAAGCGCAAGGCAATAGAAGTGTCACGATTTCATGACAAAAGCTGAGAGGAAGGCCATGAAGACTAAAGTGTCACGATTTCACGACAGGAGTGAAGATGACGTCAGCAAAAGATAGAAGTGTCACGATTTTGCGACAAGGACGTTGTCAAGGCAGGCAAAAGCAAAAGTGTCACGATATCGCGACAAAAGCCATAAGGTAGTGTATGGTTGCAAAAATGTCACGATATCGTGACATGTTGTAGTTTCACGATAGAAGCTACAGGGAAGTGACAGAGGCGGTTGAAGGACGAGTTAACTTTGAGCCGACAAAGTTAAATCTGGGCCGACGAAGATTAGGGTTTTGCAGCCGATGATCTTTAGGGTAACAACCAACTAAAGATTAAGTTTTTGATCATGAATTAATGCTATAAAAGGGGGACTATTTTTGAGTTTCAAGGTATCGAATGTGAGTATCGAATTTGCGCAAGTGAATTCTGTTGTGCGCAAGAGAGTGAGTCGAGTCGAGTCGATTTGTGCGAAGTGTGCGAGATGCAGCCATAACAACGCAATTAGCACGAAGTGGCGAGTTGATGCGCACTGTGAGAAGTTCGATCACAGAGTGTTGTATGCTACTATGTTTGTGCAGAGGTGCAAAGGTCGATGTTCGATCGAGTGCAGCTATAATTGCGCAATAAGAGCGAAGGACTATGTCTTGCAGAATAGAGGAAGAGGACAATTTGTACCAGACCGAAGGACTGTGTTTTGGTGCAAATTCGAGGACCAGCTTTGAGGTGACAGAGTTGAGGACAGAGGTCTCCAGCCAGAGCAGGGAAGACAGGTGTCTTCTATGGATAGAGTTCCACTTGCTAAGGGTAGAAGAGGCAGAGGTCTTCTAGAGGATCACCAACCAGAGCAAAGTTAGGGGAAGGTATCTCCTTTGAGCAGAGGCTCATAAACATTGTAATTGGGAAGGTTTCCCAAAGAATTTGAAATAAACTTTTAGAGAAAAGTTTTGTGGACGTAGCCCAACCTTTTTGGGTGAACCACGTTAAAATGAGTCTTCTATGTGTGATGCTTTCTGTCTTGTTTAATATCATGTTGATGCCACTGCTATCTGAATTTAAAATTATTAAATGGTTAAGTCTTATATTGTTCACCCCCCCTCTCGGTATAAGTTCATGTTCTTCAATTGGTATCAGAGCGAGTCACTCCGAGAAAGAGCCTAACAGCTTGGAGAAGGATCTATCAGAGGAACATATAAATTTAGAAAGAAATGAAGAGGTTGAGTTCGATCTCAAAAGTGAATTCTTCTTGGCCTTGAGAAAGCTTGAGAAACTCAGGGAAGAGAATTCTGTTCTCAAGCATAAATGTCAGGAAGAAGAGATAGCAAGATCAGAATTGTCTCAAAGTGTTATAGATTTCAAAATTCTAGCTAAAGAAGGGAAGAAGGTTGAACGGAGTTCTAACAGAGGCTCTAAAAGGAAAGGAAGCTGATTGTGAGAAACTAGAAGAAGAAATTATGTCTCTTAGAGTAAAGTTGGAACATTTGACTCTCAGACAGAATACTCCGTGTGAAAAGAAGGATGGTATCACCATTCATGAAATAGGGTCTTCGAGCAAGATCAATCTTCATCCTGAAGAACAGTGGATTCCAGTTGATCGCAAGAAGAACAATCATCCAAGGCATCAAAACAGGTTACATAATACCTTCCATGGCTATTGTTTTTCCTGTAAGAAATTTGGTCACATAGCTATGCATTGCAATAAATCTCTGAATAGCCATAGTAAGGAAAATGTTAACTCATTTGCACCTCTTATGAACAAAAATATCATGTGTTACAAGTGCAAGAATTTTGGGCATATAGCAAGGATGTGCAGTTTGAATAGATTTAGCTTTGAGTTCACTAAAAAGAGGAATGAGATCAAATCTAAGTCAATGATAGTTCAAACTGCTTTTCATGCTCAAGACAAAGTAGAAAAATGGTATCTTGATAGTGGTTGTTCAAAACATATGACTGGTGAAAAAGAAAAGTTTTTGGTTTTCAAAGAAACAAACAGAGGAACAATCAGTTTTGGAGATAACAGGTCCGCAAAAATCTATGGTAAAGGGACTCTTAGTTTGGATGGGAAATCCAAAACAGAGAATGTGCTCTATGTAGAAGGCCTAAGACATAATCTTCTTAGTGTGAGTCAACTTTGTGATCAAGGGCACATAGTATCTTTCTTTTCTGATAGATGTGAGATAAGTAAAGAAAAAAATGGAAAACTCATTGCTAGTGCTACAAGGACTCCAAACAATCTTTACATGCTAAGTGAGATAAAAAGGGAAAAGTGTTTTATAACTCAAGAAGATGAGAGTTGGTTATGGCATAAAATATTGGGACATTTGAGTTTTGATAATCTTGTCGAGTATTAGTAACAAGGAAGCAGTCAGAGACTTGCCTAAAATAAAAAGGCCCCATAACATCATTTGCGGTCCTTGTCAACATGGTAAATAGACCAGAACCAGTTTCAAATCAAAAGGGTATACTTCTTCCAAACCATTGGATCTTATTCATACTGATTTGTGTGGCCCCACCAGAACTCAGAGCATTCAGGGAGATAGCTACTTCATGTTGTTTATAGATGATTATTCTAGAATGACTTGGGTTACTTTTCTCAAAGAAAAATCTGAAGCTTTTGAAAAATTTAAAGCTTTTAAAGAAATGATTGAAAATGAGACTGACAAGAGAATCAAATGCTTAAGATCGGATAGAGGAGGAGAGTTCACTTCAAATGAATTTGTGGAATACTGTGAGCAACACGGAATCAAAAGAGAATATTCAGCAGCAAGAACTCCTCAACAAAATGGAGTAGTTGAAAGGAAAAACAGAACTATTGAAAATATGGCTAGAGCTATGTTAAATGAGTCAAAAATTTTAGATGGCTTTTGGAGAGAAGCAGTCAATACAGCAGTTTACATCATCACCAGGGCTCAACTCAGAGTCAATCATCATAAAACTCCCTATGAGTTGTGGAAAGGAAGACCAGCTACAGTAAAACACTTCAAAGTGTTCGGGAGTAAGTGCTTCATCAGAAGGGAAGATCAGAATTTGGGAAAATTTGATCCTAGGTGTGATGAGGGAATTTTTCTTGGATATTCCAGCAGAAGCAAGGCCTACGAGATGTTTCAACAAAAGAACTCATATTGTTGTAGAAAGCATAAATGTAACGAGTAGATGAAAAGACAGGGATAAAAGAACCAGTCAAGGAAGCTGGGTGATGAAATCTGTCAAGAAGAATTGAGAGAGGCTTCAGATGAAGAAGAGGAAAGACAACAACTGCTTCCCAAAACTCCTTCACGGTATGTTCAGAAACATCATCCCAAAGACTTGATCATTGGTGATCCAAACAGTAGGAAAACAAGAAGAAGAGTCATTCCTTCACATGATTCTACGAATGTTGCTTTATTGTCTCAGAATGATCCAAAAGATTTCGATGAAGCATGTGCAGATAAATTTTGGATAAAAGCAATGGATGAAGAGCTAAATCAAATAGAGAAAAGTGAAACTTGGGATTTGGTTCCTAGACCTAAGGACAAGAATGTCATTGGCACAAAATGGATATTCAGAAATAAACTCAATGAGGACGGAAATATTGTCAGAAACAAAGCTAGGTTAGTTTGTAAAGGTTATTCTCAAGTAGAAGGTGTTGATTTCGAGGAGACGTTTGCACCTGTTGCTCGTCTTGAAGCTATCGGAATGTTTTTGGCCCTTTCTAGTTTCAAATCTTTCAAGGTATTTCAAAGTTGATGTAAAATCAGCCTTTCTAAATGGGGTGTTGAATGAAGAAGTCTACATAGAATAGCCAAAAGGAGTGTCTCTCTCAGAACAGCCAGACTATGTATGTAAACTGAAAAAGGCCTTGTACGGGTTAAAGCAAGCACCCAGGGCTTGGTACTCAAGACTTGACGGGTATCTTCATGAACAAGGTTTCGGGAAAGGCGTGGCGAGATAGCAACTTGTATATTAAGAATGAAGGTGATGATATGTTGATCATAGTTGTCTATGTTGATGATATTATTTTTGGGGGAAATAATACTCAGATGTGCAAAGTTTTTGCCAACACCATGCAGAAGGAATTCGAGATGTCTATGATTGGAGAGTCTGTCATTCTTTTTAGGGCTTCGATTGCGCAATCAAAAGATGGCATATTTCTCTCTCAGGAAAAGTATATCAAAGAAATGTTGAAGAAATTTGGGATGATGGACAACAAACCCGTGTGTACTCCTATGATTACAAGGTGCAATCTGAGTAAAGATGATGAATCTCCAGCGTCAGATCAGAAGTTGTACAGATCTATGATTGGCAGTTTACTATACAGTACAGCTACCAGATCGGATATCATGCAGGCCGTTGGATTAGTTGCAAGATTTCAGGCAGCTCCAAAAGAATCTCATGTTATAGCAAGTCAAGAGGATATTCAGATATTTGAAGGGCACTATGGACTTTGGGCTTTGGTATCCCAAAGGTGATGATTTCACCCTCACAGCCTATACAGATGCAGATTGGGCAGGCAGTATTGATGACAGGAAAAGCACTAGTGGTGGAGCATTCTTTCTGGGAAAGAGTCTGGTTTCTTGGTTAAGTAAGAAACAACCTTCAGTTTCCTTATCTACAGCAGAAGCTGAATACATAGCAGCAGTGGCTGGGTGCACACAGGTTTTATGGATGAAAACCACCTTGGAGGATTTCAAAGTCAAGCATGAACAACCCATCTCCATTCTCTGTGATAATACAAGTGCCATAAGTATTTCTAAAAATCCGGTAATGCACTCAAGGACGAAGCACATTTCCATCAAATATCATTTTCTAAGGGAGAAAGTGCAAGAGAAGCGGAGTCAAGCTAGAGTATGTGCCTACTAAAGAGCAGATTGCAGATATCTTCACCAAACCTCTTCCAAGAGATACGTTTGAGTATCTAAGGGAGAAATTGGGAGTTGTACTCTCACCTCAAAATTAATCACCTCATCAGGAGGTGGGGGAGGGACCAAGCCAAGAGGCTCTTTCTTAGTCCCGAGTCCCAAAGGTGGCCCTTTGCCATTGATGACAAAGGGGGAGAGATATGAGTAAGGGGGAGAGCTTCATAGTGAAGAAGAAAGCTTCAAGTTAGGGGGAGCAAAAACTTCAAAGGAAGATTCTCAGTTGATGGATCAGTTGGTTTCAGTTTTGGCTCTTGACTAGTGTTTTCAGTTAAGGTTTGCCATCAATGACAAAGGGGGAGATTGTTGGCAATTTTGGGTACCTTGGGTACATTGCCTTTGCTCTAAGTGTAGATGTTGTCATTGATGTCAAGAAGGTCTTGAAGCAATCTGGTTTGATGTCAAAGAAATTGTTTTGATGAAGGTTTCAGTTTGGACAGTGAGTTTCCAAGAAGATCAGAGTAGCCCAGTTGCAAAAAGTTCAAGAAAAAGACAAGTAAGAAAAAGTATGCAGGCGGTTGGAAAAACTGTCACGATTTCGTGACATGTTTTAGGAGAGAGAAAGTGTTGGCAAAACTGTCACGATTTCGTGACATGTTTGAGGAGAGAGAAAGTTTGGCAAAGGAAAAACTATCACGATTTCGTGACATGTTGGCAGAGAAGGAGAGCAAGTTGGAAAGTGTCGTGATTTCGTGACATGTCGCATTTTCGCGACTCGAAAAGTGCAGGAAGGCAGAGAGGGAAAAGTGTCACGATTTCGTGACACATTGCCAGGAAAGTTGTACGGACAAAAAGGTGTCACGATTTCACGACATAATGCAGAAAAGAGAGTCCACAGTGTGAACTGTCATGATTTCGTGACAAGATCGAAGAGAGAGAAAGTTATTCAGGAACTGTCATGATTTCGTGACATGATGCAAAATTCCAAGTGAGGACTATCGCATTTTTGCGACATGCTGTAGAGGTCAAGTTGAGGACTGTCACGATTTCGTGACATGCTGAAAAGCTCGAAGAGAGAACTGTCACGATTTCATGACATGCAACAAAGGGAAGAGTCTGAAAGGAGAAGCGTCATGATTTCGTGATAGGTTGCAAGGAAAGCTTTCAGAAGCTGAAAGCGTCACGATTTTGTGACAGGATGAAAGAAAAATGTATGAATGTAGAAAGTGTCATGATTTTGTGACAGGTTGAAAGAAAAGCGTACGGATGGTGAAAGAGTCACGATTTCATGACAGAAACTAGAAGCAGGTCTTCTATAGGAGAAGTGTCACGATTTCGTGACAGAAGCCGAGAGGAAGGCTATGAAGACAAAAGCGTCATGATTTCATGACATGTTCCAGTTTCGCGGGTGTAAGGCAGAAAGAAGCGCAAGGTAGCAGAAGTGTCACGATTTCGCGACAAAAGCTGAGAGGAAGGCCTTGAAGACTAAAGTGTCATGATTTCATGACAGGAGTGAAGATGACGTCAACAAAAGATAGAAGTGTCACGATTTCACGACAAGGACATTGTCAAGGCAGGCAAAAGCAAAAGTGTCACGATATCGCGACAAAAGCCATAAGGTAGTGTATGGTTGCAAAAATGTCATGATATCATGACATGTTGTAGTTTCACGGTAGAAGCTACAGGTGAGTTCCAGAGGCGGTTGAAGGACAGAGTTAACTTTGAGCCGACAAAGTTAAATCTGGGCCGACATAGCATAGGGTTTTTAGCCGACGGATCTTTAGGGTAACAACCGACTAAAGATTAAGTTTTTGATCATGAATTAATGCTATAAAAGGGGGACTATTTTTGAGTTTCATGGCATCGAATGTGAGTATCAAATTTGTGCAAGTGAATTCTGCTATGCACAAGAGAGTGAGTCGAGTCGAGTCGATTTGTGCGAAGTGTGCGAGATGCAGCCATAACAGCGCAATTAGCGTAGAAGTGGCGAGTTGATGCGCACTATGAGAAGTTCGATCGTAGAGTGTTGTATGCTGCTATGTTTGCGTAGAGGTGCAAAGGTCGATGTTCGATCGAGTGCAGTCTGTAATTGCGTAATAAGAGCGAAGGACCGTGTCTTGCGAGAATAGAGGAAGAGGACAATTTGTACCGGACTGAAGGACTATGTTTTGGTGCAAATTTGAGGACCAACTTTGAGGTGACAGAGTTGAGGACAGAGGTCTCCGACCGGAGCGGGGAAGACAGGTGTCTTCTATGGATAGAGTTCCACTTGCTAAGGGCAGAAGAGGTAGAGGTCTTCTAGAGGATCACCGACGGAGCAGAGTTAGGGGAAGGTATCTCCTTTGAGCAGAGGCTCATAAACATTGTAATTGGGAAGGTTTCCCAAAGAATTTGAAATAAAATTTTAGAGAAAAGTTTTGTGGACGTAGCCCAGCCTTTCTGGGTGAACCACGTTAAAATGAGTCTTCTATGTGTGATGCTTTCTGTCTTGTTTAATATCATGTTGATGCCACTGCTATCTAAATTTAAAATTATTAAATGGTTAAGTCTTATACTGTTCACCCCCCCTCTCAGTATAAGTTCATGTTCTTCACTTGGAATGCGAGAGGCCTCAATGGGGAATCTAAACAAATACTTGTAAATTCTATGAGGAGAGATATTTGAACTTCCATATTCATTATGCAAGAAACTAAAATAAATTCCAATAGCTCTGTCTCAGTAGCTAAGGCAATATAGAAAATGTAGGAGAAACCTTTAGTGATGCTAGAGGAACTTTGGGAGGTCTCATGTGTATGTGGGACAAAAAACAATTTGAAGGACGTATTCTCCATTCTAGTGAAAGACTCCTAAGCATCCTCTTCCATGACATCAACAATGATCTATCCTGGATTCTCACCAATGTTTATGCTCCCAACACCATTTTTGGGAGAGCTCAACTATGGGAAAATTTGACCAGTATGAAATATTATTTCCAAAACTTCCCTTGGATTGTGGAAATATATTTTAAAACCGTCCTCTATCATTTAGATGAAAAAGGAGTATCTGAAACCCCTACCAAAAGCATGGAGGATTTCACTTAATTTTTCAATACAAACAACCTAATGGATGTAAATCTCAAAAAGGTCAAATATACATGGAGCAATAGAAGAACTGGGGTACAACACATCCAAGTCAAATTAGATAGAGTCTTCCTCTCCTAGGAAGCAATACAGGTTTTTGGTGATGCTACTCTTCATCCACTCCCTAAAGTGGGATCAGATCACAATCCCCTAATTCTGAGCATTGATAGACCTAAACCATTCAAAAAGCCCTTCATATTTGAAAATATGTGGCTTCACCATCTAGATCTAAGGCAACGAGTCTCACATTGTTGGAAACAAGTCTTTCAAGGGTGCCCTTCCTACAGACTAGCTAAGAAGCTCAAAATATCAAAAAATTTCTAAAAATTTGTAACAAGGAGGTTTTTGGCAATCCTTTTTCCAATAAGCAAATTCTGAAGGAAAGGTTTGATCAAATTGAGTCAAAAATCCAAAATGGGGAGCTAGACATCCAAACCAAAAACAAAGAAAAGTAGGTCCTTGCAGAGTACCACAATGTCCTCAACTATGAGGAGATATTTTGACATCAAAAATCTAGAGCCCTTTGGCTCAAATAAGGGAACTCGAATACTAAATTATTTCACATAGCCACCCTTCACAATAGAAGCAACAACAGAATCAAGGAACTAACCAAATAAGATGGCAACATCACCATGGACCTCAAGGAAATTAGGAATGAAGCTAGCTCTTACTTCTCTAAATTGTTATAGGATGATAACTCATGCTCAGACTTAGCCCATGAGGCTTTACTTTATCACATTCCTCCTAAATCCATCTCTAATTTGGTCAACTCCTCCCTCATTGCCCCATTTTAGGATGAAGAAATCAAATCTACTCTGTTCTCCATGAATATAGACAAAGCTCTAGGACCAGATGCCTTTCCCCCTCACTTCTTCCAAACCTTCTGGGATATTTTTGACCCTGATGTCTGTTCGACTATAAAAGAATTCCAATCTTCCAAAAGGATACCACGTGGGTTCAATTCTACTTTCATTGCCCTCATTCCAAAAAACCCAATGACCAAATCCTTAGCTGACTACAGACCCATCAGCCTTTGTAGTATTATTTATAAAATTCTCACCAAAATCATGGCTACTAGAATGAAAACCATATTGCCTTCCATAAATTACCCTTGTCAAGGAAGTTCTATCGAGGGTAGGTCCATACTCGATGGAGTTATATCCATGCATGAAGCCCTTCATTCAGCCTCCAAGTCCAAAAATACTACCTACATCCTTAAGCTTAACAAGAGTAAAGCATATGAAAAAGTGAAATGGAATTTCCTCTTGGCTATACTTCATAAATTTGGATTCCACACTGAATGGATTGATCTCATTAGAAACAGTATATCCTCGTCTTGTTTTTCTGTTCTCATCAATGGATTTACAACATGCTATTTCCAAATTAGCAGAGGACTTAGACAAGGATACCCCATTTCTCCAATGCTCTTCATTATCTTATTTAAAGCTTTGGGTAGAACCATCTAGGCTACATGCAAAAATGATCTGTTGTCAGGAATTAAGGCTTCTTCCTAGACCATTGCAGTCTCCCATGAACAATTTTTGGATGACACCATTGTGTCTACAAGGGCACCTATTCTTGAAGCAGAAGTCATCAAATACATCCTCCAAGTTTATGAAGAAACTGTTGTCTAGAAAGTAAATTTCAATAAAAGCAAACTGTACTTCCTAAACACTCCCATGCAAAGACATATCAAGATTGCAATAATTCTAAAATGTTCCATAGCTGACCTTCCAGGCACCTACCTTGGCCTTCCTTTGTTCTATGGCCAACTTGCAACTTCAATGTGGCACAATGTTATTTAACATATCCAAAAAATACTTGTAGGGTAGAAAGGAAATCTATTATCCTTGGCTGCTAAACACATCCTTACTACTTCTGTTCTCCAAAGCATCCCTATTTACTTCTTATCCATGTTTAGGGCCCAACCATGATTTCCTCAAGGATAGAGCAAATCCAAAAATAAATTCTATGGACTGGAGATGAAAATAAACAAAGAATTCATTTTGTGGCATGGGACAAAGTGTGTAGACCCAAACACAAGGGAGGAATAGGCATCAGAAGGATTCATTCTCTCAATACCACTTTGATTGCCAAACAAGCTTGGAGGCTGGTCTCTGGAGACAATACTATGTGGATCTCTATCACCAAAAGGATGTACCTTCAGAATGGTGATTTATTCAATGATGACATCCCCAACAGAGGATCAACATTCTGGAATTCCATCAAGAGTACTAGGGCCCTCATCAAGAAAGGATTAAGGTGGAAACTGGGAGATAAGGAAGCATCAATTTTTGGAATGATAATTGGATCAGCCAAGAACCCTCCTTAATGACCCTATTCTATCCAAACTCAAACCTTTCACTAATTTAAGGATAGGTCATAAGGTTTCCAATTTCATAATTTTGAGTAGACTTCCTAGTTGGATTCCTATTTATTGTTCTAATTTTCCTTTTGAGTCCAACTTGCTGAATTCCCTCCTTTATTCCACCATCATCCCCTCATCCATGCCCCCTGACCAGCTCATCTGGGAGCATACCAAAAGTGAAGAATTTTTAATCAAATTGGCCTACCTCCTCCTCCTTGATGATGAGGAAATATTACTACCCTTCAAGAATTTTTGGATCAAGCACTTCATCCCTAAGGTCTCCTTATTCTCTTGGATTGCCGTTCAAGAGAAAATCCTTACCATCGATAATATTATCAAAAAAGGCATACCCATACCCAACAAATGTTATCTCTACAAAAATACTTTGGAATCCACCAACCACATTTTTCTCCATTGTCCATTCTCATATTCCATCCTTAATTCCATTTTCCACTCCTTCCACATTAAATGGGCTAAAACCTGCTCCATAGGATACCTCTTCAACCATTGGCCTACCCCATTCCATGATTCCCACCTCACATTCTTCTGTAATATATCCCTCCATAATTTTCTCTTGAAATTTTGGCTCAAAAGAAATAATAGAGTATTCTCCCTTAAGCCTAAGGCCCCTAAGATTATATTTTCCAAATCTTGGCCTTTGCACTAGAGAATGCCTTCCTCATTAACCCCTCTTCCAAAACTACTTCCAAAGTTGAGTCTGATCTTGGCAAAGAACTAGGATTGTCCTTAGAGGATGTCCACCCACTATCTTCCATTCATTTGGAGTCCATCTAGATTCCTCCCCCTGAGGGATGGACTAAACTCAACTTTGATGGAGCTACTAAAGGTAATACAGGTAAGGCTAGAGTGGGAGGTGTGTTGATAAATCATCAAGGCAATCCTATCCTTGCTTTTGCTGAGGGACTAGGAGAGTAGACCAATCATGTTTTTGAATCCAAAAGCATTTGGAGGGGTTCAAGACTGGTTAAAAACCTCACCACCAATCTGATAGTTGAAGGAGACTCTCTTAATATCATCAATTATCTCAAGAATACAAATTCCAACTCATATTGGAGAGTCAGGGACTATATTGAGGAAGAAAGGACCCTCGTACTTAACATATAGGAAGTCATTTTTTATCATACCTTCAACGAATCCAATAAGGTTACCGATAAGATAGAAAATATTGGGGCCAACATGGTTAATCTCTAGATCTGGCACAATGAGATCCTTGAGGAAATTTAGACCATTTTCAACCAAGAGAATTGTCAAATAAACCTTCCTCAACAGGAATAAATGTCTAAGGATACCTCTCCTTTTCCTCATGATCAATGCAATCATTAACCCATGTCAAATTGACCTGATACATGCCATATTTTCCAATTATTTTTGCAAAATGGGAAGCTTGTCCAATAGGTAGAAATTCAATATCCATGTGTCTTATAGATGCCTCCACCATCACCACCAACATAGCTTCCACCTATCCTTTTTCTTCCATCACATTAATTCCCATGTGTCTACCTTCATCGTCATCCACTACCCCTCTTTCCATCCATCAACTCCATACCACCACACATTGCCCATGCATTTTCTTTTGGTAAATATTCTTTGAATGTGCTCTAACAATTTTGTCAATCATTGGCACATTTTTTCCAACTTTTGTAGGTCCTAGGAAGTAGCTTCCAACACCATAAATGTGATGTCTATTGAAAATATCTATAATTCCACTTTTTGGTAGCAGATTCATAGGTAGAAATCCTTGGTTTATTGGTTGTGTTCTTCCAAAGTAAAACCTAGTTTAGATGCTCGTGTTGAAATAACTATCCATGATCCCAAGATGCGAATGTGGCATACTATGGTAGAGCCCACCTCAGTGAACTACCTTGAATAGGTGGAGCATCAAAATTTGGATTTCTTTAGACCAAGAATGTTGTGGTTCGTGTTTCTTCCTTCCAGATTCCCACGTCATATTTCATATAATTTCCCTATCACTCACTTGCTTCCAACATCCATTATTTATGAATACTATGTTTTTATTGAGCTGGCTTCCCCAATGTGGAATACCCCTCCTCTCATCACCTGTCCCATTTTCCTGATCTGGTTCCAGGTATTTTTCCTCATTTCCTTTTCAATCTTTGACCTTTTTTTCCTTGCCATTATTTTCTTGATTGCCCACCTCTATCACTTTTTGTTCATGTCCTACCTTTCTCTATCTTCCACCAAACCCCTCACCCCCACCATGTCGAGTGACTACATTGAACCGAGTATCTTTGAGTGTGACCTCATGGCTGACAAGATCCTTCATGATAGAAGCTTTTTCCCTTTCCTGCACATGTTCTTCGAGGATGATATTGAGATAACCTTGGTTTTATTAGAATCCTGGAATAATGGGGCAGTCTCTATCCATGGTAGAAACTTCATAGTCGATGCCCCATCTTCTTCCCTCCATTACTAGCCAAAATATTGAAGGTGGGTCTATCCATCACCATATACATAATTGGGAGGTCGAGTTGGAGCATTTCAAAGGCAACAAAAAAATCCTCAAAAGAGCCAAAAATCCTAGAATTTATAGAAGCAATTTGACTCTCCATTTAAACTTTGTTATGAAGCCAATTATGGAGTTTATATGTGTTGATGACCTTGAGAAATATCTAAAAACCTACCATCTGGCCTTTGTTAATCACTTTCAAGACATTAATCCCCTTAGTATTCCTTTGTTCTTCCTTAACTCCATGAACCACTCCATTTCATCTTGCATATATAAGAAGAACCATGATCTCCCTCACCACCAAGGCATGTTTAAAGTCATATACACTTACATTTTGGCCAATAGTCCTACGTCCAACCCTATATATGGCAGCCTTGCCAAACCTAAATCCTCATTAGAATGCCTGACTCAAGCTGAAAAAAAGAAAAATACCATTGAAGATTTTTCCAAATTGAGGGTAAGGAAGAGCATAAGTTTTGATACCACTGAAGAACCAGTGAGGAATTTGGTAAGGATTCAAAATATGGCCTCCAAGAGCAATGTGATTGAGATCAAATATGACCATGAGGAGAACAAGAAACTAAAGGAATTCATCATTAATTCCACCATGGCAATGATGAATTGCATGATGAAATACACCATGGACATCATGGAGGGACTTTACAAGCTCTTCTACATTGGTCAGGCGAGTCAATATGGTGATGGACATACTGAAGCAGTTGTGGCTGCTATGAAGACCGAACCTAAGGAAGATGATTCTAAGGAAATTGAGAAAGAGAATGGGAAGGAAGAAAGAAAAGTTGAAGAGGAGGATTGATTTCCTCATTTACCAGATGAATTCCTTTATTTTTTAATCTTATAGTTTACGGCTTACTATACTTATGACCACATTGCGTGGGGCCAAGGTTTTGCTGGATACTAGACTTTTGCTAGTTTTCATTACTACTGTGTGGATATATTTACATTTTTGGTTATAGTATCCTATCTTAAGTCCTATCTCTTTTTTCTTATGGCTTATGGTCTAAGGCTGTGTCCTGTTTCTCTAATTGTTGGGAATTATCTTGGAATGTTCAAGGCTAAGGTTGCATCCTTCTTTAAGGCCATTATTTAGTCAAATTATCATCTGTATTTCCTTCAATATGCTACAGCCATCAGTGCTGATTTTGTAATCAGGTTTAAGGATCCTTAAAACACGCTTAGAAACATAACTCCTTTATTTACCAAAAAAAACAAACCATTTCTCTAATCTATTAAATTCCCATACCCTTAACCAATTAAATAAATACAAACCATTTCTCTAATCAATTAAGATCCCATACCCTTAACCAATCATATACTTAGAAACCAATTCTCTAATCAATTAAGGTTCCATACCCTTAACCAATTAAATACTTACAAAACATTTCTCTAGTCAATTAAGGACCCATACCCTTAACTAATTAAATACTTACAAACCATTTCTTTAATTAATTAATATCCCATACCCTCAAATAATTAAATAATTATACAAAAATGATTTATTTAATCAATTAAAAACCATTTTCTTTCCTCTAATTTAAATAAATTAAATATCATTTCCTATAAATAAACAATATTATTCCTTTAATTTAATAAATAAAATATCATTCTTTAGTTTAATAAATAAAGTATCATCCTAAAGAATGATGTTTTTTTTATTAGTTTAATAAAGTAAAATATCATTCTTATTGGTCTATCAAATGGATACTTCTTATTCCGATTCAATATTGGGGAGTATCTCGTGGAAGACTTATCATGAGGTCCATTTTTCTTTGGGAAAGGACCAATTTCCTAAAATGTTGGCATCAGGGCTTCAACACTCAAAAGGAAGATTTTTTTCTTCAGTTTCCATCAAGATTAGGTTTTCAGATTTACCTATAAAATATTGGAATGATCAAATTATTAAGGTCTTGGCAACACAAATTGGATAATTTATAACCATGGATCCACCCACCCATAAAAAAACAAGAATGTTGTGTGCAAGAGTTTGTGTTAACATGAAGTTAGAACAATACAAAGTGGAAAAAGTGAGTATCAAATTGATTCTTGGGGAATGGGAACTATAAGCAATGTAAAGTGTTTGGACATGTCATGGGTATATGTCATCTACAAAGACAAACCAAATTTAATAAAAAGTGGTAATAAAAGAAGAATAAAATAAACCAGAGGACTACAAGCATGGAAAAGGAAACTTCTAGCCCACAAGAAAGGGTACAAGAAAAGGAAAAATATTATGAAATTTACCAAGAGGTAAATGAAGAGGTAGAAAGTGAAATTAGTAATGGATGTTCTATACAGTACAAGGAAGAACAAAAAAATCCTAATAATATAATGGATTATGCAAGTAAATACAAAGAGCTAAACCAACAAGCATATGAAGAACATAATGACAAATAAAACTTTAGATGTTTTGGAAATAATACTAATCAACAAGAAAATAGTCTCAATCAAGAAAAATAAAATGATTAAGAATAAGGTAACCATAAGAAGAAATTAAAAAACAGAATGTGATTGTGATATATAGCTAATGTATACAATAACTTGAAAGTCAAACGAGAAATATTAGTAGATGATGCTAAAATGGTAGAGGATACTCCATCCACTCAAACAAACTCAAAATAGGAGAAGTATCAGATTTAAGGAGTTTGGGGTTTTAAAATCAAATAAATAGAGGTATGGTAATTATTAGATGAAGTTTTAGATTCAAATAATGAAACTAAACAATTTGAGAAACAAAAGGATCTAAATATAATAGAAAACTCAAATTAGTTTAAGGAGGGTATGCAAATAAGATTCAAAAAAAGACTAGAGTTGGGTAAAACAACTCAATTACCAAAAAAATAATCTTTGACATGATGTAACAAAATGGGAGAGAATTATCCTCCTAGAAGACATACAAAAAAATGCAAAGAATATAAGAAATTATGGGAAAAGAAAGCAAGGAAGACCCCCTAAACAATAAGAACAAAAAGTACTAGCAAACAGGGGATAAGAATTAGATCCAAATGAATAATGGATGGTTAAGGGTAAAAGCCCATGAAAAAAATCCAAAAAATGAAAATCCTTCTTGGAATGTGCATGGGCTAAATTCCCCTAGGAAAAGAATAATTGTTAGAAATCTACTCATGGAAGTAAAACTTGATACTATTTGTCTTAAATAATCTAAAATTGACACAAAAGACCTTGAAATGATTTAGAAAGAGGTTTGGATAAATGTTGAATGGATCATAAGCCCAATACAATGTATTGTTGGAGGTATTTGCACATTTTGGGACAAAATAAATTTTGAGGGTACTTTAATTGATCAAGAAGAGAGATTCTACATAGTCAAATTGAAGAATAAAAAAACTAACTTATATTGGGTAATGACAATGGTTTATGCTAAAAATGATGATTGTGAGAGATTTCAACTATGGAATAAGTTGTATTTTTAGAGGATTATTTTCATTTATTTCCATTATATGGTTTTGGATGACTTCAATATAGTCTTAAGAATAGATGACAAAAGTGGAGGGAGGATAAACATCACTCAAGGTATGCAAGATTTGAATGATTTTATTCAGAATAATAAGTTGATTGACCTAGATATGTGTAAAGGTAAGTTTACATGGACAAACAAAAGGTTGGGATATAATCATATTCAAAGGTGCCTGGATAGAGATCTTATTTTTTATAGTTGGTTAAGTATAAACAATATTTATAGACTTACATGTATGCCTAGAATAGGATAATATCACAATATCCTTGTGTTGGATATAGAAAAGGAGAAGCAATGAGGATCACCCTTTAGGTATTATCTAATGTGAAATATTCACCCAAACATTAAAAATAAAATTAAATCCTGGTGTTAGGAGGTTCAAGGATCAGCTATGTATAGAGTTACACAAAAATTAAAGAACATCAAGTATCAAATCAAAATTTGGAATAAAGAGGTTTTTGGTAACATCAATTTAAGAAAACAAGAGCTTAAAAAGGATATCTAAGATATAGAGGAAAAAATAGAGAGGGAAGGTAGAAAATTAGAGTGGCATGAAAGGAGAAACAACTCCTCACGAAGTATCATAATACCATTTCTTAAGAGGAAATTTATTGGAAATAGAAATCCAGAGTATTGTGGATCAAGGAAGGTGATAGAAACACTAAATTCTTCCATGTTTCAACTATGATACATAGGAAAAACAATAAAATACTCTACCATATGGAGGAATATGGAATAAAGTATTATGATTTAAATGATATTAAAATTTGGCTATTACTCTCTTTTAGAACTTTCTTAGAAAAGAAAAAATAGAGTACAACATGGAAATAGAAAGCATCATTAATAATATTCTCAAAGTATTTAATGATAGAATGAATTAATATATATGCAAGGTAATATCTAAGGAGGAAATTAAAAGAGTTGTGTTCTCTATGGGAGCATCTAAGGCTCTAGGACTAGATGGTTTCCCACTAGATTTTTTTCAACATAATTGGGATATTGTTGGAGACGATGTAGTTAATGCAATCCAAGAAGCCCAAGAATTTGGTAATTTGTTGAAAGAATAGAATAAAAACTTCCTTGCTTTGATTCCTAAGAAATATGAAACATATAAATTGCAAGACTTTATACCAATTAGCCTATGTAATACAATTTACAAAAAAATTACTAAATTGTTGGCCAATCAGTTGAAAAAATCATCCCTCAATAATTAATTAATATCAAGGAGGTTATGTGGCAAGAAAGTAGATTATTGAAAGCACCATTGTCATTTATGAAACAACACACTGTATTTAAAGGAGGAAAGGGCTAGACATGTTCCTTAATATGGACATGAACAAAGCCTATGATACTGTTTCTTGGTCTTTCTTAGATAAAATAATGGAGTGAATGGATTTTAGTGAAAAAGGAGGGCATGGGTTGGTATGTGTATTTATAACCCCTATTTTTTGATCTTGATCAATCAAAAATATGTTGGGTTCTATCGTTATACCAGAGGAATTAGGCAAGGAGATACAATGTCTTCGTATCTTTTTATCATTATGGTAGATGCCTTAGGAAGAAATTTGGAAATAAAGAGAAATTATGGTAATATCAAAGGTCTAAAACATTCATCCATTGGTGAAGCTTTGTCCCATCAATAATTTGTGGATAATATTTTCTTGCTTGGGGAAGATACAAAGGAAGAAGCTTTGGAATTTAAAAAATTCCTCACTTCTTATGAAAATGCTACAAACAAAAAAATAAATTGTGAAAAGCAAGATTATAATTTTAAACATGGAGGAAAGTATAAGAGATCAAATAATTAAATTTTTGGCTTGTAAGGAGGAAAAGTTCCCTATCACCTATCTTGGTTTACCTTTGTTTATAGGTAAAATGAAATATGAACTTTGGAATATGATTATTGATAAATTTAATAGGAAAATTCAAGGTTGGAAGGGATCTCTATTATCCTCTATGGGGAAAGTACAACTCATAAAACACATGCTTCAAAGTCTCCTTATTTATTTCATGTCTTTCCTAAGGATTTCAATGAAAGTGGAAGAGACTTTAGGAATACTACAAAAAATTTCTTATGGGATGGCACTGAATGCAAAAAATATATATCAAGTAGCTTGGGATACCTGCTACCAACCTTTATAGAATGAGGGTCTTGGATTGAGGAAGTTGATAGATCTAAATAGAGCCCTTATAGCTAAACATGGTCGAAGGATTTGCATTGGAGCATCAAGTAAATGGGCTAGTATTATCCAAAATAAATACTTGGAGGGTAGAAACCACTTTGTCAGTTGTTCTAATCCTCCATGTGGATCTATATTTTGGTAAAATATAATCAATAGCAAGAAATTTCTATGACAAGGTCTAAAATGCAGAGTAGGTAGAGGGAACAAAATTGAATTCTAGAATGACCCTTGGATTCAAGATGAGCCTTTTGATAAATACATAAATTTCAAATATATTAAAGAGCATTTAACCATAACATATGGTAATAAAATCAATGGTTACATTCATGGGGTGGGTGATTTTCAAGAGTGGAAAATTTTGCAAGAATATATGCAAGGCTCGGGGGTAAATATCTGCAAAATATTTTAAGGAGTTATTATTTAGGTAGAGGTTTAGAGGAGGATCAAATAATTTGAGTAAGAAACCAACAAGGCCAGTACTTGATGAAGGATGGATATAGAGTTTTGGGCATAGTAATCTCAGTGAAAATTGATCTTAAAAGAATTTGAAAGCTAAGCATCATACCTAAGGTTGCTTTTTTTTTTTGGAATACAATTCTCAATAAGATCCTCATGAAAGATAATATGTTCAAAAGAGAGATTGTGGTTCCAACTATTTGTGTCTTATGTAACAAAGAGGATGAGTGTGTGGATCAGCTATTTGGAATTTGTGATTTTTTGTGATATCCTAGATATTTTATTGAGATAATTTAATGTTTCTTGTGTCATTCCAAATTCTCTAATCAGGATTTGGGAATAGTGGCTCTTAGAAAGCAGTTTTTTTTGGCAAAAATGCATTCCACATATTTGCTTGGGGATTTGGTTGGAAAGAAATATATGAGTGCTAAAAAATAGAATAGCAGAATAATTGGAATTTATGCTAGGATAAAAACAACCCTAGTGGAGCATTGTATTAAAAATATTATCGGCCAAGAAAATATTGCAATGATATTATCTAGAGAAAAAGAGATCTTAAATATGGAAAAAATCGATAAGGTGAGACTAGATACTAGATGAGAACGTCCTCACAAATACTGAGTAAAAATTTACTTTGATGGTACTACAAAATGTAACTTGATTCATGCCAGTAGGGGGGCCTCATTAGGAATGATAGAGGTAAGGTAGTGGCTACATATGATGAGGATCTCTAAATTACCACAAATCACCATGTTGAAGCAAGGGTGATGCTTACAGGCCTTCAAATTATAGTGAATTTGGGTTATAGGAGATTTTTTCTTGAGGAGGATTTCAAGAATATTATAACTTCCTTTCAAAAAGGGGAGTTAAATAATTCTAGCATTTTCCAAATAATTAAAAATATGAGGACTATTTTGGGAAACCTAGAAGAAAGTCAAGTTAAACATATTTATAAAGAGGGAAACAAAGGTACCAAAAAAATGGTAAATATGGCAGTTAAATATGATAATTTCAAGGTCTAGTCATATGACCCCATGGAGTTGGAAGATATTATAAGAATTGATAATGAAGCTAGTAGATAAAGAGGGCATATCAAAGCATAATACTTATTGGGATCATGCAATGAAGGATTTGAGCACACTAAATTACATTGTTCTTAGCAATTTCTTTATTAGTTATGTAAAGCATTGAGCACTGCATAAGCCTCATAAAATAGAAGAATAGTAAGAGGGATACTATTTTAGCTTCTTCATTAGTAGTTTTAGCCTAGGTTTGTTTGTTTTACTATGGTAGGGCTATATTGCATTTGTATTATCTTCTCTTGTTTTTTTCTTGTACATCTTTCAAGTTTTGTGTAAAGGGTCGGGGTCCTTCAACCCCTTTTTTATCAATACCAATATATATATCATTATTTAAATTATCCTTTATTCTAAATAAAAATGAGGATTTCTAGTTTAATCAAAAAACCCTCAACACAAAAACCCAGGTGTTAAGAGTAGAAGTCTAGGTAGGTCAACCAACACAATCTGCATTCAAACTAACTATGTAGTTTGTGCCCAATAATTAGTGCACTAGCTACCCCTTCCAAGTTATGGTTTCCATGACCACCACTTGGTGGTTACTTAAAAAAGGGTAGCTTCCTATTTTTGTGGTGCTAAGGCATCCCCACATATTAGATGTGGTATATTATTTACCACAAAGAATGAACAAAATGGATTTACCCATTTTATTGGACCACATAGGAAACCAACCAAATGAAGCAAATACTTATTGGATAGCTATGCATCAAATTGGGTAAACATATCACTTCAAGTATAACACATGTGTCAAAAAACAAAAGCCAAGCACCCAAGTACTTGGTTACATACCCAATAGAGCCTAGGAAATCAAAAAGTGAGTGTAAGCCCAACCCATGCCCCATGTAGGATAATTTACCATTAAGGTTTTAAACTATGCTCATATGACGACTGAGGTTTAACCGTTGGTGCTACATGTATAAATAAACCCTAGATATTCAAAAAATATATTATTGTGTAATCAACATAGTCTGGCCAAAGGAATCCACCACATGGTGGGAGTGAATAACAAAAATAAACCTATGCTTTAAATTATAGGGTGCTCAATTAGAGGTCTCATAGAATTAATACTAATGTTTAAAATAAATTGATGCACATAGGTGTAGAGTTGGGTGTTTTGCATAGGCATATAAGAGGAGGATACTTCTATAGGAGGATGCTAAACAGAAAGACCTACAACATAATACCTACTCAAAAAACACAACTTCCAAGCACACATCTAGGTTTGAGTTATAATATTCCACATCATGAGATAATGGTACAAGTAATGACCAACTCAAACCAATGAACACAAATAGTATAAACATGAGTAGGGGATGAACTATGGGTCAAAGGAGGGAGATGTCTCTAGTTGACTCCACCAGAGACCTAAGAACTCAACTAAAATAGAAGCATGGCTAAATAGCCCTAGATAATTTTTTATGGAAGAAGAACATGATTGAACTTAGAGAGAAGAGGTATTCAATACCTACATGCCTATACAAAAGATAGCTAAAGCATCCTAAAAACTAGATATGATCAAACAATGAAGGGGTGGAAAATAATATTATTCTAAATATGGTTCACAAGGTCTAGTGAAATTGTTAATTTACTTTGCTAATATGAAATTTTATAAAATATATCACAAGAAACAACATATTATTTAATATCTAAAATGTTATGCTATGGAAATAGAGTTTCCCAACCTAGAATCAAGCTTCATGCAATTCCAATTGTTCGACCTCTAAATTCCTTTGAGGCTTCCGAAGGTTTTTCCCTCCATAATTTTTTGCATAGCTTTTCCAAAAAAAATCATCATCCTCATTTTTTTTCTTAGCCTTCTTAACCAAGGATATCCATCTACACCCTCCTAAAATTCTATATTTAACCTACCAAGAGTAATATGACCCTTACCCAAGGTGGCCCTAAAGGAGATATTTGAATTTAAAAATAGTTCTTCCCTTTATAAATATTTTGCCTCAAAAAATATATTTATTTTTTATTTAATTTATTAGAGATAAATTTATTCACATCTTTATTCAATTAAAAGGAAAATGAATAATTAAAATAGAAATTTAAACCATTACTATTTATAATTTTGAATTCGATTTAATTCAAACCATACAGGTCATTGATCATACCTTATTCAAATAAAATATCTATAATAATATTAAACACTAGTATGGTATTTAAGTGGACTAAGGATTAATGGAATCTCTATATCCATTAGTATTTTTCAAAGGGGGTCCTTTTCCCAATCCTTTTACACACAAAACACATGTAAGCAAAATCAAACAAACAAGTGCATCAAAATAAGGGTGGGTGAAGACATCACAATCCAATCATCAATCCTAGACAAGGACTTATGGTAACTTCTAGGTTACCTACATTGGGCTAAGGATGGTTGGGTTGTTGATGATTACCCTAAAATCAAGAATGCATACCTATATAAGGGTAATAGTTCATGTTACCCTGTGTTACCTTAGTCATCATTTCCATTTTCAAGTACCCCATTCTTAGTGGTTGATTCTACCTCTTCCACCCATGGATGTACCTAGTCCTACACATTGAAAATACATTAGTAGTACCATATTCCTCAAAGATAAATTAATATAAACATTGCATAACCATTTGAATGCATTAAAACTAGGCATCAAGTAGTCATTCAATAATACATAGTCTATTATGCAAAAATACTACCAAGGTAGGTCATGACATGCATTCATATGGGAACATCAATTATAGCCTTTATTTATTTTCTTTTCATTTATTAAATATAAGTGACAATGAGACAAGATATATAATGTTTTAAAACACTATAACCTAATTAAGAATATTCGTTTAGGAATTTTGTTAGAGGAAGACTCATCTCCACCTTTCTTTTTGTTGATGAGACTCTAATTTATTAAATTTAAAACATAAATATATTTGATTATAGACTTATATATACTCATTGGAAAGAACTTTTTGTGACTGTCACATCCCACCTAGGAGGACTACTTTTAAGATGCTATTTGTGTAGTAATAGTTGGTTTTAATTCCTAATATATTTGCAATGTATTTGTAAAAATAAATTGATGTTGTGTTGCTTGATTGCAGAAATATTTATTCTCGTAGGTGGAAGACTAACCACCAAGATATGAGAAGGGAAATGATAACTATGACAACTCAACAGGTAAAGCTCATATTAATGTTTTGCATTTTACAAATTATTCTAGAAAATATTGGAAAGAATATCATGCAATTTATTATGATTTTATGAAATCTTTAAATGGAGCAATTTTTAAGGTAAAGGATTTATTTTGTTGAGAATGATTTTTGGATCTAGTTGATCAGTCTATTTTGGAGAGGTTTCGCATGGAGGAGTGTAAACAACCTCTCATTCCCATGGAAACTAAGTTGAAATTGATTAATAATGATGATGAAGAAAGGGTTGATGGCACCCTTTACAAGCAACTAGTTGTAAGTTTAATCTACTTAACTTCAACTAGACTAGATATTACCTATTTAGTTGGCCTTATTTCTAGATTCATGTAGGATCCTAAGAAGAGCCATTGGATAGCAACTAAGAGGATTGTGAGATTCCTCAAGGCCAAACCTCATCATGGCCTCATGTATGCATCATGTGATGAATTTTTATTTATTGGCTACACAGATTCAGATTGGGCTAGTTGTCCTAAAACTAGAAGATCCACATCAAGTTATTGCTTTCAATTGGGACAAGGCTCTATTTCATGGAACACAAAGAAGAAGAAAATAATATCATTATATTCAGTAGAGGTTGAATATATAGAATAATTTTGGGCAACAAAGGAGGCTATTTGGTTAAGGTAATTACTTCAGGACATTAGGCTATTCATAGATGCACCAACTTACATATATTGTCACAATCAAAGTACCATCAAGATGACAAAGAATCCAGTTTTCCATGCCAGAACAAAGCACATTGATATCCATCATCACTTCATTAGAGAAATGTCCCAAGAAGAAATTATACACATGGAGTATGTACCAACTCAATATCAAGTGGCTGACATCTTCACCAAGTCACTTGGGTAAGACAAGTTTTCTCAATTTAGAAAATTGCTTTATCTATGTAATAAAAGTCAACATTAAGGGGGAATGTTATCTAATGTTGATTTTTTTTTCTATAGTTAGGATAGTGCACATTAAGGGGGAATGTTAGAATATTGTTTAATGTGCACTATGCCTTAATTAGGTCTTGCCACTTGTCTTTATTTCAGTTTGAGTTGGAGTTGTGTCATGTTGGAGTGCAGATTATGACACTTGTCAAATCTCACTCATAGGCTTCATGCCTATATATTGTACCAGTTTTGTAAATACAATTGTGCCTTATTATTCAGTTCCAATAGTTTTTAGTGCAGATTTGAGGACAAATATTGAGTAGATTTGTGCTAGACCAAAGGACTATGTTTAGTGCCAATTTGAGAACAAATATGGAGTATATTTTTGCTAGAATGAAGGACTATGTTTAGTTGATATTTGAGGATAGATATTGAGCAATATTTTTGCTAGACCGAAGGACCGTGTTTAGTGAAGATTTGAGAAAAATATTAAAGCAAGTTTTCGAGGTGATAGGGGATGACAGTATCTAGTGGATAGAAGTCCATTAGCCAGGGTAGTGAGGATAGGTATTTTGAGTGAGGATAAGAGTCTTTAATGGATAGAGATACATAAGCCAGTGCAGTGGAGGCAATAGTTCTTCTAGAATATCAATAGCCAGAGCAAAGGAGGAGTTCTCCTATGGATAGAGATCCATGAACTTGATTAGGGGATTGGTGTCTCCTTTAGATAGAGGTCCATAAAATTGTAATAGGGAAATGTTTTCCAAGAGATTTTTTGAGAAAATTCTAGTGAAATATTTCTCCGTGGAGTAGCCCACATTAGGTGAACCACGTTAAATTGGTGTCTCTATTGTGTGTGGTGATTTGTGAATTAATTTGATTTCTGCTATTGATATTTCCATTAATATATTGCATAATATTTATTGGGAAAGAAAAGTAAAAAGTGGTCTTATACTATTCACCCCCCTCTCAGTATAAGCTTGTGTTATTCAATTTGTATCAGAGCAGGTTCCTTTAAAAGAGTTTAACAGCTTGAAGGAAAATCTCACAAGAATACACATGGATTATAAGAGTGGATCCTAAGATAATTCAAAACTAGTATTTGATGGAAGCAATTATGTATTTTTGAGTATGAGAATGAAGATTCACTTGATGGCTCTTTGAAATGAAATATGAGAAGTAGTTGAAAATGGATACACACCACTAGCTACTCCACCTACAGATAAATATGGTAAGATTCTACATAATTAAAATTTAAAAGAAATAAATGAAATTTTGAGAGGTTTACATAAAATAGAGTTTATAAATGTTATGCACTGCAAATAAGCAAAGAAAATTTGGGATAAATTGCAAGGCATATATGAAGGAGATAAAAAGGTCAAAAAGGTAAAGTTACGAAATATCAAGGGAATATTTGAAGACCTAAAAATGAAGGATGAGGAAAACATTAGTGCTTATCTACTTTATGTGGATGACGTTGTTAACTCCATGCAAGGACTTGGACTTGAAGTTCAAGAATCTGAAGTTTGTGATAAGAGTTTAAGGTCACTCCTAAAAAGGTTTAGTGAAAATATTTCAGCTTAGTGAAAATGTTTCAATTGAGGAAAGTATGGTCACTATGCATCTGATTTTCAAGAAGCTAGAAATAGAAATGATGAATAAAAACATTATCATAAGAACACAGAAACAAAAAAATACAAGTACCAAAAGAAACGCAGGGATGAACAAGGAAAGCAAGGAAATAAGTTTTTCCAAAGATAGAAGAAGCATTTCTATGCAAAAAAATCAAGTAAGTATTCAATTAATAGTGATGAAAGTTTCTTAGATGATGATAAACATGAAGTTCTATTTATGTCAAAATAAAAGAAGTGGTTAAGAAAATGTCACCAATAATTCTCAAGTATTTTGGATTTGGAAATTTTGGTCATATTGAAGATAGTTGTACAAAGAGTGGTCTTAATTTTAGTGATGATGAATATGAAGATACACATAGAGGACCATAAGATAATATACTCATGGAAATAGAGGAAGAAGCAGGTGATCCTATAGAAGACAAATCATATGGAAATGAAGATGATTCCAAAGGTAAAGAAATAGAGGAAGAATCATAAATAAGAGAAGTTGATCTTGAAGGTGAACTTATTTCTACCCTATTGAGTGAATATTTTACCCTATTGCAAAATTATCACCACAAATAGAGTATTGAATTGAAAACTCTCTCTTGCAAAGAAATTAAATGAGACTCATTCATTTCTCCAAGGTTCTGGTAAGCAAACATTCATATAAAATAAAACATGTATACCAGAATAACTCAAAACTTGCAAGTGATAGTTAACAAGGGGCCTTTATGGTTCCTTTCAAACATTGCTTAGTAATCACAACCTTCAAAACTTCCAAAGTGAAAAATATTTATTCCTTTTAGTGCTCTTGATATCAAAATAGTCTACCCTGAATCCCAATTAGTAGACTCTTTTATCTTCAAATTAGAAAGGTTCCAAATGCAAAAGTGTGTGGAATAGTCCACTTCATTTTAGAATTTGTGTCTTTAATGTGTGGTTCATTTTGAAGTTAGTGGATTCATTTTATCTTCATTTTTAATGTTCCACTATCCTTATTCAGAATGTGGTGTTAGTAAAAGTTAGTAAGTTAGCATGTTAGTGTTCATTTTATTTATCTATCTTAGTGTAAATTTGGCATAGATAACCCTCCTAAACTAGTGTTTTATCTAAAAATTAAATGGATGTATTTGGAGGTGCATAAATTATAGATAAGGACCAAAATAGAAGCAAATAAACTAGAAATAAAATAGGCAATTCTAGAAAATGGACCAGAATGAAGACTAAAACTAAAACAAACAAAAATTTTGGAAGGACCAGAATAGGACAAATAGAAATTTTGGAAGGACCAAAATAGGACAAACATAAATTCTAGAAGGACCAGAATGGGACAAATAGAAATTTTGGAAGGACCAGAATGGGACAAACAAAAAATTTTGGAAGGACCAGAATGAAAATAATATCTTGAAATGGAAAGTAGATTAATCTAAAATGCTGAAAATAAACACAGAAAGAAGCTATCTACAAGGTCATATGGAAAAATAAAAATGGCATCCAATTTTGGTTAGCAAATCCCTCCCTGCAAAACCCCAAGTTAAGAGATAGATCATAAGACAACCTGACCTAATAGACCTGCAAAACAAGCACAATCAGATTAGACCAAGTGCGAGACTCAAAGGATAAAATGTATTTGCAATATATTTGACATTCACCTATTGTAACCCATTTAATGGCATAAAAAAATAGAATACAAGTCAAAAAATTGTAGAAAATATACATAGTGAAAGCAGTAGCCTTAGATGTATTCTCCTTGTAGTTTTGCTCACAAAAATTTCTTTTGCCAAAATGAAAGCATTATATTTCGAAGAATTCTCTTGTTACACAGATTCCAACCCCCCTCGTACAATGGCCTCTTTGGGCTTTTAAAATTTTCTTCCAATGATTCGTTTCAACTTCTCCTACTTGGTGATGTTAAACTAAACAATAACAAAACAATAAAACAAATTACATTGTTTTGTCATTTTCTATAATTTTCCTTTAACATCAAAGAAAAATGCTCTTCTCAACTCTTATATTTCTCTTGTAGCATATATTTTAATTACATAAATACGATCCATAACATCCACTATATGCCACCAAGTAAAATATTATAAAGGCTCCTTTACCCCTTATAACTCCCATAGGGCCCTATAATATAAATATTAAAGGACCCTTATTAAAATCTAATAAAGAAATTTAATACTTTACATTATATAACATAAACTTTAAGGATCCTTATTAAAATCTAATAAGACACTTAATATTTTATATTATATAATGTAAATTTTAAAAACCTTTATTAAAATATAATAAAGAAACTAAATCTTTTATATTATAAAACATAAACTAATTTTTCTTTTTATTAAAATCTAATAAAGCAATTTAATACTTTACATTATATAATATACACTTTAAGGATTCTTATTAAAATCTAATAAGACACTTAATGTTTTATATTATATAATGTAAATTTTAAAAACCTTTATTAAAATATAATAAAGAAAGTTAATATTTTATATTATAAAATATAAACTATATAAAAAAAGAAAACTTTATTAAAATCTAATAAAGAAACCTAAAATTTTATATTACATAATGTAAAGTTTAAAGTCCTTTATTAAAATGTAATAAAGAAACTCAATATTTACATTATAAAATATAAAATTTATAGACTTTATTAAAATCTAATAAAGCACTTAAATAATTTATATTATATAATATAAACCTTTTACCAGGTCTTGCATTTCCTGTGCTCGTGTGTAACCATAAATATTAACGCAAACATCTGCTTTAGACTTCAAATGAAAAGAAAAGATGCACCCTCGACTTTCCTCCTGATGGGCTCCGTCTCAAATCTCCTCAGCAACAAATCTTGCAACCAAAGGAAGCCTCCTCTTCGCAACACAACTTTATGGCATCACATTAGGGTTAGGGTTTGTAGTTGTGCATCCTGGCAGATTCTCTGCCCTTTGCGACGTAGTCCTAGCTGATTTTCTAAGTGTCAGGGTTGTTGCTACAGAGTAATGCCCTCCCTATAGGCACCATTAAATGGATGCCTCATTGTTTTATTGGTGGCCATAACTCCTGTTGGTGTGCTTCCATACCTGCAACCAAACCCAAATTTGATTTTAGATAAACCTTTAAAAATTTAATATATATGATTTAACCCTAAATTCCTAATTTTAACAACTAAGAACATCATGTGGCTTTACTTTATTTTATTGTTTTTTGTTTTTATCTTAACGTGTATTATATAGACCATAATAATAATATTATTATTCTTATCATATGAAATATGATAATATTATTGTCCTTATCATATGAAATATAATAATATTATTACTATTATCATTATATCTTTTTATTTTAAACTTTTATATACATATAAAAGTTTAATTTTAATTTTAATTTTTTTATTTATTTTAGGACATATGTAAATTATTATTATTATACATATAATGTATAGTAATAATAATCTACATATATGCTATTTTTTTTTTTTTATTTGAATTTATTATTATTATTATTATACACATATGTAAAATATATGTGCATAATAATACTTTATTTTCTTTTTATATTTTAATATATATTATTGTTATATATATGAGATATAAAACAATAATACATATATATTTTATTCCTTTTCAAAGTTTGAACTTTTACACCCATAAAACCAAAATCCAAGATTCTTTTAACGCAAAAGGAAAGGGAGCAACGCTCATATGATAAAACCACCAAAGAACCGTGGAACCTATGACTCAAAAGTAGACGAAATCCAAACAAACTCAAACAAAAAGGCTAAAACACCCCAATCAAGATTCCAATCAAACAAGGAATCAAAACTGGATCCCTACCCTCGATGATCTACCAAACTAACAGAGATGAGGAGATGGAATCGAAAGGAGTCAAACCTTGGAATGCAAGCTCATGAATAAATATTTGTGACAAACATCACAAACAAGATCAAAAGCCCAAATAAACCAATTTTTTTAAAAAATATGGGTCCCCAATTCTTGGGGCTAGTTGTGGAGCAACCACAACAAATGGTGACTCTGCATGGGAAATGCTCTTGAGTGTTTTGGGTGAGAACCCAACCTAAAAACACACAAAACCCAAAAAAATGTAAGGCATCAGCAAGTATCCAAAGAATGCAAGCAAACCAGAAAGACATGAATCATCAAAATTATTCAGCATCCGCTCAGCTTGCGCAAAGGGATTCATTCCTTATCGGTTGAAACTATTCCACATTCCATTGTCAATGTCACATAAATGCATATGATAAGTTATGGATGATTCTTGCAGGAAAAGATGCTATAATGTGGATGTCTTGCTTTACAGATATTCAAACATTCTAGTACCATAAAAAAACATACAAAAAAAAGTACCATAAAACATACATATCAAGATGGTTTCGACATCAGTTCCCAATCTCATGATCTTCTTAGTGTATATTGTGCAATTATCCTAAGAGAATTTGACATGTTTTCGGTGATTGCCTTTGAAATGTAGATGCAAGTGAGATGCAATGCAAGGTGGAAGGTATCATGAAATAAATTTGAATGAGATGGAGCACGTAAAATATTTTACCCTAATTTGCAAAATTGATAACTTCCTACATTACAAGTTTCAAACGATATACTTTAATATGTTTGTGATAAATGTGGAGCCTTCTGCAATACAATTATGATGTTTCACATTTTCTTGGTCTTAGTGAATATTCATAAGGACATAAATTGACATCTTCACAAGAACGCATCGTAAACACAAAACTAAAATAAATGACAACAAAACACCACACATCCAAAAACCCAAACCAATCAAAACCAACACCTTCAAACTATGTACAAAAGACACAAAATTAGAAGTGAATGAATACAAACATACAACTAAACTCAATATTCTTAAAACACGAGAATATTTACATATAATACAATACTCTACCTCTTTTAGGCTTGGAAGTAGTGCTTTAGATGCAACCCGTTAACAGGCAAAACCAAATCGTTCCCATCCAAGGTTTTTAGTCGAAAACTATTCTCACCTAGGACTTTAGAAATTTGATACGGACCCAACCATAAACAATCAAAATTTTCATGATATCATTTCTTTTTGTGTCTTTTATCCCACAAAAAAACTAGGTCTAACATTTTAAATGTTTTTATTTTAGACCTCTTATAAAACCATATTTTTACAACATATTCATGTTTGCTGAAATGAAGCATAACCTCATCTCTTTTCTCCTCAAGATGCATTAACTGCGTCAACCTAGCTTAAATTTTATCATTAGTTCCAACATACTCTTTCATGAAGTGCAATGTTTGTAACCTTAAATTTATGGGAAATATAGGATCCTACCCATAGACTAAATGATACAGAGATGTTCCTATTGATTCTTTAGCTTTGATCCTATCATCTCAAAGGGAAAAATTTAACTTGCTATGCCAATCCCTAGGGTTCTTTTCAAGTAACCTTTTTATTACACACAACAAGTTCTTGTTAGAGGATTCCACCAAACCATTACCTTGTGGATAATAATTTGAGGAGAATTTCAAGCTTACCATATTATCATATGCCCAATTTGCAAACTCCAAAGAAGAAAATGCAGAGCCATTATCACTTACAATTGTGTTGGGCATTCCAAAACGAGTAACAATATTATCCTCTAAAAATTTAATGACAACCTCTGAAGTGGAATGCTTAGTAGGAATAGCTTCAGTACACCTTATGCAGTAGTCTATGGCAGTAAGGATATATTAATGGGTATTAGAGTTTGTTGGGCCAAAATGTTGAGTGTTAATTTCACCCAGTTGTGAAATTGTGCTATCCCTTAGGATTTGATTCCAAAATTTTGTCTTGCAAATAAGTTTAACAAAACAAATTCTCCAAGGTCTCCACTATATTAGCATTTGCATATTAGTAATCTCAAATAAATATTTATCAATTTAAATGATTGGAACACCTTAGTGATTGAAAGTAACTGTAAACAAGGGGTATGTGTTGGTTTATTTTACCATGCTAATTTAATGATTTTTCATTGAATCAAAATAAAGCAAATGTAAGTTAGCCCTCATATGACCATGATGTAGTGCCTTAATTCCTTTTATCTTGAGGATTTTAAGGTAGATTTTATATTCCTTATTAAGTGGATTTTAATCAAGTTTTATCTTGCATTAAATCCTACTTTTAAACATGTAAATGAAGATTAAATCTATTTATGAATGTAAATACGAAATGATGAATAGGCTCAAGGCACTACATCATGGTCATATGAGGGCCAAATTATATTTGCTTTATTTTAATTAAATGAAAAATCATTAAAGTAGCATGGTAAAATAAGCCAACACATGCCCCTTGTTTACAGTTACTTGCAATCACTAAGGTGTTCCAATCATTTAAATTGATAAATATTTATTTGAGATTACTAATATGCAAATGCTAATATAGCAGAGACCTTGGAGAAGATGTTTTGTTAAAATTATTTGCAAGAGGGGATTTTGGAATCAAATCCTAAGGGAGAGTGCAATTTCACAATTGGGTGAAATTAACACTCAACATTTTAGCACGAAAATGTTGAGTGAATAGTTTGCCATATTACAAAATGATCACCACAAATAGAGTATTGAATTGAAAACTCTCTCTTATAAAGAAATTAAATGAGAATCATTCATTTCTCCAAGGTTCTGGTAAGCAAACATTCATATAAAATAAAACATGTATACCAGAATAACTCAAAACTTGCAAGTGATAGTTAACAAGGGGCCTTTATGGTTCCTTTCAAATATTTCTTAGTAATCACGACCTTCAAAACTTCCAAAGTGCAAAATATTTATTCCTTTTAGTGCTCTTGATATCAAAATAGTCTACCCTGAATCCCAATTAGTAGACTCTTTTATCTTCAAATTAGAAAGGTTCCAAATGCAAAAGTGCGTGGAATAGTCCACTTCATTTTAGAATCTGTGTCTTTAATGTGTGGTTCATTTTGAAGTTAGTGGATTCATTTTATCTTCATTTTTAATGTTCCACTATCCCTATGTCAGAATTTGGTGTTAGTAGAAGTTAGTAAGTTAGCATGTTAGTGTTCATTTGCTTTATCTATCTTAGTGTAAATTTGGCATCAGTAACCCTCCTAAACCAGTGTTTTATCTAAAAATTAAATGGATGTATTTGGAGGTGCAAAAATTCTGGATAAGGACCAGAATAGAAGCAAATGAACTAGAAATAAAATAGGCAATTCTGGAAAATGGACCAGAATGAAGACTAAAACTAAAACAAACAAAAATTTTGGAAGGACCAGAATAGGACAAACAAAAATTATGGAAGGGCCTATTATGGAAGCAAATAGGTCAACACAGTTCAGAAAGTTGCAAAAGACATTCATAGTGATGAAAATAAACAACAGGATATTGTTGAAAATTCTGAAGCTATTAGGTAAAGTGAACAAGTTGCTCAAGATACTGGAGATGTTTCATAGAATGAAGAAATAATTGAAACTATTGATGTGCAAAAAGAAGCTCAGAATAAAATAGTTGATAACGACATCGACTATGCTCCAGAAGGACTAGACATAGGTATTTTTGAAAATATAATAGTTAAAAAATAGGTTGTTGAACACAAAATAAATCAACATGGGAAGATTTCTCTAAATGCTGAAATAATAGATTTAGAAGATGATACATATGTTGAAGAAAATGAGGGCAGAGAAAGAGAAGTGACAAGAACCCCCCCACAATATGAAGTTGAAAAATATGTTGCTGATAATATTAATGAAGAATAGGTATGGTTTCTCTATTATCTCATTCTTCTCTTCCTATTCATGCCATAATTAAGCATCCTTTCATTTCTATTCCAAAGAAATATGCAAATTTTTCCTTGAAACAATGGTTACTTTCTCCAAAACTAGTATCATCTTCACAGATTCAATTTGAAGCTGGTCAATGTTTAGAATTGCTCACTCATTTTGTAGTTTCTCCTTTGCATGGGAGTACCACTTTGGTATCAACCCCATTCCTCCCTGGTGTATGATACCAACTATGAGGTCCACATCTACTGCAACTACTAAAAATCATCCAACTATTTTAAAATTGAAAGATCTAATAAGTAAAAAAAAATGCCTTAGATTGGTGGAATTCCTACTCTGTTGAAGCTTCTAAAGCTCCAGTTTGTACACAAGAAATGATAACACTTGATCCCACTACTATGCAATGGAATAAGGTGAAGTTAACACCAAAAATGAAAAACCTGAGGGTGATATGATGATAGAATATTATCAAGAGAAAAGTGTAAATAAAGGCATCACTAAGCTTCATATGCAGGATGAATAGGAAATGGATTGGGCTCACCTAGGAACTATCTAATTACATGGAGAATATTTTAAAGAAAATTTCATAAAAGAACAAGAATCCAAGAAGGAGTGTGAATCCGCCCTCCAAGAACAAAAATTGATAGAAAAAGCCTTAAAACTAGAGGTAAAAATATGGGAGGACAAATTCAATGAAGCTACAAGTGAAGCAGCTAAATATAAGGAAAAACTTGAGAAAGAAACTACACATATTCAATCTCTGAATCTATAAGTACATAAATTTCAGCAATAGGTCCAAGAGAAGCATAATAAAACTCATGGCCTATGAAAAGAAAAGGCCAAAGCAATAAGAAAAGAAATGTTTGAAGATATTCTGCTACTAAGTTTGAGAACAAGACGTATGATGATATATTTTTCCAAAGTAAATGAAGTACTTGAATTAGTTATAGATGTGTTAAAAGCTTCAATAATTTTTTTTTAGGAAAGAGCAGATGTTGTCACAAAAATCCAAGTCTTAGCTGATAGTATACCTAAAACTGTAGCTCTTGAGATCCAAAGTGAATCCTGGTCTTAAGCTAATATTGTAGCTCAAAGTTTCTTTAGAAGGTTTAAAATAGTAAACCAAGGGATAAAACTCCTCCAGGAGTTAGAATTTGAAGCCAAATGGTTAGTGAAACATTTAAACTTGGTGAATCAATGTGGAATTCCCTATATTTGGGATGAAAATTCTAATTTTCTAAGTGAATATGTGCTCACAACATATTTAAAATATTTTATTGATGATGAGTCATAAATAGAGAAATGAGAGGAACCTATATAAGAGACTCAAGTGTTTGCCATGATCCAAAATCTCATATAGATCAAGTTCTATTTATAGGAGTTGATTTTGAGGCATAAGATAATGTCTCATGATAAAGTGGAGGAATTGAAGTATGTATATCAGTTGTTCATGGAATCATCAGATCCTTATGACAAAGATTGGGAGAAAGTATACCTTACTTACAATGAAGTTATCAAAGCAATAGAAACATAGAAAAAGTCCAACCAAACTAATCAAATACAACTGATAGAGGGTGGGACCAGTGACCAACCATGACTAGTTCTACAAAGAATTTGAATTACTGAGATTTTATTGTAACAATAGTAAGTGTATACATAAGTTCATAAGAGGTATTTTGAAAGGTAATGCTTTACTTATTCAAGTAATTATCTTGTTTTATTTTCTAAAATTTCTTCTTCCACATTATTTTGACTCCATTTCCTAATGGAGGAAGGTCATGGATTCTAATATTTTACTAAAAAAATTCCTTGAAAGGTTCCAAGAATGTTAGTATAAAAGGACTACCCTGAAGATAACAATTTCTTTGAAGATTCGAACACCAAATTTCCATTTTTGTGAAGTGAAGAAGCAAAAAAAACTAAGTCATGCAACATGTTGCGATTTCATGACATGTCAATTTTTTGTGAGCTCATGGTGAGAAATAGACCAAGACCGATGAGATGTCACGATTTTGTTACATGTCAATGTTTCACAAGCTCATGACGGGAAAAAGACCAAAATTGGTGGGATGTCGCAATTTCATGACATGATAATGTTTCATGAGCTCATGGCAATAAAAAGACCAAGAGGTGAAATATCATGATTTCACGACATGCCAATGTTTCACGAGTTCATGGTGAGAAAAATACCAAGATCGGTGGGATGTCGTAATTTCACGACATAACAATGTTTCATGAGATCATGGCAAGAAAAAGACTAAGGCAGGTGAAATATTTTTTTATTTTGTGACATATCAATGTTTCACGAATCCAAGGCAAGAGAAGGACCGAGGTAGACAAGATGTCATGATTTTAGGACATGTTGGTGTTTCGTGAGCTCAAGGCAAGAAAAAGATAGAATTTAGAATATCATGATTTTGCGACATAACTAAATTACGTGAAACAAAGATATAAATATAATCTGCCTTCAAAGGAATATATCGACAATTGATGGTAGATCATAATTGAGAATCAAATATTAAACTTATACCATCAGTGATTTGATTATCTTACTAAACCAACAAGAAGCCACGTAAAATGTATTAGTGCATTTGGCAACATTTTTATTGTAATTGCTTTTATGTCAAAATTTGGTAGTTGTCAAAGCATATTTGTTTTAGAGTATATATAGTAGGGAGTATACCTTGATTAAGGGTCGAATATTAGAAATTTATAAGAATGGATGTATGTACTTTGGATTCAAGAAATAAATACAAACTTCTATTGGCTTCTGGTTCACTATGTTCAAGTGTATGTATTAACATTTGATGCTTCTATTTACATTACTAAGTTATATGTTGTATTTGTATTATTATTTGGACTCGTGCACAATATAACAAATATTGTTGGAGCTTAATATTTAATATATGTATGTGTTAGATTAGAATCTAAATCACATTAAAGAACCATGATTTCTATGTGAAGATAAATCAAATACTTAGACTTGAAAGTTATATATATTCATATTTATTGTTGTTTAAACTACACCAAGAGAAAAGCTCAAGCTACGACTATATTTCCATTTCTTTCAATAAACCCTTCTCTCCATTTTCTGACAAAAAACCACCATGGAACCAGCATTCTCTGGATATTAGACAGAATCCTTCAATACCAAGTTTGTCTAGTCAATGTTGGCAAGGTCGTGGGTGCCAATAATAACCATAGGCTGATTTTACACCAACAATCCCTTTATCATGTTACTACCAATGATACCAAGATATAGAATAAATATGCCAAGGACTTTTCATATTATGTGTATCACTTATAGTACTTCCTAAATGATGCAGGAGCATCCAATGGCAGGCAGAGCAATCTTGCATCAACAAAAAAAAAAAAAAAATTTCTAAGTGTTTTGCCTTGGTGTTTGTCAGCCGCTAGTTGGGTGCGAAAGTAGAATTTAAAATTTTGTCAGCCGCCAGTTGGGCGGGAAAGTAGAATTTAAAATTTCAGCTGCCAGTTAGGCAGGAAAGTAGAATTTAAAATTTTTTTAGCCGCCAGTTGGGCAGGAAAGTAGAATTTAAAATTTTGTCAGCCACCAGTTGGGTGAGAAAGTAGATTTTAAAAGGGGATTTTGGATCTGGAAAGAGGGTCTTCGATCTGGGATTGGGCTCCAATATTGAACAAGTCTAGCATTGTAATTTCTGCCCCTTTAGGCTGGCATTATGAAAATAATTCTAATTTAACTCGGATTTTTTTTTGTTCATGTTTGTTGATCCTCATCAAGTGGTATCAAAGCTTAGGGTTCCTGAGTGTGTGAGCAGATCATCGAAAGTTAGGCAGTTTGCAGCAAGATCTATGGAAGGGTTGTGAGAAGAGAGTGAGGAAGAATGCCTCCATGAAGAAACCATAGTGGTGGGAGAAATGTGGTACCTGAAGGAGATTTCAGAGCTTTGCAGAGGCAAGTGCAAGCCCTGCAAGAGGAGTTGCGAAGAGGGGTTAAGCCAAGGAGAGAATACCATAGTGAAGATGAATCTTGGGAGGTTGATGATCCATCAGATGAAGAAGAAGTAATGGATCCTGTAGAAGCTAGATTATTTAGGGCCATATCTCTGATCGAGAAGAGGCCAAAGTTTGATGTCTCCATGTATTCTGGGAATATTAATCTAGAGGAGTTGATTGATTGGATCAATTATATGGAGGAGTATTTTGAGTATGAGGAGGTTGTAGATCCATATCGAATCAATTTTGAAAAAATGAAGTTGAAAGGCCATGCTAGCATATGGTGGAAAGAAGTGCAACTATAAAGAAATAGAAGACAAAAGGAAAAGATAACTATATGGGATCGAATGTTAGAGAAGTTGAAGAGGCAGTTTATTCTTGCAGATTACAAATTGCATCTGTTGAGAAAAATGCAGAGTTTGAGATAGTAAAGCAAATATGTCAAAGAATATACAAAGGAGTTTTACAAGATCTTAATCAGAACTGGCCATTTAGAGGCTAATAAGGAGAAAATAGCTCATTACATAAATGGGTTAAGAATGAATATCTAAGAAGAACTCAGTTTGGTCAAGATGACCACCATTGAGGATGCTTACCAGTTTGCTCTAAAAGTTGAAGAGAAGCTAAACAAAAGGTTTGAGGGTAAGAAAAAAGGAAGAGGTCATGGAGAAATAACTAGTGGAAGAATAGATGGAGGATGATATGAGAAGAAATAAGAAGCTAGCAGCAGTCAGGATCAGAAAGGAGATAATGATTACAGATCCTATGGTCAGAACAACTACCTAAGAAGAGGTAGATCTGGTCAAGGAAATGGAGAAAGAGGGTTTCGTGGAACATGCTTCAACTATGGAGAAGGAGGAAATCAAGCATATGAGTGTCCACAACACCAAGAGAAGCCAAACAGGAGGCCAACGGGCAATGCTATAGCTGTTATTATAGATGAAAGATCTGAATCAGAGTACTTTGAGGAGGTAGAGAGAGGAGAAGTTATGGTCACAAGGAGAACCTTGTTGAATGAGGAGAAGGAACCAGACCAGAGAAAGAGCCTATTCTACACAAGGTGTAAATTTTTAGGTAAGGTCTATAATGTTATTATAGATAATGGTAGTACTGATAACTTGGTATCTGAAGAAATGGTTACTAAGTTGCAGGTAGAGAGGAGGAGACACCCGCATCCATACCGGATTGCTTGGTTGCAGAAGGACCATAGGGCATTGGCCAGTGAACAATTCTTAGTCAAGTTTAATATTGGGAGATACCAGGATGAGGTCCTATGTGATATCCTACCTATGGATGCTTGCCATATGTTGTTAGGAAGACCATGGCAGTTTGATCGTCGTGCAGTCCATGATGGACATGCTAACACTTACTCCATAACAAAGGAAGGAGTGCGCCATAAACTGAAGCCACTGAAAGAGATGGATGAAAATATTTTACTGACAACAATGAGAGTGGAAGTTGTGGGGTTTGAAGAACTTAAGGGTTTGTATCTTGAAGACCCAAATTTTGTTGAAGCTTGGAGAGCTTGTACAACACCAGTTACTCTGGATAGGACTATCAACAGGATTACTGGTAAATCACCATCCCAGATTGTATATGGGAGTAGTCCAAAAAATGCTTCTGAGTTGAGGAAGTTGGATAGGGGAGAAAAGAATATTGCTGAAGCTAATAACTTTGTAGAGCACCTGGAGGATTTGCATGAAGTAAAACAACATATCAATAATATGAACACTCTATACAATACAAAGGCTGATCAGAAAAGGATATTTAAAGAGTTCCAAGTTGGTGATGAAGTCATGGTGCACCTGAGAAAGGAGAGGTTTCCTACTAAAACATATAACAAGCTAAAAATGAAGAAGTTTGGACCATGCAAGATCATACAGAAAAGAGATTCAGGAAATGCATATGAAGTGGAGTTGTCGAGTGGATTGAACATATCACATGTGTTCAATATTTCTAATTTGGTAGAGTATCATGAAGGTGACAGTTCTAAGGAACCAGTTGTAGAGTTGTGGAGTGTTTCGACATCGGCTCTAGTGATAGAAAAGATAGAGGAAATCTTGGATACCCGCATTGGTAGAAGTAAAAGAAACAGATGGTATGAAGAATATCTAGTGAAATGGAAGGGAAGGCCTATAGAAGATTCGACTTGGCTGTCCAAGTTCGAGGTTGACCACCTTAGTTTTCCTCCAACAACAAAGAAGTGAGGTCACTTCTCAAACTTACCCTAGGTGTCTAATGTAGGAGCATCTAGTGGCAGCAAAGCAATCTTGCATCAACAAAAAAAAAACAAATTTTTTCTAAGCATTTTGCCTTGGTGTTTGTCAGCCGCCAGTTGGGCGCGAAAGTAGAATTTAAAATTTTGTCAGCCACCAGTTGGGCGGTAAAGTAGAATTTAAAATTTTTTCAACCGCCAGTTGGGCGGGAAATTAGAATTTAAAATTTCAACCGCCAGTTGGGTGGGAAAGTAGAATTTAAAATTTTGTCAGCCGCTAGTTGGGTGGGAAAGTAGAATTTAAAATTTTGTCAGCCGCCAATTAGGCAGGAAAGTAGATTTTAAAAGGGGATTTTGGATCTAGAAAGAGGGTCTTCGATCTAGGATTGGGCTCCAATATTGAACAAGTCTGGCATTATGAAAATAATTCTAATTTAACTCCTTGGATTTTTTTTTTTTGGTTCATGTTTGTTGATCCTCATCACTAAATAATGTAAAGTAACTAGAGTATCCTTTTAAATCCCATGATCCATACAATAATCCTCATGCAAAAAAAATAATGCAGATATTACCTCATCTAGAATTGGTAGTGCATGGTTATAATTTATGATGAAAGAAGGGTGGGCTGGTTATAGTACAACATGGGAACTAGATGTGGGGATAATCTTCAATAGATTGTATCTTTATTAAATATTTACCTTATTTTATTCATTAATATGAAAATAAGTATCAATAATATTTTAAAGAGTTTACATAGGTTTTTACAAGGGGTCTTGATCCCCTCGTACTAAGTGGGATTTTAACCTTGGACCTCTCAAAGAGAGGCCAAAGCCCCTACTACTCCAATAAGCTAGAAACTATAAAATAAGTATCAATAATTACATTGACCTTTTTTTGGTATTTGCTAGATGTTTCAAGCAGTACACCTTAAGGGACTAAACTACTTAACACAAAAATACTTTTACATAGATTCCCCCTAGGAGATATGCATTCTACAAAAGACACCCAAGATTTATACCTTCCTTTATCCCTTAATTTAACATGTCATATGGATGGGGAAAATAACTACAACAATGCAATAGTGACAAAGAGCATAGAAATCCATGAAATTTGAAAGGAAACCAAGGATTTGTTTACCATTACTTCATATTTTATGTTAGGATACTATCCTAACATTAATTAATAATAATAATAATACATGTTATCCTATGGTTATATTAATAAATAATATAATAATTAATTATATTAATTATTATATTATTATAATATTAGGGTTAGGGTTAGGAAGCATGGAGAATCTTCACTCATAACCCTAAAGGGGTATAAGACACTATGTGATTCTATCATTTAATATATCCATGAAATATATAATTTATGATTTATTAAATCATTGAAGGGACTTCCCGACAATTCAAAAGCGATTCTTTTAGATTAGGTTATTATTTATTTATTATTTTATGTGCTAGGAACCCTATGTTCCTACCATATGGTATCAGATCCTTATAGATCCAACCATATTGGTCAAGGAAATGAAAAATGACATTGCAAAAATTAGAAGAATGATTGAACAAAAACAAAAAAAAATAAATGGAACATTTTGATCATATTATACAATATTTAATGGAAATACAAGAGGAGAACCTAGCCATGGAATCTCAAGTAGAGGAGGATCCCATAGCCATGGAATCCCAGGTGGAGGAAGAGCCCATAACCAGGTAATCCTAGAGGGTACCCATTGCACTCCCCAAGAACGAAAAAAAATCCAAACCCTAAAAATATCTCCAATATTATTTGCAATATCTCCAATGTTGTTTGCAATGTTCTTTTTAATGCAGAGGAAGAAACGAAAGTTTCTAAAAATTACAATGCATATCAAAGTGGAAGCCAACCTAGTATCACCTATGCAAACAAAATAGAGGCTCAAGGTGCTCAGTATCATAAAGTTATTTCCATTGCACTAACATCCACTAAAGCTCCTTATTTCTCTCCTTCACCTGGTGCTACTAAAAATGTTTCTCAAAATTTAGGAGGTCCAATCCTCATGAAGGAGATCATTCCCAACGAGGTTACATTTGAGTATTCTCATAGATCCAAATTAGTTGCAGGTGAATTTCAAATTGCAAAAGCAAAAGAAACAAAATCTAAGGAATGCAGCCCTGCCCGTCCGCCTCCATGGCCACCTCCGCCATTTCCCATTTCCTATGCAGTGTCAATGATCCTTCTTTGTGGAATTGTCTGGCTGTAGTTGAATTCATATTTAAAAATTATAAAGTACCATTACCATCCTTTCTATTTGATTGAAATGGTCACTCGGTTTGGTGGTAATTCAAACAATTGGGCACATAAAGTGAAGGACTTGTCAAAATTTTCTAAATCTACATGTGAGGACCAATGCCATGCACTGTCATTCATTCTTAGTGACATTCAGTATGAATCCTTTCATCATAAATTTTTGGTTTTGAAAAATGTGGACAGTATAAAATAGTGGTTCACGTCTTTAATTTGGTTCACAAAAACCTAGAACAAATCACAGATAATGGACAGAATATAAATCTTTGTGAGCGTCCATCTCAAATTCAATGCCATATTTTAGAGTTTTGTTGAGTAGATTTTCGTCAGTAACTCAAGCTTACTCTTCTTCGAAAGGGAAATCGAGTCTAAGATATAACAAAACATATGTGTTTAAAAATGTGAGGAACCATAGGCTTTATGGGAATCACATCATCAAAGCCATGTTCAAAGCCTAAGCCCATCGTGACCATCCAAACCAGGAGACCAATGATGATGAACAATATCTCCACTTCAAATATGAAATCTAGCAGCAACTCGGTCCAGAAATTGTAGGCCAACTGCATACCACACCAACCACACTGCCAAGCTAGATGACTGCTCAAACGCAAAATAAGAAATTAAAAAAAAATATACATTTGGCTTCCCTTAAATTCTAAGTGCCATGAAAAAGTTCTTCCTTACAAGTTCTCACACTCTTGTGTTGTGAACGAACGTCAAACACAATAGTCAATTCTAAAACACATCGATTAAGTTATGGGTGATAGTATCTATTGTGCGCATACTCTGTCAAACATGGAGAACAAACGAGGGATTTGTCTATTCAAAATATTTTTTTCTATCTATTCATGGATTTCATCCTAGGGATGTCTTTTTGCAGCATCTCGTGATCATTGAAAATTTTGAACGAGTTTGAGAAGAAAATATTAATGGAGGTGCCAATAGAGCATTAGTTCAATGATAACATATAAGTGATGAGATACACTAAATTTGAATCATAATGACAACAAATTATCTCAAAAATAAACAAGACGAATATATCGTAGCCTACGTGCAGAAAAGACCGCCATTTTTCGTTGTGGTGAACATTAGTTATTATCGGTGTTCATCAATAAGATTTAAGATGGACTCTTATATCACTGGCGATTAAAATAAGTAAAGTTAAATGAGAAGCTTTATAACTGTTGTCTCTTCTTATAAGGTTCAAATGGAAGATTTTTGTATACAATTTAGAAGGACAATTAGGTATCTATATCATATTTTGTCTATGTTCAAAAAAAAAAAAACTGAAGTGAAAACTATTCCATTTTGTTTGGATACGATATGAACTTCAAAATAAGATGATATAAAGACTACTGAGTAGTGACTACTAATGGAAATGATGATTGTTGATATATGGGTCTGTTTTCATTTCATTGAAAGTGTACATAGTTTGCAGGTATTATGTGTACAGCTTACCGAAATGTAAGTTTACAAGCATCAAGCCACATTGAAGAAATTCATAGGCACATGATACTCAAGTTGGTAACAGACACTTGGTAGATGGCCACACTTAAGGAATTCATAGAGCCCTTTTATTTCATCAAACATACTATGGAGGAAAATCTCACAATCAAATTCACCAACTATCACGATCACAACTTAGAAGAAAGACCATCTCCATAGAAGATTGCACATCGTGTTTGTCCTATGAACTAAACAATATAGAGCACTGTTATTCTAAAAAAATATTGGGAATTCTTAGATCCCATGGTATATAAAAAAAAAAGTATTTCTTTAGAAATTGTTATCGAAACAAGAAAAGAAGAATATGGACCATAAATAATACAAGATAGCATTATTCATATACTATCGGGAGTGGCAATACAAAGAGGTTATTTATCTCTAACAAACAAGTTCTAAACCTTAGGAGAAATAAGGCATTTGCCTTGTTAAGCATTTTCAAAGGTTTAATTAACCAACTATTTAGAGAAAGAAGTTGTGAATAGACGAGAAGTGGCCGATGTTAATGTGCATTATAGTGTGACAATTGAGTTTTTTTTAAAGACAAACTTAACTACAAGAAGCCTGTGATATTGAGATTGGCAAACTTTGTAGAAGCATATTTCCAAAATTTTCTAGCTTTGAGGACAAAGCTCTTCAAAGAGGGATGGCATGTTAGGATACTATCCTAACATTAATTAATAATAATAATAATACATGTTATCCTATGGTTATATTAATAAATAATATAATAATTAATTATATTAATTATTATATTATTATAAGATTAGGGTTAGGGTTAGGAAGCATGGTGACTCTTCACTCATAACCCTAAAGGGGTATAAGACACTATGTGATTCTATCATTTAATATATCCATGAAATATATAATATATGATTTATTAAATCATTGAAGGGACTTCCCGATAATTCAAAAGTGATTCTTTTAGATTAGGTTATTATTTATTTATCATTTTATGTGCTAGGAACCTTAGGTTCCTACCATTTTATTTAGAATAATGTACCACACATTCTTTTTTTTAGATAAAATTTAAAAATATATGTCTTTAACTTGGGAATCCTTCATCCTTTATTTTATTTTCACCTAAAGAACTAACTTAACATCCCATCTAATATGGAAAACGGTTAGGAGCGGGAAAATGAGCTCTAGCGATTTTTGAATCTGAACTAGGGTTTCTGGTTTTTCAAAAAATTTATGGCTTCTGCTGGCTTGCAGAGGTGTCTTTGGGGTACGGTGGTTCTGAAGGTTCGATCGGTGCCCCAGGAGGGTCCAATGGGGACTCCTCTAGGAAGTACTAGCTCTTATGCTGATTTGTTTAAAGAAGATTCTCCTCCGAAGAATGTCGAAGCCCAAAATATGGCATATAGAAAGCTCTTCACGACTGCTGGGAATAGGTCTTCAGCACGGCGTGTGAATGGTTGTTTACCGCAGGCCGATTCCAGGCCAAAAATCGTCATTGATCCCAGCATGGTGGAGGAGTCTGTCCTCTATAGAGCTAGACATGATTTAATTTGTAAGTTCATGGGTATTCACCCTTCCCTGACCTTTCTGTATTCTTGGATTCACTAGAACTAGAATCCCCACGGTGAGTTTTCATTGTGGTTTATTAGTAATGGTTATTTTATTGTTAGCTTCTCGGCTCTGGCCGATAAAAATAAGGCTTTTGAGTCGAAGAGGAAAAACCATGGCCCGACAGGGATTTTTGTTCAACCCTGGAGGGTAGGTTTCGATCCTCGTGTTGAACCTACTGCTGTCCCAGTATGGATTCGATTATATGCTCTTCTAATGGAACTCTAGGGTGAGCAGGTACTGGCAATGATTGGCAATTCGATTGGTAGACATCTGGGTGTTGCCAGAGACACTATTGAAGGGAGCATGGCGGTGTATGCTTGCATATGTGTGGAGATGAATCTGAGCCAGCCTTTGTCGGCAGAGTTGGAAATTTAACTGGCAGGTCTTTCCTAGATTCAACAGTTGGACTATGAGGCCCTACCCTTTAGATGTCGGGTTTGCCACAAGCATGGACATTTGGCCCATTTTTTTCCTCTTAATATGAATGCCAATATGGAGGCCTCCTCAAGAGTGCCAAACTCGCCTAAAGAGGATAAGGTTGCACCCAATAAAGATCCTATTAGCACCAGTCAGGGCCAGGAAGTTTAGAGAGAGGGTTTTGAATAGCCCAAAAGAAAAATACGGACAAAGAAAGAGAAGGGAAAGGAGCAATCTCATCTTAGGCCTGCTAATAGGTATGAGATTTTTAAGTCATTGGTTGATGATGAGGATCACTCTATGGAGGGCTTGGAGGGTTTCAGAGAATCCTCTATTGTTCTTGGGAAAATCCCCCTCTCATCTTCTCCTATCATTCAGCAGATAGTTGATCCCTCTGAGGTATCATAGCCAGTGTGTTCTGGTGCCTTAGTAGTCCATACCTAGGAGCAGACAGTTTCTTAGGATGTTCGCATGGGGATGGCAGAGAAAAATAGGGAAAGGCCATCTTTGGGGATAACCCAGATAGAAAAAAGATCCAAAAATAGTAATTCTCAGGGAGCTAGAAGAAGATCCAATAAGGAGCTACTAGCTGCCCAGGGAGACAAATTGATCATGGGAGGATTGGTGAAGACAATTGACTCATACTGCTCCCAGGGTAACCCATGATTATTCAATATTGGAATGTGAGGGGTTTAAATAGCAGAACCCATAAATCTGCTATTCAAAGATTATTAGAGCATAGCAATACTAATTTTTTGCTTTTACAAGAGACCAAGATGTATTTGGATCTTATGTCTAAAACAATCCACAGAATTTGGAGGGGTGCTGGTCATATGGATGTGGCTGCCTAAGGTTCCTCAGGGGGGATTGTTACTCTGTGGAACTCTCTAGAATGGTCTGCAATAGAACACCTTTCCTGGAGGGGTGTTCTCACTTTCTTGTTTAGGAATAATGTCTCTGCAAAATTCATTCTTGTCACTAACTTTTATGGTTCTCAAACTCTTGAGGGTCAGCAACAGTAGTGGAAGGTTGTGCATGACATGCAAGCATCTAGGGAAGATATAGACTGGATTATAGCAGGGGAATTTAACGCTAAATTATCTTCTAGAGACCAGGAAGGGGGATCACCTCTTTTGGATCTAGGGTACCGGTTCATGATTGCTCAAGTCCAGGCTTTGCACTTAGTGGACATCAAGTGTCCCGGCAATAACTTCACTTGGACTAATAAAAGGCAGGAGCCTCATAGTAGGAAGGTGAAGCTTGATCACTTTTTGCTTTTATAGGAGGTGTTTGTAAAATGGAATATCAATTTTTCAGATTTTTGCAGGCCCTATTTCTGATCACTGTCCTATTCTGTTGGAAAGCAAGACTAGGATGGGGATACATCACAAACCGTTTAGATTTGAGAATTTCTGGCTTCAGAAAGAAGAAATTCAGGAGAAAATTCCATAGTGGTGGGAAGAGGGTCACCCAGCTTATGGGAGAGCTATGTTTAGAATCCACAAACAACTTCAATATGTCAAATATCAGTTGAAGTATTGGAGGCATTCTAATAAATATGACTTCTAGACCCAAAGAGCTCCATTGGTGGCCCGCTGGGATGAGGTCCAAAAACAGTTTAGAGAAGGAGTCATAACTGATTAGCTCAAATTTGAGGATGATGCCTTGCGTTCTGCGGTTGAGGACATTGACAACCAGGAGGAGATCTATTGGAAACAGAGAGCAAGAACTTCTTGGTTATTAGAAGGGGATAGAAATGCAAAATTCTTTCATCGGACTTCTTGTGCTCGAAGAAAGATGAATAATATGGAGGCCCTTCAAGATGAGAATGGACATTCCTTTGATACTCTTCCAGGTATTCACTCCCATGCTATGGATTATTTTTCAAAGCTTTTTAAGGAAAGTGTGGTTCAAGATGTAGAGGCCCAAAATGAAGTTATTTCTTTCATACCTGCTATTATTTCGGAGGATGAAAATTAGGCCCTCCTTAAACCCATTGATAGGGATGAATTGAAAACCGTGGTCTTTGGAATGAGCACTGGTAAAACTCCTGGTCCAGATGGCTTCCCAATTGAGTTCTTTTAGGATTTTTGGGACTACTTAGGGGAAGATGTAAGGGCTGTTGTTGAAGAATCCAGAGAAAATAAGAGAATGCTTAAAGCTATAAACCACACGTTCATTACCTTGATTCCAAAAGTGGAGGAGGGGGTTCATATCTCAGATTATAGGCCTATTGCCTTATGTAATTTGGTATACAAAATACTCACAAAGGTAATGGCTGAGTGCCTAAAACCTCTTCTTCACAAAATTATCTCCTCTGAGCAAGGAGGCTTTGTTGAAGGATGACAGATTCTAGATGGGGTGGTTGTGGCCTAGGAAGCAATCCATTCAATGCACACTTTTGGTAATAAAGGGATGTTCATTAAATTGGATATGTCAAAGGCTTATGATAGGGTTGAATGGAGCCTCCTAGCTAAAATTATGGCAGCCTTCGGCTTCTCTCAGGGCTGGATTGAGTGGATTATGAGCTGTGTCTCTTCTCTGACTTACTCTATGCTTATCAAGGGCCTTCCTTCGTAACCTTTTAGAGCTTCTTGGGGTCTACGCCAGGGGGATCCCTGTTCCCCTTATCTTTTTTTGATTCTGGCTGAAGGTCTTGGTAGACTTTTAACGAGGAGAAGACAGCAAGGCAGATTAATGAGTATTAGAGTGGGGGATGAAGTTGTATCACACTTGCAATTTGTGGATGACACTAGTTTGATGGGAGTAGCCAACATCAGGGAAGCTAGAACGATTAGAGATACTCTTAATGTCTATCTCAGGGCTACTCAACAGGTCATTAATGACAAGAAATCCAAAGTGGTCTTTTTTAATCTGGAGCACAGGCTTCAGAACAGAATTTTAGAAATCTTGGGATTCACTAGGACTTCTCTCCCTGTGGTTTACTTGGGTATCCCCTTGCACTTCAAGAGGCTGAAATTAGACACTTGGAGGAATATGTTGGAGTGTATCAAGGACAAAATTAATCACTGGTCTCACAAGTGGTTAAGTTATGGTGGCAGATTAACGTTCTTATAGTCTGTCATTCAAGCCATGCCAATCTACAAATTTTCTATCCTGGCTGCCCCGCTTACAATTTGGAAAGAGTTGGACAGGATGGCTAGGAAGTTTTTGTGGGAAGGAGCTAACGGAAAAAGAAAGTGGGCCTTAGTGGGTTGGGATAAAGTCACTCAGCCTAAGGTAAAAGGTGGACTGGGACTGAGAGGATCCAAGTTAAATAATCAAGCCTTGGTTGGAAAGTTGTACTGGAGGTGGATTTCCCAACCAACTTCCTTATTCAGTAGAATTCTCACAAGTAAATATTTGGGTCAAGTTAACCCCAATGAGGTGGGCCATTTCCCTTTGGGTGGTACTGGATCCTTAGTGTGGCAGGCTCTCAAGCTAGGATCTCAGGTTATTAAAGATCAACTATTTTGGAAAGTGGGGAGAGGGGAGAAGGCCCGTTTCTAGACTGATTCTTGGGATTAGTATCCACCCATCATTGTTGAGTTCCCCGAGTTACTTCCAATAAAATTTTCCATAGAAATCATGGGTTGGGTCCATATTGAAAGTTATTTCAACACTTCTCAGCTGGGGGAGTATCGGTTTAATAAGTTTAAGAGGTTGGAGGAGTGGCCAATTCCTATCCCCCCGGAGTTGGCACCCATATTATCCAAAATATTGATAGAAAGGTTTCTCACTAGGAGAGACAAGGAGGATAAATTATCTTGGGGATATGGGAGCCTTGGTGTTTATACAATTAAGGACAGGTATGACAAGATCCTCCCAGAACCTCCCCCCATTTCTTTTTGATTGAGGATTGGCGAAAGATTTGGCACTCTAAGGGCTGGCCGAAAGTAAACTTCTTTGCTTGGCAGTTTATGCACAATGGTATTCTTACTTTTGACAATATCAGATGTAGAGGAATCATCGGTCCTTCTCAATGTGTTTTATGCAATAAGAATGAAGAAACAACTGATCACCTGATGTTTGAGTGCCCTTTCACCCGTCAGATTTGGAAGCGCTGGTTCTCTCATTATAAAATCTAGGTTCATGGTGATATGAATCAGACTAATATTTGGGAAAGATGGAAGTAGGGTAGATTTACATCTACAACTCTTCAAATTTGGTGGGAGCTTGGTTTAAACTTCATTTGGTGGCAAGTGTGGTTGGAGAGAAACGCTAGAATTTTTTGAGAAACCTTTTCCTCGTTAGATGGAGTTTGGCAGGTCATCTGGAGCAAATTCACCGAAACTGTTGCCATCTATGCTAAAGAGGAAACTCAGGTTGTTCCTGGACCAATGGCAGAGGGAGTTGACCAGAGAGAGGGACAAAACAGAATCAGTTGGAAATCACCCCTAGAAGGCTGGATTAAAATCAATACTGATGGAGCTGCAGAGGGCAATTTGGGTAGAGCCGATATTGGCATTGTCTACCAAAATCATGAGGGATCAGTGCTTTATTGGGAATTGTAGGGTTTGGGTAGAGCCACAAATAATGAAGCAGAAGCCATTGCTATCAAATTTGCCTCTATTTGGGCAGTTACTTAGGGTCACAGGAGGATAATTCTTGAATCTGATTCTCAAATTCTGGTTGGAGCTCTAGACTGCATGAGGAACTTTTCATTGAACGCTTGGAGGTTGAGGATTATGGTCTCTCAAATCAAGAAATTATGGAGGGAATTAGATGATGTGATTCCCGTATATGTGAGCAGAGATTTCAACAAAGCGGTCGATTTCCTGGCTAAGATGGGTGCTGCAAAAGAGGTAGGGGTGTAGCTGCACAGTGACATGTCTATTGCAAATGAGGTTATTAGGCAGGGCCTTGAAAGATCCTTGAGACAATGATCAATGAAAAATCTAAGTATGGTTTTTTTCGTGATTTCACGACCAGTTGCGCCATCACGGCCATTGGCGAAAAGCTGTCGTGATATCGTGACATGTTGTGTCGTCGCGGCTGCTGGAGAAATGTTGTCGCGATATCGCGACATGTTGCACCGTCGCTGTCGTCGAGGGAAAGTTGTCATGATATCACGACATGTTGCGCTGTTGCGGTCGATGTGAGAAAGTTATCACGATATCGTGACATGTTGCACCGTCACTACCATCGAGGGGAAGTTATTTTTGAAAGATCCTTAAGACAAATGATCAATGAAAAAGTTAAGTATGATTTTTGTCACGATTTCGTGACCTGTTACGCCATCACAGGCATTGGAGGAAAACTGTTACGATTTCATGACATGTTGCACCGTCACGGCCAAGGGAAGAAAGTGGTCATGATATCGCAACATGTTGCTCCGTCGATGCCGTCGAGGAAAAGTTGTCACGATATCATGACATGTTGCACTGTTGCGGCCGATGTGGGAAAGTTGTGATTTCGTAACATGTTGTGCTGTCGTTGCTGTCGGAGGGAAGTTGTCGTTGAAATATTATTAAGACAACTGATCAATGAAAAAGCTAAGTATAATTTTTGTCACAATTTCGTGACCTGTTGTGCCATCATGGCCATTGGAGGAAAATTGTCGCGATATTGCGACATGTTGCGCTGTCACTGCCGCCGTGGGGAAGTTGTCGCGATTTCGTGACATGTTGCGCCGTCGTGGCCAAGGATGGAAAGTTGTCATGATTTTGTGACATGTTGCACCATTGCTGCCATCGAGGGAACGTTGTCACAATTTTGCGACATGTTGCGCCGGTGCGGCCAAGGGAGGAAAATTGTCACGATTTCGCGACATGTTGCGTCATCGTGGCCAAGGGAGGAAATTTGTCATGATTTCATGACATGTTACGCCATCGCGACCGCTAGAGGAAAGTTGTCACGATTTCGCGACGTGTTGTGTCGTTGTGGCTGTTGTTGGATTTTTGTCATGATTTTGCGACATGTCACGATTTCGCACCAGGTTGACTTTTTTGCGGTCAGAGGTGTCTTGTGTCACGATTTCGTGACTTGTAGCTTTTTCGTGGATAGAGGTGAAGTTGGTGTTTGCTTCGTGTTTTTGTGATAAGTTGTTGTAATTGACCTATCAGCTCTCTCAGCTAGCTTGGTATTGGTTCAAGAGATTTGGATCCAGTGCAAATCTTCCTCTTCTCTTGTAATCATGTGCTTTCATTGTTTTCGGCTGGGATGTATCTTATCCCAATTGTAACTGATCAATGTTTTAATACAAGTTTTTCAATTTTTTCAAAAAAAACATCCCATCTAATATAATTAGTTATATTAACTAGAGTGTCATTAGTTATGTGTATATATCATCTTCTTTAATGTTATTATTTGAAAATTGGAGATACTTGATGGTGTCATCTTAAATATTAACTTTATTCTATTTCATTCTAATCAAATTTTAGAGGTACAATGTGATTGAATTGTTGGTAGAGGATTTTAGAATATAGATCATCATCAAGACAAGAAAATTTAAATTTTATCATGGATGAGACTAGATTTTAGTGATACATATCTTATCTTTGTATATCTTGCTTAGATCTTGTTTATAACTTGGGGTTACTAGCATCAAGGTTGATGCTTCAAATTGTTGGTCTAGTTAATAAATTATATGGTGTATTTTGACTTGGAAGATACTAGGGTAACTCCAAATAGAGGATTGTGTACTTATATTAATGTTAGAATTGAAATCTATGTGAGTGATAAATATGATATTATATAGTGGAAACTTAATGACATTTATGTTGTTGTACCATTTTCACACAATGCCTATGTACCTCATAGTTTACTTTAATACAAGTCAATGTAGAAAAAATTTAATAAACAACCCAAATAAGTTGGGTGGTTGATTTGGAGGCAACATTCATGGGATATTAGTTTACCTAAATTCATTAAATTGGTAACCTAAGAAACAATTCTATATTTGAAGTCCCCTCATGCGGTTCCTTCTTGGTGAATTTAACCTAGCTTATATGTTTATCTTAATTATTATAATTTACATCAAGAATGATGGTGTCCACCTATGGTTAGATTAGTCAAAGATCTATTCACTTCCTTATTTTTATATTGTACTATGATTTCATAGCCACCATTCACACATGATCCTTTTTTATTTATTACAATTAAACTTTAAAATCTTTGTATAATCTCCAAAATAGAACATTGAAATTTTATATGGATATTCTAATGACAAGATACCTTCAAAAATTTGTATGAGCTTTGTTATTGGAATATTTGCAAGTTATTATTGATAGGTCCCTATGTTTTCCTATATGCATTCTAAGGGTGGACATTTGCTCCCCTAAGTATGAAGTAAATTAGCATCCATAATGTGGTATTATTTTAATGTGAAATCCCATTAATTAGCAAAAGTACTTATCCTCTATCCAATGATACCTAGAACATTCATTCTATTATTTTAGATAAAAACAATAAAAAACATCTAGTTGTGGATAAATATGAATAATACACTTTTGGTTGCAAGTTTTAGTCATATTTTTTTTTAACTTATTTTTTAGATTGATATTTTTAATCATTCTTTTTCTCAAGTAGTGTCTAAGTTTCTTAATAAAGTATTAACAATCATTATTTATATAATTTATTTACAATATTATTATTGTATAAGTTTTTAAATTTATTATAAGAAACTAAAATGAGTCCCACCTATCTTATATCATGACCACATAGTGGTATTATAATTGCTTGGTAATTATACATATATAGGTTGTAGAACTTGGACCTCATTAAAATTCAAGGAATTTAACTAGTTGAGATAATGTCATTGGATTATTCTATATCATTTATTTATTATTATATTAAATAATATTTTATGAGTGATAAGTACATAAAAATATTTGTTACATATTTTAAACAAACTTTAATCACTCTCTATCGAGGTCTTTATTGCACTATTGAGTGCAATTTCTAGTTCATATTTTTAACATAATTTAGGTGATGTTCTTTCAAATATTTAAAGATTCAATCATGTAAATTTTTTCAACTCAAGTTAAATTATTTTTATTTTTAAATGGTTATATGGAATTAAAATGACCCCACCCATATTTTTTTATATTAAAAATAGATAAGTAGTTTTGAAAGAGACCCCAAACCTTTTTAACAAAGGTGAGGGTGTTGGAAGGTACCACAACCTTGTATATAACCAAACTATAGATAAAACAATAAAATTATAGAAAGAACAAAGATTTGAATCCTAAAATGAAACAAATATGAAACAAAGTCAACAAACTAACAAAATTGAAACAACTTTTTTATAGCAAAACAACAATCAGCTTACACTATTGTCTTTTCTTTCTAGCTTCTAGCTATGCTTAAATCTAAAGTTCTATCATTCACATCATAGAACTCCTTATCGGTCTATTTATTTTAGATTTCTTTAAGGTTGTATTATAAACCCTACCAAGTATTTCAATGGATTAAACAAGTGGCAAATAAGCTCACTACCACCTTCTTCCAAAATCCACCTAATCTTCTATTTTATAAACCTCACACTCTTTATCTTCTTGAGTTATTGTTTATCTACCTATGTAAACTCTGCATAGTTGAATAAGGTCTTCTTGGTTTGTATATTGGCCTTCTCCTATCAAGATAAATCATATGTCTTTTGAAGGGTTTTGGATTTGAGCAAATTAATCACTGTTCAAATCTTAGGATCCACCTCTAAGATGAACCTATGTACCTTCAATTGTTCATTAATTTTGTACGTAGAAACATATTTTAAGAGTTTAATGAATATTTGATAATATACCTCCATCATCAATGTACTCTATTGTAGTGTAGATATTTCCTCAAACGTCTCTACATAAAACTGATCTGATTGGAATCTCTTCTTAAATGCCCTTATAAAATTTCTTGATTTAAGGTCCACGATGTGGATTCCTTTTCATACCCTAAAAGTATTCCACCATTATAAGGTTGATTCCTAAATATGAAGGGTTGCCCAAACTATTTGGGTTTCCAGTGAGTAATTATTCATAAAAAAATAAAGTTTCCAACTCATTCAACCAAGATCCTACTGCATCACTCCCTTCTCTTCTATTAAATTTAGATACCTTAACAATATTAAGGTATTTGGCAAGCTCATACTAGATCCAAGCTCCACCCTTAGAAATTCCTCTAGAATAATTCCTTTCCTGCTTACCTTTTGAATCAAGGTCACTAGTTTCCTTATTAACTAGGGTTTCCATACATTTTTTTTGCTACTCCATATGCTCCTAGAGCAGCTTAATTACTGATGAAAGGTTTTCCACCCTTTCACTAGAGTCCACTATTCTTCCATTTTTCTTGATGGAGTCCATTGTTTTTCCAAACTTCGTACTAGAGTCCATTGTTCTAGTTTTCTTACTGGAGTCCATTGTTCTTCTAAACTTCTTACTAGAGTCTATTGTTCTTCTAGTTTTCTTAATGAATTCCATTGTTCTTCTAGAATTATTTTGGGAATGTACTATGGCTTCGTCCTATGTAGCTGCCCCCATCTTCTTGGATGAACCTCATCTATAAATAGGTGGTATCTCCCATCAACAAAAAGGAGTTAAGTAAGTTATAATTTCTCCAAAATTATCCTTACAATTAGTTAGTTTCATTTCCCCATGAACTAAATTGGATAATTATTACTCTCTTTATAATGATCATGGTCACACTTGCATACCCACAAGGTGTCATCCACATTTTAAAAAACTATACTCTCTAGGATTTTTACTCTATTTGACCGGTCTAGTTGATGTACAATATTTATCTTATCCTATATTGAGTTAAGGTCCCTAGAAGAGTATGTATTCCCAAAGTAGAATATAAAATCAAGGATCATCCTAGGTTCTATCCATGGAAGCTTCTAGTCATATGACCTAGAGATTTGATATCAATTATAACAATCCACCAAAACTAAACCCAAAGAGATGTATTATTATTATAATTTTACAAATAAGATTCATAAAAAGTGGTCCCAATATTATTTTTAGCATTCATAAGGCATAACCACATTTTGAGTTTAATGTCACTATAGATGACACTCAAGTGGACAAGAGTGACCAACAAATCATATTTTTGGGATTCAGCTTACTAAACCTCATTTTTTAAAAGGATACCAAAAGTTGTCCCCCCACATTTTCTATACCCTCATTAGCATAGGATAGTTTGACCATGATGTAGGGATTATCTTTTAAGGTCCATAATATTTAAAGGGAGATACTTATTTCCTAGCCCTTCATAAGTATATCTATGTAGTATTAATATATCGTATTGCCTTAGTGCTTATTTACCACACCTATATGGGCTAACTAAGGCCATTAAAACTCACTTGGTAATGAGCATGTTCACTTGATTCTCATAATTCAAGGTACCACCACTACTATCTTATGAATGATTTCAAAAGCCTTATCGCTATGGAACACCCAATCCTCATCATTCAAGTTGTATTATTAATTAATATTTGGTTATTGTATCATCATAACTCTCAAATTTTTGAGTACCTAGTTATTATATTTTTAAAACTCCTCAAAATATCCACAACTACCTAATTGTTGCATCAGTGTAACTCCTTCCAAGATTCACAACTACTTGGTTATTGCATCACTGCAACTCCTCCAAAGGTTAGGTTTTCTTATTAACTCAAGGGTTCTAATATAGCTCCAGTTCTTACTCAAAGCTCCCATAAACCCAAGAATCACATATAATAACAAAATAAATACATCTCTACTGTAACAACCTAGGTCTACACACCTAATTGTACAACCCAGTCTAACTCATTGGTTCCACAAGGTAAATTTTTTTTTGGCTCTACTGAATTAAACAAGACCTAAGGTAGAGTTTTTTAGGCACTTTGGTTTAATGATCATCCAATATTTTATTATTACGAGATGTAGTATACCACTTTTGGTAATTAATATCACTACATATAGCCTCCAAAGTGGACAAGACTAGCCAAATCTCGTAGAAGGTACCATTTTATGAATCTATCTTCTCATCCTTCTATCTTGGTATGAGAGCATAGATTCACAGTTGGGGGTCTCCTCTAGGGCCCATAACACCTAGAGAGTGGACGCATATTCTTTCCATCCCTTAGCATGAGGAGCTTAGGATTAGTTTAGTCTTTCTATCCCGAGTTAAACATGTAAGGATGTAGTATATATGCCCAGTGCCTAGTTGATTGTTCAATTCTTTGGATTCAAATAGGGCCATGCCATAATAGGATTCATACAATTTAAGTTTGAGGTAAAAGAGTCCAAGCAAACTTATAATTCTTCATACTAAAATATTGAAGAAGATCCAATGTAAACTTGGATTGTGAATTGGTGATTCCAAATCCTATTTGATCAATCTAAATTCTTAAAAAGTAGTGTAAGAGCCCTAATTATGTCATCTCAAAGATAATGTCAAGCCATGAGTTCATGTTCTAGATCAAGATAGAGGAGTATCTTACAATGAGAAAATTATCAACATAAATAAAAATCAATAAAGTCTCTCCATCCTAATTTTGAGATAAACATCATGTTTGATCTTATCACCCAAACCCAGGATTAAGAAAAAAAATAATGAACCTACAAACTAGAGAAGGAGAGCCCTCAAGCTCAAAATCTAGTGGTTTTTGCATATAAATCTTATGCTAAAGCTCACCATGTAAGAAGACACTCTTCATATCCATATAATGTACCTTCCACCCAAATGAAGTTTTTATTTATTATAATTAGCTAACATTTAACTAAATCATAATTAGAATATATTACAAGGTCTTGGAAGAGTGGTGATTGGGAGGCACTTGTTGTAGAGAGATTAGGAGTTTAGATCTAATAGGCTTAGATTCTCATGTGTGTATAACATCTTCAACAATTATATATGTCAAATGACATGATTTTAATTTATTAAAGTCTTCTATTTTCAATAAGAGTTCCACATTTAAATCTTTCCAAATAATACATACATAAATTGTTTAGTTATAAAGTCATGATATAATATAAATGAAACCCCTTTTAATAATATATAGCCATTAAAACAATTATCAATATGTATAATTATTAAATCTAACTTTAAATTTTATTAATTTAATTATCAATTTAAGCCTTATAATTAACTAACCAATTGAACCAAATTTCATATATATACATATATAAATAAAACATTATATCAGTATAGCGCAATTGGTTTTTGAGACATGGCCCTAACAATAATAAATGAGAGGTTCAGTGTTAGAACCACCCTTGTGTGTATTCAAAGTATAATTGGTTTTTGCGGCATGGCCCCAACACTAATCATTAAGAGGTCCAATGTTCAAACCACCCACCCCTTGGGACATGGCTCTTCTTTGGGAGGTCCAAGATTCAAACTACAACATGTGTGTATGGTTGTGTATTAAATTTCCTATATATAAGATCAACTTTCTCCTTATAAGAGATCATGGTGGGATGAAGATGCCCAACCCTCATCATCAACCTTAAAGGTTTTTCATACTAACCAAATCTAATATATATAGCATTTGTTACCATAATTTTTTTGTCTATTTCATTGATGTTCCTAGTGAACGATTGTGATTATATCTCATAAATGCTCTATAAAATAGTGAGAACAAATCAAAATTCCATTATGCACTTTTTAAATGCTAACATTAGCTTTGATGGCTTTGGACAGTGGAATCAAGTTTTGGCAAGGAATACATGAAGTACGAGTGGAATGGAGTTTTTCGCTAATCCGCTCACTTTACCTTTATAAACATTAAATTTCTTATAGCATCTTTGGCTTTGAAAACTTATTTAAATCCACTCTTAGAAACTTGCACCACTAGCTTTGACTCAGCCTAATTGCAAAATCACCAATCTACACTAGAAGTAGTGTAAATAGCCCTTGTCGCCATTCCACTACCTTTACAATACTTCCAACCTTCTTGCCACCATTCCACTCCATCTTAGTATTGGAACTCAGTGGAATGCATCTCATCCACACTTAGTCATTAGAGTGTGTAGAACAAAATATAAATCACCATTCCACATTTTAAAATATGTGTACATCAACAAAGCTCAAAAGTTTTGCAGATTGGAAACCTCACCAAAATCCACTTCCAATTACACTAGACATCGATTGGAATCAAGTTCTTAGCTTGTTATGGCCAAAAACACTGTGTTGAGCAGATTGGAGAACTATTGTCATGGATTTTCTCCAAAATACTCTATAACCTCAGTATATTGGATATGTCATGCCTTAGAATAATTTTTTTTAAGTTTTCTAAGGATGTGGCCATTTTGGGCCTACACCACCAAGTTTGGCACCCCTGATTAAACAACAATGCTAGAACATCGTCAAGAAAAGAGCTAAACTATAAATGATCATTAGAATATTTTTATTCCACCTCACATTAATCATCCATACATTCCACCTTTCATTAGTTATCCATACATTCTACTTTACATTAATCATCCATAACATATCATATACATTCATCATAAATATAAACATGCATTCCACAAAAAGCATTCACACAAACACATATAACACAACATGTAAAATCTATGTATATATATGTATAAATATTGCATGTACAATGAGTGTCAAAAGGCTAAATACAATGGAGCACCAACGCTCATTTATAAAAAGCGCATCTAAGCACTAGCTACACCCTCCAAGAGGATCCTTGTTACCTAGTACGATCCCTAGATCTAGGGCTATGCCTAGACTCGCTACGCCTAGTACCATCGGATATAGATGAGGTTGGAGGATTTGGAAATGGAATATTATGTTCCATCAACCTATCCTCCAATGCCTCGATATATCTATGCCAATATCAAAGACGTGCTATATCGAAATTATGCTAGAACTCCCTATCTAATAGCTCTACTTGGAGCCTCGTGATTGTCATGTTCCCCTCTACCACCTGCTACTCTAGCATCATCCAATCCTCCTCTCTCTGATCTATAGGTCCATCCTAAACCTCATTTGCATCCTTCCCATCTCCATCATCTCTCCCAATCTCAAGAGCCTACCTTACTGCACCCTTAGCCCTTCTCCTTCGACTATCTAATCAAAGGTGCCACTGCTACATGGGTATATCTTGGGTCCCCTCATCCCTAATACCCTCACCATCATCCTCATCTATACACCCATCCCCATTAGTTACTCTTAGAGGTGATGCCCATGGTGGCTGAGCTGCAAACCATGCATCATACTCTATGGTCTTCCCTACATCACCTACATCTGATAGGTTCATCTCCTCATCATCCTTGTAGTCCATACTCTATGGCTCTATGCATGGTAGTCCTATATCCTCTTTGATGTCTCTTATAGTGCATAGGCTCATTTGGGACATCCTACCTTAGCCTAAACTATCAGATTACTTATAATAACTTAAAGTACTTAGCCTCACTCTCATTTCATCCAACCACCCATCGATCCTGTCACACTTATCATAAGTGATATCCATTGCTGATCCACTTGCAAGCCCACTGTGGCCTCCATATCACTTTGGTGGATGTCAATCCAACACATAGCTTCTAGTACCACTGGCTCATTTGTACGAGTTGACTCAGTTGTACCTCCTCAACCACCACCCATCTCCTAGCATAGGGTTGCTCCCTACCCAAGTCTACCATAGGTAAGCCCTCTTACTAAGCAATGCTAAAGTTCTCCCATCCCTAGAATTGTAGTAGTAAGCTACACCCCAATCCTTTCATCCTCCACCTCATCACCTCTTATAGCTTTTGGTACACCTACACCAATAAGGCAAGAGCCCATGTGTACACCTGTCGTCTAGTGAGCATATCGCTCACTACTCCTATTATGTTCTAAGGGAACCTGAACCCAATACTATTCAAGGCCATGATGTTAGCCAACACAAAAATAGCCAAGGTGCAGAGGGCATCCAACTCCTTGTACATTTACATGGACAAGTACGATATACCTCTACTCTCCACCCTCACACCCTGCCATGCATCTTCGAACATCCTCATCATATTTATATTTTGGTTGAGCCTGACCTCAACCTAGATCCCCTCCACTAAAATCTTAAGGATGTTATATACATCCTCCAAGGTCACAGTCACCTCTCTTATAGGGAGCTAAAATGTCCCCCTATATGCATTCCACCTCTCTGCTAAAGCAGAGAGGTAACCCTTGTCAACCCTCAAAAAATCCACTCGGGCTACCTCCACTAGCCCCACTACCTCTAGTAACTCCCACACCTCATCCAACACTGCCTTCCTCATTCTAGGATTGTATAGAAAGAACTGGTGCTGAACCTCCAAAATTCTAAGTTGCAACATAGCACAAAACATTTGTCAATCATTTTATAAAAAAATCACAAAAATACAAAAATTTTACATAATATAACAAACAGGCAGTTACATTAGCTGCCCACACTCCAACATTAGCCTCGGCCTCTGCATTCTCTCCCTCCACCACCATAGCTTCCACACTCAAATCACTTCACCTCACTTCACTCCACTCCCACAGACGTAGCTTCTCAAACTCTCAAACACACAAATAACCAGTAGTTGTTGACAAGTTTAATATAAGACAAAAAAAGGTCACCCTACTCACCACCTCAAACAACGTCGAGACTCAATAACCATGCTGTAAATTTTAAAATGGATATAGCTTAAAATCTCTTTTGACAATACTTCTTAACTAATAAACAAAGTGCTTCATGAAATAAAATACAATGAATCGCTAAATTTTATCATAACTAACATTATCAGGAATCGCTAAATTTTATCATAACTAACATTATCCTTCATAATAAAAAAATGGACTAAATAAATTTATAAAAACAATAACAAAGCTCTCATTGAAGTAGTTTTGTTTTTCTAGCTTCAAATTCCTCTCCTCAACTGAATATCAGGCCTTGGTTGGAATGTCACAGGACGGTAATAGTATCTTAGGCAGCCAGAAAACAAATTAGGAATTTGAGGAAGAAATAGCCAAGAATCCTGTCTTCTATTATACGTTGCCACTATCACCGCTTCCCGAACCTGCAATACCATACCAAATAAAGTCACCCACGCCGACCAAATTATACAACTCATACTCATTAAACCTTGGTGAAATATGTGGAGGAAGCTTTTGTGATTTCCTTCCAATTGTAATTATCTTTAGATTCAAAGTTAAGCTCCCAGAAAACTGAATCCCCAACCCCATGTCTGCTTCTGAAGACTAAGCAAACAAATATCATGGAAGACCCACATTGAAAGAACTTTGTGAACTTTGGAAAATCCTGATCCATCTGAGGCAACTGCAACATAAACACATCTGGTGTGTATTCCCCTTTGTTTTGATAATTGAAAACCATAATACTATTCTTTAGAGGACCTGTTAAACAAAAAAAACAATCCATTCCGAACAATAATGTCTGAAACATATGTGTTTGTCATGGGCAGGTTGAGCACAGTGGCCACTGATGTGGCAATTTAGACAATGTAGGTTCTGTGTCCCTCTTCTGCATTATCTTTTTCTTTTTTCCGTATACAAGTGCATTAACACACGTGCACAAACCAAATTCTAGTGTGGTTGGTTGAACAGAAATATGTATATACTTCGGTAGGGATTACTTACGTAGGCAAAGCTCTCATATGAATGATTTTTATAAAGGTTCTGGAATGCATGACCTTTTTAAATGTGAATATCTAATTAATATATCAAGTAGGTGTTCTTATGCATAGACACAACGCTTCACAATAACGCTTCACAATAGACGATATCAATGATGCTCTGAAGAAGAAAATGGCTACCATATGTTTTGTTAATTTACCCTAGAATCTATTACCTCGGCCCACTAAATCTCGAACACGATGATATTACTTGTTATTTCCCCTCCCAACATCTCGAACATGATGATATTACTTGTCATTTCTCTTCCCAACGTGAAGTTACTATATATTTTTTATAACCTTAATGTTTAATTTTGTTAAATATTTAATACGATAATATCGTTTTCCTGCATATTAGATTAAATTAGTAAAACTCAACGTCTTTTAAGGATAGAAATGTAGCTTGCCATGGAATAAATTATTTCTCCTTATAAACTTAAAAAGGCCACAACATAACCACATTAAATATTAAAAATAGCAAGTAATAAAGATAATGTTCTATTTATACATTTCATAATTTTTTTGACATGTATTTTTATGTTGTGTATTTTAAATAATATATATATTTTTTTTTAGTAATAACATTAAAAATAAAAATATTTATGTTTCGTGGAAGAGAGTCGAGAGCCTTGCATGTAGTGTTTGAATCGCCGAAACCTTATTCGTATTGCATTCCATATGTTCAGTTGGGTGCTGCATGTCATACCACACCGTTTAAGATAGAAATATTACTTGGGTCTTGTCACGTATTTGCATTAACATCAACTAAGATGGTTTTTTTTCCTGTTTAAATTGGCGGCCATCCTAATGGTTAGCTTAGTTGCTACTGAACCAACTAGGGAGAGCAATGGTGTCAAGGAAGCACCCAAGAAAGTTTGTCTCGAAAGTGTTTCATGAGGTAAGAGGATTATCTCTACTTTTTCCATTCTCTTGCATGAGTTTTATAATGCTTGCAACTGATCTAAGTCACATACCCTTGTTAGGTTTTTCCTAGGTAGAATTCCCAATGTACCTTCATTAGGTGGGTGCAACAAGTTTGGGGTCTACATGGTGTGATAGTTGAGAATGTTCAAAATCTCACCAAGGGTTATTTCTTTTTTTGCCTCTGTGATCCTTCTCAAGCTCAAAAAGTGTTAGCCAAAGGTCCCTGGATGGTGAGAAACTCCTTGCTAATTTTGTAATCTTACACTCATAAATTCACAACCAATGACCAAGCTGAGGTGAAATTTCCTGTGCGGATTGAGTTCCTGAGTTTACCTATCCTATTTTGGGATTTTTCGTAAGTGCTCGCTTCTTTCCTCAACAAGTTTGTATGTATTGATCTTAAATAGTTTTTCTCAACTCGCCCTACAAAGCGGGTTTGTGTCAAAGATGAAATCACCAAAGACCTATCAAAATTCATAGATATCAAGATTGGTGATATTTCCATTAGGCAACTTGTAGCCTCTATCAATTTATCGAATACTTGTTATCATTGTCAGTTTATTGCACACAAGATTTGAGATTGCCTTATAATGGAGTAGAAGTTTAAACAAACCCAAACCCCTTTGACTACATCGATAGCTTAGTCTAACGTGGCCCGAGAACACCAAGGTGATTGGCAAACGGTTACTACCTAGAAGAATCATGCTTCTAAGCACTCTGAGTAGGCCAATCCCTCTATACAGCCTACTAAGACTAGGCCCATTGATACCTAGGTTATGTAAGCCCCCACTATCTCTATGCAGTTTTTTGAATCCACCATGTTGGTTGTCGTTAATATGCAGTCTGTCATGCAAGTTTTAAGGGTCCCGCATGCTACTTCGATCGCCCCTGTAGTTACTCAGCCACCACCTTTTTTAACCTCTATTTGGTCTTGTCCTACATTCACCTCGATTGTTGTAGAGTCTTGTCCCACTATCATGCCAAATTTTTTATCGACGGTGCCCCACATACTTTGTAGCTACAAATGAATAAGATTTTAAATTTTATCATTCATGAAGCCCCTCGAAGGATAGCTTAGGCCTGATATTTGACAAGCATCACCAACACGATGAGTTTTTTCTTCAAATATCCTCGGGTGAGGGTAATTTTAGTAGAGATGCTAATTCCTATAGTTCACTGCAGGGCCTAGGTGATTTAGAGGATGTCATGGATATTATGAATCTTGAAAATCCCTCATGATTTTTTTCTCAAGGAATTTGTGAGGATTGATGGATTAAGTCCGTAAATACCTGGTCCAAAGTGAGCTAGAAAACACTACACATTTGCATGAAGATTTTGACTTTCTATGTTTACAAGAAGTTAAGATAAGTGATTTCAATATGTAGTGTGTTTGTAATTTTATTAGTCCACGTAGTATGTTTTATTCTACCAAGCATTTGCCTAGGAAAGGAGGAGCTATCACTATCTTGGAACCCAAGTGGTAGTCACATGTGGTGACTTAGGGTGTTGAATCATCCCACCAAGTTTTTTGGATTTTACTTGAGATTAGAGTGAAACCGTTTGGGGTGGTCAACATTTATACCTCTAACAATGCTTCGATTAGGAGCTCTCTTTGGCGATGGCTAGCTTTCTCTCTGCCACTTACCACTTAGCTATTTTTGCGATGATTTTAACATAGTTGAAAAGGATTCAAATTAAATCAGTCACTCTCCAATATGTTGGTGCTCTCACAAATAAGAGACTTGGTTTTTTATGAAAATAAGCTGCATCTATTTGATCTGAACTCCTACTTTACATCCTCTATTTTTTCTTGGGAGCTTTGGTTTACTTGGTTAAAATTACAAGTTGAGCCATCCAAGGTCCTCGAGAGGTTAGATCAGGCAATGGTATTTGAAAGTGATTCCTTTTATTTTTCTCATTTCAAGCCCTCAACCCCTTTTGTCACAGCCTTGTCCGACACTACTCTTTCAGACAACGCCCCCATTTTTTTTGTTATCTACATGCATTATACACAGCCTAAAATTCACTCCTCTCAAGTCTACTTTAATGTTTTCTTTTTGCATAGTCCAACCATGAAGGCCCATATCTTCTGAATTTAGAACTTGCTCCCTCAGTCGCAGGGCTCTCTAGGCTAGATTAATTGGTGGAATTCTTCTATCCAATGCATCACCAAAATACTTTGTATTTTAGGGGTGGACATTGCAAAAAATATAAGACAAGATAATTAAGCTTTGAAATAAGAGCTTCGTAAAGCTTATCTCAATATTGAGAATTCTCCATATAATATAAATCTTTAGTCTCATGTTGAAACCTTAAGGCATGAAATTAAGAAATAGGAATTGTATGAAGCTAAAGGATCTCAACTTCGAGCTCACCTACATTGGCTTCAAATTGGAGATATAACTCTAAGGAATTCTACAAAAGGCTTCAGCCGCCTGCTCAACATTCTCAATTCCATGCCATTCAAACTAAAGCAGGGAGGTTCACTACACTTTCAGATATCATTAAGATTTTTGTTCATCATTATCAAGTATTTTTTGCTTCTCAACCTCTTACTGATGAGCATCAACAATCCTTAGATGAATGTTGTTCTATTATTCCCTATAAGTTTTTTCCTACTCAAATGGAGTTGTGTGATACACCTTTATCCTTAGAGGATCTTAAGGAAGCTTTGTCCCTCATGGCCAATGATATCCCATGGATTAGATGGCTTTCCTTAGAAATTCTACAACGAATTTTAGGACATTCTCGATCCATATTTACACAAAGTTTACCTAGAAATCATACAATGTGGAACTCTAGGAGCCATCATCAACAAAGAGAATGTTATGTTCATTCCTAAATCTGGTGATCCTGAACTGTTTACCAGTTGCAAGTCTATCACCCTTTTGAATGTGAGCTATAATATTATTGCTAAATTTATTGCTCATAATGTTTGGGCTCTTCTACCTCTGATAGCCAAACCTGAACAAACTAGGTTTGTTCAAGGAAGATATATTTTAGACAATGTGCTAGCAGTTTGGGAAGGTATGAAATGGGCCCACTCCTAAGGACAAAATGCTTTTTTTATTAAAATTAATTTTGAAAAAGCATATGATAAAATGGAATGGTATTTCATTACCTCTATGCTTTAAGCATTGGACTTTGGTTAGTTTTTCATCAACACAATTCACGTACTTTTTTAATATACCTTTGCTACTCTTACCTTGAACAATTGTCAATCAAAATCCATTCAACTAAGTTGGTATGTTCGATAGGGTTTTCCTCTCACCCCCTCACTTTATATTCTTGTTTCTGAAGCTTTTGGCTACCTTTTGGCACATAAGGTTTCTCAAGGGAGCCTTAGAGGCATCTCACTCCCCAATTCTAGACTTCAGCTGGTTAATGGTCACTTTGCCAATGATTCTTTTTTGACTATTCAAGAAGATGAGTAGTCCCTATCCTCAACCATTTACTGTTTGAAAGTATTTTGTAAGGCCTCTGGTTCTAGCATTCAGTGGAGGAAAAACTCCTGCTATAGATATTCTCCTAATCCAATACCTGATTGGCTCGATCATTATCAATGGGGAAGGATCCATCCAGGTGAAGTATTTAAATTTTTGGAGATACCTTTTTCTTTTCTTAGCTCTTATACACAACTTTTGTAGTATGTTACTCAAATGGTTGAGAAAAAGTTAGTCTACTGATCATAAAAAAAACTTTTTTTGGTAGAAAAGTTTCAAATTTATTCTAAGGTTTTGGCTATCACTCATGTTTATTATTCTTCCTGTTGGGTTCCCTCCAAGGTTTGTTATAAGAAACTTGATAAGCTATTACGTGACTTCATGTGGATAAAAGGTGTTATGAAAATATCCTTTCATAGGGTGGCATGGGAGGTGTGTTTCCTACCCAAATCTTGAGGAGGTATGGTTTTTTTATTGCTAAATATAAGGTTTTGCTTTATGTGCTAAATGGATTACATGGTTCTTCACAAGTAATGAGCATTAGAAAATTTTTATTTGACATTGCTTGTCTCATGAATTACCCTATGGCACAAAAGTTTGGAAGGGGTTGAGCCTTCAAACTATTCTTACTACCCCTGTTCCTATAAAAAAAATAGGGTTCCTTTGTTATAAAGAGTATTTGGAAAGCCTAGGAGGTGCTTAAACCCTAGCTATATTGGAGGAAAGGATCAAAATTTAGGGGCCTCTATTTAGGACATGAATGTCTATTGGTCTTCTGTTATTTCATGTAAAGGTATGTCATTGGCTCAAGTTCAATGGGTTAGAGCTCAACATTTTTATAGGAAAGGAATTTCATCTTTGAAGGATTTTTTCTTGCGTCAAACCAGGAGTTGGATACCCTTGAATATTTTTAGGTATACTTAGAGTCTCAAAAATGAGTATAAATAGACCTATGATGCTGTCACAGAAAATATTCCTCTCTCCATTTAGAGAAAATCACATAAGAGGTTCCAAAATCCTTCATGGTCTGATTGATGCTAGTCTAAGAAGGTCCCTCTAATTTAGTACAAAATCTAGCTTGGGTATACCTGGCTTACTCCTCAAGTCCCCATGTCACATAAGTTGAATGTTAAATAGGATTTGGTCTCATCACCCTCAAGTTGGATTTTATGTTTTGCCCAAGTCTGGGCTTCATATATTGAGCTTAAAAAAATATTTTTGTTTGAAGTCATATTCACCAAGGACTTCCTCTAGGAAATAGACCTAAGCAACTAGGTGTTTAGAACCCTACCTATCCTTTTTGTGGTGAACTCGAGGATGTGTTATATATTTTTTGGCAATGTCAGTGGGCTTCTCTTGCTTGGAAATGGCTCCTAGAATTATTTCAATCTTTCATACAGAGTCCCCTCTTATGGCCTCATGCTCTTTTTGGGGATCCCATTGATTTATTTGACAATCTTGAACCAATGTGGAATATTTTTCGTATCAATACTCTCTTCCATTTGTTGAAAACTATGAGCAAGGTTATTAATACATAGCTTGAATCCACTCTAACATTTTATTTTGCTGAAAAGTATGTTGTTTTTTATGACTGATGGATGCAAATTTTTGTACAAGTGGACAAAGTGAATGTTGATCTACAATACCCTCATGCGCTGATGGATCATTGGGGTAATACCCCATGCATAGTTAGTCGTGTCCCTACCAATTTCTTGAGAATATCCTCCAGGTTCCATTCTCAGCCTTGTCGAGGTTATCGATGCTTCACCCATTCTCTAGTGAATAGTACTAGTCTCCACCTTCTCAGTTTCACAGATGCCTAGATTATGGAGTTGGTCCTTCCTCCTACTAGAATTCCAGGTGGGATGTTCGACCCATCACTTTTGATCCAGTTTTTGGGTGGGGTGACACTACTACTACTTCAGCTATTGTTCATCATACTATTGCACCTACCACTCCTCAATAGACTCTTTTGGCAATAATGCAGAAGAAGGATATAATGCCCCAGTCTCTTTTAATGGAGGCTGGTAGTATGTCAACAAGTAAGATAAAATCCATCCCGCTCCTTGATCTTTGTTTAATTATTATGTCTTGTGATATCTATGTACTGATTGCTCGTGGCAGTGTGTAGTATTGCTTTTTAGCCCATGTTATTTATAGAGAGGGGTGATTTCCTCCACCTAGCATATTTTATGGTTTGTAGGGTGTGCTAATTCCACCTGCCCTTTTTTTATGATTAATCTTAATATAAGGTTTTTCATTCAAAAAATATTTATGTTTAAAACTTATTTAATATTTAAAAGTTTATTATTTTTTTTAAATTAGAAAATATGTATGATAAAGAGCCAAATAATTAAAAATTAAGTTGTGATCAATTAGAACATTGATCAAATAGAATATTATTATCATGATTCAAGTTGAAAGTTGCATTTTGATAAATTTGTCGTGTTTTCTGTATATAAAAGAAGCAAAATGTTCTCTTGTATTATTTTTGATGGACAAATATGATCTCATGAACTAAGATTATATATTTAAAAAATTGTATCTCTACATAAGTCACATAGTTGAAAAATTTTAATTAAAATTTTAATTTTTTATTTTTAAGAAAGGTTTTCTTTTCAATCTTAGCATTAGATATAGTAGTTATAGATAAACATAGTTAAGAGTGCATATCCTCCAATTATTTGCATTATTAATACACACTATTATGTTTATTATGTTTTTTTTTTGTTTATGACTAGAAACCAAACACATGATAATTCAAAAGAGTGTGTTTGTTTTCTTGGAAGGAAAAATGACACTTGAAGGGTCCATAACAACTTGGAAAGATTGTATTTTAGCTCATGCTAATTACCTCATAGGGGTTCTTCAATGTAATTTGAACATTTGTAAAATTTTCTCCAACAATGGTTATCTCATGTATACTCTGAGATGATGATTGGAAAAATTTGATATTTTTATGATCATTGGATAAATATTGAACATTTGATTTTTTTTTTGGTATAAGGTAGAGGTGGTTATAAGGTCCACAAACCTTTTACATAGTCAAAATGGGCTGGTTCTAGCATCAAGCTCGTATAATCAAAATACAAAATGGATCTTTCTAAGACCCACATTAAGCCATACTTAGATTCCACAGTCCTATACTTGTCGTTTGACTATTCAGGATAAAACAAAAACCAAACAACACCTAGCACTTACTAATACCACTAGGTTGCTGTACTGTACACTTGTCACCTCCCAGGCCCCAGCAAATGGGATGCCTTTTCTGCCTAATTCCATCTGTCGGATTACTCATCATCAACCCCTCTGATCTCTTGATGCTCTAACAGGTTTGATCTTAGCTCTTCTCTAGAAGCCAACATCAATAGTTCTTGAGGGAAGTTATCCTTCCAAATTTGCATCTCCCCAATAGAAACTGCAATATTTGCCATTAGATCCGCCGCCTGGTTCCCTTCTCTGAAGGTGTGTTGGATTCGAGCATTAACCAAATGAGATTTATGAATCTTTGCTTCTAGGATAAGCTCCAAGATGGTCCAACTAGGGTCTTTATCCTCCTTAATTGCCTTGATTATATTAAGTGAATCCCCTTCAAATATAACTTCCTTATAACCCTCAAATCTGGCAATTCTCATTTCCTGCATGCAGGCTCAGACTTCTGCAAAATGATTTGTTTGAGTTCCCAAAGGCTCTGCAAAGGCAAGGACCACTTTTCCTTCCTCATTTCTCGAACTCCTCTCGCTCCTGCGGCCCCGGATTTCCTTTAGCTGCCCAGTCAAAATTAAACTTAACCCACTTTTGTGTGGGGGGTATCCAATTGACACCATCCCGTGGGTTGGTTGTAATGTCTAGGTCTGGAAGTTCTTCTCCCCAGTTCCGAAAAATCCTCCTTTCCCTTAGATACATGGTCTCATTTTTGAAGAAGAAAGTTTTCCAGTTTTATTTCAAAGCTCTGATTATTTTATTACCACATAACCTGGGATCTTTCTTACGTCCTTTAAATACTCTCTTATTTCTCTCATTCCATATCCCCCATAAAAAATGGGGTAAGCTGAGCTTCCAGAGCCAAGTCAAAAGTTTCGCCTGGAAGGGGGAAGCCCACTGTATGCAGAAATCAGACATACTATTTGGACAGACCCAATCTAAATGAAATTTGGACAGGATCATTTGGAAGACTGTACAAAAAAATTCACAAGTTAGAAATATATGACTTACTGATTCTATCACTTTCTCACACAAGATACATCGATTGATGAATTGGAAACCTCTCCTTTGCAGATTATCTATTGTCAAAATCTTATTTTGAACTGCCAACCAAAAGAAGAAAGCTATTTTTGGGGTTAAATTATTTAACCAAATAATAGAAGTCAGAGTCTAGCCATTGAATCCTGAGTGGATTAACTTATAGGTAGTTTTTACTAAATAGATCCCACTTGTAGTTTTGCCCCAAATCGCCTTGTCTCTTCCTTCCCCAGGAATGATCGGGAACACCCTTAAAGCATCATTGAGTTTGGTTAGGGCCACCTTCTCTTGCTCTGACAGATTATGAACTATGATTTTCTTCCAAGAGGAAGTTTCCTATGCTACAGCAATAAAATCCCCTACTTTTCCTCCCATTTCCTCTGAAATTTTATGTTGGAGGACCTGAAGGTCTAAGTTATCTTTCAGAGGGGCCTCTTCCAACCATGAGTCTTGCCAAAAGTCTACTTGTCTTCCATTACCAATTCTCCATCTGATGCCTTTCCTGACTACCTCCCGACATTCGAGCAAACAATTCCAAAAATAGGATCCTCTAGGGAGATTATCAGCTTTCAGGAAGTCCTGATTATTTCTGATATATTTTGCCTTAAGAAGTTTTACCCATCCCAATTGATCATTATTGATAAATATCCATACCTATTTTCCAATTAGAGCTTGATTCATTTCTTTCATTCTCTTTAGCCCCAGGCCTCCCTGATCCTTGCTTGCACACACCTGATTCCATGCTACCAACGAAATTCTCTTTCTCTCCTCTGAACCTGACCATAAGAAGTTGTGTTGAATTTGCTCCAATGTAGCTCGGACCTTTGCAGGAATTTTAAATAGAGACATGTAGTAAATTGGAATGCTCTGTAAAGTAGTTTGAACTAATAAGGCTTTTCCTGCGGAGCTGAGAAGGCTGCCCTTCCACCCTGCTAACTTTTTGGAGATCCTGTCAATGACTGAGTTCCACAATGTAGCCTTCATTCTTCCTTCGAATATAGGCATGCCTAGATAAGTTGTTGGTAGAAGCTCATTTCCACAACCGAAGAGGTTAGCTATTCTTTCCTCCCTCCCACCAGGTATGTTAAAGAAATAGATGCTACTCTTCTTATAGTTTATGTACTGTCCTGCTTTTGTCTCATACTTGGTTAGAATTCTCTTCAGCTTCCTAGCCTGAGGCATCGAGGCTTTGGACGCAATGATTATATCATCCACAAACTGTTGGTGAGACACTGGCTCTACTATTGAGGCTGGTTTGAAATCTTCCAATCGACCATCTGCCATCGCTTCTGAAATGTTCCTACCCAATGCTTCCGCTAAAATAATAAACAAGTATGGAGACAAAGGATCTCCTTGTCACAACCCCCTTTCACTCTTAAAGTAACCTGAGGGTGGCCCATTCACCATGACAGAAAATATTTTAGTAGAGATACAACTAAAAATCAACTTAATCCATTGGGGATAGAAACCAAACTTACCCAAAATCTTGGTGAGGAACCGCCATGAGACCCGGTCGTAGGCTTTATTCATATCAAGCTTTAGTAACATACCAGCTTCCTTACTAGCCACCATTGAATGAATAACCTCATGAATTATGATGATACCATCCAGTATTTGTCGCCCTTTCACAAAGCCTCCTTGGTTCATATCAATGATGAAAGGAAGGATAACCTTCAGCCTATTGGCGATTGTTTTTGTGAGAATATTCATCAGAGTGTTACATAAACTGATAGGGCGAAAACTGGAAAATTCCATTGCTCCCACAAGTTTAGGGATGAGGACTAAAAATGTAGCATTAACTCCTTCTAGGATTTCCATGTCCTTTTGAGCCTCAATTATAGCTTCCACTACATCATTGCCTAGGATATCCCAAAACTTCTAGAAGAAAGTTGTGGGGAAGCCATCCGGTCCTGGGGAGCTGTTACCATCCATGTCAAAAACCACCTTCTTGATTTCCTCCTTTGTGAAATGACTAAGTAAGAATCCATTAAGACTCTCAGTTACGAGGGGTGGAATGGCTGCCAACAGAGAGTCCTCTTCTTCAATAGTCGGATTTACATCTTCTAGCAATGATTTAAAGTACTCAACCGCTTCCCTCCTTATGACTTCCATATCTTTGGTGTTAGACCCATCGACCATCTTGATATCCTTAATTTTGTTAGTACTCATGTGGCAAAGAGTAGAGACATGGAAGAACTTTGTATTTTTTTCACCCTCTTTAACCAACGCAGTCTGGATTTCTGCCTCCAAAAGGTTTCTTCAAATCCTAGCATCGTGTGGTATTCGGCTAACAGCTCCCTCTCCTGGTTTCTCAGATCCTCTGTAAGCTGCTCTGACTTCAGCTTCTCCTATAGTTCATTGATCTTGTCTTTGAGTTCTGCCTTTTTAACAAAAATATTGGCAAAGGAAGTTTTGTTCCACTCTGTAATGTTAGCCTTTACATTCCTTAGTTTACATGCCAATTGGGCCAGTTTCGAGCCATTATACTTTTTTTCCCATCATTGGGCAACCAGATCCTTGAGATCCTGATGTTGGAACCACATAACTGATGTATCTTTTCTTAGAGTCCTCCCTTGTTTCCCATAGAATTGGGTTGTGATCAGACCCGATTCTTGGGAGTGTCGTTAATGAAGAGTCCCCAAACCTCTCCAAGCATTCTTGAGAAAGAAGAAACCTATCTAATCTGATCTGAATTTGGTTTTCCTTCAATCTTTTGTTAGACCATGTACAGGAGAATCTACGCAGGTCCAAATCCATCAACTCATGTTGCTCAACAAAATATCTAAACTTGTAGATATCAGCAGTTATTCTTTGAGAGCCCCCCAATTTATCTGTAGGATTAAGGTAGCAATTGAAATCCCGCACAACAATCCAAGGGTAGTTTGGGACTGTCTCCCTCAATTCAGCTAGCTGACTCCAAAGAACCCTTCTCAGTCCTTGTCTAACTGGAGCATATACATTCGTTAAGATCCACTCTTCTTGTGTGGTTTTATCAACACATAAGAGACAAATAAACCAACTAGACATAAGAATCACTCTACTATCAATCACATTCTTGTTCCACATAACCAGCAACCCTCTTGCTATTCCAATGGCCTCTTGGCCTACTACTTCAGCTTCTTGCCAAGTCCTATTCTTAAAAGGAATAACTCTACTCTCCTCCATTTTAGTTTCTTGTAGTAAAATCATATCCAATTTGTGTTCTTGTCTAAGAGCATACAAAGCTCTTATTTTTGCAGGATTACTCCCGTGAATATTCCATGAAATAATCTTCATTTATGGGCTTTGGATCCCTGAGCCTTCGCCCCAAAGAGCAATACCGCTTGAGTGCCATCGACCACTCCTCGCTCGCTTCTTTCGCCTTAAGGCAACATTGCTAGGTTTCCATCTTCCTAACGAACCATATCCCCATACATCCGCTCTAGGCTGGGGTTCCTTGGGATTCACTTGGCTTCTAGTAACCATCTTGGATAGGTCAGTCTTGGTCTTTGGGGTAACAATATGGATTTCCAGGTTAATTGGTCTTTCTAACAGTGGAGATGATTCCGTGCTCTTAGCTTCTTGATTAGTAGATTCTTTTTTCCCTGCTTTGGGGTTACACTGATCTTGGTGGTTCACCTCTTCCTCCTAAGTATCCTTTCCTGTATTATTAGTTTCCTGCTCCTTCCTCTAATTTTTCACCTCTAAATCCTTCTCTTGAGTCTCCTCTACCTCAGATTCCACTTCTTGGCTATCCATCTGATCTCCCTTCAGATGATTTAATGCATCAAAACTATTCTCCACTGGGATGTTGATCTCCTTGGAATTTCTTCCCATAAATTCCTCTGCAGTACATGGGACCACTTCCACCGAGCCTCCATAGCCTCCCGTATTACCCAATAAAACTTACTTGCCCCAGGGAATTGATCTATGGGGTTCTTTCCTTTGTGATTTGGCTCTGAGGCTTGCTGTATCATCTTAGGAGCAGGTTGAGCTTGAGGGTTCCCATCAAAGGGACCAGCTCCCCTATGAGAGGGTTTTAGGGCATAGGTATTTTTGGGAGGAGGGTTATAACGTTGCCTCTTGCTTACAATAGGGCGAACAGGGTCTCTGATATTCGAATTTCGAGCTCCACATCCTTGAGGCCCATGTTGGGTAGGAATGGAGATCTGCAGGGGAGGGATATTATTCTGGGTTTGAGGACCAGTATGTTGGAGTGGGGCCTGGTTCTTGGAAATGCAGTGGATACCCTGGTGCCCTACCTTCCCACAAAAACTACACTTAAAAGACATATTTTCATATTCAAAGACCTGAGTATGAAGGCCAAACATAGACGACAATATAATGGATTTAGGGAGCTCTTTACTCAGGTCCGCCAACACACACATGCGAGCATAAAAGAGTCTTGTTTTGCTCAAGGTTGCAGGATCAATAGCTATTAGTTCTCCAATCTCTGTAGCTATCCTAGCCAAGATTTGTTCATTCCAGAAAAGCAGAGGTAATCTTGGCATCTTAACCCAAATAGGAGCCAAATCAAGCACCTGAGTCTGGGGGTTGAAATCGAGGGACCAACACTTCAGATACAAGCCCCTTTTCCCAAAAAACCAAGGACCTCCTTGGAGAGTCCTTTCCATGTCCTGTTCACATTGAAATGTCACCAAAATAAAATTCTTGGGTAAAGCCTTAATCATCATGCCGGCCCTTGGCTGCCATTTTTGGACGGCCCATCTCCTTATGAATTCCAAGTCTGGCCTCACCCCCATAAATTTTGCCACCAGAGATGTTTTGCCCTCCATAGCCACATGCTGAGCTAAGGTATCCGGGACGTGCAACCTACCATTGACAAATTTTAGATTAAAACAAGAGTCGAATAATTTTGCTTACCGCGAAGAGCATTAAGCTATGAAGGTCTCTAGTTGCCAGGTTTCTCTTTGTCTCCTTCCTGGGTCTTCCTTTGATCCTGATGCACAGAGGTCTGGTCCCCCTTAGAGATATCTTCAACCGCATCCGCCCAACACCCTTGTATCGGTTCCAATAGAACTTCCTTGTCCACATCCTCTGCCTAGGGGCCTGCTATCTCACCAGATCCCCCACCTGTCGCGTCTACTGATCTGCCCTCCGAAGCCCCACACCTAGGGTTTGTTGCCCCTAGACCTCCTGCTCCTCCTCCTTGCTGCTCCATCCGTCACAACTTGCTGCCTCCAAAATCTACCATTTTTTTTTTAATTTTAGGGCCAAAATTTTTGCGGCCACTACAGTGCATGGGCTGCTATAGTGGCGGCTGCTACAGTTTGAACATTTGATCTTATTATCCATTTATATTCATAAATAAATTAATGATATGCATATTTTTATTAATATGTTGAATTTAGTTTTATCAACAAAAAGTAGTCTTTAGGATTTGTTATTTATTTATCTTTCTTCATTTTATGGTGAATTTGGTGATTATCATATTTGTATTGGGTTCATTTTGAATATATTTTTAGTACTCAACTCAACCTATTTTTTTGCATGTGATTCGAGTAGCGGATAGAGCTAGTATCCCTTCTACACCACCTAATTGCATAGTGTGAAAAAAGCTAGGGATCTTGTGGGACATCTCACAATATGGAAGAAAATTCAACAACTATGTAATGTAATGAGTGCCCTTTCTAGGAATTATAACAACCCAAGTCTACTCACATGATTTTACCACTTAGTTTAGCCCTCTAGCACACAAGGTAATTGTTTTTTCCTTGTTTATTATCATGGCTCACCCTAAGGGAGTTACTTCTTGAGGTAATTGGTTTGGTATTCATTGAATTTAATATTAGTACAAGGTATATCATGCCACTTTTGGGAACCAAGACTACTGCAGACAATCTACCAAGTGGATGAGATTGACCAAATCATGTAATAGGTATTATTTTGTGGATCTATATCCTCATTTGTCACCTCTTATTCTGGCATGAGGGTAGATCCATGATTGGGGTTATCCTATAGGGTCCATAACACCTAGAGGATGGACTTATACTCTCCCCATACCTTAGCATGATGAACATCAACCTAACTGGTCGACTTGTTCATGACTTAGCATGCAAGGGGATAGCATACATATATCTAGTGCCTAGTTGATTATACACTCACCTAGAGTTAGCTAGGGCCATGTCATTACCATGACTCTATTCTTGGTACAACTTGTCCATTCATGACTCATATTAGATTATCCCATACCAATCATCGTGGACTAGACTAGTTCCTTAGCCACACTAGTCTTCTACTAGTCAAGATGGTACAAGGACCCATTGCTATACTTCACAAGCAATGACCTAGAGGGAGGATCCCATGCTACCCCTCATTACTCTCTCACCTTGACCCATCTCATCAAGAAGCAGTATTTCACGAGGCATAATGGTTACCAATTTGTAGCCACCAGTTTTGGGTGTTATGGTTTGTTAATCCTACACAAGGAACAAGTTAGGTAATTGAAGGAGATCACAAAAATTTAATCTTTGTGATGGTTTATCTAGAGGGTTTCACAACTTTTACTCCAATTTACTTTACTCTACTTCATCTAGAATATATATATATATATATATATATATATATATATATATATATATATATATATTGATTTTATTGAAATTAGTTTCATAAACATAAAAAGAATGTCCATATTTTCAAAGGTCACACATTATAAATATCATCCTAACAATATATTAAATTTATGTCCGAGGTGTAGACCAATTGGTTCCCCCAAACCCCATAAGGGGAGCAGAGGTCCAAGGTTCAAATCTCGGGCCTTGTCGGACTAAACGCTTGTCCTTTTCTTGGTGTTTTTAGCGATGTAAAAGGTTTAAAATGATTGTGACATGGTGGTTATAGGGACGGACTATGCGGAGATCTATATGACAACTTTCGACGTAGATCTCTGTAACAACTTTCGAGGTGGACAAAGCAAAATAGTGTGGCAACCATAAAAAACTAAACAATCTACCTAAATTCATGATAGCTACCGATTCCACTATGTAAAATTAAAAAAAAAAAATCTATTAAATTTTAAGAGAAGGAAATATTTTATTTATAATCACTATTTACTTGTTGTACTTCTCTAATGAACATACTACATTTTAATCAAACTAGGTGGACTATTTTGTAAGTCATCCACACAAGATATATTACTTAGAGTACTCCATTCATTATTTACTAAGTATGCATACTACAATTTTATGCACGCTTCATAATATACGGTATCAATGGTGCTCTCACTAAGAGAGTGGATATCATATTTTATTAATTTACCCTGGAATCTACTACCTCGGCCCACTAAATCTCGGACACGATGATATTACTTTGTCATTTCTCTTCCATGGTTACTGTATATTTTTTTATAACCTTAATGTTTAGTTTTGTTAAATATTTAATACGATAATATCATTTTCCTGCATATTAGTTTAAATTAGTAAAACTCAACATCTTTTAAAGATAGAAATGTAGCTTTCCATGGAATAAATTATTTCTCATAGACTTAAAAAGGCGACAACACAACCACCTTAAATATTAAAATAGCAAGTAATAAAGATAATGATCTATTTATACATTTCTTTTTAAAATATAATTCTTTTGACATGTATTTTTATGTTGTATATTTTAAATATAATATATTTTAAATATTATATATATTTTATCATTTAAGGTGTTAGTTTTCTTAATAACATTAAAACTAAAAACATTTATGTTGAAAACTTATTTAATTTTTAAAAGTTTATCATATTTTTTAAATTAGAAAAAATGCATTATAAAAAGTTAAATAATTAAAAATTAAGTTTTGGTCAATTAGAACATAGATCAAATAAAATATTATTATGATGATTTAAGTGGAAAGTTCATTTTGAGTTTATCGTGTTTGTTGTATATAAAAGAAACAAAATGTTCTCTTGTAATATTTTTTATGGATAAATATGATCTCATGAAATAAGATTATATATTAAAAAAAAAAAAAGTATTTTTATAAGTTAAATAGTTGAAATAATTTAATTAAAATTTTTATTTTTTATTTTTTAAGAAATGTTTTCTCTTCAATCTTAGTATTAGATATAGTAGTCTACTTAACCTTTTTGTTTTGAATATATTTTTAGTAATCCACTCAATCTTTTTGTTTCCATGTGATCCGAGTAGTAAATAGAGCTAGTATCCCTTCTACACCACCGAATTGCTTAGTATGAAAAAAACTTGGGATCTTGTGGGAAATATCACAATATGGGAGAAAATTTAACAACTATGTAATGTAATGAGTGCTCTTTCTAGAATTTGTAACAATCCAAGTCTGCTCACATGATTGTACCACTCATTTTAGCCCTCTAGCATACAAGGTAATATTTTTTCCTTAACTTATTATCATGAATCACCCTAAGGGAATTACTTCTCGAAGCAATTGGTTTGGTATTCATCAAATTTAATATTAGTACAAGGTATATCATGCCACTTTTGGAAATCAAGACTACTGTAGATAGTCTTTCAAGTAGATGAGATTGGCCAAATCCTATAGTAGGTACCATTTTATGGGTTTATCTCCTCATTTATCATCTTATTATTTTGGTATGATGGTAGATCCATGATTGAGGTTATCCTCTAGGGTCCATAACACCTAGAGGGTGGATGCATACTCTCCCTATCCCTTAGTATGATGAACATCAATCTAACTGGTTGACTTGTTCAAGACTTAGAATGCAAGGGGTTAGCATACATATGTCTAGTGCCTAGATTATTATCCACTCACCTAGAGTTAGCTAGGGCCATATCTTTACCCTAAATTTGGTCTTGGTACCACTTGTCCATTCATGACTCACGATAGATTATCCCATACCAATCCTCGTGGATTAGACTAGTTCCTTAGCCACACTAGTCTTCTCCTAGTCAATATGGTAGAAGGACCCATCACTATACTTCCCAAGCAATGACTCTAGAGGGAGTGTCGCATACTACCCCTCGTTATTCTCTCGACTTGTATCATCTCATCAAAAAGTGATCATTCACGACGTAAAGTGGTTACCAACTCGTAGACACTGATTTTGGGTGTCCTAATTTGTTAATCCTACACAAGAAACTAGTTAGGTAATTGAAGAAGATCACAAAAAATTAATCCTCGTAATGGTTTATCTAGAGGGTTTCACAACTTTTACTCCAGTTTACTTAAATCTACTTCATCTAGAATATATATATATATATATATATATATATAATTGAAATTAGTTTCATAAACATGAAAATAATTTCCATATTTTCAAAGGTCACACAACATTTTTCTATACGGATTTCAGAATAAGATATTTGACTATTTAAATAAAGATAATCCTAATAATATATTAAATTTCAAGAGAAGGAAATGTTTAATTTATAATCATTATTTACTTGCTAGACTTCTCTAATAAACATACTACCTTTTAATCAAATTAAGTGGACTATTTTGTAAGTCATCCATACAAGACATATTATTTAGAGTACCCCGTTCATTATTTTTAAATAAAGGGGTAAAAATTTATTGATAAAAAATCTGGATTACTGAGTACAACTGATCTTTCAACCAAGACTCAAATAAACAGCCAAACATGCTAAAACCACTAGACTAGATTGACACCCTAAGAAGACAATAAGAACAAACTACATTAAGTCTGTACATCCTTGTGGATCAACTCCCATACACATTGAGAGTCCCCATATGGGAGACTCTCATAGTTATCAATAATCCAAGGATCCAACAGCTCAGAAGCCCTTTTGGCCAAGTAATCAGCAACCACATTCCATTCCCTTGGAATGTGCACAAAGGATATAAATTCAAACTCTTCACTCATTTTGAGAATATGAATGGCTACAAAGGCCAACTACCAATTAACTTCCTCCACCCTTTTACTATTTAAAATATTAACCATAATTTGAGATTCAAACTCGCATATAATCCTACGCCAACCAAGAGAAAACCCCCTCTGCAAGGCCTCAATAATTGCAAGAGCTTCCATAAAATTTTTGGAGTAAACACCTTTATAAATGGAAAAGAAAAAATTGACACCACTAGCAGAATCTCTCCCAACACCGCCAATGCTAGCATGTATAGGATTACCCCTGGATGATCCATCAGTATTAATTTTTAAAACTCCTCTAGGGGGTGGTCTCCACCTACCATATCTCATAACCTTCTTGCTGAGCTGAGGAACCCTTCTAGTTCTAGAAGAGTTCACACCACCCCCAAAGAGACCAAGGACTTGTTGTAACTTCTCCTCCCTAGAATCCAAAAGAGGGTCCACATCACATTTGCTATGGATGGTTTCCTGAACCATACACAAGATCCTTTGCTAGATCTATTGAACAACCAAATGACTACCTTGAAAGATGTGATAGTTCCATTCAAGCCAAATTTTCCAAATGATGCAAGAAGGGCCCAAATTCAAAGCCACCCGAAGGAGGCCTTGGTTGGAGGTCTGCCCAGACTACTCCAAAACTCCACCAAGGACATCACATGAAAACATGGATGGTTCCAGGTGCTCCATCAATGGTTCCAAATGTCTCTTGAAAAGGAGCATTGGAAAAATAAATGAGAAGAGTCATCTTCATTATTACCACAAAGGAGACAAAAAGAGGGACCCTAAAATTCCCTCTTCCTCACATTATTCCAAGTGAGGCATTTATTACGAGCTACAAGCCAGAGAAAGAAGTTACATTTCAGCCAAGAAAATTTGTTGCACACCTTTTTCCACTAAGTGATGGGAAGACTCCCATACTTTTGCTTATCAAGAACCTGATAACCATAGGTTACCGAGTAGGTTCGCTTGGGACCAGGGTTCCAATCTAGAATATCTTAACCCCTCAATTAAGAACATGACCTCCTCATAATAATAATAGCAAGCACCTCTTTATCCTTTACCAGTCCCTCCTAGGTCCATTCCTACGGATCTTTCCACCTATACATCTGCATATTTCCAAAAGACTAGATTTTTTAAAGTCCTCCACACAAGACCATCCTACTTCCAAGAAACTTATGATTAGGTAATGTAACCTAGGATACTGATTCAAGATAGGAGGGTGGCCATCCCAATAATCCTCCCAAAAAAAAGAATCTAATCATCGATTCCAAATCCCAAACAAACCCTGCTTGATTAAATTATCTCCTATTTTTAGAGTGTCCTAGATAACTAAAACTTTCCCAAACAAGATTAATCTAGGGATATCAGCTTTAGAAATACCTCTCAAGTATTTACAAGATAATATTTTAGCCCAAATATGATCTTGAGAGGTACACAATCTCCAATAAAGTTTTGCAGTCAAATCCTGCCCAAAAAGAGTTGTCTATCGCAACCCAAGGCCTCCCTCTTGCACCGGCCTACATACATAATCCCACATAACCAAAATTTATTTATATTGATCAAGTTTTCTAGACCATAAAAGTTGTCTTGACAAAGCATCCATGTCCTTGATGAAATGATAGGGAACTATTTGTACAAAACATCTATAAATGGGTAAAGCTTGAACAATAGATTTTAAAAGCAACACTCTACCTATAGTGGATATCCATATGAAATTCCTGTGATTCACCTTCCTTCTAAACTTATCAAGCATAGATTGCCAAGATCTAGTTAGAGGATGATATGAAATTGGAATACCAAGATAAATTAAGGGGGTAGTCTCGACCTAGAATATTAGAATACAAGAAATTCTGGCTTGAATAAGAGGAGGGGTATTGAAGAAGAAAATAGAAGACTTGTCCTCATTAATCAACTATCTAGAAGCACCAAGATATATGTTAAGAGACTGTCTAGTATTTCTAGCTTCCCTGATAGTGGTAACTCCCAACAAAGCAGTATCATCAAAAAATTAAAGGTGGGAAAGAGGTGGCAAACTACTATCCCACTTCCACCCCTAAATGAGACCCTACCTAACTTGATACTTGAGCAATATTCCCAACCCTTCTGCCATAATGATAAACAAATAAGGAGATAAAGGATATCCTTGCCTCAATCTCCTTGAGGCCTCAAACAACTCTGATGACTCATTATTAACAAGAAAATAGAATGAGGAAGAAGAAACATAGCTCATCACCCATCTAATCCATTCCTCCTCAAATCCAAAAGTAGCAATAAATTTCTAAAGAAAGGACCATCTAACTCAATCATAGGATTTGGCCATGTCCAACTTAATGAACATAGTTTTATCCTTAGAATTTTATATCGAGTGAATAGCTTTGTAGCAATAACAACCCCATCCAGTATTTTCTAGTCAAAAAAAAACCCTCCTTGCTCCTCAGAGATGATTTTGCTCAACCATATCTTCAGCATCTCAATAATAATTTTTGTGATGATCTTATACACAACATTGCAAAGAGCAATAGACCTGAAAATATCCAAGGAATTTTCTCTATTGTTTTTAGGAATAGGCACCAAAAAGGTAGCATTTAGGGCCCTTAGCATCTGTTTGTTATTTTGGGACTCATGGACCACCTCTAGAAGATAAAATTTTATTAAATCTCAAAAATATTGATAAAACTCAATCGGGAATCCATCTAGGCCTAGGGCTTTTCCTTTTTCCATTTTGAATACAACATTTTCCAACTCCTCAAGGGAAATTGGATCCATCAAGTGCTCATTCATCTCTCTAGAAAAGATCAATGGAATACAATTTAGAATAAGCTTTTTATTCTCATCATCTGAGAGGGAGTCCTCATTTAAGAGAGAAAAAATACCTCTTAGTATCTTCTAAAATATCCCTAAAAGAAGAGAGTAGGGCACCCTGAGAATTTACAAGAGAGGTAATCAGGTTACCATTACGACAATCCTTAACTGAGTTATAAAAGAAGTTTGTGTTCCTATCCCCTTCCTAAATCCAATCTACTCGAGATTTTAGTTTCCAAAAAAATTCTTCCCTCAGTTCCTATTTAGAAAGGTCTTTCACAGCCTCAGATTCCTCAACGATAAGTTTCTCCGTGAGTCCCTGATCTTTAATCTTCCTTGAAGCTTCTTCCACCCTCCTAAGAGCTGCCAACTTAGCCAAGGAAAGGTTCCCAAAATTTAGTCTCTTCCATCTCTTCAATTTATGCTTTACAAATTTTAGTCACTTCATAAAAGAATACATAGTGATGCCATGAGGAGGTTTGCCAGTGGTCCGCCAGCCTCGCATGAAATCATGAAGCTTAGGATCACAAAGCCACATAAGTTGAAAATTAAAGGAAGGATTCTTATTTAGCCCTAAATCTAGAGTAGCGAGTTTTATAGGCCAATGATCAGATCCCCTACCCTCAAAAATCAAAGAACTAACACTTCTATTATTACCCATCCAATAACTAGATATCAAAAACCTATGCAGTCTCTATGAGATGGAAGCTTCCCCACACCTTCTATTATGCCGAGTAAATATATCATTATCTGGATTGATGTCAACCAAGTTCAAGGCCTGGATATGAGCATTGAATATAGAATAAAAAGGCTCGAGATGGTCAATCCCACTTTGTTTCTCCTCCAGACAAGTGATAGAGTTGATGTCTCCAGCCAAAATCCATGGGTACAGGGGAGCTAGAATTCTCACAAAGAAAATGTGTTCCCACAAATTCACTTTACCATTGTAATCAATAGGAGCATACACATTTGTAAGTAGGATGGTTTCACCAAATTCATTATCATGACCGATCATCGAAATAGACCATCTATTGGAAATCCAAGTATGAGAGGATATCTTAACCAAATCCCATAAACAAGTGATACCACTAGCATATCTACATGTACCAATACATTGGCGTTGCCCCCTTCTCCACAAATTGGGAGCAATATTGAACATACTATTAGTAGCCAATTTTATCTCCTAAATAAACACCACGTCTAGAGAATGTACATGAACCAAATCATGAACAACTTTTTGTCTGGGGATGTTGTTCAACCCCCTTACATTCCATGAAGGATAATAATTTTTTGGGATTAGAAAAATGGTAGTCCAATGTTCTCACCAAGCCTGAATCCACAAAATTCTCCCCCATTAACTTAATTTTATCCTAGTCCTTCTTTCGATCCACCTTCATATTCTTATCCAAAAAACTTTTTTTAATTATTTTCTACTGCAATCCCAACACTGTAGGAGTTTTGTAGTCCAAGGATGACTGCATTAGTGCCTGAGTAGGAGAGGGCATAACTAAATCTATACCACTTTCCAAAATAGTTTCCCTTCTAGGGATGGATCCAACCATGTCACCTATACTCAGATCCAAAGCCCTTTGTTCTTCATTTAAACCCCCTAGATCTGATTCCTTAAGTTCCACCTCAAGAAGAGACATCTGATTCGGCCCTATTATATTTGCATTAGGTAGTGACATTTTAGGTATCTCCATGCACTGATCAAGATAATATAATATTTCAAAATGGTTGAGTAGAGCATCTGGATGGCTATCCTTAAGGTCTTTGTTTTACCCTTTGTCCTCTGTTTTGGGATTTTACTAGAACAACGCCTTCCTTATCCCATTCCCATTCCTTTATCAGGGATTTTTCTTTATCCAAAATTTTTCCAAACTGAGAGGGCCCTGGATTTAAATCCAAAAGAAGGACAAACTTAGGTAATTTTCTTTTTAGGTGGCCATATTCATGGCAATCCGACAACAAAATGGAAGAGCTTCATAGTCAATTTTTTGAACCCATGTAGTCGATCCAAACTGTATTTCAATAGAATTTAGAATAGGATTATTTAGATCAATTTCAAAATAGATACGAGAAAAAAATATTACCTTTTTATCCATTGTTTGTTGTGACGATCCAATCGACTTCCCCAAAAGAAGGGCAATCCGATGCAAGATATCAATTCTCCATAATTCCAATGGGAGCCACGAAATCCGAACCCATACTGGAACCCACGACAGCTGCTCCTTTTTTGTGTTGAAATCCACATGCTAGGGTTTAATAAAGAGTCCCTATTGGTTATAGAAATAAATACCCCCTTAAAATGATTTGTTACGATCTGCAATACAAGATAAAAACACCATAAAATAGTTGTTCGCACTCAACATCACCTCCATGTTACCTTCAATATTCCAAGTCTTCCTGACCCAAGCCTCCATAAAGGGGAGAGAAATTCGGATGCCTATAAATTTGCCAATAAGTGCATGTTTGGCTATATAATCCACATATTCTACCACTGAGTCTGGTTGAACCACTAGAATAGGTTTGGCTTCACATCATTCCAAACATCCATTGTTCTTTAACAAGCAGTTCCCAACATGCACTGGGAAATCTTGTTCCTTCCAGTAATTTTTAGATGAAAAAACATCACAAGCATGCACTCTCTATGACGGACCCAATGCCATCACGATATTCCTCCAATTTTTTAGAACTCCTCCAGAAGTTACTGTCATCCCCGTAGAGTAGTTTTTCCTCATCAAACCTTAGCAGAGTAGTTTTTCCTCATCAAAACCTAGTCATACCCCATTCATTATTAACTAAGTATGCATACTTAAATTTTATTTTAGTCTTATATAGGTTATAGGTATATCTTCTATAGGTTATAGATATATTCAATTATCTAATAATCACTGGTGTTTAAGAGCTACATGAAATAAAGGACAGAACTTCATCCTCCTCTAAGGATAAATCCCAAAAAATAAGTTATATTGCATGATTTATTAGCACACAAATGTATGCTAAGCAATTTAGAAAAACTCTTTCCATACAACTCAACTGATGCTTTCATTTATTTGTCCACTATTTTTAATTGGCTTAGATATTTGTAATTCCCCTCTCAAAGCATGCATTGAAGATATGCAAATAATGTTAATTTAAAAGTAACTTGAGGATCTCATGGTTTGAGAGCTATCACTATTTGAAAGTTTTGAATATTTTTTACAATCGAGGCACGTCGATGAAAGAAAGTATAGCTTTGCCCCTCCCTAAAAAAATGTTTGAGAGTTGTTAAAGGTCTTCCTAGATTCCAAGCATGAGCACAATGATTTTGGGTACATTAGCTTAGTAACTCTCCAATAATGGTTTATTTCAACATGGTTTAAATGTTAACATAGGGTGGATACAATAATATAAAACCAATTTTTATTTTTATTTTTAGAAGAACAGACATAACTGATATCACCTCATGTTATATAAAAATAATTTAAAACATTAAATATCTGCCTCTATCAAATGAAATGAAATGCATACACACTATATAATAAAATGAGTTTCACACTTCTTAGAATCCATACATTAACAGTCATTTAAAATTAAATGTCACTTACTAAGCAAAAATGTTTGTTATTTTAAAATACTCCAAAATTATTTTAGAAATAATAACGAGTTACTTTTGGGGGTCTTTGCAGGTATCTGATACACTTACCTACATCCCTTCCTTGCATCCCTGTCCCAGATCCCTAATCCTATCCCAGTTTCCCTGGCACCTCCTTTTCCCATCCTCCATGGCTGGTAGGTGTTGCAGACGATTTCCTTGGATGGGGAAATCACAGTTCCATTGTTCTGCCCCTTTCCTTACCCTGTGGTGGGAAGATCTTTGTTCCATAGTTTTTCCCCATTGTTCCACCCTTTTCCTTTGGTGTCTAGGTCCTGGGATGGTTTCAGGTTCTTTCCTAGGACTTTCCTTGGGTATTTTGGATTTTTTAGGGTTTTTCCTTGAATTATCCTATTTCTCTTAGGTTGTTTCTGTAAGTCTTCTTGATGTTTTCTCTTGGAGGATCTGTAGTGTGGAATGCTGACTTTAAGGATTGTTGGATTCATGAGCAATTTTGCACAATATATTTTTGGTTTGAGGGGGACCATGCACTTTCTACTATGAATCTGCTCTTTGGGATCAAGGAGGACCAGCGAGATTTTAGTTCCTTTGGTGGTTATGGGAGGGCCTCTATTTTTCTTGTGGTTGTTTCCCTATAGGACTTCCTCATATGTGTTCTTGAAGCTATTTTTTGGCAGTGTTGAAGGTTCTCTGGGATGCCTAGATGCTTTCTTTTTTTTGGACTCTATTGTCTGCAGCTGAGCTTCCTCGTGAATCCTTCCTTTTGGATTCCTGTGGAACTTTCCCACTTTTTTTCTTTAGATTGTTGTTCTGCTGCTGCTACTTCTTCTTCTGGGCTAATGTTTTTGAAGGATTCCTTGTTTCTTCTTGAGGACTCTATGGCTTGGGGAGTTCCTCTTGTTGTTTTTCCATTGTTGCACCATCCTTCAGAATATTGTTCCATTGCATGAGGATTTCATGGCCCACAAAATTTCTCTTTATGTTGCTTCATCTTTCAGGCTTTCAAGGAGTGGTTTTTTCTAGTTTTTGTTATCCTTCACCATCCCTATGTGATTCCCATCCCTATTTTGGTGGGATTCATAGTTTTTCTGATCCTTTGCTCCACCCATTTGTTTAGGGTGGTTTTTTAGTTTCATTCTAGTTTTTCCTTGTGTGGGAAGTAGTTTTCTCTCGAGTCCTGGTTTCCCAAGGGTGGTTTCTAGTTTTCTTGCCCTTGGGAGGATTCAAATTTTAAATTCTAGTGCTTGTCCTTTTCCCGCCTATGGGAAGTTTCAAATGGTTTTTTGGTAGTTTAGGTAGTTTGGCGCTTTTCCCCATCCTTGGAAAGCTTCAAATTTCTTGTTTGGTGCCTAAAGTTTCAAATTTGCTTTTCTGGTGGGCTTTCGTTTCCTACATGATTTTCCTCTACAAGTTTCCTCGCTTCCGTCCTGATCCTGCTTCCTTTGCGCCATCCTTTACATTTTCCTAAATTGGATCCTTTGGAACTTTCCTAATTTTATTCCTCTTAGTTTTCCTCAAGCATGTCCTGTTGTCCTTCCTTGGACGTCTTCCTTTTGATGTATTCACGATTCAATGTAATCAAGTTTTGGGATCCTTGATAAAAAACCACTTTTAATTTAACCTACCAAAAAAAATAATGAGCTACTCATCAAATACAACTTCAGTGTGGCTACTATGCACCTCAGAAAAATATTTATAACAAACGGTATCAATGTGAGACAAATGGATGGTTTAAATATTTACTTGCTTTAGTTTATAATAGAAAATAGGTTTTGTATTTTTTTTTTAAATTCCATGTTTCCTTACGCTTTGAATCCATTGAAATCTAAAGAATAACTTATGAAATGATGTCCACACAGTCTGATAGATTTTATAACACATATTGGATATGACTTCCTGTTTCTCGCATAAAAAGTGTCAAGTACAAATATGATTATGTGCATAGTAAACTATTATAATAAAATAATGTTTAATACATCATATACTCAGTCTCATAATTGATTCCTTAGTACATTCACCACTAACAAATCTATGTTTTAAAAAGACTCTATAAGAGCTTTCTACCAAAATCAATTCAGCCCAAGGAAAAGCAACTGCTATTAGATAAGTTCTTCGAAACCATCTTAAAATATTGGTTTTAACCATATTAATTGCTATGGAACTTTATTGCTGCCATTGAATGGAATAATGGATAGATTTATTGTTTCATCTACATCTTCTAAAATCTTGAGTATGCCAATGGGATCATAGTGGTTCGAGTGTGTGTTTGCATGCATGCCTATAATGTCTACATACTATAAAACTATTTTTTTCCACTATTGAATGTAGATAAGATATTCCATTTACCACAAAAGGAAAATAGAACTAAAATTACAATATATAGCGCTTCTATCACAATTGATAGCACAAGAAAATAACAACAAACTGGATTTGACACATCCAATTACGAAAAAACAACATTAACAAAAACTGCCATCCAATTCATAGCACTCACGTTTTATTTATTTTTGGCACCATAAATTAAATTAAATAAGTGAATTAAGTAATAAAACTTTCTTTATACTCAAGAAGTATATAATATAGTATTGTATATCTCCTACTATTAGAGAATAAGTGATCATAGCCAAACTCAAATTTAAAAATATCAATAGAGAACAACCATTCCACCATTAACACTATGCAAAAATGTCATATTAAAGCTACTAAAACTATGACCAATGTTCTTCGACCTAAGTCACAGTAATTATTGATCAAATTTTCCAAAATCTTTTCTTCTACCGTGTGTATTTGCCTCCACAAAATACCATACCAATTGAAAAGAACATCCTGCTCTAGGTTACCTCATTCTCAAATATTATCCCTGAAACCACAATGGAGACCACTTCATACAAGGATTTCATACAAGGATTACATGGACTACATGCATATTGCCAAGTGGCGTGGAATCATTATGGATCATGTCAAGCATATTTTTACCCCCATAGGAAAATGCATACAATATTTTAATATAATTTTATTTTAATTTCTAAATCATAACTATAAGCACATGTTCGTAATTATTTAAGAAATGTACCTCTTTTATTATTTAATTACTTTTATTCATTTTTATAAAAATTAATCACAAAATGAATTGTGCCTCCAATTTTTGTTTCCCTACTGGCAACTTGATGTTTTCATCTACTAGAAGATATTGTCTCCCATGCCTTGGCACTTTCCTTACCATCGAAGGTTTAGATATTCATCTATTCAGGTATAACAATATATATAACATGCAATCCAATAAGCAAGATATTCATACAATGCATATAAAACATTCTAAATACTCCTACGTGAATGAAATTGAGTGAACATCCATGTAATCACAAGCCATGATGATGTTTCATACTACTATCATATCCCATATTACCTTCTTTGATCAACCTTTTTCTTCCTGTCGAAGAAGTTTACCTAGCCCTACAAGCATAATAGCCATCAATAGTACCACATTCTAGGAGTAAAAGTAGGTATAACTCATCAATTCATATTTAAACTATAGTTGGACTAGAAGGGTTGTTACATACTCTCCCACTAGAAATAAATACATTCTCTATGTTTTAATGCATATTTATACAAACTAAATATATGTATTTGTTTATGAATTCATCAGTACACATGTCAATACGTAAACTATATAGTATTTAAACATGTTCACATAATCAACTGCACATAATTATTTATATTTACATTCAACCATAGAGCCATACAATAACTAAAACATATTTCAAATAACAACTCTACATAGTATTCCATACATACATTCATAAATATTTACATATACATCCATAAATCCACATAGTAATTAATAATGTTCAAGTTCACTCAAACAGGAAATAAAATTGTTTCTTCATATCAACCACATTCTCTCATATGGAATTTCTATCTAATTACTGGTCACACTAGACCCAATATTGATCAATATTTATCCTCCTCAAGCTCTTGGTCCTGAAACCAAGTATCTTAACTAGACATACCTTAATGTGTAGGGGATTTAACATCTACAAATTAGAAACATCCCAAATATGAGTAGGGTCAACAATGTATTTCATAAGGAGTAACAAATATAAGACATCATGGATTTTTGATAAACTATGTGGCAACCCTATAGGCAACAAGACTTATTTTATCCATAATATCAAATGGTCCCACAAATATACAGTCAATTTTATAAGATTTAATGGAACTCTTTGTAGGTTTCACCCTCAAGAAGACTATGTATTCCATATAAAATTCCCTCAGTGTTATTTTAAGGTCTGCATAGCTCTTTTGGTGATCCATGATATCCTTTAGCTTTTGGTAAATTCCTCTTAGTTGTTCCTACATATCCTTTATAGTATCTAACCCTATCACTACCCGATCCTCCAGAGTGTCCCAAGAAAGAGGGGTCTTACACCTTCTCCCATACATGGCTCCAAATGGGGCCATACCTAGTAAAGCAAGATAGTTGTTATCGTAAGAAAATTCAACTAGGTACAAATAGTATTTTCATTTGGTGTTTTGGTCCATACAGTACATTCACAACATGTATTCAAGTTCCTTACCCATTCGATTTATCCATCTATTTCATGGTGATAAGCAAAACTGATCTTAAGCTTGGTTCCCAAAGTTTGATGTAAAGCTTGCTAGAATTCTAAAGTAAAGAGGGAAGCCCTATATGAGATTATAACTTTTGGAAACCTAAAATTACTTGCTATGGTAGGTGCAACATACTGCACATTCCCAGGTATGAAATGTGCAACCTTGGTTAGTTTATCCACTACAACTAGTATTGCATTATGCTAAAATCTATTCTTAGGTAATCCAACCACAAAGTCCATCGAGACAACCTGCTATTTATGTATGGGAATTTCATATGGGAACAAAAAAACTAATGGATGCAAACATTTTTTTTTGACTTTTTGACACTCCAAACACCTAGCTATAAAATCATTAATAGTTTTTTTCATTCCTGGCCAGTAAAAGACCTTCCTCAAATTCTCCCACATTTTTGCCCCACATGGGTGTGCCAAAAATAGTATAATGTGCCTCCTTCAATATAGTATCTCATAATACACCCAAATTTGGAATGACTAACTTATTTATGAAGTATGACAAATTATTTCTATGATAAAATCTATGTCCTTTTCAAGTTCTTTCTCAATCTAAGCTTAATATCTCTTACAAAAATCATCCCTCTATTGCATTTCCTTAACCTGTTCTACCAAATCATAATGGCACTATGTCATAGTAGCGATATGCCCTCTTCTACTCAAGGCATCAACAATATTTTTTCTTTACCCTTGATATATTCGATGCCAAAATTATGCTTTTACAAAAACTCCATACACAAATGCTATCTAGCATTCAACAAGGGTTGAGTAAAGATGTACTTTAAAATTTTATGATCTAGTTTGATTTTGAAGGGTTTCCTAAGTAAATTATACCTCCAAATATTGAGAGCATGCATGACAACTTCCAACTCTAGATCATGAGTAGTATAATTTACTTTATGCCTCTTAAGTTTTTGTGTCTCAAAGATAATGACCACTTTATTGTTATCTTTTAAATATTTAAACTTAAAGGAAATGTTGCCACAAGTATGGAAATAAGCATGCAATATTAAAACTATGATAATGGTTAACTATATGCATGAAAATATGAAATAAAACTTGCTACAATGCTCAAGAAATGCTCATATTAGAAAGCTCATGAAAATATAAAATATCATGTAATGGAGGTAACTACATCTCCATTATAGTAAAATGCTCTACATTATGACTACTACTACTCTACCCTATGTACTCAAAAATTCTCACTCTTCTACTTTATGAAGGTATATTTATAATGAGATGTAACTCTTTGCCTTCAAGATTCCTATGACATCTCATTATTCTATTTTAAGAACTCTTGTACATATGGACTACATGCACATTTATATCATTACACACTATAACACTTGTGCACTTATTACATTGCTTTAATAAAGTGCTTAAATCCTAATACACTCCTAATATAAATATGTACCCATAAAGGTACATTAGTAAGGAACCAAATAATGTAATGTATTCCAATATTCATATTTGGTAAGGGCTCCTCCTAATCCTTAAATGGATGCATCAGTGAACACTGTAAATTTCTTAGAAGGATAGGGTAATTGGAGCACTGGTGTAGTCGTTAATCTCTCCTTTAGAGTTTTAAAAGCTTCCTCATGTTGAACTATCCACTTAAAAGCCTTTCCTTTCCTTTGGATATTTGTGATAGGTTGAGAATTTTTTAAGAAATCCCTAAAAAAAATCTATAGTAACTTGCCAATCCCATAAAAATATGCACCTTAGTTATGTTAGTGGGTGAAGGCCATTTAAAAATAGCTTCAATTTTCTTGAGATCAATAGCAATCCCTTCAATGTAAACTATATGCCCCAAATATTGTACCTGAGGAGTAAAGAATTCACATTTTGATAGCTTCCCATACAACTAATTTCTCCTAAGGATCTCAAGTACAATTCTCATATGTTGGTCATGCTCTTTCTTGTTTCAAGAATAGATTAGTATGTCATCAAGGAATATGAGCACAAAACGATCTAGTTGCTCCCAAAAAACACTATTCATGAGGTTCATAAATCTAGTTGGGACATTAGTAAAACCAAAATGTAGTACCGTGAACTCATAGTGTCCATATATTGTTCTAAAAGTAGTATTATGTGTGCTTCTCAAACTCTCAGCTGATGGGATTCCAACCTGAGATCAATTTTTGAAAAGATAGTAGCTCCTTTCAACTGATCAAAAAGATCATTTATTCTAGGCAATAAATATTTGTTTTTTTATGGTAACCTTTTTGAGCATTCAATATTCTATGAACAAATTAGGATATATATTTCTTCTTAAAAAAAAGGATAGGAGAACCCCATGGTGACACACTGGGCTTAATAAGTCCCTTATCTAACATATCCTAAAGTTGTATCTTGAGCTCCTATAACTCAATATGGGTCTTCCTATATGGTGACCTAGCAATTGGTAAAACTCCATTCAAGAGTTATATTGAGAAATAAAATTCTAATTGGGGAGGTAGACCTGGTAGGTCTTTAGGAAAAACATCCTTAAATTCAATTAGGATAGGGTACTTTTGAAAGAGGTTTGAATCAACTTTTGTTTCTTTTTTTTTATTCATCTTGACCACATAAATAATTCCTCTCTTCCTTATTGCTTTCTTAACTTGTATAGCTAACAAAAAGTGTGGTCTAACAAATCTGCGGTCACAATGAATCCTAATTTATTGATTATATTCATTTGTGAACTCAATCAACCTATCTTCAAAATTTAAGAAAGCTTTGTGGGATTTCAACCAATCTACACCAAGAATGATGTCAAAGGCATGCAGAGGAGCCACATACAAGTGCCAATTGGTTTTACCTTGGGGTAATGTGATATTCAAAAAAATATTGGTTAAATAAGTAGATCTTCCCTGACCCATACTCTACTTTCCAACTATTTGCCAAAAATATAGTCTTTTTCAGTATGTTCCTCATTAAACCAGTAGAAATGAAACTAACAATAGCTCCACTATCAATTAAAATGCACATATTTCTATCATAAATTTTACCATTCAAGAGAAAGGAGTAACTTTTCCATCAAGTATAGAATTATCTATCACTGCAAATATGTGGTGAGCTGCTTCTTTTGGTGCCTTCTTCAAATATGCTCTTTGAGGGCACTTGTTAGTAAAGTAAGCGCCACCACAAACATAGCAACTAGTTGGGTGAACCTTATTGTTCCTGTTACTCTCCTCATTCCTGATTTGAGGTGTTGGTTCCTTAGATTTATTCTAAAGTATTGGTCTTGGTTTATTTCTCCTTGGATACCTCTTTCCATATCTTTTATCCCGATTGCATTGGAACTTATTTTTGTTTTTGTACTCTAGCTTCGTTTAATCTTCTTCTTTAGTCCTTTTATTTTTCTCTTTATCGCATTTCATGAATCCTACACTCTTTTTTTTTGGAGCTCATCATTTTATTTCTCAAATGGATTATGATAGTTGAAATATGCCTTTTTGGCTTCCTGATTTGCTTCTTCCTGATGGGCCAAATCATAATCTTTTGGAAGATATTTAGGGTTGAGAAAATTGATTACTATTCTAATCTTGGGGTGAAGCCCTAAAATGAAAATTTGTACCTTCATATCTTCTTTATTTTCATATCCTTGTACATATTTCAATAGTTGGATGAAATTTTGGTTATATGCTCATACAAATATTGTTTCTTACTATAGGTTGGATAACTAAACAAATTTTTCTATATAGTATTGCCTAGTCAGTAATATCTTTCTAAACTCCTCAAAAAAGTCCTCCCACTTAATATCCATGGGTCCAATATTCTTCACCTTCTGATAGGTCTTCCACTAGTCTAAAGTTTCTCCTACTAAATGCAAGACAACCCATGTAGTTCTAGATTTTGATGAGAAGGGTTTCAAAGAAAAATAGGTTTCAACTTCATTCAACCAGTTTTCCATAGTATCACCATCTTTCCTACCATCAAATTTTGAAATCTTTATTTTTTTCACATCCTTGGACAACTCAAATCCTACTCAAGCCCTACTAGTTCCTACAGATTCACTGGGCACCTCCTCCTATCAACCTTCAGATTCCCAACTCCTGATTAATTCCTCTATCAATTTTTATTGTTGGACAATTGACTCGTGTTGTTGGGCCATATGTGCTTTGGAATTTTTAAAATACAACATACAAAGTCCTATAACATAAGGATCTTATACTTATTTGAAACCACATGTAACAACCCAAGTCTATGCATCTAGTTGTACCACTTAGTTTAGCCCTCTAGAACACAAAGTAATGTTTTTATGCCTAGTTTATTATCATGGCCATACTAAGGGAACTACTTCTTGAGGCAACTATTTTGGTATTCAGCCAATTTAATATTAGTACAAGGTATATCATACCACTTTTGGGAACCAGGAATACTATAGATAATCTTCCAAGTGGATGAGATGTAGGTGCCATTTTGTGGGTCTATCTTCTCATTTGTCACTCTTATTTTGGCATGATGGTAGATCCACAATTGGGGTTATCCTCTATGGACCATAACACTTAGAGGGTGGATGCATACTCTCTGCATCCCTTAGCATGATGAACATCGAGGTAACTAGCCATCTTGTTTAAGACTTAGCATTCAAGGGGTTAGCTTATATATTTCTAGTTCCTAGCTAATTATCCATTCACATATAGTCAACTAGGATCATGTCATTACCTTGATTCTGGTCTTGGTACCAGTTGTCCAATCATTACTCACAATATATTATCCCATACTAATCATCGTGGACTAGACTAGTTCTTTAGCCACACTAGTCTTCTACTAGTCAAAATGGTACAAGGTCCCATCACTATCCTTCCCAAGCAATGACCTAGAGGGAGTGTCCCATACCACCCCTCGTTACTCTCTCATATTGACCCATATCTTTAAGAATTTATCGTTCATGAGGCATAGTGGTTACCAACTCGTAACCGACAATTTTGGATGTTCTTGTTTATTGATCCTACACAAGGAACTAGTTAGGTAATTGAATGAGATCACAAATATTTAATATTTGTAATGGTTTATCTAGAGGGTTTCACAAATTTTACTCTAGTTTACTTAACTCTACTTCACCTAGAATATTTCTTCTTTTTAAAATAATTGTAATTAGTTTCATAAACGTAAAAAGAATATCCATATTTTCAAAGGTCATTCACACTATTTTTCTATTTGAATTTAAAAATAGGATATTTACCTATTTAAATAAAGATCATCATAAGAATCTATTAAATTTCAAGAGAAAAAAATGTTTAATTTATAATCATTATTTACTTGTTGGACTTCTCTAATGGACATACTACCTTTTAATCAAATTAAGAGGACTATTTTGTAAGTCATGCATACAAGACATATTACATAGAGTACCCCATTCATTATAAACTAAGTATGCATACTTAAATTCTATTTTTAGTCTTCTTTAGGTTACATGTATAGTCAATTATCTGATAATCATCAGTGTTTAAGAGTTGCATGAATTCAAGGATTGAGCTTCATCCTCCTTTAAGGATATGTCCCAAAAAGAAGTTATAGTGCATGATTTCTTAGTAATAAGATGCATGCTAAGTAATTAGAAAAACTCTTTCCATACAACTCAACTGAAGTTTCTATTTATTCATCCTATCGAAGCATGAATTTAGGAGATACAAATAGTTTTAATTTAAAAGTATCTTGAGGGTCTAATGGTTTCAGAGCTATCATTGTCTAAAATTTTTAAAGAACTTTTACTATTGGGGTACATTGATGAAAGAAAGTATAGCTTTACCCCTCCCCAAATATATATCCAAGAGTTGTTAAATTCCTTCCCAGATTCCAAGCATAAGTACAGTGATTTTGGGTACATTAGCTTCGTAACTCTTCAATATTGGTTTATTTCAACAGGTTTAAAATTTAACATAAGGTGGATGCAGTAATATTAAGCCAAATAATTTTTATTTAATTTTTAGAAGAACATACATAAGTGATATAACCTCATGGTATTTGAAAATAATTTAAAACATTAAATGTACGCCTCTATCAAATGAAACAAAAATCATACACATTATATATGTGAATACAAAATCAAGCAACACCAAATATAAACTATGAAAAAAATAAATAAGTAAAAGTAACATAGATGATTGCAAAAAGAAATGAACTCTTTTATTATTACCGGTGGATCTCCTGTATTACAATCAAATGTACCTAAAATAGGGGGTTTACAATACTTATTATTTTGATACATTTTGTTACAAAGCACTAGGGTTATCTAAAACCCTATTTAGAAATAATGGTGGTGTCTTCGAAATTGATTTGATCCCAAAAAAGTGGTGAGTAGGCTTTAGCATCGTATGTAGGACCACTCGAGCTTCAACAACTTCTAAAGAATGTAGTCTTTACACCTACACACGACAAACAATATCAAGTATCAGTAATATATGTGAGGGCTCCACTACATGATACCCTCAAAAGAAATAAAATCACTAAACCCTGATATTGTAATGAAAGCTATAAACAATAATGTAAAAACATAAAATAAATGTGCATGAACTGTTTACCTTGTCAAACAATGCTAAATTTCTATTTCTATATTTGTTGTTGATGCATATGATGGTTATGTGGATGCCCTAATGGTGCTCGAGGACCGTAGGGCTACATAACTAGTGGTAAATACTAGTGGGTGCTCTATGATAACCAAAAAAATCCAATGGTGCTTAGGAGACTCTAGGAGGCACTCACAGAACTTTGGAGGATGTTTGAAAATTGAGGCAAAAGTTGCAAAACCAAATCTAGTTCACAAGGAATAAATGATGATGGATGCAAATTATGTGATAGGGCTTGATGACAGATGAAAATGATGGATAAGATGCTTGCGAACCTAGGGCATGAGGGTTTAGAGAATTCAAAAACTTTAGACATTAGGAAAATTTAGCAAACTTAGGGGTTGAGTCATCAAACTGAGTCCTCTTTATAATATTCTCTTAGACATGTTAGGATTTCGATGACACAAATTGTGTGACTAATATTAAGACATGACAAAGGGTGGAGATTAAATCCGAGCAAGTGGTATAGATTAATGCGGATGGATGGCTAAGATTAAAACATGATGGATGGATAGGATTAATTCATACATATATATATTAAATATATATAAATATAATATATCAAATATTATTATTTAAATATATATTAAAGTAATCTATATAAATAATGAATAATTATGGTGGGAAGTTATGGATGGATGATAAGTGGCTAGAGTTTTGTGTCTACAAATGCCTCTTTTTGTACCATGTTGCATGAAACACAATGAGGTGTAAAAATACGAGACACCTAGTTTGGCATGATGAAGAAGTAACTTTCTCTTGTTGGAATGTGAAGATGATCTTGGAGATAAAAGATATTGATTGTGTAGCTTACCCCCTCAATTGGCATATGATTAAAGAATGAATCTCATGAGCCAATTGAAAAATTTATTTAAATGATTGTGTGAATGAATGATGCTATTTTGGATGATATGAATGATGTAAAAGTATGATATGAATGATGTAAAATGATTCTATTTTTTCCCTAACAAAGAAAAGGGGGGTTTTTGTGAGATGCATGCGAGTGATTCTATTTTTTCCCTAATAGAAAAGGGGTTTTTACCAAGTGTAAATGCCATGATCATGTAAGATGTATCCCATTGTGGTAAATCAAAGTTAAATTTAATTACTCCAAGTTTGGGGTGATTCCATGTTGTTGAAGAAATTATCGTATGACATCATTGAAATGCAAAGTGATGAAGAATGCAAAATATCAGGAACCAATCACCCTTGGATCAGATGATTGCTAGGAGGTTAATCCTAGAATACTCTATACAATTCTTGATTGTTGAGGAGAATTATGTATTGTAATTTATCCATGTTTCAAGCCCCACAAATAAGGCCATCAATGACAACTATTGAGAAAATTGGTCTTGGCATAGTTTCACTCCAAAGGTGAAGTACCAAAATTGATTCTATTTTCAAAAAATGAGATATTTGATGATGAAAAATGGCTTAAGTGTCCTTATGGTGATTTATTCGTCTTACCAAATTGCATGGATGAAAATCACTGCAATCGCCAAGGAGATATAATAGACCACTAGATACAAGGTTAACTTGAATTTATATGTGAACTTGGAAAATGTGCAAATGTAATGATTGATGGATGAAAATTATGTGGGAATAAAAATTGGATGATGAGAATGATTATTATGGTTGTTTTGCAAAAACATTGGACTGTTTTGATGCATTTTGAACATTGATAAGCGATTTTGTACTTTTTGGATGCATATGAAAATTATGCATCCAAATAAGTTTTAACCTTCACAAAATATGATATTATGATGAAAGTGATGTATTGATGTAATTTGGAATGCTTTTGTGGAGGTAAGCTATCATTTTGGATTGATTGGTCTTTCTACTAGTTTTGACACTAAACGTCGACTAGCATCTCTTGCATGCGCATATGTCGAATGGTGTTTGCCATTCTCCAAATTTCGGGATGCATTTCAATGCACTAGGAAGCACCCATGGGTGTTTAAATACACCTAAAATAGCTATAAATAGTCTGTATTAAGGAAATCAGGTTCATTGTTGCACTTGCAAATTTTAGAAGCTGCATTTGAGGGAGTGAGTAGAGTGGAGTGGAGTGAAGGAGTGAAGTGAGGTGCTATGGAGGTTATGGATATGGAGGATGTAGATATGATAGTGAGAGAAAATATGCATTTTTCCAAGGTAAGCAACCTTGAAGCTTTTTGTTTTGTGCAAAAAAATTGTTGTTTTTTTTAAATTATGCAACATGTGTAAAATGAATGCTTTGTGTTGTGTTGCAGTTGAATATTTTTGAGGCTCAACATAAGTTCTCACATATCATCCCTAGGGTGAGGAATGTAATGAGTGAGGACGAGTGGGATTGGTTGGAGAGTCTGGGGTTGGCTAGGGTAGCTATGATAGATGTGGTGAGGGTGAAAGAGGGGTATCTCTCTACCTTGGTAGAGATATGGGATTCAGATAATGGGACCTTTTAGATCCCTACTAGAGAGATTATAGTGACACTTGAGGATGTGTATCGCATCCTCAAGTTACTAGTGGAGGGCCTACATGTCGAGGTTGGACATGATAAGGTACATGAGATGATCTACATATTTGGATATGGTTGGCTAGATTTGGATGTGATAGGTGGAGGGATATCTTAATTATCCATGTATGTGGACAAGAATTTGTATGCCCTACACACTTTGGTGATGTTCATGTTGGACAACATAGTGGCCCTTCACAACACTTGCTATCGGTTCCTTTGGAACCTAATCGAACTGGTGTGTGATATGATTGCTACATCTCAGGTATATGCATGGGCTCCCTCATTAATGGTGTAGTTGTACCAGGAGCTATATGATGTGAGGAGGTAGAGGCAAAAAGGGTTGGTGTCTAGTTTACTACTAGAGTATTAGGGTTAGGAGTACTTTAGCATGGCTTGACCAGTGGGCTTCCAAGCTTCGGCATGGGATAGGGAGTAGCCCTATGCTATGATGTGGCCAATGGCCAAGGAGGTGCAACAAAGTCATCCTTTTTGGATGAGTTATTGGTATAAGGATTTGTGGGCTAGATTGATATCAACTCATGTAATATGAATATTATGGTGAGGTTCCATGTGGACAGGTTATGGGGAGTAGTTATAGTGGGTTTGGTAGTCTAGGTGGGTGGTTTGGAGGCATAGGAGTGAGGTGGATCTGATCTAATTTTCATAGGTGCTATGGAAATTTGGAATGAGGTAGAGATTTCCTAAGGTATCAGTGTTGTATAGGCATTTTCAGGATGAGACAGGTCCACCTTGTGCTAATGCATGGAGGAATACCTATGAGGATGATGAGGAGATGGATCTCATTGATGTGGATTATGTAGGGACTACTAAGGAGTACGATGCATGGCTCACTATACAACCGCAATGGGTATCAATTTCTATAGTGGATGGGCAGAATGGGGATGAGGATGAGGTAGAGGTCAAGGAGATCAATGAGCCTCCTAAGCATCAGAGGCACCTTTGATCTAGAAATCAAAGGAGGTAAGATAGAGATACAACATAACATGATCCAAATATTAGAAGGTATGGGTATGGTAAAGATGAAATGGAGGAGATTCCAATGGGATATCTTGGTTGAACTAAGGAGGATTGGGTGAGGCTGGAGAAACTGGTGGTAGAGTAGGATGTAATGGTGGCAACTCAAAATGTAGTTATAACAACTCAGGATGTAAATATAGGTCGACTACAAGCATATATGGATACATTATTGACTGGAGGTGGAGGTGAATATAGGATCATGAGGATATAGGTAGAGCTATGTGAGAAGACCATCGTAAAAGATATGATGTACTACACCTTCGATCTCAAGAAGGATATATACATTTGTTGGAGGATCGATTGATGGAGTACAACATTGGGCTTCCAGATCCACCCCCCTCATCCATATATAGGTCTGTTAGGCCTAGTGAGTCTAGGCATAGATCTAGTTATAGGGTTACTTTAGGGTGACAGGGATACTTTAATAGGCATTAGCTAGTACTTAAATGCACTTTTTGTATATGAGCCTTGGTGCACCATTGTATGTAGCATTTAGGTATTTATTGTACATGCGATATTTATAAATATATATATATATATATATATATATATATGGCTTATATTTTTGTGTTATGCTTTTGTGTTAATGATTTTTTGTGTATGTTTATGTGTATATGGATAATTAATACATTGATAATGTATATGATTGGAAATGTTCTAATGATAATTCATAGTTTAGATTTTTCTTGGCCATGTTTAGCAATTAATACTATTGTTAAATTAGGAGTACCAAACTGGTTTTTGCGGGCCAAACAAGGTTAACTTATTTCCTACTTTTGTCACATGCCCATGCATTTAATTTATCAACCCAGGGAGCTTCATAAACTTGCAAAGGGTCTTGAACAAGATTGCTTACAATACCACTTGAGATGAGTCCGCTAGTTCTACTATTGGGGGGTGTTTCAACGGTCGTTAATCATCAATACACTCCTCAATAATTTATGTAAAAACAATTAAATCTATAGAAAGGAAATATTCACTCATTCCTGGAAATAAACCTATTGCAATACTAGAAATAACAATGTGATAAAAAATATTATAAAAGTGATAAACTAATCTAGAAAACATAGGAAAAATAGGGGAAGAAATACTGTCTTGGAGTGGGCCCAGGCTCCAACAACTTCCTTCCAGCTGAACACACACTTAGAAACTCTTAGAATTGTATTATAATTATCAAAGTATTACAATGCTTCTTCTGTATATCTCTCTACATTTACTATCAAAATATTCTATATATCCTTAGATAGGTCTGCATGTGTTTATATAGCACACCCACAGATCTACTATTACAAAGAAGTTATAACAGTCGATTCATTCCAGACTAAACTAAGACAGTCTGGTAAATGTGATCGACATATGCTAAAACTGACATTTGTTTCTAATGGTGACGTGTTCACTGATTGGTTTGTGCTTTGCCTAGAATTGGTAGGATGTTCTCATACATCGGTGCAATCCCCAATTTAACTCTACATAACATAGAGTTGGAATTGCACCAGTATCTATTGTCCATGTCATGCTTATCTGGTAAATGGGCAAAGAACAGGGGCACCTTCCCTATGAGGAAGGTGCCTAAGTATGTCAGGCGTCTTCTCTATTCGAAAGGCGCATTACTATCGTTGGTGCCTTCCTGGAAGAGGAAGGTGCTTATCTTCTGTTGGCACCTTCCTGTGAGAGGAATGCGCTTGCCTTCTAGTGGCACCTTCCTGTCGGCACCTTCCTTATGAGAGAAAGGTGCTTGCCTTCTAGTGGTGCTTTCCTGTCAGCACCTTCCTATGAGAGGAAGGCACTTATTTTCCTTTGGCACCTTCCTGGAAGAGGAAGGCGTTGGCCTTCTATTGGTGCCTTCCTGGGAGAGGAAGGCGCTTGTCTTTCCTTAGCATCTTCTTGGAAGAGGAAGGCTCCTACTTACACTTGGCACCTTCCTGGAAGAGGAAGGCACCTACTTACGCTTGGTGCCTTCCTGGAAGAGGAAGGCACTTACCTTATCTGTGTTGATTTTGAAAGAAACAAAGTGCCAGGTCCATGAAAAGACCTCGACTAATCCAAATCTGACTAAATAAACTATAATTCCACAAAAACACACTGAAAAAACACAAATTAGATAACACGCATAATTTCATCAAATAATTATATAATCATTCATAAAAATATGCAATATTTATTATATAGCTGCATAATAATCAAGAAAATGTATACAAAATATGAGCATTTTTTATGCTCATCATCCCCCCACACCTAACATATGCCATGCCCTTATGGCATAAAAATTACAGGTAGCCCTATTGACCCCTCATTGTTGTCGTTTCTTGGTGGATCTGGATGTACCTACGATGCGTGTCTGCATTTTTTATGCACTGGAATCTAGAGGTGTGGCTCCTCTTTTTCTACATGGGGCTATAGGTGCTGCTATCAGCTTTTCTTTCCTCGTCCTGGCCTCTATCGGAGGTGATCTAGCTAGCATTGTCTCTGCTACCTGAAATGTAGCTTCTATAGCTTTCCATGGGTCAGCTTCTAGAGGTCTGACCACTACAAGAGGGATATTTTAATTATCCCTCTTGAGATGAACTACTTGGGCTTTGTACAATCGAGCTGCTTTAGGAGTAAGCCCTGTGTTCTCCTTTACAATGGCAGTGGCTTCCAATTCAGGGCCATATACCCCCCATCATTAAAAATACCTTATTATCTTAGAGGGTAATCCTCGATATGACCTGTAAATCTCCTAGAACTGGCTATCCTCTATCGGATTGACATAGATACCAGAGTCCCCCTACATCCTTGATGCTGCCTTCCTGGTCTCCTTAGATGTTGTCATCTCTTTGAGCAATTGTTCAAACTATTTTTTCCTCTCTATGAATGGCTTCATATCCCACTCATCTTATTTTGGCTTGGTAAAGGTCACCTTCGCCTTCTTTCGAGTCATCCTGGGCCCTTTTCCTTTGGCCTCTATAGAAAATGTGGCGACTCGAATAGGGGTTTTCCCTTTCTCCCTGGTGGATGTCTTCTCACTCGAGGGCCTGCTCTATGGTCCCTGGAGTGTTCTCTTCACTCTGGGGGACCTGTGCTACCATCCCCAGGGGTGCTTCTTCGCCCCCTATCTGTCATGTGTCGACCCATCAGGTTATTCTCTTTCTTCCTTAGGTCCAGGGAGTTCTTCCTTATCCCCCGTTCCTGTCTTCTGTTGTTGGCCCTTGTACTACTTTGTATCACTCAGGTCAATGATAGGGGGTGTTGTGGGACTTTTTTCCCCTTCATTCTTAAAAATAGAGGAATTCTCCCCTACCTTCGGGCTGGTCTGTCATGCATCTGATCGAAATTCTCTCAAAGAGAATACTCGTTCTATAGATGTGGGAGAATTCATTGGGACCTCTATTGCCTAGTTAGTTTGGGTCGATGCATCCCTTATTTATGTTCCCCTATCCTAGATTTTTTGGTTCTCCTCCTGCAACTACTGGACTAGCTGCTCGAGCTGGGTGATTCATCTTTCTTATTCTTCCAATTCCCCTCTATGCTCATTCTGGTAGTCCTCCAAAAAATTTTGGGCCATCCAGCAATTGGTCTACCACTCTAGTGCTTCCTCCAAGGCTGCATCAACTTGATCATTGCTCCTAAAATTCCCTGCATCTTGTGGGCTCTGATTTTTCAATTCTAGGAGGGTTTGGGCTACAATTTCAACTTTTGGGTCGTTCTCTTCTTCTTCTTTTAAGAGGAGTCACCGCAGACATTTCCTCCTAGGTACTGGTTCTAGCAACCAAACCTTGGCCTCACTGCTAATAAGTGATGCTCCTTCCTCTTCATACTCGAGAATTGGGGAATGCCCTCTTTCCTTTATGCATTTGGACACTGGTGAATGCCCCATTTCTTCCATGAAATAGGGCAATGCTAATTACCTGATACTTGCCATCTCCTCTATAGGGCTTCCCTATTCTTGCCCTATTTTAGTAACATCCTATTGCCTTTCTTGGCTACCATCTCCCTCTACATTGGGGTTCTGCCTCTGTGCTTCTGCATGGCAGACCAGTGCTGATATCAGCCCATGGTGGGCCAAGGTAGACGATGCTCCCTTCTAGTACCTAGCTGCTTCTTCCTTCAGGGCATTTTTTAGGTGGAATGGCATGTTCAACTTCCTTCCATGCACCAGGTGATTTAGAAACTACACATGGTTAGTGTGTAAATGGGTATACTTCCTAGTGCATGTAAATAATCAAGAAACCTGCTCAAATATCTTTTGCAGATTCATGGGAAGGCTGCTTTTGGGTAGCCCTTCCTTATCTATCTACACATTTTCTCCTGACAGTAGAACTTCGGTGTACAGCTTCAACAGTCTATCTTTGTATATGCATTCACCTATGAGGGGCAATCCAGTCGCCTACGAGATGTATTTGAGGGTGACAAAAATTTCTACCCCTCACGCCTGAGCTACATCGCCCCTTAATGAGGCAAAAAATTCCTTGGCTGCCTCCATATCCTAGCCATGACTAACCAGGGTACAGTATTCAAACCATCCCTTTGCCTCGAACTATGTTTTTACCGTCCCCTTAATTCCTTTTGTATCACTCAACTCATTCTTTTTCATCGCATGATTCTTTGACCTTCCTCCCATGGCACATTCCCTTACTACTGCGCTTCTTTTTTTTCTGTTTTACTTCTTCAGGAAGACACCTTCTTATAGGGAAGATGCCTAACCTTAGCATTTAATTCTAGGGTACACCTTTCAAGCCATATCATTGGCACGTGGTTCCGGCCATGGGGGTATATGATTTTTACGATGGCAATATTTTTTTGATACTGCATAATTTATGAATAATTATATAAATATTTGAGTTAGTATGCGCATACCTTATTTGGTATTTCATGCATCATGAAGAGTGTTGATTCATTGATTTGTGACATGGGGGAGGGGTATTTCATTTGTGTGTATTACACTGGACTTTGGTGCTGAGTTGTTTGATGGTTGGTGCTAAAGACAAACTCTCGATTTGCTCAAAAAATTGTCTATCCATCATCTTTGGAACGTGCATGCTGATCTCGCCCCATAATTATTTAATATTTTTTTGATTGGGGCGGATTTCCATCACATGGGTGATGGTGGTAATCTGATATCACTCGTTTGTGTGGTGATTTTGTTCTGATCGAGGCATCCGTGAGACTTAAGTGTTGGCTATACACAAAAGGCACTCTTTGGTACCTTCCCAATGTGGAAGGTGCTTATATGGTGCCTTCCCGATGTGGAAGGTGCTTATATGGTGCCTTCCCGATGTTGTCGGTGCTCTTTGAATGGATGTGCCTTTTGGTGGTGGAAGGCACCCTTTTGATGATGGCACCTTCCTGCTACAAAAGGTGCTTATGAATGGATGTGCCTTCCTGATGTGGAAGGCACTGCTGAATACTTGTGCCTTATTGGGGTGGAAGGTGCCACTATATAACTACGCCTTCCTAGGGTGGAAGGCACCTCGTTCTGTATGCACATTCCTGATGTGGAAGGCACCTCAAGGTTTTTTTTTTGTGTTTGTGGTGCCTTCCCGCCATGGAAGGAGCCTATTTTTTTTTTTTTATGTGGTGCCTTCCCAATGTGGAAGGTGCCTACTTTTTTTTCGTGCGCCTTCTTTATAAGGAAGGCACCTTCTTCTAGCAAGGTGCCTTCTTCATAAGGAAGGTACCTTATTCTGGCGGGGAACCTTCTTTTGACTAGGTGCCTTCTTTATAAGGAAGGCACCTTATTTTGGTGGGGTGCCTTCTTCATACGGAAGGCACCTTCTTCTGGTTGGGTGCCTTCTTTATAAGGAAGGCACCTTCTTCTGTGCCTTCTCAATGTGGAAGGTGCTTTATTCTTGGCAATCATATTGTGATTGACTGGGAAAGGGTGATCAAGCATTCTTAGTCTCACTTCATGCTTCCTCAGCTTCTGCCTATGAATGTCAGTGTCAAAATGCTAAGCCGAATCAGGACTGGTTTTCCACATACCTATTCCTCATGTTGTCAAGTATTCCACCTGCAAAAAGCAAATGAAAAGAAAGAAAAATAAGGTAGTTAGACGCATTTCATGCCTGTTAGGCCCTAGATTAGGATGTCTACAACTTGCATGCGGGCGTCGTCCCTAAAAAATACATCGTAAGAAAAAAACTAAATTAACTTATTTTGCTGAGCACTTCTATGCCCACCGTTTCGCCTGTTAAGAGTTTGGTCTAGATATAACAAGATGGGGTCTCCCCCATGTCTATTATGGATTCCACCTATAAGGTTTTAGATGTGTTATAGGTTTACAGTCAGTGCCAATTGACCATTAACACGATGTTGCTACCATCAATTGTTCTAACATGCACTACCCCATTCTTGATGAGCTCTACCACCTCATATGGTCCCATCCATATTTGCATTAATTTACCTTTTCTTTCTTGGAACTAAGAATCATACAACAACACCCATTCTCCTTCTTGGAACTACTTCAGTTTAATGTGGTGATCATGCCACCACTTTATTTTCTTTTGTATGATTTCCATTATCTACAAAGCGTCCATTCAGATTTCGTCTAGCTGATCTAGTTGTTGAATCCTTTCTTTTTGAGTGTCATTCAAGCTCAAGTTCAATTCTGAATCCATCCTCAATTTCTTGACTTAAAATTCAATGGGCATCATTGCACTCTTCCCATAGACTAGTTGGAAGGGTGTGAATCCTGTGGTGGATTTCCATGTGGTATTATATGCCCAGACTACATCCGACAATCGTGTAGCCCAATATTTTTTGTGTTGTTGCACGGTCTTCATCATGATATTATATATTTCTCTGTTCATCACTTCCACTTGCCCATTTGCCTACGGATGGTAGGGTGTAGTTTTATTGTGCCAAACTTTGTATTGCTCCATCAGCTCCTTGATCAACTTGGAGGTAAATTGAGGCCCTTGGTCTGTTGTTATCTCTCTAGGGACCCCAAATCATGGAAATTGATGATTGTTATTTCTTTTAAATCTCTCAATGCTTGAACTTCAACCCATTTTGTGATGTAATTTGTACAAACCAAAATAAACCTCCTCCCTATTGAAGGTGGATTAATTGGTCCCATGAAGTCCATGCCCCACTTATTGAAGGGTTCTAGGTGTACTCGAGGTTGGAGGGACATTTCATCTTGATGGGTTGGTCTACCCATTCTTTTGAATTCATTGCACTTGCTGGCGTATGTAGCCACATTCTTGAACAGAGTGGGCCAAAAGTACCCAGCCTATAGGATTTTGTAGGCAGTTCATTTCCCTGTAAAGTTTCCTCTGCAAGGTTCTTCATGACACGCTTTGAGTACTTCTGAGAACTCCTATTCTGCAATGTATCTCCTTATAATCTGGCCACGTCCTATTTTGAACAAGAGGCCATAAATCCATACGAACATTACACTTTTCTCTATGACCATCTGATTTTATCAGAAAGAGAGAGCAGGTGAGGTTCTTTCGGTGGCCAAGTAATTGGCTATATCTGCATACCATGGGATTTTCTCACTAATGGTGAAAAAATGTTCATCCAAAAATTGTTCTTCCACTATTGTATGGTCTACCGGTATCAATCTAGATAGAAAATATGCTACGATGTTGTCTTTGTCTGGTTTGTCGACTATTATGATGTCGAATTCCTACAGTAACAAGAGCCACCTAATAATTCTTCCGCCAATGGCCGACTTGCTCATCAAGTATCGGATGGCCACATGGTTCATGTGGAAAAATACATTATACCTAGTGATATAATGGTAGAATTTGTTTATGGCATGCATAACTGCAAGGAACTCCTCCATCATCGTGTAGTTGAGCTCAGCTCCTGCCAAATTTTTGCTGACATAGTAGATGGCATAAAATTATTTGTCATCCTTCTATCCGAGGACTGCTCCAATCGCATTATTGGATGCATTATAGTAGATATGTAATGGTATGGCCCAATTTGGTCCTCTTAAAACCGATGCGGATATCAGTTTCTCTTTAAGTAACTGAAACGCTTCTTCGTAGTATTCCATCCAATTGAACTCCACATCTTTAGATAATAGAATGTGTAGTGGTTTTACATTTTTTCTAAATTCGACGATAAATTACCGGTAGTACCCGACTGATCCAAGAAAAATCCTCACCTCTCTCTACATTTTGGGGCTAGGTAGGTCTCTAATGACTTCAATTTTTCTTTTATCAACATTTATTCCTTCTACAGAGAGGTGGTGTTCCAGTACGATGCCTTCTTGCATCATCATAAATCATTTCTCATTGCTCAGGTACAAATTGTTTTCCTTGCTTCTTTTGAGCAGTCTTTCCAAGTTCATCATTGCTTCGTCAAAGGTTTCTCCATAGATAGTGAATTCATCCATATATACTTTGACCGCATCTCCCATCATGTCTAAAAATATGCTAAGCATCGCCCTTTGAAATGTGGTAGGTGCGTTGCATAATCCAAAAGGTAATACCCGATAGGCAAACGTTCCCCATGGGTAGGTGAATGTTGTCTTATCTTGATCCTCTTCTCCTATCTAGATCTAGTTGTATCCACTGAATCCATCCAAGAAGGAGAAATACTTCCTCCTGAAGAGTGTATCCAAGACTTGATCAATGAACGGGAGCGAGAAGTGGTCATTCTTGGTCGCTTTGTTTAACGCTCTGTAGTCCACACAGATTCACTACTTCCCATTATTTTTAGAGACTATCACTAACAGCGATACCCACTCGCTATCAGAAACTAGATAAATGAATCTGGTAGTCAAGATTTTTTGCAGTTCTTCCTTGACAATGTCTTTCATTGTTGGATTCATTCTTCTTTGTGGTTGCCTGCTTAGAGTTTCTTGATCATCGAGGTATATACGATGGGTATAGATATTTGGGCTGATACCCTTCATATCTGAGTAATCCCATGTAAATGCCTATTGGTGTCTAACCAGGAGATTTTCTACTTTCGTCAATTGTGTGGGAGTCAAACCACTACTGACATTCAACGTTATTCCTGGCCTGACATGTATCTGCTGAACATGGTGATCTTGGGAACCATCCAATGGTGATCCAAGTGCAGAGATAGAGGAATCCCCATGGAGGAACTCCACAATAACACCATATTTGTCTTCTTCTGCCAACTCATCTAACGTCATCACCAGCTGAATCATGGATAATTCAAGATTTTCATGTTTAGTCAACATGGGTTCTCCTAATGAGTCGACGGACTGTGCTGGGGGTGAAATAGTCAACCTTTTAATGTTTCGTCCATAATATATGGTCATCAGCCAATCCTGACAACTGATGTAAGCATCAGCTATTGCTAGCCATGGCCTTCCCAAGATGAGCGGGTAACCGCCTAGCCTAGTTTTAGATTGCAAGACTAAAAAGTCGACTTGGTATTCCCATGCACTGATTTTCACTATTACATCTTCCAACATTCATTTCGATGCCACGGTTGATCGATCAACCAGCTACAACACTATCATAGTGGGTTTCAAGTTCATGAGCTATAGCCTCTGCATGGTCTCCTAAGGCATTACATTGATGGCTACTCTAAGATCAACCAACGTATTGGATAGGGAATGTCCCTCAATTTTTATAGTTAGCACCGGGCTTCCTGGGTCTATATACTTAGGATGGCACATTTTGCCCATCATCAAATCTGCTAGTTTACCCATGACATTGATAGTATGGGTTGCTCTTCATCCTAGCTTCCTTAGACACATCTCTCTTATCGCCTTGGTATATATCAAAACATCTCGGATGGCTTGAAATAATGGAATTGTCACGGTGAGGTTCTTCAAGCTAGACAAGATATCGAACTCTGGCTGCATTACTTTCCTTTATTCTTGCAGCCATTTGGGAAATGGAGCATTTGATCTCTAAAGTGTTTCTTCTATCACCTCTTCTACAAGAGGTATTTCTCGTACATATTCCTCCTCTTCTACCAGTGGAGGCGTTCCTACTCCTAGCTGTCTACCAGACCTAAGATGAATATGGTATATCAGATACATCTCACCCTCCATGTTGTATGCTGGCTAGTTCACCCTATTATTAGGATTTGTTGTCGATTGTGTAGGTAGCTATGCAGGTCTCACTATTGGCAATGCTAGTAAATTCTATTGGTGGTGAGCTGGTGCTACATTCTATGGAGCCTGATTCCATGCAGTGTGGTCTCTCCACTACTGTCGAAGATATGGATATGGCATTCATGGATGCTGGTTCGGGAATGCTACTGGGGGTGCATTGGACCAGGGAGATGGCCCCCACAACCCCATGTTAGGTGGTTGAGGTGGGCCTTGGGACATGTATGGTCCTCCCCCATATGACGACATTTTGATTGGCATATTTCCTGCAAGGGGTTGTGGCCATAGGCATCCATGCTTTCAACATCCTCCTAATTACTGGGCAGTTTTGGGTACAATCGAGTTTTACGGTTCAGCCTACAAACTATGCATACTCTAACTTTGTTCTCCGGGCATGCATTTTTTGCATGCTTCCCTCTACATTTTGGACAGAAATAAGCCAATGTTGCTTTTTTTTCTTGCTTCTTTTTCTCTAATAGCAGCGTATCTATCTACAATGCTAGAGATGAGAGTATTTCGCTCTTTAAATCTTCCAGCATGTTACCTATTTTTGTCTTCATGACTAAATTAGACACTTTCATGGTTCTAGAAGTGGTCTTGTCTCTCCTTCTTGAGTAGTTTAGGCATAGTTGTTGGATGTCTTCCATAGCGTGCTGATAGACATCACCTCCAAAAATAATTTTAAGAGCCTCTAGTGATTCATTGGTAAGTCCACTCAAAAATATGCTTTTGAGGGACTTATCAGATAGTTTCGTGTGAGGAGATTATTGAATATTGAAGTTGAATCTCTCCCAGTATTCCTTGAGAGACTCATCTTCTTTCTGTGTCATGCTTAGGATCTCTTCTATGGAGTCTCTTGCTCTTCCAAAATCTTGGTATTTCTCTAAAAAGAACTTCATTTGATCCCAAGTGGCAATGTGTTTGTCTCCCAAACTGATGAACCACCGCAAAGCTGCATCATCCAATGTGGAAGGAAATAGTTTCAGCTTCTACATATCAGATTTGTAGTCCACAAACCTACATAAGACATCAAACTTAAATAAAAATAGGTTAGGATCCTCAGTTGGGTATCCTCTGAAGGTCGAAAGGTGAGAAGGGGATATGTTTTTCATTTTGGTATCTCTTACTCCATCAATAGGGAAACTAAAGCCAAATGAGACTTCTTCATTGCCAGCTATTTTTTCAAGAAATGCGGTCTCTAATGCAGCATTTATGGCCTTACGATCATTTAAGACTTTTTGAGTCAAGGCTCTAGGGTTGTCTGGTGTTATCTTCGATCTTCTACAACTTTCCACAATAGGGCTTCCTCTAAGGGTGTCCTATTAAATAGGGGATTTATGATGATTCATTCTTCCCCAAGTTGATGGGATGAGGAGGTACTTTGCACAAAGTGCGAATCCTCACTTCAATGGATTACTAGTGGTGGGTTGGGTGAGTCTAATTCAAATTCAAAATGTTTTGCTGACTCAGGTTCTTGTGGATTGGTTTTTTTAAATCGACTGTCAGGTCCTCATTTTCTCGAAGAACTCATACAAGGTCAAATGGAAGGTTTTTAGGTATTGTAAATAATCTAGTTGAGACGCTTCCCAAGCAACGGTGCCAAAAATGTTGCAAGCCAAACAAGGTTAACTTATTTTCTACTTTTGTCACATGCCCGTGCATTTAATTTATCAACCCAGTGAGCTTCGTAAACTTGTGAAGGGTATTGAAAAAGATTGCTTACAATACCACTTGAGATGAGTCTGCTAGTTCTACTATTGGGGGGTGTTTCAATGGTCATCAATCATTCATACACTCCTCAATAATTTACGTAAAAACAATTAAATCTACAAAAAGGAAATATTCATGCATTCCTGGAAATAAACCTATTGCAATACTAGAAATAACAATGTGATAAACAATCTTATAAAAGTGGTAAAATTATCTAGAAAACATAGGAAAAATAGGGGAAGAAATACTGGCTTGGAGTGGGCCCAGGCTCCAGCAGCTTCCTCCCAGCTGAACACGCACTTAGAAACTCTTAGAACTATATTATAATTATCAAAGTATTACAATGTTTCTTCTGTATATCTCTCTACATTTACTATCAAAATATTATTTATATCCTTAGAGAGGTCTGCGTGTGTTTATATAGCACACCCGTAGATCTACTGTTACAAAGAAGTTATAAAAGTCAATTCATTCCAAACTAAACTAAGATAGTTTGGTAAATGTGATCGACGTCTGCTAAAATTGGCATTTGTTTCTAACGGTGGCATGTTCACTAATTGGTTTGTGCTTCACCTGGCATTGGTAGGATGTTCTCATACATCGGTGTGATACCTAATTTAACTCTACATGATGTATATTTGGAACTGCACCAGTCTCTTGTCCATGTCGTGCTTGTCTAGTCAACGAGCAAAGAACAGGGGCACCTTCCCTATGAGGAAGGTGCCTAAGTATGTTGGGCACCTTCTTTATGTGGAAGGCACCTTACTGCCATTGGTGCCTTCCTACAAGAGGAAGGAGCTTATCTTCTATTGGTGCCTTCCTATGAGAGGAAGTCACTTGCCTTGTAGTGGTGCCTTCCTATCGACGCCTTCTTTATAAGAGGAATGTGCTTGCCTTATAGTGGCACCTTCCTTTCAGTGCCTTCCTGTGAGAGGAATGCACTTATTTTCCTTTGGTGCCTTCCTGGAAGAGGAAGGCACTGGCCTTCTATTGGCACCTTATTAGGAGAGGAAGGCACTTCTATTTCCTTGGCGCCTTCCTATAAGAGGAAGGTGCCTACTTACGCTTGGCGCCTTGTTGGAAGAAGAAGGCACCTACTTATGCTTGGTGCATTCCTGGAAGAGGAATGTGCCTACCTTATCTGCATTGATTCTAAAATAAACAAAGTGCCAGTTCCATGAAAAGACCTCGACTGATCCAAATCTGACTAAATCAACTATAATTCCACAAAAACACATTGAAAACACACGAATTAGATAACACACATAATTTCATAAAATAATTATATAATCATTCATAAACATATGCAATCCTTATTATAAATTTGCATAATAATTAAGAAAATGTATACAAAATAAGAGCATTTATGATGCTCATCACTGGTGGTATGTGAAATGGAAGACTCATGCAATGACTTGGATGTTGATATTGAAGAAGTCATGGATGTTTATATAGAAGAATATATGGATGTTGATATGGAAGACTGACTATTTTGCATAGACTCATATATACTAGTGATATCAAACAAACTCACTAAATATTGCCTAATTCCTCTAGGACCAAATGTGTATCCAATAAGTTCATTTATAGAATCATGAGCATGGTAATGACTTGAGGCAACCAGGAACCAATGTGTGTGCAAGTGATTTCATTAATTCATCTTGATTAAATTGGGTGAAACTTGATATGGATAATACCAAGAAGCTAGCTTGTCCTTATGTGTGATCAAAGGTCTATTTAAAATATACATGTCACCACATGTGAATGTATTCCACTGCCAGTCAAGCATCTATAGCCTTGGTGGAGATTATATCCATAGTCCAAGAATTTGATCTCTAAGTTTTAGGGATGACTACCTAACCATCTGACTGGAAATGTAGTACTATCCTTACAACTTGAGGATTTGTGGTGTGTGATGTGTAAAATATTTAGATTTTTTAGGGGTTTTACCCTACTCTTTATTTTATTTTAAAATTGTGATAGTGGTGAAAACCACTATTTTTTGGACTATGCTGCATAATGGGACAAGCAAGGAATACCCTTTTCACTTCAAGGTACAACTCAAGTATGATGTTATCCCTCTTTGACACAAGTTATTTTTAATATGTTTAATTGTGTTTGGTTCAAGAATGTTTTGGAGTCAATTCCTAGAAGTCAATATTTTCTTAGTGATAATGTGTCATGTTCCTAAAGAAAACTCAACATGTATCTATGGGTTGCTTAAAACACTAGGATTTGCTGAGTAACCAAAAATACCTAGGAATTATGGACATGTGGTGAAAATTTTTAGCTTTATGAAATGGTGCAATAAAATGGATTTGACGGTTCTTCTGATTAAGGCAACATGAATTTATTTGACCAATTTATGTTTGAACTGAATAAATTATGCCTAATATGAAATGTGAAGTGTGAAAATGATGATGTGAATGCAATGAATGAAATGTGATTTGTGAAGTGAAATGTATGCAATGCAATGTGTGAAATGTAATGTATAAAATACAATATTGTTTTTGTATAATAGCCATGTATATATACATATATAAATCACATTAAGCATAGAATGCTTTCAAGTGTATAACATTAAGTGGTTAAGGCTCTTCAACTCCCTCTAGACTGGCAAGCCTATAAGTTCCTTTACCCACTTTTTGAGTAACAATGTATGGACCTAACAAATTAGCCATGAATTTATCACTAAGATGAGGTACTGTATTGGTGTTTTGTTGATTATCTTTAAGGACAAGATCTCCTACATGAAATTCACATAGATGAACTTTGGTATTGTAAGCACACTTTAGGTAGTCTTGATAAACTTGCAAATGCTCCAAAGCGTTACTCACCTTTCATCCAAAAGTGTGAGTTGGTAAATATTTGCTTGTCTAGTAGTAGAATACGCTTTGCAATGGCCATCCCAATAAAAACCACAACAAGTACCATCATAAGCTTCAGCTATGGCTCTTTGTGCCTCTACAGACACAAGATAACAAAGGAGGATTCCATCATAACCATGTCTATACAACACATCCTCCAAGAGTGTAAAATAAGATACCTTTTTCTTGAAAGTGTGTTTAGCAACCTATGACATGTCTGATGAGAGTATTCTAAACTTGAGAAAGGTTATTATTTGGTTTGACCAAGGCTCACATGGTTCTGAATGGATAAAGCAATCATCCTTAGATTTAGCATGGATAATTGTATATTTAGAGATCATTGTGAAAATAAGTGGTTGTACCTCTTCTAAGGATTCCTTTGGAATCAATGATCCAAGATAGACCATTACATATGCAAATCTATTAGTCGAATGTGGAAAACTATCAATTTCATACCGATCAAACTTATAGAGCAATGACATTGTTACTTCATGATAAAGCTTTATGGTAGGTTCTTTGCATTGGTATTCTCCATTTATTTGTATAACAACAAGTTGAGAATCAAAAAATATCCTGATACGCTTTACGCCCATAGCTATAACTTCTTTAAGACCTGAGATTAAGTATTCATACTATGCATTTTTGTTTGTGCATTAGAAGTCTAGTTTGAATGACAAGGGGATAGACACCCCCTTTGGTGTAAGAAATATGACTCCACCATATTGACCATTTTTGCACTTAGAACCATCAAAGAATAGTGTGATATCAATGCCTTCCTCTGGAATTACATCTTCTTCTTGTTCAGTGATAGTGAATACCGAATCATATGGGAGCTCAATAATCAAGGATTGATCACTAGGAAGTGGAGATTTCGCAAGCTAATCAACTATGACCTAACCTTTAATGGATTTTTGGCTAATGAAATCAAGATCAAATTCAGTAAGAAGCATTATCCATTTAGTGGTGTGAGAGTTATTGTAAGTGTGAGACATCATATAACGTATAGGGTTTTCATAATCTACGACATATATGGTGTGACTAAGCATGTAATGTATGAGTTTCTTAGTGGCAAAAGCCACTGCTAAATAAAATTTTTCTATGTAAGCATATATGGTTTCATAGCTTACCAATGTTCAACTAATGTAGTATATAGCTTGCTCTTGATTATCTTCATTCTTTTATGCAAGCATTATTACTAATGCAAATTACATTGCTGAAACATAAATATGGAAAGGGACCCCTAGACGAGGAGGAGTTAATACTGGTGGAGAATCTAGGTATTGCATAATTTCATTAAATAATTTTGGCATGCATATGTCCATGAAATTGTCACCCCCTTTTTTAGTAGGCTATTGAATGACCTGCATTTATCAAAAAGTTACGCAATGAAATGATGGATCGATTGGATATTTCCTTGTAAACTATCCAATTCATTTAAGTTTGTTGGTGGAGGCATCTCCATGATGGCCTTGAATTTATTTGGGTCCACCTCAATGTCTGTTTTGGAGATAATGAACCCTAGTATTTTGCTAGAGGTAACACCAAATACAAACATTTTGGGATTCAACCTTACATTATGCTCTAAAAGTTGATCAAAGACTTTTCAATACACCAATGTGCTCTTGTTGAGTTTTAGATTTTGCAAAGAGATCATCCACATAGTATTTGATGATATTATGTATATAATCATGGAAGATGTATTTCATGGTACGTTGATAAGTGGTTACCTACATTTTTTAGACCAAAGGGCATCACCTTGTAACAAAAAGTCCCCCAAGGTATACTGAATGCTATTTTGTGTTGGTCATAAACATTTATTCGAATTTGGTTGTATCCTAAAAAACCATCCATGAGAGAAAGCATTTCATGGCCAACGTAGGTGTCAACAAGAGTATCAATGTTTGAAAGAGGAAAATCATCCTTAGGACATGCTTTGTTAAGGTCTCAAAAATTAGTGCAAATGTGTACCCTGTTAGGCTTACGAACAGGTCCCATGTTTGAAATCCACTCATGATAGTCAATGGGGATAATGAAATCTACATTTAAAATATTTTGAAGCTTTTCTTTGACCAAGAGGGCAATGGTAGGATGTATTCCTCTCAATTTTTGTTTGATCAGCTTAGGATTAGAATGCAAGGTGAGATTATGGATAGCTAAATTAGGGTCCAGACCAAGTATATCTTTATAATACCATGAAAAAATTTTCTTCTTCTTGAGAAGAATAATTAATTGCTCTTGTTCATCTATTGATAAGATTTTTGCAAGTTTGACAATTTAGGGATTGTCTACATTCGAACTAAGGTTCACATCGATGGTATCTTCAATGGACATGTGAGAACCTTCCTCAAGTTTATGGGGCATTGGGATCAAATGAATGTCATATATGATGTCATCAAACTCTTCTAACTTAAACTCATCTATGTCTACCTAGAAAACCTCAGGATATGAAGGTGAAGGTGAAAGCAAGTATTGGGGTGATGGAGGAATGTTGTTGGCTGAAGCCCTTAACAATTCTTGGAATAGGAAAAAATAAAAAAAAGGATGGTGGTGAGGAAATTTGGTCCATATCAATAGGGCTCATGTCAATTGGAATTGGATTTGCCAAATCATATGGATTACGAAGTGGGGTTAATAATTTAGCAAGATTAATGTTGACTTAAGGAGAAATGGTGGGTATTTGACAAAGGGTGAATGGATGGGTGGATGGATCGTGTTTGCTAGAATCTATGCTAGAAATTTTGGAACCTGAACAACAAAAGCAACATAGATAAATGCAATGTAAATGCAATGCAAAATTTTATTTTTTTGTGTTTTTTAATTTATGTACATGTATTTACAAATTTGTATGGTGAAATGGATTAATGAGATGGAGGTGGTGGTTTACTAGTTGGTTTGTCTTGCTCTTGTGGAATAAGAAAGTGAATGATGGGATGATGGATGGAGAACATTCTAAGATAAATTTCATCCTGTTTAGTGTGTAGAATGATGAGTTTCAATTATTTATCAGATTCATCATAAGATATCGATATAAGGTTGAATTATTCATAAATTTCATCTTCAGATTCATCAGGGTGATGGATATCTTCTCCAGAATTCAAATTTAGACTTTGAAAGGCTTGTTCAAGAGAAGAAGTGGATGAGAGTGGATGATAGCCTAAACCTAAATGATCATGCATTTCTTGATATGAAATATTCATAATCTCATACATTCCCTATTCATGCCATCCTAGACCATATCCTTGGCAATTAACTATGTGAAAATAACAGGATGAAAATACCAATATGTGTTGTATGTTGGGAGGTGTTGGTGGCTTGGGTTCTTCTAGGGGAGCTATATTGGATGAAGAATCAATCCCCCCATACATAAAATTTATACTATTGGGTGCTAAAACCATGTTATATACCGCTTCTATAGATAATTTTGAATCACGTGGGTGACCATAATCCGTAACAGTTTGAATGTTGAGCGGTGTTACTGTGATGTCTTTGACCACATATTCACCAATACTAGGATTAATGAGGTGGACCTTGACTTGGGATGATGTGGTGCTGGATGAAGTGGATCTGGATGTGGGAGACTCATGGTAATATGATGGTTCTAAAAATGGAATAGGTGTGGACATCTCAAAATCTGTCAATTTGACTTGTGAGAAATTGGCTAATTTGGATGGAGATGGAGTTGGTTGATATTGTTGTTGAATAGAAAATGATGATATTGAAGGAATAATTATGGAAGGTATTGATCTTGATGATGTGTCTATTGTATATTGATTTTAAACACATGTACATGTAGTCAATGGTGATGAATATGGGGGTATGGAAGTGGATGCTTGATGTGAAATGGTGATGGGGAGCTCCTCGAGAATGGGAAATTTTAATGAGAAAATAGATTGGGTGGTTTATGGGGTGAGAAAAATATGAGTTGAAGGCAACATGGATTCATAGGGGTTTGAAATGAAATTACAATACTTGAATAGTTAACCATTCACTGGTATGGTCCTCCCCCATATGACAACATTTCGATTGGCATATTTCCTGCAAGGGGTTGTGGCCATAGGCATCCATGCTTTCAACATCCTCATAATTATTGGGCAGTTGCGGGCACAATCGAGTTTTATGGTTCAACCTACAAACTATGCATACTCTGACTTTGTTCTCCGGGCATGCATTCTTTTCATGCTTCCCTCTACATTTTGGACATAAATAAGCCAATGTTGCTTTTTTTTCTTACTTATTTTTCTCTAATAGCAGCGTATCCATCTGTTGAGCAAGGTGCAGCAAAAGTATTGTCATTGTTGTCAACATAGACAGATAGATCAGTTGATGCAGTTGATGCAGTGGACAGGAGTTCAGAGGTCAGTCAGAACATATACAGTGAATTTCCAATAAGACAGAAGTGGCCCAGATTCAAAAAATCAAAGAAAAATACAAGTAAGAAAACTATCACGATTTTGTGACATCTCGGAGGAGAGAGAAAATGCTGTCAAAATTGTTGTGATTTTGCGACATCTCGGAGGAGAGAGAAAATGTTGTCAAAATTGTCATGATTTCGTGACATCTCGGAGGAGAGAGAAAATGCTGTCAAAACTATCGTGATTTCGCGACATGCTGGAGGCAAAGAAGCCAAGTGGAAAAACTATCACGATTTCACATGTTGGCAGAGAAGAAGGCAAGTAGAACAACTGTCACGATTTCGTGACATGTTGGAGGCAAAGAAGCCAAGTGGAAAAACTGTCACGATTTCATGACATGTTGGCAGAGAAGAAGGCAAGTAGAAAAACTGTCACGATTTCGCGACATGTTGGAGGCAAAGAAGCCAAGTGGAAAAACTATCATGATTTCGCGACATGTTGGCAGAGAAGAAGGCAAGTAGAAAATGTGTCATGATTTCGTGACATGTTTGAAAGAAAGAGCTTAAAAAGAAAAGTGTCATGATTTCACGACAATTTGCAAGAGGAAGCGCTAAGGAGAAAAAGTGTCATGATTTCGTGACATGTCGGGTTTTCGCGATCCGATGAGAAGAAAAGCGCTAAGGAGGAAAAGTGTCACGATTTCGTGACATAATGCAGGAGAGAGAGTCCGATAGAAAAAGGTGTCACGATTTCGTGACATGCTTCATTTTTGCGGTCCAAAGCGAAGAGAAAGAGGAGAAGGATGAAGTGTCGCGATTTCGCGACATGCTTCATTTTTGCGGTCCAAAGCGAAGAGAAAGAGGAGAAGGATGAAGTGTCACGATTTCGTGACATGCTTCATTTTCGTGGTCCAAAGCGAAGAGAAAGAGGAGAAGGATGAAGTGTCACGATTTCGTGACATGCTTCATTTTCGTGGTCCAAAGCGAAGAGAAAGAGGAGAAGGATGAAGTGTCACGATTTTGCAACAGAAGCAAAACAAAGGAGCATGGAAGCAGAAGCGTCATGATTTCACGACAAATTCAAGGAGGAAGAGCTCAAAGGCAAAAGTGTCACGATTTCATGACATGTTCCATTTTTGTGGGCCAAAGACAGAAAAGGCACAAGGCAACGAAAGTGTCATGATTTCGTGACATGTTCCATTTTCGTGGGCCAAAGATAGAAAAGGCACAAGGCAGCGAAAGTGTCGTGATTTCATGACATGTTCCATTTTCGTGGGCCAAAGACAAAAAGGCACAAGGCAGTGAAAATGTCACGATATCGTGACATGTCATGTTTTCATGGGAAAGAGGCGAGAAGAGTATAAAGAGACAGAAATGTCATGATTTCGTGACAGGTCGCAACAACACGATTACGAGACGATTAAGCGAAGCGAACAACAGTTAAAGGGGTAGTTGTAGAAGAAAAGCATGCATCCAAAATAAGAAGAGTTAACTAGAGTGAGTGAGATAGTTATAGGTGTAGTTATAGATAGAAATCATGCAAGCTAAAATAAGCACAGTGCTTTAAAGATAGAACGGTAGCTACAGGGCCCGTAAAGCAGTGTAACCGTCGAGCGACAGTTATACTAAAAGTCACATGCAAGAGACAGATCTATTAATAGGATGCATGTAATAAATACTGTGCTATAAAGGAGTTACTATCAGCAGTGGCTATTAATAGGCTGCATGCAGGTTTACAAAGTTATAGAAGATGAGGAGTCTCATTGAGAAACAGTGTTATAAAAGGGCAATCGCACAGAGAATTAAGTTGCTGCTGAATGTGTGAAAGTGCTACCGAAAGAGGGTGAGAAGAGTGCTATAAGAGAGCGACAAGTTGTGCAGTAGGTGTGTACTATGTTCTATTAAATTGGAGACCAGTCAAGGTCTTGCAAAAGTGAAGGCATTTGTATGTCATTAATATATCTTTCAAAATAGTGATCCAAGTTGGTGCTTGGATAGGGGTTGGTGCTCCTTCCAGTGGGTGTTGGTAAATAGATTGTAAAATTGGTGTTTTGCAAAGGCTGGATTTGGACCGTAGTCCAAGCAGTCATTCTTGAGGAGTAGCCAAATTGGTGAACCTCGTTACATTGTGTGTTGTGGTGTGCTCTCTTGTGATTATTGCTTTATCTATTTTCAAGTTCCCTTTGCTTCAGTTTTAAGAGTTGCAGATTAGATTTTTAGCTACACTGATTCACCCCCCTCTCAGTGTCATTGTGAGAATATCAATTGGTATCAGAGCAAGGTTCCTGAACAAGCTTAATCAGCTAAGGTGATCTTGGAAGGAACACAATGGCAGGTGGTGAAGGATTCTCATCAAACAAAGCTCCTTTGTTCAATGGAACTAATTACTCATTCTAGAGACTCAGGATGTAGACATATCTGAGTGCATTAGGATACGACATTTGGGAGTCGGTAGAAAGTGGATACACAGTACCTACTACTCCTCCAATAGATACTGCTGAGAAGAAAAAGTTTGAGAATAACTCCAAAGCAAAGAATGCCATAATGTGTGGGCTAGTAGACAAGTGAACTGATAAGGATCATGAGTCGTAAATCAGCAAAAGACATGTGGGACAAACCGAAGAGCATCCATGAAGGAGACAAGCAATATCAAGGAAGCCAAGCTGCAAACGCATCGAGCTCGGTTCGAAGCATTACAAATGAATGACGATGAGAACATAGAGGCCTATATGTTGAGAGTCAATGGAGTCATTAATGCAATCAGAGGACTCGGCGAAGAGATCAAAGATGCGGTTGTCATGAAAAAGGTACTTAGAACTCTTCACAAAATATTTAATTCTAAAGTTTCTGCAATAGAAGAGGCTAAAGATCTAAACAATTTTAGCATGGACGAGATGCATGGTTCCTTGATTGCATACAAAATGAGAATAGGACAAACTAAGCCCATAGACAGAGAAGCTACTTTTAAAGCACACAAAAACATAAAAGCTGAACAAGAATCTGAGGATGAAGAGACATCGGATGAAACAGAAGCTAACTTTGTTTGAAAACTTATAAAGGGAAAAGGAAAATATAGAGGAAAGTTACCATTTAAGTGCTTCAATTGTGGAGGGGTCGGTCACTTTGCAACCAAGTGTCCAATGAATGAGAAAACCAAAAGTGATGAAGGGTCACACCAAGAAAGAAGTGACTGGAAGAAGAAACCAAATTTTAGAAAAAGCAACTTCAAAAAGAAAAGTTTCATATCAAAGAATGTCAGCTCTTCTGAAGATAGCTCAGGTGAGAATTCTGAAGAAGAAACAGGTGAAGCTCTGTTCATGGCATTTGAAGAAGAAATAGAAGAAAAATAGGAAGGTGATAAAAACATTAAGGATGAGGCTAAAGTATATCTAGAAGGAGAGTTGGTTGCTGCACTTAAAGAGTTGAGTACAGAAAGGAAAAAGAATAAAAAGGTCTCAAGAAAGCTTGAGGATGCGAATGATATAATAAACAGTTTGAAAGTGTAGATAGAAGAATTTAAGAAAATGTCTAAAGAACTAGAAGTACAATTAACCATGAAAATAGATGAGTGTAGCAAACTGGAAGAAGAGATTGTTGTCTTAAGAATGCGGTTAGAAGAAAAGAATAAAAAATTGAGTTGCTATCACAAACTTGAAGGAAGTTCTACGAAGCTTGAAAATATTATAAGTAGTCAGAGGACTACAGGCATCAAATTTGGCTTGGGCTTTGTCGAAGGAGAATCGTCAAGCGGATCAAAGGCCATAACTATAGAACCAGTCAAGAAAGAAGAGAAGATCAAGGTTGATCATGCAAAAGAAAGCAACAGTGCCAGGCACGAGAAGAGTACTGACAATGAGGGATTCACAAAAGTCACACATCAAAGGAGAAGAAAATTTGTGGCTCCTACTACAAAATGGCAAAGACCAACTCCCAGGTTCAATCATTCCTTCTCTGGTTATTGTTTTAAATGCAATGCTTACGGTCATAAGATTTCAGACTGCATTCATAATATAGGACAAAGAAATTTCACCAGTAGAAATGTCTTTTCACCCTTGATGGATTATGTAGTAGAATGCTATAACTGTCATAACTTTGGACACATTGCAAGAAACTGTAGAAGCACATATGCAGCAAATAAATATCAGGGAAGAAGATCTCAACCAAACAGTTTAAGGCAAAACAGAAAATTCCCAGAAAAACATGCACAGGCTACTGACAAAGAACAGTCTAAACAAGTGACCAAAACTGTAGTCAAACCAGAATGGAAAGAAAAGGAGTGACCCAAGGAAGAAAAGGAATCCTTGATTGTACAGACTGCATTCAAAGCACAGAACAAATCTGCTCCATGGATATTGGATAGTGGATGCTCCAGCCACATGACAGGAGATAAACAAAAATTTGAAAAATTACAGAAATATGAAGGTGGCTCTGTAAAGTTTGGAAATAATGATGGAGCCAAGATAGTTGGCAAAGGATCAGTCAAGATAAGTGATGGAAAGATCAATTCCAAAGAAGTTCTGTTTGTGATTGGTTTGAAACACAACTTACTGAGCGTAAGCCAAATATGTGACAGAGGTCATGAAGTCATCTTTAAGAAGCAGGGCTGTGAAGTCAGAAAAGCACACAGTGGGAAGTTGATAGCTACTGGATCGAGGACTTCTAGAAATCTATATACTCTCTCAGAAACTTTAGAAGGAGCATGCTTGATTGGACAGGAAGATGAAAATTGGTTGTGGCACAAGAGGCTCGGTCATATTAGCTTTGACAATCTGGTAAAAATAAGTTCAAAAAGGGTAGTAAGAGATATACCCACCATTGGCAAACCAGTAAATAGCATCTGTTCTTCATGCCAAAAAGGGAAGCAAACTAGATCCACATTTAAATCAAAGGAATACTTCACCAACAAACCTTTAGAGCTAATACATACTGACTTATGTGGACCAATGAGAACACAAAGCATAAATGGTGACAAATACTTTATGTTGTTCATAGATGACTACTCCAGGATGACATGGGTACTATTTTTAAAGCTTAAATCAGATGCCTTCGAGATGTTCAAGATTTTTAAAAAATAGGTTGAGAATCAATCTGGAAAAATAATTAAATGCCTAAGATCAGATAGAGGAGGAGAGTTTATCTCAGAAGAGTTTGCAGAGTACTATCAAAAATATGGGATCAGAAGACAGTTTTCAGCAGCAAGGACACCTCAGCAGAATGGTGTTGTAGAAAGGAAGAACAAGACAAGTGCAGAAAATGGCACGGACAATGTTGGCTGAGAACAAAATAGCTGACAGATTTTGGAAAGAGGCGAGTCCATACTATGGTTTACATCCAAAATAGGTGCATGCTAAGGACGCATGAAAGCAAAACACCTTATGAGCTGTGGTTCGGTAGAAAGGCAACAACAAGATATTTCAAAGTGTTTGGCAGCAAGTGCTACATCAAATGAACTGAAGATAATCTCGGTAAGTTTGAAGATAGAGCTGACGAAGGTATTTTTCTTGGTTACTCAACAAAAAGCAAAGCCTACACATGTTACAACAAGAGGCTAAAGAAAATTGTGGAGAGTGCTGATGTTAAAGTTGATGAAGGTAGAGAACGAGAAATTACTTATCAAGAAAACTACCCTATTTATGAAGAAGTCATTGAAGGAGATGAAGAAAAAGAAACAGATGAAAATCAAAAAATTGACCCAGATGATTTAAGAATTGACTCGGAAGAAGAAGAAAAAAAGAAATTCAAAACAGGCAGCTGGCAGAAAAATCATCCCAGAGAACAGATTATTGGGGACCCAACAGTTGGTATTCAGACAAGAAGAGCAGTAGTACGGAACTACTCTCTATTATCCAGCATTGAGCCCAAAAATGTTGTTGAAGCAAGCATAGATGAAAGTTGGATGAAGGCTATTAATGAAGAACTAGATCAGATTGAGAAAAACAAAACCTGGGAGTTAGTACCAAGGCCGACAAATAAAAATATAATCGGTACTAAATGGATTTTTCAAAATAAATTGAATGAAGATGGACAGGTTGTAAGGAATAAAGCAAGACTGGTTTGTAAAGGCTATGCACAGGTTGAAGGTATTGATTTTGAGGAAACCTTTGCACCAGTAGCCAGACTAGAGGCAATCAAAATGTTTCTAGCTTTAGCAGTTCATAAAAATTTCAAAGTATATCAAATGGACGTAAAATCAGCATTTCTGAATGGAAAACTGGAAGAAGAGGTTTACATTGAGCAGCCAGATGGTTTCCAACTTGGTGATAATCCCAACTTTGTTTGCAAGTTGAGGAAAGCTTTGTATGGTTTAAAACAGGCACCCAGAGCATGGTATGCAAGGCTGGATAACTATCTGATTCAATAGGGGTTCAAGAAAGGTTTGGTAGACAACAATCTATATGTCAAAACAGAGAATGGCCATCTTATTGTCCTTGTTGTTTATGTAGATGATATCATTTTTGGCAGCAGTCATGATAAGTCTTGTAGAGACATAGCAAATAAAATGAAGAAAGAATTTGAGATGTCTATGATTGGTGAACTTTCTTATTTCCTCGGACTGCAAGTCAATCAAAGTGAAAAGGGCATTTTTATCTCTCAAGTTAAATATGTGAAAGAAATGCTGAAAAAGTTCACAATGGAGGATAGTAAACCTGTTAGCACTCCCATGACAACAGGTTGCAAGTTGAGCAAGGATGACAAATCTCCAGATGTAGATCAAACCATGTACAGGTCTATGATTGGAAGCCTGCTGTATTTGACAGCTACCAGACTAGATATCTTACAGTCAGTATGCATGGTAGCAAGATTTTAGGCTAGTCCCAAAGAGACTCATGTGACAGCTATGAAGAGGATTTTTAGGTACCTCAAGGGTACTATGGAGTATGGGTTGTGGTACCCAAAAGGTAAGGACTTCACTCTTATTGCATATTCTGATGCAGATTGGGCAGGATGTATTGATGATAGAAAGAGTACCAGTGGAGGAGCATTTTATCTTGGAGACAGGCTGGTAGCATGGCACAACAAGAAATAAGAATCAGTCTCTCTATCCACAATAGAGGTAGAATACATTGCAACAACAACATGCTGTACTCAGATATTATGGATGAGACAAACCCTGAAAGATCTTGGTATTCACTTCAAAGAGCCAATTTTAGTTAAATGTGACAACACCAGTGCTATTAACATATCAAAGAATCCGGTTATGCATTCTCGAACCAAACATATTGCAATCCAGTATCACTTCTTGAAGGATAAAGTTGCAGAAGGTGAGGTCAAATTGGATTTTGTTCCAACTACAGAGCAAGTAGCAGATATATTCACAAAACCATTGCCCAAGGAAGTTTTTGAGTACCTTCGGAGTAAGTTGGGAGTGGTCACATTTCCCAAGAACTGACTATCAATTGAGATCACATTCTCAGGGGGAGCATTTATGCCTATGCTTATAGTTTTGCTCATATTTATGATTTTTGCTAACTATAACAATGTTTGTCTGAGGATGGTGTGCATAGACTCAGGGGGAGTCTGCAGCAGCCCTTTGGTATTATTGTCAAAGGGGGAGAAGAATTACAGGAGAGTGCATGAGTGTTGCCAACAATTCCAAAGGGGGAGATTGTTGAGCAAGGTGCAGCAAAAGTATTGTCATTGTTGTCAACATAGACAGATAGATCAGTTGATGCAGTTGATGCAGTGGATAGGAGTTCAGAGGTCAGTCAAAACATGTACAGTGAATTTCCAAGAAGACAGAAGTGGCCCAGATTTAGAAAATCAAAGAAAAAGACAAGTAAGAAAACTATCGTGATATCGCGACATGTTTTCTGTCGTGATTTCGTGACATCTCAGAGGAGAGAGAAAATGCTGTCAAAATTGTCGCGATTTCACGACATCTCGGAGGAGAGAGAAAATGCTATCAAAATTGTCGTGATTTCGTGACATGCTAGAGGAAAAGAAGCCAAGTGGAAAAACTATCATGATTTCGTGACATGTTGGTAGAGAAGAAGGCAAGTAGAACAACTATCACGATTTCGCGACATGTTGGAGGCAAAGAAGCCAAGTGGAAAAACTGTCACGATTTCGTGACATGTTGGCAGAGAAGAAGGCAAGTAGAACAACTGTCGCGATTTCGCGACATGTTGGAGGCAAAGAAGCCAAGTGGAAAAACTATCGCGATTTCGTGACATGTTGGCAGAGAAGAAGGCAAGTAGAAAATGTGTCGCGATTTTGCGACATGTTTGAAAGAAAGAGCTTAAAAAGAAAAGTGTCATGATTTCATGACAATTTGCAAGAGGAAGCGCTAAGGAGAAAAAGTGTCACGATTTCGTGACATGTCGGGTTTTTGCGATCCGATGAGAAGAAAAGCGCTAAGGAGGAAAAGTGTCATGATTTCGCGACATAATGCAGGAGAGAGAGTCCGATAGAAAAAGGTGTCACGATTTCGTGACATGCTTCATTTTCGCGGTCCAAAGCGAAGAGAAAGAGGAGAAGGATGAAGTGTCATGATTTCGCGACATGCTTCATTTTCGTGGTCCAAAGCGAAGAGAAAGAGGAGAAGGATGAAGTGTCACGATTTCGCGACATGCTTCATTTTCACGGTCCAAAGCGAAGAGAAAGAGGAGAAGGATGAAGTGTCATGATTTCGCGACATGCTTCATTTTCGTGGTCCAAAGCGAAGAGAAAGAGGAGAAGGATGAAGTGTCACGATTTCGTGACAGAAGCAAAACAAAGGAGCATGGAAGCAGAAGCATCACGATTTCACGACAAATTCAAGGAGGAAGAGCTCAAAGGCAAAAGTGTCACGATTTCGTGACATGTTCCGTTTTCACGGGCCAAAGATAGAAAAGGCACAAGGTAGCGAAAGTGTCACAATTTTGCGACATGTTCCATTTTCGTGGGCCAAAGATAGAAAAGGCACAAGGCAACGAAAGTGTCACGATTTCGCGACATGTTCCATTTTCGCGGGCCAAAGACAGAAAAGGCACAAGGTAGCGAAAATGTCACGATATCGTGACATGTCATGTTTTCACGAGAAAGAGGCGAGAAGAGTATAAAGAGACAGAAATGTCATGATTTCATGACAGGTCGCAACAGCACGATTACAGACAGTTAACTGAAGCAGAACAACAGTTAAAGGGGCAGTTGTAGAAGAAAAGCATGCATCCAAAATAAGAAGAGTTAACTGGAGTGAGTGAGATAGTTACAGGTGCAGTTACAGATAGAAATCATGCAAGCTAAAATAAGCATAGTGCTTTAAAGACAGAATGATAGCTACAGGGCCCGTAAAGCAGTGTAACCGTCGAGCGACAGTTATACTGAAAGTCACACGCAAGAGACAGATCTATTAATAGGATGCATGTAATAAATACTGTGCTATAAAGGAGTTACTATCAGCAGTGGCTATTAATAGGCTGCATGCAGGTTTACAGAAGTTACAGAAGACGAGGAGTCTCATTGAGAAACAATGTTATAAAAGGGCAATCGCACAGAGAATTAAGTTGTCGCTGAATGTGTGAAAGTGCTACCAAAAGAGGGTGAGAAGAGTGTTGTAAGAGAGCGACAAGCTATGCAGTAGGTGTGTACTGTGTTCTATTAAATTGGAGACCAGTCAGGGTCTTGCAAAAGTGAAGGCATTTGTATGTCATTAATATATCTTTCAAAATAGTGATCCAAGTTGGTGCTTGGATAGGGGTTGGTGCTCCTTTCTGTTGGTGCAGATAAATCAGGGGTTGGTGCTCCTTCCAGTGGGTGTTGGTAAACAGATTGTAAAATTGGTGTTTTGCAAAGGCTAGATTTGGACCATAGTCCAAGCAGTCATTCTTGAGGAGTAGCCAAATTGGTGAACCTCGTTACATTGTGTGTTGTGGTGTGCTCTCTTGTGATTATTGCTTTATCTATTTTCAAGTTCCCTTTGCTTCAGTTTTAAGAGTTGCAGATTAGATTTTTAGCTACACTGATTCACCCCCCCTCTCAGTGTCATTGTGAGAATATCACCATCTACAATACTAGAGATGAGAGCATTTCGCTCTTTAAATCTTCCAGCATGTTACCTATTTTTGTCTTCGTGACTAAAGTAGTCACTTTCATGGTTCTAGAAGTGGTCTTGTCTCTCCTTCTTGAGTAGTTTCGGCATAGTTGTTGGATGTCTTCCATAGCATGCTGATAGACATCACCTCCAAAAATAATTTTAAGAGCCTTTAGTGATTCATTGGTAAGTCCTCTCAAAAATATGCTTTTGAGGGACTTATCAGATAGTTTCGTGTGAGGAGATCGTTGAATATTGAAGTTGAATCTCTCCCAGTATTCCTCGAGAGACTCATATTCTTTCTGTGTCATGCTCAGGACCTCTTCTATGGAGTCTCTTGCTCTTCTAAAATCTTGGTATTGCTCTAAAAAGAACTTTTTCATTTGATCCCAAGTGGCAATGTGTTTGTCTCCCAAACTGATGAACCACCGCAAAGCTGCATCATCCAATGTGTAAGGAAAGAGTTTCAGCTTCTTCATATCAGATTTGTAGTCCACAGACCTACATAAGACATCAAACTTAAATAAAAATAGGTCAGGATCCTCAGTTGGGTATCCTCTGAAGGTCGAAAGGTGAGTAGGGGATATGTTTTTCATTTTGGTATCTCCTACTCCATCAATCAGGAAACTAAAGCCAGATGAGACTTCTTCATTGCCAGCTATTTTTTCAATAAATGTGGTCTCTAATGCAGTATTTATGGCCTTACGATCATTTAAGACTTTTTGAGTCAAGGCTTTAAGGTTGTCTGGTGTTATCTCTGATATTCTACAACTTTCCACAATAGGGCTTCCTCTAAGGGTGTCCTATTAAATAGGGGATTTATGATGATTCATTCTTCCCCAAGTTGATGGGATGAGGAGGTAATTTGCACAAAGTGCGAATCCTCACTCCAATGGATTACTGGTGGTAGGTTAGGCGAGTCTAATTAAAATTTAGAATGTTCGACTGACTCAGGTTCTGGTGGATTGGTTTTTTTTAAATCGACCGTCAGGTCCTCATTTTCTTGAAGAACTCACACAAGGTCAAATGGAAGGTTTTTAGGTATTGTAAATAATCTAGTTGAGATGCTTCCCAAGAAACGGTGCCAAAATATTGCGGGCCAAACAAGGTTAACTTATTTTCTACTTTTGTCACATGCCCATGCATTTAATTTATCAACCTAGGGAGCTTCGTAAACTTGTGAAGGGTCTTGAATAAGATTGCTTACAATACCACTTGAGATGAGTCTGCTAGTTCTACTATTGGGGGGTGTTTCAATGGTCGTCAATCATTCATACACTCCTCAATAATTTATGTAAAAACAATTAAATCTATAGAAAGGAAATATTCATGCATTCCTGGAAATAAACCTATTGCAATACTAGAAATAACAATGCGATAAACAATCTTATAAAAGTGGTAAAATAATATAGAAAACATAGGAAAAATAGGGGAAGAAATACTGGCTTGGAGTGGGCCCAGGCTCCAATAGCTTCCTCCCAGCTGAACACGCACTTAGAAACTCTTAGAACTATATTATAATTATCAAAGTATTACAATGCTTCTTCTGTATATCTCTCTACATTTACTATCAAAATATTATATATATCCTTTTAGAGGTCTGCGTGTGTTTATATAGCACACCCGCAAATATACTGTTACAAAGAAGTTATAATAATCGATTCATTCCAAACTAAACTAAGACAGTTTGGTAAATGTGATCAACGTTTGCTAAAATTGGCATTTGTTTCTAACGATGGCATGTTCACTAATTTGTTTGTGCTTCACCTGGAATTGGTAGGATGTTCTCATACATTGGTGTGATCCCTAATTTAACTCTACATGACGTAGATTTGGAACTGCACTAGTCTCTTGTCCACGTCATGCTTGTCTAGTCAACGATCAAAGAACAGGGGCACCTTCCCTATGAGGAAGGTGCCTAAGTATGTTGGGCACCTTCTCTATGCAGAAGGCACCTTACTGCAATTGGTGCCTTCCTACAAGAGGAAGGAGCTTATCTTCTATTGGTGCCTTCCTATGAGAGGAAGGCACTTGCCTTGTAGTGGTGCCTTCCTATCGATGCCTTCCTTATGAGAGGAATGTGCTTGCCTTGTAGTGGCACCTTCTTGTGAGTGCCTTCCTATGAGAGGAAGGCACTTATTTTCCTTTGGTGCCTTCTTGGAAGAGAAAGACTCTAGCCTTCTATTGGCACCTTCATGGGAGAGGAAGGCACTTTTCTTTCCTTAGCACCTTCCTGTAAGAGGAAGGCACCTACTTACTCTTGGCGCCTTCTTGGAAGAAGAAGGCACCTACTTATGCTTGGTGCATTCCTGGAAGAGGAAGGTGCCTACCTTATCTGCATTGATTCTGAAATAAACAAAGTGCCAGTTCCATGAAAAGACCTCGACTGATCCAATTCTGACTAAATCAACTATAATTCCACAAAAACACACTGAAAACACACAAATTAGATAACACACATAATTTCATAAAATAATTATATAATCATTCATAAACATATGCAATCCTTATTATAAAGTCGCATAATAATCAAGAAAATGTATACAAAATAAGAGCATTTCTGATGATCATCACTGGTGGTATGTGAAATGGAAGACTCATGCAATGACATGGATGTTGATAATGAAGAAGTCATGTATGTTTATATAGAAGAATATATGGATGTTGATATGGAAGACTGACTATTTTGCATAGACTTAGATATACTAGTTATATCAAACAAACTCACTAAATATTGCCTAATTCCTCTAGGACCAAATGTGTATGCAATAAATTCATTTATAGAATCATGAGCATGGTAATGAGTTGAGGCAATCAGGAACCAATGTGTGTGCAAGTGATTTCATTAATTCATCTTGATTAAATTGAGTGAAACTTGATATGGATAAGACCAAGAAGCTAGCTTGTCCTTATGTGCGATCAAAGGTCTATTTAAAATATACATGTCACCACATGTGAATGTATTCCACTGCTAGTCAAGCATCTATAGCCTTTGTGGAGATTATATCCATAGTCCAAGAATTTGATCTCTAAGTTTTAGGGATGACTACCTAACCGTCTATCTGTAAATGTAGTACTATCCTTACAACTTGAGGATTTGTGGTGTGTGATGTGTAAAATATTTAGAGTTTTTAGGGGTTTTACCCTACTATTTATTTTATTTTAAAATTGTGATAGTGGTGAAAACCACTATTTTTTGGACTATGTTGTGTAATGGGACAAGCAAGGAATACCCTTTTCACTTCAAGGTACAACTCAAGTATGATGTTATCCCTCTTTGACACAAGATATTTTTAATATGTTTGATTGTGTTTTGTTCAAGAATGTTTTGGAGTCAATTCCTAGAAGTTAATATTTTCTTAGTGATAATGTGTCATGTTCCTAAAGAAAACTCAACATGTATCTATGGGTTGCTTAAAACACTAGGATTGGCTAAGTAACCGAAAATACCTAGGAATTATGGACATGTGGTGAAAAATTTTAGCTTTATGAAATGGTGCAATAAAATGGATTTGACGATTCTTCTGATTAAGGCAACATGAATTTATTTGATGATGTAGGAGCATCCAGCAGCACCCGATGGAGAGGCATTTGAAAAATTGCCTAAGGAGGAAGAACGTCACAATTTCGTGACGTGTTGCAAAATCATGACAAAAAAAGGCAAAGGGGGCGAGGAGAAAAATATGTCACGATATCGCGACAAAAAAAGTGTCATGATATCGTGACACGATGAGGAGAGAGAAGGTGCGGGGCAAAAATGTCACGATTTCACGACATGTCACAAAATCGTGACCAGAAGCCGCCAGGAGGAGGAGCAGTTGGGAATGTCACAATTTCATGACATGTCATGAAATTATGACATGTCACAAAATTGTGACTGTCACGAAATCGTGACTGTCGCAAAATCATGACGAAAAGGCAGCAGAAGGGAAAGGCAGTTGGAAATGTCACGATTTCGCGACATGTCACGAAATCACCACTCTCGCGAAATCACGACATCGAAGCAGAAGATGAGGGAAGGCAGAGGAAGTGTCACAATTTTGTGACACATCGTGAAATCGCGACTGTCGCGAAATCGTGACATCAAAGCAGAAGCCGAGGGAAGGCAGAGGAAGTGTCACGTTTTCGCGACATGTCACGAAATCGTGACATCGAAGCAACGGCCGAGGGGAGGCAGTGGAAGTGTCATGATTTTGCATAATGTCATAAAATACTTTTGGCATGCATATGTCCATGAAATTTTCACCCCCTTTTTTAGTAGGCTATTGAATGACCTACATTTATCAAAAAGTTACGCAATGAAATGATGGATCGATTGGATATTTCCTTGTAAACTATCCAATTCATTTATGTTTGTTGGTGGAGGCATCTCCATGATGGCCTTGAATTTATTTGGGTCCACCTCAATGTCTGTTTTGGAGATAATGAACCCTAGTATTTTGCTAGAGGTAACACCAAATACACACATTTTGGGATTCAACCTTACATTATGCTCTAAAAGTCAATCAAAGACTTTTCAATACACCAATGTGCTCTTGTTGAGTTTTATATTTTGCAAAGAGATCATGCACATAGTATTTGATGATATTATGTGTATAATCATGGAAGATGTATTTCATGATACGTTGATAAGTGGTACCTACATTTTTTAGACCAAAGGGCATCACCTTGTAACAAAAAGTCCCCCAAGGTATAGTGAATGCTATTTTGTGTTGGTCATAAACATTTATTCGAATTTGGTTGTATCCTAAAAAACCATCCATGAGAGAAAGCATTTCATGGCCAGCACAGGTGTCAACAAGAGTATCAATGTTTGAAAGAGGAAAATCATCCTTAGGACATGCTTTGTTAAGGTCTCAAAAATTAGTGCAAATGTGTACCACCCTGTTAGGCTTGCGAACAGGTACCATGTTTGAAATCCACTCATGATAGTCAATGGGGATAATGAAATCTACATTTAAAATATTTTGAAGCTTTTCTTTGACCAAGAGGGCAATGGTAGGATGTATTCCTCTCAATTTTTGTTTGATCAGCTTAGCATTAGAATGCAAGGTGAGATTATGGATAGCTAAATTAGGGTCCAGACCAAGTATATCTTTATAATACCATGAAAAAAATTTCTTCTTCTTGAGAAGAATAATTAATTGCTCTTGTTCATCTATTGATAAGATTTTTGCAAGTTTGACAATTTAGGGATTGTCTACATTCGAACTAAGGTTCACATCGATGGTATCTTCAATGGACATGTGAGAACCTTCCTCAAGTTTATGGGGCATTGGAATCAGATGAATTTCATATATGATGTCATCAAACTCTTCTGACTTAAACTCATCTATGTCTAGCTAGAAAACCTCAGGATATGAAGGTGAATGTGAAAGCAAAGATGGGGGTGATGGAGGAATGTTGTTGGCTGAAGCCCTTAAAAATTCTTGGAATAGGAAAAAATAAAAAAAAAGGATGGTGGTGAGGAAATTTGGTCCATATCAATAAGGCTCATGTCAATTGGAATTGGATTTGCCAAATCATATGGATTACGAAGTGGGGTTAATAAGTTAGCAGGATTAATGTTGACTTAAGGAGAAATGGTGGGTGTTTGACAAAGGGTGAATGGATGGGTGGATGGATCGTGTTTGCTAGAATCTATGCTAGAACTTTTGGAACCTGAACAACAAAAGCAACATAGATAAATGCAATGTAAATGCAATGCAAAATTTTATTTTTTTGTGTTTTTTAATTTATGTACATGTATTTACAAATTTGTATGGTGAAATGGATTAATGAGATGGAGGTGGTGGTTTACTTGTTGGTTTGGCTTGCTCTTGTGGAATAAGCATGTGAATGATGGGATGATGGATGGAGAACATTCTAAGATAAATTTCATCCTGTTTAGTGTGTAGAATGATGAGTTTCAATTCTTTATTAGATTCATCATAAGATATCGATATAAGGTTGAATTATTCATAAATTTCATCTTCAGATTCATCAGGGTGATGGATATATTCTCCAGAATTCAAATTTAGACTTTGAAAGGCTTGTTCAAGAGAAGAAGTGGATGAGAGTGGATGATAGCCTAAACCTAAATGATCATGCATTTCTTGATATGAAATATTGATAATCTCATACATTCCCTATTCATGCCATCCTAGACCATATCCTTGCCAATTAACTATGTGAAAATAGCAAGATGAAAATACCAATATGTGTTGTATGTTGGGAGGTGTTGGTGGCTTGGGTTCTTCTAGGGGAGCTATATTGGATGAAAAATCAATCCACCCATACATACAATTTATACTATTGGGTGCTAAAACCATGTTATATACCGCTCCTATAGATAATGTTGAATCACGTGGGTGACCATAATCTGTAACAGTTTGAATGTTGAGCGGTGTTACTGTGATGTCTTTGACCACATATTCACCAATACTAGGATTAATGAGGTGGACCTTGACTTGGGATGATGTGGTGCTGGATGAAGTGGATTTGGATGTGGGAGACTCATGGTAATATGATGGTTCTGAAAATGGAAGAGGTGTGGACATCTCAAAATTTGTCAATTTGACTTGTGAGAAATTGGCTAATTTGGATGGAGATGGAGTTGGTTGATATTGTTGTTGAATAGAAAATGATGATGTGGAAGGAATAATTATGGAAGGTATTGATATTGATGATGTGTCTATTGTATATCGATTTTAAACACATGTACATGTAGTCAATGGTGATGAATATGGGGGTATGGAAGTGGATGCTTGATGTGAAATGATGATGGGGAGCTCCTCGAGAATGGGAAATTTTAATGAGAAAATTGATTGGGTGTTTTATGGGGTGAGAAAAATATGAGTTGAAGTCAACATGGATTCATAGGGGTTTGAAATGAAATTGCAATACTTGAATAGTTAACCATTCACTGGTATGCAATGAACTTATCCCTCATGTACGTATTTCAATCATTGATGTAGTATAGAAGGGACACATATCATTTACCTCATACAAGGTCATATAAGGAGTAGATAATACATCATGGATCCTTCCAATATATGAAACATGGTGTGCAATGTTTTGATCCCCAGTTCATTGGGTAAAATGATAGTGTCAACTGTAGAATAGAGAACATCATTAAATGATTTTAAGGTGAAAGTGGATTTGGTGATATGAGATGGAGGAAGATTGAGATGATGAAGGGCAGATGTGGTGATGATGTTGATAGAGGAGCCAGTATAAATTAAAAATATTTTGAATGGCTTCCTATCAATTCGAGCCATGATATGTGATGGAGGGTCCATTGATTCTAATGATATTAGTTTGATCTCAAAGTCATAGAATGTGATGGAAGACTCCATACATATTTGGATGCTCCCAATAAAATTCTTAAAGGTATTAGCATCTTGGGATTTAAGTTCAATGGACTTTAGAATATCCATTAATACCTCAAGATGTGGGGGAGATTGTTGAATGAGATCATATATAGATAGTTTGGTTGAAGCTATTTTTAGGCTTGTAGTTAACCAGCTACTTAAGGAGATGATTGGTCTTTGGGGGTGATTGATGGGATGAATAAGTGGATTTGGATGACTTGGAATAGTTATTGGTGGAGAGGGATTAGTGAAAAATTGGATGGTTATAATGATGTGATAGATTGAGACACACTTGCCTGAGGTGTTATGGGTGATTGAACAGGTTTTTGTTGTGGATTTTGTTGATTGGTGCATTATTTTTGACCTTGGGTTACTACATTAATAGCACCCACAAAACTTTGGTATTATTGCACATGATTGACTTGATTTGGGAAAGTCTTGGTGTTATACACTCCTTTTGTTGGTTGCACCTCCTTATGATGAGGAAGTGGTGTTTGATAAATTCCAAGGTTTTGATTCTGTTGGTCTAAGGGGTTATAAATATTGATGGCCCCCAAGTCAATAATATCTTACACTCTATCCTTAAATACATGGTAGTTGTTAATATCATGCTCATTTTGCCTATTATAAGGGAAAAACAAATGCTCTTGGTAGTGTTTACCATATTTGATGGGATCATTTGGTTTTACCTTAGGCAAGGCATGTTGGTTGGTGTCATAAAACCTATGAAATATGGAAGCATATGATTCAGCTAATGTAATGTACTAGCAATTTTTTTGAACAAATTGTTGACATGGGCGGTTTTCTATAGTTGGAATTGTATTTTGGGTTGATTATGGTGGTGAGGGTACCACATTATATACAATTTTTTGTGGTTGTTGTTGCATAGGTTGTTGTTGAGCCATTACTAGTTGGATCATGACAAGTTGATTGACATGATTAGCTTGGTTGGCTGGATTGGCCTGATTTGATTTGGTTTGGCGAGAATAGTTAATTTTATATTGGCCCTTAATTTACCATTATTTTTTTTAGGATTAAGTATGCCCTCTTGGACTTTTATTTCCTCAATAACGCTAGTCTAGGAAAGAGCTTCCTCAAATGATCGATATTGTTGCAATTGTCACAACCAAGAGATGGGTTCTAAGCATCTCTTAGTAAACAGTCTAGTAAGCTCTTCCATTGGGAGGGACAATTGTAGTTTGGTAATAACATCCCTCCAAAGGTTTCCAAAGTCATAAACCGAATCATCATCATATTACGTTAAACCATATAAGTAAGTTAATGAAATATTGTTTCTAACATTAAGGAAAAACCTTTCGAGAATTTGATCAACCAATTTCTCAAAAGTATAAATACTATGGTGAGGTAAATGGCTATACCACTCTACGATATCTCCCTCCAATGTCTAAGGGAAAGTTTGAAGCATTAGAGTATCATTAAGCATTAGAGTATCATTACTTTGGATTCTGAAGCATGAATGGATAAATGTGCTCACGTGTTCTTTAGGATCCCCAGTCCCTTTAAATTTGTCAAACATTAGTACTGTTAAGTCTACTAGATATGGAAATGATGGTATCAAAGGATGATTTGGTTAATTTATTAGTTGATGTAAAATAGACTTCTGGTTAGTCAAAATAGAAGTGTGTTACTTTAGACTGTTAATCTACTGTTACGTGGTTTGGATCCTAGGATCCTCCCCTAGAATATGAAAAAACTAAATCACTTGCTGATTCTATGAAAGTGGAGTGGAAATATGTTGAGGTATAATAAGATGATGGTAATTTGGGGGAATGGATTGAAATTGATGATGATGAGGTTGATGAAGAAATTATGGTGAATGTTGAAGGATATGATGTGTGGGGGCTATGAACATGATAATTTATGGGAATTGTATGGGTATGGGTTGGTGGTGGTGTGGGGATGGAAACCATAGAATATTGTGGTACCCATGATGGACTTTACATGACAAAGGTGGATTGGGTGGAAATAGGTTGAGTCTTAGGATTGAAAACTTGAACTTGCTATTGAGCATTCTATCTCTTCTTAAGCAATTTGTTAAGGTGTTCTTGTGCTTCATGTATTTCCATATCTAAGGTAGATGACATGTATGTGTATGGAATGGAAGGTGTAAGTGGGGGTTAAGTTGCAATAGGAATTACAACCATATGGGTGATATTGGATGAGGTGGATGTTGGCATTTGTGAAGCAACTTTGACATATGCTTCATACAAAGGGTTGCTAGAGGTGGAGGTGTAGGAATATGGTTGGAAGTGCTAGGAGCACATGACTATTGAGGTATGGAAAAATGATGAGAAGGTGTGACTGATGCCTCAAAAATAGGGTTGTTATACAACTGGGTAAGGCTAAAAGGTTAGGAAGAGGTAAGTTTTTGCTAAAAATAAGGATCATGCCTAGGAGGGCTATGGATTGGTTCTAATACATAGTTAGCATATATTTTAAAAGCCTTCACTTTGGCTATGTCTATGTGGGTTATGTTATGGTCAATGGTAGGTGAATAAGGTTTATTTTATGGAATAGTTGTGTGGATGGATCTATGAAAAACATCAATAGTTTGCATAGTGTGCGAGGGACTCGTAGAAAAATCTAAACAACTTATCTGTATCACACTAGTGGGATTGACCATAGAAATGGTTGGGAAGTATTATGAACAATCCATGGATGCAATATTTTGGTGGGCAAAACTTTGATTCATTACTTTATTTTGATTTCTAGTTAATACCATAATCTAATGAACCAAATATATGCAATATGTAGGAAAATAATGCAAATGAAACTTTCGAAATTCAAGTAAAGACACTCAATCTTATGTTTGTGCAATATATGTGTCTTACCTCCTTTTTTTAATCTCATTTTAAATGATTTTTTTTTGTGTTTTATGTGTTTTTGATGTGCTAATCTGAATTATGATGGGTGAAATCTATGGCTTGGCTAGGAAATGAGATTCTTCCTGGTGATGAAGTGTAAGAAGTTTGCACATGGGTATCCTATGGTGGCTAAGGGCATATATTGGTGTATGGAGAAGAAGCCCACCATCACCAAATCTCAAGTAATGGTTGGTGATGAAATCCAACTCATTATTGTTTAATGTGATACATGCTATGTGTGATTCCTTTTAAAATTTCAATTTTTCTATGGTGTTCATACAATGTTAAAATAACTAATTTTACAAGTCTAAATCAGAAACCAACAACATACATGCCTTATTAGTAAGGTGTTGTAGGGGATTCAACACAAGTTCTGGTAAGAAAGTTTCAAGGATGACTAGGATCTACAATCTCAGTAGAAGGCTGGATATTGTAATAGGTTTTGGGTTAACCTGCAAAACCCAGTAATTAATGAAGAATTTTATTTACCAAAAAAAGAAACCAACAACATAAATATTAATTTACTCAAAATATGTAGAGTACACCACTTAAGACCCTCTCTAAATAGTGGGGGGTTCATCTACTCTTTCGCCTTGAATCACCAAATGTGGGAGTACTTTTGATATCTTGATATTGTTCCTACTTAGACCAATAAAAAGAGATATTTATAACCCTATAATGCAAAATATTTCATGCAATTATCAGTTCATATAAAAATATTATGCATAATTTTAAATACAATACACCAGAAAGCAATGAAATTTTAATCTGAAATGTGAATGTGTAGATGAATGTGGATGCAGATGGATGCAAGGCTATTCTAAATACCTAAAATGCACATTAAATATGATTATTTTTAATAGACCTTGAATGATGCTATTTTTAGCATTTTATCTATAAAAAATGTAAAAATAAATAAAATAGAGGGGTTAGGATTTTGAAGCAGACTTACAGATAAGCCTATGTATTCCTTTTCCCACTCTATAAAATGCCTCTTAGTATCTTTGATATGAACCTGGGTATTTCCTAAATACAGGAGGGCATCCCTCGAGCACCATCAGGTATTTGCATGACTTTTGTTCAACTCCTACAACTCTTCAGAAACTTTAAATCTATGAAAATCTACAAAAAAAAAACAAAGAATAGCAAGTTAGTGAAAAAATAATTTAGAATATAGAACCCTTTGTAGGTCCCATCGTGATCGCTATTTGTGAATACAAAATCAAGCAACACCAAATATAAACTATGAAATAAATAAATAAGTAAAGTAACACAGATGATTACACAAAGAAATGAACTCTTTTATTATAATTTATGGATCTCCTATATTAAAATAAAATGCACCCCAATTAGGGGGTTTACAATTCTTATTATTTTGATACAATTGTTACAAAGCACTAGGGTTATCTAAAATCCTAATTAGAAATAATAGTGGTGTCTTTGCGCTTGATTTGATCCTAACATAGTGGTGAGTGGGCTTTAGTATCCTATGTAGGACCACTCAAGCTTCAAAAAATTCCAAAGAAAGTAGTATTTACACCTGAACACAACAAACAATATCAAGGATGAGTAATATCTGTGAGGTCTCCATTGCATGAGATCCTCAAAAGAAATAAAATCATTAAACCCTAATATAGCAATGAAAGTTGTAAACAATAATGTAAAAACATAAAATAAATGTGTATGAACTATTTACATTTTCAAACAACACTAACTTGATGTTTCTATATTCATCGCTGATGCATATGATGGTTACACAAATGCCCTAACAATGCCTGAGGGTCGTAGGGTTGCAAAACTAGAATGAGAAATGCCTGTGGGCGCTCGGTGATAACCAAAAATACCCAGGGGTGCTCGAGAGACTCATGGAGGTACTTGCAGAACTATGGAGAACATTCCATGGTTGAGATAGAAGCTAGAAAACTAGATATGATTTGCAAGGGATAAATGGTGGTCAATGTGAAGGAAACAATAGGGCTCGATAGTGGATGAAAATGATGGAGAGGATGCTTGAGAACCTAAGGTATGATGGCGTAGGGAATTCAAAAACTTTAGACCTTAGGAAAACTAAGAAAAATTAGGGGTTGATTCATCAAACTGACTCCTCTTTATAATCTTCCCTTAGACATGTTAGGGTTTCAATGACACAATTTGTGTGGCCAAGTTTAAAAAATGATGAAGGGTGGAGATTAAATCTGGGCAAGTGGCATGGATTAAGGTGGATGGATGACTAAGATTAAAACATGATGGATGTTTGGGATTAATTCATACATATATATATATATATTTATTAAATATATATATATATATATAATATATAAAATATTATTATTTAAATATATATTAAACAAATATATATATATATATATATATATATATATAATGGATAATTTTAGCGGTAAGTTATGGATGGATGAAAAGTGGATAGATTTTTGTGTCTACAATATAATAAAATGAGTTTCATAGTTCCTGGCATCCATACATTAACAATCATTTAAAATTAAATGACATTTAGCAAAAATGTTTGTTATTTTAAAATACTCTAGAATATTTTCAGCAATAATGACAAGTTAGTCATCTAAGTCAACTTCGGTGTGGCTACTACGTACCTTAGAAAAATATTTACAACATACACCATCAATGTGAGCCAAATGGATGGTTTAAAGCTCCACTTGCTTTGGTTTATAAAAAAAATAGGTTTTGTATTTTATTTTTTAAATTCCACGTTTTCCTATGCTTTGAATCCAATGAAATCTAAAGAATAACTTATGAAAGGATGTCGACATAGTCTGATAGATTTTATAACACATATTGGATTTGACTTCCTATTTCCCATATAAAAAGGGTCAAATAAAAATCTGATTATGTACACAGTAAACTATTATAATCACAAAATATTTAATACATCATATACTTAGTCTCATCATTGGTTATTTAGTACATTCACCACCATCAAAGCTTTGTTTCAAAGATACTTTATAAGATATTACTACCAAAATCAATTCAACCCCAAGAAAGGTAACTATTATTGGATAAATTATTTTAACGCCAAATTAGAAGCTTGGTTTCAACTACATTAATCACTATGGAACTCCATCACTACCATTGAATGGAATAGAAGATAGATTTATTGTTTCGTCTTCATATTGTAAAAGCTCGAGTATTCCAATAGGATCAAAGAGGCTTGAGTGTGTGTGTGCATGCATGCCTATAATACCTAGATTCTATACAACTATCCTTTTCTACTATTGCATGAAAGCAAGCAGACAAGATATTCCATTTACCACAAAAGGAAAACAAAAATAAAATCACAATATACAATGCTTCTATCACAATTGATAGCATAGGAAAACATCAAATAATTGGATTAGGTACATCCAATTACAACAAAACAATATTAACACCAACCACCATCCAATTCAAAACACTTAGGTTTTCTTTATTTCTAGAAGCATAAATTAAACTAAAGAAATTAATTAAGCACAAAAACTTTCATTATAATCCAGAAGCATAACACCTACTATTAGAGAATAAGTGATCACAACCAAACTCGAAGTTAAAAAAATCAACAAAGAACAATCATTCCACCATTAATACTATGTAAAAATGTCATATTAAATATACTAAAACTTTGACCTATGTTTTTCATTCGAAGTCACAATAATTCATGATCAAATTTTCCAAACTCTTTTATTTTTCCATGGGTATCCGCTTCCACAAAACACCATGCCAATTGAAAATAGCATCCTCCTCTAGGTTTCCTCATTTTCAAAACTTATCCTCAAAACAACAATGGAGACCATTTGATACAATAATTATATGGACTACATGTGTATTGCCAAGTGGGGTGGAATCATTACAGACCATGTCAAGCATATTTTTACCCCATAGAAAAATGCATAAAAAAAATTCTTTTTATTTTATTTTAATTTCTAAATCAAAAGTGTAAGCACACATTTGTAATTATTTAAGCAATGTACCTCTTTTATTATTTAATTACTTTTATTCATTTTTATAAAAATTAATCACAAAATGAATTATACCTCTAATTTTTGTTTTCCTACTAGAAACTTGATGTTTTCATCTAATAGAAGAGACTAGATACCATGCCTTGGCACTTTCTTTGCCATTGTAGGTTTAAATATTCATCTATTAGGATATAAAAAGTTATATAACATGCAATACAATAAGCAAGACATTTACACAATGTAAATCAAACTTTCTAAATGCTCTTATGTGAATGTAGTTGATTGAGCATCCATGTACTCACGAGCCATGGTGATATTTCATACTGCCATCATATCCCATCTTACCTTTTTTGATAAACCTTTTTATGCCTTCCAAAGAAGTTTACCTGGACTTGCAAGCACAATAGCCATCAACAATACCACATTCTAGGAGTAAAATAAGTAATAACTTATCAATTCATATTTAAACTATAGTTACACTAGGAGGGTTGTTATAGATTGGTGTTCCCAACTATGAATGGCAGTATAAGGCCTTGCATGATCTATTAAAATTTATTCATGGGAATTGATTTGGAGGTACCATTCCTAGGGCTACTAGTTTCCCTCGAGTCATGTGGTTGATAAGTTTTGTATACAAAATTGTAATGTAATTGAATTCCCTATTGCATTATAGAATTATACCTTCTCATATCTATGTCTTATTCTCTATTTTATTCTAGCAATAATACCTATGGATTTATATTGTTTTCTTTTGGTAAATTTTTGTCTACAAATTTATCTTTGATTTCATTTCTCTAGGCTAGATCTTAATAGAATATATCATAAGCATGAAGTGGGTGGTTGTACAATGAATCACAGAGTTAAAGTTCTTGATAATATTTTGAGTGTAAGTGATCTATTTTCCAATTTGACTTTGGAATATGCCACTAATCTAGATTTATATGTATTAAAAAATAAATTATATCTATATTTATTGAATAAAGTTTATAGTGGATTAGGACCATGGAAATTTTGGATGATTATATTGAAGAATGAAAATTTGATGTCAAATCAACTCTATGCAAACTAGGACTGCATTGTCATAAATAGTCATTTTTCCTGTTTTGGTAAAGAGTGTATGAATACCCCATTTTGTTACCATAAATGATCAAAAATTAAGTCAAATAATATTCTAACATGTAGCTTCTATGGAATATATAACTTGGATGATGATCTATGCTTAGGAAGAGACCATATATTTTATTACTCTATAGAATAGAAAAAGGATGCTATAACTTGAAGTTAGGTATTTAATCCTAAATTGAAGACTTATAAGAAGCACCCTTGATTTATGTTGTATCTTTGTGTTGATATTACTCATATATACCTTGAAAGATACATTTATTACACTCATGGGATGAAGCATGCATGTTTCAATAACCTTCTCTTTTTCATTATCTAAGATTGGTTTAGCATAGAATAATACTTGTTTAAGAGTATGTTATGCTTAAAATGCTATGGTCTATATAGGTTTTATAGTCACCAAAATATAAGGTTTGCTTGAAACTAGATTTCAAAAAGGTAAGTGGTCCAAGAAGCCAATTTTATGTTATTATAATTGGGAATTGTGAGAAAAATAATGAAACACCTTGTAATGGAGATGTAAAAAGTGATGCTACTAGATACAATTAAATGATTATAAACTTAAGTATGACAAATTGGTGCAAACTGGACAATATTAATGTGTGTCCCCTTATCATGTCACTACCAATGGTACCAATATATACAAGAAATATACCAAGAAATTTTCATATTATATGTATCACTGATAATACTCCCTAAAAAATGCAAAGTAACTTGAGGATTTGTTTTAATTTTATGATACATACAATAATCCTCATGCACAAAAAATAATGTAGATATTACCTCATCTAGAATTGGTAGTGCATGATTATCATTTATGATGGGAGAAAGGTGGGTTGGTTATAGTAGAACCTGGGAACTAGATGTGGGAATCCTCTACAATAGATTGTATCTTTATTAAGTATTTACCTTCTTTTATTCATTACTATTGAAATAAGTATCAACAATTTTTCAATGACTTTACATAGGTTTTTATGAGGGGTCTTGGTCCCCTTGGATTTAGTGAGGTTTGAACCTTGGACCCCTTAAAGACAGGTCAAAGCCCTTACTACTGCAGTAAGCTAGTAGTTATAAAATAAGTATCAATAATTACATTGAAATTTTTTTGGTATTTCTTAGATGTTTCAAGCATTACATCTTAAGGGACTGAACTACTTAATGCAAACATAATTTCACATAGATGCTTCCTAGGAGATATGTATTCTACCAAAGTCACCCAAGATTTGTACTTTGATTTATACCTTAATTTAACATGACATATGAATGGGAAAAATAACTACAACAATGCAATAGTGACAAAGAGCATGGAAATCCATGAATCTTTAAAGGAAACCAAGGATTTGTTTACCGTTAATTCATATTTTATTTAGAACAATATACCACACATTATTTTGTTTAGATAAAATTTAAAAATATATGTCCTAAACTTGGGAATCCTTCTTCCTTATTTATTTGATTTTCACCTAAAGAACTAACTTAGCATCCCATATGATATTATTAGCTATATTGACTAGAGTTTTATTAGTTATGTGTATATATCATCTTATTTAATGCTACTATTTGAAAATTAGAGATACTTTATGGTGCCATATTAAATATTAACATTGTTTATATTTCATTCTAATCCAATTTTAGAGATATAATGTGATTCAATTGTTGGTAGAGTATTTTAGAATATAAATCATCATCAAGACAAGAAAATTTAAATTTTATCATGGATGGGATTAGATTTTAGTGATAAATATCTTATCTCACTATATCTCTCTTAGATCTTATTTATAATTTGGGGTTAGGGTAATCAAGGTTGATGCTTCAAATTATTCGTCTATTTAATAAATTATATATTGTATGTTGGCTTGTAGGATACTAGGATAACTCGAAATAGGATATTGTGTACTTCTATTAATGCTATAATTTAAACCCATGCGAGTGATAAAGATGATATTATAGAGTGGAAACATAGAGACTTTGACGTTATTATAGAATTTTCACACAATACCTATGTACCTCATAGTTTACATTATCATAGGTCAATCCAAAATAAATTTAATAAACAAACCAAATAAGTTGGGTTGTTGATTTGGAGGTAACATTCATGGGCTATTAGTTTTCCTAAATTCATTAAATTGGTAACCTAAGAAATAATTTTCTATGTGAATTCCCCTATGTTGGAGTATATTACATTATTAGGGTACATGTCAATGTACCACCTTAGGTACATTATTATATTAGGATTATATCTTAGGTTAAGTGGTTACTTGAGGAAGAAGTAATAAATGCACAAGTGCCAGAATGTGCAATGATGTAAATGTGCATGTAGTCCACATGTACATGAGTCATAGGATAGATAACTAGATAGTCATAGGTGAAGGCCAAGGAACCTCTCTTCCTATATATACGTGACTTTACATAGATATGTAAGAAAGTAGAGAGTAAGAGAGTAGAGAGTAGGCATGATTACTATAGAATAGTGAGGAGGTACAATGTAGTTTCCATCAAAATTATGGAGTGTTCATGTCCTCCATTATATTGCATTGTACTATTTTTTTAAACTTTCCATTAATAGCATATTTTAGCTTTATTGTAGAAGTTCATTATCTTATTTTCCTACATATTTTACATCTTGTAATTTCTATCTATCATATAATACATTATCAACATCCAACAGTGGTATCAAAGCACATGGCATATTGATAGAAATAGGGACAACCACAAGATAGGAGTTCAAAAATCTTATTTGTAGAATTTTTTTAAATAGCATTAGCTAGTATTTCCATAGAGTTGTAGAAAACTTGTGAAGACCAGGACTATTACAGACCTACACATTGTAGAAGAAGAAAAGGCCCTAGAAGCCTTGTTGCAGATTCGAGTGGAGACTCCAAAGAAGAGTCCAATAGAAGATTGAAGTTTGGTGATATCCATTGAAGCTTGGAGATTACAAATTGAAGAATTCTTCCAGAAGGAGTAGAAGAGGCCCATAGAAGGTCTCTTTGAAGAACTTCCAATCTTGAAAGATTGAAGAAGGACTACCAAGATCTTGTTCCTAATTCTAGTAGCAACATATTTTAGAGATACAAGAGGAATATCTAATTTCCAACACTTCCACAGTAGAAGGTTGAAGGAAATATCTCATTGAGAATATTAAAGAAGCTATAATATTGAAGACATTTAAGAGGTATCAATGAGAAACAATGAGAAGGCTTGAATATACTTATTGCAGAGTTCATTGAAGCCTCATTGAAGGAGTTCCTAGAAGAAATAATTGGATAAATTCACTACCAAGGAGAATCTCTTGATAGTGAAGGACTTGGGACAATTATCACCATATGAAAACAAGCCCAAAGGGAAAGGATTTGGAAAGTTTTCTAACTTTTGGAGGATACTAGTGAAGACCTCAAGACTTTTAGATTCTTGAGAATAAGACACTTTTTGAAGTCAAAATTCAATAAGGAGGTTGAAGGAGAATGCAAATAGAAGAAGCATACCAAATACTGAAGATTTAGAGATTGCATTTCATATCTAAAAAGTCACATTTTGAATATATGGGTTTACTGAATCTACAATAGATAAACTGAAGGGTTCTTGAAGGAATTCTTAGCTATGATTTGAAGGATATCCCTACCAAATTTTTTATATTCAAGGAAAACATTTCAGAAAATATTGACTACTATAGGAAAACAATCAGGACAACATTCCTAACTACAAAAATTTAGATTTCTAGGACACATATTGAAGGAGAAGTTGAAGTCATCTATTATAGTTCTAGATAGCAACTTGGTGAATCAAATAATCAATGTATTCATCATATTAAATATAGTTAAAGGTATGCAACTTAGGTACAAAGAGTTCTTTACTTGAACACCTATATTCAATTCATTACTTAGCTTCATTGAGCACCTTATTAGAATTCAAAAGTTGCAAGGAGAAGGTTATTTCTAGAGTATTCAAGGGAAGTGCAAAGAGGTTCTATTAAGGTTATTACCTGCACATTAAAATAGGAGTTAGATATATTTTGACAGAAATAAAATATCATATTCCTATTACATTATTCTTAGTTGAAAGTTGCAGAGATTATTAGTGCATTTGAGAGTTCTTTAAGAGTTACTATTAGTGCATTAAAGGAGCAATAAGGTGAGACTACTATTGCACTTTTCTAGATTATTCAACTTATTACTCTTAATGATTATTATGTGCATTGGTTGTTAACTTAAGGTGAAAACCAAAGGGCACACAATCTACTCATATAAAGGTGTCTAGAGACACTATTAAGTGCATAAAACCAACAACTTATTGTGGCCTAGAGAAGCCACCTTACAAATTGATATCCATCCAAGGAGTGGAGAAGAAAGCCACCATTAAAATCATTGAAAAGAGCTACAAAATGAGACTTGGAGAGTCTTGGATTTCATGTGCAAATAGAGGTGATTACAGGTTATTATTAAAGCACTAAACTTATCTCCTACTATTATATCAAAGTGAGAGGTTAAGTGTCAAAAGGACACTCTATGTAGCCCTTGATACTATCTATAAATATCCACCAATAGCACTAGATAAAGTTCTAAAAAAGAAGCCATTCAGAAGGGGCTCAACATCTATCATTCATGAAGAGTAACCACTAAGTTATAGTGCTTAAGATATGAGCCAACAAAAGGGCTCAGTATCCACCATGGATGATTGAACATAGAGTCATCCTAAGGCTTGAAATCTAGATCAATTTGAGGTATCCAAAGACACACCCTCAACCACCAAATCAAGCATCCACAAGAGCATATACCTACAAGCATCAAATCCAACATAAGATCCTATTATCTAGCTCATATCCATGTAAGAAAAATAGCATATCAAGGCATATATCACCTATTTTAAGACAAATCATTACAAAAAATAGAAGGAATCTTGAGCTAAAATAAAAGGTGCATTACCATGGATGAACTTCCAACCAAGAGTAGTGTCATAGAACCATCTTTGAAGCACCCTACTATTGCCATTGAACTAGAGCCAACCTCTTGTGAAAATAATTGCATCTTTGTAAGCATTGAGGACAAGATACAATTGTGCATCCATTGGCAAGAAGAGAATATAAGGTTTGATAGATGTTTGAGAAGGCTCTACATGCAAGTGTGAAGGTTGCCACTTATCACAATTGATAAGAGCACCCTATATTCCATAACGCTCACATAGAAAGGAAACGCTCAAGGTAACGTCTATTTCTTGGGCATTGAAAGACATCATTTGAGCATACTCATCATAATTCATTCATTGAAGAACACATGAGAATCAAAAGAGTATTATTTAATAATGTAACACCTTTAAAGACTATAACGATATGTGGATGAAACTCCAAGGATCATAGAAGAAACATAAGCACCAAACCGAGTTGGAAAAGTCAGTGAAGTCCAAGAAAAGTTCCAACAAGGTAATAGTGAAGTAAAAGGAAGAGAAAACATCCAAAATTCAGATTGAAAGAGCAGTGAAAGACTCATATACCAGCATCTTCAAGGAAGAGCATTGAATGCTCAAATATCAAGGTGAAGACCAACATGTTCAAGAGAAGAAATATCATTGAATGCTTAGGTAGTAAGGATAAGACCAGTGTCATTCAGTGAGAGCATTGAATGTTCATTAATGCTCAAATTTGAAATACTCACCATCGTCCAATCAGATCATTAGCTATATATTGAAGGGAGGTAAATATGTATATCTTCTAATTATTTACTTTCCTCTAATTAGGAGTTATAAGGTGTTAAGTATAAGGTTGATTATTATTATTTCATTGAAGCATCAACCTTAGGAAGCAAGGAAGCAATTTTAGCAAAGGTAGAAGATATTATAAAATTGCTTACATTAAGATATTTGCAAATATCCAAGAAGGAGATATAAGTCTACCAACCTTGGTAAACTAGAATATTAATTTATAAATACTATTATCATTATTTTCTAACTTTTCAAATTAGGGAGGTATAAGGTATACTACATCAAACCTTAGCATTTTGGAATTTAGAAAATTGAATTTTTGAAGGTATAAGAAAGTTTATTAAGCATCATTAAGAGTTGGAATTAATTGGTTAAATTTATCTCATACTCATACTAAAGGGACAAAAGAAATCCAACCATAGATAACTTCAAATTGATAAGTTCATAGTTCATTAGGAGAGATAAGGTAAAGTAGGAGTTGATTATTGTCATTTACAAAAATCAACTCAAAACGTAAATTAATCACTAGCTAAACATTCTATCAAACTTATTGCATATTATAAACAACTTGGGATATATAAGGAATCACACAAGACCTAAGTCCTAGAAATTATTAATCCACTTTAAAATAGGGAGTCATAAGACAAACTACTCCAAAAGTTCTATTAAAAGCTATTTTCAAAAATACTAAAAGTGCTATAATGGATAAAATTGCAAGAAAATATTATCACAAAATAATACAAGAACAAGATACATCATATCATGGATGCAAAATTAGTTCTAGCATGAGTAGTTCTACAGGTCACAAGAACATTTGGTATATTGACTTAGGTTCTAGTCATCATATGACAAGAAATCTACAATGGTTTGACTATCTGAAAATTGCTAATGGTTATATGTTGGAAATTGTAGATATAAATATTTATCCTATACATGGATATGGGTGTGTAACACCTATTAAATAATTTTCAAACTTTTTGCCACAAAATATGATGTACGTTCCTGGATTAACATTCAATCTTATTTCAATAAGCAAGTTAGTGGAGAGCAATAGGATGGTTGATTTCAAATACATAAATGGAATCAATATGTGTCTCATCATGAATCAAAATGAGATAGAAGCTACAAGATCAATCCATGGAAATACATATGCTCTAAGATTCAATTGAGAAATCATAAAAAATTATTGTATTTCAAAATAATACTAATATATTTCCTGAGGAACAGGTTGCAAAAAACAAAGAACCCATATATCATAAAATAAGATAGGGAAATAGAAGATTCAAAATTAAAAGTATGAGAGGAAAACAAAACTATGCTCTACTTGGTCATCTATAAACTACAAAATAAGGACTTGATCAAGCTGAAGACTTTTCAAAAGATGAAGATCCATATTGAAGATTAAAGTCTTCAATACCTAAATAATGTAATACAGGGGGGTGTTGGAGTATATTATCTAATTAGGTTATATTTCAATGTACCACCTTGGGTATATTATTAGATTAAGAATTTATCTTAGGTTAAGTGGTTACTTGAGGAAGAAATAATAAATGCATGTGTCAGAATGTGTAATGATGTAAATGTGCATGTAGTCTACATGTACATGAGTCATAGGATAGATAGCTGGATAGTCATACATAGATTAAATGCCAAGGAATATCTCTTTATATATATGTACCTTTACATATATATGTAAGAGAGTAGAGAGTAGGTAATAACACTATAGAGTAGTGAGGAGGTACAATGTAGTTTCCATAAAAAATTTGGAGTGTTCATATCCTCCATTATATTGCATTGTACTATTTTTTAAACTTTATATTAATGGAACATTTCATATTTATTGCGGAAGTTCTTTATATTATTTTCCTACATGTTTTACATCTTTTGATTTCTATCTCCCATATCATACATTATCAAAAGCTAACACCCTCATGCATTTTCTTCTTTATGAATTTAACCTAACTTATATGTTTGTCTAAATTATTGTAATCTACATCAAGAATGATTTTTTCCACCTTTGGTTAGACTAGACAAAGATCTATTCACTTCCTAATGTAGATATTGTACTATGATTTCATAGCCATTTGTCACACATGCTCCTTTTTATTCATTACAATCAAACTTTGGAATCCTTGTATAAGCTCTAAAATAAAACAATGAAATTTTAGATGGATCTTCTAATGACAAGATACCTTCAAATATTTGTATGAGCCTTGTTATTGGAATATTTGCAAGTTATTATAGATAGGTCCCTATATTTTCCTACATGTAATCTAAGGGTGGACATTTATTCCCGTAAGTATGAAGCAAATTAGCATCCATAATGTTGTATTTCTTAATGTGAAATCCCATTAATTAGAAAAAGTACTTGTCCTTCATCCAATGATACTTGGAAAATTCATTTTATTCTTTTAGATAGAAACAATAAAAAAACATCTAGTTGTGGATAGAGATGCATGATACACATTTGGTAGTAAGTTTTAATCAATGTATTTTTAAGTTTCTTTTTTAGAGTGATATTTTTAATCATTTTTTTTCTCAAATAGTGTCTAGGTTTCTTTATAAAGTATTAACAATCATTCTTTAAAGAATTTACAATTTTATTATTGCGACATAAAAAAATTGTATAATTTTTTAATTTGATTATAAGGAACTAAATTGAGTCCTAGTTGTATTATATCATGACCGCATATTGATATTATAAGTGCTTGGTAATTATACATGTATAGGTTATAGAACTTGGTAATTTAACTAGTTGATCTTATGTCATTGGATTATTCTATATAATTTATTTATTATTATATTAAATAATATTTTATGAGTGATAAGTACATAAAAAATATTTTTCACATATTTTAAACAAAATTTAATCAATCTCTATCGAGGTCTTATTGCACTATTGAGTGCAATTGCTAGTTTATATTTATAACATAATTTAGGTGACGTTATTTTAAATATTTAAAGAGTCAATTATGTAACTTTACTCAACTCAAGTTTAATTATTTTTCTTTTTTAATGGTTATATGCAGTTAAAATGACCCTGCCCATATTTTTTATATTAAAGTTAGAGAAGAAGTTTCAGAAGGGACCCCAAACCTTTTTAACAAAGGTGAGGGTGTTGGAAGGTCCCACAACCTTGTACATAACCAAAATATAGATAAAAAAATAATCTTATAGAAAGAAAAAGGCTTTGAATCCCAATATGAAACAAAGTCAGCAAACTAACAACATTGAAACACATTTTTGATAGTAAAACAACAATCATCATACATTGTTGTATTTTCTTTCTAGATTCTAGCTATGCTTAAATCCAAAGTTCTATGATTTCTATCATAGACCTCCTTCTCGATCTCTCTATTTCAAAATTTCTTTGAGGTTAGGTCTTATGGACCCTACCAAGTATTACAATGGATTAAACAAGTGGTATATAAGCTCACACTACCACCTTCCAAAATCCATCTAATATTCCATTTCATAAACCCCACAATATTTCTATTCTAGAGTTCCTGTTTATCTACCTATGTCAACCCTGCATAGTTGAATAAGGTCTTCTTGGTTTGTAGATTGGTCTCCTATTGTCAGGCCAAATCATATGCCTTTTGAAGGGTTTTCAATTTTAGAAAATTAATCACTTCTTAGGATCCACCTCCAAGATGAATTTATGCACCTTAAATTGTTAATTGATCTTGTACTCAAGCAAATATTTCAAGAGTTTAACAAATATTTGATAATATACCTCCATAGTCAATGTATCCTATTGGAGTGTAGAGAATTCCTTAAACTTCTCTACATAAAACTAATCTGATAGGAATATCTTCTTAAATGCCCTTACAAAATTATCCCATTTAAGGTCCACAATATGGATTCCTTTGACTACCCTAAATGTGTTCCACCATTACAAGGCTACATCCTAAATATGAAGGGTTTTCCAAACTATTTGGATTTCAGGTGAGTAATTTTTCATTAAAAATAATGTTTCCAACTCATTCAACCAAGACTCTACTACAACACCCCTTTCCCCTCAATTTAATTTATATACCTTAACATTATTAAGGTCATTAGCAAGATCATACTTGATCCAAGCTCTACCCTTAGGAATTCCTCTAGTAGGATTCCTTTCCTGCTTACCTTCTAAATCCTTGTTACCAGTTTCCTTATTAACTAAGGTTTCCAATAATTTTTGTTGCTACTCCATATGCTCCTAGAGCAACTTAATTATTGATAAAAGGTTTTCCACCCTTTCATTGGAGTCCATTGTTCTTCTAGTTTTCTTGTTGGAGTCCATTGTTCTTCCAAACTTCTTACTAGAGTCCATTATTCTTCCAATTTTATTCATAGAGTCCATTGTTCTTCCAAACTTCTTTTGGGGATGTACTATGGCTTCCTCATATGTAGCTAACCTGATATTCTTGAATTAAACTCTTATTAAAATGGGTGGTATCACCTATCAACAAAAAGGAGTTAGGAAAGATATAATTTCTCAAAAATTGTACTTACAATTATTTAGTTTTATTTTCCCATAAACTAAGTTGGATAATTACCACTCCCCTAATAATGATCATGATAACACTTGCCTACCCACAATGTACCATACCCAATAAGAAACTATACTCCCTAGGATTTTTACTCTATATGATTGGTCTAGTTGATGTGTAATACTTATCTTATCATAGATCAAATTAAGGTCTCTAGAAGAGTAAGTATCCCTAAAGTAGCACATAAAGTCAAGGCTCATCCTAGGTTCTCTCCATGGAAGCTTCTAATCCTATGACCTAGAGCTTTGGTACCAACTATAACAACCTATAAAAACCAAAACCAAAGAGATATATTATTATTATTTTACAAATAAGGTTCACAAAAGTTGGTCCTAATATTTTTTAAAGAATTTATAAGACATAACTACATTTTGAGTTTAATATTGATGTAGACGACACTCAAGTAGACAAGAGTGGTCAACATCCCATATTTTTGGGGTTCACCTTACTAAAGCTCATCATTTAGAATGATTCAAAAAGTTGTCCCTCCACCTTTATCATATCCTCATCATCATAGGATAATTTGACCATGGCATAGGGATTATCCTTTAAGGCCCATAACACTTAAAGGGGGACATCTATTCCCTAATCCTTTATAAGTCCATATATGTAGGATTAATTTGAAATAATGCCTTAGTGCTTAGTTATCATACCTCCATGGGTTAACTAAGGCCATTACCACTCACTTGGTAATGAGCATGGTCACTCGATCCTTATTGTTCAAGGTACCACCACTACTATCTTGTAAAAAATTTCAATAGCCTTACCACTATGGAACACTCGATTCTCATCTTTCAAGTTGTATCATTCATAAATAATTGGTTATTGCATCATCACAACTCTCATATTTGTGATTACCTAGTTATTCCATCTCTGTAACTCCTCCTAAGATTCATAACTACCTAGTTGTTGCACCACTACAACTTCTCCCAAGATTGGATTATATTCTTGAATCAAGGATTCTAATATAGATCTAGTTCATACCCAAAGCCCCCACAAACCCAAGAATCACATATAACAACAAATTAAATACATCTCTATAAAAGAAATTAAAATTTTATCTATAAAATAGAAAACAACACATTGCTAAGCTAGAAATTTCATGAATTGTTTTTACGTAACATACTACTAGCATTTAGCAATTCCTTTATTTCAAAAATAAATAATGAACAACATCTAGAAGTATTATAATCCATAAACCATGAATTAGAATCTAACTCATTCTTTCCCATTTGCTCACAATCAAATAACTACATATAAGAAATCAATAACATATAATCTTTCCATTCTTCATTCAAGTTTCAAATATAACAAAAGTAATTGGAAAACATCTTTCCTCTAAATTACTTCACTTCCAACTTTACAATAACTTGACATAAATAATAACATCACTTTTCTTTTCATCCTCAAAATATTAATACATTTTCCACCTAAGAGGTCCTTAGCATCATCTTCCTTTCATGATCCTCTTCATGAAGGAGAATCTTCCATGAACTTTGAGAAGAAGCTTAGGGATCAGGACAACTCATAGATTGCTTATGCAAGCCTAACATGCACTAAGCAATAAAATATGCAATCATGCAAAACATGCATTTAAAACAATATTTCCATGCAAACAAGGAGGGAATCCCATACTTCCCTCAATAATGATTTCCATATCTACTCAAGCCTCAAGGAACCATTACTAACATCCATTACTCGCTTTAAAAAAACAAAATAACTCTCATGCATTTCTTTTCTTTACATAAGAACTTTTGTTCCAATTTTCTATTCACAACTTTATAAACATCCAAGTATTTTTAAACTAACATCTCCTTAAATAATAAAAAATTTGAAACATCAATATAATTTTTAGATTCTTCTATGAACTATAAAGTGCAACCTAATATGCACAACATTGGAAACTAACCATAATGATGCTTACTTCCAACTAAATGCTCATCATTAAACTTCTCATCAAATAAAACTTTAACATTTGCATTCTACATTATTCAATTCCATAATATAAGCAACAAGCAATAATTCTTACAAATCCAATCATAAAAATAAAAGCATAAATTTAAAGCCTTCCTTTAATAAACCAAGGTTAAACTAACATGGCATTAAGCATCTATGAGGATGAATCTACACTCTCCTCTACTATGACCTCTGCATGTGCACTCAAGGAACGATAATATAACAATGCACACTTTGAAATGTTACTCTAACACACATGAAGCAAGATCTAACAACAAGAAATAGTCCTAAAACACAAAAAGAGGACAAGGATATATAGATCTCATGATTGTAGATAGTGCAACTACGTTGCCTATGAAACTGAAGGAACAAGCTTCAAACAACAAGGGCACTATCACTCTCAACAACAAAATAATGAAAGCAAACAATAATTTAACATTCTGAATCCCACTAATGGAAGACCTTGCACTCCACCAAGGTCATCCTTCACTGAAATACGCAACTCGATCTTTGACATCGTTGCAACTGCCATAGGCTCCTAACTAAAAGAATAGGTCTATGACTTGATTCTAAAGAAACTTGAAAGCAATACACCAAAAAATGTTACAAAAAAACCCAAGAATACTGGTCTTAAGCAAGCTAATCCACACACAATATAAGGCATCTAAAATTCTATTACATAGGGTATGGAACAGGTGTTCCCTACAAGCAAGCTCCAATACACAATGCCATAATAGTAAGCAAACATAAAGGAAAAGCTATTACTAGAGATAATCCAAAGAAAAACAAGAACCAAACTCAGGTTTTTAAGAACTTGCACCTTACCTAGAAGCACTTCTAAAAACTTTCTTTGCTTCAACTTCAAAGATCCACTCCTTTATTTTCCTACTACTAGGCAAAGTTCATCTATCGATCATCACCCTCCTTCAAGGTCTTTCGCTGCTATAACAAGCCTCCATTCCCCCTCAACTCCATCACAAACCAAGGTGTAAAGCATGCCATCAAGTTGGTAAAATAAGCTACCCATGTTCACCTCGATGGACAATCCACTTGGGCTCCCTTAGGCTCACTTCAGTCAACTAGGAGCATATAACACTTGCTCTTGACCATTTCAAACTCAATACTCCAACTTATGGATAAGCTTAATAATTATTTACCTTATTATTATATAAGGTAACTTTTAGCAATTAATTATCGAGTGACATTAGCTCAACCGGTTAAATTCCTCAACATTTAAGGAGGAGATCAAGGTTCAAATCTTGCCAAGTGATACATGAAAAATAGCCAAGCTTTTTTGTAATACCATTATGTGGTCATGATGTAATACGGGTATGGCCCATTTCAATCCTATATAACAAATTGAAAAAAATATTTAGCAATTAATTCAATTAATACCTTTAAAGCAAGTATTAACACCCAAAACATTCACCTTAATCTTGCTTAATACTATTATTATTTCCTAATGTTAAAGTTAACATTAGTGCAAAAATAATAATAATTTAATTAATTGTTGCTTAGTTAAATTAATTAATACCGAGTGTTAATATTGATTATTAACATCGATATTGGATGTTTCTAACAATACCAACTTAATAGTACTTTATTTGATTAACCAATAACCAAACACTTCTATGCTTCAAAACACAAGCATCACAAAGGCTTTGCAAACAAAATATACAACAATGTCTTCCTTGAGTACAAGTTTTTCGATAATTGTAACGCACTATCACCCTTCTATTAAGGAGGGTTATTTTGCTAAATAACAACCTCCTTTCCCAATGATGCATTCAAACAAGCAACCATATATATAATTTACCTATATGAAAAGTTTTCTTTTACCTTTGAGTTGTTGATGAGATTGTCATCCATCATTTTCCATTTTCTCTCATATTTTGTGGTTGTCTCATACCAATCCACTCGTAAAAGTACTTGGTTTTGCAACCATAAAATTCATCACCAGTCCCATACTCCACAAATAGTAAAATCAAAACACAAAGTGCAATTACCAACATATATTGATAATATAAAACGAAATTATGCATTAAATATCCACACATTAATACGTAAATCAAATGTCAAAAAATCATGAGAAAAAAAACCATTATACACATGCAAATACAAGATTATATCGATTATGATAAATGACACAATGACCAATAACCAACTTCATACGTACGAGTAAAATCTGCATAACACCATTATTAGTGATATAATAATCTAGCAAAGATATAACCATTAGAAGTGTTAAGGACATACAATGAACATAAAACAAAACAAGAAGAGAAAACTATACGGACGAGACAGATAGACTCTAAAACTAAAGGGAATAGGAATCATATCCAATGAAGTATAGACTACATTGAATAGTAACAATAACAGCAAGTACTCTCGATATATAGACTCTAAATTAAATGGAATAGGAATCATATCCAATAAAGTATATGCTACATTGAATAGTAACAATAACAACAAGTACTCGATATATAAACTTTCCGCATAAAGTAGAAGATTTAACCATGTAAAATTGTGCACAACTGCAAGTCCAATTTTTCATAAAGCATGCGTAAGGAAAATTTTGTTAAATAGCGGGTACATAACCATGTAGACCCAACAAAAATAAAAAAAATTAAAAGCCACAACTATGTATCATATAGTAATCCACACGACAGCCACTTATTTTGACCAAGTAAATATTTCACCAACTTCCTTCCCAACATTACTTGGGGGAAGAAAAGAGTTGGACTAAAAAATGTATAGAAGGTGCCATTACACAATCGCCTACCCTTAATGGAAGTCTTGGAGAGATTACATTGTCTCAAAATTTTGGCAAACTTGGTTTCAGTTAAGGCCTTCATAAATGTGGTTCTTTACGTTGCAATATTGCAGCTGAATATTTTGACCAGAGATCAATTGAAAAATGTAACTATGATAAACCTGACAGAAATTTAGCTTACTTGGGATTGCACATTTTGTCATATTCCCTTGAACAAGAACATAGTAATTTGGTTGTCCAGATTTCATCTTTATATATATATATATATATATATATATATATAATATGTTCTGCATATGTTGCAATATATAGGAAAGTAAACTTGTAAAAAAAAAAAATGTCTTCCTTCACTCGACATTATTATTCAACTAGAGCTTTGAGATCAGCAAGCTGCATCCTGAGTTGTTTTTCTATTGCAGAGTAATTACTACTGCTTTTCCAAGCTTTGTTTTCAATATGGAAACAGATGATACAATGAGTTGACTTGTCGTATCATTCCAAAATGGAAGCAGATGAAGAAGGATTCCACAGAAAATGATAAAGAGCATTGTATCATGTGCGGAGGTGTTTGTGATGGTGTCTTGAGGCTGAGTTTTAACAATTTCTGAATTGTACAAGCATTTTTCCACTATATTTCTTTGGATGGATTGAGTGTAAAAATGAATGAATTCTAAAAATAATTGCTGAACTTTCTGGAAGTGAATGGTACAGGTATGTTTAAACTCTAAACTTTACTCAGACACATAGAGTCTATTATATGGATTCTAAATTTCATTGTCAATTGTCAATATGTATGCAAACTTCATGTTTTTTTTTTTCATTACCTCTTTCTTTTTAACACTCTCCTTTACGTAATACTTTTACACTCTCCAATAAATTACCTTTACGTAATACTTTTGAAGGTAGAGGGATATGATGAGATATAGAATTAGGTGACTAAACTGGTTTAATGTTCTTTAACTGATACTCTTCGCGATCTTAAAAAATTATATTCATTACTTAAGCATCCTAGTTTATAAGTTTCTAGTCGTAGTCTCTAGCTCATGTGCCTTAAGTTTATGGCATGGTTGAAGAATCCTATACGTTGTTATTCAATAGTAACTTGTGTCATATGGTATGTATCACTGTTCTGACTTAAATGGCATTTAAGTTTCCAAAATAATAGAAGATTACCTTATATCAAAAAAAAAAAAAAAATAGAAGATTACCTTATGGTCTTTGGAGTCAAATGTGAAAAATGGGTAAACTTCAGGTACAAGACTTAGAAGTACTCCAAGAGTGGTTAATTTATGTAGCATCAATAGCCACCAATGAGGCTGAGGCTAAGCAAACAAAGTCACATGACTCATTCAAAAGAGTCTGTATAACCTGTATAACCTATCTGTTAGGGATTGATACATCATTTTTATATGTAATTCATCATCATTAGTTTGTTCAATTGTGCACTTCATATTTTTAAATTGTAATTAAAAATAAAAAACAATTTGTATTTGTTTAAGATGAGGTGAGATTTGAAGTCTTATCTCTATCCATAAGGACATTCAATCAAGATGTTGTATTGTGTAGAGTTTCAGCTCAGATGACTTGGGATCAAATCATTATTTAAATCTATCTTCTTGGACTGCGCTTATCCGTCTACCATCCTTGACAACATTTTTCATACATTTCATATTCTTTGGACTAAACCCCAATCCGTTATTGACCTTTTTACTCAATGGTCTTCCCATTTCCACAATTACTATCTCAATTCCACTTGGAATTTTGCCTTCATCGTTTCCTTCAAAAAATTTGGCTCAAAAGGAACAACAAAGTTTTTTCCAATGTTTGTAAGGAATCTTCATCTTTAACTAGCAAAATCATTTCCTACGTCAAGGAAAATGCCCAACTCACCCCTTTCACCAAATCCACTGCTTCCAGGTTTGAATCCTCGTTTCTTTCTTCCTTGAAAATTCCCCTAGAGGATTCCTTGCATCCTACCCTTCCCAAGATTAGAATTAATACCAAGTGGATCCTTCCACCAATTGGTTGGATCAAATTGAATTTTGATGGTGTTGCTAAAGATATCCTAGGAAGAGTAAGAGCGGGAGGTATTTTCAGAGACCAGAAAGGGGATGCCATTTTAGCCTATGTTGAGTATCTTGAATTTCAATCCAATCATTTCATAGAGGCCAAAGCCCTATGGAGAGGGTTGTATTTAATCAAGCCTAATCCCAAGAGGTTGATAGTTGAAGGCATCTCTCTCAACATTATCAGCTACTTGAGGAATAGCAAAAATCCCTCATGGAAGGTTAGAGGTTGCATTGAAGAAGCAAGGAAACTCATCTCTTACAAGTAGAAACCCATTATCCAACATGCTTTCGGAGAAGTGAATAAAGTGGTGGATGCATTGGTAAACCAAAGGACCAACATCAATGGTTTGATCACTTGGTCTGATGATTTCCCTCAAGGATTCACTAATGTGGTCAACATAGATAAAACATTCATTCCCCATAACACTTATGGCTAATCCTCTCCCTCTATTCATCATTGATTTTACCAACCTTAATTTGTCGTGTGTGTTTTTCAAGTCCACCTTTAACTTACCTTTTTCTTTGTGCAACCTTTCTGGTGTGTTTGGATTCTCCTTTCGTGATGACTCAAATTTCAATAGTTACCTTTTTAGTTGTCCATACTTTGTGCCCCTTCCCATTATTTCCATTTTCCAAGGTCGTTGCCCACTATACCTTTTACCTTGTTGTCTTCCATGTGGGTTTGTCCACGTGTTCCCCTTCATGAGCCTTTTCTCGTATTGCATGTTTTCAATTCTCACTATTTTCATCGCATAAACCATCACCGTTTACTTACCTTCATTTTTACTTCCCAAAGTTTTCCAGCATCCAATGTGCTTGCTCATGATTGGAGGGATTTCCCTTGTATCTTCGGGTGTCACATGCAGTGTCGGCCTTTCAAAGTGTCTTGTGATTATTAGGAGCTTTGATAACTCCTTCGATTTTCTTCTTCCTCTTCAGGTCAGATTTCCCAATATGCATTCCTATTCTCGAAGCATTTGCTTCCCATATCATGGGTGCCATGTTCCTATTTGGGCTTTACCAAGTATACCTAATATCAAATACCTACTTCAGCTCAGCCATCACCTTGTCAAATGGTTTTTTCTTTGGTTCTTGCACTGCATCATTACTTTTTAAATTGAATGAGACATGCTAGATCTGGATGCTCTCGTTGAGTCAATCCTCGATGAGAGGGGATATCTTCATTTCCTTTAGAAATTCTTTGAAAATGACTATGATATAACCCTAGCATTCCTTTGTAGTTGGGATGTAGACAAGGTGATTATTTGGGGTAGATATTACATCGTGGACACCCAGATTCTTGCTAAAATTATAGGCCAAACCTTGATCGAAAGACCCGTGAGGAGAGAGAAGCACAATTGAGAGGTGGAGATCAATAAAATCCCAGACAAAACATGAATGTTCAAGTTGGCCAAGTCTAGTATGCACAGGTCTAACCTTCTATTGAGAAGCAACACACCCCCACTGAAAAAATGAAATTCCATCCTTTGAAAATATTTAGCTTTCATTTTGCAGTAAGGACCCTCTTGATGTTTTCCTGGTTTTAATTCCAAATTTTGCTTGCCTCCTTCTTTTTCAAGTTTTGCATATACCAAAGTATCTAAGTAGTCTTGCATGTGACTTTAATTTCAATTTAGAATTCACTTCTTTAATGTTAGAATCATTCTGAGTAAAAATATCTTTCACAGATATGTAAAATGCAGAATACAGATGAATGAATTCATTGGAGTCAACCTACAATTTCTGGAAAATTTGCTAAGTAATGAAAACGTCGCGATTTCGCGACATTTCCATTTTTGGAAACGTCGCGATTTCGCGACATTTCCATTTTTGGAAACGTCGCGATATCGCGACATATTTGGACTAAAAGAACCAAGTGATGAGAACGTCGCGATATCGCGACAGGTTTGGACCAAAAGGAAAGCTTGTAGAAAACGTCGCGATATCGCGACGTGTTTTCAAAAAAAAGTGCAAGTCTTGGAAGTGTCGCGATATCGCGACAGGTTTTGGAAGAAAAGTGCAAGTCTTGGAAGTGTCACGATTTCGCGACAAGTTTTGAGTTAGAAGCCTAAGGCAGAGAAGGTGTCATGAAATCATGACACAAAACTTGAAAGGAGCCTAAGGCATTGAAGGTGTCACGAAATCGCGATGTCATGAAATCGTGACGTCACGAAATCACGACACAAAACTTGAAAGGGGCCTAAGGCATTGAAGGTGTCACGAAATCATGATGTCATGAAATTGCGACGTCGCAAAATCGCAACACAAAATTTGAAAGGGGCCTAAGGCATTGAAGGTGTCACAAAATCGCGACGTCGCGAAATCGCAATGTCACGAAATCGTGACACAAAACTTGAAAGGGGCCTAAGGCATTGAAGGTGTCACGAAATCGCGACGTCGCAAAATCATGACACAAAACTTGAAAGGGGCCTAAGGCATTGAAGGTGTCACAAAATCGCGACGTCGCGAAATCATGACACGAAAGAAAGAAAAGGCCAAGGCATGGAGACCGTCACGATTTCGCGACATGTCATGAAATCACGACATATCGCGGTTTCACGATAGAGAAAGAGAAAGCAGAAGTGCCAAATGCAAAGCAAAGAGGACGTCACAATTTCGTGACATGTCGCGATTTTGCGACATGTCACGGTTTTGCCATAGAAGTTCTAGAAAGACTAGAATGCAAGGGGACATCGTGATTTCGTGACACGTGTCAAAAAAAATAAAATAAATAGAGCCGACATATAATGAACATTAGGGTTTTAAATTAATAATATTAAAATACTAATCCTTGCTTGTTCTTTTGCAGAAAGCTAGCTGGAAGTTGCATACTAGCAGAAGTAATGGCAGAAAAAGACAAAATAAGCACGGATTAAATGAAGGCCGTCAGATGGAAATTTGAGATGCCGAGAATTGCTGGTTCATCCAGATTTTATAGATCTAGCCGCAAAGAGACTTTACGGTGACTAAGCAGCTGCCCATTTAATGGAATATGTCGGCAATTGACCAGAAAATGAAAATATCTACACACAGTTACCAAAATTTGTCGATGGACGCATTTAACAGGAGAATTTATGGTGAAAGTAATGGCGTGCGGAGAATTTCAACTCAGAAGCGGCTCTGCGAAGATAGAATGTCAGAGAAATCAGTGACTCATCCGAATTTCTCTAAGGAATTAATGAGACCCTCTCGGATGATGCACCGAAAAGATGAAGGTACCTTCACACGCAGTGCCCATTTATGGAATATATCGGCAACCGACCAGAAAACGAAGATATTTACTTGCAGTTATAGATGGATGAGAATAATATCAGATCATGCCTTCTCCATTTATGGCAAGTAACTACACTAAGATTTGTAGAGTGGTTAGGGTTTATTCAAAACTCTATTTTTAAAGGGGCTTATATTGTAAAGCCGAGGTAGTAAGGTTTAGAGGATAAGATTTAGGGTTTGAGAAGAAGATATTTCTAAAAAGATCAGGGTCTATCCTGAGTCTATAAATACTTCTTCTGAATGTAAATTGTAGAGGCGAAAACTTAGAAATACAAGCTATTGGAGCAATTTCCTGCAAATCTTGTTTGAATGCTTTGTTCTGGACTTAGAGTTGGTGTGACTTTCATTTTCTGTGATAGCGTGGCCGGGAGCCTAATCTCTTTCAGATTGTGATAAGTTCATCTTCTTTTGTTTTCGTTTCATTAAGGTTTATTTAATTTATGTTGTAGATCTGTGTTACCGGGATTGGATATGTTGCTAGGCTTCATTTTCTTTATTGTATGTTAGGGAAAATTATAGATTTAATGTTCAGGCCTGTTCTAATTGCTCTGTCCTCACTGTGCGAGCTAGAGTTGCTGGTGAAAGATACCAATTTTAATCGACTTCCCTTCTGTTTGTGATTTTCTTTCAGATCTGTTGTTGTCTTTGTCTTATGCTCTTAGTGGAAGGTGATCTTAGAAAGCTGGACACTTTCCTCTTTGATTTGTTCTATTGTGAAGCTAACCGGTATAACTAAAATTGGTAGTTTTGGTTTTGCAGCTAAGTTAGATAAATTTCTCTTTCTGCCCTACCCTACTCTCTCTGTTCCACCGATTGAATGATCCATTTTTATTTTCTTTTACATTTGTCTTTTATTTAAATCTGCTAACACATAAAGAGCTAGATCAAAGAACTGATTGTAAATCTGAGTGTCCACAAAGATAACCAATTCCAAAAGCATTACTGAACTAAGTCCAGGACCCGTTGTAAGGTAACAGACAGTCCACTTGAAACTATTCCAGAAGCGAAAAAGAGTGAATAGACATTCGACCCAACTCTGTAACTCACACCTTGGATATCCAGCAAGATCCTAAAGTGAGTGGGATTTATCCCTTATAAGTGTTATCGGGATTTTATGCTCATTCTTCACAGGGTGTGTATAAAAGTCGAACCAACATTTAAAATTGGTGCTAGAAGGAGGGCCAGAACTTACGTTCTTAGTGCGCTTGAGTTGAGAAATATGATTGTATGTGGTATTTAACAAATACTATGTTTTATCTAGAGTCTGGTAGCCTTTTTCCCTCCTCCTCAGCCTTTTAAAACTTGTTTTTTTGAGTTTTTGCCTAAATAGCAAAACTCAACACCAACATTTAAAATTGGTGCTAGAAGGAGGGCCCTGAACTCTGTTCAGTATTGTAAGTTGTTTGAGCAGAGTCTGGTGTTTTATCTTTTGAATCCTTTTTCCTCCTCTTTAGCTCTTTTTAAACTTGTTTGTTTGAGTTTTTGCCTAAACAGTGGAACTCAACACCAACATTTAAAATTGGCGCTAGAAGGAGGGCAATAGTTCAGTAGTTTGTTAAGGATTGTAAGATTATAAGTTGCTTGTGAAAAGTTGGATTCCACTTATAGAGTAACAAGGTCCCATTCTAGAGCTGGAGAGCTCCTTGTGCCCGAGTTAGAAACTCCAAGAAGAAGCAGCCTCAGAAGGGCCAAGTCCTTGTCTGGAATAGTTTTGTCACCACTTGTAGTTACTCCAACTACAACTGAAAGTATCATCGTCAATCAAGTAGTAATGGCAAACCGGTTGGGTTCCACTGCCTTAAATATCTCGGGTGCAGCCCATGACCTGCCTAGAAATCTTGAGAGATATCTTCCCAGATACAAGCATGATGGAACTAGGACAGCAGAAGAACACCTAGTAGCATTCAAGAATGCTCTAAAATTGTTAAATGTACAACATGAAGATGTGGCTTGCAGATTGTTCCCTTTCACTCTCCAGGAGGGAGCTTACGACTGGTTTCTAAATCTCACTAATGATTCTATTACCAGTTGGAATGACTTGGAAAAGGTTTTTGTATCACAGTTTGGTGAAGTAATAGATCCCAGTGTATTATATCAACAGTTTTCTGGTATTAAAAGAGAAATAAATGAATCTATCAGATCTTACAATGTCAGATTTCAGAAGGCTTATGGTAGACTGATTGGTTATTATGTGCCAAATGCAGACCTGGCATTGGAAATTTTTAGGAATTCTCTAGATCCAATGACTTCTATTTTCTTGAAAAGAGATGCCTCTATTACCAATCTAACAGAGGCTTACAAAGAAGCTTTAGTTCTGGAAAGGCAATTGGGGCCTCAACCTTTAAGTGCTCATCAAATTCCTTTGGTCACACAAGGTACCCCTGTCTTCAATCCCATACCACATTAGATGATGCTGCCAGTACATCAAACTCCACCATCAGGAAATCCATTGGTTGTAACACCTACTGAAAATGTATAGAGTCCGGAGAAAGAATCTGATAACACAAGAGTTGAAGAAGTTTCAAGGGTAGTCCAAAAGTTGGCAAATGACTTTTTGACTTTCAAAAGGCAAGTGTCCACCGACGAAAACCCAAACAGATTTCCTTATCAACAAAACAGATTCACTCGGCCCCCATACGAACCCAATAAGGATTATAAAGGTAAAGGTCATGATGTAAATATTTGTGATTTGGCTTTGCCTAACTAGTGCAGGATACATGCTACTTCTCAGCACGGGGAATTGGATTGTCTAGAATTTTGTAACGCCTTTGAAGCTTTATCTGGTGAGTTGATTTCTCCGAACATCAAAGAACTGCGGATGCTCCAAGTTCATCTAAACATAGTGCAGCTATGGTGTTAGATTCTTTCACTTTCCCAGAAGAATCAGAGAATGTTGTGGAGCTACCCATGGATGAAGTGCAAGCCTTTCAACAGTATAGGAGGGACAACTACAACCTCAGAAACAAAAATCCGGAGCCCAACACTACATCTACCCCTCCGGACAACTCCCACAGTGTTCCTCCAGATCCATCTTCAAGCAATAACCCATCTCCACCCAAGGGAGGAAATCCAAGAGGACCAGATGCATTTGTCCCTCCACTCAATAAGGGATATAATATAGTGGAGGACATGAAGAAGATCAAAGCCAACATCACTCTTCATGAGTTGGCCCAAATTTTAGAACAGAGGGATAACCTTGATCAAAACATATTCTGAACCTACTACCAAACCTTTGGAAAAGGGAAAGAAGATGGCAAATGCAAATGTGGCCATGTATAAAGAGAAGACTGAAGTTTCGCCTTTTCTACTGACTGTCCGAATATTTGGGAAAAATTTACACAACTGTCTGGTAGATTCGGGTGCTTCAACTAATGTTATGCCTTTGGCCATTTGTCAACAGTTGGGTTTGACCCCCATGAACTCCGAGATGAGAGTCATCCAATTGGATAAGTCTGAGGTTAAAGTGGTAGGTGAACTTCAGAATATACACATCCAGCTAGCATCTGAGCCGAGAGCGCAACACAGAATTGATATTCAGGTGGTGGATATTCCTGTAGGATACGGAATGCTTCTGAGCAGGGATTGGTCAAAATCCTTGAATGGGTACTTGGCTACTAATTTTTTGCATATGTGGTTACCCTGGAATGGTTTTGCAAATCAATTAAAAATCAACAGAGAACCAAGATATAAACTCATGATCATAGAATATAATGCCAAAAATGAGACTGTTAATCTTACTGAGGGCTGTTATATCGGGGTTTATAATTTGACAACTACTCAAAAGGAGAAACCGGTTAAAGCTCACCTTGATCACGATAATGAAGTTGGGATACTTCATATTGATGCAGCTAAGTTTGAGCAAGGTTATGGTACAGGGGTTGTTCTTAAAAGACCAAAAAATCAAACCGGTTTTATGTCTTATCGCTTGCAGTTTCCCTGCATGAATAATTTGGCAGAATATGAAGCATTAGTACCAGGATTAAAATTTGCTTTACATTACTTTGATCATGCAGATATGAAAACTCGTATGTTGGACTTGTTTGATTTGCAGGGTGGACGACTTCAAGTTGTGGAGCATTTTAGTCGACACCAAGAGACAGTCAAGCGCTGGCTTGACGAAAAGACCAGGGTGAGCGCTTTCAATCGTGCAGACCTGGTGCTTCTATGGGACAAGGCCCAAGAAAAGAAAGGTAAACACACAAAGCTGCAACCTTTATGGACAGGGCCATACCAGATTGCCGAGATCCTAGGTAATAATGCATTTCTTCTACAGGACCTGGAGGGTAATTTTTTGAACCTTCCTATTAATGGTCAATATCTAAAGCATTATTTCTCAGCTGTTCCATCCAATATATCGTTTGAATAAATCACAAAGACGTTGTAACATGTGTATATATTGTAAATAAGCTTTGAAGTAGTTTGTTTTTATTTTATTTTGTTTGATTTTAAAGTTCAAGTAGTTTTATTTTATTTTATTTTTGTTTATCCTTTGGGGTCTGTACAAAGTAGTTTGTTTTTATTTTATTTTGTTTGATTTTAAAGTTCTGTGTTTTATCCTTTGGGGTCTATACAAATTTCTTTTAGCTTTTAAAAATTCTGTTTTTTTTAAGTTTTGCCTGGGCAGTAAAGAAAGAAATCAGCCTTTAAAAAAATTGTTTTTATTCTGAGTTCAAAATCCTGTGTTCATTTTGTTTTATTCTAATTAAGAGATAGTCTGCTTAAACTGAACAGTGGAACTATTTTGTTATTCAGAACAACAGTAGAAAGATAATTGGATTTTGTGTCTTGCTTGCCACGATTATTTTAATTATAAAGGAACCACTATACTTGTTTGGCTGGAGAAACTCCCGGGGAATCCAAGAAAAGTTGGTCATAAGAGGGGACTCGATTCATGAAATTATTTGAGTAACCATAGAGGCTATCAGTACCCAGGCTGAGGCAGTTTCCAGATCGATGAAAAATAAAAAAAAAAAATTGTTTTTAGCAAGGCTTTCCAGATTTCGGTATATTTCAAAAGAGAGAGAGAGAGAAGGTGAAAGTTGAGCAAGGCAACATAAAACTGGCACTCTGTTATTTCCCACACAAAAAAAAAAAAAAAAGAGAGAAGAAGTTATGTAATGAAAGAGATAGCCAAGGCTTCAGAAGATGTTTTCTTTTACCAAGTTGTAGATACCACCTCACAGTTGTGGATCAGGGTCGTGAAAATCTAAAGAGTAACTCTGTCAGGCCTGTAAAAGGCTAAACTAGTAAACAGAGCCCTACTCGGTTTCCCCTTTCACAATCTAGAAAAGCTGATCAATTTGAAAGTACAACATTCGAAGGCCCAGTCATTCTTGAAGAAAGTTTTATACGCTTGTAATTGCACATCAGAAATCTTCCTTAAATGATTCAACCTAGTATGTCCTTGGGAAATTTTGACAACTATCAGGTAGTAGTTAAATTATTTTGAAGAATATTTGTGGCAAGGCATGGTACATGGTCTATATTGTTTTGAAACTAGAGTCCTGGATTCTAAAATAGTGCTACTATTTTACCTCGTAGATATCGCCATTTGTTGAGAAGCAACACACCCCCACTGAAAAAATGAAATTCCATCCTTTGAAAATTTTTAGCTTTCATTTTGTAGTAAGGACCCTCTTGATGTTTTCCTGGTTTTAATTCCAAATTTTGCTTGCCTCCTTCTTTTTCAAGTTTTGCATATACCAAAGTATCTAAGTAGTCTTGCATGTGACTTTAATTTCAATTTAGAATTCACTTCTTTAATGTTAGAATCATTCTGAGTAAAAAGATCTTTCACAGATATGTAAAATGCAGAATACAGATGAATGAATTCATTGGAGTCAACCTACAATTTTTGGAAAATTTGCTAAGTAATGAAAACGTCACGATTTCGTGACATTTCCATTTTTGGAAACGTCGCGATATCGCGACATTTTCGTTTTTGGAAACGTCGTGATATCGCGACATTTCTATTTTTGGAAACGTCGCGATATCGCGACATATTTGGACTAAAAGAACCAAGTGATGAGAACGTCGTGATATCGTGACAGGTTTGGACCAAAAGGAAAGCTTGTAGAAAACGTCGTGATATCGCGACGTGTTTTCGAAAAAAAGTGCAAGTCTTGGAAGTGTCGCGATATCGCGACAGGTTTTGGAAGAAAAGTGCAAGTCTTGGAAGTGTCACGATTTCGCGACGGGTTTTGAGTCAGAAGCCTAAGGCATTGAAGGTGTCACAAAATCGTGACACAAAACTTGAAAGGTGCCTAAGGCATTGAAGGTGTCGTGAAATCGTGACACAAAACTTGAAAGGGGCCTAAGGCATTGAAGGTGTCGTGAAATCGTGACGTCACGAAATCGCGACACAAAACTTGAAAGGTGCCTAAGGCATTGAGGTGCTGCAAAATCGTGATGTCGCAAAATCATGACGTCGTGAAATCGCGACATCGCGAAATCGTGACGTCGCGATATCGCGACATGGAAGAAAGAAAATGCCAAGGCATGGAGACCGTCGTGATTTTGTGACATGTCACAAAATCATGAAATGTCACGGTTTCACGATAGAGAAAGAGAAAGTAGAAGCGCCAAATGCAAAGCAAAGAGGACGTCGCGATTTCACGACATGTCGCGGTTTCGCGATAGAAGAGCTAGAAAGACCAGAATGCAGGGGGACGTCACGATTTCGTGACACGTGTCAAAAAAAATAGAGCCGACATATAATGAACATTAGGGTTTTAAATTAATAATATTAAAATACTAATCCTTGCTTGTTCTTTTGCAGAAAGCCAGCTGGCAGTTGCATACTAGCGAAAGTAATGGCGAAAAAAGAAAAAATAAGCACGGATTAAATGAAGGCCGTCAGATGGAAATTTGAGATGCCGAGAATTGTTGGTTCATCCAGATTTTATAGATCTAGCCGCAAAGAGACTTTACGGTGACTAAGCAGCTGCCCATTTAATGGAATATGTCGGCAATTGACCGGAAAATGAAAATATCTACACATAGTTACCGAAATTTGCCGATGGACGCATTTAACAAGAGAATTTATGGTGAAAGTAATGGCGTGCAGAGAATTTCAACTCAAAAGCGGCTCTGCGAAGATAGAATGTCAGAGAAATCAGTGACTCATCCGAATTTCTCTGAGGAATTAATGAGACCCTCTCAGATGATGCACCAAAAATATGAAGGTACCTTCACACGCAGTGCCCATTTATGGAATATATCGGCGACCGGCCAAAAAATGAAGATATTTACTTGCAGTTATAGATGGATGAGAATAATATCAGATCATGCCTTCTCCATTTATGGCAAGTAACTGCACTAAGATTTGCAGAGTGGTTAGGGTTTATTCAAAACTCTATTTTTAAAGGGGCTTATATTGTAAAGCCGAGGTAGTAAGGTTTAGAGGATAAGATTTAGGGTTTGAGAAGAAGATATTTCTAAAAATATCAGGGTCTGTCTTGAGTCTATAAATACTTCTTCTGAATGTAAATTCCAGAGGCGAAAACTTAGAAATACAAGCTATTGGAGCAATTTCCTGCAAATCTTGTTTGAATGCTTTGTTCTGGACTTAGAGTTGGTGTGACTTTCATTTTCTATGATAGTGTGGCCGGGAGCCTAATCTCTTTCGGATTGTGATAAGTTCATCTTCTTTTGTTTTCATCTCATTAAGGTTTATTTAATTTATGCTGTAGATCCGTGTTACCGGGATTGGATATGCTTGCTAGGCTTCATTTTCTTTATTGTATGTTAGGGAAAATTATATATTTAAGGTTCAGGCCTGTTCTAATTGCTCTGTCCTCACTGTGCGAGCTAGGTTGCTGGTGAAAGATACCAATTTTAACCGACTTCCCTTCTGTTTGTGATTTTCTTTCAGATCTGTTGTTGTCTTTGTCTTATGCTCTTAGTGGAAGGTGATCTTAGAAAGTTGGACACTTTCCTCTTTGATTTTGTTCTATTGTGAAGCTAACCGGTATAACTAAAATTGGTAGTTTTGGTTTTGCAGCTAAGTTAGATAAATTTCTCTTTCTGCCCTACCCTACTCTCTCTGTTCCACCGATTGAATGATCCATTTTTATTTTCTTTTACATTTGTCTTTTATTTAAATCTGCTAACACATAAAGAGCTAGATCAAAGAACTGATTGTAAATCTGAGTGTCCACAAATATAACCAATTCCAAGAGCATTACTGAACTAAGTCCAGGACCCGTTGTAAGGTAACAGACAGTCCACTTGAAACTATTCCGAAAGCGAAAAAGAGTGAATAGACATTCGACCCAACTTTGTAACTCACACCTTGGATATCCAGCAAGATCCTAAAGTGAGTGGGATTTATCCCTTATAAGTGTTATCGGGATTTTATGCTCATTCTTCACAGGGTGTGTATAAAAGTCGAACCAACACCTTCCTTCTCCATGAATAGGGTAATAATGCCCATCATGCAATACATTACTATTGATGACCTTGATAAAGCCATTTGTAGTTTCTATATATATTTTGTCAATCATTTTAGGGATATTAATATCATCAACATTCCTAAATTTCTCTTTTGCTCCATGAGCTATTCAATTGAGACCTATAGAAAAAAGAAAAATTCTACATTTCTGTCCCACAAAAGTTTGTTCAAGATTATCTATATTTATTTCCTCATTCATTGCCCTAAAGGTTCCCTTGCAGAGCCTAATCCTCCCATTGACCCTCCCTAGGTTAACTCCATCCCCTCCAAGGTCATCCCTGAGGATGACGTTTCCACGAGCTCTATGTCGACTCCCCTATATAAGAAGAGAAATTTGATGGGCTTAGACAGGGACACCAAATTTTCCATGGGAAAGAAGGTCAAGATCGAGGAACTTGCAAGAACTACCAGATCCTCTACTCACATCAGAAGAAATTTGTCTCAAAGTGAACAAAATATTCAAGAGGTGGTTTCTAACAATGACAACGATGACCCTACACCTATGGTGCTTCAAAAAATCATAATCAAAATAATTTCAACAACAATTTCTCAATCTGAGGATCTTTTATCTACCATCAATAAATGTGCATTGATTTGAACCTGCTATTTTTATGCGAAGCTTACTCTACTATAACCACTGATGAACCTAAGGTTTTTGATTCTAAATCTAATACTAGAGAAGCAATGAAGGAAGCGATAAAGTATGGTAGCAAGGTCATCACGTAGGTGATGATATTAGAGATGCATCCGATGACGTGGTTGTGGGTGTTTCCTGGGTTGTGTTTTGAGGAGCTTTGATGACTATGATTATTTTGGATTGTGTTCCCTTGTTTGGTTTGTATTGTAGGCTAGCTGGCTCATTGTTTTATGTTTTTCCTCTTCACAAAATTCTATAATGCTGGTTTTGTAACAAGATTTTGGGATTCCTTTAAAAACCTATTTTAATTCATTTTAACTTATAAAAAAATTAGTATTTGAATCTTAAGCCACATGTTCAATTTTCCCACTAAGAATGTTAGTAATGTGGTGTGTGGTAATATTTCTGGTGCTACCCTTATGTGGCATCATGGAAATAAGTACATCATCTACTAAGACTGTTGGTGGAGAATTTGCTAGTAGATGCAAGTTTCAAGAATTACTAGCAGATGTCTTCTACCTATGATTTGTAAATCAATTAATTTAGTGTATGGTTCTAAAGGCTAGAAAAGTAGAAGCTATAATACAATAGTGGAGATCAAGTATAGAGAAATATATGTAAATCAAGTCTGTGGGAAATTATAATAAGTGATGAATGATTACATTGAATTATGGCTATGTTGGAAAGTTAAGAGTGATAAAATCATCATTTTCATATGCTAGATGGGCCTAGAGAGATCATATATCGAGACCATTGATTGGTGATTAAATTTTTGCAATAAATCCATGCTTATAATGGATAAGTTTGATAGCTGAGTTTTCTTTTATTTAGTTATTGTATAAACTTCTATGTCATTCTAGCTAGAAACGTGCAGAGGAGTTTGTTTTGTAAAACCATAATTAAGATGCTCTTAAATTTTTCAAAGTTTGAGATACTCCATTTCTATATGAGAGGGATTTAAAAAAAAATGAGAACAAAATGGTCTATTTTTTTTATTTTTTAAAGTATTAGATTAAAAAACAGGTCCCAAAACCTGATTATATCAAAGATAAGAAAGCTAAAAACAACAACAAAAACCAAAGAGAAAAGGATAGGGAATACAATCCCACAAAACTATAAGTGTCACAGAGGATGCCCTTAAATAGAAAACAAGAAGAGACTAAGGGTAACACAGAGGATAACCTTAACAAAACACCTCAACATGAAAGGAAGCCCTAAGATTCATCTTTAGGTTCCACGTTCCTGGAGCTCGTCATTTGACTCATCCATATCGTCGTCTTTATATTCATATTTATCATCCTCAAAAGCAACAACAACCTTGACAACATACTTGATAGAAAAGGCATTTCCACCATCCTTAGAAAAGGGCTTCTTGAATAAGAGAAATTTTAGAGCGTTGCAGAGATCAACGATCTCAGACATGTAGTTGGAAATAGAGTTGATGATGAATTGTTTTAGACAGTGATTAGGGGTATCCTTATCATCATCCTTAGAGTCAATGATTAAGGATTTATTTTCTTGTGCTATTTTCTACAATCTTACAAAGGATCGAACAAATTTTAGCTCAGGGGATTCAATTTTAACTCTTTTCCTCAAATTATGAACAATCTCAACCATCACCCTCTTTTTGGCTGATAGGATAGAAGATCTAGAAGACGAAGGAGTGGATTGGAAAGACTAGACTGGGTAAGGCTAGGTTTAGCTTTAGGGGCATAGGGAAGGATAACACCTTGAGGGTAATGAATTAATGAGTGGATGTATAGAAACTTAAATAGGCCCTGATGGAAAGGCAATGCATTAATGTTTTTATTACGGATGTGCTCTAAAGTATAGTTGATGGAATTGAAGAGGAATTAGGGAATGTTCACCAGCTTGACATCAAGAAAATGGTTAAAGAAAGCAAAGTGAAAACTGCATAAAACCTTATCAAGGTTGTCTATAGTAATGAACTCCATGATAGGTTTCATGACATTGTTCTAGGGTGAGGGTAGCTCCTCCCGACGTATACCCATCCACACTTTTTTACAAAGAATAAAATGGTCTATTATGATCAAAGTCGATATTTGCATTTCATTTTTCTTTCTAAATACTGTTCAAGGTGTCGAAGATGAATTTTTGTGTTTGCCTTAGTTTTGAATACTTTAATTATTTAGGAAAATACCCCTTAACCAACTCTTTTTAAGATCATTATTTAATGAATGGTACATTTATTTTCTTGCATACATTGTAATTTTGTGAAGTTGTTTGACATGTTCTTTAGATCCTATTCAATTGCTAAGAAATATTTATAAATCACAGACAATCCTCCAACTTTTAGAGTAGCTCTTTGGTACATATTATAGGTAGGAAGATCAATATTACAATCCAACTGAGTGATGAATCCTGTGTACATAGAATTTTGTTGTATGTATAGGTTCCCATGATGTAAGCTGATATGTATGATATTAACAAAATAATGTGTTATTTATTATGGTATATTGTTTATTATTTTCGTGTATAGAGGTATAAGTGAAGTGGTAGTTGAGCTAGTATGGCAGTTGCTAACCACCCATCATTTCACATCAATCTCATTTGTTTCATTCATTCTGATCGATGTGATGTGTTGTTTCTTTAAGTGATGGTTGTTCCTCATGTGTTGTTTGTCATATGTTATATGTTGAGTTCAGAGTCAATATGCTTGATGAGATGATATTGATTCCCTTTTTATTGTGAAACCAAATATTAATTAGCCATAATCTTATCATTTCATGGTTGTGATTTATTTATAATGTTGTCTTCTCTTTGCATAGGGTAGGTAATTTATGCTCTATTTTTTTACTTATTTTTTGGTTTTTGTATGATTGGTATATTATGCAATACTACATTTTTTCATTGTCGACACAAAGTTAGATTGATAACAACAGTAGATGAGGGATGACCCACCGATTTTTAGCATATGGAAACTGGATTATAGTGGGGTGATCCCCCTTGCAATTTGGATAGGATTGCATGAATTGTGATCGATTATGTAGATGGAATTGATGACAATGTGGGGTAAAATTGGCACAAAGTAAAAGTTTACCTAATAAGTGTAGAAGATGGAACTTCTATAGTACCCCTCACAAGGAGGAAAGAGAACATGTACAAAGATTTTTTGTCCATTCATATTGAATGATGGTATCAAGTAATGAAGTTATCCTAATTATTGACCCAACAAAAGAAACTTCATCACTCAAACTTGGACTGTGTGGCCTCCTTGAAATGAGGAAAACCCTCAAAAGGCCATTTATTATCTAATAAGGAAAGGAATATATTTCATTAAAATCAAGCTTTCTTGAAGATATCTTGACAATAAAAATAATAGAATAGACAAGATTATGAGAAATGATTACAAGAAGTTAGTATCCTTGACAAAGTTGGATGTGAAATGATACCACAGTGATGGGATAGCAATTGTGCAAGGTGATCCAACATAAGAGCAAGTGTAGGAAAGTGCATTTGGTGGTGCACAAGACAATATATTGTAACAAGAGTAATTTTTTTAGGCTACATATGGCTATGCTTGTATTGACAATAAATCATAGCTTATTTTTGTATATTAAAATATAGTCTCAAGAAATTGGTGATTAAATAAATGAGGGAAGATCGATATGATAAACTGATAATTGGAGGACTCGGGCTAAACCAAATAATATGACTCAAACAATGGTGAGATTGACTTGTACATAAGGAAACCTAGCTAATTCAAGTGTATGGAATACCAGTGATGCAATAAAAGGAATAAAGTATCCTAAGTTCTATGGTGATGGAAAGGAAGACCTAGTTTACCATTACAAAAGGTGTCATCATATAGTGTGTAAATGATCAGGATAACATGGAGTGGATGAGAGTGGTCTTTGCGACACTCAAGGGTATTGCAATATGTTGGTATACAACATAGTTGAGAAAATCAAAATCAACAATTGATTGTCTTGAAAAAATCAAGAATCAAGAAAATATTAGGGGAAAAATTCAACAAATAATAAGTAAAAAACCTGAAGAAAACACAAGTTTTCATTGATTTTTTTTTTCATGCATATTACAATGGATTAATATTATGCAAATCAAACATTGAAATAAAATCATTAATTCATGTTAAGACATCATACAAGGCTCAATTTTTAACTACACATGAAAGTGATAAATCCAAATTGTATTGATTATAATATGAAAAGGTACAAATTAATTTTTTTTTTCAAAATGTCTCAGTAGGCCCACTATCTAGTCACTAGTTTCTTGTAATTCCTTTTCCCTTTGCCCTAGTAGAATACCTAGCCTCTATTTTTTGACATGTCATTATTGCTTCTTATGCATGTGTATCTTGTTGGTCCTTGGCTATTATCTCCTCCACTAGGTCTTCAAAGTTTTGCAATTCATCCAAGAACAAAAGAGACTCCTCCTACTACTATTGCACTACATATGTGATCCATTCAAATGATGGATCAATGTCACTTAGGTCAATGGTATTAGTACTTAGTTTTTTAAAAGTTCTTTTGCAGAGATGGAGGTTGTAATGCACAAACACAAACATAAAATGGGGTTTCATACATCTAAAAACAATATTTACTTATTTAATAGTACTTAAAAGGAAGGAAAAAAACATCATCCCAAAACCCTAGACTAGGGTTTAGGGTTTAAAGTTTTAAAATTCAAAATCCAAACATTGAAATATTGCAAAATAATTTGCAAACAACCCTATTCTAGATTCTAAACCTTATTTCAACTTGGAAGAATTTTTTTTTTCAAATATTTTCTTATCTCAAATGAATCTTCTAGGTAGTTGTTGTTGGCTATCAGGTTCCTTCAAACTATAATCTTCTCACATTCTAGGATACCCTAGCATGTTTAGGTCATGGTGGTAGTAGGTAGGCATAGTCATTTCCTTGTTTGGAAGAGCTTAAGTTAAAAAAAGAGGGAAAAAAAAAGTTTTCCCTTAAATCGGCCACAACCTCTACCCATGCGGTTGTAATCAATTCTTTACCAATTAAAAAAAAATGGCAATTCTGATTTTTCAAAATATTAGGAAACAATCAGCAAAGAATTTTTGACTTGATTATTTTATGCGATTTGACTCGACAAATCAAAGGATCACCTTAGAATCATGATTTTGCTAAATTTTTACCATTTTTCACTATTGTGAACTACACAATGTTATTGATCCCTTACACCACTTAGGATGAGTAGTATACATTCAAGGAGTTTATGAATCCTACTTGAAAATAACAATTTATTTTTTTAGATATATAATGCCAACCAAGAAAGGAACAATATTATGTGGTCTTGAAACCATTATTTGAAAGACTTACTAGGCAACTTGGAGAAGAAACCAAGAAACAACTTTAATAAGCAATGATTCATATCCTTCTCTAGTGGTTTTGAAAGAAAGAGAAAATAATGTCATACACAATTTATTAGTAAGTATTAGACAAAGCATTAAACTTGCACAATACATTGGGTGATGGATAAGCTCAATTATGAGCAACATTATCAATAAAATCTTTAAAAGGATATAATATGGATATTCCACAAGCGAAATACAAGGAGAAATGATATTTGGTGTACTATGTGGAAGACAAAGGTACAAAATGCATAATTCTACATAGGGACATAGTACACAATGTCCTCATAATGCTTGTTACAAAATTTGTAAGGTTAATGGATATTCCTTCTAGGGGAACATGATTCAACATAAAGAGAAAGAAACATTAGACATTATTTATTTACATCTAAGGGAAATGGAACCATGAGTAACTACTACTAAAACAATCACCAAGAGTACAAGAATAATGGGAACCAAGGTGTAGGTAATGGAGGAAGCAATACTGGGATACACCATGGGCAACAAAACTTTGGTGCAATACACAAGTGCTAGCAATGGGACCACTCTTGCTAGATTTACACCAACATCACGAGTTCAGATACATCAATGACAGGTAAATGGTACAAACCATGTAATCATAGTGGAACTAGTAGCCCCAAAAGTTAATAGGGGAAAATTTAGGCTCAATTAAATTGATTGATATTGAATATGAAGGGATTGAACACACTTTGGCCAGCATAAGGTCCCAACTAAATAATATTGAGTACCTCAATCCAACAATCAAATGGAAGCAATAAAAGGATATTTGAATAAATGTGGAGTCAAATATGATAAATGTGCATGAGGGCCACTTGAGAATGATACATATACCAATAGATATGAGGAATTCATGTCAAATTACGTTTTCTATCAACTTTTACAGACAACTATACCAGTTAATATGGCAACATTATAGATGATTCTCAATCTACACAAATTTTCTAGGGATATAGTGTGATCACCGATGCATATGGTGGTCACACATTGTCTAGTACTTGGAAAATAATTGGGTGACATTGTAGATGATTCTCAACACACACAAATTTGTTGGGGAGATAACATGATCATCCATGCATATGGTGGTCACATGTTGTCTAGTGGTTGGAAAAACCATTTATTACTTTTGAAATAATATGTATATATTTTATCTTATAGTTTGATTCACAAGTGATGTGGGTAATAGATTTAAGGATTTTTTGTCATTAAATGGAATAATTTTTTTAAATGTTTAACTATATAAATATTGCATAGCTAGTTTGAATTAGGAATTGATGGTATTTAGAAATAATTATATTATCTAATAATGTATGACAAATATAACCATTAAGAATAAGATAATTTTATTTTTGAATGTAGGCAATTGAAGTCAACCAAAGTTCATGAAAGAAGACTCACACAATTAAATGGTTGTCCAAAGTCTAGTCATGGGTTGAATATATCATGTGAATACAATGGATAGTGGATGATAAGTTTGAAAAGGAAAGGGAATTATAGGTTCAGGGAAGTGGAGTTAAGGGAGGAAAAATTATACTATTCAACATTGGAGCTTTGATTAAAAAAAAAGAAGTCTTGTGATGTCAGGAGTCAATAAGAGGAATAAAATAAAGAGCCCTCATTATTTTTTATATAAGAAATGATGTCATTTTTCCTTTCAAGGGAGGAGGGACTTGCAAGTTGAAGTGAAGAGGAAAAGCTGGTAAGCAATGCATGAATAAGGCTTCCATTTTGGGCACAATGGAAAGGAGTGCATTAATAAGTAAATCGTGTCTTCTACATGTTCTTTTACTTCACAATTGTGATTGAGTGGTAGTTGATAGCTTTGAGGACCTAGCTTGGAGGTCAGAAAACTTAAAATCAAACATTGTTTTTGTTCATTAAGATATATATTAATAGGAAGCAAAAAAAAGAGGCATAATAATGGTAAAAAAATATGTGAATTAAGTGAGAATTATTAAGGTCATAAATATTCAATGGTAACTTTCTTACTAGGTATTGTATTGTTATTCATGCACTTTATATAGTTTGGATAAATGTTTAAATCAGAATAATTATTGATTTATTATCCAATTTTAAATTAGGTTAGAATGAATTTTAAATTTTTTTATTTGGATGTAATGGAATTTTTCCATAATTATCTAGACTTTTATTTTTTTGAGAAGATGATTGGAAAAATTACTAGTTTGACTTAGCTAAATTATTGTCAAGTTTAAAAAATATATATCTATAATTGTAAAACAAAGTGATGAGTTGTCCATTCGGATTCTCAATCATTAAAAAAAATCAACAAAATGAACATGATACATTTAGGACCTCTATTTTTTAGGAATATAGATTCCTTAGTTCATGGCATTTTACCTATGTCATCTTGATAAATTTATGTTCAATATTGATTGTTATCAAAATGCCTCAATAAGGTGTGTGTGTGTGTGTGTGTGTGTGTGTAATAAGAAAAGGTAAAATGAAATGCTTCTTGCCATGTAAGTTGTATATTTTGTTCTAAATCATCTCATCCCTTGAATGAGATAGTTGTTTCTTATTTGGGGTTAGTAAGTGAGAAAACATTAGTAGGGAAAGGAGGCATTTAACATGTTTGAATTGCATTTTGCATGGGTTTAGTATATTGTAAGGATTACATTCTGATTAAAGGGATTGTATTTTATTGGTAAATATATAGTACTTTGTTAAAAGAGAGTGCTTTTATTGGAGAGATAGCATTTTGTTGATAAATTATATTTTTGATCCTGTATTTTGTGGACAAGAATTAATACTAATTATAAGGTACTGGACAACAAATTTAAAGAAGACTTGCACTTTAATATTATCCATACCATATACATGGATGTTGTATATTATCCATACCATATAAGATTGCACTTTGTTATACGAATCAACATCTTTGAAGAAAATTGCAATATGTTCATCATTACTTTGTATTTGATACTTTGATCAATACAAGGTTATGGGCCATTATTGCTTGTACTAGTAAATATGCTTTTTATTTTGCATTTTATTGTGTGGTAATGAGGACAACATTCATGTATATATCAAGAGATTATCACGATGTATTTTATTTGCTATAACATAGTTTTAAAGAATATGGATGATAGTTGTATGCTTACAAATTTTGTTGGAAGCATGTTCACTTCTATAAATTTTAAGGGCAAATTGTTTGTATAAGTGGAATGCCAAGTCTTCCTTGTACCTTCTCGATGTGAATGCATAATACCTTCATGAATTCAATGATATGTTTTATTTATAATAAAAAATGCTAAACAATTTGGAATGGTGAATATTGGTGAATATTGATGCTAAATGTTTTATGTAATACAGATTAATATGCTCTAAGTATGATGCAAGTGCCTATGCATTTCAAATGATTGGAAAACAAGCAACAAGCAGAGAATTACCTACTTCTTTCTATAGTGGCCAGGTTGGAACAATTTCTTGTATCCATAGGATTCGATTGTCACGCTACAAGAAATCATTTGGAACCAACAAGCTATTATAGGATCTGGTCAACTTGCCTCTTTATTTTGATAAAAATGTATATTTCTAAAGAAAATAAATTAGAATGGGTAAGGAAACCCTAGTGATAAACTCAGTATATTGCAAGTTTAAACACTCCAAATTTTAGTTACACTACTTATATTAAAATGACCAAGCAAAGACAAAAACTATTAGTATGCCTTATGTAGACCAACGCCTAGATTCATTGGGTTGTTATAGCAATTTAACAAAGTTTATAAAATGACCAAAAAGAAGGAGGAAGAGAAGAAATTAACCCTATTAAACTCATTCGAATATTGTAACAAATTTAACAGTTTAACCAATGAAAGAAATGTTCATAATACATTCAAATAATGTAATCCATTATGAAGCAACACATAAAAATGAGACTAAGAATTGATAAAATTGAGACCTAGAATTGTATTAAATTTCAAAGAATATTACATGCAGAGTTGGAAAAAATACATTTAACTTTGTTCAAATAGTGTTAGTACAACGAATAAGTTTTGTTCAAATAATATAACAAGATTATTCTACTCTATGTGTTCCAATATAGTAACAACATAGTTTTTGAACCTCTGGCTCGATAGATCTAGAAATAATATTAGATTCTGTAAGTCTATGATTAATGTGGACTTAGATTAATGTGGGCCGAGATAAAATTTACACAGCAAAATAACCAACAAAATATTAATTAAATAAAAATAACCAACTAATTAAACCTTACAATAATTAAACCTTTATATAGGCTTAGTACATGCGAAAGAGTAGGGAAGGGAGGTTGGAGGAAGTTCGAGAGGATGAGAGAACGAAGGAGTAGGAAGTGGAGAGGGAGGTGGCAGCGGGCGTGGGGAGAGGAAGGAAGTGGAGTGATAAGGGAAAATGGATGACAGGGAAGGAGGAAGGACATTGGAGGGATAAGGAGAAGAATAAGGTGAAGGTTTTAAAAAACATAATAAAATATCATGTCGACCATCAAACAAGCTTAGCCGACAAAAGGTAAGAGAATTCACACTTGCTTAGAAAAAACTAGATTTTTCTAAGCCTTTTGAAGGTAATCCCTATTCACACTTGCTAAATTCTCCCCCTTAAAGTTGAGAGGACTGACTATATAGTCTCTCAGCTTTACAAATTGAGCTTTGTCTAGCGCCTTGGTGAAGATATCCATGACGTTCTCCAAAGTGTGGCAACAGTGAAGCTCAACAATATCAGTTTCCACCATATCTCTGATGAAGTGGATAGGATTGTATGCCAATTGAATGACACTAATGTTGTCACAAAATATTCTAGTTGGACCACTTTGTTGCTCTCCAATCTCTTCTAATACCTTTCATAGCCATAGAGCTTGAGTACTAGCATGAGTGACCACTATATACTCAGATTCTATTGAAGATAGCGCTACTACTATCTACTTCTTGGAACTCCAAGTTATTAGTCCCGAACCAAGACTAAAATAGTTACCCGATGTGGATTTTCTATCATCAACATTGCTGCCCCAATCACTATCACTGAAGCCTTCAAGCTTGATAGTATCACTTCTATAGTATTGGATTCCAAAATCCAAAGTACCCTTCACATATCTCAAAATTATTTTATTTGCCTCCAAATGCAGCTCAGATGGATTAGACATAAATCTAGAAATAAGAGATACAACACACTGAATGTCTGGTCTAGTGTTGGTGAGAAACATCAAACTCCCAATAATGCTTTTGAAAGTGGTCACATCAACTTTCGGTGCTCTATCATCCTTGCTTAATTGGATCCCATGTCCAATTGGAGTTGCAACTGATTTGCATTGAGCCGTAGAAAATTTCTTAACCATATCTCGAGCATACTTAAGTTGGTAGATGAAGATCCCTGAATCGGTCTGATGGAATTTCATTCCAAGAAAGTATTTCATTAAGCCAAGATCCTTCATCTCAAATTCCTACATCATGGAGTGCTTGAACTCCATATTGACTTTTTCATTACTACCCATAAAAATGAGATCATCCACATACAAACAAACTATGAGGATGTCATTACCTTGATTTAGGTAGTAGAGTGTGGGTTCATTTTTGCTTCTGATGAACCCAAAATATTTAAAGTACCCATAAATGCATGAGTACCAAGATCTCGATGCCTGCTTAAGGCCATAAAGTGCCTTCTTCAGTTTGTAAACAAGATGTTCCTTGTCTATCTCTTCAAATCCCTATGGTTACTCAACAATACACTTCTTCTATCAAGTAACCATTGATAAATGCACTCTTTACATCCATGTGTTGGACTTTTCATCCCTTATGTGCAGCTAATGCAAGAACTATTTTGATAGTCTCCTGTCTGGCTGTAGGATCAAAAGTATCTTCATAATCAATTCCATATTTCTGAGTGAATCCCTTTGCAACTAATCTTGCCTTGTGCCTCTCGATGCTACCATCAGCATTAAACTTGGTCTTGAAGGCCCACTTACATCCAACATATTTCTTTCCTTTAGGAAGCTTCACCAGCTCCCAAGTGTCATTGTTTTTTATAGAGGTTATCTCCTCTTTCATGTCATCTTGCCAAATATTTTGAGTACAAGCCTTCTCATAACTAGAAGGTTCAAGCTGTGAACTAGTTAACAAAGCATAGTTAACTATATTTCCCCTAGGTTCCTGTTGGGAGACATCATCACCATACAAATGCATATTTTCTAATCTTTGTAGAACATAATTCATTTCACTAGCTTGGATCCTGGTGTATCTTTTTGAAAAAAATTTATCCAACATCTGATATGATGGATGATTCTGTAGAGTTCTCTTACCTCTGGATGGAGAATCAATGTCCATTGATGAGGAACTTACTGATCTCTGTGGAGAAGGACTTGGTGAAGAATTTGAATCAAAAGATGAACTTGGGTTTGTGGGAGAAGATTTCTTACTTTTCTGTGGTTTCTGTTGTTGCACCTGCTTAGAAAGTACATCATTGGATTCATCATAACTGAATATTTGGGGCTTACCCCATTCTCACCTTCATCAAAAATCACATCCTTAGAAATCACAAACTTTCTAGTCCTAGGATTGTAGAGTCTGTAAGCTTTTGTATTCTCACAGTACCCTACAAAGATGCATGCATGACTCTTTGGATTGAGCTTCTTTCTCAGCTTATCAAGAATGTGAGAATATGCCAGTGAGCCAAACACTTTGAAATACTTAATATTTGGCTTTTTACCATACCAATCTTGGTAAGGTGTTTGCCCTTCCAAACTTGAAGTAGGACTTCTGTTCAAGATATGTATGATGGTCCTGGCTACATCTACCCAATATGAATTACTCAAATGCTTCGTCTGAAGCATAGACCTTACCATCTCCAAAATGGTGTGATTATTCCTTTATGCTATACCATTCAGCTATAGAGTATAGGCAGCTATGAACTACCTCTTAATGCCATATTTCTTATAGAAATTCAAGAACTCATTAGAGGAGTATTCTCCTCCCCTATCTGATCTAAGACATTTTACAAAATATCCACTCACTTTCAACTCTTGTTTTGAAATCGATAAAGCAGTCAAATGCTTCATCCTAATGTTTCAAAAAATATATCCAGCACATTCTAGTAAAATCATCAATGAAGAGTAGGAAGTAAGAGTTGTTACCAAGACTCTTGGTCTGCATTGGACCATAGATGTCTATATGCACTAGTTGGAGTGGATAGCTAGCCCGCCATGCTTTTCCATGAGGAAATTTTTATCTGGCATGCTTCCCCAGAGCACACCCTTCACAGACTTCCTTACTATCCTAAACTTTAGGAAGTCCGGTTACCATCGCTTGTGAAGTTAGCATTTTAAAACTAGCTGAATTCAAATGACCATATCTCAAGTGCCATAAGACACTTGGATTGGAAATAGTAACATTTGCTAACTTATATCCCCCTGGCTAGCCAAACTTTAAAGGAAACAATCTATTATTTGACATTGGCACTTGTGTAATGATTCTATTACTATTATTTTTATCAAAAATAGTGCATTTACCCTCATCAAAAAGCAACTTGTAGATCTTTTCTAACATTTGACCAACACTTAAAATATTGTGTTGGAGATGGGGTGTGTAATAGATATCACTTACTTGTTTGATGACTTCTTTAGTTGGAACTACCATGGCTCCAATGCCCTCAACTACCAATGATTTATCATCTCCTAATTTTATGCTAGATTTGTATAAGGAGTTTAGAGTAGCAAAGAGTTCTTTGCCACTCATATGGTTTGAACACCCAGTGTCCAAGATCCATGTATCATTAATGTTCTGATCTGCCTGACCATATGAGAGAAAGATATTTGTGGCCTCTTCCTCTTCTCCAAAATTTCCAAACCGATTGCTCTGGCTACTGCTGCTTCCTTATGAAGGCTTTGTCCAACAGTCATGAGCATAATGGCCAGGTTTGCCACAATTTTAGCAAGTTTGTTTTGATTTATCTCCTCCTTTGCCTCTGCCTGATTGTTTCCCTCTATTTTGCTATCATCCTCTATTTTTTTGTTCACCTCTGTTTGAGAATCCTCCTCTATTATGATTTCCTCCTCTGTTAGGAGTTCCACCTCTCTAATTATTTTTGCCTCTACCTCTATACTGTCCTCTGCCACGACCTCTACCTCTGCCTTCATGAGAAGCAAAGGCTTTATCATCTCATCCATAACTTGTGGAAGGAGTTTGTTGTAACCTCTCTTCATGTGAAAGAAGTTAGCCAATGAGGGATTCAAAAGACATAGAAGTTAGGTCTTTGGATTCTTCTATAGTTATGGCAACTGAATTCCACTTAGGAAGAAGTGTCCTCAACACTTTCTTCACTATAACTTCAGGTTTTACATATTCTCCTAAAGTGACCATCTTATCTACTATTTCTTTCACACACACACTATAATCACCAACCTTTTCACTCTTGCATTTTAAGAGTTTCAAACTCTCGTTTCAAGGTTTGTAGTTTAACTTGTTTGACTCGGTAACTACCCCTATAACTTTATTTTAAAGAATTCCAAGAAGATTCAGATGTTATAAAAGAAGCTATTCTAGGGAAAATACTTCTATCAAGGACGGCTTGGATGTGATAAAGGGTGGAAGAATTATTCTTTTGAGCTTCATTTTTAGCCCTTTTATTAGCAACATTCAAAGCTTCCCAGTCAGCAGTAGTAGGTTCAGTATATCCCTCTTCAATAACATCCAAAAGACCTTTCCCTATCAAAAGAGTTTTCATTTTAATTGACCAATACTCGTAATCACCACCAATGAACTCAGAGATTGGTAGACTAGTATTGGATGTCATTTTAGAAAGAAAAATTTATTTTGAATTCAAACAAGTAGTACAAAGAAGTACAAAATAGATCATTGATTTAAATAAAATCTGGCCTTTTTAATATGCTCACTGATATGGCATCCTTCTTCTTGAGGATCACCCAAAATTGGAAAGGTGAAGTTGTCTTCTTCGTCGTAACTAATTGCAATGACTTTTGGTGCTACTGCTAGATTATTACGTCTAATATTTGTAGAACATAATTCATTTCACTAGCTTGGTTCCTAGTGTATCTTTTTGAAAAAAAATTATCCAACATCTGATATGATGGATGATTCTGTACAGTTCTCTTACCTCTGGATGGAGAATCGATGTCCATTGATGAGGAACTTACTGATCTCTGCGGAGAAGGACTTGGTGAAGAATTTGAATCAAAAGATGAACTTGGGTTTGTGGGAGGAGATTTCTTACTTTTCTATGGTGTCTATTGTTGCACCTACTTAGAAATTACATCATTGGATTCATCATCACTGAATATTTGGGGCTTACCCCATTCTCACCTTCATCAAAAATCACATCCCTGGAAAGCACAAACTTTCTAGTCCTGAGATTGTAGAGTCTGTAAGATTTTGTATTCTCACAGTACCCTACAAAGATGCATGCCTGACTCTTTGGATTGAGCTTCTTTCTCAGCTTATCAGGAATGTGAGAATATGCCAGTGAGCCAAACACTTTGAAATACTTAATATTTGGCTTTTTACCATACCAAGCTTGGTAAGGTGTTTGCCCTTCCAAACTTGAAGTAGGACTTCTGTTCAAGATATGTACGATGGTCCTGGCTGCATCTACCCAATATGAATTAGTCAAATTCTTCGTCTGAAGCATAGACCTTACCATATCCACAATGGTGTGATTCTTCCTTTCTGTTATACCATTCAGATGTGGAGTATAGGTAGCTATGAACTACCGCTTAATGACATATTGCTTATAGAAATTCAAGAACTCATTAGAGGAGTATTCTCCTACCCTATCTGATCTAATACATTTTACAAAATATCCACTCTCACTTTCAACTCTTGATTTGAAATCGATAAAGCAGTCAAATGCTTCATCCTTATGTTTCAAAAAATATATCCAGCACATTCTAGTAAAATCATCAATGAAGAGTAGGAAGTAAGAGTTGTTACCAAGACTCTTGGTCTGCATCAGACCATAGATGTCTGTATGCACTAGTTGGAGTGGATAGCTGGCCTGCCATGCTTTTCCATGAGGAAATTTTTATCTGGCATGCTTCCCCAGAGCACACCCTTCACAGACTTCCTTATTATCCTAAACTTTAGGAAGTCCGGTTACCATCGCTTGTGAAGTTAGCATTTTCAAACTAGCTAAATTCAAATGACCATATCTCAATTGCCATAAGACACTTCGATTGGAAATAGTAACATTTGCTAACTTATATCCCCCTGGCTGGCCAATATTTAAAGGAAACAATCTATTCTTTGACATTGGCACTTGTGTAATGATTTTATTACTATTATTTTTATCAAAAATAGTGCATTTACCCTCATAAAAAAGAAACTTGTAGTTATTTTCTAACATTTGACCAACACTTAAAATATTGTGTTGGAGATGGGGTGTGTAATAGATATCACTTACTTGTTTGACGCCTTCTTTAGTTGGAACTGCCATGGCTCCAATGCCCTCAAATGCCAATGATTTATCATCTCCTAATTTTATGTTGGATTTGTATAAGGATTTTAGAGTAGCAAAGAGTTCTTCTTTGCCACTCATATGGTTTGAACACCCAGTGTCCAAGATCCATGTATCATTAATCTTCTGATCTGCCTGACCATATGAGAGAAAGATATTTGTGGCCTCTTCCTCTTCTCCAAAATTTCCAAACTGACTGCTCTGGCTGCTGTTGCTTCCTTGTGAAGGCTTTGTCCAATAGTCATGAGCATAATGGCCAAGTTTGCCACAATTGTAGCAAGTTTGTTTTGATTTATCTCCTCCTTTGCCTCTACCTGATTATTTCCATTTGTTTTGCTATCATCCTCTATTTTGTTGTTCACCTCCGTTTGAGAATCCTCCTCTATTATTATTTCCTCCTCTGTTAGGAGTTCCACCTCTATAATTATTTTTGCCTCTGCCTCTATACTGTCCTCTGCCACAACCTCTACCTCTGCCTTCATGAGAAGCAAAGGCTTTATCATCTCCTTCGTAACTTATGGAAGGAGTTTGTTGTAACCTCTCTTCATGTGAAAGAAGTTAGCCAATGAGGGCATCAAAAGACATAGAAGTTAGGTCTTTGGATTCTTCTATAGTTATGGCAACTGAATTCCACTTAGGAAGAAGTGTCCTCAACACTTTCTTCACTATAACTTCAGGTTTTAAATATTCTCCTAAAGTGACCATCTTATCTACTATGGCTTTCACACGCACGTAGTAATCACCAACCTTTTCACTCTCTTGCATTTAAAGAGTTTCAAACTCTCATTTCAAGGTTTGTAGTTTAACTTGTTTGACTTGGTAACTACCCCTATAACTTCATTTTCAAAGCATTCCAAGCAGATTTAGCTGTTATAAAAGAAGCTATTCTAGGGAAAATACTTCTATCAAGGGTGGCTTGGATGTGATAAAGGGCAAAAGAATTATTCTTCTGAGCTTCATTTTTAGCCCTTTTATTAGCAACATTCAAAGTTGCCCAGCCAGCAGTAGTAGGTTCAGTATATCCCTCTTCAATAACATCCAAAATACCTTTGCCTATCAAAAGAGTTTTCATTTTAATTAACCAATACTCGTAATCACCACCATTGAACTCAGAGATTGGTAGACTAGTATTGGATGTCATTTCAGAAAGAAAAATTTATTATGAATTCAAACAAGTAGTACAAAGAAGTACAAAATAGATCACTAATTTAAATCAAATCTAGCCTTTTTAATATGCTCACTGATATGGCGTTCTTCTTGAGGATCGCCCAAAACTGGAAAGGTGAAGTTGTCTACTTCGTCGTCACTAATTACAATGACTTCTGGTGCTACTACTGGCTCATTACGTCCAATATTTGTAGAACATAATTCATTTCACTAGCTTGGCTCCTAGTGTATATTTTTGAAAAAAATTTATCCAACATATGATATGATGGATGATTCTGTAGATTTATCTTACCTCTAGATAGAGAATCGATGTCCATTGATGACGAACTTACTGATCTTTGCGGAGGACTTGGTGAAGAATTTGAATCAAAAGATGAACTTGGGTTTGTGGGAGGAGATTTCTTACTTTTCTATGGTGTCTGCTGTTGCACCTACTTAGAAAGTACATCATTGGATTCATCATCACTGAATATTTAGGGCTTACACCATTCTCACCTTCATCAAAAATCACATCCCTGGAAAGCACAAACTTTTTAGTCCTGGGATTGTAGAGTCTGTAAGCTTTTGTATTCTCACAGTACCCTACAAAGATGCATGCCTGACTCTTTGGATTGAGCTTCTTTCTCAGCTTATCAGGAATGTGAGAATATGCCAGTGAGCCAAACACTTTGAAATACTTAATATTTGGCTTTTTACCTTACCAAGTTTGGTAAGGTGTTTTCCCTTCCAAACTTGAAGTAGGACTTCTGTTCAAGATATGTACGATGGTCCTGGCTGCATCTACCCAATATGAATTAGTCAAATTCTTCGTCTGAAGCATAGACCTTACCATATCCACAATGGTGTGATTCTTCCTTTCTGCTATACCATTCAGATGTGGAGTATAGGTAGCTATGAACTACCTCTTAATGACATATTGCTTATAGAAATTCAAGAACTCATTAGAGGAGTATTCTCCTACCCTATCTGATCTAAGACATTATACAAAATATCCACTCTCACTTTCAACTCTTGTTTTGAAATCGATAAATCAGTCAAATGCTTCATCCTTATGTTTCAAAAAATATATCCAGCACATTCTAGTAAAATCATCAATGAAGAGTAGGAAGTAAGAGTTGTTACCAAGACTCTTGGTCTGCATCAGACCATAGATGTCTGTATGCACTAGTTGGAGTGGATAGTCGGCCTGCCATGCTTGTCCATGAGGAAATTTTTATCTGGCATGCTTCCCCAGCACACCCTTCATAGACTTCCTTACTATCCTAAACTTTAGGAAGTCCGGTTACCATCGCTTGTGAAGTTAGCATTTTCAAACTAGCTAAATTCAAATGACCATATCTCAAGTGCCATAAGACACTTGGATTGGAAATAGTAACATTTGCTAACTTATATCCCCCTGGTTGGCCAATATTTAAAGGAAACAATCTATTCTTTGACATTGGCACTTGTGTAATCATTCTATTACTATTATTTTTGTCAAAAATAGTGCATTTACCCTCATCAAAAAGCAACTTGTAGTTCTTTTCTAACATTTGACCAACACTTAAAATATTGTGTTCGAGATGGGGTGTGTAATAGATATCACTTACTTGTTTGATGCCTTATTTAGTTGGAACTGCCATGGCTCTAATGCCCTCAACCGCCAATGATTTATCATCTCCTAATTTTATGTTGGATTTGTATAAGGAGTTTAGAGTAGCAAAGAGCTCTTCTTTGCCACTCATATGGTTAGAACACCTAGTGTCCAAGATCCATGTATCATTAATGTTCTGATTTTCCTGACCATATGAGAGAAAGAGATTTGTGGCCTCTTCCTCTTCTCCAAAATTTCCAAACTGACTGCTCTGGCTGCTACTGCTTCCTTGTGAAGGCTTTGTCCAATAGTCATGAGCATAATGGCCAAGTTTTCCACAATTGTAGCAAGTTTGTTTTGATTTATCTCCTCCTTTGCCTCTACCTGATTGTTTCCCTCTATTTTGCTATCATCCTATATTTTTTTGTTCACCTCTATTTGAGAATCCTCCTCTATTATGATTTCCTCCTATGTTAGGAGTTCCACCTCTCTAATTATTTTTGCCTCTACCTCTATACTATCCTCTGCCACGACCTCTACCTCTGCCTTCATGAGAAGCAAAGGCTTTATCATCTCCTCCGTAACTTGTGGAAGGAGTTTGCTATAACCTCTCTTCATGTGAAAGAAGTTACCCAATGACAGCTTCAAAAGACAAAGAAGTTAGGTCTTTGGATTCTTCTATAGTTATGGCAACTGAATTCCACTTAGGAAGAAGTGTCCTCAACACTTTCTTCACTATAAATTCAGTTTTTACATATTCTCCTAAAGTGACCATCTTATCTACTATGGCTTTCACATGCACGTAGTAATCACCAACCTTTTCACTCTCTTGCATTTTAAGAGTTTCACACTCTCATTTCAAGGTTTGTAGTTTAACTTGTTTGACTTGGTAACTACCCCTATAACTTTATTTTAAAGCATTCCAAGCAGATTCAGCTGTTATAAAAGAAACTATTCTAGGGAAAATACTTCTATCAAGGGCAACTTGGATGTGATAGAGGGTAGAAGAATTATTCTTCTGAGCTTCCTTTTTAGCCATTTTATTAGCAACATTCAAAGCTTCCCAGTCAGCAGTAGTAGGTTCAGTATATCCCTCTTCAATAACATCCAAAAGACCTTTGCCTATCAAAAGAGTTTTCATTTTAATTGACCAATACTCATAATCACCACCATTGAACTTAGAGATTGGTAGACTAGTATTGGATGTCATTTCAAAAAGAAAAATTTATTTTGAATTCAAACAAGTTGTACAAAGAAGTACAAAATAGATCACTAATTTAAATCAAATCTAGCCTTTTTAATATGCTCACTGATATGGCGTTCTTCTTCTTGAGGATCGCCCAAAACTAGAAAGGTGAAGTTGTCTGCTTTGTCGTCGCTAATTACAATGACTTCTGGTGCTACTACTGGCTCATTACGTCTATTGAGAACATCTCGTTCTTTAGTTTTAGGTTTCACCTTTACTGGTTCTTCTTCTTCTTCTTCTTCTGGTTCTAAATCAGGAGAGCGTGGTGAATAGCTCTCACTTATTTCTACTTCAGGCACTGCAGGTGTATAACTTTCACTTGATTGTCCTTTAGGTACTATTTCAACCATCTCGGACTCAACTATCCTTTTCCTAAAGATATTATCTTCAGAATCCGCCTTGTATCCAGAGTCTGATTTCATCAAATGAGCAATCACTTGGTTTTCTAATTGGCAAAACACTGTATGAAGTCTATACTGCTGGACTTTAACATCAAAGGAATCAGGTGTCTCTCTTCTCAACACATAGAGTAATGCATTATAGCATCCGTATGACCGGATCATCTACTCATAATCACACCGCATGAACTGGGTTACAACTTAATGATGCCAAAAAACTTTTACCTCAAAATATCTTTTCACTTTAAAAAAAAAATTCAAAATTTGTTTTAATAAAGGCCTTTTTTTATTTTTTTTTTAACAATTTCCTATATATTATTTTTTTAATTATTCTTTTAAATAACTGTATATTTAAAAAACATAATAAAAAAATAATATAAATAGAAATTATTAAATTAATTTCTAAAACCTTAAAAAAAACTAAATAATAATTTTTTTTATAAAATAAACCTTTTTTTTTGTTTTATTCCCCGATGTGATTCGAACCGCTGACCTCCGTCGTCTACCCATAAGGATTAGTCGTTGCACCACGCAGCTGCTGTGGTATAATAGTGTCAAAATTTGTTCTTAAACCTTGCTTTTTGGTGATTACAAAAAAAATAAAAAAAACTTTTGTATTTTGACCCCGGTGGGATTCGACCCCGGGTCTCTTCTCTGCAAGCGGGAGTCTTGACCGCTAGACCAAGCTAGCCGGACGGGAGGAAAAAAGAAACAGGTATATATAAAATGAGCAGCTAAAACAATTAAAAAAAAAATTAGTCCCACATGCAGTGGGAGGTGGGCATGTTCAGGCTTTATCAAAGCCTGCGAACACTATCAAAGTCGATTGCCTTCAGGAAATCGACCAATCGATCCTTTTGCCCAATGTCAACCAGTTAATCTCCACCATGTGGTTGTACCACATCGGCACTCTGCCAACCTTTTCCACATCAGCACCCTACCAAACTCGATCTACGTGCTGCCCAGTCAGCACTTTGCCAGCTTCGATCCATGTCACCGCCTGCCACGTCAGCTACTGCCTTGCCGACTCAACCTGCCATGTTAGTGCCTGCCATGTCAGCTACCACCTAGATCTACCATAGTTTGTCATCGCCATGTTAGCCTACTTTCTGCGCCCAGTCAACTCCTTGAGATTTATGCGTCCTTGGGATCCATGCACTCCTCGGGATCCATGCCCTAGTCGCTCTTTGGGATCCATACCCCAGTCGCTGACAAGTTTGTTGTGCTCGGATTTCATGCCTAACCTCGGCCATCAACTTTCGTGCCCCCTAGAGCTCTGATACCAGTGTAAGTCTGTGATTAATGTGGACTTAGATTAATGTGGGCCGAGATAAAATTTACACAGCAAAATAACCAACGAAATATTAATTAAATAAAAATAACCAGCTAATTAAACCTTACAATAATTAAACATTTATATAGGCTTAGTACAAGCGGAAGAGTAGGAAAGGGAGGTTGGAGGAAGTTCGGGAGGATGAGAGAATGAAGGAGTAGGAAGTGGAGACGGAGGTGGCAGCATCCGTGGGGAGAGGAAGGAATTGGAGTGATAAGGGAAAATGGACGGCAGGGAAGGAGGAAGGACATTAGAGGGATAAGGAGAAGAATAAGGTGAAGGTTTTTAAAAACATAATAAAATATCATGTCGACCATCAAACAAGCTTAGCCGACAAAAGGTAAGAGAATTCACACTTGCTTAGAAAAAGCTAGATTTTTCTAAGCCTTTTGAAGGTAATCCCTGTTCACACTTGCTACAGCTTCTTGAGCACTATCCTATGAAACCTGCACAACAAAGGAAAAAAATTAGGGATGACAGAGAAAAATATATAAAAGGGAATACAACAACACAGCCCACAGGGCACTCAAGTATACCTATTAGAAAAATTTGCTATCTCTTAATATTGATGTAGATTATGACCACAAATGGTGTATTTATAGCTCTAGGTTCTTGAATCTGTTATTTCTGGCCTTATCTGGGCCTTATATTTGTCACCATTTTCTCTGATCTTCTATGTGTGCTATCCAGCTATTTTGAATGATGCAAAAATAGATTTTCTATCTTGCTTGCTCTTGGTTCGAAGGGAGCTCTCAGAAAGTGGTGTATTGGGAAATTTTGGATGTATACAATTGGTGAACCAATATATACATATACTTTATTTTTATTATTTTTCTTAATCATCTGATTTTATCATTTGGGATTAGACCAGGCTGTTGTAGTGAAATTTTTATGTAAGATAGGGGGACCCGACGTAATGGGGAAGTGAAGATATGGAGTGTGGATGACAAATGGATGGAATGTCATTGATTACAAAATGGTTATAAAGTAGGCGAGAGTAATGGGAGTTGATTTTTATAGTGGATGGTGGAGAGATGACGCTTTGTGGGGTGAATGGTCACGATGGATAAGAGAATATGCCCTAAGCTAGGAGGGCAGTGATAGGTAGGAGGAAAGACTCTATAGGATACTTCCATAACTATAATTTGTTAGAGTGACCCCTCTATAACTATATTCTGTTGAAGCATTGAGTGAGCATATTTCTATAAGATGAATACATTTCTTATTCTCATCAAGATTTTTACGTCTTCAAATATACAAAATAGGAATCGATTGTACCATTGATCCTTCTGTATTTTACACTCCATTGTATTTCTCATGGATGGCCCTTTTTCACCTTTTACTATCCTTATTTATAATTCGAGAAACTTCTTGTATGAGTTCACTTTGAACAGGTTTATTTTATTTCTTGCATAGTACATGATCACATCTGTGGATATGCAATGATCTGATTTTGTTCTACAGTATCAGGCTTTTCACTCGAATAGTCTGCATTATCCTTATTTTGATACAATCCTTAGGATTAAGTTTGATATTCTTTTGCTCTTGTATGAATTCGGAACTGCTATTGAGATTTCAATGGTACTTCACTAAAATGTTGTTGTTGACTATGTGTCGACAAGGATCAACTAGTTCATGTTGGTAGTAAGTGTTTTTGTCAGATTATGTGAACCTATGCAAGGGTTAGTCCAAATGAAGAATTCATCATAATTGGATTACCTTAGCCTAATATTTATCATTACAGTTAATTAGAGGTTAATCAAAATCCTAGGCTCCTTATCCATTATACTTACTCTTTTAAAAATATGTTCACTGAGCATAACACTTACTGTTAAATTTCTTCTGCTCTAAGCATCGCCGCTAATGTCCAAGAACTTGCACATTTGTTGGTCCTCCAATGTATATAAACCTATGCCTAGTTAATCATATTAATCATATTTACAAAGTCAAAAACTTCTAGTTAGTAATAATTTAATCAGCAATACTTAGTCCTGAAGTTATACAATCACTGATTTGACTTTATAATTATGCACTGTAATGAACCTCATATAATCATGATTTACCATGATTAAAATGGTTATTAAAACCTTAATAAGATTTCATTAAAACATAGGTATTGTATAATTAGATTACCTCTCTATGCACTCACCGTTGGATCAAACAATGATGGGGTATGATTGTTGGATTCCCCATACATGTGCAAGGGTTAGTAGGATGAAAGGGAAAAATTAAAAATGTATTATACCCTTATAAATCATGATTTAAGCACTGGTATTAATTTTAATAATGCATTTAATTAATTATCTGACCAAAAACTTCTAGAATTAACCTTTAATAATTTTTAATAATGCGCTACTATTGGATCTGAGCGGAGATAGGTGCAGCCATCGAATTAGTCATAAAGACACACTTCGTATCTCAAGGAGGAAAATTTTGACCTTGATGAAGCTCGATATTTTGATATGGGTATAAATGAGCATGAATGTCAGATCTATATTTGGCTATAACTCTGTTGATGACTTCCTCGTTAATATTTGACTATTTTAGAAAAAGCATCATCATTAGATTTGGTAGGATCAAGCACGACCGTCAGATATGATGAAGCTACGCACTTCATATTCCCAATGTTTGACTTGTCAATGTTTGATCACTCCGATGAAGTGCTACCAGCAGATCTGAGCCAGGATCAAGTGCAACCATTGATATTTTTAATTTGCAAGATTATTTACCAGGGGGCACATGACTTTTTTGGTACTAATGATTGTCTTGTTTTATGGGTGCAAGGCCATCATATTTAGGTGGAGTGAGTGCTACCCTTGGATCTTTCGAATCTGCCTGATGCTTAATGGAATATGTGCATGACATTAGACTTTTCAACCTTAATGCTTGAATATTTTTGGAACACATGTTTGTTGGATTTGCCATAGATTAAGTCCAATAATTTAGATTGATCAACCTGCTCGATGTTTAACCAAAGAGGGTGTGTGACCCTTCCTAGGTTTTGATCGAATAATTTTCCTTATACCTTAGGTTATAATCTTTTTGACCATTGGGTTTTGACTTAAAATTTGGGTTTCTTTGTGAAAGCGCATTCGTAGGATCAAGATAGATTGAGCACTGCCCTTGGATCTATTAGATATACCCAATTTTTAACCAAAGGGGTGCATACCCTCATTAGCCCATGTGATTTATTTTGAACCTTAGGTTTATTTTAATTTTTGCTTAGGCCTAAATATTTCGATCAATTTTACTATGGGCCAAAGGACTTTAGGGGTTCCCATTGGTTGATATTATATTTGATTTGCAAATTATAAACCCTTTAATAATTGGATAACGCTAATGATCAAGGGGGATTTTTATCGAACATTTGATTTCTTTGAATTTTTATAACTCATGGATTATTGGATAAGGTTAATGAGTAATTCCTTAATGGCTAATGACTAATAAATGAATAGTTATAGTTATGGCTTGAGACTTCATTTAAATGAAAATTTTTATTATTGTTTTTAAGAAACAAACCATTGAAAATATTTTTCATAAGGAAATGCAACAAAGACAAACAAAATTTGGTAAAATTATTGAAGCCAAAAATTTAAAATTAGGGGTATCTGATGTTAAGTCAAATTTAGCTCCAACATAAGATCTGACTGGGATAATGTGTTGAAAACCTGAGGCATTTGAGAATTCCAGAATCTTGTGGTTTTATTTTTATCCTTAAACAAGATCACAAACCATCAAGCCTGATTAGAAAAATCAAAAACATAAACAAAGAAAACATAAAAGTAAACAAATAAAATAAAGCAATGATAAACATGATATCAACACAATAGAGTATTCAAAAATTTTTATTCTACTTAGTCAAATTTAAATCAAAGGATCATAATTTTATGTTCAGATGAGCTTTTGAAATATTGTTATGATTATTCTACAAAGTCCTAAGATATGATCATACATAATTCATCAAATCCACTTGATCCATCATGCCTTGGCCTGCATGTGTGTTAGTGCATTCATTTTGATTCTTGGGCCTTCCAAAACCTCATCATATTTGGAAAATGATCAAGCTTAATAATTAGTTTCACTCAATATTTTTGCCATTTACAGTGCTCTAGTTCCAGTCAAGCATTTATAGCCCCGATGGAGATGCTATTGATCCCATCAGGTTTTACTCTACTTCCAACCAAGCGTCTATAGCCCCGGTAGAGGTTTTCCCAAGATATCTTAGATACAAAATCAATCTGCATTATTTAAATTTTCTTTCTCTTTTTGAGAAATATTTGGATATAAGCAAATTGTGCAATGAGTGTGCCTGAGTTGAGGATCAATTTTTGGTGAAATAATAGAGTGTAATGATTTTAAGCTCAACCATATTACCAAAAACAATTTGATCCTTTGGATCCTGAAATTTCTTTAAATAGTATTTGCAATGTGAGACTTGGGCATGATGTACCAAAAAATTCGATTTTACTTTATTTTATCTCATATCATATGACTATTGTGTGAACATTCAAATATGGAAATTGTAAGAATCATCAAAATCTAAAATAAATTTCCTCTTCTCTTGTTTATTTTTAGAGGAATAAATAGTAAGGAATACTCATAATCCTATGATAATCATGAGAAACAACACAATTGAAACCACACAAAGCAAACTAGAACAAAATAGCAAAAAGAAAATTTCTTAACTAATAAACAAAACAACACAAAATTTGATAAAAATTGCATCACTTTGTTTTTTGATTTATATATATACATATATTTATTTATTTTTATCCATTTTTATTAAGGCATTTCCTCTCTTTTGATACCACAACAGGTGTTGTACATCTTGAGGTGTTGGCCATTTATAGGGATTGTCATTGTTTGTCCTTCCAAGGTTTGCAACTTGTAAGTATTTTGACCAACCACATGAGCTATCTGATATGGGCCAATCCATTTGAGCTCAAGCTTCCCTTCTTAAAATTTTTTATTATTTTTGGGATCCTAGTATATTGATATATCTCCTTTAGAGAATGGAGTACCTTTGGATTTATTATTGAATGACTTTACAATTTTTTGAGTTCGATCAGTTATTATGTTTAAGGCCTCTCTTCTTTGCTATTGAAACTGGATAATTTGGTCTAATATTCTCTGCAAGGTATCAAGGTTCTCATGGTTTTGTAAAATCAGGGATAATGCTAATTTATCTATTCTAGGAGATATCAGGGTTTCTTCTCCATACAACAGTTCGTAAGGAATTCTCCTTGTATTCCTTTTAAGCAACAGTCTATCTGCATATAGAGAAAATTTTAGTTTACTATCCCAACTCCTTTTTTTCTTACCCAATGATTTTTTTATTATGGTTATTACATTTTTTTTTTATGAATCATCAAGACTGTTTCCTTGGGGGTAATAGTTTGTAGAATAAGAAAGTTATATTTCATACTTAGCACAAAAATCTACCATCTCAAATGAAACAAAATACTTTCCATTGTCTATTAATAGTTTTTGAGGAACTCCAAACATGATTAGAATATTTTCTTCTAAGAAATTGATAATGGTTTGGGTTGTGGAGCTTCTTAGAGGAGCAGCCTCTACCCACTTTGTGAAGTAGTCTGTTGTAGGTATGATAAATTTGTGCATACCTGATGAGTTAGGTTTTATCTCTCCAATTAGGTTAACACCCCATTATGTGAATGGTGCTTCTATTACTACTGGCGTAAGGGACATAGCTGCCGTATGTTTCTTACCTACAAAAACCTAACAATCATGATAATTTCTCACATATTTATAACATATTTTAAAATGGAATGCCAATAATATCCTACTCTCATAATTTTATTAGTTGTAGCTTTTGGAGCAAAATGTCCTTCACAAAAACCATCATGAAATTCTTTAATTGTTTTTGGGACTTCCTTTTCATACAAATAGACTAATAACACAAGGTGTCTACAATAAATAACATCATCCTACACATGGTATTTCTGCATTTGCAGTTTCACTGATCTCATTCTATTAATTGACATGTCCTTTCAGAAAGACAGAGTTTGCACGTATGCTAATATTTCATCATAACATTTACATTCAACATTATTAATCCTTCTGATGTCATACGTTTCATTTACTATAGTGATATTATTAGAGTCTTCTCATTTATATGATAGATATTTTTCTAAGCCTTGCCCTCTTACAGTTTTGACTATTTTGAATTTTGCATCATACTGTAATAGTTTCACCATCGACCTTGCAGGTATTCCTAGAGGTTCAAACTGGGTGAAGACATCCTTTATTGTTATGAAAGAGATACAATAGTAAACCTTATTTGAACTGAATATACCTTTAAAATTTTCTAAATATTGAATCATCGCATAAGCATATTTTTCTAACAAGGTATATTCAATATGTTCTTCTTTCAATCCTAAAATCATGAAGGATATTGGCCTTTCATTATTTTCATTATCCTTCTAATAAAGGACTGCAATAATGGAATTTTTAGATCTAAATTAATAGATATTAAAATCCTTTGAGTAATTGGGGTAGGTTAGGACTGGAGTAGTTGAAATGGGTTGTTTAATATTTTTTAAAAACTTCTATGTTTTCTGATGTCCATTTTATCTTCTCAGTTTTCTTGACCATATCATTGATAGGTTTGGTCATCTCAACAAAATCAAGAATGAATCTTCTTACAAAATTTATCTTTCCAAAGAAATATCTAACTCCCTTAATTTTTTTAGGAGGGGGAAGTTTTGAGATAGCTTCTATTCTTTCTGGATCTATACTCACCCCTTTTTATGAGACTACGTGTCCTAGTAATTTCCCCTATGTTTTTCAAAAAATACACTTTCTAGAATTTAGAGAAATTCCAAACTCTTTGCATCAGTAAAAGACCACAAAAAGATGTTCTAAATTGTCCTCTAGATTTTTAGAAAATACTGTTATATCATCCAAATATACCACCAATATATTGAGCATAAATCCTTTGAAGTTAAAGTCCATTGCTCTCTGAAAGGTAGCACCTACATTCATTAGACCAAAAGGTATTCTCAAATATTCAAATGTGTCCCAGGGTGTGGTGAATATTTTCTTATGTCTATCTTCTAGATTAATTTGTATTTGATTATATCTGAAAAAATCCATCTAACAAGGATATTCTGGATGAGACAACTACAACTTGCAATAGTTGTTCCATATTGGGCAATGGATAATTGTATTTTAGAGATATTTTATTAAAGTTTCTAAAGTCTACATAGAGTCTAATATCCCCATTTTTATTTTTTACTGGTACTAAATTGGATATCCAAGATGAAAATCTTACCTTTATGATGATTTTGAAATCCAGTAATTTATGTACCTCTTTTTGCATTATTGGGTGCAGGGTAGGGTTATACTTCCTCTGTTTTTTTCTGAATGACTTGGAATCTTCCTTAGAAGGTATTATATGTTTCATTACATCATTTTTGAACATTTTAAGATATTCATATGTCCAAGAAAAATGTTCTTTATTCTTCTTTAAGAAACTGATATATCCAACTTTTTCTTTTACTGGTAAGACTGTGTCTATTTTCACTATTTTGGGCTCTTTAACTGTACCAATATTAACATCTTTAGCTATAGGATCTTGTTCAAAATTTTGAGTAATTATGTTTTCATTTATGTCAAGTACTTGGCAAAAGGTAAATTTCATAATAGTACAAGGAATTTGGCAAAAATAGATGGTTATAATATTTTATATTATAAGCCAAAGTGTTTGGTTTCAAAGTTGTGCTATGGGATCAAGAAGTTAAGGATTTAAATAATTTAGATTTAAATATTTAAATATCCTAATTAAAATTTTAGATTAAAATTTATAAAAATAATAATAAGCCTTTTTCAAAGCTTCAAGATCCTACCCGTCGACATGTGAAGCATATTGGAAATGCATATTTAAGAGGACCAAAAATTTCATTTATGCCAATGTCTAAGTCTAAGTGCAATCGATTCGATTTCAGAAGGAGAAGATAAGAGTGCTAAGCACTTTGTTCGATCAGTGAATGAAGGGAATAAGTCAAAGTAGTGGTGGAAGACTTTACACATGGGTGGCTAGCCCATCTGGTCATGAGGCTAGCGCTAGAGCATTGGTGGAATTAAGATTTCGTGTTCGAATTCCATGGATGCTTTTTGTAGAGTAAGATAGTTGAAATGCGTTTTTGGTAGAGAGAAGGTATAAGATAAAGTGTGGGAAATATTCTTTCCAAGCGGGTGGCTATCCTAGCTGGACGCTAGGCTAGCACTAAGGCACTAGCAGGAAGAGAGTCACGGGTTCAAACCTTGTGATCATAATTTTGCTATGTAGAGATATAGGTTGTTCGTGTGACCATGTTTGCAAGCAGAGAAGGAGATAATTAATATTTTCAAGGTATGAGGACTTAATTTTTGTTATTATAAAATGTTAAAAGGTTATGTGGTATGGATAAATAAGGATTTGTAAAGTTTAGTTGGGTTATGATTTTTGAAGTCAAATATTGGATTTATAAGGTGTAGAAAAGGAATATTATTTTGTAATATGCTCTTTAATATGCTAAATGTTATGTTGAGGGTATTGGAGTAAATAAGGTGTAAAGGGTGATGTTATTGTTTACAAAATTTTGAAGGGAATTTGTAAGAGAACTTGTGTGAGTTAATGCATGGTCCTTGAGAACAATAAAAGAGTTATTTTCAGAATTCTTTGAGTATCTTATTGAAAATAATTAATAGGGATAAATTTGTGACATCTAACAGTTGATATTATCAAAGAGATTGACTATGATTGAGAAAGGTTTTGAGGTATACTCTTCATCAAGAAAAAAGGTATGGGCACATTCTTATTTGGTTGAGGTGTTTGATTGATTGAGGTTTTCTAAAACAAGGTGGAGTGAAAAGGATTGTTTGATGAGCATTGTTGAGTGTGGTTTTGAGATATCCAATATTGATTGATGAGGGTTTTTTTGGAATAAAGGTTGATGATATAGACCTTTTTTGATAAGAATTTTTGGAAATATTGAGTGAACCTTCATGTGCATGATTAGGGTTTGTGCAAGATCATGAGTATCATTGTTATGTGAACTTTGTTTGATAAGCATTGTTGACTAAGTTTTCCTTGAGTGTTTTGTTGAGTTGAGACAAGTTCTAGTGAGGACTTGTTGAGTAGATTGGACAAGTTCTGGTGAGAACTTGTTGAGAAAATTTGAGACAAGTATTGGTGAAGACTTGTGGATATATTAGTGATATTTTGTGGAAGCTTACAATGCATATTTGAGGTAAGTTTTTGATATGAATTGAGAGTATAGGTTATTGATTGATTTGTTCAAACATTGAGTTAAGTTTTGGGGCAGATCTAGCAGATTTGTTTTGTAATTGAGACAATATTTTTTTTAAATCTTGAGGATAAATTTGAGGATAGTGTTTGGTGCAGATTTTAGGACAAGTTTGTGCCTGATAAGGAATATATATTGAGTATATTTGTGCTAGATTGAAGGATTGTGTTTAGTACAGATTTGATATAGATCTAAAAGAAAGCTTTGGAGGTTACAGAGTATAAAGGATAATAGTCTCTAGTGGATGGACATCCATTAGCTAGGGTAGTGAATATAGGTCTTTTGAGTGAGGGTAGGATTCTTTAGTGGATATATATCCATAAGCCAGTGTAGTGGAGGCAGTAGTTATTCTATAATATCACCAATCAGAGCAGAGGAGAAGAAGTTCTCCTATGGATAGATATCGATAAACTTGATTATGGGATTGGTATCTCCTTTGTATAGAGGTCCATAAACTTTGTAATAGTGAAAGGATTCCCAAAATAATTTATTTGATAAAATTTTATAACAAATAATTTCTCCCTAGAGTAGCCCACATTGGGTGAACCACATTAAATTATGTCTCTCATGTGTTTTATGCTTTGTGTAATATTTTCTGCTTTAATATTGCTAATGTTATCATATGGGTTGAAAAGCAAAATGTTTTATCTTATATTATTCACCCCCCCTCTCTCAGTAGAAGCACATGTTCATCAATTGGTATCAGAGCGGGTCTCTTTGTGAAAAGATTAACAACTTGGAGGAATATGCATCAGAAACACACGACTTCAAAGAGTGAATAAGAGACCATGCTTGACATAAAAGAGGAATTCTTTGCTGCTCTCAGGAATCTTGAAAAGGTTAGAAATAATAACTCAAGTTTTAAATATCAAATTCAAGAGGATGAAGAAGCAAGGATATAACTTCTACATAATCTCACAGAACTCAAGATAAAGGTAGAAGAGGAAAATAAAATTGAACAGGGTATGACAGATCTATAAAGAGCTAGGGAAACTGAATGTGAAAAATTGGAAGCAAAAATTGTTTATCTAAGGAATGAAGTTGAAAATACCAAGGTACTACAAGGCATAAAGTTTGGAAAATAGAAAGAGGAGTCAAGCCTTCAAGAAGCAGAGACTTCAAATAAAGATATGGAAGTTATGTATACTATAGAAGGAAAAGACATCAGGAATGAAGAAAGAAAAGAAGAACCATGGATGGGATTTAATCAAAAAATAAGAAGCACTCAACTGCAATCTCAAAGACGTCCAAATAGGTTACATAATTTCTTCCATGACTATTGTTTTTCTTGTAAAAAATATGGTCATAGAGTTGTACATTGCACTGGTTATGTGAAAAATAATGTCAATAGAAATTTCAACTCTTTTGCACCTCTTATGAATAATGATATCATTTGTTACAAATGTAATAATTTTGGGCACAATGCTAGATGGTGCAAAATGGTATTTCTTGAGTCTAGTAAAAAGAATACAACTTCAACAACTAGAAAAGAGAAAAAGGGAAATGAAAATGCTAGATCAATGTTAGTTCAAACAACTCTTCATGCTCAAGATAAATAAGAACAATGGTTTCTTGATAGTGGTTGTTCTAGACACATGACAGAAGATAAAGATAAATTTATTGTACTCAAAGAAACTAATATAGGATCAGTAAGTTTTGGTGATAATGGATTAGCAAAAATTGGTGGAAAGAGAACTCTGATTTTAGATAACAGGAAAACAAGAACAAAAAATGTATTATATGTCAAAGGGTTAAGAAACAATATACTAAGTGTAAGCCAAATTTGTGATCAAGGTCATATGGTTACATTTCACCTAGATAGATGTGAGATAAGAAATTCAAAAAGTAGAAAAGTCATTAAAAATGGAAGTATAACTCCAAACAACCTCTATATGCTTAGTGAGATTAAAGGATAAAAGTGTTTTCTATCACAATAATATGAGATTTTGTTGTGGCATAGAAGAAAGGGTCATTTAAATTTTGACAACATAGTCAACATAAGGAGTAAACAAGTTGTTGGAGATTTACCCAAGCTAAAAATATCATAAAACATAACTTGTGCACCTTGTCAACATGGAAAAAAAACAAGAAATTTTTTGAAATCAAAGGGATATATTTCATCAGAGCCATTAAAGCTAATACATACTGATCTATGTGGTCCTACCAAAACATAGAGTATTCAAGGTAAAATTTACTTCATATTGTTCATAGATGATTACTCTAGAATGACTTGGGTAGCTTTTGTAAAAGATAAGTCATAATATTTTGATAAATTCAAGGTATTTAAAGAATGGGTTGAAAATAAAATTGGCAAAAGGATTAAGTGTTTGATATCTTACAGAGGATGAGTGTTTACCTTGAATGAATTTGTAGATTTTTATGAACAACATGGAATCAAGAGAGAATACTCAGCTGCAAGAACTAAAAAAAATGGATTAGTTGAAAGGAAAAATAGGACTATTGAGAATATGGCTAGAGATATGTTAAATAATTCCAAGATTTTAGATGGATTTTGGAGGGAATCAGTCAACACAGTAGTATATATAATTGCTAGGGCTTAAATGAAGTTAAACCATCATAAGACTCCATATGATCTTTGGAAAGGAAGACAGACCATTGTAAAGCACTTCAAGGTTTTTGGAAGCAAGTGTTACATAATATGGGAAGAGCAAAACATGGGTAAGTTTGAACCAAGATGTGATGAGGGAATATTTCTTGGTTATTCTACTAAGATTAAAGCTTATAGATGCTACAACAAAATGACACACACTATTGTAGAAAGTATAAATGTAACAGGTGATGAGAAGATAGGTTCAAGAGATCCAGTTCAACAAATTGTGTATCAAGAAGATGGAATTTATCAACAAGAGTTTCACGAGGAATCATATGAAGAAGATGAAGAAACACAAAGAATTATTCCTAAAACTCCATCTAGGTATGTACAAAAACAGAATCCAAAAGAGCTAATAATTGGGAATCTAGATGAGAGACAGACAAGGAGAAGGATAATAACACAATCTCAACAAGTAAATTTTTTCTTGTTATCTAAGATTGAGCCAAAAGACTTCAATCAGGCAAGTGAAGATAAGTTATGGATTAGGCAATGGATGAGGAATTAGATAAGATAGAGAAAAAAAAGACTTGGAAATTTTTTTCCACGACCAAAATACAAAAATGTGATTGGCACTAAATGAATATTCAGAAATAAGTTAAATGAATATGGTCAGGTGGTCATAAATAAAGCAATATAAGTGTGCAAAGGTTATGCATAGGTAGATGGAATTGACTTTGATGAGAAATTTTCTCCAGTTGCACGACTTGAAGCTATCAGAATGTTCTTATTTTTTTCAAGCTTCAAAAATTTCAAAGCATATTAGATGGATGTTAAATCAACCTTTCTAAATGGTGTTCTAGAAGAAGAGGTTTACATTGAGCAGCTAGAAGGTTTAAATTTAACTGATAAACCACACTATGTATGTATATTTAAGAAAGCACTTTATGGACTAAAGCAAGCTCCTAGATCTTGGTATTCAAGATTGGATAAGTACCTATAGGAATAGGGTTTCAAGAAAGGAATAGTGGACAATAACTTATACATAAAAATGAAAGGAATGGCTTACTAATTGTGGTTGTTTATGTTGATGATGTCAATTTTGAAGAAACCAATGATAATATATGTCAAAAATTTGCAAAGAGCATGCATAATGAATTTGATACGTCTATGCTTTGTGAGTTGTCCTTATTTCTTGGAATTCAGATTTCACAATAAATTAAAGGGATGTTTCTTTCACAAACCAAGTATATAAAATATATTCTAAAGAAATTTAAGTTAGAATATTGCAAACTAGTAAGTACTCCCATGATTACAGGATGTAAAAGTAAAGATGATGAATCTCCAGAGGCAAATCATAAACTATACATATCTATGATTGGTATCTTATTGTATGTCACAACTACAAGACCAAATATCATGCAGGTAGTAGTATTAGTGGTAATGTTTTAGGCATCACCCAAGGAAATACATGTAGAATTAGTAAAGAGGATTCTCAGGTATATAAAAGGGACTATGGAATTTGGGCTCTAGTATCCCAAAAGTGAAAGTTTCACTCTCACAACTTATATAGATGCAGATTGGGCTGGCAACATTGATGATAGAAAAAGCACAAGTGGAGGAGCATTCTTTCTTGAAAATTGTTTGGTATTTTGGAAGTAAAAAACGGGCATCAATATCCGTATCTGTAGTAGAGGTAGAGTATATTGCAACAGTTTCCAGTTGTAGACATGTATTATGGATGAAGAAAGCTCTAGAATATTTTAAGATAAAATATGATCATCCTATTCCCATATTGTGTGATAATACAAGTGCTATAAATATCTCAAAGAATCCAGTGATGCACTCTAGGACAAAGCACATTCTAATTAAATATCATTTTTTGAGAGAGCAGGTGATGGATAAACAGGTTATGTTGGAATATGTTACTACAAAGGAGCAAATTGCATATATTTTCACTAAGCCACTTTTGAAAGAGACTTTTGAGTACCTACGAGAAAATTTGGGAGTAGTTATACTACCACTCCAAAATTAACCACCTCAAGAGGAGGTGGGGGAGGGGCTAAGCTAAGAGTCTCATTCTTAACACTAAGCCCCAAAGGTGGCACTTTGCCATTGATAAAGAAGGGGGAGAGATTTGAGTAAGGGGGAGAGATTTGAGTTAGGAGGAAAGCATTCAGTCAGGAGGAGCAGAAAGAAAAAAAGATAAAGAAAATGGTAAAGGAAAATGGGTTTCCATAAATGACAAAGGGGGAGATTTGTTGGAAATTTTGAGTAGTTATGTTGTCATTGATGTCAAGTACTTGGCGAAAGGTAAATTTCATAATGGTACAAGGAATTTGGCAAAAAATAAATGGTTATAATATTTTATATTATAAGCCAAAGTGTTTGGTTTAAAAGTTGTGCTATGGGCTCAAGAAGTTAAGGATTTAAATTATTTAAATTAAATATTTAAATAATTTAAATTTAAATATTTAAATATCCTAATTAAAAGTTTAGATTAAAATTTATAAAAATAATAGTAAGCTTTTTTCAAAGCTTCAAGATCCTACCCATCAATGTGTGAAGCATATTGGAAATGCATATTTAAGAGGACCAAAAATTGCATTTATGCCAATGTCTAAGTCTAAGCATAATGGATTTGATTTCTTAAGGAGAAGTGAAAAGTGCTAAGCACTTCATTCGATCGATGAAGGAATGGAATAAGTCAAAGCAATAGTGGAAGAATTTTGCTAGCCCAGCTGGTCATGAGGCGAGCACTAGAGCATTGGTGGAAGTAAGATTTCGTGTTTGAATCCCATAGATACATTTTGCAGAGTAAGACAATTGAAATGCATTTTCTATAGAGAGAAGGTATAAGATAAAGTGTGGGTAATATTATTTCCAAGTGGGTGCCTAGCCCAACTGGTCGCTAGGCTAGCGCTCAGGTGCTAGCAGGAAGAGAGTCACGGGTTCAAACCTCGTGATCACCATTTTACTAGGTAGAGAGGATAGGATGTTCGTGTGAGCACGTTTGCAAGCGGAGAAGGAGATAATTAATATTTTCAAGGTATGAGGACTTAATTTTTGTTATTATAAAATGTTAAAAGGTTATGTGGTATGGATAAATAAGGAGTTGTAAAGTTTAGTTGGGTTATGATTTTTGAAGTCAAATATTGGATTTATAAGGTGTAGAAAAAGAATATTATTTTGTAATATGCTTTTTAATATGTTGAATGTTTTTTTTTTTTGAATTTACATGGTGGAATCGGTAGCCACCATGAATTCGAGCAGGCTTTCCAGCTTGGTCACCACAGTATCATGCGTTGTCCGTCCCGGAAGCCACCACATAGATCTTCGCGTAGTCCGCCCCTATAACCACCATGCCACAATCATTTTAAACCTTTGATGCCACTAAAAACAACAGGAAAGGGACAAACGTTCAGTCCGAAGAGGCCTAAGATTTTAACCTTGTAACTCTACCCCCCTTATGGGGTTTGCATGAACTAATTTGTCTACACCTCGGACCTTTAATATGTTGAATGTTTTTTTTTTGAAAAAATTGAAAAACTTGTATTAAAACAAAGAGCATATACAAGAGGGAGCGAAAACATCCCAACCAAGAACCAGGAAGCAAGAAGCCAAAACAAAGGGCAAGAGGGCAACACTTCCCAACTCAAAGCACAAGAAGAAAACCAGGCGCGAAATCGTGACATGTCGCGAAATCGCGACATGTCGCGATATCGCGACAGTCAAGCCAGCCGAAGCCACATCCGAGCAACCGGTCGCGAAATCGCGACAGCAAGAGCCAGCAACCCCTGACCCCCAACAATGTCGCGATATCGCGACGGATTCTCCACAAAGCAGTCATCCCTCAAAAATGTCGCGATATCGCGACGCATTTTCCTTTTGCCACCTTTACGCCAGAAGTGTCACGAAATCGCGACAAGATTGCCATTCTTCAACCAATCCTTCCAAGTGTCGCGAAATCGCGACGAATTATCCTCATGAGGCACAAGCTCCAAAATGGTCGCGAAATCGCGACGTCTTTTCCAGAAGTCATCAGTTGGCCAAAAGGGTCGCGAGATCATCGACAGCCAAAGCCAGCAACCCCTGACCACCAACAATGTCGCGATATCGCGACGGATTCTCCACAAAGCAGTCATCCCTCAAAAATGTCACGATATCGCGACGCATTTTCCTTTTGCCACCTTTACACCAGAAGTGTCACGAAATCGCGACAAGATTGCCATTCTTCAACCAATCCTCCCAAGTGTCGCGAAATCGCGACGAATTATCCTCATGAGGCACAAGCTCCAAAATGGTCGCGAAATCGCGACGTCTTTTCCAGAAGTCATCAGTTGGCCAAAAGGGTCGCGATATCGCGACAGCCAAAGCCAGCAACCCCTGACCACCAACAATGTCGCGATATCGCGACGGATTCTCCACAAAGCAGTCATCCCTCAAAAATGTCGCGATATCGCGACGCATTTTCCTTTTGCCACCTTTACGCCAGAAGTGTCACGAAATCGCGACAAGATTGCCATTCTTCAACCAATCCTCCCAAGTGTCGCGAAATCGCGACGAATTATCCTCATGAGGCACAAGCTCCAAAATGGTCGCGAAATCGCGACGTCTTTTCCAGAAGTCAGCAGTTCGCCAAAAATGTCGCGATATCGCGACAGTTCTTCTGTCTGGCGCCCAGTCATCAAAAACGTCGCGATATCGCGACGGTTTTTCCCCTTGTCTCCGAAACACAAAAACTATCGCGATATCGCGACTGTTTTCCTCCTTGTCCCCTAAGCTCAAAGCATCGCGATATCGCGACGGGAACCTTCCAAAGGCCGTGGCGACGAAACCTGTCGCGATATCGCGACAGTTTCCTGCCAAGGGCCGCGACAGCACAGCAAGTCATGAAAACGTGGCGAAAATCACCCTTAGCACAAAAATTTCTCATTGGTTCAAGAATTTTGCAAGTCCCTGTCGAATCTCAGCATCTTCCACAGGCATGTCACTGTGCAGCTGTACTCCTACCTCCTTTTCCGCACCCATCTTTGCAAGGAAATCGGCCATCGAATTTAAGTCACGACTCACATGGATAGGGATCACATCTTCTAATTCCTTCCAAAGGTCCTTGATTTGAGAGACTAAAATCTGTATCTTCCAAGCTTTCAAAGCAAAGTTCCTCAAACAATCAAGAGCGCCAACTAGAATTTGAGAATCTGTCTCAAGGATTATCTTTCTGTATCCCTGATTGACGGCCCAGATGGAAGCAATTTTGATAGCATAGGCTTCGGCTTCATTATTGGTGGCTCTTCCCAGACCCTGTAGTTCCCAGTAAAGCACAGTTCCAGCATGATCACGACACACAACACCAACTCCAGCATTGCCCGGATTGCCCTTTGCAGCTCCGTCTGTGTTAATTTTAACCCAGCCTGTTGGGGGTTTCCAACTGGCTATGTTCTTTCTAGCTTGAGCGACAGCTCTCTCTTCCTGTGGACCCAGCTCAGCCAAAATTTCCTCTTCAGCATATATGGCAACCGTCTCTGTGACTTTGCTCCAGATAACCTGCCAAATTCCATCTAGCGAGGAGAAAGTCTCTCTAAAGATTCGAGCATTTCTTTCCAGCCACACTTGCCACCAGATGAAGGAAAGACCAAGATCCCACCCCAGTCGGAGGGCTTTAGATTTAAATCTACCTTTCTTCCATCTTTGCCAGATATTGTTCCGAGTCAGAGCACCATTACTCTGGAGTTTAAAATGAGAGAACCACCGATTCCAGATCTGACCTGTGAAAGAGCACTCAAACATCAAATGATCAGCAGTCTCCTCATTCTTATGACATAAAATACACTGAGAAGGACCAATGATTCCTCTGTTTCTGAGGTTGTCAAAGGTGAGAATGCCATTGTGCATAAACTGCCAGGCAAAGAAGTTCACTTTCGGCCAGCACTTGGAATGCCAAATCTTCTTCCAATTTTGAACCGAAAATAAATGCGGGGGAGGCTCTGGGAGGATCTGATCATATCCAGCCTTCACTGTATAAACCCCAAGGTTCCCATGGCCCCAAGCTAACTCATCCTCTTCATCTCTGCCCGTGAGAAACCTAGCTGTCAAGATGTTGGTCAAAATGGTTGCTAGCTCCGGAGGGATTGTGACTGGCCACTCCTCCAACCGCTTAAACTTCTTGAATTTATACTCACCCAATTGGCTAGTGTTGAAATAATTCTCAATAGTGACCCAGCCCTGAGATTCTATGGCAGTTTTAATTGGAAGCAATTCAGGATATTCAGCAATGATGGGTGGATACTGGTCCCAAGAGTCAGTCCAGAAACGTGCCTTCTCCCCTCTTCCCACTTTCCAGAATAATTGGTCTTTAATAACTTGAGAACCCAACTTGAGAGCTTGCCAAACAAGGGATCCATTACCATCCAAAGGGAAGCGGCTTACTTCAAAGGGGTGAACTTGGCCCAAATATTTGCTGGTTAAGATTCTACTGAATAATGATGATGGCTGGGAGATCCATCTCCAATACAATTTACCTGCTAAGGCTTTGTTGTTGAGTTTAGAGCTTCTCAACCCCAGCCCTCCTTTTTCTTTGGGCTGAGTAACTTTATCCCAGCCAACCAAGGCCCATTTCCTCTCACCTTTTGCTCCTTCCCATAAGAATCTTCTGGCCAATTTGTCCAGCTCTTTCCAAATAGAAGGTGGGGCAGCCAGGATAGAGAATTTATAAATTGGCATGGCTTGAATAACTGACTGTAAGAAGGTTAATCGGCCGCCATAGCTTAACCATTTATGAGACCAATGGTTCATTCTGTCTTTGAAGCCATCCAAAAGATCTTTCCAAATGTCATTTTTCAATTTCTTGAAGTGCAAAGGAACCCCCAGGTAGACTATAGGAAGAGAAGTTCTAGTGAAGCCCAAAATCTCTATAATTCTGTCCTGTAGCCTATGGTCAAGGTTGAAAAAGACCACTTTGGATTTTCTGTCATTGATAACTTGATTGGAGGCCCTAAGGTAAACATTAAGAGATTCTCTGATTCCCCTGGCTTCCCTGAGACTGGCCACTCCAACCAGGCCAGTATCATCCACAAATTGTAAATGAGTCAGAATTTCTTCACCAACCTTAATACCAGTTATCAGGCCTTGATGTCTTCTTCTCAAGAAGAGTCTACCTAATCCTTCAGCTAGGATAAGGAATAGATAGGGAGAGCAAGGGTCCCCTTGTCGGAGACCACGAGAGGCTCCAAAAGGAGGCGAGGGAAGCCCCTTAATTAGAACAGAATAAGAAGGCATGGAAACACAGCTCATAACCCAGTCTATCCAGTCCTGGGAAAAACCAAAGGCAGCCAACATCCTTGACAGGAAGCCCCACTCCACTCTATCATAGGCCTTGGACATATCCAGTTTGATGAACATTCCTTTGTTGCCAGAGATTTGCATTGAATGAATAGCCTCCTGGGCAAGAACCACTCCATCCAAGATCTGTCTACCCTCCACAAATCCCCCTTGTTCTGAGGAGATGATGTTATGAAGGAGAGGTTTAAGACGTTCAGCTATTATCTTTGTGATAATTTTATAAATCACATTACATAAGGCAATAGGTCTGAAGTCAGAGATATGAACCCCTTCCTCCCCCTTTGGAATTAGAGTGATGAAGGTATGATTTAGAGCCTTAAGCATTCTCTTATTGGTTCTGGACTCCTCTATAACAGCCAAAACATCTTCCTCCAAGGTATCCCAAAAGGCCTGGAAAAACTCAATAGGAAAACCGTCTGGACCGGGAGATTTGCCTGTGCTCATTCCAAAGACCACACTCTTCAATTCATCTCTATCAATGGGTCTAAGGAGAGCCTGATTTTCTTCTTGAGTGATAATAGGGGGAATAACATCAAGAACTTCATTTTGAGCCCCCACATCTTGCTCCCTATTTTCTGCAAAAAGCTTGGAGAAATAATCCACTGAGTGGGAGTGCATACCAGGAAGAGTATCATAGGAGTGTCCATTCTCATCTTGTAGAACTGCCATGTTATTCATCTGTCTTCTAGCACAGGCTGATCGATGGAAAAATTTTGTATTTCTATCTCCTTCCAATAACCAAGAATTTCTAGCCCGCTGTTTCCAGTAAATTTCCTCTTGGTTATCAATGTCCTCAACAGCTTTGCGCAAGGCATCATCTTCAGTTTTAAGCTGTTCAGTAATTATTCCTTCCCTGAATTGTTTCTGCACCTCCTCCCAGCGGGCCATCAAGGGGGCTCTTTGCAGCTGGAAGTCCGACTTATTAGCGTGCCTCCACTGTTTCAATTTACTTTTGACAAAATGAAGCTGTTTGTGGAATTTAAACATTGCTGTCCCAAAAGGTGGACGACCTTCTTCCCACCATTGCGGAATTTTCTCATGAAGGTCCTCCTTTTGTAGCCAAAAATTCTCAAATCTAAACGGTTTGTGGAACTGTCCTGTCTGAGTCCCACCCTCCAGCAGGATGGGAGAATGATCGAAAACAGGGCCGTCCAAAATCTGGAATTTAACATTCCACTTAACAAATGCCTCCTCTGAGACCAGAAAGCGATCCAGCTTTACCTTCCTACAGTGAGGCTCCCTCCTCTTGTTAGTCCAAGTGAAAAAAGTTCCAGGGCCTTGGATATCCACTAAGTGAAAAGCCTGGACCTGGGCAATCAGAAGCCTGTCCCCCGGGTCCAAAACAGGGGTTCCACCTTCCTGATCCCGAGCAGATAATTTGGCATTAAAGTCTCCAGCAATGATCCAGTCAAAAACTTGTCTTGAGGACCTCATGTTGTGAACAACTTTCCATTGGAGCCTCTGGCCATTAAGGCTTTGAGCCCCATAAAAATTTGTAATTAAAACATGCTCAGCTGTGACAATATTCCTGAAGTGAGATGTGAGAACACCCCTCCAGGCTATATGTTCTAAAGCAGTCCATTCCAGGGGGTTCCAAAAAGTGACAATCCCCCCTGAGGCACCTTGGGCAGCCACATCCATATAACCAGCGCCCCTCCAAATCCTATTAACAGTTTTACTCATAAGATCTAGCGACATTTTTGTCTCCTGGATAAGCAAAAAATCTGTTTTATACTTCCCTAAGAGTCTTTGAACAACAGATTGATGGGTTCTACTGTTTAAACCCCTAACGTTCCAAGATTGTATAATCATTGAAAACCTTGGGAGCAGTAAGAATCAATTGACCTCACCGATCCTCCATTGATCAGCTTATCTCCTTGTGCTGTGAGTAATTCCTTATTGGATTTTCTTCCCGCTCCTTGAGAGTTACTATTTTTAGATCTCTTCTCCACCTGAGTGATCCCTAAAGCTGGCCTTTCTCTATTTTTATCTGCATTTCCCATGGTGACATCTTTAATAGCCGGCTGTGCTGGGGAGTGTATCACCAAAGCCCCTGGGTTCTCTGACTGCAGACTCTCAGAGGGTACAATCACCTGTTCGACTACAGGAGTGGATGAGGGAGAATCTTGAGAGTGAGTGTTATTAATCTCACCATTCCCATCCACTCCCTCCATGACTTGGTCTTCCAGATCCACTAATGACTTAAAAATTTCATACCGATTGTTTGGCTTGAGTTGCATCTGCTCCTTGCCATTTTTCTTTTTGTTTCTCCTTCGTTTCGGCTGTTCAAAGCCATCCTTCTGAACATCAGGACCTGGAGAAGTATTGGAAGGTTCATTGACAGGGGTGGGCTTCCCCTCTCTAGGGCGGCTTGGCATTCCAGTCGGAGCCTCCGCTTTTGTGCTCAAGGTGTTAGGACAGAACCTTGCCAAATGGCCATGCTTATGGCACACTCTGCACCTGAAAGGGAGGGCCTCATAGTCTAACTGTTGGATCCAGGGTACTCCTGCCAACTCAAGTTCCACCTCAGCTGATAAAGGCTGGCTAATGTCCATTTCTACACAGATTCTGGCAAAAACAGTTGTATTTCCCTCTATGGTATCTTTAGAGACTCCTATATATCTGCCCAGGGAATTACCTATTATTTCTAAAACCTGCTCCCCCCAAAACTCCATCGGGAGAGCGTACAGTCGGATCCAGACCGGGACAGCCGTGGGTTCAATGCGAGGATCGAAGCCCACTCTCCAGGGTTGAACAAATAACCCTGTTGGTCCGTGGTTTCTCTTTTTTGATTCAAATGCTCTGTTTCTATCTGCTAAAGAAGAGAAACTAATGATGAAATACCCATTGCTTATTGGCCATAAAGAGTACTCACCTTGTGGCTCCCAGTTCTGTCGAACCCAGGTATGCAAAAAATTTAGAGTAGGTCGGATGCCCATGAATTTGCAGATCAAGTCATGGTTAGCTCGGTAGACGATTGTATCCTCGACCAGCTTGGGTTCGATAACAATCTTAGGTCTGGAAGCGGATTGCGGGAGGCATCCATTAACGCGGTGAGCATTAGGGCCGTTGCCAGCATTCTTAAGTAGCGTTTGAAAAGCATTCCTCTGAGCTTCACCAGTGGAAGACGAGGGGTTCTCTTTCAACATCTCAGCATATGAACTCTTTCTCCCAGCAAGAGGGACTGGAGGAGACCCCATCGGGCCCTCCCGGAGCAACGAGCAAACCTTCAGAGTAGTTCAGAAACAAACCACCAAAGTCTCTGGTAAGATCTTTCGGGCCAGAAACCCTCGAGCATCGCCCGACGCCTGTTCAGAAGTTTTCCCGCCAAATCGCCAGAGCTCCAATACAAAGTTCTCCCGTTACAACAAAACTCAATGTTAGTATACCCTAATAACATCAATTCTTAATATGTTGAATGTTAGGTTGAGGGTATTGGAGTAAATAAGGTGTAAAGGGTGATTTTATTGTTTATAACCTTTTGAAGGGAATTTGTTAAGAGAACTTGTGTGAGTTAATGAATGGTCCTTGAGAATGATAGAGTTATTTTCAAAAAAATTTGAGCATATTATTGAATAAAATTAATAAGGATAAATTTGTGACATCTAACCATTGAAATTTTCAAATAGATTGAGTGTGATTGAGATAGATTTTGAGGTCTACTCTTCATCAAGCAAAAAGGTATGGGCACATTATTCTTTGGTTGAGGTGTTTTATTGATTGAGGTTTTCTAAAACAAGGTGGAGTGAAAAGGATTGTTTGATGAGCATTTTTGAGTGTGGTTTTGAGATATCCAATATTGATTGATGAGTTTTTTTATGGAATAAAGGTTGATGATAGAAACCTTGTTTGATAAGCATTGTTGGAAATATTGAGTGAACCTTCATGTGCATTATTAGGATTTGTGCAAGATCATGAGTAACATTGTTATGTGAACTTTGTTTGATAAGCATTATTGACTAATTTTTCCTTGAATTTTTTGTTGATTTGAGACAAGTTCTAGTGAGGAATTGTTGAGAAGATTGGACAAGTTCTAGTGAGGACTTGTTGAGCATATTTGAGACAAGTCTTGATGAATACTTGTGGACATATTAGTGTGAGATTTTTTGGAAGCTTACAATTCATATTTGAGGTAAGTATTTGAGAAGACTTGAGAGTAGAGGTTATTGATTGATTTGTTCAAATCTTGAGTTAAGGTTTATGGTAGGTCTAGCAGAGTTGATTTGTGATTGAGACAAGCTTTGTATTAAATCTTGAGGTTAGATTTGAGGATAGAGTTTGGTGCATATTTGAGGATAGGTTTGTGCCAGACCAGAGACAGAGATTGAGTAGATTTATGCTAGATCGAAGGACTATTTTTAGTATAGATTTGAGACAGAGCTAAAAGCAAGCTTCGGATGTGATAAAGTATAGAAGACAACAATATCTAGTGGATAGAGGTACATTAGCTAGGGCATTGAAGATACGTATTTTGAGTGAGAGTAGGAGTCTTCAGTGGATAGATATCCATAAGCCAGTGCAGTGAGGTAGAAGTTCTTCTAGAAGATCACCTGCTATAGCAAAGGAGAAGTTCTCTTGTGCAGATATCCATGAAATTGATTAGGGGATTGGTGTCTCCTTTGGATAGAGGTCCATAAACTTTATAATAGGGAAAGGATTCCCAAAAAAAATATTTAATAAAAGTTTATAAGGAATATTTTCACTATGGAGTAGCCCATATTGGGTGAACCACGTTAAATCATGCCTCTCATGTGTGTGATGCTTTGTGTGATGTTTACTACTTTAATATTATTGATGTTATCATATGAAAAGCAAAAAAAATTATCTTATATTGTTCACCCCACTCTCAGTATAAGCACATGTTCTTCATATCTTTCAAGAGAGGTTTGAAAGATTTATCAAAATCGTCAAATAAAATCTCCAGAGAAACTAATCCTTTTGGTATTATATTTGTTTTCGGTTGGATTACTTCTACTGGTTATCCTATTTGATATTTTAATTTTTATTCATCCTTTTCATCACAAATTATATCAGTATACTAATTTTGTAAGGTCATGAATCCTTTTATGTCCACATCATCTTGAAAGACCTGTAAGTAAACAATGTTATCTGGTAGAAAAGGCTTATAGAATAAAATGGTTGGAAAACTATGCATATATTCTGTAGTAATTTTTGGATGGTCTAGGTCTGAGGCATTTACAACTAAGAGATATGCAACATGATTTTGTTCTCTAGGAATATATGAAATATTGAAAGCTAAGAATTTTTCAATTTATTCCAATACTGTAGTTTTATATTGTTTTAACCTAGGATGCTTAGTTTGATACTTTCCTCTTATCTATTAGATGAATAATTATGCATATATTGTTATATTCAGGTAATTAATTTCCAATTATTTGTATTTCCTTAATCCTAGAAATAGAACCTCATACTCAACTACATTATTGGTGCAAGGGAATTTTAGTCTATAAGGAATACCAAGGTAGTTTCCTTTTATGTTAGTCAAATTAAATCCCGTACCTACTCCAGATTGGGATTTAGCTCTGTCAAAAGTCATGGCTCACATTTCTTGTGTTAATACTCTATCTTATTTAGAATCAACTATTCTCATAAATTATGGATCTATATTTTTGGCTTTTGGTACTTCTACCAAGAAAGGGTTATGCCATATTGAATAAACTCCCATTCCTTTCTCCTCTACTGAGTTTACTAAATTTATCATGGTTTCATCCATTTTGATTAACTCTTCAAAAAATTTATTGAAAGGTTCTCTTCATAGGGTTACATATTATTTTTTTGATATTGGGATGGTAACATAAGACCAATTCAATTGGATTGGTTCCCCTAATTGTTCTACCCAATGCCTGCTTAATAGTAGTGAGAAGAACGAATCAACATCGACTACTGCAACATCCATCACTATACCTTTCTTGGGGTGTTGGTCTAGGAAAACCAATAATCTAGTTATCACTCCAATGCAAGGTACTTGTCTACTGTCCATTACTGAAATAGGGGTAGAATCTCTTGTGCAGACTAATCCCATTTGGTCAGCTATCATTTTGGGCATGATATTATTTGAAGCCCCACTATCCATCATACAATTATGTATTAAATATCTTTCTCCTTCATCAGAATTATATCTTAATGATACATAGAAGGGTATGACTGAGGATGGTGTTCTTGTATCATGTTGATTTTATCTAGAAATATGGCAATTTGGATCTTCTTTTTGTTTGATTAATTCAAATGCTCTACATACATGTTCTCTATACTACTAAACTTTCATAAGCTCACCAAATGTAATATTAACTTCCTATTTAATGAGCTCTGACCCAACATCCAATTCTATCTTTTTTACATCTAGTGGTTTGTTGTATTATTCCTTAGATGTTTCTTCTTCTAACTCTACTAACTCAGGGATTACCTTTTTGGGGATTCTATCAATTTTCTCTTTACTAATATTTTTGTTTTTGAAGGATTATTTTCTTGTTTCACTAGTGGAAGCTTTCTCTGTTCTATCAGGGATTGCTCTGTTTCTCAAATGCAAAGTATGGGTAGCTTCTAATTCTTCCACTTCTTTAGCAGTGGGGATTAATTTCCTTTGCTTCATTTTATCATATCTTGAATCATGTGATTTTTGCAAGATTTTTATACCTTCAGCTTCTAAGATCTAAGGATGATAATTTGAAGCATACTTGTCCATATCTTATTCTAAGAGCCTTTCTCTTGACTCATCTTATAGAGATCAACAAATATTAGTCCTTATATCTTCTTATAAATCATAATTGAGATATATAATGTGTTGTTTACTTAAGTAGAAACCACATCCTTCTAGATTATGGGGGGCCTCACAAGTTGAGCAGAAATAAGGAAAACTTTATGCTATGTTAGCACATGGCATGGGGTTTGGAACACTGCTCTAATCTCTGTTAGATTATCTGTTCTTCCAATTATTGTTTTTGTTGTTCATATTTCTATTTCCTTCATCAGAGCCACTATTGTTTCCCCAGTTCTTATTGAAATGTTTCTTGAAGAGAGGGTGATTATCAGCATGTGGTCTCTCTGGTGGTGATGGCTCACCATTATTTTTGTTGTTTCCATTATTTCTTTCTATTATTGCTTACTTGTTGTTCATGATATGGAAAATTTTTGCCATATGATTAGTCACTTTCTCCATTGGATCTACTTTAGCTCTTCTTTGTAAATAAAAAGCTACTCTTTTTGGATTTTTATCAGGTTGATTTGTCTCTAGAAAATAAGGCTTCATTTTACCACTATATAGCATGTTTCTTTAAATTTCAATCGCTTTATCCATGCATTCATCAATAGTGGTGGCTTGTTCCTACATTAATTAATAATTGAATTCTCCTTGGAAATCATTTTTATAGAAAAAAATTGACTGGATGTCATTAGGCTTGAGGTTAGCAAGGATTTTATTTCTAGTTTTGGAAAATCATCTATTAAAATCACTGGTAACTTTATTTTCCTTTTTATTCATAGTGGCCAACTCGATTAATAAGAAATGTTTATTTTTCCTCTCTCCAAATTTTTGTAGGAACACAATTTCTAATTTAGCAAAATTTGCAATGTCATTTGTTGGGAGGGTGTTAAATCACTCCCTAGAATATTTTTCTAAAGTTTACAAAAATAACCTTAGGACTACATCTTCATGTTCTACCTATAAGCTATCCAAAGCATATATAAAACTTTTGATATGGTCTTCTCTAGTTACTACATTATTTCCTAATAACTTGGGTAGGCACTTGTGGGATTTGCTAGGTAAGGCATTCAAATTTATAGGTAAGGTGAATGACCTGTACCTATTGGTTCTCCATAGTTGATGTAGGTGTAATGGGATTTGGATTCATAGAAACACTGCTTATAGGAATATGGGGTTAGGTAACATTAATATAATCATTTGAATTATCTACCACAATATTACTATTAGTTGGGCAATGAGAATAATCAAATGTATCATCTACAAAAAAAATTAACCCACTATTAATAGCTATTTATGTAGCAATGATATTCTAATTTCTATTTTTTTTCATGTACTTTCTACTTGTAGGACAAGATTTACTTTCATGCATAGTACTCTTAAGAAGTGGTACTTTTTCATTATGGGTAAGTACCTCAGGGTTCTCAAACTTTAGAAATAGCTCCTTATTGTTTCTCTTGGTGTGTGCCAACAGGTTCTGCTCCTTTCTTAATCTTTGATTTCTAGGTTTGTCCATAAAGGGTCACCATCATAGGTAGTGTAGAAAGAATAGAACTTATGATCAAGATTGCTTGATATTTAACTCTCAGTCTCATAAGAGATGGTTCTCGGGGAAAATTCAAGAAAATCAAGAAAAATCAAGATTAATTCAAAAGATAATTGAAAAATCATGGGCAAAAGACATAAAATATTAAAACACAAGTTCATTATTTTAATTTACGACCAGCTGATTGAAAAAAACCTAATAAGACAAAACCATTAATTAACGTTGTTGGCATTAGTTTAACAGGTAAAAACTTAAGGAATGTCACTGGGAACCAAACTAAAAATAAAATATATGTAATTAACATACAAGTTCAATCCCTGAAAATGGCACCAAAAAACTATTGGAATAATTTCTTGTATCCATAGGATTCGATTATCAAGCTATAAGAAATAATTTGGAACCAACGAGCTATTACAGGCTCTGGTCATCCTGCCTATTTATTCTGATAAAAAATATATTGCTAAGAAAAGAAATTAGAATGGGCAAGGAAACCCCAATGATAAAATTGATATATTGCAAATTTAAACACTTCAGATTTTAGTTATACTAGTTATATTAAAATGACCAAGAAAACACAACTATTATTATGCCTTATGTAGACCGGTGCCTAGATTCATTGGATTGTTATAGCAATTTAACAACATTTATAAAATGACCAGAAAGAAGGAGGAAGAGAAGAAATTGGCTCTATTAAACTCGTTCAAATATCATAACAAATTTAACAGTTTAACCAATGAAAGAAACTTTCATAATACATTCAAATAATGTAATCCATTATGAAGCAACACACAAAACTAAAAATAAGAATTGATAAAATCAAGACCCATAATTGTATTAAATTTCAAATAATATTATATGCAGAGTTGGCAGAATGCTATTTAACTCTGTTCAAACAGTGTTAATACAATGAAGAAGTTCTATTCAAATAATGTAACAAAATTCTTATACTCTCCTTGTTCCAATTTGGTAAGCAGAGTTTTTGAACCTCTAGCTCAATAGATCTAGAAATAATCTTATCTTCTTGAGCACTATCCTATCAAACCTGCACAACAAAAGGGAAGAATGAGGAATGATAGAGAAAAAGACACAAAAGGGAATACAACAACATAATCCATAGGGCAATCATGTATACCTCTTAGAAAAATTTGCTATCTCTTAAGCTTGATGCAAGTTCTAACCACAATTGGTGTATTTATAGCTTTAGGTTATTGAATCTATTATTTTTGGCCTCATCTAGGCCTTACATTTGTCACCATTTCCTATAATCTTATTTGTGTGCTATCCAATTGTTCTGAATTACGCAAAACTATATTTTCTATCTTGCTTGCTCTTGGTTTGAAGGGAGCTCTTAGAAAATGGTATATTGGGCAATTTTGGATGTATACAATTGGTGAACCAGTATATATACATATATTTTATTATTACTATTTTTACTAGTCATTTGACTTTATCAGTTAGGATCATACTAGAATGTTGTAGTGAAATTTTGATGTAAGATAAGGGGGAACTGACATGATGGTGAAGAGAATATATGGAGTGTGGATGACAAACGAAAGGAATGGCATTGATTATAGAATGGTTATGAAGTAGGCAATAATAATGGGAGTTTATTTGTATAGTTGATGGTGGAGAGATGACACTTTGTTGGGTGAATGGTCACAATGGACAAGATAATATGACCTAAGGGAGGAGGGTAATGATAGGTAGGAGGAAATGCAAAATGGAAAGCAATAGCTAAAAGCATCTATATGATACTTGCATAACTATACTCCGTTGGAGTGACCCTCTATAACTATATTATGGTGAAGCACTGAGTGAGCAACTTTCTGTAAGTTGAACAAATTTCTTATTCTCGCCATAATTTTTACATATTCTAAATATGTAAAATAGGAATAGGTTGCACCAACAATCTCCCCCTTTGGAATTGTTGGCAACACATGTGCAATTTCCTATAACTCTTCTCCCCCTTTGACAATAATACCAAAGGGCTGCTGCAGACTCCCCCTGAGTCCATGCACAACATTCTCAGGCACACTCTATTGCATTTAGCAAAGATCAAGAACATGAGCAAACAGATAATCAAATACTGAAATGCTCCCCTTGAGAATGTGATCCCTGTATCTATTCAATTTTTGGGAAGTGTGACCACTCCCAATTTATTGTGAAGGTACTCAAAAACTTCCTTGGGCAATAGTTTTGTGAAGATATCTGCTACTTGCTCTATAGTTGGAACAAAATCCAACTTAACCTCACCTTCTACAACTTTCTCCTTCAAAAAGTGATACCTGATAGCGATGTGTTTTGTGCATGAATGCATAACTGAATTCTTGGAGATGTTAATGGCACTGGTGTTATCACACTTAACTGATATCGACTCACTGAAGCTAATACCAAGATCTTTCAAGGTTTGTTTCATCCATAAAACCTACATACAACATGTTGCTGCAATATATTCTGCCTCTGCTATCGATAGAGAAACTGACTCTTATTTTTTACTATGCCATGTGACCATTCTGTCTCCAAGATATAAAGCATCTCCACTTGTACTCTTTCTGTCATCTACACATCCTGCCCAATATACATCTGAATACAAAATAAAGGTGAAGTCTTTGCCTTTTGGATACCATAACCCATACTCCATAGTACCCTTGAGGTACCGAAGAATCCTCTTCACTGCTGTCACATGAGTATCCTTGGGACTAGCTTGAAATCATGCTACCATGCATATTGCTTGTAAAATATCTGGTCTGGTAGCTGTCAGGTATAGTAAGCTTCCAATCATAGATCTGTACATGGTTTGATCAATAGGTGGAGATTTGTCATCCTTGCTCAACTTGCAACTTGTCGTCATGGGAGTGCTAACTGGCTTACAATCCTGAATTGTGAACTTTTTTAACATCTCTTTTACATATTTAAGTTGAGAAATAAATATGCCCTTCTTACTTTGATTAACTTGCAACTCGAGGAAATACAACAGTTCTCCAATCATTGACATTTCAAATTCTTTTTGCATATTATTTTCTAAATATTTGCACGACTCATCTTTGCTACTGCCAAATATGATATCATCTACGTATACAACACGAACAATAAGACACCCATTTTGTATTTTGACATACAAATTACCTTTGTTGAGTGAGATAGTTGTCTAGCCTTGCATACCATGCTCGGGGTGCCTGTTTTAAGCCATATAATGCTTTATTCAACTTGCAGACCAATTTTGGATCATCACCAAGTTGAAAACCATTTGGTTGCTCAATATAAACCTCTTCTTCAAGTTTCCAATTCAAAAATGTTGATTTCACATTCATTTGATAAACTTTGAAATTCTTGTAGACTGCTAAAGACAAAAAAATTCTAATTGCCTCTAGTCTAGCTACTGGTGCAAAAGTTTCCTCAAAGTCGATGCCTTTAACTTGTGCATAACCCTTACATGCCAATCTTGCTTTATTTCTGACTACCTGTCCGTCTTCATTTAATTTATTTTGAAAAATCCATTTAGTCTTGATTATATTTTTATTAGCAGGTCTAGGTACTAATTCCCAAGTTTCATTTTTCTCGATCTGATCTAATTATTCATTTATTGTCTTCATCCAACTTTCATATTTGCTTGCATCAGTAACATTTTTGGGCACAATGCTGGATAATAGAGAGTAGTTACTTACCACTCTTCTTCTTGTCTGAACACCAACTTTGGGGTCTCCAATTATTTGCTCTCTACGATGATTTTTCTGCCAACTGCCTGTTTTGAATTTCTTATTTTCTTCCACTTCTGAATCACAACTTACATCATCTGAGTCAATTTTCTGTATCTTTTTCATTTCATTTTCCTCATCTCCTTCAATAACCTCTTCATAAATTGGGTAGTTCGTTTCATAGCTAATTACTCGTTCTCTACCTTCAACAAATTTAACATCAACACTATCCACAATTTTCTTTAGCCTTTTGTTGTAGCATTTGTAAGCTTTGATTTTAGATGAATAACCAAAAAAAATACCTTCATATGCTCTATCTTCAAACTTACCAAGATTATCTTCAGTTATTTTGATATAGCACTTGCTACCAAAGACTCTGAGGTATTTTGTTGTTGCCCTTTTACCGAACCATAATTCATAAGGAGTTTTGCTTTCATGTGTTCTTAGCATGTACCTATTTTGGATATACACCATAGTATGGACTGCTTCTTTCTAAAATCTATCTGCTATTCTACTTTCAGCCAACATAGTCCATGCCATTTCCTACATTGTCATGTTCTTTCTTTCTACCACTCCATTTTACTGAGGTGTCCTCGCTGCTAAGAACTATCTCCTAATACCGTAATTTTCATAGTACTCTGCAAACTCCTTTGAAATGAATTATCCTCCTCTATCTGATCTTAAAAATTTGGTCCTTTTCCCTATTTCATTCTCAACCTTGTTTTTGAAAATCTTGAACATATTAAAAGCTTCTGATTTATGCTTCAAGAAAAATATCCATGTCATTCTGGAATAGTCATCAATGTACAACATAAAATATTTGTCACCATTTATGCTTTGAGTTCTCATGGGACCACATAAATCGGTGTGTATGAGTTCCAAAGGTTTGCTTGTGTAGTATTCTTTTGTTTTGAATGTGACTCTAGTTTGTTTCCTCTTTTGGCATGAAGCACAAATGTTGTTTGCAGGTTTGCTGATGGTGGGAATATCTCTCACTATCCTTTTTGAGATGATTTTTACCAGATTATCAAAATTGATATGCCCTAGTCTCTTGTGCCACAACCATTTTTCTTCTTCATGTCCAATAAAACAAGCTCCTTTTGAATTATCTGAGAGTGTATAGGTTGCCAGATGTCCTTGATCCAGTTGCTATCAATTTTCCATAGCTTATTTTTCTGACTTCACAACCCTGCTTCATAAAACTACTTCATGAACTTTATCACAAATCTGATTTACGCTCAACAAGTTATGTTTCAAACCATCCACAAACAAGACTTCTTTTGAATTAATCTTTTCTTCACTAATTTTAACTGAACCTTTGCCAACTATCTTAGCTCCATCATTATTTTCAAATTTTACTGAACCTCCTTCATATTTCTATAACTTCTCAAATTTTTGTTTGTCACCTGTCATATGACTGGTGCATCCACTATCAAGTATCCATGGTACATACTTATTATGTGCTTTGAATGCAGTTTGTACAATTAAGGATTCCTTTTCTTCCTTCAGTTGCTCTTTTTCTTTCCACACTGTTTTGATAGTAGTTTTAGGCTCTTGTTTTGCATTTCCCTTATCAGTAGTTTGAGCATGTTTTCCGGGAAGATTTCTACTTTGTCTCATCCTATATGGTTGAAGTTTTCTTCTTTGAAACTGATTTGATGTAAATGTATTTCTACAGTTTCTTGAAATGTGCCCAAAATTATGACAGTTATAACATTCTACTGTATAATTCATCAGAGGAGAAAAAACATTTATACTAGTGAAATTCCTTGGTCTTACATTATATTTGCAGTCTGAGATTTTATGTCCATAGACATTGCATTTAAAACAAAAACCAGAGAAAGGATAATTGAACCTGGGTGATGGTCTTTGCCATGTTGCTATAGGAGCCATAGGTCTTCTTCTTCTTTGATGTGTGAAATTGGTGAATCCATCATTGTCAATTCTCCTTTCGTGCCTGGCATTAATGCTTTCTCTTGCATGAGATGTTTTTCCTTGATCAACCTGTCTCTTATCTTCATTCTTTATGGATTCTGCATTTCTAACCTTTGATCCACTTGATGATTCTCCTTCGATGAAACTTAGACCAAATTTGATGCCTATAGGTCTTTGGTCATTTATGATCTTATCCAGCTTCATAGAACTTTCTTCATGTTTGTGATAACAACTGCTTTTCTTATTCATCTCTTCTAGCTGCATTCTTAAACCAACAATATCTTCTTCTAGCTTGCTGCAATAATTTATTTTCATTATTATTTACACTTTGAGATCTTTGGAGATTTTCTTAGATTCTTCTATCTGTACTTTCAAGCTAGTTATGATTCCATTTGCATCTTCAAGTTTTCTTGAAAGTTTCTTATTCTTTTTCTTTTCTATATTCCACTCTTCAAGTACAGAGATAAACTCACCTTCTAGATCTACTTCAGCCTCAAGGTTTTCACCACAGACTTCAGAGGTCACTCCTTCTTCCTTTTCTGATTTAATTTATTCAAATGCCATGAAAAGAGCTTCATATTTTTCTTCTTCAGACTCTTCATCAGAGCTATTCTTTGATGAAATGACATTCTTGGATATGAAAATTTTCTTCTTGAAGTTGCCTTTTTTGAAATTCGTTTTCATCTTCCAGTCACTTATTTCTTGGTGCGATCCTTCATCATTTTTGTTCTTCTCTTTAAGTGGACATTTAGTCGCAAAATTCCCAATGCATCCACAGTTGAAACATTTAAATGGTAGCTTCCCTCTGTATTTTCCTTTTTCCTTTTTCAATTTTCTAACAAAGTTTGCTTCCATTTCATCTGATGTCTCTTCTTCCTCGGACTCTTATTTTGTGTTTTTATTTTTAAGGGCTTTAAAAGCCGCTTCTCTATCTGTGGGTTTATATATTCCTATCCTCATCTCATATGAAGTCAAAGAACCATACATCTCATCTATACTAAAATAATTTAGTTTTTTGGCTTCTTCTATCGCTGAGACTTTGGAATCAAACCTTTGAGGAAGAGATCTTAGTACCTTTTTTATGATGACAGAGTCTCCAATATCCTCATCGAGCCCTCTGATTGCATTAATGATTCCATTAACTCTCAACATATATACCTCAATGTTTTCATCGTCGTTCATTTTCAATGCTTCGAACTGAGCTCGATGTGTTTGTAATTTGGCCTCCTTGATCTTATCGTCTCCATGAATACTCCTCAATTTGTCCCATATCTCTTTTGCAGTATTAAAACTCATGATCTTTACTAGTTCACTGTCTACTAATCCACACATGATAGAATTCTTTGCTTTTGAGTTACTCTTAAATAGTTTCTTTTTGTCAGCCTCTTTTGGAGGAGTGATGGGTATTATGTATCCACTAACTACTGAATCTCAGATGTCATATCCCAAAGCACAAAGATATGTCTGCATCCTGATTCTCCAAAATGCGTAATTAGATCCATCAAACAATGGTGCTTTGTTTTATGAGAAACCTTCACCACCTGCCATTGTGTTAGTTCCAAGATCACCCTAGTTGATTAAGCTTGTACAGGAACCTTGCTCTGATACCAATTGTTATTCTTACAATGACACTGAGAGGGGGGGTGAATCAGTGTAGCTCTTTAATCTTGAATTTACAACTCTTAATACAGTAGTAATTAAAACTTATTACAAGATACAACAAGAATAAAAAAAGAGCATCACAAAAAACAATATTTAACGAGGTTCACCAATGTGGCTACTCCTCAAAAATGACTTCTTGGACTACCATCCAAATCCAGCCTTTACAAAGCAACAACTTTATAATCACTTTATGAGCACCCACTGGAAGGATCACAAACCCATTATTTATCTGCACCAACATAAAGGAGCACCAACCCCTAATTTACCAGCACCTACTAGAAGGAGCACCAACCCCTGATGCCAAGCTGCAACCTGGACTTGAATTATGAATCTAGAAGATTAATAGAAATATACCTTCACTTTTACAAGACCCTAACTAGTCTGCTTCACCTTTGTGATATCTGTGCACTCTGCTCTCTCTATGAAATCACTTCACAATCTGTTGCGTCACAGTCGAACGATCGTATTCTCCCTTTTGTGCACTCTGCTTCCTTTGCAAATTTTGCACTTAGCATGATTTGACATGATTTGCACTCTACGCACTATGATCGAACTTCACACACATCGACATCCTTAATTCTTCAAACAACCTTCCTTTTATAACAACATTTTCATGATCAAAACCCTAATCTTAGTCGACTGTAAACCCTAATATTAGTTGGCTATAAACCCTAATCTTAGTCGACTGCAAACCCTAATCTTAGTCGACTGTCATAGGTCTTCATCGGCTTCAACTCAACCGTGAAAAAACAACATGTCATGATATCGTGACACTTTTGCTTACTCTCTCTTTCTCCTTGCTTTGGACCGTGAAAATACATGTCGCGATATCGCGACACTTCCACCTCCTTGCTTCTCTTCTTGGCTTGTACCCACAAAAACTCAGCATGTCATGATATCATGACACTTTTTCTGCCATACTTCTTTTCTTGGCTTGTATCCATGAAACCACAACATGTCGTGATATCGCGATACTTTCACCTCCTTGCCTCTTTTCTTGGCTTGTACCCACAAAAACGTAGCATGTCATGAAATCGTGACACTTTTGCCTCCTTGCCTCTTTTCTTGGCTTGTACCAGTGAAGACACAGCATGTTGCAAAATCGTGACACTTTCACCTCCATACTCTTCCTCTTTACTTTTGTCGTGATATCGCGACACTTCTGCCTTCTTACTTTCTCTCTCCTTATTTAGTCACAAAAATGTGACATGTCGTGATATCACGACACTTTCTCTCCTTTGCTTTTTCTCTTGCCTTCGGGTCGCGAAAATGCGACATGTCATGATATTGCGACACTTTATTTCCTTTGTTCTTTATCTTGAAATATGTCATGAAATCGTAACACTTTTTCTTCCATACAATATCTCTTGCAATATGTCGCAAAATCATGATACTTTTTCTACTTGCCTTTCTCTCTTTCAACATGTCACGAAATCGAGACACTTTTTCTACTTGCCTTTCTCTCTTTCAACATGTCAAGAAATCATGAAATTTTTTCTTTCGTACTATCTCTTGCAATATGTCATGAAATCGTGACACTTTTTCTACTTGCCTTTCTCTCTTCCAACATGTCATGAAATTGTGACAATTTTGCTTGCTTGTGCTTTCTCTCCGAACATGTCATGAAATCATGATAGTTTTGCTTGCTTGTGCTTTCTCTCCGAACATGTCACAAAATCATGACAGTTTTCTTGCTTGTGCTTTCTCTTCGAACATGTCATGAAATCGTGACAATTTTGCTTACTTGCACTTTCTTTTCGAATGTGTCATGAAATCGTGACAATTTTGCTTTCTTCTCTCCAACATGTCGCGATATCATGATAGTTTTTCTTTCTTGCTCAACATGTCATGATATCGTGACAGTTTTCTTCCTTGTGATTTTCTTTTGATTTTTAGCATATGGACCACTTTGGTCTTCTTGAAAAAACACTGTACATACTCTGAGTAACCTTTGAACTTCTATCTTCTACATCTAAAAGGCTTTTGAACTTCTTGTCCACTACATCAACCGATCTATCTGACTGTGTTGACAATAATGACAATACTGCTGCTGCACCTTGCTCAACATGATGTTCAATGCTTATGAGGATGTTTTTGATGTTCGGGTGAAGTTGTTACAGGTTGTTCGTGCAAATTTGCAAAAGTTGAAAAAATCGTCAAGAAGTTGTCAAAAAATTGCAAAAGTCATCACGGGTGCAGTTGGATAGGATGGATCAGTTTGGAACATGCCAACATGTCAAGAAATAGTCCAGAACAGCGTTGGAGGTGTCAGCATAGTGTTTGGATTGATCGGTGACGTTTTTGGTATCTTGGCGGATGATTTGGCAAGTGGTTGTACAGGCCAAAAAAGGGTAGTTTTGTCAGAAGCACTACGAGCAAACCGAGAAGAATTTGATAGAAAAATTCAAACTGGAGGTGGTCGTTATCTTCAAGAACATGTGTTCCAAATTTCCACCAAAATAGAGAAACGAGGCGAATGTTACAAGCGTTGCAAGACTGTCACAAAAATGCTCTTTTTGGAAAAAGTGTGTCAAGCAGTTTTTGTGGAGGTGGTACAGGTGAACCGTAAGGATTTATATAGCGATATTTAGACTGGATGTATTCAGCATTGCAGATATTCTACGTTTCAAATTTTAGAGAAAATAGAGTTACGAGGTGAGAGTTATGATTGTTGCAAAAATGGTACAGGTCACTTTTATGTCAATTTGTTCCACTTGTGCAAAATCCTTCAGTTGGCCGTTTCGACCTTGCAGAGTCGCCAGAGTTTCGGTTTCAGTGTTGTTACACCTTCAAGGCATCAAATAGAGCATCTTTCATTTTTGGTTTGAGGTGTCACGTGGCTCCGAAGTAAGAGAACGAGTAAGGTGTCAATTCTTTGCATGTGACGTGTTTGACGAAATGCCTTCTCAAAATAAAAAAAAGAAGTTATATTGTTTTAAGAAGCTTCATTAAAGAAAATATTTTTAAAATTGAAAAGGGAAAAAGAATGCAAGTGTGTGCTTTTTAAGTGACAAGGGATTTTATTGAAAAGTGGGGACTTTATTTTGTGAAGAGAGAAGTGTGTGTGGAGAAAAATAAAGAGTGAAAATCCATGATTTTTGGAGAGTGGTGAAAAATGTCACTTCAGTATTTTGGGCATAAATTTCTCATATGATATCCATTTTGGCTAAAATTTTTAGAGGAGTTCATAGACAAAGTGTTGCATAATACCTAGAAAGCGTTTAGCAATTGGCAGAATGAGCTAAGAGAACAATCAATTTTTTTGTGAGAAGAGAAGATTCAAATTCTGAGTAATGTAGAGAGAGGGATGTTATACTGGGTGAAATAGAAAGTTTTAGATTTTGAGCTTACAGACCATAGAGGGTTCTGGTTTCAGTGAAGACATTCATATATGTCATTTTATTATCAATATCAAAATCAAGTGGGTGCTTGGTAGAGGGGTTGGTGCTCCTTTCTGTTGGTGCAGATAAATCAGGGGTTGGTGCTCCTTTTTGTTGGTGCAGATAAATCAAGGGTTGGTGCTCCTTCTAGTGGGTGCTGGTAAATTGATTGTAAATTTGGTGCTTTGCAAAGGCTGGATTTGGATGGGAGTCCAAACAGTCATTTTTGGGGATGTAGCCAAATCGGTGAACCTCGGTACATCTTGTGTTGTGTGATGTTCTCTTGTTATACTTGCTTTATTTGGTTTTATGTTTTCATTATTTTGGCTTTGAGTGTTGAAGATTTAAGTTTTAAAGAGCTACACTGATTCACCCCCCTCTTAGTGTCATTGTGAGACTAACAATTGGTATCAGAGCGAGGTTCCTGAATAGGCTTAACCGGCTAGGGTGATCTTGGAAGTGACACAATGGCAGGTGGTGAAGGCTTCTCATCAAACAAAGCACCATTGTTTGATGGAACTAATTACACATTTTGGAGACTCAGGATGCAGACATATCTTTGTGCTTTGGGATACGACATTTGGGATTCAGTAGATAGTGGATACACAATACCCACCACTTCTCCAACCGATGTTGCCGATAAGAAACTATTTGAGAATGACTCAAAAGCAAAGAATGCTATCATGTGTGGATTAGTGGACAATGAACTGGTAAAGATTATGGGTTGTAAAATGGCAAAGGAAATATGGGACAAACTGAAGAGCATTCATGAAGGAGACGTTAAGATCAAGGAGGCCAAGTTACAAACACATCGAGCTCAGTTCGAAGTATTAAATATGAATGATGATGAGAATATAGAGGCATATATGCTGAGAGTTAATGAAGTCATTAATGCGATTAGAGGACTCGACGAGGAAATCAAAGATTCTGTCATCGTGAAAAAGGTATTAAGATCCCTTCCCCAAAGATTTGATTCTAAAGTTTCAGCTATAGAAGAAGCTAAAGATCTAAATTCTTTTAGTATGGATGAGATGCATGGTTCTTTGACTGCATATGAGATGAGAATAGGAAAATCTAAACCCACAGATAGAGAAGCTACTTTTAAAGCCCATAAAAATATGAAAGCAAAACAAGAATCCGAGGAAGAAGAGACATCAGATGAAATGGAAGCAAACTTTGTTCGAAAACTAAAAAGGGAAAAAGGAAAATACAGAGGAAAGTTACCGTTTAAATGTTTCAACTATGGAGGCATTGGGCATTTTGCAGCTAAATGTCCACTTAATGAGAAGAACAGAAGTGATGAAGGATCGCACGAAGAAAGAAGTGACTGAAGAAAAAAAAACAAATTTCAGAAAAGGCAACTTCAAGAAGAAAAGTTTCATCTCCAAGAATGTCAGTTCATCAGAAGATAGCTCCAGTGAGGATTCTGAAAAGGAAATAGGTGAAGCTCTTTTCATGGCACTCAAAGAAGAAAAACCAGAAAAAGAACAGGAATGTGATGAAGAAGAAATTGATGCATAAGTGAATTTGGAAGAGGAACTAATTGCAGCTCTAGATGAATTGAAGATAGAAAGAAAAAAGAATAAGAAAATTTCAAGAAAGCTTGAGGATGCAAATGAAATCATAACAAATTTGAAAGTACAGATAGAAGAATCCAAGAAAATCTTCGAAGATCTCGAAGTGCAAATAACCATGAAAATAGATTATTGCAGCAAGCTAGAAGAAGAGATTGTTGGTTTAAGAATGCAGCTAGAAGAGATGAATCAGAAAATTAGTTGTTATCACAAACGTGAAGAAAGTTCTATGAAGTTGGATAAGATCATAAATAACCAAAAGACTACAGGCATCAAATTTGGTTTGGGTTTTGATGAAGGAGAATCATCAAATGGATCAAAGGCCATAAATGAAGAATCCACAAAGAATGAAGAGAAGAAACAAGTTGATCAAGCAAAAATGAATCATGCAAAGGAAAGCAATAATGCAAGGCACGAAAGGAGAATTGACAATGATGGCTTCACCAATGTCACACATCAAAGAAGAAGAAGATTTATGGCTCCTACGACAACATGGCAAAGACCACCACCCAGGTTCAATCATCTCTTTTCTGGTTACTATTTTAAATGCAATGGTTATGGACATAAGATCTCAGATTGCAAGTATAATGTAGGACCAAGGAATTTTACCAATAGAAATGCTTTTTCACCTTTGATGGATTATGCAGTAGAATGTTATAACTATCATAATTTTGGGCATATTGCAAGAAATTGTCGAAGTACATTTGCATCAAATCAATTTCAGGGAAGAAAATTTCAGCCAAATGGAATAAGACAAAATAGAAAATTTCTCGAAAAACATGCACAAGCTACTGAAAAAGAAAATCCAAAACAAGAGCCCAAAATTGTAATCAAACCTGAGTGGAAAGAAAAAGAGTGACCTAAGGAAGAAAAGGAATCCTTGATCGTACAGACGACATTTAAAGCGCAGAATAAATCCGCACCATGGATACTTGATAGTGGATGCTCCAGTCATATGACAGGTGACAAACAAAAATTTGAGAAGTTGCAGCAATATGAAGGTGGTTCAGTAAAGTTTGGAAACAATGATGGAGCTAAGATAGTTGGCAGAGGTTCAGTTAAGATTAGTGATGAAAAAATCAGGTCAAAAGAAGTCTTGTTTGTGGTTGGTCTGAAGCATAACTTGTTGAGCGTAAGTCAGATTTGTGATAGAGGTCATGAAGTGATCTTTAAGAAGCAAGGTTGTGAAGTCAGAAAGGCAAACAATGGGAAGTTGATAGCAACTGGATCAAGGACATCTGGCAACCTGTACACTCTCTCAGAGACTTCAGAAGGAGCTTGCTTGATTGGATAGGAAGAAGAGAATTGGTTGTGGCACAAGAGGCTCGGTCATATCAGTTTTGACAATCTAGTAAAAATCAGCTCAAAGAAAGTAGTGAGAGATATTCCCACCATTGGCAAACCATCAAATAGCATTTGTGCTTCATGTCAAAAGGGGAAGCAAACTAGAGTCTCATTTAAAACAAAAGAGTACTACACAAGCAAACCTTTGGAACTAGTACATACTGATTTATGTGGACCCATGAGAATGCAAAGCATAAACGGTGACAAATATTTCATGTTGTGTATAGATGACTATTCCAGGATGACATGGGTACTATTTTTGAAGCATAAATCAGAAGCTTTTGAGATGTTCAAGGTTTTCAAAAACCAAGTTGAGAATCAAATAGGAAAAATGATTAAATGTTTAAGGTCATACAGAGGAGGAGAGTTCATTTCAGAGGATTTCATAGAGTATTGTGAAAAATATGGCATTAGGAGACAGTTTTTAGTAGCCAGGACACCTCAGTAGAATGGTGTGGTAGAAAGAAAGAATATGATAGTGTAGGAAATGGCACGGACTATGTTGATTGAGAGCAAAGTAGTAGATAGATTTTGGAAAGAGGTAGTCCATACTGCGGTATACATCCAAAATAGGTGCATGTTGAGGATGCATGAAAGCAAAACTCCTTATGAGTTGTGGTTCGGTAAAAAGGCAACAACAAGATACTTTAAAGTTTTTGGCAGCAAGTGTTACATCAAAAGAACTGAAGAAAACCTTGGTAAGTTTGAAGATAGAGCGGATGAAGGTATTTTTCTTGGCTATTCATCAAAAAGCAAAGCTTACAAATGCTACAACAAGAGGCTAAGGAAAATTGTGGATAGTGTCGATGTTAAAGTTGATGAAGGAAGGGAACGAGTAATTAGCTATGAAGAGAACTACCCAATTTATGAAGAGGTCATTGAAGGAGATGAGGAAAAGGAAATGAAAAAGAAACCAAAAATTGACTCAGAGGATTCAAACAATGATTCAGAAGTGGAAGAAAACAAGAAATTCAAAATAGGCAGCTAGTAGAAAGATCATCCTAGAGAGCAAATAATTGGAGACCCCATAGTTGGTGTTCAGACAAGAAGAAGATTAGTAAGTAACTACTCTTTATTATCCAACATTGAGCCCAAAAATGTTGTTGACGCAAGCAAATATGAAAGTTGGGTAAAGGCAATAAATGAAGAATTAGATCAGATCGAGAAAAACAAGACTTGGGAGTTAGTACCAAGACCCACAAATAAAAATGTAATCGGTACTAAATGGGTCTTTCGAAACAAATTGAATGAAGATGGATAGGTAGTCAGGAACAAAGCAAGATTGGTATGCAAAGGCTATGCACAAGTTGAAGGTATTGACTTTGAGGAAACCTTTGCACCTGTGGCCAGACTAGAGGCAATTAGAATGTTTCTGGCTTTAGCAGTTTACAAGAATTTCAAAGTTTATCAAATGGATGTGAAATCAACATTTTTGAATGGGAAACTTGAAGAAGAGGTTTATATTGAGCAGCCAGATGGTTTCCAGCTTGGTGATGATCCCAACTTGGTTTGCAAGTTGAAGAAAGTGTTATATGGCTTAAAACAGGCACCCCGAGCATGGTATGCAAGGCTAGACAATTATCTTACTCAGCAAGGGTTCAAGAAAGGTATGGTGGATAGTAATTTGTATGTCAAAATAGAAAATGGTCATCATATTGTTCTTGTTGTATACGTAGATGATATCATATTTGGCAGCAACAAAGATGAGTTGTGTAAAGATTTAGCAAATAAGATGCAAAAAGAATTTGAAATGTCAATGATTGGTGAACTTTCGTATTTCCTCGGATTGCAAGTTAATCAAAAGGAGAAGGGCATATTTATTTCTCAAATTAAATATGTGAAAGAGATGCTAAAAAAGTTCACAATGGAGGATTGTAAGCCAGTTAGCACTCCCATGATGATAGGTTGCAAGTTGAGCAAGGATGAAAAATCTCCACATGTTGATCAAACTATGTATAGATCTATGATTGGGAGCTTACTGTACTTGACAGCTACTAGACCAGATATTTTGTAGGCAGTATGCATGGTAGCATGATTTTAGGCTAGTCCCAAGGAGACTCATGTGACAAGAAGTGAAGAGGATTCTTCGGTACCTCAAGGGTACTATGGAGTATGGGTTATGGTATCCGAAAGGTAAGGACTTCACCCTTATTGCGTATTCAGATGCAGATTGGGTAGGATGTGTAGATGATAGGAAGAGTACCAGTGGAGGTGCATTCTATCTTGGAGACAGGTTGGTCGCGTGGCACAGTAAGAAACATGAGTCAGTCTCCTTATCCACAACAGAGGCAGAATACATTGCAGCGACAACGTGTTGTACGTAGGTGTTATGGATGAAACAAACTCTGAAGGATCTTGGCATTAATTTTAGTGAGCCAATTTTAGTTAAGTGTGATAACACCAGTGCCATTAACATCTCAAAGAATCTGGTTATGCATTCTCGCACAAAACATATTGCTATCCGATATCATTTTTTGAAGGAGAAAGTTGCGAAAGGTGAGGTTAAGTTGGATTTTGTTCCAAAAATAGAGCAAGTAGCAGATATCTTCACCAAACCATTGCCCAAGGAAGTCTTTGAGTACCTTCGCAAGAAATTGGGAGTGGTCACACTTCCCAAGAATTGACTAGCTATTGGGGCCACATTCTCAGGGGGAGCATTTGTGTATTTGTTTATCTTTTTGCTCATGTTTGTGATTTTTGCTAAGTGTAATAATTTTTGCTTGAGAATGTTGTGCATGGACTCAGGGGGAGTTTGTAGTAGCCCTTTGGTCTTGTTTTCAAAGGGGGAGAAGAGTTATAGGAAATTGTGCGTGTGTTGCCAACAATTCCAAAGGGGGAGATTGTTGAGCAAGGTGCAGCGATAGTATTGTCATTGTTGTCAACACACTCATATGGATAGGTTGATGTAGTGGACAGTTGTTCAGAGGTTTTTTAGAGTATGTACAGTGATGTTCAATGCTTATGAGGATGTTTTTGATGTTCGGGTGAAGTTGTTACAGGTTGTTCATGCAAATTTGCAAAAGTTGAAAAAATTGTCAAGAAGTTGTCAAAAAATTGCAAAAGTCATCACGGGTGTAGTTGGATAGGATGGATCAGTTTGGAACATGCCAACATGTTATGAAATAGTCTATAATAGTGTTGGAGGTGTCAGCATAGTGTTTGGATTGATCGGTGACGTTTTTGGTATCTTGGCGGATGATTTGGCAAGTGGTTGTACAGGCCAAAAAGGGTAGTTTTGTCAGAAGCACTACGAGCAAACCGAGAAGAATTTGATAGCAAAATTTGAACTGGAGGTGGTCGTTATCTTCAAGAACATGTGTTCCAAATTTCCACCAAAATAGAGAAACGAGGCGAATGTTACAAGCGTTGCAAGACTGTCACAAAAATGCTCTTTTTGGAAAAAGTGTGTCAACAGTAGTTTTCATGGAGGTGGTACAGGTGAACCGTAAGGATTTATGTAGTGATATTTATACTGGATGTATTCAGCATTGCAGATATTCTACGTTTCAAATTTTAGAGAAAACAGAGTTACGAGGTGAGAGTTATGATTGTTGCAAAAATGGTACAGGTCACTTTTATGTCAATTTGTTCCACTTGTGCAAAATCCTTCAGTTGGCCGTTTCGACCTTGCAGAGTCGCTATAGTTTCGGTTTCAGTGTTGTTACACCTTCAAGGCATCAAATAGAGCATATTTCATTTTTGGTTTGAGGTGTCACGTGGCTCCGAAGTAAGAGAACGAGTAAGGTGTCAATTCTTTGCATGTGACGTGTTTGACGAAATGCCTTCTCAAAATAAAAAAAGGAAGTTATATTGTTTTAAGAAGCTTCATTAAAGAAAATATTTTTAAAATTGAAAAGGGAAAAATAATGCAAGTGTGTGCTTTTTAAGTGACAAGGGATTTTATTGAAAAGTGGGGACTTTATTTTGTGAAGAGAGAAGTGTGTGTGGAGAAAAATAAAGAGTGAAAATCCGTGATTTTTGGAGAGTGGTGAAAAATGTCACTTCAGTATTTTGGGCATAAATTTCTCATATGATATCCATTTTGGCTGAAATTTTGAGAGGAGTTCATAGACAAAGTGTTGCACAATACCTATAAAGCGTTTAGCAATTGGCAGAATGAGCTAAGAGAACAATCATTTTTTTTTGTGAGAAGAGAAGATTCAAATTCTGAGTAATGCAGAGAGAGGGATGTTATACTGGGTGAAATAGAAAGTTTTAGATTTTGAGCTTACAGACCATAGAGGGTTCTGGTTTTAGTGAAGACATTCATATATGTCATTTTATTATCAATATCAAAATCAAGTGGGTGCTTGGTAGAGGGGTTGGTGCTCCTTTCTGTTGGTGCAGATAAATCAGGGGTTGGTGCTCCTTCTAGTGGGTGTTGGTAAATTGATTGTAAATTTGGTGCTTTGCAAAGGCTAGATTTGGATGGGAGTCCAAATAGTCATTTTTGAGGATGTAGCCAAATCGGTGAACCTCGGTACATCTTGTGTTGTGTGATGTTCTCTTGTTATACTTGCTTTATTTGGTTTTATGTTTTCATTGTTTTGGCTTTGAGTGTTGAAGATTTAAGTTTTAAAGAGCTACACTGATTCACCCCCCTCTCAGTGTCATTGTGAGACTAACAATTGGTATCAGAGCGAGGTTCCTGAATAGGCTTAACCGGCTAGGGTGATCTTGGAAGTGACACAATGGCAGGTGGTGAAGGCTTCTCATCAAACAAAGCACCATTGTTTGATGGAACTAATTACGCATTTTGGAGACTCAGGATGCAGACATATCTTTGTGCTTTGGGATACGACATTTGGGATTCAGTAGATAGTGGATACACAATACCCACCACTTCTCCAACCGATGTTGCTAGTAAGAAACTATTTGAGAATGACTCAAAAGCAAAGAATGCTATCATGTGTGGATTAGTGGACAACGAACTGGTAAAGATTATGGGTTGTAAAATGACAAAGGAAATATGGGACAAACTGAAGAGCATTCATGAAGGAGACGTTAAGATCAAGGAGGCCAAGTTACAAACACATCGAGCTCAGTTCAAAGTATTAAATATGAATGACGATGAGAATATAGAGGCATATATGCTGAGAGTTAATGAAGTCATTAATGCGATTAGAGGACTCGACGAGGAAATCAAAGATTCTATCATCATGAAAAAGGTATTAAGATCCCTTCCCCAAAGATTTGATTCTAAAGTTTCAGCTATAGAAGAAGCTAAAGATCTAAATTCTTTTAGTATGGATGAGATGCATGGTTCTTTGACTGCATATGAGATGAGAATAGGAAAATCTAAACCCACAGACTAGAGAAGCTGCTTTTAAAGCCCATAAAAATATGAAAGCAAAACAAGAATCCGAGGAAGAAGAGACATCAGATGAAATGGAAGCAAACTTTGTTCAAAAACTAAAAAGGGGAAAAGGAAAATACAGAGGAAAGTTACCATTTAAATGTTTCAACTATGGAGGCATTGGGCATTTTGCAGCTAAATGTCCACTTAATGAGAAGAACATAAGTGATGAAGGATCGCACGAAGAAAGAAGTGACTGGAAGAAAAAAACAAATTTTAGAAAAGGCAACTTCAAGAAGAAAAGTTTCATCTCCAAGAATGTCAGTTCATCAAAAGATAGCTCCAGTGAGGATTCTGAAAAGGAAATAGGTGAAGCTCTTTTCATGGCACTCAAAGAAGAAAAACCAAAAAAATAATAGGAATGTGATGAAGAAGAAATTGATGCAGAAGTGAATTTGGAAGAGGAACTAATTGCAGCTCTAGATGAATTGAAGATAGAAAGAAAAAAGAATAAGAAAATTTCAAGAAAGCTTGAGGATGCAAATGAAATCATAACAAATTTGAAAGTACAGATAGAAGAATCCAAGAAAATCTTCGAAGATCTCGAAGTGCAAATAACCATGAAAATAGATTATTGCAGCAAGCTAGAAGAAGAGATTGTTGGTTTAAGAATGCAGCTAGAAGAGATGAATCAGAAAATTAGTTGTTATCACAAACGTGAAGAAAGTTCTATGAAGCTGGATAAGATCATAAATAACCAAAAGACTACAGGCATCAAATTTGGTTTGGGTTTTGATGAAGGAGAATCGTCAAATGGATCAAAGGCCATAAATGAAGAATCCACAAAGAATGAAGAGAAGAAACAGGTTGATCAAGCAAAAATGAATCATGCAAAGGAAAGCAATAATGCAAGGCACGAAAGGAGAATTGACAATGATGGCTTCACCAATGTCACACATCAAAGAAGAAGAAGATTTATGGCTCCTACGACAACATGGCAAAGACCACCACCCAGGTTCAATCATCTCTTTTCTGGTTACTATTTTAAATGCAATGGTTATGGACATAAGATCTCAGATTGCAAGTATAATGTAGGACCAAGGAATTTTACCAATAGAAATGCTTTTTCACCTTTGATGGATTATGCAGTAGAATGTTATAACTGTCATAATTTTGGGCATATTGCAAGAAATTGTCGAAGTACATTTGCATCAAATCAATTTTAGGGAAGAAAATTTCAGCCAAATGGAATAAGACAAAATAGAAAATTTCTCGAAAAACATGCACAAGCTACTGAAAAAGAAAAGCCAAAACAAGAGCCCAAAATTGTAATCAAACCTGAGTGGAAAGAAAAAGAGTGACCTAAGGAAGAAAAGGAATCCTTGATCGTACATACGACATTTAAAGCGTAGAATAAATCCGCACCATGGATACTTGATAGTGGATGCTCCAGTCATATGACAGGTGACAAACAAAAATTTGAGAAGTTGCAGCAATATGAAGGTGGTTCAGTAAAGTTTGGAAACAATGATGGAGCTAAGATAGTTGGTAGAGGTTCAGTTAAGATTAGTGATGGAAAAATCAGGTCAAAAGAAGTCTTGTTTGTGGTTGGTCTGAAGCATAACTTGTTGAGCGTAAGTCAGATTTGTGATAGAGGTCATGAAGTGATCTTTAAGAAGCAAGGTTGTGAAGTCAGAAAGGCAAACAATGGGAAGTTGATAGCAACTGGATCAAGGACATCTGGCAACCTGTACACTCTCTCAGAGACTTCAGAAGGAGCTTGCTTGATTGGACAGGAAGAAGAGAATTGGTTGTGGCACAAGAGGCTCGGTCATATCAGTTTTGACAATCTAGTAAAAATCAGCTCAAAGAAAGCAGTGAGAGATATTCCCACCATTGGCAAACCATCAAATAGCATTTGTGCTTCATGTCAAAAGGGGAAGCAAACTAGAGTCTCATTTAAAACAAAAGAGTACTACACAAGCAAACCTTTGGAACTAGTACATACTGATTTATGTGGACCCATGAGAATGCAAAGCATAAACGGTGACAAATATTTCATGTTGTGTATAGATGACTATTCTAGGATGACATGGGTACTATTTTTGAAGCATAAATCAGAAGCTTTTGAGATGTTCAAGGTTTTCAAAAACCAAGTTGAGAATCAAATAGGAAAAATGATTAAATGTTTAAGGTCATACAGAGGAGGAGAGTTCATTTCAGAGGATTTCATAGAGTATTGTGAAAAATATGGCATTAGGAGACAATTTTTAGCAGCTAAGACACCTCAATAGAATGGTGTGGTAGAAAGAAAGAATAGGATAGTGCAGGAAATGGCATGGACTATGTTGACTGAGAGCAAAGTAGTAGATAAATTTTGGAAAGAGGTAGTCCATACTACGGTATACATCCAAAATAGGTGCATGTTGAGGATGCATGAAAGCAAAACTCCTTATGAGTTGTGGTTCGGTAAAAAGGCAACAACAAGATACTTTAAAGTTTTTGGCAGCAAGTGTTACATCAAAAGAACTAAAGAAAACCTTGGTAAGTTTGAAGATAGAGTGGATGAAGGTATTTTTCTTGGCTATTCATCAAAAAGCAAAGCTTACAAATGCTACAACAAGAGGCTAAGGAAAATTGTGGATAGTGTCGATGTTAAAGTTGATGAAGGAAGGGAACGAGTAATTAGCTATGAAGAGAACTACCCAATTTATGAAGAGGTCATTGAAGGAGATGAGGAAAAGGAAATGGAAAAGAAACCAAAAATTGACTCAGAGGATTCAAACAGTGATTCAAAAGTGGAAGAAAACAAGAAATTCAAAATAGACAGCTGGTAGAAAGATCATCCTAGAGAGCAAATAATTGGAGACCCCATAGTTGGTGTTCAGACAAGAAGAAGATTAGTAAGTAACTACTCTTTATTATCCAGCATTGAGCCCAAAAATGTTGTTGATGCAAGCAAATATGAAAGTTGGGTAAAGGCAATAAATGAAGAATTAGATCAGATCGAGAAAAACAAGACTTGGGAGTTAGTACCAAGACCCGCAAATAAAAATGTAATCAGTACTAAATGGGTCTTTCAAAACAAATTGAATGAAGATGGATAGGTAGTCAAGAACAAAGCAATATTGGTATGCAAAGGCTATGCACAAGTTGAAGGTATTGACTTTGAGGAAACCTTTGCACCTGTGGCCATACTAGAGGCAATTAGAATGTTTCTGGCTTTAGCAGTTTACAAGAATTTCAAAGTTTATCAAATGGATGTGAAATCAACATTTTTGAATGGGAAACTTGAAGAAGAGGTTTATATTGAGCAGCCATATGGTTTCCAGCTTGGTGATGATCCCAACTTGGTTTGCAAGTTGAAGAAAGCGTTATATGGCTTAAAACAGGCACCTCGAGCATGGTATGCAAGGCTAGACAATTATCTTACTCAGCAAGGGTTCAAGAAAGGTATGGTGGATAGTAATTTGTATGTCAAAATAGAAAATGGTCATCATATTGTTCTTGTTGTATACGTAGATGATATCATATTTGGCAGCAACAAAGATGAGTTGTGTAAAGATTTAGCAAATAAGATGTAGAAAGAATTTGAAATGTCAATGATTGGTGAACTTTCGTATTTCCTCGGATTGCAAGTTAATCAAAAGGAGAAGGGCATATTTATTTCTCAAATTAAATATGTGAAAGAGATGCTGAAAAAGTTCACAATGGAGGATTGTAAGCCAGTTAGCACTCCCATGACGACGAGTTGCAAGTTGAGCAAGGATGACAAATCTCCACATGTTGATCAAACTATGTATAGATCTATGATTGGGAGCTTACTGTACTTGATAGCTACCAGACTAGATATTTTGTAGGCAGTATGCATGGTAGCATGATTTCAGGCTAGTCCCAAGGAGACTCATGTGACAATAGTGAAGAGGATTCTTCGGTACCTCAAGGGTACTATGGAGTATGGGTTATGGTATCCGAAAGGTAAGGACTTCACCCTTATTGCGTATTCAGATGCAGATTGGGCAGGATGTGTAGATGATAGGAAGAGTACCAGTGGAGGTGCATTCTATCTTGGAGACAGGTTGGTCGCGTGGCACAGTAAGAAACAGGAGTCAGTCTCCTTATCCACAGTAGAGGCAGAATACATTGCAGCGACAACGTGTTGTACGTAGGTGTTATGGATGAAACAAACTCTGAAGGATCTTGGCATTAATTTTAGTGAGCCAATTTTAGTTAAGTGTGATAACACCAGTGCCATTAACATCTCAAAGAATCTGGTTATGCATTCTCGCACAAAACATATTGCTATCCGGTATCATTTTTTGAAGGAGAAAGTTGCGAAAGGTGAGGTTAAGTTGGATTTTGTTCCAACAATAGAGCAAGTAGTAGATATCTTCACCAAACCATTGCCCAAGGAAGTCTTTGAGTACCTTCACAAGAAATTGGGAGTGGTCACACTTCCCAAGAATTGACTAGCTATTGGGGCCACATTCTCAGGGGGAGCATTTGTGTATTTGTTTATCTTTTTGCTCATGTTTGTGATTTTTGCTAAGTGTAATAATTTTTGCCTGAGAATGTTGTGCATGGACTCAGGGGGAGTTTGTAGTAGCCCTTTGGTCTTGTTGTCAAAGGGGAGAAGAGTTATAGGAAATTGTGCGTGTGTTGCCAACAATTCCAAAGGGGGAGATTGTTGAGCAAGGTGCAACGATAGTATTGTCATTGTTGTCAACACACTCAGATGGATAGGTTGATGTAGTGGATAGTTTTTTGAAGGTTTTTTGGAGTATGTACAGTGATTTTCAATGCTTATGAGGATGTTTTTGATGTTCGGGTGAAGTTGTTATAGGTTGTTCATGCAAATTTGCAAAAGTTGAAAAAATTGTCAAGAAGTTGTCAAAAAATTGCAAAAGTCATCATGGGTATAGTTGGATAGGATGGATCAGTTTGGAACATGCCAGCATGTCAGTAAATAGTCTAGAATAGTGTTGGAGGTGTCAGCATAGTGTTTGGATTGATCGGTGACGTTTTCGGTATCTTGGCGGATGATTTGGCAAGTGGTTGTACAAGCCAAAAAAGGGCAGTTTTGTCAGAAGCACTGTGAGAAAACCAAGAAGAATTTGATAGCAAAATTTGAACTGGAGGTGTTCGTTATCTTCAAGAACATGTGTTCCAAATTTCCACCAAAACGGAGAAACGAGGCGAATGTTACAAGCGTTGCAAGACTGTCACAAAAATGCTCTTTTTGGAAAAAGTGTGTCAGCAATAGTTTTCGTGGAGGTGGTACAGGTGAACCGTAAGGATTTATGTAGTGATATTCAGACTGGATGTATTCAGCATTGCATATATTCTACGTTTCAAATTTTAGAGAAAATAGAGTTACGAGGTGAGAGTTATGATTGTTGCAAAAATGGTACAGGTCACTTTTATGTCAATTTGTTCCACTTGTGCAAAATCCTTCAGTTGGCCGTTTCGACCTTGCAGAGTCGCTAGAGTTTCGGTTTCAGTGTTGTTACACCTTCAAGGCATCAAATAGAGCATATTTCATTTTTTGTTTGAGGTGTCACGTGGCTCCGAAGTAAGAGAACGAGTAAGGTGTCAATTCTTTGCATGTGACGTGTTTGACGAAATGCCTTCTCAAAATAAAAAAAGGAAGTTATATTGTTTTAAGAAGCTTCATTAAAGAAAATATTTTTAAAATTGGAAAGGGAAAAAATAATGCAAGTGTGTGCTTTTTAAGTGACAAGGGATTTTATTGAAAAGTGGGGACTTTATTTTGTGAAGAGAGAAGTGTGTGTGGAGAAAAATAAAGAGTGAAAATCCATGATTTTTGGAGAGTGGTGAAAAATGTCACTTCAGTATTTTGGGCATAACTTTCTCATATGATATCCATTTTGGCTGAAATTTTGAGAGGAGTTCACAGACAAAGTGTTGCACAATACCTAAAAAGCGTTTAGCAATTGGCAGAATGAGCTAAGAGAACAATCAGTTTTTTTTGTGAGAAGAGAAGATTCAAATTCTGAGTAATGCAGAGAGAGGGATGTTATACTGGGTGAAATAGAAAGTTTTAGATTTTGAGCTTACAGACCATAGAGGGTTCTGGTTTTAGTGAAGACATTCATATATGTCATTTTATTATCAATATCAAAATCAAGTGGGTGCTTGGTAGAGGGGTTGGTGCTCCTTTCTGTTGGTGCAGATAAATCAAGGGTTGGTGCTCCTTTCTGTTGGTGCAGATAAATCAGGGGTTGGTGCTCCTTCCAGTGGGTGCTGGTAAATTGATTGTAAATTTGGTGCTTTGCAAAGGCTAGATTTGGATGGGAGTCCAAACAGTCATTTTTGGGGATGTAGCCAAATCGGTGAACCTCGGTACATCTTGTGTTGTGTGATGTTCTCTTGTTATACTTGCTTTATTTGGTTTTATGTTTTCATTGTTTTGGCTTTGAGTGTTGAAGATTTAAGTTTTAAAGAGCTACACTGATTCACCCCCCTCTCAGTGTCATTGTGAGACTAACACTATCTTTGTCTTCTTCTCTCAACTTGCCAATTTTACCTACTTGTTTGATCCGACCTTTCTATTGTAACCAATCCAAGTTAGAGTTATATTTGTTATGGTTTAGAGCGTTTGCTAATGGATAAAAATATTGTCAAAAAAACTTGATCTAACTTATCCTTTTGTGAGATTGTTGTTTGAAGTATTTGTTAGGAAATAAAATATTAATTTTAATAATTTGATTTAATTGGATTATTTTTATTGTTTTTAGTTTGAAGATATTATAAAAATAAGATATTTCAATTTAAAATAATATGTTGATAAAAAGAATTGAATTTAATTCATTTTGTTTAGAATAATTGTTAGAGAATAATGAATTTCACACTTTAAACTAAGGTTCAAATGTTAAGGATGAGTTTTAAAATTTTAACCCATGGGGTTTAGGGCAATTAATTGGAAGTAGAGAATATTTTACCATCAACCAAGGTTTCCATCTTATGGGTGAGCTTTAACATTTATTCCATGGATTATAGAATAATTGGTTTGAAGTGGAGATTTTCACATATTAAACCAAGGTTCAAATCTCATTGGTGTACCTTAACTTTAAAATCAAATGGTTTTAGTCCAATAGGTTAGATTCTCGAAGAAACCTAGATTTGAACCTTGGCAAGCAATATATGCATAAATACAAAGTTGTTATAATAACAGTATTTTGTCATGATCTAATAGGGGTGGGGTCATTCCAATTTTATATAACCATTAGAAAAGAAAAAAAATTAAATATGAGTTGAAAAAACTTACATAATTTACTCTTTGAATATTTGAAATAACTATCACTTAAATTATGTTATAAATATGAACTAGCAATTTCTCTCGATAGGGATTGATATAGTTTGTTTAAAATATGTGAAAAATAACCAAATAAAAAAATATATATACGAAAAATAATTTTTCGATGAAATATTATTTAATTTAAATTAAATTAAATTATATAGATAAATAGGTATTAAAGTGAATGGAATTCTAATCATGGAATATGTCACTAGACTTGCATCATCACATTAACCGGTTAGAAAGCAAGAGGGCCAACCCCCCACACACATGCCCAAACTTGATGTTAATAGGAGTGAGGAATCCCACAAAGTAGGACCAAGGACTTGCACCTTTAAGCCTATTACCCCATTGGAAAAGTAGAATATATGAATGACATTAGCCCAACTAGTTAAGCTTCTTGAATTTTAAGAGGAAGCCTAAGTTCTACAAACTATATACGGATAATCACCAAGAAATTGCAAAACGTGATATAATACTCAGCTCCTTATAATCAATTAAGAAAATTATACAATTTTTATGCCATAATAATAATAATATTGCTAACAAATTGTCCAAATAATGATTCTTATTATTTTATAAAAAACCTAGATACTATTTGAGAAAATATTGATTAAAAATATTACTTCGAAAAATAAAGTTACTAAATGCATTGATTAAAACTTGCAACCAAATTCTAAAGGCTATTTTTTGTTGATGCACGATCCCATTAACGAGACGGTGGGTGTGTTGGAAGCCTTCACTGATAATTTGAATCTTGACAGCTGACAATTACTAAAAAATTATGATTGTAACCAATTCATCTATGTAACCAAAAATATATATATTTACAACATTGAATCCAACTTATTACTAAATATATATTATTGATTTATTTATGAAGATAAAGGATCAATATTTATCCCATGGTGATCTAAGAGTCAAATTTATCCAATGGTCATCTCATAATGAGATAACCATTGTTGGAGATTTTTTTATAGATATTCAAATTATATTGAAGAACCCCTATCAAAGCAATTAACATGAGCAAAACTACACACAATAATGTTTTCAAGTTTTTTAAGGATATTTAAGTGTCATTTTACCTTTAAAGAAAAAAACACACTTTTTAATCTAAAAAAGGTATTATATTAAAAAATTATTAGAATCCATTTTTACAATGTAAAAAAAAATAGGTGAATAAAAAACCACATGGCTAACACCATCAGAAAAAAAACCATCCCCATCAAAACAAAGCAGGAACCCAAGCAAAAAATTTACAACTAATCAAAACTGCCTTACAAAACTGATGGACAAAAGAAATAATTGATTACATAATTATGATACTCCATTATATGGGTTTAGCCACCCTTAGGAGTGAATCCCACCCAATAGTAGCATCATGAGATTTTAGCACTAAGTCCTTCCTCTATTTAGAAGTGTTGGGAACATTCTCCTAGCCATAAAAAAATGGCTCTTGGTTGGTAGCAATCATCAAAGCTCTTAAATTATCCTAAGCATCAATTCAAGGAGTTAGAGGGAGAGAGGAATAGTCAAGTAGCCATGGCCATCACTGTAAGGACATTAAGATAGGATAAGATTGTAGTTTAGGAGTGAGAAACATTGTTGTCTGAAGTTGGACCAAATTCAAGGAGTATCCTACTCAAGAGAAACCCGATTTACTGTGCATAACGTGTTCTCCCATTGATCAATAAGCTCTTGAATATGAGTGAGCTCCATGGCCACATTATTACATTGAACTATAATATAAAAATATACAAATGAAATAATATTAGACTTCTCAAAAGTAGAGATGTGCAAAGAGAAAGAAAACTTACTTAGATACAATCATTTATAGCCTTCCATATGCTAAACATGGTCGCCATATGAATCAAGCACCACACTTCAAAGAAAATAGCTAGTAAGGATGGAGGATATTCAAAAATGATATACTTCCAATAAAACATGGTAAAGTAATAGGATCTAAAAAGGTAAAAAAAAACCACTCCCAAAGAGAATGAGCATGAGTAAAAACCCAAAAAATATGAACAAAGTCTTCATATTGAAGACAAAAAGGGTAAGAAGGGTTAGGGATACCTATATACTGGAGATTCTCCCCAATAGGAAGCCCATGATGCAAAATACTCTAGGTAAAATAGGAATGTTTGGGATTCAATAAAGGAGCCCAAGTAGTTTGGAACTTGCAAATCCAAACAGATCAAGGAAAGGAGACCTTCCACCATTTATTGAGCTTATCAATCATAGAGAGGTAAGGAGAAAACCATTCATACCGCAATCAATACTTATAATTTTGTAGCAGAGGATTTTGATACCACTTCCAGTCCTTCCATCAAGATTGTTGTGAAAGAACCAAAATCTTATGTAACATGAAGTCAGAGAGAGCAGTCTTGACAACCTCAAAAGTATCTTTTTCAAACTAACTAAGCCTAAATTTGAATCTGAATTCATCTTAAGGGAGCCAATCCTTGGTAGGACAAGAAAATAAATCAGTGATGCATCATACACCTTTGCAAAAGAATCTAAGTGTATGAACCTAAGAAACCTACACAAGTGGGTAACCTTGGTAGGTGATAACAAGCAACCACCAAACATTCATCTGGTTGATGGAGAGGCCATGCCAAAAGCTCTGGCTATTCCATCTAAGCCAAGTCTTAACACTCTCCTAGGCTTTCTAGATGCTTCTAATTACGAAGGATCCAAACACTTTAATAGACATAGGGGCAACAAGAAGGGAAGGGAACCTTATGCTCCTCCAACTCTTATGAACAAAAGGGGAACCTTCACTGATATAGTGTCGAATGAGAATATTTTATGCCTCATTATCTATGAGGTCTCTAATGACCCACTTAACATAGAGGACCCAGACATTGGGTATTGTGAATGCCAAGCCCACCATGGCCTCTAGGAATACAACAATACTCCTAGACAACATGGTGGAATCCTGAACCATTATTGGAATATGATCATAAAAGTCTTGCAAAAGCTTACTAATCTTCTTATAGTAGTTTTTGGATGAGACTCAGCAAGAAGAATAATAAACACCTCTAAGGATAGAAATTTTTTGAATAGACACCTTAGAGGTATGGTGAGCTAGTAAATAGCCAAACCCTTTAGTAGCGAGGACATAAAAGGATGGTACCAATGGATAACCTTGTCTAATGGATCAGAAGAGCCCAATCACTAAGGACTTGTATCTGTTAATGGATAAAACAACATAAGCCTCGAAAAACAATATTTCCATAAAACTAATGAAGCAAGGCACAAAACCAAGAGCTTTAAGCATGGCTAGAATGAACGACCAATTGATCCTCTCATAGGCTTTCTCAAATTCAATTTTAATAAACCAAAATCATTGGTTGGAATTGTGAACCCACTTGATTTTGAATTATCATGTGTTTGGTTTCTAATCATAAAAAAAAAAAACATAATAAATATAATAGTGTGTATTAAAAATGTAAATGTCTCATGATATGCACTCTTAACTATGTTTTTCTATAACTACAATATGTAATGCTAACTATATTTTTCTATAACTACAATATGTAATGCTAAGATTAAAAATGAAACCTTTCTTTAAAAAGATAAAAAAATTAAATCTTAATTAATTTTTTTAACTATAAAAGATACATGATTTTTAATACATTAAAAATAACACTAGAGAACATTATGTTTCTTTCAAATAAGTATATTTATATGTAACAAACATGAATACTTTATCAAAATACAACTTTTTGTATAAATCATCCTAATAATATTTTTATATGATCTATGCTCTAATTGATCAAAACTTAAATTTTTATTATTTAACTTCTTATCATTCATATTTTCTAATCTAAAAAATATGATAAACTTTTAAGAATTGAATAGCTTTGAACATAAATATTAATAGTTTTAATGTTATTAAAAAATTCTAACACTTTAGACAAAAATAAAAATAAAATAAAAATGGTTTAAAATACACAACATAGAAATATATATCAATCAAAGAAATTTTTAATGAGGTCATACAAAATGGCTTCCCTACTGAGTGGACAACTAGCTTGACCATTCCTTTGTTTAAAAGTGGAGATGTAAATAATCCCTCAAACTATCGAACTATCATGATCAACCCTCTCTTTGCAAAGTTGTTTGGGAGTATGATAGAGTGTAGGATCAACATATGGGTAGAAGAAAAGGGAAAGAGAGAAAAGGGGCAAGCAGGTTTTAGGCCCAAGCACTCAACTATTGATCACTGTATCACGCTCAGACACAGTGGAAAAAATATGGGACAAAAAAGAGGAGGCTTTTTGCTATTTTGTAGACTTCAAAAAGGCATTTGACACAGTGCCAAGGAAAAAATTATGGAGCAGAATGGAAGAGCTAGAGGTTCCAATTCACTACAGGGCAGTAGTTCACAGACTATATGAGCATGTAAAGGCTAGAATCAGAACACAAGAAGGGTTATTTGAATGTTTTGGTAGTGACATAAGTGTCAAACAAGGTTGCCCTCTATCTCCGACCTTATTTGGGTTGTACATTTACAAGTTAGAAGAATGGATAAACAAATTTTGGGGAAAGTGTGTGCATTTAGCTAAATATGTGGTAAAAATCCTCATGTATGTAGATGATGTAATTCTTGTGGCCAAAACAACCAAAGATCTAGAAGATCACCTTCAAGCTCTAGAAATCTTTTGTAAAGAAGTTGGGATGCAAGTGAACACGAGCAAAACAAAAATTTTGATTTTTTCAGCAAAAAAGAAGAAGCAACAACTCAAATTTTAGTTTGCAGGAGAACCGCTTGATGTAGTAGTAGAATACAAATACCTGCACATAGAATTTCATGACAAAATTAATTGGAATGCATGTAGGATGAAAAGAACTCAAAGTGGTTGTAGAGCACTATATGCACTTCAAAACCGGTGTAGGAATGTCGAGTTGTGGGACTGGAAGACCACCAAGGTCTTATTTGGCCTACTTGTTACACCGGTTCTGTTGTATGGTTGCGAGGTGTGGGCTAGTGGCACAAAAAATGCAAAATGGAGGCAAATAGAAAGGATTCAAAAATATCTAATCATAAACTTTCTCAAAATTAAGGCCACAACTCCTTATGAAATTATTCTAGCTGAAACTGGAATGTTCCATTTAGAAGCAATTGCTATGACCAAGTTGTTATGTTACTTGAAAAAAATAGAAAACATGACAAATGATAGATGGCCTAGATAATCTAGGGACGAAGAGTTGCATAGGCGAAAGAATACGTGGATAAAAAAAAATAGAAATGGATGAAACGTTGGGAAATCAACATAAATGAATGTCCAAATGTCAACAAAGACATAAAAAATTATGTGAATGAAAATTTCAAAATTGGAATGTGGAAAAATGCAAGCAGGAAAAGACAATATTATATTGCAAATTTTAACCCAATGTATGACCACAAGGAAAAAGCGTATATAGGCATTGAAATCAAGTGGAAGAAAAAAATACTCATTGCTCAGATAAGGACTAGCTCTCATAGGGTTAGATGTGAAACAGGGAGATGGACAATGCCCAAAGAACAATGAGAAGAAAGGATATGTACTCTATGCAGCACAGGAGCATTAGAGACAGAGGAACACTTCATCTATAAATGCCCGAGTTTTTTAGATATTCGTAAAAAATACAAAGAAACACTTGGGAACGAGTTTATTACAAATTTATTTGAAGACAGTAAAATAAAAAAAGTTGTAAAATTGCTAACACAAATCAGCAAGAGAAGGAACAACCTTCTCAAAGATATTAAAGATCATATGATATGATTTGAGTAATTGTACTTCCATATTTGAGGTCCCATAGACCATATTTGGGTCTCGTGGACGTAATTAAAATCTTTCATTTTATTTCATTTCAAAATAATTATATTTTAAAAATTGTGAAATGTACATTATCTTTGTTACTTGCTATTTTAGTATCCAATGTGGTTGTGATGTGACCTACTTAAACTTATATGTTAAAACTGCATTTCTATCTTCAAAATATGTTAAGTTTTACTATGTATCAAAATAATATTATAGTATTAAATATTAAATTATAGTAATTAAGTTTCATAAGGGTTTGGTCTTATTTATTTTTTTATTATTATTATTTTTGAAATATTTAAAGTTTACGCTATAATGTGGATAAATGTATGTATAATTATATCTTTATCCATATTAATAAGCTTAACTAATACTACTCCAATAAAAAAATAATAATTATTATTATTGCATATGACAAGTAATGACATCATGTTCAAGATTTAGTGGGCGAAGGTAATTAAGAAAACGTGGTAGCCATTCCCTTGGTCAGAGCTTCATTATGAAGCGTTGTGTCGATAGGTAAGAACACCTACTTCGAGATATTAATTAGATACTCACCTTTATAAATTCATTCCACAACCTTTATAAGTATCATTCATTCATCAATTCAATATCTACGAGAGCCTTCTTCCACCTAAAAAAATTGTTTTCACTAGTAGTACCTTTCACAATAACCACTATTTCTCCTGAAGTTCATTACATTTCTTAAAAAAAAAAAATCAAAACCATATCCACCTCTCCTCTAACCCACGTTGCCCGCGTAAGTAATCCCACCACAATAACCACTCTTTCTCCTGAAGTTCATTACATTTCTTTTAAAAAAAAAATCAGAACCATATCCACCTCTCCTCTAACCCACGTTGCCCGCGTAAGTAATCCCACCGAAGTATATACATATTTCTGTTCAAACTAAAGTTGCTGAAAATGGAGAAGAGGGACACAGAAACTGCATTGTCTAAGTTGCCACAGCATGTGATTGAAGGAATATTTGCTTTGCTTCCGATGGATACAATAATACGCTTCTTTGAAATTTCAAGGGAGTGGAGAGCTATATTTGCTTCTTCCCGATTTATATATATTTGGAACCACATTCCAAACAGGAATCCATGCTTATTATTTTGCGTGTCTAAGAAAGAGGAACAGTACTATGCAGCTTATTGCTTCTCCGACTGCAGATGGAATATCAAAACCTTAAAAGATTTTCCATCTGGTGAATTTGTTTTATTTTGCGGAGGATCTTCAGCTGGACTACTTCTAGTGCAAACCAGACGTTTCCCCTCAACGGGTTTCCAAGAAAGACTTTGTCTTTACAATCCACTGAACAATACATTTTCTGAACTTTCTGAAGCCTCTATTTCTTTCTTAAATACTGATGGAAACCCTTACCTTCCCTACGAGGCATGCATTGTAAGCGAGGACTATGGAAATACATGCAAAGTGGTGATACAGCGACTGCAGGAGGAAGAAGCGATACAAATCTATGAGACTTCATCCAATTCAGTGACCAATGTGCTCAACCTTCCCATGAGAATCAAATTTGATCCAGACATAATTCTTCGGAATGGATTGTTTTTTTGTTTAGCAGGTTCTTCAAGGAATACTAGTATTATGGTTTTCAGTTATCAAAACGCAGAGGAATACACCCCAGATGTGGTTATCGTGCAGTTGCCTCAGTTGCCGGATCCATATACACATTTCACAAAGTTCTTTCAATGTGGGTCTTCCATGATATATGCTCGCTTAGTTTTCAGCACAATGCATGGGGTTGGGGATTCAGTTTTTTGGAAGCTTAACTTTGAATCTAAAGATAATTACAATTGGAAGGAAATCACAAAAATTCCTCCACATATTTCAGAAATGTTTAAGGAGTATGGATTGTATGATGTGGTCGGAGTGGGTGAGTCTATTTGTATTGTAATGCAGGCTCGGGAAGAGGTGATAGTGGCAACGTACAATATAAGAAAGGGTTCTTGGTTACTTCTTCCTCCACTTGAGGATTCTTGGCTATTTCTTCCTCCACTTCCTAATTGGTGTTCTGACCGCGTAAGATACCATTACCGTCCTGTGGCCTTCCAACCAAGGCCTGAGATACAGTTGAGTTGAATTAGGAGGAATTTGAAGTTAAAAAATAAATATACATATTTAATTAAATGAGAGCTTTATTATTCTTTTTATAAATTTATTTAATTGAGGTCTCTGCAATTTTGTTCATTTAATATTATTTAAAATGATAAAAAAATCTTTAATTAAATGAGATCTTTATTATTCTTTTTATAAATTTATTTAGTTGAGGTTTTTGCCATTGTTGTTTGTTTAATATTATTTAAAATGATATTGAAAAATATTGTATTACCGTGTATATTTATGTCAATTTTTTATTATAAATAATAATAATAGTTATGATTTTAATTCGAAGTTTTAGATAAAATTTAGTTATTCATTGTGTTTTATTTGATTAAGCCCTATATGTATTAGTAAGTATTGCCAAAAGACATTTTAAGCTATATTCCTTTCAAAATTTGGTATTTTACTGATTTTTAATGAATAATATAGCTTAAAATTAGTCTAATCAGTAACATACCAAATTAGTCTTCTATAGAAGCTAATAAGGCAAATAAGCACTTTCATTGGATGCTTATAATTTGGAGAAGATTGACATATCTTTAAATTGTCCAATCACTCTTGGTGTGATAATGAAAGCACCAACTAGTTTGTTTATGATCTAGTGTTTCATTAGCAAATTGAGCATGTTGAGATTTGAATGCATTTTGTGAGATGGATTCACACATATGGGATGCTTTATTATGTTCTTGTACCTTCAATGGAAAAGGCGATAGATGTATTAACCAAGGTTATGCTTGAGGTTCCTTGTATGTGCATGAAGGACTTGGTGTGGAAGAGAGTCCCTTAAGGAGAAATGGAAAATACAGGTCTCTCTCTATATACCCTATTCAATTTAAGGGGGTTGTTGGAATATGTAGTGATTGAGCATTTATTCATGCCATTGTTAACTTTTGATCTATATTGCATAGGTAAGTCCTTTGGGTTCTTCTAAACCTTGAAAAAGTTAATTTTGTAATATCTTATTATTTTATTACTATATTTTATTATTATTCTATTTGGATATTTATACCCCATTATACCAACCATTTTGTTATCAGTTGGAGTATGATTATATTCTTTGATAGTGTAATTATTTGATGTCTATAAACACCTTCATATAATTGTCTATTTCATTCATTTATTTAAAGTAGAGTGTAGTTTTGATAGCCAATAAAAGCTCAACCTATTTTCTATTCTCTTAACAAATTTTGAATTTTTGGTTCTTAGGGAGATGTATTTTGATAAATGAGTGCCTAATGTATTTGTAGATGTCAAGGTAGAATAAATTTAAGAGATTTACAATAAAATAATTCAAGATCAAATGAATAAGATGATCTTTGGAAAAATTAGCCAAGTATGGCATGAAGGTTGTAAGAATTCCTAATGATGTCATATCATTTAAAGCACTTAGGATCCCAAAGTGGCTTTTACTCTTGTAATAAATAATGATTAGAAACATTAACTATTTAGTAAAGGTATGTTATAGTTAGCAAAATATCTAGTTTTGAAGATACATATTTACAAGTTGAGATATTTCATTCTCTCATTATATGATTATGAGCAAGTTGGAAAAATTACAATAATTGTGAATCTATAGGCAAACGTCCCATTTAATTGGCCAAAAAGGTACTAGTTAAGCAATAAACCATGTATAAGAAAAATAAGGGGATGTAAGTTTTTACAAAAACTCTTTGAATACCAAGGACTAATATATTCTAACAAAAGTTAGAGCATGTTAGGAGTATATTAAATCAATATAATGTTTCTTAGATCCTATACAAGTAGCTAAATTATGATGCATGGTTGTTAGTCATAGTTATATTTTAGAGGTAACTAAAATTCTTGTTAGTCATGAGCTATTAATAATACATGGATCTAATACACTTTGGATTCCAATGACATTATGGAGTGGTTGATCAACATTGGAAAATAGAACTATTTCAGGGTTTAAAAAAAGGTGCTAATAAATATTTTATCGAGATTTGCATGGATAGAATGTAGCATGCAGTGAATATTGAGGTAGTTTTATGGGCTGGATGTTGGCAATCGATCTGGTTACATGGTGAAACGAGTGAGTTTGATGTTGATGTTAATATTGATTTCGTACGACAGCTCATGGGCACAGTATGCAACTTCGGACAAGTTGGCACTCGAGTACCCTGTGTTGGTGAAAGTTGACATTTTAGAGGGAGGTGTTGTTCATATTTTTTTAGAAAGGGATATTTGTTTCTAAAAAGGAGCACACTTCCAGCTCAGATTGAGTGGCAAAGAAGACTGTCAAAGATTGCACAGGGAAAGTTGCTAAGAAGCGATGCTTGGCTTATGGTAAGATGATGTACAAAGTTTCATTACAGACAACTTGGACGAAATGTTAACCTGAAATCCTCATGGCACCAAAAAATAGCAAGCGGTGGACGTAGATTGCAAAATCAGATATTTGGTAGCACCGTTCAGAGCAAGGAAACTCACTAAAATATTGGTGGTGAGGACATAGCAGAAATTTAGAAGGAAAATTTAGATGCAGGATTGTCGAAAGGAAAAATATAAGGCATGTAGGGCGATGTAGACATCCACTATTTAAGGAAGTATCATTGGTGGTTACTAACGCCAAGTTACAGAGGCCAAATTTAAGTCGTTCAATTCCCTTACCGAATGCTATGACATATCTTAGCAAAGGTTCTGATCCAGGGTGACGCAGAGTATAGCATAGTAGGTCCTTCTGGGATAATAGCATGGAATATTCAGCATAGAGGTGAGTGAAGCAACGAAGTTTGATGCAATCCATGGACGAGGGGGCTAGTGTAGCCAAGGTGATACATTGTGTAGGGTGTGGGCAAATTCTCAGAAAGGACTTGATGTAGAGATAACAAGGATCGAAGGATGTGTGATGAGCACTACTAGATTCACATTCATTGGATAAGTATGCAATGATGTACTACGAATGGTAGAATACACAGACCAAGTTTTTCTAATAAAAAAACTATGGGTGAGTAACTCGCCTACTCGCGACAAGTTACTCACCCATTATTCGCCAATTACTCATCGAGATTCGTACGGAGAGAATTAGGGCTGAGGCACGGGAGGCAGGGGAAAGACACGGGAGACAGGGGTCGAGGCTGAGGTAGAGGCAGAGGAGACAAGGGTTGAGGCCGAGGCAGAGGAGGTATTGAGGACTTGAATTTAAACATATTGGACCATTACCTATTGGAAGCCTTACTGGACTAGAACACATGAAACTTCACCTTGCTCTGATGAAATAATCATTTCAACGAGTCTTTCACTACCACAGGCCTGCAACCATAATTTAAAAAAAAAATTATAACAAAAAAGTGATACCAAAAAAAAAAAACCTGTACAAATCTCTGGCTCACAACCAAAAAAGAAAAAGAAAGAAGAGATTTTTGCACACCCAGACTTCAGACTTCATTAAAAAAAATAAAAACAAACCCTAGACAAAGCTCTGGCTTACACAAAACAACATAAAAGAGATATTTACATTCCCAGACTTCAGACTTCATTAAAGCCATAAAGAGATTTCTACACAACTTCATTAAAGCCTTAAAGAGATTTCTACACAACTTCATTAAAGCCATAACTGATTGGACCTCGCAGTGCAATTGGACACACCTGTGCGCAACTATGCAGCGACTCATACGCGGTGAGATGGGAAGACGAATCCGTAGGATTCGAAGGGCCGAGGCGGGATATGAGGGGTGAGATTAGAAATGTGCCACATTATGCGTAATGCTAATTTCTATGGAGGGGCTGAGATTAGAAAGGTGCGCGTAAATGCTAATTTCTATGGAGGGGCTGAGATTAGAAAGGTGCGCGTAAATGCTAAGTTCTATCGAGGCCTTATGCTTAAATGCTAATTCTTACCGAGGTTGTTGTCATGGGGTATGCCACTAGGCATGTTATTTATATCTATTTCGAATGTTCGGCAAGCTAAAATGGGTAGACGGTGATCTTACCTGTCTCCTTCCAATGCCAAGGACACGCTATCGAGAGCCTAATGTTGTGACTTAAATTTATTTATTTTTATTTTTTCAATGGTTTTTTTTCAAGATTTTCCCAAGATTTTGCTGAGTTTATCGCGAGTTGGTGAGAACTCACAAAAATTAGGCTTTCGATTTTATAGCGAGTTGCGAGTTTTGAAATAAAGTTGCGAGTTTATAGTGCACGATAGTTCCAAATTGAGACAAAGACTATTTCAGGGCCAAACAAGAGAAGAGAGATAGTAGTAAGCATTATTCAAAATGTGGCAATGTGAATGGATCTGATGACATGGATGCATGGTGTCGGGTGTGAAGGGAGTATTATAACATAGGAGGCAAGGGCATTCTTGGCTTTTATATGAGAAAAAAGAAAAAAGTAAATGGGATTTTTAGCATTCTACCACAAAGCATTATAAAAAATAAAACAGACGCGATTGGTACACTAGTAGAGGATAAACATTTTGGAAAATACAAGAAGAAGAGCTATCAAGGAAGGGCCTAGGGAGTTCTTTAAGGGGGTATGGAATCCACTATTACAGGGGTGGGAAATATTTAGAATAAAACTATAGGAATGAAGGAAGAGAGTCTGGGCACTGGGTTTTCTTTTTAAATTTATTTATTTTCATCATTCTGCTGGACTGTAATCTTTCCATTGATATCTAATAGGATTTATGTTCTACATTTTGAGATTAATTGAAAATATGTCTTCTATTTCTAGTATATTGAATTTGGTTGCAGGTTTTAATGCATAATTTTATGGTTAATCTACTTTTATTTTAATATATTATTTTTCCCATAGGAGATTGTACCTCATTAATGTTGGATTGTATGAATATGGATCAACATAATGCAGGTTTTGGTGCAAGATATCGACATTACAGGGTTAATGGAGGTTTTAAGTTGCAGCAATTTATCTTTTAATTTAAGTTTCAATTTCTTTTCAAGATCCTGTTCTAAATTTATCCCAAGAATAAGATCTAAGGTTCAATTTAGAGAAATTCTAATTTTATTTTGAGGCAAATGTGGAATTACAATATCTATTTACAGTTTTGTATTTTAAGAGAAATTTTGTAATTTCCAGATTTGCAAGATTTTGTGTTTTTTGAAAGAAATTTGGATTTCAAGTTTTGCATTTATTTCAAGTAATAAATTAGTTTCCTTCCTGAAAATTACAATTTCATGAAAGGGGGCAATTCATTTGGTATTTCACAGGCCATTACATCAAATGTAATAAATTGATTTCTCTTCATGAAAATCACAATTTCATTGAAGAGGGGAATTTATAGGACATTTTTAGGCCCTTTATGAACTCTCTTTAATGACAATTAATTTCATGAAAGGTATTTGTTGATAATGCAAATAAAAAATGATTATAGCAACATAAAGGAATTCTTGCATCATTTTCATATTGACATTTTGGAAGCAGATTTTATCTTTTATTTTCATGTCTAAAGCAAGGCTAGAAAAGGATAAAAAAAATTGGTTAAAGCTTGCTTAATAAAGAAAGATAAATCTATCTAATACTTTTCAAAATAAAAGGAATTTCACTCCTACATCGTGGTCATATGATGACCAATCACGTTTATTCTGCATTCTAAGTTTCATTAACAACAATAGCATAGCATAATAAAGCAATCCCAGCACAAGCCCCTTGTTAAAAGTTGTTTTGCAAAGCACTAAGATGTTCCATGCACTCATTTGGCATGCATACATTAAAATAAAAGGAACCTTGGAGAAACTTTATTTCTTTGCAAGAGAGGGTTTCCTAGTAAAATCCTAACTATGAGTGTGGTTTTGCACTTGGGAAAAATTACCACTCAACAGGAAACCTAGATATGAACCATGCCAAGAAATATATGCATACATAAGAATTTGTTATAAAAATAGTATTTGGTCAATGATCTAATAGTGGGGTGGGATCATTCCAATTTTATATAGCTGTTAGAAAAGAAAAATAAATAAACTTGAGTTAAGAAAAGTTACATAATTTACTCTTTGAATCTTTGAAATAACATCACTTATATTATGTTATAAATATGAACTAGCAATTGCTCTCGATAGGGATTGATTAAGTTTGTTTAAAATATGTGAAACTTATTTTGTTATGTACTTATTTTTGGTGAAATTTTATTTAATTTAAATAATAAATAAAATTATATAGAATAATTTAATGAAATTAGCCCAATTAGTTAAACTCCTTGAATTTTAATGAGGAAGCCTAAGTTCTACAAACTATATATGTATAATTACCAAGCAATTGCAAAATGTGATATAATATGAGTGAGACCCATTTCGGTTCCTTATAATCAATTAAAAAACTTATACAATTTTTATGCCATAATAATAAGATTGTTAACAAATTCTCTAAAAAATGATTGTTATTACTCCATAAAAAACCTAGATACTATTTGAGAAAATATTGATTAAAAATATTACTTTGAAAAATAAAGTTACTAAATGCATTGATTAAAACTTGCAACCAAATCCCAAAGGCTATTTTTTTGTTGATGCACGACCAGTCCCACTTTTCCATTTCCCTGCCCCCCTCCCGGGTCTACTCTCAGGCCTAGTTTCTAGGTTCCCCTGTTTTCTCAGGTTTCCCTCTTGACGAGGTTGTTGGTCTGCAAGGAGGGTTTGGTGGTTTCTTGCCCTGATTTTCCTAGTTCGACGGGTTCCTAGCGTGCTTTTGGGGCTGTTGGAAGAGGGTTGGCTCTGGTTTTTTGGTTGTTGCTCGGGATCTTCATCTGATTTTTTTTGGCTTCAGGGGGCGCCTTTTCTCGTAGATGGTTTTCTCAATCGCCCAATGAAACCCTTATCTTCGGGATCTCCTTGTAGATTTGGGGTTTGCTTGTTCTTGTGGATGGATCTCAGGGATATTTCTATAGTCTGTTGTTTGGGTTCTGGGGGGTGCCCATGCATGTAGCTACATCTCTCCTTGGATCCATTCCCTGACAGACAATGGTGGGGTTAGAAGTTTTCTTGATGGTGGTTTTAATGGCTTGTTCCCTTGTAGGGTTTTATCTTGGGATGGGGGCTCAATATCTTACAATGCAATGGCTTTCACTATTTTTTCTACCCATCAAAATCCTTCTCAGTCATTGATGCTCACGGGATAGCTTCCCTGTCTCTTCTCTACAACTTGCATCCCAGATCAAGGTTCCTGTTAGACAGGGGTTGTGTTCTTCTGGGCATGGTGTTGGTTTTTCCGTTGGGCGGGATCCACGAGTTCACAGGTTTTTTTGTAGGTTCAGGGCATGTTGGTTTTCCCCGATGGGGGCTCGTGGGTTTGTCTGCAGGTCTTGGGCGTACTGCTAGTTTTTCCTGCTGGGCGGTTTCGCATTCTCTTGCTAGTTTCTTTTAAGGCAATATTCTGGGCATGCTACTATTTTTTTCCTGCAAGGTGGGATTTCCTGTTGTTTTTGGGTTTCCCATGGGGTGGGACCTTCCCTTGCTGCTAGTTTTTTTTTCCCCGCTAGGCGGGACCCTTCACACCTGATTTAGGGTTGGTTTGGTGGCTTTCCTGTAGGCGAGATCTTCCAATTTTGCTGGTTTTCATGCTAGGAGGGATTTATCAAACATGCTGGTTTAGGGTTTGCATGCCTTTCCTGCTTGGTAGGATTCCTAAACATGCTTGTTTTCCCCTTGTGGCAGGATTTCCAAATTGTGCGGTTTTTTCCCCACGAGGCGGGATTGTAATTTTTTCTATTGTTTTCCCTGCTAGGAAGGTTTTTAAATTTTCTAGGGTCCCCGCTGGGTAGGATTTTCCCTTTTTGACTACCGGTTTTTCCCGTTGGGTGGGATTTCCTTTGTGGTGGTCTTCGGATGTTTCCTACTAGACGGGATTTTATCTTCATCCTTGTAATAAGTCTCCCAATGGGTGGTATGTGTCATTTGGTTTTTAACCCTCGGTTTGGTCTTTTGACCTGTTGTAAGAAGGTTTTTGGGATCCTTTCAAAACCCGCTTGTAATATAATTCCAACTTACCAAAAAAAAAAAAAATATATATATATATATATATATATATATATATACATCTCTCCAAAAAAATAAATTAAAAAAATTATACAATTTCTTATGTCATAATAATAATATTATTAACAAATTCTCTAAAGAATTATTGTTATTACTTTATAAACAAACCTAGATACTATTTGAGAAAAAATGATTAGAAATATTACTTTGAAAAACAAAATTACAAAATGCATTGATTAAAACTTGCAACCAAATCCTAAAGGCTATTTTTTTGTTGATGCACGATCATTTTGGTAATATTTACAACATCTGAATCCAACATATTACTAATATATATATATATATATATATATATATATATATATATATATATATATATATATATATATATATATTATTGATTTATTTGTGAATATAAATAGATAATAAGATCAAAGGATCAATATTTATCCAATGGTGATCAAAGGGCTAAATTTATCCAATAGTCATCTCATAAGGAGATAATCATTGCTCGAGAATTTTTTTATAAATGTTCAAATTTCATTGAAGAACCCCTATCAAAGAAATTAACATGAGCTAAACTACACACAATAATATTTCCAAGTTGTTAAGGACATTTAAGTGTCATTTTATCTTCCAAGATAAAAACACATTTTTTATGTAAAAAAGGTAATATATTAAAAAATCAATAGAATATATTTTTAAACACCATCAGCCAAAAAACCATCACCATAAAAAATAATTAGGAACCCAAGAAAAAAATTTACAACTAATCAATATTACCTTACAGAACTGATGGACAACATAACTAAATGATTACATAATAATGAGACTCCATTATATGGGTTTAGCCACCTGTTGGACTGAATCCCACCCAATAGTAGCATCGAGAGACTTTGATACTAAGTCCCTCATCTATTAAGAAGCGTTGATAACATCCTCCCAGCCATAAAAAAATGGGTCTTGGTTGGTAGCAATCATCTAAGCTCTTAAATTATCCCAAGAATTAATTCAAGGATTTAGGTGGAGAGAGGAATAGTCAAGTAGCCATGAACATATTTGTAAGGACCTTAAGCTGGAATAGGAGTGCAATTTAGGAGTGACTAACATTGTTATCTAGACCTAGACCAAATTGAAGGAGTATCCTGCTCAAGAGGAACTCGATTGACTATGCACAACGTATTCCCCCACTGATCAATAATATATTGAATATGAGTGAGATCCATGGCCACCTTATTGGATTGAACTATAATCTAAAAATACACAAATTAAATAATATTAGACTTATCAAAAGTAGAGATGTGCAAAGAGGAAGAACACTTACCAAAGATACAATCATTTCTAGCTCTCCATATGCTAAACATGGTCTCCATATGAAATAAGTACCACACTTCAAAGAAAATAGTTGGTAAGTATGGAGAGTCTCCTAAAATGATATGCTTCTACTCAAATGTGGTAAAGGAATAGGGTCTAAAAAGGTAAAAAAAACACTCTCAAAGAGAATGAGCATGAGCACAAAACCAAAAAATATGGACAAAATCTTCAAATTGGAGAAAAAATACATGAAGGGTTAGGTATGCCTATATACTAGAGATGATCCCCAACAGGAAGCCCATGGTGCAAAAGACTCTAGGTAAAATAGGAAATTCTGAGCTCTAAGAAATGAGCCCAAGCAGTTTGGAACCTGTACATCCAAACAGGTCGAGTGAAGGAAACCTTCCATCATTGATTGAGATTATCAATAATGGAGAGGTAAGGAAAGATCCATCCATACCATAATTAATATCCTTATATTTTTATAGCTGAGTGTTTGGATACCACTTCTAGTACTTCCATCAAGATCGTTGTGAATGAATAAAATTATTGTGTAATATGGAGTCAGGGATACAAGCCATGACAACCTCAAAAGTATCTTTGTCAAACTAACTAATCCTAAATTTAGCACTGAATTCATCCTAGGGGAGCCAATTCTTGGTAGAACAAGAAATGAAATTAGTGATGCATCGCACACCTTTGCAAAAGAATCTAAGCACATGAACCCAAGGAACCTACACAATCAAGAAACCTTGGCAGGTGATAACAAGTGAACACCAAACATTCACCTAGTTGATGGAGAGGTCATGTTAGAAGCTCTGGCAATTCCATATAATAAAATTCTTAACACTCTCCTAGGCATTCTAGATGCTTCTAATGATGAAGTATCCAGACACCTTAACAAACACAGGGGCAACAAGGAGGGAAGAGAACCTTATGCCCCTTAAAATATTATGGCCAAAAGGGGAACCTTCACTATTATAGTGTCGAATGAGAATCTTCAAGGTTTCATTGCCTATGAGGGATCTAATGATCCACTTAACATAGAGGGTCCAACCTAGAAATTGGGTGTTGTGAATGCCAATCCCACCATGGCTCCTTGAAAGATAAAAATAATCCTAGGCAACATGGTGGAATCCCAAACTATTATTGGAAGAGGATCATAAAAAGTCTTGGAGAAGCTTATTAAGCTTCTTATAGCAGTTTTTGGATGAGATATAGCAAGAAGAATAATAAACATGGGTGGTTGTAAGGAATTTTGTGCAAATTTAGAATTTAACAGCAAGGGAGAACTTCTTGGTGGACTAGTAGTTAAGTTTCTATTCCATCATGTTAATAACATATTTCCACAGCTCTGGAAATAAACTATTAAAGGTAAACGAATACCTAAAAACTAAAATATTTCCCCCTCTTGGATGATTTTCCATTGATATTGACTAAGCTAGTGGGGCATCGAATCAAGAGATTACCTATAACATTAAGTCTTTTTCAATTGAATAGAGGATCCAGAAGCCAAACAAAAAGTATCTATGTAGGCAAGCGCCTGTTGAATGACACCTTATTTCGCAATAAGTGTGAGGAAAGAGTCATTGGCAAAATGACCATTGATCAACTAAGTCTCACCTCCGGGGAGAGAAATTTTTTGAATAGACCCCTTAGCGGCATGGTGAGCTAGTAAATAGCCAAACCCTTTAGCAACATGGACATAAAGGGATGGTAATAATGGATAACTTTATCTAATGGATCAGAAGATCCCAATGGATGAGAAATTGTGTCTGTTAATGGATAAAACAACATAAGCCTCAACAAACAATATTTTCATAGAACTAATGAAGCAGAGCCCAAAACCAAGAGCTTTAAGCATAGCTAGAATGAATGACCAATCGATCCTCTCATAGGTATTCTCAAAGTCAATTTTGATGAACTACAATTGTTGGTTGGAATTGCGAACCCACTCAATTTTGAATTATCATATGTTTGGTTTCTAATCATAAACAAAAAAATATATAATAAACATAATAGTGTGTATTAAATATGCACTCTTGACTATATTTGTCTGTAACTACTATATGTAATGCTAAGATTAAAAATGAAAGCTTTCTTAAAAAAAGAAAAAAATTAAATCTTAATTAATTTTTTTAACCATAAAAGATACATATTTTTTAATATATAATCTTATTTCATGAGATCATATTTATCCATTAAGAATAACACTAGAGAACATTATGTTTCTTTCAAATAAGTATATTTATATGTAGCAAACACAAATAGTTTATGAAAATGTAATTTTTTGCTTAAATCATCATAATAATATTTTTATTTGATCTATGTTCTAATTGACCAAAACTTAATTTTTTATTATTTCTTCCTCTCATTCATATTTTTTAATTTAAAATGTATAATATTTTTTTTAGAATTGAACAAATTTTGAACATAAATATTATTAGTTTTAATATTATTAAAGAATTCTAACACCTTAAATAAAATAAAATAAAATTAAAATAAAATAGACAACATAGAAATATATTTCAAAATTATGAAATGTACATTATCTTTGTTACTTGCTATTTTAGTATTCAATGTGGTTGTGTTGTGACCTCCGTAAGCTTATAAGGAAAAATAATTTACTACGGAACATGTTAAGTTTTATTATGTATGAAAAAGATTTTATAGTTAGGGTTATAAAATATAGTAATTAAGTTGTGAGTTTTTTTTAAATGGTTTAAATTATGGTTTGGATGAATGTATAAGAAATAAATATATGTATAATTATATTTTTAATCTATATTAATAAGTTCAACTATTATATTATTCAATAAAAAGTAATAATTTTTTATTATTACATATTCACATTGGAAAGAGAAATGACAAGTAATGACATCATGTTCGAGATTTAGTGGGCGGAGGTAATTAGGAAAACATGCTAGCCATTCTCTTGGTCAGGGCATCATTAACGTATGAAGCGTTGTGTATACATAAGAACACCTACTTGAGACCTTTATAAATTCATTCCACAACCTTTATAAAAATCATTCATTCATCAATTCAATAGTATGAGAGCCTTCTTCGACCTTAAAATAAAATTGTTTTCACTTGTAGAACTCGTTCACAATAATCACTCTTTCTACTGAAGTTCATTAGATTTCTTTAAAAAAAAATAAAAAATCATCCACCTCTCCTCTAACCCAGGTTGCCCACATAAGTAATCCCCATCGAAGTATATACATATTTCTGTTCAACCGACCACACTAGAATTTGATTTTGGTTTTTCTAAAGTTGCTGAAAATGGAGAAGAGGTACACAGAAACTGCATTGTCTAAGTTGCCACAGCATGTGATTGAAGGAATATTGGCTTTCCTTCCGATGGATACAATAATCCGCTTCTTTGAAATTTCAAGGGATTGGAGAGCTCTCTTGGCTTCTTCCCGATTTATATATATGTGGAACCACATTCCAAACAGGAATCCATGCTTATTATTTTGCGTGTCTAAGAAAGAGGAACAGTACTATGCAGCTTAGTTCTCAGCACAATGCATGGGGTTGGGGATTCAGTTTTTTGGGAGCTTAACTTTGAATCTAAAGATAATTACAATTGGAAGGAAATCACAAAATTTCCTCCACATATTTCGGAAATGTTTAAGGAGTATGGATTGTATGATGTGGTCGGAGTGGGTGAGTATATTTGTATTGTAATGCAGGCTCGGGAAGAGGTGATAGTGGCAACGTACAATATAAGACAGGGTTCTTGGCTACTTCTTCCTCCATTTCAGGATTCTTGGCTATTTCTTCCTCCACTTCCTAATTGGTGTTCTGACCGCGTAAGATACCATTACCGTCCTCTGGCCTTCCAACCAAGGCCTGAGATACAGTTGAAGTAGGACAGATATGAAGTTAAAAAAAAAATTATTTAATTAAATGAGAGCTTTTTTATTTTATATTATTTAAAATAATATTAAAAACAATGTATTACCGTGTATAATTAGATCAATTTCATTTATATTAAATGATAATAGTAGTTATGATTTTAATTCTATGTTTTAGATAATATTTAGTGATTCATTGTGTTTTATTTGATTAAGCACTACGTGTTTTAGTTAGTACTGCCAAAAGAAATTTTATGCTATATTCCTTTTAAAATTTCGGAGATTTAAGTAAGAGTAATTTTCAATAAGTTATTATAAAAAAAAAATTAAAAACTAAAAAATATTAAAATTATGTTAAATATAATATCTTAAAAGTTTTTATTTTTATATTAATTTTTTTAAGAAATACATTTTCAAGTTAGTAGATTATGAAGATAAATAAATTAAATTACTACCTAAAAAATATTATTATGGTAATAGATATTTTTGTGATAGTTTATGGTAATATATAAAAATGGAATTTAGTTTAATGGGTAGTTAATTATAAGATTAAAATTAATAAATTTTAGAGTTAGATTTTATAATTATGCTATGATGATGTTTTTGAAGTAAAATATTATATCATGATTAAATCCATTAATATATATATATATATATATATATATAGAAGATATTACATACACATGGCAATCTAAGACTACTAAACTCAAAATTTTGATCTCTCTACAATAATAGCCCCCCACTCAACACTCTCCCAATGTCTTGGGATATAGATATATTTTAATAATTATTTAGTTGAATCTTAACTAATTAAAATAAATAGTAACCTCATTTGGATGGAAACATCATATGGATGTCTTGTGATATATTTTAATTATTAATAGTTGGATGATATTTTTATTGTGATCCTTTTAATTAAAACTTGAATTGTATGACTCCTTTGATGGATGCTACTCTATATTGATCTCTTGTGGGAGGAATTTTTTACTTTAAAAATGATCTCGTATAGCTTTTTTTTGTTAAATATTATTTTAGAGCTACATATAGGCCCTTGAGAGAGTCACTAGACAATGACCAAGAGGCTTCTTAGGTATATTAGAGGGACTTATTAGTTGCATATTCATTACTTAGTTGGATCCCCTTATATTTTGAGAATATTATTGGATGATTATTGGGTTGATGATATAGATGAGTGATGCTCCACTATAGGTTTCATGTTCTATTTGGAATTTGTCCCTATTCTTGGTATTATAGACATCAATCTATTAAATCTTAGTCTTCTATGGAATCTAATAAGACAAATAAGCACTTTCATTGAATGATCATGATTTGGAGGAGTTTGAAATTCCTTTAAATTTTCCAATAACTCCTTGGTGTGATAATTAAAGCACCATGTAGCTTGTTTACGATCTAGTGTTTCAGAGTAGTAAATTGAGCACGTTGATATTTGAATGCATTTTGTAAGATGGATTCATACATATGGGATGCTTGATTATGTTCTTGTACCTTCAATGGAAAAGGAAATAGATATCTTAACCATGAAGGAGTTACTTGGTGTGGAAGAGAGTCCCTTAAGGGGAAATAGAAAATAAGGGTTTCTCTCTATATACCCTATTCAAAAAAAGGGGAATGTTGGAATATGTAGTGATTAATATTTTCTTTAGACCATAGTTAACTTTTGTACTGTATTGCATAACTAAGTCCTTTGGGCCCTTCTAAACCCTGAAAAGGCTATTTTTGTAATATTTTATTATTTTATTACTAAATATTGGTTACTTAACCTTGACCTAAATGTAACTTATATTTGGATATATATACACCATTATACCAACCATTTTGTTATTGGTTGGAGTATGATTATATTCTTTGATAGTGTTATTATTTGATGTCTATAAACACCCTCATATATTGTGTCCATTCCATCCATTTACAAAAACTACTATGAAATCTAACACTTTAGACTATGAACCTATCATGCAGTTCTCTCTCTTCCATGAGTGCTTTTGTGTTAAAATGCTAGTCTAAGTATGCTCTAAAGGTCTTACCTATACAATAACATACAAATCCCTTTTATGATGTTGGTATGTTAGAATATGTAGTGATTAAGCTTTTCTTTAGTCCTCTCTCTTCTATGAGTGTTTTTGTGTTAGGATGCTAGCATGAAATGTAATTATGGCATATATTTTTATATTTTATGATTCATAGAGACAATATTCTACATGTTTTCTTAATATTTTCTTGCCAAGAAAGTTTGGGTTAGGTATAGATATACATCCATATCTAGAGGTTGTCCAAGAGAGCTTTCATACATAAAATATATTGGTGACTAGGACATAAATAATTAGCCTAGAAAAACTAACTATCAATAATAAATCAATAGTATAGTTCTTGGTATACTTAGTTGGAAACCATAAATTTTATCTAAAATTAGTCAATCTATGTCTCACATAAATCAAAATTCTTGATAGATCTAAATTTGATTTTATTAGGGTTGGAATCCCAATTAAAAAAAAAAAAAAACGTGCAATAAAAGTTACAAAGGTTAGATTCAAGACAATAGAAACTCCAAAGTAGCTAGTTTAGAAGAATACCCATTTGTAGTAGAAGGAGAAGAACTACAACAAAAAAAGGTATTCTTTAGATGCATACCTCTATAGGAAACAATTGATGGTGTTATGTGGAAATGAGTAGTTTTATATCTCTGGGGGTTTTAATTTCAATTGTGCATACATAAATATAGTTTCTACTTTGTTTCTTGTTTCTTTAATATATTTTATTTAAAGTAGAGTATAGTTTTGATAGCCAATAAAATGTCAACCTATTTTCTATTTGAAGAACACAAGCTTATAATGATATGGGGTGAACAATATAAGATATACTTTTACTTTTCTTTCCCAAATAATATTATTCAATATTATCAATTGTAATATCAATAGTAGTAATAAAGCAATCCACAAATCATCACATACATCAGTGACACACATTTAACATGCTTCACCTAATGTGGGTTACGTCCATGGAAAAAATATTTCTTATAAATTTTCATAACATATCTCTTTGGAATAAATTCTCTATTACAATGTTTATGGACCTCTATCCAAAGGAGATCGAAATCCCCAATGCTCAAGTTCATGGATCTCTATACACAGGAGATATTTTTCCCCACTGCTCTGATTTGTGGATATTTATTCATAGGAGAACTCTATACCTTTTATGTTGGTTTGTGGAACTCTATATATAGGAGAAACCTCTCCTCTTTTCTTTGGTTTATGGAACTCTATCCATAGGAGAAATCTATCCTCTTTTTGGTCTGGTTCATGGAAATCTATCCATCGGAGATACCTCTCCTCTTTGCTCTAGTTTATGGAACTATATCCATAGGAGAACTCTATCCCCTTGTTAGTATGGTTCATAGAACTCTATCCACAAGAGAAATATATCCCCTTGTTGGTTTGGTTTGTGGAACTCTATCCATAGGAGAAATCTATCTCCTTTGCTCTGGTTACCTCAAAATATGGTACACACCTCTACTTTGATTTTGCTCCAAGCCTACTCATAAGTCTTACTTAGGTCTGCTCACAAATCTATCCAAAACCTTCTTCAAGTCTTCTCACAAATATGCTCTCAACTCTATCCCAAATATACACATATTACATGCAAAAATTTGTCTCAAATCTGTTCCAAACTTGCACACATTACATACATAAATCTATCTCAACTCTATCTCAAATCTACACATATTACATGCACAAATTTGTCTCAAATCTATCTTAAATCTGCACATATTACATGCACAAATCTATCTCAACTCTATCCCAAATATTTTCACAAATATATTCTCAATGTTGTCCCAAACTTCTTCAAGTCTTATCACAAGACTTGCTTCAAATCTACCTCAAACCTGCTTCATGTCTTCTCACAAGACTTGCTCAAATCTACCTCAAACCTACTTCAAGTCTTCTAACAAGACTTCATCAAATATGCTTACTATATTTACACAACTATGATCTAACAAATGCTCAAGTAAACTCATAGCACATGCTCAACTAATTTCAAATCTTGCACATAAATAATTTTCAAAATAATGCTTATATCTCTTTCAAAAATACTTTTTTCAACTAGGCAATTCAGATATTTTCTACCCATAATTCGTTTAACCTCTTGAAAATATAGATAATGATATGTACTATCAAATACCCAACATGTTATTCACATTCACATAACTTGCATTCATAAAATAATATCTCTACCTATTGCAAATCCCTTTCAAATCAAATCAAACTAGTGTATAACTTTACTTCACAAAACTAGTTTATAATAATTTCCCATTCACATTCAATGTCAGTCACATCAATGCCCAAATGCTTCACAAATTATTTAAAAAAGAATGCATATTTTTCTCTCAAAACCCCTAGCACAATTCTTTCCAATTTCACTAATCAATAATTCACAATTTGTTCTCAAAACCCTAGCTCAAATATTTCCAACAACACACACTAATCAACCCTTTTATATCCACCTTGTGATTCTGAAATATTCACTAAACCAACCCTTTTATCTCCACCTTAGAGAAGGAATAATGTCAACATACCTCTTAACTTGCTTTGATGAAAATGTACTCAAAATAATTTTCTCTTCAAAGTGCTACTTCAAAATTGATTAGTAGATTTCTCTTTCAAACCATCACCATTAACTTTTTTCTCAAAAACATGTGCTCAATGAAATCTGAAAATTATGTTCAATGAATTTTCATTTGTTCTCAAAATATAGAACATTAACAATTATCAAAACCCTTCAAACTTACTTTTAACCATACAAAATTTCAAGCAAACATCAAACCATAATAACACCTTATAACTCCTCCTCTCACAAACAAAAAGTATCCCCTTTGTATTTTCTCTTTATGCTCTTTGCAAAATAAAAATTTATAAAACACATTTATAATTTCTATTTGCAAAATATAAATATTTTATAACATATCCTTATAACTTCTAATTTGCACATAAAGTTTATTAACTCAACCCTTATGACTCCCTAATTGCAAAATCAAAACTTTATTAAACTCAACTCTTATGACTCCCTAATTGCCAAACAAGATATTATTCAACTCAAACCTTATGACTCCCTAATAGCAAAACAAAAATTTTACTAACAAAAAATTAATGTCGTTACCACTTCTGTCATCGACGGGAGTCGAACACAAAACCTCATAAAGCCCATTCTCTAGCATGAGCTAGAGTGCTAGCTAGGTTGGCCCACCTGCTGGAACCAAAAGTGCGCAATACAAATTTTATGAATCCTTTTCTTCCACCCACACAAAATTCAAAAAAATCAGTTGTTGCTATGACTTGAACCCAAAACCTCCTCAATGTCAGCATCTTGCACAGGGTTTTCCTACCACTTGGCCTAGTTGTCTCATTGGAATCAAATTTGTGTTGCCTCCTTTGTTGAGGTTCATGTACCGACCACCTTTTTTTAAAAACCATACACTGTCCTTAATCATTGTCCTAGCTTCACCTTTGTGGACTGCCCTTACGAATGAAACAAATGGCACTCAAAATTTAATCACCTCCACATTGCAAATGATTTTTATTTACCTCCTTATATATGCACTTCAAAACTTAGGAAGATGTCGGCTCTCTTTGCCACCATTTAAATTTTAAATTTGCTGCCATTTAAAATTCAAATTTATTTTATTATAATATTTAAACCTTGGTTTAAATATTATAATTTATTTTTTAATCTATTGTCCTTTGCTCTTCAAATATTTTCCCACCGTTGCAATACATAAATATTTTTCAATGGAACCTTGTCTAATTTATCTTTTTCTTGCTAACATAACCATAAAGAACCTTGTATTTTTTCTTGCAAACATAACTATGGAGAACCTTTTTAACCAAATAACACCTTGTCCTTTTCTTGCACACACAACCATGAAGAATGCTTTTACGTTGACGATTATTGTACCCTTGAAGATATTTTCCTTGCACTTTAATATTTCAACCTTGAAGATTATTTTCAACCATTTTACCTTTGATGTTAATGACAACCAATATGCTCAATACACATTTGACATCAATGACAACCAATATACTCAATATTTCCAATAATATCCCCATTTATCATTGATGCATACCTCTATAGGAAAGAATTGATGGTGTTATGTGGAAATGAGTCGTTTTATATCTCTGGGGATTTTACTTTCAATTGTGCATACATAAATATAGTTTCTACTTTATTTCTTGTTTCTTTAATATATTTTATTTAAAGTAGAGTATAGTTTTGATAGCCAATAAAAGGTCAACCTATTTTCTATTTGAAGAACACAAGCTTATACTGATAGGGGGTGAACAGTATAAGATATACTTTTACTTTTATTTCCCAAATAATATTATTCAATGTTATCAATTGTAATATAAATAGTAGTAATAAAGCAATGCACAAATCATCACATACATGAGAGACACACATTTAATGTGGTTCACCTAATGTGGGTTACGTCCATGGAGAAAATATTTCTTATAAATTTTCATAACATATCACTTGGGAACCAATTCCCTATTACAATGTTTATGGACCTCTATCCAAAGGAGATCTCAATCCCCAATGCTCAAGTTCATGGATCTCTATCCACAGGAGATATTTGTCCCCACTGCTCTGATTTGTGTATCTCTATTCATAGGAGAACTCTATACCTTTTGTGTTGGTTTGTGGAACTCTATATATAGGAGAAACCCCTCCTCTTTTCTTTGGTTTGTGGAACTCTATGCATAGGATAAATCTATCCCCTTTTTGGTCTAGTTCATGGAAATATATCCATCAGAGGTACCTCTCCTCTCTACTCTAGTTTGTGGAACTCTATCTATAGGATAAATCTATCCCCTTGTTAGTATGGTTCATAGAACTCTATCCACAAGAGAAATATATCCCCTTGTTGGTTTGGTTTGTGGAACTCTATCCATAGGAGAAATCTATCTCCTTTGCTCTGGTTACCTCCAAATATGGTACACACCTCTACTTTGATTTTGCTCCAAGCCTACTCATAAGGCTTACTCAGGTCTGCTCACAAATCTATCCAAAACCTGCTTCAAGTCTTCTCACAAATATGCTCTCAACTCTATCCCAAATATGCACATATTACATGCAAAAATTTATCTCAAATCTGTCCCAAACTTGCACACATTACATACACAAATCTATCTCAACTCTATCTCAAATCTACACATATTACATGCACAAATCCATCTCAACTCTGTCTTAAATCTGCACATATTACATGCACAAATCTATCTCAAGTCTATCCCAAATATTCTCACAAATCTATTCTTAATGTTGTCCTAAATTTATTCAAGTCTTATCACAAGACTTACTTCAAATCTACCTCAAACCTGCTTCATGTCTTCTCACAAGACTTACTCAAATCTACCTCAAACCTACTTCAAGTCTTATCTCAAGACTTGCTCAAATATGCTTCCTATATTTGCACAACTATGATCTAACACATGCTCAAATAAACTCATAGCACATGTTCAACTAATTCCAAATCTTTCACATAAATGATGTTCAAAATAATTCTTATATCTCTTTTAAAAATACTTTTTTCAACTAGGCAATTCAGATATTTTCTACCTAGAATTCGTTTAACCTCTTGAACATATAGATAATGATATGTACTATCAAATATCCAACATGTTCTTCAAATTCACATATATTGCATTCATAAAATAAGATATCTACATATTGCAAATCTCTTTCAAATCAAATCAAACTAGTGTATAACTTTACTTCACAAAACTAGTTTATAATAATTGCCCATTCACATTCAATTTCAGTCACATAAATGTCCAAATGCTTCACAAATTATTTAAAAAAGAATGCATATTTTTCTCTCAAAATCCCTAGCACAATTATTTCCAATTTCACTAATCAATAATGCACAATTTTTTCTCAAAACCCTAGCTCAAATATTTCCAACAACACACACTAATCAATCCTTTTATCTCCACCTTATGATTCTGAAATATTCTCTCAACCAACCATTTTATCTCCACCTTAGAGAAGGAATAATGTTAACATACCTCTTAATTTGCTTTGATGAAAATCTATTCAAAATAATTTTATCTTCAAAGTGCTACTTCAAAATTGACTAGTAGATTTCTATTTCAAACCATCAACATTAAATTTCTTCTCAAAAATATGTGCTCAATGAAATATGAAAATGATGTTCAATGAATTTTCATTTGTTCTCAAAATATAGAACATTAACAATTATCAAAACCCCTCAAACTTACTTTTCACCATACAAAATTTCAACCAAAAATCAAACCACAATAACACCTTATAACTCCTCCTCTCACATGCTAAAAATATCCCCTTTGTATTTTCTCTTTATGCTCTTTGCAAAATAATTTTTTTAAAACATGTTTATAATTTCTATTTGCAAAATATAAATATTTTAAAACATATCCTTATAATTCCTAATTTGCACATAAATTTTATTAACTCAACCCTTGTGACTCCCTAATTGCAAAATCAAAACTTTATTAAACTCAACCCATATGACTCCCTAATTGCCAAACAAGACATTATTCAACTCAAACCTTATGACTCCATAATAGCCAAACACAAATTTTACTAAAAAAAAATTAATGTCCTTACCACTTCTGTCACCGACGGGAGTCGAACACAAAACCTCATAAATCCCATTCTCTAGCACGAGCTAGAGTGTCAGCTAGGCTAGCCCACCTGATGGAACCAAAAGTGCGCAATACAACTTTTATGAATCCTTTTCTTCCACCCACACAAAATTCAAAAAAATCAGCTACCACTATGACTCGAACCCAAAACCTCCTCAATGTCAGCATCTTGCATAGGGTTTGTCTGCCACCTGGACTAGTTGTCTCATCGGAATCAAATGTGTTCTACCTCCTTTGTTGAGGTTTGTGTACCGACCACCTTGTTTTAAAAACCGTACGCTCTCCTTAATCATTGTCCTAGCTTCACCTTTGTGGGTTGCCCTTACAAATGGAAGAAATGACACTCAAACTTTAATCACCTCCACATTGCAAATGATTTTATTTACCTCTTTATATATGCACTTCCAAACTTTGGAAGATGTCGACTCTATTTCCCACCATTTGAATTTTAAATTTAGCACCATTTAAAATTCAAATTTATTTTATTATAATATTTAAACCTTGGTTTAAATATTATAATTTATTTTTTAATATTTTGTCCTTTGCTCTTGATATATTTTCCACCCTTGCAATACATAAATATTTTTCAATGGAACCTTGTCTAACTTATCTTTTTCTTGCTAACATAACCATAAATAACCTTGTCTTTTTTATTGCAAACATAAATATGGAGAACCTTTTTAACCAAATAAAACCTTGTCCTTTTCTTGCACACACAACCATGAAGAATGCGTTTACCTTAACAATTATTGTACCCTTGAAGATATTTTCCTTGCACTTTAATATTTCAACCTTGAAGATTATTTTCAACCATTTACTTTGATGTTAATGACAACCAATATACTCAATACACTTTTGACATAAATGACAACCAATATACTCAATATTTCCAATAATCTCCCCATTTATCATTGATGCATACCTCTATAGGAAACAATTGATGGTGTTATGTCGAAATGAGTAGTTTTATATCTCTGGGGATTTTACTTTGAATTGTGCATCATAAATATAGTTTCTACTTTGTTTCTTGTTTCTTTAATATATTTTATTTAAAGTAGAGTATAGTTTTGATAGCCAATAAAAGGTCAACCTATTTTCTATTTGAAGAACACAATCTTATACTGATAGGGGGTGAACAATATAAGATATACTTTTAATTTTCTTTCCCAAATAATATTATTCAATGTTATGAATTTTAATATCAATAGTAGTAATAAAGAAATGCATAAATCATCACATACATGAGAGACACACATTTAACATGGTTCACCTAATGTGGGTTACGTCCATGGAGAAAATATTTCTTATAAATTTTCATAACATATCTCTTTGGAACCAATTCCCTATTACAATTTTTATGGACCTTTATCGAAACGAGATCTCAATCCCCAATGCTCAAGTTCATGGATCTCTATCCATTGGAGATATTTGTCCCCACTACTCTGATTTGTGGATCTCTATTCATAGGAGAACTCTATACATTTTGTGTTGGTTTGTGGAACTCTATATATAGGAGAAACCTTTCCTATTTTCTCTAGTTTGTGGAACTCTATCCCCTTTTTGGTCTGGTTCATGGAAATCTATCCATTGGAGATACCTCTCCTCTCTGCTCTAGTTTGTGGAACTCTATCCATAGGAGAACTCTATCCCCTTGTTAGTTTGGTTCATAGAACTCTATCTACGGGAGAAATATATACCCTTGTTGGTTTGGTTTGTGGAACTCTATCCCTAGGAGAACTCTATCTCCTTTGCTCTGGTTAACTCAAAATATGATACACACCTCTACTTTGATTTTGCTCCAAGCCTACTCATAATTCTCACTTAGGTCTACTCACAAATCTATCCAAAACCTTCTTCAAGTATTCTCAAAAATATGCTCTCACTTCTATCCCAAATATGCACATATTACATGCATAAATTTGTCTCAAATTTGTCCTAAAGTTGCACACATTACATACACAAATATATCTCAACTCTATCTAGAATTCAAATATTTTCTACCTAGAATTCGTTTAACCTCTTGAACATATAGATAATGATATGTACTATCAAATACCCAACATGTTCTTCACATTCACATATATTGCATTCATAAAATAAGATCTTTGCATATTGTAAATCCCTTTCAAATAAAATCAAACTAGTGTATAACTTTACTTCACAAAACTAGTTTATAATAATTACCCATTCACATTCAATGTCAGTCACATAAATGCCCAAATGCTTCACAATTTTTTTTAAAAAGAATGCATATTTTTCTCTCAAAACCCCTAGCACAATTATTTCTAATTTCTCTAATCAATAATGCACAATTTGTTCTCAAAACCCTAGCTCAAATATTTCCAACAACACACACTAATCAACCCTTTTATCTCCACCTTATGATTTTGAAATATTCACTCAACCAACCCTTTTATCTCCACCTTAGAGAAGGAATAATTTCAACATACCTCTTAATTTACTTTGATGAAAATATACTCAAAATATTTTTCTCTTCAAAGTGCTACTTCAAAATTGATTAGTGGATTTCTCTTTCAAACCATCAACATTAAATTTTTTCTCAAAAATATGTGCTCAATGAAATATGAAAATGATGTTAAATGAATTTTCATTTGTTCTCAAAATATAGAACATTAACAATTATCAAGACCCATCAAACTTACTTTTAACCATACAAAATTTCAACCAAAAATTAAACCATAATAACACCTTATAACTCCTTTCACATGCAAAAATTATCCCCTGTGTATTTTCTCTTTATGCTCTTTGCAAAATAAAACTTTATAAAACACGTTTATAATTTCTATTTGCAAAATATAAATATTTTATAACATATCCTTATAACTCCTAATTTGTACATAAAGTTTATTAACTCAACCCTTATGACTCCCTAATTGTAAAATCAAAACTTTATTAAACTCAACCCTTATGACTCCCTAATTGCCAAACAATACATTATTCAACTCAAACCTTATGACTCCCTAATAGCAAAACAAATATTCTACTAACAAAAAATTAATGCCCTTACCACTTCTGCCACTGACGGAAGTCGAACACAAAATCTCATAAATCCCGTTCTCTAGCACGAGCTAGAGTGCTAGCTAGGTTGGCCCACCTGCTAGAACCAAAAGTGCGCAATACAAATTTTATGAATCCTTTTCTTCCACCCACACAAAATTAAAAAAAATCTACTCCCGCTATGACTTGAACCCAAAACCTCCTCAATGTCAGCATCTTGCATAGGGTTTGCCTCCCACCTGGGCTAGTTTTCTCATTGGAATCAAATGTGCGCTACCTCCTTTGTTGAGGTTCGTGTACCGACCACATTGTTTTAAAAACCATACGCTCTCCTTAATCATTGTCCTAGCTTCACCTTTGTGGGCTGCCCTTACGAATGGAACAAATGACACTCAAAATTTAATCACATCCACATTGCAAATGATTTTTATTTACCTCCTTATATATGCACTTCGAAACTTAGGAAGATGTCGGCTCTCTTTGCCACCATTTGAATTTTAAATTTGGCACCATTTAAAATTCAAATTTATTTTATTATAATATTTAAACCTTGGTTTAAATATTATAATTTATTTTTTAATATTTTGTCCTTTGCTCTTGAAATATTTTTCCACCCTCACAATACATAAATATTTTTCAATGGAACCTTGTCTAACTTATCTCTATCTTTCTAACATAACCATAAAGAACCTTGTCTTTTTTATTTCAAACATAAATATGGAGAACCTTTTTAACCAAATAACACCTTGTCCTTTTATTGCACACACAACCATGAAGAATGCTTTTACATTGACAATTATTGTACCCTTGAAGATATTTTCCTTGCACTTTAATATTTCGACCTTGAAGATTATTTTCAACCATTTTACCTTTGATGTTAATGACAACCAATATTGTCAATACACTTTTGACATCAATGACAACCAATATAATCAATATTTCCAATAATCTCCCCATTTATCATTGATGCATACCTCTATAGGAAAGAATTGATGGTGTTATGTGGAAATGAGTAGTTTTATATCTCTGGGTATTTTACTTTCAATTGTGCATATATAAATATAGTTTCTACTTTGTTTCTTGTTTCTTTATAATATTTTATTTAATGTAGAGTATAGTTTTCATAGCCAATAAAAGGTCGACCTATTTTCTATTTGAACAACACAAGCTTATACTGATAGGGGCTGAATAGTATAATATATACTTTTACTTTTCTTTCCCAAATAATATTATTCAATGTTATCGATTGTAATATCAATAGTAGTAATAAAGCAAAGCACAAATCATCACATACATGAGAGACACACATTTAACGTGGTTCACCTAATGTGGGTTACGTCCATGGATAAAATCTTTCTTATAAATTTTCATAACATATATTTTGGGAACCAATTCCCTATTACAATGTTTATGGACCTCTATCCAAAGGAGATTCAATCCCCAATGCTAAATTTTATTGATCTCTATCCACAAGAGATATTTGTCCCCACTGCTATAATTTGTGGATCTCTATTCATAGGAGAACTCTATACCTTTTTTTTTTGTTTGTGTAACTCTATATATAGGAGAAACCTCTCCTATTTTACCTATTTTGTGGTACTCTATCCATAGGATATATCTATCCCATTTTTGGTCTGGTTCATGGAAATCTATCCATCTGAGACACCTCTCCTCTCTGCTCTAGTGTGTGGAACTCTATCCATAGGAGAACTCTATCCCCTTGTTATTCTGGTTCATAGAACTCTATCCATAGGAGAAATCTATACCCTTGTTGGTTTGGTTTGTGGAACTTTATCCATAGGAGAACTCTATTTCCTTTGCTTTGGTTACCTCTAAATATTGTACACACCTCTACTTTGATTCTGATCCATGCCTACTCATAAGTCTTACTTAGGTCTACTCACAAATATATCCCAAAAAAAAATTCAAGTCTTCTCACAAATATGCTCTCACCTCTATCCCAAATATGCACATATTACATGCACAAATTTATCTCAAACCTATCCCAAACATGCACAAATTACATACACAAATCTATCTCAAATCTACACATATTACATGTACAAATCCGTATCAAATATATCTTAAATATGCACATATTACATGCACAAATCTATCTCAACTCTATCTCAAATATTCTCACAAATATATTCCCAGTGTTGTCCCAAACGTCTTCAATTCTTCTCACAAGACTTACTTCAAATCTACCTCAAACCTGCTTCATGTCTTCTCACAAGACTTTCTCAAATCTACCTCAAACCTACTTCAAGTCTTCTCACAAGACTTGCTCAAATATGCTTACTATATTTGCACAACTATGATCTAACACATTCTAAAATAAACTCATAGCACATGCTCAACTAATTCCAAATATTGCACATAAATGATGTTCAAAATAATGCTTACATCTCTTTCAAAAATACTTTTTTCAACTAGGCAATTCAGATATTTTCTACCTATAATTCATTTAACCTATTGAACATATATATAATGATATGCACTATCAAATACCCAACATGTTATTCACATTCACATATCTTGCATTCATAAAATAAGATCTCTACATATTGCAAATCACTTTCAAATCAAATCAAACTAGTGTATAACTTTACTTAACAAAACTAGTTTAAAATAATTGCCCATTCACATTCAATGTCAGTCACATCAATGCCCAAATGCTTCACAAATTATTTAAAAAATAATGCATATTTTTCTCTCAAAACCCCTAGCACAATTATTTCCAATTTCACTAATCAATAATGCACAATTTGTTCTCAAAATCCTAGCTCAAATATTTCCAACAACACACACTAATCAACCTTTTTATCTCCACCTTATGATTCTGAAATATTCGCTCAACCAACCCTTTTATCACCACCTTAGAGAAAGAATAATGTCAACATACCTCTTAACTTGCTTTGACGAAAATGTACTCAAAATAATTTTCTCTTCAGAGTCCTACTTCATAATTGATTAGTAGATTTCTCTTTCAAACCATCAATATTAACTTTTTTCTCAAAAAGATGTGCTCAATGAAATCTGAAAATGATGTTCAATGAATTTTCATTTGTTCTCAAAATATAGAACATTAAAAATTATCAAAACCCCTCAAACTTACTTTTAACCATACAAAATTTCAAGCAAAAATCAAACCACAATAATACCTTATAACTCCTCCTCTCACATGCAAAAAGTATCCCCTTTGTATTTTCTCTTTATGCTCTTTGCAAAATAAAACTTTATAAAACACGTTTATAATTTCTATTTCCAAAATATAAATATTTTATAACATATCCTTATAACTCCTAATTTGCACATAAAGTTTATTAACTCAACCCTTATGACTCCCTAATTGCAAAATCAAAACATTATTAAACTCAACCCTTATGACTCCCTAATTTCCAAACAAGACATTAATCAACTCAAACTTTATGACTCCCTAATAGCCAAATAAAAATTTTAATAACAAAAAATTAATACCCTTACCACTTCCGCCGCCGACGGGAGTCGAACATGAAACCTCATAAAGCCCATTCTCTAGCACGATCTAGAGTGCCAACTAGGCTGGACGAACCAAAAGTGTGCAATACAACTTTTATGAGTCCTTTTCTTCCACCCACACAAAATTAAAAAAAATCAGCTTCCGCTATGACTCGAACCCAAAACCTCCTCAATGTCAGCATCTTGCATAGGGTTTTCCTGCAACCTGGGCTAGTTGTCTCATTGGAATCAAATGTGCACTACCTCCTTTGTTGAGGTTTGTGTACCGACCACCTTGTTTTAAAAACCCTACGCCCTCCTTAATCATTGTCCTAGCTTCACCTTTGTGGGCTGCCCTTACGAATGGAACAAATGGCACTCAAAATTTAATCACCTCCACATTGCAAATGATTTTTATTTACCTCCTTACATATGCACTTCAAAACATTGGAAGATATCGGCCCTATTTGCCACAATTTGAATTTTAAATTTGGCACCATTTAAAATTCAAATTTATTTTATTATAATATTTAAACCTTGGTTTAAATATTATAATTTATTTTTTAATCTTTTGTCCTTTGCTCTTGAAATATTTTTCCACCCTTGCAATAAATAAATCTTTTTCAATGGAACCTTGTCTAACTTATCTTTTTCTTGCTAACATAACCATAAAGAACCTTGTCTTTTTTCTTACAAACATAACTATGGAGAACCTTTTTAACCAAATAACACCTTGTCCTTTTCTTGCACACACAACCATGAAGAATGCTTTTACCTTGACAATTATTGTACCCTTGAAGATATTTTCCTTGCACTTTAATATTTCAACCTTGAAGATTATTTTCAACCATTTTACCTTTGATTTTAATGACAACCAATATAATTAATACACTTTTGACATCAATGACAACCAATATACTCAATATTTCCAATAATCTTCCCATTTATCATTGATGCATACCTCTATAGGAAAAAATTGATGGTGTTATGTGGAAATGAGTCGTTCTATATCTCTGGGGATTTTAAATTCAATTGTGCATACATAAATATAGTTTCTAATTTGTTTCTTTTTTCTTTATAATATTTTATTTAATGTAGAGTATAGTTTTGATAGCCAATAAAAGGTCAACCTATTTTTTGTTTTAACAACACAAGCTTATACTGATAGGGGGTGAACAGTATAATATATACTTTTACTTTTATTTCCCAAATAATATTATTCAATGTTATCAATTGTAATATCAATAGTAGTAATAAAGCAATGCACAAATCATCACATACATGAGATACACACATTTAACGTGGTTCACCTAATGTGGGTTACGTCCATGGAGAAAATATTTCTTATAAATTTTCATAACATATCTCTTGGGAACCAATTCCCTATTACAATGTTTATGGACCTCTATCCAAGGGAGATCTCAATCCCCAATGCTAAAGTTCATGGATCTCTATCCACAAGATATATTTGTCCCCACTGCTATGATTTATGGATATCTATTCATAGGAGAACTCTATACCTTTTTTTTTGGTTTTTGGAACTCTATATATAGGAGAAACCTCTCCTCTTTTATCTATTTTGTGTAACTCTATTCATAGGAGATATATATCCCCTTTTTGGTCCGGTTCATGGAAATCTATCCATCGGAGATACCTCTCCTCTCTGCTCTAGTTTGTGGAACTCTATCCATATGAGAACTCTATCCCCTTGTTATTCTGGTTCATAGAACTCTATCCATAGGAGAAATATATACCCTTGTTGGTTTGGTTTGTGGAACTCTATCTATAGGAGAACTCTATCTCCTTTTCTCTGGTTACCTCAAAATATGGTACACACCTCTACTTTGATTCTAATCCAAGCCTACTCATAAGTCTTACTTAGGTCTGCTCACCAATATATCCAAAAAAATTTCAAGTCTTCTCACAAATATGCTCTCACCTCTATCCCAAATATGCACATATTACATGCACAAATTTATCTCAAATCTGTCCCAAACTTGCACACATTACATACACAAATCTATCTCAACTTTATCTCAAATCTACACATATTACATGCACAAATCTGTCTCAAATATGTCTTAAATATGCACATAATACATGCACAAATCTATCTCAACTCTATCCCAAATATTCACACAAATATATTCCCAATGTTGTCCCAAACATCTTCAAGTATTCTCACAAGACTTACTTCAAATCTACCTCAAACCTGCTTCATGTCTTCTCACAAGACTTTCTCAAATCTACCTCAAACATACTTCAAGTCTTCTCACAAGGCCTGCTCAAATATGCTTACTATATTTGCACAACTATACATGCTCAAATAAACTCATAGCACATGCTCAACTAATTCCAAATCTTTCACATAAATGATGTTCAAAATAATGCTTATATCTCTTTCAAAATTACTTTTTTCAACTAGGCAATTCAGATATTTTCTACCTATAATTCGTTTAACCTCTTGAACATATAGATAATGATATGTACTATCAAATACCAAACATTTTATTCACATTCACGTATCTTAAATTCATAAAATAAGATCTCTACATATTGCAAATCCCTTTCAAATCAAATCAAACTAGTGTATAACTTTACTTCACAAAACTAGTTTATAATAATTGCCCATTCACATTCAATGTCAGTAACATCAATGCCCAAATGCTTCACAAAATATTTTAAAAAGAATGCAAATTTTTCTCTCAAAACCCCTAGCACAATTATTTCAAATTTCACTAATCAATAATGCATAATTTGTTCTCAAAATCCTAGCTTAAATATTTCCAACAACACACACTAATCAACCCTTTTATCTCCACCTTATGATTCTAAAATATTCGCTTAGCCAACCCTTTTATCTCCACCTTAGAGAAGGAATAATGTCAACATACCTCTTAACTTGCTTTGATGAAAATGTACTCAAAATAATTTTCTCTTCAAAGTGCTACTTCATTAATGATTAGTAGATTTCTCTTTCAAACCATCAACATTAATTTTTTTCTCAAAAATATGTTCTCAATGAAATCTAAAAATGATGTTAAATGAATTTTCATTTGTTCTCAAAATATAGAACATTAAAAATTATCAAAACCCCTCAAACTTACTTTTAACCATACAAAATTTCAAGCAAAAATCAAACCACAATAACACCTTATAACTCCTCCTCTCACATGCAAAAAGTATCCCCTTTGTATTTTCTCTTTATGCTCTTTGCAAAATAAAACTTTATAAAACACTTTAATAATTTCTATTTGCAAAATATAAATATTTTATAACATATCCTTATAACTCCTAATTTGCACATAAAGTTTATTAACTCAACCCTTATGACTCCCTAATTGCAAAATCAAAACATTATTAAACTCAACCCTTATGACTCCCTAATTGCCAAACAAGACATTATTCAACTCAAACCTTATGACTCCCTAGTAGCCAAACAAAAATTTTAATAACAAAAAATTAATACCCTTACCACTTCTGCCGTCGACGGGAGTCGAACACGAAACCTCATCAAGCCCATTCTCTTTGCACGAGCTAGAGTGCCAGCTAGGCTGGCCCACCTGTTGGAACTAAAAGTGCACAATACAACTTTTATGAATCCTTTTCATCCACCCACACAAAATTCAAAAAAATCAGCTGCAGCTATGACTCGAACCCAAAACCTCCTCAATGTCAACATCTTGCACAGGGTTTGCCTACTACCTGGGCTAGTTGTCTCGTCAGAATAAAATGTGTGCTACCTCCTTTGTTGATGTTCGTGTATCGACCACCTTGTTTTAAAAACCATACACTGTCCTTAATCATTGTCCTAGCTTCACCTTTGTGGGCTGCCCTTACGAATGGAACAAATGGCACTCAAAATTTAATCACCTCCACATTGCAAATGATTTTTATTTACCTCCTTATATATGCACTTCAAAAATTAGGAAGATGTCGGCTCTCTTTGCCACCATTTGAATTTTAAATTTGGCACCATTTAAAATTCAAATTTATTTTATTATAATATTTAAACCTTGGTTTAAATATTATAATTTATTTTTTAATATTTTGTCCTTTTCTCTTGAAATATTTTTCCACCCTTGCAATACATAAATATTTTTCAATGGAACCTTGTCTAACTTATCTTTTTCTTGCTAACATAACCATAGATAACCTTGTATTTTTTATTGCAAACATAACTATGGAGAACCTTTTTAACCAAATAACACCTTGTCCTTTTCTTGCACACACAACCATGAAGAATGCTTTTGCCTTGACAATTATTGTACCCTTGAAGATATTTTCCTTGCACTTTAATATTTCAACCTTGAAGATTATTTTCAACCATTTCACCTTTGATGTTAATGACAACCAATATACTCAATATTCTTTTGACATCAATGACAACCAATATACTCAATATTTCTAATAATCTCCCCATTCATCATTGATGCCAACCCTTTCTAAAAATTCCTTTTCCAACCACTGAATTCCAAAACTGCTCCCCCTAAGAAGCTGCTCCCCCTTACTAATTTATCTCCCCGCTACTATTTTCTCCCCCCCTTTGACATCAATGGAAAAGGGAATCCTTTGGGGCTAATACTCTTAGCTCAGCCCCATCACCACATCCTCTTCTTGAGGTGATTAAATTTGGGGTGGGATTATATCTACTCCCAACATACAATACTCTTTTCAACCTTCTTTTTCAACACCTTTGTAATCATACCCTTTTGATCCTTTTGACTGTCCATGTTCTTGCTTGACTCTAGAATTTCCAGAAGCTCTATTATACACCACTTAGCCTTATGCCCAAGATTATTGCAATTGTAACACTTGATTTTATAGTTCTTGAAAGGTACAAATGAATTAAATTTCCTCTTGGTGAATCCATAATCATTTCTATCATGAACCCTACAATGGATCGCTTTATGACCAAAGTGATTACATGAGTAGCAATAACCTTGAAAGAAATATCCATATTCGAATGAGTTTAATTTCCTCTTAGTGAATCCATACTCCTTTCCATGAACTCTGCAATGCATAGCTTTGTGACAAAAATGTTTACATGAAAAATAATGCCCTTGGAAGAAATATTCATCTTGTATTAAAACATCTGGTCTATTAGTCTTTTATTTGCCTTCTTTGTGATGGTCCCTATTTCCTGTTTGTGCATTATTTTCTTTCTTAGTGAAACTTCCACTCTTCAACTTATCAGCATAGGTTTTAGGTTCTTCTTCAATATCTTCCTCTGAAACTTCCTTTTATTTTGAACTTGACTCCTCTTTTTGACCTTCTTCAAAACCAAGTCCTATTTTGATAAATGAAGATCTTTGTGCGTTGATAATGTTGTCCAAATATTTTGAACTTTCCCAAACCTGTGTAGCTTATCCTTATAATATTTCAATTGCATTATTAGAGAAACCACTTCATGTTCTAATATTTCATATTCTAACTTTTTTGCCTCTAAATTTTCAACCATGACTTCTTCAAATATCTTTGCCTTAGCTTTTGAGTTTTTGAGGTCTTGTAGAAACTTTTCTTTTATTTTATCATCTTCTTGAACTTGAGCATTTAGTCTTGAATTCTACTTTCTACCTCTTTTTCAGTTCTCTGAGAGCAACAAAAAGTTCTTCTATATCAACTGTACCTTCTTATTTTTTTGAAATTTTCTCTAGGTCTTCAATTATAGGAGCATCTCCTACTTGGTCTTCAATATGAGTGTTTTCTTCCTCTTCTATTACCAAAAATAGAATATCTTCTTCTTCACTATCTAAAAGTCTTTCATCACTATCACTTGAAGCACTGCTTGCCTTTTTAACATAGAAACCCTTCTTGTGCCTTTAAAAGAACTTCTTCTCATGCTTACCTTGACCATACCTATTTTTCTTTTCATGCTTGAATTTTATTTCTTCCTTTTTCTTCTAATCTTTTTTCTCTTCACTTCTACTTCTTCCAGCTTATGGAAAATTAGATGCATAGTGAATAAAGTCACCACACTTAAAATATTTCACAGTCTTTATATCTTGGTATTTTCTTGATTCCTTATTTCTTCTCATGTAGTTAGCTTCTTTATTACTACTTGACTCATCACTTGATTTTGGTTTCTTATCTTTTATCTTCTTTGAAGCTTTGAAAGCTAGCTCTTTCTTGGAATTGTGCTCTTTTCCTGTTCTCATCTCATAAGCTGTGAGAATTCCATGTAGCTCATCCATAGTCAATTTTATCAAGATCCTTCATCTCTTCTATAGTTGTAACCTTTACATCATACCTTATAGGGAGTGATATTAATACTTTCTGAGCAACAATGGAGTCCTCAATTTTAAATCCAAGTCCATGCATGGTATTAACAACTTCATCAACATGAAGTAAGTATTTAGCAATATCTTCCTCATATTCCATCTTCAACTCTTCAAACCTCCTCTTGTGAGTTTGTAGTTTTGCCAACTTGACCTTGCTATCTCCTTCATATGTTTGCTTCAATTTGTCCCATATCTCTTTTGCTAATTTGCATTGCATAACTTTCATAAATTCTTATTCACATAATCCACTTAAGATTTAATTCATAGCCTTGGTATTTGGGTGTTTATGTTTAATTGAGCTTCATAAAGAATATTTTAACCTTTCCTCTTCATGGTGTTTGGTTTATTCATTCATCATATGAATGGTTCTATTTTCATATCATCCTAAGTTTATCTAAAGTTTGAGGTTTTGAATGAATAGTTTAACTAATCCTATAAACCTCCTTTCCAAAAATAAAAGTTCAAATTTTAAGTTAGTTTTTCAAAGGTTTTGTATAATCTAAGATAAATAATGTATATTTATCAACGCAATATTAATGATCTTACTTTCAAAATAACTCTTCTCATTAATTCAATTTTGAACAAATATAATCAGATATTGATTTATCCTATTAAGCATAAGGAATAATAAATAAATTATATATATCATATCTATTATTCTCAATAAAATATACAATTAAATATAAAGCCAATACCACTAGTTCACCAACTAGGATAATCTCTATTTAGCATTCATCATATAGTTTGTTTCTTATACAAATAAACAATATTAATTATTGAATATGATTTTTGCAATAAAATAATGATCCTAAAAAGAAAGGTAATTCTTTAATACAAAAAGTTATATTGGTTGCATTTCATTTTGAAAGAAATATGTTCTAAGTTTCACCCCCAAAACATACCTACCCAAGAATACAAGGGTTATTAGGGCTTAACTTTTATTTTTATAAAGGAACACATATATGTTCATGAACATTGACCTATTCACACCTTCAAATTTTATTGGTTTATTGGTCAAATTTGATTACATAGATTTTTCAAATTTTCATCCAAAATTAGTTAAAAGGGTTATAGTGTCAGGTGGTGAGCTTGAGCTTTTGTTTTAAATAAATTATTTCCAATTAAAGAGTCAAATGAGAAGCTTAAAATTTTCCCATCATTTACTAATTGTAATGCTTAATTTTCCATTGTAAATATATAGTCGATAAAGGTAATTATCCCTTCCAAGTAACGTCCATACATAGGTTAAGTTTCGAATGCATTTTCGAGTCACTAAGATTTGGGATTAAACTTGTTCTATAGTCCCTCAATGAATGTCTTAAACTCAAGATAAGTTTTCCTCTTACTTTTCTGGAAGGAGAGATTTTTCCTCTTCAACTATTATAAAATTAAACCAAATCATTTATTGTAAATAATATTATTTCATGTTTCCACTTATAACAACCAAGCATCAAAGTAAATACAACTCTCTATTATTTTTCTACTCATATAAATACCATAAAAATAATTTTACTTATATATATTTATATATTTAATGAATGTAGGTTTTCCATACAATAAATACAATAGTATTGCAAGCACCAAAGTTTTACACACTCTGCTTGAATTATTTTATTTCACACTACAAAATTTTAAATCAACAACGATTTGCTTCAACCATTCTCTTATCCACTTTGACATCTCTCTACCCACAATGTTCCAATTTCATCATCTTGTCCTCACTACAAACTCCTGGTACCATATCCCAATGATTCCAAGGGAATAAACACTATCTTAACGGGATCAGATACAACTCCCTTCATTATATGTCATGCCTAGGTTTACAATTCCTACATGCATGAAATTACTAAGCAAAACATGCAAACCATTAAATTTAAGAGAGTTTCCGAGTTTTTTCCAAACACACAATCCCAATTTTTATTTCCATATTTCATTTCTATAATTAATATATTCACACCACTAATTGTGTCTAGGTATCTTTTGTAATTTTCACAGTAACTACTAGACAGTAATATTTCATCTTCCAATTCATAAAAATTTAGCACACAGTCTCCATTTAAAAGACAATGTACAATACCATTTACGCACTACAATGGTTAATTTTCATATTGGTCCAACCAAGCATAAATTCAGTGTTAAAAACACTTTCCTTTTTTTTAAAAGAAAAGTAAAAACTAAAGGGATTAAAATATCCCAAAAACTTATCAAACATACAATTGTCATCATCACACATTTTCACATACACGACAACCAACATGAGCTCATTTATCTAATAAATAAACACATCTTTATCAGAGGAACATTTTCACCACAAAAGGAGACACAATAACAATTTCTTCACTATAACATGTAGAAATTTAAAATTTAATGGAAATAAACCTATTTATCTTCACATGCATAGTCATAAATTCTTCACAAGCACACTTGGAAGTGAAGTTCAATACTGCAATCTCCAATTCCAGCTTCAATCACCCATCAAACGTAAAGCAAAGCAGTTTCTTTCAATTCATTCCCCAAAAGCACATGCAAAACTTGATCGCCTTCCCCAGAACAAAAACATTCAATAGTCTTCCTTCTCATTGCAAAAGAGGTAAAAACCATTCTTCCCTTCCATGACTCACAAGAACCAAAACTACATTCATGCAAATAGCATGCACAATGCTAGGTAAGCATGGAGTTTAAAAACATGCCACGCACATCCAAATTATTATTACCAACGCCAAAAATATGGTTTCCTTTATAATCAAAATTGAAGGTATTGTCAAGGTCTACAACTAGCGTAATTAATATTTTAATTAACTTTAAAACTTTAAACCTTGTATTTATTCTATCAACACACAAATCATATGTTAATCAATTTTTTCCCATTCCTTACAATATAAGAATCATATAAGCATTTAAACTTAATTATTAATTCACACAAGGGGTGGCTCCCATGTTTATAGCACTTTTATAGCCACCTTGGTTGATTTGCAACCCTTATTTCATTATAAGAAACATACCCATATGACAAATACAATTTTAACTCTAACTTAATAATTTAGCATGATGGATCCCATGCACTTTGGTACTTCATTGCCATCCAAAATTCATAATGCATCACTTACAAAAACAGTAGCATTTCCAAGTAAGGTAACACAAGCACATAATAGATAATTCACTCATGCAATTCTACATAAAATACAATTATGGGGCTTCCATGTGCCCTTCAGATGATTCATAATTTCCCTACTCATATTTTTCCATTAAGCAATTTACCCATCCAACACACATACTCGGTCTTGCACATACAAAAGATATCAATAGTACCATACTCCAAAAGATAAAGGTGAGTTTTATTCATTAATCAATCCATAAGCAATGGTTGTGAAAGAAGGGTCATTACATCCTTCTCCACTTAGAACAAACACAGTCACTATGATTAATGCAATATTAAGAAAATAAATAACATCATAACAATTCATATCACTATCAAAAATTTTCAATTGTAACTGATACATAATAGATTCATATTCATTTACAATCTTCACTCTTGCAATTCAATCACATGATACTTTATATTGTTTTAATCACATATACATTCATCAACTAAAAATATATATCATTTTCAAAATCAATCTACCCTACTTAGTAACTCAAAGCACATACATAAAGATGTTCTACTCAGTATCTAGTTTCATATCCATGTGCATATATATATATATATATATATATATATATCATCAAACCATGTAAAATATTTTAATATGTTTATGTCTACTCAATAAGATAAGTAAACTATTGTTGCATATCTTGCATGTTCTCCCACATGGTATTTTTTTCTGAGTAGTTTTCCCATTGGACCCGGTATTTCTCTATGCTCATTTTACTCATATTCTTGGTCCTAAAACCAAGTAGGCAAATAGGCCAAATTTCAATTTTTAGTGGATCGGTCATCTGCAATTTGGAAACATCTAAAACATGAGTAGGATAAGAAATATACTTCCTAAAGAGGTACACATGAAAAACATTATGAATTTTGGATAGGCTTAGCACCAGAGGTAGTCTGTAAGCAACAAGATTGATTTTACCCACAATTATAACACTTTTATTGTCACCTTGGTTGATTTGCAACCCTCATTTCATTACGAGTAACATACCCATATTTCAAATACAATTTTAAATCTAACTTAATAATTTAGCATTATGGTTCCCATGCACTTTGGCACTTCAATGCCATCCAAAATTCATAATGCATCACTTACAAAAATAGTAGCATATTTCCAAGGAAACACAAGCACACAACAGATAAATCACTCATGCAATTCTACATGAAATGCAATTATGGGGCTTCCATTTGCCCTTCATATGAATCATCATTTTCCTACTCACCTATTTCCATTGAGTAACTTATCCATCCAACGCACATACCCAGTCCTGCACATAAAAAATATATCAATTGTACCATGTTCCAAAAGATAAAGGCAAGTTTAATTCATTAATCAATCCATAACCAATGGTGGTGTGGGGAGGGTCATTACATTCTCTCCCACTTAGAACAAACACAACCCCTATGTTTTAAGTAAGATAAAGAAAATAAATTAAATCATAAACATTCATATCACTATCAAAGCTTTTCAATTATAACTCATACATCATATATTCATATTCATTTACAATATTCACTCTTGCAATTCAGTCACATGATACTTCATATTATTTTAATCACATATACATTCATCAACCCAAAACATATATCATCTACAAAATCAACCTACTCTACTTGGTAAATTAAAGCACACACATAAATATGTTCTACTTAATATCTAATTTCATATCCATGTGCACATATATATCATCAAACCATGTAAAATGTTTTAATATGTCTATGTCTACTCAAGCAGATAAGAAAACTGTTATTGCATATCTACCACATTCTCCCACATGGTATTTTTTTCTGAGTAGTGGTCCCATTGGACTCGATATTGCTCTATGCTTTTTTTCTCATATTCTTGGTCCTAAAATCAAGTAGACAAATAGGCCGAACTTCAATTTCTAGTGGATCAGTCATCTAAAATTTTGAAACATCCAAAACATGAGTAGGATCATAAATATACTTCCTAAAGAGTGACACATGAAAGACATTATAAATTTTGGATAGGTTCGGTGGTAGAGCTAGTCTATAATATCCCACTTTGTATGTTGATCCATTCAATACATTCTTATAATATCCTCCAATACTTAATTCACCCTCTTAGTTTTTCGATATATCTGATGGTGATAGGTGGTACTAATGTTCAACTTGATTTCCAATGCACAATGCAAATACTACTAAAATTTAGAAGTGAAGCAAGAATCCCTATCAAAGGTTATGATTTTATGGAAATCCATTTAGTCTTACCACTTCCCTGGAAAAATTGCTTGCAACTACAGGTGCATCATATTGCACATTGCCTTGTATAAAATGTGCAACCTTAGTTAACTTATATACAACCACTAAGATTACATCATACCTGAACATTGTTTTAGGCAATCACATTATAAAGTCCATTGATACCACTTGCTATTTTTCATAGGTATATCATGTGGGTACAACCTACCTATTCGATGCAAATGTTCTATCTTCACTCTTTGGAACTCCAAACACCTGCTTACATTATTTATGATGTTCTTTTTTATAGCTAACCAATAATAGGTCTTTCTCAAGTTTTCACGCATCTTTAACCCTCCAGGATGCACTGAATAAAGAATGTTGTGTGCCTCTTTAAGGATTGTTTCTCTCAACCCACCTGAATTTGGAACTACTAGCTTGTTCATATAAAATAAAAAATCATATTTATATGTAAATTCTGTATTATTTCTAGGTTCTGCTCAACCTAAGCATTACAAGACTAGAAAATTTCATATTTTTCTTGTAATTATTTAATTCGGTCTAACAAATAATAATGAAATTTTGGGATTGTAGTAATGTGCCCTCTCCTTATCATAGCATCGATGACTTTATTCTTTTTACGCTTAATATATGAAATGCCAAAATTGTACTCAGCTAGAAATTCCATCCAACATATTTGCCTAGAATTCAATAAAGGCTGAATAAATATTTTTCTTAAAATCTGGTGATTTGACTTCTATTCAAATTATTTTACCAACAAATAGTGTCTCCAAATCTTAAGGGCATGTACAACAAATGTTAAATCCAAGTCATGAGTGGCATAATTCCCCTCATCCCTCTTAAGTTTCCTAGACTCATAGGCAATAACCACATCACCTTGGGTTAAAAACTCTCCTAATCCTTTAATGGAGGTGTCAATCCATACTGTAAACTACTATTTAGTATTAGGTAATTGTAGAATCGATGCACTTATCAACCTTTATTTCAATATTTGAAAAAACTCTTCACACTACTCTGTCCACTTTGAAGGCTTTTCATTTCCTTTGAAGGTTTGTAATGGGTTGGGAAATTCTTGAAAACCCTTTGATAAATGACCTATAATAGCCTACAATTCTCATAAAAAATCATACCTCAGACACATTAGTAGGTGTAGGCCAATAAAAAATTGCTTCTATTTTCTTGGGATCAACTACAATTCCTTCTATAGAGACAATATGTCCCAAATACTATACTTGTAAAGTGTAAAATTTGTACTTTGAGATTTTCATATAATTTATTATTTCTAAGAATATCAAGTACAATCCTTATATGTTTATCATTTTCCTCCTTGTTCTTTGAATAGATTAGTATGTTATCCAAAATAGGAGCACAAACCGGTCCAACTGCTCTCTAAATACGTTATTCATGAGATTCATGAATGTGAGTGGGGTATTAGTTAATCCAAAAGATAGGACAATAAATTCAAAATGTCCATACCTTGTTCTAAATGTTGTTTTGGAAATGCTTGTTAGAATTGTTGAGTTTTCATTGATATCAAAGGTTGACTTGGTTGTTGGCAAACCAAGGTTTGCTTGGGTAAATTATTTGAGGTAATTATAAATATTAGTGAAGGTTTAAAATTTTTAAATACTATAATATTTTAAATATTATATTTAAATATTAATATAAAAGTGATTTTAAATAAAAAATAGTGGGTCAACCTCTTGGGCACCACATGAAAGGTGGTATGTAAATACAATGTTGAAATTCATTTGATAGATGTTTTTTATATTAAATATCTTCGAGATCGATGAGCAGCATTGAAGATAAAGATAGTGGTGTCATGAAGGACGTTGTTAGGGAAGAAAAGAGTAGATATTTTCATATCTATAGTTTATGATGCTGAAGTTTTAGTGAAAGTAAATGACAATGCATATGAAAGACATTCCTCCAGTTGAGTAAGTGAGCAATAATGCAATGAATATGAGTAGGACTGGAATGTCATTCGTTGATCCACATAGATATTGAGAACCTAGAATGTCTTGGAGCTCACGAGGAAAAAAAATCAAGTGATCAGGGGTTCAAAAACTATGAAGGAAGGAAGAGGTGAACATGATATGGAATTCATGAAGTTGAAGGTCCTTAATGGAGAGTGGAGGCTAGGTGGATATGCTTTTCAAAGAGAATGCATAAGACTAGCGATTACATATGAAATGGATTAGCGAAGGGTGTGCAGTACGATAACAACACAATAGGACAAAGTGGAGAAGTGAGATAATTTTTGGAGTATTCAAGCTGAGTGAACATTAGACACCATCAAATCAAATCAAATTTCATGCAGGTAGCAAGAAGTCTCATAATTTTTCTTGAAGTGTGAATGATAGAAGGAGGTAAACAAATACTTGAGTGGCATAGCAATGATCCGAAGGAGGAGTGAAGTAGCAGTGATCCAAAGGAGGACCAAAGTAGTAGTGATACAAAGGAGGAGTGTATTAGTAGCGATCTAAAGGGGGAGTGGTAGTGATCCAAAGAATGAGCGATGTAGTAGCCCTATGAAGGAGGTAATATCCATACCAAGTGGTGTTGTGGAAAATTATGAGCAAAGGTTCTAAGATCATTGGAACCCTTTGACTATGAAGAGTGGCTAGCTGGAGTGATAGAGTTGTGGAGGAGATATGGCAATGGTGTAAAAAGATCTAAAAATAGAACCATACATGTTGAAAGAGTGTTAGATGTTTAAGAGAATAAATATCAGAGTGCACATCAAAAACTTTGAGGAAGTGGCGATAATCTAAGGAGTCAATATTAGAAAATTATCTTAAATCATGCACACACTAGGGATTAGCTATTGGAGTTTCTATTTGGTTACCATCACACACAGTTGCCTTACATTCTCATGCATAGGCGAGAAAAGCCAAGCGCTGCCCAAGTATACAATATGTTGTCATGTACCTAGATGTCAAATATGAATCCACTGTATCTTCATATACCAACTGAGAGATAGATTGTTGCAGTGTTGAAGGGAGACATCGAGGGTGATATCATCTTAAGATATACTTTGTTTGATCAAGATTTAATAGTTGGTGGTCGGGTCATTGTTAAACAAAATATGGATCACTATACTCTCTGAGGTGAAATAATTCTAAAATAGGTGTGTTGGTGTATTACTCTTTTTTTGCCTGATAATTTGTTGTAAATAAAGCTAGAATAGGCATGGTTGAGGATTTCTTAATTATAGAGAGAGGTTTTCCTTTGACCCTTTCTATAGAAACAAGCACCTGACCTATGCTTGTGTTGGAAACGTGATGCCAAGGCTTGATTTAAAATAAAGCACAACATCTAAGGGTAAATATGATTGATATTTAAGAATTATAAATTTGGGCATCATAATTACAGTGTATGCATCATGTTGAGTGCTATGTCATGGATAAAACCAGTGAACAAACAAGGTCTCAACAAATTTGAATAGCACATGAGAGATACAGTGCATCATGGAGGTTTGTTTTTCTACTTTCATCAATTCTTGCTAGACTAGGGCTACCTTTAACATGTAATAAATGTGAGACATGTGGAAGCAATAGACGAATAAATAAATTTGAAGGATATTTTTTCCATTTGAATCTTCCAACACTAGTATATCATTCTCTATTTTTTTATCGAGGTTGGTGCCTCAAGTAGATTGGTGTCTCCTGTGGGTTGGCTCCAATGAAAATTTTCAAGAAGATAGGTGTCTCTTGTGGGTTAGTGCCCATAAAATTATACAAGGAGATTGGTATCTCCTATGGGTTTGTGCCCACAATTTTTCTCAAGGAGATTGGTGTGTCCTATGGGTTGGTTCCCATGAACTTACATAAGGAGATTGGTGTCTCCTATAGATTGGTGTCCACTAACATGTAACAAGGAGATTGGTGTCTCTTGTGGGTTGGTGCCCATGAACTTGTAACAAGGATATTGGTGTCTCCTATGGGTTGGTGCCCATAAAATTGTAACAAGGATATTGGTGTCTCTTATGGGTTGGTGCCCATGAACTTGTAACAAGGATATTGGTGTCTCCTATGGGTTGGTACCCACAAATTTTATTGAAGAAAATAAAAGTAATATTTTGCCATGGTTTTCTCCCGAGAGGGTGTTTCCATATAAATTCTTGTCTCTTGTGTGTGTGGAATTTTGTGCACTGATTTACTATTGCATTCATATTATTGCAACTATTGTTTTTGAAGAAAAAGTTTTATCTTATACTATTCACTATCCCCCTCTCAGTATAACCGTGTGTTTCTTCAATTGGTATCAGAGTAAGTTCCTTCATGAAAGCCTAACCACTTGAAGGAATATCTTAGAAGAGCACACATGTCTTACCAAGAACATTTTTCATCAAGTAGGGCTCCATTATTCGATGGGACTAACAATACTTTGTTGAATGTGAGGATGCAAAACTATTTTATGGCACATATCTACAATATATGGCAATCTATCGTGGATGGATTCAAACCACCTACAACCCCTCCCATGGATAAATATTGTGAGCAACCATTTTAAAAAATGCCAAGGCAATTAATGCAATATTAAGTGGGTTATGTGAATCATAGTTTGTGAAAGTCATGCAATGCACCACAACAAAAGAATTATGGGACAAGTTACAAAGAATATATGAATTATATGACAAGGTTAAGATGACAAAACTTCAAAGTCACTGGAGGAAGTTCAAAGACTTGATGATGAAATATGATGAAGATATTACCATATATCTACTCTATGTTGATGAAATTGTCAACACCATTCATGGACTTGGAGAAAGTATTGATGACTCTAATATTATTCAAAAACTCTTAAGGTCACTTCCCATGAGGTTTTATGCAAAGGTCTTGATGATAAAGAAATGAAGGATCTTAAACCTTAAGCATGGATGAGCTAAAAAAAATTCTTAAATATTATGATATGAGAACTAAAAAATATCAAACATTCAAATGGGAGGCTGTATTTAAAGCTTCATAGAAGATAAAGAATAAAGAATCTAAGAATCGAGAAGTGGAGAAGAAGCTAACTTTGTGCGAAGAAATAAAGAGCCAAGAAAACACAAAGGTAAGCATATTATGAAATGTTTTAATTATGGTAATATTGGTCACTATGCAACTCAATGCCCATAAGCTACAAGTAGTAGCAGTGAAGAAGAAGAGGAATACAAGAAAAAGAAGGAAATAAAATTTTATCATGAAAAGAAAAAGAGGCATGATCAAAGCAAGCATGAGAAGATATTTCAAAGGTACAAGAAGAGTCTTTATGTTGAGGAAGCAAGCAGTTCTTCCAACAATAGTGATGAAAGTCTCTCCGATAGTGAAAGAGAAGAAATTATATTTTTGGCCATGGAGGTGAAAAAATATGCTCTTGTTGTTGAAAAATAAGAAGAGGAGAAAGATCCAAAAAATGAAGAGGAATTCATAGTTGACATAGAAGAGGAACTTGTTTTTGCTCTTGAAGAGTTGAAAAGGCTTAGAAAGAAGAACTCAATATTGAAGACTAAAGTATAAGAGGATGAGAAGACAAAGGCAAACCTTTCACAAGATCTCACCAACTTAAAAGTGAAAATTGAAGAGGCAAAGCGAATAAAAGAAGTTATTATTGAGCAGTTAAAGACAAAAGAGTTGGAATGTGAAAAACTAGAACATGAGATTATCTCTTTGAGAAAATCTAATGATGAGCTACAACAAAATATTAGGTTTGATAAAAGCACAAAAATCTTGGATGATATTATCAAAGCATAGATATCTTCAATTATAAAGACTAGACTTGGTTTTAAAGAAGGTCAAAAGAAACAAAAGGAGGAGTCAAGCTCAGAAGGAATAGAGGTATAAAAGAAAATAATTAAAGAAGATCCTAAGACCTATGCTGATGTTTTGAAAAGTGGAAGCATCAAGAAGTAACAAAACAATGCATCATCAAGGAACAAGGTCCATCACGGAAACAACAATGAAAGAACCATGCGGTTATATCCTCCAAGGCAATCATACAGGTTTTAATATTTTTTTGAGGTTATTGCTTTTCATGTCACCAATTTGGTCATAAAGCTGTAAATTGTAGGGTCCATGCTAAAAATAATTTTACCTTCACCAAGAAGAATTTCAATTCATTTGCACCTCTCATGGACTACAACATCATTTGTTACAAACGTAATAATTTTAGGCATAAAGATAAATGGTGTATAACGGTATTTCCTAAACTTATAAAATCCAGTAAGAAAGAGGATGGTCAAACTATTCAAAAGGATATGCCTTCCAAAGTTTAGAAAAATAAAATAGAACAAGAAAATGAGCATAGTAATTTGGGAGTTTCACTCCCATATCATCATTGATTGTATTAGTTAGAGGAGTAAGGGGTGTTGTCAGGTGTCTTACCCTTTAGCCCTAAGAAGCCTTTGCCATTGATGTCAAAGGGGGAGAATTTTAGTAAGGACGAGCAGTTTGGAATATTTAGTAAGGGGGAGCATCTTGTCAGGGGGAGAATCTTGTGATCCGATTGCAGTAAAGGAAAATTTATTTGTAGGGTTGCCATCAATGACAAAGGAGGAGATTGCTAGAATTATTGAGTTGTCATTGATGTCAAATGCTGACTTGGTTGCTAGAAAACCGTGGTTTGCTTTGGCAAATTATTCGAGGCAATTATAAAGATAAATGAAGATTTCAAATATTTAAATATTATAATATTTTAAATAATAGATTTAAATATTAATATAAAAGTGATTTTAAAGAAAAAGAGTGGGCCAACCTCTTGGGAACCACATGAAAGGTGGTATATAAATACAATGTTGAAATTCATTTGATAGATATTTTTTTGTATTTAATATCTCCAATATCGATGAGTAGTGCCGAAGATAAAGTTAGTGGTGTCGTGAAGGAGGTTTATGATGCTGAAGTTTTAGTGAAAGAGAGTGGCAATGCATATGAAAGACATTCCTATGGTTGAGTAAGTGACCAGTAATGTAGATGAATATGAGCAGCATCAGAATATTGTACCTTGAACCATGTGGATATTGAGAACCTAGAGTGTCTTGGAGATCACGAGGAAAGAAAATCAAGTGATCAGAGGTTCGAAACCTATGAAGGAAAGAAGAGGTGAACATGATCTAAAATTTGTGAAGTTGAAGGCCCTTAATGGAGAGTGGAGGTAAGGTGGTGATTTCATATGAAGAGAACATAGAAGACTATCGGTTACATCTAAAATAAATTAGTGAAGGGTGTGCAGTGTGGTAACAACACAATATGATAAAGTGGAGCAGTGAGACAATTCATGGAGTATTCAAGTTGAGTGAACATTAGACAAATCAAATCAAAGTCTACACAGGTAGCGAGAAGTCTCATGATTTCATATGAGGTGTGAATGATAGGAGATAAATGAATGCTTGAGCAACATAGCAGCAATCCAAATAAGGAGCAGAGTAGCAGTGATCTGAAGGAGGAGCAAAGTAGTAGTAATACGAAGGAGGAGAAGATTAGTAGTGATCTAAATGGAGAGTAGTAGTGATCCAAAATAGGAGCAGCATAGTATCCATATGAAGGAGGTAATATCCATACCAAGTAGTGCTATGGAAAAATATGAGCAAAGGTTTTAAGATTATTGGAACCCGTTGAATGTGAATAGTGGTTGGCTAGAGAGGTATAATGGTGGAGGAGACAAGAAAATAGTGCCAAAATGTCTTAAATAAGAACCATCAGTGTTGAAAGAGTGTTATATGTTTGAGAGAGCAAATATAAGAGTGTACATCAGAAGCTTCAATAAAGTGGTGGTAATATGAGGAGTCAATATTATAAAATTGTCTTAAATTATGCACACAATAGGGATTAGCTTTTGGAGTTTCTATTTGGATGCCATTGCACATAGTTGGCTTACATTCTCATGCACAGACAAGAAAATTCAAGTGCTGACCAAGGATACAAGACATTGTCATGTAGCTAGAAGTCAAATATGAAGCCACTCTCCCTTCACATACCAACTGAGAGATAGATTGTTGTAGTGTTGAAGGGATCCACTGAGGGTGATTTTGTCTCAAGGCACACTTGGTTTGAACGAGATTTAACAATTATTGATTGGATCATTTTAAAAAATCTAGAGCAGTACACTCTCTAAGGTGAAATAATTCTAAAATAGGTGTGTTGGTGTATTACCTTTTTTTGCTTTATCATTCACTATAAATATATCCAACACAATTTTGGTCGAGGATTTATTAATTGTAAGGAGAGGTTGTCCTTTGATCCTTTGTGGAGAAACAAGTGCTTAACCTACACTTGTGCTAGAAACATGATGCCAAGGCTTGCTTTAAAATAAAGCATGACATCTAAGGGTAGATATGATTGAGATTTAACAGTTTCTAATTGGACCATCATCATTGTAGTGTATGCATCACATTGAGTGGTATCTTGTGGATAAAAGTAGTGAAAAAACAAGATGCCAAAAAAATTGAATAGCGCATGACAGATACAGTGCATCGTGGAGGTTTGTTGTTCAAATATCATCAAGTATTTCCATACTAGGGCTACCTTTAAAATGTAATAAATGTGATAAGTTTGGAAGCAATAAATGACTAAATGAATGTTAAGGACATTTTAGCTATTTGAAGCTTCCAAAACTAGTATATCATCCTCTATTTGTTGATCAAGGTCGGTGCCACAAGGAAATTGGTGCCTCCTATGCGTTGGTACCCACAAAATTTCTCAAGGATATTGGTGTCTCCAGTGGGTTGGTTCCCACAAAATTGCACAAGGAGATTTGTGTCTCCTATGGGTTGGTGCCCACGAACTTGCTCAAGAAGATTGGTGTCTCCTGTGGGTTGGTGCCCATAAAATTGCACAAGGCGATTGGTGTCTCTTGTGGCTTGGTGCCCATGAACTTGTAACAAAGATATTGGTGTCTCCTATGGGTTCATGCCCATGAACCTGTAACAAGGATATTGGTGTATCCTATGGATTGGTGCCCATTAACTTGTAACAAGGAGATTGGTGTCTCCTATGGGTTGTTGTCTAAAAACTTTATTGAAGAAAATAAAAGCAATATTTTCTTATGGTTTTCTCCCGAGAGGATGTTTCCAAAGAAATTACTATCTCTTATTTGTGTGGAATTTTGTGCACTAATTTACTATTGCATTCATATTATTGCATTTTTTTTTTGGAAGGAAAAATTTTATCTTATACTGTTCACCCCCCTCTTAGTATAATTGTGTGTTTCTTTAGTGTCTTCCTCTCGAATCCTCAACTTATTATAATCAAATATTAGGTCAATCTTCTATAGGATGGTTGCTCCTTTCAATTTATCAAATAGATCATAAATTATAGGTAATGAATACCTAGTTTTGACAGTAACCTTATTTAGCATGTGGTCATTTATGCACATTCTCAAGGTACCATATTAATCATTTTTGACTAACCATGGATACATACTTGGTTTGATTAACCATTTTTCAATAAATCCTAAAGTTGATTTTTGAGCTCTTATAGCTCAATGGGAGTCATTCTATATGGTACCCTTCCTATAGGATCATCTCCAGGTAACCATTTAATTAAATAATCAAACTCCCTCTAAGGAGGTAACCCTAGAAGGTCCTCCAAAAACACATCTTTCAATTCTCCCAAAATAGGATGCTTTTGGAAGAAGTCAGACTCCACTTCAATCTTCTTTCTTATGAATTTTAACTATGAAAACCATTCCCTTCTATCTAATGACTTTTTTTATCTGCATTGTAGATAATAGATGTGGTTTAATTTCACCACAACCACAATGGATCCTAGTCCTTTGATTAGACTTATCCAAAACTACACCTATATATCTTCATAATTCATAAGAGCTTTATGTTATTTTAACCAATATACACCAAGTATGATATCAATCACATGCAAAGGTGCCACATATAGGTGCCAATTAGTTTATCCTTATGCCATAATGATGTGAGGGTAAAATAGACATTGGTTGACTTGGTAAGTTTGACTAGACCCGTACTATACCATCCAACCATTAGCCAAAACCTTTATTATTTTAGGTATATCCCTCATTAGTCTAGTGGAAATAGATCTATTAGTTGATCCACTATCTATAAAACTATGCACATATTTTATCAAAAAATTTACCATTAAGCAAAAATCGAGTAGCTTGGCCATCAAGTACATGACTACCTATCATCGCAAATATACTGTGAGTGGATTCTTCTAGAGCTTCCTGATGGACATCAATTTTGTGGGGGCACGTTTTGGAAAAGTGGGTCCTTCTACATACATAAAAACCATTTGCAAGAGATTTACTCCCCCTGTTGCTTTCCTCATTCCTACCTTAGGGTGGAATTTCCCTAGCCCTACCCTAATTTATAGATATCTAATCATCTTTTCTAGGGTATCCTTTGCCATCCTTCTTGATCTTATTACCTTGGATGTTGTTTCTATTTTATCCACCTTGCTTATTTTGATATCCTACTTAAGGTTTTTTACTTTGCTTCACAACCCACCTTATAAGTCCCTTGCTTTTGTGCTTCCTAAGATCGTCTTTTCTTTCTCAATCAATTTTTGATAATTAAAATAAGAATTTTTAGCATATTGGTAGGATTTTTCTTGTTGAACCCTATTTAATGCTTTAACAAAGTTTTTGGGATTAATCATTTTCACCTCAGTCCCAATTTTAGGGTGTAATCCTAATATAAAATTTTGTACCATCATGGATTTCATCCCCTCATAATCTAGCACATACTTTAATGATGAGGTCAATTTCTGGTGATATGCTTAGACTATCATTAATCCTTGTTGTAAATTAGTGAATTCCTAAAATTTATCCATTGTATTTCCATCATTTATACCATTAAAATTGGGAATCATGATCTTCTTTAGGCCCTTGGCTAATTTCTCACTCACTTTGACCTTTCTAGAACTATTTCTTGGAGGATCATTAGGCATCCCCTCTACCTCACTTAAGTTCCTCTTTCATTGGTTAAGTCCTCCATTACTTTCCATTATTGGACTATCAAATCTTGTTGTTGGATGAACTTGGACCATATGAGTTTTCTATTGGGCCATTTCCTCTTTTAGTTGCTCCAAAAGAATTAGTAACAATTACACTACCTATGCTAAGCTTCCTCCAATACCACTTAAAGGAGTTGCATTCACTTTATTCATATTTCTTTCCCTTTGAGTACCTTCTCGTCTATTTCCTATTCGTGGTCCTTTTGTATTTTTTCTTAATAAGGCTTCCTCTTATCCACATCGCATGGCATCCTCGCAAGTTCCACCTCACAACATATGTTCCATAAGACCATTTTCCAATTTTAAATTTTTTCAGCAAAAAGTTTTTATCAGAGTCCTACAACTTAAGATCTCTTCTTCTCTGATACCATATGTAACAATGCAAGTCTACCCACTTGGTTGTACCACAAAATAAGCCAAGCCATTATACAAGGTAATTTTTGTATTTTGTTTTTGTTTATTATTTAACCCTAATAGTGCTTTCATGTTCATAGTAAGTGCCCTTAGGTTCATAGAATTTATGTTTCACCAAATTAATCAATAATATTATGTTTTAATCATTTTAGGCATATCCAACACCTTTTGTGTTTTCAATACTACTACAGACAACCACCCAAGTGGACAAGGTTGGCTAGATTCCATAGAAGGTGCCATTTTGTGGCTCTATCATTCTCAGTATCGTTACTCTTGTTCTAGATATGAATGTAGATCCATCACTAGGATAATCCTTTAGGGATCATAACACCTAGAGGAGGACACTTTTTTTCCCCATTTCTTAGTATTTGTGAACCCACGACCTCATTGATCGACTCGTTTCGAACCCACGATCTAACTAGTTGACTTGTTCAACATTTATAATTTTATGAACTAACTAGTTGACTTATTTAAACTTTATTATGCAAGGGATCAATATACATATATCCTATGTCTAGTTTATTTTTCCCTACCAAGAGTTAGATAGAATCGTGTCAATACCCTGACCTTGGACTTGATCACTCATGTTCATTATGACTAATGATCATTAGTCCCATATCAAATTTCATGGCTGATCTAGCTAATTCAAATGAGCATGGGACTTATCATAGTATTATCTGAGTAGAAACCTAGGCATAGCATCTCATACCGCTCCCTATTATAAGTTCTGACCTAGTCACTTATCTAGACCAATTCCATTAGACTACAGTTACCTCAAAAATTATTATGTGTATATCTACATCTCAAAAAAATTGGGTATTTATGTTTAATTTATCTTCATAATGAATATTTTAACCTTGTATCTTCATGGTGTTTGGTTTATTCATTCATACTTCTCGATGAATGGTTCTATTTTCATCTCATCCTGATTTGATCTAACGTTTGGGGTTTTGAATGAATAGTTTAACTAATCCTATAAACCTCCTTTCCCAAAATAAAAGTTCAACTTTTAAATTAGTTTTTCTATAATCTAATATAAATAAGGTCTTTTTATCAACCTAGTATTAATAATCTTGCTTTTAAAAGAACTCTTCTCAGTAATTGAATTTTGAACAAATATACCCAGATATTGATTTTTGCCATTAAGCATAAGGAACAATAAATCAATTATATACTACATATCTATTCTTCTCAATAAAATATACAATTAAATTTAAATTCAATACCACTAGTTCACCAACTAGGATAAGCTCTATTTAACATTCTTCATGTAGTTCGTTTCTTCTACAAAATAAACAATATTAATTATTGAATATGCTTTCCGCAATAATAAAATGCTCCTAAAAAGAGAGGTAATTATTTAATACAAGTTATAATGGGTGTATTTCATTTTGAAAGAAATATGTTCTAAGTTTCACCCCAAAAACACACCTACCTAGGAATACAAGGGTTATTAGGGCTCAACTTTTATTTTTATAAATGAACACATATATGTCCATGATCATTGACCTGTTCACACCTGGAAATTTTATTGGTTTATTTATCATATTTTATTACTTATATTTTTCATATTTTCATCTAAAATCGGTTAAAAAGGTTACAATGCTAGACGACGAGCTTGATATTTTGTTTTAAATAACTTATTTCAAATTAAAGGTTCAACTGAGAAGCTTAAAATTTTCCCATGATTTACTAATTGTAATTCTTAATTTTCCATTGGCAATATATAGCTGACCAAGGCAATTATCCCTTCCAAGTAATGTCCATACACAAGTTAAGTTTCCAATGCATTTTCGAGTCACTAATATTTGGTATTAAACTTGTTCTGTAGTCCCTCAATGATTGTATTAAACTTAAGATAAGGTTTCCACTTACTTTTATAGAAGAAGAGCTTATTCATATTCAGATATTATAAAATTAAAACAAATCATTAATTGTACATAAGAGTATTTCACATTTCCACTTATAAGAACCAAGCATCAAAGTGAATACAACTCACTATCATTTTTCTACTCATATAAATACCATAAAAAAGGACTTTACTCAACAATATATATGTTTTAATGAATGTAGGTTTACCATCTGGTAAATACAATAGTATTGCAATAACCAGAGTGTTACACACTCTGCTTGAATTATTTGCTTTGACACTATAGAGTTTTAAATCAATAGTGAATGACTTTTGCCATTCCCTTATCCATTTTGATGTCTCTCCGCCCAATAGTGTTCCAAATTCATCATCTGGTCCTCACTACGAAATCCTGGCACCATATCCTAGTGATTCCAAGGGAAGAAACTCTATCTTAACAAGATCAAATATGTCTCCCTTCATTCTATATCATGCCTAGGTCTACAATTCCTACATGCATGAAATTACCAAGCAGAACATGCAAACCATACAACTTAAGAGAGTTTACCAATTTTTCCAAACACACAATCCCAATTTTCATTTCCAAAATTCATATATTCACACCAATGATTGTTTCTTGGTATATTTTATAATTTTCATAGTAACTACTAGACATAGCAATATTTCATATTCCAATTCATAATAGTTTAGCACACAATTTCTATTTGGAAGACAATGTAGAGTGTCATTTACACACAACAATGGTCAATTTTCATATTGGTCCAACCAAGCATAAATTTGGTGTTAAAAATACTTTTTTTTTTTAAATAAAAAGTAAAAACTAAAGGGATTAAAATATCCAAGAAATATATCAAACATACAATTGCCATAATCACACATTTTCACATACACAATAGTGAGCATGAGCTCATTTCTCTAATAAATAAAAATATCTTTATTAAAGGAATGTATTCACCACAAAAGGAGACACAAGACCTAGAACCACATTCATGCAGAGAGCATGCACAATGTTAGGTAAGCATGAAGTTGAAACAAACATACCATGCACATCCAAATTATTATTGCAAATGCCAAAAATTTGGTTTCCTTCGTAATAAAAAATTGAAGGTATTCTCAAGGTCTGCAACTAGCATAATTAATGTTTTAATTAACTTTAAACCTTGTCTTTATTCTATCAACACAAAAAAAAAATTAATCAATTGCTTCTTATCCCTTGCAATATAATAATAATATAAGCATTTAAACTTAATTCCTAATTCACACAAGGGGTGGCTCCCATGTTTATAACACTTTCATTGCCACCTTGGTTGATTTGCAACCCTCATTTCATTACGAGCAACATACCAATATTTCAAATACAATTTGAACTCTAACTTAATAATTTAGCATGATGGCTCCCATGCACTTTGGCACTTCATTGCCATCCAAAATTCATAATGCATCACTTACACAAACAATAGCATATTTCCAAGTAAGGCAACACAAGCACACACCAGATAAATCACTCATGCAATTCTACATGAAATGCAATTATGGGGCTTTTATGTACCCTTGATATGAATCATCATTTCCCTACTCACCTTTTTCCACTAAGCAACTTATCCATCCAATGCACATACCCGATCCTGCACATACAAAGGATATCAACAATACCATGCTTTAAAATATAAAGGTAATTTTAATTTATTAATCAATAATTAACCAAAGGTTGTGTGGGAAGGATCGTTACATCTTCCCCCACTTAGAACAAGCACAACCCTTTGTTTTATGCAATATGAAGAAAATAAATTACATCATAACCATTCATATCACTACCAAAACTTTTCAATTGTAATTCATACATCATAGATTAATATTCATATAGAATATTCATTCTTGCAATTCAGTCACATGATACTTCATATTGTTTTAATCACATATACATTCATCAACTAAAAAAATATATCATTTGCAAAAGCAAGCTACTCTACTTAGTAACTCAAAGCACACACATAAAGATGTTCTACTTAGTATCTAGTTTCATATCCATGTGCATATATGTCATAAAATCATGTAAGATATTTTAAAGTGTCTATGTCTACTCAAATAGATAACAAATTTTCTGCTCCATATCTGCCACATTCACCCACATGACATTTCTATCCAAGTCGTGGTCCTATTGGACCCAATATTTCTCTATGCTCATTTTTCTCAGATTGGTGGTCCTAAAACCAAGTAAAAAAACATGTCAAACTTTATTTTTTAGTGGATAGGTCATCTACAATTTGGAATCATCCAAAATATTAGTAAGATAATAAATATACTTCCTAAAGAGGGACACATGGAAGACATTATAGATTTTGGATAGGCTTGGTGGTAGATCTAGTCTCTAAGCAATAGGTTTGATTTTGCCAACAATTTCAAATGGGCCCACATATCTTGAGTTTAGTTTAGAATATTTTATGGAAATTTTAATTGGCTTCACCCTTAGGAATACTCTATCTCCTATAGAATAGTCTCTTAGTGTTCTTTTGAGGTATGCATAGCTCTTTTTGGTGATTTGTAGCCTCCTTCAACTTTTGCTAAATTATTTAAATTGATATTCTATTTCCTTCATAAATTTTGGTTCGATCACAACCTGATATTCTAGATTATCCCAATATAAGGGGGTTCTATATTTGCTCCCCTATAGGACTTCAAAAGGTTCCATACCTAGTGATGCATGATAACTATTATTATATGTGAACTCCACTAGGTATAAATAGTATTCCCACTTTGTATGTTTATCCATTTAGTACATTCTTAGAATATCCTCCAATACCTGATTCACCCTCTCTATCTATCAATCTATCTCAGGGTGATAGGTAGTACTACTGTTCAACTTGGTTTCCAATGCACTATGCAAATCTACCAAAATTGAGAAGTAAAGCAAGAATACCTATCAGAGATTATGATTTTTTGGAAATCCATGTAGTCTTACCACTTGGCAAACTTGCTTGCAACTACAAGTGCATCATATTGCACATTACCTAGTACAAAAATTGCAACCTTAGTTAACTTATCTACAACCACTAAAATTACATCATACCTGAACCTTGTTTTAGGCATTCACACTATAAATTCCATTGATACCACTTGATATTTTTGTCTATGTATTTCATGTGGGTATAGCCTACCTACTGGATGCATATGTTCTATATTCACTCTCTGGCACTCCAAACACCTGGTTACATTATTTGTGATATCCTTTTTTATAGCTGACCAATAGTAGGCCTTTCTCAAATTTTCATTCATCTTTACCTCTCCAGGATGCACTGAATACAGAGTGTTGTGTGTCTCCTTAAGGATTTTTTCTCTCAAACCGCATATATTTGGAACTACCAACTTATAAAATAAAAAATCATATTTATATGCAAATTTTGTATTCTTTCTAGGTTATTGCTCAACTTGAGCATTACAAGACTAGAAAAATTCATCTTTTTGTTGTAATTATTTAATTTTTTTTTATAAGATAAAATTTTATTAAAAGGGGTTTTGAAAGGGCCCCAAAACCTTGATACAATAGATTAGAATACCATGAGAAAGGTCACAAGAAATGCCATAGGAAAGTCCATAGGAAATGCCACTGGAAAGGCTAGAGGAAACACATGAGGATAGCCTATACTTAAGGAAAAACAACAGGAAATCCAACAAGAAGGACACTAGGAAATATACAAAAAAAAATGTGCTTGAAGCGAGAAAAATACATCCCGCCCAACCACGAATTTGAGTGGCTCGCTAAGTGGGAAAAGGAAGAAGCAGGAAAAATTAAAACTTGAACACTCCTACCTAAACACAAAATTGAACCACCGAATAACAAGAAAAATAAAATACCCTCCTAAGAAGGGGAAAAACAAAAATTACAGTCTCGTGCAAGGATAAACTAGAAATTGGTAAAGGAAATCTAGAAAAACAGACCTGTAGAACAAAAACCATCCTGAATACTAGCATGGAGCAGATCCCGAGGAAGTCCTAGAGCAAAAGCACCTGAAATAATCCCACAAAAAGTTATGGAAAGGGGTAGAAAAATGGATCAGTGACTTCCCACATCAAGGAGGTCATCTACAACACTATCCAACCAAGAAGGAAGGGCAAGGGAGGTGCCATAGGGCTGGGATAACACAAGACTAAAAATAAAATAGTAAGCAAGGAAATTCATAGGCCACAAAATCCCCTTGCAGTGAGAAAACTACAAATATGACAAAAAAAGCACAGGAAGTAGCAAACACATAAAAATAAGCCATGGGAAAGAGACGAGGAAGTTCCTAGGGAACCCAAAAGGAAGAAGCCATGGGGTGAACCAGATGTAGTAATTAAGCACAGGTCAACCTAGACCAAAAATATGCAACAAGAAACCCTAGACAACCTTTAACACCACTGATGAATAGCTTCAGGGAACCAAATGAGGAAGTCTAGCAGGATCACAATAGAAAGAAAAGTAGAGGCCCATATCAAAGCCACAAAAAATGTTGAGAACCCATCGATCCTACATCCATGAACCCAAAGTACAGAGTCATAGGAGAAAGCACATGGTCCCAACCCAGACCAAAAATATTCAGTGCAAAACTGCTCATGAAGCCACTCTCCCACAACCATAGTAGACCACACCTTGAGAACCACTAAAATCCAACACCAAGTAGGAACCTACAAAACTCTTAGGACACATTAAGAGCACCAGTGAAAGGGATCCTTGAAACAACCCATAAATACTAGGGAAGGTCCCAAGGAAATCCCAGACCAAAGGTACATAAAATAACCCTTCAAACAGGCATGGAGGGGAGTAGAAAAATGGATAAGTGACCTCCCACCCCAAGGATATAATTTGTAGTACCATACATCCAAGGAATATGGGCAAAGGGAGTGCTAAGGAATTGGGACAAGACCCAAGGATATCCCAAAAAAATCCTAGGGGTATCCCATATCATAGGCACTAGAAATAACCCCACCAAAAGGTATGGAAAGGGGCATACAAATGGAAAAGTGACCTTGCACCCCAAGGAGATCATCTGCAGCACTAGTCATCTAGGAAGGAAGGATAAAGGAAGTGCTAAGGAATTGGGACAGGACCAGGAATTAGGACAGGACTAGGAAAGGGCTATAGGGAAGTGGAGAAGGACTTCCCAAGGAAGTCCCCTGCAACATCTCCTGTATGTTGATAAAAAAATCAGTCTATTGTAATTATTTAATTCATTTTAAAAAATCATAATGATATTTTTTCATTGCAGTAATGTGCCCTCTCCTACTTAAAGCATCGATGACCTTATTCTCATTACCCTTAATATACTTAATTCCAAAATTGTACTCAGCTAGAAATTCCATCCAACATCTTTTCCTAGTATTCAATAAGGGTTAAGTAAATATGTATATTAAAATATAGTGATTTGACTTCAATTAAAATGATTTTCCCAACAAATAGTGCCTCCAAATCTTAAGGGCATGTACAACAAATGCCAACTCCAAGTCATGAGTGGCATAATTTACCACATACCTCTTAAGTTTCCTAGACTCATAGAAAATAACTGCATCAACTTGGATTAAACCCCTTCTAATACTTCAATGGAGGTGTCAATAAATATTGTAAACCACTATTTAGGATCAAGTAATTGCAAAATTGGTATAGTTGTCAACCTTTATTTCAATGTTCAAAAATCCTCTTCACACTGATTTGTCCACTTTGAAGGCTTTTCCTTTTATTTGAAGGTTTGTAATGGGTTGGGAAATTATTTAAAACCCTTTGACAAGTTGCCTATAATAGCCTAAAATTCCCATAAAACTTCGCACCTCAAACACATTAGTAGGTGCATGCCAATCAACAATTACTTCTATATTCTTAGGATTAATTGTAATATCTTTTGCAGAGACAATGTGTCCCAAATACTGTACATGTGAAGTCTAAAATTTATATTTTGATAGCTTTCCATATAAGTGATTATTTCTAATAATCTCAAGTATAGTCCTAATATGCTAATCATGTTCCTCCTTGTTCCTGGAATAGATTAGTATGTCATCTAAAAATATGAGCACAAATCGGTCCAATTGCTCTCTAAATATGTTATTCATGAGATGTATGAATGTGGTTGGGGTATTAGCTAGCCCAAAGGGTGGGAAAATAAATTCAAAATATCCATAATTTTTTCTAAATGTTTTTTTAGAAGTGCCTTCTTCTCGAATCCTCAATTGATGATAACCAGATCTTAGGTAATTCTTTGAGAGGATGGTTGCTCCTTTAAATTTATCAAATAGATCATCAATTCTAGGTAATGAATACCTATTTTTATAGTAACCTTATTCAACATCTGATAGTCTATGCACATTCTCAATGTACTGTATTTCTTTTTAACAAACAAGATAGTAGCTCCCCATGGAGACATACTTGGTTTGATTAACCTTTTTTCTATAAATCCAAAAGTTGTGTTTTGAGATCTTGTAGCTCAATAGGAGTCATTCTATATAGTTCCCTTGCAATAGAAGCATATCCAGGTAACAATTCAATAGAAAACTCAAACTCCCTCTAAGGAGGTAACCTTGAAAGTTCATATCAAAACACATCCTTGAATTGACCTAAAATAGGATGCTTTTGAAAGAAGTCAAACTCTAATTTAGTCTCTTCTTTCTTATGTATTCTAACCACAAAAACCATTCCCTTATTTCTAATTACTTTCTTTATATGTATTGTAGACAATAGATGTGGTTTAATTTCACCATAACCACAATGGATCATAGTCCTTTGATTAGACTTATCTAATACTCCACCCATATCTCTTCATAATTCTTAAGAGCATTATGTGCTTTTAACCAATCTAAATTGAGTATGATATCAAACGAATGCAAATGTGCCACATACAAGTGCTAATTAGTTTATCCTTGTGGCAGAATGATGTGAGGGTAAAACATACATTGTTTGACTTGGTGAGTTCTACTAGACCTGTATCTACCTTCCAACCACTAGCCAAAACCTCAGGTCTTTCAGGTATTTACCTCACTAGTCTAGTGGAAATAAATCTATCAGTTGATCCAATATCTATCAAAATATACACATTTTATCAAAAAATTATTTATAAATAAAAAATGGAGTAACTTGACCATCAAGTACGAGACTACCTATCACTGCAAAGATCCTATGAGTGGTTTCTTCTAGAGCTTCTTGATGGATATTAACTTTTTGGGGTACTTTTTGGTAAATTTGGACCCTCTACATACATAAAAACCATTTGCAAGAGCTCTACTACCCCTTTTTATTTCCTTATTCCTACCTTGGGGTGCAATTTCCCTTGCCCTATCCTGATTTATAATATCTGATCATATTTTCTAGGGTATACTTTACCATCCATATTGATATTATTGCCTTGGAAGTTGTTTATATTTTTTCCACCCTACTTATTTTGATATCCTACCTTAGGATTTTTACTTTTCTCCACAACCCATATTATAAATCTCATGCTTTTGTGCTTCCTAATATCATATTTTCTTTCTCAGTCATTTTTTTATAATTAAAACAATTTTTTTTAGCATCTTGGTAGGATTTTTCTTACTAAGCCCTATTGAATGCTTTAACAAGGTTTTTTGGATTAAGGATTTTCACCTCAGTCTCAATTCTTAGGATATAATCCTAATATAAAATTTTATACCATCATGGATTTTGTACCCTCATAATCTGGCACATACTTTAATAATGAGGTAAATTTCTAGTAATAGGCTCATCCTATCATTAATGCTTATTGAAAATTAGTGAATTCCTATAATTTCTCCATTGTATTGCCATCACTTATACCATTAAACTTGGGAATCACAACCTTCTTTATACCATTGGCCAATTTCTCACTCACTTTGTCCTTTCTAGAACTAATCCATGTAGGGTCAATAGGCATCCCCTCTACCCCACTTAAGTTCTTGTTTTCTTGGCTAAGTCCAACATAAATTTCCTTTATTTGACTATCAACTCTTGTTATTGGACCATATGAGTTTTTTTTTTTGGACATTTTCTCTTTTAGCTACTCCAAAAGAGTTAGTAAAAAATGCACTACTTGTGCTAAGTTTCCTTCCAATCCCATTTAAAGGAGGTGCATTCGCTTGCTTCATATTTATTTCCCTTAAAGGACCTTCTCATCTATTTCCTATTCATGGTCCTTTTGGATATTTTCTTAAGATGGCTTCCTCTTGTGCACCTCCCATGGCATCCCCTAAAGTTCCACCTTGCAACATATATACCATAAGTCCTTTTTTGAATTTAAAATGTGTTCAAAAAAGTTTTGATCAGAGTCCTACAACTTAATATCTCTTCTGCTCTGATACCATATATAACAACCCAAGTCTACCCACTTGGTTGTACCATAAAATAAGCCAAGTCATTTTATAGGGTAATTTTTTTTGTTTATAGTTTAATCCCAAGAGTGATTTCATGTTCATAGCAAGTGCCCTCATGTTCAAAGAATTTATGTTTCACTAAATGAATTAATAACATTATGTTATAATCAATACATGCATATCCAACCACTTTTGTATTTTCAATACTGGTGCAAACAACCATTCAAGTGGACAAGATTGGCCATATCCCATAGAAGGTGCCATTTTTTGGATTTATCATTCTCAGTATCATTATTATTATTATAGCTATGAATTTATATCTATGGTTGGGTTATCCTTTATGGTCCATAACACATAAAGGAGGATGCTTTGTTTTTAAATCCCTTAGCATTTGTGAATCCATGACCTAATTGGTTGACTCGTTTTGAACTCATGACCTAACTGGTTGACTTGTTCAACATTTATAATTCCATGACCTAACTGATCATCTTATTTAAAATTTATTATGCAAGGTACCAATATACATATGTGTCATATCTAGTTTATTTTCCCCGTAGAGTTAGCTAGATCCATGTCAATACCCTAACCTTGGACTTGATCATTAATGCCCATTATGACTCATGATCATTTGTGACATACCAAACATTATGGTTGATATAGCTAAGTCAAATAAGCATGGGACTTATCATAGTACTATCTGAGTAGCAACCTAGGGGTAGCATTCCATACTACTCCCCATTATAAGTTATGAACTAGTTACTTATCCAAATCAATTTCGTTAGATTATAGTTGCCTCGAAATTGTGTGCATACTCGTACCTCAACAACATTAGGTGTTTATGTTTAATTGACCTTCATGAGAAATATTTTAAAGTTTCATTTTCATGGTGTTTGGTTTATTCATTCATCCTTATTGATGAATGGTTCTGAGTTGATATAAATTTTGAGATTTTGAATGAATGGTTTAACTAATCCTATAAACCTCCTTTCCCAAAATAAAAGTTCTACTTTTAAATTAGTTTTTCTAAGGTTTTCTATAATCTAATATAAATAAGGTATATTTATCAACCCAATATTAATAAGATTTATTTTAAAACAACTCTTCTCATTAATTCAATTTGAACAAATATACTCAGATATTGATTTTCTCCATTAAGCATAAGGAACAATAAATCAATTATATACTACATATATTGTCTTCTCAATAAAATATACAATTAAATATAAAGCCAATACCACTAGTTCACCAACTATGATAAGCTCTATTTAACATTCTTCTTATATTTCATTTCTTCTACAAATAAACAATATTAATTATTGAATATGTTTTCCACAGTAAAAGAATGCTCCTAAAAATAGATGTAATTATTTAATATAAAAAGTTATATTGGGTGCATTTAATTATGAAAGAAATATATTATAAGTTTCACTCCAAAAACACACCTACCCGGGAATACAAGGGTTATTAGGGCTCAAATTTTATTTTTATAAATGAACACATATATATCCATGAACATTGACCTGTTCACACCTTCAAATTATATTGGTTTATTAGTCAAATTTGATTACCTATCCTTTTCAAGTTTTCATCCAAAATCAGTTAAAAGGGTTACGACATTGGATGATGAGCTTAAGTTTTTTTTTTAAATAACTTGTTTCCAATTAAAGGGTCAGTTGTGAAGCTTAAAAGTTTCCCATAATTTACTAATTGTAATGATTAATTTTCCATTGGCAATATACGATCGACCAAGGCAATTATCCCTTCCAAGTAACATACATACACAGTAAAATACTCCAATCCATTTTTGAGTCACTAATATTTGGGAATAAAATTGTTTTATAGTCCGTCAATGAATGATTTTAAACTCAAGATAATGTTTCCACTTACTTTTCTAGAAGGAGAGCTTGTTTGTCTTCAGCTATTATAAAATTAAACCAAATCATTTATTGTAAATAAGAGTATTTCACATTTCCACTTATAAGTACCAAGCATCAAAGTGAATACAACTCACTGCTATTTTTCTACTCACATAAATACCATATATATATATATTAAAATATTTTAATGAATGTATGTTTTCCATTTGGAAAATACAATAGTATTGCAAGAACCAGAGGGTTGCACACTCTAATTGAATTATTTTATTTTACACTATAGAGTTTTAAATAAACAGTGAACTACTTCAACCATTCTCTTATCTAGTTTTATGTCTCTTTGCCCAATAATTTTCCAACTTCATCATTTGGTCCTCACTATGAACTCTTGGCATTGTCTCCCAACAATTTCAAGGGAAGAAACAATGTCTTAACGAGATCAAATACAAATCCCTTCATTCTATGTCATACCTAGGTTTACAATTCCTACAAGCATAAATTTACCAAGAAAAATATGCAAACCATACAACTTAATATAGTTTACCAATTTTTCCAAACATACAATCCGAGTTTTCTTTTCCAAAATTCATATATTCTCACCACTAATAGTGTTTTGGTATCTTTTGCAATTGTCACAGTAACTACTAGATATAGCAATATTTCATCTTGCATAATAGTTTAGAACACAGTTTCCATTTGGAAGGAAATGTGCAATATCATTTACACACTACAATGGTTTCCTTCATAATCAAAATTGAAGGTATTCTCAAGGTTTACAACTAGTGTAATTAATGCTTTAATTAACTTTAAAACTTTAAACCTTATATTTATTCTATAAACACACAAATCATATGTTAATCAATTGCTTTCCATCCCTTACAATATAAGAATCATATAATAATTTAAAATTAAATCCTAATTCACATAAGGGGTGGCTCCCATATTTATAACAATTTTATAGCCACCTTGGTTGATTTACAACCCTCATTTCATTACGAGCAATATACCCATATTTCAATTAAAATTTTAACTCTAACTTAGTAATCTAGCATGATGGCTCCCATGTACTTTGGCACTTCATCACCATCCAAAATTTATAATGCATCACTTACATAAACAATAGCATATTTTTAACCAAGGCAACACAAGCACACAATAGATAAATCACTCATGTAATTCTACATGAAATGCAATTATGGGGCTTCCGTGTGCCCTTGAGCCAAATCATCATTTTCCTACTCACATTTTTCACTGAGCAACTTATCCATCCAATGCACATACCCGATCTTGCACATACAAAGGATATCAATAGTACCATACTCCAAAATATAAAGGTAAGTTTAATTCATTAATTAATCCATAACCAATGGTCATGCAGGGAGGGTCATCACACTTTATCTTCCCAACTAGTTCCAACCATTGGTCTAATTTACCCCTTCCAAGCTATCACAATCATTACCATCATTATCATAACCAACCTCTACCTTCTCTTCCATCTAGTCCATATTTATAACTCCATTTATATTATTTTTACATTACCTTATATTCATCATAGTCATAAATATTCTCCATTCATTCAAGCTCATTCTTTAATAATTATTGATGAAAGGTAATTTACCATATCAATACAAATGGATCTAAGCCATTTAGTAAATGGACATAACTAATAAAACCATTTATTCCATATGTTCATGATGCATTATTAGGTAAATTTTCTTTCAACCACCCTAATTATATATTTTCTAATTCAAATAGATGGAGGACCAAGTAAGGAAGCAAGCAAAAAAAAGACTCCCTACCTTCATTATCTTGTAAAGGGGAAAGTGATCTAGCAAGCTAATTGAGTCCTAAAGAAAAATAACTTCATATTACATCATTTTTGTCTAGTCCTTATAAGTTAATCAACTAAATACATATTAATGATGATATAGCCCATATAATAACAATTTATTAGAGTAGGGTTAGACTAGAAGAACAAAATATAATTTATTGAATAAATAAACAAGATGATTTTCATGAATTACAAGAAGTTCCATAATAAGCAAAAGAAATAAATATCTAAAATTAGATTAAATTGTGGTAACCGTAACTTAATTAAAGTCCCCCATTTAGGCTAAAGAAACTACGAAGTTGTTGCTCAATTTACTTTAGTCCCCTCTAAGGAAGAAGAATGAAATATATAGTATAACTATTGATTTTGAGAGTAAATTTTTCTAATTCAAGGAAAAAATTTGATGCTTAGATCATAAAAAAATGCTTGAAGATATTGAGCAACAAGAGTCCTAGAAAAAATTATACATGTATAAATAAATTAATGATATTATACAATAGGTTGAATAATTCAAAAAAGAAGACATATCATTAGATAGTAAGATCAATGAACTTAAAGTATAATTCAAGTAATATTAGGGTAATATTTTCTCCACCTTCAAAATATTGAATTCCTTCTTAGCTCAAATTGAGGATTCAAAATAAGTTATCACTAAAGTCACTACTAGGATCAAGGATACAACTTTCCAACAAGGTGAAAAAGTACCAAGGCAATTAGTCTTTGATGGAAGCAGTCTATGAAAAATAGGGTAATGCCTTTGTTGTTGTTGGTATCACTAACAATTATGAAGTCATCAAAAGAATTTAGATAATAAAGATAAATAAACTAACATTATATAAATACATTAAACTAGTTTCAAGATGAAATTCAACACTGTCAGCAAGAGGAATGAGTGAGCTGAGGTTTAGCGGGTCCGACGGGAGTGAGGGTTTGAATTTTCTAGGTAGGAATCTTAGCCAAGGTGGTAGAGGTAGAGCAAGTATGGAAGGGATGGGTGGGAACCTTGAGCATGGATTAAGCGAGGATCCAAAGGAAGGCAGTCAGGCTACGATAGATTTGGAGGTGGGCATCACACGGGGGCCCGACCCTCCTCAGAAAGACCCCAAAAAAAAAGATACAAAGGACAATGCGGGGCCCAAGAAGTGGTTGTCTTTTGCTGAGACTCTTAGAGGAAAAATAAAATAGGTTCTCTCTCTTTTGCCCCTAGTTCCAATAAATAATAAAATTTCAGCCTCGACAAGTTCCATGAGCCCTTTTCTTTTAATGGAATAATTCTCTTTAGTAGGCAAGTTTTTGGGAGGTAGGCCAGATATGGAGACTATTAGGGCTTGGGCAATGAGTAAATGGTGACTGGTAGATAGATTGGATTTGGTAGCTCTAACTCGAGGATTCTTCATTATCCATTTTAACAATATGGAGGATGCTAACTACATTTTAATAGGAGGTCCTTAGTTTCTAGGCAAAAGGAGCCTTTTTCTTAGACGATGGGGTGAATATTTTGACCCTAAAAAACAAAATATTAACATTGCCCCTATTTGGGTTCATCTACCAAGTCTACCTACCCAATTCTTCAATGAATTTTGGCTACAGGGCATAGCTAGAACTATAGGGGACCTGATATCCATTGACCATGCAACCTTGGCCAGGACAAGGATGAATCATGCATGAATCTGTATAAATGCTAATTTCAATAATGAATTGTCAAGGTTTGTGGATCTAGAGTATGGAGAATACTATAAAAAACAACTGATAGAATACGAGAATAGATCGGTATTTTGTATAGAATGTAAAAATCAAGGACATCTATGCAATCAGTGCCCTAACCTGGCAATGAATAGAGAAAAGCAGAAGCAGGGAATGCTACACAAAGGAAATTTGAGGAGTTTCCCTGGTAGAGGTGATTTCAATCAAGTAAACTATGTCTACCAAAAAAATAAAAGAGAGGGTGCAGTGTCCCAGCAAGACAAAGGAAAACAATAGGTTGTTGGCAACCAAAATACTCAGGTAAGTTGCAATACTCTAGTTTCAAATAAATTTTCAATTCTATCCAATATGGGAGTATGAGGATTATCATAATACATGGAAGCCCAACACCTTTAGGCTAACCTTTCTGACTCTCTTGAATCCCCATCCAATTCAGGATCCTCAAACCCTAATGCTGAAATTACTGTAAGCCTCGTGGGCATCACAAATCCAAACCCTAATGCATGATCTCTAGAATCCACATCCAATTTAGGATCCTTAAATCCCAATGCTTGAAATACTTCAAGCCCAGTTGGAATCCCAAAGCCAAACCCTAATGCTGAGGAACTTGTTGGCATTTTTGCCACATTGATTCTCATTGATGAATGCATTGATGTATTGTTGGGGATCTGACCTTTGATTGATGCAGCTTGGGCGAAAAAAGGAGAAAAAATGAGCAAAAAATGACTAAGTCTGAAAACTGCAGCGATGCGCTGACATGTTTCAGAATCGCGGTCAACGCAGTCAACGCAGGCAGGTTGGCGGAACCGTCGCGATATCGCGACGTGTTCCGAAATCGCGGGTCGGCGGGCAAAAAACATTAAGTTGAAAACATGCAGCGATTCGCTGACATGTCAGCGAATCGCGACCCGGGCAGCTTCGAAGGCGTTAAGTCAAAATTTGCAGCGCGTCGCTGACATGTCAGCGAATCGCGACCGAAAAAGGCGATTGGTACGGCGACGGAAACATGTAGCGAAATCGCTACATGTTCCGTTTTCGCGGGGCAGAGCGCAGGGAGGAGCCAACGGCGGAAACATGTAGCGAAATCGCTACATGTTCCATTTTCGCGGGTCAACGGTGGTCAAAGCGTACTGCATGATAAGACGTCACGATTTCGCGACCCGTCGCGATTTCGCGACCCGTCGCATTTTCGCGACCTGCGCAGTTTTCCCGCCAAGTGCAATATGAACGGCCGAAAGGGTTTTTTCGATTTTCGATGATTTAATGCTAACCCGAATTAAATATTTTGCGGATTTCCGAGGCGGTTAAAGTCGAAGAAGCGCCCAGGCCACCAAAATTAAAGGATTTATTGGTTCAAAGCCGTGGTTCGTGGATTATTTTAACGGCTTCATGCACATGTTTGAAAAAATGAATTTAATGAAGGGCCGCGAACGTTTCATGGTATTTAATTTGTATGTCCTCGAGGCCGCTATTAAGGGGTCGTGTTCCTGATTTCCAAGATATTATTGTAGATCACGAGGAAGTTGGTTTTAATTATTTAATGCTGCAAAGAGGACGGACCTCTATAAAAACCAATGTAATTTTCATTTACAAAGGTTGGAAAAACTTGTTGCTAGAAACTGGAATTGTATCTGCGGGAATAAAAGGATCGACTTCTAATTTTTCAAGCGTCGCATGGATGAATTTGCTTTCTGTTTTCTGCATTTCTAATAGCATTCGTACTCTTGCATTGCTATTACATTTAAATTCTGCATACTGGATTTAAATACTGCGGTCAGGGTACAATTCCTGGAATGTGGGTTTGGAGGGATTTGTGGCATGTGATTGTGCGAGGATGAAGTTGATTTCTTGTGTTACTTGCTGTTGTTGCGTTTGTAGTTTCCTGCTGTTGTTTTTCTGATCCCATCACTTCGGCCTACGGCCATATTTCCCATTTCTTTCTGCAACCTTTTAAATCTCTTTCCAGCAACCCTATCTTAAAACCAAGTTTAGAATAGTGAAGGGAACCAGCCCACTCTGGAGATTGGTCTGGGAGCCATTTCTTGCTTCCAGCCTTTCAATGTTGGCCGGGTCTAGGGCGCAATTGTAAAAATCCTTTCCTGTGGCAGATTCGTGACCAACAGTTTTTGGCACGCTCGGTGGGACAGACTTTTCTCGTCTCCAAGAATTCATAATCGGTGGGATACGCATAATTTTCCAAAGTGATAACCCCACCGGTGCCAACAGTTTTGGCACGTTTTAACACCCGGAGGTCTCAAGATTTGATGAGCTGTCTTGGCCTCACAGCGAAGATTTTTAAGTTCATCTGGCGACTTTGCTGAGTTGAAGATCTGTTCGTGGACGCCTGTTTTTGTTTAAAAAAAAAAAAAAAAAAAAAAAATTCAAAGAATGTTCATCTGGCGACTCTGAATTAATGGCGATAGCCGTGATCCCGCAGACCACTGCCACAAAGGCGAGGGATTTTCCTAGATGGGATGATCCTGGCCCTATGAATCTCCAAGTTCGGCATGAAATTCCCGAAGGTGCCCTGAAAAATCTGGTAAAATATGATGGTACCGAAGGCATGGCTCTGACACATGTTGAAGATATTGCTATTTTGTCAATGATCCATGTCATAAATCATGAGGATATCATGATCAGACTTCTGGTTCAATCTTTGGAAGGAAGGGCATTACAGTGGTACAAACTGCTCAGGCGTCAAAGCATCAGCTCATGGGACGATCTAGCGGGAGCACTGATCAAAAGATTTGACGAAGATCCTTTCTACAGTTCTTTGGATCTCTACCAATTTTTCATGTACATCAAGAGAGCACCTCAAGAAAGCATCACGGACTTCAATGTCCGATTTTTAATAAGTTGGAAGAGAATTCCAGAGAAGATCCGTCCATCACCCACCCAGGCCCACCTCTTTTATGTTCGAGCTTTCCATCCTGACATAGGTCTCTTTTTGCTGCAGTCAGGTGAACAACGCTTCCCACAAATCTTTGAGGAAGCAGTGCGAGCGGAATGTACTGTTGCTCTTATCAGGAAAATTACCGTGGGGAGAAACTCCATTACCTTCTCCGGTGGTTACTGCTCCTGTTTACCCTGCACATTCATACCAGATCCCTGAGATGCAGTCATGTGGAGCTCAAGGGATAGATCTTGTCCAAAGTCAAGGATTGGGACATGCAAGCACTTTTCCAGAGAATGAAAAATATGGTTGCTTGCAGTTTTCATCAAGAGATGGGCCAAGTAGAAGAACAAGTTCAAATTCCAGAACCTGAGGAGATCCCAGAATCAGAGTTCTCACTTGAAGAGCCCTGTGATCACATCAAGGAGTTAGAGGAGCCTGTACTCAACCCACAGCCAGTAAAGTTTGCAAAGTGGTGGTGTTGGTTCCAGCCACTACATCCAGTACCTGAAGAAGTCTTCCATATGGGTACTAGTAAGAAGGATAATCTGCCGAATTGCATCCTATCAGCACCATGGAGAACTTCAGGAAGGAGCCAGCCTAATTTCAAGGACCGACTTAAGTATGATCAGATCTGGTCGGGACATTGCAGATTTACCGGATAACATTCTGAGATTGGATGTCTGGTGGCGACATGCCAATCATGTCGTGAATTATTGTATATAGTATTTTGAAAAAAAAAAAAAAAAAATAGAAAAAGAAGAAGAGAAAAAAAAAAACTGGTATTGTTTTTATTTGTTCATCTCGGTTCTTGTTGCCTGCGAGCCGTAGATGCTTGTTTTTTCCTTTGTTTTTATCCTCCCAAAAGTTTGGTGGCTTTCTAGCACTTTCTTCTTTTCCCTTCCCTTTTTCTTTCCTTTCCCTTCTTCATCTTCCTTCTTTTACTTCTTTTTCTTCTGCATTAAAACAAAATAAGCCACAACTGTTGTTTCTTTTTCCCTTTTCTCGTTTTTCCCCGTCCCTTCTTATCCCTTTCCTCTAAGTTCAGCCTTTTACGCATTTGCTAACAGTCTAGTTCATTTCATTTCACAGCTTTCCTAGTTCCATTCCCACTCCATAACTTCGTTCATTTTCATTTCATCATTCCATTGCAGTCACCGCTTGCGCAACCGCAAGAGCTCACTCCACCATCACATTCCATTTCTTCAGTTTATAACCGCTTCTATGCAGGTTCTTCCAGTTCTAGTTTTCCGCAGCAGAAGAAGTTTGGCAGCAGTCCCCTGACATGTTTTGCAGCAGCTTGTTTACAGTTCCAATATGACTCTGTGCCCAATGGACTAAGGCTTGGATTCTTGCATACAGCGAGTCGTATACCCCGCGAGCCGCCAAGAATGTTGGCATTTTTGCCACATTGATTCTCATTGATGAATGCATTGATGTATTGTTGGGGATCTGACCTTTGATTGATGCAGCTTGGGCGAAAAAAGGAGAAAAAATGAGCAAAAAATGACTAAGTCTGAAAACTGCAGTGATGCGCTGACATGTTTCAGAATCGCGGTCAACGCAGTCAATGCAGGCAGGTTGGCGGAACCGTCGCGATATCGCGACATGTTCCGGAATCGCGGGTCGGCGGGCAAAAAACATTAAGTTGAAAACATGCAGCGATTCGCTGACATGTCAGCGAATCGCGACCCGGGCAGCTTTGAAGGCATTAAGTCAAAATTTGCAGCGCGTCGCTAACATGTCAGCGAATCGCGACCGAAAAAGGCGATTGGTACGGCGACGAAAACATGTAGCGAAATCGCTACATGTTCCGTTTTCGTGGGGCATAGCGCAGGGAGGAGCCAATGGCGGAAACATGTAGCGAAATCGCTACATGTTCCATTTTCGCGGGTCAACGGTGGTCAAAGCGTACTGCATGATAAGACGTCGCGATTTCGCGACCCGTCGCGATTTCGCGACTCGTCGCATTTTCGCGACCTGCGCAGTTTTCCCGCCAAGTGCAATATGAACGGCCGAAAGGGTTTTTTCGATTTTCGATGATTTAATGCTAACCCGAATTAAATATTTTGCGGATTTCCGAGGCGGTTAAAGTCGAAGAAGCGCCCAGGCCACCAAAATTAAAGGATTTATTGGTTCAAAGCCGCGGTTCGTGGATTATTTTAACGGCTTCATGCACATGTTTGAAAAAACGAATTTAATGAAGGGCCGCGAACGTTTCATGGTATTTAATTTGTATTTCCTCGAGGCCGCTATTAAGGGGTCGTGTTCCTGATTTCCAAGATATTATTGTAGATCACGAGGAAGTTGGTTTTAATTATTTAATGCTGCAAAGAGGACGGACCTCTATAAAAACCAATGTAATTTTCATTTGCAAAGGTTGGAAAAACTTGCTGCTAGAAACTGGAATTGTATCTGCGGGAATAAAAGGATCGACTTCTAATTTTTCAAGCGTCGCATGGATGAATTTGCTTTCTGTTTTCTGCATTTCTAATAGCATTCGTACTCCCGCATTGCTATTACATTTAAATTCTGCATACTCGGATTTAAATATCGCGGTCGTGGTACAATTCCTGGAATGTGGGTTTGGAGGGATTTGTGGCATGTGATTGTGCGAGGATGAAGCTGATTTCTTGTGTTACTTGTCGTTGTTGCGTTTGTAGTTTCCTGCTGTTGTTTTTCTGATCCCATCACTTCGGCCTGCGGCCATATTTCCCATTTCTTTCTGCAACCTTTTAAATCTCTTTCCAGCAACCCTATCTTAAAACCAAGTTTAGAATAGTGAAGGGAACCAACCCACTCTGGAGATTGGTCTGAGAGCCATTTCTTGCTTCCAGCCTTTCAATGTTGGTCGGGTCTAGGGCGCAATTGTAAAAATCCTTTCCTGTGGCAGATTCGTGACCAACAGGAACTTAGGAAGAAATTTGAGGCATTGGAAAATAAAAAATCTCATCTCTCTAACATCATCACTAGGAGACAAGTGAGTCCTACTGAGGGGTCGTCCTACAGACCAGGGGAATACAGGAAAAAAGGAGAATATTTGGATGTAGGGGTGGATATATGTGAAACTCTTCAGATTGAGGAATATGGCAGTCCGGTTCTGCAACAAATTATCTCCCCTCAGTTTAGTCCTAAAAAAACTAGGAGCACTATGAAGTCTCCTATAGATTTTGGCAGTGAAAAAAAAGAGGGAGAATATCAAATGCTGAGCATCAAAAAATTAAAACTGATAATGACATTGCCAATGGAAAACAGAGAACCTTGTTTCAACGAAGTTATTCCGGGTTATGAAGACAACAAATTAGGAAAACCCCCTCAAGGGAGGGGGAGAGGAAGAAATCCCAAACAATCTAAATGAAGTTCCTCTCATGGAATGCGAGAGGCCTCAATGGCCTTCCCAAACACAGGGAAGTTGGTGCAATAATAAATCAAGTGAATCCAACTATTATCATGTTGCAAGAAACAAAAACTGATGAGATTCAGTCAAAATAATAGCAAAAAAAATCTAGAATCAAGGGGAGATGGTTTTCAAATCAGGAAAAGGAGCATTTGGAGGTCTTATGACTTTGTAGGATCCTCAGATAGTAGAAGGTCCCATTATTCAGAAATATGACAGGGTTCTTAGTGTTTTATTTAAGGAAATAAACAATAATAGGTCGTGGATCCTTTCAAATATTTATGCCCCAAATTCAATTCAAGGGAGAGCTCTATTCTGGGAGTACTTAGGTAATATGAGTGAAATCTTCCATAATGTCCCTTGGATTCTGGCTGGGGATTTTAACACTCCTCTTTACCCTTCAGACAAAATGGGTGGAAATGGACCACCTATCAGGAGCATGGATGAGTTTAATGACTTTGTGAACTCCAACATGTTGATGGATGTAAAACTTAGAGGAGCGAATTATACCTAGAGCAATCAGCGGATAGGGTGTCATCTCATTCAAGAAAGGCTTGATAGGTTTTTTCTATCAAAGGAGGCTACAACTTTGTTCGGTGATTCTACCTTGCAAGCCCTTCCTAAAATTGCCTCTGATCATAATCCCATTTTGTTGGAGATCCCTAACTCTCTTTCCTTCAAGAAACCTTTCAAATTTCAATCTATGTGGATCAAAAATTCCAGTTTCAGAGATAACTTAAGTCAGTGGTGGCAGTAACCTATCAGGGGTAGTGCAACTTTTAAACTTACTCGTAAATTAAATTTTGTTAAGGAAAAGCTTCGAACTTGGAACAAAGAGGTCTTTAGGAACCTCTTTGAAAATAAAAAATAGGTTGTTGAAATTTTTAATATAATTGATCAGAGGATCCAACATGGTGATGCTGATGAAACTACTAGGCAAGAGGAACGAACAAATCTAGCAGAGTTTCATAACATTTTGGCCTGTGAGGAAATCTATTGGAGGAAAAATCAAGTGCTCTTTGGTTGAAATATGGAGATTAAAATTCCATGTTTTTTCGCGTCACCATACCTAGAAACAGAAGCAATAACAAGATAATTTTTTTTAAAAAAGCAGATGGTTCTATTACTCAAGACTTAACAAAAATTAGAAATAAGGCAGTAACTTATTTCAATTCTATCATTGGTTAGGAATCGCAGTGCAATGAGGAGGCCAAAGATATTCTATTGCAATCCATTCCTAGAATAATAAATGAGGATATAAACCTTAAGCTTCTAGATCCTGTTTGTCATCAAATCCACATAGGAAAGGACTTTCGGTGGGTTTGCGCGCCCTGGACCTGTGACCAACATTGAAAGGCCACGGGGAAGAGATGCCCCTCATGCCAATATTCGAAGAAAGGCCGGCTCCTATACTAATATACTTTTGGGGTTTGATACAAGAGTGCAGGAAAGAAATAAACAGAGTAAGGGTTAGGAAAAGAAATAAAAAGGGGTAAGGGTTAGAGAAAGAAATAAAAAGAGTAAGGGTTAGAAGATGATGATTTAAGGTGGGAGAGAACAGGAAGCATGATTACTCGCTAACAACTTGAATAGCAGCAATAAATACCAATAATAACATGAAATAAATGAAATGCCAAACTTCCTATGTATCCTCTGGACGGGTTTGCAAGGTTCTCCTTTCTCTCTCGCTGGAATTCAAGATTTAGAGTAACAACGATTGAGATAAGGGAATAACAGAAACCTCAATCCACCAGGCAGCATAAAGGAAAGCGACAAGGCATTTTTCCTCTCCTATGTATCCTTCAGGGTGAATTTTAGGGGTTCAGTCCCCGATCGCACACCGGATTCAGGATTTAGAGTCTCAGTATGCGAACGAGAAAAGACAAAATAATTAAGCACAAAAGGCAGCATAAAAGAGAGAAATGGAGTATAAAAGTCTTTAGTATTAAATGCAGGACATCAATTTATAGTAGCTTTCTAGTAGAAATTTCCCCCAACTTTTTCCATTACAATGCCTCGGTTTTTATAGAGGACCCGACCTCTGAATCATAATTACGCAGAATGGCAAAGTATGTTCTTGAGATCTGAGAAGTCGGCTCTTCACGGCCCTGGATACTGAGATTTCAAATCCATTACCAAAATTGGTAACTATGACCGAGTAAACCATGGAAATATGCAATGATGAGCCGTCTGAGTGTCCTTGGTGCAATGCTCGAGTGGCCGCCATGCTTGCTGAACTTCTCCTTCAGGGACTGACACTTCGCTTCCAATTTCCAAAAAATAACAGTGAGCTTATTGGGCAAGAAAGAATGCATTTACGAGGCACTTGATTGTCTTGGGAAAATACCCGACTTGAAGCATGTGCCCATCGTGAAAAAGCAACATGTCACGATATCGTGACATTTCCTTGCCTTCAGCTTGGTTCTTCTTGTTGCATCGTGAAAATATGACATGTCGCGATATCGCAACATGTCTATGTCTTTGTATTCTTTTGTTGCTTTAAGTCACGAAAATGCGACATGTCATGATATCACGACACCTCTCATCCTTCTTGCCCTTTATTCTTGCTTCGGTCGCGAGAATGCGACATATCGCGACGCTTTTCTCTCCTGGCGCTTTCTCCTTGACTTTGGCCATGATTTTGCGACATGTCGCAATATCACAACCCCTTTTCCTTTTGGCTCTGCCTCCTTGCTTTCAGCCATGACTTTGTGACATGTCGTGATATCATGACACTTTTCTTCATTTGGTCTTCTTGCTCGCTTTCGGCTACAAAAATGCGACATGTCACGATATCGAGATAGTTGTCTGTTTTGGCCTTTTCTCCTGCTTTCGACAGCGATTTTACGACATGTCACGATATCGTGACACCTTTCTTGCTTACGCCTCATCATTGCCTTGAGCCGCAAAAACACGATATGTCACGATATCATGATAGCTTTTCTCTTTTGATCTTCCTTCATGCTTTCGGTCACGAAAATGCGACATGTCACGATATCACGACGATTTTTCCTTGCTGCACTTTCTTCTCGTTGTCGATCGCAAAAATGTGACATGTCACAATATTGCGACACTTTTTCATTCTTTTTGCGAAGCTATCTTCTTTGGATTGTTTGGAATCGAAGCTTTTTCTTCTTCATTCTGTATACAAGGGAGTGGCATGGAAAGCCAAAATTGCTGCAACACTTACAAATGCTTTTGAAGCAACAAAAAGAAACACTTTACAAAAGGAAATTTTTTGATTTTTTTCTACCCCTTGTGTAATGTGACAAAATTTTCAACATTCTTGGCAGCTCACAGGGCACTTAGCTTGTCTGAATACAGATATTCCAGGCATTTATCCATTATAGAGTCATTCCCATTGTCTTCTTCTCTGACCATCCCCTGACAACATATATATTTTTTTTGTTTGTGCCTAAGCTCCTAAGCAACCTTAGTGCTTTTGGCTCTTATATACTAGCCAGGATATTTATAATTTATACAAAATTTACAGCATGACAGACATACCGCCATCACAAACTCAGCCTCAGGTGTCTATCTAGTGAATCTGTAGTGCCTGGATAGATCAGATTGAACTTCAGTTGATCTTTGAAGTCTGGCTGGATTCTTCTTGAAGTTGTCCATGTTGTAAATAGGAAGCAACATAGTGAGTTGTCACTCTTGCCAGTACCCGTGCTATTGATGAAATATGTGGCGAAGAAGTTCACCGCATGAGGGGCCTCTTGGGGTACTAGTTGTGGTGATGGCTGGAACCAGAGTACCACTGAATCTAGTAGCTGCGGGCTGGGTACAAGTTCCTCCACCTTCTCGATGCGATAACAGGGCTCCTCCGACAACAAGCAATCTTCTATGATCTCCTCAGGTTTAGCCTCTTGAGGTATGGTTGATGGATTCTGACTGAACACTTGCATGTCGTGCTCTAGGATACAAAAAGGGTGCAAAAATATCCCCTCTTCATTCTCAGGCGCTACCACTTGAGCTTGTTTCTCTTCTTGGCCCGTCCTTTGATGAAGATTGCAAGCAACCATGTTTTTCATTGTCAGGGTAAAGCTTGCATATTGCCATGGTTGGACTTGGATGGGACCTACCTCTTGAGCTCCGCATGACTGCATCTCAGGATTCTGCTCAGCATGAGGAATACTCCATGGTGGATACTGTGTTGGATGGACAGGAGCAGCAAGTATCGAAGAAAGTGATGAGGTTTCTCCTTGCTGCAACTTTCCTGTTAGGAGAAAAAGCTATTCTACTCATACTACTTCCTTGAATACCTAAGGGAATCTCTGTTCACCTGATCGTAGCAAGAGGAGGCCTATTTTTGGGTGAAAGGCCCGAACATAGTGGAGGTGGGCTTGGGTAGGCATCGGTTGGATCTCTCTTGGAATTCTCTTCCAACTTCTAATGAATCGAACATTGATGTCTGTGATGCTCTCCAAGGATGCTCTTTTGATGGTGGAGAGGTACGTCAAAAGCTGAAAGGGATCCTTAGAGTTATAAAATTGTTTGATGAGTGCTCCCCCTAAGTTGTCCCATGAACGGATACTTTTAGGCCCAAGCAGTCTATACCACTGTCACGCCTTTCCTTCCAGATATGCAACCAAAAGTCTAACCATGACATCGTCATGGATTATTTCATAGAGGGCCGCTAAATCAGCAATAGCTTCAAGGTGTTCTTAGGCCATTCCCGTGATGCCATCGTATGTTGTCAATGTCTTCAAGGCACCTTCGGGAATCTCATGGTAGCTTTGGAGATTCAGAGGGCCACGATCATCCCAGCTGGGATATTCCCTCTCCATTATAGTAGTGGCTTGCAGAGATCACGATCTTTGCCACTAAGTTAGAGTCGCCAGGTGAACATACTTTTCTTCGCTTGTGAGGTCAAGGCTACTCACCGAGCCTTGATTCCTCCAGGATATCTTCTTTCAGATTTAAAAAAGTGCCTACGATCAAGAAATTTGGATCTTCAGCTCAGTCAGAGTCACCAGGTGATTTTTTCAGATGGAGGCAAGCCAGAGATTCACCAACTCGGGCTTCCTTAAAACATGGGTATTTTTGCCATGAAGGCACATATTTGGATACTGGTCTTTACAACTTAGAGATTTTCAACTAAATAGAGTCGCTAGATGCTAAAAGTCTTTTAGTAATAAGGGCATCGATCCTTACTACCACTAGTCAGGTGAGACTGACCGAGTTGCACCAGGAACTTGTTAGAACTAGTGGCCCCGGTGAAATGGGATTGTGCATTAAAATATGGGACCTTGACTGGTTATGGATCTTTTTGAGATAGACACAGTCGGGTCCCACCGGGCATGCCAAAAACTGTTGGTCATCAAATCCGCACAGGAAAGGCCTTTCGGTGGGTTTGCGCGCCCTAGACCTATGACCAACATTGAAAGGCCGTGGGGAAGAGATGCCTCTCATGCCAATCTCCAGAGAAATGCCAACTCCTATACTAATCTACTTTTGGTGTTTGAGACAAGAGTGCAGGAAAGAAATAAACAGAGTAAGGGTTAGGAAAAGAAATAAAAAGGGGTAAGGGTTATAGAAAGAAATAAAAAGAGTAAGGGTTAGAAGATGATGATTTAAGGTGGGAGAGAACAGGAAGCATGATTAATCGCTAACAACTTGAATAGCAGTAAGAAATACCAAGAATAACATGAAAGAAACAAAATGTCGAACTTCCTATGTATCCTCTGGACGGGTTCGCAGGGTTCTCCGTTCTCTCTCATTGGAATTTAGGATTTAGAGTAACAGCAATTGAGATAAGGGAATAACAGAAACCTCAATCCACTAGGCAGCATAAAGGAAAGCGACAAGGCATTTTTACTCTCCTATGTATCCTTTAGGGAAAATTTTAGGGGTTCAATCCCCGATCACACGTCGAATTCAAGATTCAGTCTCAGTACACGAACGAGAAAAGATAAAAGAATTAAGCACAGAAGGAAACATAAAAGAGAGAAATGGAGTATAAAATTCTTTAGTATTAAACATAGGACATCAAGTTACAACAACTTTCTAGCAAAAAGTTCCCCCCACTTTTTCCATTACAATGCCTGGGTTTTTATAGAGGACCCGACCTCTGAATCATAATTACGTAGAATGGCGAAGTATGTTCTTGAGATCTGAGAAGTCGGCTCTTCGTGGCCCTCAAGACTGAGCTTTCAAATCCATTACCATAATTGATAACTGTGACCGAGTCAACCATGGAAATATGCAATGATGAACCGTCTGAGTGTCCTTGGTGAAATGCTCGAGTGGCCGCCATGCTCGCCGAACTTCTCCTTCAGGGACTAACACTTTGCTTCCAATTGCCAAAAAAGAACATCAAGCTTATTGGGAAAGAAAGAATGTTTTTACGAGGCACTTGATTACCTTGAGAAAATACCCGGCTTGAAGCACGTGCCCATCGCAAAAAAGCAACATGTCATGATATCACGACATTTCCTTGCCTTCAGCTTGGTTCTTCTTGTTGCATCGTGAAAATATGACATGTCGCGATATCGCGACATGTCTATGTCTTTGTCTTCTTTTGTTGCTTTAAGTCATGAAAATGTGACATGTCATGATATCACGACACCTCTCATCCTTCTTGCCCTTTCTTCTTGCTTCGATCGCGATAATGCGACATCGCGCTATCGTGACACTTTTCTCTCCTGGCGCTTTCTCCTTGACTTTGGTCGTGATATCGTGACACCTTTTCCTTTTGGCTCTGCCTCCTTTCTGTCGACCGCAATTTTGTGACATGTCACGATATCACAACACTTTTCTTCATTTGGTCTTCTTGCTCGCTTTCGGCCATGAAAACGTGACATGTTGTGATATCACGACACTTGTTTTTTCTGGCCTTTTCTCCTGTTTCGGCAGCAATTTTGCGCGATATCGTGACACCTTTCTTGCTTGCGAAAATTCTTGCCTTGAGCTGTGAAAACACAACATGTCATGATATCATGACAACTTTTCTCTTTTGATCTTCCTTCATGCTTTTGGTTGTGAAAATGCGACATGTCGTGATATCGTGATGGTTTTTCCTTGCTGCACTTTCTTCTCGCTGTCGGTCGCAAAAATGTGACATGTTGCGATATCACGACACTTTTTCATTCTTTTGGCAGAGCTATCTTCTTTGGCTTGTTTTGCAGAAAAGATTTTTCTTCTTCATTATGTATACAAGGGAGTGGCATGGAAAGCCAAAATTGCTGCAACACTTACAAATGCTTTTGAAGCGACAAAAATAAACACTTTACAAAAGAATTTTTTTTGATTTTTTTCTACCCCTTATGTAATGTGACAAAATTGTCAACATTCTTGGTGGCTCGCGGGGCATTTAGCTTGTCTGAATAAAGATATCCCAGGCCTTTATCGATTGGGCAATAGAGTCATTCCCATTTTCTTCTTCTCTAACCATCCCCTGATAGCATATATTTTTTATTTTTGTGCCTAAGCTCCTAAGAAACCTTAGTGCTTTCGGCTCTTATTTACTAGCCAGGTAATTTACAATTTATACAAAATTTGTGGCATGATAGACATACCGCCATCACAAACTCAGCCTCGAGTGTCTATCCGATGAATCTGCAATGCCCGGACCAGATCAGATTGAACTTTAGTTGATCTTTGAAGTTCGGCTGGCTTCTTCCCGAAGTTGTCCATGTTGCAAACAAGAAGCAGCATAGTGAGTTGTCACTCCTGCCAGTACCCATGCTATTGATGAATGATGTGGTGAAGAAGTTTGCCGCATGAGGGGCCTCTTGGGGTACTAGCTATGGTGATGGCTGGAACCAGAGTACCACTAAATCTAGTAGCTACGAGCTAGGTACAGGTTCCTCCACCTTCTCGATGCAGTAACAAGGCTCCTCCAGCAACGAGCAATCTTCTATGATCTCCTCAGGTTCAGCCTCTTGAGGTACGCTTGATGGATTCTGCTCAGCATGAGGAATACTCCATGGTGGATACTACGTTGGATGGACAAGAGCAGCAAGTATCAGAGAAAGTGATGAGGTTTCTCCCCACTACAACTTTATCGTTAGGAGCAGAAGTTGTTCTGCTTGTACTGCTTCCTCGAATACCTAAGGGAATCTCTGTTCACCTATTTGTAGCAAGAGGAGGCCTATGTCCGGGTGAAAGGCCCGAACATAGTGGAGGTGGGCTTGGGTGGGCGTCGGTTGGATCTCTCTTGGAATTCTCTTCCAACTTTTGATGAATCAAACATTGAAGTCCGTGACACTCTCCAAGGATGCTCTTTTGATGGTGGAGAGGTACGTCAAAAGCTAAAAGGGATCTTGAGAGTTATCAAATTTTTTGATGAGCGCTCCCCCCAAGTCGTCCCATGAACCGATACTTTTAGGCCCAAGCAGTCTGTACCACTGCCATGCCTTTCCTTCCAAAGATGCAACCAGAAGTCTGACCATGACATCCTCATGGATTATGTCATAGAGGGCCACTAAATTAGCAACAGCTTCAAGGTGCTCTCGGGCCATTCCCATGGTGCCATCGTATGTTGTCAATGTCTTCAAGGTGCCTTCGGGAATCTCATGGTAGCTTTGGAGATTCAGATGGTCACGATCATCCTAGCTGGGATATTCCCTCTCTATTATAGCAGTGGCCTGTAGAGATCACGGTATTCACCACTAAGTCGGAGTCGCCAGGTGAACATACTTTTCTTTGCTTGTGAGGTGAAGGCTGCTCACCGAACATTGATTCCTCCGGGATATCTTCTTTAAGATTTAAAAAGGTGCCTATGATCAAGAAATCTAGATCTTTAGCTCAGTCAGAGTCGCCAGGTGATTTTGTCAGATGGAGGCAAGCCAAAGATTCACCAACTCGAGCTTCCTTAAAACACGGGGATTTTTGCCATGAAGGCATGGATTTGGATACTGGTCTTTACAACTTAGAGATTTTTGGGTAAATAGAGTTGCCATATGCTAAAAGTCTTTCAGTAATGAGGGCATCGATCCTCACTACCACTAGTCAGGTGAGACTGACCGGGTCACACCAGGAACTGGTTAGAACTAGTGGCCTTGATGAAATGGGATTGTGCATTAAAATATGGGACCTTGACTGGTTATGAATCTTTCTGAGACAGACACAGTTGGGTCCCACCAGGCATGCCAAAAACTGTTGGTCATCAAATCCGCACAGGAAAGGACTTTCGGTGGGTTTGTGCACCCTGGACCTGCGACCAACATTGAAAAGCCATGGGGAAGAGATGCCCCTCATGCCAATATTCAAAGAAAAAGGTCGGCTCCTATACTAATCTACTTTTGGGGTTTGAGACAAGAGTGCAGGAAAGAAATAAATAGAGTAAGGGTTAGGAAAAGAAATAAAAAAGGGTAAGGGTTAGAGAAAGAAATAAAAAGAGTAAGGGTTAGAAGATGATGATTTAAGGTGGGAGAGAACAGGAAGCATGATTACTCACTAAAAACTTGAATAGAAGCAATAAATACCAAATAATAACATGAAAGAAATGAAATGTCGAACTTCCTATGTATACTCTGGACGGGTTTGCAAGGTTCTCCTTTCTCTCTCGCTGGAATTCAGGATTCAAAGTAACAGCGATTGAGATAAGGGAATAACAAAAACCTCAATCCACTAGGCAGCATAAAGGAAAGCGACAAGGCATTTTTCCTCTCCTATGTATCCTTTAGGGTGAATTTTAGGGGTTCAATCCCCGATCACACACCGAATTCAAGATTCAAAGTCTCAGTATGCAAATGAGAAAAGACAAAAGAATTAAGCACAGAAGGCAGCATAAAATAGATAAATGGAGTATAAAAGTCTTTAGTATTAAACACAGGACATCAAGTTATGGTAGCTTTCTAGCAGAAAGTTCCCCCCACTTTTTCCATTACAATGCCTGGGTTTTTATAGAGGACCCGGCCTTTGAATCATAATTACGTAGAATGGCGAAGTATGTTCTTGAGATCTGAGAAGTCGAATCTTCATGGCCCTCGAGACTGAGCTTTCAAATCCATTACCAGAACTGGTAACTGTGACCGAGTCAACCATGGAAATATGCAATGATGAGCCGTCTGAGTGTCCTTGGTGCAATGCTCGAGTGGCCACCATGCTCGTCGAACTTCTCCTTCAGGGACTGACACTTCGCTTCCAATTGCCAAAAAAGAATAGTGAGCTTATTGGGCAAGAAAGAATGCATTTACGAGGCACTTGATTGTCTCAAGAAAATACCCAGCTTGAAGCACGTGCCCATCGTGAAAAAGCAACATGTCACGATATCGCGACATTTCCTTGCCTTCAGCTTGGTTCTTCTTGTTGCATCGCAAAAATATGACATGTTGTGATATCACGACATGTCTATGTCTTTGTATTCTTTTGTTGCTTTAAGTCGTGAAAATGTGACATGTCACAATATCATGACACCTCTCATCCTTCTTGCCCTTTCTTCTTGCTTCGGTTGCGAGAATGCGACATGTCACGATATCGCGATGCTTTTCTCTCCTGGCGCTTTCTCCTTGACTTTGGCCGCGATTTTGCAACATGTCGTGATATCGCGACACCTTTTCCTTTTGGCTCTACCTCCTTGCTGTCGGCCGTGATTTTGTGACATGTCACGATATCATGAAACTTTTATTCATTTGGTCTACTTGTTCACTTTCGACCACGAAAATGCGACATGTCGTGATATCATGACACTTGTCTGTTCTGGCCTTTTCTCCTGCTTTTGGTAGCGATTTTGTGACATGTCATGATATCGTGACACCTTTCTTGCTGGCGTCTCCTCCTTGCCTTGAGCCGCAAAAATGCGACATGTCACGATATTGTGACAAATTTTCTCTTTTGATCTTCCTTCATGCTTTCGGTCGTGAAAATGTGACATGTCGCGATATCGCGACGGTTTTTCCTTGCTGCACTTTCTTCTCGCTGTCGGTCGTGAAAATGCGACATGTCGCGATATCGTGACACTTTTTCATTCTTTTGGTGGAGCTATCTTCTTTGGCTTGTTTGGCAGTGAAGCTTTTTCTTCTTCATTCTGTATACAAGGGAGTGGCATGGAAAGCCAAAATTGCTGCAACACTTACAAATGCTTTTGAAGCAACAAAAAGAAACACTTTACAAAAGAAAATATTTTGATTTTTTTCTACCCCTTGTGTAATGTGACAAAATTCTCAATAGATCCCTTTTCTGATGAGGAAATTAAGGAAGCCTTGTTTAGCATGGAGCCAAACAAAGCCTCGAGACTCAACGTCTTTCCCCCTCGTTTCTATCAAGATTTTTGGGACATTGTCAGTGAGGATGTAATTTCTACTATCAGAGAATTCCAAGCAAGAAATCATATCCCAAAAGGCATCAACTCTACTTTTATTTCCCTAATTCCTAAGAAGCAAACCCATGAATCTATGGCTAACTTCAGGCCAATCAGTTTGTGCAATTTTTCTTACAAGATCCTAACTAAAGCCATTACAAATAGAATGAGAGATATTTTGCCCCGCATTATAGATCCATGCCAGGGAAGCTCTGTCCAGGGCAGGTCAATCTTGGATGGAGTTATCACAGTTCATGAAGCTCTGCACCCTGCTCATAAGACTAACGAGTCTATTTTTTCCCTCAAGCTTGATATGAACAAAGCATTTTACAGGCTAAATTGGGACTTTCTGATTGTTGTCCTCCTTAAGTTTGGTTTTCACCACCAATGGATTAATTTGATCAAAGAATGTATTTCTAAAGCATGGTTCTCAATTCTAGTTAATGGAAAAACTACTAGTTACTTTCAAATTCATAGAGGAATTCGGTAGGGGGACCCTATCAGCCCCATGTTATTCATCATTGTGGTAGAAGCTTTAGGCAGAACCATAAAAAATTCTTGCAGTTCAAGGCTAATATCAGGAATCAAGGCGACATCTCTCACTATGGTTGTTTCTCACCAACAATTCATCGATGATACCCTTATATTGACTAAGGTATTAGTGTTTGAGGGTAAAATAATTAAATACATCCTACAAATCTACGAGGACGCTACTAGTCAGAAAGTTAATTTTAGTAAAAGAAAGTTATATTTCTTGAACACCCCCATTTAGAGGTAAGGAAGGATTGCAAAAATTTTAGGGTGTGATATAGCAAACCTCCCCACTTCGTATCTTGGTCTCCCTCTTTTCATTGGTTCTTTGAGAGAGTCAATGTGGGATAGGGTTATTGAAAGAATTCAAAAAAAACTTGTTGGATGGAAAGGTCATATTCTATCTCAAGCAGGAAAGCTGTCCCTCACTAAGGCCTCTCTTCAGAGCATTCTAGTTTATTTCCTCTCCATTTTCAAAGCCCCTGTGAAGGTTTTCCAAAAAATTGAGAAACTCCAAAAATAATTTTTATGGACTGGATCAGAGGAGAAAAAAATGATACACCTTGTAGGATAGACCATAGTGTGCAGACCCAAGGAAAATGGGGGCTTAGGTCTAAGGAGAATTTCTCATATAAATTTAGCTTTACTAGCTAAGAAGGTGTGGCATCTCATTTTTGGTGAAGAAAATGAATGGACAACTATCATCAAACGAAAGTATCTTCAAAATATGGAATTTCTAAGTGACTCAGTTCCAATCAGAGGTTCTACTTTTTGGAAAACAATTCTTAATTGTAAGGAAATCATCAAAAAAGGTTTAAGATGGGTTTTAGGCAATGGTGAGAGGATAAATTGCTAGAATGATAGGTGGGCTAATGATGAACCATTAACACAAAATCCTAACTTAGCCTGAATAAGAGATATCACAGAAGAAATCATTGGCAGAAAAGTATTTGATTATATGGTTGAGGAAAGAGGTAGAATGAAGTGGAAACAAATAAGAATTCAGGTATTTCAAGTAGAATCAAATGATCTTTGTAACATTCTCGGGCAACAATTTATCCCCATGAGACCCAAGGAAGATCAAGTGACCTGGGCTCCTACGGAAAATGGGTAGTTCACTGTTAAATCAGCTTACAAGCTTTTGCTTGATGACGAGGATTTTATCCTCCAAAAGGACTTAGTTTGGATAAAAATTTTAATTCCAAAAATTGTAGTCTTTTCATGGCTGGTTATCCAAGGAAGAATTCTAACCATTGATAACATGATTCATAAAGGTATTTGTATCACTAATCGTTGTTATCTGTGCAGGGCTAATTGGGAGACCATTTATCACATTTTCCTTGAGTGCCCTTTTTCCTTGACTATCCTAAGTGGGGTTTTTCAGGCCTTTAATATTTCATGGGTTAAACCAGCCATCGTAATTGATTTTTTTGTCTAGTGGCCTTGCCCCTTTTCAATCCAAAGACTTAGATACATGTGGAAAATTTATCTCAATCACTATCTTTGGCAGGTGTGGTTAGAAAGGAACCATAGAGTCTTTAATGAGTCTATCCATGATCATCAAACTATCATTGCTAGGATCCTATCCTTTGCCAACAAGAATGTGAACCTTATCCCTTTGGATAGCTATAAACCTCATTTTTAGGAGACCATGATTTCTCAATATTTAAGCTTAACCTTGTTATATGAATTTGTGCCTAGGGTAGTCAACCCTAGAGCCAATGTTAAGTGGTCTCCACCTCCTATGGGTTGGTTTAAGCTTAATTTTGATGGAGTAGCTAAGGAAAATCCTGGTAGAGCAGGCGCTAGTGGAATTATGTGAGATCATAATGGGAATATGATGCTTGCATTTTTTGAATATTTGGGAACAAGGACGAACAACGAAGCTAAAGCTAGAGATATGTGGAGAGGCCTTCAAATGACTCAATATTTAGAAGGAAATTTGATCGTAGAAGGAGACTCTATGAATGTTATAAATGTCCTCAATAATTGGAAAACACCTCCTTAGAGGATTAAAACAATTGTTGAAGAGGCTAGGATCCTTTTCCAGGGAAGACAGGACAAAAAATCCCAACATGTCTTTCGGGAAGCTAACAAAATTGCTGATAAGCTGGCCAATTTGGGTGTCAATGGTGAAAAACTTTTCAAATGGGAACATGGTGTCCCAAGTGAAGCAAAGGATCTTATTCAACAAGAATGACAAGAAGGATAGTTGAATTTACCAACATGGAAGGCACTATAAGTTCAAAGGCTAGGAGTATTCCCATCTATTTTTTGAATTGGACTCACAATAACAATTATCTAAGCTGTCAGTATTACTGGATGCTGCTTGGAAATACCACAAATACTAATGGGGATAGTCACATGTCAGATAACATGGCTCCTAGTCATATTAGAATTTGAGGTTGGTTGATAATCACAAGGAAGGAAAGAAATGACAATATAAGACTTCAAACCAAAGCCACGTGGACCACCAGATAACCACCACCATAAATCTAGCTAGCAGGTTCACTTCTCCAAGGCTTATTGGCCAAGATAGTATGTGGTACCAAAGCATGTCATATATAGAAGAAATCAATTACCAAAGAATTATTAAGATTAACTGTCAATACAGAGTTTGTGGGAGTTTTTTTAGTACTCTACTATGTGTGTCTGCAGCTTTTTGTTTCTCCATTGTCTCAAGGAAGGGATTTGTGTTTGTTTCTTTTTTGTAATTATGATGCATGTATGTTTTCTCGGGGTATATCCAAAATGTTGTATGGGAAGTTTCTTTTTTATAACAGGCTATGTGCCTTATCGGATGTAATGGCTTTGGAGGCATGTAGATTTTACATATATAGTATCCTTAGTAAAGATATGTTCATCAACGACCCTGGGCTAATTTTTGTAAAAGGTTTTGGGTCAACCTGTAAAACCCGGTATTAATGCTATAGTATCTTATCTACCAAAAAAAAAACATTAAACTAGTAGAGGATATAAATAAAACAACAAAGAAATTGAACAATCAAATACAAAAATTGATTAGTTTTACCATCCTTTCTCAATGGAGATCAAATAAAAAATATGCTATAGTAGTAGAATTATGATATGCTTATTCAAAATCATAAATATATTCTATTAAATATTGATGGATTGGAAATCCATCCTATTAAATATCAATTTGAAAATACTACATCCTACCTTATGGCCTTCCATAAAAACTAAAGTAGTTGTAACATTAACCAAAAGTATTCCACAAAAGACCTAAATAGACTAAATATTCTATATGGATCAACAATTCAAATCAAATCCCTTGTTCACAAAAGGGCTTTTATGATGGTTTTGATGCCAAAAAATTAATTTTAAGCAACACTTTTATGTACATAGGTAATTATTTGGCTCAAAGTCTATTCTTTTATTCTTTGATGTACCATAAATGGTGACTCCATAAATCTAATGGACAAGGTTTGAGATTTGAATTCCTTTGTCATAATAGGCATGACAATCCTAAAATTCACCATGAATCTAGTGTTTTTAATCACTACTTGAATAAGTCATTTACTACCCATACATTATAAAAGATAAATGCATTTTTTTATTTGAAAACGTCTCATTTCTTGAGAAATTTTGCTAAGTGTGAACATTGTAGATGTTGGAATATGTGTGAAGAACACAAGCTTATATTAAGAGGGGGGTGAATAGTATAAGATAAACTGTTGCTTTTCTTTCCAAACCAATATTATCCAATGTTATAAAATGTAATATCTTTCCAAATTAGTGCTAACTAATATCATCAATAGTAGTAGCAAAGTAATGCACATATCTTCACACACAAGAGACATAAATTTAACGTGTTTCATCCAAAGTGGGTTACATCCACAAAGAAAATATTTCTTCTAAATTTTCTCAACAAATATCTTGGGAACCAAATCCCTATTACAATGTTTATGGACCTCTATCCAAAGGATACACCAATACCCTATGCTCAATTTTGTGGATCTCTATCCATAGGAGAACTCTATCCCCTCAACTTTAATTTGTAGATATCTATCCACATGAGAACTCTATCCCCTCAACTCTGGTTCATGGACCTCTATCCATAGGAAAAATCTATCCCCTCAACTCTAGTTCGTGGACCTTTATCCATAGGATAAATATATTCCCTCAACTTGGGTTCGTGGACATCTATCCATAGGATAACTCTATCCCCTAAAATATGGTTCATGGACCTCTATCCACAAGAGAACTCTTTCCCCTCAAATCATTTTCATGGACCTCTATGCATAGGATAACTCTATCCCCTAAACTTTGGTTTGTGGAACTCTATCCATAGGATAAATGTATTCCCTAAACTCTAGTTCGAGGTTCTCTATCCACAGGATAAATATATCCCCTAAATTCTAGTTCATGGATCTCTATCCATAGGTTAAATCTATCCCCTTAACTCTGGTTAATGGATATCTATCCATAGAAGAACTCTATCCCCTTAACTCTGGTCTTCTCCAAATCTAGTTCAATAATCTGCTAAAAAACTACTCCAAACCTTTACACAAGGCTTGCTCGAATCTGCAATAGAATCTGCTCAACTTATTGCTCCAATCTGCACCAAGACTACTCACAACACTTGTTCAAATCAACAACAAAACCTGCTCATAAATCTACCCAAATATACACCAATCCTACTCACAAGGCTTGCTCAAATCAACAACAAAACCTGCTCACAAATATGCCCAAATCTGCACCAAGCCTACTCACAAGGCTTGCTCAAATTAGTAATAAAATATGGTCACAAATCTCCTCAAATCTATTCTCAAATCTTCAAATATTGCATATAAAATAATGTTCATCTATTTTCAGATCTTACATAATAGTGTCATCAAGTGTTTTATCTAATCTTCAATGTGCTTTATTTCACTAAAACAATTTAGATATATTCTACCCAAAATTCGTTTAACCTCTTGAACATATAGAGAATGATATGCACTTGACAAATGCTCAATATGTTCTATACATTCATTAAGTCTATCACTTTCACATGTCTCACATTCAACAAATTAGATCTCTACCTCTTACAAATTCCTTTCAAATCAAATCATGCTAGTGTATAACTTTACTTCACAAAAATGGTTTATTTTCCTTGGAAATTTGCTCTCAAATATCAAACACAATAATGCACAAATTTGCTTCACAAAACTGGTCTCTAATACTTGCCCATTCACATTCAATGTCACTCAAATCAATGCCCAAATGCTTCACAAATTCATTCAACAATGCTACTCAATTTATTCTCAAACCCTAGCACAAGTGTTTTCAATTTCTTTCAAATATAAAGCACAACTTGTTCTCAAACCCAAGCACATATATTTCCAAAAATGCACATACATAATCCTTATTCTCAAACCTTATGATTCAAAAATATTTACTCAACCAAACACCTTAAGGAATGAATGATATCACCATACCTCTTACCTTGCTTTGAAAAATATATGCCCTCAAATCCTATCTTAAAACAAATTTTCTTTCAAAGTGCCACTTCAAAACTGGTTAGTAGATCTCTCTCTCAAATCATCCACATTAAATTCCTTCTCAAAACTTGTGCACAATAGAATCTGAAAATAATACTTTAAAGCTCTCTTTTTATCTTCACAAGATAAAGCTTCAAACAATGATCAAAACCTCTCAAATATTCTTTTTCATCATACCACAAATACAATAAAAAATTAAACCACAATAACACCTTATATCTCCTATCTGAAAATGCAATATCACAACCTTCAAATTTCCTAGATCCTTTGACAATTTATTTTATGCAAACTTTACAATATCAAAACCTTGTTACACCTTATTACTCCTTCTAAATTTGAATTTCAAATTTAAACTATTATGCCCCCTTTTATTCAATCATGCACAACAAACTAAAACCTTAGTCACTCAATTTTTAATCAAAAATTTCATACCTTTTTTGAGCGCACAAATTACCCTCTTTTTTTTCATTGAAAAAGTAGTTCGCAAGAATTGACACTATGGCCTCCTAGTCCATAGTGCTTTAGCGCTTGCTGGGCATCCATATAGGATACCCTAGCAGGTAACAATGATAGCACACAATTAAATCTTTAAACCTCTTCTTCATCATTGTCAATAAAACCTTATCTCTATCATCAAAAGTTCCCACTATGGGAATCAAACCAATGACCACCTCTATCATAGTTCCTTAGCACTACCCCTACGACTAGTTGTGCTTGCCTTCCAGCTGTGATCAAAATGTGTAGTAATTAATCCTTATACTTTCATCGAAATCCATGCTTCTTTCTCAAAATAAATCTCTATGTGACTCAAACCTACGAGCACATTTCTTACAATACCTTAGCATTACCCCTGCAACTAGCTTCGCTAGCCTACCTGCTAAAACCTCAACATGCACCTTATTTTATTATTCTCTTTGTTCCTTTCACCAAAAAATGTGCCCCTACTCTTTTGCTATGATTCGTTGTTTTGAAAGCACAATAAGATATATCAATTTCACATACCCCCACTTTGCTATATTTTGAACCTTAATATATATGCATTTTGTCCTCCTCTTGCCAAGACGTCGACGCTCAACCTTTGATATATTTTTTATTTCTTTTCAAATAGCTTCCATGATTTTGGTGCTCAAACCTCTTTTTCTTTTGGAATATTTAAATCTAAAAATATTTAAATATTATAAACCTTAAACCTTTGGCCCTTGGTGGTCTTATAAATATTTTTCAATAAAATCTTACAAGCCTTTGTTAGTCTTACAATGGCATTGAGAGGGGGGTGAATCAGTGTAGTTCTTTAAACTTAAATTCATAGCTCTTAAAACTGAAATAATGAAACCTTAAAACCAGATAAAGCAAGTATCACAAGAGAACATCACACAACACAAGATTTAACGAGGTTCACCAATTTGGCTACTCCTCAAGAATGACTTCTTGGACTACCATCCAAATCTAGCCTTTGCAAAGCAACAACTTTACAATCAATTTACCAGCACCAACTAGAAGGAGCACCAACCCCTGATTTATCTGCACCAATAGAAAGGAGCACCAACCCCTTATTTATCTACACCAATAGAAAGGAGCACCAACCCCTGATTTACCAGCACCAACTGGAAGGAGCACCAACCACTCATTTACTAGCACCAATTGGAAGGAGCACCAACCCCTGATGCCAAGCTGCAACCTGGACTTCAATTTTGAATCTAGAAGTTTAATAGAAAAATACCTTTGCTTTTACAAGACCCTAACTGGTCTTCTTCACCTTTGCGTTCTCTTTGCACTCTGCTCTCTCTGTGCAATCACTTCGCACACTCTACTTTGCTACAATCAAACTTCATGATCATCTTCTCCCTTTTGCGCACTATGCTCTCTTTGTGCAACCACCTTGCACACTCTGCTTCGTTACATTTGAACTTCACGATCGTCTTCTCCCTTTTGTGCACTCTGCTCTCTTTGCGAATTTTGCACTTAGCATGATTCGACACGACTTGCTCTCTGCACACTATGACCGAATTTCACACATTTTCAACTCCTTCAATTCTCCAAACAGCCCTCCTTTTATAACAACATTTTCATGATGAAAACCCTAATCTTAGTCAGTTGTAAACCCTAATCTTAGTCGAATTTCATAGCAACTGTAAACCCTAATTTTAGTCGGCTATCATCGGTCTTCGTCGGCTTCAACTCAACCACGAAAATACAACATGTCGCGATATCGTGACACTTTTTCTTTCTCTCTCTTTCTCTTTGCATTGGACCGCGAAAATGCTACATGTCACGATATCATGACACTTTTTCTCCTTGCTCTTTCTCTTTGCATCGGACTATGAAAATGCTACATGTCGCGATATCGCGACACTTTTTCTCCTTACGCTTTCTCTTTGCTTCGACCCCCAAAAATACATGTCGCGATATCGCGACACTTTTTCTCCTTGCTTTTTCTCTTAGCTTCGGCCTGCGAAAATACAACATGTCACGATATCGCGACACTTTTTCTCCTTGCTCTTTCTCTTAGCTTTGGCCCCAAAAAATACATGTTGCGATATCATGACACTTTTTCTCCTTGATCTTTCTCTTAGCTTTGGCCTGCAAAAATACATGTCGCGAAATCGTGACACTTTTTCTCCTTGCATTTTCTCTTCTCTTCTAGTCGTGAAAATGCAACATGTCGCAATATCGTGACACTTTTTCTCCTTGCATTTTCTCTTCTCTTCTGGCCGCGAAAATGCGACATGTCACAAAATTATGACACTTTTCCAACTTACTTTCTCTCTCCTATTTTAGTCGTGAAAATGCGACATGTCACGAAATCACAACACTTTTCTTACTTGTTCTCTTTCTTCAAACTTGTCACGAAATCGCGACACTTCTTCTTGCTTTCTCTTTCTCTTCCAACATGTCGCGAAATCGCGACAGTTTTTCCACTTGCCTTTTTCTCTTCCAACATGTCACGAAATTGCGATAGTTTTTCCTACTTTTTCTCTCTCTTCCAACATGTCGCGAAATCGCGACAGTTTTTCCTCTTGCCTTTTTCTCTTCCAACATGTCACGAAATCATGACAGTTTTTCCACTTGCCTTTTTCTCTTCCAACATGTCGTGAAATCGTGACAGTTTTTCCACTTGCCTTTTTCTCTTCCAACATGTCGCGAAATCGCGATAGTTTTTCCACTTGCCTTTTTCTCTTCCAACATGTCGTGAAATCGTGACAGTTTTTCCTACTTTTTCTCTCTCTTCCAACATGTCACGAAATCGTGACAGTTTTTCTTGCCTGTTGTATATGTCGCGATATCGCGACACTTTTCTTACTTGTCTTTTTCTTTGATCTTTTGCATATGGGCCACTTCGGTCTTCTTGGAAAATCATTGTACATACTCTAAATAACCTTTGAACTCCTGTCTTCTACATCTGAATAGCTTTTGAACTCCTGTCTTCTGCATCTGAATAGCTTTTGAACTTTCTATCCACTGCATCAACAGATCTATCTGACTATGTTGACAACAATGACAATACTATTGCTGCACCTTGCTCAACAATCTCCCCCTTTGGAATTGTTGGCAACACATGTGCAATTTCTTGTAACTCTTCTCCCCCTTTGACAATAATACCAAAGGGCTACTGCAAACTCCCCCTGAGTCCATGCACAACATTCTCAGGCACAAATTATTACACTTAGCAAAAATCACAAACATGAGCAAAAAGATAAACAAATACACAAATGCTCCCCCTGAGAATGTGATCCCAATAGCTAGTTAATTCTTGGGAAGCATGACCACTCCCAATTTATTTCGAAGGTACTCAAAAACTTCCTTGGGCAATGGTTTTGTGAAGATATCTACTACTTGCTCTATTGTTGGAACAAAAATCGAACTTAACCTCACATTCTGCAACTTTCTCCTGCGTACAACACACTGTTGCTGCAATATATTCTGCCTCTACTATGGATAAGGAAACTGACTCTTGTTTCTTACTGTTCCATGCGACCAACCTGTCTCCAAGATAGAATGCACCTCCACTGGTACTCTTTCTGTCATAAGGTCTTCTTGGATAGGAACTCTAATCTCTGCTCATCATATTAGAATTCCTGTTGTACCTTGCTTTTACTTATTTAGTATAGTATGATCAACACTCAACTTTCAGCTGTGCAAAAGTTACTCCCAAAACAAAAGTGATTGACTCTCCAGGCAGCCTGCGCGTAATTTCTTTAGCCTTTTGACTGCCATCTCCTCCGTGACTAACGACTTTGCCTCGCATCAGTTGTGCAGCTCAATGTCTCTGGTTTATAACGGCTGCTTCTTTAGAGAAAATTAATGCTCTCTTATTACTTCCACAAACAACTACATGAACTGAAACACACTTTGACAACTATATGACAACTCCCCCTGACTGCTTGCCTTTCATCCTCAGCTAACCCAACAACATAGGAGCATTAAAATAAAACTTTAAGATTGCTCCCCCTGAGGATGTGCTACCTGGAGTTGCTTAGTGCAATAGAGGAGTAGTCTCCTTCAGTCCAAGGAGACACGATTTCCTTTCTTCTATCTTTCTCCAAACTTTCTTGAACTCGGGCTTGGATTTTTCAACTACATCCCTGTTTTGCACCTTTTTGTGAACTCGAACATTTCTCTTGTGTGGTTGTCTCTTGTGCATCCTTGATGAATGATTATTTTCCTTTCTTTTATGTACATGATTTATTCCCTGTTTGTGTTGTGTTCTTTGCGTCTGATGAAATCTACTTTTTTGCCTTAGATTAGATACAAAAGTGCTTGGACAAAACCTTGCTATGTGCCCATGACCATTACATTGAAAACATTGTACATAGTGTTCACTCAAAAACGTAGATGTATTTCTACCAGCATAACTCTTTGATTTATTATTCAATCCACAATAAATTGCCTTGTGACCATACTCGTTGCATCTGAAACAATAGCCATTAAAAGTATTATTATGAATAGAGTTAGAGTGATAGAACCTCTTTTGATGTAGTTGCTTTGCTGTAGATCTCCTTTGATATTTTCTTCCTTTTGAAGATTCAGCTTCAAATCCAAGACCACGCTTATCCGTGGAACTTCTTTGTTGGCTTATCATTTTATCTAGCAACTCTGTGCTCTTCTCGAATTTGAGATTTGTATTGGCCTCTTCTAGTTGTTTCTTCAATAAAATAATCTCTTCTTCTAGCTTGCTGCAATAATCTTCTAGATCTACTTCAGCCTTAGGGTTTTCACCACATACTTCAGAGTTCACTCCTTCTTCCTTTTCTAATTTTACTTCTTCAAATGCCATGAAAAGAGCTTCACCTGTTTCCTCTTTAGAATCCTCACCGGAGCTGTCTTCTGATGAACTGGCATTCCTGGAGATGAAACTTTTCTTCTTGAAGTTGCCTTTTCTAAAATTCATTTTCTTCTTCTAGTCACTTCTTTCTTGGTGTGATCCTTCATCATATTTGTTCTTCTCATTAAGTGGACATTTAGTCACAAAATTCCCAACGCCTCCATAGTTGAAACATTTAAACGGTAGCTTTCCTCTGTATTTTCCTTTTCCCCTTTCTAGTTTTCTAACAAAGTTTGCTTCCATTTCATCTGATGTCTCTTCTTCCTCGGACTCTTGTTTTGCGTTTTTATTTTTAAGGGCTTTAAAAGCCGCTTCTCTATTTGTGGGTTTAGATCTTCCTATCCTCATATCATATGCAGTCAAAGAACCATACATCTCATCTATACTAAAATAATTTAGATTTTTAGCTTCTTCTATCGCTGAGACTTTAGAATCAAACCTTTGAGGAAGAGATCTTAATACCTTTTTCACGATGGCAGAGTCTTCGATATCCTCGTCGAGTCCTCTGATCGCATTAATGAGTCCATTAACTCTCAGCATATATGCCTCAATGTTTTCATCGTCATTCATCTTTAATGCTTCGAACTGAGCTCGATGTGTCTATAACTTGGCCTCCTTGATCTTATCGTCTCCTTCATGAATACTCCTTAGTTTGTCCCATATTTCTTTTGCCATTTTATAGCTCATGATCTTTACTAGTTCAATGTCTGCTAATCCGCACATGATAGCATTCTTTGCTTTTGAGTTATTTTCAAACAGTTTCTTTTCATCAGCCTCTTTTGGAGGAGTGATGGGTATTGTGTAACCACTAACTACTAAATCCCAGACATCGTATCCCAAAGCACAGAGATATGTCTGCATCCTGATTCTCTAGAATGCGTAGTTAGATCCATCAAACAATGGTGCTTTGTTTGATGAGAGGCCTTCACCACCTACCATTGTGTTACTTCCAAGATCACCCTATCCGGTTAAGCTTGTATAAGAACTTAGCTCAAATACCAATTGTTAGTCTTACAATGGCACTGAGATGGGGGGTGAATCAGTGTAGTTCTTTAAACTTAAATTTATAGCTCTTAAAACTGAAATAATGAAACCTTAAAACTAGATAAAGCAAGTATCACAAGAGAACATCACACAACACAAGATTTAACGAGGTTCACCAATTTGGCTACTCCTCAAGAATGACTACTTGGACTACCATCCAAATCCAGCCTTTGCAAAGCAACAACTTTACAATCAATTTACCAGCACCAACTAGAAGGAGCACCAACCCCTGATTTATCTGCACCAATAGAAAGGAGCACCAACCCCTGATTTACCAACACCAACTGGAAGGAGCACCAACCCCTTATTTATCTACACCAACAGAAAGGAGCACCAACCCCTGATTTACTAACACCAACTGGAAGGAGCACCAACCCCTAATTTACCAACACCAACTAGAAGGAGCACCAACCCCTGATGCCAAGCTGCAACCTGGACTTCAATTTTGAATCTAGAAGTTTAACAAAAAAATACCTTCGCTTTTACAAGACCCTGACTGGTCTACTTCACCTTTGCGTTCTCTGTGCACTCTGCTCTCTCTACGCAATCACTTCGCACACTCTGCTTTGTTACAGTAAACTTCACGATCATCTTCTCCCTTTTGCACACTCTGCTCTCTTTGTGCAATCACTTTGCACACTCTTCTTTATTACAGTCAAACTTCACGATCGTCTTCTCCCTTTTGTGCACTCTTCTCTCTTTGCAAATTTTGCACTTAGCATGATTCAACATGACTTGCTCTCTATGCACTACGACCGAATTTCACACATTTTCACCTCCTTCAATTCTCCAAATAACCCTCCTTTTATAACAACATTTTCATGATGAAAACCCTAATCTTAGTCGGCTATAAACCCTAATCTTAGTCGGCTTTCATAGCAACTGTAAACCCTAATTTTAGTCGGTTGTCATCGGTCTTCGTCGACTTCAACTCAACCATGAAAATACAACATGTCGCGATATCGCGACACTTTTTCTTTCTCTCTCTTTCTCTTTGCATCGGACCGTAAAAATGCTACATGTCACGATATCGCGACACTTTTTCTCCTTGCTCTTTCTCTTTGCATCGGACCGTGAAAATACATGTCGCGATATCGCGACACTTTTTCTCCTTGCTCTTTCTCTTTGCTTTGGCCCTCGAAAATACAACATGTCATGATACCACGACACTTTTTCTCCTTGCTCTTTCTCTTAGCTTCGGCCCATGATCGCGACACTTTTTCTCCTTGCTCTTTCTCTTAGCTTTGGCCTGCAAAAATACATGTCATGAAATCATGACACTTTTTCTCCTTGCATTTTCTCTTCTCCTATTTTAGTCGCAAAAATGCAACATGTCGCAATATCGCAACACTTTTTCTCCTTGCATTTTCTCTTCTCTTTTAGCCATGAAAATGCGACATGTCACGAAATAGTGACACTTTTCCAACTTACTTTCTCTCTCCTGTTTTAGTCGCGAAAATGCGACATGTCACAAAATCGTGACACTTTTCTTACTTGTTCTCTTTCTTCGAACTTGTCATGAAATCGTGACACTTCTTCCTGCTTTCTCTTTCTCTTCCAACATGTCACGAAATCGTGACAATTTTTCCACTTGCCTTTTTCTCTTCCAACATGTCGCGAAATCACGACAGTTTTTCCTGCTTTTTCTCTCTCTTCCAACATGTCACGAAATCGTGACAGTTTTTCCTCTTGCCTTTTTCTCTTCCAACATGTTGCGAAATCGTGACAATTTTTCCACTTGCCTTTTTCTCTTCCAACATGTCGCGAAATCATGACAGTTTTCCCACTTGCCTTTTTCTCTTCCAACATGTCATGAAATCGTGACAGTTTTTCCACTTGCCTTTTTCTCTTCCAACATGTCGCGAAATCGTGATAGTTTTTCCTACTTTTTCTCTCTCTTCCAACATGTCGCGATATCATGACAGTTTTTCTTGCCTGCTGTATATGTCGCGATATCGTGACACTTTTCTTACTTGTCTTTTTCTTTGATATTTTGCATATGGGCCACTTCGGTCTTCTTGGAAAATCACTGTACATACTCTGAATAACCTTTGAACTCCTGTCTTCTACATCTGAATAGCTTTTGAACTCCTATATTCTACATCTGAATAGCTTTTGAACTTCCTGTCCACTGCATCAACAGATCTATCTAACTATGTTGACAACAATGACAATACTGTTGTTGCACCTTGCTCAACAGCCTTATTTTAAATTTGGCATTTAAATAATATTACCTCTATATCTTGCCTTGCTATCTTGCCTTGCTATCCATGGAATATTTTTTCCATGACACCTTGCTTTGCCTCATTATCCTTGGATAATAATTTTGTCTTATTATGCACCTTTGTCATCAATGATAACCAATGAAAACTCAAACCTTTGAAGATATTTGCCTTGCATTTTATTATTTCAACCTTGAAGATAAATCTCAACCATTTTGCCTTTGATATCAATGACAACCAATATACTTAATATTTCCAACAATGTGGTGTTTAATCTTCTCTTGGGGCCACAAATAACATTTGTACTTGTATTATTCACATTTTTTGGTAGGCCCATGTAAACCTTGAAAAAGCCACTTATGAAATATTTTTTAATATTTTATGCCTGAAGGTCAATCTCACAATCTTGACTTAAATGTAAATTATATTTGGGTATAAATACCCCATCATACCAAACATTTTGCTCATCATTTGGAGTGTAATTTTATTTTTATTTAGTGAGATTATTTGGGTGTCTAGGGACACCCCCATACATATTGTATTCTTCATTCTCTATTTTACGTATTTATTGTCAAGCAATACTAGCTAAAATTTTGATTCTATTCATTTTTAAAAGCTATTGTGAAATCTAACATGGTACCACAGGGGGTGTGAATCTTAATTACTTGATTGCTTTTATCAGTAATTTGGCTTATATAACTTTTTCTAAGGGAAATTATGAATGGATTGACTAAGAAGAAGTTTTTGAAAGTTGATGGTAGGGTTGGAAGAAGTGTTTCCAGATAAAAACCTAGGTGGACTTGGATCATGAGGATCTCAATAGGATTAGTAGATTTTATCCAAGAGGAACATTCACTGATAGGTTCTTTTGTTTGTCTTATTAGAACTAAATTTATTTAATTATTGTCTAACCAAATGGATGCCAAAATTTTAGAGTTGATTTTTTTAAGGTTTTTAAAAACCTCATTTGTTTTCAGTGGATTTTTTCAAAAAATTCATTTCCCTTTCGCTTCCATATTTTTTTGTCCAATAATAGTACAAATTAGAGGATAGATTTCTTGGCCAATGTTAAATAAGAAAAGAAGAGGCTGAAATTTTTTAGACAAAACCTTAATGTCAAAGAAGCCACCGGTAGGCTTTCATGCTTAGAAAATGCCTTTGAGCCACTTGATAAAGTTTAAAAAATGGTCCACCATTTTTTTTTGTTGTATAGATGTGAAAGGATTTCATGATTAATTGCATTCAACAAAAAGGTTCGGGAGGGAAAAACCATGATAGATATAGAAAAATTGTTAACATTTCTAAAGTCTTCGTAAATTTTTTTTTTTTGGTGGTGGCCACAATGGGTAAACAGACTATGACCACGAGGGAACCATTACATAACATATCCGCAGCATGTGAGGCGAGAGATTTGAACCTGGGCCTCTCAGCAACTAGAGAGGTTTAACTACCCACTTGCTCTCCAACTCCTCTACATGGGCGGATAGTCTTCGTAAAATTTTAGGCAGTGTCCTAGTTCAACATTTTTCTGATTTGGGCTCCAAGTACCTCAAACTCATGTCCAAAAAGTTTTCTTTCTTTTACTCTAAAATTAAAAAATTTAAAATTCAAAAGAACATGCTAGGAAATTGGCCTGGCGGGAAAAACAAGACACACGAGCATGCACTTGTGTCAACATGACTAGACTGCATCAATAAGGAGCAATAATGGGGGTACTAATTATGTGGTTGAAATTATATAAAATTTTAAAAATAATTGATGGAATTAATTTTAATTTATTCCAAAGTGATTCAAACAAATTATTAAAAAAATGAATAATATGATAAGGTCATCCAATATAATGCTAATCTCTTCTACTTTATAATCATTCCTCATGAGGTGTTATAGTGATCCTTGTTCCCATAAGAAAATCAATAATGGAACTTCTATTCTCAACAATTACATTTATGTTGAGCTTATAACAAAACATGGACCACAATAGTAACTTAGGGACGTGTGCAAAAATTAACAACTTATTATCAAATAAGTCTATAAAAATAGATAAATTCTTAAAAAGAAAAAGTTAAATAAATTCCATTAGTGGTAAATGAATATCAATTGGGACCAACATTGTATTCATTTAGATCAAACATTCTCTTTCTCAATTTCAAATAGTTTTGTATAAAATTAGAGCTATAAATGAAATGTTTCAAACCGTTTTTCAAGTATTTGGTTTGAGTGGACCAATTATACAAAATAAAATTATGATTTATATATTTATAAGTTCAAATAATAGAGTGATTAAACCATTATTTTTGACATTTTTCTCCAACTTGATGAATGCTAGTTAATTGTGTTTTGCATTACATTATTCAAACTTTAATTTTATATCCAATTTATTTCAATTGGATCTTTTGAATTGCAGCCAGACCTAAAATATGATTTATTGAATACATTTGCAATATGGTATTTCTTGAATGATTTTAGAAATTTTTTTTTTTTGAAATATGCCTATCAAATTTCATCTTATATTGAATCAATATTAATCATACCAAAGTTTCAATTCTGTCATTATTACTTCTTTTGATTATTCGATCCACAAATTCATTCTCTTTATTGATAATATTGAGTAAGCTCAATAAAAATTGATCCTTTAAATTCTCTTTATGTTTGAAGATCTGATTCAATAATTTACTCTTGTTCAATTCATAAAATTGATTCATGTTATAATCAACATCAAAAGTAAATTGATTATTATCAACCTGACTAGACTTAGCCATTGATAGAGCGAATTGATCTGTTATTTCTAACACAATTTTTTTCCATTGTTCCTTGTTTTGATCACAGACTGAAGAAGATAGATCCCAAAGTGAACTCCGATTCATAAATTGGATGCAGTTTAAATAATTTATATCTCTCTGATTCTTTCTAATAATGTTCCATCCGGGATCTGATGAACTCATATAAATTGAGGAAGGATTGTGAAAGTACGTTTTGACTTTCCAAAAGTCAACTCCCCTATTACTTTCAGATTCCATGAAGTATTGAAAAGGATGATCATCTTGTTGCCTTTTCAATAATTTAAAACTTTGAATAGTCTTCTTAGTAGCATCGATACTCATACACAGTTCATATGTTTATGCCTTTGAGAATATCTACAAATTTTTCCAACATATTGGAGAATATTTTGACTTTAATGTTTTCCAATTCATTGGTCTTTGATTCTCTAATATTATCTTATTATTATTATTTATATTTTTAATGAAATTTATGTCATATTTTGACAAATAAATAAAAATATGTGGAACCATCAACAAATTTCTAGTGAAATTTGGCATATTTAACATCATATATTTTTTCATTCCAAATATGATTTACACGATACATAAAAACTAGTAATGTAAGTAATACCACAATATTTATTGTTTTATTGAAACCAATACTACGTAGATCACATAAAAGTAACATAATGAGGATTTGAATGTGAAAAACTTAACAGGGTATTCTCAACAATAAAATATTTGAGTTAACAATCCAAATAAATAGAATTCAGTTAAATAGGATTTATTCCATGGATTGAACACTTGCATAATTTCTAATCAAAATCAATGTCGAAAATGAAATCTAATATTATTGCTTTTTAGTATCCAAAAATGTTGTTTCAGTTTTATATTGAAAGTCTATTATTATTTTTTAATGTAAAAAATGCATGTCATGTTATTTTTTTGATAAAAAGCCTAATATAGACAAAAATATCAAACTAAGCTCTATTACCAATAGTTGATAAATGGTATATTATATATATGTATGTATGTGTGTGTGTATGTATGTTTGTATGTATACATAGATATATAAATATAATAGTTAAAATTTACTGTAACCAAACCTTTATTGCATCTATCATTTTAACCAATACTATAACCAATCCTTTCCTATAACTATCATTTTAACTCATAATAGAAACAAAAATAGTATAACCCATGCAAAATATTTTGACAAGTGTGCCCTTTCCTATATATGTTAATTTAATTGATCTAATTATTAAATTAGAGAAAATGCCTAATATAGACCAAAATTATTTCCCTTCATCTCCTAAGTAAAGTGCTTGGGAAGATGTGTCAAACTTGAAACTAGATGCATAGGAGGTACTTGGTTCAAATCCTACTAGTTCTATATTATCATTTTATGATAACATTATAATGTTTACTAATGACTTGGAATCCTAAGATGATGTGCCATGCTACGATGATATGGTAGTGGATGATGTCACCTCTTCATAGGTTGGTGGTGACATGGCATGATGTATGGTTGACATATTGAAGTTTGTATAACTAATGTGGTAGTCTATACAAGTGACATGGTAGTCTATGAATGAATCCTAAGGTAATGTATGATAGTATATATAGTTAACATGGAAATCAACATAGGTGATGTGGCATGACACATGCAAGTTGGTGTACAAATATTAAGGTAACACATGGTAGGTGATGTAGGCACTAAAATGGTGAGCATTGATTGGATTTATGTGGTAGGCCATATGCCACTAGATGTGTATAAATGTAACATTGACTAATCATATTTTGTCATCTCATCAAACTTGATAAATAGCTCATATAGTCAACAACAAACCTGGTGATGCACAATGTTTTAAGAAAATCAATACATGATAAGTGGCATAGTGTGGTTCATAAATCAAACAACATATTAGGTTGTGACATGTGGAATCATGTGATTCATTGGTATGCTACACAATTAGTGCATTCTTGGAACCCCCTCAACCACTCACACAACAACACATGGTGGCTTCTCATTCATTGTGGGTACAAAATAATTTAATTTTTATTTAAAGGTTTTGGAGGAATTTTTTTATTTTAGGGCCAAACTTTTAGGGGTCGTAAATTTTACATATGGCAGTGTTTTGAGCTCCTTTTTTCAAATCATATAATTTTTTGAGATCTTTGCACTTGTGTTGTTTCTATTCACAACTACATATAGGGTTTTTAATTTTTGTAGAATAGTGATGGATAACCATGTACCCTTGTTGAGTATTCCAAACTATGCAACCCATAAATCAAGTTTGAAGCTTTGCTCCAAATCAAGGGCTTACTCAAGTATGTGAATGAGGATCTTAATGATAGTGATACTAAAAAGTTAAATTTATTCTTTAGGAACAAGAAGGATGAGTCTCATGGTGTCATAGATATTCATGTTAACAATGTATATGACACCCCTTTTAGTAGTACCACAAACCCTAAAGTGTTGTTGGTGAAATTTTAGGGGTTTTGTGATCAAATTGACAACATTCAAAGTAGTAGATTACAACTTTTTTCATGGACTCATTTGATATTTTTATGAGCACATCAATCATTTCAATAAAATACAAGTAGGACATGAAGCTTTGAAGAAGGAAAATATAATTGAACCACTAAATATTATCCTCAAAAATGAGTCATAAACACAAAAGATAGTTGTTTTTATATTTAAAAACTTCATGTATACTTTCTAGACTCTCCTACACTGATGATTTATGAGGTATTCAAGTACTTTTTACACCATTAGGCTAGGAGATATAGGCATAAGGGATATTCTATTTTTAATTAGGATCATCCAAAAGGAAGCCTTTGTCAAACCTAAAAATGAGAAGAAGCCAAAATAGAATGAAAAGTAGCCTAAAAATCCCTTAAAGAAGCCTACATGTGAGTTATCTAAAAGGTAAGATCACATGGCTTAATTTTTTTAGATAATCATCAAGAAAAATTATGAAGCAATAAGAAAGGATAGTATTGATGCTACTCGCTTCTATAAAAAAGGTGATGATAGTTTTGATGGAGAAACCTCACAAGCACATGTAGTATTTCACTTAACATATTAGACTTTCATTTCTTTATATGAGTGGAATGTTATTGATTAAGTCATTCTGGTGAACAAATTCCAATGCAAAAAGGTGCTTTGTAGTAAAATACGAAAGGAGAAACAACTTGCTAGTGAAGCCAAAAATTTGTACCACAATACCTTGCATCAACAAGAAAATATCTTCTTTCTCCTTTGCAATGATCTCCTCCCTCATCACCGTTGGCACTCTCTCACATGTTCTGAAAATAAGTTCGGGCCCAAAAACATGTGATTAGAATTGTAAAATGACTCCTTCCTAGATAAGCTTAGAATCAACAAATAAACTAGAAGACTCCTATCTACCTCATCAACCTGCTTGACAACTATGAAAGAAAAATGTTAGTGAATGTGGAAGAAGAAATACCAAGCCAAAAATGAAGTGTGCCTGAACAATACTGCTTCCTCACTCTGCATATTCTCTACCTGCGTGTGCATCCTTCAAGTTACATAATCCACACAGTAAAATAAAATTATATTCGTGCTTGTTATCATCACTGTTGCAGCATAAAATTCCACATGTGAAATGTATTGTACCAATATCATTTTCCATTTGTGCACCATATAATCGGTAGGAATACCAACAATCCAAGCTAACATAGAAAACAAGTCAAGAATTTTAAAGTCTATCAATGGCTTCGGTAAAGTCAACAGTTCTCTAAACTACGGAGTTTTTATAAGCTAATTATTCATGAACTGGTGCAACATCATAGTTGACTGGTATCTCTCCTCCTATTCCTTGAGCTGTAACAATTTGAAGACAATGTCAGAAGAAGGTTTGACCCTTCAAGCAAATGCTTCTCAAACAGTATTGGATAAAATACTAAATAATTTATCTCCATTCACCTTCTGAACAACTCTTGTGATAAGATTATAAAAATTCAAAATTTTTAGTACCAACTCTGGTTAAGCGTGAATAGGTGTGCATAGGTACCAAAAAATTTACGCATAATATGCAATGGTGAGTAGGCTTTCCAGCATCAAGTATTATCTAACTGCAATCTCTAGATCCTGGCACAATGTTTCCACACCCTTGTTTGAAATAATACAGTCACCAATCGGGGCTAGTGCATCATAATGTAGACCAAACTCTATGTTTTCATTTCACATAGATTTTTTATCTTTCTTACCTCCTTGTACTTTCTTTGTCTCAATAGCTTTCTGAGGTTTGATAAATTTCTTTTCCATATTCACACAATTGCTTTTACCCCAACAGTATGATAATCCTGCAAAAAATCAACAACTTAAGAAGCTAAATGATAATATAACAATGCTCTAGAAAGAATTAATCTATATTTCTTTATCTACAAGCTTCATATCTCTTCTACATAAGCACCACTTCATAGCTCTCATGTTCACCAATGGCATACAGGATAAAATCATTTAAGTAATCAAGGTTTACTAGGACCAAGGTTTGAACAATTATTTTTTTGATTTTCTTGAACACTCACTTTCTTTAATCAGTCCATTTTAACTTAGCATTCTTTTTTAAAATCTTGGTCATTGGTTTTACCACTTGAGTGAAATTTGCAACAAAATTTTGAACAAAGCTAATCTACCCAAAGAATGATTACAAATCCTTCTTGTTGGCTAGAAACATAAGCTTTAAGAGAGCCTCAAACCTAGCTATATCAATAGCCAAACCATTTTCCAAAATGACGTGACCCAAGAGCTTTCCTTCCTTTACAACAAATATGAACTTCTTCAGATTGATGGATATTCTAAACTCCTGTTACTTCTCACACTTGCCTTACATGTAAACTATGCTCCTCCCTATTGTGAGAGAAGACAGTTATGTCATCCAAATAAATCACAATAAATTTATTTAACAACTCACCAAAAGCTACATCCATCACTCTTTCAAAAATTTCTCCAACATTTGAGAGACAAAATGACATCCGTTGATAAGAAAAAGTTCCCCATTTCGTGGTGAACATCATTTTATGCTAGTTTTCATCCTTGACCTAAATTTGGTTATAGCTAGAGAATCCATCCAACAGATAAATTATCTAAGCACCAACAACTACATGGATAATATGATCAATCTGAGGTAAAGGATAATGATCCTTCAGAAATGCATGATTAAGATTTCAAAAATCCACACATAAATGAATATCTTCATTCTTCCTCACAGGGACCAGATTCACTACCCAAGTTGAATGCTTGATTGGGTAAATGATTTTTGTATCCAGTATTTTTAGCAATTCAAATTTTATTAGGGCTTCAATATTAGGGTTGAATGACCTCTATTTCTACCTGAAGGGTTTTACTCCATCCTGTAACTCAATAGTATGTTGGATCACATCCTTTTTGTACCCCTTTAAATCATGGTAGCTCCAGGAAACAATGTCAAAAAACTCATGGTAGAGTTCCTTGATCTATTCAAGCGCCTTTGGAGTGCAATCAGTGCCAAATTTGATTGACTTCTTGGGCCCCAACTGTATTTCAGTGTACTCATCCACTTTGATTTTATGTTTTTCTACTTTATTGTTCTGATCAAAGATACTATCGAGCATAATCAATACTTTTGGGATATGATTATTCCTTGACTGGATCAATCCTTCAACTTATTTATCATCAAGTGTTCTTTATTCCATAGTGCTTTCTTCTTTTATCAAAAAATTTACAATTTTCTAATCACTTTCAAACACTTATAAATAGATATTCTTGTTCGAGACTGAAGGTTTTTAAACCATCCTTATAGTCTAGGGTTTTCTCACCACGTTCTCAACCAAGAAAAAATTAGTGCCAAGGGATACCAAGAGATCAACATGCTTGTTCTGCTCCCACGATATCACTTGGATGTTCAACATTGTGTAAGCCTCAAACATATCCCAAAATTTATTATGGTATACCTTTAGGTACTGCTACTTAGAAATAAACTTGTTTGTTATTTGGTTCACAATTAGTTCAAAATATTTAAAAATCTACAATTGTTTAATCCTAAGCTTCTTTGATTTCTTCAAGCCTAGGTACATCACTTTGTCCTCAACAACATTGTTCGTACAACTCTAGGTTATACATTATGAATAAGTCTTTTGTATGACAAAAGGATAAATGAGAACGATCCCTACTACTACACCATTCTTGCATATCGCTCCATAAAAGTGCAATTTACACAATCGATCAGGAACATGATATTCATCATTAGGAACCCTCACTTTAGATTTTTTAGATTTGGTAATAGTGTAACAACCTATTTTTGTCTCCATTATGGCATTAAAATTAAGCATTAAAAACTCATCTTTTTTTTGAAGCTCATTTAGGACTTCTTCCATTCAGTTCAATTCTTCCAATTCTTTCATCACCATGTTGACAAAATTCAAGGATTTATCTTCTTCTTTAATTTTCTCTATATGAAAAGTAGAAGGCTTCTCATTACAGATTCAGATTCTCTTCCCTTTGAAAGGAATCTCCAAATAGAAATAGTCCAAAAAAAGATAGCCACCCAACTTGGAAGTGAACTCTCGAGAGAGACACATGCTGAAGTATGGCTCCAAATCAACAATAACCACCTCTTGTATTACAATGATCTAAGGTATACTATACAGGACAATGGGGATATACTTGATACCACCCATTGTTTTTATAGGGGTTATATCCAAATGCAAGACACCTAGGCTACTCCTTGTATATTCCATACCCATAATTTCATAAAATACCTTTGGCATAATAATTATCGCAACACCAAAATAGATCATGCAATTGTGCATGATCCAACCCTCCATCCTGAGAGAAATAAAACAAGGGAGGTCTATTATTTTCCATAACATAAGTCATCAGTGTTTGAGTAAAAACTATCTAGGTAGGATTCTTCCCCTTATATTTCATAAAATTCAATGATTCTTACAATAAGTCGACTTGTCCAAGCAACTGTAATGCATCATAAAGACTAACATTGGTGAAAATCCTCTTCAGTTCTTTGATAATATTGTACGTAGATGCACTAGACTCGTTCCCTTCATTGGAAGCCTCATACTTACTATGATACTGTTGCTTGACCTCTACCCTCTAGAATTTGGTCAAGAATGGGTATTTGATGTGTTCTATGGCTTGTTCCTCCATTTCAACTTTCACCTACGAAGTTGAAGCATTTTATTGCAATCTCTCATTCACTCATGGAGGCAAAAGATATTTTAACAATATAGGTGAATATTGCTTTGGCATTGGAATATGTGCTTTTGCTTGTGCATGTTTTTTCTCATTTTGTACCTTTGGGTTAGCAAGGACCTTCAATGGATCTATTTTAGATGGATCTACTATGTATAGCTTTCTTCCAACTCTCATAAGAATTAAGACTTATTCTTTGGAAGGGACCATGAAATTATGATCAATTTATATAATCATGATAACCTGACCTCAAGAAGATATTTCTACCAATATTTGCACATAGTTCAGATGAACCATGCAAGTCTCTTCACTGTATCAATCATTCGAACTAGGGTGAAATCAATATTTTGCTCAAAATAGGGTGAAGTTACCATGGCAGGTGCTTTATTTTCTTTTGCTTTAACTTTGATTAGTACAACCTTCACCTGAATGATGTCCAATCATAATTTTCCTTCCAAAAATATCTTCAAATTGGAATTCACCCAAAAGAGGGGAGAAAATGATTTTCACCCCTTACTTGGGGCAAAATTCCTTGACCAACTCCCATCCATTATTTTTACTCGAAATTACCTTAAAATAACAATTCACCCAAAAGAGGAGTGAATATTAATTGCACCCCCTTTCTGGAGTGAAATTAACTTTGACTTATGCCCATTCATTATTTTCACCCAGACTTAATAAAAAATAGTAATTCGCCTCCAAAAAGGGATGAAATCACTTTGGATGCATATTTTTGGGTGAAAGTGCTTAATTTATCTTCTTCTTTACTCATAAAATACTGCCTTAACTTCAACCAGAGCACTTTGCATTCAAACTGGATGCTTTTCACTACATTTGCTCCCATTTGGGTGAAAATATCTTAATGTTGTACTTTCACCCAAGAGAGGCAAAAATGATTTTTACCCCTTTCTAGGGTGAAAACGTCCTTTCTTTTCTTTTCTAGCACTTTTCTTTTAACAATTTCTTGGTTGATACCTTTGATGGATTTCACTGCTCCTTTGATCCTTATATGTCCTTTTTCTATTCATTTACCCCTTCATACTTTACCCACAATTTTTCTTGCTCATGATTTACATCATTTCTTTACCAGCAAAACAGTTGTTATTTATTTCCAAGGACGAAACTATGCCTTATTTATTTACATTAGTGAAATAAATAAAAGGAGGTGAGAAAAAATATTACATTAAAACAATAAATATAAAATATAAACAAAACAACTCCATCAATTATATTTTATATTTGTAGTTTTTACAATCAAATTTTTATCAAAATTGAGTGTGGCAAAACTACCAACAAGTATTTTCAAGCTTCTAATCTATTTGGAAATGACAATGAAGAATTTTGTACCTCTTTCTCATACACAAGCTCATATAAAAGATATCAAATCAATGGAATCTAAGGCTCAATACCTATGGGTAAGTCTAAGGTTTCAAAAAAGTCAAATATTTGTGAGTATTATAAAAGGGATAGAATCTACATCAAGAATTGCATTACAATATACAATTATAATGATGGAGGAACAAAAAATACTCACTAGAGAATCCATTATAGGTAGGAGGTGTTACCTCTAATGCCTTCTATCCTTGGCCTTCTTAACTCAAAAAATAGGGGGTATTGAAATATGTGTAATTTGATCTTGTTTAGGCCAAGGTCAAATGTGTGACATGGTGCTTATGAGTGTTACTTATGTAGCTTATGAACATTCCTCATTTATGTAATCCTACAAGCATGTTCATTTAAACCTACAAACCCCTTTCATATTTCACCCTTAGTAGTTCTTTATTTCTCAATCTACCTTAGTATAAAATGTGCACCCTAGACCGAGGTGAAGATTAAATTACTTAGAATTGCTTTTAAGTCAACCTCCAAAGAAGGTCGGTTCCTTGTATAAATCCTACTGTACAAAAGATTAAAAATAGAAAAGGGATAGAGGTTGAGACAAGAGTAGGAATAGAGGAATAGGTAGGGTTAGAAATATTGAATGAATGTGGTCAGGGCTTAGCTAACAACACATTTTTTAGCTAAATGAGCATTGGCCATCGCCTCTAAGCAATTCCTAATAGACCATTCAATTAAAGCTATGAAAAATACTTAAGGGTTATAGTATTAAATATTCCAAGCACCCTAATAGAAACATACCAAATAGCTTCAATCATAATATATAACACTTCTACCAAAGCATAAATAGAAATGCTTTTTTTGTTTTGTTTTTTGAATTTACATGGTGGAATCGGTAGCCACCATGAATCCGGGTAGGCTATCCAACTTTTTATGGCTGCCACAGTATTCTAAATTATTCACCCTAAAAGTCACCACATAGATATTCACGTAGTCTACCCCTATAACTACCATACCACAATCATTTTAAAAATTTTACTCCATTAAAATCACCAGGTAAGGGACAAGCGTTCAATCCAGCAAGGCCTAATATTTTAACCTTAGATTTCTACCCCCCTTATAGGGTTTGGTTGAACCAATTTGTCTACACCTCGGACCTATAAATAGAAATGTTGAAAGTACAAATATCAATGTTATAAATAATTATTCATACTCCAATTGAGGTAGGTCAAATAGCCCTTGTTATATTATAATATCATAAATATATATAGCTTAGAATAGGTAAACATTAAAACATCTAACCCTTTATAATTAGGAGTATGCCTCTATTTATAGATTTTGCTCAACTAAAAAGAAACTAACTAGGATGATTTGGAACCACTCAAGATATTTAGCACATTGAACATATCTTCTATCAAGCAATTATGATTTGTAGTATAATTAGACATGCTATGTAAAACTTATTTTTTCTACAATTGATATTACCCACCTATTATTTAAAATTTATTGGAAAACCTGCACATCATGCAATGATACATGAAGCCAAAATATGCTAAAAACCATAACATTTAGAGGTTCCACACTCACATCATTTACTACACAACTCAACTTTTCCAAAATCAATAATACCTCATCCTAATTATCAACATGGTCGATGGCCTTCTTATGACCAGAAGCACAAGAACTTATTTATTCCATTTAATAATTTTGCTTTTGGTTTCAATAATGTTGTTGCCAAGTCGGTCAGAGCTTCAAGCTTAACTTTTGACATGAGAAATTTTGGATAAAATAGAGAATAGAGCATACTTTAATCCTAGTGTGGATCCCAAACTTATCATGCATGGGTAGCAATGTTATATTTGCTATCTACAAAGGGATAGGTTGGTTGGTAGTGGATTTTCAATAGGCTACCTCAATTCAATTATCTAAGACATAGAAGTGTCATTGACTTCATCTTCATCCAATGAACTATGAATTATAAATATTTCCTTAAAAATTTTGGTTCTATGTTTATATGCAAGTTGAAAATATAAATGGATTCCATAAAATTTCGAAGTATAGTTAATTTCATATTTACCAAAAAAACTAAAAATTATAAAACAAAATTGGTTTTATGTTTATATACAAGTTGAATTTAGAAAGGTTGTTGTCTAGAATTTAGGTACAATTTAATAATAAAACTATAAATAGATAAAAAAATTATCTTAATTTCTAGCAGTTCATATGTTAGGATCCTAATCCTAACTATCATTAATATTAAATCACTTATTTTAATTGTGGACCATTGCATCCTTTCATCTCACAAATCTAGGTTTAGATATTTATATACTTTCATATTGGTATAGATTGACATCCAAGAAACATATTTTTATATATCCCTTAAGAGAGCATTGGCAAGGAAACCTTCATTGAAACAATGATTTTCCAAAGTGATCTAACATTCTTCATTCTTATTTTACATCATTTCATTGTTTTCTTCACTGGTTGTCATTGTTAGGAACTAGGTTCCTAACAACTGGTATTAGAGCCTCTCGCTTCCGCACTTCTATACATATAAAAGTCTCTATAATTACACTCATCATCATTTTTTCAACCATCCATTCACCTTGTATTCGATCACTTTGCCTCCAAAAGAAAAAAAACGCCATTTTTTTTTACCCATACCATTCTTATTATCCTTTCTAAAAGAAGAACACATAGAACCACTCCGTGCCAAAATTAACATAAGAGACTACGAGCAACAAAGAGGATTTTTAAATTGAATGATTGCAGCATGATGAACACCATTAAGATAGAGAACAAAATCTGATTACAGGCCATAATTTAATTTTAAAACCCTTAAATCTTGTTCGAAATCATTCCAAAACCTTTGAAATTTCATTCTAAAATCTACATGAGATTAAAAATCATAGAAAAAAATCAAACAACAAAGAATCATTGTAGTTTCAACAGAGAATTTAATTTTTGATAGGCCTTTAAGGTTAAAAAAATTATAATACAAAGTCTTGATGTTTTTTGTTGCTGAAAAACTCACATCGTGGAGTATGATGTTGGAAGGAACACGGGAAGAAAATTTAAAAAACAAAATATTTTGGGAAATTATCCCACATCCACAAGGTTTAATCCTTCAAAACAATTTATAAGGAAATAAAGGTAAGTAGTAAATCATGACTTTGGTCATGCTACCTATTAGCCTTTTGCATGACCGAAGCCACCCTGTTGTGCCCTTGCTGACACATGTCTCACATACTACATCCATTGACCGTTCCTTGGTCATAATACCTCTTTGTTTATGTCATTTCTCTACCACCTGTTCGTTCCTCAGTGCACCACTCTTCGCCTGCTCGCTCCACACTACTTCGTCCTCATGCTAGCTGTTGAGTCTTGCTTAAATTCAAAATTTCAAATCCATTTGCTAGCCATTGCCACTCTTGGATGGCCAAAAAATTTCAAAAATTTGAATTCAAAAGGTGACCGTTAGGTCCAAAATGTTGAAAATAAATATTTGTCAAAAAATTGACAATTTGTTTTTAAAAAAATTGATAAATTTTCTTTTTCAAATAGTTAAATAAATTTTTGCAAAGATTTTTTGAGGAAAAAATCTAAATCCTCCACCAAAAGAGGAATTACAAATTTCAAATCAATCCCTATAATGGTTGATGGTAGGAGGTCACAAGATCTAATGAAGGAATTAATGCAGGAAACGAAAAAATGGAAGGACGACCTTGAAAATAAAATCATGACAAAAGTAGCAAAAATAGACTTAAAAATTGACTCCACTAACCACTCAGTGGATATGGTACAAAAAAATATGGTAGTAATCCAAGATGGCCAACTTATCATAGCACAAACACAACAAGCATTACTCAAGGGACCACAAACATCCATCCTACCTAGAACTACTAAAATGAATTTTCTAAAATTTGAAGGAGGCGATCCCACCAATTGGATCTATCGGGCTGACCAATACTTCTCCTTGTACCATTTCCTTGAGGCACAAAAGTTTCGCATCGCATCCTTCCACATGGAAAATATCACCATTCAATGGTATCAATGGTATGAAAAGACAGATGGCCCCCCTTCATGGCTAGATTTTACAAAAAAAACCTAATGGTATGATTCAGCCCTAATAAATTTCAAAGATTTCATGGGAGCCCTTACCAAAATCTACCAAACCACTACAATACGAGAATACCAAGCTCAATTTTAAAAATTGGAAAATATTACATCAAAGATAAACCACTACAATACGAGAATACCAAGCTCATTCTTACAAAAAATTTTCATCAGTTGCTTAAAGGAAGACATTCCATTAGAAGTATGAATGCTCAACCCCACAAACATGATGCAGACTATCATGCTAGCCCAAATGGTGGAAGAGAAATTCAATAACCAACATCAACTGGGAAACCCATCTAAAATAGAATCACAAAATACTTACCCCCCAAAACTTAACCGAATCCTACCAATTAAATTCATCAGCCCCGAGGAAATAAAATAAAAAGGGAAAAAGGCCTTTGATTTCATTGTGATGAGAAATTTGTACCCAATCATAAATGCATTACAAAAAAATTATATATTTTAGATGCAACTATTCCTTTTCAATCAAACAATGATGAAGAGGAGATCGAGGGAGAAGTCATGACGAATACACCCAATGATAGAACTCAAGGTCCACTAGAAATTTCCTTCAATAACCTCATCGATAATTATTCTTCCCAAACTATGAAAGTACCCATATCCTTCAAACAATACAATCTTATTGTCCTTATTGACTTCGGTAGTACCCAAAATTTTATCGAACCATGTGTGGTAAAATAAGCTGACTGCTTTATCCATCCTTGCAATAATTTTAAAACGATGATTGGTAATGGGGGAAGGATCACTTGTAAGGGGAAATGCCATAATATTAAGCTCACCTTGGGCGATTACACCATGAAACATGACATGTATGCAATTCCATTAGGAGGATGTGATATTGTCTTAGGAATACAATGGTTATGAACACTTAGGATAATCCAATGGGATTTTGCAAAATTATGGATGAAATTCACAATAAATAATCAAACGTATACTCTTAAAGGATTAAAATCAAGCCCTTCTCCAATAGCAAGCTCTCATCATATGGAGAAAATTATTCGTAATAGAGGTAAGGAAATGGTTGCCCACTTATTTTCTATCCAAGCCACTAAAAAGGCATAAAAAGGGTTACCCCCTTATCATCATTCTGATCCTACTATTCTTCCTACCTATCCCCCACCAACACTTCCACATTCAAAATATCCCTTCTTATGGGAATATGACATTAAAATAGTGCAATAACATGAGCAAATACTACTTGGAAAACACAGAATGAAGCTTCTCACTTTGAGCTTTGAGGACAAAGCTCTTTTTAATGAGGGTGGCTTGTTAGGATCCTAATCCTAACTATTATTAATATTAACTCACTTATTTTAATTGTGGACCATTACATTCTTTCATCTCACAACTCTAGGTTTATGTATTTATATGCTTTCATATGGGTCTAGATTGACATCCAAGAAACATATTTTTATATATATCTTAAGAGAGAATTGGTAGGGAGACCTCCATTGAAACAACAATTTTCCAAAATGGTCTAACATTCTTCATTCTAATTTTACATTATTTCATTGCTTTCACCACTGGTTATCATTGTTAGGAACTAGGTTCCTAGAACCATATCTAATGGGTCCACAATTATACTTTCTATATTGTGAGGATTGTGTCATATGATATTAAATGAGATCCTTTCATTCTAATGGGAAAAGATGTTTTGTTTTTAGAGATTGTTATTTGAAGAGTTTGTTAATGGATAAAATATTAAAATATAATAATTTTATTTAACTAATCTCTTGATTATTTTTAGTTTGAAAAAACTATAAAAAGATATTTTTTTAACTCCATTATCTTTTGGGAATTTAATTGGATTACAAACAAGCCCCTCTATGCTTTGAAGGAATGTAGTTGGATTTTAGTTTCCCTAAATGATAGATTCAATAGCAGGGCTTGTAATTATCTTGAAGGTGAAGGATACTTGAGAAGATGGAAGGATATATGCCTTTCTAACTAGACTAAGGAGGCCCAACATCAGGTATCATTTGTGAAAATTTTACTCCTCTCTTATTACATTCCATTATGTCCCTATCAAGACTCCCTTATTTGGTCCCCTTTTACTTCTATATTTTACTATGCTAGATCAGGCTATATGGTATCTAAGGATGAGTATATTCTTGGGTTTCTTGTTAGTAGAGTGTGGCTAAAATACATCTCTTTAAAATTTGCTATCTTTCTTTGGCTTATCCTTCAAGATAAAATCTTAATGATAGACAATATCAGGAACAAAGGATTTTGTATCCCAAATTTGTATCCATTGTGCAAGGCACATGAGGAATTAATCTTGCACCTCTTTATTCATTATCCTTTCTCAAGTAAGGTTTTCTTCTTGCTACATCAAGCCTTTGACTATTTGTGGGTGTTGCCTCATTCAATCCTTGGTTTTTTGGAACAATGGTACTCCCTCTTTAAATGTGATAGACTCACATGCTTATGGAATTTTCCTCTTGCTCATTTATTTTAGCGTATATGGTTGGAATGCAACCAAAGGATCTTTAGAGGTATCAACACAGATGAAATAGAATTTTCTTTAGAATAAATCTTGTTTCTTGTGAGAATGTCTAAATTACCAATTACTAGGATGGGGCTAAGAAGAGGGCAAAAAATGAGATAGATAAATGTTGGAACTTGGAAGCTCATATTGGTGTTGACCCCATATCAAAGGAGGATATTAGAAATAACACCAAATAGTAGGATCCTATGGAAAGTTGGGTGAAACTTAACTTTGACAAGGCCTCAAAAGGAACCTTGGAAAGTCGGGGGTGGAGGTGTAGTAAGAAATTCAAACGTTTTTTTATTGGTGCCTACTAATAGCATTATTATATAAACCAACCATGTGGTAAAAGCAAGGGATCTTATTTCTATAATAAAGCTCCTATTATTGCTTAATTGTTCAAAAATTATAGTGGATGGGTACTCCCAAAATATCATTAACTACATAATTTTGAAGGGAGAACCAACTAGACAATGGAAGAAATATTAAGGTATAGCAAATTCTTGTTACAATCCTTCTAAGAGGTGAAAAGCATACACACATTAAGCTAATAAAACAAATTTGTTGACTACATGACCAAATAGGGAGTTAGTAACAACTCAAATAATCTTTCAAAAGACTTATTTCCTTGTCATGTGATATCCTCTTCAGACCTTGGTGGTCATTCCAACTTTGGTAATGTATAAATTTGGTAGGTTATACTTTGTCATGGATATGTTTCCTCAAAATACTCTTTCTACTTCCTTGAGTAGTATTCTTAGTGATAATTATGGAGAATGGAAATGGAACAGTCCCAATGCTTTTGTGACAAAGGATAAATTTTGTTTGTATCAGTTTATTTGAATTTACTATGCAACAGATCATACTTTGGATGACTCTCTAGGGGGTAGCCAACCTATTGGTAGGAAGAAGAGTGTCAGTACCCATATGGGATATAATTTTTTGAAGAGGGATACCTAGAGTTATGTGTAAGGGGTTAGCCCCAAAATGTATTTATAAAAATTTGTCGAATCAGTTTCGAAATCCAGGAAAATAGTGTCCAAATGCATGTATAAGGTTCACTATTATTAGGGGAAATGTTGGAAATTTAAACTTAAAATGGTCAAATTATTATAAAATTGGGGTGAATCAACCTAAAAAAAAATTACACCCAATTTTTTTTGGCTAATGGGTCCTGGTCAAGGGTCCCAAATATTAGCCAATTCCAAATTTTAAAAATCCTAATTTTAGCCAATGTGGCGAATAATAGCCACTATGCATAACCCTGGGGATACCCAAAATTTGTACATTGTAATAAACAAGGGGGCCCATGTCAAGTAGGACCTCCTATTTCAACATATCTTCTACCATAAGAATCATCCTCTTTCATATACTTAGGTGTTGAAAGAATTCTGGGAGGCGTGGAAGTTCTAAGTGTGGATTAAGTGTAAAATGCAACGAACTAGTCTTTCATTATTCAGCAGCAGGTTATATAACATTTACAATGCCGGGAATAGTCACCGGCGCAACGGAAGAACCAGAACTGTTACATGGTTGTAACAGTGAGCTAATTAATAAAATAAAGACAAAGCTATTGTTAAGTACGTTAACATCCCCCTTTATTACATTATTTGGGTAATGTAATAACTAATAGCTATACTAACATCCCATTACATCATTTTGCAATACAAAGTGAGCTGTGAAACAATTCAAATTTGACAAGTCCAAGTGCCTTAGTGAAAATGTCTGCAACTTGAGCATCGGTGGGAATGTGTTGAAGCTGAATTTGATGCTTTGGAACTTCATCTTTAATGAAATGACATTGTGTGTCAATGTGCTTTGTTCTTTCATGATGGACTGGATTCTTTACGAGGTTCAAAACACCCTGATTGTCGCAAAACAAGTGTATTGGAGATTTTTATGGATGGCCCATACTTGTCAGAATGCGACGCATATCACTTCACACACAGCTTCATGTGCGGCGTGATACTATGCCTCTATTGATGAAATAGCAACCACCTGTTGCTTCTTGCTATGCCAAGAGACAGGACTGGATCCCAGATGAAAAATGTATCCAAAAGTTGACTTGCGATCATCAAATGATCCGGCATAGTCGGAGTCCGTGTATCCTTGCAAGAAGAATTTGTTGTTCCTCTTGTATTCTAGGCCATATTCCATAGTACCACGGACATAGTGAAGAACACGTTTTGCTGCTTTCCAATGAGTGGTCTTAGGCTCTTGCATGAACCTCGAAAGATAGTTGACAACAAAATATGAGATCTGGCCTAGTATTGGTTAGATATATGAGACTCCCAATCAATTTTCGATAGAGAGTACCATCTACCTAAGGTGAATCATCATATCACGATAACTGAAGTCCATTCTCCATCGGAGTTGCCATTGGCTTGCAATCAGTCATGCGATATTTTTCCAACAATGTCTTGGCATATTTTTTCTGAGACACTTTGATGGAGTGCTCCTTCTGGCTGAATTCTAGACCAAGACAATAATGGAGAAGTCCGAGATCTGTCATCTCAAAATATTTGCACAAGTTTCTTTTGACAGTAGAGATCATAGTTTCTAAACTCCCTGTAATGAGCAGATCATCCACATAGAGTACAAGAAACACTATCTCAGAACCTTGTTTCTTGAAATAGAGGTTTGCATCTGACGGACATCTCTTAAATCCATGCTTCATAAGGTGATTGTCTATTTTTATATACCAAGCTCGAGGAGCTTGTTTCAGACCATACAAGGATTTGACCAGTTTGCAAACTTTCTCGCTCTTGGCCTTCCACTTCAAATCCTTCAGGCTGAGTCATATAGACTTCTTCTTGGAGATCACCATTTAGAAAGGCACTTTTGACATCCATCTGGTGAAATTTCCACCCATATTGTGCTGCCATAGCACACATAACCCGAATTGTGGTCATCCGAGCAGTAGGTGCAAAAGTTTCCTCATAGTCAATGCCTTCCTTCTGAGAATAGCCCTTTGCAACAAGATGGGCCTTATGCTTATCAATTGTTCCATCTGCCTTGTACTTGACTTTATATACCCATTTGAAGCCAATGGGATTCTTTCCATGTGGCAGATCAACAAGCTTCCAAGTTTTATTCTTCATCAAAGACTCATACTCTATATCCATAGCGGCCTTCCACTGAGGCTCACTAAGAGCATCTTGCACTGATGCAGGTTCAAGACCATCTATGGTAGACATGAACGCCCTGTCATCATCAATATCCATATCCTCTACTTCGTACTTGGAGTTACAGAAATTTCCTCAAAATATTGACAAAGATCATCAACCTCACCAGTTTCTTTGGCTTCTCTTTCCTTTTGAGCCATATTGCGTGTACGAGGTCTATCCAAATTCAAATTGGGAGGAGTGGATAAATTTGCATCTCTGATTGTATTTGTACACCATTTAGGATTCTTCTTCGGTGGAGTTGAAGAAGATGTAGAAGGACCTCCTGTATATGTTGACGAAGGAATCTTCTCTTCCTTAGATTCCACAATATCTTGGTGTACTTTAGATGTGCTCTGTGATGTGAAAGCTTCATCAAAGACAACATCTCTGCTGATATGGATTTTCTTGGTCAAAGGATCTATCAACCGATATCCTTTAGAGTGCTCAGAATAACCAAGAAAAATACATCTCAGTGTTTTCTCATCTAGCTTCTTCCTTTTCTCTTTCGGTATGTGCATGAAAGCGTGACATCCGAAAATACGTAGATGAGATATGGAGGGTTTTTGACCACTCCATGATTCCTGTGGAGTCATTACTTTTAGGGCCTTTGTGGGTGCCCTATTCAACAGATACACTGCAGTGGTGACAGCTTCTACCCAATATTGTTGCCCAAGAGTAGCTCCTATGAGCATACAACGAACCATTTCCATGATAGAATGGTTCCTTCTCTCAGCAACTCCATTTTGCTGAGGAGTATATGCAGTTGTTAATTGTCTCTTGATTCCATGCTTATCTAAGAATTTAGAAAATTCATTAGAGGTAAACTCTCCCCCTCGATCTAAGCGGAGGGTTTTAATAGAAGCTCCTGACTCCTTCTCAACGGATTTCTTGAACTGCTGGAAGAATGCGAAAGCTTCAAATTTCGATTGGAGAAAGAAAACCCACATCTTTCGTGAGTAATCATCTACGAATAACTGAAAGTACCTCTTCCCTCCACAACTGTTGGGTGTGAAAGGACCACACAGATCGGTGTGAATTAACTCCAGAGGTTTTTGTGCTCTTGTAGAGCTCTTCTCAAATGGTACTCTATGCTGCTTTCCTACCAAGCAGTCAGAGCACACTGGCAATGTGGTAGAAAGGGAAGGAAGACCATTTACCATCTCATACTTGCTGAGCTCAAGTAAGTAGCCAGAACTAAGATGCCCATATCTCTTGTGCCAAAGGAAAGTTGCCTCCTTGGTAGAGACAGTCATGGCAACATGTGGAGTAGAGATAGCATCTAGTGAAAATAAGCCATGCTTATATGAAGTCATGTGCAATCGCTTACCCTTCCTGGTAATAGTACAACACTTCTTTCCATTCTCAACACGAAAGTTAACCATATTTCTGTTCAGGATTTGTGTCACTGACAACAAATTGTTGGCCAATCCTGGAACATAGAGGACTTTGTCAATCTGACACTTGCCATCAGGAAGAGTGACTGAAACTATACCCTCTCCCTGAACCCTGTAGGTTTTATCATCAGCAATGGTGACAGGTTTGCCCTCTTTGGCCACAAATGATTCAAACCACGATCTGTCGCCAATCATATGCTTGCTAGCTCCAGAATCGACATACTAAACATGATCCCTTTGTGTGGAATCTATGGTAGTCATGAGCACCTTGTGTGCCCATTTAGAATCTGAGTCAGATTCTTCAATAGCAACATTCACATGGGGTTGCTTGTTTTTATTTTGTGGTTTGTTTTGGCCTTTCTGCTTGTTCTTATGCCAACACCTGTTGGTGTCATGGTTGTCTTTCTCACAGATCTTGCACCACCTCTTCTTCTGTTGAGGTTGTTTGCCTTTTCCTTTCGTATCCTGTTGAGAATTTCCTCCTTTCTAAAAGTTGCCTCCTTTTTTCCCATTACCTTCCTTCCTAGAACCCTGCCTGTTGGTGTATATGGCTGTATTGGAAGAATCATCCTTGTGAAGTTGGCGTGCCTCCTATTGTTGAAGCAGATTGACCAACTCGATGTAGGTAATTTGTCGTTGATACACCTGGATGGAGGTTATCAACATATCAAATGAAGAAGGTAAAGCTCTCATCACAAGTGAAATGAGAAGATTTTCGTCCACAGTATCTCCCAAAGAATTCAATTTCTCTTTCAATTCAGACACTCTGCACAGAAAGAGTTCAACTGTTTCACCCTATCTCAAACTCAGGTTATGAAGTTTTTGTTGAAGATGAAGAATGGTGGAATCATTCTTCCCCTCATAGATGGTTCTAAGGGCATCCCATGCCTCTTTACCACTTGCTTTGTCAGCTATATGAGGTTGCACTTCATCTGAAATAGCAAACAAAATGAGCACCTTTGCTCTTCTGTCTTTCTTGTCAAAAGCTATCTGATCTGCGGAAGGACCTGTGGATCCTACTGTTGGTGAAGGCCTTGTTGCTACTCCAGTAATAATATCTCACAAATCTTCCATTTGGAGAATTGCCTTCATCTTATGTTTCCATGGTGTATAATTTGGACCTTTCAATAACTGATGCGGATCAGTCATCAACTTTACAACAGCGGCCATAGTGAAGGTTCCTTATATCACCAATTGGTCCCCCTTTCAATATACCTTTTGCTAGGCCAATATACCATACAAAATACCCGCCCTTACATGAGGTAAACTATAGGTATTTAGAAATATCAACAAAAATCACCCGCCCTTACGTGAGGGAGACTATAGGTGAGTTTTAGAGATCATACGGTACGTGGAACATAAGCGGTACTGAAAGGGAATCGCCTTGTTGATGGCACCTACCATAGAAGATTCTTCTCATGTGTGGGGCGTAACTTCCCCTAAACACTATGAAGAATACTTCGTCAGGATTTATGCCTAAACACAAGTGCAATAAAGGGTAGTGGATGGAGTAAAAAAATGCAAAAATGGCTAACTTATCTCTCCCCAACGATTTATAGAGAACAAGCTCAGACGTCGTTGTAGCAGCTATATTAGGCGGTGGATACAGTAGCCAAATCACGACAGCTTTACCTATAAGTGCTGGCCAGAGGTATCACAAATATCGAATGCTACAGTGCAATAAATTGCACGGATGGGTTTTAATTATTCCGAGGACTTAGGGAGTGAATTTGCTTTTAAGTTTTTAATGTTATAGTGCAAAAATGAAATATGCAACATACAACATAAAAAACTGCCCACAAGAATAACCCACAAGGTGTCGGTCAGCTGAAAATGCACCTTTTACAATTCACCAAATTGCTATTTTCAAAAAAATTACTCACAATCCCCCTTTGATTTTTTGAAAAAATATCCCCCCTTTAAAAAAAATTCCTTTAACAAAGCATTTTTTATAATTATTATATATTTAAAATTAAAATAAATAATTTTAATTTATATAGTTTTAAAACTTATGAAAAAATAAATTAAAATTTTAATTTTAATTTATAAAGTTAAAAAACTATATAAAAAAATTAAAATTAAAAATTTTAATTAAAAAATAATAATTAAAAAATAACTTTGAAAAAGAAAAAATTTATACCTTAGGGGGAGTCGACGGGATTTGAACCCCCGACCTGTAGGCTCCCTGAGCCTTACCGCACAGCTCACTGCCAAGTGAGCTAGCGGGCTGATCCGGAAGGAACAGTGGAGCTCCTCTCCTTTATCCTTCCTCGGTCTGCCCGTCCTCCTCTCTGCTTCCCGCTTCCCGAGCCTCCTCTACAACTCGCAACTACTGTCGCATTTTTTGTTTTGTTTTTTTTTTTACGTTGCACAGCGCAACGCGGGGGGGGAGAATGAGATTCTTTTTGTTTTTTTTTTTTAAAGACTCCCCGGTCGAACATACGTAGTGTCACGCGATCCAACGCGGGGGGGGTATTCGGCTCCTACCCTCTTGCGCGCCGCGACGCGTATGTGTCTGCGCGTGCGGTCCCATCAACCGAGGGGGGGGGGTGTTCCCCCTACGCACGCGGACGTCTTCCACTCATCGCGTAGTGGCCCTGCCTGCAGGGATGCGTGCGCAGACGCGTTTGCGACGTGACGTCCGCGCGTCGCGCAATGGGGGGGGGGCCTCCCCTCCCGTAGTCGCGCGTGGATGCGTGACTACTGTCGCGCGTCTGCACGCGACTGTTTTTTTTTTTTTTTAAATAATCACTGCGCTCCTTCTCCCAGCAAAAAAATGCACTGCGACGATTGTCGTGATTTAAAAAAAATCGCTACACAAAAAACGCAGCTCCTCCTCCCAGCAAAAAACGCAGCAACCTTCAGAAAAAAAAATTCCGTACTAGTCCCAGCCTCTCTTCTCGCCACTGGCTCTGATGCCATGTAAAATGCAACGAACTAGTCTTTCATTATTCAGTAGCAGGTTATATAACGTTTACAATGCCGGGAATAGTCACCGGCGCAACGAAAGAACCAGAAATGTTACATGGTTGTAACAGTGAGCTAATTAATCAAATAAAGACAAAGCTATTGTTAAGTACGCTAACATTAAGAAGAAGAAGAAAGAATTTGAGTTTTATTTCAGCCTCTCCAAATCTTAATTAGCAATTCTTCTCTCTTGTTCTATTTGTAGTCTTTTATTACCAGCCTCTTGTATTGGTTTTTCATGTTGTTCTTTTATATGGTATTTTTATTTGACTATTCCTTTTTAGACTTAGAATTTTGTCCCTACTCAAAGTTTCATTGACCTATGTAAAAGGGTTGGGGACCTTCCAAAAACCCCTATTTTCACCTTTTATAAAAAAATAAAATAATATGTTGATAAAAAGAAATGATCTTATTTCATGTAGTTTAGAATAATTGTTAGAGAATAAGAAATTTCATACCCTAAACTAGGGTTCAAATATTATGGATGAGTCTTCATATTTTAACCCATAGGGTTTAGGAAAGGTTATGCATAAAGGGTGGTTCCAAAAATATGTTTATAATAATAGGGCAAATCAGTTTTGAAATTTATGTGTATAGTATTCAAAGTCATGTAGAAGACATGGCAAGTTGCTTTTTTTCATGAAAAAAATATAAAAAAGATGGTGAATTTATGAAAAATTTAAAATGTACAATAAAATACTATTGATTGCATAACACACAATTACATATGACTATCTATTGATTGCATAGTACACAATGACTTACAATAGCCTACAGTTGCATGGCACATGATGAAACACAATAGCCTATAAGTTGTATAGCACATAACGACACGTGATAGCCTACTGGTTGCATGGAACATGATGACTTCAACAATACCAAATACTACCAGTACCATAGAAATTATTCTTGATGATATTATATTGATAACATAATTTATGATTTCTAATGAGAGCCTACTAATAACATGCTTCACGATGTCTCATAAGAGCCTACCAACAACATGCTTAATGATGCCTGATAAGAGCCTACTGATAGCATGCTTCACGATGCCTAACAAGAGCCTACCATTAGCATACTCCATGATGCCAAAAGAGAGCCTACTAGCACCATGGGAAAGACATCTAGTGAGAGTCTACCAATAGAATACTTCATGATTCTTGATGAGATTCTATGAAAAATATACTTCACAATACCTATTGAGAGCTTATCGATACGATGTTGCATGATGCCTAATGATAGTCTATCGACTGAATGTCACGTAATGACTAAAGATATCCCATTTGTGTCATGCCACACACATAATACCACATGTCAATATATCACTTAATATTGTCATATGTTAATACCTCATTTAATTATTTTCATGCAAACACCTATAAAAATATGAACAATTTCATTTCTCTTCTTTACACAAAGCAAAAAAAACTATATCTTACACAAGCCTTATGAAACCTTCTAAAAAACCTTGAAATATTTCAAAATACTTTTGATATATTGTATTTTTAGTAATGGTCAAACCATCATCCATTATTCCATCATAAATTATTTTCAAAAATATTGTTTTCCTGCTTATCTCTAAAGTTCTCAATACTCTTGATTACAATTCAACATGGCTGAGAAAATTTGGGTTTCTAGGTTTAGTATCAATACCCCAATACAACATGGATAATAGTTTATTGTATAGGATTTTTGAGTGCTACGACAATGACAGGTCAATCATCATAATTACCATTGATAACAAGACCCTCTTCTCTATTACATTGGCTGAAATTCATAGATTAAAAACCCTTCCATATAAAAATTGTGAACCCATCACATTATAATTTTATTTCTGAACATGACAAAATATATCTTGAGGAAAGCTACAATCTCTCATAGGATTTATTATCAGGTAAGTCTTCCAAATCTAAAGTTTCCTCTTCCTTGCATAATTTCCAAATATAATTATAAATTTTATGTTATATTTTTTCTAAATGTAATTATTGATTTTGTGTTATATTTTTTTTAGGGCAATCAAATCCTTCCAAAAGGGGTCTGCTATTTTTAGCTGTTACCAACAAGTTCCTTCGTGTGGTCATCAAGTTTTTCCAATCACACGTTGTTTTGCAAGGGAGAACAATAGGTATTCCATTATGGGATTTAGCGCATATGGTGTGTTGTCTTGGAAAAAAATGTTTGACAAGTCCTCATATGTTTCCAATAGAATCACAAATGGTCTTAACCACGCACGCACAAATACTATTACCACTATTTTCATTGTTTCTACTACCAATTATTTGATTTATTTTTATTATGAAGTATTTTACAATGTAAAGGGTACCCTAGTCCCCACATCACTCCACCCAAAGTTGAAGATAGTTGGATCAACCACTGAAGAGGTGCAGGTAAAATTCTTATTTTTAATTCAAATTTATAATACATTTATTTTTATTATATTATAATATAGTGTTTATGTTTTTTATTTTTAACTTTACACTTGAATGAAAAAAATAACTACCTCATATTCTACCACAAGAGAGGCTATAATTAGAGGACTTCTCCCAGAGGCTAGTGGATATTATGAGATAGTCACCCCAACCTCTAATAACAAGATCTATCAAATTCATAAGGTCTTCTACATCTTCTCTTGTTCATGCAACTATATATTATGTTGCACATCAAGAGCTAATCAATGTTGAAGAAGTTAGCTAGCCTATTAGAGGTAATGTTACTCTTTCCATATTTGGTTGTGTAGTTCATTTCTTTTTACATAATTTTAGTTACCTTTATCTAATGATTTTAAAATGTATTTAGAGCAACATCATAAACATACCTCAGAATAATAAAAACAACTGGACCAATGAATATGAGGCCACATCAACATTTGGTATTCTTAATTATAGTTAATTAATATCTATATAGTATACTTATATGTTTTTATACATAAAGGAACTGGTAACTACCTTTTATTTTTAACAATTGGTCACAGGTTCAAGTCACATTGCCTCTGATCATAGTGTTGAATCATGGTGCTACCACTATATCCCCTATACCACCTTGGTAAATATGAACTGAAGTGAGGAAGACCCTCAGTGGCTTAGGGTTGGTACCACCATCATCAAGTTGGTGCACACTTAATAGAATTAGGTTAGACTACTATATTTTCCTTGATTGGACATGCTCCCAAGGTTTAAACCTAGGTCTCCTCTTGGTAAGTGCCCAATGTATTACCATTCTACTTAACGCTTGGTGACTAGTATACTTATATTTTATTTTTTCATAATTTTACTTCAATATTTTCTAATAAATTTTATTCTTATTTTTTATAGGTTTCTTAACTCAATGACATCATCAAAGATAGTGAATGATGCCATCACCACCTCAACCTTGGCAACATTGCACAAAAACTTTTGAATAATTAGTTGAATCAGAACAAGATACTACATGGGCATCAGGTATGTTATGTATAATTAAAGTTACTTAATCACTATATAGTACATTTATATTTTTCATCATTTTATTTTAATATTTTCTAATAAATTTTATTCTAATCTTTTTGCAAGGGCCCTAGGTCAAGCAAAACCACCACCTCTACCATGGCAACAATTAATGAGGGGTCAACAACATATGCATTGAAAGCAATTATTCTCTTCAATGAGTTTAGGAGGATGTCATACTCAAACCATTTCATACTTTCTAAATTTTTCATTCAAAAATATTTCCAATATTATGCAATACAAGGTTATGCACAGCGGTGAATATTTGCATTTTCAAAAATACAAATTGGTGAATGTGGGGGACCCTGGACGTCAGCATTTTCATCCAAATTTTTTGGTCCAAAATTTTTTTTAGGTGTCAGTTCGTCGTGCATTGATAATAGTATTACAAATTTTTAAAAATTCACCTGTAATCCCGCCTAAATAGAGGACCCCTTTCACCATTAAATTTTAAAATTTATACATTATCGTACCAAATTTGCCAAGTATACCACTATATATAATTAACACGATAGTTATACTTTTTCATTTAAAATATTCAAACTATTAAAAATTTGAGAACTCCACCAAACTTTAGTCGTGTGCAGAAACTAGTTGATCCAGAATAAAACTCTACTTTGATCCAAACTAGACCATGTTCTGTACCAAACTAATATACAAACCCTGTTCTACACTAGATATATATTTAGACCCTATTCTACACTAGATCGGACCCTGTTATGCATCAAACTAGACCATGTTCTGCACTAGGATGACTTTTGGATATTATTCTACAATAGGCTGATTTTCGAACCCTATTCTACACCAGATCGATTTTTGAACCCTATTTTGCACTAGGTCAATTTTTGGACCAATTTCTATATTAGACCAATTTTTGGATTGGAACACATTGTGCATAAGGTCAAACCCTATTTTTCACCAGGATGATTTTCAGACCTTGTTCTACACTAGGATTATTTTTGGACATTGTTTTACATAAGATCAATTTTCAGACCCTATTCTACAGTAGGATTATTTTGGGACCTTGTTTTACACCAAAACAATTTTTAGACCTTGTTCTACACCAGGATGATTTTTGTACCTTGTTATGCACTAGGATAATTTCTAGACCCTTTTCTATACTAGGTTTATTTTCATACCAAACCACATTTTGCATAAGGACTGACCACATTTTGCAAGGCCAAACCATATTCTCCATAAGAACGGAGCACATTTTGCATAAGGTTGGACTACATTCTACATAAGGTCGGTTCATATTCTGCATAAGGTTGGACCACATTCTGCATAAGTCCATACCACATTCTGCATAAGGTTGAACCATGTTCTACATAAGAATGGACCATATTATGGATTCGGTTTGATATCGGACCATGATTTGTACCCGATCCATGGTCAAAAATCGTTTTCCACTCGATCTAATAAAAAATTTAAAATTCACCAAATTTTTATAATTTTTTACGAAAAAATAAGGTTCTCTATGTCCTCCTACATGAATTTGGTCAAGATTCACTAGGGTTTTACAGCAAATTTGCCATTTTTTACAAGTACATTTTGGGTTTGACCCTTTATGCATAACCCTGATGCAACACTTTCTTGACTTGGATAATCCTACCCTAGATGAGTATTATATTTTACAAGAAAATATTCCTAATTGTTTTAAATCTTTTGATGTGCTTCAAACTGAAGCATTGCAAACTGAAGCAAGAGCGGTCACTACTCATAGCTCCTCTCCTCCTTATCAAATTGGTGACTCTACTTCTCTTATAGAAGATCAAAAATTAAACTTTTTATAATCTATTTTATTAGTAGATAATTACAAAGCCAAAATAAAATATAGTGTGCTTCAGGATATTATAGAATTCAAAGATTGGGAGTATAGGGTAAATATTGTCATTAAAGAAATCAATGCCCGATACAAAAAAAATCAAGAAGAGAGAATATGTTTTTGTTGATTCAACAACAACTTGAAAAGCTTTATGCTTTATTACATCAAGAAAAAAAGGAAATGTAAAGGCCGCTCATGTTTACAATGATAAAATTTTAGATATGCTTTTGAATAGGCTATAGAATCTAAATATCGAAGCCCAGACATATTTCAATAAATGGGTAATTGATCAAAAACATGTTAAAGTGGCAAAGGCTGCCAAAGTAGTTGTAGAGGTAAGTCATCAATATTTTATTTAATCAAAATTTTTAATATATATATATATATATATATATATATTAAGCGAAAAACCCCTTGTGGGGCCACCGAGAGACCACAACCAGGGGGTTCTACACCGTCAAAGTCGCCCAGGAGTCACGCCCGACCCTTCCTGCACCAACATTATTAATTAGATTTTGGGTACCCAATTCAAATTTTGGGTAGGGTGGAGATTCGAACTTGGGACCTACCTTGGAGGATTGCCCTCTCCTCTCCAAATCATGTACAACACCTGGTAATTTTTTTTAATATATTTAAACCTTTATTTTTTTTATGGTTACATGGATAAATTGGTTATAATCACAATTTTTTAGTAAATGCCAATGTAGCTGGCAGGGTTTAAACTATTAGGGAAGGATTTCAACACACCCATCATATCATTAATGGTAACCCGATGTGAGATGGGGACCTTCGGATGCACAGGGTTCACACTGTCTTTGTCAGTCTAGTTTAACACATGCCATGAAAGGGGACCATCGGATAAGCAGGAAACAGATCACCGTCATCAATCAGGTGCAACATGCAGAGGAGTCAGATTGGGCTATTGGCTATGCATGGGCACACCCGTGGGATTGGAAATATTTAAACCTTTATTAACTAACATAATTTAAATTTTTTGTTATGAAATCCAATTTTGTCAATGTGAATAATCAGGTGGAAATCCTAAAGGTTTTTTTGAACATGAAAAATGAGAGTCTATAAAATGCTATCAAATTTAAAGAATGATTATATAACACCATTAAAGAGAATAATGCACTTGGGATAATAATAAAGAAATATAATATGGATCTGGACATTTTGCTTAAGTAACATGAGAAAGAAATCCCTTTGAGTTCAAAAGAAGATCTAGATATAGAGGAAATGGCATTGATAATGAGTTTGATGAATATGGAGGAGAACCTAAAGAGAATTTGTACCCTATAAGTAGAAACTTTTGGAACAAGGTATGAAGAAAGTCTATCTGATCCTACATTAGATGGAACATCTGGGCAAGGGCACGAGGAAAATCAATTGGATCCTACATTTGAGTGAGCACATGCATCAGGTCCCATAATTGAATAGTATCAAAGTGGATACACAATTCACTTTTTTTATGAAATTGTAAAAGAATTGTATCAAAGTGGACATAGTTCACTAGTTTTTTAATGAAAAGTGATTTTGATTAAATAAAAAACATTTTCTAAATATGTGTCTAATATTTTTATACTATTGTTTTGTTTTATTAAATCTTTGTAGAGATTTACATTTGTTTGCTATTGTAACTATGGAAATTTAGAAAAAAAATTGAAAATGATGCAATCATCATATGTGTTGATTGAATAAGATCCAATTTATTAAATGTTTAATGTAGTTGTTCTAAAGGATTCTTTTAATTCACCAAAAAATAAATGTGATATTAAGAATAATTTTTATTTTATTATTAATAAGCCATCCAATGTTTACAATATTCAATAAAGCAAATCAAGGCTATCATATAAAATATATAATTTTATGAACAAAGGGTATGATATAAAATTAAAAAATCCATTAAGAAATATGGCATATTATTTGAAAAACTCATCAATCCTTACAAAATTTCATAATGTTAAATGAACGGAATGACATATTATTTGAAAAACTCATCAATCCAAAGAAAATTTCATAATCCTAAAGATAAATGTTTACAAAAATCATGTAATATGTCAAAAAATAATCTATCCAAAAAAAATCATAATCCTAAAGAGATGTTTGCAAAAATTATGTATATATTAAATGAAGTTAAAACAAACACTTCTCATCTTGTCCTAAATCAGTTGTACACATAGCTGATCTTTGCGTCTAAAAAATATGATCACTGTAGTTATCATTTTCCTTATTATCATCAATATTAGTTAAAAATTTTCTATCTATTATAGATTTTCAATATGCTATAGCTCTCTCATAAGGATACTTGTCCACCTCATAAGATGAGGCATATATTCTCAAGCAATTTTCTAAATTTTTATCTAGTTTGTTATGAAATTTAGATTTCACAAAATATAATGCACTAAAAACCCTTTCATATTCCACTAATAACCAAATCATTGTTTGACATAATTCATATAAGTGAAAATATTCACTCATTATTTATTGTAAAATACTACTAGGTTACAACTTTTTCCACAAATGTATAATATAACCTGGTTGATTAGGATTAGCCAAATGTGAAATTTTATGAAGAGAATCTAGAGAGAAAATTTGAATTTGAGCATGGGCATGAGAACAATCATGGTTTTGGATCCTGTTGTAGAGGAGTCCAAGCCCATGAGAAAAGAGTAGGACTGATTTATGTAAACATGAGGTCTCTTGCAGATCAAGAGAACCCTTGGTGTGTTGCAGAGCATACCTTCTATTTGTTAGTGCTAACCCTGTGGTGGTGCCTAGGGTACCTCATGTTTCAAATTTCTCCAAAGAGCTATTGTGGTAAATTTGGCTAGGTGGTGAACTAAGATGATGACATTTAGTATCTAGAAGGATAGGTGGCTATGGTTGGCCACTTTTAAGTGGTTGGGTTTCTTCCTTGGTGTGGAAACTATTCCTATATGTGCTTGTGGTGTTAGAACCCATAGGGGTTAGGAGTTTTACTTTGTTGTATACCTTTGGGGGTTGTACCCATAGGTTTTAAGGTTATGGAAACCTTTTAAAACCCAATTGTTCTATTGACTCCCTTGGAAGCGTTTAAGTTTTACTCTTTTGGGTATTGGAAGCTTGGTAGGTCTTCGGTGGTGGGTTTCCAAAAGTGGAGGTTCAATTTTTTTTAGGGCTTATTTATATGGTTTATTGGTGGGTTTAGATATGATATATAGATATATTTGTTTTGAGTGCTCACTACCAAGTGTTCTCTATTGTTTTCCTTGTTGATGCAAGATTTTGAACTCTTGGTCTTTCCCAATTCTAATTTTTGTTTGGCCAAAAAAATGGTTCCAATTTTTTTTTCAATTATGAAGCACTATTTTGGGTGGGGATTTTCAATGTCATTTGCAACCTTTTATGCTTCTTATGTTCACTATTGTATTGTTGTAATATTTTGAAATCCTATTTTTTCCTAGTTTTTGGTATCGATGGAAGGTATTTGGATCTTTAAGTTGTTTTCAGATTTGAAGCTCTATCTTTGGGCAGCATTTTTAAGTGGTTATATCAAATATACCTATGGATATTAATTATTTTATTGTTGGAGATATCTACCTTTATGATGATAGTTGCTGGTGCTACATCATTGATTCACTTTTGGTACTCTAGGTCCCAGTTGGAAGGGTGCCTATATTTTATGGTTTATTGACCTCCTCTTTTGGGCTATCAATTGGTTGCCTTTTGTGTGAATTATATTGTACCTTTATTAGGTTGGTACGGTGGTTGGATTTAATTTTCCTTTTTCCAATCATGTTCTTTTATGGTTTGGCATTCTCTTTTGGGTTTGCTGGATGTAAGTCTCCATTTGGAGTTTGATATTTTAGGATGTGAGATCCTCTCAAAATCCTCACCTTATCAATATTTCAAAAAAAATGTGAAATTTGATCAACCATTATCATTCCAAAATATGAAAATTTCTTGGTCAAAAGTTTTTATTTAGAATACCATTGATCTTAGTACCATTGAATTCCACATGTTTAGCAAAAATTTTAACAAGTGTACCCAAATATTTTATAATAAACTCACTTTTACTATTATCATCTATTCATAGATCCCAAAAAATGGGGTTAACTACACCCATCACTTCAAGCAACTCATCCCTTTGAAAGTCTTTGATTTCTCTTATCAATATTTTTGCTATTTTGATCAATTTAATCCTTGTATTGAGTACAAGTACATCAAATTTGTTGTATGTGATTGATATATGTTCAACATATTCAATAACTATATCCAATAACTTTTGAAAACAATATAAAGGTATCTCTTTTTTTTGAACATTAATACAAAGATGATCATTGATGTTGAAATTCAATAAATTATTTTTATCATTGACATTTATTAAAGTTATCCAATCATTAAACAAACTATCCATAAAATTTTCATTGGACAAGTATAACCTATCAATATGCATACAAATTTATTTTCTAATCCTGATGAAATCAAAAATATAAATGGATATTTCTTGCACAAGTTTTATCAAAGTATTCATTTCATGCAACATTGGAAGAATACCACATAAATTAAGCAATGTTTCCAAGTCTATCATATGATATAGCAAATATTTTTCTTTATCAAATACCTTCGATTATCATACATAAACACTACTAAAGATTTATATTCTTTTAAAACTCTTGCTATAGGTTGAAACAATGAAATCTACCTAGTATCTACATCTTTTAGCAATTTATTACCTTTTGTAACTCCTAGTGCAAATAGTTGAAAATCTACAAACCTTTTTGGACTACACAAAAAATAAGTATGAACTAAACGAATGAGTTCTTCGATTCTTGCAATATTTTCAAATGTGCTCAAAATTTTGTATGCAAGATTTATTCTATGAACCATGCAATTAATTGGGATCAAATATGGGGTAACCGATGTTTGAAGTCAAACACAAAGACCATTTATGTGGCCTTGCATTATAGCAGCACCATTAGCTCCAACACATATTAATTTACTAGCTATTACTATATCATCAATTCCAGCAATATCTTTTAAGCTAATAACAACAATATTGTAAAGATTTTTTGCATTACAATTATTCACCATATTATGTAGTGCTAAAAAACAAGGTTGCCTTACATGATTTTGAAAGGTGTAAACATACATGCAAATCCAAGATGTGTTGTCAAAAAAAGTTACCTCATAAATAGAAAGTGAAATGAATTTCAAAATTTTAATTTTCTTTTAGGTACTCCTCAACCAAAGAGAGATATTTTTCCATTTACTAACCACTTCAATCTAACCAATGGGTACTACGAAGTTTTGTATGTCAAAAAGTCAAAAGACATGCTTAAAATCAATAAAATATAGCATATATCTACCCTTTTTAAGAATAGTATATACGAGAGCAAATTGCAAGCTTTTTGAAACTAAAGTTATTTTATGAAATTTTTAAAACTATGTTGTAATCTCTTCGCCATACTTTACTAGTTTTTTTGTTGTTTCATCTCTTTGTCATAGTCATCTACATATCTTATATGTACACATTCTAATGCATCCTTCCACCTAATTGTTTTCTTAATTGTTCCATCACTTTATTTTACTATGACATAAAATTTTACATAATTTTTTTCTATGGTATCTAACTTAAGTTGTATCTTATGATATTTCCCTAGTTTCCAACTACAAATAATGCATCTACACTTTGTTGGTATATCATTAGTGCTTTTGGCTACACTGGTTCAATAAAAAAATATTTTGATAACCATTCAAGTTGAAATGTCCTTCCAATAGTCCACCTTGTTAAATTTCTACATTTAGGTTTATGAGAAGAATATTCCCCAAAACTATGCATTTGGTTAGAATGATCACTTTTATTTTTCAGTTGGTGTGCTAGTTTCACGATTCTATTCAAGTTATTGCATGTCATTGTTAATCAAATTTTCATGTTGAGGTATTTCATCCCTAGGAATATCATCAAGGGGAGACATATTAGGATCGATTATGTATTTTGCATTCAAATATTTTCTATATCATTATTTGAAATTACTTATGAAAATTACTATTAAGTAGGTAAAATAGGTGTGTACCTTGCATTTGTGCAGATTTTGGTGCCTCATTGTATTTCGATGCGTCATTGGATTTTTGTACCTCATTAGATTTTGATGCCTCATTGGATTTAGATATATGGCTATAAAATTTTAGGATACTCTTTTTCCCAAAATAATTTTCTCCCTTGTTTCCATTGGTATTTGGAGCCATTGTACCTATAAAGGAAAAAGTAGTTTATGTTAGAAAAAGAACACGATATTTAACAAAATTGTGACAATTCTACAAGTTCTATAATGGACATTATGGTCTTCTACCTGTTGTTGGTTATTTGTTAAATGGTATGGTTGTATTTTTTTATTATTCTATATGCTGTTGTTGTTTATTCTTTACTACTTATCATCGCTCATTTATTTGATGCTACAAATCATCGTGTCATCTATCATTTATGCTTTGTTATCGATCATCATATTACCTATCATCTATATTATATTCTTTGGTGTTGGTTGGTTTCTCTATGACCAGACATATTTCATATTTATTTGGTGTCATTTGTCTTTCATATTTCATCTTTCTCTATTGTTTATTGTATTTCATTTTTAGTCTTTCTCTAGTTTCAATCATCTTTCATCTTTTGCATTTATCTGGTATCCATTATCTTTCATATTTCATATTTCTCTAGTGTTCGTCATCTTTCACCTTTCATATTTATCTAGTTCCAATCACCTTTAGTCTTTCATTTATTGAAATCTATCAACCTTCTATCATTTATTCTCTACTACTAGTCATCCATATTTTATTATGCTTTTGTTCTCTATTGTCACTCATTTTTTGGCTTCTCTGGTATCGATCAAGGAGAACCAATGTTTAACATGTATGATTGTCGCTATCACATTAGGTACATATACTAGGGATATAATAGGTAATTTTATCGATGTTAATAAAATTATTTATAATATTAATCCGAAAAGGTTTAAAATTTAGGTAGGAATTTTGGTGATTTAAAATATAAACCATACAATTATTATAATTTCAAGGTGAGTCAACCCTAAAAAAAATTTGCTCCCAAAACATTTGGATAAATTTTCTCTAGTCAAGGGTCCCCATATTCTCCAATTTTAAATTTCAAAAATCATAATATCCATTAATTAATGATAATTCATTGCTAAGCATAACCCTAGGTTTAGGTAAATTAATTGGAAGTAAAAAATATTTTACCATCAACCAAGATTTCGATCTTATGGCTGAATTTTAATATTTAGTCCATGGGTTATAGAGTAATTGGTTTGAAGTAAAGAATTTCACACATTAAACCAAGGTTCAAATATCATGGGTGAACCTTAATTTTAAAATCGAATGGCTTTATTCCAAAAAGTTAGACTCTTGAGGAAACTTATATTTAAACCTTGTCAAGCAATATATGTATATTTACCAAGTAGTTATTAACAAATTTTTTGTTCATGATGTAATAGGGATGGTGTCATTTCAATTCCATATAACCATTAAAAAAGAAAATAAAACATGAATTGAGAAAATTTATATAATTGACTCTTTGAATGTTTGAAAGAAAATCACCTAAATTATGTTATAAATATGAACTAGCAATTTCACTCGATAGGGATTGATTGAAGTTTTTTTTAAATTTGTGAAAAATAAATTTTATGTACTTCTTATTTGTGAAATATTACTTAATATAATAATAAATAAAATTATATAGAATATTCTAATGACATTAGAGAAACTATTTAAATTCCTCAACTTTTAATGAGGAGGCCCAAGTTCCACAAACTATACATTTATAATTACTAATAAATTGCAAAACCAATATGTGGTCATGGGTGGGACTCATTTCAAATTCCTATAATCAGTTAAGAAAATTATACAATTTTTTTCATAATAATAATATTGTTCAATGAAAATTTTGAAGAGTGGAGCATGTCGATGGGCGGGAAGTCTGCAAGGGAGATCGGGAGCGACGGTGGTTTGGTCCTTGGACACAGCGGATCAATCGAATGGCATCAATATTCCGGTGGAGAGAAAATGCCCAGGCCCATTGAAGATGACCGCTGGCAATGATATTGGTCGAGGTAAAGACCCCCCAGACAAAGGGGGTGGTGGGGCTCAAAAGTCTTATGCCCAGGTAGCGGCATCAAAAACCCTAAACAGGTTTTTTACCAAAGAATTGTTTTTGGTTGGGGATGAGCTAGACATCTCGGTGGAAGTTCTTTCAAGCTTCATGGAGTTTGAGAAATTTACCCTAATAGGTAAATTCATTGGAGGCCGTAATGACATGGAAACTATCCAAAAATGGTCAGTAAGAAAATGGAGGACTTTTGGCCATTTGGAGCTGGCGGCCCTATCCCAGGGTTTTTTTACCATTAGATTGAATAATAAGGAGGATTACTATAAAATTTTGGCTGGCGGGCCATGGTTTCTGGGCTGCAGAAGTTTATTTCTTAGGAAGTGGGACATGGATTTCAGTCCTGAGACCCAGAACATCAACATTGCCCCAATATGGGTTAGGCTCCCGAATCTTCCCCTCTTTGGTTGGCATGAAAATGTCATAAGAGGTATTGCGCGTTCCATTTGGGAGTTGGTCACCATTGACCCTCCCACCCGAGCTCGAACAAGGTTCATCCAGGCCTGTTTTTGCTTTCTGGAATATTTGGAGGTAGAACTCCCAACTTCCATCACTCTTCGGTCTGGAGGTACCTTTCTTCATAAACAAGCTATTTTCTATGAAAATAGATTAGCTTTTTACACCCAGTGTCGGTCCCAAGGGCACCTCTAGTCCCAATGTCCTCTTCAAAAACCAGGAAAATAGAAATGTGAAAATGACAACCCCCTGGAGCACAAGGAAGACCAGGCAAAGCAACCAAATCTTCCAGACGTGAAGGGCCATGGATCCCCAGGCCCCTCGAGATACTGTGGTGGACTCTCGCAGCCTGAAGAGAATCCCTATCTCCAATCAAACCCCGAACATCTTGAGGCTGACAACCGACAAGGAGCAGACTCCCACTTGGAAAGTGAATCGTAGGAAGAGATGGAATGGATCCCTTTCTAAGTTTTGCCTTAGGCTATTCCTCTGCTCCAAGATACGGGTCTTCCCTATTTTAGTCAGTCGTAGATGTTGCTAGAAGATTACCTCTTAGGAAGGAGGGGTGAACAATCCGGTCACATTAGCCCCCGAAATACAAGGACCCGAAAGCAAAGTGTGGATTTTTGTAGTGAGAGGAAGTAGGGTCGTCCTCCTAACAAGGAAAGTTGAGACAAAGAGACTGCAACTGACGTTGCAAATGGAACCCAGTGTTTGTTAGTTCTGGATGACTGTGACACACAGTCAAACGAAGCACATGCATCAAAACCTTCCCCTCAACAAGGAAGGGGAGGCAAGAAAAACTTCAAACTATCCAGATGAAAGTCCTCTCATGGAATGTGAGAGGATTGAACAGTGCAACCAAGCGAAGGTTAGTGGCTGATCTCCATAGGAGGATTAACCCTTCTATCCTTATTTTGCAAGAGACCAAGCTTGATGCTATCTCCTCTAACAAAGTGGTGAAGGCCATTTGGGCCAAGGCAAATTGTATGTCTAGCCCTGCAGTGGGAATAGCGAGAGGACTCATGGTTCAGTGGGACCCTTCGAGGTTTGAAAGCAGCTCGTTGTCAACTTCCAACAAAATCATCAATGTACTATTCCAGTCCAAAACATCCAATTTTTCTTGGATTTTTTCCAATGTTTATGCTTCAAATTCTGCCACAAAGAGAGCAGAAATGTGGAAAGCTATCTCTCTGATGAGGGAGAATTTTAGCAACTTTCCTTGGGTTTTAGGGGGTGACTTCAATTGTCCCCTTCATCCCTCAAAGAAAAAAGGAGGGTCTGACCACTCCAGCCGTAGCTTGGAAGATTTCAGAGATTTTATCTCTGCTAATGGCCTGCTTGACATCGAACTCAAAGGTGCTTCCTTCACATGGAGTAACAGAAGGATTGGGGGTAGTTTGATTCAAGTCAAACTTGACAGATTCTTCATTTCCCCAGAAGCCATTCCCATCCTTGGCAGGGCTATCCTTTGGCTCTTCCAAGGATTGGGTCTGACCATAACCCTATTTTCTTGGAGGCGAACGATGGGCCTATTTTTATGACCCCTTTTAGATTCGAATCCATGTGGATTTCCCACAAAGACTTCAAAGGATTGGTTTCAACATGGTGGAAATCGAAGGTGGAAGGAAACACTCCTAAGAGGGTGGCTTTAAAGCTCAAAATGGTCAAAGAAAAACTAAAGATTTGGAACAAAGAAGTGTTCGATAACATTTTTGAGTCCAAAAAATCCATCACTGAGAACCTGAAGGTTGTAGAGAAAAGGATGGCTATCGAAGGTTACACTGAGGGTCTCAGGGAGGAAGAGCAGAGCCTTTTGGTGGAATTTCATTCTATTCTTGCTAGGGAGGAAACATTCTGGTGCTAGAAATCTCGTGACCTGTGGTTGAAGAATGGAGACTCCAACACAAGATTTTTTTGCACGTCTACTATGAGGCACAGGGGGGCCAACAAGATTAGAGAAGTGACTTGTAAGGATGGGAACATTACCAGGGAGATTGAGGAAATCAGGAGCAAAGCGGTTAATTTCTTTTAGGATTTGCTTGGCACTCCTCTAGATAGCAACCTCCAGGTCCAAAAATCTATGCTCGCCAATTTTTTGACTAAAGTTCCCCATGAGGTAAGCATGAAACTTTTGGAACCTTTTTCCTCATCTAATATTAAGGAAGCTTTGTTCTCGATGCAACCAGATAAGGCCCGTGGGCCTGATGGTTTCCCCCCATGATTATTCCAAGTCATGTGGGAGGTCGTGGGCCCAGATGTGTGTGATGCTATTTGGGTTATCCAAGCGTCCAGATCTATCCACCCAAAAATCAATTCCACCTTTTTTGCCCTTATTCCTGATTCTCCTTCTTGCAAAAATTTCTCTGACTATCAGCCCATTAGCCTATGCAATGTTTTTTACAGGATCCTTACCAAGTCTATAGCCAATAGACTCAAAATAGTCCTCTCCCTCCTGATTGATCCTTGTCAGGGAAGCACTGTCAAAGGCAGAAACATTCTTGATGGTGTTATCACTGTTCCTGAGACCCTTCATTTTGCTTACCGCTCTAAGAATGCTGCTCTTTTTCTTAAGCTCAACATGAACAAATCCTTCGACCGTGTCGACCAAATTTTTTTATGTGTAGTCCTCCTCAAGTTCGGCTTTCATCCCCACTGTATTGACCTTGTCTAAAGTTGTATATCCACTCCCTTTTTTTCTATCTTGGTCAATGGGTTCCCAGTCAGGTATTTCCAAAGCTCCAGAGGCCTCAGACAGGGTGATCCTATTTCTCCCATCCTGTTCATTCTTCTGGCAGAGGTTCTAAGTTGGTCCATGAAAGAGGCTCTTCGACAGAACAAGATTTCTGGCATCTTGCCAACTTCTAGAATTAATCCTGTCACTCATAAGCAATTTATGGATGACACCCTCATCTCCACTGGGGCATCCGTTGCTCAAGCCAAGTCACTCAAGAGGATCTTATTCCGTTATGAGCAAGCTACAGGGCAAAAGGTCAATTACATCAAGAGCAAAATTTACTTTACTAACACTCCTCTACGCAGACAAATTTAGATTGCTAGAATTCTTGAATGCACTATTGATTCCCCGCCTACATCCTATATGGGGTTGCCTCTATATTATAGCGGGCGGGCCAGTGGGGACATGTGGAACTCGATTCTTGAGCGCCTTCATAGGAAACTCGGCACTTGGAAGGGCAAACTCCTATCGCAAGCTGGGAAAGCCACCCTTACCAAAGATTGTCTTAGGGGATCCTGACCTACTTCATGTTGGTGTTCATTATTTCGAGTGCAGTTCACTCCAATATTGAGAAGATTCAGAGGACCTTTCTTTGGTCTGGTAATGAAGAGAAGTCTAGACTTCCCCTCATAGCCTGGGACAAGGTGTGTTCAAGGATTGATCAAGGTGGCCTGGGGTTGAGAAGATCAAGACTTATGAATTTGGCTTCGATCACAAGGCACGCTTGGAGGATTGTGTCTAACGACCCAGTGGAGTGGGTTACGCTGGTTAAAATGAAGTATCTTGGCCCCACTCCCTTCTTGGATGCTGAAACATCCTCCATGGCATCGATTTTTTGGAAATTTGTGCTCTAAACCTAGCATTTGATCAGTCTGGGAGCCTGCTAGATTTTGGGTGATGGCAACCACATTTCCTTTTGGAAGGATAGGTGGGCGACTGAAGAAGCCCTTGGGTCGAGGGCGGACCTCACTGGGCTGAGAAGCTTGACCGACCCTAACGCCCAGCTCAGGGTGGCGGGTTTCATAGATCAGAGCACCCGTTTCCCTCGGTGGAAGCTTCATGTTGTGGAGGGGTTTAATAATGAGGTTACCTTCCTCGATAATATCCTTCAGTCGATTTTAATTCCTTCTGCTAGGAGAAATGATAGTATCATCTGGAGTGGTACGGAGGATGGGCGTTTCTCTGTTAAATCAATTTATGAGCTCCTCACCACCAAGACTGCTCTGGACTACAAGTGGAATACTTTTTGGAGGAAAGGAGTTGTTCCTAAAATCAACTTCTTCATGTGGATTGCTTTCCACAATAAAGCCTTAACTATTGACAACCTTCACAAGAGAGGTTTTGCCTTCCCCAACAGGTGTTACTTGTGTTTAGCAGATTGTGAGACGAGGGATCATTTATTCTTGCATTGCCTATTTTCCCACTCTATTTTGAGCATTGTCCTATCCTCCTTCCAGATCCTTTGGTGCTCTCCATGATCCATTAGAGATGCTTTTCACCAATGGCATAATCCTTTCAAGAATCCCAAGCTTCGCTTCCTCCTCAAGGCCTCCTTCCACCATTTAATTTGGCAAATTTGGTTAGAGAGGAATTCCAAAATCTTTGGTAGAGCTCCTATAGGGCCCCCTTCTATTTCTCAAAGGGTGTTATCTTACACCATTGAGAATTCTATAGTTGTTCCCAGTCCCCGTCCCCATATTTCGAGTGAAGAAGCTATTCTCAAAATGATGAATCTCTGGCTGTTTCTGGAGGTTGTTAAAGGGCCCTGTCGAAGGAATGTTGTGTGGACCAAACCCCCATGGGGTGGATTAAATTAAACTTTGATGGAGCGTCTAAGGGGAATCCTGGGCCCGCTGGCACTGGTGGGGTTGTCCGTGATCATGATGGGAATATTGTGATGGCCTATTATGAAGATTTGGGCTCCCAGATGAATCACTATGCTGAAGCCCAAGGCGCTCTGAATGGTATTCGAATTCTATCCGAGGATCCCTAACCTCTTATCATTGAGGGTGACTCGCTCAACATTGTGAATTACCTTCTTGGCACCAAAAATCCATCTTGGAAAGTCTACAACATCATCCTCAAGGCTAGATATCTTCTCTCCTATCACGGTAGATGGAAAGCAAATCATATTTTGAGAGAAGGAAATCATGTGGCTGACCTCATGGCCAATAAAGGGCTCACAACCAAGTTCCCAGTTGTGTGGCGGTCTTGCTTCCCTTCCAAGGTGGAAAGGTTGGCCAAGGCAGACATCCCTTCCTAATGTTTTCCTTGCACAGTTTTTGGAAGGCCCATTTCGATGTGTTTTGGGGTGGCATGGAATTTTTGTCTACTCCATTGGGCGAGTGTGGGTGCAAGTGTCTTGTGATGCGCACTCCTGTTCCCAAAGCATTTTGTTTTTCAAGTATCCAAGACTCTCCAGAGTTGGCGCCCTGTAGACTCTCTACTCTTGTTTCTCCACCAAGGCGGATTATCTGGTTTGTCTGATCCTGGCATTGGTTCACGATTGGATTTTCAAAGTACCCCTTTCCAACGATGCCCATGTGTGTGTGGTTTATTGGATGTTCATGGGATTGTTTGGGCTTGGTTCTTGTCATATCCTTGCCTTGGATTTGGCATGCTCCTCTCAATCCACCTTGTGCATGCAAGACTGGTGATGTTACGACTAAAAGGGTGGCGAGACTGCGTAGCTTTTTTAGACAAAGGAGAGGCAAGTTTAGGATCTACGTGGCACCTTTCTTTTGTGACCGTGGCTTGCGACATTGGATCTGGGTCGACTGTGGGAGGTGGCTCACGGTCAGGTTTATCCTCCCCCATCCTGTGGTGTCTGTCTCTTTGTTCTTGGTCTCTCTTTGGGTTTCTCTCGGGTCTGTCCTATTTTATTTTTGTTGTTGGTCTCTAGGCCTAAAAGCCCTTTTTGTTGTTTTCAAGTCTACAACATTAGGATGGTTTTATTTTCATTTAGGTTTATTGTTACAGCCAAGAGGTATGATGCATCATTAGAAAGTTGGCTAATTTTGTACATAAGGTTTTGGGATCCTCTATAAAAACCCACTGTTAATATATTATAATAATTACCAAAAAAAAAAATATTGTTCAAAAGTTCTCTAAGTAATTATTGTTATTACATTATTAAAAAACCTAGATACTATTTGAGAAAAAATTGATTAAAAATATTACTTTGAAAAATAAAATTACAAAATGCATTGATTAAAACTTACAACCAAAAGTGTGTCATGCATTTCTATCCACAAGTAGTAGATGATTGTTTCTTTTTTTTCTATCTAAAAGACTAAAATGAATGCTCCAAGTATTGTTTAATGGATGAAAAGTACTTTTGCTAATTAATAGGATTTCACATCCAAAAATACCACATTATGGATGCTAATTTACTTCATACTTAGAGGAACAAATATCCACCCTTAGATTATGTGTAGTAAAACATAAGGACCTATGAATAATAACTTGTAAATATTCCAATAACAAAGATCATACAAATAATTTAAGGTATCTCTCATTAGAAAATCCATATAAAATCTTAATGTTTTATTTTGGATCTTATATAAGGATTTCAAAGTTTAATTGTAGTGAAAAAAAGAGAGTATGTGTGACTATCAACTATGAAATCATAGTACAATATTTGTATTAGGGAGTGATTAGATCTTTGATTATTCCAACCAAATGTGGAAACCATCATTTTTTATTTATTAATTATAACAATTTATATAAACATATAAATGAGGTTAAATTCACCAAGAAGGAAATGCATGATGGGACTTCACATAGAAAATTATTTCTTAGATTGTAAATTTAACGAGTTTAGGGAAACTAATAGCCCATGAATGTTGCCTCCAAATCAACAACCCAATTTATTTGAGTTTTTTATTAAATCTTTTAGGGTTTGACCTATGATAAAGTAAACTATAAGGTACATAGGCATTGTGTGAAAATGGTACAAGAACATAAAATTAACTAAGTGGCTCTATAGTATCATATTTTTCACTCACATGGATTTTAGTTCCAACATCAATAGAAGTACACAATCTCCTAGTTGGAGTTGTCCAGTATCTTGCAAGCCAACATACACAATATAATTTATTAACCAAACCAAGATCATGAAGCATAAACATTGATTCCACTAACCCCAAATTATAAACAAGATCTAGGTGAGATATAGTGAGATAAGACATGTATCACTAAAATATAATCTCATCCATGATAAAAAAAAAAAAAAAATTGTGATGATGATCTATATTTTAAAATCCTCTCGCAACAATTCAATCACATTGTATATCTAAAATTGGATTAGAATAAAATAAATAAAAAAATTAATATTTAAGAAGGCACCATAAAGCATCTCTAATTTTCAAACAATAAAAGTTAATAAATATGATATATACAAACAACTAATGGATCTCTAGTATAAGATAAGAAGGGATGTTAAGTTAATTATTTAGGTGAAAATCAAATAAACAATGAAAAAGGATAAATAAACAAGGAAAAAGGTTTCTCAATTTTAAGGCATCTATTTTCAAATATTCTCTAAACAAAAGAATGTGTGGTACATTGTTCTAAATCAAACATGAAGTAATGGTACATAAATCCTTTGTTTCCTTTAAAGTTTCATGGATTTCTATACTCTATCATTTTTGCATGATAGTAGTTATTTTTACCATCCATATGACATCTTAAATCAAGGGATAATGAAAGGGGTAAATATTGGTTTATTTTGGGAGAATAGATATCTCCTAGGGGGTATCTATGTGAAAGTATATTTGTGTTAAGTAGTTTAGTCCACTAAGGTGTATTGCTTGAAACATCTAAGAAATGCCAAAAAAAACGTCAATGCAATTATTGATACTTATTTTCATATTAATGAATAAAATAAGGTAAATAATTAATAAAGATGCAATATATTGAAAAGGATTCCCACATCTAGTTTCCATGTTCTACTATAACTGACCTACCCTTCTCCCATCATGAGCAATAACCATGCACTACCAATTCTAGATGATATAATATCTACATTATTTTTTGTGCATGAGGATTATTGTATAGATCATGGAATTTAAAAGGATCCTCTAGTTACTTTGTGTTGTTTTGGGAGTAATAATAGTAATACACATAATATAAAAAGTTATTGGCATATATCTTGGTATGATTGGTAGTGACATGATAAGGGGCATACATTAAGATTGTGCTTTATTCTAAAGATTTATTTGTTGCTTGATAAAAGATGATACATTCATAGATTTTTGATGGTGATGAAAATACCAAGAGCATAAGAGTCTTTCTTTATTAAGCAATTGGTGAATTGGAGATTGTTCATATTTAATAAGTTTGAAAAGTAATATATATATATATATATATAATAATAGTAAATAAATAAAAAATAAATTAAATAATCTCTACTACTCTACTAAATAATGGAGCTAGTGGTTTGTGATGGTTGTAGCATTCCAAACAATAGTTTGTAATGGTAATTATTATTATTTATAACTACTCCCATGTTCTCCTGAGCAGAAGAAAAGAAAGTTGGTTGATGGGAGGGGACTACTCATCCTATATTTTACATGTAGAAGAATCATCTTGCAAGAAAAAATAAAGAGTTCTATATTGAGGTTTTTGTATCAAAATATTACATCTATCTGGTAGGAATCTCAACTGGAGTATGGTTCCATATGACTGTTACTATATTTTGCAATGAAGTAATGAATGTTGAAAACAATTGAATAATTATTGAAGTAGATTTTTAATTTAAAATTGGATACTTCCATGATCTTGATATTGTGAATCAAATATTGTTGTCTTGAAAACTTTATAGAGTGCTTGTAGATGTTGTGAGTATAGCTTAAGTATTGTATTACTAAAAATGTAGTGATGTATCCAGATGTATGTGAAAGCACGAGGATACGAAAGCAAAAAGGAAAGCAAATAAGCGATGCGAATCGAACTTAGAATGAACGCTAAATCCTACAAATTAAAAGTGCTTGAAAAGAGGGAAAGCATGAACGAATCAAAAAATTTGAACAAAATCCAATAAAGAAGACAACCCTTTTTATTGATATTGTTTCAAGATTCGGTTACAATGCGCTTCCTCCCTTTCCAAGGGCTAGGAGCGTTAAACATGCGTTCTAGTCACATCCATGTGTGTCGTTCCTTCTTCCGCGTGCCCACATGTAAAAATGGGTGGACCAAACATCGCCGCCACTCACGTGGATGAGTCTTGGCTCCTTGCTGCTCCTCTGAGGTCCAGATCCTACATTCAAAGAAACAAGGAGCGGTCAATAGCACCTACGGATGAAATAAAGCATGCAATCCCCAAGCCTACGATAAGCGAATGAGAAAAATGAATTAAACTATGACTAAAATGAATCCAAATGCTCTAAAAATTTGATAGGGACATCAAGAAATCACCAGGAGGGCACTGCAAAAGGAACAGTCAGAAAATTCCTCGCCGATTTGAATTCGCTCCGGGGCGGGACGAATTCACCTGCAACAAAATGCCGAAATGGTACTGTCCCAAATGTCCTGCCTAGAAAGCTCCAAAAGACCTGCAAACTTGGGGTTAGCTAATTGGGGGAATTTTGGGAAGACCCGGATGGTCAGATTTTCCCAATTTGGCCTCCATCAATGGGAATTTGATAATGCTACCTGCAAGTTAGTGAAGGCGAACGAAGATAGAAACATGATCAAAATTGCTCAAAACAAGGTGAAATTTAAATGACAACCTATCTAAGCATCATAGAATGGAATGCAAAAATGAAAGAAAGCAAATCTGCCATAGATTTCCAATCGCTCCGAAGAGGGGCGATTAGGACTATAGCAGTGCAGGAGGGGGCGCCCATGGGGCAGGCCGCCCGTCGTTTAGGGCCTGATTTCGGTACCAATCCACTTGGGATGGGTCCAAAACCTCTTGTGGGGTATTGTCGAAAAATTGGGTGGGATATTGTGACCAAATGTCGGGTTTGGTTCCGGATTTGTGCTTCCAATAACCACCCTATGACCTCTTCTCCAAAAGAGATCAAGGATGTGAAAGGCACAACTCAAAGGGGAATAGGTGTGAAAATAAAATGACAGCACTTCGTTGCTCCAAAATGCTCCTTCTCTCATTTTTTTTGGGGTGAGGAAACTCACCAATTTATAGACCTGGAGGTCTCTTGAATTGGGCATGCAGAGGCACCACTTGGCAATCATGCCTTCCCAGAGGGGGAGGAGATTCCTCCCTAAATAGGGACTTCATGACTGCCCTTGTAACATCCTCTAACGCTCGAAAATGCTTACCCACACTCCCATGCGATGAAGGAAGCGTTAAGTGGCGGATCTGAGCTGCCATTTGTCAAGATTTGACTTTTTGCCCGTCAAACCTGCAATTCGCCCCACCCTGGAGCGAATTTGGAATTCATCCCGGGGTGGGGCGAATCCCAGTTTGAATTCGTCCCTGGGTGGGACGGATATTGAGCAAAGTGCCTGAAGGTGCCAAATTGATTTTTGACCTTCCAAAACTACTGTCAGAGTGGTTAGGACCACTGTTTAACCTCTGGGGGCTGCCCTTGGGGCTGTGTGTGTCAATGCGATCAGTGTTTGCAGTCACATAATCGGATTGGTGCTATTTTGGTGTCTATAGATGCCCCTTTTTGGGATGCGCTATGCAAGGCATAGCGTCGAGCAAAAATAGATAACCAAAGCACTAATGATTAGGGTTTCTCAGTAACCTAACCAAATTTTGATGCCCCAAGTATGGAAAGGGCATGCATTCTTGAATCCTTGCTTCGACGAGCGAAGGAACTCAATTCAAGTGTTAACCTTTTTTGGTGAGGTGTTACTTGATCTTGGACATTGATCAGTCATGAATAGGCAAAGGGCGCAACCTTTTGTCTATGGGAACCTTGAGTTCATGATTCATGAAATGCCAAGTGATTGATCAGTTTGTGATTATTGCTTGTTTACTGCCCCAAGCAGGAGCGTGATTGTCTTTGTCAATGATTCTTTGAATGCATGTCATTTTCCTTAACTGGGTGTGTATTTGTTGATTGGTGACTAAGTGTGACTACCCCCTCAAGCGACGAATCGATGAGGGAATGACCTTCATGAGAAAAGCGACGAGTCACTTGACCCAAGATGACTTGTGCAAGGGTGCCTTCAGATGTTTAGCGTTAAATGTGTGTGCAATTTTTTGACATTTAGACCTATTTTTGGTGGGTGTTAACCCTTTTTGGCGATGCTTTTTGGAGCTGAAATTGTCAAAAATCCGTTCTCCCGTGGAGCGGTCCGGCTATGATAGCCTTCTTAGGGAGTAGGATAGTGACAATTTGTGGCCCCAATGCCTACTTTGGATGCCAAGAATGTCAGGCGCCAAGGCGCCTTCGTTCGGCAATGTTATTGCTATTTTTGGTTGGATTTTGACCCTTTTGGCGACGCCGCTTGGGGATGAAATTCTCAAAAATCCGTCCTCCCGTGGAGCGGTCCGGCTATGGTAGCCTTCTTAGGGAGGAGGATAGTGAGGATTTGTGACCCCGACATCTATTTTGCATGCCCGGGATGTCAAGTGCAAAAGCACTTGCATCGGGCAAGTTTATTAGTTGTTTTGGTGCATTTTTGTTCATTTTTTGCTATTTTTGAAATTTTTGCTCTGAATTCGTTCCTGGGTGGGACGAATACCAGTTAAGTATTCGTCCCAGGGTGGGACGAGCGCTAACTAGAGCGCTCATCCTAGGGAGGAACGAATATAAGCTCAACAAACCTATTTAAAGGCCAAATCTAGGGTTTGGGCTCATTTGCACTTGAATTTTCTTGCGATTTGGAGCTCTAAGGAGGAGGAGGTTAATTCTGCGAAGCGAAGCACTGCCAAAATTTTCCTGCCACCATGAGTGCACAAACCGGGTCGAGCGACGGAGCCGAAGCGAGACCGGTAAGTGCTTCTCCTCTTTTATTTGCTTTTGTTTGTTGTTGCAAGTTATTTGTTTATTTTTCTTTGTTATTTTGTTTTTCAAATTTAAAATTGAAACCCTAAAACTTAACTGAACACGAACCAAGACTTAGCTTAAAACTGAATGGAAAACGTAGTTTAAACCTTGGTTGGATTTTTATTTTTCTTTTTTTAAAATTGTTTTTGAATTTTTGTGAATTTTTGTTGCTTTTGAGCTGTACATTTTTTTTTATGCAATGCTGTATATTCATATTTTTGTTGTACAGTTTTCATGATTTTAATGTTTTTGTGTTGTTTTCTTTTGCAGGTTGTGAAGAGCCGGTATCGCGTGCCTACTACTTTTGTTGAAGCATGGGAGGCGCTAACTATGGCTGACTAGGAGTGGCTTGATGCCCTTGGGCTCAAGCAGGTGACTCGGCTGGGGCCTGTGGTCGGGGATCGGGCCTATCTGATGGCCCTGATCAATCTGTGGGATCCCTGGACCAACACCTTCCATCTCCCAATAGGGGAGATGATAGTGACCTTGGAGGATATCTATCGAATTCTATGGATTCTGATAGATGGACTACCGATCAGGACGACACCGCGTGATCAACGAACCGTTGTACTGATACGATGCTTCGGGCATGGGGAGGAGCTGGGTGTGGATGGTCCAATGGAGAGGGCAGAGATTGACTACCAGATGGGCAGGATTCTGGTTCGATGGTGGCTGGAGAAGGGGGTGTTGGGAGTGAGGCATGCAGTACTCATGGGCCTCATTTCCAACATGCTGCTACACTCCTGGTGCGAGGTTCCCATGGAACCTATGGATGTGGTTTGTCGGTTGGTTGAGTGCTCGACGGAGGCACCGTTGATCATGAGGTGGGGATAGATGCTGTTAGCATAGCTCTATGGGGAGTTGTACGAGGTCCATTGTCGGAGGTGGAAGGGGATCAGTTGTAGTTATCTATTGTAGAGCTGGGCTTGGCAGCATATAGCGGTGGAGAGGCCGATGGGGTTGCCATGGATGATGCAGGCAGAGATGGAGGATAAGGATATAGGTTACGTGGCTGTGGCGGTGGTCTGAGGAGCAGGGATAGAGTCGATGATGGGCAGGTGTTGTAGGGCACTATGTCGATGCCTTCGCTCGGCTTGCTCTAGGGGAGGTGTTCTGGCGCCCCTATCGGGACTGTCCACCTGCCTGAGGCTGGAGAGTGGCTCCGATGGGTACGTAGGGGGTGGTGGCTGATTGGGTGGCATGGGACCGAGCATGAGTTCTTCCCTTATATTCGGGTGACATGATAGTTTGGGGTGCGCCAGGGGTTGCTTGGTGAACCCATGGTCTATCGATGTCGAGGGGACGAGAGGACTCCGGACCGGCCAGTCATCGTGCCACTAGGCAAGAGGTTTAGAATGTGGTGATCCGGATCGAATGGATGAGCATCGGGACTACTTGAGTATGATCAGTGGTGGACTCTATGGCGATGGTGGGAGAGGGACCATTGGGAGGTGCGGAGGTAGCAACAGGAGGGGATGATGGTGCGGAGGCACCAGGTGAGGGTTGGGGAGCTCCGCTAGAGGATGCGGACATGGTGGAGGTGGATGACTTGGGCATGGATTTTGGGGCTCCGGATCAGCCGGAGATGCAGGACGTCCCGGAGTAGTGGGAGCTAGAGTAGGCTGCTGTTCCAGAGGTGCCTATGCATCAGGCCATGGTGGAGGACATGGAGGTAGGGGTGCGTGCTGAGAATGCATGATTGGTGGAGCTATTGCAGAGGCGAGATGAGGAGTTGGGGGAAGCTTTGTAGGAGAGGGATCTCTTGCGGACTCAGTTGGCAGAGCGGGATAGCGCATTTGCTGCACACCATCGGGGGATGGGGACACCAGTGCTACATAGGAGAGGGATCTCCTACGGATGTAGCTAGTGCAACGTGATGATGCAGTAGCTTACTACCATCGGTGAGAGGCAGAGTGGTTGCGGTGGGAGACAGATTGGTCTCGACATCGGATGGATATGGAGGGAGAGATTATCCGCCTCGGTGGGCGGTTACCTGAGCCCCCTGGAGGTGGCTCTTCATGCCGAATGAGGGACAGTGATACTGAGCAGTCAGCATCATCTCATCGTAGGCGATTGGATGAGGGAGGTGGTAGCAGGCGTGATGCGGGGGCTAGCAGCAGCTGCCCTAAGGGGTCCCATAGGACCCACCACACGGGGGGTAGTTCCCGTCGCACCGATCCTGCGTGATCATGGTGGCCGATGCCCTAGGCTTGGGGGTTTTTGAGCTTTTGGATTTTGTTGCGGGGTCACATGACCGGCTCTTTGTAGCCTGTGGGCATTTTTGATGATATATATATATACAGACTTTATTTTGTTTATGCGCATGTGATGATTTGATTTTATGCACGATGATTGATGAATATGGATGTATGCATGTTAAGTTATAGTGATGGATGCATATGTGTTGATGAGTGCAAATGTTTCTAATTTATATGATATGCAAATGGAATGGATGAATTGAATTTGTGATGTTTGGTAGTCGCACCATAGACTGTTTAGAACTTTATGACTTTTTGTCTTGGGCGATCGTTGTTGTAAATGCCTTTTCATGTATACATGTGTTTTTTTTTTTGGTATGGCGAGAATAAAATATAGCAAGTTGGTTTCGAATGTAGTTAAGGTTTTCTGAGACTCAGATGTTTTAACTAACTAGCCATGACTGTACTTTATCTCACAAGACTTTTGAACAAGGTATGAATCGGACTTGTTTTGGACCAAGTTATTTCACATCCCTATGTGTGCAATTGAGTTCATTTGTGTGGTGTTGGTCAGGATACCGCCAGTGCCAGATAGGCTGTCAACCAAACCTGTACTGAGGATCACCTGATTAGCTCCACTAACTCCCTTGTTGTATTTAGTCAGATTAATCTGCGGTGCTATCCTAGGATACCATAAGCTAGCTCATCCACATGCAAACATTGATCTGCACACAAGTTAATGTGACAGATATATCGTCATGCGGGAGGTTTACCACGAGTGACCGATAGGCTATCAACCAAACCGGTACTGAGGTTTACCTCATGACCCTCTGGATGCTGAGAGTTCCAGGGATTCAAGTTCGACTCCCTTCTTTTCTTCAATTGTATTGGGATACTTGCTCTTTTGTAGTGATAAAAATCACTGTTTATTTTTGTATTATTATTATTATTATTTTTTTTTTGAGCAAGGGATTTTGAATAGTGAGTGAGGAGAATCACTATTGTATGTGCTTTGTGATGTATGCACTTTGAGATGTCAAATTTTGGAGTTTTGACTTTTGCAAATTTTTTTGATGTTTTGCAACTTTTGGAGAACTTGGGATTCTTGGGGAATTGGGTAGGGAGGATGCTTGTCCTTTTGCCAACTCTCAGCATTCTTGGGGTCATTCGCATAGGGGGATGAGCAAGATAACCGTTTCGCTTATGGTGACCTGGATTGCTTTGCAGGGTTCATCTTTCATTCACACAACTTGGGAATTTTGTTATATGTTTTAACTTGTGTTGGGATGCTACGTAACAAGGTGTGATCCAAGTAGAACTCTACCTACGTAAAATCTGTCTGACTTGGTACAGTACGTGGCTAGAAAGCTAATGATGACTGAATGACGGAAATCTCTCGATACATTAGGAAACAACTGACTATGATAGGGGAAAATAACGTGAATGGCGGTTATAGGCGATGAGTTATTGATAAAGTGGAAAAATGTAGAAAAATGATGGTTTTGCCAAGTAATGACAGTCTATGGTGCTTTGACCTTTATGACCACAAATATGCACTGTATGGATGTGATGCTTAATGCAACTATATATTTTTGTATTTTTGAGGGATTGATTTTTGTGAATATGCAGATGAGATGCAAAAGAGCTCTGTACTGTTATGATGATTTTGCGTATGCATGGGAATGAGATGCAACTTTTTGTTATTTTTGATGATTTTATTGTTTTTGAATTTTCTTGTTTTTGACCAAGCGATTGAGGAATCCTTGGGGCCTTTGGGTTGACCAAGTGATTATGGAAATCCTTGGAGCTTTTGGGTTGACCAAGTGATTATGGAAATCCTTGGAGCTTTTGGGTTGACCAAGCGATTATGGGAAATCCTTGGAGCTTTTGGGTTGACCAAGCGATTATGGGAATCCTTGGAGCTTTTGGGTTGACCAAGCGATTATGGGAATCCTTGGAGCTTTTGGGTTGACCAAGCGATTATGGGAATCCTTGGAGCTTTTTGGGTTGGGCTATGGCTCTTTTAAATATGGAAGGGCCTCAAATGACTGATGTTCAAGGGTTCTAGTTCCTTGATTCCATCAGGAGAGGCTAGCCGGTATGTTCCAGGTCCTATTTTACTGTCAATGACATAAGGACCTAACCAGTTTGCCGTGAACTTGTCCCTTAAATGGGGCGGCAAATTAGAGTTCTGTTGATTCTCTTTCAAGACCAAGTCACCAACTTGAAAGTCCCTCAGGTGAACTTTCATGTTGTATGCTTTCTTAAGTCGCTCTTGGTAGATACGTAAATGCTCGAGAGCATTAACACGTCATTCATCAAGCAACGTAAGCTGGTCTAACCGGGCCTGCCATGCAGTGTCATCATCGATGAACTCTTGCATTGATATGCATAGGGAAGGAATCTCCAACTCGAGAGGCATGACAGCCTCGGAGCCATACACGAGCAAAAATGGAGTTGCCCCAGTGGGTGTCCGAATGCTAGTGCGATAAGCCCACAGGGCAAGTGGGATCTGAATGTGCCAATCTTTATGACTGTCTACGACTATCTTTTTGAGGATGGCGACTAGCATTTTGTTCGACGCCTCTGCTTGCCCATTTGCCTACGGATAATAGGGTGTCAAAAAATTATGCTGGATTTTGTACTTTGTGGTCAAAGCACGCACATATTTGTTCTTGAATGACATCCCATTATCCGAGATTATCTTGGATGGAATACCAAAATGACATATGATGTTATGCAAAATGAACTCCGCAATGCGGGTTCCTGTCGTAGAGGTAAGCGAAACTGCTTCCACCCACTTGGTGAAGTACTCTATGGCCGTTACGATGAACGTGTGATGGCCTGACGACGTAGGGGAAATCTTTCCAATTAGGTCTAAGCCCCACTACAAAAATGGCCAAGCCGACTGGATCGACTGCAAGGCCTAGGAAGGTACATGCATCAAATTAGCATGATGTTGACACTTCACGCACTTCCTTACATATGCACAACAATCTCACTCTAAATATGGCCAATAATAGCCCATGCGAAGAATGCGCTTGGCGATAGCCATACCACTGAAGTGGCCACCACATGTACCATCGTGCGCTTGGGCGATCACCCAAGTGGACTCTTGCTGGTCCAAGCATCGAAGGAGGATCCCTTCATAGCTATGATGGTACAAAATGTCTCCTAACAAGACATGCTTTGCCACTTTCTTCTTGAATGCTCATTTTGCGGCATGCATCAATCCAAGTGGGAGGTTACCTAACTTGAGGTAGTCCCTGATGGGTGAATACCAATCCTGCTGATCAGAAGCCTCGATGGTATGAACAACCAATCCCTCTTGAAGTTCATCCCTAGCGAAAGCTGAGCGGGAAAGAACTTGTAAGAATAGCGTTGTGTTGCTATTAAGGGGAGTAGGGGAGAACAAGGACCCCCAGTTGGCGTGCTTCAGACAATCATGGATTCGAGAGAACCTATCCTGAGGTGGTTCAATCTGGATCATGTGGATTCCTGGCATTAAATCAGAGCTTGCACGCTCCATCATGGATTGCGATAGTGTTTTGACTTGAATGGTTGTCATATCACCAGAAAGGTCTTGCGGGATTAGTGACCCCAAGGAGGCCATAGTGTCCGCAAAATGATTCGATGACCGAGGGAGTGCCTCGATGTCGTACCATTCAAGATTTGCTAAGAATTTGTCCACAAGGGCTTTGTAGGCCTACGGAACTAGGCATTTACATTGGAATACCCCTTTGACTTGGTTGACAATTAACAACGAATCACCAAAAATGTTTAATCGCTTGATGTTCATGGTGATTGTTGTCTGAAGACCTATGAGCAAGGCTTCATATTCTGCATTATTGTTGGTGCATGGGAAGTCTAATTTAAATGATAGAGGCATTGGAGCCCCTTGCGGTGTGAAGAATACAATTCCCGCACCACCACCTTGCTCACATTTAGAACCATCAAAAAATAGGGTTATGTCGGCTTGTGACTCAGGCTCATCAGAATCTGGCGATTCTGAGACATGGAAGACCCCATCATCGGGTAGTTCTATGACTAGAGGCTGATCGTCTTCAAGAGGAGCCTCTGCTAGTTGATCGGCTATGACCTGTCCTTTGATGGATTTTTGTCCAATAAACTCTATGTCAAATTCCGTCAACAACATGATCCATTTCACCGTGCGGCTACTATGATAAGTATGACTCATCATGTATCGCAATGGATTCTCCTTAGACACAACATACGTAGTGTTGCTCAGCATGTAGTGGCATAGCTTTTTGGTAGCAAACACCACTGCCAAGCAGAGTTTCTCAACGTATGCATAGTTAAGTTCATAACCGACCAAGGTGCGGCTAAGATAGTAAGTAGCTTGCTCTTTGTGAAGTTCATTCTTCTGGGCTAGCATGGCTCCCGAGTGCCACCTCGATAGCTGAGATGTATAAGTAGAATGACACTCCTGGTCTAGGTGGTGCCAATACTGGCGACGAAGCCAAGTATTGTTTAATGTCGTCGAAGGCTGACTGGCACTCGTCATCCCAGTGAAATGCTACCCCCTTGTGCAATAATTTGTTCATGGGTCGGCACTTGTCAGATAGCTGCGCTATGAAGCGCTTGATTGACGTGACCTTTCCTTGCAGGCTTCTGAGCTGCTTGATGGTAGTTGGGGGAAGCATTTCAAGGATTGCCTTGACTTTATTGGGGTCCACCTCGATGCCTCGCTTTGAGACTATGAAACCCAAGAGTTTTCTAGATGTGACGCCAAAGACGCACTTCTTGGGATTCAATCTGACTTTATGCTCCATGAGGCGATCGAGGATCTTGCTTAAGTCATCGAGATGATCTGGGCGCAAAAGAGATTTGGCCAACAAATCATCCATGTAATCTTCCAAAGTTTTATGCATGTAATCATGGAAGATGTACGTCATGGCACGTTGGTAGGTGGCGCCAACATTTTTAAGGCCAAAAGGCATGACCTTATAACAAAATGTCCCCCAAGGCATTGTGAACGCCATTTTTAGTTGGTCCTCGAGATTGATACGAATCTGATTGTATCCCGAGAAACCATCCATGAGGGATAGCATTTCATGGCCTACTGTAGCATCTACCAATGCATCGATGCTAGGCAAGGGAAAATCATCCTTAGGACTCACTTTGTTTAGATCTCAAAAATCCATGCATATGCGAATCCTCCCATCAAGATTTTTGATGGGCACCATGTTGGACAACCATGGCGGATAATCCATGTAGATGACAAACTATGCATCCAACAACTTCTGCAATTCATCTTTGACCATCAAGGCCACTGTTGGGTGCATCTTGCATAGTTTTTGCTTAACAGGCTTGACTGTCGGATCAAGCGTTAGATTATGCATGACTAGCTACGGATCTAGCCCCGGCATGTCTCTGTATGACCATGCAAAAACCTCCTTCTTCTCTTTGAGAAGGGCAATGTAGTCGGCTTGCTCTTCGGGGGATAAACTTACCCCCAGCTTGATCACCTATGGATTCATTGGATCTGAGCCGATGTCTACGTCAGTCGTCTCCTCGACCGACATGTGGGATCCGTCTTCCAACTGGTGTGGAGTCGGGATCAAATGGATATCATTTGCTGAGTTTAAATCTACGTTGGGAACCTCGGGTTCCTCTTCAGCATGGAAGATATCCTGAGTTGGCCCTGGGGTAAAATGAAGCATCTCACCAAAATGCCAGTACTCTGATGGGGATGGAGGTGAATTGACATGATCCTAGTCTATGGCATCTATGTCTAGATGCAATGACCATGTTGGATCAGCCGGATTGTGGATGGGGGCGGTTAAGTCAATGGAGATCATGTTGATGAAATGATTTTGATCTCCATTACCATGGGTGTGGTGACTTGAACATCCTAGATGACTCCTGTGCTCTGGATCTGGCTCTGTAGGGATTGGCACGAATGGATCGGCCCTATGTGCTGATAGGAGGATAGGGTCTACCCTCGGCACTGATATCACTCTAGGGTCTCGGGGTGGAAGGTGCTCTTCGTATACCTAGAGTGGCGGATCCAACACTTGGTCCCACCCCACTGGGTCTACGTACCACTCATGCCCTGGCACTATGTTCATCTATTCAAATATGTCATTAATCTCCAAGGGGTATCGATGCTGCATCTACCGCATGTGATTAAGATATGCCATTTTTGTCTCATCTTCGTAATCACTATCGGAGATCCAAAAGCCCTCGTTGGCTCTGACAACTGTTTGAGGCATTACAGGCTCGTCTTGTTCGAGCAAATTAATCTGGCCCCATTGTGGTTGTTCCACTCTCCGTGGGGGGACCTGATTCTCTTGACGCGGCACTGGCTCGATTGGAGCCTCTAGGGGGAACATTGTCAAGAGGCTCTCTTGATAGTCATCCATGGGGATCACTTGAGAGTGATTACTATCTGATTCGAAGGGGTCATATGATGCTGGTTCATACTCTGATTCATCCTCCGAAGATCCCTCTTGACACTGTCTATAACCTCCTTGAAAGTGAGTCCCCGAACTTTCGCCTCTCTCTAGCAAAGGGAAAGGGTTATTGAGGTTAACAAGGGTGGTTGTTGACCATGGGAGGTAATCCCCCAACTTATACGTTGTGTTAGGGTTGGCATAAGGATCTGATGCCAATCCACCCTTGTTGCCTATCCCTAGGCCTTGCATGTCCTCTACCAAGATGTCTAAGGGTAGGGGGTGATTGAACCCTACTCCTGACTTGTCATAAGGCATTTGGTATCTTGGTTGGCAAAGGACACGCACTCCTTGCTCATACCTACCTAACCCATATCCATGCCAATTGCATTGGCCGAGATATCTCAGAGCGAAGTCCGGGTTAGACAGATAGTTGACATCTTCTGCAAAGGGCTCTTCATCTTCGTCCTCTTGCATGCATGGCTCCGTACCATGATCAAGGCCCCCATACACGAAGTTGGTCTGGTTTGGCGGGCAGCCTAAAGGAACAATTGTACCGATGGGGAGGCGAGGTCTCCCCATGTCCTGCATGGACTCTAGTGCGGGCATTGCTACAACATTCTACACCAGATACTCCCCCAGGCCCGTATTGGCCATTTCAACAGTGATTGTTGGCGATTGAGGGGGAGGGAACGAAAGCTCTTCCTGAATCCACTCCATGTTGGGTGAATTAGGAGCTTCCACTTCCATTTGACTAGGCATCTCTTCAGTAGAGATGGTTGATACTGTTGGCAGTGCCTCTTCCAGAGGTTGCACCTCCTCCATGGGTCTCTTCCCTTTGTCCTTCTGTTTGGCCATGATAGGTGGCATCTTTGGTGAAGGACCTGACGCTGAAGATGTACCTGACTGGGGTCTTGGTGGATTTGTCATCGGGGATGCTTGCGGGATCGGACCCTGTCTAGATGGATTTAACTAAAAATCCAAATGCATCGATGGAAGGGTCGATTGCGGCATCAGCTGCACCGCATTGCAATATTTGAAGGGTTCCAGGTCCATCGGGACTACATGTACTTCCCCTTCAAATGTATATTTCAAACACTGATGAGCTATTGAAGGGACACACTTCATGTCCCTGATCCATGGCCACCCCAACAAGATGTTGTAAGCCATCTCACCCTCCAAAATATGGCACAATGTAGGTATCATCTTTTGTCCTACTTGAATAGGTAGGACGATTGTGCCAACTATCGAGCAGATTGCATCGTTGAATGCTCGCAGTGTATATGTGGAGGCCGTGATATGAGATGCCGACAACTTTAGATGTTTCAATGCCATTGTAGTAATGATGTTACTGGACGAGCCAGTGTCTACCAACACCCTCTTATACGGGATCCCATTGACCCACGCGATAACGTGCAGGGGTGGATCCGCCATGTCATCAGCTACCGATTTCACTTCATCCTCTCGAAAGGTGATGACAGGCTCGGTGCATCGTTTTACATGCCCCACAAAGTTGTTGAAGGAATTCGCTTCCTAGGGCTGCAACTCGATGGCTTTCAATATCTCCATTAGAGCCTCCCGATGGGGCGTTGATTGTTGTATAAGCTCATATATGGAGAGCCTAGCCGACGTGGTCCTCAAACTCTGAGTGAGTTTGGTCCGAATCGTGGCCGTGGGTCTAGGCGGAGGAAGTTGCGTAGGGTGTTGTTGAGGTTGTGACGTCGATGGAACCTCTCTTGTGGCTACCTCGGGAGCAACTCCTGGGTATCTCTTGTTCCTCGTCACTATGCTTATCATTCCTACATACCCTTGCATGGGGCAATTCTGTTGCACCTCATTGACTTGAAGGGGTTTTTCCTGCGCCTCATGGGCAGGCAAGGGGTCTTTGAAGACTCCCATCTGCTGGTTGTTTGGCGCTACGGGGTTGTCCACTGCCAACGTCTTGTTGTCAATTAAGTCTTGTATCAAACCCTTGAACTTCCAACATGCATTGAGGTCATGTCCTCTCCGCCTGTGGAACCTACAATACAAGTCCTCCCGGTATCCCTTAGGCTTCGACGCATTGGGATCTATGGTTTGAATTTCTGGAAGGTTGATCAAGTTCGTTGCCAGACAAGCGGTCAAATAGGGAGTCCCTAGACTCCGTATAAGGTGTGTACTATCATCGAGGGCTACTTGATTTTGCTCCTGCTTCTGGTTTTCTCTTTCATAATTATTAGGAGGCACTGCCTGATAGTTAGCCTTTTGAGGCTGTGTTTCTTGTGCAGGCTTAGGGACATTTATAGCAACTTGATTTACCGCAACGGGTTTTTGTTGCGCAGTCCCTATTTTTGTGTTCTTGTTCCATTCTTTCTTCTTAGGTTTGGCAATCTCGCCATCCTGTATCTTGATCTCTTCGATAATTCTGGCTTGCGCCAGAGCTTCTTCTAAGGTGGCATATTGTTGCAGCTGCAATAGCATAGAGATCGATCTCAAACAACTTCTTGAGAACATTTGTGTCAGGTCGGACATAGGAGGGAGGTAGGGTAGCTTGGAAAGCAGAGTCCTCCATCGATTCCCGTAGGCCACCATAGTCTCTTCCTCATACTGCCTGAGGCTGGCCAGGTCACTTAGTGATGCCTTCTTCTTGGTGTTGAAGGTGAAGCATTCGAGGAACGCATCCACTAACTGATCCAAGTTACTGATGCTGTGTTTTGGTAATTACGTGAACCAATCCGAGGCAGGGCCCATGAATGTAGTTATAAAGGTTCTCAGCAACAAAGCATCATTGTCCTGAATGCCAAAGCATTGGCTCAGGAACCTCATCACATGCTCTTGGGCATCCTCCTCACCCTTGAAGATTGCCAACTGAGGCAGCTTAAAGTGTTCAGGGTAAGGGGGTGCAGGCACTGACGGATGCACAGGATGACTGTAGAGTTGGCGTAACATGGGCTTTTGGGGCCCAAAAGCTTTGGTTTCCATAGACTCCAAATACTCTAGAAGCGCTTTATATGCATCGAAAGACTTAATCTCTTCCTCTTTAGTTTGCTCCCATTGTGGGTTGTGGGAGACTTGAGGCCTATGGAGGGGTGGCCGGATAGCAGCCCCTCCACCTTGATAGGGCATTTCAGCCCGCTCCTCTTCTTGTTCATACTCCTCATAGGCTTCTCGAGGAGTTTTTGGGTGAGACCTATGACCATGGGTGGGTCCCCGTGGAGGGAACCCATCATTGTTCTGGGGAGTGGCCTCCCGTTCAGGTCTAGGAGGTCTTGGAGGCAGCACTTGGTAGGGTCATGGGGACCTGTCTCGTACCAAGGGATTGTGCCTCTCATATGGTTCTACCCTTTGGGTGCGAGGGGTTGGAAGCCTCTCAGGCACCGTGTTGTGGAGCAGCTCATCTATTTGGCACTGAATGCGCTCCTTGCTAAGGCGGTATAGATGCTCTAGCTGCTGTTGATCTTGCTCAAGCTACGTAATCTATGCTTGGCGGGCGGCATGTCTGGCGACTGCCAGGTCGATCTGTTCCACCATCTTGAGCCTAGGAGGCCTAGATGCCTCTCCTACACATTTGTCTCGGTCACGGTGATCCGAGATCTCTATAGGTCACTTCCCCTTGTCGAGGTTAGCGACATTCACTCGAGGCTCTGGCCTCAAAAGATGATTTTGGTAAATAGCAGGTGCGGAAGCGCATTGCTCCCATGCTGTATATTGCTCTTGAGGAAGGTAGGGGTCTTCCTCATTTTCCCTTTCATAAGTGTGAAAGGGGCGGGCGGAGTTGGCTCGCCCTGCCAGAGGAGCTTTGTGCTTCGGATTTGTCCTATTGTTTCTGACAATGAGAGGGGGCAATGGAGGGATGACATACTCCTGCGGCCTCACCTCATGGACCCTATGTTCTAGCGCTTCATCACATGGTGGCCACTCGTATCGAGCTTCTAAGGGAGCTTTCCTATTTATGTTGAGTGCCACATGTAAGGACTCCTCCTGAAAGGGTCTATGTTGGATGGGAGTGCCCCTCGAAGGGGTGCCCCTATAGTCCCATTCTGAGATGCCATGATGTGGACTCTCTTGTGGGCCCGACCGCCAAGGCGGAATGGCCAAGTCCTTGGGACTATAGCGGAGGTGACTTGTGCCCCCTTGTACACTCTTCGTAGCTTTCGCCCTTGCTTGGGCTTGGCTACGGGTGTACACCATGGTGGTATCTCTCTACAAGCTATGTAGGTTTTTATCTCTTTTATGATTTTTTTTATTTTTTTGCTACACTAAATAGAAAATATCACACACGCAAAGCGATGATTATCTCGTTTAAATATTGAAAGTGTGTCCTAAACCTGGTTTAGTGTGTTTTGATTTTGTTTTGAAAGCTTTTGTAAAGAACGTTTAAATGCAAAATGATGGCTCTTATGACTCCCATAGATGGTCGCCCCTTCGATATACCATTGCCAGGCCGATATACCAACCTCTCTATATACCCGCCCTTACGTGAGGGAAACTATAGGTACGTGAGAGCAGATGGTACGTGGAACGTAGGCGGTACGGAAGGGGGATCACCCTATTTTTGACACCTACCATAGAAGACTTATCCTCATGCACTGGGAATCACCCCAACTACACTCGGTCAGCTTTCGTCAGGATTTACGTCTAGCAACAGTAGCGATCGGGGTTTATGAATGCAAAATTCAAGCCAAGGTGGTGATGAAATCCACCGTTGGTCTTGATCAAGGGCTGGGGTTTTACGACCAGCTCCTTGGTGTTTATGTTGCGACGTGGTGTGTGGGGTTATTTTTATTTTGCAAAATGGAAACAAGCAAGCAGTAGAGGAAAACTACTTTCCCTAAGCAAGCGAGTAATCCAAAAACAAAAAAATTGAAGACAAAAATTGACAGGGAAAGTTCAGAATCCTTACCTCTTCTCTGCCCAAATCTGTCGGTTCTGAGTTTCTACCCAAAAACCGCATAGACAAAAATTCATCCTGGGGGAATGAATTATAGGACTGTATTCATCATAGGGTGGGGCGAATTCCCATTCGTCCTAGGGTAAGACGAATTACAACTCTGTATCCGCCCCCTGATGGAACGAACAACAGTCAACGTATGAAACTCGGCACCTGCAAGCAAAAACAACCAAGTTTCGATCAGATCCCTGATCTTAAAAAATAGAGGACTAGGTCCCACCATGATCACCACTAAAAGCACGAGGATACGGAAGCAAAAAGGAAAGCAAATAAGCGATGCGAATCGAACTTAGAATGAACGCTAAATCCTACAAATTAAAAGTGCTTGAAAAGAGGGAAAGCATGAACGAATCAAAAACTTTGAACAAAAGCCAATAAAGAAGACAACCCTTTTTATTGATATTGTTTCAAGATTCGGTTACAATGCACTTCCTCCCTTTCCAAGGGCTAGGAGCGTTAAACATGCGTTCTAGTCACATCCATGTGTGTCGTTCCTTCTTCCGCGTGCCCACATGTAAAAATGGGCGGACCAAACATCACCGCCACTCACGTGGATGAGTCTTGGCTCCTTGCTGCTCCTCTGAGGTCTAGATCCTACATTCAAAGAAACAAGGAGCGGTCAATAGCACCTGCGGATGAAATAAAGCATGCAATCCCCAAGCCTACGATAAGTGAATGAGAAAACTAAATTAAACTATGACTAAAATGAATCCAAATGCTCTAAAAATTTGATAGGGACATCAAGACATCACTAGGAGGGCACTACAAAAGGAACAGTCAGAAAATTCCTCACCGATTTGAATTCGCTCTGGGGCGGGACGAATTCACCTGCAACAAAATGCTGAAATGGTACTGTCCCAAATGTCCTACCTAGAAAGCTCCAAAAGACCTGCAAACTTGGGGTTAGCTAATTGGGGGCATTTTGGGAAGACCCAGATGGTCAGATTTTCCCAATTTGGCCTCCGTCAATGGGAATTTGATGATGCTACCTGCAAGTTAGTGAAGGCGAACGAAGATAGAAACATGATCAAAATTGCTCAAAACAAGATGAAATTTAAATGACAACCTATCTAAGCATCATAGAATGGAATGCAAAAATGAAAGAAAGCAAATCTACCATAGATTTCCAATCGCTCCGAAGAGGGGCGATTAGGACTATAGCAGTGCAGGAGGGGGCGCCCATGGGGCAGGCCGCCCACCGTTTAGGGCCTGATTTCGGTACCAATCCACTTGGGATGGGTCCAAAACCTCTTGTGGGGTATTGTCAGAAAATTGGGTGGGATATTGTGGCCAAATGTCGGGTTTGGTTCCGGATTTGTGCTTCCAATAACCACCCTATGACCTCTTCTCCAAAAGAGATCAAGGATGTGAAAGGCACAACTCAAAGGGGAATAGGTGTGAAAATAAAATGACAGCACTTCGTTGCTCCAAAATGCTCCTTCTCTCCTTTTTTTGGGGGTGAGGAAACTCACCAATTTATAGACCTGGAGGTCTCTTGAATTGGGCATGCAGAGGCGCCACTTGGCAATCATGCCTTCCCAGGGGGGAGGAGATTCCTCCCTGAATAGGGACTTCATGACTGCCCTTGTAACATCCTCTAACGCTCGAAAATGCTCACCCACACTCCCATGCGATGAAGGAAGCGTTAAGTGGTGGATCTGAGCTGCCATTTGTCAAGATTTGACTTTTTGCCCGTCAAACCTGCAATTCGCCCCACCCTGGAGCGAATTTGGAATTCATCCCGGGGTGGGGCGAATCCCAGTTTGAATTCATCCCTGGGTGGGACGGATATTGAGCAAAGTGCCTGAAGGTGCCAAATTGATTTTTGACCTTCCAAAACTGCTGTCAGAGTGGTTAGGACCACTGTTTAACCTCTAGGGGGCTGCCCTTGGGGTTGTGTGTGTCAATGCGATCAGTGTTTGCAGTCACATAATCGGATTGGTGCTATTTTGGTGTCTACAATATGCTTTGGTGTTAAAGAAATAGGAAAATACCATTTCTATTTGGTGATGTGATGAAGATAAATGTTTGAAGTTGAATATTGTTTACCTATTGTGAAGTAACGGTGAATATCTAGTTAATAATTAAATCATTTCATGTTCATATCATGAGTTGGATATGATAGCTTGGAGAAAATAGCACATTTGAATTTTTTGGGATAATGTTGAATCTAGAAAGATGGTATTTGTTTGTGTAGATTTCTATATTTTTAAGGTAATTAAATGTGTGGTTTCAGGTATGGTATTTGTTTGTGTAGATTCCTATGTTGTTGAGGTAATTAAATGTGTGGCTTTATGCAAATTCAGGTATGGTTGCAAGTGAACAAATATATGATTGTATTTTCTTGTATGTTATATACCATGAATTACAATGCAAATTTGATTATGATTAAAACCTACACATAGAAATTAGAAAAATAGGTATATTTGATTATTATGAGTTGTATATGATCCCATTGTAAAATAAAAAGCTTTGGAAGTTAGAGAAGCATCATAGTCGACAAGATATGAGAACAACCTTAGAGGAAAATGAATTGATTGCTTCATAAAACATTTCAAAGTATTTTGACAGAGTATGAGACATGTTTTATTATGTGCTTGGTGTATATTCTTGAATCGAGATTTATATCTATAGTATGAAGGTCAACATAGTTGATTTTATATATGACAATTTGTAAACTTGACCTGCATTATGTTGCAATTATACATCGACCCCTTTCTCAAAATATTTTATGTAAAAAAAAAATTCTAGTGAAAGATGTTATATTTTTTAATACCCATAATTGAAGAGTTCTAATTAACAATGGTGAATCTCTTCCTGAACTTGATAGAGAGGTTGATAAGTTCTTGTATAACTATGTTTGTCAAATTTATTTGAATAGCAAAATAATATGATGTTTTGGGTAAATGTTTTTGAGTTATTATGCATTATATAATGAGTTAGAGTAGAGCATTTCTGCACCACCGTTCTCTAAATGGCATGTGAATTATTTTAGAAATAAGCTTTAGGTATGAGTGTAATTGGATTAAACATTATACCCAATAAACTTATACTTCCTTCCATGGTAAACAAAAATATCATCCCATGGTATTCTATTTTCATTAGAAGAATTATTAATCAAATTATGTTTTGAATTCAAACTTAGACTACGAGTTTCAAAGATAAGTGATGCATATGCTAAGTGTGTTTTGATAAGAAAAGCAGGTTACATTACAAAAAATATAGATGGATTATTAGAGTAGACTACCAAATAGAATTGCAAATGTAACAATAGATTTTATTATGTTTTTTTTATATTGATTTTAAAATATGTAATGGTGAAAATTATTCTTTTGTGAAGTCCAGTTAATAGCAAAAATATTTATGAATAAATGCACCTGAGATCTTTTTTTTTTTGAATTTATTAAAACCATTAGGAAACCAAGGTGTTTGGATCAATAGAAAAGCCCATGAAAAACTTAAAAAAAAAAACTTTTGTACATATGTTGATTGGCTTGGTTCTTTATCAAGAATGGATTTATATAGTGATAGCAATATTTTATGTTAGGAAAATGTTATATATAAAGTAGAAAATAAAAGTGAAGGTGAAATATTATAGTTATTTATAATTGTTAATATTAATATATATATATATATATATATATATATATATATATATATATATATGTTAATACTAATTTAAAATAGAATACTTAGGGGTTGCCTAGCTATGTACATAATTATTAAAGTGTAAGCTCACATGAGATCTACATTGGCTTACCTTTAATTGAGTCATAACCATTTTTTAGATTGGTAATCAACCTTACACTCTTTTATATGGCATTATACTTTTATAGAAATAAGATACTATTGTTTAAAAATTATAGGAAAAGTAAAACCTTAGACTTAATGCTACTTTAGAAAAAAATTATGATATTTAGCAATGACCTATAAGTTTTTTTCTTATCCATCAAGAAGGATGAATGATATTTAATTCCAAATAAAATAAATGACGTGAAATACCCAATGTTGTTGGAATGTGGGAAAGTATTCAACATGACTAAAGAACAATCATTTTTTAGTAGAATAGGTTGGAATAAGTGACCTTGTCATAACTAGTAGCGAGGGGTAGTATGGGATACCTCCTCTAGAACTAGTAGCGAGGGGTGGTATGGGATACCTCCTCTAGGTCACTTCTTGGGAGAACTATGATAAGTCCTTGTATCATTTTGACTAGAAGAGGACTAGTATGACTATGGAAGATAGTTCTACCATGATGTTTGGTATGGGATAAATAGTCATGAGTCATAAATGAACAAATAAGACTATGTCTAGTATCAGAGTAATGGCATGGCTCTAGTTGACTCCAATTTAGAGGATAATCAGCTAGATACTAGGTATAAGTATGGTAACCCCTTGCATATTAAATCTAGAACAAGTTGATCGAGTCATACCAAGGCTCATCGTGCTATAGGATGGGGAGAGTATGCATTCACTCTCTAGATATTATGGGCCCTTAAGTATGACCTCAATCATGGATCAACACTCATACCAAAATAAGAGGATTCCAAATGAGAAAGTTGGATCCACAAAATGACACTCTTTATAGGATTTGGTCGATCTCGTATGACTATATGCAATAGCTTGAGTTCCCAAACATGGTTGGTATACCTTGTACTAAATGAATTTTACATTATTGAATCAATTGGTGAACTTTAATTATCATGAACTTGAAACCTATTTTCAAGGTTGAACAATAAACTCAAAAAAAAAAAAAAATACCTTGAAATTTGCTTGGATTATCTTAAGTGATTCAGCCAAGTGAATAGAATTGGGTTGTTACAATTATAGTAATGTAAAATTGACTTCTTGGACTACCTATATTTTTAACATCTAGTGTCAAGTAAACCTTAAAATTTGTTGACTTTGATACCTATAGCGACCATAATATTTTAAGCATCAAATAATCTTACACAAGTATTTTTCTATGTTAAACCATTCCTAGATAATAAAAAAGAAAGGGTTACTAAAACACACATGCTTAACTCATGAGTTTCATAATGGTATGTTCCAAAGTATCTATGAATAATATCAACACATGGATACACCATCAATCAAGGGTGCTTATTATAAGTCTTCGGTTAAGAATTAAACAACCAACCACCAATTGTAGCACCTTTTTCCTATTCTATACAATAATATGAGACATGGTTTATTCCAAAGCTTAGATCATCATCCAAGTCATAAATTCCATAGAAGTTATCTATTAGACTATTATTTGACTAAAGTTTTGACAATTTATGATAAACAAAGGAGGTATTCATGCACCCTTTACCAAAAACAAAAAAAAATATCGATTTGTGACAATACAGTCCTATTTCGTTAGACTGAACGCTTGTCCATTTCCTGGTGCTTTCAACGGCGTAAAAGGTTTAAAATGATTGTGGCATGGTGGTTATAGGGGCGGACTGCACGAAGATCTGTGTGGCGGCTTCTAGGGCGGACAACACAAAATACTGTGGCGGCCATAAAAGTTGGACAACTTGCCCGGATTCGTGGTGGCTACCAATTCCACCATGTAAATTCAAAAAAAAAAACAATATAGTCCTATTTCACATCGAGTTTATTTGATATTGATATTTCATTATTTAATAGAATCATCTAAAATTGCCATGGTCCTAATCCACTATAAACCTTACTCAAAGAATCTAGATATAATTCAATTTTTAATATATATAGATCTATATTGGTGGGAGATTCCAAATTCAAATTAAAAAATGGATCACTCACACCCAATTTATTATCAGGATATTTAACTCTATGATTCACTATACTACCACCCACATGGAAGTTATGGTAGCTTCTACAAAGATCTAGCCTAAAGAAAAGAAATGAATGATAAATTTATAGACAACACTTAACCAAAAAAATACTATCTAAATCCATAGGCATTATTGCTATAATAAAATAAAGAATAAGACCTAGACTTGAGAAGGTATTATTCTATAACTAAACATAAAATTCAATTACATTACAAGCTTTTATAAAAAACTTATCAACAACCCAATTTATTTGTAGTAAGAAAAACTTAAGTAAAATCAATAGCCTTAGGAATGCTGCCTCAAAATCAAGTTCCATGACCTACATTGGAGACATCATACAAGGCCTTGGACTGCCATTCATAGTTGGGAACTCTAATACTATAAAGAACACTCATTGTATTCCATAGTTGTTGAATTTTTCCCATACCATGAGATATTCCATAAGATTCACAATAGGCAGTGAGGTGGTGTAAAATGGATACTAGCTCTTATCCTTGCTTGGATCACATGGAAACAAAGAGGTTGAGTAGACTATTAAAAACATATTCAAAACCAACCCAATAAAAAAGATCATAATCACCAAAATCACCATAAAATGAAGAAATATAAATAGAAATAACAAATCCTACAAGGCTATTTTTTGTTGATGCAATGATCATTTTGGTAATATTTACAAAAATTAATCCAATGTCTTACTAATAATATGTATATCATTGTTTTACTTATGAATATAAATGGATAATAAGATCAAAGGATCAATATTTATTCAATGGTGATCAAAGGGCCAAATTTATCCAATGGTTATCTCACAGTATACCTGAGATAAATGTTCAAATTACATTGAAGAACCTCTTTAAAAGTAATTAATATGAGCTAAATACCACTCACAATAATCTTTCCATGTTGTTAAGGCCCTTTAAGTATCATTTTATCTATCAAATAAAACAAACACCCTCTTTTGAATTACCATGTGATTGGTTTCTAATAATAAACAAAAAAATATATATAATAAACATAATAGTGTATAACTATGTATGTCTATAACTACTATATGTAATACTAATATTGAAAAAACAGCATTTCTTAAAAAATAAAAAAATAAAATCTTAATTAATTTTTTTCAACTATCTCACCTTATAGAGATACAATGTTTTTAATATATAATCTTAGTTCATAAGATCATATTTATCCATTAAAAAAAAATTAAAAAAAAAAATTATGTTTCATTCAAAAATATATATATTTATATGCAACAAACACCACAAATTTATCAAACAACAACTTTTTACTTGAATCATTATAATAGTACCCTTATTTCATCTATGGTCTAATTGACCAAAACTTAATTTTCTATTATTTGACTTCTTATCATTCATATTTTCTAATTTAGAAAATATAATAAAATTTTAAAGATTGAACAAGTCTTGAATATAAATATTATTAATTTTGATGTTATAAAGGAAAACTAACACCTTCAATAACTAAAAACAATATTATTTAAAATATACAACATAAAATCTCCCACAAGCTAGGTGGATTGGTAAGATGTTGGGTACTTACCAAGAGGAGACCTAGGTTCAAGGTAAAGGTAGTAGTCTAGCCTAAGTCTGTTGAATGTGTGCCAGCTTGATGATGGTAGTACTAGTAACAACCCCAAGCCAGGTCTCCCTCACTCTAGATCATGTTTACCAAGGTGAGATAAGGATTATAGTGATATCACCATAATTTGATGCTGCTATCCAAAGAAATAAGACTTGACCATGTAATCAGTTATTCAAAAAAGAAAGATAATTATCTATTCTTTTATCTATCAATAAATATATATATATATATATATACCAATATAATTACGAAAACATGGTAGCCATTCTCTTGGTCAGAGCATCACTGATATGTTATGAAGCGTTGTGTCCATACATAAGAACACTACTTGATATATTAATTAGATACTCACCTCTCTAAATTCATTCCACAACCTTTATAAAAATCATTCATATATTTTGAGAGCCTTCTTCCACTTACGAAAAAAATATATATATTTTCACTGATACAAGAACTCTTAAACAATAAGAACCCATCAAAACCATCCAGCTCTCCTCTAACCCACGTTGCCTACATAAAGTAATCCCCACCGGACTATATATATATTTCTGTTCAACCAAACACACTAAATTTGGTTTTGCTTTTTCTAAAGTTGCTGAAAATGGAGAAGAGAGACACAGAAACTGCATTGTCTAAGATGGAGAAGAGGGACACAGAAACTTCATTGTCTAAATTGCCACAACATATGATCGAAGAAATATTAGCTTTGCTTCCAATGGAAGCAATAATCCGCTTCTTTGAAATTTCAAGAGAGTGGAGAGCTCTCTTGGCTTCTTCCCAATTCATATATATGTGGAACCACATTCCAAACAGGATTCCATTGTTATTATTGTGCTTTTCTAGGAAAGAGGAAGAGTGTTATGCAGCTTATTGCTTCTCGGACTGCAGATGGAGGATCAAAACCTTACAAGAATTTCCATTCGGTGAATCTGCTTCCTTTTGCACAGGATCTTCATCTGGACAACTTCTAGTGCAAACCAGACGTGCGACCCCAACAGATTTCCAAGAAAGATTTTTTCTTTACAACCCCCTTAACAAGACATTTTCTGAAGTTGCTGAAAACCCTGACCCTGCCTACGAGGCATGCATTGTGAGCGGGGACTACGGAGATACATGCAAAGTGGTGATAAAGTCACTCGAGGAAGAAGCGATACAAATCTACGAGACTTCATCCAATTCAGTGACCAATGTGCTCAACCTGCCCATGAATATGGTATTAGATTCAGACATTATTCTTCGGAATGGATTGTTTTTTTGTTTAACAAGTCCCCCAACCAATAGTATTATGGTTTTCAGTTATCAAAACACAGAGGAATACACCCCAGATGTAGTTATCGTGCAGTTGCCTCAGATGCATCAAGGTCCATCTACACACCTCACAAAGTTCTTTCAATGTGGGTCTTCCATGATATTTGCTCGCTTAGGTTTCAGCAGGCGTGGGGTTGGGGATGCAGTTTTCTGGGTGCTTAACTTTGAATCTAAAGATAATTACAATTGGAAGGAAATCACAAAATTTCCTCCACATATTTCAGAAATGTTTGAGGAGTATTTGGTGAATGATGTGCTCGGAGTAGGTGAGTTTATTTGTATTGTAATGCAGGCTCGGGAAGAGGTGATAGTGGCAACCTACAATATAAGACAGGGTTCTTGGCTACTTCTTCCTCCACTTCCTTATTTGGATTTTGGCTGCCGCCAAGAATACTATTACCATACTGTGGCCTTCCAACCGAGGCCTGATATTCAATTGGAGTAGAGGAATTTGATGTTCAAAAAGAGAATTATTTAATTGAATGAGACCTTTGTTATTGTTTTTTATTTAATATTATTTGAAACGATATTGAAGAAAATAATGTATTACATTGTATAATTATGTCAATCCATTTTTATTATAAATATAATGATTCACTGTGTTTTATTTGAAAAATATATCCATTTAAAAATTTATAGGATGGATTAAGCATTCTGTTTATTAGTTAGGAAGCAGCATCAAATGACATTTTAAATTATATCCATTTAAAAATTTATAGGATGGTTATTGAGTTAAGGTGAGTTTTATATGGTATATTATTGATTTTTATTAAAGAGATTTAAGTTAAAGTCATTTATATTATGCTATTTTAAATTTTACATTTAACATATATATAGTCTAAGTTAAAAGTAATTAGACATGGTAAAAAGGTTTGTGACTACATGATTTTATTAGATACTCGGTTGAGCTGGATTTAGAGGCAATTCCTAAGAATTTGGAGGGTTTAAACCTTCCTAAAGCTAAATTAAAGGCTTATTAATTAGGTGTTGTTAGGCAAAAAGACTTAGTGGTTTGGGACACTAAGAATGGTGAATTCAGTTTGAAGACAACCTATGATCTTTTGGATCCTATTGTAGATAATAGTTTTCCTTGGAATAGAATTTGGGGTAAGAAAGCTATTCCTAAATTGGATATTTTTCTTTGGAAAGTAGTTCAGAAAAAGATTCTAACAATGGATAATCTTAATAAGAGAAGTTTTCAGTTATCTAATAGATGCAATTAATGTGAAAAGGTAGAAGAACCATTGGAACACATCTTTTTGAAATATTCCTATGCTCTAAATATTTTTTAGCCTCCTCATAAATAGAATGGGCATCTCTTAGGTGATACCTTCTAATATGGTTTTGTGATTACAACAGTGAGAGAATCCCTTTTATCCTCCTCATATTAATGTAATTTAGAACTTGTGTAGAGAGTATGGTTAGAGAGGAACACGAGAATTTTTAGAGGGGAAGAAAGGTGAACGGTGAGAATTTTGGAAGTATCACCTATTTTTTAGAGGAGAATGCTATATCTATCAAGTACCCTATCAAGCAAGAGAATACTAAAGATACTATGATTTTCAAGTTATATAATTTGGAATCCATTAGTGGTGGAGAGACAAATACTCAAGCTAGAATTGATGTAAAATGACAAGCACCACGATATGAATGGTTGAAGTTAAATTTTTATGGGGCCTCCAATGGTAACCCAAGTAAGGCAAGAGCATGAGCTATTTTTATGGACAAGCTAGGTAGATCAATGGGGGCAACCTATATGTCTTTGGGAATTAATACTAACCATAAAGTTGAAGTTAATACTTTACATCTTGGTTCAGAGCTATCTAGGGATCTAGGTGCTAAAAAACTATCATTGAAGGAGACTCTTTGAATATTATCAATCTTTTGAAACATGAGGGAGAATCTAATTATTAAATTGATTACATTGTGCATGATAATAAAAATATTGTAAAGAATTTTGAAGAAATTAATTTTGTTCATTTCTTTAGAGAATGTAATGAACCAATATACTAGCTAACAAATGTTGGTGTCATTAGATAAGAGGATAGGATATGGGTCCCCCAAGGGTGGTCCATCAAGACTTGGAAAATATTAAGAGAGAGGATTGCATCTAATCGGGATCTAGGATGGATATTGTATGTCTTGCATCCAAGGGATTTTTGGTTACTTGTACTTGGTAATTGTGTAGTTGATGAGATGATTTTGTGATGTAAAAGGGTTTGGGCCATTTCAAAATCTTGTTTTTACCTTAATCAAAAAATATATCTGTAAATTTTTTTATTTTTTATATTAAAATTGTCAACAAGTACACTCTCAAATAGTAGAGTTAGATATATAGTTCATTGGGTAAATATTATTAGAGTTAGAAAGCTACAATGTCAAATAAAATTTGAAAATCCATACAAAGGATCAAAAATACCTCAATGAAAATGAAGTAAGAATTAAAATAGGTACAAATTCCCCATGATTTTTTGGAGGTATGAATAAATAATAAAGGAACGAGATCTCTTGCCTATCTCATGTATTGAAAATTCTTGTGGAACTTTAAGAATTAATTTTCCTTGAATTTTGAAAGAGGAATTGAAGGTTACAAATGAAGTTTTTGCATGACCAACCAATGTCACTCCATGCCCACTCTAGTACCATGTTGGATTTCACACCATTTTTTTGGTATGGAGCAAAATTAATCCATTCACTTATATATTATATAGAAAGCATAAAATTGGATGAAGAAAAATGAAAGAATATAGACACACAAATGATACATTTCCATGAGCACTACACAATCACTGTGTTATCCATAGGTAAATATTACTATACTCTAATGTAATGGATGGAGTGTATGGGGATGTTTATACTAATATTAAAACCCCAAAATAAATAATCAATATATAGGTAAATATCACTATACTCTAATGTACTCTTGTAGCACCCTAAAATTGACGCAGTTAAACCTTAGTAAAAGATAAAAATTTGAATTTTAAACCTCGAAACCGCTCGTTACCCGCTCCCTTGTTTTATGTGCTATTTTTAGGATTTGTTTTAACCATTGGACGATATTGTCGCCGATCAGATGAAATCATCCCAGATCTGATGAATTCATCTGGAACAAAATGTCCAAATGATTTTGTCCCAAAAATGATTTTCATAATTAGCTTCTGTTTCAACAGCTTCTCTAACTTGGGCAGAAAGCATGTCTGTGCAGTTAGAGTCTCCCCCATTGGAGATCTCCCAAATTGGGATGATCTCCAACCTCCTAACCTCTCCCTAATCCTATATAAACTAGGATTTTCTCATTTTATCCCCTTGGCTGACTGATTTCTCTGCAACTTTAACTTTTCATGCATTAGAACACCTTTGTACCATCATTTGCATTGTGTATTTAAATTTTTCTTGCAAGAATTTTATTGTTTTTCAGCCGGAGCAAGCTTGGATCATCGTTGGTGATTCTAGATGATTTCGAACGATCCTGTGGCAGATCGGCGATGATATCGTATGATTGGAGGTGATCTCGACTGCATTCCATAGTGGGGGCAATCAGAGCTTGGATTTTGTATTTATTTATCTTCTCTCTTCATTTTCTTATGCATTAACTTAGTTTATTTTATTCCTGCATTCTGGAGTTCACCTCATTTAGCATAGATGCATGATAAAGTTAAACTAAATTATTAAATTAATGCATTTCCTTTAATTGTTATCTGGATTTATCATTTAGTCAAGTTTACTGTTATTTCTACCATTTCCCCTTTGCTTTTGTAGTTGTATTTTTGGTTTTTGGTATCTATTTCTGTGATTGCAGGTTTCTGACGAATTCATCTGACAAATTCATCAGACCACGATCTCGTCTGATATCAGACGATCGACTGTGATCTGAGATGATTATGTGTAATTACAGATAATTATGTAAGATTTGAGATGATCTGGACTTCTACAAACCTTAGAATCTTCATCAGACATTCAAAACTAGGTACATTTTGTCTTATGTAGCACACTTTATGTGTTTAGCACTTATTCATGTTTTCTGTATCCATATAAATCAACATTGGCATATAGAATAGCTTAGATTCATCTTGTCCAAACCTAGGGTATGAATGATTAAAGTACAAAATGAACACATCAAACTCATTCTCAACCTAGGCGTGGAAATTGCCACTCAAAAGTTTCTTGGTGAACCCACCATCCATCAAAAATTCACCCTTATACCCCCTCCCCGAGAGGCGCAACCTTCAAAGGGCCTCTCAGTCCGAGGTATTGTCCCATCCTTCTTGCATCCCCCTTTCGGGTGCAGATCCTATAGCCTGAAGGTAAGGATGCAAAAAATTTGGAGTGATACATTTTGGTGAACCCGACGTGAAAACTAAAACCTTTTGAAAACAATCCAAAAAAATAAAAAAAATAAATGCATTTAGAATCATCAAACAAACAATTAAAGTTGCATATCATATTTAGATGGTATATTATAATAAAATATGAGTTGTCACCATTAATGTTGAAAATCAATTAGCAACCATAGAGATTACTTCTGTGCTTAGATTACCTCAAACAAATAGGGTTCAACCTTTGTGGGACGAACTTGATAGGAGATTGGGTATCATTGAATCCAGATCTACCAAACTTAGGCAAATTAAGAGGTTTGTCCTAGATATAATCCTGGATCTTGATCAAGTAACCTTATATCATGAACTTCAGAGAGCTTGTCATAGGTGGTTAGTCGATAAAAGAGCACTTGTGTCTTCAGAATTGTGCACCTTTGAGGAATACCTTGACAACACAGTTGTAGTACATAAATTTATATCTCATATAGAAGATCAAGAGGTCGTTCTTACAGATATCAAAATATGGAATAGAGTTCCTAGAGTTGTGTTATATCGATAATATTGCCATGAACTTTATTTATACAGGTCAGAGTCTGAGACAAATAATATCACCATAGCACATTTTGTTAAATTCTTGAAAAACCATTTCCAAGTTGAAGAGGAGCATTTCATGACTCCTTATGAACTTGATCCTATTAATGATATCCATAAACTCTTTATAGAAAACTAAGCCATTCTTTTATTATTATTATTATTTCTTGCATTTAGTATGATGTTTGTTGTCTTTATAATAGTATCATAAAACAAAAACAAAACAAAAATATAACAAAAATTACAACATTTTCTTTTAATTATTATAGTAGGTATATAATTAAAATATATACCTCCCAAACTTGTCGTGGATATATATATATATATATATATATATATATATATATATATATATATATATATATATATATATATATATATATATATATATACTAAAATCTAAGTTTAAGCATAATGACTAGACTTAGGAATGGAAAAGCAGACTGAAGTAGAAGAATATTGGTTAGGAAAACCAGTAAATAAACTAGATGTCCTTCTTGAAGACCCAATTCAGGAAGAAGGAACCCTAGACCAACAAGAAGAAGAGTTTGCTGAAGGAAATGAACAAAGAGAAACTATTACAGGAAGGATCCTCATCCCCTAAAATATCTCCGGAAGGAGGTCATTACTTTCGAGAACATGGAACATTTTTGGAAGTTCCTCAATACTAATATTGATGCTCTTAATAGAGCGAGTCCATATGGACAAGGATCAAATTAGTGATACTCAAGCAACCCTAGAAGAAATATATCACACATGCACTAATCCCTTGTCCTTCGTTGATCAAGAAAGTGATCAAGCTAGACCATCCAATTTGGATATGGCCGCTATAATCTAGAACATGCAACAAAAACAGGTTACCCAACCATCTAGAGTGCCTGTTACCAAACCTAGAGTTACTCCCACACAAAAGAAACTTTCATTCACTGCTCTGTTTCGTCAAGCTATTGATCAACATATCTCAAATCAACAAAAGCCAAAAAAAAAACCACTATTTGTGACAATACAGTCCTATGAATAATATCAACACATGGATACACCATCAATCAAGGGTGCTTATTATAAGTATTCGGTTAAGAATTAAACAACCAACCTCCAATTGTAGCACCTTTTTCCTATTCTATACAATAATATGAGACATGGTTTATTCCAAAGCTGATATCATCATCCAAGTCATAAATTCCATAGAAGTTATCTATTAGACTATTATTTGACTAAAGTTTTCACAATTTATGATAAACAAAGGGGGTATTCATGCACCCTTTACCAAATATATATATATATATATATATATATATATATATATATATATATATATATATATATATATATATATATATATATATATATATATATATATATATATATATATTTGTGACAATACGGTCCTATTTCACATAGAGTTTATTTGATATTGATATTTCATTATTTAATAGAATCATCTAAAATTGCCATGGTCCTAATCCACTATAAACCTTACTCAAGGAATCTAGATATAATTCAATTTTTAATATATATAGATCTAGATTGGTGGGAGATTCCAAATTCAAATTAAAAAATGGATTAGTCACACTCAATTTATTATCAATATATTTAACTCTATGATTCACTATACTACCACCCACATGGCAGTTATGGTAGCTTCTACAAAGATCTAGCCTAAAGAAAATAAATGAATGATAAATTTATTGACAACACTTAACCAAAAAAATACTATCTAAATCCATAGGCATTATTGCTATGATAAAATAAAGAATAAGACCTAGATTTCAGAAGGTATTATTCTATAACTAAACATAAAATTTAATTACATCACAAGCTTTTATACAAAACTTATCAACAACCCAATTTATTTGTAGTAAGAAAAACTTAAGTAAAATCAATAGCCTTAGGAATGCTACCTCAAAATCAAGTTCCATGACCTGTATTGGAGACATCATACAAGGCCTTGGACTACCATTCATAGTTGGGAACTCTAATACTATAAATAACACTCATTGTATTCCATAGTTGTTGAATTTCTCCCATACCATGAGATATTCCATAAGATTCACACTAGGCAGTGAGATGGTGTAAAATGGATACTAGCTCTTATCCTTGCTTGGATCACATGGAAACAAAGAGGTTGAGTAGACTATTAAAAACATATTCAAAACCAACCCAATAAAAAAGATCATAATCACCATAAAATGAAGAAATATAAATAGAAATAACAAATCCTACAAGATTATTTTTTGTTGATGCAATGATCATTTTGGTAATATTTACAAAAATTAATCCAATGTCTTACTAACAATATGTGTATCATTGTTTTACTTATGAATATAAATGGATAATAAGATCAAAGGATCAATATTTATTCAATGGTGATGAAAGGGCCAAATTTATCCAATGGTTATCTCACAGTATACCTGAGATAAATGTTCAAAATACATTGAAGAACCCCTTTAAAAGTAATTAATATGAGATAAATACCACTCACAATAATGTTTCCATGTTGTTAAGGCCTTTTAAGTATCATTTTATCTTTCAAATAAAACAAACATCCTCTTTTGAATTACCATGTGATTGGTTTCTAATAATAAACAAATATATATATATATATATATATATAATTAACATAATAGTGTATAACTATGTATGTCTATAACTACTATATGTAATACTAATATTGAAAAAACAACATTTCTTAAAAAATAAAAAAATAAAATCTTAATTAAAAATTTTCAACTAGGTCACCTTATAGAGATACAATTTTTTTAATATATAATCTTAGTTCATAAGATCATATTTATCCATTAAAATTAATTTTTTTTTTTTAAATTATGTTTCATTCAAAAATATATATATTTATATGCAACAAACACCGCAAATTTATCAAACTGCAACTTTTTACTTGAATCATCATAATAGTACTCTTATTTCATCTATGGTCTAATTGACCAAAACATAATTTTCTATTATTTGACTTCTTATCATTCATATTTTCTAATTTAGAAAATATAATAAACTTTTAAAGATTGCACAAGTCTTGAATATAAATATTATTAATTTTGATGTTATAAAGGAAAACTAACACCTTAAATAACTAAAAACAATATTATTTAAAATATACAACATAAAATCTCCCACAAGCTAGGTGGATTGGTAAGATGTTGGGTACTTACCAAGAGGAGACCTAGGTTCAAGGTAAAGGTAGTAGTCTAGCCTAAGTCTGTTGAATGTGTGCCAGCTTGATGATGGTAGTACTAGTAACAACCCCAAGCCAGGTCTCCCTCACTCTAGATCATGTTTACCAAGGTGAGATAAGGATTATAGTGATATCACCATAATTTGATGCTGCTATCCAAAGAAATAAGACTTGACCATGTAATCAATTATTCAAAAAAGAAAGATAATTATCTATTCCTTTATCTATCAAAAAAATATATATATATATATATATATATATATATATATATATATAAACATATAATAATATATATATATACCAATATAATTACGAAAACATGGTAGCCATTCTCTTGGTCAGAGCATCATTAATATGTTATGAAGCGTTGTGTCCATACATAAGAACACCTACTTGATATATTAATTTGATACTCACCTCTCTAAATTCATTCCACAACCTTTATAAAAATCATTCATATCAATTCAAAAATATATTTGAGAGCCTCTTCCACTTACCACAGAAAAATATATATTTTCACTGATACAAGAACTCTTAAACAATAAGAACCCATCAAAACCATCCAGCTCTCCTCTAACCCACGTTGCCTACATAAAGTAATCCCCACCGGACTATATATATATTTCTGTTCAACCAAACACACTAGAATTTGGTTTTGCTTTTTCTAAAGTTGCTGAAAATGGAGAAGAGAGACACAGAAACTGCATTGTCTAAGATGGAGAAGAGGGACACAGAAACTTCATTGTCTAAATTGCCACAACATATGATCGAAGAAATATTAGCTTTGCTTCCGATGGAAGCAATAATCCGCTTCTTTGAAATTTCAAGAGAGTGGAGAGCTCTCTTGGCTTCTTCCCAATTCATATATATGTGGAACCACATTCCAAACAGGATTCCATGGTTATTATTGTGCTTTTCTAGGAAAGAGGAAGAGTGTTATGCAGCTTATTGCTTGTCGGACTGCAGATGGAGGATCAAAACCTTACAAGAATTTCCATTCGGTGAATCTGCTTCCTTTTGCACAGGATCTTCATCTGGACAACTTCTAGTGCAAACCAGACGTGCGACCCCAACAGATTTCCAAGAAAGATTTTTTCTTTACAACCCCCTTAACAAGACATTTTCTGAAGTTGCTGAAAACCCTGACCCTGCCTACGAGGCATGCATTGTGAGCGGGGACTACGGAGATACATGCAAAGTGGTGATAAAGTCACTCGAGGAAGAAGCGATACAAATCTACGAGACTTCATCCAATTCAGTGACCAATGTGCTCAACCTGCCCATGAATATGGTATTAGATTCAGACATTATTCTTCGGAATGGATTGTTTTTTTGTTTAACAAGTCCCCCAACCAATAGTATTATGGTTTTCAGTTATCAAAACACAGAGGAATACACCCCAGATGTAGTTATCGTGCAGTTGCCTCAGATGCATCAGGGTCCATCTACACACCTCACAAAGTTCTTTCAATGTGGGTCTTCCATGATATTTGCTCGCTTAGGTTTCAGCAGGCGTGGGGTTGGGGATGCAGTTTTCTGGGTGCTTAACTTTGAATCTAAAGATAATTACAATTGGAAGGAAATCACAAAATTTCCTCCACATATTTCAGAAATGTTTGAGGAGTATTTGGTGAATGATGTGCTCGGAGTAGGTGAGTTTATTTGTATTGTAATGCAGGCTCGGGAAGAGGTGATAGTGGCAACCTACAATATAAGACAGGGTTCTTGGCTACTTCTTCCTCCACTTCCTTATTTGGATTTTGGCTGCCGCCAAGAATACTATTACCATACTGTGGCCTTCCAACCGAGGCCTGATATTCAATTGGAGTAGAGGAATTTGATGTTCAAAAAGAGAATTATTTAATTGAATGAGACCTTTGTTATTGTTTTTTATTTAATATTATTTAAAATGATATTAAAAAAATGTATTGCATTGTATAATTATGTCAATCCTTTTTTATTATAAATATAGTGATTCACTGTGTTTTATTTGAAAAATATATCCATTTAAAAATTTATAGGATGGTTATTGAGTTAAGATGAGTTTTATATGGTATATTATTGATTTTTATTAAAGATATTTAAGTTAAAGTCATTTATATTATGCTATTTTAAATTTTACATTTAACATATATATAGTCTAAGTTAAAAGTAATTAGACATGGTAAAAAGATTTGTGACTACATGATTTTATTAGATACTCGGTTGAGCTGGATTTAGAGGCAATTTCTAAGAATTTGGAGGTTTTAAACCTCCCTAAAGCTAAATTAAAGGCTTATTAATTAGGTGTTGTTAGCCAAAAAGACTTGGTGGTTTGGGACACTAAGAATGATGAATTCAGTTTGAAGACAACCTATGATCTTTTGGATCCTATTGTAGATAATAGTTTTCCTTGGAATAGAATTTGGGGTAAGAGAGCTATTCCTAAATTGGATATTTTTCTTTGGAAAGTAGTTCAGAAAAAGATTCTAACAATGGATAATCTTAATAAGAGAAGTTTTCAGTTATCTAATAGATGCAATTTATGCGAAAAGGTAGAAGAACCATTGGAACACATATTTTTGAAATATTTCTATGCTCTAAATATTTTTTGCCTCATCATGAATAGAATGGGCATCTCTTAGGTGATAGTTTTGTGATTACAACAGTGAGAGAATCCCTTTTATCCTCCTCATATTAATGTAATTTGGAACTTGTGTAGAGGGTATGGTTAGAGAGGAACACAAGAATTTTTAGAGGGGAAGAAAGGTGAACGGTGAGAAGTTTTGGAAGTATCACCTATTTTTTAGAGGAGAATGCTAAATCTATCAAGTACCCTATCAAGCAAGAGAATAATAAAGATACTATGATTTTCAAGTTATATAATTTGGAATCCATTAGTGGTGGAGAGACAAATACTCAAGCTAGAATTGATGTAAAATGACAAGCACCACGAGTTAAATTTTTATGGGGCCTCCAATGGTAACCCAAGTAAGGCAAGAGCATGAGCTATTTTTATGGACAAGCTAGGTAGATCAATGGAGGAAACCTATATGTTTTGGGGAATTAATACTAACCATACAGTTGAAGTTAATACTTTACATCTTGGTTCAGAGCTATCTAGGGATCTAGGTGCTAAAAAACTATCATTGAAGGAGACTCTTTGAATATGATCAACATTTTGAAACATGAGGAAGAGTCTAATTATTAAATTGATTATATTGTGCATGATAATAAAAATATTGTAAAGAATTTTGAAGAAATTAATTTTGTTCATTTCTTTAGAGAATGTAATGAACCAATATACTAGCTAACAAATGTTGGTGTCATTAGAGAAGAGGATAGGATATGGGTCCCCCAAGGTTGGTCCATCAAGACTTGGAAAATATTAACAGAGAGGACTGCATCTAATTGGGATCTAGGATGGATATTGTATGTCTTGCATCCAAGGGATTTTTTGTTACTTGTACTTGGTAATTGTGCAGTTCATGAGATGATTTTGTGATGTAAAAGGGTTTGGGCCATTTCAAAATCTTGTTTTTACCTTAATCAAAAAATATATCTATAATTTTTTTTTTATTTTTTATATTAAAATTGTCAACAAGTACACTCTCAAATATTAGAGTTAGATATATAGTTCATTGGGTAAATATTATTAGAGTTAGAAAGCTACAATGTCAAATAAAATTTGAATATCCATACAAAGCCTATCTCATGTATTGAAAATTCTTGTGGAACTTTAAGAATTAATTTTGCTTAAATTTTTAAAGAGGAATTGGAGGTTACAAATGAACTTTTTGCATGACCAAGCAATGTCACTCCATGCCCACTCTAGTACCATGTTGGATTTCACACCATTTTTTTTTGGTATGGAGCAAAAGTAATCCATTCACTTATATATTATATAGAAAGCATAAAATTGGATGAATAAAAAGGAAATAATATAGACACAGAAATGATACATTTCCATGAGCACTAAACAATCACTGTGTTATCCATAGGTAAATATTACAATACTCTAATGTAATGGATGGAGTGTATGGGGATGTTTATACTAATATTAAGACCCCAAAATAAATTATCAATATATAGGTAAATATCACTATACTCTAATGTACTCTAATGTAATGGATTGAATGTATGGGGATGTTTATACTAATATTAAAACCCCAAAATATAAGTGTACCTAACATAAGAATTAGGCTTTAGGTTAGTTACAAATTTTATGCTTTAGCCATGAAAAGGTTAATGATGGACCATAGGACATAAAAAAATCATTAATTGAATACATTTTATAATAATTGCTCATAGGCTTACACATAATTATATCATACAATGTAGACCTTGTTCATAATTTAGATTACAACTTTCAACACTACACTTGAATAAATGATATGATAGGTTGGTGAAAAATAAAATAATTTAATAGTAGCCAAATTGAATTCTATGAGAAGTATCATTATTTTGGGTTGATTTCATTTGAAATTTGTCCAAGGATAAAAATATGGTTAGGATTGAACCTCCAATACAATCCATTAATTTAAGGATTATATACAACATGAATTTTTTGAAATAGCTTTCAGTTTAGGACTACTTAGAGATAAGGTCATAGGAAAATTGAAACTAACATTGCTCTATTTAGTAGCAATGTAATCCAATAGAAAAATAATTTTTTTGCTTAAGCTTAACTAATAGCTAATGGAGTCCATATGTAGCTAATTTTTTTTTTTAATTATAATATAATTTTATCGCTATTCATATTTAGTGTAGAATATTTTCTTCTAGCAATGAGACTAGTTTCTTTCATATATAGGTTTAGTAAAATAGTTAAGGATAGAGATCATTGATGATTTAATCAAGTGATATGCTAAAGGAAAATAAATATTATTATAATTGTCATGATTTATTCCTAATTCTAGTCTTGGAGTACATAGTTTTTCCAAGAAAAATTATTAGATAAAACCTATTTGTACTTAGAAAATTTAAAGCTAATAGTTATTACTTGGTAGCAACTTTCTCACTTATTATATTGTATGGATTCACCCTAAGACCAATTTTTTTTCTTCCTTTTCTATAGGATCATCTTTGTTATACTAGATATTTTGTAGATCATTGATTTTAAGTAAGGGGGAAATATCCATTATATTTTTCCCTTGTATTATATTTCTCCTATAGGATGAAAACATAATTTTAGTCAATATCTATAGAAGTAAATATCATATATAGGTCTTATGAAATTAAATGATATATGGTTGTATTACGTGAGGATACATTCATTATGGAAGTGATACATTTTGAGTTGAATGTAATGATCATGAATTAAATCCTAAATTAGTGGATATTAGGAACTTTTCACAGCAAATTATATAAAAAATATCTAATCTAAAGTGAATGGATGGATGGAAATTTAAAAAAAATTCATCCAATTCCTTCCCCTTTGGTCTTAATTTTTACAAAAAAAATTCAAATTGATTAAAATAATGTGAAAGCTCGTAGAATTAAGCATAAACATATGAAAAATTTGTAATGAAGGGGTTCAAGCTCAAAATAATTATACTTAATATAGAATGAGATGCAAAATATATATAATTAATGCATAATATGATGAAGGAATTAATAATGAGGTATTTAGGAGTATTTAGAAGTATTATAATCCTTAATAACCTAAAACCTCAAAAAAATACATGAATCTTGTAAAAATCTCAAAATAGCCAATGAAAAAACAATGAGAGAAAAAAATGATAAGGTTTCTTCATTTATTTAATGAAAAAAAATTAATATTTTACTTCCAAAACATCATTAGTAGCATCAACTATAATTACTACCTATCAAATGGATTATCCTTCTATAGAAATTGCTACAAATATATCCCCAACTTGATATGGCACAATATGGATTAAGAGAAAATATAATATGGCTACACATTAAAAAGAGGCCTAGGATTCCAATCATAAGAATCATTGATCCTCTAGTTTAAGTTAGAGAACTAAACTAGAGATTATCACTTGGTTTGGAGCTTGCATCTCCACAAATAATGATACAACCTACATCATAATTTTTTAATACCTTAGTCCTGTATTGGATCCTCAAAGCAATACCATGAGTTTGAAAAATTCCTCCACAAAGTAAATGATTGCTTGAAAAGGAAAAGATATTCCATTTGACATGAAATCTATTGATGCAAAGAAGTAAATAATAGAAGAAATATGTAGATAAACAAAAAATTAGGTTAGATAATTTATTCATAACATGAAGTTACACAAGATTTTATTCTTCTAACACATTTTAGTGTTTATTTTTCTAATATTCTTGCATCACCTAAAGATGTTGACTTTCCTTTTTTCCAAACCATCTCCAACCATTGGTCTAATTTACCCCATTTCAAGTTGTCACATTCATTACCATCATTATCATAACCAACTTATACCATCTCTTCCATATAGTCCATCAGTATTACTCCATTTATATTATTTTCACATTACCTTTTATTCATCATATTTATCAATATTCTCCATTCATTCAAGCTCATTATTTAATACTTGTTAATGGAAGGTAATTTTCCATATCAATACAAATGGATATCAACCATTTAGTAAATGGAAACTACTAATAAAACAATTTACTCCACATTTTTATGATGCATTATTAGGTGAATTTTCTTACAATCACGAAGCAAGCAGAAAAGGACTCACTACCTTCATTGTCTTGTAAAGGGAAAAATTAACTAGGAACCCAATTGAGTTCTAAAGGAAAAGAACTTCAATTACATCATTTATTTATGGTCCTAAAAAGATAATTACTTGAATACATACTAATGATGATATAACCTCTATAATAAAAAATTATTAGAGTAGGGCTAGTCTAGAAGAACAAAACATAATTTGTTGAATAAATAAACAAGACATTTGTCATAAATTATAAGAAGTTCCATAGGAAGCAAAAGAAAGAAATATCTAAAATTATATTAAATGGTGGCAACCGTAACTCAATTAAAATCCTCCATTTAGGCTAAATGAGGGTAATGCTTTTATTTTTGTTGGTATCACTAACAATGATGAAGTCATCATAATTATTTAGGTAATGAAGATAATGAAACTAAAATTAGATAAATACACTAAATTATTATAGCATCTAAAGAAAACAATAAAGAAAATGAATGATCAAATACAAAACTTGATTAGTTCTAGTATTCCTTATCCATGAAGATCAAATCAAAAATATGTTATAGTAGTGAATTATGATATGCTTATTCGAAATCATAAATATATTCTATTTAGTATTGATGGATTGGAAATCCATCCTATTAAAGATCAATTTGAAAATACTGTATCCCACCTGGTGGTCTTCTAAAAAAGCTAAGTAGTTGTAACCTAAACCACAAGCATTCCACAAAAGGCCTAAATAAATTAAATATTCTATATGGTTCAATGGTTCATAATTAAATCTCTTGTTCACAAAAATAGGCTTTTATGATGGTTTTGATGCCAAAAAAATCATATTGAGAAATACTTTGATGTACATAGGTAATTATTTGGCTCAAAGGCTATTGTTTTATTTTTTCATATAGCATAAATAGTGACTCCATAAATCCAATGGATAAGGTTGGATATTCTAATTACTTTGTCATAGTAGGCATGAAAATCCAAAAATTCACCATAAATGTAGTGTTTTTTAATCACTACTTGAGTGTGTCATTTACTACCTATACTTTATAAAATATAAATGCATTTTTTTAGTTTGAAAGGGCCTCATGCATTGAGAAATTTTACTAATTATGAATATTTTTTTGATACTATTAATAAGAAAGAGAGTTTTGAGAGGGATACCACAACCTTTTACAAAATAACGTACGTATAAGGAAACAAAAAGAAAAAAACCACACAAAACAACCCACAAAAACAAAGAGGCACAAACAAACACACCAAGAAAGAATAAATATGAGATTAAATAAGAGAGAACTGACGGAGTTATACAACATCATATCGATCTCGTGGGCTATTTTACCAGACATCTGTGTGACCTCCTCATAATAGTCTAACACCCTTTTCATAGAGATACAAAAAATGCACTGCTTTATTTCAATCAATTTAAAACTATGCAAAACTGCACTCTTCCTCACAGAGGCCTCCTTCAGAGCATAAACATCAAATACCATTTTTTTCCTTATGGAAATCCCTAGGAATAATCTCCACAAAAATATGATGGTATAAATGAGAAGATTCATCCTCCTCCCACTTTTTACTAAGCATACGCAACAATTTTTGGGTACCACTACCTTCCACCTAGCTAAATGAAAGAGGACCCCCCACCTTAGGCGAGGCCATAGGAAAAGCTAATGAATTTTTCACCACCTCATCAATGCTGCACTTTGATGCTTTTACCCTCATGTATTTAGTAAAAACATGAATTTTACAAGAAATATTGTCCATACCAGATCCCAGAGAGAATGATTAAACATTCTCACTTCTTTCACTAGAGCTTTCAGAAGCCACCATGGCCTAGCCAGGCGTAGGGACCAAAAAATTAGCTAAATATTTCAGAATTTCCTTTGCCACAATCCCCTTATCCACCATCACTAGCTCAAATATTAAAATAGAAAATCCTTGGTGAAGAGAAAACTGGTCGCGACCCCCTTGCACATCCACCATAGACTTCTTCATAGATTGGAATAAGAATAATGGTATGTTCATCCACATTTGCCTCCTAATATGGTTAAAAAACATGGCGTGGAAACTACATATGACATCATACGTAGAATCCAAAGTAAAATAGTCCGTAATGACTCTAGCCACCCTATCCCACGATGGAGACAAGGCCTTGGCGCTATAGCCATTTTGGATTATGGGTAGAAATTATTCCCCATCCAGGAAGAAACTAATTATGAATATTTTAGATGTTGTAATATGTGATGGTTAATATTATATTGAGGCCATGACTAACTTTTGTAATTGTAATATTTATATTTTTTCTTTAGGCCCATATAAACCTTGAAAAATGTACTTATGTAATATTTTATAATATTTTATGCCTAAATGTGGGTATCACAACCTTGACCTAAAGGTAAACAGTATTTGGATATAAATACCCTATCATACCAAACATTTTTCTCATTAGTTGGAGTGTAATTTTGTTTTTATTTAGAGAAATTATTTTGGTGTCTACGGACACCCCCATACATGTATTCTTCATTCTTTGTTTTTTGTATACATTGTCAAGTAATACTAGGTAAAAGTTTGATTCTATTAATTTTTAGAAACTATTGTGAAATCTAACATGGTACAAAAGAGAGTGCAAATCTTAATTACTTGATTTCTTTTGTTGGTAATTTGTCTTCTATAGCTTTTTCTAAGGGAAATTATGATTGGATTAGCTAAAAATAAAATTGAAATTTGACGATAGGGTTTGAAGAAGTGTTTCTTGTTAAAATCCTAGGTATACTTGGATTATGAGGATGTCATTAGGATTAGTATATTTTATCCAAGAGAAACATTCATCAATAGGTTCTTTTATTCATCTTATTGGAAATTAATCATTTTTAATTACTGTCTAACCAGATGGATGCCCTAATTTTAGAATTGAGTTTTTTGAGGTTTTTTGAAAACATCATTTGTTTTCTATGTTTTTTTCAAAAAATCCTTTTCCTTTTCTCTTTTGTATTTGTGTGTCCAATAACATTACAAATAAGAGATAGACTACTTGGCCATTATGAAATAAGAAAATAAAAGACTAAAATTTTTTAAGAGGAACCTTAATGTCATATAAGTCGCGGGTAGGCTTTATTGCTTAGTAAAGGTCTTTAAGAAACTTAATAAAGTTGCAAAAATGGTCCAACAAATTTTGTGTTGTATAGATGTGAAAGGATTTTATGATTGGTTGCATTCGACAAAAAGGTTTTGGGGGGAAAAACCATGATAGATATAGAAAAATTGTCAACATTTCTAGATTCTTTGTAACATTTTAGGGAGTTTCCTAGTTTAATATTTTTCTAATTTTAGCTCCAAGTACCTCAATATCATGTCCAAAAAGTTTTATTTTTTCCTCCACAATTAAGAATTTTAAAATTCAAATTGAGAACATGCTAGGAAATTGTCTTGATGGAAAAAAAAAGGCACACAGGCATGCACTTATGTCAATGTGACATAGACTACATCAGCAAGGAGAAATAATGGGTGAACTAATGATGCGGTTGAGATTAAATTTAATTATTTCCCTTCATATACCAAAAAAAAAGTTCTTGGGAAGATTTCTAGCCATTTCAAACTTTAAACTTGATGCATGGGAGGTCCTTGGTTCCTTGGTTCAAATCCTACTAGTTCCATATTATCCTTTTTTATGATAGCATTAGATTTTTTATAATGAATTGGCATCTTAATATGATGTAGCCCCCTATGATGACATGGTAGTGGATGATGTCACCTCTTTATAGGTTGGTGATGACATGGCATGATGTATAGTTAACACGTGGAATTTCGTATGATTAATGTGGTAGTCTGTACAAGTGATATGGTAGTCTATGCATAAATCCTAAGGTAATGTATGGTAGTATATATAGTTTAAATGGCAATTTACATAGGTGTGGCAAGAAATATGGAAGTTGGTGTATAAATCTTGAGGTAATACATGATAGGTGATGTAGGCATTAAAATGGAAAAGTATTTATTGGGTTTATGTGGTAGACCATATGATATTGGATGCGTATAAATGTAACACTGACTAATATTATTTTATCATCTCATCAAACTTGAAAAATAGATCATATATTCAACAAAAACTTGGTAATGCATAGATTTTTTAGTGAATCAGGATATGACAAGTAGTATAGTGTGATTCATAAATCAAACAAAAAATAGATTATGACGTGGAATCATGTGATTTATTGCTACGTTACATAATTAGTATATGTTCGACACCCCCTCAACCACTCACACAACAACACATGGTGGCCTATAATTCGTTGTAGGTATAAAAAAATTTAAATTTTGTTTAAAGGTTTTGGAGGGATTTTTTATTTTAGGGCCAAAATTTTAGGGGTCATAATTTTTGCATATGGAAATGTTTTGAGGCCTTTCTTTTAAATCGAATAATTTTTTGAGATCTTTGCACTGATGGTGTTTTTTTTGTTCACAACTACACATAGAGTTTTAAATTTTGGTAGAATAGTGATGGATAAGCATGTGCCCCTTTTTAGTAGTCCAAACTATGGAACCTAGAAATCAAGTTTGAAGATTTGCTCCAAAGCAATGGCTTACTCAAGTATGTGAATGAGGATCCTCATGATAGTGATACTAAGAAGTTAAAGTTGTTTTTTTAGGACAAGAAGGATGAGTCTCATGGTGTTATAGATCTTCATGTTAACAATGTATATGGAACTCATTTTAGTAGTACCACAAACCCTAAAGTGTTATCCGAACATTTTAGGGGTTATGTAATCAAATTGATTCCATACAAAAAAGTAGATTGGAACATGAGCTTACAACTTTGTAAATGGAATTATTTAATATTTTTGATGAGTACATCAATAATTTAAATAAAATACATGTATTATAAGAGGAATGCATAAGGAGAGAATAGGACTGAAGCTTTGGAGAAGGAACAAAATATTGAACTACTCAATATTATCTTCAATAATGAGTCATAAACATAAGATAATTATTGTCTTAAAAATACTTTGTGTATACTTTCTAGACTCTCCTCCACCAATGATTGATGAGGTATTCAAGTAATTTTTACATAATTAGGATAGGACACTTAGGCATAAGGGGGATTCTATTTTAATCAAAATCATCCAAAAGGAATATTTTGTCAAACCTCAAAATGAGAAGAAACCAAAATAGAATGAGAAGCAAGTCAAAAATCCCTTCAAGAAGACTACATGTAAGTTTTGTAAAAGGAAGGGTTGTATGACTTAATTTTGTTAGATTTGCATCATGAAACTTGAGGAAAGAACAAGAAAGTACATTTTTGATGTTACTCTCTTCTATGCACAAGGCTAGGACAGTTTTTATGGAGAAATCTCACAAGCACATGTAGTATTTCACTTCACATACTAGACATCCACTTCTTTAGATGATTATATTATAGATTTAGGGGTAAATAGTCACATGATAAAATATAAATATCTCCTACAAGGCTATAATAAAGCACATTCAAGGGAACACATTATTATTGGAGATGATTCTTCATTGTAGGTTGTAGGATGTGGAACATCAATACTATATCATCATATTTTGATGAGGTATTTTATGTTCCTAATGTTGGACCTAACATTTTATCTATTTATCACATTACTCATAAAATAAGAAGGTAGAATTTTGGCTTGATCAATGGTTAAGTAAATATATAGAGAACGGTTTCAAAACTATTATTAAGGCTATTGTGATGAGTCTAACCAAATGTGTTAGAACCTTACGGCTCTAATATATTTTAATAAATAAATTAATAAAAAAGCATTGAATCACATGCCACTTATAGGGGGCTCCCTCCTTTAATTTAATTAATAAAAATATTATTCCTTATTTTTTATTATTTATAAATATTATTCAGATACACATTTATATCTACCCTAACCCTAAACCTACGTCCGTTCAATATGATGGTTCACATAATAATTAATATATTAATTATTATGACTATCCTAACCCTAATCCTAATATAATAATTAATTAATAATTAATTATTATAACTATCCTAACTCTAATATAATAATTAATTTATTATGAATAATAATAAATAAATGTTAGGATGTGGATCCTAACAAAATGTATAAGTTGGGAGAAATTCTAGTCTCCTTTGCCCCCTCTTCTAGGAAGAAAATATTCTTTGCTGTGGTTGTTCATGTAAATAATGAAATTTGGAAGTGGCATCATAGGCTTGGACATCTCAACTATGGGTCTTTAAGATATATGAGTCAATATCATCTAGCCATTGGACTTCGACACATACCCCTTCAAAGTAGTACATGAGAGGGGTGTATTATAGAGAAGCATCATAGGGATACCTTTCCAAAATGGATTGAAAGATAAATCTATCATCCCTTGAAGATCATACATAGTGATATTTGTGGACCTATAGGCACACTATCTCTTTCATGAAGTAAGTACTTCCTTATTTTTATTAATCATTTTTCTAAATATGTAGGTTGTACATTATTCACACTAAGGATGAGATCTTTGAGAGATTCAAGAACTTGAGAATGAGAGATAGAAAATCAAATATCTAAGAACAAATGGGTAATATGAGCATGAAAGTCATGCCTTTCATGATTTTTTAGCCACACATAGGATTACATATCAAAGGATTGTTTATTATAATTCTAAAAAAAATGTTATTTCTAAAGAAAAAAATATGGTGATCATGGAGATTACATGATGTATGATTCATTCCAAGGGGATATATCATAAATTATAGGGTGAGACTATCACTTGTGTAATCATTATAGTGTTCCTACTAGGAAATTCTAAAGCATGATATCTCTCGAGATATCGATAGGGGATAAGCCTAACGTGTTCTAGATTATGCATCTTTGAATCTTCAACAAAGGCTCATATACCCAAGGATATTTAGAATAAAGAGGCATGAGAAAGTTACAAGTACATTTTTATGGGGTATTCATATGCCTCAAAGGTATATCATCTTTATGATCATTAGAATCATGAGGTTTTGATACAAAGAGATGTCATATTTGGTGAGGTTCTTGTAGGTACTCCTTCCACCCCACTACTTAATCCTTTGGTAGATGACTTCTCTCATCCTTTGACCTTATCATATTCATTTGTTTCTTCTAATATATTGATTGGATATATTCTCATTAGAGCATATTATTCATCTTCTTCATATTCAATTTTGAGAAGAGATTCTTTTTTCTATTGATTTGACCTCTTCATGTACAACACCACAAGTAACACTTTCTTCTCTAGATCTAGGGTATGTTGATTAGAAAAAATCAATTCAAAGTGTTTTAAATTTACATGATGAGGTGAGTGATAATTTTGAAATGGACTCTTTAGTTTTAGTTTTGAATGGTGAGTTACCATATAATGCACATGATTCTTCCTTAAATCATCCAATACACAGTGGGTTAAGACACTTTTAAAGGATACTTATTATATTATATATATTAATTTATATCAAAATTCTCCCTCTCGAGCATCATTATCCCATGAAAACTTACACATAAAACATGTAAAATTTTACTATGAAAAGGATATTATAGTATTAGATATTTAACAAAATAAAACATTAAAGTTTATAATATTTTTTTAGTAATTAAGGAATATTCACGTTGGGAAGAGAAATGATGAGATAAGGCGGAGGTAATTAAGAAAACATGGTAACCAATCTCTTGATCAACATCATTAAGCATCATTGACATATTATGAAAATATGTGTCTATACATAAGAACACCTGCTTGGTATATTAATTAGATACTCACCTCTATAAATTCATTCCACAACCTTTATAAAAATCATTCATTCATCTCTTCCACTTAGAAAAAATCATTTTAACTCATACAAGAGTAATAACAACCATTAAGTAATCCCCACCGAAGTATATACATATTTTTGTTCAACCAACCACACTAGAATTTGGTTTTAATTTCTTTAAAGTTTCTGAAAATGGAGAAGAGGGATACAAAAACTGCATTGTCTAAGATGGAGAAGATGGACACATAAATTTCATTGTCTAAATTCCCACAATATGTGACTAAAGGAATATTAGCTTTGCTTTCGATGGATACAATAATCCGCTTCTTTTGCTTCTTCCAGATTTATATATGTGGAACCACATTCCAAACAGGAATCCATGGTTATTATTGTGTGTGTCTAAGAAAGAGGAACAATACTATGTAGCTTATTGCTTCTCGTACTGCAGATGGAAGATAAAAACCTTACAAGAATTTCCATTCAGTGGATATGCTTCCTTTTGCGGAGGATCTTTAGCTAGACAACTTCTAGTGCAAACCAGACGTGCCACCTCAACGGGTTTCCAAGAAAAACTTTGTACGAGGCATGCATTGTGAGCGAGGACTATGGAGATACATGCAGAGTGGTGATAAAGTCATTGGAGGAAGAAGCTTAGTTTTTAATTTTTTGGAAGCTTAATTTTGAATCTAAAGATAATTACAATTAGAAGGAAATCACAACATTTCCTCTGCATATTACATAAATGTTTAAGGAGTATGTGTTGTATGATGTGGTCAGAGTCGGTGAGTATATTTGTGTTGTAATGCAGGCTCGAGAAGAGGTGATAGTGGTAACATACAATATAAGGCAGGGTTGTTGGCTACTTCTTCTTCCACTTCCTTATTTGGATTCTGGGTGTCGTTGAAAATACTATTACCATATATTGCAATGTATAATTATGTCAATATTTTTTCTATTATAATTATAATAGAAAAAAGATTGACATAATTATACATTGCAGTATACATATTTTTTAATATCATTTTAAATAATATTATTAAGCATTGACATATTTTTATAATTTTTTAATGGTGAAATTGGTGGACCAGTGGTAAATTTGGTTATTGATAATAATATCTTGAAATAGTTCTTAGGCATGTGGATTCCATCCCTCCACTCCTTGCTTTGACCTCCACTGCACTATACCTTAGAAGCATTTAATCATCCTTTTGCTCGAATAATAATACATGCAATCGTGTGTTGTGAACTCATACGAAAAAGAGAAGAAAACATTGTTTTAAGCACCAATGAATAAGGATAAATCAATGAGCATTAAATTGTAAGAGCCATCTGGGCAGTGTGGCCTAGTGGCAAGTGGACAACGACTATAGTGCTTGTTCACGGAGTGACATATGATCGAATCATGGTGGAACATTATTTTTTTGGTTGTGCTTGTGTTGGAAGAACCAAAGGAAGCGACACACATTTTTACATAGGTGAGTCAGGGAGTATTATAGAGCACGTGGTGCTCTTTACTCCTCAAGCAAACGCCTAGCTCACACGGTGGTTGGAGCCATGGCTAGGGCACTTGTTGAGGCTGCATCATGAGTTCAAATCCCACCAAGGCAAAGGTAATACATTTTGAATATAATTTTTATATTACCTAAGGTTTGACATGAGGTCTTAGGCAGTTAAAAGGGTTGGATAAAAAGGTTTTTAATTGATCATTATTTTTTGGTAAATTTGAGGAATAAGGAGTTAGCTTTATTATTGAATAAAGTTTTTGTGTCACATCGTTGTATTGAAATTTAAAGTGTTGTAAGGACTTCTTGCCATTTATTTATTTTGAAAATGATATTGCATTGATATTATTCTTATAAGTGAGTATTATTTTAATTGGGATATTATAAGGTGTATTTGGTCAATTATTTTTGTTTATGCTGATGGATGCTTTTTTTAAGATGGAGTGATAAGGTGTATGTGTGTTTTTGATATTTGCATTGTATTTTTGAGATATTTTAGTGTCTTCTAACTCCTTTGAGCTTGGTAAAGAGGTTTTTGTGGTTGTGGTAGATTCTAGACATTCCTTCATCATCAAGAAAAAGGTATGATCACATTCTTCCATAGTTGAGTTGATTGGTTGGTTTTCTAAAAATAAGTTTGAAGTGAAAATGACTTGATTAGGGTTTCATTATTGAGTGTGTTGAGTTAATGCTTCAAGGTTTTTTGGAATAAAGAGTTGTTTTTTTTGAGAAAAATGAAAAAAACTTGTATTAAAACAAAATACAGTTACAAGAGGGAGAAAGGGCATCCCAACCAAGCGCAAAGAGACCAGAAGTACAAAGGGCGCGAAAACGCGACATGTCACGAAATCGCGACACCAAACCAAACAACCGCCGCGCCACAACAACCAGTAGCGATAACGCGACATGTCGCGAAATCATATAAAGAGTTGTTAAAATCTTGTTTTATAAGCATTGTTATCAAAACCATTGGTTGAGTGAAGAACTTGAACTAGGGTTTGAGTATCATTGTTATGTGAGATTTGTTGATAAGCATTGTTGGAAATATTTTGAGTGAAGAGTCATATATTTGGACTAGGGTTTGTAAGGAATGATTTTTTCATTGAGTGATTGGTTGAGTAGAGTTGGTTAAGCCTATTCATGTGGGTGTGTGAAGTGATTGTTCAAGTTCCATAAAACAAACCATTTTATATTCTAAATTGATTTGAGAAAGTAATTGAGTATTGAGTTGAAGAATATTGATTCTCTAACAATTCTCTGTATGTTTCTGAAATAGTGATTGAAATTGATTGAGCATTGAGGTGAATGTGAAGCATATTGAGTCTCTAACAATTGTCTATATGTTTCTAAAAGATTTATTGAAAGTAATTGAGTATTGTGTTGAGTGTAGAGCATATTAAGTCTAACAATTCTCTTTATTTTTCTATGATATTGGATAAGTTCTAGAGAGGACTTGAGGACATATTAGTGTGAGATTTTATGGAATATTACAAAGAATATTTAAGATAAGTATTTAAGAAGACTTGAGAGCATAGTTGATTGATTTGTTTAAACCTTGAGTTAAGGTTTGGAGTAGATCCAGAAGAGTTGATTTGAGATTGAGTCAAGATTTGAGTTAAGGCTTGAGGATAGATATCGAGGATGGACTTGTGCTAGACCGAAGGATTGTGTTTAGTATAGATTCAAGTATAGAGTTTGGTGCAAATTTGAGGATAGGTTGGTGCCAGAACAGATACATATATTGAGGATAGATTTGTGCTATATTGATAAATTATGTTTAGTACAGGTTTTAGATAGATCTTTTGAGGTAACAGAGTTGAATACAGACATCTCCAGCTAGAGCAAGGAAGACAAGTATCTTTTGTGGATAGATTTCCATTTTCTAAGGGCAGTGGAGGTAGAGGTCTTGTAGAGGATCACTATATAGAGTAGATATTAGGAGATTGGTGTCTCTTGTGGATAGATATCCATGAACATGATTTAGGGGATTGGTATATCCTTTGGAAAAATGTCCATAAATATTGTAATAGGGAAAGGATTCCCAAGGGATCGATTAAGAAAATTTTAGTGAAATATTTTCTCCGTGGAGTAGCCCACATTGGATGAACCACGTAAATTACGGTGTCTCTATTGTGTGTGGTTATTTGTGTATTGCTTTGATTACTACTATTGTTATTGTTATCTTTACATTGCATAATATTGATTTGGAAAGAAAAGTAAAAAGTGGTCTTATACTGTTCACCCCCCTCTCGGTATAAGCTTATGTTATTCAATTGGTATCAAAGAAGGTTCTTTCAAAAGAGTTTAAAAGATTTAAGGAAAAGCTAACAATAACATAATGGATTCTAAGAATGGACCCTTAGATAATTTAGTACCAGTATTTGATGGAAGTTATTTTTAATATTGGAGTTTGAGAATGAAGATCTACCTAAAGGTACTTGGAAAGGAAGTTTAGGAAGTAGTTCAAAATGGATACGACCCCTCAGTTGATCCACCTATAGATAAGGAAGGTAATATTATACAACATTATAATTCAAAAGTAATGAATGCACTTTTGAGAGGTTTTCTTAAAACATAGTCCATAAAAGTTATGCATTGTCAAGATGCAAAAGGAATGTGGGATAAGCTGTAAAATATATGTGAAGGAGTTTAAAGTGTCAAGAAAGCAAAGATACGAAATCTCAAAGGAAAAATTGAAGAGTTAAGAATGAAGGATGAGGAAAAAATTAGCACTTATCTACTTCAAGTTGATGAGTTTGTTAATGCTATGCAAGGACTTTGACTTAAGGTTGAAGAATTAAATTTTTGTGATAAGATCTTAAGATCTCTTTCGAAAATATTTAGTGAAAATATTTCTGCTATAAAAAAATCAAAGGATGGTGATTCTTTGACAAGAGATATGTTCCTTGGTATTCTTATAGATTTTGAGTTAATAACAAAAGAACCTAATCCCCATAAGGAAGCAACCTTCAAAGCAATAAATAAGACAAAGAGTAAGAAGTCAAAATCAAGCAATGAGTCATCTAGTGATGAAGAAGCAAATTATGGTAGAATGAATAAGGATTCAAGAAGATTTAAAGATACAAAATATATTAAATGTTTCAATTGTGGAAAGTATGGTCACTATGCACATGAATTTCAAGAAGCTAAAAATAACAATGATGAAGAAAAGGATCACAGTAGCAGGGAATCAGAAAGATACAAGAACCAAAATAAAATCAGGGATGGACAAAGTAGACAAGGAAAGAAGTTATTTCAAAGGCAAAAGAGGAGCTACTATGCGGACAAGGAAAGTAATTACTCAAGTGATAGTGATGCTAGTTTTTCATATAATGATAGATATGAAGTCCTATTTATGATTGAAGAAAAAGAAGTCCAGAAAAGGGCACCAATGATTCTCAAGTGTTTTAGATGTGGTAACTTTGGACATTTTGAAGATAGTTGTACAAGGAATGGTTATAGTTTCAGTGATGATGAATATGAGGAAGCACTTGAAGGACCAAATTAAAATATTCTAATGGCATTAGAAGAAGGAAAAGGTGATCCTATAGAAGACAATTCAAAAGAAAATGAAGATGTGGACAAAGGAAAATAAATAGAAGAAGAATCAGATAAAGGAGATTATGATCTCAAGGGAGAACTTATTTATGCTCTTGAAATAGTAAAGAAGGTAAGAAAGAAAAACTCTAAATTAGAGTCTCAGTTTCAATAATGTGATGAAGACATAATAATTCTTATAGAGGATCTAGACAAATCAAAGGCTAAGACAAATAAGTTCAAGGATAAGCTAAAATAAAAGGTCTTACAATATAAAAAGTTAGGACAAGAAGTAGCCCTACTAAGGGAAGATTTAGAAGACTCCAAATTCAAGCTAAAAGGGTTCAAAAATAGCTCAAATAACCTAGATAATTTCATCAAGATACAAAATCCTACATAAAGTAAAATACGTCTTGGATAGGAAAAAAAGAAATGGAAAGGAAAGTCAACCTCAAGTTCTGGAGAAGAAGAAAATTTATATGAAGACACTTCAGAAGAAGGTAATGTAAGAGAAAGTGAGACATCTGAGGATGAGTTGGACAATATAAAGTTCAACAAGGACAAGAAAAATGCACAAAGAAGAAACAAATGGAACAAAAATCAGAATAGGTCAAAATAGTCTAAGAGACCAATGATGTCAAGACAAGGAAGTTTCAATGGAATATGTTTTTCATGTCATAGGTTTGGGCACATGTCTTCATAGTGTAGGACACATGAAATATAGGAGTATGGAAACAAAAAAAAATTCAATGGGTATTGCTACTCATGTAATCAGTTTGGTCACAAGGTAATGAATTGCAGGGTTCATGATAGCAAAGGATATGGCTTCACTAGGAGAAATCCTAAGACATTTGCACCTCCAAGAAATAATAGCATTAAGTGTTATAAGTGTAATAATGATGGAAACATAGCAAAATGGTGTAGGGCATACATTCCAAAATCAAGTATGAATAGGAACATGAATAGGAACAGGAAAAGGGATATGGATATGAACAAAAATAGGAACAAAAATATGGATATGAATATGAACAAGAACAAGAATACGAACAGGAACAATAATATGGACATGGAAAGGAATAGTCAGAGGAATCATAAGATTAGATCAGAAGAAAATAGGATAAAGGTAAAGAACAATGTTTGTTGGGAGTAGAAATACTCCCACCCCGAAATGAACCACCTAAAGAGGAGGTGAGAGAGAGACTAAGATAAGAGGCTCATTCTTAGCCCTGAGCCCCAAAGGTGACCCTTTGCCATTGATGTCAAAGGAGGAGATATTTAAGTAAGGGTGAGAGATTTTGCATTTGAGTAAAGAGGAGAGATTTGAAAAGAGCATTGAGCTAGGAGGAGCAATTTCCCAGGGGGAGCAAAACAAAGAAAAGGTTAAGTTTTTGATAAAAATAATTTTGGTTGCCATAAATGACAAAGGGGGAGATTTTTGGACATTTTGAGTCAAAGTTGTCATTTATGTCAAGGAACGAAGTTTTCATTAATGTCAAGGAATAAAATCTATTTATGTCAAAAGGTCAAGAGGAAAAATGCACAGGTTAAAGGCAACAAGCTTCATAATATTTTTAATATTATGTGGAAGCATAAGTTAGAAGGTATTTTATTAAAACCATGGGTGAGCAAAAATGAAAGTCTTTTCATAAAATGTCAAGGGAGTTTTAATATTTATTTTACAAAATATTTAAATTCAAATTGAATTTAAATTTTATAAATAAATATTATTTATACAAAGTTGTAAAATGAGAGAAGGCTTTAATAAAACCAAAGGGATGTATAGAATTAATTTATAAAAATTAATAATTTAAAAATCAAAGTGTTGACGTTTAAGTTTGAAGAATAATCGAAGCACCAACGTTCATGTGTGAAGGAGGAAATCGATATAAAAACACTATGCCTTAGAGGTATTTAATCATACTTTTGCTCGAATGATAATACATGCAATCATGTGTTGTGAACTCGTGTGAAAAAGAGAAGAGAACATTATTTTAGGCACTAGAAAATAAGGATAAATCGATGAGCACTAAATTGTAAGAGCCATATGGGCAACGTGGCCTAGTGCAAGTGGACAGTGGCTAGAGTGCTTGGGTGCAGAGTGACCTATGATCAAATTGTGATGACAACATTGTTTTATTGGTTGTTCTTGTGTTGTAAGCACCAAAGTAAGCAATGCATATTTTTTCATAGGTGAGTTGGGGAGCATTATATATCACGTGGTGCTCTTTACTCCCCAAGCGAACGACTAGCTCACACAGCAGTCGAAACCACGGCTAGGGCGTTGGTTGAGGCTACGTCATGATTTTGAATCCCACCAAGGCAAAGGTAATAAATTTTGAATATAATTTTTATATTACCTAAGGTTTGACATGAGGTCTTAGGGAGTTAAAAAGGTTGTTTAAAAATGTTTTTAATTGATCATTATTTTTTGGTAAATTGGAGGAATAAGGAGTTAGCTTTATTATTGAATAAAGTATTTGTGTCACATTGGTGTATTGAAATTTAAAGTGTTGTAAGGACTTCTTGCCATTGAGTTATTTTGAAAAGGAGATTGCATTGATATTATTCTTGGAAGTGAATATTATTTTAATTGGGAGATTATAAGGTGTATTTGGTCAATTATTTTTGTATATGCTGATGGATGCTTTCTTTAAGATGGAGTGATAAGGTGTATGTGTGTTTTTGATATTGGCATTGTATATTTGATAGATTATTAGTGTCTTCTAACTTCTTTGAGCTTGGAAAAGAGGTGTTTGTTGTTTTGGCATATTATAGAGATTCCTTCATCATCAACAAAAAGGTATGAGCACATTATTCCATAGTTGAGTTGATTTGTTGGTTTTCTGAAAATAAGTTTGGAGTGAAAAGGACTTGATTAGGGTTTTCCTTATTGAGTGTGTTGAGTTAATGCTTCAAGGTTTTCTGGAATAAAGAGTTGTTAAAACATTGTTTTATAAGCATTTTTTTTGAAACCATTGTGATGAGGTCGGGAATTGCCTCATCCATGGACACTTTTTGATACATTATAACTATTTGACTCACCCTTTTTACTATGTTTTTATGTTAATTATGGGTAAAATGCATTATATAATGGTGTTTGCATATTCTGAAATGACAAAGTGCATATACTCTGTTTTACTATTTTTACTACAATTTCACCTGTTTTCAGTTAATTAATCAGTAGTATTGTAGTAATTCAGAATCATAATATAGACCTTGTTGAATATCTGGTGCTTAACAATATTGTGTTCCTCTGTTTAAACTGATTCAAATGGAAAAAGGCACCAAGAACTTGTCCATTGTAGCTGACTATGCAGGAAAATAGGCTGTGACTATGACAGTTCCAGCCAGCTGTACATATACAACAAGGCTTGGAATCAGTCACTCCATCACGTGCCACCAATGCAAAAGGGTGTACAAGATAAGGGAAAACAATCCAAATGGTCAACAACTTCCTCCCTATGCGTTTGGAGCACAGATAAGCAACGAATTGTCACCTGCTTGTTATTTCGGTGCAGTGCAAGGAATAAGCGACGCAGGAATAGGGAATAGCGCAAGAACAACCGAAAATGGTCAAAATGCCCCAAAACCATGGAAAGCATGATTGGAAATTGACCAAGCGGTTAGTCCACCCTATTTGGACTCCGTTCCTTCACCATAGGCGGACCAGCTGGGATAAAGGGATAAAGGTTGACAAATTATAACCCTGCATTCCAGGAAACTATTTTGTAAATAGTTGGAAATCCCTAAAACCCAACAAACAGATATATCAACTTTGTCTTATAAATAAAGCTCCCAACATGGTTGAGCATAATAGATATATAGATATATAAATGGAGAAATAGGGATAGAGGAATAGGAGATAGTTATTAGCAGAAGATAAAGTCTTTGTAGCATTACAGTAAATTGCAATTTTTTCTGCAATCATCGTAATGCAGTTTCAGATGGAATAAAAGGTGCATTCTTCAGATTTTATTAGCATTTGATGGTTGATAGTGCACATTTAATTTACCTGGTATAATTATTCACCCTCTTCTAGTTCTGGAAGCAAGGGCCACTTGCAGGATCAGAGGAAGGGCAACACAGTGACAAAAAATTCTTGTTGATTTCTTGCTGCAGCAGATCAGCAGAATTCTATCAACATTTATTTGCAGAATTAGTTTCATTTCAGAATTGCACCATAGCATCTAGAACAGGTTCAATCACGTGTTAGAATAGTATTTAGCATTTGACCTGTAATGGCATCATTTTTAGCATTTTCTGCAATTTCCAAAATTACATCATTTTTAGTATTTTCTACAATTTCCAGAATTATGTCATTTTTAGTTTTATTGCAATAAACATTAATTTGGTTCAACTTATGTTCAGAAAATTGTGAGTTTTATCATTGGTTCAATTTCTGCAAGTGTATGTGTGAATTTCCATTCTGCAGTTTACTTTCCTGCAATTTGCTTTTTGGTCAATTCAGCAGCATTTTATTTCTTGTCAATTTCAGATTTTGCAGTTTCATTTTCCTGCAATTTAAATTCAGCTTTAGATTGTGCAATTTGATTTCCTTTGTTAGAAATTAGGAAGTTACAACAACCCCTAGCACTGCTAATAGACCTACCAATAAAATCCTATTCTTGGACAAACTGAACCTGCAATTGTGACACCTCCTATCGTATACAACCTTTGGACACCACCCTGGACTGACATATAATTACTAAATGATGAATGATCAATGACCCTCATCATTTTTGGCACCATTTCTAGGGAACACACGGTGTTGTTAGGAAAAGTGAAACAGGTCAAGAATTGTGTTACAATTTTTGAAATACTACATTTCAGTTTATTTAGTGAATAGGCATGAATGCATAGGCCAAGAGACGAAAGAGGGAGGTTTATCAGAACCAGTTTTGTACCACCAAGGCGTTCTTCACGATCAGGTGAAGAATTGCCTGTGTATGAAATCCCTGAGAGACTTAAGCAAGAAATACCTTCTTCATCAACTGAAGCTTTGGAAATATTAGAACAAGAACTTTTTGAAGCACTTGCTGCTAGACATACCCCTAAGCCTGAACAATCCACATCAGACTCAAGAAAGAAAACAACTATGGCAGTAGCAGCACCACCGCCAGGTGGGCATAATAATGTTGATGATCCTCCTAGGACTTTTGAATACCCCATACAGTTGGATCCAGATCTAGATGCTCCCATGAAAACTATTTCTCCATCCATATTGCCAGTTTTTAGGGGCACTATTTCAGAAGATCCTGATCAATTTCTGTTTGAATTCAAAGTGTTATGTCAGACTTATGACTACATAAATGATAATAAAAAATTGAAATTGTTTCCTTCCATGCTTAAGGATGCTGCTCTCCGATGGTTTATGAGTAATCTTGAACCTAATTCAATCCATACTTGGGATGACATGGAGACTGCATTCTTACATAAATATCAAGATTATTGTAGAGTACAAAATAGGAAAGATGAGTTGTTTCGGATCAAGCAAGAAGAAGATGAGAGTTTAGAGGATTATCTTGATCGCTTTGCCTTTGTCCAAAAGAGATGTGGTCCTGTAGAACCAGATTTCTTAAAGCCTATCTTCTTAAGAGGATTGCAGGATGAATCTAGAGAAGTGTTAGATTTAATGGGAAGAGGAGACATAGATCAACTTGACATTGAAGATATTGTGGAGTTATGCAAAAATTATTCCCGCACTCACCAACGAAGAAAGAAGCGAAATTCTAGCAATAGTGACATAAAGGAGTTGATGGAGGAAATGGCTAATTTAAAAACTGATATCCTTGTTCAACTTAATTCTGCATTAGGTGAGAGAAACATAAAACCCAATTCTACACCACCTTTGGCAATTTATTTCCCGAGATGTAGAAATAAGCATGCCTTGCAGGATTGCCCTTTAAACAAAACTTCTATTTGTGGAATTTGTTCCAAGGAACACTCAACAGATAAATGTCCTTTGTTGCCTCATCTAAAATCTATTTTGGGCACCCAAATAGAAGAACTTAATGCTATTGGGCAGAGATCCGATGGTGGCTATGCACAATATCCCAATGCTCCTCGGTTTCCAAATTGGGGACAATCTCCTTGGAATATGAATATGCCATGGGGACATGCAGAAGTCTCTGCACAACCTTGGAACCAACCTTGGACAGCTCCTCCAGATTGGTCACATTTTGGGTGGATGAACCCATCTTGGCATACAATTCATCCACAATGGACACAACAAGGACAAATATGGGGACAACAATATCCACCATATCAAGGACAGCAAAGGTATCAAGGGCAAGCTCAAAACTTGCTGCCCGCTCCTAATCCAAATTTTTAGGGAAGAGCACAACATCAACAAACACAACCAGTGAAACAACCTCCACTCCCATCTCAGCCTGTGACTAACCCAAATAATACTAGACAAACAGCCCCTATTTATGAGGCTGAGTCTGAAGACTCTGTTGCAGTTCATGTACTTGACTGTAGTAACATCCAACTGCGTTCAGGGAAGGTTTTACCTAAACCTGTTCCACCCACCATTGAAGAAATTAGTGAGAAACAAGAACCTCCAAATCAAGAGACAGTGCAACAAAAACAAAAAGAAGAAATAACATAAAAAATGCAGGAATCTTCTCCAGTAGCATTACCATACCCTAAAATATTTGATCATATTGATACTACCCCTGAATCAGAATTAGTGACAGAACTTAAAAAGATGTCAATTTCTCTCCCTTTGTTGCAAGCAATAAGGGATGTGCCTTTAATCAAAAAGACTATTCAGGAGTTATGTATCAAGAAACCTGGTAAAAAAAAGAAGGCCTTTCCTAAAACTATTCAGGTAGAAGGAAAATTAGTTGATTTATTGTCTAGGAAACTAGTTCCTCCCAAGTATAGTGACCCAGGTAGTCCAATAGTTACAATTACTATTGGGTTAATGCAAATTCCTAATGTGCTAATTGATCTTGGAGCTGCAATTAATGTAATGACTAAGGACACAATGCAAAAACTGCAGCTCAAAAATCTCGGTCCTACCACCATAGTTTTGGAAATGGCAGATAGGTTAGTTGCTAAACCTGAAGGTATCCTAGAAGATGTAGCCATTGAAGTCTCTTCTTGGGAATATCCTGTAGACTTCTTAGTGTTGCAGCCTAGAAATTCAGTCAATGGATACCCTATCATTCTAGGATGACCTTGGATGGCTACTGTAGCTGCTTTTATAGACTGCAGGTCAAGGGAAATGACCATTTCTAATGGTGTTGACCTGAAGAAAATTTCTTTGTATCCACCAGCTCAACCTTCAACTAAATTTTTTGGACAAATTTGGTATCCTGAATCTGATGAAGAACAAGAAACCATTGCCACTTTGGCTACAGTTGTAGTGAAGGAACATATTGAGGAAATCACTACACCAAAGAGAAATATTCGAGAATGAAACTGTCCTGATTGAAACATTACAATCAGAAGGACTAACTGATGATCAAATTCTTGTTCATCGGTTATTGTGGAAATAGGAGGAACAAATTTTAGAACCTCTGTCATCCATGCCTAGTCAGGAAAGATCATTCATACTACCACATGGATGGCATCATCATCTTCTTAACACCTTCAAATGTCCTCTGATTCCATCAGGTATCATCTCTGAGATAGATTCTAGAGTATTTCATACTCTGCAGCCACATCATTGTCCATTAAATGCATTAATTAGTAACTATGAAGCAGCTAGTTCTATCCATCCAGGGATCAAACAAATTGAAATACAGCCAAGTAAATTTCTGAACATTAATAGTTGGCTAACTGAGGACCAAGAAACCAAATTGTTTGCAGTCTTACAAAAACATGTTCAAGCTTTTGCATGGAACTATAAGGACATGACAGGCATTCATCCTGAGGTATGTACACATAGGATATACACAGAAGATGTAAAACCAGTAAGGCAACCTCAGAGACGCTTGAATCCTGCTTTGAAGGAGATTGTGAAAGAGGAAATTGAAAAACTCTTAGATGTTGGATTCATTTATCCAATTTCAGATAGTAAGTGGGTTTCACCACTGGTCATTGTTCCAAAGAAAAATGGTAAAATGAGAGTATGTGTGGACTATAGGGAGTTAAATAAGGTCACACATAAGGATCATTTCCCATTACCATTCATAGACCAAGTATTGGATACCCTTGCTGGAAAGAAATTTTTTTGTTTTCTTGATGGTTTCAATGGGTATAACCAGATACAAGTTGCACCAGAAGATCAGGAAAAGACTACCTTTACATGTCCTTGGGGAACCTTTGCTTACAGGGTTTTACCCTTTGGGTTATGTAATGCTCCAACAACATTTCAGAGAGTTGTTTTAGCAATTTTTTCTGATTTAACAAATGAAAGTGTTGAAATTTATATGGATGACTTCACAGTATTTGGAGATAGTTTTGAATATGCATTAGAATAGCTTGAAAAAGTGTTGATTCACTGTGAAACATACCACCTCTCTCTTAATCCTGAGAAATGCTTCTTAATGATGGAGGAAGGAATTGTTCTTGGACATCATATCTCTTCTTATGGAATCAAGGTTGATCCTAAGAAGGTTGAAGTCATCAAAAACCTCCCTCCTCCACAAACTCAGACTGATGTACGCAGTTTCTTAGGACACATTGGTTTTTATCGTAGATTCATTGCTAATTTTAGTACCATAGCGAATCCCATGTTTGCATTACTCATGAAAGATTCTGAATTTGTTTGGTCTTCTGAATGTCAAAAATCCTTTGAAGACTTAAAGGAGAAGTTAACCACTCCACCTGTACTAAGAGGTCCTAATTGGGAGTTACCCTTTCATATTCAAACTGATGCTTCCAATACTGCTATTGGAGTTGTGTTAGGACAGATTGAAAATGGGGAACATTATGCTATTTATTATATCAGTAAAAACTTGACAGGAGCTGAGAAAAACTACACTACCACTAAAAAAGAATTATTGGCTATAATCTATGCTATTAACAAATTCTGACACTATATCACAGGGTACCAAGTATTCATCCATACGGATCATGCTGCAATCAAATATTTGATGAATAAACCATTGGTTAGTGCAAGAATTATTCGTTGGTTGATTCTATTGCAGGAATTTGATGTTACAATAGTGAACAAACCTGGGAAATCTAATGTAGTCATAGATTTCTTGTCAAGAATACCAAATGTAGATACAGGAGAAGTGGTGGAAGATACCTTTCCAGATGAAAATTTGTTTGTTGTCTCTGTACAATCTCCATGGTTTGCAGACATAGCTAATTACTTAGCTACAGGGAAGATTCCTCTTCACTTTACCCCTAAACAAAAGAAATAGTTAATCAAGCAAAGCTCTTCTTTTAAATGGATAGAAGGATTACTGTTTAAATGCAGTCCTGATCATGTTTTACGTAGGTGTATCCACCAGGATGAAGTATATGATATCCTATGAGCATCCCATGATGAACCATCAGGAGGGCATTATTCAGTCAAAAGCACTATTCACAAAATTTTAGGTACCGGATACTATTGGCCATCTTTGCACAAAGATGTAAAAAGGTACATTAGACATTGTGATGCCTGCCAGTGAATGGGAAAACCTACCTTTACTAATGAAATGCCATTACAACCTCAAATAGGAACAGAACCATTTGAAATATGGGGTTTAGATTTCGTAGGACCCATTAATCCTCCTTCCCAAGGCAAAGTGCATATCTTGGTATGTACTGATTATGTTACCAAATGGGTAGAGGCTCGTGCCTTTAAGCATGCTCGAGAAGAAAAAGTTGCTGATTTTCTGTATTCATAGATTTTTTTGCGTTTTGGAGCCCCACAATCCATCACCACAGATCAAGGACCCCGAGTTTACTTCAAAATTTATTGAAGCCTTCACTCAACTCTATCAAGTCAAACACAGAAAGTCCTCACCTTATCATCCACAAGCCAATGGCCAAGTTGAAGTGACTAATAGGGAATTAGAACGAATTTCAACCAAAACCATAGCAGTCCATAGAAGAAATTGGTTGGACAAGTTACCAGAAGCTATTTGGGCTTATAATACCACTTGGAAATCTACCATTGGATTTATGCCATATGAATTAGTTTATGGAAAAAAACCTCTTTTGCCTATTGAGTTTGAATTACTAACTCTTCGAACTGCTTTGGAAGTAGGTATTGATCTATCACAGGCACAAGAAGATCGCATTCTACAACTTGATGCATTGGATGAACTATGCATGGATGCCCTACATCAGACAGAGATAATCCAAGCACAGCGAAATATGTGGCATGATAGTCACATACAACAGCAAAAATTTTAGCAAGGTGACTGGGCCTTGTTGTTTGATTCACAATACAAGGATTTCCCTAGAAAGTTGCAGACCAGATGGCTTGGACCATACCAAATTGAGGAAGTGTTTGACAATGGAGTTGTTCGCCTTACACCTATTGATGACTCATGACGCAAGTTGTTGGTGAATGGACATCGTCTTCGTATGTACCATAAACCACACAACAGGGACGAATTTCTCAAGCAAGTGGAAAATTTGGATGTACACATTTGGGAAGAAAACACTTCTTCCATACCGAATTCAGCAAATTGACACAATAAAATATATATATATATATATATATATATATATATATATAAATATTAGGAAGTGAAAACCTCTTTGAGGCGCTCCTGAGTTGGGTTTACATGAAAATCGGTGTTTCCGACATGTTTACCTAGTTGGTTTCACCATCATTGTTCGGTCTTGTCTCATGACCGTTGTTTCATCTATTTTCATATTGCACCTACCTTAGTTCAAAGATTGATTAGCTGGAAATCTCAGCAAGAACACCCCGAAATGTAGATAAAATGGTTATAACAAGTATGTGTCTTTTTCATTTTTTGAATAATGTAAATCATTAGTATATAGTGTATATATCCTTGATTAGTATAAAGCATATAAAAGGGGAATCAAAAATGGAAAGTTCTTGTCAGTGTTTCAAAAATGCCTCTGCCTAGTTCTGCTCTAGAATGAAAAAAACAAAAGTGCACCGAAATCAAAAAGGGAAGCGCAGGAATAAACTGTTTATATTCCAAAGCGCAGGAATGATTCATCAAGCGCAGGAATAAGTTGTTTATGTTTTAGGTGCAGGAACGAGCTATGTATAAGTGACAGAATAACTTATTAAGCGCAGGAATAGACCAGTTTACTCTATGCTCCAAAATAAATCACTAAGCACAGGAATGAAGTTTTGTGCAATAAATTCTGTGACACGTGGCCTGTAGTGATTTAATTGGTTTGGGAGGAAAAAGGATAGGTCTCAGATTCAAGGTGGCATGTGATAGCTGGCATCCATAACAAGAACAAGTGAAATTAAGGGTTGACAACTTCACGTACGCTGCCACATCACCTGTCCTGATTACTCTGCAAGTTTCGAAGCAGTTCCTGCACTGCTATAATTATTCCTGCTAAAATGATTAAAACCCTAAAAATAGATGCAATCTCGTACTATCCAAAAATTCACAGACACCACAGAATAGAAGGTAGAAGACTACACCATGGGTGGAAATAAAATCAGAGCCGAACCCAAAAATATCAGCTACCTGGAGAGCGATCCTGCATCTCTGCAAATCTTTACTGATGGGGGATTTCTATCGTTCCTACAAAAATTTGATGGCTATTCAGAGGGCTTGGTGGCAGATTTCGCACGCACCTTCCGCAACAACCGAGTACACATTAGCGGGATGACCATCCAGGTAACTCCCGAGATACTCAGCCAAATCACTGAATTACCCCTTCAGGGTTTGCAGATTGTGAAAACTGGGAGGAATATTTTAGTTGACCTAGTTAATCAGTTTAAGAAAGAAGGGGATGGACAAATTGAATTCTTGATGCATCGGAATGTTTGTAAGGGGGTAAAAAGACCTAGTTTACCATCCCCTTGGGACGAAGTTGCAATGTGGGTTATGAGATACATTACTTGTGATGGCCAATTTCCTATTGTATCTGGCCCACACCTTCGTATTCTCAACCATCTGTGCCATGGATCAGTCAAACCAGAATATAGGGTCAATATTCCCTTATATCTTTATCAGGAGCTAAAGGCTATGGCCCTAAAATACCAAGAAGGGAAGGGAAGCCCTAAACACCATGGGCTCATCAAACTCATTTGCAAGTATCACTTTAGGGGAAACCCTAGGAATTTTGACCGCTTCTTCTCTCCTTGGGTAGAAACAAATGATTCTAACTCTGCACCAGAGAAAGAGGAAACAGAGGAAGAATCTAAAGAAAACCCTAATCCAGAGCCCTCTGAGAGCAGAATTTCTCCTTCTCCCGATGGTCCCCCATATTCATGAACTAGAAAACAACAAGCATCCACATCTGGTTCCTAGTTAAAAATAAGGAAGGTAATATTTGCAAAAACTGTACAACCCAACAGAGAAATTGGGAGTTCAAGTGAACATGCATCTGCTCCAGAATCAACAACGAAACCTATATCTACCCCTGAATCAACAACAAAATCTGTAGTTGCTCCAGAACATCCAGAAACCGCACCTACTATGGAATATCCAGGTTCTACAGGGTTAAGGAGGTCTTCTAGACTTCAAAAAGTTAAAACCCTGCCAGAGACACCAATAAATATCATAGACCCAATCAGTCTATCAAGTGAAGGAGAAGTTAGAACAGAAGATGCATAGGAAAAAGACATTGAAACAGAAATTACAGACAAAGGGATACAACCAATGGAACTGGACACAACTATGGAAGAAACTCCAATAAGCCCTATACATCCACTAGTTGATTATGCTGACTCTGATCCTGAGGAGCATTTGAATTCTGATTCTGAACCAGCTGAGGTTGATGTGCCCACTCCAGTGCATGTTGAGTCTAAGAAATTGAGTCCGTAGAAGAAATTGATATCCACACTCAATTGCATGCTGCAAAGAGTGTCATTAAAACCCAGACCCATTGGATTGAACAGGCTGAAGAAGCCATAAAACACAAAGATCAACAAATTTCTCTACTTCAGCAGCAAATTCAAGATCTGTAGAACAAATTGTTTCATCTGGAACATCAATCTACAGGGTTAGCAGAGGCATCACCTGATGAATGGGCACAGATCCTCTTGGATTTAGCTAAACAATCAGAGGCTAACACAGCACCTGCACAAAGATCACCTGTTGGAGAAGAAGCAAGAATAGAAATATCTGATAGTATGATTCAGCATGAAAATCCATCAAGAATTCTGATGAAAAATGACACTGCCCTTCAGCAGGAAACACAAACACTTTCTATGGAGGAACAAGAGGTTGCAGCTCAAGACCAGGTATCCACACTCTCTCCTCTTGTTTCTACTAAATTAAATCCAATTATTACAGTTACAGCTGAACAAGGAACACAAACAGATTTGCCATTTGCAACACCAACTGTGGAAGTTGGTGTACAAGTAAATATAGTGACACAAATGCAACCCATTGTGAGGCCCCCAGACACAGTGTCTTTAACTAGGTACAATGAAGACCTAGCATATTGGATGACCCAGTGTCATCAGTTAGAGGGAAAGGTTGCCACTTTGAACTCTGCAACAACCAAATTAGCAGAGAAGGAAACAAAAATTAATAGGTTAAAAGCACAAGTGCAGGATGTATGCCAGATTGCAGAATATGCAATACAATGCAGAAGACCAGCTAGGTTTTATAGCCTCCTACTCAAGGAGAGATACCTTCACTGGAAAATCATGAGACTTGCTTCTGAGCTGCCTCATCAGTTGAAAACTCCTGAAGAGTTTGTAGAGGCATTTGTGTAGAGTCCAGCAGAGCAGCAACACCTGTTATGTGAGTTATTTTTGCATAATTTCTTTTTGCCAATAGAAAGTATGTTTATGCCTCATATTTATACAGGTGACTTACAGCTGAAAGCCTTCATGTCCACTCTACAAAATCATATCTATTGGGACACAAAAAAGAAATTAACTAAAGAATTGGAATCACAAGTTGTTTTACTTATCAGGCCTGCTCCCCTGAATCACAGGGATTGTACAAGTAATCATTATACCTTCATGCGGAATACCAGAATTAAACAACTCTATCTAGGGAACCTTCAAAGATGTATAACTCAGTTTCAGATTTTTGTGCAGACTTCTTTGATGATGCTTTGGCAGCCTATAAAAATAGATGGGGTGAGTTATCTATCTCTCTACAGAAATGGGAGCCAATTTCTCCCACTAATTTATTGTGGTCAAGGAGAAGGGCAGAAGGCATTGTCCAAATTATCTTAGAAATCAAGGAGCTTTGGATAGGTCTAAGATATAGGATGCCTATAATTATCACTCTTGTCCCCTACTTCTTTGATAATGACCCACAACCTGATATGCACTTCCAACAGTGGTTTCAGTCCATAAAAGCAATCAGAGGATTCTATGCAATTGGTGGCGCATGGTTAAAATTTCATGAGAGATATCTAGACCTAGATCTGTGTGCCTCTGTAGCTGCATAGAATGCATGAGGGCATGCATTACCATAAGTTGGGGGGAATGATGAGGCCGAGAATTGCCTCATCCATGGACACTTTTTGATACATTATAACTATTTGACTCACCCTTTTTACTATGTTTTTATGTTAATTATGGGTAAAATGCATTATATAATGGTGTTTGCATATTCTAAAATGACAAAGTGCATATACTCTGTTTTACTATTTTTACTACAATTTCACCTGTTTTTAGTTAATTAATCAGTAGTATTGTAGTAATTCAGAATCATAATATAGACCTTGTTGAATATCTGGTGCTTAACAATATTGTGTTCCTCTATTTAAACTGATTCAAATGGAAAAAGGCACCAAGAACTTGTCCACTGTAGCTGACTGTGCAAGAAAATAGGTTGTGACTGTGACAGTTCCAGCCAGCTGTACATATACAACAGGGCTTGGAATCAGTCACTCCATCACGTGCCACCAATGCAAAAGGGTGTACAAGATAAGGGAAAACAATCCAAACGGTCAACAACTTCCTCCCTATGCATTTGGAGCACAGATAAGCAACGAATTGTCACCTGCCTGTTATTTCGGAGTAGCACAGGAATAAGCGGTGCAGGAATAGGGAATAGCGTAGGAACAACCAAAAATGGTCAAAATGCCCCAAAACCATGGAAAGCATGATTGGAAATTGACCAAGTGGTTAGTCCACCCTATTTGGACTCTGTTCCTTCACCATAGGCGGACCAGCTGGGATAAAGGGATAAAGGTTGACAAATTATAACCCTGCATTCCAGGAAACTATTTTGTAAACAGTTGGAAATCCCTGAAACCCAACAAACAGATATATCAACTTTGTCTTATAAATAAATCTCCCAGCATGGTTGAGCATAATAAATATATAGATATATAAATGGAGAAATAGGGATAGAGGAATAGGAGATAGTTATTAGCAGAAGATAAAGTCTTTGTAGCATTACAGTAAATTGCAGATTTTTCTTGCAATACTGTAATGCAGTTTTAGATGGAATAAAAGGTGCATTCTTTAGATTTTATTAGCATTTGATGGTTGATAGTGCACATTTAATTTACCTGGTATAATTCTTCACCCTCTTCTGGTTCTGGAAGCAAGGGCCACTTGCAGGATCAGAGGAAGGGCAGCACAGTGACAAAAAATTCTTGTTGATTTCTTGTTGTAGCAGATCAACAGAATTCTATCAACATTTATTTGTAGAATTAGTTTCATTTTAGAATTGCACCATAGCATCTAGAACAGGTTCAATAACGTGTAATGAACAAGTATTTAGCATTTGACCTGTAATGGCATCATTTTCAGCATTTTTTGCAATTTCCAGAATTACATCATTTTCAGTATTTTCTACAATTTCCAGAATTATGTCATTTTTAGTTTTACTGCAATAAACATTAATTTGGTTCAACTTATGTTCAGAAAATTGTGAGTTTTATCATTGGTTCAATTTCTGCAAGTGTATGTGTGAATTTCCATTCTGCAGTTTACTTTCCTGCAATTTGCTTTTTGGTCAATTCAGCAACATTTTATTTCTTGTCAATTTTAGATTTTGCAGTTTCATTTTCTTGCAATTTAAATTCAGCTTTAGACTGTGCAATTTGATTTCCTTTGTTAGAAATTAGGAAGTTACAACAACCCCCAGCATTGCTAATAGACCTACCAATAAAATCCTGTTCTTGGACAAACTGAACCTGCAACTGTGACACCTCCTATCGTATACAACCTTTGGACACCGCCCTGGACTGACATATAATTACTAAATGATGAATGATCAACGACCCTCATCACATTGGTTGAGTGAACAACTTGAACTAGTGTCATTGTTATGTGAGATCTATTGATCAAGATTATTGGAAACATTTTGAGTGAAGGATCATATACTTGGACTAGGGTTTTTAAGGAAGAATTGTTTCATTGAGTGATTGGTTGAGTAGAGTTGATTGAGCCTAGTCAAGTGGGTGTGTGAAGTGATTTTTCAAGTTTTATAAAACAAACTATTTTATATTCTAAATTGATTTGATAAAGTGATTGAGGATTGAGTTGAAGGATATTGAGTCTCTAAAAATTCTCAGTATGTTTCTAAAAGAGTGATTGAAAGTGATTGAGCATTGAGGTGAATGTGAAGCATATCGAGTCTCTAACAATTCTATGTATGTTTATAAAAGAGTGATTGAAATTAATTGAGGATTGTCTTGAGTTTAGAGCATATTGAGTCTCTAACAATTCTCTTTATGTTTCTATGAGATTGGACAAGTTCTAGTGTGGACTTGTTGAGCATATTTGAGGTAATTCTTTGAGAAGACTTGTGGAAATATTTGGGTAAGATTTTGTGGAAGCTTACAATACATATTGAGAGCAGATTTAGATAAGTTCTTGTGAGGACTTATTGAGCAGATTGGAAAAGTTCTAGAGAGGAATTGAGGAAAAATTAGTGTGAGATTTTGTGGAAGCTTACAACGCAGATTTGAGATAAGTCTTTGAGAAGACTTTAGAGAAGATTTGATTGATTTTTTCAAACCTTGAGTTAAGGTTTGGGGAAGATCTAGTAGATTTAATTTGAGAATGATTCAAGCTTTTATTTAAGGCTTGAGGATAGAGATCGAGGAAAAAATTGTGCTAGACTGAAGGACTATGTTTAGTATAGATTTGAGAATAGATTTTAGTGTATATTTGAGGACATATTTGTGTTAGACTAGATACAGATATTGAGGATAGATTTGTGCTAGACCTACGAACTATGTTTAGTATAGATTTTAGACAGATCTTTGGAGGTGACATAGTTGAGGATAAATATCTCCAGCTATAGTAGGGAATATAGGTTCCCTCTGTGGATAGAGTTCCACTTACTAAGGGTAGTGGAGGCAGAGGTCTTCTATAGGATCACTAGGTAGAAAAAATATTAGGATATTGGTGTCTCTTGTGGATAGATATCCACGGATTTTATTTAGGGGATTGGTATCTCCTTTTGACAAAGGTCCATAAACATTTTAATAGGGAAAGGATTCCCAAGATATTGACTGACAAAAATTTAGTGAAATATTGTCTCCATGGAGTAGCCCACATTGGGTGAACCACATAAATTGTGGTGTCTCTATTGTGTGTGGTGATTTGTGCATTGCTTTGATTACATCTATTGATATTGCTATCTTTACATTGCATAATATTGATTGGGAAAGAAAAGTAAAAAGTGGTCTTATACTGTTCACCCACCCTCTCAGTATAAGCTTGTGTTTTTTAATATTTTTTACTCCTTTGTATCCCCATTTAATCAAAATCTCAGTCATCTTTTGTATTTTACTCTTTTTAAACATATATTGAATTTAGTCATCAAATTGCATAATTTTGTAGCTTATATCCATGAATTTGATAAGTTATAGACCTAGAAAATCCCTCCATTAATATCATACTCATTTTTCATTACAAAATTCCATCAAAATCCACCCAATATAGCTTTAAAAACTACCTTAACCTCATATTTAGACCAAAATTGCCATCCATATTTTAATCATAATCTTATATTTTGTATGGTTTTATTGTATTTCCTTGCTATATTTCATACCATAATCCTTGTTGCCCTTTTATTTGTAGTCATGTTGTTTATATTAGTAGCATACTAAATTTTCCATTTCCTTCCATGTTCATCTAATCTAATGCTTCTTCCATTTGCAAGCATAAGACTAACAATTTCTTTTAACAATCTCTCTTCATACATTGCATATAGAATTATATTTCACTTATACATATCATTTTTCCCTCATATCTCAATGTAAGGTGTTGAAGATACAAGGTTATCATTTTCTTTCTATATCATCCTTTGGCAACCTTCAAGCATCTCCCATGATAACATCCCTCCCTTTTCTGCTTACTATTGTATATTTCCGAGTTTTGGGCAGCACTTTCACATTTTAGCATTTCCATTATTTTTTCATTACTTAATGCTAGTTTGCTTTTACTATAAGTTGGATTAGATATCTTATTTTATTTCTAACATATTTACACACCGTTTTCACTCCTTTGCATCCCCATTTAATCAAAATATTAATCATATTTGGTATTTTACTCTTTTTACACATCTTGAATCTAGTCATCAAATTGCATGATTTTGTCGCTTATATCCATAATTTTGTTATTATAAATAGAGTATATTACATAATTTGCATTATGTAGATGTGTCTTTCAAGGTACATACATAGATTACTTTAGGGGCAAGTAATCTAGTTACTTAATGCAATGTAATAAATGCACAAGTGTCAATGTACAAATTGTATATGTGCAAGTTGTCCCTTGCACAACTAGATAGAGTGTTGGCCAAGGAAATTATATTCCTATATAAGAAAGGTTTCATTGTTATATAGACATAGAGTCAAGGGATATATTAAAATAGTGTATCTTATGGTATAGTATAGTTTTGTGTACTTCACCATCCATTGGTGATGGGTGCAATGTAGTTTAGTAGATTTATTAATCAAGTGTTCATTTCCTGCATAGCTACATTGCATTATTTTATATAATTTCTATTTACATTATATTTTAGTCATCTAGTAGATTTACTTTCTTTCATATTATGTTGCATCTTGTGATTTTTATATTTGAGTGATCCTTACATCAAAAGATAATTGTGGTATCATAGTCATGGTAGATCTAGTCTGTATAGGTAAATAAGGAAACAACCATTATCATTGAGCTTGAGTGCTTTGTTAAATTGATGCACTGCTGGACCAACCACTATCAAAATATCTCATAAGAATAATTGTGGTTTAAATAGGAAGAGTGACAAAGTTAGTATTGAATAAAATCTCAATTCTAGAAAATACTAATATTATATTTGTCTAGAGTCTTTTCCATAGAGTTGCAAAGAAAACTCATGAAGACTAGGACTCAACATTCAATCCACTAGATAGATAAATCATCTAGTGAATATCATCCAAGTTATATAGAGTTTGCTAACTATTAGCTAAAGTTTTTTTTTTGCATAAAATTAATTCTTTAAGGATTGGGACTCCTACAACAGAAAGGTAGGAGACTCCAACTTCATTTCCTAAAGGTCAGCATGCCCTCATAATGTAGATATTAGTTCCTTGTGCAAGAGAAGAAAATTGTATAAGAATACTTATGTAGAATATTTTTGGTGAAGTTAGGAGATTGAGTATCTCCATTATTGAATTTAAAAACTTCATAGTTGAAGAATAGGCCATAGAATCCTTGACACAAAAATGCCATAGTAGCCTTGAAAAAAAGGCCATAGAATTCTTGAAGAAGAAGCCATATAAGTCTTGATACTAAAAAGGACACAAAATCATGGATATTGAAAAGGCCACATAAGCCTTGATATTGAAAAATACATAGAAGCCTTGATACTAGAAAATTCCATAGCATCCTTGGTACTGAAAAAGACCACAAAGGCCTTGATGATAAAAACAATACCACAAAAGTCTTGATCCTGAAGAATAATTTAAAAAGAATATCTGATTCAAAAGAATATTAAGATTTTAGTACTAATATATTTGTTGCAGGGAAATAAGATTCAATGAGTTTGAAAACTTCCTACAAGAATGTTAGGAAGAGTATCTTCTTTAGAATCAACTCAACACCTAAAGTAAAAGCGAAGAGATCACGATAATATCTCATTGAGGAACTTACAATATTGGAAGAAGAAGAAGGACTAGGAGAGTCTGTCGAAGCTGAAAGCAGTAGAATTAGAAGATCCATAAGAAGATCTCACCACCAACACTTCTAAGAGTAGAAAGTTAAAGAAAATGTCTCAAGGAATACCATCAAAAGCTGTAATATTGAAGACCTAGGAAATGTCTCAAGAAAATCCTAGAAAAATGCATGCAGATCCTTGATGAAGATCATCAAAAGAGTTCTTAGGAGAAATCATTGGATAAATCCACTACCAAGGTGAAGCCCTTGATAGTGAAGGACTTGGGACAATTATCGCCATACGAAAACAAGCCCAAGAAGAAGACTTTGGAAAGGAATGTCAAATATATGAAGGATAATATGGCGAGGGGTGCCAAATATATGAAGAATAATTTGGCAAGGAGCACAAAATTTATGAATAAGAATTTAGAAAGGAGTGCCAAATATTAGAAGAAGATATTGCTTGACTTTATAATTTGACAAGAATATTTTAAGACAAAATAAGCTCACCAAATATTAGATATTTTAATATTACCACTCACAACAAGAAGGCATCACTTTAAAGATAAAGATTTATCCAAATATACAGTAGAAGGAGGATAATACAAGATGATAACAAGCCATAAAATCTTTGGCTCATGAAAGAAATTTCAAGACCATCATTTGGTGAAGGAGTTGTTTAGGATAATCTACAAAAATTTGAAAGATCCTACTCAAAGCAACAACTTGGTGATCCTAGAAACCAACATCTACATCATCTAAAAAAGTGGTAAAAGAGATACAACAAAAAATAACAAACTTTTGGTGCAATTATATTCATTAATAGGATTACTTATCAAATTTTTTAGAGGACCTGAATTTGGATTAAAGCTGCAAGAAGAAAATTAGATTACAGTATTCTAAAGTGCAAAAGAAAAAAGGTTATTTTTAAGGATTTATTTGCACATTAATTAGGATTTGATTAGATTTCAGAATTGCTTCTATCAACTACCTATAATATACTTTGGAAAAATAAAAATAAGACTAAGCCCTACAATACTAAATTGTAGTGAAATTGTAGAATAATTACTGAAGGGTCATTTTATATTATTCTTGATTAGTTTCAGTAAATTTGATTAAGTGAATTCTCTTGAAAGTTGATTGGAGTGATAAGGCAAAAATTGTTTGTGCATTAAAAATAAAGGTATTAGATTTATTTTTCACTATTATATTACAAGAATTTCAGATCTGTAATAGAGTACAAAAGAAGGTACATTAAATAAGGCTTATGTACAATTTATACTATATTTTATTGCACTACTCTAATTTGTTTTTTACAGAAAAAGAGAATATTTGAAATAACCATAAAAAAGGCACAATATCTACAGATTAAATAAGCCAAAGAAGGAAAAATGTGAACACTCTTCTTACCAATCAAAAGGAGCCACTCAAATGGATCACATATTGGATGTACGGATCTGCATAATCAAAGCTCATATTAGGCTATCATCGAGCTACATTTATGTAGATAAAAAGAGTGCACATCTAATATGAAAATATGTCAAAACTCTACACAAGAATCAACATGATCAAAGGCATAGAAGAGAAGAAGAATATGTGTTACATTCAAGGTATTTAACTTGGAGAAGACTATCCACCAAAGGAAGCTCCAAATTGAAATTCAATGCTCCATAGCACATGATCAATCCACCCACAAAATAACAGCTTGCTTGCTACCCAAGAAACATAGGAAAGCAAAGGAATGGCATATGAAAGGATTTGAGGAGTTATAATATCCACCTTGGAAGATGTTACATGGAAGGAATTCATGCAGAGAGTTTGAATACCACTTGGCATAACTTTCTAAAACATTGTTTCTCTCTCAAAACTTAAGAAACCTCACGCAGGAGTTATAGTGAAGTGGTGACACTTTTTATCCTCCACAAGCTTCACACAAGTGCCCAAATGAGTGCCCATACATTAAAGAATGATCAAAGAGCATTTAACAAGAAATTGAAATGTTATAGAAGGAGAGGAGTGCTCATTTATAATGGGTGTGACACGTGTCACAAATAAAATTATTATTCATACATAAAAGGTGCCCAAAGTCAAAATTTCAACATGGATAAAAGCATGGTTAAAGCCATATGAAGCGTAATATGGAAGGAAGGAATAGGGAGCATTAAACATTACTAGTATTGAAGGTCAAACCTTCCTATTTCTACAGTGCCTACTTACCAAAATTGAAGATAAGCAACTCCAAGGTATCTTTGTTGATTCTAGCACCAAAGGCAAAATTTATATTGTTGTTATATCTAGCCAAAGAAAGTATCAAACAATGAGGATATTTGGCATACAAAAGGGGAAGGTTTAACCCTATTTTATTATTTCTTTCATTTTTGGAGATATAAGGGTTATAAACTAAGGTTAAAACTTAGATTTTGAAAGCCAATGCTATAAGGGATAAGTTATCTAATTGAATTAATATTTGTAATTTAACCTAAGAGAAATAAGGAATTCTACTTGGATTAAAATATTTAACATTTTTGCAAATATTATTATTTTTCTAATTTTCTAAATTTGGGATCCACAAGGGTTACTACATAAAATTAATTTATTGAAAATTATAAATAATCCAAGGAATATAAAAATAGGTTATTAAGGTTTTTACAAAGGTTGGATAATATTAATTTTCTTGTCTCAAAACTTCTCAAAAGGGACAAAACAAATCCAACATTAAAACCTATTTAAAATTTGAAAAGTCCTTAGTTCAATAAGGAGTAATAATATGTTAAGAAGTTGATTTTTGATATTTACAAACTTTGTACAAAATCAACCAAAACTGAACTATATTTTTACAAAATAATAATATCATAATCCAAAATCATTAGGGAGTCATAAGACATTCTACAAAACTTGATGATAATAATATTTGTCTAAGATTATCAATTTGGGAAGATATAAGCTTTCTTCAAAACCTAAAATTAGGTTTTCATACTCTCATTACTAGGGAGACATAAGGTAGCCTACAAAACTAAGAATTTATAAATATTTTATCAAAACAAGCTTATATACTTCAATCAAGAATCATATATCCTAAAACTTGGGAGCTATAAGGATGTCTACTTCCCAAAATACCTATAAGAATAATTGCTTCAGAAAAGAAAAATCCAGTGCCATAAAACTTGGGATCATGAATCTACTCAAGAAATCGGAAGGAAACTTAGATATAACTTCAAAAGTGATACATAGTGAAGTCTTGTAAGATAATTATGATACTATGGAATGTTATGTTCAAACCCATATTAATGAAGCAATTGGCAATGGAAATAGTATCATTTCACTTTCCCTAGACTATGTGAGCATATTATACATGGCACTGCTCACTTATAAGCACTACAAGGTAGAAATGAATAACAAAAAGGATAGATAGAATTACTCAAAAAGAATTAAGAACTTAATGAATCATATCTAGAAATTTTTTCAATCCTCATGCAACATCAACACTTCTTGTTCTACTAACTCAAAATTGTATCATGATGCCTTAAGTGGTTGTTCAAAAACTTCTGTATAGATTAAATATAAGAAAGGAGAATCTTACTCACAAGAACCAAGTAGTAGCTCAACCTCCTATGAGAACATAGAAACTAGAATCAAAGGAAAAGCTAGAGATGAAGAATAATACATAGCAGATAAAGGAGGAATACAATGCAAATTCAATTGAAAGAAGAAGCTTCAGCTACAACTTACTCTACATCATATGAAGACACAAATTACCTATTGAACCTGAATAGAAAGAATACAAAGAAAGAGTACAAATATGAAGATGAAGAATAAGAAGATTCATATTGAAGACTAAAAGTATTCAATACCCAAATAATGTAATATAAGAGGGTGTTAAAAATAGATTCTATTCCATCATTTGGATTATGTAAATGTATGTTATAAAGGTACATACTTAGATTACTTTAGGGGCAAGTTATGTAGTTACTCCATGCAATGTAATAAATGCACAAGTGTCAATGTGCAAGTTGTATATGTGCAAGTTTTCCCTTGTACAACTAGGTAGCATGTTGGCCAAGGAACCTATGTTCCTATATAAGAAATACCTCATTTTTAGATAGACATAGAGTCATGGGACATAGTCACATAGTGTAGCTTAGGAGATAGTATAGTTTTGTGTACTTCACCATCCATTGGTGATGGGTGCAATGCAGTTCAGTAGCTTTATTAATTCATTGTTAATTTACTCCATAGCTACATTGTATACTTTTATATGGTTTTTATTTAAAACATATTTAAGTCATCTAGAAAATTTACTTTCTTTCATATTATTCTGCTCTTTACATCAAAAGCTAAAATTTGTAACTTACATACCTAGAAAAACCCTCCAACAACATCATACCCACTTCTAATTACAAAATTCCATCAAAACCCACCCAAAATAATTGTAAAAAATACCTTAACACCTTATTCAAACCAAGTTTTCCATCCATAATTTAATCATAATATTCTCTTTTGTAGGGTTTTATTGTATTTCATTTCTATATTTTGTACCATAACACTTGCTACCCTTTTATTTGTAGTCATGTTTTTTATATTGGTAGCATACTAACTTTTCCATTTCCTTCCATGTTCATCTAATCTAATGCTTCTTCCATTTGCAGGCATAAGTTTGACATAGTGTTTCTTATAACAATCTCTCTTCATACATTGCATGTAGCTTTACATTTCACTCATATATATCATTCTTCCCTCATATATAAAGGTAAGGGTTTAAAGATACAATATTGTCATTACATTTCTATCTCACCCTTTGGCAACCTTCAAGCATCTCCTATAACAATATCCCTCCCTTTCTTGCTTACTACTATAGATTTCCATGTTTTGGATAACACTTTCATATTTTGGCATTTCCATTAATTGTTCATTACTTAATACAAATTTTCTTTTACTAGAAGTTGGATCAGCTATGTTATATCATTTATAACATAATTACACATATGTTTCACTCCTTTGCATCCCCATTTAATCAAAATCTCAAACTTCTTTGACATTTTACTCTTTTCACATATATCCTTAATTTAGTCATCAAATTGCATGATTTTGTATCTAAGATCCATGATTTTATAAGTTACAGACCTAAAAAATTCCTCTAGCAACATGATACTCACTTCTTGTTGGGAATTTACTATGTACAAACAATACATAGCCTATGAAAACAAAAACAAATAATAACAGCGAAAATGTAGAAATTGTTCAAACCCTAGTTAAGCTCCCATAAGAAAAATAGGAAACATTGCAATAAACAACAATAAATCACACAAATGTAAGAGACACAAGATATACGTGGTTCGAGCAGTGTACCCTACATCCATGGAGAAACAATCAGTCCTTTGTATTAGCAACAATACAACAATCTTCTCCACTTTTACAATGTCTCCTCCCCTCCTCTTCCTCCAAACCATAAAAAGAGCATTCACATCTAAGATGACCTTTATAGTAGAAAATATATAGATATTCATGAATTTTCCACTACCCAAAACCACATAGTGATTTCGGAATACAATGGGCCAAAACCATGGGTTGAAACCACCCATACAGTTATCATGTTCTTTTAACATGTATTTTCACCAAGAAATACAGTTAAATTTTCAAAAAATCTCCTTGGAACCCCGTTCACGTTCCTATTGTTGATCGTTGCCCATAAACAATATTTAATGGCCTTGGAACCCCACCAACAATATTTAATGGCCTTGGAACCCCGCAAACAATATTTAATGGTAATTAATTCATTTCTTATCAATTTGGCTCCATTACCTAACACTTCTCATTGTAAAATTCCATCAAAATCTATGTAAAATAGCCTTAAAAACTACCTTAATATCCTTGCTATCTCATCCTTTGGCAACCTTCAAGTATCTCCTTGCAGAATCTCATCCATTTTACTCTTTTTACAAATATATTTAATTTAATCTATTAGATTTTGAGGATATATGTAGTGGGAGAGATCTAACACAAGTCTTGATAAGATGAAAGAAAGTGATTTTGCAATATATCTGAAATATACTATAAATAGAAAGTGGTAAAAATACAATGATGTATGGAGGATATGGTCACTCCATTAATATAAGCTAAAGAACTACATCGTGCTCCATACAAGATCCCTACCACTATATACTACTCTCTAATATAATGCTATTGATATCTATATGCTTCATATTATGATCTATCATTATGAGGCCATTTATGTAGGAAAATAGATTCCTTGGCCAATTCTCTACCTAGCTATACAAGTGGACACCTTGCACATTACAACATGCACGTTGAAAATTGTGCATTTATTACATTACTTGAAGTAAGTAGCTAACTTCCCCCTAAATTAATCTCAACTCTAACTATGTACCAAAGGTGGTACATTTACATGAACCAAATGATGTAATATACTTTAACTCTAACACTCCCTTGTATTAAATTATTTGGGTATTGAAGATTTCAATATTCAATATGGATATTCTTCTTGAGAATGATCTTCAGCTTGATCTGCTCCTTTGTATTTCCTTTAATTCATATTGCATTGTATGCCTTCTTGAATTGGTTCTTCTTCTTGTGGATGCTCTTTGGCTCGCTTAGTTTGTTTCATCAATGGACTTTTACACTATAATCCTCTTTGATCTGGTTCATCTTTCTCTTCCTATTTAGCTTTTCCTAATCTAGTCTATGTGTTATTATAGGTGGTAGTACTATGCACCAAAGGTGGTACATTTGCATTTGCAAGCACGCAAATAATTCGTCTTTTTATAATATAATAAAGGGCTCAGGCTGGATTTCGAACAGTAGGAGGGAGATCGAATGAGTTTATGCCACGACGATCTATATGGAAGGGAAGTTTAATCGTTCCCTCATTATTCCCTCGCTTTGCCGAATTCTTCAGATCATATACCGATACGGCATATACCGATACGGACTACCCATTTCCATCAAGAATGAGGAAGACGGCAGACCACATGACCATCTCACCGGTACTACTTAGTCCGGTCACTCGGGTGTACGGGAATGAAGGTGGGCAGGTCGAGCTTTAATAATACCTTCTCCAAACCAAAAAAGTGGGTTCGTTCGATGGGGATGGATTCTATTACGTATACTAGAGAGGAGAGGAGACGGAGGAATTGACTGATCTATAAATTCCAAAATACTTTCTACATATCCATTTTAATAAAATATGTTGCTAATATTACTCAAGTTTGGAATGTTTCTAAATTGCAAATGGCAAATCCCTCAGCCATTGAGGTGATACTAGTAAATATTTTAGGGTTTCATTACAATATGTTGATGAACCAAGCCCTAGATCAATGTAAGCTCCAATAGGACCAATATTTTAAAAATGATGCAACATGGAAAGATGCTAAAGAAATAAGAAAACAATTTTCATATCTACTTGAATGAAACAATTATTGACTCACTTGCAGAAAATATTGAGGACTATGTTTAGTCCAAGGGGGAGTATGTAACAACCCTCCTTGGAAGTACTTATTCTTGGCAATAAACTATGTATTGAAATATGAATTTCTAAATGCATAGTCGTATTTTATGGTAGTAAGAATGAGTAGTTGTTCTTTAATATTTAGTTATATTATTATAATATGGTGTTGTTGATATATCTATGGTTGCACGACAAAATACTCTCACCAATGGATTAATATGGAATAACCACCTAAGATGAGAGAAATTTTGGGAAATGATGATGATGGCTTGGTCATTGATAGGTCTAAAGTAAATATTACCTTCATGTAGACACATTGCATTTGTGCTTGAGTTGATAAATACAATGTTGGGATGAGAGATCACTTTGATGAAGGATTCATATTTAGTATGATGTGGATAACATGCTAATTATATTAAAAAGACATCTACTTAGAGGTAACGCAATGTTGTATAATTTGAATTATAAATCATTGTCCTACTTGTGCTGGAGTGGTTGGCCAATAAAAAACATTAATAGGGGTAATATCATTAATGCCTTAATAATAATACTAGTGTCAATAATTCATATGGACATATGGTATTAAGAGCAATGCTATCTTGGATTAATTGTTGAATTAATTATTTGGTTTTATTAATAATAAAGAAGGGGGTGATAAAGGATAAATTAATAAAAATGATCAGAAGGTTGGAAAAATCAATAATAAGAGGTAAGGTTGGGTAAGACTTTTTATTTAATAGGAAAAGCTTTGCATACTGGTGATTTAATAAAAATAAGTGGAAATATTTACAAATTTTACCTTAAGAACTCTTACTTTATGTTGGCCATGCAAGAGGCCACACTTCAAATGTACTTGAAAACTAGTGGATGAGTTTTTCGAGAAGTTGGAGGAGAAACAATCTTGACTAGAGAGAAAGGAGGGATTGTAGTACGTTTTCAAAGTAGAGGATATTGGTTAGCTTGGAAATAGGTAGATATATAATTATAATGGTTTGTATGATTTTAATTTGGTTGTTATGTTTGATGGTACCTTGGTTTGTGAGCTTTGTGCCATAGTTTGGTTTCTATGTTTGAATGCATCTTGGTTTGTGAGCTTTGTGTTGTAGGTGACTCTTCTTGTGAGGGATTATTGTAGTGTTATTGAATACATGTGCTTTATATTATTGTTGTTGTTTAATATGTGTGTTGATCTATTTCATGTGCTTGTTTTAGTGTTACATTGTTTTATTCTCCTAGTCAATGTTTCATCCAAGCTTGTGCTATATGTTTAAGTGTTACAAGTTTAGGTTTATTGCCACCCTATATTCTTAAGGTTGTAAGGAAGTTTCAATTATATTTATGTTATTGTATTGCTTATATCATCTTCCTCTCCCTGAGTAACCTGGTCTACCACCTTTGTTTACTTCCTAGACATCTATAGCTAAGTGTAGATAGAATCTAGTTTGTTGCTTGTTGTAGATTGTGACTGGTTGTCCATGTGCTTTGCAATTGGTTGATTTAATGAAAGTACACTTGCTTTAGAAATCAAGAAATTTTATTAAGTTATCTTATTATGTTGATAACGTAGCTATATTTTATTATTAGCAAATCATTTAGTTAAGTTTTGAATTACGTTCTTTCTTTAAGTAATAAATATGAGTTATTAATGAATTCATTAGTGAAAGATTAATATTATGTTCTTTTCCACTTAAAAATAATTCTTTAGAGAAAGAACTATGTTATGATCTATGAATATTTAAAATAAATCTTTAGTGAAAGAGTATGGTCATGTTTTTAAATATTTCTTTAGCAAAGAAGCATTGTTTTGATTTAAAGAGTGCATTAGAGAAAAATATTGTTATATTCAATTTTTAAAAAAAATTAGTAGAGGAATATTGTTAAGCTTCCTATTTATCTTTAAATATTAATATGAAACTCTTCTAGTATTATTTTATTAATGTTATGTTTCTTGGATTAAGAAAAGTTTAATATCTTTTTTTTGTTATGAGAGTTAAATTTTGCACTAGTAACTTAATATTTAATTAGTACTTTGTTTATCTTAAGACTTAAAACTATGGATGGAATTTTTTGGAATAAATTTTTGCTTAATAGGATTGAAATATTTATAAGGGTTTCCTGATACTTGAGTAGGTAATAAAATCATTATAGAGATAAGTATGGGATTCTCTCCTTGATATATTCAGTGGATGCTTGTGGTGTGTTTAAATTGGGTTTGGAAAGATTATAGTGGACTCCTGAGACTTGTGTAGGTAAAGGGACCACTATAGAGAGAAGTATGGGATTCTCTTCTTGTTGTTTGTTTTCTAATGAATGAATTGCATAGCTACTTGCATCATACTTAGAGAATATTAATATAAATTGCATAAAAGAGTTGTCTTGATCCCTTAATGTCCCTCAAGTTTGCAAGAGAATTTCTTCATGAAGATGATCATAAAAGGAATATGGTGTAGAAAACATTTAGGTAGAATGTTCTTGATGTATCTCAGATTGAAAAATTATGTAAATGAGAAATTGCTTTGTGTTCCTTAGATAATTTTCCAAGTGACTTATCTCTAAAAGAGAGCCAATATGGCAGTTTTGTAATGTAGATGGATTAAAGCTTAAGCAAGAAATGAGTTGGTTTGTGATATTGTCTTGTAAAATGTTTACTTTTGGAATAGAATAAAAGACACCATGTGATGGAATTATTTATGTAATATTTGGTATTGCAAATGGTTGATTTTTTTCTAGGAGAATGCTTCTTTTGCATAGTTTTGCTTTAGCACTTTATCAATTTAAAGATGGTGGTAAAACATTGTTGAATTGCTTTTATTGGTAACACATGCTAAATTTGAGATGTAATGTTAAGATTCAATATTGTGCTATAGTTTAGACATGTTGTTTCCAATTGAAGTATTTATATCTAGAGAGAGTTGTTTACATTAATTTATACCTTAGGTTGGGGAAGAGTTCTTAATTGGATCTAGAATTTCTTTAGAAATTGAGTCAAGAAGAATAACCCAAATCTTGGGAGAAGTTGCATTGATGCAATAACCAACAAGAGTCATAGAAGGAGTTTTGTGTATAAAATATCTAGGAACTCATGAATTTGGAAGGAGTTGCATTTATGGAATAGCTAGATCCTTGTAAAATAATACACCTTGAATGTGAAGGATTGGGTTTTCCTTATCTAGGAAGTGTTAGAAACATTCACAAGATGATATTGGTGATTGTATAGGTTTGGGTGATCATGTTCATTGTCAATTGAGTGGTAATGAAGTTATCCCATAGAGATGTGGTAACTAGACACTAAGGTTTTATGCCTAATTAACCTACCTAGATGGAATTTAGGTAATATTAGGTAATATGTGTCCCCCTTTAAGTTTTATGGGACTTAAAGGATAATCCCTACACTATTATCATATTATCCTATGCCAATGAGGGTATAGGAAAGGTGGGGGGACTAATTTGGTGTCCTTATAAACAATGAGGTTTAGTAAGGTGAACCTCAAAAAATATGGGATGTTGGCCACTCCTGTCCACTTGAGTGTCGTCTGCAGCAACATTGAACTCAAATGTGGTTAAACCTTGAGAATGTTAATAATATATTTATATGGTAATTCTTTGTGAACCTTGCTTGAAAAAATGCATCTCTCTCTTGGAAATGTGGAAAGTATTTTGGATTTTATAGGTTTAGTAGCAAGGCAAGCCATATATTTTTCTTGGTGATTTTTCATATTAACATAACTATTTTGGTGATTGACTGCTTCCTTAAGACTAAGCCAAATTACTTTGATTTCTTCCTCCATCGTATAGTATTTGGTTCAATAATTACTTGATCCTCCATATTGTACCACAATAGAGGTGTTCTGCATATTTTTCCATACAAGGATTCAAATGTAGCCCTACCCAAAGATGCATGGTACCCATTATTATATGAAAATTCAATGAGATGTAAAAAATATTCCTAATTAGACTTTTGGTTCATGAAATATATGCAAAGCATATCCTTTAAAACTTGGTTTTCCCTCTCTAATTTACCATCTATTTTTGGATGATATGCAAAATTGATATTCATCTTAGTTACCAATGCATGTTGAAGAGCCTACCAAAATTCGGATGTAAACCTAGAAACTTTGTCCGATATGATCACCTCATGAAACCCATGTAACATAAAGTTTTTTTTGGTAAACTTGTTTGACACCACTGTTGCATCATCCTTGATGTTCCTCAGTATAAAGTGTGCAACCTTGGTCAATTTATCAAAAACTACCAAGATGGCATCATGTTGGTACTTAGTCTTAGGTAAACCCACAATAAAATCCATAGATATTACCTACCATATCTGCGTAGGTATATCATGGTAAGTTTTTCAAGGTTTGGTATTTTATTTCTAACTTATTTGAGTGCTAGTTTGATAAAATCTTCTAGAGGCCATAAATTTTGCATACAAAAGTATTTGAAGCCATTTTTTCTATATTGTACAATACTTCAAGATCTACGCAGTGATGACATTAGTTTATAAACTTGTTATAGAAATGTTTAGGATTTTCTATACAAAATGGATTTCTTGGGGTGTGTTACTCATATCAATGGGTAAAATTATAGCACTTGGTCATATCAAATGGTAGGACTACTCATACCCAAAAATATTTGGTTCATCTTCAACAATGAATCAAAATAATATATCAATAATCATGAACTCAATAAGAGAAAGTAGGAAGCTCTTGGACTATTCCTCATGTTAGTGAAATCAAATGGTATTTTCCATATTAGAGAGATTATTGGTCCTATTAATGTATGGACTACTTTAAAAGATATTTATGGAAAAGTAAGTGCTAGTGAAGTTAATAGAATAGATATAAAACTATCAAATATCAAAATCATACATTTTAGTATCATCAAAGACTACATATCTCACTTTAAAGATCTAAAAGTTGATCTAGTTACAACATGAGGTAAGGTAAAGAGTGATGAAGAGTATGTCAAATATACTATTCCTGATATTTCTCCTTTTTATACAGTTGCTTGATTCTTTATGTGAATGTTATGACTATCAAATAACCACAACGATTCTCTCTTGAAGGTCTTTTCAACCTTGTATTCCATTATGAAATAAAAATGAACAATTATGAAGCTCTTTCTCATACACAAGATTACTCAAAATACTTCAGGCCAATTGAATCTAAGGCTCAAGTGCCTAATGGTAAGTCTAAGGTTTGAAAAAGATAAAACATTTACAAGTATTATAAAATGGGAGGACACTCCATCTAGAATTGCATTATGAGGCTAAAAAATATTGAGATAAAACTCTTGAGGGCTAGGCACAAGCTTACTAATGATGAATATGAGGATGAAGAAGTAACAACAAACCCACTAGAGCATCCATTATTGGGAGGTATTACCTCTAATGCCTTGTCTCCTTGGTCCTCAACTCAAATTATGGGGGGTGTTTAAATATGTGTAATTTAATTTTATTTAGGTAGACCAAATGTATGATATGGTACTTACAAGTGCCATTTATGTAACTTATGATCTTGTGACTATGCAAAACCTAAAAACATTCCTAATTTATGTAATCCTATGAGAATATTGATGTAAGCCTACAACCCCTATCATATTTATGCTTAGTAGTATTGATTAATCCACCTTTATAGATAACATAACTTAAACCATAATTTGTTATTATTTTATTGTAAGATCAACCTCAAGATTAAGTAATGTTAACCTTAAATTAATCTCTTATTGGAGTTTGGTATCACAATAATTACCCTAATTACCTTTCAATGAAGATCCATTTGTATTATAAATATGAACTTTGGATGCCCATGAACACCCACCTTCTAATTATTATTATCTTATTTTTTTATTATCACTTTATAGTCATCTTATTTTGTTTATTATTGTTTTCTAGTCGTCTTATTTTTTATTGTTGCCTTCTAATTCTTGTCATATTATTTTGTTTATTTACAATACTGATTAGATTTTCAATGCAACTAAAACATTGAGCAGGTTGGAGGATAATTTTATTGGGTGGCCTTATATGATTCTTAATAAAATATGATAAAATGAAAGTTTTGTTTTAATTGGTGATAACACAACAACAATGACATGGTCCTTCGAAAATTAAAGCTCCTTTTGATGTCTTTTGATCTCAAAGTAAAAGTTAATATACTTTAAATATTTTTGATAGAAGTAACTATTGAAGATTTTGGATCCAAATGTGAGTTGGGGTTATGGTTCGGACAATTTATAAAAATTTAGCTAATTATTTTGGTCGGACAATTTATTTTGGTCCATTTAGTTATTGGACCAAAATGGTAAGTGCAGAAATTCATCGTAGAAATTGTTTGTATTTTCTATAATCGTCAATACCCACATATTATTTTGAATTCCTTGGATGACCTGCGTGTCATACAACAATAAATGTAGCAAGAATATGTCAAAATCAGCTATAGGCCAATTACAAAACCCATAACGTTTAGAGGAATGTTTCAAAATTGGAAGCGCATACCTACAAATATGATGCCCATTAGAAATCCCTAGCAAATACCTTTTTGCACTAAAAGTTATAGGGACATGCCATAATAAGTTGTATGGTTTTTATCTAGAATATCCAAAATTGGAGTAGGTTCAAAAGAGCCAGATGCCATGGTTTCCACACTCAAATCATTGAAATAAAATGAAAGGAAATATTTTAATTACATCTGTGAGACCCAAATATGGCCTATGGGGCCCCCAAAAAAGGAAACATAGTTACTAAAATCATATGACCATTAATATCCTTGAGAAGGTTGTTCCTTAATTTTCTAATTTGGGCTAGAAATTCCCAAATTTTTTTACTTTATTGTCTTCAAATAAATATATAATAGACCTTTTCCAAGCATTTTCTTGTATTTGCCATAGATGAAATATTCTTGTCTCTATTGCCCCTGTGTTGCATAGAATACATATCCTTTCTTCCCATTGTTCCTTGGGTGTTGTCCATATCCATGTTTCACATCTAAGCCTACAAGAGCTAGTCCTTATCTAAGAAATGAGTATTTTTTCCCTCCACTTGATTTTAGCACCTATATACATTTTTTACTTGTGGTCATATGTTGAATTAAACTTTGCAATATAGTATTGTCTTTTCATGCTTGCATTTTTCCACGTTCCACTTCTAAAAATTTCATTCACATAGTTTTTTATATCTTTGTTGAAATTTGGGTATTCATTTATGTTGATTTTCCAATGTTTCATCCATTTCTGATTTTGTTTCATCCATGTGTTCTTCCACCTATGTAGCTATTCATCCCTAGCTACCCTAGGGCATCTATTGTTTTTCATGTATTCTATTTTTTTCAATTAACATAATAGCTTGGTCATAGAAATTGCTTCTAAAGGGAACATTAATTCTAAGAGAATTGACTATGACATTAATTCTAAGATAATTTGTGATTAGACATTTTTGAATCTTGTCTATTTGCCTCCACATTGTATTTTTCATGCCACCAACCCACATCTCATAGCCATACAATACAAATGATGTGAAAAGTAGACCAAATAAGACCTTGGTGATCTTCCAGTCCCACAAATCAGTATTCTTACACTTATTTTGAAGTGCATATAATGCTCTCCAACCACTTTGGATTCTTTTCATCCTACACGTATTCCAATTGAGCTTGTCATGAAAGTCTATGCCCAAGTATTTGTATTCTACCACTATCTCAATAGTTTCTCTTGCAAACTAAAATTTGATATGTTGCTTCTTCATTTTTGTTGAAAAATTCATGATTTTTTCTTTGCTTGTGTTCACTCGCATCCCAAATTCCTTAGAAAAGAGTTCTAGAGACTAAAGGTTATCTTCTAGATCTTTACCTATTTCAACAACAAGAACTGCATTGTCTACATACATGAGTTTTATCACATATTTGGCTAAGTGCACACCCTCTCCCCCATATGTTTTTATCCATTCTTCTAACTTTTCAATTTCAACCCAAATAAGGACGGAGATAGAGGGCAACCTTTTTTGACGCCCATGTAACTCCCAAAACATTTAGATAACCCTTCATGTATTCTGATTCTAGCCATTACATGCACATAAAATTTGTGAACTACTACCCTATAGTGAATTGGAACATCCAACTCTTCCATTATGCTCCATAATTGTTTTCTTGGTATTGTGTCAAATACCTTTTTGAAGTCTACAAAATGGTAGAAAACCTCCTCTATTTTATCCCATATTTTTTCCACTGTGTGTCTAAATATGATACAGTGATCAATAGTTGAGTGCTTGGTCCTAAAACCCACTTGCCCTTTTTCTCTCTTTCCCTTTTCTTTCACCCATCTCCTAATCCTACACTTTATCATACTCCCAAACAACTTTGAAGGGATGATCATGATAGTTCAATAGTTTGAGGGATTATTTACATCTCCACTTTTAAACAAAGAAATGGTCAAGCTAATTGTCCACTCTAAGAGAAGCCATTTTGTATGACCTCATTGAAAATTCCTCTAATATGCGATGCAGGAATATCTACCCCCCATTTTATATGCTTTTCCTGGATATTATCTATCACAGGCTTTACTAGTTGCCAAATTTTTTATCCCTTGAATAATGTATTCATTTGTGAAAATTTATTTCTTGACAATAGTAGTAGGGTGCGTCTCTTGTTGATTATAACGATCATACAATTATTTTGAATACTCTAACCACTAACTAGTTGTTATGCTATTTTTAGTTTGCATCTTTTTCACACTTAGTTTATTCCAAAATTTATTTGGTTCATGCTTCCCTATGTAAATCAGTTCTTTCCTCTTGTTCCAGTGTATTCTCCATTTTTTGTCCTTGCTAGTTTCTCATATGCTCGTCTATTTGTTCTTGTTTTATAGTAATCTCTATCTTCCTTACAGTGTTCATAGAACCATGGGTTGGTTGTGTAGTTATTTATTTCTTTATTTTTAGGTTTACATATCTTGCATTTGTTTTTATATTCTTGGATAACGTGCATTAACCATTCACTCTTATTGTAATCTTTGCTACTATGAGGTACTTCCTTTCTTTCCCTCTCTTGTAACTTGTTATTCAATGCTGCCCTAAAAATCTATTGATTTTCTTCTGTTAAGAGAATGTTTCCCTTGTGAGGAAGTTTATTTTTATTGCCTTGCATATGTTTTCTCCTTGGCTTATCTCCTTGCATTTTAAGTTTCATAACAATTGGGTTGTGATCTGATTTAAGTTCCATTGGAGAATCTTCCACTTCTAGTTCCTCTATTTTTTGTATGCAATTTTGTGAGCATGTTACATAGTCTATTACACTTTATCCCTTATATGTTTTGCATGTAAACTTTCTTGATTTTTTTCAACTATTCATCCCATTGCAAATAATCAAGTTGTGTATGTTGCAAAGACCTAACAACTCTTATCCATATTCCGTGATAGTCCCATGCTCATCTTTTGAAAACTTGGCCCACTACTAACTTTTCTCTTCTAGCATCCAAAGAGGATTAATTTCAATATCTTCGTTACCTTATAGAATGTTAGCTTGCTTATTTTCTTTCCTTGCATTGAAGTCTCTAGTTAATTTAATCTCCCCCAACTTACTGTATATCAAAATATCTCTTTTTAGGGAGGAGTATGGGTCTTCTATGTTAAGGCCATGTTTCTTATAGGATTTAAAATTATTTGGAGCAAAATAACATGATGCTATGCTAATATTTAAGTTATTTTCTAGGATCTTTATCTAGATGTATTATTTGTTTTCATATTGCTTTTTAATTTTAATGACCCTATCCCACTCCTCTTTTATTAAAACCATAACACTCCCTTCCCCTTGCCATTTTCTGTTGCTATATTCCATTTTGCTATTTCCGTGTATCCCACAAAGTATGGAATCCTACATCCATTGTGCTCATGTGTTTCTATCAAGATGATTATATCTCTGTCTCTAACAATGGGCCCTAACCCAGGTCCTCTTCTCTAAGGGTAACCTCTAAAGTTCCAACTTACCATCATATGATGTTCCCGGACAGGGCATACTCCTTATTGTTTTGAGTTTGTTTAGATGTGATGTATGTCTTTCAATTTCTTAAATATGTCCATCTCCCTTCATTACTCTCTACCCTCACATTTTCCCATTCCTTATTTCTTTCTTCCTATTTTAGAAAGGTTAGGTCGTCATCTAAATAGAATTGTGACCATCTCAGCATGTCTATGTTTCTTAATAACCTTGTTTTATCCTTGTAGCTCATCAATGTGACCTAAAAATACCTATCTTTGCCTTCTTCTATCAACTTGCCAATTCTACCTGCTTGTTTGAACCGACCTTTATATTGTAACCAATATGACAAGAATTCTTTGGTTAAACAGTTTGTGTCTTCCCTATCCCCATAATCTTGTAACCCTTTGATGATTATGTTTGATAACTTCTCATGTATTTCTTTCTCTTCTATTATTTGAATTTTTACTGGCTTCTCTATCAACAATTTCTATTGAATGATTTGTTCTTTTACTACTTGAGACCATGTCTTTGCCTTTGCTAATTCATTTCACAACTCTTTTCCTATTGTTTCCATGTTTTGGAGTGTTTCTCGTACCTCTTTTATTTGTCTTGCATTCATTTTTTCCACCTCTATTTTATCATTAAGTGGGGAGTGGATGGCTTGTTTGAGGACATGTCATTCACACTGGCCCATGTTCACAAGGTTTGTAGCTTTGACACTTGCTCCTTGAGTAGGTTGTTTTCCTTTTCTAGCCTTTGATTGGTGTTTATAACCTCATATAATTTAGTATCTTTCTCTCAAGTTTCTCTTTCATTTTCATTAGCTATTGGACATGAAGTCTTGGTGCCCACATGAGTGACATGGTTGTGGGACTGTAAGTTTCTTCCCTATCTTGAAACTCGTTTTGGTGACCTATACTTTCAATACTAAATATTTTCTTGCTTTCATTTTCGATTTTTTTATCCTTGTTTGTTTTTTCTTCTATGTTCTCTTGTGTTGCTGGTTTATCTCCATATTTTTTATCCCCTAAGTTGGTCTGACTAATATCTGTGTTTGATGATGGTTAGTGTCTTTGGTTGTTTCTTATTCTCCACATATTCATGTGACTGAATATTTATTACTGTTATTTTTTTATTAGTCCTCTTCATTGTTGTTGCCCTTGCTTAAGCTTGTCGTCACCTTATTATCCTCCAGTATTGTTTCACATTGACATATATATGTATTTCTATTCCTTCTTCAGGTGTTTCAGATAGTAGTATTATTATATGCCCTATTGCTTGTGGATATGTCAATCCTCATGTTCCATTAGCTCCTCTGATTGGAATAGTATGTGCATATACAAAGACCAATTGTCTTATGGTTTTTATTTGTTCTTGCAATTGTTGTTTTCCTTCTTCTATTATAAAATCGTCCCTATACTACTAATCTGTTATTTCATGTTTCCTATCAAAATTTCATAAAACCTAAATAATTTTAAGCACTAAATCCGAAACTTACTTACCATTGAAACCATTTTTGCAATTTCTCACTCTATAAACAGCCGTTTATTCGGCTAGCGGATTGACAAGTGGATCTCGACCGGTGGATTTAGCTAGATCTTTTTATCTATACTCCGAGCTACTCAGCGTTTTATAAACGGTGGTTGTCGAATTTGGATTACCTACGATTGAAGGAACAAGCCACAAGCCAAAAGCCATAATACGCAACTCAACTTGGCCAAAAGCCATAATACCTTGTCCTAATTGTGAACATGGTCGGCGGCCTTCGCATGACCAAAAGCACCCGCATTTGCCAACTGGGTCAGAGCTTGAAGCTCACCTTTCCACGTGAGAACTTCTCGACGAAATAGAGAATAGGGTGTACTTTAAGCTTGGTGTGGATTCCAAACTAAAAAAATTGGTTAAAAAATTTGGCATTCGGTATTTAAAAAAAAAATAGGTTGGTCCGTAGCATTCAAGTGAGCTTTTGTCTGTAAACTGCCTCCACTAAATTAATTTTCTCTCTATCTAAATGTAAGAAAACAAAAAAAACATTGGTTCTATGTTTGAATATGGAAAGGTTGTGGACTAGACTTCACATACGAATCAAACTAAAAATAGATAAAAAATTATTCTAATTTCGAGAAGCCCGTATTTAATGGGTCCGTTCTTATGATATTGAATGAGATCAAGAGAAATGAGATAGATGTTCTTGTATTATGCCTTCACTTTTTAACCATTTCAACATGTTTATCAAGTTTCTATATATTTTTTTTGTTAAATTATATTTACCTCAAATTAGGACCACTCAAATCACAACTCTGTCACGTAGTGGAAATAATTAATATATAATAAGAGTTATATTTGTTATGGTTTAGAGCGTTTGCTGTTTGCTAATGCATAAAAATATTGTCAATAAAACTTGATCTAACTTATCCTTTTGTGAAATTGTTGTTTGAAGTATTTGTTAGTAAATAAAATAATAATTTTAATAATTTGATTTAATTAGATTTTTTTTATTGTTTTTAGTTTTAAGATATTATAAAAATAAGAGATTTTAATTTAAAATAATATGTTAATAAAAAGAATTAAATTTAATTCATGTTGTTTAGAACAATTTTTAGAGAATAATGAATTTCAAACCCTAAATTAAAGTTCAAATCTTACGGATGAATCTTAAAATTTTAATTCATGGGGTTTAGGGCAATTAATTGGAAGTAAAGAACATTTTACCATCAACCAAGGTTTCCATCTTATGGATGAACTTTAACATTTAGTCCATGGATTATAGAATAATTGGTTTGAAGTGGAGAGTTTTACATATTAAACCAAGGTTCAAATCTCATTGGTGTGCCTTAACTTTAAAATCAAATGGTTTTAGTGCAATAGGTTAGATTCTCGAGAAAACCTAGATTTGAACCTTGCCAAGCAATATATGCATACATACAAAGTTGTTATAATAACACTATTTGGTCATGATCTAATAGAGATGGGGTCATTCAAATTTTATATAACCATTAGAAAAGAAAAAGAATTAAACATGAGTTGAGAAAAGTTACATAATTTACTATTTAAATATTTGAAAGAAATATCACTTAAATTATGTTATAAATATAAACTAGCAAATTCTCTCGATAGGGATTGATTAAGTTTGTTTAAAACATGCAAAAAATAACCAAATAAAAAAAATATACGAAAATTATTTTTTCGGTGAAATATTATTTAATTTAAATTTAATAAAATTATATAGATAGATAGGTATTAACGTGAACGAAATTACAATCATGGAATATGCCATTAGACTTGCATCATCACATTAACTGGTTAACTAGTTAGAAAGCAAGAGGGCCAACCCCCACACACATGTCCAAACTCGATGTTAATAGGAGTGAGGAATCCCATAAAGTAGGACCAAGGACTTGCACCTTTAAGCTTGCTACCCCATTGGAAAAATAGAATAATTTAATAATATTAGCCCAACTAGTTAAGCTTCTTGACTTTTAAGAGGAAGCCTAAGTTCTACAAACTATATATGTATAATTACCAAGGAATTGCAAAACTTGATAAACATGATATAATACGAGTGAGACTCATTTCAGTTCCTTATAATAAATTAAAAAACTTATACAAATTTTTATGCTATAATAATAATAATAATAATAATAATATTGCTAACAAATTGTCTAAGATTTTTATTAATTTTTAAAAAACCTAGATACTATTTGAGAAAATATTGATTAAAAATATTACTTTGAAAAATAAAGTTACTAAATGCATTGATTAAAACTTGCAACCAAATTCTAAAGGCTATTTTTTTTATGCACGATCACTTTGGTAATATTTACAACATTGAATCCAACATCTTACTAAAAATATATATTATTGATTTATTTATGAAGATAAAGGATCAATATTTATCCAATGGTGATCATAGAGTCAAATTTATCCAATGGTCATCTTATAATGAGATAACCATTGTTGGATATTTTTTTTATAAATATTCAAATTATATTGAAGAACCCCTATTAAATAAATTAACATGAACAAAACTACGCACAATAATATTTTCAAGTTGTTAAGGATATTTAAGTGTCATTTTACCTTTAAAGAAAAAACACACTTTTTTAATATAAAAAAGGTATTATATTAAAAAATTATTACCATCCATTTTAAAAATGTAAAAAAAAAATGTGAATAAAAAAACCACATGGCTAACACCATCAACCAAAAAACCATCCCTATCAAAACAAAGTAGGAACCCAAGCAAAAAATTTACAACTAATCAACATTGCCTTATAGAACTGATGGACAATAGAACTAACTGATTACATAATGATGAGACTCCATTATATGGGTTTAGCCACCCTTAGGAGTGAATCCCACCCAATAGTAGCATCAAGATATTTTAGCACTAAGTCCGTCCTCTATTCAAAAGTGTTAGGAACATCCTCCCAACCATAAACAAATGGCTCTTGGTTGGTAGCAATCATCAAAGCTCTTAAATTATCCCAAGCATCAATTCAAGGAGTTAGGGGGAGAGAGGAATAGTCAAGTAGCCATGGCCATCTCTGTAAGGACCTTAAGCTAGGATAAGAGTGTATTTTATGAGTGAGCAACATTGTTGTTTGAACTTGTACCAAATTCAAGGAGTATCCTACTCAAGAGAAACCCAATTGACTGTGCACAACGTGTGCCCCCATTGATCAATAATCCCTTGAAGATGAGTGAGCTCCATGGCCACATTATTGGATTGAACTATAATATAAAAATATACAAATAAATAATATTAGACTTCTCAAAAGTAGAGATGTGTAAATAGGAAGAACACTTACCATAAATACAATCATTTCTAGCTCTCCATATGCTAAACATGGTTGCCATACGAAACAAGCACCACACTTCAAAGAAAATAGCTGGCAAGGATGGAGGATCTTCAAAAATTATATGCTTCCAATCAAACATGGTAAAGAAACAGGGTCTAAAAAGGTAAAAAAACCACTCTCAAAGAAAATAAGCATGAGCACAAACCCAAAAAATATGGACAAGGTCTTCAGATTGAAGACAAAAAGGGCAAGAAAGGTTAGGGATACCTATATACTGGAGATTCTCCCCAACAGGAAGCCCATGGTGCAAAATACTCCAGGTAAAATAGGAAATTTTAGGATTCAAGAAAGGATCCCAAGTAGTTTGAAACCTGCACATCCAAACAGGTCAAGGAAAGGAGACCTTCCATCATTGATTGAGCTTATAAATAATGGAGAGGTAAGGAGAGAGCCATTCATACAATAATCAATTCTTATAGTTTTGTAGTAGAGGGTTTGGATACCACTTCCATTCCTTCCATCAAGATTGTTGTGAAAGCACAAAAATCTTGTGTAACATTATGTCAGAGAGAGTAGCCTTGAAAAACTCAAAAGTATCTTTGTCAAAATAACTAAGCTTAAATTTGGCTCTAAATTCATCCTAAGGGAGCCAATATTTGGTAGGACAAGAAAAAAAATTAGTGATGTATCACACACCTTTGAAAAAGAATCTAAGTGTATGAACCCAAGGAACCTGCACAATTGGGGAACCTTGGTAGGTGATAACAAGTGACCACCAAACATTCATCTGGTTGATGGAGATTCCATGCCAGAAGCTTTTGCTTTCCCATCTAATCAAAGGCTTAACCCTCTCCTAGGCTTTCTAGATTCTTCTATTGACGAAGGATCCAAACACTTAAACAGACACAGGGGTAACAAGGAGGGAAGGGAACCTTATGCTTCTCCAATTCTTATGGACAAAAGGCAAAACTTTATTGATATAGCATTGAATGAGAATATTCTATGCCTCATTATCTATGAGGGTTCTAATGACCCACTTAACATAGAGGACCCAGAAATTGGATATTGTGAATGCCAAGCCCATCATTGCTTCTTGGAAGACAACAATACTCCTAGGCAACATGGTGGAATCCCGAATCATTATTGGAAGAGGATGATAAAAAATATTGCATAAGCTTACTAAGCTTCTTATAGAAATTTTTGGATGAGACCAAACAAGAAGAATAATAAACATGGGTGGTTGTAAGGACTTTTGTACAAATTTAGAATTTACCAAAAAGGGAGAACTTCTTGGTGGACCAGTAGATAAGTTTCTATTCAACCCTATTAATAACATATTTCCACAGCTCTAGCAATGAATTGTTAAAGGTAAATGAATACCTAAAGTATGAAATATTTCCCCCTCTTGGATGATCTTCCATTGATATTGACTAAACTAGTAGGGCATCAAGTCAGGAGATTACCTATAACATTAAGTCTTTCTCCATTGAATAGAGGATCTAGAAGCTAGATAAAAAGTGTTTGGGTAGGTAAATGCCTATTGAATGACACCTTCTTCCTCAATAAGTGTGAGGAAATAGTCATTGAAAAAATGACCATTGATCAACCGAGTCTCACCTTCGAGGATAATTTTTTTTCGAATAAACCCCTTAGCGGTATGGTGAGCTAGTAAATACCCAAACCCTTTAGCAATGATGACATAAAGGGATGGTACCAATGGAAAACCTTGTATAATGGATTAGAAGAGCCCAATCACTGAGGACTTGTATTTGTTAATGGATAAAACAACATAAGCCTCAAAAAACAATATTTCCACAAAATAAATGAACCAAGGCCCAAAACCAAGAGCTTTAAGCATGGCTAGAATTAACGACCAATTGATCCTCTCATAGGTTTTCTACAATTCAATTTTAATGAACCACAATCGTTGGTTGGAATTGCGAACCCACTCAATTTTAAATTATCATGTGTTTGGTTTATAATCATAAACAAAAAAAAAACATAATAAATATAATAGTGTGTATTAAAAATGCAAATGCCTCAATAATATGCACTCTTAACTATATTTTTCTACAACTACAATATGTAATACTAAGATTAAAAAGGAAACCTTTCTTTAAAAATATAAAAAAGATACATGATTTTTAATACATTAAGAATAACACTAGAGAACATTATGTTTCTTTAAAATAAGTATATTTATATGCAACAAACACGAATAGTTTATCAAAATACAACTTTTTGCATAAGTCATCATAATAATATTTTTATATAATCTATGCTTTAATTGATCAAAACATTAATTTTTTATTATTTAACTTCTTATCATTCATATTTTCTAATTTAAAAAATATGATAAAATTTTAAGAATTAAAAAAATTTGAACATAAATATTAAAATTAATATTATTAAAAAATTCTAACACCTCAAATGACAAAAATAAAAATAAAATAAAAAATGTTTAAAATACACAACATAGAAATATATGTCAAAATAATTATATTTTAAAAATTGTGAAATGTACATTATCTTTGTTACTTGCTATTTTAGTATTCAATGTGGTTGTGTTGTGACCTCTCCTTAAACTTATATGTTAAAGCTACATTTCTATCTTTAAAATATGTTAAGTTATACTATGTATGGAAATGATATTATAAGTCAATTATTAGCATAGCAGCATGTTATTTTGCTCCCAAGAATTCTAAATTCTATAAGAAACATGACCTTAACAAAGAAGACCCATACTCCTCCCTAAAAAGAGACATTTCAATATACAGTAAGTTGGGGGAGATTATATTAATTGGAGATTTCAATGCAAGGACAACAAATAAGCAAGCTAACATTCTAGAAGGTAATGAAGATATTGAGATTAATCCTCTTTTGATGCTAGAAGAGGAAAATCAATAGTGGACCAGGACTTCAAAATATGAGCATGGGGCTATCACGCAACACGGAGAAGAGTTTTTAGGTCTTTGCAGCATATACAATTTGATTATTTGCAATGGGATGAACAAATTGAAAAATTCAGGAAATTATACATGCAAAACATATAAGGAATAAAGTGTAATAGACTATGTAATATGCTCATAAAATTACATACCAAAAATAGAGGAGCTATAAGTGGAAGATTCTCCAGTGGAACTTAAGTCAGATCACAACCCAATTGTTATGAAACTTCGAATGCATGGAGACAAACCAAGGGAAAAACACTTGCAAGGCAATCAAAATAAATATCCTCACAAGGAAAACATTCTCTTAACAAATGAAAATCGGTAGAATTTTAGAGCAGCATTAAATAACAAGTTACAGGAAAGGGAAGAACTACATCACAATAGTAGAGATTATAGTAAGAGTGAATGGTTAATGCACGTTATTCAATAAGCTCTAAACAAATGCAAGAGAACTAAACATAAAAATAAAGAAAGGAATAGCTTCGCAACCAACCCATGGTTCGATGAAGATTGCAAAAAATACGAAGATTACTAAAGGAACCAACGGCTAAAACAAGAGCAAACAAAAAACATATCAGAAACTAGTAAGGGCAAAAAAATAAGAATACACTAGAACAAGGAGGAAAGAATTGATTTACTTAGGGAAGCATGAACCAAAGAAATTTTAGAAGGAACTAAGCATGAAAAGGATGCAAACTAAAAATAACATAATAGTTAATCAGTGGTTGGAGTATTCAAAACAACTGTATCAACATAGTAACCAACAGGAGACACCCCCTACTATCATTGTCAAGAAAAACTTTTCACAATTGAAGACATTATTCAAGGGATAAAAAAGTTAGCAACTGGTAAAGCCCATGACATAGACAATCTTCAAGCAGAGCATATAAAATGGGGGGTAGATATCTTGGCACCGCAAATCAAATAAATTTTCAATGAGGTCATACAAAATGGTTTCCCTACTGAGTGGAAAACTAGCTTGACCATTCCTTTGTTTAAAATTGGAGATGTATATAATCCCTCAAACTATCGAACTATCATGATCAACCCTCTCTTTGCAAAGTTTTTTGGGAGTATGATAGAACATAGGATCAGCATATGGGCAGAAGAAAAGGAAAGAGATCAAAGGGGCAAGTAGGTTTTAGGCCCAAGCACTCAACTATTGATCACTATATCATGCTCAAACACATAGTGGAAAAAATATAGGACAAAAAAGAGGAGGCTTTTTGTTGTTTTGTAGACTTCAAAAAGGCATTTGACACAATGCCAAGGAAAAAATTATGGAGCAGAATGGAAGAGCTAGAGATTCTAATTCACTACATGGAAGCAGTTCATAGACTATATGAGCATGTAAAGGCTAGAATCAAAACACAGGAAGGGTTATCTGAATGTTTTGGTAGTGACATAGGTTTCAAACAAGGTTATCCTCTATCTTCGACCTTATTTGGGCTGTACATTGACAAGTTAGAAGAATGAATAAACAAATTTGGAGGAGAGGGTGTGCATTTAGCCAAATATGTGGTAAAACTCCTCATGTATTTAGATGATGTAATTCTTGTGGCTAAAACAGCCAAAGATCTATAAGATCACCTTCAAGCTCTAGAACTCTTTTGTAAAGAAGTTGGGATGCAGGTGAACATGAACAAAACAAAAATTATGATTTTTTCAGCAAAAAAGAAGAAGCAACAACTCAAATTTCAGTTTGTAGGAGAACCGCTTGATGTAGTAGTAGAATACAAATACCTGGGCATAGACTTTCATGACAAACTTAATTGGAATACATGTAGGATGAAAAGAACTCAAAGTGGTTGGAGAGCACTATATGCACTTCAAAACAAGTGTAGGAATGCTGAGTTGTGGGACTGGAAGACCACCAAGGTCTTATTTGGCCTACTTGTTACACCAGTTCTATTGTATGGTTGTGAGGTGTGGGCTAGTGACACAACAAATGCAAAATGGAGGCAAATAAAAAATATTCAAAAATATCTAACCACAAACTTTCTCAAAATTAAGGCCACAACCCCTTATGAAATTATTCTAGCTGAGACTGGAATGTTCCCTTTAGAAGCAATTGCTATGACCAAGTTGTTATGTTACTTGAAAAAAATAGAAAGCATGACAAATGATAAATGACCTAGGGCAGCTAGGGACGAAGAGTTGCATAGGCGAAAGAATACATGGATGAAACAAAATCAGAAATGAATGAAACGTTGGGAAATCAACATAAATGAATGCCCAAATGTCAACAAAGACATAAAAAATTATGTGAATGAAAAGTTCAAAAGTGGAATGTGGAAAAATGCAAGCAAGAAAAGACAATATTATATTGCAAATTTTAGCCCAACGTATGACCACAAGGAAAAAGCGTATATAGACGCTGAAATCAAGTGGAAGGAAAAAATACTCATTGCTCAGATAAGGACTAGCTCTCATAGGCTTAGATGTGAAACAAGGAGATGGACAACGCCCAAAGAACAATGGAAAGAAAGGATATGTACTCTATGCAGCACAAGAGCAGTAGAGACAGAGGAAAACTTCATCTATAAATGCCCGATTTTTTTAGATATCCGTGACAAATACAAAGAAACACTTGGGAACGAGTTTATGGCAGATTTATTTGAAGATAGTAAAATAAAAAAAGTTGGGGAATTGATAACACAAATCAGCGGGAGAAGGAACAACGATCTCAAAGATATTAAAGATCATATGATATGATTTGAGTAATTGTACTTCCATATTTGAGGTCCCATAAACCATATTTGGGTCTCGCGGACGTAATTAAAATATTTCATTTCATTTATGTATTAAATATTAAATTATAGTAATTAAGTTTCATGAGGGTTTGGTTTTATTTATTTATTTATTTTATTATTATTTATTTTTTTTTTTTTTTTTTTTTAAGATTCAAGGTTTAAACTATGATGTGATGAATGTATGTATAACTGTATTTTTATCTATATTAATAAACTCAACCAATACTACTTCAATAAAAAATTATTATTATTACATAAGAGAAGTAATGACATCATGTTCGAGATTTAGTGGGCGGAGGTAATTAAGAAAACATGGTAGCCATTTGGTCAGAGCATCATTATCGTATGAAGCGTTGTGTCGATAGACAAGAACACCTACTTTCAGATATTAATTAGATACTCACCTTTATAAATTCATTCCACAACCTTTATAAGAATCATTTATTCATCAATTCAATATCCGTGAGAGCCTTCTTCCGCCTTTAAAAAAATTGTTTTCACTTGTAGAACTCTTTCACAATAACCACTCTTTCTGCTGAAGTTCATTACGTTTCTTTAAAAACCAAAAAAAAAAAATCAAAACCATCCACCTCTCCTCTAACCCACGTTGCCCACGTAAGTAATCCCACAGAAGTATATACGTATTTCTCTTCAACCAACCACACTAGAATTTGGTTTTGGTTTTTCTAAAGTTGCTGAAAATGGAGAAGAGGGACACAGAAACTGCATTGTCTAAGTTGCCACAACATGTGATTGAAGGAATATTAGCTTTGCTTCCGATGGATACAATAATCCGCTTCTTTGAAATTTCAAGGGATTGGAGAGCTATATTGGCTTCTTCCTCATTTATATATATGTGGAACCACATTCCAAACAGGAATCCATGCTTATTATTTTGCGTGCCTAAGAAAGAGGAACAGTATTATGCAGCTTATTGCTTCTCGGACTGCAGATGGAAGATCAAAACCTTAAAAGATTTTCCATCTGGTGAACATGTTTTATTTTGCGGAGGATCTTCAGCTGGACAACTTCTAGTGCAAACCCGACGTTTGCCTTCAACGGGTTTCCAAGAAAGACTTTGTCTTTACAATCCACTGAACAAGACATTTTCTGAACTTTCTGCAGCCTCTATTTCTTTCTTAAATACTGATGGAAACCCTTACCTTCCCTACGAGGCATGCATTGTGAGCGAGGACTACGGAAATACATGCAAAGTGGTGATACAGCGACTGCATGAGGAAGAAGCGATACAAATTTATGAAACTTCATCCATTTCAGTGACCAATGTGCTCAACCTTCCCATGAGAATCAAATTTGATCCAGACATTATTCTTCGGAATGGATTGTTTTTTTGTTTAGCAGGTTCTTCAAGGAATACTAGTATTATGGTTTTCAGTTATCAAAACGCAGAGGAATACAACCCAGATGTGGTTATTGTGCAGTTGCCTCAGTTGCCGGATCCATATACACATTTCACAAAGTTCTTTCAATGTGGGTCTTCCATGATATATGCTCGCTTAGTTCTCAGCACAATGCATGGGGTTGGGGATTCAGTTTTCTGGGAGCTTAACTTTGAATCTAAAGATAATTACAATTGGAAGGAAATCACAAAATTTCCTCCACATATTTCAGAAATGTTTAAGGAGTGTGGATTGTATGATGTGGTCGGAGTGGGTGAGTATATTTGTATTGTAATGCAGGCTCGGAAAGAGGTGATAGTGGCAACGTACAATATAAGACAGGGTTCTTGGCTACTTCTTCCTCCACTTCAGGATTCTTGGCTTTTTCTTCCTCCACTTCCTAATTGGTGTTCTGGCCGCGTAAGATACCATTACCGTCCTCTGGCCTTCCAACCAAGGCCTGAGATACAGTTGAGTTGAGTTGAATTAGGAGGAATTGGAAGTTAAAAAATATATATATTTGTTTGATTAAATGAGAGCTTTATTATTCTTTTTATAAATTTATTCAGTTGAGGTCTTTGCAATTTTTTTTATTTAATATTATTTAAAATGATATTAAAAAATATTGTATTACCGTGTATAATTATGCCAATTTTTTTTATAATAAATGATAATAGTAATCATGATTTTAATTCTATGTTTTAGATAAAATTTAGTGATTCATTGTGTTTTATTTGATTAAGCACTATGTGTATTAGTTAGTATTGCCAAAAGACATTTTAAGCTATATTACTTTTAAAATTTGGTATGTTATTGATTTTTATCGAGATTTAAGTTAGAGTGATCTTCATTACGATATTAGTAATATTTTGCATTAAAGAAAATTAAAATTAAAAAATATTAAATTTAAGTTAAATATAATGTTTTAAAAGTTTTTATTTTTTATATTAAATTTGTTAATAAGTGTATTTTCAATTTAGTATATTATGAAGACAAATAAATTAAATGATTACCTAAAAAATATTATTATTGTAATAGATATTTTTGTGAGATATATATATATATATATATATATATATATGAAAAATTTCTCCTGCTACCATGAGTGCATGAACTGGATCGAGCGACAAAGCCGAAGCGAGACCAGTAAGTGCCCTGTTGCCTTTATTGCTAGTTTGTGTTACAGTTTAAAAAAATGGCAATGTATTTGTTTGTGTTTTCTTTAGTACTTTGTTTTTCAAATTAAAAAGAAAAACCCTAATTAGAGGTTTGTTGTTATGTTGTACGGCTTCATGAAAACTCTAGTTAATCAAAGATCAAAAGTGAGTTTAAAACTTAGCTTTAAAAAATCATAGTTTAAAATGTAACTTAAAACTTCACTTAACCCTAATTTAACAAAGATCAAAACTTAGGTTAGAAACGTAGGGTAAAACTGAGCATAAAAACGTAGCTTAACCCTAGTTGCTTGTTGTTGTTTCTTGTTTGTGTTTTTAATTTATCAGTTGACCTTTAGAGTGAAACCCTAGGTACTAACAAACCGTTTTTTGATTTTTTTTTTTTGCTTAATTTATCAGTTAAACTGAGAGTTAAAAACCCTAGGACTGACAAACAGTGTTCTTGCATTTTTTTGTATTTTTGTTTGTTTTTAATTTATCAGTTGAGACTTAGAGTAAAAAAACCCTAGGAACTGAAAAGTTATATTCAATTTTTTTTGTTTTTCATTTATCAGTTTAGACTTAGAGTTAAAAACCCTAGGACTGACAAACAGTTTTTTTTTTTGCATTTTTGTTTTTAATTTATCAGTTGATCGTAAGATTGTAAAAACCTGAGGAACTGAAAAATTATTTATGTTATTTTGATTTTTGTGAATTTTGTCGCTCGTTATTTGTCTGTTTTGAGCTGTACATTATTGTTGTATATGCATGTTTTTGCTGTACAATTTTTCATGGTTTTAATGTTTTTGTTTTGTTTACTTTTGCAGGTTGTGAAGAGCCGGTACCATGTGCCTACTGTTTTTACTGAAGCATGGGAGGCACTGACTTTGGTTTACTGGGAGTGGCTTAATGCCCTTGGGCTCAAGCAGGCGACTCAGTTGGAGCCTATCTGACGGCCTATCTGACGGCCTTGATCAACTTGTGGGATCCCCGGACCAACACCTTCCATATCCCAATAGGGGAGATGACAATGACCTTAGAGGACGTCTATCGAATTCTACGGATTTTGATAGACAGATTATCGATTAGTATGATGTCGTGGGATCAGTGGACAGCAGTGCTGACGTGCTGCTTTGGCCACGGGGAGGAGGTGGGTGTGGATAGCCTAGTGGAGAGGGCAGAGGGTGACTACCAGATTGGTGGCATTTTGGTTTGATGGTGGCTAGAGAGGGGCATTTTGGGAGCGAGGCATGTAGTACGGATGGGCCTCATTTCCAACATGCTGCTACCTGACTCTTCAAGTGCAAGGTTCCCATGGAACCTGTTGGATGTAGTTTGTCGACTGGTGGACTTTTTGATGCATGAGCCTTTGATTATGAGGTGGGGGTAGATGCTACTGGCATAGCTCTATGATGAGCTGTATGAGGTCCACTTTCAAAGGCAAAAGGGGATTAGCTGTAGCTATCTGTTGCAGAGCTGGGCTTGGCAGCACATAGCGGTGGAGAGGCCGGTGGGGTTGTCATGGACTACTCGGGCAGATATGGTGGATAGAGATATAGGTTATGCGGCTCTATGGCGATGGTCTGAGGAGCAGGGGTAGAGTCGATGGTGGGCAGGTGTTGTAGGGCACTATGCTGATGCCTTTGCTTGGCTTACTCTAGGGGAGGTGTTCTGGCATCCCTATCGGGATTGTACAGCCTGGCCTGAGGCTTGAGAGTGGCTCTGGCGGGTTCGTAGGGGGCGGTGGCTGATTGGGCAGTATGGGACCGAAGAAGAGTTATTCCCTTATGGTCGGGTGACATGACAGTTTGGGGTGCACCAGGGGTTGCCTGGTGAGCCCGTGGTCTATCAGTGTTAGGAGGACGAGAGGACTTTGGTCTAGCTGGTCATTGTGTAGCTGGGCGAGGATTCAAATATAGCTATTGACATCCCAGATGTGGACAACATCGAGACTACTGCAGAGTATGACCAGTGGTGGACACTACGACGATGGTAGGGAGGGGGACCACTGGGGGATGCAGATGCAGTAGCAACATGTGATGAGGGTGTAGAGGCACCAGGTGAGGGTTGGGGGGTTCCATTGGAGGATGCAAATATGGTAGAGGTGGATGATTTTATGAGGGAGTATTTTGGGGTTCCAAAGCAACCAGAGATGCAGGACGTCCCAGAGTAGTGGGAGCCAGAGCAAGCTATTGTTCCATAGATGCCAATACCTTAGGAAGTCTCAGAGGACACGAAGGCAAGGTTGCACGCTAAGAATGCATGATTAGTGAGGCTACTTCATAGGTGATATGAGGATTTATGGGAGGCTATGTAGGAGAGGGATCTCTTACAGACTCAGCTAGCGAAGCGAGAGAATGCATGGGCTACATACCACCGACAGGAGGGGGATACCGATGCTACACGAGAGAGGGATCTTCTACGGATGTAGTTGGCAGAGAGGGAGAAGGTGTTGACATAGCGCGATGATGTAGTAGCAATGTACCATCGATGGGAGGTAGAGTGGTGTCGGCATCGGATGGATCTAGAGGGAGAGATCATCTGCCTCGAGGGGCGGGTACCTGAGCCATCTCAAGGTGGGTCTTCACACCGGACGAGGGGAAATGATACTAAGCAGTCAGCATCATCTCATCACAGGTGATTGGATGAGGGGGGAGCTAGTGGGCATGATGCGGGGGTGATCAACAGTCACCCTAAGAGGTCCCATAGGACCCACACCACGGGGGGTAGTTCTTGTCGCATTGATCCTGCATGAGCATGGTGGCTGACGCCCTAGGCATGGGGGTTTTTGAGGTTTTGCTTTTGCAGGGTCAAATGATCGGTTATTGTAGCATGTGGGTATTTTTGATGATATATACAAATGACTTTATTTTGTTTATACACATGTTGGCATTTGATGTTATGCTTAATGATTGTTGAATGTGTATGTATGCATGTTAATTGATGTTGATGGATGCATATGTTATGATGAATGCAAATGTTTCTAATTTTTAGGATATGCAAATGGAATGGATGAATTAAATTTGTGATTTTTGGCGGGGGCACCATAGACTATTTAGAACTTATGGATTTTTTTCTTAGGCGATTGTTGTGGTAAATGACTTTTTCTGTATACATGTTATTTTTGTATTTTTTGATGGCAATTCAAGGATGACAGATTGTACAGGTGGTTTAGAATGTAGTTAAGGTTTTCTAAGACTCAGATGTTTTAACCAACTAGCCAGTACTATAATGTTATCTTACAAGACTTTTGGACAAGGTATGAATCGGACTTGTCTTTGACCAAGTTATTTCACATCCCTATGTGTGCAATTGAGTTCGTTTATGTGGTATTTTTCAGGATACCGCCAGTTCCAGATAGGTTGTCAACCAAACCTGTACTGAGGATCACCTAATTAGCTCCACTAACTCCTTTGTTGTATTTAGTCAGATTAATCTGTGGTGCTATCTAGGATACCATAAGCCAGCTCATCCACATGCAAACATTAATCTATAAACAAGTTAATGTGATAGATATATCGTCATGCGGGAGGTTTACCACCAGTGACCGATAGGCTATCCACCAAACTAGTACTGAGGTTTACTTCATAACCTTCTGAATGTTGAGAGTTTCAGGGATTCAAGTTCGACTCCCTTCTTTTCTTCAATTGTATTGGGATACTTGCTCATTTGTAGTGATAAAAATCACTGTTTATTTTTGTTATATTTTCTTTTGAGCAAGGGATTTTGAATATTGAGTGACGAGAATCACTATTGTATGTGCCGGTGGATGTATGCACTTTTGTTATGGTGTCAAATTTTTTTTTGGAGTTTTGACTTTTGCAAATTTTTGATTTTTTGCAACTTTTTAAGAATTTGGGAGTTCTTGGGGAATTGGGTAGGGAAGATGCTTGTCCTTTTGCCAACTCTCAACATTCTTGGGGTCATTCACACATGGGGATGAGCAAGATAACCGTTTTGCTTATAGTGACCTGGATTACTTTACAGATTTCATCTTTCATTCACACAACTTGGGAATTATTTTATGTGTTTTAATTTTTGTTGGGATGCTACGTAACAAGGTGTGATCCAAGTAGAACTCTACCTTTGCAAAATCTATCTGGCATTGTACAGTACGTGGCTAGAAAGCTAATGACATCTAAATGACGAAAAATCTTGATACATTTAGAAGACAACCGACTATGGTATGGTGAAAATGATGTGCATGGCATTTATTCGTGATGGACTATTTATAGAATGGAGAAATGTGGAAAATGATGAATTTACCAAATAATTACAGTCTATGGTGCCTTTGACCTTTATGACCACAAATATGTAATGTATGGATGTGATGCTTAATGCAGCTATTATTTTTATGTTTTTGATGGATTTTATTTTTGTGAATATGAATATGAGATGCGAAAAGAGCTCATGATTGTTGTGAGGATTTTGAGCATGCATGGAAATGAAATGTAAATTTTGTTATTTTTGATGATTTTATTGTTTTTTAATTTTCTTATTTTTGACCAAGCGATTGCGGGAATCCTTGGAGCTTTTTGGTTTGACCAACGGGGTAATGGGCACCTTTGGGGCATTTTGGGATTGGACCAAGCGATTGCGAGAATCCTTGGAGCTTTTTTGTTTGACCAAAGGGGTAATGGGCACCTTTGGGGCATTTTGGGGTTGACCAAGCAATTGTGAGAATCCTTGGAGATTTTTGGTTTGACCAAAGGGGTAATGGGCACATTTGGGGCATTTTTGGGGTTGACCAAGTGATTACGGGAATCCTTGGAGCTTTTTGGTTTTACCAAAGGGGTAATGGGTACCTTTGGGGCGTTTTGGGGTTGACCAAGCGATTGCAAAAATCCTTGGAGCTTTTTGGTTTGACCAAAGGGGTAATGGGCACCTTTGGGGTGTTTTGGGGTTGACCAAGCAATTGCGAGAATCCTTGGAGCTTTTTGGTTTGGTCTATGGCTCTTTTAAATATGGAATGGCCTCAAATGATGATATTCAAGGGTTCTAGTTCCTTGATTCCGTCAAGAGAGGCTAGTCGGTATGTTCTAGGTCCTATTTTACTGTTGATGACATAAGGACCTAACCATTTTTCCGTGAACTTGTCCCTTAGATGGGGCGGCAAGTTAGAATTTTGTTGGTTCTCTTTTAAGACTAAGTCACCAACCTAAAAGTCCCTCAAGTGAACCTTCATGTTGTATGCCCTCTTAAGTCGCTCTTGATAGATACATAAATGCTCGATAGCATTAACGCATCGTTGGTTGAGCAACGTAAGCTAGTCTAACTGGGCCTGCCGTGCAGTTTCATCATCGATGAACTCTTGCATTGATATGCAGAGGGAAGAAATTTCCAACTTAAGAGGCATGACAGCCTCGGAGCCATACACGAGAAAAAATAGAGTTGCCCCAGTGGGCATCCGAATGCTAGTGTGATAAGCCCACAAGGCAAGTGGGATCTGAATGTGCCAATCCTTATGACAGTCTATGACTATCTTTTTGAGGATGGCAACTAGCATTTTGTTTGACACCTCTGCTTGCCCATTTGCCTGTGGATAATAGGGTGTGGAAAAACTGTGCTGAATTTTGTACTTTGTGGTCAAAGCATGCACATCTTTGTTCTTGAATGACGTCCCATTATCCGAGATTATCTTGGATGGAATACCAAAAAGACATATGATATTATGTAAAATGAACTCCAAAATGTGGGTTCCAATCGTAGAGGTAAGCGAAATTGCTTCCACCCATTTGGTGAAGTACTCTGTGGCCGTTATGATAAACGTGTGATGACCTAATGATGCAAGGGAGATCTTTCTGATTAGATCTAAACCCCACTGCAAAAACATCCAAGCCGATTGGATCGGATACAAGGCCTGAGAAGGTACATGTGTCAAATTGGCATGGTGTTGACACTTCACGCACTTCCTTACATATGCACAACAATCTCGCTCTAAAGATGGTCAATAATAGCCCATGCAAAGAATGCGCTTTGCGATGGCCATACCACTAAAATGGCCACTGCATGTACCATCGTGCTCTTGGGTGATCGTCCAATTGGACTCCTTCTGGTCTAGGCAACGAAGGAGGATTTCTTTCGTAGCTTCGATGGTACAAAACATCTCCTAACAAGACATGCTTTTTCACTTTCTTTTTGAATGCTCATTTTGTGGCATGTGTCCATCCAAGTGGGAGGTTACCTAACTTGAGGTAGTCCCTTATGGGTGTATACCAATCCTACTAATCGGAAACCTTGATAGTCTAAATAGCTAATCCCTCTTGAAGTTCATCCCTAGGAAAATCTGAGCAAGAAATAACTTGTAAGAATAGCGTTGTGTTGCTATCAAGGGGAGTAGGGGAGAACAAGGACCCCCAATTGGTGTGATTCATACAATCATGGAGTCGAGAGAACTTGTCCAGGGACGGTTCAATCTGGATCAACTGGATTCCTAGCATTAAGTCAGAGCTTTCATGCTCCATCGCTGACTACGATAGTGTTTTGACTTGAATGGTTGTCATATCACCAAAAATGTCTTATGGGATTAGTGACCCCAAGGAGGCCATAGTGTCTACAAAATTATTCGATGATCGAGGGAGTGCCTCAATGTTGTACCATTCAAGCTTTTCCAGGATTTTGTCCACAAGGGCTTTGTAGGCCTGCAGAATTGGGCATTTACATTGGAATACCCTTTTGACTTGGTTGACAATTAACAGTGAATCACCAAAGATGTTCAATCATTTGATATTCATGGTGATTGTTGTCTAAATACCTAGGAGCAAGGCTTCATATTCTGCATTGTTTTTGGTGCACGAGAAGTCTAATTTAAATGACAGAGGCATTGGAGCCCCTTGCGGTGTGAAGAATACAATTTCCGTGCCACCCCCTTGCTCACACTTAAAACCATCAAAAAATAGGGTTATGTCGGCCTGTGACTCAGGCTCATTAGAAACTGGTGATTTTGAGACATGGAAGACCCCATCATCGAGTAGTTCTATGACCAGAGGTTGATCATATTTGAGGGGAGCCTCTGCTAGTTGATCAGGTATGACTTGACCTTTTATGGATTTTTGTCCAGTAAAATCTATGTCAAACTCCGTCAACAACATGATCCATTTTGTCGTGCGACTACTATGATAAGTATGACTCATCATGTATCGCAATGGATTCTCCTTAGACACAACATACGTCATGTTTCTTAGCATGTAATGGCATAACTTTTTGGTAGCAAACACCACTACCAAGCAAAGTTTCTCAACGTATGCATAGTTAAGTTCATAACTGACCAGGGTGCGGCTAAGGCAGTAAGTAGCATATTCTTTTTGCAGTTCATTTTTCTAGGCTAGCATGGCACCCAGTGCCACCTCAGTAGCTGAGATGTATAAGTAGAACGACACTCCTAGTCTAGGTGGTGCCAATACTGGCAACGAAGCCAAGTATTGTTTAATGTCGTCAAAGGCTTACTGGCACTCATCATCCCAGTGAAATGCTACCTCCTTGTGCAATAATTTATTCATGGGTCAGCACTTGTTAGATAGCCGCACTATGAAGCGCTTGATTGACGTGACCTTTCCCTGCAGGCTTCTGAGCTACTTGATGGTAGTTGGGGGAAGCATTTCAAGGATTGCCTTGACTTTGTTTGGGTCCACCTTGATGCCTCATTTTGAGACTATGAAACCCAAGAGTTTTTCAGATGTGACGCCAAACATGCACTTCTTGGGATTCAGTCTGACTTTATGTTCCAGGAGGCGATCGAGGATCTTGCTTAAGTCATTGAGATGATCTTGGTGCAAAAGGGATTTGGCCAACAAATCATCCATGTAATCTTCCAAATTTTTATGCATGTGATCATAGAAGATGTACGTCATGGCACTTTGGTAGGTTGCACCAGCATTTTTAAGGCCAAAAGGCATGACCTTATAGCAAAATGTCCCCCAAGGCATTGTGAAAGCCGTTTTTAGTTGGTCCTCGGGATTGATACGAATATTATTGTATCCCGAGAAACCATCCATGAGGGAAAGCATTTTGTGGCCCGTTGTAGCGTCTACCAATGCATTGATGCTCGGCAAGGGAAAATCATCCTTAGGACTTGCTTTGTTTAGATCTCAAAAATCGGTGCATATGCGAATCCTCCCATCGGGATTTTTAATGAGCACCATGTTGGACAACCATGGTGGGTAATCTACACAAATGACAAACTATGCATCCAACAGCTTTTGTAATTCGTCTTTGACCATTAAGGCCACTGTTGGGTGCATCTTACGTAGTTTTTGCTTTACTGGCTTGACTGTCGAATCAAGCATTAGATTATGCATGACTAGCTAGGGATCTAGCCCCGACATGTCTTTGTAGGACCATGAAAAAACCTCCTTCTTCTATTTTAGAAGGGCAATGTAGTTAGCTTGCTCTTTGGCGGATAGATTTACCCCCATCTTGATAATCTGTGGATGCATTGGATCCGAGCCGATGTCTACGTTAGTCATCTCCTTGACCGACATGTGGGGTTCATCCTCCAACTTGTATGGAGTTGGGTTCAAGTGGATATCATTTGCTAAGTTTAGATCATCATTAGGAATCTCGGGTCCATATTTAGCATGGAAGACATCCTGAGTTGGCCTTGGGGTGAAATGAAGCATCTCATCGAAAGGCCAGTACTCTGATGGGGATGGTGGTGAATTGACGCGATCCTAGTCTATGGCATCTATGTCTAAATACAATGATTATGTTGGATTGGCCGAATTGTGGATGGGGGTGGTTAAGTCAATGAAGATCATGTTGATGAAATGATTTTGGTCTCCATTACCATGAGCATGATGACTTGAACATTCTGGATGTTCTTTGTGCTCTAGATCTAGCTCTAGAGGTATTGGCATGAATGGATTGGCCCTATGTGCGGATAGTAAGATAGGGTCTACCCTCGATACTGATATCACTATAGGGTATCTAGGCGAAAGATGCTCTCCGTATGCCCAAAGTGGAAAATTCAAAACTTGGTCCCACTGCGCTGGGTTTACATGCCAATCATGCCCTAGCGCTATGTTTAGTTGTTCAAATATGTTTTTAATATCCAAGGGGTATTGTTGCTACATATGTCGCATGTGATTAAGATATGCCATCTCAGTCTCATCTTCATAATCATTGTTAGATATCCAAAGGCTTTCGTTGGTTCCAACAACTATTTGCAACATTAGAGGCTCATATTCCTTGAGCAAATTGATCTGGCCCCATTGGGGTTGTTTCGCCCTCTGCAGTGGGGCCGGATTGTCTTGTGGTGGCACTTGCTCAATGGGAGCCACCAAAGGGAATATTGCCAAGAGGCTTTCCTGATAATCATCCATGGGGGTCACTTGTGAGTGATTTCTATCCGATTCAAAGGGGTCCCATGGTGCTACCTCATATTCTGACTCGTCTTCTGAAGATCCTTCCTGAACTTGTTTATAGATCTCTTGTAGGTAAGTCCTTGAATTTTCTCCTCTCTCAAGCGAAGGGAAAGGGTTGTTGAGGTCAAAAAGGTTGGTTGTCAACAATGGGAGATAATCTCCCAGTGTATATGTCATGTTAGGGTTGGCATATGGATCTAATACCAATCCCCCCTTGTTGCCTATCCTTAGGCCTTGCATGTTCTCTACCAAGATGTCCAATGGGAGGGGGTGGTTAAACCCTACTCCTGACTTGTCATATGGCATTTGGTATCTTGGTTGTATAAAGGACATGCACTACTTGCTCATATCTGCCTAACCCATATCCATGCCAATTGCATTGGCCAAGGTATCTTAGAGCAAAGTATGGGTTGGACAAATAGTTGACATCTTCAAGAAAAGGCTCTTCATCTTCATCCTCTTGCATGTAAGGTTCAATACCATGATCAAGGCCCCCATACACAAAGTTTTTCTGGTTTGGCGGGTAGCCTAGAGGAACAATAGTGCCTATGGGGAGACGAGGTCTCCCCATGTCCTGCATGGACTCAAGTGCAGGCATTGCTATAATGTTCGACACCAGGTACTCCCCCAGGCCCGTATTGGCCATTTCAACAGTGATTGTTGGTGGTTGAGGGGAAGGGAACAGAAGTTCTTCCTAAGTCCACTCCATTTCGGGTGAACTAGGAGACTCGACTTCCACTCTGCTAGGCATCTTCTTAGTAGTTATGGTTGATACTAATGGTTGTACCTCTTCCAGAGGTTGTGCCTCTTCCATAGGTTTCTTCCCCTTGTCCTTCTATGTGGCCACCATAGGTGGTGTTGTTGGTGAAGGACCGAATGATGAATATGGACCCGATTGGGGTTTTGATGGACTTTTCAAAGGGGATGCCTACAGAATCAGACCCTATTTAGGCGGATTCAACTAAAAATCCAAATGCATTGATGGAAGGGTCAATTGTGGCATCAGCTGCACTGCATTGCAATACTTGAAGGGTTCCAAGTCTGCCAGGACTACATGCACCTGCCCTTTGAATGTATACTTTAAGCATTGATGAGCTATAGAAGGGACACACTTCATGCCCCTGATCCATGGCCGACACAGCAAGATGTTATAGGCCATTTCACCTTCCAAAATATGGCACAGTGTAGGTATAGTCTTTTGTCCCACTTGGATGGGTAGGACAATTGTGCCAACTGTCGAGCATATTGCATCGTTAAATGCTTGTAGTGTATAGGTGGAGGCCACTATGTGAGATGCGGGCAACTTGAGGTGCTTCAAGGCCACTATTGTAATGATATTACTGGATGAGCCAGTGTCCACCAATACCATTTTGTATGGAATCCCATTGACCTGCACGATGACGTGCAGGGGTGGATTCACTATGTCACCATCCACTGATTTCAATTCGTCTTCTTGAAAGGTGATGACTGGCTCAGTGCATCGTTTGACATGTCCTACAAAATTGTTGAAGGAGTTTGTTTTGTGGGGCTACAACTCGATGGCTTTTAGTATCTCCATTAGATCCTCCTGATGGAGCGTTGATTGTTGTATGAGCTCGTAGATGGAGAGCCTAGCCGATGTGGTCCTCAAACTCTGGGTGAGTTTGGTCCGAATCGTGGCCACTGGTCTAGGCGAAGGAGGTGGTGCAAGGTGTTGTTGTGGTTGTGACATTTTTGGCACCTCACCTGTAGCTACCATGGGGGTAGCTGTGCTCGGGTACCTCTCGTTCCGAGTCACTATACTAATCATCCCTACATAACCCTGCATGGGGCAGTTCTATGTGACCTCATTGACTTGTAGGGTTTTTGCCTGTGCATCATGGGTAGGCAAGGGGTCCTTAAAGACTTCCATTTTTTGATTGTTTGGTGCCACAAGATTATCTACCGCTAATGTCTTGTTATCTATTAAGTCTTGCACCAATCCTTTAAACTTCCAACATGCATTAAGGTCATGTCCCTTCCGTCTATGGAACCTACAGTACAAGTCTTCCCTGTAGCCCTTAGGTTTTGGCACATTGGGGTCTATGGGTTGAATCTCGGGTAGGTTAATCAAGTTTGTCGCTGACAAGCGGTCAAATAGGGAGTCTCTGGACTTTGTGTAAGGTGTGAATTGCCACCTAGGGTGATGCTACTAATTTTTTTCTTGCCTCTGATTTTCTCTATCATAACTATTAAGAGGCATTGCCTGATAGTTAGCCTTTTGAGGTTGTGTTGCTTATGCAAGCTTAGGGACGTTTATAGCAACTTGATTGACCACAGCGGGTTTATGTTGTGTGGTCCTTGTTTTGGTGTTTTTAGACCACTCTTTCTTATTTTGCTTGGCTATCTCGCCATCCTGAATCTTGATCTCTTCAATGATTCTGGCTTATGCCAGAGCTTCCTCTAAAGTGGCATTTTTCTGCAGCTGCAATAGCACAGATATCGATCTCAAATAGCTCTTTGATAACATTTGTGTGAGGTCGAACATAGGAGGGAAGTGGGGTAGCTTCGAAAGCAGAGTCCTCCACCGATTCCCATAGGCCGCCATGGTTTCTTCCTCATACTACTTGAGGCTGGCTAGGTCACTTAGTGACACCTTCTTCTTGGTGTTGAAGGTGAAGCGTTCGAGGAACGCATCCACTAGCTGATCTAAGTTACTAATTCTATGCTTTGGAAATTGAGTGAACCAATCCGAGGCAGGGCCTACGAACATGGTGATAAATGTTCTTAATAGCAAAGCATCATTATCCTGAATGCCAAAGCATTGGCTTAGGAATATAGTCACATGCTCTTGGGAATCCTCCTCACTTCTAAATATTGCCAACCGAGGCAGCTTAAAGTGTTCAAGGTAAGGGGGTGTTGGCACTGATGGATGCATAGGATGACTACGGAGTTGGCGTAAAGTGGGCTTTTGGGGCCCAGAATTCTTGGTCTCCATAGACTCCAAACGCTCTAGTAGCACTCTATATGCATCAGAAGATTTAATCTCTTCCTCTTTAGTTTGCTTCCGTTGTGGGTTGTGGGAAACTTGAGGCTTAGGAAGGGGTGGTCGGATAGCAGCCCCTCCGCCTTGGTAGGGTGTTTTGGCCCACTCTTCTTCTTTCTCATACTCCTCATAGGCTTCTTGAGGAGTTTCTAGATGAAACCTATAACCATGAGTGGGTCCCTATGGGGCGTGCCCATCGTTGTTCCTGGGAGTGGCCTCCTGCTCAGGTCTAGGAGGTCTCAGAGGTAGCACTTGGTAAGGCCGCAGGGACCTGTCTCGCACCAAGGGGTTGCACCTCTAACACGATTCTGCTCTTTGGGTGCAAGGCGTTAGAACCCTTTTAGGCATCGTGTTATGGAGTAGCTCATCTATTTGGCACCGAATGCACTCTTTGCTAAGGAGATATAGATGTTCTAGCTATTGTTGGTCTTGCTCAAGCTGTGTGATTTGCGCTTGGTGGGCAGCATGTCTGTAAACTTCCAGGTTGATTTTTTTTGCCATCTTGAGTCTAGGAGGCCTATATGCCTCTCCTACACATTTATCTCAGTTTCAATGATTCAATATCTCTTAAGGTCATTTCCCTCTATCGAGGTTGGCGGCATTCATTCGAGGCTTTGGCCTCAGTAGGTGATTCTGGTAGATAGCAGGTGTGGTGGCACATTGCTCCTACACTGTGTATTGCTCTTGAGGAATGTAATGGTCTTCCTCATGCTCCCTTTCATATATGTAAAAGGGGCGGGAAGATTTGGCTCGCCCTATTTGAAGAGCCTTGTGCTCTAGATTTGGTTTATTATTCCTAACAGTGATGGGGGGTAAAGGAGGGATGACATAATCATGTGGCCTCTCCTCATGGACCCTATGTTGTTCTAGTGCTTCATCACACGGTGGCCACTCATAACGAGATTCTAAGGGAGCCTTCCATGTTAAATATGTTTCTTGTCACATCCATGGATAGCCATCCTTCTTTCGTGTGCCCACATGTAAGATGGGTGAACCAAAATGTCATCACCGCTTGTGTATATGAATTTTGACTCCTTTTTGCTCCTCCAATGTCTAGATCCTGCATTCAAGGAAATATAAAATAGTCAGTAGCACCTGTAGATAAAATAAAACATGCAACCCCCATGCCTTCAATTAGTGCAAGCAAGATGTAAATAAAACGATAACTAACATAGCTCCAAATGAACTAAAATTTTGACACGCGCATCAAAACATCACAAGGACAACACTGCAAATGGAACAGTCAGTAAATTCATCATAGATTTGTATTCACTCCAGGGTGGGATGAATAGACCTGCAACAAAATTTCAAAAAGCATTGTCCCAAATGTCATATCCGAGAAGCTCAAAATCACCTGCAAAGTTGGGGGTTAGCTAATTAGGGGTATTTTGGGAAGACCCAGAAGGTCATATTTTCCCAATTTGGCCTCTATCACCAGGAATTTGATGATGCTACCCGCATGTTAGTAAAGGCAGAAAAAATAGAAACATGATCAAAAATGCTCAAAACGATGTGAAATTTGAACGACAACCTATCTAAGCAACATATAATCACATGCAAAAATAACAGAAAGGAAATCTACCACAAATTTCTAATTTCTCCAGGACGGGGCGATTAGGACTGTAGTAGTGTGGGGGACGCCCGAGGGCAGGACGCCCTCCGTTTGGGGCCTTATTTCGGCACCAATCCACTTGGCATGGGTCCATAACCTCTTGTGGGGTATTGTCAAAAAATTTGGTATGATATAGTGGCCAAATTTTGGGTTTTGGTTTTGGATTTGCACTTCCAATAACCACCCTATGACCTCCTCTCCAAAAGAGACCAAGGATTTGAAAGGCACAAATCAAAAATGTGTGTGTGAGGAAGTAAAATGACAACACTTCATTGCTCAAAATGCTCCTTCTCTTTATATCTTGTGGTGAGAAAACTCACCAATTTATAGACTTGGAGGTCTCTTTGGATGAGCATGCAGAAGCACCACTTGGCAATCATGCCTCCCAAGGGGGGAGGAGATTCCTCCCTAATTAGGGGCTCCATTGAAGAGAATTTATAGAAACATATTCTAGAAATAATGCAAAAATAATAACTAAGGAAATAATGACACCATTCAATGCACATATAACACACAAGATTTACCCTGGTTCACCCAATTTGGGCTAGTGGAGCAAACAAGAGTCTATCCTCCTTGATATATTATTCTCTCTCTTATCCCTAAAATGGGACATTACAATAATTATATAAGGAAACTCATACAACCCTAAACCACCAAGTGGTATTAGGGTACCATGGATACAACACCGTGGGCTAAACCACCCACACCCACTAACCACCCACCAACCATGGGAATCTCGGGGGTCGCTCCAAAAGTAGCGATAAAAGTAGGTGAAAAGTAGCGATAAAAGTAGGTGAAAATTTCACCACCGGCTTCGTCGGCTTCAATCGCCCGGCTTCGCTGGCTTCAATCACTTTCACCATATCCGAGGGCGTCCCCCTATGCACCCCGAGCCATCACCTATTACGTAATCACCTTTACCATATCTGTGGGTCCTTGGGGGCCTCCGCCCCCCCCGGACCCCCCATACCTGTTGTCTTTTGCGCTGTAGTTCCTGTCGTACAATCATTTTTCGGCAAAGAATGAGACACATCCAACATTCTCCCACTTGTTGAATACTTTTCCAGACCCATTTCAATTGTACAGAATCTAAACTTTTTAGTGCTTACAGCCTTGGTTAAAGCATCTACAACATTTTCCTTGGTGTCTACCTTTTCTAGCAACACTTTCTTCTATTCAAGCATGTCCCTACAGAAATGGAACTTTGTATCAATGTGCTTCATTCTTGAATGGTAAGTAGGGTTCTTTGCCAAAAATATGGCACTCTGGTTGTCACAGTTTATCTTTACAGCTCCTTGAAAGAACCCAATTTTAGCACATAGTCTTTGCAGCCATACGGCTTCCTTACTTGCATCAGTGGCTGCCATATACTCAGCTTCAGTAGTTGAAAGAGCAACAACAGTCTACCTCTTTCTCATCCAACTAATGGCCCCTTTGAACAAATTGAATACATAAGCACTAGTAGATATTCTCCTGTCCAGATCTCTAGCCCAATCTACATCAACAAACCCTTCTATATTCAATTGTCTATTTTCTTTACCTGTACCCTCATAGCAGATTGTAAAATTAGAGGTGCCACGCAAATATCTGAAAACCCTTTTCACAGTAGTCCAATGCTCTTTACTAGTTTTAGACATATATCTACTCAAGCCTCCCACTGCATGGGCAATGTCTGCTCTAGTACAAACCATGGCATACATTAAACGACCTACAACATTTGCATAAGGAATATGTGACATTTCCTCTACCTCTTCTTCTATTTTTGGACATTGTTCAGCAGACAATTTTTCACCTAAAGAAATAGGTACCTTCATAGGTTTGCAATCCTGCATATTGAACCTTTTTAACACTGTCTCAACATACTTTTTCTGATCCAGCCATAACTTTCTGTTAGAGCGATCTCTTTTTATTTGCATACCCAATATAAAATTTGCAGTGGCCAAGATCCTTCATGTCAAATTGTGATGCCAACCGAGACTTTACTTCCCTGACCAGTTTCTTACTATTTCCAATTAGTAACATGTCATCAACATAAAGAACTATAATGACAATTACATTACCAATTTTCTTTAAATACACACAGTGATCAGCATTTCTACGAACAAAACCAATTCCTAAAACATAAGTATCAAATTTTTGGTACCACATTCTAGGTGATTGTTTCAATCCATACAATGATTTCTTTAACTTACATACCAGATCCTCTTTTCCTGCAATAGTGAAACCTTTAGGCTGCTTCATATAGATTTCTTCCTCCAAATCTCCATGAAGGAATGCAGTTTTCACATCCATCTGTTCTATTTCAAGATCAAATGCAGTAGCCACAACTAACATAAATCTAATTGATGTTAGCTTTGCAACGGGAGAAAAAACTTCACCATAATAAATTCCTTCAACCTAGGAAAAACCTTTAGCAACTAGGCAAGCTTTATATTTCTCCACTTTACCTTCAACATTCTACTTATTCTTAAAGATCCACTTGCAACCTATTGCTTTCCTACCACTTGGTAATTTTACTAAATCCCATGTTCTGTTCTTTTTTAGGGACATCATTTCCTCATCCATGGCCCCTTCCCAATGGTTTGCCTCTCTAGAATTAATGACCTTCTCTAACTCGTTCTAGGATCTTCATCGAGAATGTGATAGTACAAAAGAAGTAGGAAAAGCAGATGGACCGTACCTTTCGGGTTGCTTCCTTTCCCGTGTTGATCTCCTTACCACGTGTGTATGAACCTCTTCTTCATCCTCTTCCGGATCCTCACCCGTATGCTCCTCTTCCATATCCTCATCTCGTATGCTCCTCTTCCGGATCCTCTACTCGTCCGATAGTTTTCCATGAGATCAAATTGGACCGTTCCGGGTTCCTCTTCTCGTAACTACCTTCCTAGAATCACCGATCATCTCCCTAAACACCACATCTCTACCGTACTAATCGTACTTTTTAGTTTTTGGATTCCAAAGCTTATATCCTTTAACACCATCTTTATAACCAATAAAGATACATTTAACAGCTTTATTATCTAGCTTACTTCTTTTCTCCTTTGGAATATGCATGTATGCATCACAGCCAAAAACTCTAAGATGTGAAATAGAAGGTTTCTTACCAAATAGAGCTTCAAATGGAGTTTGATCTAGCAATGCTGATGTAGGTGACTTATTTCACAAGTAGCATGCTGCACTCACTACTTCTGCCTAGAATTTTTGTGCCAAACCTGCACCACTGAGCATACTTCTAGCCTTCTCCATCAGTGATCTGTTCAACCTCTCTGCAACTCCATTTTGTTGAGGTGTATATGGAGTAGTCTTTTGTCTTGCAATACCACATTGCTTACAAAAATTCTCAAATACATTAGAACAATATTCCCCTTCATTATCGAAACTCAACACATTAATCCTTTTATCAGTTTGATTCTCAACAAGTGCTTTAAATTCCTTAAAATTTTCAAACACTTCATCTTTGCTCTTAAGAAAGTAAATCCATGCATATCTTGAAAAATCATCAACAAAGGAAGCATAATACCATGATTTTCCAATATACGGCATAGGAACAGGACCAAAAATATCACTGTGGATCAAATCTAGTACCCCACTAGATCTTGTGGCACCAGATGGAAAACTAACCCGATTCTGTTTACCATAAATACAATGTTCACAGAACTTGGAATACATTGAGTAATTAGGGATACCATGAACCATACCTTTTGTGTATAGGGTACGCAATCCATTTTCTCCAATATGTCCCATCCTTTGATGCCAGAGTGTTGAGATTTTATCAGAATCAACCTCAGAAACAGTTGAGCTATTGCACTCATTTGTCATAGTGCTTCCCAATAGCTTATACAATGTTCCAATCCGAACTCCCCTTGCCAACACCATTGATACACGAACCATTTTGCATGAATCCTTACCAAAAATGACATTCACTGCTGCATCGGCCATTTTGCTTACCGAAATCAAATTTCTAGCAAGTGCCGAAATATGCATCACACCTGGTAGGGTCTTAACCCTACCATCCTACAGCAAAATTTTCACTCTTCCACGACCCATGATTCTGAGTGGTGAATCATCTCCCAATAGTACCTCCCCTCCATCATATCTTTCATATTCATTGAACCACCCTCTATGAGGAGTCATATGAAAAGAGGCACCAGTATCAATCAACCAATCATTTTTATCTGATCGTGTGGAGCACGATGAGCAGGATGCCAGATATACATCCCCTGCTTCATCAATGGATTTATTCATCTCTATGGAAGTCGATTCATCAGACTTTTTTCCAGACTCAGCTTTCTTTGATCTACAATCCTTCTTCATATGACCAGGCTTGCCACAATTCTAGCATTTTCTCTCAAACTTCCCCCGAGACTTGGATCTACCTTTAGACTTAGACCTATCACCATATCTAGATTTTTCCTTCTCCTTGGCATGCCCTCTCACTATTAGGGCTTCCTTAGATGTGCCCTCCATGGATTTTCTCCTCATATCCTCAGATAATAGAGATGCCACTATATCTTCAAACTTCAATGTGGATGAAGTTGTACTACCAATTGCTACTACTAAGTTATCCCATGAATCTGGTAAAGAGCATAACAAAGTAATGCATTTATCTTCCTCACTCAACTTAATTTCTACAGATGTTAGTTGACTTACCACTGTATTGAACGCATTCAGATGATCTGCAACCGAATCCCTGTCATGCATCCTAATATTATACAGTTTCTTTCTGAGGATTAATTTGTTCACTAGGGACTTCGATTGATACAAAGCCCCTAACCTCTCCCGCGAGATCCTTTGCTGTAGCTTCTCCCGAAACATTGATGAGCACCGAATCTGCAAGACATAGTCGAATCAGAATCATTGCTTTTCGATTCATATTCTCCCAATCTTCATCGGAAGTACCCATAGGTTTTGTTGTTTCTGAAATAGTAGCCCACTGATCTCTATCCACGAGCATATCTTCCATATTTAACTTCCATAGCTCAAAACTTTTTTCGTCAAATTTCTCGATCTCTATCCTTGAATGATTTCCTGACATTTTTCCTTCAAACTCCTTCTGTGTAACTCCCACTCCAGAATAGGTTTCCTCTCACTCCTAGAAACCCTAGATCTTCTTCAAACGGATTTAACCCTAGCAATAAAGGTGTCCCCCTATGGCTAATAACTTGGCTCTGATACCAAATGAAGAGAATTTACAGAAACATATTGTAGAAATAACGCAGAAATAATAACTAAGGAAATAATGACACCATTCAATGCACATATAACACACAAGATTTACCCCTGGTTCACCCAATTTGGGCTAGTCCAGGAAACAAGAGTCTATCCTCCTTGATATATTATTCTCTCTCTTATCCCTAAAACGGGACATTACAATAATTATATAAGGAAACTCATACAACCCTAAACCACCAAGTGGTATTAGGGTACCGTGGATACAACAGCATGGGCTAAACCACCCACACCCACTAACCACCCACCAACTGTGGGAATCCCGAGGGTCGCTCCAAAAGTAGCGATAAAAGCAGGTGAAAAGCAACGATAAAAGTAGGTGAAAATTTTGTCGGCTTCGTCGGCTTCAATCGCCTGGCTTCGCCAGCTTCAATCACTTTCACCATATCCGAGGGTGTCCCCCTACACACCCCGAGCCATCACCTATTACGTAATCACCTTTACCGTAGTCGGGGGTCCTTGGGGGCCTCTGGCCCCCCCAGACCCCCCCTACCCGTAGTCTTTTGCACTGTAGTTCCTGTTGTACAATCCTTTTCTGGCAAATAATGAGACACATCCAACATCCATGACTACCCTTGTAACTGCCTCTAACGTTCAAAAATGCACACTCACCCTCCCATGCAATGAATGAAGAGTTAAGTGGTGGATCTGAGTTGTCATTTGTCAAGATTTGACTTTTTGCTCGTCAAACCTACTATTCACCCCACCCTAGAGTGAATACTGCTAATCATCCTTGGGTGGGGCAAATACCAGTTTGTAATCATCCCTGGGTGGAATGAGTATGGAGCAGAGTGCTTGAAGGTGCCAAATTAACTCCTGACCTTCCAAAACTATTGTGTGAGTGGTTAGGACCACTATTGAACCTCTGGGGGCTGCCCTAGGGGCTGTGTGTGTCAATGCAATCAGTGTTTGTAGTCACATAATCAGATAGGTTTTGTTTTGGTGTCTACATATGTGTGCTAAAAATTAAGGCAATCTTTCATTCCTAATGTAAATTAGTTCAAGCCTACAAAAAATGTATGATTTTCATGCTGAAGGGTGTAGGTACTATTATAGGCATCATATTGAGCTCTCTTGTCCTATTGATAATTTTTTTCTAACAACAACCCACAACAATCCATAGGAGTTACATCACATGTGATAGTGTCTACATACTTAGGCCCAAAGGCAAAAGATAAAGTGCATGTTTGTGTGATTCAAGAAGTAGTATTACTATCCTTCAAACCAAGGGAGTATGGACAAGGATGTGGATGGGTGGAAAGATACAACTTATCAATAATGTATTGGGCAATAAATTTCTTCTACAATCCATTATTGATGATACAATCAACTAAAAAATGAGGTGTTAAATGAGCACGAGTAACAAACTGGTTCTCACAATCTCTTATAAGAGTGTGATGGTTAAGTAAGGTGACCTTGTTTAATTTACCTTTTAACTCAAGATAAATATAATATTCCCTAGAATTATTTATGGGGTTTGGGAGAGTCCCCTACTCAAAAATTGACTTCTTAAATATTTCTATCGCATATGCTTGGACAAACAATTGTGTTTTCTAAGATTTCTTTAATTGAGGATATTCTAATGTGTCATGTCTACTTCTCTTACAATAGTTACAAAATTGTTGTCAATGAGAAGAAGATGAAGCATGAGGTGTAAAAGAAAAGGATTTAGCAATAGTGAGAAGAAAAGTATAATAAGGGCAAGAAAACTGTTGAAGTTGATGCGACGGTGGCACAAAACCTTCAAAATATTATCTAGCCCTTGTGTATTGTGCTGATAGATTCTCCTTTGCAAGATGTGCAAGGTTGAATTCATCATATAGTGTGGTGCAAGTAAAATATTTTATCTCCTTGTAAAGATGTGCAAGTAGACAACTCTTGAATTTTACAATCAACACCGTATCAGGATCAACAATGGCAAGTAACACTTGGAGGTGGCTAAAGTGGTGAATAAAATATTGCACAAATTGTCTTTTTCCTTGGTGAAGTCTTAGCCATTGGTTGAGTAAATTGTCTTCATAGTTTGGTGGATAAAATGAAGCCTTTAAGGCTTTAAATAGCTCCTCCCATGTTGTAATTATGTTTTGGCCTTGTTGGTAATTGGAGATGAGCACCTTGGCAATATTGGAAAGTTTGAGTTTGGTAAATGGTACTTTTTGGGCATCAGGAGTATTAGTAAACTTAAACCAAGTATCCATGTGAAGTATCCAATTATTTAATACATTGGTTGAATCGATTGCATCATGGTTGTTAATTACTTAAACTTTTTGGACTTCACATCAAACATTAGGGTGTTAGAAGGACAAGGAATAAGTTTGAATTGATTGCATCATGGTTGTTAATTCATTCTGGACTACACTGATTTCAGCCATATTTTTATTGTATGTTGCAGTGATTTTAGCCAATTTTTTTGATAGGGCCATGCTAGTTACCATTGGTCTACTAGGTGTGGCAAAATGTTTACTAGGTGCAAGTGCACTAGGCAAAAAAATAGGATCAAGAACAAAATTTTGGGCAACTTATAATGGGCCTTCCCTCCTCGATTGGCCAAGGATTGGACTACAAGGTAATTAATTAGGCAATTAATGAGGATGGCATCACTTTACAAAGTATGCAATTAACACCATGTCATATATCCAATGAAAATATAATAACCACAAGGGCCAACGATCACTATACACCCAATGTTCTTCAATGGTCAAATCAACTCAAATCTGCCCCTCACACGGCAACACCATCACTATGCTTCAACAATCACAAATTACACATCCAAGAATGAATAGCACAAATTACAAATATCATGGTGAATATTCCACTAAAGGTCACAGCGAGTCAACAGGAAACTATGGCTATAATGCTCCAACCATAATAACCAATGACATGATAGTTAGACCATGTGCAAAATGGACATCAATGATACAATAATCAATGAATACACATCATAGTGCAAGACAATCAGACCATACACGGGAATGGAAGTCACAATAACGGATGTGAAACTAAAGTCAACATGGGAATCAGATGTGAACAAGGCTAGATGGGTCAAAATGTTGGATCAGATAGTGCTGAAGGTAGTGGTGCTAGACATGGCAAGAATGTTAGAGATGAGGAAAAAAAAAAGTAACACACATCAATGATGCAAACTCGGATGACAGAGTGGACGATAAGGGGATACGACGAAATCAAGGTAACACCAATTATGACTCAAGGTGTAGGTGACAATGACTCAAGGCTTGAGGGTGATCAATAGGTGATGGTGACTCAATAAATTGGGAAGTTGGCTACCATAATATTGTGACGTTGAGGTAATAATCCCTCACTCGATTGTAATACAATGGATGTAGAAAAAAATACAAAATGTGGTTGTCCCACAATAATCTCCCTACCAATCAGTGCTTCGAACGATGATGTCAAAAAAATATTTTTTCACCAAAAAAATTTTTTAGACAAGCAATCATGAAAATATTAACCATTAAAAAATACATCTTTTCAGATAATGCAGGGCATCGACATATTTTTGTGTGGGAGTTTAAAAAATCATAGGGACATCTTAGATCATGAAAATTCTATAGAAAGATACGCGTTGAAAGTGTTGATATCATTGGAGGAATTAGAAGGTGTCTAAAATCTCTAGAACAATGTTGGATAATACAAAGCTGATATTAAAAATAGTTGAGGAGACAGATTTTGTCTTGAAAACCTATTCAAAAATAGGTTTTGTGGTGCCCAATTTTTGCATGATGTGGGATACTAATGTTGAATTAATTATGCCTAATGAACATAGATCATTGATGGTGTGCAACATCATTGGTGATAGGAAAGTGTCATCAATGGTGAGGAGCAGGCATCGATTGCACAAGTATTGTTTTTAGCACCAATAGTCACATCTTAGATAGACTGAGGACCATGGTATCATAGTAAACCTAAGGGCCAAGGATTATCATGGCTCTTCTAGTTTTTGGTACAATTTCTTTTGTCAAGCAGATTGAAAGTCACGTGGATAGTAGTGTTCACTACTGGGAGTAGTAATGGAGTGACAATATTACACAATAGAATGACAATAGTGGCATTAAGGAATGCCATGATCTATGATTTCTAGGATACTCCAAGGTGGTAGAATATGCATCATCTAGTTGTTGAGTGTGTAGATTAGCATAATGAAACGCCAAAAAAAATGACTATCAAAAGATATTTATGCAAAAAAATTCAATGGAAATTTTTTTCTATCTTCACAGAGAGTAGATTTGCTCCTCCTTCAAATGCATAGAATTAGGAAGTTCACCAAGAAGGAATCAAACACCAAGGAACCTCGATCCAAATAAAAAATACAATGAACGAAGAGCCAAAATATGTAAGGGTTTGCAGGACTGGATCAAGTTGTTAAGGAATGACAAATTCAAGTGTGAGAACTTGGATCAAGATTTAAGGGTTGGGGTCAGAGGGACCCTGGCTAGCTGAATTTCGGTGATCAGAGGGACCCTAGTGAAATTTTTTGAATGCAGATTACTTTGAAAGCATTTTCTAAAAATTAAAAGAGCATTCCTCCAAGCAAATACTTGTTGGTGGTTTTATCATACTTCTTTTGAACCAAACTAGCCTCGAGGAAGAGGATACTCATCTATTCAATGCTCTGCTCTAATACCACTAATACGGAAGTAACACTCAAGAGCAATATACAAGGAAATAGCACAATAAAAACTAAGATGCATTCAAACCAAAAATATATTTATAGGTATGTGTGCCTTTACAAAAGTGGCATTTAATACACCCAATCTGTGAGCATTAAATTCTATACAATATGATCTATGTGAAAGGGATAATATTATAGAATATAATATTAATCCCTATATTCCTTCCCACCATAGAATCATTAGTCTCTAATGCATTGAAAAAAGGAGAAAATTGTAATCCATATGATTGTGAGCATGATGCAAAACATGGTATAAATTGATGGAAAGCAGTTGTTGAGGATGATCTACCAATGACTGAGATGACTGCAAGGATAAAAATATAAGATCTAGAGGAGTGGTGACTAGATCTGGACCTACAATGGAATCTATAACTGTATTAGGAGGAAGAGGAGGAACTAGAGTAGCATTATGAAATGTTGTAGGTGCCACATAGACATGTGCCTGTACCAAAAAAACAAATACTAGGACAAAATGAATTGTAATAACCAGGGCAAGTACCATAGGCACAAATGTTGGTATAAACTGAATTATAGGAACCCATGCTGGGATAAACTGAACTAGTGGAGATGTAGCAGGAATATGTGTATGATGAACCTATGGCTAAGTTGTGAATAGTGATCATGCTTGAGGGTCCTCTTGCTGATGTGTGCTAAACATTAAGGCAATATTTCATTCCTGATGTAAATTAGTGCGAGCCTACTATGAAGTGAATTGAACACTTCAAATATAGAAAGTATGATTGTCATGCTGAAGGGTGTAGGTATTTTTATAGGCATCATATTGAGATATTTTGTCCTATTGATAAGTCTTTCCTAACAACAACCCAAAATAATCCATAGGAGTTAGATCACATGTGATAGTGTCTACATACTTAGGCCCAAAAGAAAAATATAAAGTGCATGTTTGTGTTATTCGAGAAGTAGTATTACTGTCCTTCCAACCAAGGGAGTATGGACAAAGATGAGGATGGGTGGAAATATGCAACTTATCAATAATGGATTGGGTAATCAATTTCTTCTATGATCCATTATCGATGATACAATCAACTAAAAAATGAGGTGTTAAATGAGCATGAGTAACAAACAGGTTCTCACTATCTCTTATAAGAGTGTGATGGTTAAGTAAGGTGACCTTGTTTAGTTGACCTTCTAACTCAAGATAAATATAATCTTCCTTAGAAGTCTCGATGGGGTTTTCGGGAGTCCTCTCATCAAAAATTGACTCCTTAAATGTTTCTATCACATATGCTTGGACAAACAATTGTGTTTGCTGAAATTTATTTAATTAGGGATATTCTAATTTGTCATGTCTACTTCTCTTACAATAGTTACAAATTTTTTTTCTATGAGAATAATATGAAGCATGAGGTACAAAATAAAAGGATTTAGTAAGAGTGAGAAGATAAGAAGTATAATAAGGGCAAGGAAATTATTGAGGTTGATGCAACAGTGGCACAAAACCTTTAGAAGATTATCTAGCCCTTGTGTATTGTGTTGAGAGCTTCTCCTTCGCAAGGTGTGCAAGGTTGAATGCATCATCCAGTGTGGTGAAATTAAAATATTTTAGCTCCATGTAAATATATGCAAGTAGACCACTATTTTATAATCAACACCATATCAGGATCAACAATGGCAAGTAACACTTGGAGGTGGTTAAAGTGGTGAATAAAATATTGCACAAATTATTTTTTTCCTTGGTGAAGTCTTAGCCATTAGTTGAGTAAATTGTTCTCATAGTTTGGTGGATAAAATTAAGCCTTTAAGGCTTTAAATAGGTCCTCCCATGTTGTAATTGTGTTTTGGCCTTGTTGGTAATTAGATATGAGCACCTTGGCAAGATTGGAAAGTTTGAGTTTGGTAAAGGGGACTTTTTGGGCATCAAGATTATTAGTAAACTTAAACCAAGTCTCCATGTCAAGTATCCAATTGTTTGATACATCGGTATAACAAGAACCTTCATAGATTTGGACTACACATGAAACATTAGGGTGTTAAAAGCATAAGGAAGAATTTTGAAGTGATTGCATCATGGTTTTTAATTCATGCTGGACTGCACTGATTTCAGCCATATTTTCATTCTATGATGTAGTAATTTTAGCTAATTTCTTCGATAGGGCCATGCTAGTTACCCTTGGTCTACTAGGTGTGGGAAAATGTTTACTAGATGCCAGTACACTAGGCAAAAAAAAATTAGGATCAAGAACAAAACTTTTAGGCAACTTATAATGGGCCTTCCCTCCTCAATTGGCCAAGGATTGTACTACAAGGTAATTAATTAGGAAATTAATGAGGATTACATCACTTTACAAAGTATGCACTTAACACCATGTCATATATCCAATGATAGTATAATCACCACAAGGGCCAATGATCACTATTCACACAACGTTCTCCAATGGTCAAATCAACTCAACTCTATCCCTCACATGGTTATCAAAATCCTTAAGGCACCAACAGTCAACACAATCACTATGCTTCAACAATCACAAATTACACATCCAAGAATGAATAGCACAAATTACAAATGTCATGGTGAATATTCCATTAAAGGTCACAGTGAGTCAACAAGAAACTATGGCTACAATGCTCCAACCACAATAACCAATGACATGATAGTTAGACCATGTGCAAAATGGGCATCAATGATACAACAATCAATGAATACACATCATAGTGCAAGACAATCAGACCATACACAGGAATGTAAGTCATAATAATGGATGTAAAACTGACGTTAGCATGGGACTCTAATGTGAACAAGGCTAGATGGCTCGAAATGTTTGACCATACAGTGCTAAACATAGTGATGCTAGACATGGTAGCAATGTTAGATATAAGGTAGATAAAAAGTGATACACATCAACGATGCAGAATGGGATGACAGAGTGGATGATAAGGGGATGCAAAAAAATCAAGGTAACATTGATGATGACTCAAGGTGTAGGCAACAATGACTCAAGGCTTGAGGATGGACAATAGGTGATGGTGACTCAAGAAATTGGAAACCTTGCTACCATAATATCGTGACGTTGGGGTAATAACCCCTCACTCGACCACGATACAATGGATGTGGTACAAAATACAAAATGTGGTTGTCCCACAATAATCTCCCTACCAATCGGTGCCTCAAATGATGATGTTCAAAAAATATTTTTTCACCAAAAAACTTTTTTAGATTTTAGCAATCATGAAAATATTAACCATTAAAAAATACACCTTTTTTAGATAACACTGAGCATCGACATATTTCTGTGTGGATGTTTGAAAAATCACAGAGACATCTTAGATCATGAAAATGCTATAGAAGGATACACATCGAAAGTGTTGAGATCATTGGAGGAATTAGAAGGTGTCTAAAATCTCTATAACAATGCTAGATAATACCAAGTTGATATTAAAAATAGTTGAAGAGACAAATTTTTTCTTGAAAACCTATTCAGAAATAGGTTTTGTGGTGCCCAATTTTTGCATGACATGGGAGACTAATTTTAAAGGAATTATGCCTAACGGACATAGATCATTGATGGTGTGCAACATCATTGGCGATAGGAAATAGTCATCAATGGTGAGGAGTAGGTGTCGATTACATAGGTAATTTTTTTAGCGCCAAGAGTCACATCTTGGATAGACTGAGGGCCACGATAACATAGGAAACTTGAGGGCCGAGGATTATCATGGATCTTCTAGTTTTTGGTACAATTTATTTCATCAAGTAGATCGAAAGTCACATGGATACTAGCGTTCACTACCCGAAGGAGTAATGGAATGACAATATTATGCAATAGAATGACTATAGTGGCATTAAAGAATGACACAATCTATGATTATCAGGAGACTCCAAGGTGGTATAATATGCATCATCTAGTTGTCGAGCATGTAGATTAGTACAATGAAACACCAAAAAAATGACTATCAAGAGATATTTATGCAAAAAAAATCAATGGAAAATTGTTTCTATCTTCACAGAGAGCATATCTACTCCTCCTTCGAATGCATAGAATTAGGAAGCTCACCAAGAAGGAATAAAACACCAAGGACCCTTGATACAACTAAAAAATACAATGAACGAAGAGCCAAAATATGTAAGGGTTTGCAGGACTACATCAAGTTGTTAAGAAATTACAAATATAAGTGTGAGAACTTAGATCAAGAGTCGAGGGTCGGGGTCTGAGGGACCCTGGATAGCTAAAGGTCGATGATAAGAGGGACCCTAGTGAAATTTTTTGAATGTAGAGTGATTTGAGAGTGTTTGCTAAAAATTAAAAGAGATTTCCTCCAAGCAAAGACCTGTTGGTGGTTTTCACATTCCTATTTTGAACCAAACTGGCCTCGAGGAAGAGGATACTCTTATATTCAATGCTCAACTCTGATACCACTGATATGGAAGTAACACTCAAGAGCAAGATGGAATGAAATAGCACAATAAAAACTAAGATGCATTAAAACCAAAAATATATTTATAGGCATGTTTACCTTTACAAAATCAACATTTAATGCACCCAATTTGTGTGAGCATTAAATGTTGTACAATATGATCCATGTGAAAGAGATAATAATATATAATATTATATTAATCCCTATAATATTCATAACATAAATTTACAAAAGCTTTTATTCTTCTAATACATTTTAGTTTTTATTTTTCTCACATTCTTGCATCACCTAAATATGTTGAATTTCCTTTTTGTAACAACCCAATTCTACCCACCTGATTGTACCACAAAATAAGCCAAGCCATTTTATAGGGTAATTATTATGTTTTTGTTTATAATTTTAACCCCAATATTGCTTTCATGTTCATAGCAAGTGCCCTTAGGTTCATAGCATTTGTGTTTCACCCATTGAATCAATAACGTATCCAACCACTATTGGTTTTTAATATTACTGCAAACAACCACCCAAGTGGATGAGATTGGCCAAATCCCATAGAAGGTGCCATTTTGTGGATCTATCATTCTTAGTATCGTTCCTCTTGTTCTGGCCATGAGTGTAGATCCATGGTTGGGGTTATCCTTTAGGGCCCATAACACCTAAAGGAGGATTCTTTCTTTTCCCATCCCTTAGCATTTGTGAATCCATGACCTAACTCGTCGACTCATTCTAAACCCATGGCCTAACTAGTTAAATTGTTCAACATATGTAATTCCATGACCTAACTAGTTGACTTATTCAAACTTTATTATGCAAGGGATCAACATGCATATACCTCATGTCTAGCTTATTATCCCCTACCAAGATTAAACTAGAGCCATGTCAATAACCTCACATTATACTTGATCACTCATTCCAATTATGACTCACGATCGTTTATCCCATATCAAATGTTGCGGTTGATCTAGCTAAGTCAAATGAACATGGGACTTATCACAATACTATTTGAGTAGCAACCTAGGTGTAGCATCCCATACTGCTCCCTGTTATAAGTTCTAACCTAGTCACTTATCCAAACCAATTTCATCAGACTATAGTTACCTCAAAAATCATTGTGTGCATACCCGCACCTCAACAACATTGGGTGTTTATGTTTAATTGATCTTCATAAGGAATATTTTAACCTTTCCTCTTCATGGTATTTGGTTTATTCATTCATCCTTCTCAATGAATAGTTCTATTTTCATCTCATCCTAATTTGATCTAAAGTTTGAGGTTTTGAATGGATAGTTTAACTAATCCTATAAACCTCCTTTCCCAAAATAAAATTTTAAATTTTAAGTTAGTTTTTATAAGGTTTTCTATAATCTGAGATAAATAAGGTATATTTATCAACCCAATATTAATAAGCATGCTTTGAAAACAACTCTTCTCATTAATTCAATTTTGAACAAATATAATTAGATATTGATTTATTCCATTAAGCATGAGGAACATTAAATCAATTATATACTGCATATCTATTCTTTGAAGAACACAAGATTATATTGAGGGGGGGTGAACAGTATAATACCACTTTTTACTTTTCTTTCCCAAATAGTATTAATCAATATAATCACTGGAAATATCAATAGAAATAACCAAACCAATGCACAAATCATCACACACAATAGAGATACCATAATTTACGTGGTTCACCCAATGTGGGCTACTCCACGGAGAAAATATTTCACTAAAATTTTCTCAATCAATCTCTTGGGAATCCTTCCCAATTACAATGTTTATGGACCTCTGACCAAAGAAGATGTTTATCCCCTAAATATAGTTTGTGGATCTCTATCCATAGGAGAACTCTTTCTCCTCTACTCTGGTTGGTGATCCTCTAGAAGACTACTGCATCGACTACATTGGCTTATGGATATCTCTTCACTGAAGACTCTTGTCCCCACTCAGAAGACCTATCCTCACTACCCTAGCTAATGGATATCTATCCACTATATGCTACTATCCCCTCTACTTTGTCACCTCCAAATATTTGTATCAATTCTATATTAAACATAGTCCAGTCGGTCTAGCACAGTTCTACTCAAAACTTGCACTAAACATAGTCCAATCTGTCTAGAACAAGTCTTCTCAACAAGCTCACTCAAATATACACTAAACACGGTCTATTTGGTCTAGCACAAATCTTCTTAATAGGTCCACTTAGAACCTACTCAAATCTACTCAAAAATTCCACTCAGAACCTGCTCAAATATACTCAATAGGTCCACTCAGAACATGCTAAAATATGCTCAATAGGTGCACTCAAAACCTACTCAAATATTCTCAACAATTCCACTCATAACCTACTCAAATATACTCAATATGCCCACTCAGAACCTGCTCAAATATGCTCAACAAGTCCACTTAGAACCTATCCAAATCTGCTCAACAAGTCCACTCAGAACCTGTACAAATCTGCTCAACAGATCCACTCATAACCTGTCCTCAAATTTACATCAAACTCTACTTTCAAATATTCCTTGTAAGCTTCCACAAAATCTCACACCAATCTATACACAAGTCCTCTCTAGAACTTGCTCAAATCTCTCTACAATTCCTCTCTAGAACTTGTTCAAATTTTCTCAATAAGTCCTCTCTAGGACTTAACCAAATATGTATTGTAAACTTCCATAAAATATTACACAAAATCAATCCACAAGTCTTCTCAAAGACTTACCTCAAATCTGCTTAACAATTCCACATAGAACTTGTCCAATCTCATAGAAGCATAAAGAGAATTATTAGAGACTCAATATGTTTTACACTCAAAGCTCAATTTTTTTCTCAACTCAAATCAATCTCATTGAAGCATAAAGAGAATTGTTAGAGACTCAATATGTTCTATACTCAAAGCTCAATTTCTTTCTCAACTCAAATCAATATCATAGAAGCATAAAGAGAATTGTTAGAGACTCAATATGTTCTATACTCAAAGCTCAATTTATTTCTCAACTCAAATCAATATCATAGAAGCATAAAGAGAATTGTTAGAGACTCAATATGTTCTATACTCAAAGCTCAATCACTTTATCAACTCAAATCAGAATATATAATAGTTTGTTTCATGGAACTTGAACAATCACTTCATTCATCCACTTGACTAGGCCCAATCAACTCTACTTAACCAGTCACTCAAGAAACAACTCTTGCTTACAAACCCTAGTCCAAGCATGTATCATCCAACTCAAAATGTTCCCAACAATGCTCAACAAAAAATCTCACATAACAATGATACTCATGATCTTTTCAAACTCTAGTTCAAGTTCTTTGCACAATCCAATGGCTTCAACAACAATGCTAATAAATCAATCTTCACATAACAATGATACTCATGTTCTTTCCTAACTCAAGTTCAAGTTCTTTGCACAATCCATTGGCTTAAACAACAATGCTAATAAAATAAGGTTTTAATCACAACACTTGATTTCATAAAACCTTGAAGCATTAACTCATACACTTTCAAAAAGTAAACCCTAATCAAATCCTTTTCACTCCAAACATAATTTTCAAACAACCAACTCAACCAAAGAAGAATTTGCCCATACCGTTTTGCTCGACTAGGAGTTGATATCACAAATCTGCCACACTCACAGTTACTTCTTTGCCAATCTCAATATGGGTTAGGAGACTTCAATAAAACATATTACAAAATGATAACTAAAATACACCTTATCACTCCAACTTAAAATAGCATCCAATGCACTCTTCTTTTAATTTCCATCAAATGAACATTTTAAATTCAAAACAAAACTTCTTATGACTCCCAATCAAACTATCCACAAAAATATTAGGTTGCTTCAACTCTTTAGTCCCCCACTCAAATATTCAATACTTTTATTCTTAATATAACTTTCTCACTACCTTATATCTCCTTTAAAGAGCAAAATTTTAAGAAAAAATATTTGCAAAACTCAACATGGACCCGAAGGCTATAGAACAAGGAGAAATTGGTGTGCACTCAAAACCACATAGACCATCACTTGAAAATCTATTCTGCCAAAATATTACCTAGCGGGATTTTATCTATGAATCTATCCTTCACAACACAGACACTTCAACTGAATACTCTATTGAGTCTCTTGGAACCTAAAGGCGTTTCGCATAATTTTGTTTCTTTTACGACGCAATAAAAAAAAAATTATCTTGTACTTCCACCCAGTGTCAATATCGAGACCTCTTTGTCCAAAGTTCCTTAACATCTATTAGCATCCAACTCCACTACCACAACAGATGAAATTAACAAGGTCGAATATTTTTTTTATTCCCTATCTTTTGACCTTCGAAACGTGTGAAGCTCTATCACTAAAAAACTACTCTTACATCGAAATGTGCATACCTTATTTTATTGTTGTCATTTGATTATTGAATTTTGTGCATGATTTCTATGAACACATAGCCTCAGTAATCATGCTTCATGATATTTTCCTTACCGCTCGATTAATCATAAGTCATTTCATCTCTTCGACAAGGAATGTGTGCACAACAATTATGCATCCCTTTTTAACATAGCACTACACACTTAAAATGTTTTATGCATACCCCTTTTATATTCAACGGGAGGTCTTTAATCACCCATACGTCAACAGTTTTAATAATATTTTGTTCATAATGTTTAACCCTATGCTCAAGGGCTTCAATGACATCGGTGGGTAATTAAGCTTTGCACTCGTCGACGCACTTATTTTGTTTACATTTTCGACATATGCCTCTTATCACTTATAATATTTAAATTCTTTAATTTAAATTATTTAAATAAATAATTTAAATATTTAAAGAATTTAATAGTTTCTTTTTAAACTATGAGCTATTAAACCTTGCCTTTTAATGTTACCCAACAATGGTTTTAATACGACTCTTAACTTATGCTTCTCATAATATTAAAATGAATATTTTGAAGCTCATTTACCATAACATTTTGCATTGCTCTTTTGGAAGTTTTGCATCAACGATGGTTTCCTCATTGAAATTGATGATAACTTGACATTAATGATGACTTCATCTGGTGACATCAATGACAACTTGACTTAGGGACTCAAAATGTCCAACATTCTTCTCAATAAAATATACAATTAAATATAAATCCAATACCACTAGTTCACCAACTAGGATAATATTTATTTAACATTCTTCATATAGTTTGTTTCTTCTACAAATAAACAATATTAATTATTGAATATGATTTTCACAATAAAATAATTCTCCTAAAAAGAGAGGTAATTCTTTAATACAACATGTTATATTGGGTGAATTTCATTTTGAAAGAATACAAGGGTTATTAGGGCTCAAATTTTATTTTTATAAAGGAACACATATATGTCCATGAACATTGACCTGTTCACACCTTCAAATTTTATTGGTTTATTGGTCAAATTTGATTACCTATATTTTTCAAATTTTCATCCAAAATAAGTTAAAAGGGTTACAGTGTCCGACGGTGAGCTTGAGCTTCTGTTTTAAATAACTTATTTCCAATTAAATGGTCAATTGAGAAGCTTAAAAGTTCTCCACATTTTACTAATTGTAATATTTAATTTTACATTGGAAATATATAGTCAATCAAAGTAATTATCCCTTCAAGTAACGTCCATACATAGGTTAAGTTTCCAATGCATTTTTGAATCACTAAGATTTGGGATTAAACTTGTTCTATAGTCCCTTAGTGAATATCTTAAACTCAAGACAAGGTTTCCTCTTACTTTTCTGGAAGGAGAGCTTGTTCCTCTTCAACTATTATAAAATTAAGCCAAAACATTTATTGTAAATAAGAGTATTTCACATTTCCACTTATAAGAACCAAGCATCAAAGTGAATACAACTCACTGTTGTTTTTCTACTCATATAAATACCATAAAAAGGATTTTACTCAACAATATATATTAATTTTTTTAATGAATGTAGGTTTTCCATATGGTAAATACAATAGTATTTCAAGCACCAAAGTGTTACACACTTTGCTTGAATTATTTTCTTTCACACCACAAAATTTTAAATCAACAGTGAATGGCTTCAACCATTCTCTTATCCACTTTGACATCTCTCTGCCCAATAGTGTTCTAATTTCATCATCTTGTCCTCACTACAAACTCTTGGTACCATTTCCCAATGATTCCAAGGGAAGAAACATTGTATTAATGGGATCAGATACAACTCCCTTCATTCTATGTCATGCCTAGGTTTATAATTCCTACATGCATGAAATTACCAAGCAGAACATGCAAACCATACAATTTAAAACAATTTACGAGTTTTTTCCATATACACAATCCCAATTTTTATTTCCATATTTCAATTATAGAATTCATATATTCACACCATTGGTTATGTATAGGTATATTTTATAATTGTCACAATAACTACCAGACAACAATTTTTCATCTTCTAATTCATAACAATTTAGCACATAGTCTCTATTTGGAAGACAATGTACATTGACATTTACACACTATAAAAGTCAATTTTCATATTGGTCCAACTAAGCACATGTTCAGTGTTAAAAACACTTTCCTTTTAGTTTAAATAAAATTAAAAACTAAAGTGATTAAAATATCCCCAAAACTTATCAAACATACAATTGCCATCATCACACATTTTCACATACATGACAGCCAACAAGAGCTCATTTCTTTAATAAATAAATGTTGGAAATTTTGAGTCCTTAATTCAAAGTTGTCATTGATGTCACTGGATGAAGTCATCATTAATGTCAAAGAATTTATCAATAAATAAAGTTGTCAAGGTTTTCATTTGATATCCAGGAAAAAGCTTCAAATAACGCCAAATATCAAGAGAATCAGTTCAGAGGTTAAAGGTAAAAGGGCTCCATAAAGAACGCATTGAACTGCAAGAGGGACAGGACAGAAATTGTTGGAAACCTCCCCCTAAAGGTTGGATTAAAATCAATACTGATGGAGCTGTAAAATGCAATATGGGTAGAGCCAGAATTGGAGTGGTGTGCCGGAGCCATGCTAGGACTGTGCTCTATTGGGAATTGCAAGGCCTGGGAAGAACCACTAACAATGAATCCGAATCCATTGCCATCAAGTTTGCTTCTGTTTGGGCAATGAAACATGGCCACCGCAGTATTATTCTTGAATCGGACTCACAAATAATGGTTGGAGCTCTAGACTGCATGAGGAACTGTTATCTGAAAGCTTGGAGGTTGAGGGCTCTTGTTACCCAAATTAAAGAATTATGGAAGGAATTGGAGGACGTGATCCCGGTTTATGCGAGTAGAGATTTGAACAAAGCGGTTGACTTTCTGGCTAAGATGGGTGCGGAAAAGGAGGTTGGAGTTCAGTTGCACAGTGACATGGATATTGAGGATGAGGTGATTAGACAGGGTCTTGAAAGGTCCTTGAGCTAATGACCTTCAAAAAAATAGAGTACGATGGGGGACCCCATGGTAGCTAGTTTTTGGTTCACGAAAATTGGCTCCGGTGTAGTTCTTCCTTTACTATTGTATGACTGTGTCCTCTCGAACCTCGGCTGGGAAGAGGCTCTTCCCACATTGTAATTGATCTATGTCTTAATACAAGTTTTTTTCAAAATTTTCAAAAAAAAAAAAGGGCTCCATAATATTTCAATATTATATGGAAGCATAAGTTAAAAGGTTTTTCATAAAAACCCAAGGAGGCTTATTGCAAAGTTAAAAGGAGGTCTAATATTTATTTTATAAAATATTTAAATTCAATGTGAATTTAAATTTTATAAATAAATGTTATTTATACCAAGTTGTGCAATAAGAGAAGGTCTTAATAAAACCAAAGGGTTTTATTAAATTAATTTATAAAACCAAAAGGTTTTTATTAAATTAATTTATAACATTTAAATTCAAATGAATTCGAGCGTCGACGTCTAATAAGGTTGGAGGAGCGCCGACGTGTTTGAATAAATGAGGGAAGGCACTATATATACCATGCCTTAGGAGGCATTCAAATTATCCTTGCTCGAATGATTATTGCATGCGAATTGATTTAAGTGGAGCTCGTGAGAAAAGACAACGAAATTTGTGTTTGATGTGACAACGATTGAGAATAATTTGAAAGCACCAAAATTTTAGGAGCCAGCTGGGAAGCGTGGCCTAGTGGCAAGGAGGCATTGGTTAAAGCATTGAGGCATCGAGTGGCCTGCGTTCGAAATACGATAGCAGTGTTTGCGTTGGTGTTGGAAGCGCCAAGGGAACGACGCATGTTTTGCTTGGAAGAGAAGGGAGGTTCTTAGAGCACGTGGTGCTCTCCACTCCCCAAGCGAGCGCTTAGCTCGCATGGTGGTTGGAGCCATGGCTAAGGCATTGGTCGAGGGCTGCGTTGGGAGTTTGAATCCCTTCCAAGGCAAGGTAATATTTTTGATAATTAATTTTTGGTATTGCCTAAGGTTTGGAGCTAAAAGGTTGTTGAAAGGGTTTGTTAATTGAAATTTATTTTTCAATAAAGTTTGGAGTTAAAAGGTTGCTTAAAGGGAATGTTAGTTTGAAATTTATTTTTTAATAAAGTTGGGAGTTAAAAGGGGTTGTTAGTTGGAAATAGTTGAAAGGGTTGCTAGTTGAAAATTGGTGTTTGTTGGAAATTGTTTTTAATAAAATTTGGAGTTATAAGGAGTTTGATTTTATTTTTAAATAAAGTCTTAATTATTATATTTGCATATTGGAGGAGTAAGAGTGTTGATTTTATTTTTAAAGGGACTTTTTCCAAAGAGATTATTATGAAGGTGTTGGATATTATTTTAAAGTTGGAGTGATAAGGTGTATTTTTGTTTGATATCATTTTGTATTGTGATTCATTGAGAAAATTATTATCTTCTAACCTTTCTTTGAGATTGGCATAGAAGTTGTTGTGGTTGTGGCAGATTTATGAGATCCCTTCATCATCAAGAAAAATGTATGAGCACATTCTTCCTTGGTTGAGTTGATTGGTTGGTTTTCTAGAAAATAAGTTTGGAGTGAAAAGGATTTGATTAGGGTTTCCTTTTCGAGAGTGTTTGAGTTAATGCTTCAAGGTTTTCTGGAATAAAGAGTTGTTGTTAAAACCTTGTTTTATAAGCATTGTTGTTGAAGCCATTGGTTGTGTGAAGAACTTGAGTTAGGGTTGTGCAAAATAACATGAGTATCATTGTTATGTGAAGATTGATTTATAAGCATTGTTGTTGAAGTGAGTTGTTGTGCAAAGAACTTGAACTAGGGTTTGAAAAGAACATGAGTATCATTGTTATGTGAGATTTGTTGTTGAGCATTGTTGGAAATATTTTGAGTTGGTGGTTATATGCTTGGACTAGGGTTTGTGAGCAAGGGTTGTTTCTTGAGTGATTGGTTGAGTAGAGTTGGTTGAGCCTAGTCAAGTGGGTGTGTGAAGTGATTGTTCAAGTTCCATAAAACAAATTATCCTATATTCTGATTTGAGTTGAGAAAGTGTTTGAGCATTGAGTTGAAACATATTGGGTCTCTAACAATTCTCTTTATGTTTCTATGAGATTGGTTAAGTTCTGTGTGAACTTATTGAGCATATTTGGATAAGTTCTATGTGAACTTATTGAGCAGATTTGGACAAGTTCTGAGTGGACTTGTTGAGCATATTTGAGCAAGTTTTGAGTGGACTTGTTGAGAGATTTGAGCAAGTTTTGTGTGGTTGTTGAGAGTATTTGAGCAAGTTTTGAGTGGACTTGTTGAAATTTGAGAGTTGAGTGGATTTTTTGAGTTTGAGAAGTTTGGACTTGTTGAGCATATTTGATCAAGTTCTGAGTGGACTTGTTGAGCATATTTGAGCAAGTTTTGAGTGGACTTGTTGAGCAGATTTGAGCAAGTTCTGAGTGGACTTGTTGAGCATATTTGAGCAAGTTCTGAGTGGACTTGTTGAGTAGATTTGAGCAAGTTTTGAGTGGACTTGTGGAGCAGAGTTTGGTGTATATTTGAGGATAAGTTTGTGCTAGACTAGAGATAGATATTGAGCAGATTTGTGCTAGATCGAAGGACTATGTTTAGTGCAGATTTGAGATAGAGCTTTGGAGGTGATAGAGCAGAGAGGATAGTAGTCTCCAGTGGATAGAGATCCATCAGCCAGGGTAGTGAGGATAGGTCTTCTGAGTGGGGACAAGAGTCTTCAGTGGAGAGAGATCCACAAGCCAGTGCAGTGGAGGCAGTAGTCTTCTAGAGGATCACCAGCCAGAGTAGAGGAGAAGGAGTTCTCCTATGGATAGAGATCCATGAACTTGATTTAGGGGATCAGCATCTCCTTTGGATAGAGGTCCATAAATATTGTAATTGGGAAGGATTCCCAAGAGATTGATTGAGAAAATTTTAGTGAAATATTTTCTCCGTGGAGTAGCCCACATTGGGTGAACCACGTAAATTATGGTGTCTCTATTGTGTATGGTGTTTTGTGCATTGCTTTGATTACTATTGTTGATATTGCTATCTATACATTGCATAATATTGATTGGGAAAGAAAAGTAAAAAGTGGTCTTATATTGTTCACCCCCCTCTCAGTATAAGCTTGTGTTCTTCAATTGGTATCAGAGTGGGTTCCTTCATAAGAGTTTAACAGCTTGAAGGAAAAGCTATCAAGAACACAATGGATCCTAAGGAAGTGTCCTCAAATAATTCAGCACCAGTATTTGATGGAAGTGACTATATGTATTGGAGTATGATGATGAAGATCTACCTGATGGCACTTGGCAATGAAATTTGGGAATCAGTGGAATTTGGATATGATCCCTTAGTCAATCCTCCTACAGATAAGGAAGGTAAGCTTCTACAACACTATAATTCAAAAGCAATGAATGCACTTGTGAGAGGTTTGCGTAGAACAAATTCTATGAAAGTTATGCATTGTCAAACTGCAAAAGAGATGTGGGATAAATTGCAAAATATATATGAAGGAGATAAAAGTGTCAAGAAAGCAAAGATGCGAAATCTCAAAGGACAACTTGAAGCATTAAGAATGAATGAAGAGGAAAATATTAGTGCTTATCTAATTCGAATTGATGAGGTTGTTAATGATATGCAAGGACTTGGAATGAAGATTGATGAATCTGATATTTGTGATAAAGTCTTAAGATCTCTTCCAAAAATATTCAGTGAACAGGTTTCTGCTATAGAAGTGTCAATGGATGGTGATACTTTGACAAGAGATAAGTTGCTTGGTATGCTCACAATATTTGAGATAAGAACAAAAGATCCTATTCCCCAGAAGGAAGCAACATTCAAAGCAATCAATAAGACAAAGGGTAAGAAGTCAGAATCAAGCAATGAGTCATCCAGTGATGAAGAAGCTAATTATGGTAGAAGAGATAAGGATTATAGAAGATCCAGAGATCTAAGATCTGTTAAGTGTTTCAATTGTGGAAAGTATGGACATTTTGCAATAGATTGTCAAGAACCAAAGAACAACAATGGTGAAGAAAAATAGGATCACAGGAACAGGGAATCAGAAATATATAGAGAATCGAAAAGAAGTTCTTTCAAAGACATAAGAGGAGCTACTATGCGGATAATGCAAGTAAGTACTCAAGTGATAGTGATGCTAGTTTTTCAGACAATGATAGAGATGAAGTCCTATTTATGATTGAAGAAAAAGAGCAAGTTAAGAAAAAGACTCCAGTTATTCTCAAGTGTTTTAGATGTGGTAACTTTGGACATCTTGAAGATGATTGTACAAGGGATGGTTATAGTTTCAGTGATGATGAATATGAGAATGCACTTGAAGGACCAGATGAAAATATTCTAATGGCTTTAGAAGAAGAAGTAAGTGATCCTATAGAAGACAAGCCAAAAGAAAATAAAGATGTGGACAAAGGTAAACAAATAGAGGAATATTCAGAAAATGATGGTTATGATCTAAAGGGAGAACTTATCTATGCCCTTGACATGGTAAAGAAGGTAAGGAAGCAACACTCTAAACTTGAAATTTAGTTTCAAGAATGTGATGAAGAGAGAAGATTGCTCATAGAGGATTTAGAAAAATCAAAGGCTAAGGCAAAGAGGTTCAAAGATAAGTTAGAAGCAAAGATCTTGGAATGTGAGAAGTTAGCACAAGAAGTGGCACTACTAAAAGAATATTTAGAGGACTCCAAGATCAAGATGAAAGGGTTTAAAAATAGCTCAAAGAACTTGGATAAGTTCATCAAGACACAAAAGACTACATCAAGCAAGACAGGTCTTGGATTTGAACAGGTTCAAAATAAATGGGAAGGAGAGTCAACTTCAAGTTTTGGAGGAGAAGAAACTTCAGATGAAGATACTTCAGAAGAAGATAGTGTAAAAGAAAGTGAGACATCTAAGGATGAGTTGGACAATAGAGAGTTCAACAAAGACAAGAACAATGCACAAAGAAGATATATATGGAACAACAATCAGAATAGGAGACCAATGAGGTCAAGACAAGGAAACTTCAATGGAAGATGCTTTTCATGTCACAGGTTTGGGCACATGGCTTCACAGTGCAGAACACATGAAAGATAGGAATATGGGAACAAATAACTTTTCCATGGGTATTGCTACTCATGTAATCAGTTTGGTCACAAGGCAATGAATTGCAGGGTTCATGATAGAAGAGGATATGGCTTCACTAGGAGAAATCCTAAGACATTTGCACCTCCAAGGAATAATAACATTAAGTGTTATAAGTGCAATAATGATGGTCACACAACAAAATGGTGTAGAGCAGACATTCCAGAAATAGGTATGAACAGGAACATGAATATGAATAGGAACATGAATATGAACAAAAATAGGAATAGGAACATGGATATGAACAGGAATAGGAATAGGAACATGGATATGAATAGGAACAGGAATATAGACATGGACAGGAACATGGACATGGATAGAAATAGTCAAAGGAATCAAAAAATTTAGATAAGAAGAAAAGAGGATAAAGGTAAAGAACAATGCTTTCTGGGAGTAGAAATACTCCCACCCCAGAATTAACCACCTCAAAAGGAGGTGGGGGAGGGGCTAAGCTAAGAGGCTCATTCTTAGCCCCGAGCCCCAAAGGTGACCCTTTGCCATTGATGTCAAAGGGGGAGAGATTTGAGTAAGGGGGAGAGATTTGATATGTTTGAGTAAAGGGGAGAGATTTGGTATTTGAGAAAGCATTGAGCCAGGGGGAGCAATGTCCCAGGGGGAGCAGAACAAAAGAAAAGTCAAGTTTTTGGTAAAAATAATTTGGGTTGCCATCAATGACAAAGGGGGAGATTGTTGGACATTTTGAGTCCTTAAGTCAAAGTTGTCATTGATGTCACCGGATGAAGTCATCATTAATGTCAAGGACTTCGTCAAGAAATAAAGTTGTCAAGGTTGTCATTTGATATCCAGGAAGAAGCTTCAAATAACGCCAAAGGTCAAGAGAATCAGTGCAGAGGTTAAAGGTAAAAGGGCTCCATAATATTTCAATATTATATGGAAGCATAAGTTAAAAGGTTTTTCATAAAAACCCAAGGAGGCTTATTGCAAAGTTAAAAGGAGGTCTAATATTTATTTTATAAAATATTTAAATTCAATGTGAATTTAAATTTTATAAATAAATATTATTTATACCAAGTTGTGCAATAAGAGAAGGTCTTAATAAAATTAATTTATAAAACCAAAAGGTTTTTATTAAATTAATTTATAACATTTAAATTCAAATGAATTTGAGTCAATTCGAGTGCCGATGTCTAATAAGGTTGGAGGAGCACCGACATGTTTGAATAAAGGAGGGAAGGCACTATATATACCATGCCTTAGGAGGCATTCAAATTATCCTTGCTTGAATGATTATTGCATGCGAACTGATTTAAGAGGAGCTCGTGAGAAAAGACAATGAAATTTGTGTTTAATGTGACAACGATTGAGAATAATTTGAAAGCATCAAAATTTTGGGAGCCAGTTGGGCAGCGTGGCCTAGTGGCAAGGAGGCATTGGTTAAAGCATTGAGGCATCGAGTGGCCTATGTTCGAAATGTGACAATAGTGTTTGCGTTGGTGTTGGAAGCGCCAAGGGAATGGTGCACGTTTTGCTTGGAAGAGAAGGGAGGTTCTTAGAGCACGTGGTGCTCTCCACTCCTCAAGCGAGCGCTTAGCTCACGTGGTGGTTGGAGCCATGGCTAAGGCATTGGTCGAGGGCTGCGTTGGGAGTTTGAATCCCTTCCAAGGCAAGGTAATATTTTTGATAATTAATTTTTGGTATTGCCTAAGGTTTGGAGCTAAAAGGTTGTTGAAAGGGTTTGTTAATTGAAATTTATTTTTCAATAAAGTTTGGAGTTAAAAGGTTGCTTAAAGGGAATGTTAGTTTGAAATTTATTTTTTAATAAAGTTGGGAGTTAAAAGGGGTTGTTAGTTGGAAATAGTTGAAAGGGTTGCTAGTTGAAAATTGGTGTTTGTTGGAAATTGTTTTTAATAAAATTTGGAGTTATAAGGAGTTTGATTTTATTTTTAAATAAAGTCTTAATTATTATATTTGCATATTGGAGGAGTAAGAGTGTTGATTTTATTTTTAAAGGGACTTTTTCCAAAGAGATTATTATGAAGGTGTTGGATATTATTTTAAAGTTGGAGTGATAAGGTGTATTTTTGTTTGATATCATTTTGTATTGTGATTCATTGAGAAAATTATTATCTTCTAACCTTTCTTTGAGATTGGCATAGAAGTTGTTGTGGTTGTGGCAGATTTATGAGATCCCTTCATCATCAAGAAAAATGTATGAGCACATTCTTCCTTGGTTGAGTTGATTGGTTGGTTTTCTGGAAAATAAGTTTGGAGTGAAAAGGATTTGATTAGGGTTTCCTTTTAGAGAGTGTTTGAGTTAATGCTTCAAGGTTTTCTGGAATAAAGAGTTGTTAAAACCTTGTTTTATAAGCATTGTTGTTGAAGCCATTGGTTGTGTGAAGAACTTGAGTTAGGGTTTTGCAAAATAACATGAGTATCATTGTTATGTGAAGATTGATTTATAAGCATTGTTGTTGAAGTGAGTTGTTGTGCAAAGAACTTGAACTAGGGTTTGAAAAGAACATGAGTATCATTGTTATGTGAGATTTGTTGTTGAGCATTGTTGGAAATATTTTGAGTTGGTGGTTATATGCTTGGACTAGGGTTTGTGAGCAAGGGTTGTTTCTTGAGTGATTGGTTGAGTAGAGTTGGTTGAGCCTAGTCAAGTGGGTGTATGAAGTGATTGTTCAAGTTCCATAAAATAAATTATCCTATATTCTGATTTGAGTTGAAACATATTGGGTCTCTAACAATTCTCTTTATGTTTCTATGAGATTGGTTAAGTTTAACTTATTGAGTATATTTGGATAAGTTCTGTGTGAACTTATTGAGCAGATTTGGACAAGTTCTGAGTGGACTTGTTGAGCATATTTGAGCAAGTTCTGAGTGGACTTGTTGAGCAGATTGAGCAATTTTTGAGTGGACTTGTTGAGCATTTGAGAGTTTGGTTTGGATTGAGAGTGTGTTGGTGAAGTTGTTGGACTTTTAGAATTTGAGCAAGTTTTGAGTGGACTTGTTGAGCAGATTTGAGCAAGTTCTGAGTGGACTTGTTGAGCAGATTTGAGCAAGTTCTGAGTGGACTTGTTGAGCAGATTTGAGCAAGTTCTGAGTGGACTTGTTGAGCAGATTTGAGCAAGTTATGAGTGGACTTGTTGAGCAGATTGAGCAAGTTTTGAGTGGACTTGTGGAGTAGATTTTGGTGCAGATTTGAGGATAAGTTTGTGCCAGACCAGAGATAGAGATTGAGCAGATTTGTGCTAGACCGAAGGACTATGTTTAGTGCAGATTTGAGACAGAGCTTTGGAGGTGACAGAGAAGAGAGGATAGTGGTCTCTAGTGGATAGAGATCCATCAGCCAAGGTAGTGAGGATAGGTCTTCTGAGTGGGGACAAGAGTCTTCAGTGGAGAGAGATCCACAAGCTAGTGTAGTGGAGGCAGTAGTCTTCTAGAGGATCACCAACCAGAGTAGAGAAGGAGTTCTCCTATGGATAGAGATCCATGAACTTGATTTAGGGGATCAACATCTCCTTTGGACAGAGGTCCATAAACATTGTAATTGGGAAGGATTCCCAAGAGATTGATTGAGAAAATTTTAGTGAAATATTTTCTCCGTGGAGTAGCCCACATTGGGTGAACCACGTAAATTGTGGTGTCTCTATTGTGTATGGTGTTTTGTGCATTGCTTTGATTACTATTGTTGATATTGCTATCTATACATTGCATAATATTGATTGGGAAAGAAAAGTAAAAAGTGGTCTTATACTAGTTCACCCCTCCTCTCCAGTATAAGCTTGTGTTCTTCAATAAACACATCTTTATCAGAGGAACATTTTCACCACAAAAGGAGACACAATAACAATTTCTTCACTATAACATGTAGAAGATTAAATTTTAATGGGAATAAACCTATTTATCTTCACATGCATAGTCATAAATTCTTCACAAGCACACTTGGAAGTGAATTTCAACACTTTAATATTGAATTCCAAATTCAATCACCCATAAAACATAAACCAAAGCAATTTTATTCAATTTGTTACCCAAAATCACATGCAAAACTTGATCACCTTTCCCAGAACAAAAATATTCAATAGTCTCCCTTATCATTGCAAAAGAGATAAAAACCATTATTCCCTTCCATGACTCACAAGACCCAGATCTACATTCACGTAGAAAGCATGCATAATACTAGGTAAGCATGGAATTGAAAAAAATATACCACACACATCCAAATTATTATTACCAATGCCAAAACTCTGGTTTCCTTCATAATCAAAATTGAAGGTATTCTCAAGGTTTGCAACTAGTGTAATTAAGGTTTTAATTAAATTTAAAAATTTAAACCTTGTATTTATTCTATCAACACACAAGTCATATGTTAATCAATTTCTTTCTATACCTTGCAATATAAGAATCATATAAGCATTTAAACTTAATTCCTAATTCACACAAGGGGTGGCTCCCATGTTTATAACACTTGTATTGCCACCTTGGTTGATTTGCAACCCTCATTTCATCATGAGAAACATACCCATATTTCAAATACACTTTTAGCTCTAAATTAATAATTTAACATGATGGCTCCCATGCACTTTTGCACTTCATTGCCATCCAAAATTCATAATAAATCACTTACACAAATAGTAGAATATTTCCAAGTAAGATAACACAAGCACATAACAGATAATTCACTCATGCAATTCTACATGAAATGCAATTATGGGGCTTCCATGTGCCCTTCAACTGAATCATAATTTTTGTACTCATATTTTTCCATTGAGCAACTTATCCATCCAACGCACATACCCCATATTGCACATACAAAAGATATCAATAGTACCATGCTCCAAAATATAAAGGTAAGTTTAATTCATTAATCAATCCATAACCAATGGTCATGTAGGGAGGGTCGTTACATCCTCCTCCACTTAGAACAAACACAATCACTATGATTTATACAATATTAAGAAAATAAATTACATCATAATTATTCATATCACTATCAAAACTTTTTAATTGTAAATCATACATAATAGATTCATATTCATTTACAATATTCACTCTTGCAATTCAATCACATGATACTTCATATTTTTTTAATCACATATACATTCATCAACCAAAAATATATATTGTTTGCAAAAGTAATCTACCCTACTTAGTAACTCAAAAAACATACATAAATATGTTCTACTCAATATCTAGTTTCATATCCATGTGCATATATATATAATCAAAACATGTAAAATACTTTAATATGTCTATTTCTACTCAAGCAGATAAGGAAACTGTTGTTGCATATATTCCATGTTCTCCCACATGGTATTTTTTTCTGAGTAGTGGCCCCATTAGACCTGGTACTTCTCTTTACTCCTTTTCCTTAGATTCTTGGTCCTAAAACCAAGTAGACATAGGTTAAACTTTAATTTTTAGTGGATCGATCATCTACAATTTGGAAACATTCAAAACATAAGTAAGATAAGAAATATACTTCCTAAAGAGGGACACATGAAAGACATTATGAATTTTGGTTAGGCTTAGCACCAGAGGTAGTCTGTAAGCAATAGGATTGATTTTACCCATAATTATAACACTTGTATTGCCACCTTGGTTGATCTGCAACCCTCATTTCATTACAAGTAACATACCCATATTTCAAATACAATTTTAACTCTAAATTAATAATTTATCATGATGGCTCCCATGCACTTTGGCACTTCATTTCCATCCAAAATTTATAATGCATCACTTACACAAATAGTAGCATATTTCCAAGTAAGGTAATGCAAGCACATAACAGATACATCACTCATACAATTATACATGAAATAGAAATTATGGGGCTTCCATGTGCCTTTTATATGAATCATCATTTCCCTACTCACCTTTTCCATTGAGCAACTTATCCATCCAATGCACATACCTAGTCCTACACATACAAAGGATATCAATAGTACCATGCTCCAAAATATAAAGGTAAGTTTAATTCATTAATCAATCCATAACCAATTATGGTGTGGGGAGGGTCATTACATTATCCCCCACTGAGAACAAACATATTCCCTATGTTTTATTCAAGATAAAGAAAATAAATTACATCATAACCATTCATATCACTACCAAAACTTTTCAATTGTAACTCATACATCATAGATTCATATTCATTTACAATCTTCACTCTTGCAAGCCAGTCACATGATACTTCATATTGTTTTAATCACATATACATTCTTAAACTAAAAATATATATCATATGTAAAAGCAATCTACTCTACTTAGTAAATCAAAGCACACACATAAAGATCTTCTACTCAGTATCTAGTTTCATATCCATGTGTATATAAATATATATATCATCAAACCATGTAAAATATTTTAATATGTCTATGTTTACTCAATCATTTAAGGAAACTGTTGTTGCATATCTACCACATTCTCCCACGTGGTATTTCTATTCGAGTAGTGGTCCCATTGGACTATGTATTGCTCTATGTTTATTCCTCAGATTCTTGGTCCTAAAACCAAGTAGATAAATAGGCCGAACTTTAATTTCTAGTACATCAATCATCTACAATTTTGAAACATCCAAAATATGAGTAGGATTAGAAAAATACTTCCTAAAGAGGGACACATGAAAGACATTATGAATTTTGGATAGGCTCAATGGTAGAGCTAGTCTTTAAGCAACATGATTAAATTTGCCCACAATTTCAAATGGGCCCACATATCTTGAGTCTAGGTTGGAGGATTTTATGGAAATTTTAATTGGCTTCACCCTTAGGAATACTATGTCTCTCATAGAATATTCTCTTGATGTTATTTTGAGTTCTGCATAGCTCTTTTGGCAATTTGTAGCCTCATTAAGATTTTACTAAATTATTTTCAATTGAACTTTTATTTCCTTTATAATTTTTGGTCTGATCAGTACCCTATAATCCGAATTATCCCAAGATAAAGGGGTTCTACATTTTCTCCCATATAGGGCTTCAAAAGGTACCATACCTAGTGATGCATGGTAACTATTATTATATGTGAACTCCACTAGGTATAAATAGTCTTCCCACTTTGTATGTTGATCCATTCAATACATTCTTAGAATATACTTGAATACCTAATTCACCCTCTCAGTTTGTCGATTTGTCTCATGGTGATAGGTGGTACTAATGTTCAACTTGGTTTCCAATGCACTATGTAAATACTACCAAAATTTAGAAGTGAAGCAAGAATCCCTATCAGAGGTTATGATTATTTGGAAATCCATGTAGTCTTACCACTTCCCTGTCAAACTTGCTTGCAACTGCAGGTGCATCATCTTGCACATTTCATGGTATAAAATGTGCAACCTTAGTTAACTTATCTCCAATGACTATGATTGCATCATACCTGAACCTTGTTTTAGACAATCACACTATAAATTCCATTGATACCACTTGCTATTTTTGCATAGGTATGTCATGTGGGTACAACATACCTATTGGATGCAGATGTTCTATATTCACTCTTTGGAACTCCAAAAACCTGATTACATTATTTATGATGCTCTTTTTTATAGATAGAAAATAGGAGGTCTTTCTCAAGTTTTCATGCATCTTTACCCTTCCAGGATGCACTGAATAAAGAGTGTTGTATGCCTCCTTAAGAATTGTTTCATTCAACCCACCTAAATTTGGAACTACCAACTTGTTCTTATAAATTAAAAAATCATCTTTATATGCAAATTCTATATTATTTATAGGTTCCATATCAACCTGAGCATTACAAGACTAGAAAAATTCATATTTTTATTGTAATTATTTAATTCGGTCTAACAAATCATTATGATATTTTTTCATTGTAGTAATGTGTCCTCTCCTACTCATAGCATCGATGACCTTATTATTCTTACCCTTAATATACTTAATGCCAAAATCATACTCAGTTAGAAATTCCATCCAACATATTTTACTAGAATTCAATAATGGTTGAGTAAATATGTATCTTAAAATCTAGTGATATAACTTCAATTCAAATTATTTTACCAATAAATAGTGTCATAATATTAAGGGTATGTATAACAAATGTTAACTCCAAGTCATGAGTGGCATAATTCCCCTCATGCCTCTTAAGTTTCCTACACTCATAGGCAATAACCACATCACCTTGGGTCAAAACCTCTCCTAATCCTTCAATGGAGGTGTCAATACATACTGTAAACTACTATTTAGGATTAGAATCAGTGTAGTAATCAACCTTTATTTCAATGTTTGAAACAACTCTTCACACTAATCTGTCCACTTTGAAGGCTTTTCATTTCCTTTGCAGGTTTGTAATTGGTTGGGAAATTCTTGAAAACCCATTGACAAATCACCTATAAAATCATACAATTCCCATAAAATTTCATACCTCAGACACATTAGTAGGTGTAGGCCAATCAAAAATTGCTTCTATTTTCTTGGGATCAACTACAATTCCTTCTACAAAGATAATATGTCCCAAATACTATACTTGTAAAGTGTAAACTTTGTACTTTGATAGCTTTCCATATAATTGATTATTTCTAAGAATATTAAGTACAATCCTCATATGTTGATCATGTTCCTCCTTGTTCTTTGAATAGATTAGTATGTCATCCAAAATACGAGCACAAACCAGTACAACTGCTCTCTAAATACACTATTCATGAGATTCATGAATGGAATTGGGGAATTAGTTAATCCAAAGGATAGGATAGTAAATTCAAAATATCCATACCTTCTTCTAAATGTTTTTTTGGAAATGTTTGTTAGAATTATTGATTTGTCATTGATGTCAAAGGCCGACTTGGTTGTTGGTAAACCATGGTGTGATTGGGTAAATTATTCAAGGAAATTATAAATATTGGTGAAGGTTTAAAATATTTAAATATGATAATATTTTAAATATTATATTTAAATATTAATATAAAAGTGATTTAAAAGAAAAAAGAGTGGGCCGACCTCTTGGGCACCACATGAAATGTGGTATATAAATACAATGTTGAAATTCATTTGATAGATATTTTTTTGTATTAAATATCTCTGATATCAATGAGAAGTTCCGAAGATAAAGTTAGTGGTGTCATGAAGGAAGTTTTTAGGGAAGAAAAGAGTAGATATTTTCAAAGCCAAAGTTTATGATGCTGAAGTTTTAGCAAAAGTAAGCGAAAGCACATATGAAATTCATTCCTCTAGTTGAACAAGCAAGTAGTGGCACAGATGAATGTGAGTAGCACCAAAATTCCTCCATTGATCCATATGGATATTGAGAACCTAGAGTGTCTTGCATATTGTGAGGAAAAAAATCAAGTGATAGAGGGTTCAAAACCTGTGAAGGGAGGAAGAGGTAAACACGATCTGGAATTCATGAAGTTGAAGGCCTTAATGGAAAGTGGAGGCTAGGTGGTGACGTTGTTCGAAGAGAATGCATAAGACTAGTGGTTACATTTGAAATAGATTAGCGAAGGGTGTGTAGTGCGGTAACAACACAATAGAAGAAAGTGGAGAAGTGAGATAATTTATGGAGTATTCAATATTAGTGAACATTAGACACCATCAAATCAAATCAAAGTTCATGCAGGTAGTGAGAAGTATCACAATTTTGTCTGAGGTGTGAATGATAGAAGGAGGCAAATGAATACTTGAGTGGCATAGCAATGATCCAAAGGAAGAGCAAAGTAGCAATGATCCAAAGGAGGAGCAAAGTAGTAATGGTATGAATGAGGATTAGATTAGAAATTATCAAAAGGGTGAGTGATAGTGATCTAAAGAATGAGCGGCATAGAAGCTATCCAAAGGAGGCAAGATCCATACCAAGTGGTGTTGTGGAAAAATATGATCAAAGGTTCTAATATCATTGGAACCCTTTGACTATGAACGATGGTTGGCTAGAGTGATGGAGTGGTGGAGAAGACATGGCAATGGTGCAAAAATATCTATAAATAGAACCATCAATGTTTAAATAGTGTTAGATGTTTGAGAGAACAAAGATCAGAGTGCACATCGGAAGCTTCGAGGAAGTGGTGATAATCTAAGGAGTCAATATTATAAAATTATATTAAATTATGCACACGCTAGGGATTAGCTACTGGAGTTTCTATTTGGCTACCATCGCACGCAGTTGCCTTACATTGTCATGCATAGGCAAGAAAATTTGAGTGTTGCCCAAGGATACAAGATGTTGTCGCATAGCTAGACATCGAATATGAAGCCACTGTCTCTTCACATACAAATTGAGAGATAGATTGTTGTAGTGTTTAAGGGATCCATTGAGGGTGATACCATATTAAGGTACACTTGGTTTGATCGATATTTAATAGTTGTTGGTTGGGTCATTGTAAAACACAATATGGAGCACTACACTCTCTGAGGTGAAATAATTCTAAAATAGGTATTTTTGTGTATTATTCTTTTTCTCCCTAATCATTTATTGTAAAGAAAGCTGGAAAAGGTATGATTGAGGATTTATTAATTATTAAGAGAGTTTGTCCTTTGACCCTTTGTGGATAAACAAGCACCTGATCTACGATTATGTTGGAAACATGATGCCAAGGCTTGCTTTAAAATAAATCATATCTAAGGGTAGATATGATCAAGATTTAACAATTTTAAATTGGGCCATCATCATTGCAGTGTGTGTGTCACATTGAGTGTTATCTCATGGAGAAAAGTAATGAAAAACAAGATATCAACAAATTTGAATAGCGCATGAGAGATATCGCGCATCATGGAGGTTTGTTGTTCTACTGTCATCAAGTCTTGCTAGACTAGGGCTACCTTTAAAATGTAATAAATGTGAGACATGTGGAAGCAATAGATGACTAAATAAATGTGAAGAACATTTTGGCCATTTGAATATTCCAAGACCAGTATATCATCCTCTATTTTTTGATCAAGGTTGGTGCCTCAAGGATATTGGTATCTCCTATGGGTTGGTTCCCACGAACTTTTACAAGGAGATTGGTGTCTCCTATGGGTTGGTTCCCATGAACTTATACAAGGAGATTGGTATCTCCTATGGGTTGGTTCCCAAAAAATTGCTCAAGGATATTGGTGTCTCATGTGGATTGGTGCCCATGAAATTACACAAGGAGTTTGGTGTCTCCTATGGATTGGTGCCCACAAACTTGTAACAAGGATATTGGTGTCTCTTGTAGGGTGCTACCTACAAACTTGTAACAAGGATATTAGTGTCTCATGTGGATTGGTACCCACAAAATTGTAACAAGGAGATTGGTTTCTCTTGTGGGCTGGTTCCCATGAAATTATAACAAGTATATTGGTTTCTCCTATGGTTTTGTGCCCACAAATTTTATTTACTAAAATAAAAGCAATATTTTGTCATGGTTTTCTCTCGAGATGGTGTTACCACATAAACTCTTGTCTCTTGTGTGTGTAGAATTTTATGCACTGATTTACTATTGCATTCATATTATTGCAGTTATTATTTTGGAAGGAAAGTTTTTATCTTATACTGTTCACCATCCCCCTCTCAGTATAACTGTGTGTTTCTTAAATTGGTGTCATATTAGATTCCTTCGTGAAAGCCTAACCACTTGAAGGAATATCTTAGAAGAACACACATGGCTTACCAAGAAGTTTTTTCATCAAGTAGGGTTCCATTGTTTGATGGAACTAAATATGATTTTTGGAATGTGAGGATGCAAACCTATTTGATTGCACATGGCTATGATATATGGAAATCTATCATGGATTGGGTCACACCACCTACAACCCCTCCCATGGATAAAGATGACAAGAAAACATTCGAAAACAATGCCAAGGCAATCAATACAATATTAAGTGGGTTATGTGAATCATAGTTTGTGAAAGTCATGCAATGCACCACATCAAAAGAATTATGGGACAAGTTACAAAGAACATATGAAGGATATGACAAGGTTAAAATAGAAAAACTTCAAACTCACAAGAGGAAGTTCGAAGACTTGAATATGAAATATGATGAAGATATTACTAGATATCTACTATGCATTGATGAAATTTTCAACTCCATTCATGGATTTGGAGAAAGTATTGATGACTCTAAGATTGTTCAAAAACTCTTAAGATCACTTCCCATGAGTTTTTATGCAAAGGTCTTGATGGTTGAAGAAATGAAGGATCTTAAACCTTAAGCATGGATGAGCTACACAAAATTCTTACAGCCTATGATATGAGAACTAAAAAAGATCAAATATCCAAATGGAAGGCTATGTTTAAAGCTTCAAATAAGAAAAAGAATAAATAATTAGTCACATGAAGAATCGAGCAGTGGATAAGAAGCTAACTTTGTGCAAAGAAATAAGAAGGAACTAAGAAAACACAAAGGTAAGCATACTATGAAATTTTTTAATTGTGGTAACATTGGTCATTATGCAGCTCAGTGCCCATAAGATAGAAGTAATAGAAGTGAAGAAGAAGAGGAATACAAGAAAAAGAAGGAAATAAAATTTTATCATAAAAATAAAAAGAGGCACGATCAAAACAAGCATGAGAAGATCTTTCAAAGGTACAAGAAGAGTCTTTATGCTGAGAAAGCAAGCAGTTCTTCCAATAGTAGTGATGAAAGTCTCTCTGATAGTGATATAGAAAAAATTATATTTTTGGCCATGGAGGTGAAAAAGATGCTCCTATTGTTGAAAAATAAGAAGAGGAGAAAGATCTAGAAAATGAAGAGGAAGCCATAGTTGATATAGAAGAGGAACTTGTTTTTTTTCTTGAAGAGTTGAAAAGGCTTAGAAAGAAGAACTCAATATTGAAGACTCAAGTACAAGAGGATGAGAAGACAAAGGCAAAGCTTTCACAAGATCTCATCGACTTAAAAGTGAAAATTGAAGAGGCAAAGTGAATAGAAGAAGTTATGATTGAGAAGTTAAAGATAAAATATTTGGAATGTGAAAAAATAGAACATGAGATTGTCTCTTTGAGAAAATCTAATGATGAGCTACAACAAAATATTAGGTTTGAGAAAAGCACAAAAATCTTGGATGATATTATCAAAGCATAGAGATCTTTGATTATAAAGACTAAACTTGTTTTTGAAGAAGATCAAAAGAAACAAAAGGAGTCAAGCTCATAAGGAAAAAAGGCATCAAAGAAAATAATTAAAGAAGAGCCTAAGAGCTATGCTAATGTGTTGAAAAGTGGAAGCATCAATAAGGAACAAAACAAAGCATAATCAAGAAACAAGGTCCATCATAAAAACAACAATGAGAGAACCATGCGGTCATATCCTCTAAGGCAATCAGACAGGTTTCAATATTTTTTCTGAGGTTATTCCTTTTCATGTCACCAATTTGGTCATAAAGATGTAAATTGTAGGGTCCATGTTAAAAATGATTATGGCTTCACCAAGAGGACTTTCAATTCATTTACACCTCTCATGGACTACAACATCATTTCTTAAAAATGTAATTATTTTACGCATTAAGCTAAATGGTGTAGAATGGTGTTCCTTGAAATTTTGAAATCCAATAAGAAAGAGGATGGTCAAAATATTCAAAAGGATATACCTTCCAAATTTTGGAAAAAAAAATGGAACAAGAAAATGAGCATAATAATTTAGGAGTTTCACTCCCATATCATCATTGATTGTCTTAGTTAGAGGAGTAAGTAAGGGGTGGTGTCAAGTTTCTTACCCTTTAGCCCCGAGAAGCCTTTGCCATTGATGTCAAAGGGGGAGAGTTTTAGTAAGGAGAAGCAGTTTGGAATATTCAGTAAGGGGGAGCAACTTGTCATGGGGAGCAACTTGTGATTCGATTCCAGTAAAGGACAATTTCTTTGCAGGATTGCCATCAATGACAAAGGGGGAGATTGTTAGAATTATTGAGTTGTCATTGATGTCAAAGGCTGAATTGGTTTTTGGTAAACTGTGGTTTGCTTGGGCAAATTATTTGAGGTAATTATAAATATAAGTGAAGGTTTAAAATATTTAAATATTATAATATTTTAAATGTTAATATAAAAGTGATTTTAAAGAAAAAAGAGTGGGCCGAACTCTTGGGCACCACATGAAAGGTGGTATATAAATACAATGTTGAAATTTATTTTATATTTTTTTTTTTGTATTAAATATCTCCAATATCGATGAGCAACATCGAAGATAAAGTTAGTGGTATCATGAAGGAGGTTGTTAGGGAAGAAAAGAGCAGATATTTTTAGAGCCAAATTTTATGATGATGAAGTTTTAGTGAAAGAGAGTGGTGATGCATATGAAAGATATTCCTATGGTTAAGTGAGTAGTAGTGTCGATAAAAATTACCATCACCGAAATGTTATCCCTTGATCCGCATGGATATTGAGAACCTAGAGTGTCTTGGAGATCACGAAGAAATAAAATCAAGTGATCGGGGGTTCAAAACCTATGAAGGGAGGAAGAGGTGAACATGATCCATAATTTGTGAATTTGAAGGCCCTTAATGGAGAGTGGAGGCAATGTGGTGATGTCATCTAAAGAGAACACAAAAAACTAGAGGTTACATCTAAAATAGATTAGTGAAGGTTATGCAGTGTAGTAACAACATAATAGGAGAAAGTGGAGGAGTGAGATAATTCATGGAGTATTCAAGTTGAGTTAACATTAGACACCATAAAATCAAATCAAAGTCCATCCAAGTAGCGAGAAGTCTCACGATTTTATGCAAGGTGTAAATGATAGAAGGAGGCAAATGAATACTTGAGCGGTGTAGCAGTGATCCTAAAAAAGAGTAGAGTAGCAGTGATCCAAAGGAGGAGCATAGTAGTAGAAATCTGAAGGAGGAGAGGATTAGAAGTGATCCAAAAGGGGAGCAGTAATGATCCAAAGGAGGATCGACATAGTAGCCATCTGAAGGAGGCAAGATCCATACCAAGTGGTGTTGTGGAAATATATGAACAAAGGTTCTAAGATCATTAGAATCCATTGACTATGAACGGTGGCTAGCTAGAGTAGTAGAATGTTGTAGGAGACACGATAATGGTGCAAAAAAATTTGAAACAAGAACCATCAATGTTGAAATAGTATTCGATATTTGAGAGAAAAAATATCAAAGTGTATATCATAAGCTTCAAGGAAGTGGTGGTAATATGAGGAGTCAAGATTATAAAATTGTTTTAAATTATGTACACACCAAGGAGTAGCTGTTGGAGTTTCTATTTGGCTGCCACTACACATAGTTGCCTTACATTCTCATGCATAGACAAGAAAATTCGAGCACTACCCAAGGATACAAGATGTTGTCGTGTAGCTAGAAGTTAAATATTAAGCTAATCTCCCTTCACGTACCAACTGAGAGATAGATTGTTGCAGTGTTGAAGGGAGCCACTGAGGGTGATGCCATATCAAGGCACACTTTGTTTGAACAAGATTTAACAATTGTTGGTCAAATAATTGTAAAAGAAAATCTAGAGCACTACACTCTCTGATGTGAAATAATTCTAAAATAGGTGCGTTGGTGTATTACTATTTTTTTGCTTGATAATTCACTGCAAATAAAGCCATAACAGGTGTTGTCAAGGATTTTTTAATTTTTAGGAGAGGTTGTCCTTTGATCCTTTGTGGAGAAACAAGCATCTAACCTACACTTGTGCTGGAAACATGATACCAAGGCATGATTTAAAATAAAGCATGACATCTAAGGGTAGAGATAATCAAGATTTAATAGTTGCTAATTGGACAATCATCATTGCAGTGTATGCATCACATTGAGTGGTATCTCATGGAGAAAATCAGTGAACAAAAAAGATACCAAAAAAGTTGAATAATGCATGAGAGATATAATGCATCATGGAGGTTTGTTGTTAAACTATCATCAAGTCTTTCTAGATGATGGCTACCTTTAAAATGTAATAAATGTGATACATGTGGAAGCAATAAATGACTTAATGAATGTGAAGGACATTTTGGCCATTTGAAGCTTCCAACACTAGTATATCATCCTCTATTTTTTGATCAAGGTTGGTGCCTCAAGGAGATTGGTTTCTCCTGTGTGTTGGTGCCCATAAACTTGCTCAAGGATATTGGTGTCTCCTGTGGTTTGGTGCCCATGAACTTGCACAAGGATATTGGTGTCTCCTATGGGTTGGTGCCCATGAAATTGCTCAAGAATATTGGTCTCCTATGGGTTGGTTCCCACAAACTTGCACAAGGATATTGATGTATCTTGTGGGTTTGTGCCCACAAACTTGTAACAAGGATATTGGTGTCTCCTGTGGGTTGGTGCCCATGAACTTGTAACAAGGATATTGGTGTCTCTTGTGGGTTGGTGCCCATGAACTTGTAACAAGGAGATTGGTGTCTCCTGTGGGTTGGTGCCCATAAATTTTATTGAAGAAAATAAAAGCAATATTTTGTTGTGGTTTTCTCCCGAGAGGGTGTTTCCACATAAATTCTTGTCTCTTGTGTGTGTGGAATTTTGTGCACTAATTTACTATTGCATTCATATTATTGTAGTTATTATTTTGAAAGGAAAAGTTTTATCTTATACTGTTCATGCCCCCCTATCAGTATAAGTGTGTGTTTATTTAGTGTCTTCCTCTTGAATCCTCAACTGATGATAACCAAATATTAGGTCAATATTCTAGAGAACGGTTGCTCCTTTCAATTGATCAAATAGATCATCAATTCTAGGTAATGAATACCTAGTTTTGATTGTAACCTTATTTAGAATATGGTAGTTTGTGCACATTCTCAAGGTACCATATTTATTTCTAACAAACAAGATAGGATCTCCCCATGGATACATACTTGGTTTGATGATCAAAAACCAAATGCTCACGCCAAATCTATAATCACATTCAATAGATTAGAAAAAAATTATAGTCATGGCAATAGTCTGCCCACATAAATTTTTTTGTCCTAAAAGATAGTTTCTGTTACAACATCTTCCGCCTGGAAGAAAAATAGCCTAACAGGTCTAGAATGGCCTCTTGCCTTTACGTCTGCAATTCTATTTCCATAGTTTTTTTCCCCCCTGTGCATGCCTTCGCTTCCCCTTTTAAAATATTTTGCATGACTCTTCGTCTCCCTTTTTTTTATGCTTTTGTTTCATCTCCCATGTCTCTTCGTTGTTCTGGATGTCGAAACATTTCGACTCTTCATCTTCGTCTGCTTTCACTGCACCTTGGTATACCACCTGTCAACCATTTATGATGTTTCGTATACCACCGCTCGACCGTTTCCTCTGTAATGGCTCCTGTAACTGCCTGCACTTTATTTTCTTTTGTTTGGTCATGAAAATGCAACATGTCGTGATATCACGACACTTTCGGCTTCCCTGCATTCCTACAATCTTCAAGTCGCAAAAATGTGACATGTCGTGATATCGCGACACCTTTGGCTTCTCCACCTTCCTGTCCTCTTCGAGTCATGAAAATGTGACATGTCACGATGTCACGACACTTTCGGCTCTTCTTCCTTCCTGTCCTATTCGAGTCATGAAAATGCGACATGTCGCGATATCGCGACACTTTCAGCTCCTCTACCTTCTTGTTTTCCTTGAGTCAAAAAAATATGACATGTCACGATATCGCGACACCTTTCCCTTCCTGCGCCTCTCTCACCTTTTGGTCATGAAAATACGACATGTCATGATATCGCGACACTTCTTCTCCATTGTGCCTTTTCTCGGCTTCATGAGTCGTGAAAACGTGACATATCGCGATATCGCGACACTTTTTTTGTAGCGATATTGCGACATTTTTTCCTGTCGCGATATCACGACACTTTTTGCCCTGCTCCTTCTCTCTCCTTCCTGAGTCGCGAAAACATGACATGTCACGATATCGTGACACTTTTCCTTGTCGTGATATCGTGACATCAAGGCACACTTAGAGAAAAAAAGAAAAGAAAATCAAAAAATTTCTTTGATGCAAGATTGCTCTGCTATCACCGGATGCTCCTGCATCAAACACCTGGGGTGGATTGATAAGTGTCCTCTACTTCTATATTGTTGGAGGAAGACCCAGGCGGTCAACCTCTATCTTTGACAACCAAGTTGCATCTTCGAAAGGCCTACCTTTCCATTTGACCAAATATTCTGAATACTGTTGATTCTTGGTACTTCTACCTTCTCGAGTATCGAGTATTTCCTCTATCTCATCTATGACTGGTGCAGTCGTTGGAATACTCCACAAATTTGTTCTTTGTGTCTCACTACTATCTCCTTCATGGTATTCTACCAAGTATGAAATATTAAAAATAGGTGATATATTCAGCTCTCTCGGTAGTTCCACTTCATAGGCATTACCTGAATCTCTTTTACCTATGATCCTGCATGGTCCAAACCCCTTCATCTTCAGTTTTTTGTAGGTTTTGTTAGGAAACCTTTCCTTTCTCAAGTGAACCATGACCTCATCTCCCACTTAAAACTCTTTGAAACGTCTCTTCTGATCTACTTTGGCCTTGTACTGAGTATTCATCTTACTAATATGTTGTTTTACCTCCTCATGCAAACTCTTTAGGTGTTCTGCAAGATATTCAGCCTCAGCACTACTCTTTTCTCCTTTACCCACCATTCTCAACTCTGAATCATTCCTTGGGTTGTTCCCATACACAATCTGGAATGGTGATTTACTAGTACTTCTGTTGATATAATTGTTGTAAGCAAATTTTGCTTGTGCTAAAATCAAATCCCATCCCTTGGGCTTTTCTCCTACCAAGCATCTTAGAAGGTTACCCAAACTTCTGTTCACCACTTTTGTTTGTCCATCAGTCTGTGGGTGGTATGCAGAACTAAACTTCAAATCCATCTTTAACTGCTTCCACAAAGTCCTCCAAAATAAGCCACAAATTTGGTATCTCTATCAGATACTATACTCTTGGGTAGACCATGAAGGCGTACCACCTCCTTGAAAAACAAGCCTACAATATGAACTGCATCACTCATTTTCTAACAGGGAATAAAATGTGCCATCTTCGAAAACCTGTCAACCATAACAAAAATGGAGTCATTCCCTCATTGTGTCCTTGGTAGACCAAGAATAAAATCCATACCGATGTCCTCCCATGGTCTTTTTGGTATAGGTAATGGCTGATATAATCCTGTATTCTGTCTCACTCCTTTAGCCATCTGAAACACTCTGCAAACCTGCACAAATTTCATCACATTCTATTGCAATTGTGGCCAATGGTAGTTTTCACTGACAAGGGCAATGGTCTTATCTTGACCAAAATGCCCAGCTAGTCCTCCACATTGCTTCTCCTTTATCAAATTCTCCCTCATTGGACTTCTAGGAATGCACAATTGGTTCTTTCAGAATAGCATCCCATCTTGGATGGTGAAATCTAGCCACTTAGTTCTATCCAAAGTAATAGGAGACAAACATGCCTTCCAAGCTTCTGCAAATTTCGGATCCTCCGGATACAAACTCCTGAGTTCTTCAAACCCAATGACTTCCACCTTCATCTCCAACAACAAATTTTGTCTTCTACTCAATGCATCTGCAACTCTATTAGACTTCCCAATCCTATGCTTCAAAAAAAAGGTATAACTCTGTAGAAATTCAACCCACTTCAGGTGTCTCTGATTCAGTTTTTCCTTGATTCGTTAATATACTGCAAAGCTTGATGGTCGTGATATAAAAAAACTCTTTTGCTAACAAATAGTGTCTCCATTTCTTCAGAGCCTGAACTATAGCATAAAATTTTTGATCATAAATAGAGTATTTCTTCCTAGCATCATTTAACTTCTCACTAAAATATGCAACAGGTTTACCTTCCTGACTCAACACAGCTCCAATGGCACTTCCGCTAGCATCACAATCAACTTGAAATACTTTATTAAAATCTGGAAGTATCAAAATGGGTTGTTCCGTCACCTTCCTTTTTAACATCTCAAAACTTGCATCTGCCGTTGTAGTCCACTTAAACTCCTTCTTATCCCCTCTCATGGTTTCTGTTAGGGGTGCGCAAATACTACTAAAGTTTCTAATGAAATTTCTATAGAAACTTGCAAGACCATGGAATGATCTTACCTTCGTTATGTTCCTTGGAGTAGGCCACTCAATGATAGCCTTCACCTTTTCTAGATCTATTTTTAGACCCTCATCCGAGATGACAAATCCTAGATACACCAACTCCTTCACAAAACTGCACTTCTTCAAATTAATCAGCAACTGCTCCTCCCTCAGCTTTTCAAAAACTATCCGAACTTGCATCAAATGTTCTTCCAATGTCTTGCTAAAAATCAGAATATCATCCAAATAAACAATAACAAACTTCTCTAGGAATTATTTCAACACCTCATTCATTAACCTCATGAATGTACTTGGTGCATTGGTTAGACCAAACGGCATGACCAACCACTCATACAAACCCTCTTTGGTTTTGAAAGCAGTCTTCCAATCATCACCTTCTCTGATGCGAATCTGATGATACCCACTCTTTAAATCAATATTTGTGAAGTATTTAGCTCCACTCAAAAATTCCATTATATCGTCCATTCTAGGCAATGGAAATCTATACTTAATGGTAATCTTATTTATGGTTCTGGAATCAGTACACATTCTCCATTCTCCATCCTTCTTCGGTGCTAGTACTGCAGGTACTGCACAGGGACTCAAACTTTCTCTAATCAATCCCTTCCTCAATAACTCTTGAACCTATCTGTTCAACTCCTCGTTCTCTATGGGAGACATTCTATGGGCTGCTTTATTGGGTAAACTGGCCCCTGGAATCAAATCAATTTGATGGCTAATATTTCTTACTGGTGGCAAACCCTCAGGCACATTATCTGACACAATATTAGGAAATTCTTCTAACAGAATTTCAACCTCTACTAGAATGTCCATACAATGTTCCCTCTTAACAGTAGGAATTAATGTGTAACACATAGACTCCCTCTTCAAGCCATCCAAAAATTTTCTACCATCTACCAGACAGATTCTTGCACTACTACATACCTTCTCATCCACTTCCTTCGATGGCTTCAACTTGTGATGCATTCCGCCCTTCGTCAGAGAGTAAGTATTCACATGTCCATCATGCATCGCGCGTCTGTCAAATTGCCATGGCCTCCCAAACAAAAAATGGCAAGCATCCATAGGTAAAACATCACATAGAACCTCATCTTGATAAGTTCCAATATGAAATTTAACCAAACACTGCTCACTGACTAATGCCCTATGATATTTTTGCAACCATGCAATCCGATATGGATGCGGGTGCGCCCTCTTCTCTAGTTTTAGCTTAGTAACCATTTCTCCTAAGACCAAATTGTCTGTGCTACCATTATCTATGATAACATTATAGGTCTTACCTACACATTTGCATCTTGTACGAAATAAGATCTTCCTTTGATCCACATCTTTACCTCAATTCATCAATGCTCTTCTTGTCATCAACACTTCTCCTTTTTCTACTTCTTCAGAATGCTCTGATTCAGCACCTTCATCTACTACAGCCGCTCTGGCATGATCCTCAGGTCGCTTATTCGTCCTCTCTCGGTTTTGGGGACACTCATATGCCCGATGTCCCTCTTCTCCACAATGGAAATAGGTTCCACAAAATCCACCTCTTTCATACCCGCGTCCAGCTCTACCTCTTCCCTTTTGGTAATCGTTGTTCTGATTATGGGAGCGGTAAGCATTCTCCTCTTTCTGATCTTGGCTAGTACTCATTTCATCGATCTTATTTCGATCATCCAATTTTCCTCCACTGGTCCTTCCCCCAGTTCTTCCACCTCAACCTCTTACTCTTTGTTTGCCTTCAAATTTTTTGTTTAGCTTCTTGTTGGCATTTTTGCCACATTATTGTTGTTGTTGTTCATGTGAAAGAATGCTCAATTCCTCTGTTTGTAAGTGAAAAATCAAAGGTTTCATATTTTTGCGGTGTCCGTAACACACAAAAGCTAAGTTCAAAAGTTGTCATGAAATCGCGACCGTCACGTTTTCATGGGGTTTGAACCAAAAAGGTGAAAGAATGGAAATTTGTCACAATATCACGACCTGTCATAGTTTCGCGATGCCGAATACGGAAAATGGCCAAGTTAAGGAAGTGTCGTGATATCACAACACGTCTCATTTTCGTGACCTGTCACGTTATCGTGGTCAATGCAGTCAACGACAGCAAGGGGGGTAAGGTTGTCGCGATATTACGACGTGTTGGAGTTTCACGGTCAACATGGTCAACGAAAGCGCTAAAATGAAGTTGTCACAATTTCATGACATGTCGCCAAATCATGACTTGCAGTAACTATGGAGCAGTGTAATGAAACATGTCGCAATATCGTGACAGTAAAGCAAGCAAGGATAAAATGGTATGAAACGTCACGATATCGCAACATGTCATGTTATCATGGCAAAGTTGAAAGAAAGGCATAAGGCATGAAAGACGTCACGATTTCATGACATTTTTGAGGATGAGGCCAAGCAAGAAAAAGACGTCGCGATATCACGACAAGAAGCGGAAATGATGAAGGCAAGAAAATGTCGTGATTTCGTGACACATTGGGGCGGAAGGACCAGGTGTAGGAAGTTGTCACAAAATCATGCCTTGTCGCATTTTCGTGGTTTGAAGTAGCCAAGAGACAAAATTGGGAAAGAACGTCACGATTTCGTGACGGGTCATAGTTTCACGAAAACAAAGCAAGGAAAAAGTAGAATAGTACGGAACGTCACGATTTCATGATGCATTGTGTTTTCATGAGCTAAAGTGACGAAGGAGACCAAGGAGCCAAATATGTCATGATTTCAAGACATGGTTTATTTTCATGATCCGAAAGTGGCAAAAGTGTACAGAGCATAAAATGTCACGATTTTGCGACATGTCGCGTTTTCACGACCTGTTACAGTTTTGTGCCAGAAAGCAGTTCAAACGACCCGATGAAGCATTGTGAGTTCCAACGATTAAAAGCACTCCAAAATTTAATGTTTTGCTGCTTTCCAATGTGTGCAAGATAGAAGAACGTGCTCAGGCCTGTAGTTTTTGATGCCGCCAGAATTAAAGATGCCTCCAATATTTAAAGTGCCTATTCGCGATCTCTTATAGCTTTCAACTTCCCTTGATAACGGTCATTTAACAAAGAGATATGGGCCCTCGTTTCTGTTTCATTCTCAGTTGTAATTCATTAAAAGTAGGGACTGTCATCTCTCCAAGGCAGATTAAGGGGGTTGTTTCTTCAAGATCTATTTCATTTATTAAATGTTGTAATACGAAAGGAAGAGGACAGACCTCTATAAATACCAATGTAAAACTCAAGCAAAGGGAGGAGGATCTTGTTGCAGAAATTGAAATCAAAATCCTAGATGCAATTGCTTCCATTCTTAGTGTCTTCTAGAATTGGTGATCTAATTTGTTGTGTATGTTTGGCTTTCTGTGTTTTTGACTTCTGTGTAGTCCAGTGCAATAATAGTTAAATTCTGCTGTGTTGAATTAGGCTGTATTAGCATTTGAATGTTTGAAGTGCAATTGAAAGCGGACTCATGGCTACTGCATGATCTAATTTCTATATATGTGCTCTAAGACTCAGTTTTTGCTAGGCTTTAGGATCTAGCTACAGTTTTTTCTATCTAAGATTGTTCTCCCCATTAACGATCAGCTTCGGCCATATTTATGTCTCTTTTCGTTATTTCCCATTTCTTTCTGCATTTTCCCATTTCTTTCCTGCATCTCTAGTCTTGAAACTAGTTTAGATTAGTAAGAGAACCAGCCCTCTCTGGATATTGGTCTGGGAGACATTTCTTTCTCCTAGACTTTCAATGTTGGCCTGGTCTAGGGTGCATAGACATAGAAAATCCTTTCCTGTGGCAGATTCGTGACCAACAATTTTTGGCACGCTCGGTGGGACAGACTATTTTTGTCTCAAAAGATCCATAATCGGTGGGACTCAGTCAAATTTTTTAACACCCGGAGGTATCAAGATTTTGATGAGCTATCTTGACCTCATAACGGAGATTTGTAAGTTCATCTGGTGACTCTGCTGAGCTAAAGATCCAAATTTCTTGATCGTAGACACATTTTCAAGCTGAAAGAAGATACCTCGGAGGAATCAAGGTTTGGTGAGTAGCCTTGACCTTACAAGCAGAGGAAAGAATGTTCACTTGGCGACTCTGACTTGGCGACAGTCGTGATCTCGTAGAAAACTGCTATAATGGCAAGGGTATGTCCTAGATGGGATGATCCTGGCCCTCTAAATCTTCAAATTTAGCATGAGATTCCCAAAAGTGCCCTGAAAGCTCTAACAAAATTCAATGGCACCTCAGGAATGGCCCGAGAGCATATTGATGATGTTGCTGCTTTAGTGACCCTCCATGACATAATTCATGAAGATGTCATGATCAGACTTTTGGTCTCATCTCTAGAAGGAAGGGCATTGCAGTGGTACATATTGCTCGAGTGTAAAAGTATTTGTTCATGGGATGATTTAGCGGGAGTGCTCATTACAACATTCGATGGCTCTCAGGATCCTTACTATCTTTTGATGCATCTCTCCACCATCATGAGAATACCTCAGAAGAGCATCACAGATTTCAATGTCCACTTCTATAGAACTTGGAAAAGAATTCTAGCGGAGATCCAACCGTCACCAGCCCAAGCCCACCTCTTCTATGTTCGAGCTTTCCATCCGAACATAAGCCTCCTCTTGTTGTAATCAGGCGAACATAGATTCCCTCAAATATTTGAGGAAGCATTACAAGCGGAGCAGCTTTTGCTCCTATCAAGAAAATTACCGTGGGGAGAAACTCCATTACTTTCTCTGGTAGTTCCTGCTCCTGTTTATCCCATGTAGTATTCATCATGGCTGATCCCACATACTGTGCAGAGACTTGAAATGTAGTTGTGAGAAACTCAAGAGGCAGGTTACGTCCAAGGCCAACGATGGGCATATGTAAGCACTGTCCTAGCAATAGATAATATGATTGCTTGCAGTTTTTGTCAGGAGATGGGCCAAGTAGAGGAACAGGTTCTAGTTACAAAACCTAAGCATAGAGAGGGCACAACCGTGCACAACATGCAAGTATTTAGCCAGAACCCGTTGAGCATGCCTCATCAAAAGGTTGAACCTGAGGAGATCCCAGAAGCAGATTTCTCACTGGAAGAGCCCTGTGATCACATCAAGGGGTTGGAGGATCCTATACTCAGCTCACAGCCAGTGGAGTCTGCAAAGTGGTGGTATTGGTTCCAGCCACTACATCTGGTACCTAAATAAAACCCCTATGTGGCAAACCTCTTTGCCACATTATTCATCAATAGCATGGGTACTAGTAAGAATGATAACCTGCCGCATTGCTCTTTGTTCACACCATGGAGAACTTCAGGAAGAGGCCAGCCGAACTTCAAAGATGAAGTATGATCAGATCTGGTCTGGACATTGCAGGTTCATCGGATAGACACCAGAAGCTAGGTTTGTGGTGGCGGCATGCCAATCATGTCACAAACTTTTGTAAATATTGTACATAGAAAAAAAAACAAAAAGACAAAAAAAAGGAAGAAAAAATAGACAAAAAAAGAAAAAAAAATTGTTTTTACTTCGGCTCTTTTTGCATGCAAGCCCGTAGGTACATTAATTTCTTTTCCTTTTTCTTTTCCTTCCTAGCAGCTACTGGCTTTTCCTCTACTTCTTCTTTTCATTTCCTTCCTTCATTCCCGTCCTCTCCTATTCCTTCTTCTTCTGCAATTACTCAGCCACTACTGTTGTTTCTACTCCCTTCTCTGATGTTCCTGTTTCTTCTTTCCCTTTCTTCTAACTCTCTGTCTTCTTAATACTTTTCTACACTTCCTACCACCACCTCCATTCCCTCCACTTCCATTTCATTTCATAGTAGTTAGTAGCACAGTGTCATTTTGTTGCTGTAACTACCATTTCCATTCCTCCATCTTCCACCATTCCATCATTCCCCATCCCTGTTCCATGGCCTGTGCATCCGCAGGGCATCATTCCCTTAATTTTTGTTTTTGTATCTTAGGTGCTTTTCATTACTTCCCTGGAGACCTTTGCACAGCACCTGGTCCTTACCTAGCTCATCCAAGCTAGGCAAAGTGCAGTAGTTCTAAAGAAATAAAGGAAGTTCTACTATTCCACACATTTCTGTTGACGATCCCATTTTTTGATGTTGAGTACTAGCAAGAGTTTGTTGCAACAATTTACAGAGATGTCCAGTATCCCTCAGCATTTACTTCTCCTGTTTCTCCTGTTTCTTGACTTTGTTGCCCAATGGATCAAGGCCTGAGGTTCGTGCATACAGCGGAACTGTATACCCCGCGAGTCGCCAAGAATGTTGGCATTTTTGCCACATTATTGTTGTTGTTGTTCATGTGAAAGAATGCTCGATTCATCTGTTTGTAAGTGAAAAATCAAAGGTGTCATGTTTTCACGACTTGTATCGCGACCCGTCGTGTTTTCATGGCATCCGTAACACACAAATGCTAAGTTAAAAAGTTATCGCGAAATCATGACCATCGCATTTTCGCGGGGTTTGAACCAAAAATGTGAAAGCATGGAAATTTTTCATGATATCGTGACATGTCGTGATATCACGACCTATCATAGTTTCGCGGAACCGAATGCGGAAAAGGACCAAGTCAAGGAAGTGTCACGATATCGTGACACATCACATTTTCACGAGTTGTCATGTTATCGCGGTCAATGTAGTCAACGGCAGCAAGGGGGGTAAGGTTGTCATGATATCGTGACGTGTTGGAGTTTCGCGATCAACATGGTCAATGGAAGCCCTAAAATGAAGTTGTCATGATTTCATGACATGTCACCAAATCACGACTTGCAGTAACTATGGAGCAATGTAATGAAACATGTCGCGATATCGCGACAGTAAACCAAGCAAGGAGAAAATGGTACGAAACATCATGATATCGCGACATGTCACGTTATCACGACAAATTTGAAAGAAAGGCATAAGGCATGAAAGACGTCACGATTTCACGACATTTTTGAGGATGAGGCCAAGCAAGAAGAAGACGTCGTGATATCATGACAAGAAGCAACAATGATGAAGAAGGCAAGAAAATGTCGTGGTTTCACGACACATTGGGGTGAAAGGACCAAGTGCAGGAAGTTGTCACGAAATCGTGCCTTGTCATGTTTTCGCGGTTTGAAGCAGCCAAGAGACAAAATTGGGAAAGAACGTCGCGATTTCATGACAAGTCATAGTTTCACGAAAACAAAGCAAGGAAAAAGCAAAATAGTACGGAACATCACGATTTCACAATGCGTCGTGTTTTCACGAGCTAAAGTGACAAAGGAGACCAAGGAGCCAAATATATCATGATTTCGCAACATGGTTGATTTTCACGATCCGAAAGTGGCAAAAGTGTACAGAGCATAAAATGTTGTGATTTCGCAACATGTTGCATTTTCGCGACCCGTTACAGTTTCATGCCAGAAAGCATTTCAAACAGCCCGATGAAGCATTGCGAGTTCCAACGATTAAAAGCACTCCAAAATTTAATGTTTTGCTGCTTTCCAATGTGTGCAAGATAGAAGAACATGCTCAAGCCTGTAGTTTTTGATGCTGCCATAATTAAAGATGCCTCCAATATTTAAAGTTCCTGTTCACGATATCTTATAGCTTTCAACTTCCCTTGATAACGGTCATTTAACAAAGAGATATGGGCCCTCGTTTCTATTTCATTCTCAGTTGTAATTCATTAAAAGCAGGGACTGTCATCTCTCCAAGGCAGATTAAGGGGGTTGTTTCTTCAAGATCTGTTTCATTTATTAAATGTTGTAATACGAAAGGAAGAGGACGGACCTCTATAAATACCAATGTAAAACTCAAGCAAAGGGAGGAGGATCTGGTTATAGAAATTAAAATCAAAATCCTAGATGCAATTGCTTCCATTCTTAGTGTCTTCTAGAATTGGTGATCTAATTTGTTGTGTATGTTTAGATTTCTATGTTTTTGACTTCTGTGTAGTCCAGTGCAATAACAGTTGAATTCTACTGTGTTGAATTAGGTTGTATTAGCATTTGAATGTTTGAAGTGCAATTGAAAGCGGACTCATGGCTACTGCGTGATCTAATTTTTGTTTATGTGCTCTAAGAGTCAGTTTTTGCTGGGCTTTAGGATCTAGCTGTAGTTTTTTCTATCTGAGATTGTTCTCCCCATTAACGATCGGCTTCAGCCATATTTACATCTCTTTCCGTTATTTTCCATTTATTTCCACATTTTCCCATTTCTTTCCTGCATCTCTAGTCTTGAAACCAGTTTAGATTAGTAAGGGAACCAGCCCTCTCTAGAGATTGGTCTGGGAGACATTTCTTTCTCCTAGCCTTTCAATGTTGGTCGGGTCTAGGGCACATATACATAGAAAATCCTTTCCTGTGGTAGATTCGTGACCAACACTTCTCTTCAACCTTCAAGGCAAACTGATATGTATCTTCAGTGGTGGTAATTCTGACCAGACTAAGTTCTTCTTGGATATTCATTATTAACCCATTTATGTAACGAGCTACTTTCTCCTTACTATCCTCTGAATGCCCAGTTCTTATTAAAATCTAATAAAACTCCTCGGTATATTCCTTGACAGATTTTCTTGACTGTCTCAAGCTCTGCATTTTTCTTAACAGCTCTAATTCGTAATCTACAGGAATAAACTACCTCTTCAACTTCTCAACCATTCGATCCCATATGGTTATCCTTTATTTTCCTCTTCTATTCCTTTCCAGTTGTACTTCTTTCCACCATATGCTAGCATGGCCTTTCAACTTTGTTTTTGTCAATTTGATCCAATTTGGATCTACAACCTCCTCATACTCAAAATACTCCTCCATATCATTGATCCAATCAATCAAATATTTTGTATTGAGGTTCCCAAAGTATGTGGAGACATCAAAATTTGGCTTCTTCTCGATCTGAGTAATGGCCTTAACTAATCTGACTTCTACATGATTCATTACTTCCTCTTCCTCTGATGGGTTATCGACCTCCCAAGCTTCATCTTCACTATGATCTTCTCCCCTTGGTTCAACCCCTCTTCGTAACTCCTCTTGCAGGGCTTGCACTTGCCTTTGCAAAGCTCTGAAATCTTCTTCAAGTATCACATTCCTCCCACCACCATAGTTTCTTTGTGGAGGTATTCTTCCTCACTCTCTTCGCACAACCCTTCCATAGATCCTGGTGCAAACTACCTCACTTTCGACGATCTGCTCATACACTCCGGAACTTCTGCTATGATACCACTTGATCAACAGATTAGAACAAAATTACAGTCATGGCAACAGTCTGCCCACATAAATTCTTTTGTCCCGAAAGATAGTTTCTGTTACAACATCTTTTTCCTGGAAGAAAAATAGCCTAACAGGTCTAGAATGGCCTCTTGCCTTTATGTCTGCAATTTTGTTTCCACAGTTTTCCACCCCCTTGTGCATGCCTTCACTTCCCCTTTTAAAATCTCTGACATGACTCTCTGTCTCCATTTTTTTTTATGCTTTCATTTCATCTCCCGCGTCTCTTCATTGTTCCGACTGTTGAAACATTTTGACTCTTTGTCTTCATCTGCTTTCACTGCACCTTGGTATACCACCTGTCAACCATTGATGATGTTCGGTATACCATCGCTCGACCATTTCCTCTGTAACGGCTCTTGTAACTGCCTGTGCTTTCTTTTCTTTTGTTTGGTCATGAAAATGTGACATGTCGTGATATCACGACACTTTCAGCTTCCCTACCTTCTTGCCCTCTTCAAGTCATGAAAATGCAACATGTCACAATATCGTGACACCTTTGGCTTCTCCGCCTTCTTGTCCTCTTCGAGTCACAAAAATGTGACATGTCCCGATGTTCTGACACTTTTGGATCTTCTGCCTTCCTGTCCTGTTCGAGTCACAAAAATGTGACATGTCATGATATCGCGACACTTTCGGCTCCTCTACCTTCCTGCTTTCCTCGAGTCACAAAAATGTGACATGTCATGATATCGCGACACCTTTCCCTTCCTGCGCCTCTCTCACATTTTGGTCATGAAAATGCGACATGTCACAATATCGCGACACTTCTTCTCCCTTGCGCATTTTCTCGGCTTCATGAGTTGCGAAAACGTGACATGTCACGATATCGCGACACTTTTTCTGTCGCGATATCGTGACATTTTTTCTCGTCATGATACCGCGACACTTTTTGCCCCGCTCCTTCTCTATCCTTCCCGAGTCATGAAAACATGACATGTCAAGATATCGCAACACTTTTCCTTGTCGTGATATCGCGACATCAAGGTACACTTATAGAAAAAAAAGAAAAGAAAATCAAAAATTTTCTTTGATGCAAGATTGCTCTACTGCCATCGGATGCTCCTGCATCATTTGATTAACCATTTTTTCAATAAATCCTAATTTGCTTTTTGAGATCTTGTACCTTAACAAGAGTCATTTTATATGGTTCCCTTGCTATAGGATCATATATAGGTAAAAATTTAATTAAAAAATCAAACTCCCTCTAATGAGGTAACCCTGGAAGGTACTCTGAAAACACATATTTCAATTCTCCAAAAATAGGATGCTTTTGGAAGAAGTCAGACTCCACTTCAGTATTCTTTGTTATGCATTTGAACTTCAAAAAAAATCTCTTCTATTTAATGAATTTCTTTATTTGCATTGTAGATAATAGATGTGGTTTAATTTCACCACAACCACAATGGATCCTAGTCCTTTGATTAGACTTATCCAAAGCTACACCCATATCTCTTCACAATTTATAAGAGCCTTATGTTCTTTTAACCAATAAACACCAAGTATGATATCAATCACATGCAAAGGTGCCACATATAGGTGCCAATTAGTTTTTCCTTATGCCATAATGATGTGAGGGTCAAATAGACATTGGTTGACTTGGTAAGTTTGACTAGACCTGTACTCTACCATCCAACCATTAGCCAAAACATATGGTCTTTCAAGTATATCCCTCATTAGTCTAGTGTAAATAGAGCTATTATTTGATCCACTATCTATTAAAATATGCACATATTTTATCAAAAAATTTATCATTAAGAAAAATGGAGTATATTGGCCATCAAGTACATGACTACCTGTCATCGCAAAGATCTTGTGAGTAGCTTCTTCTGGAGCTTCCTAATGAACATCCACTTTTTGGGGCACTTGTTGGAAAAGCGGGGTTGTCTACATACATAACAACCATTTTCAAGAGCTTTACTACCCCTATTGCTTTCCTCATTCCTACCTTGGGATGCAATTTCCCTAGCCCTACCCTAGGGTATCCTTTACCATCCTTCTTGATCTTATTGCATTGGAAGTTGATTCTATTTTTTCCACCTTTATTATTTTGATATCCTACTTCAGGCTTTTTTATTTGCTTCACAACCCACCTTATAAATACTTTGCTTTTACGCTTCCTAAGATCATCTTTTCTTTCTCAATCATTTTTTGATATTTAAAATAAGTATTTCTAGCATCTTGGTAGGATTTTTCTTACTGAGCCATATTGAATACTTTAACAATGTTTTTGGAATTAATAATTTTCACCTCAGTCCCAATTCTTAGGGTATAATACTAATATAAAATTTTGTACATCATGGATTTCATGCCCTCATAATATAGCACATAATTTAATAATGAGGTAAATTTTTGGTGATATGTTTAGACTATAATTAATCCTTGTTGTAAACTAGTGAATTCCTAAAATTTCTCCATTGTATTTCCATCATTTATACCATTAAACTCGGGAATCATGATCTTATTTAGGTCCTTGGCCAATTTCTCACTCACTCTAGCCTTTCTAGAACTAATTCTTGCAAGGTCACTAGGTATCCCCTCTACCTCGCTTTAGTTCCTCTTTCCTTGGTTAATTCCTCCATTTATTTCCATTATTGGACTATCAACTCTTATTGTTGGATGAACTTGGACCATTTGAGTTTTTTTTTGGGCATTTCCTCTTTTAGTTGCTCTAAAATAATTAGTAACAATTGCACTACCTGTGCTAAGTTTCCTCTAAGCCCACTCAAAGGAGTTGCATTCACTTTCTTCATTTTTCTTTACCTTTTAGTACCTTCTCGTCTATTTCCTCTTCATGGTCCTTTTGGATTTTTTTCTTAAGATGGCTTCCTCTTATCCACCTCGCATGGCATCCTCAAAATTTCCACCTCACAACATATGTTCCATATGACCTTTTTCCAATTTTAAATTTGTTCAAAAAACATCTTGATCAGAGTCCTACAAGTTAAGGTCTCTTCTTCTCTGATACTATATGTAACAACCCAAGTCTACCCACTTGGTTGTACCACAAAATAAGCCAAGCCATTTTACAGGGTAATTTATTAATTTTTTTTTTTGTTTATTATTTAACCTCGATAGTGCTTTCATATTCATAGTAAGTACCCTTAGGTTCATAGCATTTATTTTTCACCTAATGAATCAATAATATTTTGTTTTAGTCAGTATAGGCATATCTAACCCCTTTTGGGTTTTCAAGACTACTGTAGACAACCACCCAAGTGGACGAGGTTAGGCAGATCCCACAGAAGATGCCATTTTGTGGCTCTATCATTCTCAATATTATTCCTCTTGTTCTGGATATGAGTATAGATCCATCACTAGGATTATCATTTAGGGCTCATGACACCTTGAGGAGGACACTTGCTTTCCCCATTTCTTGGTATTTGTGAACCCACAACCTAATTGATCGACTCATTTTGAACCCATGATATAACTAGTTGACTTGTTCAACATTTATAATTCCATGACCTAATTGGTCGACTTATTTAAACTTTATTATGCAAGTGATCAACATACATATATCCTATGTCTAGTTGATTATCCCCTACCAAGAGTTAGATAGAGCCGTGTCAATACCCTGACCTTGGACTTGATCGCTCATGCTCATTATGACTAATGATCATTAGTCCCATACCAAACATCATGGCTGATCTAGCTAATTCAAATGAGCATGGGACTTATCATAGTATTATCCGAGTAGCAACCTAGTGGTAGCATCCCATACCACTCCCTATTATAAGTTCTGAGCTAGTCATTTATCTAGACCAATTCCATTATACTATAGTTTCCTCAAAAATTATTGTGTGTATATTTGCACCTCATCAACATTGGGTATTTATGTTTAATTGACCTTCATGAGGAATATTTTAACCTTTCCTCTTCATGGTGTTTGGTTTATTCATTCATCCTTCTCGATGAATAGTTCTATTTTCATCTCATCTTGAGTTGATCTAAAGTTTGGGGTTTTGAATGAATAGTTTAACTAATCCTATAAACCTCCTTTCCCAAAATGAAAGTTCAACTTTTAAATTAGTTTTTCTAAGGTTTTCTATAATCTAATATAAATAAGGTATATTTATCAACCCAATATTAATAAGATTACTTTCAAAACAACTCTTCTCATTAATTCAATTTTGAACAAATATAATCATATCTTGATTTACTCCATTAAGCATAAGGAACAATAAATCAATTATATACTGCATATATATTCTTCTCAATAAATATATACAATTAAATATAATTCCAATACCACTAGTTCACCAACTAGGACAAGCTCTATTTAACATTATTCATATAGTTCATTTCTTGTACAATTAAACAATATTAATTATTGAATATGATTTCCACAATAAAATAATTCTCCTAAAAGAGAGATAATTCTTTAATACAACAAGTTATATTGGGTGCATTTTGTTTTGAAAGAAATATGTTCTAAGTTTCACTCCAAAAACACACCTACCTATGAATACAAGGGTTATTAGGGCTCAACTTTTATTTCTATAAATGAACACATATATGTCCATGATCATTGACTTGTTCACACCCTCAAATTTTATTGTTTTATTGGTCATATTTAAATACCTATATTTTTCATATTTTCATCTAAAATCAGTTAAAAATGTTACAGCGCTAGGCAGCGAGCTTGAGCTTTTGTTTTAAATAACTTATTTCCAATTAAAGTTTCAACTGAGAATCTTAAAATTTTCCCATAATTTACTAATTGTAATGCTTAATTTTCCATTGGAAATATATAGCTGACCAAGGCAATTATACCTTTAAAGTAACATCCATATACAAGTTAAGTTTCCAATGCATTTTGATTCACTACGATTTGGGATTAAACATGTTTTATAGTCACTCAATGAATGTCTTAAACTCAAAACAAGGTTTCCACTTACTTTTCTAGAAGAAGAGATTATTCATCTTCAGATATTATAAAATTAAACCAAATCATTAATTGTAAATAAGAGTATTTCACATTTCCACTTATAATAACCAAGCATAAAAGTGAATACAACTCACTATCATTTTTCTACTCATATAAATACCATAAAAAAGGACTTTACTGAATAATATATATATATATATATATATATATATTAATGAATGTAGATTTCCCATATGGTAAATAGAACAATATTGCAAGCACCAAAGTGTTACACACTCCGCTTAAATTATTTTCTTTGACACTATAGAGTTTTAAATCAATAGTGAATGACTTTCACCATTCCCTTATCGATTTTTATGTCTCTCTACCCAATAGTGTTCTAAATTTGTGAAGAACACAAGCTTATACTGAGAGGGAGGGTGAACAGTATAATACCACTTTTTACTTTTCTTTCTCAAATAATATTATGCAATATATAAATGGTAATATCAACAATAATAATCAAAGCAATGTACAAATCACCACATACAATGGGGACACCAATTTAACATGGTTCACCCAATGTGGGCTACACCATGGAGAAAAATTTTCACTAAAATTTTCTTAATAAATATCTTGGGAGTCATTTCCCTATTACAATGTTTATGGACCTCTATCCAAATGAGACACCAATATCCTAATCAAGTTCATGGATATCTATCCACAAGAGAACTCCTTCTCCTCTACTCTTGTTGGTGATATTCTAGAAGAACTATTGCCTCCACTGCATTGGCTTATGGATCTCTATCCACTGAAGACTCCTAGCCTCACTCAGAAGACCTGTATTCACTACCCTGGCTGATGGATCTCTATCCACTGGATATGGTTTTCCTCTATACTTTGTAACCTCCAAAGCTTACTCTTAGATCTATCTCAAATATTTACTAAAAATGGTCTTTAGGTCTAGCACAAATTTTCTCAATGTCTATCTCTGATATGCACTAAACACAATCCTTCGATCTAGCACAAAAATACTCAATATTTGTCTCTGATCTACACTAAACACAATCCTTTGGTCTAGCACAAATCTACTCAATATCTGTCTCTAGTCTGGAACAAACCTATCCTCAAATATGCACCAAACTTTGTCCTTAAATTTGTCCTCAAGCCTTAACACAAAGCTTGAATCAATCACAAATCAACTTTGCTAGATCTGCCCCAAAACTTAACTCAAGGATTAAACAAATCAATAAATCAAGTCTGCTCACAAGTATTCTCAAATACTTGCCTCAAATCTATCCATAAGTCCTCTCTAGAACTTGCTCTCACTTCTCTCAAGTCTTCACCAAGACTTAACTCAAATATGCTCAACAAGTCCTCACTAGAACTTGTCCAATTTGCTCAACAAGTCTTCACTAACAATTTATCTCAACTCTGCTCAACAAGTCATCACTAGAACTTGTCCAATATGCTCAACAAGTCTTCACCAAGACTTACCCAATCTGCTCAATAAGTCTTTCTCAAATTTGCATTGTAAGCTTCCACAAAAGCTTACTCAACTCAATCTATCACAAAATCCTCTTCAATCACACCAACAAGTTTCACATAGAATATTGTTCAATCTCATAGAAACATATAGATAATTTTTAGAGACTCAATATGCTTCACATTCACAACAATGCTCAATCACTTTCAATCTCTCTTTTTACCACAAAAACATATAGAGAATTGTTAGAGACTCAATATGTTTCACACTCATAAACACTCAATCACTTCCAAACTCTTTCTCAAATCAATTTAGAATATAGAACAATTTGTTTCACAGAACTTGAACTATCACTTCAACACTTCCAATCAATTAAGCTCAATCAACTCCTCTCAACCAAACACCCAATGAAGGTTTTTTCAACAATGCTTATCAAAAAAACATCACATAACAATGATACTCATGATCTTTCACAAAACATAATCATGCACATGAAGGCTCACTCAATATTTCTAACAATTATTATAAAATAAACCTCGCCTAACAATGATACTCATGATATTTCACAAACCCTAATCATACACATGAAGGATCACTCAACATTTCCAACAATGCTTATCAAATAAGGTTTCTATCATAAACCTTTATTACAGAAAAATATTCATAAATCAACATTGGATATCTCAATACCAAACTCAACAATGCTTATCAAACAATCCTTTTCACTCCAACTTAGCATTCACAACATCCAATCCAACAATACTTTACTCACAAGGTAGATGTACCCATACTTTTTATTCTGATGGATATATGTCTTCAAAACCTGTATTAACCACAATCAAAATTTTCTTTACCAACACTAAGTTTAGGTTACCACAACCTCTCTCAAGATCTCCACAAAATAATTTTCTCAAAGATTATTTTTCATACAAAATAAAAAATCCTTTTGTACACCTTATAATATCCAAACTCACAATATTCAACTCAATAATTTCACCATAACACAACACTTAACAATTTTCCATGCACACCTTATAATCTCCAAACTCACAATATTCAACTCAATAATTTCACCATAACACAACACTTAATAATTTTCCATGCACACCTTATAATATTCAAACTCACAATATCTAACTCAATAATTTCATTAAAACAACATGCATATAAAAATCCCTTATACACCTTATAATCTCCACACCTTATAAATTTCAATCACTAAAAATCAAAATAAAATATTTAATTTTTTTTTACCTTATAACTCCCCTAAGCACTTAACACTCACGATAATCTCAAAATAATTAATTTTCAACACCAAATAAAATCGAATGATATACCTTTTTTATTTTCTACCCATAAAAGAAAACTTCAGTGGATTTGACCATGTGACCTTTGCACTCCCAACACCCTAGTTCCAAGCTAGGCCACCAAGTGGGTTGTGCACCTATATGAAACAAACGACATATGCTATCCCACAAAAACCTACCACACAAAAATTTCGAGCAAACCAAACGAAAGGCTCTTCTTCCAAAACATCCATCATGTGGATTGAACCACTATCTCCTCCATGCAAACCTTAACACTCTCCCAACTACTGCCTGCACTACCACCATTGGTGGGATGCCAAATAACTACGCAGACCTATGTTGCCTTGTTTCCCTCCAAGCACTTTGAAATTGCAAATTATCTTCTTCTTAGACACAACACTCGATATTCTCTTTCTCACATTCGAAGGTGTGATGAAGACCTTAGGAAATGAAAATCATTTCCTATATAAATACACATTCATCTTTTGATTTCTCACATCGGCCCTTTTTCGAATTTAAAAATTCGAATTTAATTGTTTTAAATATTATATTTAAAATCCTTTGCATCATTTATTAATTTAAATTAAAATTTTAATCAAAAATTAAAATATTTTAATTTAAATTAAATCTTTGAAAATTGCTCATGGGTCTTTTCAAGTTGGACTTCATTTTATTCACCTTGTTATTTGGCCTGAAATAATATAATAATATAATATTATTATTTAATTTAAACTTGCTTCTCCTTTCTTGGGTTTTCATCCTTTGGGCCCTTTTTAGGCATATAATATTAAAAATAAATATTATATCTTGTTCTTTTCCAAGAATTTCTTGCTTTTTGAAAAACCACTTGATGTCCTTAATGATGATGACATTAAACCAAATTTCTTTTGACATCAATGACAACAAAATTACTCAAAATTTTCAACACTTTGTCATCTGGTCCTCACTACAAACTCCTGGCACCATCTCCCAATGATTCCAAGGGAAGAAACACTATCTTAACATGATGAAATACGACTCCCTTCATTCTATGTCATGCCTAGGTTTACAATTCATACATGCATGAAATTACCAAGCAGAACATGCAAACCATACAATTTAAAACAGTTTACGAGTTTTTTCCAAACACACAATCCCAGTTTTTATTTCCATAATTCATATATTCACACCACTGATTGTCTTGGTATATTTTGAAATTTTCATAGTAACTACTAGACATAGCAATATTTTATCTTCCAATTCATAATAGTTTAACACAATTTATATTTGGAAGACGATGTAGAGTGCCATTTACACACTGCAATGGTCAATTTTCATATTGGTCCAACCAAGCATAAATTTAGTGTTAAAAATACTTTTTTTTAAAGTAAAAATTAAAGGGATTAAAATATCCAAGAAACATATCAAACATACAATTGCCATCATCACACATTTTCACATACATGATAGCGAGCATGAGCTAATTTATCTAATAAATAAACATATCTTTATATGAGGAATGTATTCACCACAAAAGAAGGCACAAGACCCAAAACCACATTCATGCAGAGAGCATGCACAATGCTAGGTAAACATAGGATTGAAACAAACATACCATGCACATCCAAATTATTATTTCCAAAGCCAAAAATCTAGTTTCCTTCGTAATAAAAAATTAAAGGTATTCTCAAGATCTGCAACTAGCGTAATTAATGTTTTAATTAACTTTAAACCTTGTCTTTATTATAAAAACACACAAATTATTTTTTAATCAATTGCTTCCCATCCTTTGTAATATAAGAATAATATAAGCATTTAAACTTAATTCCTAACTCACACAAGGGGTGGCTCTCGTGTTTATAACACCTTCATTCCCACCTTGGTTTATTTGCAACCCTTATTTCATTGCGAGCAACATACCCATATTTTAAATATAATTTTAACTCTAACTTAATAATTTAGCATGATGGCTCCCATGCACTTTGGCACTTCATTGCCATCCAAAATTCATAATGCATCACTTACATAAACAGTAGCATATTTTCAAGTAAGGTAACACAAGCACACAACAGATAAATCACTCATGCAATTCTACATGAAATGCAATTATGGGGCTTTCGTGTACCCTTGAGACAAATCATCATTTCTCTTCTCACCTTTTTCTACTAATCAACTTATCCATCCAATGCACATACCCGGTACTGCACATACAAATAATATCAACAGTACCATGCTTCAAAATATAAAGGTAAGTTTAATTCATTAATAAATCAATAACCAATGGTTGTGTGGGAAGGGTCGTTACATCCTCCCCCAATTAGAACAAAAACAACCCTATGTTTTATGCAATATGAAGAAAATAAGTTACATCATAACCATTCATATCACTACCAAAACTTTACAATTGTAACTCATACATCATAGATTCATATTCATTTATAATATTCATTCTTGCAATTAAGTCACATGATACTTCTTATTTTAATCACATATGCATTCATCAACTAAAAACATATATCATTTGCAAGAGCAAACTAATCTACTTAGTAACTTAAAACACACACATAAAGATATTCTACTTAGTATCTAGTTTCATATCCATGTGCATATATATGTCATCAAATCATGGATGATATTTTTAAATGTCTATGTCTACTCAAGTAGATAATAAAATTATTGTTGCATATCTACCACATTCTCCCACATGGCATTTCTATCCGAGTAGTGGTCCCATTGGACCCGATATTTCTCTATGCTCATTTTCCTCAGATTCTTGGTCCTAAAACCAAGTAGAAAAACATGTCAAAATTTAATTTTTAGTGGATCAGTCATCTACAATTAGGAATAATCCAAAATATGAGTAGGATCAGGAATATACTTCCTAAATAGGGACACATGGAAGACATTATAGATTTTGGATAGGCTTGGTGGTAGAGCTAGTCTCAAAGCAATAGGGCTGATTTTGCCAACAATTTCAAATGGGCCCATATATCTTGAGTTTAGTTTAGAATATTTTATAGAAATTTTAATTGGCTTCACCCTTAGGAATACTCTATCTCCCATAGAATAGTCTCTTAGTGTTATTTTGAGGTCCACATAGCTATTTTGGTGATATGCAACCTCATTCAACTTCTGCTAAATTATTTTCAAGTGATCTTCTATTTCCTTCACAATTTTTGGTTCAATCACAACTTGATCTTCTAGATTATCCCAAGATAAGGGGATTCTATATTTTCTCCCATATAGGAATTTAAAAGGTGCCATAACTAGTGATGCATGATAACTATTATTATATGTGAACTCCACTAGGTATAAATAGTCTTCCCACTTTGTATGTTGATCTATTCAGTAAATTCTTAGCATATCCTCCAATACATGATTCGCTCTCAATTTTTAAATCTATATCGGGGTGATAGGTGGTACTAATGTTCAACTTGGTTTCCAATACACTATGCAAAGCCTACAAAAATTTAGAAGTGAAGCAAGAATCCCTATCAGAGATTATGATTTTTTGGAAATCCATGTAGTCTTACCACTTCCCTGGAAAACTTGCTTGCAACTACAGGTGCATCATCTTGTACATTTCCTGGCATAAAATGTGCAACCTTAGTTAACTTATCTACAACCACTAAGATTACATCATACTTGACCCTTGTTTTAGGCATTCACACTATAAAGTCCATTGATACCACTTGCCATTTTTGCATAGGTATGTCATATGGGTACAACCAACCTGCTAGATGCAGATGTTCTATCTTCACTCTCTGGCACTACAAACACCTATTTACATTATTTATGATGTCCTTTTTTATAGCTGGCCAATAGTAGGCCTTTCTCTAATTTTCATGCATCTTTACCCCTCTAGGATGCACTAAATAAAGAGTGTTGTGTGCCCCCTTAAGGATTGTTTCTCTCAACCCACCTATATTTGGAACTACTAGCTTGTTATTATAAAATAAAAAATCATATTTATATGCAAATTTTGTATTATTTATAGGCTCTTGCTCAACTTGAGCATTACAAGACTAGCAAAATTCATATTTTTGTTGTAATTATTTAATTTTTTTGATAAGTTAAAATTTTATTAAAAGAGGTTTTGAAAGGGCCTCAAAACCTTAATACAATAGGTCAGAATATCAAAAGCAAGGTCACAGGATAGGCCATAGGAAATGCCACTAGAAATGCTAGAGAAAACACATGAGGAAAAGCCTAAGGAAAGACTTACAAAAAAAAAACTAGAAATCCAACAAGAAGGATTCTTGGAAATCAGCAAAAAAACAAAATGTTCTCAAAGTGATAAAAATACATCCTTCCCAACCACAAATTTTATCCGCTGGCTAAGTGGGAAAAAGAAGAAGTGGAAAAACTTAAAACTTGAACACTCCCACCTAAACACAAACTTGAACCACCCAATAGCGGGAAAAAGAAAAGACCCTCCTGAGAAGGGGAATTAAAAAAATTACAATCTCGTGCAGGGAAAAACTAGAAAATGATAAAGGAATTATGGAAAACTAGACCTACAAAACAAAAACCACCTTGAATAGTAGGATGGAACAAATCTCAGGGATGTCCTAGAGCAAAAGTACCTAAAACAACCCCATCAAAAGGTATCAAAAGGTGTATAAAATGGATCAATGACATCCTACACTAAGGAGGTCATCTACAACACTAGACATCCAAGAAGGAAGGGCAAGGGAGGTGCCAAAGATCTGGGATAGCACAAGCCTAAAAATATGGAACAACAAGTAGGGATCTTCATAGGCCATGAAATCCCCTTATAGTGAGGAAACTATGAAGATGCCAGTAGAAGGAGAGGAAGTAGAAGATGCATAATAGCAAGCCATGGGAAAGAGATGAGGAAGTTCCCAGAGAACCCAAAAGGAAGGGGAAATGGGATAAAATAGCTGCAAGTGTTAAGCACAAGTCAACCCAGACCAAAAATATGTAGCAAGAAATCCCAGACAACCTTCAGCACCACCAACGAATAGCTTCATGGAACCATATGAGAAAGTCTAGTAGGATCACAAAAACAAGAAAAGTAAAGGCCCATCCCAAATCCACAAAAATTGAGAGCCAACCGAGCCCACATCCACAAAACTAAAGAGCAAAGTCATAGGATAAAACACATGGTCCCAATCCAGACCAAAAATATGTTGTGCAAAACTACTCATGAAAATACTCTCCCACAACCACAGTAGACCACAACTGGAGAACAAATAAAATCTAGAACAAAGTATAAACCTACAAAAAACCTAGGATACAGTGAGAGCACCAGGGAAAGGGATCCCTAAAACAACCCATAAATCCTAGGGAAGGTCCCAGGAATATCCCAGACCATAGGCACACAAAGGAACCCTTCAAACAGGCATGGAAGGGAGCAAAAAAATGGAGTGACCTCCCATCCCAAGGAGATCGTCTGTAGTACCATACAACCAAGGAAGGCAAAGGGAGTTCCAAGGAATTGGGATAGGACCTAGGGATGTCCCAAAAAAAACATAGAGGCATCCTAGATCATAGGCACTAGAAAGAATCCCACCAAAAGATATGGAAAGGGGAAGAAAAATGGAAAAGTGACCTCCCACCCTAAGGAGATCGTCTACAACACTAGCCAGCCAAGGAGGAAGGGTAAAGGAAGTGCCAAGAAACTAGGATAGGACCAAGAATCTGGGATAGGACTAGGGAAGAGCTATAGGGAAGTGGATAAGGACTTCCCAAGGAAGTCCCTTGTAACCCCTTCTATGTGTTGTCATAAAAATCAAAGTTTGTTGTAATTATTTAATTCATTCTAACAAATCATAATGACATTTTATCATTGTAGTAATGCACCCTCTCCTACTCAGAGCGTTGATGACATTATTCTCCTTACCATTAATATACTTATTGCTAAAATTTTACTCAGCTAGAAATTCCATCCAACATCTTTTCCTGGAATTCAATAAGGGTTGAGTAATTATGTATCTTAAAATCTAGTGATTTGAATTCAATTCAAATGTTTTTCCCAACAAATAGTGCCTCCAAATCTTAAGGGTATGTACAATAAATGCCAACTCCAATTCATGAGTAGTATAATTCCCCTCTTGCCTCTTAAGCTTTGTAGACTCATAGACAATAACTACATCACCTTGGATCAAACCCGTCCTAATCCTTCAATGGAGGTGTCAATACATACTATAAACCGCTATTTATGATCAAGTAATTGTAGAATCGATGCAGTTGTCAACCTTTATTTCAATGTTCAAAATCCTCTTCACATTGCTCTATCCACTTTGAAGGCTTTTCCTTTCCTTTGAAGGTTTGTAATGGGTTGAGAAATTATTGAAAACTCTTTGAAAAATTACCTATAATAGTCTGCAATTCCCATAAAACTTTACACCTCAAACACATTAGTAGGTGCAAGCCAATCAATAATTACTTCTATATTATTAGGATCAATTGTAATCTCTTTTGCAGATACAATATGTACCAAATATTGTACATGTGATGTCTAAAATTTACACTTTGATAGCTTTCCATATAACCGATTCTTTCTAAGAATTTCAAGTACAGTCCTCATATGTTGATCATGTTCCTCCTTGTTCATGGAATAGATTAATATGTCATCCAAAAATATGAGCACAAATTGGTCCAACTGCTCTCTAAATATGCTATTCATGAAATGTATGAATGTGGTTGGGGTATTAGTTAACCCAAAGGTAGGATAATAAATTCAAAATATCCATACTTTTTCTAAATGTTGATTTAGAAGTGTCTTCTTCTCGAATCCTCAACTTATGATAACTAGATCTTAGGTAATTATTTGAGAGGATGGTTGCTCCTTTCAATTTATCAAATATATCATCAATTCTAGGTAACGAATACCTATTTTTTATAGTAACCTTATTCAACATTCGATAGTCTATTCACATTCTCAAGGTACTGTATTTATTTTTAACAAAAAAAATAGCAGCTACCCATGGAGACATACTTTGTTTGATTAACCATTTTTTTATATAAATCCTAAAGTTGTATTTTGAGCTCTTTTAGCTCAATAGGAGTCATTCTATATAGTGCCCTTGCAATAGAAGCAGCTCCAGGTAACAATTCAATAGAAAAATCAAACTCCCTCTAAGGAGGTAACCTTGGAAGGTCCTATCAAAACACATGCTTGAATTCTCCTAAAATAGGATGCTTTTGGAAGAAGTCAAACTCCACTTCAATATCTTCTTATGTATTCTAACCACAAAAACCATTCCCTTATTTCTAATGACTTTATTTATTTGTATTACAGACAATATATGTGGTTTAATTTCACCACAACCATAATGGATCATACTATTTTGATTAGACTTATCTAAAACTCCACCCATCTCTCTTCATAATTCATAAGAGCCTCATGCGCTTTTAACCAATCTACACCGAGTATTATATCAAATTAATGCAAAGGTGCCACATACAAGTGCCAATTAGTTTATCCTTGTGGCATAATGATGTGAGGGTCAAACAAACATTGGTTGACTTGGTAAGTTTTACTAGACCTGTACTCTACCTTCCAACCACTAGCCAAAACCTAGGGTCTTACAAGTATATCCCTCACTATTCTAATGGAAATAAATCTATCATTTGATCCAATATCTATCAAAATACGCACATATTTTATCAAAAAATTTACCATTAGGCAAAAATGGAGTAACTTGTCCATCAAGTATGGGACTACCTATCACCGTAAATATTCTATGAGTGGTTTCTTCTAGAGCTTCTTGATGGAGATTAACTTTGTGGGGGCACTTTTTGGTAAAGTGGGACTCTCTACATACATAAAAACCATTTGAAAGAGCTCTACTACCCCTTTTTCTTTCTTCATTCCTACCTTCGGGTGCAATTTACCTAGCCCTACTCTGATTTATAATATTTGATCATCTTTTCTAGGGTATATTTTACCATCCATCCTAATATTATTGCCTTGGAAGTTGTTTCTATTTTTTCCACCCTACTTACTTTGATATCCTACCTTAGGCTTTTTACTTTGCTCCAAAATCCATATTATAAATCCCATGATTTTGTGCTTCCTAATATCATCTTTTCTTTCTCAATCATTTTTTGATAATTAAAATAACCCTTTTAAGCATCTTGGTAGGATTTTTCTTACTAAGCCCTATTGAATGCTTTAACAAGGTTTTTTGGATTAAGCATTTTCACCTCAGTCCCAATTCTTAGGATATAATCCTAATATAAACTTCTATACCATCATAGATTTTGTACCCTCATAATCTATCATATACTTTAATAATGACGTAAATTTATGGTGATAGGCTCAGATTATCATTAATTCTTATTGCAAATTAGTGAATTCCTATAATTTATCCACTGTATTGCCATCACTTATACCATTAAAATTGGGAATCGCAGCCTTATTTATGCCCTTGGCCAATTTATCATTCACTCTAGCATTTCTAGAACTAATTCTTGTAGGGTCATTAGGCATCCCCTCTACCCTGCTTCAGTTCCTATTTCCTTGGCTATGTCCAACATAACTTTCCTTTATTGGACTATCAACTCTTGTTGTTGGACCATATGATTTTTTTGTGCCATTTCCTCTTTTAGCTACTCCAAAAGAGTTAGTAACAATTGCACTACTTGTGCTAAGTTTCCTTCTAATACCATTTAAATGAGGTGCATTCACTTGCTTCATATTTATTTCTCTTTGAGGACCTTCTCATATATTTCCTATTCATGGTCCTTTTGGATTTTTTCTTAATATGGCTTCCTCTTGTGCACCTCCCATGGCATCCCCAAAAGTTCCACCTTGCAAAATATGTACCATAAGAATTTTTTTCATTTTAAAATATGTTCAAAAAAAGTTCTGATGATATTCCTATAATTTAAGATCTCTTCTACTATGATACCATATATAACAACCCAAGTCTACCCACTTGGTTGTACCACAAAATAAGCCAAGCCATTTTACAAGAAAAAAAATTTGTTTATAGTTTAACCCCAAGAGTGCTTTTATGTTCATAGCAAGTTCCCTCATGTTCACAGCATTTATGTTTCACAAAATGAATCAATAACATTTTTTTAAGAAATACATGCTTATCCAACCACTTTTAGGTTTTCAAGACAGCTGCGAACAACCATTCAAGTGGACGAGATTGGCCAGATCCCATATAAGGTGCCATTTTGTGGATTTATCATTCTCAATATCATTACTCTTATTCTATCCATGAGTGTAGATCCATCGTTGGGTTATCCTTTAGGTACCATAACACCTAAATGAGGATGTTAATCCCTTAGAATTTGTGAACCCATGACCTAATTGGTTGACTCATTTTGAACTCACAACCTAACTAGTTGACTTGTTCAACATTTATATTTCCATGACCTAACTGGTCAACTTATTTAAACTTTATTATGCAGGGTATCAACATACATATATCTCATATCTAGTTTATTATCCCCTACTAAGAGTTAGCTAGAGCCATGCCAATACCCTAACCTTGGACTTGATCACTAAAGCCCATTATGATTCATGATCGTATGTGACATACCAAACGTTATGGTTGATATAGCTAAATCAAATGAGCATGGGACTTATCATATTACTATATGAGTAGTAACCTAGGGGTAGCATATCATACTACTCCCCATTATAAGTTATGACCTAGTCACTTATCCAGACCAACTTCGTCATACTACAATTGCCTCAAAATTGTGTGCATACCCGCACCTCAATGATATTAGGTGTTTATGTTTAATTGACCTTCATGAGAAATATTTTAACCTTCCATCTTCATGGTGTTTTGTTTATCATTCATCATTATCGATGAATGGTTATATTTTCATCTCATCCTAAGTTGATATAAAGTTTGGGGTTTTGAATGAATAGTTTAACTAATCCTATAAACCTCCTTTTCCAAAATAAAAGTTCATCTTTTAAATTAGTTTTTCTAAGGTTTTCTATAATATAATATAAATAAGTTATATATATCAACCCAATATTAATAATATTTCTTTTAAAACAAATCTTCTCATTAATTCAACTTGAACAAATATACTGAAATCTTGATTTACTCCATTAAGCATAAGGAACAATAAATCAATTATATAATGCATATCTATTCTTCTCAATAAAATATACAATTAAATATAAATCCAATACCACTAGTTCACCAACTAGGATAAGATCTATTTAACATTCTTCTTATAGTTAATTTCTTCTACAAATAAACAATATTAATTATTGAATATGCTTTCCACAATAAAAGAATGCTCCTAAAAATAGAGGTAATTATTTAATACAACAAGTTATATTGGGTGCATTTCACTTTGAAAGAATTAAGTTCTAAGTTTCACTCCAAAAACACACCTAAATGGGCTCAACTTCTATTTTTATAAATTAACACATATATGTCCATGAACATTGACCTGTTCACACCTTCAAATTTTATTGGTTTATTGGTCAAATTTTATTAACTATCCTTTTCAAATTTTCATACAAAATCAATTAAAAGGATTAAAACATTGGACGACGAGCTTGAGTTTTTTTTTTTAAATAACTTGTTTCCGATTAAAGGGTAAATTGAGAAGCTTAAAAGTTTCCCATCATTTACTAATTGTAATTATTAATTTTCCATTTGCAATATACGATCAACCAAGGCAATTATCCCTTCCAAGTAACATACATACACAGTAAAAGACTAATGCATTTTTGAGTCACTAATATTTAGGATTAAACTTGTTCTATAGTCTCTCAATGAATGTCTTAAACTCAAGATAAGGTTTCCACTTACTTTTTGGAAGGAGAGCTTGTTTGTCTTCAACTATTCTAAAATAAAACCAAATAATTTATTGTAAATAAGATTATTTGACATTTCCACTTATAATTACCAAGCATCAAAGTGAATACAACTCACTACTATTTTTCTACTCATATAAATACCATAAAAAGGACTTTACTTAACAATAAATAAATAAATATATATTAAAATGTTTTAATGAATGTAGGTTTTCCATTTGGTAAATACAATAGTATTGCAAGCACCAAAGTGTTACATACTCTACTTGAATTATTTTATTTTACACTATAGAGTTTTAAATCAATAGTTAATGACTTTAGCCATTCTCTTATCTAGTTTGACGTCTCTCTGCCCAAAAATTTTCCAACTTCATAATTTGGTCCTCACTATGAACTCCTGGCACCATCTCCCAATGATTCCAAGGGAAGAAATAATGTCTTAACGAGATCAGATACAGCTCCCTTCATTCTATGTCATACCTAGGTTTACAATTCCTACAAGCATAAAATTACCAAGAAAAACATGCAAACCATACAACTTAAGATAGTTTACCAATTTTTCCAAACATACAATCCCAGTTTTCTTTTCTAAAATTCATATATTCTCACCACTAATTGTGTTTTGGTATCTTTTGCAATTGTCATAGTAACTACTAGATATAGCAATATTTCGTCTTTCATAATATTTTAGCATATAGTTTCCATTTGGAAGGAAATGTACAATGCCATTTACACACTATAATGGTTTCCTTCATAATAAAAATTGAAGGTATTCTCAAGGTTTGCAACTAGCATAATTAATGTTTTAATTAAATTTAAAACTTTAAACCTTGTATTTATTCTATCAACACACAAATCATATGTTAATCAATTGCTTCCCATTCCTTGCAATATAAGAATCATATAAGCATTTAAAATTAATTCCTAATTCACACAAGGGGTGGCTCCCATGTTTATAACACTTTCATTGCCACCTTGGTTGATTTGAAACCCTCATTTCATTATGAGCAACATACCCATATTTAAAATACAATTTTAACTCTAACTTAATAATCTAGCATGATGGATCCCATGTACTTTCGTACTTCATTGCCATCCAAAATTTATAATGCATCACTTACACAAATAGTAGCATATTTCCAAGTAAGGCAACACAAGCATATAACAAACAAATAACTCATGCAATTCTACATTAAATGTAATTATGGGGCTTTTGTGTGACCTTGAGCCAAATCATAATTTCCCTAATCATATTTTTTTCAATGAGAAACTTATCCATATAATGTACATACCCAATCCTGCACATACAAAGGATATCAACAGTACCATGCTCCAAAAGATAAAGGTAAGTTTAATTCATTAATCAATACATAACCAATGGTCGTGCAAGGAGGGTCATTACACTTTATTTTCCCAACTAGCTCCACCCATTGGTATAATTTACCCCCTTCCAAGCTATCATATTTATTACCATCATTATCATAACCAACCTCTACCTTCTCTTCCATATAGTCCATATTTATTACTCCATTTATATTATTTTGACATTATCTTATATTCATCATAGTCATAAATATTCTCCATTCATTCAAGATCATTCTTTAATAATTTTTGATGAAATGTAATTTACCATATCAATACAAATGGATCTAAGCCATTTAGTAAATGGCCATCACTAATAAAACCATTTATTCCATATGTTCATGATGCATTATTAGGTCAATTTTATTTCAACCACCCTAATTATATATTTTTCTAATTCAAATATATGGAGGACCAAGTAAGAAAGTAAGAAAAAAATACTCCCTAGCTTCATTATCTTGTAAAGGGGAAAATGAGCTAGCAACCTAATTGAGTCCTAAAGAAAAATAACTTCATATTACATCATTTGTGTCTAGTACTAATAATTTAATCAACTGAATACATATTAATTATGATATAGCCCATATAATAACAATTGATTAGAGTAGGGTTAGACTAGAAGAACAATATATAATTTATTGAATAAATAAACAAGACGATTGTCATGAATTACAAGAAGTTCCATAAGAATCAAAAGAATTAAATATCTAAAATTAGATTAAATGGTGGTAATTGTAACTCAATTAAAGTCCCCCATTTAGGCTAAAGAAAATACAAAGTTGTTGCTCAATTTACTTTAGTCCCATCTAAGGAAGAACAATGAAATATATAGTATAATTATTGATTTTGAGAGTAAATTTTTCTAATTCAAGGAAAAAAATTAATGCTTAGATCATAAAAAAAATGCTTGAAGAGATCAAGAAACAAGAGTCCTAGAAATAATCATACATGTAGAAATAAATTAATGATATTATACAATAGGTTGAATAATTCAAAAAAGAAGACATATCATAATATAGTAAGATCAATGATCTTAAAGTATAATTCAAGTAATCTTAGGGTAATATTTTCTCCACCTTCAAGGTATTTAATTCCTTCTTAGATCAAATTGAGGATTCAAAATAAGTGATTACTAAAGTCACTAGTAGGATCAAGGATACAACTTTCCAACCTGGTGAAAAAGTACCAAGGCAATTAGTCTTTAATGGAATCAATCTATAAAAAAGAGGGTAATGCCTTTGTTGTTGTTGGTATCACTAACAATTATGAAGTCATCAAAATAATTTAGATAATCAAGATAACTAAGATAAATTTAGATAAATACATAAAATTAGTAGAGCATCTAAAGAAAAAACAAAGGAATTGAACAATCAAATACAAAAATTGATTAGTTCTACCATCCTTTCTCCATGGAGATCAAATAAAAAATATGTTATAGTAGTAGAATTATGATATGCTTATTCAAATTTATAAATATATTCTATTAAATATTGATGTATTGGAATTCCATCCTATTAAAGATCAATTTGAAAATACTGCATTCCACCAGATGGCCTTCCATAAAAACTAAAGTAGTTGTAACATTAACCAAAAGTATTCCACAAAAGACCCAAATAGACTAAATATTCTATATGGATCAACAGTTCAAAATAAAATCCTTTGTTCACAAAAATAGGCTTTTATGATGGTTTTGATGCCAAAAAATTCATTTTAAGCAATAATTTGATGTACATAGGTAATTATTTGGATCAAGGTCTATTCTTTTGTTCTTTGATGTAGCATAAATGGTGACTTCATAAATCTAATGGACAAGGTTTGAGATTATTGTTTGCAATTTTGGGTATGTTGCATAGCTTCATGTTTGTGAGTTGTCATTGATGTCAAAAGGAGTTTGTGTTGATGTCAAAAGGAATTTTTGCTGATGTCAAAAAGAGTTTAGTGCCAAAAATATCTTGAAAGTTCCATGATGTTTGTTTAAGGGTTTTTATTAAAACCATGGTGACAAGGTTAAAGGGTTTTCTTAAAACCATCTGGATTCATTAAGGGTTTTTATTAAAACCATCTTGGTTTAATGAAGGTTTTACTCCTTGGAAAAACCTTAAAAGTCCATTTTGATTATTAATAAATAAATTAACTCAAACCTTTGAAAAGATTTTAAGTTAATTTTATTATTAATAAAATAATAATTATCAATTTAATAATTATTATTGAAAGGGTTTATAAACCCTTAGCGGAACTCATGTAAAAGACTTACCTCTCTGACGTCAAATTGCATGGGATGAAAAACATAATGTTTGAAAGAAGCGCCGACATCAATTTGTATGGGATGAAAGACTATTAAAGGAAATTATTTCCTAAGGTTTTAAGCACCTTCGATTTGCGCGATTACTTTAAAATTTGTATTGCTCTGTGACCTTTGATTTTAGATTGCTCTGTGATTTTCAAGTTTTGTATTGCTTTGTGTTTAAGTTTCGATTTCGTACGCCTGTGAGGAAGACAAATTTGTTTATCTTTAATCTTTACGAGCAAATGGAAGGTAAAATGATGAGTGGTGCTTAAGAGTTTTTTTGGGCACTTATGCTTCAACGGTGGAGGCAGTGGAGTGAAGGCACTTGCTAGGCAAAGGTGTTTCATTTTTGGTCATGGATTATTGTGCACATGGTACAACAGTTGCTTTGGGCCATGAGTTTGGAGGAGGAAGCACTTTGGCACTTATGTTGGTGTCTCCACACTTCTCCTAAGGTTGGAGAATTGATTTTTGGCCAAGGTAAATCTTTTGTTTATAATGTGGAATATTTGATTTGATTTGGCAATTATTTTTGGTAATTGGATGGAGATATAAGGTTAAATAGAAATATTTCTTTGAAATTGTTATGATTGATGCTTAATGTTTATATGGTAAATGCATTTAGAATTAAATGTATTTTAGGAGTTATAAGGGTTTAAGGAATAATTGTGCTTAATGTCAATATAAATCCTTTGGAGTTATTCAGTGGATATTCTCTGGTAATTATTTTCGATGTTGAAGTTATTTTGTGATATATTAAGTAGGAGTTATAAGGTGTAAAGGAATATTGTTGATATATATATTTGTGAGTTTTGATTATTGATGAGTTGGAGTGATAAGGTTTTATTATGACTCTTATCATTATGCATTATTCCATTGTTTCTAACTCTAATTTGTGGCAAATTGAGAGTTAGTGTTGTAACAGATTTTGAGTTCTCCTTCTTCATCAAAGTAAAGGTATGGGCACATTCTTCCATGGTTATTATTGATTGATGGTTTTCTAAAAATAATTTTGGAGTGAAAAGAATTAAATTAAGTTTTCTTATTTGGAGTGGATCTTATTTTCTGAAAGTGGAAGTATTCATTATGCATTATGAGATCATGATGATTTTATGAGTTATTGCATAATTCTAGTTTATGAGAGTGGAAACATTTGAAGTTTACTTTAGGTTTTTTGAGTGAGAAGCTTATGCCATTGCTATAATTTGTTGAAACCCCAATTGAGTTGTTTGGTTGTTGAGAGTTTGGTTTTGATATTGCTTCCATTGAGATTGAGTTGATCAAGTTATGCTTTACTTTATACATGAGTTGGGCTTTATCCTTTGAGATTTGATTTTATCAAGTTGTACTTTGCTTGATAAACTTGGTTGTGTGGTTAAGTTGAGAATTCCCATTTGAGAGAAGTTGGAAATATCTTGAACCCCTTTTTGATGCTTAGAGAGAGATTGCTTTGAGTTCTTGAAAACTAACTTGGCTAGGGTTTGATAGCAAGTTATTGTTCTATGTTGGAGGAGTTGATTCCTTGATATTGCATTATTGACAATTGTTGGGTCGTGGTTCAAGATATTGTGAAAGTATACTACTTCTATATTTATTCTTATTTGAGAAAGAGTTTGTTTTTGAGTTGAAGGATAGAACATATTGAGTATCTAACAATTATCTTTATGCTCCTATGAGATTGATTTGAGTTGAGATTGAAAGTTGAAGGATAGAACATATTGAGTCTCTAACAATTCTCTTTATGCTTCTATGAGATTGATTTGAGTTGAGATTGAGAGTTGAAGGATAGAACATATTGAGTCTCTAAAAATTATCTTTATGCTTCTATGAGATTGATTTGAGTTGAGATTGAAAGTTGAAGGATAGAACATATTGAGTCTCTAAAAATTCTCTTTATGCTTCTATGATATTGATTTGATATGATTGGATGAAACACATTGGGTCTCTAACAATTCTCTTTGTGTGTTCACATTGGGAAAGTTTCTTGGTAAAATTTCTTGAGCAGATTTGGGCAAGTTCTTAGTGAGCTTGCTAGGACAGATTTGAACAAGTTCTTGTGGAGAACTTGTGGACAAATTTGGATAGGTTCTTGTGGAAAACTTATGGACTGATTTGGACATGGTATTGTTGAATAACTTGTGGATAAATTTGATGAAGTCTTGGTGGTGACTTGTGAGTAGTTGTGATTGATTTGTTCAAGCTTTTGGCTTAATATTGGGATAGATCTAACAGAGATTTGAGAGCAGATTTGTGCTAGACCAGAGGATTGATTTTGGTGCAGATTTGTGATAGATTTTGAGAGGACTTGTGCTGGATCGACTGACTATGTTTAGTATAGATTTTGATGAGTATCTATGGAGGTGATCAGTGAGGATATAAATCTCTAGAGCCAGAGAAAGGAGGACAAGACGTCTTCTATGGAAATGAGTTTCACCTGCTAGCGACAGAAGAAGTAGTGATCTTATGAAGTATCATTTCTAGAGCTTTGGGGATAGGACATATCCTTTGGGTAGGAGGCTCATAGATACTTCTTTGGGGGATAGGACATATCCTTTGGGAGGAGGCTCATAAATATTTTATTAGGGGAAGGATTCTCCTTTGGACATGAAGTCCATAAACATTGTAATTGGGAAGGATTCCCAAAGGTTTTGATTGAGAAAATTTAGTGAAATATTTTCTCTGTGGAGTAGCCCACCTTGGGTGAACCACGTTATATTGGTGTCTCAATTGTGTGATGACTTGTACACTTGTTTGATTACTGCTTTGATTTTGCTATTGGTTCATTGCATTGCTTTCTGAAGTAAAAGTAAAAAGTTAAAAAGTGGTCTTATACTATTCACCCCCCTCTCAGTATAAGCTTGTGTTCTTCAATTATAATTCCTTTGTCATAATAGGCATGACAATCCTAAAATTCACCATGAATCTAGTGGTTTTTAATCACTAATTGAATAAGTCATTTACTACCCATACTTTATAAAATATAAATGCATTTTTTAATTTCAAAAGGTCTCATTTCTTGAGAAATTTTTCTAAGTGTGAACTTTGTAGATGTTGGAATATGTGTGAAGAACACAAGCTTATATTGAGAGGGGGGTGAATAATATAAGATAAAATTTTGCTTTTCTTTCCAAACCAATATTATCCAATGTGATCAAATGTAATATCTTTCCAAAGTAGTGTTAACCAATATTATCAATAGCAGTAGCAAAGTAATGCACATATCATCACACACAGAGACACAAATTTAATGTGGTTCACCTAATGTGGGTTATATCTACAGAGAAAATATTTCTTCTAAATTTTCTCAACAAATATCTTGGAAACCAACTCCCTATTACAATGTCTATGGACCTCTATCCAAAGGAGACACTAATCCCTTATGCTCAATTTTTTGGATCTCTATACATAGGATAACTCTATTCCCTCAACATTGATTCATAGATCTCTATCCACGGGAGAACTCTATCCCCTCAACTCTGGTTCATGGACCTCTATCCATAGGAGAACTATATATCCTCAACTCTCATTCATGGACCTTTATATATAAGAGAACTCTATCCCCTCAACTTAGGTTCATGGACCTCTATCCACAAGATAACTCTATCCCCTCAAATCTAGTTCATGGACCTCTATCCACAGGATAACTCTATCCCCTCAACTCTGGTTCATGGACCTCTATGCATAGGAGAAATCTATCCTCTAAAATCTAGTTTGTGGACCTCTATCCATAGGATAACTATATCCCCTAAACTCTACTTTGAGGTTCTCTATCCACTCGAGAACTATATCCCCTAAAATCTTGTTTGTGGATCTCTATCCATAGGATAAATCTATCCCCTTAAATCTTGTTCATGGATCTCTATCTCACAGAAGGACTCCATCCCCTGAAATCTGGTCTTCTCCAAAGCCATCTCAATAATCTACTCAAAAACTTCTCCAAGCCTTCACACAAGGCTTGCTCAAATCTACAATAAAATTCTCAACTCATTGCTCCAATCTGCACCAAGCCTACTCACAAGGCTTGCTCAAATCAACAACAAAACCTGCTCATAAATCTGCCCAAATCTGCACCAAGCCTACTCACAAGGCTTGCTCAAATCAACAACAAAACCTGCTCACAAATCTACCCAAATATGCACCAAGCCTACTCACAAATATTACTCAAATCATCATCAAAATCTTCTCAAATATATTCTCAAATCTCCAAATCTTGCATACAAAATATTTTCCATTTATTTCCAGATCTTACATAATAGTGTCATCAAGTGTTTTATCTAATATTCAATGTGCTTTATTTCACTAAATAAGTTTAGACATATTCTACCCAAAATTTGTTTAACCTCTTGAACATATAGAGAATGATATGCACTTGACAAATGCTCAATATGTTCTACACATTCATTAAGTCTATCGCTTTCACATGTATCACATTCAACAAATCATATCTCTACCTCTTACAAATTCCTTTCAAATCAAATCACGCTAGTGTATAACTTTGCTTCACAAAACTGGTTTATGTTCCTTGCAAATTTGCTCTCAAATATCAAACACAATAATGCACAAATTTGCTTCATAAAACTAGTCTCTAATACTTGTCCATTAACATTCAATGTCACTCAGATCAATGCCCAAATGCTTCACAAATTTATTCAACAATGCTACTCAATTTGTTCTCAAATCCTAGTACAAGTGTTTTCAATTTATTTCAAAGATAAAGCACAACTTGTTCTCAAACCCAAGCACATATATTTCCAACAATGCACATACATAATCCTTATTTCTCCACCTTATGATTCAAAAATATTTGCTCAACCAAACACCTTAAGGAAGGAATGATATCACCATACCTCTTAACTTGCTTTGACAAAGATATACCCTCAAATCCTATCTTAAAATAATTTCCCTTTCAAAGTGCCACTTCAAAACTGGTTAGTAGATCTCTCTCTCAAATCATCCACATTAAATTCCTTCTCAAAACTTGTGCACAATAGAATCTAAAAATAATACTTTAAAGCTATATTTTTATATTCACAATATAAATCTTAAAACAATAATCAAAACCTCTCAAATCTTATTTTTCATCATACCACAAATACAGTAAAAAATTAAACCATAATAACACCTTATATCTCCTATCTGAAAATGCAATATCACAACCTTCAAATTTCCTAGATCCTTTGACAATTTATTTTATGCAAACTTTACAATATCAAAACCTTGTTACACCTTATTACTCCTAAATTTGAATTTCAAATTTAAACTATTTTTCCCCCTTTTATTCAATCATGCACAACAAACTAAAACCTTAGTCACTCAATTTTTAATCAAAATTTCATACCTTTTTCGAGCACACGAATTACCCTCCTTTGTTGCCTTGCAAAATTCATTCACAGGAATTGACCCTATGACCTCCTAGTCCACAATGCTTTAGTTCTTGTTGGGCATCCAACTAGGCTACCCCAGTAGGTAACAATGATAGTGCACAATTAAACCTTTAAACCTCTTCTTCATCATTGTCAATAAAACCTTATCTTTGTCATCAAAAGTTCCCTCCATGGGAATCGAACCAATGACCACCTCTATCATAGCGTCTTGGCACTGCTCCTGGGACCAACTGTGCTTTCCTTCCAGCTGTGATCAAAATGTGTAGTAATTCATCCTTATCCTTTCAACAAAATCCATGCTTCTTTCTAAAAAAAAAAATTGTGTGACTCAAACCTGCGACCACCTTTCTTACAATGCCTTAGCATTGTCTCTACGACTAGTTGCACTAGCTTACCAGCTGAAACCTCAATGTTCACCTTCTTCTACTATGATTCCTAATTTTGAAAGCATAAGTAAATATATCAATTTCACACACCCCCAGTTTGCTATATTTTGAAACTTAATATATGCATTTTTTCCTACTCTTTCCAAAATGTCAGTGCTTAACCTTTGATAGATTTGTATTTCTTTTTAAATAGCTTCTATGATTTTGGTGTTCAAACCTCTTTTTCTTTTGGAATATTTAAATCTAAAAATATTTAAATATTATAAACCTTAAACCTTTGGCCCTTGGTGGTCTTATAAATATTTTTCAATAAAATATTTTAAGCCTTGTCCTTTATAATATTTAAATTTGGCATTTAAATATTATTACCTCTATATCTTGCCTTGCTATCCATGGAATATTTTTTCCATGACACTTTGCTTTACCTTTGTCATCAATGATAACCAATGAAAACTCAAACCTTTGAAGATATTTGCCTTGCATTTTATTATTTCAACCTTGAAGATAAATCTCAACCATTTTGCCTTTGACATCAATGACAACCAATATACTTAATATTTCCAACAATGTGGTGGTTAATCTTCTCTTGGGGCCACAAATAACATTTGTACTTGTATTATTTAAATTTTTCATTAGGCCCATGTAAACCTTGAAAAAGGCACTTATGTAATATTTTTTAATATTTTATGCCTGAAGGTCAATCTCACAACCTTGACCTAAAGGTAAATTGTATTTGGGTATAAATACCCTATCATACCAAATATTTTGCTTATAATTTGGAGTGTAATTTTATTTTTATTTAGTGAGATTATTTGGGTGTCTAGGGACACCCCCATACATTTTGTATTCTTCATTCTCTATTTTGTGTATTTATTGTCAAGCAATACTAGGTAAAATTTTGATTCTATTTATTTTTAAAAGCTATTGTGAAATCTAACATGGTACTAAAGGGGGTGTGAATCTTAATTACTTGATTGCTTTTTTTAGTAATTTGGCTTATATAACTTTTTCTAAGGGAAATTATGAATGGATCGACTACGAAGAAGTTTTTGAAAGTTGATGGTAGGGTTGGAAGAAGTGTTTCTTAATAAAACCCTAGGAGGACTTGGATCATGAGGATCTCACTAGGATTAGTAGATTTGCTCCAAGAGAAACATTCACTAGTAGGTTCTTTTTTCTCTTATTAGAACTAAATATATTTAATTATTGTCTAACCAGATGGATACCCTAATTTTAGAATTGATTTTTTGAGTTTTTTTAAAAACCTCATTTATTTTCAGTGGATTTTTTCAAAAAATCCATTTCGCTTTCGCTTCCATATTTTCTTGTCCAATAATAGTACGAATGAGAGGATAGATTGCTTGGCTATTGTGAAATAAGAAAAGAAGAGGCTGAAATATTTTAGACAAACTCTTAATGTCAAAGAAGCCATTGGTAGGCTTTCATACTTAGAAAATGCCTTTGAGCCACTTGATAAAGTTTAAAAAATGGTCCAACATTTGTTTTTATTGTATATATGTGAATGAATTTCATGATTAATTGCATTCAACAAAAAGGTTGGGGAAGGAAAAACCATGGTAGATATAGACAAATTGTTAACATTTCTAATTTTTTTGTAAAATTTTAGGCAGTGTCCTAGTTTAGCATTTTGCTAATTTTGGCTCCAAGTACCTCAAAATCATGTCCAATTTTTTTTCTTTTTTTTCCCTCTAAAATAAAGAAATTTAAAATTCAAAAGAACATGCTAGGAAATTGGTCTGGTGGGAAAAACAAGGCACATGAGCATGCACTTGTGTCAACATGACATAGACTGCATCAATAAGAAGCAATAATGGGAGCACTAATTATGGGGTTAAAATTATACAAAATTTTAAAAATAATTGATGGAATTAATTTTAAGTTATTCCAAAGTGATTCAAAAAATTATTAAAAAAATAAATAATATGATAAGATCATCCAAAGTTGAATTTATAATGCTAATATCTTCTCCTTTATAATAATTCCTCATGAGGTGTTATTGATCCTTGTCCCCCATAAGAAAATCAATAATGAAACTTCTATTCTCAACAATTATATTTACTTTGAGCTTATATAAAAACTTAGAAATGAAGGTAACAGGGTGTAAGCCTTGGAATATTCCGATAGAGAATAGGAAATGGGCAAGCAACAGGTTTCACAAGTGCAAAGTTCCAAACTTCAATTCCTGTCAATGTAAGTAATGTTTACAGTTATGTTTAGGTATGGGTGTGCTTTTTTAGTAAGGTTTTGTAGGGGATTCAACACAATTTCTAGTAAGAAAGTTTCAAGGATGACTAGGATCTACAATCTCAGTAGAAGGCTGGATATTGTAATAGATTTTGGGTGAACCTGTAAAACCCGGTAATTAATGAAGAATTTTATTTACCAAAATAAAAATAAAAACTTAGACCACGATAGTAACTTAGGGATGTGTGCAAAAATTAACAACGGGTTGCAAATAAGTGTATAAAAATAGATAAATTCTTAAAAATAAAAAGTTAAATGAATTTCATTAGTGTTAAATGAATATTAATTGGGACCAACATTGTATTCATTTAGATCAAACACTCTCTTTCTCAATTTCAAATAGTTTTGTGTAAAATTAGAGCTATAAATGAGATGTTTCAAACCGTTATTTCAAGTATTTGGTTTGAGTGGACCAATTGTACAAAATGAAATTATGATTGATATATTTTATAGGTTTAAATAATAGAGTGATTAAACCATTATTTTTGACTTTTTTCTCTAACTTGATGAATGCTAGTTAATTGTGTTTTGCATTACATTATTCAAACTTTAATTTTCTATCCAATTTATTTCAATTGGATCTTTTGAATTGCAACCAGACCTAAAATATGATTTATTGAAGACATTTGCAATATGGTATTTCTTGAATGATTTTAATTTATTTATTTTTTTGAAACATGCCTGTCAAATTTCATCTAATATTGAATCAATATTAATCATACCAAATTTTTAGTTCTATCATTATTACTTCTTTTGATTATTCGATCCACAAATTCATTCTCTTTATTGATAATATTGAGTAAGCTCAATAAAAATTGATCCTTTAAATTCTCTTTATGTTTGAAGATCTGATTCAATAATTTACTCTTGTTCAATTCATAAAATTGATTCATGTTATAATCAACATCAAAAGTAAATTGATTATTATCAACCTGACTAGACTTAGCCATTGATAGAGCGAATTGATCTGTTATTTCTAACACAATTTTTTTCCATTGTTCCTTGTTTTGATCACAGACTGAAGAAGATAGATCCCAAAGTGAACTCCGATTCATAAATTGGATGCAGTTTAAATAATTTATATCTCTCTGATTCTTTCTAATAATGTTCCATCCGGGATCTGATGAACTCATATAAATTGAGGAAGGATTGTGAAAGTACGTTTTGACTTTCCAAAAGTCAACTCTCCTATTCCTTTCATATTCCATGAAATATTGAAAAGGATGATCATCTTGTTGCCTTTTCAATAATTTGAAACTTTGAATAGTCTTCTTAGTAGCATCGATACTCATACACGATTCATATGTTTACGCCTTTGAGAATATTTGCAAATTTTTCCAATAGATTGGAGAATATTTTGACTTTAAAGTTTTCCAATTTATTGGTCTTTGATTCTCTAATATTATATCATTCTTATTATTATTTATATTTGCATTGAAATTTATGTCATATTTTGACAAATAAACAAAAATATGTGGAACCATCAACAAATTTCTAGTGAAATTTGGTATATTTAACATCCTATATTTTTTCATTCCAAATATGATTTACACGATACATAAAAACTAGTAATGTAAGTAATACCACAATATTTATTATTTGATTGAAACCAATACTACGTAGATCACATAAAAGTAACATGATGAGGATTTGAATGTGAAACAAATTAACAGGGTATTATCAACAATAAAATATTTGAGTTAAAAATCCAAACAAATAGAATTAAGTCAAATAGGATTTATTCCATGGATTGAACACTTGCATAATTTCTAATCAAAATCAATGTCGAAAATGAAATCTAATAATCTTGCTTTTTAGTATCCAAAAATGTTGTTTCAGTTTTATATTGAAAGTCTATTATTATTTTTTAATGTTAAAAATGCATGTCATGTTATTTTTTTAAAGAAAAAGCCTAATATAGACAAAAAATATCAAACTAAGCTCTATTACCAGTAGTAGATAAATGGTATATTATATATATGTGTGTGTGTGTGTGTGTACATAGATATATACATCTAATAGTTAAAATTGACTATAACCAACCCTTTCTTACATTTATCATTTTAACCAATACTATAACCAATCCTTTCCTATAACTATCATTTTAACTCGTAATAGAACAAAAAATAGTATAACCCATGCAAAATATTTTGACAAGTGTACCTTTTCCTATATCTATCATTTTAATTGATCTAATTATTAAATTAGAGCAAATGCCAAATATAGACCAAAATTATTTCCTTTCATCTACTAAGCAAAGTTCTTGGGAATATGTCTAGCCATGTCAAACTTGAAACTAGATGCATGGGAGGTCCTTGGTTCAAATCCTACTAGTTCTATATTATCATTTTTATGATAACATTAGGATGTTTCCTAATGAATTGGAATCCTAAGATGATGTGGCACCCTATGATGATATGGTAGTGGATGATGTCACCCATTTATAGGTTGGTGGTGACATGGCATGATGTATGGTTGACATGTTGAAGTTTGTATCATTGATGTGGTAGTATATATAAGTGACATGGTAGTCTATGAATGAATCCTAATACAATGTATGATAGTATATATAGTTAACATGACAATCAACATAGGTGATATAGCATGACCCATGCAAGCTGGTGTACAAATCTTGAGGTAACACATGGTAGGTGATGTAGGCACTAAAATGGTGAGCATTGATTGGATTGATGTGGTGGACCATATACCACTAGATGTGTATAAATGCAATATTGACTATTCATATTTTGTCATCTCATAAAACTTGATAAATAGCTCATATAGTCAACAACCCGATGATGCACAAAATTTTAAGTAAATCAAGACATGATAAGTGGCATATTGTGGTTCATAAATCAAACAATAAATTAGGTTGTGACAAGTGGAATCATGTGATTCATTGATATGCTACACAATTAGTGCATGCCTGGAACCCCCTCAACCACTCACACAACAACACATGGTGGCCTCTCATTCATTGTAGGTACAAAATAATTTAATTTTTGTTTAAAGGTTTTCGAGGTATTTTTTTTTTAGGGCCAAACTTTTAGGGGTTATAATTTTTACATATGGCAATGTTTTGACCCCCTTTTTTCAAATCATATAATTTTTTGAGATCTTTGCATTTGTGGTGTTGTTTTTGTTCACAAATACATATAAAGTTTTTAATTTGTGTAGAATAGTGATGGATAACCATGTGCCCTTGTTGAGTAGTCCAAACTATGAAACCTAGAAATCAAGTTTGAAGCTTTGCTCCAAAGCAAGGGCTTACTCAAGTATGTGAATGAGGATCCTCATGATAGTGATACTAAAAAGCTAAAGTTATTCTTTAGGAACAAGAAATATGAGCCTCATGGTATCATAGAAATTCATGTTAACAATGTATATGACACCCATTTTAGCAGTACCACATACCCTAAAGTTTTGTTGGTGAAATTTTAGAGGTTGTGTGATAGAATTGAAAACATACAAAGTAGTAGTTTACAACTTTGTTCATGGACTCATTTGATATTTTTTATGAGCACATCAATAATTTAAATAAAATACAATAACATATTTGTATTGTAAGAGGAATTTATATGGATATAATAGGACATGAAGCTTTGGAGAAGGAAAATATAATTGAATTGCTCAATATTATATTCAAAAATGAGTCATAAACATAAAATATAGTTGTTGTTGTATTTAAAAACTTCATGTATACTTTTTAGACTCTCCTACACCAACGATTGATGAGGTATTCAAGTAATTTTTACACCATTAGGCTAGGAGACATATACATAAGGGATATTCTATTTTTAATTAGGATCATCCAAAAGGAAGCCTTTGTCAAACCTCAAAATGAGAAGAAGTCAAATAGAATGAAAAGTAGCCTAAAAATACCTTCAAGAAACCTACATGTGAGTTTTATAAAAGGGAAGGCCACATGGCTTAATTTTTTTAGATTTGCATCAAGAAGATTTATGAAGCAACAAGAAAGGATAGTGTTGATGTTGCTCACTTCTATGCAAAATGTGAGGAGAGTTATGATGGAGAAACCTCACAAGAACATGTAGTATTTCACTTAACATATTGGACTTTCACTTCTTTAGATGAGTGGAACATCATTGATGAAGTCATTCTGGTGGACAACTTCCAATGCAAAAAGGTGCTTTGTAGTAAAATACGGAAGTAGAAACAGCTTTGTAGTGAAGCCAAAAATTTGAACCATAATACCTTGCATCAACAAGAAAATATCTTCTTTCTCCTTCATAATGATATCCTCCCTCATCACCATTGGTACTCTGTCACATGTGCTGAAAATAAGTTCTAGGGCAAGGCCCAAAACATGTTATTAAAATTTTAAAATGACCCCTTCCTGGACAAGCTTGGAATACACAAATAAAATGGAAGTCTCCTATCTACCTCATCAACCTGCTTGACAGCTATGCAAGCAAAATGTTGGTGCATGTGGAAGAAGAAATACCATACCCAAAATGAAATGTGCCTGAACAATACTACTTCCTCACTCTGCATCTTCTCTACCTATGTGTGCATCCTTCAAGCTACGTAATCCACACAGTCAAATAAAATCATATTTGTGCTTGTTATCATCACTATTGGAGCATAATATTCCACATGTGAAATGCATTGTACTAATGTCGCTTGCCATGTGTGCACCATAGAATCGGTAGGAAGACCAAAAATCCAAGCTAACATAGAAAATAAGTCAAGACTTTTAAAGTCTATCAATGGCTTTGGCAAAGTCGACAGTTACCCAAAATGTGGAGTTTTTATCAATTGATTCTCCATGAACTAGCACAACATCATAGTTAACTGGTATCTCTCCTCCTGTTCATTGAGCTGTAACTTTTTAAAGATAATGTCAGAAGGAGGTTTGACCCCACAAGAGAATGCTTCTCAAATAGTATTGGAAAAAATGCTAAATAATTTATCTCCATTCACCTCTTGTGACAACTCTTGTGACAAGATTATAAAACTTTAAAATTGTTAGCACCAACTCTGGGCAAGCGTGAACAGGTACCAAACAATTTGCGCATAATATGAAATGGTGAGTGGGATTTCTAGTGTCAAGTCTTATATGACTGCAATCTCCACATCCTAGCATAATTTTTCCACACCCTTGTTTGAAATAACACAGTCATAAATCTTGACCAGTGCATCATAATGTGGATCAAGCTCCATATTTTTTATCTTTATTGCCTCCTTGCACTTTCTTTGGCTCAGTAGCTTTCTTGGGTTCAATAGCTTTCTTTCCCATATTCACACAACTAATTTTACCCAAATAGTATGAAAATCCTACAACAAAGCAACAACTCAAGAAGCTAAATAATAATTTGACAATGCTTTAGAAAGAATTAATCTCAGTCTTTCTTTATCTACAAGCTTTTGGTTCACCCTTTTTATAACTTTCACTCCCAACTAACCAATTGAATGTAGGTAGCACTTTTGAGTCATTCGGGTGAATGTACTCCCTTGGTACTCTCACCTGACATGCTTTTTCATGATAAATTAACTATCATCAATGCCCTTGCACTATAAATATTCCCTGAACTTCGTGCCTAGCTACTTTTTAACTTGAGAGGCATAATATAGCTATTTAACGACCAACTCTGAGAATGATAAATGCCACGTGTGAGTGATGGGAACTTTTTAGGGTGAAATTAATAAATTAATTGCACTGATATGCCAAAAACATCTTCTCTAAGTTTCACTAGTGAAATTAGCCCAATTCCATGCATTCAACTAAAATTTACTTCGAAATTAGCCTGCGCTAGTGAGAAACATCAATTGGGAGTATCTATTTTGCTAAAAACATCAATTGCGTGAAAATACCAAGACAAATGTGCTTCAAAAATGCTCTCATGCTTGCTTGGTGAAATTAAATGCTTTGCAGACCTTTTAAAATAATTTATCTTTTATTTCACCTAAAAAAGTTGATTGCTAAAAACAAGCTTAACTGTGAGTGTTTTGCTTGAAAAATCAAGGCAAAATTAAAATTTTCCCCTTATTTACCAAAAATAATATTTCCAACTAGAGTTCTTGAAAAAGCATGTGATTTTTTCCTCCTTTTCTTGGAGTTTTGCTCTGAAAACATCCTTTGAGGGAGTTAAAAAGAATTTCGCTCTAGAAAAAAAAACATACATGGAAAAAGTCTTTTTTGGGTGAAAATAAAATCTTTTATTTTTGCTTTGCTTTTTCTTTTCTCTTTACCCCCCTTTCCCTTTTTTTCTTTTTTTTTTTGGAAATATGAGAAATTTTTAATGAAAAACAAACTGACACTTTTAATAACTTATCCAGAGAAAAAAAACATGTTTTCTTTTAATTTTTTCACCTCGAAATAAGACAGAAAGGCTTTTAAAATATTTTCAAGGTGAAAACGATTTTTTTATTGTGTCGAAGTGCTTTTAGGGTGAAAATACCTGCTTTGGGATGAAATTAATTTCCCCAGTGAGACTACTTTTTTTTTATAATAAAAATATAAAAATATAATATACTTAGCCATTTTAAAACTAAAATGACACTAGAAAAATATATACATATTTATATTTTCAAACCTAAAAATTTTCACTGATAATAGGCCTTCAAATGAAGACCATTTACTAGGATTGGCAATACATGACCATTCATATCGTGCAAGTAATAAGAGTTAATTTTATTCACTCCTAAAATCTGGAATGGGCCCTCCTATATCACCTCAAGCTTATGATGCTTGCCCACCTTAGCCTTGTTCTCGTTCAATTTTAACACTAGATCACCTACCTCTACGACTTCTCAAAAGCTTTCTTACCAAACCATATATGTGTCATTTGGGCATGTTCCATGAAGGCATTGTATGATTTTTACCTCTCTTCCTCCAGTTGTAAAAGTTGAGTCAACCTCATACTCATGGGATCAGATTTATCGTCTTCACCATCCAGTAAGTGCCATGATCAGAGGACCGAAAATTCAATATGAAGGGGCAAGACTGCTTCTTTGTTGTATACCAAGGAATAGGAAGACATTTTGATGGATTTTTCACTAAAATGTGATCGACCCATAGTGATTTGTCTAGGAGTAGATGCCAACTTTGCTTGTTGTTGCCAAGGGTTCTCTTTAGAATTCTCAGCAAATTCTTGTTTGTGGACTCGGCCAAACCGTTTCCTTGTTGATAGTAATTAGATGATATCATTAAATAAATCCTGTACTTACTCGTGAACTCACTAATTTTGGCATCGATAAAGGGAGTTCCCTTATCCATTATGATCATGTTCGATATACCAAAATGAGTGATTAAACCTTCAAGAAAAGAGATAATTGTTATCTGGTCCACCTTCTTGGTTAGAATTGCTTCTGTCCATTAGGTGAAATATTCGATTGTAGTCAAGATGTATTTGTGTCCAGTAGAAGAATTGGGATCAATGGCCCCAATGAAATATAAGCCCCATTGTTGAAATTACACTTCAACTTGAATAAGATGAAGGGGTAATGATGTGTTCCTACTTCTGTTGACATATCTCTAGCACTTGTCGTAACTCTAACTAAATCTGAAAGCATCTATAAAAAGAGTGGGCTAGAAATAACCTCCTTTGATGATCTTCAATGCCATGGGTGTCCCTACACAATGGCCTCCTAATAAACCAAAGTGAAAATCCTCTAGGATTGTTTGTTTCTATAATTATTAGATGCGCCTAAGAAGTAATCCATCAATATTCTTATTGAAAAATCTATTTGGTAGCATCACATACCTAAGGGCTTGAAGTCTGAATCTCCTTATTTGTGAGGCATTAATATGTGAAGGACACCTTCTTGAATTGAAATTTTTGACAAGGTCCTCTGTCCAGTCAAGATCAAATATAGAGTGATTAGAAAAATTACTTTCGCTTACTGAATCTTCAAGTTGGTAAACCATGGATTCAAAGGCAACACTTTTTGCAAGATCTTGACATAATGGTCATCCTCGAACTAGCTTGGTTGGTTAGATTTCAACATCATATTCCTAGATTTTGTAAACCCAACCAACCCTCTTATCTCTAAGATATCCTTATATGATGAAGCTTCGGACATCTGTATGAACAACATAAACTATTGTCTTGCTCTAGAAAATAAAATGTTGAAACTTATTCAAGGGATTCATCACCGCATATACTTTCTTCTCAATGAAATTATATTTCTCTTCATGTGGTTGGATGACTTGGCTTAACAAAGAAATTAGATGCTCATATCCATAATTTATCTTCTACATAAGCTCCACTACATATCTCTCATATTCACCAATGGCATACAAGATAAAATCCTTTGAATAATCAAGGTTTACTAGGACCGGGGTCTGAGAAATTATTTCTTTGATTTCCTTCAACATTCGCTTCCTCTTATCAGTATATTTTAACTTAGCATTCTTCTTTAAAAGCGTGGTCATTGGTTTTACCACTTGAGTTAAATTTGCAACAAAATTTTAACCAAAGTTAATCTACCCAAAGAATGATTGCAAATCCTTCTTGTTAGCTGGAAAAAAAAGCTTCAGGAGAGCCTCAACCCTAGCTATATCAATAGCCAAACCATTTTACAAAATGAAGTGGCCTAAGAGCTTTCCTTCCTTTATATCAAATATGAACTTCTTTGAATTGATGGATATTCTAAATTCTTGGTACTTATCAAACACTTGTCTTACATGTAAACTATGATCCTCCCTATTGTGATATAAGACAATTATGTCATCCATATAAATCACAATAACGTTATTTAAAAAATCACCTAAATCTACATTCATCGCTCTTTAAAAAGTTTATCCAACATTTGAGAGACCAAATGACATCCGTTGATAAGCAAAAGTTCCCCATTTCATGGTGAACACCATTTTATGCTACTTCATCCTTGACCTAAATTTGGTTATAGCTAGAGAATCCATCCAACAGAGAAAATATCTAAGCACTAGTAATTACATGGAGAATCTGATCAATCTGAGGTAAAGGATAATGATCCTTTAGAGATGCCTAATTCAGATTTTATAAATTTACACATAAATGAATATCTTTGTTCTTCCTAACAGGGACCGGATTCACTACCTAGGTTGAATGCTTGATTGGGTAAAATATTTTGGTATCTAGAATTTTCAACAATTCAACTTTCAATAGGGCTTCAATATTTGGGTTGACTGGCATTTGTTTATACCTATAGGGTTTTACTCCTTCCTACAACTCAATGGTATGTTGGATCACATCCTTGTTGTACCCCTTTAAATCATGGTAGCTCTAGGTGACAATGTTGAGAAACTCATGGCATAGTTTCTTGATCTACACAATCTCCTTTGGAGTGCAATCAATGCCAACTTTGATTGAATTCTTGGGCCCCAATTGTATTTTAGTGTACTACTTCTCATCCACTTTGATTTTATGATTTTTTTCTTTATAATTCTGATCAAAGAGACTGTTGAGCGTAATCAATCCTTTTGGGATATAATTATTCCTTGGTTGGATCAATCCTTCAGCTTATTTCTCATAAAGTGTTCTTTCTTCCATAGTACTTGCTTATTTTATCAAGAAATTTACAATTTTCTCATCACTTTCGAACACTTACCAATAGATATTCTTGTTTGGGACTGAAGGTTTGTAAACCATCCTTATAATCTTGGGTTTTCTCACCACATGCTCAACCAAAAAAAATTGGTGCCAAGGGATGCCAAGAGATCGACATGCTTGTCTTGCTCCCATGATATCACTTGGATTTTCAACATTGTGTAAGCCTCAAACATGTCCCAAAATTTTTTGTGGTATACATTCAAGTAGTGCTACTTGGAAATATACTTGTTCGATACTTGGTTCACAATTAGTTCAAAATATCCAAAAATCTAAAATTGTTTAATCCCAAGCATTTTTGCTTTATTCAAGCCTAGGTACAATGCTTCATACTCTATAGAATTATTGGTACAACTCTAGGTTAGCCATTACAAATAATTCTTTTGTATTCTAGAAGGAGAAATGGGAATGATCCCTACTCCTGCACCATTCTTGCATATCGCTCCATCAAAGTACAACTTCCACAATTGATCAGGAATATGATTTTCATAATTAGACACCCTCACTTCAAATTTTTAGGTTTGGTAATAGTGTAACAACCAATTTTGGTCTCCATCATGACATTAACATTAAGCATTAAAAACTCATTTTCTGTTTGAATATCATTCAGGAATTCTTCCATTAAGTTCAACTCTTCCAATTCTTCCGTCACCATGTCAACTGAATTCAAGGATTTTTCTTCTTCAATTTTCTCTATATGAAAATTAGAAGGCTTATCATTATAGATTCAAATTCTCTTCCCTTTGAAAGGAACCTTCAAGTGGGAATAGTCTAGAGAAAGATAGCCACCCAACTTAGCAGTGAAATCTTTCGAGAGGCACATGCTAAAGTATGGCTCTAGATCAATAATGACCACCTCTTGTATTACAGTGATCTAAGGCATACTATGAATGACAATTGGGATATATTTGATAACACCCATTTTTTCATAGGGGTTCCATCCAACTACAAGACACTTGAGCTGATCCTTGTATATTTCATACCCATAACTTCACAAACTACCTTTCGCATGATTTTTATCACAACACCAGAATCGATCATGCAATTGTGCACGATCCAACCCTCCATATTGAGACACAAATAAAACAAGAGAGGTCTATTTTTTTATGTAGCATAAGTCATCAGTGTTTGAGAAAAACTATCTGGGTAGGATTATTCCCCTTATATTTTACAAACTTCAACGATTCTTACAATAAGTCGACTTGTCAAAGCAACTGTAATTCATCATAAAGACTAACCTTGGTGAAAATCCTCTTCAATAATTTGATAATGTTGTATGTAGATGCACTGGACTCATTCTTTTTATTGGCAGCCTCATACTTACTTTGATATTTTTGTGTGACCTCTACCCTCTGATGTTTGGTTAAGGATGGGTATTTGATCTTTTCTTTGGCTTGTTCCTTCGTTTCAGCTTTCACCTATGAAGTTGAAGCCTTTTCTTGCAATCCCTATTTCACTCATGGAGGAAAAATATTTTTTAATAGTATAGGTACATCTGGCTTGGGCATTGGAATAGGTGCTTTTGCTTGTGAATGTTTTTTCTCATTTTGCACCTTCGAGTTAACATGTACCTTCAATGGCTCCATTTCAGTTGGATCTACTATGTCTGTCTTTCTTCCAGCTCTCATGAGAACTAAAACCTGTTATTCAAAAGGGACCATGAAATTATGATCGATTTTTGTAATCATGTTAACCTGACATCTAGAAGAGATTTCTACCAATGTTTGCACATATTTTAGATGAACCATGTAAGTCTATTTACTGTGTGGATCATTGTAGGTAGAACACCGATACACTTTTTCTGATGGGCCAACTTCTTCATTTGTTAATATAGTTGGATTTATCTTAGGTGCTTTACTGGTTGAAGCTGCTTGCTCCTTGGTGATTGGTGAAGGTTGAAATATCTTGGGTTGGAAATCTCTCTTAGCCTGCTTCCTCTTAATCATCATGATCTCATTGCTCATTTATCTTATGGAAGAATTCATTAAATGCATCTCTTTCTTTAACTTCTCTTGAGGATCAGGATTTGAGGGTGCTAGAGGAGCTGATAATAGAAGTGGTACAGGTGGAGATGGCAATGCTAGGAATAGAACCATAGTGGGTAGTTACAGAATGGATGGAGTAAAAATAAAAAATACAAAAGCAATTGAATCTCAAATCTTGCATCCACATAATTGCATTATATTTTCATATCCACTACATTCGCATATGTCATGAGAGCCATAAATTGATGCCATGATTTGTCTCACAAACCACTCAAATCCATACCTCCATCAACACATGTGTGTAATTGTGTTTTTCAACACAACCATTATTAGTTGCTATACATAATATACTAAGGTTTTTTGGTTATTCAACCACACCTAGTGATCTTATCAACTTTTGTGGAAAACCATCTTGGTTAGTAGAGAATAAGGTCTAGTGGTGACAAATCCTAGCATATCTTAGGATCCCATCACTAATTACAAACACTAAATTCTAGTTGGTACATGGGAAGATGAAAGCTGTAAAGTGGTTAGGTTACATAAATTGAAAAGGGACATCCTTTCTTATCCCCCTATGCATCCATTTCAAAAGTGCTGATAATTGACAAAAGGACAAGTTCTACCCTACCCAAAAATCCCTTGCTTAATTCAACAAGCAAAAATCCCAGGTTTAAAGTTAAAAATCTTCAAAAGTCATACATCAAAACCCATATGAATAGCTCACAATATCAAAAGGATGAAATCAAAATAAACAATGATTATCATCACTACAAGAATCCCTTGATCTAAAAAAAAATAGACAAAAATAAATAGTGATTTTATCACTAAATACGAGCAAGTATCCCAAGTCATAATTAAGAAAAGAAGGGATTGGAGCTTGAATCCCTAGAATTATCGGCACTATACAGGATTGGAAGGAGAAATCCTTACGCATGACAATATGTCTATCACAAAAGCTATACATTTGTATAGACCAATGTTTGAATGTGGATGAGCTAGCTTTAGGTAATACAAAACTGCCTAGTGGTATAGTCCAATTGAGTCCAACATAAGAATAATATGAACACTTAAGGATCCTCGATCTTAGTAATTGGCTAAAATAATCCTTCCTAAAATCGAAGGAAATGTATGAGTTCTATCTAAATATATTTATTTGCACATAGGAAGAATGAGTATATAGGACCATGATGAAAGCCTAATTTTAAAAAGCATTGAATTATCAATACACGGTCATTGATAGGGTAACTAGAGTGTTTGAATCTTCGAAAAGCCCCAAAATTCTTACATAGCAACAAATTATATCATCTTTGACACCATCACTTTCTTTATAAGATTCTATAAATTAGGGGGTGTCAAAATAGTAGGACAAATATCACATATATATTAGAAATAGTATATAGACGACCACTGACTACTTCATATCTTTTAATTTACAGAAACTTATCAAGAAAATACATCTCACACCATTACATATCATATATGAATACTTAATCAATTCTTATGATAAGAGAGATTATTTAAATTCATGATTATTTTTTTACTTTCTGTGGAATCACCCATTAAGATTGTCAATGTCATATGCATTCCTTATGTTTTAAGTGATTAGAGCATACAGGTTCATTCATATCATCCAATCACATAAGTTAGATGCATACAATTAAAGCAAAATTAAACATGCATTTAACAATAACATCATTTCCATAAACACAAAAACCAAATAACCCATCATTACATCATAAAGCACATCATAAAACATATAGGCAATATCCATTTGCATACAATCATAAATTCATCATTTATCAACTCAAAATACATCACATCATATCATCAAATCATATAAGAATCTACACATCCATCTAAGCATATACAATATCATATATCATCTAACATATACATCAAGTCATTATAATGCCATCATCACATCGCATCATAAAACAAAATAACAACAAAAACATGAGAAATAAACGATACACATAATGAGTCATAATGCAAAGATATCATAAAAGTATGTGTGTCAAGTCCATGGATATACAAAAATACATAGTCATATAGGTCAACTGACCTCAAAAACAAAACCAAGAGTACCATCAATAAAAATACTGGACATACACCCCTACAGCATCGCCCCCTATGGTCGTATCTCTGGGAGAATAGTTCGAACTGGACCCTACTGGTCTCTCAGTATGAGTCTGGGCCTCATGACCAAACCGGATGGAATACTGCCCTATTGTAGAGCTCCTATTGACCTATGACCCATCTATGGCTCCTCTCTCTCTAGGTATGGATCCTAGCCTCCTGATCTACCTCGAGAGAGCAATAATATGGGTTGCATCCTGTTGTGGCTAATCCACAACACACCCCAAAATTGGGGGCCCAAATTTTTGCATGCTTTCAAAGAAGGAAACAGTGACCCAGATGCTAAGAAAATCAAAGAAAAGGCAAAAATTTCACTAAGGAAAAAAAGTTGTCGCGATATCATGACATGTCGCTCTGTCGCGGCTGAAAGGTGTCGTGATATCGCGACATGTTGCTCCGTCGCTGCTAAAAATGAAAAGTGTCGCGATATCGCGACATGTTGCTCCGTTGTGGCTGAAAACGAAAAAGTGCAGCGAAATCGCGACATGTTGCTCCGTCACGGCTGAAAACGAAAAAGTGTAGCGAAATCGTGACATGTTGCTCCGTCGCGGCCCAGAGAGGAGAGAGAAAGGTGAAGCACAAAAGCATAGCGAAATCGCGACATGTCGCAAAATCATGGTCAACGCAGTCAATGGCAGCAGGTGGGCGATACTGTCACAAAATCGTGACGTGTTTGATTTTCGTGGCTTGCAAACGGGCAAAAGGCATAAAGTATAAAATGATCGTGAAATCACAACAGAAATGAGCCAAAGGTATTCAGGCCTAGCAGTGTAGTGAAATCATGACGAAAATGGAGCCAAAGGGCATAAGTCGAAAGGCGTCGCGAAATCGTGACGCGTCGCATTTTCGCGGTGCGGGTGGATAAAAAAGCCTAAGTGGTAAAATGGTAGCAATTTCATGCAACTTTTGGAAAAGCGTTCCGGCCAGACAAAGACATCATGAAATCACGACAAAAAGTGAAAACCGTACGGGACAGAGAAAATGGTCGCGATTTCGCGACAGGTTGTGGTCAAAGCGTACGGAGATAAAAATGGTAGCGATTTCGTGATAGGTTGCGGCCGAAGCGTACGGAGATAAAAATGGTAGCGATTTCATGACAGGTTGCAACGAGAGGGCCCGAAGGAGAAAATGGTCGTAATTTCGTGATAGGTTGCGACGAAATCATACGAAGATAAAAAATGTCACGATTTCACGACAGGTTGCATCGGCAAGACTGCTAGCAAAAAAATGTCACGATATCACATGTCACATTTTCATGGGGGAAAGCAGAGGAGCAGGACTGCATGCATAAAAGCGTTGCGATTTACATGGGGCCATTACGAAATGTGCAGGAAAGCATTGAACATGTGGCGCAAAGGCATGAGGTTCGTGATAACACTGTAGATTGATGGTTACAGTCCGTAGAGAAGACCAAACATTTTAGGTTCGAGCGAAAGGTCAAAGCATCAAAGAAGCGGGAAAATGAAATGAGGCATTATGGGAAATGAAACAAATCGTCACAGATGGAAACCAAGAGCTGCAACATAAAGTTTAAAAGCAGAAATGAATGTAGATACAGGGGCTAGAAATTGTAAACAGAAAGCATTATTTTTATTGAATAAAGGAGTTATTTGGCAAGAGTAACTTTTGTGTGTGAAACAAAAAGGAGATTGAAGGCTAAGACTACTGTTATTTCTGTATATCTTTCCTTTGCATTATTTTGTTTTGTATCTATTCGTTTACACCATAATGTGGGTTGCGATAGGTGAATGATAGAATGATGCAAATTATTTATTTCCTTAGAGTCTAGCATCTGATTTGATTTGACTGTGTTTTATTACAAGTCTGTTAGGTCAGGTTGTTTTAGAGCTTCATCTCATAACTTGGGGTTTTGCAGGGAGGAGATTGCTAACCAGATTAACATCCTTCTTTGGTTTTTCTAGCTGATTCGCATAAGAACATTTCAGTTTTAGGTTCTGATATATTTTTAATCTCATTTGAAAATCTGAGTTTTGAATTCTGGTACATTCCAGAATACTCTACGGATTTTTACTAACACCAAAAAAACTAATGTAGCAATAGTAGAACAATTAAACAAAAGATAAAATGAACCAGTTAACAGTAAAATGAACTGCACGCTAAAGACACAGAGCTTAAAACGAAGTGGCCTATACCATGCACTTTCTCATTTGAAATCTTTCAAAGTAAAAGATAAAAAAGGCCACTAACTTATTTTTGGGTTGGTTTTCATTAATTTCAAGAACATAAAAAAGGATTTGTTTTCTTTTTCTTACATGGTTGGTTATTTTAACAAATTAGGGTTACAAATTTTACTGTGAATCATCAAAGGCCCCTAGTTAATAGTTACTTGCAGGATCTAAGCTATTCTGGGATACATTCATTTATTTGCATTAAGTCAAAATTGGTTATATGCATATAAGGGTTTGTTCACAAGAAGCTTGGAGAAATTAAAAATAATATATTTCTTTGCAAGAAAGAGTCTTCGGGTTTGAGACTCCAGTTGCGTGTTCATTTTTTAATAGGACAAAATATTCACTCAACATTTTGACGCTAGAATGAGGGCCTGAATTGGTTTATTTTAGTGTGATTTAAATGCTACAGGGATTTAAATTTTGAATATTTCATGCCCTATTGATTATTATCTGTAGCCCTCTTTTAATATTACAACTTTGTACTGTTAAAATGAGGACATGAATTGCTATGCATTGTTCTAACGCTTTGATTGTTCATACAGGAATAATGGGATTTGATTTGATATTAAAAATAAAAATAAAAAAATAAAAAATAAAAAATAATTTTTTTTTTTTGGGTATTAAAGTTATATTCTTTAAGATTCACTAATGGCTATGTTTTCACCATAGATGACAGGTAGCCCATTGAGCATACCAGGATTTCAACATTATTTTCCCATCGGTTTTGAGAGATGTCTTCCTCGATTTTCGTCTAATGGGACAAATACTGCATAAGAACATATTCAAGCATTCAAATTTGTTGTGAATCACTTAACAATTTGGTATGATGTTGTTTGTAAAATGTTCCCTTACACCTTGGAAAAAGTAGCATATGATTGGTTTACAAGTCTGCCCTTAGGGTCTATCACTTCTTGGGCTCAACTAGAGGCAGCATTTCTTAATCGATTCAACAAAGAGCAAGTTGACCCAATCCGCATGTATGAGCAGTTTCTCACTATTAAAAAAGGACCAAGCGAAAATGTGAAGTCATTTTCTGAAATGTTATTTGGATTATATGCTCAATTAGTGACATGTTATGTTTTGCAAGAAGAAGTGGCTCTCCAAATATATGTCAATGCTCTTGACCCACTCATTTCCACATATTTGCGAGGGATGCCCCTAATCACATCTTTGTCTCAAGCCTATACTCAAGCAATGGCAATTGAGCAACAATTGAGTTGTCAAAATTATGGTGTGGGTTTTGGATCATGTAATATTCAATAATTTAATACTTCCTTTACCCACCCAATGATTTATCCACCTCAACCAAATTCAAGTGTGAATCAATTTCAGAATCAACAATCATTCCCAAGCTTCAATCAATTTCAAAATCCTCAACCTACTATGCAATATCAACCATCTTTCTTAAGTATGAATCAACTTTAAAATACTCATCTTGATTCAAAGGATATTTCTAAAATAAATGTTAATGATTTTCATAAGAATATGATTTTAGGCAAGGGAGGAGTACTAGATCCAACTAGTATTGAAACATGTGACAAATTGGAAACCCTTGACTCACCCAAAGATGAATTCTATGAGGATGAATCTGTTTTGGATGACATTGTTGAAAGTGATGACCAAGAGGATCCACACCTTCCAAATTGTGATAAAATTGAATCATGGGTTACAAATTTGGATTATGATAGCCTTATCAATTTGAATACAAGCAATAACCCAATTTTGGAAGTAATTGAACCATCTAAGGAAGGTGAAGATAAACTTGATGAGAAACATGTTGATGAATTAAAATATGATGAAGAAATAATTGAGCATCACAATTTGGATTTGAAAGATGATCATTATGATTCTTGGGAAGAGTATTCTCACTCCAAACCTTTTGATGAAATTTGTGTGCCAATTGATATGCAGGATAATACAATTGCCCTTTCATATGAGGATATTACAAGTCCTGTACAATCTGAGAATGTTTTGGAAGAAGGTTTGGAATCTCATCAAAGGTTGGGGAAGGATAATGATTCTACTACCATGGATGAAGAAGGTGAATCAATTGTTTTTGTTCCCCTTGAGGGGCAAGAAATCGAAAATCTTGATCCACCTAGTGTTTTTACAATGTCTATAACATCTCAAAATGATGAAATCACAAAACCTAAGTGGTGTGGGTTTGATACTATTGTTGATCCTAATGAAAATATGAATTTTGAGGCAGCTCAAGCCATTGATCATGGAAAGGTGTCACGCGACACATATCTTGAAAAATTAGGCTTGTTTTTTGAAAAATATGGATGCATGTTTGATTGGGTGCCTAACTTTGGTGTTTTTGAACAGGTGTTGGATGATGAAGAAGACAATGAGGAAGAAGAAAAAGCTACTGACACCCATCAAGTTGTGGTAAATTCTAATCATGATGGGTTGAGTATGGGTGACAAGGTGAAATCTTTACCTTTGGTGATAGCTACAAAAATTTCAAGTGATGGATTACATGATGTCCCTTTGGATGCTAATGTCATTAATGATGAAATGTCAAATATTGGTGATGTTTTTCAAGTCTTGATTGATTTGGATTTCTTTAAAATCTTGAAAAATATTTTGAATTCAAGACTTTTAGAAATAGGCTCTTGTTTGCAATATCTCACATTTGAAAAGGAAATCCTACTTCTAAATTATGAATGGAATGATGAAACTTGCACTTTAAATAATAGACATGATAAAATTGAAAATCAATCATTGTCTAATCAGTTTAAAATTTTGAATCTCACCTATATGAATACTAATGGAACTAAATTTAATTGGTGGGGTGAGAGAGGGAAGTTGAAATTTGTTGCATTGCTTGGTATGATCTTATTGTGGTTGGATTCCTACAACATTCGGCATGTGTATTGTGACATATGTCTTTTGAAATGTTCTAATCATGTTTGGGATCCAGGAAAGTGATAATCCAAGCTTTGCATCATCTTGTATTATATTTTGATTTTGGTTTTGGTTTGTGTTTTCAAGTTTCATTTTGGGATTGCTATTTGGATTAGGATTTAAGTCGTGTGTTTGATTTTATTTGACATGTTTTGATAAATTTGAGATGTCAACTTATGCCTGAGATCAGGAGAATATGAAACATTGGAATTGTGTTGTAGAAAGCTCCACAAGTAACACAAACATTTAAATAATATCGTTTGAATCTTGTGACGCATGAAGTTGTCAGTTGTTTCAAAAGAAGTAGTGCATTCATATCTCATTCCTCATTGCATATACATGTCATCTCAGGTACATTTTCATTTCATGTGCAATCATTGAGAAGGTGTTGAATCCTCTTAGGATTATTACATAACATATATTAAAAGGATCCTAAGGTTGGGAACTGCTGCCCAAACTATTTTGAACCAAGCACATTCCATGCACATTAAAATAATCTTGAGCAAAATGGTCAAAACCATACTTGGATGAAAGGGTGAGGTGAAAAGAATATTTCATGTTTGTTCTATCATGCAACATAATCCTTAAAACAGTGGTTTTTACCATTTCCATTAAGCTTAAATCCTAAAACCAGAGTAGTAAGGATAGGGTTAAATCCTCATTGAACTTAGGTTGAGGATCCAACTCCCCAAAGCTCTGGTTTGACCTACATGGAGTAGTAAGGATAGGACTTAATTCTCATCTCGCTTAGGTTGAGAATCTGATTCCCCAAAGCTTCCATCTTTCATTTTATCATAAAACTTGGATGGGAAGGATCGTACTACATGTCCTCTACAAAGGATGGGTAGTCATCCCAAAAGTCCAAGAAACAAAATAAAATTAACTAATATTTCCCATTTCATCTTCATCTTGGATTGGAGGGGTCATACTACATGTCCCTAGCAAGGATGGGTAGTCATCCCAAAGGTCCAAGAAATTAAAAAAAAAAAAGAGAGAGAAAAGAATGAATGAAAGCCAAGTCATGGATTATGGGGTTAAGTAGGCTCATGCGTGGCAACATGTCTTGCCTAAAAGCAAGACCACTGATTGCTCATATGGAGAGACTAGCCTGACCATTTCATCCATAATTGGTTAAATTATTTTGCTCAAAGTGAGGTAATGAATTCCAAATCAGAGTAGTAAGAATAGGGTTCAACTCTCATCTCGATTAGGTTGGGAGTCTGATTTCCCAAAGCTCTGATTTCACTTTCACTTACACATGGGTTCAAGATAGTAGTGACTCATAACCAACTTTAGGATCTAATAAAACAATTCATTACACACATAGTTGATCCTAAGAGGGTTTGATAATATTGAATATTTGTGTATGTTATTAGAAGGTCTATGCATTTGTAAAAGCAAAATCTCTAACCATATTTATTAGGTTACACAAATCATTCATAGTCTCACATATGCATGCATGTAAAACTGACAATGGAATGTTGATCAAGTTCAAGCGATATGGAATGAAAGCAAATAGCACACACCGAGCTAAAACTAATGATTCTGATGTTTCATGTACTTCTGATTTGTCAATATTTGTTTATCTTTAATGTGCTGATGCCTGTATCTAAGCTTGTATATTTCAGGTTGGGTTCTCACCAAAATGCTCTAGAGAATTTGACAGCAGAGTCGCCATTTGTTGTGGCTAATCCACAACACACCCCAAAATTGGGGGCCCACATTTTTGCATGCTTTCAAAGAAGGAAACAGTGACCCAGATGCTAAGAAAATCAAAGAAAAGGCAAAAATTTCACTAAGGAAAAAAAGTTGTCACGATATCGCAACATGTCACTCTGTTGCGGCTGAAAGGTGTCGCGATATCGCGACATGTCACTCCGTCGCTGCTAAAAACAAAAAGTGTCACGATATCACGACATGTCGCTCCGTCGTGACTGAAAATGAAAAAGTGCAGCGAAATCATGACATGTTGCTCCGTCACGGCTGAAAATGAAAAAGTGCAGCGAAATCGTGACATGTTGCTCTGTCGCGGCCTAGAGAGGAGAGAGAAAGGTGAAGCACAAAAGCGTAGCAAAATTGTGACATGTCACAAAATCACGGTCAATGCAGTCAACGACAGCAGGTGGGCGAAACTGTCGTGAAATCATGATGTGTTTGATTTTCGCGGCTTGCAAACGGGCAGAAGGCATAAAGTATAAAATGGTCGCGAAATCGTGACAGAAATGAGCCAAAGGTAGTCAGGCCTAGCAGTGTAGCGAAATCACGATGAAAATGGAGCCAAAGGGCATAAGTCGAAAGGCGTCGCGAAATTACGACGCATCGCGTTTTCACGACGCGGGTGGATAAAAAGGCCTAAGTGATAAAATGGTAGCGATTTCGTGCAACTTTTGGAAAAGTGTTCCAGCCAGACAAAGACGTCACGAAATCGCGATAGAAAGTGAAAACCGTACGGGACGGATAAAATGGTCATGATTTCATGACAGGTTGCGGCCAAAGCGTACAGAGATAAAAATGGTAGCGATTTCGCGATAGGTTGTGGCCGAAGCATATGGAGATAAAAATGGTAGCGATTTCACGACAGGTTGCGGCGAGAGGGCCCGAAGGAGAAAATGGTCATGATTTCGTGATAGGTTGCAGCCGAATCGTACGGAGATAAAAAATGTCGTGATTTCGTGACAGGTTGCATCGGCAAGACTGCTGGCAGAAAAATGTCGCGATATCATGACATATCGCGTTTTCGTGGGGGAAAGCAGAGGAGCAGGACTGCATGCATAAAAGCATCATGATTTACATGGGGCTGTTACGAAACATGTAGGAAAGCATTGAACACGTGGTGCAAAGGCATGAGGTACGTGATAACGCTGCAGATCGACGGTTATAGTCTGTAGAGAAGACCAAACGTTTCAGGTTTGAGTGAAAGGTCAAAGCATCAAAGAAGTGGGAAAATGAAACGAGGCGTTATGGGAAATGAAACGAATCGTTGCAAATGGAAACCAAGAGCTACAACAGAAAGTTTAAAAGTAGAAATGAATGTAGATACAGGGGTTGGAAATTGTAAACAGAAAGCATTATTTTTATTGAATAAAGGAGTTATTTGGCAAGAGTAACTTTTGTGTGTGAAACCAAAAGGAGATTGAAGGCTAAGACTACTGTTATTTCTGTATATCTTTTCTTTGCATTATTTTGTTTTGTATCTATTCATTTACACCATAATGTCGGTTGCGATAGGTGAATGATAGAATGATGCAAATTATTTATTTCCTTAGAGTCTAGCATCTAATTTGATTTGACTGTGTTTTATTACATGTCTGTTAGGTCAAGTTGTTTTAGAGCTTCATCTCATAACTTGGGGTTTTGCAGGGAGGAGATTGCTAACCAGATTAACGTCCTTATTCAGTTTTTCTAGCTGATTCACATAAGAACATTTCTGTTTTAGGTTCTGATATATTTTTAATATCATTTGAAAATTTGAGTTTCGGATTCTGGTACATTCCATAATACTCTGCGGATTTTTACTAACACCAAAAAACTAATGTAGAAATAGTAGAACAGTTAAACAAAAGATAAAATGAACCAGTTAACAGTAAAATGAACTGCACGCTAAAGACACGGAGCTTAAAACAAAGTGGCCTATACCACACACTTTTTCATTTAAAATATTTCAAAGTAAAAGATAAAAAATGCCACTAACTTATTTTTTGGTTGGTTTTCATTAATTCCAAGAACATAAAAAAGGATTTGTTTTCTTTTTCTTACATGGTTGGTTATTTTAACAAATTAGGGTTACAAAGTTTGCTGTGAATCATCAAAGGCCCCTTGTTAATAGTTACTTGCAGGATTTAATCTATTTTGGGATACATTCATTTATTTGCATTAAGTCAAAATTGGTTATATGCATATAAGGGTTTGTTCACAAGAAGCTTGGAGAAATTAAAAATAATATATTTCTTTGCAAGAAAGAGTCTTCGGGTTTGAGACTCTAGTTGCATGTTCATTTTGTAATAGGACAAAATATTCACTCAACATTTTGGTGCTAGAAGGAGGGCCTGAATTGGTTTATTTTAGTGTGATTTAAATGCTACAGGGATTTAAATTTTGAATATTTCATGCCCTATTGATTATTATCTGTAGCCCTCTTTTAATATTACAACTTTGTACTATTAAAAGGAGGACATGAATTGCTATGTATTGTTCTAACACTTTGATTGTTCATACAAGAATAATGGGATTTGATTTGATGTTAAAAATAAAAATAAAAAAATAAAAAATAAAAAATAAAATAAAATATAAAAAAATTTGGGTATTAAAGTTATATTCTTTAAGATTCACTAATGGCTATGTTTTCACCATGGATGACAGGTAGCCCATTGAACATACCAGGAGTTCAACATTATTTTCCCGTCGGTTTTGAGAGATGTCTTCCTCGATTTTCATCTAATGAGACAAATACTGCATAAGAACATATTCAAGCATTCAAATTTGTTGTGAATCACTTAACAATTTGGTATGATGATGTTGTTTGTAAAATGTTCCCTTACACCTTGGACAAAGTAGCATATGATTGGTTTACAAGTCTGCCCTTAGGGTCCATCACTTCTTGGGCTCAACTAGAGGCAGCATTTCTTAATCGATTCAACAAAGAGCAAGTTGACCCAATATGCATGTATGAGCAGTTTCTCACTATTAAAAAAGGACCAAGTGAAAATGTGAAGTCATTTTCTGAAACGTTCTTTGGATTATATGCTCAATTGGTGACATGTTATGTTTTGCGAGAAGAAGTGGCTCTCCAAATATATGTCAATGCTCTTGACCCACTCATTTCCACATATTTGCGAGGGATGCCCCTAATCACATCTTTGTCTCAAGCCTATGCTCAAGCAATGGCAATTGAGCAACAATTGAGTTGTCAAAATTATGGTGTGGGTTTTGGATCATGTAATCTTCAATAATTTAATACTTCCTTTACCCACCCAATGATTTATCCACCTCAACCAAATTCAAGTGTGAATCAATTTCAGAATCAACAATCATTCCCAAGCTTCAATCAATTTCAAAATCCTCAACCTACTATGCAAGATCAACCATATTTCTTAAGTATGAATCAACTTCAAAATACTCATCTTGATTCAAAGGATATTTCTAAAATCAATTTTAATGATTTTCATAAGAATATGATTTTAGGCAAGGGAGGAGTACTAGATCCAACTAGTATTGAAACATGTGACAAATTGGAAACCCTTGACTCACCCAAAGATGAATTCTATGAGGATGAATCTGTTTCGGATGACATTGTTGAAAGTGATGACCAAGAGGATCCACACCTTCCAAATTGTGATAAAATTGAATCATGGGTTACAAATTTGGATTATGATAGCCTTATCAATTTGAATACAAGCAATAACCCAATTTTGGAAGTAATTGAACCATCTAAGGAAGGTGAAGATAAACTTGATGAGAAACATGTTGATGAATTAAAATATGATGAAGAAATAATTGAGCATCACAATTTGACTTTGAAATATGATCATTATGATTCTTGGGAAGAGTATGCTCACTCCAAACCTATTGATGAAATTTGTGTGCCAATTGATATGCAGGATAATACAATTGCCCTTTCATATGAGTATATTACAAGTCCTGTACAATCTGAGAATGTTTTGGAAGAAGGTTTGGAATCTCATAAAAGGTTGGGGAAGGATAATGATTCTACTACCATGGATGAAGAAGGTGAATCAATTGTTTTTGTTCCCCTTGAGGGGCAAGAAATTGAAAATCTTGATCCACCTAGTGTTTTTACAATGTCTATGCCATCTCAAAATGATGAAATCACAAAACCTAAGTGGTGTGGGTTTGATACTATTGTTGATCCTAATGAAAATATGAATTTTGAGGCAGCTCAAGCCATTGATCATGGAAAGGTGTCACGCGAAACATATCTTGAAAAATTAGGCTCGTGTTTTGAAAAATATGGATGCATGTTTGATTGGGTGCCTAACTTTGGTGTTTTTGAACAGGTTTTGGATGATGAAGAAGACAATGAGGAAGAAGAAAAAGCTACTGACACCCATCAAGTTGTGGTAAATTCTATTCATTATGGGTTGAGTATGGGTGACAAGGTGAAATCTTTACCTTTGGTGATAGCTACAAAAATTTCAAGTGATGGATTACATGATGTCCCTTTGGATGCTAATGTCATTAATGATGAAATGTCAAATCTTGGTGATGTTTTTCAAGTCTTGATTGATTTGGATTGCTTTAAAATCTTGAAAAATATTTTGAATTCAAGACTTTTAGAAATAGGCTCTTGTTTGCAATATCTCACATTTGAAAAGGAAAGCCTACTTCTAAATTATGAATGGAATGATGAAACTTGCACTTTAAAGAATAGACATGATAAAATTGAAAATCAATCATTGTCTGATCAGTTTAAAATTTTGAATCTCACCTATATGAATACTAATGGAACTAAATTTAATTGGTGGTGTGAGAGAGGGAAGTTGAAATTTGTTGCATTGCTTGGTATGATCTTATTGTGGTTGGATTCTTACAACATTCGGCATGTGTATTGTGACATATGTCTTTTGAAATGTTCTAATCATGTTTGGGATCCAGGAAAGTGATAATCCAAGTTTTGCATCATCTTGTATTATACTTTGATTTTGGTTTTGGTTTGTGTTTTAACATAAAAATGGCTGGGTCATCCCAATCATGACACTCATGATACGGGCACCATATGACATCTCCAACCTGGACTCTAGTGAAAGTATCAGTATAATGAGTTAACTCCCCTGCAAAAGTGCAGATCTTGTGCTCTTCGCTCTCTAGCCCATCTGGCAGCATAGCAATGCATCCACCCATCCACAACTATGATATCAATAGGAAGCCCCTTAGGAAAATCTACCTTAATGTACTCCCATCCCCAGATCTCCAAAATCTAACTACAGATAATGCTGAAATGACCCCTTTGGTGGATGTGGTATAACTCATTATATAAATGAGCCAATAGAGACCTACCCCATGCATATTTGATAGGCTCCTTGCTATCCATGAGGTCTTGAACCATCGCAAGGATGTTCCAAGGGAAACTTAAGCCTGAGCAATCTGGAATAAGGACATTGTTGATGACCATCAATAACACCGTATGCCTCACTATGAAAACATGCTCTTGATACTAGTGGATAATGGACACTCCCCTAGACTTGGTGTCCTTGATATCATCCTCAGAGAACCCTCTAAACACCTAAGTGAAGACAACCACCTGATCATTAGTGGTCGAAGAAATAAAGGCCACCCCATAAAAAAGGATCCGAAAGATCATGTACAAATCCTATGGCGTAATTGTCATCTCACCGGTTGGGAGGTGGAAAGTGTTAGACCAAGGGTCCCAAAAATGGGCCAAAGTTGTAAGGTAAGCCTGATCCGACATAATATGAGGTAGTCTGGTAACATACTAGAGCCCACGAGCCTTAAGCCACCTCCAATCCATTTCATCCAAAAGAGGTAGAAGGTCATTCATGAGCCTCGGGTCTCGATCCTGAGCAGTAAGGATATAAGCAAAGAAAAATAAAGATGAAACATAACTACAATGCATCTAAGACATAAATCCCAATAAAGCATAAAAAATCTGATATTCTCCTAAATCTGAGGAAAGTGGGGATAAATACACCTAGGCATGCAACACACGCTAAAGAGTAGTTCAAAGTTCCATAAAAATTAAAAAAACTATCTTAGAAAATCCAAATATATATATATATATATATATATATATATATATATATATAATCTTTGTAAAATTGGCTAAGGGATTTAGCCGCTTTCGCCTACAGTGGCCAAAATCTAGCCACTGGAGACAACAGTGACTAAAGCCCAATGATCAAATTTTTTATTATTGGGGTTCAAACCTAGGTGCTCTGAGCAATAGAGGCCAAGTTTCCACCACTCTAAGTGACAGTGTCTGAAGGATGACACGACAAACCCATGAATCCTAGGCCATAAAATACAAAAAAAAATTGAAAACAACGAAAATGGGGACCAACCCACCACATAAAAACCTATACTAATCCTAGCTAAGGATTTCGTTCATTACCAACAGGTTTAGTTAGGTTCATTTACCAGTTACTTAGTGAGGTTCAAATTTACCCAAAAGAGGAAAAGAGGTTAGGGTTTGAAAGAATACCCGAGAAGCTCCGGCTCCTCCAGCAGCTGATGCCTCACCCCATGAAGCATTTTTTATTGGAGTTGACCAAGCATTTTGAATACCCTTGGAGCATTTTTTATTTGATTTTGACCAAGTGGCTTGGATGCCCTTGGAGAATTTTGATTTTAATTTGACCAAGCGTTTTGAATACCCTTGGAGCATTTTAATTTAATTTTGACAAAGCGGCTTGAATGCCCTTGGAGCATTTTTATTGGATGAATTTTTATGTTTTAATGATTTTTTTGTATTTTTGACATATTTGATTTTCTTTGTGTTTTATGACATATTTGAATGTTTTTGTGTTTTATGACATATTTGAATGTTTTTGTATTTTTGACATATTTGAATGTTTTTGTGTTTTATGAAATATTTGAATGTTTTTGTATATTTGACATATTTGATTTTTTTTGTGTTTTATGTGTAGAATACCTTCAAGTGAATGATATTGAGAGGTTTAGGCTCTTTAACACCATCTAATGATATAAGGCGATATGCTCCTGGCCACACTCTTTACAAAATCATGTACGGGCCTATCCAATTTGTCGTGAACTTGTCTCACAGGTGCAGTGGCAGATTCAAATTATGTTGGTTTTCTTTGAGCACTAGATCTCCAACCTTGAATTCTCTTAAGTGGACTTTACTATTGTAAGCTCACACAAGGTGATCTTGGTAAACACAAAGAAGCTCTAAAGCATTGACTCATTGTTCATAGAGAAGTATCAACTGATCAAGGCGGCCTTACCGCGTGGCATCATCATCTATGTAGTCCTTTAATGTTATGCGTAGATTTGGAATTTCCAATTCCAGTGGCATGATGGCCTCAGTGCCATATACTAGTGAAAACAATGTTGCCCCAGTGGGAGTCCGTATACTAGTCTTGTATGCCCATAGTGCAAGAGCAACTGCATGTGCCAATCATTGTGATTGTCTTACATCGTCTTCCTCAATATGGAGACTATTATTTTGTTCAAGGCTTATGCTTGCCCATATTCTTGTGAATAATAAGGCATTGAAAAACTATGCTAAATATGGCATTTGTTCATTAAATCACACACATTTTTGTTCTTGAAATATGGCCCATAAATGACTTTGCAATCCTCGGTCCAGTTTTTGATGTTAAGGGGATCACTTCAACCCATTTAGTGAAGTATTCCATGTCCATTATGATGAATGTGTATAGGCCTAAGGATAGGGGTGAGATATTCCCAATCAAGTCTAGTCCCCACTATGAGAATGGCCATGCTGCCTAGATGGGTTGCAAGGCTTGTGATGGTAAATGCATTATATTTACATGATGCTGGCACTTAATGCATTTCTTGACATACTCGCAGCAGTTCTTTTCCATGGTTGGCCAATAGTAACCCATTATCAATATGCGCTTAATGATGGCCATGCCATTGAAATGCCCTCCACATGTGCCATCGTGAGCTTGCGAAATTGCCCAAGATGCTTCCTGGGGCTCAAGACAATGGATTAATATTCCATCATATCCTCATATGTAAAGGATTTATCCTAGTAAGATGTATCTTGTTTCTTTCTATTTGAATGCTCACCTTTTCGTATGTGATAGACCTTGAGGTACTATTCCAAGTTTTAGGAAGTCCCGTAGTTGGGAAAGCCAATCCTAATAATCCATGACTTCTATAGAAAAGATGGCTTGCTCTTCCTGCATTCTTGAGCTAGTGAACACAGATTGAGGAACAAATGTATGGTGTATGGTTACACCACACTCCACAGGTCCTTGGGAGATCAAAGACCCACAAGGTGTCATTTTTAAGAAATCTTTGGCTGTGAGAGACCAATCTTGATTTGGTTTGATGTGGATCATGTTGACTGATTCTCGATTGTCAAAAGCTTCATGGTGCATTGCTAAGTGCGAAAGCACTTTTACATGAATGGTTGTAAAATCAAAAGATTTATTTTGGGTGATTAAGGCTCCCAAAGAGGCCATGGTGTCTACAAATCTATTTGATGTATGAGGGATTGCCTCGAAGCCATACCATTCCAGTCAAGATAGTTAGGCGTCAACAAATTCCTTGTGAGTCTTTAGGAATGAGCACCTACATTGAAATAGTCCTTTGACTTGGTTTACTATGAGCAAGGAGTTACAAAAGATATTCAATATTTTAATGCCTATTGCTATGGCTATTTGGAGTCCCAATATCAATTCCTCATATTTCGTTTTGTTGTTTGTGTATGGGAAGTCTAGTTTGAATGATAAGGGCAATGGAGCACCCTATGGTGTGATAAAGACAATCCTTGCTCTGCCCTCTTGCTCACACTTTGAACCGTATAAGAATAGTGATATGTCTCTTTCTTTCTTATGTTCCTCGAGTTCTAGTAGATCTGATAATGCAAATATCGCATCACCAGACAATTCTATGATAAGAGGCTTGTTATCCTAAAGAGGCACCTTTGCTAATTGATCTACTATGACTTGTCCCTTGATGGACTTTTGGCTTATGAACTCTAGATCAAATTCTATCAATAGCATGATCCACTTTGCGGTACGTGTATTGTGATATGTCTTGCTCATCATGTACTACAAAGAATTTTGTTTTGATATAACATAGGTTGTATGGCTCAACATATAGTGTCACAACTTTCGAGTTGCAAAGACCACTGCTAAACGCAACTTTTTGACATACGCATATCCTAGCACATAACTCACCAAGGTGCGACTAATGTAATATATGTCTTGCTCTTTGTCTTGTGCATTCTTTTGGGCTAACATGGTACCCAATGCGAAATCAGTAGCCAATATATATAGTAAAAACGGTATGTCTGGCCTTGGTGGATCCAATACTAGCGATGTTTCCAAATAAGTTTTGATCTCTGCAAAGGCTGGATGGCATTCTTCATCCCAATGAAATGGGATCTCCTTGCGTAGAAAATGATTCATGGATTGACATTTATCTCATAATTGCGCGATGAATCTTTTGATGGTTGCTATCTTGCCTTGTAGGCTCCTTAGCTCCCTAATGTTGGTAGGGGCGGCCATTTACAATATAGCCTTTACCTCTGTAGGATCAACTTCAATACCTCTCTTGGATACGATGAATCCCAAAATATTTCTAGAAGTTATGCCAAATACACACTTATTAGGATTCAATAAGACATTGTGCTCAATAAGGCAGTCAACGTGCTCTTGCTGCAACAAGGACTTGGCCAGTAAGTCATCCATGTAATCCTCTAAGATATTATGCATATATTCATGGAATATGTATGTCATGGCCTGCTGATATGTGGCACCAACATTTTTTAGATGAATAGCATCACTTTGTAATAGAATGTTCCCCACGGAGTAATGAAAGCAGTTTTATGTTGATCTTAGGGTTTAATCTGAATCTGGTTGTATCCATAAAAACCGTCCATTAGGGAGAGCATCTCATGACTTGCAATTGCACCTAAAAGAGCATCTATGTTTGGCAACGAGAATGAATTCTTTGGTATTTCCCAATTTAAATATCTAAATTTTGCATAGATACAGACTCTTCTGTTGGGTTTCCCCATGGATACCATGTTCGACACCCACTCAGGGTAGTCAATAAGAATGATGAACACTGCATCTAGTAGTTTTTGCAATTCGTTCTTTACCATCAAAGTGATGGTTGGATGCATTTTCCTTAGCTTTTACTTTACTGGCTTCTTCATGGGATCCAATGAAAGGTTGTGAATGACTAACTTTGGATCTATCCCTGGCATGTCTTTGTAAGTCCAAGCATAAATATTTGGCCTCTCCTTGAGGAGAGGAATTACGATGGCTTGTTCCTCTGTAGATAGACTTTCTTTGAACATGAATTTTCTTGGTTGGGTAGGATCATCGCTGATGTCCACCTCAAAAGTTGCTTCTGTAGCCATATGTGACCCATCCTCTAGTTGATGAGGTGTGGGTATCAAATGAATGTCATCGGCAAGATTTACAGGACCTACTAACTCAAGATCCAAACAAACATGGAAGACGTGATACACACAACCTAATGTAAAATGGAACGGTTGTAACATCTCTTCGTTAGGGAAGAGGTCTTTAGGCTCTATGGGCGAATTAGCACGATCCCAATCAATATCCTCTACATCAAGATATAATGATTTGGCAAGATTTGTTGAATTATGAAGTGGAGTGGCCAAATCAATGGACATCATGTTGATGGAAGGTAAGAAATCTCCAGAACCACATGGGTACAATCTTATCTCAGTGGTTTCCCTTCTATACTTACGATGAGGCTCTATAGGAATGAGAATTTTTGGATCTGGCCCATGAGCAGGGTGGATAATAGGATCATTGGGCTCTAACCGCTCTCTGAATGTAGACAGAGGGGGATTGACCATCTGGTGAATGGAAAATAGGTCAATAGGTCTCCCCAAAAATTGTAGATGAGGGTCTATGGCATGAATTTTCGCCTCTCTCTCTACCACCATGTCGACTTGCCACAAGTGGCGAGGCCCAAGATAAGCCATCTCATTTTTGGAGTCAAAATCATCATCGCTTATCCAAAAACTGTTAGCATTGGTATACGACCCTAAGACAAGGGGCTCATGCCTTGTCCCCAACTAGGCCATCTCTATTTCATCTTCATATTCTTCGTCACTTATGAAGAATCCATTTGCATTTTTCTCTTGCCCCAAAGTCATGGGTTGATGGCTCAGGCCTAAGTTGGCTCTTTTTGTTGAGTCTTCTGATTCATATTCACTTTCATCCTATATGTACCCACTCTCATTATGGATGGACCATGTGAATATTTGTAAATACCAAGGCCCATGGTAGGCTAAGCCAAGTTGGGCCTCATCATCACTTTTTTCATATCCATACTCCTCATCCCACGAGTTGTACCCTATTGGGGTGGAATCAATTGAGATGTTTAGATGATAAATTTCTGGTGGTGATACGTTCACCATGGCCACTTATCTATTGCTCAAATTTATTGTTCTTAGGGGGTGATAAGGAATGAAATTGATGTCTTCTCCTAAACCTAAGCTTAATCTATCCAATGCTGCTGCAAGAGAGTCATATTGACCTCCAATATAATAGCCTAACCCAAACCTATCAGAGGGAAGTTGGTACTGTTGCTCATATGGCCACCTGCGCCCCTTATCATATATACCAAGGCCATATCCATGCCAATTTCAATGCTCAAAGTAGCTTATAGAGAACTTCAGATTAGAAAGGTAATGAACATTGACCATGAATAATTTGTCATAATCCTCTTCTACGTCTAAAGACTTATGGGCGTAGTCCAGGCCGACATAGATTAAATTGGTTTGGTTGGTAGGGATTTCGAGTAGAACCATTGTTCCCACTGGTGGTCTCAAGGCCTTAGGTCTTCCCATGTCTTGTGCAGACTCAATGATAGTTGTAAAGGTAGTGTTCTACACAAGGTATTCCCCTATGCTTGTGCTTTCCAAGTGTATTGATGCATGCGATGTGGATGACCCTACAGATGATACTGGCGAAGCGGGATGGTAATCACTATATTTATGTTGATCTTGAAGATCTTATTCTTCCATAGGACTTAGCATTTTAGCAATGGCTATAGTTGGCAATTCCTTGGGATTTTCTTCCTTGAATAAGGGTGCCTTTAGCTTCTAATTGTCTTTTAGTTTTGACGTTGATGGTACTTTAGAAGCATTGACTATTTTAAGTGCACCAGGAGATTTTGATGTGCATGGGTCTTTTCTTACCCCTTTGTCTTTGTTATCCAATTGTGTGGTTAGAGATGAAGGCGCTACGTATAGGTGGGTAGAAGGAATTACAAATTCTCTGAGAATGTCCACCTGATGGACATATTTAAATGGCTCTTCATCGGCCAAAACCACATAGACTTTGTTTTCGTGCACATACTTGACACACTCGTGGAAGATCGAAGGAACATACTTCATGGCCATTATCCAAGGATGCCCTAGGAGGATGTTGTATTGCATAGCACCTTCTAAGACATGACACATCACAGGGATGGTCTTGTGCTCCACCTTGATGGGTAGGACTATCGTTCCCATAGTATTGCATAAAGCATCATTAAAATCTCTCAATGTGTAGGCTCTTGGAATGATATTGGACTTGGGGATCTTGAGGTGCTCTATTGTTGTTGTTGTAATGATGTTTATCGATGAACCTGTATCGACCAAGACCCTCTTGAAAGGTAAGTCATTTATTGCTACCACAATGTTCAATAGAGGGTCTGGTTAGGCAGTAGGTACTGTCTTAATATCATAATCATAGAATTAAATTATAGGTTCCTAGAATTCTTGTACTTGTCCCACAAAATAAGTGAATGCATTCACATCTTATGGTTGGAGCTCAATTGTCCTTAAAATTTTCATTAAAGTCTCCCTATGCTTTGGGGACTATCGTATGAGCTCATAGATGGATAGCTTAGCCGAAGTTGTCTATAGACATTTGCTCTAATCTACTTCGGATAGTTACCACAGGTCATGTTGGTGGACTTGGAAGGTTGTCTTACCCCTAACTCTGCCTAGGTGTAGCTGGGACATTCATGGGAGCCATAGGAGGTTGCGGTTGACCATATTGTCTAGTCTTGGTTGCTATGTTAACAATATCAACCATCCCAATGCATCCGTGGTTAGGTATATCAGCTCGGACCTGATTGAATCGAGAACCTTGCTCTCTAGGGGCCTCATGATTGGGAAACAAGTTTTTGTATATTCCCATGTCTCTATTATCGAGAGCTAATGGGTTGTCAACTTTGAGTTCTCCCGCATCAATCATGTTTTGCACTTGATGCTTAAAACCAATGTAAGCCTCAATGTCATACCCCGATATCCTATGATAAGGGTAAAATTGATCTTCACTATATCTTTTTTTCTTAGTATGGTTGGGATATATAAGAGGTATATCAATAAATCTGATCCTCCTGGCCTCGCTCAGTTGATTGAAGATCGATTGCATTGATTCTGTTAGAGGTGTGAAGTAGCGAGGTGGCTTGCATTCTTTTTTTCATCCCTTATTGTTCCTTTGATCATAATTGGCTGGTGGAGGATGTGCTTTATAGTTATGGGGTTGTTGTGCACCCCCATATTTAGGTGTAGCCAATACGACTTGATTGACTAGAGTAGGGTTACCCTGCTTCTGCTTGTACTTGTAATTCTTACCATTGTTGTTCCACTCATTTTTGTTTTGAATTTTAATGGTTCCCTCATCTACTTTTATGTCTTCGATGAGTTTGGCCTATGTCAAAGCTTCCTCAAATGAAGGATACTTCTGAAGTTGTAGCAAGAGGGAGATGCGTTTCAAAAAAAAATTGTAAACATGCGAATGATCTCTTCTGTGGAAACAAAGAATGATAATTTCACCATGAATTTTCTCCATCTATTCCCATAATCCATTATTGGCTCATCATCATATTGTTTCAAGTTGGCCAGGTCTGAAAGGTTCACCTTATTCTTAGAACCAAAGGAGAAATGCTTTAGGAATGTGTTTACTAGTTTTTCAAAGTTGGTTATGCTATGCTTAGGTAGTTGGTTGAACCATTGAGTGGTAGCACTTGAAAATATCATTATGAATGTTCTTAGCATGAGAGTGTCATTGTCTTCAAGATGAAAACATGCGTTGATAAAATTTGTGATGTGCTCTTGTGCATCCTATTCACCCTTAAATTTTTTAAACCTAGGCATATCAAAGTGCTTAGGATATGGAGGGCTAGGGATTGATGGGCACAATGGTTGGTTGTGCATTTTACTCAATTTTGTCGAGTTCCCCACTGCCTCTTATTTCTCAAATGCTTTTATATTTTTAGCAATTTATTGAAATGCCTTTGATGCACAAATTTCCTCCTCTTGTAGGCCTACTCATAGTGGCAATGGAGGTAACTCTCTATCCATTTTATTTATTCCGTTTTCCTCCCTCCTATGAGGGGACTCAGGATTGTGATCCTGGTTTGCTATGTTTGCCCTTTCCCCACTAGTTGGATTTCATTCATGGTTTGGTGGGTGAATTCATTGTGGGCTATATTGTTTAGTGTGTCTCTCCTTAGGTGAGTGAGTGCATCTAGTTCTTTTCTAGTCACCACCATTTGTCTATAAATTTCTAAGAGCTAGCCACTCGGATTGCTCTCTTAAGTGCTGCTCATGTTGGTGCAAGAGTCTTTCTTTTTGTTTATCTTGTTCGAGAGCTTCCACTAGTTCTCGCTCCTTACGTAACACATTTTCTGACCATCTCACATGGTTAGTTTGTGCTATCACAGAAGACTCATGTCTATCTGACTTTTTTCTTGTTATCTTGACTCGTAGATTCCTCGAGGAGGTTTCTATTGTGCTTGTACTCTTGCTAGCTAATGTGACTTTTTTAGTGTACTATTGAGTATCCCTACGATCAAACTTTGTACATTTACCATGGGGTCACTCTGAGGTACCCCCAAACTAAGAGGTGTGCTTAGAAGTCACAGTTCATGAGCTTCCAGATGTAGAGTTCTCAGTAGCTATAGTTCTTTGAGTTGGTCATGTAGGAAACTAATCCAACCTGTCTAGTTGTCTTATTTTCCATGGCTGGTCCTGTGGGGTGCCATTCACTCCTATGAGTTCATAGTCTATGAGAATATTTCATTTTGTGTGAAGGATTTCTTCTATCTGATTCCCATGACTAGATGTAGCTCTTGTTTCTTGCCCTTCAGTGGGGAGACCTGTTCCATATGTGTCTTGTAAATATTGAGGTGTTGTAACTCTTGTTTGTCTTCTTGATGAAGAGGGCTTTGTGGTGACATTTTTTCTCCATGTGGATGGATATGTAGCAGTATCATCATCCCTATGTGAAGAATAAGTTTTAGAAGCTTATTTATGTCCATGTGAGGAGGAAGCCCTTGAAGCTTCCTCATGTCTTTGAGATGTTTCTATGTGTTTAGAGGAGGCCCTTGAGGCCTCCTCATGTCTCATTGATGAGGATGGCTATGAAGCCTCTTTTTATTTATGTGACTTTGGTCCATGATGTGGTTCCCTACTTGGGGTTTCTTGAGGAGATCCCCCAAGGGTTGAGTTATCACCCCTCAGTATCTTGGAGCTATGCCCCACAGTATCACGGGTAGGTCGTTCAATGTTACTACGACTTTGACTATGGGTATGAGTTGCTTCAGTCTCTCCCTTAGTATCAGAACAAGGGTGTTTACTTCTTGTTTAGACTATTTTGTCTATGTGTTGGTCGTTTGAGTTGAAATTTAGGAATAGCCACACAATACCAAATAAATGTTTATCTTGATTATCGATTTAAGTGTGCCCTAAATTGTTTGGTGTGTTTTGATGTGTTGTTCTTTTGATTTATTGCTTTTGTTATTATATTAAGAATGAGAAGACTCATCCATAGTGACAATCAAGTAAACCCATGCCAAACATGATTTTATCAAAAGATGCTAAGGTACACCGCTGAAGTCCCAGTGGGGGATTCGCCTAGCTCTTCCACTCTGAACCAATGATTGTTCCAACAGTGGGAGATAGTTTGAGCACAAGTAACTTAGTATCACTATAAGTAAGTTTCTCAATACATTTATAGGAAGCTCTAGGGTGTAAACCAGTGGAAGGAAATGAATTCCAACATCATTGGACTGAATTGAGGTTTGATGATGAAATCCAACTCCCTAATGTTTAAATGATACATGCATGTGTGGTGTTCATTTTAAGCTTGTGTAACATAAAGTTTATCATATAGCAGCAATGAGTCTTTCCTATATGCCTAAGTTCAAAAATACATTTCAATATTCAAAAATATGCATGAACTACTATGATTTGTATGAGCACACTTTATTTCATGCAGCTATGGCCTCTAGCAGGGCCTCAAAGTAAGCAAACAACATACAATGTCTAGCACATTGGATTCTAGGGCAAAATTTTTAGGCATAAGCCATTGTTCCTAGCAAGGCCTAGTGGAAATTTAAAATAAGATCTAAGATATGAAAAATGCTTAATTATTTATCCTTTTATTCTTTCAATTTCCAAACACAAATGTGCTTTAAGTTCTTTGTTTTAGACACACAGAGGCAAAAAAAAAGCTATAAAATATTAAAGAGGCTATACCAACCTCTAATCCAACTTAAGGAACCTTGTTTCTATCCTCTGATGCTCCCTAGTTCTGGTTGCTATTGACCATAGTAGCTGGTTCTTGGTTGTCGTTAGTGGGAGAAAATAAAGCTCTATTGGCCGCTATAGCTCAGAGCAGATAATTTCTAGTTGTTGTAGCTCAAAGCGGCTAGACTTGCACATAAAACTTAGTATTTAGGCAAAAAATAAAAAATAAGTGGAGGTCCCACCGTGATCACCATCTATAGCAACCCTTGGATGCACGCACCGCTCTTTTTACTCTAATTGCAACATATTAAAACCCAAGAAATGAAATGGAAGGAAATGAAAAGCGTATAACACGAAAATAACAAATATGGATCTCTTTAGTTATATTGAAACCCGGTTACATGTCGGTCCCTCTTAGGGATACCCATTTCGATACAATAAGGTTACAAATAGGCAAAGAGTACCTCTTTCACAAAGAGGTGGTGTGCTTCCAAAAGCTTCCTAGTTTTGCACATGAAAATGTATGAGGGCTTATAGATGCCTCCTTATCTAGGCATATTTCCTAGAGGGATCCCTTTTGCTCTCATATGTTGCAAATTTTGTCCGATGAACCTATGGCCCTGTAAGCAATGAAACAACAACACATGCTTAGATGTCCGAGAATACCTCCCTAGATGAGGTTGTTAGCAATGAATATAACAAATAAAATCAAGTGCAAATTAGACTAATGCTATGAATACAAATGAATGAAATGATGCTATGCTAATGATATGCTAAAATAATGAATCTAATGTCTAAAACTCTAAGCTAAGCCTATGGGCCACTGTCCAAGACAATGACCTCTAAAGTGACTCTCGTCCTCTTTGCTCCAAAGATATGGATCAAAGCTTGTATCCGATGTTGAAATAATGGTTGTTATGCTCTCCAATTTGTTAGGGCTTTGCCATAAATGGTAGTCTCCAAGGGAAGCTCTCCAAGTCTCGAAAGCTCTCCTCAATGACCTGTCCTAATAAATTCCATATTATTGGGATAAAATATGGATAAAATATTGATTGATAAAATCTTTTCTCCTTTTTGGTTCTCTCAGGCTTGCACCTTTTATACTATGAAACCCTAGGTCTATGTCCAAGCCCTAGGAATAAATTCCTCATGCGTAGCGAGAGTTAGCATGAGAATATTTTTATATTTTCTATGTTTAAAGACTAGTTAAATAAAGTCTAAATGCAAACTTAATTCTCCCATGTGAACTGGTCATGAAAGGGAATGCAAAGTTACTCCCGCTCACCTTTATTGCATGAAGAATTCCACTTTCGCCCGTTATTAGGCTTATTTTTTGGTAAAATTGCTTTTATGGTTTAGCCTATGTCGTCTACAGTGACTAAGATCTGGCCACTGTCATCTGTAATGGCTAAGGTTTGGTTGCTCTAGTCTTGAGCAGCTAATTTCTTGTTGCTTTTGGCTTGAGCATATAGAATTGGATGGCTTGAAAAGGCCCCAAATTAGTGGTGAGAACCAATTTTGATGTCTGGAAAGTCCAATATTATGTCATATGATCTTATGAATGTGTCTATGTGAGTAGCTCCCCTAAGCATGCCACATTTTAGGTGTCTACAAATCCTACAAATTAAACACATTAGCCTCAAGGAAATTAAATAAATAAGAGAAAAAATCCTTTGTTTTCATTATGATGAGAAATTTGTACTCAATCATAAATGCATTACAATCAAATTATATATTTTAGATGCAGTGATTCCTTGTTAATCAAAAAACAATGAAGAGGACATCGAGGTAGAAGTCATGATAGATACACCCAATGATAGAACTCAAGGTCCACTAGAAATTTCGTTCAATGCCCTCATGGATTCTCCCCAAACTATGAAAGTACCCAGATCCTTCAAACAACAAAATCTTATTGTGCTTATTGACTTTGGCAATACCCATAATTTTATCGACCCATGTGTGGTAAAATAACCTGACTGCTTTATCCATCCTTACAATAATTTTCAAGCCATGATTGGTAATGGGGGAAGGATCACTTGTAAGGGTATATGCCATAATATTAAGCTCACCTTAGGCGATTACACCATGAAACATGACATGTATGCAATTCCCTTAGGAGGATGTGATATTGTCTTAGGAGTACAATGGTTACGAACACTGGGATAATCCAATAGGATTTTGTAGAATTATGGATGAAATTCACAATAAAGAATCAAATGTATATTCTTAAAGGATTAAAATAAATCCCTTCTCCAATAACAAGCTCTCATCGCATGGCAATTTTTTTTTTGTAACAGAGGAAAGGAAATGGTTATCCACTTATTTTCTATCCAAGCCACTAAAAAGGCACAAAAATGGTTACCCCCTATCATCATTCTGATCCTACTATTCTTGCTACCTATACCCCACCAACACTTCCATCTTCAAAATATTCTTGCTTATGTGAATATGAAATTAAAATAATACAAGAACATGAGAAAATACTACTTAAAAATCACATAATGAAGCTTATAACTTTGAGATTTTAGGACAAGGCTCTTTTTAAGGAGGGTGTCTTGTTAGGATCCTAAACCTAAATATTATTAATATTAACTCACTTATTTTAATTGTGGATCATTAAGTCCTTTCATATCACAAATCTAGGTTTAGGTATTTATATGCTTTCATATGGGTGTATATTGACATCCAAGAAACATATTTTTATATATTTCTTAAGAGAGCATTGGCAGGGAAACCTCCATTGAAACAATGATTTTCCAAAGTGATCTAACATTCTTCATTATTATTTTACATTGTTTCAATGCTTTCTCCACTAGTTATCATTGTTAGGAACTAGGTTCCTAACACCATATATAATGGGTATGTGCTTATACTTTCTAGATTGTGAGGATTGTGTCATATGATATTGAATGAGATAATTTCATTCTAATGATAAAAGATGTTTTGTTTCTAGATATTTTTATTTGAAGAGTTTGTTAATGGATAAAATATTGAAATATAATAATTTGATTTAACTAATCTCTTGATTATTTTTAGTTTAAAATACTATAAAAAAAGAGAATTGTTTCAACTCCATTTATTTTTGGAAGATAATTGGATTACAAAAAAGCCCCTCTATGCTTTGAAAGAATGCAGTTAGATTTTTATTCCCCTAAATGATAGATTCAACAACAAGGCTTGTAATTATCTTGAAGGTGAAGGATTCTTGAGAAGATGGAATGATATCTACCTTTCTACCTCGATTGATAAGGCCCAACATCAGGTATCATTTGTGAAAATTTTACTCCTATCTTATTACATTCCCTTAAGTCCCTCTTAAGACTCCCTTATTTGGTCTCTTTTTTCTTCTAGATTAACTCCGCTATATCAGGATATATGGTATCTAAGGATGAGTATGTTCTTAGGTTTCTTGTTAGTAGAGTGTGGCTAAAATAAATCTCTCAAAAAGTTGCTATCTTCCTTTAGCTTACCCTTCAATATAAAATCTTAATGATAGACAATATTAGGAATAAAGGATTTTGCATCTCAAATATGTATCCATTGTGCAAGGCACATGAGGAATTAATCTTGCACCTATTTATTCTTTATCCTTTCTCAAGTAATATTTTCTACTTGCTACTTCAATCCTTTTACTGTTTGTGGGTGTTGCCTCATTCAATCCTTGGTTTTTTGGAACAATGGTACTCCCTCTTTAAATATGATAGACTCACATGTTTATGGAATTTTTATCTTGCTCATTTATTTTGGGGTATATGGTTTGAATGCAACCAAAGGATATTTAGAGGCATCAACATAGATGAAATGGGGTTTTATTTAGAATAACGCTTGCTTCTTGTGAGAATATCTAAATTACAAATTACTAGGATGGGGATAAGAAGGGAGAAAAGTATATAGATAAATGTTGGAACTTGGAAGCTCATATTGATGTTGACCCAATATCAAAGGAGGATATTAGAAAGAACGCCAAATAGGAGGCTCCTAAGGAAGGTTGTGTAAAACTTAACTTTGACAAGGCCTCAAAAGAAATCTTGGAAAGTCGTGGGAGGAGGTGTAGTAAGAACTTAAAAAGGTTTTTAATTGGTGACTACTAAGAGCATTATGTTATATAAACCAAACCTATGGGAAAATCAAGGGCTCTTCTTTCTATAATAAATCTCCCATCCTTGCTTAATTGTTCAAATATTATAGTGGAAGGGGACTCCTAGAACATCATTAACTACTTAATTTGGAAGGGAGAACCAAGCTAGACAATGGAAGAAATCTTAAGGTATAGCAATTCCTTGTTACAATCCTTCTAAGAGGTGAAAATCATACACACATTAAGAGAAGAAAACAAAAAATTTGACTACATGGCCAACCAAGGAATTAGTAACAACTCAAACAATCTTTGGATGGACTCATTTCCTCGTCATGTGATATCCTATTTAGGCCTTGATGGTCATTCCAACTTTGGTAATATGGAAATTTGGTAGGTTATGCTTTATCATGGATATGTTTTCTCCAAATACTCTTTCTAATTCCTTTAGTAGTATTCGTAGTGCTAATTATGGGGAATGGAAATGGAATAGTCCCAATGCTTTTGTGACCAAGGCTAAATTTTAGTTGTATCAATTTATTTGAATTTACTATGCATCAGATAATACTTTGGATGATTCTCTAGGGGGTAGCCAACCTATTGGTAGGAATAAGAGTGTCAATACCCAGATGAGAGCTAATTATTTGAATAGGGGTACCCAAAATTTATACATTGTAATAAATAAGGGGGCCCATGTTGAGGAGGACCTCCTATTTCAACAAATCTTCTACCATAAGAATCATCCTCTTTCAGATACTTAGGTGTTGAAAGACTCTTGGGAGGTGTGGAAGTTCTAAGTGTGGATTAAGAAGAAGAAGGAAGAATTTGAGTTCTATTTTAGCCTCTCCAAATCTTAATTAGCCATTCTTCTCTCTTGTTCTATTTGTAGTCTTTTATTACTGGCCTCTTGTGTTGGTTTTTCATGTTGTTCTTTGATATGATATTTTTATTCGACTATTCCTTTTTAGAATTAGGATTTTGTCCCTAATAAAAGTTTCATTGGCCTATGTAAAAGGGTTGGGGCCCTTCCAAAAACCCCTATTTTCACCATTAATAAAAAATAAAATAATATGTTTATAAAAAGAAATGATCTTAATTCATGTACTTTAGAATAATTATTAGAGATTAATAAATTTCATACCCTAAACCATGGTTCAAATATTACGGATGAGTCTTCAAATTTTAACCCATAGGGTTTAGGCATGGTTATGCATAAGGATCAGGTCCAAAAATGTGTTTATAATAATAGGGAAAATCAGTTTTGAAATTGATGTGAGTAGTATTCAAAGTCATGTAGAAGACATGGTGAATTGATTTTTTTCATGAAAAAATATAAAAGGGTGGTGAATTTATCAAAAATTTAAAATATATAATAAAATACTATTGACTGCATAGCACACAATTACATATGACTACCTATTGGTTGCATGTTACATGATGACTTACAATACCCTATAGTTGCGTGGCACATGATGACACATAATAGCCTATCGGTTGTATAGCACATAACAACACATGATAGCCTACTGGTTGCATGGAACATGATGAATTCAACAATACCAAATCCTACCAGAACCATAGAAATGATGCTTAATGATATTCTACCGATAACATACTTTATGACGTCTAATGAGAGCCTACTGACAACATGCTTCATGATGCCTAATCAGATCCTACCAACAATATGCTTTATGATGCCTGATAAGAGCCTACAAATAACATGCTTCATGATGCCTAATGAGAGCCTACTGTTAGCATACTTCATGATGCCTAAAGATATCCTGCTAGAACCATGGGAAAGACACCTAGTGAGAGTCTATCAATAGAATACTTCATTATTCTTAATGAGAGTCTATCAAAAATATACTTCAAAATGCCTATCGAGAGCTTATTGATACCATGTTGCACGATGCCTAACAATAGTATATCGACTACATGTCAAGTAATGACTAAACATAGCCTATTGGTGTCATGCCACACACCTAATACCACATGTCAATATCTCACTTAATATTATCACATGTCAATACCTCATTTAATGATTTGCATGGAAACACCTATAAAAAGACATGAACAATTTTATTTCTCTTCTTTACACAAAGCAAAAAAAATTATATCTTACACAAGCCTTTTGAAACCTTCTAAAAACCCTTGAAACCTTTCAAAATCATTTATATCTATTTTAGTAATGGTCAAACCATAATCCATTCTTCCATCATAAATTATTTTCAAAAATATTGTTTGCCTGTTCATCTCTAAAGTTCTCAATACTCCTGATTACAATTCAACATGGTTGAGAAAATTTGGATTTATGGGGTTAGTATCAATGCCCCAATACAACATGGATAATAGTTTATTGTATAGGATTATTGAGTGCTATGATAATGACACATCAATCATCATAATAAACATCGATAACAAGACGCTCTCCTTCTCTGTTACATTGGCTGACATTCATAGATTAAAAACCCTTCCATATAAAAATTGTGAACCCATCACATTAAAATTTTCTTTGTAAACATGAAAAAATATATCTTTAGGATAGCTACAATCTCTCATAGGATTTATTATCAGCTAAGTCTTCCAAATCTAAATTTTCCTCTTCCTTGCATAATTTCCAAATATAATTATAAATTTTATGTTATATTTTTTTCAAATATGATTATTGATTTTGTGTTATATTTTTTGTAGGGCAATCAAATCCTTCCAAAATGGGTCTTCTTTTTTTAGTTGTTACCAACAAGTTCCTTCATGTGGTCATAAAATTTTTTCAAGTACATGTTATTTTTGCAAGGGAGAAAAATAGGCATTCCATTCTGGGCTTTAGCGTATATGGTGTGTTGTATTGAAAACAACATATTTGAAAAGTCCTCATATATTTCCAATAGAATCACAAATGGTATTAACCATGCACGCACAAACACTACTTCCACTATTTTCATTATTTCTACTACCAATTATTTGATTTATTTTTATTATGAAACATTTTACAATGTAAAGGGTACCCCGGTCCCCACCTCACTCCATCCAAAGTTGAAGACAGTTGGCTTAACCATTGAAGAGGTGCAGGTAAAATTCTTATTTTTAATTCAAATATACAATAAATTTATTTTTATTATATTATAATAGTTTTTATGTTTTTTATTTTTAACTTTACACCTAAATGCATAAAATATCTACCTCATCTTCTAACACAAGAGAGGCTACAATTAGAGGACTTCTCCCAAAGGCTAGTGGAGATTCTAAGAAAGTCACCCCAACCACTAATAACAAGATCTATGAAATACATAAGGACTTCTACATCTTCTCTTATTCATGCAACTACCTCTTATGTTGCATGGCCTATTAGAGGTAATATTACTCTTTCCATAGTTGGTTGTGTAATTTATTTCTTTTTACTTAATTTTAGTTACATTTATCTAATGTTTTTAAAATGTATTTAGAGAAACATCACAAACATCAAAAGAATTAAAACAATTGGACCAATCAGAATATGAGGCCACATCAACATTTGGTATGCTTAATTATAGTTAATTAATATCTATATAGAATACTTAAAAAAATTTATACATAAGGGAATTTGTAGCTACCTTTTCTTTTTAACAATTGGTCACAGTGGTCAAGTCACATTGCCTCTGATCGTAGCATCAAATAATGGTGCTACCACTTTAACCCCCATATCACCTTGGTAAATATGACCTAAAGTGAGGAAGATCCTTGGTGGCTTGGGGTTAGTACCACCATCATCAAGTTGGTGCACACTCAATAGAATTAGATTATACTGCTACCTTTGCCTCGATTGGGCATGCTCCCAAGGTTTGAACCTAGGTCTCTTCTTGGTAAGTGCCCAATGTATTATCACTCTACCTAGCGCTTGGTGACTAGTATACTTATATTTTATTTTTTCATCATTTTATTTCAATATTTTCTAATAAATTTTATTCTAATTTTTTATAGGGTTCTTAATTCAATGACATCATCAAAGATATTGAATGATGCAATCACCACCTCCACCTTGGTAACATAACATAGAAACTTTGAATAATTAGTTGAATCAGAACAAGAGACTGCATGGGCATCAAGTATGGTATGCATAATTAAAGTTACTTAATCGCTATATAGTACATTTATATTTTTCATCATTTTATTTTAATATTTTCTAATAAATTTTATTCTAATATTTTTGTAGGGGCCTTAGGTCAATCAAAACATTTGAGACAACAAATTATGCCACCACCACCTCCACCATGGCAAAAATTAATGACGGGTCAACAACGTATGCATGAAAATCAATTATTCTCTTCAATGAGTTTAGGAGGAGGTCATACTCAAACCATTTCATACTTTCTAAAATTTTCCTTCGAAAAAAATTTCCACTATTATGCAATATAGGGTTATTCACAGTGGTGAATATTTGCACATTTGAAAATACAAATTGGTGAATTTTGGGGACCCTAGACGTCAACCCTTTCATACAAAATTTTTGGGCCAAAAAAGTTTTAGGTGTCGGTTCACCATGCATTGATAATAGTATTACAATTTTTTTAAAAATTCACCAGTAATCCTGCCTAAATAGAGGACCCTTTTCACCATAAAATTTTAAAATTTCTAAATTATCCTACCAAATTTTCCAAGTATACCACTATATATAATTAACACGCCAATGATACTTTTTCATTTAAAACATTCAAACTATTAGAAAATCGAGAATTCCACCAAACTTTAGTCGTGTGTAGAAACTAGTTGATCTAGAATAAAACTGTACTCTAACCCAAATTGGACCTTTTTATGCACCAGAAAAATATCTAGACCCTGTTCTACACTAGAAATATATCTAAACCTTATTCTACAGCAAATCAGACTCTGTTATGTACAAGACTAGACCATGTTTTGCATCGGCTAACTTTTGGACATTATTCTATACTAGGCTGATTTTCGAACCCTATTCTCCACCAAACCGATTTTCGAACCCTATTCTCCACCAGGTCAATTTTTTGACCAATAACTATATTAGACCAATTTTTGTACTGGACCACATTGTGCATAAGGTCAAACCCTATTTTTCACTAGGCCGATTTTCTGACCCTATTCTAAACCAGGCTAATTTTTGGACCTTGTTTTACACCAGATCAATTTTTGGATCCTGTTCTACACTGGGCCAATTTTTGGATCCTATTCTACACTAGGACAATTTCTAGACCCTTTTCTATGCTAGGTCAATTTTTATACCAAACCACATTCTGCAAAAGGACTGACCACATTCTGCAAGGCCAAATCATATTCTCCATAAGAACGGTTCACATTTTGCATAAGGCTGGACTACATTCTGCATAAGGTGAGTTTATATTCTGCAAAAGGTTGGAACACATTTTGCATAAGGCCAGACCATATTCTACATAAGGTCAAACTATATTCTACATAAGAACATACCATATTATGAATCCATTTTGAAATTGGACAATGATTTGTACCCTATCCATAGTCGAAACTTGTTTTCCACTTGATCTAATCAAAAATTTAAAATTCCCCAATGTTTTATAATTTTTATGAAAAAATAAGGTTCTCCATATCCTCCTGCATGAATTTTGCCAAGATTCACTAGGGTTTTGTAGCGAATTTGCCATTTTTTTACAAGTACATTTTGGGTTTGACCCCTTATGCATAACCCTGATGCAAGACTTTCTTGACTTGGATAATCCTCCCTGGGATGAGGATTATATTTTATAAGAAAACATTCCTGATTTTTTTAAAGCTTTTGATGTGCTTCAAACTGAAGCATTGCAAACTGAAGGAAAAGTGGTCACTGCTCATAGCTCCTCTCCCCAATATCAAATTGGTGACTCTACTTATCTTACAGAAGATAAAAAATTAAAATTTTTAGAATCTATTTTATTAGTAGATAGTTGCAAAGCCACAATAAAAGATAGTGTGCTTTAGGATATTATAGAATTGAAATATTGGGAGTATCGGGTAAAAATTCTCATTAAATAAATCAATGCCCAATACAAAAAAATTCAAGAAGAGAGAATATATTTTTATTAATTGAGCAACAACTTGAAAAGCTTGATGCTTTATTACATCAAGAAAAGTCAAGAAATGTAAAGACCTCTCATGTTTACAAAGATAAAAATTTATATATGCTTTTGAATAGGCTATAGAATCTAAATATCGAAGCCCAGACATATTACAATAAATGGGCAATTGATAAAAAAGGTTAAAGTGGCAAAGGCTGTCATAGTAGTTGTAGAGGTAAGTCATCAGTATTTTATTTAATAATTTTTTTTAATATATTTAAACCTTTATTAACTAACATATTTTACATTTTTTGTTATGAAATCCAATTTTTTCAATGTGAAGAATTAGGTGGAAAGCCTAAAGGTTTTTTTGAACATGGAAAAGGAGAGTCTATAAAATTCTATCAAATTTAAAGAACGATTATATAACACCATCATAGAGAATAATGCCCTCGGGATAATAATTAGGAAACATAATATGGATTTTGATATTTTTTTTAAGGAACACAAGAAATACATGCCTTCGAGTTCAAAATAAGATCTAGATACAAACGAAATGGCATTGATCATGAGTTTGGAGAATGGAGAGGAGAACCTAAGAAGAATTGCTGCCCTACAAGGAGAAAATTTTGGAACAAGGCATGAAGAAAGTCTATCTGATCCTACATTATGGGGAACATATGGGTAAGGGCATGAGGAAAATCAATTAGATCCTACATTTGAGTGAGCACATGCATCAGGTCCCATAACTGAATAATATAAAATTGGATGCACAATTCACTATTTATATGAAATTGTAAAATAATAGTATCAAAGTGGACATAGTTCACTAGTTTTGTAATGAAAAGTGATTTTGAATAAATAAAAAACATTTTCTAAATATGTGTCTAATATTTGTATACTATTGTTTTGTTTTATTAAATCTTTGTAGAGATTTACATTTGTTTGCTATTGTAACTATGGAAATTTAGAAAAAAGTTTGAAAAGATGAAAATGATGCAATCATATTAGGTGTTGATTGAATAAGATCCAATTTCTTATATGTTTAATGTAGTTATTCTAAAGGATTTTTTCAATTCACCAAAAATGAATGTGATATTAAGAATAATTTTTAATTTATTATTAATAAGCCATCCAATGTTTACAATATTCAATAAAGTAAATCGTGGCTATCATGTAAAATATATTATTTTATGAACAAAGGGTATGATATAAAATAAAAAAATTCATTAAGTAATATGGCATATTATTTGAAAAACTCATAAATCCTAACAAAATTTCATAATTTTGAATGAAGGGTATGACATATTATTTGAAAAACTCATAAATCCAAAGAAAATTTCATAATACTAAAGATAAATGTTTACAAAAATCATGTAATATGTCAAAAACTCATCTATCAAAAAAAAATCATAATCCTAAAGAGATGTTTGCACAAAATTATGTAGATATTACAATGAAGTTGAAACAAACACTTCCCATCTTGTCCTAAATCAGTTGTACACATAGCTGATATTTGTGTCTCAACAATATGATCACTGTAGTTATCATTTTCCTTATTATCATCAATATTAGTTATACCTTTTCTATCTATTGTAAATTTTCAATATGCTAGAGTTCTCTCATAAGGATACTTATCCACCTCATAAGATGAGGCATATATTCTCAAGCAATTTTCTAAATTTTTATCCAGTTTTTTATGAACTTTATATTTCACAAAAGATAATGCACTAAAAACCCTTTCATCTTCCACTAATACCAAAATCATTGTTCGACATAATTCACATAAGTGAAAACATTCGCTCATTGTTTACTATAAAACACTACTAGGGTACACATTTTTCCACAAATATATAATATAACCTAGTTGATTAGGATTAGCCAAATGTGAAATTTGATGGAGAGCATCTAGAGAGATAATTTGAATTTGAGCATGGGCAATAGAACGATCATGGTGTTGGATCTTGTTGTAGAGGATTCCAAGACCATGAGCAAAGAGTAGGAGGAAAAAGTTATGTAAACCATAGGTATCTTGAAGATCAAGAGAACCCATGGTGGTTTGCGGAGTCTACCTTCTATTTGTCAGTGCTAACCTTGTGGTGGTGCCTAGGGTGCCTCATATTCCAGATTTCTCCAAAGAGCTATTATGGGGAAGTTGGCTAGGTGGTGAACTAATATGATGGTATTTAGTATCTAAAAGGCTAGGTGGCTATGGTTGGCCACTTTTAAGTGGTTGGGTTCCTTCCTTGGTGAGGAAACTATTCTTCTATGTATTTGTGGTGTTAGAACCCCCAGGGGTTGGGATTTTGGCTTCATTGTTTGCCTATGGGGTTGTACCCATAGGTTTTAAGTTTTTGGAAACCTTTTAAAACCTAGTTGTTCTCTTGAATTCCTTGGAAGTGTTAAAGTTTTACTCTTTTGGGTATTGGGATCTTGGTAGGCCTTCAGTGGTGGTTTTTCAAAAGTGGAGGTTTGTATTGTGTTGGGGCTTATTTAGATGGTTTATTGGTGGGTTGTGATCTGAGATGTAGATATATTTGCGTTGAATGCTCACTCCTAGGTGTTCTCTGTTGTTTTATTGATGCCGGATTTTGAACTCATGGTCTTTCCCAATTCCAATTTTTGTTTGGCCAAAAAATTGCTTCCAAATTATTTTTCAATCGTGGAGCACTATTTTGGGTGGGGTATTTCAATGTCATTTGCAATATTATATGCTTCTTGTGTTTAATAATGTATTTTTATAATATTTTGAAATCCTATTTTCTCCTAGTTTTTGATATCGATGGGAGGTATTTGGATCTTGAAGTTGTTTTTAGATTTGAAGCTCTATCTTTGGGCAACATTTTTAAGTGGTTATATCAAATATTTCTATGGATATTAATTATTTTATTGTTGGAGATCTCTAACTTTTCGATGATCGTTGATGGTGCTACATAATTGATTTATCATTGGTACTCTAAGTTCGAGTTGGAAGGGTGCCTATATTTTATGGTTTGTTGACCTCCTCTTTTGGGTTTTCAATTGGTTACATTTTGTGTGAATGATATTGTACTTTTCATAGGTTGGTACGGTGGCTGGGTTTAATTTTTCTTTTTCCAATCATGTTCTTTGATGGTTGGGCATTATCTTTTGGGTTTTTTGGATGTAAGTATCCATTTGGATTTTGATACTTTAGGTTGTGGGATCCTCTCAAAACCCTCACCTTATCAATATTTCAAAAAAAAAATGTGAAATTTTATCAACCATTGTCATTCCAAAATATGAAAATTGATTGGTCAAAAGTTCTTTATTTAGAATACCATTGATCTTAGTACCATTGAATTCGACATGTTTAGCAAAATGTTTAACAATTTTACCCAAATATTTTATAATAAACTCACTTTTACTATTATCATCTATTCCTAGATCCTAAAACACCGGGTTAACCACACCCATCACTTCAAGCAACTCATCCATTTGAAAATAGTATTTGATTTCTCTTATAAATATTTTTGCTATTTTTATTAATTTAATTCTTGTATTGAGTAAAAGTACATCAAATTTGTTGTATGTGATTGATATATGTTCAACATCTTCAATAACTATATCCAATCACTTTTCAAAACAATAGAAAGGTATCTCTTTTTTTTAACATTAATACAAATATGATCATTGATGCGGAACATCAACAAATTATTTTTATCATTGACATTTATTGAAGTTCTCAAATCATCAAACAAAGGATCCATAAATTTTTCTTTGAACAAGCCTAACCTATCAATATGTATACAAATTTATTTTCTAATCCTAATGAAATCAACAATATAGATGGATATTTCTTGCACAAGTTTTATCAAAGTATTTTTTTCATGCAAAATTGGAAGAATTCCACATAAAGTGAGCAATGTTTCCAAGTATGTCATATGATATAGCAAATATTTTTCTTTATGAACTACCTTTGATTATCATACATGAACATTACTAAGGATTTATATTCTTTGAAAACTCTTGCTACAGGTTGAAACAATGAAATCCACCTAGTATCTACTTATTTTAACAATTTATTACCTTTTGTAACTCCTAGTGCAAATAGTTGAAACTCTACAAACCTTTTTGGACTACACAAAAAATAAGCATGAACTAAACACATGAGTTCTTTTATTCTTGCAATATTTTCAAATGCGCTCACAAATTTTTATGCAAGATTCATTCTATGAACTATGCAATTAATTGGGATCAAATATGGGGTAACTGGTGTTTGAAGTTGAACACAAAGACCATTTATGTGACCTTGCATTATAGTAGCACCATTAGATCCAACACATATTAATTTACTAGCTATTGGTACATCACCCATTCCAATAATATATTTTAAGCTAATAACAACAACATTGTAAATATTTTTTGCATTACAGTTTTCCACCATCTTATGTAGTGATAACAAACGAGGTTGCCTTACATGATTTTGAAAGGTGTAAATATACATGCAAATCCAAGATGTATTGTCAACAACAATTAACTCATAAATAGAAAGTGATATGAATTTAGAATTTTTAACTCTCTTTTAGGTCCTCCTCAACAAAAGAGAAATATTTTTCCATTTACCAACCACTTCGATCTAACCAATGGGTACTATGGAGGTTTTGTATGTCAGCAAGTCAAAAGAGATGCTTAAAATCAATAAAATATAACATAGATATACCCTTTTAAAGAATATTATATACGAGAGAATCTTGAAAGCTTTCTGAAACTAAAGTGATTTTATGAAATTTTTAAAACTATATTGGAATCATTTCGCCATACTTTGCTAGTGTTTTTTGTTGTTTCATATCTTTGTCATAGTCTTCTACATTTCTGACATGTACACATTCTAATGCATCATTCCACCTAATTATTTTCTTAGTTGTTCCATCACTTTATTTTATTGTCACATAAAATTTCCCACAATATTTTCCTATCGTATCCAACTTAAGTTGTATCTTATGATATTTCTCTAGTTTCCAACTATGAATAATGCATCTACATTTTTTTGGCATATCATTAGTATTTTTGGCTACACTAGTTCAATAAACAAATATTTTGATAATCATTCAAGTTGAAATGTTCTTCCAATAGTCCACCTTTTTAAATTTCTACATTTATATTTATGAGGAGAATATTCCCCAAAAGTATGCATTTGGTTAGAATGATCATTTTCATTTTTTAGTTGGTGTGCTAGTTTCACAATTCTATTCAAGTTATTGCATGTCATTGTTAATCAAATTTTTATGTTGAGGTTTTTCATCCTCATGAATATCATCAAGGGGAGACATATTAGGATCAATTGTGTATTTTGAATTCAAATATTTTCTATATCATTATTTAAAGTTACTTATGAAAATTACTATTAAGTAGGTAAAATCTGTGTGTACCTTGCATTTGTGCATATTTTTGTGCCTCATTGGATTTTGGTGCGTCATTGGATTTTTATGCCTCATTAGATTTTTATGCTTCATTGGATTTAGATATATGGCTAAAATATTTTAGGATACTCTTTTTCCCGAAAGAATTTTCTCCCTTGTTTCCATTGGTATTTGGAGCGATTGTACATATAAAGGAAAAAGTATTTAATGTTAGAAAAAAAACATGATATTGAACAAAATTATGACAATTCTACAAGTGCTATAATGGACATTATGGTATTCAACCTGTTGTTGGTTATTTGTTCAATGGTATGGTTGTCTTTGTTTATTATTATATATGTTGTTGTTGTTTATTTTTTTACTACTTATTATCGCTCATTTTTTTGATGTTACCAGTCATTGTGTCATCTATCATTTATGCTTTGTTATCGATCATCATATTGCCTATCATCTATAGTATATTCTTTGGTGTTGGTTGGTCTATGGCCAGGAATATTTCATATATTTGTGGTGTCAGTTGTCTTTTGTCTTTCATATTTCTATGTTGTTTGTTATCTTTCATCTTTAGTTTTTCTCTAGTATCAATCATCTTTCATCTTTTGTCTTTCTTCGGTATCCATTGTCTTTCATATTTTATCTTTCTCTGGTGTTCGTCATATTTCGTATTTCATATTTTTCTAGTGTCAATCATATTTAGTCTTTAATTTATTGAAAGCTATCAACCTTCTATCATTTATTCTCTACTACCAGTAATCAATATTTTATTATGATTTTGTTCTCTATTGTTGCTCATTTTTTGGTTTCTCTAGTGTCAATCAAGGAGAACCAATGTTTAACGTGTATGATTATCGCTATCATATTAGGTAAATATTCTAGGGATATAATAGTTATTTTTTTTTATATTAATAAAATCATTTATAATATTAATGCGAAAAGGATCAAAATTTAGGTAGGAATGTTGGTGATTTAAAATTTAAAACATAAAATTATTATAATTTCAGGGCGAACCAACCCTAAAAAAAAATTGCTCCCAAAAATTTTGGGTAAATTTTCTCTAGTCAAGGGTCCCCATATTCTCCAATTTTAAATTTCAAAAATTATAATATTCATTAATTAATGATAATTCATTGCTAAACATAACCCTGGGTTTAGGGAAATTAATTGGAAGTACAAAATATTTTACCTTCAACCAAGGTTTCGATCTTATGGGTGAATTTTAACATTTAGTCCATGGATTATAGAGTAATTGGTTTGAAGTAAATAATTTCACACCTTAAACCAAGGTTCAAATCTCATGGGTGAACCTTAGAAATGGCTTTAGTCCAACAAGTTAGATTGTTGAGGAAACTTAGATTTAAACCTTGTCAAGCAATATATGTATATTTACCAAGTAGTTATAATAACTTTATTTGTTCATAATGTAGTATGGATGGGGTCATTTCAATTCCATATAACCATTAAAAAAGAAAAGAAAAATCTTAGTTGAGAAAAGTTATATAATTGACTCTTTGAATGCTTAAAAGAACATCACCTAAATTATGTTATAAATATGAACTAGCAATTTCACTCGATAGGGATTGATTGAAGTTTGTTTAAAATATGTGAAAAATAAATTTTATGTACTTGTTATTTGTGAAATATTATTTAATATAATAATAAATAAAATTATATAGCATAATATAATGACATTAGAGCAACTAGTTAAATTCCTCAACTTTTAATGAGGAGGGCCAAGTTCTACAAACTATACATTTATAATTACTAATAAATTACAAAACCAATATGTGATCATGATATAATATGGGTGGGACTCATTTCAATTTCCTATAATCAGTTAAGAAACTTATAAATTTATTTGTCATAATAATAATATTGTTAACTGGAAGCACGAGGATACGGAAACAAAAAGGAAAATGCCAAGTACGATGCGTGTAAAACCAAACTTAACGCTAAAAGCCTATATATTGAAAATGCATGAAAGGAAAGAACATAAACGAATCGACACGAGATAAAAGCAATATGGAATACAACCCTCTTTATTGATATGCTTTTAAAGTCGTGTTACAATACGTCTCCTTCCCTTTTAGGGGATAGGAGCGTTAAATATGTTTCTTGTCACATCCATGGATAGCCATCCTTCTTCCGCGTGCCCACATGTAAGATGGGCGGACCAAAACATCGCCGCCGCTTGTGTATATGAATGTTGACTCCTTGCTGCTCCTCCAATGTCCAGATCCTACATTCAAGGAAACAGAAAATAGTCAGTAGCACCTATAGATAAAATAAAACATGCAATCCCCACGCCTTCAATTAGTGCAAGCAAGATGTAAATAAAACGATAACTAAAATAGCTCCAAATGAACTGAAAATTTGATAGGGGCATCAAAACATCACAAGGAAAACACTGCAAATGGAACAGTCAAAAAATTCACCACATATTTGTATTCGCTCCGGGGCGGGACGAATAGACCTGCAACAAAATGTCAAAAAGCACTGTCCCAAATGTCACATCCGGGAAGCTCCAAATCACCTACAAAGTTGGGGGTTAGCTAATTGGGGGTATTTTGGGAAGACCCAGAAGGTCATATTTTCCCAATTTGGCCTCTATCACCGGGAATTTGATGATGCTACCTGCATGTTAGTAAAGGCGAGAAATAATAGAAACATGATAAAAAATGCTCAAAACGATGTGAAATTTGAATGACAACCTATCTAAGCAGCATATAATCAAATGCAAAAATAACAGAAAGGAAATCTGCCATAGATTTCTAATCACTCCGGGACGGGGCGATTAGGACTGCAGTAGTGTGGGGGGCGCCCGGGGGCAGGACGCCCTCCGTTTGGGGCCTGATTTCGGCACCAATCCACTTGGGATGGGTCCAAAACCTCTTGTGGGGTATTGTCGAAAAATTTGGTGGGATATAGTGGCCAAATGTCGGGTTTTGGTTCCGGATTTGTGCTTCCAATAACCACCCTATGACCTCCTCTCCAAAAGAGATCAAGGATGTGAAAGGCACAAATCAAAAGGGTGTGTGTGTGGAAGTAAAACGACAACACTTCGTTGCTCAAAATGCTCCTTCTCTATATATCTTGTGGTGAGAAAACTCACCAATTTATAGACCTAGAGGTCTCTTTGGATGAGCATGCAGAGGCGCCACTTGGCAATCATGCCTCCCAAGGGGGGAGGAGATTCCTCCCTGATTAGGGGCTCCATGACTGCCCTTGTAACTGCCTCTAATGCTCGAAAATGCTCACTCACCCTCCCATGCAATGAAGGAAGAGTTAAGTGGCGGATCTGAGCTGCCATTTGTCAAGATTTGACTTTTTTCCCGTCAAACCTGCTATTCGCCCCACCCTGGAGCGAATACTGCTAATCGTCCCTGGGTGGGGCGAATACCAGTTTGTAATCATCCCTGGGTGGAACGAGTATGGAGCAGAGTGCCTGAAGGTGCCAAATTGACTCCTGACCTTCCAAAACTATTGTGTGAGTGGTTAGGACCACTGTTTAACCTCTGGGGGCTGCCCTGGGGGTTGTGTGTGTCAATGCGATCAGTGTTTGCAGTCACATAATCGGATAGGTGTTGTTTTGGTGTCTATAGATGCCCCTTTTTGGGATGCGTTGTGCGTGGCACAATGCTGAGCAAAAATAGATAACCAAAGCACTAATGATTAGGGTTTCTTAGTAACCTAACCAAATTTTGATGCCCCAAGTATGGAAAGGGGCATGCATTCTTGAATCCTTGCTTCTGACGAGCGAAGGAACTCAATTCAAGTGTTAACCTTTTTTGGTGAGGTGTTACTTGAGCTTGGACATTGATCAGTCATGAATAGGCAAAGGGCGCAACCTTTTGTCTATGGGAACCTTGAGTTCATGATTCATGAATGCCAAGTGTTTGATCAGCTTGTGATTATTGCTTGTTTGCTGCCCCAAGCAGGAGCGTGATTGTCTTTGTCAATGATTCTTTGAATGCATGCCATTTCCTTGATTGGGTGTGTATTTGTTGATTGGTGACTAAGTGTGACTACCCCCTCAAGCGACGAATCGATGAGGGAATGACTTACATGAGAAAAGCGATGAGTCGCTTGACCCAAGATGACTTGTGTAAGGGTGCCTTCAGATGTTTATCATTGAATGTGTGTGCAGTTTTTCGACATTTAGACCTATTTTTGGTGGGTGCTAACCCTTTTTGTGACGCATTTTGGAGCTAAAATTGGCAAAAATTCGTCTTCCCGTGGAGCGGTCCAGCTATGGTAGCCTTCTTAGGGAGTAGGATAGTGACAATTTGTGACTCCAACATCGGTTTTGCATGCCCGAAATGTCAAGTGCGAAAGCACTCTCCTCGGACAAGTTTATTGCTTGTTTTGGTGCATTTTTGTGCAGTTTTTGCTATTTTTTGAAATTCTTGCTCTGTAATCATCCCTGGGTGGGGCGAATACCATGCTGGTATTCGTCCCAGGGTGGAATGAGTGCTAACTAGAGTGCTCATCCCAGGGAGGAACGATTACAGGCCTAAAAGCCTATTTAAGGGCCAAAACTAGGGTTTGGGCTCATTTGCATTCGAATTTTCTGGCGATTCGGAGCTCTGAGGAGGAGGCTGATTCTGTAAAGCGAAGCGCTACCAAATTTCTCCCGCTACCATGAGTGCATGAACCAGATCGAGCGGTGGAGCCGAAGCGAGACCAGTAAGTGCCCTATTGCCTTTATTGCTAGTTTACGTTACAGTTTAAAAAATGGCAATGTATTTGTTTTTGTTTTCTTTGGTAGTTTGTTTTTCAAATTAAAAAGAAAAAAACCCTAATTAGAGGTGTGTTGTTATTTGTGAATGTTTGTTGTATGGCTTCATGAAAACTTAGGTAAAAACCCTAGTTAATCAAAGATCAAAAGTGAGTTTAAAACTTAGCTTTAAAAAATCGTAGTTTAAAACGTAACTTAAAAACTTCACTTAACCCTAATTTAACAAAGATCAAAACTTAGGTTAGAAACGTAGGGTAAAACTGAGCGTAAAAACGTAGCTCAACCCTAGTTGTTTGTTGTTGTTTTTGTGTGTGTTTTTAATTTATCAGTTGACCTTTAGAGTGAAACCCTAGGTACTAACAAACCATTTTTTGAATTTTTGTTTTTGCTTAATTTATCAGTTAAACTTAGAGTTAAAAACCCTAGGACTGACAAACAGTGTTTTTGCATTTTTTTGTATTTTTGTTTGTTTTTAATTTATCAGTTTAGACTTAGAGTTAAAAACCCTAGGACTGACAAACAATTTTTTTTTAATTTTTGTATTTTTGTTTTTAATTTATCAGTTGACCGTAAGATTGTAAAAACCCTAGGAACTAAAAAATTATTTATGTTATTTTGATTTTTGTGAATTTTGTCGCTCGTTATTTGTCTGTTTTGAGTTGTACATTATTGTTGTATATTCATGTTTTTGTTGTACAATTTTTCATGTTTTTAATGTTTTTGTTTTGTTTGCTTTTGCAGGTTGTGAAGAGCCGGTACCGTGTGCCTACTATTTTTATTGAAGCACGGGAGGCGCTGACTTTGGCTGACTAGGAGTGGCTTGATGCCCTTGGGCTCAAGCAGGTGACTCGTCTGGAGCCTATGGTCGGGGATCGGGCCTATCTGATGGCCCTGATCAACTTGTGGGATCCCCGGACCAACACCTTCCATCTCCCAATAGGGGAGATGATAGTGACCTTGGAGGACGTCTATCGGATTTTGATAGATGTTACCGATCAGGATGACGTCGCGGGATCAGCGGACAACAGTGTTGACATGCTGCTTTGGGCATGAGGAGGAGGTGGGTGTGGATAGCCCAGTGGAGAGGGCAGAGGGTGACTGCCAGATTGGTGGCATTTTGGTTCGATGGTGGCTAGAGAGGGGTGTGTTGGGAGCGAGGCACGCAGTATTGATGGGCCTCATTTCCAACATGCTGCTACCTGACTCGTCAGGTGCGAGGTTCCCATGGAACCTGTTGGATGTAGTCTGTCGGTTGGTGGACTGTCCGATGCATGAGCCCTTGATTATGAGGTGGGGGCAGACACTACTGGCACAGCTCTATGATGAGCTGTACGAGGTCCGTTATTGGAGGCAGAAGGGGATTGGCTGTAGCTATCTGTTGTAGAGTTGGGCTTGGCAGCACATAGCGGTGGAGAGGCCGATGGGGTTGTCGTGGACTACTCGGGCAGAGATGGTGGATAGGGATATAGGTTATGCGGCTCTGTGGCGGTGGTCTGAGGAGCAAGGGTAGAGTTGGTGGGCAGGTGTCGTAGGGCACTATGCTGATGCCTTCGCTTGGCTTACTCTGGGGGAGGTGTTATGGCACCCCTATCGGGACTGTCTAGCTTGGCCTGAGGTTGGAGAGTGGCTCCGATGGGTTTGTAGGGGGCGGTGGCTGATTGGGCGGCATGGGACCGAGCAGGAGTTCTTCCCTTATGGTTGGGTGACATGATAGTTTGGGGTGCACCAGGGGTTTCCTGGTGAGCCCGTGGTCTATCGATGTCGGGGGACGAGAGGACTCTGGCCTGGCCGATCATTGCACCGTTGGGTGAGGATTCAGATATAGCTATTGACGTCCCGGATGTGGATGACATCGGGACTACCATGGAGTACGACCAGTGGTGGACACTACGATGATGGCGGGGAGAGGGACCACTGGGAGGTGCAGAGGCAGCAGCAGAGGGTGATGAGGGTGCAGAGGCACCAGGTGAGGGTTGGGGGGTTTCGCTGGAGGACGCGGATATGGTAGAGGTGGATGATTTTGTGAGGGAGGATTTTGGGGTTTCGGAGTAGCCGGAGATGCAGGACGTCCCGTAGTGGGAGCCAGAGCAGGCTGTTGTTCTAGAGATGCCAATGCCTCAGGCAGTCTCGGAGGACACGGAGGTAGGGTTACATGCTGAGAATGCACGATTGGTGGGGCTGCTTCGGAGGTGAGATGAGGAGCTGGGGAGGCTCTATCAGAGAGGGATCTCTTGCGGACTCAACTAGCGAGAGCGGGAGAACGCACTTGGGCTGCGTACCATCGATGGGAGGGGGATACCGATGCTACATGGGAGAGGGATCTCCTACGGATGCAGCTGGCAGAGAGGGAGAAGGTGTTGGCATAGCGTGATGATGTAGTAGCGATGTATCATCGGTGGGAGGTGGAGTGGTTTCAACATCGGATGGATATGGAGGGAGAGATCATCTACCTCAAGGGGTGGGTACCTGAGCCCTTTGGAGGTGGGTCTTCGCTGCGGACGAGGGGCAGCGATACCGAGCGAGTCAGCATCCTCTCGTCGTAGGGGATTGGATGAGGGGGGTCTAGTAGGCATGATGCGGGGCTAGCAGCAGTCACCCTGAGGGGTCCCATAGGACCCACACCATGGGGGGTAGTTCCCGTCGCACCGATCCTGCGTGATCATGGTGGCCGATGCCCTAGGCTTGGGGGTTTTTGAGGTTTTGGCTTTTTGCGGGGTCAGATGACCGGTTATTGTAGCCTGCGGGTATTTTTGATGATATATATATAGATGACTTTATTTTGTTTATACACATGTCGGCATTTGATGTTATGCTCAATGATTGTTGAATGTGTATGTATGCATGTTAATTGATGTTGATGGATGCATATGTTATGATGAATGCAAATGTTTCTAATTTTTATGATATGCAAATGGAATGGATGAATTAAATTTGTGATTTTTGGCGGGGGCACCATAGACTGTTTAGAACTTATGGCTTTTTGTCTTAGGCGATTGTTGTGGTAAATGAATTTTTCTGTATACATGCTATTTTTGTATTTTTTGATGGCAATTCGAGGATGACAGATTGCACAGGTGGTTTAGAATGTAGTTAAGGTTTTCTGAGACTCAGATGTTTTAACTAACTAGCCAACATTGTAATTTTATCTTACAAGACTTTTGGACAAGGTATGAATCGGACTTGTCTTTGACCAAGTTATTTCACATCCCCGTGTGTGCAATTGAGTTCGTTTATGTGGTATTTGTCGAGATACCGCCAGTGCCGGATAGGCTGTCAACCAAACCTCGTACCGAGGATCACCTAATTAGCTCCACTAACTCCTTTGTTGTATTTAGTCAGATTAATCTGCGGTGCTATCTAGGATACCATAAGCTAGCTCATCCACATGCAAACATTGATCTGTACACGAGTTAATGTGACAGATATATCGTCATGCGGGAGGTGTACCACCAGTGACCGATAGGCTATCCACCAAATCGGTACTAAGGTTTACTTCATGACCTTCTGAATGCTGAGAGTTCCAGGGATTCAAGTTCGACTCCCTTCTTTTCTTCAATTGTATTGGGATACTTGCTCTTTTGTAGTGATAAAAATCATTGTTTATTTTTGTTATATTTTCTTTTGAGCAAGGGATTTTGAATATTGAGTGACGAGAATCACTATTGTATGTGCCTTTGGATGTATGCACTTTTGTTATGATGTCAAATTTTTTTGGAGTTTTGACTTTTGCAAATTTTTGATGTTTTGCAACTTTTTAAGAATTTGGGATTTCTTGGGGAATTGGGTAGGGAAGATGCTTGTCCTTTTGCCAACTCTCAGCATTCTTGGGGTCATTCGCATAGGGGGATGAGCAAGATAACCGTTTCGCTTATGGTGACCTGGATTACTTTACAGATTTCATCTTTCGTTCACACAACTTGGGAATTATTTTATGTGTTTTAATTTGTGTTGGGATGCTACGTAACAAGGTGTGATCCAAGTAGAACTCTACCTTTGCAAAATCTATCTGACGTTGTACAGTACGTGGCTAGAAAGCTAATGACATCTGAATGATGAAAACTCTTGATACATTAGAAGACAACCGACTATGGTATGGTGAAAATGATGTGCATGGCATTTATTTGTGATGGACTATTTATAGAATGGAGAAATGTGGAAAATGATGAATTTTCCGAATAATTACAGTCTATGGTGCCTTTGACCTTTATGACCACAAATATGTAATGTATGGATGTGATGCTTAATGCAACTATTATTTTTGTGTTTTTGATGGATTTTATTTTTGTGAGTATGAAGATGAGATGCGAAAAGAGCTCATGATTGTTGTGAGGATTTTGAGCATGCATGGAAATGAAATGTAAATTTTGTTATTTTTGATGATTTTATTGTTTTTGAATTTTCTTATTTTTGACCAAGCGATTGTGGGAATCCTTGGAGCTTTTTGGTTTGACCAAAGGGGTAATGGGCACCTTTGGGGCATTTTGGGATTGGACCAAGCGATTGCGGGAATCCTTGGAGCTTTTTGGTTTGACCAAAGGGGTAATGGGCACCTTTGGGGCATTTTGGGGTTGACCAAGCGATTGCGAGAATCCTTGGAGCTTTTGGTTTGACCAAAGGGGTAATGGGCACCTTTGGGGCATTTTGGGGTTGACCAAGCGATTACGGGAATCCTTGGAGCTTTTTGGGTTTGACCAAAGGGGTAATGGGTACCTTTGGGGCATTTGGGGTTGACCAGGGTTACTGAATTTGGGCCTGGGGTTTACGGGAATCCTTGGAGTTTTTGGTTTGACCAAAGGGGTAATGGGCACCTTTGGGGTGTTTTGGGGTTGACCAAGGATTGGGGAATCCTTGGAGCTTTTTGGTTTGGGCTATGGCTCTTTTAAATATGGAATGGCCTCAAATGACTGATGTTCAAGGGTTCTAGTTCCTTGATTCCATCAAGAGAGGCTAGCCGGTATGTTCCAGGTCCTATTTTATTATCGATGACATAAGGACCTAACCAGTTTGCTATGAACTTGTCCCTTAGATGGGGTGGCAAGTTAGAATTTTGTTGGTTCTCTTTTAAGACTAAGTCACCAACCTGAAAGTCCCTCAGGTGAACCTTCATGTTGTATGCCCTCTTAAGTCACTCTTGATAGATACGTAAATGCTCGAGAGCATTAACGCGTCATTCATCGAGCAACGTAAGCTGGTCTAACCGGGCCTACCATGCAGTGTCATCATCGATGAACTCTTGCATTGATATGCGTAGGGAAGGAATTTCCAACTCGAGAGGCATGACAGCCTTGGAGCCATACACGAGCAAAAATGGAGTTGCCCCAGTGGGCATCCGAATGCTAGTGCGATAAGCCCATAGGGCAAGTGGGATCTGAATGTGCCAATCCTTATGACTGTCTCTGACTATCTTTTTGAGGATGGCAACTAGCATTTTGTTTGACGCCTCTGCTTGCCCATTTGCCAGTGGATAATAGGGTGTCAAAAAACTATGCTAAATTTTGTACTTTGTGGTCAAAGCATGCACGTCTTTGTTCTTGAATGACGTCCCATTATCCGAGATTATCTTGGATGGAATACCAAAATGACATATGATATTATGTAAAATGAACTCCAAAATGCGGGTTCCAATCATAGAGGTAAGCGTAATTGCTTCCACCCATTTGGTGAAGTACTCTGTGGCCGTTATGATAAATGTGTGATGGCTTGATGATGTAGGGGAGATCTTTTCGATTAGATCTAAACCCCACTATAAAAATGGCCAAGCCGATTGGATCGACTGCAAGGCCTGAGAAGGTACGTGTGTCAAATTGGCATGGTGTTGACACTTCATGCACTTCCTTACATATGCGCAACAATCTCGCTCTAAAGATGGCCAGTAATAGCCCATGCGGAGAATGCGCTTTGCGATGGCCATACCACTGAAGTGGCCACCGCATGTACCATCGTGCGCTTGGGTGATCGCCCAAGTGGACTCCTGCTGGTCCAAGCAATGAAGGAGGATTCCTTCGTAGCTATGACGGTACAAAATGTCTCCTAACAAGACATGCTTTGCCACTTTCTATTTGAATGCTCATTTTGCGGCATGCGTCAATCCAAGTGGGAGGTTACCTAACTTGAGGTAGTCCCTTATGGGTGTATACCAATCCTACTGATCGAAAACCTCGACAGTCTGAATAGCCAATCCCTCTTGAAGTTCATCCCTAGCAAAAGTTGAGCGGGAAAGAACTTGTAAGAATAGCATTGTGTTGCTATTAAGGGGAGTAGGGGAGAACAAGGACCCCTAGTTGGCATGATTCAGACAATCATGGATTCGAGAGAACTTGTCCGGGGATGGTTCAATCTGGATCAAGTGGATTCCTGGCGTTAAGTCAGAGCTTTCACGCTCCATCGTTGACTGTGATAGTGTTTTGACTTGAATGGTTGTCATATCACCAGAAATGTCTTGCGGGATTAGTGACCCCAAGGAGGCCATAGTGTCCACAAAATGATTCGATGACCGAGGGAGTGCCTCGATGTCGTACCATTCAAGATTTGCCAGGAATTTGTCCACAAGGGCTTTGTAGGCCCGTAGAACTGGGCATTTACATTGGAATACCCCTTTGACTTGGTTGACAATTAGCAACGAATCACCAAAGATGTTCAATCATTTGATGTTCATGGTGATTGTTGTCTGAAGACCTATGAGCAAGGCTTCGTATTCTGCATTGTTGTTGGTGCACGAGAAGTCTAATTTAAATGATAGAGGCATTGGAGCCCCTTGCGGTGTGAAGAATACAATTCCCGTGCCACCCCCTTGCTCACATTTAGAACCATCAAAAAATAGGGTTATGTCGGCCTGTGACTCAGGCTCATCAAAATCTGGCGATTCTGAGACATGGAAGACCCCATCATCGGGTAGTTCTATGACCAGAGGCTGATCGTCTTCGAGGGGAGCCTCTGCTAGTTGATCGGCTATGACTTGACCTTTGATGGATTTCTTTCCAATAAACTCTATGTCAAACTCCATCAACAACATGATCCATTTTGCCGTGCGGCTACTATGATAAGTACGACTCATCATGTATCGCAATGGATTCTCCTTAGACACAACATACGTCATGTTGCTCAACATGTAATGGCATAACTTTTTGGTAGCAAACACCACTGCCAAGCAGAGCTTCTCAACGTATGCATAGTTAAGTTCATAACTGACCAGGGTGCGGCTAAGGTAGTAAGTAGCCTGTTCTTTGTGCAGTTCATTTTTTGGGCTAGCATGGCGCCCAGTGCCACCTCAGTAGTTGAGATGTATAAGTAGAATGACACTCCTGGTCTAGGTGGTGCCAATACTGGTGGCGAAGCCAAGTATTGTTTAATGTCATCAAAGGTGGACTGGCACTCGTCATCCCAGTGAAATGCTACCCCCTTGTGCAATAATTTATTCATGGGTCGGCACTTGTCAGATAGCTATGCTATGAAGCGCTTGATTGACGCGACCTTTCCCTATAGGCTTCTGAGCTGCTTGATGGTAGTTGGGGGAAGCATTTCAAGGATTGCCTTGACTTTGTTTGGGTCCACCTCGATGCCTCATTTTGAGACTATGAAACCCAAGAGTTTTCCAGATGTGATGCCAAATACGCACTTCTTGGGATTCAGTCTGACTTTATGTTCCAGGAGGCGATCGAGGATCTTGCTTAAGTCATCGAGATGATCTGGGCACAAAAGAGATTTGGCCAACAAATCATCCATGTAATCTTCCAAAGTTTTATGCATGTGATCATGGAAGATGTACGTCATGGCACGTTGGTAGGTGGCGCCAGCATTTTTAAGGCCAAAAGGCATGACCTTATAGCAAAATGTCCCCCAAGGCATTGTGAACGCCATTTTTAGTTGGTCCTCGGGATTGATACGAATCTGATTGTATCCCGAGAAACCATCCATGAGGGAAAGCATTTCATGGCCCGCTGTAGCGTCTACCAATGCGTCGATGCTCGACAAGGGGAAATCATCCTTAGGACTCGCTTTGTTTAGATCTCAAAAATCAGTGCATATGCGAATCCTCCCATCGAGCTTTTTGATGGGCACCATGTTGGACAACCATGGTGGGTAATCCACGCAGATGACAAACTGTGCATCCAACAACTTTTGTAATTCATCTTTGACCATTAAGGCCACTATTGGGTGCATCTTACGTAGTTTTTGCTTTACTGGCTTGACTGTCGGATCAAGCGTTAGATTATGCGTGACTAGCTACGGATCTAGCCCCGACATGTCTTTGTAGGACCATGCAAAAACCTCCTTCTTCTCTTTGAGAAGGGCAATGTAGTCGGCTTGCTCTTCGGGGGATAGACTTACCCCCAACTTGATAATCTATGGATTCATTGGATCCGAGCCGATGTCTACGTCAGTCATCTCCTCGACCGACATGTGGGATCCGTCCTCCAACTGGTGTGGAGTTGGGATCAAGTGGATATCATTTGCTGAGTTTAGATCATCGTTAGGGACCTCGGGTCCCTCTTCAGCATGGAAGACATCCTGAGTTGGCCCTGGGGTGAAATGAAGCATCTCACCGAAAGGCCAGTACTTCGATGGGGATGGTGGTGAATTGACGCGATCCCAGTCTATGGCATCTATGTCTAAATACAATGACTATGTTGGATCGGCCGGATTGTGGATGGGGGTGGTTAAGTCAATGGAGATCATGTTGATGAAATGATTTTGGTCTCCATTACCATGGGTGTGATGACTCAAACATTCTGGATGTTCTCTGTGCTCCGGATCTAGCTCTGGAGGTATTGGCACGAATGGATCGGCCCTATGTGCGGATAGGAAGATAGGGTCTGCCCTCGACACTGATATCTCTATAGGGTCTCTAGGCGGAAGGTGCTCTCCGTATGCCCAAAGTGGCGGATTCAACACTTGGTCCCACTGCGCTGGGTCTACGTGCCACTCATGCCCTGGCACTATGTTTAGTTGTTCAAATATGTCATTAATCTCCAAGGGGTATTGTTGTTGTCGCATATGATTGAGATAGGCCATCTCAGTTTCATCTTCATAATCACTGTCGGAGATCCAAAGGCCTTCGTTGGCTCCAACAACTATTTGCGACATTAGAGGCTCATCTTGCTCGAGCAAATTGATCTGGCCCCATTGGGGTTGTTTCGACCTCTGTAGTGGGGCCAGATTGTCTTGTGGTGGCACTTGCTCGATGGGAGCCACCAAAGGGAATATTGCCAAGAGGCTTTCCTGATAATCATCCATGGGGGTCACTTGTGAGTGATTGCTATCCGATTCAAAGGGGTCCCATGGTGCTACCTCATATTCTGACTCGTCTTCTGAAGATCCTTCCTGACCTTGTCTATACCTCTCTTGTAGGTGAGTCCTCGAACTTTCTCCTCTCTCGAGCGAAGGGAAAGGGTTGTTGAGGTCAACAAGGTTGGTTGTCAACAATGGGAGATAATCTCCCAGTGTATATGTCGTGTTAGGGTTGGCATATGGATCTAATGCCAATCCCCCCTTGTTGCCTATCCCTAGGCCTTGCATGTTCTCTACCAAGATGTCCAAGGGGAGGGGGTGGTTGAACCCTACTCCTGACTTGTCGTATGGCATTTGGTATCTTGGTTGGCAAAGGACACGCACTCCTTGCTCATATCTGCCTAACCCATATCCATGCCAATTGCATTGGCCAAGGTATCTTAGAGCGAAGTCTGGGTTGGACAAATAGTTGACATCTTCAGTAAAAGGCTCTTCATCTTCGTCCTCTTGCATGTAAGGTTCAATACCATGATCAAGGCCCCCATACACAAAGTTTGTCTGGTTTGGCGGGTAGCCTAGAGGAACAATAGTGCCTATGGGGAGATGAGGTCTCCCCATGTCCTGCATGGACTCAAGTGCGGGCGTTGCTATAATGTTCCACACCAGGTACTCCCCCAGGCCCGTATTGGCCATTTCAATAGTGATTGTTGGCGGTTGAGGGGGAGGGAACGAAAGTTCTTCCTGAGTCCACTCCATGTCGGGTGAACTAGGAGCCTCGACTTCCACTCTGCTAGGCATCTCCTCAGTAGTTATGGTTGATACTGATGGTTGTACCTCTTCCAGAGGTTGTGCCTCTTCCAGAGGTTTCTTCCCCTTGTCCTTCTATGTGGCCACCATAGGTGGTGTTGTTGGTGAAGGACCGAACGATGAAGATGGACCCGACTGGGGTTTTGATGGACTTGTCAATGGGGATGCCTATGGAATCGGACCCTGTTTAGATGGATTCAACTAAAAATCCAAATGCGTTGATGGAAGGGTCGATTGCAGCATCAGTTGCACCGCATTGCAATACTTGAAGGGTTCCAAGTCCGTCGGGACTACATGCACCTGCCCTTCGAATGTATACTTTAAGCATTGATGAGCTATCGAAGGGACACACTTCATGTCCCTGATCCATGGCCGACCCAACAAGATGTTATAGGCCATTTCACCTTCCAAAATATGGCACAATGTAGGTATAGTCTTTTGTCCCACTTGGATGGGTAGGACAATTGTGCCAACTGTCGAGCATATTGCATCGTTAAATGCTCGCAGCGTATAGGTGGAGGCCACTATGTGAGATGCGGGCAACTTGAGGTGCTTCAAGGCCATTGTTGTAATGATATTACTGGACGAGCCAGTGTCCACCAATACCCTTTTGTATGGAATCCCGTTGACCCACGTGATGACGTGCAGGGGTGGATCCGCCATGTCACCAGCCACTAATTTCAATTCGTCTTCTCGAAAGGTGATGACTGGCTCAGTGCATCGTTTGACATGTCCCACAAAGTTGTTGAAGGAGTTTGCTTCATGGGGCTGCAACTCGATGGCTTTTAGTATCTCCATTAGAGCCTCCCGATGGGGCGTTGATTGTTGTATGAGCTCGTAGATGGAGAGCCTAGCCGACGTGGTCCTCAAACTCTGGGTGAGTTTGGTCCGAATCGTGGCCATTGGTCTAGGCGGAGGAGGTGGTGCAAGGTGCTGTTGCGGTTGTGACATTGTTGGCACCTCACCTGTAGCTACCGCGAGGGCAGCTGTGCTCGGGTACCTCCTATTCCGAGTCACTATACTGATCATCCCTACATACCCCTGCATGGGGCAGTTCTGTGTGACCTCATTGACTTGTAGGGTCTTTTCTTGTGCATCATGGGCAGGCAAGGGGTCCTTAAAGACTTCCATTTGTTGATTGCTTGGTGCCACGGGATTATCTACCGCTAATGTCTTGTTATCTATTAAGTCTTGCACCAAGCCTTTAAACTTCCAACATGCATTAAGGTCATGTCCCTTCCATCTGTGGAACCTACAGTACAAGTCTTCCCTGTAGCCCTTAGGTTTTGGTGCATTGGGGTCTATGGGTTGAATCTCGAGTAGGTTAATCAAGTTTGCCACTGACAAGCGGTCAAACAAGGAGTCTCTGGACTCTATGTAAGGTGTGAATTGTCGCCTAGGGTGACGTTGCTGATTTTGTTCTTGCCTCTAATTTTCTCTGTCATAACTATTAAGAGGCACCACCTGATAGTTAGCCTTTTGAGGTTGTGTTGCTTGTGCAGGCTTAGGGACGTTTATAGCAACTTGATTGACCATAATGGGTTTCTGTTGCATGGTCCCTATTTTGGTGTTCTTAGACCATTCTTTCTTCTTTGGCTTGGCTATCTCGCCATCCTGAATCTTGATCTCTTCAATGATTCTGGCTTGTGCCAGAGCTTCCTCTAAAGTGGCATATTGTTGTAGCTACAATAGCATAGAGATCGATCTCAAATAGCTCTTTGAGAACATTTGTGTGAGGTCGGACATAGGAGGGAGGTAGGGTAGCTTGGAAAGCAGAGTCCTCCATCGATTCCCATAGGCCACCATGGTTTCTTCCTCATACTACCTGAGGCTGGCTAGGTCGCTTAGTGATGCCTTCTTCTTGGTGTTGAAGGTGAAGCGTTCGAGGAACGCATCCACTAGCTGATCTAAGTTACTAATGTTGTGCTTTGGCAATTGAGTGAACCAATCCGAGGCAGGGCCTATGAACGTGGTGATAAATGTTCTTAACAACAAAGCATCATTATCCTGAATGCCAAAGCATTGGCTCAGGAATCTAGTCACATGCTCTTGGGCATCCTCCTCACCTCTAAAGATTGCCAACTGAGGCAGCTTAAAGTGTTCAGGGTAAGGGGGTGCTGGCACTGACGGATGCACAGGATGACTGTAGAGTTGGCGTAAAGTGGGCTTTTGGGGCCCAAAATTCTTGGTCTCCATAGACTCCAAATGCTCTAGCAGCGCTCTATATGCATCGAAAGATTTAATCTCTTCCTCTTTAGTTTGCTCCCATTGTGGGTTGTGGGAAACTTGAGGCCTAGGGAGGGGTGGCCGGATAGCAGCCCCTCCGCCTTGGTAGGGCATTTCGGCCCGCTCTTCTTCTTGCTCATACTCCTCATAGGCTTCTTGAGGAGTTTCTGGATGAGACCTATAACCATGAGTGGGTCCCCATGGGGGGTGCCCATCATTGTTCCTGGGAGTGGCCTCCCGCTCAGGTCTAGGAGGTCTCGGAGGCAGCACTTGGTAAGGTCACGGGGACCTATCTCGCACCAAGGGGTTGCGCCTCTCATACGGTTCTGCTCTTTGGGTGCGAGGGGTTGGAACCCTCTCAGGCACCGTGTTATGGAGCAGCTCATCTGTTTGGCATCGAATGCGCTCTTTGCTAAGGCGATATAGATGCTCTAGCTGTTGTTGGTCTTGCTCAAGCTGCGTGATCTACGCTTGGTGGGCAGCATGTCTGGCGACTGCCAGGTCAATTTGTTCCACCATATTGAGTCTAGGAGGCCTAGATGCCTCTCCTACACATTTATCTCGGTCATGATGATCCGAGATCTCTATAGGTCGCTTCCCTCTGTCGAGGTTGGCGACATTCACTCGAGGCTCTAGCCTCAGTAGGTGATTCTGGTAGATAGCAGGTGCGGAGGCGCATTGCTCCCACACTGTGTATTGCTCTTGAGGAATGTAATGGTCTTCCTCGTGCTCCCTTTCGTATATGCAAAAGGGGCGAGCAGAGTTGGCTCACCCTATTTGAAGAGCCTTGTGCTCTGGATTTGGCTTATTATTCCTAACAGTGATGGGGGGTAAAGGAGGGATGACATAATCATGTGGCCTCTCCTCATGGACCCTATGCTGTTCTAGCACTTCATCGCACGGTGGCCACTCATACCGAGCTTCTAAGGGAGCCTTCCCATTTATATTGAGGGCCACGTGTAAGGACTCCTCCTGAAAGGGTCTATGTTGGATGGGCGTGTCCCTCAAAGGGGTGCCTCTATAGTCCCATTCTGAAATGGCATGATGTGGACTCTCTTGTGGGTCAGGCCGCCAAGGCGGTATGACCAAGTCCTTGGGGCTATAGCGGAGGCGACTTGTGCCCCCTTGTACACTCTCCGTAGCTCCTACCCGTGATTGGGCTTGGCTACGGGTGTACACCATGGTGGTGCTTTCCTACAAGATGCGTAGATTTTTATTTCTTTTTATGATTTTTATGCTACACTAAACAGAAAATATCACACACGCAAAGCAATGATTATCTCGTTTAAAGATTAAAGGTGTGCCCTAAACCTGGTTTAGTGTGTTTTGATTTTGTTTTGAAAGCTTTTGTAAAGAACGTTTAAATGCAATATGATGGCTCTTATGACTCCCAAAAATGGTCGCCCCTTCGATATACCATTGCCAGGCCGATATACCAACCTCTCTATATACCCGCCCTTACGTGAGGGAAACTGTTGGTACGTGAGAGCAGATGGTACGTGGAACGTAGGCGGTACGAAAGGGGAATCACCCTATTTTTGACACCTACCATAGAAGACTTATCCTCATGCACTGGGAATCACCCCAGCTACACTCGGTCAGCTTTCATCAGGATTTACGTCTAGCAATAGTAGCGATCGGGGTTATGAATGCAAAATTCAAGCCAAGGTGGTGATGAAATCCACCGTTGGTCTTGATCAAGGGCTGGGGTTTTACGACCAGCTCCTTGGTGTTTATGTTGCCACGTGATGTGTGGGGTTCTTTTTATTTTGCATGAAAGAAAATAAACATGCAGTACAACTTTTCCTAAGCAAGCAAGTAACCAAAAAAATAGAAAACAAAAAATAGAAAATGACAGAAAGAGTTCAGGACCCTTACCTCTTCTCTGCCCAAATCTGCTGGTTCTGAGTTTCTATCCTAAAACTGCATAGACAGCTATTCATCCCTGGGTGGGATGAATAATAGGACTGTATTCATCATAGGGTGGGGCAAATGCCCATTCGTCCCTGGGTAAGACGAATTCCAGCTCTATATTCGCCACAGGCTGGAACGAACAACAGTCCAACGTTTGAAAACTCGGTACCTACAAGCAAAAACAATCAAGTTTTGATCAGATTTCTGATCTTAAAAATAGAGGACAAAGGTCCCACCGTGATCGCCACTGAAAGCATGAGGATACGGAAACAAAAAGGAAAATGCCAAGTACGATGCGTGTAAAACCAAACTTAACGCTAAAAGCCTATATATTGAAAAATGCATGAAAGGAAAGAACATAAACGAATCGACACGAGATAAAAGCAATATGGAATATAGCCCTCTTTATTGATATGCTTTTAAAGTCATGTTACAATACGTCTCCTTCCCTTTTAGGGGATAGGAGCGTTAAATATGTTTCTTGTCACATCCATGGATAGCCATCCTTCTTCCGCGTGCCCACATGTAAGATGGGCGGACCAAAATGTCACCGCCGCTTGTGTATATGAATTTTGACTCCTTTCTACTCCTCCAATGTCTAGATCCTACGTTCAAGGAAATAAAAAATAGTCAGTAGCACCTGTAGATAAAATAAAACATGCAATCCCCATGCCTTCAATTAGTGCAAGCAAGATGTAAATAAAATGATAACTAACATAGCTCCAAATGAACTAAAAATTTGATAGGGGCATCAAAACATCACAAGGAAAACACTGCAAATGGAACAGTCAGGAAATTCACCACATATTTGTATTCGCTCTAGGGCGGGACGAATAGACCTACAACAAAATGTCAAAAAGCACTGTCCCAAATGTCACATCCGGGAAGCTCCAAATCACCTACAAAGTTGGGGGTTAGCTAATTGGGGGTATTTTGGGAAGACCCAGAAGGTCATATTTTCCCAATTTGGCCTCTATCACCGGGAATTTGATGATGCTACCTGCATGTTAGTAAAGGCGAAAAATAATAGAAACATGATCAAAAATGCTCAAAACGATGTGAAATTTGAATGACAACCTATCTAAGAAGCATATAATCAAATGCAAAAATAATAGAAAGGAAATCTACCATATATTTCTAATCGCTCCGGGACGGGGCGATTAGGACTACAGCAGTGTGGGGGGCACCCGGGGGCAGGACGCCCTCCGTTTGGGGCCTGATTTTGGCACCAATCCACTTGGGATGGGTCCAAAACCTCTTGTGGGGTATTTTCAGCAAATTTTGTGGGATATAGTGGCCAAATGTCGGGTTTTGGTTTCGGATTTGTGCTTCCAATAACCACCCTATGACCTCCTCTCCAAAAGAGATCAAGGATGTGAAAGGCACAAATAAAAAAGGTGTGTGTGTGGAAGTAAAATGACAGCACTTCATTGCTCAAAATGCTCCTTCTCTGTATATCTTTTGGGTGAGAAGACTCACCAATTTATAGACCTGGAGGTCTCTTTGGATGAGCATGCAGAGGCGCCACTTGGCAATCATGCCTCCCAAGGGGGGAGGAGATTCCTCCCTGATTAGGGGCTCCATGACTGCCCTTGTAACTGCCTCTAATGCTCAAAAATGCTCACTCACCCTCCCATGCAATGAAGGAAGAGTTAAGTGGTGGATCTGAGCTGCCATTTGTCAAGATTTGACTTTTTGCCCGTCAAACTCTGCTATTCGCCCCACCCTGGAGCGAATACTGCTAATCGTCCCTGGGTGGGGTGAATACCAGTTTGTAATCATCCCTGGGTGGAACGAGTATGGAGCAGAGTGCCTGAAGGTGCCAAATTGACTCTTGACCTTCCAAAACTACTGTGTGAGTGGTTAGGACCACTGTTTAACCTCTGGGGGTTGTGTGTGTCAATGCGATCAGTGTTTGCAGTCACATAATCGGATAGGTGCTATTTTGGTGTCTACATTAGGAAGTTCTCTAAAATATTATTGTTATTAATTTATTAAAAAAGCTAGATACTATTTGAGAAAAAAATGATTAAAAATATTACTTTGAAAAACAAACTTACAAAATACATTGAGTAAAACTTGCAACCAAAAGTGTATCATGCATTTCTATCGATTAGTGGTAGATGATTGTTTCTTGTTTTTCTATCTAAAAGAATAAAATGAATGTTCCAAGTATTGTTTAATGTACGACAAGTAATTTTTCTAATTAATGGGATTTCACATCCAAAAATACCATATTATGGATGCTAATTTGGTTCATACTTAGACAAACAAATATCCACCCTTAGATTATGTGTAGTAAAACATAAGGACCTATCAATAATAACTTGCAAATATTCCAATAACCAAGCTCATACAAATATTTGAAGGTATCTTGTCATTATAAAATCCATCTAAAATTTTAATGTTTTATTTTGGATCTTATACAAGGATTTCAAAGTTTAATAGTAGTGAAAAAAGAGTATGTGTGACTATCAGCTATGAAATCATAGTGCAAGATTTGTATTAGGTAATGATTAGATCATTGACTATTCCAACCAAAGGTGGATACCATCATTTTTGATGTATTAATTATAACAATTTAGACAAACATATAAATGAGGTTAAATTCACCAAGAAGGAAATGCATGAGGGGACTTCACATAGTAAATTTTTTCTTAGATTGCAAATTTAACAACTTTAGGGAAACTAATAGCCCATGAATTTTGTCTCCAAATCAACAACCCAATTTATTTGAGTTGTTTATTAATTTTTTTAGGGATTGACCTATGATAAAGTAAACTATAAGGTACAAAGACATTGTGTGAAAATGTTACAAGAACATCAAATCAACTAAGTGGCTCTATAGTATCATCTTTGTCACTCACATGGATTTTAGTTCCAACATCAATAGAAGTACACAGTCTCCTAGTTGGAGTTGTATAGTATCTTGCAAGCCAACATACACATTATAATTTATTAACCAAACCAAGATCATGAAACATCTACCTTGATTCCACTACCCCAAATTATAAACAAACTCTAGGTGAGATATAGTGAGATAAGACATGTATCACTAAAATCTAATCTCATCCATGATAAAATTAATTTGTTTTATCGTGATGATGATCTAGATTTTAAAATTCTCTTTGCAAAAAATTCAATCATATTGTATATCTAAAATTGGATTAGAATGAAATTAAAAAAAAAGGTTAATATTTAATATGGCACCATAAAGCATCTCTAATTTTCAAACAATAAAATTTAAGAAAGATGATATATACAGGCAACTAATTGATCTCTAGTATAATATAAGAAGGGATGTTAAGTTAGTTCTTTAGGTGAAAATCAAATAAATAAGGAAAAAGTATTCTCAAGGTTAGGACATCTATTTTTAAATACTCTATAAACAAAAGAATGTGTGGTACATTTTTCTAAATCAAACATGAAGTAATGGTAAACAAATCATTGGTTTCCTTTAAAGTTTCATGGATTTCCATACTCTGTCATTTTTGCATTATAGTAGTTATTTTCACCATCCATATGGCATCTTAAATCAAGGGATAATGAAAGGGGTAAATATTGGTTTATTTTTGGAGAATAGATATCTCCTAGGGGGTATCTATGTGAAAGTATATTTGTGTCAAGTAATTCAGTTCCCTAAGGTGTATTTCTTGAAACATATAAGAAATGCCAAAAAAAGGTCAATGGAATTATTGAAACTTATTTTCATATTAATAAATAAAATAAGGTAAATAATTAATAAAGATACAATCTATTGAAAAGGATTCCCACATATAGTTTCCATGTTCTACTATAACCAACCCACCCTTATCCCATCATGAACAATAACCATGCACTACCAATTCTAGATGAGATAATATCTACATTATTTTTTGTGCATGAGGATTATTGTATAGATCGTGGAATTTAAAAGGATCCTCTAGTTACATTGTGTTTTTTTGGGAGTACTAATAGTAATACACATAATATGAAAAGTTATTGGTATATATCTTGGTATGATTGGTAGTGACATGATAAGGGGTATACATTAAGATTGTCTAGTTTGCACCACTTTGTGACACTTAATTTTATGATCATTTAATTATATCTAATAGCATAATTTTTTTTTAGATTTGGTTAGTGTGAGAAACCCCTATGATCGACGCTCAGGGTTGGGCATCCTCATCACACCATGACCTCTCATAATGGGGAGATTTAAGCTTATCAATAGGGAATTTAATACACATCCATACATACACCCACACCATCACACACTTACCCATTCCATGGTTTGAATATTGAACCTCCTGAAGAAGAGCCAAAGCCTAAATCGTTGCATTATACCCCCCATAGAACCTCTTTTTATGAGTTTACATAGTTTTTAATTTGGGGTTTTAGTCACCTCATACTAAGTGGAGAAAAATTATTTGGTTAGTATGAGAAACCCCTTAGTAGCATCACTTTTTACATCTTCATTGCATGGTGTTTTATTATTTTTCACACAATTCCTAATTATTGTATTGATCCTCCTTACACGACCATTAATAGCAGATGAATTGATGGATTATGCTTGAATTTTATTCCTAGAATGTGGTACTACTGATGGTTGTTGTGCTTGCATGACTAGGTATATGTCTTCTACGAATAGAAGAAGGTCAACAAAAAATGTAATAGGGAAGTGATGATTCAACACGTGAGTACATGACCATTTACATACCATGTAGACCTCATGAATGACTTGGATAATGTGTGTGCTTTATTTTGAATATTTATTTGTTGCTTGATAAAATATGATGCATTCATAGATTTTTTGATGGCGATGAAAATACCAAGAGCATGGGAGTCTTTATTTATTAAGCAATTGGTGAATTGGATATTGTTCGTATTTAATAAGTTTTAAAAGTAATATATATATATATATATATATATATATATATATATATATATATATATATATATATTGAATGATATATATATATATATATATATATATATATATATATATATATATATATATATTAAAAATAATAGTAAATAGTAAATAAATGAAATATAAATTAAATAATCTCTACTACTCTATTAAATAATGGAGCTAGTGGTTTGTGACAACTGTAGCATTCTGGATAATAGTTTGTAATGGTAATGATTATTATTTTTAACTACTCCCATGTTCTACCGAGTAGAATAAAAGGAAGTTGGTTTATGGGAGGGGACTATTCATCCTATATTTTGCATGTAGAAGAATCATCTTGCAAGAAAAAAAGAGAGAGCCCTATATTGGGGTTTTTGTATCAAAATATTACATCTATCTGGTAAGAATATCAATTGGAGTATGGTTCCATATGACTGTTACTATATTTTGAAATGAAGCAATGAATGTTGAAAACAATTGAATAATAATTGTAGTAGATTTTTAATTTAAAATTGGATACTTATATGATCTTGACTATTGTGAATCAAATATTGTTGTCTTGAAAAAATTATGGAGTGCTTGTAGATGATGTGAGTATAGCTTAAGTATTGTATTACTCAAAATATAGTGATGCAAAACCCGGTAATTAATGAAGACTTTTATTTACCAAAAAAAAAAATATAGTGATGTAGCCAAATGTATGCTTTGGTGTTAAAGAAATAGGAAAGCACCTTTTCTATTTGGTGATGTGATGAAGATAAATGTTTGAAACTGGATATTGTTTTCCTGTTGTGAAGTAACTGTGAATGTCTGGTTAATCATTAAATTATTTCATGTTCATATCATGAGTTGGATATGATAGCTTAGAGAAAATAGCACATTTGAGTTTGTTGGGATAATGTTGAATCTAGAAATATGGTATTTTTTTGTGTAGATTCCTATGTTTTTAAGGTAATTAAATGTGTGGTTTTATGCAAATTTAGGTATGGCTACAAGTGAAAAATATATAATTGTATTTTTATTGTATGCTATATACCGTGAATGACAATGCATATTTGAGTATAATTAAAACCTACAAATAGAAATCATAAAAATAGGTATATTTGATTATAATGAGTCGTATATGATCCCAATGTAAAATAAAAAGCTTTGGGAGTTAGAGAAGCATCATAGTGGACAAGATATGAGAACAACCTTAGAGGAAAATGAACTGGTTGCTTCATAAATCATTTCAAAGTATTTTGAGAGAGTATGAGACATATGTTTTATTATGTGCTTGGTGTATATTCTTGAACTGAGATTTATATCTATAGTATGAAGGTCAAAATAGTTGATTTTATAAATGACTATTTGTAAAATTGACCTGCATTCTCTTGCAATTGTACATCAGCCCATTTCTCAAAATATTTTATATAACAATTTGTTTCTAGTGAAAGATGTTATATTTTTGAATACCCATAATTGTAAGAGTTCTAATTAACAATGGTAAGCCTCCGCTTGAACCTCATGGAGAGGTTGATAAGTTATGGTATAACTATATTTTTCAAATTTATTTGAATAGAAAAATAATATGATGTTCCAGGTAAATACTTATGGGTTATTCTACATTATATAATGAGTTAGAGTAGAGAATTTTTGTACCACTATTCTCTAAATGGCATGTGAATTGTTTTAGAAATAAGCTTTAGTTATGAGTGTAATTGGAGTAAACATTATACCCAATATACTTATACTTTCTTCCATGGAAAATTAAAATATCACCCCATGGTATTCTATTGTCATTAGAAGAATTATTAATTAAATTATGTTTTGAATTCAACCTTAGACTATGAGTTTCAAATATAAGTGATGCATATGCTAAGTGTGGTTTGACAACAAAATCATGTTACATTATGGCTTATTAGAGTAGACTACCAAATAGAATTGCAAATGTAACAATAGATTTTTTTATGTTTTTTGATATTGATTTTGAAATATGTAAGGGTGAAAATTATTCTTTTGTGAAGTCTAGTTAATAGCAAAACAATTTATGAATAAGTGCACATGAGATCTTTGTTGTTTTAAATTTAATAAAACCATTAGGAAACCAAGGTGTTTGGATCAATAGAAAAGCCCATGAAAAACTTAAAAAAAAAAAATTTCGTACATATGTTGATTGGCTTGGTTATTTATCAAGAATGGAATTATATAGTGATAGCAATACTTTTCTGTTAGGAAAATGCTATAGATAAAGTAGCAAATCAAAGTGAAGGTGAAATATTATAGTTATTTATAATTTTTAATACTAATATATATATATATATATATATATATATATATATATATATATATATATATATATATATATATATATATTAATACTAATTTAAAATGGAATACTTAGGGGTTGCCCTAACTATGTACATAATTATTAAAGTGTAAGCACACATGAAATATACATTGGCTTGCCTTTACTTGAGTCATAACCCTTTTTATATTGGTATTCAACATTACTCTCTTTTATATAGCACTATACTTTTATAGAAATAATATATTATTGTTTAAACATAATAGGAGAAGTAAAACCTTAGACTTAATGCTACTTTAGAAAAAAATTGTGATATTTAGCAATGACCTATAAGTTTTTTTCTTATCCATAAAGAAGTATGAATGATATTTAATTCCAAAGAAGAAAATGGTGTGAAATACCCAATGTTGTTGGAATATGGGAAAGTATTCAACATGTTTCGAGAACAATAATTTTTTGGAAGAATAGGTTGGAATAAGTGACCTTGTTAGAACTAGTAACAAGGGGCGGTATATGATGCCTCCTCTAGGTCATTACTTGGGAGTATTATGATAAGTCCTTGTATCATTTTGATTAGAAGAGGACTAGTTTGACTATGGAAACTAATTCTGCCATGATGTTTGGTATGGGATAAATAGTCATGAGTCATAAATGAACAAATGAGACTAAGTCCAGTGTCAGAGTAATGACATGGCTCTAGTTGACTCCAAGTAAGAGGAAAATTAGCTAGATACTAGGTATATGTATGCTAACCCCTTGCATATTAAATATAGAACAAGTCGACCAAGTCATACCAAGGTTCATCATGCTATAGGATGGGTAAATTATGCTTTCACTCTCTAGGTATTATGAGCCCTAAAGGATAACCTCAATAATGGATCAACACTCATGCCATAATAAGAGGATTCCAAATGACAAAGTTGGATCTACAAAATGACACTCTTTATAGGATTTGGTCGATCTCGTCTGACTATCTACAATAGCTTAAATTCCCAAACATAGTTGGTATACCTTGTACTAAATGAATTTTACATTATTGAATCTTTTGGTGAACTTTAATTATCATGAACTTGAAACCTATTTTCAAGGTTGAACAATAAACTCAAAATAAAATATAATTACCTTGAAATTTGCTTGGATTATCTTAAGTGGTTCAACTAGGTGAATAGACTTGGGTTGTTACAATTATAGTAATGTAAAATTAGCTTCTTGGACTACCTATATTTTTAACATCTAGTGTCAAGTAAACCTTAAAATTTGATGACTTTCATACCTATAGCGACCATAATATTTTAAGCATCAAATAATCTTACACAAGTATTTTTCTATGTTAAACCATTCCTATATAATAAAAAATAAAGTGTTACTAAAACACACATGCTTCATCTCATGAGTGTCATAATGGTATATTTCAAAGTATCTATGAATAATATCAACACATGGATACACCATCAATCAAGGGTGCTTATTATAAGTCTTCAGTTAAGAATTAAACACCCAACCTCCAATTGTAGAACCTTTTTCCTATTCTATACAATAATATGAGACATGGTTTATTCCAAAGCTTAGATCATCATCCAAGTCATAAATTTCATAGAAGTTATCTGTTAGACTATTATTTGACTAAAGTTTTGACCATTTATGATAAAAAAAGAGGGTATTCATGCACCCTTTACTACAAATAAAAAATATATCTATTTGTGATAATACAGTCCTATTTCACATAGAGTTTATTTAATATTGATCTTTCATTCTTTAATATAATCATATAAAATTTCTATGGTCCTAATCCACTATAAACCTTACTCAAGGAATCTAGATATAATTCAATTTTTAATATATATAGATCTATATTGGTGGAAGATTCCAAATTCAAATTAAAAAATGGATCAGTTACACTCAATTTATTATCAGGATCTTTAACTCTATGATTCACTATACTACCACCCACATGGCAGTTATGGTAGCTTCTACAAAGATCTAGCCTAAAGAAAAGAAATGAATGATAAATTTGTAGACAACACTTAACAAAAAAAAATACTATCTAAATCCATAGGCATTATTGCTATAATAAAATAAAGAATAAGACCTAGATTTCAGAAGGTATTATTCTATAACAAAACATAAAATTTAATTACATTACAAGTTTTTATACAAAACTTATCAACAACCCAATTTATTTGTAGTAATAAAAACTTAAGTAAAATCAATAGCCTTAGGAATGCTACCTCAAAATAAAGTTCCATGACCTACATTGGAGACATCATGCAAGGCCTTGGACTACCATTCATAGTTGGGAACTCTAATACTATAAATAACACTAATTGTATTCCATAGTTGTTGAATTTTTCCCATACCATGAGATATTCCATAATATTCACACTAGGCAGTGAGGTGGTGTAAAATTGATACTAGCTCTTCTCCTTGCTTGGATCACATGGAAACAAAGAGGTTGAGTAGACTATTAAAAACATATTCAAAACCAACCCAATAAAAAAGATCATAATCACCAAAATCACCATAAAATGAAGAAATATAAATAGAAATAACAAATCCTACAAGGCTATTTTTTGTTGATGCATGATCATTTTGGTAATATTTACAAAACTTAATCCAATGTCTTAATAAAAATATGCATATCATTGTTTTACTTATGAAGATAAATGGATAATAAGATCAAATGATAAATATTTATCCAATGGTGATCAAAGGGCCAAATTTATCCAATGGTTATCTCATAGTATACCTGAGATAACTATTCTTGGAGAAAATTTTATAAATGATCAAATTACATTGAAGAAACCCTATTAAAGTAATTATTATGAGCTAAATACCACTCACAATAATCTTTCCATGTTGTTAAGGCCCTTTAAGTGTCATTTTAGCTTTCAAATAAAACAAACACCCTCTTTTGAATTACCATGTGATTGGTTTCTAATCATAAACAAACAAAAATATATATAATAAACATAATAGTGTATAACTATGTATGTCTATAACTACTTTATGTAATGCTAATATTGATAAAACAACATTTCTTACAAAATAAAAAATTAAAATCTTAATTAAATTTTTTCAACTAGGTCACCTTATAGAGATACATTTTTTTAATATATAATCTCAGTTCATAAGATCATATTTATCCATTAAAAATAAATTTTAAGAGATTTCATTCAAAAAAATATATTTATATGCAACAAACACCACAAATTTATCAAAATGCAACTTTTTACTTGAATCATCATAATAGTACTCTTATTTCATCTATGTTCTAATTGACAAAAACTTAATTTTCTATTATTTGACTTCTTATTATTCATATTTTCTAATTTAGAAAATATAATAATCTTTTAAAGATTGAACAAGTCTTGAATATAAATATTTTTACTTTTGATGTTATAAAGGAAAACTAACAGCTTAATTAACTGAAAACAAATATTATTTAAAATATACAACATAAAATCTCCCACATGCTAGGTGGATTGGTAAGATGTTGGGTACTCACCAAGAGGAGGAGACCTAGGTTCAGGGTAAAGGTAGTAGTCTAACCTAAGTCTGTTGGGTGGCTGTTGGGTGTGTGCCAGCTTGATGATGGTAGTACTAGTAACAACCCCGAACCAGGTTTCCCTCACTCTAGATCGTGTTTACCAAGGTGAGATAAGGATTATAGTGATAGCATCATAATTTAACATTGCTATCCAAGGCAATAAAACTTGACCATGTAATCAGTTATTCAAAAAAGAAATATAATTATCTATTCTTTTATCTATCAAAATATATATATATATATATATATATATATATATATATATATATATATATAATTAAGAAAACATGGTAGCCTTGGTCCAAGAATCATTCATATATTATGAAGCGTTGTGTCTATACATAAGAACACCTACTTGATATATTAATTAGATACTCACCTCTCTAAATTCATTCCACAACCTTTATAAAAATCATTCATATCAATTCAAAAATATATTTGAGAGCCTTCCTCCACTTACCACAAAAAAATATATATTTTCACTGATACAAGAACTCTTAAACAATAAGAACCCATCAAAACCATCCAGCTCTCCTCTACCCCACGTTGCCTACATAAAGGAATCCCCACCGGACTATATATATATTTCTGTTCTACCCCACGTTGCCTACATAAAGGAATCCCCACCGGACTATATATATATTTCTGTTCAACCAAACACACTAGAATTTGGTATTGGTTTTTCTAAAGTTGCTGAAAATGGAGAAGAGAGACACAGAAACTGCATTGTCTAAGATGGAGAAGAGGGACACAGAAACTTTATTGTCTAAATTGCCACAACATATGATCGAAGAAATATTAGCTTTGCTTCCGATGGAAGCAATAATCCGCTTCTTTGAAATTTCAAGATAGTGGAGAGCTCTCTTGGCTTCTTCCCAATTCATTTATATGTGGAACCACATTCCAAACAGGATTCCATTGTTATTATTGTACTTTTCTAGGAAAGAGGAAGAGTGTTATGCAGCTTATTGCTTCTCGCACTGCAGATGGAAGATCAAAACCTTAAAAGAATTTCCATTCGGTGAATCTGCTTCCTTTTGCGGTGGATCTTCAGCTGGACAACTTCTAGTGCAAACCAGACGTGCGACCTCAACGGATTTCCAAGAAATATTTTTTCTTTACAACCCCCTTAACAAGACATTTTCTGAAGTTGCTGAAAACCCTGACCCTGCCTACGAGGCATGCATTGTGAGCGGGGACTACGGAGATACATGCAAAGTGGTGATAAAGTTACTCGAGGAAGAAGCGATACAAATCTACGAGACTTCATCCAATTCAGTGACCAATGTGCTCAACCTGCCCATGAATATGGTATTAGATTCAGACATTATTCTTCGGAATGGATTGTTTTTTTGTTTAACAAGTCCCCCAACCAATAGTATTATGGTTTTCAGTTATCAAAACACAGAGGAATACACCCCAGAAGTAGTTATCGTGCAGTTGCCTCAGATGCATCAGGGTCCATCTACACACCTCACAAAGTTCTTTCAATGTGGGTCTTCCATGATATTTGCTCGCTTAGGTTTCAGCAGGCGTGGGGTTGGGGATGCAGTTTTCTGGGTGCTTAACTTTGAATCTAAAGATAATTACAATTGGAAGGAAATCACAAAATTTCCTCACATATTTCAGAAATTTTTGAGGAGTATTTGGTGAATGATGTGCTCGGAGTAGGTGAGTTTATTTGTATTGTAATGCAGGCTCGGGAAGAGGTGATAGTGGCAACCTACAATATAAGACAGGGTTCTTGGCTACTTCTTCCTCCACTTCCTTATTTGGATTTTGGCTGCCGCCAAGAATACTATTACCATACTGTGGCCTTCCAACCGAGGCCTGATATTCAATTGGAGTAGAGGAATTTGATGTTCAAAAAGAGAATTATTTAATTGAATGAGACCTTTGTTATTGTTTTTTATTTAATATTATTTAAAAAGATATTAAAAAAATGTATTACATTGTATATTTATGTCAATCCTTTTTTATTATAAATATAGTGATTCACTGTGTTTTATTTGAAAAATATATCCATTTAAAAATTTATAGGATGGATTAAGCATTCTGTTTATTAGTTAGGAAGCAGCATCAAATGACATTTTAAATTATATCCATTTAAAAATTTATAGGATGGTTATTGAGTTAAGGTGAGTTTTATATGGTATATTATTGATTTTTATTAAAGAGATTTAAGTTAAAGTCATTTATATTATGCTATTTTAAATTTTACATTTAACATATATATAGTCTAAGTTAAAAGTAATTAGACATGGTAAAAAGGTTTGTGACTACATGATTTTATTAGATACTCGGTTGAGCTGGATTTAGAGGCAATTCCTAAGAATTTGGAGGGTTTAAACCTTCCTAAAGCTAAATTAAAGGCTTATTAATTAGGTGTTGTTAGGCAAAAAGACTTAGTGGTTTGGGACACTAAGAATGGTGAATTCAGTTTGAAGACAACCTATGATCTTTTGGATCCTATTGTAGATAATAGTTTTCCTTGGAATAGAATTTGGGGTAAGAAAGCTATTCCTAAATTGGATATTTTTCTTTGGAAAGTAGTTCAGAAAAAGATTCTAACAATGGATAATATTAATAAGAGAAGTTTTCAGTTATCTAATAGATGCAATTAATGTGAAAAGGTAGAAGAACCATTGGAACACATCTTTTTGAAATATTCCTATGCTCTAAATATTTTTTAGCCTCCTCATAAATAGAATGGGCATCTCTTAGGTGATACCTTCTAATATGGTTTTGTGATTATAACAGTGAGAGAATCCCTTTTATCCTCCTCATATTAATGTAATTTAGAACTTGTGTAGAGAGTATGGTTAGAGAGGAACACGAGAATTTTTAGAGGGGAAGAAAGGTGAACGGTGAGAATTTTGGAAGTATCACCTATTTTTTAGAGGAGAATGCTATATCTATCAAGTACCCTATCAAGCAAGAGAATACTAAAGATACTATGATTTTCAAGTTATATAATTTGGAATCCATTAGTGGTGGAGAGACAAATACTCAAGCTAGAATTGATGTAAAATGACAAGCACCACGATATGAATGGTTGAAGTTAAATTTTTATGGGGCCTCCAATGGTAACCCAAGTAAGGCAAGAGCATGAGCTATTTTTATGAACAAGCTAGGTAGATCAATGGGGGCAACCTATATGTCTTTGGGAATTTATACTAACCATAAAGTTGAAGTTAATACTTTACATCTTGGTTCAGAGCTATCTAGGGATCTAGGTGCTAAAAAACTATCATTGAAGGAGACTCTTTGAATATTATCAATCTTTTGAAACATGAGGGAGAATCTAATTATTAAATTGATTACATTGTGCATGATAATAAAAATATTGTAAAGAATTTTGAAGAAATTAATTTTGTTCATTTCTTTAGAGAATGTAATGAACCAATATACTAGCTAACAAATGTTGGTGTCATTAGATAAGAGGATAGGATATGGGTCCCCCAAGGGTGGTCCATCAAGACTTGGAAAATATTAAGAGAGAGGATTGCATCTAATCGGGATCTAGGATGGATATTGTATGTCTTGCATCCAAGGGATTTTTGGTTACTTGTACTTGGTAATTGTGTAGTTTATGAGATGATTTTGTGATGTAAAAGGGTTTGGGCCATTTCAAAATCTTGTTTTTACCTTAATCAAAAAATATATCTGTAATTTTTTTTATTTTTTATATTAAAATTGTCAACAAGTACACTCTCAAATAGTAGAGTTAGATATATAGTTTATTGGGTAAATATTATTAGAGTTAGAAAGCTACAATGTCAAATAAAAATTGAATATCCATACAAAGGATCAAAAATACCTCAATGAAAATGAAGTAAGAATTAAAATAGGTACAAATTCCCCATGATTTTTTGGAGGTATGAATAAATAATAAAGGAACGAGATCTCTTGCCTATCTCATGTATTGAAAATTCTTGTGGAACTTTAAGAATTAATTTTCCTTGAATTTTGAAAGAGGAATTGAAGGTTACAAATGAAGTTTTTGCATGACCAAGCAATGTCACTCCATGCCCACTCTAGTACCATGTTGGATTTCACACCATTTTTTTGGTATGGAGCAAAATTAATCCATTCACTTATATATTATATAGAAAGCATAAAATTGGATGAAGAAAAATGAAAGAATATAGACACACAAATGATACATTTCCATGAGCACTACACAATCACTGTGTTATCCATAGGTAAATATTACTATACTCTAATGTAATGGATGGAGTGTATGGGGATGTTTATACTAATATTAAAACCCCAAAATAAATAATCAATATATAGGTAAATATCACTATATTCTAATGTACTCTTGTAGCACCCTAAAATTGACGCAGTTAAACCTTAGTAAAAGATAAAAATTTGAATTTTAAACCCCGAAACTGCCCGTTACCCGCTCCCTTATTTTATGTGCTATTTTTAGGATTTGTTTTAACCATTGGACGATATTGTCACCGATCAGATGAAATCATCCCAGATCTGACGAATTCATCTGGAACAAAACGTCCAAATGATTTTGTCCCAAAACTGATTTTCATAATTAGCTTTTGTTTCAACAGCTTCTCTAACTTGGGTAGAAAGCATTTCTGTGCGGTTAGAGTCTCCCCCATTGGAGATCTCCCAAATTGGGATGATCTCCAACCTCCTAACCTCTCCCTAATCCTATATAAACTAGGATTTTCTCAGTTTATCCCCTTGGCTGACTGATTTCTCTGCAAATTTAACTTTTCATGCATTAGAACACCTTTGTACCATCATTTGCATTGTGTATTTAAATTTTTCTTGCAAGAATTTTATTGTTTTTCAGCCGAAGCAAGCTTGGATCATCGTTGGTGATTCTAGATGATTTCGAACGATCCTGTGGCAGATCGGCGATGATCTCGTACGATTGGAGGTGATCTCGACTGCATTCCATATTGGGGGCAATCAGAGCTTGGATTTTGTATTTCTTTATCTTCTCTCTTCATTTTCTTATGCATTAACTTAGTTTATTTTATTCTTGCATTCTGGAGTTCACCTCATTTAGCATAGATGCATGATAAAGTTAAACTAAATTATTAAATTAATGCATTTCCTTTAATTTTTATCTGGATTTATCATTTAGTCAAGTTTACTGTTATTTCTACCATTTCCCCTTTGCTTTTGTAGTTGTATTTTTGGTTTTTGGTATCTATTTCTGTGATTGCAGGTTTCTAACGAATTCATCTGACAAATTCATCAGACCACGTTCTCGTCTGATATCAGATGATCGACTATGATCTGAGATGATTCTATGTAATTGCAGACAATTATGTAAGATTTGAGATGATCTGGACTTCTACAAACCTTAGAATATTCATCAGACATTCAAAACTAGGTACATTTTGTCTTATGTAGCACACTTTATGTGTTTAGCACTTATTCATGTTTTCTGTATCCATATAAATCAGCATTGGCATATAGAATAGCTTAGATTCATCTTGGCCAAACCTAGGGTATGAATGATTAAAGTACAAAATGAACACATCAAACTCATTCTCAACCTAGGCGTGGAAATTGCCACTCAAAATTTTCCTGGTGAACCCACCATCCATCAAAAATTCACCCTTATACCCCCTCCCCGAGAGGCGCAACCTTCAAAGGGCCTCTCAGTCCGAGGTATTGTCCCATCCTTCTTGCATCCCCATTTCGGGTGCAGATCCTATAGCCTGAAGGTAAGGATGCAAAAAATTTGGAGTGATACATTTTGGTGAACCCGACGTGAAAACTAAAACCTTTTGAAAATAATCCAAAAAAATAAAAAAAATAAATGCATTTAGAATCATCAAACAAACAATTAAAGTTGCATATCATATTTAGATGGTAGATTATAATAAAATATGAGTTGTCACCATTAATGTTGAAAATCAATTAGCAGCCATAGAGATTACTTCTGTGCTTAGATTACCTCAAACAAATAGGGTTCAACCTTTGTGGGATGAACTTGATAGGAGATTGGGTATCATTGAATCCAGATCTACCAAACTTAGGCAAATTAAGAGGTTTGTCCTAGATATAATCCTGGATCTTGATCAAGTAACATTATATCATGAACTTCAGAGAGCTTGTCATAGGTGGTTAGCCGATAAAAGAGCACTTGTGTCTTCAGAATTGTACACCTTTGAGAAATACCTTGACAACGCAGTTGTAGTACATAAATTTATATCTCATATAGAAGATCAAGAGGTCGTTCTTACAGATATCAAAATATGGAATAGAGTTCCTAGAGTTGTGTTATATCGATAATATTGCCATGAACTTTATTTATACAGGTCAGAGTCTGAGACAAATAATATCACCATAGCACATTTTGTTAAATTCTTGAAAAACCATTTCCAAGTTGAAGAGGAGCATTTCATGACTCCTTATGAACTTGATCCTATTAATGATATCCATAAACTCTTTATAGAAAACTAAGCCATTATTTTATTATTATTATTATTTCTTGCATTTAGTATGATGTTTGTTGTCTTTATAATAGTATCATAAAACAAAAACAAAACAAAAATATAACAAAAATTACAACATTTTCTTTTAAGTATTATAGTAGGTATATAATTAAAATATATACCTCCCAAACTTATCGTGGATATATATATATATATATATATATATATATATATATATATATATATATATAACTAAAATCTAAGTTTAAGCATAATGACTAGACTTAGGAATGGAAAACAGACTGAAGTAGAAGAATATTGGTTAGCAAAACCAGTAAATAAACTAGATTTCCTTCTTGAAGACCCAATTCAGGAAGAAGGAACCCTAGACCAACAAGAAGAAGAGTTTGATGAAGGAAATGAACAAAGAGAAACTATTAGAGGAAGGATCCTCATCCCCTAAAATATCTCTGGAAGGAGCTGTTACTTTCGAGAACATGGAACATTTTTGGAAGTTCCTCAATACTAATATTGATGCTCTTAATAGAGCAGTCCATATGGACAAGGATCAAATTAGTGATACTCAAGCAACCCTAGAAGAAATATATCACACATGCACTAATCCCTTGTCCTTCGTTGATCAAGAAAGTGATCAAGCTAGACCATCCAATTTGGATATGGCCGCTATAATCCAGAACATGCAACAAAAATAGGTTACCCAACCATCTAGAGTGCCTGTTACCAAACCTAGAGTTACTCCCACACAAAAAAAACTTTCATTCACTGCTCTATTTCATCAAGCTATTGATCAACATATCTCAAATCAACAAAAGCCCAAAAAAAAACCACTATTTGTGACAATACAGTCCTATGAATAATATCAACACATGGATACACCATCAATCAAGGGTGCTTATTATAAGTATTCGGTTAAGAATTAAACAACCAACCTCCAATTGTAGCACCTTTTTCCTATTCTATACAATAATATGAGACATGGTTTATTCCAAAGCTGAGATCATCATCCAAGTCATAAATTCCATAGAAGTTATCTATTAGACTATTATTTGACTAAAGTTTTCACAATTTATGATAAACAAAGGGGGTATTCATGCACCCTTTACCAAAAAATATATATATATCTATTTGTGACAATACAGTCCTATTTCACATAGACTTTATTTGATATTGATATTTCATTATTTAATAGAATCATCTAAAATTTCCATGGTCCTAATCCACTATAAACCTTACTCAAGGAATCTAGATATAATTCAATTTTTAATATATATAGATCTAGATTGGTGGGAGATTCCAAATTCAAATTAAAAAATGGATTAGTCACACTCAATTTATTATCAATATATTTAACTCTATGATTCACTATACTACCACCCACATGGCAGTTATGGTAGCTTCTACAAAGATCTAGCCTAAAGAAAAGAAATGAATGATAAATTTATTGACAACACTTAACCAAAAAAATACTATCTAAATCCATAGGCATTATTGCTATAATAAAATAAAGAATAAGACCTAGATTTCAGAAGGTATTATTCTATAACTAAACATAAAATTTAATTACATCACAAGCTTTTATACAAAACTTATCAACAACCCAATTTATTTGTAGTAAGAAAAACTTAAGTAAAATCAATAGCCTTAGGAATGCTACCTCAAAATAAAGTTCCATGACCTGTATTGGAGACATCATACAAGGCCTTGGACTACCATTCATAGTTGGGAACTCTAATACTATAAATAACACTCATTGTATTCCATAGTTGTTGAATTTCTCCCATACCATGAGATATTCCATAAGATTCACACTAGGCAGTGAGGTGGTGTAAAATGGATACTAGCTCTTATCCTTGCTTGGATCACATGGAAACAAAGAGGTTGAGTAGACTATTCAAAACATATTCAAAACCAACCCAATAAAAAAGATCATAATCACCAAAATCACCATAAAATGAAGAAATATAAATAGAAATAACAAATCCTACAAGGTTATTTTTTGTTGATGCAATGATCATTTTGGTAATATTTACAAAAATTAATCCAATGTCTTACTAACAATATGTGTATCATTGTTTTACTTATGAATATAAATGGATAATAAGATCAAAGGATCAATATTTATTCAATGGTGATGAAAGGGCCAAATTTATCCAATGGTTATCTCACAGTATACCTGAGATAAATGTTCAAATTACATTGAAGAACCCCTTTAAAAGTAATTAATATGAGATAAATACCACTCACAATAATCTTTCCATGTTTTTAAGGCCCTTTAAGTATCATTTTATCTTTCAAATAAAACAAACATCCTCTTTTGAATTACCATGTGATTGGTTTCTAATAATAAACAATATATATATATATATAATTAACATAATAGTGTATAACTATGTATGTCTATAACTACTATATGTAATACTAATATTGAAAAAACAACATTTCTTAAAAAATAAAAAAATAAAATCTTAATTAAAATTTTTCAACTAGGTCACCTTATAGAGATACAATTTTTTTAATATATAATCTTAGTTCATAAGATCATATTTATCCATTAAAAATATATATTTTTTTTAAATTATGTTTCATTCAAAAAAATATATATTTATATGCAACAAACACCTCAAATTTATCAAACTGCAACTTTTTACTTGAATCATCATAATAGTACTCTTATTTCATCTATGGTCTAATTGACCAAAACATAATTTTCTATTATTTGACTTCTTATCATTCATATTTTCTAATTTAGAAAATATAATAAACTTTTAAAGATTGCACAAGTCTTGAATATAAATATTATTAATTTTGATGTTATAAAGGAAAACTAACACCTTAAATAACTAAAAACAATATTATTTAAAATATACAATATAAAATCTCCCACAAGCTAGGTGGATTGGTAAGATGTTGGGTACTTACCAAGAGGAGACCTAGGTTCAAGGTAAAGGTAGTAGTCTAGCCTAAGTCTGTTGGATGTGTGCCAGCTTGATGATGGTAGTACTAGTAACAACCCCAAGCCAGGTCTCCCTCACTCTAGATCATGTTTACCAAGGTGAGATAAGGATTATAATGATATCACCATAATTTGACGCTGCTATCCAAAGAAATAAGACTTGACCATGTAATCAATTATTCAAAACAGAAAGATAATTATCTATTCTTTTATCTATCAAAAAAAAAATATATATATATATATATACCAATATAATTACGAAAACATGGTAGCCATTCTCTTGGTCAGAGCATCATTAATATGTTATGAAGCGTTGTGTCCATACATAAGAACACCTACTTGATATATTAATTTGATACTCACCTCTCTAAATTCATTCCACAACCTTTATAAAAATCATTCATATCAATTCAAAAATATATTTGAGAGCCTCTTCCACTTACCACAGAAAAATATATATTTTCACTGATACAAGAACTCTTAAACAATAAGAACCCATCAAAACCATCCAGCTCTCCTCTAACCCACGTTGCCTACATAAAGTAATCCCCACCGGACTATATATATATTTCTGTTCAACCAAACACACTAGAATTTGATTTTGGTTTTTCTAAAGTTGCTGAAAATGGAGAAGAGAGACACAGAAACTGCATTGTCTAAGATGGAGAAGAGGGACACAGAAACTTCATTGTCTAAATTGCCACAACATATGATCGAAGGAATATTAGCTTTGCTTCCGATGGAAGCAATAATCCGCTTCTTTGAAATTTCAAGAGAGTGGAGAGCTCTCTTGGCTTCTTCCCAATTCATATATATGTGGAACCACATTCCAAACAGGATTCCATGGTTATTATTGTGCTTTTCTAGGAAAGAGGAAGAGTGTTATGCAGCTTATTGCTTGTCGGACTGCAGATGGAGGATCAAAACCTTACAAGAATTTCCATTCGGTGAATCTGCTTCCTTTTGCACAGGATCTTCATCTGGACAACTTCTAGTGCAAACCAGACGTGCGACCCCAACAGATTTCCAAGAAAGATTTTTTCTTTACAACCCCCTTAACAAGACATTTTCTGAAGTTGCTGAAAACCCTGACCCTGCCTACGAGGCATGCATTGTGAGCGGGGACTACGGAGATACATGCAAAGTGGTGATAAAGTCACTCGAGGAAGAAGCGATACAAATCTACGAGACTTCATCCAATTCAGTGACCAATGTGCTCAACCTGCCCATGAATATGGTATTAGATTCAGACATTATTCTTCGGAATGGATTGTTTTTTTGTTTAACAAGTCCCCCAACCAATAGTATTATGGTTTTCAGTTATCAAAACACAGAGGAATACACCCCAGATGTAGTTATCGTGCAGTTGCCTCAGATGCATCAGGGTCCATCTACACACCTCACAAAGTTCTTTCAATGTGGGTCTTCCATGATATTTGCTCGCTTAGGTTTCAGCAGGCGTGGGGTTGGGGATGCAGTTTTCTGGGTGCTTAACTTTGAATCTAAAGATAATTACAATTGGAAGGAAATCACAAAATTTCCTCCACATATTTCAGAAATGTTTGAGGAGTATTTGGTGAATGATGTGCTCGGAGTAGGTGAATTTATTTGTATTGTAATGCAGGCTCGGGAAGAGGTGATAGTGGCAACGTACAATATAAGACAGGGTTTTTGGCTACTTCTTCCTCCACTTCCTTATTTGGATTTTGGCTGCCGCCGAGAATACTATTACCATACTGTGGCCTTCCAACCGAGGCCTGATATTCAATTGGAGTAGAGGAATTTGATGTTCAAAAAGAGAATTATTTAATTGAATTTGACCTTTGTTATAAATTTGAATTGTTTTTTATTTAATATTATTTAAAATGATGTTTTAGCTCCGAGAAGACACATCTTTTTGAAATATTCCTATGCTCTAAATATTTTTTAGCTCCTCATGAATAGAATGGGCATCTCTTAATGATTACAACAGTGAGAGAATCCCTTTTATCGTCCTCATCTTAATGTAATTTGGAACTTGATTTTGTTCCATTTCATCGAGAATTTTTAGAGGGGAAGAAAGGTGAACGGTGAGAAGTTTTGGAAGTATCACCTATTTTTTAGAGGAGAATGCTAAATCTATACCCTATCAAGCAAGAGAATACTAAAGATACTATGATTTTCAAGTTATAGAATTTAGAACCCATTATCCATAGGTAAATATAACTATCCTCTAATAGGTAAATATAACTATACTCTAATGTAATGGATGGAGTGTATGGGGATGTTTATACTAATATTAAAACCCCAAAATAAATAACTATACTCTAATGTAATGGATGGAGTGTATGGGGATGTTTATACTAATATTATCCATAGGTAAATATAACTATACTATATTATCCATAGGTAAATATAACTATACTCTAATGTAATGGATGGAGTGTATGGGGATGTTTATACTAATATTAAAACCCCAAAATAAATAATCACTATATAGGTAAATATCACTATACTCTAATGTAATGGATTGAGTGTATGTGGATGTTTATAGTAATATTAAAACCCCAAAATATAAGTGTACCTAAGCTAAAATAAGAATTAGGCTTATATATAATTGTACTTTGTATAGAATGATGTGCAAATATCTATATATATATATATATATATATATATATATATATATATATATATATATATATATATATATATATATATAATTAATTAATTAATTAATGCATCATATGATGAAGGAATGAATGATGAGATATTTAGGAGTATTTAGAAGTATTATAATTCTTAATAACCTAAAATCTCAAAAAATTAAAAGTCAACCACCAACAAAAAATACATGAATATTTTGAGTCTTGTATAAAGCTCAAAATAGCCAATGAAGAAACAATGAGAGAAAAAAATGATAAGTTTACTTCATTTCTTTAAGGGAATAAATTTAATATTTTAGTTTAAAAACATCATTAGTAGCATCAACTATAATTACTACCTATCAAATGGATTATCCTTCTATATAAATTGCTACAAATATATCTCCAACTCGATATGGCATAATATGGATTAAGAGACAAGATAATATGGCTACACATTAACCAAAGGCTTAGAATTTCAATCATAAGATTCACTGATCCTCTAGTTTAATATAGAGAAATAAACTAGAGAGTATCACTTGGTTTGGAGGTTGCACCTCCACAAATAATGATACAACCTACAACACAATTTTTTAATACCTTAGTCCTACATTGGATAATCAAAGCAATACCGTGAAATTGAAAAATTCCTCCACAAAGGAAATTATTGCTTGAAAAAGAAAGGATATTCTATTTGACATGAAATCAATTGATCCAAATAAGTAAATAATAGAATAGGTATGTAGATAAACAAAAAATCACGTTAGATAATTTATTCATAACATGTAGTTACACAAGATTTTATTATTCTAACATATTTTAGTGTTTATTTTTCTCACATTATTGCATCACCTAAAGATGTTGATTTTCCTTTCTCTTCTCAACCATCTCCAACCATTGGTCTAATTTACCCCCTTCCAAGCTATCACATTCATTACCATCATTATCATAACCAACCTCTACCATATCTTCCATCTAGTCCATCACTATTACTCCATTTATATTATGTTTACATTACCCTTTATTCATCATAGTTATCAATATTCTCCATTCATTCAAGATAATTGTTTAATAATTTTTAATGAAAGGTAATTTCCCATACTAATACAAATGGATCTCAGTCATTTAGTAAATGGCCATTACTAATAAAACCATTTATTTCATATTTTCATGATGCATTATTAGGTCAATTTTCTTACAACCACCCTAGTTATGTATTTACCTATTTCAAATATATAGAGGACCGAGTAAGGAAGGAAGTAGAAAAGGATTTCCTGCCTTCATTGTCTTGTAAAGGGAAAAGTGAGCTAGCAACCCAATTGAGTCCTAAATAAAATGAAATTCATATTACATCATATATTTCTGGTCCTAAAAAGTTCATCAATTGAATACATACTAATGATGATATAGACTCTATAATAACAATTTATTAGAGTAGAGCTAGACTAGAAGAACAAAATATAATTTATTGAATAAATAAACAAGACAATTGTAATAAATTATAAAAAGTTCCATAGGAAGTAGAAGAAACAAATATCTAAAATTAGATTAAATGGTGACAACTGTAAATCAATTAAAATCCCCTATTTAGGCTAAAAAAGTAGGAAGTTGTTGCTCAATTTACTTTAATCCCCTCTAAGTAAAATAGTGAAATAGATAATATAATTTATGATTTTGAGAGTTAGGTTTTCGAATTCAAGGAAAAAATTTATGCTTAGTTCATAAAAAAAAATGCTTGAAGAGATCGAGCAACAAGAATTCTAGAAACAAGCATACATGTAGAAATAAATTAATGATATTATACAATAAGTTGAATAATTCAGAAAAGAAGGTATACCATAAGATAGTAAGATTAATGAGCTTAAAGTATAATTCATGTAATCTTAGGGTAATATTGTCTTCACCTTCAAGGTATTGAATTCCATCTTAGCTCAAATTGAGGATTCAAAATAAGTTATTACTAAAGTCACTACTAGGATCAAGGATAAAACTTTCACCTAGGTGAAATGTACCAAGGTAGTTAGTCTTTGATGGAAGCAATATATGAAAATGAGGGTAATGCTTTTATTGTTGTTGGTATCACTAACAATGATGAAGTCATAAAAATAATTTAGGTAATCAAGATAGTGAAACTAACATTAGATAAATACACTAAATTATTAGAGCATCTAATGAAAAAACAAAGGACATGAATGATAAAATACAAAATTTGATTAGTTCTAGTATCCCTTCTCCATGAAGATCAAATAAAAAATATGTTATAGTAGTAGAATTATGATATGCTTATTCAAAATCATAAATAAATTCTATTGAATATTTATGGATTGGAAATCCATCCTATTAAAGATCAATTTGAAATTATTATATCCCACCTGAAGGCCTTCCAAAAAAAACTAAAGTAGTTGTAATATCAACCACAAGAATTCCACAAAAGGCCTAAATAAACCAAATATTCTATATGGTTCAATGGTTTATAACTAAATCTCTTTTTCACACAAATATGTTTTTATGATGGTTTTGATGCCAAAAAATTCATATTAAGCAATACTTTGATGTACATAGGTAATTATTTGGCTCAAAGGCTATTGTTTTGTTCTTTCATATAGCATAAATAGTGACTCCATAAGTCCAATGGACAAGGTTGGATATTCTAATTACTTTGCCATAGTAGGTATGAAAACCCAAAGATTCAACATAACTTTAGTGGTATTTTAATCACTACTTAAATGTGTCATTTACTACTATACATTATAAAATATAAATGCATTTTTTTAATTTGAAAAGGCTTCATGCATTGAGAAATTTTACTAATTATGAATATTTTATATGTTGTAATATGTGGTGTTTAATCTTCTCTTGAGGCCATGACTAATATTTGTAATTGTATTATTTATATTCTTTCTTTAGGCCCACATAAACCTTGAAAAATGCACTTATGTAATATTTTGTAAGATTTTATGCCTAAAGGTCTATCGCAAAGCCTTGACCTAAAGGTAAATTGTATTTGGATATAAATACTCTATCATACCAAACATTTTTTTCATTAGTTGAAGTGTAATTTTATTTTTATTTAGAGAAATTATTTTGGTTTCTATGGACACCCCCATACATGTATTTTTCATTCTTTATTTTGTGTGTTCATTGTGAATTAATACTAGGTAAAATTTTGATTCTATTAATTTTTAGAAATGATTGTGAAATATAACATGGTACAAAAGAGGGTGTGAATATTAATTACATGATTGATTTTGTTGGTAATTTGGGTTCTATAACTTTTTCTGAGGAAAATTATGATTAGATCAGCTAAAAAGAATTTTTTGAAAGTTGATGGTAGGGTTGGAAGAAGTGTTTATTGATAAAATCCTAGGTGGACATGGATCATGAGGATGTCTCTAGGATTAGTATATTTTATCCAAGAGAAACATTCACAGATAGGTTATTTTGGTCCTCTTATAGAAACTTAATATTTTTTAATTACTGTCTAACCAAATGGATGCCCTAATTTTAAAATTGAGTTTTTTGAGGTTTTTTGAAAACATCATTTGTTTTCTATGGATTTTTAAAAAAAATCCATTTCCTTTTCTCTTTCGTATTTGTGTGTCCAATAATATTACAAATAAGAGAATAGACTACTTGAACATTATGAAATAAGAAAAGGCTGAAATTTTTTAAGAGGAACCTTAACGTCATAGAAGTCGTGGGTAGGATTTTATGCTTAGCAAAGGCATTTAAGCCAATTAATAAAGTTGCAAATATGTTCCAACAAATTTTGTGTTGTATATATGTGAAAGGATTTTATGATTGGTTGCATTCAGCAAAAATGTTGTGGATGGAAACCATGATAGATATAGAAAAATTATCAATATTTCTAGATTCTTTGTAAAATTTTAAGGGGTTTCCTAGTTCAATATTTTGCTAATTTTAGCTCCAAGTACCTCAATATCATCTACATAAAGTTTTATTTTTTCCTCCATAGTTAAAAATTTTAAAATTCAAATTGAGAACATGCTAGAAAATTGGCCTGATGGAAAAAACAAGGCACACAGGCATGCACTTATGTCAATGTGACATAGATTGCATCAGCAAGGAGCAAGAATGGGTGCACTAACGATGTTGTTGAGATTAAATTTAATTATTTTCCTTCATATACCAAGAAAAGTTCTTGGGAATATGGCTAGCCATTTCAAAATTTAAACTTGATGCATGGGAGGTCCTTGGTTCAAATCCTACTAGTTCTATATTATCTTTTTTATGATAACATTAGAATATTTTCTAATGAATTGGCATCCTAATATGATTTAGAACCCTATGATTACATGTTAGAGGATGATTTCACCTCTTTACAGGTTGGTGATGACATCTCATTATGTATAGTTAACATGTGGAAGTTTGTATGATTGATGTGGTAGTCTGTACAAGTGACATGATAGTCTATGCATGAATCCTAAGGTAATGTGTGGTAGTATATATATTTGAAATTGTAATCAACATAGGTGATGTGGCATGAAATATGGAAGTTGATGTATAAATCTTGAGGTAACACATGGTAGGTGATGTAGGCACTAAAATAGTAAGTATTGATTGGGTTGATCTGTTAGACCATTTTCCATTGGATGATTATAAATGTAATATTGACTAATATTATTTTTTCATATCATAAAACTTGACAAATAGCTCATACAACAAAAAAAACTTGGAAATGCATAGATTTTTTAGTGAATCATGACATGACAAATGGTATAGTGTGGTTCGCAAATCAAACAACAAATTAGATTATGACATGTGGAATCATGTGATTCATTGCTATGCTAAATAATTAGTATATATTCGACACCCCCTCAACCACTCACACAATAACACGTGGTGGGATCTCATTAATTGTAGGTACAAAAAAATTTAAATTTTGTTTAAAGGTTTTGGAGGTATTTTTTATTTTAGGGCCAAAATTTTAGGGGCCATAATTTTTTAATATGGAAATGTTTTGAGGCCCTTCTTTTAAATTGAATAATTTTTTAGATCTTTGCATTGGTGGTGTTTTTTCTGTTCATAAGTACACATAGGGTTTTAAATTTTTGTAGAATAGTGATGGATAAGCATGTGCCCTTGTTCAATAGTCCAAACTATGGAACCTAGAAATCAAGTTTGAAGATTTACCCCAAAGCAATAGCTTACTCAAGTATGTGAATGATAATCCTCATTATAGTGATATTAAGAAGTTAAAGTTGTTCTTTAGGGACAATAAGGATGAGTCTCATGGTATCATAGATCTTCATGTTAATAATGTATATGACACCCGTTTTAGAAGTACCACAAAACCTAAAGTGTTATCGATTAAATTTTAGGGGTTGTGTGATCGAATTGATTCCATACAAAGTAGTAGATTGGAAGTTGAGCTTACAACTTTGTACATAGAATAATTTAATATTGTTGATGAGCACATCAATAATTTCAATAAAATACAAGAATATATTTAGATTCAGGCTAGGATACATAGGCATAAGGGAAATTATATTTTTAATCACAATCATCCAAAAGAAATATTTAGTCAAAACTCAAAATGAGAAGAAACCAAAATAGAAAGAGAAGCAACTCAAAAATCCCTTAAAGAAGCCTACATGTGAGTTTTTTAAAAGGGAGGGTTGCATGACTTAATTTTGTTAGATTTGCATCAAGAAACTTGAGGAAAGAACAAGAAAGTATAGTGTTGATGTTGCTCTCTTCTATGCACAAGGTGAGGATAGTTTTGATGGAGAAACCTCACAAGTACATGTAGTATTTCACTTAACATATTGGACATCCACTTCTTTAGATGAGTGGATTATAGATTTAGGGGTAAACGGTCACATGATAAAGCATAAATATCTCCTACAAGGCTATAATAAAGCACATTCAAGGGAACATATTTTTATTGGAGATGATTCTTCATTGTAGGTTGTAGGATGTGGAACATCAATACTATATCATCATATTTTTATGAGGTATTTTATGTTCCTAATGTTGGACCTAAAATTTTATCTATTTATCACATTACTCATACAAATAAGAAGATAGAATTTTGGATTGATTGATGGATAAGTAAATATATACTTTCAAAACTATTGTTTTAGCTATTGTGATGAGTCTAACCAAATGTGTTATAACCTTGTGATTCTAATATAATTTAATAAATAAATTAATAAAAATGATTGAATCACTTGTCACTTATAAGGGGATCCCTTCTTTTAATTTAATTAATAAAAATATTATTCTTTCTTTTTGATGATTTCTAAATATTGTTCAAAGACACATTTACATCTACCCTAACCATCACCCTACGTCCATTCAATATGATGGTTCACATAAAAATTAGCATATTAATTTTTATAACTACCCTAACCCTAATTCTAATGTTATAATTAATTAATAATTAATTATTATAACTATCCTAACTCTAATATAATAATTAATTATATTATTAATAATAATAAATAAATGTTAGGATGTGGGATCCTAATAAAATGTATAAGTTGGGAGAAATTCTGGCCTCCTCTGTGCCCTCTTCTAGGAAGAAAATATTCTTTGCTATGGTTGTTCATGTAAATAATTATATTTGGAAGTGGCATCATAGGCTTGGACATCTCAACTATGGATCTTTAAGATATATGAGTCAATATCAACTAGCTATTGGACTTCCACACATATCCCTTCAAAATGGTACATGGGAGGGGTGTATTCTAGGGAATCATCATAGGGATATCTTTCCAAAATGGATTTATATATAATCCTATCATCCCTTGAAGATCATACATAGTGATGTTTGTGGACCTATAGGTAAACCATCTCTTTCATGAAGTAAGTACTTCCTTCTTTTTACTAATAATTTTTCTAAATATGTGGGTTGTACATTATTCACACTAAGGATGAGATCTTTGAGAGATTCAAGAACTTGAGAATGATGTTGGAAATTTGAGTTACTTTGACGTATTTTATGTTGTCATTGATGTCACATGGATCATTGATATCACATGGATCATATTTGGTTTTGGTGGTAAAATCACTTCATAGATAAGCATTTAAGATATTTTGGAGAGCATGGATATATACAGGGTTTTTGTGAAAACCAAGGTGGAATTTTTTTCATCAAAAAAGGACCTCCGGTGATGAAGATATTAAAGTTTAAATTTTAAGTTTAAATTAATGGAGGTCTGACCTATGTGCAATTAATGGAGGTTGGCATATATATATATATATATATATATATATATATATATATATATATATATATATATATATAGTGTAAAGGTTTCAATTTATTTCGAAAATGGGACATATTATATATCGTCGAAAAGCTTATTTCGAGGGCTATTTGACTAACTTATTTAGAAGGAGAAATAAGGTGTGTGTAAAGATAAATTTCTGATTTTGCAAAGGGGTTCCAAAAGTGAAGTTTTTCTTGTTCTTTTTCAAGAGGATTAATTCTTTCATGAGGTGACAAGGTATGCAATATTGTGATTTATTTTATTTTATGGTATAAGTGGTTATGGGAGTGAAAAAGTTATGCAATGTTTTGATTTATTTTATTTTATGGTACAAGTTGTTTTAGGAGAGATAAGGAAGTTGTGCAATTTAAGGCATTGGTGATGATTATTGAAAAGTGGAGTAATGTTGATTATTTTGTGATCTACTAACCCTTGTGAAGATTGGCAAAAGAATTTTGTGATTATGGAAGATTTACAAAGAAGTTTTTTCATCTTCATAAAAGGTATGGGCACATTATCCTATTGATTTTTATGGTGGTTGATTTTTGAAATATCATTGGAGGGAAAATGATTGCTTGTGGTTTCCTTTTTTAAAGTGGTTGGTTGAATGCTTCAAGGTTTTCTGAATTGAGAGTTGTGTCTAAACCTTGTTTGATAAGCATAGTTATTGAAGCCCATTGGTTGTAAAAGAACTTAAGTTAGAAAATAACATGAGTATCATTGTTATGTGATATTTGTGGTTGAGCATTGTTGGAAACATTTGAGTTGGTTGATACATACTTGGACTAGGGTTGTGTGATAAATAGTTGTTCCTTGTGATGATTTTTTGAGTTGAGTTGATTGAGCCTAGTCAAGTGATGTGTGAAGTTATTATTCAAGCTCTATGAAACAAATTATTCCATCATTCTATGTTGAGTTGAGATTAAGGTTAGACCATATTGAGTCTCTAACAATTCTCTTTATGGTTTTGTAATACTTGAATTGAGTTGAGGTTGATTTGATTTGAGAGTGAGATTAGAACATATTGAGTCTCTAACAATTCTCTTTATACTTCTATGAGTTGATTTGAGTTGATTTGAGATTGATTTGGGTTGAGAGTGAGTTTAGAATCTATTGAGTCTCTAACAATTCTCTTTATGCTTCTATGAGTTGAGTTGAGATTGATTTGGGTTGAGAGTGAGACTAGAACATATTGAGTCTCTAACAATTCTCTTTATGCTTATATGAAGTTAATTTGATTTGAGATTGCCATTCATTGTTGAGTTAATTTTGAGTAATACTTGAGCATTATTTATTGAGTCTTTGAGAAGACCTTTGAGACATATTTGAGGATAGTGTTGGGAAAAATTTGAGGATAATGTTTGGACAAGTTCTTAGTGAGCTTGTTAGAGAATATATGGGCAAGTTCTTGGTGAGCTTGCTAGAGAAGATTTGGACAAGTTCTTGGTGAGCTTGCTAGAGCATATTTGGGAAAGTTCTTGGTGAGCTTGCTAGCGTAGATTTTGGTAAATTATTGGTGAGCTTGCTAGCACAGATTTGACACGTTCTATGTGAGCTTGTTAAGTAGGTTCTATGTGAGCCTATTGAGTAGGTTTTTAGTGAACCTATTGATAGAGCTTTGTAGGTGATAGAGTATAGAGGAAAGAGTCTCAGTGGATAGAGATCCAGCAACTAGTACAGTTGAAGACAGATCTGAGTGAGGACTCTTCAAGTGGAGAGAGGTCCACCAATTAGTGCAATAGAAATACAAAGTCTTCTAGAATATCACATATCCCGAGCAGAAGAGGAAAGAGTTCTCCTATGGAAGATATCCACGAACATGAGATTAGGGGATCAACATCTCCTTTGGATAAAGATCCATAAACATTGTAATTGGGAGTGATTTCAAAAGATATTGATTGAGAAAATTTTAGTAAAATATTTTCTTTGTGGAGTAGCCCACATTGGGTGAACCATGTAAATTGTGGTGTCTCTATTGTGTATGGTTTCTATGCATTTATTTGATTACTGCTATTGATACTACTATCATTACACAACATAATATTGATATTGGTTTGGAAATAAAGTAAAAAATTGTCTTATACGGTTCACCCCCCTATCATTATAATATTGTGATCTTCAAATGAGATAGATAGAAAATCAAATATCTAAGGATAAATGGGTAAGGAAATAAATCACAACATTTCCTCCACATATTTTAGAAATGTTTAAGAAGTATGTGTTGTATGATGTGGTCGAAGTCGGTGAGTATATTTGTGTTGTAATGCAAGTTCGATAAGAGGTGATAGTGGTGACGTATAATATAATATAGGATTCTTGGCTACTTCTACCTCCAGTTCCTTATTTGAATTCTAGGTGTCGTCAAAAATACTATTACCATATTGTGGCCTTCCAACCAAGGCCTGATATTCAGTTGAAGTAGGAGGACTTTGAACTTAAAAAAAAAATATTTAGTTGAATGAGACCATACTGTGGCTAGTATAATTGTTTTTATAAATTTATTTAGCTGAGGTCTTTGCAATTTTTTTATTTAAATTAAATAAAATTGCAAAGACCTCAAATTTTAATTTCATCCTAATAATTTTCCCCTAATTAGAGCTCAACTAATTTTAATTTCATTTTAAATAATTTTAAAATTTACAAATATGATATATAACTAGAGCATGTGAGATATTTCCCCTAGTTAGGATGAAATTAAAATTTGATGAAATTAGTTAGGATGAAATTAAAATTAAAATTTTATCCTAACTAGAGCATGTGAGATCTTTGCTCTAGTTATGCATCATATTTGCAAATTTTAATTTCATCCTAACTAATTTTCCTCTAAATCCTATTTAAGCAGCCCCTTGGGCAAGCATTCAACATGATTTTGAAGAGTAATTACACTCTACAAAAATTTCTCTAGCATTCTTCTTCAAGATTTCCTTCTTTAGCATTTTCCATTTCTAAATATTTCCAAGCATTTTTCAAGGATTTTCAAGCATTTGCAAGTATTTTGAAGGTAAGCTAAGTAAGGCAAGCAGGTTACTTAGAGGCAAGGAAGATAGCTCTCCTAGCATATTTCTTCTCTCCATTCATATTTGCTTCACTTTACATTTTGTCCTCTAGGTTGTAGCCTTGCTAGCTTGAGTTTTTCTCTTGGCATTTCTACATTCTATGCTTCTAATTCCTTTTATAGGGTTCTAATATCCATTTTTAGTTACCTAACATTGTGTTTGTAACTCCTTCCTCAATCATATGATCTCCATTCAGATTCTAACATCTTTTTTGCAGGTCTATTGTGGTTTATATTAATTTGCCATCCATATTTTAATCACAATCTTCTCTTTTATAGGGTTTTATTGTATTTCATTGCTATATTTCATACCATAACACTTGCTACCCTTTCATTTGAAGTCATCTTTTTTATATTGGTAGAATTCTAAATTTTTCATTTTCTTCCATGTTTATCTAATCTAATGCTTCTTCCATTTGCATGCATAAGTTTAAAATAACGTTTCTTCTAGCAATCTCTCTTCATACATTGCATGTGGCTTTACATTTCACTCATATATCATTCTTCCCTCATATAACAAGGTAAGGGGTTGAAGATATAATTTTATCATTGCATTCTTATCTCATCCTTTGGAAACCTTCAAACGTTTCCAATTATAATCTCCCTCTATTTCTTTCTTATTGTTGTAGATTTCCAAGTTTTGGGTAACACTTTCATATTTTAGCATTTTCATTGGTTTTTCATTACTTAATGCTAATTTGATTTTACTAGAAGTTGGATTAGCTATCTTATATCATTCCTAACATAATTAAATATATTTTCATTCATTTGCATCCCCATTTAATAAAAATCTCATTCATCTTTAGCATTTTACTCCTTTTACACATATCTTGAATTTAGCCATTAAATTGCATGATTTTGTAGCTTAGATCCATGATTTTGTAAGTTATAGACCTAGAAAATCCCTCCAACAACATCATACTCACTTCTCATTGAAAAATTCCATCAATCCACCCAAAATAATCTTAAAAACTACCTTAACACCATATTTAGACCAAATTTGCCATCTATATTCTAATCATAATCTTCTCCTTTTCATGGTTTGATTGTATTTCCTTCCTATATTTCATACAGTAGCACTTGATGCCCTTTTATTTTTAGTCATGTCATTTATAATGGTAGCATACTAACTTTTTCATTTCATTCCATGTTCATATAACCTAATGCTTCTTCAATTTGTAGGCATAAGTTTAACATAGAGTTTCTTTTAACAATATCTCTTCCTAAATTACATGTAGCTTTACATTTCACTCATATATCATTATTCCCTCATATTTCAAGGGAATGAGTCGAAGATAGAAGGTTGTCATTGTATTTATATCTCATCCTTTTCTAGCCTTCAAGCATCTCCCATTACAATCTTCTTCCTTTTCTTGCTTACTATTGTAGATTTCCAAGTTTTGGGCAACACTTTCATATTTTAGCATTTTCATTGGTTTTTCATTACTTAATGCTAATATACATTTACTAGAATTTGGATTAACTATATTATATAATTTCTAACATAAATACACACATTTTCACTCCTTTGTATTCCCATTCAATAAAAATCCTAGTCATATTTTGCATTTTACTCTTTTTACACATATCTTAAATTTAGTCATCAAATTGCATGATTTTTTAGCTTATATCCATTATATTTTAAGTTACAGACCTATAAAATCCCTCCAGCAATATCATACTCACTTCTCATTGAAAAATTCCATCAAAATCCACCCAAAATAACTTTTAAAACTACCTTAACCTCGTATTTAGACCAAATTTGACATCCATATTTTGAGATAGATTTTGAGAAGGTTTGAGGCAGACTTATGAGCACGTTAGAGGTATATTCTGAGTAGGTTTTGAGATATATTTTGAGTAGATTTGAGGTAAACTTGTGAGCAGGTTAGAGATATATTTTGAACAGGTTTTTGAGGTAGACTTGTGAGCATATTTGTGAGCAGTGTTGATCATAGGTGAGAAAAGCAAAGGGAATAGTGTTCTCCTATGGAGAGAGATCCAAAAACAAGAATAGTGGGGTTAGAGGTCTCCTATGGAGTGAGATCCATGAACCACCTAGGGAGATAGAGTTCTTATGTGGAGAGAGATCCACAAACCAGTTGAGGAGATAGAGTTCTCCTAGATCAAGTTCCATGAACCAGAGAAAAGAGGAAAGAGTTCTCCTGTGGAGAGAGATCCATAAGTCTATGTATAGGGGATTGGTGTCTCCTTTGGATAAGAGGTCCATAAATAGTGTAATAGGGAATTGATTCTCAAAATATTTATTGAGAAAATTTATAAGGAATATTTTCTTCATGGATTAGCCCACTTTGGGTAAACCACGTTAAATCATGTGTCTCATGTGTGTGATGATATGTGCAATGATTACTGCTTTGATATTGTTGATGTTATCATTTGGATTGAAAAGTAAATATTTTTATCTTATACTTGTCACCCTCCTCTCAGTATAAGCTTATTTTCTTCACTTTAAAACAATAAGGTACTCATTAGCTCCAAGACTACAAATAAGCTTACCAACATGAATACCATGAAAAGATTAATTCTTAGGAGAATTAAAAATGGGTTGGTTGAGCCACCATAGTCATCACTACTTTAGCATAACTCACTAAGAAAAGAGCACCATGATGATAGGGTTGTCAAAACCTTCTTATAAAATTCCATATGCATTATCTATAATGATCTCAATCAAAGAAAAGTTTGTGCAACTAAGTGGTTCACACCAAGAACCATCCACTACCTATGTTACACATCATGCTTAATTGACTAGTCTACCACACATTTGCATGGATTTCAAGGTGAATAAACTTTACAATATGTTCTTCAAATCACAACATGGAAGGAAAAAATGGTAGTTATTTGAATACACTATCCTTTGAAAAGAACACCTTTACTTACCTCCATATAATTGTCCTAATATCAGTAAGATGTAGAAAAAAGTGTATCCCTTCTACATGAACAATGACATTGAATATTGTGATGGTTTAAAAATATTGCTAGTGATACACACAAGAAAAGCAAGGGTACACATAAATTACAAGATGCATAGAAATTCAAATTTTAATTTTAAAAAAATGAACTCATTTTTTTCTTTAACTAAATCCTCAGTTTTTTTGAGGAATTAAGAAGAAAGCTACTATGTCAAATAAAATTTAAATATCCATACAAAGGATCAAAAATACCTCAATGACAACAAAGTAAGAATTATAATATGTACAAATAAATAATAATAAAGGAACAAGATCTCTTGCCTATCTCATGTGTTGAAAATTCTCATGGAACTTTGAGAATTAACTTTCCCTAAATTTTGAGAGAGGAATTGAAGTTTATGAATGAACTTTTTGTATGGCCAAGCAATGACACTCCATGTCCACTCTAATACCATGTTGTATTTCACACCAACTTTTTATACCAAGCAAAAATAATCCATTCACTTATATATTATATAAAAAGCAAAAAATTGGATGAAGAAAAAGGAAAGAATATAGACACACAAATGATGCATTTCCACAAGCACTAAAGAATCACTATATTATCCTTAGGTAAATATCACTATACTTTAATGCAATGAATGGGGGTGTTTATACTAATATTAAAACCCCAAAATATAAGTGTACCCAAGGTAACATAAGAATTAGGCTTTAGGTTAGTTATAAATTATAAGTTTTAACCATGAAAAGGTTAATGATGGCCCATAGGACATACATAATCATTAATTGAATACATTGTATAATAATTGCTCATAGACTTACACAAAAGTATATCATACAATTTAGACCTTATTCATAAGTTAGATTACAACTTTCAACACTACACTTGAAGAAATGATATGATAGGTTGGTGAATAATAAAATAATTTAACAAGGCCTAATAGCCAAATTGAATTCTATGAGAAGTATCATTATTTTGGGTTGCTTTCATTTGAAATATTTCCAAGGATGAAAATATGGTTAGGATTGAACTTCCAATATGATCCATTAATTTAAGGATTATATACAACATGAATTTTTTGAAAATAACTTTCATTTTAGGACTACTTAGAGATAAGATCATAGGAAAATTGCAGCTAACATTTCTCTATTTAGAAGCAATGGAACTTAATAAAAAATTTATATTTTGGTTAATCTTAACTAATAGCTGATGGAGTCCATATGTAGCTAATTTTTTTTTAAAGTATAATATAATCTTATCACTATTCATATTTAGCGTAGAAGATTTTCTTACTAGTTTCTTTCATACATAGGTTTAGTAAAATAGTTAAGGATAGAGATCATTGATGATTTAATGGGGTGATATGCTAAAGGAAAATACATATTATTATAATTGTTATGATTTATTCCTAATTCTAGCCTTGGAGTACATATTTTGTCAAAGACATAATATTAGATACAACCCATTTATACTTGTCTTAGAAAATTTAAAGCTAATAGTTATTACTTGGCAGAAACTTTCTCAATTATTAGATTGTATGGATTCACCCTAAGACCAAATTTTTTGCTTCCATTTCTAGAGGATCATCTCTTTTGTACTGGATATTTTTTAGATCACTATTTTTATTTAAGGGGGAAGTATCCATTATATTTTCACTTGTATTGTATTTATCCTCTAGGATGAAAACATAATTTTAGTCAATATATAAATAAGGAAATATCATATATATATATATATATATATATATATTAAGCGAAAACCCCTTACAAGCCGCCTTGGTCTGAGAGACCATGAACAGGGGGTTCTACACCGTCAAAGTCACCTAGGAGTTGCACCCGACCCTGCCCACACCAACATTATCAATTGGATTTTGGATACCCAATTAAGCTTTTTGGTAGGGTGGATATTTTAACATGAGACCTCCCTTGGAGGATTTCCCTCTCCTTTCCAACTCACCTACAACACCTTGGTTAGGAAATATCATATATAGTTCTTATGAAATTAAATGATATATGGTTGTATTACGTGAGGGTACATTCAATATGGAAGTGGTATATTTTGAGTTGAATATCATGATCATGAATTAAGTCCTAAATTAGTGGAGCTTTGGAGCTTGTCAGATCAAGTTATAGAAAAATATTTAATCTAAAGTGAATGGATGGATGGAAATTTTAGAAAAATCCATCCAATTCCTTCCCCTTTGGTCTTAATTTAAAAAAAAAATTATCAAATTGATTAAAATAATGTGAAAGCTCGTAGAATTAAGCATAAACATATGACAAATTTACAATGAAGGGGTTCGATCTCAAAATAATTGTACTTAGTATAGAATGAGGTGCATATATATATATATATATATATATATATATATATATATATATATATATATATATATATATATATATATATATATATATATATATATATATATATATATATATATATATATATATATAATATAATGCATCATATGATGAAGGAATGAATGATGAGGTATTTAGGAGTATTTAGAAGTATTATAATTATTAATAACCTAAAACCTCAAAAAAATAAAATTCAACCACCAACAAAAAAATACATGAATATTGTGTCTTGCACAAAGCTCAAAATAGTCAATGAAGAAACAATGAGAGAAACAAATGGTAAGTTTACTTCATTTATTTAAGGGAATAAATTTAATATTTTACTTCAAAAATATCATCAATAACATCAGCTATAATTACCACCTATCAAATGGATTACCCTTCTATATAAATTGCTACAAATATGTTCCCAACTTGATATGGCACAATATAGATTAAGAGATGAGATAATATGGCTACACATTAACTACAGGCTTAGGATTCTAATCATAAGAATCATTGATCCTCTAGTTTAATGTAGAGAAACAAACTAGATAATATCACTTGGTTTGGAGCTTGCACCTCCACAAATAATGATACAACCTACAACACAATTTTTTAATACCTTAGTCCTACATTCGGATCCTTAAAGAAATACCATGAAATTGAAAAATTCCTCCACAAAGGAAAGCATTTCTTGAAAAGAAAAGGATATTCTATTTGACATGAAATCGATTGATCTAAATAAGTCAATAATAGAAGAGGCATGTAGATAATAAAAAATTAGGTTAGATAATTTATTCATAACATGTAGTTACACAAGCTTTTATTCTTCAAACACATTTTAGTGTTTATTTTTCTCACATTCTTTCATCACCTAAAGATGTTTAATTTCCTTTCTCTTCCCAACCATCTCCAACCATTGGTCTAATTTACCCCCTTCCAAGCTATCACATTCATTACCATAATTATCATAACCAACCTCTACCATATCTTCCATCTAGTCCATCACTATTACTCCATTTATATTATTTTTACATTACCCTTTATTCATAATAGTTATCAATATTCTCCATTCATTCAAGCTCATTATTTAATAATTATTAATGGAAGGTAATTTCCCATATTAATACAAATGGATCTCAGTCATTTACTAAATGGCCATTACTAATAAAACCATTTATTCCATATTTTCATGGTGCATTATTAGGTCAATTTTCTTACAACCACCCTGGTTATATATTTACCTAATTCAAATATATAGAGGACCAGGTAAGGAAGGAAGTAGAAAAGGACTTCCTACCTTCATTGTCTTGTAAACGGGAATGTGAGCTAGCAACCCAATTGAGTCCTAAAGGAAAAGAAATTTGTATTACATTATTTATTTCTAGTCCTAAAAAATTAATCAATTGAATACATACTAATGACGATATAGCCTCTATAATAACAATTGATCATAGTAGAGCTAGACTAGAAGAACAAAACATAATTTATTGAATAAATAAACAAGACAATTGTAATAAATTATAAGAATTTCCACAAGAAGTAGAAGAAAGAAATATCTAAAATTAGATTAAATAGTGACAACCATAAATCAATTAAAATACTCCATTTAGGCTAAACAAAATAGGAAGTTGTTGGTCAATTTACTTTAATCCTCTCTAAGGAAAATAGTGAAATAGATAATATAATTTTTGATTTTGAGAGTCTTCCAATTCAAAGGAAATATTGATGCTTAGTTCATTAAAAAAATGCTATAAGATATTTAGAAACAATAATTCTAGAAACAATAATACATGTAGAAATAAATTAATGATATTATACAATAAGTTGAATAATTCCGAAAAGAAGGCATACCATAAGACAATAATATCAATGAGCTTAAAGTATAATTCAAGTAATCTTAGGGTGATATTGTCTTCACCTTCAAGGTATTGAATTCCATCTTAGCTCAAATTGAGGATTCAAAATAAGTGATTACTAAAGTCACTACTAGGATCAAGGATACAACTTTCAACTAAGTGAAAATGTACCAAGGTAGTTGGTATTTGATGGAAGCAATCTATGAAAATGAGGGTAATGATTTTATTGTTGTACAATTATGAAGTCATAAAAATAATTTAGGTAATCAAGATAGTGAAACTAACATTAGATAAATACACTAAATTATTAGAGCATCTAAAGAAAAAACAAAGGATATGAATGTAGACACCAAAACAGCACCAATCCGATTATGTGACTACAAACACTGATCGCTTTGACACACACAGCCCCCAGGGCAGCCCTCAGAGGTTAAACAGTGGTCCTAACCACTTTTGCAGCAATTTTGGAAGGTCAAAAGGCAATTTGGCACATTCAGGCACTTTGCTCAGTATCCGTCCCACCCTGGGACGAATTCAAATTGGGATCCGTCCCACCCAGGGACGAATTCTGAATTCGCTCTGGGGCAGGACGAATTCCAGGTTCAACGGGCAAAAAGAAAAATTGTGCCAAATGGCAGCCGAGGATAGTCCATTAATGCCTCCTGCCTTGCATGCACGTGTAGGTGGGCAGATTGGACGTTAGAGGACTGTCACAAGGGCAGTCATGGAAGCCCAAGTCATGGAGGACTTTCCTCCCTCATGGGAAGGCATGACTGCCACATGGCGCTCATGCATGCCCCTCCAAAGAGACCCCCTGGGTCTATAAAATGGTGAACTTTCTCACCCAAAAGAGGACAGGTTGGAAGCATTTTCAAGCAACGAAGTGCTGCCAAATTGATACCACGCTTTTACCTTTTGATTCACCTCTTCCACATCCTTGATCTCTTTCGCAAGGGAGGTCATTGGGTGGTTATTGGAAGTGTGAATCCGGATCCAAAACCCAACATTTGACCACATTGATCTACCAATTCACCGACAACCCATTACAAGAGATTTTGGGCCCATCCCAAGTGGATTGGTGCCGAAATCAAGTTCCAACGGTGGGCGGCCCGCCCGAGCGCCCCGCACTCCTGCGAGCCTAATCTTCTTTTTTAAGAATGATTGGGAATTCATGGCATATTGTTCTTTTGTCATTTGTTTATCTTGCATTCCATTCTATGCTGTTTAAATAGTTTGTAATTCCAATTTCATAAGGCTTTGATCAAATCTTATCATGTTTTGTCGCTTTTGTTGTCCTCACTAACTTGCAGGTAGCGACGTCAAATTCCCATTGATGGAGGTCAAATTGGGGAAATCTGACCATCTGGGTCTTCCCAAAATGCCCCCAATTAGCTAACCCCTAAGTTTGTAGGTAGTTTGGAGCTCCCGAGATGCGACATTTGGGCAGCATCACTTCGGCATTTTGTCGTAGGCGAATTCGTCCTACCCCGGGACGAATTACAGTCGAATTCATCCCGCCCAGGAGCGAATTCGAATCGGCGGAAAATTGTCCGACTATTTTGATGGCAGTGGCCCTCTGGTAATGTTCCCTGGTTACTGTCAAATTTGCAGGTTGTTTAGAATCGGTTTATTTATCGCTGTAATCAATCTTTTGCATGCATCTTCCATTGTTTTTAGAGAACAAACGTTTCATCTTTTGCAACAGGTGCTACTAACGATTTTGTTGTTTCTTTGAATGCAGGAGGAGCAGCAAGGATCAAGGATTCATTCACACAAGTGGTGGCAACACTTTGGCCCGCCCATTTTGCATGTGGGCACGCGGAAGAGAGATGACTTTCCATTGATGTGACCAAGAGACAAGTTTGATGCTCCTTTCCCCTAAAAAGGGAGGAAGCTAATTGTAACCGAATTTGAAATACATCAATAAAAGAAGAGGGTTGTTTCATTCCATTTGGGTTCCAATTTGTCTATGCTTTCTCCATTTTACGCATTTCTAATTTGTAGCATCAAGTTTAGTTTCGTTCTTGCATCGTGTTTGGAGTTTTCCCTTTTTGTTTCCGGAATCTCGTGCTTTCAGTGGCGATCACGGTGGGACTCTATCCCCTAATTTTTTTTAAGATCAAGAAACTGATCAAAAATTTGTGTTTTTGTGCTTACAGGTACCATTTTTTGAACTCTAACTGTTATTCGTCCTTGCCTGTGGCGAATACCTTACTGTAATTCGTCTGACCCTGAGACGAATTCTAATTCGTCTCAGACTAGGACGAATTCTGTTCTGGTATTCGTCTCACCCAGAGACAAATTTTTGTCTATGCTGTTTCAGGGCCGAGAGTCAGAAACATCCTTTTGGGCAGAGAAGAGGTAGGGGTTTTTAACAAGCTTCTATCAAATTTTTGTTTTTTGTTTTCTGATTTTTAGTCTTTGTATGGCTTAGGGAAAGTTTCCTTTTGTTTGCCTGTTTCATTTTTGCAAATTAAAATAAACCCCACACACATCACGTGGCATTTTTAAACCAAGGAGCTGGTCGTAAGACCCCAGCCCTTGATCAAGACCAACGGTGGGTTCATCACCACCTTGGCTTGACTTTTGCATTCATTTACCCCGATTGTCACTGTTGCTCGACGTAAATCCTGATGAAAGCTGACCGAGTGTCGTTGGGGTGATTCCCAACACGCGAGGATAAGTCTTCTATGGTAGGTGTCATAAATAGGACAATCCCCCTTTCGTACCGCCTATGTTCCACGTACCATCTGCTCTCACGTACCTATAGTTTCCCTCTCGTAAGGGCGGGTATATAGAGAGGTTGGTATATCGGTCCGGCAATGGTATATTGAAGGGGCGACCATTTATGGGAGTCATATGAGCCTTCATAATTGCATTTAAATGGTTTTCATAAAAATCTTTCAAAAAAAAACAAACAACAAAACACACTAAACCAGTTTTAGGACACACTTTCAACCTTTAAACGAGATAATCACCGTTTGTGTATGTGTGTGTTCTTTTCTGTTTAAGTGTAGCATAAAAAAATCATAAAAGAGATAAAAATCTGCTTAGCTTGTAGAAGAGCACCACCATGGTGTACACCCGTAGCCAAGCCCAATCAAGGGCAGAAGCTACGAAAAGTGTACAAGGAGCGGGCACAAGTCGCCTTCGCTTTAGCCCTAAGGACTTGGCCATACCGCCTTGGCGGTCTTGACTACAAGAGAGTCCACATCATTCCATGTCAAGGTGGAATTATAGGGACACCCCTCTGGGGGACACGCCCATTCAAGCACAGCCCCTTTCGGGAAGAAGCTTTACATGTGGCACTCAACGTAGATAGAAGACCTCCCTTAGAGGCTAGATATGAGTGGCCACCATGCGATGAAGCGCTAGAGAGGCATAGTGTCCATGAGGAGAGGCCACATGACTATGGCATCTCTCCTTTGCCTCCCATCATTGTTAGAACCGATAGACAAAACCCAGAGCATAGGGCTCTCCAAACAGGGCAAGCTAACTCCGCCCGCCCCTTTCACACCCATGAAAGGGAGTACGAGGAAGACCATCACATTCCTCGAGAGCAATATATAGCGTGGGAGCCTTGCACTTCCACACCTGCTAGATACCATGGTCACACATTGAGGCCAGAGCCTCAGGTAAATGCCGCCAACCTCGATAGAGGGAAGCGACCCATTGAAATCTCGGATCATCACGACCGAGGAAAATACATAGGAGAGGCATTCAGACCTCCTAGGCCCAAGATGGTAGACCAAATTGACCTGGAAGTCACCAGACATGCCACCCGCCAAGCCCAGATCATGCGGCTTGAGCAAGATCAGCAACAGTTAGAGCGCCTATACCGCCTTAACAAGGAGCGCATTCAGTGCCAAGCAGACGAGCTGCTTTATAACCTACCTGAGAGGGTTCCAACCCCTCACACCCAAAAAGTAGAACAATATGAGAGGCATAATCCCTTGGTGCAGGATAGGTCTCCGTGACCTCATCAAGTTTTGCCTCCGAGACCCCATAGACCTGAGAGGGAGGCCACTCCCCGAAACAACGATGGGTACCCTCCGCGGGGACCCACTCAGGGTCATAGGTCTCACCTAGAGACTCCTCAAGAAGTTTACGAGGAGTATGAACAAGAAGTAGAGCGGGCTGAAATGCCCTATCAAGGCGGAGGGGTTGCTATCCGGCCACCCCCCATAGGCCTCCAGTCTCCCACAACTCACAATGGGAGCAAACTAAAGAGGAAGAGATTAAATCTTCCGATGCATACAAAGCATTGTTAGAGCATTTGGAGTCTATGGAAACCAAAGCTTCTGGGCCCCAAAAGCCCATGTTACGCCAACTCCATAGTCATCCTGTGCATCCATCAGTGCTCGCACCTCCTTACCCCAAACATTTCAAGTTGCCTCAGTTGGCAGTCTTTAAGGGTGAAGAGGATGCTCAAGAGCATGTGACAAGATTCCTGAGCCAATGCTTTGGCATTCAGGATAATGATGCATTGTTGCTAAGGACATTCATAACCACATTCATGGGCCCTGCCTCGGATTGGTTCACCCAGTTGCCGAAGCACAACATCAATAACTTGGATCAATTAGTGGATGCGTTCCTTGAATGCTTCACCTTCAACACCAAGAAGAAGGCGTCACTGAGTGACCTAGCCAGCCTCAGGCAATATGAGGAAGAGACAATGGCGGCCTATGGGAATCGATGGAGGACTCTGCTTTCTAAGCTACCCTACCTTCCCCCTATGTCCGACCTCACACAAATGTTCTCACGAAGTTGTCTGAGATCGATCTCTGGGCTATTGCAGCTGCAGCAATATGCCACCTTAGAAGAAGCTCTGGCGCAAGCCAGAGTTATCGAAGAGATCAAAATACAGGATGGCAAAATTGCCAAACCTAAAAAGAAAGAGTGGAACAAAAACACAAAGACAGGGACTACGCAACAAAAACCCGCTGCGGTTAATCAAGTTGCTATAAATGTCCCTAAGCCTGCATAAGAAATACAACCTCAAAAGGCTAATTATCAGGCAGTGCCTCCTAATAATTATGAAAGAGAAAATAAAAAATAGGAGCAAAATCAGTAGCATCACCCTAAGCGACAATACACCCCTTATACGGAGTCTAGGGACTCCTTATTTGACCGCTTGTCAACGACAAATTTAATCACCCTTCCAGAGATCCAAACCATAGATCCTAACGCTCCCAAGCCTAAGGGATACAGAGAGGATTTGTATTGTAGGTTCCACAGGCGAAGGGGACATGACCTAAATGCATGCTGGAAATTCAAAGGATTGATACAAGACTTGATTGATAATAAAACATTGGCAATGGACAACCCCATAGCACCAAATAACCAGCAGATGGGGGTCTTCAAGGATCCCTTGCCTGCCCATGAGGCACAGGCAAAACCCCTTCAGGTCAATGAGGTGCGATAGAATTTCCCCATGCAAGGGTATGTGGGAATGATAAGCATAGTGACCAGGAACAAGAAATACCCAGGAGTTGCCCCCGAGGTAGCCACAAGAGAAGTTCCAGCAACGTCACAACCTCAACAACACCCTGTGTAGTTACCTCCGCCTAGACCCGAGGTCACGATACGGACCAAACTCATGCAGAGTTTGTGGACCACGTCGGCTAGGCTCTCCATATATGAGCTTATACAACAATCAACGCCCCATCGGGAGGCTCTCATGGAAATTTTGAAAGCCATCGAGTTGCAGCCCCATGAAGCGAATTCCTTCAATAACTTCGTGGGACATGTAAAATGATGCATGGAGCCAGTCATTACCTTCCGAGAAGATGAAGTTAAATCAGTATCTGATGACATGGCAGATCCACCCCTGCACGTTATCGCATGGGTCAACGGGATCCCATATAAGAGGGTGTTGGTAGACACTGGCTCATCCAGTAACATCATTACTACAGCAGCATTGAAACATCTGAAGTTGCCAGCCTCTCACATCACGGCTTCCACTTACACACTACGAGCATTCAATGATGCGATATGCTCGATAGTTGGCACAATTGTTCTACCCGTTCAGGTAGGACAAAAGATGATACCTACATTGTGCCATATTTTGGAAGGCGAGATGGCATACAACATATTGCTAGGGCGGCCATGGATCAGGGACATGAAGTGTGTCCCTTCGATAGCTCACCAGTGTTTGAAGTATGCATTTGAAGGAGAAGTACATGTAGTCCCGACGGACTTAGAACCCTTCAAATATTGCAATGCGGTGCAGTTGATGCCACAATCGACCCTCCCATCGATGCACTTGGATTTTTAGTTAAATCCATCTAGACAGGGTCCGATGCCACGAGCACCACTGGTGACTAATCCATCAAAACCCCAGCCAGGTGCATCTTCATCATCCGCTCCTTCACTACCAATGCCACCTATCATGGCTAAATAGAAGGACAAAGGGAAACAAATCCTGGAAGAGGCTCAACCCCTGGAAGAGGCGCTGCCAACAATATCAACCATCTCAACCGAAGAGATACCTAGCACAATGGAAGTTGAGGCTCCTAGTCCACCCAACATGGAATGGACTCCAGAAGGGCTTCCGTTCCCTCCCTCTCAATCGCCAACAATTACTATTGAAATGGCCAGTACGGGCCTAGGGGAGTATCTAGTGCAGAATGTTGTAGCAACGCCCATGCTAGAGTCAGTGCAAGACATGGGGAGACCTCGCCTCCCCATCGGGATAGTTGTTCCTTTAGGCTACCCACCGAACTAGACCAATTTTGTGTATGGGGGCCTTGACCATGGTGCTGAGCCATGCATGCAAAAGGACGAGGATGAAGAGCCTTTTGCAGGAGATGTCAACTATCTGTCTAACCCGGACTTTGCTCTGAGATATCTTGGCCAATGCAATTGGCATGGATACGGGCTAGGCAGGTATGAGCAAGGAGTGCGTGTCCTTTGCCAGCCAAGATACCAAATGCCTTATGACAAGTCGGGAGTAGGGTTCAACCACCCCTTGCCCTTAGACATCTTGGTGGAAAACATGCAAGGCCTAGGAATAGGCAACAAGGGTGGATTGGCATCAGATCCTTATGCCAACCCAAACACAACATATACATTGGGAGATTACCTCCCATGGTCAACAACCACCCTTGGTAACATCAATAACCCTTCTCCTTTGATAGAGAGAGGTGAAAGTTTGGGAACTCACTTTCAAGGAGAGCATAAATAGTGTCCAGAAGGATCTTCGGAGGATGAATCAGAATATGAACCAGTGTCATATGATCCCTTCGAATCCAATAGTGATCACTCACGAGAGATTCCCATGAATAACTGGCAAGAGATCTTTTTGAATCTGTTCCCTCTAGAGGCTCCAATCGAGCCAGTGTCGAGTCAAGAGAATCAGGTCCCCCCATGGAGTGTGGAACAACCGCAATGGGACCAGATTAATTTGCTAGAACAAGATGAGCCTCATATGTCGCAAGCAGTTGTTGGAGAAAATGAACATTTTTGGATCTCCGACAGCGATTCGGAAGATGAAACTGAGATGGCCTATCTCAACCACATGCGACAAATGCAACAAAGGCAACAAATGCAACAACGACATCCCTTGGAGATTAATGACTTATTTGCATAGATGGGCATACTGCCAGGGCATGAGTGGTACGTAGACCCAGCAGGGTGGGACCAAGTGTTGGATCCACTGCTCCAAGTTTACGATGAGCACCGTCCACCCCGAGACCCTATAATGACATCAATGTCGAGGGAAGACCCTGTCTTCCTATCAGCACATAGGGCCGATCCATTCATGCCAGTACCTACAGAACCAGATCCAGAACATAGAGAACATCCAGAATGTTTGAGTCATCACACCCATGGTAATGGAGACCAAATTCATTTCATCCACATGATCTCCATTGACTTGACCGCACCCATCCACAATCCGATCGATCCAGCATGGTCATTGCATCTAGACATAGATGCCATTGACTGGGATCATGTCAATTCACCTCCATCCCCATCAGAGTACTGGCCTTTCGGTAAAATGCCTCATTTTACCCCAGGGACAACTCAGGATATCTTTCAAGCTGAAGAGGAACCCGAGGTTCCCAATGCAGATTTAAACTCAGCTACTGATATCCATTTGATCCCAACTCCACATCAGTTGGAGGATGGATCCCACATGTCGATCGAGGAAATGACTGACGTAGACATCGGCTTAGATCCAATGAATCCATAGATTATCAAGTTGGGGGTAAGCTTATCCCCTGAAGAGCAAGCCGACTACATTGCCCTTCTCAAAGAGAAGAAGGAGGTTTTTGCATGGTCATACAGAGACATGTCGGGGCTAGATCCGTAGCTAGTCATGCATAATCTAACGCTTGATCCGACAATCAAGCCAGTTAAGCAAAAACTACGTAAGATGCACCCAACAGTGGCCTTGATGGTCAAAGATGAATTGCAAAAGCTGTTGGATGCACAGTTTGTCATCTGCATGGATTATCCGCCATGGCTGTCCAACATGGTGCCCGTCAAAAATCCCGACGGGAGGATTCGCATATGCACTAATTTTTGAGATCTAAACAAAGCGAGTCCTAAGGATGATTTCCCCTTGCCAAGCATCGACGTGCATTGGTAGATGCTACAACAGGTCATGAAATGCTATCCCTCATGGATGGTTTCTCGGGATACAATCAGATTCGTATCAATCCTGAGGATCAACTAAAAATGGCGTTCACAATGCCTTGGGGGACATTTTGTTATAAGGTCATGCCTTTTGGCCTTAAAAATGTTGGCGCCACCTACCAACGTGCCATGACGTACATCTTCCATGATTACATGCATAAAACTTTGGAAGATTACATGGATGATTTGTTGGCCAAGTCTCTTTTGCGCCCAGATCATCTCGATGACTTAAGCAAGATCCTCGATCACCTCATGGAGCATAAAGTCAGACTGAATCCCAAGAAGTGCGTATTTGGCATCACATCTAGAAAACTCTTGGGTTTCATAGTCTCAAAGCGAGGCATCGAGGTGGACCCAAACAAAGTCAAGGCAATCCTTGAAATGGTTCCCCCAACTACCATTAAGCAGCTCAAAAGTCTCGTAGGGAAAGGTCACATCAATTAAGCGCTTCATAGCGTAGCTATCTGACAAGTGCCGACCCATGAACAAATTATTGCACAAGGGGGTAGTATTTCATTGGGATGACGAGTGCCAATCAGCCTTTGATGACATCAAATGATACTTGGCTTCACCGCCAGTATTGGCACCACCTAGACCAGGAGTGTCATTCTACTTATACATCTCAGCTACTGAGGTGGCACTGGGTGCCATGCTCGGCCTAGAAGAATGAACTTCACAAAGAATAGGCTACTTACTATCTTAGCCGCACCCTGGTCGGTTATGAACTTAACTATGCATACGTCGAGAAACTCTGCTTGGCAGTGGTGTTTGCTACCAAAAAGCTATGCCACTACATGCTGAGCAACACTACGTATGTTGTGTCTAAGGAGAATCCATTGCGATACATGATGAGTCGTACTTATCATAGTAGTCGCACGGCAAAATGGATCATGTTGTTGACGAAATTTGACATAGAGTTTATCGGACAGAAATCTATCAAAGGACAGGTCATAGCCGATCAACTAGCAGAGGCTCCTCTCGAAGACGATCAGCCTCTAGTCATAGAACTACCCGATGATGGGGTCTTCCATGTCTCAGAATCGCCAGATTCTGATGAGCCTGAGTCACAAGCTGACATAACCCTATTTTTTGATGGTTCTAAATGTGAGCAAGGTGGTGGCATGGGAATAGTATTCTTCACACCGTAGGGCGCTCCAATGCCCCTATCATTTAAATTAAATTTCCCATGCACCAACAATAATGCAGAGTATGAAGCCTTGCTCATAGGTCTTCAGACAACAATCACCATGAACATCAAATGACTGAACATCTTTGGTGATTCATTGTTAATTTTCAATCAATTCAAAGGGGTATTCCAATGCAAATGCCCAGTTCTGCAGGCTTATAAAGCCCTTGTGGACAAATTCTTGGCAAAACTTGAGTGGTATGACATCGAGGCACTCCCTCGGTCATCGAATCATTTTGCGGACACAATGGCCTCCTTGGGGTCACTAATCCCGCAAGACCTTTCCGGTGATATGACAACCATTCAAGTCAAAACCCTATCACAATCCATGATGGAGCGTGCAAGCTCTGACTTGACGCCAGGAATCCACATGATCCAGATTGAACCATCCTCGGATAAGTTCTCTCGAATCCATGATCATCTGAAACATGCCAACTGGGGGTCCTTGTTCTCCCCTACTCCCATTAATAGCAACACAATGCTATTCTTACAAGTTCTATCCCACTCAACGTTTGCTAGGGATGAACTTCAAGAGGGATTGGTTGTTCATACCATCGAGGTTTTCGATCAACAGGATTGGTATTTACCCATTAGAGACTACCTCAAGTTAGGTAATCTCCCGCTTGGATTGACGCATGCCACAAAATGAGCATTCAAGCAGAAAGCGGCTAAGTATGTCTTGATAGGAGACATTTTGTACCATCATAGCTATGAAGGAATCCTCCTTCATTGCTTGGACCAGCAAGAGTCCACTTGGGCAGTCGCCCAAGCGCACGATGGTACATGTGGTGGCCACTTCAGTGGTATGGCCATCGCAAAGCGCATTCTTCGCATGGGCTATTATTGGCCATCTTTAGAGCGAGATTGTTGCGCATATGTCAGGAAGTGCATGAAGTGTCAACACCATGCCAATTTGATGCATGTACCTTCCTAGGCCTTGTAGATAGTCTAGTCCGCTTGGCCATTTTCGTAGTGGGGCTTCGATCTAATTGGAAAGATCTCCCTTATGTCGTCAAGCCATCACACGTTTATCATAATGGCCATAGAGTATTTTACCAAGTGGGTGGAAGCAGTTCCGCTTACCTCTACGATAGGACCCCGCATTGTGGAGTTCATTTTGCATAACATCATATGTCATTTTGGTATTCCATCCAAAATAGTCTCGGATAATGGGACGCCATTCAAGAACAAAGACGTGCGTGCTTTGACCACAAAGTACAAAATTCAGCATAGTTTTTTGACACCCTATTATCCGTAGGCAAATGGGCAAGCAGAGGCGTCAAACAAAATGCTAGTTGCCATCCTTAAAAAGATAGTCGCGGACAGTCATAAGGATTGGCACATCCAAATTCCACTTGCCCTATGGGCTTATCGCACTAGCATTCGGACGCCCACTGGGGCCACTCCATTTTCGCTCGTGTATGGCTCCGAGGCAGTCATGCCTCTCGAGTTGGAAATTCCTTCCCTACGCATATCAATGCAAGAGTTCATCGATGATGATGCTACGTGGCAGGCCCGGTTAGACCAGCTTACGTTGCTTGACGAACGACGCGTTAATGCTCTCGAGCATTTACGTATCTATCAAGAGCGACTTAAGAAAGCTTACAACATGAAAGTTCACCTGAGGGACTTTCGGGTTGGTGATTTGGTTTTGAAGGAAAACCAACAGAACTCTAGTTTGCCGTCCCACCTAAGGGACAAGTTCATGGAAAATTGGTTAGGTCCATATGTCATTGATAGCAAAATAGGACCCGAGACATACCGGCTAGCCTCTCTTGATGGAATCAAGGAAACAGAACCCTTGAATATCAGTCATTTGCGACCATTCCATATCTAAGAGAGCCATATAAAATGCTCCAAGGATTCCTATAATCGCTTGGTCAATCCCAAAATGCTCCAAGGATTCCTATAATCGCTTGGTCAATCCCAAAATGCTCCAAGGATTCCTATAATCACTTGGTCAATCCCAAAATGCTCCAAGGATTCCTATAATCGCTTGGTCAATCCCAAAATGCTCCAAGGATTCCTATAATCGCTTGGTCAATCCCAAAATGCTCCAAGGATTCCTATAATCGCTTGGTCAATCCCAAAATGCTCCAAGGATTCCTATAATCGCTTGGTCAATCCCAAAATGCTCCAAGGATTCCTATAATCTGGTCAATCCCAAAATGCTCCAAGGATTCCTATAATCGCTTGGTCAATCCCAAAATGCTCCAAGGATTCCCACAATCGCTTGGTCAAAAATAAGAAAATTCAAAATCCAAAAATCATCAAAAACAACAAAAATTTGCATCTCATTTCCAGGCATGCTCAAATTCATCAATAAAAAGCTCTTCTCGCATCTCATCTTCATATTCACAAAAATCAATCCATCAAAAATACAAAAATATGTAGCTGCATTAAGCATCACACCCATACATTGCATATTTGTGGTCGTACAGGTCAAAGGCACCATAGACTGTAATTACTCTGCTAGTCCATCTTGTTCCACATTTTTCCATTTTATAAAACAAACAAACAAACGCCATTCACTGTTGTTTACCACACTAGAGTCAGTGGTCTTCGAATGTATCAAGAGTTTTCATCTTTCAGTCGTAATTTTGCTTTCTAGCCATGTACTGTACCAAGTCAGATAGATTTTACGAAGGTAGAGTTCTACTTGGATCACACCTTGTTACGTAGCATCCAAACACAAATTAAAACACATAAAAATTCCCAAGTTGTGTGAACGAAAGATGAAACCTGCAAAGCAATCCAGGTCACCATAAGCGAAACGGCTATCTTGCTCATCCCCCTATGCGAATGACCCCAAGAATGTTGAGAGTTGGCAAAAGGACAAGCATCCTCCCTACCCAATTCCCCAAGAATCCCAAAATTCTCAATAGTTGCAAAACATCAAAAATTTGCAAAAGTCAAAACTCCAAAATTTGATATCCCAAAGTGCACACATCAAAAGGCACAAACAATAGTGATTCTCGTCACTCCATATCCAAATCCCTTGCTCAAAAGAAAAACAAATAAAACAAAAATAAACAGTGATTTTTATCACTACAAAGGAGCAAGTATCCCAATACAATTAAAGAAAAGAAGGGAGTTGAACTTGAATCCCTGGAACTCTCAGCATTCCGACAGGTCATGAGGCAAGCCTCAATACCGGTTTGGTTGATAGCCTATCGGTCACTGGTGGTAAACTTCCCGCATGACGATATATCTGTCACATTAACTTGTGTGCAGATCAATGTTTGCATGTGGATGAGCTAGCTTATGGTATCCTAGATAGCACCATAGATTAATCTGACTAAATACAATAAAGGAGTTAGTGGAGCTAATTAGGTGATCCTCAGTATAGGTTTGGTTGACAGCCTATCTGGCATTGGCGGTATCCTAACAAATACCACATAAATGAACTCAATTGCACACACAGGGATGTGAAATAGCTTGGTCAAAGACAAGTCCGATTCATACCTTGTTCAAAAGTCTTGTAAGATAAAGTACAGTCATGGCTAGTGAGTTAAAACCGTCTGAGTCTCAGAAAACCTTAGCTACATTTCTAAACCAACTGCGCTACTTTTCATCCTTACAATACCATCAAAAAAAATACAAAAAACCACATGTATACATACAAAGTCATTTACCACAACAATCACCTAAAAACAAAATAACAAAGTCCTAAATAGTCTATGGTGCCCTAACCAACCAACACAAATTCATTTCATCCATTACATTTTGCATATCACATATAAATAAAAAACATTTGCATTCATCATAACATATGCATCCATCAAAATAAATTAACATGCATACATCCATATTCATCAACCATCATGCATAAGATCAAATCATCACATGTGCATAAACAAAATAAAGTCTAATATATATATATATATCATCAAAAAAATGCCCGTAGGCTACAAAACTGGTCCTCTGACCCCACAATCATACAACAAAACCACCCAGCCTAAGGCGTCGGCCACCATGATCATGTAGGATCGGTGCGACGGGAACTACCCCCCATGGTGTGGGTCCTATGGGACCCCTCAGGGTGGCTACTGCTAGCCCCCACATCATGCTTGCTACCACCTCCCTCATCCAATCACCTACGATGAGATGATGTTGACTTCTCAGTACCACTGTCCCTCATCCGGTGCATGAAGATCCACCTCCCGAGGGCTCAGGTACCCGCCCCCAAGGTGGATGATCTCCCCCTCCAAATCCATCCGATGTCGACACCACTCCGCCTCCCATCGATGGTACATCATGACTACATCATCACGCTACGCCAGCTACGTCCGTAGGAGATCTCTCTCCTGGGCAATGTCGGTTCCCCCCTCCTATCGATGGTGCGCAACCCATGCGCTCTCTCGCTCCACTAGCTGAGCCCATAGGAGATCCCTCTCCCGTAGCGCATCCCCCAGCTCCTCATCTCACCTTCGTAGCAGCTCCACCAACCGTGCATTCTCAGCACGTACCCTGGACTCCGTGTCCTCCACATCCGCCTGAGGCATGGGACTCTCTGGAATAGCAGCCTGCTCTGGCTCCCACTGCTCCGCAATGTCCTGCATCTCCGGCTGATCCGGAGCCCCCAAATCTGCATCCTCACCCTCCACCTCCACCATGTCCGCATCCTCCAAAGGAGCTCCCCAATCATCCCCTGGTGCCTCAAGCACCCTCCCCACCCGTCGTTGTCGTAGTACCCACCACTGGTCATACTCTATGGTAGTCCCGATGTCATCCATGTCTGGGACATCGATCACCACATCTGAATCCTCACCTAGTGGCATGATGACCGGTCGGTCTAGAGTCCTCTCATCCCCCGATGTCGATAGACCATGGGCTCACCAGGCAACCCCTGGTGCACCCCAAACTGTCGTGTCACCCGGCTGTATGAGAAGAACTCATGCTCGGTCCCGTGCCACCCAATCAGCCACCGCTCTCTACGTACCCGTCGAAGCCACTCTCCAGCCTCCGACCAGGCTGGATAGTCCCGATAAGGGTGCCAGACCACCTCCCCTGGAGTGAGCCGAGAGAAGGTATCGACATAATGCCCTACGACACCTGCCCACCGTCGACTCTGTCCCTGCTCCCCGGACCGTCACCATAGAACTGCATAACCTATCTCCCTATCCTCCATCTCTGCCCGAGTCATCCATGGTAACCCGGTTGGCCTCTCCACTGCTATGTGCTGCCAAGCCCAACTCTGCAACAGATAGCTACAGCTAATCCCCTTTCACTGTCGATAGCGGACCTCGTACAGCTCCCCATAGAGCTGTGCCAACAGCGTCTGTCCCCATCTCATGATTAGCGGTGCCTCTGTCGGGCACTCTACCAACTGCCAAACCAAATCCAGCAGGTTCCATGGGAACCTCGCACCTGACGAGTCAGGTAACAACATGTTGGACATGAGGCCCATAAGGAATGCGTGCCTCACTCCCAACACCCCCCTCTCCAGCCACCATCGGACCAAAATCCTACCAATCTGGCAGTCACCCTCTGCCCTCTCTAGTGGATCCTCCACACCCAGCTCCTCCCCATGCCCGAAGCATCGCATCAATATAGTTGTCCGCTGGTCACGCGGTGATGTCCTGATCGGCAGTCCATCTATCAAAATCCGTAGAAGCCGATAGATATCCTCCAAGGTCATAGTCATCTCCCCTATTGGGAGATGGAAGGTGTTGGTCCATGGATCCCAAAGATTGATCAGGGCCATCAAATAGGCCTGATCCATGACCACAAGCTCCAGTCGAGCCACCTGCTTGAGCCCAAGGGCATCAAGCCACTCCCAGTCAGCCACAGTCAGCGCCCCCCATGCTTCAGTAAAAGTAGTGGGTACACGGTACCGGCTCCTAACAACCTGCAAAAGAAAACAATTCAAAAACATTAAAATCATGGAAAAGAATTGTACAACAATAACATGAATATACAACATTGCCTACCAATGTACAACAAAAAAACAAACATAAAAATTCAAACAAAAATTAATTTTTTTAGTTCTAGGGTTTCTAATCCTAACTGATTAATTTAAAAACAAAAAAATTCAAAATTAAATAATTTTTAGTTCTAGAGGTTTCTAATCTTAAGATAAATTCCAAAAAAAAAAAAAAAATTAAAAAATTAATTTTTTAGTCCTAGGGTTTCTAATCCTAACTGATTAATTTAAAAACAGAACAAAAATTCAAAAATAAAAAACAAAAATTAAGTCTTAGGGTTTTACGTTCCGTTTATCCTAGGGTTTAGTTATAAGCAAAATAACAATTCTTTACCTAGGTTTTTTGCTACGTTTAGTTGTACACTAAGTCTTAGTTGTCTTCAGCTCAGTTTCAGGGTTTAAGTTTTAAAATTTTGAAAAACATCATCACAAAGAAAATTAAACAAAACACTTGCAGTTTTAAAACAAAAGTAATAACTCTAGGGAGCACTTACTGGTCTCGCTTCGGCTCCGCCGCTCGATCCGGTTTGTGCACTCATGATGACAGGGAAAATTCGGCAGCGCTTCGCTTCGCAGAATTAACCTCCTCCTCCCTAGAGCTCCAAATCGCAAGAAAATTCAGATGCAAATGAGCCCAAACCCTAGTTTTGGCCTTTAAATAGGCCTTTTGAGCTTAAATTCATCTTCCCCTAGGATGAGCACTCTGGTTAGCGCTCGTCCCACCCTAGGACGAATTCTAAGCTGGTATTCGTCCCACCCTGGGATGAATTCAAGGCAAAAATTTCAAAAAACATCAAAAATTGAACAAAAATGCACTAAAACAGATAATAAACTTGCCCGATGAGAGTGCTGTTGCACTTGACATCCCGGGCATGCAAAACAGACGTTGGGGTCACAAATTGTCACTATCCTACTCCCTAAGAAGGCTACCTTAGCCGGACCGCTCCACGGGAAGATGGATTTTTGCCAATTTCAGCTCCAAAAAGCGTCGCAAAAAGGGTTACCACCCACCAAAAATAGGTCTAAATATCAAAAAACTGCACATGCTTAATGCTAAACCATCTAAGGGCACCCTTGCACAAGTCATCTTGGGTCAAGTGACTCGTCACTTTTCTCACGAAGGTCATTCCCTCATCGATTCGTCGCTTGAGGGGGTAGTCACACTTAGTCACCAATCAACAAACACACACCCAATTAAGGAAAACGACATGCATTCAAAGAATCATTGACAAAGACAATTACGCTCCTGCTTGGGGCAGTAAACAAGCAATAATCACAATCTGATCAAATCACTTGGCATTTCGTGAATCATGAACTCAAGGTTCTCCCATGGACAAAAGGTTGCGCCCTTTGCCTATTCATGACCGATCAATGTCCAAGGTCAAGTAACACCTCACCGAAAAAGGTTAACACTTGAATTGAGTGCCTTCGCTCGTCAGAAGCAAGGATTCAAGAATGCATGCCCTTTCCATACTTGGGGCATCAAAATTTGGTTAGGTTACCAAGAAACCCTAATCATTAGTGCTTTGGTTATCTATTTTTGCTCAGCGTTGCGCCATGCACAGCGCATCCCAAAAAGGGGCATCTGTAGACACCAAAACAACACCAATCCGATTATGTGACTGCAAACACCGATCGCTTTGACACACACAGCCCCCGGGGCAGCCCTCGGAGGTTAAACAGTGGTCCTAACCACTTTTGCAGCAATTTTGGAAGGTCAAAAGGCAATTTGGCACATTCAAGCACTTTGCTCAGTATCCGTCCCACCCTGGGACGAATTCAAATTGGGATCCGTCCCACCCAGGGACGAATTCTGAATTCGCTCTAGGGTAGGACGAATTCCAGGTTCAACGGGAAAAAAGAAAAATTGTGCCAAGTGGCAGCCGAGGACAGTCCATTAATGCCTCCTGCCTTGCATGCACGTGTAGGTGGGCAGATTGGACGTTAGAGGACTGTCACAAGGGCAGTCATGGAAGCCCAAGTCATGGAGGACTTTCCTCCCTCATGGGAAGGCATGATTGCCACATGGCGCTCATGCATGCCCCTCCAAAGAGACCCCCTGGGTCTATAAAATGGTGAACTTTCTCACCCAAAAGAGGACAGGTTGGAAGCATTTTCAAGCAACGAAGTGCTGCCAAATTGATACCACGCTTTTACCTTTTGATTCACCTCTTCCACATCCTTGATCTCTTTCGCAAGGGAGGTCATTGGGTGGTTATTGGAAGTGTGAATCCGGATCCAAAACCCGACATTTGACCACATTGATCTACCAATTCGCCGACAACCCATTACAAGAGATTTTGGGCCCATCCCAAGTGGATTGGTGCCGAAATCAAGTTCCAACGGTGGGCGGCCCGCCTGGGCGCCCCGCACTCCTGCGAGCCTAATCTTCTTTTTTAAGAACGATTGGGAATTCATGGCAGATTGTTCTTTTGTCATTTGTTTATCTTGCATTCCATTCTATGTTGTTTAAATAGTTTGTAATTCCAATTTCATAAGGCTTTGATCAAATCTTATCATGTTTTGTCGCTTTTGTTGTCCTCACTAACTTGCAGGTAGCGACGTCAAATTCCCATTGATGGAGGTCAAATTGGGGAAATCTGACCATCTGGGTCTTCCCAAAATGCCCCCAATTAGCTAACCCCTAAGTTTGTAGGTCGTTTGGAGCTCCCGAGACGCGACATTTGGGCAGCATCACTTCGGCGTTTTGTCGTAGGCGAATTCGTCCTACCCGGGATGAATTACAGTCGAATTCATCCCGCCCAGGAGCGAATTCGAATCGACGGCAAATTGTCTGACTATTTTGATGGCAGTGGCCCTCTGGTAATGTTCCCTGGTTCTTGTCAAATTTGCAAGTTGTTTAGAATCGGTTTATTTATCGCTGTAATCAATCTTTTGCATGCATCTTCCATTGTTTTTAGAGAACAAACGTTTCATCTTTGCAACAGGTGCTACTAACGATTTTGTTGTTTCTTTGAATGCAGGAGGAGCAGCAAGGATCAAGGATTCATTCACACCAGCGGCGGCAACACTTTGGCCCGCCCATTTTGCATGTGGGCACGCGGAAGAGAGATGACTTTCCATTGATGTGACCAAGAGACAAGTTTGATGCTCCTTTCCCCTAAAAAGGGAGGAAGCTAATTGTAACCGAATTTGAAATACATCAATAAAAGAAGAGGGTTGTTTCGTTCCATTTGGGTTCCAATTTGTCTATGCTTTCTCCATTTTACGCATTTCTAATTTGTAGCATCAAGTTTAGTTTCGTTCTTGCATCGTGTTTGGAGTTTTCCCTTTTTGTTTCCGAAATCTCGTGCTTTCAATGAATGATCAAATATAAAACTTGATTAGTTCTAGTATCCCTTCTCCATGAAGATCAAATCAAAAATATGTTATAGTAGTATAATTATGATATGCTTATTAAAAATCATAAGTAAATTCTATTGAATATTGATGGATTGGAAATCCATCCTATTAAAGATAAATTTGAAAATATTATATCCCACCTAATGTCCTTCCAAAAAAACTAAAGTAGTTGTAATATCAACCACAAGCATTCCACAAAAGGCCTAAATAAACCAAATATTCTATATGGATCAATGGTTAAGAATTAAATCTCTTGTTCACAAAAATATGCTTTTATGACGGTTTTAATGCCAACAAATTCATATTAAGCAATACTTTGATGTACATAGGTAATTATTTGGCTCAAAGGTTCTTATTTTGTTCTTTCATATAGCATAAATAGTGACTCCATAAGTCCAATGGATAAGGTTGGATATTCTAATTACTTTACCATTGTAGGCATGGAAACCCAAAAATTCGCCATAACTTTAGTGGTTTTTAATCACTACTTAAATGTGTCATTTACTACCTATACTTTATAAATGATAAATGCATTTTTTTTATTTGAAAAGGCCTAATGCATTGAGAAATTTTACTAATTATGATTATTTTATATGTTGTAATATGTGGTGGTTAATATTATCTTGAGGCCATGACTAACATTTGTAATTGTATTATTTATATTTTTTCTTTAGGCCCACATAACCCTTGAAAAATGCACTTATGTAATAATTTGTAATATTTTATGCGTAAAGGTAGGTCTCAAAAACTTGATCTAAAGGTAAATTGTATTTGGATATAAATACCCGATCATACCATATATTTTTCTCATTATTTGAAGTGTAATTTTATTTTTATTTAGAGAAATTATTTTGGTGTCTACGGACAACCCCATACATGTATTCTTCATTCTTTGTTTTGTGTGTTCATTGTGAAGTAATACTAGGTAAAATTTTGATTGTATTCATTTTTAGAACTTATTGTGAAATATAACATGGTACAAAAGAGGGTGTGAATCTTAATTACTTGATTACTTTTGTTGGTAATTTGGATTCTATAGCTTTTTCTAAGGGAAATTATGATTAGATAAGCTAAAAAGAATTTTTTGAAATTTGATGGTAGGGTTGGAAGAAATTTTTCTTGATAAAATCCGAGGTGGACATGGATCATGAGGATATCCCTAGGATTAGTATATTATATCCAAGAGAAACGTTCACCGATAGGTTCTTATATTCCTCTTATAGAAACTTAATATTTTTTAATTACTGTCTAACCAAATGGATGCCCTAATTTTAGAATTAAGTTTTTTTAGGTTTTCTAAAAATATCATTTGTTTTGAAATTTTCAAAAATTCCATTTCCTTTTCTCTTCCATATTTGTGTGTCCAATAATATTACAAATAAGAGGATAGACTACTTGGCCATTGTGAAATAAGAAAATAAAATGCTGACAATTTTTAAGAGGAACCTTAAAGTCATAGAAGTTGTGGGTAGTATTTTATGCTTAGCAAAGGCCCTTAAGCCAATTAATAAAATTGCAAAAATGGCCCAACAAATTTTGTGTTGTATAGATATGAAAGGATTTTATGATTGGTTGCATTCAACAAAAAAGTTGTGGAGGGAAAATTATCAATATTTCTAGATTCTTTATAAATTTTTAGGGGGTGTCCTAGTTCAATATTTTGCTAATTTTAGCTCCAAGTACCTCAATATCATGTCCATAGAGTTTTTTTTTTCCTCCAAAGTTAAATTTTTTTAAAATTTATATTGAGGACATGCTAGAAAATTGGCCTGATGGGAAAAACACGGCACACAGGCATGCACTTATGTCAATGTGACATAGATTGCATCTGCAAGGAATAAGAATGGGTGCACTAACTATGTTGTTGATTTTAAATTTAATTATTTTCCTTCATATACCAAGAAAAGTTCTTAGGAAGATGGCTAGTCATTTCAAACTTTAAACTTGATGCATGGGAGGTCCTTGGTTCAAATCGTACTAGTTATATATTATCCTTTTTTATGATAACATTAGAATGTTTTCTAATGAATTGGCATCCTAAGATGATGTAGTACCATATGATGGCATGGTAGAGGATGATTTCACCTCTTTATAGATTGGTGATGACATGGCATGATGTATAGTTAACATGTGGAAGTTGGTATGATTGATGTGGTAGTCTATACAAGTGACGTGATAGTCTATGCATGAATCCTAAGGTAATGTGTGGTACTATATATAGTTGAAATGAAAATCACCATAGGTGATGTGGCCTGAAATATGGAAGTTGGTGTAATCTTGAGGTAACACATGGTAGGTGATGTAGGCACTAAAATGGTAAGTATTTATTGGGTTGATGTGGAATATCATTTTCCATTGGATGAGTATAAATGTAACATTGACTAATATTATTTTGTCATCTCATAAAAATTGACAAATAGCTCATATAATAAAAATACTTGGCATTGTATAGATATTTTTGTGAATCAGGATATGACAAGTGGTATAGTGTGGTTCATAAATCAAACAACAAATTATATTATGACATGTGGAATCATGTGATTCATTGCTACGCTATATAATTAGTATATGTTCAGCACCCCATCGACCACTCACACAAAAACACATGGTGGCCTCTCATTCATTGTAGGTAAAAAAAAAATTAAATTTTATTTAAAGGTTTTGGAGTTATTTTTTATTTTAGGGCTAAACTTTTAGGGGCCATAATTTTTGCGTATGGATATTTTTTGAGGCCCTTCTTTTAAATCAAATAATTTTTGAGATCTTTGCATTGGTGGTGTTTTTCCTTTTCATAACTACACATAGGGTTTTAAATTTTGGTAGAATAGTGATGGATAAGCATGTGCCCTTGTTCAGTAGTCCAAACTATGGAACCTAGAAATCATGTTTGAAGCTTTGCCCCAAAGAAATAGCTTACTCAAGTATGTGAATGGGGATCCTAATTATAGTGATACTAAAAATTTAAAGTTATTCTTTAGGGACAAGAAGGATTAGTCTCATGGTGTCATAGATTTTTATGTTAATAACGTATATGACACCTGTTTTAGTAGTACAACAAACCCTAAAGTGTTATCGATAAAAATTTAGGGGTTGTGTGATCGAATTGATTCCATACAAAGCAGTAGATTGGAAGTTGAGCTTACAACATTGTACATGGAGTCATTTAATATTTTTTATGAGCACATCAACAATTTCAAGAAAATACAAGAATATATTTAGATTTAATCTAGGATACATAGGCATAAGGGAAATTATATTTTTAATCAGGATCATCCAAAAGATAGATTTAGTCAAAACTCAAAATGAGAAGAAACCAAAATAGAATGAGAAGCAACTCAAAAATCCCTTCAATAAGCCTACATGAGATATTTGTAAAAGGGAGGGTTGCATGACTTAATTTTGTTAGATTTGCATCAAGAAACTTGAGAAAATAATAAGAAAGTATATTATTGATGTTGCTCTATTCTATGCACAAGGTGAGGATAGTTTTGATGGAGAAACCTCACAAGTACATGTAGAATTTCACTTAACATACTGGACACCCACTTCTTTAGATGAGTGGATTATAGATTTAGGGGCAAACAATCACATGATAAAGCATAAATATCTACTACAAGGCTATTATAAAGCACATTCAATGGAACATGTTGTTATTAGAGATGATTCTTCATTATAGGTTGTAGTATGTGGAACATCAATACTATATCATCATATTTTGATGAGGTATTTTATTTTCCTAATGTTGGATCTAAACGTTTATCTATTTATCACATTACTCATACAAATAAGAAGGTAGAATTTTGGCTTTATTGATGGGTAAGTAAAGATATAGAGAATATTTTCAAAACTATTGTTTTGGATATTATGATGAGTCTAACCAAATGTTAATATAATTTAATAAATTAATTGATAAAAAATCATTGAATCACTTGCCATTTATAAAGGGATCCCTTATTTTAATTTAATTAATAAAAATATTATTCTTTCTTTTTGATGATTTCTAAATATTGTTTCGATACACATTTAAAACTACCCTAACCCTCACCCTACATTCGTTCAATATGATGGTTCACATAAAAATTAGCATATTAATTATTATGAATACCCTAACCCTAATTCTAATGTTATAATTAATTAATAATTAATTATTATAACTATGCTAAATTTAATATAATAATTAATTTATTAATAATAATAATAAATAAATGTTAGGATGTGGAATCCTAATAAAATGTATAAGTTGGGATAAATTCTAGCCTCCTTTGCTCCCTCTTATAGGAATAAAATATTCTTTGCTATGGTTGTTCATGTAAATAGTGATATTTGGAAGTGGTATCATAGGCTTGGACATCTCAGCTATGGGTATTTAATATATATGATCCAATATCAACTAGCCATTGGACTTCCACACATATCCCTTCAAAGTGGTACATGATAGGAGTGTATTCTACGGAAGCATCATAGGGATACCTTTCCAAAATGGATTTAAATATAATCCTATCATCCCTTAAATATCATACATAGTGATGTTTATCGACCTATAGGTACACCATCTCTTTCATGAAGTAAGCACTTCCTTCTTTTTACTAATCATTTTTCTAAATATGTGGGTTGTACATTATTCACACTAAGGATGAGATATTTGAGAGATTCAAGAACTTGAGAATGAGATAGATAGAAAATCAAATATCTAAGGATAAATGGGTAAGGTTAGCATGAAAGTCATGCTTTTCATGATTTCTTAGCCACACAAAGGATTGCATATCAAAGGATTGTTTATTATACTCCTAAATAAAATTTTATGGCTAAGGCAAAAAATAGGATGATCATGGAGATTACATGATGTATGATTCATTCCAATGGGATAGATCATAAATTATAGGTTGAGAATATCACTTGTATAGCATACATCATCAATAAAGTTCCTACTAGGAAATCCTAAAGCATGATATCTCTTGAGATATTGACAAGGGATAAGCCTAATGTGTTCTAGATTATGCATCTTTGAATCTTCAACATAGGCTCATATATCCAAGGATCTTTAGATGAAAGAGGCATGAGAGATTTACAAGTGCATTTTTATGGGGTATTCATATGCCTCAAAGGCATATCATCTTTATGATCATTAGAATCATGAGGTTTTGATCTAGAGACATGTCATCTTTGATGAGATTCTTGTAGGTACTACTTCCATCCCACTACCCAATCCTTTGGTAGATGACTTCTTTCATCCTTTGACCTTATCATATTCATTTGTTTCTTCTAATATTTTTATTGGATCTATTATTATTAGAGCATATTATTCATCTTCTCCATATTCAATTTTGAGAAGAGATTCTTTTTTCTATTGATTTGACCTCTTCATGTACAACACCACAAGTAACACTTTCTTCTCTAGATATAGGGTATGTTGATTAGAAAAAATCAATTCAAAGTGTTTTAAATTTACATGATAAGGTGAGTGATAATTTTGAATTGGAATCTTTAGTTTTAGTTTTGAATGGTGAGTTACCATATAATGCACATGATTCTTCCTTAAATCATCCAATACACAGTGGGTTAAGACACTTTTAAAGGATACTTATTATATTCTATATATTAAGTTACATCAAAAGTCTCCCTCTCGAACATCATTATCCCAGGAAAAACTACACATAAAACATGTTAAATTTTACTATATGTGAAAATGATATTATAGTATTAGATATTTAACAAAATAAAACATTAAAGGTTATAAAAAAATCTAGTAATTATGGCATATTCACATTGGGAAGAGAAACGACGAGATTTAAAAGTCAGAGATAATTAAGAAAACATGGTAACCAATCTCTTGATCAGCATCATTAAGCATCATTGACATATTATGAAAATACGTGTCTATACATAAGAACACCTGCTTGATAAATTAATTAGATACTCACCTCTATAAATTCATTCCACAACCTTTATAGAAATCATTCATTCATTCACTTAGAAAAAATAATTTTCACTCATACACGAACTCTTGAACAATAACAACCATAAGTAATCCCCACCGAAGTATATACATATTTCTGTTCAACCAACCACACTAGAATTTGGTTTTTGTTTCTTTAAAGTTGCTGAAAATGGAGAAGAGGCACACATAAACTGCATTGTCTAAGATGGAGGAGAGTGACACAGAAATTTCATTGTCTAAATTCCCACAACATGTGACTGAAGGAATATTAGCTTTGCTTCAATGGATATAATAATCCGCTTTTTTGAAATTTCAAGGGATTGGAGAGCTCTATTGGCTTCTTCCAGATTTATATATATGCGGAACCACATTCCAAACAGGAATCCATGGTTATTACTGTGCGTGTCTAAGAAAGAGGAACAGTACTATGCAGCTTATTGCTTCTCGGACTGCAGATGGAAGATCAAAACCTTACAAGAATTTCCATTCGATGGATCTGCTTATTTTTGTGGAGGATCTCCAGCTGGAGAACTTCTACTGCAAACCAGACGTGCCACCTCAATGGGTTTCCAAGAAAAACGTTGTCTTTACAACCCACTGAACAATACATTTTCTGAAGTTGCTGAAAACCCACTGAACAATACATTTCCTCCACAAATTTTAGAAATGTTTGAGTATGTGTTGTATGATGTGGTCGGAGTCGGTTAGTATATTTGTGTTGTAATGCAGGCTCGGTAAGAGGTGATAGTGGCAACGTACAATATAAGACAGGGTTCTTGGCTACTTCTTCCTCCACTTCCTTATTTGGATTCTGGGTGCCGCCAAAAATACTATTACCATACTGTGGCATTCCAACCAAGGCCTGATATTCAGTTGAACTAGGAGGACTTTGAAGTTAAAAAACCATTATTTAATTGAATGAGTTATAATAGAAAAAATATTGACATAATTATACATTGCAATATACATATTTATTATTTTTTAATATCATTTTAAATAATATTAAGCTTTGGCATATTTTTTATAATTTTTTAATGGTGAAATTGGTGGACCAATGGTAAATGGGCTATTGATCATAATATCTCGAAATAGTTCTTAGGCATATGGATTTCATCCCTCCACTCCTTGCTTTGACCTCACATGCTCTAGGTATGCATCACATTTGCAGATTTTAATTTCATCCAAACTAATTTTCCTCTAAATCCTTCCCCTAAATCCTATTTAAGCAGCTATGTGGGCAATCGTTAGCATAATCTTAAGAGTAATTACACTTTACATTTTTCCCTCATCTATCAAGGTAAGGGGTTGAAGATACAAGGTTGTCATTGCATTTTTATCTCATCCTTTTGCAACCTTCAAGCATCTCCCATTATAATATCCCTCCCTTTCTTGCAAACTATTGTAGATTTCCAAGTTTTGGGTAACACTTTCATTTTTTAGGATTTCCATTGGTTTTTCATTACATAATGTTAATTTGATTTTACTAGAAGTTGTATTGACTATATTATATTATTTACAATATCATTACACACATTTTTCACTCCTTTGACTCCCCATTTAAACAAAATCCTTGTCCACATATTCAGACCAAATTTACCATCCATATTTTAATCATAATCTTCTCTTTTGTATGGTTTTATTGTATTTCCTTGCTATATTTCATACAATAGCACTTTCTGCACTTTTATTTGCAGTCATCCTATTTATATTAGTAGCATTTCATTTCATTTCATGTTCGTATAATTTAATACTTCTTCCATTTGCAGGCACAAGTTTAACATAGTATTTTTTTAACAATCTCTCCTCATACATTGCATGTAGCTTTACATTTCACTCATATATATCATTATTCTCTCACCTCTTAAGGTAAGGGGTTGAAGATATAAGGTTGTAATTTCCTTGCTATCTCATCCTTTGGTAACCTTAAATCATATCCCATTACAATCTCCCTCCCTTTCTTGCTTACTATTGTAGATTTTCATTTTTTTGGACAACACTTCATATTTTAGCATTTCCCTTTTTTTCATTACTTATTGCTAATTTGCTTTTACTACAAGTTGTATTAGCTATATTATAGCATTTCTAATATCATTAAACATATTTTTTACTCCTTTGCATCCCCATTTAATCAAAATCTCAATCATCTTTAGCATTTTACTCTTTTTAAACATATCTTGAATTTAGTCATCAAATTGCATGATTTTTTAGCTTAGATCCATGATTTTGTAAGTTACAAACCTATAAAATACCTCCAGTGATATCATATTCACTTTTCATTACAAAATTGCATTAATATCCACCAAAAATAACCTTTAAAACTATGTTAACCCTATATTGAGACCAAATTTGGCATCTATATTTTAATTATAATCTTCTCTTATACATGGTTTTATTGTATTTCCTTGCTATATTTCATACCATAACACTTTTTGCCCTTTTATTTGTAGTCATGTTGTTGAAATTTATAGCATACTAACTTTTCCATTTCCTTCCATGTTCATCTAATCTGCTTCTTCCATTTGCAGGTAAAATTTTAACATAGTGTTTATTTTAACAATCTCTCTTCATACATTGCATATAGCTTTACATTTCACTCGTATATATCATTCTTCCATCATATCTCAAGGTAAAGAGATGAAGATTCAAGGTTTTTATTGCCTTGATATCTCATTATTTGGTAACCTTCAAGCATCTCCCATTACAATCTTCCTCCCTTTCTTACAAACTATTATAGATTTCTATGTTTTGGGTTGAAATTTCATATTTTAGCATTTCCCTTGGTTTTTCATTACTTGATTTTAATTTTTTTTTAATAGAATTTGCATTAGCTATCTTATATCATTTATAAAATCATTACACATATTTTTTGGACATTTTGAGTCAAAGTTGTCATTGATGTCAAGGAATGAAGTTGTCATTGATGTCAAGGAATAAGCTACCATTGATGTCAAAAGGTCAAGAGGAACAATGCAAAGGTTAAAGGCAAAAAGGCTTCATAATATTTTTTAATATTATGTGGAAGCATAAGTTAGAAGGGTTTTTATTAAAACCAATGGTGAGCAAAAATAAAAGGTTTTTCATAAAAACCCAAGGAAGCTTATTGAAAAGCTAAAGGAGGTTTTAATATTTATTTTATAAAATATTTAAATTCAAATTGAATTTAAATTTTATAAATAAATATTATTTATACAAAGTTGTAAAATGAGAGAAGGCTTTAATAAAGCCAAAGGGATGTAAAAATTAATTTATAAAATTTAAATTCTAAAGAATTTAAATAATTTATAAATTAATAAGTTAAAAATCGAAGTGTCGACGTTTAAGTTTGAAGAAAAATTGAAGCATCGACGTTTATGTGTGAAGGAGGAAATCGATATAAAAACACTATGCCTTAGAGGTATTTAATCATCCTTTTGCTCGAATGATAATGCGTGCAATCGTGTGTTGAGAACTCGTGCGAAAAAGAGAAGAGAACATTGTTTTGAAGCACCAAATTGCAAGAGCCATCTGGGTAGCGTGGCCTAGTGGCAAGTGGACATCGGCTAGAGTGTTTGGGCATGGAGTGACCTACGATCAAATTGCAATGACAACATTGTTTTGTTGGTTGTGCTTGTGTTGGAAGCACCAAAGGAAGCGATGCATATTTTTGCATAGGCGAGTCGGGGAGGGTTATAGAGCACGTGGTGCTCTTTACTCCCCAAGCGAGCGCCTAGCTCATGCGGTGGTTGGAGCCACGGCTAGGGCATTGGTTGAGGCTACGTCGTGAGATCGAATCCCACCAAGGCAAAGGTAATAAATTTTGAATATAATTTTTATATTGCCTAAGGTTTGACATGAGGTCTTAGGGAGTTAAAAGGGTTGTTTAAAAAGGTTTTTAATTGATCATTATTTTTGGTAAATTGGAGGAATAAGGAGTTAGCTTTATTATTGAATAAAGTATTTGTGTCACATTGGTGTATTGGAAATTTAAATTGTTGAGAGGACTTCTTGCCATTGAGTTATTTTTGAAAAGGAGATTGCATTGATATTATTCTTGGTATTGAATATTATTTTTGGGAGATTATAAGGTGTATTTGGTTAATTATTTTTATATGTTGATGGATGCTTTCTTTAAGATGGAGTGATAAGGTGTATGTGTGTTTTGATACTTGCATTGTATCTTTGAGAGAGCTTAGTGTCTTCTAACTCCTTTGAGCTTGGCAAAGAGGTGTTTGTGGTTGTGGTAGATTTTAGAGGTTCCTTCATCATCAAGAAAAAGGTATGAGCACATTCTTCCATAGTTGAGTTGATTGGTTGGTTTTCTGGAAAATAAGTTTGGAGTGAAAAGGACTTGATTAGGGTTTCCTTATTGAGTGTGTTGAGTTAATGCTTCAAGGTTTTCTGGAATAAATAGTTGTTGTTAAAACCTTGTTTTATAAGCATTGTTGTTGAAGCCATTGGTTGAGTGAAGAACTTGAACTAGGGTTTGAAAATAACATGAGTATCATTGTTATGTGAGAGTGGTTGATAAGCATTGTTGGAAATATTTTGAGTAAAGGATCATATGCTTGGACTAGGGTTTGTAAGCAAGGATTGTTTCATTGAGTGTTTGGTTGAGTAGAGTTGGTTGAGCCTAGTCAAGTGGATGTGTGAAGTGATTGTTCAAGTTCCATAAAACAAACTATTCTATATTCTAAATTGATTTGAGAAAGTGATTGAGTATTGAGTTGAAGCATATTGAGTCTCTAACAATTCTCTGTATGTTTTTGAAAGAGTGATTGAAAGTGATTGAGCATTGAGGTGAATGTGAAGCATATTGAGTCTCTAACAATTCTTTGTATGTTTCTAAAAGAGTGATTGAAAGTGATTGAGCATTGTGATGAGTATAGAGCATATTGAGTCTCTAACAATTCTCTTTATGTTTCTATGATATTGGACAAGTTCTAGAGAGGACTTGAGGATAGATTAGTGTGAGCTTTTGTGGAAGCTTACAAGGCATATTTGAGATAAGTCTTTGAGAAGACTTAAGAGCATAGTTGATTGATTTGTTCAAACCTTGAGTTAAGGTTTGGGGCAGATCCAGCAGATTTGATTTGAGATTGAGTCAAGCTTTGAGTTAAGGCTTGAGGATAGAGATCGAGGATAGACTTGTGCTAGACCGAAGGACTATGTTTAGTATAGATTCGAGGATAGATTTTGGTGCAGATTTGAGGATAGGTTTGTGCCAGACTAGAGACAGATATTGAGGATAGATTTGTGCTAGACCGATGGATTATGTTTAGTACAGATTTTATATAGAGCTTTGGAGGTGATAGAGTTGAGGACAAAGATCTCCATCTAGAGCAAGGAAGACAGGTGTCTTCTATGGATAGAGTTCCATTTTCTAAGGGTAGTGGAGGTAGAGGTCTTCTAGAGGATCACCATCTAGAGCAGAGATTAGGAGATTGGTGTCTCCTATGGATAGAGATCCATGAACTTGATTTAGGGGATTGGTGTCTCCTTTGGACATAGGTCCATAAACATTGTAATAGGGAAAGGATTCCCAAGAGATTGATTGAGAAAATTTTAGTGAAATATTTTCTCCATGGAGTAGCCCACATTGGGTGAACCACATAAATTGTGGTGTCTCTATTGTGTGTGGTGATTTATGCATTTCTTTGATTACTACTATTGATATTTCTATCTTTACATTGCATAATATTGATTGGGAAAGAAAAGTAAAAAGTGGTCTTATACTGTTCACCCCCCTCTCAGTATAAGCTTGTGTTCTTCAATTGGTATCAGAGTAGGTTCCTTCGGAAGAGTTTAATAACTTGAAGGAAAAGCTTACAAGAACACAATGGATTCTAAGAATGGATCATCAGATAATACAACACCAATATTTGATGGGAGTGACTATGTATATTGGAGTTTGAGAATGAAGATCTACCTGAAGGCACTTGGCAATGAGATTTGGGAAGCAGTTGAAAATGGATACGACCCCTCAGTTGATCCACCTATAGATAAGGAAGGTAAGCTTCTACAACATTACAATTCAAAAGCAATGAATGCACTTTTGAGAGGCTTGCATAGAACAGAGTCCATAAAAGTTATGCATTGTCAAAATGCAAAAGAAATGTGGGATAAATTACAAAATATATATGAAGGAGATAAAGGTGTCAAGAAAGCAAAGATACAAAATCTCAAAGGACAATTTGAAGAGTTAAGAATGAAGGATGAGGAAAACATTAGTACTTATCTACTTCGAATTGATGAGGTTGTTAATGCTATGCAAGGACTTGGAATGAAGGTTGATGAATCAGATGTTTGTGATAAGGTCTTAAGATCTCTTCCAAAAAGATTTAGTGAAAATATTTCTGCTATAGAAGAGTCAAAGGATGGTGATTCTTTGACAAGAGATATGTTGCTTGGTATTCTTACAACTTTTGAGTTAAGAACAAAAGAGCCTATTCCCCAGAAGGAAGCAGCCTTCAAAGCAATCAAGAAGACAAAGGGTAAGAAGTCAGAATCAAGCAATGAGTCATCCAGTGATGAAGAAGCTAATTATGGCAGAAGGAATAAGGATTCAAGAAGATCTAGAGATAAATCTATTAGATGTTTCAATTGTGGAAAGTATGGTCATTATGCAACTGATTGTCAAGAAGCAAAGAATAACAATGATGAAGAAAAATAGGATCACAGGAATAGGGAATCAGAAAGATACAAGCACCAAAAGAAAAGCAAGGATGGACAAAGTAGACAAGGAAAGAAGTTCTTTCAAAGGCAAAAGAGGAGCTACTATGCGGATAAGGCAAGTAAGTACTCAAGTGATAGTGATGCTAGTTTTTCAGATAATGATAGAGATGAAGTCCTATTTATGATTGAAGAAAAAGAAGTCCAGAAAAGGGCACCAATGATTCTCAAGTGTTTTAGATGTGGTAACTTTGGACATCTTGAAGATAGTTGTACAAGGAATGGTTATAGTTTCAGTGATGATGAATATGAGGATGCACTTGAAGGACCAGATGAAAATATTCTAATGGCATTAGAAGAAGGAGAAGGTGATCCTATAGAAGACAAGTCAAAAGAAAATGAAGATGTGGACAAAGGCAAACAAATAGAGGAAGAATCAGATAAAGAAGGTTATGATCTCAAGGGAGAACTTATTTATGCTCTTGAAATAGTAAAGAAGGTAAGAAAGCAAAACTCTAAATTAGAATCTCAGTTTCAAGAATGTGATGAAGAGAGAAGAATGCTTATAGAGGATCTAGACAAATCAAAGGCTAAGACAAAGAAGTTCAAGGATAAGCTAGAAGCAAAGGTCTTAGAATGTGAAAAGTTAGCACAAGAAGTAGTTCTACTAAAGGAAGATTTAGAAAACTCCAAGAGTAAGCTACAAAAGTTCAGAAAGAGTTCAAAGAACTTAGATAAGTTCATCAAGATACAAAAGCCTACATAAAGCAAAATAGGTCTTGGATAGGAACAAAAGAAATGGGAAGGAAAGTCAACCTCAAGTTCTGGAGAAGAAGAAACTTCAGATGAAGAAACTTCAGAAGAAGACAATGTAAGAGAAAGTGAGACATCTGAGGATGAGTTGGACAACAGAAAGTTCAACAAGAACAGGAACAATGCACAAAGAAGATATAGATGGAACAACAATCAGAATAGGTCAAGAGAGACTAAGAGACCAATGAGGTCAAGACAAGGAAACTTCAATGGAAGATGTTTTTCATGTCACAGGTTTGGGCACATGGCTTCACAGTGCAGGACACATGAAAGACAGGAATATGGGAACAAAAATCTTTTCCATGGGTATTGCTACTCATGTAATCAGTTTGGTCACAAGGCAATGAATTGCAGGGTTCTTGACAGAAAAGGATATGGCTTCACTAGGAGAAGTCCTAAGACATTTGCACCTCCAAGGAATAATAACATTAAGTGTTATAAGTGCAATAATGATGGACACACAGCAAAATGGTGTAGAGCAGACATTCCAGAATCAAGCATGAACAGGAACATGAACAGGAATAGGAAAAGGGATATGGATATGAATAGGAACAGAGAATTGAATATGAACAAGAACAGGAATATGAATATGGATATGAATATGAACAAGAACAGGAACATGAATAGGAACAAGAATATGGACATGGATAGGAACATGGACATGGAAAGGAACAATCAGAGGAATCAGAAGGATCAGATAAGAAGAAAAGAGGATAAAGGTAAAGAACAGTGCTTGATGGGAGTAGAAATACTCCCACCCTAAAATTAACCACCTCAAGAGGAGGTGGGGGAGGGGCTAAGCTAAGAGGCTCATTCTTAGCCCCGAGCCCCAAAGGTGACCCTTTGCCATTGATGTCAAAGGGGGAGAGATTTGAGTAAGGGGGAGATATTTGGTATTTGAGTAAAGAGGAGAGATTTGAAAAGAGCATTGAGCCAGGGGGAGCAATGTCCTAGGGGGAGCAAAACAAAGAAAAGGTTAAGTTTCTGGTAAAAATAATTTGGGTTACCATCAATGACAAAGGGGGAGATTGTTGGACATTTTGAGTCAAAGTTGTCATTGATGTCAAGGAACGAAGTTGTCATTGATGTCAAGGAATAAGCTACCGTTGATGTCAAAAGGTCAAGAGGAACAATGCAAAGGTTAAAGGCAAAAGGAGCTTCATAATATTTTTAATATTATGTGGAAGCATAAGTTAGAAGGGTTTTTATTAAAACCAATGGTGAGCAAAAATAAAAGGTTTTTCATAAAAACCCAAGGAAGCTTATTAAAAATCTAAAGGAGAGTTTTTAATATTTATTTTATAAAATATTTAAATTCAAATTGAATTTAAATTTTATAAATAAATATTATTTATACAAAGTTGTAAAATGAGAGAAGGCTTTAATAAAGCCAAAGGGATGTAAAAATTAATTTATAAAATTTAAATTCTAAAGAATTTAAATAATTTATAAATTAATAAGTTAAAAATCGAAGTGCCGACGTTTAAGTTTGAAGAAAAATCGAAGCACCGACGTTTATGTGTGAAGGAGGAAATCGATATAAAAACACTATGCCTTAGAGGTATTTAATCATCCTTTTGCTCGAATGATAATGCGTGCAATCGTGTGTTGAGAACTCGTGCGAAAAAGAGAAGAGAACATTGTTTTGAGCACCAACGAATAAGGATAAATCGATGAGCACCAAATTGCAAGAGCCATCTGGGCAGCGTGGCCTAGTGGCAAGTGGACAACGGCTAGAGTGTTTGGGTGCGGAGTGACCTATGATCGAATCATTGACAACATTGTTTTGTTGGTTGTGCTTGTGTTGGAAGTGCCAAAGGAAGCGACGCACATTTTTGCATAGGTGAGTCAGGGAGGGTTATAGAGCACGTGGTGCTCTTTACTCCCCAAGCGAGCACCTAGCTCGCACGACGGTTGGAGCCATAGCTAGGGCATTGGTTGAGGCTATGTCATGAGATCGAATCCCACCAAGGCAAAGGTAATAAATTTTGAATATAATTTTTATATTGCCTAAGGTTTGACATGAGGTCTTAGGGAGTTAAAAGGGTTGTTTAAAAAGGTTTTTAATTGATCATTATTTTTGGTAAATTGGAGGAATAAGGAGTTAGCTTTATTATTGAATAAAGTATTTGTGTCACATTGGTGTATTGGAAATTTAAATTGTTGAGAGGACTTCTTGCCATTGAGTTATTTTTGAAAAGGAGATTGCATTGATATTATTCTTGGTATTGAATATTATTGGGAGATTATAAGGTGTATTTGGTTAATTATTTTTATATGTTGATGGATGCTTTCTTTAAGATGGAGTGATAAGGTGTATGTGTGTTTTGATACTTGCATTGTATCTTTGAGAGAGCTTAGTGTCTTCTAACTCCTTTGAGCTTGGCAAAGAGGTGTTTGTGGTTGTGGCAGATTTTAGAGGTTCCTTCATCATCAAGAAAAAGGTATGAGCACATTCTTCCATAGTTGAGTTGATTGGTTGGTTTTCTGAAAATAAGTTTGGAGTGAAAAGGACTTGATTAGGGTTTCCTTATTGAGTGTGTTGAGTTAATGCTTCAAGGTTTTTCGAATAAAGAGTTGTTGTTAAAACCTTGTTTTATAAGCATTGTTGTTGAAACCATTGGTTGTGTGAAGAACTTGAACTAGGGTTTGAAAAGAACATTATCATTGTTATGTGAGAGTGGTTGATAAGCATTGTTGGAAATATTTTGAGTGAAGGATCATATGCTTGGACTAGGGTTTGTAAGCAAGGATTGTTTCATTGAGTGTTTGGTTGAGTAGAGTTGGTTGAGCCTAGTCAAGTGGATGTGTGAAGTGATTGTTCAAGTTCCATAAAACAAACTATTCTATATTCTGAATTGATTTGAGAAAGTGATTGAGTATTGAGTTGAAGCATATTGAGTCTCTAACAATTCTCTGTATGTTTCTGAAATAGTGATTGAAAGTGATTGAGCATTGAGGTGAATGTGAAGCATATTGAGTCTCTAACAATTCTCTGTATGTTTCTAAAAGAGTGATTGAAAGTGATTGAGCATTGTGATGAGTATAGAGCATATTGAGTCTCTAAAAATTCTCTTTATGTTTCTATGAGATTGGACAAGTTCTAGTGTGGACTTGTTGAGCAGATTTGAGGTAAGTCTTTGAGAAGACTTGTGGATAGATTTGGGTAAGCTTTTGTGGAAGCTTACAATACAGATTGAGAGCAGATTTGGATAAGTTCTTGTGAGAACTTATTGAGCAGATTGGACAAGTTCTAGAGAGGACTTGAGGACAGATTAGTGTGAGCTTTTGTGGAAGCTTACAAGGTAGATTTGAGACAAGTCTTTGAGAAGACTTGAGAGCAGAGTTGATTGATTTGTTCAAACCTTGAGTTAAGGTTTGGGGCAGATCCAGTAGAGTTGATTTGAGATTGAGTCAAGCTTTGAGTTAAGGCTTGAGGATAGAGATCGAGGATAGACTTGTGCTAGACCGAAGGACTATGTTTAGTACATATTCGAGGATAGATTTTGGTGCAGATTTGAGGACAGGTTTGTGCCAGACCAGAGATAGATATTGAGGATAGATTTGTGCTAGACCGACGAACTGTGTTTAGTACAGATTTTAGATAGAGCTTTGGAGGTGATAGAGTTGAGGATAGAGATCTCCAGCCAGAGTAGGGAAGACAGGTGTCTTCTATGGATAGAGTTCCATTTGCTAAGGGCAGTGGAGGCAGAGGTCTTCTAGAGGATCACCAGCTAGAGCAGATATTAGGATATTGGTGTCTCCTGTGGATAGAGATCCATGAACTTGATTTAGGGGATTGGTGTCTCCTTTGGACAGAGGTCCATAAACATTGTAATAGGGAAAGGATTCCCAAGAGATTGATTGAGAAAATTTTAGTGAAATATTTTCTCCGTGGAGTAGCCCACATTGGGTGAACCACGTAAATTGTGGTGTCTCTATTGTGTGTGGTGATTTGTGCATTGCTTTGATTACTGCTATTGATATTGCTATCTATACATTGCATAATATTGATTGGGAAAGAAAAGTAAAAAGTGGTCTTATATTGTTCACCCCCCCTCTCAGTATAAGCTTGTGTTCTTCAAAAAATATTTACTCCTTTGCATCCCCATTTAATCAACATCTTAGTCATCTTTGGTATTTTACTCTTTTAAAGCATATCTTGAATTTAGTCATCAAATTGCATGATTTTGTAGCTTATATCCATGAATTTTATAAGTTACAGAGCTAGAAAATCCCTTCATTAATATCATACTCATTTTTCATTACAAAATTCCATCAAAATCCACCCAAAATACCTTTAAAAACTACCTTAACCTTATATTTAGACCAAAATTACCATCCATATTTTAATCATAATCTTATATTTTGTATGGTTTTATTGTATTTCCTTGCTATATTTCATACCATAATACTTGTTGCCCTTTTATTTATAGTCATGTTGTTTATATTGGTAGCATACTAAATTTTCCATTTCCTTCCATGTTCATCTAATCTAATGCTTCTTCCATTTGCAAGCATAAGTTTAACATAGTGTTTCTTTTAACAATATCTCTTCATACATTGCATGTAGCTATATATTTCACTCATATATATCATTCTTCCCTCATCTCTCAACGTAAGTTGTTTAAGATACAACGTTATCATTGTCTTGCAATATCATCCTTTGACAACCTTCAAGCATCTCCCATTATAACATCCCTTCCTTTTTTGCTTACTATTGTAGATTTCCAAGTTTTGGGCAGCACTTTCACATTTTAGCATTTCCATTATTTTTTCATTACCTAGTGCTAGTTTTCTTTTACTATAAGTTGGATTAGCTATATTATTTTATTTCTAACATATTTACACACCGTTTTCACTCCTTTGCACCCTCATTTAATCAAAATGTTAATCATATTTGGTATTTTACTCTTTTTACACATCTTGAATCTAGTCATCAAATTGCATGATTTTGTAGCTTAGATCCATGATTTTGTTGTTATAAATAGAGTATATTACATAATTTGGGTTATGTATATGTATCTTTCAAGGTACATACATAGATTACTTTAGGGGTAAGTTATCTAGTTACTTAATGCAATGTAATAAATGCACAAGTGTCAATGTACAAATTGTATATGTGCAAGTTATCCCTTGCACAACTAGATAGAGTGTTGGCTAAGGAAATTATTTTTCTATATAAGAAAGGTTTCATTGTTATATAGACATAGAGTCAAGGGATATATTAAAATAGTGTAGCTTAGGGTATAGTATAGTTTTGTGTACTTCACCATCCATTGGTGATGGGTGCAATGTAGTTCAGTAGATTTATTAATCGAGTTTTCATCTCCTCCATAGCTACCTTGTATTATTTTATATGATTTCTATTTACAGTATATTTTAGTCATCTAGTAGATTTACTTTCTTTCATATTATTTCGCATCTTGTGATTGTTATCTTCAAGTGATCCTTACATCAAAATATAATTGTGGTGTCATAGTCACGGTAGATCTAGTCTCTATAGGTCAATAAGGAAATCACCATTATAATTGAGCTTGAGTGCTTTGTTAAATTGATGTACTGCTGGAACAACCACTATCAAAAGATCTCATAAGAATCTTGGTGGTTGAAATAGGGAGAGTCACAAAGTTAGTACTGAAGAAAATCTCAATTCTAGAAAATACTAATATTATATTTATCTAGAGTCTTTTCCATAGAGTTGCAAGGAAAACTCATGAATACTAGGACTCAGCATTCAATCCACTAGATAGAAAAATAATCTAGTGAATATCATCCAAGTTATCTAGAGTTTGCTAAATATTATCTAAAGTTTATTTTGTTGCATAAAATTAATTCTTAAAGGATTGGACCTCCTACAATAGAAATTTAGGAGACTCCAAATTCGTTGACTAAAGGTCAACATGTCCTCATAATGCAGAGATAAGTTCCTTGTGCAAGAGAAGAAAATTGTACAAGAAGACTTATGGAGAAGATTTGTGGTGAAGTTAGGAGATTGAAGATCTCCATTATTGAATTGAAGAACTTCATAGTTGAATAATAGGCCATAGAAGCCTTGACACAAAAATGCCATAGCAACCTTGAAAAAAAGTCCATAGAAGCTTTGAAGAAGAAGCCATATAAGTCTTGATACTAAGAAATCCATAGAAGCCTTGATACTAAAAAGGACACAAAATCATTGATACTGAAAAGGCCACATAAGCCTTGATATTGAAAAATACATAGAAGCCTTGATACTAGAAAATGCCATAGCATCCTTGGTACTGAAAAAGACCACAAAAGCCTTGATGGTAAAAAAAATACCACAAAAGTCTTGATCCTAAAGAAGAATTTGAAAAGAATATCTGACTCAAAAGAAGATTAATATTTTAGTACTAATATATTTGTTGTAGGGAAATAATATTCGATGAGTTTTAAAACTTTCTACAAGAAAGTTAGGAAGAGTATATTCTTCAGAATCAACTCAACACCTGAAGTAAAAGCGAAGAGATCACGATAATATCTCATTGTGGAACTTACAATATTGGAAGAAGAAGAAGAAGGACTAGGATAGTCTTGGTCGAAGGTAGAAGCAGTATAATCAGAATATCTAGAAGAAGATCTCACCACCAACACTTACAATAGTAGAAGGTTAAAGAAAATGTCTCAAGGAATACCATCAGAAGTTGTAATATTGAAGACCTAGGAAAGGTCTCAAAAAAATCTAGAAAAATGCATGCAGATCCTTGATGAAGATCATCAAAAGAGTTCTTAGGAGAAATCATTGGATAAATCCACTACCAAGGTGAATCCCTTGATAGTTAAGGACTTGGAACAATTATCACCATATGAAAACAAGCCCAAGAAGAAGAATTTGGAAAGGAATGCCAAATATATGAAGGAGAATTTTGCGAGGGGTGCCAAATCTATGAAGAAGAATTTGGCAAGGAGCACCAAATTTGTTAATAAGAAATTGGAAAGGAGTGCCAAATATTAGAATAGTATCTTGCTTGACTTTATAATTCGATAAGAAGACATGAAGACAAAAGAAGCTCACCAAATCTTAGAGATTTGAATATTACCTCTCACAACAAGAAGGCATCACTTTAGAGATAAAGCCTTCTCCAAATCTACAGTAGAAGGAGGATAATACAAGAGGATAACAAGCCACAAAATCTTAGGCTCGTGAAAGAAAGTTCAAGACCATCATTTGGTGAAGTAGTTGTTTAGGATAATCTACAAAAAGTTGAAAGATCCTATTCAAAGCAACAACTTGGTGATCCTAGAAACTAACATCTACATCCTCTACAAAAGTGGTAAAATATCTACAATAAAAATTAAGCAAATTTTGGTGCAATTATATTCATTAATCAGATTACTTATCAGATTTGTTAGAGCACCTAAATTTGGATTAAAGTTGCAAGAAGAAAATTAGATTACAATCTTCTAAAGTGCAAAAGAAAAAAGGTTATTTTTAAGGATTTATTTGCACATTAATTAGGAGTTGATTAGATTTCATAATTGCTTCTATCAACTACCTATAATCTACTTTGGAAAAATAAAAAGAAGACTAAGTCCTACAATACTAAATTGTAGTGAATTTGTAGAATAATTATTGAAGGTTCATTTTAGATTATTCTTGATTAGTTGTAGTAAATTTGATTAAGTGAATTATCTTGAAAGTTGATTGGAGTGATAAGGTAAAATTGTTTGTGCATTAAAAATAAAAGTATTAGATTTATTTTTCACTATTGTATTACTCTAAAAAGAAATTAGTATTGTGTTTTTGAAAGGCACAAAATCTTATCTATATCAAGTGTCTAAAGACACTATTAAAGCACATAAATCTGCAACACAAAGTGGCCAAGTGGATCCACCGATAACATTAGAATCCTCAAAAAACTAGAGAAGAACACAACTAACCAAAAACAAAACTGGAAGCTTTAAATATTGAGACTTGGTGAGTCTCAAATCTAAAGCATTACAAGGTTAGATGCAAGGAAAGAAAGTGCAGAAAATTGCATCAATTGAAAAGCTTCTATGTACTCTTATCTAAGCTTGGATTTGTTATCAAATTTTCCAAGAAAAAATGTAAAGGTGTGTTTACTCATAAAATACAACCTCAAAACCCTTTTATTTCAGGAAAAATCTCCCACAAAAAATAGAATTTCAGATCTGTAATAGAGTACAAAATAAGGTACATTAAATAAGCCTTATGTACAATTTATACTATATTTTATTGCACTACTCTAATCTGGTTTTTACAAAAAAATAGCATGTTTGAAAGCACCACAAAAAAGGCACAATAACTATAGGTTAAATAAACCAAATAAGGCCAAACGTCAACACTCTTCTTCCCAAGTAAAATGAGCCACTCAAAAGGCCCACATATTGGATGTACGAATCTGCATAATCAAAGCTCATATTAGGCTATCATCGAGCTACATTTATGTAGATAAAAATATTCCACATATACTATGAAAATATGTCAAAAATATACATAGGAATCAACACGATTGGAGGCATAGAAGAGAAGGAGAAAATGTGTTACATTCAAGGTATTTAACTTGGAGAAGACCATCCACCAAAGGAAGCTCCAAATTGGCGTTCAATGCTCCATAGCACATAATCAATCCATGCGCAAAAGAATAGCGTGTTTGCTATCAAAGAAACATAGGAAAGCAAAGGAATTGCATATTAAAGGATTTGAGGAGTTATAATCTCCACCTTGGAAGATGTTACATGGAAGGACTTAATGAAGAGAGTTTGAATACCACTTGGCATAAAGTTTCTAAAACATTGTTTCACTCAAAACTCAAGAAACCTCAAGCATGAGTTACAGTGAAGTGGTGACACTTTTTGTCCTCCACAAGCTTCACACAAGTGCCCACACGAGTGCCCATACATTAAATAATTATCAAAGAGCATTGAACAAGAAATTGAGATGTTATATAAGGAGAGGAGTGTTCCTTTATAATGGGTGTGACACGTGTCACAAATCCCATGAATATTAATACATAAAAGGTGCCCAAAGTCAAATTTTCATCAAGGAGAAAAGCATGGTTAAAGCCATCTGAAGCGTAATGCGAAAGGAAGGAATAAGGATCATTAAAGACTCCTAGTATTGAAGGTCAAACCTTCCTATTTCTATAGTGCCTACTTACCACAATTGAAGATAAGCAACTCCAAGGTATCTGTGTTGATTCTAGAACCAAATGTGACATTTATATTGTTGTTATATCTAGCCGAAGAAAGTATCAAACAATGAGGATATTTAGAATCCAAAAAGGGAAGGTTTAACCCCATTTTATTATTGCTTTCATTTTTGGAGATATAAGGGTTATAAACTAAGGTTAAAACTTAGATTTTGAAAGCAAAAGCTATAAGGGATAAGTTATCTAATTGAATTAATACTTGTAATTTAACCTAAGAGAAATAAGGATTTCTACTTGGATTAAAATGTTTAACATTTTTGCAAATATTATTATTCTAATTTTCTAAATTTTGGATCCACAAGGGTTACTACATCAAATTAATTTATTGGAAATTAGAAATAATCCAAGGAATATAAAAAGAGGTTATTAAGGTTTTTACAAAGGTTGGATAATTATAATTTTCTTGTCTCAAAACTTCTCAAAAGGGACAAAACAAATCCAACATTAAAACCTCTTTAAAATTTGAAAAGTGCTTAGTTCAATTAGGAGTATTAACGTGTTAAGAAGTTGATTTTTGATATTTACAAAATTTCTACAAAATCAACCAAAATTGAACTATATTTTTACAAAATCATAATATCATAATCCAAAATCATTAGGGAGTCATAAGACATTCTACAAAACTTGATGATAATAATATTTGTCTAATATTATCAAGTTGGGAAGATATAAGCTTTCTTCAAAACCTAAACTTAGGTTTTCATACTCTCATTACTAGGGAGACATAAGGTAGCCTACAAACCTAAGGATTTATAAAGATTTTATCAAAACAATCTTATATACTTCAATCAAGAATCATATATCCTAAAACTTGGGAGCTATAAGGATGTCTACTTCCCAAAATACCTCTAAGAATAATTTTCTTCAGAAAAGAAAAATCTAGTGCCATAAAACTTGGAATCATGAATCTACTCAAGAAATCGGAAGGAAACTAGATCTAATTTCAAAAGTGATACATAGTGAAGCCTTAGAATATAATTATGATACTATGGAATGTTATGTTCAAACCCATATTAATGAAGCAAATGGCATTGGAAATAGTGTCATTTCACTTTCCCTATACTATGTGATAATATTATACATGCAACTGCTCACTTATAAGCACTACAAGGTAGAAATGAATAACAAAAAGGATTGATATAATTACTCAAAAATAAATAAGAACTTAATGAATCTTATATAGAAAAAATTTCAATCCTCATGCAACATCAATACTTCTTGTTCTACTAACTCAAAATTATATCATGATGCCTTAAGTGGTTGTTCAAAAAAATTTGTAGATATTAAAGACAAGAAAGGATAATCTTACTCACAAGAACCAAGTAGCAGCTCAACCTCCTATGAGAAAACAGAAACCAGAATCAAAGGAAAAGCTAGAGATGAAGAATAATACTTTGCAGATAAAGGAGGAATACAATGCACATTCAATTGAAAGAAGAAGCTTCAGCTACAACTTACTCTACATAATATGAAGACACAAATTACCTATTGAACCTGAATAGAAAGAATGCAAAGAAAGAGTACAAATATGAAAATGAAGAAGAAGAAGATCCATATTGAAGACTAGAAGGATTCAATACCCAAATAATGTAATATAAGGGGGTGTTAAAAATAGATTATATTCCAGTATTTGGATTATGTAAATGTATCTTATAAAGGTACATACTTAGATTACTTTAGGGGCAAGTTATGTAGTTACTTTATGCAATGTAATAAATGCACAAGTGTCAATGTGCAAGTTGTATATGTGCAAGTTTTTCCTTGTACAACTAGGTAGCATGTTGGCCAAGGAACCTATGTTCCTATATAATAAAGGCCTCATTGTTAGATAGACATAGAGTCATGGGACATAGTCACATAGTGTAGCTTAGGGGATAGTATAGTTTTATGTACTTCACCATCCATTGGTGATGGGTGCAATGCAGTTCAGTAGCTTTATTAATGCATTTTTCATTTCCTCCATAGCTACATTGTATACTTTTATATGATTTTTATTTAAAACATATTTAAGTCATCTAAAAAATTTACTTTCTTTCATATTATTTTTCTCTTTACATAAAAAGCTAAAATTTGTAACTTACTTGGCTTTCATGGCCCTTTTAGATGTGAAATGTGTGAAGAGAATGTAGAAAATATCAACCATATTTTTATTGAGTGTACTTTAGCCTCTGAGCTATGGAGGAGAATGGCCACTTTACTTGGCTTATAGTGGTACAATTTTTTTACTTTTGAATAGCTTTGGAGGGATTGGCCTAATCAAGAGGGTGATGATCATTTTATTAGGTAGTTAGTTTGGATGGGTTCTACCATTCTTCTTTGGAATATTTGGAATGAAAGGAACAACCAAATTTTTAATAAAGATAGGAAGGATATTCACTATATTTGGCAAAATACCATAGCCAACTTAGTTGAATCAGTCCATCAACTCCTTAATCACCCCCAAAACTCCCACCAAATATGGGATCAAGTGATGCAAATATTGAAGATTAAACTTTCTAAGGGCAACCAACTTAAAGAGAATGTGAGTATTAGTAAGATGGATAGGACTAGAAATTGGAAACCTCCTCCTAAGGATTTTGGAAAAGCCAATACTGATGGAGCCTCTAGAGGGAACCCTGGAAAAGCCAGTGTGGGAGGAATTGGTAGACTTTTAGATGGCTCCCTGGTTTTTACTTTTGTTGAGAATTTGGGTATTCTTTCCAATAACCTTGCTGAGGGGTATGGTATCCTCAAAGGTCTTCAGGAGGCTACTAATGTTGGATGGGAAAAGGTGTTAGTTGAGTCTAACTCTCAACTTATGATTAATCTCTTGAAGACTCCTAAGAATCATAAGGTGGATTGGAGAATAAAAATAATTATTGAGAAGATTCAGTTAATCCAGATGGGATTTTTGAAAGTTGATTACAATCATGTGGTTAGAGATCAAAACAAGATTTTTGATGCTTTAGCTAATTGGTCTTTGGACAAAGGTGATCTTACTTGTTATGGCCACCCTCCTATATGGTTGGCTTCTCAAATTAGGGAAGCTCTTATTTCTATCATTTCTTTGGATGGTTCCAATTCTGAAGGTACCTAGTTTCTTTTTGTTTTTTTTTTTTTTGCTTCTCTTTGGTTCATTCAGTTTTTTTTTAAGTCCCCTAGCTCATTCTATTCTTTATTTTGTTTCCTATGTTCATTCTTGCCTTAATAGTCTTCTGGTCTAGATAGGTCATTGTTTTGTTCATTTTTTTTTCTTTTTTCTTTTTTCTTTTTTCTTTTTTTTTGTTTTGTTTTTGTGTTATTTGTGTTGTTTTTCTTTGTTCTTGTGTTTTTGTTGTTTTGTTTTTTTTTATGTTTTTTGTTATTTTTATTGTGCTTTTTTCGTTCTTGTTCTTGGGTTTCTCTTTGTTTGTGTTATTTCGTGTTTTTATGTGTGAGCATTTTCTATGTATTTTGTTTTTGTTTATTGTTTGTTGTTGGTTGTTTTTTATTTTTATTTTTTTAATTTTTTAGGTTTTTTTTGTGTTTATTTTTCATGTTTTTTTTGTCTTGTTTGTGTTTTATTATGTGGTTCTTGTGTTTTTCTATGTGGTTTGTGTGTGGTTTATTTTATATTATTGTGTGTGTTTGGTTGTGCTTTTTTTTTGACACACTCAAGAAGCATGTTTTTTATTTTTTTTATTTTTTTTTTAAAGCGAAAAACCCCTTGTGGGGCTGCCTTGGTTTGAGAGACCATGAACAGGGGGTTCTACACCGTAAAAGTCACCCGAGAGTTGCACCCGACCCTGCTCGCACCAACATTATCAATTGGATTTTGGATACCCAATTCAGCTTTTTGGTAGGGTGGAGATTTGAACCTGGGACCTCCCTTGGAGGATTGCCCTTGGAGATTTATTATTTTTGTTGTTATTTACTTATTTTTAAATTGGTTTTGTGTGTTTGTTTGCTCCTTGAGTATGTCAAAGGTGGTAGGCCAGGTCCAAGTCCTGGGCATTTTTTGCGGAATGGATACCCCTGCATCCTTGGGTCTTACCCAAAAGTGGCATCCCTTTTGGGATGTTTTCCACAAATAAAATAAAAATAAAAATTTGTAACTTACAGACCTATAAAAACCCTCCAAAAACATCATACCCACTTCTCATTACAAAATTCCATCAAAATCCACCCAAAATAATTGTAAAAACTACCTTAACCCCGTATTCAAACCAAGTTTACCATCCACAATTTGATGGGGAGCCAAAATCGCTCATGCCAAATTCTCAATTCTCATTCATTAAACTTGGAAAAATTTACAATAATGGCAGCAGTCTGCCAAATAAACTCCTTTATCCCAAAAGATAGTTTATTTATTTTTATTACATTACAACATTTCCAACTCCGAAAGAAAAATAGCCCAAACAGGTCTAGAATTGCCCTCTCCTTTTACCTTCACGTTTGCAACTCTGTCACAATAGTTTTTTGACCCCTTGTATGCCTTCACTTCCCCTTTTAAAATATTTGGCATGACTCTCCGTCTCTCTTTTCTGACCCTTTGTTTCATTTCCTGTGCCTCTTCGTTGTCTTGGCTTTCGAAATGTCTTTCTTTTCGACTCTTGATCTTCGTCTGCTTTCATTGCACCTTGGTGCCACGTGCTTGTTCAGTGCTGCCACTGTAGACTTTGTTCACCTGTCAACCAATGATGGTGTTCGGTATACCCACCGCTCGATAATTTCCTCTATAACGGCCCCTATAACTGCCTACCCTTTCTTTTCTTTTGTTTGGTTGCAAAAATGCGACATGTCACGATATCGTGACACTTTTCTCTTCTTTGCCAACATGTCATGATATCGTGACACTTTTTCCTCCTTCCTCTTTCTCTTCTCTTGTAGTTGCGATAATGTGACATGTCACGATATCGCGACACCTTTTCCCTCTTGCTCTTGCTCTTCTATTTTAGTCACGATAATGCGACATGTCACGATATCGCGACACTTTTTCTCTTATGTGCCTTCTCTCGTCTTTTGGTCATGAAAATGAGACATGTCGCGATATCGTGACAAATTTGCTCTCTACTTTCTCGCTCTGTTTTAGGTCGTGAAATCACGACATGTCGCGATATCGTGATAGTTTCCTTCCTTGCTTTCTTTCTGCTACTTCGATCATGATTTCGTGACATGTTACGAAATTGCAACATTTTCTTCTTTGGCCTTTCTTTTCTTCTTTCGATCACGATTTCGTGACATGTCATGAAATCATGACATTTTTGCTCCATGCCTTCTCTCTCCTTCCTGAGTCGCAAAAACGCAACATTTCGCAATATCGTGACACTTTTTCTCTCTTGCGCCTTCTCTCATTTTTATGTCATGAAAATGCGACATGTCACGATATCATGACACTTTCTCTTCTTTAATGACATGTCATGATATCGCGGCACTTTTTCTACTTTACGGTATTTTGCCTTTCGTTGGATGCTCCTGCATCAGACAACCGGGGTGGATTGAGAAGTGACCTTCACTTCTGTACTGTTCTGTCACCTTCTTTTTAACTGGGGCTGTACAAGCTCTCCAAGCTTCAGCAAAATCTGGGTTTGTAGGGTACAAACCCTTAAGTTCTTCAAATCCCACAACTTCCACTCTCATTGTTGTCAACAAACTCTTTTCATCCATTCCCTTCAGTGGCTTTAGTTTATGGCATACTCCTTCGTTTGTTAGGGAGTAAGTGTTGGTATGTCCATCATGGACTACACGGCGATCAAACTGCCATGGTCTTCCTAACAGCATATGGCAAGCATCCATAGGTAGGATATCACACAGGACCTCATCCTGGTATCTCCCAATATTGAACTTGACTAAGGACTGTTCACTGACCAATGCCCTATGGTCCTTTCATAACCACGCAATCTAGTATGGATGTGGGTGTCTCCTCCTCTCTAACTATAACTTAGTAACCATTTCTTCAGAGACCAAGTTATCAATACCACCATTATCTACAACATCATTATAGACCTTACCTAAAAATTTACATCTTGTGTAGAACAGGCTCCTCCTCTGGTCTGGTTCTTCCTCATTCAACAAGATTCTCCTTGTGACCATAACTTCTCCTCTCTATACCTCCTCAGAATGTTCTGATTCAGCACCTTCATCTGCTACAGCAGCTCTGGCATGACCCTCATGTCTCCTATTCATCCTCTCTTGGTGTTGGGGACACTCATATGCCCGATGTCCCTCTTCCCCACAATGGAAACAGGTTCCACAAAATCCTCCTCTTCCATATCTACCTCTTCTTCTTTGGTAACCATTATTCTGATTATAGGATCTGTAATCATTATCTCCCTTCTGATCCTGACTGCTGTTAGCTTCTTCTTTATTCTCATCTCGTCCTCCATCTATTCTTCCACCAGTTCTTTCTCCATGACATCTTCATTTTTGCTTACCCTCAAACCTTCTGTTCAGCTTATCTTCAGCTTTTAGAGCAAACTGGTAAGCATCCTCAATGGTACTCATCCTAACCAGACTCAACTCTTCTTGAATACTGGTTCTCAATCCATTGATGTAACAAGCTACCCTCTCCTTGTTAGCCTTAGAATGGCCAGTTCTGATTGAGATCTGGTAAAACTCCTTTGTATATTCTTTGACATATTTGTTTGATTGTCTCAAACTCTGCATTTTCCTCAACAGATCCAATTCGTAATCTACAGTAATAAACTGCCTCTTCAACTGCTCTACCATTCGATCCCATCTGGTTATCTTTTCCTTTCCTCTCTTATTTCTTTCTAGCTACACTTCTTTCCACCATATGCAATCATGGCCTTTCAACTTCATTTTTGCAAACTTGATCCGATCTAGATCTACAACCTCCTCATACTCAAAATACTCCTCCATATCATTGATCCAATCAATCAACTCCTCTGGATTGAGATTCCTAGAATACATGGAGACATCAAACTTTGTCTTCTTCCTGATCTAAGATATGGCCTTAACTAATCTAGCTTCTACAGGATCCATTGCTTCTTCTTCTTCTGATGGATTATCAACCTCCCAAGCTTCATCTTCACTATGATATTCTCTCCTTGGCTCAACCCCTCTTTGCAACTCCTCTTGCAGGGCTTGCACTTGCCTTTGCAAAGCTCTAAAATCTTCTTCAGATATCACATTTCTCCCACCACCACGGTTTCTTCATGGAGGCATTCTTCCTCACTCTCTTCTCACAACCCTTCCATAGATCTTGGTGTAAACTGCCTCATGTCCAACGATCTGTTTACACACTCAAGAACCCTATGCTCTTCCACAAATCCTGGTGCAAACTGCCTCACTTTTGGTGATCTGCTCACACACTCAGGAACTCCCGCTCTTCCACAGATCCTAGTGCAAACTGCCTCACTTTCGATGATCTGTTCAGACACTCAGGAACTCCCGCTCTTCCACAGATCCTAGTGTAAACTGCCTCACTTTTGGCGATCTGCTCACACACTTAGGAACTCTCACTCTGATACCACTTAATGGGGAGCCAAAATCGCTCACGCCAAATTCTCAATTCTCATTCATTAAACTTGGAAAATTTTACAATAATGGTAGCAGTCTGCCAAATAAACTCCTTTATCCTGAAAGATAGTTTATTTTTTTTATTACATTACAGCATTTCCAAATCTAAAAGAAAAATAGCCCAAACAGGTCTAGAATGGCCCTCTCCTTTTACCTTCACGTCTGCAACTCTGTCGCAACAGTTTTTGACCCCTTGTGCATGCCTTCGCTTCCCCTTTTAAAATCTCTGGCATGACTCTTCGTCTCCCTTTTTTGACCCTTTGTTTCATTTCTTGTGCCTCTTCATTGTCTTGGCTTTCAAAACGTCTTTCTTTTCGACTCTTGATCTTCGTTTGCTTTCATTGCACCTTGGTGCCACGTGTTGTTTAGTACTACCACTATAGACTTCGTTCGCCTGTCAACCAATGAAGGCGTTCATATACCCACCGCTCAATAATTTCCTCTATAACGGCCCCTGTAATCGCCTGCCCTTTCTTTTCTTTTGTTTGGTCATGAAAATGTGACATGTCACGATATCACGACACTTTTCTCTTCTTTGCCAACATGTCACGATATCACGACACTTTTTCCTCCTTCCTATTTCTCTTCTCTTGTAGTCGCAATAATGTGACATGTCACGATATCGCGACACCTTTTCCCTCTTGCTCTTGCTCTTCTCTTTTAGTTGCGATAATGCGACATGTCACGATATTGTGAAACTTTTTCTCTCCTGTGCCTTCTCTCGTCTTTTGGTCATGAAAATGAGACATGTCGCGATATCGAGATAGTTTCCTTCCTTGCTTTCTTTCTGCTCCTTCGGTCGTGATTTCGTGACATGTCATGAAATTATGACATTTTCTTCTCTGGCCTTTCTTGTCTTCTTTTGATCACGATTTCGTGACATGTCATGAAATCGTGACATTTTTGCTCCATGCCTTCTCTCTCCTTCCTGAGTTGTAAAAATGCGACATGTCACGATATCGTGACACTTTTTCTCTCTTGCGCCTTCTCTCATTTTTATGTCACGAAAATGCGACATGTCGCGATATCACGACACTTTTCTCTTCTTTGCCGACATGTCATGATATCGCAGCACTTTTTCTACTTTGCGGTATTTTGCCTTTCATTGGATGCTCCTGCATCACAATTTAATCATAATATTCTCTTTTATAGGGTTTTATTATATTTGCTTTCTATATTTTATACCATAACACTTGCTACCCTTTTATTTGTAGTCATGTTTTTTATATTGGATGAATAGTAACTTTTCCATTTCCTTCCATGTTCATCTAATCTAATGCTTCTTCCATTTGCAGGCATAAGTTTGACATAGTATTTCTTTTAACATTCTCTCTTCATACATTCCATGTAGCTTTACATTTCACTCATATATATCATTCTTCCCTCATATCTAAAGGTAAGGGTTTAAAGATGCAAGATTGTCATTGCCTTGCTATCTCATCCTTTGGAAACCTTAAAGCATCTCCTATAACAATCTCCCTCCCTTTCTTACTTACTACTATAGATTTCCATGTTTTGGATAGCACTTTCATATTTTGGCATTTCCATTAATTTTTAATTACTTAATACAAATTTGCTTTTACTAGAAGTTGTATTAGCTATGTTATATCATTTCTAACATCATTACACATATTTTTTACTCCTTTGCATCCCCATTTAATCAAAATATCAAACATCTTTGACATTTTACTCTTTTCACATATATCCTTAATCTAGTCATCAAATTGTATGATTTTGTATCTATGATCCATGATTTTATAAGTTACAACCTAAAAAATTCCTCTAGCGACATGATACTCACTTCTTGTTGGGAATTTACCATGTACAAAAAATACATAGCCTATGAAAACAAAAACAAATAATAACAGTGGAAATGGAGAAACAATTCAAACCCTAGTTAATCCCCCATAAGCAAAATAGAAAACAATGCAATAAACAACAATAAATCACACAAATGTAAGAGACACAAGATATACATGGTTTGAGCAGTGTACCCTACATCCATGGAGAAACAATCAGTCCTTTGTATTAGCAACAATACAAAAATCTTCTCCACTTGTACAATGTCTCCTCCCCTCTCTTCCTACAAACCATAAAAAGAGCATTCACATCTAAGACGACCTTTACTATAAAAAATATATAGAGATTCATGACTTTTCCACTACCCAAAATTGCATAGTGGTGTCAAAATACAATGGGTCAAAACCATGGGTTGAAACCAACCATACAGTTATCACATTCTTTTAACAAGTATTTTTCACTAAGAAATACAGTTAAATATTCAAAAAAATCTCCTTGGAACCCCGTTCACGTTCCTATTGTTGATCGTTGCCCATAAACAATATTTAATGGCCTTGGAACCCCACCAACAATATTTAATGGCCTTGGAACCCTGCCAACAATATTTAATGGTAATTAATTCCTTTATTATCAATTTGGCTCCATTACCTAACACTTCTCATTGTAAAATTCCATCAAAATCCATGTAAAATAGCCTTAAAAACTACCTTAATATCCTTGCTATCTCATCCTTTGGCAACCTTCAAGCATCTCCTTGTAGAATATCATCCATTTTGCTCTTTTTACAAATATATTTAATTTAGTCTTTTAACTTTTGAGGATATATGTAGTGGGAGAGATCTAAAACAAGTCCTGATAAGATGAAAGAAAGTGATTTTGCAATATATCTGAAATATACTATAAATAAAAAGTTATAAAAATACAATGACGTATGGAGGATATGGTCACTCCATTAATATAATCTAAAGAACTACATTGTGCTCCATACAAAAGCTCTAGCACTATATACTACTCTCTAATATAATGCTCTTGATATCTATATGCTTCATATTATGATCTATCACTATGAGGCCATTTATATAGGAAAATAGATTCCTTGGCAAATTCTCTACCTAGTTATACAAGTGGACACCTTGCACATTACAACTTGCATGTTGACACGTGTGCATTTATTACATTACTTGAAGTATGTAGCTAAATTTCCCCTAAATTAATCTCAACTCTAACTATGTAACAAAGGTGGTACATTTACATGAACCAAATGATGTAATATACTCTAACTCTAACACTCCCTTGTATTAAATTATTTGGGTATTGAATATTTCAATATTCAATATGTATATTCTTCTTGAGAATGATCTTCAGCTTGATCTGCTCATTTTCTTTTACTTTAATTTATATTGCACTGTATACCTTCTTGAATTGGTTCTTCTTCTTGTGGATGCTCTTTGGCTTGCTCAAGTTGTTTCATCAATAGTCTTTTACACTATAATCCTCTTTGATCTGGTTCATCTTCCTCTTCTTATTTATCTTTGCCTAATCTATTCTATGTGTTATTATGGGTGGTAGTACTATGTACCAAAGGTGGTACATTTACATTTGTAGGCACGTAAATAATCCGTCTTTTGATAATATAATAAAGGGCTCAGGCTGGATTTCGAACAGTAGGAGGGAGATCGAATGAGTTTATGCCACGACGATCTATATGGAAGGGAAGTTTTATCGTTCCCCCATTATTCCCTTGCATTACCTACTTCTTCAGATCATATACCGATATGGCATATACCGATACAAACTACTTATTTCCATCAAGAATGATGAAGATGACAGACCACATGACCATATCATCGGTACTACTTAGTTCGATCACTCAGGTGTACGAGAATGAATGTGGGTAGGTTGAGCTTTAATAATACCTTCTCCAAAAAAGTGGGTTCGTTCGATGGGAGTGGATTCTATTACGTATATTATAGAGGAGAGGAGACGGAGGAATTGACTGATCTATAAAATCCAAAATACTTTCCACATATCCATTTTAATAAAATATGTTTTTGTAGACACAAAAATAGCACCAATCCGATTATGTGACTGCAAACACTAATCACATTGACACACACAGCCCCAAGGGCAGCCCCCAGAGGTTAAACAGTGGTCCTAACAACTCTCACAGTAGTTTTGGAAGGTCAGAGGTCAATTTGGCACCTTCAGGCACTCTGATCCATACTCGTTCCACCAGGACAATTACAAACTGGTATTTGCCCCACCCAGGGATGAATAGTAGTATTCGCTCCAGGGTGGGGCAAATAGCAGGTTTGATGGGTAAAAAGTCAAATCTTGACAAATGGCAGCTCAGATCTGCCACTTAATTCTTCCTTCATCGCATGGGAGTGTGAGTGAGCATTTTCGAGCATTAGAGGCAGTTACAGGGGTAGTCATGAAGCCCCTAATCAGGGAGGAATCTTCCCTCCCCTGGAGAGGCATGATTTCCAAGTGGCACCTCTGCATGCTCATCCAAAGAGACCATTAGGTCTATAAAATGGTGAGTCTTCTCACCCCAAAATATACAAAGAAGGAGCATTTTGGAGCAACGAAGTGCTATCGTTTTACTTTCACACCCACACCCTTTTGAGTTATGCCTTTCACATCCTTGATCTCTTTTGGAAAGGAGGTCATAGGGTGGTTATTGGAAGCGCAAAATTCGAAGCCAAAAACCTGAAATTTGGCCACAATATCCCACCCAATTTGCCTACAATACCCCACAAGAGGTTTTGGACCCATCCCAAGTGGATTGGTGCCGAAATCGGGCCCCAAACGACGGGTGGCCTGCCCTCGGGTGCCCCCCACACTGCTACAGTCCTAATCGCCCCTCCGAGTGATTGGAAATTTGTGGCAAATTTCTTTTTTGTTATTCTTACATTTAATTCCATGCTACTTAGATAGGTTGTCATTCAAATTTCACATCGTTCTGAGCAATTTTGATCATGTTTCTATTATTTCTCACTTTTGCTAACATGCAGGTAGCATCATCAAATTCCCATTGACGGAGGCCAAATTGGGAAAATATGACCATCTGGGTCTTCCCAAAATACCCCCAATTAGCTAACCCCAAACTTTGCAGGTGATTTGGGGCTTCTCGGATGTGACATTTGGGACAATACCTTTTTGGTGTTTTGTTGCAGGTCTATTCATCCCGCCCCGGAGCGAATACAAATCTATGGTGAATTTTTTGACTGTTCCATTTGTTGTGTTTTCTTTGTGATGTTTTGATGCCCCTGTCAAATTTTTAGTTCATTTGGATCCATTTTAGTTATCATTTTATTTATATCTTGCATGCACTAATCGAAGGCATGGGGATTGCATGTTTTATTTCATCCACAGTTGCTATTGACTATTTCTTGTTTCTTTGAATGTAGGATCTGGACATTAGAGGAGTAGCAAGGAGTCAAGACTCATCAATGCAAGTGGTGGTGACATTTGGTCCACCCATTTTACATGTGGGCACATGGAAGAAGGAATGGCATCCATGGGTGTAACAAGAACGCATATTTAATGCTCCTAGCCCTTAAAATGGGAGGAGGCACATTGTAATCGGGTTCTAAAACATATCAATAAAAAGGGTTGTCTTCCTTATTGGCTTTTTTTTTCATTTTGATTCGTTCATGCTTTCCCTCTTTTCATGCACTTTCAATTCATAGGATTTAGCGTTAAGTTTAGTTCAGTTTGCATTGCACTTGGAGTTTCATTTTTGATTCCGTATCCTCGTGCTTTCAGTGGTGATCATGGTGGGGCATTTGTCCTCTATTTTTAAGATCAGAAATCTGATCAAAAACTTGGTTATTTTTTCCTGCAGGTACCAAGTTTTCAAACGTTGGACTGTTGTTCGTTCCAGCCTGAGGCGAATACAGAGCTAGAATTCATCTTACCCAGGGACGAATGGGCATTTTCCCCACCCTGGGATGAATACAGTCCTATAATTCATTCCTCCTTGGGATGAATAGCTGCCTATGCAGTTTTAGGACAGAAACTTAGAACCAGTAGATTTGGGTAGAGAAGAGGTAAGGGTCCTGAACTCTTTCTGTCATTTTCTGTTTTCTATTTTCTGTTTTTTTGGTTCTTTGCATTCTTAAGAAAAGTTGTACTGCATGTTTATTTTCTTTCATGCAAAATAAAAAGAACCCCACACATCATGTGGCAACATAAAAACCAAGGACTTGGTCATAAATCCCCAGCCCTTAATCAAGACCAACGGTGGATTTCATCACCACCTTGGCTTGAATTTTGCATTCATAACCCCGATCGCTACTATTGCTAGACGTAAATCCTAACGAAAGCTGACCGAGTGTAGCTGGGGTGATTCCCAAAGCATGAGGATAAGTCTTCTATGGTAGGTGTCAAAAATAGGGCGATTCCCCTTTCGTACCACCTACGTTCCATGTACCATCTGCTCTCATGTACCAAAAGTTTCCCTCATGTAAGGGCGGGTATATAGAGAGGTTGGTATATCCGCCTGGAAATGGTATATCGAAGGGGCGACCATTTTTGGGAGCCATAAGAGCCATCATATCACATTTAAACATCCTTTACAAAAGCTTTCAAAACAAAATCAAAACACACTAAACCAGGTTTAGGGCACACCTTTAATATTTAAACGAGATAATCATTACTTTGCATGTGTGATCTTTTCTATTTAGTGTAGCATAAAAATCATAAAAAGAAGTAAAAATCTACACATCTTGTAGGAAAGCACCACCATGGTGTACACCCATAGACAAGCCCAATCATGGGCAAGAGCTACAGAGAGTGTACAAGGGGGCACAAGTCACCTCCGCTATAGCCCCGAGGACTTGGTCATATCGCCTTGGCGGCCTGACCCACAAGAGAGTCCACATCATGCCATTTCAGAATGGGACTATAGAGGCACCCCTTTGAGGGACATGCCCATCCATCATAGCCCCTTTCAGGAGGAGTCCTTACATGTGGCACTCAACATAAATAAGAAGGCTCCCTTAGAAGCTCGATATGAGTGGCCACCGCACGATGAAGCGCTAGAGCAGCATAGGGTCCATGAGGAGAGGCCACATGATTATGTCATCCCTCCTTTACCCCCCATCATTGTTAGGAATAAAAAGCCAAATCCAGAGCACAAGGCTCTTCAAGTAGGGTGAGCCAAATCTGCTCGCCCCTTTCATGTATACAAAAGGGAGCATGAGGAAGACCATTACATTCCTCAAGAGAAATACACAGTGCGAGAGCAATGCGCCTTCACACCTGCTATTTACCAGAGTCACCTTTCGAGGCCAGAGCCTCGAGTGAATATCGCCAACCTCGACAGAGGGAAGTGACCTATAGAGATCTCAAATCACCATGACCGAGATAAATGTGTAGGAGAGGCATCTAGGCCTCCCAGACTCAATATGGTAGAACAAATCGACCTGGTAGTCACCAGACATGCCGCCCGCCAAGCGCATATTACGCAGCTTGAGCAAGACTAGCAGCAGCTAGAGCATCTATATCACCTTAGCAAAGAGCGCATTCGGTGCCAAACAGATGAGCTGATCCATAACATGATTCCTGAGATGGTTCCAACCCCTCGCACACAAATATCAGAACCATATGAGAGGGGCAACCCCTTGGTACAAGACAGGTCCCCACGACCTTACCAAGTGCTACCTCCGAGACCTCCTAGACCTAAGCGGGAGGCCACTCCCAGGAACAACGACGGGCTCCCTCTACGGGGACCCACCCATGGTCATAGGTCTCATCTAGAAACTCCTCAAGAAGCCTATGAGGAGTATGAACAAGAATAAGAGCGGGTCGAAATGCCCTACCAAGGCGGAGGGGCTGCTATCCGGCCACCCCTCCATAGGCCTCAAGTTTCCCACAACCCACGATGGGAGCAAACTAAAGAGGAAGAGATTAAATATTTCGATGCATATAAAGTGCTGCTAGAGCATTTGGAGTCTGTGGAAACCAAGACTTTTGGGCCCCAAAATCCCACGTTATGCCAACTCTGCAGTCATCCTGTGCATCCGTCAGTGCCTGCACCCCCTTACCCTGAACACTTTAAGCTGCCTCAGTTGGCAATCTTTAGAGGTGAGGAGGATGCCCAAGAGCATGTTACTAGATTCCTAAGCCAATGCTTTGGCATTCAAGATAATGATGCTTTGTTTTTAATAACATTCATCACCATGTTCGCAGGCCCTACCTCGGATTGGTTTACTCAATTACCAAAGCATAGCATTAACAACTTAGATCAGCTAGTGGATGCGTTCCTCGAATGCTTTGCCTTCAACACCAAGAAGAAGGCATCACTCAGTGACCTATCCAGCCTCAGGTAGTATGAGGAAGAAACCATGGCGGCCTATGGGAATCGGTGGAGGACTCTACTTTCTAAGCTACCCTACCTCCCTCCTATGTCCAACCTCACACAAATGTTCTCAAAGAGCTATTTGAGATCGATCTCTATGCTATTGCAGCTGTAGCAATATGCCACCTTAGAGGAAGCTCTGGCACAAGCCAGAATCATTGAAGAGATCAAGATTTAGGATGGCAAGATAGCCAAGCCGAAGAAGAAAGAATGGTCCAAGAACACCAAAATAGGGACCATGCAACAGAAACCCGCTGCGGTCAATCAGGTTGCTATCAACATCCCTAAGCCTGCACAAGCAACACAACCCCAAAAGGCTAACTATCAGGTGGTGCCTCTTAATAGTTATGATCAAGAAAATTAGAGGCAAGAACAAAATCAGTCGCATCACCCTAGGTGACAATTCACACCCTACACACAGTCCAGAGACTCCCTGTTTGATTGCTTGTTAGCAACGAACTTGATCAACCTACCCGAGATTCAACCCATAGATCCCAATGTGCCAAAACCTAAGGGCTATAGGGAAGATTTGTACTGTAGGTTCCATAGGTGGAAGGGACATGACCTTAATGCCTGTTGGAAGTTTAAGGGCTTGGTGCAAGACCTAATTGATAACAAAACATTAGTGGTGGATAATCCCGTGGAACCAAGCAACCAACAAATGGAGGTCTTTAAGGACCCCTTGCCTACCCATGATGCACAAGCAAAGACCCTACAATTCAATGAGGTCACACATAACTACCCCATATAGGGGTATGTAGGGATGATCAGTATAGTGACTCGAAATAGGAGGTATCCGAGTGTAGCTGCCCCCGTGGGTGCCAACAACGACACAACCGCAACAACACCTTACACAACCTCCTCCGCCTAGACCCATGACCATAATTTAGACCAAACTCACTCAGAGCTTGTGGACCACGTCGGCTAGGCTCTCCATATACGAGCTCATACAACAATCAACGCCCCATCGAGAGGCTCTAATGGAGATATTGAAAGCCATTGAGTTGCAGCCCCACGAAGCAAATTCCTTCAACAACTTTGTGGGACATGTCAAACGATGCATTGAGCCAGTCATCACCTTTCGAGAAGACAAAGTGAAATCAATGGCTGATGACATGGTAGATCCACCCCTACACGTTATCGCGTGGGTCAACGAGATTCCATATAAGAGGGTGTTGGTAGACACTGGCTCATCCAGTAATATCATCACAACAATGGCATTGAAACATCTAAAGTTTCCAGCATCTCACATCAAGGCTTCCACCTACACTATGCGAGCATTCAATGATGCGATATGCTTGATAGTTGGCACAATTGTCCTACCCATCCAGGTGGGACAAAATACTATACCTACATTGTGCCATATTTTGGAAGGTGAGATGGCCTATAACATCTTGTTGGGTTGGCCATGGATCAGGGACATGAAGTGTGTCCCTTCGATAGCTCATCAATGTTTAAAGTATACATTTGAAGGGGAGGTGCATGTAGTCCTGGCGGACTTAGAACCCTTCAAGTATTGCAATGCGGTGCAACTGATGCCACAATTGACCCTTCCATCAACGCATTTAGATTTTTAGCTAAATCCATCTAGACAGGGTTCGATTCCATAGGCATCCTCACTTACAAGTCCATCAAAACCATAGCCAGGTCCATCTTCATCGACTGGTCCTTCACCAATGATGCCACCTACGGTGGCCACATAGAAGGACAAAGGGAAGAAACCCCTGGAAGAGGCACCGCCATCAGTATCAACTATCTCTACTGAGGAGATGCCTAGCAGAATGGAAGTCGAGGCTCCTAGTCCACCCGACATGGAGTGGATTTTGAAATAACTTCCATTCCCTCTCCCTCAATCGCCAATAATCATCGTTGAAATGGCCAATATGTGCCTTGGGGAGTATCTAGTGTAGAATATTGTAGCAACACCCACACTAGAGTCCAGGCAGGATATGGGGAGACCTCGCCTCCCAATTGCTACCATTGTTCCTCTAGGCTACCCGTCAAATCAGACAAACTTTGTGTATGGGGGCCTTGATCATGGTACTGAACCATACATGCAAGAGGACGAAGATGAAGAGCCCTTTGTAGAAGATGTCAACTATTTTTCTAACCCAGACTTCGCTTTGAGATACCTTGGCCAATGCAATTGGCATGGATATGGGTTAGGTAGATATGAGCAAGGAGTGTGTGTTCTTTGCCAACCAAGATACCAAATGCCATACGACAAGTCAGGAGTAGGGTTCAACCACCCCCTCCCCTTGGATATATTGGTAGAGAACATGCAAGGCCTAGGGATAGGCAACAAGGGGGGATTGGCATTAGATCCATATGCCAACCCTAACACGACATATACACTAGGATATTATCTCCCATTGTTGACAACCAACCTTGTTGACCTCAACAACCCTTTCCCTTCACTCGAAAGAGGAGAAAGTTCAAAAACACACCTACAAGAGAGGTATAGATAGGAGCAGGAAGGATATTTCAAGGACGAGTCAGAATATGAGGTAGCACCATGGGATCCCTTCGAATCAAATAGCAATCACTCACAAGTGACCCCCATGGATGATTATCAGGAAAGCCTCTTGGCAATGTTCCCTTTGGCAGCTCCCATCGAGCAAGTGCCACGTCAAGACAATCAAGCCCCACCGTAGAGAGTGAAACAACCCCAATGGGGCAGATCAATTTTCTCAAGCAATATGAGCCTCTAATGTTGCAAATAGTTGTTGGAGCCAACGAAGGCCTTTGGATATTTGACAATGATTATGAAGATGAAACTGAGATGGCCTATCTCAATCATATGCGATAGCAACAATACCCCTTGGATATTAATGACATATTTGAACAACTAAACATAGTGCCAAGGCATGAGTGGTACATAGACCCAATGCGATGGGAACAAGTGTTGAATCCACCACTTTGGGCATACGAAGAATACCTTTCGCCCAGAGACCCTATAGCGATATCAGTGCCGAGGGTAGACCCTGTCTTCCTATCCGCACATAGGGTCGATCCATTCATGCCAATACCTCCAGAGCCAGACCCGGAGCATAGAGAACATCTAGAATGTTTGAGTCACCACACCTGCGGTAATGGAGACCAAAATCATTTCATCAACATGATCTCCATTGATTTAACCGCCCCTATCCATAACCTGACCGATCTAGCATAGTCGTTGTATCTATACATAGATGCCATCAACTGGGATCGCATCAATTCACCTCCATCCCCATCATAGTATTGGCCTTTCGATAAAATGCTTCATTTTACCCCAGGGCCAACTCAGGATATCTTCCATGCTGAAGAGGAACCCGATGTTCCCAACACAAATTTAAACTCAGCAAATGATATCCATTTGATCCCAACTCCACACCAGTTGGAGGATGGATCCCACATATCGGTCGAGGATATGACTGACATAGACATCGGCTCTAATCCAATGAATCCATAGATTATCAATCTAGGGGTAAGCTTATCCCTCGAAGAGCAAGCCGACTACATTACCCTTCTCAAAGAGAAGGAGGTTTTTGCATGGTCCTACAAAGACATGCTAGGGCTAGATCCATAGCTAGTCATGCATAACCTAATGCTTGATCCGATAGTCAAGCCAGTTAAGCAAAAACTACGTAAGATGCACCCAAAAATGGCCTTGATGGTCAAATATGAATTGCAAAAGCTATTGGATGCACAGTTTGTCATCTACGTGGATTACCCACCATGGCTGTCCAACATGGTGCCCATAAAAAATCTTGATGGGAGGATTCGCATATGCACTAATTTTTGAGATCTAAACAAAGCAAATCCTAAGGATGATTTTCCCTTGCCAAGCATCAACGCATTAGTAGACGCTATAGCAGGTCACGAAATGCTATCCCTTATGGATGGTTTCTCGGGATACAATCAGATTCGTATCAATCCCAAGGACCAACTAAAAATGACATTCACAATGCCTTGGGGGACATTTTATTATAAGGTCATGCCTTTTGGCCTTAAAAATGCTGGTGCCACCTACCAACGTGCCATGACGTACATATTCCATGTTTACATGCATAAAACTTTGGAATATTACATGGATGATTTGTTGGCAAAATCTCTTTTGCACCCTAATCATCTCGATGACTTAAGCAAGATCCTCGATCGCCTCATGGAACATAAAGTCATATTGAATCCCAAGAAGTGCGTATTTGGCGTCACATCTAGAAAACTCTTGGGTTTCATAGTCTCAAAGTGAGGCATCGAGGTGGACCCAAAAAAGTCAAGGTAATCCTTGAAATGCTCCCCCCAACTACCATTAAGTAGCTTAGAAGCCTGCAGGGAAAGGTCGTGTCAATTAAGCGCTTCATAGCACAGCTATCTGACAAGTGCCGACCCATGAACAAATTATTACATAAAGGGGTAGCATTTCACTGGGATGACGAGTGCCAGTCAAATTTTGACATTATTAAACAATACTTGGCTTCGTCGCCAGTATTGGCACCACCTAGACTAGGAGTGTCGTTCTACTTATACATCTCAGCTACTGAGGTGGCACTGGGCGCCATGCTAGCCTAGAAAAATGAACTTCACAAAGAACAGGCTACTTACTATCTTAGCCGCACCCTGGTTAGTTATGAACTTAACTATGCATACATTGAGAAACTTTGCTTGGCAGTGGTGTTTGCTACCAAAAAGCTATGCCACTACATGCTGAGCAACACTACGTATGTTGTGTCTAAGGAGAATCCATTGCGGTACATGATGAGTCGTACTTATCATAGTAGCCGCATGGCAAAATGGATCATGTTTTTGATGGAATTTTATATAGAGTTTATTGGATAGAAATCCATCAAAGGTCAAGTCATAGCTGATCAACTAGTAGAGGCTCCTCTCGAATATGATCAGCCTTTGGTCATAGAACTACCCGATGATGGGGTCTTCCATGTCTCAGAATTACCAGATTTTGATGAGCCTGAGTCACAGGCCAACATAACCCTATTTTTTGATGGTTCTAAATGTGAGCAAGGTGGTGGCACGAGAATCATATTCTTTACACCACAAGGGGCTCCAATGCCTCTGTCATTTAAATTAGACTTCCCGTGCACCAACAATAATGTAGAATACGAAGCCTTGCTCATAGGTCTTCAGAAAGCGGTCACCATGAACATCAAATGATTGAACATCTTTGGTGATTCACTGTTAATTGTCAACCAAGTCAAAGGGGTATTCCAATGTAAATTGAAGAAAATGACGAAGCAGTTTGATCATATTGATTGGTATCCATATAAAGGTTACAATGAATGTAGTTATTAGTTGGTTTATCTAACCAACCTGATGGTTAATCAACCAACCAAGAGAGCGCCTACGAGCGCTACCATTTTTCCAAGATGTAATACAATGACATATATGACATATATGCTAACATCCCCCCTTATTACATTATTTGCAAATTCCAATAGTATCACGAAACTTTTCATATTCGATACGCCCAAGGGCTTTGGTAAAAATATCTGCAACTTGTGCATCAGTAGGAATGTATTGAAGTTGTATATGGTGCTTGGGAACTGCATCTTGAATGAAATGACATCTGGTATCAACATGTTTGGTATGTTCATGAAAAATTGGATTTTTGACAAGATTCAAAACACCTTGATTGTCGCAAAACAAATGAAGTGGAAGATTCTTTGCGAGACCCATGTTTGTAAGAATGTGACTTAACCATATTATCTCGTAGACTGCTTCACTTGCTGCACGATATTCTGCTTCTATAGAAGATAAAGCAACCACTTGCTGCTTCTTACTGTGCCAGGAAACAGGTCCAGATCCAAGATGAAAAACATATCCAGAAGTGGATTTACGATCATCAAGGGATCTAGCATAATTCGAGTCCGTGTAACCTAGTAGGAAAAACTTATTATTCTTTTTGTATTCCAGACCATAATTTGTACCGCCATGAACATAATGAACTCTTTTTGCTGCTTTCCAATGACTCATCTTAGGCTCTTGCATGAATCTTGAAAGATATCCCATTGCAAAACTGAGATTTGGCTTGGTATTTGTTAGATATAGGAGACTCCCAATCAACTGGTGATAGAGAGTACCATCTATCATAGGTGATTCATCATATCGGGATAACTTAAGTCCTTGCTCCATTGGAGTTGCTTTTGACTTACAGTTAGTCATCCGATATTTTTCTACTAAAGTCTTGGCATATTTATTTTGTGTTGCTCTGATATGAAATCTTTGCTGAGTAACTTCTACACCAAGAAAATAGTGCAGAAGTCCTAGATCTGTCATTTCAAATGAGTGCTTCAAATCATTTTTTACTAAGTCAATCATTCTTTTTGAGCTTCCTGTTATGATCATATCATCTACATAAAGTACAAGGATCACTATATCAGAGCCATTTTTCTTAATATAGATATTTGCATTAGAAGGACTTCATTTGAATCCATGCTGCACAATGTGACTGTCTATCTTCATATACCAAGCTAGAGGAGCTTGTTTGAGCCCATACAAGGATTTGATCAACTTGCATACTTTTTGTTCTTGCCCCTTGACTATGAATCCTTCTGGTTGATTCATGTATACTTCTTCTTGTAATTCACCATTTGAGAAGGCACTTTTAACATCCATCTAATGCAACTTCCACCCAAACTGAGCTCCCATGGCACAAAGTACTCGAATGGTAGTCATTTTTGCAGTAGAGGCAAAAGTCTCTTCATAGTCTATACCTTCTTTCTGAGCATAACCCTTTGCAACAAGTCAGGATTTATGCTTATCAAGAGATCCATATGCCTTATACTTCACTTTGAACACCCATTTGCAGCCTATGGGTTTCTTTCCTGTTGGCAGATCGACTAACTTCCAAGTTTTATTTTTTATGAGAGAATTATGTTCTACATCCATGGCCTTTTTCCATTGTGGTTTATCAAGTGTAGATTGAACCATTGTGGGTTCATTTTCATTCAATGTAGACATATAAATATTTTTTTCATCCTCATCTTCTTCTCTAGCATTTTCTATACCCACTGAAAAATCATCAAAGTGTTGACAAAGTTCGTCAACCTCTGAAGTAGATTCCTCTGCTCTCATTTGTTGAGTCATACTACGAGTACATGGCCTATCTAGAGATAGATATGGAAGAGAGTTCAACTTAGCATCTCTCAAAGTGCTAGTGTACCATTTTGGAACTTTTTGTTGTTGTTGTGGAAGTTGATCCTCCTTCTTAGGTTCTTCTTCATCTAGATATATAGTTGTGGATGTGTCTTTTGATGTGAAAGCTTCATCAAATATAACATCTCTACTCACGTGTGTCTTCTTGGTCTTATTATCAATCAATCGATACCCTTTTGAATACTCATCATAGCCAAGAAAGATACACTGCAGGGTTTTCTCATCCAAGCTTCTTGTGGTGTTTTCCCTTGTAGAGCTTTAGTGGGTGTTGTATTTAGGAGGTATAATGCTATGTTTACTGCTTCTGTCCAATATTGATCCTCAATATGTGCTCCCTTTAGCATACATCGAACCATTTCCATAATGGAAAGATTTATCCTTTCTACAACTCCATTCTGCTGAGGTGTATAGGCTGTAGTCAGTTGTCTTTTGATCCCATGCTTCTTAAGAAATTCTAAAAACTCTTCAGAGGTGTATTCCCCCCCCGATCTGAGCGGAGAGTTTTTATCAAACAACCTGACTCTTTCTCAACAAGTCTCTTGAACTGTTGAAAGTAGAGGAATGCTTTTGATTTCAACTAAAGAAAGAAAACCCACATCTTTCATGAGTAATCATCAACAAATAGTTGAAAATACTTCTTACCACCATAGCTAGATGTCATAGGACCACACAGATCGGTATGCACTAGCTCTAAAGGTTGTGTAGCTTGAGAGGAGCTTGCTTCAAAAGGTACTCTGTGTTGCTTCCTTACTAAGCAATCCGAGCAAACTGGTAAGATAGATGAGAGTGGGGGTAGACCGATCACCATCCCATATTTGTATAATTCAAGCAAATATCTAGAACTGAGGTGCCCATAACGTCTATGCCAGAGAGAGGTGGCCTCTTTCGTAGTTACAGCTAGAGCAACATGAGGAGTTGAAAGGGCATCGAGAATGAACAAACCATGTTTGTAGGATCCGGTTGCAATATGTTAACCACAGTGGGTGATAAAACATCTCTTCTTGCCTTTGATAACTCAAAACATGATAGCCATATTTCTATCCAACATTTTGTGTGACTGAAAGTAGATTATTGGCTAAACCTGGAACATAGAGTACTTTCTCAATTTTACAATCACCATCAGGAAGAGACACAGAAATATCCCCTTCTCCCTTTAATTGATATACTTGATTGTCAGCAATGGTGACTGGCTTACCCTCTTTCTCCACAAAAGTATCAAACCATGATTTGTCTCTAGTCATGTGTTTGTTGGCTCCTGAATCAATATACTAGACAACATCGATATGGGAAGACAAAGTATGGGTCATGAGCACCTTGTGTGCTCTTTCAGAGTCAAAATGTGAATCGGACCCAGAAGAATCGAAATCTGAATTGGAGTCAGCATAAGCAACATGGCCTTTAGATTGCTTATGTTTGTTGTATTTCTGTTTGTTTTTGCCCTTCTTCTGAGGACCTCTATCATTTTGTTGCTTTTTTTTGAACCAACACCTATTGGTGTCATGGTTATTCATATCACAAATCTTGCAATATTTTGTATCCTTCTGTTGATTTTGCTTCCCTTTGCCTTTGGAAGAAGGACCCCCTTTTTGAAACTGTCCTTGTTTTCTACCACTTTGTTGTGTGGAAAGAGCATTATCTGGTACATCATCTTTCTAGATCTGAGTTGCCTCCTCAGTCTGAAGCAAATTTACCAGCTCCACAAATGATACTTGTCTACCATAAACATTGAGAGAAGTGATCAACATCTTGTAGAAATTTGGTAATGCTCTCAAGATAACAGAGTTCAAGACATCATCATCCATAGGTTTTCCCATAGCATTCAATTTGGATTTCAAGTCAGCCACTCGGCAAAGGAATATATCAACTGTTTCCCCAGAATTCATACTGAGATTATGTAGTTGAGTTTGAAGATGAAGAATAGTGGATTGATTCTTTCCTTCATATACTATGATCAAGGCATCCCAAGCTATCTTACTAGTTTTTGCATCACAAATATGAGGCTGCACCTCATCTGTAGTAGCAAGCAAGATAAACACAAGGCTCTTCTTATCTTTCTTATCCTAAGCATCTTGATTTGTTCCTATTGTCTAAGGGCATTTTGTAGTGCCAGTCACCACATCCCATAGATCTTCCAACTGAATAATAGATTTCATCTTTGTCTTACATGGAACAAAATTAGGACCTTTCAACAATTGTGAATCTGAAAGATACTTATGAATTGTGGCCATTATGAAGGTTCCTTATATCATCGATTGGTCTCCCTTTCTTTATACCTACCAGATATTTATATCGTAACCATTCAGTATATACCTACCCTTACGTGAGGGAGACTATAGGTATATAGGAATAGTATACTACTCAATATGTACCCGCCCTTACGTGAGGGAGACTATAAGTACATATGAGAAGCACAATATATCGAACATAGGTGATATTGAAAGGGCATCGTGTTGTTAATAACACCTACCATAGAAAACTTTATTCCTCATGCGTGGGGCGTAACTTCCCCTCAACACTTTGGAAAAAAATTTAGTCAGGATTTACGCCTAACAACAATCACGATGTGGGTATGAAATGGGAAAAAAAATTGGTTTGCCTTATTTCTCCTTGATGATTAATAGAGAACAAGCTCAGACATCATTATTGCAGCTATATTAGGTGGCGAATATAGTATTCCAAAGCACGATAGCATTACCTGTAAGTGTGGACCAGAGGTATCTCAAATACCGAACATTGCTTGTGCAATAAATTGCACAAATAGGGTATAAATTTGGGGTCTTATATTTTTTTTAATTTATGATTGTTAATGCAAGAAAAAAAAGATATTTAAATGCAAAAGAAACAATCACAAATGCCCACAAATTTAAACACCTATTACAAATTTAGCAATTATTCTGCCAAATGATTGGTTTTCCCCCCTTTATCTTACAATTTTGCAAATGAAACATGTGAAGACCTGAGATCTCTCCCCCGTCAATTTGCAAAATAGAAAAGGAGTGGAAAAAAAAATGGTACCTGAACACCCAAAAAAAAAAAATTGGAGCCGTCAAGGCGTCATTTTGACTGCACAGGCGTCAAAAAACCATGTCTGGGCATCAATCGGGCATTTCGGGCATCAAATAAGCGACCCGCCGTAAAAAACAAGCGATCCGCCGTCAAAAAACCGTAGGGCATCAAAAAAAATGCACCAGCCATCAAAAGCTGCACCCGCCTTCATAGCACACATAGAGGGAATAAAAACTGTGACCCACCGCCAAACAACCACCGCACTTACCACGGGAGCTAGAGGGCCCGATGTGAACAAGGACGAACTAGGCCAGTGTTAACAGCATCGGGGCCAAAAAAGAGGGAAAAAAAAATAATCCCACATGGCATGTGCTGCCACTGTGGGGATCTTTAAAGGGGAAAAAAGCAACTATAGCTTTTGGTTGCCTTCGAGAAACCACCCCGCCCTTTTGCCTTCGTAACCGTGCATCATCGACCCATGTGCCCGATCTGCCCTGTCTGTGCCTCACGTGTCCTAGGTTTACGTTGCGTGCCTCTGTATGTTTGCGTACCTCTGTGTGTCATCCTCTATCTATGTTCGTCAGTCTTCCATCCATCAAGGTCCTCCAGTCTCATTGGCTGGTAGTCTTGTCTGCGTTCGGTCAGTCTCCCGTCCGTCAGGGTCCTCCAGTCTCGTTGGTTGGTAGTCTTGTCTGCATCCGGCTCGTGTCCGTCAGGATCCATAGTCTGTCTGCATTCGTAGCTCTAATGCCATGAAGAAAATGATGAAGCAGTTTGATCATATTGATTGATATCCATATAAATATTACAATGCATGCAATTATTAGTTGGTTTATCTAACTAACCTGGTGGTTAATCAACCAACCTAGAGAGCGCCTATGAGCGCTACCATTTTGCCAAGATGTAATACAATGACATATATGATATATATGCTAACATAAATGCCCAGTTCTGCAGGCCTACAAAGCCCTTGTGGAAAAATTCTTGGCAAATATTGAATGGTACGACATCGAGGCACTCCCTCGATCATCAAATCATTTTGCGGACACTATGGCCTCCTTGGGGTCATTAATTCTGTAAGACATTTTTGGTGATATGAAAACCATTCAAGTTAAAACACTATCGCAATCCGTGATGGAGCATGTAAGCTCTAACTTGACACCAGGAATCCACTTGATCCAGATTGAACTGTCCCCGGACACGTCCTCTTGAATCTGTGATCATCTGAATCATGCCAACTAGGGGTCCTTGTTCTCCCCTACTCCCCTTAATAGCAACACAACACTATTCTTACAAGTTATTTCTCACTCAACGTTTACTAGGGATGAATTTCAAGAGGGATTGGTTGTTCATACCATCGAGGTTTTTGATCAGCAGGATTGGTATTCAACCATAAGGGACTACCTCAAGTTAGGTAACCTCCCACTTGGATTGACGCATGCCGAAAAATGAGCATTCAAGTAGAAAGCGGTAAAGTATGTCTTGTTAGGAGACATTTTGTATCATCGCAGCTACGAAGGAATCCTCCTTCGTTGCTTGGACCAGTAGGAGTCCACTTGGGTGATCACCCAAGCGCATGATGGTAAGTGCGGTGGCCACTTCAGTGGTATGGCCATCGCAAAGTGCATTCTCCGCATGGGCTATTATTGGCCATATTTAGAGCGATATTGTTGCACATATGTAAGGAAGTACATGAAATGTCAACACCATGCTAATTTGACACATGTACCTTCCCAAGACTTGTATTCGATCCAATCGGCTTGGCCATTTTTGCAGTGGGGCTTAGATCTAATCGAAAGATCTCCCCTACATCGTCAGGTCATCACACATTTATCATAATGGCCACAGAGTACTTCACCAAATGGGTGGAAGCAGTTTCGCTTACCTCTATGACTGGACCCCGCATTGTGGAGTTCATTTTACATAATATCATATGTCATTTTGGTATTCCATCCAAGATAATTTTGGATAATGGGACGTCATTCAAGAACAAAGACGTGCGTGCTTTGACCACAAAGTACAAAATTCAGCACATTTTTTTGACACCCTATTATCCGTAGGCAAATGGGCAAGCAGAGGTGTCAAATAAAATGCTAGTTGCCATCCTCAAAAAGATAGTCGCAGATAGTCATAAGGATTGGCACATTTAGATCCCACTTGCCCTGTGGGCTTATTGCACTAGCATTCGTATGCCCACTGGGGCAACTCCATTTTTGCTGGTGTATGGCTTCGAGGCAGTCATGCCTCTCAAGTTGGAAATTCCTTCCCTGCGCATATCCATGCAAGAGTTCATCGATGATGAAACTGCACAGCAAGCCCGATTAGACCAACTTACGTTGCTCGATGAATGACGCATCAATGCTCTCAAGCATTTGCGTATCTATCAAGAGCAACTTAAGAAAGCATACAACATGAAAGTTCACCTAAGGGACTTTCAGGTTGGTGACTTGGTCTTAAAAGAGAACCAATAGAACTCTAGCTTTCTGCCCCATCTAAGGGAAAATTTCATGGAAAACTAGTTAGGTCCTTATGTCATCAATAGTAAAATAGGACTTGGAACATACCAGCTAGCCTCTCTTGATGAAATCAAGGAAATAGAACCCTTGAACATCAGTCATTTGTGCCCATTCCATATCTAAAAGAGCCATAGCCCAAAAAAATGATCTAAGGATTCCCATAATCGCTTGGTCAATCCCAAAATGCTCCAAGGATTCCCATAATTGCTTGGTCAATCCCAAAATGCTCCAAGGATTCCCATAATCACTTGGTCAATCCCAAAATGATCCAAGGATTCCCATAATCGCTTGGTCAATCCCAAAATGCTCCAAGGATTCCCGTAATCGCTTGGTCAATCCCAAAATGCTCCAAGGATTCCCATAATCGCTTGGTCAATCCCAAAATGCTCCAAGGATTCCCATAATCACTTGGTCAATCCCAAAAGCTCCAAGGATTCTTGTAATCGCTTGGTCAATCCTAAAAAGCTCCAAGGATTCCCACAATCGCTTGGTCATCCCCAAAATGCCCCAAATGTGCCCATTACCCCTTTGGTCAAACCAAAAAGCTCCAAGGATTCCCATAATCGCTTGGTCAAAAATAAGAAAATTCAAAAATAGTAAAATCATCAAAAATAACAAAAATTTGCATCTCATTTCTAGGCATGCTCAAAAATCATCACAATAAAAAGCTCTTCTGCATCTCATCTTCATACTCACAAAAATCAATCTATCAAAAATGCAAAAATAATAGTTGCATTAAGCATAACATCCATACATTGCATATTTGTGGTCATACAGGTCAAGGCACCATAGACTATGATTACTTGGCAAGTCCATATTATTCCACATTTCTCCATTCTATAAATAGTCCATCAAAAATAAACACCATTCACTTCCTTTTTACCATATCATAGTCAGTGGTCTTCTAATGTATCAAGATTTTTCGTCATTCAGTCGTCATTAGCTTTCTAGCAAAATACTGTACAAAGTCAAACATATTTTACAAAGGTAGAGTTCTACTTGGATCACACCTTGTTACGTAGCATCCCAACATGAATTAAAATACATAAAAATTCCCAAGTTGTGTGAACGAAAGATGAAACCTACAAAGCAATCTAGGTCACCATAAGTGAAACGGTTATCTTGCTCATCCCCCTGTGTGAATGACCCCAAGAATGCTGAGAGTTGGCAAAAGGACAAGCATCTTCCCTACCCAATTCCCCAAGAATCCCAAGTTCTCATAAAGTTGCAAACATCATAAAATTTTGTAAAAGTCAAAACTCCAAAAATTTGACATCACCACCAAACTGCATACATCAAAAGGCACGTACAATAGTGATTCTCATCACTAAAAATTCAAATCCCTTGCTCAAAAGAAAAAATATATATAATAAAAATAAACAGTGATTTTTATCACTACAAAAGAGAAAGTATCCCAATATAATTGAAGAAAATAAGGGAGTCGAACTTGAATCCCTGGAACTCTCAGCATTCAAAAGGTCATGAAGTAAACCTCAATACCGGTTTGGTGGATAGCCTATCGGTCACTAGTGGTAAACCTCCCGCATGACGATATATCTGTCATATTAACTCATGTACAGATCAATGTTTGCATGTGGATGAGCTAGCTTATGGTATCCTAGATAGCACCACAGATTAATCTGACTAAATACAACAAAGGAAGTTGGTGGAGCTAATTAGGTGATCCTCAGTACAGGTTTGGTTGACAGCCTATCTGCATCTGGCGGTATCCTAAAAAATACCACATAAACGAACTCAATTGCACACACAGGGATGTGAAATAACTTGGTCAAAGACAAGTCTAATTCATACCTTGTTCAAAATTCTTGTAATATAAAGTACAGTCTTGGCTAGTTAGTTAAAACATTTGAGTCTTAGAAAACCTTAACTACATTCCAAACCAACTATGCTATCTTTCATCCTTGCATCGCCATCAAAAAGTACAAAAAAAAAACATGTATACATAAAAAGTCATTTACCATAGCAATCGCCTAGGACAAAAAGCCATAATTTCTAAACACTCTATGGTGCCCTCACCAAAACAACACAAATTCAATTCATCCATTACATCTGCATATCCTAAAATTAGAAACATTTGCATTCATCATTCAATATGCATCCATCAACATCAATTAACATGCATACATACACATTCAACAATCATTAAGCATAACATCGAATGTCGACATGTGTATAAACAAAATAAATTCATTTATACATATATCATCAAAAATTCCTGCAGGCTACAATAACCGGTCATCTGACCCCGTAAAACTTTCAAAAACATCAAAAAATGCACCAAAACAAGCAATAAACTTGCTCGATGAGAGTGCTTCTGCACTGGACATTTCGGACATGCAAAATAGACGTCGGGGTCACAAATCCTCACTATCCTATTCCCTAAGAAGGCTACCCTAGCTGGACCGCTCCACGGGAGGACGGATTGTCGAGAATTTCATCCCCAAATGGCTCTACAAAAAAGGTTAGCACCCACCAAAAACATGTCTAAATGTCGAAAAACTGCACACGCATCCAACGATAAACATCTAAAGGCACCCTTACACAAGTCATCTTGGGTCAAGCGACTCGTCGCTTTTCTCATGCAGGTCATTCCCTCATCAATTCGTCGCATAAGGGGGTAGTCACACTTAGTCACCAATCAAAAAATACACACCCAATCATGGAAATGACATGCATTCAAAGAATCATTGACAAAGACAATCACGCTCCTGTTTGGGGCAACAAATAAGCAATAATCACAAGCTGATAAAACACTTGGCATTCATGAATTATGAACTCAAGGTTCCCATAGACAAAAGGTTGTGCCCTTTTCCTGTTCATTACTGATCAATGTCCAAGATCAAGTAACACCTCACCGAAAAATGTTAACACTTGAATTGAGTTACTTCGCTCGTCAGAAGCAAGGATTCAAGAATGCATGCCCTTTCCATACTTGGGGTATCAAAATTTGGTTAGGTTACTAAGAAACCCTAATAATTAGTGCTTTGGTTATCTATTTTTTCTTAGCACTATGCCACGCACAGCACTTCCCAAAAAGGGGCATCTGTAGACACCAAAACAGCACCAATCCGATTATGTGACTACAAACACTGATCGCATTGACACACACAGCCCCAAGGGCAACCCCCAGAGGTTAAACAGTGGTCCTAACCACTCTTACAATAGTTTTGGAAGGTCAAAGGTCAATTTTGTACCTTCAGGCACTCTGCTCCATACTCATTCCACCCAGGGATGATTACAAACTAGTATTCACCCCACCCAAGGATGAATAGCAGTATTCGCTCCAGGGTGGGGCGAATTGCATGTTTGACGGGAAAAAATTCAAATCTTGACAAATGGCAGCTCAAAAATGCCACTTAATTCTTCCTTCATCGCATGGGAGTGTGAGTGAGCATTTTTGAGCATTAGAGGCAGTTATAGGGGCAGTCATGAAGCCCCTAATTAGGGAGGAATCTTCCCTCCCCTAGAGAGGCATGATTGCCAAGTGGTGCCTCTGCATGCTCATCCAAAGAGACCATCAAGTATATAAAATTGTGAGTCTTCTCACCCCAAAAGATACAAAGAAGGAGCATTTGATAGCAATGAAGTGTTGTTGTTTTACTTTCACACCCACACCCTTTTGAGTTGTGCCTTTCACATCCTTGATCTCTTTTGGAAAAGATGTCATAGGGTGGTTATTGGAAGCACAAAATCCGAAACCAAAAACCTGAAATTTGGCCACAATATCCCACCCAATTTGTCGACAATACCCCACAAGAGTTTTTGGACCCATCCCAAGTGGACTGGAGCCGAAATCGGGCCCTAAACAACAGGTGGCCTGCCCTTGGGCACCCCCCCACACTGCTACAGTCCTAATCACCTCGCTCCCAAGTGATTGGAAATTTGTGGTAGATTTCTTTTCTGTTATTCTTACATTTAATTCTATGCTGCTTAGATAGGTTGTCATTCAAATTTCACGTCGTTCTAAGCAATTTTGATCATGTTTCTATTATTTCTTGCTTTTGCTAACATGCAGGTAGCATCATCAAATTCCCACTGATAGAGGCCAAATTGTGGAAATCTGACCATCTGGGTCTTCCCAAAATGTCCCCAATTAGCTAACCTCCAACTTTGCAGGTGATTTGGGGCTTCTCGGATGTGACATTCGGGACAGTACCTTTTTGGCATTTTGTTGTAGGTCTATTTGTCCCACCCCGGAGTGAATACAAATCTATGGTGAATTTTTTGACTGTTGGATTTGTTGTGTTTTCTTTGTGATGTTTTTATTCCCCTGTCAAATTTTTAGTTCATTTGGATCCATTTTAGTTATCGTTTTATTTATATCTTGCATGCACTAATCGAAGGCGTGGGGATTGCATGTTTTATTTCATCCACAGGTGCTATTGACTATTTCTTGTTTCTTTGAACACAGGATCTAGACATTAGAGGAGCAGCAAGGAGTCAAGGCTCATCAACGCAATCGGCGGCGATGTTTGGTTTGCTCATTTTACATGTGGGCACGCGGAAGAAGGAATGGTATCCATGGGTGTAACAAGAACGCATATTTAACGCTCCTAGCCCTTAAAATGGGAGGAGGCACATTGTAACTGGGTTCTGAAACATATCAATAAAAAGGGATGTCTTCCTTATTGTCTTTTGTTTTGATTCAATTTGTTCATGCTTTCCCTCTTTTCATGCACTTTCAATTCATAGGATTTAGCATTAAGTTTAGTTCGGTTTGCATCGCACTTGGAGTTTCCTTTTTGCTTCCGTATCCTCGTGCTTTCAGTTTCTAATATTACTCATGTTTGGAATATTTCTAAATTGCAGATGGTAGATCCCTCAACCATTGAGGTGATACTAGTAAATATTTTAGGGTTTCATTACAAGATGTTGATGAACCAAACCCTAGATCAATGTAAGCTCCAATGGGACCAATATTCTAAAAATTATGCAACATAGAAAGATGTTAAAGAAATAAGAAATCAATTCTCATATCTACTTGAATGAAATAATTATTGACTCACTTGAAGAAAACATAGAGGACTATGTTTAGTCCAAGGGGGAGTATGTAACAACCCTCCTTGGAAGGACTTATTCTTGACAATAAACTATGTATTGAAATATGGATGTCTAAATGCATAGTCTTATTTTATGGCAATAAGAATGAGTAGTTGTTCTTTAAGATTTGATTCTATTCTTGGAATATGGTGTTGTTGATGTATCTATGGTTGCATGACCATGTACTCTCACCAATGGATTAATATGGAATAACCACCTAAGATGAGAGAAATTTTGGGAAATGATGGTGATGACTTGTTCATTGATAGGTCTAAGGTAAATGTTACCTTCATGTACACACATTGCATTTGTTCTTGAGTTGATAAATACAATGTTGGGATGAGATATCACTTTTATGAAGGAGTCATATCTATTATGATGGGGATAACATGCTAATTATCTTAAAAATACATCTACTTAGAGGTAAAGCAATGTTGTACAATTTGAATTATAAATCATTGTCTTGCTTGTGTTGGAGTGGTTGGCCAACAAAAAATAGTAATAGGGATAATATCATTAATGTCTTAATAATAATGCTAGTTTCAATAATTAATATGGACATATGGTATTAACAACAATTATATATTGGATTAATTGTTGAATTCAATATTTGGTTTTCTTAATAATAAAGAAGGGGGTGATAAAGGATAAATTAATTCAAAGGATCCTAAGGTTGGAAAAATCAATAATAAGAGCTAAGGTTGGGTAAGCCTTTTTAATCAATAGGAAATGCCTTGCATAGTGGTGATTTAATAAAAATGAGTGGAAAGATTTACAAATGTTACCTTGAGCATTCTTAATTTATGTTGGCCATTCAAGAGGCCACACTTCAAATGTATTTGAAAACTAGTGGATGATTTTCTCAAGAGGTTGGAGGAGAAACGATCTTGACTAGAGAAGAAAGCAGGGATTGTAGTACGTTTTCAAAGTAGAGGATATTGGGTAGCTTGGAAATAGTTAGATCTATAATTATAATGCTTTGTATGCTTTTAATTTGGTTGTTATGTTTGATGGTACCTTGGTTTGTGAGCTTTTTTCCATAGTTTGGTTTCTATGTTTGAATGCATCTTGGTTTATGAGCTTTGTGTTGTAGGTGGCTCTTCTTGTGAGGGATCATTGTAGTGTTATTGAAGACATGTGCTTTATCTTCTTCTAGTTGTTTAAGACATGTGTTGATATATTTCATGTGCTTGTTTTAGTGTTACATTGCTTTATTCTCCTAGCCAATATTTCATCCAAGCTTGTGCTACATGTTTAAGTGTTGCAAGTTTAGGTTTATTGCCACCCTAGATTCTTAAGGTTGTAAGGAAGTTTCAATTATATTTATGTTATTGTATTGCTTAGGCCATATTCCTCTCCCTAAGTAACCTGGTCTACCACCTTTGTTTAATGCCTAGACATCTATAGCCAAGTGTAGATAGAATCTAGTTTGATGATTGTTGTAGATTGTGATTGATTGTCCATGTGCTTTGTAGTTGGTTGATTTAATGAAATTACATTTGCTTTATAAATCAAGCAAGTTTATTAAGTTTTCTTATGGTGATAACGTAGCTAGATTTTATTATTAGCAAATCATTTAGTTAAGTTTTGAATTATGTTCTTTCTTTAGGTAATAGATATGAGTTATTAATGAATTCATTAGTGAAATATTAATATTATGTTCTTTTCCACTTAAAAAGAATTATTTAGAGAAATAACTATGTTATGATCTATGAATATTTAGTATAAATATTTATTGAAAGAGTATGGTCATGTTTTTAAATATTTCTTTAGCAAAGAAGCATTGTTTTGATTTAAAGAGTGCATTAGAGAAAAATATTGTTATATTCAATCTTAAAAGAGTTGTTAGTAGAGGAATATTGTTAAGCTTCCTATTTCTCTTAAAATATTAAGATGAAGCTCTTATAGTCTTATTTTATTAATGTTATGTTTCTTGGATTAAGAAAAGTTTAATCTATTTTGTTGTTATGAGAGTTAAAGTTTGCACTAGTAACTTCATATTTAATTAGTACTTTGTTTATCTTAAGAGTTAAAACTATGGATGAAGTTTTTGGGAATAAATCCTTGCTTGATAGGATTGAAATATTTATAATGGTTTCTTGAGACTTGAGTAGGTAAGGAAATAATTATAGAGAGAAGCATGGTATTATATCCTTGATATATTCAGTGGATGCTTGTGGTGTGTTTAAATTTGGTTTTTAAATATTACAGTGGACTCGTGAGGCATGTGTAGGTAAAGGGACCACTATAGATAGAAGTAGGGGTTTCTCTCCTTGTTTATTTTACAGTGATTGAAATGCATGGCTACTTGCATCATACTTAGAGCATATTAATATAAATTGCATAAAAGAGTTGTCTTGATCCCTTAATGTCCCTTAAGTTTGCAAGAGAATTTCTTCATGAAGATGATCATAAAAGGAATATGGTGTAGAAAACATTTAGGTAGAATGGTCTTGATGTATCTCGGATTGAAAATTTATGTAAATGATAAATTTCTTTGTGTTCCTTAGATAATTTTCAAGTGACTTATCTCTAAAAGAGATCCAATATGTCAGTTTTGTAATTTAGATGGATTAAAGCTTAAGCAATAAATGAGTTGGTTTGTGATATTGTCTTGTAAAATGTTTATTTTTAAAATAGAATAAAATACACCATGTGATGGAATTATTTAAGTAATATTTGGTATTGCATATGGTTGATTTTTTCTAGGAGAATACTTCATTTGCATAGTTTTTCTATAGCACTTTATCAATTTAAATATGGTGGTAAAACATTGTTGAATTTCTTTTATCGGTAATGCATTCTAAATTTGAGATGTATTGTTAAGATTCAATATTGTACTATAGTTTAGACATGTTGTTTCCTATTGAATTATTTATTTTTAGAGAGAGTTGTTTACATTGATTTATACCTCAGGTTGGGGAACAGTTATTAATTGGATCTAGAATTTCTTTAGAAATTCAGTCCAGAAGAATAACCTAAATCTTGGGAGAAGTTGCATTGATGCAATAACCAACAATATGTGAATCATAGAAGGAGTTTTGTGTATCCAATATCTAGGAACTAATGAATTTAGAAGGATTTGCATTTATGGAATAGCTAGATCCTTGTAAAATGATATACCTTGAACGTGAAGGATTGGGTGTTCCTTATCTAGGAAGTGTTAGAAACATTCACAAGATGATATTGATGAATGTATAGGTTTGGGTGATCATGTTCATTATCAATTGAGTGGTAATGACCTTAGTTATCCCATAGATGTGTGGTAACTAGGAACCAAGGCTTTACACCTAATTAACCTACCTAGATGGACTTGGGGTAATATTAGGGAATGTGTCCCCCTTTAAGTTTTATGGGACTTAAACGATAATATATACATTATGATCATATTATCTTATGTCAATGAGGGTATAGGAAAGGTGGGGAGACTAATTTGGTGTCCTTATAAACAATGAGGTTTAGTAAGGTGAACCCCAAAAAATATGGGATGTTGGCCACTCCTGTCCACTGAGTGTCGTCTGTAGGAACATTGAACTCAAATATGGTTAAACCTTGAGAATGTTAATAATATATTTACATGGGAATTCTTTGTGAACCTTGCTTGAAAAAATGCATCTCTCTCTTGGATATGTGGAAAGTATTTTGGATTTTATAGGTTTAGTAGCAAGGCAAGCCATATATTTTTCTTGGTGATATTTCAGATCAACATAACTCTTTTGGTGATTGACTTCTTCCTTAAGCCTGAGCCAAATTACTCTAATTTCTTCCTCCATCGTATAGTGTTTAGTTCGATTATTACTTGATCCTCCATATTGTACCATAATAGAGGTTTTCTGCATATTTTTCATACAAGGATTCAAATGGAGCCCTCCCCAAAGATGTGTGGTACCCACTATTATATGAAAATTCAATGAGATGCAAAAAGTCTTCCTAATTAGACTTTTGGTCCATGCAATACATGCAAAGCATATCCTCTAAAACTTGGTTTACCCTCTCTATTTTACCATCTATTTTTGGATGATATGCAAAATTGATATTCATCTTAGTTCCCAATGCATGGTGAAGAGCCTACAAAAATTTAGATGTAAACCTAGAATCTTTGTCCGATATGATCACCTCATGAAACCCATTTAACAAAAAAATTTGTTTGGCAAACTTGTTTGCCACCACTGTTGCATCATCCTTGATGTTCCTCAGTATGAAGTGTGCAACCTTGGTCAACTTATCAACCACTACCAAGATGACATCATGTTGGTACTTAGTCGTAGGTAAACCCACAATAAAATCCATATATATTACCTACCATTTCTGCGTAGGTATATCATGGTATGTTTTTAAAGGTTTGGTATTTTATTTCTAACTTATTTGAGTGCTAGTTTAATCAAATCTTCTAAAGTCCACAACTTTTGCATACAAAATTATTTGGAGCCATTTTTTCTAGATTGTACAACTTTTCAAGATCTACATAGTGGTGAAATTAGTTTACAAACTTGTTATAGACATGTTTAGGATTTTCTATGCAAAATGGATTTCTTAGGGTGTGTTACTCATATCAATGGGTAAAATTGTAGCACTTGGTCAGCTCAAATGGTAGGACTACTCATACCCAAAAATCTTTGGTTCATCTTCAATAATGAATCAAAATAAGATATCAATAATTATGAACTCAATAAGATAAAGGAGGAAGCTCTTGGATATTCCTCATGTTAGTGGAATCAAATGGTATTTTCCACATTAGAGAGAGTATTTGTCCTATTAATGTATGAACTAATTTAAAATATCTTTATGGAAAAGTAAGTGCTAGTGAAGTTAATAGAATAGATATAAAGCTATCCAATCTCAAAATCATAGATTTTAGTATCATCAAAGAATACATATCTCACTTTAAAGATCTAAAATTTAATCTAGTTACGACATGAGGCAAGGTAAAGAGTGATGAAGAGTATGTCAAATATACTATTTCTAATCTTTCTCCTTTTCATACAGTTGCTTGATTCTTTATGTGAATGCTATAACTATTAAAGAACCACAACCAATCTCTCTTGAAGGTATTTTCAAGCTTGTATTCCTTTATGAAATGGAAATGGAGAATTATGAAGCTCTTTCTCATACACAAACTCACCCAAAAGACTTCAAGTCAATTCTCTCAGTTGGTACATGAAGGGAGATTATATTCATATTTAACTTCTAGCTACACGACAGCGTCTTGTATCCTTGGGTAGCGCTCAAATTTTCTTGTCTATGCATGAGAATGTAAGGCAACTATGTGTAATGGTAGCCAAATAGAAACTCCAACAGCTACTCTGTGGTGTGTACATAATTTAAAACAATTTTATAATCTTGACTCCTCATATTACCACCACTTCCTTGAATCTTATGATGTACACTTTGATATTTGTTCTCTCAAATATCAAACACTATTTCAACACTGATGGTTCTTGTTTCAAAAATTTTTGCACCATTATCATGTCTCCTCCAGCATTCTACTACTCTAGCCAGCCACAACACCGCTTGGTATGGATCTTGCCTCCTTCAGATGGCTACTATGTCGATCCTCCTTTGGATCACTACAGCTCCCCTTTTGGATCACTTCTAATCCTCTCCTCCTTCAGATTTCTACCACTATGCTCCTCCTTCGGATCACTACTAATCTACTCTTTTTTAGGATCACTGCTACACCGCTCAAGTATTCATTTGCCTCCTTCTATCATTTACACCTTGCATAAAATCATGAGACTTCTCACTACCTAGATGGAATTTGATTTGATTTTATGGTGTCTAATGTTAACTCAACTTGAATACTCCATGAATTATCTCACTCATCCACTTTCTCCTATTATGTTGTTACTACACTGCAGAACCTTCACTAATCTATTTCAGATGTAACCTCTATTATTTTGTATTCTCTTCATATGACATCACCACATTGCCTTCACTCTCCATTAAGGGACTTCAACTTCACAAATTCTAGATCATGTTCACCTCTTCCTCCCTTCATAGGTTTTGAACCCCCAATAACTTGATTTTATTTCCTCGTGATCTCCAAGACACTCTATGTTCTCAATATCCACGCGGATCAAGGGATAACATTTCGGTGATGCTCATATTTATCTACACTACTACTCACTTAACCAGAGGAATATATTTCATATGCATCACCACTCTCTTTCACTAAAACTTCATCATCATAAAATTTGGCTCTAAAAATATCTACTCTTTTCTTCCCTAACAACCTCCTTCATGATGCCACTAACTTTATCTTTGATGTTGCTCATCGATATTTGGAGATATTTAATACAAAAAAATATCTATAAAATGAATTTCAACATTGTATTTATATACCACCTTTCATGTGGTGCCCAAGAGTTTGGCCCACACTTTTTTCTTTAAAATCACTTTTATATTAACATTTAAAATATTATAATATTAAAATATTTTAAACCTTCACTTATATTTATAATTACCTCAAACAATTTTCCCAAGCACACCATGGTTTACCAAACAACCAAGTCAGCCTTTGACATCAATGACAACTCAATAATTCTAACAATCTCCCCCTTTGTCATTGATGGCAATCCTGCAAAGAAATTGTCCTTTACTGAAATCGAATCACAAGTTGCTCCCCCTGACAAGTTGCTCCCCCTTACTGAATATTCCAAACTTCTTCTCCTTACTAAAACTCTCCCCCTTTGACATCAATGGCAAAGGCTTCTCAGGGATAAAGGGTAAGAAACTTGACAACACCCCTTACTTACTGCTCTAACTGAGACAATCAATGATGAGATGGGAGTGAAACTCCTAAATTACTATGCTCATTTTCTTGTTCCATTTTGTTTTTCCAAAATTTGGAAGGCATATCCTTTTGAATATTTTGACCATCCTCTTTCTTATTGGATTTCAAAATTTCAGGGAACACCATTCTACACCATTTAGCTTAATGCGTAAAATTATTACATTTTTAACAAATGTGTTGTAGTCCATGAGAGGTGCAAATGAATTGAAAGTCCTCTTGGTGAAGCCATAATCATTTTTAGCATGGACCCTAAAATTTACAGCTTTATGACCAAATTGGTGACATGAAAAGGAATAACCTCGAAAAAAATATTGAAACCTGTCTGATTGCCTTAGAGGATATGACTGCATGGTTCTCTCATTTTTATTTTTGTGATGGACCTTGTTTCTTGATTATGCTTTGTTTTGTTCCTTATTGATGCTTCCACTTTTCAACACATTAGCATAGATCTTAGGCTCTTCTTTAATTATTTTCTTTGATTCCTTTGTTCCTTATGAGCTTGACTCCTTTTGTTTCTTTTGACCTTCTTAAAAACCAAGTCTAGTCTTTATAATCAGAGATCTCTATGCTTTCATAATATCATCCAAGATTTTTGTGCTTTTCTCAAACCTAATATTTTGTTGTAGCTCATCATTAGATTTTCTCAAAGAGACAATCTCATGTTCCAATTTTTCACATTCCAAATATTTTGTCTTTAACTTCTCAATCATAACTTCTTCTATTCACTTTGCCTCTTCAATTTTCACTTTTAAGTCGGTGAGATCTTGTAAAAGCTTTGCCTTTGTCTTCTCATCCTCTTATACTTGAGTCTTCAATATTGAGTTCTTCTTTCTAAGCCTTTTCAACTCTTCAAGAGAAAAAACAAGTTCCTCTTCTATATCAACTATGGCTTCCTCTTCATTTTCTGGATCTTTCTCCTTTTCTTATTTTTCAACAATAGGAGCATCTTTTTCACCTCCATGGCCAAAAATATAATTTCTTCTATATCACTATCATAGAGACTTTCATCACTACTATTGGAAGAACTGCTTGCTTTCTCAGCATAAATACTCTTCTTGTACCTTTGAAAGATCTTCTTCTCATGCTTGTTTTGATCGTGCCTCTTTTTCTTTTTATGATAAAATTTTATTTTCTTCTTTTTCTTGTATTCCTCTTCTTCTTCACTGCTACTACTTCTATCTTGTGGGCACTGAGCTGCATAGTGACCAATGTTACCACAATTAAAAAATTTCATAGTATGCTTACCTTTGTGTTTTCTTGGTTCCTTCTTATTTCTTCGCACAAAGTTAGCTTCTTATCCACTGCTCGATTCTTCATGTGACTCTAATTATTTATTCTTTTTCTTATTTTAAGCTTTAAACGTAGCCTTCCATTTGGATATTTGATCTTTTTTAGTTCTCATATCATAGGCTGTAAGAATTTTGTGTAGCTCATCCATGCTTAAGGTTTAAGATCCTTCATTTATTCAACCATCAAGACCTTTGCATCAAAACTCATGGGAAGTGATCTTAAGAGTTTTTGAACAATCTTAGAGTCATCAATACTTTCTTCAAATCCATGAATGGAGTTGAAAATTTCATCAATGCATAGTAGATATCTAGTAATATCTTCATCATATTTCATATTCAAGTCTTCAAAATTCCTCTTGTGAGTTTCAAGTTTTGCTATTTTAACCTTGTCATATCCTTAATATGTTCTTTGTAACTTGTCCCATAATTCTTTTGATGTGGTGCATTGCATGAATTTCACAAACTATGATTCACATAACCCACTTAATATTGTATTCATTGCCTTGGCATTGTTTTCAAATGTTTTCTTGTCATTTTTATCCATGGGAGGGGTTGTAGGTGGTGTGAACCGATCCATGGTAGATTTCCATATATCGTAGCCATGTGCAATCAAATAGGTTTGCATCCTCACATTCCAAAAATCATATTTAGTCCCATAAAACAATGGAACCCTACTTGATGAAAAAACTTCTTGGTAAGCCATGTGTGTTCTTCTAAGATATTCCTTCAAGTGATTAGGCTTTCACGAAGGAATATAATATGACACCAATTGAAGAAACACACATTTATACTGAGAGGGGGTGGTGAACAGTATAAGATAAAAAATTTCCTTCCAAAATAATAACTGCAATAATATGAATGCAATAGTAAATCAGTGCATAAAATTCCACACATACAAGAGACAAGAATTTATGTGGAAACACCCTCTCGAGAGAAAACCATGACAAAATATTGCTTTTATTTTATTCAATAAAATTTGTGGGCACAAAACCATAGGAGACACCAATATACTTGTTATAATTTCATGGGCACTATCCCACAAGAGAAACCAATCTCCTTGTTACAATTTTGTGGGTAACAATCCATAGGAGACACCAATATCCTTGTTACAAGTTTGTAGGCAGCAACCTATAGGAGACACCAATCTCCTTGTTACAATTTTGTGGGCACAAATCCATAGGAGACACCAAACTCCTTGTGTAATTTCATGGGAACCAATCCACATGAGACACCAATCTCCTTGAACAATTTTGTGGGCACCAACCCATAGGAGATACCAATATCCTTGTACAATTTCATGGGCACCAACCCATAGGAGACACCAATCTCCTTGTACAAGTTTGTGGGAACCAACCCATAGGAGACACCAATATCCTTGAGGCACCAACCTTGATCAACAAATAGAGGATGATATACTGGTGTTGGAAGCTTCAAATGGCCAAAATGTCCTTCACATTCATTAAGTCTATTGCTTCCACATGTCTCACATTTATTACATTTTAAAGGTAGCCCTAGTCTAGCAAGACTTGGTGACAGTAGAACAACAAACCTCCATGATGCACGGTATCTCTCATGCGCTATTCAAATTTGTTGATATCTTGTTTTTCATTACTTTTCTCCACGAGATAACACTCAATGTGACACATACACTGCAATGATGATGGCCCAATTTACAATTGTTAAATCTTGATCATATCTACCCTTAGATGTTGTGATTTATTTTAAAGCAAGCCTTGGCATCATGTTTTCAACACAATCATAGATCAGGTGCTTGTTTCTCCACAAAGGGTCAAAGGAAAACCTCTCCCGATAATTAATAAATCCTCAACCGTACCTTTTCCATATTTATTTACAATAAATGATCAAGGAGAAAAAGAATAATACACCAAAATACCTATTTTAGAATTATTTCACCTCAAAGAGTGTAGTTCTCCATATTGTGTTTTACAATGACCCAACCAACAACTATTAAATCTTGATCAAACCAAGTGTACCTTAATATGGTATCACCCTCGATGGCTCCCTTAAAAACTACAAAAATCTATATCTCAGTTTGTATGTGAAGAGACAGTGGCTCCATCTTCGATGTCTAGCTACGCGACAACATCTTGTATCCTTGGGCAGCACTCAAATTTTCTAGCCTATGCATGACAATGTAAGGCAACTGCGTGTGATGGTAGCCAAATATAAACTCCAGTAGCTAATCCCTAGTGTGTGCATAATTTAAGATAATTTTATAATCTTGACTCCTCAAATTATTGCCACTTCCTCGAAGCTTCCGATGTACACTCTGATATTTGTTCTCTCAAACATCTAACACTATTTAAACATTTATGGTTCTATTTCTAGATATTTTTGCACCATTGCCATGTCTTCTCCACCACTCAATCACTCTAGCTAGCCACCGTTCATAGTCAAAGGGTTCCAATGATCTTAGAACCTTTGATCATATTTTTCCACAACACCACTTGGTATGGATCTTATCTCATTTGGATAAGCTGCTATGCCACTCCTTCTTTAGATCACTATCACTCACCCTTTGGATAGTTGCTAATATAATCCTCATTCATACCACTACTACTTTGCTCCTCCTTTGGATCGTTGCTACTTCACTCTTCCTTTGGATCACTGCTATGCCGCTCAAGTATTCATTTTCCTCCTTATATCATTCACACCTCAGAAAAAATTGTGATACTTCTCACTACCTGCATGAACTTTGATTTGATTTTATGGTGTCTAATGTTCACTAATCTTGAATACTCCATAAATTATCTCACTTCTCCACTTTCTTCTATTTTTTTGTTACCGCACTACACACCCTTCGCTAATATATTTTAGATGTAACCACTAGTCTTATGCATTCTCTTCAAACAACGTCACCACCTAGCCTCCACTTTCCATTAAGGCCTTCAACTTCATGAATTCCAGATCATGTTCGCCTCTTCCTCCCTTCGCAGGTTTTGAACCCTCGATCACTTGATTTTTTTCCTCACAAGCTCCAAGACACTCTAGGTTCTCAATATCCATATGGATCAATGGAGAAATTTTGGTGCTACTCACATTCATCTGTGCCACTGCTTTCTTGCTCAACTGGAGGAATGACTTTCATATGTGCTTTCGCTTACTTTTGCTAAAAATTCAGCATCATAAACTTTGGCTTTGAAAATATCTACTATTTTCTTCCATAAAAACCTCCTTCATGACACCACTAACTTTATCTTCGGAACTTCTCATCGATCTCAGAGATATTTAATACAAAAAAATATCTATGAAATGAATTTCAACATTGTATTTATATACCACCTTTCATGTGGTGCCCAAGATGTCGGTCCACTCTTTTTTCTTTTAAATCACTTTTATATTAATATTTAAATATAATATTTAAAATATTATCATATTTAAATATTTTAAACCTTCACCATATTTATAATTTCCTCGAATAATTTACCCAAGCAAACCATGGTTTACCAGCAACTGAGTCGGCCTTTGACATCAATCACAACTCAATAATTCTAACAAACATTTCCAAAAAAAAATTTAGAAGAAGGTATGGACATTTTGAATTTACTATCCTATCCTTTGGATTAACTAATGCCCCAATTTCATTCATGAATCTCATGAATAGTGTATTTAGAGATCAGTTGGACTGGTTTGTGCTCGTATTTTGGATGACATACTAATCTATTCGAAGAACAAGGAGGAACATGATCAACATATGAGGATTGTACTTAATATTCTTAGAAATAATAAATTATATGGAAAGCTATCAAAGTACAAATTTTACACTTTACAAGTATAGTATTTGGGACATACTATCTTTGTAGAAGGAATTGTAGTTGATCCCAAGAAAATAGAAGCAATTTTTGATTGGCCTACACCTACTAATGTGTCTTAGGTATGAAATTTTATGGGAATTGTAGGCTTTTATAGGTGATTTGTCAAAGGGTTTTCAAGAATTTCTCAACCCATTACAAACCTTCAAAGGAAAGTAAAAGCCTTCAAAGTGGACATATTAGTGTGAAGAGTTGTTTCAAACATTGAAATAAAGGTTGATTACTACACTGATTCTAATCCTAAATAGTAGTTTACAATATGTATTGACACCTCCATTGAAGCATTAGGAGAGGTTTTGACCCAAGGTGATGTGGTTATTGCCTATGAGTGTAGGAAACTTAAGAGGCATGAAGGGAATTATGCCACTCATGACTCGGAGTTAACATTTGTTATACATACCCTTAAGATTGTGACACTATTTATTGGTAAAATAATTTGAATTGAAGTTATATCACCAGATTTTAAGATACATATTTACTCAACCATTATTGAATTCTAGGAAAATATGTTGGATGGAATTTCTAACTGAGTATGATTTTGGCATTAAGTATATTAAGGGTAAGAATAATAAGTTCATCGATGCTCTAAGTAGGATAGGACACATTACTACAATGACAAAATATCATAATTATTTGTTAGACCGAATTAAATAATTACAATAAAAAGATGAATTTTGCTAGTCTTGTAATGCTCAGGTTGAGATGGAACCTAGAAATAATACAAAATTTGCATATAAAGATGATTTTTTATTTTATAAGAACAAGTTGGTAGTTCCAAATTTAGGTGGGTTGAATGAAACAATTCTTAAGGAGGCATACAACACTCTTTATTCAGTGCATCCTGGAAGGGTAAAGATGCATGAAAACTTGAGAAAGACCTACTATTTTCTAGCTATAAAAAAGAGCATCATAAATAATGTAATCAAGTGTTTGGAGTGCCAAAGAGTGAATATAGAACATCTGCATCCAATAGGTTGGTTGTACCCACATGACATACCTATGCAAAAATAGCAAGTGGTATCAATGGAATTTATAGTGTGATTGTCTAAAACAAGGTTCAGGTATGATGCAATCATAGTCATTGGAGATAAGTTAACTAAGGTTGCACATTTTATACCATGAAATGTGCAAGATGATGCACTTGCAGTTGCAAGCAAGTTTGACAGGGAAGTGGTAAGACTACATGGATTTCCAAATAATCATAACCTCTGATAGGGATTCTTGCTTCACTTCTAAATTTTGGTAGTATTTGCATAGTGCATTGGAAACCAAGTTGAACATTAGTACCGCCTATCACCATGAGACAAATTGATAAACTGAGAGGATGAATTAGGTATTCAAGGATATTCTAAGAATGTATTGAATGGATCAACATACAAAGTGGGAAGACTATTTATATCTAGTGGAGTTCACATATAATAATAGTTACCATGCATCACTAGGTATGGTACCTTTTTAAGACCTATATGGGAGAAAATGTAGAACCCCTTTATCTTGAGATAATTCGGAATATCGGGTACTGATCAGACCAAAAATTATAAAGGAAATGGAAGTTCAATTGAAAATAATTTAGCAGAATCTTAAGGAGGCTACAAATTGCCAAAAGAGCTATGCAGAACTCAAAATAACATCAAGAGAATATTCTATGAGAGACATAGTATTCCTAAGGGTGAAGCCAATTAAAATTTCCATAAAATCCTCCAACCTAGACTCAAGATATGTGGGCCCATTTGAAATTGTGGGTAAATTTAATCATGTTGCTTAAAGACTAGCTCTACCATTGAGTCTATCCAAAATTCATAATGTCTTTCATGTGTCCCTCTTTAGGAAGTATTTTTCTAATCCTACTCATGTTTTGGATGTTTCAAAATTGTAGATGATTGATGTACTAGAAATTAAAGTTCGGCCTATTTATCTACTTGGTTTTAGGACCAAGAATATGAGGAATAAACATAGAGCAATACAGAGTCCAATGGGACCACTACTCGGATAGAAATACCATGTGGTAGAATGTGGTAGATATGCAACAACAGTTTCCTTATATGATTGAGTAGACATAGACATATTAAAATATTTTACATGGTTTGATGATATATATATATATATATATATATATATATATATTTATATACACATGGATATGAAACTAGATACTAGGTAGAACATCTTTATGTGTGTGCTTTGATTTACTAAGTAGAGTAGATTGCTTTTACAGATGATATATATTTTTAGTTTATGAATGTATATGTGATTAAAACAATATGAAGTATCATGTGACTGGCTTGCAAGAGTGAATATTGTAAATGAATATGAATATATGGTGTATAAGTTAAAATTGAAAAGTTTTGATAGTGATGTGAATGGTTATGATTTAATTTATTTTCTTTATCTTGAATAAAACATAGGGACTATGTTTGTTCTCAGTGGGGGATAATGTAATGACCCTCCCCACACAACCATTGGTTATGGATTGATTAATGAATTAAACTTACCTTTATCTTTTGGAGCATGGTACTATTGATATCCTTTGTATGTGTAGGACTGGGTATGTGCATTGGATGGATAAGTTGCTCAGTGGAAAAAGGTGAGTATGGAAATGATGATTCATCTAAAAGGCACATGGAAGCCCCATAATTTCTATTTCATGTATAATTGCATGAGTGATGTATCTTTTATGTGCTTGCATTACCTTACTTGGAAATATGCTACTATTTGTGTAAGTGATGCATTATAAATTTTGGATGGAAATGAAGTGCCAAAGTGCATGGGAGCCATCATGCTAAATTATTAATTTAGAGTTAAAATTGTATTTGAAATATGAGTATGTTACTTGTAATGAAATGAGGGTTGCAGATCAACCAAGGTGGCAATACAAGTGTTATAATTATGGGTAAAATCAATCCTATTGCTTACAGACTACCTCTGGTGCTAAGCCTAACCAAAATTCATAATGTCTTTCATGTGTCCCTATTTAAGAAGTATATTTATTATCCTACTTATGTTTTGAATGTTTCCAACTTGTAGATGACCGATCCACTAAAAATTAAAGTTTAACCTATGTCTACTTGGTTTTAGGACCAAGAATATGAGGAAAAGGAGTAAAGAGAAGTACCAGGTCTAATGGGGCCACTACTCAGACAAAAATACCGTGTGGGAGAACATGGAATATATGCAACAACTGTTTCCTTATCTGCTTGAGTAGAAATAGACATATTAAAATATTTTACATGTTTTGATTATATATATGCACATGGATATGAAACTAGATATTGAGTAGAACATATTTATGTATGTGATTTGAGTTACTAAGTAGGGTAGATTACTTTTGCAAACAATATATATTTTTGGTTGATGAATGTATATGTGATTAAAACAATATGAAGTATCATGTGATTGAATTGCAAGAGTGAATATTGTAAATGAATATGAATCTATTATGTATGATTTACAATTAAAAATTTTTGATAGTGATATGAATAATTATGATATAATTTATTTTCTTAATCTTGCATAAATCATAGTGATTGTGTTTGTTCTAAGTGAAGGAGGATGTAACGACCCTTCCTACACGACCATTGGTTATGAATTGATTAATGAATAAAACTCACCTTTATCTTTTGGAGCATGGTAATATTGATATATTTTGTATGTGCAAAATGGGGTATGTGCGTTGGATGGATAAGTTGCTCAATGGAAAAATATGAGTATGGAAATTATGATTCAGCTGAAGGGCACATGGAAGCCCCATAATTGCATTTCATGTAGAATTGCATGAGTGATTTATCTGTTGTGTGCTTGTGTTATCTTACTTGGAAATATGCTACTATTTGTGTAAGTGATGCATTATGAATTTTGGATGGCAATGAAGTGCCAAAGTGCATGGGAGCCATCATGTTAAATTATTAATTTAGAGCTAAAAGTGTATTTGAAATATGGGTATGTTTCTCATGATGAAATGAGGGTTGCAAATCAACCAAGGTGGCTATACAAGTGTTATAAACATGGGAACCACCCCTTGTGTGAATTAGGAATTAAGTTTAAATGCTTATATGATTCTTATATTGCAAGGTATAGAAAGAAATTGATTAATATATGACTTGTGTGTTGATAGAATAAATACAAGGTTTAAAGTTTTAAATTTAATTAAAACCTTAATTACACTAGTTGCAAACCTTGAGAATACCTTCAATTTTGATTATGAAGGAAACCAGAGTTTTGGAATTGGTAATAATAATTTGGATGTGTGTGGTATATTTTTTTCAATTCCATGCTTACCTAGAATTATGCATGCTCTCTGTGTGAATGTAGTTCTGGGTCTTGTGAGTCATGGAAGGGAATAATTGTGTTTACCTCTTTTGCAATGATAAGGGAGACTATTGAATATTTTTGTTTTGGGAAATATGATCAAGTTTTGCATGTGATTTTGGGGAACAAATTAAATAAAATTTCTTTGGTTTATGTTCTATGGGTGATTGAATTTGGAATTCAATATTAAAGTGTTGAAATTCACTTCCATGTGTGCTTGTGAAGAATTTATGACTATGCTTGTCAAGTTAAATAGGTTTATTCCCATTAAAATTTAATCTTCTGCATGTTATAGTGAAGAAATTATTATTGTGTATCCTTTTGTGGTGAATATGTTCCTTTGATAAAGATGTGTTTATTGAAGAACACAAGCTTATACTCAGAGGGGGGGTGAACAGTATAAGACCACTTTTTACTTTTTTTCCCAATAAATATTATGCAATGGATAGATAGCAATATCAACATCAGTAATAAAAGCAATGCACAAAAAACCATATACAATAAAGACACCACAATTAATGTGGTTTACCCAATGTGTGATACTCCATGAAGAAAAATTTTCACTAAAAATTTCTTGATTAATATCTTGGGAATCCTTCCAAATTACAATGTTTATAGAACTTTATCCAAAGGATATTCTAATCCCCTAAATCATGTTCGAGGATCTCTATACATAGAAGAACTTCTTCTCCTCTAATATAGCTGGTGATCCTCTAGAAGACTACTACCTCCACTACACTAGCTTGTGGATATCTCTCCACTAAAAACTCTTATCCCCATTCAGAATACCTATCCTCACTGCCTTGGCTGATGGATCTCAATCCACTAGAGACCTCTACCCTATTTTCTCTGTCACCTCCAAAGTTCTATCTCAAATCTGCACTAAACACGATCCTTCGGTCTATCACAAATATGCTCAATATCTATATTTGGTCTGGCACAAACTTATCCTTAAATCTGCATCAAAATCTACTCCACAAGTCCACTCAAAACCTGTTTAATATGTTCAAAAATTCCACTCAGTACATGCTCAAATTTTCTCAACAAGTCCACTAAGAACTTGCTCAATCTACTCAACAAGCTCACTCAGAACTTGCTCAAATCTGCTCAACAAGTTCACTCAGAACTTGCTCAAATCTGCTCAACAAGTCCACTTAGAACCTGCTCAAATATTCTAAATAGGTCCACTCAGAACCTAATCAAATTTTCTCAATAGGTCCACTTATAACTTGCTCAAATATGCTCAATAGGTCCATGCAAAACTTGCTCAAATCTGCTCAATAGGTCCACTCAGAACCTACTCAAATATGCTTAATAGGTCCACTCAGAACTTATCCAAATATGCTTAATAATTTCACATAGAACTTGCTCAAATATGCTCAACAAGTCCACTCAAAACTTGCTCAAATTTTCTCAACAAGTCTACTTAGAACTTGTCCAAATCTACTCAATAAGTTCACACAGAACTTATCCAAATCTACTTAATATGTTCACATAGAACTTAACCAATCCCATAGAACATAAAGAGAATTGTTAGAGACCCAATATGTTTCAACTCAATGCTCAAACACTTTCTCAACTCAAATCATAATATAGGATAGTTTGTCTTATGGAACTTGAAAAATCACTTCATACAACCACTTGACTAGGCTCAACCAACCCTACTCAACCAATCACTCAAGAAACAACCCTTGCTCACAAATCCTAGTCCAAACATATAAACATCAACTCAAAATTTCCAATAATGCTCAACAACATATATCACATAACAATGATACTCATGTTCTTTTCAAACCCTAGTTCACGTTCTTTCTACAACAACTCACTTCAACAAGAATTCTTATAAATCAATCTTCACATAACAATGGTACTCATGTTATTTTGCACAACCCTAACTCAAGTTCTTCACACAACCAATGCATTCAAAAATAGTGCTTATAAAACAAGGTTTTAACAACTCTTTATTCCAGAAAACCATGAAGCATTAACTCAAACACTCTCTCAAAGGAAACCCTAATCAAGTACTTTTCAATCCAAACGTATTTTTCAAAAAACCAACCAATCAAATCAATTGTGAAATAATGTGCTCATACCTTTTTCTTGATAATGAAGGGATCTAATAAATCTGCCACAACCACAACAACTTCTATGCCAATCTCAAAAAAAGGTTAGAAGATAATAATTTTCTCAATTAATCACAATACAAAATGATATCAAATAAAATGCACCTTATCACTCCAACTTTAAAATAATATCCAACACCTTCATAATAATCTCTTTGGCAAAATTCCCTTTAAAAATAAAATCAACACTCTTACTCTTCCAATATGCAAATATAATAATTAGAACTTTATTTAAAAATAAAATCAAACTCCTTATAACTCCAAATTTCATTAAAATCAATTTCCAACAAACACCAATTTTCAACTAGAAACCCTTTCAACTATTCCAACTAACAACCCCTTCTAACTCCCGACTTTATTAAAAAATAAATTTCAAACTAACATTCCCTTTAAGCAACCTTTTAACTCCAAACTTAATTGAAAAATAAATTTCAATTAACAAACCCCTTCAACAACCTTTTAGCTCCAAACCTTAGGCAATACCAAAAATTAATTCTAAAAAATATTACCTTGCATTGGAAGGGATTCGAACTCCCAAAATAGCCCTCAACCAATGCCTTAGCCATGGATACAACCACCGTGCGAGCTAAGCACTCGCTTGAGGAGTGGAGAGCACCATGTGCTCTAAGAACCTCCCTTATCTTCCAAGCAAAATGTGTGCCATTCCCTTGGATCTTCCAACACCAACGCAAACACTGTTGCCACATTTCAAACACAGGCCACTCAACATTTCAATGCTTTAACCAATGCCTCATTGCCACTAGGCCACACTACCCAACTGGCTCCCAAAATTCTAGTGCTTTCGAATTATTCTCAATCACTGTCACATTAAACACAAATTTTGTTGTCTTTTCTCACAAGCTCAACTTAAATCAATTCGCATGCAACAATCATTCAAGCAAGGATAATTTGAATGCCTCATAAGGCATGGTATATATAGTTCCTTCCCTCATTTATTCAAACATGTCGGTGCTCCTCCAACCTTATTAGATGTTGGTGCTCGAATTCATTTGAATTTATATATTATAAATTAATTTAATAAAAACATTTTCATTTTATAAATTAATTTAATAAAACCCTTTGGTTTTATTAAGACCTCTTATTGCACAACTTGGTATAAATAAAATTTATTTATAAAATTTAAATTCACATTGAATTTAAATATTTTATAAAAATAAATATTAGACCTCCTTTTAACTTATGCTTCCATATAATATTGAAATGTTATGGATCCCTTTTGCCTTTAACATCTGCACTAATTCTCTTGACCTTTGGCGTTATTTAAAGCTTCTTCCTGGATATCAAATGACAACCTTGACAACTTTATTTCTTGAAAAATTCCTTGACATTAATGATGATTTCATCCGGTGACATCAATGACAACTTTCCCTTAAGGACTCAAAATATCCAAAAATCTATCCCTTTGTCATTGATGGTAACCCAAATTCTTTTTATCGAAAACTTGACTTTTGTTTTTGTTCTGCTCCCCTTGAGACATTGCTCTCCCTAGCTCAATGCTTTCTCGAATACCAAATCTCTCTCCTTTACTCAAACATATCAAATATCTCCCCCTTATTCAAATCTCTCCCCCTTTGACATCAATGGAAAAGGGTCACCTTTGGGGCTCGGGGCTAAGAATGAGCCTATTAGATTAGCCCCTCCCCCACCTTATTTTGAGGTGGTTAATTCTGGGGTGGGAGTATTTCTACTCCTAGAAAGCACTGTTATTTACCTTTATCCTCTTTTATTCTTATCTAAATTTTTTTATTCCTTTGACTATTTCTATTCATGTTCATGTTATTGTCCATTTCTATATTCTTGTTCCTATTCCTGTTCCTATTCATATCCATGTTCCTGTTCCTATTCCGGTTCATATCCATGTTTCTATTCCTATTTTAGTTCATATTTTTGTTCTTGTTCATATTCATGTTCCTGTTCTTGTTCCTTTTCATACCTATTCTTTGAATGTCTACTCTACACCATTTTGTTGTGTTACCATAATTATTGCACTTATAACACTTAATCTTATTATTCCTTGGAGGTGCAAATGTCTTAGGATTTCTTCTAGTGCAGTCATATCCTCTTATGTCATGATCCCTACAATTCATTGCCTTGTGACGAAACTAATTACATGAGTATGTTGTAATCACAATGACACTGAGAGGGGGGGTGAATCAGTGTGATCTTTAAAAATTCTAAAACATATAGTTTTAGATCCAGCAGCAGTTTAAACTGATAAAAGAAATATCAAAATGCAGCAAGAAAGCATGACACACAACACAGTAATTTAACGAGGTTCACCAATGTGGCTACTCCTCAAAATGATTGCTTGGACTACCATCCAAATCCAGCCAATGCAAAGCTACAACTTTACAATATCTTTTACCAGCACCAACTGGAAGGAGCACCAACCCCTTTGCTTTATCTGTTTCAGGCAGAATGGAGCACCGACTCCTAATTTACCGAGCACCCTCACTGGAAAGAGGCACCAACCCCTTATGCCAAGTTACAACTTGGAAGACAATAATAAAAATTACAGAATAAAACTTTCACCTCATTTCTCACGGTCTGCTATTTTTTGCATTACTTCGCTTACATGCAAAATGATTCGCACTATCCGACCGCTTCTCTGTACTTCTTCGCACTCTCTGCTGCAATCAGATGATCGATCACTTCTGCAGTCTATGCACTATCACTTCGGACTTAGAACACAACCTCTGCACATCGCGCTCTTAATTCATGAAGATTCGATATGCACACTTCACTTCGTCACAAAAGAAATATCACTTCAGCCTTAGCTCTAATCGAAACGACTCACTCTCTGCGCACTACAAATTTTGCATACACACGTTCTTCGCTCTAGTCCCTCTCCATCTTGAATTAGCCCTCCTTTTATAGAAGAAATCTTCAAGAACAATATTGAGACTGTAGTCGGCTTAAACCCTAAAGAGCGTCGGTTGTCAAACCCTTATGAATATCGGCTTCAAACCCTAATGAATGTCGGCTTAAAACCCTAATGATTGTCGGCTTCAAACCCTAATGAATGTCGGCTTCAAACCCTAATGAATGTTGGCTTCAAACCCTAAAGAATGTCGACTTCAAACCCTAAAGAATGTCGGCTTCAAAAGTCTATCTGGTTCTGCGGCTTTCCTCTCGAAACTCCAACATGTCACGATATCGCGACACCTTTTACATCCGTACGCCTTCTTGCCCTCTTGTCATGAAATCGTGACTCTTTTGCCCTTTGAAAGCTTTGCCACCGTTCTTGTCATGAAATCGTGACACTTTGATCTTTCGACGTCATTCTTAATCTTGTCACGAAATCACTTCGGCTTCCCGGAGGCTTTTCTTGCAACATGTCAAGAAATCGTGACACTTTCAGCTTTGACGTGCCATCCTCATCTTTTTCATTAACTTGCTTCGAGGCTTTTCTTGCAACTTGTCAAATACGTGACACTTTGCAGCTTTGACGTCGCATCCTCATCTTTGTCTTGAAATCCCGCGCTTCGTACAATCCTAGCTTCATGCGATAGCGAAATCGCTACAATATTGTGCCTTGTGCTTCCAACTTCTTCGTGAAATTATGATTTGCAAGGAACTCACTACACTTTTGTGCCTTGTGCTTTCGACTTGTAGCATAATCGCTACATCTTTGAGTTCTACACTTTTGTGTGTGGAAATCGCTACACCTTCACGTTGTGCACTTTTGACTTGTAGCGAAATCACTACGACTTTTCAACTCAACGCTTTCTCCTTGCTTCGGCCGCAAATTTTGACATGTAGCGAAATCGCTACAACTTTTCCACTTAACGCTTTCTCCTTGCTTCGGCCAGCAAAATTTTGACATGTAGCGAAATCGCTACAACTTTTCCACTTAACGCTTTCTCCTTGCTTCGGCCAGTGAAAAATCAACATGTAGCGAAATCGCTACAGTTTCTCGACTTAGCTTCTTGGCCTCCAACATGTCACGAAATCGTGACAGTTTGCCTTGCGCCTTCTCTTTCCTCCGACTTGTCATGAAATCATGACATTTTTGACTGCGCCTTCTCTCTCCTCCGACTTGTCACGAAATCATGACATTTTCATTGTGCCTTCTCTCTCCTCCGACTTGTCACGAAATCGCGACAGAAAACATGTCGCGATATCGCGACAGTTTTCTAACTTGTCTTTTTCTTCGAATTTTTGAAACTGGGTCATCTCTGTTTTCTAGGAAACTTCTATCCTCTGCATCTGAATGACTCCTACACTGTCTGTCCACTGCATCATTGGATCTAACTGCCTGTGTTGACAACAATGACAAACTTCTTGCAACACCTTGCTCAACAATCTCCCCCTTTGGAATTGTTGGCAACACCTGTGTACATTCTTGTACCTCTTCTCCCCCTTTGTCAATAATACCAAAGGGCTGCTACAAACTCCCCCTGAGTCCATCCTCACAATTCTCAGGCACAATTTGTTGCATCTAGCACAAATCATGATCATGAGCAAAAGAATAGTCAAATATTCAAATGCTCCCCCTGAGAAGGTGATCCCTGTAGCTAGTCACTTCTTAGGAAGTGTGACTACTCCTAATTTGCTTCGAAGATACTCAAATACTTCCTTGGGCAAAGGTTTTGTAAAAATATCTGCTACTTGTTTTGTAGTTGGGACATAGTCCAATTTAACTTCTCCTTCTGCAACTTTCTCCTTCAAGAAATGATACCTTATAGCAATGTGCTTTGTCCGGTGAGTGCATTCCTTGGATTCTTAGAGATGTTAATTGCCTTGGTGTTATCACACTTTACTGATATTGGTTCATTGAAATTAATACCTAGATCTTTCAAGGTTTGTTTCATCCACAAGACTTGTGTACAACATGTTGCTTCTCTGCAATATATTCTGCCTCAGCTGTAGATAAAGAAACCGACTCTTGCTTCTTCTTGTGCCATGCAACCAATCTGTCCCCCAAATAGAATGCACCTCCACTGGTACTCTTTCTGTCATCAACACATCCAGCCCAATCTGCATCTGAATATGATATAAGAGTGAAGTCTTTGCCTTTTGGATACCACAACCCATACTCAATGGTGCCCTTGAGATACCGAAAAATCCTTTTAACTACTGTCACATGAGTCTCTTTGGGACTGGCTTGAAATCTAGCTACCATGCAAACTGCCTGCGAGAATATCAGGTCTAGTAGTTGTTAAATATAGTAAACTTCCAATCATAGATCTGTACATGGTTTGGTCTACAGGTGGAGATTTGTCTTCTTTACTCAATTTGCGGCCTTGTTGTCATGGGAGTGCTTCCTGGCTTACAGTCCTCCATAGTGAACCTCTTTAACATTTCTTTCACATACTTAATTTGGGAAATGAATATGCCTTTCTCATTTTGATTAACTTGTAGCCCAAGAAAGTAAGACAATTCACCAATCATAGACATTTCAAATTCATTCTGCATCTTATTTGCTAAGTCTTTACAAGATTCATCTTTGTTGCTGCCAAATATGATATCGTCTACATAGACAACAAGAACAATGAGATGTCCACCTTCTGTTTTCACATACAGATTATTGTCCACTAAACCTTTCTTGAATCCCTGTTGGGAGATATAGTTGTCTAGCCTTGCATACCATGCCCGTGGTGCTTGTTTTAATCCATATAATGCTTTCTTTAATTTGCAGACAAGGTTAGGATCTTCACTAATTTGAAAGCCATCTTGGTTGTTCAATATAGACCTCTTCTTCAAGTTTCCCATTTAAAAAAGCAGATTTTACATCCATCCGATAAACTCCGAAGTTCTTGTGGACTGCTAAGGCCGGAAACATTCTAATTGCTTCTAATCGGCCCCTTGGTGCAAAAGTCTCTTCAAAATCAATGCCTTCGACACTTGTGCATACCCTTTACAAACCAGTCTTGCTTTGTTCCTAATGACCTGTCCGTCTTCATTTAATTTGTTCCGAAATATCCATTTGGTGCCGATTATATTCTTATTTGCAGGTCTAGGTACTAATTCCCAAGTTCTGTTCTTTTCAATCTGATCCAACTCTTCATTTATTGCCTTCATCCGGCTATCATCTTTGCTTGCTTCATCTATGTTTTTGGGCTCAATCTTTGGATAAAAGAGAGTAATTACTTATTACTTTCTTTCTTGTCTGAATGCCAGTTGTGGGATCTCCAATTATTTGGTCTCTAGGATGATTTTTCCGCAATTTCCTGTTTTGAATTTTCTATTTTCTTGCACCTCTGAGTCATCGGATAAGTTATCTACATCAACCGTAGACGTATTTTCTGTTCCATGCACCTCATCTCCTTCAATGACTTCTTCGTAGATTGGGTAGTTTTCTTCAAAGTTAACTATTTGTTTCCTCCCTTCATCGAATTTAACATCTGCACTATCCACAATTTTCTTGAGTCTCTTGTTGTAGCATTTGTAAGCTTTGCTATTTGGAGAATAACCAACAAAAACACCTTCATCTGCTCTATCTTCAAACTTCCCAAGGTTGTCATCAGTTTTTCTGATGTAGCACTTACAGCCAAAAACTTTGAGATGTTTTGCTGTTGCTTTTCTACCAAACCACAACTCATAAGGTGTTTTGCATTCATGAGTTCTTAACATATATCTGTTTTGAATGTATACTGCAGTGTGAACTGCTTCTTTCCAGAATCTATCTGCTATTTTGTTTTCTGCCAGCATGGTGCGTGCCATTTCCTGTATAGTTCTGTTCTTTCTCTCTACTACACCATTCTGCTGGGGAGTTCTAGCTGCTGAATATTGTCTCCTGATACCGTATTTTTCGTAGTATTCTGTAAATTCATTCGAAATGAATTCTCCTCCTCTGTCTGATCGCAAGCATTTGACCCTTTTTCCTGTTTCATTTTCAACTAGCTGTTTGAAAGTTCTGAACATTTCAAAAGCTTCTATTTTTTCTTTTAAGAAGAATATCCATGTCATTACGGAATAATCATCGATACACAGCATAAAGTATTTGTCGCCATTTATGCTTTGAGTTCTCATGGGTCCACATAAGTCTGTATGAATGAGTTCCAAAGGCCTGCTAGTGTGGTATTCTTTTGTTTTAAATGAAACTCTGGTTTGCTTTCCCTTCTGACATGAAGCACAAACACTGTTTGAATGTTTCTTAATGGTTGGAATATCTCTCACTTGCTTGTTTAGAGCTGATTTTCACCAAATTATCAAAACTTATGTGTCCAAGCCTCTTATGCCACAACCAGTTCTCTTCTTCTTGTCCAATGAAAGCACATACCTTCTGAAGATTCTAAGAGTGTGTACAGGTTGCCAGACGTCCTTGAGCCGGTTGCTATTAATTTCCCACTGTTTATTTTTCTGACTTCACAACCCTACTTCTTGAAAACTACTTCATGTCCTTTATCACAGATTTGACTCACACTTAACAGGTTATGTTTCAAACCATCCACAAATAAAACTTCTTCTGACTTGATTTTCCCTTCACTAATTTTGACAGATCCTTTACCTATTATTTTGGCTCCATCATTATTGCCAAACTTCACAGAACCACCCTCATATTTCTGTAGTTTTTCAAATTTCTGTTTATCACCTGTCATATGACTTGAGCAACCACTGTCAAGGATCCACGGTACACATTTATTCTGAGCTCTAAAAGCTGTCTGCACTATTAAAGATTCCTGTTCTTTCCTGAGCTGTTCTTTTTGTTTCCATTCTGTTTTAACTGTGGTGTTGGGTTCTAGCTTGGATTTCCCCTTTTCAGAATCTTGCACATATCCTTCAGAAGAAATTCTATTTTGTTTTGCCCTATATGGTTGAATTCTTCTTTTCTGAGATTGATTTGAAACAGAAATACTGCGACGGTTTCTAGCAATATGCCCAAAGTTGTGACAATTAAAGCATTCTCTTGCATAACTCATTAGAGGAGCAAAAGCATTTCTACTAGTGAAACTTCTTGGACCTATATTGTACTTGCAAGTCAACAATTTTATGCCCATAACCATTACATTTAAAACAGAAACCATAGAAATAATGATTGAACCTGAAAGATGGTTTTTGCCAAGTTGTTGCAGGAGCCTTAGATCTTCTTTTCTTTTGATGTGTGACCTTGGTAAAGCCGTCATTGTCAGTTCCTATTTCAGGGGTGGCATTACTTGCTTTCTTTTGCCCGATTTGTTTTTCTTTCAACATCCTGTTTCTTGTCTTTACCTTTTTCATATTCAACATTGCTTGCCTTTTGCTTGTTTGATGATTCTCCTTCAATAAAGCCCAGACCGAATTTGATACCTGCGGGTCTTTGATCGCTTAGAATTTTGTCCAGTTTCATCGAACTTTCTTCACGCTTGAAATGACAGCTAATTTTTTGATCCAGCTCTTGTATCTGTATTCGAAGACCAACATTTTCTTCTTCCAATTTGCAACAGTAATCTATCTTCATGGTTACCTGTACTTCAAGATCTTCGGACATTTTCTTGTATTCTTTTGTCTGCGTTTTTAGACTGGTTATAATGTCATTTGCATCCTCGAGCTTTCTTGACAGTTTTTGGTTCTTTCTTTTCTCAGATTTCCATTCCATAAGTGCAGAGACCAGCTCACCTTCTAAATCAACTTCAGCCTCATCTTTTTCAATAGACACTTTAGAGTTCATACCTTCTCTCTTTTCTGTGTTTTCTGCTTCTTCTGATTGTTCTACTTCAAATGCCATAAAGAGAGCCTCACCTGTTCCTTCTTCGGAATCTTCACTAGAGCTGTCCTCTGAAGAATCTGCATTTCGTGAGATAAAACTTTTCTTTTTGAAATTGCCTTTTCTGAAGTTTGATTTCTTCTTCCAGTTACCTCTTTCTTGGTGCGAAGCTTCCTCACCCTGGTTCTTTTCATTGAGTGGGCATTTTGTCGCAAAGTGCCCAATGCCTCCGTAGTTGAAGCATTTAAATGGTAGCTTTCCTCTGTACTTTCCTTTTCCCTTTCTCAGTTTTTTGACAAAATTTGCTTCCATTTCATCTGATACATCCTCTTCTTCTGACTCTGGTTTTGTGACTTTACCTTTTAGGGCTTTGAAAGTAGCTTCTCTATCTGTGGGATTAGACCTTCCTATTCTCATTTCAAAGGCAGGTCAAAGAACCATGCATCTCATCCATACTAAAATGATTTAGATCTTTGGCTTCTTCTATGGCAGAGACTTTAGAATCAAATCTAGGGGGGAGCGATCTTAATACCTTTTTCACGATAGCAGCATCGGTTAATTCTTCGTCGAGACCTCTGATTGAATTGGTGATCCCATTGACTCTTTGCATGAAAGTCTCTATGTTCTCATCATTGTCCATCTTTAACGATTCGTATTGAGCTCGATGTGCTTGAAGCTTGGCCTCCTTGATCCTATCATCTCCTTCATGAATGTTCTCTAGTTTATCCCATATATCTTTTGCTGATTCACAATTTATGACCTTGACTAGCTCACTTGTCCACTAGTCCACACATGATGGCATTTTTTGCTTTTGAATCATATTCAAATGCCTTTTTACCAGTAGTGTCTGTTGGAGCGGTGGCGGGAGCTTTGTAACCATTAACTACCGCACCCCAGATGTCAAAACCCAAAGCACTGAGATATGTCTGCATTCTAATTTTCTAGAACGCATAATTAGTCCCATCAAACAATGGTGCTTTGTTCGAGGAGAAACCTTCACCACTTGCCATTGCGTAACTTCCAAGATCACCTTAGCTATTTAAGCCTGTTCAGGTACTTGGCTCTGATACCAATTGTTGTAATCACAATGACACTGAGAGGGGGGGTGAATCAGTGTGATCTTTAAAAATTCTAAAACATATAGTTTTAGATCCAGCAGCGATTTAAACTGATAAAAGAAATATCAAAATGCGGCAAGAAAGCATGACACACAACAGAGTAATTTAACGAGGTTCACCAATGTGGCTACTCCTCAAAATGACTGCTTGGACTACCATCCAAATCCAGCCAATGCAAAGCTACAACTTTACAATATCTTTTACCAGCACCAACTGGAAGGAGCACCAACCCCTTTGCTTTATCTGTTTTAGGCAGAATGGAGCACCGACTCCTAATTTACCAGCACCTACTGGAAAGAGGCACCAACCCCTTATGCCAAGTTACAACTTGGAAGACAATAATAAAAATTACAGAATAAAACTTTCACCTCATTTCTCACAGTCTGCTATTTTTTTGCATTCTTGCTTCTGCACAAAACGATTCGCACTATCCGACCGCTTCTCTGTACTTCTTCGCACTCTCTACTGTAATCAGATGATCGATCACTTCTGTAGTCTATGCACTATCACTTCGGACTTAGAACACAACCTCTGCACATCGCGCTCTTAATTCATGAAGATTCGATATGCACACTTCACTTCGTCACAAAAGAAATATCACTTCAGCCTTAGCTCCAATCGAAACGACTCACTCTCTATGCACTGCAAATTTTGCATACACACGTTATCTTCGCTCTAGTCACTCTCCATCTTGAATTAGCCCTCCTTTTATAGAAGAAATCTTCAAGAACAATATTGAGACTGTAGTCGGCTTAAACCCTAAAGAGCGTCGGTTGTCAAACCCTTATGAATATCGGCTTCAAACCCTAATGAATGTCGGCTTAAAACCCTAATGATTGTCGGCTTCAAACCCTAATGAATGTCGGCTTCAAACCCTAATGAATGTCGGCTTCAAACCCTAAAGAATGTCGACTTCAAACCCTAAAGAATGTCGGCTTCAAAAGTCTATCTGGTTCTGTGGCTTTCCTCTCGAAACTCCAACATGTCGCGATATCGCGACACCTTTTACATCCGTATGCCTTCTTGCCCTCGTTGTCACGAAATCGTGACTCTTTTGCCCTTTGAAAGCTTTGCCACCGTTCTTGTCGTGAAATCGTGACACTTTGATCTTTTGCTGACGTCATTCTTAATCTTGTCGCGAAATCGCGACGCTTTCGGCTTCCAGAGGCTTTTCTTGCAACATGTCACGAAATCGTGACACTTTCAGCTTTGCTGATGTCATCCTCATCTTTGTCGCGAAATCGCGATGCTTCGGCTTCCTGAGGCTTTTCTTGCAACTTGTCACGAAATCGTGACACTTTCGACTTTTGACGTCATCCTCATCTTTGTCATGAAATCACGACGCTTTCAGCTTTTTTCGTACAATCCTAGCTTCATGCAGTAGCGAAATCGCTACAATATTGTGCCTTGTGCTTCCAACTTTGCTTCTGCCCGTGAAATTATGACTTGCAAGGAAATCACTACACTTTTGTGCCTTGTACTTTCGACTTGTAGCATAATCGCTACATCTTTGAGTTCTGCACTTTTTACTGGTAGCGAAATCGCTACACCTTCACGTTGTGCACTTTTGACTTGTAGCGAAATCGCTACAGCTTTTCAACTCAACGCTTTCTCCTTGCTTCGACCAGCGAAATTTTGACATGTAGCGAAATCGCTACAACTTTTCCACTTAACGCTTTCTCCTTGCTTCGGCCAGTGAAATTTTGACATGTAGCGAAATCGCTACAACTTTTCCACTTAACGCTTTCTCCTTGCTTCGGCCAGCGAAAAATCAACATGTAGCGAAATCGCTACAGTTTCTCGACTTAGCTTCTTGGCCTCCAACATGTCGCGAAATCGTGACAGTTTGCCTTGCGCCTTCTCTTTCCTCCGACTTGTCACGAAATCGTGACATTTTCGACTATGCCTTCTCTCTCCTCCGACTTGTCATGAAATCGTGACATTTTTGACTATGCCTTCTCTCTCCTCCGACTTGTCACGAAATCGCGACAGAAAACATGTCGCGATATCGCGACAGTTTTCTAACTTGTCTTTTTCTTCGAATTTTTGAAACTGGGTCATCTCTGTTTTCCAGGAAACTTCTGTCCTCTGCATCTGAATGACTCCTACACTGTCTTTCCACTGCATCATTGGATCTAACTGCCTGTGTTGACAACAATGACAAACTTCTTACAACACCTTGCTTAATAGATTAGCAATACCCATGGAAAAGTTATTTGTTCCCATATTCCTGTCTTTCATGTGTTTTGCACTGTGAAGCCATGTGCCCAAACCTGTGACATGAAAAACATATTCCATTGAAGTTTCCTTATCTTGACCTCATTGGTCTCCTATTCTGATTGTTGTTCCATATATATCTTCTTTGTGCAGTGTTCCTGTCTTTGTTGAACTCTCTATTGTCCAACTCATCCTCTAATGTCCAAATTTATTTTACACTATCTTCTTCTGACGTATCTTAATATGAATTTTCTTCTCCTCCAAAACTTGAAGTTAACTCTCCTTCCCATTTCTTTTGAACCTATTCAAATCTGAGATTTTTCTTTCTTGATGTAGTGTTTTGTGTCTTGATGAACTTATCCAAGTTCTTTGAGCTATTTTAAAACCCTTTCATCTTGATATTGGATTCCTCTAAATATTCTTTTAGTAGTGCCACTTCTTGTGCTAACTTCTCACATTCCAAGATCTTTGCTTCTAAATTATCTTTGAACTTCTTTGCCTTAGTCTTTGATTTTACTAAATCCTCTATGAGCAATATTATCTCTTCATCACATTATTGAAACTAAATTTCAATTTTAGAGTGTTGCTTCCTTACCTTCTTTACCATGTCAAGGGCATATATAAGTTCTCCCTTTAGATCATAACCATAATTTTCTGAATATTCCTCTAATTGTTTACCTTTATCCACATCTTTGTTTTCCTTTGGCTTGTATTATATAAGATCACTTACTTATTCTTCTAAATCCATTAGAATATTTTCATCTGGTCCTTCAAGTGATATTAATCATCACTGAAAATATAACCATCCCTTTAACAATCATCTTCAAGATGTCCAAAGTTACCACATCTAAAACACTTGTGAATAAATGGAGTATTTTTCTTAAATTGCTCTTTTTCTTCAATCATAAATAGGACTTTATATCTATCATTTTCTGAAAAACTAGCGTCACTATCACTTGAGTAATTACTTGCATTATCTACATAGTAGTTCCTATTCTATATTTGAAAGAACTTCATCTTATGCCTATATATTTCTGATTCCCTATTCCTACGATCATGTTTTTTTTCACCATTGTTATTATTTGGTTCTTGAAAATCTATTACAAAATGTCCAAAATTTCCACAATTGAAACACTTAATAGATTTTAGATTTTTGGATCTTCTGGAATCTTTATTTCTTCTACCATAATTAGCTTCTTCATCATCATATGACTCATTGCTTGATTCTGACTTCTTACCCTTTGTATTATTGATTGATTTGAATGCTACTTCATTTTTGGGAATAGGATATTTTGTTCTTATCTCAAATGTTGTGAGCATACCAAGCAAATTATCTCTTGTCAAAGTATCACCATCCATTGATACTTCTATAGTGGAAACCTGTTCACTGAATATTTTTGGAAGAGATCTTAATACTTTATCGCAAATATCAGATTCATCAATCTTCATTCCAAGCCCTTGCATATCATTAACAACCTCATCAATTTGAATTAGATAAGCACTAATATTTTTCTCTTTGTTCATTCTTAATGCTTCAAGTTGTCCTTTGATATTTCACATATTTTCTTTCTTGACACTTTTATCTCCTTCATATATATTTTGTAATTTATCCCACATCTCTTTTGTAGTTTGACAATGCATAACTTTCATAGATTTTGTTCTACGTAAACCTCTCACAAGTGCATTCATTGTTTTTGAATTATAGTGCAGTAGAATCTTACCTTCCTTATTTACATGAGGATTGACTAAGGGATTATATCAAAATTCCATTGATTTCAAAAATTTCATTACCAAGTGCCATCAGGTAGATCTTCATCATCATACTCCAATATATATAGTCACTTCCATCAAATACTGGTGCTAAATTATTTGAGGATACTTCCTTAGGATCCATTGTGTTCTTGATAGATTTTCCTTCAAGATATTAAACTCTTCTGAAAGAACCCGCTCTGATACCAATTAAAGAACACAAGCTTATACTAAGAGGGGGTGAACAGTATAAGACCACTTTTTAATTTTCTTTCCCAATCAATATTATGCAATGTATAGATATAAATATCAACAACAGTAATCAAAGAAATGCACAAAACACCATACACAATAGAGACACCACAATTTACGTGATTCATCCAATGTAGGCTACTCCACAAAGAAAATGTTTCACTAAAATTTTCTCAATCAATCTCTTGGGAATCCTTCCCAATTACAATATTTATGGACCTCTATCCAAAGGATATGATTATCCCCTAAATCAAGTTCATATATCTCTATCCGCATGAGAACTCCTTCCCCTCTACTCTGGTTGGTGATCCTCTAGAATACTACTGCCTCCACTGCACTAGCTTGTCGATCTCTCTCTAGTAAAGACTATTGACCCAGAAGACCTATCCTCACTACTCTTGCTGATGGAAATCTATCCACTAGAGACATTTGTCCTATTTTCTCTATCACCTCCAAATATCTATCTCAAATTTGCAGTAAACACAGTCCTTCAGTGTAGCACAAATATGCTCAATATCTATCTCTGATTTGGAATAAACTTATCCTCAAATTTGCACCAAAATTTTCTCCATAAGTCCACTTAGAGCTTGCTCAATCTACTCAACAAGTCCACTCATAACTTGCTCAAATATGCTCAACAAGTCCACCCAGAACTTGCTCAATCTTCTCAAGAAGCTCACTCAAAACTTGCTCAAATGTAATCAACAAGTTCACTCATAACTTGCTCAAATCTGCTCAACAAGTCCAATTAGAACCTGCTCAAATCTACTCAACAGGTCCACTTAGAACTTGCTCAATTTTTCTCAATAGGTATGCTTAGAATATGCTCAAATCTGCTCAATAGGTCCACTCAGAACCTTCTTAAATCTGCTCAATAGGTCCACTCAGAACTTGCTCAAATCTGGTCAATAGGTCCACTCATAACCTGTCCGCATCTGCTCAATAAGTTAACACAAAACTTGGTCAAATATGCTCAACATGTCCACTCAAAAATTGCTCAAATTTTCTCAACAAGTCCACTCAGAACTTGTCCAAATATGCTCAATAAGTTCACATAGAACTTATCCAAATCTTCTCAATAAGTTCACACATAACTTAACCAATCTCATAGAAACATAAAGAGAATTGTTAGAGACCCAATATGTTTCAACTCAATGCTCAAACACTTTCTCAACTCAAATCAGAATATAGGATAGTTTGTCTTATGGAACTTGAAAAATCACTTCATACAACCACTTGACTAGGCTCAACCAACTCTACTCAACCAATCACTCAAGAAACAACCTTTGCTCACAAACCCTAGTCCAAGCATATAAACATCAACTCAAAATATTTTCAACAATGCTCAACAACAAATCTCACATAACAATGATACTCATGTTCTTTTCAAACCCTAGTTCAAGTTCTTTGCACAATAACTCACTTCAAAAACAATTCTTATAAATAAATATTCACATAACAATGGTACTCATGTTATTTTTCACAACCCTAACTCAAGTTCTTCACACAACCAATGGCTTCAACAACAATTCTTATAAAACATGGTTTTAACAACAACTCTTTATTCCAGAAAACATTGAAGCATTAACTCAAACACTCTTGAAAAGGAAACCCTAATCAAGTCCTTTTCACTCCAAAATTATTTTTTAGAAAACCAACCAATCAACTCAATTATGGAAGAATGTTCTCATACCTTTTTCTTGATGATGAAGGGATCCCGTAAATCTACCACAACCACAACTTCTATGCCAATCTTAAAGAAAAGTTATAAGATAATAATTTTCTCAATGAATAACAATACAAAATGGTATCAAACAAAATACACCTTATCACTCCAACTTTAAAATAATATCCAACACCTTCATAATAATATCTTTGACAAAATTCCCTTTAGAAATAAAATCAACACTCTTACTCTTCCAATATGCAAATAATAATTAAGACTTTATTTACAAATAAAATCAAACTCCTTATAACTCCAAATTTTATTAAAAATAATTTCCAACAAACACCAATTTTCAACTAGCAACCCTTTCAACTATTTCCAACTAACAACCCCTTTTAACTCCCAACTTTATTTAAAAATAAATTTCAAACTAACATTCCCTTTAAGAAACCTTTTAACTCCAAACTTAATTGAAAATTAAATTTCATTTAACAAACCCTTTCAACAACTTTTTAGCTCCAAACCTTAGGCAATACCAAAAATTAATTATCAAAAATATTACCTTGCCTTGGAAGGGATTCGAAATCTGAACGTAGTCCTCGACCAATGCCTTAGCCATGGATCCAACCACTATGAAAGCTAAGCGCTCGCTTGAGGAGTGGAGAGCACCACGTGCTCTAAGAACCTCCCTTCTCTTCCAAGCAAAACGTGCGTCGTTCTTTTGGCCCTTACAACACCAATGCAAACACTGCTTCTGGATTTTAAATGCAGACCACTCGATGCTTCAATGCTTTAACCAATGCCTCCTTGCCACTAGGCCATGCTGCCCATATGGCTCCTAAAATTTTGGTTCTTTTGAATTTATCTCAATCGCTGTCACATCAAACACAAATTTTGCTGTATTTTCTCACGATCTCAACTTAAATCAATTTGCATGCAATAATCATTCGAGCAAGGATAATTTGAATGCCTCCTAAGGCATGGTATATATAGTGCCTTCCCTCCTTTATTCAAACATTTCGGCGCTCCTCCAACCTTATTAGACATCGACGCTCAAATTCATTTGAATTTAAATGTTATAAATTAATTTAAGAAAAACCTTTTGGTTTTAAAAATTAATTTAATAAAACCCTTTGGTTTTATTAAAACCTTCTCTTATTGCACAACTTGGTATAAATAACATTTATATATAAAATTTAAAGTCACATTGAGTTTAAATATTTAATAAAAATAAATATTAGACCTCCTTATAAATTTACAATAAGCCTCCTTGGGTTTTTATGAAAAACCTTTTAACTTATGCTTCCATATAATATTGAAATATTATGGAGCCCTTTTACCTTTAACCTCTGAACTGATTCTCTTGATCTTTGGCATTATTTGAAGCTTCTTCCTGGATATCAAATGACAACCTTGAAAACTTTATTTATTGATAAAGTCTTTGAAATTAATGATGACTTCATCCGGTGACATCAATGACAACTTTGAATTAAGGACTCAAAATGTCCAATATTTATTTATTAGAGAAATGAGCTCATGTTGGCTGTCATGTATGTGAAAATGTGTGATGATGGCAATTGTATTTTTGATAAGTTTTTGGGATATTTTAATCACTTTAGTTTTTACTTTTCTTTAAACTAAAAGGAAAGTGTTTTTAACACTGAACTTGTGCTTGGTTGGACCAATATGAAAATTGACCTTTACAGTGTGTAAATGGCAATGTACATTGTCTTCCAAATAGAGACTATGTGCTAAATTGTTATGAATTAGAAGATGAAAAATTGTTGTCTGGTAGTTACTGTGACAATTATAAAATATACCTATACACAATCAATGGTGTGAATATATTAATTCTATAATTGAAATATGGAAATAAAAATTGGGATTGTGTGTTTGGAAAAAACTCGTAAACTGTTTTAAATTGTATGGTTTGCATGTTATGCTTGGTAATTTTATGCATGCAGGAATTATAAACCTAGGCATGACATAGAATGAAGGGAGTTGTATCTGATCCCGTTAAGATAATTTTTCTTCCCTTGGAATCATTGGGAAATGGTACCAAGAGTTTGTAGTGAGGACAAGATGATGAAAATAGAACACTATTGGGCAGAGAGATGTCAAAGTGGATAAGAGAATGGTTGAAGCCATTCACTGTTGATTTAAAATTTTGTAGTGTGAAAGAAAATAATTCAAGCAGAGTGTGTAACACTTTGGTTCTTGAAATACTATTGTATTTACCATATGGAAAACCTACATTCATTAAAAAATTAATATATATTGTTGAGTAAAATCCTTTTTATGGTATTTATATGAGTAGCAAAACAACAGTGAGTTGTATTCACTTTGATGCTTGGTCCTTATAAGTGGAAATGTGAAATACTCTTATTTACAATAAATGATTTGGTTTAATTTTATAATAGTTGAAGAGGAACAAGCTCTCCTTCCATAAAAGTAAGAGGAAACCTTGTCTTGAGTTTAATACATTCATTAAGGGACTATAGAACAAGTTTAATCCCAAATCTTAGTGACTCAAAAATGCATTGGAAACTTAACCTATGTATGGATGTTACTTGAAGGGATAATTACCTTGATCGACTGTATATTTCCAATGTAAAATTAAACATTACAATTAGTAAATTATGGAGAACTTTTAAGCTTCTCAATTGACCCTTTAATTGGAAATAAGTTATTTAAAATAGAAGCTCAAGCTCACCGTCGGACACTGTAACCCTTTTAACTGATTTTGGATGAAATTTTGAAAAATATATGTAATCAAATTTGACCAATAAACCAATAAATTTTGAAGGTGTGAACAGGTCAATGTTCATTGACATATATGTGTTCCTTTATAAAAATAAAATTTGAGCCCTAATAACCCTTGTATTCTTGGATAGGTGTGTTTTGTGGGTGAAACTTAGAACATATTTCTTTCAAAATGAAATGCACCCAATATAACATGTTGTATTAAAGAATTACCTCTCTTTTTAGGAGTATTCTTTTATTGTGAAAATCATATTCAATGATTAATATTGTTTATTTGTAGAAGAAACAAACTATATGAAGAATTTTAAATAGAGATTATCCTAGTTGGTGAACTAGTGGTATTGGATTTATATTTAATTGTATATTTTATTGAGAAGAATTTTGGACATTTTGAGTCCCTAAGTCAAGTTGTCATTGATGTCACCGGATGAAGTCATCATTAATGTCAAGTTGTCATCGATGTCAAGGAGCAAACCACCATTGATGCAAAAGGTCCAAAAGAGCAATGCAAAATGTTGTTGGCAAATGAGCTTCAAAATATTCATTTTAATATTATGAGAAGCATAAGTCAAAAGTCGTATTAAAACCATGGTTGGGTAACATTAAAAGGCAAGGTTTAATAGCCCATGGTTTAAAAATAAACTATTAAATTCTTTAATATTTAAATTATTTATTTAAATAATTTAAATTAAAGAATTTAAATGTTATAAGGGATAAAAGGCATATATCAAAAAGGTAAACAAAATAAGTGCACCGACGAGTGCAAAGCTTAATTACCCGCTGATGTCATTGAAGCCCTTGAGCATAGGGTCAAACATTATGAACAAAATATTATTAAAACTGTTGACGTATGGGTGATTAAAGGCCTCCCGTTGAATATAAAATGGGCATGCATAAAACATTTTAAGTGTGTAGTGATATGTTAAAAAGGGATGCATAATTGTTGTGCACAAATTCCTTATCGAAGAGATGAAATGACTTATTATTAATCGATCGGTAAGGAAAATATCATGAAGCATGATTACCGAGGCTATGTGTTCATAGAAATCATGCACAAAATTCAATAATCAAATGACAACAGTGGAAGTAGAAGATAAAAGTTTTTTTACTGCATCGTGAAAGAAACAAAATTATGTGAAATACCTTGAGGTTCTAAGAGACTCAATAGAGCATTCGGTTGAAGTGTCTGTGTTGTGAAGCATAGATTCACGGATCAAATCCCGCCAGGTAATATTTTGGCAGAATAGGTTTTCAAGTGATGGTCTATATGGTTTTGAGTGCACACCAATTTCTCCTTGTTCTATAGCCTTCGGGTCCATGTTGAGGTTTGCAAATATTTTTGCTTAAAGTTTTGTTCTTTGAAAGGGGATATAAAGTAGTGAGAAATTATATTAATAATAAAAGTATTGAGTATTTGATTGGGGGACTAAAGTGTTGAAGCAACTTAATATTTTTATGGATGGTTTGATTGGGATTCAAGGAGTTTTTGTCTTGAATTTAAAATATTCATTTGATGGAAATTAAAAGAAGAGTGCATTGGATGCTATTTTAAGTTGGAGTGATAAGGTGTATTTTAGTTATCATTTTGTAATATGTTTTATTGAAGTCTTCTAACCCGTATTGAGATTGGCAAAGAAGTAACTGTGAGTGTGGCAAATTTGTGAGATCAACTCCTAGTCGAGCAAAACGGTATGGGAAAATTCTTCTTTGGTTGAGTTGGTTGTTTGAAAATTATGTTTGGAGTGAAAAGGATTTGATTAGGGTTTCCTTTTTGAAAGTGTATGAGTTAATGCTTCAAGGTTTTATGAAATCAAGTGTTGTGATTAAAACCTTATTTTATTAGCATTATTGTTGAAGCCATTGGATTGTGCAAATAACTTGAACTTGAGTTAGGAAAGAACATGAGTATCATTGTTATGTGAAGATTGATTTATTAGCATTGTTGTTGAAGCCATTGGATTGTGCAAAGAACTTGAACTAGAGTTTGAAAAGATCATGAGTATCTTTGTTATGTGAGATTTTTTTTTGAGCATTGTTGGGAACATTTTGAGTTGGATGATACATGCTTGGACTAAGGTTTGTAAGCAAGAGTTGTTTCTTGAGTGATTGGTTAAGTAGAGTTGATTGGGCCTAGCCAAGTGGATGAATGAAGTTATTGTTCAAGTTCCATGAAACAAACTATTATATATTCTGATTTGAGTTGATAAAGTGATTGAGCTTTGAGTATAGAACGTAGTGAGTCTCTAACGATTCTCTTTATGCTTCTATGAGATTGATTTGAGTTGAGAAATAAATTGAGCTTTGAGTATAGAACATATTGAGTCTCTAACAATTCTCTTTATGCTTCTATGATATTGATTTGAGTTGAGAAAGAAATTGAGCTTTGAGTATAGAACATATTGAGTCTCTAATAATTCTCTTTATGCTTCAATGAGATTGATTTGAGTTGGGAAAAAAATTGAGCTTTGAGTGTAAAACATATTGAGTCTCTAACAATTCTCTTTATGCTTCAATGAGATTGATTTGAGTTGAGAAAAAAATTGAGCTTTGAGTGTAAAACATATTGAGTCTCTAACAATTCTCTTTATGCTTCTATGAGATTGGACAAGTTCTGTGTGGAATTGTTAAGCAGATTTGAGGTAAGTCTTTGAGAAGACTTGTGGATTGATTTTGTGTAATATTTTGTGGAAGTTTACAATACATATTTTGTTAAGTCCTAGATAGGACTTATTGAGCAAATTTGAACAAGTTCTAGAGAAGAATTGTAGAGTATATTTGAGCAAGTTCTAGAGAGGAATTGTAGAGTATATTTGAGCAAGTTCTAGAGAGGACTTGTGTATAGATTGGTGTGACCTTTTGTGGAATCTTACAAGGAAGATTTGAGAGTAGAGTTTAAAGCAAATTTGAGGACAGGTTCTGAGTGGATCTATTGAGCATATTTGTACAAGTTTTGAATGGACCTATTGAGCAAATTTTGATAGGTTCTAAGTGGACTTGTTGAGCATATTTGAGTAGGTTCTGAGTGGACCTATTGAGTATATTTGAGTAGGTTCTGAATGGACTTGCTGAGAATATTTTAGTAGGTTCTGAGTGCACCTATTGAGCAAATTTGAGCATGTTCTGAGTGGACCTATTGAGTATATTTGAGCAGGTTTTGAGTGGAACTTTTGAGTAGATTTGAGTAGGTTCTAAGTGGACCTATTAAGAAGATTTGTGCTAGACCAAATAGACCATGTTTAGTGTAGATTTGAGTGAGATTTTTGAGAAGACTTGTTCTAGACATATTGTACTATGTTTAGTGCAAGTGTTGAGTAGAACTGTGCTAGACCAACTGGACAATGTTTAATACAAAATTGATACAAATATTTGGAGGTGACAAAGTAGAGGGGATAGTAGTCTCCAGTGGATAGAGATCCATTAGCTAGGGTAGTGAGGATAGGTCTTCTGAGTGGGGATAGGAGTCTTCAGTGGAGAGATATCCACAAGCCAATGTAGTGGAGGCAGTAGTCTTCTAGAGGATCACCAACCAGAGCAGAGGATAAAGAGTTCTCCTATGGATAGAGATCCACAAACTAGATTTATGGGATCAACATATTCTTTGGTCAGAGGTTCATAAACATTGTAATTGGGAATGATTCCCAAGAGATTGATTGAGAAAATTTTAGTGAAATATTTTCTCCGTGGAGTAGCCCACATTGGGTGAACCATGTAAATTATGGTATCTCTATTGTGTGTGATGATTTGTGCATTGGTTTGGTTATTTCTATTGATGTTTCCAGTGATTATATTGATTAATACTATTTGTAAAAGAAAATTAAAAGGTGGTCTTATATTGTTCACCCCCCCTCAATATAATCTTGTGTTCTTCAAAGAATAGATATGCAGTATATAATTGATTTAATGTTCCTGATGCTTAATGGAATAAATCAATATCTAATTATATTTGTTCAAAATTGAATTAATGAGAAGAGTTGTTTTCAAATCATGCTTATTAATATTGGGTTGATAAATATACCTTATTTATCTTAGATTATAGAAAACCTTATAAAAACTAACTTAAAATTTGAACTTTTATTTTGGGAAAGGAGGTTTATAGGATTAGTTAAACTATCCATTTAAAACCTCAAACTTTAGATAAAATTAGGACGAGATGAAAATAGAACTGTTCATTGATAAGGATGAATGAATAAACCAAACACCATGAAGAGGAAAGGATAAAATATTATTTATGAAGATAAATTAAACATAAACACCCAATGTTGTTTAGGTACAGGTATGCACACAATTATTTTTGAGGTAACTATAGTTTGATGAAATTGGTTTGGATAAGTGACTAGGTTAGAACTTATAATAGGGAGCAGTATGGGATGCTACACCTAGGTTGCTACTCATATAGTATTGTGATAAGTCCCATGTTCATTTGACTTAGCTAGATCAACCGCAACATTTGGTATGGGACAAACGATTGTGAGTCATAATGAGAATGAGTGATCAAGTATAATGTGAGGTTATTTACATGGCTCTAGTTTACTCTTGGTAGAGGATAATAAGCTAGACATGAGGTATATGCACGTTGATCCCTTGCATAATAAAGTTTGAATAAGTCAACTAGTTAGGTCATGGAATTACATATGTTGAACAATTTAACTAGTTAGGTCATGGGTTTAGAATGAGTCGACGAGTTAGGTCATGGATTCACAAATGCTAAGGGATGGGAAAAGAAAGAATCCTCCTTTAGGTGTTATGGGCCCTAAAGGATAACCCCAACCGTGGATCTACACTCATGACCAGAACAAGAGGAATGATACAAAGAATGATGGATCCACAAAATGGCACCTTATATGGGATCTGGCCAATCTCATCCACTTGGGTGATTGTTTGTAGTAATATTAAAAACCAATAGTGGTTGGATACGTTATTGATTCAATGGGTGAAACATAAATGCTATGAACCTAAGGGCACTTGCTATGAACATGAAAGCAATATTGGGGTTAAAATTATAAAAAAAAACAAAAACATAATAATTACCCTATAAAATGGCTTGGCTTATTTTGTGGTACAATCAGGTGGGTAGAATTGGGTTAAAAAAATGAAATTCAACATATTTAGGTGATGCAAGAATGTGAGAAAAATAAAAACTAAAATGTATTAGAAGAATAAAAGCTTTTGTAAATTTATGTTATGAATATTATAGGGATTAATATAATATTCTATATTATTATCTCTTTCACATGGATCATATTGTACAACATTTAATGCTCACACAGATTGGGTGCATTAAATGTTGATTTTGTAAAGGTAAACATGCCTATAAATATATTTTTCGTTTTAATGCATCTTAGTTTTTATTGTGCTATTTCCTTCCATCTTGATCTTGAGTGTTACTTCTGTATCAGTGGTATCAGAATTGAGCATTGAATATATGAGTATCCTCTTCCTCGAGGTCAGTTTTGTTCAAAAGAGGAATGTGAAAACCACCAACAGGTCTTTGCTTGGAGGAACTCTCTTTTAATTTTTAGCAAACACTCTCAAATCACTCTACATTCAAAAAATTTCACTAGGGTCCCTCTTATCATCGACCTTCAGCTAGCCAGGGTCCCTCAGACCCCGACCCTCGACTCTTGATCTAAGTTCTCACAATTGTATTTGTCATTCCTTAACAACTTGATGCAGTCCTGCAAACCCTTACATCTTTTGGCTCTTCGTTCATTGTATTTTTTAGTTGTATCAAGGGTCCTTGGTGTTTTATTCCTTCTTGGTGAGATTCCTAATTATATGCATTCGAAGGAGTAGATCTGCTCTCTATGAAGATAGAAAAAAATTTCCATTGAATTTTTTGCATAAATATCTCTTGATAGTCATTTTTTTGGTGTTTCATTGTGCTAATCTACACGCTCAACAACTAGATGATGCATATTCTACCACCTTTGAGTCTCCTAATAATCATATATCGTGTCATTCTTTAATGCCACTATAGTCATTCTATTGCGTAATATTGTCATTCCATTACTCCTCCGGGTAGTGAACGCTAGTATGCATGTGAATTTTGATCTACTTGACGAAATAAATTGTACCAAAAACTAGAAGAGCCATGATAATCCTCGGCCCTCAGGTTTTCTATGTTATCATGGCCCTCAGTCTATCCAAGATGTGACTCTTGGTGCTAAAAAAATTACCTGTGTAATCGAAACCTACTCCTCACCATTGATGACTCTTTCCTATCGCCAATGATGTTGCACACCATCAATGATCTATGTCCATTAGGCATCATTCCTTTAACATTAGTCTCCCATGTCATGCAAAAACTGGGCACCACCAAACCTATTTCTGAATAGGTTTTCAAGACAAAATTTGTCTCTTCAACTATTTTTAATATCAACTTGGTATTATCCAGCATTGTTATAGATATTTTAGACACCTTCTAATTCTGCCAATGATCTCAACACTTTCGATGTGTATCCTTCTATAGCATTTTCATGATCTAAGATGTCTCTATTATTTTTCAAATGTCCACATAGAAATATGTCGATGCTCTATGTTATCTGAAAAAGGAGTATTTTTAATGGTTAATATTTTCATGATTGCTAAAGTCTAAAAATTTTTTTTGGTGAAAAAATATTTTTTCAACATCATCGTTCGAGGCACCGATTGGTAGGGAGATTATTGTGGGACAAACACATTTTGTATTTTGTACCAAATCCATTGTATCATGGTTGAGTGAGGGGTTATTAACCCAACGTCACGATATTGTGGTAGCCAGGTTCCCAATTTCTTGAGTCACCATCACCTATTGTCCATCCTCATGCCTTGATTCATTATCGCCTACACCTTGAGTCATCATCAATGTTACCTTGATTTTTTTGCATCCCCTTATCATCCACTCTGTCATCCCATTCTGCATCATTGATGTGTGTCACTTTTTATCTGCCTTATATCTAACATTGCTACCATGTCTAGCACCGCTATGTTTAGCACTGTATGGTCCAAAATTTTGAGCCATCTAGCCTTGTTCACATCAAAGTCCCACGTTGACATCATTTTTACATACGTTATTATGACTTCCATTCCCGTGTATGGTCTGATTGTATTGCACTATGATGTGTATTCATTCATTATTGTATCATTGATGCCCATTTTGCACATGGTCTAACTATCATGTCGTTGGTAATTATGGTTGGAGCATTGTAGCCATAGTTTCCTATTGACTCACTATGACCTTTAATGGAATATTCACCATGACATTTGTAATTTGTGCTATTCGTTCTTGGATGTGTAATTTGTGATCGTTGAAGCATAGTGATTGTGTTGACTGTTGGTGCCTTAAGGATTTTGATAACCATGTGAGAGATAGAGTTGGTTGATTTGACCATTGGAGAACATTGTGTGAATAGTGATCATTGGCCCTTGTGGTAACTATACTATCATTGGATATATGACATGGTGTTAAGTGCATACTTGGAAAGTGATGTAATTCTCATTAATTTCCTAATTAATTGCCTTGTAGTACAATCCTTGGCCAATTGAGGAGGGAAGGCCCATTATAAGTTGCCTAAAAGTTTTTTTCTTGATCCTATTTTTTTTTTGCCTGGTGTACTAGCATCTAGTAAACATTTTCCCACTAGTAGACCAATGGTAACTAGCATGGCCCTATCAGAGAAATTGGCTAAAATCACTACATCATAGAATGAAAATATGGCTGAAATCAGTGCAGTCCAACATGAATTAACAACCATGATGCAATCACTTTAAACTTCTTCCTTATCCTTATAACGCCCTAATTTTTGATGTGTAGTCCAAATCTATGAAGGTTCTTGATATACCGATGTATCAAACAATTGGATACTTGACATGGATACTTGGTTTAAGTTTACTAATAATATTGATGCCCAAAAAGTCCCCTTTACCAAACTCAAACTTTCCAATCTTGCCAAGGTGCTCATCTCTAATTGCCAACAAGGCCAAAACACAATTACAACATGGGAGGAGCTATCTAAAGCCTTAAAGGCTTCATTTTATCCACAAAACTATGAAAATGATTTACTCAACCAATGGCTAAGAATTCACCAAGGAAAAAGACAATTTGTGCAATATTTTATTCACCACTTTAACCACCTCCAAGTGTTACTTGCCATTGTTGATCATGATATGGTGTTGATTATAAAATTCAAGAGTGGTCTACTTGCATATCTTTACATGGAGCTAAAATATTTTACTTTCACCACACTGGATGATGCATTCAACCTTGCACACCTTGCGAAGGAGAAGCTCTCAACATAATACACAAGGGCTAGATAATATTGTAAAGGTTTCGTGCCACCGCTGCATCAACCTCAACAATTTCCTTGCCCTTATTATACTTCTTATCTTCTCACTCTTACTAAATCCTTTTCTTTTGCACCTCATGCTTCATCTTATTCTCATAGACAAAAATTTTGTAACTATTGTAAGAGAAGTAGACATGACAAATTAGAATATCCCCAATTAAAGAAATTTCAGCAAACACAATTGTTTTTCCAAGCATATGTGATAGAAATATTTAAGGAGTCAATTTTTGATGAGAGGACTCCCGAAAACCCCATCGAGACTTCTAAGGAAGATTATATTTATCTTGAGTTATAAGTTCAACTAAAAAAGGTCACATTACTTAACCATCACAATCTTATAAGAGATAGTGAGAACCTGTTTGTTACTCGTGCTCATTTAACACCTCATTTTTTAGTTGATTGTATCATCGATAATGGCTCGTAGAAGAACTTGATTACCCAATCCATTATTGATAAGTTGCATCTTTCCACCCATCCTCATCCTTTTCCATACTCCCTTGGTTGGAAGGATAGTAATACTACTTCTCGAATCACACAAACATGCACTTTATCTTTTGCCTTTGGGCCTAAGTATGTAGACACTATCACATGTGATCTAACTCCTATGGATTATTTTGGGTTGTTGTTAGGAAAAACTTATCAATAGGACAAAAGAGCTCAATATGATGCCTATAACAATACCTACACCCTTCAACATGACAATCATACTTTCTATAATTGAAGTGTTCAATTCACTTCATAGTAGGCTCACACTAATTTACATCAGGAATGAAATATTGCCTTAATGTTTAGCACACATCAGCAAGAGGACCCTCAAGCATGATCACTATTCATAACTTAGCCACAGGTTCATCATACACATATTCCTGCTACATCTCCACTAGTTCATTTTATCCCAGCATGGGTTCCTATAATTCAGTTTATACCAGCATTTGTGCCTATGGTACTTGCCCTGGTTATTACAATTAATTTTCTCCTAGTATTTGTTTTTATGGTACAGGAACATGTTTATGTGGCACCTACAACATTTCATAATGCTACTCTAGTTCCTCCTCTTGCTCCTCCTAATCCAGTTATAGATTCCATTGTAGGTCCATATTTGGTCACCACTCCTCCAGATCTTATATTTTTAGCCTTCCAGTGATCTCAGTCATTGGTAGATCATCCTCAGCAACTGCTTTCCATCAGTTTATACCATGTTTTGCATCATGCTCACACTCATATGGATTACAATTTTCTCATTTTTTCAATGCATTAGAGACTAATGATTCTATGGTGGTAAGGAATATAGGGATTAATATTATATTCTATAATATTATCCCTTTCACATGGATCATATTGTATAGAATTTAATGCTCACAAATTGGGTGCATTAAATGCCACTTTTGTAAAGGCACACATACCTATAAATATATTTTTGGTTTGAATGCATCTTAGTTTTTATTATGTTATTTCCTTGTATCTTGCTCTTGAGTGTTACTTCTGTATCAGTGGTATTAGATTAGAGCATTGAATAGATGAGTATCCTCTTCCTCAAGGATAGTTTGGTTCAAAAGAGGTACGATAAAACCACCAACAAGTCTTTTCTTGGAGGAACGCTCTTTTCATTTTTAGAAAATGCTTTCAAAGTACTCTGCATTCAAAAAATTTCACTAGGGTCCCTCTGATCACCGACATTCAGCTAGCCAGGGACCCTCTAACCCCGACCCTCAAATCTTGATCCAAGTTCTCATACTTGAATTTGTCATTCCTTAACAACTTGATCCAATCTTGCAAACCCTTACATCTTTTGGCTCTTCGTTCATTGTATTTTTTATTTGGATCGAGGGTCCTTGGTGTTTGATTCCTTCTTGGTGAGCTTCCTAATTCTATGCATTTGAAGGAGGAGTAGATCTACTCTCTGTGAATTTAGAAAAAAATTTCCATTGAATTTTTTTGCATAAATATCTCTTGATAGTCATTTTTTTTGGCGTTTCATTGTGCTAATCTACACACTCAACTATATGATGCATCTTCTAACACCTTGGAGTATCCTATAAATCATAGATCATGGCATTCCTTAATGCCACTATAGTCATTATGTTGTGTAATATTATCACTCCATTACTCCTCCAGGTAGTGAATGCTACTATCCATGTGACTTTCGATTTGCTTGACAAAAGAAATTGTACCAACAACTAGAAAAGCCATGATAATCCTTGGCCCTTAGGTTTACTATGTTACCGTGGCCCTTAGTCTATCCAAGATCTGACTATTGGTTCTAAAAATAATACTTGTGCAATCGATGTTGGCTCCTCACCATTGATGACTCTTTCCTATCGCCAATGATGCTGCACACCATCAAAGATCTATGTTCGTTAGGCATAATTAATTCAACATTAGTCTCCCAAATCGTGCAAAAATTTGGCACCACCAAACCTATTTTTGAATAGGTTTTCAAGATAAAATCTGTCTCCTCAAATATTTCTAATATCAGCTTTGTATTATCCAACATTGTTCTAGAGATTTTAGACACCTTCTAATTCCTCCAATGATATCAACACTTTCAACGCGTATCTTTCTATAGAATTTTCACGATCTAAGATGTCTCTATGATTTTTTAAACACCCACACGAAAATATGTCGATGCTTTGCATTATCTGAAAAGATGTATTTTTTAATGGTCAATATTTTCATGATTGCTAGTCTAAAAAAGTTTTTTGGTGAAAAAATATTTTTTTGACATCATCGTTCGAAGCACTGATTGGTAGGGATATTATTGTGGGACAACCACATTTTGTATTTTTTTCTACATCCATTGTATTACAGTCGAGTGAGGGGTTATTACCCCAACATCACAATATTATGGTAGCCAACTTCCCAATTTATTGAGTCACCATCACCTGTTGATCACCCTCGAGCCTTAAGTCATTGTCACCTACACCTTGAGTCATCATTGGTGTTAGCTTGATTTCGTCGTATCCCCTTATCGTCCACTCTGTCATCCGAGTTTGCATCGTTGATGTGTGTTACTTTTTTTCTGCCTCATCTCTAACATTTTTTCCATGTCTAGCACCGCTACCTTCAGCACTGTCTGGTCCAACATTTTGAGCCATCTAGCCTTGTTCACATCTGATTCCCATGTTGACTTCAGTTTCACATCCGTTATTGTGACTTCCATTCCCGTGTATGGTCTGATTGTCTTGTACTATGATGTGGATTCATTGATTATTGTATCATTGATGTTCATTTTGCACATGGTCTAACTATCGTGTCATTGGTTATTATGGTTGGAGCATTTTAGCCATAGTTTCCTATTGACTCGTTGTGACCTTTAGTGGAATATTCACCATGACATTTGTAATTTGTGCTATTCATTCTTGGATGTGTAATTTGTGATCGTTGAAGCATAGTGATTGTGTTGACTGTTGGTGCCTTAAGTATTTTGATAACAATGTGAGGGATAGAGTTGAGTTGATTTGACCATTGGAGAACATTGTGTGAATAGTGATTTTTGGCCCTTGTGGTGATTATACTATCACTTGTAAAGTGATGTAATTCTCATTAATTTCCTAATTAATTGCCTTGTAGTACAATCCTTGGCCAATTGAGGAGGGAAGGCCCATTATAAATTGCATAAAAGTTTTGTTCTTGATCCTATTTTTTTTTTGCCTAGTGTACTGGCATCTAGTAAAAATTTTCCCACACCTAGTAGACCAATGGTAACTAGCATGGCCCTATCAGAGAAATTGGCTAAAATCACTGCAACATACAATAAAAATATGGTTGAAATGAGTGCATTCCAGAATGAATTAACAACCATGATGCAATCGATTCAAACTTCTTCCTTGCCCTTATAACACCCTAATGTTTGATGTGAAGTCCAAATATATGAATGTTCTCGAGATACCGATGTATTAAATAATTGGATACTTGGTTTAAGTTTACTAATACTCCTGATTCCCAAAAAATCCCATTTACCAAACTCAAACTTTCCAATCTTGCCAAGGTGCTCATCTCCAATTACCAACAAGGCCAAAACATAATTACAACATGGGAGGAGCTATTTAAAGCCTTAAAGGCTTCATTTTATCCACCAAACTATGAGTACAATTTACTCAACCAATGGCTAAGACTTCACCAAGGAAAAAGACAATTTGTGCAATATTTTATTCACCACTTTAGCCACCTCCAAGTGTTACTTGCCATTGTTGATCCTGATACGGTTTTGATTATAAAATTCAATAGTGGTCTACTTGCACATATTTACAAGGAGCTAAAATATTTTACTTGCACCACACTATATGATGAATTTAACCTTGCACATATTGCAAAGGAGAATCTCTCAGCACAATACACAAGGGCTAGATAATATTCTAAAGGTTTTGTGCCACTGCCGCATCAACCTCAACAGTTTTCTTGCCCTTATTATACTTCTCTTCTCACTCTTGCTAAATCCTTTTCTTCTACACCTCATGCTTCATCTTCTTCTCATAGACAACAATTTTGTAACTATTGTAAAAGAAGTGGACATGACAAATTAGAATATCCTCAATTAAATAAATCTTAGCAAAAATAATTATTTGTCCAAGCATATGCGATAGAAATATTTAAGGAGTCAATTTTTGAGTATGGGACTCTCCAAAACCCCATCAATAATTCTAGGGAATATTATATTTATCTTGAGTTAGAAGGTCAATTAAACAAGGTCACCTTACTTATCCATCACACTCTTATAAGAGATTGTGAGAACCAGTTTGTTACTCGTGCTCATTTAACACCTCATTTTTTAGTTGATTGTATCATCGATAATGGATTGTAGAAGAAATTTATTGCCCAATACATTATTGATAAGTTTTATCTTTCCACCCATCCTCATCCTTGTCAATACTCCCTTGGTCATAAGGACAGTAATACTACTTCTCGAATCACACAAACATGCACTTTATATTTTGCCTTTGGGCCTAAGTATGTAGACACTATCACATGTGATGTAACTCCTATGGATTGTTGTGGGTTGTTGTTAGGAAAAACTTATCAATATGACAAGAGAGCTCAATATGATGCCTATAACAATACCTACACCCTTCAGCATGACAATCATACATTTTTTGTAGGCTCGAACTAATTTACATCAGGAATGAAATATTGCCTTAATGTTTAGCACACATCAGCAAGAGAGCCCTCAAGCATGATCACTATTCATAACTCAGCCACAGGTTCATCACACACATATTCCTACTACATCTCCACTAGTTTAGTTTATCCCAGCATGGGTTCCTATAATTCAATTTATACTAGTATTTGTGCCTATGGTACTTGCCTTGGTTCTTACTGTAGACACCAAAACAGCACCAATCCGATTATGTGATTGTAAACATTGATCGCATTGACACACACAGCCCCAAGGGCAACCTCCAGATGTTAAATAGTGGTCCTAACCACTCTCACAGTAGTTTTGGAAGGTCAAAGGTCAATTTGGCACCTTTATACACTCTTCTCCATACTCGTTCCACCCATGTATGATTACAAATTGGTATTCGCCCCACCAAGGGACGAATAGCAGTATTCGCTCCAGGGTGGGGCGAATTGCAGGTTTAAAGGGAAAAAAGTCAAATCTTGACAAATGGTAGCTCAGATCCGCCACTTAATTCTTCCTTCATCACATGGGAGTGTGAGTGAGCATTTTTTAGCGTTAGATGCAGTTACAGGGGTAGTCATGAAGCCCCTAATCAGGGAGGAATCTTCCATCCCCTGGAGAGGCATGATTGCCAAGTGGTGCCTATGCATGCTCATCCAAAGAGACCATCAGGTCTATAAAATGGTGAGTCTTCTCATCCCAAAAGATACATAGAAGAAGCATTTGAGAGCAACGAAGTGCTGTCATTTTACTTTCACGCCCACACCCTTTTGAGTTGTGCCTTTCACATCCTTGATCTCTTTTGGAAAAGAGGTCATAGGGTGGTTATTGGAAGTGCAAAATCTAGAACAAAAACCTAACATTTGGCCACAATATCCCACCCAATTTTTTGAAAATACCCCACAAGAGGTTTTGGACCCATCCCAAGTGGATTGGTGCCAAAATCGTGCCCCAAATGGCGGGCGGCCTGCCCCTGGGCGCCCCCCCCACACTGCTACAGTCCTAATCGCCCCGCTTCGAAGCTATTGGAAATATGTGCTAGATTTATTTTATGTTATTCTTAAATTTAATTCCATGCTGCTTAGATAGGTTGTCATTCAAATTTCACGTCATTCTAAGCAATTTTGATCATGTTTCTATTATTTCTTGCTTTTGCTAACATGCAGGTAGCATCATCAAATTCCCGTTGATAGAGGCCAAATTGGGAAAATATGACCATCTGGGTCTTCCCAAAATACCCCCAATTAGCTAACCCCCAACTTTTTAGGTGATTTGGGGCTTCTCGGATGTGACATTTGGGATAGTACCTTTGTGGAATTTTATTGCAGGTCTATTCGTCCCGCCCTGGAGCGAATACAAATATATGGTGAATTTTTCGACTGTTCCATTTGTTGTGTTTTCTTTGTGATTTTTTGATGCCCCTATCAAATTTTTAGCTCACTTGGATTCATTTTAGTTATCTTTTTATTTATATCTTGCATGCACTAATCGAAGGCGTGGGGATTGCATGTTTTATTTCATCCGCAGGTGCTATTGACTATTTCTTGTTTCTTTGAATGTAGGATCTGGACATTAGAGTAGCATCAAGGAGTCAAGAATCATCAACACAAGCAGTTGTGACGTTTGGTCCGCCCATTTAACATGTGGGCACACGAAAGAAGGAATGGTATCCATGGGTGTAACAAGAACGCATATTTAATTCTCCTAGCCCTTAAAATGGGAGGAGGCACATTGCAACCGGGTTCTGAAACATATCAATAAAAAGGGCTATATTCCTTATTGGCTTTTGTTTCGATTCGATTTTTTCATGCTTTCCCTCTTTTCATGCACTTTCAATTCATAGGATTTAGCGTTAAGTTTAGTTCAGTTTGCATCGCACTTGGAGTTTCCTTTTTGCTTTAGTATCCTCATGATTTTAGTGGCGATCATAGTGGGACATTTGTCCTCTATTTTTAATATCATAAATCTGATCAAAACTTGGTTGTTTTTGCCTACAGGTACCAAGTTTTCAAATGCTGGACTGATGTTCGTTCCAACCTAAGGCGAATACAGAGCTGGAATTCCTCTTACCCAGGGATGAATGAGCATTTGCCCCACCCTGGGGACGAATACATTCTTTTAATTTGTTCCTCCCTGGGATGAATAGCTGCCTATGCAGTTTCAGGACAGAAAATCAAAACTAGTAGATTTGAGCAGAGAAGAGGTAAGGGTCCTGAACTCTTTCTGTCATTTTTTGTTTTCTATTTTTTGTTTTTTTGGTTCTTTGCATGCTTAAGAAAATTTTTACTGCATGTTTATTTTCTTTCATGCAAAATAAAAAGAAACCCACACATCATGTGGCAACATAAACACCAAGGAGGTGGTCATAAAACCCCAGCCCTTGATCAAGACCAACGGTGGATTTCATCACCACCTTGGCTTGAATTTTGCATTCATAACCCCAATTGCTACTGTTGCTAGACGTAAATCCTAATGAAATCTGATCGAGTGCATCTGGGGTGATTCCCAGTGCATGAGGATAAGTCTTCTATGGTAGGTGTCAAAAATAGGGCGATTACCCTTTTGTACCGCCTACGTTCCACTTACCATCTGCTCTCATGTACTAATAGTTTCCCTCACGTAAGGGCGGGTATATAGAGAGGTTGGTATATCGGCTTGGCAATGGTATATCGAAGGGGTGACCATTTTTGGGAGCCATAAGATCCATCATATTGCATTTAAATGTCCTTTACAAAAGCTTTCAAAACAAAATCAAAACACACTAAACTAGGTTTAGGGCACACCTTTAATATTTAAACGAGATAATCATTACTTTGTGTGTGTGATATTTTTTGTTTAGTGTAGCATACAAATCATAAAAAGAAGTAAAAATCTACGCATCTTGTAGGAAAACACCACCATGGTGTACACCCGTATCCAATCCCAATCACGGGCAGGAGCTACGAAGAGTGTACAAGGAGGCACAAGTCGCCTCTGCTATAGCCCCGAGGACTTGGTCATACCGCCTTGGTGGCCTAGCCCACAAGAGAGTCTACATCGTGCCATTTCAGAATGGTACTATAGAGGCACCCCTTTAAGAGACACGCCCATCCATCATAGCCCCTTTCAGGAGGAGTCCTTACACATGGCACGAAGGCTCCCTTAGAAGCTCGGTATGAGTGGCCACCATGTGATAAAGCACTAGAGTAGCATAGGGTCCATGAGGAGAGGCCACATGATTATGTCATCCCTCCTTTACCCCCCATCATTATGAAGAACACAAGCTTATACCGATATGGGGGGGTGAACAGTATAAGACCACTTTTTACTTTTCCTTTATACTTCAAAACAGTAAAGCAACATATCCAAAGCAATATCAAAACAATGCACAAGATCATCCACAAAGTGACACAGCAATTTTAATGTGATTCATCCACAAAACTTTTCTCTAAAAGTTATCTCAAAGTTTTTTGGTAAACCTTCCCATTTACAATGTTTATGAGCCTCGGCTCAAAGGAGATACCTTTCCCCAATCTGAATTTATGAGCCTCTGCTCAAAGGAGATACCTTCCCCTACCTTTGAATTTATGAGCCTCTGCTCAAATGAGATACCTTCCCCTACCTCTGCTCTGGATGGTGATCCTCTAGAAGACCTCTGCCTCCGCTGCCCTTAGCAAATGGAACTCTATCCATAGAAGACACCGTCTTCCCCGCTCCGGTCGGAGACCTCTGTCCTCAACTCTATCACCTCAACGTTGGTCCTCGAATTTGCACTAAACACAGTCCTTCGGTCTAGCACAAATGTCCTCTTCCTCTATCTTTGATCTGCACCAAACACAGTCCTTTGGTCTGGCACAAATCTGCCCTCAGGTTCTTCTCATAGAACCAATACACCTTTGTCCTCAAGTTCTCTCGATAGAACTATCAAACTCAGCTTCACAAGTCCTCTCGCTAGGACCTGTCCAAATCTGCTCACAAGTCCCCAATGGAACCTCGTCCAAAACCTCGCTCACAAGTCCCCAACGGAACCTGTCCAAAACCTGCTCACAAGTTCATCAATAAAAACTTGCTTGGCATGAACCCACAAAGAGAATTGTTAGAGACCCAATGTGATTCATCACCCTCATAGAAGCATAAAGAGAATTTTTAGAGACTCAATATGTTCTATACTTAACTCCCAATCTCAATCTCAAATCTCATAGAATAATATAGATGTAATATGCTTTTCTCAAGAACATGAAACACAACCCAACAATTGCCAACCAAGCAATATCTCATATAACAATGATACTCATGTTCTTTCCAACAAACAATATCTTTTCTCAACCAATTAGGGCTTCAACAACAATGCTCAAAGACAAGGTTTAACCAACATCATTCAACTCAACATTAACCTTGAAGCATTCAACCAATCATTACAAGAAAAGGAAACAAGTACAAATCCTTTTCCCTCCAAAGATATTTGAACAAAACAACCACCCACACAATATCACCAAATGCAAAGAATAACTTGTTCAAATCAACTGAATGGAGTAAGCCCACAATCATGAATCAAGTAAAAGAAATAACTTGATCAAACAACCTCTATGGAAGCAACTCAACCATCAACCTCAAAACAGCCAACCAAGGGTTTCACCAACTCAAAGAAAGTAGCAAGACTCACAAACATAAACCTTAGTGCACAATGCTTCCACTACCTCAAACCAAAATTATGCATCCACCAAAACTCTCATCAATGATAACAATAAATAAGTAGTCTTCAACAAACCAGAAAATAGGATTTACACCCAACCAAAGGAAACCTAGTTGAATACCTTTTCACTCCAATCTTATTTCAGGAATAACATACACCAATCATACTCATAAGAAGAAAGTGCCCATACCTTATTGAAGTGAAGAAACCCCTTTGGAAATCCTTTTATATCATTCATAAACATTCCACACTCTAGTTATGACTCCCCTAAACCTTTGATGTCCACTATACTCTTCAAACAATCAAATAAAAAATATATTTTATTTCCCTTCACCTTATAACTCCTCTAAAAAGATATTCAACAAAAATTAAAGGACATATCCCTTTTTCGGAAGACACCACCACATGCACAAATTAATTTTTATCGCCTATAGAAACTTTGGCATAGGCAACGTAAATAACCTTATGACTCCCTAATTGAATGTGCACGTCATAATATAATTTAATTAATTGAAACACCTTATGACTCCCTACACGAGTGCATACCACACATCAAAAATTATTTTAATTAAAACCTTATGACTCCCTCATACGACAAGACGTAGACCACATACCTTTTGTCAAAAAGCTTTATCACTGCATGTGCTGGGATTCAAACTCAGCACCTTGCCTCTCCGATGATCTCCGCACTAAGGTAATCCACCATTTGCGCTAGGAACCCGAATGAAATAATCATTTTCGTCCCCCTCTTCGTAACACTCCGAAAATCCCTGTAAGTGCTTGGTTTCGACAATCGCGCAACCACCAATAAATTAATTTAACATTCTCTTAATTCCCGTGCACATGCTCTATATTATATTTGCTAAGTTTTGCTTTGTCGTGACTTCCATTATTTTTCTCCGAAGCATATGGTAATTCGTCTTTGGCACGAAAACCAATCCCATCATACCTTCGACCGCTCCATGCTTGACATCTTCCTTTGCTAGCGCAGGGGCTCCGACGAAATCAAAATTGCACGAGGATTAATATCAAATTCTTCACATCACTTTAATGAATTTATTTGCCTCATTTTATATGCACTATGATGCATAACCAAACACGTCGGCTCTTTTAATTTAATTTTAAAATTTTAATTTAAATTTTAAATAAATAAAATTTAAACTAAATATTTAAAATTAAATATCTTCATCACCGGGGCACCTTTTTCAACGAAACGAAGAGCCAACTTGGGTTTTAAGAAAAACCCATTTCAAATTTGTTGTCCATGGTTTTAAATAAAACCTTTTATTTTTTTTGCCTTGGTTTTCACAAAAACCCTTCCGCTTCTTGACATCAATGACAACATCAACACTTGAGCAAAGGCAATGTACCCAATGTACCCAAAATTGCCAACACATTATTAGAAATAATAATCCAAATCTAGAGCACAAGGCTCTTCAAGCAGGGTGAGCCAACTCTGTCCGCACCTTTCACATATACGAAATGGAGCACGAGGAAGACCATTACATTCCTCAAGAGCAATACACAGCATGAGAGCAATGTGACTCTGCACCTGCTATTGACCAGAGTCACCTACCGAGGCCAGAGCATCGAGTGAATACTGCCAACATCAATAGATGGAAGCGTCCTATAGAGATCTCAGATCATCACGACTGATATAAATGTGTAGGAGAGGCATCTAGGCCTCCCAGACTCAAGATGGCAGAACAAATCGACCTAGCAGTCACCAAAAATGTTGTCTGTCAAGTGTATATTACGCAGCTTGAGCAAGACCAATAGCATCTAGAGCATCTATATCGCCTTAGCAAAGAGCGCATTCGTTGCCAAATAGATGAGTTTCTCCATAACACGATGCCTAAGAGGGTTCCAACCCCTTGCACCCAAAGAGCAGAACCATATGAGAGGCACAACCCCTTGGTATGAGATAGGTCCCCATGACCTTACCAAGTGCTGCCTCCGAGACCTCCTAGACCTGAGCGGGAGGCCACTCCCAGGGAAAATGACGGTCTCCCTCCACAAGGACCTACCCATGGTCATAGGTCTCATCCAAAAACTCCTTAAGAAGCCTATATGGAGTATGAACAAGAAGAAGAGTGAGCCGAAATGCCCTACCAAGGCATAGGGGCTGCTATCCGGCCACCCCTCCATAGGCCTCAAGTTTCCCACAACCCACGATGGGAGAAAACTAAAGAGGAAGAGATTAAATCTTCTAATGCATATAAAGCACTGCTAGAGTGTTTGGAGTCTATGGAAACCAAGACTTCTGGGCCCCAAAAGCCCACATTACACCAACTCCGTAGTCATCCTGTGCATTCATCAGTGCCTGCACCCCCTTACCCCAAACACTTTAAGCTGCCTTAGTTGGCAATATTTAGAGGTGAGGAGGATGCCCAAGAGCATGTGACTAGATTCTTGAGCCAATGCTTTGGCATTCAGGATAATGATGCTTTTTTGTTAAGAACATTCATCACCATGTTCGCAGGCCCTGCCTCGGATTGGTTTACTCAATTACCAAAGCACAACATTAGCAACTTAGATCAGCTAGTGGATGCATTCCTCGAACGCTTCGCCTTCAACACCAAGAAGAAGGCGTCACTAAATGACCTAGCCAGCCTCAAGCAGTATGAGGAAGAAACCATGGTGGCCTATGGGAATCCATGGAGGACTCTACTTTCTAAGCTACCCTACCTCCCTCCTATGTTCGACCTCACACAAATGTTCTCAAAGAGTTGTTTGAGATAGATCTCTGTGCTATTACAGCTGCAGCAATATGCCACCTTAGAGGAAGCTCTAGCACAAGCCAGAATCATTGAAGAGATCAAGATTTAGGATGGCGAGATAGCCAAGCCGAAGAAGAAAGAATGGTCTAAGAACACCAAAATAGGGACCACACAACAAAAACCCACTGCGGTCAATCAGATTGCTATCAACGTCCCTAAGCTCGCACAAGCAACACAGACCCAAAATGCTAACTATCAGGCGAGTGCCTCTTAATAGTTATGATCAAGAAAATCAGAGGCAAGAACAAAATCAGCTACATCACCCTAGGCGACAATTCACACCTTACACAGAGTCTAGAGACTCCATGTTTGATCGCTTGTTAGCGGTAAACTTGATCAACCTACCCAAGATTCAACCCATAGATCCCAATGCACCAAAACCTAAGGGCTATAGGGAATATTTGTACTGTAGGTTCCATAGGCGGAAGGGACATGACCTTAATGCATGTTGGAAGTTTAAGGGCTTGGTGCAAGACCTAATTGATAACAAAACATTAGCGGTGGATAATCCCGTGGCACCAAGCAACCAACAAATGGAGGTCTTTAAGGACCCCTTGCCTATCCATGATGCACAGGAAAAGACCCTACAAGTCAATGAGGTCACATAGAACTGCCCCATGTAGGGGTATGTAGGGATGATCAGTATAGTGACTCAGAACAGGAGGTATCCGAGTGTAGTTGTCCCTACAGCAACTACAGGTGAGGTGCCAACAATGACACAACCACAACAGCACCTTACACAACCTCCTCCACCTAGACCCATGGCCACAATTTGGACCAAACTCACTCAGAGCTTGAGGACCACGTCGACTAGGCTCTCCATATACGAGCTCATACAACAATCAACGCCCCATCGGGAGGCTCTAATGGAGATATTGAAAGCCATCGAGTTGCAGCCCCATGAAGCAAATTCCTTCAACAACTTTGTGGGACATGTCAAACGATGCATGGAGCCAGTCATCACCTTTCGAGAAGATGAAGTGAAATCAGTGGTTGATGACATGGCGGATCCACCCCTGCACGTTATCGCATGGGTCAATGGGATTTCGTATAAGAGGGTGTTGGTAGACACTAGCTCATCCAGTAATATCATCACAACAATGGCATTGAAACATCTAAAGTTGCCAGCATCTCACATCACGGCTTCCACCTACACTCTATGAGCATTCAATGATGCGATATGCTCGATAGTTGGCACAATTGTCCTACCCATCCAGGTGGGACAAAAGACTATACCTACATTGTGCCATATTTTGGAAGGTGAGATGGCCTATAACATCTTGCTGGGTCGGCCATGGATCAGGGACATGAAGTGTGTCCCTTCGATAGCTCATCAGTGTTTAAAGTATACATTTGAAGGGGAGGTGCATGTAGTCCCGGCGGACTTAGAACCCTTCAAGTATTGCAATGCGGTGCAACTAATGCCGCAATCGACCCTTCCATCAATGCATTTGGATTTTTAGTTGAATCCATCTAGACAGGGTCCGATTCCGTAGGCATCCCCGCTGACAAGTCCATCAAAACCACAACCAGGTCCATCTTCATCGGCTGGTCCTTCACCAACGATGCCACCTACGGTGGCCACACAAAAGGACAAAGGGAAGAAACCCCTAGAAGAGGCACCACCATCAGTATCAACTATCTCTACTGAGGAGATGCCTAGCAGAATGGAAGTCGAGGCTCCTAGTCCACCCGACATGGAGTGGACTCCGAAAGAACTTTCGTTCCCTCCCCCTCAATCGCCAACAATCATCGTTGAAATGGCCAATACGGGCCTGGGGGAGTATCTGGTGCAGAATATTGTAGCAACACCCACACTAGAGTCCATGCAGGACATGGGGAGACCTCGCCTCCCCATCGGTACCATTGTTCCTCTAGGCTACCCGCCGAATCAGAAAAACTTTGTGTATGGGGGCCTTGATCATGGTACTGAACCATACATGCAAGAGGACGAAGATGAAGAGCCCTTTTGAGAAGATGTCAACTATTTGTCCAACCCAGACTTCGCTTTGAGATACCTTGGCCAATGCAATTGGCATGGATATGGGTTAGGCAGATATGAGCAAGGAGTGCGTGTTCTTTGCCAACCAAGATACCAAATGCCATATGACAAGTCAGGAGTAGGGTTCAACCACCCCCTCCCCTTGGACATCTTGGTAGAGAACATGCAAGGCCTAGGGATAGGCAACAAGGGGGGATTGGCATTAGATCCATATGCCAACCCTAACATGACATATACATTGGGATATTATCTCCCATTGTTGACAACCAACCTTGTTGACCTCAACAACCCTTTCCCTTCGCTCGAGAGAGGAGAAAGTTTAAGAACCCACCTACAAGAGGGGATATAGACAAGGTCAGGAAGGATCTTCAGAAGATGAGTCGAATATGAGGTAGCACCATGGGATCCCTTCGAATCAGATAGCAATCACTCACAAGTGACCCCCATGGATGATTATCAGGAAAGCCTCTTGGCAATGTTCCCTTTGGCGGCTCCCATCGAGCAAGTGCCACCACAAGACAATCAGGCCCCACCGTAGAGAGCGGAACAACCCCAATGGGGCCAGATCAATTTGCTCAAGCAAGACGAGCCTCTAATGTCATGAATAGTTGTTGGAGCCAATGAAGGCCTTTGGATCTCCGATAGTGATTATGAAGATGAAACTGAGATGGCCTATCTCAATCATATGCGACAGCAACACTACCCCTTGGAGATTAACGACATATTTGAACAACTAAACATAGTGCCAGGGCATGAGTGGTACGTAGACCCAACGCAGTGGGAACAAGTGTTGAATCTGCCACTTTGGGCATATGAAGAATACCTTCCTCCCAGAGACCCTATAGAGATATCAGTGTCGAGGGTAGACCCTATCTTCCTATCCACACATAGGGCCGATCCATTCATGCCAATACCTCCAGAGCCAGATCCAGAGCACAGAGAACATCTAGAATGTTCGAGTCACCACACCCATGGTAATGGAGACCAAAATCATTTCATCAACATGATCTCCATTGACTTAACCGCCCCCATCCATAACCTGATCGATCCAGCATAGTCGTTGTATCTAGACATAGATGCCATAGACTAGGATCGCGTCAATTCACCTCCATCCCCATCAGAGTACTGGCATTTTGGTAAAATGCTTCATTTTACCCCAGGGCCAACTCAAGATATCTTCCATGCTGAAGAGGAACCCGAGGTTCCCAACGCAGATTTAAACTCAGCAAATGATATCCATTTGATCCCAACTCCACACCAGTTGGAGGATGGATCCCACATGTCGGTCGAGGAGACGACTAACGTAGACATCGGCTCTGATCCAATGAATCCATAGATTATCAAGTTGGGGGTAAGCTTATCCCTCGAAGAGCAAGCCGACTACATTACCCTTCTCAAAGAGAAGAAGGAGGTTTTTGCATGGTCCTACAGAGACATGCCGGGGCTAGATCCATAGCTAGTCATGCATAATCTAACGCTTGATCCGACAGTCAAGCCAGTTAAGCAAAAACTACGTAAGATGCACCCAACAGTGGCCTTGATGGTCAAAGATGAATTGCAAAAGTTGTTGGATGCACAGTTTGTCATCTGCGTGGATTACCCACCATGGTTGTCCAACATGGTGCCCATCAAAAATCCCGACGGGAGGATTCGCATATGCACTAATTTTTGAGATCTAAACAAAGCGAGTCCTAAGGATGATTTTCCCTTTCCAAGCATCGATGCATTGGTAGATGCTACAGCAGGTCATGAAATGCTTTCCCTCATGGATGGTTTCTCAGGATACAATCAGATTCGTATCAATCCCGAGGACCAACTAAAAATGGCGTTCACAACGCCTTGGGGGACATTTTGTTATAAGGTCATGCCTTTTGGCCTTAAAAATGTCTGGTGCCACCTACCAACGTGCCATGACATACATCTTCCATGATTACATGCATAAAACTTTGGAAGATTACATGGATGATTTGTTGGCCAAATCTCTTTTGTGCCTAGATCATCTCGATGACTTAAGCAAGATCCTCGATCGCCTCATGGAACATAAAGTCATACTGAATCCCAAGAAGTGCGTATTTGGCGTCACATCTAGAAAACTCTTGGGTTTCATAGTCTCAAAGCAAGGCATCGAGGTGGACCCAAACAAAGTCAAGGCAATCCTTGAAATGCTCCCCCCAACTACCATTAAGTAGCTCAGAAGCCTACAGGGAAAGGTCGCGTCAATTAAGCGCTTCATAGCGCAGCTATCTGACAAGTGCCGACCCATGAACAAATTATTGCATAAAGGGGTAGCATTTCACTGGGATGACGAGTGCCAGTTAGCCTTTGATGACATTAAACAATACTTGGCTTCGCCACCAGTATTGGCACCACCTAGACCAAGAGTGTCATTCTACTTATACATCTCAGCTATTGAGGTGGCACTGGGTGCCATGCTAGCCCAGAAAAATGAACTTCACAAAGAACAGGCTACTTACTATCTTAGCCGCACCCTGGTCAGTTATGAACTTAACTATGCATACGTTGAGAAACTCTGCTTGGCAGTGGTGTTTGCTACCAAAAAGCTATGCCACTACATGCTGAGCAACACTACGTATGTTGTGTCTAAGGAGAATCCATTGCGGTACATGATGAGTCGTACTTATCATAGTAGCCGCACGGCATGAAATGGATCATGTTGTTGATGGAATTTGACATAGAGTTTATTGGACAGAAATCCATCAAAGGTCAAGTCATAGCCGATCAACTAGCAGAGGCTCCTCTCGAAGACGATCAGCCTCTGGCCATAGAACTACCCGATGATGGGGTCTTCCATGTCTCAGAATCACCAGATTCTGATGAGCCTGAGTCTCAGGCCGACATAACCCTATTTTTTGATGGTTCTAAATGTGAGCAAGGTGGTGGCATGGGAATCATATTCTTTACACCACAAGGGGCTCCAATGCCTTTGTCATTTAAATTAGACTTCCCGTGCACCAACAACAATGCAGAATACGAAGCCTTGCTCATAGGTCTTTAGACAACAATCACCATGAACATCAAATGATTGAACATCTTTGGTGATTCGCCGTTAATTGTCAACCAAGTCAAAGGGGTATTCCAATGTAAATTCCCAGTTCCTGCAGGCCTACAAAGCCCTTGTGGACAAATTCCTGGCAAAGCTTGAATGGTACGACATCGAGGCACTCCCTCGGTCATCGAATCATTTTGCGGACACTATGGCCTCCTTGGGGTCCTTAATCCCGTAAGACATTTTTGGTGATATGACAACCATTCAAGTAAAAACACTATCGCAATCCGTGATGGAGCACGCAAGCTCTGACTTGATGCCAAGAATCCACTTGATCCAGATTGAACCATCCCCGAACATGTTCTCTCGAATCCATGATCATCTGAATCATGCCAACTAGGGGTCCTTGTTCTCCCCTACTCCCCTTAATAGCAACACAACGCTATTCTTACAAGTTCTTTCCCGTTCAATTTTTGCTAGGGATGAACTTCAAGAGGGATTGGCTGTTCATACCATCGAGGTTTCTGATTAGCAGGATTGGTATTCACCCATAAGGGACTACCTCAAGTTAGGTAACCTCCCACTTGGATTGACGCATGCCACAAAATGAGCATTCAAGCAGAAAGCGGCAAAGTATGTCTTGTTAGGAGACATTTTGTACCATCACAGCTACGAAGGAATCCTCCTTCGTTGCTTGGACCAGCAGGAGTCCACTTGGGCGATCGCCCAAGTGCACGATGGTACGTGCGGTGGCCACTTCAGTGGTATGGCCATCGCAAAGCGCATTCTCCACATGGGCTATTATTGGCCATATTTAGAGCGAGATTGTTGCGCATATGTAAGGAAGTGCATGAAATGTCAACACCATGCTAATTTGACACATGTACCTTCCCAGGCCTTGCAATCGATCCAATCGGCTTGGCCATTTTTGTAGTGGGGCTTAGATCTAATCGAAAAGATCTCCCCTACATCGTCAGGTCATCACACGTTTATCATAACGGCCACAGAGTACTTCACCAAATGGGTGGAAGCAGTTCTGCTTACCTCTACGACTGGACCCCGCATTGTGGAGTTCATTTTACATAACATCATATGTCATTTTGGTATTCCATCCAAGATAATTTTGGATAATGGGACGTCATTCAAGAACAAAGACGTGCGTGCTTTGACCACAAAGTACAAAATTCAGCACAGTTTTTTGACACCCTATTATCCGCAGGCAAATGGGCAAGCAGAGGCGTCAAACAAAATGCTAGTTGCCATCCTCAAAAAGACAGTCATAGATAGTCATAAGGATTGGCACATTCAGATCCCACTTGCCCTGTGGGCTTATCGCACTAGCATTCGAACGCCCACTGGGGCAACTCCATTTTCACTGGTGTATGGCTCCGAGGCAGTCATGCCTCTCGAGTTGGAAATTCCTTCCCTACGCATATCAATGCAAGAGTTCATCGATGATGACACTATGTGGTAGGCCCAGTTAGACCAGCTTACATTGCTCGATGAACGACGCGTTAATGCTCTCGAGCATTTACGTATCTATCAAGAGCGACTTAAGAAAGCATACAACATGAAAGTTCACCTGAGGGACTTTCAGGTTGGTGACTTGGTCTTAAAAGAGAACCAACAGAACTCTAGCTTGTCGCCCCATCTAAGGGACAAGTTCACGACAAACTGGTTAGGTCCCTATGTAATTGATAGTAAAATAGGACTTGGAACATACCGGCTAGCCTCTCTTGATGGAATCAAGGAACTAGAACCCTTGAACATCAGTCATTTGTGGCCATTCCATATCTAAAAGAGCCATAGCCCAAACAAAATGCTCCAAGGATTCCCATAATCGCTTGGTCAATCCCAAAATGCTCCAAGGATTCCCATAATCGCTTGGTCAATCCCAAAATGCTCCAAGGATTCCCATAATCGCTTGGTCAATCCCAAAATGCTCCAAGGATTCCCATAATCGCTTGGTCAATCCCAAAATGCTCCAAGGATTCCCATAATCACTTGGTCAATCCCAAAATGCTCCAAGGATTCCCATAATCACTTGGTCAATCCCAAAATGCTCCAAGGATTCCCATAATCGCTTGGTCAATCCCAAATGCTCCAAGGATTCCCAATCGCTTGGTCAATCCCAAAATGCTCCAAGGATTCCCACAATCGCTTGGTCAACCCCAAAATGCCCCAAAGGTGCCCATTACCCCTTTGGTCAAACCAAAAAGCTCCAAGGATTCCCACAATCGCTTGGTCAAAAATAAGAAAATTCAAAAACAGTAAAATCATCAAAAATAACAAAAATTTGCATCTCATTTCCAGGCATGCTCAAAATCATCACAACATAATAAAGGCTCTTTTGCATCTCATCTTCATACTCACAAAAATCAATCTATCAAAAACACAAAAATAATAGCTGCATTAAGCATAACATCCATACATTGCATATTTGTGGTCATACAAGTCAAGGCACCATAGACTGTAATTACTTGGCAAATCCATCTTGTTCCACATTTCTCCATTCTATAAACAGTCCATCAAAAATAAATGCCATTCACTTCATTTTTACCATATCATAGTCAGTGGTCTTCTAATGTATCAAGAGTTTTCGTCATTCAGTCGTCATTAGCTTTCTAGCCAAATACTGTACAAAGTCAAACAGATTTTACAAAGGTAGAGTTCTACTTGGATCACACCTTGTTACGTAGCATCCCAACACAAATTAAAACACATAAAAATTCCCAAGTTGTGTGAACGAAAGATGAAACCCGCAAAGCAATCCAGGTCACCATAAGCGAAACGGTTATCTTGCTCATCCCCCTGTGCGAATGACCCCAAGAATGTTGAGAGTTGGCAAAAGGACAAGCATCTTCCCTACCCAATTCCCCAAGAATCCCAAGTTCTCATAAAGTTGCAAACATCATAAAATTTTGCAAAAGTCAAAACTCCAAAAAATTTGACATCACCACCAAAGTGCATACATCAAAAGGCACATACAATAGTGATTCTCATCACTCAAAATTCAAATCCCTTGCTCAAAAGAAAAATATATATATAATAAAAATAAACAGTGATTTTTATCACTATAAAAGAGCAAGTATCCCAATATAATTGAAGAAAAGAAGGGAGTCAAACTTGAATCCCCGGAACTCTCAAGATTCGTAAGGTCATGAAGTAAACCTCAGTACCGGTTTGGTGGATAGCCTATCGGTCACTGGTGGTAAACCTCCCACATGACGATATATCTGACTAAATACAACAAAGGAAGTTGGTGGAGCTAATTAGGTGATCCTTAGTACAGGTTTGGTTGACAGCCTATCTGGAACTGGCGGTATCCTGACAAATACCACATAAACGAACTCAATTGCACACACAGGGATGTGAAATAACTTGGTCAAAGACAAGTCCGATTCATACCTTGTTCAAAAGTCTTGTAAGATAAAGTACAGTCTTGGCTAGTTAGTTAAAACATCTAAGTCTCAGAAAACCTTAAAATACATTTTAAACCAACTAATATCTTTCATCCTTGCATCGCCATCAAAAATACAAAAAAAACATGTATACATAAAAAGTCATTTACCACAACAATCGCCTAGGACAAAAAGCCATAAAGTTCTAAATAGTCTATGGTGCCCTCACCAAACAACACAAATTCAATTCATCCATTACATTTGCATATCCTAAAAATTAGAAACATTTGCATTCATCATAACATATGCATCCATCAACATCAATTAACATGCATACATACACATTCAACAATCATTGAGCATAACATCAAATGCCGACATGTGTATAAACAAAATAAAGTCATCTGTATATATATCATCAAAAATGCCCACAGGCTACAATAACCGGTCCTCTGACCTCGCAAAACTTTCAAAAACATCAAAAAATGCACAAAAATGCACCAAAAAAAGCAATAAACTTGCCCAATGAGAGTGCTTTTGCACTTGACATTCCGGGCATGCAAAAAAGATGTCGGGGTCACAAATCCTCACTATCCTATTCCCTAAGAAGGCTACCATAGCTGGACCGCTCCACGGGAGGACGGATTGTCGAGAATTTCATCCCCAAATGGCACTACAAAAAGGGTTAACACCCACCAAAAATAGGTCTAAATGTCAAAAATATGCACACGCATTCAACGATAAACATCTGAAGGCACCCTTACACAAGTCATCTTGGGTCAAGCGACTCATCGCTTTTCTCATGCAGGTCATTCCCTCATCGATTCGTCGCTTGAGGGGGTAGTCACACTTAGTCACCAATCAACAAATACACACCCAATCATGGAAATGGCATGCATTCAAAGAATCATTGACAAAGACAATCACGCTCCTGCTTGGGGCAGCAAACAAGCAATAATCACAAGCTGATCAAACACTTGGCATTCGTGAATCATGAACTCAAGGTTCCCATAGACAAAAGGTTGTGCCCTTTGCCTATTCATGACTGATCAATGTCCAAGATCAAGTAACACCTCACCGAAAAAGGTTAACACTTGAATTGAGTTCCTTCGCTCGTCAGAAGCAAGGATTCAAGAATGCATGCCCTTTCCATACTTGGGGCATCAAAATTTGGTTAGGTTACTGAGAAACCCTAATCATTAGTGCTTTGGTTATCTATTTTTGCTCAGCACTATGCCACGCACAACGCTTCCCAAAAAGGGGCATCTGTAGACACCAAAACAACACCAATCCGATTATGTGACTGCAAACACTGATCGCATTGACACACACAGCCCCAAGGGCAGCCCCCAGAGGTTAAACAGTGGTCCTAACCACTCTCACAGTAGTTTTGGAAGGTCAAAGGTCAATTTGGCACCTTCAGGAACTTTTCTCCATACTCGTTCCACCCAGGGACGATTACAAACTAGTATTCGCCCCACCCAGGGACGAATAGCAGTATTCGCTCCAGGGTGGGGCGAATAGCAGGTTTGACGGAAAAAGTCAAAAAGTCAAATCTTGACAAATGGCAGCTCAAATCCACCACTTAATTCTTCCTTCATTGCATGGGAGTGTGAGTGAGCATTTTCAAGCGTTAGAGGCAGTTATAGGGCAGTCATGAAGCCCCTAATCAGGGAGGAATCTTCCCTCCCCCGGAGAGGCATGATTGCCAAGTGGCGCCTCTGCATGCTCATCCAAAGAGACCATCAGGTCTATAAAATGGTGAGTCTTCTCACCCCAAAAGATAGAGAGAAGGAGCATTTTGGAGCAATGAAGTGCTGTCGTTTTACTTTCACACCCACACCCTTTTGAGTTGTGCCTTTCACATCCTTGATCTCTTTTGGAAAGGAGGTCATAGGGTGGTTATTGGAAGCGTAAAATCTGGAACCAAAAACCTGACATTTGGCCACAATATCCCACCAAATTTGCTGACAATACCCCACAAGAGGTTTTGGACCCATCCCAAGTGGATTGGTGCCAAAATCGGGCCCCAAACGATGGGCGGCCTGCCCTCGGGCGCCCCCACACTGCTACAGTCCTAATCGCCCCGCTCCGGAGTGATTGGAAATCTATGGTAGATTTATTTTCTGTTATTCTTGCATTTAATTCTATGCTGCTTAGATAGGTTGTCATTCAAATTTCACATCGTTCTGAGCATTTTTTATCATGTTTCTATTATTTCTCGCTTTTGCTAACATGCAGGTAGCATCATCAAATTCCCATTGATAGAGGCCAAATTGGGAAAATCTGACCATCTGGGTCTTCCCAAAATACCCCCAATTAGCTAACCCCCAACTTTGTAGGTGATTTGGGGCTTCCTGGATGTGACATTTGGGACAATATATTTTTGACGTTTTGTTGCAGGTCTATTCGTCCCGCCCTAGAGCGAATACAAATCTATGGTGAATTTTTTGACTGTTCCATTTGTAGTGTTTTCCTTGTGATGTTTTGATGCCCCTATCAAATTTTTAGTTCATTTGGATCTATTTTAGTTATCATTTTATTTATATCTTGCATGCACTAATCGAAGGCGTGGGGATTGCATGTTTTATTTCATCCACAGGTGCTATTGACTATTTCTTGTTTCCTTGAATGTAGGATCTGGACATTAGAGGAGCAGCAAGGAGTCAAGACTCATCAACGCAAGTGGCGACGATGTTTGGTCCGCCCATTTTACATGTGGGCACGCGGAAGAAGGAATAGCATCCATGGGTGTAACAAGAACACATATTTAACGCTCCTAGCCCTTAGAAAGGGGAGGAGGCGAATTGTAACCGAGTTCTGAAACATATCAATAAAAAGGGTTGTCTTCCTTATTGGCTTTTTTTTTCATTTCGATTCGTTCATGCTTTCCCTCTTTTCATGCACTTTCAATTCATAGGATTTAGCGTTAAGTTTAGTTCCGTTTGCATCGCACTTGGAGTTTCATTTTTGCTTTCGTATCCTCATGCTTTCAGTTGCTAATATTACTCATGTTTGGAATATTTCTAAATTGCAAATGGTAGATCCCTTAGCCATTGAGGTGATACTAGTAAATATTTTAGGGTTTCATTACAAGATGTTGATGAACCAAACCCTAGATCAATGTAAGCTCCAATGGGACCAATATTCTAAAAATTATGCAACATAGAAAGATGCTAAAGAAATAAGAAATCAATTCTCATATCTACTTGAATGAAATAATTATTGACTCACTTGAAGAAAACATTGAGGACTATGTTTAGTCCAAGGGGGGAGTATGTAACAACCCTCCTTGGAAGTAGTTATTCTTGACAATAAACTATGTATTGAAATATGAATTTCTAAATGCATAGTCTTATTTTATGGCAATAATAATGAGTAGTTGTTCTTTAATATTTAGTTATATTCTTATAATATGGTGTTTTTGATGTATCTATGGTTGCATGACCAAATACTCTCACCAATGGATTAATATGGAAGAACCGCCTAAGATGAGAGAAATTTTGGGAAATGATGATGATGACTTGTTCATTGATATGTCTAAGGTAAATATTACCTTCATGTAGACACATTACAGGGGCAGTCATGAAGCCCCTAATCAGGGAGGAATCTTCCCTCCCCTGGAGAGGCATGATTGCCAAGTGGCGCCTCTGCATGCTCATCCAAAGAGACCATCATGTCTATAAAATGGTGAGTCTTCTCAACCAAAAAGATACATAGAAGGAGCATTTGAGAGCAACGAAGTGCTATCGTTTTACTTTCATGCCCACACCCTTTTGAGTTGTGCCTTTCACATCCTTGATCTCTTTTGGAAAAGAGGTCATAGGGTGGTTATTGGAAGCGCAAAATCTGGAACCAAAAACTTGATATTTAGCCACAATATCCCACCCAATTTGTCGACAATACCCCAACAAAGGTTTTGGACCCATCCCAAGTGTATTGGTGCCAAAATCGGGCCCCAAACGACAGGCGGCCTGCCCTTGGGCGCCCCCCCACACTGCTACAGTCCTAATCGCCCCTCTCCGAAGCAATTGGAAATCTATGGAAAATTTATTTTTTGTTATTCTTACATTTAATTCCATGCTACTTAGATAGGTTTTCATTCAAATTTCATGTCATTCTGAGCAATTTTGATCATGTTTCTATTATTTCTCGCTTTTGGTAACATGCAGGTAGCATCATCAAATTCCTGCTGATAGAGGCCAAATTGGAAAAATCTGACCATATGGGTCTTCCCAAAATTCCCCCAATTAGCTAACCCCCAACTTTGTAGGTTATTTGGGGCTTTTCGGATGTGACATTTGGGACAGTACCTTTTTGGCATTTTGTTGCAGGTCTATTCATCTCGCCCCGGAACGAATACAAATCTATGGTGAATTTTTTGACTGTTCCATTTGCTGTGTTTTCTTTGTGATGTTTTGATGCCCCTATCAAATTTTTAGTTCATTTGGATCCATTTTAGTTATCATTTTATTTATATCTTGCATGCACTAATCGAAGGCGTGGGGATTGCATGTTTTATTTCATCCGTAGGTGCTATTGATTGTTTCTTATTTCTTTGAACATAGGATCTAGACATTAGAGGAGCAGCAAGGATTCAAGACTCATCAATGCAAGCGGAAGTGACGTTTGGTCCGCCCATTTTACATGTGGGCACGTGGAAGAAGGAATGGTATCCATGGGTGTAACAAGAACGCATATTTAACGCTTCTAGCCCTTAAAAGGGGAGGAGGCGCATTGTAACTGAGTTCTAAAACATATCAATAAAAAGGTCTGTCTTCCTTATTGGCTTTTGTTTCAATTCTATTCATTCACGTTTTCCCTCTTTTCATGCACTTTCAATTCATAGGATTTAGCGTTAAGTTTAGTTCGGTTTGCATCGCACTTGGAGTTTCCTTTTTGCTTCCGTATCCTCGTGATTTCACTTACAATTAATTTTGTCCTATAATTTTTTTTTGGTACAATAACATGTCTATGTGGCACCTACAACATTTCATAATGCTTCTTCGATTTCTCCTCATCCTCCTACTCCAGTTATAGATTCCACTGTAGGTCTAGATCTGGTCACCACTTCTCCAGATCCTATATTTTTAGCCTTGCAGTCATCTAGGTCATTGGTAGTCCATCCTCAATAGCTGCCTTCCATAAATTTATACCATGTTTTACATCATGCTTACACTCATATGGATTACAATTTTATCCTCTTCTCAATGTATTAGAGACTAATGCTTCTATGGTGGGAAGGAATATAGGGATTAATATTATATTCTATAATATTATCCCTTTCACATGGATCATATTGTACAACATTTAATGCTCATGGATTGGATGCATTAAATTCTACTTTTGTAAAGGCACACATACCTATAAATATATTTTTGTTTGAATACATCTCAGTTTTTATTGTGCTATTTCTTGTGTCTTTCTCTTGAGTGTTACTTCTATATAAGAATAATTTATCTACGCTAATTTTTATTTATCTACATACCTCTTCTATTATTTACTTCTTTGGATCAAGTGATTTCATGTCAAATGGAATATCCTTTCCTTTTTGGAGGTATATTTCAATCTCATGGCATTGATTTGAGGATCCAATGTAGGACTAAGGTATTAGAAAACTATGTTTTAGGTTTTATCATTATTGGTGGAGGTGCAAGCTCCAAACCAAGTGATACTCTCTAGTTTATTTTTCTATCTTAAACTAGAGGATCAATGATTCTTGTTATTGGAATCCTAAGCCTCTAGTTACTATGTAGCTATATTATCTTACCTCTTAGTCCATATTGTGCTATATCAAGTTGGGGACATATTTTTATAAATTTCTATAGAAGGATAATTCATTTGAGATGTAGCAATTATAGCTGATACTATTGATGATGTTGTTGAAGTAAAATATTAAATTTATTTCCTTTGGAAGTAAATTTATCATTTTTTATTCATTGGCTATTTTGGGCTTTGTACAAAACTCTCAATATTCATGTATTCTTTTGTTGATGGTTGACTTTTATTTCTTTTGAGGTTTTAGGTTATTAAGGATTATAATAATTCTAAATACTCTTAAGCACCTCATCATTCATACCTTCCTCATATGATGCATTAATGTCATATATTTTGCACCTCATTCTATACTAAGTATAATTATTTTGAGCTCAAACCCCTTCATTATAAAGTTTATGTCATATGTTTATGCTTAATTCTATGAAATTTCACATTATTTTAATCAATTTGACCATATTTGTTTAAGAATTAAGACCAAAGGGAAATAATTGGGTGATTTTTTCAAAAATTTCCTTCCATTCAGTCACTTTAGATTACATATTTTTCTATAACATGCTCTGACAAGTTCCTAAGCTCTATTAATTTAAGACTTAATTCATGATCATGTCATTCAACTAAAATATATCATTTCCATGATGAATACACCCTCATGTAATACAACCATCTATCCTTTAATTTTATAAGACATATTCATGATATTTTCTTCTCTAAATATTGACTAAAATTATATTTTCATTCTAGAGGAGAAATACAATACAAGGGGAAAATATAATGGATATTTTCCTCTTACATAAAACTAGTGATCTACAAAATCTCCAATACAAAAAACACGATCCTCTACAAATAGAAGCAAAAAAATTGGTTTTAGGGTGAATCCATACAATCTAATAAGTGAGCAAGTTGCTCCTAAGTAATAACTATTAGCTTTAAATTTTTTAATACAAGTACAAATGGTTTGTATATAATATTCTATCTTGGACAAACTATATGATCCAAGGCTATAATTAGGAAAAAATCACAACAACCATAATAAGATTTATTTTCCTTTAGCATATCATTCTATTAAATCACCAATGATCTCTATCCTTAACTATTTTACTAACCCCAAATATGCATGAAACTAGTCTTATTGTTGGAAGAAAATCTTCTACACTAAATATGAATAACGATAAAATTATCCTATACTTTTAAAAAAACATTAGCTACATATGTACTCCATTAGTTATTAGTCTATCTTAAACAAAATATAAATTTTCTCTTGGATTCTACTGCTACTATAGAGAGCAATGTGGGTTGAAAGTTTTCTATGATCTTATCTTTAAGAAGTTCTAAAATGAAAGTTATTTCAAACAATTCATGTTGTATATAATCCTTAAACTAATGGATTGTATTGAAAGTTCAATACTGATCACATTTTCATCCTTGGGCATATTTCAAATGAAAACAATCCAAATTAATGATACTTCTCATAGAAGTCAATTTGGTTATCAGGCCTTGTAAAATTATTTTATTATTCACCAACCTAGCATATCATTTCTTCAAGTGTAGTGTTGAAAGTTGTAATCTAACCTATGAACAAGGTCTACATTGTATGATCTACTTTTATGTAAGTCTATAAGCAATTATTATACAATGTAAGAAAGATGATATAGAATGTGTCAAGATAATACTTTCTAATATCTCTTATTCCTATTTAATTCTTGGACTAATTGTTCATGTGGTTCCTATGTTTTTGAAAATAAGAAAAAATCCAACTCTTGATTAATTTTTTCTCTTCTAGTTCACTTCCATGTACCTATGAGATTATGGTGTTTCTTCCTAGACATAATCTCATGTAAAAGAAATTCAAACCTAAGGTGTCTAAGACCTAGGGACCCAAGGGCTAGGCTAATTCTTCAAAAGATTCATACCATTTGTGGAAACTATAAGAAGGAAGAACATCCAACCAGAAACTATATGTTGAAGTTGCATAGGATTAAAGTCAAATTTCTTAAGATGGGTGGTCATATTATAAATGATAAGGGGAATTTGGGAGAGTATTCCTCAAGTATAAAGTCTTACTAAAGCATTAATTATGGGGATAAGATATTATTGTTATTAATTTCTTCTTTTCTTCTTCCTTTAGTTCAAATTATGAGAGGGGATTAGAAGTTGTAATCTAATTTATGTGGAAGCCCAATATTGTATGTGATGTACTTTTGTGTAAACCTACGATAAATCATTATACATTGTAGATAATTATTATTTATGATATATGGACCATGATTGACCTTATTATAGTTAAACCTTTATTTTATAATTTATAATTAACCTAAAGCTCAAGTATTATGTCAACTTAGGTACATATATATTTTGGGGTTTTTGTATTAGTATAAATACCCCCAACCACTCCATCCATTGAATTTGAGTGTGGTGATATTTATCCATAGATAATATAGTTATTATTCGGTGCTCATAAGCACCCAATATCTATGTGTCTATCTTCTTTCCTTTTTGTCCTTTTGTATTCTTTCTATGTAAGATTTGAGTGAATGAACTACTTTTGTTTGTTACTAGAATTGGTATGAAATCCATGTAGAATTCATTTTTATTAATGTGCTATCCCTTGAAACTATCTATCGCTTATTGGAATTATATATTTATCCATAATATTTGATCAATTAGAGGAATGGATACATCTAATGAATCAAAATTTTGCCGAGGCCACTACATCATGTCTTATAATCATGTAAATTGATGTTAAGAGCTTGTTTGATCTTCCCTAATGTAATTTCCCTCAATAATTTTATAGAGTGATTGAGAATAGACTCAATAGTATTTTCTTACTTTCCAATAACTACTCTTATCTTTCTAAACTAATGGTTTCATCTCAAAATACTCCCCTACAATTGCTACACAATAGATTACCACTTGTGTGCCTTATTTTTCTATTTGAACTGGATATGTTAAATGTAGATGAAAATCCAAAATATAAAAGGATGCTTTACAAATAAAATACAATAGAAACATATGCTTACAAGATCAATATGTATGTGGATTTGGGATCAAACTTCATTTACTATATATTATTGGAAAATTATTAGAATACAAGAAATACTTTTGATGCTAACAAGATTGCATGCCCAATATGTTAGTCAAATTATTTACAAATCAAACAAGGGGTGCCTTGAAAAACCTCCTACTAAATTCACTCTCCACCAACAAAAATGCTAGTAGTTGGTTATATTACACTTTTTCTCATTCTAAAATAAATATTTTATGATCATAATTGATGGTTCTTGGTTTTTAAAGCTTATGTACCTAAATCCTATAATAAATATTTTGAGTACAAAATAGCATGAAAAAACCAAAAAAAATCTTTGTATGCTTTTATGTTGATCAACCACTCCATAATGTCATTGGAACCCAGATTGTATTAGATCCATGTATTATTAATAGCTCATGACTAACAAGAATTTTAGTTGCCTCTAAAATGTAACTATGACTAACAACCATGCATGATAATTTAGCTACTTTTATAGGATCTAAGAAACATTATATTGATTTAATATACTCCTAACATGGTCTAATTTTTGTTAGAATATATTATTCCTTGGTATTCAAATATTTTTGTAACTACTTACATCCCTTATTTCTCTTATACATGGATGATTGCTTAACTAGTACCTTTTTGGCCAATCAAATGGGACATTTGCCTATAGATTCACAACTATTGTATTTTTTCCAACTTGCTCATAATCAGATGATGAAGGAATGAAATATCTCAACTTGTAAATATATACCTTCAAAACTATATATTTTTCTAACTGTAACATGCCCTTAATAAAGAGTTAATGTTTTTAATCATGATTTATTACAAGAGTAAAAACCACTTTGGGATCCTAAGTGCTTATTTACATAATAGAGCCTAAAAATTTCAAAGGCATCCCTTTATTAGTGGGCTTTAAATGATATGGCATCATTAGGAATGCTTACGACCGTCATGCCATACTTGGCTATTTTTTTCCAAAGATCATCTTATTCATTTGATCTTGTATTCTTTGATTGTAAATCTATTAAATTTATTCTACCTTGAAATCTACAAATACATTAGTCCCTCATTTATCAAAATACATCTCCCTAAGAACCAAACTTTCAAAATTTGTTAAGATAATAGAAAATAGGTTGAGTTTTTATTTTCTATCAAAAGTATACTCTACTTTGAATAAAATCTATTAAATAAACAAGAAATAATGTAGAAACTATATTTATGTATGCACAATTGAGAGTAAAATACCCAGATATATAAAACTACTCATTTCCACATAACACCATCAATAATTTCCTATAGAGGTATGCATCTAAAGAAGACGTTTTTTCCTATATTTCTTCTCCTTATACTACAAATGAGTATTCTTCTAAACTAGTCACTTTGGAGTTTCTATTGACTTGAAACTAACCTTTGTAACTTTTATTGTAATTTTTTTTAAATTGGGATTCCAACCCTAATAAAATCAAATTTAGATCTATCAAGAATTTTTATTTATGTGAGACATAGATTGATTAATTTTAGATAAAATTTATGGTGTCCAACTAAGTATGCTAAGAACTATACTATTGACTGATTATTGGTAATTAGTTTTTCTAGGCTAATCATTTGTATCCTACTAACCAATATATTTTATGTATGGAATATATCTTGGAAAAAATCCAAATAGGGTTGTATATCTATACCTAATCAAAAATTTCTTCGCAAAAAAAGATAGAGAAAACATGTAGAATATGGTCTCTATAATTTATAAAATATAAAACATAAATGGCCATAATTGCATTCCATGCTAGCATCCTAACACAAAAGCACTCACAAAAGAGAGAGGACTGAAGAAAAGCTTAATCACTACATATTCCAACATCCCAACATCATAAGAGAGAGTTGTATTGTATTGTATAGGTAATACCTTTAGACCATAATTATATTAGCATATTAACACAAAAGCACTCATGGAAGAGAGGACTACATGATAGGTTCATAGTCTAAAGTGTTAGATTTCATAGTAGTTTTCATAAATGAATGGAATGGACACAGTAAATGAGGGTATTTATAGACATCAAATAATCACACTATCAAAGAATATAATCATACTCCAATCGATAACAAAATGGTTGTCATAATGGGGTATATATATCCAAATACAAGTTACATTTAGGTCAAGGTTAAGTAACGAACATTTAGTAATAAAATAATAAAATATTACAAAATATATTTTTCAAGGTTTAGAAGGACACAAAGGACTTACCTATGCAATACAGTACAAAAGTTAACTATGGCCTGAAGAAAATCTTAATCATTACATATTCCAACATCCCCCTTAAGTTGAATAGGGTATATAGAGAGAGACCCTTATTTTCTATTTCCCCTTAAGGGACTCTCTTCCACACCAAGTAGCTTCTTCATGCACATAAAAGGAACCTCAAGCATGATCTTGGTTAAGATATTTATCGCCTTTTCCATTAAAGGTACAAGAACATAATCAAGCATCCCATATGTATGAATCCATCTCACAAAATTCATTCAAATCTCAACATGCTCAATTTGCTAATGAAACACTAGATCGTAAACAAGCTAGATGATTCTTTCATTATCACACCAAAGAGTGATTGGAAAATTTAAAGGAATGTTAATCTCCTCCAAATCATGAGCATCCAATTAAAGTGCTTATTTACCTTATTAGCTTCCATAGGAAACTAAGATATGATAAATTGATGTCTAGAATACCAAAAATAGGGATAGATTCCAAATAAAACATGAAACCTATAATGGACCATCGCTCATCTAAATCATCAACCCAATCATCATCCAAGAATTTTATCAAAATCTTAGGGAAACCAACTAAGTAATGAATATGCAACTAATAAGTCCCTCTAATATACCTAAGAATCCTCTTGGATATTGTCAAGTGACTCTCTCAAGGGCCTATAAGTAGTTGTAGAATAATAGTTAGCAAAACAAACTATATCAGATAATTTTTAAAGTAAAGAAATCCTCCCGCAAGAGATCAATATAGAGTAGCATCCACCAAAGGAGTCATACAATTCAAGTTTGAAGTACAAGGATCACAATAAAAGTATCATCCAACTAAATAATAATTAAAATATATCACAAGGTATCCATGTGATGTTTCCATCCAAATGAGGTTGTTATTTATTATAATTAGTTAATATTCAAGAAAATAATAAATAAAATATATCATAAAGCCTTGGGAGAGTGGTGAGTGAGGGCTATTATTGTAAAGAGGTCAGATATTTGAGTCTAGTAATATTAGATTCTCATGTGTATGAAACATCTTTAATAAATATATATTAAATCTAACTCTAAAATTTATTAATTTTAATCTTATAATTAACTACCCATTAAACTAAATTTCATATATATATATATATATATATATATATATATATATATATATATATATATATATATATCACAAAAATATCTATTACAATAATAATATTTTTTAGGTAATCATTTAATTTAGTTGTCTTCATGATATACTAAATTGAAAATACACTTATTAACAAATTTAATATAAAAAATAAAAACTTTTAAAACATTATATTTAACTTAAATTTAATATTTTTTAATTTTAATTTTCTTTAATGCAAAATATTACTAATATCGTAATGAAGATCACTCTAACTTAAATCTTGATAAAAATCAATAACATACCAAATTTTAAAAGTAATATAGCTTAAAATGTCTTTTGGCAATACTAACTAATACACATAGTGCTTAATCAAATAAAACACAATGAATCACTAAATTTTTTTTTTTGAATCACTAAATTTTATCTAAAACATAGAATTAAAATCATGACTACTATTATCATTTATTATAAAAAAAATTGGCATAATTATACACGGTAATACAATATTTTTTAATATCATTTTAAATAATATTAAATAAAAAAAATTGCAAAGACCTCAACTGAATAAATTTATAAAAAGAATAATAAAGCTCTTATTTAATTAAACAAATATATATTTTTTTTAACTTCCAATTCCTCCTAATTCAACTCAACTCAACTGTATCTCAGGCCTTGGTTGGAAGGCCACAGGACGGTAATGGTATCTTACGCGGCCAGAACACCAATTAGGAAGTGGAGGAAGAAAAAGCCAAGAATCCTGAAGTGGAGGAAGAAGCAGCCAAGAACCCTGTCTTATATTGTACGTTGCCACTATCACCTCTTCCCGAGCCTGCATTACAATACAAATATACTCACCCACTCCGACCACATCATACAATCCACACTCCTTAAACATTTCTGAAATATGTGGAGGAAATTTTGTGATTTCCTTCCAATTGTAATTATCTTTAGATTTAAAGTTAAGCTCCCAAAAAACTGAATCCCCAAAAACTGAATCCCCAACCCCATGCATTGTGCTGAGAACTAAGCGAGCATATATCATGGAAGACCCACATTGAAAGAACTTTGTGAAATGTGTATATGGATCCGGCAACTGAGGCAACTGCACAATAACCACATCTGGGTTGTATTCCTCTGCGTTTTGATAACTGAAAACCATAATACTAGCATTCCTTGAAGAACCTGCTAAACAAAAAAACAATCCATTCCGAAGAATAATGTCTGGATCAAATTTGATTCTCATGGGCAGGTTGAGCACATTGGTCACTGAATTGGATGAAGTCTCATAAATTTGTATCGCTTCTTCCTCATGCAGTCGCTGTATCACCACTTTGCATGTATTTCCGTAGTCCTCGCTCACAATGCATGCCTCGTAGGGAAGGTAAGGGTTTCCATCAGTATTTAAAAAAGAAATAGAGGCTGCAGAAAGTTCAGAAAATGTCTTGTTCCGTGGATTGTAAAGACAAAGTCTTTCTTGGAAACCCGTTGAAGGGAAACGTCGGGTTTGCACTAGAAGTTGTCCAGCTGAAGCTCCTCCGCAAAATAAAACATGTTCACCAGATGGAAAATCTTTTAAGGTTTTGATCTTCCATCTGCAGTCAGAAGCAATAAGCTGCATAATACTGTTCCTCTTTCTTAGACACGCAAAATAATAAGCATGGATTCCTGTTTGGAATGTGGTTCCACATATATATAAATCGGGAAGAAGCCAATATAGCTCTCCAATCCCTTGAAATTTCAAAGAAGCGGATTATTGTATCCATCGGAAGGAAAGCCAATATTCCTTCAATCACATGCTGTGGCAACTTAGACAATGCAGTTTCTGTGTCCCTCTTCTCCATTTTCAGCAACTTTAGAAAAACCAAAACCAAATTCTAGTGTGGTTGGTTCAACAGAAATATGTATATACTTTGGTGGGGATTACTTACGTGGGTTAGAGGAGAGGTGGATGGTTTTGATATATTTTTTTAAAGAAATGTAATGAACTTCAGTAGAAAGAGTGGTTATTGTGAAAGAGTTATACAAGTGAAAACAATTTTTTTTATGGTGGAAGAAGGATCTCGTAATATTGAATTCATGAATGAATGATTTTTATAAAGGTTGTGGAATGAATTTATAAAGGTCACGTAGGTGTTCTTATGTATAGACACAACGCTTCATACGATAATGCTGCTCTGACCAAGAGAATGGCTACCATGTTTCCACTCAATCTCGAACATGATGTCATTACTTGTCAATTCTCTTTCCAATGTGAATATGTAATAATAATTATTATTTTTTTTTATTTAAGTAGTATGATAGTTGAGTTTATTAATATAGATTAAAGATATAATTATAGATATATTTATTTTTTATACATTTATCCACACTATATTTTAAACTTTAGACTTTAAAAAAAAAAAATTAAAACCCAAACTTTTTAAAAATTACAGTAAGAGTGAATGGTTAATGCACATTATCTAAGAAGCTCTAAACAAATGCAAGAGAGCTAAACCTAAAAAGAAATAAAATAATAGCTTTCCAACCAACCCATGGTTCGATGAAGATTGCAAAAAATCACGAAGATTACTAAAGGAACCAACGGGTAAAACAAGATAAAAAAGAAAAGCATATGAGAAACTGGTAAGGGAAAAAAAAAAAGAATACACTAGAACAAGGAGGAAAATTTTGATTTACTTAGGGAAGCATGAACCAAATAAATTTTGGAAGGAACTAAACGTGAAAAGGATGCAAACTGAAAATAACATAACAGTTAATCAGCGGTTGGAGTATTCAAAACAATTGTATCAACGTAGTAACATAACAGTTAATTAGTTAATCAGTGGTTGGAGTATTCAAAACAATTGTATCAACATAGTAACCAACAGGAGACACCCCCTAATATCATTGTCAAGAAAGAACTTTTCACAAATGAAGACATTATTCAAGGGATAAAAAAGTTAGCAACTGGTAAAGCCCGTGACATAGACAATCTTTAGGCAGAGCATATAAAATGGGGAGTAGATATCCTAGCACCACAGATCAAAGAATTTTTTAATGAGGTCATACAAAATGGCTTCCCTACCGAGTGGAAAATTAGTGTAACCATTCCTTTGTTTAAAAGTGGAGATGTAAATAATCCCTCAAACTATCAAACTATGATGATCAATCCTCTCTTTGCAAAGTTTTTTGGGAGTATGATAGAGCGTAGGATCAACATATGGGCAAAAGAAAAGTGAAAGAGAGTAAATGGATAAGCAGGTTTTAGGCCCAAGCACTCAACTATTGATCATTGTATCACACTCAAACACAGTAGAAAAAATATGGGACAAAAAAGAGGAGGATTTTTCTTGTTTTATAGACTTCAAAAAGGCATTTGACATAGTGCCAAGGAAAAAATTATGGAGCATAATGGAAGAGCTATAGGTTCCAATTCACTACAGGGCAGCAATTCACAGACTATATGAGCATGTAAAGGCTAAAATCAAAACACAAGAAGGGTTATCTAAATGTTTTGGTAGTGACATAGGTGTCAAACAAGGTTACCCTATATCTTCGACCTTATTTGGGCTATACATTGACAATTTAGAAGAATGGATAAACAAATTTGGAGGAGAGGATATGCACTTAGCCAAATATGTGGTAAAACTTCTCATGTATGTAGATGTAGACACCAAAACAGCACCAATCTGATCATGTGGATACAAGCACTGACCGAATTGGCATACATAGCCCCTAGGGCAGCCCCCAGAGGTTAAACAGTGGTCCTAACCACTCCCAAAGTAGTTTTGGAAGGTCAGAGGTCAATTTGGCACCTTTCAAGCACCCTGCTCCTTACTCGTTCCACCCTGGGGTGATTAGAATGCTATTCGCCCCACCCCGGGATGATTAGCAGCAATCGCTCCAGGGTGGGGCGAATAGCAGGTTTGATGGGCAAAAGGTCAAACCTTGACAAATGGCAGCTCAGATCCGCCACTCAACTCCACCTTCAATGCATGGGAGTGCGAGTGAGCATTTTTGAGCTCAAAGAGGCAGTCATAGAGGCAGTCATGGAGCCCTTAATCAGGGAGGAATCTTCTCTCCCCTGGGAAGGCATGATGGCCAAGTGGCGCCCCTGCATGCACATTCAAAGTAGACCTTCAGGTCTATAAAATGGTGAGTCTTCTCACCCCAAAAAAGAATAGAGCAGGAGCATTTGGAGCAATGGAGTGCTACCGAATTACATCCTCACCCCTCACTTGTGCTTCTTACATCCTTGATCTCTCTTTTGGAAGGGAGGTTATTGGGTGAACATTGGAAGCGCAATCCGGACCCAAAACCCAAACATTTGGCCACAATACCCCACCCAATTTTCTGACACAACCCCCTAGGAGGTTTTGGACCCATCCCAAGTGGATTGGTGTCGAAACCAAGCCCCAAACGATGGGCGTCCTGCCCCTGGGCGCCCCCGCACTATTGTAGTCCTAATCGCCCCACCCCGGAGTGATTAGAAATATGTAGTATATTTCTTCACTATTTATTTTGCATCTTATTTTATGTCATTCATATATGCTTCCATTCAAATTTCATGCCATTCTGATGAGTTTTGACTATGTTTTCATTGTTTTTCGCTTTCACTAACATACAGGGAGCATCTTCGGATACAAGGTGATCGAGGCCGAATCTGCAAAATCCGACCTTCTGGGTCATCTCAAAATGCCCTATTTTTCCTAACCCCAACTTTTTAGGTGTTTTGGAGGCCTCTGGATGGGACATTTAGGAGGTTGCTTTCTGACATTTTATGACAGTCCTAATCGTCCCACCCCGGAGCGATTAGAAATCTACAATAGATTTCTTGACTGTTCCTTTTGTAGTGTGTTCATGATGGTGTTTGCATGCTTCTATCCAAATTTCATCTTATTCTGACATGTTTTGATTACCATTTTAATTATTTCATGCATGCATTAACCGGAGGCCTTGGGGATTGCATGTTTCCCTCCATCCGTAGGTGCTATTAATCATTTGTTATTTCTCTGAATATAGGATATCAACACCAGAGGGGTAGCAAGGAACTATAGATGCATTCATGCAAGCGATGGTGATGTTTGGCCCACCCATTTCAAATGTGGGCATGTGGAAGATCCCGAAGGGAAGCGTACCATCCGTGGTGTAACAAAACTATATCTAACGCTCCTAGCCCCTAAAAAGGAAGGAGATGTATTGTAACCTGATCTCAAAGAAAAATTAATAAAATAAATGGCTGCACTTTACATTTGCTTTATATCTCATTTTAGTTCATTTGTTTTCCCTTTTCATGCACTTTAGTCCTTTCTTCATTCGTAGGAGCTAGCGTTACATTTGCTTTTGTTTGCATCGCACCCGGTACGCCATTGCTTCCGTATCCTCGTGATTTTAGTGGTGATCATGGTGGGACTCTATCCCCTAATTTTGGGATCAAATTTTTGATCAAAATTTTGTGTTTTTGTTTGCAGGTGTTAATCCTTCAAGCGTTGGACTGCTGCTCGTGCCACCCTGTGACGAATATAGATTGGAATTCATGCCACCTCGGGATGAATAAGACATTCATCCCACCCTATGATGAATACAGATCTGCTATTCATCCCACCTTGGGATGATTAGCTCTCTGTGCATTTTTTGAGCAGAAACTCAGAGGCATCCGGTTTGGGCAGAGAAGAGGTAGGTTTTCTGAACATCCTCTATAATTTTCTGTCTCTGTTTCTATGATTTTTCTATTTTCTTTGCTTGCATAGAAAAGTTTTACTACATGTTTTCTTTCTTTGCGCAAGTAAAAAATAACCCCACACACCACGTGATAATATAAACATCAAGGAGTTGGTCTTAAAACCCCAACACTTGATCAAGACCAACGGTGGATTTCATCACCACCTTGGCTTGAATTTTTGCATACATAACCCTGATCGCTATTGTTGCTAGACGTAAATCCTGATGAAAGCTGACCAAGTGTAGTCGGGGTGATTCCCAGTGCATGAGGATAAGTCTTCTATGGTAGGTGTCAAAAATAGAGTGATTCCCCTTCCGTACCGCCTATGTTCCACGTACTGTTCTGCTCTCGCGTACCAATAGTTTCCCTCACGTAAGGGCGGGTATATTGAGAGGTTCGGTATAATGGCCTGGTAGTGGTATATTGAAGGGGCAACCATTTTGGGAGATATAAGAGCCCTCATATTGCATATACAACAAAATTTTCTTTACAAGGTTTTCACCACAAAATCAAAACACACTAAACCAGATCTAGGGCACACCTTTAATCTATAAATGAGATAATCATTGCTTTGATTGTGTGGTCCCCTTTTGTTTAGTGTAGCATAAAAAATTGTAAAGAAGATAAAAACCTACATATCTTTTAGAGAGACACCACCATGGTGTACACCCGTAGCCAAGCCCAATCACGGGTAGAAGCTATGAAAAGTGTACAAGGGGGCACAAGTCACCTCCGCTATAGCCCCAAGGACTTGGTCATACCACCTTGGTGGCCTGACCCACAAAATAGTCCACATCATACCATGACAGAATGGGACTATAGAGGCACCCCTTCGAGGGGCACGCCCATGCAACATAGACCCTTTCAGGAGGAGTCCATACACGTGGCACTCAACATAGATGGGAGGGCTCCCTTAGACACTCGTTATGAGTGGCCACCATGTGATGAAGCGCTAGAACAACATAGGGTCCATAAGGAGGGGCCACATGATTACATCATCCCTCCTCTACCCCTTATTACTATCAAAAACAATAGGCCAAATCTAGAGCGCAAGGCTCTTCAGACAGGGCGAGCCAACTCCGCCCGCCCCTTTCACATATACGAAAGGGAGCATGAGGAAAACCACTACATTCCTCAAGAGCAATACACAACATGGGAACAATGCACTTCTGCACCTTCTATTTATCAGGATCACCTACTGAGGCCAGAGCCTCGGGTGAATGCCGCTAACCTCGATAGAGGGAAGTGACCTATAGAGATCTCGGATCACCATGACCGAGATAGATGTGTAGGGGAGGCATCTAGGCCTCCTAGACTCAAGACGATAGAACAAATCGACTTGGCATTTGCCAAACATGCCACCCACCAAGCACAAATCATGTAGCTTGAGCAAGACCAACAATAGTTAGAGCACCTGTATCACCTTAGCAAAGAGCGCATTCAGTGCCACATAGATGAGTTGCTCTAGAACACTATGCCTGAGAGGGTCCCAACCCCTCGCATGCATAGGACAGAGTTGTATGAGAGGCACAACCCCTTGGTGCGAGATAGGTCTCCATGACCTTATCAAGTGTTGCCTCCAAGACCTCCTAGACCTGAGCGGGAGACCACCCCTAGAGCCAATGATGGGCACCCTCTGCGGGCACCCACCCATGTTTATAGGTCATGCCTAGGAACTCCTCAAGAAGCCTATGAGGAATTTGAGCAAGAAGAAGAGTGGGCTGAAATGCCCTACCAAGGCAGGGGGTGCTACCCGGTTGCCCCTCCATAGGCCTCAAGTTCCCCGTAATTCACAATGGGAACAAACCAAGGAGGAAGAGATCAAATCTTCCGATGCATACAAAGCACTGCTAGAGCGCTTAGAGTCTATGGAGACCAAGACTTCTGGGCCCCAAAATCCCACTTTACGCCAGCTCCATAGTCACCCTATGCATCCTTCAGTATCGGCACCCCCATACCCTAAACACTTCAAAATGCCTCAATTGGCAATATTTAGAGGGGATGAGGATGCCCAAGAGCACATGACAAGATTCCTGAGCCAATGCTTTGGCATTTAGGACAATGATGCTTTGCTTCTAAGAACATTTATAACCATGTTCGTAGGCCCTACCTCGGATTGGTTTACCCAGTTGTCAAAGCATAGCATCAATAACCTGGACCAGCTAGTGGACGCATTCCTTGAATGTTTTACCTTCAACACCAAGAAGAAGGCATCATTAAGTGACCTAGCTAGCCTCAGATAGTATGAGGAGGAGACCATGGTGGCTTATGGAAATCGGTGGAGAACATTGCTTTCAAAGCTTCCTTACCTCCCTCCCATGGCCGATCTGACCCAAATGTTCTCGAAAAGTTGCCTAAGATCGATCTCCATGCTATTGTAGCTATAGCAATATGCCACTCTCGAGGAAGCTCTGGTGCAAGCCAGAATCATTGAGGAGATCAAGATATAGGATGGCGAGATTGCCAAGCCATGCAAGAAAGAGTGGCCCAAAAATGCCAAAATTGGGTCAATGCAACCAAAACCCGTTGTGGTCAATCAAGTTGCTATAAACATACCTAAGCCTGCATAGATGACACAGCCCCCAAAGGCTAATTATCAGGCAGTTCCTCTTGACAGCTATGAGAAGGAAAATCATAGGCAAGAGAAAAATCAGTAGTGTCACCCTAGGCGACAATTCACACCCTTCATAGAATCTAAAGACTCCTTGTTTGACCATTTGTCCATGGTAAACTTGATAAACCTGCTAGAAAGTCGACCCGTAGACCCCAACATGCCAAAACCCAAGGGCTATAGGGAAGACTTGTACTGTAGATTTCATCGATAGAAAGGACATGACCTTTACGCATGTTGGAAGTTCAAAAGCTTAGTGCAAGACCTAATAGACAACAAAATGCTAGCGGTGGATAATCTCGTAGCACCAAACAACCAATAGATGGAGGTCTTCAAAGACCCCCTGCTTGCCCATGATGCATAGGCAAAGACTCTTCAAGTCAATGAGGTGACACAAAACTACCCCATGCAGGGGTATGTAGGGATGATAAGCATAGTGACATGGAACAAGAGGTATCCAAGCACAGCTGCCCCCGCTGTAGCTACAGGAGAGGTTCCATCAACGTCACAACCTCAACAACACCCTACACAACCTCCTCCACCTAGACCAATGGCCATGATTCGGACTAAACTTACCCAAAGTTTAAGGACCACGTCGGCTAGGCTCTCCATCTATGAGCTCATCCAACAATCACCGCCCCATCGGGAGGCTCTAATGGAGATACTCAAAGCCATCGAGCTACAGCCCCATGAAGCAAACTCTTTCAACAACTTTGTGGGACATGTAAAATGATGTACAGAACCAGTCATCACCTTTAGAGAAGATGAACTAAAATCGATGACTGGTGATATGGCGGATCCACCCCTACACGTCATTGCATGGGTCAACAGGATTCCATTTAAGAGGGTGTTGGTGGACACTGGCTCGTCCAACAATATAATCACAATAGCGGCATTGAAACACCTCAAGTTGTCAAGATCTCAATTTATCTCACATTGTGGCCTCCACCTATACCCTTCGAGCATTCAATGACGCGATATGCTCGACGGTTGGCACAATTGTCCTACCCATCCAAGTGGGACAAAAGACTATTCCTACATTGTGCCACATCTTGGAAGGTGAGATGGCCTACAATATTTTGTTGGGCCGGCCTTGGATCAGGGACATGAAGTGTGTCCCTTCGATAGCCCATCAATGCCTAAAGTACACATACGAAGGGCAAGTGCATGTAGTCCCGGTAGACTTAGAGCCCTTCAAGTATTGCAATGCGGTGCAACTGATGCCACAATCGACCCTCCCATCGACACATTTGGACTTTCAATTGAATCCATCCAAATAGGGTCTGATTCCGCATACATCCCCACTGTTAAGTCCCTCAAATCCCCAACCGGGTCCATCTTCATCATCTGGTCCTTCACCAATGATACCACCTATGGTGGCCACATCGAAGGACAATGGGAAGAAACCCCTGGAAGAGATACCACCATTGGTCTCAACCATCTCTATCGAAGAGGTGCCTAGCCGAATGGAAGTCGAGATGCCTAGTTCACCCAACATGGAGTGGACTCAGGAAGAACTCCCATTCCCTCCCCTCAACCACCAATGATCACCATTGAGATGGCCAATACGGGCCTGGGGGAGTATCTAGTGTGGAAAATTGTAGCAACACCTACGCTTGAGTCCATGCAGGACATGGGGAGACCTCGCCTCCCCATCGACACTATTGTCCCTTTGGGCTACCCACCAAATCAGACAAATTTTGTATATGGGGGCCTCGACAATGAGCATTGAACCTTACCTGCAAGAGGAAGAGGATGAAGAGCCCTTTGCTGAGAATGTCAACTATCTGTCCAACCCGGACTTCACTTTGAAATACCTTGGCCAATGTAATTGGCATGGATATGGGTTAGGCAGATATGAACAAGGGGTGCACGTTCTTTGTCAACCAAGATATCAGATGCCATACGACAAATCAGGAGTAGGGTTCAACCACCCTCTGCCCCTTGACATCTTGGTAGAGAACATGCAAGGCCTAGGGCTAGGCAACAAGGATGGGTTGGCACAAGATCCATATGCCAATCCTAACACAACATACACATTGGGGGATTATCTCCCATTGTTAACAACCAACCTTGTGGGCCTCAACAATTCCTCCCCTTTGATCGAGAAAGGGGAAAGTTCAAGAACTTGCCTCCAAAAGGGATATAGACAAGGCCAAGAAGGATCTTCAGAAGATGAGTCGGAGTATGAGGTAGCACCTTGGGACCCTTTCGAGTCTGATAGCAATCACTCGCAAGTGACGCCCATAGATGACTATCAGGAGAACTTCATGACAATGTTCCCCTTGAATGCTCCAATCGAGCAAATGCCACCTCAAGAGAATCAGGTCCTCCCATAGAGAGTGAAACAACCTCGATGGGACCAAATCAACTTGCTCGAGCAGAACGAGCCTCACATGCCACAAATAGTTGTCAGAGCCAATGAAGGCCTATGGATCTCTGATAGTGATTATGAAGATGAGACTGAGATGGCATATCTCAACCATATGCGGTAGCAACAACAAGAATACCCCATGGACATTGATGATATGTTTGAACAACTAAACATGGGGCCAAGGCATAGGTGGCACCTAAACCAAGCACAGTTAGACCAAGTGCTGCACCCACCACTTCAGGCATACAGAGAGCACCTTCCACCCAGAGACCCTATAGAGCCATCAGTGCCAAGGGTAGACCCTATCCTTTTATCTACACATAGGGCCGATCCATTTGTGCCAATACCCACAGAGCCAGATCCGGAGCACAAAGATCACCAAGGATGTCCGAGTCACCACCCGCATGGTAATGGAGACCAAATTCACTTCATCAACATGATCTCCATTGACTTAACCACCCCCATCCACAATCCAACCGATCCAAGCATGACCATTGTATCTAAACCTAGATGCCATAGACTGGGATCATGCTAACTCACCACCATCCCCATCAGAGTATTGGCCTTGCGGTGAGATGCTTCATTTCACCCCAAGACCAACTCAGGATATCTTCCATGCTGAAGAGGAACCCGACATTCCAAACGTAGATCTAAATTTAGCAAATGATATCCACCTGATCCCAACTCCACACCAGTTGGAGGATGGGTCCCACATGTCAGTCGAAGAGACGACTGACGTAGACATCGGCTCTGATCCAATGAATCCACAAATCATCAAGCCAGGGGTAAGTCTATCCCCCGAAGAGCAAGCCGATTACATTGCCCTTCTCAAAGAGAAGAAGGAGGTTTTTGCATGGTCCTACAAAGACATGCCGGGGCTAGACCCGTAGCTAGTCACGCATAATCTAACGCTTGATCCGACAGTCAAGCCAGTCAAGCAAAAACTATGTAAGATGCACCCAACAGTAGCCTTAATGGTAAAAGATGAGCTACAAAAGTTGTTGGATGCACAGTTTGTCATCTGCATGGATTACCCACCATGGTTGTCCAACATGGTACCCATCAAGAAGCCTAACGGGAGGATTCGCATATGCACCGATTTTTGAGATCTAAACAAAGCGAGTCCCAAGGATGATTTCCCCTTGCCTAGCATCGACGCATTGGTAGATGCTACAGCAGGCCATGAAATGCTTTCCCTCATGGATGGTTTCTCGGGATACAATCAGATTCGTATCAATCCCGATGATCAACTCAAAATGGCGTTCACAATGCCTTGGGGGACATTTTGTTATAAGGTCATGCCCTTTGGCCTTAAAAATGCTGGCGCCACCTACCAACGCGCTATGACATACATCTTCCATGATCACATGCATAAAACTTTGGAAGACTATATGGATGATTTGTTGGCCAAATCTCTTTTGCGCCCAGATCATCTCGATGACTTAAGCAAGATCCTCGATCGCCTCATCGAACACAAAGTCAGACTAAACCCCAAGAAGTGCGTATTTGGCATCACATCTAGAAAACTCTTGGGTTTCATAGTCTCAAAATGAGGCATCGAGGTAGATCCAAATAAATTCAAGGCAATCCTTGAAATGCTTCCCCCAACCACCATCAAGCAGCTCAGAAGCTTGCAGGGAAAGGTCACGTCAATCAAGCGCTTCATAGCGCAATTATCTGACAAGTGCCGACCCATGAATAAATTATTACACAAGGGGGTAGCATTTCACTGGGATGATGAGTGCCAGTCAACCTTCGATGACATTAAACAATACTTGGCTTCACCACTAGTATTGGCACCACCTAGACCAGGAGTGTCATTCTATTTATACATCTCAGCTATTGAGGTGGCACTGGGCGCCATGCTAGCCCAAAAAAATGAACTACATAAAGAACAGGCTACTTACTATCTTAGCCACACCTTGGTCAGTTATGAACTTAACTATGCATACGTCGAGAAGCTATGCTTAGCAGTGGTATTTGCCACCAAAAAGCTATGCCACTACATGCTGAGCAATACGACGTATGTTGTGTCTAAGGAGAATCCATTGCGGTACATGATGAGTCATACTTATCATAGTAGCCGCATGATAAAATGGATCATGTTGTTGATGGAGTTTGACATCGAATTCATTGGATAGAAGTCCATCAAAGGTCAAGTCATCATCGATCAACTAGCAGAGGCTCCTCTCGAAGATGATCAACCTCTAGACCATAGAGCTACCCGATGATGGGGTCTTCCATGTCTCAGAATCGCCAGATTCTGATGAGCTTGAGTCACATGCCGACATAACCTTATTCTTTGATGGTTCTAAATGTGAGCAAGGGGGTGGCATGGGAATCATATTCTTCACACCGCAAGGGGCTCCAATGCCTCTATCATTTAAACTTGATTTCTCATGCACCAATAACAATGCTGAATATGAAGCCTTGCTCATAGGTCTTCAGACAACAATCACCATGAACATCAAATGCTTGAACATCTTTGGTGATTCGTTGTTAATTGTCAACCAAGTGAAAGGGGTATTCCAATGTAAATGCCTAGTTCTATAGGCCTACAAAGCCCTTGTGGATAAATTCTTGGCAAAACTTGAATGGTACGACATCGAGGCACTCCCTCGATCATCGAATCATTTTGTGGACACTATGGCCTCCTTGGGGTCACTAATCCCACAAGACCCTTCTGGTGAGATGACAACCATTCAAGTCAAAACATTATCGCAATCCATGATGGAGCATGCAAGCTCTGACATAACGCTAGGAATCCACCTGATCCATATTGAACCATCTCAGGATAGGTTCTCTCGAATCCATGATAGCTTGAATCATGCCAACTGGGGGTCCTTGTTCTCCCCTATTCCCCTTGATAGCAACACAATGCTATTTTTACAAGTTCTTTCCCGCTCAGCTTTTGCTAGGGATGAACTTCAAGAGGGATTGGCAGTTCATACCATCGAGGTTTCTGATCAGTAGGATTGGTACACACCCATAAGAGACTACCTCAAGCTAGGTAACCTCCCACTTGGATTGATGCATGCCATAAAAATATCATTCAAATAGAAAGTGGCAAAACATGTCTTGCTAGGAGACATTTTGTACCATTGAAGCTATGAAGGGATCCTCCTCCGTTGCTTGGACTAGCAGGAGTCCACTTGGGCGATCACCCAAGCGCACGATGGTACATGCGGTGGCCACTTCAGTGGTATGGCCATCGTAAAGTGCATCCTTCGCATGGGCTATTATTGGCCATATTTAGAGCGAGATTGTTGCGCGTATGTAAGGAAGTGCATGAAATGTCAACACCATGCTAATTTGACACACGTACCTTCTCAGGCCTTGCAACCGATCCAATCGGCTTGGCCATTTTTGTAGTGGGGCTTAGATCTAATCGAAAATATCTCCCCTACATCGTCAGGTCATCACACGTTTATCATAACGGCCACAGAGTACTTCACCAAGTGGGTGGAAGCAATTCCGCTTACCTCTACGACTGGGACCCGCATTGCAGAGTTTATTTTACATAACATCATATGTCATTTTGGTATTCCATCCAAGATCATCTCGGATAATGGGACATCATTTAAGAACAAAGATGTGCATGCTTTAACAACAAAGTACAAAATTCAGCATAGTTTTTTGACACCTTATTATCCGTAGGCAAATGGGCAAGCAGAGGCATCAAACAAAATGCTAGTTGCCATCCTTAAAAATATGGTCATAGATAGTCATAAGGATTGGCACATTCAAATCCCACTTGCTCTGTGGGCTTATCGCACTAGCATTCGGACGCCCACTAGGGCAACTCCATTTTCGTTGGTGTATGGCTCCGAGGTAGTCATGCCTCTCGAGTTGGAAATACCTTCCCTGCGCATATCAATGCAAGAGTTCATCGATGATGACACTATGTGATAGGCCCGGTTAGACCAGCTTACGTTGCTCGATGAACGATGCATCAATGCTCTCGAGCATTTACGTATCTATCAAGAGCGACTTAAGAAAGCATACAACATGAAAGTTCACTTGAGGGACTTTCAGGTTGGTGACTTGGTCTTAAAAGAGAACCAACAAAATTCTAACTTGCCGCCCCATTTAAGGGATAAGTTCATGGCAAATTGGTTAGGTCCTTATGTCATCGATAGTAAAATAGGACCTAGAACATACCGGCTCACCTCTCTTGAAGGAATCAAGGAACTAGAACCCTTGAACATCAGTCATTTGAGGCCATTCCACATTTAAAAGAGCCATGGCCCACCCCAAAAGCTCCAAGGATTCTCACAATCGCTTGGTCAACCCCAAAATGCCCCAAAGGTGCCCATAATCCCTTTGGTCAAACCAAAAGCTCCAAGGATTCCCATAATCGCTTGGTCAACCCCAAAATGCCCCAAAGGTGTCCATAATCCCTTTGGTCAAACCAAAAGCTCCAAGGATTCCCATAATCGCTTGGTCAACCCAAAAATGCCCCAAAGGTGCCCATAATCCCTTTGGTCAAACCAAACGCTCCAAGGATTCCCACAATCGCTTGGTCAACCTCAAAATGCCCCAAAGGTGTCCATAATCCCTTTGGTCAAACCAAAAGCTCCAAGGATTCCCACAATCGCTTGGTCACCCAAAATGCCCCAAAGGTATCTATAATCCCTTTGGTCAAACCAAAATCCCCAAGGGTTCCCACAACCGCTTGGTCACCCAAAATGCCCCAAAGGTATCTATAATCCCTTTGGTCAAAACCTCCAAGGATCCGAAAGAATCACTCGGTCCGCACCCACTCGGGATAAACCAACCATAAAGAATTTTCAAAAACAATAAAATAATCAAAAATAACAAAAAAATTGCATCTCACTTCCATGCATACTCTTAAAAATCAAAACACAAAAAAATAAGTTGCATTAGGCATCACAAACATACATTGCATATTTGTTGGTCATACAGGTCAAATGCACCATAGACTGTAATTACTCGACAATTCCATCATTTTCCACATTTTTCCACTTTGTAAATAGTCCAGAAAAAATAAATGCCATCCACATTTTTCACCATATCATAATCAATTGTCTTCTAATGTATTTAGGGCTTTCGTCATTCAACTGTCTTTAGATTTCTAGCCAAAAACTGTACAAAGTCAGACAGATTTTTACAAAGGTAGAATTTTACTTGGATCACACCTTGTTACGTAGCATCCCAACACAAGTTAAAACACATAAAAATTCCCAAGTTGTGTGAACGAAATATGAAACCTGCATAGCAGGCTAGGTTACCATACGTGAAATGGTTATCTTGCTCATCCCCCTGTGCGAATGACCCCAAGAATGCTGAGAGTTGGCAAAAGGACAAGCATCTTCCCTACCCAATTCCCCAAAATAAATAGTGGTTTTCACCACTATCAAAAATCCCAAAATTTCTCAAAGGGTTGCAAACATCAAAAATTGCAAAAATTCAAAATACAAACTCCAAAGTTTGATATCAAAACCCACAAAGTGCATACATCAAAAAGCACAAGAAATAGTGATTCTCATCACTCAAAATTCAAATCCCTTGCTCAAAAGAACAAAATAAAAATAAATAGTGATTTTTATCACTACATACGAGAGCAAGTATCCCAATAAAATTAAAGAAAAGAAGGGAGTCAAACTTGAATCCCTGGAACTCTCAGCATTCGAAAGGTCATGAGGTGATCCTCAGTACCGGTTTGGTGGATAGCTTGCTGGTCACTGGCGGTAAACCTCCCGCATGATGATATATCTGTCGCATTAAAACTGTGTACAGATCAATGTTTGCATGTGGATGAGCTAGCTTATGGTATCCTAGATTGCACCATAGATTAATCTTACTAAATACAACAAAGGAGTTAGTGGAGCTAGTTAGGTGATCCTCAATACAGGTTTGGTTGATAGCCTATCTGGCATTGGCGGTATCCTGACAACTACCACATAAACAAATTCAATCGCACACACAAGGATGTGAAATAACTTGGTCAAACTCAAGTCTGATTCGTACCTTGTTCAAAAGTCTTGTAAGATAAATGTACAGTCTTGGCTAGTTAGTTAAAACATCTGAGTCTCAGAAAAACCTTAACTACATTCTAGAACACCTGTGGTACATTCCATTCTTACATCACCATCAAAAAATACAAACAAAAAAATATATACACATGCAAAGTCATCACATAGTACAAAAAGCCAATAAATCTTGTACAGTCTATGGTGCCACCACCAAGTTATCAACAAATCATTTCATCCATTCCATATGCATACATCATATAATTAGAAACATCGCATTCATAATAACACATGCATACATCAACGTAAATAAATGTGCATAAAAGTAACAATAAATCATGACAAGTGTATAATAAAAAATAAAGTCATATATATATATCACCAAAAATGCCTATAGGCTACAATAAGTCGGTCCTCTGACCTCACAAAAAAATCAAAAACTCAAAAACCCCAAGCCTAGGGAGTCGGCCACCATGATCACGCAGGATCGGTGTGACTGGAACTACCCCTAGTGGTGTGGGTCCTATGGGACCTCTCAGGGTGGCTGCTGCCAGCCCTCGCATCATGCCCACTAGCGCTACCCTCACCCACCCGCCTACGATGAGAGGAAGCAGACTGCTCAGTCTCACTATCTCTCGTTCGGTGTGAAGATCCACCTCTAGTGAGCTCAGGTAACTGTCCACCAAGGCGGATAATCTCGGCCTCCAACTCCACCCGAAATTGACCCCACTCCACATCCCATCGATGGTATGCAGCCAATGCTTCATCTCGCTATGCCAACTAAGCCCGTAGGTGATCCCTCTCGATGTTGTGCTCCTCATCCCATCTTCGTAGTAGCTCCTCCAATCATGCTATCTCAGTGTGATACCTAGCCTCCATATCCCTTAGATTGCCTGAGGCATGGGCATCTCCGGGATGGCATGCTGCTCTAGCACCCACTACTTTGGAATGTCCTATGTATCCGGTTGCTTCGGAACCCCTAGGTCATCCCTAGTCAAGTCGTCAACCTCCACCATATCTGCATCATCGAGCGGAGCTCCCCAACCCTCCCTTGATGCCTCTACATCCTCACCACCTATTGCTATCGCATCCGTACCTCCTAGAGGCCCCTCACCTCGCCATCGTCGCATCATCCACCATTGGTCATACTCTATAGTCACCCCAATATTGTCCATGTTAGGGACATCAATCACTACATCTGACTCCTCACCCAGTGGCTCAATGATCGGCTAGGCCAAAGTCCTCTCGTCGCCCCGACGTCGATAGATCAAGGGCTCACCAAGAAATCCCTGGTGCACCCCAAACTATCGAGTCACTCGGATGTATGAGAAGTACTCTTGCTCGGTCCCATGTCGCCCGATCAGCCACCTCCCCCTACGCGCCCATCGAAGCCACTCCCCAGCCTTAGGCCAGGCTGGATAGTCCCGGTATGGCCGCCATAACACCTCCCCTAGAGCAAGACAAGAGAAGGCATCAACATAGTGCCCTACGACACCTACCCACCATCGACTCTGCCCCTGCTCCTCGGACCTCCGCCATAGAGCAGCATAGCCAATCTCCCTATCCACCATCTCTCCCTGAGTGGTCCAAGGCAACCCCTACGGCCGCTCCATAGCTATGTGCTGCCATCCCCAACACTGCAATAGGTAGCTGCACCCAATCCCCTTCCACCTCTCGATAGCGGACCTCATATAACTATGCCAGTAGCATCTGACCCCACCTCATAATCAGTGGTTCTGTTGTCGGACACTCCACCAGTCTGAACACTACCTCAAGCAGGTTCCAAGGGAACCTCACACCTGAGGAGTCAAGAAGCAGCATGTTGGAGATGAGGGTCATAAGCAATGTATGCCTCACCCCCAACATGCCCTTCTCAAACCACCATCGCACTAGAATCCTGCCAATCAGGTAGTCCCCCTCTGCCCTCTCCACCGCCCCATCCACCCCCATCTTCGTCGCATGCCCAAAGCACCGTGTCAGCACCATCGTCCGTTGATCCCGAGGAGTCATCCGAATGGGTAGCCCGTCTATCGAAATCCATAGAATCTGATAAACGTCCTCCAGAGTCACTATCATCTCCCCTGTTGGGAGATGAAAGGTGTTGGTGCGGGGATCCCACAAATTGATCAGGGCAGTTAGATATGCCCGATCCCCCACCACAAGCTCTAATCAAGTCACCTGCTTGAGCCCAAGGGCATCAAGCCAATCCCAGTCGCCACAGTTAGCGCATCCCGTGCATCAAAAAATACCGTCGACTGATGGTACCGACTCTTCACCACCTAAAAAACAAAACAACACAAAAACATTAAAACATGACAACAAAAAAAATTGTACAACACTAAAAAATATATACAACAATGTATACAAAATGTACAGCAAAAACATTTAACAAAATGTAAAAAAATTAACAAAATGTATAGCAAAAACATTCTAAAATTAAATAAAAAAAAAAAAAAAATAAAAATAAAATAAAAATATTATAAAAAAAAAAAAAAATTAAAACAAAAATTTTTAACTAGGGTTTTTAACCTTAGTTTAACAAAAAAACAAAATAAAAAAAAAATAGGTTTTATTGTTAAAAAAACAATTAACCTAGGGTTTTTAATCTTAGTTTAAACAAAAAAAAACAAAATACAAAACAAATTTTAAACTAGGGTTTTTATCTTAGTTTAAACAAAAAAACAAAAAAAAAATTTAACCTAGGGTTTTTAACTTTAGTTTAAACAAAAATAACAAAATTACTAGGGTTTTTAACCTTAGTTAAAAAAAAATAAAAACAAAAAAATTTAACCTAGGGTTTTAACTTAGTTTAAACAAAATAAAAAAACAAAAAAAAAAAAAAATAAAAAAAAAATTTAAACTAGGGTTTTTAACCTTAGTTTGAACTAAAAAAGAAAAACAAATAAAACTTTAAACTAGGGTTTTAACCTTAGTTTAAATGAAAAACAAAATAAATTAATTATGGTTTTGAACTATAAAATAAAAACAAACAAAATAAAGAGAAGGAGCACCTATCGGTCTTGCCTCGGCTCCGCCACTCGAATATCCGGTCCGTGCACTCATGGTATCCATGAAATCTTGATAGCGCTCCACTACGTAGACTCGAACTCCTCCTCACAGCTCCAAATCGCCAAAAAAACAATTGCAAATGAGCCCAAAACCTAGTTTTGGCCCTTATATAGGCTCTTAGGCCTGTAATCGTTCCACCCTAGGATGAGCACTCTAGTTAGCACTCATCCCACCCTAGGATGATTACAAAACTGGTATTCGTCCCACCCTGGGATGATTACAGAGCAAGAAAATAAAAAACAACCAAAACTGCATCCAAAATGCACCAAAAATAACAATAAAATTGCCGAACAAAGGCACCTTTGTGCTGCGCTTCAAGGCATCCAAAACGATGTTGGGGTCACAAATACTCACTATAATACTCCTAAGAAGCTCCTGCCGGGTCACCAAAATAGTTCCTCTCTTGCCTCATGGGAGGAGGATTTTAAATTTATCCCAAAAGGCGTCACAAAAAGGGTCAAACCCACCCAAAAATAAATAAAATTGCCGAACAAAGGCACCTTTGTGCCTGTGCTTCAAGGCATCCAAAATGATGTTGGGGTCACAAATCCTCACTATCCTACTCCCTAAGAAGGCTACCATAGCCGGACCACTCCATGGGAGGAAGGATTTTTGAGAATTTCATCCCCAAAAGGCGTCACAAAAAGGGTCCAAACCCACCCAAAAATAGCAATAAAATTGCCGAACAAAGGCGCCTTTGCGCTTGACATTATTGGCATACAAAACTGATGTTAGGGCCACAAATTATCAATATCCTACTCCCTAAGAAGGCTACCATAGCTGGACCGCTCCACGGGAGGATGAATTTTTGACAATTTCAGCTCCAAAATGCGTCACAAAAAGGGTTAAAACCCACCAAAAATAGGTCCGATTGTTGGGAAACTGCATAAGCATTCAATGGAAAACAACTGAAGGCACCCTTACAAAAGTCATCTTGGGTCAAGCGACTCATCGCTTTTCTCATTTCGGTCATTCCCTCATCGATTCGTCGCTTGAGGGGGTAGTCACACTTAGTCACCAATCAACAAATACACACCCAATCAAGGAAATGGCATGCATTCAAAGAATCATTGACAAAGACAATCACGCTCCCGCTTGGGGCAGCAAACAAGCAATAATCACAAGCTGATCAAACACTTGGCATTCTAGAATCATGAACTCAAGGTTCCCATAGACAAAAGGTTGCGCCCTTTGCCTATTCATGACTGAACAATGTCCAAGATCAAGTAACACCTCACCAAAAAAGGTTAACACTTGAATTAAGCTCCTTAGCTCGTCGAAGCAAGGATTCAAGAATGCGTGCCCTTTCCATACTTGGGGCATCAAAATTTGGTTAGGTTACTAAGAAACCCTAATCATTAAGTGCTTTGGTTATCTATTTTTTCTCAACACTGCGCCACGCACAGCGCATCCCAAAAAGGGGCATCTGTAGACACCAAAATAACACCAATCTGATTATGTGGCTACAAGCACTGATCGAATTGGCATACATAGCCCCTAGGGCAGCCCCTAGAGGTTAAAAAGTGGTCCTAACCACTCCCAAAGTAGTTTTGGAAGGTCAAAGGTCAATTTGGCACCTTTCAAGCACCCTGCTCCTTACTCGTTCCACCCTGGGATGATTAGAATGCTATTCGCCCCACCCCGGGATGATTAGCAACATTCGCTCTAGGGTGGGGTGAATAGCAGGTTTGATGGGAAAAAGGTCAAACCTTGACAAATGGCAGCTCAGATCCACCACTCAACTCCACCTTCAATGCATGGGAGTGCGAGTGAGCATTTTTGAGCTCAAAGAGGCAGTCATAGAGGCAATCATGGAGCCCTTAATCAAGGAGGAATCTTCTCTCCCCTAGGAAGGCATGATGGCCAAGTGGCGCCCCTGCATGCACATTCAAAGCAGACCTTCAGGTCTATAAAATGGTGAGTCTTCTCACCCCAAAAAGAGATAGAGCAGGAGCATTTGGAGCAATGGAGTGCTGCCGAATTACATCCTCACCCCTCACTTGTGCTTCTTACATCCTTGATCTCTCTTTTGGAAGGGAGGTTATTGGGTGAACATTGGAAGCGCAATCCAGACCCAAAACCCAAACATTTGGCCACAATACCCCACCCAATTTTTTGACACAACCCCCTAGGAGGTTTTGGACCCATCCCAAGTGGATTGGTGTCAAAACCAAGCCCCAAACTGCAGGCGTCCTGCCCCCGGGCGCCCCCGCACTACTGCAGTCCTAATCGCCCCACCCCGAAGTGATTAGAAATCTATAGTATATTTCTTCACTATTTCTTTTGCATCTTATTTTATGTCATTCATATATGCTGCCATTCAAATTTCATGCCATTCTGATGAGTTTTGACTGTGTTTTCATTGTTTTTCGCTTTCACTAACATACAGGGAGCATCTTCGGATACAAGGTGATCGGGGCCGAATCTGCAAAATCCGACCTTCTGGGTCATCTCAAAATGCCCTATTTTTCCTAACCCCAACTTTGTAGGTGTTTTGGAGGCCTCTGGATGGGACATTTAGGAGGTTGCTTTCTAACATTTTATGACAGTCCTAATCGTCCCACCCCGGAGCGATTAGAAATCTACAATAGATTTCTTGACTGTTCCTTTTGCAATGTGTTCATGATGGTGTTTGCATGCTTCTATCCAAATTTCATCTTATTCTGACATGTTTTGATTACCATTTTAATTATTTCATGCATGCATTAACCGGAGGCCTTGGGGATTGCATGTTTCCCTCCATCCGTAGGTGCTATTAATCATTTGTTGTTTCTCTGAATGTAGGATCTCGACACCGGAGGGGTAGCAAGGAACTACAGATGCATTCATGCAAGCGGCGATGACGTTTGGCCCGCCCATTTCAAATGTGGGCACGCGGAAGATCCCGAAGGGAAGCGTACCATCCGTGGTGTAACAAAACTATATCTAACGCTCCTAGCCCCTAAAAAGGAAGGAGACGTATTGTAACCTGATCTCAAAGAAAAATTAATAAAAAAAAGGGCTGCACTTTACATTTGCTTTATATCTCGTTTCAGTTCGTTTGTTTTCCCTTTTCATGCACTTTAGTCCTTTCTTCATTCGTAGGAGCTAGCGTTACATTTGCTTTTGTTTGCATCGCACCCGGTACGCCATTGCTTCCGTATCCTAGTGCTTTAAGTAGACGATGTAATTCTTGTGGCTAAAAAAACCAAAGATCTAGATCACCTTCGAGCTCTAGAACTCTTTTGTGAGGAAGTTGGAATACAGATGAACATGAGCAAAAAAAAATTATGATTTTTCAGCAAAAAAGAAGCAACAGCTCAAATTTCAATTTGTAGGAGAACCGCTTGAGGTAGTAGTAGAATACAAATACTTGGGCATAGAATTTCATGACAAATTTAATTGGAATACATGTAGGATGAAAATAACTCAAAGAGGTTGGATAGCACTATATGCACTTCAAAATAGGTGTAGGAATGTCGAGTTGTGGGACTGGAAGACCACCAAGGTCTTATTTGAACTACTTTTTACACCGATTTTGTTGTATGGTTTCGAGGTGTGGGTTGCTGGCACAACAAATGTAAAATTGAGGCAAATAGAAAGGATTAAAAAATATCTAATAAATTTTCTCAAAATTAAGGCCAAAACCCCTTATAAAATTATTCTAGCTGAAACTGGAATGTTTTCTTTAGAAACAATTGCTATGACCAAGCTGTTATGTTACTTGAAAAAAATAGAAAACATGAAAAATGACAGATGGCCTAGGGCAGCTATGGACAAAGAGTTGCATAGGCAAAATAATACATGGATGAAACAAAATAAGAAATGGATGAAACTTTGGGAAATCAACATAAATGAATGCCCAAATGTCAATAAAGACAAAAAATTATGTGAATGAAAAGTTCAGAAGTGGAATGTGAAAAAATGCAAGCAAGAAAAGACAATATTATATTGCAAAGTTTAACCCAGTGTATGACCACAAGGAAAAAATGTATATAGGTGCTGAAATCAAGTGGAAAGAAAAAATCTCATTGCTCAGATAAGTACTAAGTCTCATAGGCTTAGATGTGAAACAGGGATATGGACAATGCCCAAAAAACAATGGGAAGAAAGGATATGTACTCTATGCAACGCAGGGGTAGTAGAGATAGAGGAACACTTCATCTATAAATACCCGGGTTTTTTAGATATCCATGGCAAAGACAAAGAAACACTTGGGAACGGGTCTATGACAAAGTTATTTGAAAATGATAAAATAAAAAAAGTTGGGGAATTACTAACCCAAATCAGCAAGAGAAGGAACAACCTTCTCAAAGATATTAAAGATTATATGATATGACTTGAGTAATTGTACTTCCATATTTGAGGTCCCATAGACCATATTTGAGTTTCGTAATTAAAATATTTCATTTAATTTCATAATCTTAATATTTAATACTATAATAAAAAAAATTAACATGTTTTAGCTTTAACTTATGATAAATTATTTTTCATTTTAAGCTTAAAAATTCACAACACAACCACATTGAATGCTAAAATAACAAGTAGTAAATTATTTTTCCTTATAAGCTTAATGCGGTCACAACACAACCACATTGAATTAACAAATATAGTGTACATTTCATTATTTTTAAAATATAATAATTTTGACATATATTTCTATGTTGTGTATTTTAAACAATTTTTTTTCTTCCTTTAAGGTGTTAGAATTCCTTAATAACATTAAAACTAATAATATTTATGTTGAAAAGTTGTTCATTTCTTAAAATTTTATCATATTTTTTAAATTATAAAATATGAATGATAAAGAAGTTATATAATAAAAAATTAAGTTTTGGTGAATTAGAGCATAGATTAAATAAAAATATTATTATAAGTAAAAAGTTAAATTTTGATAAAATATTCGTGTTTGTTGCATATAAATATACTTCTTTGAAAGAAATATAATATTCTCTAGTGTTATTCTTAATGAATAAATATGATTTCATGAAATAATATTATATATTAAAAATATATATATATATTTTATAGTTTAAATATTTTAATTAAGATTTAGTTTTTTTATTTTTTTAAGAAAGGCTTCTTTTTCAATATTAGTATTAAATATTGTAGTTATATACAAATATAGTTAAGAGTGCATAGCATTGAGGCATTTACATTTTTAATACACACTATTATGTTTATTATGTTTTTTTATGATTATAAACCAAACACGTGATAATTTAAAATTGAGTGGGCTCGCAATTCCAACCAATGATTGTGGTTCATCAAAATTGACTTTGAGAAAGCCTATGAGAGGATTGATTGGTCATTCATTCTAGCCATGCTTAAAGCTCTTGGTTTTGGCCCTACTTCATTAGTTATGTGGAAATATTGTTTGGTGAGGCTTACATTGTTTTATCCATTAACAGATCCAAGTCCTCATAAATTGGGCTCTTCTAATCCATTATACAAGGTTTTCCATTGGTACCATCCCTTTATGTCCTCGCTGCTAAAGGGTTTGGCTATTTACTAGCTCACCATGTCATTAAGGGGTCTATTCAAAAAATTTCTCTCCTTGAAGATGAGACTCGATTGATCAATGGTCATTTTGTCAATGATTCTTTCCTCACGCTTATTGAGGAAGAAGATGTCATTCAATAGGCACTTACCTACCTAGATACTTTTTATCTGGCTTCTGGATCCTCTATTCAATGGAGAAATACTTAATGTTATAGGTAATCTCTTGAATCGATGCCCCACTGGCCTAGTTAATATCAATGTAAGATCATCCAAGAGGGGATTATTTCATTTTTAGGTATTCATTTACCTTTAACAGTTCATTGTTATCATTATGGAATATATTATTAACAGGGTGGAATAGAAACTTACCTATTGGTCCACCAAGATGTTCTCCCTTACTGGTAAATTCTAAATTTGCACAAAAGTCCTTACAACTACCTATTTTTATTATTCGTCTTGTTGGGTCTTATCCAAAAATTGCTATAAGAAGCTTAATAAGCTTCTGCAAGACTTTTTATGATCCTCTTTCAATAATGGTTTGGGATTTCACTGTGTTGCCTAGGAGTATTGTTGTCTTCCTAGAAGCAATGGTGGGATTAGCATTCACAATACCCAATGTCTGGGCCCTCTATGTTAAGTGGGTCATTATAGCCCTCATAGGCAATGAAGCCTAGAAGATTCTCATTTGACACTATATCAGTGAAGGTTACCCTTTTGGCCATAAGAGTTGGAGGGGTATAAGGTTCCCTTCCCTTATTTTTGCCGTTGTGTTTGTTAAAGTATCCAAACACTTAAATATTAGAAGCATATAGAAATGCTAGGCGAGTGTTAAGCCTTGGCTTAGATGGAATTTTCAGAGCTTCTGGAATACCTCTCCATAAACCAAATGAATGTTTGGTGGTCGCTTATTATCACCTACCAAGGTTCCCCCGCTTGTGCAGGTTTCTTAGGTTCATACACTTAGATTTTTTTTCAAATATGTGTGATGCATCACTGATTTCTTTTCTTGTCCTACCAAGGATTGGCTCCCTTAATATGAATTCAAATTCAAATACAGGCTTAGTTAGTTTGACAAAGATACTTTTGAGGTTGTCAAGGCTGCTCTCCCTGACTTCATGTTACACAATATTTTTGTGCTTTCACAAAAATATTGATGGAAGGACTGGAAGTGGTATCCAAATCCTCTGCTACAAAATTATAATGATTTATTGCGGTATGAATGACTCTCTCCTTACCTCTGCATGATTGATAAGCTCAATCAATGATGGAAGGTCTCCTTTCCTTGATCTGTTTGAATGTGCAAGTTCCAAACTACTTGGGCTCCTTTCTTGAATCCCAAAATTTCCTATTTTACCTAGAGTCTTTTGCACCATGGGCTTCCTGTTGGGGAGAATCTTCAATATATAGGTATCCCTGACCCTTCTTTCCCTTTTTGTCTTCAATATGAAGACTTTGTTCATATTTTTTGGGTTTGTGCTCATGCTCATTCTCTTTGGGAGTGGTTTTTTTACCTTTTTAGACCCTATTACTTTACCATGTTTGATTGGAAGCATATCATTTTTGAATATCCTCTATCCTTACCAGCTATTTTCTTTAAAGTGTGGTTCTTGATTCATATGGTGACCATGTTTAGCATATGGAGAGCTAGAAATGATTGTATCTATGGTAAGTGTTCTTCCTCTTTGCACATCTATACTTTTGAGAATTCTAATATTATTTCATTTGTATATTTTTATATTATAGTTCAATCCAATAATGTGACCATGGAGCTCACTCATAGCCAGGGAACACGTTGTGCACAGTCAATCGGGTTTCTCTTGAGCAAGATACTCCTTGAATTTGGTCCAAGTTCAGACAACAATGTTACTTACTCCTAAACTACACTTCTATCCTAGCTTAAGGTCCTTACAATGATGGTCATGGCTACTTGACTATTCCTCTCTCCCCCTAACTCCTTGAATTGTTGCTTGGGATGATTTAAAGGCTTTGATGATTGCTACCAACCAAGAGCCATTTGTTTATGGATGGGAGGATGTTCCCATCACTTATGAATAGAGGAGGGACTTAGTGCTAAAATCTCTTGATGCTACTATTGGGTGGGATTCACTCCTAAGGGTGGCTAAACCCACATAATGAAGTCTGGTCATTATGTAATCAGTTAGTTCTTTTGTCCATCAGTTCTGTAATGCAGTGTTGATTAGTTGTAAATTGTTTGCTTGGGTTCCTGCTTTGTTTTGATGGGGATGGTTTTTTGGCTGATGGTGTTAGCCATGTGGTTTTTTATTCACCTCTTTTTTTTTACATTGTAAAAATAGATTATAATCATTTTTTAATATAATACCTTTTTTACATTAAAAAAATGGATTCTAATCATTTTTTAATATAATAACTTTTTTACATTAAAAAATGTGTTTTTTCTTTAATGATAGGGGTTCTTTAATGAAATTTGAACATTTATAAAAAAATTCTCCAGCAATGATTATATCATTATGAGATGACTATTGGATAAATTTAGCCCTTTGATCACCATTGGATAAATATTGATCCTTTGATCTTATTATCTATTTATCTTCATAAATAAATCAATAATATATATATAGTAAGATGTTGGATTCAGTGTTGTAAATATTACCAAAATGATCGTGCATCAACAAAAAAAAATAGCCTTTAGGATTTGGTTGCAAGTTTTAATCAATGCATTTAGTAACTTTATATTTCAAAGTAATATTTTTAATCAATATTTTCTCAAATAGTATCTAGGTTTTTTTTTTTTTTTTAGCGAAAAACACCTTGTGGGGCCCCCTTGGTCTGAGAGACCATGAATAGGGGTTTCTACACCATCCAAGTCATCCGGGAGTCTCACCCAGCCCTGCCCGCACCAACATTATCAATTGGATTTTGGGTACCCAATTCAGCTTTTTGGTAGGGTGGAGATTCGAACCTGGGACCTCCCTTGGAGGATTGCCCTCTCCTCTCCAACTGACCTACAACACCTAGGTGTATCTAGTTTTTTCTATGGAGTAATAACAATCATTTTTTAGAGAATTTGTTAACAATCTTATTATTATGGCATAAAAATTGTATAAGTTTTTTAATTGATTATAAGGAACTGAAATGGGTCTCACTCATATTATATCACATTTTGCAATTTCTTGGTAATTATACATATATATATTTGTAGAACTTAGCTTCCTCGTTAAAATTCAAGGAGTTTAACTAGTTGGGCTAATGTCACTAAATTATTCTATATAATTTTATTTATTATTTAAATTGAATAATATTTCACCAAAAAGAAGTACATAAAAAAATAAGTTTCACATATTTTAAATAAACTTAATCAATCCCTATCGAGAGCAATTGCTAGTTCATATTTATAACATAATTTAAGTGATGTTATTTCAAATATTCAAAGAGGAAATTATGTAACTTTTCTGAACTCAAGTTTAATTTTTTTTCTTTTCTAATGGCTATATAAAATTGGAATGATCCCACCCCACTATTTCTTGGCAAGGTTCATATCTAGGTTTCCTGTTGAGTGGTAATTTTTCCCAAGTGCAAAACCACACTCATATTTAGGATTTTACTAGGAAACCCTCTCTTGCAAACAAATAAAGCTTCTCCAAGGTTCATTTTATTTTAATGTGTGCATGTATGAATGCCAAATGAGTGCATGTTATACCTTAGTGCTATGCAAAACAACTGTTAACAAGGGGCTTGTGTTGGGATTGCTTTATTATGTTATGCTATTATTGTTAATGAAACTTAGAATGTAGAATAAATGTGATTGGTCATCATATGACCACGATGTAGGAGTGAAATTCCTTTTATCTTGAAAAGTATTACATAGATTTATCTTTCTTTATTAAGCAAGCTTTAACCAATTTTTTTATCCTTTTCTAGCCTTGCTTTAGACATGAAAATAAAAGATAAAATTTGCTTCCAAAATGTGAATATGAAAATGATGCAAGAATTCCTTTATGTTGCTATAATCGCTTTTGATTTGCCTTATAAATAACTACCTTTAATGAAATGGATTGTCATTAAAGAGAGTTCATGGAGGGCCTAAAAATTTCCTGTAAATCCCCCTCTTCAGTGAAATTGTGATTTTCATGAAGAGAAATAAATTTATTACATTTGATGTAATGGCCTGTGAAATACCAAATGAATTGCCCCTTTCATGAAATTTTAATTTTCAGGAAGGAAATTAATTTATTATTTGAAATAAATGCAAAACTTGAAATCTAAATTTCTTTCAAAAAACACAAAATCTTGCAAATCTAGAAATTACAAAATTTCTTTTAAAATGAAAAATTGTAAATAGACTTTGTCATTCCATATTTGCCTCAAAATAAAATTAGAATTTCTCTAAATTGAACCTTAGAGCTTATTCTTGGGACAAATTTAGAACAAGATCTTGAAAAGAAAATGAAACTTAAATTAAAAGATAAATTGCTGCAAGTTAAAACCTCCATTAACCCTGCAATGTCAGTATCCTGCACCAAAACCTGCATTAAGTTGATCCATATTCATCCAATCCAACTTTAATGAGGTGCAATCTCCTATGGGAAAAACAATATATTGAAATAAAAGCAGATTAACCACAAAATTATGCATTAAAACTTGCAACCAAATTCAATATACTAGCAAAAGAAGACATATTTTCAATTAATCTCAAAATGCAGAACATAACTCCTATTAGATATCAATGGTAAGATTATAGTCCAGCAAAATAATGGAAGGAAATAAATTCAGAAAGAAAACCCAATGCCCATACTCTTTGCCTTCATTCCTAAAGTTTTATTCTAAATATTTCCCACCCCTGTAACAGTGGCTTCCATCCCCCCTTAAAGAACTCCCCAGGCCCTTCCTTGATAACTCTTCTTCTCTTTTCCAAAATGCTTACCCTCTACTGGTGTACCAGCCGCGTCTGTTTTATTTCTTATAATGCTTTGTAGTAGAATGCTAAAAATATCATTTAATTTTTTATTTTTTCTCATATAAAAGCCAAGAATACCCTTGCTTCTTGTGTTCTAATACTCCCTTCACACCCGACACTATGCATCCATGTCATTGGACCCATTCACGTTGCCACCTTTCGAATCATGCTTGCTACTATCGCTCTTCTCTCGTTTGGCCCTAAAATGGTCTTTGTCTCAATTTGGGACTGTCATGTACCATTCATCTCGCTTACTTCAGTAATACTTTCTTTAAAACACCTCCTTGTGTGCTCATATCCACGCATATTATTTATGTGAAAGATGACACCTTTATCTACGTGTGAAAGTTTATTATGTTAATTCCATCCGTATCGACGTCCTAGGTCTGTGTGTATTGCATTGCTAAGGTTCCACTATTAACCTTCCCATAGCATTTTAAAAGTTTTGAAAGCATCAACAGCTGCTCCCTCAACTATGTAATGCTCCTTTTTCATGACAACTTATCAATTTTCTAGTTTCATTCCCGTGATGAATTCTTATGCAAAACACCTTGGTGAAGGTGCCCCCATACATCCACATATTAACATGACTAGGAACTCCACTCTGGTCACCTTACATGAAACTACTTCACTACGTAGGCTTTCACTTACTAAAAGCACGAGGATACGAAAACAAAAAAGGAAAAATCTCCAAGTACGATGCAAAAATGGAACTAAACTTAACGCTAAATCCTACGAATTGAAAATGCATGAAATGGGGAAAGCATGAACGAATTGAAACGCAAACAAAAAAATAATGTGGAAAATAGCCATTTCTTTTATTGATATATTTCAGAATTCGGTTACAATTCGCCTCCTCCCTTTTTAGGGGCGAGGAGCGTTAAATTTGTTTCTTTGTTACATCCATGGATGCCATTCCTTCTTCCGCGTGCCCACATGTAAGATGGGCGGACCAAAATGTCGCCACCGCTTGCGTTGATGAGTCTTGACTCCTTGCTGCTCCTCTAACGTCCAGACCCTACGTTCAAAGAAACAAGAAATAGTCAATAGCACCTGCGGATGAAATAAAACATGCAATCCCCAAGCCTACGATTAGTGCATGCAAAAATCAAATAAAATGATAACTAACATGTATCCAAATGATCTAAAAATTTGACAGGGGTATCAAGACCTCACCAGGAAGGCACTGTAAAAATAACAGTCGGGAAATTCCTCACCGATTTGAATTCGCTCGGGGAGGGACGAATTGACCTGCAACAAAATGCCGAAAAGGTACCGTCCCAAATGTCCTACCTAGGAAGCTCCAAAAGACCTACAAAATTGGGGTTAGCTAATTGGGGGTATTTTGGGAAGACCCAGATGGTCAGATTTCCCCAATTTGGCCTTCATCAATGGGAATTTGATGATGCTACCTGCAAGTTAGTAAAGGCGAAAAAAGATAGAAACATGATCAAAATTGTTCAAAATGAAATGAAATTTAAATGACAACCTATCTAAGTATCATAAAGATTGAATACAAAAAATGAAAGAAAGAAAATCTGCCATATATTCCTCATCGTTCCTAAGAGGGACGATTAGGACCGTAGCAGTGTGGGAGGGGGCGCCCATGGGGCAGGCCGCCCGCCGTTTGAGGCCTGATTTCGGCACCAATCCACTTGGGATGAGTCCAAAATCTCTTGTAAAGTGTTGTCGGAAAATTGGGTGGTATATTGTGGTCAAATGTCGGGTTTTGGGCTCAAGATTCGTCCTTCCAATAGTCACCCAATGACCTCCTCTCTAAAAGAGATCACGGATGTGAAAGGCACAAATCAACTAGGGGCGTATGGGGAAGTAAAATGGTAGCACTTTGTTGCTAAAAATCCCCTCCTCCTCTTCTTTTGGGGTGAGGAAACTCACCAATTTATAGACCTGGAGGTCTCTTGAATTGGGCATGCAGAGGCGCCACTTGGCAATCATGCCTTCTCAGGGGGAGGGAGATTCCTCCCTGATTAGGGACTTCATGACTGCCCTTGTAACTGCCTCTAATGCTCGAAAATGCTCACCCACACTCCCATGCGATGAAGGAAGCATTAAGTGGCGGATCTGAGCTGCCATTTGTCAAGATTTGACTTTTTGCCCATCAAACCTACAATTCGCCCCACCCTGGAGCGAATACTGATATTCATCCCTGGGTAGGGTGAATCCTAGTTTGAAATCGTCCCTGGGTGGAATGGATATTGAGCAAAGTGCTTGAAGGTGCCAAATTGACTCTTGACCTTCCAAAACTACTGTGAGAGTGGTTAGGACCATTGTTTGACCTCTGGGGGCTGCCCTTGGGGCTGTGTGTGTCAATGCGATCAGTGTTTGCAGTCACATAATCGGATTGGTGCTGTTTTGGTGTCTATAGATGCCCCTTTTTGGGATGCGTTGTGCAAGGCACAACGCCGAGCAAAAATAGATAACCAAAGCACTAATGATTAGGGTTTCTTAGTAACCTAACCAACTTTTGATGCCCCAAGTATGGAAAGGGCATGCATTCTTGAATCCTTGCTTCTGACGAGCGAAGGAACTCAATTCAAGTGTTAACCTTTTTCGATGAGGTGTTACTTGAGCTTGGACATTGATCAGTCATGAATAGGCAAAGGGCACAACCTTTTGTCTGTGGGAACCTTGAGTTCATGATTCACGAATGCCAAGTGATTGATCAGCTTGTGATTATTGCTTGTTTACTGCCCCAAGCAGGAGCGTGATTGTCTTTGCCAATGATTCTTTGAATGCATGTTGTTTCCATGATTGGGTGTGTATTTGTTGATTGGTGACTAAGTGTGACTACCCCCTCAAGCGACGAATCGATGAGGGAATGACCAACATGAGAAAAGTGACGAGTCACTTGACCCAAGATGACTTGTGTAAGGGTGCCTTCAGATGTTTTATCATTAAATGTGTGTGCAGTTTTTCGACATTTAGACCTATTTTTGGTGGGTGTTAACCCTTTTGGTGACGCTTTTTGGAGCTAAAATTGTCAAAAATCCGTCTTCCCGTGGAGCGGTCCGGCCATGGTGGCCTTCTTAGGGAGTAGGATGGTGACAATTTGTAACCCCAACGTCTATTTTGGATGCCAAGAATGTCAGGCGTAAAGGCGCCTTCGTTCGGCAATTTTATTGCTATTTTTGGTTGGGTTTTGACCCTTTTGGTGACGTCGTTTGGGGATGAAATTCTCGAAGATCCATCTTCCCGTGGAGTGGTCCAGCTATGGTAGCCTTCTTAGGGAGTAGGATAGTGAGGATTTGTGACCCCGACATCTATTTTGCATGCCCGAAATGTCAAGTGCAAAAGCACTCTCATTGGACAGTTTTATTGCTATTTTTGGTGCATTTTTGTGCATTTTTGCTATTTTTTGAAATGTTTGCTCTGTATTCGTCCTTGGGTGGGATGAATTCCTATTGAGCATTCATTCTAGGGTGGGACGAGTGCTAACCAGAGTGCTCATCCCATGGAGGAATGATTACAGGCTCAAAAAGCCTATTTAAAGGCCAAAACTAGGTTTTGGGCTCATTTGCACTTGTTTTTTTTGGCGATTTGGAGCTCTGAGGAGGAGGAGGTCAATTCTACGAAGCGAAGCGCTGCCAAATTTTTCTACCACCATGAGTTCATGAACCGGATCGAGCGGTGGAGCTGAAGCGAGACCAGTAAGTGAACTCCCTCTTTATTAGTTTCTTGTATTACAGTTTTAAAACCGCAAGTTATTTTTTGCTTCTTTTTTGTATTTTGTTTTTCAAATGTAAAAATGAAAAAACCTTAGTGAAATGAATGTGTTTATTTGTTTTGGTATGGCTTCATTAAAATGTAGGTTGAAATCCTAGTGGAAACCATGTTTGTTTGTGTTCATTTTTTTGTAAACTAATAGAAACCCTAGGCTAACAAAAATCGAAACTTAGCTGAAAAACGTAGGCTAACCCTAGTTAAACAAAGATCAAAACTAAGTTTAAAAACTTATGGTAAAATTGAGCTTAAAAACTTAGTGTTAAACGTAGTTTTTTTTTTTTTTAAACTTCGCTCAACCTTAGTCGTTTTTGTTGTTTTTGTTTGATTTATCAATGTAAAGTTAAAAACCCTAGATTGACAAACTAAGTTTGTAAGTTTTGATTTTTTTGTTTTAATTTATCAATTTGAGAGTATAAAACCCTAGGTTGACAAATTAATTTTGTAATTTTTGATTTTTTTGTTTTAATTTATCAATTTGAGAGTATAAAACCCTAGGTTGACAAATTAATTTTGTTTTTCGTTTATACTATTTGTAGCTGTACACTTTTTTCATGATTTTAATGTGTTTATTTTGTTTTCTTTTGCAGGTTGTGAAGAGTCGGTATCGTGTGCCTACTAATTTTGCTGAAGCACGGGAGGCGCTAGCTATGGTTGACTGGGAGTGGCTTGATGCCCTTGGGCTCAAGCAGGTGACTCGGTTGGAGCCAATGATTGGGGATCGGGCCTACCGATGGCCCTGATCAACTTGTGGGATCCTTGGACTAATACTTTCCATCTCCCAATAGGGGAGATGATAGGTACTTTGGAGGATGTCTATCGGATTCTTCGGATTCCAATAGACGGATTGCGATCAGACGATGTCCGGGATCGAGGACATTGGCATGGGGAGGAGTTGGGGGTGGATAGTCAGTGGAGAGGGAGAGGATGGGGATTTAGTTTGATGGTGGTTGGAGAGGGGTGTGTTGGGAGTGTGGCCTCATCGATTGGTGGATGAGGGGAAGTAGGCGTGATGCGGGGGCTAGTAGTCACCCTGAGGGGTCTCATAGGACCCACACCATGGGGGTAGTTCTCGTCGCATCGATCTTGCGTGATCATGGTGGTCGATGCCTTAGGCTTTGGGGATTTTTGAGCTTTTGGATTTTGTTGTGGGGTCATAGGACCGGTTCATTGTAGCCTACGGGCATTTTTGATGATATATATAGATGACTTTATTTTATTTATGCACATGTGATGATTTGATTTTATGCATGATGATTGATGAATATGGATGTATGCATGTTAAGTTATATTGATGGATGCATATGTTTTGCTGAAATGTAAATGTTTTTAATTTATATGATATGCAAATGGAATGGATGAATTGAATTTGTGATTTTTGGCGGTCGGACCATAGACTGTTTAGAACTTTATGGCTTTTTGTCCTAGGCGATTGTTGTGGTAAATGACTTTCTTTATGTATACATGTTTTTTTTGTATTTTTTGATGGTGATGCAAGGATGAAAGATATTAGTTGGTTTAGAATGTAGTTTAAGGTTTTTTGAGACTCGGATGTTTTAACTATCTAGCCATGACTTTACTTTTATATTACAAGACTTTTGAACAAGGTATGAATCGGACTTGTCTTTGACCAAGTTATTTCACATCCTTGTGTGTGCAATTGAGTTCATTTATGTGGTGTTTGTCGGGGATACCGCCAGTGCCAGATAGGTCGTCAACCAAACCTGTACTGAGGATCACCTGATTAGCTCCACTAACTCCTTTGTTGTATTTAGTCAGATTAATCTGCGGTGCTGTCGTAGGAGACCATAAGCTAGCTCATCCACATGCAAACATTGATCTGCACACAAGTTAATGTGATAGATATATCGTCATGCGGGAGGTTTACCACCAGTGACCGATAGGCTATCCACCAAACCAGTATTGAGGTTTGCCTCATGACCTATCGGAATGCTGAGAGTTCCAGGGATTCAAGTTCGACTCCCTTCTTTTCTTCAATTGTATTGGGATACTTGCTCTTTTATAGTGATAAAAATCACTGTTTATTTTTGTTTTTCTTTTGAGCAAGGGATTTGAATATGGAGTGATGAGAATCACTATCTTATGTGCTTTTCTTGATGTATGCACTTTGGTTGTGATGTCAAATTTTTTGGAGTTTTGACTTTTGCAAATTTGTGATGTTTTGCAACTTTTTTTTTTTTGAGAACTTGGGATCCTTGGGGAATTGGGTAGGGAAGATGCTTGTCCTTTTGCCAACTCTCAGCATTCTTGGGGTCATTCGCATAGGGGGATGAGCAAGATAACCGTTTCGCTTATGGTGATCTGGATTGCTTTGCAAGTTTCATCTTTCATTCACACAACTTGGGAATTTTTATGTGTTTTAATTTGTGTTGGGATGCTACGTAACAAGGTGTGATCCAAGTAGAACTCTACCTTTGTAAAATCTATCTGACTTGGTACAGTACATGGCTAGAAAGCTAATGACGACTGAAAGACGAAAACTCTTGATACATTAGAAGACCACTGACTATGGTATGGTAAAAAGAAGTGAATGGCATTTATTTTTGATGGACTATTTACAAAATTGGAGAAATGTGGAACAAGATGGATTGGCGGAGTAATTACAGTCTATGGTGCCTTTGACCCGTATGACCACAAATATGCAATGTATGGATGTGATGCTTAATGCAACTATATATATTTTTGTGTTTTTGATGGAATGATTTTTGTGAGTATGAAGATGAGATGCAAAAAGAGCTCTTTATTGTTGTGATGACGGTGAGTATGCATGGAAATGAGATGCAAATTTTTGTTATTTTTGATGATTTTATTGTTTTTGAATTTTCTTATTTTTGACCAAGCGATTGTGGGAATCCTTGGAGCTTTTTGGTTTGACCAAAGGGGTAATGGGCACCTTTGGGGCATTTTAGGGTTGACCAAGCGATTGTGGGAATCCTTGGAGGCTTTTGGGATTGACCAAGCGATTATGGGAATCCTTGGTTTTGTGGCCTTGGTTTTGGGTTGACAAGGATTGGGAACCTTGGGGGTTTTTGGGATTGACCAAGCGATTATGGGAATCCTTGGACTTTGGGGGATTGACCAAGCGATTATGGGAATCTTTGAGCATTGGAGCTTTTTGGGATTGACCAAGCGATTATGGGAATCCTTGGAGCATTTTGGGATTGACCAAGCGATTATGGGAATCCTTGGAGCTTTTGGGCTATGGCTCTTCTAAATATGGAATGGCCACAAATGACTGATGTTCAAGGGTTCTAGTTCCTTGATTCCATCAAGAGAGGCTAGTCGGTATGTTCCAGGTCCTATTTTACTATCAATTACATAGGGACCTAACCAGTTTGCCATGAACTTGTCCCTTAGATGGGACGGCAAACTAGAGTTTTGTTGGTTCTCTTTCAAGACCAAGTCACCAACCTGAAAGTCCCTCAAATGAACTTTCATGTTGTATGCTTTCTTAAGTCGCTCTTGATAGATACGTAAATGCTCGAGAGCATTAACGCATCATTCATCAAGCAACGTAAGCTGGTCTAACTAGGCCTACCATGTAGTGTCATCATCGATGAACTCTTGCATTGATATGCGTAGGGAAGGAATTTCCAACTCGAGAGGCATGATAGCCTTGAAGCCATACACGAGCAAAAATGGAGTTGCCCTAGTGGGCGTCCGAATGCTAGTGCGATAAGCCCATAGGGCAAGTGGGATCTGAATGTGCCAATCCTTATGACTATCTGTGACTATATTTTTGAGGATGGCAACTAGCATTTTGTTTGACGCCTCTGCTTGCCCATTTGCCTACGGATAATAGGGTGTCAAAAAATTGTGCTGAATTTTGTACTTTGTGGTCAAAGCACGCACGTCTTTGTTCTTGAATGACGTCCCATTATCCAAAATTATCTTGGATGGAATACCAAAATGACATATGATGTTATGTAAAATGAACTCCACAATGCGGGGTCCTGTCGTAGAGGTAAGCGAAACCGCTTCCACCCACTTGGTGAAATACTCTGTGGCCATTATGATAAACGTGTGATGACCTAATGACGTAGGGGAGATCTTTCCGATTAGATCTAGGCCCCACTATGAAAATGGCCAAGCCGATTGGATCGGCTGCAAGGCCTGGGAAGGTACGTGTGTCAAATTAGCATGGTGTTGACATTTCATGCACTTCCTCACATATGCGCAACAATCTCGCTCTAAAGATGGCCAATAATAGCCCATGGAGAGAATGCGCTTTGCGATGGCCATACCACTGAAGTGGCCACCGCACGTACCATCGTGCGCTTGGGCGATTGCCCAAGTGGACTCTTGCTGGTCCAAGCAATGAAGGAGGATTCCTTCATAGCTACGACGGTACAAAATGTCTCCTAACAAGACATACTTTGCCACTTTCTGCTTGAATGCTCATTTCGCGGCATGCATCAATCCAAGCGGGAGATTACCTAACTTGAGGTAGTCCCTTATGGGTGAATACCAATCCTGCTGATCGAAAGCCTCGATGGTATGAACAGCCAATCCCTCTTGAAGTTCATCCCTAGCAAAAGCTGAACGGGAAAGAACTTGCAAGAATAGCGTTGTGTTGCTATTAAGGGGAGTAGGGGAGAACAAGGACCCCTAGTTGGCATGGTTCAGATAATCGTGGATTCGAGAGAACTTATCCGGGGATGGTTCAATCTGGATCAAGTGGATTCCTGGCATCAAGTTAGGGCTTGCACGCTCCATCATGGATTGCGATAGCGTTTTGACTTGAATGGTTGTCATATCACCAAAAATGTCTTGCGGGATTAATGACCCCAAGGAGGCCATAGTGTCCGCAAAATGATTCGATGACCGAGGGAGTGCCTCGATGTCGTACCATTCAAGCTTTGCCAGGAATTTGTCCACAAGGGCTTTGTAGGCCTGTAGAACTAGGCATTTGCATTGGAATACCCCTTTGACTTGGTTGACAATTAACAGCGAATCACCAAAGATATTCAATCATTTAATGTTCATGGTGATTGTTGTCTGAAGACCTATGAGCAAGGCTTCGTACTCTGCATTGTTGTTGGTGCATGGGAAATTTAATTTAAATGACAGAGGCATTGGAGCGCCTTGCGGTGTGAAGAATACTATTCCCGTGCCACCACCTTGCTCACATTTAGAACCATCAAAAAATAGGGTTATGTCGGCCTGTGACTTAGGCTCATCATAATCTGGTGATTCTGAGACATGGAAGACCCCATCATCGGGTAGTTCTAAGACCAGAGGCTGATCGTCTTCGAGAGGAGCCTCTGCTAGTTGATCGGCGATGACCTGACCTTTTATGGATTTCTGTCCAATAAACTCTATGTCAAATTCCATCAACAACATGATCCATTTCGTCGTGCGACTACTATGATAAGTATGACTCATCATGTATCGCAATGGATTCTCCTTAGACACAACATACGTCTTGTTGCTCAACATGTAATGGCACAACTTTTTGGTAGCAAACACCACTGCCAAGCAGAGTTTCTCAACGTATGCATAGTTAAGTTCATAACTGACCAGGGTGCGGCTAAGATAGTAAGTAGCCTATTCTTTGTGAAGTTCATTCTTCTGGGCTAGCATGGCGCCCAGTGCCACCTCAGTAGCTGAGATGTATAGGTAGAATGACACTCCTGGTCTAGGTGGTGCCAATACTGGCGGCGAAGCCAAGTATTGTTTAATGTCATCGAAGGTTGACTGGCACTCGTCATCCCAGTGAAATGCTACCCCCTTATGCAATAATTTGTTCATGGGTCGGCACTTGTCAGATAGCTGCGCTATGAAGCGCTTGATCGACGCGACCTTTCCCTGCAGGCTTCTGAGCTGCTTGATGGTAGTTGGGGGAAGCATTTCAAGGATTGCCTTGACTTTGTTTGGGTCCACCTCGATGCCTCGCTTTGAGACTATGAAACCCAAGAGTTTTCTAGATGTGATGCCAAATACGCACTTCTTGGGATTCAACTCGACTTTATGTTCCATGAGGCGATCGAGGATCTTGCTTAAGTCATCGAGATGATCCGGGCGCAAAAGAGATTTGGCCAACAAATCATCCATGTAGTCTTCCAAAGTTTTATGCATGTAATCATGGAAGATGTATGTCATGGCACGTTGGTAGGTGGCGCCAACATTTTTAAGGCCAAAAGGCATGACCTTATAACAAAATGTCCCCCAAGGCATTGTGAATGCCATTTTTAGCTGGTCCTCGGGATTGATACAAATCTGATTGTATCCCGAGAAACCGTCCATGAGGGAAAGCATTTCATGACCCGCTGTGGCGTCTACCAATGCGTCGATGCTTGGCAATGGGAAATCATCCTTAGGACTCGCTTTGTTTAGATCTCAAAAATTAGTGCATATGCGAATCCTCCCATCAGGCTTTTTGATGGGCACCATGTTGGACAACCATGGTGGGTAATCCATGCAGATGACAAACTGTGCATCCAACAACTTTTGTAATTCATCTTTGACCATTAAGGCCACTGTTGGGTGCATCTTACGTAGTTTTTGCTTAACTGGCTTGACTGTCGGATCAAGCGTTAGATTATGCATGACTAGCTACGGATCTAGTCCCGACATGTCTCTGTATGACCATGCAAAAACCTCCTTCTTCTCTTTGAGAAGGGCAATGTAGTCGGCTTGCTCTTCGGGGGATAAACTTACCCCCAACTTGATGATCTATGGATTCATTGGGTCTGAGCCGATGTCTACGTCAGTCGTCTCCTCGACCGACATGTGGGATCCATCCTCCAACTGGTGTGGAGTTGGGATCAAATGGATATCATTTGCTGAGTTAAGATCATCGTTAGGAACCTCGGGTTCCTCTTCAGCATGGAAGATATCCTGAGTTGACCCAGGGGTAAAATGAAGCATTTCATCGAAAGGCCGAGTACTCGATGGGGATGGCGGTGAATGGACGCGATCCCAGTCTATGGCATCTATATCTAGATACAATGACTATGCCGGATCGGCCGGGTTGTGGATGGGGGTGGTTAAGTCAATGGAGATCATGTTGATGAAATGATTTTGGTCTCCATTACCATGGGTGTGATGACTCGAACATCCTAGATGTTCTCTGTGCTCTGGGTCTGGCTCTAGAGGTATTGGCACGAATGGATCGGCCCTATGTGCGGATAGGAAGACAGGGTCTGCCCTCGGCACTGATGTCACTATAGGGTCTCTGGGTGGAAGGTATGCTTCGTATGCCCAGAGTGGCGGATCCAACACTTGGTCCCACCGCGCTGGGTCTACGTACCACTCATGCCCTGGCACTATGTTTAATTGTTCGAATATGTCATTAATCTCCAAGGGGTATGGTCGTCGCATTTGCCGCATGTGATTAAGATATGCCATCTCAGTTTCATCTTCATAATCACTATCAAAGATCCAAAGGCCTTCATTGGCTCTGACTATTTGCGACATTAAAGGCTCACCTTGCTCAAGCAAATTGATCTGGCCCCATTGGGGTTGTTCCGCTCTCTACGGTGGGGCCTGATTTCCTTGGAGTGGCACTTGCTCGATTGGAGCATCTAAAGGGAACATTGTCAAGAGACTCTCTTGATAATCATCCATGGGGATCACCTGTGAGTGATTGCTATCTGATTCGAAGGGGTCCCATGGTGCCACCTCATATTCTGATTCATCCTTCGAGGACCCTTCTTGACATTGTCCAGACCCTCCTTGAAAATGAGCTCTCGAGCTTTCTCCTCTTTCGAGCGAAGGGAAGGGATTGCGAGGGTCAACAAGGTTGATTGCCGTTAATGGGAGATAATCCCTCAATGTATATGTCATGTTAGGGTTGGCATATGGATCTGATGCCAATCCCCCCTTGTTGCCTATCCCTAGGCCTTGCATGTTCTCCACCAAGATGTCCAAGGGTAGGGGGTGGTTGAACCCTACTCCTGACTTGTCATATGGCATTTGGTATCTTGGTTGGCAAAGAACACGTACCCCTTGCTCATATCTCCCTAACCCATATCCATGCCAATTGCATTGGCCAAGGTATCTCAAAGCAAAGTCTAGGTTAGACAAGTAGTTGACATTTTCAGCAAAAGGCTCTTCATCTTCATCCTCTTGCGTGCATGGTGCAACGCCATGATCAAGGCCCCCATACACAAAGTTTGTCTGGTTTGGCGGGTAGCCTAGGGGAACTATAGTGCCGATGGGGAGGCGAGGTCTCCCCATGTCCTGCATGGACTCCAGTGTGGGTGTTGCTACAATATTCCACACCAGATACTCCCCTAGGCCCGTATTGGCCATCTCAATGGTGATTGTTGGTGGTTGAGGGGGAGGGAATGGAAGTTCTCCCTGAGTCCACTCCATGTCGGGTGAACTAGGAGCCTCGACTTCCATTCGGCTAGGCATCTCCTCAGTAGAGATAGTTGATACTGATGGCAGTGTCTCTTCCAGAGGTTGTGCCTCTTCCAGAGGTTTCTTCCCTTTGTCCTTCTGTTTGGCCCCCATCGGTGGCGTCGTTGGTGGAGGACCAGATGATGAAGATGGACCCGACTAGGGTTTTGAAGAACTTGCTAATGGGGATGCCTATGGAATCGGACCCTGTTTAGATGGATTCAATTGGAAATCCAAATGCATTGATGGAAGGGTCGATTGCGGCATCAGTTGCACCGCATTACAATACTTGAAGGGTTCTAAGTCCGCCGGGACTACATGCACTTCCCCTTCAAATGTATACTTTAAGCACTGGTGAGCTATCGAAGGGACACACTTCATGTCCCTGATCCATGGCCACCCCAACAAGATGTTGTAGGCCATCTCACCTTCCAAGATGTGGCACAATGTAGGTATAGTCTTTTGTCCCACTTGGATGGGTAGGACTATTGTGCCAACTGTCGAGCAAATCGCATCATTGAATGCTCGCAGTGTGTAGGTGGAAGCTGTGATGTGAGATGCGGGCAACTTCAGATGTTTTAGGGCCATGGTTGTGATGAGATTGTTGGATGAGCCAGTGTCTATCAACACCCTCTTATATGGGATCCCGTTGACCCATGCGATAACGTGCAGGGGTGGATCCGCCATGTCATCAGCCACTGATTTCACTTCGTCTTCTTGAAATGTGATGACTGGCTCAGTGCATCATTTGACATGTCCCACGAAGTTGTTGAAAGAATTTGTTTCATGGGGCTGCAACTCGATGGCTTTCAATATCTCCATTAGAGCCTCTCGATGGGGCGTTGATTGTTGTATGAGCTCATATATGGAGAGCCTAGCCGAGGTGGTCCTCAAACTCTGAGTGAGTTTGGTCCGAAGTGTGGCCACTGGTCTAGGCGGAGGAGGTTGTGCAAGGTGTTGTTGCGGTTGTGTCATTGTTGGCACCTCACCTGTAGTTGCCGCGGGGCGGCTACACTCGGATACCTCCTGTTTCGAGTCACTATACTGATCATCCCTACATACCCCTGCATGGGGCAGTTCTATGTGACCTCGTTAACTTGTAGGGTTTTTTCCTACGGAGCATGAGCAGGCAAGGGGTCTTTAAAGACCTCCATTTGTTGATTGCTTGGTGCCACGGGATTATCCACCGCTAGTGTCTTGTTATCAATTAAGTCTTGCACCAAGCCCTTAAACTTCCAACAGGCATTTAGGTCATGTCCCTACCGCCTATGGAACCTACAGTACAAGTCCTCCCTATACCCCTTAGGCTTGGGAGCGTTGGGGTCTATGGTTTGAATCTCTGGCAGGTTGATCAAATTTGCCGCTAACAAGCGGTCAAACAGGGAGTCCCTGGACTCTGTGTAGGGTGTGTATTGTCGCCTAGGGCGACGCTGCTGATTCTGCTCTTGCCTCTAATTTTCTCTGTCATAGTTGTTGGGAGGCACCGCCTGATAATTAGCCTTTTGGGGCTGTGTTACTTGTGCAGGCTTAGGGACATTGATAGCAACTTGATTGACCGCAACGGGTTTCTGTTGCGTGGTCCCTATTTTAGTGTTCTTAGTCCACTCTTTTTCTTAGGTTTGGCTATCTCGCCATCCTGTATCTTGATCTCTTCAATGATCTTGGCTTGCGCTAGAGCTTCTTCTAAGGTGGCATATTGCTGCAGCTGCAATAGCATAGAGATCGATCTCAAATAGCTCTTTGAGAACATTTGAGTGAGGTCGGACATAGGGGGAAGGTAGGGCAGCTTTGAAAGCAAAGTCCTCCATCGATTCCCATAGGCCGCCATGGTTTCCTCCTCATACTGCTTGAGGCTGGCTAAGTCACTTAGTGACGCCTTCTTCTTGGTGTTGAAGGTGAAGCGTTCGAGGAACGCATCCACTAACTGATCTAAGTTGTTAATGTTGTGCTTTGGTAACTGAGTAAACCAATCCGAGGCAGGGCCTACGAATGTGGTTATAAATGTTCTTAATAACAAAGCATCATTGTCCCGAATGCCGAAGCATTGGCTCAGGAACCTCGTCACATGCTCTTGAGCATCCTCCTCACCTCTAAAGGTTGCCAACTGAGGCAGCTTAAAGTGTTCATGGTAAGGGGGTGCTGGCACGGACGGATGCACAGGATGACTACGGAGTTGGCGTAAAGTGGGCTTTTGGGGCCCAAAAGTTTTGGTCTCCATAGACTCCAAACGCTCTAGCAATGCTTTATATGCATCTAAAGATTTAATCTCTTCCTCTTTAGTTTGCTCCCGTTGTGGGTTGTGGGAGACTTGAGGCCTATAGAGGGGTGGCCGGATGGCAACCCCTCCGCCTTGGTAGGGCATTTTGGCCCGCTCTTCTTCTTGCTCATACTCCTCGTAAGCTTCTTGAGGAGTCTCTGGATGAGACCTATGACCCTGGGTGGGTCCCCGCGGAGGGTACCCATCGTTGTTCCGAGGAGTGGCCTCCCGCTCAGGTCTAGGAGGTCTCGGAGGTAGCACTTGGTAAGGTCACGGAGACCTATCTCGCACCAAGGGATTATGCCTCTCATACGGTTTTGCTCTTTGGGTGCGAGGGGTTGGAACCCTCTCAGGCATCGGGTTATGGAGCAGCTCATCTGTTTGGCACCGAATGCGCTCTTTGCTAAGGTGATATAGATGCTCTAGCTGCTGCTGGTCTTGCTCAAGCCGCGTGATCTGCGCTTGGTGGGCGGCATGTCTGGCGATGGCCAGGTCAATTTGTTCCACCATATTGAGCCTAGGAGGCCTGGATGCCTCTCCTATGCACTTACCTCGGTCGCGATGATCCGAGATCTCAATAGGTCGCTTCCCTCTATCGAGGTTGGTGGCATTCACCCGAGGCTCTGGCCTTAGTAGGTGATCATGGTATATAGCAGGTGCGAAAGCGCATGGCTCCCACGCTGTATATTGCTCTTGAGGAATGTAATGGTCTTCCTCGTGCTCCCTTTCGTATGTGTGAAAGGGGTGGGCGGAGTTGGCTCGCCCTGCTTGAAGAGCCTTGCGCTCTGGGTTTTGTCTATTGGTTCTAACAGTGATGGGGGGCAAAGGAGGGATGCCATAATCATGTGGCCTCTCCTCATGGACCCTATGCTGCTCTAGCGCTTCATCGCACGGTGGCCACTCATATCGAGCTTCTAAGGGAGCCTTCCTGTCTATGTTGAGCGCCACGTGTAAGGACTCTTCCCGAAAGGGGCTATGATGAATGGGCGTGTCCCTCAAAGGGGTGCCCCTATAGTTCCATTCTGACATGGAATGATGTGGACTCTCTTGTGGGTCAGGCCACCAAGGTGGTATGACCAAGTCCTTAGGGCTGTAGCGGAGGCGACTTGTGCCCCCTTGTACACTTTTCGCAGCTTCCACCCTTGATTGGGCTTGGCTACGGGTGTACACCATGGTGGTGTTTTTCTACAAGCTATGTAGGTTTTTATCTCTTTTTATGATTTTTATGCTACACTAAACAGAAAAGAGCACACACACACACAAAGCAATGATTATCTCGTTTAAATATTGAGAGTGTGTCTTAGACCTAGTTTAGTGTGTTTTGGTTTTTGTTTTTTTTTTTTTGTTTTTGAAGGTTTTTGTAAAGAATGTTTAAATGCAAAATGATGGCTCTTATGGCTCCCAAAAATGGTCGCCCCTTCGATATACCATTGCCAGGCCGATATACCAACCTCTCTATATACCCGCCCTTACGTGAGGGAAACTATAGGTACGTGAGAGCAGATGGTACGTGGAACGTAGGCGGTACGAAAGGGGAATCACCCTGTTTATGACACCTACCATAGAAGACTTATCCTCATGCGTTGGGAATCACCCCAACTACACTCGGTCAGCTTTCATCAGGATTTACGTCTAGCAATAGTAGCGATCGGGGTAATGGATGCAAAAATTCAAGCCAAGGTGGTGATGAAATCCACCGTTGGTCTTGATCAAGGGCTGGGGTTTTACGACCAGCTCCTTGGTGTTTAATTTGCCACGTGGTGTGTGGGGTTATTTTTATTTTGCAAAAAGGAAACAAGCAAGCAGCAGAAAGAAAACTTTCCCTAAGCAAACAAGTAATCCAAAAATAGAAAATTGAAAGCAAAAAATGACAGGGGAAGTTCAGAACCCTTACCTCTTCTCTGCCCAAATCTTCTGGCTCTGAGTCTCTATCCTGAAAATGCGTAGAGAGCTATTCATCCCAGGATGAAATGAATAATAGAACAGAATTCATCACAGGGTGGGGCGCATCCCAATTCATCCCTGGGTAAGACGAATTCCAGCTCTGTATTCGCCACAGACTGGAGCGAACAACAGTCCCGCGTTCGAAAAAAAGAGATACCTGCAAGCAAAAGCAAGTTTTGATCAGATTTCTGATCTAAAAAAAATAGAGGACAGTAGTCCCACCGTGATCGCCACTGAAAGCACGAGGATACGGAAACAAAAAGGAAAAACTCCAAGAACGATGCAAAAATGGAACTAAACTCAACGCAAAATCCTAGGAATTGAAAATGCTTGAAAAGGGGGAAAGCATGAACGAATAAAAAAACTTAAACCCAACAATGAAAAAAAACAGCCCTTTTTTTTATTGATATGTTTCAGAACTCGGTTACAATTCGCCTCCTCCCTTTTTAGGGGCTAGGAGCGTTTAAGTATGCGTTCTTGTTACATCCATGGATGCCCTTCCTTCTTCCGCGTGCCCACATGTAAAATGGGCGGACCAAACATCACCGCCACTTGCGTTGACGAGTCTTGACTCCTTGCTTCTCCTCCAACATCCAGACCCTACGTTCAAAGGAACAAGAAACAGTCAGTAGCACCTACGGATAAAACAAAGCATGCAATCCCCAAGCCTACGATAAGTGAATGAGAAAAATGAATTAAACTATGACTAAAATGAATCCAAATGCTCTAAAAATTTGATAGGGGCATCAAGACATCACCAAGAGGGCACTACAAAAATAACAGTTGGGAAATTCCTCGCCGATTTGAATTCGCTCTGGGGAGGGACGAATTTACCTGCAACAAAACGCCGAAAAGGTATTGTCCCAAATGTCCTACCTAGGAAGCTCCAAAAGACCTACAAACTTGGGGTTAGCTAATTGGGGGTATTTTGGGAAGACCCAGATGGTCATATTTTCCCAATTTGGCCTCCGTAAATGGGAATTTGATGATGCTACCTGCAGGTTAGTAAAAGCGAACGAAGATAGAAACATGATCAAAATTGTTCAAAACGAGATGAAATTTAAATGACAACCTATCTAAGCATCATAGAATTGAATGCAAAAATGGAAGAAAGAAAATCTACCATATATTTCCCATCGCTCCGAAGAGGGGCGATTAGGACTATAGCAGTGTGGGAGGGGGCGCCCATGGGGCAGGCCGCCCACCGTTTGAGGCCTGATTTTGGCACCAATCCACTTGGGATGGGTCCAAAACCTCTTGTGGGGTATTTTCAACAAATTTGGTGGGATATTGTGGCCAAATGTCAGGTTTTGGTTCTAGATTTGTGCTTCCAATACCCACCCTATGACCTCCTCTCCAAAAGAGATCAAGGATGTGAAAGACACAAATCAACTAGGGGCGTATGGGGAAGTAAAATGGCAGCACTTCGTTGCTCAAAAATGCTCCTTCTCCTCCTATTTTGGGGTGAGGAAACTCACCAATTTATAGACCTGGAGGTCTCTTGAATTGGGCATGCAGAGGCGCCATAAATTTTAGATAAAATTTATGGTGTCCAACTAAGTATGCGAATAACTATACTATTGACTGATTACTGGTAATTAGTTTTTCTAGGCTAATAATTTGTGTCCTAGTAACCAATATATTTTATGTATGGAATATCTCTTGGATAACCTCCAAAGAGGAATGGATATCTATACCTAATCAAAAATTTCATGGCAAAAAAATATAGAGAAAACATGTAGAATATGGTCTCTATAATTTATAAATATAAAAAATAAATGACCATAATTGCATTCCATGCTAGCATCCTAACACAAAAGCACTTACAGAAGAGAGAGAACTGAAGAAAAGCTTAATCACTACATATTCCAACATCCCAACATCATAAGAAGGAGTTGTATTGTATTGTATAGGTAAGACCTTTAGACCATAATTATACTAGCATCTTAACATAAAAACACTCATGGAAGAGAGAGGACTACATGATAGGTTCATAGTCTAAAGTGTTAGATTTCATAGTAATTTTCATAAATTAATGGAATAGACACATTATATGAAGGTGTTTATAGACATCAAATAATTACACTATCAAAGAATATAATCATACTCCAATCGATAATAAAATGGTTGGTATAATGGGGTATATATATCCAAATAAAATATAGTAATAAAATAATAAGATATTACAAAAATAGTTTTTTCAAGGTTTAGAAGAACCCAAAGGACTTACCTATGCAATATAGATCAAAAGTTAACTATGGCTTGAAGAAATGCTTAATCACTACATATTCCAACAACCCCCTTAAGTTGAATAGGGTATATAGAGAGAGACCCTTATTTTCTATTTCCCCTTAAGGGACTCTCTTCCACACCAAGTCCTTCATGCACATAAATAGAACCTCAAGCATGACCTTGGTTAAGATATCTATCGCATTTTCCATTGAAGGTATAAGAACATAATAAAACATCCCATATGTGCGAATCCATCTCATAAAATGTATTCAAATCTCAACATGCTCAATTTTCTAATGAAACACTAGATCGTAAACAAACTACATGGTGCTTTCATTATCACACCAAGAGTGACTGGAAAATTTAAAGGAATGTCAATTTCCTCCAAATTATGAGCATCCAATGAAAGTGCTTATTTGTCGTATTAGCTTCCATAGAAGACTAAGATATGATAAATTGATGTCTAGATACCAAGAATAGGAATAGATTCCAAATAAAACATGAAACCTATAATGGACCATCGCTCATCTAAATCATCAACCCAATCATCATCCAAGAATATTATCAAAATATAATAGAAACCAACTAAGTAATCATTGTCAAGTGACTCTCTCAAGGGCTATAAGTAGCTCTAGAATAATAGTTAACAAAAAAAAATCTATATTAAATCATTTTTGAAGTAAATAAGTCCTCCCACAAAAAAATCTATATATGTGGTTCCACATATATATAAATCGGGAAGAAGCCAATATAGCTCTCCACTCCCTTGAAATTTCAAAGAAGCGTATTATTGTATCCATCGGAAGCAAAGCAAATATTCCTTCAATCACATGCTGTGGCAACTTAGACAATGCAGTTTCTGTGTCCCTCTTCTCCATTTTCAGCAACTTTAGTTTGAACAGAAATATGTATATACTTCGGTGGGGATTACTTACGCGGGCAACGTGGGTTAGAGGAGAGGTGGATATGGTTTTGATTTTTTTTTTTTAAAGAAATGTAATGAACTTCAGCAGAAAGAGTGGTCATTGTGAAAGAGTTCTACTAGTGAAAACAATTTTTTTTTAGGTGGAAGAAGGCTCTCGTAGATATTGAATGGATGGATGATTGATTCTTATAAAGGTTGTGGAATGAATTTATAAAGGTGAGTATCTAATTAATATCTCAAAGTAGGTGTTCTTATGTATCGCCACAACGCTTCATACAATAATGAAGTTCTGACCAAGAGAATGGCTACCACGTTTTCTTAATTACCTTCGCCCACTGAATCTCGAACATGATGTCATTACTTGTCATATGCAATAATTATTATTATTATTTTTTATTGGAGTAGTATTAGTTAAGCTTATTAATATGGATAAAGATATAATTATACATATATTTATTCACATTATAGTTTAAACTTTAAATATTTCAAAATTAATAATAATAATAAAATAAATAAAACCAAACCTTTATGAAAATTAATTACTATAACTTAATATTTAATACTATAATATCATTTTGATACATAGTAAAACTTAACATGTTTTGAAGATAGAAATGTAGCTTTAACATATAAGTTTAAGGAGGTCACATCACAACCATATTGAATACTAAAATAGCAAGTAACAAAGATAATGCACATTTCACAATTTTTAAAATATAATTATTTTCATATATATTTCTATATTGTGTATTTTAAACCGTTTTTATTTTATTTTTATTTTTGTCTAAAGTGTTAGAATTTTTTAATAACATTAAAACTATTAATATTTATGTTCAAAGTTATTCAATTCTTAAAAGTTTATCATATTGTTTAAATTAGAAAATATGAATGATAAGAAGTTAAATAATAAAAATTTAAGTTTTGATCAATTAGAGCATAGATCATATAAAAATATTATTAGGATGATTTATACAAAAAGTTGTATTTTGATAAACAATTCTTGTTTGTTGCATATAAATATACTTCTTTGAAAGAAACATAATGTTCTCTAGTGTTATTTTTAATGTATTAAAAATCATGTATCTTTTATAGTTAAAAAAATTAATTAAGATTTAATTTTTTTATCTTTTTAAAGAAAGGTTTCCTTTTTAATCTTAGCATTCCATATTGTAGTTTTAGAAAAATATAGTTAGCATTACATATTGTAGCTATAGAAAAACATAGTTAAGAGTGCATATCATTGAGGCATTTACATTTTTAATACACACTATTATATTTATTATGTTTTTTTTTATGACTAGAAACCAAACACATGATAATTCAAAATCGAGTGGGTTCACAATTCCAACCAATGATTGTGGTTTATTAAAATTGAATTTGAGAAAGCCTATGTGAGGATCGATTGGTCGTTCATTCTAGCCATGCTTAAAGCTCTTGGTTTTCGGCCTTGCTTCATTAGTTTTATGGAAATATTGTTTTTCGAGGCTTATGTTGTTTTATCCATTAACAGATACAAGTCCTCAGTGATTGGGCTCTTCTAATCCATTAGACAAGGTTATCCATTGGTACCATCCTTTTATGTCCTCGCTACTAAAGGGTTTACTAGCTCACCATACCGCTAAGGTGTCTATTCAAAAAAATTCTATCCTCATAGGTGTTTATTATTCTTCTTGTTGAGTCTCATCCACAAACTGCTATAAGAAGCTTAGTAAGCTTTTGCAAGACTTTTTATGATCCTCTTCCAATAATGGTTCAGGATTCCACCATGTTGTCTAGGAGTATTGTTGTATTCCTAGAAGCCATGGTGGGCTTGGCATTCACAATACCCAATGTCTGGGTCCTCTATGTTAAGTGGGTCATTAGAGACCTCAGAGATAATTAGGCATAAAATATTCTCATTCGACACTATATCAGTGAAGGTTCCCCTTTTGTCCATAAGAGTTGGAGGAGCATAAGGTTCCCTTCCCTTCTTGTTGCCCCTATGTCCGTTAAAGTGTTTGGATCCTTCGTAATTAGAAACATCTAGAAATCCTAGGAGAGTGTTAAGACTTGGTTTAGATGGAATAGCCAGAGCTTTTGGCATGGCCTCTCCATCAACTAGATGAATGTTTGGTGGTCGCTTGTTATCACCTACCAAGGTTCCCCACTTGTGCAGGTTTCTTAGGTTCATACACTTAGATTCTTTTGCAAATGTGTGTGATGCATCACTGATTTCTTTTCTTGTCCTACCAAGGATTGGCTCCCTTAATATGAATTCAGAGTCAAATTTAGGCTTAGTTAGTTTGACAGAGATACTTTTGAGGTTGTCAAGGCTGCTCTCTTTGACTTCATGTTACACAAGATTTTTGTGCTTTCATAACAATATTGATGGAAGGACTGGAAGTGGTATCAAAATCCTCTGCTACAAAATTATAAGTATTGATTGTGGTATGAATGGATTTCTCCTTACATCTCCATGATTGATAAGCTCAATCAATGATGGAAGGTCTCCTTTCCTTGACCTATTTGGATGTGCACATTCCAAACTACTTGGGCTCCTTTATTGAATCCCAAACATTCCTATTTTACCTAGAGTCTTTTGCATCATGGGCTTCCTGTTGGGGAGAATCTCTAGTATATAGGTATCCCTAACCCTTCTTACCCTTTTTGTCTTCAATATGAAGACTTTGTTCATATTTTTTGGGTTTGTTCTCATGCTCATTCTCTTTGGGAGTGTTTTTTTTACCTTTTTAGACCCTATTACTTTACCATGTTTGATTGGAAGCATATCATTTTTGAAGATCCTCCATCCTTACCAGCTATTCTCTTTGAAGTGTGGTGCTTGATTCGTATGGCGACCATGTTTAGCATATGGAAGGCTAGAAATGATTGTATCTACGTAAGTTTTCTTTCTCTTTGCACATCTCTACTTTCGAGAAGTCTAATATTATTTTATTTGTATATTTTTATATTATAGTTCAATATAATAATGTGGCCATGGAGCTCACTCATATTCAGGAGCTTATTTATCAATGGGGGAACACGTTGTGCATAGTAAATCAGGTTTCTCTTGAGCAGGATACTCCTTGAATTTGGTCCAAGTTCAAACAATAATGTTGCTCACTCCTAAACTACACTCTTATCCTAGCTTAAGGTCCTTACAGTGATTGCCATGGCTACTTGACTATTCCTCTCTCCCCATAACTCCTTGAATTGATGCTTGGGATAATTTAAGAGCTTTGATGATTGCTACCAACCTAGAGCCATTTGTTTATGGTTGGGAGGATGTTCCCAGCACTTCTGAATAGAGGAGGTACTTAGTGCTAAAATCTCATGATGCTACTATTGGGTGGGATTCACTCCTAATGGTGGCTAAACCCATATAATGGAGTCTCATCATTATGTAATCAATTAGTTATTTTGTCCATTAGTTATGTAAGGCAATGTTGATTAGTTGTAAATTTTTTTCTTGGGTTCCTGCTTTGTTTTGATGGGGATGGTTTTTTGGTTGATGGTGTTAGCCATGTGGTTTTTTATTCACCTCTTTTTTTTCCATTGTAAAAATGAATTCTAAGAATTTTTTAATATAATACATTTTTTACATTAAAAAGTGTGTTTTCTTCTTTAAAGGTAAAATGACACTTAAATATCCTTAAACAACTTGAAAACATTATTGTGTGTGGTTTTTCTCATGTTAATTGCTTTGATAGGGATTCTTCAATATAATTTGAATATTTATAAAAAAAAACCTCCAACAATGGTTATCTCATTATGAGATGACCACTGGATAAATTTGACTCTTGGATCGCCATGGGATAAATATTGATCCTTTATCTTCATAAATAAATCAATAATATATATTTTTAGTAAGATGTTGGATTCAATGTTGTAAATATATTTTTTTTGGTTACATAGATGAATTGGTTACAATCACAATTTTTTAGTAATTGTCAGCTATCAAGATTCAAACTATTAACGAAGACTTCCAACACACCCACCGTCTCGTTAATGGAATTGTGCATCAACAAAAAATAGCCTTTAGAATTTTGTTGCAAGTTTTAATCAATGCATTTAGTAACTTTATTTTTCAAAGTAATATTTTTAATCAATATTTTCTCAAATAGTATCTAGGTTTTTTATAAAGTAATAAGAATCATTATTTGGACAATTTGTTAGCAATATTATTATTATTATGGCATAAAAATTGTATAATTTTTTTAATTGATTATAAGGAGCTAAAATGAGTCTCACTCGTATTATATCACGTTTTGCAATTGCTTGGTGATTATACGTATATAGTTTGTAGAACTTAGGCTTCCTCTTAAAATTCAAGAAGCTTAACTAGTTGGGCTAATGTCGTTAATATATTCTACTTTTCCAATGGGGTAGCAGGCTTGCAAGTCCTTGGTCCTACTTTGTGGGATTCCTGACTCCTATTAACATCAAGTTTGGGCATGTGTGTGGGGGGTTGGCCCTCTTGCTTTCTAACCAGTTAATGTGATGATGCAAGTCTAGTGGCATATTTCATGATAAGAATTTTTTTCACGTTAATACCTATCTATCTATATAATTTTATTTAATTTAAATTAAATAATATTTCATCGAAAAAAAAAATTTCGTATATATATTTTTTATTTGGTTATTTTTCGCATATTTTAAACAAACTATATCAATCCCTATCGAGATAAATTGCTAGTTCATATTTATAACATAATTTAAGTGATAGTTCTTTCAAAGATTCAAAGAGTAAATTATGTAATTTTTCTCAACTCATATTTAATTTTTTTCTTTTCTAATGGTTATATAAAATTGGAATGACCCCACCCCTATTAGATCATGACCAAATAGTGTTATTATAACTTTGTATTTATGCATATATTTCTTGCCAAGGTTCAAATCTAGGTTTCTTGGAGAATCTAACCTATTAGACTAAAACCATTTGATTTTAAAGTTAAAGTACACCAATGAAATTTGAACCTTGGTTTAATATGTGAAACTCTCCACTTCAAACCAATTATTCTATAATCCATGGACTAAATGTTAAAGTTCACCCATAAGATGGAAACCTTGGTTGATGGTAAAATATTCTCTACTTCCAATTAATTGCCCTAAACCCCATGAGTTAAAATTTAAAACTCATCCTTAAGATTTGAACCTTAGTTTAAGGTGTGAAATTCATTATTCTCTAACAATTATTCTAAACAACATGAATTAAATTCAATTATTTTTATCAACATATTATTTTAAATTAAAATCTCTTATTTTTATAATATCTCCAAACTAAAAACAATAAAAATAATCCAATTAAATCAAATTATTAAAATTAATATTTTATTTCCTAACAAATACTTCAAACAACAATCTCCCAAGGATAAGTTAGATCAAGTTTTTTTTGACAATATTTTTATCCATTAGCAAACGCTCTAAACCATAACAAATATAACTCTTATTATCTATTAAGCATTTCCACTACGTGACAGAGTTGTGATTTGAGTGGTCCTAATTTGAGGTAAATATAATTTAACAAAAACATATAGAAACTTGATAAACATGTTGAAATGGTTAAAAAGTGAAGGCATAATACAGGAACATCTATCTCATGAGAATAAAATGATCTCATTCAAATATCATAAGAACGGACCCATTAGATACGGGCTCCTGGAAAATAGAATAATTTTTTATCTATTTATAGTTTGATTCGTATGTGAAGTCCAGCCCACAACCTTTCCATATTCAAACATAGAATCAATGTTTTTTTTGTTTTCTTACATTTAGAGAGAAAATTAATTTAGTGGAGACATTTTGCAGACAAAAACTCACTTGAATGCTACGGACCAATCTATTTTTTTTTTAATAGCGAATGCCAAATTTTTTAACCAATTTTTTAAGTTTGGGATCCACACCAAGCTTAAAGTACACCCTATTCTCTATTTCGTCCAAAAGTTCTCACGTGGAAAGTTGAGCTTGAAGCTCTGACGCAGTTGGCAATGGCATAATTGAAAGCAGAAGCAGAATTATTAAATGGAACGAATAAATGCGGGTGCTTCAGGTCATGCGAAGGCCACCGACCATGTTCACAATTAGGACAAGGTATTATGGCTTTTGGCCAAGTTGAGTTGCGTATTATGGCTTTTGGCTTGTTCCTTCAATGGTAGGTAATCCAAATTCGACAACCACCGTTTATAAAAAGACCCAGCTAAATCCATCGGTCGAGATCCACTTGTCAATCCGCTAGCGGAACAAACGGTTGCTTATAGACTGAGAAATTGCAAAAATGGTTTCAATGGTGAGTAAGTTTCGGCCATTTCTGATTTAGTGCTTGAAATTATTTAGGTTTTAGAAAAGTTTGATAGGGAACATGAAATAACAGATTAGTAGTATAGAGGCGGTTTTATAATAGAGAAAGGAAAGCAACAATTGCAAGAACAAGTAGAAACTACAAGACAACTGGTATTTGTATATGCATATACTATTCCAATCAGAGGAGCTAATGGAATACGAGGATTGACATATCCACAAGCAATAGGGCATATAATAATACTACCATCTGAGACACCCGAAGAAGGAACGGAAAAACCGATATATGACAATGTGAAGCAATACTAAAGGATAATAAGCTGCCGACAAGCTTGAGCAAGGGCAACAACAATGAAGAGGACTAATCGAAAAATAATAGTGAAGAATATTTTGTCACATAAATATATGGAGAATAAGGAACAATCAAAGGCACTAACCATCGTCAAATAGGGAGATTAGTTAGACCAACATAGGGGACAATAGAGACGGAGGCAAACCGGCAACACACAAGAACATAGAAGAAAAAGCAAGCAAGGATAAAGAATTAGAAATGAAAGCAAGAAAATATTTATCATGGAAAGTGTAGGTCACCAAAATGAGTTTCAAGATAGCAAAGAAACTTACAGTCGCACAACCATGTCACTCATGTGGGCACCAAGACTTTATGTGCAAGAGGTAATGAAACTAAAAGAGAAACTTGAGAGAATGGAAATGATGGAGAAAATAAAAGATACTTAATTAGATGAGGTTATAAACACCAATCAAAGGCTAGAAAAGGAAAAAAACCTACTCAAGGTGCAAGTGTCAAAGCTACAAAATCTTGTGAACATGGGTCAATGTGAATGACATGTCCTCAAACAAACCATCAACTCCCCAATTAATGATACAATAGATGTGGAAAAAATGAATGGAAGACAAATAAAAGAGATATGGGAAACACTCCAAAACATGGAAACAAGAGAAAAATAGTTGTGCAATGAATTAGCAAAGGTAAAGACATGGTCTCAAGTAGTAAAAGAACCAATCAACCAATAGAAAGAGTTCATAAAGAAGTAAATAAATATTCAAATAATAAAAGAGAAATAAAGACATGAGAAGTTATCAAACATGATCATCAAAGGGTTAAAATATTATGGGGATAGGGAAGACACAAACTGTTTAACCATCGACTTCTTGTCAGATTGGTTACAATAGAAAGGTCAAGCAGGTAAAATTGGCAAGTTGAGAGAATAAGACAAAGATAGTGTTAGTCTCACAATGACACTAAGAGGGGGTGAATCAGTGTAGCTCTTTAAAACTTAAATCTTCAACACTCAAAGCCAAAACAATGAAAACATAAAACCAAATAATGCAAGTATAACAAGAGAACATCACACAACACAAGATGTACCGAGGTTCACCGATTTGGCTACATCACCAAAAATGACATATAACAAACTGAAACTTAAAAAAAGTTGGCCATGCAAGATTTTGAATAAGATCAATGATAATGCCTATAAAGTGGAGCTACACGATGAATTTGATATTTCACCCATTTTTAATGTTTTTGATGTATTTCAGTATCCTGGCACTATCAAGGATGATGAATTATAGGAGACAACAAATTGGGCATGATAGATGCCTAAGAAAAAATACAGAGTTGCATAGGTGCTCGATAAGAAGGTGATCACCACCAGACATGGGAGCTACAATAGATACCTGGTTTAGTGGGAAGGATTACCACAGTCATATAACACTTGGGTTTCAGATTCAGAGCTAAATAAAATTGATAACCAGAAGCTACAGGATTTCAATTCAGCTAAACTCGTAGGAGTTGAGTTCTTTTTCACCAGAGGAGAATGATGCACCTTGTTGGAGCCATAACTTGTGAACCGTACGCCCGTTTGCCTTGAAATTTAACAGGTGGTTCCATGTGCATGTTCTGCATCAGGCTAATCTTTGATTCGCTTGACCCTCCAAAAATCATGTTTTTGGGACCTAACTCCGACATCTAGTGTCCCAAAATTAGCTTTTAGAATAGGTTCTCGGGTTTTTGGGTTTTTTTGCATGTTAGAATTTTATTATCTTTTGTTATACCTTAAGTTGAGACCTAATATTTTAAAGTAAGGTTCATTATTGTAAGAGGGATGTGTGCACCAAATTTGGGTGCAATCCGACTCATTTCTATTTTTAGCAATTTTTAGAAAAAAGATCTATTTTTAGCAGTTTTTAGAAAAAGATGTTTTAAGGTTTCTTTAGGGTTTCTTTGGTTTTCGGTTGCTATATGATGGATTGTAATATTTTGGAGAAGGGGTGTGAATTCAGGAATGAGAAGAATATCGATTTGTAGGTTTCTTCCATTATATTGCATTTGTGTTATGTGATTGGAGTCCATTTTGTTGGTCTCTTGTAGTTGAGTTTACACCATTTGGTATCAGAGCGGGTGTGATCTCGCTAGTGAAGGGAAGATGCCACCTAGAAGATATGCCCAGATGAATAGGCAGATCGAGGATCTGAATGCAGAAATAGCATGGCTGACTGGTGTGATTGATCGCATGGGAGAGAGACATCCTAGGGTGCATGCAGATCAAGGATCTGATGATGAAAATATACCTGAGGAACATGGATCTGAGGTCCATGCAGAAGCAGAACTAGAGGGCCTAGAGGAAGAAGGGCACGATTTTGAAAATTGGCTGATACGAGCTCTAGAGGGGCTTAAGGGGAATCGATATGGGATCAAGATCGAGGTTCTCGAGTATGTTGGTGGGTTGAAACCAGAGGAGTTGATCGATTGGATCAATAGCCTAGAAAAATATTTTGAATGGAGTAACCTTGCTGAAGAGAAGAAGGTTAAGCTCGCATGCACAAAGTTGAAGGGACATGCATTGATTTGGTGGGATCATTTATAGACTACACGATAGAGGAATGGAAAGGAAAAGATCAGGGATTGGATAAAGATGAAGAAGAAGTTACAGGAAAAATTTATACTTGTAGACTACTCCCAAACCCTATTTCATAGATTTTAGAATCTCCGATAGAAGGATCAAAGCATTGAGGACTATACTAATGAATTCTACAAGCTATCCATTCGAGTGGAGCACAATGAGACGGAGGACCAAAAGGCTGCTAGGTATGTAAATGGCCTAAGTTTTGTTGTCCAAGATGAGATGAGCATGCATCACACTCTTACAGTGGAGGATGCATATCAAATGGCCCTCAAGGTAGAGGAGAAATTGAAAAGGGTTAATAGAAGAGGTAAGAAGGGATTCACACCCTCTTCAGGTCGGGGTCGAAGTGGATCTAATTTTCTCAAGGGAGAATCCTCAATACCTGCTAAACAAGAAGAAGATGGGCAGAATCTGAGAGGAAGAGGATACCAATGAGGTAGAGGTTATGGTGGTGGATGAAATGGGAATGATCCAAGAAGGTCGTATACCTATTATGGATGTGGTGAGGAGGGGCACAGAGCATTTGAGTGTCCCCAATGTGATGTCCAAGAAAGGGGTCAAGGAGGACAAGGAAGGGTCAATCTGGTTGAGATGGAAGAGCAGGATGAGGATGAAGTTGTTGCTGACATGGGGGAAGCACTTATGATAAGGAGGACGTTGATTGTTCCTAATAAAGAGAAGGTGCAGAGCAAAGCGAAGGGGTAGACCATAGATGGTGATGATTCTGGGCTACGAACGAACATCTTTCGAACAAGGTGTACATCAGGAGGGAAGGTATGTAACATTGTCATTGATGGTGGTAGCTATGAGAATATGGTGTCAAATGTCATGGTTGATAAAATGAACCTGGAATGCGAAAAGCATCCTTATCCATATCGCATCTCATGGGTTAAGAAGGGGAATGAGGTAACAATAGATCAGAGGTGTTTAATTAAATTTTCAATTGGGAGCACTTACAAGGATGAAGTGTGGTGTGATGTGATCCCGATGGATGCATGTCACATTCTGTTGGGAAGACCTTGGCAGTACGATAGGGATACTAACCATAATGGGAGAAAGAATACTTACACATTCTGGAAGGATGGTGTAAAGGTAGTTCTTGTACCTCTAAAGGAGGATGGGCCGAGTGAGAGCTTGTTGATGATGAAGGAGTTTCTTGCAGAGATCAAGGATGCTAGCTTCTGTTATGCCTTAACAGCTAGGAAGCTAGAAATAGAGGAAGTGGTTATGCCTACAACAACAGCTAAGTTGCTAAGTGAATATAAATATGTCACACCAGAGGAGTTACCAGATGGGCTACCACCAAAGAGGGATATCCAACATCACATGGATTTGATTCTAGGATCAGCGCTCCCAAATCAGGCAGCTTATCGGTTGAACCCAACACAGAATGCAGAGTTGAGTAGGCAAGTGATAGAGTTGATAAAGAAGGGATTAGTTAGGGAGAGTATGAGTCCATGTGCGACTCCAGCATTGCTGACCCCAAAGAAATATGGTGACTGGCGGATGTGTGTGGATAGTAGAGCCATAAACAAGATCACAATAAAGTATCGGTATCCTATGCCGAGAGTGGATGACATGATGGATGGATTGGCTGGAGCTAAATACTTCAGTAAAATTGATCTACGGAGTGGCTACTACCAGATCATAATTAGAGAAGGGGATGAATGGAAGACAACTTTTAAGACAAAATATGGGTTGTACGAGTGGATGGTGATGCCATTTGGGTTGTCTAATGCACCCAGTACATTTATGTGGTTGATGAACAGAGTACTACGGGAATATAATGGTAAGTTTGTGGTTGTGTATTTTGATGATATTTTGATTTATAGTAAAAGTGAAGAGGAGCATTTGTTACACCTGAAATTAGTGTTAGACATGCTCAGGAAGGAGAAATTGTATGTCAATCTAAAGAAATGTAGATTTCTTCAGGATAGTTTAGTGTTTTTAGGATTTGTAATCTCAAGAGATGGCATGAGGATGGATGACGAGAAAGTGAAGGTGATTCTGGAATGGCCTCTTCCATGAACTATAATAGAAGTAAGGAGCTTTCATGGCCTAGCTACCTTTTACAGAAAGTTCATCAGGAACTTCAGTAGTATAGCTGCCCCTATAACTGAGTGCATGAAGGGGAAAGAGTTTGTATGGACTATGGCAGCAACAAAGAGTTTTGAACTCTTGAAGAAGAAGGTGTCGGAAGACCTTGTTCTAGTGTTACCATATTTTAGTAAGGTGTTTGAGGTTGATTGTGATGCCTCATTTGTTGGAATTGGTGGTGTCTTAAGTCAAGAGGGCCGATCTGTAGCATTTTTTAGTGAGAAGTTGAATGATGCAAGGAAGAATTATTCTACATATGATGTGGAATTTTATGCAATTGTGCAAGCATTGCAACATTGGAGGCACTACTTACTCTCAAAGGAGTTTGTGTTGTTTATCGATCATGAAGCATTGAGGTATGTCAACTCTCAGAAAAAGTTAAATAGTAGGCATGCCAAATGGGTTTCATTTTTGCAACAGTATACATTTGTCCTGAAGCACAAGTCGGGCAAACAAAATAAGGTTGTTGATGCATTGAGTAGGAGAGTCATGTTGTTGACCACTATGGAGAATGAAGTGGTAGGATTTGAGGGGATTAAAGATCTGTATGAATCTGATGCAGATTTTGGGAATATTGTGCAATAGTGTAAAAGTGCGGTAGAGGGTGAGTCCCATACTATTTTTGAAGAGTATTTTTTATATAATGGTTACTTGTTTAAGGGTAATCGATTATGCATTCCCAATGGCTCTATGAGAGAGAACATCTTGAGGGAATTACATAGTGGGGGTTTTGGCTGGTCATTTTGGAGTAGCCAAAACTACCACTCTTGTAGAGGAGAAGTACTATTGGCCAAAAATGAAGAGAGACATAATCAGGTTTGTCTCTAGATGCAGAGTATGTCAAATGGCTAAGGGCCATGCACAAAATACAGGGTTGTATATGCCACTGCCAGTTCCTACAGGACCATGGACCGATCTGAGTATGGATTTCATGTTGGGGTTGCCCAAGACACAGAGGGGTAAGGATTCAATTTTTGTTGTGGTAGACAGATTTTCAAAAATGGTGCATTTCATTGCTTGCCAGAAAACTAATGATGCAACTAGGACTGCAGTCTTATTCTTTGATGAGATTGTGTGGTTGCATGGTGTTCCAAAGACTATTACTTCTGATCGGGATACTAAGTTCTTGAGTCACTTTTGGAGGACATTGTGGAAGAATTTGAACACCAGGTTGCAGTTCAGTAGTGCTTACCACCCACAGACCGATGGGAAAATAGAGGTAGTGAATAGAAGCTTGGGAAACCTCTTACGGTGCATAGTTGGAGAAAAACCAAAACAATGGGATTTAGCCTTGTCACAAGCCGAATTTGCATACAACAGTTCAGTGAACAGGTCGATAGGTAAATCTCCTTTTCAAATTATTTATGGTCAAAATCCTAGAGGTGTATTAGATTTGGTTGAGTTACCAATTGGGGAACAAGTTAGTGATGATGCAGAAGCATTTGCTGAGCATATCCAGAAAGTGCAAGAGTCAGTGAGGGAAAAATTGCAGAGTAGTAATGCTCACTACAAAGAGTCTGTTGATGCACACAGAAGGGTGAAAGTGTTTGAAGAGGGTGATATGGTCATGGTTCATCTTAGGAAAGAAATATTTCCTAAGGGGACGTATAACAAACTGAAACTTAAGAAAATTGGGCCATGCAAGATTTTGAAGAAGATCAATGATAATGCCTATAAAGTGGAGTTGCCCGATGAATTTGATATTTCACCCATTTTTAATGTTTTTGATTTATTTCAGTATCTTGGTACTATCGAGGATGGTGAATTATAGGAGATAATAAATTGGGCATGACAGATGCCTAAGAAGAAAAAGATAGAGTTGCACAGGTGCTCGATAAGAAGGTGATCACCACCAGACATGGGAGCTACAATAGATACCTGGTTCAGTGGGAAGGATTACCATAGTCAGATAACACTTGGGTTTTGGAGTTAGAGCTAAAGAAAATTGATAACCAGAAGCTACAGGATTTCAATTCAACTGAACTCGTAGGAGCTGAGTTCTTTTTCACTAGAGGAGAATGATGCACCTTGCTGGAGCCATAACTTGTGAACCGTACGCCCGTTTGCCTTGAAATTTAACAGGTGGTTCCACATGCATGTTCTGCATGAGGCTAATCTTTGATTCACCTCACCCTCCAAAAATCATGTTTTCGAGACCTAACTCCGACATCTAGTGTCCCAAAATTAGCTTTTAGAATAGGTTCTCGGGTTTTTGGGTTTTTTGCATGTTAGAAGTTTATTATCTTTTGTTATACCTTAAGTTGAGACCTAATATTTTAAAGTAAGGTTCATTATTGTAAGAGGGATGTGTGCACCAAATTTGGGTGCAATCCGACTCATTTCTATTTTTAGCAGTTTTTAGAAAAAGATCTATTTTTAGCAGTTTTTAGAAAAAGATGTTTTTAGGGTTTCTTTGGTTTTCGGTTGCTATATGATGGATTGTAATATTTTGGAGAAGGGGTGTGAATTCAGGAATGAGAAGAATATCGATTTGCAGGTTTCTTCCATTATATTGCATTTGTGTTATGTGATTGGAGTCCATTTTGTTGGTCTCTTGTAGTTGAGTTTACATCATTTGGTATCAGAGCGGGTGTGATCTCGCTAGTGAAGGGAAGATGCCACCTAGAAGATATGCCCAGATGAATAGGCAGATCAAGGATCTGAATGCAGAAATAGCATGACTGACTGGTGTGATTGATCGCATGGGAGAGAGACATCCCAGGGCGCATGCAGATCAAGGATCTGATGATGAAAATGTACCTGAGGAATGTGGATCTGAGGTCCATGCATAAGCAGAACCAGAGGGCCCAGAGGAAGAAGGGCATGGTTTTGAAAATCGGCTGATACGAGCTCTAGAGGGGCTTAAGGGGAATCGATATGGGATCAAGATCGAGGTTCCCGAGTATGTTGGTGGGTTGAAACCAGAGGAGTTGATCGATTGGATCAATAGCCTAGAAAAATATTTTGAATGGAGTAACCTTGCTGAAGAGAAGAAGGTTAAGCTCGCATGCACAAAGTTGAAGGGACATGCATTGATTTGGTGGGATCATTTACAGACTACACGATAGAGGAATGGAAAGGAAAAGATCAGGGATTGGATAAAGATGAAGAAGAAGTTACAGGAAAAATTTATACCTGTAGACTACTCCCAAACCCTATTTCGTAGATTTTAGAATCTCCGACAGAAGGATCAAAGCATTGAGGACTATACTAATGAATTCTACAAGCTATCCATTCGAGTGGAGCACAATGAGACGGAGGACCAAAGGGCTGCCAGGTATGTAAATGGCCTAAGTTTTGTTGTCCAAGATGAGATGAGCATGCATCACACTCTTACAGTGGAGGATGCATATCAAATGGCCCTCAAGGCAGAGGAGAAATTGAAAAGGGTTAATAGAAGAGGTAAGAAGGGATTCACACCCTCTTCAGGTCAGGGTCGAAGTGGATCTAATTTTCTCAAGGGAGAATCCTCAATACCTGCTAAACAAGAAGAAGATGGGCAGAATCTGAGAGGAAGAGGATACCAACGAGGTAGAGGTTACGGTGGTGGACGAAATGGGAATGATCCAAGAAGGTCGTATACCTATTATGGATGTGGTGAGGAGGGGCACAGAGCATTTGAGTGTCCCCAATGTGATGTCCAAGAAAGGGGTCAAGGAGGACAAGGAAGGGTCAATCTGGTTGAGATGGAAGAGCAGGATGAGGATGAAGTTGTTGCTGACATGGGGGAAGCACTTATGATAAGGAGGACGCTGATTGTTCCTAAGAAAGAGAAGGTGCAGAGCAAAGTGAAGGGGCAGACCATAGATGGTGATGATTCTGGGCTACGAATGAACATCTTTCGAACAAGGTGTACATCAGGAGGGAAGGTATGTAACATTGTCATTGATGGTGGTAGCTATGAGAATATGGTGTCAAATGTCATGGTTGATAAAATGAACCTAGAATGCGAAAAGCATCCTTATCCATATCGCATCTCATGGGTTAAGAAGGGGAATGAGGTAACAGTAGATCAGAGGTGTTTAATTAAATTTTCAATTGGGAGCACTTACAAGGATGAAGTGTGGTGTGATGTGATCCCGATGGATGCATGTCACATTCTATTGGGAAGACCTTGGCAGTACGATAGGGATACTAACCATAATGGGAGAAAGAATACTTACACATTCTGGAAGGATGGTGTAAAGGTAGTTCTTGTACCTCTAAAGGAGGATGGGCCGAGTGAGAGCTTGTTGATGATGAAGGAGTTTCTTGCAGAGATCAAGGATGCTAGCTTATGTTATGCCTTAACAGCTAGGAAGCTAGAAATAGAGGAAGTGGTTATGCCTACAACAGCAGCTAAGTTGCTAAGTGAATATAAATATGTCACACCAGAGGAGTTACCGGATGGGCTACCACCAAAGAGGGATATCCAACATCACATGGATTTGATTCCAGGATCAGCGCTCCCAAATCAGGCAGCTTATCGGTTGAACCCAACACAGAATGCAGAGTTGAGTAGGCAAGTGACAGAGTTGATAAAGAAGGGATTAGTTAGGGAGAGTATGAGTCCATGTGCGACTCCAGCATTGCTGACCCCAAAGAAATATGGTGACTGGCGGATGTGTGTGGATAGTAGAGCCATAAACAAGATCACAATAAAGTATCGGTATCCTATGCCGAGAGTGGATGACATGATGGATGGATTGGCTGGAGCTAAATACTTCAGTAAAATTGATCTACGGAGTGGCTACTACCAGATCAGAATTAGAGAAGGGGATGAATGGAAGACAACTTTTAAGACAAAATATGGGTTGTACGAGTGGATGGTGATGCCATTTGGGTTGTCTAATGCACCCAATACATTTATGTGGTTGATGAACAGAGTACTGTAGGAATATAATGGTAAGTTTGTGGTTGTGTATTTTGATGATATTTTGATTTATAGTAAAAGTGAAGAGGAGCATTTGTTACACCTGAAATTAGTGTTAGACGTGCTCAGGAAGGAGAAATTGTATGTCAATCTAAAGAAATGTAGATTTCTTCAGGATAGTTTAGTGTTTTTAGGATTTGTAATCTCAAGAGATGGCATGAGGATGGATGACGAGAAAGTGAAGGTGATTCTGGAATGGCCTCTTCCACGAACTATAATAGAAGTAAGGAGCTTTCATGGCCTAGCTACCTTTTACAGAAAGTTCATCAGGAACTTCAGTAGTATAGTTGCCCCTATAACTGAGTGCACGAAGGGGAAAGAGTTTGTATGGACTATGGTAGCAACAAAGAGTTTTGAACTCTTGAAGAAGAAGGTGTCGAAAGACCCTGTTCTAGTGTTACCATATTTTAGTAAGGTGTTTGAGGTTGATTGTGATGCCTCATTTGTTGGAATTGGTGGTGTCTTAAGTCAAGAGGGTCGACCTGTAGCATTTTTCAGTGAGAAGTTGAATGATGCAAGGAAGAATTATTCTACATATGATGTGGAATTTTATGCAATTGTGCAAGCATTGCAACATTGGAGGCACTACTTACTCTCAAAGGAGTTTGTGTTGTTTACTGATCATGAAGCATTGAGGTATGTCAACTCTCAAAAAAATTTAAATAGTAGGCATGCCAAATGGGTTTCATTTTTGCAATAGTATACATTTGTCCTAAAGCACAAGTCGGGCAAACAAAATAAGGTTGTTGATGCATTGAGTAGGAGAGTCGTGTTGTTGACCACTATGGAGAATGAAGTGGTAGGATTTGAGGGGATTAAATATCTGTATGAATCTGATGCAGATTTTGGGAATATTGTGCAATAGTGTAAAAGTGTGGTAGAGGGTGAGTCCCATACTATTTTTGAAGAGTATTTTTTACATAATGGTTACTTGTTTAAGGGTAATCGATTATGCATTCCCAATGGCTCTATGAGAGAGAACATCTTGAGGGAATTACATAGTGGGGGTTTGGCTGGTCATTTTGGAGTAGCCAAAACTACCACTCTTGTAGAGGAGAAGTACTATTGGCCAAAAATGAAGAGAGACATAATCAGGTTTGTCTCTAGATGCAGAGTATGTCAAATGGCTAAGGACCATGCACAAAATACAGGGTTGTATATGCCACTGCCAGTTCCTACAGGACCATGGACCGATCTGAGTATGGATTTCATGTTGGGGTTGCCCAAGACACAGAGGGGTAAGGATTCAATTTTTGTTGTGGTAGACAGATTTTCAAAAATGGTGCATTTCATTGCTTGCCAGAAAACTAATGATGCAACTAGGACTGCAGTCTTATTCTTTGATGAGATTGTGTAGTTGCATGGTGTTCCAAAGACTATTACTTCTGATCGGGATACTAAGTTCTTGAGTCACTTTTGGAGGACATTGTGGAAGAATTTGAACACCAGGTTGCATTTTAGTAGTGCTTACCACCCACAGACCGATGGGCAAATAGAGGTAGTGAACAGAAGCTTGGGAAACCTCTTACGGTGCATAGTTGGAGAAAAACCAAAACAATGGGATTTAGCCTTGTCACAAGCCAAATTTGCATACAACAGTTCAGTGAACAGGTCGATAGGTAAATCTCCTTTCCAAATTATTTATGGTCAAAAAAATCCTAGAGGTGTATTATATTTGGTTGAGTTACTGTTGGTCATAAAATCTGCCCAAGAAAGGATTTTGGGAAAGTGTACGCGCCTAGACCTGGACCAACATTGAAATGTCGAGAGGAATAGATACCCCTCGTGCCAATATTCAAAGAAATGTCGGCTCCTTTGCTAAACTACTTTGGTGTTTTAATACAAGAGTGCAAGAAAGAGATAAAAGAGTAAGGGTGCAAGAAAGAAATAAAAAGAGTAAGGGTGCAGAAAAGAAATAAATAGGATAAGGAAAGAAATGTCAATAGTTTAAGGTGGGAAAGAACCAGAAGCACAATCGCTGGCTAATAGCTCAAAATAGCAACAATAAATACCAAGAATAAAATGAAATGAATACGGTATTAGCCCTCCTATGTATCCTCTAGACGAGTTTCAGGATTACCCTTTCCCCTATGTAGAAATCTAGAGTTCAAAATTTCGGTGACCAAGAAAAGTGAATATAACAGAAACACTATCCACATGCAGCATAAAAGAAAGCTAAAACAGCATTTTCCTCCCCTATGTATCCTTCGGGAAAATTTCAGGGTTCTATCCCCAATCGCACACCTAAATCCAGAATGCAGAATTATAGTAAGCAAATGAAGGAAAGATAACATAAATAATCACAGAAGGTAGCATGCAAGAGAGAAATTAAGCCCAAATCTCTTTAGTATTAATCATAGGGATTCAAATTACAGTCGCTTTCTAGCAAAAAGTTCTTCTCCTTTTACATTACAATGCCTGGGTTTTTATAGAGGACCTGACCATCTGAGCCATCGATGCATAAAACATAGTACATCCTCGAAAACCTGAGAAGTCAGCTCCCGCAACTATCGTGACTAAGCTCTCAAATATTTTCCCATAACTGGCAACTACGACCAGGTAAATCAGGGAAACATGCATTTATGAGCCGTTTGAACGTCCTTGGTCTCTGGGTGCAGAGCTTGAGTGGCCACCATGCCTGCCAGGATCTGCTTCAAGGACTGATACTTCCTTTCTAATTGCCAAAAATGAGCAACGAGTTCATCGGGCACGTAAAAACACATTTATGAGGCACTGATTGCCTCATAAAAATACCCGACTTAGAGTGCGTGCCCTTGAAGCGCTTCACTAAATTTTAGTTCGCAACTCTGCTTCACGATGGATTGAAGTAGGTCCTCCTTGGTTTTGCACTTCGCATGAATGAACTTCGCAAGATAGCTTCGGGGATGTAAAACGTCGAAGTAAATATTCCTCCTTAAGATGGCTCTCGATATTTTGTCGCTTCGATGGAAAGGCATGCCAAAACTACTTCGCTAAGGTTCTCCACTCGAAGTGGATGTTTCACTGGCGAGTCTTCAAAATGCTTTGTTGTGATCCTCTCTCAAAACTGCGATTCAAGGTTTTTTTTACCGAAGTGCATCCTTGGCTTGAAAAATGTTCTGCTCTTCACGGGCCACTACCACTTTGGGTGAAAGTGTTTCACACAAAATCTATCTGAAACAACTTTCGACGAAGTAAAAATGGTTCACCGATGGGGAGGCCCAAAGTGGGTGCTTCGACGATATCTTGGCAAAGTATTTTTCAATATTTGCACTCCTTCAAATTCTGCTTCACGAGTTTTTTTCCTGAAGCAACTGCTTGAAAAGCTTCGGGTGTGAAGCTCTTTTCATGCCTTAGAAAATTTGGACCGCAATCTAGACTTCTTTGTCTTCCTTCTTTGGCTAAGCTACTTCTCAAATTTGAAATTTTTTGAATGTCGCTTTGCAAAATTCTCACCCGAAGCATTTGTTTGAAACGCTTTGGGTGCGAAGCTCTTTTCGTTCTCCACTTCTTTCTTTCAGCGAAGCTATCTTCCTTTTTCTACGAAGCTCTTTTCTTAGCTTTCTTAGTAGCAAAGCTTTTGCATCTCCATTATATATACATAGGGGATGGCGATGAAAGCCAAAATTGCTGCAACTTACAAATGTTTTCAAAAACAATAAACACTTTACAAAAAGAAACACTTTTTCAAAAAAATTGATTTTTCTACCCCTCTAGGCAATGTGACAAAATTATCAACATTATTGATGGATCACAGGGCAACGAGCTCGCCTCGGTGCAAGAAACCTTAGCCTTGATCCGTTGAGCCAGAGTTACCTCTAGACCCTTCTCCATTTTCTCCTTTCGGGGGTGCTTCCACGACTTCTTCTTCTTCTTCTTCTCTTTCCTCTTCTTTGTCTTCTAGCGAGGCTTCCTATTGTGGTGATTGGGGAAGAGGATCGCGGATGTGTTCCATGGTTTGGTGAACATGATCCCAGGCACCTTTCAAGAAAGGCTCTTGGTCTTGTAGCACTTTCACCAGAACATGGAACAGATCTACTTTCCCTATATCGGCATGCTTGGCTCTTATGCTTAGATCGTTGAGGTAGGCCGTGATCTTGCAATGTCTCAGAATGAAATCTATGACTTGTCCTTTTGTAATTAGCTCTTCCCAACTGTCTATCTCTGAGACATCTCCTTCAAAATGTAGCCAAGCTAGCTTGAGCTCTTCCTTAGTCAAAAGGTTCCCATCCTCATCCATGAAACTTGGGAAACCTAAGGAAGAGAGGTCTTGAAAGTAGCCCAGTGATGTGTGTTGCTCATGCTCAAATACATCCAGGAGGTCTTTTGCCTTCTATTATTTCCTCACTTTGGAGAAGAAGGCATGGACCGTGGCTTGAGCTGTGGACCAATCTCTGGCTATCTGGCTCATCGCAGCGACCTGTAGGTCCTGATATTTGACACTTTGGACCTCAAAAGCCAGCTTGAGTTGCCTTCTAATTTTTTGGATGATTTCATCTATGATTGGCCCCTCTTCAGAAGCGGTATTTTGGGCTTCGGTGATGTAAGTTAAAATCGATAGGGCACTAGAGGCTCGAGATCTGAAATTCTTGAGTAGGTGTGAGCGAATTTATTTTATTCTACCTCTGTCAAAAAGCTCCAGGCTCTATTTTTCATACAACTATTATTGCATCTGAAAGATATTACTTTCAAATTATTTGGCCTTCAGATCAGCTTCGGCTTGTATCTGGCTCTGGGTTTTAGTTGCACTCTGTAGTTGTATTATTTGTTGCTTCAAGGTGTCTACTTCTTTCTTCATCAGCTCACACTACTTCTCTGCATCCTCTAGCTTGGAGCGAGTTCTAGATAGCTCTTCTTCCAACTTGATGTTGGTGCTCTCTGCTTCAAATATGTGTTGATTGGCGATGTTTGCATGTGCGTGGAAGGTTTCAATCCTTACATGCATGGATGCAGATTCATTATCTACATTTAAGTGCTCCAGGTCCTTAGTCTTCTCCTGATAGTCATAATCTGCTGGAGTCATCTCATCTAGAGGTTTCTGGATCTTAGGGACCTTTTTCACTTTATGTAAATTTTCGCCTTTCAAGTCAAAAATGGCGCATTTTTCTACTTCGTCCAGAGAGCGCCCTCTCTTTTTCCTCGCCTCCTTCAGTATCTTTCCTGTGTTTTGTCGAGATTGGAGTAGCTTCTCAGCTAGAGGTCGTTCCTTAATCACGGATAACTCAATTTTGAATGAGGCTGGATCTCCAGCCAAAGGGGTGAACAAATACAATGATTGTACAGGGAGTGCCTCACTAGTAGGTTCGACGACGGGTTTGGTAGGGTTTTCGACAAGAGTGACTATGCCATGTGCGACAAGGGAATGGGATACGGGGTTCGACATTAGAGTACTACCTTCACCCTAACTGAGAACCAATGGAATGGTGGCATGAGCAGGTGAAGTAGTATCAGTGAATTTGTCCAAGCTTGATGACTTGATCGGGGTAGATAAGCTTGTGGGGCTAACGGGATCACGAGGCAAACTCAAGGTGGCGAGAGGCAAGTGATGAGGTGACCAAACTTCTAAAGTGGAGGGAGACTAATGGGGATTTAAAATTGAGACCATTGTGGAGATGACTTGATGAACCAAGGGGATGGGTGAGGAGTGTGTACCTACATGGCCTCTTAGCAGAGCAGAAGTGGTGGCTTCTTGCATGATTGGTTCTTGCTCCTTTTTAGGTTTGGCACTCTCGACCTCCATGACCTCTTCTTCGGGGGCCCCTTCTTTTTGGAGGAGTTCCTCCACACCGATGACATCCACACCTAGGGTTGCTTCGGCTCTTGGTGATGTCGTCCCTTCGATATTTTCTTTGACTGGGTCGATCATAGGTTATCTGACAAAAGCACCTAGAATCTTTATGCGTGGTCGCTTCAGGTGGGTTGGAGGCACTTGAGCTTGCTCCTACCTCTTTCTTTTTATCTTTTCTTTCCCCTAAGGCAACTCTTTCGGTGTTGCCTCTGAGTCCTCCTCCTCTTCTTCTTTTGAAGTATCATCAGCTCTCCTTAAGCTTTTGCCCAAACCTAGGGCACTTGGGGGAATGAAGTCGACGAAGGAGGTGGACTTCCAAGTTCTAGCATTGGCTTAGTAAACAACCTTGAAGTCCTTATCCATCTCCAAAATTTCATATGATTTTGTCTTTTGTCGATGAACTCTCATTTTCCACCATTCCTTTAATTGTTCCATGCTCCAATATTTCACTTCCTCCCTTAGATCGTCTTTCATCTTCCTCCAAAAAATGGAGTTTGGGCTTGGGAAATGATGTTGAACAGGATCAAACTCAACTTCCATAGGGTAGAATTCATGCCAGGGAGGCAAGGTCTTCATCCTTTCCAAATTCCACTCCAAATCCCTCCCATTGGGGTTATTTCTTTGCTCCATGATCTCTGGGTGGGGGAAGACGTGAAAATTCTTGAATCTAAGGTGGTCCCTCATCACCCCCAAGGGATCGTAGAGCCACATTTGAGGAATCTGGAGCAAACCAAATCTGGAAAGCTTCTCCTCCAAGAATACGTGTTGCTTCAGGGCAAACACTTCAATTACCCCCATTTTGAATGGGAAGTTGCAAGTGTGTGCCCATTTCTGATCATGGCCATAGATGGCATTTTTTGTGTTGCTCTATCGAGCAATTTCCAATGCAAACTGGTATTTAGAGGGGTAGACGGGCAGTAGGAAGGGCTTCCCTGTGAAGTCGAATAGGCGCACCACAAGCCCCTGTGTTAGTTGAAATATGTCTCCCTTCTTCTCCTTCACCACTTTGTCTCTCAAACTGAGGGGTACCCAAGGGCAAGAAACCTTCAACAAATGAATGGCAGGTCTTAGGAATTGTTGATTAAAATAATAATATGACTTCATCCTCTCCAGGAGGGAAGTCCATTGGTACATTGGCATAGGAGCTCCGTCCTTTCCACTCGAAGAAATGGCAATGTGGGGGAATTTCTTATGCACATGATAGAAAAATAACCAAACCAAGAAAGAGCAGGGTGCGAAGTATTGGCCCATCCCAGAATTCTTCATACTAGTTAGCCGCATGTGCAAATTTTGGGCCACCCATTCTACCCAGTCGAAGAATACTGGGTTGGTGTTCGGCCTTGAAGCATCAGGGGCATAAAATTCCCCTCTTGAAATACATTTGGCCAAAGACACCTGCCAAGGGTGCCAAGAAGCATCGGTTGATAGACCCGCTACCCATGCAATGATGGAGAAGATGTTCATGCTCATGAAATCTGTCAATGGGTGAGGCATATGAGGAAGCTTGCCAAAATGGAGCTCATCCTTAAGGTTCTCTCTTAGAAATTTCAAAATATAGGTGGAGGAGGTGAACCTCTCCATTTGTTCACTTAGGATGACATTGTGAACGGAATAGCCCTTGGGCGGCCCCTGTTGCGGTGTGAAGGCTGCTTGCACATCTTCTTTCAAAATTGAAAACAATTTATGGCCCGCGGCATCCAACACTTGTCTAGAGGAGGGCTGGTAGTTCTGCGCGATGGCACGGATTAATTCGGGACAATGGTGAGTGGGCGGGGTTAGATACCAGTAAATCTATGAATAATACGCAGCTACTCTCTTGTTCTCCGGGGAGAGTCTGCTTGTCATAAACTCAATAGTATATCGAAGCTCGGCCACGCTCTTTGAAAGCTCAGTATCTTTAATTTTCTTCGACTCATCAATTGGTGGTTCTTCAAGTTGCTCTTCTTCAAAATCCTCTCCTTCCTCCATCGGCTACTTTTCTGGGTGGGGATTGAGGTTGACCTTCTTAGGTCTATGCTTTTGCTCTTCTTTGCCCTTCTTCATTTTCTCTAGGCCTGCTACCTCAGGCTCCTTCCCCTTCTCTTTAGAATTTTTCTTTCCCATTATGGATTTTCGTGGCAGCAAAGTTCACGGTGCAGAAGACTTCAACGCGAAGGACTTTGATGCGAAGTGTGAAAGGAATATAGGCTATCAATGGGAGCTCTCAATATTTGCATTAACAGTTAGGCAAACAACCCTTTTGCTGCTAAACCTCACGTTTTATAGCCTTAAAAGGCAACTACCTTAATTTATGGCACCTACCAAAATTAAATTTATAGCTCAGACGGGGAAGGTTGTTGTGCTTTTTGATTGGCTTTACGGTGGTGTTGTACATGAACCCATGTGCTTCGATGATTATGCTTGGCATCAAAAACTTAACCTTCTACCACCTCGTACCTAGGAGCGAGCTTTTCTCATAACCAAATCCTCTAGGGATGTGCCCCGCCACCTTTGCATTAAACTCACTTGTTGCAGACGTTTTCCTAGGTTTTCGTTGGCACGTCCCTCTAGGCACATTTTAAATGCTCACACCTCACATTTTTGTTGGGTTGGCGAAGTTAAAATCAACGCTGAAGATGCTTCACAGCGAACCTCCGATGCGAGCTCATTTTCTATGCTTCGGGCCCGAAGTAGTTTTCCCTCGCTGTGTCACCACTTTGCTTCATGGGAGGCTACCTCCGAAGATCATTTGTTTTTAAGAAATGGTTCGCTATATTTTCTTCGAAAACTGCTTCGCCCATGCTTCCCCTTGCGAAGTACTTTTCATACCTTCACTATGCTTTTTTTTTGTTCTTCAAAGATTCTTTCCAGGCTAAAGTTCTTTGCTGCGAACCATCTTGCACCAGTCGCTTCACATAAAAAGTTCTCGAAGGAGATTCTGGCTAGGTTTAGCAAAGCTAAAGTTTGTCACTGTGGCAGTGAGACACTTAACCTCTCAGAGATTTTGAAACAAGGTATATATACAGAAAAGAAAATTACATACAAGGTAAAACTTGAACACATTTTTTTTTTTTATATCTCAATGATGAAAAGTCTTTAGATGAAGACCATTGACATAAATTGGCAATACCTGCCCATCTGCATCCTTGAGGATGAAAAAATTGGTTGAGTTTACCTTCATAACTTCAAATGGTCCGTCCCAAAAATCTTCCAATTTTTCATGATTCCCATGCTTGGCCTTCCAAGAATCCTACTTCCATACTAGATCTCCCACTCTGAAAGTGCGATCGGAGGACTTTTTCTTGAACCAGTCTCGGGTGATTTGAGCATGCTTAGCGAAGCTCTGATAGGCCTTCTCACGATCTTCCTCTAGTTGTAGTAGCTGAGCCAGCCTATTTTCCATAGGATTAACTTCTTCTTCCCCATCTAACAGCTGCAACGCAGGGATTTCTAGATGGGTAGATAATATGGCTTCTTTGCCATATACCAGGGCGTATGGTGATGTCTTCATTGACTTCTTGACAGAAATCCGATCGGCCCATAAGGCCCAATCTAGAAGGAGGTGCAAAGTTCTTTTGTTTTTATCCATGAGCTTTCTTAGCACCCTTAACATAGTCTTGTTAGTTGATTCTGCCAATCTGTTACCCTATGGATAGTAATTGGAATAAACCTTATGATATATCCCATATTTATAGAGGAACTCATTGATTTTGGTGCCTGAAAACTTGAGACCATTGTCTGTAACGATTGCTTTTGGGATGTCAAACCGGGTGATCAATCCCTCTAGGAATGCGATGATGGTATCTTGATCATCATGCTTCGTGGGCATTGCTTTGGCCCATCTGGTAAAGTAATCGGTAGCAGTCAGGACAAACTTATGCCTTGCAGAGGAGTTTAGTGAAATAATCCCTATGAAATCCAACCCCCATTGTTGAAATGGCATTTCTACTTGTATCTATCGGAAAGGCATAAGAGCACTTCTGCTTCAGCTGGTGAACTTCTAACATTGTTTGCATCTACGACAGATCGCAAAGGCATCGACAAAGAGTGTAGGCCAATAATAACCTACCTTAATTATCTTCAATGTCATTGTTCTTCCTACGAAGTAGCCCCTAGATAATCCTAAATGGAATTCTCCTAGGACTTTCTTCTTATCATCTTCTTTTATGCACCTGAGAAGAACGCCATCAATGTTTCTAAAAAATAGGCCTTCGAGGCGTAATGTGTATCGGAGGAACCGCATCCTAAAGTGTCTTTGTTGCGAAGCATTTAGATGCAGACATCTATCGATGTTGAAGTATTCAGCTATCTCACTAACCTAGTCCTTCTCATCCTCTTCTTGGTTTGTGAAGCATCCTTCTACTACTAAGTCATCCCACTAACAAGTCGTCACTTCGGTCGCTATGCTCTTTTCCAGCTCCTGACATAACGCGCGATCGCAAACCAATTTTATGGGTCTGATTTTGATGTCAAACTCTTGTATCTTGCTAACCCAACCGACTCTTTGGCTACCCAATTCTCCTTGGATAATGAAGTTGCGTACATCGGGGTGTATGAAAAATACTATAACCCAAATTTGGGAAATAAATTGCTTGAATTTCCTAAGAGATTTCATTACTGCATGCACCTGCATTTCTATGAAATTGTATTTCTCTTTATGAGGGTGTATCACTTGGCTTAGAAATGTGATGGGGCGCTCTTTGCCATCTTCCCCCTTCTGTTTCATGACTGCAGCATAGCTCTGAGGTTCTCCTATTGCACATAGAATGAAATCTCGGTTGTAGTCAGGGTTTGTCAGGACTGGTTCCTGAGTGATCCAGGCCTTGATCTTTTCAAATGCCTCTTTTCTCTCTCTCATCCAGATGAATTCAGCACCCTTCTTTAAAATTTTGGACATTGGTTTGATGACCTAGGCAAAATCTGGAACAAAATTCCTCACGAAGTTGATCTGGCCAAAAAAGGATTGAAGTCCTTTCTTGTTCACGGGGAGTGGGAGCTTCAATAGAGCCTCGGCTCTATCAGGATCTATAGCAAGACCCTTCTCTGATATCACATGTCCTAATCACTTTCCTTCGTTGACTGTGAATATGGACTTCTTTGGATTGATTGAAATGCCAAACTCTCAAAAAAATTTGAATACCTATTGTAGGTGAAAAGGGTGATCCTCCCTTCTTCAGGAGAAAATGGTCATGTCATCCAAATAGATAACAATAACCTTATTCAAAAGCTCGCCAAAAGCTAAATCCATGGCTCTCTAAAAAGTGGCCCCCGCATTCGAAAGGCCGAATGGCATTCGCTAGTAAGCAAATGTTCCCCACTTAGTAGTGAATGCAGTTTTATGCTGGTCTTCGTCCCTAACCCAAATCTAATTATATCTAGAGAAACCATCGAGTAGGGAGAAGCGTTGAGCCCCAGAAACTGAATGCAAGATTTGATCTATCTATGGGAGACGGTAGTGATATTTGAGCGAAGCCTGGTTCAGCTTGCGAAAGTCCACGCATAATCGTATATCTCCATTCTTCTTTCTAACTGAGACTAGATTCACTACCCAAGAGGAATGTTTTATGGGATAAATTATCTTCACCTCGAGCATCTTTAGGAGCTCACATTCATCAAGACCTCGATCTTTGGATTGACAGGCCGTTGTTTCTACCTGAAGGGTTTGATTTCCTCCTGCAACTCGATTGTATGTTGGATCAGTTGTCAATTGTATCCCTTAAAATCTTGATAAGACCATGCCATGATGTCGAGATACCTTCTGCATAGAGATCGTATCTGTTCTACCTCTTCCAAAGTGTAATTTGTTCCAACTTTTACTGTTTTCCCAGGTTCAAGCTCCAGATCTTGGTACTGCTTTACATTGACTTTGATCCTATGAGAAAATGCTTGATCATTCTGATCAAAGAAGTTGTCAAGAGTAATTAATCCCTTGGGGACATTATTATTCTTCAATTGAACTATCCCTTCATATTCCTCATCATCTAGGCTTCTTTTCTCAACTGTGGCTACTTCTTGAATCATGAAATTCACAATCTGCTCATCGTTGTCAAAAACTTGCCAATGTAGATCTCTGTCTGGGATAGATGGCCTGTAAATCATCCTCACAACTTTAGGTTTATACACCATGTCTTCTACTAGAGAGTACTTGGCTATGATGGATGCTATAACATTGGCATTTTGGTTCTTTTCTTGTGGAATGGACTACAGATTGAGATATTCGAACTGGTCAAACAAGTCCCATACCTTGTTACGATATGACTTGAGATAGTGCTTCTTTGAGGTGCACTTGTTTGTGACTTGATTGCATACCAATTTTGAATCTCCAAAGACTTGGAGATGCTTTATGCCTAACTTTTCTGCTTTCTTGAGTCTTAGGCATAATGCTTCATATTCTACTACATTGTTGGTGCAGCTCCAAACCAACCGGTAACAATATTCCTTCTACTCTCTAGAAGGTGATACTAAAAGAATCCCTGCTCCATCATCATTTTTGCATCAGGCATCGTCGAAGAACAATTTCCATAGTCCTTTTTGGGCAAAGATCTTATATTCTAACTTGATGTGTTTCTCAGGCTTGGTGATGGCATAACATCCCATCTCCGTCTCTATCATGGCATTAAAGTCTGCCAATAAAAACTCATCTTCACAACTTAACTATGCAAGGGATTCCTCGATCAGGTCCACCTGCTCTATCTCTTCCACTATCGCCTGCACAGAATCGCTGCTCTCTTCTTCGGAAATCTTCTATACAAGAAAGGTAGAAGGCTTCTCATTGTAGATTTTTACCTTCTTCCCTTTGAATGTAATCTCTAAGTGCGAGTAATCCATAGATAGGTATCCTCCCAGCTTCACTGTGAACTCCCTTGATAAGCACATACTAAAATATGGCTCCAAGTCGATGACCACCACCTCTTGTATAACTATGATCTAAGGCATCTTGTGTAACCAGATAGATATATCTTTAATTACACCAATAGTCTTCATAGGAGTCCCATCCAATTGAAGCATGACATGCCTGCTTTGGGTGTACTCCATTCTTATTTCCTTGCACACTGCTTTGGGAATGACTGTCGTCGTGGTCTCAGAGCCAATCATACAATTATGTACAATGTACCCTTCCATATTAGGGATAGGTAGAACGAATGTGGTATGTTCTTCCCCATAATGGATGTGGACAGGGTATGCACTAGGTCAAGTGGTGCTGAATTTCTTGCCTTGGTTGTCTTCAACAATTCTTGGAGCAAGTCCACTTGTTTGGGTAACTGCAATGCATCATACAGACTGATCCTAGATGAAATCTTCTTTAGCTCATCTACAATATTGTAGGCTAGGGAGTTGTGCACCTCAGGTTCTCTTTTCACCTCGTACCTAGTGTGATACTGCTCCATATCTTTGACCCTTTGTCGCTTGGTCAAAAAAGGAAACTTGAGCTTCTCTCTAGCTTGTTCTTTAGTTTCCACTTGAGGTGGATTTGTAGGGGCCAGTTGGGCCTTCTCCTTGACTAGTGTAGGATGAGGAGATTCACTTGGAGCCTGAGAAGGTTATTGTCTCTTCTCGTGGTGGGCATGCACCTTTAGGGGAGCCATTTGAGTGGCATCTACCTCTATTGACCTTTTCCCTCCTCTAGTGAGGACTGCAACTTGCTCTTCTTTGCTAATCACCAGGTTCTGATCCATTTTCCTGATAATGTTGACCTGACCACCATGACTACTGCTTGCCATTGTTTGCACATAATGTTGGTGAAGCATGTAGGTATTCTCTTTGTGAGGGTCATTACATGTGGAGCACCAATGTATGTAATCAAAATTGTTCGGAGCTTCATATATCATGACATTTCTTGTTGATTCTCTCCCTTGCTGGACTTCTTGATATTTAGTAAGCATGGGTGTAGGATAAGACCTTATCAATAGAAACTTGTGTTGCGCTTACTTCTTCTTCATAATGGTCATGTCATTGGACAAGGTTTGCACCATGGAGTTCAAGGACTAAATCTCTTGTAGTATTTTGTCTTGCATATCATCGACTTTAGGAATAGGTGGCAATGGAGCCATTGTCGGTATTGGAGGTAGGGCAGGATGTTGAGGTGGTGCTGGAAATACAAGGAATGTCGAAGAGACATTGGGCTGTGAATCTGAGAACGTAGGAAAATGGATTTATGGAGTAGCAATCTATGATACAATGATATTCGATTTCCAAAATGATATCAGGTATGCAAGGGTTGCAGAGATCTACGAAGTGACTGTGCTCGCATACTGGGATTAAGGGAAATCAAGAAGAATGGGCATCAACATCCTTTGTGGAAGCTTGCCCATAGCTATTAGATCCATATTTGCTCTCTGGTCTAACTCATACAACTTGAGGAAGGTATTGATATTTGAATACATTACCATGACACTGATATCAGGGTTGAAATCCTGAAGGAAATAGTATGTTGCGGCTTTGTTAGTTGGTCGAAGTCCAACTGGTGTCCTTTGCCAGGTTTGAGCGAACCTAAAATTGAAATCTGTGATCTCCTCTTGTGGATGCCTCTGAATCATTGTGAAATGATGTAGAAGAGAGGATGGATTAGCGAACTCATTGAAGCTTCTCATCAACTATCTGGCTAACTGGTCCCATCCCATTATAGTATTGGGTGGTAAAAATCTATACCAGTGGAGGAGCTTCCCTCTAAGATATAGAACTAGAAGCTTTACCATAACTCGCTCTTCTGTGATGTCATGAATCGTCGTCAGAGAAACTATGTCTTGCATGTGCTCCAGAGCAGTCTTCCTAGTTCCATCGAACATGGGGATCTTCTTCATAGCAGCAGGCGGCACTTGCCCTTGTCCTACTAAATTTAGCGGTCCTGAAGAATTCCATACTGGGAACAGTCTGGGCGACGGTTGTTGTTGTTGCTACATTTGTTGTTTTTGTTGTTGTTGTTTTTGTGCCATATTTGTTCCTGGATTTTGAGAAATAGGGATTCCTGAAGCTCCTCCTTGGTTGCTAATAGGACAACTAATATGAATGGAGGCACTAGGATGCTTCGATGAGTTGGGAGGATTAGGAGGAAAGCTAGCTACTGTACTATTCGAAGTTGATCTTTATCCATCGATACTAGCCTCTTATGAGGATGTTCCACATAATAGTGACTCAGGGGTGACCTACCTAGAACGTTCCCCGAAGGCATCAATATCAAGCTCAAATAACTCAGTTGCCTCTCCTCTATTCCTAACTCTCCATCTTGTTTTCTTGAAGGCACAAACTTAGGTACTGGTCTCTATGACTTAAATATTCTTGGTTAAACAGAGTTTCCAGATGCTGAGTCTTTCGACAATGATACGAGCATCGATCCTCACTACCTCTCACAAGGTGAGACTGACCGGGTCCCACCGGGCATGCTAGAAACTGTTGGTCATCAAATCTACCCAAGAAAGGATTTTTGGAAAGTGTACGTGCCCTAGACCTGGACCAACATTGAAAGGCCGAGAGGAAGAGATGCCCCTCATGCCAATCTCCGGAGAAATGTCGGATCCTTTACTAAACTACTTTGGTGTTTTAAGACAAGAGTGCAGGAAAGAGATAAAAGAGTAAGGGTGCAAGAAAGAAATAAAAAGAGTAAGGGTGCAGAAAAGAAATAAACATGATAAGGAAAGAAATGTCAATAGTTTAAGGTGGGAAAGAACCAGAAGCACGATCATTGGCTAATAGCTCAAAATAGCAGCAATAAATACCAAGAATAAAACAAAATGAATACGGTATTTGCCCTCCTATGTATCCTTTGGACGAGTTTCAGGATTACCCTTCCCCCTTGTTAGTATCACAATGACACTAAGAGGGGGGGTGAATCAGTGTAGCTCTTAAAAACTTAAATCTTCAACTCTTAATGCCGAAACAATGAAAACTTAAAAGCCAATAAAGCAAATATAATAAAATATCATCACATAACACAAGATGTACCGAGGTTCACCAGTTTTGTGTACTCAAAAATTGACTGTTTGGACTCCCATCCAAATCCAACCTTTGCAAAATACCAATTTTATAATCAATTTACCAGCACCCATTGGAAGGAGCACAACCCTTGATTTATCTGCACCAACAGAAAGGAGCACCAACCCCTGATTTTTTTACACCAACAGAAAGGAGTACCAACCCCTGATTTACCAGCACCAACTAGAAGGAGCACCAACCCCTGATGCCAAGCACCAACTTGGACTTCTATTCTGAAACTAGAAGATTGACATAAAGATTCCTTCACTTTTACAATACACTGATTGGTCTATTGCTTTCTCAACATCACCCACTCTTCACACAATACACACCCTTCTCACTCGCCTCTCGCATGCCTCTCGCTCTCCTCTTGCTCTATTCGTAAGATTAAATCCACCTCACTTTAATCTCGAGCGCTTTCACTCTTTTTCAGCAGCACTTTAATTCTCCATGTAGACCTCATTTTATAACAAAGTTCTGACTCTATTTTTAACTTCCATATTTTCACATGCAACCCGTAACTGTCCTTGTAACTGACGTTCTGACTTTAGTTCATTGTTCTTATTTTAGCTGCATAATTTTTCTCTGTAACTATCGTATTGACTTCAGTTAACTCTTCTTATTTTAGTTGCATGATTTTCTTTTGCAACGGCCCCTATAACTATCATATAACTTCAGTTAACTATCACATATCTTATTTCAGCTGGGTTCTCTTCTTAGCTCGTGCCAAAGTGACCTGTCACGAAATCATGACACTTTTGCCTCTTTGTCCTCTTCTCGGCTTTCGCCCATGAAAACATAACATGTCGCGATATCATGACACTTTTGCCTCCTTGCTTCTTTTCTTGGCTTGTACCCGCAAAAACACATGTCGCGATATCGTGACACTTTCGCCTCCTTGCTTCTTTTCTTGGCTTGTACCCATGAAAACACATGTCATGATATCGCTACACTTTCACCTCCGTACTCTTCCTCTTTACTTTTGTTGCAATATCGTGACACTTCTGCCTTCTTACTTTCTCTCTCCTCCTTTAGTTGCAAAAATGCGACATGTCACAATATCGTGACACTTTTCCTTCTTTGCCTTCTTGCTCTTTTCAAGTCATGAAAATGTGACATGTTGCGATATCATGACACTTTTCCTTCTCGGCCTTCCTGCTCTTTTCAAGTCGTAAAAATGTGACATGTCATGATATCGTGACACTTTTCCTTCTCGGCCTTCCTGCTCTTTTCAAGTCACAAAAATGCGACATGTCACGATATCGCGACACTTTTTCTTTCTCTTCCTTCCTACCCTTTTCGAGTCATGGAAATGCGACATGTTGCGATATCGCGACACTTTTTCTTTCGAACTCTCTCTCTTGCAATATTTCACGAAATCAATACTTTTTCTTCCATACAATCTCTCTTGCAATATGTCGCGAAATCGTGACACTTTTTCTACTTGCCTTTTTCTCTTCCAACATGTCACGAAATCGTGACACTTTTTCTACTTGCCTTTTTCTCTTCCAACATGTCACGAAATCATGACACTTTTTCTTTCGTACTATCTCTCTTCGCTTTGGACCGCGAAAATGCTGCATGTCATGAAATCGTGACACTTTTTCTTCCTTGCATTTTCTCTTCACTTTGGACCGCGAAAATGCTACATGTCATGAAATCGCGACACTTTTTCTTCCTTGCATTTTCTCTTCGCTTTGGACCACGAAAATGAAACATGTCACAATATCGCGACATTTTTTTCTCTCTCCTCTTTCTCTTTGCTTGGGCCCATGAAAATACAACATGTCATGAAATTGCGACACTTTTTCCTCTCTCCTCTTTCTCTTCCAATATGTCACGAAATCGTGACAGTTTTTCTTGCTTGCGCTTTCTCTTCGAACATGTCATGAAATCATGACAGTTTTTCTTGCTTGCGCGTTCTCTTCAAACATGTCACGAAATCATGACAGTTTTTCTTGCTTGCGCTTTTTCATGAAATCGCAATAGTTTTTCTTGCTTGCGCTTTCTCTTCAAACATGTCGCAAAATCGTGACATTTTTCTTGCTTGCGCTTTCTCTTCGAACATGTCATGAAATTGCGATAGTTTTTCTTGCTTGTGCGTTCTCTTCGAACATGTCACGAAATCGCGACAATTTTTCCTGCTTGCGCTTTTTTTTCGAACATGTCACGAAATCGCAACAGTTTTTCCTACTTGCACTTTCTTTTTGAACATGTCACAAAATTGCGATAGTTTCTCTTTCTTCTCAACATGTCGCGATATCGTGATAGTTTTTCTTTCTTTCTCAACATGTCGCGATATCGTGACAATTTTTCTCTCTTGCTCAACATGTCACGATATCACGATAGTATTTCTATATTGCTCAACATGTCGCGATATCGCGATATTTTTCTTCCTTGCTCAACATGTCAGGATATCACGATAGTTTTCTTCCTTGTGATTTTATTTTGATCTTTAGCATATGGGCCACTTCAATATTTTGGATAATCACTATACATACTCTGAAGAACCTCTTAACTCCTGTCCACTGCATCAACCGATTTGTCTGACTGTGTTGACAAAAATGACAATACTGTTGTTGCACCTTGCTCAACAATCTCCCCCTTTGGAATTGTTGGCAACACACGTGCAATTTCCTATAATTCTTCTCCCCCTTTGACAATAATACCAAAGGGCTGCTATAGACTCCCCCTGAGTCCATGCACAACATTCTCAGGCACAAATTATTATAGTTAGCAAAAATTACAAACTCAAAGACTTCCTTGGGCAACGGTTTTGTGAAGATATTCGCTACTTGCTCTGTTGTTGGAGCAAAATCCAACTTAACCTCACCTTCCGCAACTTTCTCCTACGTACAACACATTGTTGCTGCAATATATTCTGCCTTTGCTATGGATAAGGAAACTGACTCTTGTTTCTTACTGTTCCATGTGACCAACCTGTCTCCAAGATAGAATGCACCTCCACTGGTACTCTTTCTGTCATCTACACATCCTGCCCAATCTGCATCTGGAAATCTATCCCAACACTGTCCTCAAATCTGTCCTAGCATTGTCCTCAAATATTTCCCAAAGGCCTTCTTCAAAGGCTTAATCAATCATGCTCAAGTAGTACTCAAAATAAACTCAACAATGAATGACAATCTCAAATCAAATCCACTTCATAGAAGCATAAAGAGAAGTGTTAGAGACTTAATATCTTCTAACCTCAATCTCAACTCAACATAGAATGATGGAATAATTTATTTCATAGAACTTTAAAAATCACTTCACACATGACTTGACTAGGCTCAACCAAATCAACTCAACCAATCATCACCAAGCTGGAAACCATTTTGCTGCTCAATATAAACCTCTTCTTCAAGCTTCCCATTCAAAAACACTGATTTCACATCTGTCAAAAAAATTGACAAGTGACTCACACTTGTACCAACTTTTGTCCAACACTGTACCAACACTGTAATTTTACTGCCAACTCTGTGCAAGCATCAAACACAGTACCACAACACCAACCAAAGCCCTTCTTACATTTTCAACTTGGTCTATTTTTTCTATAGTCACCGTTGGTCACACCTTACTTTCAACTATTCGAATCAGGAGACAATATTTTGTTAAATGCTTCAAGACCAACTATAGTGCACCTTACTCAAACTCATACTTCTGGACCTCGGATAGGTATGATTCACAAAGCAAATTTGCTCATCTTGATGAGCTAAACATGAATCAATGATCAGACTTCAATATTTTTCACCATAGCGTCATAAAATATCTAACAATCTTCATGTCAATGTGTAGTTCAAATATACACTGCTTTTATCGAAACACATATATGCGGCTAGGGAAACATTCTTTCACTAACTAAATTATCTAAACTTTTATAATCCTTAACTTTAGTCAGTGGCAGTAAGAACCATCACCAGTACAACAATGACATATAGAAATACTACCAATAATGACAACTCTCAATTTAATCACCACCCTTCACGGCACTTCCACAAACTACATGAACTGAAAACATACTTCGACAACTATACGACAACTTCCCTGACTACTTGCATTTCATCCTCAGGTAATCAAACAAATACATAGGAGCATTAAAATGAAACTTCAATATTTATCCCCCTAAGGATGTGCTACCTGGAGTTGCTTAGTGCAATAGCAGAGTAATCTCCTTCAGTCCAAGGAGACATGATTTCCTCTCTTCTTTCTTTCTCCAATATTTCTTGAACTTAGGCTGAAGGTTTTCAACTGCATCCCTATTTTGAATCTTTTCATGAACTTGAACATTTATCTTGGGTGGTTGTCTCTTGTACAGCCTTGATGGATGATTATTTTCCTTTCTTTGATGCACATGATTTCTTCCCTGTCTATGTTGCATTCTTTGCGTCTGATGAAATCTACTGTCTTGCCATATATTAGATACAAAAGTTCTTAGACAAGACCTTGCTATGTTCCTATGACCATTACATTTAAAACATTGCACATGGTGTTCAACCAGAATAACAGATGTATTTCTACCAACATAACTCTTTGATCTATTATTCAATCCACAATAAATTGCCTTGTGACCATAATGGTTGCATCTAAAACAATAGCCATTAAAAGCATTATTATGAATAAAGTGAGAGTGATAGAACCTCTTTTGTTGTGGTTGCTTTGTTGTAGATCTTATTTGAGATTTTCTTCCTTTTGAGGATTCAGCTTCAATATTTTCTTGCTTTGATCCTTCAGCAATGGATTTCTTCTTCTCTACAAATTTAGAAGATGAAGGTTGTTCAACTTCACATCCGAGACCAAGCTTACACATGGGGCTTCTTTGTTGCCTTATCATTTTATCTAGCAACTTTGTGCTCTTCTCAAATTTGATATTTGTATTGGCCTCTTCTAATTGTTTCCTCAATAAAACAATCTTCTCTTCTTGTTTGCAGCAAACAATCTCTTTCTCATTGATTTGTGACTTCAAGGCTTCTTCTATTTTCTTGGATTTATGAATTTGTATGAAGAGATATTCAATATTATCTCCATATTCTTCCAAATTTTTGGACAGTCTTTTGTTTTTTTTCCTTTATAAACCCAACTCTTCAAGTGCAGCGATCAACTCACCTTCTAGATCTACTTCAACCTCTAGGTTTTCATCACATACTTGTTCTTTCTCTATTTTTTCTTCTTTAAGTGTCATATAAATAACTTCACCTGTTTCCTCTTCAGAATCCTCACTACAACTATCTTCTGATGAACTAACATTCTTGGAGATGAAACTTTTCTTCTTGAAATTGTCTTTTCTAAAATTTATTTTATTCTTCCAGTCACTTCTTTCTTGGTGCGATCCTTCATCACTTATGTTCTTCTCATTAAGTGGACATTTAGCTGCAACATGCCCAATGCCTCCACAGTTGAAACACTTAAATGGTAGCTTTCCTCTGTATTTTTCTTTTCCCCTTATTAGTTTTTGAACAAAGTTTGCTTTCATTTCATCTAATGTCTCTTCTTCCTCAGATTCTTGTTTTGCTTTAATATTTTTATGTGCTTTAAAAGCAGCTTCTCTATCTGTGGGTTTAGTTTTTCCTATTCTCATCTCATATGTAGTCAAAGAACCATGCATCTCATCCATACTAAAAGTTTTTAGATCTTTATCTTCTTCTATTGCTAAAACTTTAGCTTCACGATGACAGCATCTTCCATTTTCTCATCGAGTCCTCTAATCGCATTAATGATTCCATTAAATCTCAGCATGTATGCCTCTATGTTCTCATCGTTATTCATCTTTAATGCTTCGAATTGAGATTGATGCGTTTGTAACTTGGCCTCTTTGATCTTATCATCTCCTTCATGAATGCTCCTCAGTTTGTCCCATATTTCTTTTATCATTTTACAACTCATAATTTTTACTAGTTCACTGTCCATTAATCCGCACATGATAGCATTCTTTGCTTTTGAGTTATTCTCAAACAATTTCTTATCGATAGCATCAATTGGAGAAGTGGTGGGTATTATGTATCCACTATCTACCAAATCCCAAATGTCATATCCCAAAGCACAAAGATATGTTTGCATCCTGAGTCTCCAAAATATGTAATTAGTTTCGTCCAACAATGGTGCTTTGTTTGATAAGAAGCCTTCACCACCTGCCATTGTGTCACTTCCAAGATCACCCTAGCTGATTTAGCCTGACAAGAGAAACTGGCTCTGATACCAATTGTTAGTCTCACAATGACACTGAGAGGGGGGGTGAATCAGTGTAGCTCTTAAAAACTTAAATCTTCAACTCTTAATGCCAAAAAAATGAAAACTTAAAATCCAATAAAGCAAATATAACAAAATAGCATCACACAACACAAGATGTATCGAGGTTCACCAGTTTTGGCTACTCCTCAAAAATTGACTGTTTGGACTCCCATCCAAATCTAGTCTTTACAAAATACCAATTTTACAATCAATTTATCAACACCCACTGGAAGGAGCACCAACCCCTGATTTATCTGCACCAATAGAAAGGAGCACCAACCCCTGATTTACTAGCACCAATTGGAAGGAGCCAAGCACCAACTTGGACTTCTATTCTGAAACTAGAAGATTGACATAAAGATGCCTTCACTTTTACAAGACCCTGACTGGTCTATTGCTTTCTCAACATCACCCACTCTTCACACAACACATACCCTGCTCGCTCGCCTCTCGCGTGCCTCTCGCTCTCCTCTTACTCTCTTCGCAAGATTAAATCTACCTCACTTTAATCTCGAGCACTTTCACTCTTTTTTAGCACACTTTAATTCTCCACATAGACCTCCTTTTATAACAAATTTTTGACTCTATTTTTAACTTCCATATTTTTGCATGCAACTCGTAACTATCCCTATAACTAATGTTCTGAATTCAGTTCACTGTTCTTATTTTAGCTGCATGATTTTTCTCTGTAACTGCACCTGTAACTGTCGTATCGACTTCAGTTAACTCTTCTTATTTTAGCTACATGATTTTCTTCTACAATGGCCCCTGTAACTATCGTATAAATTTAGTTAACTGTCACATATCTTATTTCAGCTGGGTTCTCTTCTTAGCTCATGCCAAAGTGACCTGTCATAAAATCGCAACACTTTTACATCTTTGTCCTCTTCTCAGCTTTCACCCACAAAAACATAACATGTCACGATATCATGACACTTTCACCTCCTTGCTTCTTTTCTTGGCTTATACCCGCAAAAACACAACATGTTGCGATATCGTGACACTTTCGCCTCCTTGCTTCTTTTCTTGGCTTGTACCCGTGAAAACATAACATGTCACGATATCGCGACACTTTCACCTCCATACTCTTCCTCTTTACTTTTGTCACGATATCGTGACACTTCTGCCTTCTTACTTTCTCTCTCCTCCTTTAGTTGCGAAAATGCAACATGTCGTGATATCGCGACACTTTTCCTTCTCTGCCTTCCTGCTCTTTTCAAGTCGCAAAAATGCGACATGTCGCGATATCGCGACACTTTTCCTTCTCGGCCTTCCTGCTCTTTTCAAGTCATGAAAATGCGATATGTCATGCTATCACGACACTTTTCCTTCTCGACCTTCCTGCTCTTTTCAAGTCACAAAAATGCGACATGTCGCAATATCGTGACACTTTTTCTTTCTCTTCCTTCCTACCCTTTTCGAGTCACAAAAATGCGACATGTCGCGATATCATGACACTTTTTCTTTCGGACTCTCTCTCTTGCAATATGTCACGAAATCATGACACTTTTTCTTTCGTACAATATCTCTTGCAATATGTCATGAAATCGTGACACTTTTTCTACTTGCCTTTTTCTCTTCCAACATGTCGTGAAATCGTGACACTTTTTCTACTTGCCTTTTTCTCTTCCAACATGTCACGAAATCGTGACACTTTTTCTTCTGTACTATCTCTCTTCGCTTTGGATTGCAAAAATGCTACATGTCACAAAATCGTGACACTTTTTCTTCCTTGCATTTTCTCTTCGCTTTGGACCGCAAAAATGCTACATGTCACGAAATCGCGACACTTTTTCTTCCTTGCATTTTCTCTTCGCTTTGGACCGTGAAAATGAAACATGTCACGATATCGTGACACTTTTTTCTCTCTCCTCTTTCTCTTTGCTTTGGCCCGCAAAAATACATGTCATGAAATCGTGACACTTTTTTCTCTCTCCTCTTTCTCTTCCAATATGTCGCAAAATCGCAACAGTTTTTCCTGCTTGCGCTTTCTCTTTGAACATGTCACGAAATCGTGACAGTTTTTCTTGCTTGCACTTTCTCTTCGAACATGTCATGAAATCGCGACAATTTTTCTTGCTTGCGCTTTCTCTTTGAACATGTCACGAAATCACGATAGTTTTTCTTGCTTGCGCTTTCTCTTTGAACATGTCACGAAATCGTGACAGTTTTTCTTGCTTGCACGTTCTCTTCGAACACGTCACGAAATCGCGACAGTTTTTCCTGCTTGAGCTTTCTTTTCAAACATGTCACGAAATCGTGACAGTTTCTCTTTCTTCTCAACATGTCGCGATATCACGATAGTTTTTCTTTCTTTCTCAACATGTCGTGATATCGCGATAGTTTTTCTTTCTTTCTCAACATGTCGTGATATCACGATAGTTTTTCTCTCTTGCTCAACATGTCACGATATCACGATAGTTTTTCTCTCTTGCTCAACATGTCGTGATATCACGACAGTTTTCTTCCTTGCTCAACATGTCGCGATATCATGACAGTTTTCTTCCTTGTGATTTTCTTTTGATCTTTAGCATATGGGCCACTTTGATCTTTTGGATAATCACTGTACATACTCTGAAGAACCTCTTAACTCCTATCCACTACATCAACCGATCTGTCTGACTGTATTGACAACAATGACAATACTGTTGCTGCACCTTGCTCAACACCCCTATGCCGAAATCCAGAGTTCAAAATTTTGGTGACCAATAAAAGTTAGTATAACATAAACACTATCCACAGGTAGCATAAAAGAAAGCTACAACAACATTTTCCTCCCCTGTGTATCCTTTGAGAAAATTTTAGGGTTTTATCCCCAATCACACACCTAAATCCAGAATGCAAATTTACAGTAAGCAAAAGAAGGAAATATAACAAAAATAATCACAGAAGGCAGCATGCAAGAGAGAAATTAAGCCCAAAGCTCTTTAGTATTAATCACAGGGATTCAAATTATAGCCACTTTCTAGCATAAAGTACTTCCCCTTTTACATTACAATGCCTAGGTTTTTATAGAGAACCCGACCATTTGAGCCATCAATGCACAAAATGGAGTACATCCTCGAAAACCTGAGAAGTCGGCTCCTGCAGCTATCATGACTGAGCTCTCAAATATTTTCCCATAACTGGCAACTGTGACCAGGTCAACTGAGGAAACATGCATTTATGAGTCATATGAACGTCCTTGGTCTCTAGGTGCAGAGCTCGAGTGGCCACCATGCACGTCAAGATCTGCTTCAGAGACTGATACTTCCTTTCCAATTGCCAAAAATGAGCAGCGAGTTCATCGGGCACGTAAAAACTCATTTATGAGGCACTTGATTGCCTCAAAAAATACTCGGCTTGGAGTGCATGCCCTTGAAGTGCTTCATCGAATTTTAGTTTGCAACTCTGCTTCACGATGGATTGAAGCAGGTCCTCCTTGGTTTTACACTTTGCATGAATGAACTTTGCAAGACAAGTTTAGGGATGTAGAACGTCAAAGTAAATATTCCTCCTTAATATGGCTCTCAATCTTTTGCTACTTTGATGGAAAGGCATGCCAAAAATGCTTCACTGAGGTTCTTCGTCCGAAGTGGATGTTTCACTGGCGAGTCTTCAAAATGCTTCGTCGCGATCCTGCCTTAAAACTGCAGTTCGGTGTTTTTTTTTTATCGAAGTGTATCCTTGGCTTGCAAAAAAATTTGCTCTTCATGGGCCACTACCACTTCGGGTGAAAGCACTTCACACGAAAGCTATCCGAAACAACTTTCGATGAAGTAAAAATGGTTCGCCGGTGGGGAGGCCCGAAGTGGGTGCTTCGACGATTTCTTGGTGAAGTAGTTTTCAATGTTTGCACTCCTTCAAATTTTGCTTCACGAGTTTTTTTCCCGAAGCAACTGCTTGAAACGCTTCGGGTGTGAAGCTCTTTTCACGCCTTAGAAAATTTGGACCGCAATCTAGACTTCTTTATTTTCCTTATTCGGCGAAGCTGCTTCTCAACGTTTGAAATTCTTCGAATGTCGCTTCACAAAATTCTTGCCTGAAGCATCTGTTTGAAATGCTTCAGGTGCGAAGGTCTTTTCGTTCACCACTTATTTCTTTCGGTGAAGCTATCTTTCTTTTTTCTGTGAAGCTCTTTTCTTAGCTTGCTTAGTAGTGAAGCTTTTGCATCTCCATTCTATATACATAGGGGATGGCGATGAAAGCCAAAATTTCTGCAACTTACAAATGTTTTCAAAAACAATAAACACTTTACAAAAAGAAACACTTTTTCAAAAAAAATGATTTTTATACCCCTCTAGGCAATGTGAAAAAATTGTCAACAGTTACCAATTGGAGAACGAGTTAGTGATGATGCAGAAGCATTTACTGAGCTTATCCAGAAAGTGCAAGAGTCAATGAGGGAAAAATTGCAGAGTAGTAATGCTCACTACAAAGAGTCTACTGATGCACACAGAAGGGTGAAAGTGTTTGAAGAGGGTGATATGGTCATGGTTCATCTTAGGAAATAAATATTTCCTAAGTGGACGTATAACAAACTAAAACTTAAAAAATTTGGCCATGTAGGATTTTGAAGAAGATCAATGATAATGCTTATGAAGTGGAGTTGCCCGATGAATTTGATATTTCACCCATTTTTAATGTTTCTAATTTATTTTAGTATCTTGGTACTACCGAGGATGGTGAATTATAGGAGATAGTAAATTGGGCACAACAGATGCCTAAGAAGAAAAAAGACAGAGTTTCATAGGTGCTCGATAAGAAGGTGATCACCACCAAACATGGGAGCTACAACAGATACCTAGTTTAGTGGGAAGGATTACCATAGTCGGATAACACTTGGGTTTTGAAGTCAGAGCTAAAGAAAATTGATAACCAAAAGCTATAGGATTTCAATTCAGCTGAACTCGTAGGAGTTGAGTTCTTTTTCACCAGAGGAGATGCACTTTGCTGGAGCCATAACTTGTGAACCGTACGCCCGTTTGCCTTGAAATTTAACAGGTGGTTCCGTGTGCATGTTTTGCATTAGTAAAATATTTGATTGGTCTGACTCTCCAAAAATCATATTTTTGGTACCTAACTCTAACATCTAGTGTCCCAAAATTAGCTTTTAGAATAGTTTCTTGGGTTTTTTGGATTTTTTTGCGTGTTAGAAATTTATTATCTTTTGTTATACCTTAATTTGACACCTAATATTTTGCAAGTAATTTTTTTTATTGTAATAGGGATGTGTGCACTAAATTTGGGTGCAATCCGACTCATTTCTATTTTTAGCAATTTTTAGAAAAAATATCTATTTTTAGCAATTTTTAGAAAAAATGTTTTTAGGGTTTCTTTAGGGTTTCTTTGGTTTTTGGTTGCTATATGATGGATTGTAATCTTTTGGAGAAGGGGTGTGAATTCAATAATGAGAAGAATATCAATTTGCAGGTTTCTTCCATTATATTGCATTTGTGTTATGTGATTGGAGTCCCTTTTGTTGGTCTCTTGTAGTTGAGTTCACATCAAGGCTAAGCGAAGAGGCTTAATTCTTAGCCCTGAGCCCCAAAGGTGACCCTTTTTCATTGATGTCAAATGGAGAGATATTTGTGTGTTATGGGGAGATTTTTGAATATGAGGAGAGATTTGATATCTGAGAGAGCATTGAGCCAGGGGGAGCAAAGTCCCAAGGGGAGCAGAAAAGAAGGTTAGAATTTAGTAAAATGATTTAGGTTGTCATTAATGACATAGGGGGAGATTGTTGGACATTTTGATTCCCTAAGCTAAAATGTTGTCATTGATGTCAAAAGAGCATTTAATGTCAAAAGGATCTATGAAGGGTTTTTGTGAAAACCAAGGCAAGAAAAATAAAAGGTTTTAGTTAAAACCATGGATAGCATATTTGATCTGGGTTTTTCTTAAAACCCAAGTTGGGATTTTGTTTCATCAAAAAAGGTGCCCCGGTGATGGATTTATTTGAGTTTTAATATTTGGTTTAAATTTTAATTATTTAAAATTTAAATTTAAATGCAAAGTTTCTCGCCGATGTCATCAAGCAAACATAAATTCATATTTTTGCTGACGTCTTCGAAGTGTTTTAAACACTATATAAAGGGGTGGTAAATGAATCAAATTTTTATCCTTGCTCTTGTGATAAATTTTTAGCATTCAAATAAGTCTATGAGCTCGTGTGAATTTTGAGAAGAGAAGCAGCAAAGAAAACAACAGCACTTGGAAAGTCAAAATGTGGTGGGAAGTGTGGTGCATTGGCAAATCATTTTGGTTTAAGGTACAAGGCAGCACAAACACCAGGGATTGAATCCCTTGGATGGCATTTCGGAAGGCGTGTGGAAATCGCTTTGGCACTTTATCTTTTTTGGAATGTGGAGGAAGGTTTAAGATACTTTGGGCCTTTGCCTTTCCAATGAGCACCTAGCTTGTGTGGAATCTTAGCCGCAGCTAAGACGCTCCCGGTGTGGCAATTCGGGGGTTTGAATCCCCTTGAGGAGGTAATTACGTTTTGCATTTAAATAATTTTTATTAGCCCTAAAGTTTGGAGTTATAAGGTAGTTAATGGAAATTAAATTTTGTTATTAGGGTTGTGATTATTATTGCAAAGCATAATTAGTTTATGATTTATTTTATGGTTATGGAGAATTAATTTTAAGAGAAATAAGGAGTTGTTTTTTAAAAGTAATTTTGAGAGGTTTATTATTTTTGATAAGGGTTTTAATAAAAGGGACTTTGGTGGAAGTGTTTATTAACTTGGAGTGAAAAGGGTGTAATTTTAGTGATGATTTATTTTGTGATTATTTGAATTCCATTTTTAAGTGTGGCAGATTTTGTGGACAACTTATTGGCATCAAAAATGTATGGGCACATTCTCCTATTGATTGTTTATGGTGGTTGATTTATGAAATATCATTGGAGAGAAAAGGATTTATTGTGGTTTCCTTTGAGAAAATGATTGGTTGAATGCTTCAAGGTTTTATGGTTTGTCAGTTGTATTTAAACCTTGTTTTATTAGCATTATTTTTGAAACCCATTGGTTGTGCAAAGAACTTGAACTTGAGTTAGAAAATAACATGAGTATCATTGTTATGTGAGATTTGTAGTTGAGCATTGTTGGAAACATTTTGAGTTGGTTGGACTAGGGTTTGTGAGAAAGGATTGATCCTTGAGGTGATTGGTTGAGTATAGTTGTTTGAGCCTAGCCAAGTGATTGTGTGAAGTGGTTGTTCAAGTTCCATGAAACAAACTATTCTATATTCTGATTTGAGTTAAGATTGAGATTTGAGAATAGAACATATTGAGTCTCTAACAATTCTCTTTATGCTTCTATGAGATTGATTTGAGTTGAGATTGGGATTTGATTATAGAACATATTGAGTCTCTAAAAATTCTCTTTATGTTTCTATGAGATTGATTTGAGTTGAGATTAGTAATTGAGTATAGAACATATTGAGTCTCTAACAATTCTCTTTATGATTCTATGATATTGATTTGAGATATTGATTGTACATTGAGCTTAGAACATATTGAGTCTCTAACAATTCTCTTTATGTTTCTATGTGATTGAGACAAGTCTTTGAGAAGACTTGTGGACTGTTTTGAGTTAAGATTTTGTGAAATCTTGCTATGCAGATTTGAGAAAGTCCTATAGAGGACTTATTGACCAGATTTGAGCAAGTTCTATAGAGGACTTATTGACCAGATTTGAGCAAGTCCTATAGAGGACTTATTGATCAGATTTGAGCAAGTTCTATAGAGGACTTATTGAGCGAATTTGAGCAAGTCCGATAGAGGACTTATTGAGAATATTTGAGCAAGTCCTAGAGAGGATTTTTTGAGTAGATTTGGACAAGTTCTGTGTTAACTTGTTGAGAAAATTTGGACAAGTTCTGTGTGAAATTATTGAGAAGATTTGGATAGGTTTTGTGTGAACCTGTTGAGTAGATTTAGACAGGTTTCATGTGAACCTTTTGAGCAGATTTGGACAATTTTTTTGTGAACTTGTTGAGCATATTTGGACAAGTTTTGTGTGAACCTATTGAGCAGATTTGGACAGGTTTTGTGTGAACTTGTTGAGTAGATTTGGACAGGTTTTGTGTGAACCTGTTGAGCAGATTTGAGCAGGTTCTAAGTGAACCTATTGAGTAGAATTGTACTAGACCAATTGTACTGTGTTTAGTGCAAGATATTGAGAAAAAATGTGCTAGATCGACTGAACTATGTTTGGTACAGTATTGATATAGAGCTTTGGAGGTGATAAATTATAGATGATAGAGTCTCAATGGACAAAGATCCAGCAGCCATGACAATTTAAGACAGATCTGAGTGAGGGGTCTTCAAGTGGAGATATATCCACAAGTCAGTGTAGTAGAGAGATAGAGTCTTCTAGAATATCACTAGCCAGAGCAGAAGGGGAAAGAGTTCTCCTGTGGAAGAGATCCATGAACTTGAGATTTAGGGGATTAGCATCTCCTTTGGACCGAGGTCCATAAACATTGTAATTTGGGAAATATTCCCAAGAGATTATTTGAGAAATATTTAGAAGAAATATTCTCTATGGAGGTAGCCCACATTGGGTGAACCACGTTAAATCTGTGTCTCTATTATGTGTGGAGTTTTATGCATTGCTTTGATTACTGCTATTGATACTACTATCTATACACTGCATAATATTGACTTGAGAAGAAAGTAAAAAGTGTTATTATACTATTCACCCCCCCTCTCAGTATAAGCTTGTTTTTTTCACACATTATCTTTGATATGATATAATTAGGGTTCTTACACTACTTTTTGAGAATTTAGATTGATCAAATAGGCTTTGAAATCACCAATTCACAATCCAAGTTTGCATTGGATATTCTTCAATATTTTAGGATGAAGAATTATAATTTTGCTTGGACTCTTGTACCTCAAACTTAAATTGTATGAATCCTTTGATGACATGGCCCTAGTTGACTCCAAAGAAGTGAATAATAAACAAGGCACTAGGCATATATACTACATTCTTGTATGCTTAACTCAGGATAGAAAGACTAAAATAAGCCTAAGCTCCTCATGCTAAGGGATGGGAAGAGTATGCATCCACACTCTAGGTGTTATAGGATCTAGAGGAAAACCCAGCTATGAATCTATGCTCTCATACCAAGACACGAGGATGAGAAGATAGATTCACAAAATGGTATCTTTTACGGGATTTGGCTAGTCTTGTTCACTTGGGAGGCTGTCTGCAACGATTTTAATTACCAAAAGTAGCATCTGACACCTCGTAATAATAAAATGTTGGGTGATCATTAAACCAAAGTGACTCAAAAACTCCACCTTAGGTCTTGTTTAATTCACTAGAGCCAACAAAATTTTTACCTTGTGGAACCAATGAGTTAGACTGGGTTGTACAATCAGGTGTGTAGACCTAGGTTGTTACAGTAGATATGTATTTATTTTATTATTATATGTGATTCTTGGGTTTATGGGAGCTTTGGGTAAGAACTAGAGCTATATTAGAACCCTTGAGTCAAGAAGATAACCTAATATTTGGAGGAGTTGTAGTGATGCAACAACCAAGTAGTTGTGAATCTTGGAAGGAGTTACATCGATGCAACAACTAGGTAGTTGTGGATCTTGGGAGGAGTTGCAATAATGCAATAACTAGGTACTCAAAAGTTTAAGAGTTATTATGATACAATAACCAAATATTTATGAATGATACAACTTGAACGATGAGGATTGGGTGTTCCATAGTGGTAAGGCTTTTGAAATTATTCATAAGATAGTAGTGGTGGTGCCTTCAATGATGAGGATTGAGTGACCATACATATTACCAAGTGAGTGGTAATGGTGTTAGTTATCCCATGGAGGTATGGTAACTAAGCACTAAGGCAATACGATAGATTAATACTATATAGATATACTTATGAAGGGCTAGAAAATAGGTGTCTCCCTTTATGTGTTATGGGCCTTAAAGGATAATCCCTACATCATGGTCAAATTATCCTATGACAATGAGGGTATGGGAAAGGTGGGGGACCACTTTTGGCATCCTTCTAAACAATGAGGTTTAGTAAGGTGAATCCCAAAAATATGAGATGTTGGTCACTCTTGTCCACTTGAGTGTCATCTTCAGAGACATTAAACTCAAAATGTTATTATGCCTTATGAATGCTGAAAAAAATATTAGGACCACTTTTTATGAATCTTATTTGTAAAATAATAATAATATATCTCTTTGGGTTTGGTTTTGATGGATTTTTATAATTGATATCAAATCTCTAGGTCATAGGACTAGAATATTATATGGAGATTACCTAGGATGATCCTTGATTTGATATTCTAATTTGGGGAGACATACTCTTCTAGGGACCTTAACTTGATCTAGGATAAGATAAATATTGTACATCAACTAGACCAGTCAAATAGAGTAAAAATCCTAGAGAGTATAGTTTTTTTAAATGTGGATGACACCTTGTAGGTATGCAAGTGTGACTATGATCATTATGAAGAGAGTGATAATTATCCAATTTAGCTCATGGAGAAATGAAACTAACTAATTGTAAGGACAATTTTGGATAAATTATAACTTACCCAACTCCTTTTTGTTGATAGGAGATGCCACCTATTTTGATATTAGGTTCATCCAAGAATATGGGGGCGGCTACATAGGAGGAAGCGATAGTACATCCCCAAAATAAGTCTAGAAGATCAATGGACTCTAGTAAGAAAACTAGAATAACAATGGACTCTAGTAAGAATTTTAGAAGAACAATGGACTCTAGTAAGGAAACTAGAACAATGGACTCTAGTAAGAAGTTTGGAAGGACAATGGAATCCAACAAGAAAACTGGAAGAATAGTGGACTCTAGTGAAAGGGTGGAAAACCTTTCATCAATAATTAAGTTGCTCTAGGAGCATATGGAGTAGCAATAAAAATTGATGGAAACCCTAGTTAATAAGGAAACTAGTGACATGGATTCAAAAGGTAAGCATGAAAGGAATTCTTCTAGAGGAATTTCTAAGGGTAGAGCTTGGATCTAGTATGATCTTGCCAAAGACCTTAGTTAAGGTATCTAAATTTAATAGAACAGAAGGGGGTGATGTAGTAGTATCTTGGCTGAATGAGTTGGAAACTTTCTTTTTTATGAATAATTACTCACTCGAAACCCAAATAGTTTGGGCAACCATTCATATTTAGAATGGTGGAATAAATTTAGGTTAGGAAAAGGAATCCATATCGTGGACCTTAAATTAAGAAATCTTATAAGGGTATTTAAGAAGATATTCCGATCAGGTCAATTTTATGTAGAGAAGTTTGAGGAATTCTCTACACTCCAATAGAGTATGTTGATGATGGAGGTATATTATCAAAGATTCATTAAAATCTTGAAATATGTTCCTAAGTACAATATTAATGAACAATTAAAGGTACATAGGTTCATCTTGGGGGTGGATCCTAATATTTGAACAGTGAATAATTTTCTCAAACCCAAAACCCTTATGAATGCATATGACTTGTCCTGATAGGAGGAGACCAATCTAGAAATCAAGAAGACCTTATTCAACTATGCAAATTTTACATAGGTAGATAAACAAGAACTCAAGAAGAGAAAGAGTGTGGGGTTTATGAAATAGAAGATTATATGGATTTTGGAAGAAGGTGGTAGTGTGAGCTTATGTGCCACTTGTTTAATCCATTGTAATACTTGGTAGAGTCCATAAGACCTAACCTTAAATAAATATAAAATAAATAGACCGATAAGGAGGTCTATGATGTGAATCATAGAACTTTGGATTTAAGCATAAGTAGAAGCTAGAAATAAAATACAACAATGTAAGTTGATTTTTGTTTTGCTATCAAAAAATTGTTTCAATATTGTTAGTTTGCTGACTTTGTTTCATTTTAGGATTCAAATATTTGTTATTTCTGTAATTTTATTATTTTCTCTATAGTTTGGTTATATACAATGTTGTGGGACCTTCCAACATTCTCACCTTTGTTAAAAAGGTTTAGGGTCCCTTTCAAAACCACTTCTCTAATTTTAATATAAAAAAATATGGGTGGGATCATTTTAATTCTAAAAAGTAAAATAATTAAACTTGAGTTGAAACAATTTACATAATTGACTCTTTAAATCTTTGGAAGAACATCACCTAAATTATGTTAAAAATATGAACTAGAAATTGCACTCAATAGTGCAAGAAGACCTCAATAGAGAGTGATTAAAGTTTGTTTAAAATATGTAACAAATATTTTTATGTACTTATCACTCAGAAAATATTATTTAATATAATAATAAATAAATTATATAGAATAATTCAATGACATTAGCTCAACTATTTAAATTCCTTGACTTTTAATGTCCAAGTTCTAGAATCTATACATGTATAATTACCAAGTAATTATAATACCACTACGTGGTCATGATATAAGACATGTGGTACTCAATTTAGTTCCTTATAATGAATTTATAAACTTATACAATAATAAGAATGTAAAAAAATTCTCTAAATAATGGTTGTTTATACTTTATAAACAAGGCAGAGGGGGTGAGGGAAGAAAGTAGAGAGGGGAGGGCTCGGGTCCCTCCCCTGCTCCCCCTCCCATGGCTCCTGGTTCCTGCCCAGTCCCTGGCTCAACCCAGGTCATCCCTCCCGGGAGTGGTTGTTTGCGAGATGATCTCCTCGGGGGAGATCCTTCTCCACTATCTGTGTCCCTCTCGGTCGGCTAGGGTTTCCTTGGTTTTTTTTTCGGATCTGGTGCTTCCCGGGGATCCTCGTTTGGTTGGGGATCCCTTCCCTTTTTCTCTCAGGCTTCCCCCTGGGGTTTTTTGCAGGTTATTCGTGTGGATCTGGTCCTCTGCGTTTCTCGGTGCGATGGAGGTGACGGTTTAGGGTTTGGACAACTTCCCCCTTTTTCTTGTGAATCCTCGACGGGCTCTGTGCTTGGACGGGATTCTTGGTCCCTGTTGCTGGGATCTTCTTTTGTTTTCCCGATGCGGGTTCCTTGTGGTGCAACTCTCTGGTCACTTCCTGATGGGTTGGATCCTCTCTGTGCTGGCTGTCGGCTTCCTGCAGGATGGCTCTCGCTGAACGGAATGTTTTCCCGGTGGGCGGGATGGTTTCTCCATAGGGCGGGATCCGCCAAATCTGCCGATTTTCCCACGAGGCGGGATCCTTTCTTTTCTGCTGGTTTCCCGGATGGCGGGATTTCCCTATTGCTTCCCGCTAGGCGGGACTGTTTGTGGTGGTTTTGACTGCTTCCTGCGAGGCAGGATTTTATTGTAACGATTTTTCTTTGCTTCCTACTGGGCGGGATATTCTTGATGGTGGTTTTTGGCTACTCCCTGCTGGGCGGGATCTCCAAAACTACTTTCTTTCTTATTTGTTTGTTTCCCGCTGAGAGGGATTGTTTCATGCTTACTGTTACCACTGGGCGGGATTTCTGTTTTGGTTTTCAGTTTCAAGGGATTGATGCCCTAGGCCCATTGCTTATGTAATCAGATTTTTTTAGGGGTTATGATTTCTGTAATAGGCTTATACATAAAGCCAGGAGGCATGATGCAAGGCTGATTTTGTACATAAGGTTTTGGGATCCTCTATAAAAACCCTTTTTTAATCTACTATAATAATTACCAAAAAAAAAATACTTTATAAACAAACTTAGACACTACTTGAGAAAAAGAATGATTAAAAATATCACTCTAAAAAATAAACTTAAAAAAACAATAATTAAAACTTGCAACCAAAAGTGTATCATTCATCTTTATCCACAACTAGATGTTTTTTTTTTTTGTTTTTATCTAAAATAATAGAATGTATGTTCTAGGTATCATTGGATGGAGGATAAGTACTTTTTCTAATTAATGGGATTTCACATTCAAAAAATACAACATTATGGATGCTAATTTGGTTCATACTTAGGGGAACAAATGTCCACCCTTAGAATGCATGTAGGCAAACATAGGGACCTATCAATAATAACTTGCAAATATTCCAATAACAAAGCTCATACAAATATTTGAAGGCATCTTGTCATTAGAATATCCATATAAAATTTTAATGTTTTATTTTAGAGCTTATACAAGGATTTTAAATTTTAATTGTAATAAATTAAAAAGGAGCATGTGTGGATGTTGGCTATGAAATCATAGAATAATATCCACATCAGGAAGTGAATAGATCTTTGACTAAGCTAACCAAATGTGGACACCATCATTCTTGATGTAAATTATAATAATTTAGATAAACATATAAGTCAAGTTAAATTCACCAAGAAGGAAAAGCATGAGGGGACTTCACATAGAGAACTGTTTCTTAGGTTACCAATTTAATGAATTTAGGGAAACTAATAGCCCATAAATGTTACCTCCAAATCAACAACCCAAATTATTTGGGTTGTTTATTAAATTTGTTCTACATTGACTTGTAATAGAGTAAACTATTAGGTACATAGGCATTGTGTAAAAATGGTACAAGAACATACAAGTCACTAAGTTTCCACTCTATAATCTCATCTTTGTCACTCACATAGATTTCAATTCTAACATTAATAGAATTACACAATCCTCTATTTGGAGTTATCCTAGTATCTTACAAGCCAACATACACCATATAATTTATTAACTAGAACAACAATTTGAAGCATCAACCTTGATTCTAGTAACCCCAAGTTATAAACAAGATCTAAGCAAGATATACTGAGATAAGACATGTATCACTAAAATCTAGTCTTATCCATGATAAAATTTAAATTTCCTTGTCTTGATGATGATCTATATTCTAAAATCCTATACCAACAATTCAATAATATTTTACCTCTAAAATTTGATTAGAATGAAATAGAATAAAGTTAATATTTAAGATGACACCATCAAGTATCTCTAATTTTCAAATAGCAACATTAACGAAGACAATATATACACATAACTGATGACACTCTAGTCAATATAACTAATAATATTAGATGGGATGCTAAGTTAGTTCTTTAGGTGAAAATAAAATAAATAAGAAGAAGGATTCCCAAGTTCAAGACATATTTTTAAATTTTATCTAAACAAAATAATGTGTGGTACATTATTCTAAATCAAATATGAAGTAATGGTAAACAAATCCTTCGTTTCCTTTCAAATTTCATGGATTTCTATGCTCTTTGTCACTGTTGGATTGTTGTAGTTATTTTTTCCATCCATATGACATGTTAAATTAAGGGATAAAGAAAGGTATAAATCTCGGGTGATTTTTGTAGAATACCTATCTCCTAGGGGGAATCTATGTGAAAGTATTTTTGTGTTAAGTAGTTTATTCCCTTAAGGTGTATTGCTTGAAACATCTAAGAAATATCAAAAAAAGGTCAATGTAGTTATTGATAATTATGTTATAGTTGTTATCTTATTGTAGTAGTAAGGGCTTTGGCCTCTCTTTGAGAGGTCCAAGGTTCAAACCCCACTTAGTACGAGGGGATCAAGACCCCCTGTAAAAGCATGTGTAAACTTTTTTAAATAGTATTGATACTTATTTTCATATTAATGAATAAAAGAAGGTAAAGACTTAATAAAGATACAATATATTGAAGAGGATTCCCCCATATAGTTCTCATGTTCTACTATAACCAACCCACCCTTATTTCATCATAGATGAGGTAATATCTACATTATTTTTTTGCATGAGGATTATTGTATGGATCATAGAATTTAAAAGTATACTCTAGTTACTTTTCATTATTTGGGAAGTAATATCAGTGATACACATTATATAAAAAATTCTTGGTATATTTCTTGTATATCTTGGTACCATTGGTAGTAACATGATAAGGGGACACACATTAAGATTATCTAGTTTACTCCAATTTGTGACACGTAAGTTTATTATAATTTAATTTTATCTAGTAGCATCACTTTCCATATCTCCATCACAAGGTGTTCCATTATTTTTCTCACAATTCCTAATCATAATAACATAAAATTGGCTTCTTGGACCGCCTACATTTTTAACATCTAGTGTCAAGCAAACCTTAAATTCTGGTGACTTTAACATCTATAGAGACCATAACATTTTAAGCATCACATAATCTTACACAAGTATTTTTCTATGCTAAAACAATCCTAGATAATAAAAAAAAGAACGTTATTGAAACATACATGCTTCATCCCATGAGTGTCATAAAGGTATCTTTCAAGGTATCTACGAATAATATCAATACATATATACAACATCAATCAAGGGTGCTTCTTATAAGTCTTAAATTTAGGATTAAATACTTAACTTCAAGTTATAGTATTATTCTTCTATTCTATAGAGTAATAAGATATATGGTCTCTACTTGTTAGACTATTATTTGACTTAAATTTTGATCATTTATGGTAAACAAAAGGGGTATTCATGCACTCTTTACCAAAATAAGAAAAATGCCTATTTATGACAATGTAATCCTAGTTTGCATAGATTTGATTTGACATCAAACTTTCATTCTTCAATATAATCATCCAAAATTACTATGGTCTTGATCCACTATAAACTTTATTCAAGAAATCTAGATATAATTTATTTTTAATACATATAGATCTAGACTAGTGGGAGATACCAAAGTCAAATTGGAAAATGGATCACTTACACTCAAAATATTATAAAAACTTTAACTCTATGATTCGTTGTGCAACCACCCACTTGGAGCTTATGATATATTCTATGAAGATCTAGCCTAGAGAAAAGAAATCAATGAGAAATTTGTAGACAACACTTAACCAAAAGAAAACAATATAAATCAATAGGTGTTATTGCTAGAATAAAATATAGAATAAGACATAGATTGAGAAGGTATTATTCTATAATGCAATAGGGGATTTAATTACATTACAAGTTTGTATACAAAACTTATCAACCGGATGATTTTAGGGAAACCAATAGCCCTAGGAATGCTACCTCAAAACTTATCAACCATATGATTTGAGGGAAACCAATAGCCCTAGGAATGCTACCTCCAAATAAAGTCCCATAACCAACATTGAAGATAACATGCAAGGCCTTGGAATACCATTAATAGTTGAGAACATAAATCCTAGAAAGGGGACTTATTACATTTTATAGTTGTTGAATTTTCCTCCATATTGTGATATGTCCCACAAGATTCATATCTCTTTTCACACTAGGCAATTAGGTGGTGTAGAAGGAATACTAGATCCATCCACTGCTTGGATCACATGGAAACAAAGAGGTTGAGTGGACTACTAAAAATATATCAAAACCAACCCAATAAAAAATATCATAATCACCAAATTCGCCATAAAATGAAGAAAGATAAATAGAAATAATAAATTCTAAAGTCAGCTTTTGTTGATGCATTGATCATTTTGGTAATATTTACAACACTAAATTCAATGTATTACTAAAGGTATGCTTATCATTACTTTATTATGAATATAAATAGATAATAAAATCAAAGGATCAATATTTATCCAATGATCGTCAAAAGGTCAAATTTGTCCAATCATCATCTCGCACTATGCATGAGATAACTATTGTTGGAGAAAATTATATAAATGTTCAAATTACATTGAATAACCCTAATGAGGTAATTAGCATGAGCTAAATTACACTTAGAATAGTCTTTCCAAGTTGTTATGGACACTTCAAATGACATTTTTCTTTCAAGAAAACAAACACACTCTTTTAAAATATCATGTGTTTGGTTTCTAATCATAAACAAAAAATATAATAAACATAATAGTGTGTATTAATAATGCAAATGCCTTGAGGATATGCACTTTTAACTAGGTTTGTCTATAACTATTGTATCTAGTGCTAAGATTGAAAAGAAAAAGAAATTAAAAATTAGAATCTTAATTAAATTGTTTCAACTATGTGACTTATGTAGTGATACAATTTCTTTGTAATATATAATCTTAGTTCATGATTTATTGAAAATTTATATACAAGAAACACGATAAATTTATCAAACTACAACTTTTTACTTAAATCATCGTACTACTGTTATTTTTTTATCTATCCTAATTGACCAAAACTTAATTTTTAATTATTTGATTTTTTATAATTCATGTTTTCTAATTTAAAAAGTATGATAAAATTTTAAAGATTAAATAAATATTAAACATTAGTATTATTAATTTTATGTTATAAAAAAAAACTAACAACTTAAATAATAAAAAATATATATACTATTTAAAATACACAACATAAAAGTACATGTCAAAATAATCAAATTTTAAAAATTATAAAATGTACAAATAAAACATTAACTTTATTACTTGCTATTTTAATATTCAATAATGTGGCTGTGTTGTGGCCTTTTTAAGTTTATAAAGAGAAGTAATTTATTTTATGGAAAGCTACATTTCTATCATTAAAAGATGTTGAGTTTTACTAATCTTATCTAATATGAAAATGATATTATAATATTAAATATTTAACAAAACTAAACATTAACGTTAAAAATATAGTAACTATGGCATATTCACCTTGGGAAGAGAAATGACGAGTAATATTATCATGTTCGAGATTTAGTGGGCCGAGGTAGTAGATTATATGGTAAATTAATAAAACATGGTAACCATTCTCTTAGTCAGCGCATCATTGATATCGTGTATTGAAGCGTTGTGTCAATACAAATTTATGACACTCCATCCAATTCAGTGGCCAATGTGCTCAACCTGCCCATGCCAATCACATTTTTATGATCCAGACATTATTCACATAATCACATATGATCCAGACATTATTTTTTGTTTAACAGGTACTCCAATCGATAGTATTATGGTTTTCGGTTATCAAAACACAGAGGAATACACACCAGATAAGTTTATCGTGCAGTTGCCTCAGATGGATCAGGATCTTCCAAAGTTCACAAAGTTCTTTCAATGTGGATCTTCCATGATATTTGTTTGCAATAGCACGCATGGTGTTGGGGATTCAGTTTTCTAGGAGCTTAACTTTGAATCGAAATATAATTAAAATTGGAAAGAAATCACAAGGCTTCCTCCACATATTTCAGCAAGGTTTAATGTGTATGACTTATATAATTTGGTTGGCGTGGGTGACTTTATTTGTATGGTATTCCATGTTTGGGAAGAGGTGATAGTGGCAACTTACAATATAAGACACGGTTCTTGGCTACTTCTTCCTCCACTTCCTAATTTGCATTCTGGCTGCCGAAGATACTATTACCGTCCTGTGGCCTTCCAACCAAGGCCTGATATTCAGTTGGAGTAAGAGGAGTTTGAAGAAAAAAAAAAAAAAAAATTACGTCAGTGACAGCTTTGTTATTGTTTTTATTAATTTATTTAGTTGAGGTCTTTGCAATTGTTTTTTATTTAACATTATTTAAAATAATATTAAAAAATAATGTACAAGAGTGTATAATTATGCCAATCCTTTTTTATTATGAATAATTATATTAGTTATTATTTTAATTTTATATTTTAAATAAAATTTCGCATTTTATTGTATTTTATTTGATTAACCTCTTCTTTTATTAGTTAAGAAGCATTGTCAAAACAAATGGTTATGTTTTGGCAGTGACATAGGTGTCAAACAAGGTTGCCCTCTATCTCCGACCTTATTTGGGTTGTACATTGACAAGTTAGAAGAATGGAGAAACAAATTTGGGGGAGAGGGTGCGCATTTAGTTAAATATGTGGTAAAGCTCCTCATGTATGCAGATGAAGTAATTCTTGTGGCTAAAATAGCCAAAGATCTAGAAGATCACCTTCAAGCTCTAAAACTCTTTTGTAAAGAAGTTGGGATGCAGGTGAACACGAGCAAAACAAAAATTATGATTTTTTTAGCAAAAAAGAAGAAGCAACAACTCAAATTTCAGTTTGCAGGAGAACCGCTTGATGTAGTAGTAGAATACAAATACCTGGGCATAGACTTTCATGACAAAAATTAATTGGAATACATGTAGGATGAAAAGAACTCAAAGTGGTTGGAGAGCACTATATGCACTTCAAAACAGGTGTAAGAATGTCGAGTTGTGGGACTGGAAGACCACCAAGGTCTTATTTGGCCTACTTGTTACACCGGTTCTGTTGTATGGTTGTGAGATGTGGGCTAGTGGCACAACAAATACAAAATGGAGGCAAATAGAAAGGATTCAAAAATATCTAATCACAAACTTTCTCAAAATTAAGGCCACAACCCCTTATGAAATTATTCTAGCTGAAACTGGAATGTTCCCTTTAGAAGCAATTGCGATGACCAAGTTGTTATGTTACTTGAAAAAAAAAAAGAAAACATGACAAATGATAGATGGCCTAGGGAAGCTAGGGACGAAGAGTTGCATAGGCGAAAGAATACATTGATGAAACAAAATCAGAAATGGATGAAATGTTGGGAAATCAACATAAATGAATGCCCAAATGTCAACAAAGACAAAAAATTATGTGAATGAAAATTTCATAAGTGGAATGTGGAAAAATGCAAGCAGGAAAAGACAATATTATATTGCAAATTTTAACCAACGTATGACCACAATGAAAAAGCATATATAGGTGCTGAAATCAAGTGGAAGGAAAAAATAATCATTGCTCAGATAAGGACTAGCTCTCATAGGCTTAGATGTGAAACAGGGATATGGACAATGCCCAAAGAACAATGGGAAGAAAGGATATGTACTCTATGCAGCAAAAGGGCTGTAGAGACAGAGGAGCACTTCATTTATAAATGCTCGAGTTTTTTAGATATCAATGACAAATACAAAGAAACACTTGAGAACGATTTTATGGCAGATTTATTTGAAGACAATAAAATAAAAAAAGTTGGGGAATTGCTAACACAAATCAGTAAGAGAAGGAACAACCTTCTCAAAGATATTAAAGATCATATGATATGATTTGAGTAATTGTACTTCCATATTTGAGGTCCCATAGACCATATTTGGGTCTCCCGGACGTAATTAAAATCTTTCATTTCATTTCAAAAGATATTTTAAATTATATCCATTTTAAAATTTCTGGCAGGACTATAAATTTTATAGCATGGTTATTGAGTCACGACGATGTTTGAGGTGGTGAGTAGTGTGATCTTTTTTTCATATACTTGTCAACAACTACAATTTCAAATTAGTATATCACAAAGATAAATAAATTAAATGATCAATTCAAAAATATACAATCATACACACATGTTATATTTTTAACATTGGATCGAGTCCCTCTTAAGTGGTGGATTGTGTTGTCCCATCTAGGTATATTAGTATTTAGAGGGAAGCCACAAGAGATTTTTTTGTGTTTGGAAAGACAGCACAAGGGCTACACTTCTAAAACACATAGAGGGTGGTTCGAACATTGGACCTCTCATTTATTAGTGTTAGGGTCATGTCTCAAAAACCAACTATGCTACATTGACAGACTATTTTCTTTATATATGTATATATGTGAAATTTAGTTCAATTAGTTAGTTAATTATAAATCTTAAATTGATAATTAAATTAATAAATATGAAAGTTATATAGTATTAAAAGGGGTTTCATTTATATTATATCATGAATTTATAACTAGACAATTTATGTATGTATTCTTTGGCAAGATTCAAATGCAGATCTCTTATTAAAATATAGGACTTTAACCAATTAAAATCATGTCATTTGATATACTTATATATATATTGAAGATGTCACACACATGAGAATTTGAGCCTATTAGACTCAAATTCTTGACCTCTCTACAATAAGTGTCCTCCACTCACCACTCTCCAAAGGCCTTGCAATATATTCTAATTATAATTTAGTTGAATTATAGCTAATTATAATAAATAGTAGCCTCATTTGGATGGAAGGTACATCATATGGATATGAATAGTGTCATCTTACATGGAGAGCCTTAGGATAAGATTTGTATGCAACAACCACTAGATTTTGAGCTTGAGGTCCCTCCTCCCTTAGTTTGTACGTTGACTAGGTCCTTATATGGACTTCAACAGGTACCTCAAAATTAAGATGAGAAGATTCATTTTTTTCCTTAATTGTGGGTTGTGATGATGTGATATCGAACATGGTGTTTATATAAAATATTAGGATGGGGAGACTTTAGTGATTGTTCTTTATGTTGATGACTTTATCATTGTAGGAAACTCCCCTATCTTGATTTAGGACATAAATTCATGGCGTCGTATTATATTTGAGATGACATAATTAAGGCTCTTACATTACTTTTTGAGGATTTAGATTGATTAAATAGACTTTAGAATCACCAATTCACAACCCAAGTTTGCATTAGATATTCTTCAATGTTTCACGATGGAGAATTCTAATTTTTTTGGGACTCTTGTACCTCAAACTTAAATTGTATGACTCCTTTGATGAATGCTACTCTATTTCAATCTCTTACAAGAGGACTTTTTTACCTTACACATGATCTAATATAGATTTTGTTATTAACTATTATTCTAGGTACTTATTTTCCCTTAGGAGAGTCACTTGAAAATGACCAAGAAGATTCTTAGGTATATTAAAGGGACTTATCAAATGCAAATTCATTACATAGTTGGTTCCCCTTAGATTTTTATAGTATTCTTAGATGATAATTTGGTTTATGATGTATATGAGTGATGGGCCACCATAGCCTTCGTATTCTTGGTATCCAATACACCAATCTATCATATCTTAGTCTTCTATAGAAGTTGAACATTGTGCTACTAATAAGGCAAATAAGCACCTTTGTTGGATGCTTATGATTTTGGAGGATATTAATATTCCTTAAAATTTTCCAATCACTCTTTGGTGTGATAATTAAAGCATCATCTAGTTTATTTACAATCTAGTGTTTTATCAATAAATTGAGCATAATGAGATTTGAAAGTATTTGTGAGATGGCTTCATACATATGGGATGCTTGATCTTGTTCTTGTACCTTCAATGGAGCATGCAGTAGATATCCTAACCAAGGTCATGCTTGAGATTCCTTTTATGTGCATGAGGGAGTTACATGGTGTGGAAGAGATTCCCTTAAGGAGGAATGACAAATAAGGGTCTCTTTGTATGCCCTATTCAACTTAAGGGGGATGTTGGAATAAGTAGTAACTAAGCTTTTCTCTAGTCCATAATTGAATTTTATATTTTATTGTACATGTAATCTCTTTGGACCCTTTATTAATCTTGAAAAAGCTATTTTTATAATATTTTATTATTTTATTCCTAAAAGTTGGTTACTTAACCTTAACCTAAATATAACTTGTATTTGGGCATATATACCCCATTATACCAACCATTTCATTATCAGTTGGAGTATGATTATATTCTTTGATAGTGTCATTATTTGGTGTCTACAGAAACCCCCATATACTATGTGCATTACTTTATTTGTATTTATTTTTTACCAATACTGGGTAATGTATTGATTCCATTAATTTATGAAACCTACTATGAAATCTAACACTTAGACTATGACCCTTTCCTCAAGTCCTCTCTCTTCCATTAGTAATTTTGTGTTGGGATGCTAGCATGGAATGAATGTCTAAATACTTCAAATTCAAATACAATTATGGTCATTACTTTTTTATATTTTATGATTCATAGAGACCATCTTCTACATGTTTTCTCTATTTTTTCTTGCTAAGAAATGTTTGGTTAGGTATAGATATCCATACCTCTCTAGAGGTTGTCCAAGAGAGATTTTATACATACAATATATTTGTGAGTAGGATATAAATGATTATCCTAGAAAAACTAATTATGAATAATCACTCAATAGTATAGTTCTTGGTATACTCAGTTGGACACCATAAAGTTTATCTAAAATCAGTCAATTTATGTCTCACATAAATCAAAAAAATTTATAGATTTAAATTTGATTTTATTTAAGGTTAGAATCCCATATAAAAAATATTTTTGAGATAAAAGTTACAAAGGTTAGTTTCAAGTCAATAAAAACTCCAAAGAGACTTGTTTAGAAGAATACTCATTTGTAGTAGAAGGAGAACTACAAGAAGAAATTGTGTTCTTTAGATTCATATCTTTGTAGGAAATAATTGATGATGTTATGTAGAAATGAGTAATTTTATATCTATGGGAATTTTACTCTCAATTTTGTATATATGTATATATATATATATGTGTGTGTGTGTGTGTGTGTGTGTGTTTTCTACTTTGTTTCTTATTTTTTTAATAGATTTTGATCAAAGTAGAGTATAGTTTTGATAGCCAATAAAAGCTCAACCCATTTTTTATTCTCTTAACAAATTTTCAAAGTTTGGTTCTTAGGGACATGTATTTTGATGAATGAGTGCCTAATGTATTTGTGGATGTCAAAATAGAATAAATTGAAGATATTTACAATCAAAGAATTCAAGATCAAATGAATAAGATAAACTTTGGAAAAAATGAGCCAAGTATGGCATGAAGGTCCTAAGCATTTCTTATGATGTCATCCCATTTAAAGCCCACTAATAAAGGAATGGCTTAGGAATTTTGAGTCTCTATTATGTAAATAAGCACTTAGGATCCCAAAGTGGTTTTTATTCTTATAGTAAATCATGGTTACGAACGTTAACTCTTAATTAAGGGCATGTTAGATTTAGCAAAATGTCTAGTTTTGAAGGTACATATTTACAAGTTGAGATCTTTCATTGCCTCATCATATGATTATGAGCAAGTCATAAAAAGGTAGAATAGTTGTGAATCTATAAGCAAACATCCCATTTGATTGGCTAAAAAGTTACTAGTTGAGAAGTCATCCATGTATAAGATAAATAGGGGGATTTCAATAGTTACAAAACTTTTTTGAATCCAAGGACCAATAAATTCTAACAAGATTTAGATCATGTTAGGAGTATATCAAATCAATATAATTTTTCTTATATCATATACAAGTAGTTAAATAATGATGCATGGTTAGTCATAGTTAAATTTTAGAGGCAACTAGATGCCACACTAGTGGTATTAATTATCAAGTAGGTTAGTATTGATAGGAAATATTAATTATTTTTATTATAAAATACCTTGAATTTAGTGATTCATGTATTACTAATACATGGATCTAATTCAATTTGATTTCCAATGACATTAAGGAGTGGTTGAGTAACATGAAAGCATACAAAGCAACATTTATTTTTTTTCATACTATTTTGTACTCAAAAAATTTAGAATAAGACTTGGGAAAACAAGCTTTATAACAACCAAGAGCCATCAATTATGATCATAAAATTTTTATTTAAGCATGAGAAAAAGTGTAATATCACAAACTAATAGCATTTTTGTTGGTGGGGAGTGAATTCACTAAGGGTATTTTCAAGGCATCCCTTGTTTGATTTATAAGTAATATGGCTAATATTTTTGGCATGGAATCTTGTTAAAATCAAAAGTATTTCTTGCATTTTAATAAGTTTACAATAATATATATGTTGGTCACAAATTTACCTAAGTACATACTATATGTGTGCCCTAGATCCGACCAACATTGAAAGGCCGAAGGAAAGAGATGTCCTTCAAGCCAATCTCTAGAGAGGGTTGGTTTTCATACTAATCTAACAATCAGTGTAAGCTTAGGGTAACAGAAAGAAATGGGAAATAATGGAAAGGAATGGAAAATATGACTATCATCCAGAAATGTAAGATGGGGATAAACTAATAGCTAAGCAACTACATCAAGTTCTAATAGCATTTAACTGAAATAATAACATAGAAACCAAACATAGCTTGCAAAGATAACCTCCAGGTAGTATTTCAACATTCACTCTTCATTAGCAATCAAATTCAGATGCAAAATTTAATCTATCTAACCAAGATATTAATTTAACAGAAATAATAGACAGAAATCATACACACAAAGACTACTCTAGGAACTAGAGTCAAACGTCTTTCGATTAAGGCAAAAATTTGAACTCAAAGAGTTTCTTCAGCAGAATGTCTATCCTCCTTCTTTACATCATAATGCTTAGTATTTATAGATGATTTTGCATCTAAAATTAAATGCACATTAAAATAAAATGTTGGCAAGTCAAAGACCAACCAAAATAATTCTCCTCGATAGCAGTGGTGATCGAATCAAGAATATTCCTCAAGAAGCAACGATCCCTCTTTCATTGAGAGTGCTTGGGAAATAAGCAGAGATGGATGATAGGAAAATCATTCCAAACATCGATGCATTGAAACATAGCATCATTGCATAAAAATTAGGAGTTCAAGCATTAAATCTTTATTACCACTTCATCATATTATCCCTTGGAATTTTATCTTTGCTAGCAAGACCCATCAAAAATTAACTTGTTTTGAAAAGGAGCAAAATCAATGGAGGATGCCTCAAAAATGAGCTGGATCGCACCAAAATCAGGGATGTAGTATTTAATCTTGGCAACTTTTCAGCAAGGATTCTGAAAATATTATTTTCATTGCACCAAGAATTAAATTCCATCAATCTCCAACCTTTCCCGTAAAATATCTGCAACAATGGTTCCTCTGAAAGAAACATCGTTGAGAAAATGAGGTAAAAAATTAATTTCGCCTAGGCAATGGGGCAAAAATCTCTTTTGATGCAATCATAGGTGAAAATGAAAGTCCGTTTGGTATTTTCACCCATCAATGTATTTTCACCTTCAATCTGATTAATTGTGCCCCAAAATCATATCTTCTTAGAATTTCGCTCCAAAACTCTGTTTTTCTTGAATTAGAAGCAAAAAACAAAAATTTACCCCCAAAGGAGGGCAAAAATAAGTTTCATCCCAAATTGGGGCAACTTTGACTTTGACCAACGCATGACGATGGCCTTTTGCTACTTTCGTTTCTAACTTAGGCGCTTTCATTACTTTTGCCCCAACCTGGGTGACATCGTTAAATAAGTTAAAAGTAAGGTGAAATCATTTGGAGAACATCTTCATCATCTTCCTTGCTTATTCCAGAGCGAGTTTGACTTTGACTGGTGGATTGCTTTCGCCCAAACGTTGCCTGCTTAATGCTTTCTCTCCAAAATTACTTTAAAATGGAATTTTACCTTAAAGAAGGTTGAGAATGACTTTCATCCCCTTTTTGGGGATACATTGACTTTGACTGATGCCCCTTTTTTATTTTCACCCCAAACGTAATTAAAAATAGAATCACCCCACAAAATCACCTTGAATTATGCAAGTTCAGGTGAAATCATTAAATTTTATCTTTGTGAACTCCTCCCTTCGTTCTAGTTGGTGATTTTTGTTTCTTAGGCCCCACCTTGGGAGAAACTTAGGCAAAACTGTATTAATGTTGTGTTTCGTCCAATAGAGGGGTGAAAATGATTTTCGCCCCTTCCTTGGGTGAAAACATCTTCTCTTCTTCATTTCCATACCAAGTTAAACTTCTTTGCATTTCCAAATAAATCAAACATGTTCAGCAAAACTATTATTAAAATAACAAAGGTAAATGACCACCAAAATAATTGCACCATTTATTTTTCACACTTAGAATTTTTACAATCAAAATTTTAGTGTGATAAAACTACCAACACTTTTGGCGGCTCTCGAGGTATTCAGTTCGTCTGGACGCAATCGACCCCAGGCCTTTATCCTTTATTCAGTTGTCATCTTTATCGACTGCATCAGATGGTTCTTTTGATTCAGTAGTCTATTTTTGCTCTGTCTTAGCCTTTTTTGGTTATTATTTGGTAGCTTATTTCTGCTCTTTCTTCACATCTGCTTGTTCTTCCTGCTCCGTGAGACTCTTACTAGTAGTCTCATACACTAAAATCACCACAACCCAAGCATATTTTTTGAACATCAAAGGATAATAGAATGAATTAACAACAAAGAGCAATGTCTAGATCTATTCCAATATGATGTGGTTAGCTCTCTAGTGTAGTTCGTACAAGGAATACTCAATGTGGGTAAGCCTTTTCATGAATGGAAACACCTTCTCCTCTATAATGGGCTCTATCCAGCTATTGATCTCAGGGGTATCCTTTGCAAACTCCTTCCATTCTCCCTCCAACTCTTTCTTTGGAAATATATCTCCCTAATCATCAATGAAGCTTGGGAAGACAACGTCTACTATAGTCTCAAAATAAATGAGTGAAATAGATCAGTCCTCCTCATACATATCGAGCATCCTACGGCCTTCTCTTGCAAGATCCAATATAGAAAAATAATTACGCAACATCAACTTGGCATTAGAACAAGCTCAACCCATCCCACTCATGGGTTTGCATTGAAGGGTGGCGGTAGCTAATGTCTGAATCTTTAGTGGTATTTCTTGTTTCGGTTCTTACTGCTACTCAACATACTACAATGATTGCTCCTCAAATATTATTATTGTGTGTGCCTCCTAAAGATACAGTAGAACCAAGAGTACCTTTGCTACCCACTTTGTGCAGTCTTCAGTTAAACGGTGGTGAGCCTCTTTGATCTTCTCCTTGGAGAACCCCACTAATTGGGTGGCCTTTTCAGCCAGTTGATTTCATAAATATTCCAACTGGGTAGTTAATATCTACACCTATTGTTTAGCTTCTACCCAAAATTTTTGCTGCTCTTTGGCTACTTCCTCCAAGCCTTCCACCTTTTATCACCAACGATATTCCTCTGATCTTGTTGTCTCCTATTGTGCCCTAATTTCTACCAAATCTTCTTCCAATTCAACAATCCTTGCCTTAGTCTCAAAAAACTCCTCTTATTATGCTCACCATGTAGGTAAAGTGAGCTCATTTCCACCTGAATATTCTCCATTTTTTTTGTAGTATCAATATTCGTCAGGTCGTCTATAATGACTTCATAAGCATAATCGCTTAGAGTCATTTCTCCTTGGGGATTATGAACCTAGGGGATCATTTTTGCAGTGTGGAACTCCATAGCTTTGGGGTCAAAAGTGACCTTCAATGTCTTTGCTAGAGCTTGAGCTTATTTTTGCTTACAACTTTACAACCAGTACAATGAACTCTAGTGAGCTTGACTTATTTTTGCTACCACAGTATACTCTTGCACAATCTCCATATCTAGCTCTAGTAGCACCTACAACTCAAGAAATAGAGCAGGAGAAAAATGAGCCTACTGAGGTCTTGGCTCGGGAAGGGAAGTAGAAATGAGAACAGTTGATGGAACAGAAGTGGTTAAATGAATAGAAGTGAGGGGTTCGACTACAGTTACACTCACCTGAGGAGGATCTTATGTACTTATAGTCATGGTAGAAATTATCGTAATGGAGGATGAAGAGAGCAAAAATGTATTGGACTCGGATGCAAAGGAACTAAAAGAAAAGGAAATTAAAGAAGAGGGAATAGAATATGAGGGAGCATCGGCGACTAGGGATTGGGAAACAATAATTGAAATAGAGGTGGAAGACATACCAAATGGGGGTGAAATGGAAGATAAAACTATATAAAGGGGTGCAAAAATCACCGAATGCTCAAGAGTAAGGGAATGGGACAAATATAATGTACCTTCAAGCTTTGTCACTATTTGATATGATGTTGAGAGCGGTTGTGATACTGGATCTCCCTTGTTTTTTTCCTCCTCTGTATCTTTCTCTAGATCTATAACTTTCATATGCTAACCAATTTTTTCATCTTAAACCAAAGGAGGATTCTCTGAAGCATCGGCCTTTGAGACTTCAACTGCAAGAGGAGGGTTTGTACCTGATGAAGAAACTACACTAGTCCTTGGCTTCTTAGAGACTTTCGGGAAAGGAAGTGCTTTACACTTACTTCTCTTATTACATTGGAGTTGTTATTCTAGAGACGATTGTTTCTCTTCCTCCAAAAGTGGTGCTTTCTCAATCACATGTTGCTCTTTTTCGGTCACAATCTCTTCATTGTTAGATATTCGAAATATTTGAGGTACGATTTTGGAAAAAGATATTGGCTAGTAACTGTCATAATATTCATCATACACATCTAAAAATGCACCATCCATTGCCAAGCCATAGGCTAACCCAGTTTTTTCTTAGTGGTCCCTCATAACCTACCATTTGGTGATTTTCTCCTCAAACCAAGCAGGAAACTAATCCTTCTTTTTTCTAAATAGGCTTGTAGGAGGAATCTAGTTCTTGTGGACTGTAGGGTTATACTTAACCTCCATATCATAAAATTCATGCTATGGTAGGAGCAACATCATATTTTCAACATGCCATTCAAGTTCATGCCCCTCCGAATTCTTTCTATGTCGCTCAATATTTGGTCTGGGGTAGCAATGAAAACTTTTTTCTTTGATTAATGTTGCAAAATAATCCAAAGGGTCATATTTCCACCAGTGGGGTAACCACCATACCGAGGTCGTAGAGAGCTTCATTAATCATCTTATTCTAACCAACCTGGTCTACTTTAATATCACCGAAGTAAAATGGCATGGTGCATGTAGTTTTCTTTCCTTGTGCCCCATAAACGTCATTGATGAAGTCGTTCTAATGGATGACTTCCAATGCAAAAAGGTGCCCTGTAGTAAAATATGGAAGAAGAAACAACTTGCCAATGAATCCAAAAATTTGTACCACTACACCTTGCATCAATAAAAAAATGTCACCTATCTCCTTCACAATAATCTCCTCCCTCATCGCCCTTGGCACTCTCTCATATGTGCCAAAAATAATTTTGAAGGTGAGGCCCAAAAACATGCGATTAAAATTATAAAATGACTCCTTCTTGGACAAGCTTGGAGTCCACAAATAAATTGGTAGCTTCCTTCCTGCCTCATCAACCTACTTAACAGCTATAAATGAAAAATTTTGGTGCATATGGAAGAAGAAATACCAGATCAAAAATGAAGTGTGTCTTAATGATATTGTTTATTCACTTTGCATCTTATCTAACTATGTGTGCATCCTCTGAGCTACGTAATCCATCCAATAGAAGAAAATTGGATTTGTGCTTGTTATCATTACTGGTGGAGCATAAAATTCTACCTGTGAAACGCATTGCACCAGCATCACTTACCGTTTGTGTACCACGGAGTCAATAAGAAGACCAACAATCCAAGTTAACATAGAAAACAAATCGAGACTTTTAAAATCTATCAATGGATTCGACAGATTCGGCAATTCTCCAAATTGTGGCATTTTTATCAACTAATTCTCCATGAACTAGCGCAACATCACGATCGATTGGTATCTCTCCTCTTGCTTCTCGAGATATAATTTCTTGAATATGAAATCAAAAGGAGGTTTGATCTCACAAGTGAATGCTTCTTAGACTACACTAGATAAAATACTAAATAATTTATCTCCATTTACCTTCTGAACAGCTCTTGTGAGAGGATTATAAAATTTAGAAATTGTTAGCACCAACTCTAGGCAAGTGTGGACTGGTGTGCATAGGTACCAAAAATTCTGTGCATAATATGCAATGGTAAATGGGATTTCTAGCATTAAGTCTTGTCTGACTACAACCTCCACATCCTGATGTAATTTTTCCATGCCCTTATTTGAAATAACATAGTCACCAATCTAGGCTAGCACATCATAATATGAATCCAGCTTATGTTTTCATTTTGCCTATATTTTTTATCTTTCTTGCCTCCTTGTGCTTTCTTTGACTCAGCAGCTTTCTTTCCCATATTCATACTTCAACAGCTTTTACCCCAACAGTCTAACAATTCTACAAAAAAGTAGTAATTCGAGAAGCTAAATGATAATTCGACAATGCTCCAATAAGAATTAATCTCAGTTTTTCTTTATTTGCAAGCTTCTGGTTTGCCATTTTTATAACTTTTGCTTCCAACTACCCAATTGAATGCAAGTGCCACTCTTGAGGAAATCAGGTGAATGTGCTCCCTTGGTTATCTCACCCGACACATTTTTTATGATAACTTAACTGCCATTAACGTCCTTGCACTGTAAATCTTCCTTAAACTCCATGCCTAGCCGCTTTCTAACTTGAGGGGCACAATTTGGGTATATAACGGCTAACTCTGAGAATGATAAATGCCATGTGTGAGTAATGGGCACCTTTCAAGGGTGAGAACTATTATTTTCGTTGCCTTAAGACGTTGAAAACATCTTTTGATAATTTTTCCCATAAAATTAATTCAATTTCATGTAGTTAACTGAAGTCTACTTCAAAATTAGCGTAGGCCAATGAAAAACATCAACTGAGAGCACCTGCTTTGCCAAAAATGTCAACTGGAGAAAAAATAACCATGCAACTGGTAGCTTCTTTCAACTAGCACTCTAAAAACGCTCTTCTCTGCTTTTCTTGGAGAAATTACATGCTTTGCAACCCTTTTAAAATAATTTATCTTTAATTTCACCCAAAAAAGTTGATTGCTAAAAACAAGCTTAACTGTGAGTGCTTTGCTTGAAAAAGCAAGGCAAAATTAATTTTTCCCCTTTATTTTCCAAAAATAATCTTGAAAAAATATGTGATTTTTTCCTCCTTTTCTTGGGGTTTCTCTCCAAAAATGTCCTTTGAGGGATTTAAAATAATTCCACTCCGAAAATAAAAACATACATGGCAAAATTATTTTTCAGGCGAAAATAAAATCTTTTATTTTTTCTTTGCATTTTCTTTTCCCTTTGTCCCCCTTCCCCCTTTTTTTTTTTCTTTTTCTCTTTTTATGGAAATAGGAGTGTTTTTTAATGAAAAGCAAATTGATGATTTTAATAACTTATCCGAATAAAACAACCTTCTTTCTTTTAATTATTTTACCCTTAATTAAGACAAAAAGGCTTTTAAAATGTTTTCCGGGCGAAAATATTTTTTTGTTGTGGCGAAGTGCTTTCGGGGCGAAAAAAAAAATTGTGGTGGCGAAGTGCTTCCGAGGCGAGAACACCTGTTTTGGGGCAAAATTAATCTCCTCGACGAGACTAATTTTTTTTTAAAACATACTTAGCGATTTTAAAAATAAAATGATACTAGAAAAATATGTACATATTTACATTTTCAAACTTGAAAATTTTCACTAAAAATAGGCCTTCAAATGAAGACCATTTACTGGAATTGGCAATACGTGGCCATTCATATCCTACAATTAATAAGAGTTAACTTGATTCACTCCCAAAATCTGGAATAGGCCCTTCCATATCACTTCGAACTTGTGATGCTTGTCAAGCTTAGCCTTGTTCTCGTTCCATTTCAGTAGTAGATCACCTACCTTGAACAACTTCTTGAAAGTTTTCTTGCCAAACCATTTATGTGTCATCCAGGCATGTTCCATGAAGGCATTGTATGATTTCTCCCTCTCTTCCTCCAATTGTAAAATTTGATCCAACCTCATGCTCATGGGGTCAGATTCATCATCTTCACCATCTAGTAAGTACCATGATTGGAGGGTCGGCAATTCAATATGAAGGGGTAAGATTTCTTCTTTGCCATATACCCAGGAATAGGGGGATGTTTTGATGGATTTTTTTCCTGAGATGCGATCAGCTCATAATGCTTGGTCCAAGAGTAGATGCCAACTCCGTTTATTATCTTCTAAAGTCCTCTTCTAAATTCTCAGCAGATTCTTATTTGTGGATTTAGCCAAACTATTTCCCTACAGATAGTAATTATATGATATCTTTAAATAAATCTTGTACTTACCCATGAACTCACTAATTTTGACACTGATGAAGTAAGTTCCATTGTTCGTTATGATCGCGTCCAGTATGCCAAAACAAGTGATTAAACCTTTAAAAAAAGAAATAATTATTGCCTAGTTCGCCTTCTTGGTTGGAATTGTTTTTGCCCATCAAGTGAAATAGTCAGTTGCAGTCAAGATGTATTTATGTTTGGAAGAGGAATTGGGATCAATGACCCCAATGAAATCTAAGCCCCATTGTTGAAATAGTGCTTCTACTTGAATCAGATGAAGGGGTAATGATGCATTCTTACTTTTGCCAACATATCTTTGGCATTTGTCATAAATCTAATTGACTTTGAAAGCATTTGCAAAGAGAGTAGGCCAAAATTTAACTTGCTTTGATAATATTCAATGTCATTGGTCTCCCTATATAATGGCCTCCTGATAAAACAAAGTGAAACTCCTCCAAGATTCTTAGTTTCTCTAATTCTCGGACGCACCTGAGAAGTACTCCATCAATATTCTTATGGAACAGTCCATTTGTCAGCATCACATACTTAAGGGCCTGAAGTTTGAATATCTTTATTTGTGAGGCACTAATATGTGAAGGACACCTTCCTGAAAAGAAATATTCAACAAGGTCCTCTATCCAATCATGATCACCTGTAGAGAGATTAGAAAAATTACTTCCACTTACTGAATCCTCAAATTGGTAAACCATGGATTCTAAAGCAATGCTTCTTACAAGCTCCTAACATATTTCTCGGCCTCGGACCAGCTTGTTTGGTCATATTTCAACATCATACTCCTAGATTTTGGAGACCCAACCAACTCTCTTATCTCTAAGTCCTCCTTGAATGATGAAACTCCATACATCTAGATGAACAACATAAACTATTATTTTACTTTGGGAAATAAAATACTGAAACTTCTTCAAGGACTTCATCACCACATATAATTTCTTTTCAATGAAATTGTATTTTTCTTCATGCGATTGGATGACTTGGCTTAAGAAATCAATTGCCCACTCATCTCCATCATTGACGGGGACGGGAGTGTCAAACACACATAAAACCTAAAAAAAAAAAAATCTTCGATTAATCTGATGTCATTTACATAAACAGAGCAACAGCCCGCAGGCTTACAAAGAACCGGAGCTTGTCTGGTAATTCCCTACGCACACTCTCTCTCTCTCTCCCGACCTTCCAATCCCACCATCCTCGATCTATTACAATTTTCCCCGTTTTATCGAGGTCTCGGCCCCCTCTCTCATTAATTACCCACCTGCCCAAATATTTTAAACAAAACCTGCCAAAATCGGCTTCCCCCGCCGAGTCTTAAATTTTCTCTCCGTAAATGACCAACTCCCTAATCCGCCATGAAAGCACGCAGTTCCTTGGTCCTTTCCCTGCAACCGTCGCTTTGTCAAAATGTTTATCTGCAACAGCTGTCTCTTTTCCCGCACGCGTGGTCTGTCCACGTGTCAAATTTTGAATTGTCTTCAATCGGTCGCGAAATCGCGACATGTCACGATATCACGACATGTCGCGATATCGCGACCAAACTGGTGCCTTGCCTTCATCTGCTGATAAGGTCATGAAATCGCAACCAAAATACCCTCCAAACCTTAACTGCATAAACGTCGCGACATCGCGACGTCGCGATATCGCAACATCGCGACAATATCGCGACGTCGCGATATCGCGACAAAAAATCCCCTACGCCTTGTTGCTGCAAAAATGGCGTGACATCGCGACGTCACGATATCGCGACGAGAAATCCCCTTCGCCTTGCTGTCGCCAAAATGTCGTGACATCGCGACGTCGTGATATTGCGACGAATACTTCCCTTCACCTTGTTGTCGCCAAAACGTCGCAATATCGCGATCGATTTCCACCTTGCCTCGGTCTTCCCTCCGCCTTTGCCATTGCCATAAAAGCGTCGCGATATCGCGACATCGTGATATCGTGACGGAATCTCTCCCCGAGCCTTTGTCGATAAAGACGTCGTGATATCGCAACAAAACCCGCCTTTGCTTTGCTACTGCCTTTGGGGTCACGATTTTGCGACCCCCCTCTCCAACTTTGCCTTAGTAAATAAAACAAATTACTCAAAAAATTTGGTTGATGCCAGATTGTCCTGCTGTTGTTGGATGCTCCTGCATCAGACACCCGAGGTAAAAAGGAGAAGTGACCTTCACTTCTATGTTGTTCGGTCCGCGTCTTCTATAACACCTCCAAACACTCATCTGCCTTTGCAACCTACTCAAATCTCGTCTCCTGGCAAAAAAAAATTTTGCCCTCTACCAGACAAATTCTGGCATTGCTGCACACCTTCTCATCCACTATCTGTAATGGCTTTAATTTGTGGCGCACTCCATATTTCATCAAGGAGTAAGTATTTGCACGACCATCATGCACCGCACTCTGATCAAACTGCCATGGCCTCCCTAATAGCAAATGGCAAGCATCCATGGGGAAAACATCACATAGGACCTCATCCTGGTATCTCCCAATCTGGAACGTGACTAAACACTATTTACGAACCCATGCTTTGTGGTCCTTCCACAACCACGCAATCCGATATGGATGCGGGTGTCTCCTCCTCTCCAACTGTAACTTAGCAACCATCTCCTCGAAAACTAAGTTATCTGTACTCCCATTGTCTATAATAACATTACAGACTTTGCCTACACTTTTGCACCGTGTGCGAAACAGGCTTCTCCTCTGCTTTGGTTTGTCTTCATCAATCAACATGGTTCTCCTCACGATCATTGCTTCTCCTTTCTCAGCTTCTTTAGAATGTTCTGAGTTAGCATCTTTCGCTGTCACAACAGCTCTGGCAGGACCCACTTGTTTCTTGTTCACTCTCTCGGGGTGCTGGGGACACTCATATGCCCGATGCCCCTCTTCCCCACAGTGGAAACATGTTCCCCGAAACACTCCTCTTCCATACCCACGTCCAGATCTACCTCTTCCTCTTGGGTAGCCATTGTTCTGAACTTGTGGTTTGGGTTCTTCATCCTCCTTCTGATCCCGGCTGCTGCTAACCTCCTCTTTCTTCTCCTCTTTTCCTTCCTCTTTTCTTCCACCAGTCTTTCCTCCGTGCCCTCTTCCTCTTTGCTTGCTCTCAAACCTTCTGTTTAGTTTTTCTTCAACCTTCAGAGCAAACTGGTAATCATCTTCAATGGTGCTCACCCGCACTAAGCTCAACTCTTCTTGGATACTGGGTCTCAACCCATTAATATAACGGGCCACCTTTTCCTTGCTTGCTTCTAAATGGCTAGTTCTGATGGAGATTTTATAAAACTCCTCCATGTATTCTTGGACGGTTTTATTCATCTCTCTCAAATCCTGCATTTTTCTCAGTAGATCCAACTCATAATCTGTCGAAATAAACTGTCTTTTTAATTTTTCTGCCATCCGTTCCCATCTGGTTATCCGTTATTTTCCTCTTCTGTTCCGTTCCTGCTGTACTCCCTTCCACCATATGCTGGCATGACCTTTTAATTTGGTTTTAGTAAACTTGACCCGCTCAGGATCTTCAACCTCTTCATACTCGAAGTATTCTTCCAGGTCATTTATCCAGTCAATCAATTCCTCTAGATCCAAGTTCCTGAAATACGTGGAAATTTCCATCTTCGGCTTTTTCCCAATCTGGGATATGGCCCTGTATAGTCTGGCTTGTGCCGGATCTACAACTTCTTCTTCTTCTTCTTCTTCTTCAAACTGGTTTTCCTCTTCATCTACTTCATCTTCACTATCTGCATCTCTTCTTGGTTCGTGTCCTCTGCGCAGTTCTTCTTGCAGGGCCTGAACTTGCCACTGCAAAGCTCGGAAATCTGCTGCTGCCATGCCTCTCCCACCAACGGGGTTTCTTCTTGGAGGCATCTTCTCACTTTCCATGAGCCTTCCCACAGATCCTTGTGTAACTGCCTCATGTCCGGCAATCTATTACACACTCAGGAAATTTCGGCTCTGATACCACTGACGGGGACGGGAGTGTCAAACACACGTAAAACCCGAAAAAAAAAAAAAAAAAATCTTTGATTAATCTGATGTCATTTACATAAACAGAGCAACAGCCCGCAGGCTTACAAAGAACCGGAGCTTGTCTGGTAATTCCCTATGCACACTCTCTCTCTCTCTCCCGACCTTCCAATCCCACCATCCTCGATCTATTACAATTTTCCCCGTTTTATCGAGGTCTTGGCCCCCTCTCTCATTAATTACCCACCTGCCCGAATATTTTAAACAAAACCTGCCAAAATCGGCTTCCCCCACCGAGTCTTAAATTTTCTCTCCGTAAATGACCAACTCCCTGATCCGCCATGAAAGCACACAGTTCCTTGGTCCTTCCCTTACAACCGTCGTTTTGTCAGAATGTTTGTCTGCAACAGCTGTCTCTTTTCCCATGCGCGCAGTCTGTCCACGTGTCAAATTTTGAATTATCTTCAATCGACCGCGATATCGCGACCAAACTGGCGCCTTGCCTTCGTCTGCTGATAAGGTCGTGAAATCGTGACCAAAATCCCCTCCAAACCTTAGCTGCATAAACATCGTGATATCGCGACGAAAACTCCCCTGCGCCTTGCTGTCGCGACATCGCGATATCGCGATGAGAACTCCCCTTCGCCTTGTTGCCGCCAAAACGTCGCGACATCGCGACGTCGCGATATCACGATGAATACTTCCCTTCACCTTGCTGCCGCCAAAACGTTGCGACATCGCGACGTCGCGATATCGCGACCGATTTCCACCTTGCCTCGGTCTTCCCTCCGCCTTCGCCATTGCCATAAAAGCGTCGCGATATCGCGACGAAATCTCTCCCCGCGCCTTTGTCGATAAAGACGTCGCGATATCGCGACAAAACCCGCCTTTGCTTTGCCGCTGCCTTTGGGGTCACGATTTCGCGACCCCCCTCTCCAACTTTGCCTTGGTAAATAAAACAAATTACTCAGAAAATCCGGTTGATGCCAGATTGTCCTGCTATTGCCGGATGCTCCTGCATCAATCATCTTCCTTTTGCATAAGCACTGATGCGTAACTCTTCTATTCACCAATGGTATATAGGATAAAATATTTTGAATAATCAAGGTTTACCAGAACTAGAGCTTGAGCAATTATTTCTTTAATTTCTCTAAACGCTCGCTTCCTCTGCTCAGTCCACTTGAAATTAGCATTTTTCTTTAAAATCTCAATCATCGGTTTTACCACTTGGGAAAAAATTACAAAGAACTTTCAAACAAAGTTTATCTACCTGAAGAAAGACTACAAATCCTTCTAATTGGCTATAGTGGAAGCTTCAGAATAACCTCAGCTCTAGCTAGATCAATAGCCAAACGTTTCTCTAAAATGATGTGGCCCAGGAGCTTTCCTTATTTTACAGCAAATATGGACTTGTTCAGATTGATGGATATTCTAAAATATCATCATTTTTCGAACACTTCTCTTAAATGTAGGCTATGCTCTTCCCTATTGTGAGAGAAGACAATCATGTCATCCAGATAAATTACAATGACACGATTTAACAACTCATAAAAAGCTACATCCATCGTCCTTTGAAAATTTGCTCCAGCATTCGAGAGACCAAACAATATTCATTGATAAGCAAATGTTCCCCATTTCATGGTGAACATCATTTTATATCGGTCTTCATTCCTGACCCAAATTTTATTATAGTTGGAGAATCCATCCAACAGAAAAAATCACTTAGCACCAGCAACTACATGAAGAATCTGATCAATCTGAGGTAAAGGGTGATGATCCTTTAGGGATGTCTAATCCAAATTCTAGAAGTCAACACATAGGAAAATATCCTCGTTCTTCTTCCTCATAGGGATCAAATTTGCTACCCAGGTAGAATGCTTAATTGGTTAAATGATCTTGGCTTCCAGCATCTTTAGCAGTTCCACTTTCATCAAGGATTCAATCTTGGGATCGATTGGCCTCTGCTTTTGCCTAAAGTGTTTCACTCCTTTCTACAACTCAATGGTATGTTGGATCACATATTTATTTTAACCTTTCAAATATTGGTAGCTCCAAGAAGCAATTTTTGGGTACTCATGAAACAGTTTCTTGATCTACTCCAGCTCTTCCAAAGTGCAATCGGTGCCAACTTTGATCGACTTCTCGGGTCCTAGCTACATTTTAGTGTACTCCTTCTCGTCCACTTTGATCTTATGCTTTTCTGCTCTATCATTCCGATCAAAGAGACTCTCAAGTGTAATCAATCCTTTTATAATATGATTATTCCTTAGCTAGATCAATCCCTCAGCTTCTTCCTCATTAAATGTTCTTTCTTCCACAATACTAGCTTCTCTTATCAAGAAATTTACAATCTGTTCATCACTGTAAAACACTTGCCAGTAGATATTTTTGTCAATGACTAAAGGTCTGTAAACTAACATCACAGTCTTGGGTTTTCTCACCACATGCTCAACTAGAGAAAAATTAGTGCCAAGGGATACCAAGATATTGGTATACTTGTTCTGCTCCCTTGAGATGGCTTGGATGTTCAACATTGTATAGGCCTCAAACAGATCCTCAACTTTGTTGCGGTATACCTTTAGGTAGTGCTGCTTGGAGATGTATTTTTTGTTACTTGATGTACAATCAGTTCAAAATCTCTAAAAATTGTAGTTGTTTAATCTCAAGCTTCTCTACTTTCTTCAAGCCTAGGCATAGTGCTTCATACTCGGTAGCATTGTTTGTACAACTCTAGGTCATATGGTACAAATAAATCTTCTATATGCTAGAAAGAGAAATGAGAATGATCCCAGCTCCTATTACGTTCTTGCATATTGTGCCATTGAAGTACAACTTCCATAATTGATCAGGAACAGGATCTTGATCATCATACACCTTCACCTTAGCTTTTTTAGGCTTAGTAATGGTGTAACAGCCAATTTTAGTCTCCATCATGACATTAAAATCAAGCATTGTAAACTCATATTTTGTCAAATCTCATCCAAAACTTTCATCAAATCCAATTCCTCCAATTCTTTAGTCATCAAGTTGATATAATTCATGGGTTTATCTTTCTCTCCAATCTTCTCTATGTGATAATTCAAAGGCTTCTCATTATAGATATATACTCTCTTCCCTTTAAAAGGAATATCCAAATGATAATAGACCAGATAAATATAGCCTCAACTTGGCAGTGAACTCTTGTGATAGGTACATGTTGAAGTATGGCTCCAGATCAACCACAACCACCTCTTGGATCATAGTCATCTGAGGCATTTTATGCAACACAATGGGGATGTCTTTGATGACCCCTATTGTCCTAACAGGGATTCCATCTAATTGCAAAATTCTAGAGCTACTTCATGTATATTCCATGCCCATAGCTTCATAGACTGCCTTCGACATGACAATCATTGCAGCACCAAAGTCAATCATACAATTATGCACAATCCATCCTTCCATCCTAATAGACAAGTAGAAAGGGGGTGGTCTATTCTTTCCAATAGCTAAAGTGGTTAGTGTTTAAGAAAAAATGGTATGCATAAAATTCTTCCCCTTATATTTCACAAACTTCAATGATTCTTACAACAAGTCAACTTGTCCAAGCAAATGCAATGCATCATAGAGACTCACCTTGGATAAAATCCTCTTCAACTCTTCAACAATGTTGTATGTAGATGCACTGGACTCTTTTCCTTCATTGGCAGCCTCATATTTACTTTGATATTGTTGTGTGGCCTCTACCCTCTAACACTTGGTCAACGATAGGTATTTGAGCTTTTCTCTGGCCTATTCCTCTGTTTTAGATTTCACCTACAAAGTTAAAGTTTTTTCTTGCAATTTTTCTTTTGCTCATAGAGGCAAAAGATATTTTAATAGGATAGGTGCATCTAGATTAGGTTCTAGAATAAGCACTTTCACTCGCGTTTGTATTTTCTCATTTTGTACCTTTGGGTCAGCAGGTACCTTTAAAGGCTCTATTTCAATTGGGTTCACAATGATGGGTTTTCTTCTAGCTCTTGTGAGAACTAAAACTTGTTCCTCACAAGGGACCATGAAATTATGATCAACTTATATAATCATGTTGATTTGACCATCATAAGAACTATCTACCAACGTTTGTGCATAGTTCAGATGAACCATTCAAGTTTCTTCACCATGTGGATCATTGCAAGTAGTGCACCAGTATGCTCTGTCTGATGTGCTAGCTTCTTCATTTGTCAATATGATTAGATTTCTCTCAGGAACCTTGTTGTTTGAAGTTGCTTGATCCTTGGTGATCGATGGAGGTTGAAATATCCTAGGCTAGAAATATATTTTAGCCTGCTTCTTCTTAATGATCGTGATATCATTGCTCATCGCTCTTATGGTTGAGTTCATTAACTACATCTCCTTGAGAAAATTCTCTTGGGGATCACGATTTGAGGGTTCTGGAGGATCTGGTAGTGGAAGTGGTATAGGTAGAGATGGTAGTGCTAGGAATGGAACTAGAGTGGATAGTTGTGGAATAGATGGAGTAGACAATTATAGAACAGAAACTATCATCACGGTTTGAGATGAACTCGGATTCCATGAAGGTACTGGATACATGGGGGACATCGGCAAGGGATGAGAAGATGCATTGATGTAAAAATACTATGAAAGATCCAAAAAAATAGGCATCGTCATCTTCGATGGAAGCTTACCGATAGCAATCAGATCAACCTTATTCTTTTGTGTAGCAAAATACAAAGCCAAAAATGTATCGACATTGGACTGACAGATGGCCATGCTAATGTTAGAATTGAAGGCACAGAGGTAATAGAATGTGGCTTGTTTAGGAGTTGTTTAGAGACCATCAGGGACTCTCTACCAAGTTTGGGTGAACCTGACGTTGAAATCAACAATTTCCTCCTAGGGATACCTTTGAATGTTGGTAAATTGATGCAACAGTGAGAATGGATTTGCTTGTTCATTAAACCCTTTGATCAATAATTCAGCCAACTAGTCCTAGGTGGTAATAGTGGTAGGCTATAAATACCGGTACTAGTAAAGTAATTTACCTCTAAGAGGCAGAACAAGTAATATTACCATGAAATATTCATCTATAATGCTATGAATAGTTGCCAAATAAGCCACATCCTGGACATGCTCGTAAGCCATCCTACCTATACCATCGTAAGTAGGCAAAGCCTTCAACACTGCTTGTGAAATCAGGTTCTAAGCTTGCATATTCAAAGCTCCAGAGTGATTCCTGATTAGGAACTATCAAGGTGGTTGAGGTGGCAGATTTAGGACCATTTGGATTGGAGTGTTTTCTTGAGGAGGAGGAAATCTAGTGGTTGTGCTAGTGGTACTTTAAGGGATAGAAAATACACTAGCTACCTATGAAGAAGTTACAATGGATGGAATAGTTGGGGTGGTCAACCTAAGATATTCTCCTAACACTTGGGTGTCAAGCTCAAAGAACTCAACGGGGTCTTTGAAAATTTTAGTCTTCGATCTTGTGATCATGAAGTAAAGCTTTCACCAACTTCACGTTCAAAGGCTTTTGGGTAAAACTGAGACACCAGATGTTCTAATCAGACAGTAAAAATATGAACATCAAACCTTAATATTGTTCAAAGCGAAACTTTTTAATGTCCCATCGGGCATGCCAAAAACTATTGGTCACGAATCTACCTAATTACATACTATATGTGCGTCCTAGACCCGACTAACATTGAAAGGCCAAAGAAAAGAGATATCCTTCGAACCAATCTCTAGAGAGGGTTGGTTCCCGTACTAATCTAACAATCGGTGTAAGCTTAGGGTAAGCGAAAGAAATGGAAAATGACAAAAATGAATGGGAAATATGGCTATTAGCCAGAAATGTAAGATGGGAATAAAATAATAGCTAAGCAACCACATCAAGTTCTAACAGCATTTAACCAAAATAATAACATAGAAACTGATCATAGCTTGCAAATTTAACTTCCAGGTAGTATTTCAACATTCACTCTTCTTCAGCAATCAAATTCAGATGAAGAATTTAATCTATCTAACCAAGATATGAATTTAATAGAAATAATAGACAGAAAGAATACACACAAAGACTACTCCAGGAACCAGAGTCAAGCATCTTTTGATTAAGGTAGAAATTTGAACTCAAAGAGTTTTTTAGAAAAATGTCTATCCTCCTTGTTTACATCAGAATGCTTAGTACTTATAGAGGATTTCACCTCTAAAATTAAATGTGCATTAAAATAAAATACCGGCTAGTCAAAGCCTAGCCAGAGTAATTCTCTCCTCGAAAGCAGCAGTGATCAAATCATAACATTCCTTCGAAAGCAACAATCCCTCTTTCATGGAGAGCACCTAGGAAAATAGTAGAGATGGAAGATAGGAAAATTGTTCCAGACATCGATGCATTGAAACGTAGCATCGTTGCACAAAAATTAGGAGTTCAAGCATTAAATCTCAATTGCCACTTTGTCATCTTGTCCCTTGGAATTTTTATCTTCGCTAGGAAGACTCACCAAAAATTAACTTGTTTTGAAAAGGAGCGAAATTAGCGTAGGACGCCTCAAAAATGAACTGGATCGCACCAAAATCAGGGGCGTAGTATTTAATCTTGGTAAATTTTTTGCATGGATTTTGGAAATATTGTTTTTATTGCACCAAGAATTAAATTCCATCAATCTCTGACATTTCCTATAAAATATCTGCAACAATGGTGTCTCTGAAAGAAACTTCATTGAGAAAAAGAGGTAAAATTTTAATTTCACCTAGGCAATGGGGCGAAAATTTCTTTTGTTGCAATCATGGACAAAAATGAAATTTCATTTGGTATTTTCTCCCATCAATGTATTTTCACCTTCAATCTAATTAATTGCACATCGAAATCATATCTTCTCAAGAATTTCACCCCAAAACTCTATCTTGCTTGAATTAGGAGCAAAAAATAGAATTTTACCCCCAAAGGAGAGCAAAAATAAGTTTCATCCCAAGTTGGGGTGACTTTGACTTTGACCAGTGCATGAGGATGCCCTCTACTTTTGTTCCTAAATTAGGCACTTTCATTACTTTTGCCCCAACCAAGGCAACATCATTAATAAGCTAAAAATAAGGTAAAATTATTTGGGCAATGCTTTCATCATCTTCCTTGTTTATTTTAGAGTGGGTTTGACTTTGACTGGTGGATTGCTTTCATCCAAATGATGCCTACTTAATGCTTTTGCTCGAAAATTACCTTAAAATAGAATTTCACCTGAAAGAAGGGTGAATATGACTTTCACCCCCTTTCTGGGGTGACATTGACTTTGGTTGATGCCCCTTTGTTATTTTCACCCCAAACATAATTAAAAATAGAAATTCACCCCAAAAAGAGCGAAATCACCTTGAATTGCGCAAGTTCGGGCGAAATCATTAAATTTTATCTTTGTGAACTCCTCCCTTCATTCTAGTTGGTGATTTTCGTTGCTTGGGTCCCACCTTGGGAGAAACTTGGGTGAAAATATATTAATGCTATGTTTCACCCAACAAAGGGGCGAAAATTATTTTTGCCCCTACCCTTGGTGAAAACGTCTTCTCTGCTTCATTTTCAGACCAAGTTAAACTTCTTTGTATTTTCAGACAAAATCAAACGTTTTCAACAAAATTATTATTAAAATAACAAAGGCAAAGGACCAACAAAATAATTGCACCATTTATTTTTCACACTTAGAATTTTTACAATCAAAATTTTAGTGTGGCAAAACTACCAACAATATAGTAAATGGAGTTTGGTCTCAAATCCACATACATCTCGCTCTTGTGAGAATATAGTTATCTTTCAAAACAACCAACACATAAGCAAAGAAGATAATCATTGATCAACCCAGACCAACCAAGCAAGCATTTGTCAAGCACATGCACCTTTTTGCTTATATCTCCAAATGAAATATTTTACGATAACTTCCAGGTTATCAACTTCCAATTATGATGGTTTTCCCTTTCTTATAGCAATTCGCCAATCAATGGTGAAAGATATCAATTCAAACACACAAATATGGATGCATATAACATGTGGGTAGTATATTTTTACCTTAGAGTTATTGTTAATCAGAATAAACATTATTTCTCTTTTTCGATATCTCATTCTCAATGGTCAACTTCGTCATCCACCTACGAGAGTACCTAGCCCTGCAAACATGCATAACATTAGCAGTACCATGTTCTCATATAGCATAAACAAAGTAGCAATTGTAATTAAACATCCATAATACAATCAACACTAAGCATTGAAAAATCACATCAATACATAATCCATCTCATAAATGAGTCTTGTCAATGTGGGTCATGACACTTGGATTGAAGCTATTGCAAAAGTTGAATGAAGAAATGTGCTTTATTTTGCTCTTTTTGTACATGAAAAATGGAGAGAGGGAAGGGACAAGGGTAATTCATATGGAGCTAAGCGCTGGAATCTAAGACATACTTCAAATGGAGAATTATCAGTGGAAGAGTGAATGCATCTATTGTAAGCATGCTCAATGTGGGTAAGACTCAAGTACAATTTAGATGGAGAATAATGATGGAAAATACAGAGGGTTTGGATAAGGGTACGATTGAAAACTTTAGTTTGACCATCAGATTGAGGGTGGAAGGCAATGGAGAAATTAAGAGAGACTCCTAGAAGTTTTCATAAGGACCTCCAAAAATGACCAAAAAAACGTGAGCCTCGATCAAAGACAATGCTAGTAGGAAGACCAAAGGATCACCATATCTGAAAAATGTTGAAGTTATTTCTCAGAATCTAGATACCAAACTTCTTGACTAGTTTTTTCAACCATGTCACTAGTCAAAAACAAATTACCTTGTGGAGCTTCATCCTCACATAGTGGGCTCTTCTATCCCCATTTGTTGTCTTCACTCTACAATATCATACAATGTGGCCCATTTTATTACATTGTAGCATTCAAATATTTTTATCATCCATTCTATGTCCTCTTCCAGCAACAACTCCTCCTCTTCCTCTTCCTCCTCTACCTCTTGAGTAATTTTATTTTCTTCCTCTTTTTTTGATGTGCTTGTTTATTTGTGCTTGGACTAGCTTCATCATTCTAAAAAAAATCAATTTAGAATTAAAAGCATTCTCATTTTCTTTATTGGGTTCTCTTAGTCTTTCCTCATGTGACATAAGAGAACCAACTAGACAATAAAATTCAGGTGTAGACAAATCTTTACTCTAAAATATTATTGCAACATGATTCCATTTAGGGGTAAGAGATCTCAATACCTTCTTCACAACTACCTCATTTTTCAAGGTCTCTCCAAGGGTGGTCATCTTGTTCACCACATCCTTCACTCTAACACAATAATCACCCACACTTTTAGCCTCTTTCATCTGCAAATTCTCAAACTCTTTCTTCATGGTCTGCAACTTAACCATTCTCACTTGGTCACTTCCTTGGTAAGCCTCTTGAAGAGACTTCCAAGTCTCCTTGGTTGATGTAGCAACAACAATACATGGAAATAAACTCTTTTCAAAAACAAACTAAATATGGTGGGCTAATGAATTCTTATTCTTTGTTTTCCTTTTTGATGTCCTATCATTTCCTTGTAATGTGTTCCAATCAAGTGGTTCTTCATAACTACTCTCCACTACCTCCAAAGGAACTTTTCCAATTAAAAATGTTCTCATCTTTATGCTCCAATATTCACAATCTTTCCCATTAAATTATAGAATGGGTAATGAATTGTTGAAGTTGGCCATTAGACTTAAGCAACAACAAATGGAGTTTTTCTTCAATGAACTTGTCCAAGAACTTGATCAATTGTTAGACTGACCACAAACCCAAGTTCACTCAAACCCAAAAACCAACCAAGCTCTAATACCAAATGAAGTAAATGACCCAAAAACGAAGAGCACCAAAGTGCAGCAAAAAAACATTGTAGCAACACACGACAATCTAAATTTGAGGGACCAAAAGTGCTCAAAATTTGATGAAATTTTGGGAGTGAATTCTACACAAAAGAACCTTTCCAACGGTGTATCACATGCGAAAAACAGAGCTATAAAACAAAAGTTCTCTGAAAGTTGACTACAGGTTTTAGAAAACAAAGACAAACAGCATGTTTTTCACAAAATGAATAGAATAGAATGTTGTTTTTCATTCTAAACGAAAGCAAAAGTATTACAAATATTTTTTTACAACTCCTACAACTATAATACTCTATTTTACATTTACAAGAGATAAAATGATGTTATAACACTTCATATCACATTTTAGGAAGTCCAACAATCATAATGACTCTTCAAGACCTATAGAAACTTTTGGGCTTCTTCAAATTCATGGGATAACTTTTGGTTTTCTCTTTCTTAGTCAGCATTAATCTCCAACATAATATCTAAGCTTTTTTGTAACACCACTATGGTGATGATGTAATACAGGTGGGACCCATTTCAATCTTATATAACCAATTGCAAATATATATATATATATATATATATATGGACTTCATCAAGATTCTTCTACTTTATTTTATAACTGAAGTGAATAGAGTTAACAAAAAATCCTATTTTTTATACTAGGAGCACACAAATTAAGCTTCATCATCATTGTATTAGAAAATTGATTGATTCAAAGAATATTCATCTTTTGTAATATCTCGTAAATATTCTAATGGTTGGTACTTTCACTAAACCACTATGTAAAGAGATGTTTTTAACGTGTTGTAATTAATGAGATCTATAATAAGTTTGACATTAGAGGAAAGTAGTAGTAATGTTAATCTTCTTAATGCAAGAGTTTTAACGATATTAATATTTATTTGTCTCTAAAGTTTAGACTTTGACAAATATTTATTATACTTGTTTAGGAGAATAACATGTGTAGGAGGAATCTCTCTTACACTCACTACATGAGATGGCTTATCCATAGATGAGAAAGTCATGTTGACATTTATTATATAATTTTAAAATAGATTTCGTATGAAAAAAATTTAGTCACATATCTTATGCAAGTCAAAGTTACATGTCGTTCAAGATTCCCTTTGTATGGGATTTTAATACACCCATGCACACACTATTAGGAAGGCGAAAAAGTGACTTGAAGCTTTGCAACTTGTTCCATATCCTCATGCAAAAATAAGTGTAGTATGTACTCTTTAAAATTGAGAGGACTATCTTATCTCATGTTGTAACCTTATGTAGAAAGCACTTATTCACGCTAGTATTTTCCCCTCCGTTTCTCCGTAAAAATAGTCTCCTTTATTGTGTGTTTCCTTCTTTTATATACAACATTAAACAATAATTTTTTAGTTATAATAATCTATTTTTCACAAGTTAATACTTTGACCTAAATTACATTTTAAATCTCTTGTGGCTCCTTGCTTACCTTTCCAACGCAAAAAAAAACATTCGCTATTTTAAGTTCTTTAATGTGCACGAGGCTTCAAAAGAATTCGTTAATTATTTCAAAAATATCATGGCTGCTTCTTTGATTTTAATAATCCTAAAATTAAAAAATTTCCTCAATTTTCTTCTTTAAGAGCATTGTGGTCTTTATTCTTATCTTTACTTTCCTCTAAAATTACTTTATCTTTTCTTTAATTTTAAATTCCTTATTAAAAAGAGATCCCAATGTATTATTTATTAAATAAATTATATTAATTTAATTAACATTTTAAAATTACAATAAATAAATTACGAGTGTCATTTTTTAATTTTAAAACTTAAATTTGAATTTTGAGTTAATTTTAAAACATGAAAGATGATAGATGGCTAGGGCAGCTAGGGACGAAGAGTTGCATAGGCGAAAGAATATATGGATGAAACAAAATCAGAAATGGATGAAACGCTGGGATATCAACATAAATGAATGTCCAAATGTCAACAAAAACATAAAAAATTATATGAATGAAAAGTTCAGAAGTGGAATGTGGAAAAATGCAAGCTGGCAAATCAATATAAATGAATGTCCAAATGTCAACAAAAACATAAAAAATTATGTGAATGAAAAGTTCAGAAGTGGAATGTGGAAAAATGCAAGCAAGAAAAGACAATATTATATTGCAAATTGTAACCCAACATATGACCACAAGGAAAAAGCATATATAGGCGCTGAAATCAAGTGGAAGGAAAAAATCCTCATTGCTCAGATAAGGACTAGCTCTCATAGGCTTAGATGTGAAACCGGGAGATGGACAACGCCCAAAGCACAACGGGAAGAAAGGATATGTACTCTATGCAGCACAGGGGCAGTAGAAACAGAGGAACACTTCTATAAATGCCCGAGTTTTTCATATATTCGTGACAAATACAAAGAAACACTTGGGAATGGTTTTATGACAGATTTATTTGAAGACAGTAATATAAAAAAAGTTGGAGAATTGCTAACCCAAATCAGCAGGAGAAGGAACAACCTTCTCAAAGATATTAAAGATCATATGATATGATTTGAGTAATTGTACTTCCATATTTGAGGTCCCATAAACCATATTTGGGTCTCCAAAACGTAATTAAAATCTTTCATTTCATTTCAAAATATAAGGTCTTACCAAATATGTTGTCTTGGTTTTCCAATTTTTTTTAATTTGACATGTACGCCAACCTTGTGTTGATCATTACCTTCGTTATGCTTGCTTTGAATCCATTGTAAGAATGTCCATAGACTACCCAAGTCTATTATGGCACATGTTACAGACAAGTCAAATATAGATGTAAAGAATCTATAAGAAGGTTTTTAAAAGGAAAATTTTCCTGTCTAATGTAAAGCGTGAGACCATTTTGCATCTACTTCACTTAAATATCTAAGAATTTTACAAGGTTCTTTCTTCCAAGAAGTTATTTATGCAATATCTGGTCTTTCGACAGGGATTGAAGCCGTGCATGTCCATTAATCCCAAGCCTGCCAATTGCTACTTCTTTATTGATCACATTGTCCTTAATGTCATCCTTAAATTCAAGGAAACTGAAGATGTTAAAAGTCTTAAAGCTGAACTCTTCAATAGCAGTACATAAGTTTTATCTATTTATCTAGCAAACCTGTTTATCATATTAATGACCTTTCTCAGAAAATGCACATCATTCATGTCTCCAAATAGGTACAAAGACCATAAAGAGCTAAAGGACAGGCACAATTTAAGAAGAATCATCTCACCAATGATCATTTATTTACCCTAACCTCTATAATCGAGAAGGCTAAAACAAAAACGTGCCTAACGCTTAGTAATGGAAATTTGACACTTCAAAGCAATGTAGGTTGGTCCCTCTTATCAAATGGGTCATATTTGTTATGAAAATAGTAAAAATCAAACACCTTTTTCCATTTATCAAACAGAAATATCCATAAGCATGCACGCTGTTCGGTCTTAAGCAAAATACAAAATAGTTGTCAATGCCTACCAAAACAAACCATCTCTATTTTATGCACGCTGTTCGGTCTTAAGCAAAATACAAAATAGTTGTCAATGCGTACCAAAACAAACCATCTCTATTTCTTCTTTTGCTCTTAATGTTCTGTTATGATGTCTCTCCATTGTATTATATTGTTGTGTATAACAGACTCTTTATCACAACATATTGCCTGACATTTAGATGAAGACCCCAAAAACATCTATGGCCCATGGTTGCTGCTCTACATCCTTCCCTTCCATACTCTTTCCTTACTCGATGTCAAGAGGAAATGTTAATTCTCCAAAAAAAGTATACAAGCATTTCACAGTGAAACTGCTATCAAAATAGTCACACCCATGGAAAAGGTAACGCCCCATATATATCAGATTAGCAAACACGGTTTAGTTAGCAGATTTGTGGGAGTTCACTCTTCTATGCACAAGTTGAAGGAATGAATAGCTTCCAGTTGGAACCTCTACATATACCAGATTAGCAAACATGGTTTAGTTAGCAAATTTGTGGGCCTTTACTTTTCTATGCACATGTTGAAGGAATGAATAGCTTCTAGGTGGAATCCCTCCACATATACCAGATTAGCAAACATGGTTTAGTTAGCAGATTTGTGGGCCTTTACTCTTCTATGCACATGTTGAAGGAATGAATAGCTTCCAGTTGGAACCTCCAAGGTTTATTTGAGATAAATTCAGATGTCCAAACTTTTACCATCATATAGAAGAAGCAAATACTGTAGAGGGCCCCTGGCTCCATAGAGAACTGACAATAGGGTTCAAGGCCACGAAATTTCCAAGAGTGGATTCCATCAAATCCATCTATTTTTCCTCCAACTCAAATTTTGGACTGAAATTTCACTTGCGAATATTGGAGGCTCCTTTGGTGAATATATTTGCAGCATCAAAACTCACTCGCACTGTATCATTTTAAAAAACACATCATATATTAATCACCGAGAGATCACATCCACTGAAAAGTAGGATTACATAGGAAGTCTTCTCCTAAATATCCAAAGAGAGATCCTGGATCGATATCCTTATGTGTCCATATCAGTAATTCTTTGACCAAAACATCTAAACTTTTAGGACTAGTGAATATGTATCTTCCCATAACACAGGTTGGCAGCACATACTCCATAGAAGAAAAGCCATCAACACGAAACATGTGCCATAGTACTTTAGGATTAATGGAGATGTTTGTTCCCAAAGCACAGGTTGGCAGCACATATTCCAAAAAGAAAAGCCATCGAGATGAAACATATGCCATAGTTTTCTTGTATGTTATTGTTATCAGTCAAGTTCCCAAGAAGCACTCCATTCCAAAGGAGTGTGGAAGAAAAAAGTAGAAATTTTGCCTAAAACCAAGGCCAGAAACCATGACCAGGTGAACTTCTCCAACAGAGCAATTGGGGTCTGAGATTCCAGTTTTCTTAAGAAAGGTCTTTCATGCCAATCCATAATGTATCATGAGCCAGCCAAACAAATTATGTCTGAAGAAGGGGCAATGCATCATATGGAATTTAATTTGCATTTATGTCAATCTTGATCTAAAGGTGCTCTTCCCAAATAAGGTTGACCTTTAAAAAATGTTATGAACATAGTAATCTAGTTAGAAGTTGTTCCTTGTCCTCAACTTGTGCCACATGAACTGGCTATGACTCAACAAACATCCTGGAAAGACAATAGCAATGAACCTGAATTTAATCTTTGTCGGATGAAAATCTCAATTATAAGATTCAATTATTTATATTTCCACACTAACAAACAAATCTGGAAATGAGTTTCTCTTGGGTACATTAGGAGCCTCTCAGATGAATATGTCTACAACATAAAGATCACTTTGGAATGCATCATCTGAAATTGCATCTGAATCAATCTTGTCCTAGAAAGCCCTTACCAAAAGAAATTAAGTCTATCTGATATGGTTTGAATTTGAAACCAACCTATAAATTATGGAAATATCCTGTTCAAATGTAAAAACTGCTTTGAATATGGCAACCTACTTAGAGGTTGGCCCTTTTGACTTTAGTTGTGCAATAGAATCTATCTAGGACTAGGCTTTCATAAAACATTTCTAAGGTGTGTAATCCCTGTCATAATATATTACAAAAAACTCGAGTTCTGTTAAGTTTCCCAAGAGAACCATTGTGGAACAGTTACAGGAGCACCCATGTACCAGCATCAAGAGCAACTGTCTGGCCATCTAACATGGTTATGCATGCAAACACAAATCCACAACCTTCTAACTAAGACAATTGTAGTAAAACCTCGTTGACATCTTTGAAATATGAAGAACTTGTTTTCTATAATCCCTTTGGAAGATACAGTTAGATTTTTTTTCTTAGATTAGACAAGTGATTTCCCAACATTATTGAAATTTTTCTCCCGGCACATATTATCCATTCACAATAATGTGGGAGATTCGTGTTACTCTTTCACCAAATTGAATGTTCTTGGCATCTCAAGCAGTCCCCCAAGCTACATCCACTATATTGCATAGATGCATGGAAGAAGCACCAGACATTTCTTCTTCTCCCAGAATGGAATTATAACTTCTTCCAAATTATTACAAATACTGCATTACAAAATGTCACATATTCCTTACAAGAATTAAAAAAATGTTGGCTCACTACATGAAAACCAAAGCCCTATGTCAGTTAAGTTAAGGGACAAGGTCAATTCATCGTTCAATTGGGCTATTTAGCTATTGAATTATTGGAGTTAATTTACTTGAGACAGCATTTTAGAAGAATATGGAATGCCAATGCATAGACCAATATTCATACATTCCTGTACCTTTTGGTTCAGAACAATTATTAAAATACAAATCGTTAACGGCGCTTCCATGGTACAGGCTACAAAAATACTGAGGAAGCCATCTACTATCTTTTCAATCCAAATTTCCACAATTACCATGGAGACTATTAGTAGCATAAATAGAGCTGGACCTTCCAAAGTTCCAATCTTGGTGATATATTATCCTGAAATAGCTTCAGCATTTGTTTTGTGCAGAGATGTTAAATACAATTCAACAAATTGATTCCCTATTTCCTCTGCCAAGGACTTTGGAATTAAACCGATTGCAGATTTTCACTTGCTAAACTTGATTGTATGCATTCGTCAACTCTAGATAAATCTGTGTCACATAGAGATGACAAGCAACCCTGGCCAAATTATCCAACAGCAGATAGTACGGACATAGGGCTTACACTAATTTTGGCAGTTCTGCTATAGTAATTGCCAATTCCCCCTTTCTGCCAGTCCGCATAGCACCTGGGTTTAAGCCCACATCAAAATTACTACAAGCTCGAGTTTGGCAAGTCTTCAAAAAGGGAATCATGAATGTCATGATGATGTGTGCCACTGCCATTGGAAATGCCACTAATAAAACATGGAAGAATGACAAGCCTTTTGCAAAGCTTTTGTCAGGCATCTAATATAAGAAACTTAAATCTGATATAAGAAGAAAATTCAAATAGAAGTGTGCCATTGGTTCAAAACCTACATCTCTCGCTCCTTAAATCAGTATAGGCCAATTAATCGAGGAGATAAATTGTTCAAATCACATTGATAATGTTAAATAATCCCATGTTCAGTAGTGTAACATGGCAACAAATATGCATTAAAACATTAGCAACCTCTTACAGATCAGCATCAATCCAGAATACTTCTGATATTCAAGATCATCCCATCATGGTTCAGATTTGGAAAGAAATAACAAGAAGGCCTAGTTAATTTGAAATGAGTCATATTTTAGCCAATACCTAGATGCAGTGTCATTTGCAACTCTGGGAAACACAGGTCATCAGTCTTGTTTTGTACAAAGAATTGCTCTTCTATTTGTTGTATGAATATTACGGTGTCTATAATGGCAGATGCATGTGATCATTAGCTTCATTTAGAAATGTATTTCTGAATATCGCCTTGTTATCCATATTTAAAGATTTTAAAATTATGGCAGTCAATCAGGACTGCATGAATTCTGTACATTTCCTAAAAAATGTAACATAAATCTAATTCCTTCACCAAGCCAATAAAAAAAAAACACTTGGTTGTTAATATGGAGAGCTACTTGCCCATTTGGTTTGGAAGAAGAGGTGGGAAATGAGGACCTTCACACTGTAAGCTAAGGTTCCAATCCCCTAAGAGAACCTTTAAGATTTTGCCCAAGGTGTTTAGGACAAGTGGCTGTGGAGTGGGGAGTTTCACAGCTTAAACCAAGATTCCGATCCCATGGCTGAACCTTAAAATTTCTTATCAAATGAAATGAGCTCAAGTGGTTAAAAATGTGGACTTTCAAGGTGGAAACTTGGGTTCAAATCTTGCCATGCAATAGAAGCATGATTGCCAAAGATGTTATTTGTAGAATAGCATTATGTGGTTTCCTGAAATATCACAATAACACAATCATGATGTTATATGGGTAGGGCCTGTTTCAATCCCATATGACCAATATATATATATATATATATATATCTGTGTGTGTGTGTGCGCGCGCTCCTCCATATAAAAGTTTTGCTATTATTCCGAAGTAACCTACAAATTAGTACCTTTCATGATGCATGAAATAATTCACAACATGGAGGACGATAATAATAATGTATTTTGAATTTTCAAGTGGCATTAGCTCAACCGGTTAGATTCCTCAACATTTAAGGAGGAGACCAAGGTTCAAATCTTGCCAAGCGATACATGGATAATATCCAAGCTTTGTTGTAATACCACTGTGGTGATAATGTAATACAGGTGGGGCTCGTTTCAATCCCATATAACCAATTGAAAAAAAAAATGTTTTTTGAATCAAATGTCATGAGCTCAACCAATTTAATACCTCGACTTTCAAGGAGACCCAAGTTTGAACCTTGTCAGGAAATACATGCATAATTACCAAAAAAATGTTGTTGTAATACCATAATGGGGTCACGATATAATACGGGTGGAGCCCATCTCAATCCCATATAGCCAATTTATTTTAAAAAAGGAAAGGAATGTGTTCCAAAGTAGCTTATTTTCTTTTGAACCCATACAAATATCTACTGGAAAAGAGATGAATAAAACTAAATCAACTCAAATTCCTAGCAACTGTCTATTGATTCTTATAAAGCATTAACCAGCAAACTCCGTCATAGCTTGATTCCTGACTAACGAACAAGCTAAATCCCTCTGGCATTGTTGAATATGCATCTATTTTGCAAGAAAGCATTTTGCAAATAACCAAAAATGAGCAATGCCTATATGAAAGACAGTAAAAACCAATAGAACAATCAAAGCATGCAAAGAGTCAGTAGAAATAAATGTGAACATTGAATTGATCATATATGTCACTTCTATAAATTTACAATAACTAGAAATATCCCACAAAGAATGACTGCCTTCACTAATTTTTGACTACAATAAGTAGTTCACACACATCTGGTAAAATACTAGAACAATTTGTCTGAAACAATTGCAAAGGAACTTTTTGCCTGCAGTTTAAATTTCTGGATTCTTGCTGCATCCAAGTAGGAATGTATCACACTCATCTGCTAAAATAGTTGCACAACTTGTTTGAAACAATTCCCAAGGAACTTCTTTGCGAGCAGTTTGAATACCTGAATTTTTGCTGCATCCAAGAAGGAAGCTTGCCAGCAGGTTGCATTCCATATAGTAGACAAAGGGCATAGAGAGGTCCATATTAATGCAATTGACCTTTAAAAATTAAAAGCAAAAGCAACTTGCTAGTCTGACTTGATCTGTGGTGATCAATGTCTATAAATGTACAAAAGGCTAAAACAACATTCTTTGACACAAGGTCCAAACTCTCTGTCATGAACAAAACATGATCTGCAAAACGTGAAATTAAGTACAGAGTTACGTTATAAATCCCTACAGAAAGATGATGTAATGCATCAGTGACAGCATCATCCATACAGCCATTGTGTGTGTGCACGCATGCACGCGTGTGTGTGCATGTGTTCACGCATGTGCATGCGTGTGTGTGTATGTGCATTTGCACGTGTGTGTGTGAGAAAGAGAGAGAGAGAGAGAGAGAGAGAGAGAGCACAATTTCTTCAGTAATTTGAATTTTAACAGTGAAAAGAGAGTTAGGGGCATTATTTTAACTAAACAGCACCCAAACCCAACTGATTCTCCACAAAACACATATTGATCAATCTCTCATAATTGCCAAATCCTACTTAGCCAACATTAACAGTCCGTAACCAGTGCTGGAACCCTAATTAAGTCAAACCCCCTGATTGGATGAAGTGAGATAGGTATGCACACATATAAGAAAACACAATTCACTCAAAACTCCATGTAGAACTCAAACCAACCCATATGTAAATTGACTCGTTACTAACACTATCACACCAATTGAACTCAAAAAATATATGATGAGATCATAACTAATAATCAACTCATGCATGTAATCATTATATCAGATTAGACCCTCACCACTTAACTAGTACACCACTAAAGGAAATTAACAATTTATCTCAAGTGAGGATAAATAAAAATAAATGAGAGTTCTCTCTTTTCAAATGATGTTGTAATTATGTCACTCCCTCCACCTTGGACATACATACAAGTAAAATCTTCCCAAAATCAGCATTATTCTCCAAAATGGCCTCAAGAATCCAGTCTGCAAAGCAAAAGTTTCCTCAGACACGGAAGAATGAGTTCCCAAACCTGATTCAGGTGCAAACCCAAAGAAAACTTAATAAAAATTATTTAGCAATATGGAAAACACAAGTTTATTGAAGAGTAAACACCAAAATTAGCCATGAAGGTTACAAGTCATTAAATCTGAATAATTTTTTATCGATACAATATGTTTTGTCACCCATTATAGAATACAGATTTTCCTGCGTTCACATTTTCATCTTTACAAACTTTATCTAGACTTCAAACAATTTCGGCCTTTTAGCCCCCACAGCCAATGGAGGTTTCAAACAATTAAACGCATATTCTGCTTTAAATCCCCATTTTTTATAACAATTTTCACCATTGGATGAAAGTTTAAAATTTATTTTGAATATTTAACTCCTATACTGAAGTCAAAATACTCAAGTTAAAACACGTAAGCCTTCCTATTAACATCATGCACCTAATCACAGTTATAACAACAATCAGAATAATAAAATATTAAAACATAAATTTCAAGCACATAAAATTAATGCCTCCAAATTAAACACACCAAAAATTAACATGTGAACACAAAGAAGCAGGCATTTTGGTTTGAGAATCAAGTTCAGTGTAAAAATATGTTTAACAAAATTTTAATTAGCATTTATACAAAATAAAAAATAAGAAGTTGCTAGAATTTAAAACAGTAAGCACAGTATAATCCAGAAGCGCACTTTGATACCATCTTAAACAGGTGACTATGCCCATTGAGAAGTTCTTCTATTTCTTTTGTGCAAACATGAATATATGTCTTAGTTTTATTAGGAAAACCACAACCAAATGCCCCTCTGTCAAGCTAGAGAAATTAAAAAAGGGTACAAGGAACAAACTCACTTTGATATGCTGCACAAAATCCGAGAGAGGAATACAAGAAGTTGCTTGCTTATAACCATTTCCATAACTGCATAATGCTGACCCTCAACGCACAAGACTATTATTCAGTCTCACTATAAAACACTATATGCAGAATGATTCTAATATTTGTATTTTCTAAGTAAATAACAGAATCCTGCTGAATGTTGATGCAACCTGAAACCCGTGAAATTTACCTCAATGCAATGAAGCCGAGGAGATGGTACCAGAAAACTTTCATATGGGTCATCTCACACCTTCAAACATTCAGAATGCAGCTTACAGAAAGAAATCCTAAAAAGAGATACCTAGTTATGGACAAGTTGATTATTAACTCATAAAACCATGCATTATTTGGTTGCCACTGCAAAACACAGCCATAAAAATTAGCATCACAAAAATGGAACATTCCATTTGCACTTTCAAAAAAGAAACAATCTTGATATATATATGACACACACACACATACAGAGACCTTCTTACTGGATAGCAATGGTACCTAAGATTGAAGTCATTGAGAAAAAATAAAGGAAGACAACATCATAAAACAAACCAGAATCATCTCGTCATGCCACAAAGCAGTTTCATCATTTCAAGATTCAAAATATTTATCTTGAAAACAGCAAAAAATAAACAGGACAAGAGAAATAGATATTACGAGCAGAAAATTGATATCTTACTCTCATCTGAAAGCTTTATCCAACTGGAGATATTGGAAATAATCTCCTTTGAATTCCACAAGATTTGAATATTTTCTGGCCACAAATATCATTGTTTGTTCTCTGCTGGAACCCACGACAAAAGCAAAATATTAAGACTATGCACCTGTCTTACAGACCACCTCCTCTCTACCTGCATACATACATAATCAAAGCACAGACGTCTATGTCAAATTATTATTTAACTGTTAACACAACAATGCAACATACTCAAAACTAGATAGGGGACACTTGCATGAAGATCTCTACCAAACCCCTGAGTGAAGCTCACAGCATGGCATTAAAAAGCCTATCATATATAGGAGTCATCTGACATAAATTTGCTAGCATTTCACTAGATTAAGGTTCATTAATTTATGGGTCCACACAACTCACAATGTTCATTCTTTCCAATATAAATATCATGAGAGACGTTGGTACCTAGTACACTACATACATGGATACAATACCTATGCTCCCAGACTGCCAAACCAGAGGAATTTATAGAAATCACAGTCATACCCATGCCTATCTAGTGTGGCAAGGGTTTTCTGTATGCAAAATATGACTTCGCAATGCGAATACATCAATAGTTTACGCAATAGCTATAAGATCATGCATGCTAGAGTTAAATGCAAATCTGGCTTATCATAGTGAGCAAAATACTGATTATATCAAACTCTAAATAAATAAGATTGCATATAAAGCCAACTCTGCAATTTTCATATATATGTAAGGTAGAATTTTTGTATTTATGAAATGGATTTTCCCATGTGTCCACTATGGTGCTAGGAAAAAATTGGTTTCATGCTTGCATCCGCAGATTATCAAATGATCTCATATTCATACAGAAAATATACGCAAAATTTTAATCCTATCTTAGCAGGTAAATAACTAACTATTTCAGTACTATTCCAGCAGAAAAAAAATAGATGGATGTCCAGCAAGGTACAGCACAGTTATGTAGCTGAATGCAACACAGGCTAAAAGTTCCTTCAATTGATAAATGTGATGTAAAACGGTAAGAATGTGATTTAATGTCATTGTGATGGTTCTGCTCCCAATTTGCTCCTACACTGCTACAATTTTGCACATCAAGAAGTGTATTATTGCTGCAACTTCAAGAAAGTAGTTTGCCATTCTGATCGTCTCTCAAATGGTAGCTTGGAGTCACCTTTATAGTTTTACCTGGGTTAATTAATCTATATTGCTGAAGAAACCCTCCTTCTCAGATGATTAATTCAATTTTCTGAAATTTGCCTTTTCCTGGGCAATTATTTGTTCAACATTGCCGATGTCAATGTCCTTTCCTAGGAATTTACCTTTCTTCCTTAATGAAGTGTCAGTGTCATGTCTACTTTCATCATTTTGACGATGCATGCGCTGCTTTATAAATATGGTTGTTTTGGGCCACAACATCCTGGGGGTAACCGCTCAATTTCTAGATGCTTTAGTGCTGTGAACAACTAAGTTATAGCTTTAAGGCAAATTCACTGCAGAATATGTGAGCAAGAACTGTAGGCCGATATCATTTAGGAAAACTCAGGTTAGTGTGTTTCCAACAACTCAAATATATGGTCTAGTTCAAGCAACTACTGTTATTATATTGTTAAAACAAAATCCAATATAAAGAACAAATATGTGGGAATATCTTTAATGTAAAAAGAAGGTTTTCTACGTCTACAAGTAATCGGAAAGAACATTGTCGTATGAAAAATTTAATGGTTGACATGCAAACTCATAAAGGACTACATGTCCAATAATACATTAATAATCTACGTAAATTTTGAAGGAATTACTGTATCAACAGTCCTAAATCTTGATAACAATCTCAGACTTAATAATACAGATATCTATTGCAAATGAAATAAATGGTGGGACCATTCCTGAGATAAGTGGCTTATATGATTCCCATTAACTTTTCAAGGGAATTTTTTAAATTTACAAAGATGGCTGATGGCTGCAAAGGGAAGCTAACAGTACTGGCCCTGTAGCCCTGGATGATGGCTGCTTGATGAAAGGTACTAGGCAAGTTGATCTGCACCATCATCTTTTGTCAAAAATGAAGAACCACTTTCAATTATGTCATTCTGCAAAGAAGAAGGGACAATGGCTGGAGGAGACCAATGATCTGGAATCATCAGAAAATATGTAGACATGGCCTTGCGAAAGCGCTTTTTGTATTGCTTTGGAGAAATAATTGTAGGCGATTCGTTTTTAGGACCACCAAGAATACCAGAGGCCTTCACCCATGTCTCTAGATGTTTGTCCCATGTGTATTTCCTCATAAAATCAATAATACCTAAAACAAGCTCGCACCGCTTCTCATCAACTCCAACGAGAAGTGAATAGTCCATGACATCAATTGACTGCATATAACCCCATACACACAATCATGAACTGACTTGCAAAACCAAGGCAATTAAGAGCACAAATTGAATACCTACCACCAGAAATGAGGTATCATTCCAGACAGCTCTTTCCAAAAGGTGCTTGGCTTTATTCCCAAGTAATATTGGAGCAGTTGGCATAGACTCTAAAAGATTCTGATCCAAAAGAACCTTATTGCTTCCAGTTGAATCTGAATTATAACGAGAGCGGCCAGATCCTTTGAGGTCATAAACACGTGTGACATTCCTTCCGAACAAAAGATTCTCCATTACCATTAGATCCATCCTAATCTCTTTGCCACCTTTTGCATGCTTCACAGTGACCTGCAATTTAAGCAAATTAGGAAGCATCTAGGAACAAAATCAAGATAAAACAGCGTAATAGACTCTCAAAATACATCTTAGGGCAATATCAAGTGCAAAACACACATTAGTCTGAGAAATAACCTGATAAATACCAAGGATCTTTGCCAGACATGTGGGGCTTCCAGAACTTAATGAGTCTGAGAGATATTTGAAATATTTGGAGGCAAATTCGATGAAAGACTCCAATTCTGTCCTTGTTACTTGTTTAATAACAAATCTGTCGTCCAAAGATTTTGCAAAAAACACATTGCTTTTACCACCTTGTGCTCCCCATTTTTTGCAGCGGCTTAGTGACCGTCTAAAGTCCATTTCTATTGGACAACATTTTCTCCTTAGGGCATCAAACTGTTTTGCATAGTAACATGTTACTGTGTACTTGACTTTTCCAGGAGGACCGTCATCACAAAATGATACCTTTACATGTGTAGACTTTGTATACGCTGAAATATCCGAACCTCCAGTTCCATTTGAACCATAAGTGTAAAAATCCTTAGATCTAGAACTTCTCTCTCTTGAAAGAAATTCAGCTAGGTCTGAAGCACTATTTGAGGAACAAATCGGATATGATATAGATATAGCTGTACCTGACGACTCAGCATGTTCCTTCTCTTTTTCCTTGTGTTTATCATTATCAGGCGCTTTGTCAGATAGGTGCACCTGATATGCTTGTGAGGACAATGCATAAGCGATTATGCTCGTAGGTTCATCATCATAAACAACAAAAACTGTATCATTGACACCAGCTGGTAAAAGAAACCTACCCCCTCCTTGACAACTTAAACTATTTAACGAGGAGATAAATTTAGGAGTGTAACTGCTGAGAGAATCAAGTCTAATAGGCCCCGAAGCAGTTCCCTGGAAACTCCTGCTGTAACTTTTTGATAAACTTGACAAAGAAGCTCCAAACCAGCTTCCAAATTCATCCAGCTGATAGAATAATTTGACTGGTGAGGTAGGGGTGCTCCTGTCAGGCACCTCGATTCCACCTTTATCTTGCACATGTAAAAGAGAATCATACAAAATATTTGCCCCTGCTGAACTTTGTTGGGTTGGTTCACTATCTTTTCTCGCTGCAGTTTCACCTCCAGCTGCAACAATAGCTGGAGTGGCAGTATGAATATCTAGCACCTGTGAAGTCACAAGCATGGCCTGAGTACTCACTGATTGGCCCTCACCTGTCCATGCTGTGTCTAGTGTATCAGAGAGATCAGCCAAGCTCCGAAAATGTCTCTCTGACACATCTGTACACATTCTGAGATCTCCCTCGGAAGCCCCTTGGCTATTTCTATTATCAACTCTTAGCATAGGCATCTTCTTATGAAATTTGACATCACTACAACATTCATTATTCTCTAAATCAAAAGAACTGACAGAGGAGAAGCCTCTACTATAGTTATCTAGACTTCCCATGTGACCCACATCGGGGGTCACTGCACTTGCTGGAACTTCAATGGGTTTAACACTTTCATCTATTTTCCCATTCAAGCTGCAGGTTTCCTTTAATTGGTCACACGAGGGTTTTTTGAAATTATTTAGCATGGCAGGTTGCACCAATACATCAGATATGACACACTCGTTGCCAGTGGGAATGTCTTTGAAATGCAGATTCTCAGACATGTCAAATATGTCCAGACCAATTTCATCAACCTTCGTGATAGGGCTTTGTATCCCTGGAATGCCAAAACCACCAATATTGCTATTATCTTTGCAGGTAACCTGACTCTCCTCCAGTTCTTTTACACTGGAACCATCCTTTGAATATGGAATCTTAACATCCTCTGCTGGGATAGATTCTGAATTGACAACAGAGATTTTGGCTGTAAGAGACGCATCTAAATATTGCAGACACTGATCCCATAAATAGGAACAAAAAATAAGATACCGCCTTAGATGATTCAGCTCTAAAATATCAGCCACAGGTTTTCCCGGTTGCCAATCATTTGGGATAGCCCTTTGTAACATTTCCTGTTCCAAATAATACATTGCAACAAAGAAAGCACCAGATAAAAAAATGATTTCTTGTTCTGGACAAAAAAAACAACATTTAAAAGTAATACAACTTGTCCTACATGCTGCTAGGCAACCTAATACATACTAAAAGGCATCTGCTTTGATCGTCTATAATAGTCACCTCATGTTCAGCTTTTTGTTTCTGTAAGAACCCTTCCAGTTCTGCTATTTGTCTCCTTGATGCAGCAACCCTAGTACCAGTATAAAGGGATCCAGAACTAGCAATTTTCTTCCCTATCTGATGGAGATGGTCGAAAATCTCTCTATAAAAAGTATCCACTTTATGTACAACCTGCTCGCTTGCATGAACACACATGTCAGTTAGGGTCCAACTGTTATCATCGTATACCATAACCATGATAGGCATATTGATTAAAACAGAAAGATTTTCCAAAGGGATCATGTCTATCGTAAAGTACCTCTGCAGCTTCCTTATTAAGCCATTCCTGTTGATTCGGGTCATTAAATTCTAATTTAGAAGGTGGCAAATGTACTGATAGAACATTGATGGAGGAATATCGGAAGCATGCTATCATACTACCAAGCCTGCCACAGTGAGTTGAGAAAACCATATAGGACCAGTAAATCAGTTTCAGCACAACTTCTAACTTTTGTCATCATTTCAAGAAAACTCCTTAAATAATCAGAACAGCTAAAAGTTAGCCCCATACCCATAAAAGCGAAGGCAATCTCTATGTAAAGAATGACCACAGCTGGCAACTCTACTTGCTGCAGCATGATTGGAGAAACTGAGTTCCAAGAATTTTCCAAATGACAATCCCCATGCAGCATCAGACATTACTACTCTTCTAGTGGCTTCTGGAACACCATCCTTCCGAGCACATTTCAGACAACGATGCCACATCCATATTTTCCCTTCATGTTCACCAGGCAGTGTCATCAGTAGAGGCATCCGTTTGACAGATATTGTTAGGCTACCCTGATGGTGTGTATAGCAAAGAACATGTGCCTCTGATGGTTCATTACAACGGCAATGAGATTTCTGCATGTAATATATTGTTATAGCCAAACTCATTACTGCATGGTTCAAAGTTTAACAGACAGCAAAAAAAACTAAATTCGAAGAATAAGCTGAAGCAGAAAATCTACCTGGTCAAATAAGTTATCCTGAAGGTAATGTCCAAGCGGGTTATCAAAATTACCATAATACTTAATACGAAAGAGTTGAGAAGGCTCACAGACAGTCCCCTTCGACACACAACGCCTTGATAACAAAACCAATATACTTTGATGATCAGAGGGGGAAGGTAGAAAGTCTTCTTTAGACAGAACTTGTCCCTGGTTCCCAGCACCTACAATTTGGGCATCATGAAATAACTTGGAGTTTATTTCATATCCTGCTATTCCTTGATTCTCTCTCAGTGCTTTAGTAGATTGTTCCTCTGCTCTCATTTGATAATCAACACATGTTCCAGGAGCAACAGAGACCATAGAACCATTCATTGAATCTGAATAATTTGATCCCTTCTCTTCCAAATCAAAGTCTGAGGTGGTTTTTCCATATGAACTTGAACCTAAAGGAGCTACTGTTTCATCTAATACTGCCTTTAATGATGCCAACAGTCCAGATACACTACCTAAAGAAGCAGATGGCAGAGGAAGCCTCTGATCAGCTGTACATATATCCTGCTCTTCCTCGATAGTTTCAGTGCATACAGCTTCTGCAGAATATGACCTAAAACCAACTTTTGTTTGTACCAGATTGGTACTGCTGGAACTAGATTTACATGTCATATGAGAGAAAAACCCAGACATAGATGGATCTTTCCCTTCTTTAGTAAGAAATTCTCCTTTATTATTGAGAATCAAAGATTCCCTTGGTAAGGGAGAGGGACTTGGTGTGTGAGTTGTCTGTTTTTGATCTGGAACAGGAACAGCAAATCCAGGAATAGTAGAAATAGACCTATCTATACTAGATTGTTTATCTGGCAATGCAACTATTATTGGATACTTTAGAGGAAGCTCTGGCAGGGTTGCACCTTCATCAGCAAGGAAAGAGGTCTCAAGGGCTAAATGATAAGCAGCAAAGACTGTAGACTGAAGAACATGTTTGACTTTATTTAATTCATCACGACTGGCACCCATAAGCAAAACCTGTAAAAGAAAGTTAATTATAAATGCAGATACTGAAAAAAAAAAAAAAAAAAACATATAATTTCCCATGCCTCCTGGAAATGAACAAAACAATAACATTAAACAGAGGAAATCTAAAAGTCAGTCATAAGAATCAAATGGCATTAGCTCGACCGGTTAGAATCGTTTATCCATAACGAGGTTAACTGCAGCCCATAGGTCTTATATAAATAAATATTACAAATAATTAAATACAATTGTACAATGATTGCCAATAGGCCTATACAAGATTACATCATACAATGTTGGCCTTGGCCATAAGTCAGATTACACTTTCAACATCCTATTCTTGCTTGCAGCTGGACAAGTGATCTATAATCCCCACAGATGGAACCTTAAAGAGATCCTTTTTGAAGGCTTGAAGTGCTTTTTAGCTTAGTTTCACATGGGCTTCTGTGAAACAAGTCACCAATGAAACCCTCCGTCTTGCATCAAAACTATTCTATTATGCCCAAAGTACTTGTGTAAGAAAAGGACATAGTATGGGTGGCCCATAAAGAGATTGTTACAATTTTTATGAATCCAAAATTTTCATAAAACCAACAATTTACTCCTGTACCAAACAGTGTCTATTCCTAGCCCAAAGTTGCTAATGTCCAAGCAAGAAATGTACATGTAATTTGCAAAATCCCATACAATGAAGATGATGCAAGTAACTACTGAAATGCTCAAAAAATAACACACATACAGCAACAAATAACACGTTTAATTAATATGGGAAATCCTTTGAGAAGAAAACCCATGGATGAACAATTCAAACTTCATATTCCATGCAAAATAGAGAGATTTAAATTTTTTTTGCCATCAACTCGACTATCACTAATATCTCTAGCCACTATGCCTAATTTAGTTTTGGACCACCTTGCACATGGCAACTCCGCCCATTACCAAACAACTTGTTGGCTGAACTGCTTTTTGGCCTTTTAGAGGTCCAAATGGATGCATTTTGAGTTAAAATGTTGTTGCCACGTGTGCAATGATGTCAAGAGAACCCTTAGTATAATTTTTGTCTCATTAGGATCTTGTAGGAGAGAGAAATAAAGACTGTATATCAGATTGAGTTTTCCATTTTGAATGGTCAAATGGATGTAATTTAGGATGAAATTTATAACATTGTAGTCCTTTGAGTCCTCTTCCACTCGGAAAAATAATCACTGATATTGGACACATTTGAGTTATCCTCAAAAGATGACTTGCTGGATTTGACTGTTCTTTCCTCTGTTTCAAGGTTTAAAATTTTAAATAATTGAAATTTTAAATTAAATTATTTCTAAGCTTTCATTTTGATGTCAGAAACCTCCCTCTGAAGTTTTTTTGAAATTCAACAGCATTTGAAGGAGTTATGTCCAAAAAGAATATGATGCTGCCCTGTTTTAGATGCTTGCTGGATATCTGTCACTTGGCTGTTCATTCTTGATGTCTACTTGTCATGCTTCTAGATGACTTGATATGGATCCATATGGATCAATGAGACTATGACAATCCACCATTGAGTATTGGCCACCCCTTGTTTGCCTAGGAGGTGTAGACAGATGTAGCTTACTGGTTTCTTGTCTTGTTCTATTGGTTTCTTGGCCATGGATTCTAGGAGAGTTTTTAAGGTTTGGACTTTATGTCCTCCCAGGATTATCCATTTATGCCCCCTTAGTACTCGCATTCTCTTGGAATCACATTAGATCGTGTTTGCTCTTTTGGGACAGTTGGTGATGATAATGATTTTGTTTCTAATTTGCATTCAGTTACTGATAAGAGTTGGCACATGGATTCACTTGAGCTCTTCTCATTGGCTGTTGGTTCCTTTAATTGGCACTACTTACAATGTATTTAAGATCTATCCATTTCTAGGTCCACCTCGCAATCTTAAGATCTTGTTAATACTTTTATTTTTATATAGTAGTTTTATTTTAGTCTAGTTTACTCTAATTTAGTTTATCTTGTTAGTACTTTCTTAGTTGCTATAGTGCATTGTAACAATTTATTTTTGGTGAGTTCCATTGGCCTACTTTGGTCATACATGTACACTAATAGAATTATCTTAATTTATCCCTTGAATGTATCTTTTGCGGATTTGTTCTAACAAACTGCTGATCTATGGACCTTTTATACTTATTTGAGATCCCTTATGGATTTTTATTGAATCTTGGAGTAATTGAGTTTGTTATTGACATTGACCTACTGCATTTTGAGATAGTTTTTGCATCATGCTTTAGGCTGTTTGATAGTTAAAATCAGTTAGTGAGGTTAACTTTAGACAGAAACAAATCACTCATAGAGATGTATAGTTTGAAATACACGTGTAAGATATTTTCATGCTTAAAAGACATAAAGGCTAGCTGGGGTCTGTTGCCATATTTTGCACGGGGTGCCATGTCTTTGAATTTTTTGTAAGGATGCAGCTTTCCCTTCCCTCTTTCTTATCTCCCTTTCTCCACTATCCCCATTCTTTTCTGCCATCAGTTTCATTCTCTCCATTCCCCCCCCCCCATACTTCTGACTGTTTCTCTGAGAGGGCAAAGAGCCCAAAATTTTCTAAGTGTTGTTGTTCGCCCAATTGCGCAGCGCAGTCGGGCCGCGCTCGCCTATCTATGCGCACCTGGGCAGAATTGTGAGAAATGTGCCCAGGAATTCTCTAAGTGTGGAGTCGCCGACTTCGCAGCGAAGTTGGGCTGTGCTCCTAGTTTCATGTGCACTTGGGAAGCTGACGTGTGGAGCTGAGCCTAGAAAAAATACTAAGTGTGGAGCCGCCCGACTTCGCGGCGAAGTCGAGCTGCGCTCCCAATTTTATGCTCACCTAGGCGACGTCAATGAGAAAGATATCCAGAAAATGGTTAAGTGTTGGGACCACCCGACTTCACAGCGAAGTCGGGCGGAGTCCTCAAGGAGGTGTGCAGTCGGGCGATTTGCCATGGTGACTTCAGAAATTCGGCTTGAGCCGCCCGACTTCGCAGCGAAGTCGGGCTGCGCTCACTAACTTGTGCACACTCGGGCAAAGAACGTTGAAAACTGCCCAGAAAATTTCTAAGGCACGAAGGCCTTCCCAACTGCGCTGCTTCCACCCTGCGCTGCCCGGTTGCGCTCCAATTTTGGGCGAAGTCGGGTAGGAGAGAAAGTATGAGCTTCAAAGGCATATTTTTCCCCTTATCAGATTCCGACAGGTGTCCAACCTCGAGATTCGAGTCAAAGATGCGACAGAAGGTGTGCGAGCGTGAACTTACTTGTTGTACCGCAACTACCCTCATTCAAGCTGACTCGAAGTTTCATCTACCGCACTGCCACGTAGCTGCCAAGTTTTCAAGTGTACCTTGCTGCAAGTACATTCCATACCCGCAGAGGTCAACATCAGCCACTTTTGCTGCTTTTGTCAGTTTTGTCAGCTTTGTCAGCTATTGTCAGGTCTGGGATCCTGTGCCCAAAGTTGTAATGGGGGGGAAAATTGCGCTATAAATAGCTGCGCCATATCATTGTAAAAGGGTGGAAGGGGGATATATTGCTAGGGAACTATTGTAGTTGTGCGTTTGCTTCTGAATACGAAATATACTTGGCTCTATTGATTGTCTTTGTCTTGTATGCTGCCTTTACTGAGTATTTCTGCCTCATGTTGCTTATGTTATTGCTTACTGTTATTCTGCTTTTCTGGATATTGGTATTTGATAGTTAAGTATTCTTGGAATGCAAAAGTGAAGGATACATAGGATGAATGGTGTTGATAGTTTCTACAACATATTTTGTGTTTAATTGTTGTCAGTAATGGTGATTGGCTGTTACCGTGCTGCTTATCTTCCCCACCCGAAACAATCATATTTATATTTCTTTCTGCGTCTATAATTTCTTTCCTGCACTTTGAGCTTAAACCAAATTGAGAAAACATAGGAAGTCGGCCTCCTCCGGAGATTGGCGCGGAAGGCATTCCTTCCTTCCGGCCTTTCACTCTGCTGGGCGAATATAGGGCGCATTACACTAAATCCTATCCTAGTGGCAGATTCGTAACCAATAGTTTCTCTGGCACGCCCGGTGGGACACGGGAGTTTCCCACCCCAAAACAGAATAGAAGCATTGGTGTTCGCTTCATTGCTATCAAATCAGAACACCTGGCGACTCTACAGTACCTGAATATTCTCTGAGTCCGTGAGACTAGTCCAATATCAAAAGCGGCTTCATGCATACAAGAAGGTGGAGAGCAAGGAACCTAGGACAGCAGCCTGATCTCTACGAAATAGACATCAACGCTCCTGGAGAGCGCATAAGGCTGGCTGACTACCAAGCTCACCAAAATGAACTCGAGGCTGAAGCTGAAATAGAAGAAGCTGAGATTGAAGAAGCTAAAGTTGGAGAGGCCGAAATTGAAGAACAGCCTACAACTTCGGACAACACTGATACTGATTATACTACTGAAGAGGAAGAAGACATGGCTGCCCAAAAAAATGATGACGACCTCTTCCCAGCAGTTTCCATAGGGCCCTTGGCTCTAGTTGGACAAGAAGTTGTACCCCCTGCTGCCTTGAAATCCATTCCTACTTATGATGGCTCCGGGAAAACAGCATACGAGCACATCCAAGATATTTTGGCCTTGGCTGCACTGCACTCTATCACTAGTGAGAGTGTTAAGACCCGTTTATTAGCCCTTTCTCTGAGAGGGAAACTCCTTTACTGGTGGAGATCTTTGCCAGAAGGAGCTATCACGGGATGGCCCCAGTTAGCGGGCAGGCTAGTGAAGGGATGCAACGAGTCCGCTGATCCCTCCTCATTGCTACACCAGTTTCAAAGTATCCAACGCCATCCACAAGAGGAGATATCGGACTTCAACGTGAGGTTTGCGAGGTCCTGGAAAAGAGTACCTCGCGAGCTGCGACCCCCCGTGGAACAAGCTGTGCACTATTACCTGAGGTCTTTTAATTCAGAAATTTGTCTGCTTCTTAAGATAGCCCGGGTCGACACTTTTCTCGCCTTATATGAAGCTACCCAGCAAGCAAAATTAGACATAATTTCTATAGGCAGACTTCCTCATAGAATGCAGCCTCCCATCTATCCTGATTTCCCTTAGTCACAATATCCACCCGCGTCTGGTGCGACGCCATCCTCGTCAAATCAATACCCCCAGCAGCCATGGAATCCAGCGCCAGTTATAAACCCGTATGGTCAGCCCCAAATCCATTATCCTAATCCACCACCTCCACCTCCGCAATACCTTGCACTCCCAACTCCCCCTCAATACGCAACATATTCTGCACCTCCACCATTTGCCACAATACCTCTGCTAGTCCGGCCGGCGCCTGCTAATAATGATATTCTGAATAAGATCCTTCAGGAGGTGTGGGCTCTTGCCTCTGGTTACCATACTATCTCCAACGACATGACCATCATGAAGAAGAAGCAAGCCCAGATGGAGTTTCTTCCGAGGAGACCATATCCTCCCCTTGCGCTGACAAAAGATCAAGCTGCTCAAGCACAAAGGCCCCCGGCGAGGAATGCTGCCAATGATGCTCAACCAGGCACTTCTGACCATGTTATCTGGTGCTCTACATGCAACGATCCACATGGAGAGGAGGGTTGCATGTTGCATCGGCATTATATTCAGACCCTTGCGGGCAACGCCATGGAGGACGAAGCATACATGATCCTTGACGATGAAGGTAACTTTGCAGTCCCGGAAGAAGATCCCGTGTCTCTCTTGACCAAGGAGGGCAAAAGGCCCATTGAGGCCCCCACGGCCCAGATGAAGCCGTTAAAAGTATACGCCAGAAGGGAGAGGGCGCAGCCTACTGTGCTAGCACCTGACAAGCCACCTTTACCTCCTACAGCCAAAGAAAAGTTCCCGATGCTCAAGGCTCCTGCGGCCCAACCTCTAGCTGAAACAAAAGAACAAGCTCAAGAAAAGTTGAGGTATCCATCGTTGACAAAGAGACAAAGGGTTGAAGCCACGCAACAACACCGAACTAGGTACGAGCCAACGAAAGAGATAGAGGGAGCCGACACTTCAACTTACAATATAGTTGATGATCTCAAGAAGACTCTGGCGAAGATAAGCATGTACGAGGCTCTCCTCCTCCCAGGGCAAGTAGACCTGTTGCAGGAATCCTTGAAGAGCGTAAAATATGGAAAGTCGACGCAGCCTGCTGTGTTAGCTCAGCCCTTGACAGTATCTGCTACTGGGAAAAATAGGCCGCCACCTTTCTATCTGTCTTTGCGAATGGAGGGCCATATAGTACACAATTGCATGGTGGACTCTGGTGCCTCCACTACTGTCATGCCGAGGGCTGTCTGCGAAGAGATTGGTATGGAATACACAAGGAGCAGCCAAGGTGTGCTGCAGCTAGACGGCACTCCTGTCAAGACAGTTGGTGTCATCAAAGACATCCCAATCCGACTGCATAAAGCGCTCGACATAGTGGTCATCCAGGAGGTCGTGGTGGTTGACTTGGAACCCTACTTCGGCATGTGTCTCTCTAGGGAGTTCACTGCGAAGCTGGGTGGATATTTGTCGCTGAATTATTCACATATGGAAGTGCCTTTTAAAGGAAGGAGATTGAAGATCTATAATGAAAAGCCTTCCACGTTTCTGGTCAAGAAGATACCTGGGGAAGAACAGCAGAATGACATGGTTCATCTGACGACTGAGGAACTGGTAGAGGTAGACTTGGCGGAAGAGACCCTCGAGCTGTTACAAGTGGAGGATGAGTTCTCCTTACTAGACTTCAACGCCATGATTGAGACCGAACAAGGTTGCTACTCTGTCACCCAGCCTGAAAGACTTGATCAGTCTACAAAGAAAGATGTTGGGCCTGCCCCAAAAAAGCTATGGAAGCTGTACTTTGATGGCGCTCGATGTAAGAATGGCGCCGGTGCAGGTGTACTTTTGGTTTCGCCATCCGGGATTCAAAAGGACTACACTTATAGGCTGGCCTGGAGTTGCACTAACAATGCAACGGAGTATGAAGCCTTGTGTTTGGGCTTGAGAAAGGCAAAGAGACTTGGAATAGAGCATTTGCAGATCTTTGGCGACTCAGAGCTGGTGTGCAACCAAATTACCAATAAGTGCGCCTCCAAGAAGCATTACCTCAAGGCGTACCGCAACCGTGTCTAGGATCTAATGGAGTCATTTGACTCTCTGAATGTCAAAGCCATATCTCGTGAAAAGAATAAGCATGCTGACATTCTGGCGTCTGTTGGAGCCAGGTACATCCCGGCTAATGACACTGTCCAAAAGCCGAAGCCGGTTCGTACCATTTACAGGCCTTCTGTGCCTGACAAGGACACCCATTGGCAGGTGTTCGACTGTGATGAAGATATCATCACCTTTTTGATAAATGAAGCTAGTAAAATCGAAGGTAGAGATCCTGATGACGAGCAATATGAGGGGTTGATACAGTTAAAAAATAATCATGTCCCGAAAGGACTGATTACCCTGGAGAGCCTCTTTGATCAGAACGACAGAGCCATATCCCACAGGATCAAAGTGGACCACAAGCAGTACATGGACCTGGAACTGGAACCTGGAAAGGTGATTAAGGTCGGGACGGATTGCACTGATGAGGAGTTAGAGCAGATCAGATCTCTATGCGAAGAGTACCCGAATATCGTGGCCTGGTGCTACCAAGACCTGAAGGGGTACAACAGAGAGATTATCGAGCATACTATAGAACTGGAGGATAATGCAAAGCCTTTCCGACAGAAGCAAAGGACGGTGAACCCGAAAATTGAAGCCATGATGAAAGCCGAACTCTTGAAGATGCTGGAGGCCAAAATCATCTACCCCATCAAGCACTCTTCTTGGGTCACAAATCTAGTCCCTCTGAGGAAAAAAAATTGAGACATCCGCCTCTGCTTGGATTTCAGAAACCTCAATCAGGATTCACTTAAGGATCATTATCCACTCCCCCAAATTGATCAAATCCTCCACGTAGTCGTTGGAGCTCAAAGATTCTCTCTCTTGTACGGTTTCTCCGGCTATAACCAAATATGGGTGAAAGACGAAGATCAGCACAAGACAGCGTTCACCACCAAATGGGGAACGTTTGCATATCAGCGCATGCCCTTCGGTCTTTCTAACACCGGGGCTACATTTCAAAGGGCTATGGACTTGGTGTTCCGAGAGCTACTCAACAAGATCATTGTCATCTACTTGGATGACATGACTGTGTTTTCACATAAAAGAGAGGACCATGCCTCCCACTTGCGGAAAGTATTTGAGAGATGTCGCGAATTCGGCATTTCCATCAACCCGAAGAAGTCGGTCTTTGCGGTGAAGGAAGGCAAGCTGCTAGGACACGTTATTTCTAAGAAGGGCCTTGTAGTTTATCCTGACAAAGCAGAAGCTCTTCTTCGCTTGTCCATCCCAATTGAGGGGGCTACAATCATTTTTTGGCCAAATCAACTTCGTGAGAAAGTTTGTCCCAGAATTTGCACAAGTGATCAAGCCCATGTCCGAGCTCCTAAAAAAGAATGTTGAATTCATATGGACTAATGAAAGGAGACAAGCCTTTGAAGAAATCAAGGCCATAATTGCCCAAGCTCCAGTGTTAATAAATCCAGAGTACTCCAAGGATTTCATCCTGTACGCGGTGGGAGAGCCCGAAAGCTACGCCGCAATCCTGACTCAGAAGAGAGATGATGGCGAGTGCCCCATAGCATTCCTAAGCCAGGTGATTCAGCCGCACGAAGAAAGATACAATTTTATTGAGCGGCAAGTGCAAGAAATTATGAGATCCCTCAAAAAGTTCAAGCACTTTGTCTCCCAGAGTCGGATAACTGTCTTCGTGATACATCCGGACGTTAGAAATTTCATAATCCAAGGGGAGCCAGGTCACAAGAGGGCAGGATGGATAGCCAAGATACAAGAGTTTGACATAGAGGTACGGCCAACGAAGCTAATCCAAGGTCGGGCTCTATGCCAAGAGTTGGCCCGGAGTGCTGCAGCAGAAATCTCTGTCTGCCAGTGGGAGGATCCAGTAACAGAGGCCAACATTTCCAACTCCTTATCAGAGGAGGATGATTGGAAAAATGATCTAGTGTGGTACTTCAACACAGGGAGATCTCCAGACCATCTCAACGCCTCACAGAGAAGGAGGTTTAGGCTGAACGCCCTGAAGTATGTACTGCGTCCCGAGGGGCTGTATTTTAGAAATATTGACGGCATCTTGTTGCGGTGTATCAAAGAATCAGACAAGCCAAAGGTTCTCGGAGAGTTTCACTCTGGGATGCCAGGAGGACATCATTCGGGAAGGCCTACAGCCTTAAAAATTATCAGAGTCGTCTATTATTGGTCCACCCTCTTCACAGACGCACATGCAGTCCGTGTGAAATGCGAAAAATGCCAGAGGTTCGCCGGCAGAAATAGGAAGGCACCCTTGCCCCTCCAGCCAATTCAAGCCGAGACTCCATTTCAGCAGTGGGGTCTGGACTTCGTCGGGACAATAACGCCCAACTCTTCGACAGGACACAAGTTCATCCTAACCGCCACATATTACTTTACCAGATGGGCTGAGGCATTGCCTACAAAGCACGCTGACCAAGAGACGATCATTGGGTTCCTTGAGAGCCTCATTACCCGTTTCGGGATTCCAAAGGCAATTGTTACAGATAATGGCCCAGGATTTGCAGGTGCGGTGCTCACTGAGTTTACCAGCAAGTATGGCATTTATCACAAGATGTCTTCGAATTACTATCCGCAGGGAAATGGCCTGGAAGAATCTACCAATAAGAACCTCCTGAAAATAATAAAGAAAACTGTGGAGAAGAATAAGAGGTCGTGGCACCTACTTCTGGAACGAGCGTTATGGGCGGATCGCATATCTTTCAAAAAATCCATCAAGACGTCTCCCTATGTGCTTGTATACGGCAAGGAGGCAGTGCTGCCCACCCACATAGAAATGCCCGCACTCTGGTTGTTAAAGATGAGAAAGGCGACGGGGATCCAGTGGATGCCAGACTTTGTCAACTGTTGCAGCTAGAAGAGGAAAGGGAGAAGGCATACCAAGCCTTTACCAAACACGCCGAAGCGACTCAGAGCTGGTTTGCGAAAGGGACCACCACCCGAGTTTTCAAAATCGGGGACTTAGTGCTTAAATAGGATTCACTCAAAGCGAAGCCGGGCAATCATGACAAATTTGATGCCTTCTAGGAAGGCCCCTATCAGATCACTCGGGTAAACCAATTCAACGCATTTGTGCTCAGGGACATGGAGAGACAGCTTCTCCCGATCCCTGTTAATGGCTTCCACCTGAAGGCCTATCATCACTGAAGGTTGTCAAGAGGTCCTTCCTTGTACATGTTTTTCTTATTTATTTCCTGCAGTTCAGTTTATTTCAGAATGTAAATATTTCTTTCAGTCCTTTAGTTTTAAGCTTTTAAGTCCAAAGAAGACTAAGTATAAAAAAAAGAAGCAAAATTTTGCGTGGCCGTTCAAGTCTAACCAAGGCGGAAAATCGCCTGACTTTGCAGCGAATTCGGGCTTCGCTCTTTGCATTGTGTGACATCGGGAGCTTAAGAAGGGAGAAAGCGACCAAGAGAAATCCGAAAAATTTCTGAGTGTTGGGCACGCCGCCCGACTTCGCAACGAAGTTGGGCTGCGCACCCTTTTCAAAGCGCAGCCGAGCAGAAAGGATAGAGAAATCCGAAAAAATTATCTAAGTGTCCTTTCCCGACTGCGCAAATTTTCTGAGCGAAGTCGGGCTGTGCACTCAAATTTTTGCGCACTCCGACCGGCGCATCCTAGAGAGCAAGGTGCATGACGAAATATTTCTAAGTATGGGTCCCCCGAGGGCGCACCGTGCATAACGCGAAGTTGGACCACACTCACTTTTTGAGTGCACTTGGTCAGAGTCTTCCTCAAGTTTGGTACCTCAAAGTGTGTGCCCAGATGGTGGCGGTGACGTCATTGAAAGCACGAAGTTCAAAGATTTTAAGGAATGATTGCACGGATTTCAAAGCAAATGTCATTAAGAAGTGAGCGCATTGGGGCCAACCACGTACAAGGTGCGCTTTCCAATAGAAGATCCCACGCGCGGCCGCCGAGGAATAACGGCGCTTTTTACCTACTTCGGGAAAATCATTTTAAATTCCCCCCACCATGCCATTAATGCTATTTTTCCATTCCTAGAAAAGGGCCCTTACTTACTCAGAACACCAGAATTACCAGTGTAAATCTAAGCTGCGCAGTGGAAAAGAAGAGAAGTGCGAAACTAAGGTCTATAGCGACTGTAATTTCTATCTCCGACACCATGAGTGAAGGAAAAAGAATGGACAAGGGGAAGGCGCCAATGCAGGCGCAATCCAGTGATACAGAGCAGGAAGCCGAGGAACGCACAGAGTCTAGCGCTCATGTCCAGTGATACAGAGCAGGAAGCCGAGGAACGCACAGAGTCTAGCGCTCATGAGAGCGAGGCACCACAAGAGCAAAAAGAGAAATCCAGGTCAAGGCGAAGTAAAAGGCAAGGTCCTCTGCCGGCGCCCATCAACCGCCTGGCCGAATACAAAGATGGTGAGTACTCCATTAGTCTCACCAAGCTGCGTCCCAATATCGCGAAGTGGGCAGGAAAGGTCTCATCCTCGCACCACATTGGGGCCGCATATAAATCGAACCTGTACTGGTTCTTGTGCCATCCCGTCCACCGCTACCCAAAGCTGGTTGAGTCAATTGTGACATATTACAAACCAGCCACCCGGCAGGTCTGCGACTGCCAAGCAAGGGTGTTGTTCACCCTCTTTAAAGAAAGCGTACAGCCAGCATTCGTCCCGAGGCTCTAGTACGACCCCGATGCCATCGTCAGAAAAATTAATTTGGAAGAGCAGGCGGGCAGATTCAGTCAGAGCAGAAGGATGTGGGAATTTCTCAATTCAGAGTTGAAGTGTCCCAAAACAAAAAGAGGCTCAATCTCCGGAAGAGCCTAAACAAAAGAAGAAGGTGCGTTTTGATATTCCACCCCCAACTCTCTCACAGGAAGCTCTACAGAAGATAGCTGAAAATCTGGAGATAGTACGGAACCGGGAGCAGCAACTACCACAGGAGGAAGCAGAATTGTCAATACCTGCAGCTCTTCATAGTTCGGCAGCGGGGACTAGTACGGCTGAACAGGTTGGGCCCATTGAATATTTAGCTGAGGCTGAACATTTAAATCGCATTGGGTCACCGGACCTGACGGAGTTGGATCTGGCAAGGCCAACCTCGTTGACAGCCACCCTGAGCACATTTTCGGTAGAGGCTATATTTGATGAAGCTGCTAGGGGAACAAACACAGCAAAAGCTCCGGAATTCAGCAAGAACCATGGGGTAGAGGAAGGTCTACCACCACCAGTTACACAGGTAACAAAGCCAAGCTCGGAGGGAACAGTAGGGATGGAGGAAACAGTAGAGAGGGCAGCAGAAGAAAACCCTCGTGATAAGGAAAAACAGCCCCCGAAGGTAATAAACTTAGACAGTTTGGGAGAACAAGAAGAACAGGATAGCGAGAGTCTGGCACAGGAGATAGTAAGAAGCAGACCACCTGTTCACCAGGAGGAGAAAGGAAAAAGGGTTGCACAGGAAGAGGATCAGACAAATATGTGGTCCCAGGAGATTCTCCTCAAAATACCGAATTTTATGGACCCTTCGGATGAAATGGATGAACAAGCAGCAATATGTTTTGACAGATTGGGTAAGGTTATGAACAGCCTTAGCTTGCAGTTCAGCGGTGCATGCATGGGGCAGTGGAAAAAGTGGCAAGGCATGGTGGAAGAGGAGCTGGACAGATTGGTTAAGTGGGCAGCCCAAGGCCCATGGAGAAAGGATATCTCGCATATTTATGCAAGACAGCCTTGGTTATTACCCACTGGCCAGGTGCAAACAATGGAAGGTAGGGACACATTGCCAGAAAAGACACCCAGTCTTTATCTGGAAACAGAACCAATATATGTTTGCGGTCATGGCAGAAATCCCCAGCAGGGCAAACAAGTGGAAGTTGTGCCAGAATTACTGCCACTTTACACACAATTAAATTTCCTCGCACATCTGTTGAGTTGGTTGGGCGAAGGAATAAAATATGTAAATTCAGCTAAGGAGAGCATGGAAAAAGAAGTCACAGAGGCTTTGTTAGCCAAGGACAAGCTCTTAGCTGAAGGAATGGCTAGAATGGAGAAAGTCCAAGAGGAAACGCGAAAGTGCATGGGAGATTTGAAAGCTGAATTGGAACAGAAGAATCAGCAGTTGGAAGAATCAGCAGAAGAAATAGCCCAACTGAAAAAGGCAAAGGAATTGTTGATTAAGCAAGCAGAAGCATTTTCAGTTACCAGAAGTCAGCAGGAACGGGCTTGGACTCAGGAAAGGGAACACTGGGCTCAGGAAAGAGAGTCTTGGACTAAGGAAAAGGAGACTTGGCAGCAAGAAAAGGCAGCCCTACAAGTAGAACTGCAGTTGGCAAGACAACAACAGGGTGTAACAGCCACATCAGCTTTAGAACAGCGGTGGAAAGAGATATTTCAGAGAAGGGAAACATAATTGCTAACTAATCTAAAGCAGACAGAAGACAGAGCTAACACCTTGGGCATAGAGTGGGCCAAATGCTTTAATTATGCGAAAATATTGAAGGACGAACGAGACCACTACCGAGCACAACTGCAGGAGTACAATCAGGTATTACAGGTTGCTAAGCCACAAAGTTCAACTCCAATAGATGCTGGAATACCAGGAGCGGAGCGGAGAAAGTTGCTGAGGACATCGACTTCTTCGAAGGGGAGGATAGATGTAGACAGCAGTTCTAGACCCTAGGACTGGCTGGCACATCCACCACCAATTTTGCAAATGTATATAAGCATTTTGTTTATGTTTAGAAATCCTAGAAAATACAGCCAATGGATGTCAAGGCTGAATGTAAACGCATGTGGCACTAAAAGACAAAAACAACCGTCATGTTTGTTAGTATTAGACGGGCTGATTAGACGTCTAGTTAGGATTGGTTAAGACTAGCAAGTTGTTGACGTCTAAATGCTAGTTAAGGATTGTAACTAAGGAACGGTTGAGGACGGTTTGGAAACGGTTGGGGAACTGACTTGTCCTCACCTATTTAAACCCCCTCTTCAAACATTTTAGGGGATCACATTCTATCCATGCTGTAAGAGCCATGTGCTATTGATTCTACGTAATGACAAAGGTTGTTATGTTGTTCTATCTTATGCGTCTATGGTGATTGGATAAGTGTGTTGTGGATTGCAGGTTGAGAACCATTAATGGAGTTATTGTATGTAACTGTGTGCTGAGTTGTTGTTGCAGGTTTATCTCGGAAGAATTTTGATTGCAGGTATTGAACCAATGGTGGAAGTTATTGCAGGTTTCTAGACGAGGCGGAACCTAGGCACCTGACGTCTAGCCCTGACGTCTGGCAGCCACCAGATGGCTAGCCGTCAACTCCTAGTCCTGATGTCTGAACTGAACCCAGACGTCTGGCAGAAACCAGACGTCTAGACCAACTGACCTGACGTCTAGAAACCAGACGTCTAGACCAGCCGACCTGACGTCTAGAACCCAGACGTCCAGACTAGTTCATCCGACGCCTAGCGGCCAGACGTCTCAGCCTAACCGTCAAGCCTCCTGACTTCTGACGTCTAGATTCATCCGTCGACTAGTAGAGTAAGACTACTGATTGATCCACTAATATACCTTCTGTCCGGACCCTGAACCTGATTGTCATCACCCCATCTCGAGAATGTACTCACCCCTGTCTACAATGAGCAGAGAAGAAATGGCAGCAATCATATGGAGGGATGTTCAAGCAGCAACAAAGAAACCAAAAACAGGAGGTTGGCTGGACAAATCAAGCAGCGATGAAAATCAACCATGCAATCCTAACATACCTCAAGCAAGCCCTAGGAGAAGACCACCAAACTAGGCTAGCAATCAACAACCAAGGGTTCGATTCGAGGAAGCAGTCCAAATAATGGGTATCGAGGATTCCTCAGAAGAAGAGATTCCAAGAGGAAATAATTTCGAGACAAGTACAGATGAAGCATTAGGACTGTCAGTGCCACGCCGGTATAGATCCCAATACGAGACAGCTATGCAACGTCCAAATGAATGTCAGGCAGTAGCAATGTATTCGTTGGCAACCTCAAACTGGCCCATGAATCCAACAGGGGAAGGGAATGATTCTAGTACAGATTTAGCCTTAACCCAATGCGCACCTCAACGACGTTTTGAGGAGGCGAGGTGGCGACGGTGGATAATGAGAGTTGACAGAAGGTTGCGAATCCTACATTAACTAACACCTGAAAACCGAAGACAAGCAGAATGGAACTCTCAAGAAGATTTCATAGATCAACAAAGGTATTTTGCAGAATCCCGGTGGTTCATCAGAACTACCAGGTCACCAAAATTTACCTGACCAAGGGAGGAATGTGGTTAACCTCCATCCCCGTAGCCAGAGAGGGAGAAATTCACCTCTGGGTACCTCTAGGTCGACTATTCCACCGGCTGAGCCACAAGGCCCATCCGTGGATATAGTCCCAATTAACCCATCACTACGTGTTCCTGAGGATAGACCGCTTGGTCTGCCTCAGCGAGCTCGTAGGAAACGAAGACATCGTCAAGAACGACTGAGGGACCGACCAAATCTCGGGCAGCTGGGAGTAAGGCAGCCCAACACTAGGGAGATTCGATCGGAAAGAGGTCGAGGATGCAGTAACCAGGTTCGCGGGAGAAGAGGAACTTGGAACAAAAATTTCAATCCAGAGCAAAGGGATCAAGGAAAGACAGTTGCTCGCCCACAGAATGAGGGAATTCGAGGAAGAGGCCAAAGAGCAGGAAGAGCCTATCGAAATAGGGGACAACAAAGGCAGCAACAACCCAATTACAATACACTTGATCAACCGGAGCATGAAGGGGACATGTTCCATTACTTAGATGACTGCATAATCATCCGACGACATGACGGAGGCACAGAATGAATTCCTTTGGAAGAAGAGCCTAACCGTCCAGAGGATGAAGCTACACGTCTGGACCCTACCAGCAGATGCCTAGAGAATGTAATTGAACGTCTGGATCAAAATAGTAATAGCCCAAAGGAGAGGGAAATCCGTCTGGTAGAGGATTGGATGGAACAAACACGTCTGGCAACTGAGAGGAGCCAATAGAGTGTTAGACGTCAAGCAGATAATCGCCAGGCATGTGGACCAGAAACCCGACATCAGCCGGAGGAAGAACGGCCAGACTGGCGTATTGTGCCAAGACACACCACAAGACGTCCACAACAGTCACAATCAGAAACCCCCATAGATGGAGTAATCGTCGAAGACGTCAGCAGACAGAAGAAACAGAAATAGGCGATGATGACGACTTTAGCAGTTTTGGAACTCATAGCCATCATCGGATTGATAACGCGTCGGATATCTTCGAAATACGCATCGGCATGGTCGTGCGCTTTAACCGACGACATTAAGCAGAAAGCGCAGTGCGCGAAATTTTTTGAAAAAGAAATAATAAAACAAAAATAAAAAAAGATAAAAAGACAAAAATAGAAGAAAAGGTCAAAATAAGCAAAAAGACAAAATAAAGACTAGACGTCTCATGAAGGTGACGTGGCGCGCATGCAGACGAGCAGTTGCTAGGTGGCGGTTATAAAACGGTTGCATGGACGACAACGCTACTATAAATTGAGCTCAAGAGGGCAAGCATTGTACATTTGCTTTCGATATTGAGCAGGAGATAAAGAAGAGCGCAGGCAAGCAAAGAGGAGCACAGGAGCACGGTTCATAGTGCACCAAGGATTTTTTACAAGACGAAGCGCAGACGCCATACGTTGATTGAACCTGGCAGTCAACAGCTTCGTGAAAAATCATATTTTCTGTGCAAATGCAGGACCTAACCTCCATACCAACAAATTGAAGGCGATAGAAATCCGCTAGGGCATCCGTTTTTGGTTGCATATCGCCAAGTAAAGATAATCGACGTCTCAATGGCAGAAAACGTCTAGGAGGAAGAAGACGTCTAGGAGAAAGGAGACGTTTGGCAGGAAGTAGCAGACGTCTACCTGACAGCAGACGTCTGGCAGGAAGCAGTAGATGTCTACCAGACAGCAGACGTCTAGCAAGAAGCAGCAGACGTCTAGCAAACGTCTGGCAGGAAGCAGCAAACGTCTGGCAGGAAGCAGCAGACGTCTGGCAGGAAGCAGCAGATGTCTACCGAACAATTGATGTCTAGCAGGAGAAGACAGACGTCTAGCGAAGCAGACGACGCCTGAAATTGAAAAACATAAACAGTGGAGAACTTGTGAGGGAATAATGAGTCATCAAAAATTTGGCAAAGTTCCAATCCAATCAGAAGCGGAACCCGACTCAGTAGTAGCCAAAATATTGCGGCATCAACAGGAACATGGGATGCGCAGACAAATTGAAAGCCCCGACAAAGGGCAGACTCGGAGTCAACGAGAAGCAGCAGAAATAGCCACTCGAAAAAATATGGAAGCTCAACAAAGTAGCAAGGATCAGGTTGCAATTGACGACATTACCTGGATATGCCCTACAGGTGATTTTTGTCGTCAATGGTGGGCAGAAACACCAACAGATAACCCACTCAGAGCCAAAATCAAAGAAGCGGGAGTGCATTTTATTTTGCAAGTTCCTAGTTTTGACAAGGAGTTTTTCAAGGAATATCTGCTACAGATGTTGCATACATACAATGCAGCACAGAACAACAACCTAGTGCAAATAGGTGATCACACCTTGGTTGTTGAATTCTCTCCCGAAGTATTTCAACGCACGTTTGGACTTCCCAGGAAGGGCAAAGCAGTAGTCAATGAACGAGTGGATCCTAAGAAAACGCCAGAGTTAATCATGAGTATCACTAACTTGAAAAAGGAGGAGGTGGATACTATGTTGGCCACTCACGGCGGAAGAGGAGTAAAACAGACGCAATTGCGGAACAAAGGATTGGAATGCATAATGAATGTCCTTATGGCCAGATTATCAGGGGAGCAAAGAAGTTCAGACCTTCCTATTTGGCTGATCCCATATCTGCAAGGGATAGAGAAGGGAGTAGCCTATGACTGGGCAACACATCTGGCGTGTCGTATTCAGAATTTTCTGATGCGAACAACAAAGAACTTTTCGATGGCATTTCATGCCATTGGTCTGATTTTGGATGCAGCCTCCAGGGCAGGGGTACAAATCCCAGACTTCGATTCTACGAGGAAGTTACCAGAGTTAGGACCATCCATCTTGGAAGGATGCTCAACCATTAGTGAAGAAGCTAACACCAGTAAAGAAGGCTCGGGTGAAGCAGATATCTCATAAGCCGCGCCAAGAAAAACTGGTGGCTGCTTTAGAAGGGGAGGATACTACTCCATCACAAGTCAAGGAAAAGGAGTCCAAGAAGCAGAATGTTGCCCAATCACCGGAAGAGCCCAAACGGAAGAAAAAGAAAGGGCGATTTGATGAACCACCCCCAACATTTTCTCAAGAAACATTGCAGAAGATAGCACAGAACTTGGAGGCAACTCGCGCTCTAGAGCGGCAGCCAATAGTACACAGGGAGGAAGTTGATTTTGCTATCCCCTCAGTTCTCCATAACACTGCAGCCGGATCCAGTACGGCTGTACAGATTGGACCCAACGAGTATCTGGCGAAGGCTGAATTTTGGGCTCGTGCAGGTTCACCCGAACCAATTGGGGAATCTTTGGCTAGACCGACCACATTAGTGACATCATTGAGTGCATTTTCAATTGAAGCTATGTTAGCCGCAGATGAAGCCAAGAGATTAGCCAACATAGGTAATCCAGGAATGATTACCATACCAGTGGTAGAGGAGGGCATACCACCCCCGGATATGGGAAATCCGACACCTGAGACAAAAAAGCCCATCACTGTAGAGGATGTAGAGGTCTCAAAGTAAACTGAGACCAACACAGGTGAAGGAGAACAACCCCCACAAACAATAGACTCAACATATGGTGGAGCAGGAAGGCCAGAGCAGCCAAGCTCCAATGCAGTCTATAGTAACCGAAGGGAAGGCAGAAAAGAAGACTATTGACCTCTCAAGAAAAAGGAAGGAGGTAGTACAGGAAGAAGAACAGGAGGAGGAACAACAGGACACATGGTCCAAAGCTTTTTTAGTACAAGTGCCCAACTTCATGGATCCATCAGATTCTATGGATCAGCAAGCGGTAACCTATTTCTCAAGACTGGGGGAAATCATGGATAACTTACGCTTGCAGTTTGACATTGCATGTGTGGGCCAATGGAAAAAGTGGCAAGGAATGATAGAGGAAGAACTGGACAAATTGGTCAAATGGGCTGCACAAGGTCCTTGGCGTAAAGATATTTCCGGAATATACCAGGCTCAGCCTTGGACATTGCCCACTACCAATTTGACAACTATGGAGGGCATTGAATGCTTGCCTGAAAAGACGCCCACCCTCTATCTGGAGACAGCGCAGGTGTATGTCTGCGGCCACAGCATTAAACCTCCTCAGCACCCCGTAGAACAAGGATCACAAGTGGAGTTAGTGCCAGAATTACTGCCATATATACTCAATTGAACTTCATTGCACATTTGTTGTGTTGGCTTGGAGAAGGAATCAAATGTTTGCATTCAGCAAAGCAGGCAGTTGATAGTGAATTGCAAACTGTCCACGAAGCCTTACAACGAAAGGACCAACTCTTGCAGGAAGGAATGGCACGGATGGATGAAGTTCAGCAGAATATCCGGGCACTACAACAGGACTTAAAGAACCTTGGCACTCAATTGGAGGAAAATAATCAGCACATTTGTCAGTTGGAAGCTGAAGTATTACAGCTTAAAAGTGCTAAGGAACTGTTAATCAAGCAAACGGAAACACTGGCAGCTCAAAAGAATCAAAAGGAGCTCGCTTGGCAACAAGAAATGGAGAGTTGGCAACAAGAACAAGCAGCCTTGAGGGAAGAACTGCGACAGGCGCAACAGCATGAGGCAGCTCTGCAACAACAGTTAGCAGAGAAAGCTACACCTTCTTCATCGATGTCAGAACAGCGAATGAAGGATATTTTCCTAAGGAGGGAGGCTGACCTGTTATCCAGTCTCAAGCAAACAGAAGAACGTGCTAACGCCTTGGGAGTGGAATGGGCCAAATATTTCAACTATGCCAAGAGGCTCAAGGAGGAACGCGAGAGCATGCAGACTCAACTACAGGAATATGAGAAAGCATTTCAGGCTGCCAATCCTAAAACCCCAGTGCACACAGATGCTGAAACTCCTCCAACTGAGCGGAGAAAGTCGTTGAGGACATCGACTTCTTCGAAGGGGAGGATAGATGTAGACAACAGTTCTAAACAAAAATAAATCATAGAACTAGCTGACAAGAATGTCCTACAATTTTGATTATACATAGAAATTTTGGAATGTAATTTTGTTATGTTTGATAAATGATGTAAAATCAGCCAATCGATGAATATGGCTTGATTACGTACAAAGTGCACTAGAAGACAAAAGCAATTGTCAAATGGATAATTAGTTAGACGTCTGAGTTAAGACGTCTAGTTAGTTAGACGTCCAACAGGTTGTATTAGACGTCTAAAGCAAGTAGTTAGGGTAAAACTCGGTTGAGACGGTTGACGCAAGTAGTTGCAATAACCACTTTGCTCACCCATAAATACCCCCTATTCAATTTTGTAAATATGTATCTACTTGTTGATAATGAAGAACTGTTGTGCGAAGCCATTGTTCTGGAATGCGTGTTGGTAATGTGTGGATTGTAGACGTGTTGCAGGATTGTGTTGCAGGTTGCGTTCATCACTTGGAGGACGAGATAATATCATTTTGTGGTTGCAGGTGTTGGAGACTGAAGATCCAAACCCCACTAGACGTCTAGCCTTGCCGTCCGACGGAGCCGTCAACTGTCCAGTCTACCTGTCTAGCCTGGACAGTTTATCTGCCATCTATCCTGGACAGTTTATCTGCCTAGATGTCTAAATCCCTAAATGTCTACCCCTACGACCTAGACGTCTGACCACCAAACCCAGACGTCTGATTGTTGAATAAGTCGTCTGACAGGACTTGTTATAGACGTCTACTCGTAACGGCCTAGATGTCTAACCCAGCCATCCCAAACGTCTAAACCTATTGTTATAGACGTCTACCCGCGCACCTAGACGTCTAACCACTGTGACGTCTAAGCAAGACTATGACAGATCTAAAAAACATCCCTTCCTAACTATTTTCATTCCCTCGTCTCGGGAACACCCTCGCCCTTGTCTACACAGAGTTACAGTAGTAGTTGGCTCAATCTTGTAGGAAGGGCAGTATTGATCAAATTAGTGTTAGCTTCTCTTCCAATCTAACAACTATTAGTACATCATGCTCCCAAGTTTATTTTGAAAAAGGCAGATGGAATCATACGCAACTTCCTATGGCGAGGAGGTAGGCAATAAGAAAGAAAAAACTTCCACTTGGTAAATTGGAAGATGGTCACCAAAAGTAAAATTCAAGGACGACTTGGAATCAGAAAAATGGAGATAGTTTTGAAAGCACTGGGAGCAAAAATTCTCTGGAACATGCTTAAGCACAATCGAGCATGGCAACACATACTAGTCAGCAAGTATGTAAATAATCAAATGGGTATTCAAATGCTCAAACACAGGAAAACTTCCCACAGCCTCGTTGGTTTGGAAACATATAGTGGCAGCAAAAAGCATAATAGAGGATAGAATTTCTTGGCTACCGGAAGATGGTAAGTCAATTAATCTATGGGAGGACCCGATCCTAGAAAATCCACCATTAAGAGAGAGAACTCCAATCGAATTGTAGAATCAATTGGAAAGCCAAAGAATACTTAAATTAGGTTACTTGTTTTATTGGACCTCAGAAACTCTGAACTGGATCTCCCTTCCCATTCCATCTCAGCTTCAAGGAGATTGGGATTATTTTAAGTCCCATGTGGCGAGCATTAGACCTCTTCATCCCACGATGTCAAACAAACTTATTTGGGGTAGCATCAGCTGTAATGGGGAATACATAGTGCATCTAAGAGTCCAACATCAGCAGATTGGGCCTACCAACAAAAAATTATCGATAGTGTGGAAAAATAGAGCACCACCTAAACTGCAAGTATTCAGCTGGTTAGTCTCTCAAAATAAAATATTAACAGGTGATAATCTACAAAAGAGGAGTATAGCAAGGCCTCATGTTTGTTACAGGTGCATGCAGAACAATGAAACAGTTTTCCAACTTTTGTTTGAATTTTCGAAGGCAATTTCAATTTGGTTAGGAATAACCAAAATTCTTGGCACTTCCTACTCTGGAAGGTTAACCATAGACACATGTTTTACCAAGTGGAACAAAGAATATAAAGGTAAACTGGCAGGTAAGCCCCTCCTGAAATATCTGTGGAGCTCTATACCATATTTTGTCATCTGGCACATCTGGTTGGACAAAAACTAGAGGATTTTTGAATGCAAAGATAAGGACAACAAAACTCTAATACGAAGGATAATGAAGAATTAGTCTTAAATGTCAAATCTAGTTTCTGTCAACAACAGTATGAAGAAGACCTGTCACCCACAAAAAGAAGAATGATCTACCAACTTAATCTCCAAGCTTTCCTGACACAGGGAGGCTACAGAGCAAACAATTTCTTGCCTAACATATGTTTTGCGACGCTCTTATTTGATGGTGCCTCCAAGTCCAACCCCGGTCAAGTAGCGGCAGGGGGACTGATTCTTGCAGGACCCCGTAAGATCCTACTCAAATATATGATCATCTTGGGAACAACATCTAACAATGTGGCAGAGGCTATTGGATGCAAAATTGGCTTAAAATTGGTGGCAAAGCAAGGAATCACTTAGGTCACAGTTTACAGGGATTCTAAACTGATAATAACAGCTCTTGCCAAAAATAAAGATTTTAGATCTTTACAATTGAAGATTATTCAAGACAGGATTAGACAACTAGGCAGGATAATTGGCAAAATATCCTATCCACACGTAAGACGGGAATTCAACAAAGAGACTGACACTAGCGAATAAAGAAGCAGAAGGGCAGGGTTGGTATGCAAGGATGACAAGGTCTCCAATAATGAGGTTCTTTTTTATCTTCATATTCTATTTTCTAGAATGCTCTGTTCACTTTGATCTCTTTGACTAAAGAGTTTTGTATATTTTTGTTGAGTAAATAAATCTTTTTGAGAGGGGAGGAAGTATTACCATTGGAAAGGGTCTATTTAGAGTGATAAAGTCCTCAAAAGTAACACTGGAAAAACAAATTATGCTAATTTAAAAGAACAAGTCCAAGAAAGGGGTATAAATACGTTGCAAGCTTCTCAAGACTTAAAAAAATGAAATCAGTAATCTTTAACCAAATCAGTAATAAATTAAACCATAAAAAGTATAGCATTGGATGATATTACACAGAATAAAAGCATAGAAGCCTTACTGTACATCCCAAACGCTTTGGACATCCCTCGAAAAACATCAAAGTTTTTGTTTGTTTCCTTCCTGGTTGACCTACACTTCCATGCTCCTCTGAAAAGTTTTCTACATGGAATAGTTCGCAATGCCCCACTTTTGGGGCAGCAAGATTGTCAAGAGAAGGAATAATTTGTGCACCAGTACAGCGAGCTATACGCTCCAAAAGAGGTTTCTTCACATTCAATACCAAGAATATTTCCTTTGTCAAGAGATATTCTCGTGCATGGTGAGAAACAGTTTTCTCCACTAACAGCACATTAGGATGATGCGGTTCTATCCTTGCTACTATCGTTTTAAGATGGTCCATCTCCTGCATGAACAAATAAGTGTTCAAGATGCACTGTCACATCTGCATTAATTAAACAAAGGCTTATACCTGCAAGGCCATAATTAATCTTACCTGTTGCAGCAAAGTATCAAGAGATGACAGCTGATTTGAAACATGTTGATATTCCAGCGCCCCTGCCAAGAGCAGCAACCTAGGATTCTTGTAACTTGTTGATGTCATTCGCTTGTGTTTTACATTCTTTGAACATATGACTCCCTTAACAAGTTTACTGTCAAGAGGGTCGTCCCTTGTTAATGTACATAGAGATATATCAACAATTACAGAATGCAAAAAAGTAGCCTGAAAGTAAACAAACAAAAACACATCAAGAAGGAAAAAAACAAATATTAGAGACTGCTTAGCCACGTGCAACCACTGAGACTACATATCACCTTTCACTATGACGCCCAGATGCTATGCACTTGACTTTCACATAAAGTCCCGGATCCATTCCTCCTCCTTTACTTGTGTCTGGCTTGACAAACGTCGCGGCTTGCCATGACAATGAAGTAACTATTTCAAGCCAACTCTCCTTATCATTCTCCTCGCCTACAATTACATCCTCTTCCTTCAGTAGCTGTGCTACAAGTGCTCTAAAATGCCCATCCAACACTGTTCTCATAGCCTCTCTGTGTTCTTCACTTGATCTTTCCTTGCTCTTGTATTCACTGCTACTAAAATTAACGTCGTCATCAAGCATGCTGCTTTCTATTTCATCTTCAACATCCACCGGATCAGGTGGCATCCATATTAGACCATTATTCTCAAAGTCGAATGGTTGCTCTAACTCTGAGCTTTGACTCTGGAACATGGCTGAATCATCATTACAGTCAGTAAGATTATCTGCATCCTCCAAATCTGCATCCTCCAACTCTTCTCCTGTTTCTGATCTACCAAACATTTGTCGTTCTGCAAGCATATCAGGTTGAGAGCTCGGATTTCTTCCAAGAACATTTTTGCCATTATTTCCATTTTGGGTAGAACCATTTAGGTCGACCTCGTGGTCCATGGAATTTCGAGGGCTCGAATTATTATGCAAATTATATCCACGGTCAAGATCTATACTACCATGGTCCCCAAAATATTCTTGCGGATGTTTTCGATCACCCCTTTTATGATGATCTTCCAATCTTTACCATACTCATCACGTTCATCGTGGCTCCTACATCAAAGAGATGCCGCACAAAAAGTCAGATGAGTTGGGAAATAGCCTTTGATGCATTCTAGCTGAGAATAACCACAAAAAGATTTTAATTAAGTCGGGGAGACTCAAATATGTGGAATTTCAAATATGGAATATGAGAAGTTAGCAATTCTTCAATTTTATTTTAGTGTCTTCAAATAACTCTACCATAAAATTAACATTTTTGAAATTAACACTTGGAGATATTTAGACCTTACTTAATTTAAAGGCTGCAACGCCACCAACGTCTTAAAACAATTAAAAAAAGTTTGTTTAAAAGAATAATAAGAGCAAAGGAGCACTAGGCGAGTAAGCTGGGAGAGGAGACTCCTTTAAGGCTGTTGTTCCTTTCCATGTGTGGAATATCCTGCTTCCCTTCTGGCTCATAAATAGCAGAAGCCTCCTTATTCCTGAAATTGACATGGAAACCGGAACCAACATGCTAATAAGGCCCGGTCGGATATGGCATGGACCCAATAGTTGCGCTGCTCTTACCAATCTGACTGTTAGATTTTGCCACAGTCCAGTCTTGAAACTGACAATGAAGGCGTAGGTGAAGAGCTTGGCAATTGAGCCCCATTCCACTGAGATGATGACGAAGAAGGTGAAAATGATGACGACGTTATCTCTTGTTTGCAAATCTTGAAACAAAAATCGCAAGCCATGATCTTGGCCCCGTCTTCTGCTCCCGAATGTCTACCGCTGCCATGCGTAGGTAAGGGGACTGTGTTCTGCGTGCACTTCCAACAAAAGACGCGGCCGCATATCCGGCTGTGACTCCAAATTTAACTCTACATGAAGAATTCGCGCTATAATGCCCCGCGCAACACCGCTCCTTAATCTTTTGTTCTACGATCGAACATCGCTTCTTGTCGAAACCCTGAGAACAGGTTCCTGTATCGACCCCCCTTAAAGAAAAATGTTTTCTTATGCAATCAAACACAAATCAAATCACCTTTTCAAGCAAAGATCGGCGCAATTCAACATATATCCGAACAAGGCGAAATCAACTAATATTTATAAATTTGCACTCACAACAACGAGAAGTTCCCGCACTCACAACAAGAAGATCCCGCCACTCATGCGTTCGAAGAATTTACTGGATTTTGAACTTGAAATTTTGATCTTGAAAAATATGATCTTTCTTTCTGCTATTGCTCCTGCAAAAAACGCACGGTCTTGACTTGATTTTGAGTCGAGTGTGCACTTGTGACAGCACCAACCGCCAACGGACATTGCCATGTGACTCTGGGAAAAGGAAAACAAAAACAAAATCTACCCATCGCTTTAACTTTTTGACGCCACAAAGTCAAGGGGGAAGGCGGGCGAGGTGCCTGTTTGTTACTGTAACAACGACATAGCATAAAGTGCCCTCCCCTCTCATCATGGCAGGGAGAGGGAGAGGGAGAAGGAGAGGGATGTTTCACCTACGGACTATGAGCTGTTTGAGCATTTGCATCCATACATTTTAATCTCTTCTGGTTGAGCATTTGCATCCATACATTTCAATCTCTTCTGGTTGAGCATTTGCATCCATACATTTCAATTTCTTCCCTACTGCCCCCGGGGAAAAAGAAAAAGCTCGTGTCATCTAAAGTGATTGATGCTTCACCCAGTTGATACCCCTCACGCTTGCATTCAACAATAAAATGATATCTAAGAGGGAAAATCCTTAAAGCAAGATATCCATCCTCATCCTTCTTGCTTATCGTTTAGTTAGAGTGCATTTGAGATCCTTGAATCCTTTGAAGCAAAAGAATCAACCAGCCTTTTTATTTTTTCTTTCCTTACTTTTATAATTTATTTGTGTTGGTAATATCTTTTATTTTTTCTAATTATTTTCACAGGTTTTTTTTAAAGAAGATTTATTAAAGTTGAAGGCATAAGTGAATGTTCGATGATGTCACCCCAGTTCAATCCCCACGACCGATATGTATATGTATAAGAAGTATTTACTCAATAAAAAAAAAGTTGAAGGCATAATTTGAAGAAGAGTCTCTAAAGAAAAACCTAAACTTGGATTATAAAGACATTATTGGATGCCACTTGTATTATCCGTGATGTGACCCGGGTTCAATCCCCGTGAGTGTGGTCTACCGGCAAGGACGCCACTTGCATTATCGATGATGGGACTCGGTTTCAATTCCCATGGTGGATGTGTATAAGAAGTATTTACTCAATAAAAAAAGATATTATTAGAATTTGATTTGTTCTAAAAAAAATATTTATGGATAGAGACAATGATGAAAATAATGGAAACCTAATTAAAATTTAGATATAAATAAATACCTATAACACAACTCATTTCTAAAATACTAAAATATATCATGATATATTTGTTAAGGTATTTTCTTATATTTTCAAACAATGTGTAACTCATTTGCAAAATACTAAAATATATCATTATATTCTTGTCAAGGTATTTTCTTATATTTTCAAACAATGTGTATGTGTCGCTAAGAATGTTTAGTATTGTAGTTTAGATGCTTACCATTGATTTATTGAGCTATAATTCATCTTAACTTTGCTTTATTTATAGGTTTGAGGTGTAGACCAATTGGTTCCTCCAAACCTCGTAAGGGGGCGGAGGTCTAAGGTTCAAATCTCACACCTTGTTGAACTGAACGTTTATCCTTTTCTTGGTGTTTTCAGCGGTGTAAAAGGTTTAAAATGATCGTAGCATGGTGGTTATAGGGGTGGACTACGCGGAGATTTGTGTGGCGACTTTCGAGGCAAACAACAAAGAATACTGTGGCAGCCATAAAAATCCGAGCAGCCTGCCTGAATTCGTGGTGGCTACCCATAAAAATCCGAGCAGCCTGTCCAAATTCGTGGTGGCTACCGATTCCACCATATTAATTAAAAAAAAAACTTTGCTTTATTCATATTATTGTCTTCCTTTTTTTTTTGTGAATTTTCTCCTAAATACTCCTCTTATTTTTTTGTCTTATTTTCTTTCATAGTCATCTCTTTTTTATCTATTCTTTCTCCCTTATTATTTTCAATCTTCCTCTAGCTTCTATCAAATCCTTCCCTTCTTTCACTCCTAATACTTAACATTCTCCTTCCTACTTTTCTTAATAGTGTCTCCTACTGAATGACTATAGGTAATCAGAGTTTTAGATTTGTCATTTGTGCCCTGATTACCATTATATTTGATGTTCAAATTTTATCCCAGAGAATCTATGGAGATGACTAGTTTTGTGCACCTAAATAAATTTTCTTGGTAGGAAATGACAAAAAAAAAGCTCTAACTATGAGATGTGATTCTAACATACAAGATACTCTATATGAATCATAAAATGTAAGACAAAAATAATGATGCTCATATCTATATTTTGAAGTATCTAAACAATAGTTTCATTCTAATATCCTGGCATAAAATAAATCATGAACAATTAGAAGGGTCATAGTCTCAAGGATTAATACTCTAACTATAAGAGGTGCCTTAATCAATAGATACTTAAAGATGAACTAGTGCCCTAGTATAGTCATAAACAATAATACTTATAGGAAATCATTCTAATATTGAGAAACCATGCCATGTAAACATTCAAAGCTAAAAGGAATAACAAAAGAATTAAGACTAAATGAAAGGGTCACAGTCTCAAGAATGAATATGTTAATCATAAGAGGTATACAACATGACACCTAGTTATAGGGGGGCAACACCTCAATACAATCACATATAAAGTGCAAAAACCTATAGGTGAAACCACCCTTGTATTTTTTATTTTGGTGAAAAAGATCAATCTTACATTAAAAATTCCTTCATGTGTTAAAATATTTGTGTGAAAGTTAAAAGATCAAAGAGAGTTTTTTTGTGTCGTTGGTGTATATATAATATTATTACTTGCATTTAGTATAGGCTCAAAAAGATCTACCTAAAAAGTAAATGCCACATCTATCAAGATGGAATGCTAACTTCTTTTTTTAATATTTTATAAGTGTGTATAGATTACAACCTTTGTGATGATCATAGATTTGATCTTAAATTATTGTGTCTATTTACTATAAATATTTTAACTTAGCACCAATATTTGAATCTAGAACATTTTATTTTATTGGTAAATGTGTCTTGCATCTAGATTGCTACATGATTTCAGGTTTTGGGTAGTCATGCTCTAGGAACTTTGCTCTAATTGATACACAAGATGACTTGATCCATTAGATTTTATAACTGAAGCTTGGGATTGAGTTCTATTAGAATTGTAGGTCATAATTAAAGAGAAATGACCTTTACAATTCTTCTTTTAATCTACACAAATCTCATTTAGTTTTATATGTTTGATCCTCCTTTAATGAAGTGGCAACTTTAAAGTCAAAATATTTAGACTTTGGTGGCTTTTGCTTTCTAAAATGTTCACACCATCATGTGAGTTTTGAAGTTTCCGCATGCCTATCACATTAGAGGAGTACTATTATTCTTATTACTAGTTAGGTTTTTGACATTATTAAGTTTGATTCCATTACTATATGTCCCTTCTTACTACCTTTAATAAATGGGAGGAACACCTTAGGATGTTGAGTATTTTTGAGAAAACGTTGCTTTGTATCTAGAAAAACACTCTCTAATTAGATGGTAAAAAATCTCATTAATGTCAGTTGACTAATCTAAGAAAAGGCCTTTTCTTGGGAAGGACCTAACATGGGACAAGTATCCCCATATCAATGGATGAGGTTATTCCTTGAAAGATATGTTTATTTGAATCATAGGTGAAGGATTGAAGCCTTAAAAAATTTCTTCATGTTCTTTGATTGGTGGGAGCATATTTGAATGATGCCATTCGATTGATTTTTAAATACTTGGGTTAAAATAAATATTTTTAAATTAGACAACTCCTCACATTTATTCAAAGTTGATTGAATGACTTGATCCATTCATTAGAACAAGCGAGACCATCGAGGAATTTTAGCATTTAAATCACTACTATGAGTTTTACTATGTAATTTGTTGGTTAATGATGATATGATCTAACTCTTTGCAATCCTTGCATATCATGCATATATGTTCAAAATTTTGAAATATCTTGGACCTTACTATTTGATTTATTTACAAGAATGATACTCGAATTCTCTAGATAATTTTTCCATCCTTATGATATGTTTTAGAATAAATCTTGATTGGATCTATGCTTCTAAGCTTAACACATAGAAGAATATCTACAATATGTACACAATAAAATTTCTCAAAGTAATGAGGCCTTTTCAAATAAAGAGGGCATTATCCCTTTACAAAATATGAGAGTCAAATGGTTTATTTGAGTAGTGATTAAATACCACTATACATTTTGTGACTTTATAGGCTACCATGCCTACTATGATAAAGGAATCAAAATATGGAGTCATCATTGAAATAATAATAGATAATTAATGGAAGTGTATATAGTACATAAAAAATGGTTTAATCCAAAGAATTATCGGCCATGTACATCAACACACTACTCAGGATGAACTTGTTGACACCAAAGCCATCATGGAGGATCTTTTTTGTAATCAAGGGATCTAATTCTAAACCATTTTTTTCAATGAGTTTACACAGGTTTTTATAAGGGGTCTCGGTCCCTTCATACTAAGTGGGGTTTGAACCTTGGACCTCTCAAAGAGAGGCCAAAGCCCTTACTACTACAGTAAGCTTACAACTAACCATATTTTTATATATTTATATCTTGTCAAGTAATAATATTGATACATGTGCTAAAATTATACTCATGGTAAACATGTGGTAAATTATCAATGATAGTTATCAATAATTTGTGGATGTCACATGGCAAAATGTGGTTGGATACAATAATTCTAAGGTTTGAGGGGTTAATTTTTTGTTTTTGAGGTCCATTGGGGCAAACCTTTCAGAGACCATAAATTTTTCATACAAAAGCATTTTGAGACTTTTTTTTTCAAATCACATGCTTTTTTGAGCTTTTGACATTAGTGACATCAATTCAAGGATGTATTATAGTTTTAAGAACTGAATTATATGAGATGGATCCAAATTTTATGCCTCTCATATTAATGGATGAAATTATAGCATATGGTCAAATCAAATGGTTGATTTATTATGTAGTAAGAATCTATGGTGCATCTTTTAAGAGGAGAAAACAACCTTTTATGATGAAATTCACCACCACAAGTAAGAAGAAGCACTTGGCATAATATTTTTATTGATTAAACCACAATTGTTTTTCCATATCAAAGATGAAAATGAACCTATATTGATATGAATAAAATTACATAAATTATTTAGACAAAATAAACATCACTAAATTCAGTCACTTGGACCTAGAGCTTGATTCTCTCAAAATGCTTGAGTTTAATAATGTTGATAAGCATATTATGATATTCAAGGCATTGAAAGTAGACATTGCATATTCTAGAGGAAAGAAGAAAGATGATATAGAATGTGTCAAGATAATCATTTATAATCTCTCTTCTCCCTTTTAAATTCTTGGACCAGTGGTTTATGTGGTTCCTATGTTTTTAAAAATAAGAAAATCTTCAACTCTTGATCATTTTTTCTCTTATAGTTCACTTCCATGTAGCTATGAGGAACTATGGTGTTTCTTGCTAGATATAATCTCATATAAAAGTAATTAAAACCTAAGGAGACTAAGACCTAGGGGCCCAAGGGCTAGCCTAAGTCTTTAAAAGATTCAAAGACCATTTGTGGAAACTATAAGAAGGACATCTAACCAAAAAAATTATATCGAAGTTGTAGAGGATTAAAGTTGAATTTCTTAATTTGGGTGGTCATCTTCTAATTGATAAGGGGGATCTGGAAGAGTCTTCCTCAAATATATAGGTCCACTAAAGCATTAATTATGGGGAGAAGATATTATTGTTAGTAATTTCTTATTTTCTTGTCCCTTTAGTTCAAATTACAAGGGGATTTCAAAATTTGTAATCTAACTTATGGGCAAGGCCAACATTGTACGATGTACTTTTGTGTAAGCCTACGAAAAAATCATTATACAATGTATTTAATTATTATTTATGATCTATGGGTTGTGTTTAACATTATTATAGTTAAAAATTTAGCTTATAATTTGTAATTAACCTAAAACCCAAATATTATGTTGACTTAGGTACATCTATATTTTGAGATTTTGGTATTAGTATAAGTACCCCCAACCACTCCATCCATTGCATTTAAGTATCCATAGATAATATAGTGATTATTTGGTGTCACATGCACCCATAATTTGTGTGTCTATATTCTTTCCTTTTTGTCCTTTTTTATTCTTGCTACATAAGATTTGAGTGAATCAATTACTTTTGTTTGTCACTGGAATTTGTATGAAATCCATGTAGGATTCATTTTTATTAGATTTTTATGCCTTGAAACTATCTATCACTTAAGAGCATTATATATTTATCCATAAGCTTTGATCAATTAGAGGAATGGGTACATCTAATGAATCAAAATTTGGCCAAGGCCACTACCCCATGTCTTATAGTCATATGAAAGCATGTTAAGAGCTTGTTTGAACTTCCCCAATATAATTTCCCTCAATCATTTTATAGAGTGGGTGAGAGTAGAATCAATAGTTTTTTATTACTTTCCATTAACTACTTCCCCCTTTCAAAACTAAGGTTTTATCCTAGAAGACTCCCCTACAATTGCTACACAATAGATTACCACTTGTGTGGTTTCTTTTTCTACTTTAAACTAGATATACTAAATGTAATCCAAAATATAGAAGGATGCTTTACAAACAAAATGCAAAAGAAACATATGCTCACAAGAGCAAGATGTATGTGGAGTTGGTATCAACTCCCTTTACTATAGATTCTTGGAAAATTATTGGAATGCAAGAAATACTTTGATGCTAACAAGATTGAAAGGCCAATATATTAGCTGAATTGTTTAAAATCAAACAAGGGGTGCCTTGAAATACCTCTTACTTAGTGAATTCATTTTCCATAAAAAAAAATTGCTATTAGTTGATGATTCTACACTTTTTCTCATGCTATAATTGATCATAATTTATGGCTCTTGGTTGCTATAAGGCTTGTGTGCTCAAATATTATTCTAAATATTTTGAGTACAAAATAGTACGAAAAAAACTAATGTTTCTTTGTATGCTTTCATGTTGCTCAAGCTCTCATTAATGTCATTGGAACCCAAATCAAATTAGATCTATGTATTATTAATAACTCACCATTAATTATCCTTGATGCATAAATCAATAAATTCATGATTTTTTACAATAAAAGAAATAACATTTCCTATCAACACTAACCTACTTGATAATTAATGCCACTAGTATGGCATCTGATTGGAAGTTCTTGTATTTTCTAAAATTTTATCAATAATTTTAGTTGCCTTTAAAATTTAACTATGACTAACAACCATGCATAATTACTTATATGCTTGTATAGGATCAAAGAAACATTATGTTGATTTGATATACTCCTAACATAATCTAAATCTTAGAATTTATTGGTCCTTGGGATTCAATTTTTTTTGTAACTACTTACATCCCCTTATTTCTCTTTTACATGGATGCTTGCTCGATCAGTACCTTTTTGGCCAGTCAAATGGGATGTTTTCCTATAGATTAAAAACTATTCTATCCTTTTCCTACTTGCTCATAATCAAATGATGAGGTGATGAAACATCTCAACATACAAATATGTACCTTCAAAACTAGACATTTTGCTAAATCTAACATTCCCTTAATTAAGAATTAACATTCCTAATCATGATTTATTACAAGAGTAAAAACCACTTTGGGATCCTAAGTGCTTATTTACATATGAGAGCCTCAAAATTCCTAATGCATTCCTTTACTAGTGGGCTTTAAATGAGATGGTGTCAATAGGAATTCTTAGGACCTTCATGCCATACTTGGCTAATTTTTTTCTAAAGATAGTCTTACTCATTTGATCTTGGATTTTTTAATTATAAATCTCTCCAATTTATTCTACCTTGACATCCACAAATAGATTAGACTCTCTTTTATCAAAAATCATGTCCGTAGGAACCAAACTTTAAAAATTTGTTAAGAGAATAGAAAATGAGTTGAGCTTTTATTGGCTATCAAAACTATACTTTGATCAAAATCTATTAAAGAAACAAGAAACAAAGTAGAAAATGTATTTATATATGCACAATTGAGAGTAAAATCCCCAGAGACATAAAACCACTCATTTCCATATAACATCATCAATTGTTTCCTACAAAGGTATGCTTCTAAACAACACAATTTTCTTGCAGTTCTCCTTCTACTAGAAATGAGTATTCTTCTAAACTATCCACTTTGGAGTTTCTATTGACTTAAACTAACCTTTGTAACTTTTATCTCAAAAAGATTTTTTCTATATGGGATTCTAGCCCTAATAAAATTAAATTTAGATCTGTCAAGAATGTTGGTTTGTGTGAGACATAAATTACCTGATTTTAGATAAATTTTATGGTGTCCAATTGAGTATGCCAAGAACAATACTATTGAGTGATTATTGATAATTATTTTTTCTAGGCTAATCAATTGTGTCCTAGTCACCAATATATTTTATGTATAGAATATCTCCTAGAAAACCTCTAGAGAGGGATGAATATTAATACCTAACCAAAAAAATTATTGGCAAGAAAAGATAGACACTCATTCCATGCTAGCATCCTAACACAATAGCACTCATGGAAGAGAGAGGACTACAGGAAAGGGTCATAGTCTAAAGTGTTATATTTCAGAGTAGTTTTTATAAATGAATGGAATTAACACATTACCAAGTATTGCTAAAAAATAAATACACATAAAGCAATGCACATAATATATAGGGGTGTCTGTAGACACCAAATAATATCACTATTAAATAATTATTAGAATCATACTTCAACAAATAACAAAATGGTTGGTATGATGAGGTAAATATGCCCAAATACAAGTTACATTTAGGTCAAGTTTAAGTAACCAACCTTTAGAAATAGAATAAAAAATATTATAAAAATAATTTTTTACCTCATCATACCAACCATTTTGTTACTTAAAATGGATTACATGTACAATACAATGTAAAATCCAATCATGGACTAAAGAGAAGCCTAATCACCACATATTCCAACATCCCCCTTAAGTTGAACATGACATACAAAGAGAGACCCTTATTTTCATTACCCCTTAAGGGACTCTCTTTCACTCCAAGTAGCTCCCTTATGCGCATAAAAGGAACCTTGAGCATGACTTTGGTTAGGAAATTTATTTCCTACTCCATTGAAGGTATAACAACAACATCAAGCATCCCATATGTATGAATAATCTCACAAAATGCATTAAAATCTCAATGTGCTTAGTTTGCTGATGAAACACTAGATTGTAAAGTAGCTAGATGGTGCTCTAATTATCACACCAAAGAGTAATTGGAAAAGTTTTATGAATATAAATATCTTCCAAAATCATGAGCATCCAATGAAGGTGCTTATCTGCCTTATTAGTAGCACAATATTTAGCTTTCATAAAAGACTAATATATGATAGATTGGTGTCTATGATATCAAGAAGCAGGACCAGATTCCAAATAGAACATGAAGCCTATGTTGGATCGTCGCTCATCTAAATCATAGACCCAATCAACATATAAGGATATTGTCAAAATTTGAGAGAAACCAAATAATTAATATGCATATGATAAGTCCCTCTAATATACCTAAGAATCCTCCTTGTCATTATCAAGTGACTCTCCTAGGGGCCTATAAGTACCTATAATAATAGCTAACAACAAAAGCTATATTGGATCATGTGTAAGGTAAAGAATTCCTCCCACAAGAGACCAATATAGAGTAGCATCCATTAAAGGAGTCATACAATCAACTCAAAGCTTTAAGTTTGAAGTATAGGAGTCCAAGCAAACTTACAATTCTCCATATTAAAACATTGAAAAATATCCAGTGCAAACTTGGGTTATGAATTGGTGATTCCAAAGTCTATTTGATCAAATCTAAATTCGCAAACGTAGTGTAGGAGCCCCAAATTTATCATCTCAAAGATAAATCAAATCCATGACTTCATGTCCTATATTAAGATATGGGAGTTTCCTATAGTGATAAAATCATCACCATAAATAACAATTATTAAAGTCTTTCCATCCTAATGTTTGATATAAACATTATGTTCGGTCTTGCATCACCCTAACCCACAATTAAGGAAAAAAGAATGAATCTTATCATACTAAGCTTGAGGTGCTTTTTGAAGTCCATACAAGGACCTATTCAACCTACAAACTAGGGTCGTAGGGTCCTCATGCTCAAAACCTAGTGGTTGCTACATATAGATCTTGTCCTTAAGCTCATCATGTAAGAAGTCACTCTTCACATCCATCTGATGTACCTTCCATCCAAATGAGGTTGCTATTTATTATAATTAGTTAATATTCAACTAAATAATAATTAGAATAGATCACAAGGCATTGGGATAGTAGTGAGTAGGGGCATTTGTTGTAAAGAGGTCAAGAGTTTGAGTCTAATGGTCATAGGTCCTCATGTGTGTGTAACATCTTTAACAAATATATATATATATATATATATATATATATATATATATATATATATATATATATATATATATATATATATACAAATGACATGATCTCAGTTTGTTAAATTCCTCTACTCTTAGTTGGAGATCCAGGTTCAAATCTTGCCAAGTAATATATACATAATTGTCAAGTTGTTATATAGTCATACTGTAATATAAATGAAACCTCTTTTAATCCTATATAACCAATTAAAATTTTATAAATATGTATAATTATTAAATCTAACTTTAATATTTATTAATTTGATTATTAATTTAAATCTTATAATTAACTAACCCATTGAACTGATGTACAAGGATTAGGAAGAAAGATGCAAATGGAAAGAAGTTTTTTTACAAGTGTACAAGATACTGATGCTAGAAGGAAATTGAGTAGAAAGTTAACAACAATGATTATTCTAAGAGAAGCCAACAATAAGCTAATTTGGGAGTAGCTTGGGAGAATGCACAACAAGAAGTGGACATAATGTAAAGCACCAACAAAATAGGAATATCACAATAATATAGAGAGATATTTGGGATAGCCCAAACATTCCTAAATTCAAAATGTTTGTTTGGCTAGTATGTCATAGAAGAATTTTATCCTATGATAACCTTATGAAAAGAGGTTTTCATGGCCCCTCACAATGTGTTCTTTGTAAAAGGGAGGAGGAGAGTATAGACCATCTCTTGGAATATTGCTTAATGGTATGGAAACCATGGCAATGAATTTTTAATATGTTTGGAAATGCATGATGATGAATAACGAAATTGAAGAATGGTTAAAGCAATGGAAAAGCACTTTTAAAAGTGAAGCTTTACAGACAATCTGAGATATATCAAAAGATACAATATCTTAGATTGTATGGCTAGAAAGGGATAGAACAATATTTAAAGAAAAGAAAAATAATTTAGAGGTAATGAAAAGAAATATTTGTTTAGCCATAGAGGAGTCTAAACCAACCCTATCAACTCACCCAATCCCTAAACTAGAAGCAGAGATCCTTGATAGATGGATTCAAGTCATCAAATGGGATTATGATGTTGGGTACAGGAGAAACAATAATAAGACATAATATAAAGTGAAAACCAACAGATGTGGAGTTGGTCAATTAGAATTTTGATGGAGCATCTAAAGAAAATCTAGGATCAAATTAGGAGGAATAATTAGAAATAATAGAGAGAGTTTGTCTCATTACACTTTTCAGTATTGGATTTAAGACAAATAATGAAGTTGAAGCTTGGGCGACTTTTAAAGGGTTAAAAATATGCAAACAAATGAAATGGAATAAAGTATGGATGGAAGGTGATTAACTTATAGTAATAAATGCAATTTTGAGGAAAACAAAGGCTCCATGGAACATACAAGAGATAATTGTGGAACTTCAAGATCTTGCTAAAGAGTTTGAAGAAATCAGGTTTACACATACGTTAAGGAAATGAAACAAATGTGCAGATAAGCTAGCCAATAGAGATATTTTTGAATTGGTAATATTTGCTTTATTTTATAACATTAATGTGTTTTCATATAAAATATTTATTATATTTTTTGTGGTTGCACTTATGCTTTAGGAAGGAAACTAGCAATCCATATCTAGTAAAGCAGATTATGATAGTGTGATGTTTTGGAAATATTATTCTACTAAAATGGAATGCATAAACAATAGAAGTGGATTTTGGGTATTGTGAAGGTTGTTGTAGAAAAATGTCAAGAAGGATGCTAAATTCTGGAATATTTTCTTTCACACAAAATTGAAGAAGATCAAAAAATGAAAATAAAAAATTCAAACATTTAATGTAAAATGATGTAGGTATCTAGCTATAGCAACTTAATGGAGATGAAAATTGAATCTATTTGTAAACTCTCAAGCTCTAAAGGAGAGCTCTAAATAAGAGAGATGTAATTTGTCAAAGATAATGGACCCAAGTATAACCCCTTGTTCTCCAACAAAAAAATTAACCTATTGAACCAAATTTTATATATATAGTACATATTATGTCACAAAAACATTCTTATTACAATTTATAAAATAACTATTTAAATTATTTATTTTCATGATAAACTAATTTAAAACTGTATTTATTAAAAAAATTTAATAATAAATTATTGTTATAAAAAATAATATATTATTTTTAATTTAAAATTAATAATTTTTTTTAAAGCAACCCTAACTTAAATCTCCTTAAGGAGAATCCAAAAACATACTACCTAAAATACTCTATAACCGTGCTATAAATTTTAAAATGTTTTAAAATATATACTTCCTAACTAGAGTGCTAAATCAAATAAAAAAAAGAGTAAATCACCAAAAAGTTTTAAAAATATAAAATTAAAATCATAACTAATATTATTATTTATTATAAAAATAGATTGAAACAATTGTGTAGAACATTATTTTTTTTAATATCATTTAAAATAATATTAAATAAAAAATAATTGTAAAGACCTCAACTAAATAAATTTATAAAGTCAATAACAAAGCTCTTATTGAATTAAATAGATATATTTTGAACTTTATAATTCAACTAAATATCATGAGATATTATTTTAAACCACGAGATCAACATCAAGCCAATCCTGATCAATGGTAAATCCCATAGGAGGGGCTAAGGGAAGAATGGATTAAGGAAAAAATAAAACAGAAAGAAATCTTAGACGGAAGGAAGCAGTCAAGGAGAAATGGACTTGATCAACTAGCTTGAGGGCATAGTCAACTATGAATTTACACTATCAAAGAAGTTTATAGAAAGATTATCCACAACATTCAAATTGATCCACAACCCACCTTGTTGAAATTGTGGCAATTCTAAGGATGGCCAAAGATAAACTACTTTATGTGGTTGGTTGCATAAGACTATTATGACTCAAGATAACTTGAGGAGACGTGGATTTATTGGACCCAACTATTTTAAACCACCAAATCAACAAGTCAATCTTGGTCAGTGGTAAGTCCCAAAGGAGGGGCTAAGAGAAGAATGGACCGAGGATAAGAGAAAACTAAAATAAATCTTGTATGAAAGGAAGTTTGCTAAGGAGGAATGGACCTGATCAACTAGCTTGGGGATATAGCCAACTAGGAATTTACACTATAAAAGAATGTTACAAAAATATTATCTACAACACTCAATTTGGTCCACAACTCTTTTGGTTGAAATTATGGCAACTCAAAGGATGACCAAAGATAAACTACTTTATGTGGTTGGTTGCACATAAGAGTATTATGACTTAGGATAACTTGAGGAGACATGGATTCATTGGATCCAACTGATGTGTAATGTGTCGCCAAAAGGAGGAAATAGTGGGCCACCTCCATTTTGTGTGCCCATATGTCCAAACAGTATGGAGTTGGTGGTACAACAGTTTTTGCTAGTCAGAAATATCCATTCCCACTGAGAATAACTTTTGGGACTATTGGAAGACCAATAGATTCAAATCAAAGACCTTGAAGATAGCTTGGGATATAAGTTTGGATTTCATCTACTGACAACTTTGGTTGGAACGTAACAATAGGATTTTCAAAGAAGAATTTAGACTAGAGGAAAGAATTTGGGGAACTCTAATTAGGAAACTTTTAGAGATGATGCAGGCTAGAACTCAAGAGGACTCTCAAATGGTAGAGGATGAAGCAGATATATGGACACAACTCTAGAAGCAACTGCAATATGAAAACTAAGAAAGGGAGGATAAAAATAGAAAGAGGGATTTGTAGATTCGGGATGAAGACCAGGTATTTAGAAGGAGATGATGAATGGGACACCTTAAGGGATCATCGAGCAAGAATTGGAACATCTAGAAGTTGGATAGTCAAAGAAATAGAGTTGAGCCACATTTTAAGCCTTTCCAAGAAATGCAAGTTATCAAAAGTAAATGTATAACTCGAGTTTTTTAAAATTATTTATTTACCTTTTTATTCAAAAAAGTGAAAAGTTCCATTTTGATGAATTTGTTGTCTTTGCTACATATAAATATACTTCTTTAAAAGAAACATAAAGTTTTATTGTATTATTTTTAATGGACAAATATGATCTCATGAACTAAGATTATATATTACAAACAAAAATTGTATCTCTACATAAGTCGCTTATTTGAAAATTTTTAATTAAGATTTTTATTTTTTATTTTTTAAGAAAGGTTTCTTTTTCAATCTTAGCATTACATATAGTAGTTATAGACAAACATATTTAAGAGTGCATATCATTGAGGCATTTGCATTTTAGATACAAAATATTATGTTTATTATGTTTTTTTGTTTATGATTAGAAATCAAACGCATGCTAATTCAAAAGAGTGTGTTTGTTTTCTTGGAAGGCAAAATGACACTCGAAGGGTCCTTAACAAATTGGAAATATTATCATGAGTGTAGTTTAGCTCATGCTAATTACCTTAATAGGGGTTCTTCAACGTAATTTGAACATTTGTAAAATTTTCTCCAACAATGTGTATCTCATGCATACCATGAGATAACCATTGGACAAATTTGACCTTTTGATAACCATTGGATAAATATTGACCCTTTGATCTTATTATCCATTTATATTCATAAATAAAGCAATTATATGCATATTTTTAGTAAGATATTGAATTTAGTGTTGTGAATATTACCAAAATGATCATGCATCAACAAAAAGTAGCCTTTAGGATTTTTTATTTCTATTTATCTTTCTTCATTTTATGGTGAACTTGATGATTATGATATTTTTTATTGGTTTGGTTTTGAATATGTTTTTAGTAGTCCAGTCCACTCAACCTCTTTGTTTCCAAGTGATTCGAACAATGGGCAAAGCTAGTATCCCTTTTTACACCACTTCATTTCCTAGTGTGAATAGAGCTAAGTATCTTATGGGAAATCTCATAGTATGGTATACAATTCAACTATGGAATGCAATGAGTGCCCTTTCTAGTATGAGAGTCCCCAACTATAAATGATAGTCCAATGCCTTGCATGATGTCTCCAATGTAGGTCATTGGACTTGATTTGAAGGTAGCATTCATAGGGCTATTGGTTTCCCTCAAGTCATTCTTACTACAACTGAATTGGGTTGTTGATAATTATTGTATACAAACTTGTAAAGTAATTAAATTTTCTATTTCATTATAGAATAATACCTTCTCAAATATAGGTCTTATTCTCTATTTTATCCTAGAAATAATACCTATGGATTTATATTGTGTTTTTTTGGTTAAGTGTTGCTACAAATTTCTCATTGATTTATTTTCTCTAGACTAGATCTTCATAGAAGCTACCATAAGTGCCAAGTGGGTGGTTGTACAATGAATCATAGAGTTAAAGAGCCTGATAATAAATTGAGTATAAGTGGTCCATTTTCCAATTTGACTTTGGAATCTCCCACTAATCTAGATTTATATGTATTAAAAAATGAATTATATCTAGCTTCCTTGAGTAAAGTTTATATTGGATCAGGACCATGGCAATTTCGGATGATTATATTAAAGAATGAAAATTTTATGGCAATTCAACTCTATGCGAAATAGGACTGCATTGTCACAAATAGACCTTTTTTTTTTATTTTGGTAAAGGGTGCATGCATACCCCCTTTGTTTATAATAAATTATCAACACTTTAGTCAATTAACAGTCTAACAAGCAGCTTCTATGGAGTTTATCATTTGGATGATGATCAAAACTTAGGAATAGACCATATCTCTTATTACTCTATATAATGGGAAAAAGATGCTACAATTGAAAGTTGGATATTTAATCCTAAATTGAAGACTTATAAGAAGCACCCTTGATTGATGTTGAATATATGTGTTGATATTATTCATAGATACTTCCATGAATCTATATTCATGGAAGATACCATTATGACACTCATGGGATGAAGCATGTATGTTTTAATAACCCTCTCTTTTTTCATTATCTAGGATTGGTTTGACATAGAAAAATACTTGTGTAATATTATGTGATGCTTAAAATATAATGGTCTCTATATAAGTTAGAATCACCAAATTTTAAGGTTTGCTTAGCACTAGATGTTAAAAAGGTAGGCAGTCCAAGAAGCCAATTTTTTATTGCTATAATTGAGAATTGTGATAAAAATAATGGAACACCATGTAATGGAGATGTAAAAAGTGATGCTACTTGATACAGTTAAATGATCATAAAATCAAGTGTCACAAATTGGTGCAAACTAGACAATCTTAATGTGTGTCTCCTTATCATGTCACTACCAATGATACCAAGATATATGCCAAGAAATTTTCATATTATGTGCATCACTATTAGTACTCCCAAAACAAAACAATGTAACTAGAGGATTCTTTTGAATTCTATGATCCATACAATAATCCTCATGCACAAAAAATAATGTAGACATTATCTCATCTATAATTGGTAGTGCATGATTATCTTTCATGATGAGAGAAGGGTGGGCTGGTTATAGTAGAACATGGAAACTAGATGTGGGAATCCTCTCCAACAGATTGTATATTTATTAAGCCTTTACCTTCTTTTATTAATTAATATGAAAATAAGTATCAATAATTACATTGACATTTTTTTGGCATTTATTAGATGTTTCAAACAATACACCTTAAGGGACTAAACTACTTAATACAAACATACTTTCACATAGATGCCTCCCAAGAGATATCTATTCTCCCAAATTCAACCAAGATTTGCACCTTGCTTTATCCATTAATTTAACATGTCATATGGATGGAGAAAATAACTATTATAATGCAACAATATCAAAGAGTATGTAAATCCATGAAAATTTAAAGAAAACCAAGGATTTGTTTACCATTACTTCAAGTTTGATTTAGAACAATGTACCACACATTCTTTTGTTTAGAGAAAATTTGATAATAGATGTCTTGAATTTGAGAATATTTTTTCCTTCTTTATTTGATTTTCACCTAAAGAACTAACTTAGCATCCCTTCTGATATTATTAGCTATCTTGACTAGAGTGTCATTAGTTGTGTGTATATATCATCTTCCTTAATGTCTATTGTTTGAAAACTATAGATGCTTTATGGTGCCATATTAAATATTAACTTGTTTTATTTCATTCTAATCCAATTCTAGATATTCAATGTGATTGAATTGTTGGGAGAGAATTTTGAAATCTAGATCATCATCAAGACAAGAAAATTTTAATTTTATCATGGATGGGATTATATTTTAGTGATACATGTCTTATATCACTCTATATTGCTTAGGTCTTGTTTGTAATTTGGGGTTCGTGGCATCAAGGTTGATGATTCATATTCTTGGTTTGGCTAATACATTATATGGTGTATGTTGGCTTGTAATAAACTAGGACAAATCCACCTAGGAGATTGTGCACTTCTATTGATGTTGGAACTGAAATCCATGTGAGTGACAAAGATAAGATTATAGAGTGGACACTTAGTTACTTTGATGGTCTTGTACCATTTTCACACAATGCCTATGTACCTTATAATTTACTTTATCATAGGTCAATCCATAACAAATTTAATAAACAAACCAAATAAATTGGATTGTTGATTTGGAGGCAACATTCATGGGCTATTAGTTTCCCTAAAGTCATAAAATTTAGAACCTAAGAAACAATTATCTATGTGAAGTCCCCTCATGCATTTTCTTCTTGGTGAATTTAACCTCATTTATATGTTTGTTTAATTTGTTATAATTAATACATCAAAAATGATGATGTCTACCTTTGGTTGGACTAGTCAAATATCTAAGCACTTTCTAATGTGGATCTTGTACTACAATTTCATAGCCAATAGTCACACATGCTCCTTTTTTATTCATTACATTTAAACTTTGAAATCCTTGTATAAGATCCAAAATAAAACATTGAAATTTTAGATGGATCTTCTAATGACAAGATACCCTTTTTTTTTTTTTTTTTTAAAGCGAAAAACCCCTTGCGGGGCCGCCTTGGTCCGAGAGACCACGAACAGGGGGTTCTACACCGTCAAAGTCACCCGGGAGTCGCACCCGACCCTGCCCGCACCAACATTATGACAAGATACCTTCAAATATTTGTATGAGCTTTGTTATTGGAATTTTTGCAAATTATTATAATAGGTCGCTATGTTTTATTACACACAATCTAAGAATGGACATTCGTTCCTCTAAGTATAAAGTAAATTAACATCCATAATGTGGTAATTTTTGGATATGAAATCCCATTAATTAGCAAAAGTACATGGCATCCATCCAACGATACTTGGAACATCAGTTTTATTCTTTTATATAGAAAAAAACAATCTAGTTGTGGATAAATATGCATGATGCACTTTTGGTTGCAAGTTTTAATCAATGCATTTTGTAAGTTTATTTTTCAAAGTAATATTTTTAATTAATTTTTTCTCAAATAGTGTCTAGGTTTTTATAACAATCATTCTTTAGAGAATTTGTTAAGAATCTTGTCAAGTTTTATAATTGATTATAAGGAACTAAAACGAGTCCCTCTCGTATTATATCATGAGCATAGAGTGGTTTTGCAATTGCTTGGTAATTATACATGTATAGTTTGTAGAACTTGGTCCTCCTTGTTAAAAGTTGAGGAGTTTAACTAGTTGAATTAATGTCATTATATTACTCTATATAATTTTATTTATTATTATATTAAATAATAATTCATGAATAAGTACATTAAAATTATTTTTCACATATTTTATACAAACTTCAACCAATTCCTATCGAGTGCAATTGCTAGTTCATATTTATAACATAATTCAGGTGATGTTCTTTCAAAGAATTAAAAAGTCAATTATGTAACTTTTCTCAACTCAAGTTTAATTATTTTTTTAATGGTTATATGGAATTGAAATGATCCCACCCCTATTACATCATGACCAAATAGTGTTATTATAACAACTTGATAAGTATGCATATATTATCAAGTGGCATTAGCTCAATCGTTTCATTTCCTTAATATTGAGAGGAGACCAAGGTTCAAAGCTTGCCAAGACATACACGAATAATATCCAAGCTTTGTTGTAATACCACTATGTGGTAATGATGTAATATGAGTGAGGCCCATTTCAATCCCATATAACCAATTGAGAAAAAATATGCATACATTGCTTGGCAAGGTTCAAATCTAGGTTTCTTCAAGAATCTAACCTGTTGGACTAAAAGCATTTGATTTTAAAGTTAAGGTTCACCTATGAGATTTGAACCTTGGTTTAAAGTGTGAAACTCTCCACTTCAAACCAATTACTCTATAACCCATGGACTAAATGTTAAAGTTCACCCATAATATTAATGGTAAAATATTCTTTACTTCCAATTAATTGCCCTAAACCCCAATGTTAAGATTTGAACCTTGGTTTATTATTCTCTAACAATTGTTATTTTTTATTGTTATTCTCCAAACCTATTACATAAAGCTCTTAAGATACTACAAGAAGAGCCCAAGACTGGGACAAAAAGGATCCACCCAAATAGACCAAGCCCATGCCCAAAGCTAAATCGATCTAAAATGAACATAGATAAGAGATTTAACAACAAAACAAGAGTGGGATTACAATCTCGTACAAAAAGTTAATTTTTAACCAAGCATGATGACATCATTACAAAGGGTGAAGGAACTGAATAACCAATCCCTATGAGCTTGGGCTCGAACCAGTTGTAACATTTGTGTCCTCACCATTAACAATTCTAAGTTGTTGGGGGAAGTTATCACTCCAAATTGTGAGGGAATCCGGATAAATTCCAAGGTTTGCCATTACATCCACCTCCCCGTTTCCTTCCCAAAACACACACTTCACCTAAAAATTCTCCAGTTGTTGAAAGCATTGCATCACCTCCTCCATTAGATCTTCTATAGTCTAATTTGGAGACTACAATCCTTTAATTATGTTGACAATGGATATGGCATCCCCTTCTAAAATTACATTCTTTGGGTCCAATCTTTCCAAAAGGGCACCTTGAAATAGAGCTTATGCTTCAACAAAGTAGCTTATTTGGACCCCCAAATTTTTAGCATAAGCCAAAAAAATCTTCCCTTTGTCATTTCTAAGTACCACCCTTGCACATGATCTACCCGGGTTGCCTTTTGCAGCACTATCAAGATTAGGTTTTAACCATCCGAGAGAAGGATGATCTCATTTAACTTGGGATCACATCTACTATTTTGAGAGGGTGGAGGAGTCCTTATCTCTTGAAATGCCTAGGTTGGATGCTAGCCTGGTCTCAATCTCACTTCTCTAATCATCATTGAAGGAAAAAATCTTGATATTTCTCAACAACACATTAAAAACTATAATATCTACATACTCTAAATCCTTTTTAACATTATGGAACGCTTTGTAATTCCTTTCCTTCCAAATTCCCCATATAAAGTGAGGTAAATTAAGTTCCCAAAGGACTCAAACCCATTTGCTTCTAAGTGGGGGTTCCCATTGCAGAAAAACATCTACCATATTGTTAGGTAGGACCCAAGCAACCTTAAAACATTTTATGAGAAGGCTAAAAACTTCCTATGAGAATAGACACTCCGTAAATAGATGATTGGTGTCCTCCCAACCTACTTCACAAAGATAGCATCTGTTAGGGATAACCAATCCTCTTTTGTGAATATTTTCAATGGTGAGAATATTATTGTGTACTGCCAACCAAAAAAGAAGTTAATTTTGGGAATAAATCTTTTGAACCAGATATTTTTGGCCAGAAGCCATCCCCCCTTCAACCTCCATTAGGTAGTAAACCGATTCATTGTGAAGAGACCCCTATTATTTGCATTCCAAATGAAGGAATCAACTGTGATTTAACTCTTAATCTATTGGGATCTCAGTAACTTGGTGAGTTCTATTTGGGCTTGTCCTCCCCTTAGACCCAAACCCAATGAGCTTCTAGGTTCTCCTATCCTTCATTTCTACTATAAATTTTGCCACCTTATTTCCAAAGATCTGTGTAGTAAGTGGTTCCACGCATACTAAATTTTGATCTTAAATTAAGGGGATATTCCGGATCCAACAATCCTTCCAAAAATCTATTCTTCTTTCATCTTCCAAATACCATATTAGATCTTTCTAAATTAGGAATTTGGACCTGTATAAATTGTTCCAAAAGGAATAACCGTGAGGTGGATCCTGCATCTCCAAAAAGTTACTAACTTGTCCGATATACTTGGCTTTAAGAATCTGGACCCATCCTATATTATCATCCCTGAGAAGAATCCATCCTTGCTTGGCTATGAGGGCTTGATTCATATGTTTCATCTTTCTAAACCCAAGTCCACCAACTTCCTTCCTTGAGTAAACCTGATCCCATGCTACCAACGAAATCCTTTTTCTCTTCCACCCTAGACCAAAGGAAGGACTTTTGGATTTGTTCAATCTTTTAACTGATATTTTTCGAAATAAAAAATAAAGACATGAAGTAAACAAGGATACTTTGGAGGGTTGATTTTACAAGCTAGGCCTTACCAACTTGGCTTAGAATATATCGTTTCCCTCTTGCAAACTTTTTCTCATCCTATCTACCATCGGGTTCCATAAGCATTTCTTCATTCTGCCTTTGAAGAGGAGCAATCCAAGATAAACTAATGAGAGTTCTCCAATCTCACACTTGAAAATCTTAACAATTTCCCCTTGTCTTATAAAAGGGATGTTGAGGAAAAACATTTTGCTTTTAGAAAAGTTAACCTCCTAACCAATCACTTTCTCAAAAACACTCAATATATTCCTAATCTCCTTGGCTTGCAGGATGGAAGAGCTGGTGACTAAGATGGTATCATCTATGAATTGTTGATGCGAAACAAGGTTGGGAGAAGTTGCAAGCCTTACCCCTTCAATTGTCCCAAGAGAGGTGTCAACTCCAATGGTTCTTCTCAAGGTTTTCGCTAGAATAATAAATAGATAAGAGGAAGGAGGTTACCTTGTCTTAGACCTCTAAGACTTTTAAAGTACCCTATGGTTGCTTCTTTAATAAAGAACATTACAGTGGAGATGCACTCTTTAATAAGTCTTATCCAATCTTGATGAAAACCAAATCTGCCCATGATTTTAAGCAAGAAGTACCATGAAACCCTGTCATAGGTCTTATTCATAATTAATTTCAAAAAGAGACCAGCCTTCCCACTCTTGTCTACTGAGTGTATGACTTCATGTATGGTTATGATTCCATCGAGTATTTGTCTACCCATCACAAAGCCTCCTTGATTGGAGTCAATAATAAAGGGGAGAACCACCTTGATCCTGTTAGCCATCACCTTTATCAAGATCAAGAACTCTAACAATTGTTTTAAACTACATGAATTAAGTTCAATTCTTTTTATCAACAAATTATTTTAAATTAGATTCTCTTAGTTTTTTATAATATCTCCAAACAAAAAACAAATAAAAAATCTAGTTAAATCAAATTATTATATTTTAATATTTTATCTATTAACAAACACTTCAATCCACTGTCTCTAAAAACACACAAAATATAAGTTAGATCAATTTTTTTTGTCTTAATATTTTATCCATCAGTAAACGCTCTAAACCATAACAAATATAACTCTTATTTTTTTTGTTACATAGGAGAGTTGGTTACAAGCACACTATTTTTAGTCAGGTTTCAAACCACAAGGGCTGCTCCCATCAAACCTATTCCACCTCATTATTGTTGACCTGGCATGAAGAGGACCACAGATCGCTTAGGATTCGTATCGTCATCGTCGATCTAACGTGCAAGATTCAAATCAGACTACTACCCTTGCAAACAGGATGCCCCCTAAGTTTGAACCTAAATGTCTTCTTAGTAAATGTCTAACCTAACAAGCACTTACCAATCCATCAAACCCTAAAACACATATATACAAGCATTGGAACTACTTAACATAGTTGTGATTTGAAAGGTCCTAACTTAGAGTTAAATATAATTTAACAAAAACATATATAGAAACTTGATAAACATGTTGAAGTGGTTAAAAAGTGAAAGCACGAGTTGTGATTTGAAAGATCCTAACTTTGAGTTAAATATAATTTAACAAAAATATATATAGAAACTTGATAAACATGTTGAAATGGTTAAAAAGAGAAAGCATGATACATTGTTCAACTCATACTATGACCTCTTCAAAGCAGAAGCAGAATTTAATTTATTAAATGGAACGAAGAAGGCCGCCGACCATGTTGACAATTAGGACGAGGTATTATTGCTTTTGGCCACCTTTTGAGTTATTTACTGAATGATGTGAGTGTGGAAACCGTGACGTCTGGCTATTTCGGACCTACTCCAGTTTTGGATATGCCAGACGAAAACCATACAACTCATTACGGCCCGTCCCGGCGACTTTCAGTGCAAAAAAACATTTGACAGGGATTGCTGACGGGCATCGTATTCGTAGGCATGTAATTCCAATTATGAAAGATTCCTCTAAACGTTTGGTTTTTGTGATTGGCCTGTGGCCGGTTTCAGCATATTCTGGCTCCATGTATCGTTGTATGACGCGCAGGTCCTCCAGGGAATTTGAAATAACATGTGGGTATCGACGATTATAGAAAAGACAAACATTTTTTACAGGAAAGTTCTGCACTTACCATTTTGGTCCAATAACTCTTTAATTAGATTAATTTTTATCAATCACCGGGCCCATAACCCAAACTCACGTCTGGATCCAAAAACTTCAATAGATAATTCTATGGGAAATCTTTAAAGTTGATTAACTTGTACGAAGGCGTCAAAAGGAGCTTTTTCGAAGGCCATGTCATTGCAGTTGTGCTGTCCCTAATTAAAACAAAGCTTTCATTTTCTCATATTGGCTTAATAATCATATATGGCCACCTTCATTTCCTCACCTTGCACAATTTTTGAGTTGCATTGAAAATCTAATAACTACTGCACCAAATAAGTTTCACAACCTTCCAAAACATGCATTCGGCCACAATTGTATACTTAAAAAAGAAAAGGTGATTAAAAATACCAATAGCAAACAATTGAAAATAAATTAAAAGAGATCCCAACAATTAAAAAAAATTAGAGGGTGAGTGGTACTGGTTACTTTGATATGTTATATTTTATTTACATTTATAATACAAATTGATCACTTTTAAGGGTTAGATGGATTGGTAAGTGCTAGTTTGGTTGGGCACTTACCAAGAAGAGACCTATGTTCAAACTTTGGAGGAAGTCTGTTGCAAAGGTAGTAGTTTGATCCGAATCCTTTGAGTGCGCGTCAGATTGACGATGACAATACAAATCCCAAGCACCCGATGGTCCATTTTATGTTGGGTTATAAAACAACGAGGTGGAATAGGTTTGGTGGATGCAACCCATGGCTTTGAACCCTGCACTTATCAGTTATTAAAAATAGTGTGGTTGTGACCAACTTTCATATGTAACCAAAAAAAAAAATAATACAAATTGATCCTCATTGAGAGGTATTTATAGTGGTATCAAAACCCCAATGACAGGTTAACCTTAGACCAACATTAACTTAACCTTAAGGTTAACCTTACAATAAAATAATCATAAATTACCTTTTAAGTAAGGTTTTCTATAAAGGTAGATTAATCAATACCTTAAGATTAATCTTACAATAAAATAATCATAAATTACCCTTTAAGTAAGGTTATCCATAAAGGTGGATTAATCAATACTATTGTAGTAAAATCTCACTATATTAGGCAAATACCCTAGGAGGAGATAATTTTGAGTAAGAGTGCCAACCAGTGTTGATTTTGAAGAAAAGCAAGATGAGAGGATCTGAGCCCCCCTCGACCTATTAAGTAGCTAATGCTAAGAAGATGCCAAAGGTGTTGACAAGGGAAGGTCCCTTTCGTAAGTTGAAAGCAAATCTTAAGCTTCCTATGCCACGGGGTTGTGTTGACCAACCAAACTAAACAAATTATGGTGTATCGTCCTTCAAAGAGAAGGTACGATCCTGGTAACACTCTTTAGAAGAAGGTAGCATCAACACATGGGCTAAATTGGCTAAGCCATTTATTCTAGAATCCAATGATCTAGGAGATTCATTTTCGCTTCTCACATAGTTTACTTCCATATAGAGGCATTTTCATGAGAACACCATGGATTTCAACATCTAGTTTAGTAAGACATGGAGAAGAATACCTCAGGAGGTAAGACCTTCTCAATCCCAAGTCTAAATCTACTACCTCTAGGAATTTGTTTTGAACGTAAGCTTGCAGACCCGACAATCAAATGATATGCGACTTTCTTAGATCTTTCAAGTTGTTGTGGTAGTAGAGAATTCCCTAATATTAGTTGCAAATATTCCTTCAAAGGTTGTGATGCCATACTTTTTGGAAATCCCTCAATAGAATCAACAAATATTACTTATGGCTCCCTCAAACCCTTCACTAGTTGCTCTACCTACACCTAGGTAGTATCCTCAACTTGTTGCTTTGGATATCACAATATAGTCTCTGCCTGCTCCAAAACCAAAATAATCAATAGAGATGTAGGACCTAAAATTCATTATCAATAATCTAACAAATAATATCACTATGATGGAGCAAAAAGATGTTGAAATAAGATTTGAAAGGTACTAGCATAGAAGATACTCGTATGTCACAAAAGACCAAAAGGTTTCAACCAGTAGTGCAACTAAGAAGAAAAATGCTATTACTGGAAGCCAAGAGGGATAGACATCTACAACCCTAGAGGATTATTGGTGCCTGGCTTGTAATGATCCCCATAATACTAACACCTGTATGGTCTATCAACACCAATATCAGTTAGCTGCTTAGAAAGTAGAAAGAGAATCAAAAGGGCTAGTGGGCATTATTATCGATCTAGATCATAACCTCTTAGCTGAAGAGCTTGAAAGCTCCAAGACATCAAATGTTGACCATATCTGGGAAGAGACTTCTCATGGTATATCCTTAGAATATTGATAGTCTAAAGGCTGCAACTCAATCATGAAAAGAGAATATCAAGGAATAACTTGAGGAGCAACCACAACCAAAAGTATCCAAAGCTTATCAAGAAGAGACTAGATAACAAACCCTGAGGAAGTTGTGTTTCCCCTTAGTCAAAAGGATTCAGGCATGAAATAATCCAGCAATTTTATAAGAGGTTTGAGGAGCCAGTCTAAAAAAATGAAAAGTTGTTGGAGGCCATCGGATACAACATCGTAGAAGAGTTGAGAAGACTCCCTCAAGAGAGACCATATATGATGCTTTGCTAATTTTTGGATAGATAGATTTGCTCAGAGCATCTCTAAATAATACATCACTAAGTGCATTTGATTGCTCGAACTTAATTATGGTTCAATATCAGTAGATCCCAGAAATGGAAAAATAGGGCTCCTTACCACATAAAGATACTAGAGGATGAAAATGTCAATCTGGTCGAGGATGATTCAAAACACATAGAAGACTTGATGTAAGAGCTAAAAATAGAAGATGAGTTTTCTTTAATGTAATAATTAACATCAAATTGGAAAATTATTGCAAATTAGAGTCGAATAACCATATGCTTTCAAATATCATAAATAAGATGCTCTAAAATTTGCTAGCTGGTCCATTTTTTATTTTATCTTCTACCAAAGGTATGGTTTCCTTTGTTTGCATACTGACATCTTTTTTATCTTCTACCACTTCTTTGAAATTTGCTAGCTCACTTTTTATTTCCTTTTGTTCTTTTTGAAGAATATTTATTTATTCTTCATATCCCTTGATGGTGACCTTCAAACTAGCTATCTTTTTATATGGGTCCCATTTACTCAAGAATGCATGCTCCATTGTTTCCCAAGTTAGTTCATCTTCATAGACGCGTGGAATTCTAGAAAACCAATTAAGAGCTTATCCATTAAGACAAAAATAAAGCGTAATTTTCCAAATAGGATTTCGATGATTCAAGGATTTAAAATTTTGCCACCAATCTCTAACATCAATATCATCTTCCCTTGAAAACTTTTGTAGCTCCATGGTTGATACCCTAATGCAAACTAGGGTTTTATGGAAATAAACATCTTCCCACTGAGTTGAAGCTAAAATCCCATAAAGACAACTAGATCTACAATTTTTATTCCAAACAAATTATAGTGCAACTGATTTTCTTACCCGAACTAAACAAATTTTGTCTTTCAAGAAATTTACGATTTGAAAATGTCACTTCTCTTGTTCCAGACGACTGACTTAATAAGGTCATATCTCCCTCAATACTACTAATATTCCTTTATATGACCACTCATTTTAAAATTTTCAAATTTTGCACGAACAGGTCCAAGAATCACCTGAATCGGATAAACGTTCGTAGAGATATGGCTTCTGAAATATGAGACGTTTTTAAAAAAAAAATTTATGAAATTCGTCACTATCCTCGTTCTAGATGACTAACTTCAAAAGGTCGTATCTCCCTCAATACTGCTCGGATTACTTCATATAACCACTCATTTTAAAGCTCTTTAAATTCTTCACAATTTGATCCAAGAATCGCTTGAATCGGATAAACATGCACAGAGATATGGTTCCTGAAAGATGAGACATTTTTCCAAAAATAAATTGCCCTAATTTTGCAATTTCACACAAAAATACCCACTTTGCCAAAATCGTTGTTGTGATACCACTTGTTGCAAAAATTTATTTATTATTATCATAAATCATTCACCAATATGCAGAAATATCAAATCATTCATCCACAATACATTATCCACAATAACAATCCACAAATGAGAGAGAGATAGATAATACCCTTAAGGTAGGGAAACACCAATAATAATCCTTAAGGAAGGAACAACTCCACAAGATCTCCCAAGATGAGAGATGCCTCTTAAGGAGGGCAAAGTCCTATAAGCCACTTCGTGGGCATGACGATTACATAAGATTCTTCTTCAATGATGATTACAATGACAAATATCTCTTCTTTATATATCCATATTCTTATTCTACTTTGGGGAGCCTACTACTAATATAATATTATATTATATTATAATATTGTATTATATTATAATACAATCAACCTTGGGTTATGTGTCCATGCCAACCCTTATACAATATAATAATATATCCCCAAATATCTATTCCTAGGTACCCTACCAACATTATTTTGGCCAGACAATAACATCAAAAATATTAAGGGTCAGATATTATTGGCCAACCCTTTTTGAGGATGCTTTCACGAGTGGAAAAAACCTATGAAATGTGCCAAAATTTTATGGGAAGAAGGAATGTTGCACTCCCTCTCTGGTCAATAACAATTGAGTCTTTTCAACAAGGGGGGATTGACTTCATTGGGGTCATCAACCCAAATTCTTCTACTAGGCATTAATTCATCCATATTGCGATGGATTACTTTACAAGATAGTCTGAAGTAGTGGCTACAAATAAAGAAAACCAAGAAGTGGTGAAATTCATGAAGAAGCTAATCACTAGATTTAAAATTCTAGAGATAATTATAACAAATAACGAGCTTGCATTCTTGGGTGTTAAGGTCTTAGATTTTTCTTTCAAATGCAATATATACTTAAAAGCATCATCTAGTTATTACCTGTAAGAAAATGGTTTAGCTGAGTCAAAAAAACAAAACTTTGCTACAAATTATCAAAGGGGTTGTTGGTGAAAACCAAAGGAATTGACACCAGATGTTGGATCAAGCACTTTGGGCATATCGAATCACATTTAAGAGAGATTTAAAAAATCTTCACTCCTTGGGTTATGAAAAAATAACTATATTGCCATTACATTTAGAGATTTCTACAATTAAGTTCTTCAGTGCATGCAATTTCTTGGACATTGAACCCATGGAAGAAAGAATGGTTAGGTTGCTTACTCATATAAAAACAAAGGGAAAATGCATATAATAGCTTCTAGTAACATCAAGTTGTAGTCAAATGATGGTCTGACAAGAAAACCTCTCTCCAAGATTTTAGCATTAGAGATATGGTGCTCAAATGGGATGAGGAAAGAGCCAAACTCGAGAAGCATAAAATGTTTGATTCACTATGATCCAACCTATATAAAATCACTGGAGTTTGGGAATTCAAATCTTGCAAGTTAACTATAGCTGAAGGCAAGAACCAGGCCTAGTAAATGGATAGTATGCAAAACACATTGCAAGAGAAAAAAATGATAATCCTTGTAACATAGTCTTACAACAAATATTTCTTTTGACTCGTTTATCTAAGTTTTGCAAGTAATCAATGATCCAAAATCATAACAAATAAATGAATTTGATAGCATTTTTGAAGGATGTTTTATATAAGTCATGACATCCACATGAATCAAGCATATCTAGGAGCCAACAATGTAGCTAAAAAAATAGCCTTCTCAAGATCATCATTAGTCACCATAAAACTACTTGATTAATGAAAAGACAATCATAATAATCAAGCATGAGGTAAAAAGTGCAAATGATGATGTCTTCGCTACTCAGGCACACAGAAGAAGCCTTTCCAAACCATCTTTCCAAAAACGAAATTGATGGGAAGATGCCCGATAGAATGAGATGAATTTAGTGGCTCCCCAAGTGAGAAAGGTCTATAAAATGAGCATTTTCCCCAGAGTATTACACAAGTACCCAATTAGAGCTACCCTCCAAGAAATATATACTTCTCCCATCCCATTAAGCTTCATAAGCCTCAATATTTGCCTTCATAAGACTCTACTCCCAATAGATAAGGCTCTCATTTCTAGGTTCCTTGTCTCCTACAAGCAAAATATCGCTATGAGTTGTCAAATCCGTAGTGAAATATCACTACATCCAAAAAATATCCTTGAAGGAGATAATTTTAGGAAAAGTGCCATCCAATGCTAATTTTGAAGAAAAGCAAGATGAGAGAACCTGATCCCCCTTGATCTATCAAGTAGCTAGTGCTAAAAATATGCCAAAGGTATTGATAAAGGAAGGCCCGCATTGCAAGTTGAAAGCAAAATCTTAAGCTTCCTATGCCATGAGGCCATGCTAACCACCAAACTAAAAAAATAATGGTCCATAGCCTTTTTGGTAGTCCCTAAGCCAAATCTCACCTTTGGTAGGATTTCATCCCATACAACGACTATAGACTCACCCCCTGCTTAAAGGGATGAGCCCACTAACCAAATTGTCTTCTATATTTGATTGGATTCACATAGACTATCCAACTAGTCATTATTCCATAGTTTAGTTACAATATAACACCAATAAAACCTCGAGGAATAAAACCCAAAAACAATGGAGGAATAAGGGGGATCTAAGGTGTCCGATCAAAGGATCAACAAGAGAAGCTCATATTCCTCAGACAATCTATAGGACTAAAAGCATATTGGAAATTTCAAGTTGTGAAACCTTCACAGATCATCTAAGCTTACCGATCCATAAAAAGGACAAGTCACCCTAGAAATTAGTGGCAAGAAAGCAAAAAGGGAGAAAATTTGGTTAAAAATCGAACAAAGACAACAATGTAGGTGCACTCGCAAAATCGAGATGTCTAATAATCTAGAAGCATTAGAAGGAAATTTTATAAAATCATCATTTTTTCAAATTCTTTATTCTATAGCCTAATGAAGCAATTTTGGGCTCATAATCACTTAGAATTTATTTTTTATTTAAATTCCAAGGCTCTTGTTTGGACTCACTTCACATTCCTTAAAGTTGGACAAACAGAAGCCTAAAAGAAGGCAAGACAAATATTTTTAATAGTGACATTAGCAAGAGCACCTCAAGATCTTTGGTATAGTACAAAAGCTTGTAGAGCAGATATTCTTCATTCCATAAGCTTGTAGAGCCTACAAAGAGTGTGAAGAGCTACCTATAGTACAAATTGAAGGAAGCAACATCCCAAACCAAAGCCTCTAGATGACATCAAAATGTGAAAGGTTTGGCTTGCTCATGTTAGGTAACAAAAGCAATCTAGAAGGTGAATCTAGAGAAAGTAGCATCTCAAACTAGAGGATCTTAGTGGAAAAGGTGCCCAACACCTTGAAAAAGGGTATTTTGGCCAACGTGGTAGTTGTCAAAGCCAAAAAGTGATAACTACTCTAGCTAAGCATATCTAATGATACTACAAATCATAACCACCTGATAGAAGACACGTTGAATGTGCTAAATATGTTCAATGGTGCCAACTCATCCTAGTACATGTAAATTTAATATTGCTTATTATTGTTCATAGTAGTTAGTTTCTTTTTAGTTGAGAAAAAGCTATAAATAGAGGTATGCTCCTCATTGTAAAGGGTAAGATGTTTTATTGTTTGCCTATTCTAAGCTATTGTTTTTGCTATTCTAATATAACCAAGGGATATTTGACCTACCTCAATTAGAGTATGAAGACTTATTTACCACATTGATCTTTGCACTTTTAGGATTTCTATTTATGCTTTGGTAGAAGTGTTATCTGTTAGGCTTGAAGTTGTTTGGTATGTTTCTATTAGGGTGCTTGGAATGTTGAATGTTGTAACATTTGAGTATTCTACATAGATTTAATTGAATGGTCTATTAGGTATTGCCTGTAATAGATGGACTATGCTCATTTAGCTAAAAACAATGTTGTTAGTTAGGCACTAACCACATTCAATCAATCTCTCTAACCTTACCTCTTCCTCTCTATCCCTACTCTTGTCTCAATCCCTATCCCTTTTCTATTTTTAGTCTTTTTCACAGTAGGATTTAGACAAGAGATCAACATTCTTTGGAGGTTGACTTAGAAATAATTCTAAGTCATCCAATATTGACCTCGATCCAAGGTGTACATTATATACCTATGTGGATCGAGAAATCAAGAACTACTAAGGGTGAAATATGAAAGGGATCTGTAGGATTACATGAACATGCTTGTAGGTTTACATAAATGAGGAATGTTCATAAGCTACATAAATGGTGCTCATAAGCACCATATCACACATTTGACCTTGGCCTAAACAAGATCAAATTACACATATTTCAACACATCCTATAATCTAAGTTGAGAGGGCCAAGGAGAGAAGGCATTATAGGTGAAACCTCCTCCCTATAATGGATACTCTAGTGGGTCTTTGTTGTTCCTCCGTCATTAGAATACTTGTGTCTAGCTCTCAAGAATTTTGTCCCAGTCTTCTTCAACCTTGTAATACAATTCTTGATGGAGAGTCCTTCCCTTTTATAATACTCATAAATTTTTAAAACCTTAGACTTAACCTTAGGTACTTGAGCCTTAGATTCCATTGAATTGAAGTCTTTTAGATGAGCTTGTATATGAGAAAGAGATCCACAATTTTGCATTGTCATTTCATAATGGATTAGAAGCTTGAAAATACCTTCAAGAGAGATAGGTTGTGGTTCTTTGATAGTCACAACATTCACATTAAGAACCAATCCAATTGTGTGAAAAGAGGAGAAATACTGGAAGTAATAAATTTGACATGAAGTATTTGATCCAAAAACGAAGAGCACAAAAAGTGCAACAAAAATGCAGCAAAAAATGCGACAAATTTTGCAACAGCGGATGTCAGTCTAAATTTGAAGGACCAAAACTACTCATAATTTGATGAAATTCTAGAAGTGTATTCTACACAAAATAAAATTTCCAATGGTGTATCACACACAAAATAAAGCTATAAATTTTTTTTTATGAGCTTTTAAAGTTGACTATAGGTTTCAAAAAATAGGGACAACAAGAATGCATTTCACAAAATGAATAGAATAGAATATTGTTTTGCATTACAAATGAACTCAAAAGTATTACAAAGACTTTTCATAATATCCTACAACTATAATACTCTATTTTACATTTATAAGAGAGAAAATGATGTTACAACACTTCATTTCACATTTTAGGAAGTCCAACAATCATAGTGACTCTTCAAGGCCTATAGAAACTTTTGGGCTTCTTCAAATTCATGGGAGAACTTTTGGTTTTATCTTTTTATTAGTCAACATCAATCTCCAACATTGTCCCCCTTGATTCTAAGTGGTGAGACAAGTTTGTCTCTCAATATCAAAATTTATTCTTTATTGACACCTTTGGTAAACAGGTTTGCAAGTTGTTGTTTGGTGCTGCAATATTTCAATTCTACAACCTTCTTTTCCACCATGTATCTTATGAAATGAACCTTCAAATCAATATTTTTAGTTTTACTATGATGGATTGGATTTTTTGCAATCTTGATTGCACTTGTGTTGTCACAAAAAATGTTGTTGGACTGTTTTGAACTTCACTAATCTCTTCAAGTACCTTTCTCAACCAAAGTGCTTGTGTACTTGCTACAGTAGCTACAATATATTTTGCCTTTGTAGAAGATAAAATAACAATACTTTGCTTCTTTGATATCCATGTTATCACTATTGAACCAAGTGAAAAATAATTTCCAGAAGTTGATTTTCTATCATCCAAGCAACCTCCCCAATCTAAGTCATTGTATCCAACAAACTCCATTTTGTTATTAACATCATAATCTATTCCAAAATTCAAGGTTCCTTTAACATACCTCAATATTATCTTGGTTGCTCTCATGTGATTTTGTGAAGGTTCATTCATGTACCTTGATACAAGTGAAACTGCAAATGCAATATCAGGTCTTGTAGTAAGTAACATTAAGCTCCCAACAATGCTTCTAAATAATTTTTTCATCAACTTTTTCTTATCCATCATCTCTACACAACACTTCTCCATGTGCCACAAGTGTCCAAACTAGTTTACTATTTTTCATGACATATTTCTTCAACATATATTTTGCATATTTTGATTGACAAATGAAAATTTTACCATCACCTTGATGTACTTCCACACCAAGAAAGTATTACATCAGTCCTAAATCATTTATATCAAATTCCTTCATCATAGCATGCTTAAATTCATTCATCATCTTTAAACTACTTCTCATATAGATCAAATCATCAACATATAAGCACACAAGAAGAATATCATCACCTTCATTCTTGAAATAATGTGTGGGGTCATTCTTACTTTTCTTGAAATCACAATCATGGAAGTACCCATCAATTCTTGAGTACCATGCTTTTGGTGCTTGCTTCAGTCCATACAATGCTTTCTTCAATTTTTAAACATGGTTTTACTTTCCTTCCACTTCAAAGCCTTGAGGTTGCTAAAAATAAATCTCCTCATCTATATAACCATTCAAGAATGTATTTTTCATGTCCATGTGATAAAATTTCCATTGTTTATTGATTGCCAATGAAAGAGCCATCTGAATTATCTCGTCTTGCAACAAGGGCAAGTATTTCTTCATAATCCACACCTTATCTTTGAGTGAATTATTTTGCAATTAGCGTCACTTTGTATCTTTCTATGCTTCCATCATTGTTAAACTTTATTTTTTAGACCCACTTGGATCCAACAATCTTCTTGTCCTTGGGAAATTCCACAAGTTCTCAAGTGTCATTTTTTCAATGGACTCAATTTCTTCTTTCATTGCTTCCACCCAAACATCATTAGTACAAGCATATTTATAACATGAAGGTTCTAAATTAACTTTAAAAAATAGAGCATAATTTACCAACTCACCTTTTGTGATGGGGAGCCAAATTCTCCCACGCCAAATTCTCAATTCTCATTCATTAAACTTGGAAAAATTTACAATAATGGCAACAGTCTGCCAAATAAACTCCTTTATCCCGAAAGATAGTTTATTTTTTTTATTACATTACAAAATTTCCAACTCTGGAAGAAAAACAGCCCAAACAAGTCCAGAATGGCCCTCTTGCCTTCACGTTTGCAACTCTGTCTCAGTAGTTTTTCGACCCTGGAAGAAAAACAACCCAAACAGGTCCAGAATGGCCCTCTTGCCTTCATGTCTGCAACACTGTCTCGGCAATTTTTCGACCCTGGAAGAAAAACAGCCCAAACAGGTCCATAATGGCCCTCTTGCCTTCATGTCTGCAACACTGTCTCGGCAGTTTTTCAACCCCTTGTGCATGCCTTCACTTCCCCTTTTAAAATCTCTGGCGTGACTCTTCGTCTCCCTTTTCTGACCCTTCGTTTCATTTCTCGTGCCTCTTCATTGTCTTGGCTTTCGAAACGTCTTTCTTTCCGACTCTTGATCTTCGTCTGCTTTCACTGCACCTTGGTGCCACGTGCTTGTCCAATGCTGCCACTGTAGACTCTATCCACCTGTCAACCAATGATGACGCTTGGTATACCTACCGCTCGATAATTTCCTCTATAACGGCCCCTGTAACCGCCTACCTTTCTTTTCTTTTGTTTGGTCGCAATATCGCGACATTTTTGCTTCTTTGCCTTCCTGCCCCTTTTCGAGTCGCAAAAATGCGACATGTCGCAATATCGTGACACTTTTGCTTTTCGGCCTTCCTGCCCTTTGCGAGTCGCGAAAATGCGACATGTCGCGATATCGCGACACTTTTTCTCTCCTGCGCCTCCTCTCGTCTTTTGGTCACAATAATGCGACATGTCGCGATATTGCGACACTTTTTCTCCCTTGCGCCTTCTCTCGTCCTTTGGTCGCAAAAATGCGACATGTCGCAATATCGCGACACTTTTTCTCTCTTGCGCCTTCCCTCACCTTTTGGTCACGAAAATGCAACATGTCGCGATATCGCGACACTTTTCTCTCTTGTTCCTTCTCTCGTCTTCTGGTCACGAAAATGCTACATGTCGCGATATCACGACACTTTTTCTCTCCTTCGCCTTCTCTCATCTTTTGGTCGCGGAAATGCGACATGTCGTGATATCGTGACACTTTTTCTCCCTGCGTCTTCTCTCGTCTTTTGGTTACGAAAATGCGACATGTCGCGATATCGCAACACTTTTTTTCCTTTGCGCCTTCTCTCATATTCTGGTAGCGAAAATGCGACATGTCGCGATATTGCGACACTTTTTATCCCTGCGCCTTCTCTCGTCTTTTGGTCGCGAAAATGCGACATGTCGCGATATCGCGACATCTTTCTTTTCCAGCTCTTATTTTTCCTTTTCGGTCGCGAAATCACGACATGTTGCGATATCGCGACATCTTTCCTTTCTGCCTCCTCCTCGCCTCTCGGGTCGCGAAATCGCGACAGCTTTGCTCTCTACTTTGTCTCTCTGTTTCGGGTCGCGAAATCGCGACATTTTCTTCTCTGGCCTTTCCTGTCTTCTTTTGGTCGTGATTTCGTGACATGTCGTGAAATCGCGACATTTTTGCTCCATGCCTTCTCTCTCCTTCCTGAGTCACGAAAATGCGACATGTCGCGATATCGTGACACTTTTCTCTATCGCGATATCGCGACATCAAGGCAAACACTTAGAAATTTTTTTGTTGATGCAAGATTGCTCTGCTGCCACCGGATGCTCCTGCATCAAACAACCGGGGTGGATTGAGAAGTGACCTTCACTTCTGTACTGTTCTGTCACCTTCTTTTTCAACATCTCAATACTTGCAAAATCTTCAGCCTTAGCACTGCTCTTTTCTCCTTTATCCATCGTTCTCAACTCAGAAGCATTCCTTGGACTACTCCTCTTCGCAACTCCTCTTGCAGGGCTTGCACTTGCCTCTACAAAGCTCTGAAATATTTCTTCAGGTACCACATTTCTCCCACCACCACGGTTTCTTCGTGGAGGCATTCTTCCTCACTCTCTTCTCACAAACCTTGACCACAGATCCTGGTGCAAACTGCCTCACTTTCGGCGATCTGCTCACACACTCAGGAACCCTAAGCTCTTCCACAGATCCTGGTGCAAACTGCCTCACTTTCGACGATCTGCTCACACACTCAGGAACCCTAAGCTCTTCCACAGATCCTGGTGCAAACTGCCTCACTTTCGGCGATTTGCTCACACACTCAGGAACCCTAAGCTCTTCCACAGATCCTGGTGCAAACTGCCTCACTTTCGACAATCTGCTCACACTCAGGAACCCTAAGCTCTTCCACAGATCCTGGTGCAAACTGCCTCACTTTTGGTGATCTGCTCACACACTCAGGAACTTCCGCTCTTCCACAGATCCTGGTGCAAACTGCCTCACTTTCGACGATCTGTTTACACACTCAGGAACTCCCGCTCTGATACCACTTGATGGGGAGCCAAATTCTCCCACGCCAAATTCTCAATTCTCATTCATTAAACTTGGAAAAATTTACAATAATGGCAGTAGTCTGCCAAATAAACTCCTTTATCCCGAAAGATAGTTTATTTTTTTTTATTACATTACAGCATTTCCAAATCTGAAAGAAAAACAGCCCAAACAGGTCCAGAATGGCCCTCTTGCCTTCACGTCTGCAACTCTGTCTCAGTAGTTTTTCGACCCTGGAAGAAAAACAGCCCAAACAGGTCCAAAATGGCCCTCTTGCCTTCACGTTTGCAACACTGTTTCGGTAGTTTTTCGACCCTGGAAGAAAAACAGCCCAAACAGGTCCATAATGGCCCTCTTGCCTTCACGTCTGCAACATTGTCTTGGAAGTTTTTCGACCCCTTGTGCATGCCTTCGCTTCCCCTTTTAAAATCTCTGGCGTGACTCTCCCTCTCCATTTTCTGACCCTTCGTTTCATTTCCCATGCCTCTTCATTGTCTTGCTTTCGAAATGTCTTTCTTTCCGACTCTTGATCTTCGTCTGCTTTCACTGCACCTTGGTGCCACGTGCTTGTCCAGTGCTGCCATTGTAGACTCTGTCCGCCTGTCAACCAATGATGACGCTCGGTATACCTACCGCTCGATAATTTCCTCTGTAATGGCCCCTGTAACCGCCTGCCTTTTCTTTTCTTTTGTTTGGTCGTGAAAATGCGACATGTCGCGATATCGCGACATTTTTGCTTCTCTGCCTTCCTGCCCCTTTTCGAGTCGCAAAAATGCGACATGTCGCGATATCGCGACACTTTTGCTTTTCGGCCTTCCTGCCCTTTGTGAGTCGCGAAAATGTGACATGTCGCGATATCGCAACACTTTTTCTCTCCTGCGCCTCCTCTCGTCTTTTGGTTGCGATAATGCGACATGTCGCGATATCGCGACACTTTTTCTCCCTTGTGCCTTCTCTCGTCCTTAGGTCGCGAAAATGCGACATATCGCGACACTTTTTCTCTCCTGCGCCTTCCCTCGCCTTTTGGTAGCGAAAATGCGACATGTCGCGATATCACGACACTTTTCTCTCTTGTTCCTTCTCTCGTCTTCTGGTCGCGAAAATGCGACATGTCGCGATATCATGACACTTTTTATCTCCTGCGCCTTCTCTCGTCTTTTGGTCGCGAAAATGCAACATGTTGCGATATCGCGACACTTTTTCTCCCTGCGCCTTCTCTTGTCTTTTGGTCACGAAAATGCGACATGTCGCGATATCGCGACACTTTTTCTCTCTTTGCGCCTTCTCTCGTCTTTTGGTCGCGAAAATGCGGCATGTCGCAATATCGCGACACTTTTTCTCCCTGCGCCTTCTCTCGTCTTTTGGTCGCGAAAATGCGACATGTTGCGATATCGCGACATCTTTCCTTTTCGGCTCTTCTTTCTCCTTTTCGATCACGAAATCGCGACATGTCGCGATATCGCGACATCTTTCCTTTCTGCCTCCTCCTCGCCTCTCGGGTCGCGAAATCGCGACATGTCGCGATTACGCGACAGCTTTGCTCTCTGCTTTCTCTCTCTGTTTTGGGTCGCGAAATCGCGACATTTTCTTCTCTGGACTTTCCTGTCTTCTTTCGATCGCATGTCGCGAAATCGTGACATTTTTGCTCCGCACCTTCTCTCTCCTTCCTGAGTTGCGAAAATGCAACATGTCGCGATATCACGACATCAAGGCAAACACTTAGAAATTTTTTTGTTGATGCAAGATTGCTCTGCTGCCACCGGATGCTCCTACATCATTTTGGTTCTTCTTCATCATCACCATACATTTGGAGCTTTTCCAATCTTGAAACAACTTGGTCCAACTCTTACAATTGGCTTCTTGTTAACCTCCTTTGAAATTTTTTGTCCATCATTTGGTTGGTTGGATGTGCTTTGAGTATTCTCTTTCCTTTATTTGTATTCTTGGTTGGACTTGTAGATGAGCTGCTTGTACTTGAACTTGGTGGTCTCCTTTGAACTTGTTGATGGGCTACTAGGTGGGCTTGGAGGAGTAGAGGGAAAATTTGAAGGATGTCCCCAAATTGTATTATCTTCTTCAACATCATATATTTTTCCTGTAGATTTTTGATGATTGTACACTATCTCTTCATAAAAAATTACATCTCTAGAGACTATAAACTTGTGAGTTTTTGGGTTATACAATCTATATGCCTGTTTCATAATATCCCACAAGAATGTATGGATCACTCTTGGGGTCCAACTTCTTTCTCACTTAATTATTCACATGTGCTTATGCAAGACAACCAAAAACTCTCAAATGACTTACAGTGGGTTTTGTGCTATACCATGCTTCATGTGGAGTCTTCTTGTGTAGTGCTCTTGTGGAGCATCTATTGAGAATATACACTATTGTATCAACTGCATAAGACCAATAGGAATTGCTCAAACCTTTTGTCTTCAACATGCTTCTTGCTTTTTCTACAATGGTTCTATTTTTCTCTCAGCTACCCCATTTTGTTTGTGGTGTATAGGCAGTAGTGAGTTGCCTCTTGATGCCATGTTTTTTGCAAAAATTATTAAACTCATTGGAACAAAATTCTCCTCCACGGTCAGTTCTCAAATACTTTATTTTATATTCACTTGACTTTTCAATCAATGCTTTGAAAATCTTGAACATGCTAAAGCTTCATCCTTATGTTTCAAAAAATACACCCAACACTTCCTTGAAAAGTCATCAATGAATGTGAGAAAATATGAATACTTACCCAAACTTTGTGTTTGCATAGGTCCACAAATATCAAAATGTACAAGTTGGAGTGGGTATGAGGCCCACCATGCTTTTCCTTTTGGAAACTCCTTCCTTGCATGCTTTCCAATCACACATGCTTCACACACACCCTTGTGATATCCAACCTTAGGTAGTCCGTTTACCATGTCTTTTGAAGAAAAACATTCTAGACTTATAAAATTCAAGTGTCCAAATTTGAGATGCCAAAGACAATTATTATCTTCAAGTGCCATATGTGCCATGTTCATATTCCCTTTTCCTCTAAACTTCAAAGGTAACATCCAGTTATTTGTCATAGGAACAATGGCGACCATATGGTTCATATTATTCTTATCATAAATAATACATTCATTGTTAAGAAACACAACTTTATAGTTTTTTCTACAAGTTGTCCAACACTCAAAAAATTATTCTTCAAATTGGAAGCATAGTAGATATCATGAATTTTCTTTGTATCTTATTTAGTTCCAACCTCCATGGTGCCTTTTGCAGCCGCATCCAAAGCATTATTGTTTCTAAGAATGATTTTGATCTTGAAATTCTAATTCACTTAAGCAAACAACTCTTTCTTTCCAGTCTTGTGTTTAGAACAACCCGAATCTAGATACCAAACTTCTTGACTATTTTTTCAACCATGTCACTAGTAAAAAAAAAATTACCTTGTGCAGCTTCATCCTCACATACATAGTGAGCTCTTCTATCTCCATTTGTGGTCTTCACTCTACAATATCGTGCAATGTGGCCCATTTTATGATAATTGTAGCATTCAAATTTTTTTATCAGCCCTTCCATGTCCTCTTCTAGTAGCAACAACTCATCTTCCTCTTCCTCCTCTACCTCTTAAGTAATTTTGATTTCTTCCTCTTCCATGTGCTTGTTTACTTGTGCTTGGACCAACTTCATCATTCTTAAATTTTTTTAATTTAGAAATAAAAGCATTCTCCTTGTTTTATTTGCTAGTTTCTCTTAGTCTTTCCTCATATGACATAAGAGAACCAACTAGATAATCAAATTCAAGTGTAGACAAATATTTGCTCTCCTAAAAAAATATTGCAACATGATTCCATTTAGGGGTAAGATATATCAATACCTTATTCACAACTACCTCTTTATTCAAGGTATCTCCAAGGGTGGCCATCTTGTTCACCACATCCTTCACTCTAACACAATAATCACCCACACTTTCAGCCTCTTTCATCTACAAATTCTTAAACTCTTTCTTCATGGTCTACAACTTTACCATTCTCACTTGGTAACTTCCTTGGTAAGCCTCTTGAAGAGACTTCCAAGCCTCCTTGGGTGATGAAGTAGCATCAATAAGTGGAAATAAACTCTTTTCAAGAGCATATTCAATATGGTAGAAGGCTAATGAATTCTTCTTCTTTGTTTCCCTTTTTGTTGTCCTATCATTTCCTTGCATTGTGTTCCAATCAGGTGGTTCTTCATAACCACTCTCAACTACCTCCCAAAGATAATTTCCAATTAACAATGTTATCATATTTATGCTCCAATAATCATAATCTTACCTATTAAATTCTGGAATGGGTAATGAGTTGTTGAAGTTGTCCATTAGACTCAAGCAACAACAAATGAAGTTTTTCTTTAATGAACTTGTCCAATAACATGATCAAATATTAGAATTACCACATACCTAAGTTCACTCAAACCCAAAAACCAACCAAGATTTGATACCAAATGAAGTATTTAACCCAAAAACAAAGAGCACAAAAAGTGCAACAAAAAACAACAAAAAATGTAGCAATTTTTGCAGCAACACAACAATCTAAATTTAAAGAACCATAACTACTCAAAATTGGATGAAATTTTAGAAGTGAATTCTACATAAAAGGACCTTTCCAATTATGTATCACATGTGCAAAATCAATCTGTAAAACAAAAGTTATGAGCTTTTAAAGTTGACTGCAGGTTTCAAAAAAATAGGGACAACAAGCATGTTTTTCACAAAATGAATGGAATAGAATGTTGTTTTGCATTCCAAATGAACTCAAAAGTATTAAAAAGATTTTTCCATAATCTCCTACAACTATAATACTCTATTTTACATTTAAAAGAGAGAAAATGATGTTACAACACTTCATTTCATATTCTAGGAAGTCCAACAATCATAATGACTCTTCAAGGCCTATAGAAATTTTTGGGCTTCTTCGAATTCATGGGATAACTTTTGGTTTTTTCTATTTCTTAATAAACATCAATCCCCAAAAGGGCATACACTTCATAACTCTTTACCTTACCTCCTATCATAGCTAGATAAGCTTTTAGATCTTTGAAGTGAGATATGTAGTCTTCGATACTATTGAAATCTAGGATTTTGAGATAGAAGAGATTTGTCTCTATCCTGTTAACTCCATTAGCACTTAGTTTTCCATAGAAATATTTCAAATTAGTCCATATATTAGTAGGATTAGTCTTCTCTCCAATGTGAAAAAGTACATCTGGTTTCACTAACATGAAGAATAGTCCAAGAGCTTTCTCCTTTCTCTTATTGAGTTCATGATTATTGAGATCTTTTGATTCATTCTTGAAGATGAGATAGATTTTTGCTTCTAAGTAGTCCTTCCTTTTGAATTTACCAAGTGTTATAATTTTTCCCATTGAGACAAATAACATACCCTAAGAAATCCATTTTGCATGGAAAACCCTAAACAAATCTATAATAGGTCCATAAACTAATGTCACTATTGCATAGAGCTTGAAAAAGTGTGCAATCTAGAAAAAATGGGCTCCAAATGCTTTTGTATGAAAAAGTTGTCGCCTCTAAAATATTTAATTAAATTAACACTCAAAATCAACAAGAAATTAAATTCCAAACCTTTATTTTTTTTTTCAAATTAGGAATTTCTACTTGGCACCGTTGGATTGGATTCTGTGTTCTTTAGTTGATGAATCAAAATTTGAAACTTGACTATATGTGATTTGATGGGTTACTCAACTTTATATATATATATATATATATATATATATATATATATATATAATGCATGTTTTGAGTCAATGGGGCAAGGATACCATTCAACATACCATGCACAAGCGATGAAGCTAATACAAAATAAATGTAATGTGTACCTAATACCTTATGGAAAACAACAAAAGATGCAATTACCAGATTTTGAACCTGATATTTTCATCCCACAAGTGAGCAACCTAAACATTGTGCCAATCAGTAGGTTGAGGTCTAACGAATATTTCCTACCCCTTAGCCCATAGCCATTCAACTGGAGAAGATGATCTAAACAAAAAAAAGCCCATGAGATTTGATCTTATGACCTCCCTTCTATGAAGAGAATGTCCAACTGCTATAGCAGTCTGATAATTGTGAAGAATTTAAAACTAGAAACTTTCTTTATTCCCCTTTTTTTGAAGACACAAAAAACTTATTGTCTTAAACCAAAGACCTTTCTTATGCAAACAAGAGGTTGATCCACTATGCCAAATGGCACACCTAGTGTAGTGCCATAGGTGGAATTGTCTAACATTTATACCCACTAATCAAAAGCACGTATGCAATGAAGTCAACTTAGGGATTTGATCCAATTCTCTTCTATCAAAAGGGGGTGACCTTTATCATTATATCACTTCCATTTGGTGTAACATAGAGAGAGACCTATAAAACAACCTAGAAATGATAGCCAAGATGATGGGTTTCAAACTTGATATTTCTCGCATTTAGACATGCAAGTATGTCATCGAGTCTATCATGTTGATGATGCCACTTTTTTTAGGATCATGTGGACCTTCAATGAGGGGTGCTAATTAGAAACCCAAAACATGGATGAAGTAGTTCATTTGGGAAGGAAACACTTGGATGGAAAAAATGATTTTAAAAAAATAAAAAATTTAAAGAAAAACTTGAATTTGATACCAAGAATTTCCAATGAGAGATTTTTTTGCAAAAAAAAGTGAAGCAACTTTGAAATTAGCTTTGATACCATGTTTACATTTGCAATATTTTCTAGAAACCTTCCAAAATATGCCTTCACCACAATCATATGCTGAAAAGAAGAAAAACGATTAAAAGATAACAATAGTAAATGATGAAAAATTAATGAAGGGATATGAAAAGAATTAGATGGATGCCTGTGGGTGCCCCAATATATCACATTTAATTCAGACTTATAATACATGTGGATTATCGTTAAGGGGTATTTATAGTGATACCAAAATCCCAATGAGAGGTTAACCTCAAGTTGACATTAACTTAACCTTGAGATTAACCTTACAATAAAATAATAATAAATTACCCTTTAAGTGAGGTTATCCATAAAGGTGATTAACCAATACTACTAAAGGTGAATTATGAAAGGAGTACGTAAGCTTATATGAACATACCCATAGGATTTACGTTGTTAATTTCTCGTAGGCAATGTAAATGGCACTCATCAGCACCATATCACACATTTGGCCTTGGCCTAAATAAGATCAGATTGCACATGTTTCAACACCCCCCATAATCTAAGCTAAGAGGGCCAATAAGAGAGGCAATTAGAGGTAACAAATTCTCCCATAATGGATGCTCTAGTCAGTCTTCATTGTTCCTCCTTCATCCTCATCTTCAACATTAGAAAGGTTGTGCCTAGCCCTCAATAAGGTTGTCCAAGAATGTCATCACATGGGTCGTCTTGCGAAGGAATAGCATCATCCATAAGAGGAGTTGCTAAACATAAGAATGGGCGTCGAGGTTGATGTTGCAAGTTGGCCAAGACAGTTGTGACGTTGGAAAAGGCGTTGAAGCCAATGCCCAAGCTATGAGAAGACATTGGATGTCCTAGATATAGATATTTCTTGACCATTTGTAATGCTGCAAGGATCATCCAAAGGAATGAAAGTGATGTTGCCTGGAATTTTGGGAAAAGAGTGCAGCCACCAAGAAGAGAAAAGCATTGCCAAGACAAGAATAGTGTTGCAGGAAAAGTCATGCAAATATGAACCACAACTATATTGGAAAGAATAGGAAGCATCTGGGCCATCGGACGAGGTGTGCAAGAAGGAAACTGCCAAGATGAACAAGCGTGAGCATGACATTTGGAGCTATTGTGATATCATGTCACCTCAACCTATTTTTTTCATGCAAACCCTAATGTGCAAAGAATCCATCATCATTCAAGGGTTTGCCACATTGAAGCGTCACCATTGAAGGGAGGTGTAGCACAAAACCCTAATTTGCACAAGACATCAAATCTCTAAATTGACGTAGATTTGATATCTTTTGAAGACAAATATTAGCCATTCAATTATGTTGTATGGCAAAGATTCATGACATGATTGACCTACTATGGGTGTTCTAATTTTAAGCTTGCTGACGTTTTGTGTTGGAAGGAAATCAAACCTTTATCCCACAAGCTTTGTGCTAAGCATGATTGTGGGAATTATAATCAGCTATGTCTATTATTTGTTTGTGTTGTGTTGTGAGGCATGTATGGTATCTAGCCATATTGCTTGTGTCGTTGTGGAAGTTGATTGTCTGTGCGTGGTGATACGTGTTGTCTACATAGCTTATGCACCGTGATTGAAGGTTGATGGACCTTGCCAAAGATATTCCACCTGATTAGATTGAGTTAACCTTGCTCGGTTGATAAGACCAAATTTTACATTTGGTACCATTATACTTCTGCAACTTTTCAAAGACCTAGGCCTAGGACATTTAATTTTTTTTGCCTAATCACCTGTTGCAAAACAATCATTAGAAAGCTCTTTTCAAGCACAACACATATGTTGAAGAGACGATGTACATGTTTCTTGAAGTATGCAACACTTCAAGATGCTTTCAACAATCATTAGGTGTGAGGAGATAATGGATGTTGACTTGCAATCATGTTTGTAGCCATCATGGTTTGTGATCACGAGAAGTGAAGTAAAAGGCTTGATGCCTTACTTCAATTTGTTTGTGAATACAAGGCATGTCACGATTCACTTGTCGGCTAATACAACTTGATTATCTAGTTGTGTGTATCCATGATTTTTTGTCATATAGTGAGGTCAGTCCCACTATGAAAAGCTATGTAATGTATTGTCCTAGACTCCTAGTCTAGTCCAATTGTTGATTTGCTGCCCCAACTGAGCATTGATGTAATAAGGGGGGGAATGTTAGGATTGTTACATCACCAATAAGAGTATTAGATTGTGTTATGTTAAGTGTTAACAGGTTTTACCCATACACATGAAATTGATTATTAGTAATTATGTCACCTGACCATACAACTAACTCAATCTCAACGTCAAGCACCCTCCTGGTCCTGACCATACAATTGTCCAGCACCCTCTTGGTCCTAGCAATCACAAAGGACTCTATTTAATCTACATCAATCTACTAACAAGCAGAAGCACAAATTTGTTCATCTTTGTAGTAGTTGACCACTTTTCAAAGATAGCAATCCTTTGTTTTCCACCATGTCAAGAATCTCTCTCAACACAAGTTATTGCCAAATTCTTCATTGCTCATTTATCGTTGCACCATGAGCTTCCAACGACCATTAGTATTAATCAAAATACTAGGTTTTGATCAACACCTTTTGGTAGACATGTTGGTCCACAACAGATAAAAAATGACCTTGACAATGACTCTGTATCCCAAAATTGATGACCAATTTGTTTTTTTTATTAGATGGAAGAAGGGGTTTTGAAAGGCTCCCTGAACCTTTTACAAAGCAAAGAAAGGGAAATAAGGGTTCCCAAGCCTATTACATTAGGAAAGAGCCTTGAGCAGACGGCTGGAAGAGAAGCAAAAAGAGAAGAGCATGAAAGGTACAAAAAACATAAGGAAGAAACAGATCCACAGGATCCTAAACGAGCTTTTACAAACTGAAACTAAATAGAGGGTGAATGCCAAAGAGAACCTCGGGATCCACCAAGCCACCAAGACCAGTAACACTCTAAAATAAAAAATTAAAAGGAACAGTTTCTCGCCCAAGACAGGAAACACAATCTCGAGGAGAAGCTTGGGATCTGCCCAGATCATCGAGATATGCTCCATTAAAATTCAAAAAAATTACATAGAAAAGCTTCCTGCCCAAGGAGAAGCTTAGGATCCATCCAAACCAACCAGATCCGCTCCATTTAAAAGTCAAAAAATTACAGCGAAAAGATTCTTTCCCGAGGAGAAGCATAGGAACTGCCCAAACCACAAAGATCTGATTCAAATAAAAATTCTTGCCCAATAGAAGCTCAAGAACCGCCCAAACCACCAGGGTCCGATCCATCTAAGAGTCAAAAAAATATAAAGGATAGTTTCTCGCCCATGGCAGGAAACCTGAACCCGCTTCAAGGAAATTAAAAAAAAAATCAATATTAATATTCAAATTTAAAATTTCTGCCCAAACCAAGAAAAATGTTTCCCTGGGGGGAAGGAAATATCTGTAGAACTGCAAGCTCCCATACAAATTTGGATCAAGAAGGTGCAACAGGTCCTTTTCTAGCAAATCCAACTCAGGGATATTCAATGCGAGTAGATCCAGATCCACGAACTATGGATTTCCAAGAGTAGGCTCCACCTTACAAAAACTCATCAGAGCTGCCGACTCTGGGACTCCAGCCACAGGATCAGCCTACAAAAGCTTTTCTGGAACCATGAAACCAAGGAAAACCTTGGATCTAAGAGGGGGGATCAAAAAAACATCGCCACCGGAGGCACAAGAATAGCATGCAAATCTTTATCAAGACCAAAAGATAGAGGTCTAGAAAAAAACCAAACCCAATTCCAAATGATAGGAAGGATCCACATCCAGATCAACTGCTGCAACAAATAAGAGAACCCCACAGGGTCCACATCCTTGGTCAAATCATCTCGAGGGCCTAGAGAAAAACCTTTCACAACCAGATTTCCACTCACCATTGCATTGGAAGTTTGGATCTTCCCCCCCCCCCACCAACTTTAAAACCGCGGAAGGAATTATCTGCCAAAGAATCACAGGATCCATGAGGTGATCCCCTTTATCCAGGGGAACCACACCAGGACCAGCATCAACACCCTTAAAGGCCTGAGTCCTGCTCACTTCAGCAAACAAAATTTGCAACTTCTTCTGGCCCAACATAGATACTGCAGAAGGGAAAGCCCACACGAACAACACAAGGACCACAATCTTGACAGATCTAGGATCTGAAACACCAATGGCCGAGATCTTGCTCACCATAGCACTAAGAAACAAGGGACGCACTAGCAAACAACAGACTTCCCGTATGCCTCCAAGATCCTATCAAAAAATAAAAGGAAGTACTTCCCGCTCGGGACAGGCAACACGAACAAGACTTCCAGAACAGGCTCCTTAGAGTCCGTAGAATCCAAGGGATCCAGATCCACACCAATCCCTATAGGTTCCAGCCCTACCGGCACGTGCCCTCTCCCTCTCAACCTTCCTCTCCCTCTCGCCATCTTCCCTACAAGATTATCCTAAACATTCTTTTGTGCCATTGATGACCAATTTGTAGTCCTGAAACATTCAGCATATTTTGTGCATGCACAAAGGCACCCACACACTTGGGATGAAAGCTTGCATTAGTTCAGCATAATTACAGGAGGACTCAATACAATTCTACCAGGCACAACTTTTCTAAAATTGTTTGGGTTTTCAGCTGCTCAAATCAATTGTCATACTGCCACAATCCAAATCTCTCTCAATGATGAAAATAATGGAGAACGCTGCTAAGTTTGTAGAGAAAATATTGAACATAAAACAACATACTTATGTGAAATATACAACCACCAAATACCAATTGCATCACAATCAACTGTGCATTTCACATGAATTTAGCCTTGGCAATGAGTTCTAGAATCAAGCTTGGTAGAAGTAATTGAGAGAATCCTAGCATAAACTTAGACCTCTACAATTTGGCCACTACAATATCACAAACATATTAGAGACAACTAATAATTTCAAGTCTGATATTGTGCCATATGACCTTCATCTGGTCTTTAATGTTGAGTTACTTCAGCCCTGGCTTCTGCTTCATTTGGAACAGTCACCTCATGGATTGATTAGGCAAGCACACCCCAAATTGCACTATTCCAATTCAGTATGATTATGTTATTGAAAACAAGCTGAAGCATGCTTACAAAATTACTTCCTCTTTATTACAAGTTGCCAAAGCCTGTCGATTGCCAATGTAGGATAAGCTGTTAACCAGAAAGAAAGTTCTCTGACTTACTTGCTCTTGCTGATGCAACAGCACCTATTGCTTCTTAAGGGGAGATGAATGATCTAGATGCAAAGTCCTCAACTTCACCATTGTAGGCGCTTTCAACACCAATGCAAGTGCCAGTTCTATTATCCACAACAATTGTGTGCTAGTAACTCTAGCACCAATATTGATTGTGTCAAGCCCAAGATTAATCTACTTAGCACTAAGATTCAATCTTCTAAGATAGCACCAGATTTTGTTTCTTTTCTGATGACCTGCCTGATCCAACTTGAGGTGAAGTACAACTCAAATCTTGTAAGCTACAGGACACTAAACTACCTTCCCATTCACCAAATTTTCCTAATATAATTATTAGGTCTTACATAAATAGACAAATTGCATTTTGCTTGGGTTCCTTCAGCACCAATATTGATTGTGTCAAGCCCAAGATAAATATACTTAGCAGTAAGCTCCAATCCTCTAAGATAGCACCAGACTTTGTTTCTTTTCTGATGACCTGCCTGATCCAACTTGAGGTGAAGTACAACTCAAATCTTGTAAGCTACAGGACACTAAACTACCTTCCCATTCACCAAATTTTCCTAATATAATTATTAGGTCTTACATAAATAGACAAATTGCATTTTGCTTGGGTTCCTTCAGCACCAATATTGATTGTGTCAAGCCCAAGATAAATCTACTTAGCAGTAAGCTCCAATCCTCTAAGATAGCACCAGACTTTGTTTCTTTTCTGATGACCTGCCTGATCCAACTTGAGGTGAAGTACAACTCAAATCTTGTAAGCTACAGGACACTAAACTACCTTCCCATTCACCAAATTTTCCTAATATAATTATTAGGTCATACATAAATAGACAAATTGCATTTTGCTTGGGTTCCTTCAGCACCAATATTGATTGTGTCAAGCCCAAGATAAATCTACTTAGCAGTAAGCTCCAATCCTCTAAGATAGCACCAGACTTTGTTCATGCACCAATATTAATTGTGTCAAGCCCAAGATAAATCTACTTAGCAGTAAGCTCCAATCCTCTAAGATAGCACCAGACTTTGTTCATTTTCTGATGACCTGCCTGATCCAACTTGAGGTGAAGTACAACTCAAATCTTGTAAGCTACAGGACACTAAATTACCTTCCCATTCACGCAGTTTTCCTAATAAGAACATTAGGTCTTTCATAAATAGACAAATTGCATTTTTCTTGGGTTCTTCTCTCAAGCTATTCGACTAATCTTTCTCAGAGAGCATACATGCACATCTTATGAGATGTAGTTCTTAAGCTGTGTGTCTGTCATTGCCTTCTGTTTTTTGTTTCGATGCTTTGAATTATAGCATTTCATATTGTTGATTCCACCAGTAAAACATAGTGAATACTCATTCACTATGTTGTCTCCAAGATATCTGTAGGGATCCAGATGAGGATGCTAATCTCTAAAAGGTTAGCATAGCAATCAACAAATAAACAATGTATAAAGAAATGTTTAGGAATTAGTGAGCTTATTAACTTATAATCAATGTTAGGAGATGCATTGAGTTCTTTTAGAAATTATGTTCATAGGCTTGTCTCTCTCTCCAATGTATTCCATTGTAGTCTAATTGGCAAGAGTTTCTCTCCTCTTACCCCACAGACCCATGTTCAAGCCCTGGAAATGGAAACACCCGACAAATGCTGATGCTTCATATGAGCTTAATATGTGAAGCTATGTAAGCATTTATAGCAACAAGAAGTGACCCCGGTTCAAGTCTAATCATGGGAAGTGTATGTACAAAAAGAAGGTATGTTGGTCCTGTTGGTTACGAATCTGCCACTAGGAAAGGGTTTGGTCTAGCTATGCGCCCTAGACCCGCCCAACAGATTGAAAGGCTAGAAGGAAGGGATGCCTTCCGTGCCAATCTCCAGAGAAGGCTGGCTCCTATACTACACTACACTTGGTTTCAGATTAGGGAACTGGAAAGGGATTGGGAAAGTGCTGAAAGAAATGTAAATAACTGAAAGAGATGGGAAATGTAGATTGTTTCAAGGGGAAGAACAGGCAGCACAATTACTAACTCCTACTTGAACCGGCAGCAATCAATATTATAAACATAGCATAAACTAAAGCTGAACACACACTGATATGTATCCTTTAGCAATTCCAGACTTCGTTCTTAATTCACACACTTAAATCCAGATTTCAGAATTTACTGTATGCAAATGAAGAAATAGAATTAACAGAAATAAGCATAGAAGGCATCATGCACAGTGAAAAAGTCCAGAATCAGAACCAGGAGTTTTAATATTGAAGCAAGAAGTCCAAATACCGTAGCTCTTTAGCAAAACGTTCCCCCCATATTACATTACATGGACTGCCTTTTATAGAAGAAAATCCCCCCGATTACATTAATGTCCAACCCCAAAACTACCGGGGCAGTTGAGATTTGATCCCTATCAACTGACAGCGTACCTGCGATGCGGTTCACCCGTTTTTAGAACGGCTCCGGACGATTTCTGCAGTTGGGAGAGCATATCTCATCAATGCGGTTGGTGTAGCTTGCCTTTTGGAGTTTTTCTGGGACCTGACAGGACGTCCTGAATTCGTGCGCCATTGATGCGCCTCAGATGTCCACCTACCTCGCCTCCCGAGGTTCGCTTGAAATTCTGCCCAGTCTAGAATGAACTCCGAGGATTGCTCGCAATTGGCCCGAGGCTAAGGTTCGCTGCAAAATGGGGGCGATGCTGAGAATCGCTCCGAAATGGAGCGAAGCTGGGAGTCGCACAAGGAGAGGAACGAGTTTGGGAGTCGCTCGAAAATGGAGCGAACTTGAGGTGACCTTGCCTTGGCGCTTGTTCGCTCGAAGTGATGCCGACGCCAGGGTTCGTTGGAGAACGGGGGCAAAGCTGAGAATCGCTCGGAAATTGAGCGAAGCTAGGGTCCTGGCGCCTAAGGTTTTTCGGTGTTTTGGCTGCGCCTCGAGCGAAACTAAGGTCTTCATGCTGTAGTTCGCCTGGAGACCAGAGCGAGACCGGGGTTTGCCCTTTCCTGGAGCGAACTTGAGCCGAGTCACTCCTTAGCTTTTTTTACCTTTTGGGCTGTAGTTCGCCCGAGAACTTCAGCGATTCCGGGATTCACTGATTTTTTAAGCGATATTGGGGGGCTCTAATCTTTTTCCGTCTTGGGTTGTAGATCGCTCCGAGGCCTGGTGAGGCCGGGGTTTGCTGACGAAGGGGAGCGAGTCCGAGAATCGCTCGAAAACGGAGCAAACTTGAGGTGTTCATGACTTAGAAATTTTTTAACGCCCTTCTTCCCTTCACTCCAAAATGATGCTGAAGTTCGCTGCGCCTGCTGCCCGAAGTTGGGCATCGCTGTTAATTCGGGCGAACCCGAGGTTCGCTACTCCTGGGGGCGAACCAGAGATCTTTTGTGCCTTCACCGATTTTGGGGCGGACGCGGTCTTGGAGGAAAGGAGGAAAGGAGAGAGGATTCAATCATGGAAACAGCGCAGTAGTTTTTTCAAAATTTTACCCCTTAGTCAAAATGTGGCAACAGGTCCCCTCCCATGAAAGGATGTTAAATTCCTCAAGATTAGATACCTTAGCAAGTCCCATTTACCATGTCAATTGTCAAGGGGAATTCCTCAAGATTAGATACCTTAGCAAGTCCCATTTACCATGTCATTTGTCAAGGGGTCAACACCGACGAATCTATGAAATTTTAGAAAACAACATACGTAAGGTAAAATGAATATTTTCCTTTGTTACTACAAGAGAATCTCACACACAAATTAGGCATGTTAGATAGGGTGGGACCTAAAAATTTGCCTTACCTTTGCCTTTGTCTTCATGTTAATATGTCAAATGCACCCTCCTCCCACCCCCCATATTTTAATTTGTCTACCATTTTGGTACCCCATTTTAATTCGTCTACCATTTTAATTTGTCAGTTGGAAGATAAATTTAAACCAATGTCTATTGGCTAACACTCTTACTTGCTCTAACAGACCACAGATTTAGTGCTCCTCTCCAGCACACTGACAGATTTTAGTGACTATGGCTTGTTGTTTCTTAATAAGACAAATCTCAACAGAATGCTGCCAGTTTGAAATCCATCCTAACGTGTTTTTATATAATTGTCATTCTCAACAGACTTCAAGCAATGATTGAATTTCACTGAGCAGGTTCAAAGGCCCCTGGAAGTGTGTCCAAAATATTTCACATATGACAAGAGGAAAAGCTAGTTGGCCAAGAAAGTCTACCTTTGCTATGCTAGTAGTTCTCAAGGAAGTCTACCTTTACTATGCTAGTAGTTCTTCTTCATAGACTTGAAGGTTCAACCCCATGTAAGTGTATTTTGTTTCATTTCTTTGATCCATGAATAGTTTTGGGGAAAAAGGAAAAAAAGAACTTCAAGGTGAAATTGTAAAGAGTTCAATCTGTCACAAACTTTTATTTCCACACAAATGCATGTTTGTGTGGCAAGTTCTGCTCTGTTTTAAAGTTCATCTCTTTTTGGAGGTCAGATCTACTTTGAGAGTCCTCTTTGTACAAGTTTAATCTTAAAAAAAGGAAAGGAAAAGTAAAATTAGTCTGTCACATTGACATGGTTCTGTAAGTGGCATACAATATCCTGCATTGCCAGGAGGGGGATGAGTATGGTCAATAGGGCATATTCAACTTAGGTGCATAGCTTGAAAAATAAAGTACCAAAGAAAGCAGATTTTTACCGCTGAGTCACAAAGTTTTCCTGAATTTCATCATTAATCTAATTTATAGCCTAGAATCTACCTACAGGCATCCAAATCAAATATGAAATTAGCTTAACTTTAGAGACTTTGAAGAAGTTTCAAAAAAGTAAAACATGCAAGTCAGTGGGCATTTTTTTCCCTCCCTGGTTTGGATATTTGAAGATGTCTGAATCATGTTTTAGCTAACATAATTTTGTGGAGTGCCAATATTTCTCATAAAATATCTGCTCTTTTAGCTTCTCTTTACATACATTGAAATTCAAGAACAGAAACAATGGTTAGCAGTGGCACTAAACTGTCAAGTCTGCTCATTCAGTAAATAAATCCAAATGTAAGAATGCAGCTGTCCTGATATTTACCGACAGGATATAATTAGCAAATCATCCATATAGGCTGGAAACATAGTCTGCATCCCAAATACTGTCAGATTAAAGCAACTCTACTTCAGAGTTCAGACTGAAAGAGATTATCATGAAAACATATACAGAATTATCAATTTGTTCCTGCATTATGACACATTTTGCCTCCAAAGTTTTGCAACTTATTGAACACTTTGAATTGCATTTTTCAAGATCAATATCATAACACCACACATAAATCCGACAGTGACCTTAAGCAAGGGAGCGTCATAATCTTCAGTGAAGAGGGATTTCGAATTGTGAAGTCTCTCCATTCTTGTAAATCAATCTTGCCATCACATTTTGTATCCACAACAGAAAAAGTCTGCATAAAAATTCACAAAAAGGATTTGAAAGAGTCAGATGAATTATCCAATATGTAATACGTGTCCCAAAATCAAGATCTATCCAATGTAGCTCACCTTGTCTACTATAGATTCAATGAATTCTTCAGCAAGGTGCATGTCTGATTCAGTCATCAGAGCTACCACCATTTGTTTCAACTGTCATGATCACCAATATCTGAAGTGATATAATTGCCCCGTGCCCATTTGCAAGTAAGAAGATTATAACTTCAATGCCAAAGCTCATTAATTGAAATACATTATTCAAAAGCTATGAAAGATTAATTTATAATCTATTCTGGATTTATAATCTATTCTGGAATCCAAGTTATATGCTTCCATGGAATGTTTTCTTGGGCAATTCAGCCAAACCAAATTCTGATTCTTTGTTTGAGTGTTATACTCAATCTTCATGGCATATTCTCATTTAGGCTTCCCTTCTGTCGCATCATAAGTATCGAGCTCAAAAGTACTAAAAACAATGGAATTGACAACAAAATTCACATGCTTAGAACCACTTGCCACCTGCCCTTCTAGGCCAACATGCTTGTGACTGCAGATGAAAAGTTTGTCTTCCCAAACATCCTGCAATGTGGCAAAAAACTACCCATGTCTCATCCTCTAGTAGAGGTGTAGGCAGATGAATTGATATGTCTGCATTATCAATGATTAAATTTTTGTCATTTTGTGTTATTTTGTGGTTCATATGCAAAGTGTTTGATGAAATGTATGTACGTGTAATTAGAATGTTCATGTAATTCAGATGTACGTGTAATTCCAATTACAATGCTCATGCAATTCAAATGTCATGGAATTATGATGTCAGGTAATTAGAAATGTTACGTTGGGATAGTTAGGGTTAGGTACAAGGTCGTCATGAAAGTCGTCAACTACCTCCCCATTCCCAAGAAAAGTATAAGTAGACCCCTTACATTTCCTAAAAACATGATAATCTATCACCCATCTATCTGTTTGTATCCAAGGGTGTGTATGCATGTTGTCCGAAGTGTGTTGTTGATGGTTCGTCTAAGTATGGTGTATTGCAGATAGTTGTTGTGCAAGATACATGTTGTGTGCACAATGTATCCATTTGTAATTGTAAGTTATTCCCATTGTATATTTTGTTTATTTAAGTGGTAATGGAATTGTGTTGCAGTGTGTTGTATTCCATTTCTACATTACAAAATGAAGTTTGGATATTTTCTTGTTCCCCATCCAACAACTCCTTGTAACTAGACTCCCTGAGCATCAACATCATTTAAGCCGCATCTAGAGAACCAAGAATGGATCTTCATCTAGTACCTTATTTTCTACAATATTATCATTTCCAAAAGAAATATTTAGAGAAGATTATGCTTGATATTTATATTTCATGGAGTGGTAGCTTTCATCCAATATTAGTCATTACTAGTATAAGAGGTTGGTAATTTATACAAGTTAAAAAGGTCATCAAAGAAAAGGAGTACTCATGAAAGTCTTAGAGTAGTAATGACCATAGTGCTAAGACTTGTACTGAACTTGGCAAGCCTAGTTTTTATAACCTGGACTTTGGCTCAGGACAAAACTCAAGGAAAATTCAGCAATGACTCGGAAAATAACTAAAAATGTAAAGTATAGGATATTTTCAGTGTAACCGGGTTCTCGCACCCACTTGGCAAGGTTCGCGAACCCGCACCCGCACCGGGTTCGCGGGTTCATGATCGGGTACGGTTGGGCCGAACCCTATTCGAACCCTGTCAGTCAGGGTTCAACGAAGCCGAACCTTGTGGTCAGTCGGGGTTCAACCAGCCGAACCCAACCCACTTTGGGCATTAACATAGGAAAAAAACGTTTTTTTTTTTCTTTTTATTATTATTTTTAAGGTGGGCCCGACCACACCCAGCCCAAACGGGCTAAAATCAATTATTAAAAAAAATTAGAAAAAATTTTAATTTTTTAAAAAGTTTATCCCGGGTTTTGCCTACTTAGGAGAATGGTAAGCTTCCTTTGTCTTAGAAGTCATGTAGAAATAATGATGATTCATGCTTAGTATTTAACTAATGATGATATAAATGACAATATTTTTTATTAGAATAATGTAACTTGCCCATTGAAATTTATTTTCTAGCATTTATTTTATGCTAGTATGATGACTTTTGGGGTGTTTTTTGTTTATTGATAATGGGGTTTTGAAAGGGTCCCCGAACCTTTTACAAATGGGTCAGGGAGAGTATCTCCATAGGGAGAAGATCTCCACAAAGAGAACATAGAATAGGAGATGATCCTAGTAGGACAATCTCTAAACCATTCAAATTTGAAAAGCGGGATCATCTTGTGCTGCAAAAAATAGAAAACCCGGCTTGTGGGAGCCTGGGATAAACGATCAACCAAAAAATCCCACCTAGAATAGGAAAGCTAAACCAAACAAAAAATAAAAGCTTGATTGAAAAACCCAGCTTGTGGGAGCCCGGGATAAAGTTCAAATCCATTACTGAAGTTAAAGATGTTAACTTGTACCCTCAATTACAGACCATCATTCATCGGAGGTGAAATGCCCTCAACTCACCACTTCACATGGCAGCTTATGCTCTTAACCCGAAGTGGTATGATGTAGAAAAAACAAGGAAGAGGGCACCAAATCAAGATCCAGAGGTGACTACAGGGTTTCTACAGGCAGTCAAGGACATATATGGCATTGGACAGGAGGCAGCAGAGATTAGAGAGCAGTTTGCATCTTTTGTTTGTGCACGGGGTACATTCCAGTCTCTTGAGGCCTTATATGACAGGAGTTTGAAGAACCCCATATTTTGGTAGACATTGCACGGACATGGGACGCCACAGGTGCAGCAACTAGCATGTCGTTTGTTGTCTCAGGTGGCCATTTCCTCAACTTGTGAGAGGAATTTGAGTACATATGGATTTATCCATTCAGCGAGGAGAGGTCGATTACAGGCGATTAGGTCAGAGAACCTCGTGTCTGTCCATAGTACTCTTCGACTCATGTATCGTAGCGACAAGGGTTATACAGAGGGACCTTTTGCACGTTGGGATGCAGTTCCTGATGACACCAGAGATGATAGTAGGTGTGATGGCTTTTCAGATCTACTACCACCAGATCCACAGGAGGAGGTCCTAGAAGATGATGAGGAATATGACGAATGAGAGTCAAATATCAGATATTTGATGTTATCTTTGTACATGTCCACTACTATATAGTATATTGTTATCTCTTGACTCTTTATGACTTGACATCCTATCATTTGTTTACATGAATATGAAATATCATATATCAATATGCTTTTATGATCCCATATTTAAATATTTATTATTTTGTAGTGTGTATGAATGATTTATTTTATTTCACAATGTGTATATTTATTTTATTTTTTTAATTTTTTTGATAAAATATATATATATATATATATTGATTAAAAACTAGCCGCACCCACACCCGGCGAACCCTATTTTTGACAGGGGCCGCACCCGCACCCGCACCCGCACCTGGTAACCTTGGATATTTTATATAAGAAGACTAGCCCAAGGTGAAAATAACTCACCCAACATGCAGACTCATGTTTTCATGGACTTGAGAAGAGTTCAAACGCTATGGTAATGAGTCTAATGACTAGATATTAAACGCAAGCAAGAATTCTATATAGTAAAAATATCTTAAAGCTTTCAATTGAGTATGAAAAAAACTCTAATATTAAAACATAGAGATTTTGCATCCATAAGGTTTAGAACAATTGGCAAGGAAGAGTTTCACACCCTTAACCAAGGTGGTTCAAATCTCATGGGTGAACCTTAACATTTTAATCAAATGGCATGAGTTCAACTAGTTAAATTCCTCAACTTTCAAGGAGGAGACTGAGAGGTTCAAATCTTGACAAGCAATACATGCATAATTGCCAAATGTGATGTAATACAGGTGGGGCCATCTCAATCCCATATAACCAATATATATCGAGAGAGAGAGAGAGAGAAATTGGTTTTGCTTGGTCTAAAAAAGGCTGTTTTCTCATCTATTACCATATCCCTACTAATTAGTTTTTTTTAGTAGAGACATCAAGCAGCCTATATGCTTTAGATTGCTTGCTATAATAAAAAAACAAGTATTACTTCCACTTTGCATCTTACTTCCTTTTCATAGGGAGTGAAAGCAAAAGCAACATAACCAAAGATGCAAAAAGGTAATAAAAAAACAAGTATTACTTCTACTTTGCATCTTACTTCCTTTTCAGAGGGAGTGAAAGCAAAAGCAAAACAACCAAAGATGCAAAAAGGTGACTAATCCGAGGCTTTTTGCCTATCCATGTCTCCTCTAAAGTGATAATTTGAATCGTTTTGCAAAAACTTTGATTGAGAAGGTAGACCACCATATTTGTTTCTTCCCTAGAATAAAAATAAGCACTGCTTTGTGTATGAACATTTTTACAATTATTTGTCTTGATCTTTCTTTCCTCCACCTCATTTTGCTATGGCGTGTAAGCAGTAAATTGCCTGTGTATCACTAGAACCAACTTTATACAGCCCCCTTTTCACCAACTTCTCTGGCTTGATCAATATACAAATTCTTTTCCATTCACTGGTTACCTTCAAAAACTATAATCAAGTGAGGATTCTTTGCAATCTCATTTATGGACAAACAGGAACATACAACGCACTTTTGGATGCATACTTCATTATTCATCTTAATACTGACATCACCATACCCTTCAAAAGAGACCAACCATCTCCACATAAAACCAGTTCTAACCAACTTTTATCCTCCACAAAAGCTACATACCAATATTTTTTGCATAGAAAATGTTTTGAAGCACTAGAATCAAGAGACCACACATAGTAAAGGAAGCTTTTTTCTTTTGTGACGACACAAGCAAATTATTCTTGCATCAATTTCTGTGACATTCACTTGTTTTTACCCTTTTTGTGAGAAAAACCATGTTCCCTTTTCTTGCAATCTTTCTTCAGATTATGGAAATAATGAAACATAATTGGTATTAAAATCACTTATTCTGGAGTAATCATTGGTTTATTGGCCTCCATTAGATTTACCTTTTGCTTTATGTTTTCCAACAAGCGCACTCCCTGTTCCACCTAAACTGTGATCTTCCAGTTATGTTTGCCCACATTCTTTTTGCAAGAGAAAAGACATTTCAAGTTTGATTCTCTTCCAAAAAACTCAGCAATTCAACAAAATTTTCACATGAAGGTGACAAGCTATTCAACAACAAATCCACCATATCCTCTTCACCTACTTTTTGCTAATGGCATCTAATTCCTTACTGGGGTCTTTCAGTCTTCAGAGGTGATTTGACAGTTTCGTCTCTTTAATGCAATGGTGGAAAACAACTTTTTCAAAAACAACACCTTTGCTTTTTTTGAGGTTTGGCACTTATCTTGTATGTTTTACAACAAGGTGTTAGGAAACTTGGAATAGTTTTGTACATCATTTTCAAGTTTAATTCTTTGCCAAAGAATTCAACAATTCAACAAAATATTCACATGAAGGTGACAAGCTATTCAACAGCAAATCCACCATATCCTCTTCACCTACTTTTTGCTAATGGCATCCAATTGCTTACTGGGGTCTTTCAGTCTTCAGAGGTGATTTGACAGTTTCGTCTCTTTCACGCAATGGTGGAAAACAACTTTTTCAAAAACAACACCTTTGCTTTTTTTGAGGTTTGGCACTTATCTTGTATGCTTTACAACAAGGTGTTAGGAATAGTTTTGTACATCATTTTCAAGTTTAATTCTTTGCCAAAATATTCAACAATTCAACAAAATTTTCACATGAAGATGGCAAGCTATTCAACAGCAAATTCACCATATCCTCTTCACCTAACTTTTGCTAATGGCATCCAATTGCTCACTGGGGTCTTTCAGTCTTCAGAGGTGATTTGACAGTTTTGCCCCTTCAACACATTGGTGGAAAACAACTTTTACAAAAACAACAACTTTGCTTTTTGAGGTCTGGCACTTATCTTGTATGCTTTACAACAAGGTGTGGAAATTTGGAATAGTTCTTCACACATTTTACTCCAATTAGTCGGTGTTCAAAAGTTCTCCAGATCTGTTTTCAGCCTGATCAATTAAAACAAGTATGATTTTTTTTTATCGTAGACTCATTTTCTATGAACTAATAGAATTTTGTTGACATTTTGCATCTTATGTTGTGAATGATCATCCTATAAAAGGAGAGGATTTTGGTATGTATACGCGCCCTAGACCTGGACCAACATTGAAAGGCCGGAGGGAAGAGATGCCCTCCGTGCCAATCTCCGGAGAAAGGCCGGCTCCTTTACTAAACTACTTGGTGTCTTAAGCTAAGAGTGCAAGAAAGAGATAAAAAGAGTAAGGGTGCAGGAAAGAAATAAAGGGAGTAAGGGAAAGAATGTCAATGGATTTTCAGAGGGAAAGAACCAGCAGCACGATTACTAGCTAATATCTTGAGGTAGCAGCAATAAATACAAAGAATAAAACATGAATGAACGCCGCGCTAGCTTTCCTATGTATCCTCTGGACGAGTTCCAGGATCCTCCTAATCCCTTACGCCGAAATCCAGATTTCAGAATTACGGCAATTAAGAAATAGGTGAATATAGCAGAAACACTATCCACAGGCAGCATACAAGAAGACTAACACAACATTTTTCCCCCCTATGTATCCTTCAAGAGAATTCCAGGGTTCTGTCCCCAATCACACACCTAAATCCAGGATTCAGAATTACAGTACATAAATGAAGACAGAATAAAAGAAATAATCACGGAAGGCAGCATACAAGAGAGAAATGAGGCCCAAAGTTCTTGATATTAATCGCAGAAATCAAGTTACAGCAGCTTTCTAGCAAAAGTTCTCCCCCCCTTTTCTCATTACAATTCACGGGTTTTTATAGAGGACCCGACCCTCTGAGCCATCAATGCACAAAATCGGGAAGTACGCCCTCGAAAACCTGAGAAATCTGTTCTCGCTCCTCCCGTGACCGAGCTCTCACATCCTTTTCTACAATTAGCAGCTACGACCGCGTCAGCCGGGGAAATTTGTATTTATGGGCCGCCTGACTCGTCCTGAATTTCTCCGGGTGCGGAGCTCGAGTGGCTGCTATGTCCGTCGGGCTCTCCTCCTGCGACTGATATTTCTTTTCGGATTGCCAAAAATGAGCCCCGGGTCTTTCGGGCAAGTAAAAATTCATTTATGAAACACTCGATTGCCTCGAAAAGATACCCAGCCTTGGAGTGTGTGCCCTTAAAGAGCTTCGCCAAATTCCAGTTCGGGACCTTACTTCGCAATGGATGTGAGTCGAAGCGGGTCTAACCTCCTTGGATGGGCACTTCGCGCGAAGGGACTTCCAAAAATAGCTTCGCGAGGACTTAGTGCCGAAGCAGATATTCCTTCTCAAAACATGGCTCTCAATCTTTCATTGCTTCGCTGGAAAGGTGGGTTAAAGGCTGCTTCGCAAGATTCCTTGCCCGAAGTGGGGATGCTTCGCTGATGGGCTGTCAAAATGCTTCGCTGCGAACCTTCTTCAAAACAGTTGTTCGGGAGGTTTTGGGCCGAAGTGCGTTCTTGCCTTAGAATATTGCTTTGACTTTTCAAGGGCAACTAATGCTTCGGATGAGGGAGCTTCGCACAAAAGTTGGCCGAAGTAGATGCTTCGCAACAGCCTAAGGCGAAGTAGATTATGCTTGGAGAAATGGTTCGCCAGGAGAGAGGTCCGAAGCGGATGCTTCGCTTAAATCTTAGCGAAGCACTCTCTCAATACTTAGGAATTTCTGCATTTTCCGCTTCGCAAGGTTCTCGCCCGAAGCGACTGTTTAGGCTGCTTCGCTAGCGAAGCTTTTTCCATGCCTTAGCAAATCTTGGGCTACGATCTGAACTTTCTTGTTTTCCTTTCTTGGCGAAGCTATCCTTCTTTTTCCCGCGAAGCTCCTAAACCTGGTTTGCTTTGTGGCGAAGCTCTTACACATCCAATTCTATGTACAAGGGGATGACAATGAAAGCCAAAATTGCTGCAATACTTAAAAATGTTCAAAAGCAAGGGAACAAATTCATGAAAACTAAAAAAATACTTTACAAAATTTTGATTTCCATTACCCCTCTAAGCAATGTGACAAAATTGTCAACATTCCTGGCGGCTCGCGGGGCAACGAGCTCGCCTCGGTGCAAGGACCCTCAACCTTGATCCATTGGGCCAGAGTTGCCTCCAGACCCTTCTCCTTTCTGTTTTTCTGGGGGTGCCTCTGCAGCTACCTCTTCTTCCTCTTCTTCTTCTTCTTCTGGCGTTGTTTCGAGTTGCGGCGGTGGGGGAAGGCGATCACGGATGCGTTCCATGGTTCGGCGAACGTGAGCCCAGGCACCCTTCTGAAAAGGTTCCCGATCTTGCAGTGCTTTAATCAGAATATGGAACCGATCAATCTGCCCTATGTCGGCATATTTGGCTCTCGTGCTCAAATCATTTAAACAAGCCGCGATTTTGCAATATCTAAGGATGAAGTCCGTGACTTGCCCCTCTGTGACTGGCTCCTCCCATTCATCTATTTCTGAAACATCGCTTTCAAAGTTGAGCCAAGCCGGTTTAAGTTCTTCTTTTGTTAAAAGGTTCCCGTCATCATCGGTGAAACTCGGGAAACCTAATGCTGAAAGGTCTTGAAAATATCCCAGCGATGTACGCTGCTCCTGTTCAAACGTGTCCATGAGGTTCTTGGCCTTCTGAGCTTTCCTCACTTTGGAGAAGAAGGCGTGGACTGTAGCTTGGACAGTGGACCAATCCCTTGTTGTCCGACTCATGGCGGCAACCTGCAAGTCCTGATATTTGATGCTTTGTACTTCAAAGGCCAATTTGAGTCGGCTTCTTATTTCTTGTATGACTTCGTCCACTATTGGTCCTTTCTGTGCAGCAACATACTGGGCTTCAGTGATATAGGATAGAATTGACAGGGCACTGGAGGCCCGAGATCTGAAGTTTTTAAGCAAATGCGAGCGGATTTCTTTAATTCTGCCTCTATCAAACAACTCTAAACTCTCCTTCTCATACAACTGCTGCTGCATCTGCAAGATTCTACTTTCGAACTCCTTGGCCTTCACTTCGGATTCGGCCTGTATCTTGCTTTGATTTTCCGCTGCACCCTACAGTTGATTTACCTGTTGCTTCAAGGCATCTACTTCCTTCTTTATTTGCTCGCACTGCTTTTCTGTATCTTCCAATTTTGAGCGTGTCCTGGCTAGATCTTCCTCTAACTTAATGTTGGCGCTCTCCGCTTCGTACCGGCGCTGATTGGCAATCTTCGCATGTGTGCGGAATGTCTCTATCCTCACATGCATAGACTCGGATTCATTGTCTACATCCAAGTGCTCCAGGTCCTTGACCTTCTCTTGATAGTCATAGTCAGCAGGGGTCATCTCGTCCAAGGGTTTTTGGACCTTGGGTATCTTCTTCACTTTGTGTAATTTTCCGCTTTTCAGGTCAAATACAGCGCACTTTTCTTCCTTCGCTAGAGAACGCCCCCTCTTTCTCCTTGCCTCCTTGAGCATCTTGTCGGTATTCTGCCGGGCTCGGATCAACTTCTCTGCTAGAGGACGCTCTTTGATCATAGCCAATTCATTTTCAAATGAGGCTGGGTCACCAGCCAAGGGGGTGAACAAGTACAATGACTGTATGGGTGACGCATCGCCAGTGGGTTCGGCGACAGGTGTGGTGGGGGTTTCGGTGAGCGAAACGATGGCATGCGTGACTGGGGAGCGGGAGTCGGGGTTTGGAGTTGGAATATTGCCTTCGATCTGACCAAATACTAAGGGGATGGTGGCGTGGGTGAGCGAAGTGGTGTTCGTGGACTTGTCCCGGCTTGACGACTCAAACGGGGTGGAGACGTTTATGAGGCCGGCGGGATTGTGAGACAGATTTGTGGTAGCAAAGGGTACCATGCAATGGGGCGACTGTTTAGTTTGACAAATATTTTGGGGAGATTTATTTGAAAGAGGGGAAGACTCTTGGGGACCTTCGGCCGGGACTACCGTAGACACGACTTGGGAAACCAGGGTAAAAGGTGAGGGATGCGTACCTGCGTGCTCTAACAATAGAGCAGAAGCAGCAAATACCTGCGTGTTTGGCTCATGTTCTTTCCCGGCCTCTGTACTTCCGACATCCTTGACTTCTTCAAGATTCTCTTCTTTTTGGAGGAATTCCTCCACATTAATGATGTCCACCTCCGAAACCGTCTCAGTCCTTTGCGACGCTGTCTCTCCGACACCCACCTCAGCTGAGCCTATTGTAGACTGTTCGTTAGAAGCACCTGGAGGTCTGGTACGAGGTCGCTTCGGATGAGAGGGAGGCATTTGGACCTGTTCAAGTCTCTTTCTTTTCTTTTTCTCCTCCTTTTCTTGTTGTTGTGCTGACCCCACAATATTTGTGTCATAACCTCCAATAGGTTCTTTAAGCAACTCCTGTTGTGTCGTTGTTGCCTCCTCTTCTTCTTCCTGCTCGGAAACGTCGTCAATTCTTCTTGGGCTTTCGCCCGAACCTGGGGCACTAGGAGGAACAAAGTCAGCGAAGGAGATGGGCTTCCAAGATCCAGCATTAGCTTCATAAAAAATTGCAAAATCCTTATCCATCTCCAAGAGCCCATATGATTTTTGCTTTCGGCGATGGATTCTCATCACCCACCATTCCTTCAGTTGTTCTTCACTCCAACCCTTTAACTCTCCCCTTAAATCATCCTTCATTTTTCTCCAGAATGTGGAGTCTGGGCCTGGAAAGGGGTGCCGAATCGGGTCATATTCAACCTCTATGGTGTAAAACTCATGCCACGGGGGTAATGTCTTCATTTTCTCCAGGTGCCACTCCAAATCTCTCCCGGTGGGGTTGTTCCGCTGCTCTACTACCTCCGGGTGGGGGCAAACATGGAAGTTTTTAAATCGGAGATGGTCCCTCATTACCCCCAAGGGGTCGTAGCACCACCGCTGAGGGATCTGCAGCAAACCGAAGTCGGCAAGTTTATCCTCTAAGTAAACATGTTGTTTGAGGGCAAAAACCTCAATGACTCCCATCTTGAAGGGGAAATCACACGTGGGTGCCCATTTCCGGCCGTGGCCATAAATAACGTTTGTTGCGTCGCTCTGGCGAGCAACCTCCAGTGCGAATTGGTATTCGGAAGGGTGAACAGGTAGTAGGAAGGGTTTCCCTGTAAATCCGAACAGGCGAACCACAAGCCCCTGTGTCAATTGAAAAACATCCCCCTTTTCCTCTTTAACTACCTTATCTCTAAGGCTTATGGGCACCCGAGGGCAAGAACCTTGCATTAGCTGAATGGCAGGTCCTAAAAACTGTTGATTGAAAGCATAATATGACTCCGTCCTCGCCAGGAGGGGAGTCCACTGATATACTGGCAGAGGGGCTCCGTCTTTGCCGCTCGGAGTAATAGCAATATGGGGAAAATGCTTCTGAGTATGATAGAAAAAGAGCCAAACCAAGAAAGAGCAAGGTCCAAAATACTGGCCCGTCCCAGAATTTTTCATGCTAACCAGCCGCGTATGTAAGGTCCGGGCTACCCATTCCGCCCAGTCAAAGAAGACCGGGTTAGTGTTTGGCCTTGATGAGTCCGGAGCGTAAAACTCCCCTCGTGAAATACACTCGGCCAGCGACACTTGCCAGGGATGTACAAAAGCATCGGTAGACAGGCTTGCGACCCACGCAATGATGGAGAAAATATCCGTGCTCTTAAAATCTTTCAGAGGGCGAGGCATTTGAGGCAGCCTGCCTGAAGGAAGCCCGTCCTTGAGGTTTTCACTTAGAAATTTTATGATGTAGCTGGAAGTGGTAAACCTCTCCATTTGTTCGCTCAGAATAACATTACGAACAGAATATCCTTTGGGCGGCCCTTGCTGCGGGGCGAAAGCTTCTTGTACATCTTCCTTTAAAATTGTGAACAATTTGTTCCCTGCGACGTCCAGAACCTGTCTGGTGGATGGTTGATAGTTTTGCGCGATAGCATAGACTAACTCGGGACAGTGGTGCGCTGGCGGAGTCAGGTACCAGTATATCTGTGAATAATAAGCGGCGGCTCTTTTGTTCTCTGCAGAAAGTCGGCTTTTCATGAAATCGATGGTATACCGGAGTTCGGCAATGCTCTTCGAAAGTTCGGTGTCCCTTATCTTTTCCCACCCGTCAATAGGTGGTTCTGCAGGTTGCTCCTCCTCTGAATCTTCCCTTTCTTCCACAGCCTGTTTTTCAGGGCGGAGGTTGAGGTCAACCCTCTTGGGTCTATGCCTTCTCTCTTCCTTACCCCTTTTTACCTTTTCCGGGCCGGCTACTTCAGGCTCTTTCCTCTTCTCCTTCGAATTCTTCTTTCCCATCTTGGTTTCTAGAAGGCGGCGGAATTTTGACGCAGAATGATGAGGGTGCAGCAGAGTAAGGTAATGGCCAGGGCTCCTTGCGTTTGGATTTATCCGCGGACGAACAACTTTTCGCCTCTGAAGCTCAGCTTTTATAGTCGCGGATTGATACCACCATCATTTATGGCACCTGCCAAAATTAAATTTAGAAATCGGGCCGAAGAGATCACATTGCGCTCGGATTGGTTTTGCGGCGCGGGCGTACGCGGGCCTATGTACTTCGAAATCCTGACCATGCTTTGAAAATCAAACTCCCCTGCCACCTCGTACCTGGGCACAATTTTTAATCATAACGACATTCTCTTGGGATGCACCCCGCCACCTTTGCATTAATCCCGCATGCCCTGAACGTTTTCCTAGGTTGCCGCTGGCACACCTCTCGAAGCACGTTTTAAATGCTTCTCGTTTTGCGCCTTATGATTTGGCGAAGCTGATTTTGGCGCAAAGGACACTTCGCGGCGAACCTCCAGCGATCCACCAATTTTCATACTTCGGGCCCGAAGTTGTTTTACTCACAGGATTCGGGCTACTTTACTGCCTCATTGCCTGTTTCGCGGAAGATCAACCCCGAAGTGGGAATTGAGTTGCCTTTTGAGCGAAGTGCGTCTCTTTGTCTCTATCGCGCTTATAGACAGGGAAATGGTTCGCTGAATTTCGCTTGAAAGCCACTTCGCTCGGTCTCCTTTTCGCGAAGCATTTCTCATGCCTTAGGCGATTGGAGGCTTCGGAGAGGTACTTGCGTTTGCTTCTCCAGCGAAGCTTGCTGCTGAGCGAAGTTGTTTATATTCGCTTTCTCCTTTGGGCCTTGAGCATTATGAGCCACCCCTTGGTATTGGTTGTTGGCGACACGCCGTATTCTGGTCTCAGTCTTTATTTTGATGTTGTTTAGGCCTTCGAGGAGCCTTTTCACGTTTCAACGCCAAGGTGCTTCGCAGCGAACCAACTTGCATCAGCTACTTCGCGCGAAAAATTCCCGAAGGAGGTTCTACTAGACTTGGTGAAGCCGGAGCTCATTGCTATGGCGGTATGAAGCTGCGATCTTCTTCTGGCTGTCTATTTAACCTTTTGAAAGTCTTAAAACAAAGTATATACAAGCGCAAATAACAAGGTATTATATACAAAGGTAAAAACTTTAAGGAATTTTTTTTTTTTTTTTTTTAACGATGGAAGGTCTTCAAATGAAAACCATTTACAGAAATTGGCAAAGTCTGGCCAGCTGTGTCCTTGAGGATAAAGGAGTTGGCTGAATTTACCTTCGCAATCTCGAATGGTCCATCCCAAAAAGCGTCTAGTTTATCATGATTGCCAGGCTTGGCCTTCCAAGAGTCCCACTTCCATACCAGGTCTCCTACTCTGAATGTTCGGGCAGAGGACTTCTTCTTGAACCAATTTCGGGTGATTTGAGCATGTTTTGCGAAGTTCTGGTAGGCCTTATCACGATCTTCCTCCAATTGTAGCAGTTGAGCTAGTCTATCCTCCATGGGACTGAATTCTTCTTCTTCGTTCAACAACCGTAACGCAGGAATTTCTATATGGGTTGGTAAGATAGCCTCCTTGCCGTATACCGGGCGTAAGGCGAAGTTTTGATCGACTTCTTGACAGATATCCGATCAGCCCACAGGGCTCGATCTAGGAGAAGGTGCCAAGTCCTTCTGTTCTTCTCTATGAGCTTTCTCAGCATCCTTAACAGGGTTTTATTTGTTGATTCTGCCAATCCATTACCTTGTGGATAATAATTGGAGGTGACCTTGTGGTACATCCCATATTTGTAGGTGAATTCGTTGATCTTGGCACCTGTGAACCCAGGACCATTATCCGTTACTATTGCTTCCGGGATGCCGAACCGGGTAATCAAGCCTTCTAGGAATGTAATGACAGTTTCCTGGTCGGCGTGTTTTGTGGGTACTGCTTCGGCCCATCTAGTGAAATAGTCGATTGCAGTCAAGATGAACTTATGTCCTGCAGAGGAGTTCGGCGAGATAACTCCTATGAAATCTAATCCCCATTGTTGGAAGGGTGCTTCTACCTGTATTGGTTGGAGGGGCATAGGAGCACTTTTGCCTCGGCCGGCGAACTTCTGACATTGTTCACATTTTCGACAGACTGCAAAGGCGTCGGCGAAGAGCGTAGGCCAATAGTAACCCGCCTTAATTATTTTTAAAGCTGTTGTTCTTCTTGCGAAGCGACCCCCTGAGAAACCTGAGTGGAATTCACCTAGGACCCTTTTCTTATCATCTTCTTTTATGCATCTGAGAAGAACACCATCAATATTTCTGAAGAATAGGCCTTCGGGACGTAATATGTATCGGAGGGACCGCATCCTAAAGTGTCTTCGCTGCGAGGCATTCAAATGTGGAGGACATCTCCCAGTGTTGAAATATTCAACTATTTCACTGACCCAGTCTTTTTCATCTTCTTCTTGATTCGCGAAGCACTCTTCTGCTGCCAAGTCATCCCACTGACAAGCTGTTACTTCGGCTGCTACGCTCTTCGCAAGTTCCTGGCATAGCGCGCGACCGCGAACCAACTTTGTAGGTCTAATTTCAATGTCAAACTCCTGTATTTTGTTGACCCAACCAGCCCTTTTGCTGCCCAACTCTCCTTGGATAATGAAGTTGCGTACATCAGGATGAATGACGAATACTGTAACCCGACTTTGAGAGACGAAGTGTTTGAATTTCCTTAGGGATTTCATAACAGCATGCACTTGTCTTTCTATGAAGTTGTACTTCTCCTCGTGGGGGTGTATTACCCGGCTTAGAAACGCAATGGGGCGCTCTTCGCCATCTTCTCCCTTTTGTGTCAGGACTGCGGCGTAACTCTCGGGTTCTCCTATAGCATATAGGATGAAATCCCTACCGTAGTCGGGGTTAGTCGGGACTGGTGCCTGAGCGATTCGGGCCTTGATTTCTTCAAATGCCCCCTTTCTTTCATCCGTCCAGGTGAATTCAGCGTCCTTCTTCAAGAGCTCAGACATCGGCTTAATGACTTGAGCGAAGTCTGGAACAAACTTCCTTACGAAATTAATCTGGCCGAAAAATGACTGCAGCCCTTTCTTATTCGCCGGGAGTGGGAGCTTTAAGAGAGCCTCAGCTCTGTCAGGATCTACGGCGAGGCCCTTCTCTGATATAACATGTCCCGGTAATTTTCCTTCATTTACTGCGAATATGGACTTCTTCGGGTTAATTGAGATGCCAAATTCTCGGCATTTTTCAAATATTTGCTGTAAGTGCAAAGGATGGTCTTCCCTTTTCCGGGAGAAGACGGTCATGTCATCCAAATAGATGACAATGACCTTATTCAATAGTTCGCCGAATGCTAAATCCATAGCCCTCTGGAAAGTGGCTCCTGCGTTTGAAAGGCCGAATGGCATTCGCTGATAAGCAAATGTTCCCCATTTAGTAGTGAATGTCGTTTTGTGTTGATCCTCATCCCTAACCCAAATCTGGTTATATCCTGAAAAACCATCAAGTAGGGAGAAACGTTGGGCCCCAGCTACTGAGTGCAAGATTTGATCAATCTGAGGGAGAGGGTAATGGTCTTTTAGCGAAGCCTGATTTAGATTGCGAAAGTCTACACATAGTCGAATGTCTCCATTTTTCTTCCTGACGGGGACTAGATTCGCTACCCAAGAGGAATGCTTTATGGGGTAAATTATCTTAGCCTCAAGCATCTTCAGGAGTTCAGCTTTCATCATGACTTCGATCTTTGGGTTAACAGGCCTTTGCTTCTGCCGGAAAGGTTTGACCCCCTCCTGCAACTCAATTGTATGTTGAACCAATTGTCGATCGTATCCCTTCAGGTCTTGATAAGACCACGCTACTATGTCGGGATACCTTCTGCACAAAGATCAGATCTGTTCTAGCTCTGTTGAGGTGCAATCTGTCCCGACTTTTATCACTTTCCCAGATTCGAGCTCCAGATCCTGATATTGCTTAGCGTTGACTTTGATTCCGTGGGAAACCGCTCGATCATTTTGATCAAAAAGGCTTTCTAGAGTAATCAACCCTTTTGGAACATGGTTGTTTTTTAACTGGACCAGCCCTTCATATTCTTCATCTTCTGGGCTTCTTCCTTCAACGATAGCTGCTTCTTGGACCAAGAAATTGATGATCTGTTCATCATTGTCGAAAATTTGCCAATGCATGTCTCTATCTGGTACGAAAGGCCTATAAATCATCCTCACGGCCTTGGGCTTGTGTACCATGTCGTCAGCTGGAGAATATCTAGCTGCGATGGAAGCCAAGACATCGACGTGTCTATTCTTCTCTCATGGGATGGACTGCAGATTGAGTGACTCGAACCGGTCAAACAAGTCCCATACTGCGTTACGGTATGCTTTAAGATAATGCTTTTTTGAGATGCACTTGTTGGTGACCTGATTACATACCAATTCTGAATCTCCGAAGACTTGGAGATGTTTTATGCCTAATTTCTCTGCTTTCTTTAGTCCTAGGCATAAGGCTTCATACTCTGCTGCGTTGTTGGTGCAGCTCCAAACCAACCGGTAGCAATATTCTCTTTGCTCGCCAGACGGTGATACTAAAAGTATTCCTGCCCCGACACCATTTTTGCATCGGGCGCCATCAAAGAACAATCTCCATAATTCCCCCTAGGCACACATCTTATTTTCCAGCTTAGTGTGCTTCTCTGGTTCGGTGATAGTATAGCATCCTATTTTTGTTTCTATCATGGCATTGAAATCTGTCAGTGAAAACTCATCTTCAAAATTCAACTGCGCAAGGGATTCTTCAACTAGGTCCACCTGCTCTATCCCCTCCGCTATTGCATGTATGAGATCACCACTTTCCTCCTCGGACATCTTCTGTACGAGGAATGTAGAAGGTTTCTCATTGTAGATTTTAACCTTCTTTCCCTTGAATGGAATTTCTAAATGTGAGTAGTCCATGGACAGGTAAAACATCACAATGGGACACAATGGGGTTCGAGTTCCATGATGAGATTGGATACGCAGGGGTTGCGGAGATTTGCGAAGCAGCCGCACTTGTATACTAGGACTGAGGGAATTCTGGAAGTATGGGCATCGACATCCTTTGAGGAAGTTTACCCACGGCTATCAAATCCATTTCGGCTTTCTGGGCCAATTCATACGGTTCGGGGAAGGTATTAATATTCGAATATCTTACCATCACGCTGATGTCAGGGTTAAAGGCCCTAAGGTAATAATACGCCGCAGCTTCGTTGGTTGGTCGGAATCCAGCTGGTACCCTTTGCCAAGTTCAAGCGAACCTTACGTTAAAATCAGCAATCTCCTCTTGTGGGTGTCTCTGAATCGTCGTAAATGCGGTGCAAGAGAGAGGATGGATCGGCAGATTCATTGAAACCCCTCATTAATTGTTCGGCTAACTCGTCCCATCCCGTTATAGTGCCAGGTGGTAGGGATCTATACCAGTAGAGGAGCTTTCCTCTGAGAGACAGAACCAGAAGCTTTACCATAACTCTTTCTTCTGTGATGTCGTGAATCGCTGCCAGAGAAACAATGTCTTGGATATGTTCCAAAGCTGTCTTCCCTATTCCATCGAATGTGGGGATTTTCTTCATAGCAGCAAGCGGAACCTGCCCTTGTCCCGCTAGATTTAATGGTCGGAAGAATTCCATGACGGGAACAATCTGGGCGGCGGTTGTTGCTGCTGCTGCATTTGTTGTTGATGTTGCTGGTGTGCCATGTTTGCACCTAGATTCCGAAAAACAGGAATTCCCAAAGTTCCCTGTTGATTGCTAACTGGATTACTAATTGGAACGAAGGCACTTGGATGATCTGGTGAGTTAGGAGGATTAAGAGGAAGACTAGCCGCTGTGCTATCCGAAGTTGGCCCTTGTCCGTCAAAGGCAGCCTCTTGCGAGGACGTTCTACGTAACAGTGATTCAGGGGTGACCAACCTGGAGCGTTCCCCGAAGGCGTCACTATCGAGTTCAAAGAACTCAGTCTCTTATCCACTATTCCTAACTCTCCATCTTGTTTGCATGAAGGCACGGATACTTTAGTACCGGTCTCTACGACTTTAAGATTCTCAGGTTGAACAGAGTCGCCAGATGCTAGAGTCTTTTGGCAATGAGATAAGCAGCGGTTCTCACTACCACTCACAAGGTGAGACTGACCGGGTCCCACCAAGCGTGCCAGAAACTGTTGGTCCCAAATCTGCCACAGGAGAGGATTTTGGTATGTATACACGCCCTAGACCTGGACCAACATTGAAAGGCCGGAGGGAAGAGATGCCCTCCGGGCCAATCTTCGGAGAAAGGCCGGCTCCTTTACTAAACTACTTGGTGTCTTAAGCTAAAATTGCAAGAAAGAGATAAAAAGAGTAAGGGTGCAGGAAAGAAATAAAGGGAGTAAGGGAAAGAATGTCAATGGATTCTCAGAGGGAAAGAACCAGCAGCACGATTGCTAGCTAATATCTTGAGGTAGCAGCAATAAATACAAAGAATAAAACATGAATGAACGCCGCGCTAGCTTTCCTGTGTATCCTCTGGACGAGTTCCAGGATCCTCCTAATCCCTTACGCCGAAATCTAGATTTCAGAATTACGGCAATTAAGAAATAGGTGAATATAGCATAAACACTATCCACAGGTAGCATACAAGAAGACTAACAGCATTTTCCCCCCTATGTATCCTTCAAGAGAATTCCAGGGTTCTGTCCCCAATCGCACACCTAAATCCAAGATTCAGAATTATAGTACATAAATGGAGACAGAATAAAAGAAATAATCACAGAAGGCAACATACAAGAGAGAAATGAGGCCCAAAGTTCTTGATATTAATCGCAGAAATCAAGTTACAGCAGCTTTCTAGCAAAATTTCTCCCCCTTCTCATTACAATTCACGGGTTTTTATAGAGGTCCCGACCCTTTGAGCCATCAATGCACAAAATCGGGAAGTACGCCCTCGAAAACCTGAGAAATCTGTTCTCGCTCCTCCCATGACCGAGTTCTCACATCCTTTTCTACAATTAGCAGCTACGACCGCGTCAGCCGGGGAAATTTGTATTTATGGGCCGCCTAACTTGTCCTAAATTTCTCCGGGTGCGGAGCTCGAGTGGTTGCTATGTCCGTTGGGCTCTCCTCCTGTGACCGATATTTCTTTTCAAATTGCCAAAAATGAGCCGCGGGTCTTTCGGGCAAGTAAAAATTCATTTATGAAACACTTGATTGCCTCGAAAAGATACCCAGTCTTGGAGTGTGTGCCCTTAAAGAGCTTCACCAAATTCCAGTTCGGGACCTTACTTCGCAATGGATGTGAGCTGAAGCGGGCCTAACCTCCTTGGATGGGCACTTCGCGCGAAGGGACTTCCAAAAATAGCTTCGCGAGGACTTAGTGCCGAAGCAGATATTCCTTCTCAAAACATGGCTCTCAATCTTTCATTGCTTCGCTAGAAAGGTGGGTTAAAGGCTGCTTCGCAAGATTCCTTGCCCGAAGTGGATGCTTCACTGATGGGCCGTCAAAAATGCTTCGCTGCGAACCTTCTTCAAAACAGCTGTTCGGGAGGTTTTGGGCCGAAGTGCGTTCTTGCCTTAGAATATTGCTTTGATTTTTCAAGGGCAACTAATGCTTCGGATGAGGGAGCTTCGCACAAAAGTTGGCCGAAGTAGATGCTTCGCAGTAGCCTAAGGCGAAGTAGATTATGCTTGGAGAAATGGTTCGCCAGGAGAGAGGTCCGAAGCGGATGCTTCGCTTAAATCTTAGCGAAGCACTCTCTCAATACTTAGGAATTTCTGCATTTTCCGCTTCGCAAAGTTCTCGCCCGAAGCGACTGTTTAGGCTGTTTCGCTAGCGAAGCTTTTTCCATGCCTTAGCAAATCTTGGGCTACGATCTGAACTTTCTTGTTTTCCTTTCTTGGCAAAGCTATCCTTCTTTTTCCCGCGAAGCTCCTAAACCTGGTTTGCTTTGTGGCGAAGCTCTTACACATCCAATTCTATGTACAAGGGGATGACAATGAAAGCCAAAATTGCTGCAATACTTTAAAATGTTCATAAGCAAGGGAACAAATTCATGAAAACTAAAAAAGTACTTTACAAATTTTTGATTTCCATTACCCTTCTAAGCAATGTGACAAAATTGTCAACAGTTTCCAGGTCATTTCTCATTTTGGGTTGAACGCATTCAAATGGTAGGGGAGATGTGGCTTGAGGTTTATTTCTCATGTAAAGTCACTTTTTTATTTTCGGATCTATTCCTTTTCGTTCAATTTGTGCAAATCAAAGACAAATGATCATAGTTATGTAAGTCTAATGATTGGGAATGGGTATCTCAGTTTTTTGGTTTTGTTCTAGTGACAAAAAAATTGGGGGCAAGGCGTATGTGGGTCCATAGTTTACAGATTGAGGAAATGTTAGCTGTTATAGTTTTCAGTTGATGCCTTGTTGAAATTCTATCTTGAACCAAGCCCAAATCAAAAAGGGAATTCCAACCTTACCCTTAAGCCTAAAGTGCAAAGCTGCATGCTCGCACCTAGCATTGTTGTTTTCAAATGTTGTCTCCTCTGTTAACTAGTTTTCCATGGTAATTATTGACAAAAAACTTTGGCAGCCAGCAACTCTGCCAACTCATATTGACATAGATGCTAATTGCCCTAGCCTTCATTAACTCATGAAATGGAGGAAGTGTATTTGAAAATGTGCAAGATGTAAAAACCCAACCAAAGATTGGAAGGCAATTATTAATATATATAAACAAAAGAATGATGCCCAAATGGTCATGTTATAAATGCATCAAAAATATAAAAGACGAGCAACTTATCTCCGCAACATTGAAGAGTCTCCCATGTCAATATTTGAGCTCAATTGCCAGTGTCACAATCACTAGGTGACTGGAATTCTCAAGTTCAATGAGGTGGAAGGAATGTTGCTTCAACATGAGGAGATATCAAGTCTCATGATGAAGATGAAGTATTTTTTACTTATCCAACCCTTGCTAAGAAAGGGCACTTGATCCACACAAAAATAATGAGTAGGATGATAAAGAGAAGATGTCATACTATTACCATGGGAAGGAGAAGATGCAGATCCCCTTGGAAGAAATAACCTGGACAACACCAGCTAGAGACTTTTGCAAAACATGGCGGTTGGATCATCTGAAGGGTCATCCAATGAAGACCCCATTTTGGAGTGTAGGAGTGTGGTTTATTCTACAAGCGTCAGGCTTTGACAAAGATCTCTTTAAGCCATACCTGTTAGAATTACTGCAGACCTATGATGCTGAGTGGAATCAAAGTAGAATAATGATTGGTAACAAAGAGATTCGAGTGTCATTTTCTCCAAGCAATTTTCAAAGAATGTTTGGATAGCTTAAGTCCACAAGACCAGTGAAGGAAGGAGTGGAGCCTTACCAGTTAAGGAATTTTGTTGATAAGGTTGCCAATCTCAGTCTACAAGAAGTGGTTAAGTTGACAAAGCATGGGAGCCACGGATTGAAAATGCAGCATCTAAAGTCTAATGAAATGTGGTGTACAATGAATGTAATCATGTCCAAACTGTCCAGCGAGCAACGGGCCTCGAAGATGCCCACTATTGGAGTATATGACATTATTTGGTACATGCTAATGTACCCTCATAGTACCTTCATGGTACATTTGTAAATAATAGATTAAGGTTGAGTCATAGTTTAGAGTGTGAATTATATTTCCCCTTTTATGTAAGTGTGAATGTGCAGGAAATGCACAAGTGTCATGTAAAGTTGTAATGTGCAAGAAATGCACAAGTGTCATGTGAGTTAGTGTGCAAGTGTAAGTTGAGTCTATGTGCACAAGTGTCTTGTATGTATGAGAATAATATGTAATGTAAAGATGTGCACAAGTGTCTTAGATTAGAGTGTGCAAGTTATAGAAGTGTAAGAGTCATGTATAGGTGTACATACAATATAGAGTCAAGTGTCCATCAAGTATGCAAGTGGCAAGTAGATAAACCAAGAGTCATGAGACTTGGCATATGGAAATGAATAGTCAAGTATCCAAAGAGTCACACTACTATGACTATATTATGGAGACAATGCTCCATAGATAGGATCATCAACTACAATTCATAGATCAAGTAAGAGAAAGAGGTGGAATAAAACTTGTATAAATTTTGAGCAATTAATATTGTAAGTTATATTACATGCTTAGTACATGTTCATTAAGGCTATTTACATTCATATTGCTGCATATTATTGAATGTTATTTGAGTTATTATAAGCCTTATTTTTACATATTAATCTACTCTTATTATTATCTAGACCTTATTATATTGTGGCTATATTATTTTCGATCCTATGATACATAACATGTGATATTTGTGGCAGTATTAAGTCTTAAAAATCCATCACCCACTTCACTCATGCCCTATATGGAAGGAATAATGGCCAAAGAATTGTATGATTGGGCTACATTTTTGTTAAACTGCATTCAGAATTTTCCAATGCAGAATACCAAGAATTTTTCAATGCCTTTCCACGCCATTGCCCTGATTTTGGATGCAGTGTCACAGAAGACATAGTTTCCAGGATTGACTCCTCCTCATACTATTCTAGAGCACACACCAACTATTTTCAAATGGATACATATTGTCCCATTAATGAAAGCTAGTACTCCGGGAAAGAAAAATAGAAGTGCATTGAAGAAGAGAAAGGCATAGGAAGCATCAAGTGATAAGATGGATGTTGTGGCTGAAAGGAGTGAGGATTTTGACGGGGCTGAAGAGCAGCTACCAAATTTAGAGGAGTTGGGTAAAAATGATAAGAAGCAAAGAAAGTTAGAGCAGCAATGGCAACAGATGGGAATGCAACTGCAGCAACAACAACAGCCTTAGTTGCAGAAAAAGCAGCCAGTCAGTCAAGAACCCCCACAACAAGCCACAAGAAAGAAGAAAGAAGGTGGCAGTCTACAGAAGATAGTGGTGGGCCAGCACAGTCAAAATCGTGGAACGTTGCAGCAAGCAATGCAAAGGGAAACTCCAGCACAACTAAGAATTCAGGCTATTCAAGGAGGCACTGCAGGTGCCATTGCAGGTACTAGGGTGACTTCGAGTGAGGCTGCCACGAGTAGACAGCAGCCAAAGTTGCAAGAACCTGCTGCATGAAATGTGCAGTGTGTGGAGAAAACAGTGCAACAGTTGGATAAGAAAGTTGCACAGCAGTCTGCACAGGAAACAATGGTGATTGTAGATGTAGATGCGGAAGCTCAGATTGCATTCAATTGGGTGGAAGCATCACCACCATTGGAGGGAGCACTAGGAGGAGGAGACTTTGCTGGTGATGTTTCAATACAGGTGAACAATGTTGATACACCAGAAAGTTACAACACCACACCGCTTAGGCAATATGCAGACGCTGTGGATAGATGTGGATTGCCTTCGTTGGATGAGGGACCACCAATGGAGTTTACATCTACAACAACACAGACTACGGCACCAAGTTCAGCAATGGTAGAGGAGAGTTGAGAGAAAGGTAAACAGCCTGCATCAGAGTATAGACTATGGCAAGAAGGCCAAAGTAGTCAACCACCGGAAGAAGAACCTGAGAAAGGTAAGGAGACGGTGAAAACAACAGAGAAGACTACTGATGCAGATGGAGAAAAGATTTAAGAGATTCAGGAAGGGAAGGCAGCCAAATAGAAAATCAACCTGACAAGTCATGGTGGGGAGGATGTGGAGGAGACTACCACCGAGGATGACACAGATATAGAACTAGCAGAGGAGGAAACAAGCAAGCATTTCATTATAGAAGTGCCAAACTTGAGGAAACCACCAGTTCTAGGAGCAAATATGAGCAGGTTGATACATTTTTTGAAAAAGTGAGTGGATTGTTTGACAGGGTTCAAAGTGAGTTTAGAGTAGGATGTGTTGGAGACTAGCAACTATGACAGTTGAAAATGGAATGTGAGTTTAGCAAACTGGCACATTAGGTTCGTGATGGTGAGCGTATGAAGGAGTTTGCAAAAATATATCAAATGCAGCCATAGGAGCTAGGAGCTGGCAATAGCAATGTCAATTCAATGCTGGAGATCAGGAATCAGCTACAAAGAACTCAAGTACTCTATCGGTATCCACCATAGGTTTATGTTGATGAAGGAAATATGGTGCCCTATCCTGAACTTCCAGGTGTCAAGTATGTGAAGTTGGCACCTGAGTTGGTAAAATCTTATGCCAAAATGAACTTTTTGGCATATCTTATTCAATGGTTAGCAACAGGTTTACAAACATTTCTACAGATGGTTTGTAGCCTAAAGCTAAAAGAGGAAGAGCAGGCTAACCAAGTGCAGATGGTGGAAGGACAACTTCAACAAGTGCAGCAGGATGCCAAAGCTGAACTAGCACAGTTGAGGAAGGAAAAAGAAGTTATGAGGCAAACTCGGGAACAATAGGATCAGTTGATAGGACAGCTGAAGTCTGAATGTGCGGACAGGAAGCAAACACTAGAAGTCAAAATGATGGAGCCTGCTCATAAAAATCAACTGATCATGGAACAAGATGAGCAGCTAGCAAAAGTTGTGAGGAAGGAAGCCGAAGCAGCAAAGAGGGAGGCTGGGTGAAAGGCTAGGCTGGTAGAAGTCAAGCAGAAGTCGCATCATTATGGCTTCTAGTGGGCTCATTACCAGGCCTATGCCAAGAGGCTCAAGGGAGAGAATGAAGCCTTGAAGCTGCAAATCCAGGAGCTTGGAGGAGTACTTGTTCCATCACCTCAACCTCAACAAAGCCAAAGTCCCCAGGAGCATCAATAGTCATCAAAATAAAACATGGCTAATTCTGACTTGCCACCTCAACACAAGAAATAAAGTCAAAAATAAAATATGCGTGGATGTCAAGTACGCATATGTTAAGTTTTGTAATTTTGAATAAAATATGTACGTTGTAATAATATATGTAATAGTCATGCAAAGGTAGTTAAAACCCAGTTTGTCTTGTAGTTAGGAGGTGAGGTGTCAGGGGTAGTAGTTGTTTGTAACTATCGTCCCCCGTCATTCATTTGAGAAGGTACACACATAGGAGACATTGTATATGTTGGAGAGAGTCCATTGTAGTTGCATTGTGTATGCTAGGAGAGATAGTGTAGAGTGCATTGGAGGTATTCTGCATAGGATCAAATATTGTGTATGTAAGAGAATGTCGTAACAGGCTATCATTAATGCAATATTTGTTCATACTTGTTCATCATTTGCTATTGCTATTGTGTGTGATTTGCATGTATTGCTATTAATTGATTGCTGCAGTAGATTAGATTCAATCATGTCATTTGTATTCTTTTCCACATTTTGTTGTATAGTGCAATTGCCAGCCCATCAAGACAGAAGGCAAGTCGTCCAACTAGTGCCAGTTGTCTAGGAAGAGTGCAGATTGTCTAGATTCTCAGACTGGGCCATCTGGAGTAGTGAATAAGGCCGTCAGAGACAAGGATATGATGCAAGTTGTACAGTTGCATCACTACAAGTTGTAGATAGTTGATTCACAATCCAAATTGCTCCTTCAAGGGTGGAATACCACCACCATGCTACATAATCCATTTCTTCACAAGTTTGTGTTAGTCTTCTTTGATGTTATTTTAGTTTAGTTTATAGTCAGTCCTGGGAAGCTCATTTAGTTGATGTTGAGCAAGTCCACCTATTACAGAAGGAACAATTATTTGTCAAGAGGTCCAAATGTCCTCAAAGAGTATCCAACATGGAATACTTGGGTCATAATGTGTCTCAGGAAGGAGTCAAGATGAATCCCAACAAGATCGAAGCCTTATAGGATTGGCCTTTGCCTAAATCTCTCAAGCAGCTTCGAGAATTTTTAGGTCTTATAGACATGGAAAATTGACCCACTTGAGTGAGTCATTTTCCCTAGTCCCTCAGAGAGACCCTCCAACTTGCCCAAAGCAAGTTTGGGCCTCTCTCCCCACTCTTTTTCCCTTTTTTTCCTTGCTCCGACAAAATCACGGTCGTCCCTTGCGAGGTGCGATTTCGCCTAGTTATGGTTTTCTCTTAGAAAACCCTAGCATTTCGCCTAACCTTCCTTGGCGTCGGCTTTTCCTCGGTTTTCCCGCCTATTCTTGTTTAAAATCTCTTATAAATAGAGGGTTTGAAGCTTTCTTTTTCCTCCAATCAGCAAAACTAGCTCTCTTGATTCCTAGATTTTCTAATCACGAATTCCAAGTGAAGCAATCTTACAAGCTGCCTACAAGTGTTGATGCAAGTACTAACAAGATTCTATTTGAAGCTTTTGGATTTTGTGGAGATCTCTTCTGCTGCATTTGATTGTGTGTTACTACCCTTGGTGGATAAGTGTTGGAGCCTTAAGGAGGAGTCTACTATCTTGGAGGTCTTCATCCTTTTGACTGCTTTTTCGCTACCACCAGGTTGTTTTCAATCTTTCTACATGTCGCATATTGCTAAATTCGCATTTATTGATAGTTTGTTTGCATTGTTCTGCTATATTTCTCTTCTGTTGCAAAATCGCGCCCCGTAATTACAGGGCACGATTTCGTCAGATGCGAAATCGCAGTCGCCCGTACAAGGCACGATTTCGCAAAAACTAAGCTTGGGGGAAGAAATTCGCCCCCAAACCCTAGATCTGTATTTCATGATACATTTAGAGCATAGTAGTCAAACTCGGCCGAACTCCCGAGTACTCGACCGAGTCTGAGTTCGAGTAGGCTCAGTCGCGTCGAGCCCACTCGGACTCGTTTATTCCCGAGTCTGGGCAAAGTCCGGGTCTGACCAAAACTCGCGAGTCCCGACATTCGGACTCGGCCCGCCCAGGAATAATAATTTTTTATTATTTTTAGTTTTTACAGAGGGGAATAACCGCAAAATGTAATGGTTTCTGGTTTAGGTAGTTTAATAAAGAAAATGTAATGGTTTCTGGTTTAGGTAGTTTAATAAAGAATGTGATTTGTAGTGTGTTGTGTGTCCGACGAGAGAGGAAAATTTAAAAAATGTCGAGGAATCTCTTTTATGTCACGAAGATGGAAACAAAAATTCTTTTAATGAAAATCCAGGTCTAGAAAAGTACACTTTCGAAATAGTGTGTTGGAGCAGCAGAATGTGATTTGCAATGTGTTGGAGCAGCTGAAGAAGAACAAGAGCATGGTCGGCCAACTCTACGCTGCTCTATTGCGTGGAGATGTGAAGGCAGTGCAAAGGAGATTGGCGGAGGACTTGGAGTGGTGGTTCCACGGGCCGCCGCATTGCCAGTACTTGATGCGCAGGCTCACCGGAGACTCGAAGTCCGACGGCTGCACTTTTAAGTTTAATCTGCAGTTCGTCACAGAAGTCAAGAACAAGGTCTTTGTGGAAGGTCGCGAGGACGAATCCCTGTACTGGATCCACGTCTGGACTGTGGAGAATGGGATAAGTACGCAAGTGAGGGAGTATTTTAATACGTCTCTTGTTGCGACGGAGTTCAAGAAGCCTTTATCGCCCTCGTTGTTTCGGCAAAAGCAACAACCTTTGTTGCCGCTTTGGCAGAGCAAGCTCAAGAAATTGAAAGCCAACTCCGTGTGCGGACTTATTCTCGCCATGTGAGTTGGCCTTATATTGTGGATATATAAGGTGGTTTTTTTTTTCCCTTTTTGGGCATTTAAAAAAAAAACTAGACTTTTTATAAATCTTATATTACCCCTAGCATCCAAAATTAGCCATTTTCTTATTTTTTGGTATTATTGTTGAATAGTTTTTAAATTTAAAATCGTAATATAAAAAATCATAATTTAAAATCATAAGTCCACGTATTCTCCTAGCATACATGTGAGAGGACTTATTTTTCTCAAACTAAATAAATGTTTTTTAAATATATATATATATATTTTGGATACATAGAAGAATCGGCAACTATCGAGGAACAAGAGATTCTAAAAATAGAAGAATCAACGTAGATCCAAGGAGGGGATTACGTTCAGTTTTTTATTTCTTAATTAGATTATATAAAAATAAAATCGTCCATAATAATTTAAAAATCGACCTCTTCTTTATTATATAATGGTTATAATGGTATAAGTGGAAATCCTCTTGGATATACTTAGTCAGTTGTCTATAAAAGAATAGATTTCCAGTCAAGAAATCTAGAAGTTTTTCGAGTGCAAATTTAATTCGATGTTTAACTATTATATATTTTATAATTTTTATATTGTTTTTATTGATTATGTATTTGATCTCATTCTTAACATAATATTTAATTATATAATTTAGATAATTTATATTTTTTATATATTTAAATTTTTAAATTTTTTAATACTATTATATTTGATGTTCCAGTCATTATAATTTAAAGTCTAGATATATAGTAAAGTTTATTATTATTTAATATTTTGTAAAATTTTAATATGTTTTTTTTTCCAATGGGTTATATGGGATTGAAATAGGCCCCACCTATATTACATCATCACCACATAGTGGTATTACAACAAAGCTTGGATATTATCCATATATCGTTTGGCAAGATTCGAACCTAGGTCTCCTCGAAATGTTGAGGAATCTAACTGGTTGAGCTAATGCCACTTGATTTTTTTCAATGAGTTTACACATGTTTTTATGAGGGGTCATGGTCCCCTCATACTAAGTGGGGTTTGAACCTTGGACCTCTCAAAGAGAGGCCAAAGCCCTTACCACTACAATAAGCTTGCAGCTTAAATTTTAATATGTTTTTAAACTTTATATATTAAAATTTATTTTATCATTATATTATTTCTTTAAAATTTTATAAAACAAAGGGGGCATGCCTGTTTGCAAAGGTAGTAGTCTGTTCCGAATCCTCTGAGTGCGCGCTAGAACAACAACGACAGTATGAATCCCGAGCGACCGATGGTCCTCTTCATGTCGGGTTATAAAATAACGAGGTGGTATAGGCTTGTTGGGGGCAGCTCTTGTGGTTTGAACCTTGCACTTGGTAGTTACTAAAAATAGTGTGGATGCAACCAACTCCTCTATGTATCCAAAAAAAAATTATAAAACAAAATTATTAGCTTGCTCTTAGAATATGCCCCTTCCTCTTGTTAATTTCTTATTTGTATAATGTTGAATGTTGAGTAAGTGTGTTAGAATATACTAATAAGTAATATGCATGAAAAAACTTATTTTTCAATAAAAATTTGTTTTTTTTTTTTTGTCATTTTTTCTTTTTACCGAGTCTTGTTGAGTTTTTTTTCCGAGTCTCGAGTCCGACTCCCAAGTTGACTTTTCCGACTCCGAGTCGAGTCCGAGTTTTGTTACTATGATTTAGAGCATAATTACGCAAGCTGCATTTTGTTTATCATTTTGATCTGTTGCATGGTATTCTGCTTGTTCATCTTCCAAAAAGGTCAACTTTTGCTTCTACATTCTAAAGGTCAGCTAAAAGGACCTAGGGGGCTTGACTGTTGGGCCTCCAAGTACAGTCATACAACGGCCTAAGCAGGCCCACTAATGCTGGTCATATTTTTCGAGGGTTTTGCGAAGTTATTTTGCAGGATAGAAGATGTGGGACATTGTTGGACGCAAGTTAAAGCTTGAAGCGACCACCGAATCAAATAAGTGCCCTAATAGATCTTTAGGATGTTTGTTGGTTGCTTTTGTTCATTTTTGTTCAAAATAAGGATCACAAGTGAGGAAAAGTATTTGATTAAATTCTAGGCATTTGAAATAATAAAAACATATAGTGTGCATCTAGGGTTTTAACCTTGTTTGTGCATTTCTCTTGTATCCTTGCTCAAAAGGCTTTGTTTTGCAATCCTAGGGTTAGTGATCATTCAAGCAAAGAATCATTCTAGGGTTAGTTCTTGTCTTCTTGCATTGTTCTTTTCCCTATTGTGGTGTAGTTTTAGAAAGGCCAAAAATGGGTGCATGCTTAATTAACACATCCAAACACATTTCACCCCGGACTTGGAGTGAGTCCTAAAATCGTTCCTGGTGAACCCTTCCCTCAGTTGGTTGCCTGAGTGTAGAGTTATAACATACCCCCAAGGTCACCTCAGGGCTTCCCTGCAGATCCAACCTTGAGAATCGTTCACGGTAGGACAATTTTTCCCCTCTACATCTTTGGTGAACCCGAAATGAACGCGCGTCTTAGTGGCCAAATTAGGAAGCCTCTTCCTTGTTTGCTTTTCTTTTGAAAACCTAACTAAGACCACTAATTCTGCTTGTTTAGATCAGAAAACATTTAATAACATCTTAAAAATCTCATGTGCTTTTGTTAGCTCCTAGTTTTCTTCCTTTTCCACTCTATCCTTTCTCTCTCTCCTAATGGCTCCCAACCTTAGGAGTGGACGAAGGCTTTCAGATTCTGATGAGATTTTCCAAGAAGATGATCAAATTGATAGAGAAAATCATAATCTAGAAGAGGAAGAAAATGAAGAGATTGAGAATAGCCTTGATCCTACTAGGGGACCCAATGGGAACCTTACCTTTAAATATTTTGAACATGTTTGGAGCTTTTACAAGCATCACAAGGATGCCTTGGATAAAGCTATGGAATAGGAAGCCCAACTCAAGGAAGTTGGAACATCTCATCAACAAACTACTTCTCCTAGAGATGTTCATAACTCCTTGACAAAATCTTTGCATCATGGTAATTTTGTTCATAACCCAACTTATGCCACTACTATAACCACCAACGTTGGAAGGAATCTACAAGTCCCTCCAACTAGTAGTGCATACCACGATTATGTTCAATTTCCTCCTCAATCTACTAATCTCAACATTTTTGCTTCTATTCCACCAACTGTTAGTTATCCTCTCTAGCAAGATACCACATATCATAACAGTATCAATACCTTCAACATGGGCCAAGTACCCGTTCAACAACCTACCTATCCCTTAGGGAATCTAGGGGCATTGCACAACAACAATCCAAAGGTGCAAAGTTTAACTAATATGGTGAAACAACTGGTTTCAAGAGTGGATATGATTCAACCCCCTGGTTTCACCTATAGCTATAGAGAAATGTGCAATCAGCCCTTAGACCCTATAGTTGTTGCTAAGCCTTATCCTAAGCATTTTCCCATGCCGGTTTTGCCTATATATAAGGGAACGGAAGATCCAATTGAGCATTTAAGAAGGTTTAGGACAGCTTTCCATGATATCATTTATGATGACATTCTGTTGCTAAAGGCATTCCCTAAGACCCTTGGTGGCATGGCTTTAGAGTGGTATTATCAACTGCCTAATCATTCTTTGAGGAATTTTGAGGAAACGACAGAGTTATTTGTTCAACAATTTGGTGCTTATGTTGAGAAGAATGTAACCATGAAAGATGTTTACAGTTTGAAACAAGGTAAAGAGGAAAGTTTTTCAGAATTCTTGTCTCATTGGAGGAGTCTAGTTGGATGCTTGAGATATACTTTACCTCCTCGAGACATGCTTGAGATATTTATTGGAAATTTGCAAGAACAACTATCTTATGCATTAGAAACCACAACTATCACATCTTTTGATCAAGCAATTGAACTAGCAAGGAAAGTGGAACAAGCTCTTATCAAAAGAGGAGAGCTTAAAGTAAAAGAAGATAGGACCACTAAGTCACAATCTAAAAATAAGCATGTGGTAGGTGATGGTGTAATGGATAGTAGGCTTGTTAATAGTATTATTAACAACCTACAAAAGATAGTACTTCAAAAACCTCCACAAAGAAATTTCACAAGGCTTAACATGCCTATGGAAGTGGTTCTGAAGCAGCTTTTGGAAGCTAATATGATTGAGTTGCCTCCCATAAGGCAACCTGATACTACAGCTAATTGGTACAAGGCAGGACAACATTGTGCATGTCACAGTGTGGAAGGACACTGGACGAATTCTTGTAAAAAATTGAAACATGTGATTCAAGATTTGATTGATGCAAGACGTCTAATTATAGAAGGTTCTCGCCCACAGAAGGATCAATCTCCTACTCGACAAGGGGCTATGACTAATCAAGATAAGGAGATCCTCCAATATCCCCTACCCAAGCATGAACAACAGGCAGCTAATCAAGTGTCATATAGGAATGTGCCACCTCCCTATGATAATATGGTTGGTATGATAGCAATAACTTCAAGTCAGCAAATGCAGAGTCACCAAATCCAACATTCTCAGCAAGATATAAGTTCTTCAACCAAGATTCCTCTCTTGGAACTTTTGCAAAACTCTCCTCCTCATCGGGAAGCCTTGTTGAAGCTTCTAAGACAACATTATGTTTCTCAGGATATTTCTCCTAGTGCTATGGCCAATTTTGTCAACTCTCTTGGGATACATCATATCACATTCTCGGATGACAATATTTCTTCCTCAAACCCTTGTAGGGATTCTTCTCTACATTAGTGCATTTATCGGGAAAACTTTTATCAAGAGGGTTCTGAATGATAATGGTTCTTGTTAGGAGAACCAATAATAAAATCAATTGATATGCAACTTTAAATATTACAATGAGCCGGTAATAGCCCGTGTAAATAGGATTGCCAAATTGAACGCAACCCAAATGAACATAGATGCTAACAATAAAATATACCTATCACCTAATAATAAATAATGGAATAAAACAGCTATTATATGCTAACATCCCCCCTTATTACATTATTTGGGTAAGGTAATAACTACTAGCTATGCTAACATCCCCCCTTATTCTACTATTTGGGTAATAATATAATTGTCCCAATACAGTGAAGAAGAAGAGAAATGAAAGAATGTTGGCTCTTGCTTTGTCTTTGGCGCTGGCTCTGGCTCTAGCTCATGGCTCTGGCTCTGGCTCTAAGCGTACCTCTGGATTTGTACCTCTAGGTCTATCTCTAGATCTACTTATGAATCTGCCTCTGGATCATTGCCTCTGGATTATTGGAGTTTTAATGCCTTGTTCATGTTTACCTAATCTCTCACCATTGAATCCCATTTTCTTCATTAGTTTGGATCCATATCCTTTGGTGTGTTTTTCAAAACACCCAATTTCATCATCTTCATCAATGTTTTTAACAATATGGTATTTGTTACTATTGATGAGATTATGATGCTCTTTTTGAGGAGGTTCATTTTTTAAGTCACTAGTGTCACAAAAAAAATCTGCTACTGTGATGAGATCACCTGTGCTACAACTAATATCTACCATAGAAGGTATGAGGTCGCATGTATCACAACAAGCATTGGCCATCATGGGCTCAAGGTCACATGTGTCACAACAAGCATTCGCCACCATGGGCTGAAGGTCACTTGTGTCACTACAAGCATCGACCATTAGGGGTTTGACCTCTGTTTCCTCACTAATGTCCCTTTTCACTTTAATTTGAGCAATGTCAAGAGCAACAAATGACATGTATATTCCCATTACAGCGCCAATAGGGATTAGAACACCATTTTTCTGCATGTCTTCACAAGACACAGAATCATTGATTATGGCATCTACACCATTCCGTAGTGTGAGAAATGTGCCATCTTCATAAAACTCTATCTCGTCCATGTGTGGGGAAAAATATGGGCCTTTAACTGATTTAGCAACATCAGTTGATTTTGGGGTAGTTTTCTTCTTTGATCTTCCCATTCTTAAGGTGTCGGTCTCTGCCAAAAATGCACCTTTTACAATGAAATTTTGCAAAAATAATCTGACTAAGATGTCGGTCACTGCCGAAAATGCACCCTTATAAGTCATCCCCTCTTGTTTTTGCAAAATTATATCTCCTTCAGACTAGTCCAATCTGTCTACGTCAGTCGTCCACGTCGGCCTTCGGGCCTGCCGTCCGTCCGGTCCAGGTCCATTCAGCATCCTCTGGATGCGTCTACGTGTCTAGGTCGTCGATCTGTCCACAACTGGTCAACAGGTCCAATAGGGTGCCTCACCCGAGTTGCGGGTCCAACCCTGCCTTGGGATGCGTGCCCAGATCCGAAAAAATCGAGCCTCACATTTCGAGAGCTCTGATACCATGTTAGAAGAACCAATAATAAATTCAATTGATATGCAACCTTAAATATTACAATGAGGCCAATAATAGCCCGTGTAAATAGGATTGCCAAACTGAACGCAACCCAAATGAACATAGATGCTAACAATAAAATATACCTATCACCTAATAATAAATAATGGAATAAAACAGCTATTATACGCTAACAATTCTTTGTTAAGTACCCAATATAAGTATTTAATATTATAATATTGTAATGTTAGGTACCCAAGATAAATATTTAATATTATAATATTGAATAAATATTATAATATTATATTATATGTAATTATCCCACATGCATTGATAAGTGGGAGTGGTGGGTAGTTAGGCATTATAAATAGAGGCAAAGAATCATGGAGAGCATAATAAGATGGTGAAAGAAAAAATGCAGATGACAACATGCAAGTTGAAAGAACCACATTGTTGGTATTAGATAAGTCAAAGAGTGGTCAGAGGGAATTGTTCAATTTTAAAAATTCTATTTTACAGGTTCATGGTTGCATCCAGAAGGAAATAAACCCTAGCAGAAGATACAATGTCATTAATATGTCTTTGGCTAAGAGGTTGCAGGTTCAAACAAAGAAAATAAAAGACATACAACTTGAGGGTGCAAATGTTCAAGTTTTTGAAGATTTAAAAATCACCATGGACAAATATATTTTACACTCAGATTTTTATGCTATTGAGATGGATGATGTAGACATTATTCTTGGTTATCCTTGGTTAAATTCTTTGGGCACTGTTAACATTAATATACAAAAGAAATGTTATTTTATTTCCACCTCCTTTAAAGAGGTGGACGACATGCCCTATCCTCTAGAGGGTATGGTGGACTGTCTCCACTCGCAACTATGTGAGCACGCTCTGAGCTAACGAAGAGGAATCCTAAGGATGTATGTCTGATGTCGCTCCATATAATTAGGAAAAGTAATAATGTCATTCTCAATTCTCATGAAATGTTCAGTGTAGAAGGCCAACTTAGGACTAAAAGGCTGAGATGGAGCACTCCAAGTGATCTGAATATATGGTTGATAAACATCAACTCTAATTGCTTGATAATCACCCTCTTATCAAGAAGTAAGGTGGGGAGGAGCATTTTAAAAAGTATTTGAATGTAGGTAATCGATCCATGGAGATGCCAATTGGCTGGAGATGAGATATAACTTCCAAGTAACATACATATTGATGAGCAAAAAGTGCTCCTAGAGGTAATCCATTCTGAGGAGCAAAGCGCTAAATATGGGTATCTCTCTTGGCCTGAGATGAAATCACCCATGGATCTAAGGCAATGAAGCTGAAAAATAATCCTGAGATGCTCTCAAGGTGAAGAGAATGAGCGCCAAACTCAGCCTGAACAATAATTGGGAACTATTATTTTACACTGGATAAATTGCTATAGCAAAATAGTTTGGACCCTCTCAATGCAAGCCCAAATCTCATATCCATAGGATTTTGTGTTTGATGACGTAATCAAAGACGTGCATTTTTATGTGTATGGCTTGCTAGTGCTGCTAGAAGCATTGGCATTCCAAAATTGAGAGATGCATATCCCTTGCAAAGCCACGACTATGAAGCTGGCCAGAAATTAAGAAAAGGATCTGTAAATTGAACCCCCAAGTAGGTGGAAGCAACGATGATCTCAATCAACCAACCATTATAAAAGAACTAAAACTTAGATAGGGTATTCTTTGATATTTTGAAGATCAGCACCTTACTCTTGTTGAGGTTGAGGTAGCTTTTAAGTCACAAAAGCAAGTAAGAGCATCCAACTGTCTTTGCAAGCCCTCAAGAATATGAGCAAGAACAGTTACATCATTTGTGGAAAGCAATATAGCTATCAAGACAGGATGTAGAAGGTAATTATTTTCAACATGTGTGTTTTGACAAATAAATTCTTAAAGTTCGTCAATGTAGATCTCAAAGAATGAAGTAGAAAGAGGACATCCTTGCTTGACACCAATGCTACTCTATAGATCCTGTGAGAAACCAAAAGCCGTCTGAAAACGTCCAACAACTAATGATGTAGAGACTAAGCATTCAAAGAGTGTCAACCATGTGAAGATTAAGTGTTGAATATATCCATGTAATGGATAATCATAGAAACAAGGAAAATTTGAAAAGCAATTAAAAGGAATGGTAATTCTACTAAATTTCATGTGTTTCTTATGTGATTACTTTGTGTACTTGGCTCAAGTGCGCTGTTTCTTATGTGATTACTGTGTACTTGGCTCAAGTGTGGTGTTTCTTATGTGATTACTGTGTACTTGGCTCAAGTGTGGAACCAACAATTTTGTCTTGGCGCTCTCAAGAATTACAATCATAGAATGTGAGAATTCTCAAACAACAAAAGAAATGACAGTCAAAATAAGTGATCATTGCGCCCTCAACCATCTGAGCACAAAAAAACATAATATGGTCTAAAAGAAGCACAATATTGCCCCTTCAAGTTGTGCGAGCAATTCTGCATGATCCATATTGAACTATTCTAAAATGCAATTTCCCTTGTTTCTTATGTGATTACTTTGTGTACTTGGCTCACGTGTGGTGTTTCTTATGTGATTACTGTGTACTTGGCTCAAGTGTGGAACCAACAATTTTGTCTTGGTGCTCTCAAGAATTACAATCATAGAAATATGAGAATTTTCAAACAACAAAAGAAATGACAGTCAAAATAAATGATCATTGTGCACCTCAACCATCTGAGCACAAAAAACATAATATGGTCCAAAAGAAGCACAATATTGCCCCTTCAAGTGGTGCGAGCAATTCTGCATGATCCATATTGAACTATTCTATTATGCAATTTCCCTTGTTTCTTATGTGATTACTTTGTGTACTTGGCTCAAGTGTGGTGTTTCTTATGTGATTACTTTGTGTACTTGGCTCAAGTGTGGTGTTTCTTATGTGATTACTGTGTACTTGGCTCAAGTGTGGAACCAACGATTTTGTCTTGGCGCTCTCAAGAATTACAAGTCATAGAATGTGAGAATTCTCAAACAACAAAAGAAATGACAGTCAAAATAAGTGATCATTGTGCACCTTGACCATCTGAGCACAAAAAACTTAATATGGTCCAAAAGAAGAACAATATTGCCCCTTCAAGTGGTGCAAGCAATTCTGCATGATCCATATTGAACTATTCTATTATGCAAAGATTATCTATGAATATCAAAGAATATCAAAGAATATAGTGCATAGATGGACCAGTACAAAAACAGAAAGACAAAGAGATTGTGCCAAGTATACAAATAAAACCTCATCAAGTGGTGCCAATGTATATGAAAGGTGGCTAGAAAACAAAAAGCTTCCTGCTTTAATCCAAATAGCAGGTAAAAAATTATTTCAATTTATTTAGTTTAATATATTCATGATTATCAAACGGCATTAGTTCAGCCGGTTGAATTCCTCAACTTCCGAGAAGGAGACCCATGTGATATATGCATAATAGCCAAGCTATTGAAATACCACTATGTGGCCATGATGTAATAAGGTACGGCCCATTTCAATCCCATATAACCAATTAAAATAAAATTATATATATATATATATATATATATATATATATATTCATGATTGTCCCACAATGGGAGGTTGAGTGATTGTGAGCATTGCCTCGATTTAGGGGATCATGGTTTGAGACCCAAGGACATCTATCACAGTTAAAATGTAATGAAATGTTGAACAGTGTTAAGTACCCTCTTCGAAATTCAAAAAGGGTTTACCTTTATAAGAAAAATTATATTCATGATTATTAATTTCCTAGATCTCATCATGTGGGGACACTAGAAATGATAAGTCGCTTGAAAACAAAAGCTATTTAGATGTCTGGCATTCTACTTTTATCCAAATATTACGTAAAAAGTGTTCCAATATATTTAGTTTATAATCATATTCATGGTTATTAAACTCCTTGATCAAACACTATCATTTGATGCTCTACCTCCTTAAAATTCTTACAGGTAAATAGTGTTTAAATATAGGAATTTCATGAAAGCAACATATATTTCTAAAAATAGATCACACACTATCATTTGATGCTCTACCTCCTTGAAATTCTTACAGGTACATAATGTTAAATATAGCAAATTCATGAAAGCAACATATATTTCTAAAAACATCAGCAAGCTTCTGTTTCCACAGGGTAAGTATATTTGGGTCATATTGACATATTTTTCCAATGGCTTCATCTTATAAAGTGCAGACTAATTTTTTTTGGGAGGGGTGTGGGGGAGGAATGCTTGATATATGATTCTCTCAGTTAAAAAAAGAAAGCATACACAACAAAAATGGCATCAAGGATTCATTAAACTACACTCAAGATGAAAATGTATATGCAACAGACCTAAAAACTTATGGTGCTTCATGTTGAGATGTCATCACTTAAGATGACATTATCCAACTAGGCCAAGATTTGAAGATGCCACAGGATAACGGCTTGAGACTTACATGCAATCATAAGCAATACAAATCTTTGTTCTAAGTATTGCAGATTGCTTCTCTGCTATAAAGCATGATAATGGGCCGGTTGATTAAAAATATCACAAGATAACTCTGCTCCTAAGCCCAATAACCTATAGGAGTGTGGGGATGCTTGAAAACCTGGATGATAGTAATAATGTATAATGCTTGTATTGATGACCTTGAACAATATGCTGGTCTACTCTCTGGCACATCCAATGCTCCATGCAACAACATCAAGGCCTGTGCGAGTCAAAAATGGAATTCCTAGAAGACAGGACAGTTGCCTGAAATATACTGTTTGGGAATTAACTGTGAAAACAAACACTACAAAGGTCGTCTGAAGCCTTAAAATTGAATGAGATAAACCTAAAAAGAGAGAAAGGAAGATGCACACGGATGTCCCAAAGCAATTGAAAACAGTTCATGTATATATAAATTGAACTTGTAACATTGTAGCCTTAAAATTGAATGAGATAAACCTAAAAAGAGAGAAAGGAAGATGCACACGGATGTCCCAAAGCAATTGAAAACAGTTCATGTATATATAAATTGAACTTGTAACATTGTACTCATGGATGTGGGTCTTTAACCAAAAGCTGCAAGTATCTGTATGGTCTAATACATCTCAAAACTAAATATTAACAAAAAACATTAAAGTGTATCTGTATAGTCTAATACATCTCAAAACTAAATATTAACAAAAAACATTAAAGTGAAGGTGGACCACTGTTTAACCTTGTCATTATTCCATACTATTCACTTGCCAAAGAGAAAGCATCAAAACAAAGCTTATTTGAGATGTAGAATTATTGTCAGGCCTTTTGGACTTCATACTGATCCCAGGTACTAGCACATGTCAACACATATAGAATTTGCCCAACAAGAAGGCCAAAATCCAAATACAAACAAATCTCTCTATATCTATCTCTCCCTCACCCAACTGCATTTATAAGCAGATAAACAAAATATATCAACCAACATACAGCATAGGATGAAGCTCACCTCCTCACGTTCAATATATCCAGTTTGTCTCAAGTCATACAATTTAAACGCAACTGCAATTAAGGCGAACAAGAATGACACATGAAAATCAAAGTAACAGTGATTGAGGTTAGTAATTCTTTGAGCTAGTGGCTGATGTAACCAAAATCCTAAAGAGATTTGGGATTCTATCAAGAAAGGGGATATTCATGGGAGACACATTTTATAAATGAAGTGAAAAAACTTCAACTTACATGAAATTTTTTCCTCCATTGGTGCATTTGGATGAAAAACACTCAATGAATGAACAAACTCCCCAAACTCAATCACTCCATTGCGCTTTAGATCGAACAGGTCAAATATCTGCCATTGCAAGCAAGAGAAATCCTCAGGAAAGAACAGTAGCAACCAAGAAGACAGGAAATTCAAGTGCCTGTTTCAAAATGCCAAATTCTTGTTTACAAATAATAAAAAACTGAATGACAACCATTTCCATGCAACACAAAAGTCTCGGCCAAGATGGCTCACAATGTGCAATGTACTCAAGATAATGTTCATATATTTCATCACTACCTAGGATCTATTATGAAAGGATGACTGAAGTAACCTATGCTATGTTGATCAAGCCAAACCGAAAAACAAAAAATAAAAAAACAACATCTATGAACCTCATGCCACCGAAATGCATGTCCCTTGCAATCATTCATTATGACCAAGGGATTGACCAAAATTTGTGAATGGCAAAGGGAGAAAAATGTAACAACATCAAACCAGGTTGCCTTTCCCCTCTGCAGATTCCACAAGGCCTTCATGCAATCCCAACTAAAGAAGGTTGTTGACTGAAAATCATTTTTTGCAGACCTTCTTGCTGAATCCATGATTTCCACTTTCAAGAAGTTAAGAACTCTAAGCAAATCCCCATCTTATTAAGAAAGAAGAATCAAAATCTCTGGCCTAAATCCCTATTGTGACCCCTATTTTGGTTCCTTCTGTAAACTGCTGTGTCCAATTTCCATTAAGATTGTTCCTTCAAGCTCTTACTTTGTTCATGTAATTGATTATCCCAATTGGATAACTGCAACTAACATCAAATTATAAAATAACCCACCCCATTACAAGCTTTCCTACCAATATATCTAAAAACAATTCACATTAGTAAACCAAAGCCCATTCGGTCTAATATATGTCATTGAGAAGATCAAGAATTGAGAAGCTCTTGATATCGTGTAGAAGGAACATGTGCATTCACTCTAAGAGGTATAATGCCCAGTTTTACTTAATTCCGTTAATGATGCCCTGCATGTACGGTTCTAGCCAACTTGGAATGTCGGATGCACTCAACTGACCAACTAATTATGAAGTCCATAACACACTTGCATTCTTCATTTTGCAACAACTTTAACTTGAGCCCTCTGTTTCCATCTGCTACCAGGCACTCAGTTTCTACCTCAAACAACCTGGTGAGCTCATGGTACTGCTTCAAGTACTCTGTTTTTCCAATGAAATGTTCCCATGCTCTATTTGTTGGCCCTCAATTAGCCTTGGTACCCAGAAGACACAAACAAAGTTTGTAAGCATAAGTTCATGTACAAGTGCTATGTGTTGACCGCAAACATACTTTGCATCATCTATGGGTGATATCTACACAGCATCTCAAAGACAAAGCACACAAAGAGCTTCTGATCTGCAAGTTTCAGCTTATGGTTAAAACACATTCCCCAATGGTATATAGGAGGTTAACTCCTACTATGGATACATCTTTTCGCTGTCCATCCCCTTCCCTCTTTCCCTTAGCCCTTGAAATCGAAGTTGGACTTCTTCTAGGGGTTGTGAGATGCATCCTTCTTGTCTGCAAATACTGCTTCAAGATCTTGTCATGTGATATCCTCGACTTTTGCATTTTAATTACTGTTGTAAACACCCTAACATAATTTGGGTGTCTGAAAATGGTATGATGCATTGCTAGTTGGTTGATGAATAATGATGCTTAAAATGTTAAATGTATAACCCACGTGCTGTAGGTGAGTTGGAGAGGGTAGGGCAATCCTCCAAGGGAGGTCCCTGGTTCGAATCTCCACCCTACCAAATGCACATTGGGTACCCAAAATCCAGTTGATTATGCTGGTGCGGTTAGGGTCGGGCGCGACTCCTAGGTGATTTTGACGGTGTAGAACCCCCTGGTCGTGGTTTCTCAGACCAAGGCGGCCCCCCAAGGGTTTTTTCGCTAAATTCAAAAAAAAAAAAATGTTAAATGTATAATGTATTGTGATTACTTAGATTGTGCAATGATTTTTATGATCTTGACATTTGACCATTTTCTACATGTGATCACGAGGTATAATTTATGGATGCCTACAAAGGTCCATGACAGCCAAGCAATTCTTCAAGCTCCAATAAGTAAATATTTTAAGGTTATAGTATTTAATTTTGAATGATGATATATTTTTATGCACAGTAACCCCCGTCATTGGAGGAGCTCTAGCGGTGATGGACAAACATCTCCACATTCCCTGTAGGAAAACCCACCTTTGATCCTTTCTGATATAGGAAGAAGTGAAACTCTTTCTAAAATTCTGACCGGTTGATTTAAAAGTTATAGTCATTTTCCTTGTATAAAAGATTAGTCTTATTTAACTATTAAACACCTTTATTTTTATTTTTTGAAAAGGGTGTAATCCCATTAGGATTCCACCATGATGGGAGTGCCAAGTTACTAGTCCTGGAGGATAAACTTGTTTGTTATATGTTCAGTTCCACATGTAGAAGGTGATGTGTTTGATTTCATCCTTGGGATTTACCTCCAAGAAAGGAATTTACTATAATTAAACTGAATGTTTAGGGATAGACCCCATGCATCATTAGTTGTGCTTTTGATAAATGCCCCACCCTTGGAAGGGTAAGTAAACAAAAAGTTAATATTTTGAAAGCCCTAGAATTGGACGGTATAGAACTTCATGCATGCTTTGCTTGTATCTCCATGAATGAGAATGAGCAGAGGCTCAACAGCTCGATATGAGGGTCGAGCACCATTTAAGCAGACCCTTTCTCCTCCTTCGAACACAAAAGCAGTAGGGCAAGCAAGAGGACTTGGCAAGGGTTTATGCCTTGATAAAATTGGGCATTATCCTCTACATTTCACCTTAATTTGGTATTTTCTATGTTTGTGTACTGGTATGAACATTCGGTCTACTTCATGAATGTCGTTGTCAATAAAAGGACTTCGTCAGTTGACAATACAATGCTTGTATGTTTGATAATTTGCTGATATGAAATATGGCAAACAGATACTTAGTTTTCATTATATTGGGCAACATAGATTGGTTAGAAATGTCCTTTGAGAAATGTAGCTCGTACAGGAACTTCTTGCACAGGCTTCAGTATGAACGTGCTAGAAGTGGTTCGAGACATTCCTAATTCTATTTTGAAATCCACTTAAGTGGTTTTCTATTTTTAAGTTCACTTAAGTGATTCTATTTTGTAATTCACTTAAGTGATTCTATTTTATAATTCACTTCAGTGATTTTCTATTTTTAAGTTCACGTAAGTGATTCTATTTTGAAATTCACTTAAGTGATTTTCTATTTGTAACCTTACATCTCAAGATGAGATGAGATCTAATCTTAGGGCTAGCGAGATTAGAGTTACCTTTTTCAAGGATAAAAGAAGATCAAGAGTGTTTTAAACACGTAGAAAAGAAGAGGAATAGAACAAATTGTTGAAGGAAAACTACAAGCTTAGGAGGAGAAGAACAGTGATTGATGGCTAGAAAAGCAGCAAGAGAGCAGAAGTGTTCTGTTGTAGCTGTAGCCTCTTTTATTTGTAATATTTCAGTTTCAGAAATATATTTAACTTCTGATGTTCATGTTGTTTATTTTTCCAGCCATCTGTGTGACTGTTGCATGTTTGAATAAATTATTCTCAGATCTGATTTATTTAAAAAAAAAATAGGACAGCAGATATCTAGGGCTGGAAAATTTACATGGTATCAGAGCTAGGTTCTGTGATTGAGATCCTCAAGGATTTACAGCAGTAGATCACTGCTGGATATTAAAAAAAAAAAAACAACAGTTAGGGTTTCATATTGTTTTGCTTGAAGGACTAAGCTTATTTGCAAGACTGTTTTTTTAGTCATTCATACAAGATCTGAGTTTGTACAGCAGATCTCAGAAATGGCAGCAACTAGCCTCAGATTTGAGGATAGATTGGAAGGTGCCTCCAATTTCTTGCCCTGGAAAGTTAGGGTAATGTTCTTATTGGAAGAGAATGATCTCTGGGATATTGTCAAGGATGATGTGACTTTGCCTACAAATCCGCAGCAATTGGCAGCTCACAAAAATAAGGAAGTGAAGGCCAAGCGGATGATCTTGGATGCAGTGAAGGATCACCTGATTCCTCACATATCCGAGAAGACTAAGGCAAAGGAGATGTTCGATGCCCTGGTTAGCCTCTACCGGAGCGAGAACATAAACAGGAAGATGATATTGCGGAACAAACTCAGATCTATGGAGGTGACCAGATCTGACACCGTTACCGGTTACTCGATGAAGATCATGCAGATTCGTGATCAACTGGCAGCAGTTGTGGAGACGGTTGAAGACACGGAGTTGGTGAACGTGGCACTTAATGGTTTCTCATCTTCATGGGAACCATTTGTCAAAGGCATTTGTGCTCGTGAGAACCTTCCCAAATTTGAGAAACTGTGGGATTATTTCATCTAGGAGGAGACTCGGATGGAGTCAAAGGCCAGCAAGAAAGGTGGTGACGATAACCTAGCTCTTTTTGGGCAAACCAAGAAGGGCAAAGGTAAAGGACCCAACAAGGGTAAGGTAAAGAATGAGGAGTCAACCTCACAGTCAAGGAAGGACTTGAGCAAGATCAAGTGCTTCATTTGTCATAAGCACGGCCATTATGCATCACAGTGTCCAGACAAGAAGGGCAAAGGGAAGCAGCAACAAATGCAGGTAGCAGCCTCTGCAGAAACTCAAATGAGTGAGTTTGCTGCCAAATTCGAGAAGGATTTCTCATTGGTCTCTTGCCTTTCTACCAACACGGTTCCAAGAAATGCTTGGTATGTGGATAGTGGGGCATCTCGGCACATGACATCAGCCCAACAATGTTTTACCAGTCTACAAGAGCAGGACTCAGGAGTTCAGGTTGAGCTTGGTGATGATACCAAATATCCAGTTGTAGGAATTGGTACCATTCCTTTTCGACTCTAGTCAGAGAACTCTTTAGAATTTGATGATGTTTTGTTTGTTCCAGGTATCAGGAAGAACTTGCTTTCAATTTCGGTTGTGGAGGATAAGGGTTATGCAGTGGAGTTCAAGAACCAGCACGTCCTTATTAGACCAAAATAATCTAGCCCGAAAATAGCACAAGTGATAGGGGTTAGAGAAGGCAGTATATACAGGTTGCAGGGTGAACCTGTTCGAGCCCTAGTTCATAGCAGTAACAACTTGTGTGAGTTGTGGCACAAGAGGATGGGACACTTGCATCATAGAGCGTTGCCTATTCTAAGGGAGATAGTAACAGGTCTTCTAGAGTTCAGCATTGAACAACAGGGAGTATGCAGAGGGTGCACGCTTAGCAAGCATGCCAAGATTGTTTTCCCAAATAGCGAGCATAGATCTAAGAAGATACTAGATCTAGTACATTCGGATGTTTGTGGACCGATGTCAATAGCATCAATTTCAAGTAGCATGTACTATGTTCCCTTTATTGATGATTTCTCTCGCAAGACATGGATCTACTTCTGAAAGACCAAGGATGAAGTCTTTAGCAAGTTTCAAGAGTTCAAAGCTCTAGTTGAGAACCAGACAGAGAAGAAGATCAAGGTCTTGAGATCAGACAATGGGGGTGAATATACCTCATGAGTTTGATGATTTCTGCAAGCAGGAAGGAATCAAGAGGGAGTTGATTGTTCCATACAACCCACAAGTAGAATGGGGTTGCAAAGCGAAAGAATCGATCCATCATAGGGTCTGCTAGGGCCATGATTCATGACCAGGGCTTGTCGATGTTTCTTTGGGCAGAAGCATGCAACACAACAGTCTACATCCAGAATAGGTGTCCTCACAGGATCTTGGAGGACAAGAAGATACTAGATCTAGTACATTCGGATGTTTGTGGACCGATGTCAATAGCATCAATTTCAAGTAGCATGTACTATGTTCCCTTTATTGATGATTTCTCTCGCAAGACATGGATCTACTTCTGAAAGACCAAGGATGAAGTCTTTAGCAAGTTTCAGGAGTTCAAAGCTCTAGTTGAGAACCAGACAGAGAAGAAGATCAAGGTCTTGAGATCAGACAATGGGGGTGAATATACCTCATGAGTTTGATGATTTCTGCAAGCAGGCAAGAATCAAGAGGGAGTTGACTGTTCCATACAACCCACAGCAGAATGGGGTTGCAAAGCGAAAGAATCGATCCATCATAGGGTCTGCTAGGGCCATGATTCATGACCAGGGCTTGTCGATGTTTCTTTGGGCAGAAGCATGCAACACAACAGTCTACATCCAGAATAGGTGTCCTCACAGGATCTTGGAGGACAAGACACCAGAGGAGGCATTCACTGGTGTGAAACCAGAGGTGAGTCATTTCCTCATCTTTGGATGTCTAGTTTATTGTTGAACTAAGCGTGACACTGAGAGGGGGGTCAATCAGTGTGTATTAAAAATTTTAATCCAACTACGAAATCAAATCAAAACAAGCAATCACACAAACATGCATCACATAATACCAGATTCATGGTGGAAAACCGATGTGGGAAAACCACTGTGCCAATGGACTGTTTGGACTCCCATCCAAATCCAGCCTCAAAAATATTTGGTCTTTACAATATTTTTGCAGCACCCACTGCAGGGAATGGCACCAACCAACCCGGACTTTAGCAGCACCAACTGCAAGGAGCACCGACCCCTGTTGCCAAGCACCCACTAGGCAAAAATACAAAGCTCTGGTAGAAGAAGTTTATCCCTGACAATAAGAACCTGAGTGGTTTAGCACACTGAATCTCTATATATACACTCTGCTCACCGAACAATTCCACTGATCATTTCACACTCTGAGCCCATTGACGATCTGAATCCCTATTCTCTGCATACAAAACAAAACCCTCTTTCTCAAACTCAACAAAACCCTCTTCATAAACTCAAAAAAAACCCTCTTCACACTATACTTGCTGTGCACAATACATTTTCTTCTTCCATACATTTTCTATCAAGAGTCTTCGGTTATATATACAAAAGGCAAAAACTCCACATTAAAAATCTTGTCTAAAATTAGCTTTCAAAGATTCCAACCCTTTTAAAAATGTAACACCTTTAATTCCACATACACACACTTCTCAAACAAAATCTGCTTTTTCTAACTGCCATACTAATTGCATATCTTCCAATCAATGCAATCCATTAAATTTGGATTTATCTTTATCAAAACCCCCTTTTTCAAAACTGCCAAAAAGTGAAAAAAGTGGTCCGGAGCCGTTTTGCAACTGTTACAATTTCCTCCTCAGATCTTCGTTTGGACTGAAATTTAAAACATATACTCTCGGTACATCTGACTACCTCCAGTAAAATTTTGAAGTCTGATTCCTCACGGATTGCTTAATATACCTCCGACAAAGTGGCCTCCAACACTGATTTTACACCTGTCACATAAACTGGAAAACGTGCTCCAGAGCTGTTTTGCAACTGTTACCGTTTCCTCCTCAGATCTCCGTTTGGACTGTAATTTAAAATGTATGCCCTCAGTACATTCGACTACCTCCAGTAAAAATTTTGAAGTCTGATTCCTCACAGATTGCTTAATATACCTCCGACAACATGGCCTCCGACGCAGATTTTACACCTGTCCAACAATGTACAAAGTCATCCATCAAAGTACCGGCGATGCAACCGACCGGTCCAAACATTGAACTAACACTGCGACTGCACTCACTACTGTCAAACAAGGCTCCAAACAATGTGTCGGGTTATCCAACACAGTCCATTGGCACTTATGAACAACATTTGCAACATTTGCAACTTTTTGACAACTTTTTTAATTTCGCACAAACCACTTGCAACACCTTCACCCAAGCATCGAACACGTCCTCACAAGCACCGAACATTTTTGTACAAGCTCCGAACACCTTACCGCTGCACCAACCAAGTCCAACTAAGTGTGTTGACAACAATGGCAACACCTTGCTCAACATTTATATCCATGTTCCAGTAGAGAAGAGGACCAAGTTGGAGCCCTCCAGTAGGAAGGGTTTATTTGTAGGATACAGTGAGACTTCAAAAGCTTACAGGGTTTATATTCCAGAGAAGAGGAAGATAGTAGTGAGCAGGGATGTAAATTTTGAGGAGGACGTTGCATCCAAGAAGTCCCATGAGCCTATTCCAGTGATAGAGAATGAGGAGCAAGAAGCTTTGAAGGTTGAGCCAAGGTCACCAAAGACACCATTGGTTTCCAATTCAGAACAACCTTCAGGTGAGGAGGTGGAAACATTAGCCCCTTCCAGTTCTATCAGAAGACCTCAATGGCTTACATAGACATTGAGGGATGCTGAGGAGTATGTTGAGGCTCCTAGCAGCATGATTAGGGAGAGCAGACCTCCAAGGAAGTTTTCAAGCTACATGGCATTGATGAGTAACATCATAAATTCAAAGCCTACTAGTTTTCAGGAGGCAACAGACCAGCAGGTTTGGCGGGATGCCATGGTGGAGGAGTACACCTCCATCATGAAAGAATGATGTTTGGGACATAGTTCCAAGACCGGAGGGTAAGTCAGTTGTGAGTTCCAAGTGGCTCTACAAAATTAAGCATGTTGTAGATGGCAGCATCGAGAAGTTCAAGGCAAGGTTTGTGGCGAGAGGGTTCTCCCAGAAAGAGGGAGTAGACTATGAGGAGACTTGTGTTGCAGTAGCCAGATACACTTCCATTAGAGCATATATGTCTTTAGCTCCATCTATGGGATGGCGGATTCATCAAATGGATGTGAAGACAGCTTTCCTTAATGGGATCATTGAGGAAGAAGTGTACATAGAGCAGCCTCAGGGCTTTGAGGTAAATGGGAAGGAGTCCCATGTTTGTAGGCTGAATAAAGCCTTATATGGACTCAAACAAGAACCAAGAGCATGGTATTCTAGGATAGATGGATACTTGCAGAGTGTGGGCTTCGCCAAAAGTGATGCAGATCTTAATCTATATTACATATTTGTTGGGACTGATCTACTCATTTTGGTGCTATATGTAGATGACTTGTTTCTTACAGGTGCAGAGAAGCTCATTGCAGGGTGCAAAGCAGATATAGCAGCTGAGTTTGAGATGAAGGACATTGGCATGATGCATTACTTCTTGGGTTTGGAGGTTTGGCAGAGACCAGGGGAGATATTCCTTAAGAGGTTTCGGATGGAGGACTGCAAACCTATGGCCACACCCATGATCACTAATTTGAAGAAGGTGACAGCTTTAGATTCAGAATTGGTGGACCCTATGTTGTACAAGAAAGTTGATAGGATCCTTGATGTATTTGGTCAACACTCGACCGGATATATGTTTTGCAGTGAACACCTTGAGTCAGTTCATGGTGGTGCCAAGGCAAGAGCATTGGGTAGAAACAAAACATGTGCTCAGATACTTAAGGGGCACTGTGGAGTATGGTCTAAGATATCTTGGAGATGGTGAAGTGAGGTTGCAGTGGTATATAGACTCAGATTGGGCAAGCAATGTAGCAAATAGGAAGAGCACCTCAAGGTGCTGCTTTAGCTTGGGATCAGGCATAATATCTTGGTTCAGCAGGAAGCAGACTTCTGTGGCACTTAGCTCAACAGAGGTTGAATACATGGCAGTCAGTATTGCTAGTTGTGAGGCCATCCGGCTTCGCAAGTTGATTACGATATTGATTGATCGGGAGTTGGATCCCACGGTGATATACTCGTGATAATCGCAGTTGTATCCAACTCTCCGAGAATCCAATATTTCATGACAAGTCCAAACACATAGACATCAAATATAACTTCATACGAGACGAGATTCGGAAGGGAGCCGTAAAGGTCCAGATATATTCCCACGGATCAGCGGGTAGGTGATATTCTGACCAAGACCTTAGTGAAAGGGAATTTTGAAGCATTCAGAGACAAACTTGGATTGGTGCAGAATTCCTTCCTCGCTAAGAGGGAGTGTTGAGAAATGTAGCTTGGACAGGAACTTCTTGCATAGGCTTCAGTATGAACGTGCTAGAAGTGGTTCGAGACATTTCTAATTCTATTTTGAAATTCACTTGAGTGATTTTCTATTTTTAAGTTCACTTAAGTGATTCTATTTTGTAATTCACTTAAGTGATTCTATTTTGAAATTCACTTGAGTAATTTTCTATTTTTAAGTTCACTTAAGTGATTCTATTTTGTAATTCACTTAAGTGATTCTATTTTGAAATTCACTTAAGTGATTTTCTATTTTTAACATTACATCTCAAGATGAGATGAGATCTAATCTTAGGGCTAGAGAGATTAGGGTTACCTTTTTCAAGGATAAAAGGAGAAGATCAAGAGTGTTTTAAACACACAGAAAAGAAGAGGAGGAGAACAGATTGTTGAAGGAAAACTACAAGATTAGGAGGAGAAGAACAGTGATTGCTAGCTAGAAAAGCAGCAAGAGAGCAGAAGTGTTTTGCTGTAGCTGTAGCCTCTTTTATTTGTAATATTTCAGGTTCAGAAATATATTTAACTTCTGCTGTTCACACTGTTTATTTTTCCGGCCATCTGTGTGACCGTTGCATGTTTGAATAAATTATTCTCAGATCTGATTTATTTTAAAATAACATAGGACAGCAGTTATCTAGGGCTGGAAAATTTACATTTATGCCTTGATAAAATTGGGCATTATCCTCTGCATTTCACCTTAATTTGGTATTTTCTTTGTTTGTGTACTAGTATGAACATTTGGTCTACTTGATGAATGTCGTTGTCAATAAAAGGACTTCGTCAGTTGACAATACAATGCTTGTATGTTTGATAATTTGCTGATATGAAATATGGCAAACAGATGCTTAGTTTTCATTATATTGGGCAACCGAGATTGGTTAGAAATGTCCTGTTCCTATCTTTACCATAGACATATCTGGTTGGCTTCGTTGCTTAGTGAATGCACTTCCTTGATGAATGCTTAAGGGTTTTGTGTAGGACTCTTGTGAACTGCAGGGTTGGGCTTAGGAACTCGTTATTCTGTGGGCAATTTGGCTTTCTTGGAAGATACCTGTGTGGCTATTTAGTATTTACAATTTACACTCACATGGAAAGTTGTTAAAAATTAGTATACTGTCAATTATTGATGTCTTGAGAGGAAAATGTTGAACAGCCGTGATATTTGACATGTTAGTTTTAAATATGGGATTGGGTTCTCTTCTGTGGATGTGCATGATGTATGATGGCTGGAAATTGGTATGAGAGAATCTGTCCCTGTAGGCACACCTGTCTTGAGTTTTCTCCTTATTTTTGATAAATGCAAATGAGTCATTAACAGAATTGCATCTTCTACCATTTCGTTTAAAAGGTAAGGGTTTTGGTATTTTATCGATAATCTCACTTGTGAGATTGATTATCTTAAATGCAATAGTAAACAAAAGATGCTTAGCAGCACTGCACTTACCATTCTTTCTGGTTATTTGGGTATAGAAATGCATGCCTGATCTTTAAGGGTATAGAAATGAATGCCTGATCTTTAAGGTAGATTTGAAAGGAGATTAGTATAGGTACAGTCTGCTGTACATTGTCATTTTAGCAATGTTCATAAAGTCGGTACTTGTAGGAAGATCTTGAAGATATAAAATTCATTCTAAGCTCTAGCTTGTCATTTGGCAACTGAGAACAGTGGAAAGGGAGATCGAGAAGCTGTTTTGGTTTTGTGATAATTTGAATTTGGTAGGCAGTACTACTTGGCTGAATGCTGTGACAGCCCAGTGTTTGTCATTTGAACTGGAAGACTGGTTATAGGTTATCCTCCTATATGCATTAGTACTGAAGGCTATTCATTATATAGCATTTATTAGAGGCACTTGGTGACCTTTCTATGCCCCGCAACTGTAAGGGAAACTGTGCAAGGCATGGCATGGTTTTGAGATCTACCTGAGATGTAGTCACCTTGACCAAAGTGATTGATTACAATAAGTTATAATCCTTGTTTAACAGTCCGACTGCAATGTGTTGATTTTTATGATACAAGTCCACTATGAGTGGCCACAATTTGATTGATACTTGCCCAGTGTAGGTAATCCCAATTTGTTATGACTATTGGCAGCATGGTAGACTGTCAATTGTTAGGGTAGTTTGTAGCACGTTTCACTATAAATTATTTAACATTTGGTAACACTTAAACTGCAATTTGTTCATGAGTGATAGCAAGTTGACAACATCATTTGGTGGCATTTATGACTAAGGTTTAGTAACTATAACAGTGCTATGCAAACTCCTTTAGTTATAGCTATTGACTGCAATATTTCGATTGCAGCATCATCTATGACAGCAAGATGCTCATACATTTTAAGGCCATTCTGTTGATATTCTGTCTGTAATACTTAGTGATTTATATAAGATCCTCTTTGTGATTTATATAAGATCCTCTTTGGGCATTGAATTTACTGATTGAGATTATAAACTTGTAGTTTCTTGAATTTATAATTCGAACATTTAATGGGATCAAGAATATCCTGTAGAACTGCATTTCTGAACCAGTTTGGCGAATGTGTAATAGCTAGTGGTTAATCTCTCTCTTGGTTACATTTGGATTGAATTATTGAGAGTAGATTTAGTATGATGAGTATACTACTGCTACTCTGAGAAGTTGAATTGCACTGTGATATTGGTCTGAATTATGATTGTTTGCAAATATTAGATTTTGGTGTGCCAGTTAGCTATAAATTTATCATTCTGTCAAAAGAATTTAGGAATTGAAAGCTTATTCTTATGAAAAATAATTGTATGCTAAATCAGAAGCTATACATACAACTTTGAACACTGGAAACTCTGCTAGAAACCTGGAGTGTTTGGGCTCAAAACTTCCTTCATGTAAACTAAGCCAGACCTCAAAAGTCATCTTATTTACACACCCTTATTGCTTCCTACAAGGGTGTTGGTTCACTCTCTTTTCCCACACAGCTTTCCAGACCGGTCGCTTCACGTTCGTAATGTACATGATGGCAAGCCCTCATAAGAGGTCCTATGAGACTAGAACCATGAGTGGTTGTCACGTCATGATAACAACAACGCACTCTATCACACGAAACATTGTGAATGATTTGAAGATATCACCATTGGTGCTAAGCCAGCTTGAGGACGTCACTGCTCGGCTGAGACAACAGATCATTTGAATAATGAACTGACTGTCTGAAGAAGCCAAGAATGACAAAACAGTAGTGTAAACTATGACTGTAATCCATTGAAAACTTGTTAGCAGCCCTAGAGACTCTGGAGACATGCCTCGGTTGGGATGGGATGGACATACATCAGGAAGCAATGAAAGAGTCTTCCATGGTAGGACCAAATGCCAGACCTAAATGATGATGTTGTGTGTTTGGTTTTTGCATATCATTTTACAGGAATGCCATTGAATGATCATGGATGCAAGTGCCCTATCCCCTGTACTTGTTGATGCAAGACCTGGCATACTTGTGAGATGTAATGCACTTGCATTTGCTTCAAAGGAAGTTAGTTATTGTAGTAGGGTGAAATTTGTAATTGTAACTATCAATGTATAAGAATGAATCCAAAATCTGTCAGAGATTTATGATACTTTTTCTATTCCTGCAGTAGAAATATACTTGAACTTGTTGATAGATGAGTATCATGACAAGATTCATCATTGCATATTGGCATTATGATTGGTGTACTTGGTTCTTTGTTGCAATGTTGTAAAATGTATCAAAAGAGACAATGTATTCATTATATCATTGTGTTAAAAGAGTTTGAATTGTTAAAATACCATGGAGAAATCATGTTGATCTCATATTATGTTCAATTAATATATTTGCACTCTGATGTTGCAAGGTTGCTGATAATGAAATAAATTAATTGTTATGGTTAAAAAAAATGTGCCCCGTTTTTGGGAATCAAAGGACCAGTACTACATGTTGATCCCCTTACTCTTGGGCTGACTCAATCTTGAGGATATGTGCAATTTGTGTAATCTAAGGCGACATCTTCTGCAATCACTTGTCCTTCTTTCCAATTAGTCATGGCAATCTTTGTACACTCTTGCTTCATTGCTTCATTGCTTCCACAAATTCTGATAAAGTGAAAACCCCTTGGGGTTAGTATTGTCTGAAGTACAAAAACCCCATGTCCAAATACCAAACAACTACGTGCGACCTGGAGACCCATGTAGATGTCTGATCAATGATTTCTTGGCAGTTGTCATTGTAAACACTAGTTACCTTAACAACCCTTTGACAGTTGTAATCACTAGCAGTGGCAATGTTGGCAGCCCTCTACCAATTATCATCATTATTAATGGTAGAGTTAGCAATATTCTAGTGGTTGTAGTCATCAGCACACTCCATCAACTTCACCTTCACCTTCCTTAACATTCACTCTAATTTCTCCAAGGAGTTTGCCAAAGCTCAATGCCTTCACAATTGATGAAATTTGTACACCTACTTCAAGCAATCCACTGCACTTTAGCCATGCTGTGAACTACATACTAAATAGCCAAATTTGTCTTCCTTTTGTTTGATATAAATTGGCTCATTGTGTTTGCCACTTGAACGGCCTACTTTGCTACCTCCATTTCGTGAGTGGCCAACCTAGAATTTCAGACTACTTTCTTTAGCTTGGAGATGCTCCAAAGGGCTTAGTCTTGCCTTTTAACGTTGCACCCAATCTCCCTCACTTGGTAGACAACCTCCTCCTCCTAGCAAACAACACGCTTATCATGGACGAGATGTTTACTTTAGATGGCACTGACAAGGAAAACAACCATTGTGCCCTTGGCTACTCCAATCATTTCCTAAACGGCCTTGGCCCTTCCCAAATTGCCCTTGACTTGTGGACAGCCATATCCTTCATGTGAACGGCAATTGAAGAGTGGACAACCTTTTTCACTTGCCTGATAGCTCTCTACAACTTGTAGAGAATGGGGTCTTTGATAAACTCTTTTGGCGGATCACCTCCATTCAACTTCAGAGAATGTATTCAACTTGGCTCATCTCTAAGAAAAATTCAATGTTGATTGTGCCCTTGATGGACTTTTATTTGTCTTCTTTCTTGACAGTGATGCTTGCAAGCATCCAAATGCCTTCTATTTGTCTTGTCTTTTCAACACATGCATGCAAACAGCTTTACTCGACTTCCCTCAATCCCAAAACATGAGGAATTGTGTTCTCTTGGACAGCTTCCATCGTAGGCGAACGAATTGACATGTCTATATAACCAATGAATAAAGTTTTGTCATTTTATGTTATTTTTTAGTTCATATGCAAAGTGCTTGATGAAATGTGAATATGTGAAATGATAATGTTCATGTGATTAGCATGTATGTGTAATTCCAATGTTTATGTAAATCAAATGTCATGTAATTATGATGTCCAGTAATTAGAAGCACTGTGTTGAGGTAGTTAGGGTTAGGTAAGAGGAAGCTGCGGAAATTGGCACCCATTTGGAAACGTATAAGTAGACCCCTTACATTTTCCAAAAACATGATAATCTATCATCCATCTATCTATCTAATATTTGAGGTGTGTGCATGTTGTTGCCCAAAGTGTGTTGCTAACGGTTTGTTGGAATATGATGTATTGCAAATAGTTGTTCTGCAGGATACATGTTGTGCACAGTGTATCCATTTGTAATTGTAAGTTATGCCCATTGTATAATTTGTTTACTAAAGTGGTAATGGAATTGTGTTGTAGTGTGTTGTATTTTATTTCTACTATTCCATTTGTGTGTTGTATTTTATTTCTACTATTCCATTTTACATCCATTACTACTTGAGTAGCCTCCTTAAGCTCCCAAATGGCCTATCTCACTAGAACGCCCTATAGAAATTGGGATTCAACCTTTGGCACCTTGGTTTTCTCTACCTACTGAATGTTCTGCAATTCATGCCATAATTGCTACTAATAGGCACAAGTCCTGATCACTTCTCTTCCTCACAGCTTAACTCCTTTCTCTAAAAATTGGAGTGATGCCTGACTAGTTGCTTGCATGATTTGGCTCTATGTTATCATATTGCACAAGCAGCAATTGAATTGCTTCTCCTCTCCTTCTCCAGCAATCAAGACTTAGCAAACTTATTTTTTTAACATCTTCAAATATTTTAGTTTCTTTTTTCTTTCTTTTATTTCTTTCATTGCTCTAACACATTGTAACAGTTTACTTTTGATAAATCCCATTGGCCTTCTTTGGTCATTCATGGACATTAATAAAATTATCTTTTTGTTTAATTCATTACCTTATCTGTGACCAGGTTCATCAGCTTCAAATGAATTAATCAATTCAACGGAGTTTACCAAAAACGTCTTGAAAATTAATAAAGTTTATGTTGAAGTGCATCTTATATGGTTTTACTTTCGAAACATTTACTAGTTCTACGCAGTAAATCCCATCAATTTGTTCCAGGTGAATAAAGTCATCCAATGCTTAGAACATGATACGGTTCCAACCACAGCGTTTTCAACTGTTCTATCTTGCATTTACCATTAAACTCCAGCACTAGGGCCACTAATTTGATTCCATTTTGTGTAAAGCTTATCATGTCAATCTTTTACACCAAGTCTAAGCCACCTTAGTCATTAACTAGACCATTCACATTTGCTCATCCATTTTGTTTACGAACAAAAGCCACTCCTTAAGGATTTCATCATCATACATCAATTGAAAGAGATTGTGGCCTATGAGTATCTTATAGATTATCCTGTATGCCCACAAAATCACTAGCAAACTTTCCTCCTAATCTATGTCTTCAATAGAGTAGGAATCTTTAATGACAAATTTAAGGAACTTGCTTGTAGCCTCTACTTATTCGTTTGCACATGGTAGCATGCACCAAACAAACTACTATAGATCTTGAACGTAGTCGTTAATCTCTAAATCACTTCATTGACAATGTGCTCTCCATGATCACTAATGATATGCAAGGCTATCTAGAAGGCAATGACGAGACATGTAATAATTTGTTCATATATGATTACCATATTCCTAAAGAGTTATTAATTCAGGCTCTAGATTCTACCCAGTCCATTAGATATTCAGTCAACAATACGATGTACAAGCACTTCAACAACTGACTTGGCTTTATGGGTCCAATGAAATCTAGTTCTTGTGGTTGCAATGCATATTAACAACATGAAGTCTCATTTGATAGCCTTGCCTACTCTTTATCCTGTGTAACATGAACAAACACATTTTCTAGCATCTTGAAGAGTATCTGCCACCATAATCTAGCTAATAGAACTTTTTTTACTATGGCATATGGTCTCATGTGACCACCTGCCAATTCTTGAGAAGATTCCTCTAGGATGCTCCTGATCTCCACTTTTAAAACACCACCTCAACACCTAATCTGACTGCATCTTGTACAATAACCCATTGCTTAATTGGAACAACCTTAAGACTTCAACAATGTTTCCTTCTTTTCTATCACCATTAATTTCCTCAGGAGTGAATTGTTGACAAGAAAGTGTCAATATGCTCATAACACAAGTACAATACCACAATGTGGAACTTCTATGCATCCAAAAAACACCTTCCTATATTCCTCCTTCAGCAGGTCCTCCTGAATGTATTGTTAATAACTGGTCAAAATAAGATGATACTATCACATTCCTGCAATAACATTAACCACCTAGTCACCTAACCTGCTAGTACACCATCTCATGTCTAGTTGTGTGTTTCCAACCATGTATACTAAAATGTGAGGGAAATTTTTTCTCTTCTTGCTCATCTTTACTAGAAATGAATGAGTTGGAAGAATTTACTTATATTCACCCTTGTCATTGCACCCATCTTCAATTTGCAAACAAAGACCATGGCAAGAGGTTGATTGGTAATCATGACGTAGAAGACTAACATGCCTTTCACTATATTCTCATATTCATCCACTCCTAGCAATTTGAGGTTAGGAGGTTTACTACCTAGGTGCTTGCAATTTCTACCAAGATTCCTCCGCGATTATATTGACGCTCAAACCCTCGTCAAGGATGACATTTCAACTACCTTCTCAAGTCCTATATCTACATCAATATTCAAAGATGACAAGGTTGTGAAACTGTTGCACCTTAGGGTTTTGCTCATTTTTGAAGTCATGCCATGTCCTTGATTACCTTTAACAATATGGGGATGCTTTGAAAAAGGTTCATGATCTTTACTAGCACTAAGGTCCATACTTGCGTGGGATGTCAATCCCTTCAATTGGGCACCCTTGGTCCTTACACAACTCATTCTTAAGGATTTCTCTCGTCAACCTTGGCTTGTTCCATTTCAATTAGGGCTTCCCTACATCTTTGTTATTCTTCTATCAAGTATTGCTTCTATTTCACTTGTGTACTAGTCAAAGCCATTGTATGCTGAAGTTCATCTTCTACTAAATTATGGTCGCATGACACCTTGTTGTTTGTTGAGGGTAGTAATAGTCTCTGTTACGAAAATCGGCAAAAAATCGCCAAAATCGCGAGTTAATTGCGAGTCATTCGCAAACGAGTGACTTGGTAACTTATCGCGAATCAGGCGATTTTTTTACGATTTTTTCAAGTTCATCTTCTACTAAATTATGGTCGCATGACACCTTGTTGTTTGTTGAGGGTAGGAATAGTCTCTGTTACGAAAATCGGCAAAAAATCACCAAAATCGCGAGTTAATTGCGAGTCATTCACAAACGAGTGACTTGGTAACTTATCGCGAGTCGAGCGATTTTTTGACGATTTTTTCAAAAAATCGTCAAAAAATCGGCCGTAGCCGCGCAGGTAGATGTTGCGGCCAATAAAAGTAAAAAGTAATTTTTTTTTTCACTCTTTCTTCTAAGCACTTGTAAACAGAAAAAAAACCTCCCACCTTGTGCTACCACCCCGACCAACTACGCCAAGGCATCCTAGGAGCACGATCGATTGCGGTGTGAAGGAATCCGGCAGCCAACAACATCCAGCCAGAAGATTCATTCAAGGTCAGAATTTTTTTAAAATTCTTTTTTTTTTTGAAATTAGACTAGGGCTGTTTGAAATTAGGCTAGGGGTTTTTTTTTTCTCCTCCTTTGTTGTTTAGGGTTTTTTCTTTTTTTCTCCTCCTTTGTCGTTTAGGGTTTTTTCTTTTTTTCTCCTCCTTTGAAATTAGGTTAGGGCTTAGGGTTTTTTTTTTCTCCTTTGTCGTTTAGGTTTTTTTTTTTATTTCTCCATCTAGGGCTTAGGAGCACGCGAAGGGCACTGCCCCTCGACCCCGCAAGGGACGCTGTCCCTTGACCCTACAAGGGGGCTCCTGCCCCCTTGACCCCCGACACAGGTGGCGACGGTCATTGTTGTTATTGTTGTTATTGTTGTTAACATTGTTGCTGCTATCTACCATTGCTGCTGGCATAGACATAGTAATCAACATAAAAAATTGATTATTAGAATGCTAAATGCATCATTTGAATCTTACAAGCCTACATGCTAACTTCAGCCATCACAATTAAGGATCTTACAATAGCAGATATCTAGCAACTGCCATACTTTACAATTGTATAATACAAACATATTTCAAATCAATATAATCCTATACAATTATATTTCAGATTATTGTTGTTAACATTGCTGCTGCTATCTACCATTGCTGCTGCTATTGCCATTGTTGCTTCTATTGCTGTTATTGCTGTTAACATTGCTGCTGCTATCTACCATTGCTGCTGCTATTGCCATTGCTGCTTCTATTTCTGTTATTGCAATTTGTTGTTATTGTTGTTATTGTTGTTAACATTGCTGCTGCTATCTACCATTGATGCTGCTATTTCCATAGCTGCTTCTATTGCTGTTATTTCTGTTAACATTGCTGCTGCTATCTACCATTGCTGATTCTATTTCTGTTATTGCAATTTGCTGTTATTGCTGGTAACATTGCTGCTGCTTCTATTGCCATTGCTGCTTCTGTTGCCGTTATTGCAATTTGTTGTTATTGTTGTTATTGCTGTTATTGTTGTTAACATTGCTGCTCCTATTGCCATTGCTGCTTCTATTTATGTTATTGCAATTTGTTGTTATTGTTGTTATTGCTGTTAACATTGCTGCTGCTATCTACCATTGCTGCTGCTATTGCCATTGCTGCTTCTATTGCTGTTATTGTTGTTATTGCTGCTGCTATTACTCAGTTTATCCATAGAGATGACTTGGGCTATTTAAGTTATACTTATTGTTTGAATTTTCAAACTTAAAAGCTGAACAATGTGATTGTAAACCCATAGAGATGACTTGGTCTAAACCCTAGCCTTTTGGTTTAGGGTTTAGTTTTTTTTTCCTTTTTTCATGTGATTGTAACTTTGTTGTTACTAACTTGTTTCCATGTGCAAGCATATAAAAAATGAAACCATTGGATCCAGCATGGGCGTATGCAACGCCACTGCCAGGGCAATCAAAAAATCATTTTAAATGCAATTTTTGTGGCAATAGTTATAATGGAGGCGTTTATCGTCTCAAATTCCATTTGGCATGCTTAGCAGGAAATAATATAGCAGTATGTACTAAGGTGCCAGAAGATGTTAAGAACAAAGTAAACGCCATGATCATTGCGGCAGATGAAAACGCTAGTAACAAAAGAAGTTATAGTGATGCCATTTCATCCCCCCCCTCCCGAGGTGCTCGTACTAGTGGGCGTGGCAGCTTTAAGCGGTTCTTTCCACAAAGTAGTTCGAGTCCTTCAAGTGCACAAGGAGCTAGTGGGACGGGAGACTCCTCTTTTGTAGATCATTTTCTGCCAAGGACAGGGACACAATCCACACTTGAGGGTATGGCCGCATAGAACCAAGAGAAGCACAGTGCAGCGAGGAAAGCCAATGCCACTTTTTGGTACTATTCTGACATTCCCTTCAATGTGGCAAGGTCTCCATACTGGCGGCCCATGATAGATGTCGTCGCATGTTGCGGCACAGGATTTAAGGCGCCAACTTCTGATGACCTTAGGGGCCCTCTCCTTCAACAATCTATGGATGACATTCAAGTTGTGTCATTGTGCTTGACTAAATTTTTATATATATGGCATGACTAAATTTATATATATATATATATATATATTAATATGATAAAATCAATATGCAATGTGCATGACTAAATGTTTTTTTTTATACTTCAAGTTGTGCTTGACAACCAACGTCAGGTGTGGAGAACCAAGGGTTGCACTATCATGTCTGATGGTTGGACAGATGGGAGGGGAAGAACCCTGATTAATTTTTTGGTTGCATCTGCAGAAGGAACTGCATTCCTTAAGTCAGTAGATGCATCCGCACAAGTTAAGAGTGTCGAAATGCTTGCAAGGTTGTTGGAGGAGGTTGTCTTGGAGGTTGGGGAGGAGAATGTTGTCCAAATCATCACGGACAACGCAGCAGCATATAAGACAGACGGGAGGATTTTGGAGGAGAGATTCCCCACAATTTTTTGGACCCCATGTGCAGCCCATTGCCTTGATTTGCTCCTCGAGGACATTGGGAAATTACCTTGGGTGAGAGGTTGTAGGGAAGGCTAAGGCCATCACAAAATTCATTTACAACCATTCATGGGTCCTTAGCCTCATGAGGCAATTTACCAATGGGAGGGAGCTAGTGCGGCCTGGCATTACACGCTTCGCCACAAACTTTGTGACATTGCAAAGCATTTATGATGCAAAAGAGTCACTAAAACAAATGTTTGTGAGTGATGAGTGGAATTCTGAAGCAGCTGCAAGATACCGCACATCATCTGAGGGGCAAAATGTTTATACTTGTTTGTTTGAGGACTTCTAGATGGCCATGGATGAGGCCATCAAGGTACAAGACTACGCTTATTTATTTGTTTTATTTTATTTATGTTGTAAAATATTTTTCTTTTTTTTTTTTCAGGTCTCAAAGCCATTGGTGAAGATTCTTTGTCTTGTTGATGGAGAACAATTTCCAATGGGTTTTGTATACGAGGCTATGGATAGGGCGAAAGAGGCCACTGCTGCATTTTATGAACATAATCGCACCAAATATGATCCCATTTGGACCATCATTGATAACAAATGGACATCACAACTCCATAGCCCTCTTCATGTAGCAGGTTACTATTTGAACCCCCAATTCTTTTATGAGCCCACATTCCGTGTTGATTATGAGGTCAAGATTGCATTGACCGCGTGTTCTCTGGGAATCCACAATTGTGCAATAAAACGCGTGCCGAGATACAAGATTATAAGGCATGTCGTGGTTGCCAATTCCCATCTATGCAATGCAAAGATGCTATTGAGTTTATGAGGCCAGGTAAACCGTAAACCTCATCGAATTATTATTTATTGTCTTCTGATTTTGTTTTAAAATTTAAACTTTTTAGTTGTTACATGTGAAATATTAATTTTGTTTTTGTTGTTGTTTCTAGATTTATGGTGGGATGACTTTGGTGATTTTACGCCCAATTTGCAGCACATGGCGGTTAGAATCTTATCTCAACCATGTAGCTCTTTAGGTTGTGAGCGCAATTGGAGTATGTTTGAACACATACACTCCAAGGAGCGCAACAGACTTACACAAGAAAGGTTAAATGATCTTGTGTTTGTGCACTACAACCTTCGCCTCCACCAAAACTTTTTTGAAAAAACAAATATTCAGCCCATTGACCTAAGTGACATTGATCCATCATATGAATGGATCACAGATGCAGAAGCACAAGAGCAGCAGGTAGTAGTTCAAATCTCGGTGGGACCTTTTTCTCCTCTCCTCCTCTTCGTTTAAAAGCATATCTTATAGTATTTTTTTTTGTCCCTTTCCTCATCTAGTTGAACTTCTAGGTACAGTAAGAGGCTCTATTCAACACGGAAGAATTGCAAAAATATGATACCCTAGAGAAGGAGATGGCAGCAAGGGACCAAGAAGAGGCTTTAGCATGAGAAGCGGCACAAGCATCTACAAGCACACATAAAGAAAGAGAGACTAGGGCTTATGTTAGGAGAAGGGGCAAAGGAAGACAATAGATAGTGGGCCTATTGAGGCATTTTGGGTCTTGACACATTTTGTAATTTGTACCTTTTCATATTATAAGCAATACAAGATGTGTTTTGTGAACTTTTGTCACTTTCATGTGTACTTAAAGCTTGAGCCTTGTATGATGTCTTGACTTGAATTGTTGCTTTTATTGCAATATTTGATTTGCATAATGTTAATTCATTGTAATATGCATGAAAAAAATTAAAATTAAAAAAAAAAAAAAAAAAAAAACGTTTTCTTCGGTTTTTATTTTTGCCAATTTTTTCCCCGGTTTTTTGCCAATTCCGATTTTTTGCCGATTTTCCCCCAACCGATTTACTACCCGATTCCGATTTTCTCTACTATGCCATCATGGTTCCCAAGTACACACCATTTGCACGTCAGTTCTTGGTTGTTTTGACTTGCATTTTTTGGGTACTCTCTTACAAAGTTTGCATATTAGTTGCACTTGCAACACTCAATAAGTGGTCTCCCATTTGCATTGTCTTGGATTTTGCCCCTCCTTGATTCTAGTTCTCACCTCCCCCTTTAGGGAATCAAACCTATCATTGGTGGCTCCCTTGTAAGTGTTGGAATCAGCATTATCTCCTTGTAATTGCATCATAAATTCTTGCTAATTGTGCTACATATTGGAGGAACATTCTTTCATCAAATGGCCTTTCACATCACAAACATTACAAATGCCTTCTTTGGACATGTGACATTTGTGTATCCTTCTCACGTACAATCTATGCACTAGACTTTTTGTTCTCTCAGTTTTCATTATGCTCTTTGAATGTGCACATCATTTCTTTGCAAAGGCCATCAATGGATGTCCCCTCCTATCTATATCAGCTTCATCGAGGCCACTAGTAGCCACCTAACCTTGACCTCCAAATGATGTCATATACCCATTTTCCAAAGGCATTCCCCTATCCATGGACTTCTCATTATAACACCAAAGGAACAACTTGCATATTTTTCATATATTTTGGAAGGAGTTCCTCAACGAACTATCTTTTCTTCAATCCATTTGTTGGCTCCTTCTTCAAAGTGTCAATCAGTTCTTTCAGCCTCCAATTCTAGGGGTGGATGGATTTCATCTTATTTCATTGTGTTAGATATTTCAATGGCAATGTCATTGTCCTTGCACAACAACTTGAATTATTTCCCAAACGCTTGACAAAATTTCCTTCCATGTCTAGCACTCATCTTCCGCAATTCCCAGTATAAGTTGACTACAATAACAATGTTGCAAGGAACAACCTCATCCAATTTGTTTTATCAACTTGCTCATTGTCATTCCAAATTCTAATGCTCGTATAACAATGTCCTATAGGGCCCCCATTCCCATTGTCATGAAATTTAGGGCCCTTTTGAATTTGCCAACACTAGTCATTGTTATAACTTGTTAATTCAACACTAAACAAGTTATCTTCTCTTCATGCTTTGTCTGCAATGTTTCCATACTCATCTAATACCTCTCAAACATTTGATGTTCACTAATCTCATCACAACATCTCGTATGTTAGTAAATGTCAAGATCCTATTACTCTAATTGTAATAGCCTTTTCCTTTGGCACAACCACAGTTGTTGCTTGTGTGTCTAACTCTTGGTCTTGTATAGTTTTGAATGCAATACTCCACACTCTCTCTGATGAAAAATTCATATCCCGTATACGATTAGACAAACTACCTTGTATTTGCTCTAGTGTCAGACTTTTGTCCCATGCATCACCAAATGTATAACCCTTACCTTTCTTCATGCCTAAGCCAATCTTGCCAGCCTTCTATTGCACCTCATTTTTGGTCTCAAGGTATAGATCTTCATCTAAGATGATCAACCTTTCTCACCAAATAAAGTTCTATTGATCCATGAGGAGAAATATTTAGACTCATCATCACCCTACCTATTGCAGAAGCTGTCAAAAGACTTGGTCTAGAGAGGATCTTCTCTCTTCCTAAAGGGGTGTAGGCGGCAAAACTGCTTCCCAAAAGAAGAAAAAGTGAAAAATGTATGAAGTTGCTTAGAATTTTTGTAAAGTGAAAATGAGATGAAATGCACATGAAATTAGTGTAAATGGAGTGAAATGAAATGTAAAGTGGAATTAAGTGAAATTAGAGTGAAATTATAATGTAATGTAATTTAATAAAGTGGCACTTAGAACCTTAGGAAAAGTTGATAATTTCATGCATGTTCAGTTCTAGGTGACAGTTGTAATTGATGTGTTGTCTTGGGAACCGCTTGAAACGGCCCAGGCAGGCATTAAAAGACCACCACTCCTTCATTTTGCAGGATGGATGCCTAAGATGTACAAAGACCGTAGAGCATTGGGAGATTAGCTTGTTATTGTTGTTGCTGTGATCATAGTTAAGAAAATCTGCAGAATCCCGATTTTTGCCGATTTTTAAAATGTCGATGCAATCGGCAAACTCTTGGCAATGCAAAGATTTTTTGAAGATTTTTTGCCAATTTTTTTCCTATTTTTTTTAAGGCTACGGCCGATTTAGGGTTTTTTTATGCAATCGCATTTGTCAACTATTAATGTTTGAACTTTGAAGTTTAAAGTTTAAACCCTAAACCCGAAACCCTCTTTTTAAGTAAATATTGCTGCCTGATAACTATGTATGTAAGCCCATTTTTCAGCTGTTAATGTTTGAAACTTTGAAGTTTAAACCCTAAACCCTAGGCTAGGCCCTAGGGTTTTGGGTTTAGGGTTTTGTTTTTTTTTCCTCCTCTTTTTAAGTAAATATTCCTGCCTAGTACTATGTATGCAAGCCCATTTTTCAGCTTTTAATGTTTGAATTTGAAACTTTGAACTTGAAGTTTAAACCCAAAACCCTAGGGCTAGGGTTTTTTTTTCCTCCTCTTTTTTAGGGTTACTCCTTCACAAGGAAGGAAGACTTTGAAATGGCTAACTAATACTCTCAAAGATGCTAAACTTGATGCACCACTTGACCTCACTTCCACACGACCACGTACTCACTGTAGCACACAGCAGGAAGTAAATTTGGGCTTTATGACTTCTGTAATGGAGAATGCAAAACCAACCTCAATAAAGGAAGCACTAAGTTTGCCACAATGGAAAGAAGTCATGGAAGCAGAATACACATCTTTGATGAAGAATAAAACATGGGATCTCGTTGATTTGCTAGAAGGAAAGAATCCCATAGGCTGCAAGAGGGTTTTCAAAATCAAATATAAGGCAAACGGATCCGTTGATAAATATAAGGCACGGCTCGTTGCAAAGTGCTATGCATAGATGGAAGGAATAGACTATGAAGAGGCATTTGCACCTACAACAAAAATGAACACCATCCCTTCACTATTTGAACTGGCAACACAATTGGAAAATTCATCAAATGGATGTCAAAAGTGCCTTCCTCAACGGTGATCTTGAAGAAGTGTACATGACACAACCTGAAGGCTTTGTTGACAATGGGCAATGTCACAAAGTCTGCAAACTCAAAAATGTCACAATATGGGAAGAAGCAAGCTCCCAGAGATTGGTATATCAAAATTAATGATCACAAAACTCCCTTTGATGCAAATCTCTATGTTAAGAAAATTGAAAATGAGATAGTGATCCTTATGCTTGATGTTGACAATTTGATGATCACTAGTAGCTTAGACAAATTGGTGAATGATGTAAAGGATGACTTGAAAAAATCATTTGACATGACAAATTTGGGGCTTCTGCACTATTGTATTGGCTTGGAAGTTTGGAAAAGAAAGAATCACATTATGGTCACACAAACAAAGTATGCCAAGGCACAATTAGAAAAATACAAGAGGATAGATCGTAAACCTAAGGCGACACCAACGGAGAAAGGGTTACAATTGTCCAAATATGATAAATCGCCTCAAGTATCTGCTACTATTTATTGTCAGTTCATCGAGAGTCTCATATACCTAACAAACACCAAGCCTGACATAAGTTTTGCTGGAAGTTATCTTTCAAAATTCATGCAGGATCCCAAGGAGAGTCACTGGAAAGTTGCAAAGAGGATACTGCATTATGTTTGTGGTACAAGAGAATATCACCTGGAATATAAGAACGATAATGTTTTCCTACAAGGATACATGGACTATGATTATGCCGGATCTCTAGATGATAAAAAGTCAACATATAAATATGTGTTTCATCAAGGATCTGGCCTTGTCTCATGGCATAGCAAAAAAACATGCAGTGGTGTTGTCATCCACAGAGGCAAAATATCATGTTATACAAGGTGTTGTGTGAGAAGCAATATGGTTGCAAAGCATACTGTTAGATGTGGGTGTGTGCAAAAATCGACCAACCATGTTGAATTGTGATAATCAAGGTGTTAAGAAATTGGTCAAGAATCCATTATTCCATGAAAGAACAAAGCATATTGAAGCTCAATGCCAATTTATTCAATAAGTTTAGAATCACCACATATAGCTCAAGTACATTCCCACCAAAGATTAAGTTGCATATATTTTCACACAGACACTTGCATGTGTCAAATTTGAACTGTATCGCAATTCTCTTTGTATACCAACTAATGTAATACAGGGGGATGTTAGATAATTATTACATTATTTAAGTAATAATTTGAAGAAGAAAAATACAAAGAGACCTACTAGTCTTCAAAGAACCAAGAGTCTCTTGGAATATCAAAAGACATTTCTCTCTGTATCGTAAAACATGTATGCTTTGATGGTGAATGAAATATTTCCAATTTTGTTGCTCAATCCATCAGAGCAAACCATGACCTCTCCTTCATCCAATATTTCGTTTTTTAGGAATAATCACATCAATGTTAATTTAGGAAATTTGAGTGGTTGAAAGTTGAAACCACTCTCGTAGAAAAATATAGTTTGTTATGAAGTAGTTTTACCTACCTATCGTTTAGGGATAGGTGAATATTCTTATCAAATTCTATTAAGAATACAACAAACTACTTCCTATATATAATAATTCTTTATGAAATGAAAAAGCATCATATTCATCCAACCATATTGTTATCGATGGTATCGGAGTAGGTGGGATCTTGAAAAGGAATTATCCTATGATGGTTTTGAGTTTTTATCAAAAAGCAACTACACTTTTATCAAAGGAGACTAAGAAACTCACATTGCAAAGGAACAATCGTGGACATCATCAATTCTAGCAATTTCAAGCTAAAATTGGCGATAACACCATTTATCAAAGAGCAACTACACTTTTATCAAAGGAGACAAAGAAACTCACATTGCAAAGGAACAATCCTGGACATCATCAATTCTAGCAATTTCAAGCTAAAATTGGCTATAACACCATTTCTAGCAATTAGCAATATTTAGCAGAATCGTTAGAACCCAGTGTTTCTGCTATGTCTCCTTTGTTGATCACTTCCCACAATAACTCCATCATGATGTGATCAGAGGACAATCTCAACCCTCTCCCGACTTTAGAGGAAATGCTCACTTGCCTAGATGTTGAAGAGGAAAGAAATGCACAATTTGCAAATTATATGTCATTGTCCAACTTTGGCAACATAAATCCTTGGAGAATGTCATGCATCAACAACTCCAATATTATGAGACCCGCCAAGAGTGCACTAAATATTCAATATCCATAATATTAAGTTGATGAAAGGGGTATCGCAAAAAGGCCATCTCTGGATTTCAAGCCTCCAAATTTAGGAAAGCAAAATTCTATGAACAAACTAATTGATGGCAGCCCCTCAATTGGTTCACTCATACAGATCTCTCTTCATACAGAGTTAGACAACACAAGAAACTTTGATCAATACATCAAAATAAGGGCAAACATAACTGGAAATAAAATAGGAAAAGGGCAACGAATTAAAACAACCACTAGCAAAGAAATAAAATCCAATGAAACAACAAGGATACCATGATTTATGTGGGGAAAACCCTCTAGGGAAAGAAAACCCACAATAATATGTTGTTGCAGCTTATATTATTGAAATGCAATTGAGAGTACAACATGCATGAGCTGAACAAAGTTTCTCTTAGAGAAAAAGAGGAGAGCACACAAAAGCTCATACAACTCTAAATTACTCCCAAATGCTCTTGCCTTGCCAATGTGTAGGAAATGAAACAACACCCCCAACATATGCTTTTCCACCAATGGGGAAAGAAAGTGGGACATCTAAGGCTAAAAGTCATGCCCTTTCTCTTCAACTTCTTCTCCAATGACCTTTCATTTTCCCATTTCTTTTCAAATCCAAAAATAGAAAATTTCCTATTTGATCAGCTTTCAATCTTCATCACAAAGAGAACAATCATCCAACAAAATTGAGCAATTAGTTTCCTTAGGGATTTCGTGAGCCTTGCCTGATTGAACAATTGATGGGCCTTGTAGAAATGGAATACAAAACACTATAATACAATCTTATAACCACTTAGATAAATAAAATATACAACAAGAATACTTACAAATACAAATGGATACACTATGCACACAACATGTATCTTGCACAACAACTATCTGTAGTACAACATACTCTGACGAACCATGAACAACACACTTGAGACAACAACAACAACATGCACACACACTTCTCACATCTCTCATATAGATGTATACTTATAGACATAACGAGTTTGGTAGGTGGTTGGTAACTACCCCACCACCTCCAAACTAACCATTTACATATCACATTAAAAATACCCCATTACTTCACATTATTACAACACTTTGACATGTGCAAATTACTACGAACACTTGTCACTTAACACAATATGGCAATCCTCTGCCATTTAACACTATCCGACATAATGAAAAACACTTTGTTTGTGCACATTTGCACATATACATTCATATGATCAAACATTCATTCTTTATGCAAACATGTTAATTTGTCTACCTACATCTATCCCCTCCTCTAGACTTCTCAATATCCTCAACAACACATGAGCCAAACACCAAGGATAGAAGCACTGAACACTATAATAGAATCTCTTTTCATGCTCTTTCCACTTTCTCCTATTCCATAGATCTTTTGCAACTACCTTTACTTCAAATTGTTGTCAACAAAATATTATTGTTCGATTGCACACTCCACTTACTAAAATCAGCTGCATCACGAACATGACAGGCAACACCCTTTGCCACTTTTGTCAAGGGTCAAGAGGTAGCACCCCTTGCGGGGTCGAGGGGCAGCACTGAAACGTCAACAACAAAACCATTAAAACCCTCACTATCTAAACATAAGTTTTCCCCTCGTTTGCATTTTGATGGGCTTTGCTCACCCTTCTCAAACAACTTCTCTTCAACTCTAAATGAGCTCTTCTTGGCCATAGACAGCCCTAAATTGCCATCAAATGACCCTATCTTGGCCTCCAACAACCTACCCTTGGCCTTTGACAACCCACCTCCTGGGTCAAACGACCCAACTCCTCGGTCAAACGGCCCAACTCTTGGGCCAAATTGCCCACTTCCTAGGCTAGACAACCTAAGGGGCCAAACGACCTCCTTTCAAGGGCTAGACAACCTTCCCAAAAGACCGGGGTGGGTCCCAAACGGCCTCCTCTTCGGGCATGATAGCTTAAGGGCCATCTCAAATCCTCTTGCCCCTTCCAAATGGCCAGGAGGAGGCCCTGATGGCTCTCCATCTAGCTAGATGGTCTGTGGGTCATCTAGGGTTGAATCCTCTCCTCGCCCTAACAACCTCTCCCCTTGGTTGGGTCAGCCTAGATGTCCTGGGTCCTAACTCAAACAGCCTAAGTCCTAACAATCGAGGGTTGGATTCAAACGACCCAATTCTAGATGGTTAGACAACCATTGCAGGCGGTCCACCGCCGAACAACCTCCCTCTTCGTCATTTGCATCATTCACTTCATCGTTGCATCACTCACTTTGTCATTTACATCATTCACTTGTGCGACCTCCTCTTCCTACGCAACTTCAACTATTTGCTCAATCTCTACCTCCTCAATTGTAATAAAGTTCACCTCCTCAATTGTAATCGGGTTTATCTAGTTCACCTCCTTTGCTTCCCGACTAGGGTTGTGACTCATCTTTGACTCTTCAAACCCTCTATACATCACTAGTTCATCTCGACTTGCAATACTTTGACATCCATGTGCGAAGGGCTCCTACAAATGGCATTGCCAACATTGCACAAATGGATCTGCCCTCAATATTATGTTCATTTCGACATCTTCTAGTTCTCTAGCAGTTGTCACAAACTGCACCACTGATGACATTCTTCTTTGGAACAATCTCTCTTTGTGTTGCATACACCTATAGCAACGATCTTGCGCTCTCCGATTTGCGCTCATCCTCGAGGATGTCATCGCTCTTCTCTTCAAAGCCACTCTTCACTTACTTCTCGATCTCAACATTTAGATGGCGCACTCATATCATCCTCCAAACTACTCTTGTTTTCAGAATCGTCACTTTAGCTACAAGAGTCACTCTCATCGTCATAATCACTTTCAACATTAGTCACTTTTGTCTTCAGGGTCGCTCTCATCCTCATTAACATGACCTCAACATTTTAATGACATCTTTGCATCACTTTCCAAGTTCAAAGCCCATTCAACGCCTCTTGATACAATGTCAAAGGGACCATCATGATCTTCTTTTGATACGTAGGATCACCTCTTCTTCAATGCATCTAACAGATCTTCCTCTAGATGGGTAAACAACACACTCAACCTTTGGTAGTAGGACCGAACAAATGCTACTTCACCTTGTTCCATCCTATAAATTTCACAATGACCTTATCCTCATTGTAGAACCCAAAATCCTTCACAAATGCTTCCCACAACTCATCCATGTCTGGTATCCTTCCACAAAATATCACAAGGAATAACCTTCTAATCTATATCATTCTTCTACCCATTCGCTTTCCACATCATGAGGTAAATTTTTGAATGCCTAACTAAGTCCTCTATTTCACCTCCATGAAACATAGGACACTTAAACAATATACCAAAATTAGTCTTTGTTGTAACAGGTTAATTGACATTGGCAAAGGTTGTTCGCATGTCTCACGCTCTTCACAAATATCATCAAGAGCACCCTACCACAATTACTCTTCTAATCCTGCTCACCATGAAACGTGCCAACTTAAAGTTGCTCCAATGTCAAACTCCCATCCTACTCACCATCGAGCACACCAACTTGCAATTGCTCTAATGTCGGACTCCCATCTCGCACACTGTCATACGTGCCATCCTCCATTTGCTCTGACGTTAGACTCTTGTCCCAAACACCATCAGACACACAAATTTGCAATTGCTCTAGTGCCAAACATTTGTCATGCCTTCTTTCTATTGCACAACTTGCTCCAACCACTCCTAGCCTTTCTTGCCAAACTAGGTTTCCTTCATAAAACTTGTTGTCAACTTCATCAACGTGAACACGAACTGTCATATCTATGTATATGTATTTGCTTACACAAGCTCGTCTGTTTGCATGTACATCTATGGTTGCACAAACTCGTCTGTCTATGCATGCGTCTTTGTCGCCTCCACATAAGTTACCATGCACTTGTCTATCTTTGTCAACACACACTTCCATGTTGGTACGCACATCATCACTTGTGCAAACTTCTTCGTCAACATGCACACCATCAGCATGCACTTCCATGTGGACACATACATCTTCACTTGTGCAAACTTCTTTGTCGACATGCACACCTTCATCAACGTACACTTCCACATTGGCACATACATCTTAACTTGTGCAAGCTTCCTCGTTGCCACGCACATCTACTTCCTACTCAAACACTTGCACATCATTGTCTTGCATGAACAATTGCCCTTCTCCCTCATGCGCGAACACTTGTACATCACCATCTTCGCCATCATGGTTGTCGACACAAATTTCCTGTCGTCATGTATTTCTTTGTCGATTTCTCTATTGTCATGTATTTCTTCATCAACAAGTTCACTCAACACGTCAGTACTTTACACTTCGCCATAATGAAACTCCTCATGTAATTTGTTGTCACATGACTCTCCATTGTCATGTGATTCGTCATCATCACGTGATTTGCATACGAACACTTGTGCATCTCCTTTGTGTGTGTTCGCTTGCGTGTCTAGTGTGCATCCATTTGCACATCTGCTTCATGCGTCGGCCCTTTGTCAACGTCAACAAAAAAGTTGGTATCTTCTTCTACTATGACCTCCAATATTCCCTCCTAAGGGAAACTATGTCATTCTTCAGTTGCATTGTAATCATCCCATTGTTGTCATTGCATAACTTCCCAAATGATTTACTCACCACAACTAAATGTCACCAAACTCAACCCAAATTCAAATAGACAACAATGACAAAATATGGAAATGGAATATAACACAATACAATACAATTCCATTACCACTTTGATAAACAAAATATACAATGGAAATACTTACAAATACAAAGGGATATGCTACGCACACATGTATCCAGCATACAACACACTCGGATGAACCATCAACAATACACTTTGAAAGACAACATGCACGCACCTCTCACATAGATGCATGCTTATAGACAATGGGTTTGATAGGCGATTGGTAAACCCGTTTACATAACACGTTAAAAATACCCTATTACTTTACATTATTGTAGGAGCTAGTACTGACCAGTTTTCGAAGTCGAGATTGTACATAATAAAATAAGTGCAAATGTGCACAAAATGAATTGTGAATTCAAATTGTAATATAAATGAAATAAAGTTGAAATGTTGTTTTGTTACATGACGTCAAGCATGATGATGCCATAGATTGATTAAATGAAATTGTAATGTCTACAACTAATGTAATGTTCGCATAATAGGAATAAGGGTAGTTAAGTAATGAGGTTTTCAAGCAACAATTTCTTCTAATTGTCAACCCACAACCATAAAAGGACCCCATTCACTTTTGAGATAGTAGATACGATGATGGTAAGAGAGAGAAGCATTGTACATTGGAAAGTATGAGGATTCCAAGAGTGCATTGTGATGTGAGAGTATCTGTGTGATCTGTTTTTATAATGCAAGTGTCGTACAAGCAGTTATAATGCAATGACATTCCATTTCACTATGTGTATGTCTGTGTGAGACTATTACTGCAGTAGATTGTTAGGTCGTGTGTGTGAAGGGTTGCAAACAAAAATTGCACTCCAGAATAACTATACGAGTTGCATACAAGTATTGTCATCGGAATGTCATACAAAGGTCATCACGAAGTGTTGTACAAGGATAGTTATCATACAAGAACAGTTCACGTAGTTGTTATCGTACAAGACATGGCCAACAAAAGTGATAGCGGTTTGGAGATTGTCGTTCAAGTGGATTGTAATAGTGTCATACAAGTGAGTGAGCAACTTGTACAAGTGCTCAAGTTGTCGTACAAGTGCGTGTTAAAACTCTATCGTACAAGTGCAAGTTGGTATTTGTCGTACAAATGTATCTATTTGGATCATCAATGATTGCAATCTCAATTGGCTCCTAAAATTTGTCATTCCAATTGTTCCTCCAACCGTTGGAATGCTCACCGTTGTGCTACAATTATTACCAACACTTTGCCATATGAACATTATTACAAACACTTTGCAAGCACATATTATTACAAACACAAGTCACTTAATACAATAGGGCAATCTTCTGCCATTTAACACAATATAGCGACATAATGACAAACACTTTATATGCACACATTTGCAAATATGCATTCATATGCTTATTCATTCACGCATTCATTCATTCATTCATTATGAAGACATGTCAATTTGTCTGCCTACAAGCCTAGAGGTCATGCATGTCCATAGCCCACTTCAGAGGAAAAAAATATCCCACCAAAGTCATGTGCAAATAGTGTTTTACCTAGGGCCTTTGACAAGAAAAATTTGATTAGAGAATGTTCATGGTGCTACAACAACATCAGATGAATTTGGAGAAGCAAATGAATCAAGGATTGTTGAATCATAATCGTGCCAACAACAAAGAATGAAACGGTTTTCATAGCTCAACAAAGTCTGTGATTAGAAAACCACTTCATCTTCGAGTGTATGCAATGGCTTATTCTTAAAGACAATCAAAGAAGTTGCAAGCCTCTACTTCCAAAATATTGACCGCATGGGCAAGCTAGATATCCTAGAGTATAAATCCCCTCTCTGTAGGCAGGCAAATTGATATGTCTCTGTTTAGTGAATAAGTTTTCTTATTTTGCAATTATACGCAAAGTGTTTGATGAAATGTACATATGTATATTTAATAAATTCATAATGTAATATTTCATGCAATGTTAAGCGATGTACGGATAAGTCATAGTCATAAGTTAGTTTGTCTTGTAGTGGGAAATGAAATGTAAATGTAAGTCAAATGCATGTGAAATGTAATTTACGAAAATGATGAGGCATAATGTAGTTGGAGGATGCAACTAATTTTTGGTTGTATAAATAAGACCCTTGCTTCATTCATTCAGATGATGTATGGTGACAGTGATGGTATGGTTGTGGAGTTGGTGACATCGTGGTTGTGGGCATTGTTGGCCAAAGTGTGGTCGTTGGCATGAAGGAGATTTTGCACAGGGTTGTGTAATGCAAGTGTCGTATAGGCAGAAATTAATGCAATATCCACTCATATTCATCCTTCATCTATTTGCATGTATATTGTGAGTATTGTCATTGCTGATTGCTGCAATAAATAGTTCTGTGTTGTTTCTTCCAAGTTTTGTATGTAAGGTGAACGTTGCAGACCAAGGTTGTTGTTCAAGTGAAGAGTTTTGGTTGATTATTAAATCTGTCATTCAAATTGTTCCTCCAAGAGTTGGAATACAAACCGTTGTTCTACACTCTCCACACTCGTCTTCTTTTGTGGCACGACGTGCAATCATCAACCGAAGGAAGGATTAGAGGAAGCTAGAGGAGGATCTCACATATGAGCCATAGAGATATTCTAAGATTCTTTGTCAAGTTCTTGATGGCATCAATTTCCTGGTCCATGTGCTTGACAACACAACAACATACTGCAAGATTGGTCAACCCTCGGATCTATGATCTTGTTGGTGAAAGCAAGAGTGAAGATTGAATATACTGGTGTTTGTAAAGCATTCCAAAAGTTATAATTGTCCTTTCTATGTCTATTTAACTAATTTAGATTTAATAATATAAAATCTATATAGTAAACTTTTGGGGAAAAAATTCAATTAGCCTAAGAGACCGAAGTAATTCCTTTCTAACATAATTTCTTAGCCTATGTAAAATTGTATTCCAAACTATCTGACAAGAGGGTTTTGCTTCAACCCTTATATTTTGTAAGAAATAATTGTTAAAAGGATTCATTATCTGTAGTACCTGACACTTGCATAAATATCTTTTGATTGGGGGTATCCCATAGGATCCAAGCATTGAAAAATATGTTGTCAATACCATCAGAGAGCTTGCAAGAATCTTTGAAGAACTCTAGGTAATGCTTTATGATCCATAAATCCATTTGGATCGATGAAGTTGACTAAGCGGAAATCAGCAAGAGGCTGAAGGACCACAGGAGGATGGAGGACAAATTCCAATCTTGAGTTTGCTACTAGCTTGAAGATGGGAGTAATTATTTGGAAAGGCCCAAACCAAATAAAGACCAAATTGGTTTTCGATCAATGTCCTTGTAAAGTAATTGTTCAGATTGAGGGGGGTCATACATTTGACCCATGCACGAGATTTGATCTCTAACAACAGAGCATTTCAAGCATCAAAGTCCTAAAAATGATGAAGAAAACCATTGTCTACTGCTATCAGAGATAATGATTGATTCTAATAAAAGTGGTAGCCCATGCCACACTTCAGGATGTGAATAGTTACGTTTGTTACTTTGTCTCTATTTCACAAAATAATGTAAATTAGTAAGGCCCAGTTTGACTAATCATTTATGACTAGTCATGTGTCCCCCTGGTTACAAAAGTGTGTTTTGGAGAGTTGTGTGTGCCTATTTACAACTTCGATTATGAATAGCATGAGTCCATATCCACGTTTGTTTGAAGATACTGGATAGTTGAGTTTGTCCCTATCCTTGGTTAAGATTTCAATGAGACCATTCCTACTAAAGTGAACAGTTGAGTATATCCTTGCTCATGATGATATAAGTCATGGACTATGGTGTGCATCCTAGTCCATGAACCTTTAGGCTTTGAGTACTTGGTGAACTATTGAGTGTGTCCTAGTTCGTCAAGTAGTTGTTTGGATTGTTGTCTTGTTCTAGTCTAGACATAAGTATATCCACTCCTATAAGGAACATTGATGTGATTTTTTTTTTGGGTGGGAGTGTGATGCGGGGGAGTGAAGGTTAGGAATTATCACATCAATGTTAAGTTAGAAAATAACTTTTGAGTGGTTGAAACCTTTGTTGAGAAAATCGGCAAAAAAACAGCAACATCGCGATCTTTTGGTGATTCATTTTATTGCCGATTTTTTGAAAAAATCAAAATCACCAATTTTTTCAAAAAATTGGCAAAAATCGCAAAAGAATATTGCTACCTGAATAGTCTAGGGTTTTGGGTTTAGGGTTTTTTTTTTCCCTCCTCTTTTTATGTAAATATTGCTGCCAGATAACTATGTATGCAAGCCCATTTTTCAGCTGTTAATGTTTGAAACTTTGAACTTTGAAGTTAAACCTAGGGTTTAGGGTTTAGGGTTTTTTTTCCTCCTCTTTTTAAGTAAATTTTGCTGCCTGGTAACTTTGTTGTTACTTGTTTCCATGTGTAGGCATATAAAGAATGAAACCATTGGATCTAGCATGGGCATATGGAATGCCAGGTCCAAGAAAAGGGGATGTTAGATACAATTTTTGTAACGAAGATCTTACTGGATGTGTTTATTGCCTCAAATTCCATTTGGCATAGAGACCTAACAATAATGTCAAGATATGCCCTAGGGTACCAGAAGAAATTAAAAATAAAGTAGAGGCCATGATCGTTGTGGCAGAGGAAAAAGCTAGTCTCAAAAGAAGTCATAGCAATGCCATCTCATCCCCCCCCTCCCGAATTCCTCGTGTCGGCAGCAGCTTTAGCCAGTTTCAACAGAGGAGTTCACAAGCAACTAGTGGGACGAGAGAGTCCTATTTTGTATACCGTTCTGTGCCATAGACACAATCCACACTTAAGGGTATGGCCGCGTGGAAACAAGAGAAACACAATGTAGCAAGGACAACCATTGCCACTTTTTGATGTTATTCTGAAATTCCCTTCAATGTGGCAAGGTCTCCATACTGGCAGCGCATGATAGATGTCGTCGCAAGTTGCGGCGTAGGATTTAAGGCGCCGACTTATGATGACCTTAGGGGCCCTCTCCTTCGACAATCTGTGGACAACATTCAAGTTGTGGCATTGTGCTTGACTAAATATATATATATATATGGCATGACTAATTTTTTTACATATATTAACATGATAATATCAATATGCAATGTGCATGACTAAATTTCTTTTTTTACTTTAGGTTATGCTTGATGACCAATGTAGGGTGTGGAGGAACAAGGGTTGCACTGTAATGTTTAATGGCTAGACGGAGGGGAGGGGAAGAACCCTGATTAATTTTTCGGTTGCATCTGTAGGAGGAACTACATTCCTCAAGTCAGGAGATGCATCAACACATGTTAAGAGTGTCGAAATGCTTGCAAGGTTGTTGGAGGAGGGTGTGTTGGAGGTTGGGGAGAAGAATGTTGTCCAGATCATCACGGACAACACAACAACATATAAGGCAGCCGGGAGGATTTTGGAGGAGAGATTCCCCACTCTTTTTTGGACCCCATGTGCAGCCCATTGTCTCGATTTGCTCCTCAAGGACATTGGGAAATTACCTTGGGTGGCAGAGGTTGTAAAGAAGGCTAAGGCTATCACAAAATTCATTTACAACCATACATAGGTCCTTAGCCTCATGAGGTGATTTACTAATGGGAGGGAACTAGTGCAGCCTAGCATTACACACTTTGCCACAAACTTTGTGACATTGGAGAGCCTTTATAATGCAAGAGGGTCATTGAAGCAAATGTTTGTGAGTGATGATTGGAATTCTGAAGCAGCTACAAGATACCGAACGTCACCTGAGGGGCATAATGTTTATACTTATTTGTTTGAAGATTTCTAGATGGCCATGGATGAGGCCATCAAGGTACAAGACTACGCTTATTAATTTATTTTATTTTATTTATGTTGTAAAATATTTTTCTTTATATTATTTTTTCTTTTTCTTTTTTTTAGGTCTCAGAGCTTTTGGTGAAGGTTCTTCGTCTTGTTGATGGAGAGCAATTTCCAATGGGATTTGTATATGAGGCTATGGATAAGGCAAAAGAGGCAATTGCTGCATTTTATGGATATGCCTGCGCCAAATATGATATCATTTGGACTATCATTGATAATTGATGGACATCACAAATCCATAGCCCTCTTCATGTAGCGGGTTACTATTTGAAACCCAAAATTTTTTATTCTACTACATTTCGTGCTGATTATGAGGTGAAGGTTGGCCTTCAAGATTGCATTCACTGCGTGTCCTCAGCTAGTAAACAATCGTGCGATAAAACGCGTGCAAAGATACAAGGTTATAAGGAACGCCATGGCTGCCAATTCCCATCTGAGAAATGCAAATGTGTTGTTGAGACATTGAGGCCAGGTAACCCTCATCGAATTATTATTTATTGTCTTTTGATTTTGTTTTAAACTTTTGAGCTATTACATGTGAAATATTTTTTTTTTTTTGTTCTTGTTTCTATATTTATGGTGGGACGACTTTGGTGATTTTACACCCAATTTGCAGCACATGGCCATTAGAATCTTATCTCAACCATGTAGCTCTTCAGGTTGTGAGCACAATTGGAGTATGTTTGAGCACATACACTCCAAGAAGCGCAATAGACTTACACAAGAAAAGTTAAATGATCTTGTGTTTGTGCATTACAACCTTCGTCTCCACCAAAGAACTTATGAAAAAACAAATACTGAGCCCATTGACCTAAGTGGCATTGATCCATCATCTAAATGGATCATAAATGCAGCATAGGAGAAACGAGAACAGGAAGAGCCTCTATTCACCATGGAAGATTTACAAAATTTTGAAGACCTAGCAGAGGAGATGGCAGCCAAGGGCCAACAAGAGGTACTAGCACAAGAAGCGGTGCCAACAACTACAAGCACACATCAACAAAGAGAGACTAGGTGTTATGCTAGGGCAAGGGGCAAAGGAATTGGAAGACATTAGATAGTGGGCCTATTGAGGCATTTTGACAAATTTTGTAATTTGGACCTTTTCATAATATAAGCAATACAAGATGTGTTTTGTCACTTTCATGTGTAGTTAAAGTTTGAGCCTTGTATGATGTCCTAACATCAATTATTGCTTTTATTGCAATATTTGATTTGCATAATGTTAATTCATTGTAATATGCATGAAGACAACTTTTTTTCAATGAATATTTCATTTTCTTCCGGTTTTTTTTGCCAATTCTCGATTTTTGCCTATTCTTTGCCAATTTCAATTTTCTCAATTATGGTTGAAACCACTCACCACGTAGGAAAAATATGGTTTGTTATAAAGTAGTTTTACCTGCCTATTATTTATGGATAGGTGAATATTCTTAACAAATTCTGATGAGAGCACAACAAACAATTTGCTTTGTATAAATAATTCTTCATGTCATGGAAAAAGTACTAGATTCATCTGATCCCACTGTTATCAGCATTGAAAGAGACAATAGTTGACTTCCCTCATCTTGAGGGGGCAATGTAGAGGATTACCTTCTACACTTCCTTCTTGTTGAAGGAGTGAATAGCTCCTAGTAGACAAAAATTGACTTCATATTTTTCTTTTGACTTCCCTAAATGCTATTTTGTTGACCATGCTTTATATAATATTTGCAAGGCACTCATTTAATTGTATCATCAGGTTGTGAGAGTTGAAATATTATAGCTTGATTTGGATCATATATTGTGAGATCTGATGGAGTAATTCTTCCTTTAAAGATTATCCTATTATGTTGCCCCCTCACATTGTTACTTTCTAAAGTAAATGAATACTTGGATTTTTTGGGCATGTTCTGTACATAACTCCAATATGCACTATAATATATGGACCTAGGTTAAAAATATAAACCACTAGAATTCAAACTGATGTTCAAGCCTCTTAAAAACTAAATTCAATCTAAAGAGAGGTCATTCAATGTCAATATTCTTCAACCCACAACAAATGATAGGAGTGTAAATAATGATGCTTCTAAATGCAACAAACATTGAAATTTTTTTTTTTGAGGGCTGGGTGAGGGGGACTAATTAATCCAAGGAAAATGTACCTAAAATCAATCCCTTTTGACATCCTTATTACCAAGAGAATATTCAAATTCAAAGAGAAAGTTCTAAGTATACTGATAATCAAAGTTAGAGAATGCAATCAAATATTAACTTATGTTGAAACTCAATGCATCAAAAGATTGGTCTTGGATGGATCATTATTCAAAAACCACATCAAAGCCTTATTTCCTATCTTCTTTCTGTGCTTCAAGGAAGAGGACTTTCCAGCAAGTGAAAGCATCCTACGAACATAATTACTTACCAATAGTAACACTTAAAGATGCATCTCTACTCTACATGTCCCTTGTAATCTACATGTTACCTAGTCCCCATTCACATATACTTAGCTATCATATTCTTTTCATCATTTACCTTCTTCAATATGCGAATATATGTATAATCAACTACAACATACCTGGTTGGTATATTACAAAAAGCAGAACACAATTTTCTTGATTTTCATACAAAGACTTAAAGTCTTTGCTAATCCAAAATATTACTCAAAATTCAAAGCAATTGTCAGCTGTGAGCACTGTTTTAGGTAAGGTCTTTCCTAATTTGAACTTGATGACAGCTTTTGACCTTGGAAAGAATTGTGACTTTTTTGAAGTGCATTTAATTAATCATCTACTTAAAGGACTTCTCTTTTATTTAATGAACTATAGGATACACACATTCTTAATGCCTTGTTTTCTTCCTTAAATAAAAGCACAAAAACACTAAAACGATACAAATGGTTGCACATTTCTTTGTGTAAAACTTCTTGAACTTGTTATTTGGTATTCCATAAGGACACTTGTGTTAGAAAAGTATTTGGTTTCCATCTCAATACCATTAAGAAGCTAAACCAAGTAGTAGGTTCTTTGGGAATGGCTATATTGATCAAATAAAATTGATTATTTGGTTCATCTTTTGGAACTTTCCATTATTGTGTAAAAAAATTACATTCTTAATCAATCCTCTTTCTCACTATAAAGTTTCATTCACCGCTCTTTTAAAGTTGAAGAATATGATGTTAGTGTGTATTACTAGTCTTCATCTTAAAGACAAATCTATCATAAAATTACACTCCATTAGCTTATCTTCATTGTATTCAAGTCTAAAAAGATATGTATTGGTTTCCTACACTTGAAATTCTTCATCATTTACTAATTCAAACTCAAAGGTCTGATTGTCTTCCACCATAGGAATGCTAACTCTTTGAACAAAATTATTGGAAATGACATGTTGTGTACCTCTTGCATCCAAGATCGTACACAACTCTACACCATTTGATTACCCCTTATGAATAAATGTGCATTTGATTGAAAATGTTCAAATGGTTTTTTGCAATTTGATGTTTGATATTTTCATTTGTTTATTTCATTTACTTGTGCATCCTTATTCATAAACTAATTCTTCTCATTTATTTAACTTCAACATTGCCAAAATGGTGTGTATTGGATTTAATGCATTTGTATTTCTTCTCATTTTTATGCTTGAGGTTATTCATTATTGCAATATTGATTATTATTTCTTTATGTTGATTTTGCTGAGTTTGTGGACTAAAACTTTGTTTGGAATTCTCTGTTTAAGGACCATTGCTATGGATTTGACTATCATTTGCAATATTTGTAATTATAAGGTTTAGAACATAAATTTTAAAGCCTTAACATTCTGAAAACGTTTTGGGTGACTCTTGGAATTAGGTCCACATAGCTTTAAACTTTGCTTCTGACCGCAACAAACAAAGATAAAATTTATAAAATTGAGGAATCATATTAAACAATACGAGTATGCTTCTAGGTTTGCACAAAGCCATTTAATGAAACAGGAACAATTAGAACATATTTATGTGTACATACACTTTTTGAGGAGGTTGGAAGATTAATAGGAATAGAAACAAAGAAATGTTGTAACAAAACAAAGAGCAATTAAGAAACCATGTAAACAACAAATATAAATAATACTTGTGCAGTACTTACCCTGTCGGCAAAAAGGTCTTCCTTCTTGCTATTCCTGAAGAGTGCTAGCTGGAGCTCTTCCTGTTGAAAAAAGGCATTCATTATTAGAAATACTAAATATTTTAGATAAAAAAATCAAATTCCTCTTATAATTTAGCTATCATCAGATGATAAGGGTGATGCTCAAAATCAAGTCACTATAACCATTACTTTATAACAAAAGACAAGTACAGTTATATGGATGAGCCATAGAAGCTCTGCATTTATAAGCTTTAAAGCAAAGACAAGATACGCATCATTCTACAGAGGTTCCTGAAAAAACTAAGTCCTTGCATTATGTGTAATGTCCCCTTTTTAGCCTGCTTGTTCTTCAGGTGAGATTAGCCTATATTCTGGTTCCCGTAGGCTAAGTTTGAGGATAGGGAACCTAATTTTGGGTTGATCGTCAGTGTCAGCACTTCGCCTACTCTCATCCGCCTTTTTTCGGGAGTTCGTTCGGAGCAGTTCTGTCGTCACTGCTATTTTTAGAAAACTGCTATTTATAGTAAGTTTGGCTTTTGAGGTTCAGTGATGATGTGCTTGTTGGGTTTTCCATCCGGTGCGATGAGATGAGCTGTTTTCAGTGATCTAGGTTGATACCTGCTATTTATAGACATTTACTATTTTTAGTGGGTGAGTGTGTCTAGGCAGTGCTGAGTTGGAGTTGATGTCTGGAGTGCCTGGAGGCGTTGCATTCTTCACCTGCTAGTTTCGGTGGTCTTTCCAGGTAGTTGGGCATAGACTTACTATTTTTAGTAAGTCAGTGATTGAGTCAAAGCGAATTATATGGGCAAATACTTGGGTCAAATGGGTATCCAAATCCACTTTTAGATGTTTATTCGGATGAGCGGGTTCAAATATTTTAATACCCGAAGTTTAATTAATATAAAGTCAAATATTAATCTTATTTTATAAAGTATATGACTTTATATTATTATTGAGGATTTATGTGTCACTTATGAATATAATAATATTATAAGTGACATATTTTATAAGTTTAATTTGGCCTTCATTTGAGAGTATTATAAAGTGTAAATTAAATATTATTAATGGATTTTATGAAGGCATTAAGTGGGTCGACCCATTGAGGAGAAGTATAAAAGGTGGAAATGAGAATCATATTCATTCATGAATTTCTTGGTTTTGGTGAATTTGCTCTGCAAATTGGTGGAGAAGCTTGCAAGGGTTTGCAGGTTTGATTCCAGGCTTGCTGGAGACGATCATCTACAGCAAGGGCATCCTCTCCGGTTGTGAAAGATCAACCCCAGTGGATTTCGGTGATTGCATCCAGCAATTACAATTGCACTTCAAGGAATAAATAATCAAGGGTTTCATTGTAGATTTTGAGAATACTTCAGATTTATCAAAGTCATTTTGGGGCTGGAATAATATTTGCCATTTCTTATCCCAGCCATACCATTATTGGGTGAAGATTGGTCATAATTCGGTGTGCATCAAAGTACAGATTTGAAGAAGACAACCATCAAAATTCAAAGATATTTGCTGTTGTTGATATATTATTAATTTATCTACCCAGTCGTTCCATTGTCAGCATATTGGAAGAATTCAAAGGTTAATTGAATTGGGGTTTGAATGCCAAGTTAGCGCCATCAGCCATTAATGCTAAATCAATCCCTCAATGCTGGTTATAGAGGTTTTGAAAGAAGGTTTGAAGTCTTAGATTGCTGGCAGATTGTACATAACAGGGCCGTACCAACATCATGCCAGGTGTGATATAAAAGAGGTGAATCGCTTGGGTTTTGGGCTTCATCTCTTCCTCTTTAGTGGCGGCTATATCAAAGTATCAGTTGGCAACTCTTTTGGGCATGAAGAAAGGGATATTGCTGGATCTGCATTCTATTTATTCATTTCCAGTAGTTGTTGTTGTAACTCAGACATTTCAGAACATAACAAAGTCGGGTACCTTGTATTCCCTTTCATTCTTACAAGGGTTTAATGTATATGCTGATAAATATCTGCATTGTCTATTATTTTTTGGAGTAGATTTGTTCCATGCATTATCTATCTTCAGCGTTATCTTTACATTGCATCTCCAAAATACAAAAAAAATTACAAACATCAGATAAAGCAAAACCAAATCAGAATTTTGTCAAACTTCAAAACGCAAACTAGGGTAGCCTATTACAGTGGTATCAGAGCTTGGTTAACTTTGCCATCCTGTTGGGTTCCGTGTAGCTATTTTATGAGTGGAGGAGATCATGGCATTTGACAGGGATGAGTTCATGTTGCAAGAAAAATTATTTAATACAGGTAAAAGACTTGAACGGTTATCTCCAGCAGATGATAGTGCCTTGGATGTGTTGATAGGGACAAAAGAGTGCTTATCCATGGTGGGACAGCAACCATCTGAGTTATGGCATCTTGCTTTATCTCCAGCGGTAGTTTCCTTGGGACAAGACAGGTGGTTTAAAAACTCTGTTGATGAGGTTAGACTTGCAGTTGCTTGTTGTTACAGCGAAATCATGCGAATAACAGCACCACAGACTCCCTATGATGACAGTAAAATGAAGGAGGTTTTCCAGCTGATTATTGATAGTTTCCAAGGAATGGATAGCATGAGCCCTTCTTTTGGTAAACAGGTTGAAATTTTGGAATTGATGGTGACAGTTCATGCAGGTGTGTTGCTGGTTGATCTTGGTTGTGACGAATTAATCTTCCAACTGTTCTTTCATTTCATATCTTCCATCACTGAGGGTTATGAAGAATCAACTTTTAAATGCATGAAGGATATAATGACATTGATTATTGAAGAATATGTTACCATTCCTCCACCGCTCTTGAACTTACTATTGGCTGTTTGGAGACAAGATATGTGTTTTTCAATGACAGCCCATGATTTGGTGGACATGGTTGTAAAAGAGTGTGACAAGAAGCTGAACTTTATTTTGGACAGCGAAGGGAATGGGAAAGAAGAAGAGGTTAAAACAGAAAATTCTCATGTAGATAGTGGCCTAATGCATGTCAATAATGATGATGTTGTCTCAGATTTCGTAGCAGCCATTCCTGTTGAGTCTATTGCTGGTTCCCACTCAGTTCATTGTGTCGGCTTTGATCATCAGGACAGCCTTGGTGATACAGGGATTGACAGGTTTACCGCTGATTGTGATGCATTTGCAGTTTCAGTGCTTGTTGACGGTAAGAATGATGAATCTAAATTGGCTTATAGTGACATTGGATCATCATTCTTTGGTGGTGATAGCGTAGGTGGGTTGGGATTTGATTCTGAAACCAAATCTTTGGAGGATAGTGTACAGGTTGATCTACCTATTGATGAGGCGCAAAGTGATTTTACAGGGGTAGTACATCCTGAGGATCATGGCTACCATGCCGGTAATGTACAACATGACTCACTTACAGCGGTTGACATTCATTATGAGCACAGTCCAGGAGTTGGCACTGGATTGGAGGATCGACTTATAGTACCGTGGGATCCAGGTGTGTTGTCACCTGATGGTGATCTTGCATCGATAGGGGATGATTCTCCTTCTGGTGATATTGCTGCCCCAGTTTCACATAGAGAGTTATGCTCGGGGGGTGTTTTTGGTGATGAGGACCTGGTTAGCACAGGGGTGGATTTGCTTTCAAAGCAATTCTGGGATGACCGCAGGATCGTAGATTCATGCATGTGTTCTTGTACTAGTCCATTGATGCATGATGATGTTCCTCATGACACAGGTATCGAAGACCCCAAATTAGATGTAGAGTTGATAGTAAATGAGGGTGAGTCTCCTTGTGATGAGCACGGTCATGGAATTCCATTTGAGCATGGCCTGGTCTTTGATGGAGAGATTACTAAGAATCTTAATATTTTCATGCCATCTCAGCAGGTAGACAGTGTGGGAGAACAGGAAGACACAATTGTTAGCTTGTCATGTGCATCCACTTCTGGAGTTGTGGATAGGGATCTTCCAGTTGATAGGGATTCGGAGCACGCTGATTTATTTGATAAATCAGCAGAGCATGCAGTAGAGGACTCGTGGGTTGAGCGTCGATCGGATCTATCTTCGGTGCACGAAGTTGGAGAGTGCAGTGCTAACAGGGGGTCTGACTCTGTTCATTGCGCTAGAGGTAGCAGATCAGTGATGCTAATGTGTGATGTTGATTGTGAGTTCGGTCCTGGTGTGGAGCATAGTTGGAAGGACCATCTACAGGTCTTAGAGGAGATGATTGTTCAGACTTTGACGCATCTTGACAGCACACACAAGTTTGTGGAGCACCTCCGACGTTCAGCTCAGCTCAGGGAGAGACGGGAAGGTGTCATCGATGGTCCATCTATTGCTAGCATGCAGACTCTTACGCATGCTTTGGAGAGAATTAAGTCCTATTATTTACAGTTGTTATCAGATCGGGACAGGGCTATCCGGTTTACTGAGGAGACCTTCCAGAGACTTGCAGAGAGAGAGCAAGTGATTGATGAGCTTAGTTTGGAGTTAAGTCTAGCTCACTTCTCTCTTGAGCAGGCAGGAGTTCAGTCACCTGTCGCAGCCACTACGCAGCATACAGAATGTGACGCAGATAGCACAGTGGTCCGACAGTTGGTTGAGGATATCCATGAGATTGGGAGGAGTGAGAAGTTACACAGTGATGATCGTGAGTCAGCTATCACCCATGAGGATCAGTTTGAGCATGACGTGGATGACGGAGCATTCCCTGTGCAGGATGCCATTTCAGTTGTGATTGATCTCGTATCTCCTATCTCATGTGATGATGTTGATGAGGTTGGTGAGGTTTCCACTGATTATATTGTGCGACACGCTCACCATTTTGAGTTCAGCCCACATTTGGATGATTGGTCCTCATTACAGATGACGCATAGTCACGGAGTGAAGTGTTGTGATCGTGGGTTGCATACTTCCTTGGGCTTTGAGATGCTTCCTTCGCCAGAAGGAAAGTCAGATTTTTATAGGGTTGGTAGTTTGCTTCAGCAGGTTGGAGTTTCTGCTGAGGTAGAGTTATGGCTGAGTGACTTTCCACCTGTATACCGATTATTCCAGCATGATTCTTCAGGGAACAGGACCGATTGTTTTCCATTTGAGCTTTGGCACTTGGAGATGTGTATGTTGGATATTGGACTACTCCTTGGTTCGGTTGTCGATGTAGAGGACCAAATATGGATTCGGGATCCAGGGAGTTTTAACTGGTGCACGTATCGTCCCGACGAGTCATCAGTCTCCGGGAGTACTAGTCTTTCCATTTGCCCATGGGATCCAGGTGGAGTGTACCTATGGCAGTTTATGACTCGTGGAGATTGTGATATGATGGTACTTTCATTGGTTGATTGGCGGCGGGAGTTAGCTCAGATATCCAGATGGGACATTGTTGTTTGGTTGCGGGTCAGCAACCAGTTGACTCCAGTCTTATGTCTTCAAATTGATTGGCGGGAGATTTTGGTCAGGGAGTGGATGTCTTCACTGGTGGGAGTAGTTGGGGGGTTGTTTCCAGCTTCCTCTCAGCTTTCTTTCCTTGACCTGATCGTCGGCATACACAGATTTCTCAGTTGGGTTTGGGATGTTATTTTCATCTTGAGGATGCAGACGAAGGGTGTGCCGATGTGGCACTTGGTTTTTACAGAGATGATTAGTGTAGCGCAGCCTCAGCATGATAGTGGTACTCTCATACTGGTATGGGACCCTGGGATTTCATTTGGTTACAGTATGGAATTGATTATCCTGGAGACGGTAATTGTTAGAGCTGCAGTGATCAGCCATTGTAGTGTGTTGGGTTGTGGTGTCGTTTTCAGGTGTGACAACATATGGCCGTATCTTCTGGGTGAGACATTCTACAGATTCATTTGGGATCCTGGCAGACGATGCATATTGCTTGAGGGTAAGCAATTTCTGGGAGGGCGGACTGTAATGTCCCCTTTTTAGCCTGCTTGTTCTTCAGGTGAGATTAGCCTATATTCTGGTTCCCGTAGGCTAAGTTTGAGGATAGGGAACCTAATTTTGGGTTGATCGTCAGTGTCAGCACTTCACCTACTCTCATCCACCTTTTTTTGGGAGTTCGTTCGGAGCAGTTCTATCATCACTGCTATTTTTAGAAAATTGCTATTTATAGTAAGTTTGGCTTTTGAGGTTCAGTGATGATGTGCTTGTTGGGTTTTCCATCCGGTGCGATGAGATGAGTTGTTTTTAGTGATCTAGGTTGATACCTGCTATTTATAGACATTTACTATTTTTAGTGGGTGAGTGTGTCTAGGCAGTGCTGAGTTGGAGTTGATGTCTGGAGTGCCTGGAGGCGTTGCATTCTTCACCTGCTAGTTTCGGTGGTCTTTCCAGGCAATTGGGCATAGACTTACTATTTTTAGTAAGTCAGTGATTGAGTCAGAGCGAATTATATGGGCAAATACTTGGGTCAAATGGGTATCCAAATCCACTTTTAGATGTTTATTCGGATGAGCGGGTTCAAATATTTTAATACCCGAAGTTTAATTAATATAAAGTCAAATATTAATCTTATTTTATAAAGTATATGACTTTATATTATTATTGAGGATTTATGTGTCACTTATGAATATAATAATATTATAAGTGACATATTTTATAAGTTTAATTTGGCCTTCATTTGAGAGTATTATAAAGTGTAAATTAAATATTATTAATGGATTTTATGAAGGCATTAAGTGGGTCGACCCATTGAGGAGAAGTATAAAAGGTGGAAATGAGAATCATATTCATTCATGAATTTCTTGGTTTTGGTGAATTTGCTCTGCAAATTGGTGGAGAAGCTTGCAAGGGTTTGCAGGTTTGATTCCAGGCTTGCTGGAGATGATCATCTACAACAAGGGCATCCTCTCCGGTTGTGAAAGATCAACCCCAGTGGATTTCGGTGATTGCATCCAGCAATTACAATTGCACTTCAAGGAATAAATAATCAAGGGTTTCATTGTAGATTTTGAGAATACTTCAGATTTATCAAAGTCATTTTGGGGCTGGAATAATATTTGCCATTTCTTATCCCAGCCATACCATTATTGGGTGAAGATTGGTCATAATTCGGTGTGCATCAAAGTACAGATTTGAAGAAGATAACCATCAAAATTCAAAGATATTTGTTGTTGTTGATATATTAGTAATTTATCTACCCAACCGTTCCATTGTCAACATATTGGAAGAATTCAAAGGTTAATTGAATTGGGGTTTGAATGCCAAGTTAGCGCCATCAGCCATTAATGCTAAATCAATCCCTCAATGCTGGTTATAGAGGTTTTGAAAGAAGGTTTGAAGTCTTAGATTGCTGGCAGATTGTACATAACAGGGTCGTACCAACATCATGCCAGGTGTGATATAAAAGAGGTGAATCGCTTGGGTTTTGGGCTTCATCTCTTCCTCTTTAGTGGCGGCTATATCAAAGTATCAGTTGGCAACTCTTTTGGGCATGAAGAAAGGGATATTGTTGGATCTGCATTCTATTTATTCATTTCCAGTAGTTGTTGTAACTCAGACATTTCAGAACATAACAAAGTCGGGTACCTTGTATTCCCTTTCATTCTTACAAGGGTTTAATGTATATGCTGATAAATATCTGCATTGTCTATTATTTTTTGGAGTAGATTTGTTCCATGCATTATCTATCTTCAGCGTTATCTTTACATTGCATCTCCAAAATACAAAAAAAAATTACAAACATCAGATAAAGCAAAACCAAATCAGAATTTTGTCAAACTTCAAAACGCAAACTAGGGTAGCCTATTACATTATGAATATGAAGAACTGAGATGACATATAAGCTGCACTCATTTTTATCATGGATAGAAAGTCAAGGAACAAACGGTTGAAAAATTATCGTTAGAGAGAATGTTTCTAATGCTTAGGGTTACAAGCCTACTATGGTGCATCCATTAGACATCACTTCAAATTCTAGACCCAATTATGGCTTTCCATTCTTGAAATGAAATCCAATACAATAGAGGAATCCTTTAGCTAAAAACTAAAGATCGGCATGGATATAGCAAGATCTGCTGAAAAGGGTTCCACGGGGACGCATCCCCCCATCCCCTGCGTCCCTGGGGACAGGGGACGGCATGGAGGATGTTCCCCCCCGTCCCCCTTTTGGGGGACGACAGGGCAGCCGTCCCCGGGGCGGCTGGCTGTCCCAAGTGGCCGTCCCCGGGACGGCTGGCTGTCCCAGGTGGCCGTCCCCGGGACGTCCCTTTTTAGGGGACGCCCAGCTGTCCCCTGGGCATCCCCGGGGACGCCCAGCCGTCCCCCAAAAAAAAATTTAAAAAAAAATGATACAAACTTAAATTTAAAAAAAAGGTTGTCATATTTGAACAGTTAGGAGTAACTGTCATTGCTTACATGGTGGGAACTGAACAAATGTGGTTGTCAATGTTTAAATATCCAAGCTAGAGACTGAAGCATAAAGACTGAACAGTAAAGCTGTTTTGCTTTTATAATTTATATTGAGGGCTGTAAACTGATGACTGTCTTGATTGACCATTGATGGCTGAAAAAATAGATAACTATCTTGCCTGAACAGAGAAAAGTGAAAACCAATGACTATCTTGCTTGAACATTGATGGCCAAAAAGTAAAAACTGAGAACTGTCTTTGTTTGAACATTGGTGACTGAAAAAAATTAAAAAATGGTCTTTGCTTGAACATTGGTGGCTTTAAAAGTGATGATTGTTATTGTTTGAATGTTAAAAGCTGAACAGTGTGGCATTCATTACTTGAGCAATAGCAACTATTTTGGTTAACTGTTAGAGATTGCACTTGATATCCTTGGCTGAACCTTCAAGTTACATTTGTTGAAATGGCTGCACTTAGTAATAGGCTAATAGCTGAGTTCATTTCATATTGAAACATATTTTAAGAACATGCATACTTTTTAAATTTTTAGTATTTTTCATTTTTGTTGTGTGTAGAATTTGTAGATTATTCTAAATTTCTAAAAAAATTTATAGTATTATACCAGCCGTCTCTTATAATCGGCCTGTCGTTCCCCGCGGTCCCCGAACGCCCCCCGTCCCCCAGGCTCGTGGAACCTTGGCTGACAATAGTAAACCCACATTAACCATTGAGTAGAAGCACAAGCATGCAATTGGTCATTAATCTTGAATTTGTTGACTAGTAGTCATTCACCTCCAATATTTGGGCTCCTCTAATGCAAAGGAGCTACTTTGGAAGGCTCGTTGAGTGTGAAACAACATTGCAGGGAGACATGAAATACTATGGAATTAGCAGGGTTCATATTCCTATTGCAATGAAAGTATGATCATTCCAACCATCTCTTTGGAGGGTTGGCAGCTAGCCACCAAATTGCACCTAGAATGGACATGCTTGAGGAAGATGTGGAGTCGATTGAGAATGTTGTTAAGGCATACATTTTGCCCCATTTTGACAGCATCCGGGGGCCATATGGGCATCTGGTGTATATGATGTATTCTCAGGAAAAAGAAAAAAGAACATGCTTATCAGTCACCAAGACACAATGAATGCATCAAATGAGAATTGCACATATTCTAGACAGCATGGATACTCTTACAAGAGATCAAAGAACAATATTCAAAGCAGCATGATGAACTAAATGAAAAAGCAATGAGAATGTTGCAATTCAATCACGAATTGTTGATAAATTGCTCCAGTAGGGCAGGGCATACAAACATTAGCAACCACCAAAATAGGCAACCTGGCACAAAATCTCAAAGCCTCATCTTGCTACCAACAAACTCACAGCTAAAAGGAAAAAAAATCGTAAAACCGGTTGGCGGTGCAGCTCTGTTTATGTTATGTTAAATCAAGAACTCTTAAACTTGTAACAGCTCCATTAGCTATAACAAAAAAGCAGTAAAGTACCATTTCGTGGGTTGGTGTCCTGAGATACTTGTAACTGAGAAGGGTGCTTATTCATCAAACAAGACAGTTAGCTGAGATGAAAGGAATATACCTTCTTGATGTGAGTCTGTAATCTATTGTATGATACAAACAAGTAGAAAGGAAAATCTAAAAGTAATACCTTTTGAATAAGCCCGTCATCAATCACGGAACTGCTCAATTTCTTGAATAGCACGTACAAGGCTTCCACTTCATGCACACTAACTGCCATGAAATTGGTTAAATGTGACTAAAATAATTAACTGTATTTCAACTAGAGAACCTCTCAAAATAAACCATTTTAAGCCAAAGTCAAACGATAAAGTAGTTCAAGTGAACACATTAGAATATAAAAAGAGTAAGGAGAGTTTATACTATGAATGAGGTAAATCCCCATACAATTTCATGGAACGTAAGGCTAACCCCATAAATTCTCTCTAAAGCCCACATGCCTCGTACAACCTGGAAATTGATGGTGAGATGAAGAGTTACACTGAAAATATGCATGTCTAGATTTTAATTTATGAAGAGTAAAGAGTGAAACACTGGCCTCAGGTTACAAAAGCAACTGTGTAGATTTATAGAAAGCATTCATACAATGGGTTTATAATGTATTTAAATTATCTTGGAAGTGTTGTTGCATAAGGAGGTTTCTCCTTTTCAGGCACCTGAATAAATTGTCCCCATCCTTAATCTAGATTACAAAATATGGGCATCAGCTGGCTCGCAACCAATAGTAAACTGGCACAAAAGTACCATTAGAAAGTATGACATCTGCAACAGTTTAAAAAAAAAAATTATCTAAGCATTAGAGTAATTCATTAGATGATATAAAGGTTGAAGAAAGGGTTGTGAAGGCCATAAGAAAGATGCATGACTTTTCAATTAGGTTTATGCATCATAAATTACCCTTTGTACAGAATGTCTTTTTTCTGAGTGCAAAGAGTCTGGGTGCCTTTCAGGACATCCAAGCATTCCCAATGCAGTATCTTGACATCTCCTCAGTGTCTCAAGTGTCCCAGAGACATCTAGGAGTCCTAAAAATGGTATCCTAGAGAGCGAACACAGGATCAGTCTCCAAGGCCTGAAAAAATCCCAATAACAAATGGCTTGGAAGCCTAGGAAAGGAACCTGGCAAAAAGAACATCCCTGTGCCAGTTATGGTGTAATGGCCCCCCTTAGGGCCTTGGGGTGCATCCCCCTCAAACATTGGTTATAATATTAGTGTAATACCTCAAATAGTGACACAATCTTGAGACCTTAATGTTTCTTGTGTAGGTTCCTAAAGTCTCCTTTATTTGGAAATAAAAATCCACTATTTGACCTGCCAATCACCTTCTACAATTATTTATACAAATTTGACAATAGATTTTGACGGTACTCTGAAACCAACCAGATCTATTGGAATTTGGACCTATAAAACAAAGAAATAACTTATGCTTTAATACATATTTCTGAAGTTGATCACAAGATTCTTTATTTTTAATTCTCATGAGCAAACTACTTCTGAAGTCTCATAATATTACACAAGCTTGAAAACTTGTTTTGAAATGAAATGAAATGAAAGATTTTAATTATGTCCGCGAGACCCAAATATGGTCTATGGGACCTCAAATATGGAAGTACAACTACTCAAATCATATCATATGATTTTTAATATCTTTGAGAAGGTTGTTCCTTCTCCTGCTGATTTGGGTTAGCAATTCCCCAACCTTTTTTTATTTTACTGTCTTCAAATAACTCTGCCATAGACCCGTTTCCAAGTGTTTCTTTGTATTTGCCACGGATATCTGAAAAACTCGGACATTTATAGATGAAGTGTTCCTCTGTCTCTACTGCCCCTATGCTGCATAGAGTACATATCCTTTCTTCCCATTGTTCTTTGGGCGTTGTCCATCTCCCTGTTTCACATCTAAGCCTATGAGAGCTAGTCCTTATCTGAGCAATGAGGATTTTTTCCTTCCACTTGATTTCAGTGCCTATATACGCTTTTTTCCTTGTGGTCATACGTTGGGTTAAATTTTGCAATATAATATTGTCTTTTCTTGCTTGCATTTTTCCACATTCCACTTCTAAACTTTTCATTCACATAATTTTTTATGTCTTTGTTGACATTTGGGCATTCATTTATGTTGATTTCCCAACGTTTCATCCATTTCTGATTTTGTTTCATCCATGTATTCTTCCGCCTATGCAACTCTTCGTCCCTAGCTGCCCTAGGCCATCCGTCGTTTTTCATGTTTTCTGTTTTTTTCAAGTAACATAACAGCTTGGTCATAGCAATTGCTTCTAAAGGGAACATTCCAGTTTCAGCTAGAATAATTTCATAAGGGGTTGTGGCCTTAATTTTGAGAAAATTTGTGATTAGATATTTTTGAATCCTTTCTATTTGCCTCCATTTTGCATTTGTTGTGCCACTAGCCCACACCTCGTAACCATACAACAAAACCGGTGTAACAAGTAGGCCAAATAAGACCTTGGTGGTCTTCCAGTCCCACAACTCGGCATTCCTACACCTGTTTTGAAGTGCATATAGTGCTCTCCAACCACTTTGAGTTCTTTTCATCCTACATGTATTCCAATTAAGTTTGTCATGAAAGTCTATGCCCAGGTATTTGTATTCTACTACTACCTCAAGCGGTTCTCCTGCAAACTGAAATTCGAGCTGTTGCTTCTTTTTTGCTGAAAAAATCATAATTTTTGTTTTGCTCGTGTTCACCTGCATCCCAACTTCCTTACAAAAGAGTTCTAGAGCTCGAAGGTGATCTTCTAGATCTTTGGTTGTTTTGGCCACAAGAATTACATCGTCTGCATACATGAGGAGTTTTACCACATATTTGGCTAAGTGCACATCCTCTCCCCCAAATTTGTTTATCCATTCTTCTAACTTGTCAATGTACAACCCAAATAAGGTCAAAGATAGAGGGCAACCTTGTTTGACACCTATGTCACTACCAAAACATTCAGATAACCCTTCCTGTGTTCTAATTCTAGCCTTTACATGCTCATATAGTCTGTGAACTGCTGCCTTGTAGTGAATTGGAACCTCTAGCTCTTCCATTCTGCTCCATAATTTTTTCCTTGGCACTGTGTCAAATGCCTTTTTGAAGTCTACAAAACAACAAAAAGCCTCCTCTTTTTGTCCCATATTTTTTCCACTATGTGTCTGAGTGTGATACAGTGATCAATAGTTGAGTGCTTGGGCCTAAAACTTGCTTGCCCCTTTGCTCTCTTTCCCTTTTCTTCTGCCCATATGCTGATCCTACGCTCTATCATACTCCCAAACAACTTTGCAAAGAGAGGGTTGATCATGATAGTTCGATAGTTTGAGGGATTATTTACATCTCCACTTTTAAACAAAGAAATGGTCAAGCCAGTTGTCCACTCGGTAGGGAAGCCATTTTGTATGACCTCATTGAAAATTTCTTTGATCTACGGTGCCATAATATCTACCCCCATTTTATATGCTCTGCCTAAAGATTGTCTATGTCACGGGCTTTACCAGTTGCTAACTTTTTTATCCCTTGAATAATGTCTTCATTTGTGAAAAGTTCTTTCTTGACAATGATAGTAGGGGGTGTCTCCTACTGGTTACTACGCTGATACAATTGTTTTGAATACTCCAACCATTGATTAACTGTTATGCTATTTTCAGTTTGCATCCTTTTCACGCTTAGTTCCTTCCAAAATTTCTTTGGTTCATGCTTCCCTAAGTAAATCAATTCTTTCCTCCTTGTTCTAGTGTATTCTTCTTTTTTTGCCCTTACCAGTTTCTCATATGCTTTTCTGTTTGCTCTTGTTTTACCCGTTGGTTCCTTTAGTAATCTTCGCGCTTTTTTGCAATCTTCATCGAACCATGGGTTCACTCTTACATTTAGGTTTAGCTCTCTTGCATTTGTTTAGATCGTCTTGGATAACGTGCATTAACCATTCACTCTTACTGTAATCTCTGCTACTGTGAGGTAGTTCTTCCCTTTCCCGTAACTTGTTATTTAATACTGCTCTAAAATTCTGCCGATTTTCATTTGTTAAGAGAATGTTTCCCTTGTGAGGATATTTATTTTGATTGCCTTGCAAGTGTTTTTCCCTTGGTTTGTCTCCATGCATTCGAAGTTTCATAACAATTGGGTTGTGATCTGACTTAAGTTCCACTAGAGAATCTTCCAGTTCTAGCTCCTCTATTTTTGGTATGTAATTTTGTGAGCATATTACATAGTCTATTACACTTTGTCCCTTATATGTTTTGCATGTATACTTTCCTGAATTTTTCCATTTGTTCATCCCATTGCAAATAATCAAGTTGTGTATGCTGCAGAGGCCTAACAACTCTTCTCCATATTGCGTGATAGCCCCATGCTCATCTTTTGAAGTCCTGGTCCACTACTGATTTTCCTCTTCTGGCATCCAAAGAGGATTAATCTCAATATCTTCGCTACTTTCTAGAATGTTAGCTTGCTTATTTGTTGTCCTTGCATTGAAATCTCCAATTAATATAATCTCCCCCAACTTATTGTATATCGAAATGTCTCTTTTTAAGGAGTATGGGTCTTCTCTGTTAAGATCATGTTTCTTATAGAATTTAGAATTCTTTGGAGCAAAATAACATGCTGCTATGTTAATAAATGACTTATTTTCTAGGATCTTTATCCAGATGTACTGTTTGTTTTCATCTTGTTTTTCAATTTTAATGACCCTATCCCATTCCTCTTTTATTAAAACCATAATACCCCCATGCCCTTTTGCCATTTTCCGCTGTTTTATTCCATATTGCTATTTTTTTGTATCCCACAAATTCTGGAGTCCTACATCCATCGTGTTCATGTGTTTCCGTCAGTATGATTATATCTTTGTCTCTAGCAATGGGCCCTAACCCGGGTCCTCTTCTCCAAGGGTAACCTCTACAGTTCCAACTTACCATCGTAAGATGTTCCCGGGCGGGCCATACTCCCTATTTGTTTTGGGTTTGTTTAGATGTGATGTATGCCTTTCCATTTCTTAAATATGCTCGTTTCCCTTCATTCCTTGTTGCCCTCACCTTTTCCCATTCCTTATTTCTTTCTTCCTGCTGTAAAAATGTTAGGTCATCATCTAAATAGAATTGTGACCCTCTCAACATGCCTCTATTTTTTAGTAACCTTGTTTTATCCTCGTAGCTCATCAATGTGACCCGAATATGCCTATCTCTGCCTCCTTCTCTTAGCCTGCCAATTTTGCTTGCTTTTTCTATCTGACCTTTCCATTGTAATCGATCTCGACAAGAAGTCCCTCGGTTAAACGATTTGTGTCTTCCCTATCCCCATAATCTTTCAACCCTTTGATGATTATATTTGATAACTTCTCATGTCTTTCTTTCTCTTCTGTTATTTGAATTTTTACTTGCTTCTCTATCAACTCTTTTTGTTGATTGACTGGTTCTTTTACTACTTGAGACCATGTCTTTGCCTTTGCTAATTCATTTTGCAGCTCATTTTCTCTTGTTTCCATGTTTTGGAGTGTTTCCCATACCTCTTTTATTTGATTTGCATTTGTTTTTTCCACCTCTATTGCATCATTGATTGGGGGGTGGATGGCTTGTTTGAGGACATGCCATTCACGCTGACCCATGTTTGCAAGGTTTTGTAGCTTTGACACTTGCTCCTTGAGTTGGTTGTTTTCCTTTTCTAGCCTCCGAATGGTGTTTATAACCTCATCTGATTTAGTATCTCTTAATTTCTCCCTCCTTTCCATGCTTTCAAGTTTCTCTTTCATCTTCATTAGCTCTTGCACATAAAGTCTTGGTGCCCACATGAGTGGTGTGGTTGTGGGACTGTAAGTTTCTTCCTCGTCTAAAAACTCATTTTGGTGACCTCCATTTTCTATGCTGAATGCTTTCTTGCGGTTATTTCTGATTTTTTTCTCCTCGCTTGTTTTTCCTTTTGTATTCTCTTGTGTTGTCATTTTGCCTTCGTTTCTTTTATCTTCTCTCTTTTGTCCCCTCTATTGGGCTAATTGATCTCCTCGTTTGATGATGGTTAGTTCCTTTGATTGTTCCTTATTCTCCACCTGTTTATGTGGTATAATATTTTTTATTTTTATTTTTCGATATGTCCTCTTCATTGTTGTTGCCCTTGCTCGAGCTTGTCGACGCCTTAATATCCTCTAGTATTGTTTCTCATTGACATATATCGGTTCTTGCAATTGTTGCTTCCCTTCTTCCATTGCCGAACCCTTTATACTATTGATCCAATGAAATAGATGTGTAATAAAACCCTCCGCTGCAAACCCTCCTTGCTCTACAAACCCTCCTCCAGTGCAAACCCTCCTCCACTGCAAACCCTTGTCGAACCCCCTATACTATTGATCCGATGAAATATATATATAATAAAACCCTCCGCCGCAAACCCTCCTTGCTTTGCAAATCCTCCTCCGCTGCAAACCCGTTGAACGAATTTGTGTATATATATCTGTGCAAACCCTCCTCTGCTGCAACCCTCCTCCACTGCAAACCCGTTGAAACAGACTCGACCCTCACTGTTTTGTGATGGGAAAATATTTGTTGTATGTTTTGCGTTGCTGTTTTTGCCGTATGTTTTTCTGAGGGTGACTAAAACCCTTTTCAAATTTTTTGTTCTAGCTAAAAGCTAGTGGAGCTCGCAACTGGGGTGTTGAATGAAGGAACTATATGTCCACGTAATTCTCCTATCTACTTAAATTGTTTTAATAAGGACCGAGAATTATGAACATGATACAAAAATTCCAACTTATGGAAATCAAGTTATGTTCCAAGCAGGCTCGCCCAAGGATTTCGAGCCATCTCAGGCATCCCAACATCCTAAAACGTGTTTTGTCATCCAAGACATGAAACATGTCCCGCTATCCCAAAAAATCATCCTGCCATCCCCATCTCCAAAAACTTCATGGAACATAGAAATCAAATCTATTTTGAATTTTCTTACTTGTATGTGATGCTGTTCCCATACAAGCTGTTTATTTCCAATGGCATATTCCTTTGTTGGAATTCCGTTCCACTTTAATACCTCTTCTTACTTTCTGTTAGGATTTTTTCGGCTTTTCTACAGAATTGCCATTTGTAGATAGACTGGCGTACGTTTGGAAAATTCACCACCTTCATTAAAGTTGATTAGCTACAGTATGTCAAAACCATATCTCATGTTCTGTTGTAATTGGTCTGAATGGGCCCATGTTTTCATTTTCATTAAAAGCTATTCTCGCTGCATAAAAGTGGATGGATTGTTCATACCGTTGTATTCGTTTAATTGTTACTGCAGTGATAAGATAAAATAAAGGTTAACAGTAATTTGAATCAGAAGGGTAATCGTAAATGTTATTCAATATGCCCTCCATTCTTTCTCCTTGTTCACATTGAGATATATTTATATATATTGAAAATTAGAATTAGCCATGAACTAGATACCTATTCAGCCTCAAAAATGAGAAGTTAAATTGCTCCTTTTGGATTGGAAATTAAAAGAAAAGGGATTTTTTTCCAGAAATAAAAAATAAAAAAACAAGACGAACTGTGGCATGATTTCCAACTGCAAAAATTAATCACAATAAAAAATTCTCACAGTTCACATACACTTTTCTTTAAGTGCTCTAGAAAATACCCAATAATAATACACTAAAAGCTCCACATAAACAGAATCAATAAAACGTAACATGGTCCAAGCGTATACTCACAGACTGTCTGAGATGCAAGAGCGACTGGGTCTTCATAACCCAGTGGCTGCTTGATTGGCTTCGACCAAAAACAGCCCATAACAAATGCTAAAGCATAATCCAAAGCAGCTATAACAGATGCTATAATATCCAACACTCTCTGGCCAACTGTTCTTGTCCTACTTTCTCTGTCAATATTCTGCATTACAACAGAGTTAGCACAGCCAAATGTCAACTTAGCAAACCTCTCCTTCCTGACTTACCAAAGAAAAGATGCTACCAACAAAAAACTTAAGTTTGAAAGCACTTTAAAATCTACCGTACAATCACGTTCGCGCATTATGATTATAGTGCATCTCGTAAGAACCCTAGGCAATCCAAGAAGCCAAACCAGATGAAACAACTTTGAAAGCACTGTTATAATATAATTATGTTTACAACACTATGCCTTGCTCCTGTAACTCACATATCCTTCCAAACTCCAAATGAGAAACTCGGCAACCAAAAAAACACCTCGAATATCTCATTAGTGAAGAAAATAAATCAAAAAGAGAAATTCGGACAAGGCAATTGAATGCCCATAGTAATACCATTGTACAATTATGTTCATCCGTTGCCTAACCACACAGTTATCAACTCTTAAGCCGTCAGCGCCTTTCCCAGAGCCAGAAGACCAAAGCTTTTCCAAGCATCCATTTTCTTCCAAATTAAATCATATTATACCACAATCACACCAATACCAATGAAAAAAGCTCACTGAATAATCCCCTGAGCGATGGCACAGAGGACCCCAAATCAGAAGCCCTGAGAAAACTATCAAAGGCCATCCAATTTGGAAAACAAGAAGCAAGGACACAGCACACAGCACACAGCACACAGCACACAGCACACAGCACAGTACCAAAGTCGGCCCTTTTAACTTTTCAATCCGAAAACATCGAGTGTTTTCCTCCCTTATTACATTACATTGTCAATCTTCGTCCCTTGGCACTCAGCCAGAAAAAGACTACGTGATACACCTCCCATAATAACCATGCAGGCTGTCAAACCCACAGAAAATTACGCACCACCTACCTCCAGAATCGACAAAATGAAAAAAACAAATATTTCAAAATTCGGGGTTCAATTTTCCATTTTAAAAGACATGGACTAATAAAATATTGGGCACAATATACAAAGAGAGAAGAATGCTGCTCCTCAAGATCAAGACCGGACCCACCTACGGCAAGGATGACTTCCAGACAGAGAAAGAAAGGGGAAAAATAAATTTAAAGAAACCGGACAGCACCAAAGATCGCACTTTATGGAAAGAAAAGCGTACAGTAATTACATATCTTTAAGCATATTAAAATTCCGACATAACGTTCTAGATTCGGATCAGCCCCCGTAGGATCCATGAACCTCATACAACGCATTTAATGTTGTTTTCGGTGGAAATTAATTGGTTCGTATCTGTAAATCAACAAATTTATTTTACATAATTGAGACAGTGTTATGTTAGAAACTGTAGGTGTGAAGTTTTAAATTTGCTTTTATTTGATTGGTAAGGTAAGGTTTTAAGAAGATAATTTTAGAATGAAATTTTTATATAGAGTTTTAAAATTGTATAAGAAACTTGGCTATGGATATTTGATGTGTTATTTAAATTAGGCAGTAGTGGAAGGAATTGGATAATGTGATCTGATTTGTACAGTGGCAGATTTCCTGGCTAAAGCTTAAAGGAGGTAAGGATTCAGTGATAAAATAACATGGTTATTGAGAAAATTAGGCAGGTTAGTGAGAAAATTCAGTCTGATTAATTTAGACACCACTGCAAACATATCATTTAGAAGATTTGACTTTAATACAGATTTTCTTTACTATAATAATGATTAATTCTTACAAACATTTATAAACTTCAAATTTGTTGAAAAGTTAAAAGAAAAATCTTAAAACTCTTAAAATGGTTCATTTTTAAAAACATTTAGAAGCCTCAAATTTATTGAAAAGTTAAAAGAAAAATCATGAAACTCTTATTATCTTAATTTATAAATAATCTAATTTTTCAAATTATTTTAAAAATGAAAATGAGAAAAAAATCGCCTCTATGCAAAATTCGAGAATACAGAAACGATTTGCAGATCCATAGAAAGCAAAAAGTATAGTTTCCTAATAATTTTAAATGCGCGGATTTACCTGTGCGGCTGTGGGCCTTCCCACTATCTTCTGAACTATTCTGCTGTACAGGTACCTGGGCACTCACGGTGGGACTCCAATGCACCATCTACTTCATCAAAACATGTCCTGTTTTCTGGGATATATGCCGAGTTTCCCCTCCTCTCTTTGACTTTATCGACCAGCTTTAAATCATTTATCCAAGTTGACTGCCTATTTTTGAAAAAAAAAAAACTACAGAATACACACAAATCTTCGCTCCGCGTGTCAGCTACCTCACCCTTTTCAAAAGCTAAGGTGACGGCCCACCCGTCCTTTATGGGAGATACTGGTTTTTTTTTGGCTTTTAGGCTATTTGCGTGGACTTAACGGTCATGTCATTATCAAGCTGATTGTTGTAAATGTCCCTATCGTTCAAAAGTCCTTTTCACAATGGGTATGTTTTCCAATTTTTAAGTAGATGAACTGTTCTTATTTTGAATGGGTATGTTTTCCAATTTTTGAGTAGATGAATTTTTAAAGGATAAGAAAGTAGATAACCTTTCAAAAAGAAGCCATGTAGATTGAATGAGGTATATCTTTAATATAAGAATGAGGACAATGCATTTCACATGAAAAAATTAAAAATTTATAATTTAAAAGATATTGGTTGATAAATTAAAAAAGTGTTTAGAGATCGAAATTATCTTGATATTAGTTATGATGTATAAGTAATCTGATTTTTAGTGATCAGTGAAGCTTCGAAAAAATGCCAAAGAGATATATGAAAAAAAAAAATCATATTTGCTTATTATAAAATTACAACTTTTTTCAGGAGAAAAAACAATTGTATCTTAATTATACTTATCTTAATTATACTTTTCGCTTGTATCATAATTGTTATTAAGAATTTTTTTTTGCACAGGGAAATAGGTAACACCTTTTGTTGGGCATGACTCGGAAACGAACTTGGACATCATCGTTATAAACCATAGTCCTTTGGGTAAACACAAAGTCAATAGGATCCCTAGCCATCTAAGAAATCGAACAAGACCAACCCATTATCAAGTACTTGACTAACCCACAAGGGTGGTGCATTGGTGATTGCGAACAACTCCTATTTGAGAGGTCTTGAGTTCGAATCTCGAATCTACTCCTTCTATTTGAGAGGTCTTGAGTTCGAATCTCGAATCTTTATATAAAAGTAATGCTCTAGCGAGTTTCAAAAAATATCTTATAACTTCCCCTTAGATAGTCGTAACTTAAGAGTGGCTTTGAAGGTTTCTCTACCAAAGAGTTTTTAAAGTTCTAGGAGACAATGCAACGATCATGGGAAACAGTGCAGTGTTTTAGGATTTGGCTCTTCTTTGAAAGGTTCAAAGTTAAAAGTGTGTGGTGTGTGGGGCTGTGTGTTAAATTCCCTATTGATAAGCTCAACTCTTCCCTTATGAGAGATCATTGGGATGAAGATGTCTAGTCTGGAGCATCGATAGTAAGAATTTCTCACATTAACCAAATCTAAAAACAAACACTTGATTGTTACCAATCGACCCAAAAAAAAATTATTTTTAATAAATAATATATGGGATAAGACTTCCCTCCCCAAAAGGTGGGGCATTCATTCTTAAAACAAACACTTGATCGCTACCAATGGATTATTTTTCATTTTTTTCTTTAGTTCAAAAATAAGGGATAAAATAATGGATGGTGGCCTTGGTTTATGGGTGAAGATGCATTAAACTTAAGACCATGAAGTGAGATTTTTTTCATGGAGATAAACTATTAAAGGCTTTTAATTTGGATTAGGTTTTTTGAAGTTCCTTATCAACTCATCAATAAGAATTTTGACGAACATTAACAATACTCTAAATGAGTTAATCTAGGAGGGACCAACTACTAAGGAGAGAAGGATTGTTGTATAAACTCTAATATGTGTTGCCATGGATATGTCAAAACATTTGGTGTAGTCCATTAGAATTAAATTTGAACCAAGAGGATGGGATTAATAAGTGGATTATGATAACATTGCATTCCTATGTCACAAACGTCATGAGACCAAACACATGGCAAGAGATTGCAAAGTGAAAATTATGAAGAAAGAGATGGAAAATTTTGAGCATGAGGTAAACTTCAATATGAAACAAGATCATATCATAGGAAAAGTGGGGTCAAATCAAGGATTTTTCACCCTTAAGAAAGTGATAAGAAAAAACCCTCTGCATAATCAAATGACAAAGGCCATTATAGTCACTCGAATCAATCATTAGAAGAAAAATGACACAAATGACACAAGGGATGAGGAAGTACAATGCACAAGTTCAAATACAAGAGTTAAAGATGTGAATGAATATGGGGGAAAATTTTAAAGCAAAAGAAAATGGAGAGGTAAATTTTAAAGTGAATGAGGTGAACATCTTCATTTTCCTCAAGTAGCATAAAATCTTCTCCTTGCAATAAAAAAGAAAGTAGTACATAGTGTATCTATTGCACTTTATGGTTTCAAGAGCAACACAATAAAGGAACTGATATGGAGGATATCAAAGGAAATTTGGGTTTCAAAGGCAACGTAAGAAAGTAATGACTGTGGAGGATCATTCATGCACTTTAGGATTTTTGGGGCAACATAAAGAAAAAAGTGTTTATGAGGCTATTCCTTTCTTTTAAAGTTTTTTGGGGAGCATAAAACTTTAGAAGATAAGTCTCGTTATGAACAATATGGAAAAATAGAAGAGATTGATGAAGATGAAAGTGTCCATGAGAATGAAAAAAGTAAGGCCATCAAAGCATAGATAAAGAGAAAAAGAAACTCGTGAGGATATTTATTTGGGAAACCAAATAAAAATATCATAGATGTTAATAAGAAGTGTGGAGAGGAATATAGGAATATATAATATTAAAATGTATGGGTATTATTATTATTTTTATTTGTGGAAAACATCCCAAAAGGGATGCCACTTTCGGGTAAGACCCAAGGAGGCAGGGGTATCCATTCCGCCAAAAATGCCCAGGACTCGGACCTGGCCTACCACCTTTGACATACTCAAGGAGCAAACAAACACACAAAACCAATTTAAAAATAAGTAAATAACAACAAAAATAATAAAATAAAATAAAAAACATGCTCCTTGAGTGTGTCAAAAACAAAAGCACAACCAAACACGCACAATAAGATAAAAGAAACCACAACACAAACCACATAGAAAAACACAAGAACCACATAACAAAACACAAACAAGACAAAAACAACAGAACACTACAAAGACATAACCCAAAAAAAACATGAAAAATAAACACAACCAAAACCTAAAAAAATTAAAAAAATAAAAATAAAAAACAACCAACAACAGACAATAAACAAAAACAAAAAACATAGAAAACACTCACACATAAAAACACGAAATAACACAAACAAAGAGAAACCCAAGAACAAGAACGAAAAAAACACAAGAACAATAACAAAAAACATTAAAAAAAATCAACAACAACAACAACAAAAACACAAGAACAACACAAAGAACACAAAAACAAAACAAAACAAAAGAACCCACCCACCTTAAAAAACTAAACAAAAAAACAAAAAAAGAAAAAAAATTGAACAAAACAATGACCTATCTAGACCGAGAAGACTATTAAGGCAAGAATCAACAGAGGAAACAAAATAAAGAATAGAATGAGCTAGGGAACTAAAAAAAACTGAATGAACCAAAGAGAAGCAAAAAAAAAAAAAACAAGAAGAAACTAGGTACCTTCAGAACTGGAGCCATCCAAAGAAATGATAGAAAGAAGAGCTTCCCTAATTTGAGAAGCCCACCATATAGGAGGGTGGCCATAACAAGTAAGATCACCTTTGTCCAAAGCCCAATTAGCTAAAGCATCAACACTCTTGTTTTGATCTCTGACCACATGATTGTAATCAACTTTCAAAAATCCCATCTGGATTAACTGAATCTTCTCAATAATTCTTTTTATTCTCCAATCCACCTTATGATTCTTAGAAGGAGTCTTCAAGAGATTAATCATAAGTTGAGAGTCGAGACTCAACTAACACCTTTTCCCATCCAACCTTAGTAGCCTCCTGAAGGCCTCCGAGGATACCATACCCCTCAGCAAGGTTATTGGAAAGAATACCCAAATTCTCAGCAAAAGTAAAAACCAGGGAGCCATCCGAAAGTCTACCAATTCCTCCCACACTGGCTTTTCCAGGGTTCCCTCTAGAGGCTCCATCGGTATTGACTTTTCCAAAATCCTTAGGAGGAGGTTGCCAATTTCTAGTCCTATCCATCTTACTAATACTCACATTCCCTTTAAGTTGGTTGCCCTTAGAAGATTTAATCTTCAATCTTTGCATCACTTGATCCCATCTTTGGTGGGAGTTTTGGGGGTGATTAAGGAGTTGATGGACTGATTCAACTAAGTTGGCTATGGTCTTTTGCCAAATATAGTGAATATCCTTCCTATCTTGATTAAAAATTTGGTTGTTCCTTTCATTCCAAATATTCCAAAGAAGAATGGTAGAACCCATCCAAACTAACTGCCTAATAAAATGATCAACACCCTCTTGATTAGGCCAATCCCTCCAAAGTTGTTCAAAAGTAAAAAAATTGGACCACTTTAAGCCAAGTAAAGTGGCCATTCTCCTCCATAGCTCGGAGGCTAAAGTACACTCAATAAAAATATGGTTGATATTTTCTACATTCTCTTCACACATTTCACATCTAAAAGGGCCATGAAAACCATGCTTCATAAGTTGCTCACCGAGTAAGCACCCTACGATGCAATAAAAGCCAATTAAAGAACCTCACCTTAGGCCAGAGCTTTTGAGCCCACAATCGAGAAAATATGTCGGAAGAATGGTTGGGATTATTATGGCATAAGGTCAAATAACCTTGAGCAACTGAATACTCACCCTTAGTAGTGTTGTTCCATCCAAAACAATATTTTTCATGGGACCAAGAGAGGGATCTCATATGAAGGATGCCTTGGATATCTTGTCTTTGCCTTTCTAGGATTTGAATGGCCTAGTCCTCAATAGGGATCCAATATCTACCAACCTTTGAATTACCAGTATGGTACCGACAGTAATTAGCCACCTTTATCCAATTAGCTCGGTGAAGCTCCTCCATCCAAGGCCTCCAATCGGGAAACTGAGTTATCAAAGGCTTGTGACCATCCCAAGAATCTGTCCAAAAATTTGCATGTTGACCATTATGAATGATCCAAAATAATTTTTTCTTTATCAAATCCTCACCGGTCTTAAGAACTGCTAAAATGGGAGAACCTTTGGTAGGAAGTTGATAGCGAACAAGGTCTTCGGGACTTTTGTTCTCAGCATATTTAGCACGGAGATTATTGGCCCAAAGAGCATTGGGGTTATGCAACATCCTCCAATATAATTTAGCAGCTAAAGCTTTGTTGTTATTAATTGAAGACCGGAATCCTAACCCCCCTTCACTCTTAGGAAGACATAAAGTATCCCATTTCACCAAGGCCCATTTTCTTTTCTCCTTAGTACCACTCCAAAGGAAACGATGACTGATTTGATCCAATTCTCGAAGAACAACCTTTGGGATATTCAAAATGGAAGAAACATAAATAGGAATAGCTTGAAGGACTGATTTTACCAAGGTGATTCTACCCCCGGAAGAAAGCCACTTGTTGGTCCACTTTCCAATTTTCTTCTTGACTTTGTCCAACAACCAATTCCAATCTTTATTTTTTTGCCTTTGAATATTTATGGGAATACCTAAATAAGTGATTGGAAGAGAGGTCTTCTTATATCTTAATTTATCCAAGACCATGGATTCCTGTCTAGCAGAGCGGTGAAAGAAAATAACTTTAGATTTGTCTTCATTGATCAAGCTGCCCGATAGCCTTAGAAAAACAACTAATGATTTGCTTAATATTAGAAGCTTCCTTAACCGTAGCTTTACCTAAAAGAGTAGAGTCATCCACAAATTGAAGATGAGAGATAGGTCTAGCTCCATGAGCAATGGTAACTCCCTCAAGGGTTTTGTTTTCCCTCTTTTTGGTTATAGTCCTACCCAAGCATTCAACAAGAATGATGAATAAATAAGGGGATAGCGGGTCACCTTGCCTAATACCTCTGGAAGCTGGGAAAGACCGAGAAGGCCTGCCATTGATAAGAACTAAGTAGGAAACTGAAGAGATACATCCCATAATCCAATCCATCCAATCCTTAGAGAAACCAAATTGCCTCAAAACTTTGATAAGGAAGTGCCAATCCACTCTGTCATAAGCTTTGGATAAGTCTAACCGAATGAACATGGAAGGAGAATTTTGCATATCCATGGAATGGATGGCTTCTGAGCAAGAACTATCTCATCTACTATTTGACGTCCTTCCACATAACCCCCTTGCTCGGGGAAATAATCTTATGCAAAAGAGGCTTCAACCTTTCTGCCATGATTTTAGTAATGATTTTGAGAAGAACATTACATAAAGCAATAGGTCTAAAAGCTGAGATATGATCAACCTCTTGAGCTTTTGGAACAAGAGTAATATAAGTTTTATTGATAACCTTCAAAATTTCTTTGGCTTTCCTGGCTTCTTCCACCACCTCTAATAAATCAACATGAAGGATATCCCAGAACTCTTGGTAGAACTCAATGGGAAAACCATCGGGACTCGGGGTTTTCCCTTTTTGCATTTTAAAAACTACTTGTTGAAGCTCATTGATAGTAACAGGAGCGAGTCAAAATAGAGTTCTCCTCAGAAGTGATAAGAGAAGGGATTGCTTGAAGAACATTTTATTGTGAAGTTGAGTCAAGAGGAGTAGCAGACAAAAATATTGGAAAAGTAATCAACAACAATAGAGTTCATGCCATCCCAAGTATAAACAACATCTCCAGAATCTGATTTTAAGGAAGAAATAAAGTTGTGAGATCTTCGAGCTAGAAGAGATTTGTGGAAGAAATTTGTGTTTCGATCTCCTTCTTTGAGCCATTGAATTCTAGATTTTTGCTTCCATAAGATTTCTTCTCTTTTTTCCCATTCCTCTAACTGAGTTGTGAGTTTAATTTCATCTGCACTTCTCTTCTCTATGAGGCCATCTAAACGGATTTTCTTATTCAAATTTTCAAGATGAGCAATAACTTCATGTTTTTTTTTATGAACATCCCCAAACTCTTTCCAGTTCCAAGTCTTGATTTTGGATTTAATGTATTGCGGTCTTTTGGCAAAACAGAACATCTTAGTCCCATGCCTAGGTTTACCTTCCTTCCACCATTGTTGCACACGAGGTCTGAAGGAAATGTCTCTAAGCCACATTAATTGAAAATGAAAAGGAGAGAAACTCACATTGGTTTTCCACATTTCCACCATGATCGGCCAATGATCCGAACCAACATTATTAAGAGTCTTCACTTTAGGAATGTGACCATGGATTAAGAAATTTTCAGAGAGCAAAAACCTATCCAATCTCTCCATTATACAAGCTAAGCCTTGCCTTCTGTTAGACCAAGTCATAAGGCCATTATCTGGTTGGATATCCACAAGATGGAGGTTTGCAATATATTCGCTCATGAGGTCGGTGCTTTTGTCCAAATTTCTATTTCCCCCCTTTTCTCATCCAGAGAGAGGATGGTATTGAAATCTCCTCCGATCAAGATCCAAGCTTTAGGAAAATGAGAGATAATATGAGTAATATCCTTCCACTGTCTTCTTTTTTCCTCCAAAGAAGTCGGAGCATAAACAGTAATGCAGAGCATAATCTGGTTGGAATGTCTACTTTGAATAGCTATAGCCAACAAACCCCAACTGCCAACCATATGGTGAATAACTACCTCTTTTGGGTCCCAAAGACAAGCAATGCCACCCGAAGTCCCTTGGGAACAGAGGGAAACCACTTTTCCAGTTGGCCAAATTTTACTGGCAATTAAGTCCATATCCTCCATTGACATCTTTGTTTCTTGAAGGAAAACAAGATGTGGATGATTTATCTGAATCATTCTTCTAATTTCATTTTGTTTTGAAAGACTCCCTTTGAGTCCTCTAATATTCCAAGTGATGATCTTCATTAATACCGGGGCTAAAAAATTTGGGAAGGGCATTAATATTACCTTCCTCTACAAGCTTTTCACCTTCTTTTACCATATGATATTGATTGGTCTTGCGACCTACTTTTTGATTAGAATCCATCTTCAATTTTTTTTCCCCTATTTCTTGACTTATTCCAATTGAATCTGAGATGGCTTCTAACCTTGAAGAATGCTCGTACACAGCCAAAATTTTACTAGATGGTTCAATGGAGTCTATATTGGGACCTGCATTATTTGAAGTTTTGACATTTGAAATATTGTTTTTCTTGTGTAAATTTTCTCCTTTTTTTTTTGTTGAAAACCTTTGATTTGTTGGTTTGTCTCTGAGTTCTTCCCTTCATATTTAAATTGTGTTTCTAAGATTTTAGTTTCCATTATTTCCTCTTCCTCACTTGGGACATCATTTGTGGAAAGGATTTCAAACATATTAGCGAGATGACTTTGATTGATCCTTCATAACTGGTTTTTTTCGAGTGTTCTTCTTCTTAGGTATTTGGAAACCTGCTTGAGTTTATATCTTCTTTCTTTTGATCAGGAATTTTATTTGGGCAAGCACTGGCCAAATGACCATATTCATGGCAAATTCTACAATGAAAAGGAATGTTCTCATAGTCCACTACTTGCTCCCAAGTGTCTTCCCCAAATTGTAATGTGATCTTTTTAGGTAGGGGTTTGTCAAAATCCATTAAAACACAAATCCGAGCATAAATAATATGTTCAAAATTTTGAGTACAATCAACGATCATCATAAAAGTTCCTAAAGAGTTTCCAATTGAAGAAAAAATAGTAGGATTCCAAAATTCAATAGGGAGGCCAAAGAGTCTAACCCACACGGGAGCTATAGAAGGCATCTCTTCTTCGACTTTAAATTTAGTATGCCGGGGCTTCATGAAAAGCCCTGCCCTTCCAAAAAACCAAGGACCCCCTTGAAAAGTTTTCTCTCTATCTTCATTATTAGCAAATAAAACAAGAAAATAACCATTTGGATAAATAGAGATTTGTAACTCACCTTTAGTTTTCCAGCTTTTTGCAGCCCAGACTTTGAAAGGAGATAGACTCGGACGAAAACCCACGAACCGACAAATTAGTCCTCTTTTTTCCAAATCTTCAATGCCAGTCTGAATGTTACCCATATCAAGCTTAACAATAGGAGTTCCATCAGTTGCTTTAAGACATCCCGACTCCATTTTCCTGGGATCAATCTTAGGCATTCTTAGAGGTTTATGGGAAGCCCTAATATTGATATTAGCATTGGGCTGAGGTCTGTCCACCATGAAGGGCATCCCTAAAATTCATTTTTGGGACCGAGTCTTCGAAATTCTTACCCTTGACAGGGGTTTTCACAGTAGAATTATTTTGTGGGTGCACCTTAGCACCAGATTCACTTGAGATATGAGCCATTTTTTGATCAACTTCTTGAAACTTGTTTCGTGATCTCTTTAATCCTTGCCCTAGACGTCGTGGAAAGGTATGGTTTTCACTTTTCTTTTGTGCAACAAATTGGAAGCCGTTGTCACTCAAGTTCACAGTATGATCTGTTGAAAGACAAATTTCTAACCCATCTTGTATCCCCTGCAACATTTCCTGCTAAAATATTGAGCATAAACCACAAAAATATTGGCCGCTAGGGCCCGAAGGCCCTAAAAACCAACCTCTGGAGCTGCTTGCACTCAACCCAGATGAAACCCTCGCATAGCCGCTTGCCAAATATCTCGTTCACACATAGGGATGCGCTAGGATATGTGTTGCTCCAAATGATATGAAAATTGGTGGAGACGTTCTAGGGTTTTTCAGGCATCTACCCTCAAAATTTCAGCTCAATCCGAGTCCGGATGAGTGAGATATGGCCGAAACGAGTTCGGTAGTTTGGGCAGTCTTGCGAAAAATGTCTAATCAATTTTGACTCCTAATAAAGAAATTATTTGTGGAAGCAACCCCCATCCCAAAACTAATTTATAGTGGAAAACATCCCTTTCGGGGAGCCACTTTCAACGATTTGGGCATAGGAGGAATGGAGCCTTGTCGGCCTCTACCAGAACATAGGACATTCCTAACTATACCATATATCTGTAGGATGGAGACAAGGGGAATGGAACCTGGGTATGCCTCTACCGGCATCCATGGCATTCACCACTGCACCACAACAAGCATATAAATGTATGGGTATTATGGATAGTTGGTATGAACCACATAAAAATTATGGTTCATTAAATTATAATATTGAGTGGGACAAGGGTTTAAGAAAGTGGGTATATAAAGAAGGGAGATAGTCATTATAATTAAGAAATATAGAGTATTCTTTGTAACAGCCTTGGCTCATGGAGCAAATCTTGAGTGATTTCCTTTTTAAGGAATATCATTGGTGTTGCCCTACCTCAAGAATATTATCTATATTTTTATCTATTTCAGTGGATTGTTATTGTGCATAATTATTTGTGAAGGTATGTTTGTTATTCTTGCATAGAGGTGAATGATTTATGGTAATAAAAATAGAATTTCATAACAAGTGATATCAAAGCAACAATTCTAGCAAGGTGGGGGATGTGTATTTTGTGGATTGCAAAATTAGGGCAAATTTTTTCTTAGAAAATATCTTATCTTTCAAAATCCATATCTTTGCAAAAAGTTGTACGATTTAAACAATTATTATGCCATTTTGTTTGGGATTTGAAGAACCTTAAAATGAAGGGTCGTATGAAGGAATTTGAGTTATATAAGGGAGATACAACTCTGTGAAGTCAAACATCTAAAATAAGGGCATTGACAATTTTTTAAGTCATGAAAAATGAAATTATAGATATTTGGCATTTAAGGTAAGCAAATCAATTATAGTTTAATTTGTTTTGAAAAAAATTACAAACTTAATTGTTTAAAGCAAGGAATATATGAGATTTGAGAAATTTTATTTTTAGGAACCCCATTTTATTAAAGCTTAGCTACCTTGAGAATTTTTTTTGGGTTGTTGTGGAGTTATAATATTTTTTCAAAGAGGAAGGAGCCTGTAAACATAGGAAATACACCATAACATTAAAATTAAAGGATTGCATTAGATTTAAAAGAGAGTCCTTTTGAGTACAAAGTAACCCTTTTGTGGGGTGTTTTACAATAAAAGTGCATCAAAAGGGAGTAATCCCTTTTACAAATCAAGGATGGTATCTTGATTCCCTATGCTACAAGCAAATTTAGGTGATATATTGTGGTTGTGCTTGATGGAGTTGAGTTTATTTGAGTCTCTTCAAAGACCTGCACACAAGCAAACAAACAATATGTTAGTAGCACCTGTTACATATTGAAAGCATCAACAAAAACAAGTAAATAATATATTAAAGCATAAAATATGAATATATAAGAGGGCACCTGAGGGTGTTAGAGGTTGTGTATGATGGCAAGTAGGCTAAGGTAGATGGTGAGTAGAAATTTTATTTAATAGCATAATTAAGGTTTAATTAATTACTAATGGCATATGGAGATGATTAGGAATCGTTATTATTTTATTTTAGTATTTTTGTGATTTTTGTTATTTTTGTAGGTGTATGTATTAAAATTTAGATTTATTATTTATATTTGATATTTGTGGTGTATTATTAAGGTTTTGCTAGGGAATATTAGGAAATATAGGTATATAGACATTAATTATAATTTTGTAAAATGACGAAAAGGCAAAATTAGTTATGTTAATTTGTAATTTTGTTTGTTATCAAAAATGCTAATATTTTATGTCTACAGATACCCCTTTTTGCAATGTGTTGTTTATAGAAACAACATAGTGCAAAAACTTGTGTCAAAATTTTGTTGTTTGATTGTTCTAGTGAAATGATTGTCCACGTGGGAGTATATTTGGCAACCCCTTCAAGTGACGAGTGTGCAGGCTGGATTACGAGGTCAAAGATGAGCTACTTAAAAAAATGGATCAATGGGAAAGAAGGAAAGGAGAAGGAAAATATAAGGGAAGGGAAGTAAGGAAGTGTGGTGGTGGGTAAAGTCAAAGGGAAGGTTGGGAAGGGGGACCATCTCCTTAGAGGCGATCAGGTGAGGCAGCATAGCCAAAGGTGGTCAGGCGAGACCCCCTAGACCGAGGTGGTCAGGCGAGACCCCCTAGACCGAGGTGGTCAGGCAGGATGCAAAGGAGGATATCCTAAATTATGAAGGGCAAATAGGATGGAAGGCAAGGGAGAGGATAATGAAACTCTTGGGAGGGTGGGAGGGGAGGGTGGTGGAAAAATTAAAATGGTGGGGAAGAGATGCAACCATGGTAGAGCATCAGACCTAGACAATATCGAACCACACAAACAGTGCAAAAGAAGGAAAGGTGTATGGCCTAAGGCTAGCAAAAATATAAAGCCAAAGGGGACGAGTGTAAAGGGTTGCCCAAGGAGGAAATGTGAAAAGTGTATAGCCCAAGGGGGCGAATGTAAAAGAGGTGGCCAAGGAGACAAGTGTAAAAGAAAATGGCCAAGGGGGCAAGTGAAAAAGACAACAAGAGGGTAAGGTGAGGGATAGGAAATAGAGGGGGTAAGAAAATGAGGGGTAAGAAAGGAGGTTGTTAAGGAGATGTAAGGAATTATAGTGTAACCATGAAAAAAGAGCAGACCCAGACATGAGGGACCACATGTGCACTGCATTAAAAAAGGAAAAAAAGGTAAAAAAAAAGTGTGTAGCCTAAGGAGGCGAGCTAAAAGTGTATATTCCAAGGGGGAGATTTTAAAATAGGTGCCTAAGGAGGCAGTGTGAAAAAAGGGATGCCCAAGGAGGTAAAGTGAACAAGTGTGCCTAAGGAGGCAAAGTGTAAAAAAGGGTGCCCAAGGGAGAAAAGTGTAAAAGGGTGCCCAAGGGGGCCTTGTGAAAAGGGGTTCCTAAGGAGGTAAGTGTAAGAATAAGCATAAGCAAGTATAGGATGGATAGCAATGATGCTAAAAGGATAATATAGGACAAGGAAAATGGATCGATAAAAGGGGAAAGGAAGACACTTACCTCATTAATCAAAAATATTTTCCCTACATACACAAGGGTATACAATGCTCAAAGTGAAAGAGAGCGGGAGTGAAGAGTGAGAATAAGGAAGGAGGGGAATATCCTAAGGATATTTCACAAAACTCAATCAGCCTAATGCCCCTCTCAAGTGATGAGGTTACCATGCAAAGACCACTAGGATTAGAGGTCCCTTGAGACATATCAAAATGTCCTAGAACCAAAGTGTGTGGAGTGAGTTCATCAACCAAATTTTGAATAGATTTGGACTTAACCAATCATAGTCCTAATGAGAAAAATAGAACTCATTGTGAAGGCATACTCCACTACCAATTAAGCGTCTATAGCCCCGATGGAGTTAGTGCACGATACATTGACATTGCTCCACTGCTAGTCGTGCATCTATAGCCCCAGTGGAGTCGTCTAATACGTCCAAGGGTTCAAGTTGTATTATTATTTATCCTTTTTTATTTTTTTCATTTTTATTTTTGACAAGAGTGTGAACTCTTGGGTTTTGGACCACAAAACGATGCACGATGAGCCAAGATAGGCTTTAGGACTAATCATGATGTATTTCTCACCTAGTCAAAATGATATTAAGTATGTGTGTAATGTGTGGGTTCTAGGATGCTGCAATAGGTCACAAATGGAGGCTCTAAATCATCATGGCTTTGTATGGGATATATGTGCACTTGAGGAGGATACTAAGTATGCCTGAGTGACGAAAAGGTTCATAGGATACAAGGAAAGGGATACGAAGAAGAAAATGATGCAAGAAGAAGGGGATTGTGAAGGACACGTACATACCCATGCATATGAAAGGAAAGGTGTTTGTTTAATGAGGTAAGCACATTTCCTGAGAAATAAAAGGTGGTGGTATAGTGTGGGGTAAGGGTAGGAAACATAGCATGATGGTTTTTGAGGAAGATGAAATAACAATAGGTATTCATGGACAAAAATTAGGAATGCACTGAGAGGAATAAGGATGAAAGAAGAGGGTGGGCTAAAGATGAACTCTGCATAGTTACAAATGGTTTTGAAGGGTGGATGACTCCCCCTAAACTAATAGATAGCATCAAAATTATAAGCTCCCCCAGAAGAGTGATGAGTTAGAAAGGGGAGAAAGAAAGGATAAAAGTGAAGGATGTTGATAGAGTAGAGGAGGAAAGAAGAGGAGAGGAATTAGAAAGGAAAATAAAAGGAGAGAGAAATGGGGGAGTGCGTGTGTGTGAAAGGAAAATCCCAAGGGGGTAAACTATGCTAAGAAGCCTAAGGAGGCTTGTGTGGTGTGTGAAAGGAAAGACCAAGAGGGTAAGCTAAGTTAAGAGGGTGTTGTAAAATAATCCCAAGGGGGTAAGCTAAGTTAAGAGGGTGTTGTAAAATAATCCCAAGGGGGCAAGCTAAGTTAAAAAGAAGTCTAAGGCTTATGTGTTAAAAGAGCCAAAGGGGGCAAAAGCTAGGCTAAAAGGCAAAGGAGGTTTAGGCACTCAAGATTTCAAAGTGATAAAGGCAAAGTGATGAGGAGAAAGGGGGTGAAGAAGAATGAAGCTAGTGGAGCATGACGTGGATAAGATAGTTAATTTAATATGAAGACAAAAGAGTGGAGGGTGGTGGTATTGAGGAAGATTGTAAGGATAACATATAAAATTGATGATGATGTGAGGGGGGCAAAAGTTAAAATTTGGTCAGAGACTTGGTTGAGATTAAGTGGAGGTATAGTTGGAATGGATTGAATAGGTCAAAAGGTTAGAGGATGGGATCAATATTTTGCTAATAAAGATAAGAATATGGAAACAGTAAAAGTGGAGGAGGATAAGGTGAGGGATAAAATCATGGGTGTTGAAGCACATGGGGAGTAAGGGCTAAAGGATAGGATTTCGAGATAAGAGGAGGAATATATAGTGTTGGAAGGAGAGATCATAGAGGTGGTTTTGGAGGAAGCGATGATAGAGGAAGTGTTGGAGGAAGTGAGAGCGAAGGAGGTGTTGAAGAAGCAAAGGCAGAAGAGGAGTTGGAAGAAGTATGGGAGGAAGTGAGGGCAAAGAAGAGGTTGAAGGGAGTGAGAGCGAAGAAGAGTTTGGAGGAAGCGAGAGCGAAGGAGAGGTTGAAGGAAGCGAGAGTGAAGGAGGTGTTGGAAGAAGCGAGAGTGAAGGAGGTGTTGGAAGAAGTGACGGTGGAGGAGGATGTGGAAGAAGTGTGGGAGGAAGTGAGAGTGAAGGAGGGGTTGGAGGAAGCGAGAGCGAAGGAGGTGTTGGAGGAAGTAAAGGCAAAGGAGGTATTGGAAGAAGCGAAGGTGGAGGGGAGTTAGAAGAAGCGAGGGCAAAGGAGTTGGAAGAAGTGTGGGAGGAAGTGAGGGCAAATGATAGGTTGAAGGAAGTGAGAGCGATGGAGGGGTTGGAGGAAGTGAGAGCGAAGGAGGTGCTAGAAGAAGCAATAGTGAAGGAGGTGTTGGAGGAAGTGAGATTGAAGGAGGTGTTGGAGGAAGCGAGAGCAAAGGAGGTATTGGAGGAAGCGAGAGTGAAAGATGTGTTGGAAGAAGCGAAGGTAGAGGATAAGTTGGAAGAAGCGAGGGCAGAGAAGGAGTTGGAAGAAGTGTGGAAGTGAGGGAAAATGAGAGGGTTAAGGGAATGAGAGAGGAGGGGTGAGAGGAAGTGAGAGCGAAGGAGTTAGAAGAAGAAAGAGCGAAGGAGGTGTTGGAGGAAGTGTGGGAGGAAGTGAGGGCAAAGGAGAAGTTGGAAGAAGCAAGAGCAAAGGAGGGGTTGTAAGAAGTTTGGGAGGAAGTGAGGGCAAAGGATAGGTTGAAGGGAGCGAGAGCGAAAGAGTGGTTGGAGGAAGTGAGTCTGGGATCTTAGGGAAAAAAGGATGAAAGAGGGCAACTTGAGGAGAGTTACGAATTAGAAGTGATGGAAGTATCAAGTCCCCCAAACACAAAATTAGTATGGGTGGATGTTAAAGGTGAGGTAGTAGAGTGGTCTACCTCCCTCCAATGCTCTTCACGGATGGTAAGGACTTTGGTGAAGGGCATAAGGGAAGGTATAAAGGGAAATATATAATATAATTTGACCATGGAAAAAGAGTAGACCTAGACAGGAAGGGACCACATGTGCACTACTTAAAGAAAGTGTAAAAGGGAAACAAAAGGTATGTAGCCTAAGGAGGCTAGTGAAAAGTGTATAGCCCAAGGGGGCGAGTGTAAAAAGGGTGCCCAAGGAGGCAATGTGAAAAAGGAAATGCCTAAGGAGGCAATGTGAAAAAGGGTGTCTAAGGAGGCAATGTGAAAAAGGTAACGCCCACGAAGGACAAAAAAGTGCAAAACAGTGCAATGTGGAGTGATAGTTAAGTTTGAAAAGTTTCATGGTGCATCTAGTTAAAGTACAAGAGAGAGAGTCATTAGATAAGGTGTTGAGTGAGATTTTGGTAGGTGTGTGATTTTGGAATGGAGAAGTGGAGGGTATAGTGATTAGGAATTGGACATGGGCGGGGGTAAGTTGAAGATAATGAGCTAATTTTTGAGCAAGAGTGGTGACAGGGTTAGGTGGTAATGGTTTGGGGGAAAGAGGGTTGGTATTGGTTGAGTGTTGGTAGATGATCAGGGAGAAGGTGACAAAGAGTTGTTATGATCAAAGGAGGATGTCAACACGGAGAGGATCATAGTGGGAGGTTATGGCAAAGGTGGTGTATTAGATGAAGAGGTAAGGGTTAGCAATGCTTGCTTATAAATAGGAATGGAAGGTGATGGGGTATCTGAGGAGGGTAGTAAGTCAGTTTGTGATGATGCGATAACGGTGGAGGAATATTGAAGGGTAGGGGTATGGTCGATGTTGAAGCGATGGTAGAAATGGGTAGTTGATTGGTGGAGGTAGAGGAGTTATGTGGAGATGTTGAGGAAATGTTAGTACTTGGGTTAGGGGCAGGTGAGGAGGATTGGATTAATTGAGTAGATATTTGGTGAAGGATAGGATTTTGGTAGCCTATTCCTGCAGTACAAAGTTTAGGCGTAGTAATATGATTAATAAGTTGTTGCATTTCATCATATGAAGATGACTGTGACATAGGTGGGGTGGGATTGGGAGGAGTAGCGGTGTAAGTGGGAGGTTGAGAGGGATAAGTGTAGAGTTGGAAAGAGTAGGTTTGGGGTTGGGGAGAGTAATTTTTGGTTTGGGGGGAGTAAATTTGGGTTTGGGGAGAGGAAGTGTGAATTTGGGGTTGGAAAGAGTAGGTTTGAGTGCTAGGGTGAGGTGGTAGTGGTTGTGAAGGGTAAATGGTGTAATATGGGTATTGGGGATAATATTGGAAGGCCTCGAGAGGCAATTGGAAAGAGGAATCTGGGTGTAAAGGATTTGGTTGTGGTTGGGGAGGATATTGAGGGGCCTATGAAGGGTAGTGTTGAGTGATCTAGGAGGATGTAGGTTGATGTTTGGGATATGGGGGTAGGGTTTGAGGATTATGTTGAAAGGGTGGTTGAGGTCATTGGTAAGATTGGGGTAGTTGTTGGGTAGAGGTTTCGTATTGTGCATGAGGAGGTTGGATGAGAGAATTGGAGGAAGATTGTTGGGGTGGGATAAAGGATTGGTGTTGAGGTTGGGGTGAAGGTATGTGTTGTTGGGTAAGAGGAGGGAGTAGGGGATTAAAGGGAACTTGGATTTGAGGTGGGGGTTGGATGTGGGGAGTATTGTATTAGGGTGGGGGGTTTATGCTAGGAAGTGGTTGTGAGGCAAGAGTAAAAAGGGGATGAGTGGGGGGTGGAAGGTTAGGAATGAAAGGATATGGTTGAGTAGGGGCCATAATGGGTAGGGGTAGGACTCAAGATTAGCTATGCGTGAAGACCGTAGAATGAACAAAATGGGTAAACGTTTAGCACACAAAAAGGTCAAGTTAGTATATTGTAGCCCTAGGGGATAATACTATGTCAATAAAATAAATATATTTTAATATTTTCAAGGATAGTGTCTTGATTCCCTATGCTACAAGAAAATGTGGGTGATATGTTGGAGTTGTGCTTGATGGAGTTGAGTTGATTTGAGTCTCTTCAAATACCTACACATAAGCAAACAAATAATATGTTAGTAGCACTTGTTACATATTGAAAGTATCAACAAAAACAAGTAAATACCATATTAAAGCATAAAATATGAACATATAAGAGGGCACCTGAGGGTGTTAAAGGCTGCATATGGTGGCAAGTAGGCTAAGGTAGATTGTGAATAGAAATTTTATTTAATTAGCATAATTAAGGTTTAATTAATTACTAATGGCATATGGAGATGATTAGGAATCATTATTATTTTATTTTAGTATTTTTGTGATTTTTGTTAATTTTGTAGGTGTATGTATTAAAATTTGGATTTATTATTTATATTTGATATTTGTGGTGTATTATTAAGGTTTTGCTAGGGAATATTAGGAAATTTAGCTATATAGAGATTTATTATAATTTTATAAAATGACAAAAAGACATATTTAGTTATGTTAATTTGTAATTTAGTTTGTTATCAAAAATACCAATTTTCGATGTCTACAGAACCTAGTTAGATAAATTAAATGAACAATTGAGAATCATGTTATAGAGTGCCAAAATATATGTAGAAAATGTTAAGACATTTACAAAAGAAAAAAATAAGGATGATAGTGTGTAGGCCAGGGGAACCACAACTATGATGTCAGCTAAGTTAAAGTGTAGTTAGAGGGATTTGTTTGAATATAAAAACGTTATTTCATAGGTTTATGGTTGCATTCAAAATGAAAAAAGTTATCATTTCTACAAACCCTAATAGTAGATATAATTTCATTAATATTTCTTTGGCTAAGAGGTTGTAGGTTTAGGGAAAGAAAATCAAAGACATGTAGCTTGAGGATTAAAATGTTCAAATTTTTGAAGATTTGAAAATAACCATTGATAAATATAATATTACATTTAAATTTGCATGTTATTGATATAGATAACATGGATATTATTCTTGGTTATCCTTAGTTACATTCTTTTGGTATTGTTAACATTAATGTACAAAAGAAGGTTATGACGCTATGGTATAAGAAAAAAGATAACATTGCACAATATTTCTCAATAAGAATCCAAGGAAAAGCAAGAAGTAGTTATGGTAGGGGAGCAAGTTAAGAAGCCAACAAAATAATAAAAAGTTGAATCCATAGAAATAGTAGCAGTAAAATCCAAGAAAGAAACAATCACAACATAGTCCACGGAAGAAGCAACAACAAAGGAAGCTCTATTAGAAGCACACAAGAACACACCAATAAAAAAATACAAAAGAGAAGAGCAAGGGAAAGAATTTATAAGAAATAACAAAATGTTGATGAATCAAAGGTGATAGAACAATAGGTTAAGGTTGCAACATATCTCCACCCACACCACCAAGAGCAACAAAAATCTTGGAGGTAGGGCTTAGGGCATCAACATTATTATGGCTCTACATAGAGTCTGAAAGGCATAAGTATGTTAGTGTTTGGTCGAAAAAGCATAGTAATTTTATATTTCAAAGTGGTGTAGCAACATCAAGGAATAAACAAATCCATCGTTCGAATTACCAGAGTAAAGCAATAGAAGCATGGAACCAACAAAGTAGTTATGGATGTTCATGTGGTACAAGGGCAACTTGGCATCATCGCAAACCACCACCAATCAAAATTTTACTTGGATGGAGAGATGATCAAGATTGGTACTAGTTTCTAACATTGCTTAGCAAATCATATTATTTAGTTTATTCTTATATTTTGAGGATGAAACATTTGTAAGGGGGGTGGAATGTTAGGTACCTAGGGAGAGGAATATGGGAATATAATATTATATTGTATGGGTATTATGGATAGTTGGCATGGGCCACATATAACCCAAGGTTGGTTATATTATAATATTGAGTGGGATAAGGGTTTAAGAAAGTGGGTACATAAATTTCAATATAAATAAATAAATTGGGTGCATAAAGAAAGGAGGTGGTTATTGCAATCAATCAACATGGAGTATTCTTTGTAACGATCTTGGCTCATGCGATATATTTGGAGTGATTTTAATCCTTAAGTAATATTATTGGTGTTGCCCTACCTCAAGGGTATTATCTATATCTATGTCTATTTATGTGGATTGTTATTGTGTGTAATAATTTGTGGAGGGATGTTTGTTATTATTGCATATTGGTGAATAATTTTTGTTAATAAGAACAAAGGTTATTAACAAAAATGATATCATTGAATATTATGAGTATTAATAAGACCCCTGAATTAATTATTAAGGAATTAGTAGGTTGTTATAGTCCCGAGTTTATTTTAATATAAGAAATAAAATTAAGCAGTGAGGAACGTAAAGATGCTTTTAAAAAGATATGAAATATGGGTAATTGTCTAGGAGTTTATTCTATAGGATATTCAACTGGTATTACAACAATATGGAATAAACACAAATGAGACGGAAAATTATTAAAAACAAAAAGTAATTGGGTTGTTAGACTGATTTTTAGGAAAGAGGAAAACATCAAAGTTGAATTTATAAATGTATATGCTCCAACTATAGTTACTCCTCATTAAATATGTTAGAAGAACTTTAATATATTTTTGTCAAACACAATGATGATTTATAATTATGATCTATGGATTCTTGGGGGTGACTTCAACACAAATATATCTCCTTAGGAAAATAAAAGTGGTACTCCACAATGGTCTAAATCAATGCAATATTTTACTTCATTTGTCAATTCAAACGAACTTTGGGATGCGTGGGTGAAATTTTGATTGCATCCACCCACTTGTTTCTTTTTGATAAGCAAGATGATGGATAATAGAGAAATGCAGTTTTGAAGCCAATCTCAGTAAGCAGTGGATGTCGGTTGATAAAAAGAGAGCATTGATATTCGGCACAGTATTTTGCGAAGGTTGCTAGAGGTTTTGAGGGCTGGAAGATGATCTATTGAAACCTACCAATAAGGGTAGTTTGGTTCACCCTTATTTTTTTTGGCATTCAAGCAAGGAAAAAGGGTTGAATTTTGCATGAATATCATTGAATATCAGATGCTTGACAAAAAAATGGGGTCATTGCAAACATTTGAGCAACTCCCAAAGCCCCAACAATAAAGAAATACAAAATTTGGCTAAGTACTAGCCCTGGTGGGAAAATGGGTAACCACGACCTCTAAAGGAGCCTAACAAAATTTTGGGAGCCTTAGAGAATTTTGTACAAAATTTTGGGAGTCTGGCAAAGTTTTGGTCCACTATCAGATGATGAACGAATCCTAAAAATCTGCCAAAGTATCTCTTGGTAGAGAAATGGGACACTAATATATTCCAAAAGATTCCCAAAATCTTACCACTCAAACAAGCTAGAAAATTTACTATAGGACCTGGCAGAAAAATGGGCGATCAAGAATTTCAAGCAGGTCCTAAATCCTTGCCATGAAAGCATTTGGTGGAAAAATAGGCAACCGTTGGACTCCATAGGAATCTAAAATGTCTGCCAATACTGAGGACCCCAAATGAGTCCCAAAAACCAGCCAACACCTAAAGGTTACCATCAATCCCAAAATCCCACCAATAAGTGTTTGGCAAAACATTGGATCACCATCAAATGCCAAGCAAGTCTCAAAAGTTTGCCATGATCAAAAACCCTGCCCTTCATGAATAACATCAAAATCCAGCTGAGAAGGAGGGAACTACAGGCTTGTGGTAGTTGATATATAGGAAGGAGCTTAACACTTGTCCGATAGGCAGTGGATGAAATGCAGTCACATGGGAGCAGTCAACCTCAAAAATTGGCTCATGAAGAGTAATGACCCTCTACTAGCAGGTGCATGCAAATGAATATTGTGAACTAACGAAATTGTTAGATGACTTAAATCAATTGAAAACTTAAATCTACTAAATAGGCCCTATCCCACCTGACAATCACCTTCGATCATAAAATACAGAAAGATAGAAGCGATTTACAGCTCGGCCACCTCCCTAATGCAACCATCTTCTCTGACTTGGCATCATGATTTTTTGCAACATAATTCATTGTAAAAGCTATATATACTAGAATTCAAGGCATTCAAAAAGGTCGACTCTAAGGCTTTTACAATTTGCATGTAAGCTAGGATTTTGTATATTAATACAAAGGAAGTTGTTGTTTAACCTTTGGTTCAATTTAGTTGTGGAATGTGAATGTATGCATGATTGCTTATTTCTAATTTTAGCTTGATGAATGTTAATGATGTTAATTTTGCTTTTTAGATTCTCGCTCATGATGCATTCGCTTGTTTTGGAATTCGTAGTCCGATAAGATACATCTAAATATGAGTAAAGCATTTTGTAGTTGATGATAAAAACTTGGTTTGTTAGGTGTTTTACTTTGTATTATGGCATGGTCTCTTGCATGTGTTTTGAAGCAACCTAATATGTACCGCTATAAGTTCTAACTTCGGCTATATTTAATTCCTTTACAACACCCTTTTCTCACATGTTTAGGAAGTAGTCGACTGGGGCTTTCCAAGGAATCAACCTCCTCTGAAGATTAACCCATATAGCCTCATGATCCCATGATCATTCAAAGTTGGTTAAGATATGTGGGTGCATAATCCTTTTCGTTAGAAAATTTTTGAGACCAACAGTTTTTGGTACGCTTGGGGGGACCTTAAGGTCTCACCATCTTGGTTAAATAGAGCCTAATGATACTCTGTTTGGTAACGTATATACTATGTTCACTTGGTGACTTTGCCAGGGACTATAATCCAGATCTATGCTAGCAAATTTCTACTAATAAGTATTATCCCATCATGCTACCAATAGTTTTTGGCACACCTAGTGGGATGTAGGCCTACTATTTGGTTAAACCAAAGTTTGATGATGCCCTAGTTTACCTAGATATTTTTTTTAAAATCACCTAGCAACTCTATTTTTAGTCTGTATCAATGACTTATTACCTTTGATATCATATTAAATCTTACTTTATTGGAGGACTCAAGGTTTGATGAGTAGTCTTGACCTTATTGGTAGAGAAATTATGCTCATCTGGAAACTCCAATCTGAAGGAACAACCTAAAAGTCTTGAAATATTAGTGTCCCTACAGAAACTCATGGCTTAACAATGTTATCCTTGTTGGAATTATGCAGGTCCTCTTAATATCCTAGATCGATATGATGTACCCAAGGTAGCTCTAAAGACTCTACCAAGATTTGATGGAACTAAGAAAACCACAACTGAACACTGTTAGGATGTAGCCTCCTTGGCTATCATTTACAACATCACAATTGAAGATGTTATGCTTAGGCTACTCACTCTTTCTTCCAAGGGGAAGACATTGTTGTGGTATAAATCTCTCAAAAATGGAAGCAAGCACAGCCAGCCAAGTGCTGCACTTGGCTGGCTGTGCTTGCTCCCACCCCCACCCTCATTTGAGGGTGGGGGTGGGAGCAGCACGACCCAGCCAAGTGCCGCACTTGGTCGGTCAGTGCTTGCTCCCACCCCCCACCCTCATTTGAGGGTGGGGGTGGGAGCAAGCACGACCCGACCAAGTGCAGCACTTGGTCGGTCGTTCTTGCTCCCCACCCCCACCCTCATTTGAGGGTGGGGGTGGGAGCAGCACAGCCTGACCAAGTGCCGGACTTGGTCGGTCGTTGCTTCCCACCCCCACCCTCATTTGAGGGTGGGGGTGGGAGCAAGCACGCCAGCCCAAGTGCCGCACTTGGTCAGGCGTGCTGCTCCCACCCCCACCCTCATTTGAGGGTGGGGGTGGGAGCAAGCACGCCTGACCAAGTGCAAGACTTGGTCGGTCGTGCTTGCTCCCCACCCTTGAGGGTGGGGGTGGGAGCAAGTACAGACCAGCCAAGTGCGAGCACTTGGTCGGTCAGATTCTGAGGGTGGGGGTGGGAGCAAGCACAGCCACCAAGTGCGAGCACTTGGTCGGGTCGCATTGCTCCCACCCCCACCCCGGGTCAGTACTTGAGGGTGGGGGTGGGAGCAAGTACGACCAGCCAGTGTCGCACTTGGGGTCGTGCTGTCTCACCCCCCACCCTCAGTACGACTGACCAAGTGCGAGCACTTGGTCGGTCGTACTTGAGGGTGGGGGTGGGAGCAAGCACGGCCCGGCTAAGTGCGAAGACTTGGTCGGCTATAAATGAGGGTGGGGGTGGGAGCAAGCACAGCCGACCAAGTGCATTTGAGGGTGGGGGGTGGGAGCAAGCACGACCAGCCAAGTGCAAGACTTGGTCGGGCTATAAATGAGGGTGGGGGTGGGAGCAAGCACAGCCAGCCAAGTGCAGGTGGGAGCATGCACAGCCAGCCAAGTGCTGCACTTGGTCGGGCCGTGCTTGCTCCCACCCCCCACCCCTCACACTTGGTCGGGTCGTGCTTGCTCCCACCCCCCACCCTCAAATGAGGGTGGGGGTGGGAGCAAGCACGGCCGACCAAGTGCAAGACTTGGTCGGGTCGTGCTTGCTCCCACCCCCACCCTCATTTACTGGCCCGGCCAAGTGTCTGCACTTGGTCGGTCGTGCTGCTCCCACCCCCACCCTTAAATGAGGGTGGGGGTGGGAGCAAGCACACCGGCCAAGGTCGCACTTGGTCGGTCAGTGCTAGCTCCCACCCCCACCCTCATTTGAGGGTGGGGGTGGGAGCAGCACAGCCATGCCTGGCAAAGACTTGGTCGGGCGTGCTTGCTCCCACCCCCCACCCTCAAATGAGGGTGGGGGTGGGAGCAAGCACGCCACCATGTGCCGCACTTGGTCGGGCCGTGCTTGCCTCCACTTGGTCGGGTCGTGCTTGCTCCCACCCCCACCCTCATTTGAGGGTGGGGGTGGGAGCAAGCTGCGCCAAGGCCGCACTTGGCCGGGTCAGTGCTTGCTCCCACCCCCACTCCTCAAATGAGGGTGGGGGTGGGAGCAGCACAGCCTGACCCAAGTGCAAGACTTGGTCAGCTATGCTTGCTCCCACCCCCACCCTCATTTGAGGGTGGGGGTGGGAGCAGCACAGCTGCACCAAGTGCCGCACTTGGTCGGTCGTGCTTGCTCCCACCCCCACCCTCATTTGAGGGTGGGGGTGGGGAGCAAGCACAGCCCAGTGCGCACTTGGTCGGGTCGTGCTTGCTCCCACCCCCACCCTCATTTGAGGGTGGGGGTGGGAGCAAGCACAGCACCAGGCGCAAGCACTTGGTCGGGCCGTGCTTGCTCCAATGAGGGTGGGGGTGGGGAGCAAGCACACGCACCAAGTGCAAGACTTGGTCGGTTGTGCTTGCTCCCACCCCCACCCTCATTTGAGGGTGGGGGTGGGAGCAAGCACAGCCAGCCAAGTGCAGCACTTGGCTGGCTGTGCTTGCTCCCACCCCCACCCTCAAATGATGGTGGGGGTGGGAGCAAGCACAGCCAGCCAAGTGCAAGACTTGGTCGGTCGTGCTTGCTCCCACCCCCACCCTCAAATGAGGGTGGGGGTGGGAGCAAGCACAGGCCAGCCATGGCCGCACTTGGTCGGGTCGTGCTTGCTCCCACCCCCACCCTCAAATGAGGGTGGGGGTGGGAGCAAGCACAGCCACCATGTGCCGCACTTGGTCGGGTCAGAGCTCGCACTTGGTCGGTCGCTTGCTCCCACCCCCACCCTCATTTGAGGGTGGGGGTGGGAGCAAGCATAGCCACCAAGTGCCGCACTTGGTCGGGCGTGCTAGCTCCCACCCCCACCCTCAAATGAGGGTGGGGGTGGGAGCAAGCACGCCCAGCCTAGTGCAGCACTTGGTCGGGTCAGACTTGCTCCCACCCCCACCCTCATTTGAGGGTGGGGGTGGGAGCAAGCACAACCGCACCAAGTGTCGCACTTAGTCGGGTCAGCTTGCTCCCACCCCCACCCTCAAATGAGGGTGGGGGTGGGAGCAAGCACAGCCACCAAGTGCAAGACTTGGTCGGCAGTGCTCCCACCCCCACCCTCATTTGAGGGTGGGGGTGGGAGCAAGTACAGCCAGCAAATGAGGGTGGGGGTGGGAGCAAGTACAGCCAAGTGCCAGCCAAGTGCTGCACTTGGCTGGCTGTACTTGCTCCCACCCCCACCCTCATAAATGAGGGTGGGGGTGGGAGCAAGTACAGCCACCAAGTGCAGCACTTGGCTGGCTGTATTTGCTCCCACCCCCACCCTCATTTGAGGGTGGGGGTGGGAGCAAGTACGGCCAGCCAAGTGCTACACTTGGTCGGCCGCACTGCTCCCACCCCCACCCCTGAGGGTGGGGGTGGGAGCAAGCACAGCCCACCAAGTGCAGACTTGGTCGCACTTGGTCGGGCTGACTTGCTCCCACCCCCACCCTCAAATGAGGGTGGGGGTGGGAGCAAGTACAGCCTGCACCAGTGCAAGACTTGGTCGGGTCGTACTTGCTCCCACCCCCACCCTCATTTGAGGGTGGGGGTGGGAGCAAGTACAGCCCGGACTTGCTCCCACCCCCACCCTCATTTGAGGGTGGGGGTGGGAGCAAGTACAGCACCAAGTGCAAGACTTGGTCGGGGTGCTCCCACCCCCACCCTCAAATGAGGGTGGGGGTGGGAGCAAGTTCAGCCAAGAAATGAGGGTGGGGGTGGGAGCAAGTATGCAGCTGAGTGCCCAAGGTCGAACTTGGTCGGGCCGTACTTGCTCCCACCCCCACCCTCATAAATGAGGGTGGGGGTGGGAGCAAGATAGGACCAAGTGCCGCACTTGGTCGGGTCGCTAGCTCCCACCCCCACCCTCATTTGAGGGTGGGGGTGGGAGCAAGTACAGCCAAGGCTGCACTTGGTCGGGCCGCACTTGCTCCCACCCCCACCCTCATACTGGGGGTGGGAGCAAGTACAGCCAGAAGTGTAGCACTTGTCGGCCGTACTTGCTCCCACCCCCACTCGAGGGTGGGGGTGGGAGCAGGCACACGGCCAAGTGCAGACTGGTCGGAGTCGGTGACTTGCTCCCACCCCCACCCTCAAATGAGGGTGGGGGTGGGAGCAAGTACAGCCAGCACTGCTCCCACCCCCACCCTCATTTGAGGGTGGGGGTGGGAGCAAGTACAGCCAACCAAGTGCAGACTTGGTCTGGCGACTTGCTCCCATCCCCACCCTCATTTGAGGGTGGGGGTGGGAGCAAGTATAGCCGACCAAGTGCAGACTGGCGGCGCACTGCTCCCACCCCCACCCTCATTTGAGGGTGGGGTGGGAGCAAGCACAGCCCAAGCTAGGTCGCACCCTCATTTGAGGGTGGGGGTGGGAGCAAGTACAGCAGAGTGCCGACCAAGTGCAGACTTGGTCGGGTCGTACTTGCTCCCACCCCCACCCTCAAATGAGGGTGGGGTGGGAGCAAGTACAGCCAGCCAAGTGCTGCACTTGGTCGGCAGACTTGCTCCCACCCCCACCCTCGCCGACTTGGCCGGGTCGTACTTGCTCCCACCCCCACCTCCCGCATTTGGTCGCCAGACTTGCTCCCACCCCCACCCTCAAATGAGGGTGGGGGTGGGAGCAAGCATGCCCAGCAAGTGCGAGGGTGGGGGTGGGAGCAGCACACACCAGGCAAGACTTGGTCGGGCCGCACTTGCTCCCACCCCCACCCTCAAATGAGGGTGGGGGTGGGAGCAAGCACAGCCAGCACTTGCTCCCACCCCCACCCTCATTTGAGGGTGGGGGTGGGAGCAAGCACAGCACCAAGGCCGCACTTGGTCGGGTCAGACTTGCTCCCGACCCCCACCCTCATTTGAGGGTGGGGGTGGAGAGTACACGCCAAGTGCCGCACTTGGTCGGGCCGTACTTGCTCCCACCCCCACCCTCAAATGAGGGTGGGGGTGGGAGCAAGCACACCACCAAGCGCCGCACTTGGTCGGGTCGTACTTGCTCCTCACCCCCACCCTCATTTGAGGGTGGGGGTGAGGGTGGGGGTGGGAGCAAGCATGCCCACCAAGTGCTACACTTGGTCGGGCGTACTTGCTCCCACCCCCACCCTCATTTGAGGGTGGGGGTGGGAGCAAGCACAGCCCAAGTGCCGCACTTGGTCGGCGTACTTGCTCCCACCCCCACCCTCAAATGAGGGTGGGGGTGGGAGCAAGTAGCCAGCGCCGCACTTGCTCCCACCCCCACCCTCATTTGAGGGTGGGGGTGGGAGCAAGTACAGCACAAGGCAAGACTTGGTCGGGCAGTACTTGCTCCCACCCCCACCCTCAAATGAGGGTGGGGGTGGGAGCAGCAATGCACCAAGTGCAAGACTTGGTCGGCCGGACTTGCTCCCACCCCCACCCTCATTTGAGGGTGGGGGTGGGAGCAAGTACAGCCCGCACTTGCTCCCACCCCCACCCTCAAATGAGGGTGGGGGTGGGAGCAAGTACAGCGACCAAGTGCGAGACTTGGTCGGTCGTACTGCTAAATGAGGGTGGGGGTGGGAGCAAGCACAGCGACCAAGTGCAGACTTGGCGGTCGTACTTGCTCCCACCCCCACCCTCATTTGAGGGTGGGGGTGGGAGGCACAGTACCAAGTGCAGAGACTTGGTCGGTCAGACTTGCTCCCACCCCCACCCTCATTTACTTGGCTTGCAGTACTTGCTCCCACCCCCACCCTCAAATGAGGGTGGGGGTGGGAGCAAGTACAGAACCAAGTGCTGGCTTATCGGTTGTACTTGCTCCCACCCCCACCCTCATTTGAGGGTGGGGGTGGGAGCAAGTACAGGCCAAGTGCACTTGGTCGGTCGTACTTGCTCCCACCCCCACCCTCTGCAAGACTTGATCGGGTCAGACTTGCTCCCACCCCCACCCTCATTTGAGGGTGGGGGTGGGAGCAAGTACTAGCACCAAGTGGCAGGGTGGGGTGGGAGCAAGTACACCCACCCAAATGAGGGTGGGGGTGGGAGCAGCATGCACCAAGTGCAAGACTTGGCCGGTCGTACTTGCTCCCACCCCCACCCTCATTTGAGGGTGGGGGTGGGAGCAAGCACGCCAGCCAAGTGCCGACTTGGTCGGTCAGACTTGCTCCCACCCCCACCCTCAAATGAGGGTGCGCTCTTGGCCGGGTCGTACTTGCTCCCACCCCCACCCTCAAATGAGGGTGGGGGTGGGAGCAAGTACCCAAGTGCCGCACTTGGTCGGTCAGTACTTGCTCCCACCCCCACCCTCATTTGAGGGTGGGGGTGGGAGCAAGCACAGCACCAAGTGCCGACTTGGCGGTTGTACTTGCTCCCACCCCCACCCTCAAATGAGGGTGGGGGTGGGAGCAAGCACAAGCAAGTCAGACTTGGTCGGGTCAGACTTGCTCCCACCCCCACCCTCATTTGAGGGTGGGGGTGGGAGCAAGCATAGCCAAAAGGCCACCCAAGGCGCACTTGGTCGGGTCGTACTTGCTCCCACCCCCACCCTCAAGTGAGGGTGGGAGCAAGCACATACCGGCACTTATCGGGCCGTACTTGCTCCCACCCCCACCCTCATTTATGAGGGTGGGGGTGGGAGCAAGTACAGCACCAGGCAAAGACTTGGTCGGACTTGGCCGTCACTTGCTCCCACCCCCACCCTCATTTTGCTGGCTGAACTTGCTCCCACCCCCACCCTCAAATGAGGGTGGGGGTGGGAGCAAGCACAGCCAGCCAAGTGCGACTTGGTCGGGTCGTGCTTGCTCCCACCCCCCACCCTCATTTGAGGGTGGGGGTGGGAGCAAGCACACCAGCAAGGCAAGACTTGTCGGTCGTGCTTGCTCCCACCCCCACCCTCAAATGAGGGTGGGGGTGGGAGCAAGCACACAACCAAGTGCGCACTTGTCGGCTGCTTGCTCCCACCCCCACCCTCATTTGAGGGTGGGGGTGGGAGCAAGCACGACTAGCAGTGCAAGACTTGGTCAGTCGTACTGCTCCCACCCCCACCCTCAAATGAGGGTGGGGGTGGGGAGCAAGCACATGCCCAAGTGTCGCACTTGGTCGGGTGCTTGCTCCCACCCCCACCCTCAAATGAGGGTGGGGGTGGGAGCAAGCACACCGACCAAGTGCAAGACTTGGGCCGTGCTGGCTCCCACCCCCACCCTCATTTGAGGGTGGGGGTGGGAGCAAGTTCAACCAAAAAATGAGGATGGGGGTGGGAGCAAGTACAACTAACAGGCCAAAGTGTCGCACTTGGCGCCGCATTGCTCCCACCCCCCACCCTCATAAATGAGGGTGGGGGTGGGAGCAAGTACAGCCTAAGTGCAAAGACTTGGCGTACTTGCTCCCACCCCCACCCTCATTTGAGGGTGGGGGTGGGAGCAAGTACAGCCCGCCAAGTCTTGCACTTGGCTGGCTGTACTTGCTCCCACCCCCACCTGAGGGTGGGGGTGGGAGCAAGTACGACCACCAAGTGAGGGCACTTGGTCGGTCGTACTTGCTCCCACCCCCACCCTCAAATGAGGGTGGGGGTGGGAGCAAGTACAGCCAAGTGCAGCACCCTCATTTGAGGGTGGGGGTGGGAGCAAGCCACCGCCAAGTGCGCGACTTCGGGCAGACTTGCTCCCCACCCCCACCCTCAAATGAGGGTGGGGGTGGGAGCAAGCACGACCCGAGCCAAGTGCCTGCACTTGGTCGGTCGCACTTGCTCCCACCCCCACTCCTCGCCGCACTTGGTCGGGCTGTACTTGCTCCCACCCCCACCCTCGCACTTGGCTGGCCGTACTTGCTCCCACCCCCACCCTCAAATGAGGGTGGGGGTGGGAGCAGGCACAACCAATAATGTCGCGAGGGTGGGGGTGGGAGCAAGCACAGCACTAAGTGCAAAGACTTATCGGCCGTACTTGCTCCCACCCCCACCCTCATTTGAGGGTGGGGGTGGGAGCAAGCACAACCAATGTCGCACTTGGTCGGGCAGTACTTGCTCCCACCCCCCACCCTCATTTGAGGGTGGGGGTGGGAGCAAGCACTGACTAAGTGCGCACTTGGTCGTCAGATTGCTCCCACCCCCACCCTCAAATGAGGGTGGGGGTGGGAGCAAGTACACCCGCCTAAGTGCAGACTTGGTCGGTCAGACTTGCTCCCACCCCCACCCTCAAATGAGGGTGGGGGTGGGAGCAAGTACAATACCAAGTGTAAATTTGGTCGGCTGTACTTGCTCCCACCCCCACCCTCAAATGAGGGTGGGGGTGGGAGCAAGCACACTACCAAGTGCCGCACTTGGTGGTAGACTTGCTCCCACCCCCACCCCTCGCAAGACTTGGTCGGGTCAGACTTGCTCCCACCCCCACCCTCATTTGAGGGTGGGGGTGGGAGCAGGCACACCGACCTAAGTGCAATGAGGGTGGGGGTGGGAGCAAGTACACACCAAGCCGCAGCTGAGGGTGGGGGTGGGAGCAAGTCACACCACCAAGTGCAAGACTTGGTCGGGTCAGACTTGCTCCCACCCCCACCCTCATTTGAGGGTGGGGTGGGAGCAAGTACACCAGCCAAGTGCAGCACTTGGCCGGTCACTTGCTCCCACCCCCACCCTCAAATGAGGGTGCAACACTTGGCCAGGCTGTACTTGCTCCCACCCCCACCCTCATTTGAGGGTGGGGGTGGGAGCAAGTACAGCCATAAGTGCCCAAGTGCTTGCACTTGGTCGGGTCGTACTTGCTCCCACCCCCACCCTCGGTGGGGGTGGGAGCAGGACACACCAAGTGCAAGACTTGGCCGTCAGACTTGCTCCCACCCCCCACCCTCAAATGAGGGTGGGGGTGGGAGCAAAGCCAGCCAAGTGCCGCACTTGGTCGGGTCGTACTTGCTCCCACCCCCACCCTCATTTGCACTTGGTTGGCTGTACTTACTCCCACCCCCACCCTCATTTATGAGGGTGGGGGTGGGAGCAAGTACAACCAGCCAAGTGCAAGACTTGGCGCATGCCGGTCCTTGCTCCCACCCCCATCCTCATTTCTGGTCGAACTTGCTCCCACCCCCACCCTCAAATTGAGGGTGGGGGTGGGAGCAAGCACAACACCAATGACTTGGTCGGTCGGCTTGCTCCCACCCCCACCCTCATTTGAGGGTGGGGGTGGGAGCAAGCACGACTCAGCCAAGTGCCGACTTGGCTGTGCTTGCTCCCACCCCCACCCTCAAATGAGGGTGGGGGTGGGAGCAAGCACGACCCACCAAGTGCAAGACTTGGTCGGGCCGTAGCTCCCACCCCCCACCCTCATTTGAGGGTGGGGGTGGGAGCAAGTTCAGCCAAGAAATGAGGGTGGGGGTGGGAGCAAGTACAACGACCAAGTGCCGACCAGAGCCGCATTGGTCAGTCAGACTTGCTCCCACCCCCACCCTCATAAATGAGGGTGGGGGTGGGAGCAAGTACAACACCTAAGTGCTGGCCTAATCGTACTTGCTCCCACCCCCACCGAGGGTGGGGGTGGGAGCAAGCACAGACCGACCTAAGTGCAACACTTGGTCGCACTTGGTTGGCTGTACTTGCTCCCACCCCCACCCTCAAATGAGGGTGGGGGTGGGAGCAAGTACAGCCAGACTAAGTGCAAGACTTGGTCGGTCGTACTTGCTCCCACCCCCCACCCTCATTTGAGGGTGGGGGTGGGAGCAAGTACAACCGACCAAGTGCAAGACTTGGTCGGCACTTGGTCAGGTACTTGCTCCCACCCCCACCCTCAAATGAGGGTGGGGGTGGGAGCAAGTACTGCCAGCCAAGTGCAAGACTTGGTCGGGCCGTACTTGCTCCCACCCCCACCCTCATTTGAGGGTGGGGGTGGGAGCAAGCACGACCAAGTGCAAGACTTGATCGGTCAGACTTGCTCCCACCCCCACCCTCAAATGAGGGTGGGGGTGGGAGCAAGTACACTGACCAAGTGCCAGCACTTGGCTGGCTGTACTTGCTCCCACCCCCACCCTCATTTGAGGGTGGGGGTGGGAGCAAGTACAGCCAGCCAAGTGCTGCACCCTCATTTGAGGGTGGGGGTGGGAGCAAGTACAGCCACCCAAGTGCGGAGACTTGGTCGGGTCGGACTTGCTCCCACCCCCACCCTCAAATGAGGGTGGGGTGGGAGCAAATCAGCCCGACCAAGTGCTTGCACTTGGTCGGTCGTACTTGCTCCCACCCCCACCCTCGCTGCACTTGGCTGGCTGTACTTGCTCCCAGCCAGCCAAGTACAGCCAGCCAAGTACAGCCGAGATATGTGGGTGCATAATCCTTTTCGTTAGAAAATTTTTGAGACCAACAGTTTTTGGTACGCTTGGGGGGACCTTAAGGTCTCACCATCTTGGTTAAATAGAGCCTAATGATACTCTGTTTGGTAACGTATATACTATGTTCACTTGGTGACTTTGCCAGGGACTATAATCCAGATCTATGCTAGCAAATTTCTACTAATAAGTATTATCCCATCATGCTACCAATAGTTTTTGGCACACCTAGTGGGATGTAGGCCTACTATTTGGTTAAACCAAAGTTTGATGATGCCCTAGTTTACCTAGATATTTTTTTTAAAATCACCTAGCAACTCTATTTTTAGTCTGTATCAATGACTTATTACCTTTGATATCATATTAAATCTTACTTTATTGGAGGACTCAAGGTTTGATGAGTAGTCTTGACCTTATTGGTAGAGAAATTATGCTCATCTGGAAACTCCAATCTGAAGGAACAACCTAAAAGTCTTGAAATATTAGTGTCCCTACAGAAACTCATGGCTTAACAATGTTATCCTTGTTGGAATTATGCAGGTCCTCTTAATATCCTAGATCGATATGATGTACCCAAGGTAGCTCTAAAGACTCTACCAAGATTTGATGGAACTAAGAAAACCACAACTGAACACTGTTAGGATGTAGCCTCCTTGGCTATCATTTACAACATCACAATTGAAGATGTTATGCTTAGGCTACTCACTCTTTCTTCCAAGGGGAAGACATTGTTGTGGTATAAATCTCTCAAAAATGGAAGCAAGCACAGCCAGCCAAGTGCTGCACTTGGCTGGCTGTGCTTGCTCCCACCCCCACCCTCAAATGAGGGTGGGGGTGGGAGCAGCACACCGACCAAGTGCAAAGACTTGGTCGGTCGTGCTTGCTCCCACCCCCCACCCTCAAATGAGGGTGGGGGTGGGAGCAGCACTGACCGACCAAGTGCCGCACTTGGTCGGTCAGGCTTGCTCCCACCCCCACCCTCATTTGAGGGTGGGGGTGGGAGCAGCACGCCGGCCAAGTGTCGCACTTGGTCGGTCGTGCTTGCACTTGGTCGGTCGTGCTTGCTCCCACCCCTCTTGAGGGTGGGGGTGGGAGCATGACGCACCAAATGCAGCACTTGGCTGCGTGCTCCCACCCCCCTGAGGTGGGGGTGGGAGCAAGCACAGCCAGGCCAAGTGCGCACTTGGTCGGTGGCTTGCCCCCACCCTTGAGGGTGGGGGTGGGAGCAAGCACCACCAAGTGCGCCTTGGTGGAAGGGTGGGTGGGAGCAGCCGGCCAAGTCTTGGTCGGCTGCCCCCACCCCCACCCCGGCCGTACTTGAGGGTGGGGGTGGGAGCAAGCACAACCCAGCCAAGCATTGCAGCTTGGTCAGGTGAGCTCCCACCCCCACCCTCAAGTACAGCCAGCCAAGTGCAGCACTTGGTCGGTCAGACTTGAGGGTGGGGGTGGGAGCAAGCACAGCCCACTAAGTGGCGAAGACTTGGTCGGCTATAAATGAGGGTGGGGGTGGGAGCAAGCACAGCCAGCCAAGTGCATTTGAGGGTGGGGGTGGGAGCAGCACACCTGCACCCAAGTGCAAGACTTGGGCGAGCATCAAATGAGGGTGGGGGTGGGAGCAAGCACAGCCCAGCGTGGGAGCATGCACAACGCCAAGTGCCGCACTTGGCCGGGCGTGCTTGCTCCCACCCCCCCCCCTCACACTTGGCCGGCCGTGCTTGCTCCCACCCCCACCCTCAAATGAGGGTGGGGGTGGGAGCAAGTACAGCCAACCAAGTGCAAGCACTTGGTCGGGTCGTGCTTGCTCCCACCCCCACCCTCAAATGAGGGTGGGGGTGGGAGCAAGCACGCGACCATGGCCGCACTTGGCCGGCCGTGCTTGCCTCGCACTTGGTCGGTCGAGCTTGCTCCCACCCCCACCCTCATTTGAGGGTGGGGGTGGGAGCAAGCAGCTGCCCAAGTGCCGCACTTGGTCGGCCGTACTTGCTCCCACCCCCACCCTCAAATGAGGGTGGGGGTGGGAGCAAGCACAGCCACTGACTGCGAGCACTTGGTCGGGCTATGCTTGCTCCCACCCCCACCCTCAAATGAGGGTGGGGGTGGGAGCAAGCACAGCCGCCCAAGTGCCGCACTTGGTCGGGTCGTGCTTGCTCCCACCCCCACCCTCATTTGAGGGTGGGGGTGGGAGCAAGTACAGCCAAGTGCAGCACTTGGCTGTACTTGCTCCCACCCCCACCCTCAAGTGAGGGTGGGGGTGGGAGCAAGTACAGCCAGCCAAGTGCAGCACTTGGCTGGCTGTGCTTGCTCCAATGAGGGTGGGGGTGGGAGCAAGCACGGCCCGAGGCAAAGACTTGGTCGGCCGTGCTTGCTCCCACCCCCACCCTCATTTGAGGGTGGGGGTGGGAGCAAGCACACCAGCCAAGTGCAGACTTGGCCGGCGTGCTTGCTCCCACCCCCACCCTCAAATGAGGGTGGGGGTGGGGAGCAAGCACAGCCAGCCATGTGCTGCACTTGGTCGGCCGTGCTTGCTCCCACCCCCACCCTCAAATGAGGGTGGGGGTGGGAGCAAGCACAGCCCACCATGTGCCGCACTTGGTCGAGGCGCACTTGGTCAGGCCGCTTGCTCCCACCCCCACCCTCATTTGAGGGTGGGGGTGGGAGCAAGCATAGCTGCCCAAGTCTGCACTTGGTCGGGCCGTGCTTGCTCCCACCCCCACCCTCAAATGAGGGTGGGGGTGGGAGCAAGCACAGCCAGCAGTGCAAGACTTGGCCGGTCGTGCTTGCTCCCACCCCCACCCTCATTTGAGGGTGGGGGTGGGAGCAAGCACAGCTGACCAAGTGTCAGACTTGGTCGGGTCGCTAGCTCACTCCCCACCCTCAAATGAGGGTGGGGGTGGGAGCAAGCACGACCGACCAAGTGCAAGACTTGGTCAGTCGTGCTTGCTCCCACCCCCACCCTCATTTGAGGGTGGGGGGTGGGAGCAAGTACAGCCAGCGAAATGAGGGTGGGGGTGGGAGCAAGTACAGCCAGTAATGCCAGCTAAGTGTCGCACTTGGTCGGCATTGCTCCCACCCCCACCCTCATAAATGAGGGTGGGGGTGGGAGCAAGTACAACACCAAGTGCAAGACTTGGTTGGCTGTACTTGCTCCCACCCCCACCCTCATTTGAGGGTGGGGGTGGGAGCAAGTACAGCTAGCCAAGTGCTACACTTGGCTGGCTGTACTTGCTCCCACCCCCACTCTCAAATGAGGGTGGGGGTGGGAGCAAGTACGAGCACCAAGTGCAGCATTGTCAGCACTTGGTCGGGCTGTACTTGCTCCCACCCCCACCCTCAAATGAGGGTGGGGGTGGGAGCAAGTACAACCAGCCAAGTGCAAGCACTTGGCTGGCTGTACTTGCTCCCACCCCCACCCTCATTTGAGGGTGGGGGTGGGAGCAAGTACAGCCAAGTGCAACACTTGGCTGTACTTGCTCCCACCCCCACCCTCACTTGAGGGTGGGGGTGGGAGCAAGTACAACCGACCAAGTGCAAGACTTGGTCGGGTCGTCTTGCTCCCACCCCCACCCTCAAATGAGGGTGGGGGTGGGAGCAAGCACACCAGCCAAGTGCCGCACTTGGTCGGTCGTGCTAGCCCCACCCCCACCCTCAAATGAGGGTGGGGGTGGGAGCAAGTTCAGCCGCAAAAATGAGGGTGGGGGTGGGAGCAAGTACAACCAAGTGCCGACCAAGTGCCGCACTTGGTCGGTCAGACTTGCTCCCACCCCCACCCTCATAAATGAGGGTGGGGGTGGGAGCAGTACAGCCCAGCCAAGTGCCGCACTTGGCGGGTCGTACTTGCTCCCACCCCCACCCTCATCTGAGGGTGGGGGTGGGAGCAGGCACGCCACCAAGTGCTACACTTGGTCGGCGTACTTGCTCCCACCCCCACCTGAGGGTGGGGGTGGGAGCAGCACACCGACCAAGTGCAGACTTGGTCGGGCCGTACTTGCTCCCACCCCCACCCTCTGAGGGTGGGGGTGGGAGCAGTGCACACCAAGTGCAGACTTGGTCGGCACTTGGTCGGTCGGACTTGCTCCCACCCCCACCCTCAAATGAGGGTGGGGGTGGGAGCAAGTACAGCCCAAGTGCAAGACTTGGCCGGGTCGGACTTGCTCCCACCCCCACCCTCACTTGAGGGTGGGGGTGGGAGCAGAGCATGCACCACCAGTGCAAGACTTGGTCGGGTCGGACTTGCGCGCACTGTGGTGGACTTGCTCCCATCCCCACCCTCATTTGAGGGTGGGGGTGGGAGCAAGTATAGCCATCAAGTGCAAGACTTGGCCGGTCAGACTTGCTCCCATCCCCACCCTCATTTGAGGGTGGGGGTGGGAGCAAGTATAGCCAGCCAAGTGCAAGACTTGCTCCCACCCCCACCCTCATTTGAGGGTGGGGGTGGGAGCAAGCATGACCCACCCTCATTTGAGGGTGGGGGTGGGAGCAAGTACAGCCAAGTGCCAAGTGCAGACTTGCGTGGTCGTACTTGCTCCCACCCCCACCCTCAATGAGGGTGGGGGTGGGAGCAAGTACAGCACCAAGTGCGACTTGGTCGGGTCAGACTTGCTCCCACCCCCACCCTCGCCCACTTGGGTCGGGTCAGACATGCTCCCACCCCCACTGCCGCACTTGGTCGGCGTACTTGCTCCCACCCCCACCCTCAAATGAGGGTGGGGGTGGGAGCAAGATAAGCGGAGGGGGGGGGAGCAGACCAAGGCAGACTTGGCCGGCGTACTTGCTCCCACCCCCACCCTCAAATGAGGGTGGGGGTGGGAGCAAGCATGACCAAGGCAAGACTTGGTCGCTCAGACTTGCTCCCACCCCCCACCCTCATTTGAGGGTGGGGGTGGGAGCAAGCAGCCACCAAGTGCCGCACTTGGTCGGGTCGTACTTGCTCCCTAACCCCCACCCTCATTTAAGGGTGAGGGTGGAGAGCAAGTACGACCAAGTGCCGCACTTGGTCGGGTCGTACTTGCTCCCACCCCCACCCTCAAATGAGGGTGGGGGTGGGAGCAAGTCCAGCCAGCACTTGGCTGGCTGTACTTGCTCCCACCCCCACCCTCATTTGAGGGTGGGGGTTGAGGGTGGGGGTGGGAGCAAGCACTGCACCCAAGTGCTACACTTGGTCGGCGTACTTGCTCCCACCCCCACCCTCATTTGAGGGTGGGGGTGGGAGCAGCACACCACCAAGGCCGCACTTGGTCGGTCAGACTTGCTCCCACCCCCACCCTCAAATGAGGGTGGGGGTGGGAGCAGCACAGCCACCAAGGCACTTGGTCGGGCCGTACTTGCTCCCACCCCCACCCTCATTTGAGGGTGGGGGTGGGAGCAAGTGCAGCTGGGAGCAAGTGCTGGCTGTACTTGCTCCCACCCCCACCCTCAAATGAGGGTGGGGGTGGGAGCAAGCACAGCACCAAGTGCAAGACTTGGCGGTCGTACTTGCTCCCACCCCCACCCTCATTTGAGGGTGGGGGTGGGAGCAGTACGGCCAGCAAGTTGCACTTGGTCGGCGTACTTGCTCCCACCCCCACCCTCAAATGAGGGTGGGGGTGGGAGCAAGCACACCACCAAGTGCAGACTTGTCTGTACTCCCACCTCAATGAGGGTGGGGGTGGGAGCAGCACGGCACCAAGTGCAGACTTGGCGGTCGTACTTGCTCCCACCCCCACCCTCATCTGAGGGTGGGGGTGGGAGCAAGTACAACTCACCAAGTGCAGCACTTGGCCGGGTCGACTTGCTCCCACCCCCACTCCTCACTTACTTGTCGGTCGTACTTGCTCCCACCCCCACCCTCAAATGAGGGTGGGGGTGGGAGCAAGTACAGCAAGTGCCGCACTTGCTCCCACCCCCACCCTCATTTGAGGGTGGGGGTGGGAGCAAGTACAGCCTCACTTGCTCCCACCCCCACCCTCAACTTATCGGGTCGGACTTGCTCCCACCCCCACCCTCATTTGAGGGTGGGGGTGGGAGCAAGTACAACCACCAAATGAGGGTGGGGGTGGGAGCAAGCACACCCACCCTCAAGTGCAGGGTGGGGGTGGGAGCAAGTGCACCAAGGCAAGACTTGGTCGGGTCGGACTTGCTCCCACCCCCACCCTCATTTGAGGGTGGGGGTGGGAGCAAGCTGCGACCAAGGCCGCACTTGGCCGGTCGGACTTGCTCCCACCCCCACCCTCAAATGAGGGTGCGAGACTTGGTCGGCCAGCACTTGCTCCCACCCCCACCCTCAAATGAGGGTGGGGGTGGGAGCAAGTACAAACCAAGCTGACTTGGTCGGACTTGCTCCCACCCCCACCCTCATTTGAGGGTGGGGGTGGGAGCAAGTACAGCCAAGTGCCACCAAGCGCACTTGCGGGCCGTACTTGCTCCCACCCCCACCCTCAGTGGGGGTGGGAGCAAGTACAGGCAGACTTGGTCGGCGTACTTGCTCCCACCCCCACCCTCAAATGAGGGTGGGGGTGGGAGCAAGCATACCAGCCAAGTGCCGCACTTGGTCGGGTCGTACTTGCTCCCACCCCCACCCTCATTATGAGGGTGGGGGTGGGAGCAGTACTGCCACCAAGTCAATTGGCGGATCACTTGCTCCCACCCCCACCCTCATTTGGTGGTTGTACTTGCTTCCCACCCACACCCTCAAATGAGGGTGGGGGTGGGAGCAAGCACAGCCCAGCAAGTCGACTTGGTCGGTCGTGCTTGCTCCCACCCCCACCCTCATTTGAGGGTGGGGGTGGGAGCAAGCACAGCCACCAAGAGACTTGGCTAGCGTGCTTGCTCCCACCCCCACCCTCAAATGAGGGTGGGGGTGGGAGCAAGCAGCCACCAAGTGACTTGGCTGCGTACTTGCTCCCACCCCCACCCTCAAATGAGGGTGGGGGTGGGAGCAAGCACAACCAGCCAAGTGCAGCACTTGGTCGGTCGTACTTGCTCCCACCCCCACCCTCATTTGAGGGTGGGGGTGGGAGCAAGCACAACCACCAAGTGCAAGACTTGGTCGGCGTCTTGCTCCCACCCCCACCCTCAAATGAGGGTGGGTGTGGGCAGCAAGTACAGCCAAGTCTCAGATTGTCGGCGCTTCTCCCACCCCCACCCTCATTTGAGGGTGGGGGTGGGAGCAAGCACAGCCAAGGCGCACTTGGTCGGCGTGCTTCTCCCACCCCCACCCTCAAATGAGGGTGGGGGTGGGAGCAAGCACAGCCAAAGTGTAAGACTTGGTCGGTCAGACTTGCTCCCACCCCCACCCTCATTTGAGGGTGGGGGTGGGAGCAAGTACAAAAAATGAGGGTGGGGGTGGGAGCAAGTACAACAAGTGCCGCACTTGGTCGGGTCAGTACTTGCTCCCACCCCCACCCTCATAAATGAGGGTGGGGGTGGGAGCAAGTACAACACCAAGTGCAGACTTGTCGGTCGACTGCTCCCACCCCCCACCCTCATTTGAGGGTGGGGGTGGGAGCAAGTACACCACAAGTGACTTGCCGGTCGACTTGCTCCCACCCCCACCCTCTGAGGGTGGGGGTGGGAGCAAGCACAGCCCAAGTGCAAGACTTGGTCGGGCCGTACTTGCTCCCACCCCCACCCTCAAATGAGGGTGGGGGTGGGAGCAAGATGCAGCCCAAGTGTCCGCCCTCATTTGAGGGTGGGGGTGGGAGCAGCATACCGACCAAGTGCGCACTTGGTCGGTACTTGCTCCCACCCCCACCCTCAAATGAGGGTGGGGGTGGGAGCAAGCACAGCTAGCCAAGTGCTGCACTTGGCCGGGACTTGCTCCCACCCCCACTCCCGCACTTGATGGGGTCGAGCTTGCTCCCACCCCCACCCTCCACTTGGTCGGTCGTATTTGCTCCCACCCCCACCCTCAAATGAGGGTGGGGGTGGGAGCAAGTAGCCACCAATGTCACGAGGGTGGGGGGGCAAGTCATGGGAAGTGGCCACTTGCTCCCACCTCCACCCTCATTTGAGGGTGGGGGTGGGAGCAAGTACAACCCAAGTGCGCACTTGGTCGGGTGCACTTGCTCCCACCCCCACCCTCATTTGAGGGTGGGGGTGGGAGCAAGTACAGCCAGCACTTGCTCCCACCCCCACCCTCAAATGAGGGTGGGGGTGGGAGCAAGTACAAAGCTAAGTGTGCACTTGGTCGGGTGACTTGCTCCCACCCCCACCCTCATTTGAGGGTGGGGGTGGGGAGCAAGTACCAGCCCAAGCGGCACTTGGTCGGTCGTACTTGCTCCCACCCCCACCCTCATTTGAGGGTGGGGGTGGGAGCAAGCACCAAGTGTCTGCACCCTCATTTGAGGGTGGGGGTGGGAGCAAGCACCAAGTGCAAGACTTGGTCGGTCAGACTTGCTCCCACCCCCACCCTCAAATGAGGGTGGGGGTGGGAGCAAGCACACAGCAAGTGCATTGGTCGGACTTGCTCCCACCCCCACCCTCGCCTGAGGGTGGCGGTCGGACTTGCTCCCACCCCCACGCCTGCACTTGGTCGGTACTTGCTCCCACCCCCACCCTCAAATGAGGGTGGGGGTGGGAGCAAGTACACACAAGGTCAGGGGGGGGGGGGAGTAGCAAGACTTGGTCGGTCAGACTTGCTCCCACCCCCACCCCTCAAATGAGGGTGGGGGTGGGAGCAAGCACACCACCAAGTGCGACTTGGTCGGCAGTACTTGCTCCCACCCCCACCCTCATTTGAGGGTGGGGGTGGGAGCAAGTACCCCAGTGCAGACTTGGTCGGTCGTACTTGCTCCCACCCCCACCCTCAAATGAGGGTAAATGAGGGTGGGGGTGGGAGCAAGTACAAGTGCGCTGTACTTGCTCCCACCCCCACCCTCAAATGAGGGTGGGGGTGGGAGCAAGTCTAGGAAGACTTGTCGCTTCTTGCTCCCACCCCCACCCTCAAATGAGGGTTGGGGGTGGGAGCAAGCACAGCCCTTAAGTGCAGACTTGGTCGGTGCTTGCTCCCACCCCCACCCTCAAATGAGGGTAAATGAGGGTGGGGGTGGGAGCAAGTACGCACCAAGTGCAGACTTGATCGGCTCGTACTTGCTCCCACCCCCACCTTCATTCCCTCATTTGAGGGTGGGGGTGGGAGCAAGTACAGCCATAAGTGCAGCACTTGGCTGGCTGTACTTGCTCCCACCCCCACCCTCATTTACCCTCATTTGAGGGTGGGGGTGGGAGCAAGTACAGCAAAGTGACTTATCGGGCGTACTTGCTCCCCACCCTCCACCCTCAAATGAGGGTAAATGAGGGTGGAGGGTGGGGAGCAAGTACAGCCAAGTGGATTATCGGGCGTACTTGCTCCCACCCCCACCCTCATTTGAGGGTAAATGAGGGTGGGGGTGGGAGCAAGTACAGCCAGCCAAGTGCAGACTGTACTTGCTCCCACCCCCACCCTCATTTACCCTCAAATGAGGGTGGGGGTGGGAGCAAGTACAGCCAAGTGTAGCACTTGGCTGTACTTGCTCCCACCCCCACCCTCATTTACCTCTCAAATGAGGGTGGGGGTGGGAGCAAGCACGACCAGCTAAGTCGCACTTGTCGGTCTACTTGCTCCCACCCCCACCCTCATTTGAGGGTAAATGAGGGTGGGGGTGGGAGCAAGTACAACCAGACCAAGTGCAAGACTTGGTCGGGTCATCTTGCTCCCACCCCCACCCTCAAATGAGGGTGGGGGTGGGAGCAAGTACAGCCACCAAGTGTGCACTTGGTACTTGCTCCCACCCCCACCCTCAAATGGGGGTGGGAGCAAGTACAGCCAGCCAAGTGCCCACCCTCATTTTGAGGGTGGGGGTGGGAGCAAGTACAACCAAGTGCAGCACTTGGCGGCACTTGCTCCCACCCCCACCCTCAAATGAGGGTGGGAGCAAGTACAGCCAGCCAAGTGCAGCACTTGGCTGGCTGTACTTGCTCCCACCCCCACCCTCAAATGAGGGTGGAGGGTGGGGGTGGGAGCAAGTACAGCCGACCAAGTGCGGCACTTGGTCGGGTCAGACTTGCTCCCACCCTCTGAGGGTGGGGGTGGGAGCAAGTACAGGCGACCAAGTGCAGCACTTGGTCGGTCGCACTTGCTCCCACCCCCACCCTCAAGGGTGGGGAGCAAGCACGACCAGCCAAGTGCTGCACTTGGTCGGGTCGTACTTGCTCCCACCCCCACCCTCAGGGTGGGGGTGGGAGCAAGTACAGCCAGCCAAGTGCAGCACTTGGCTGGCTGTACTTGCTCCCACCCTTGAGGGTGGGGGTGGGAGCAAGTACAGCCAGCCAAGTGCAGCACTTGGTCTGGCTGTACTTGCTCCCACCCCCACCCTCATTGGTGGGAGCAAGCATAGCCGACCAAGTGCAGCCTTGGTCGGGTCGTACTTGCTCCCACCCCTGAGGGTGGGGGTGGGAGCAAGTACAGCACCAAGTGCAGACTTGGTCGGTCGCACTTGCTCCCACCCCCACCCTCAAGGGTGGGGAGCAAGCACGACCCAGCCAAGTGCAGACTTGGTCGGTCGTACTTGCTCCCACCCTCATTTGAGGGTGGGGGTGGGAGCAAGCACACCTGACCAAGTGCCGCACTTGGTCGGTCAGACTTGCTCCCACCCCCACCCTCAAGGGTGGGAGGCAAGTACAGACCAAGCTTTGCACTTGGTCGGGTCGTACTGCTCCCACCCCCACCCTCAAATGAAATGAGGGTGGGGGTGGGAGCAAGTACAGCCAGCCAAGTGCCTTGCAATGAAATGAGGGTGGGGGTGGGAGCAAGCACCGACCAAGTGCCAGACTTGGCCGGTCGTACTTGCTCCCCACCCTCCACCCTCATTTGGTGGGGAGCAAGTACAGCCAAGTGCAGCACTTGGTCGGGTGTACTCTGCTCCCACGCCGCACTTATCGGGTCGTACTTGCTCCCACCCCCACCCTCATTTGGTGGGAGCAAGTACTAGACTAAGTGCAAGACTTGGTCGGTCGTACTTGCTCCCACCCCCCACCCTCAAATGAGGGTGGGGGTGGGAGCAAGCACGACCCGACCAAGTCTTGCGCTTGGTCGGGTCGACTTGAGGGTGGGGGTGGGAGCAAGCATGCCAGCCTAGCGCAGCAGCTATCGGGTCAGTGCTTGCTCCCACCCCCACCCTCAAATGAGGGTGGGGGTGGGAGCAAGTACAGCCAGCCAAGCGCAGGTGGGAGCAAGTACAGCCAGCCAAGCGCCCACCCTCAAATGAGGGTGGGGGTGGGAGCAAGTACAGCCCACCAAGCGCAGGTGGGAGCAAGTACAGCCAAGGCGCCGCGCTTCGGGTCGTACTTGCTCCCACCCCCACCCTCATTTGAGGGTGGGGGTGGGAGCACGTCTGACCCGACCTAAGCGCAGCGCTGGTCGGTCGTACTTGCTCCCACCCCCACCCTCATTTGAGGGTGGGGGTGGGAGCAGACAGCTGCACCAGGCGCCGCGCTTGGTCGGGCTCAGACTTGCTCCCACCCCCACCCTCATTTGAGGGTGGGGGGTGGGAGCAAGCACAGCCGACCAAGGCCTGCGCTGTCGGGTCAGACTTGCTCCCACCCCCACCCTCAAATGAGGGTGGGGGTGGGCAGCAGCAGTACCCGGCCAAGCGCTGGCGCTCGGGTCAGCACTTGCTCCCACCCCCCACCCTCATTTGAGGGTGGGGGTGGGAGCACAGGCCACTGAGCGCCGCGCTTGGTCGGGCCAGTACTTGCTCCCACCCCCACCCTCAAATGAGGGTGGGGGTGGGAGCAGACACCGACCAAGCGCAGCCGCTTCGGGCCGTACTTGCTCCCCACCCCCACCCTCATTTGAGGGTGGGGGTGGGAGCACGTCACGCCCACCAAGCGCGGCGCTTGGTCGGTTGTGCTTGCTCCCACCCCCACCCTCATTTGAGGGTGGGGGTGGGAGCAGCACTGACAACCAGGCGCCGCGCTTACGGGCCAGTACTTGCTCCCACCCCCACCCTCAAATGAGGGTGGGGGTGGGAGCACGATGACCCGACCTAAGCGCAGCGCTTGGTCGGGCCAGACTTGCTCCCACCCCCCACCCTCAAATGAGGGTGGGGGGTGGGAGCACAACATGCGCGCCACGCTATCGGGTCTGACTTGCTCCCACCCCCACCCTCAAATTACTAAAATAGTGTGGTTGTAACCAACTCTCTTATCAAAAAAATAAAAAACTATTGTTCTCCCATATTTATAAAATAATATGAATTCTTATAAGCTAAATACTTTTATATTTTACAAAATAGTTATAAAGTACTTTAAAATGCTTAAACACTATATCTATTAAAATATAAAGAAATTTATGTTAGTAATATTAAATTAAATTTAGAATTCTTTATATTTTATTAAAAATTATTTATATATTAATAAAATTATTAATATATGTATCTTGGAGGGACAAAGCATCTGTTCGAGGTTTGGTTCTTATTTAGGAGGTCTAAGGCTTAAACCACAACATGTGTGTTGTGTTAATTGTCTATTGATAAGTTTGGCTTTCAACCTTACAAAGGGTCATGGTTGGGTTGGGAATGTGCAACCCTAACCTTAAGTTGTAAGAGTTTCTGGCACTAATCAATAAATATATATATTCAATGTGTAACTCAGATGTACCATAATATCAATAACATAAATATATTAATTTTTTTTTGATAAATCCATTAATAAAATTCAATAATAGAATAATCATGGTGTGTGTCTGTGTGTTAAATTTCCTATTGATAAGCTCAGCTCTCCCCTATGAAAGGTCATGGTGGGATGAGGATGTCCAACCATGAGGATGTCCAACCATGACCTCTCCCCTATGAAAGGTCATGGTGGGATGAGGATGTCCAACCATGAGGATGTCCAACCATGAACGTTAGATGTAGGAATTTCTTACACTAACCAAATAAAAAAATTTACATTATTTCAACTAATTTTTATACAGAAATAATTTCATATAATTAAATTTTTGGTTAGCACTGGACAATTTAACTTAATATAAAATTAATTATAATTTTTTTAGTAATTTTAAAAAAAATTCTTTTGTATCATTACCACAAAGTGGTATTACACCAAGTTTGTTATTTTAAGTATGTATGATTGGCAAGAGTTGAACCTCAATCTTTGAGAAATCTAACCAATTGAACTGATGCCTTTGGATATTTTTTTTATAAATCTATATACTATCAAGTTTAACAAAATTTAATAATAGAATATCAAATTTTTAGTGTGTCTTATATGGAAGATATATATAAATTTAATTGGTTTTAATCTTTTATATTTTCATTTTAAAATAAGATATATTGTATATTAATCATGTTAATAGTATTTATCTATTTATTCAAAAACAAATAAAAAATAATAATTTATTACAAAAAGATCATCCTTTATATTTAAAATTATGAGAAACTGTAGTGTTGAATTTACTCAAAATAAAATAAATAGCGTCATTTAGTATTGTTATGTTATATCAAGTGACATTAGCTCAATCGGTTAGATTCCTCAATATTTAAAGAGGAAACCAAGGTTCAAATCTTGTCAAGCGATATGGATAACACCAAAGGTTTGTTGTAATACCACTATGTGGTGATGATGTAATACAGGTGGGAGTGAATGCAAACTAAGAGTGAGCCTTATCTTTTTTTATTTTGGAATATAAGTGTTGGGAGAATGAGTAAGAAGCAAGGTGTGAGTGTCACTTTGTTTATTCAATATGTTAAGAAAATTTCAAATATTAGAGGATTTTGTGCAAAAAATCAAGGTAGCGTGGAAGGAAGAAAATTTAGGTAGCACAAAAGGAAATTCATTTTTAGAAAGTTTTAATAGGAGGTAAGGATGCACTAGTTAGAAGTATGAATGCTCTAACCCAGGCATTGTAGGTGAGTTCGAGAGGAGAGGGCAATCCTCCAAGGGAGGTGCCAGGTTCGAATCTTTACCCTACTAAAAAGTTGAATTGGGTACCCAAAATCCAATTGATAATGTTGGTACGGGCAGGGGCTGGGTGTGACCCCTAGGTGACTTTGATGGTGTAGAACCCCCTGTTCATGGTCTCTTAGACCAAGGCAGCCCCGCAAGGGGTTTTTCGCTTAAAAAAAAAAAAAAGTATGAATGCTTTGATCAGGAATAAGAGGAAGAGAGAATCTATGAAAAACCTATTGAAGTAGTAGATATTACACAAAAAAGATATCATGGATGATACGATCGAGTATGACATAATGGTTCTAAAAATCAAAGGGTTAATATGTGAGTTCCATTGATACTCATCAAGTTTTTTAAATATTTAAAATAGAATCAAGTGGAAGTGGGATTGAATTAAATCTACTCCATGATTTTTTTTGAGAGGATATTTCCTCATCGTCTTCTCTAGTTTGGAAATTAGAAATAAAACAATGGATGATGTCACATGGTTTAGGGTGAGAGATGCATTATTTTTGATACCACAAAGTAAGATTTTTTTTACGGAGATGAAGACTATTAAAGGATTCTTACGTGGATTAGGATTTTGGATTAAAGGTTTTGAATAATATCAATAACACTTTAGGGGAATTCATTTAAGAAGGACCAACTACTAAGGAGCAAAGGCATGTTGTATACACTAGATTTTTTGTGTGTGTAGGGAACCTCTATAAACCCTAGCCTATTGGGTAAATATGAATTCAATAGGATCCCTAATCATCTAGGGAATCGAATCTGGGCAACCCATCGGTAAGCACTTGGCTACTACCAATCAACCTATCCCTTTCAGGTTTATACACTAGAATATTTTTTGACATAAATATTTCAAAATCTATGTCAATAATGCTTGTGGATTGCTATCATGAAAAAAAATTAGTTGTAGACAAAGAGGAAAATACATATTCCATGTAACAACAAGAATTGTGTTCTAGAATTTTTTTTGTGCAAAAATTAGGTTAGTGTAAGAAAACCCTAGGAGCTAGGAATCCACCTTAGTCCTTTTAATTTAAACCGCTCAAATCGTAGCTTCAAATTATGCTAAAGTTTTTGGAGCGAGGAACGACGCCAGGGAAGAGACCTGTTGGTCAAAATGACCACATCCAGGGAAAGAAGGGATAATCTCTTCAAGATACTAATTGTAGAGAAAAGCCATGACATCGCGGCCCTTTGAAGACAAAGGAGTAAGCTGAGATAAAAAGTCATGATAGTGCGACATTTTGAAGGCTATGGAGCAAACTAAGTCCAAAAGTTGTGATGGCATGATATTTTGAAGGCTATGGAGCAGACTAAGTCCAAAAGTCATGATGGCGCGACATTTTGAAGGCCCAGTGAGCAAGTTGAAGCAAAAATTCATGATGGCATGACATTTTGAAGGCCAAGTGGACCATGAGATCTGAGATATTGGAGAAAGATCGATGCAACAAGAATATCCCAACCTCTTTCAGTTAGAAGCTCCATCACTTCTTAACCTTCTTCTATACCAGAATGAGCCTACGGGCATACTATTGTAACAACTTTTAGTTTTCTGTTATGTAAAACTCTTATATATAGAATGAGCGACCCAAGCAAATGGTCGGCTCTTAGGCATTTACAAGGCTATGTATACAGACTTCTAAAAAGCTTAATAAAGATCATCCATTCTGGTTCTTGGCTCATTGGTGTTTCAAATCAAGTATGTATGTGTTGTCTATTGCTAATATAAATCTAAGTTGAATGTAACCTGCGTTAATTCTTAATCTAGATTTTTGCATTAAACGTTCAGTTAGATCTACAATTTACTTCATGGATAAGTTGTGTTTAAGTAAGATATTCACCAGGGGTTTTAGTTTCAATGTTTTGGTTCTGTTATGCTTCTCTGCAAAAGGTTGTGATAGTTGCTCTTGTTGTTGCTTAATCTGTACCATTTTAACTCTCTAGCCATAGCTATATTTCCCTCTCTTTATGCATTTCCCTCTCTCCCCCATTTTCCTAAAAGAAGCAAAGGAACCAACCTCCTCTGGATATTGAACTAGGTAGACCCTGTTCTGACCTGGTCTTTCAATTTTGGCAAAGTCTTGGGCATAAACATAACCAAAGGCAGATTTTTCTCCAATAGTTTTTGGCACACCCGATGGGACACAAATCCCACATATTACACATATCAAAGCCCTGGTGAATAGCTTTGCCCTATCAATATTTTTACATCACCTGGCGACTCCACTCCAGAAAAGAACCTTAGAAAAATCCTTACCCAACTTTTGGTCATGAACCATCTTTCATGATAACCAGATCCAAAGCAAAAAATTTAGAAGAACCCATAGAGTTCTTCGAACTGCACCTTGGTAGCCTCTGGGCTAACCCTATTTTGGTTGCTAGAACAACTTTTGCTTACATCAGCAACTCAAGACACTCTGATACTTCCCCTGTAGCCTTCCCTAGCACTGCTACTAGTGGAAACTTAGCTCCAATTATCTACACAACCGCAATGGCTGGAAATATGTCGATTCTGCCCTACCCCACATGGAACCATACAGGCCCCCTGAACCTGGTAGCTCAACATCCGATCCTCGTAGCAGCCCTAAAATCTCTACCCCAGTATGATGGTACTGGAAATATGGCTTATGAACATTGTCTAGATGTGGCTACGTTGGCCCCCATACATAACATCTAGGAAGAGGATGTTATGATAAGATTGCTAGTCATTTCTTTGAAAGGGAAAATGCTCTATTGGTACAGAGCTCTTGAAAATCAGACCATATCTACATGGGCCCAACTTTGCTAGTAAATTAGTGGAAGAATTCAATGAGCAGACAGATCCTTTCTCCCTACTGAATCAGTTTACTATTGTTCAGAAACACCCACAAGAGGAGATCGTAGATTTCAATATCAAATTTAGTAGGACTTGGCAAAGAGTACCTGATGGTTTGAGACCAACACATGAACAAGCAATGTATTATTATCTGAGAGCTTTTAACTCAGATATAAGTATGGCAATTAGATAGTCTCATGTACACACTTTCCCTGAGATTTATCAGGAAGCATCAAAGGCAGAAAAAGACCTAATCGCTATTGGTAGATTTCTAGCCAAAACAATGATGCTTATTTTCTCGAATCTACCTCAAGCATCAAGTGTTGCTTTCCCAACTAATGTCAGTCTTCCCAAATGGACTGGATAGCCTAACATCCCATTAATACAAGCTCCTCCTACTCTTCCAATGCTTCCCCCTATTCCTGCACTCCCCTTAGCCATGGTCCCATCGACTCTAGATCCTCAACTGGTAGTTCTGCAAGATCTACAAGCTTCTTATAAGACTCTGGAAAATAAATTCATATCCATGGAACGTAGAGAAGTAAAGAGAAATTCCCATTCCAAGAAGGTTTCCACAAGTGACTAGAGACCAAGCTTCCACGAGTGGTAGGAACTATGATAAATCTAGCACGATCTATGCCAACGAAGATAGTGAACCCAGTAATGCTTCAACAGAATCAGGTTTTTGGTGTTCCACATGCAATGACCCTCATGGCAAGACTTCTTGCATGATTCATCAGCATCATATCTAGAAGGTGGCTATTGAAAAGGCTGAGAGATCCCTCAAAGGTTAGATTAGTATGATCAGAGAAGAAGACCAAAATTTTATGATGCCTTCTCTTGAACAAGTCTCAGTTCTAACCAGATCAGGAAAGAAACCATTCCAGGTTGATCCCAAGGAACTCAACCCTCTGAAGGTACCCTCACCTATAAGGAGCCCAACTGAGAAAAGACCTCCTTTTGAGAAGATTCCCTAGAACTCGGATCCAAAAGGAGTAGAAGTTCACAAAGAAACACCTCCACAGAGGGAAATAGAGACTCAAGAACAAGCCAGGGATAAATTGAGATACCCCTCACTGACTAAGCGTCAAAGAGTTGATGCTACTCAAGGGTACAAAAATAGGTTTGACACAACTATAAAATAAAAAAGTGTCGATTCCCTCCCATTCAACATAGTTGAGGAAATGAAGAAAACCCCTTCCAAGGCCACTATGTACGAAGCCCTGCGGATCCCAGGATAGATTTATTTACTACAGGAATCATTAAGGTCTATGAAAAATAAGAGCAAGAGCCCAGTTTAGTTGGATTCCACACAAGCTAGCCTCACATCTACCTCAGGAAAGAATAGACCTCCCCCTTTTTATCTATCTCTCCAGATGGAAGGGTGGGTGGTTCACAATTGTATGATTGATTCTGGAACCATGACTATAGTAATGCCTAAAGTAGTATGCGACATCATGGGGATGGAATATACGAGGAGCAGTCCAGGAGTCTTACAACTAGATGGAACCCCTATAAAAATAGTAGGGGTAATTAAGGATATCTCGATAGTTCTCCATAGACTACCCCAACTCACAATCATACAGGAAGTAGTGGTGGTTGACTTAGAACCCTATTTTGGTATGTGCCTCTCTAGAGAATTTACTGCCAAAATAGGAGGATATCTGTCACTTGATTTTTCACACCTCGAGATTCCATTCAAAGGCAAAAGGGTGAAAATATTCAATGAAAAACCTTCCACTTTCCATGTTGAAAGGCTTGGAGATGAGGAAAATGTCGACACTACTATAAATATGATGACATAAGAGTTAATAGATTTAAACTTGATGGAGGAAGCCCTAAATGGGTTACAAGAGGAAGACCAATTCTCCCTCCAAGACTTTAATGCCATGGTCGAGACAGACATAGGCAACTACACTATCTTGAAACCTGAGAAAGATAAATCTATTTCTCCCTGTCTGGCCAATCAATCCACCAATCAGTTATGGAAGCTTTTCTTTGATGGAACCAGGTGCAAAAATAGAGCTGGAGCAGGCATTGTCCTGATCTCTCCTATAGGTGAAGAGAAGATCTCTTACAGATTGACCTAGAGTTGCACCAATAATGCAATAGAGTATGAAGCACTCTATTTGGGCCTCAAAAAAGTCAAGAATATGGGCATCAAGAAACTACAGATCTTCGGTGACTCCGAGCTGATAGTGAATCAGGTTACTAAAAAATGTATAAGCAAACAACATTATCTTAAAGCTTACCAAAATAAAGTCTAGGATTTACTAGAATATTTTGAATCTCTCAATATAAAAGCAATTCCCAGGGAGAAAAATACACATGCAAACTTGTTGGCTTCAGTAGGGGTAAACTTCTGCCCTATAAGCAATATCATCCAGAAGTAAAAAATAGTCAGGCTTATCTATAGACCTTCTATGCCAGACAGGGATACCTTCTGGCAAGTTTTTGAGAATGATCAAAAAATAGTGGACTTCCTCCTCCATGAGATGAATTGCTCCAATGATAGAATGACCAAAAATGAAGAATATGAGGACATCATCCAGTTAAAAAATAACCACATCCCAAAAGGGTTGGTTACTCTTGAAAGCCTATTTGATAATAATGACAGGTCTACTGGCCACAAAATGAAAGTCGACAAACATAGATACAAGGAAGCTCAAATGGAGCCTGACAAGGCCATCAAATTAGGAGTGAACACTATGGAAGTAGAAATGGAGGAAATTAGAGAATTGTGCAAAGAATTCCCGGACATCATTGCCTGGACTTACGGAGACCTAAAGGTCTATTCCAAAGAGACAATCCAACACACGATCGAGCTCGAGGAAGGTGCAAGGCCATTTCGGCAAAAACAATGGCTAGTAAATCCCAAAATCGAAGCCTTAATGAAGTAGGAGCTGCTAAAACTCCTCGAAGCTAAAATAATTTACCCAATCAAGCATTCGACATGGGTTGCTAACCTGGTCCTAGTTAGGAAGAAGAATGGAGACATCCGACTATGTGTCGACTTTCGTAATTTGAACAAGGCTTCGTTGAAATATCATTACCCTCTCCCACAGATTGATCAAATCCTACACATAGTAGTGGGAGCAGAAAGGTTCTCACTCCTAGATGGCTTCTCTGGGTACAATCAAGTATGGGTCAAAGATGAAGATCAATTTAAAACCGCGTTCACAACTAAGTGGGGAATGTTTGCTTACCATAGAATGCCCTTTGGGTTATCCAATGCTGGAGCAACTTTCCAAAGAGCTATGGATGTGGCATTCAGAGAGTTGGTAAATAAAATAATAGTGATTTACCTAGATGACATGACAGTTTTCTCTCACCGAAAATAAGATCACATAGCACATCTCAAAAGTGTATTCAAGAAATACAGGGAGTTTGGCATCTCCATAAATCCCAGAAAATCAATCTTCATTGTGGAAGAAGGACTTCTACTTGGCCATGTTGTCTCTAAGTCTGGTCTAGCCATAGATCCTAATAGGGTGAAAGCACTATTAGATATCCCCCTCCCCTTAAACAAAAAGGGCTTACAGTCATTCTTCGACCAGATCAATTTTATGCGCAAATTCATAGCTGATTTTGTGCAAATCATCAAACCGATGATAAAGCTTTTAAAAAAGGATGTCATGTTCAAGTGGATGGATGCAAGGAAACAAGCCTTCCAGTAGATCAAAGAATATATAGCTCAAGCCCCCATCTTGGTAAATCTAGACTATTCTAGGGATTTCATTTTATATGCTATAGGTGAACAAGAAAGCTACATCGCAGTACTCACGTAGAAGGGAGCTGACAATGAAGAAATACCCATAGCTTTTCTGATTCAAACTATGCAGGAACATGAAGAAAAATATAACTTCATTGAAAAATAGATATATGCAATAATGAAGTCTCTAAAAAATTTTAGGCATTTCTTATCACAGAGCAGGGTAATCATCTATACAATCCACCCCGATGTACGAAGCTTCATCATACAAGGAGAGCTCGGTGACACAAGAGCTAGTTGGGTGACCAAAATACAAGAATATGATGTAGAAATACATCCGACCAAACTAGTAAGAGGCAGAGCATTATACCAAGAACTCACCAAGCAAGCTTCGCTAGAATATGTGGCTTGCCAGACTCAGAAAGTAGTATCAGATGATGATCAACCCCTGGAGCGGCTTGACTGGGCAGATGAATTGATCAAATACTTCCAAACTAGGAGGTGCCCAAAAAATTTAAACTCCTCACAAAGAAGAAGATACCGAATCCAGGCCTTGAGATACACCTTACTACTTGAGGGGTTGTACAAAAAAAACTTGGATGGAGTACTCCTCCATTGCATAAAAGAAGAACATAAGCAGAAAATCCTAGAAGAGTTCCATGGTGGATTGTTAGGAGGACACTACTCGGGGAGAACCACCACCCTAAAGATCATCAAGATCAGGTGCTACTGGCCAACCATATTTGCAGATGCCTTCAAAATAACAAGAGGTTGTGAGGAATGCCAAAGATACATTGGAAGAAATAGGAATGCTTCATTGCCTCTAAAGTCCATCCAGGTTGAAGAACCTTTCCAACAATGGGGATTGGATTTCATCGGGATAATAGAGCCCAACTCATCCATTGGACATAAGTATATCCTGATAGCCACCGACTACTTCACAAAGTGGTCAGAGGCAATACCCACCAAAAAGGTAGACCAAGAGGTCGTGATGGAGTTCATGGAAAGTCTGATCACTAGATTTGGCATCCTAGAGGCGTTAGTCATAGATAATGGTTCATCCTTCATAGGTGCCAAGATGATTGACTTCACATGCAAATACAAGATTTATTTAAAAATATCCTCAAACTACTATCCATAGGGAAATGGACTAGTTGAATCCACAAATAAAAACCTACTCAAAATTTTGAAGCAAACTCTAAAAGACAACAAGAGGAGTTGGCACTCCTTGATAAATCAAGCATTGTGGGCGGATAGAATAACCATCAAGAAATCCATCAATGCATCCCCTTATTCCCTGGTCTACGACAAGGAAGCAGTCCTCTCGATACACATAGAAATACCAGCTTTGAAGCTACTCAATCAAGCTAGTACAGAAGAGGCAGAACCAATGGAGAATAGGTTGATCCAACTCCTCCTTTCAGAGGAATAGAAGGAACAAGCCTACAATCACTACCAAAAGCATGTTGTTGCCATGAAAGGATGGTTCGATAAAAAGACCACCCTAAGGAAATTTAAGATGGGAGACCTTGTCCTAATATGGAATGAGAAGAAACCCAAGAATCATGATAAGTTTGACGTATTCTAGGAAGGCCCCTTCAAAATAATAGAGAAAAAATAACACAATTCTTTCCAGCTAAAAGATGAACAGGGCCAGGTTCAACCCATCCCTGTTAATGACTTCCATATGAAGTTGTACTATAAATGAATGGCTCATCTCTACCTTGTATTTCTATGTAAATATGTTCTTTCAAAATTCCCCAAGTACAAAATGTCATGATGGCATGAATTTTTGGCGCACAATGGCCCCTTTAAGGAAATTTGTCATGATCTTATGACTTTTGGGCAATTGAGCATTTTACCAAGGCAAAATGTCGCGATGGCATGAATTTTTGATGCACAATGGCCCCTTCAAGGAAATTTGTCATGATCTCATGACTTTTGGGCAATTGAGTGCTTCGCCAAGGCAAAATGTCATGATGGCATGACTATTTGGTGCACAATTGCCCCTTCAAGGAAATTTGTCGTGATCTCATGACTTTTGGGGCAACTGAACACCAAGTCAGACCTTGGCACTGTTGTACAGGTAGGAAGCGCCACGTCAGACCAGCCTAACACTATTGAATAGGTAGAAAGTGCCACATCAGACCAGTTGAGGAATTTTGGCAATAAAGGTAGTGGCCTCGAGACTATAAAAAGCATTCTTTTTAAGGTACCATCGTACCCACTAATTGGCCTAGAATAGAAGTGGCACAAATTTATTGGCCTAAGATAAAAATGGCACCAATTTATTAGCCCAGTATAGTAGCAGAGCAGATCATTGGTCCGAACCAAAAATGGCAACTCAAGGTTGGTAGCTTTTTAAATACTGGCACACGAACCGAGACTCTTGGTAATATTTGAAATCTATATTGGGATGCATACCACCAACTACAATTATTACACATCAGCTCGATAGTTATTGCATGACATGTTGGCATGAGCATCCATAGCTGGTTATGTCACTTATCTTCCATCTCCTTTCTTCATCTTCCACATTCCCTGTGTTTTCTCTGCTCGCTCAGAAAGCTCTGCAACACACTGCTAAGCATACCCCTAATTGTTCCTAGCTACCAGGCTATGAAACACAACCATGGTAGCCACACCCCTAGCTGTTGCTTCTTTAGAAACACCCTCAAAGAAAAAATAAGCTCAAGCAAAAAGGGAAGCAACTTTGTGGACCCCGATGATCACATTATAGACGTAAAAATAACATGGAAGGAGCTAGAGCAAATTCGAAAGGATATAGCTACTAGGATGGCCACAAATATTTCTCCATCTAGCTCGAGCACATTTCCTTACCATTCTCTACTCTACTGGTACGTCTGCCTCCAAGTTCACTCTTATCCTGAGCTAATCCAGGCAATGGTGAGGATGTACGATGTTAAACATAGGGTAGTAAGAAACTACAAGGGGGAAGCCATGTTCACGCTCGACCTAGACACAATCAGGGTCATATTCACCTGTGGAAGGAAACCTGTGGTTCCTCCTATCCAGTTTGATCCTTTCGACTCTACAAAATACTATATCAATACCCCAAACATTAGGGCATTCCTACAATAGCACCTGTCAGACACTCTTTTTGAGAAATTTGTGCCAAAATCCCCCATTCCCCTATCTAGGTTCAAGAACAAAGAACTCTTTTCCATGCTAGCCATGGTGGCAGGGTTAGAAGATGATACCCAAGTTTATGGGTGGCAAATTGTAGTAGCACAGTGTATGTCTAACCTCAGGTTCTATGACAAAGTGTGCGTAGATCTAGGCAGAGTGCCTCTCTTTTTTTATTGGCTAGCATACCTGGCCCAATAGTTGCATACATGCCTTTTCAAGCTATAAAAGGAGATCCCAGATGCATTCAGGTATTCTTCATATCTAGTATGGATCTTTTTCTTCTTTCAGGCCAAGAATTTGGGTTCTATTTCCACCACCACAAAAGATCAAAAGGGGGAACACCTACCTGTATGTGAATGGATGCCGCTTCTTTCGAATGCGGGTTCATATTACCACTTTAACATGGAATTCTTAGGCCCTGCTCTTAAACTCATAAATGGCCATATGCCAAGAATTCCCAAATAAATGCAGGACACATTGAGACACCCCCATGCAGAAGAAGGGGATTGGTTCATCCTGACACAAGGGGTAGTCATTAGGCTCTATGGCTTCATAGAGAAGCCTTTCTTGTTGCCTTACTATGTCACCAAGCAACTTTTTTCTCTGGAGTACATAAGGCAAACAAATTTCATCAATAACAAGTTTGGGATAGGTGCTCAGAGGACACATACTTGCCTCATGCCCTTCTAGTATGAGGGAGTAATAGTGTCGAAGAAGGGAGACCATGAGCGAATCACTCAAGTTCTAAAGGGCCTAAAGTTGATAGAGCTACCACAAAAATAGAAATATGACCCTAAGGACAAATTCACCCAGAGGCAGGCCACCCTAAACAAGGCTCCTTTCAAACAATTCCATGCCTCTGATAGGCAAATCGATAAACAGGGCAAAAATAATAGTGAAGATCAGCCGCTAGAATGGCATGTCGAAAGAATGCAGCCACTTCCTCCGTGGCATGATTTTTATGAGCACTTGGTAGATTGGAGCCCAGATTCAAACCCAAAACATGAGCTCACTAACGAAACCATCAAGAAGATGAAGAAGAAATGAAAATACTGGGATCACGCTAAAATATTAGCATGGTGGCAAATGAGGTGCCACATTCAAACATTCACCAGGTATGGTTTAAATATGGACACAAAATTTTCTACAAGGTATGACGCGAATCATGATGAATGGTTTGAAACCCTAGTAGACAAGGTTCCCCTGGGAATCGATGGCATTCCCATAAAACAAGCTGAAGGTGATACAAAACAAGACAAGGGGAAAGTAATAGCAACTAAACAAGTAGAAGTCCCCAAAAGAAGACGTCGAGAGTTCATCCCCCCTTTGGGATCAGACACAAAATCATATGATAGTGCTCAGCTTGAGCATAAGATAAGGATAGCAAAATCAAAGAAAATAAAAGTAGAGTTAGAGAAGGGAAGGGCCCAGAAGAAGAGAAGAAAAGAAACATCCTCTGAAGAATCAAAACAAGATGAGGAGTTCGAGGAGCATGCAGAATCAGAAAAACATGAGGAGACTGGGGACCAGGCAAAAATAGGAGATAGTCAGAGCAAGCTTCTAAGAAATAAAAGATTGGGGACCAAGCAGAAATAGGATATGGTTCAAAGTAATCTTCTAAGAAATAGAAGACAGATGAAAAAATTGTCAAAATAGTTGATGAACCTCCCCTAAAGGAGACCCCTAGAGAAGAACAAACCCCTATGAAGGTAATAATCGACGTTGACGACTCAAGCCTAGCACAAATTGCAACAGTCTATACCGAGAAGTCGCAGGGGACTGAGGACATCACTCCACCAAAGGCCTCAGGTATGTATCCCATCGATCTTGATACTCCTCATTCCCAGAGAAATTCCCCTCCCCATTCTGAAGGTTAGGGCAATCCATCATCTTCCCATCAACCTCCACCATCACCTTCCCATCAACCTCCACCATCACCTCAACAAACTCTGCCAACTTCACCATCAAAGTAGCAGACCCCACCAGCATCTCCCCCTGCTCATAGAGGGTCCCCTTCCAAACAATTAGGTATGGAAGCCTCTTTAGCCACCACTCCTTTCCCTTATTCCACCAACCTACTAAGCTTCCAGGCCATGCAAACCGCTTCTCCCGCAAGCAACCCTACTGTCGCTAAGTTCAAGAAATTGAAGAAAGCCACCTTAAATACCGCCACATGGTTAAATTCATGGAGCTCCCCAAGTTCCACAGATCTAGCCCACGTCTGAGAAGGAATAGTGTTGGATCCCATCAACATGCAATGGTCCACAATGAAGATGACCCCACTAGTGTAGAAGCCAAAAAAGGAAATGACTCTAGAGGACTACCAGGCCGAGGTGACCACGGAGGATATGACTCAGCTACCCATGGATGATGAGTGGAGCAAGGCTCAAACCCATATGGGAACAATTTACCTAAATACAGAATACTACAAAGAGAAATTCCTTCGGGTAGAGCAGTCAAGAAAGCGTTTAGAAGAAGCCCTTCACCAGCAGAAAACCATGGAAAAGGCTTTGAAAAATGAAGCCAAGAAATGGGAGGAGAGGTTCAATGAGGCTGCCCCTTATAAAGAGAAAGTAGCAAAGGCCGAAGAACAGATTCAAATACTACAATAGCAAGTTGAAGACCTCAAGAAGCAGTTATCTGACAACATCGATAAGACCAGTGGGCTGTCCAAAGAAAAAGCAAAAACAGTCCAAAAGGGGATGCTCGAAAAGGTCAGCAAGATAACCTTGAAGGCTAGGCCCACATTAGAATACCTCCTCAAAATAAAAGATACGTTGGTCCAGGTAGAATATGAGTTCGAAGCATCAATAAAGCTCCTGGAAACAAGGGTGTCAGCCGCTAACAAAATTCAAGTCCTGGCGGATAGCACTCAAGTGATAGCGGGATATAGAGCTCATGATAAAAATTGGTCCCAGGCCAAGTTGGTTGCCAGGAATTTCTTCAAAAGACACAAGATGATAACAAAAGGTGCAAAGATAATGCATGAGCTGAAGACAGAGGCTAAAGCAATTATCAAACACATGAGTATAGCTAAAAATTATGGCATGCCTAGCTTCTGGGATAAAAATTCAAAACTCTTGGCAGAAGATGAGCTGAAAGCCGCTTGGAAAAAATTCCTGGAGGATGAATCCGAGATTGAAAGTTGGGAAGATCCAGTTCAAGAAGATTCAATATTCACTATGGCTCAGGATATCACCCAGATGAACATCTTGTCTACATGAATTAAGCTTAAAAGCAAAAGCTCTATCATATGACAAGGTTGAAGAATTGGAATACCTATACATCACCTTCAAAGAAAAGGCAAATACAAATGAGGATACCTAGAAGAAGGCCTGCGCTACCTACAATGAGGTTGTTCTAGAAAATAACAAGCAAGAAAAGGAGAAGCAAATAAAAGCTAAGAAGGCCTCATCCAACAGCGCACCACCTCCAGATCAAAGGGAAACAAAAAATTTTGGTAAAAGTACTCCAGAAGAATGACCACCTCAAAGCAATTTTTTTGTTTATTTTTTTTGTCTACTTGGTATCTTTCCCCTTCTTTCCCTTCTTTTTTATTATTATTTTATTTTTTGACTCCGTTCCCCAATGGATAAAGGCTCTAGGTTCTAACATTCAGCTGACATAATTACCCTAGGAGGCACCAAGAATATTGGTCAAAATGACCACATCTAGGGAAAGAAGGGATAATCTCCTCAAGATACTAAGTGTAGAGAAAAGTCACGATATCGCGACCCTTTGAAGACAGAGGAGTAAGTCGAGACAGAAAGTTATGATAGCATGATATTTTGAAGGCTATGGAGTAGACTAAGTCCAAAAGTCATGATGGCACGACATTTTGAAGGCTATGGAGCAGACTAAGTCCAAAAGTCGCGATGGCACAATATTTTGAAGTCCCAGTGAGCAAGTTAAAGCAAAAAGTCACGATGGCACAACATTTTGAAGGCCAAGTGGACCACGAGATCTGAGAGATTGGAGAAAGATCGATGCAACAAGAATATTCCAACCTATTTTAGTTAGACGCTCCATAAATTCTTAACCTTCTTCTGTACCAGAATGAGCCTATGAGCATACTATTGTAACAACTTTCAGTTTTATGTTATGTAAAAATCTTATATATAGAATGAACGACCCAAGCAAATGGTCGACTCTTAGGTATTTACAAGGCTATGTATACAAACTTCTGAAAAGCTTAATAAATATCATCCATTTTGGTTCTTGTCTCGAGGAGTGAACTATTAAAGTTTTTGAAGGGGTCATTTTCTTTCTTCCAACTGCTTGCGCGATTGGTCCGGCTCTTCTCTAAGTTTCTGTTCCTGTGCTCGCAGCCATGCGCGCTCTTCCTCAAGGTTTCGCACTTGTGTCTTCAGCTCGACAATCCGTTCCGCCTGTCTATTCAACTTTAAATCAACCTCCTGACTACGTTTTCGCTCGTCGATGGCTACTAATTCCTGCAACCTCACTTTGATGTGAGCATCCCCTCCCTAATTTAAGACATATCTCCACATCTTTAAGGCAAGGATGTATCCCTTTAAGGCAAGCCCATCATTTAAGACTTATGTTTCTTCCTTGGTTTGCAAATTTCACAATCAAATAAAGGTATATTTCCATATCCAATTGGAGCTCGAACAGGAGATCCGGGTGCGGGTTGACTTGGGCCCATTGCAATCGAGCCAACAGCAGAGGGGGGAGGCACTAAATACTCCGCTACGGTAGACGGGGATGGGACTGAAACAGGGTGGATAGGCTCTAGATCAATTGGTTAAGAGACTGGATCTATAATTGGATCTTCAAATCAAGTATGTATGTGTTGTCTATTGCTAATATAAATCTAAGTTGAATGTAACCTGCGTTAATTCTTAATCTAGATTTCTGCATTAAATGTTCAGTTAGATCTATAATTTACTTCATGGATAAGTTATGTTTAAGTAAGATATTCACCAAGGGTTTTAGTTTCTATGTTTTGGTTATGTTATGCTTCTCTGCAAAAGGTTGTGGTAGTTGCTCTTGTTGTTTCTTAATCTATACCATTTTAACTCTCTAGCCATAGCTATATTTCCCTCTCTTTATGCATTTCCCTCTCTCCCCTCTTTTCCTAAAAGAGGCAAAGAAACCAGCCTCCTCTGGATATTGAACCAGGTAGACCCTGTTCTGACCTGATCTTTCAATGTTGACAAAGTCTTGGATGTAAACATAACCAAAGGCATATTTTGCTTCAACAAGACCCCGCAAGTTCATATCGAAAGTTTTCCATGAGATAACAATGCCAATCCTGTTGTTGAAATTCTTGTTATTGAGTTTGATAATGCATGCAAGTGGCTAGAAGAGCATACCTTGATAGGATATTTCCTAGGTTGTATCCCATACAATACTTTGATCCAATATTGGATTCAACAATATTGGCAACCTTATGGCATTAAGATAGAGAATATCCAAAAAAATTTAGAAGGGTTTTTTTTTTTTTACTATTCTGATGCTCAGCATGTGCAAGAAGTTTTTAGTCAAGGTCCCTAATATGTTCGAAGCTCTTTGCTTATCTTTCAACAGTGGTCCAAATATTTCTCTATCAATAATGAGGTTTCTTTGAAAGTGCCTATTTGGATGGAGTTCCCTGGTATTCCGATGACCTTTTGTCCATTCCTATAAAGTATTGCTTCAACCCTTGAGAATTTGGTCTGCTTAGAACCAAATAAATTTTATAATGTCCACCCTAACATGTGTGTGTCTTAAATTTGATCTTTCCAAGTACCTTACTGAGTCTATTGACCTGAAGATTGATGATAAGATTTTTACGCAGTGTGTTGTGTACATTAATTTACCCGACACCTGCTACCATTATCAATCAACAGAGCATAAAATTAAAGATTTTCCACTTATGGTTGATAAGTTCAAATCATTCAATGTTGTTTTTCCTCCCCTTGCTCCAACAACTCCAGATCCAAGAGCCAAGAATCATCCAGATGAATGGACTACCGTGACAAATAAGAAAAACTATCAACCTAAGTAGTCAATGTTGCAGGGAGGTTATAGTTCCAACTCTCTTGTGCAACAACCCTCGACACAATGCATGCTAGCCCTTCTGAATCCCACTACTCCAGTGCAGCTATCTCCCTCGACATCAGGAGGATCCTCTTTTGTACCTACTTCAGACGGAGTTTCACCACCTCTAATATCTTCTTCTTTCGATGATTTTGTTACTTCCATTCTTAAGAAAGCATTACATGAGGTTGTGTGATTCTCCAGGTCCCACCATTTATGTAGTCTGGATCGTGATGGGTTACATTAAGAAAAGAGATATCAAATCAACTTTCTTAAGGAAAAGCATGAACAATTTGTCATCAATTTGTTCACTTCCCTAGGAGATTTGAAAGATACTAAAGATGTTCTCAAGGAAATGAACCTCGATCTTCCTCAATTAATTTTTTATCTTACATTATAAGAGGACTTACGGACCTAGTCCAAAAATATCAGGTCCAAAGAGAGATTTAGAATGTTGCTCACCTGCATGACAATTTGGATTTTCTATGTTTGCAAGAAATTAAAGTTGCTAACTTCATTCTGGATAGTACTTGTACCTCTTTATGGTCGACAAGTAAGTTTTTCTATTCCCATTATACTCCTAGCAGAGGATGAGCTGCCACTTTCATTTATCCTAGGTGGTATTCATATTGTCACATGGTGGTGAACCCCTCAAATCAAGCAGTTTAGATTATTTTTTAAGTTGGTGGTATCCCTTTTAGTTTGATTAATGTGTATGATTTTAATAATGCATTGAAAATGTGTACTTTATGGCGATGGCTTGCTCTTTCCTTTCATGAAGTAGTTTGGGTGGTGTGTGGTGACTTCAATATGGTGGAGAAACCGGTTGACAAACTTGGTTTGCTCTCTATGCATTGGAATATTAGGGAAAAGGAAGCGAGTTTTTTTTCAAGAATAAGCTTGGGCTGAGTGACCCTAATTCTTGCTTTATACCCTCCAATTTTCCTAAGTCAATGAGGTATACTTGGTCCAACTTTCAAGTTGGTAATGCCTGTATTTTGAAGCGGCTTGATAGAGCTATGCTATTTGAACATTCTTATTTTCATTTCCATCATGTGTTGGCTTCTCTGCCCTTTGTTTCTATAGTTCCTAATACCACCCTTTCTGATCATGATCTCATTGTATTTTCTGTTTCTTGTTCTCTGCCTCCACCTCATAAATTCAAGTATCAGTTCTATCTAACTGTTTATTTTTAAAACATCAAGCTATGTCTACTCATATTTGTAGGCTTTAGAATCTAGTTTCCAGATCAACTAGAATTCATGGTAGAATTTCCTGGTGGAATGCAACTATCTCAAGAACAATTGTTCTTCTTAGGAATTTAGGAGTTGAAGTTGCCAAGCAGAGACAAATCTCTAATGTAACCCTTAAAGCTGAACTAGATCGAGCTTCTATCAGACTAGAAGCGGTTCCTTTAAGCTCTACTCTTCCAGCCCAAGTTGCAAGTATTAGGCATGATATTAAAAAAATTGAGCTTTATAAAGTAAGGGGAGCTCAGGTTCTTGCTCAACTTCACTGGCTGAAAATTGACGATAGGGTTTCAAAAGATTTTTTTTAGAAAATAAAGCCCTTGAGACAAGTCATTCACTTCAATGCTATTTAAGGTGCAGGGGTTTTTTGGACGTCACACCTGATATTATTAAAGTTTTTGTCAAGCATTATCAGAAAGTTTTTGCTTCTCAGGAGTTAACTCCTAAATGACAGGCTACAATTCAATATTGCTCTACAGTTGTTCCTGAGAAGATTTTAGCTCTTCAAAATGAAGCTTGTGAACATCCTTTGTCATTGGACGATCTTGCTGAAGCCCTATCCAGGATGGCTAATGATAAAGCTCCAATATTAGATGGATTTTCTTATGAATTTTATAAGGAGTACTAGGACATGGTTGGCCCAAATTTATTGTATGTTTATCAGGAAGTAATGGATTCTAGCTCTTTAGGTTCTATAATTAATAAGGGAAATATTAAATTCATTCCTAAGCAAGGGGGTCAAAAAGTGCTCACCAAGTAGAAGCCTATTACTTTACTCAATGTGAGTTACAAAATTATTGCTAAGACTTTGGCCTTACGCCGTAGACCTTTATTGCCACTTATTTTCCACCTTGAGAAGACTAGGTTTTTATAGAGTAGATATATTCTAGATAATGTAATTGTTGTTTGGAAGGACATGGAATAGGCTAGAGCCACTCAAAAAAATACTATTTTCATCAATATTGATTTTGAGAAATCCTATGATAAGATTGAATGGAATTTCATCATTACCATACTTCGAGCTCTTGGTTTCAAGCCACATTTTTTGAGCTTGGTTAGTATACTTTTTGTGTATGCTTCAACTATGCTTACTTTGAATAATTGTCAATCTGAATCAATTGGATTGTTCATATCTACCATACAAGGTTGTCCTTTGGCTCCTTCTCTTTTCATATTGGCAGTTGAAGCTTTTGGGTACCTTCTTGCTAATAAAGTGAGTCAAGGTAATATTAAGGGTATTTTTTTACATGGATAATATTTTCAACCCATAAATAGACATTTTGTAGATGATTATTTTTTGACACTTCATAAGGATGAATGCTCTATCAAAAAAGCACTAGATTGCCTGGATATATTTTACAAAGCATAAGGATCTAACATTCAATGGAGGAAGACCTCATTCTATAGACAATCCTCTTTGGACCTTCTAAGATGGCTTGAAAGCTTCTAGTGGCATTGGATCCAACCAGAGGATATGTTTAAATTCCTTGGCATCCCATTTGCGTTACAAAAAGTAGAGAAAACAATTTCCTTTTGGATGACCAAAAAACTTACTCTAGCTGGTAAGTTTTAGGTGTGTTCCAAAATTATTGCTACTACTCGTGTATTATTCATCATGTTGGGTCCCTTCTCAAGCCTGCTATAGAAAATTGGAAAAGCTTTTAAGGGATTTTCTTTGGGCTAACTCATCACATAAACAAGGGTTTCATCGAGTTTCCTGGGAGATTTTTTGTCTTCCCAAAAAATTCGGAGGTATGAGACTACATGATTGTCAAAGACAAGTTTTTGTTTATCTGCTAAATGGATTCTTCGAGCCTTAAGTGGTTCTAAAACTTGGAAGTTTTAATTCAACACTGCATTTCCATTGGTTTATCTCTTGGCAGGAAGGCTTGAAAAGGCATGAATTTTCAATCCCTCCTGGTTGCTCCTATCCCATTTAAAATTCAAGGCTATTTTGTCATTCAGAGCATATGGAGGGCTTGAGAGAAAATTAAGCCCTAGTTGTTTTGGCTAGGGGATGGGCATCAGAAAGGTGCTTCTATTTCCACTTATAATGTTTGATGGTCACCTTTTAAAAATTTTCAAGGTTCCCCTCTTGCTTCCGTGCAATGGATTCATACTCAATGGTTCTTCAGGAAAGGGATTTCAACAATGGCAAAAAAATTTCGAGATATTCCAAGGATTGGATCCCATGGGATGATTTCAAGAGATTATTTGGTCTACTACCAGATGATAATAATACTTATGACACTGTTTTAGATTGTATCCCTTTTTCTCTTTGGCCCATGACTAGTAGATATTCTCAAAAGCCTTGTTGATATGACTAGGTATGGTTTAAGAAAACCCCGCTTCTTACTTACAAACCTAAGTTATGGTATGCTTAGCTTACTCCTAATGTCCCTATGGTTTAAATACTTAATGAGCAGTGGGATCTTCTTTTCACTCATACTTGTTGGAGTCTAATATTTAAAATGGCTTGGGCAGGATATATTGAACCCAAAAAATCTTTCTTTTCCTGGAGCTTATTATCCTATGGTCTTCCTCTTGAACAAAGATTAAAATACCTTGGAATAGAGAATCCTACCTACCATTTTTGCGGTGCTCCAAAGGATCCCCTTCATATTTTTTGGTAGAGCTAGAAAGCTCAAATAGTCAGGTATTGTCTTGAGTCCTTATTTTGACCTCATATGGCCAGTTCTTTCACATGGCATCATGCTTTGATTGGTGACCCACTAGATTTTTCCTTGACCTTGTTGGAATTATGGAATATTATTCACATCAGTGTGCTCTTTCATATTTGTAAAACTCATACCAGAGTTCTATTTTGTCAGCATCATAGTTCAAATGATTTTTCAATTAATGATAAGTGCATGGTTTATTCTAATTTTTGGCTCCAGATTTCAATTCAAGTGGAGAAAGTTCATATGGAGGTAGATCATATTCACACTCTTATGTAGCATTGAGGTAATATCCCATGTATGGCCAGGAGAATTCCTTCTACAAAGCTTTCTCGATCTTGTAAAGTTTTCTGATCGCCCTCTTGTCGATGACTTCTCTTTCAGTCTGCAAAATGACATTGGTCTCAACTACCTCCTATTCATCGACCCCAAGGCAACATTGGCAATAGTACATCTCATCATGGTAGTGGTTGGGAGGTTCGTCGGGTGGATTCAGACCTAGTTGTTGGTTGGGGAGATCCCATTTCCACGTGCCCAGTCACTCTAGCTAATGTGGTGGGTTGGGGTGTATATGATGGCATTGATGGCTTTGGTACAAGTGATAATGTTTACACACCTAGGGAGGATGGGTGGCTCATTTCCATTCCTTCTAATACTGGTTGGTAGCATATGGAGGGTGAGGGACATTCACCTTGTGAGCATACCCCCCATGATTGACATGATTTAATGCATGCTTTTTGGTACTTTGGTTGGTGATGGGTTTAACCCTATTTTTGTTGTTTTGAGTAACCGCTTCCTAACTCAACCTGATTTAGTGTGACTACCTATTGGGGTGTGCCTATCCACCCATTTTTTTGGTTGTAAAAACTTGTATTTAAAAATTAATTAAAATTTAGGCCTTTACATTCAAAAAAATATTTTTCATAATTCATTATGATTAAATTTGAATAAATAAATATGATCGATAAACAAATAATGAAAATAATATAATTTAGTATCTCAAATATTATGAGACTAGACACATTGTAAAAGACTCCAAAGTGAAAATGTTAAGCATGAGAAAAACTTCAATATGAAACAAGGAGATCATATCATAATAGAAACTAGGTCAAGTAAATTATTTTCCACTTCCAAAAAAGTGGTAAAGAAATTTCCTCTACATCATCAAATGAAAAGGACCATTACAATTTACTCAAATCAACTATTAGAAGAAAAACTAACACAAGAAGTAAGAAAATACAATGGATAAATTTAAATTTAGGTTGAGTTAAAGGTGGTAAGAAATATGGAGAGACAACTTTTAAAGCAAAGGAGTCAAAAGAGTTCGGGTTTAATCCTAGAAGTAAATCATTTGCATTTTTCTCAAGTATAAAGTCCAAATCTTGCAATAAAAAATAAAGTAGTACAAAATGTATCCCTTGCACTTTATGGTGTCAAGAACAACATAATAAAGAAATGTGTATGGTGGAAATCCATATAAATTTAGGGTTTCCAAGGAAGCATAAGAAAGTAATTACTATTGAGGATCATCCTCGTACTTTAGGGTTATAGGGCAACATAAAGAAGAAATTTGTTTGAGGCTATTCCTTGCATTTTAGATTATTAGGGTAATATACATTTTTAGAATATAGGTCTCACTAAGTACAATATGAAAAAACAAAATAGATTGATGAAGATAAATGTTTTGGTGGCAATGAAAAAAGGAGAGGAAGGCCTTTAAAGCAAGAACAAAGAGATTGATGATGATAGAAATGTTATTATATAATATTAGGGTTATGAATAACACCCCTAGAAAAATATTCATTATAAAATTATATTGTGAGGTATGAAGGATGCATTCAAAAAGATTTGGAAGATGGTGAATTGTTTAGTAGTTTCTTCTACAAGATAGTTCTATCTCCTTTGGAAAAGAAGGGTGCTACTCTTGGATGGTCTAAATAAATGTAATATTTCGCTTCATTTTCAAATAAAATGGCCTTTGGGATTCTATTCCTTTAATTTTTAAATATACATAAGATACTAGATGCATTGAGTGAACTTATATAATAGAAATATTGGATAGACTTTTGTTATCCAATACATGGTTGCAAATAAAGTATGCAATATCTTTGGATATTTTATTGCAAGTATGATCAAATCACAAACCCATTCTTTTGAGATGTGATTTATTCAATAATAGTCATCCAAATCCAATTTGTTGTTAGTCTATGTGGTTCTAAGACCCTTACTTCTTCAAAATGGTTATGTTATGCTGGTATGAAGCAAAATTTGAAGGATCATGTATGTACATGTGTGTTCAAAAGATGAAATATCTAAAGGGGAAATGAATATTTGTAATGCCAAGTATTTTGGTAACATATTTAGAAAAAAAAATGAGAATATTGAATTTAAGATCAAAATATATAAGATATACTAGAAACCAATGGAATGGATAAATATTCTTATGTGCAATACTATAAACCAATGGAATGGATCAAGATTCTTATGTGCAAAAAAAATCACTTCATGATTATCATATTGCATTGAAAAAGGAGTCATATTGGTTCTAAAAATATAGAGAAGGATGGCTTAAGGAAAAAGATAAAAATACCATTTTTTTCATTTTATAGCTAAAATAGTTTTTTCAACTCTAACTGAAAGAAATATTGAGGAAGAAGAAGATATCATTAAGGGATCAATTAATTATTTCAAAGATATCTTATCATATGTTGGGAAATTAAGGAGGCTCAAGGAAAATTTTACAAAATATTTCATAAATTATCACATAAGTACAAAATAAAATCTTGGTGAACATATCTATGAAGGGGCTAAATGAGGTAGTTTTATCTTTCCATCCTAACGAGACACATAACATCGATGGGTTAATTACAATTTTCTTTTAAAAATTTTGAGATCCAATGAAAAGTGATATGTTGGTTATGGTTGAAGAGGTTTATTGAGATCAATGTCACCCATATTGCATTGGTTCCCATGAAAGACAAGATAAATTATTTTGATAATTATTTCCAATAAGCCTTTATAATATCATTTACAAGATTAAACAAGGTGGATTTGTTCATAGTAAATAAATTCTTGATGGTGTCATTATTCTATAGGAGGCCACATATTCTCTTCATTCCGTGAAAAATATAGATATGCTTATGAAATTAGATATGAAAATTGCATATAATAGGGTTTACTTGAATTTTCTACATGATATTCTTAAAAACATTTAGTTTTGATCAATGTTAGTGTGAATGGATTAGATGTTGTTAGAGCACTCCAAAATATTCCATTTTTCTCAACGGATCCCCCACTAGATATTTTTAGTCATCCTATGGACTTTGCCAAGGTGAACTACTTTTTCCTTATATGTTTATTATTCTTGTAGACGAATTAGGAAAGCTTGTCAAAGGCAAAAATGAAAGAAAAATAAAAGGTATTTAGTTTACAATAGATGATCCCTTCAAGTCTCATCCAATTTGTTGATGATACTTTCATCTCCAATTTGTTGATGATACTTTTCTTTTGGATCATCCCTTAGTTAGTAAGATCATAGATTTTAAATCGTTATTATAATGCTTTGAAAAATATGTTGAAAAAACGGATAATACTACAAGATATAGGATATTTTTCATTAATATCATTCTCAATTACAACAAATTATTATCAAATATTTTAGGGTTTAAAATTAGAAAATTTCCATCAACATATTTGGGTATTCCTTTGTCTCATAAAGGAAAGGAGTTTTGGGATTCAATTTTGGTTAGAATAAAATCATATTTGGTAAGTTGGACAGATAAGTTCTTAACCTTGGTTGAAAGACTACAAATTATAAAGACTAGTTTACAACCCATCCTTGTTTATGTAGTGTCACTTTCAAGTTTGTTAGTAGGTATTGAGTTTGAATTTAATAGAGTTCAAAGATATTTTCTTTGGAAATAATATGAGAAAAAAGTTAGGTTTCCTCTTAGTAATTGGGATAAGGTTTGCAAAGGAATATTGGAGGGGTAGGCTTGTGGACTTGTAGACTTGTGAATTTATCCTTAGGATCGAAACTTGGTTGGATATTATTCAAACATCAAGAAAATAGTTGGGAAACAAAATTTCTCCAAATATATGTAGGTTCTCTTGATATAATAAAATTATTTATGGAACAGACCCAACCTAAAGGATCACCTACATGGAACTTCATGTCATATAATTTATAATTGATGGAGAAACAAATTAGATATTTAGTCAATGAGTGGAATTATGCAAATTTTTAGTCGGATGCATGGTTCAAGCCTTATCTTCTTGTCTCTGATTCAAAATGACAAGAATTAGCTCACATATCTAGCTTGTAAAGGTCTAAAGATCAAATATTATATTGATATGAGAAACAAATCCAGATCATGGATTTCTATTAGTAACTTAGTTGAAAGAGATGAACTCAAACAAATAGCAAATGAGCTTCAAAAAACACTTTAAGAGTCTTATTTGCCTATTTTTACATGAAAGGACTAGTTGGTCTCTAATCTATCAAAAGATGGTGGATACGCGGTCAAGTTGGGCTATGAAGATTTAGATCAGTCCAAATTTTCTATTTCTAAATATTTTCCCTAGAAGAATGTTTGGTCATTAAAGGCTCCCCCTAAGGCCTCAACAGTCCATTGGTTAGCAATTTGACATTAGATTCTTATAGGAGAGAGTATACAAAGAAGAGGATGCCATGGACCTTTTGTATTTCCTTTGTGTGAGAAGCATTTAGATATATTAGACCATTTACTTATTTTCTTTCTTTTCTTACACATTTTTTAAAAGTATAAGAATATATTGGGTAGCTCCATCAACATTGAAAGAGTTGATGAAATGTTCGACTAATTATTTTATTTATAAAGCAATGTGTATTTTATGGAGGATTTTTCCTATATTTATTTGTTAAAATTTATGTCTTGAAAGAAATAATAGAATTAAAAAAAAAAATCTCAACACCATCCCCAAGTTTGGAATCATACCATTGCCTCTCTTATAAAATATTTATAGATATGGTTCTCATCATGGGAAGTCTCGAGTGTATAAAAAAGGTGTTATACACTTGGCTATAGGAATTAAATATACATGGAAGGGTCATCTACAACAACGGGATTTAAACAAAGGATTTGCTTTGATCTATGTAAAATAGAAATGTCCAAAAATTTGGTTTATCAAAATTAATTTTGATGATGCTTCCAAATAAAAACTGATAAAAAGTTGTTGGAGGTGGTGTTTTTGAAATAACAAAGGTAAAATTCTCCTCACTTAATTATAATCATATAGGACTTCACCTAACAACTATGTAGAGGCTAGGGCAATCCTTACATGGATTAATATTACAATTGAAAAAATGGAAATATTTTTGTTGAAAGTGACATTATATTATGGTAAAAAAGAATAATAAGGTTACATTGTTCTTTACAAAAAATGTGTGGTATTGAAGCACACCCAAAAAAAGCCATGCCAAAATCTCAACCTAGAAACAAACAAGGTTCTAGGAATTAACAACTAAAAATCATAGAGAAAAATGAAAACCCTATCTCGCATAGAAAAAACTAGAAAACCAAGAGCTAAGAAAACTTGTTGGTGCTTAAATGTCATTAGATATTGAAAATTTAATTTAATGACAATATTCATCATCAAAATATTCTAAATCCCTAAAACTATTGAAGGGCTCTAGATAAGGTATGTAGCTCTCCAATTGCATGTTTGAGAGGTGTAACATTTTTTCGACAATAACTTTGTTGCTTGCATCTCTCAAGGTGAATTGTGGGAGCATCAAGAGATTGGTAGTAGATATTGATGGGGAGAGCTTGTTTTTGAGATAGGTTGAGTGAACCTATTTACTACCTTTGACGTTTTGCTTCACCAAGACTTTGGAGCCTTTTTACTGATATTTTTTGCCAATGGAGGATTGGAAATTTCTTGCTTTATCACCTTCTCTACAGACTTCAAATCTAGCATGATGGTTGTCATAGTTGTTGGCTTAGTTTGTGCGGCCTTTGAGTCCTTTTTGCACCCTCCAACAATGGTCTAACTATCCTCATTGTGTTGGAGGGGGTTAAACTAGCTATCTTAGGGGCTGATTTTCTCCTATTACAGGGCATAAGAGGATAGTCCTTGACATTATGGTCATGTGCTTGACATCAAAATTAGGTATTTGGTAGGTTAAAAATACATAACTTGTTGGTGAAAAATAGTGTCATCAACTTGAATCTTGATGGAGACCTTGAGGTCTTTGGCTAAGTCCACTTTGACATAAACTCTCTTTTGGGGATGTGCATGCAAAAACGTGTTTAGTTCACCTAGGATAACATGACCTAAAGGGCCAAAGAGGGTGAGGAAGGTCAGGAAATGTGACCCATATTGGGGTCTTGGTGGTCTGCTAATCTAAAACCAAAAAATTATACGACCATAGAGAGAAAAACACCAAGGAACTCCTCATGAACTAGGTTCTATGTTCATAAATTGCCTTGGTGTGCATCGATTATGTAAAGTGAAATAGAAAATAACCCTTAGTTTTTGGACTAACTCAAGCTTTACTCTATGAGGAGCCCAACAAGAGTTAACCCAAGCCTATAAGGTGGCTTCTTTAGGTATGTGACCCACAAAGTAACCTACTAGAGTAAAGGACTCTAACCACTTGCATGCATTGTCAAACTATGATAGGGGTAAAAGCACATCAAGAGAAGGATAACCTCCTAAGCCATCCCTAGTACTAATTTTCTAGGCTATTTCAAAGGAGCCCTCCTTACATGCCTTACCATAAGCATTGCCAACATCCCCCATTATCCCACCCAGGTTGGGGGCCATAAAGCACTGCACGAACAAGACAAAGCAAGTTGCACAACCCTACTTAGAGCTCTATGATGAAACCCTATCATAGCAAAAATCCAAAAGATCAAATCAATGATTTTTTGGTCTAATGAACATATATTTCAATTTAAGGAGATACACAAATTATCATCATGCCATAAAAAAAAATGAACATTGAGATTGGATAAAAATAATATCATCACTAATGTTCATCAACTATTATTGGAGGTAATCTCTTGGAAATGTGAGATGTGAGCATATCTATAGAGAAGGAAATCAGGAAGATAATGTATACAATTGTGGTGTTGATCTTCATCTTGGTGAAATTCAATTCTAGAAGATAATAGAACAAGTGATATTTTATATCTTAACAGAAATGATGTCAAGGAGATGATCATGAAAACATAACAATTTGAGGAAGATGAAGAATATATTTAATAGAAATGGAAATAAAAAAATCTTTGACAAAGAGTAAACTAGATATGATTTAATTGATTTGACAACAAATGTAATACTTTGGTATTTTTGTGGGAGCCTCCCCCAATAGAAGCCACATATAGCTTTTAAAGAAGTGTTTTATTATTAAATGATATTAGCTCAATTGGTTAAATTCTTCGAATTTCAAGGAGGTGAGCCAAGTGATACATGCATAATTGCCAAGTTGTTATAATACCACTATGTGGCCATGGCAAAATATAGGTGGAGCCTATTTCAATCATATATAACCCGTTAAAAAATTATTTACATTTTATGAAACTAAGTTATTAAAAATATAATGTTAATATGATAAAATTCTTATTATAAAATTATATAAAATAATTCTATTTCAAGATAGTGAATATACACAAATGCTCTTTTTTTTAATATTCAATTTTGTATGTAATAATATATATTTTGGATTGAATTCACATAAGCGAGTGAGAGCACGAACTAGGAGGGAGTGAAGTAGCGAGTATGAGCGAGAGCCAAGAGTGAGTGTAGCAGCAAGTGTGAGGGCAAGTTGAAAGTGAGTGCAGTCAAAAATGAGTGCAAGCATGAGTCGAGAGTGAGTGCAATCAAAAGCGAGTGCAAGCACGATTCAAGAGTGAGTGTAGCCGAAAGTGAGTGTGAGCACGAGTGTGTGTTATCATGAGCAAGGATTTAGTGTAGTCGAAAGTGAGCACGAGTTGGGAGTGAGTGCAATAAAAAGCGAGTGTGATTGTAAGCCAAGAGTGAGTGCAATCGAAAGCGAGTGTGAGCATGATCCAGGAGTGAGTGAAGCCAGAAGGAAGTGTGAGCATGGGTTGGGAGTAAGGAGGAAGTGTGATTAGGAAGTAGAAAGAAAGTGTAATACAGTTGAAGAAAATCTAGTGTGATTTAGGAGGAAGTGTGATCTAAGAGGAAGTGCAATCCAAGATTCAATCATGGCGAACGAGCAGTGGGTCCATTTGGAGTGCATCAATGCTTCAAACCCTTACCATGAATGCGTGAAAAATTATTTCCTAAAAATTATTGAAGTGAAGGAACATCGAGAAAAAGAAGAGACAAGGGTTATTGCAAGCCAAGAGGAAGTGCAAGTTGGGAGCGAGTGCGAGGTAAGAGAGAGTGCAAGTCGAGAGGGAAGGTGAACCAAAAGGGAATGCAAGCCAAGAGCAAGTCCCATTAGCTAGTATGGAAGGAAAATCACATTTGAAAGCTCTAATGGGAAGTCAAAATACCCTAGTTAGAAGTATGGAGGCCCCATTAGCTAGAGTGGATGCACTTCAAATTCTTCAGAACAAGGCAAACCTAAAGATAATAAGATTACTATGAGCACTTTGAGAAGATTGAAGACATTGATGAAGTTGAAAGTATTGTTGGAAATGAAAAAAGACAGGAAGATCCAAGAAGCAAAACAAAGAGAAAAAGAAACCCAGAGAGATATTAATATAGGAAAACAAAAGCAATTATCACAAGTGTTAACAAGAAGTGGAGCTAAACCCATAAATAATATAAAAAAATAAAAATGAAAATAATATCTTGGAATATTAGAGGAATAGATAAGAACCCTAAAAAAGTATTAAGAAATTATGAATTTGTTATAGACAAAATATTTATAGATATAAAATATGGTTAGCAAATATTTTAGCCTTTAATTGTGTTGAATTTCATCTTGGGAAAATTTAAATTTTAGAAGGCATCTAATATAAAAAGAGTTGATTGGAAACTTAGTATTTTGAGGAAGATGAAGATTGATAGAAAGGCAAATGAAAATTATTTTTATCGAAAGGTAAAGTTAGATATGCTTTAATTAACTTAGAAATGGAATAAGAGCAATGTAATATTTTGGTTTTTGTAATGGGAGTTGCCCCCAATAGAAGTCACACATAGCTTATGAAAAAAAAATATTTTATATTGGTTGTGTACTAATCATTATAGGAAAAACAAGGTTTATTTATTCACCAAGAAAAACAAAACAAAACATTAAAAATATCTTCCTTTATATTTAAAATTATGCCATGGAAAGGTGGTGTCAAATTTTTTAATCAAATATATGGGATTGAAATAACATGTATTATCTCCTCATTATATAGTGGTGTTACAATATCTTAACAACTATGCATGTATTCGTTGACAAGATTTGAACATAAGTTATATATATATATATATATATGAGATTAATGTGGGAAACCTCTACAACCGAGGCTTAGGGTTGGGCATCTCCAGCCTACCATGACCTCTCACAAGGAGAAGAGTTGAGTTTATCAATAGGGAATTTAACACACATTCCTACACATGTCATTGATTGAACTTTGGATCTCCTGAGCCAAAGTTTGAACTATTAGTAATGATAACGAATGAAAATTAATTTCATAAGAGCAAATACATCCTCCGAGAGTGTTCCCTTAAGAAAGGTCTATAAATTATGACGTCATGGTTTGAACTTTTTTTTTTGTAAGCAAAAAATCCCTTATGGGACTACCTTGATCCGAGAGACCACGAACAGGGCGTTTTACACCGTTAAAGTCACTCGGGAGTCATGTTCGGCCTTGCCCTGCCCGCACAAACATTATCAAATGGATTTTGGGTACCCAATTCAACTTTTTGGTAGGGTGAAGATTCGAACCTGGGACCTCCCTTGAAGGATTACCCTCTCCTCTCCAACTCACCTACAACACCTACGTATTGTAGTTTGAACTTTGAACTTTGGATATTTTGAGCTAAAGCTTGAACTATTAGTAATGATAACGAATGGAAATTAATTTCATAAGAGCAGATACGTCCTCTGAGAGTGTTCCCGTGATAGAGGTCTAAAAATTATGAATCTTTATGAATTATGATGCCTTTTACAAAATAAAAATAAAAGATGCTAAGTTTGAGGGGAGAGCACAACCATTTTAGGTTTTGGTTTTTCTTCGAGAGGTCTAAGGTTCAAACCGTGACATGGACGAGTGTGTGAGAGGGTGGGTGTGTATGGTTGTGTGTTTGGCCCTTATCGATAAGTTCAACTATTTTATAAGAGGTCATGGTCATAATGGTAATGCCCAACGGGTTTCTCACACTAACCTAATAAAAAAATAAAAATAAAAAATACTAAAATACAATATTTATTAGAATATATTAAAATAAATAATATTAAATACAAATTAAATTTTATACTTGACTATATTTTATAAAAATAAATTTGTGAATACATATTTTTTAATACATAAAAATTATTTACATCCAAATTAAACTATTTATTTAATATATTTTTTATTATACCATAATTATACTATTAATATTATAAACATTAAAAACATTTAGTTGTTTAGCTCAATCTTTTAATATTTTAATAATATTAAATAATAAAATATTATATTACATTATCCACTTACATATGTTTTATAGAGAAGAATATATATATATATATATATATATATATATATATATATATATATATATATATATATTATCACAATGTAAATAAAATACATAATAGTTCACCTTTTATTTATTAATTTTATAAAAAAACAAATTAAAATATAATATAAAAAATATATATATATAATAATAATAAATAATAATAATAACTATGTAAAATACATGTTTCTTTATTAAATATTTTTTATTTAATAAAAAATTAAACAAGATATATTTTGGATTAGTTGGATTAGTTATGTAATTGATTATTTGATAATTATTAAAGAAACATCTTTTATATATTTTATAAAAACATCATTAAAGCACATGATTACATTAAGCACCTCCAATAGGGTCCCTAATAACTATTACATAGCATAGCAAGGTCCCTAATAACTATTACATAACATATCTGTAATATATGAGATGGAGAGATTTGAACATGGGGCCTCTCCAACACTAAAGTTTCAACTTCCCACTTCTCTCCAACTCCCCCACATGGGCCGATATTAGAGGAATTTAGTTGTATTGGGTTTGAATTTTATTTTGATAGTATAACTTTTAGTTGTATTACTTGTATTTAATATCATTAAATTATTAATGAAAATGTCGTTTTATTGAAATTTGTTTGTGGTTGAGATAAGATATGAAGCACAACAACAAAAAAAAAAAAAAAACCTTAATAACAACTTTAATAGCCCCCAAGTGTTAGGTGGATGGGTAAGTATTTATGTGGCCAAACATTTACCAAGAAGACATTTACCCTGTTTGCAAAGGTTGCAAAGGTAGTAGTTTGATCTGAATCCTCTGAATCCTTTGAGTACATGTCAGGCAATGACTGTACGAAGAGTGACCGGTGGTCCTCTTTACACTGACAGTTCCCTTCACACCGGACTGGATCAACAATAACAAAGCAAAATAGGTTTGATAGAAGCAATCCCTGTAGTTTGAACCCTTGAACCCTGCATTTGTTAGTTACTAAAAATAATATAGTTGTGACCAACTCTCTTATTGTCACCCCAAAATTAAAAAAAAAAACAACCTAAAAATATAACTCAATAGTAAAGGTTTTGGACTTTCTTTTGTTAAATACCTGTTTAACCAAAAACATATTAATTTGAGTTGACTATCTATTATTATTATTTTTTTTTTAAACCTTCCAATCCTGCTGATTGCTGATTGAACCATTTAATACAAAGTTAAATACCCATAAACCAATATACAAAGTTATTGAAACTAAAGTTCTTAATTATTCAGATAAATATCTCTACTTGGCTGGTATCCACACCTGCAATTAGCTACTCTTAACCAAACGAGTTTTATCCAACCGTCGCCTCCTATTTTCCTTCTCAACCAAATAGAACAACATCAAAATCTCCTTTCCAACTGAAAAAAAAAAAAATACAGCAAACTAGAACGAAGTTCCCTCCCAAGAGATATAAGCATGCAGCAAGGTGCTCCCACTGAAGTACTATGGATAGGTTACCCTCCTTCCCTCCAAATGGACGAACAAAGACTTTACAACGCCCTCATTCTCTTCGGCGAAATCGAGAACATCACCACTTTACCATTAAGGCACTACACTCTTGCCCAATTCAGAAGCCCCACAGAGGCCGCTCTCGCCAAAGATCACCTCCATGGAAAGCTCTTCAACGACTCTCGCATCTCAATATCCTTCTTCTCACACACCCCCCCTTATAATTTCAGGCCTCCACCACCAACAAACATACACCCCAGCCTTCCTCTTCCAAATCCACAGCACTTCCCCAGTAATAATAATAATAATCCACAGCCATACATAACAGGTTTCAGAGAAGATAGGGATCCCCACTTCTGCTGGCAAGGAATAATAGCTAAAATGGGAATTCCTGTCTGCCGCGTCCGGTGCTTAAAACTTGGGGGAGGTCTGGAAGAAGTATTACCACCGCAAGTACTGAATTTCTGTGCGAGGACCGAGATTGATATGCTGGCGAGAAACTTTCCCAAAGCGAGTGATTTTGGGGTGGTGGCATTTGTGCCGGCAGGAGAGGAGGAGATGGAGAGTTATCAAGAATTGGTGAACTACCTCTTTTACCATCACCGCGCCGGCGTCGTTAAATTCAGTGACGGCACAAAACTGTTTTTGGTGCCTCCGTCGGAGTTCACGTACCAAGTTTTGAAGCTTCCTGCAACGGACCGCCGTCTTTGTGGGGTTTTACTTAGGTTTTCCCAGCAGCCACCATTGACAAATCAAAATTTAAACGAACACCAATTTGATTTTGGTGTAACGTCGCCGCCGCCTCTGGACATGATTGAAGGTGCAAGTGATGAAATTGTGAATCAGATGTCTGGTCCGCAGCAGCAGCCATCTGGTGTTAATATGTGCTATTATAACTTCAACGGCAACGATCACTGAATAAGAATTTTGGGGGAGGTACTCGCCCTAATGAGTAGGGGCACTCCAAACAGGTACGATCTTTTAGTAACCTTTCCTGCATTCTGTTTGTTGGCTGCGACAATTTTAGAATACCAGGTAAGGGTGGTATAACTGAGCCACAGGCATAACAATAACAATAAAGACCCTTAAAAGTACCAACAATATATCATTTTAAAGAGAGTATTTTTAGATTTGGGCAAAGCTCAAACAAAACATTTACCTTTAAGCCCTGAGATGCATTTGAATTCTTAATATATATATATATATATATATATATTATAAAAGACCGCTTATTTTAAATACTTTATATAATTTTATTCAACTCACCTCCATGAGGTGTAAGAAGTTGGGCACTTACCAGGAGGAGACCTAGGTTCAAACCTCGCGAGCATGTCCAATCTAGAGCAAAGGTAGTAATCTAACTTGAGTTCGTTGAGTGTGCACCAGCTTAAACTAGGGCAAAGGTAAGAAGTTGGAGACCTAGGTTCAAACCTTGCAAGCATGCCCAATCTAGGGCAAATGTAGTAGTTTAACTTGAGTCCACTGAGTGTGCGCCAGCTTAATCTAGGGCAAAGGTAGTAGTCTGACTTGAGTCCACGAGTGTGCGCCAGCTTAATCTAGGGCAAACGTAGTAGTTTGACTTGAGTCCACTGAGTGTGCCCTAGCTTAATCTAGGGCAAAGGTAGTAGTCTGACTTGAGTCCATTGAGTATACGTCAGCTATCTAGGGCAAAGGTAGTAGTCTGACTTGAGATCACTCAATGTGCGTAGTCTTAATGATGGTGGTACCAACCTCGAGCCACCAGGGGTCTTCCTCATTCGGGTCATGTTTACCGAGGTGATATAGAGGTTATAGTGGTAGCACCATGATTTGACATTATGATCGAGAGGTAATGCGAGTGACCAGGTTGTTCAAAAAGGAAAGGTAGTTGTCGATTCTTCTATGTATCAAAAAAAATTATATCTCACACGAACAAAAATTCGATACCAATCCTGAGCCACCAGAGGTCTTCCTCATTCGGGTTGTGTTTATCGAGTTGAGATAGGGGTTATAATGGTAGCACCATGATTTGACATTACGATCGGAGGCAATGCGAGACCAGTTGTTCAAAATAGTTAAAGGTGAAGAGTTTTATATATAAATTAATTTTTTAATTTCATGGATGAACTTTAACGTGTTACTATCAAATTAATGGTTAAATTTTGTGAAAACTAGAGATTAATAAATATATAACTTTTGATAGTTTAATTTTTTTTCTAAAGAAAAAAAATGTTATATTTGGGTTCCTTATCTTTCTTTTTGACAATCATTTGCAACAACTTTCACAATACCAAAACTTCACCTCTACTATCTATGCATTGCATCTTAGTAAAGTAATATTTCCAGAATTTTTTGTTATTATAGTCTCCTTTATCAAATCTGGATTGTTAGTTTCTTTCATCTGTTTTCGTAAAAATCTCAATTCTTGATTTTTTATTTTTTAGATCTTCCATTTCTTTGTAAATATAAATATTCTAGCATTCAACATTCTTCTTCTTGAAATTTTTTTAGCAACCTTCATAATACCAAAACTCCACCTCTAAAGTCTATGCATTGCATCTTAATAGAGTAATACTTCCACAACTTTGCATTATCATAGTCAGTTTTAATAGATTTCTAATTGTTGGTTTCCTTTCTAAAGTATAAGTGCAACCATAAGAATTGTAGTAAATAGTTTAGTAGTCTCAAAAATTGGAAGTTCTAATCAATACTTTGTCTCATAATCCTTAGAACTCAATTAATCCATTCAGCCATGAATTCCATCCGATATCATCTTCTTCTGCTTTAGCATACTAAACTTTTGCTCTCTTCTCAAAATCATAGTCAACTTTATCAAAAGTGGATTGTTAGTTTTCTCCAATGCATTGATCTATAAATGGTTCCCTTTAAACATTTTGTAGTCATTTAGAATATTATATTGAATTTGCTCCTTTTAGATTTTTCTTATCAGATTCAATTATACTTACTACTTCCTCTAACCATGGAAAAAGGAATTTAACTTCATGATTATGTATTAAACCCATTTATTGGTAAGCCTATGTGCATGTTTCTTCCTTTCCCTTAATGTATACCTAAACCTAACTTCTTCGAACTCTATAGCAAGGTTTTGTATTTCCACAATAATATTTTGTTTGTTCCATGGAACCTTTGCTTTCCTCAAAATTATATTTATTACTATTAATGAATCGCCTCCCATCCATACTTTGTTCCATTTTATTTGTCTACATATTTTTAACCCTTCTAAAACCTCCCAAGCTTCAACTTTATTATTTCCCTTTAAATCCACTATTGAAATTGTAATGTTACAATCACCCCTATTATTTCTAATTATTCCTTCTCTTATTGGTCTTGGATTTCTTTTAGATGCTCCATAAAAATTCGATGTGACCAACTCTACTTTTGGTTGTTTCCACTTTATATTCTCCACCTTCCTTTAATATTTACTATACCCAACATCATAATTCTATTTGATGACTTGACTCCAACTATCAAAACACTTTGCTTTAAGATTAGACATTGGGTGAGTTGATAGGGTTGGTTTAGACTCCTCTAAGGCTAGACAAATCTTCCTTTTCATTACCTCAAAACTGCTTTCTTTTCTTTTAAGTATTCTTATGTTCCTTTCCATACATACAATTCAAAGTATTGTATCTTTCAATGTATCCAAGATTGTCTATAACGCCTCACTTTTAAAAGTGTTTTTGCCGTTGTTTTACCCATTCTTTAATTTTATCATTAATCACTATGCATTTACCCAACATATTAAGAATCCATTGTCATGGTTCTCAAACTATTGAGTAGTGTCTCATGAGATGATCTACACTCTCCTCCTCTTTTTTACATAGAACACATTGTGAGGGGTCATAAAAATCCCTTTTCATTAGGTTGCTCGAGGATAAAAGTTTTTTGTGAGCTAATAATCATACAAAAAATTAACTTTTGGAATGCTCGGGCTATTCCCAAATAATTGTCCATATTCTTTAAATATTTCGAATTTGTTGGTGCTTTATATTATATCCATTTCTTATTGTGTATTATCTTGAGCTATTCAACTCCCAAATCTACTTATCCTCAACTACCTTTAGAATAATTATTGTTGTTATCTTTTTCTCAAATACCTTCTAGCAATAATGTCTCATATACTTGTAAAAAATATTATTTTTATTTGTATCTTCCTTACTTATCCTTAGACATATTGTTTGAAACCCTATCATGATATTTATCTTGAAATAATCTCATCCATGCTTTGAAAATTAGATCTAGATTGAGTGGTTTTTTTTTCAAATCAAGTATTCATCTTGTTGGAGAATATTACATTATTTGGTACATCATATGTACCCCCATGGTACCTATGGTGTAATTGTAAATATTAGAATAGGGTTTGAGTCTATAGTTTAGGTAAGTGATTTATATTTCCCTAAAGTATATGTTCATGTATAGGATATGCACAAGTGTTATGCAACAATTTGTGCAAGTGTGTAGAGTGAGAAAGTGTGCAAGTATCATATAGTAGATTGTGCAAGTGTCATAGAGTAAAGTGTGCAAGTAAATAGAATATCAAGAGTCATGTATAAAAGTGTCAATATGTAAAGCCAAGAGGACTGAGAAGTTTTTCTTATATGTGGAATATGAAAGGATGAATCTCCTGGATATTAGAGGAGAGCATTAAACAAAGTATTCAAGAGTCACCTTTCTAAGATTATATTATGGAGACAAAGCTCCGTGAAATGTATTTGGGTATATAGAATATTGTATTGAATGCAAAGTCCATTGTATTTGGAGACTCGTCTAAGAACATTGAAACTTGTATACAATATTTTGAGCAATTATATAGTAAATTTGCTTATGCATATTGTTATTGATATTGATTATTTTATTTCATATTATTGTTATTTTCATGAATGTTATATTCATTGATTCTGGTTATTTAATATATTGATTGCTTTAATATTTGAGTCTACTCAAGATCTTGGATATTGAGACCTATGATGATCTAGTCTTTTTTTTTTACACATCCAAATAATTTTTTTTCTCCAGTTCCCACCCCCCATCTTAGATCTTTAATCACTAGATCAAATTATTTTTTAAATTGTTCTAGAGTGCAGAACCATCTACTAGTGAGAATGTAATAAATATTAAGCTTGGGTCATTGGGCTCAATGTATTTACTTAGAAGATTTTTTTCCCATTGTCTTTAACTCTCTTTGTACAATCTCCAAATTATTTTTCCCTTAGGCATATGTTTGCATCCATAATAATTCTTAAATGAAGACTTCTCCTAGTTTTATCATCACACATCTTGCTCCATTTCACCAAAGGAAATTTTATTTTGTCATGTAATCCTAACCACAAAAATGATCGCATAATATAGATTAAATTTTTTCTACCGATTTCAGCATAACATACAAGGACATATAATATTTTGGAATGACATGTAAGACTAATTTAATTAGTTCCACTCTTCATGCTAATAATAACCATCTACCTTTCCATACTGGTAGTTTATTTTGAACATTAAGTATAATTGGATTCCACAATTATATGTTCATTCTCCCCTCAAATAAGGGCACCCCTAGATATGTTGTTTAAAAATTTACCTCCATTTAAAGTAATATGCATATCCTTGCTTTGATTCTAGTTGAAATGTTTAAAATTAAATTTTGGTTTTTGTCCTATTACCTTTTTGCTTTGATGCTCTTTCGTATTCTTTTAATAAGTTATTCAAATATTTGACCTTGTTTTTCCTTGCCCCCCAAAAAAAGGGTTGAATGATCTACAAACTATTGATGGGTGATGTTGTCGATGTTATTACTAGCATTAAGTTTACTTATTAGCCCATATTTGTATGCCTTATTCAAGTTCCTTCCCAATACCTCTACCATAATAATGATCATATATTATGATAGAGGATCTCCCTATCTAAGACCCATCTTGGCTTTAAATGATTTTATTACCAGCCCACTGACCAACACTGAATATAATACTATAGAGACACAAGTTTTAATCTATCTGACCTATTTCTTTTCAAATCTAAACTTTTTTAATACTGTAAAAAAATCCTAGTTAACCTTATTATATGATTTATTCATATCAAGTTTTAAGATCATTACTCTCTCTTTTCTAAAAGTTTTTGAATGCATTACTTCATGAGCTACTATAATCTCGTATAAAATTTGTCTCTCTTTCAAAAGTCCTCTTTGCTATTTTAAAATAATTTTGTCTAATAATGGTCTTAATCTATTTGCCATCACTTTGAATATTATCTTATGTCATATTACATAGGCTTATGGGCTTGAATAAATCAAAAAATTCTACATCCTTCGTTTTTTAAATTAGGGTAAGACATGTTGCATTTATTTATAAGGTATGACCCTAGACTTTTCCATTACCACCAATAAAGAATCCTTCACTATTTCCCAATTATGTTGTATATAGTCCATTCAAACATGAGGATTTATCATTATCAAAAGAGAAAAGAGTTTAATGAACTTCTCATATGAGCAAGAATTACCATGACAGAAAAGAAACATTGAGAGAGATATTTTCCTCGAATGAAAATTCATGCTCGCGATATTATTCATATCCATATTTTATAGAGGAATCCATGGATGCTTTTATAAATATTTTTTAAAGAAATAAACTTCAAGAATAACTAATTTGATATTCTATTTCTAGAATATCTAATTTAATATTCTATTATAATAACTAATTAAATATTATCTCGCATGAAGATAGATACTAAGTCTTATCAATTCCTCCCTGTTTAGTGGAAAGTGGTCTCACTTTCGTTGATAGAGGGAGAAAAGGCTACTAAAAATATGAAAATAGTGTACCCGTATGACTAACCAAGTATGTAGTGGTAGTATTGCCCATGGTATCTGGATTCTATTATTGGTGTAAATAAGAAGAGGATTGTGGTAGTGCTTAGTGTTGTGGTTATGGTTGTTGTGTTGGTGACTGTGCTTGTAGTAAAAATTGTTGTTGATGATGAACAGGTAGGGACAAATAATTTTATTTTTACAAAAAAGAAGAAACTTATTGCAATACAGGGGTTATATGTGGTTGCACTTGAGGCTATGAAACTAAAAATTGTTGGTCCCAAAATCATCTGATTAGGACAACCCTTCGCAAAGATATAGCACTTGAAGATGAGATATTTTTTTAAATTGCCCTAACATTGCTTTAGTTTTGAATAGTTGTCAACACATGGTCATATCTTCTTTAATACCACTTAGATTATATCATATAACCACTCATTTCAAATCTCTTCGAATTTTGCACAAAATCACACAAAAATCGTCTGAATCAAAATACAACCTAGATTCTTTTGTATGACCACTCATTTCAAATAGCTTCAAATTCCACACAAAATAGCATAAGAATAGTTTGAATCACCTAACTCTATATAAAGGATTAGATCTTGAAAGATAAATTATTTTTCAAAAAATATTATTTCTAACTCTATTGATTCATAATTTCAAAAGATTTTATAAATTTTAATTTTTTTTTTAAAGATAAATTTTAAATATTTTTTTTTTTTGATAATTATGTGTTTGTATTTATAGCGGGTTTTAACAAGGATCCCAAAACCTGATTACATAAGCAATGGGCCTAGGGCATCAATCCCTTGAAACTGAACACCAAAACAGAAATCCCACCCAGCGGTAATAGTAAGCATGAAACAAACCCTCTCGGCGGGAAACAAACAAATAAGAAAAAAAGTAGTTTTGGAGATCCCACTCAGTGGGGAGTAGCCAAAAACCACCATCGAGAAGATCCCGCCCGACGGAAGCAAAGAAAAACCGTTACAATAAAATTCCGCCTCGCGGGAAGCAGTCAAAACCACCACAAACAGTCCCACCTAGCGGGAAGCAACAGGGAAATCCCGCCATTCGGGAAACCAGCAGAAAAGAAAGGATACCGCCTCGCGGGAAAACCGGCGGATTTGGTGGATCCCGCCCTATGGAGAAACCATCCCGCCCACCGAAAAAACATTCAGTTCAGCGAGAGCCATCCTGTAGGAAGCCGACAGCCAGCACAGAGAGGATCCAGTACATCAGGAAGTGACCAGAGAGTTGCACCACAAGGAACCCGCCCCGGGAAAACAGAAGAGGATCCCAGCAGTAGGGACCAAGAATCTCGTCCAAGCACAGAGCCTGTCGAGGATTCACAATAAAAAGGGGGAAAGCTGTCCAAACCCTAAACCGTCACCTCCACCGCATCGAGAAACGCAGGGGACCGGATCCACGCGAATCACTCGCAAAAACCCCGTGGGGAAGCCTGAGGGAAAAAGGGAAGGGATCCCCAACCAAACAAGGATCCCTGGGAAGCACCAGTCCGAAAAAACAACCAAGAAAACCCTAGCCGACCGGGAGGGGCGCAGATAGTGGAGAAGGATCTCCCCCTAGGAGATCATCTGCAAACAACCACTCCCCGAGAGGGATGACCTGGGTTGAGCCAGGGACTGGGCAAAAACCAGGAGCCATGGGAGGGGGAGCAGGGGAGGGACCAGAGCCCTCCCCTCTCAACCCAATCCGGGTACCTCGATAAATTTTAAATATTAAAATTAAGAAAAACAAACAAATTTATAGAAAATATGTTGTGAAAGTATTGCATAACAAATTTTCCTTAAATTTAATTTATTATTAAGAAAAAACTTGAGAGAAATATGTTAGGATTATATTGGAATTAGGAGATAACAAAAAACCTCCTTGCATGAAATATGAAATATGGTAAAGACTATATTGAAATTATGCTATGAAAAGAGGTAAACCACACTAGGAAATAGTACGTGCATATATTTATATCACAATTTTTTTTAACTTTTGTTTTTAAAAAAATTATATTATTTTTAAGTTTTAAATTTATCTTTTTTTTTGTTGGAGAATAAGGGATTGTACTTGGGTCCTTCATCCTTGACAAATCATAACTCTTTTCTTTAGAGCTTTTCACAAGCTTTTTCTTTAGAGCTTTGAGATATTACAAATAGATTCATTTCTCATCTCTATTGAGATGTTATAGCTCGAAATATATATCATTTTACATAAAAGATCTGAATTCTTGATTTTTATTTTCTATATTTTTTTTTAGTTTTCTATGTGAATACAAATATTCTAAAATTTAGCATCCTTCTTGACATTTTCCTACAACAACCTTCACAACACCAAAACTTCACCTCTATTATCTATGCATTGCATCTTAGTAAAGCAATATTTCTAAAACATTGCACTATCATAGTCTACTTTACCAGATCTGGATTTCTAGTTTCCTTCTTGAAGCACAAGTGCAACCACAAAAAATATAATAAATAGTTTATATGAAAACACATTAATGTGATTAAATAAAGCAAATATTACCACATAAAACATTAAAATAACTCTTAATCATTATTTGATTCAAGCATTCTACATTTTCTTGTCAACTTCGACTAAACTTACTACTTTTTCTAACCATGAAAAAGAGAATTTAACTTCGCAATCCTCAATTTAAACCCCTCTATTGGCTAGCCTATCTACATATTTGTTTCCTTCCCTTATCTACACATGTGTAAACCTAATTTATTCAAACTCTTTAGAAATATCTTGAATTTCCACATTTATCTCTTCTATATTCCATGGAGCCTTTGCTTTACTCAAAATTACATTTATTACCATGAGTGAATCACCTTCATGTATACTATGTTCCATTTCATTTGTTTGCATATTTTTAACCCTTCTAAAGCCATCCAAGCTTCAACTTCATTACTTGTTTTAAATCCGCGATTAAAAGCATAATGAGACAAAATCTCTCCTTTATTATTTGTAATTATTCCTTTCATTTTAAATATTATTCCTTTCATTTTCAACTAGCCCTTCAATAGATTAAATTGGCATTTACCTACAAGCATTGACATCTCATAAAATCATCACCCTTAGATTCCCTAGTACTTGTAAGAAGAATTCAATGGGACCCAAAGTACCAGATAGCCAACCAGTAAAAGAAGTCAATAGAACACGATCATCCAAAAAAATCAAACCTAATAGCCAATCGACAAACACTAACCCCTTATCTTTAAGATTTTTGTAATGCATGTACAACTTATATAGTTCAAGTATCCAAATTTCACTACAATGCAACAAGTTTGTATATTTACTAGAGATTAATAATACATACTAGATATATAGAAAAATATAACATCTTCTATGACTATCATTCCAATTATAGATAAGACCGTTCATGATTAAGATCATCATGCTTCCTATATATTATCCCCTATAAATGTTAAAAACACTTTTTGTTTTTTTTAACATTTAATTTTATTAGAATTTCGTTCCATGTTAATATCTATCTATCTTTTGGGAGGTCAGGAAGAATTTCAAAACAATTAAAAGTTAAAATAAATTTTTAGAAGAGAGGCTAAAAAAATCTCCCAGGAAGAAAACATTATAACTTTTAGATCAAATTAAAGATGATTTTTTAATTAAATAATATTTAATTTAACTAGTTAAATTTTTTTATTTTAATGAATATGATTGTTTTATGTTTGCATTTGAAAAGAAATGGGTCACATTAAACTTTTGTTTTTACAATATCATATTAACTTATGGTTATCTTCTATCACCTATTTATTATTATGGCAGAGATATTAGAATGGATGGGAACTTGAAGAGGGGCATACAAAGATCGGCTAATAAATAAATTTAAGGCTAGTAATAACATTGACAACATCAACCATAAACAAATTGAAAGAGCACAAAAAATCAAGTCCAGATATTTAAATAACTTACTAAAGGAATAAGAAAGAGCCTCGAGCCAAAAAATAAATAGTACAAAATAAAAAATGTACTTTTTTTTTTTAACCAAAAAATGTACTTTCAAAACCATCCAACTATAATCCAAAATTACCTTTAATGCATAATTATGAAACTGTTGCTCATGGTGCTGCCGCCTTTGGCGGTATGATGTTTTAGACTATGTTTGTTTTTTGGCTTTCGGTTTCCGGACAATGTTGTAGCTGGAATGGCAGCTTTTTTTGTGGACAAGTGGCACTTGTTTGGTTGTCTTTTTGCAAGAGTTGAACACTCGGGGTGTGATTCATCCACCTAACCCTCTTTTTGTATGATATGTTTATACTTTAATACAAAGTTTACATTTCATTCAAAAAACTAGCTTTAAAATAGCTCTTGAATATTGAGGAAGATAAAATTCGAAAAAACAAAAGTACATATATCTATCATTTAGTGTTCAAATGATGGAAAAAACAATGGAGGGCTAGGGTATCAACAAGACCAAAAAATTTGGGAATATATTTTTTAAACTTTATTTTATCTCTTCATTATCTCAAAACATTTTACATGCGAATTTTGTAGGTTTATTTTCAAATAATACAATTACTATAAAATATACTAATAAATTTCAATAAAGGTTGAGTTATAGTTTACTTCCCATACACAGATTTACAACTAAATCCATAGAATTATATCTTCTTTTAATTCAACCATATACACAGATTTACAACTAAATCCATAGAATTATATCTTCTTTTAATTCAACCATATAAAAATGCAGCGATGTTTGGCATCATTGAGGAGGACAAGGATGGAGCTCATCAGTAGGTCTTCAATGTCGGTGCCAAAAGTTTTAGCCGTGGGATTTATCATCATCATCTGTACTGTTTGTCTTCCTTCAGAAGCTGGCTATCATAAATTTCCTCGTTATGTGACTGCCATGTACGTATTTGGCGATTCTTGAAGGCACCAACAATTACATTCCTCACTGTCAGTTTCGCGCAAATTTCACACCATATGGTGTCTCCTTCTTCCGGTCGCTTCTCGAATGGCCGCACCTTCTTTGATTTCGTGGGTAGGTGTTACCAATTTTGTTTTAAACATATGTCATAGCCGTCCTCCAAATAAGGCTTTTATCTGTTTTCCTACTTTGGCATTGTGATTGCAGCTACCTACTTGGGCCTGGATTTCCCCCCTCCATTTCTTCAGACAAATTCAAATTTCTCCAGCGGAATAAATTTCGCATCAGCAGGAAGCGGATTGCAGGACTCAACAGGAGCAGAAGCGGTCTTTTTCTCTAAACGACATGGCTAAGCAATTGATCACTCGATATTTGTATTATCATCGACGGCCTAGCACGCACTCAGATGGTTCACATCAAACTACTACCTTTGCAACAAGCATGCCCCTAAGGTTTGAACCTAGGTCTCTTCTTGGTAAGTGTCTGCCCATACAAACAATTACCAATTCACCTAGTCCTTGGGGCATGGCCTTTTCTATTGTTGATAGCTGTCTTCTTTAAACTCAACATTCCATAAATTTTTATTTTGAATAAAAGCTGATAAATCTTCCATACTTTGTATTAATTTCCTAAGTATTAATTTCCTAATTACCTTAAATGTTTCATCTAAATTGGTAATGGCATTGAAATATCCTATGATTTCTTGGTCTTTATATCTCATAAAGGCTTTAATCCCACTCCATACTTCTAATCCACATAGTTGTAGGTCCATAGACATTGATAAGGATAAAACAAATATTTGCAAAGTAAAAAGTGACTAAAAAGGCTATCAAATACCTAGTTTTATGAATGGCTACATAGGAGATTCTAATAGGATTCCAACATGTTAGAATTCGCCTTGCTACTGCTTTAGAACCCATAACATCTCATTTGCATGTTGCTCCTTCAACATCCACAACATCCCATTCACATCTTGCCCATGCTCGTTTCATAGTTTTGGAAACTTCTTCCTTTGTCATTTAAAGGAACATTAATCACCCCTTATAGTTTTGAAAACAAAGTACTATGACACACCTATGTTATGTTTTAAAGGGACATTAACACTCCTTGTATTCCATAAGATGGTAATCTATGTCTCACTAAGGCATCTTGCCCATACTATACTTTGAAGGGACATTAGCACCGCTTATATTCCATAAGATGGTAATCAGGTCTCATTAGGGCATCGTGCTCATCCTACGTTTTGAAGGGACATTAGCACCCCTTATATTCCATAAGATCGTAATCATGTCTCCTTAGGCATCTTGTTGTTCTTTGTCATTTTAGTTTTCTTCGATACAAATAATATGAAGCTTATTACTTAAACAAAGGTTAGTGATAGATCTCTTATATTCAATAAGATGGTAAGCATGTCTCATTAAGGGCTACTAGCCCCACCTACGAATTACCAATATCATTTTATTGTTATTTTTTTAAAGGGTTACTAGCCCCAGCTACGAATTACCAATATCATTTTATTGTTATTTTTTTAATAGATAGTTCTTGTACACGTCCATCGTGGGGGTTGAACCTGAGTCTCATCACCGATAATGCAAGTGGCATTCTTGTTAGTAGACCACAAGTATCATTTATTCGTTGTTTTTTTCTTTTTTTATGGATATTCTTATACACATCCACCATGGGGATTGAACTGAGTCTTATCACTGATAATGCAAGTGGCATCCTTGTCGATAGACCACAAGGATCTTTAGCACAAGGGTTTCATCATCAGTATCATTTTGTTGTTGTTTGGTATAGAGAAGTTCAACCAACTTAGTTTGTATTCCTTTCTCTATATTTCCTCTTGCTTTCTTGGATCTCACGTCCACATTTGTCCATTTGTCTTATGATATCAATAAATTGAGGACGGTCTTCCCACAGTTGCTCATATTTAATATACAATATTTTTTTGCAATTCACTTACCATCATTAGAACTCTTATTGGTAATGTATTAATTTTAGGAGAAGTCCCTTTATCTAGCCAATGTTATGAGAGTATGCATGTTTTTTATTTTTCTACTAACAACGTTGAAATCTCCTATAATCATGAATAGGGTTTATTGGTCTTTCGTTTGACATCCTATATTTGAAAACCTACAATAATTTGCAAGCAAAATTTCTAAGAAAAAAAGAAAACTTGTTGAAAATTTATATGCTCAAACATAATGTCTTGGTTGATTGAAACCATAGCCCTCCATTCCTTTCAATTTTTGTGAACACTTTGTGACTCGAAAATTTATTATTGAATGGTTGACTTCGTAGGGTCGTATCTCCCTCAATATTACTCAGATTCCTTTATATGACCATTTGTTTTAGTATTGCTTCCTTTATATAACCACTTGTTTTAATATTGCTTAGATTCCTTTATATGACCACTCGTTTTAAAGTTCTTCAAGTTCCACATAAATTGATTCAAAAATCAACAAAATCAAACCCTTTGCAAAGAAGTTATGCATAAATTGATTCAAAAATCAACAAAATCAGACCCTTTGCAAAGAAGTTCAGCATAAATTGATTCAAAAATCAACAAAATCAAACTCTTTGCAAAGACAAGGCTTTGCAATTCCTTTATGTGACCACTCATTTTAATATTTTTTGGATTCCTTTATATGATCCCTCATTTTAAAGTTATTCAAATTCTACATAAATTGATTCAAAAATCAATTAAAAAAAGACACTTAGCGTGAGACTTATGGTGGAGCAACATCTAGGGTTTCAGGTTGGTGCTGAAAATTTTTGTGAAAATCAATGTGTTGGCTGGTGAAAGGTGTGTTGTAGTTTGACTTTAGATATGGCAGCTTCGGGGGGTCCTGGTGATCCCTGATCTTTGTCTTTTGGGGATGTTTTTTTGAATTAGGATACCTCTTCTTCTGATCATGCAAATGCCATGAATTTTTTGTTGCATGCAACCCTTGATCCTGTTTCTAATTCCTCTTCGACTTTGAAGCCGAAGAATAATGGATGCTTAGAGAAAAGCAAATATCGTCTTGTCTTGGTTATCAGTCATGATTCTGTTGCGGATGATGTTTTATATTTGTCTGAGCATGCGCTCATCTGCAAATTCATGGGTCTCAAAATTTCTATGCCTTTTTTAGAAAACTAGGTTAGAAGAAATTGGAGCCCTGAAGGTGATCTGGAGATTATTCTTACAACAAATGGGTATTTTATTACGGTGTTCTCTCATATGGCAGGTCGTAGTAAAGTGTTCGAGGGGGTCCTTACTTTCACAATCAGTCTAGATTATTTATCAAAACCTGGCATTTACAATTTGATCCGGTGGAGGAGAGGCCTTCTAGGATTCCTATGTGGGTCCGTTTGCCACGACTCCCTATGGAATATTGGAGGTCGGATATTCTTCATTCTATTGCAAAGATTATTGGGAAACCGGTTGGTCCATCTCGCCAAAATTTGGATAGGAAATTTGCTTCTTTTGCATGGATCTGTGTTGAAGTAGATCTGAATAATCCGTTGCTTGAATCATTGGAGATTCTGGGAAACATGTCTTGGATCCAACAATTATATTATGAAGCTCTCCCATTTCGATGCCGCATATGCCATGAATATGGGCATCTTCAGAGAAACTGTAAGAAAGTGAATTCTCAGCCCTCATCCTCTTCATCTGACTTTCAAGATGAATCTACAAAGGAAAAAGGAAAAGCTCCTATGGTTACTCCTATGGTTAATGAGATGCCCGATTTTGATGGATTTATTCCTGTTAAGTCTCATTCAAGATCTAGGCATTTTGTTCATCATAATAAATGTGTTGGAAAGGGAGGTTCTGGTAATAGAGTTGATGTGCTTGAGACTTTAGAGGAGCAGTTCTTGAATGGAGGTGATATGGATGCTTGTATTCAAGATTCGGGTACTTGTTCTTTCCTAAATCCTTCTTTTGAAATGCAAACTTCTGATAAGGAAGGGGTGGTGCCTAATAACCCTCTTGTAGGAAATGAAGATAAGTCCAAAGAGTATCGAATTCTCTTGATAAAGTTCTTTATCATTCCCCTTTGGCTAAAAAATTGATTGAGGGAAATGAGGATGAGACTAGGTTTGAACCCTCCCAGGACATGATTTTCAGAGAGGAAAGGAAAAATAAAGTTTCTTCTATGTTAGGTATTCACCAAAAAACTATCAAAAAAGGTGGGATGAAGAAGGTGGTAAAAGCAGGAAGAAAGAAGGATAAAAAAAAAGTGAAATTGATAGGGGAATCCTCAGTTGAGTCTGGTGTTGTTAAGACATTAGATTCTCACTTCTCTATTCCCCCAAAATGAAAGTAATATCTTGGAATGTTAGGAGTTTGGGTAGCAGCCCTAGACAAAAAGCTACTCAAAATTTGATCAAATATCATAGACCTAATATTATTTTCATCTAGGAAACAAAATTATATTGTGAAGATATGGTTAGAATTGCTTCTAAGGTATGGAAAGGTGGTCACTGTCTTGCTATTGGAGCCTAGGGTTCGACGGGTGGTGTTACGTGTTTGTGGGATCCACGAAGCTTAACTCCCTCTTGGTGGGTGGGTAGCAGGAACTGTCTTTCTGTGGTTTCTACCTACTTTTCGTGTGGATCTTCTATTCTTCTATCTAATGTGTATGCCCCCAGTGATTTATCAAGTAAAATCCACTTACGAAATCATCTTAGATTCATTCGATCTCTTTCTCTTTCTCCCAATTCGATAGCTTGCTTCCAATTCTCCTTAGATTCATTCGATCTCAAACTCAAGCAATGGAATAGATTTTCTTTTGGAAATATTTTTCAGAAGAAAAAGCAACTACAAAATAGCCTGGAGGAGATCACTTTTCAAATTAAAGATGAAGGATTGACAAAGGATCTGTTGGAAATGGAAGCTTCCCTTTCTAATCAACTTGTTGAATGGGAGCTTTGTGAGGAGATTTTTTGGAAGCAAAAATCTCGGATTGACTAGTTGTTGGAAGGGGATGGAAACACCTCTTTTTTTCACAATTCGGTTAAAGACCGTAGGAATGGTAATGTTATAGTCTCACTTACTTCTGATCAGGGATAAACTCTCTCATCCTTTGAAGATATCTCTAATGAAGCGATCAGGTTCTTCTCCTCTCTTTTCTCCGTGTAGGGTCCTCATGATGTTGTTAATATTAGGCTTATTTTGGATTTTATTCCTAGGCTGGTCTCTAATGATATGAATAAGATGCTAATGGACCCCATCTCGATGGAGGAACTTAAAGCAATGGTTTTTCAAATGAAAAAAGGTAAAGCACCTAGACCTGATGGTTTCCCTTTAAAAAAAATTCAAGAATTTTGGGAAGTGTTATCTTTTGATCTACTAAAATTTGTTCAAGAATCCCAAGTCAATAAGCAAATGCTTAAAGCTATTAATTCAACCTTCCTTGCTCTTATTCCCAAATCTGAAAATGCTAGCTTGTTGGGGTCTTTCCGTCCTATTTCCCTATGCAATGTTACTTACAAAATTATTACCAAGATTATTGTGGATTGGCTGAAGAAAGTTCTTAGTTTTCTTATTTCCCTTGAGCAAGGTGGGTTTGTTAAGGATTGTTAGATTTTGGATGGTGTGGTGGTTGTTGCTGAAGCTATTCACTCCATGGATATCTCTAAGGAAAATACTTTGTTCATTAAGCTTGATATGTCCAGGGCTTATGACAGGGTTAGCTGGCCTTTTTTGCATAACATCTTTCAAGCTTTTGGGTTCTCGTATAATTGGATTGAATCGGTCATGAGTTGTGTGACTTCGACCTCCTTTGCAGTTTTAATCAACGGTTTACCTTCCACTTTCTTCTCGACCTTTAGGGGGATTCATCAAGGAGATCCCTTGTCCCCCTATATTTTCATCCTTATGGCTAAAGGTTTGGGCAAACTTCTCAAGAATTTTCAGAAACGTGGTGCTATTCAGGGATGGTCTTGGGCAGAGAATTCTTTATCCTAGTCTCATATTCAGTTTGTCGATGATACTACTATGATGGGGAGGGCAAAATTTGAGGAAGCAATGAATTTTAGGAAGGATTTAGATATTTACTTATCTACCTCTGGTCAAATGATTAATGAAAAGAAATTAAATATCTTCTTCAATATGGATGGTCGGATTCAATGGAGGATTGCTAATATTCTACCTTTTCAAGTGGGTTGTTTGCCAGCTCGAGATTCCTATCTCTTCTAAAAATCTTGGAAGGGCTTTACGAAAAAGTATTTTGGATAGATTTCGATCAAGGGTTAATCATTGGAATTTTTAGCGGTTATCCTTTGCTGGTATATTAACGCTTTTGAAGTCTATCCTTCATGCTTTGCCTATTTACAGGTTTTCTATCTTGGCTGCTCCTATGTGTTTTCTCAAAGAATTTTATTCTCTTTCTATAAAACTTTTATGGGCAGGAAACCTGGACTGTAATAAATGGAACCTGGTTAGTTGGGATACTGTGTGTTGCCCTAAAGAGGTGGGGGGTCTTGGTTTGAGGCAATTCGATTTTAATAGTCTCGCTCTAGCTGCTAAACTTTATTGGAGGTGGTGCAGTATTCCTGATCAGCTTTGGGCTAAAATTCTTAGCCTCAAATATTTTTGTGGTGCTCCGGTTGATGAGATTCCTAGATTGGAGCTGAGGGGGAAAGGTTCCATTGTTTGGGACACTCAAAAAAGGTGCCATGCTTATTAAGCAAGGTCTCTTTTGGATTGTTAATAAGGGAAACAATGCCTTATTTTGGGAAGATTCTTAGGATAATCATCCTCCTATCCTTTCTTCTTTCCCCCACCTTCGTCTTCTTCGGGATATTTTTTTGATGCGGGTTGGTCTAAGGTGGCTTACTTCAAGTGACAAAGTCCTCTAGGCAGTTCTTTTACTCACTGTTGGTGGGATTTGCAGGGTTGGCCAGAGGGTGGTTGTCCTAAGAATCGTGACACTCTGGCTTCTATTTTGGCTGAGAGACTGTGTTGTTCTGTTGAAAACTCTGATATTCTTGCTTGGGACCATAATTCGAAAGGGAAATACACCGTTGCTCTGGGTTATCAAACCCTTTTTATGCAGATAAGAGAGGAGATTGTGTCCCCATGGTAGAAGAAGATTTGGAATAAGTTTGGTTGGCCCAAAATAAGAGAGGAGATTGTGTCCCCCTGGTAGAAGAATATTTGGAATAAGTTTGGTTGGCCCAAATGTAATTTTTTTCTTTGGCTTTTGTATCAGAAGAAATGTTCAACTTGGGATAATATTCAGAAAAGAGGTATGTTTTCTTCCAATGCTCATATTCCCTGGAGGTCTGGAACTTGTGGTGGTAGATCTGGAAAATGCCCATCATCCATGCTACTTATTTTTTTGAGTTTTGGGAAAGCTTGGGTAGACCCCCTGCCTTTGCTTCTTGTCTTCAAATTGCTTGGGATTTGGGTCCTTCCTTTGTCTTTTGGCAGATTTGGTTGGAACACAATCGAAGAATTTTTCAGGGATGTCAACTTGGAGCCTTACAGGTATGGCTTAGAGTCAAAAGGATGGTTAAGGAGACTATTGAGGCCAAGTGTGTTCTAAGTTCTCCTCTTACTTCCTCCAACTGGAAGATTATAAATAGATTGGAGATTTCTTTATCATCACCAGTTGCAAATAGATACCCTGTTAAGGGAATTGGTTCGTTGAAGGTCAATAGATTTGGGAAGTGGGATCCCCCTAGGGGTGTTATAAAAATAAACACGAAAGGTTCTTCCAAGGGCAACCCAGGTAATGTTGGTATAGGAGGAATTGGTCGTGATAGTGAGCGTGTGGCCCACCTCTTTTTCTGTGTACAAGGGAATTCATTCGAATAATCATATGGAAGCGTTGGTAATTCTTCATGCGTTGGAAAAAGATTTTTCTTTGGGATGGAGAATGGTTATTTGTGAATCGGATTCCATGATAGTGGTGTCTCTTATGAACAACAAGCATTTTTATTCTTTGTGCGTTGGAAACAATTTTTTTTTTGGATGGAGAAGGGTTATTTGTGAATCTGATTCCATGATAGTGGTGTCTCTTCTGAAAAACAAGCATTTTCAGGATGCTTCCTGTTTTATGGCTAGAATAGTGAAACAGATTTTGAGCTTGGCTAGGAATTTTGCTGAAATTTCTTTTGTTCATATCCCAAAAGAACGAAATAGAGTGGTTGATTGTTTGGCGAAGTGGGCTTCTGAAGGATTCCCTTACTGGAAAGCTGATAGCTGGAATGATCTTGATCAAGAAAAATCCAGACTCCTTAATCAGTTAATTCATGAGGACTAGGAAAGATAATTTCAAGGTGGAGGAACCCGATTGTCATGGGTTCTTATGTCCTGTCGAAGTTGTTGTCAGAATGATCCATGGATTTCCTTGGTGGATTTATTGTATTTTGTATGATGTGTTGGCTTGGATCACTTAGAAATGTGGAATGTAATATTTTATATTTTGAATAATTCCCTCCCCCCCCAAAAAAAAAAAAAAACACTTTGTGTGGTCAAGCGATAGGGTCTACCTCCCTCAATATTACTCAAATTCCTTTATATGACCATGACCACGACACTTCGCATGGTCACGCGATAGGATCTATCTTCCTCAATATTACTCAGATTCCTTTATATGACCATGACCATTCATTTTAATATTGTTTGGATCCTTTTATATAACCACTCATTTTAATAATGATTCTTTTATATGTCCACTCATTTTAATATTATTATTGTTTGTATTTCTTTATATGACCACTCATAAGTTCTTGAAATTATGCATAAATTTATTCAAAAGTCAACTAAATCAAACAACCCTCTACAAAGACAAAGTTCCTCGAGTTCCTTTATATAACCACTCATTTTAATATTGGTTGTTCCTTTTATATAACCTCTCATTTTAATATTGGTTAGATGCCTTTATATGACCACTCATTTTAATATTGGTTAGATACCTTTATATGACCACTCATTTTAATATTGGTTAGATGCCTTTATATGACCACTCATTTTTAAAGTTCTTAAAATTCCACGTGAATTGATTCAATTATCAACAAAATCAAACCCTTTGCAAGGACAAAGCTCCTGAAATTCCTTTATGTGACCACTTGTTTTAATATTGTTTGTATTCCTTTATATGATCCGTCATTTTAAAGTTCTTCAAATTCTACATAAATTGATTCAAAAATCAACTAAAAAAATGATGCTTCGCACGATTTTCTTAAAGGCTTAGATAAGCACTCGCCTCTCTATTTTAAAAAGGGAGCCCTAATACGCCATATAATAGTGGCCCTAGGTTTTAAAGCCAAGCAAGCCCTTTTATATAATATACGGTTAAAGTTTGAAAGAGGCGGCTTTAAAGCATTTTTAAGGGGGAGAGCTCTCTATCTATGACTTGGGTCGGTTCTTCTTTCTTTTTAAAAAAGAGCTAAGAACAAAGTGGCAAACAGGTACTTCTTTCTTTTAGGAAAGAGTTGAGAACAAAGTGGCAAATGGATACATAACACATGAGAATTGGTTCATCAATTCAAGCCTACTTCTTTCTTTTAGGAAAGAGCTAAGAACAAAGTGGCAAACGGATACATAACGCATGAGAATTGGTTCATCAATTCAAGCCAAAGAATTTGTTGAACCGTTCAAGCCAAATCTTGAATTTGCAAAGATAAGGCTCTAAAATATGAGACATTAATACCAAATCCTGAATTTACAAAGACAAGGCTTTAATAGACCAAACTTTTTTTTTTTTTAATTGCTCAAGGCTGCCTTAATTTAAACAGCTCTCTTTACAAGGTCATATCTTCCTCAATACTAATAGAATTATTTCAAATGAGCTCATTGCACATGGTGGTATCTCCTTAGATTTTTTTCCATTTACCACTAGTTTCAAAGATTTTCAAAATCCACAAAAACTCTATGTAAAACATTGACTAAATCAAATAACTCTATGCAAAGCTCTAACTCTACTAATTTATAATTTTGCTCTCCAACTAAACTAATATTACTTGTTATAAAATTATACATTTATTATTTCACATAATTTGAACATCAAACTCCTCTTTAAAAGCCTAACAATTTAACAAAATAAACTAATATTATATATCTTATAAAAAAGACTAATACCATTTAAGATAAAATAGAATAATTTTTTCAATAAAATGATATTAACCTTAAATTAAAAAAAGAAAAAAACTTGTTAAGATGTTATATATAAAACTTGATTTCTTATAACCAATGTAACAGGGTTCACGCACCCAATTAGATCGGGTGCACGCACCCGCTCCAGGTGCACGGGTTCACGAATAGGTACGGTTGGGCTGATCCCCATTCAAAACCTGGTCGGACAAAGTTTGACCAAGCCAAACCTTGTGGCCAGTCAGGATTTGATCGACCGAACAAAGCCAAGTTTGAGCATAAACATTTTTGCACATCCACTGTCGATAATGAATCATACCAATACTAACAGTACGAACATTGTGCAACTCTCTGTTACCTTTGGATATCTTTATATTTTGGTCGTTACTTGAAAGAATACAAATATTCCTCTATCCTTATGAATTTGGAGCAATGTATTTAGATACGCCAAATATCTAAAGCCATTCAACAATTTTGTTATTTGGAACTAGGTTAAGTTAGGTGTTTAGATATATAAAACTTGATTTCTCATAACCAATGTAACAGGGTTCGCGCACCCAATTAGATCGGGTGCACGCACCCGCTCCAGGTGCACGGGTTCACGAATAGGTACGGTTGGGTTGATCCCCATTCAAAACCTGGTCAGACAAAGTTTGACCAAGCCAAACCCTGTGGCCAGTCGGGATTTGATCAACCGAACAAAGTCTAGTTTGAGCATAAACATTTTTGCACATCCACTGTCGATAATGAATCATACCAATACTAACAGTACAAACATTGTGCAACTCTCTGTTACCTTTAGATATCTTTATATTTTGGTCGTTACTTGAAAAAATACAAATATTCCTCTATCCTTATGAATTTGGAGCAATGTATTTAGATACGCCAAATATCTAACGCCATTCAACAATTTTGTTATTTGGAACTAGATTAAGTTAGGTGTTTAGATACATAAAAAATTCTTTGAAATTTCTATGAAATGGTGAGTGAATGTTTGCAGCTCTCTGTTACCTTGGGGTATCTTTATATTTTGGTCTTTTGCTACTTGAAAAAATACAAATATTCTCCTACCTATATGAATCTGGAGCATATTTAGATACACCAAATATCTGACATCATTCAAAGTTTTGTTATGAAATGGTGAGTGGATGTTTGCAGCTCTTTGTTACCTTTGGGTATCTTTATATTTTGGTCTTCTGCTACTTGAAAAATTACAAATATTAGGCTGCCCATATGAATTTGGAGTAGTATATTTAGATACACCAAATATCTGACGCCATTCAACAATTTTGTTATTTGAACCTGGTTTAAGTTACATAAAAAAATCATTCAACAATTTTGTTATTTGGGCCTAGGCTTAAATTAGGTTTTTAAATACATAAGAAATTCCTTTGAAATTTCTTTGTAGGTGAGTGGTGAGTAGATGTTTATTTTAAATAGGGATTAAATCCTTTTTATATTTTAAAAATTCTTTATGATGTTTGCATAAAATGTTTAAAAAATCCAACTCCATGCACCACAAAGGTAGCGCCATGATACGAAAATCCAACTCCATGCACCACAAAGGTAGCGCCATGATACGAAAATCCAACTCCATGCTACGAAAATCCAACTCCATGTACTACAAAGGTAGCTCCATGCACTACAAAGGTGCGAAAATCCAACTCCAACATTGGCATAGGTGTAGTCTTTCTATGCAAATGGAAGAATAGGATAGCACTTTTATACAAAGGTACAAAAATCTAACTCCAACATTAGTGTTTCTATGCAAATAAAAGAATAGGATAGCACTTTTATACAATTATACCTCGATGCATACCTTTGTGTAAATTAGACCCAAACTTCCAAGCACTTCAGGCCCAAACTTCCAAGCACTTCAAAGATGTTGGTATTTTTGTTCTGTATTGTGGTACATATAAATAAGATTCAGTTTAAATTTATATAGTAGTTGTTCAGAGGCAGGTAGGCATGATATGAGGAAGATATATAGATACTTCACATGTTAAGGTGGTTTGTAATTGTTCGTTTTAAGAACTCTTCACATGTTAAATAGTTTGACATTATCTATCTTCACATGTTAAATAGGTTGCAAACATAAATAGTTTGACATTTTCTATCTTTACATGTTAAATAGGTTATATTAATTTTTTTGTAGTAATTTTTGTAACAAGTACAAGCATCAAACTATATTATGACTTAAGCTATTATAACTTAAGTTTTTAAACTATTATAAAGTAGCTTCCAAAAGGATAATAAAAAGACACTAATAAATTAATTTTTGGGAATTACACGGGCACCTGGTAAACTTGCTTATAATCTGTTAAAAAAAATTTGATTAAAATAATTATCATAATCTATTAAATAAATTTGATTAAAATAATTATAAAATGCACCCCGGAAATCTTGCTTATAACCTGTTAAATAAATTTGATTTAAAATAATTATAAAATGCACTCCACCTGGTAACCTTACTTATATATTGATTAAAATAATTCTAAAATTTGATTATATTTTAAAATAGCTGATAAATATGAAGTGGGTAGTCTTAACCCAGGCTGTCCTATTATATGGCGATTTCTTATTTACAAACTCGCCAATAACCAATGTCTTAAATCAATTGGGAGATCTCCAACGGGGAGGGTCTTTAACGGCGCAGACACGCTTCTGCCCAAATTAGAGGCTCGTTGAAACAAAAGCTAATTGTGAACAATCAATTTTGCGACAAGATCGTCTGGACGTCCTAGCCCAGACGAAATCATCTAAGACGATATCGTCAAATCGACGACGATATCATCAAATGGTCAAAACAACCTCTAAAAATGATGCGGAAAAAAAAGAAACGGATTACCTGACGGTTAACAGACGATTTGGAAGGTTAAATTTGAATTTTAAATTATTTACTAAAATGAATGTAATTATGACAATTTTACTGCGTCAATTTTAAGGTGGTACATTTTGTGTGTGTTTCAAAGTCAGGATGAAATTTTGATTGATAATTAGTAACACCTTTGTTTTGTTTCCCTTCCTCAATACAATTATGATTCGAAGGAGAATTTATAGCCAAACTTAGGCTAATAAGGAGAATTTATAGCCAACTTAGGCTAATATGTGCATTGCATTAATACAAATATTATAGCCAACTGAGGCTAATGTGTGCATTGATACAAATGTTTTCTACGGGATTTAATATATTGCATTTTCTAGGACTAAAATGATAGATAACGTTGGAAACTCTTGTTCCACGCATCGTAAAACTTCAGATTAAATTTAATTATCACTATATCTAAATTTTATATAGAATTTAGAATCAAATTTTAAAACAATGAACAAATTTTATATAGAATTTAAAATCAAATTTTAAAACAATGAACAAAGTCTAACGCTCTAAAAAAAACTAATCAAGGTAACCAGTAAAACAATGACACCAAAGGTGGCATTGTATGACTCAATACTATGCCACCAAAAATAAAAAAGGGTTGGTAGAAACATGAGTTTAAAACAATAAACAAACTCAATCGCTCTAAAAAAAAACTAATCAAGGTAACCAACAGTATACACCTCTAAAAACTGAATCAAATCAAAGTAACTAACCCATAAACATTAAACACTTGCATCTTATCAACCTGCTATTCCTTTTAAAAAAGAATCAAATCAAAGTAACTAACCCATAAACACTAAACACTTGCATCTTATCAACCTGCTATTCCTTTTAAAAGGTGTTATCAACCTGCTATTCCTTTTAAAAGGTGTTATCCCCTGCTATTCCTTTTAAAAGGTGTTATCTTTTTTTAAAGTATATCATGATCCTTTTAAAAATGGTGTTATCCTTGGTGTTATCCTTTTGGTGTTATCCTTTTTATAGTATATATATCATGATTGTTTCAACCTGCTATTCCTTCGCAATCTCAAACTCAAAACCTTTACCATGATTGTTTCAACCTGCTATTCCTTCGCAATCTCAAACTCAAAACCTTTACCAAAGCCAAAACTTTACTAAACCCTTACCACCACAGCACTGTCATCACCATTACTTGATCCACACCAATCGACCTAGAGTACCCATGATTTAAACCTCTAACCACCGCACATACAAATAATATAAAAATAAAGTAAATAAAAACATTAACCTGTAGACATTAAACAAACCTAAAAACTTGGCCGTCCCGTCTATAGTACGACATTAAACAAACCCTAAAAACTTCGCCGTCCCAAGTACAATACCCTAACAGAGATTGTAAATGCTCTCAATCTCTCTGAAACGCCATTGAACCATGCAGCAAATAAACGGCCTTAATTTAACTTCTTATAGTCAAAATATCAAATGTTTCAGATTTTACACGGATTTGAAATAATGCAGATTTGCTCAAAGCAAAAATTTAATAGGTGCCTAGCAGACCTTTAACACACAAACCCTGATCTGCAATCACTGAAACACAGACCGCAAACCCTAAACCCTAACTCAAAAAACGCATAGACACAACGAACATCATGAAACATAAAACCCCTTGTTTACCTTCTTATTCATAAGATCCCAAAACCCTAACCAAAACAAAAAAAAAAAATCATTTACAGAAAAGATAAAAGCACAATGAAATGTGCAACAAGTTCCTGAAATACGGAACATGTAAACGCCCTGTAATCCTTAATCCTACAGATAGGCCTTGTGAATAAGATGCTGTAATTCTAAATTTTGAGATGCTAGTACCCTTTGGTTTCGGCCAAGGTGAAAATGTTTGGACTTCGTCTAAAGAGCGATGATATCTGAGTTGACACTCAACATGCCCTTAATAATAAAATCTCAATCCATGCTTTTATTATATGCTCCCAACGGAAACGAATGACATTTACGATAAAGCCATCCGCTTCTTTAAGAGGCAATACAAATAAAAAAACAAATCACAAACAGATAAAACCATCCGCTTCTTGAAGAGGCAATACAGATCAAAACAAATCACAAACAGATAAATCCATCCGCTTCTTGAAGACGCATTACAGAACAACAACAAATCACAAACAGAAAAGAACGAAAGGCGGACGAGGGCCCTTGAAAGAGAAAGAACAAGAGAACATCACGAACAGAAATAAAAAAATAAGAACGAATGGCTAGCCCCTTAAAATGAAAGAAACAAGAGAGATGAGACGTCTAAATTTATAGATGCAAGTAGCTAATCTAGGCTAGCCCCTTAAAATGAAAGAAACAAGAGAGATGAGACGTCTAAATTTATAGATGCAAGTAGCTAATCTAGGCTAGCCCCTTAAAATGAAAGAAAGAAGAGAGATGAGACGTCTAAATTTATAGATGCAAGTAGCTAATCTAAGTAGCTAATCTAGGTTACTTGTGGTATAAGGCAAAAGAAAACATACCGATTAAAAATTAGTTAAAATGTGTAAGGGTTTTGATTTTTTTAAAGACATAAGTTCAAACTATGTTGTATCAGATGGGAGATAGGTTATTTGATAGTAGTCAAATGTTTGTTAGTTGTTATTGACTTCTTCTTAGAGGCAAAAGTGTTACCAATTCTCTTTTTAAAAAAAATTAAAATATATTTTAAAAAAAATACAGTTTATTATAATTAAATAATGTTAATTTAATTAGTTAATTTTTTTATCAAATATCAAGATATCATAGGGGTAAGTACTTTGGTTTTTATATAGAGGACTTAAGTTCAAACTCCGGTACAAGAGGACTAGGATCCCTCATAAAAACTTGTGTAAACTCAATTTTACGTTCGACAAAAATAGTGTAATGGTTAAGGTTTTGGCTTCTCTTTGGGAAGATCCAAAGTTCAAACCTGATACCCAAAAGGATTAAGCTAATGGTAACAATTGAGTATTTATCGATTGGTTATTCTAGTTCAAAGTCATCTAACCCAGCGGACTAGGGTTTATAATAATAGCACTCAAGAGGCCCCATTGATTTCGTATAACCCAACAAACTACTCTCCTATGTAAAAAAAAAAAAATTTATTGGTTATATTCCTCACATTCAAATAATAGACTTAGGTTTTAATATTGTGGAACATGAATAATTTACAATAATACAATTAAGTAATGATATGAATTTCAAGTAAGCACCTTTCAATTCCATATATATTGATATGAATTTCAAGTAAGCACCTTTCAATTCCATATATATTTAAGTTTTTATATATATATATATATATATATATATATATATATTATTATATGGTTATATTGTCACGATGCAATATGGGTGGTGGACTCGTATCAATCCCATATAATCAATAAAAAATAAAAATTTAATTATCATCATTATATTTAACAAAAATAAATAAAATAGAAAAATAAAAGTTATCATCAAAAATTATATATATATATATATATATATATATATATATATATATATATTATTATATGGTTATATTGTCACGATGCAATATGGGTGGTGGACCTGTATCAATCCCATATAATCAATAAAAAATAAAAATTTAATTATCATCATTATATTTAACAAAAATAAATAAAATAGAAAAATAAAAGTTATCATCAAAAATTAAATAGTTGTAAACCAGAAGATAAATTTTAGAAGTTTTTATTTTCGAACAAAAAAAGAAGAAGAATAGAAAAATAAAAGTTATCATCAAAAAATAGTTTTTTTTTTTTTAATTTAGGGAAAAGTTCTTTGTGGGGTTGCCTTGGTCTGAGAAACCACGACCAGGTTCTACACCATCAAAATCACTCAAAATCACTCAGGAGTCACTTCCAATCCTGATTGTACTAGCATTATCAACTAGATTTTGGGTGCTCGATGTGCGTTTAGTAGGGTGAAGATTCGAACCAGAGATCTTCCTTGAGGATTTTTTTTTTTTTGAGGGGGTGAAAACAAGGGGTTGTACTTGGTTCCCCATCCTTGACAAATCACAACTCTCTTCTTGAGAGAATGAGAGTTTATAAACATATTCAATTATCATCTCAACTGAGTTGTTATGTCCTCTTCCTCTTAATGATAACCATCTACATTTATTCTTAACTTTGATTAGATTCCATAATTTTATCTCATTCTACCCTCAAATAAGGGCATCCCTAGATAGATTGATGGTAAATTTATCTCCATTTGAAGTAACCTGCATATCCCTGTTCATTATAAACATATATTTTTATATTTTTAATTGGTTATATGGGATTGAAATAAATTATGCTTGTACTACATCATCACCACATTGTGGTGTTACACTAGCTTAGCTATTATGAATGTATCTTTTTGTAATATTTGAATTTAGGTTTTCTCCTTAAAAGTCGAGCGATTTAATTAATTGTGTTCATTGCTATTTGATTTATTATAAATACTTATTATTTATCATGCTTCAAATCATTTTTGAAGATGGTCAAATTCATATTTTAAGCATTACTTTTTTTGTATGTAGAACACACTTCTTTAGAGTATCCAACAATTATGCTTAATGAAACATTCATAAGGGAAAAATACAATAGGATAAAATTAAACTCACTGTTACCGTGGGGTATCTTTATATTTTGGTCTTCTGCTACTTGAAAAAATACGAATATTCCCCTATCGATATGAATCTGGAGCATATTTAGATACACCAGATATCTGACATCATTCAACAGTTTTGTTATGAAATGGTGAATGGATGTTTGCAGCTTTTTGTTACCATTGGGTATCTTTATATTTTGGCCTTCTGCTACTTAAAAAAATACAAATATTCCCCTATCCATATGAATTTGGAGCAGTATCTTTAGATACACCAAATATATGACGTCATTCAACAGTTTTGTTATTTGAACATGACTTAAGTTAAGTATTTGAACCTGACTTAAGTTAGGTTTTTAAATATATGAAAAAATCATTCAACATTTTTGTTATTTGGGCCTAGGCTTAAATTAGGTTTTTAAATACATAAAAAATTCCTTGAAATTTCTTTGCATGTGAGTGGTGAGAAGATGTTTGTTTTGAAGAGGGCTTAAATCCTTTTTATATTTTAAAAAGTCTCTTCTAATCACATGTTTTTTATGATGTTTGCATAACATGTTAAAAAAATCCACTCAAATGCACTATAAAGATACAAAAATCCAACTCCATGCACTACAAAGATAGCTCCATGCTACGAAAATCCAACTCCATACACTACAAAGGTAGCTCTATGCACTACAAAGGTACGAAAATCCAACTCCAACATTGGCATAGGTGTTGTCTTTCTATGCAAATGAAACAATAGGATAGCACTTTTATACAAAGATACAAAAATCCAACTCCAACATTGGTGTTTCTATGCAAATAAAACAATAGGATAGCACTTTTATACAACCATACCTCGATGCATACCTTTGTGTAAATTAGACCCAAACTTCCAAGCACTTCAAGCCCAAACTTTCGATGCATACCTTTGTCTAAATTAGACCCAAACTTCCAAGCACTTCAAGCCCAAACTTCCAAGCACTCCAAAGATGTTCGTATTTTTGTTCTGTATTGTGGTACATATAAATAGGATTCAGTTTAAATTTATATGGTAGTTGTTTAAAGGCAGGTAGGCATGATATGAGGAAGACATATAGATATTTCAGATCTCGAGGTGGTTTGTAATTGTTCGTACTAATAATTTTCGATATTGTTTATTTTCATATGTTAAATAGTTTGACATTGTCTATCTTCACATGTTAAATAGTTTACAAACATTAATAATTTGACATTTTCTATCTTCACATGTTAAATAGGTTACAATTTGTAAGTACAAGCATCAAACTATATTATAACTTAAGTTTTTAAACTATTATAAAGTATAAAGTGGCTTCCAAAAGGATAATAAAAAGACACTACTAAATTAATTTTTGGGAATTACACCCGCACTTGGTAAACTTGCTTATAATCTGTTAAAAAAAAATTGATTAAAATAATTATTATAATCTGTTAAATAAATTTGATTAAAATAATTATACGCAAAGCACTCACACATTCAACACATCGATGGGGTGAAGGGCCCATTGCTTTATTATGTTTGTTTTCAGATTACATAAGGTCGGAGCCTCCAACAAAGCAATACGCACAGCAGCAAGCTCTCTGCCCTCATGCATTCACAGTTACCGTATGAAAACGTTCGCAACAGTGCTTGGTTAAAGAATGTTGTAGACCCGATCGTTTCCATTCAGCGTTAGACTTGGCTGGGTTGCCTGGCGGTTTGCTGCGCATTGTAAGACGGTCCGAGAGAAAGGTTAGGCGTAGTCCCCGTGTCGTCTGGGTTCGGCGATAGTGTTGGGGTGCCGCGGGGGTTTAAATAAATTTGATTAAAATAATTATAAAATGCACCCGTAAACCTTGCTTATAACCTGTTAAATAGATTTGATTTAAAATAATTATAAAATGCACTCCACCTGGTAAGTAACCTGTTAAATATTGATTAAAACAATTATAAAATTTAATTATATTTTAAAATAGCTGATAAATAGATACGGTTGAACTTTGAGGTTCGAACTGGTTTTTGAGCTCTGGCGATTTGGCGGGAAACTTTTTGAACTATCGTCGGCCGAGGCTCTAGGGTTTCTGGTGGGAAGATTCTACCAGGGACTCAGGTGGTTTGTTGTTGTTTTTTGCTGACGGCTCTTTCGTTGCCCCGGGAGGGCCCAATGGGGTCTCCTCCAAGATTTCTCGATGGGAAGAAGACCTCTTATGCCGAGATATTAAGAGAAACTCTTGCTTCTTCCTCCGATGAAGCTCAGCGGAGTGCTTACCATTCGCTATCCAGGAATGTGGGCAAGGGTTCTCCTGTGCACAGAGTCAATGGATGTCTCCCACAATCCGCTTCCAGACCGAAGATTGTCATAGAACCAAAGCTGGTCGAGGACACGATCAACTATCGTGCTACTCATGACCTGATTTGCAAATTCATGGGTATCCGACCCACCCTGCACTTTCTGCACACCTGGGTGAGACAAAACTGGGAGCCTATCGGTGAGTACTCCTTATGGCCCATAAGCAATGGGTATTTTATTATTAGTTTTTCCTCCTTAGCGGATAGAAAGCAGAGCATTTGAATCGAGAAAGAGGAGCCATGGCCCGACAGGGTTATTTGTCCAACCGTGGAGAGCGGGCTTCGACCCTCGCATTGAGCCCACGGCTGTCCCGGTTTGGATCCGACTGTATGCTCTCCCGATGGAGTTTTGGGGTGAGAAGATTCTTGAATTGATAGGTAACTCTCTAGGTAGATATTTGGGAGTTTCCAAAGATACCATAGAAGGAAACACTTGTTGTTTATGCTAGAATTTGTGTAGAACTGGATATTAGCCGGCCGCTACCAGTTGAGATGGAACTGGAGTTAGCAGGACAATCCTGGATACAGCAGTTAGACTATGAAGCCCTACCTTTCCGATGTAGAGTTTGCCATAAGCACGGCCATTTGGCTAGGTTATGCCCAAATATCTTGAGCACCAAAGCGGATGTTCTACAGGGAATGCCAAATCGCCCCCGAGAGGGTAAGCCCACTCCGGTCAAGGAACCACCCATCATTCCCCTTGGTTCTGATGCCCAAAAAGATGGCTTTGAACAGCAGAAGAGAAGAAGAAACAAAAAGAGAAATGGCAAGGAGCAAGCTCAACCCAAGCCAACCAACCGGTATGAAATTTTCAAATCTCTTGTGGATCAAGAAGACCAAATTATGGAAGGAGCAGATGGGAACCTTGAGGATAATATCATCCATTCTCATGCTCCTCCCTCACCAACCCCTGTCCTAGAACAGGTGATTGACTCCTCTAAGATTTTGCAGCTAGAAAACCCAGGGGCATTGGTAATCCACTCCCCAGCACAACCAGTTATTAAGGATGTCACCATGGGAAATGCAAAAAAGATCAGAGAAAGACCAGCTCTAGGGATTACCCAAGTGGAGAAGAGGTCGAAAAACAGTAATTCCCAAGGGGCGGGCAGGAAATCCAATAAGGATCTAATTGCAGTGCAAGGAGATAAGCTAATCAATGGAGGATTGGCGAGAACAATTGATTCTTATTGCTCCCAAGGTTTCCAATGATTATTCAATCTTGGAATGTGAGGGGTTTAAACAGTAGAACCCATCAATTTGTTGTTCAAAGACTTTTAGAGAGAAGTAAAACCGACTTTCTGCTCATTCAGGAGACAAAAATGTCTTTAGACCTTATGAGTAAAGCGTCGATCGAATACGGAGGGGTTACGGCCATATGGTCGTGGTTGCTCTAGGTGCCTCGGGAGGGATTTCTACTCTTTGGAACCCTTTGGCGTGGATAGCAATAGAACATATAGCTTGGAGGGGTGTCCTCACCTCTCTTTTTAGGAACATTGTTACAGCTGAACAAGTCTTAATTACAAACTTCTATGGGGCTCAGAACATCGATTGTCAGCGGTTTCAATGGAAAGCTATTCAAAACATGAGGTCCTCCCGGGAAGATTTTGATTGGATTATTGTTGGGGACTTCAATGCCAAATTATCTGCCAGGGATCAGGAAGGTGGCATCCCAGTTTTGGATACAGGGGACCGAATTTTAATTGCCCAAGTCCGGGCCTTTAACCTTGTTGATATCAAAGGCCCTGGCACAAACTTTACCTGGACTAATAAGAGAAGAGAGCCATACAACAGGAGGGTTAAGCTTGACCGGTTTCTGGTCTCGAAGGAAGCATTTGTTAGATGGAATATCAAATTTCAGATTTTGGATGGCCCAGTCTCAGATCACTCTCCCATTTTGCTGGAGGGAGGGACTATGTCAGGGCAGTATTACAAACCATTTAAATTTGAAATTTTTTTGTTGCAAAAAGAGGATCTCCGAAGGAAAATTCCACAGTGGTGGGAAGAAGGTCGTCTCCCTTTTGGGACAGCTATGTTCAAATTTCATAAACAGCTTCTTTTTGTTAAGAGTAAACTAAAACGGTGGAGGCAAACTAACAAATCTGATTTCCAGCTCCAACGGGCTCCCTTGTTGACCAGATGGAACGAGGTGCAAAAACAATTCAGGGAAGGAATCATTTATGAGCATCTTAAATCCGAGGATGATGCTTTACGCAAAGCGGTTGAGGACATTGATAATCAAGAAGAGATCTACTGGAAACAGAGAGCAAGAAACACATGGTTATTAGAAGGAGACGAAATACAAAATTTTTCCATCGCTCTGCTCGTGCTAGAAGACAATTGAATAACATGGAACTCCTTCAAGATGAGAATGGAAACTCTTTTGACACTCTCCCTGGTATGCACTCCCACTCAATGAAGTATTTCTCAAACCTCTTTAAGGAAAGTATGGAGCATGATGTGGAAGCCCAAAATGAAGTCATTGATGGCATTCCCTCTATTATCTCTCATGAAGAGAATCAGGCCCTTCTTAAGCCCATAGATCGTGATGAACTCAAGAAGGTGGTCTTTGGGATGTGCACTTGGAAAATCGCTCTGGTCTCGATGGCTTCCCTATTGAGTTTTTCGGGCCTTACGGGATACCCTGGAGGAGGATGTCTTGGTTGTCATTGAGGAGTCCCGAACTAATAAAAGAATGCTCAAGGCTCTAAATCACACCTTTATTACCTTAATTCCAAAAGGAGAGGGGGGGTTCACATTTACGATTTCGGACCTATTGCCTTATGCAATGTGATTTACAAAATAATCACTAAAATTATGGTTGAAATACTAAAACCTCTTCTTCAGAATATAATCTCCTCAGAGCAAGGGGGTTTTGTTGAAGGGAGACAGATCTTGGATGGAGTGATCTTGGCTCAGGAGGCTATCCATACTATGCACAATTCGGGTAACAAAGGAATGTTCATCAAAGCTGGATATGTCTAAGGCTTATGACGAGGGTAGAGTGGGGCTTCTTGGTCAAGATGTTGGCAGCCTTTGGTTTTTCTCGAGATCTGGATTGCCCGGGTCATGAGTCGTATCTCTACGCCTTCATACTCTGTTTTAATTAAGGGGCTTCCCTCGCCACCTTTTGGAGCCTCTCGGGGTCTTCGCCAAGGAGACCCTTGCTCTCCTTATCTCTTTCTCATCTTGGCTGAAGGATTAGGCAGACTCCTCCTGAGAAGAAGACTTCAAGGATAGTTAACAAGAATTAAAATCGGGGCTGAAGTTTTGACTCATTTACAGTTTGTGGATGATACTGGATTGGTGGGAGTGGCCGGCCTCAGGGAAGCAAGAGGAATCAGAGATTCTCTAAACGTCTACCTCCGGGCCTCTAATCAAGTCATCAATGAAACAAAATCCAAAGTGGTCTTCTTTAATCTTGATCAAAGGTCACAAGACGAGTTATTGAGATCTTGGGATTCACTAGGACCTCTCTTCCTGTAGTTTACACGGGGGTTCCTCCGCATTTCAAAAACTGAAAGCTGATTTCTGGAAGGACCTTTTGGATGGCATCAAAGAGAGAATGAATCACTGGTCTCATAGATGGTTAAGCTATGGGGGCCGACTGACTTTCCTGCAGTCTGTTATTCAGGCCATGCCAATTTATAAATTCTCTATCCTGGCTGCCCCTCCTTCAATTTGGAAAGAGCTGGACAAAGCGGCTAGAAGTTTTCTTTGGGAAGGTGCCAAAGGAGAGAGGAAATGGGCCTTGGTTGGATGGGATAAGGTCACCCAGCCCAAGGAAAAAGGTGGTCTGGGATTAAGAAGCTCCAAGTTTAACAATCGGGCTTTGGGTCGGTAAACCTGTATTGGAGGTGGATTTCCCGACCAACGTCCCTCTTCGATGAGAATCCTCTCTAGTAAATACTTGGGTCTTGTTCACCCCAATGACTTGGGCCGCTTTCCTTTGGAGGGTAATGGATCATTAGTGTGGCAGGATCTCAAGCTTGGATCTCGCATTATCAAAGATCAATTGTTCTGAAAAGTTGGGAGAGGGGAGAAGGCCCGGTTCTGGACTGATTCTTGGGATTAGAATCCTCCCATTCTTGTTGTGTTTCCTGAATTGCATCCGTTAAAATCAGCTCTAGAAGATAAGGGATGGATCCATATTGAGAGCTACTTCAATACCAACCAATTGGGGGAGTATAAGATTCAAAAGTTCAAGCGGCTGGGTGAATGGCCTATTCCAATCCCCCCGGAGCAGGCTCCAACTCTGCAAAAAATCTTGTCATAACGGTTTCTTACTGGGAGAGATGAGGTGGATGAGCTTGCCTGAGGCTTTGGGAACCTTGGGGTTTATACTGTGAAGGAGGGCTATGATTCGATCCTTCTAGAGCCCCCCCCACACTCTTTTCCAGTTCAAGAATGGAGGAAGATTTGGCATCCCAAGGGCTGGCCGAAAGTGAACTTCTTTGCCTGGAAGCTTATGCATAATGGAATCCTGACCTTTGACAATCTCAGAATCAGAGGCATCATTGGTCCTTCCCAGTGTGTTTTATGCTATAGGAATGAGGAAACTGCTGATCATCTTCTGTTTGATTGTCCTTTCACACAACAGATTTGGCATCGTTGGTTCTCCCATTTTAAACTTCAGGCTATTGGAGACTTGTCTCGGACCAATTTATGGGAAAGCTAGAAGAGAGGTAGATTTACATCTAAAGCTCTTCGAATTGGCTGGGAGCTTGGTTTCCTTTTTATTTGGTGGCAGGTGTGGTTGGAAATAAATGCTCGTATTTTTCGTGAAACCTTCTCTTCGGTGGATGGGATATGGCGAGGTCATCCGGAGCAAAGTAGTGGAAACCGTTGCCATCTATACGAGGAGGAAAATCAGCTCGCTTCTAAGCCTCTGGAAGAGAGAGCTGCTGATCTTGAGAGACAGGTAAGAAGTTGTTGGAAACCTCCCCCAGAAGGCTGGATCAAAATCAACACTGATGGAGCTGCAAAATGCAATCCGGGCAATGCTGGAAGTGGAGTAATCTGCCGTGATCATGCTGGGGCTGTGCTCTATTGGGAATTGCAAGGTCTGGGTTATGCCACAAACAATGAAGCCGAGGCCTTTGCTATTAAATCTGCTTCCATCTGGGCCGTCAAGCAGGGTCATAGAAAGATAATCATTGAGTCTGATTCCCAAATCCTGGTTGGCGCTCTTGATTGCATGAGGAACTTTGCCTTAAAAGCTTGGAGGCTGCGGATTCTGGTCTCCCAAATTAAAGAGCTTTGGAAGGAATTAGAGGATGTGATACTGTTTATGCTAGCAGAACTCTTAATAAGGCGGATGATTTCCTTGCTAAGATGGGTGCTGAGAGGGAGGTTGGGATGCATCTGCATAGTGATATGTCTGTGGAGGATGCAGAGATTAGACAAGGCCTTGAACAAATTTTGAAATAATGTGCAGTGTTTTTTATGCTAAGGAAATTTTTTGTCGCGAGATCGCGACCTGTAGTGCTGTCGTGGCCTCAAGCCGGAAGCTGTCGCGATATCGCGACAGGTTGAGCCTCCGCGGCCTTTGGTGGGTTTTTGTCGCGATATCGCGACATGTCGCGCTATCATGGTCCTTGTTGAGATCCTGTCACGATTTCGCACCTCTTTTGAAGTTGAAGAGCAAAGTTGAAATTTCGTCGCGATATCGAGACAGGTTGGAGAGTGGGAAGCTGCAAGGTAATCTTGTCGCGATATCGCGACACGTTTGGCACTTAAGCGGTCGGGAGGAAAATTGTCGCGATATCGCGACCAGTAGCGCCGTCGCGGCCTTGAGCTGGAAGTTGTCGCGATTTCGCGACAGGTTGAGCCTTTGCGGCGTTTGGCGGGTTTCTGTCGCGATATCGCGACATGTCGCGCTATCGCGACTCTTGTTGAGATTATGTCGCGATTTCGTGCCTCTTTTGAAGATGAAGAGCAAAGTTGATAATTCGTCGCGATATCGCGACAATTTGGTAAACTGGAAGCTGCAAGGTATTTTTGTCGCGATATCGCGACACGTTTGGCACTTAAGCGGTTGGGAGGATAATTGTCGCGATATCGCGACCCTTTTGTGGCATGAGAGTCGTTTAGAAACTTCGTCGCGATTTCGCGACGCCTTTGTTGGTTGGATGATGCGGAGACAGTCCGTCACGATTCCGCGACCTTTTTGGCGCTTTGGTGCTCTTTGGAGTTGTAGTCGCGATTTCGCGATGCCTTTGCTGTTTGGCTGCTGGAAGGTGCTGTCGTTGCGATTTCGCGACTCCTTTTGCGTGCGGCTGCCGAGGGCCCTTCCTGTCGCGATCTCGCGACATGTCGCGTTATCGCGACTGTTGGCGCCGACGCGGTCGAGATGGGGGTGACTGCCGCGATTTCGCGACATGTCGCCTTTTCGCGCCCTGTTGTTTTCTTTGCCCTGTGGTTGTTAGTGCTGCCTTTGTGCTTTGCACTTGTTGTGTTGCTCTTTGCTCTGGGTCGGGATGTGTTCTCTCCCGTTTGTAATTGTTCTTTGTATTAATACAAGTTTTCATTTTTTTCAAAAAAAAAAAAATAGCTGATAAATATGAAGTGGGTAGTCTTAACCCAGGCTGTCCTATTATATGGCGATTTCTTATTTACAAACTCGCCAATAACCAATGTCTTCAATCAAAGGGGCGCGTTTCAAAGACAGGATGGAATTTTGATTGATAATTAGTAACACCTTTGTTTTGTTTCCCTTCCTCAATACAGTTAATTCCAAGGAGAATTTATATCTAACTTAGGCTAATATGTGCATTGCATTAATACAAATATTATAGCCAACTTAGGCTAATGTGCATTAATACAAATACTTTCTACGGGATTTAATATATTAATTGCATTCTGTAGGACTAAAATGATAGATAACGTTGGAAACTCTTGTTCCACGCATCGTAAAACTTCAGATTAAATTTAATTATCACTATATCTAAATTTTATATAGAATTTAGAATCAAATTTTAAGACAATGAACAAACTCTAACGCTCTAAAAAAACTAATCAAAATAACCAGTAAAAGAATGAGTTTAAAACAATGAACAAACTCCAACGCTCAAAAAACCTAATCAAGGTAACCAACAGTATACACCCTCTAAAAAAACTGAATCAAATCAAAATAACTAACCCATAAACACTAAACACTTGCATCTTATCAACCTACAACCTGCTATTCCTTTTAAAAGGTGTTATCTTTTTTAAAGTATATCAGGATCCTTTTAAAAGGTGTTATCCTTTTTTAAAGTATTTCATGATCCTTTTAAAAGGTGTTATCTTTTTATAGTCTATCATGATTGTTTCAAGGCAATCTCAAACTCAAAACCTTTACCAAACCCAGAACTTTACTAAACCATCTCAAACTCAAAACTTTACCAAACCCAGAACTTTACTAAACCCTTACCTTACCACCACTGCACTGTCGTCACCATTACTCGATCCACACCAATCGACCTACTCGATCCACACCAATCGACCTAAAGTACCATGATTTAAAGTACCCATGATTTAAACCTCTAACCACCACACATACAAATAATATAAAAATAAAGTAAATAAAAACATTAACCTGTAGACATTAAACAAACCTAAAAACTTCGCCGTCTCGTCTCTAGTACGAGATTAAACAAACCCTAAAAACTTCGCCGTCCCGAGTATAATACCCTAACAGAGATTGTAAATGCTTTCAGTCTCTCTGAAACGCTATTGAACGATGCAGCAAATAAACGGCCTTAATTTAACTTCTTATAGTCAAAATATCAAATGTTTCAGATTTTACACGAATTTGAAATAATGCAGATTTGCTCAAAGCAAAAATTGAATAGGTGCCTAGCAGACCTTTAACACACAAACCCTGATCTGCAATCACTGAAACACAGACCGCAAGCCTTAAACCCTAACTCAAAAAATGCATAGACACAACGAACATCATGAAACATAAAACCCCTTGTTTACCTTCTTATTCATAAGATCCCAAAACCCTCACCAAAAAAAAAAAAATCATTTACAGAAAAGATAAAAGCACAATGAAATGTGCAACAAGTTCCTGAAATACAGAACATGTAAACGCCCTGTAATCCTTAATCCTACAGATAGGCCTTGTGAATAAGATGCTGTAATTCTAAATTTTGAGATGCTAGTACCCTTTGGTTTCGGCCAAGGTATTCGTCTGAAGAGCGATGATATCTGAGTTGACACTCAACATGCCCTTAATAATAAAATCTCAATCCATGCTTTTATTATATGCCCCCAACGGAAACGAATGACATTTACGATAAAGCCATCCGCTTCTTTAAGAGGCAATACAAATAAAAAAACAAATCACAAACAGATAAAACCATCCGCTTCTTGAAGAGGCAATACATATCAAAACAAGATTTACGGAGGGAAGAAAGTAGAGAGGGGAGGGCTCTGGTCCCTCCCCTGCTCCCCCTCCCATGGCTTCTGGTTCCTGCCCAGTCCCTGGCTCAATCCAGGTCATCCTTCCCGGGGAGTGGTTGTTTGCAGATGATCTCCTGAGGGGAGATCCTTCTCCACTATCTACGCCCCTCCTAGCCGGCTAGGTTTCCTTGGTTGTTTTTTCGGACTGGTGCTTCCCAGGGATCCCTGTTTGGTTGGGGATCCCTTCCATTTTTCCCTCAGGCTTCCCCTTGGGGTTTTTTGTAGGTTATTCACGTGGATCTGGTCCCCTGCGTTTCTTGGTGCGGTGGAGGTGACGGTTTAGGGTTTGGACAGCTTTTTGGGGTCTCCCTTGAGGTCCTCACAGCTTTGGGGGTGGTCTGGGGGGCCTCTTTCCCCCTTTTGCTTGTGAATCCTCGGTGGGATCTTGGTGGCTGTTATTCCCGTGTGGAGGCTTCTTCGTGCTGGCTCTGCTCCTTGGTGGACATCCTGGGCATCTGGTTTGGCCTTGGGGGGGCTTTTCCCTGTCTGGGTTGTTCCCATTCCCAGTCCCAGTTCCCTGAAGCTGCCTCTGTGCTTGGACGAGATTCTTGGTCCCTGCTGCTGGGACGGGATCCTTTTCTATTTTCCCAGGGCGGGTTCCTTGTGGTGCAGCTCTTTGGTTGCTTCCTGATGGGCTGGATCCTCTCTGTGCTGGTTGTCGGCTTCCTGCAGGATGGCTCTCGCTGAACGAAATGTTTTCCCGGTGGGCGGGATGGTTTCTCCATCGGGCGGGATCCGCCAAATCCGCCGCTTTTCCCGTGAGGCGAGATCCTTTCTTTTCTGTGGTTTCCCGGATGGCGGGATTTCCCTGTTGCTTCCCGCTAGGCGGGACTGTTTGTGATGGTTTTGATTGCTTCCCGCGAGGCGAGATTTTATTGTAATGGTTTTTCTTTGCTTCCTGCTGGGCGGAATATTCTCGATGGTGGTTTTTGGCTACTCCCCGTCGGGCGGGATCTCCAAAACTACTTTCTTTCTTATTTGTTTGTTTCCCGCTGAGAGGGATTGTTTCATGCTTGCTGTTACCGTTGGACGGGATTTCTGTTTTGGTGTTCAGTTTCAAGGGATTGATGCCCTAGGCCCATTGCTTATGTAATCAGGTTTTGGGATCCTTGTTAAAACCCACTGTAAATACAAACACTACTTATCAAAAAAATACAAATCAAAACAAATCACAAACAGATAAATCCATCCGCTTCTTGAAAAGGCATTACAGAACAACAACAAATCACAAACAGAAAAGAACGAAAGGCGAACGAGGGCCCTTGAAAGAGAAAGAACAAGAGAACATCACGAACAGAAATACAAAAATAAGAACGAATGGCTAGCCCCTTAAAATGAAAGAAACAAGAAAGATGAGACATGTAAATTTATAGATACAAGTAGCTAATCTAGGCTAGCCCCTTAAAATGAAAGAAACAAGAGAGATGAGACATCTAAATTTATAGATACAAGTAGCTAATCTAGGTTACTTGTGGTATAAGGCAAAAAAAACAGACCATTAAAAAATTAGTTAAAATGGGTAAGGGTTTTGATTTTTTTAAAGAGATAAGTTCAAACCATGTCCTATCAGATAGGAGATAGGTCATTTGATAGTAGTCAAATGTTTGTTAGTTGTCATTGACTTCTTCTTAGAGGCAAAAGTGTTACCAATTCTCTTTTTAAAAAAAATTAAAATATATTTAAAAAAAAATACAGTTTATTATAATTAAATAATGTTAGTTTAATTAGTTAATTTTTTTATTAAATATCAAGATATCATAGTCGTAAGTACTTTGGTTTTCATTTGGAGGATTTAAGTTCAAACTTTTATGCAAGGGGACTAGGATCCCTCATAAAAACATGTGTAAACTCAATTTTACGTTCGACAAAGATAGTGTAATGGTTAAGGCTTTGGCCTCTCTTTGGAAAGATCCAAAGTTCAAACTAGATACCCAAAAGGGATTAAGCTAATGGTAGCAATTGAGTATTTATCGATTGGTTATTCTAGTTCAAAGTCATCTAACCCAGCGGACTAGGGTTTATAATAATAGCACTCAAGAGGCCTCATTGATTTCGTATAACCCAACAGACTGCTCTCCTATGTAAAAAAAAAAAAAAATAATTGGTTAAATTCCTCACATTCAAATAATAGACTTATGTTTTAATATTGTGGAACAATACATGAATAATTTACAATAATACAATTAAGTAATGATATGAATTTCAGGTAAGCACCTTTCAATTCCATATATATTTAAGTTTAAATATAAATATTCTATATATATATATATATATATATTAAAAAATATTATTATATGGTTATATTGTCACGATGCAATATGGGTGGGTGGACCTGTATCAATCTCATATAATCAATAAAAAAAGTAAAAAATTATTTTGTCATCATTATATTTAACAAAAATAAATAAAAAATAAAATAGAAAAATAAAAGTTATCATCAAAAATTAAATTGTTGTAAATGAGAAGATAAATTTTAGAAGTTTTTATTTTCGAACAAAAAAAGAATGAGAATAGAAAAATAAAAGTTATCATCAAAAAATAGTTTTTTTAATTTAGCGAAAAGTTCTTTGTGAGGTTGCCTTGGTTTGAGAAACCACGACCGGGTTTTACACCGTCAAAATCACTCGAGAGTCACTTCCAATCCTGATTGCACTAGCATTATCAACTAGATTTTGGGTGCTCGATGTGCGTTAAGTAGGGTGGAGATTCGAACTAGGGATCTTCCTTGGAGGATTGCCCTACCCTCTCCAACTCACCTACATCATGAGTTTATCAAAGAAAAATAGTTGCAAACTTACTAAAGTGGTAAGGGCTTTGGCTTCTCTTTGAGAGGTCCAAGGTTTAAACCCCACTTAGTATGAGGGGACGGGACCCCTCATAAAATATGTGTAAACTCATTGAAAAAAAGATATCATCAAAAATTGAATAGTTGTAAACTAAAAGAGAAAATTTAGAAGTCATTATTTAAAAAATAAAAACCTGAACTCTTTTTTTTTTTTTAGGGGATGAGAACAAGGGGTTGTACTTGGTTCCCCATCCTTGGCAAATCACAACTCTCTTCTGGAGAGCATGAGAGTTTATAAACATATTCAATTATCATCTCAACTGAGTTGTTATGTCCTCTTCCTCTTAATGATAACCATCTACATTTTCATGTTGATAGTTTATTCTTAACTTTGATTAGATTCCATAATTCTATCTCATTCTACCCTCAAATAAGGGCATCCCTAGATAGGTTGACGGCAAATTTATCCCCATTTGAAGTAACCTGCATATCCCTGCTTTGATAAACGTTGTTCATTATAAACATATATTTTTATATTTTTAATTGGTTATATGGGATTGAAATAGATTATGCTTGTATTACATCATCACCACATTGTGGTGTTACAATAGCTTAGCTATTATGAATGTATCTTTTAGTAATATTCGAACTTAGGTTTCTCCTTAAGAGTCGAGCGATTTAATTAATTGTGTTTATTGCTATTTGATTTATTATAAACACTTACTATTTATCATGCTTCAAACCATTTTTGAAGATGGTCAAATTCATATTTTAAGCATTACTTCTTTCGTATGTAGAACACACTTCTTTAGAGTATCCAACAATTATGCTTAATGAAACATTCATAAGGAAAAAATACTATAGGATAAAATTAAACTCTAATTCTATTTTATATAAAAATAATAATAATGATCGAAAATTCAAATATGAATTAAAAGTAGGAAGTGAGTACGAGTAATAGTAAGGATCCAGATCAAAATGTAAGTAGGAAGTGAGTAAGAGTAAGGAGCAAGCCTTGTCTTTTTTATTTTAGATCTTATGGAAGAATAGGAAGCAAGTGCAAATAGGAAGGAGCCTTGTCTTTTCTTACTCTATATTTGAGGAAATCTAATGAAAAAATCTTGGAAAGGTTAGGTAGAATGAAAGGAAACTCATATTTGAAAACCCTAACAATAAGTAAGGATGCCCTAAATAGAAGTATGGATGCTCTAGTTAGGAACTAGCAAAAGAGTAAATCTTTGACAAGAGTTTTTCAAATAGCAAATGTTACACCATATGTGATTGTTAAGGATGAGATCACTAAGCATTATATAATGGTTCTTAAAAACAAAGGGTTGGTATGCAAGTTTCATGGGTACTAACAAATATTTGTGGAGATTCAAAACTAATCAAGCTGAATTAGGGATTAAATTCAAAGTATTCCATTATTTTTTTAAAGGATTTTTACTTATCATATTTTTTAGTTAGAAAATAAAAAATAAAACAATTGTTGGTGGTCCATGATTTAAGATCATAGATGCCCTATATTTAAGACTATGAAGTAATTTTTTTAAGTGGATACATAAACTATTAAAAGGCTTCTAGTGTGGGTTGGGCTTTTTGGACTTCTATACAAAAATATCAATAAGAAGATTTTGAAAAATATTTCTAATACTCTAGACAAGAGGGACAAACTACTAAGGAGCAAAAACAAGTATATAGTCAAATAAGTGTACTCATGGATATTTAAAATTTATTGTCAAAATTCATTAAAGATTATATTTGAATCAAGAGAATGGGATCAGCAAGTGGATTATGAAAGCATTGTATTTCAATGTTGGAGTGTTATGAGATAGAACACATGGCAAGAGATTGCAAAGTGAAAATAATAAAAAAATATAAGAAAAGTTTTGGTCATGAGATAAACTTAATATGAAGCAAGGAGATCATACTATAGCAGAAGTGGTTGAGAACAAGGATTTTCCACTCCCCTAAAAAATGGCAAAGAAATCCTCTTTGCACCGTTAGTTGGTGAAGTCCATCATAGTTCACTCAAATCAACCATTATAAAAAAACAAAGAATATGCAAGGGATGAGGAAGTATAGTGTGCAAGTTCAAATTCAAAAGGAATTAAAGGTCTAAAGGAATATGTGGAGGCAAATTTTAAAACAAAGAAGGTTGAAGAAGTCAAGTTTTTTTTTTTTGTGGAAAACACCCCAATTGGGAAGCCACTTTCGAGTAAGCCTCAAGGAGGCAGGGGTATCTATTCCACCAAAAATACCCAAGGCTTGCACCTGGCTTGCCCCCTTTGGCACACTCAAAGAGCATTCCTAAAACAACAAAAACATAAATGAACAAACATGAAAACATAAACAAACACAAAAAACATAGACAAACACAAAAACACAAAACAAACATAAAAACAACAAAAAACGCAAAAAAAAAACAAAACACGAAACACACAGAAAAAACCACAAAATCAACAAAACAACACACAAACACCATTAAAAAACAAAAACACAAAAAACAACAAAAAATAAAGTAGAACAAAAACAATACAAAACAACACACCAAAAATCTTAAAAGAAAGAAAAAAACAAAAAACAACTTTAGCCTTTCTAGGCCAAAAGGCTATTCAGGCAAGACTCAACAGAGCAAACATAAGAATGATCAGTTTGATAAAGGGAACTAAAATACCCTAACCGAACCAAAGAGAAGCAAAAACAAAGAAAAAAGGAACTAGGTACTTCTAATATTAGAGCCATCCATAGAAAGTATAGAAAGAAGAGCTTCCCTTATTTATGAATCCCACCATATAGGAGGGTGGTCGTAGTAAGTAATATCACATTTGTCCAATACCCAATTAGCTAAAGCATTAGCACTCTTGTTTGGTTCTCTAACTACATGATTGTATTCAACTTTCAAAAAGCCCATATGGAGTAATTGAATCTTCTCAACAATTATTTTATTCTCGAATCAACATTATGATTCTTAGGAGTCTTCAACAAATTAATCATAATTTGAGAGTCAGATTCAACCAGCACCTTTTTCCATTCAACCTTAGTAGCCTCTCGAAGGCCTCTAAGGATATCATACCCCTCGGCAAGGTTATTTGAAAGGATACCCAAATTCTCAGCAAAAGTGAAAAACAGGGAACCATCTAAAATTCTACCAATTCCTCTCGCACTAGCTTTTCCATGGTTCTCCCTAGAGGCTCCATCGATATTGACTTTTACAAAATCCTTAGGAGGAGGCTACTTGTTGTGACGTCCTTCACAACGACCCCAAAATTGGGGACCCACCTTAAATTTTGTGATTTCGGAAAATTTTTGTTTATCTGATTTTGCTCGCATCAAGGTCTTGGAAAATTTGCTTTCACTTTGGAATTGCTGACATATTTGTATTATGAAGGTTTGAATATAGTTGCAATGCTTCAAAATTGATTTTTTTGATTATTTGCATATTAATTGCATTATTTCAAATCAAATATTTTGATTAAAATCATTTTCAAAGGTTTAAATGATTACTTTTCATTTAAATAATTAAATTTTATTTTAGGGTTAACCCTAAAATTAGTGCAAAATTGAAATGAACATATCTTGAGGCAAAGAACTCCGTTTGATCTCATTCAAAACTTGGTAAAAAGATATGGATTTTCTCTTTCTAATGATACCAAACTTGTAAGATTCCAGATGTCAATTTCACCAAAAAAAATAGTGGGTTAATTTAGCAATATGAGAACTTTGAAATACTTTTGAAAAAATGAAAGTTACGGGAAAGTAAAATTTGGTTTTGTTTTGATATTATGATTATTGTTCGGTAATACAAGGGCAAGGGTTTGAAGAAGATCGTTATAAAATTTGTTCCCGATGATGGAACTGAATAATTAAACTTTTCAAATTATAAATAAATCATTGAGCTTCATGAAAAAGGCCGAACATTTTATACAAAGAAGGAGAGGAACGATTAGAAGGATCAAAGCTACACATTCGTTGGAGGAAAACAGAGAAGACCATTTGCAGAACAATGGAAATTATTGTAAGATTTTATAAATTGTTTTAAGCATTTTGGAACTAGATTTGTACAGATTGTATTTGGAATTAATAAAGTGTTTATTACAATCTTAATAGTTTGTATACCTTAGAAGATTGCATCAATTTATTTGATTTCACTGTGTGAATACTGGTGAACATTGGATTGGTTTTAGAATTATGTAAATAGAAATTTGTTCTGTTGAATTTGTCCGAGACATTAGTTTAATTTCTAAAGCTTAAATATTTTATTATTTTATTTTGATTTTGAAAACTATATATTATAACTTATTATAATTTTATAAAGTAAAATTATGTGACTAAGTTATAATTAAATTTATAATTTGGATATTACATTAATTAATATTCGAAATAATAAATTTAAGAAGGGATAAATGAATATTCTATTCCTCACCTTAATTTCATAAGGTTGAGGAACTCGGATTGATATCCCTAAAATTCAATTTGGATTTGATTTATAATATAGTTCTATCTATTTCAGAAATCCAAATTTCAAACCAGAGATCACATTTACTCTTTTGAATATTTAATTTTATAAATATTTCAAAAGATAAATATTATAAGCAAATCTAATTTATAAAATTTATTTTATCATAAAATCCAAATTTTATAGATTAGTTTCATATTAAGCCCTAAGATTTTATCATTGACAAGGTTTTGGAACTTTATAAATTGTGCAAGACATTATTTCATTTATTCACCTCTTATGGGTTTGATTTATAATTTCATAAGGGAGTTTGAATAAAAGATTGCTTTATCAAATAAACATTTGGGAAGTGAATTGATTATAAATCTATTATGTTCCAAAGGTTTATAAAGTTTATAAAATTTCATTTACTTTGATATTTATTAAAGTTAATTTGAAATTTAATATAAAATGCTAGATTATTTTTATGCTAATTTCATTTGAAGCATTTTGAAAGATTAAAGAGAGGAAATAAAATTTGGTATACTTTAACCTAAGATCATAAAACGAATTTTATTTTGTTGAATTGATATCAAAGCATGTTATACATGATAAACTTGAAATCATTTACCTAATTCCAGGTCCCTTGTAAACAGTAGTTCACAAGTCTAAGAGTTATTCAAGTACTCATTGATGTATATACATATAAAATGTTATATATAACATAAGAACCTTGGAGATATATAATATGCTTTTCAAGAGAGAATCATAATTTTGAGTTTGTCGGGTGGTTTTGTGACTAGACAAAATCACACCTCAACAAATTAGCTCTAGAAGGAGGGCCTAATAAGCTTGGTGTCTGATTTCATCCTTTGCTCAATTTATTCTTTCAAAGTACATACTTTAAACTTGCCTCATTTTACTGATTTATTCTAACACAGTTCAAGTATTCTTTGCTAGTAAAGTCTAGATATAAGCAAGAGTCTAGACAAATAATCACTAGGTCTAAGTCCACAGGTGACTATATTTCAAAAAATATCACCCACCAAGAGACATAGACTGAGCAAAACACAAACAATAGTTTTGCTTAACATTTCTAATACAAGTCCCAATACTATTGTTACTTCTCTGCAGGTTAACATGGCTGCTCCACCCGTAGGAAACCTAGCATGGCTAGGTGCTTGAAGTAGTCCCTTAAACATTGTAGGAGTTGTACATGATATGTCCAAAAGCATAGAGAAGCATTTATCGAAGTACAAACATGATGGTGCTCGCATGACCGAAGAGCACATTCAAGCATACACGAATGTTGTAATCCGATTGCAAATTGAACATGAAGACGTAGCATGTAGGTTATTTCCTCTGACCTTGGATGAAATAGCCTACGACTGGTACGTATCCCTACCTGCTGGTTCTATAACATCATGGGACATGTTGAAGAATGCATTTATTGCTCAGTTCAGATTAGCAGTGGATCTCGCTACTATTTATTTGCAATTTGTAGCTACTCGTTGAGGACCCCATGAACCTATAAGAGTATTTAATACTATATTTCATAAGATGTATTCTCGACTGACTATTCCCTATAACATTACAGATGATGCTGCTATAAAAAATTATTTTAGAGCCTTGGATTCATGGACTGCAATGTTCGTGAGGAGGACACCAAATCTAGCAACCTTGACAAGAAGTTACACTGAAGCACTACTAGTTGAACAACAGATAATGCCATCAGGTGGTGGGACGTACCAAATGCCCATGATGGGATATCTAGGTATGTCCAATCAAATGCTTATGGGTAACAATACTTTAATGAATCAAACACCCATGATGAATGCTTTTCCATCAATGCCTAATCAAACACCTTTGCTCCACCTAGTAATCCTATGCTTCTTGAAAGTCAATATGCTGCTCAGAAGATTTGCAATGAAACCCCACAAAATAATATGTTTGGAAACATGGCGTATAACCAAAATTGGAATCAAAGTTCAAATTTTTAGTAGCATAATCCAATGTTTCCTCAAAATGTTCAAAATTCACATATGTTACAGGGTAATTCAATATTGATGCAAAACATGATGAATCAAGGAAATTCAATGGGCACTAATCCATGGATCAATCTAAGTTCATTAGCAAACCAAAACTTACCCAATATCACCACTCACATCAATATCGAAGGTGGCGACTTCTCAAGGCAATCCTAACCAAAATTGGTTAAATCCTCAATCAAGCCTACCTAGTTCGAATACTCCTAGTTGGTTAAACCCAACTAATTAGAATGGGCCACCAAATCTAAATTTGAACCCATCAATCAATGAAAATTTAGAGCCTAAAAAGATAGCGAAACTAGAAAAAACTTTGCCTAAAATTAAGTAATGATGTAGTTAAAATACAAAAATATGGAAACCAAAACACTCAACCCAATAGGTGATTCACTATGCAAAAGCCTAAACACTTTAATACAAGACCAAACAATGGGGGTGTTCCCACTCCAGTAGCTAATAACAGTGGAGCTTCAAGCTCGAACTCGAAAGCTATAGTTTGCAATCTTACTGAAGTTGTACTTGATAATTGGTGTAGGCTACATCATACTAACGAACATAATGAATTAGAATGTAACGAGTTTTCGTGTGTAACTAGTTGCATTCAATAGGGCCTAGACAAAATGGAATTGGTTCCAGATGAGGATGACAATGAAACAATTGAAAGGAAAGGTAAAAGTCAGGCATTTGTAATAGATGTATGTGAAAGAGGGGAAAATGAAGAAGAAGAAATAAGTGAACAAGAAGAAGAGTTGATTGAGGAAATTCACACATTGAAACAATATAAGAAACCAACTCACAATTATCACTTACGAAGCAGAGGTAAAACATACGACACTTCTTCTACTCCTAAATATTTGAATATACCACCTAATGTTAGACCAAATAACAATCTTGCTCCCCCACATTTACCCAAAAAGCCAAAGGTGATGTCAAAAATAGTTCCAAAACTTCATAGCGAAGAATCCACAAACTATAATATCATAGAAGATTTGAAAAAGACAAAGGCTAGTATCAACTTGTACGATGCTTTTCAATTACCTGAACAGAGAACCCTTTTAATGCAAAATTTAGGATTTCAGGAAGCAAGAGAAGCTAACGAAGCTACCGAAGTTAAATATTTTGCCAAGAAAGAAAGAGATGAAGCATTGCCTTTTTTGCTAACAGTTCGTATTACAGGAAAGAACGTGCACAATTGCATGGTGGATTCGGGCGCTTCAGGTACTGTGATGCCTTATTCAGTTTGTCAAAATTTGGGACTCACTCCCATGAAAACAAATAAAATTGTGTTTCAATTGGATAAAACCAAAGTAAATGTGGTAGGCATGTTGAAGAATGTCTTTATTCAAATTGTGTCCAAGTCTAGAGTTCAACAGTATATAGATATTCAAGTGGTGGATATATATGCTAAATATGGTTTGTTCCTGAGTAGGGATTGGAGCAAGAATTTGAATGGCTACTTTTATACTAACTTCTCACACATGTGACTACCATGGAAACATGTGGCCAATAAAATCAAGGTTGAAAGAGAGCCTAGATTGAAAGAACTCATCATGGATTATAATAGAGGGACGAACAAAATTTTGTACACAGAGACAGAACTGGGAACGTTCATGTTAGATGTGATCGAAAAGGCAAGTGACCCAGAGACATCAGGTATATCTAACAAATCACTTGCAAAAAATGATCTTGTTTGGCTGTTGAAATTTGATGGATCTAGGTCCAGACAAGGCAGTGGAGCGGGGGTGGAACTAATAAGCCCCAAAGGTAAGTCCTCATTCCATGCATACCGCTTGCAATTCCCATGTACATGTAATTCAGCGAAGTATGAGGCACTAGTTTGTGGTTTACAATTAGCTCTTAGTAAAGGAATAAAATGTCTAAAAGTGTTAGGTGATTCATAGCTAGTTGTAAAATAGGTTAAGGGTCAGTACTTTTGTAATGATAAAATATTAATACACTATCGCAATCGAGTACGAAGCTTAATTGACGAATTCATGGCCTTTAACATAGCACTAATTTCCCAAAAAGGCAATCGGGTAGCATATTCTCTAGCAGTTGTCGTAGGTACACTCAGTCCCATGGATGGTAAGAAATTCAAACAATTTATGATTGAGATCATGCCCTGTCCATCTGTACCTGAGAATGTAAACAATTTCCAAGTTTTTGAAAATGACAGGCATATATTCAATTTTGTAACTAACTCTGGTGTGTTTGAAAACAGGTGATCGATGAAGACGAGAGATTGCAAGAAGATGTCAATGGGTGTGAAGAGTTGGATAAGGTCAACAATATCCCTCAAGGCATGTTAGCATTGGAGAAACTCTTTGATCTAAGTTATAACAAAAATCGAGGTAACAAAACTACTCTATCACAACAAGCTTATGACTCTTATAACATTAGTGATTCAGATGAGTCACAGAATATTCTCATAAGCAAAGCCACTACATCAGAAGAAAAATGAGGTATTATGCATACCTTAAGAGATTATAAAGATGTAATAGATTGGACTTATAAATATCTTAAGACATACAATCCCAATGTTATAACTCACACCATCCCATTGAAACCTGATGCAAAACCATTTCGCCAAAAGCAAAGGCCAGTCAATCCTCTTCTAGAACCACTCATAGAAAAAGAGGTTAAAAAACTATTAGATGCCAAAATTATTTTTCCCATCAGATATTCTAGTTGGGTGGCCAACATAGTTCCTGTAAGGAAAAATATAGGTGAGATCAAATTATGCATAGATTTCAGGAATTTGAACAAAGCATCCCAAAAAGATAATTACCCATTGTCTGCTATTGATAGTGTACTTCAAATGGTAAATGGGTTAGAAATGATGTCCTTTTTAGATGGTTATTCGGGATATAACCAGGTTTTGATTGATCCCAAGGATAGAATGAAAATGGCTTTTACGACTAAATGGGGAACTTTCGCTTATAGAAGAATGCCCTTTGGATTACTAAATGCACGTGCTACTTTCCAGAGAGCTATGGATTTTGCCTTTTGAGACTTGATAGGTAAATGCATAGTAGTTTATGTGGATGAAATATCTATTTTTTATAAGAATAGGAAAGATCACATTAGGGATTTGAGGGAAGTACTACAAAAATGCAGAGAACATGGGATTTCATTGAATCCAAAGAAGTGCATTTTTGGCTTAACGGAGGGAAAGCTCCTTGGACATGTAATATCAAAAGATGGCATCTCCATCAATGATGAAAGAATTCAGGCCATCCAGAAAATCCAATTACCAAGAAGTAAGAAAGAGTTAAGATCCTTCTTTGGAAAGATTAACTTCGAACGTAAATTCATATCTGGTTTCGCTGAAATGGTTAAGCCATTAAACAACATGTTGAAGAAAGATGTTAATGTCACTTGGAAGCAAGAAGCAAAAGTTGCCTTCCAGAATGTAAAAGATGCAATCTCCATGGCTCCGATATTGGTAAGCCCAAATTACAAAAAGGCATTTTACATATACTCTTTTGCTTCAGAACACTCATTCGCCAACGTACTAACTCAAAAAAGTGAAGGTAACGTTGAAAATCCCATTGCTTTTACAAGTACACCCTTCAAGGATGTTGAGGTGAGATTCTCCATTTTAGATAAGCAAATGTATGCCCTGTTCAAAACGGTAAAGAAATTTAGGCATTATTTGTTGCATAGTCGTATTTTCGCCATTGTAGCTGACCCTGTTGTCAAAACTATGTATTTGCAGAATGAATTGGGAGTTCAACAAGGAAAATGGATTTCTACGTTACAGGAATATGAATTGGAGATCCAACCCATGAAGATCGCACGAGGACAGGGGCTATCCAAAGCTTTGGCGCAGATTGATCCACAGATCAGCTGCCACCAATACACGATAAAAGACATTACGAACGATGACTGGTATAAAGATGTGTATTTTCTACTAAATGGTAAAACCCCTCAAAACTTGAATGCATCTCAAAGAAGAGACTTAAGATTAAAATGTGCTAATTTCATGATCAAAACATGAGTTCTATTCAAAAAGAATCATGAAGTTATTTTTCTTAGATGCCTTAATCAAGAGGATGCATCATAGGTAATGGATGATTTTCATGGTAAATTTGGTACAGGTCATGGGTCTGCAAATGCAACTACACACAAAATTTTAAGAGCAGACTATTATTGGCCTCATTTATTCAAAAATTTCCATGATCACGTTCGTTCTTGTCATGTTTGTCAGGTTGCGGCTAATTGCGAGAGGAATGCAGCTATGCCTTTGCAGCTTGTGATTGAATCAAGACCATTCACGCAATGGGGACTTGATTTCGTTTGCAAAATCAATCCAAATTCATCGGTGCAACACAAGTATATTTTGACAGCAACTGATTACTGTACCCGATGGTCCAAAGTTGTACCTACAAAAAACCGCACCACATAAGTAGTGATAAAATTCTTAGAAGAAAATATCATCACCCGATTTGGCATGCCCAGCGCTATTGTAAGTGATAATGGTTCCGCTTTTTCATCCATTGAATTAGCAAAATGGGCCTATGACAACAAGGTGAGTTTGAAGTTCACCGCAAATAACTATCCACAAGATAATGGTCTTGCCGAATCAACCAATAAAAATTTGTTGTTGGTTATAAAGAAATTGTTAGAACATAATCCAAGAGAATGGCATTCAAAACTCAAATTTGCTTTGTGGGCTGACATAATCAAAACTAAAGAATCTATAGGAACATCTCCTTACCATTTGGTTTATGGACAAGATCCGTTGTTTCCAACTAATCTTAAACTACAAACGTTGCATTTCATGAATGATTATCTTGAAATAGATGACAAAGTGGAATCTAGGTTAGTACATCTTGTTAAGCTCGATGAGAAACGGGAAGAAGCTTTGCTTCACTTCAGTAAGCATCAAGATGTCGTAAAGCGTTGGTTTGACAAGCGTACAACTATAAAAGCTTTTCGAATAGCTGACCTGGTTTTATTATGGGACAAAGAACATGAGAAAAAAGGAGACCACAAGAAATTTGACCATCTATGGATAGGCCCATATCAAATTGTAGAAGTTCTAGGTGAGAATGCATTCAAGTTGAAGACATTGAGTGGAGAGAACTTTGCACTTCCTGTGAATGGGTGTCACTTGAAGCACTACTTTCAAGCCTAAACGCAGGAAAAGGAGTATCACCTATTTTTTTTGTACATAATGTTTTGTCATGTTTTATGTTGATTTCATGTGTTTGACAGATTTTGTGTAGATCAAATTTTGTTTACTGGTTTGTTGTGTTGCTTGTTATGTGATGTTGAGCCTAACGTTAGATGGATGCCACCAAGTCTTGCAAAAATTTTAGAGTCCAAAATTACTATGAGTTTGATGAGATCCTTGGAATGAGTAAGATGATATTACTTGATCTGAAAACTAACAAAACTTGGAAAAGTGAAAAACGAGGTGTTGGTTTGTATCCTTCGAATGAAAATTAAGACAAACAGGTATGAAATGTTAGAATTGTACTATGAAAAGCTCCACAAATTTCACTAATATATAAAATATCATTTGAAATTTGGATGCAGGAAGTTATTAGTTTTGCAAATCATAAATCCATGTGCACCATGTTGTCATCCATTTCACTTTCATGTTATCATTGGTATTTTACAAAAATATTACTCATTCTAAATGTCCTAATTGGTTCATCAAAGTCATGTCACTTTAATCAGGGGCATTTGCAGTTCAAAAAATAAATAAATAAATAAAAGGCCAAAATTCATCTTCACATATCATTTTCAAAACATGAAAATGGCTTCAATCACTCAACCATCTTCAGTATAACCTATAGCAACCAAAAGAATTGTTGTCTCCTCTTGGGATCATAAAACTCACTAGAAAGATCTTGAGATTGGGGACCAGTGTTGAAATTTTCTAGAATCATCACGACTTACTTCACAAAACTAAAAACATTCTGGACAAAATGGTCAAAACCATACTTGGAAGAAAAGGTAAAGCAAAAAGGGAAGTCCTATCAGTCCTATTATGCAACATAGTCCACCAAATTTTATCATAAACTCAATCTCTTAAAATTTGGTGTAAACTAGAGTAGTAAGGATAGGGTCAAATTCTCATCACACTTCGGTTGAGAATCCGATTCCCCAAAGCTCTATCATTGTAGTAAGGATAGGATTTAAATTCTCATCACACTTTTATTGAGAATCCAATTCCCCAAAGCTTTGAAAGCACTTGCATCAGATATGACACAAATCAAATTCAGTAAACCAAGATCTTGGACTATGGGATTAACCTCCGTCGGGGCTATAGATGCCTGAATAGCAGTGGAGTACCCAGAATTCATAAACTCAGGACTATGGGGTTAGCCTCCACCGGGGCTATAGATGCCTGATTGGCAGTGGAGTACGCTCAAGCATGGCGACATGTCTTATGAGATCGTTGTACGTTTCACAAAGACTGGCTAGCCTTATGTCTCTTCCATAATAGGTTCAATTATTTTGATCAGAATAAGAAACGAATCCACTTGATTGCAAGTAGATTCTGGTAAAAAGTAAGATCATACTTGAACTCTTGATCTGGTAAATGAACATGTACTCCTTGGTCCCAAGAGGTTTTGACATATCTTAGTGAGGTTGTTTGTTGTACTAAAGTATTTGAGTCTTTGTAAGGCATGCATTTTACATCATGACATCAGGTTTGCTAAAGCTTTACACTCCATGTTCCATCTGCATTTCCCTTGATTAAAGCATAATGATGGGCATAGCCAAAACAAAGACATAGTTTAAAATGATCTTCATTCCACATCATGACTTACACAAAATCACTCTTTATTCTTGAAAGTGCAAAACTAATAATGAAGCGCATAATTGTTTCAAATGATTGGTAATGAATGCACCACACGCACCGAGTTAATTGCTAAATGATTATGGTGTTTCATGCTATGTTTTGTGTGTTTTCATTATTTGGATATTTGCTAATATTTGCAATTCTAATATCGGGTTTGTAGTTCGTATTTTTTTTTCGAAGTCCAGGTTTTTGATTCTGAAATGTCTAGGGACATTTCCCAGTAGAGTCGCCAATGTTGTGACGTCCTTCACAACGACCCCAAAATTGGGGACCCACCTTAAATTTTGTGATTTCGGAAATTTTTGTTTATCCGATTTTGCTCGCATCAAGGTCTTGGAAAATTTGCTTTCACTTTGGAATTGCTGACATAATTTCATTTTGAAGGTTTGAATATAGTTGCAATGCTTCAAAATTGAATATTTTGATTATTTGCATATTAATTGCATTATTTCAAATAAAATAATTTGATTAAAATAATTTTCAAAGGTTTAAATGAAATAATTTGATTAAAATCATTTTCAAAGGTTTAAATGATTAATTTTCATTTAAATAATTAAATTTTATTTTAGGGTTAACCCTAAAATTAGTGCAAAATTGAAATGAACATATCTTGAGGCAAAGAACTCCGTTTGATCTCATTCAAAACTTGGTAAAAAGATATGGATTTTCTCTTTCTAATGATACCAAACTTGTAAGATTCCAGATGTCAATTTCACCAAAAAAATAGCGGGTTAATTTAGCAATATGAGAACTTTGAAATACTTTTGAAAAAAGGAAATTTACGGGAAAGTAAAGTTTGGTTTTGTTTTGATATTATGATTATTTTTTCATTATGCAGGTAATACAAGGGCAAGGGTTTGAAGAAGATCATTATAAAATCTGTTCCCGGTGATGAAACTGAATAACTAAACTTTTCAAATTATAAATAAATCATTGAGATTCATGAAAAAGGCCGAACATTTTATACAGAGAAGGAGAGGAACGATTGGAAGGAGCAAAGCTACACATTCATTGGAGGAAAACAGAGAAGGCCATTTGCAGAACAATGGAAATTGTTGTAAGATTTTATAAATTGTTTTAAGCATTTTGGATCCAGATTTGTGCACAAATTGTATTTGGAATTAATAAAGTGCTTATTGCAATTTCTTAATAGTTTGTATACCTTAGAATATTGCATCAATTTATTTGATTTCACTATGTGAATACTGGTGAACATTGGATTGGTTTTAGAATTCTGTAAATGGAAATTTGTTCTGTTGAATTTGTCCGAGACATTAGTTTAATTTCTAAAGCTTAAATATTTTATTATTTTATTTTGATTTTGAAAACTATATATTATAACTTAGTATAATTTTATAAAGTAAAATTATATGACTAAGTTATAATTAAATTTATAATTCGGATATTACATTAATTAATATTAGAATTAATAAATTTAAGAAGGGATAAATGAATATTCTATTCCTCACCTTAATTTCATAAGGTTGAGGAACTCGGATTGATATCTCTAAAATTCAATTTGGATTTGATTTATAATATAGTTCTATCTATTTCAGAAATCCAAATTTCAAACCAAAGATCACATTTACTCTTTTGAATATTTAATTTCATAAATATTTCAAAAGATAAATATTATAAGCAAATCTAATTTATAAACTTTATTTTATCATGGTTTCATATTAAGCCCTAAGATTTTATCATTGACAAGGTTTTGGAACCTTATAAATTGGGCAAGACATTATTTCATTTATTCACCTCTTTTGGGTTTGATTTATAATTTCATAGGGGAGTTTTAATAAATGATTGTTTTATCAAATAAACATTTGGGAAGTGAATTGATTATAAATCTATTATGTTCCAAAGGTTTATCAAGTTTATAAAATTTCATTTACTTTGATTTTTATTAAAGTTAAATTGAAATTTAATATAAAATGCTAGATTATTTTTATGCTAATTTCATTTAAAGCATTTTGAGACATTAAAGAGAGGAAATAAAATTTGGTATACTTTAACCTAAGATCATAAAACAAATTTTATTTTGTTGAATTGATATCAAAGCATGTTATACATGATAAACTTGAAATCATTTACCTAATTCCATGCCCCTTGTAAACAGTAGTTCACAAATCCAAGAGTTATTCAAGTACTCATTGATGTATATACATATGAAATGTTATATATAACATAAGAACCTTGGAGATATATAATATTCTTTTCAAGAGAGAATCATAATTATGAGTTTGTCGAGTGGTTTTGTGACTGGAAAAAATCACACCTCAACACTACCAATTCATTGTTCTATCCATCTTTCGATTACTCACCTTTTCTTTAAGTTGGTTTCCCTTAAAATAGTTAATCTTCAATCTTTGCATCACTTTATCCCATCTTTGGTGGGAGTTTTGGGGTGTTTAAGGAGTTGTTGGACTTATTCAACTAAGTTGAAAATGGTCTTTTTCCAGATATAGTGAATGTCCATCATTTCTTGATTGAAAATTTGGTTGTTTATTTTTTTCCAAATATTCCTAGGTAGAATGGTAGAACCCATCCAAACTAGTTGCCTAATAAAATGATCAACACCCTCTTTATTAGGCCAATCCCTTTAAAGTTGATCAAAAGTAAAAAAATTGGACCACTGTAAGCCAAGTAATATGGCCCTTCTCCTCCATAGCTCAAAGGCTAAGGTACACTCAATAAAAATATGGTTGAGTTTCCACATTCTCTCCACACATTTCGCATCTAAACAGGCCATGAAAACCATGTTTCATAAGTTGTTGACTAGTAAGCATCCTGTGATGCAATAAAAGCCATGTAAAGAACCTCACCTTAGAACACAAATTTTGAGCCCATAACTGAGTAAAAAAATCATTTGATTGGTTGGAATTATTAAGGCATAAGGCCAAATAATCTAGATTAGTTGAATACTCACCGTTAGTAGTGTTGTTCCATCCAAAACAATATTTATCATGGGACCAAGAGAGATATTTTATACGAAGGATGCTTTGGATGTCTTTTATTTACCTTTTTGGCATTTGAATAAGCCAATTCTCAACAAGGATCCAATATCTACCAATATTTAAATTACTAGTATGGTATCGATAGTAATTAGCAACCATTATTCAGTTAGCTCGATGAAGCTCCTCCAATTAGGAAACCGAGTTATCAAAGGCCAGTGACCATCCCAAGAATCTATCCAAAAGTTTACTTGTTGACCATTATGAATGATCCAAAATAAATTTGGCTTAATCAAATCCTCACCAATCTTAAGAACTGCTAAAATAGGATAACCTTTGGCAGGCAATTGATAGCGAATAAGATCTTCAGGACTTTTGTTCTCAACATATTTATCATGAAGATTCTTGGCCCAAAGAGCATTGGGGTTGATGAGGTTTAGTTAGATTAGACTTTAGGATTTATTTAATTTTTATTTTTCTTATGTTCTAAGTTGTATTGTCGACTTGCCTTACCGATAGGCTGCCGACATGTTCTACCGACATGCCTTATCGACATGACTCGACACATTTTATGTTTGTCGATATGACTCGATACTTCCATCTTCTTGTTCTTTTGCATATTTTAAGTGCTTGTAAATAATGAAATAATCAATTTTGTCTAATACCATATCAGTTGGTATCAGAGTTGTTGGAAATCATGAGGTTTTGGGTCATTACCGACCTTATTTGTCCTGTGAAGCTCTTATATGTTGTGTAGTTGTTTCCATCGATAAACTTTGTAGTATTCTGTTGATAGATGAAAACAATAGCCTTTCAAATTGGCAAATTGTTCCTGTTAAGCTCTCTTTCTCTACAAGAGAAATATTTGCTAATTGATCTAAGTGATCAATTATTGTTGTCTTTGACATCAAAGTTTGGTTAGAAAATTTTTTGCTATGATTTTTCCCTTCTTCCACTTGCCACGTTGATCGAGGTGGATTTCGAAGAAGGATCGACTTTTGGTGAACTTCATCAATGCATGGCAACAGTCACTATTACAAGCAAAATGGTGCAGCAATCACTGTTACAAGCTTAGAACACCATCAACAAGTCGTTTAACACTCTCGATCCACTTTCATTGCCTTGACGACATCGACTCTGGATTCTAGTGTCGCATCGCCTACAGATACCAGATCTTCACCGTTTCCTATCACCTACTCAAATATTTTGTGGTGGATGGCCGCATTGCTTCGATCTACGACTTCATTATTCATCTAGCTATCCAAAACAACAAGGGTGCTGAAGTGCAGTCGTCTTGATAACAATTCTCATGTTTTCATATTGGGATGCGAAGCAAATGCACGTTTGATTGATTTGAAGGTGTCGATGAATTATTTTGCCCGATATATTTTTTTCTGAGACGCATTGTGATCCAGTACGATTGTGTGCTGCTAGGGGGACATCAGAGCTCTCTGTTGATAATATTACCTCCAAGTAATGATTTCATATTGCAAATTAATGGAATGCACAATTTTTAATCTTGTTTGATCATGTCTTAAGGGGGTGAGGACATCACGATTGTGATTGTGTGGAAGGATCTTAAGCATCGACCAACCCAAGTGTCACGCGTCGGATTCTGATTCACTTCCATTTGGTTGAGTCGACTTAGTTATTCACGGTATATCCCACATTCAATGGGGAAAAGCCTTTTTAGGTTGTAAAAGGGATTTGCCTCCCTTCAATTAACAGTCAAAGCATGCTGGCTGCCACACGTGCGCTGACCATTGTTAACCAATACCTGTTGGTTCATGTTGAATCTCCCACCATTTGAAAGTTTCAAAGGTTGTTGCACGTTTTGCAACAAAATTTTAACGTGGGGGTGTTCTAATTTTTGTTTCAAAGGCTATTTCCAATATTTATTTGCCTTTGTCAAAATATTTTATATAGTGCTCTTTCTTATAACATTATAAAATTGCATTTCCATTTGCAATTATTTGAGCACTTTAACCCTCTGAATATCAATTTGTAAGATTCTTGTTGGCACGTACTCGGGGATAAATAGCTGCAGAATTGGCAGACAAAATGACCCAACTCATACAAATTGTGAGTACTTTGGCTAATAAAGTCGCATCCTAAGATATTTAGCCACAATGTGATGTCCCACTTTACAATGGCTCCCGGGATCCTGAAGTGCTTAACAATTGGATTCTTGACATGAGTAGTTGGTTTGATTACACAAAATTGGCGAAGGATCAACAAGTTGCTTTTGCAAAGCTCAAATTGACTGGCATTGCTAAGATTCTCGTCACTAATTTCCAACGAACACAAAATCCTATTGACTCATGGTATGAATTGCAATGTGTTTTGAAGAGTAGTTTTTACCCTTCAAATTATACCGAAGACCTTGAGATAAGATGCCTTTGTCTTCATCAAACTTTAATATGAGTGTTCATGATTATGTGTTGCAATTTAACAAATTGAGAATTTTTAATTTAGTGCAGGATTCCGCTACTCAACTTGTGACCAAATTCAAAAGTGGGTTGCAAGAACCCATTTTCAAGAAATTGAAATACAAATTCATTGTAAGCATTGATATGGCTTTCAATCAAGCCATTCTTGTAGAGGAGGAATTGTGAGAGTCATCGCGAGGGTCTCTCTCTTCAACATCGAGAGGAAATCCGAAGGCTTCTAATTATCAATCCAAGACACCTAAGTCTTCTTCCTCTTCTTCTACCCCCTATCCATCTTCCTCTTCTCCTTCTCAAAAAGCTTCTTCTAAAACTCCTGTGGAATGTAGCTATTGTAAAAATAAGGGTCATCAAAAGCATCAATGTTTTAAATTGAAAATTTTGAAGAAAAAGTCCCTCATTGTAAAGCCTTCCAATGAGGAATCCCAAGAGGGTCCTATTGAGGCTATAGGAGAACGAAAAGCATACAAGGAATTAGCAGGGTTAAACAAATTGACCCTTATGAATACTTCTCAAAGTGATCATGAGAACTTGTTTGTGACCATGGTGCACTTGAATGACACCTTTGTGATTGATTGTATTATCGATAGTGGCTCGTAGAAGAATTTGATTGCAAGATCCGTTTTCGATAAAATAACGTTGTAAATGAATCCTCATACTCATCCTTATCCTTTAGGATGGAAGGATAATGGGATTTCATCTGACATCACACACACATGCATTGTGAATTTTACATTCAGTTCTACTTTTATGGATATTGTGGTGTGTAATGTAACTCCAATGGAATGTTATGGTTTATTGCTTGGGATATCTTATCAGTATGATAGAAGATCTATTCATGATGGGTACAAAAACATATTCACTTTGCACAAATATGATAAGTCATACATAATCATAAGTACACAACAAACACCACAAAATTTTATGTTAAGTTGTAGACAAGCAAGGATAGTCATTAATCAAGCAAAGGAACCATCACTCATCTTCATCAGGCCACTTAATGAAGGAACTCAAGCACCTAAGCATTCACATGATAAGCATTCTTCAGTGAATTCATTGCTTCAATTATATTCTAGTATTTTCAAAGAACCTTCCAGTCTTCCACCTAAACGATAGATTAATCATAGCATTGAGATTGTTCCTGTTGCCCCTCTTCCTAATGTTTCAATGTATAGACAATCAATAGTGCAAATGGATGAAATTAAAAGGCAAATTCATGAATTTTTGGCTAAAGGTTTCATAAAACCTAGCACTTCTCCTTGTGCTTCACCTATTTTTCTTGTGTTGAAGAAAGATGGTACATGGAGGCTATGCATTGATTTCAGGGAACTTAAAAAAATAACAATAAAAAATAGATACCCACTTCCACAAATTGACGATCTCTTGGATCAGCTTCAAGGAGCTAAGTTTTTGTCCAAGATCGATCTCAAAAGTGGTTATCATCAGGTCAGGATTTATGCTGAGGACACTTGGAAAATAGCATTCAAGACCAAAATGGGGTTCTTTGATGCCCTTTGGTCTCACCGATGCTTCTGCCACATTCATGCGGCTAATGAATGAAGTATTCAAAGATTTTTTAGATCAATTTGTAATCATCTATCTTGATGACATCCTTGTATTTTCTCCTACTTGAAGAAGTCATTTAGAGCACTTAGAATATGTTCTTCAAACTCTTTAGAAAAACCAATTGTATGCCAATATTCCTAAGTGTTCTTTTGGGCAAAATTCCATTGCCTATCTTGGTTTTGTAATCAGTGACAAAGGGGTTCAAGTGGATCCTGCTAAAGTTGAAGTCATGATCAAATGGCCAACTCCTACTTTTGTCACAGAGTTAAGGAGTTTTCTTGGGCTTGCTAATTTCTATCGCAAGTTCATTGCAGGATATTCCATGATAACTACTCATTTTCATCATTAGACAAAGATCAAAATCGAGTTTCAGTGGACAAAGGATCAACAAAAGGCCTTTGAAATATTGAAATGTAAATTGTGTACTATACCTGTTCTTTTTCTGCCAGATCTTGTTCAACCCTTTGAGATTGAAACAGATGCATCACAATTTACACTTGGATTTGTGCTCAAACAGAATGGTCATCCAGTGGTCTATCATTCTGAAACATTTTTAGAGGTAAAGAAGAATTATTCTACATATGATAAAGAGTTGTATTCTTTGGTTCAGGCCATCAAGTATTGGAGGCACTATCTTTTGGGAAAGGAAATAGTAGTTCACACAGATCATATGCCACTCAAGTTTCTTCAATCTCAAACAAAAATTGAAGAGGCTCGACACATGAAATGGGCATCTTACTTGCAAAAATTCCATTTGGTAATCAAGTACAAGAATGGACAGAACAATGCAGCAGCAAATTATTTGAGTCGTCCACCATCAACCCTTGCTTTGACTATTGTGACCACATCCCACATTGGTTTACAAACTTGGCCCACACAGTATCCTTCGAATCCTGATTTTGGCATAGTTTTTTAGCAACTTTCACATCCTTCTACTTCCAATTTGAGAGCTCTTCAAGACTTTCACCTCAAGGATGGCATGTTGTACAAACTGGAAAAACTTTATGTACCTTGTGAGCATAGGGAGTCACTTTTGCAAGAAGTTCATTCTACTCTCTATGGAGGACATTTTGGCAAGCAAAAAACTCTTCATCATCTTCAACGATTCTTCTTCTGGCCTCACATGCAGCGAGATGTTCTTCAATTCCTGCGACAATGTGTTGTATGTAACCGTTCCAAATCCACTAACAGGAAATTGGGTATGAGCATGACTTTACCAATTCCTTCTTGTCCTTGGGAGAGCATTTCAATGGACCTATTGAGCTATTTTTCGATGACAGTCAGACAACACGATTATGTCTTTGTGATTGTGGATAGATTTAGTAAGATGGTCAAGTTCATTCCATGTCGTAAGACAAGTTCTGCACAATATTTGACCCAAATATTCTTTGAGATAGTGTGACACTCATTTGTTCTTCCAACTAGCATTGTTTCTTATCACGACTCGTATTTTTTGGGTCACTTTTGGAGATCTATTTGGAATATCTTGGGAGTATCCCTTAACTTATCTACTACTTATCACCCATAGTTTTATGGTCAAACAGAGGTAGTTAACCGTACTCTTGTTTTTTTGAGGATCTACCATCACTCCACTCCTGCTAGGTGGGATTTGAGCCTCACTCACATCGAGCACACCTATAGCAGAGTTGTTCATAGTTCGACAATAAATTTTCCCTTTGAGGTTTGTTTTGGATTTTAGCCATTGGCTCCATACGAGTTGCCTTTGTCTTTGCCTTCTCCAGCTACCTTGCACATTCAGAAGGAGAAATACAAGGCCAAATATTTTGTACAATATTTCCAGAGTCTTCAGTCCAAAGTGGTTCAAATTATTTAGAAGACTCAGCAAAAATAGAAACAATAGATGGACTAACACCGCACTCCCCATCACTTTTAGATTGGTGATAAAATTTAGTTTTATATGGATAAACAACTTTTTGTGAACAAGACTCATAGCAAGATCAAACCTCTCTGTTATGGGTCATACACCATTGTTTAGAAATTTTTTGAGAATACCTTTCACCTAGATCTTCCAACTCATCTTGGCATTCATGACGTCATTAATGTGGATCTCCTGAAGCCATACTATGATTCTACCTTAGAATCTTCTTTATCTATTAGTCATCCTATTGAGGTGGTTCCAGATGCATAGCTTCTGCTCCACGCAGATACACTTTTTGATACAAAGACTCGGCAGACACGCCAAGGTACTTCTACTTCATATATGGTGGCCTGTCGTGGCCAATTTCCCCATCAGGCTCGTTGGATTTTTGCTCACCATATGTCCCGGGATTTTCCCTCTTTGTTAAAAGCATTGGAGTCCAATGCTTCTTTTTTTGGGACGAATGATGAGGTTTAGTTAGCTTAGACTTTAGGATTTATTTAATTTTTATTTTTCCTATGTTCTAAGTTGTATTGCCGACTTGCCTTGCCGATAGGCTACCAACATGTTTTGTCGATATGCCTTGCCGACATGACTCAAAACTTCCATATTGTTGTTCTTTTGCATATTTAAGTGCTTGTAAATAATGGAATAATCATCTTTGTCTAATACCATATCAGGGGTTATGCAAAATCCTCCAATATAGTTTTATAGCTAAAGCCTTATTATTATTAATAGCAGATCGGAATCCTAACCTCTCTTCATTATTGGGAAGGCATAAAGTATCCCATTTCACCAAGGCCCATTTTATTTTCTCCTTAGTACCACTCTAGAGGAACCGATGATTGTTTTGATCCAATTTTCGAAGAAATTTCTTAGGGATATTCAACACAACATAAACATAAATAGGTATAGCTTGAAGGACTAATTTTACCCCTAAATGAAAGCCTCCTATTGGTCCACTTTCCAGTTTTATTCTTAACTCTATCCAACAACCAATTATAGCCTTTTTTCTATCTTTGAATATTGATATGAATGCCTAAATAAGTGATCGAAAGGGAGGTCTTCTTATATCTTAATTTATCCAAGACCATGGATTCTTATTTGGGAGAGCAGTGAAAGAAAATAACTTTATATTTGTCTTCATTGATCAATTGCTTGGTAGTATTATAAAAACAACTAATTATTTTCTTAATTTAATAAGCTTCCTTAACTATAGCTTTACCTAATAGAGTAGAGTCATCAACAAATTAAAGATGAGAAATAGGCCTACCTACACGAGCAACAGTAACTCCCTTAAGGGTTTTATTTTCTCTATTTTTTGTTATATTCCTGCCTAAGCATTCAACAAGAATGATGAATAAATAAGGGGAGATGGGGTCACCTTGCCTAATTCCTCTTGAAGAAGTGAACAACTAACAAGGCATGCCATCCAATCCATCAAATCCTATAATACCATAATCCAAACCATCAAATACTGAGAGAAGCCAAATTATCTTAAAAATTTGACAAATACCAATCCACTCTATCATAAACTTTTGATAAGTCTAAATGAATGAACATAGATGGAGATTTTTGCATTTCCATGGAATGGATGACTTCTTGAGCAAGAACTATCTCATCCACTATTTGATGCCCTTCCACATAACCCCCTTGTTCAAGGGAAATAATCTTATGAAAAAGAGACTTCAACCATTTTGCCATGATAGTTGTAATGATTTTGAGAAGAACATTACATAAATCTATAGGTCTAAAATTTGAGATATGATCTACCTCTTGAGCTTTTGGGACAAGAGCTATATAATTTTTATTGATAACCTTCAAAATTTCTTTGGCTTTCTTGGATTCTTCTAGCACCTCTAATAAATAAACATGAAGGATATCCTAAAACTCTTGATATAACTCAATGGCAAAACCATCAGGACCTAGGGTTTTTCCTTTTTGTATTTTAAAAACCACCTATTGAAGCTCATTGATAGTAACTGGAACAGTCAAAACATAGTTCTCCTCAGAAGTGATAAAAGTAGGGATTGCTTAAATGTTTTTTTGAGAAGTCGATTCAAGAGGTACAACAACAAAAATATTGGAAAAGTAATTGACAACAACATAGTTCATGCCATCCCAAGTGTAGACAACATCTCCAAAATCAAATTTTAGGGAAGAAATAAAGTTGTGAGATCTTTGAGCTAGAAGAGAGTTGTGGAATAAATTTACATTTCAATCTCCTTCTTTGAGCCATTGGAGCCTAGATTTTTTCTTCCATAAGAGTTCTATTTTTTCCCATTCCTCTAACTAAGTTGTGAGTCTACTTTCATATGTACTTCTTGTAGCACAAGTGGAGTGCAGTATTCTCGGGAGGGATGTGATGAGAGATATTTAATATAAATTCCAACTAATTGCACCTAATTTGGCCAATTCCATATAGTTGTACTATTTACAACTTTTAATCTTCAAAATGTACAATTAGAGACTGTACAACCCCAAAATGTACAGTTGTACGGTCATAATTGAACACTTGTACTATTTCTCCAAGAATCTTGGAATTGATCAAATCTCACTCACTTTGCCAAGATTCACTTGGAAATCACTTGATTTACCTTCAAAATGCTTAAAAGTACAATTTTAGGCCAAAAACTCATTAGATGTACGAAATTACAAACCCTTGTATGGTTTGGTCACGTCGTTGTACGGTTTGGTAAAAACCCTCATTCTGCCAAATCACTTGACTTAGAAAAATACCCATTTGCCTATTATTGCCAAAAACATCATTTCCAATAATGGGTAACAACCATAAATATGATTTTCTCTCTATTCATCTATTTCCCATAAAAGTACATGGATGGTTGTACGTTTTCTGGTTATGCAACTCTACCACAGATCTGGTCTCCACAATACCTGCAATATCAATAAAAATCCCCCAACAATACATTTATTGAGATTGCCCTCAAATCCACACACATGCATACACAAATCTAGTCTAAATGAGAATATATATTATTATGGTTGTTGTACACAGGGAGTGTACGTTACAACATAAACTGTAGCAATAAATCCCTCTTCTCAACCCACGAACTACACATGAATGACAACCATGACAATAACAATCCACCAACAACCCAACCATCAACCAACAACACCAAAAATTCAAATGGGGGCTTATAATGGCTATCCAGGCCGTTCCAAAGCGGTTCTTGAGACAGTTCATTATTTACAACTGCCCATACATTAATAACTTTAATTAATGTTTACTAAGGTTTAATTTGATTTTCATAAAATTACATTTCATTTAATTTCACATGCATTTTACCTTTATTTATTTTTTTATTTATTTTCTAATTGTACAATTCCACCCAATTGTATGTTTTGCTTGTCAATTGTACAATTTATACCAAATTGTACATTGTACATTTTTACTTTGTCACTTGTACAATTTCACCAGATTGTACAATTGTACAATTTTACCAATTGTATATTTTACTTGCCCTTTGTACAATTACATCAATTGTACATTTTTATTTTCCACTTGTACAATTTATACCAAATTGTACATTTTACTTGCCATTTGTACAATTTCATCAATTGTACATTTTTATTCAAGACTATGCAAATCCAAACTTTATTCTTGCTTCTTTTACTAGAATATGGATTTGCCTGCCTACACTTCTACTCTCTATGAGGTCATCTAAATGGATTTTCTTATTAAAATTTTCAAGTTGAGCAATAACTTCATGTTGTTTTGTCGAGCATCTCCAAAATCCTTCCAGTTTCAAATCTTTATTTTGGATTTAATGTATTGCAACCTTTTGGTAAAACAAAACATATTAGTCCCATACCTTGGTTTACCTTCCTTCCACCATTACTATGCTTGGGGTTTGAAAGAACTATCTCTAAGCCACATTAACTAAAATCGAAAAGGCAAGAAACTCACATTGGTTTTCTTTATTTCCACCAAGGCTGGCTAGTGATCCAAACCAACATTGTTAAGAGTCTTCACCTTAGGAATGTGACCATGGATTAAGAAATTGTCAGAGAACAAGAACCTATCCAATCTCTCCATGATATAAGTTGAGCCTTGTATTCTGTTAGACTAAGTCATAGGGCCATTATCTGGTTGGATGTCCACAAGATGAAGGTTTGCAATATATTCACTCATGAGGTTAGTGGTTTTGTCCAAATTTCTATTTTCCCCTATTTTTTTATCCAGAGAGAGGATGGTATTGAAATCTCCTCCGATCAAGATCTAATCTTCAAAAAAATGAGAGATAATATAAGTTATATCCTTCCACTGTCTTCTCTTTTCCTCCAAATTAATCAGAGCATAAACAAATATGCAAAGAATAATTTGGTTAGAATGTCTACTTTGAATAGTTATAGCTAAAATACCCTAGTTTCCAACCATATGGTGAATAACTACCTCTTTTGGGTCCCAAAGGCAAGCAATTTCACTAGAAGTCCCCTAGGAACTGAGGGAAGCAACTTTTCCAGCAAGCCAAATTTTACTAGCAATTGAATTCATTTCCTCTATGGAAATCTTCATTTCCTAAAAGAAAAAAAGATGTGGATGGTTTGTCTGAATCATTCTTCTAATTTCATTTTGTTTTGAAAGACTCCCTTTGAGTCCTCTAATATTCCAAGTTATGATCTTCATTAATACAAAGGCTAAAATTTTTGGTAAGGGCATTAATCTTACCTTCCTCTATAAGCTTTTCACCTTCTTTTACCATATGATGTTGATTGGTCTTGTGACCTACCTTTTGGTTGAAATCCATATTTAGTTTTTTTTTGCATATTTATTGACTTACCCCAATTGAATATGGGATGACTTCTAACCTCACGTGTACAAATCCAAAGTATTACTGGAAGGTTCAACAAAGTCTATCTTGGGACTTGTATTATTTGAAGTCTCAACATTTAAAAGATTATTTTTCTTATGTATATTTCCTCTTTTTTTCCTATTGAAAACCTTTATTTTGAGGGTTTGTTTTTTAGTCCTTCCCTGCATCTTTAAATTGCATTTCTAAGATTTATGTCTCCATTATTTTCTCTTCCCCACCTAGGACATAATTTATGAAAAGAATTTCAAACATATTAGTTGATAACTTCGATTGATCCTTCATAACTAGTTTTTTCTGAGTGTTCTTCTTCTTAGGCATTTGGAAACCTACTAAGTTTGTATCCTCTTTATTTTGATCTAGAATTTTATTTGGGTAGACACTAGCCAAATGACCATATGCATGGAAAATTTTAAAATTAAAAGGAATGTTCTCATAGTCCACCACTTGCTCCCAAGTGTCCTTCCCAAATTGTAATAAGATCTTTTCCAGAAGGGGCTTGTCAAAATCCATTAAAACACAAATCTGAGCATAAATTATATGTTCAAAATTTTTAGTATAATCAATAGTTGTCATTAAATTTTTCCAAAGAGTTTCCAATTGAAGAAAAAAAAATCAGATTCTAGAATTCAACTACGAGGTCAAAGAGTCTAACCCACACAAGACCTGTAGAAGGCATCTCTTCTTCATATTCCCATGCACCCACACAAACTCCTATGCTCAATAATGCATATGGGTGGGATGAGGACTCTCTCCACCCAAAAAAATTAATGAGGCATACCCCTTGGGTGGGGTGAGGACTCTCTCCACCCAAAAATATTAATGAGGCATGGTGCACACATGCCCCTTTGACCATCCAAAGGAAAAACCTAAATTTTCCCTCCCCTCACTCAATCCACTTGTATGCCATGTCACCTCCACCTCATATCCACTTCACCACCCCCTCACCCTTGAGAAAATCTATAAATAGCCCCTCATTTCCTTCATTTTAGGTGTATGATATTATGCTTAGGGAAACTCTACCAAAATTGCTCTAGAATTTACTTGTTTGCATTTGAGAGAAGTCTTATTGCTTAAGAGTGATAATCGTGGATAGCCTTATGTGCCCCTCCTTGCATTTGTTTGTTTTGTAAACTACTCATAGGTTAAAGATTCAATAATCACCAGACTCGAAGAACAACTATCTAACAACCTACATAAGGTCCCCACCAAAGAAAATTTTGCCCATGTCAACACAAAAGAAATTGTCTAGACAGGGACAATTTACAGTTAGAACTATTTCGATAGGGATGGTTCCTGTCGAGAGCTAGTTTTAGTTAGATTCATCACAACAAATCAGTTATTGAGGTAAGTAAGATAGTTTTTTGTATCCTTAGCTTATTTTAAGCTCTATTTATTGCATTAATTTGAGTCATATTTGTTTACCCCTTTCATAAGCTTGGGTCCAACCTAGGTGGACCCAACAAGTGCTACTAATATTTGTCTTGGTTGTGTAGGTTTGGAGACTCTACCCAACCAACGGTGGTACACAAGCATAAACCCACCCCTCTTGAGGTGGTCAAGGAGATAAAGAAGTTCCAAGATATTACATTAGAAAAAGGGTATTCCTCATTGAAGGGCCATTTTGTAGAACTAAAGGCACTTGTAAATATTAAGTTGTAATATCTTTATGTTAATGAAATAGCACATTTTTTTGTCCATGCATATAATATGTTGGAATGACCTATAAGACTAATTTAATTAGTAACACTCTTCCTACTAACAATAAACATTTCTATGTTGGTAGGTTATTCTAAAATTTACTTATAATTGGATTCTACAAGTCTATCTTCATTCTCCCCTCAAATAAGGCCATCCCTATATATTGCTAGCAAATTTACTTTCTCCATTTCAAGTAACTTGCATATCTGTGCTCTGATTTTAGCTAGAGTGTTTAGGAAGAATTTTGGATTTTGTCCTATTAACTTTATGCCCTAATGCTCTTTAGTATTCCTTTAATAAGTTATTCAAAGCTTTGTCCTTGTTTATCATTGCCCTACCAAAAAGGATTGTATCATCTACAAACTATTGATGGGTGATGTCGTCGATGTTATTACTAACCTTAAGTCCACTTATAAGCCCATATTTTTAAGCCTTGTTCAAGTTACTACCCAAAACCTCTACCATATTAATGAACAAACATGGTGATATAGGATCTCCCTAAGGCATCTTTTGGCTTTAAATGATTATGTTACTAACCCATTGACCAAAACTGAATATAAAACTGTAGAGACACAAGATTTAATCCATCTGACCCATTTATTCCCCAATTCAAGCTTTTTTAATACTACAAACAAAGAATTCCATTTAACCCTGTAATAGGTTTTATTCATATCAAGATTTAAGATCATTGCTCTCTCTTTCATAGAAGCTACTGTTGACAATTTTGTCACATTGCACAAGGGGTAGAAAAAAAGAAATCAAAATTTTGTACAGTCTCTCTTTTGTAAAGTATTTCTTTAAATTCATGAATTTGTTCCCTTGCTTTTAGAAACAACATTTTCAAGTGTTGCAGCAATTTTGGCTTTCCTTGCCACCCCCCTTGTACATAAAAAGGAAGAAGAAAGAGCTTCACTGCCGAATAAGCTAAGGAAGATAGCTTCGCAAAGGAAATCACTAAGGATGGGATCTACTTCGGCCCCGAAGCACTTCAAGAAGCTACTTCGGGCGAAAATCTTGCGAAGTGGCGTTGTCGAAGAAGAATTCAGAAAAAGAGCTTCGCACCCGAAGCATTTCCAAAAGCTACTTCGGGCAAAAGTTTTGCGAAGCGGCAGCTTCGCCGAAGGAAAATCGCGGTCCGAATTGGCTAAGGCAAGAAAACTACTTCGGCCCCGAAGTCCCTCAAACGGTTACTTCGGGCGAAAGTTTTGCGAAGCGATGTCGTCGAAGCAAAATGCAAAGGTAGAGGGATGAAAACTACTTCGGGTCCGAAGCACTTCAAAATGATACTTCGGGCAAGAAACTTGCGAAGCGGAAATTGAAAAGGGCAAACATTGAAAATACTTCGCCAAAAGGCCGCCGAAGCACTCACTTCGGGCCTTCCCACCAGCGAACCATTTCTACTTCGCCAAAAGTCATTGCGAAGCATCTGCTTCGGCAAACCTTCGTGCGAAGTACTTTCACCCGAAGTAGAAGCAGTTGAAACATTTTGAAGGCAAGAATGAGCTTCGGCCAAAATACCCCCGAACCGTAGTTTTGAAGAAGGATCACCGCGAAGCATTTTTAAGCTCATCAGCGAAGTATCTACTTTGGGCGAAGGCCTCACCGAAGCAGTTTTGGCACAGCGAAGTAGCGAGAAGTGAAGACCCCATTTTAAGGAAGAAATCTACTTCGGCTCTCACCACCCCCGAAGCTATTTTGCGAAGCTCCATCATGCGAAGTGCAAATCAAGGAGAATCTGCTTTGGCTCGAGTCCATTGCAAAGTGAAGTGCGAATGAAAATTTAGCGAAGCACTTCAAAAGGCACGCGCTCCAAGCCGGGTATTTTCTCGAGGTGATCAAGTGCCTCATAAATACATTTTTTCATGCCCGACAAGCCCATTGTTCATTTTTAGCAATTGGAAATGAAGTATCAGTCCATGATGGAGAGCCCGACGAGCATGGCGGCCACTCGAGCACCACACCCCATAAGACCAAGGACATCCAGACGGCTCATTAATGCTTCTTTCCCTGGTTGACCCGATCATAGTTGCTAGTTTTGGTAACAAAATTGAGAGCTCGATCACGAGAGCCGCAAGGAGCCGACTTCTCAACTTTCGAGGATGTACTCCTCCATTTTGTGTAATTATGGCTCAGAGGGTCGGGTCCTCTATAAAAACCCAGGCATTGTAATGAAAAAGGGGGGGAACTTTCTGCTAGAAAGTTGTTGTAACTTGATGTCCTGCGATTAATACTAAAGAGCTTTGGGCTCAATTTCTCTCTTTTATGCTACCTTCTGTGTTTATTTCTTTTGTCTTTCTTCATTTGCATACTGTGACTCTGAATCCTGAATTCGATGTGCGATTGGGGACTGTACCCTAAAATTTGCTCGAAGGATACATAGGAGAGGAAAAATGCTATATTGGTTTTCTTTTATGCTGCTTGGTGGGTTGTGGTTTCTGTTATATTCGCTTGTCCTAATCGTCGTTACTCTGAACCCTAAATTTTGATGAAAGGGAGAAGGAGAATCCTGGAGCTCTCCTAGAGGATACATAGGAAGGTTAATGTGGCATTTCTTTCATTTATTCTTGGTGTTCTTTGTTGCTATTCAAGTTGTTAGTTAGTGATCGTGCTTCCTGTTCTCTCCCACTTTAAATTATTGATCTCTCTTCCCTTACCCCTTTTTATTTCTTTCTCTAACCCTAACTCTTTTTATCTCTTTCCTGCACCCTTACTCTGTTTATCTCTTTCCTGCATCCCTTATCTCAAAACACCAAAGTAGTTTAGCATAGGAGCCGGCCTTTCTCCGAAGATTGGCACGAGGGGCATCTCTTCCCTTCGGCCTTTCAATGTTGGTCCAGGTCTAGGGCGCATACATTTACCCAAATCCTTTCCTAGGCAGATTTGATGACCAATAGTTTTTGGCACGCCCGATGGGACCAAGGTCCCATATTTTAAGAACGTGAATCTCAAACCCGTCTCCACCGGGGCCAATAGTTCTAACCAGTTCTCGGTGTGACCCGGTCAGTCTCACCTGACTAGTGGTAGTGAGAACCGATGCTCTCATTACCGAAAGACTCTTAGCATCTGGCGACTCTGTTTTACCCAAGAATATTTAAGTCGTAAAGACCAGTACCAAAGTCTGTGCCTTCATGCAAACGAGATGGAGAGTTAGGAATAGAGGAGAGGAAACCGAGTTCTTTGAGCTAGATATTGACGCCTTTGGGGAGCGATCAAGGTTGGTCACCCCTGAGTCACTATTACATGGAACATCCTCGCAAGAGGCTGCTATTGATGAACAAGGCCTAACTTCTGATAGCACAACATCTAGTTTTCCTCCCAATCCTCCCAACTCATCGAAGCATCCTAGTGCCTCCATTCCTATTAGTCATCCTATTAGCAATCAAGGAGGAGCTTCGAGGATTCCTGTTTCTCAAAATCTAGGAGCAAGTATGGCACAACAACAACAACAACAACAACAACAACAAATGCAACAACAACCACCACCCAGGTTGTTCCTAGCATGGGATTCTTTATCACCACTAAATCTAGCGGGACAAGGGCAAGTGTCGCCTACTATTGTAAAGAAGATCCCAACGTTCGATGGAACTGGGAAGACTGCTCTGGAGCACATCCAGGACATAATCTCTCTGGCGGCGATCCATGACATCACAGAGGAGCGAGTTATGGTAAAGCTTCTGGTTCTTTCCCTTAGAGGAAAACTCCTCTACTGGTATAGATCTTTACCACCCGGTACTATTACGGGATGGGACCGATTAGTCGAGCAGTTGATGCGAAGCTTCAATGAGTCCTCCGATCCTACCTCTCTCCTGCATCAGTTCACTTCAATCCAGAGACATCCACAAGAAGAGATCGTAGACTTCAATGTTAGGTTCACTCGAACCTGGCAGAGAGTACCAGTTGGACTTCGACCAACCGATGAAGCTGCAACATACTATTTCCTTCGGGCTTTCAACCCTGATATCAGTATCATGGTAAGATATTCTAACATCAATACTTTTCTCGAGTTGTATGAGTTAGCCAAGAGGGCAAAAATGGATTTGATAGCTATGGGCAAGCTCCCCCAAAGGATGTCGATGCCCATACTTCTTGAATTCCCTCAATCCCAGTATGCGAGCACGACCGCTTCACAGATCTCTGTAACCCCTACATACCCGATCTCATCTTGGAACCCGAATCCTATTGTGTCTCAAATCACCACTCCACAAATTCATTTTCCCACATTTTCAACTTCGTAGCCCACTGTCACTTCGGCATTCCTCGCCCTGCCTCCAATACCGACGATGGCTTCATTGCCACTCGTTCCAAAAGTCGATGATATGCAAGCTAAAATTCTGCAAGAGATGCAGTCTCTGAACTCCATAGTTCAGACGTTGTCCAACGACATGACCATTGTGAAGAAGAAGCAAGCGCAACAAGAATTTCTATCGAGAAGGTCTTATCCTACGCCTGCGCTTACCAAAGACCAAGCAGTCCAGCAAGGGAAGGCTTCGACGAGAAATGCTATGATTGATGAAGCTCCGAGCACTTTCGATTATGTATATTGGTGCTCTACGTGCAATGATCCGCATGAAGAGAATACCTGCATGCTGCACCAACACTATGTACAAACGTTGGCGAGCAGTAGTCATGGCGGTCAAGTCAACGTCATCAGGAAAATGAGTCAGAACCTGGCGATTGGCGAAGAAGAGCCGGTTGCAGTGCTTACCAGAGGAGGAAAGAAGGTGATAGAAGTGGATGCTACTCAGATGGCTCCCTTGAAAGTGCACGCTCGACCCGAGAAGGGACAATCATCTTCTTCGGCCCCGAACGAAGCTCCTCCACCTGCATCGATCAAAGAAAAAGCTCAAAAGGCCTCTACCGAACCACCTCAAGCAAAAACCAAAGAGCAGGCTAGGGAAAAGCTCAAGTTTCCTTCACTGACTAAGCGATAAAGAGTTGAAGCTATGAAGCAGTATCACACCAGATATGAGCCGAGAAAGGAACCCGAGGTGCTCAGTTCCCTAGCGTACAACATTGTAGAGGAGTTAAAGAGGATTCCAGCCAAGATCAGCTTGTACGATGCACTGCAACTACCTGGACAAGTGGACCTGCTGCAAGAATCATTGAAGATGACTAAAGCAAAAAAGGTAGCACCGCTTACTCTTGTGCAGACCCTATCCACATCTATTATGGGGAAGAATAGACCACCTCCGTTCTACCTGTCTCTATAGATGGAAGGGTATATTGTACATAACTGTATGATCGACTCTGGGGCCGCGACAACAGTCATGTCGAGAGCAGTCTACGAAGAAATAGGGATGGAATATACGCGAAGCAGCCAAGGCATACTCCAGTTGGATGGTACCCCAGTGAAGACTATAGGAGTGATCAAAGACATTCCTATTCGACTACATAAGATGCCTCAGATCACGGTCATACAAGAGGTAGTGGTCGTCGACCTGGAGCCATACTTCAGCATGTGCTTGTCAAGGGAATTCATAGCAAAGTTGGGTGGATATCTGTCTATGGATTACTCTCATCTGGAGATTCCATTCAAAGGAAAGAAGGTGAAGATCTACAATGAAAAGCCTTCTTCCTTCCTTGTGCAGAAGATGTCCGAAGAAGAGAGCAACGATCCAGTGAATGCAATAGTGGAGGAAGTAGAGCAAGTGGACCTGGTCGAGGAGTCTCTTGCACAACTAAGTTATGAAGATGAGTTCTCATTGGCAGAATTTAATGCCATGGTAGAGACCGAGATAGGATGTTATGCGATCACCAAGCCTGAGAAACACACCCAACCAGAGAATAGAACAAGTGCCCAAGAAGGACTATGGAAGTTGTTCTTCGATGGTGCCCAATGTAAAAATGGTGTTGGGGTAGGGATTCTTCTAGTTTCACCATCCGAAGAGCAAAAGGAGTATTGCTACCGGTTGATATGGAGCTGCACCAACAATGCAGCAGAATATGAAGCATTATGCCTAGGACTCAAGAAAGCCGACAAGTTAGGCATAAAGCACCTCCAAATCTTTGGAGATTCTAAACTAGTATGCAACCAGGTCACAAATAGGTGCACTTCAAAGAAGCATTATCTAAAGTCATACCGCAATAGGGTATGGGACCTGTGTGACCAGTTCGAGTCTCTCAATCTGTAGTTTATCCCATGAGAAAAGAATCGACATGCTGATGTTCTGGCATCCATCGCAGCCAAGTACTCTCCAGCAGAAGACATGGTGCACAAGCCCAAAGCTGTGAGGATGATCTACAGACCCTCTGTCCCGGATAGAGACCTACATTGGCAAGTCTTTGACAATGATGAGCAGATTGTAAATTTCATGATTCAAGAAGCCACCACAATCGAAGACAGAAGCCCTGACGAAGAAGAATATGAAGGGCTAGTTCAATTGAAGAATAACCACGTTCCCAAGGGACTGATCACTCTTGAAAGCCTCTTTGATTAGAATGATCGAGCACTCTCTCACATGATCAAAGTTAATGAAAAGCAGTATCAAGATTTAGAGCTTGAACCTGGAAAAGCAATAAAAGTTGGAACCGATTGCACTTCGAAAGAGATAGAACAGATCCAGACTCTATGCAGGAAGTATCCCGACATAATTGCTTGGTCTTATCAAGACCTCAGGGGATACGATCGGCAGCTGATCCAACATACAATTGAATTACAGGAGGGGGTCAAACCCTTTCGACAAAAGCAAAGGCCGGTTAACCCAAAGATCGAGGTCCTGATGAAGGCCGAACTCCTAAAAATGCTCGAGGCGAAGATAATTTATCCCATCAAGCATTCTTCTTGGGTAGCGAACCTAGTCCCCATCAAAAAAAGAACGAAGATATACGGTTATGCATGGACTTTCGCAACCTGAACCAGGCTTCTCTCAAGGACCACTATCCTCTTCCGCAAATCGATCAGATCTTGCACTCGGTGGCTGGGGCTCAACGCTTCTCCCTGCTCGATGGTTTCTCCGGATACAATCAGATCTGGGTCAGGAACGAAGACCAGCATAAAACAACGTTCACCACCAAGTGGGGGACATTTGCTTACCAACGAATGCCATTTGGCCTTTCGAATGCTGGTGCCACTTTCCAGAGGGCGATGGATCTAGCTTTTGGTGAGCTTCTGAATAAGGTTATCATCATCTATCTAGATGACATGACCATTTTCTCTCGAAGAAGGGAGGATCACCCTGTACACCTACAACAAATTTTTGAAAAATGCCGAGAGTTTGGCATCTCAATCAATCCGAAGAAGTCCATATTCGTAGTCAACGAAGGAAAGTTGTTGGGACATGCGATATCAGAAAAGGGCCTCATTGTAGATCTTGACAGAGCCGAGGCTCTAACGAAGCTCCCACTCCCAGCAGACAAGAAAGGACTTCAATATTTCTTCGGCCAGATCAACTTCGTGAGGAAGTTTGTCCCCGATTTCGCCCAAGTCATCAAGCCGATGTCCAAACTTTTGAAGAAGGGCACCGAATTCATCTAGACGAAAGAAAGAAAGGAGGCATTCGAAGAGATTAAGGCCCGAATCGCTCAGGCGCCGGTCTTGATCAACCCTGACTACAGTCAAGATTTTATCCTGTATGCCATAGGGGAACCCGAGAGCTATGTTGCGGTCCTGACACAAAAGGGAGAAGATGGTGAAGAGCGTCCCATCACGTTTCTGAGCCAGGTGATCAATCCCCATGAAGAGAAATACAATTTCATAGAACGTCAGGTGCATGCAGTAATGAAGTCTCTCAGGAAGTTCAAGCAGTTCATCTCCCAAAGTCGGGTTACGGTCTTTGTCATTCACCCCGACGTGCACAATTTCATCATCCAAGGAGAATTGGGAAGCAAGAGAGCCGGTTGGGTGAACAAGATACAGGAATTTGACATTGAGATCAAGCCCACAAAACTGGTTCGCGATCACGCATTGTGTCAAGAATTGGCGAAGAGCGCAGCGATCGAAGCGACATAATCTCAATGGGATGACTCGCTAGCCGAAGGATGCTTCGTAAACTAGGAAGAGGATGAGCAGGACTGGGTCAGTGAGATAATCAAGTACTTCAACACCGATAGATGTCCTTCACATCTGAATGCTTCACAGCGAAGGCATTTTAGGATGCGGTCCTCCCGATATACTTTGCGCCCCGAAGGCCTATTTTTTAGAAACATTGATGGTGTCCTTCTCAAGTGCATAAAAGATGATGATAAAAGAAGGGTCCTGGGAGAATTCCATTCAGGATTATCTGGAGGTCACTTCATGGGAAGAACAATGACACTAAAGATAATCAAGGCGGGTTATTATTGGCCCACACTCTTCGCTGATGCCTTCGCGGTCTGTCGCCGATGTGAGCAGTGTCAGAAGTTCACCGACCGAAGCAGAAATGCTTCGATGCCTCTCCGACCGATACAAGTTGAATCACCCTTTCAACAATGGGGGTTGGATTTCATAGGGGTCATATCGTCGAACTCCTCCGTGGGACATAAGTTCATCCTGACCGCAACTGACTACTTCACCAGGTGGGCCGAAGCGATCCCTACGAAGCATGCGGATCAAGAGACTGTAATCGCCTTCCTAGAGGGTTTGATCACCAGGTTCGGCATTCCCAAAGCAATTATTACGGACAATGGTCCTAGTTTTTTAGGCGCCAAAATCAATGATTTCTTCTACAAACATGGGATATATCATAAAGTCTCCTCCAATTACTATCCACAGGGCAATGGATTGGCAGAATCCACCAACAAGACCTTGTTGAGGGTGTTGAGAAAGCTTATAGAGACAAACAAAAGGACTTGGCATCTTCTGCTAGATCGGGCCTTGTGGGCCGATCGAATTTCAATCAAGAAGTCAATCAAGACTTCACCCTATGCCCTGGTCTATGGTAAGGAGGCCATCTTACCTACCCATATAGAGATCCCTGCATTGTAGCTGCTAGAAGAAGATGGAGTTAGTCCAATGGAAAACAGATTAGCTCAGTTGTTGCAGCTAGAGGAAGATCGCGAGGAAGCCTACCAGAACTTCGCTAAGCATGCTCAGGTCACCCAAGATTGGTTCAAGAAAAAATCATCCAATCGCACATTCAAGGTGGGAGATCTGGTATGGAAGTGGGACTCCTGGAAAGCCAAGCCTGGAAATCATGACAAGTTGGATGCCTTCTGGGATGGGCCATTCGAAATTGTGAAGGTGAACTCGGCCAACTCTTTCATCCTCAAAGATGCAGATGGCCAGGTCTTGCCGATCTCTGTCAATGGTCTTCATCTGAAGACTTTTCATCGCTGAGGTAAAACTCTTGTAAAAAAAAAAAAAATGTGTATGTACTCTTGTATATATTTTTTCATTTGTGTATATACATCTTGTTTCGAGATTGCAAAAGCTAAGTGGTACAAAATCTCCTTCGGGGACTTTCAATGCGAAGTAGTGGTTGCAAGGAGGTTCGCAGCGAAGCACTTTACCCTCAAAAGGGGCCGAACCAAAATTCAAACAAAGGCACGAAAAGAGCTTCGCGCCCGAAGCATTTCAAGAGGCTACTTCGGGCAGAGGTTTTGCGAAGTAGATTTTAAAAGAGCCCTCGTGAAGCAGTTTTCAAAGCAAAGTTTGGCGAAGCTGTTTCCAAAGAAAACAAGCTTCGGTAGGCGATATTCGCAAAGCAAAGTGGCAGCGTGACAAAGGAGAAGTACTTCGGGCCCGAAGTGTCGAAAAGCAGCCCGCACCAAAGGTTCACCGCGAAGCATTTTCATTGCTGATTTCGACTTCGTCGAACCAATAATGCATGAGACGGGAGAATTTAAAATGTGCCTCAAAGAACGTGCAAACAACAACCATGAAAAGAGTTCAAAGCGGGTGAATTTAAGGCAAAAAGTGGCGGAGCACATCCCGAGGCGATTCGGTTAGGAGAAAAGCTCACGCCCAGGTACGAGGTGGCAGCAGGTTGCTTCTCCAATACAAGGCATAATCATCAAAGCATGTGGCCCCGCGTACCACGTCGCTGCAGAGCCAATCAAAGGACACGACGACCTCCTCCGTCCGAGGTGTAAATTTAATTTTAGTAGGTGCCATAAATTCAGGTGGTTGCCTTTTAAGGCTATAAAACGTGAAGCTCTAGCAAGGAGGAGGTTATTTATCCATCAGTTCACGCTAGACTAAGAGCCTTCGGTTACTCTGCAATTCTCCTGCCCTTTGCATCTAAGCCCTTCACATCAAAGCCCTCTGTATCTAGGACTCTGCCGCCATCATTTTCAACATGGGGAAGAAAAACTCCAAAGAGAAGGGGAAAGAGCCCGAAGTTGCAGGCCCTAAAAAAACAAAGAAGGGCAAAGAAGAGAAAAAGCATACTCCAAAGAAGATAAATCTCACCCCTCGCCCTGAAAAGTAGCCGATAGAAGAAGGAGATGACTCTGAGGAGGAGCAGCTTGTAGAACCACCAATCGATGGGTGGGAGAAAATTAGAGACACGGAGCTCTCTAAGGGTGTGTCCGACCTCCGACGCACTATTGAGTTTATGGTGAGCAGACTCACCCCAGAGAATAAGAGGGCTGTTGCCTATTATTCTCAAATTTATTGGTATTTGACCCCGCCTGCTCACCACTGTCCAGAGTTAATCTGTGCTATCACGCAGAACTACCAGCCTGCATCCAGGCAAGTGTTGGACGCTTCAGGTCATAAATTGTTTTCCATTCTAAAGGAAGATGTACAAGCAACCTTCGCGCCACTACAGGGTCCGCCCAAGGGCTATTCCGTTCGCAACGTCATTCTGAGCGAACAGATGGAGAGGTTCACATCCAACAACCACATATTGAAATTCCTGCGTGAGAACCTCAAAAGCGGGCTCCCTTCAAACAAGCTGCCCCAGATGCCTTTACCCTTGGCGGCCTTCAAGAACATCGATATTTTCTCCATCATTGCATGGGTGGCGGGCCTGTCGACAGATGCTTCGGTGCAGCCCTGGCAGGTGTCTTTGGCCGAATGTATTTCAAGAGGGGAATTCTATGCCCCTGATGCTTCAAGACCAAGTACAAACCCAGTTTTCTTTGATTGGGCAGAATGGGTGGCCCGAACCTTGCATACACGGCTCACCAGTATGAAGAATTCGACGACAGGCCAGTACTTCGCACCCTGTTCTTTCCTTGTCTGGTTGTTTTTCTACCAAGTACATAAGCGATTCCCCCATATCACCATTTCTCCAAGCGGCGAGGATGGAAATCCTCTGTCGGTGTACCAGTGGACTCCCCTCCTATTGAGGACAGAGTCCTATTATTCTTTTAATCAACAATTTTTGGGACCCGCTATGCATTTGTTGAAGGGTTCTTGCCCTCGGGTGCCCCTCAGTTTGAGAGATAGAGTGGTGCAGGAGAAGAAGGGAGATGTTTTCCAATTGACACAGGGACTGGTGATTCGCCTTTTTGGCTTCATAGGGAAACCCTTCCTGCTACCAGTCTACCCCTCCGAGTACCAGTTCGCACTGGAGGTCGCTCGACAGAGCGACGCAACCAACGCCGTCTATGACCATGGTCAAAAATGGGCACATACCTGTGACTTCCCCTTCAGGATGGGAGTAATCGAAGTCTTTGCCTTAAAATAGAACGTCTTCCTGGAGGAAAAGCTTGCCAATTTTGGCCTGCTCCAGATTCCTCAGCAATGGCTCTATGATCCCTTGGGAGTAATGAGGGATCACTTAAAATTCAAGAATTTCCACATCTGCCCCCACCCTAAAATTGTGGAACAAAGGAATAATCCCAATGGGAAGGATCTGGAGTGGCATTTGGAGAGAATGAGGACATTGCCTCCCTGGCATGAGTTCTACCCCATGGAGGTCGAGTTTGACCCTGACCAGTACCCCCTCCCAACTCCAAGCTCCACATTTTGGAGAAAGGCAAAGGATGATTTAAAGGAAGAATTGAAGAATTGGAGTGAAGAAAAGCTTAAGGGAGTGGTGGATAATGAGAGTCCATCACCAAAAGATGAATTCTTATGGACTCTTGGCAGTAGATAAAGACTTCGCAATTCTTTATGAAGCCAATGTTGAAACTTGGAAGTCCATATCCTTCACTGACTTTGTTCCTCCAGCTACCCTAGGATCGGGCGAAAGCCCAAGAGGAGCTGACGATGCTTCAAAGCAAGAAGAAGAGGAGGAAACCGAAGCTACACCAGCAACACTACCACAAGGACCATCGAAAAGCCATGACACAAGCACCGAAGAGGCAGAGCAACCATTGGAGAGGAGGAAAAGAAAGAGGCAAGAACAAATTCAAGTGCCTCCGAGCCACCCAAAGTGACCCCGCACAAAGCTCGCAAGTGCTCCTGTCGGACCACCTATATCAAGCCCGACCAAAGCAAATGTTGAAGATGCGGGGCCACCAAGTGCCGAGACGGTCCCAGATATAGACGTCATTGATGTGGAGGAACTCCTCCAACAGGAGGGAGACCCCGAGGTAGAAGTTGTGGAGGTTGGGAGTGCCGAAGCCCAAAAGGAGCAAGAGCCTATCATGCAAGAAGTCACTACGGCCGCTCTGCCTGAAGGGCACATAGGTAAGCATTCTCCACCCTTTGCCTTAGTCTCTCACGTGTCTACCATGGTCTCGACCAAGTCTCCCCATCAGTCTCCCCTTCCCTCACAAAGTCAGTCGCCTCCTCACGCATTGCCTCTTGCCACCGATCCCATTAGCCCCACTCCACTCGAGTCACCAGGCCGAGACAAGTCCATTGCCACCACTTCGCCGAACCCTGTTCCTCATTCACCTACCTCACATGGCATTGTTGCACTCGCTGGGACTCCTAGTACACCTATCATCGAACCTGCTGGTGAGGCATCCCCCATTCATTCTTTGTATTTGTTTACCCCTTCGGCTGGAGATCCAACCTTATTTGAGTCGGAACTCTCCATGATAAAGGAACGCCCTCTTGTCGAGAAGCTACTCCTAGCTCGACAAAATACAAAAAAAATGTTGAAGGAGGCGAGGAAGAAGAGAGGGCGCTCTCTGGCCCAGATTGAAAAATGCGTTGTCTTCGATTTGAAGGCTGGAAAGCTGCATAAGGTGAAGAAGGTCCCTAAGGTCCAGAAGCCTCTGGATGAAATGACTCCAGCAGATTACGACTATCAGGAGAAGACCAAGGACCTGGAGCACCTGAACATAGACAATGAGTCTACGTCTATGCATGTCGGGATTGAGACTTTTCGAGCGCACGCAAACATCGCTAATCAGCGTAGGTTCGAAGCAGAGAGCGCCAACATCAAGTTGGAAGAGGAGCTAGCTAGAATCCGCTCCAAGCTGGAAGATTCAGAGGAGCAGTGTAAGCTTATGAAAAAGGAAACACACGCCCTCAAACAACAAATACTACAACTGCAGTGTTCAGCTGAGCACCAAGCACAGAGGCAGGCCAAAAATGAGTTGAAGGCCAAGGAACTTGAAAGCAAAATCTTGCAGACACAATAGCAGTTGTTCGAAAAGGCAAACCTGGAGTTGTTTGATAGAGGCAGAATCAAGGAGATTCGCTCGCACTTGCTCAAAAATTTTAGGTCTCGGGCCTCCAGTGCCCTATCAATTTTGATCTACACCATCGAAGCACAACACGCCACTTCGAAGGAAGGCCAATCATCGATGAAATTACTCAGAAAGCTAGAGGCCGACTCAAATTAGCTTTCGATGTCCAAAGCGGTAAATATCAGGACTTGCAGGTCCCTGCGATGAGTCGGATAGCTAGAGATTGGTCTACAGCTAAGGCCATAGTTCGTGCCTTCTTCTCCAAGGTGAGGAAAGCACAGAAGGTGAAGGTCCTCCTGGATGTGTTCGAGGATGAGCAACGTGCATCGATGGGCTATTTCCAAGACCTCTCTTCCTTGGGTTTCTCGAGCTTCACGGATGATGATGGGAACCTTCTGACCAAGGAAGAGATTAAGCCGACATGGCTTCATTTTGAAGGTGACGTCTCAGAAATAGATGAATGGGCAGAGCCTATAACAGAAAAATAGGTCATAGATTTCATTCTGAGATACTGCAAGATCACGGCCTGCCTGAACGATCTATATACCAGGGCCCAACATGCTGATATCGGGCAGATCGATCGGTTCCATATTTTAGTCAAGGCACTACAGGATCAAGAACCTTTTTCGAAGGGTGCCTGGGCTCATGTCCACCGAACCATGAGAAAAATCCATGATCGCCTTGCCCCATCGCCGCAACATGAAGCCGTAGAAGAAGCAGAAGAAGAAGGCGAAGAAGAAGAGGAGGGAGAACAAGCTGTGGAAGCGCCCCCAGAGGTGGAAAAAGGAGAAGGGTCTGGAGGTGACTCTGGCCCAATGGATCAAAGCTGAGGGTTCTCTCATCGAGACGAGCTCGTTGCCCCATGAGCCACCAAGAATGTTGACAATTTTGTCACATTGCACAAGGGGTAGAAAAAGAAATCAAAATTTTGTATAGTCTCTCTTTTGTAAAGTATTTCTTTAAATTCATGAATTTGTTCCCTTGCTTTTAGAAACAACATTTTCAAGTGTTGCAGCAATTTTGGCTTTCCTTGCCACCCCCCTTGTACATAAAAAGGAAGAAGAAAGAGCTTCGCTACCGAATAAGCTAAGGAAGATAGCTTCACAAAGGAAATCACTAAGGATGGGATCTACTTCGGCCTCGAAGCACTTCAAGAAGCTACTTCGAGAGAAAATCTTGCGAAGTGGCATTGCCAAAGAAGAATTCAGAAAAAGAGCTTCACACCCAAAGCATTTCCAAAAGCTACTTCGGGCAAAAGTTTTGCAAAGCGGCAGCTTCGTCGAAGGAAAATCGCGGTCCGAATTGGCTAAGGCAAGAAAACTACTTCGGCCCCGAAGTCCCTCAAACAGTTACTTCGGGCGAAAGTTTTGCGAAGCGATGTTGCCGAAGCAAAATGCAAAGGTAGAGGGATGAAAACTACTTCGGGTCCGAAGCACTTCAAAATGATACTTCGGGCAAGAAACTTGCGAAGCAGAAATTGAAAAGGGCAAACATTGAAAATACTTCACCAAAAGACCACCGAAGCACTCACTTCGGGCCTTCCCACCAGCGAACCATTTCTACTTCACCAAAAGTCATTGCGAAGCATCTGCTTCGGCAAACCTTCGTGCGAAGTACTTTCACCCGAAGTAGAAGCAGTCGAAACATTTTGAAGGCAAGAATGAGCTTCGACCAAAATACCCCAAACCATAGTTTTGAAGAAGGATCACCGCGAAGCATTTTTAAGCTCATCAGCGAAGTATCTACTTCGGGCGAAGGCCTCACCGAAGCAGTTTTGGCACAACGAAGTAGCGAGAAGTGAAGACCCCATCTTAAGGAAGAAATCTACTTCGGCTCTCACCACCCCCGAAGCTGTTTTGCGAAGCTCCATCATGCGAAGTGCAAATCAAGGAGAATCTGCTTCGGCTCGAGTCCATTGCGAAGCGAAGTGTGAATGAAAATTCAGCGAAGCGCTTCAAAAGGCACGCGCTCCAAGCCGGGTATTTTCCCGAGGCGATCAAGTGCCTCATAAATACATTTTTTCATGCCCGACAAGCCCGCTGTTCATTTTTAGCAATTGGAAATGAAGTATCAGTCCATGATGGAGAGCCCGACGAGCATGGCGGCCACTCGAGCACCGCACCCAGAGACCAAGGACATCCAGGCGGCTCATTAATGCATCTTTCCCCGGTTGACCCGGTCATAGTTGCTAGTTTTGGTAACAGAATTGAGAGCTCAGTCACGAGAGCCGCAAGGAGCCGACTTCTCAACTCTCGAGGATGTACTCCTCCATTCTGTGTAATTATGGCTCAGAGGGTCGGGTCCTCTATAAAAACCCAGGCATTGTAATGAAAAAGGGGGGAACTTTCTGCTAGAAAGCTGCTGTAACTTGATGTCCTGCGATTAATACTAAAGAGCTTTGGGCTCAATTTCTCTCTTTTATGCTGCCTTCTGTGTTTATTTCTTTTGTCTTTCTTCATTTGCATACTGTGACTCTGAATCCTGAATCCGGTGTGCGATTGGGGACTGTACCCTAAAATTTGCCCGAAGGATACATAGGAGAGGAAAAATGCTATATTGGTTTTCTTTTATGCTGCCTGGTGGGTTGTGGTTTCTATTATATTCGCTTGTCCTAATCGTCGTTACTCTGAACCCTGAATTTTGATGAAAGGGAGAAGGAGAATCCTGGAGCTCTCCCAGAGGATACATAGGAAGGTTAATGTGGCATTTCTTTCATTTATTCTTGGTGTTCTTTGCTGCTATTCAAGTTGTTAGTTAGTGATCGTGCTTCCTGTTCTCTCCCACTTTAAATCATTGATCTCTCTTCCCTTACCCCTTTTTTATTTCTTTCTCTAACCCTAACTCTTTTTATCTCTTTCCTGCACCCTTACTCTGTTTATCTCTTTCCTGCATCCCTTATCTCAAAACACCAAAGTAGTTTAGCATAGGAGCCGGCCTTTCTCCGGATATTGGCACGAGGGGCATCTCTTCCCTTCGGCCTTTCAATGTTGGTCCAGGTCTAGGGCGCATACATTTACCCAAATCCTTTCCTAGGCAGATTTGATGACCAACAACTACTAAATGCATTACTTCATGAGCTACTATGATCTTATCCATAATTTGTCTCCCTTTCATAAATATTCCTTGCTCTTATAAAATAAATTTGTCTAGTAGTGGTCTTAACTAATTTTCCATCACTTTGGGGATTATTTTATAGACCATATTACATAGGCTTATGGGCTTGAATGAATCAAACAAATTTTCATCCTTCTTTTTGGAATTAAGGTAAGATATGTTGCATTTATTTTATAAGATATGTATTTTTTCACCCTTACTCTATTCCATTGCCACTAATAAATAATACTTGACTATTTCTCAGTTATGATGATAGAATGTTGTAGAGAGTCCATTAGACAGGGATTTATCCTTAAAAGAAAAAATAGTTGAATGAACTTTTTCCAGAGTAATAGGCTCCATCAGTTTGTTATTGTCTTCATCTGTTATAATTGAAGGTACTTCTTAAAGTAGATTATCATTAAGAACTTCAATCTACTCTTATCCTAAACTATTTTGGTAAAACGACCTTCCATACTTTCTGATTTCACTTTGGTCTTCAATCCACACCCCTTCTATTGATTTAGTTTTACTAATTCTAAATGTTGATCTTCGTACTATTGCCATCCTATGAAAAACTTTTTGTTTTTATCTCCTTTTAACCAAGTCCGTATCATTTTTAATATCCAAACTTTCTCTTCCATACTCAAAATATTATGATATTCACCAAGAAACTCTCTTTCCTTTGATATTTGATTATTATGCTCATCTTTTTAGAATTATGAAAGTTTCTCTTTTACTTCTTCTTTCTTCTCAAAAATATTTCTAAAAGTGTATTTCCCATTCTTTTAATCTCTATGTCATTAATTTAATTTGTTTTAGAAGTGTATATAGCCCATCATTTCCTAAATAATTCTATGTTTACGCTACCATATCAACAATTTGAGGATGGTTTTCCCATATTATCTCATATTTAAAATATGATATTTTTTTAATTCACTTGCCACCATTTTAACTCTTATTAGTCAATGATCTGAACCAATCCTTGTGAAGGTCCTAATTTTAGCACAAGTCATTTCATCTAGCCAATGATCTAAGAGTATATGTCTATCCATTTTTTTTTATATCAGGTTTTGACCTATCTTGTTATTGGTCCATGCATAGCTATCCTCTTCAAACTCAACCTCCCATAGATTACTGTTTTAAATCGAAATTGAAAAATCTCATTTTTTGGGTTATTTTCCTGATTCCCCCAAATTTTCATCTAGCTTGGTTATGGAATTTAAATATTCTATGATCATGAATCGAGTTCCTTGATATTTATTTCTCATAAAGGCTTCAATCCCACTCCACTCTTCTAATTTGTGTGATCGATTTGTAGGTCCATAGACATTGATAAGGATGAAACAAATATCTATAAAGTAGCATGTGGCTAATGAGGCTAACTAATGCTTAGTTTTATGAGTGGTTTCATAGGAGGTTCTAATTGGATTCCAATAAGTTAGAATTCCCCCTGCCACTTCTTCTAAATCCATAGCATCCCATTCACATCTTGCCCATACTGCTTTCATAATTTTGGAAACTTCTTGTCAGTTTAGTTTCCTGGATACAAATAATATGAGGCTTATTAGTTAAACATAGGTTCCTGATACACTTTTCTTTGAGAGGGCATTAGCATCCCTTCTATTCAATTATATGGTAATCATGTCTCATTAGGGGCTATTGGACCCTCCTATGAATTACCAATATCATTTTATTGTTTGGTTAAGAAAAGTTCCATCAACTTAGATTGTGTTCCTTTCTTTATGTTTGCTCTTACTTCCTTGGCTTTCACTTTATAATCTAAATTTTTTCCTCCTTTTGCCTTACCAATATTGATGGTAGGTCTTGTTATTCCATTCCTCAATATTCTTTTACAACTTTATTTTTCATTATATTTATCCTCTCTTAGATTTGCTAAGGAAACTGTTGACTTATCCTACTCATTTTCTTGTATTTCCTTGTTCATGGTAGAGGTATTAACATATAAACCCGTATTTTCTCTACCAATTTCCTTCTCTCAAATGGTGTATGGTACTTCCAGAGAGTCTTCAAAATTTGATGAGGCACATTCATTAGGTTCAACATGAAAGTTCATCCATAAATCAAGTTCAGACTAAGTAGAAAATTCCTTGTTAATATTTTGATCCTATTGTACCATATCCTCTAAGATTTGATCTACTTTTTCTTCATAGGCTAAAGCGTCAATAGAATTGGTGTTTCTTTTAATATCCTTACTTACTTGTATTCGTTGATTATTTACTTTCATCCGTCTAGACCTATTTTTTTGAAGTTGAAAACCATCCTCATCCAAATCCATTTGTAAGGTTCTCTTGTTTTTTTCAACATATGTTATTGCTATCATCTTCTTATGGAATCTCCTCTCAATATGCCTCACCTCATGACATCTACATCTGAAAGATATATTTTCATAATCCATGGTTTGGGACCACAACTTACCCCCATACTTAAGAATGATTGATTCTAGTAAAGATTTACTAATATCAATCATGACCAATATCTAGGCATAAATAGCCAAGACTTCATCTTTTGTAGTTTTTGAAATCTTAAGGAATTGTCCAAGAGTGTTGCCTATTGCCTTGAAGGTATCTATTTTCTAGAATTCAATGGTTAAGGAAGAATCTTGCTCTTCCCATAAACAAAAGACCCTTTTTAGGATTTTATCTTTCCTCCTTGGAATAGAAAATGGTCAAGAAGAAAGGATAGAGTCACTCTTGGAGACTTCCTTCTCCTATCAATTCATTTTCTTATAGTCAAAGCCCCTAGCCAAGACCCATTAAATTTACCAATAATTACTTTATATATGAGTAATGAGGATCATTGCTTTGTGAGGTCCTCTCTAGCATCCACTACTAGAAATAATTCTAAGAATTTAGATGTAAATTGATCCATGGAAAAGATACTATATCTCAATATCCATTGAAATTTAATAGCATGTCCTATAGCTATTACATTGTTTTAAAATAAACCTACAATAATTTGCATGCAAAATTTCAAATATAATGAAGGGATAAATAAAACTTAGCTAAAAATATTTGTCTAGATGAAATGTCCTGCCTTGTTGATGCCCTAGCCCTCCATTGCTCCTCCCATCATCTAAACCCTGGCTAACGTATATTTGTAATTTTGTTTTTTATTACTTTAAAAATCATTATTACCCTTATTCTGTATGGTTGACTTCATAGGGTTATAGCTCCCTCAATACTACTCGGATTCCTTCATATCACCACTCATTTTAAAGCTCTACAAATTTTGCACAAATTGGTCCAAGAATTGTCTCAATAAAACAACCCTTTAGCTCCTAAAATATAATATATTTATTTTGAAAAAAATTGCCCTAATGTTGCCCTTGTTCTGGATGGTTGTTTTCACATGAATTTATCATAGAATGTCCTTGATCCAAATACAAAACATTTTTTTTTAGTTACTTCAAATGACTGAAGTAGTATACATAAATACTCTTCATAAAAAACTATAAAATGTTAGGGTATAGTTCCTATACAATGAATTCTATTTAGATTAAGTTGTTCTAACATGCCTATTTTCTTTAATTCTTGTGTTGTAATTTATTATATGATGTTATATTTATTATACTTGAGGCTCCTTGATACTAGTTTATGCATATGCAAATTATAAGGATCGAAGGATAAAGATTTAATAGAAATGCTAGTAAGCATAAATACAGGCTCATAAAGTAATTTCATTATAACTTAAACACAAAATCCTAGTCTTTGTTAATATCAAACAAAATTATACAATTAAGAAATTTATACCATGACATTGAACTCCCCAAGGATGCATAATTCCATAGATAGAATAAATCAACACAACCAAAAATTAACTAACTTGGATTGATCTATTAAGGCTTGTGGAAAGTTTGTTATAAGAATATAAACAAGTACTATGTTAACAATCCAATGCTATTTCACCACAATAAAATTTCACAGGATCTCACAATATTTCCAGACACAATTTATAATAAATCTCACAAACAATGCACAATAAACTCACTAAAATATTTATTGAAAAATACATCTACTATAAGCAATGCATAAATGCAATGCTTCTTCAATACATATTACAAGGCTTTATCTTCAATATATACATACATGAGACTCTTCATATGCACATGACTCTTGACCTTCATCTCCTCATACTCACAAGAGATCTAACTCTTCATATTTCTCTTACATAATAAATCTCACATATTTACATAAAGATAAAGTCTCTCATGATTACTCATAACTCCTCACTTCTAAACATGACACTTCACACACACAACTCACACTTACTAACATGACACCTCTCACACATAACTCCACACTTATTTATATGATACATACTCACACTTTATAACATGACACCTACTATTGACACATATTAAACACACCCTAATCTAAACTATTTACAAGGTACCAAACAATGTAATACCTCCAACACCCCCCCATATTACATTATTTGGTATGAAGGTATTTTGCCTTCATGTACTTTCAGTCTCTAATTCTTGTCTTGGTTTTTTGGCTTTGGCTTTGGTACTACTTGAGATTCTGGCACTGTATTTGTGTCATTATCTGGTCACTTACATTTTTTTATTTTATTCTTTTCAGGCTCATTTTCTTCTTGTAAAAATATTTTAACATTTCATAATTTTATTCCATTATGATTTACTTATCCATCCATAATGTACATCAATTTTCTAGTTCCTTACAAGTCTTTGGTTTTTTCTTTTTACAAATTTTGCAATTTAGCATTGATCGTTTTTGTTTTGGTTTATATTTTTTATTCTTTTTCCTTATTTCATTTTCAACAACTCCTATTTTGTTATCAATACTATTAGTGCCATTACTAATGAGAATTTTTGAATGGCTTGTATTATTATCTTTGTCACATTGTTTCTCAATATAATTTGTACCTTAATTTTTTGTATTGTCAAGAATAAACAAAAACTATAATTCTTCCCATGAGAGCTCTATGAATTGTTTTATTTTCTTCCTCATTAATATTTTATGTTTCTTGTACTTCTTGGACCATGTTTCCTTTTTGAGTTTTCTATTTTGGATTTTGTTTTTGTATTAATTGTTGGAGAATATTACATTATTTGGTACATGCTAATGTACCTCCATGGTACCTTTATGGTACAAATGTAAATATATAATATATTAGGGTTTGTTTCTATAGTTTAGATGAGTGATTTATATTTCTCTTTTATGTGTGTGTCTATGTGTAGGATATGCACAAGTGTCATTCATGTCAGTGTGCAAAGATGTAATGTGAAGATGTACACAAGTGTCTTCTATTAGGAGCGCTTGTAGGAGAGTAAGAGCCATGTAGAAGTGTGCAAGTGTCATACCGTTAAAGTATGCATGTAAGAAGAGAGTGAAGAGTCTAGTATACAAGTGGCAATATGAGAAGCCAAATTTCAAGAATATGAAAGGTTGCATCTCCTGGATATGTGAAGAGTGCAATAGAAAAGTATTGAAGAGTCACATTACTATGTTTATATTATGGTGATAAAGCTCCATACAATGTAAGTGAAAATTGTCTCTAGTGATCACCACATAGCAAGCATTGATAATAAAGCTTATATATAGATTTTGAGCAATTTTTTGTAAATATTCTTCATGCATGTATATGAATAATTTTAGCCATTTACATTCATATTTGATATTACAAGTAAATGTTATTTTATTATAATATTGGTCTAGATATATATTTGATTCCTCATATATAAGTATACTCTTGATTATTGATATTTTGACCTATAATATTGTGGCTTATCTATATTGGGACCTATGATATTTTGAGGTAGTTAGACTTAAAATCCAATAGTGGAGTTAGCACTTAACTCTATCCATTTTTTATAGAGTTATATTTCAGAGCCACCACAATATTGGAGTATGTCCACTTTGAAAGCAATGAAGACTTGGACTCTATTTTAAAAGTATTAGATATTATGGGGACAAGTAAAAGTCACCCTGATTTGGATGCTAGGGTCTTTCGACTTGGTTTGAGGAAAACCAATGAAGACTAGGACTCAACTTGAATAAATTAAGAGTCTACTTAGAAGAAAATTGGATGTGAGGGGGCATTCAGAGTCACCCTAGTAATAGTTGGATTATCTAGAAAAGAGGATAATCATTTTTGCTCTTAGGTTTGACCCAAGGCATTGAAGATAGATTTTTAGAATATTGAGAAGCATCATAGCTTCCAAATATTAAGAAGCATCATAACTTCTAGAAATTTGAGAAACGTTAAAGCTTCCAGGGATAGATAAACATCTAATCTTCTTAAGTATAGATAAGAGAAGTAGTATAGGTTTTCATAGATTAGAAAAGTACAGAGAAGAGAAGTAGTATAATATTTTTGAGAATAGATAAGAGAGAAGTATAGAGATAATACCGAGAAGTACAGAGAAGAAGCCTCTAAAGATAAGGAAATATAGAGGCATAGATAAAAGTTGAAGTTGTGGTTAATAAAAAAACTAGAAGGATCAAGCTGACTGAAAATTCAACATATATTTCTATCTTGGCCTTAGAATCACTATTCTTTAAATTAAAAAAAGACATTCATTTTTAGCTATTTTGAAAGTAAGAAATAAAGCTACCAAATAATGATAATTTTTATAATTCAAAGGTGAGCAGGAAACTATAAGAGCCATTAAGGCATGTTGTCATTATAAAGCTACAATAGAGTCAAAGAGCAAAGTGCTACCATTAGAGAGAACTTGACAGTCAAAGAGCATTGCACACCAGTAGCAGTGATATTCGAACTAAGATTCAAGTGCTATTCAAAGCGTCACTAGTAATTATATCTAGATAGGCATTCAAGCGTTATCCATAGCAACACTAGTAGTGAGATTCGAGCACTATCCATAGTGCCAGTTGAGACATTCAAACAGTGAGATTTAAGTGCTTTCTAGAGTGCCACCAGAGACGTTCAAACAAGTATTTGAACACCATCCAGAGCGATATCAGAATCATTTGAATAGGCATATGAGCAAACGTTGTCACCAGGAAAGCACCTAAGAGTAGTAAGAGAAAGCAAGAGGATGCAAAACATTATTCATAGTAGAACAAACAAGAGCACAACAAATATGATGAATTATAACTATTTGTAAATATGATCATTGGAGCAGTAGAAATAAGACATTAATTTTGCACGCTAACCAACACATGGATTACCACAACAACAAAGGATGAGATAAATCAGCCCACCATCATAGGTAACATTCAAACATTACACTTCCAAATTTGGTCCATCATTTACCCTTCATTTTTTGAGGGAAAATTAAATTTAACTTGTTTGAAAAACATTAAGTGGGAGTTATAAGGTCTTCCACATTAATGATTTTTTAAATTTATTTTTGCAATTTAATTATTTTTCAAAACTTATTTTTTGAAATTTTTGATTTTTTTTTAAGTTATAGATTGATAGGAACTTCTACTAGGATTTAAGTTTTTAAAAGTTTGAAAAGATATTAGTTTTTAAGGTTTTGAAATTTGAAGAGTTAAAAAGTTTAGAAGATTTAAGACTTGGGTTTTGAAGGTTTGAAGATTTGAGAATTTTATATTTTGAATATTTATTTATTTTTCTTTAAATTTGAGAAGTTAAAAGGTTTGAAGATTTGATTTTTTTAATTTTTGAATATTTTTGATAATTTGAAAATTGAAAATTTGCAAATTTAATTTAGTAGAGAGTTAAAAGGATTACTACATTAAATATTTAGAATTTAAAATATGCAAATTTCTTGTTTGAGTGATTTTTAACTTGGGAGACAAAAGGTTTACTACTTCAAAAGATTTCAAAAATTTAAATTTGAATTAGTTCCATTATGACAAACAGTAAAATTTTCCTTTCTAAATCTCGACTCTCGAAAGGACCAAATTTTGCATCATAGAAGAACAAAATGAAATAAATTCTTACTATAGAAAAACTATGGGATATAGTAAACGAAACAAAAAAAAATACCCAATGAAGATGGAAGACAAATACAAAAAATTGAAGAAAGTGATGCAAAGGCACTCATGCTAATTATGTTTGGAATAATTGATGAAATACAACCATATTTAAGTGGAGCAAAAACTTCTATATATGCATGGAATACATTATACAAAATATTTGAAGGAAAAAATAAAGCAACAATTTTGAATTTACAATCTCAATTATATTATCTAAAGATTAATAGTGGATAAAGTATAGAACTTTTTCTTCACAAAGTAGCAGATATATAAGCTAAAACTTTGACTCTAGGAGGAGATTATAGACCATTAACCATCTTCATCAATAACCATTGATTATGTTGGGCTCTTCTTAGGGCATGATCTCTCTATATGCCCCACCTCATGCCATCTTCTACATCTAAATGATATGTTTTTATAATCTATAGTTTGGGTCCACATCTTATCCCCATACTTAAGAATGATTGATTATGGTAAAGCTTTATTTATATCAATCATGACCAATATTTGAGCATAAATAGCCAAAAATCCATCGTCTGTTGTATCTAAAATCTCAAGGAATTCTCCTAGAGTGTTTTCTATTTCCTTGAAGGTATATGTTTCCCATAATTCAATGGGTAACCCAAACATCTTAACCCAAACTGGTACTAGGGATAGATTTACATTTTCAGGTAAAAATCCTTCATACCAATGGGTAAGGAAGAACCCTTCTAGGAAGAAACATTTGGGAAGAAATGGTAGAATCACTCCTGGAGACTTCCAACTCCTATCAATCCATTTTCTCAAGGCTGAAAACCATGTGTTTTCTGTAATAAGAAGGAGAGTATGGACCATATCTTGGGACATTGCTCAATAGAATGGAATCTATGGCAATGGATTCTTAATATGTTTAGTGAATGCATGGTGAAGAATAACATAATTGAAGTTTGGTTAAAGCAATGGCAGAGCACTTATACAAGTGAGGCTCTACATACAATATGGGATATATCAAAAGATACAATACTTTGGAATATATGGCTAGAAAGAAATAGAAGAATATTTATAGGAAAGGAAAGCATTTTAGAGGTAATGAAAAAGAAGACATGTTTAGCCATAGAGGAGTATAAACCAACCCTATCAACTCACCCAATCCCTAATTTTGAAGTAGAGAGTCTTGATAGATGGAGTCAAGTCATTAAATGGAATTATGATGTTGGGTACAAGAGAAGCAAAAAGAAAGTAAAGAATATAAAGTGGAAACCACCATATGTGGAGTGGGTTAAATTGAATTTTTATGGAGCATCTAAAGGAAATATAGGACCAGAAGGAGGAGGAGGAATAATTAGAAATAATAGAGGAGAGATTTTGTATCATTATGCTTTTAGTAGTGGTTTTAAGACAAATAATGAAGTTGAAGCTTGGGCAGCTTTATAAGGGTTAAAAATATGTAAACAAATGAAATGGAATAGAGTGTATATGGAAGGTGATTCTCTCATGGTAATAAATACAATTTTGAGGAAAGAAAAGGCTCCATGGAACATACAAGAGATAATTATGGAAATTCAATATCTTGCTAAAGAGTTTGAAGAAATTATTTACACATATATTAAGGGAAGGAAAAAAATGTGCATATAAACTAGCCAATAGAGGGATTTTTATTGAGTATCATGAAGTTAATTTCTCCTTTCCATGGTTAGAGGAAGTAGAAAGTTTAGTTGAAGCTGACAAAAAATGTTGATTGCCTAAATCAATTAATGATTAAGATTTACTTTAATGTTTTCCATTGGTAATATCTGCTTTATTTTATAACAATAATATGTTTTCATTTAAGACTATTTATTATAATTTTTGTGGTTGCACTTGAGTTTTAGGAAGGAAAATAGCAATCTAGATTTGCTAAAGCAGACTACGATAGTGCGATATTTTGGAAATATTACTCTACTAATATTAAAGGCATATATAGTAGAGGTGAAGTTTTGGCATTGTGAAGGCTGCTATAGGAAAATATCAAGAAAGATGCTAAATTCTAGAGTAATTGTATTCATACAAATATTTTAAAAGATCCAAAAAATGAAAATCAAGAATTCAGACAATTTATGTAAAATGATGTAGATTTCTAGCTATACCATCTCAATTGAGATGAGAAGTGTATATATTTATAAACTCTCAAGCTCTAAAGAAGAGATATGTAATTTGTCAAGGGTGGGGGACCCAAGTACAATCCCTTATTATCCAACAAAAAAAAATTGAAGAAAGTGATGCAAAGGCACTCATGTTGATTATGTTTGGAATAATTGATGAATTACAATCATATTTAAGTGGAGCAGAAACTTCTACATATGCATGGAATACACGATACAAAATATTTGAAGGAAAAAACTAAGCAAAAATTTTGAATTTACAGTCTCAATTCTATTCTTTAAAGGTTAATAGTGGATAAAGTATAGAACTCTTTCTTCGCAAAGTAGCAAATATAAAAGCTAAACTTTTGACTCTAGGAGAAAAGTTAGAAAATAATTTTTTTTTTCAAGTTAGATTGAGAGCACTTCCAAAAATTTATAAATATTTAGTTACTTCTTTACAAGTTCTAAGTAAGGAGACTACATTTGATGATTTAGTCAATATTCTTCAAGAATATGAAGTTGAAAATTTAGTCAAGGATGAAATGACTAATAATGCCTTGGTATCTAAAGAAAATATACCAAGTAATATTGCTATAACATCAAAGTATAGATCTAAATAGAATTCAAGATTTTTTCATATATATATATATATATAAGAGAAAGGGTCATAGTACAATTTTTTGTAGATATAATCAAGGAAATCATATGAATATGAATCAAGGAAATCAAATGAATAAAATATTTTAGCAAAAATAATATAAGATACAAGTCATGTTGGTAACTATTGACAACAGGGGAATGGTTGTCACCGTTGTCATAGCATGTTGTGGTAGATCCATCATCGTCACTACCTAGTAACAACTGAAGATCCATCTATAATTTTGATGAAAGTTTGGACTGTGAAGGAGGTAAGCATTCCTATTTCTTACATTTAAATTTTTTTGGAAGAATTTTATTGGTTGTAATCATGAAGTGCATGCAATGAAGCTAGGATTTGCAAAGTGAAGCATAGAGGAATTAAATCAAAGGGGTGAAAGGATTTACTTTTCTAGGGAGGAATATTTCTATGCATGTGAATAATAGTTTGAATAATTTTGTTGGCTAGAATTGTAGAGTGCACATAGTAAAGCTAGGGTTTACAAGTGAAGCATAGAGAAAAGTAAAAAACTACAAGAAGTGACAATATTTTTTTTCCTGAAACTAGAATGTGCTTAGATCTATTCATGTGAATAAAATGAAGGTGGATCTAGTTCTTGACTGGTATATTTAAAAAAATGACATAAGAAGCATCATCATTTTTTAAAACCTAAGTGCACTAATATTTGCTCATGTGAATAAAATGAAGGTTCGACAACTTACTTTCTAGATTCAAATCATGCAAAAGGTGAAAGGAGTTAGTTTGATACGGAGGACTATTTTTGTGCATGTGAATGGTTGTTTGAAGAAGTTCATTGGTTGGAATCATGAAGTTCATGGAGCAAAGCTAGGGTTTGCAAAAGGAAAATATTAAATTTTATTTTTATTTGGTATTTTTAAAATGGTAGTATAGTTTGGTAAATTGGTTTCTTGTTTTGATGGAGAATAAAGAAGAACATTTGTACTTCTCAGATGATACCTTTGAGAGGCAACACATCTTTTCAACTCCAAGGGCCAAGGATCCCATTTTTGGACAAGACTTAGAAGTTGAGAATTGGAGATCCTTGGGTTTTTCAAGTGGTTAGAATAATACTACAGGTTATCAGAATTTAGTGGATAGAGGGGAGTCTATGTCAAAAGGTTTAGACCAAGTTGGTTGTCCTATTGAATGCTCACTCTTAGGTGTATTAGAACACTCTATGCAAGTGATGGTTCTAATGAATGAGCAAGCATTTCATTGTGGGGAAGAAAAACTGGAGCAGGCTCCAAACAACCCAAACTCACTTTGTCTGACAGAGTTTCCTTTGTTTGATTCTGGTTTTATTGGTAAATTTTTTTATTTAGAGGATCTAAGTTGAGTGGGTTCAAACTTTCAATCAACACACAATACAACTCCAGTTACTAAAGTGCGTAAGGCATGTAAAGTGGTTAAAAAGAGAAGGTTGAAGTTCAAAATGGTACTTGGGAAATACCTGAGGATGGAACAAGTTTTGAACTTTTGAGGGAAGGTCCTTATTGGAAAGTTTCATGGACGTCAAATAGCATATAATACACTAAATGAGTGGTTGCAAAAGTTATGAATCCTAATTTTAGGATATTGGTCAATGTTTCACTTAATTTTCAGAGGATGGATAGGTTTCCTTTTTCTATCGAAGAAAGATGCACAAAATATTTTGGGAGGTTGTTGGTATTGGGGTTCTTCTTTTTTGGATTTGAATGCTTGGATGGCTTGCTTTGATCCTAGGTCTGAAGTTGCCAAGAGAATAACAATTTGGGTAAAACTTCCACATTTACCAACGAAGTTATGGTCAGAAAGAGCTTTGAAAGAGATTGGAGATTAATTAGGTAAAACCTTGGATATATATATATATTTCTTTTAAATCTAGTATTTTTTGGTCTGTAGCTCATGTTTTGGTTGATATGGATATAGTGAAGTTTTACTGGATTGTATGGAGATAGTTGTGGGGAATACAGTTCATAAACAAATATTGGACTATTTGAAGATTCATTTTAGATGTTTCTATTGTCATGTTTATGGATAAATTGCTAAGGAATGTTCTCGATCTTTCACACAGAAGGTATGGAGGAGAAAACAAATGATTAGTGGGGATTTCAAGTCAGCTAAAAACAATCAAGAGATACCTATTTTTTAGAGCTCAATAGTACTCCCTGATTTGGCTCAAATAAGCAAAAAAAATATTGTTGAATCTAGAACCAAAAATCTGGAGAAGGAGAAAGAAATTTTGGGTATAGCTTTATCTCCATTTTACTATTCACAAGTTGTTAGAGAAGGAGATAGAGTCATAAAAAAAAAACTATGAAAGGATTGGAACCCAATACTATTAATTTTATTGGTAAGTCATCTAAGCCTTATGACAATTAACTATACAATACATATGGAGAATAATTTGGACTTAGGTAATAAAGAAGTTTGTACGCTTCCTTATGAATCTTCAAAGATAAGTCCCAGTGACAAGGAATTTTCTAGGATTTTGGACAATGGGTCGACAACCTCAAATACATTGAATAGGTATTATGTTCCAAATATTTTTGCTATTGGAGGAAGTCCTTTTGACATATAAAGTGAATATTCCAAGGAGTTATCTATTTCAGGGGATGGTTTGGAGATGGGATCCTCTTGTAGATATTTATTACATTATAGGAAAAAGGAACCCAAGTTCAGAATTTGTGCAGTTGTTGGAAGGTTAGGGTTAGGTCTGGACCTTATAAAGGAATCTTCCACTTCTTCAACAGGTAGGAAATATTTTTTTTTTCATGCACAAGAGAAGGAATTGAGGGAAATTCAACATGGTAAACAAAAATCTATCAAAGGGGTCCTTAGAGTGGGACAAAAGCCCTCTAAGATGTTTAAATGATATTGTTATCCCTTAATATTCAAGTTTTCACTTGTCTTAGCTAGGCTAGTGGAAATTCATAATCCAAATGCTATCCTTTTATAGGAAACCATGGGGGCAAGTACAAAAGTCATTGAAGGGTTGAGTAAATTACTTAGGGACTGAGAGTTCTTGACTCTAGATGCTACCAAAAATTTAGGAGGTGTTTTAATTGGCTGGAAGAACTCAATATCCTTAATTAATTTTTCCTTTATGGTTTTAGTCTTGTGGATAAAATTATTTTTTAAAGACTTGGGTTTTAGGTTATCAGTTATAAATTGTTACGGTCCTTATGAAGATAGGCAGGTCTTTTCGGATGATTTTTTCTCCCAAAGGTGTGTTAGGGATGAACTATTTTCATTGGTGGGAACTTAAATTTTAGTATGAATAGAAGTGAGGTATGGGTATAATCTGCAATACTTGATATACTTGTAGATTAATTTAGGCATAAGATTGAAGAATTTGGTTTAAATGATTTGGAACCAATAAAATTAATGCCTACATGGAGAAATAATAGAGTTGGGGAAGTTGGAATCTCAAAGAGGTTGGATATATTTTTGATCTCTGAGTTATTATACAATGAAATAGACAAAAAAATATCATGGGTTAAGATTGGAAGTGGCTTGGATCACTCTCCTATACTTATTCAATTAGAAATTCAAGAGGCAAAACTTGCCAATCCTTTTAAGCTCAATCCAATTTGGTTGGAGGAAGAATATTTTCAACAACTGATTAAAAAGAATAGATTGGTTATGACCAAAGTTCCAGGTCATCAACAAGTTTTCAATTTGTTGCTACTTTAAAAAAATTAAAAGGAGTTGTGTCATCTTGGATTGCAGTTAAAAATGAGAGTATGGATAGAGATCTTAAGTTTGTGGAGAAGGAAATTTTAGAAATTCATAAAAATAATGAGGTTGGTTTACCTTAAAGAGGAGGAGAAATCAACTAGTTGAATTAGAAATTAAGAAGAACAAATTCTTGGAGTGGAGGGAAGTTGTATAGAGAATGAAAAGTAGAGTTGTATGGTTAAAAAAAAAAGGGATGAAAATACTAAGTTTTTTCATAAGTTTTCTAGTCATAGGAAGAATGTTAACACTATCTGGGAGATGCAGAATGAAGAAGGGGTCCTCGTTAGGATTTTTTTTGAGTTAGCAGACCTGGGAGTAAAACATTTTCAAACTATATATAAAGAACCTGATAAAGTCAATATTGGGGAAATTTTAAAGTTGAATACTTTCTTCCCTAGTTTTGTGATAGAGGACAATCAATTACTTATGAAGGAGGTCACAAAGGAAGAACTGAAAGTTAACTTGACTTATTTCAAAATGGATAAAAGTCTAGGGACTGATGGATGGCCTGTGGAATTGTTCCTAGTTTTTAATGATCTTGTTGAGGAGGATCTTCTCAAAGTAATGGAGAAAGTTAGGTTGAGTGGTTAGGTTTTGGGGCCTTTTAACTCCACCTTTTTAGATTTGATTCCAAAAAAGAAGAAGCCTAAAATATTTAATGAATTTAGACCGATTTCATTATGTAACTGTATCTATAAACTCATTGCAAATATTCTAGCCATTATATTGAAGAAGATTTTCTCTAAAGTTATTTCCTAGGAGCAATTTGGGTTTATAGTAGGTAGATATATTTTTGAAGCCATAGGACTTGCACAAGAGGGTTTCACTCTATTAAAACTAAAAATATTTCTACAATGGTCCTTAAACTAGAACTATCTAAAGCTTATGATAGAACTAGTTGGTTGCATGTGGGTTTTAGGTATCCAGTAGTAAAGTGGATTATGGGATGCATTTCTTCTATATATTTTTTTGTTCTTATCAATGGATCGGCTTCCAAATTCTTTAGATGCTCAAGAGGACTCAGATAGGGATGTCCTTTATCTCCTTTAATTTTTTGTTGGTTTTTGAAGGATTGAGCAGAGCTATCTTGGATGCAAAGAGGGTAGGATACTTTTTTGGGATCAAAGTGGGGGTTCTTTATTTATCTCATTTATTATTTGTTGATGATGTATTGTTGTTCACAAATGGCAGTTTAAGGGAAGCTAGAAAGTTGAAGGAAATCTTGGACACTTACAGTATTGCTACCAACATGGAGATAAATTTTCAAAAATCCTCTATTTGCTTTAATGGTCTAGAGCAAGAGACTAAACAGGGTCTAATCATATTTTCTCTTACATTTTTAGGAAGGCTTTAAATATATGGGTTTTGTATTGAAGCGAAATATTTATAGGAAGAGAGATTGGAGTGGCTTTTAGAGAAGATTAAAGTTAGGATTAAACATTGGTGTAATAAATGGTTATCTATTGTTGGGATATTAACACTTGTAAAGTCTGTTATTGAGGCAATTTCTATGTTTTTGCACTCCTTAGCCTTCATTCCTAAAGGATTTCTAGAGATAATAAGAAAATATTGCTTTAGATTTCTTTGGACTGGACACAAAGAACATGAAGGCATTCCTTTAGTTAAGTGGTAAAGTATTGCTAGGCCAAAGGAGGAAGGTGGCGGGGGACTTAAAAACATCCATCTTTTTTGTTCTTCTTTGGCAAAAAATAATTTATGGATAACTTTGACTAGAGAAGGATTGTGGAAGAAGATTATTGAAAAAATATATATTCATCCAGGGACTTTTATGGATTGGATCAAAAGGTTTTTTTAAAGTAAAGAGACTATGCGAGGTTTTAATTTGTGTTGAGTGCAAGCGGCTCCAAAGGTTGTTTTTCGAGGCCTTTGGGCCCTAGCAACCGATATTTTTGTGGTTTCTGCTCAAGATTTTAGTGGGATATGTTGTAGGGGACCCAAGATGGGTTAGAAATATATCTTTCAATAGATATTCATGTTACAAACTTTATTAAAAATGACTTCCAATTTGCTACACAAAACAAAAGTGAAAATCATACCTTTTCTCGACATCCAAGGCATGGATTAAAGAGATCTTGAAACAAGTTTCAAGCAGCTGATCAAAAAATGGTTCACATCTCAAGCGAATCCAGCACTATGGAGCACCCCCAAAATAAATACATTGTGGAAATCCCTTTCAAGGGTAAGGATTTCAAAGACTCAACCCTAAAGATAAATTTCAAGGATACCCTCTATGGTGGACAGCCTCAACCTAATGCTAACATTAATATTAGGGTTTCCCATAAACCTTTGAGAATGCCTAAGATTGATCCTAGGAAAACTGAGTCGGGATATCTTAGGGTAGTTGATGGAACTTCGATTGTTAAGCTAGATATGGGCATCATTCAAGGTTATGGATAATGGCAAATCATCGTTAATTCACGAAAATTAGGATTTCCTAAAATTTGAAATTGGCTAATCTCAGGACCTTTCACTAGGGCCCATTCACCCAAAAAAAATTAGGTGCAAATTTTTTGGGGGTTAGCTCGCTCGACTGTGATAATAATTTTTTTATTTTTATTTTTATTCGCCAACCACTTTCACTCAAATCCACAGACCTTTCACCTTCAAATTATAAAAAAAAAAAATTTCCCACCAAATTCACCTCTTATACCACTAGTATATATACCTAACGTGACAACGATATTCATATACCCAAAAAATGACCTATAGCATCAAAAACTCTACAATGACAAAAAAATATCTAAAGCAGTGAAAAACCATTTAAAACATTAAAAAATGAACTATGGTGCATACCCATAGCAATTGGTTCCTACCCATAGGGTAGTTAACATCCATGTTCCATATCAATTTTAGTTTGTATTCACCTAATGTAGAGTGCTTGAATTGGAATCTTATAGTTTCCAAGCAGTATTGAGGGAGTTGGTGGCCTCTCTAGCTATTGATTCCATAATACATTGGTAGCTTGTAGATACTACCGGTGCTACCACCATATGTCAGTAGAAATTGCAGTTTACCTGCATTTTTGGTGTTGGTAGCCTATAGAAAGTACCTGCACCACTATCATGCATTGGTAGCCTCTAAAGGCTATCAACACCATGATGCACCGATAGCTTGCACGAACTATCAATGCCAAGATATAGTGGTAGTGAATAACACAAGCTTATACTGAGAGGGGGGTGAATATTATAAGATAAAATTTTACTTTTCTTTCCCAAACAATATTATCCAATGTTATCAATTGCAATATCTTTTCTTAGTAGTATTAATCAATCTTATCAATAGCAGCAATAAAGCAATGCATAAACCATCATACGCATGAGAGACACAAATTTAATGTGGTTCACCGAATATGGGTTACGTCCATAGAGAAAATATTTCTTCTAAATTTTCTCAACAAATATCTTGGGAGCCAATTCCATGTTACAATGTTTATGGACCTCTGTCCAAAGGAGACACCAATCCTCTATGCTCAAGTTCGTGGATATCTATCCATAGGAGAATTCTATCCCCTCAAGTCTATTTTGTGGACCTCTATCCATAGGAGACACCTCTCCTCTCTACTCTGGTTCGTGGAACTCTATCCACAGGAGACACCTCTCCTATTTGATCTGGTTCATGGACATCTATCCATAGGATAAATCTATATCCTTATTGGTCTGGTTTGTGGAACCCTATCCACAGGAGATACCTTATCTCTCTACTTTGGTCACATTCAAATCTAGTACACACCTCTACTTTGACTCTGCTCCAAGACTACTCATGAGGCTTACTCAAGTTTGTTCACAGATTAGCTTTCAACTCTGCCCCAAATCTGCACATATTACATGCACAAATTTGTCTCAACTTTATCCCAAATCTGCACACATTACATGCACAAATCTATCTCAACTTTATCCCAAATCTGCACACATTATATGCATAATTTTTTCTCAACTCTATTTCAAATCTGCACACATTACATGCACAAATAAGACTCAACTCTATCCCAAATATGCACACATTACATGCATAAATCTATCTCAACTTTGTCCCAAATCTTCTTACAAGACTTTCTCAAATCTACCTCAAACCTACTTCAAGTCTTCTCACAAGACTAGCTCAAATCTTTCTCAAACCTGCTTCAAGTCTTCTCAAAAGACTTGCTCAAATTTACCTCAAACCTGCTTCAAGTCTTCTCACAAGACTTGCTCAAATTTACATTACTATCTATGCTTAACTCTGCTCTAACACATGCTCAAATCATGCCCCATGACACATTCTTTGATCAAAGTTCCTCAGACATATTCTACCCATAAGTCTTGTTTAATAACATATTGAAACTGATATGCAATACAATTTAACAATATGTTCTTTCCAAATATCACTTAAGCCCAATGCACAAATTGCTTCACAAAACTAATTTCTAACACTTGCTCATTCACATTCAATATCATTCAAACCATTTTCCAAAAGTTTCACAAATTCATTCAAACAATGTGTAGACACTAAAATCATGTCAATCCGATTAGGTGACCGAAAGCATTGGCTAATTGACATCATATGGCCCCCTTGGGTAACCCTCAGAGGTTTAATAGTGGTCCTAACCACTCTTGGAAGGCTCTACCCCACTTTTGGGAGGTTTTGGGCCACATAGGCATGACCGTCCCACCCTGGGATGGTCATAGTTCATGGCCATCCCACCCAGGGATGGTGGCATAGTGGTCATCCCTAGGTGGGATGGCCATAAGCTTTGACTCCCAAAAAGTCAAATTTGGACAAATGGAACCCAAAAACTACCATTTATCCCACCTATTTGAGCATGCAAGACCTAAGGGCACAAAATCCTTATGACATGCTGTAGAATGGAGGCCAAAATGGGAGATTCTCTTCCCCTCCCAATGCATGCTCAATTTTAGACAAGTGGCACCTCTTGCCATGCATTGTCTCGCATGCCCATTTCTACAAAGTATCCCTTTGGCTATAAAGTGGATCCATTTTCCACACAAAATATAGAGAGGATTTTTGAGATATAGCAATGAAGTGCTGCCAAGATTTCCCCTCACCCTTTTGTGCCTTTTTCCCTCAAAATCTCTACCTAGTGAAGGAGGTTTCCGAGTGATTCAAGAGGCACAATTTGTTTGCAAAACCAAACCAATTGAGTGAATTTCACCACCAAATTTGATGACAACACTATTGATAGGGTTTTTGACCAATCCATTGAGGAATTGGTGGTAAATTAGGAGCAGAACTGGTGGTCATCCCACCCCAGGATGGTCCCCATTCTATGATAGTCACCACCATCCCTGCAAGGGATGGTGATAGATCTATGCATAATTTTTCTACTATTTTTAATTAGGCATATTCTAGGTTATATTATGAGCATGTTGTCCAAATTTCATGCAATTTGGAGTTATATTGAATGAGATATTATAATTTTAAGGTTTTGTAGGCTTCCGGGGACCATATGAAGATGCACATGAAAATGTGATTGATATTTCTAATCCACTGATATGGGTCCTCTTAAAATATCATTTTATGTATACTATCCAATTTTGGTTTGATTTGGAGGTGTTTTGGTCCAGAAATTGCTTGTTTTGGGTTTTGTAGGCTTTGTAGGTGCACTACAAATGCGACATCGATTCGGAGGCAATTTCTGTTCTATTTTTAATTATATATTCCCAAAATAATATATTATGAATATACCTGCAATTTCATATTATTTGGAGTTGTTTTAGATAGGTGCATTGCATATTTACACTTTCTATCTTATAGTTGCATGTATGGCTTTTGCATGTTTCACATTCTACGCACTTGCTATTTAAAAATATGGTTTCTTTGTGTGTAGGTGCAGGTTTTAAAGTGCATGAGGAAGGAATACAAGATCATAATAGTGAAGAATGAAGTGGCAACATCATAGGTTCGCCCACCTCAATTATGGGTACGAGGAAGAACATTGGAAGTGCACACGAGCTTGTTTGAAAGGACTTGATCCTTGGGCACCCATTTTTGTAAACAAGTGTATCAAACTAAGAGCCCTCAAGGGGACATATATGTAACCATGTTCTGATTTATCAAATTAAATAAAGAGAAACACCCCTTTTTCTTGCACTTATTTGGATTCCATGGTTGCTTGAATATGTCCTTTTATAATGCTTGATTAATACCAGATATAGATGCATATTGTTTAGCATTCTTAGGTGCACCATTTTTCCCATAATTCAGTGGTGATCATGGTGGGACCCTATCCCTATTGAGTTGGTTAAACATTTAACCCTATTTTTTTTGCATTCTATTGGTCATTCTGGATTGAAATGGCCTCTGGACTGCTGACCGTCCCACCCTGGGATGACCACACAACCATCCCACCCTAGGATGGCCATCAAAATAGCCACCATACCACCCTAGGATGATCACAAAATAGGAGCTTTTTTGCTCCAAATTCCAAAAATAGTAGGCTTATAGGCCATTGAGGTAGGTACAAAAACCCTCTATTTTTATTTTCTACTGTTCAAAACTTCTAAAATCTAGTTTTTCTTGTCTCTTTTGATTGCTTGAAAAGTAGAAGATAGGTTTTGCTTTTCTATAATTGAAAAACAAAAAAAAATAAGAAGAAAAACTAAAAAGGAACTAGGTAGAAATGCACCTCTATGGTTTGATTTCTTCTAGCCTACCTAATGGGTAGGTTATCATTTAGGGAATGCATTTGGTAGGTTACGTTTTATCTAGCTTTTTTGAAAGTAAAATATCATTTCTCTGCATTTAGTGAAATATCATTGAGTGCTTCATTGTTTACTTTCTTTGGGCTTAAAAAGAACCACACACACCACGTTCCACTTGAATTCTAGTGAGTTGGATTTCATCACCAACCACTAGTAGAGGTCAACAATGGTGGCTTTCATCTCCACCCGTTGCCTCAAATCCCATGAACCCTTGTTCTTTGCCAAGGCTGGCTCCAAGATCTAATGTAGATTGGAAAATTTGCATGTACTTCTCTTCGGAGGGTATAATGCTGACCAAGTGAGTACTAGGTGAGGATCGATAGGACCTATGCTCCCTGATCGGGTATGGGTTTCATATCCATACTTTGGTGGGTTTACGTGACTGTGACTTTCATTATCGGTTGTCGAGCTATGAGCATATAGGTGAAATCTAATTAAATACAATATTATCATCCAATAAAATTCAAACACATGATACAAGGTCGTCTTTACAAACAACACATCTAAAACACACAAAATAGCTTAGGGATTCACATCTAAAACTTAAAATAGATAATCACTTGTCTTATTGAGTGTTTCCTTTTCTTGCATGTTGTTTCATTAAGAATTTGTAAAGGAGATAATCACCTAGGGTTGGTAGAGAGTAAAAATGGTGTGCACCCATAGCCAAGCCCAATCATGGGTGGAAGTTGTGGAGGGTGGACTAGGAGACACGAGTCATTTCGCTTTAGCCCCAGGGATTTGGTCATACCTCCCTGGTGAGCCTCTACTCACCCAAGTCCTAGAATAGTGGGACATGAACAACACCTACAAGGGAGCCCTATGCGGGACACCCCAATAGGTGGTGGACCTTACTCGGGAGAGTGTTCCCGGTATGTAGACACATCACATGCCTTCTTTGATGAAATGCAACAATACACTAAGGCACAAGTAGATAGAGTGGTACCATGCATCCACATGCTTGATAGGTCTAATACGCCCACTTATGGGCTAGAGCATGACTTCACACATTGGGTAGGGCTGATTGATCATACTTCACCCTTACATCACCTTGATAGGTTCCAACAACCTAGACAATAGGATGAGTATGATACTCGTCGCTCAGGGTGAGCGAACTCAACCCTTCCCTTCCTCATCCATGAAGGAAGATATGAGGAAATACCCATTGATTATCCTCAAGAGCATTATACCACACAAGCACGATGTGCCTCTACACCCGTTGAGTATAAAGAGCATATGCCTAGGCCCAAACCTCAAGTAAATATGACTACCCTCGATCGAGGGAAGCATGAAATGAATATCATAGATTATCTTGAACGAGGTCAGCCTCAGGGTGAGACTCCTAGGCCTCCTAGGCCCCACACAATAGAATAGATCAATCAAGTGGTTACAAGATATGCAAAATGCCAAGCATAGTTCAAGCAACTTCGACAAGACAAAGAGCAACTAGACCACTTGCATCAACTTGAGAAAGAAAGAATCGAACGATAGACCATCGAGTTATTCCAAAAAAATTTACATGAGAGGGTCCCTACCCCTAGACAATATAGATAGGAAGTCCATCCGAGGTAACCCACTCTCATTCGAGATAGGTCTCCTAGGCCTTATCCAATGTTACCTCCATGACCTCCTAGGCCGGATCGGGACTTACCTCCCAGGCCAAACATAGGGTGCCCACCGCAGGAAGCTACCCCTCTCTATAGGCCAGCTCAGGAGATGCCCTATGGGGCTTACACCGAGCATGAGATGGAGGTGGAATATTTGGAAACACCTTATCAAGGTAGGGGGTGCCACCACCTCAAAATAGGCATGAGGATCCTCATCCTCCATCGTAGGATAAGAGAAAATAAGAGGAGATCAAATCCTCTTATGCATATAGGGTACTTTTAGAGCATTTAGAGTCAGTAGAGAACAAGACCTCTGGGTCTGGATCTCAAAATCCCACTTTATGCCAGCTACGCAGTCAACCCCTTCATCCTTCGATGCCTACCCCTTCCTATCTAGAGTATTTTAAGATACCTCAATTGGCTACCTTTAAGGGAGAAGAAGATGCATAGGAGCATGTTACCAAATTCTTGAGCCAATGCTTTGGCATCCAGGATAATGATACTTTTCTTTTGTAGACATTCATGACTACCCTCTTTGGCCCAACCATGGAGTGGTTTACCCAACTCCCAAAGCATAGCATCCACAATTTGGATCAACTTGTAGATGCGTTCCTAGAATGCTTCACCTTCAATACCAAGAGGAAGGTGACACTGGATGATCTCCTAGGATTGAAACAATATGATGATGAGTCAATAGCAAATTATGGCAATAGGTGGTGAGCATTTCTTGCCAAGTTGCCATATCTACTCCCCATGTTGGATTTGACTCAGATGTTTTCCAAGAGCTACCTAAATCTAATATCCTTTTTGTAAATCTAATATCCTTTTTGTTGCAATTGCAACAATATCTGACTCTTGAAGATGCCCTAGCGTAAGCTAGAATAATTGAATACATTAATATTCAAGAGGAAGAAATTGTGAAGCCTCGCAAGGAGTGGAACAAGAATGCTAAGAATAGCCCAATGCAACCTAAGCCAACAATAGTCAATCAGGTTGCCATTAGTGTCCCAGGGCCAATGCAAACCATGTTACCTCAAAAGCCTAATTATCAGGCCACACCTGGGAACTATAACAAGGACAACCAAAATAATCAAGGGCAAAATCAACAGCATCACCCCAAGAGATAGTTCATGCCCATTATAGAGTCTATGGACTCTTTGTTTGAGCACCTCTTGGTGGCTAATGTGATTAATCTACCTGAGAGTCGACCTATCAACCCAAATGCACCGAAGCCCAAAGGGTATCGAGAAGACCTATATTGTAATTTTCATAGGAAAAATAGGCATGATGTGCAAATATGCTATAAATTCAAGCATCTAGTGCAAGACATGATCGATAGGGATGCCCTCTAGGTTGACAACCCTATCGTGCCAAACAACCAACAAATGGGTATTTTTAAAGACCCATTGCCTACCCATGTGGAGTAGGCCAAGCCAGTGCCCTAGGTAAATGAGGTTCATCATGCACCCCCTAAGCAAGGGTATGTCAACATGATCAACATTATAATGAGGAACATGCAATACCCAAGTCCATTCGCACCACCTATGGCTCAAAGCGATGTTCCTTCAACATTGTAGCCTTTATCGCCTCCAGTGTCGAGCCTCCCACCTCGACCTATGGTCACAATTAAGAGAAAGCTCGCTCAGATCTTAAGAATGACATCTGCTCAGCTCTCCATCTATGAGCTCATTCAACAATCTCCACCTCATAGAGAATCTCTAATGGAGATCCTTAAGGTGATAGAGCTACAACCCCAGGAGTCTAACTCCTTCAATAATTTCATGGGGCATGTGTGGCAATGCATGGAACTGATGATTACCTTTTGAGAAGATGAGCTTAAACTGGTTCCAAATGATATGGTGGATCCTCCCTTGCACATCATCGCATGTGTAAATGGAACACCCTATAAGAGAGTGTTGATAGACACCAACTCTTCCAGCAACATAATCACTACAATAGCTCTCAAGCATCTAGGGTTCCTAGCATCCCATATTATCGCATCTACATACACCCTTCGAGAATTCAATGATGCCATATGCTCAATATTTGGTATGATAGTCTTACCCATCTAGGTAGGACAAAATACCATACCACATTGTACCACATCTTGGAGGGTGAGATGGCATACAATATCTTGTTGGGAAGACCGTGGATCAGGGACATGAAGTGTATCCCCTCCATCACTCACTAGTGCCTAAAATACACCTATGAAGGACAAGTTCATGTCATCTCTGTAGACTTAGAACCCTTCAAGTACTGCAACATGGTGCAATAGATCCCTGAGTTAACCTTGCCATCCACCCATCTAGATTTTCAAAGGAATAAATCCAACCAAGGTCTGATTCCATCACCATCACCTTCATTCAATCCATCATCATCTCATGCCATACCATCCTCATATACAATACCCTATGGTACACCCCTAAACATACCTTCATCATCGATGAATCCTCCATAGAGGAACATGGGAAAGAGGCTTGTTGATGAGATCCCTCCAACCATATCCACCATCTCCACAAGAGAGATTCCTAGCCTAGTGGACGAGGAGCTACCTCATGAGGCAAACATTGAATCAATTCAAGCCTCACTCCCATCTCCTCCTTCTCCATAGCCACAGGTCATAGTGCACCTAGCTACCATCGGTTTGGGAGAGTACATGGTTAGGAGTATCACCCCCCCCTCCCTTCAAGTCGGTGCAGATTGGGTAACCTCTCTCCTCATAGGCACTATCATGCCTCTTGGCCTTCCCCCTAATCAGAAAAATTTCATCTATGGGGGTCTTCACTATGGCATCGAGCCTTATCAACAGCAGGAAGAGGATGAAGAGCCCTTTTCTAAGGACATCAACTACATGTCCAACCCTAACTTCACCATGAGGTATCTTCACCTCTATAATTGGTACGGTTATGGGTTGGGCTTGTATGAGCAAGGCACCCATGTTCCTTACTATTCATAGTATCAAATACCTTATGATAAGTCTGGCTTGGGACATAATAAGCCTATGCCCCTCGATGTCCTCACAGATAGTCTAGAGTGCATGACTCTAGACTTTAGGGATGAGATTGCACACGATCCCTGAACCAAACCTAGTCGATTCTATTCATTGGGAGACTATTTCCCCACACCTGGTGGGTAATCAAGAGATACCTTGTGATATCCCCCGATCCTACGAATGGGGTGAAATTTCACATACCCTTCCACATGATAGTGAGGAAGAAGATCAAGGGTCTCCCTATGAGTGGATATATGATGATGAGTCAGATTATGAAGTGGCATCCATTGACTCTTCTAGTCTGCATGTTGAGTTTGCATGGATTGTCCCATTGAATGATGAGTATGAGGGATATCTACGTATGTTCCCTTTAAATGATCCTGTATGGTGTTAGTTCCTACCCATAGAAGGATAATTCCACTCATAACCACACCGACCACCTTTGGTCATTCCGCCTTCGTCGTAACCACCTCCTTTGGTCTTGCGACATCCCGATGTCAATAGACACCATCAACCACCTAGGGAAAATCATCCATACATAAACATGATTTCCATAGACCTCTTTGAGCCCATATGAGATCCGAATAACCCATCAAATCCATTGCACCTTGACTTAGGGGTAATTGACTTCAATCAAGGAGATTCTCCCCCATCACCTTTCGAGTACTGGACTTGCAATGAGATGTTACAACCATTTCATTTCTCTCCAAGGCCTACTCATGATGTATTCCATGCTGAGGAGGAACCCGAGGTCCCAATTGATGATCTAAACCTAGCAGATGACATCCACCTCATCCCTACTCCCCACCAGTTGGAGGAGGGGTCGTATATGTCAATCGAGCCAATGATTAACAAAGATAGTGGCTCAGATCCTACAAATCCTCAATACATCAATTTATGGGAAAGTTTATCCCTTGTAGAACAATTTGATTACATAGACCTTCTCACAGAGAATAAGGAGGCTTTTACATGGTTTTACAAAGACATGCCAAGACTGGATCCAAATCTAGTCACGCACAATCTAACGTTTGATCCCAAGGCCAAGCCAGTTAAGCAAAAGCTTAGAAAGATACATCTAAAAGTAGCCTTAATGGTCAAAGATGAGCTAAAAAAATTATTGGATTCCAAGTTCATTTTTTCATTATACTATCCGCCATGGTTGTCCAACACGATTCCCATCAAGAAGCCTGATGGGAGGATTCACATTTGCACCAACTTTCGAGACCTAAACAAAATGAGTCCTAAGGATGATTTTCCTTTGTCAAGCATCGACACCCTAGTAGATGTCATAGCGGGCCATGAAATGTTATCCCTCATGGATGGGTTCTCTAAATACAACCAAATTTGTATCAATCTGGAATACCAGCTCAAGAATACATTCACAACACCTTGGAGGAAATTTTGCTATAAGGTTATACCTTTTGGTCTTAAAAACACTTATGCTACCTACCAGCGCGCCATGATATACATCTTCCACGATTACATGCATAAGATTTCGAAAGATTACATGGATGACTTATTGGCTAAATCGCTATTACTCCATGAGCATCTCAGTGTCTTATGCAAAGTTCTCAATCATCTTATTGAGCATAACGTGAGACTGAACCCCAATAAGTGCGTATTTAGCATCACATATGGAAAGCTCTTGGGATTTATAGTCTTTAAAATAGGCATCAAAGTGGACCCTAATAAGGTCAAGGTAATCCTCGAGATGCCTCCACAAACTATCATTAAGTTGCTCTGAAGCCTGTAGGGTAAGGTTGCATCCATCAAGCGCTTCATAGCACAATTATCACACAAGTGTCAACCCATGAACAAGCTATTGCACAAGGGGGTCGCATTCCATTGGGATGATGAATGTTAGGTTGCCTTTGATGCAATCAAACAATATTTGACTTCACCACCAATATTGGCTCCACTCAAACTAGGAGTGTCGTTCCACTCATACATCTTAGCCATTGAGATTGCATTGTGCACCATGTTAGCCCAAAACAACGAATTGCATAAGGAATAGGCTACTTACTATCGTAGCAGCACATTGGTCAGCTATGAAATCAAGTACACATACATTAAAAAGTTATGTCTAGTGGTGGTTTTCACCACCAAGAAGCTACGCCATTACATGCTTAGTCATACCATGTATGTTGTATCAAAAGAGAATCCATTGTGATATATGATGAGTCGTACTTATCACAATAGTCGCACAAAAAAATGGATCATGTTGTTGATGGATTTTGATCTAGAATTTATCAAATAAAAATCAATTAAGGGTCAAGTCATCGTCGATCAACTCATAGAGGCTCCCCTCTAGGATGAGCAACCTCTTACCATGGAGATTTTCGATGATGGAGTCTTCCAAATATCAGAATCACTTGATTTTGACGAGCCTAATTCACAGGCCGATATAACTCTATTCTTTGATGGCTCCAAATGTGAGCAATGGGGTGGCACAGGAATCATGTTTTTCACACCTCAAGGGGCTCCTATACCCCTATATTTTAAACTTGATTTTCTATGCACTAACAACAATGTTGAGTATGAAGCATTGCTCATACGTCTTCAAACGATTGTCGCTATGAAAATAACCAAGCTCAACATTTTTGGCAACTCCTTGCTCATCATAAACCAGGTAAAAGAGATTTACCAATGCAAGTGTTCAGTTTTGCAAGCCTATAAAGCCCTTGTGGATAAACTCTTGGTAAAGTTTGAATGGTATGATATCGAGGCACTCCCTCGCTCATTTAATCATTTTGTGGATATAATGGCCTCCCTAGGGTCCTTGATCCCATAGAACCTTGTAGATGATATGATAAACATTCAAGTCAAAACATTGTCATAATCTGTGGTTGAGCATGAGAACACTCAGTCCATGCCATAAGTCCACTTGATTCATATTGAACCTCATCAAGACAGGTTTTCGCAAATTCACGAGCGCTTGAATCATTCTACTTGGGGGACTCTATTCCCTCAAACCCCTTTTGATAACAGCACAATGCTATTCTTACAAGTTCTACCCCAATCAACATTCGCTCGGGATGAACTTTAAAAGAGACAGATAATTCATGCCATGAGGCTTCCTCACAACCTGACTGGTCTACCCAAATCAAGGATTACCTAAAGCTTGGTAACCTCCATTATGGGTTGTCGTATGTCACCAGAAGGATATTTAATCAAAAAGTTGCAAAGTATGTCTTGCTAGGAGATATTTTGTATCGTCAAAGCTATGAAGGTATCCTCCTTCATTTCTTAGAGAATCAAGAGTCATTTTGGGCAATCGTCCAAGCACACGATGATACTTGTGGTGGCCATTTTAGTGGTATGGCCATCGCAAAGTGCATTCTTCACATGGGTTACTATTGGCCAACCTTAGAGAAATATTGTTGCGCTTATGTTAAGAAGTGCATAAAGTGTCAACACCATGCTAACTTGACACACGTACCTTCTCAGGCCTTACAACCGATTCAATTAGCTTGGTCGTTCTCGCAATGGGGGTTTGATTTTATCAAAACAATATCACCTGCCTCCTCGGGTCGTTACACGTTCATCATTACGGCTATCGAGTATTTCACAAAATGGGTGGAATTAATTTCCTTTACCACTACGATAGGACCCTACATAGCGAAGTTCATTTTGCACAATATCATTTGTCATTTTGGTATTCCATCCAAGATCATTTTCAATAATGGGATATCATTGAATAATAAAGATGTGCGTTCTTTGACAATAAAGTATAATATCTAGCATAGCTTTTTGATGCCCTATTATCCACAAGCAAATGGGCAAGCAGAGGCATCGAACAAAATGTTGATTGCCATTCTAAAGAAAATAGTTAAAGAAAATCACACCGATTGGCACACACAAATACCCCTTGCTCTATGGGCCTATCGCACTAGTATTTGGATGCCCACTGGGGCCACTCCATTTTTACTAGTGAATGGCACCGAGGTATTTGTGCCTCTAGAGCTGGAAATCCCATCGCTACGCATATCCATGCAAGAGTTCATCAATGATGATATTTCATGGTAGGCTCGCTTAGACCAACTTACGTTGCTTGATAAACAACGCATCAATGCTGTCGAGCACTTCCATGTTTATCAAGAGTGACTTAAGAGAGCTTACAATATGAAAGTCCATCATAGAATTTCAAGTTGGTGACCTCATTTTGAAAGAGAACCAACAAAATTATAATTTGTCGCCCCATCTACGGGACAAGTTTACGATAAACTGGTTAGGTTCTTTCATCATCACTAGTCAAATCAGACCCAAAACTTACCGCCTATCCTCCCTTGAAGGAATCAAGGATCTTGAACCCTTGAACATCCTTTATCTATGGTATTTCCATGCCTAGAGTGTTGTGGTCCACCCCAAAATGCTCCAAGGGTATCTACGAACCGCTTGGTCAACCCAAAATGGTCCTAGGTGGTATACGACCATCTAAGTCACCCCAAAATACTCCAAGGGTATCTACAAATTGCTTGGTCAACCCAAAATTCTCCTAGGTGGTCTATGATTGTTAGGATCTTATCCTAACACCATGTTGTAATTCTCATTTACCTATGTAATAACCCACTTCCAACGTGGGGATCCCATTTTAATGTTATTATGCAATACTTAGTAATGTAGGTGGCAATAAAGGAACCTCGCCAAGTGGTACAATATCATGTAACCATTTTTATCAATATTGTAATCGATTTAGTAAGATACCTTGCCAATTGGTACCATCTCATGTAACCATTTTTATCAAGATTGTAACTGCCATTTGGTGGAAGATTCTAGCTCAAGTGGCATCTTGCATGTAAGCCACCTCTTGAGCATTTAGGTAGGTGTGCATAAAGTTTTCCTTTAAAAAGATATGAATCCATGTACGAGATTATCATTTTACAAGCTAATGAAATATTTAAGGAGGTTGCCCCCTCGAAGAGGCCCATGATTCAATGTTACTATGAAATTGTTTCATTTTTGTAATTGATTTTTGCATAGTGATATTGAGTTATTTGATGTATGTGATAATTTTCAGTATTTTGTGAGTGTGCTTTATTTTAAGAGTAGGTTCCTAAAAAGTGATATAAGAGTGCTTTCTAGGGCTAATTTTTGTTGCAACTAAGACGATTCTTGCCAGTCATTCTGCCTGTTAGGTATAATTTTCTTGTGTGTTTTATATTTTTTGTTTCTCTTTTATTAAAAAAATATAGTAGTTGTGTAAGTTAGAAACCCTGTGTTGGGGGTTTTAAAATATCACAAAGGAGTTGTCATTATTGACTAATCTATATAGCCCATAAAGTATCTAGTGAAGTGAGGGACGATCAGGCTCCAATACCCAAGCCTCATACAACACTCGCGCATGGAATTGATCTCCTACGTATCTTCGGGTATATCAAGAGACAATCTAGGTTTAAATAAGATTTTATCCATTAGGAAGCTTTTTGGCCTAGTATTATCCATAGTCCATGGGACACAGCATCCTACACAATTACCCTCACGTACTGTTAGAGAGGCAGATAGTGTGCTCAAGGGTACGTATAGAATCCTCCTTGAGTAGTGGCCTAAAATATTGGTCCGAGCACTATTGTTCGTCACTACGGTATAACAGAGGGCCTATGGGTATTACATACTCTCTTACTTAGCATACCCTGGTTCAAGAAAACAAAACAAAAATAAAGTATCAATCCCCTGCAAATCAACCCATCCATGTTTTGCTAACCTGCATTCACCATCCCCAAAAGTGAGCATACGGAGAAGGCTTTCCTTATCACAAAAAACAACTTGCATGCACCAACAGTCAACACAAATTTCTACAAGTTTTTGAAATAGCCTGTGGTCGAAATCTGAACAGTCGAGACAGTGATAGTAACAGTCAGAACAGTAACAGTGGTAGTCAGGTTGACAATAACAGTCCTCTGTACCAGTCTAGAATTGCAAACTTTTAGTGTCACAAATAGAGTTGTCAGTGTCCGAAAATTCCCTAAGGTCAAAAGCAAAAACTGTGTCAGTAACCCTAGTACAGGTGACGAAAACTGAGAACAGTGAGTGACACGGTGGTCAGGGTCCAAACTACACAAGTCAGTGATAGTTGATTCTAGAGGGCAACTTTTGAACCGTAACTCCAAATCAAAAACCGAAAACACCAACAACAATTTTTTTTTTATTAAAATAGGGATATCTCTTCACACAGAGCTCAGATTGACTCAAAAATTTAGCAGAAAATTCTACACTCTATTCCAGACAAAATTGTCCTTGGCAGCTCCTGGTCAAATTTTGCACATCTAAAAATAGCAAATTTTGATTTTTCTTGCTAAGGCCATAACTTTTCATCGATCCATCAAATTGATCCAAATTTTTGGGAATAAAATCTACTTGTTATTCTGCACAAAATACCCTTAAGGACTCATTGGTGAAATTTTAAGTACGAGTGGAAGAAATTACCTTGACATCGACTTGCAACCAACAAGAGATCACAAAAAGTCAAGAAATTCAGTATATCTCCTCATTGAGCACTCAAATCAAAAAACCACCGGAGTGGACCCTATCCTAAAATCAGTGTTGCAAATCATTTCCCAAATTAAATTTTGGACCCTTACTAAAAATGGTAACTCCCGAAATCCGAGGTCTATTTTTAGTAACTCAGCACAAGAGGGACCGCAATGGCAAGCGACACTCGAGGACAACAACAAAAGGATTTAGACTTGGGCACATTATTGGTCGACCTGCAAAAATCCATTGCTGACTTGACCTCTGCAAACAAGAACATAGGCACAGATATTCGAGAGCTTCGACTAGATTAAGATAACACTAGAATCCGTTTAGAAGAACAACTCACACAGATGGAGACCAAATTGCACGATAGTACTAAAATTGAACACCATGTTGAAAACTCTGAACGAGGTCAACGAACACTAGATGACAATCACTCTGATTGGGATACAACCTTCAGAATGCCTAAATTAGACCTTCCTAAGTTTAGTGGAAAGGATGTCTATGGATGGTTATGTCGGGTTGATCAATTCTTCTGACTCCATAATGTCCCTATCTATAATTGGGTTCATATGGCTTCCTTCAACCTAGAATTTGAGGCCTTACATTGGTTCCAATGGCTACGGGTTGCTAATCCTGATATATCTTGGGAGGACTTTGAGTCCCAACTACTCACCCGATTTGGCCCTAATGATTATGATGACTTTACAGGTGCACTAAAAAAGCTGAAACAAACCACCTTCATTCGTGATTACCAGACCCAATTTGAGAAATTGGCCAATAAAACTAAGGGTTTGAATGAGGGATTTTTATGAGTTGTTTTGTTAGTGGGTTACGAGATGATCTCCAGGCTAAAGTCAAGATGTTCAAACCCCACACCATGATGGAGGCTATCAGTTTAGCCTGATTGGCCGAATCTAAAGTCTTAGCTAAAAGGCGGACATCGCGATTTTTGTATAACCGACCTTCTTTCCCTCCTCGGGTCCAAAACCATACTAATAATAAACCTCCTACTCCCAAGCGACTGACTACAGATGAAATGGATGTGCGCCGCACCTAAGGGTTTATGTTATAATTATGATGAAAAGTTTACAAAGGGGCATAGATGTGCAAATAAGAGATTGTTTTTAATAAATGTGGAGGAACCAGAAAATAGTCACCATAGTGATGAGGAGAGTGATACAACTAAGGCACCAACTCCATAGGTAGAGGAAACATCAGAAACACTAGCAAAAATTTTAGTCCATGCTCTTGCCAGGTTACCACCCCACAAACCATGAAAGTTGTGGGTTATTTCAAAGGCCAACGTCTCACAATTCTTATTGATTTAGGCAGTACGCACAACTTTATTGATCCTCATGTGGCCAAATGGACCAACTGCTATATTCACTCATTCAATTATTTTGAAGTCATGGTGGCCAATGGAGGCACCTTAACTTGTAAAGGTAGATATCGAAATGTCAAAATTAAGATAGGGGATTATGAACTCAAGCAAGATATGTTCGCCCTCCAATTGGGAGGATGTGATGTTGTGTTAGGATCCCAATGGATGAGCACCTTGGGTACTTTCTCTTGTAACCTTGTAGAACTATGGCTGCAATTTCATAAAATGGACAAACATATACCCTCAAGGGTATCAAGGATGGACCTACATAAATTATTAGTTCCAATCGCATGGAGAAGTTGTTGAAAAAGTCCTCTCGTGGGGTCATTGCACAAATATTTTCAATTCAGCCACCCACTTCTATAGCAGATCCCCTTCCAGCAAATTTGCAACTTGTTCTAACCAAGCACAATGGCATATTTTAGAACCAACTACACTACCACCTCATCGCTCTCATGACCATGCTATTCCACTACTTTTGAGTAGTGCACCATCGAACATCAAACCGTACTGGTATCCTCCAGGCTGGTGTCATTTGACCCAATACTAGTCCCTATTCTTCTCCAGTTTTGCTAGTTTGCAAGAAATATGGCTCGTGACGATTGTGCATACACTACCATGAGCTCAATAATATCACCATCAAGGATAAATTTCCCATTCCGGTAGTGGATGAGTTGTTGGATGAATTACATGGAGCTATGTACTTCTCCAAGTTGGACCTTCGTTCAGGGTACCATCAAATCAGGCTCAAGGACGAGGATATTCCAAAAACTGCTTTTCTTACTCATGAAGGTCACTATGAGTTCTTGGTAATACCATTTGGTTTGACAAATGCACCATCCACATTTCAAAGCCTTATGAACAACATCTTTCATCCCTTCATATGAAAGTTCATCCTGGTTTTCTTTGATGATATATTGGTTTATAGTCGCTCGTGGGAAGAGTACCTTACCCATGTGGATCAGAAATTACAGTTATTGGCCCAACATCAACTTTGTGCTAAGCAGTCTAAGTGCTCCTTTGGTCTGACTGAAGTGGAGTATTTAGGACACATTATTTCCAAAGATGGTGTCAAGGTTGACCCTAAGAAGATTCAGGCAGTTCAAGACTGGGCAAAACCCCGCACTCTCAAAGGACTTCGGGGATTCTTAGGACTTACAGGTTATTACAAGAAATTTGTTCGTAATTATGGAAAAATAGCAGCTCCCCTCACATCTATGTTAAATAAGGACTCTTTCACTTGGACAAGGCCTGCTGATCAAACCTTTCTTGAATTAAAGCATGCCATGACCACCACACCTATTCTAGCCATGCCAAATTTCTCTAAACCATTCGTCATTGAAAGTGACGCTTCCAGTTGTGGCATTGGGGTATTATTGATGCAAGAAGGGAGACCCTTGGCTTTCACCAATAAGGCACTCTCTTATCGTAATTTGGGAAAATCTACATATACCAAGGAGATGTTGGCCATATTACATGATGTCACCCATTGGAGACTATATCTCATTGGGCGTCATTTCTCCATTAAAATAGACCATCAGAGTCTCAAATATTTCTTATAACAATGAGTTGTTCCAGAATAAAACAAATGGGTTTCTAAACTCATGGGCTATGATTATTATATCACCTATAAGAAGGGCAAAGAAAATCTTGTGGCTGATGCTCTCTCTCGCCAATTTGAGGCCCTTAGTATGATATGTGCTATCTCTGCACCTGTCCCCCAATGGATAGATTCCTTACGACAGGAGGTACTTCAAGATGCAGACTTGCAAGCTTTGATGGCTTCACTTCAAGCTGATTCGACTTCATCCCCAGGCTACAATTGGGATGACCAAGATTTGTGTTATTGCCAATGCCTTGTTATTCCCCGTGCCTCGCAACTCCATGACCTCTTCATAAAGGAACTACACACTACTCCCTCTGCAGGTCATTCTAGATTTCTCAAAACTTATGAACGCCTCAAGCGCACATTCTTCTAGAAAGGGATGAAATAGGACATTCGTGACTTCGTGGCTGCTTGTGATACCTACCAACGGATGAAAGGTGAAACAGTTCATTCTTCGGGTACTCTTCAACCCTTGCCCATTCCAGATCAGGTTTGGACTGATATTTCTATGGATTTTATCGAAGGGTTACCTAAATCGAGCGATAAGTCTTTTATTCTCGTGGTAGTGGGTCACCTTTCGAAGCATGCTCATTTTTTTCCCCTTGCCCATCCTTACACAACCTCTACCATTGCCTAAATCTTCCTCAAGTCTATTTTTTGCCTTCATGGTATGCCCACCTTCATTGTGTCTGATCGGGACCCAACCTTCACTAGTCATTTCTGGCAAGAGTTGTTTAAGTTGCAGGGAATGAAGCTCAAAATGATTTCAGCCTATCATCCACAAATGGATGGTCAAACTGAGATTGTCAATAAATGTTTGAAGACCTATCTTCGTTGCTTTGCATCAGATCATCCTTCTTAATGGGTGAAGTGGCTTCCTTTGGCCAAATGGTGGTACAACACATCATATCATACAGCTACCAAACTCACTCCTTTTGAGGTTGTTTATGGGCACCCTCCACCCATGCCTTCATACATTCTAGGCAGCTCCAGGGTCCAAGCAGTCGACATTACTCTTCATCAGCAGACCGATTTCCTTCACTAGCTGAAGCATAATTTGGACATAGCCCAGCACCGAATGCGACAATAGGTCAACCAACATCGATTCGAGCGTAGATTTTATGTGGGTGATATGGTTTTCCTTCGCTTGTAGTCATACAAACATTCATCCTTCCAACTTTGTCGGTGCCATAAACTTGCTACAAAATTCTATGGGCCTTACCAAGTCCTACAGCGTATTGGTTCCATTGCTTACAAATTGGCTCTTCTGCCCACCTCCAAGCTCCATCCTATTTTCCATGTTTCATAGCTCAAGAAATTTATGGGTACACAGGTACAGGTTCAATCAACATTACCAGAATTGGATGAGGAAGGGTCCATCTTACTTGAACCAGAATAGTTTTTGGATCACCGCACCCACACTCTCTGCAATCATACCATCATAGAAGTCCTTGTTCAGTGGCATGGGCTCCAACCAAAAGATGCTACATGGGAGTCTCTCCATCAACTCCAACACCAGTTTCCTCAATTTTAGCTTTGAGGACAAAGCTTTTCGAAGGGGAAGGACATGTTAGGATCCTATCCTAACACCATGTTGTAATTCTAATTTACCTATGTAATAACCCACTTCTAATGTGGGGATCCCATTTTAATATTATTATGCAATACTTAGTAATGTAGGTGGCAATAAAGGCATCTCATGTAACCGTTTTTATCAATATTGTAACCGATGTAGTAAGATACCTCGCCAAGTGGTACCATCTCATGTAACCATTTTTATCAAGATTGTAACCGCAATTTGGTGGAAGATTCTAGCTCAAGTGGCATCTTGCATGTAAGCCACCTCTTGAGCATTTAGGTATGGGTGCATGAAGTTTTCCTTTAAAAATATATGAATCCATGTACGAGATTATCCTTTTGCAAGCTAATGAAATATTGAAGGAGGTTGCCCCCTCGAAGAGGCCCGCTATTCAGTGTTACTGTGAGATTGTTTTATTTTTGTAATTGATTTTTGCATAGTGATATTGAGTTATTTGATGTATGCGAGTTATTTTTTAGTATTTTGTGTGAGTGCGCTTTATTTTAATAGTAGGTTCTTAAAAATGATCATCTAGGTCACCCTGAAATGCCCCAAGGGTATCTATAAACTACTTGGTCAACCCAAAATGCTCCTAGGCAGTCTATGACAGTCTAGGTCACCCCAAAATACCCCAAGGGTATCTACAAACCACTTGGTCAACCCAAAATGCTCCTAGGTGGTCTATGATTATCTAGGTCACCCCAAAATGCTCCAAGGGTATCTACAAACCGCTTGGTCAACCCAAAATGCTCCTAGGTGGTCTATGACCATCTAGGTCATCCTAAAATACCCCAAGGGTATCTACAAATTGCTTGGTCAACCCAAAATGCTCCTAGGAGATCTATGATCATCTAGGTCACCCCAAAATGCCCCAAGGGTATCTACAAACCGCTTGGTCAACCCAAAATGCTCCTAGGTGGTCTATGACCGTCTAGGTCACCCCAAAATTCTCCAAGGGTGTCTACAAACCACTTGGTCAACATAAAATGCTCCTAGGTTGTCTACGACCATCTAGGTCACCCCAAAATGCCCCAAGGGTATCTCCAAACCACTTGGTCAACCCAAAATGCTCCTAGGCATCTACGACCATCTAGGTCACCCAAAATGCCCCAAAGGCATCTATAACCCCTTTGGTCACCCAAAAAGGCCCAATGGTATCTAGTAAGCCCACTGGTCAAACTGTATATACATATATATCAAACAAAATCCAAAAACATCATCAAAAATACAAAAATATTTCACTACATCAAATTGCATACCATTACATTATATCATCACTTGCATTAGGCATACTCAACATTACACTTTGCATTTTAGAGTTGCTCATACATGTCTAGCATTGAGACTGTACATTAGTCAGCATTCAAAATCAATATTATTCAAGTCAGTATTCACATCATATCATATCTCACTTACCATTTCCACCTACATTTCCCACTTTTCATATTTGTTTCCATTCCCTTCACCTAGTCATTTTGTTAGAATGTCGTTAGGATTTTTGGTCACTCAACCATATTTAGTTTTCTTTTCAAATTTTGTAGAAAGTTATCCTAATTTTTAGGAGGTAGAGTCATGCTTAGATTGTACCTTGTATATATCAAAATCCCAACACTTCTTCACACTAATAAATCAAAGTGTTTCACATGGAAATATGAAACCCACGAAGTGGTCTAGGTTACCTTAAGTGAAAAGGATTTCTTGCCCATCCCCTTGTGCGAAGGGTTCAAAAATGCTAAGAATTAACAAAAGTACAAGCTCCTCCTTACCCCATTCCCCAAAATAAACAGTGGTTTTCACCACTATCACTAAAAAAAAATTCTATAAAGCATAAATCAAAAGCAAAATAAACAGTGATTTTCATCACTAAACAAATCCATTGCTCGAAGAAAACAAAATACAAATAAACAATGATTTTCATCACTAAGCATGAGCAAGTATCCCTAAAATCAAATAAAAGAAAATAAGGGAGTATTGAACTTGAATCCCTAGAATTTTTAGCATTTGGCAAACCATAAGGTGATCCTCATTACAGGTTAGGTGGCATCAATCCTGCCTAGCAATGGCGGTATCCTTATAAATGATGATATGTCTGTCACATTATCTTCTTGCATGTGTACAGACCAATGTTTGCATACGGATGAGCTAGCTTTTGGTAGCCTGTACTACCTAGTAGTCTAATCCAACTACGTACAAAACCTAGGATCGTGATACTCATAGGGTGATCTTCAGTACAGATGGGCTATGTCAATCCTATTTGGCACTGGGGTAATCATATGCATGTTACAAAAATGAACTCACTTGCACACACAGGGATATTGAGTATCTGGGTCATCTTAGCATATTCATACCTCATCAAAAAGTCTTGCATGGTTAGTATATAAATTTTGACCAGTTGACTAGAGTGTTTGAGTCTCATGAAAACCTCAAATACATCCTATAACGTCCTATTATTCATTCCATTTTATCACATGTATGTAAGTTTATATTTCCACAAATCCATCACATAACAACATTACAAAGGCATTGATGAATTCTATACAATCTATTGTGCCAACATAGTATGTCATATAGTATACATATTTCATCATATATATCAATCAATCATCCAGTTCATTACACATCCATGCATATACATATCATCAAATCAAATCACATTACAAAATATGCATACACGATAGACATCCATCATCATATCATAAAGCAAATAAATCCATTGCATACATTTCATAAAGCAGTACAAAACTCAATGATGACAAACAACATAAAAGCTCATATATATATATATATATATATATATATATATATATGTATGTATGTATGTATGTATGTATGTATGTATGTATGTATGTGTATGGAGCAAAAAGATTAATCATAATCCTCGGGCTTCCCGTAGGCTACAATAAAGTGGGTCCTCCAACCTTGCACTACCAAAAATCCAAAATCTAAAAATAGCCATCAAAGTCTCAATAACCATGGTCATGCAGGACCGGTACTATGACTCTCACCCCTACCCTCGGGTCGAGTCCACCAAGAACTTCCTAACCTGCCACCACCTGCCCTGTCTGCCCTTTATGTAGAGCCAGGCACCCCCATCCTAGCCAAATATTGTTTTGTACCACTCCATCGACTCTGGTGTGACCCACTAGTAGACGAACCGACTGGTATATACCCCCTAAGTCACACTACCTCATCCTCCAACTCATTAGTATAAGTTCACTCTTGTCAACATCTCACTTGGTAGGTATCCACTAAGCCTTGGAGTTATGCCATCTCCTCTTGTAGCCTAGCCATCTCCCCACTACTGGTCCCTACCGACTAGGGCTTCAATATCTCAATTGTGCTCGTAGAGCCATTATCTTAGCATAGGCCTCATGTACCTATGTTCAAAGGAGATCTATCTCCTGCTTGACCCTAATCAGCTCCTCCTGCATCTCTATATCTGTGTCACCATGTGCAACCTGTTGTACCTGTACCCCCTGATCCCTAGTGTCATCATCCCCAAAGTTAACTTGATATCCTAAGTCTAGGAGGTCTACCTACTCATCTACCATGTGACGAAGCCCATATCGCTCACCTGACTCTCCCTGGCCCTCCTCAGGAGCAACCTACTAAGCCTCCGCTGCTGCCCCTACCGCATCTCCCCCTAATGGTCCCTCTCCTCGCCACTAGAAAATCACCCACCATGAGTCATACTCCTCTGTATTCTTAGCATCATCCAAGTCTGGAATATCCACTATAGGATCTTCCTCCCCTCCTACCACCTCCACTATCGACCACCTCAGTTTTCTCTCATCCTTACGATGTCGGTAGACCACTAGATCACTGGGCAACCCCTATCATAGCCCAAAATACCACATAACCTGAGCATAAGGTAATAAATCCTGCTCTTTTCCATGTCAACCAACCAACCATCTACCTCGCCTCACCCGATGGAGCTACGTCTTAGCATATGACCATGCTAGGTAATCCCTGTAAGGTCTCCAAAGTACATTCATTGCTATGAGTCCTATAAAAGACTAGGTATAATGGCCTACATCACCCATCCAACACTGAATCTACCCCACCTCTAGGACCCGCTACCATAGAATCTCGTATCCAATCTCTCAGTTCACCAGTTGTACCCATGATGTCCAAGGCAATCCCTGTGGTCGATCCACAGCTATGTGCTGCCACCCCCACACCTGTAGTAGAAAGCTGCATCCCAAGCCCTTCCACCCCCAAGATTGAATCTCGTATAGCTCATCATACAACTATGCCAGTAGTATTATACCCCATGACATCACTAGTGGCTACTCCACAGTGCACCCTACCAGAATAAACACTAACTCTAGAAGGTTCCAGGGAAACTTGGCACCTAATGAGTCTAGTAGTAGCATATTAGAGATCAACATCATCAACAAAACATACTTAACACCCAATACCCTAGCCTCATAATAATACCTCAACAATATGCCTCCATTGAGAGAGTCCCCTATCGCCTCCTCTATGGCCCTACCAAAGTACCTCTCCATCACTACCTCTCTTAGGTAACAGTGAGTAGACACAATTGACAACCCCTTTATCAAAATGTGTAATATTCGATAGATGTCCTCCAACATCACCATAATCTCCTTTGCCAATAGGTGGAATGTTTTGGTGTGTGGATACCACAAGTCATTAAGAGCATTCAAATAATCACAGTCGCCGATCCCGCGATCTAACCGTGTCACATGCTTGAGGCCAATGGCATCAAGCCATTTCCAGTCCACCTCCATAAATAGATCTCTCATGGTCTCAAAGAGAGTCAAAACTCAATGCCAACTCTTAACCACATGGCAAGGATAGGTCAATCAATAATAAGCACCAAACAAGCTTAAAAATGATCCAAAAATACCCAAAAAGACCGAAAAAGGCCCCTTTTCATGCCAGTTTGTGACCGTACCACTCAAGGACGACCCCCAAATAGGGCCAAAATGGGCCTTTTAGGCCACCAAAAATAGTAAAAAATAAACAATAAAAATCCATAAAAAAGTAATAAAATTGCATAAAAACATAAAACATAACAGTTCATCCCTCATTAGGTTCAATTATTGAGGATTTAGTGTGCTTTGTCAAAAAGAAAAAACAAGCAATAATTCCACTGTTAACACTAGCATAGTGCAATAAGAAATTCATCTCTTACCTGCCTCGCATCGGCTCCGCCACTGGATGAGTCTGCACACTATCTCATGGTGACTATAGGATGATTTCAGTAGTGCTCCATTGCATAGAATCCTTCTCCTCCACCTCACCTCTCAAACTGCAAAGTTGGAAATGCACAAATGAGCCCAAATAACCCATTTTTGGCTTAAATAACCCTCCTAGGGCCATGACCATCCCTGGGTGGTATGAGAAGCTAATTGGTTGACCATACCATCTTGGTATGGTCATAAAGTGAGCCACCATACCACCCTGGAATGGCCACCAAAAATCAGCCCAAAATAGCTCAAAAATGCACCAAAAAGGGTCCAAAACCCACCAAAAATAGCTTAAATTTGGTCAAAATTAAATATGCATCCAGATGAACCTAAATTTCTCATGGAGAAATATAAAAGTCCTTAATTTAATCCCTAAGAAGACCATTATGGCCAGAATGCCCCATGAGAACGAAGTTTTCTACTCTTTTCTTTCATGAAACCTCAACAAAATCATCAAAAAAATGCTCCATTTTTCAATGGATAAAACTGAAGGAAATCCTAAAAAAGTCATAAGTGTCAAGAAAATAATTTATTTTATCATTTTTCATTCCCTTATAGACTCATTTCTTGAGGGGGGTAGTCATACTTAACAAATTCATAATCAAAATCAAAAATCAAACACTCAATCCTGCAAATTGTGTTTCTTCAACGAATCATTGACAAAGTCAATCATGCCCTCGCTTGGGGTAGCAAAAAAGCACAAAATTTAAACTAAACAAATGCTTGGCATTTTGGAAGCATGAAGGATCATAGGCCTTTGCCTCTTCATGACTAAACAATGTCCAAGATCAAGTAAACCCCAGATGAATGGGTGTACTTGAAGCAAGTTCCTTATCTTGTTAGAAGTGAGGATTCAAGAACACATGCTCTTTCCATGATTGGGGCATCTAAATTTGGTTAGGTTATTGAATAAACCTAATCATTCAATATTTTAGTCATCTATTTTTTCTCAGCGTTGTGTTGCACACAACGCATTTCAAAAAGGGACATTTGTAGACACTAAAATCATGTCAATCCGATTAGACGATCGAAAGCATTTTCTAATTGACATCATATGGCCCCCTTGGGTAACCCTAAGGGGTTTAATAGTGGTTATAACCACTCTTGGAAGGATCTACCCCACTTTTGGGAGGTTTTGGGCCACATAGGCATGACCGTGACACCCTGGGACGGTCATAGTTCATGGTTGTACCACCCAGGTACGGTGGCAAACCGATCATCCCTGGGTGGGACGACCACAAGCTTTGACTCCTAAAAAGTCACATTTGGACAAATGGCACCCAAAAAAATGCCATTTATCCCATGTATTTGAGCATGCAAGACCTAAGGGCATAGAATCCTTATGACATGCTACAAAATGGGAGATTCTCTTCCTCTCCCAATGCATGCTCGATTTTAGACAAGTGACACCTCTTGCCATGCATGCCCTTGCATGCCGATTTTCCCAAAGGCTCCCTTTGGCTATAAAGTGGATCCATTTTCCACATAGTATATATAGAGAAATTTTAAGACATAGCAATGAAGTGCTTCCAAGATTTCCCCTCACCCTTTTGTGCCTTTTTTCCTCAAAATCTCTACCTAGAGAAGGAGGTTCCCGAGTGATTCAAGAGGTGCAATTAGTTTACAAAACTGAACCAATTGAGTGAATTTCACCACCAAATATGATGACAACACTGCTAAGAAGGTTTTTGACCAATCCACTAAGGACTTGGTGGTAAAATAGTAGTATAACTAGTATAACTGGTGGTCGTCCCACCCCAAGATGGTCCCCATTATGTGATAGTCACCATCGTCCTTGAAAGGTATGGTGATAGATATGTGCACAATATTTATAATAGTTTTTATTAGGCATATTCTAGGTTACATTATGAGCATTTTGTCCAAATTTCATGCAAACTGGAGATATATTGAATGAGATATTATAATTTTAAGGTTTTGTAGGCTTTCGAAGACCATCTAAAAATGCACATGAAACTATGACTTGTATTGCTAGTCCACTAATATTGGTCCTCTCAAAATATCATTTTATGTATACTATCCAAGTTTGGTTTGATTTGGAGGTGTTTTGGTCTAGAAATTGCTTGTTTTGGATTTTGCAGGCTTCGTAGGTGCACTGCAAATGTGACACCGATTCAAAGGAAATGTATGTTCTATTTTTTATTAGATATTCCCAAAATCATCTATTATGCATAAATATGCAATTTTATATCATTTTGAGTTGTTTTAGATAGGTGCATTACATATTTACACTTTCTAGCTTATAGTTGCATGTATGGCTTTTGCATGTTTCACATTCTATGCACTTGCTATTTGACAAATATGGTTTCTTTGTGTGCAAGTGCAAGTTTTACAGTGCATGAGGAATGAATACAAGATCATAATAGTGAATAACAAAGTAGAAGCATCATAGGTTTTCCCACCTCAATTGTGGGTACAAGGAAGAACATTGGAAGTGCACACGAGCTTGTTTGAAAGGACTTGATCCTTGGGCACCCATTTTTGTAAACAAGTGTATCAAACTAAGAGCCCTCAAGGGGACATCTATGTAACCATGATTCTAATTTATCAAATGAAATAAAGAGAAACACCCCTTTTTCTTGCACTTATTTGGATTCCATGGTTGTTTGCATATGTCATTTTATAATGCTTGATTAATACCAGATATAGATGCATCTTGTTTAGCATTCTTAGGTGCACCGTTTTTCCCATACTTCACAATGAAGCACAATTTATTCACAAAATCTAGCACAAGTGTTTCCAATTTCTTTCAACAAGGATGCACAATTTTTTTTGCAAACCCTAGCACATGTGTTTCCAATCTCTCTCAACAAGGATGCACAATTTATTTCACAAACCCTAGCTCAAATATTTCCAAAAATGCACATATATAATCCTTATTTCTCCACCTTATGATTCAAAAATATTTGCTCAACCAAACACCTTAAAGAATGAATAATATCACCATACCTCTTAACTTGCTTTGATGAAGATGTGCCCTCAAAAACCTGTCTCAAAAGAATTTCTTTTTCAAAGTGCCACTTCAAAAATGGTTAGTAGATTTCTCTTTCAAACCATCAACATTAAATTTCTTCTCAAAAATATGTGCACAATGAAATCTGAAAATGATGCTCAATGACTCTCCTTTTGTTCTCAAAAGATAGGGTATTAACAATTATCAAATCCCCTCAAACTTTCTTTTCACCATACAAAAATTACAACCAAAAATCAAACCACAATAACACCTTATAACTCCTACTTGTCACATGCAAAAATATCTCCTTTGTATTTCCTCTTTATACTATTTGCAAAATAAAAACTTTATAAAACACACCCTTATGATTCCTATTTGCAAAATAGAAAGCTTTTATAACACATCCTTATGACTCCCTATTTGCAAAAAAAACTTTATAACTCACACCCTTATGACTCCCTATTTGCAAAATAAAACTTTATAACTCACACCCTTATGACTCCCTAACATAATAAAACCAACACATACCTTATAGAAAATTTAATTAAAAATTTGTGCCCTTACTAATGTTGTCGCCGCAATTCGAACCTGCCACCTCTAGCTGGCCTACACCCTAGCTTGCGCTAGGACACTGCGTGGGCTAGCTGCCCACACAACCACCAAGGTGCACATGCTTTTATTTCACCTACCACATGACATGAAATCTTTCTCAACCAAAAGCTTCAGCAAAAAACTTCCCCGTCGTGCTTCGAACTCGAGACCTCCTCTCTACCAGCGATCTAGCGCAAGGCCTCCCTACCATCTGAGCTAACCGCCCAGATGTGATTTCAAACTTGCTGCACTCCCTTTTGAATTTTAAAATTTCCCTTTAAAAATCGTGCACCTGTCCTTTCCTTCTTCTCTACCCTCAACGAATCGAACGATCGAGCGGATCTCACGATTGTGCTTCATTTTCAACCTTAGGCAAATGAAAATAATTTACCCCCTTTATATATGCTTTCCCCTTCATGCATTGACATTGATGCCTTTCAAAATAATTAAAATATTAACATGCCCTCCAAGATTTTAGTGCCTTCAACCTTTCAAACTTATATTATAATATTAAAATATTATTTTTAAAACCTTTGGGCTTTGCAAACTAAACTTGTCTTCAATTTCTTTTTCTTTTTCAAATAAAACCTTTTGGCCCAAGTATTATAATATTAAAAATATTATAATGTTATCTCCTCTCTTTTAAACCATGGCCTTTATTTTAAAACTTTGCTTTGCTTTTCTCTTGCAAACCTTTGTCCCTCTGTGTATAATATTTAAAAATAAATATTATAACTTTTTCTTTTTTACCAATTTCCTTGCTTTGAGATGAGCCTTGCCTTGCATAATTATTCAACCATAGAAGAGAATATTTCTGCCATACCAAACTCTCTTTGACATCAACCTTTTGACATCAAACCTTTGACATCAATGACAACACAACATGCTCAATATTTCCAACAATCTCCCCCTTTGTCATTGATGGCAACCCTTTCTAAAAATTTCTTTTTACTACCACTGGATTCCAAATCTACTCCCCCTGAGAAGTTGCTCCCCCTTACTAATTTCTCTCCCCCTTATTGAAACTCTCCCCCTTTGACATCAATGGCAAAGGGCTCCTTTGGGGCTAAAAATAAGACTCTTAGCTCAGTCCCCTCACCACCTCCTCTCCTTGAGGTGATCAATTTTGGGGTGGGAGTAAATCTACTCCCAACTTACAATGCTCTTCTTCCTTTTCAACCTTCTTTTTTGACACCTTTGTAGTCATACCCTTTTGATCCTTTTGAGTGTCCCTGTTCTTGCTTGTCTCTGGAAGTTCTAGAAACTTTGTTCTACACCACTTAGCCTTATGCCCAAAATTATTGCAATTGTAACACCTGATGTTGTAGTTCTTGGAAGGTGCAAATGACTTGAAGTTCCTCTTGGTGAAGCCATAATAATTTTTGTCATGAACCCTGCAGTGTATAGCTTTATGACCAAAGTGATTACATGAGTAGCAATAACCTTGAAAGAAATATCCATCTTCGAATGAGTTGAAGTTCCTCTTAGTGAAGCCATAATCCTTCTTTCCATGAACCCTGCAATGCATAGCTTTGTGACCAAAATGATTACATGAAAAATAATGCCCTTGGAAGAAATATTCATCTTGTCTTGAAAAATCTGGTCTCTTAGTCCTTTCTTTGCCTTCTTTGTGATGATCCCTGTTTCTTGTTTGTGCATTGTTTTCTTTCTCAATGAAGCTTCCACTCTTCAACTTATCAGCATAGGTCTTAGGTTCTTCTTCAATATCTTCCTCTGAAACTTCCTTTTCTTTTGAGCTTGACTCCTCTTTTTGTACCTCTTGTCCTTTTTCAAAACCAAGTCCTGTTTTGATAAATGAAGATCTTTGTGCTTTGATAATGTTATCCAAAGCTTTTGAACTTTTCCCAAACCTGTGCAGCTTATCCTTAGAATATTTCACTTCCATCCTGAGAGAAACCACTTCATGTTCTAATATTTCACATTCTAACTCTTTTACCTCTAACTTTTCAACCATAACTTCTTTAAATATCCTTGCCTTAACTTTTAAGTTTTTGAGATCTTGTAGAAGCTTTTCCTTTATTTCCTCATCTTCTTGAACTTGAGCCTTCAGTCTTGAGTTCTGCTTTCTAACTCTTTTCAACTCTCTGAGAGCAACAATAAGTTCCTCTTCTAGATCAACTATGGCTTCTTCTTCTTTTTTTGAACCTTCCTCTAGGTCTTCAATTATAGGAGCATCTTATTTTTCTTCTACTTGGTCTTCAATAGGAGTGTCCTCTTCCTCTTCTATTGCCAAAAATAGAATCTCTTCTTTTTCACTATTTGAGAAACTTTCATCACTGTCACTTGAAGCACTGCTTGCTTCTTCCACATAGAAACTCTTCTTGTGCTTTTAAAAATTCTTCTTTTCATGCTTGCCTTGACCATACCTGTTTTTCTTTTCATACCTAAATTTTCTTTCTTCCTTTTTCTTGTAATCTTTTTTCCTTTTTCTTGTAATCATGTTTCTCTTCACTACTACTACTTCCAGCTTGTGGACAATTAGATGCGTAGTGACCAAAGTTACCACAATTAAAACATTTCACAGTATTTATATCTTTGTGTTTTCTTGAGTCCTTATTTCTTCTCACATAGTTAGCTTCTTCATCACTGCTTGACTCATCACTTGATTCTGGTTTCTTATCTTTTGTCTTCTTTGAAACTTTGAATGTTGCCTCTTTCTTGGAATTTTGATCTTTTTCTATCCTCATCTCATAAGCTATGAGAATTCCATGTAACTCATCCATTGTCAACTTATCGAGATCCTTCATCTCTTCTATTGCTGAAACCTTTGCATCATACCTTATAGGGAGTGATCTTAATACTTTCTGAGCAACACTAGAGTCCTCAATTTTGAATCCAAGTCCATGCATGGTATTAACAACTTCATCAACATGAAGTAAGTACTTAGCAATATCTTCCTCATCTTTCATCTTCAACTCTTCAAACCTCCTCCTGTGAGTTTGAAGTTTTGCCAACTTAACCTTGCTATCTCCTTCATATGTTTGCTTCAATTTATCCCATATTTCTTTTGCTTATTTGCATTGCATAACTTTCACAAACTCTGATTCACGTAATCCACTTAAGATTCCATTCATAGCCTTGGCATTATTTACATATAATTGCTTGCCATCCTTATCTGTGGGAGGAGTAGCTGTAGGTGTGAACCCATCCTCAATAGATTGCCATGTTTCATATCCTTGTGCCATCAAATAAGTCTTCATCCTCATACTCCAGAAAGCATAATTATTCCCATCAAATATTGGAGCCTTATTTGTTGAAGATCCATTATGAGAAGCCATTTGTGTTCCTGTAAGATCTTCCTTCAAGTTGTTAGACTTTTTTGAAGGAACCCGCTCTGATACCAATTGAAGAACACAAGCTTATACTGAGAGGGGGGGGTGAACAGTATAAGATAAAATTTTACTTTTCTTTCCCAAACAATATTATCCAATGTTATCAATTGCAATATCTTTTCATAGTAGTATTAACCAATCTCATCAATAGCAATAACAAGGTAATGCACAAATCATCACACACATGAGAGACACAAATTTAACATGGTTCACCCAATGTGGGTTACGTCCATGAAGAAAATATTTCTTCTAAATTTTCTCAACAAATCTCTTGGGAACCAATTCCCTATTACAATGTTTATGGACCTCTGTCCAAAGGAGATCTCAATCCCCTATGCTCAAGTTCGTGGATCTCTATCCATAGGAGAACTCTATCCCCTTAATCCCCTCAAGTTTGGTTCATGGAACTCTATCCATAAGAGACACCTCTCCTTTCTGCTCTGGTTCATGGAACTCTATCCATAGGAGACACCTCTCCTCTCTGCTCTAGTTCATGGAACTCTATCCATAAGAGAACTCTATCCCATTATCAGTCTGGTTTATGGAACTCTATCCATAAGAGACATCTTTCCTCTCTGCTTTGGTCACCTTCAAAGTTGGTACACACCTCTACTTTGACTCTACTCCAAGCCTACTCATGAGGCTTACTCAGGTCTGCTCATAAATCTACTTTCAAATCTACCCCAAATCTGTATATATTACATGCACAAATCTATCTCAACTCTATTCCAAATATTCACACATTATATGCACAAATCTATCTCAACTCTATCCCAAATCTGCACATATTATATGCACAAATCTATCTCAACTCTGTCCCAAATCTACACATATTACATGCATAAATCTGTCTCAACTTTATCCCAAATTTGCACATATTATATGCACAAATATATCTCAACTCTGTCCTAAATATTCTCATAACACTTGCTCAAATCTATCTCAAATCTACTTCAAGTCTTCTCATATTACTTGCTCAAATATGCCTCAAACTTGCTTCAAGTCTTCTCACAAGACTTGCTCAAATCTACCTCAAACCTGCTTCAAGTATTCTCATAAGACTTGCTCAAATCTATCTCAAACATACTTCAAGTCTTCTCACAAGACTTGCTCAAATCTATCTCAAACCTGCTTCAAGTCTTCTCACAATACTTGCTCAAATCTGCCTCACTATCTCTGCTTAACTCTGCTCTAACACATGCTCAAATCTTGCTCATAACACATGCTTTGATCAAAGTACCTCAGACATATTCTACCTAGAATTCTTGTTCAAGAACACATAGAAATTGATATGCAATACAATTTCACAATATGTTCTTTCCAAATATCACTCAATCCCAATGCACAAATTGCTTTACAAAACTGGTTTCTAACACTTGCTCATTCACATTCAATGTCACTCAAACCAATGCCCAAAAGCTTCACAAATTCATTCAAACAATGAAGCACAATTTATTCATAAACTCTAGCACATGTGTTTCCAATCTCTTTCAACAAGGATGCACAATTTGTTTCACAAACCCTAGCACATGTGTTTCCAATCTCTTTCAACAAGGATGCACAATTTGTTTCACAAACCATAGCTCAAATATTTCCAACAATGCACATATATAATCCTTATTTCTCCACCTTATGATTCAAAAATATTTGCTCAACCAAACACCTTAAATAAGGAGTAATATCACCATACCTCTTAACTTGCTTTGATGAAGATGTGCCCTCAAAAACCTGTCTCAAAAGAATTCCCTTTTCAAAGTGCCACTTCAAAACTAGTTAGTAGATTTCTCTTTCAAACCATCAACATTAAATTTCTTCTCAAAAATATGTGCACAATGAAATCTGAAAATGATGCTCAATGACTCTCCTTTTGTTCTCAAAATATAGGATATTAACAATTATCAAATCCCCTCAAACTTTATTTTCACCATACAAAAATTACAACCAAAAATCAAACCACAATAACACCTTATAACTCCTACTTGTAAATTTTTATTATTAATATTATTTTTCTTCTCCAAACCCTAATAAAAATAATTTTAATTTCTTTCATACACTTATATCTATTATCACATGCAAAAATATCTCCTTTGTATTTCCTCTTTATACTATTTGTAAAATAAAAACTTTATAAAACACACCCTTATGATTCCTATTTGCAAAATAGAAAGCTTTTATAACACATCCTTATGACTCTTATTTGCAAATAAAAATTTATAACTCACACCCTTATGACTCCCTATTTGTAAAACAAAAATTTATAACTCACACCCTTATGACTCCCTAACATAATAAAACCAACACATACCTTATAGCAAATTTAATTAAAAATTTGCACCCTTACTAATGTTGCCATCATAAATTGAACTTGCCACCTCTAGCTTGCCTATGTCCAAGCTTGCGCTAGGACACCGTGTGGGCTAGCTACCCACACAACCACCAAGGTGCACACGCTTTTATTTCACCTACCATGTGATGCAAAATCTTTCTCAACCAAAAACTTCAGCAAAAAATGTCCCCATCGTGCTTCGAACTCGAGACCTCCTCTCTACCAGCGATCTAGCATAGGGCCTCCCTATCGTCTGAGCTAACCACCCAGATGTGATTTCAAACTCGCTGTACTCCCTTTTGACTTTCAGAATTTCCCTTTAAAAATCATGCATCTATCCTTTCCTTCTTCTCTGTCCTCAACGAATCGAACGATCGAGCAGATCTCACGATTGTGCTTTGTTTTCAACCTTAGGCAAATGAAAATAATTTTCCCCCTTTATATATGCTTTCCCCTTCATGCATTGACATTGATGCCTTTCAAAATAATTAAAATATTAACATGCCCTCCAATATTTTAGCGCCTTCAACCTTTCAAACTTATATTATAATATTAAAATATTATAATATTATTTTTAAACCTTTGGGCTTTGCAAACTAAACTTGTCTTCAATTTCTTTTTCTTTTTCAAATAAAACCTTTTGGCCCAAGTATTATAATATTAAAAATATTATAATGTTATCTCCTCTCTTTTAAACCATGGCCTTTATTTTAAACCTTTGCTTTACTTTTCTCTTGCAAACCTTTGTCTCTCTGTATATAATATTTAAAAGATAAATATTATAACTTTTCTTTTTTACCAATTTCCTTGCTTTGAGATGAGCCTTGCCTTGCATAATTATTCAACCATAGAAGATAATATTTCTGCCATACCAATCTCTCTTTGACATCAATGACAACACAACATGCTCAATATTTCCAACAGGTAGTCTTTGCAAGCTATCGATGTATTATGGCATCGATAGCTTGTAGAGACTATTGATGTATCATAGCATCGATAGTCTTTATAGGCTATCAACGTATTATGGCATTGGTAGCCTTCAAAGGCTACTGGTACATGATTTTCGTACTAGTACTCTCTGTAGGCTACCGATGCCACAATACATCGGTAACCCACAAGTACTATCGATGCCATGTTAAGCTGGTAGCTAATAGGGACTACCAACGTATGAATGGATTGTTTCATTCTCTTAGCACATTCATTGATACTATGAAGTAGCATTAAATAATAGATTTTTGGAATGCAAGGTGTAGAATGCAATGGAAGGTTGTGCGAGCCCTCATCTCTCTTGATTTTTGGAATTAAGTAGCATATAGATTGTTACTAAACCACTTGTCTTCCTCAAACATCTTAGTTCTTTCCTAGTGTGATCTTTCATGTTGTGAATAATAAAATACTACAATTAGTTGGAACTTGGGTTAAATCTAGTTGGTTGTAATAACATCTATACAATAAGGGAATTACATTATAAGAAATTATTCAATGATTATCAATTATAAGAGTTGTGTACAATACCCAAAGCTTAAAGTTCTTGGGGATTCATTTTCTAACATGAAACACATTTTCCTATACAGATACAATGGCACCTACACCAAATCTAAGTAAACAAGGTAAATTTGTACAACTTCAAGGTACATATCTATCTTAAGCCAAATATCCAATTCCAAGGAGGCATCGACATCTGTACAACTTCAAGGTACATATCTATCTTTTGTACAAAAGAGTAAATTTTTTATGTAATTTCAAAAAATGATGTAGAACCCCTTTGTATGCAGAATACCCAATTGACCCTAACATGCCTCCACTTGAAGATGTTCCCTAGGAAGAGATACCTCAACTTGATAATTTTCTTAACAATGATATTCAACAACTTGAAGATAATCCTCAATATGGAACACCAACCAAGAAAGAAACCGACCATTCTAACCAAATACCAACTTTAGGAGAATCTTGTACTCAAAAATCTAAACATAGAAAGTTAACTAGGTGGACTATTGGAAGGACATTTAAGCTTGAATGGTCATCCAAATATCCATTTATTGAGCCAGTGCAGCTAGAGAACAACAATGACATACCAACAAAATGTAGATGCATTATTTGTAGTTGGAAACTAGGGAAGGATCACAAAATGCAACTTAAGTTGGATACAATAGAAAAACATTGTGGGAAAGTTTATGTGATAGAAAAAGAAATTGATGGAACAATTAAGAAAATAATTAGGTGGAAGAATGCATCGGAATGCATTCATGTCAGATATGAAACATAAAAAACACTTGTTCATAAAGGTGGAATGATTGCAGCACAATTTGAAAAAATTCATAAAACAACTTTAGTGTCTAAAAGTTTACAATTTGTTGTCGTATATACTATTCTTAAGAAGGGAAGGCCAATGTCTAATTTTATTGACTATAAGCATTTGTTTCAGCTTGTTGATGTACAAAACCTTCCCTATGCCCATTGGTCAGATCGAAGTGGTTGGGAAATGGTAAAATGTCTCTCTTTCGTTGAGAAAGATGACTTGAGAGAGAAATTTAACAATGCAAAATTTATTTCACTTTTAATTGATGAAGTAACTATTGTTGACAACACATCTTGGATTTGTATGCATGTTTACACATTTGAGAATCATGTAAGGAGACCTCATTTTCTAGCATTACATAAAATGATGAAAAATTGTAATGCAAAAAATATTTACAATGTTGTTGTAACCAGCTTAAAGAAAATTGCAAGAATGGATGATACAACAATAGCTAATAAATTAATATGTGTTGGAGTTGATGGTGCTGCTATAATGCAAGGTCATAAGAATGGGCTTTGTGTTCGACTACAAACAATAATTACCCCATATTTGATCCCCATTCATTGCATGGCTCACAAAATGAATCTTGCATACAAAATTGTGAGCACATTTGAAAATGTTGCTAGAGTTGAAGAACTCGTTCATGAAATACATGCTTATTTTTCATACAGTCCGAAAAGGTTTGCAGAGTTTCAAATATTTGCACTTGGAGTTATTGAAGGTAAAAAGTTGTTAAAATATGTAGATACTAGATGGATTTCACTTTTTCAACCCACATGTAGAGTTTTCAAAGAATATCAATCCTTAGTAGGTTTTATGAATGCTAATAGGAGGGCAGTTGATAAGGCAAAATATTTGTTGTATCGAATGACAGACTTGGAGACACTGCTCACTTTATGTGGTATTCTTCCAATGTTGCAAGAAATGAATACTTTGACAAAACTTGCCCAAGAAAAATCAATTTATATTGTTGATTTCATCAGGATTAGAAAACAAATATGTATGTGTATTGATAATTTATACTTGTCCATCGAAAGTTATATGGATCCTTCTTTTGATGATTGGAGAACTCTTACGAATGTCAATGATTCAATTTTTTTTTGAAGTTCAACATCAATGATCATCTTTCCATTCAAGTGAATGGAAAAGAGATACCATTATATTATTTTGAAAAGTGAATGGGAATAGTTACAGATGATCTTGAACAATTACCAGTAACACATAGCATATTTGATGTAGTTTTGCAGGATACAAGGATTAAAATGAGAAGAATAGCAGAAACATTGACAAAAGAAATAAGAGACCGTTTTCAAAGAGATGAGTTGCTTGAGGCCATGGTTGTGGTTAACCCCATGTTTTGGGATCCATGTATTGATCAAAATATTACAAATGAATTGTTCATTAAATATATGCATACCATTATTACACATTTTTTAAAACATGTGGAAGTTAATGGTATAAAGATCAATGGTATTCTCAATAAAGAATATTTGAAAAATCAATCAACTCATTTTGGATTAACAATGGTCGATCAAATTTCTCATTTGACTAATCCGTATGAAGCAGGTTCAATTACACGCTTGTGGAAAAAATTGTATCCCAGTAGTGTTTTGCAGTATACCATGAGTGAATATTTCTGCTTATATGAATTGTGTCAAACAATGATTTTGGGATCAGTAGAAGATGAAAGGGTGTTTAGTGCATTATCTTTTGTGAAATCTAAAGTTCGTAATAGGTTGGATAAAAATTTAGAACATTGTTTGAGAATATATGTGTCAACATATGAAGTGGACAATTTTCCTTACGAAAGAGCATTGGCATACTGGAAATCTCTTGCAGACAGAAGAGGTATCACAAATATCCAGGATGATGAGGATAATGATAACTGCATTGATCAGAGTGTAGAGCCACAACATTCAGCTTTGCATACTATTGATTTTGGATGGGTTGAGAAGTGTTTGTTTTAGCTTCCACCATTTTGATTCATGATTGTCCATACTTATATTTTGGCAATAATGATTTTGTATGGAATATTGATTTTATCAAAAATATGATGGTGAATTTTTACGAAATGTTGATTTTTACATTATATATTATTATGTTCTTTGTAAAATGATGTAACTTATATCATAGCCTTCATATAGAATTTTTTTATTACATTTGATAGACTTTTATTTCCATGATTGAGCATTGTAAATATTGGTTATTTACTTGTTAAACTTATTTTATGATTAAATTACAATGCAAGTTTGAGTAGAAAGAAATAAATCATTCGACATTACTTTAGAAAATATCGATAAATAGAATAGGAAGCAAGTTTGATTGATTATATAAATCATTCAACATTGATTTAGATAATACAGATAATACATCATTCAACATTACATTAAAACAAAAAATATCATCATATTTGCAAAAGCATTTTTCATTAATAGAAATAATGTCTCATTACATAATTCTTAAAAAACTAGTGAACTATAAGTCCACTTAGTCACTATTCTGCTACATGGCCCGAACTAGTTGCTTTCTCTAATGGATGTTGAGGATCTGAAGAAACTATCTGTAAAGGAGGATCAAATATCGTTAATGGATCCAAGCTTTGATCTAGCTCATCAGACTACTACACAACAGTTGTTGGTATTACACCAACTTTGATCAAGCTCTCCTCCATTTCCTCCAAGCTTTGTATCAATACCCTTTCATCCTTAGCAGGGTCTTCTTTACATGCTGAGGCTAATTCTTTTTCTTTGAGATTTAGCAAAATTTTTGGATCCATTTTATGTTCTACAATAATCCTCCTAAAAGCATTATTCTTTGCAATAACTTGGGCTAATCTCTCTTTCAGCTTCATAGTGACAAGTAGATTCTTCTTTGCCATACCCAAAAACACATTCAGACTTTCCACTTGATTCTTCAAATTCTCAAAATTTGACTACAAAACAGAAAAGTAAAAATTATTAGTTTCAAATATTATTACAAATAAATCAAATGATAAACAATAATTACTATAACTTACCTCTGCTCTTACTTTTGCTGCCTTTGCAACTTGAACCTTTTTCTTATCTTTAGCCCATTGATTGTAATAGGCTTGGGCTTCAACATTTAGATTCTCTAATCTATTCAAAAGAATATCTAAAATTTCATCATCATATAAATTTGTGGCCTTCACATTGCTAGATTTAGCTTGATTTAACAAAGCATTAAGCTTTTCTGGTTCATGTTCAACCGAAGAAAATAAATTCTCTCTTTTATCAAAATTTTTGTATCATGCACTTATTTCTTCAAGTAGAATTTTTGCGCGATACTCCTAGTCTCTCAATTCAAACAAATCAGCAAGGAGCAAGTCTTTAATGGTCACCTCTGTACTATCAAACAAAAGAATATCTGATGAAAATCCTAACTTTTCATCATCAGAAAGAGGAACAACACCACCGGTATGATGAGGGGAGCTCCCACTAGTTGTTGGTACCTCTGCAACCTTGTGTTTGTTGTTGTGGTCTTTGCAGCATGTCAGTAGCTTTGAAATATTGTGGAACACTACCTTGAAAAAGATAATCCTCTTCAAGAGGTGGTTCCTCCATATCTATCAAACCACGTATATTTGAAATATTCCCAATCGAAATATCACGAATGCTTGAAAGAGTTAGGGTTTGTGTTATTCCCCAACTCCTTGCGGAAAATAATTATTTTCCAACCATACGCTGACCCCTCATATTTGGTGAGTGTGGTGGAGGTGGTGGGGGCATCATTTGCTTTCCGTGATGAGGTGCTCGAACCAATGCCCCTAAAAAAATTAGTAAATATGTTGATAAATGCCAAAAAAATAATTTAAAAATCTAACTAGTTGCACATACCAAATGTCGATCCCGACTCTGTCGAATTGGTGTTTTGTTGCCCTAAAAACAAAAAAGAAAATAATAAATAAATTGAAATGAAAATTACCTAAAATTTTTGAATCAAATCACACTAATAATGAATTTCACTTAAAGTTATGAAAGAGAAACATTACCTGTTGCGGGGTCCTACTAGGAAACTTCTTCAAGATCTATCTATACTCTTCATGCAACTCTTGATGTAGTTGCACGAGGAGTAGATGATGCAATTGGACGAGGAGTAGGAGATGCATGTGAATGAATAGTAGGAGATGCAGCCACAGAGGTCTTCAAATGTTTAGACCTTTGAAAATGTAGGGGTTGCTCTGATTTCGATGGATCTTCAGAATTTGTTGTTGCCTCTGGAAGCATTCCCCTAATTGTAGCCTCTCTTTTAGATGAGGTTGAAGAAGCTTTTTTCTGCATTCACATATAAGTCAAAATTTAATTTAGTAAAAAAACATTTTTTAAAACAATAAAAATAACTTTTTATGAAAATTGTAATTTACTTGCAACTCTTCATTTGTCAAGCCAAGTGACCTCAGTTTTGGGTGGAGAGTGGTTGGAACCGAGGAATTTTGAACATTAAAAAATGATTCATAGTAAAATGCAAGAAGAAAATTGGTGGTACAAAGAGTACCACCAACGTTTGACTTGGCAACGTTTAGTTCAGATTTGATTTTGTTCAAAAGGTATGTGCATCAGTTGAAATTTTCAAAATCGAGGCAGCGAACCAAGTACCCCAACCCCCACAATGGAATGTCTGTTGACCTTCCTTGCAAAATAATGCGGGCTTGGAAGAACTCGATCACTGCCCAAAGGAACTTGTTGTTAACATGTGTCAAGGTGAGACCCCTCCTGGATGGATTTGCATGAACTGCAAAAAATAATAATTTACATAAAATTAATACAATGAACACTCACTGCCCTATTGACGTATAACCAACCAATAGGAAAAATATTTAAAGTATTGAGGCTAAAAAGGTAAAGGAAAAGCTATCATTTTTTTTAAAACAAATCAAATTAAACCTTATGGTGCAATCAAAGAAAACATTGAAACAATATTCAAACAAGCACAGAGGATCAATAAACGAATTTTACCCAAAAACAAGACTATGGAAGAAACCACTCTTATGTGCCTTAACTCGATAGACCAAAACCATTTTAACCAACATTGGTTAAATACCAAGAAGGATTCAATTTCCAACATACAACAATGGTGCAAACAACAATAAGATGATTACCTAACTAGCTAGGTTTTAAAAGCAATAAGAAAACATCTTCTATAGCCCTTAAAAAAACCATGGAGATACATCTACAAACAACTCATAATCAACAGGCATGGGTCATCCAAAGCAAGTGGAAAAATACATAAATGCACACTTAATTAAAAGGTGCTAAAGGTCTAAAACAAAATCACCCAAGTACTCATCATAGAGGATAACCAAAATAAAAAATTATAATGCTATCCCTTTTAATTAATTCAGTCATATTTGAGTAACGCATATAATTAGAGAAAAATAGACGTACCTGAAAATGAATCTGATGACGATGAAAATTCATCTTGAGGTACTCTTTCTCTTTATCGATTAAAGAGAACTTGGATGTGATCGTTGGACAACCCATGTGTGGGAGCCTAGTCAATATCTCGATGTTTGGAGGGTTCACTATGAAGGATATAGTCCTATTGTTGTCAATGTCAATTTGGAAGACACTTGTTGCACTGTTGTAACATTTAACAATCTTCAGGAGCAAATTTGGGTTCACGTTGAATTGTGGCATTGATACCAACCCGAAAAGGCCCGCATTTGTTACCCATGTGAGATCATATCTAAGTGTGGTGAGAATATTTGAGATGGTTGTGCAACATTGGTTCTTGAATTAAACTTTTGATGCAGGAGAGGAGGCTGAGGTAGCCATTGTTGCAATAGATCTAGCATTTGGAAGGGTTTGGGAGGCTTTGGAAGGCTCTAGTAGGCTTTGAGAATGCAACTATAAAGTTAAAAATGAGAGGGTTTTTGGCCTTTTATAGACAATCTGGAGCCATGCATGCTTGACATGTGTCCTAATTAAGTCAGATGCTGACACGTGGCAATGTCAAGCCTCCTTTTAGGATGGTAGCCTATGCAAACTACTGGTAGCATGCAACTATTAGTACCCTTCAAAGGCTATCGATCCTACACATACATCGGTAGTCTACATTGGTTATCGGTGCCACACATACATAGGTAGCCTTTGTATGCTATCAATACCATTTATTCATTAGTAGCCTTCATAGGCTATCGGTGCCACACATACGTAGATAGCCTCTATTGCTATCGATGCCATTGATACGTCGGTAGCCTCTACATGATATCGATGCCATTGATATGTCAATAGCCTTCAAAGTCTACTGACCCAACTCATACATCAGTAGTTTGCATTGGCTATTGGTGCCACATATACGTTGGTATCCTTTTTATGCTATCAGTACCATTTTTTTATTGATAGCCTTCAAAGGCTATCAATGTGACGCATACATTGGTAGCTTGTAGAGGTTACTAGTGCCACACATACATCGGTAGCCTTCAGGTGCTACAAGTGCCATACACACACCAATAGTATTTATTGTTATTCGTGCCATTGATATATCGATAGACTATAGAGGCTACTAGTGCAAAATTTAGCCTTTGTATGCTATCGGTGCCATTGATACGTCGGTAGCTTTTTGAGACTACCAGTGCCACACATCCACTGGTAGCCTTTGCTATTGGTGCCACACATATGTTGATGATAGTTTTCCACTATAGCAGTTAAATTGTCCTATCGATAGTCTTTTACTATTGTTTAATATTTTTTCCAAATATTAACATAAATTCACCCCATTATTATAATTTTTGGTGGAAACAAAATACAATTTGCCATGACTTCTACATGAGTTTGGATCCTATTCGCCTAGGTTTCAAAACTGATTCACCCCATTATTATAAATACATTTCGGGGCTGACCCCTTATGCATAACCCTATCATCATTCAGACTAGCATATAAGATCTGGAAAAAAATAACTAATTTGTTGTTTCTTAGGTTTTTGTTCGAGCCTATCTGCTTTCAAATTTTGGGTTACAAAAAACTCGAAAACAAAAGGTGAGTTACAAATCTCTATTTATCCAAATGGTTATTTTCTTGTTTTATTTGCTAATAATGAATATAGAGAGAAAAAATTTCAAGGGGATCCTTAGTTCTTTGGATTGGAAGGGCTTTTCATGAAGCCTTGACATACAAAATTTAAAATCGAAGAAGAGATGCCTTCTATAGGTCCTATGTGGGTTAGACTCTTTGGCCTCCAAGTTGAATTCTGGAATCCAGTTGTTTTTCTTCAATTGGAAACTCTTTGGGAACTTTAATGATGGTTACTGATTGTACTAAAAAATGTGAACATATTTTTATGCTTGAATTTGTGTTTTAATGGATTTTGATAAACCCCTACCTGAAAAGATCTCATTACAATTTGAGGAGGACACTTGGGAGCAAGTGGTGGACTATGAGAACATTCCTTTTTGTTGTATAATTTACCATGAATATGGTCATTTGGCTAGTGTTTTCCCAAATAAAATTATAGATCAAAAGAAAGAGGATACAAACTTAGCAAGTTTCCAAATGCCTAAGAAGAACGCTTAGAAAAAATCAGTTATGAAGGATCGATAAAAATTATCAGCTAATATGTTTGAAATACTTTCCTCAAATGATGTCCTAGGTGAAGAAGAGGAAATAATGGAGATAGAAATCTTAGAAATGCAATTTTAAGATGTAGGGAAGGACTTAAAGACAAACCAACAAATTACAGGTTTTCAACAGGAAAAAAAAGGAGAAAATATACACAAGAAAAATAATCTTTTAAATGTTGAGACTTCAAATATTACAAGTCCCAAGATAGACTATATTGAACCTTCCAATAACACTTTAGATTTATACACGTATTCTTTGAGGCTAGAAGCCATCCCAAATTCAATTGGGGTAAGTCAAGAAACATAGAATAAAAACTAAATATGGATTTCAACCAAAAGGTAGGTCGCAAGACCAATCAACATCATATGGTAAAATAAGGTAAAAATCTTGTAGAGGAAGGTAAGATTAATGCCCTTACCAATTTATTTAGCCCTAGTATTAATGAAGATAATCACTTGGAATATTAGAGGACTCAAAGGGAGTCTTTCAAAAAAATAAAATTGGAAGAATGATTCAAACAAACCATCCACATCTTATTTTCCTTTAGGAAACGAAGATGTCAATAGAAAAAATAGATTCAATTGCTAGTAAAATTTGGCTTGCTGGAAAAGTTACTTCCCTTCGTTCCAAGAGGACTACTGGTGGCATTGCTTGCCTTTGGGATCTAAAGAGGTAGTTATTCATCATATGGTTTGCAGTTGGGGTCTTTGGACTATCACTATTTAAAGTAGACATTCTAACCAAATTATGCTTCGTATAATTGTTTAGGCTCTAACTACTTTGAAGGAAAAGAGAAGATAGTGGAAAGATATAACTTATATTATCTCTCATTTTCTTGAAGCTTGGATCTTGATCAGAGGAGATTTCAATACCATCCTCTCTCTCTATGAGAAAATGGAGGAAATAGAAATTTGGACAAAAGCACTAACCTTATGAGTGAATATATTGCAAACCTTCATCTTGTGGACATACAACTAGATAATGGCCTTATCACTTGATCCAACATAAGGCAAGGCTTAGCTTGTATTGTGGAGAGATTGCAGTTTCTTTTTCTCTAACAATTTCTTAATCCATGGTCACATTCCTAGGGTGAAGGCTCTTAACAATGTTTGTTCGGATCATTGGCTAGTCATGGTGGAAATTTGGAAAACCAATGTGAGTTTATTGTCTTTTTTTATTTCAGTTAATGTGGCTTAGAGACAGTTTCTTCAGACCTTGAGTGCAGCAATGGTGGAAAGAGATTTCAATACCATCCTCTCTCTCGATGAGAAAATGGGGGAAATAGAAATTTGGACAAAAGCACTAACCTTATGAGTGAATATATTGCAAACCTTCATCTTGTGGACATCCAACCAGATAATGGCCTTATCACTTGGTCCAAAAGAAGGCAAATATTAGCTTGTATTATGGAGAGATTGCAGTTTCTTGTTCTCTAACAATTTCTTAATCCATGGTCACATTCCTAAGGTGAAGGCTCTTAACAATGTTGTTTCGGATCATTGGCTAGTCATGGTGAAAATTTGGAAAACCAATGTGAGTTTCCTACCTTTTCAATTTCAATTAATGTGGCTTAGAGACAATTCCTTCAAACCTTGAGTGCAGCAATGGTGGATTTAAGGTAAACCAAGGTATGAGACTAATATGTTATGTTTTTTCAAAAAGTTGCAATACATTAAATCCAAAATTAAGATTTGAAACTAGAAGGATTTTGGAGATGTCTCACAAATAAAGTTATTGCTTAGCTTGAAAATCTGAATAAGAAAATATGTTTAGATGGCCTCACAGAGAATAGAAGTACAAATAAAATTAGACTCACAACTTAGTTAAAGGAATGGGAAAAAAGAGAACTCTTATAGAAGCAAAAATCTAGGATTCAATGGCTCAAATAAGGAGATCGAAACACAAATTTCTTCCACAAATATCTTCTAGCTCGAAGATCCCACAACTTTATTTCTTCTATGAAATCTAATTCTAGAGATGTTATCTACACTTGGGATGGCATGAATACTATTGTTGTCAATTACTTTTCCAATATATTTTTTGTTGCACATCTTGACTTAACTTCTTAACAAAATATTCTTCAAGTGATCCCTACTTTTATCACTTATGAGGATAACTCTATTTTTACTGCTCTAGTTCCTATCAATGAGATTCAACAGGTGATTTTTAAAATTCAAAAGGGAAAAATCCCAGGTCTTGATGGTTTTCCCATCGAGTTCTATCAAGATTTTTGGGATATCCTTCATGTTGATTTATTAGAGGTGTTGGAAGAAGTCAGGAAATCTAAAGAAGTTTTGAAGGTTATCAATAAAACTTATATAGCTCTTGTCCCAAAATCTCAAGAGGCAGATCATATCTTAGCTTTTAGACCTATAGCTTTATGTAATGTTCTCAAAATTATTACAAAGATCATGGCAGAAAGGTTGAAGCCTCTTTTGCATAAGATTATTTCCCCTGAACAAGAGGGTTGTGTGGAAGGGCGTTAAATAGTGGATGAAATAGTTCTTGCTCATGAAGTCATCCATTCCATGGAAATGTAAAAATATCCATCTATGTTCATTCATTTAGACTTATCTAAAGCTTATGACAAAGTGGATTGGCACTTCCTTGTCAAATTTTTGAGGTAATTTGGCTTCTCTCAAGATTGGATGGACTGGATTATGGGATGTATCTCTTCAGTATTCAACTTTTTTCTTATCAATGGTAGGCCTTCTCAGTTTTTCTCTGCTTTTAGAGGTATTAGGTAAGGTGACCCCCTCTTCCCTTATTTATTCATCATTCTTATCGAATGCTTGGGTAGGACTATAAACAAAAACATATAAAACATAACCCTTGAGGGAGTTACCATTGCTCATGGAGCTAGACCTATTTCTCATCTTCAATTTGTTGATGACTCTACTATGTTAGGTAAATCTATAGTTAAGGAAGCTTCTAAAATTAAGCAAATCATTAGTTGTTTTTCTAATGCTATCGGGCAATTGATCAATGAAGACAAATCTAAAGTTATTTTATTTCATTGCTCTCCTATATAGGAATGCATGGTCTTGGATAAGTTAAGATATAATAATACCTCCCTTCCGATCACTTATTTAGGTATTCTTATCAATATTAAAATATCAAAAAAAAAAACTATAATTGGTTGTTGGATGGAGTTAATAAGAAAATTAGAAAGTGGACCAATAGGTGGCTTCCATTTAGGGATAAAATTACCTTGGTAAAATCAGTCCTTCAAGCTATACTTATTTATGTTTATGTTGTGTTGAATATCCCAAAGGCAATTATTCGAGAATTAGATCAAATCAATCATCGGTTCCTCTGGATTCGTACTAAGGAGAAAATAAAATGAGCCTTGGTGAAATGGGATACTTCATGCCTTCCTAAGAATGAAGGGGGGTTAGGATTTCAATCTGTTATTAATAATAATAAGGTTTTAGTTACTAAACTATATTGGAGGATTTTGCATAACCCCAATGCTTTTTGGGCGAAGAATATTTGTGCTAAATATGCTAAGAACAAAAGTCCTTAAGACCTTGTTCGTTGTTAATTGCCTACCAAAGGTTCTCCTATTTTAGCAATCCTTAAGACTAGTGAGGATTTGATTAAGCAAAAATTATTTTGGATAATTCATAATGGTCAACAGGTAAATTTTTGGATAGATTCTTGGGATGGTCACCAGCCTTTGATAACTAAATTTCCTGATTGGAGGCCTTGGATGGAGGAGCTTCATTGAGCTAACTAGATAAAGGTTGCTAATTACTATTGGTACCATACTAGTAATTCAGAGGTTGGTAGATATAGGATCCTTGTTGAGGACTGGCCTATTCAAATACTAGAAAGGCAAAGAAAATATATCCAAATCATCCTTCATATTATATCTCTCTCTTGGTCCCATGATAAAGACAATTTTGGGTGGAACAACACTACTAAGGGGGAGTATTCAGTTTCTCAATATTATTTGACCTTGTGCCATAATAATCCCAACAAATCATATGATATATTTACTTAGTTGTGGGATCAAAAGCTATGGCCTAAGGTGAGGTTCTTTGCATGGCTTTTATTGCATCGCAGGGTGTTTACTAGTGAGCAACTTATGAAACTTTATTTTCATGGCCCGTTTAGATGCGAAATGTGTGGAGAGAATGTGGAAACTCTCAACCATATTTTTATTGATTGTGCCTTAGTCTCTAAACTATGGAGGAGAATGGTCATCTTCCTTGGCTTATTGTGGTTCATTTTTTTACTTTTGAACAACTTTGGAGGGATTGGCCTAATCAGGAGGGTGTTTATCATTTTATTAGGCAACTAGTTTGGATTCTAACTTGGAATATTTGGAAGGACATAAACAATCGAATATTCAATCAAGAAAGGAAGGACACTGTATCTATAAAAAGACCATTACCAACTTAGTTGAATAAGTTGAACAATTCCTTAAACACCCCCATAACTCCCACCAAAGATGGGATAAAGTGATGTAAATATTGAAGATTAACTCTTTTTAGGACAACCACATTAAAGGGGATGTGAGTAATTAAAACATGGATAGAACAAGGAATTGGTAGCCTCCTCCTAAGGATTTTGGAAAAGTCAATACTGATGGAGCCTTTAGGAGGAACCTTGGAAAAGCTCTTATAGGTGGAATTGGTAGACTTTCATATGGTTCCCTGGTTTTCAATTTTGCTAAGAATTTGGATATCCTTTCCAATAATCTTGTTGAGGGGTATGGTATCCTTAGAGGCCTTTGAGAGGCTGCTAAGTTTGCATGGAAAAATGTGTTGGTTGAATCCAATTCTCAAGTCATGATTAATATGTGGAAGACTACTAGGAATCATAAGGTTGATTGAAGAATAATAAGATTTGTTGCGAAGATTCAATTAATCTATATGGGCTTTTTGAAAGTTGAATACAATCATGTGGTCAAATAAGAGAATAGGAGTGCTAATGCTTTAGATAATTGGACATTGGAAAAAGGTGATCTTACTTACTATGACCACCCTCCTAGATGGTGGGATTTACAAATAAGGGAAGCTCTTCTTTCTATCCTTTCTTTGGATGGCTCTAGTACTAGAGGTACCTAGTTTCTTTTTCTTTGTTTTTGCTTCTCTTTGGTTCGATCAGGGTATTTTAGTTTCCTTGCTCAGACTGATCATTCTTTTGTTTCCTCTGTTGAATCTTGCCTGAATAGCCTTTTAGCCTTGAAAGGCCAAAGTTGTATTCTATTTTTTCCTTATTTTTAGCTTTTTGGTGTGTGTTGTTTGTTTTGTTTTCGTTCTATTTTGTTTTTGTGTTTTTTGTATTGTTTTGGTGTTTTTTTATGTTTTTTGTATTTTTTTGTGTTTTGTGTTTTTGCTTTTTTATGTGTGTTTGTGTGTTGTTTTGTTGTTTTTATATGTTTTTTTTTTGTTTTTGTGTTTGTTTTGTATTTTTTTGTCTTTTGTTGTTTTTGTGTTTTTTTTGTTCTTTGTTGTTGTGTTTGTTTGTGTTTTTTTTGTTTTAGGCATGCTCTTTGAGTGTGTCGAAGGGGGAAGGCCAGACACGAGCCTTGGGTGATTTTGGCGGAATAGATACCCTTGCCTCCTTGGGAATTACCCAAAAGTGGCATCCCAATTGCGGTGTTTTCCACAAACAAAAAAACTCTTAATTAATGAAGATATTCATTCTTTAAATATTTTTGAAGATATTAATATTGCAAATGTTATAGAAAATCAAGATACGTGAGAAAAGTCTTCAAAGAAATGAAAAGGAAAGATAAAGACCAAGATTGAAAATAATATTATAAATAAATAGAAGAAGAAGACATGGAAAGTTAAGACGAAGAGAACTAAACAATATACAGATCAAAAGCAAGTGTCAAAACAAGAACCTGATGGATCTAAAGCAAGATCATATACTAAAGACTCAAGAAAAAGCCTAAAGGAAGCATATTAAAGATCCAAGATGAAGATTGAAGAGTAAAGTCTTCAATAACCAAATAATGTAATATAGGGGGTGTTGAAGAATATTACATTATTTGGTACATGTTAATGTACCTTCATGATACCTTTATGGTACAAGTATAAATATGTAATAGATTAGGGTTTGTATATATAGTTTAGATGAGTGATTTATATTTACCTTTTATGTATGTAAGTATCTATGTGGAGGATATGCATAAGTGTCATGTAAGAGTGCAATGTGCAAGATATGCACAAGTGTCATGTAAGTAAGAGTGCAAGTGTATATTGAGAGAACATGCACAAGTGTCATGTATGTAAGTGTATAAAAATGTAATATGAGGATGTGCACGAGTGTCTTATATTAGGAGTGCATGTAGGATTATAAGAGTCATATAGAAGTCTGCAAGTGTCATACAGTAAAAGCATGCATGTAAGAAGAGAGTGAAGATTCTAGTATACAAGTGGCAAGTTGAGAAGCCAAAGGTCAAGAATAGAAAAGGTTGCATCTCTCGGATATGTGAGGAGTGCAATAGACAAGTATTGAAGAGTCACATTACTATGTTTATATTATGGAGACAAATCCATACAATATAAGGGAAAATGGTCTGTAGCATTCACCACATAGCACGCATTGATAATAAATCTTATATACATATTTTGAGCAATTTTATAGTGTATTCTTCATGCTTGTATATGAATTATTTTGGCCATTTACATTCATATTTGATATGAACGAATGTTATTTTATTATTATATTGGCTTGTATATATATTTGATTGCTCATATATATAATTATACTCTTGATTATTGATATTTTGATCAATAATATTGTGGCTTATCTATATTGGGACTCATGATATTTTGAGATAGGCTTAAAAGCCAATACTAATGGGTATCGAGTGGTCTCGGTTGGTATATTTAGAAAGGTCTATCCATTTGATTCCATTGGTTCAGAGAATTGTATCTGCAATAACTTGTGGTATGACCTTCCTTATTACATATGTGACAATATTGTTTCCTCCATTCAGGTTGATACTGAGATGATGTAGCGGTATTATTTGATACCTTTTTCTTTGATATAAGAATATTACTTGTCATTTCATCTATGGCTAGATTTTCTTTTTCATATTCTTGGAGTATGCTAAACAATTCATCAAATGATATGTTTTTGTTTAGCACTTGAAGAGAAACAACTAAAGTTTTAAATATTTTTAGGAGTGCTCTTAATATAGCTTGAACAAGAAACTTTTCTACCACTTTTAAAATTTAGATTTTAATTTTGCTACCCTTCAAATAAAATGTTCTATACTCTCTCCATCATGAACCTTTAGAGAATACAACTATGACTACAAGTGTAAAATGGTTGCTCCATTCCTTCCTTCAAATATTGTACATAAATTTTTCCAGACACTTTTTGAAGTTTTCACCTCACTTATGTGTTCTTGAATTTCGTATGATATACCAAATGTAAATAACATAAGAGCCTTTACATCATATTTAAATTTATGTATTCCAATTGTATCTTCTAGAATATCTTTTTCTTTTTTTTTTGGTAATTATTATAATAAATTAACAGTGGGTTTTTATAGAGGATCCCAAAACCTTATGTACAAAATTAGCCAACTTTCTAATGATGCATCATACCTATTGGCTGTAACAATAAACCTAAATGAAAATAAAACCATCCTAATGTTGCAGACTTGAAAACAGCAAAAAGGGCTTTTAGGCCTGGAGACCCAACAACAAATAAAATAGGACAGACCCAAGAGAAACCCAAAAAGAGGCTAAAAATAAGGAGAAAGACACCATGGACTGCTAATCACGATCCTCCTGTCCTCTCGAATTTGGGCGCTTATGGTTCTGCTTTAGGATAGAAATCATGGAGTTGATAGAAGTAAGAATGGAAGCAGCCAAGTCCAGGAGAGAATTACCGTGACTCTCCTTGTCGCTCTCCATGTTCGACGGGATGTGCTACGGACGAACATCCTTTTCCACCTTTCTGAATTTTCGTAGGCACTGGGAAGATCTGCCAGGAATGGATAGTAGCTTCTTTGCAATGCCACCCCAAAACACGTCGAAATGGGCCTTCCAAAAATTGCACAAGGAAAACATCAGGAAGGGATGTCTGCCCTGGCCAACCTTTCCACCTTGGATGGTAAGTGAGACCGCCACACAACCGGGCACGTGGTCGCGAGCCCTTTATTGGCCATGTGGTCAGCCACGCGATTTCCTTCTCTCAAAATATGATTTGCTTCCCATCTACAGCGATAGGAGAGAAGAGATCTATCCTCGAGGATGATGTTGTAGACTTTCCAAGAAGGATTTTTGGTACCAAGAAGGTAATTCACAATGTTGAGCGAGTCACCCTCAATGATAAGAGGTCGGGGACCCTCAGAGAGAATCTGAATACCATTAAGAGCGCCTCAGGCTTCAACATAGTGATTCGTCTGGGAGCCCAAATCTTCACAATAGGCCATCATAATATTCTCGTCATGATCACGGACAACCCCACCAACGCCATCGGGCCCAAGATTCCCCTTAGCCACTCCATCAAAGTTTAATTTAATCCACCCCACGGGGGGGTTGGTCCACACAACATTCCTTCGATAGGGCCCTTTAACAACCTCCAGAAACGGCCAGAGATTCATCATTTTAAGAATAGCTTCTTCGCTCGAAATATGGGGACGGGGACTGGGAACCACAATAGAATTCTCAATGGCATAAGATAACGCCCTTTGAGCGACAGAAGGGGGCCCTCTAGGAGCTCTACCAAAGATTCTGGCATTCCTCTCTAACCAAATTTGCCAAATTAAATGGTGGAAGGAGGCCTCGAGGAGGAAGCGGAGCTTGGGATTCTTGAAAGGATTAGGCCATTGGTGAAAAGCATCTCTAAGGGATCGAGGAGAGCACCAAAGGATCTGGAAGGAGGATAGGACAATGCTCAAAACAGAGTGGGAAAATGGGCAATGCAAGAATAAATGATCCCTTGTCTCACAATCTGTTAAACACAAGTAACACCTGTTGGGGAATGCAAAACCTCTCTTATGAAGGTTGTCAATAGTTAAGGCTTTATTTTGGAAAGCAATCCATGCGAAGAAGTTGATTTTAGGAACAACTCCTTTCCTCCAAACAGTATTCCACCTATAGTCCTAAGCAGTCTTGGTGGTGAGAAGCTCATAAGCTGATTTAACAGAGAAACACCCATCCTCCGTACCACTCCAGATGATCCTATCATTCCTCCTGGCAGAAGGAATTAAAATCAACTAAAGGGTATTATCAAGGAAGGTAATCTCATTATTAAACAACTCCACAATAGGAAGCTTCCACCAAGGGAAACGGGTGCTCCGATCAATGAAATCCACCACCCTGAGCTGGGTGTTAGGGTCGGTCAAGCTTCTTAGTCCAACGAGGTCCTCCCTCGACCCAAGGGCTTCTTCAGTCGCCCACTTGTCATTCCAAAATGAAATGCAGTTGCCATCACCCAAAATCTAACGGGCTCCCAAACTGATCAGATGCCGGGTTTGGAGCACAAATTTCCAAAAGATCGATGCCATGAAGGATGTTTCAGCATCCAAGAAGGGGGTGGGGCAAAAATACTTCATTTTAACCAGTGTAACCCACTCCATCGGGTCGCTAGACATAATACTCCAAGCGTGCTTCGCGATCAAAGCCAGATTCATAAGCCTTGATCTTCTCAACCCTAGGCCGCCTTGATCTATCCTTGAACACACCTTGTCCTAGGCTACAAGGGGAAGTCTAGATTTCTCTTTGTTACCAGACCAAATAAAGGTCCTCTAAATCTTCTCAATCTTGGAGTGGACTGCACTCGAAAGAATGAACACCGACATGAAGTAGGTCGGGATCCCTTGAAGACAGGCTTTGGTAAGGGTGGATTTCCCAGCTTGCGATAGGAGTTTGCCCTTCCAAGTGCCGAGTTTCCTATGAAGGCGCTCAAGAATCATGTTCCACATGTCCCCACTGGCCCGCCCGCTATAAGATAGAGGCAACCCCAGATAGGACGTAGGCAGGGAATCAATAGTGCATTCAAGAATTCTAGCAATCCGAATTTGTCTACGCAGAGGAGTGTTAATAAAGTAAATTTTGCTCTTGATGTAATTGACCTTTTGTCCAGCAGCTTGCTCATAACGGGACAGGATCCTCTTGAGCGACTTGGCTTGAGCAACGGACGCCCTAGTGGAAATGAGGGTGTCGTCCACAAATTGCTGATGAGTGACAGGATTAATTCTAGAAGTCGACAAGATGCCAGAAATCTTGTTCTGTCGAAGAGCCTCTTTCATGGACCAACTCAGAACCTCCGCTAGAAGAATGAACTGGATGGGAGAAAGAGGATCGCCCTGTTTGAGGCCTCTGGAGCTTTGGAAATACCCAGCTGGGGACCCATTGACCAAGACAAAAAAAAAAGGAGTGGATATACAGCTGTAGACAAGGTCAATCTAGTGGGGATGAAAGCCAAACTTGAGGAGGACTGCACACAAAAATTTTGGTCGACACGGTCGAAGGCTTTGTTCATGTCGAGCTTAAGAAAAAGAGCAACATTCTTAGAGCGGTAAGCGGAATGAAGGGTCTCATGGACAGTGATAACACCATCAAGAATGTTTTTGCCTTTAACAGTGCTTCCCTGACAAGGATCAATCAGGAGGGGGAGGACTATTTTGAGTCTATTGGCTATAGACTTGGTAAGGATCTTGTAAAAAACATTGCACAGGCTAATGGGCCGATAGTCAGAGAAAATTTTGTAGGAAGGAGACTTAGGAATGAGGGCAAGAAAGGTGGAATTGAGTTTCGGGTGGATAGATTTGGACGCTTGGATAACCTGAATAGCATCACACACATCCGGGCCCACGACCTCCCACATGACTTGGAAGAATTGGGGAGGGAAACCATTGGGCCTAGGGGCCTTATCCGGTTGCATGGAGAACAATGCTTCCTTAATCTCAGATGAGGAAAAATGTTCCAGAAGTTTCATGCTTACCTCATGGGGAACTTTAGTCAGAAAATTGGCGAGCATAGATTTCTGGACCTGGAGGTTGCTATCTGGAGGAGTGCCAAGCAAATCCTGAAAGAAATTAATCGCTTCGCTCCTTATTTCCTCAATCTCCCTGGTAATGTGCCCATATTTACAAGTCACTTCTCTGATCTTGTTGGCCCCTCTGTGCGTCATAGTAGACGCATGAAAAAATCTCGTGTTGGAGTCTCCATTCTTCAACCACAGGTCACAATATTTCTGGTGCCAGAACGTTTCCTCCCTAGCGAGAATAGAATGAAAGTCCACCAAAAGGCTCCGCTCTTCCTCCCTAAGACCCTCAGTGTAACCTTCGGTAGCCATCCTTTCCTCCATAGCCTTCAGGTTCTCAGCGATGGATTTTTTGGACTCAAAAATGTTGTCGAAAACCACTTTGTTCCAAATCTTCAGTTTTTATTTGACCATTTTGAGCTTTAAAGCCACCCTCTTAGGAGCGCTTCCTTCCACCTTCGATTGCCACCATGCTAAAACCAATCCTTTGAAGTCTTTGTGGGAAATCCACATGGATTCGAATCTGAAAGGGGTCATAAAAACAGGCCCATTGTTCGCCTCCAAGAAAATAGGGTTATGGTCAGACCCAATCCTTGGAAGAGCCGAAAGGATAGCCTTTCCAAGGATGGGAATGGCTTCTGGTGAAATGAAGAATCTATCAAGTTTGACTTGAATCAAACCGTCCCCAATCCTTCTGTTACTCCATGTGAAGGAAGCCCCTTTGAGTTCGATGTCAAGCAGGCCATTAGCAGAGACAAAATCTCCGAAATCTTCCAAGCTGTAGCTGGAGTGGTTAGACCCTCCTTTTTTCTCTGAAGGATGAAGGGGACAATTGAAGTCACCCCCTAAAACCCAAGGAAAGTTGCTAAAATTCTCCCTCATCAGAGAGATAGCTTTCCACATTTTTGCTCTCTCTGTGCGGAATTGGAAGCATAAACGTTGGATAGAATCCAGGGAAAAATTGGAGGTTTTGGATCGGAACAGTACATTGATGATTCCGTTGGAAGTTGATAGCGAGCTGCCCTCAAACCTCGAAGGGTCCCACGGAACCATGAGTCCTCCTGCTATTCCCACCTGCAGGTCTTTGGACGGACAATTTGCCCCGGCCCAAATGGCCTTCGCCACTTTGTCGAGGAGATAGCATCAAGCTTGGTCTCTTGCAAAATAAGGATAGAAGGGTTAATCCTCCTATGGAGATCAGCCACTAACCTTCGCTTGGTTGCACCGTTTAGTCCTCTCACATTCCATGAGAGGACTTTCATCTAGACAGTTTGAAGTTTTTCTTACCTCCCCTTCCTTGTTGAGGGGGAGGTTTTGATGCATGAGCTTCGTCCGATTGTGTGTCACAGTCATCCAGAACCAGCAAACGCTAGGTTCCATTTGCAGCGTCAGTTGCAGTCTCTTTGTCTCACCTTTCCTTGTTAGGAGGATGGCCCTGCTTCCTCTCACTACCAAAATCCACACTTTGCTTTCGGCTCCTCGTATTTCGGGGGCTAATGTGACCGGATTGTTCACCCCTCCTTCCTAAGAGGTAATATTCTAGCCGCGTCTGCGACTGACTGAAATCGGGATGACCCGTATCTTGGAGCAAAGGAATAGCCCGAGTCAAAACTTGGGAAGGGGTCTGTTCCATCTCTTCCTACGATTTTCTTTCCAAGTGGGAGTTTGCTCCTTGTTGGTTGTCAGCCTCAAGATGCTCGGGGTCCGATTGGAGAGAGGGATTCTCTTCAGGATGAGAGAGTCCACCACAGTCTCTGGAGGGGCCTGGGGATACATGGCCCTTTGCATCTGGAAGATTTGGTTGCTTTGCCTGATCTTCCTTATGCTCCAGGGGGTTACCGTTTTCACATTTTTGTTTTCTCGATTTTTGAAGAGGACACTGGGACTGGAGGTGCCCTTGAGACCGACACTAGGTGCAAAAAGCTGGTCTATTTTCATAGACAATAGCTTGTTTATGAAGAATGGTGCCTCCAGACCGAAGAGTGATGGAAGTTGGGATTTTTGCCTCCAAATCTGCCAGAACGCAAAATCAGGCCTAGACGAACCTTGTTCGAGCTCGGGTAGGAGGGTCAATGGTGACCAACTCCCCAATGGAACGCGCAATACCTCTTATGACATTTTCATGCCAGCCAAAGAGGGGAAGATTCAGGAGCCTAACCTATATTAGGGCAATGTTGATGTTCTGGGTCTCAGGACTGAAATCCATGTCCCACTTCCTGAGAAATAAACTTCTACGGCCCAAAAACCATGGCCCGCCGACCTAATTTTACAGTAATCCTCCTTATTGTTCAATCTAATGGCAAAAAAACCTCGAGATAGGGCCACCAGCTCCAAATGCCCAGAAGTCCTCCATTTGCTTGCTGCCCATTTTCGAATAGTTTCCATGTCGGGACGGCCTCCAATGAATTTACCTATTAGGGTAAATTTCTCAAACTCCATGAAGCTTGAAAGAACTTCCGTCGAGATGTCCAGCTCATCCCCAACCAAAAATAACTCTTTCGTAAGAAACTCATTTAGGGTTTCTGAGGCCGCTGCCTGGGCATAAGACTTTTGAGCCCCACCACCCCTTTGTCTGGTGGGTCCTTACCTCGACCAAAACCGTTGCCAGCCCGGTCATCTTCAAAGGGCCCGAGCATTTTCGCCCCCCCCCGGAATCATGATGCCCTCTGATTGCTCCACTGCGTCCAAGAACCAAACCACCGCCGCTCTCGATCTCCCCTGCAAACTTCCCGCCCATAGACATCCTCCCGCCTCCCTTATCGGCTGTCTCGCAAACCTGCTATGTTCGTTCTAGAATATCTTTTTCTCCATTTACCACATCCCAAAGTTTCTCAACTATGAGTATTGATCTCATCTTGTTTTTCCATGGAGTAAAATTAGGTCCTTTTAGAAGTTGAGATTCATAAAGGAAAATCTTTGTGTTTGCCATAATAGAATCAATTCTATTTTTCAATCTTCAATTCTTTCAATGTTTTCTTCAATTCAATTTCCAATCTTTAATTTTTTAATCTTTTTCTTTCTCCAAATTTTTGTTCTTCAATTCAATTTCAATTTTTCCTTCTTTCAATTAATCTCATTTAAATAATTTATCACTCTTTGTAACTCGTTTTAATTTCAATTAATTCTTCATTTTAATTAAATATCTTTTTATATCTCCCGATAATCAATTTCTTCTCACATTAACTCAATTTTTTTCAATTCTTTAATCTTTTTACTTTTCAATAGACAATTTTAACTTAATATTTTTATGACTCAATTATTTTTAATTCTCTAAATTAATTAATTTTATCTCTTTTGAAATTAATTCCCTCCAAATTTCATAACCTGCTAAGTTTTTTTTTCCTTTCTTTAGAAATTTTATATAATTTTGTTATTAAATATTATATTTGCTATAGGATATTATAGTAGATTTCAATAGAGTTTGAGTTTTCATTCCTTCCCATGGACTGATTTATAGCTAAATCCTTAGAATCATCTCTAGTAGTAGAGATTAGTGAGAAAACCAAAGAGGATCAATTCTTGTTTCTCAAAGATAGGGTAATTTTTGGTAAATTTAATGGGTATTTTCTAGGGGCTTCAACATTGAGAAAATTGATTAATAGGACTTTGAAGTCTCTAGGAGTGATTCTATCCTTTCTTCCCAAAGGTTTTTTCCTAGTCATTTTTGTTTGAGGGAAGAAAGAGATAGAATCCTAAAAGGGGGTCCTTGGTTTATGGGTATAGTAGGACTCTTCCTTACCTATTGGTGTGAAGGTTTTTAACCTAAAATATAAATCTATCCATATTCTCAGTTTGGGTTAGGATGTATGAATGTTGGAAAATTGATACCTTCAAGGCAATAGGCAACATTCTAGGAGAATTCCCTGATATTTCAAAAACTACACAAGATGGATTATTGGATATTTATGCTCGAATATTGGTCACGATTGATATAAGTAAACCTTTACCAAAATCAATAATTCTTAAGTATGGGGATAATATGTGGACCCAAACCATAGATTATGAAAATATTTCTTTTAGATGTAGAAGATGTCATGATTTGGGACATATTGAGAGATCATTCCCTAAGAAAAGTCCAACATAAACATATGTAGAATACCGCTAGAGAAACTTACAAATGGATATGGATGATGATGGTTTTCAACTTCCAAAAATAGAAATATACAAATGAAAGCAAATAAGTAATGGAGACCAATAAGGAAGGATATTGGAAGAAGTACCAACTCTTTTGTGGCTTTATACTATGAAGAAAAAGTAGATAAAAGCTTAGAGGATATGATACAATAGGTTCCACATATTAACAAGGAACCATCTATTCAGTATGATATTGATTTAAAGACGAACATTCTCGATGAACCTAAGGAATGTGTCAATTAAAGTTTTGAATATTCTCTTGAAGTACCATGCACCATTCATGAAAAATGGTAAAGAAAATGTAGTGTTTTTTTTTTTTTTTGAATTTACATGGTGGAATCGGTAGCCGCCACGAATTTGGGTAGGTTGTCCAGCTTTTATGGCTGCCATAGTATTCTACGCTATCCGCCCCAGAAGCCGCCACATAGATCTTCATGTAGTCCGCCCCTATAACCACCATGCCATAATAATTTAAAACCTTTTACGTTGCTGAAAGCACCAGGAAAGAGACAAGCGTTCAGTTCGACAAGGCTCGATATTTGAACCTTGGACCTCCGCCCCCCTTATGGGAAGAAATGTAGTGTTAGATGTTAATTTATCTACCATTAATAAGGAAATACCATAAAATAAGCACAAGTCAAAAGCTTCCATAGTAGAGCTAAGAGAGGATAAATTTGAGGAAAAAGAAAGTTGTGAAAGAATATTGAGGAATAGAATAATAAGACCTACTCCTAATATACGAAAAAGATAAAAAGAGGAGAACCCTCAAATTATTAAGTAAGATCCAAGGAAGCAAGAGCAAACATAGAGAAAGGAACACAAAGTAAGTTGGTTGAGTTTCTCTTTACCAAACAACAAAATGATATTGGTAATTTGCAAGTGGGGCCAATAGCCCTTAATGAGATATAATTACCATCTCATAGAATATAAGGGATGTTAATGCCCCCTCAAATCGAAGATGTATCAAGGATCTCTTTTTAAGTAATAAGCCTAATATCCTTTTATACAAGAAACTTAAATGACAAAAGAAGTTTCCAAAACTATGAAAGCAGTATGGGCAAGATGTGAATGAGATGTTATAGATTCTAAAGGAGCAGTAGGGAGAATTCTAACTTTTTGGAATCCTATTAGAATCTCCTATGTAACCATTCATAAAACTAGGCATTGGATAGCCTCTTTAGTCACATGCTTCTTTGTAGATATTCATTTCATCTGTATCAATGTCTATGGACCTACAACTCAGACATGAAGATTAGAATTTTAGAGTAGAATTGGAGCCTTTATGAGAAGTAAAGACCAAGAAACTAGATTCATGATCACAAGAGATTCTAATGTCATAACCAAGCTGGAGATATTTCTCAACTTTTATTCAAAACAATAATCTATGGGATGTTGAGTTTGAAGAAGACAACTATAAATGGACTAACAATAGGAGAGACCTAAAACTAATAGCAGAAAAATTAGATAAATGCATTCTCTTAGATCATTGCCTAGATGAAAGAACTTGTGCTAAAATTAATACCTTGATAAGGATTGGTTCAAATCACTAGCCAACAAAAGTTAAAATGGTGATAAGTGAATTCAAAAAAGATCATATTTTAAATATGAGCAGATTTTGGGAAGACTATCCTCAATTTGTTGATATGATAACACAAATGTGGAATTCTTCAGGAAATGATGGGATGTATACACTTTCAAAGCAAATTAAACCAATGACATCTAGATTAAAATAATAGAACAAAGACACTTTTGGAAATATTTTTGAGAAGAAAGAAGAACTAAAAGATAAACTTTTAAAATTCCAAAAATGTGATCATAATAATCCAAAATTGGAGGAAAGGGAGTTAGTTAGTGAATATCATAATCTTTTGGGTAAGGAAGAGAAATTTTGGAGATTAAAATCAAGACAGATTTGGTTAAAAGAAGGAGATAAAAACACAAAAAAATTCATAGGATGGAAATAGTATAGAGATCAACATTGAGAATTAGTAGAATTAAATTGGTAGAATGGGTTTGTATTGAAGACAAAAGTGAAATCAGAAAGGAGGTAAGGTATTTTTATCAAAATATTCTAGGATCATAAGAGTTTGAAGTTATTAATGATAAACTTCTACAAGAAGTTCCTTTAGTTATATATATGAAGACAAGAAAACTAAAGGAGCCTATTACTCTATAATAAATTCATCTAACTCTTTTCTCTTTTAAAAAGGATAAATCCCCAGGTCTGGATGTGCTCTCTACAAAATTCTATGAACATAATTGGGATATAGTGAAGGATTCTTTGTTGGTGGCAATGGAACAATCTAGTGTAAACCAACACTTACCTTATAAAATTAATGCAACATATCTTACCATGATTCTAAAAAATAAGGATACAATCTTTTTTATTCATTTTGATAGCCTATGTAATATGGCATATAAGATCATTTTTAGAGTGATGGTGAATCAATTAAGACCATTATTAGAAAAAATTATAGAAGAGCAAGGATAATTTGTGAAAGGGAGATAGATTCTAGACGATATCATAGCATCTCATGAAGTTATTCATTCAGCAGCTTCAAGAAAAGAGAAAGTAACGATCTTAAAACTTGATATGAGTAAGGTTTGTGATAGGGTTAAATAACATTTTCTTTTTGCAGTATTAGAAAAGTTAGGATTTAGGAAGAAATGGGTCAGATGGATTAAATCTTGTGTCTCTACAATTTCATATTCAGTGCCATTCATGGGTTATTAACAAAATCATTTAAAGACAAGAGAGGCTTTAGATAGGGAGATCCTCTATCACCATATTTAAGGATTAAATCTTGTGTCTCTACAATTGCATATTCAGTGTCAGTCATGGGTTATTAACAGAATCATTTAAAGACAATAGAGGCTTTAGACAGGGAGATCCTCTATCACCATATTTATTCATTATTATGGCAGAGGTTTTGGGTAGGAACTTGAAGAAGGCTTACAAAGATGGGTTCATAAGTGAACTTAAGGCTAATAATAACATCGACAACATCACCCATCAATAGTTTGTAGACGATACAAGATTTTTTGGTAGGGCAAGGATAAACAAGGCCAAAGCTTTGAATAACTTATTAAAGGAATACGAAAGAGCATAAGGGCAAAAAGTTAATATGTCAAAATCCAAAATTTACTTCCTAAACACCCCAACTAAAATCATGGTAGGGATATGTAGGTTACTTCAAAAGGGTGAGGAAAATTTGCCAAACTTATCTAGGGATGCCCTTATTTGAGGGGAGAATGAGGATAGAATTATGAAATTCAGTTATAAGTAAAGTTTAAAATAAACTACCAATATGGAAAGATATATGGTTATCGTTAGCAAAAAGAGTGCAACTAATTAAATCAATCTTACATGCCATTCCAGCGTATTATATGTCCTTGTATACTATGTCAAAATCGATAGAAACAAGTTTAATATATGTTATGCAGTTGTTTTTGTGGTGAAAATTACATGATAAAAGGAAAATTCCTTTGGTGAAATAGAGCAAGGTGTGTGATGATAAAACTAGGTAGGTCTCGGTTTAAGAGTTCTTATGGATGCAAACTTAGCTCACAAGGGAAAAGTAATTTAGAGATTGTACAAAGAAATTCAAAGACATTGGGCAAGAATTCTTCTAAGTATGTTGAGCCCAATGACCTAAGCTTAATATTTACTGTATTATCTCTACCAAATGGTTTTGCACTATGGAACAATTTAAAAAACCAATTGATCTAGTGATTAAAGGTTGAATATGGGTGGTGGGAAATGGAGAAAAAAATCTATTTGTATGGATACTTGGTGTGATAAAAAACCACTTAATCTAGATCCAATTTTGAAACCATGGATGAGATTACTTCAAGAAAAATATGGTGATAGGGTTTCAAAATTTTTGTACAAGGATAAGGAAGGAAGATACAAATGGAAATAATATGTTTTTACAAGTATATAAGACATTGATGCTAGGAGGTATTTGAGTAGAAAGATAACAACAATGATTGTTTCAAGGGGAGCCAAGGATAAGTTGATTTGAGAGTTGAATAACTTAGGAGAATACACAACAAGAAGTGGATATAATATAAAGTACCATCATTTTTAATGTGATAAAAAAAATTAAGAGAATGAATAACCCCCATTTTGGAAATCAATAAGAGATAGAATCCACTCGAAACTTTTGCATTGGACCTAGAGGTGGTTAAATTTTGGAGGAAGAGTAACATTGCTTAAATCAGTTTTACAAGCAATTTCAATGTATAAATTCTCCATTTTGGCTACCCTAAAGAGCATCCTAAAATATTTGGACAAGATGATGAGACACTTTCTTTGGTCTTGAGTGCAGTGTAACCACACAAGGGCACTAGTCAGTTAGGACAAGGTTTGCAAGCCTAAGGAAGTTGAAGGTTTGGGAAATAGAACAACAATAATAAATAACCAAGCTCTAATGACCAAGTTGTATTGGAGATGGTTAACTCATCCTGACCAACTCTGGAGCAAAGTATTGAAAGTTAAATACTATCCCTCACAAAATACAAATGATCTTTCTCATCTTCAAGTTTCAAGAGAGGGATTAGAGACATGTAAAGCTCTAAATAAAGGAGCATCACTTATCAAAGAAGGCTTATACTAGAAAGTGGGAAATGGTAAAACTGCTAGACTGTGGGAAGATTCTTGGGAATATTTCCCCCCCGTAATTGATTAGTACCTCCACTTAATAGGACTCAAGGAAAAATTTTAGAGGAAAGGGTGGAGTCTCATAAGCCACTATTTTAAAATGCCAGATCAATTGTAGGATAATCTTAGTCAGTGGCAATTTACAGAGGATTTGAGGGAAGAATTGGTTGAGGAGAAAAGAGAACTGAAAGAAATCTTGGATAGACGAAAGTGGCCAAGGAGTAATAGACCTGATCAACTTGGTTGGGGACATACCCAATTAGGAATTTATACTATCAAAAAGGTTATAGAAAGTTTATCCAAAGCACTCAAATTGGTCCAAAGCCCCCTTGGTTGCAATTATGGTAACCCAAAGGATGGCCAAAGATAGATTGCTTTATGTGGTTGGTTGAACGTAACAATATTATGACTTAAGATAACATGAGGAGACATGGATTTATTGGACTCAGCTGGTGTGTGATGTGTCACCAAGAGGAGGAAACAATGGGCCACCTCCTTTTTTGTGTCCCTATGCCCAAACAGTATGGAGTATGTGGTACAATATTTTTAATCAATCAAAAAGATCCATTCTCACCAAGAACAAATTTTGAGACTATTGGAAGACCAATAGATTCAAATAAAAGACCTTTAAGATAGCTTGGGATTTGGGTTTGGGTTTCATCTACTGGCAACTTTGGTTGGAATGTAATAACAGGTTTTTCAATGAGGAATTTAAACCAAAGGAATCTGGGGTACTCTAATTAGGAAAATTTTAGAGATAGTGCAGGCTAACACCCAAGAGGACTCTTAGATGGTAGAGGATAAAGAAGATGAATGGACAACTCCAAAAACAACTGAAATATGAGAACTAAGAAAGGAAAGATAAGAATAGAAAGAGGGTTTTATAGACTCAGGATGAACTCTATGGATTCAAAAGGAAAGGGTAAATGGAACACCTTTAGGGGTCATCCAGTAGGGACTAAAACTTCTAAAAGTTGGACATTTAAAGAAAAAGAGTTGTGCCGCATTTTGAGCCTTGCCAAGAAAGGCAGGTTATCAATAGTAAATGTATAATTTGTATTTTTTCAATAATTTTTTTATCGTTTTCTCGAAAAAAATACAAAGTACCATCAAAATAGGAATATTGCAAGAATATGGAGAAAATTTTGGGATTTCCCAAGCATTCCTAAAGTTAAAATATTTTTTTGGCTAGTAGGTCATAGATGAATTTTATCCTAGGATAACCTTATGAAAAGGGGTTTTTGTGGCACCTCAAAATATTGTCTTTATAAAATGGAGGAGAGTATAGACCATCTCTTGGGACACTATTCAATAGTCTAGAAATTATGGCAATGGATTCCTAATATTTTTGGTAAATGCATGGTGATGAATGGCAAAATTGAGGAATGGTTAAAATAATTGCAAAACACTTTTAAAAGTGACACTTTACAGACAAATTAGGATATATCAAAAGATACAATACTTTGGAATGTTTGGCTAGAAAGGGATACGAGAATATTTAAAGGAAAGGAAAGTAGTTTAGAGGTAATGAAAGGGAATATTTGTTTCACCATAGAGGAGTCTAAAACAACCCTGTCAACTCACCCAATCCCTAATCTAGAAGCAGAGAGCCTTGATAGATGGAGTCAAGTCATCAAATGGACTTATGATGTTGGGGACAGGATAAACAAAAAGAAGGCAAAAAATATAAAGTGGAAACCACCAAATGTGGAGTTGGTCAAATTGAATTTTGATGGATCATCTAAAAGAAATCCAGGACCAACAGGAGGAGGAGGAATAATTAGAAATAATAGAGGAGATAGTTTGCCTCATTACGCTTTCAATAGTGAATTTAAGACAAATATTGAAGTTGAATCTTGGGCAACTTTGGAAGGATTAAAAATATGCAAAAAAATGAAATGGAACAAAGTATGGATGGAAGGTGATTCACTCATAGTTATAAATATAATTTTGAGGAAAGCAAAGGCTCCATGGAATATACAAGAGATAATTGTGGAAATTCAAGACATTGCTATAGAGTTTGAAGAAATCAGGTTTACACATAAATTAAGGGAAGGAAGAAAATGTACAAATAGACTAGCAAATATAGGGATTTTTATTGAGGATAATGAAGTTAAATTCTATTTTCCTTGGTTAGATGAAGTCGTAAGTTTAGTCGAAGCTGACAAGAAAATGTTGACTACTTGAATCAAATATTGATTCAGATTTACTTTAATATTTTTCATTGGTAATATATGCTTTGTTTTATAACATTAATGTGCTTTCCTATATACTACTTATTACAATTTCTAAAAGATAAATAAGTCCTCTCCTCTCCATATCTTCTATGCCATCCTGAATGTCGTCCATTTTTAGCTTAACAATTGGGGTTCCATCAACTACTCTTAGACATCCCGACTCAATTTTTTTGGGATCAATCTTAGGCATTCTTAGAGGTCTACGAGAAGCCTTAAGATTAATGTTAGCATTAGTTTGGGACTGTCCACCATGGAGGGCATCCCTAAAATTTATTTTTGAGGCCAAATCTCTAAAATCCTTACCCTTGAAAGGGGTTTCCATAGTGGATCTATTTTGGAGGTATTCCTTAGCATCGATATTGCTTGAGTTTTGAACAATTTTTTCTTTTCTTAAGAAGACTTCTCTTATTTGATCTGCAACTTCAAACTTGTTTTTGGGTCTCTTTAATCCATGCCTTGGACATCGAGGAAGGGTGTGATTTTTATTTTTTCCTTAGGCAATAATTGGAAGCGATTTTCAATCAAGTCCATAGCATGAATATTTGTTGAATGATATATTTATAACCCATCGTGGGTCTCCTACAACATATCCAACATTTATCTTGGGCAAAAACAACAAAAAAAATAAATTGGTCACTAAGGCCCGTAGGCCTCGAAAAATAACCTTTGTTGCTACCTGCGCTTGACCCACAGACGAAACCCTCACACAACCACCTTTGGAACCCTCATATCCAAAGAAATTTAGAATATTAAAGCTTTATTAAGTTTTTTTATAAAAATTAGCATGTCAAAAAGCTATTTTAGTGTTGTTAGTTTGCTAACTTTGTTTCAGATTTGTTCTATTTTGGGCTTCAAAGCCTTGTTCTTTATATAAGCTTATTGTTTTATCTATAGTTTGGTTATGTACAAGGTTGTGGGACCTTCCAACACCCTCACCTTTGTTAAAAAGGTTTGGGGTCCCTTTCAAAATCCCTTTCTCTAATTTTAATAAAAAAAATTACAATAAGGTTATCCATAAAAGGTGTACAAAGGCCCAGAGGACAATACACAAGTGAATACAAGGTTGTTTGTGCCCTCCTGGAGTGAAGAATAACACCACATAATTCATCATCCAACCTTGTGTAAGATTAGTTGATGAAGAGGTCATAACCACCTTGGTTGAACCCCCATCTTTATTGGTTTGTAAATCCCCGATTAGGGACTAACCCATGCAAAAAATTTTATACCTAAGTGGCCTAGTGGTTTTCATAGTAAGACCCCATTCTCTTCCTACTCTACATCTGCAAGGGTCGAGTTGATCAAATGGTCAATTGGGCCATAAGTACCCTTTGTCACACCATTACAATAATGTCACCTCATTGAACGAAAACATTGCCAAGGAATTAGGTGTTATGCAATAACACAACCCTAGATGAATTATAAGAATATAATTCTAAATAAGGACCACTAGTTCTAGTTTTGTTCCCCATTAAATAAAATTATTGATAGTAGTAATAGGATTGGTAAAAGCATTGCTTATGGGATTGGTAATCATTTGATGTCTAAAAGCACTAGGCACTATAATAGAGTGCTACCTTATTATCCAATGTAATACCTATAAAACTCAAAATAACCCATGAGAAATACGATTAAAAATTTCCTAAATCATAAGAAAATCCTAATAATGATATGCAAGAAAAAAATTAATTAATTTTTTTGATATGGTATCATGTAGTTGGCTTGATTTTATGTTGGTAAGTTTATTGGATTTGAGTAGTTAAGTAGAGGATGAAAATGATATCTATGGAGATATTCCACTCTCCTCCATAACCACCCATCTCTCTCCTATATTCCTCCTTTGAGGCTATCTCCACTAAGTTTTCCCTCTCAAGTGTACAAGTAAGAGCTTATGATAAAGAGAAACCCTATCGAGTGTCCTTCATTAAGAAATTAGGGTATCTTTATGGTCAAATCACTCTAGAATTTAAGATTCATTTAATTCAAGGTGGAGATTGTATTATTCTTTCAAATCAATAAAGGGAAGAGGTATTTTACAAATTTTTATTTGGTCTAAAGTCAAGGCCAAGCTATGATGCATGTTGATATAATATTGTGTTTTTCCTTCTTTTTTCCCTCTCTCTTGCATGCCTTGGATATATATAAGGGAAAATTAGTAAGATGTTTTAAGGAATTGCTTTTATTTTATTTGTCTAATTAAATTTTACTAATAATAATTAAAGTATATATATAAAATTTTAATTAGTTATATGAGATTCAAAAGGGCCCCAACTGTATTACATCATCACCACATAGGGGTGTTACCACAACATGGCTATTATACATACATTGCTTAGCAAGATTTGAACTGGGATCTCCTCCTTGACTTTTGGGCTATAATACCATTTTATAAAATGTTAAGGTTCATCCATGAGATTTGAGCCTTGACCAATGGGGTGAAACTCTTTACTCCCAACCATTTGCTCTAAACCCCATGGGATAGTGCAAACCTTTATTTTTTAATCAATTATATGGGATTGAAATGAGGCCCACCCATATTACATCATAACCACATAGTGATATAATGACAACTTGGCAATTATGAAAGTATCAATTGGCAAGATTCAAACTTGGCTCTCCTTAAAAGTTGGAGAATATAATTGTTTAAGCTAATGCTATTTGATAACATAAACCTTTATTTTTTGAAATGGTTATATGGGATTGAAACGTGCCCCACTCATATTACATCATGAACAATAAGTGGTAATATAACTATTTGTTAAGTATGCATGTAGTGTTTGGCAAGATTCAGCCTGGAGCTCCCCCTTGAACATCGAGGAATGCAACTGATTGAGCTAATGTCATTTGATGTATAAACATTTATTTTTTCAATGATTTTACACAAGTTTTTATGAGGGGTCCTCGCCCCCTCATACTGAGCGAGGCTTGAACCTCAGACCTCTCAAATAGAGGCCAAAGCCCTTACCACTACAGTAAGCTTGCAACTATACAAACCCTCATTTTTCAATAAGTAAAAAATTAATTTCTTTGTGCATATAAATACAAATAAAGAAAATACAAAAGTAGAATATTGATCACAAACACTAGTCGTATTTTTTCTCAATGAGTTATATGGGATTAAAATTGGCCCCACTTGTATACATCATGACTACATAGTGGTATTGCAACAACTTTTTCATTTATTTTCTCTTAAATATATTCTTCAACTTCCTTGATGTGCTATGTTTTCACAATTAGCTCCTTGATATCATTTTTATTAAGAGATAAAATCTCACTTGGCCAGTTTCCTTCTAAAACTTGAATCTCACCAGGATGAAGATCAACACCGTAATTCACTAATTTATCTGCTACTTGATTTCCTTCTCTATAAATATGCTCACACTTCCAAGATTTTACCTCTAGTAATAGATGATGAACATCAACAATGATATTATTTTTTATCCAATCAAGTGGTATTAGCTCAACCGGTTAGATTCCTCAACATTGAAGGAGGAGACCAAGGTTCAAATCTTGCCAAGCGATACATGGATAATATCCAAGCTTTGTTGTAATACCACTATATGGTGATGATGTAATATACGCGGGGTCCGTTTCAATCCCATATAACCAAATGAAAAAAAATATATTTTTTATCCAATCTCCACTTCCATTTTTGTTAATAACATTGATGATAATTTGTGAATCCTCCTCAATTGAAATATATTTCCATCATTTTTAAATGCAATTTTAATCCATGTAAGAAGTACACTAGCCTCTACGTAGTTTTTAGTTGAAGTTCCATATGATTTTGAATAAGTGAAGAGAATTTTGCCTTCATTATTTCTAAAAACACCACCTCCACCAACTTTTCTTGGATTTCCTTTAGAAGCACCATCAAAATTAATTTTGATAAACCCAAATTGTGGACATTTCCATTCTATTGTAGATCAAAGTAAATCCTTTGTTTTAATTCTATTATGTAGATGACTCTTCCATTCAAGTTCAAATCTTATAGCCAAGTTATGAGCATATCTTTTCTACAATTGAGACTTCCCATGATGAGCACCATAAATTCCAACAAATAATGACAAGGTCAATCTTCTAAAGAATACATAATGCTTTAGCTTTGAAATAATTAATCCAAAATTTCATCAACTTTTTCAATGATGTTGGATCTACCTAATATAATTTCATATTAAAAAAAAACCCAAATGGTGTGAGCAAATGAACAATAAAGAAGTAAATGGTTTGATGTTTCTAAATCCTTTGCACATAAGGCACATCTAAAGGATCCATAATATCCTCTTCTTTGCAGGCTTTCTCTTGTAAGAATCTTACTTTGAAATGCTAACCAAAGGAATGTTGAGGCCTTAGGGAGAACCTCTAATGACCAAAAATTCTTTCGAGGAAAATCTTTGCGAGAAGGAAATTTTGATTGCTCTAAATCCTCATATACCAACTTGATTGAGTATCCACCATCCTTTGATAAATTTCAAACCAACTCATCTTTTTGTGTAAAATTTGATAAATAAAACTCTTGAAGCATCTTTTGAAGTTCATCTAAAATTTGTTTGAGTTCCTCTCCTTCAACCAGGTTACTAAAATAAATCTATGATCTAGAGTTGTTGCTCATAATAATATAGTCTTTGACCTTTGGACATTTACATGCTAGGCATCCTTGAGTCAATGATTGCCATTTTGAGTCAAAGATAAGCGGAAAGGTTTAAACTAAGCATCAGACCAAAAACATTGCATAACTTCCCTCATTGACTGACCATATAATATATTTATTTATAAATTGTACACTTTGATATGAAGTTCCATGTTGACGATCCTTTAGGTAGAGTTATTTTCCTAAATAATTTCATTGCATCAAGAGAACCTATATATTTTTAAAGTAATATTTTTTTCCAAATCTTTCCTTGATCTCTAAATAATCTCCACCCAAGAATTGCTCCTTGTGAATACAAAAATCAAGCAACACCAAATACAAACTATGAAATAAATAAGCAAAATGACACAAAATATTGCACAAATAAATAAACTTTATTATTATCGTCGGTGGATCTCTTGTATTACAATCAAATGTACCCCAAATAGGGGGTTTACAATGCTTATTATTTTGATACAATTGTTACAATGTACTAGGGTTCTTCGAAATCCTAGTTAGAAATGATGGTGGTGTCTTCTCGCTTGATTCGATCCCAACAGAGTGGTGAGTGGGCTTTGGTATCCTATGCAGGGCCACTTGAGCTTCAACAACTACCAATGAATGTGATTCTTAGACCTGCACACAATAAATGATAAGAGTTAGTAATATTTGTGAGGGCTCCACTATGTGAGACCCTTAGAAAATGAAATCACTAAACCCTAGTTGCATAAATAAAGTTGTAAACAAATATGAGAATATGAAATAAGAGCAATGAAATATTACCTTGTCAAGTAACATTGTTTCTGTCTTTGTCGCTAATGCAGGGAATGATTACCCAGATGCCCTAATGGTCACCCGAGGGCTGGCGAGTTGCAAATCTAAATGAGAAATGCCTGCAGGTGCTTGGTGTTGACCAAAAACACTCAGAGGTGCTCTGTAGGCCTTGGTGGGCACTTTGCAGACTTTAATGGGCACTCGGGAAGCTCTAGGGAGTGTTTGACGATTGAGGGAAAGGTTGTAGAACTAGATATGGTTCGCATGATGTGGGCAACGACGGATGCGAAGGATACGAACAACGACGAGGAGATGTGAGGATGAGTATGATAGAACTTAGGGAATTCAAAAACTTAGAGGTTCAAACATCAACCTCTTTATAATCGTCCCTTATGCACGTTAGGGTTTCAACGACACGAAATGTGTGGCTGAGATGAAAACATGAGGAAGGGTGGAGATTAAAGCGGGGTAAGTGGCATGGATTAAGGCAAATGGATGGCTAGGATTAAAACATGATGGATGGTTGGGATTAATTCATATAAATATATATAAATATAATATATAAAATATTGTTATTTAAATATATATTAAACAAATATAATATAATTTCTTACTTTAGTGTCTCTCTTAAATGTCTTAAATGACTATATTTGTATCCATTTATAAGACCCTCTATTAATAGATCTCAATCATTTATGCAATGTTTGCTACTCAGGGCACTACACTCTTTGGTACTCCCTACCATGTCATATCAAAAATTAAGTTCCAGAATATAAACAATATAAAAGTGTGTTGAGACCACCTTCACCACACTCCTTGAATGAAAGAAAATTATTTACAAAATCCTTGATGATCCATCCATTATCCATGGAGTTTGGTTCTATATCTCAGTCCACAAATTTCTTGGATTACCTTTATCACTTACTGAGTCTCTTTTGCATTCTTCAAATACTAATTACTATTTACTAAAATAACATGTGAAACATTCTTTTATCTAACCTTGTAAACAACCCCTTCATACATATAATTGAAATTTATGAACATAAACCACTTACTTTCCCTTCATCCTTTATGCTATCCATTTAATACCTCTAAAAACAACTCTACATACCCCTTGAACACTACTAAAAACCTTCTAATACTATCTTATAAAAAAAATACAAACTTTATCTAATATATAATAAATATATTTTCATTTAAAATCTAAGTCATATTTATCTCCATAAAAATATCCATTTAATACCTCTAAAAACAACTCCACATACCCCTTGAACACTACTAAAAACCTTCTAATACTATCTTATAAAAAAAATACAAACTTTATCTAATATATAATAAATATCTTTTCATTTAAAATCTAAGTCATATTTATCTCCATAAAAATATCCAAATATCTCTTTAGATACTCCTATCAAAACTATACAACTTATTCTCCACTTAGTATCATGTATTTAATAGCATGTAATTACCCTTTTCCCTCTCTATTGAATTCTTCCCATCTCTTTTTTTAATACTAACAGATATTAACCTTTGATGATCTGCTATATGTTCAATCTTGGTTTTGGTATTGAGATATCATTTTAATATTTAATTTATTTTTTGAAATTAAAAAAAATTATTTTTATATTATTTAAAAATGTTTGGTAATGTTGATGTTGGAATAATATAATAGTATATTATTAGATTGATATTCAAATTACTTAAGTTTTAATCATAGGAAGGGAGATCCCTTATGCTTCTTGTGTTCCTAATGATATGTCAGCAGACTCTCTTATGTTCTTTGTGTTCCTAATGACATGTCATCAGACTCTCTTATGTTCTTTGTGTTCCTAGTGATATGTCGTCAGCTACTCAGGTTCCAATCATAAAAAAGGAAACCCCATGTACTCCGAAAAATGTAATCTTAAGTTTCAATCATGAAAAAGGAAACCCCTTGTACTCCCAGAAATGTAATCCTGGGTTTCAATCATAAAAAAAAAACCTTTATACTCCCAGAAATATAATCCCAATTATTATTATTATTTTTTTATATAAAAGAATCGATCACTACTTTTCTAATCTAATCTACTAATAAACAGTAACTATATGTTTGTCTATCTACATTCAATCCCAAAATCAAATCACCATCAAATACCTGACATATCCCACATTCAATCCGAAAACCAAATCACCATCAAATAGCTGAAAAGGACCCAACCAAATTGGTCATAAATTTATATCATATCGTAGAATAAAATACTCAACACTGAACCACCTGTCACATGACAATTGTTTAAATTCCGGCGGTAAAGAAAGCGAAATTATGGCCAGGCCATCTATATGTATATATACAGGGAAGTAATTTTGTCGGGAAAAAAAAGGAAGGTTAGCAAGCGGAGTTGAAATCGAGAAACAAAAGGCAAATTGAATCTGTTTCGGTGAAAAAGGAAAGCTAGCAAGGGATCGAACACAGACCCTTTAGGGCTGGGCTGGAACATCACATCAAATCCGAAGCCCGAAGCCCCCGGCTTAATTTTTGCGGATGCAAGTTCCTTTCCTGTAGCAAGTACTCGACTTACATAGTAGATCCGGGTTCGGTAGCTGTTACCATAGCTGTCTGTAATTATTTGAAGAAAGAAATTAGATTTCATCGAAGGGTGAGAAATGAGGAGCCTATCGGCGATGTTGAAACACCCGGAGGAAGTTCCTGCGTTGGTGAAGATGAAGTGGGCGATAGCACAGGCGACCAAGCAGATCCCTGACGATCCCGACTTCGCATTCTGCTACGCCATGTTGCACAGGGTCTCCCGTAGCTTTGCCTTCGTTATTCAGCAGTTGGGAGTCGAGCTTCGCAATGCTGTAAGTAGTATTAGCATTTTTTGTTTTTATTTTATTTCAATGTCTCTTTCGGAGTTTCGAACTTGCATCTTTCGCTTGAAACATATGGATTTGAGAGGGTTTTAGCTGTAGCTTCTTGAACAAACTGTGCCTAACAATGTGCATCTAGAGTTCCGTAGTTAAAGTTTTAACAACAAAAACACTAACTTTGATTTGTTCTTTACTTAAGTAAAGATGTAGAGGATCGGAAACCAAATATATAGGCTATTCTACTATTAATTGTAATTAACTGCCAGTCTTTTTGGCCCCGATCCTTCTAGGCCAGTATGTGAAATTATGTTAATTGAGTGCATTCCAGATCGTCAACCTCTAAATTGTTTTGGTAGATAACTAGACTTGAAAATGCAGTTGTTAATAATCAGAGTAGCCAAACTCACACTTGGGAAGCTTGCTATGCAAAGTCAACTCAGAATTGGAACATCATAAAATATGCAAAGTCAACTCAGAATTGGAACATTAAAAAATAAATCATAAGTATCGGAAACTAAAATTATTGTCGTTTCCTTTTCATTTGAGAAGAATTATCCTCCAAGGCATAAATTTAGATTTCAGTATCTACCAAACATAAACTTACTGATGAACTTCGCTTCAACGTCTACAAAATGTAAGCACGTTTATGCTAACACTCATACTAAATATCAAAATGTATTTCAATTATGGAAATTCTAAGAAAAGAAGAATATGGCTGAATTGTACTAAAAGTTCTAAGCAGAGCATGCAGTTCAAAATCAATCAAGTATGATATCCATGACATAAAAAGTTCAAAAAACACAGACTAAACATGAATTGGAATCCCTGCATGACTTGAGTAGCTGAATAGTGTAGAATCTAGACATCAGGTATAAAATCCTGTAAGACCTTGCTGAGAACACAATCATGCAAGAAAGGAAATAGATGGAGGCATGCCATAAAAACCGTGTATATTAACAAATAAGTGTGCTTTGACGGAGCTTACTTAAAAGGCTAGGGAAAACTGATATTTCTGGTCATGTCTAACTTGGAGAGAGCCATTGATCAGCATGAGGCCAAATGTGATAAATAGACAAGCATGATTGAAGGATGTGAATTGCTCTGAACATGATGCATCTCCTTATCTACCATCTTAACATACTAGATAATAAGAGGAGATCATTTTTTGGAGGACATGATTAGGACATTTACCTGGGGCTTCTTTAGTAGAAGTCTTTTTGATGGAAACCAAACTCATAAGGTTTGCATTTTTCATTTTTAAGTCTGTTTTATTAAACATATGTGGTATGAATTGCTTTGCATTTGAAATTGAAGGTTAGACTAGTTCATTTTGTAGAGCTTGATCCCTGCAATTTTGAAATTACACTTTTACTAAATAAAATTATTAATCCATGATTTGTAAACCTTTCCTTTTCATCGTCTCTCCCAAAAGCCAAACAAGAGCATTATATTTAACTTAAGTTTTGTCTCATACAACTTGGTGAACACAAATTTTCATGTAGTCTAAATGCAAACCTATGCTCTTAATATTGAGGAAGATCTCTGTTTGACTGTATTATCATCATCAGTAGTATAAAATAATTGTAATGAATGATATAGAGAATATATTAAATATGAATGATAATCATCCTTTTTTGCTCATTTTTGTTCCTGTTAGTCTGGGTTAAGACTTGAATTCTAATTTATAATGTTTCTGAGTCATATTTCTTATGTTAGTATGCAACTAATTATTGTTCTGTACAGGTTTGCGTTTTCTATTTGGTTCTCCGTGGACTCGACACTGTTGGTTAGCTCTCATTCAACGATTTCTTAAATTCTGTTGTTTCTTTGTTATGTTTTAATGAGTTAAATGATGCTATTGTAGACCAACTATATGATGTGGTGTATAGCAACAATAACCTTCTCAAGTCAAGTCCTTTCATTTGCCATAAACCTACTGTTGTCCTGCCTAAGGTAATATTGCACTGTAGGTCAACAATATAATTGGATGGATGAGTTTTCACTCAACCAACCTCTGGAGAGGCCTGGCTCCCTTAAAACTAACCTACTTAAATTTGGAAAAAGGGTAAGAAAACTAATCTACAGAATAAGATATCAATGAATCTATTGTGGTTAAATCAATTACAAGATCTTCAATTAATAACGGCAGTCACACTAATTTAAAATGCTGAAGCATTCCACTCCACCAGTTACATTCAACCAAATGAACCAAATGAAAGGAAAGACAGAAAATAAATAGCGACGACCTGATATAACATAATTTACAAGGAATTAGAACACAAGTAAATGAAGTTGTTGTGCCTTGTACAATTGCTTACTTGGTATTTGTAATAACAAAAGTGTTTCTACCAAAAAAAACATGTCTCAAAAGGGTTGCCTTTCAAATATCAAGAATTGAAACCCCTTAACAATGTGCAAGAGGACTTGTTTATAAGTTCTGGATTTGCTGAAGCAGTAACTTCTACATGCTGTAAATGAAATCAAACTAAAAATATGCCAAAACTACTCTCTATGATGACTTTGTTGATTGGTTGCATTCATGGCTGCAGCTGGGATTTCTTGCATTACAGTTTGTAATTGAGCTTCAGCTCCTTCATCCTGCATGCGAGTACTGCATGGAAAATTTAAACAATGCATGCCATTGTTGACTCAAGTCGTTTCTTATGTTTTCTGAACTATGCACGTTTGTGTGGTATGAAGACCCTTTCAAAACAGGAAAATCCCTTTCACTTTCACTTTAACATAGTGCTGACATAGCTGCAAGCTTACTGCAGTGGTAAGGGCTTTGGCCTCTCTTTGGGAGGTCCAAGGTTCAAACCCCACTCAGTATGAGGGGACCGGGACCTCTTATAAAAACCTGTGTAAACTCATTGAAAAAAAAAACGTAGTGATGACATGTGTCTGTAGGCTACAAATCAATGATGGCAAAAACTACTTTTAAATCTCCGTTTGGTTGAATGAACTCATTGAAAAAAAAAAAAAGTAGTGCTGACATGTGTCTATAGGCTACAAATCAATGATGGCAATAACTACTTTTAAATCTCCGTTTGGTTGAATGAATTGGGCATTTTGATCAATTAGGGGCTTCAACGCTTATTACTTTTCTGCCTTGCATCCTCATTGGCTAGGCTATCATCAGAGTGCTGTCAATCACTTAAAATTTGGATTATGCTCATGGGAAAATCTCTTTAGGGCTGAAGCCTTTAGTTCTTTCAACAATCCCTTAAGGAAATTAATCCCTCGATTAAAACTTAATTGAGCACTTAGAGCACTTGGAATTTTTGAAAGCTCGAGGTTCAGAATAATGTGGTGAAATTATTTTTCTTTCACTATTTGGTTGATCGACATCATCATGACAGCACCCACATTTGTACTCTATTGAGTGCTTTGGATCCTCCCTTTGCTTAACTGCTTTATCCATAGTGTAAGTCCTTTGGAAAAGTACTGAGTTGGAATTTGTGAGAGAAGAATGGTCTGGAGATCATTCCAACCCATTTAGATTTGCTCTTTTTGGCCTCAAGTTGATGGTTTCGTTTCACAATGGGACCTTGTTGGTGAGTTGTCTGCACAACTCGTTCATGTGTGAAATTCTAGCAGATTCCTAAAGCTTGGGTGCTTTAAAAATTAACTTAAAGTGATTGATGCTTAAAAGTTCTAAATTTTATAAATGAAAAAAATATGCAAGTGCTAAAGTAAATGAAATCAAAATTTAAAACTAAGGCATTTAGTCTTGAAATTTGTTTGAGCATGAAATTGGGCTATAGCCATTTACAAAATTTGCATAAACCAATGTAGTGTACTGGAGCCACTACACCTGCAAACTGTAAATTTTCCTAACCCTAGATAACTGCTGTCCTATGTTTCTAAATAAATCAGATCTGAAATGAATTTATTCTAAACATGCAACAGTCACACAGATGGCTGGAAAATGAACAACGGAAGTCAAATATACTACTGAACCTGCATATATTATACAATAGAGGATGCTACAGCTACAGCAGGACAGCCTGCTCTCTTGCTGCCTTTCTGGCCAGCAATTCACTCTTCCTCTCCTCTTTGCCTTGCAGTTCTCCTTCAGCAATCTGCTCTTCTTCTTCTTTTTGTTATGTAAAACACTCTTGCCCTTCTCCTTTTATGCTTGAAAAGGAAACCCTAATCTCTTCAGATGTATGGTCAAGATTAGATCTCATCTCATCTTGAGATGTATGGTCAAGATTAAATCCTAGTCTAAGTCACTTAAGTGAATTACAAAATAGAATCACTTAAGTGAATTACAAAATAGAATTCAAAATGTCTCGAACCATTTCTGGCACGTTCATATTGAAGCCTGTGCAAGAAGTTTCTCTCCGAGCTACATTTCTCAACAACTCTAATGATGATGCATAAAAATTGAAAAAGGTCACTTTTACAAATACCTTGTCCAAATATAATGGATCTATTATTGTTTTATTTTCTTACTAAATACAACATTAAAGTTCTAAAGTTGAAGCATAAACATTTCAGTTATTTCAGAAAAATAACTAGACAAAAGAAGAATATTGTAAGCAGCAAGGAGTTCAGCAGATTACTAATAAAGGATGTGGAATAAGTCAATATAAGCATAATCATAGTGCACAAGAAATATAATTCTTATCTTAAAATTCTCATTTAGATGCATCATAAGGTGTGTGGTGCTTAGATTTAGGCACTATAAAGCATGTCATTTGGAGAAAAGAATGGTTATTCCATGCTGAGAACCGCAATGTGTAATATAGTACTAAACACATGAAATAGAAGGGAAAGGAGTGATCCTCATGAGGTTGGTAGGTAACAAAGTGGGGAAGGAAAAAAACGTGCTTTATTATCATGTAGCACACAAAATTTGCTATCTATTAGTGAAACTGAAAATAATTATATTACTATATTTGATAAAAACGGTGTCTAATTGAAGATTGCAATTACAAATTGGTGGTATGAGGCATCAGAACAAACAATGACAAAGTGTCTGCCTTTCTAGGAGAGAAAGCAAGTAATCACTTGTAGTGTGAGAGATATGATCACCGTAATGACTACTGTCTGAACTTATTGAACAAGAAAGACATGGTACAAAGCTTGCCAAGTAATGGAGAAAAGCATGGACCATGCAGGTCTTGCTTGGAATAAAGTAGGTTTGAAGCCATTGAGGTTCATATTGGTCACTATTTTCCAATGAGAACATCTTCTTCAGGTGGATCAGTGTATTCTATTACTTTTTTTGATGATTATTCCGAAACAAATATTGGTTTTTTTGTATAGATTTCAAATCATATGCATTAGAGCATTTTTCAAAACTTTTGAACTTTAACTGCCAACGTGGGATGACAAAATCTTGTTGGCAAGAAGAAATTTGCACATAGACTATGAAGTCATACACACCACGATGAAATGTTGTGTATAGAGGCAAAAATTATGACCATGTAAATGGCCTATTGCATTTTGAAGGGGTGCAATTTAGGGAATAAATTTGGGCAGAAGTAGTGCACACTGTTGTTTTTGTACTCAATGGGAGCACCACCAAAGTTGTAGACAAGAAGACTTTTAAAAAATACTGGTCAAGAGAAAAACCCCAAGTGAAAAAAAGCTTTCAGCATAACCCATGTTGACACTCCTAATGCAACTCTGCAAACACTTGAACATAAGAATCTTTATTGGTTATATTATAGGATCCCTGTGCATACAAATTATATGAGGTTCCCAACTTGATTATCTTCTCCTCAACAAACACAAGCGTACATCCCAACAAAAGGTACACATTCTTTGCTTGATCCAACCCCTATTACCCAACCTGTGATATCTTTGGGCCCATTTGCTATAGTGGTATTAAAGCCATCTTGGCTGGTGAGAACCACTTTAGTTTGAGCCATCCAGGATAGAGAGGACGCGAGTTTGGAAGCAGAGGATTAGAGAACGTTTGAAGGAAGATATTGCAAGAGATTGGAGATCGAGTGAAAAATAGCTAGCACCAACGTCTGGTGTGAATTTGGAGGAGAGGAAGGATAACATTGAGAGAACATTTGCTGGAGAAATTATTGAGCAGAAGAATGATTGCTTTCTGAGGGGAGGAAATTCATTGGAAGATGGACAGTGAGAGCAGACATCGAGTTAGACAACAACGTGGAGTATTTTGTGTGGAGAGAAGCGCTTGGAATACGGACGTGAGAGTGATGCAAGAAAGCACCTAAGACGTTGAGGAGGAGTGCCTGGAAATATTGAAAATTGATATGCAGCACGAGTGCAGTCAAATGTTACAGCGGAAAATTGAGTAGACGTTACAGTACAGGAATTAATCGGAGCAGACAACGAAAATTGAGGAATAAAGGTATTAAATATTTAAATATCTAATTGGTGGATAATGTCTTAGTGAAAAATGTTCGCATAATAATTTTCCGGAATGATTAATTATTTCTGAGCTTAGACATTTATTAAACATCTGTAGGATAGAAAGGCATGATTAAATTATTCCGTGAGATTATTTAAAGTTGTGAGTTGTTATTTGGTGGAGTTTTTTTTTAAGAGAATTTAAAAACGACAATAGTATTGTGAATGAAGCATTTAAATTTGCATATGTAAAATGAACAACATTACGGAGCATTGAAATTTTTAAAATGAAAATCCAGTTTGCAATCTGCTGTACATTGGAAACATTTTTTTCCGGATGCTATAGTATATTGATTTCTGTTTTTTCAATCTGAAATCAAGTTTGCAAGCTACAATATTGTTTTTTTTTTCTCCGGACGCTGGAAATGTAACATGAGTGCATGCCGCCTTTTAAATTATTAATCAGCATGCACAGTATAAAAAATCAAGGAAGTTGCAAGGAAGTTATATTTTTACTTCATTGGAGGAAGCATTTCCGAATGTTATGCAAAGCAGCAATGTTTGAAAAATATTCAATGTATTGTGAGCATGGGAATTATAAGGAGGTGTTTAATTAATTAAAGCAAACATGGAGTAAATTAAAGTAAGAAAGGAAAAGTAAGCCGGAAGTTATATTTTATCTTGGAGGGAAATTACTATGAAGAAAGGTTAATTGCGGAGAGTGATTGTCGGGAGATATAAGGAATTTTATATTTGAAGAAAGATTAATGAATGGAAGTCATAAGAAGGAGATTAAAAAAATAAAATATTTGGAGGAAGGAAAATGAAAGGTAGTTATAAGGAGAGAGAATATTATTGAAGGAAACTAAATTTTGGGAGTTATAAGGTTGATATTGGTAGCATGGCAGTTCAAAGAAGAAAGCAAACAAAAAGGCAAACAAACAATCAAACATCAGAAATCAATATGGATATACAAAAACATGAATTATCAAAAACAAATGAAGAAGAGAAACAAGTTAAAAATTCATATTTTCAAGAGGTTGAAAAATTCTTAAATGGTCAAGATAGAGATTATATGTCACCAGAATTGATATTTTATTCAGATGGAATTCTTGAAGAAGCTAAAGATGAAAATTTTTCAACACTTAAAAACTACTTCAATGGTGCTATTGATGATGTAGTCGATTGCTCTATCACATTATCAACTGACATAGGAAAGATGATATATATAGCATTTCTCTCTTTGGAAGACAAGAAGAAATAATTAAAAATTTGAAGAACAAGCCTATAATGAAAGATGTCACCTGTGACACAAATGATTTAAGGCCTATGACAACTAATGCATGTTGTGATACCATAGATTTAAAACCCATGATGACAGATGCATGTTGTGACACTAGTGATCTTCATCAAAAGGAAAAAGAGAATTGTGATGCAAGTTGTGATACTTGTGATTTAGGACTTGCAACAAATACAGGAGAACTTGTTCCAAGAACAAACATTGCATGTGACACAAAGGATTTGAACATGGTTCGTGAAGACAAAGAGTGTGCAGATAGTATATGTGACAAAGAACATTGTAATATTGTAAAGCAAAATAATGAAGACCTCAAACAATCAAATAACAAATGTGGACATTGTGGCAGGCATGGACACAAGATAGAAAGATGTTGGGATCTTCATTGTTGTGAAATTTGTGGAGGTAACAATCATTCTAAAAAATATTGTTGGTACAAAGGAAATAATAATATGAATCATGGATGGATAAGCATGCACAAATGGGATAAGATGAAAGAAATAATTACAAGGATAGCACTAAATGGATTTCTTCAGGAAAGTTTTTTAATTTCAGATATGGACAAATATGAACTTTTACAGCAATCGATTCAAAAGAAAATCAATCCCAGCAGCAGTACTAAAGTTAGAACCAGAGAATGAAGACAAGAGCAAGAGTTAGAGATTGAAGGCAAAAAGCCTTCTTACCAAATAATGTAATATGGGGGGTGTTGGTGGTATTACATTATTTGGTACCTTGAGTACCATTGTAAATATTTAGATTAGGAGTGTGTTTATTATTTATATCAATAGTAGGTGTCAAGTTGTGAAATGTGTTTATGTGTCATCTAATCAAGTGAAATGAAATGAAATGAAAGATTTTAATTACGTCCGCGAGACCCAAATATGGTCTATGGGACCTCAAATATGGAAGTACAATTACTCAAATCATATCATATGATCTTTAATATCTTTGAGAAGGTTGTTCCTTCTCCTGCTGATTTGTGTTAGCAATTCCCCAACTTTTTTTATTTTATTGTCTTCAAATAAATCTGCCATAAACTCGTTCCCAAGTGTTTCTTTGTATTTGTCACGGATATCTGAAAAACTCGGGCATTTATAGATGAAGTGTTCCTCTGTCTCTACTGCCCCTGTGCTGCATAGAGTACATATCCTTTCTTCCCATTGTTCTTTGGGCGTTGTCCATCTCCCTGTTTCACATCTAAGCCTATGAGAGCTAGTCCTTATCTGAGCAATGAGTATTTTTTCCTTCCATTTGATTTCAGCACCTATATACGCTTTTTCCTTGTGGTCATACGTTGGGTTAAAATTTGCAATATAATATTGTCTTTTCTTGTGCATTTTTCCACATTCCACTTCTGAACTTTTCATTCACATAATTTTTTATGTCTTTGTTGACATTTGGGCATTCATTTATGTTGATTTCCCAACGTTTCATCCATTTCTTATTTTGTTTCATCCATGTATTCTTTTGCCTATGCAACTCTTCGTCCCTAGCTGCCCTAGGCCATCTATCATTTGTCATGTTTTCTGTTTTTTTCAAGTAACATAACAGCTTGGTCATAGCAATTGCTTCTAAAGGGAACATTCCAGTTTCAGCTAGAATAATTTCATAAGGGGTTGTGGCCTTTATTTTGAGAAAGTTTATGATTAGATATTTTTGAATCTTTCTATTTGCCTCCATTTTGCATTTGTTGTGCCACTAGCCCACACCTCGCAACCATACAACAAAATCGGTGTAACAAGTAGGCCAAATAAGACCTTGGTGGTCTTCCGGTCCCACAACTCGACATTCCTACACCTGTTTTGAAGTGCATATAGTGCTGTCCAACCACTTTGAGTTCTTTTCATCCTACATGTATTCCAATTAAGTTTGTCATGAAAGTCTATGCCCAGGTATTTGTATTCTACTACTACATCAAGCGATTCTCCTGCAAACTGAAATTTGAGTTGTTGCTTCTTCTTTTTTGCTGAAAAATCATAATTTTTGTTTTGCTCGTGTTCACCTGCATCCCAACTTCTTTACAAAAGAGTTCTAGAGATTGAAGGTGATCTTCTAGATCTTTGGCTGTTTTGGCCACAAGAATTACATCATCTGCATACATGAGGAGTTTTACCACATATTTGGCTAAATGCACACCCTCTCCCCCAAATTTGTTTATCCATTCTTCTAACTTGTCAATGTACAACCCAAATAAGGTCGGAGATAGAGGGCAACCTTGTTTGACACCTATGTCACTACCAAAACATTCGGATAACCCTTCCCGTGTTCGATTCTAGCCTTTACATGCTCATATAGTCCGTGAACTGCTGCCCCGTAGTGAATTGGAACCTCTAGCTCTTCCATTCTGCTCCATAATTTTTTCCTTGGCACTTGTGTCAAATGCCTTTTTGAAGTCTACAAAACAACAAAAAGCCTCCTCTTTTTTGTCCCATATTTTTTCCACTATGTGTCTGAGCGTGATACAGTGATCAATAGTTGAGTGTTTGGGCCTAAAACCTGCTTGCCCCTTTGCTCTATTTCCCTTTTCTTTTGCCCATATGCTGATCCTACGCTCTATCATACTCCCAAACAACTTTGCAAAGAGAGGGTTGATCATGATAGTTCAATAGTTTGAGGGATTATTTACATCTCCACTTTTAAACAAAGGAATGGTCAAGCTAGTTGTCCACTCGGTAGGGAAGCCATTTTGTATGACCTCATTGAAAATTTCTTTGATTTGCGGTGCCAAGATATATACCCCCCATTTTATATGCTCTGCTTGAAGATTGTCTATGTCACGGGCTTTACCAGTTGCTAACTTTTTTATCCCTTGAATAATGTCTTCAATTGTGAAAAGTTATTTCTTGACAATGATAGTAGGGGGTGTCTCCTGCTGGTTACTACGCTGATACAATTGTTTTGAATACTCCAACCATTGATTAACTGTTATGTTATTTTCAGTTTGCATCCTTTTCACGCTTAGTTCCTTCCAAAATTTCTTTGGTTCATGCTTCCCTAAGTAAATCAATTCTTTCCTCCTTGTTTTAGTGTATTCTTCTTTTTTTGCCCTTACCAGTTTCTCATATGCTTTTTTGTTTGCTCTTGTTTTACCCATTGGTTCCTTTAGTAATCTTCGCATTTTTTTGCAATCTTCATCGAACCATGGGTTGGTTGGGAAGCTATTCCTTTCTTTCTTTTTAGGTTTAGCTCTCTTGCGGCTTGTTTAGAGCTTCTTGAATAACGTGCATTAACCATTCACTCTTACTGTAATCTCTACTACTATGATGTAGTTCTTCCCTTTCCTATAACTTGTTATTTAATACTGCTCTAAAATTCTGCCGATTTTCATTTGTTAAGAGAATGTTTCCCTTGTGAGGATATTTATTTTGATTGCCTTGCAAGTGTTTTTCCCTTTGTTTGTCTCCATGCATTCGAAGTTTCATAACAATTGGGTTGTGATCTGACTTAAGTTCCACTGGAGAATCTTCCACTTCTAGCTCCTCTATTTTTGGTATGTAATTTTGTGAGCATATTACATAGTCTATTACACTTTGTCTCTTATATGTTTTGCATGTATACTTTCCTGAATTTTTCCATTTGTTCATCCCATTGCAAATAATCAAATTGTATATGCTGCAAAGACCTAACAACTCTTCTCCATATTGCGTGATAGCCCCATGCTCATCTTCTAAAGTCCTGGTCCACTATTGATTTTCCTCTTCTGGCATCCAAAGAGGATTAATCTCAATATCTTCGTTACCTTCTAGAATGTTAGCTTGCTTATTTGCTGTCCTTGCATTGAAATCTCCAATTAATATAATCTCCCCCAACTTCTTGTATATTGAAATGTCTCTTTTTAGGGAGGAGTATGGGTCTTCTCTGTTAAGGTCATGTTTCTTATAGAATTTAGAATTCTTGGGAGCAAAATAACATGCTACTATGCTAATAACTGACTTATTTTCTAGGATCTTTATCCAGATGTACTGTTTGTTTTCATCTTGTTTTTCAATTTTAATGACCCTATCCCATTCCTCTTTTATTAAAACCATAATACCCCCATGCCCTTTGCCATTTTCTGCTGCTTTATTCCATATTTGCTATTTTTTTGTATCCCACAAATTCTGGAGTCCTACATCCATCGTGTTCATGTGTTTCTCTCAATATGATTATATCTTTGTCTCTAGCAATGGGCCCTAACCCGGGTCCTCTTCTCCAAGTGTGAGTTATGAGTGAAAGGTGTCATGTGTGCAAATGTGAGTTATGAGTGAAAGGTGTCATGTGTGCAAGTGTGAGTTATGAGTGAAAGGTGTCATTGTGTAAGTGAAGAGTCATGTGTGATGTGTCAAGATTAGAAGTAGGAAGTTATGTAATCATGAGATACTTTGTCATAATGTAATAAAGGCATATGAAAGGTTGCATCTCCTATGTGTTTGAGGAGAGCAAGAGTTAGGTGTATTGAAGAGTCACATGTAAGGTTATATATTGATGACAAAGCTCTATGCAATGTAACAAAATGATTTACTATCAATAAAGCTTTTTATTATTGTGCAATATTTAGTGTGATTATTATTGAATGTGTGAGATTATAAGGTCTTGGATTATAAACCTGTGATATCTTTGGGCCCATTTGCTAGCATGAACCACAAACTAAGAGCAAGAGACTTAAATTGTACTTAATTATCTTGGAAGATTTGCATATAGATTAAAAAAGCAAAAGAAAGAAGATGTGCCTGTGCCTCTAGATGTAAACCTTGATTATGCGAGTATCATTGCATCCTATCCTGATCCTTTTTTTTTAATAGAAGTCAATGCAAAGCATAAATGGAACAATATTATGTGGGTTGCATTTGATGCATTAATGATAAATCATCTGTTAAATTTTTCTGAGTTGCGTCTGAGCAAGAAGTCAATCTGTTGCAAGAGAGTTTGTAGAACAAATTACAAGTTACAAAGGTATTGATTTGAATATTCACATCCACTGCCAAAACGATCACCATTAGAACAATGTTGTTAGTTGCAACTTAACACGATGGCAAGTTCATTAGATGGATACCAAAAGTACTTTCTTAAATTGCAATGTAGAAGCATTATGTATAGAGCAACCAAGGAAAAGTAATCGAGATCACTTTATTAATTGGATATTTATGAGAAGTATCTCTTCAAGGGAAAGCGATGTTGATTTGTAAATTAATGAAAGCTTATTTAAGAAGAAAAAGCAGATGTCAACAAAACCTTTTTGACATAACTATCTAGGAATGTTGCAATATTGCCTTGGAAGTCATTTTTGGCTAACATGGAAGTGGAGTTCAAGTTATTGAAGGAAGATACAATTGTTGATGGTTGATGAAATGCATTACATGCAGCTTGTTTGATACTTGATTTATCTCACAACTACGAAACCCAATATCAACATTTAAGTAAGCGCACTATCTAAGTTTTTGGTTTAACAAAGTTGGTGCATTTCACTGCAGCAAAAAGAGTACTTAAATACGTCATAGGGAGATTGGATTTTGGTATTGTGTTTGAGAAGGTTAATGACTTTAAGTTGAGTAGCTATACAAATACAAATTGGGTAGGTTTGAAGGATGTCATGCAATCTACAGCTAGATGTGCATCTAAATGAAATCTAGAGCAAATTCTTGGATTACCAAGAAGCAGTCAATAGGGTTTTTAATTATCTACTAAAGCAAAAGTTGCCATGGATGCAGTGCTTGAAGTATTTTCTTTGAAGAATATTATTTCAAACATTCTGTATCACCACTACTGAAATATGATAATTAAGGCATTATCTAATTGACAAAAAATTAAATCTATTCTGCACAGACTAAGTATATAGAATAGCATCACCATTGCATCAAAGAATAAGATCAGAGAAAACAAGTCAGATCAATCAATTGCTTGCAAAAAGATGAAGCAGCAGATGTTTTTCCATAAACACTTTGCAAAGATAAGTTAGAAAATCGTAGAGATGTGTTGAGTGTAACTGAAATAAAAGTTAAAGAGGGATGTTAGGAACATAATTGTTTATTTAAAACATTTAATAAGGTTAGGTGTTCAAAATGTATCCCCATATTGTAAAACATGGCATTATTACATGCTTAATGCATTAATACAATATAGATCTATTTTGTTCATTTTTTATTTTTCACTTGTGCCACCCAAATACACACATTTGAATTCTAGGGAAATGATTTTCATCCGCTTTAGCAAATAGTTTCCTCTTTAGACAGTGAAAAACAACCTGGCTGCACTAGGATATCTTATATCCTCCTCTTTGAAGAGTTTCTTTGTCCTAAACTAAATTTTTAACAAGAAAAGAAAGTTTACAAGTAATGCAGAAATTTGTTAAATTAATAAAAATTAACAATGAAGCAACATTAATGTAAGCACTAAACAGAAGGAGCACTGAGTTATGCATTGACCATTTTGCCTTACATATATTGTACAGACCTTAAGGCCTAGACATAAATATATATCAGTGTAACCGGGTTCGCGCACCCAATTGGCTGGGTGCGCGAACCCGCACCTGCACCTGCACCTGCACTTGCATCGGGTTCGCGGGTTCATGATGGGGTACGGCTGGGCCGAACCCCATCCAAACCCTGTCTGACAGGGTTCAGCTTTGACCGAACCCTGTGGTCAGTCAGGGTTCACCCAGCCGAACCCAGCCCAATTTGGGCATTAACATAGGAAAAAAACGTTTTTTTTATTATTATTATTTTTTTTAAGGTGGGCCCAGCCACACCCAACCCATACGGGCTAAAAAAAATTAGAGAACCTCGTGTATGTCCATAGTACTCTTTGACTCATGTCTCATAGGGACAAGGGTTATACAGAGGGGCCTTTTGCACGTTGGGATGCAGTTCTTGATGACACCAGAGATGACAGTAGGTGTGATGGCTTTTCAGATCTACCACCACCAGATCCACAAGAGGAGGGCCTAGAAGATGATGATGAGGAATATGACGAATGAGAGTCAAATATCAGATATTTGATGTTATCTTTGTACATGTCCACTACTATATAGTATATTGTTATCTCTTGACTCTTTATGACTTGACATCCTGTCATTTGTTTACATGAATATGAAATATCATATATCAATATGCTTTTATGATGCCATATTTAATTATTTATTATTTTGCAATGTGTATGAATGATTTATTTCACAAGGTGTATGATTTATCATTTATTTAATTATTTCACAATGTGCATATTTATTTTATTTTTTGATAAAAATACACACATATATAAATATATTAATTAAAAACAAGCCGTACCTGCACACGGCGGACCCTATTTTTGACAGGGGCCGCACCCGTACCCCCGCACCTGGTAACCTTGATATATTTTTTTGATATCATATAAAATGTGCAAAGTGGGAAGATATTGTATAATAGATCGTTTTATTCAATGTGATGTTTATTGAGAGATCATATGTATCTTATAATTATAAATTATGTAAGTAGTAAATGCGGAATATCAAATTGTCTAAGGTAGGTCAAATCATAGGAAATTTCAATGAGCAAGAGTCCTTGTAACCTATCTATTCATGTTTTTTGTAATTTAAGCTTATCAGCATTGATTGCTGGTACATATAATTTTCTGTGCTGCACTTATTTTTTTTTCATTTCCAATGTTAATTTCTACCCGTAATCTCATAATTCCAAATTTATAGTATCAGAGCAATTCAAACCCCAAAGCTGTGGAAGAAGGTATTTGTTGAGAACAAGCATTGCTGTGTTTGAAATAAAGCGCCAGCAGAACTTGTTTCTGAATTTGCAGGCAGCACACTAACAAGGTTAATTGAGTACAACCCAAAATTTGAAGTTAGCATACAAAGTTGAAACATTGGCTAAAATTGTTTGAAAGCCTGCAGACGTTTTCAGTCAAGCTCATGCCTGACTCTTCCATGGATGTTGTTTAATGCTTGGAAATTGTTTTTGATTTGAGTGACAATGCCTGGTGAGATTTGATTCTTTGTTGTTAGTGGCGTCACTAAAGTCTTAATCTACTCAGACATATAGTGACCGCAAACGCTTTTTGGAAGGATTGTTTTTTTTGTTTTGAAACATTATTGCAGACATTGTAATTGGAGACACTTCATACAAATGAAGAATTTTATGGTAGAGCCTTAGCTCTGATTTTGTGTAGAAATTGATAATATATATAGAGAGAATTAAACTGAATTACCTTGATTCATAAAAGAAAGAGAGAACACAAAATTTTGGGTGGTACCTATAGACCCTGCTAGTTTACTAAGATCAAGACAAGGATAATAACAGTTGATGATTACAATTATTTGTGGACGGAGGTATTTATACTGTTCACAGTACATATCATGGGTCCCAGTAATGTCACAAGGCAACATATTATTACTCTGATAATTAATACGTAGATCACTTTACCAAGTGAAGATGTGCCTGTAGGTCTTTTACAAAATATAATAAAGAATCATGTCAGCCATAGCCAAAGTGAATAAATGCTCATTTCAACATTCTCCCCGCACCCCAAATTTGAACGGGGGCCATAGAGAGAAGACATTACTGAACAATTTCGATCCAGTACTTTGCAGTCACGACCTTTGGAACACAATTTTAAATGAAGCAGCACCACAAAAGAGCCATGAACTGAACTCTTGAATCAATTGATGGAGATTCACATCTTCTTTGATACCATGAAAACTTTCATAATAAGGCTTTAGACTGAATACCATGTAAAAATCCACAATAGAAAGAATTAAATGGAATCAACACATTGCCTAGATTTGCCAAAGAAAGGGAGAACACAGGATACAAGGAAGTGGCTATGGACACTGTATGATATGATGCAGTGCTCAGGGACACCATTAATTTGTTGATATCGAAAAAGGATAATACATTTGATGATTACAATGATTTGTGAGTGGAGTTATTTATACTCTTCAAAATACATTTCATGGATCCCAATAATGTCCCAAGTCAACATATTATATGCTTGTTAATTTATTCATGGATCAATCTACAAAGATAAGATGGGCCCGCAGGCCTCCCCCAAAATATAATAAAAGATCACAACGATTGTTTTTTTGGTCAAAATGAATGATTACACATTTCAACAATAGATACTATTCACTATGTTGGCGTTGTAATCTATAATCATTGTAAATAGTATGCAGACATTCTGAAACAATCGTTCGAACCTTAATTTTAAACAGACAGAGACAGAGATTGCATGTTGGCTTCAGTATTGAATGAGTGTGCAGTGTTGACGACTATGTGGAGGATGCACCCCCTGTTTTAAAACCATGATTTAGTTGAATTCCTGTGTAATATAATTGAGTTCTAGCCCTTTATGATATTACATTTGGCCATATAACCTTAATTTTAAACAGACAGAGACAGAGATTCCATGTTGGCTTCAGTATTGAATGAGTGTGCAGTGTTGACGACAATGTGGAGGATGCACCCCCTGTTTTAAAACCATGATTTAGTTGAATGCCTGTGTAATATAATTGAGCTCTAGCCCTTTATGATATTACATTTGGCCATATATGGGCATTGGTGTTTTAAAGGGCTATAGTTTGTGGTTGGTCATATTGAAGTTTTTTGCCAAAAGTCTTAATCATTTGGCTGTCATATTTGTTGTTGCTCACATGGTAGATATTCGGGCTTGACTTGTTTTTGATGTAAGTTGAAGACTGGCTATATGATTTCCTGGTGCTTGATTATTTGTTAGTGGTTACATTATATACAAAGTGTATAAAGGGAAGCAGTCTTCATATGCAAAGCTATACTTTGAAGGTCCTTTTTGTTTCATATTGTGCTTGTAATGCTGTGCTCTGTTGGTGTTGTACATATTGTCAAGTGTTTAGAAGTCACAAGGATGGTTAGTTTTTAAAATTTCTCTCTCAGGTCATAAACCTATTGGGAGGAATCATATGGTTCAGAAGCATGAAATAAGGAAAATATTGATGCGCAGATAATTATAAAATGGGGATGATGATTATGAAATTGGTAAAGGCAATGCAAAGAAAAATTCAAAGGCTTTGATTATAAGCTTACTAGTATGTGATGAAAAATCTTATATGTGGAGAATTAAGATAATGCTCAAAATATATTGGAATAGTGGAAAACATTGTATGAGAAAACAAACTTAAGAAGGGTTATGTTCTTGAGGACTCTGCTTATCAATATGAAAATGAAAGGAGAATAAAGGAGATCTAGGATCATTTAACAAAAAATTCTTTCAGAGCTTTGAAAATCACATTGAATGTAACAATAAAGCTAAAGACATGAACTTTGAGACATTGGAAGGCTTTCTCTTGTAAGAGGATCAAATAAATTGATAAGATGGAGAATGCAAGGTGGAAACATTTATGAGTTGGAACATAGGAAAAAAGGAAAAGGTAAACAAAAATGTGATGAACTAGATGATCTTGCTATTGTGGTAAGGCATAATATCCTAAAAGCTACTGCAGCAAATGAAGTGTGATTTTGCTCGTGGAGTCAGCATATTCAACTCGAGGGAACTTAATTGCATTTGAATCTTGTGGTGGGACATGTGTGCTTATGGGTTTGATCTGGCTGAAAATTTTGTGGTATTTGACCTGATCTGATGCAGAAATGGGTTGTGAAGGAATATTCAATTACAATGTTGATATTGTTATCAGGTACCATCATCTTTCCAGATGATCATTAAGGGAGAGTGTTGGGGATAATAATCATATATAGATGAAATATTGTAAACGTGTATATTATTAAAAGCAAAATTTGAGAGGACTGAAGGTACATTGAGAGTTGTGGGGAATTTGAAAGATAAGGGTTATTAATGTTCTACTTATTTCAATTTCCTGTAAAGAAAACTTGGACATTGATTTATTTTACTTGTCTATGTATTGCATTTATTGTTTATATTTTTGTATGTTAATTTCTGCATATAAGCTTTCACAGGTCCAACAAAGCTTTCTATATATAGCTGTATGATACTATCAATTCTCATCAAGGCCAGCAACAAACTGGCATATAAATAAAAGATCATGAATACACTTAGGTAGCTGCTTTCCATATTGTCTTATTATTTTTTTTCATTTTTGACTCTGCCAGGGCATTGTGGACGCTGTTTTTTCTGTGTTTATTATGTTTTGCTTTAGTCCGTATCAGGCATCTTTGACTTTTCTCTTGGTACATTTTGACCTTTGGGGGGAACATGCTTATGACAAAGGCCAGGGCTGTAACAATCATTCCTCTAAAGAGGGAAAACAAATGTTGGTTCGTATGATTCATTGGGCATAAAACAGCCAAAGCTATCATGGTTGTTAAGCTTTTAGGGAATTAATGGTAAATATTTTGAATAAGTAAATATACACTTCTTTGTTTCACTTCCAGTTTCCTTGTACCATTTCAACTACAAACTCCAATAACAAGTATTTGCCAAACCAAACCTCAATAATTGTTATTACAATCTACGTGTCAACTATCTATGTTTATTATTGGAAAACACCTATTTCGTAAAAGTACTTACTGTCAGCTTAGAAGAATGGGAACAAACTTTAAATGAGGTAAATCTAAACAAAATCCCAGAGAGGTATCCTATCTGGGGACTGCATGAACAACATCACACAATTCGACCTTTTACCATGTACTATTTAAAATAAATGTTTGATAAGGGAAATTGGATCCATAGTTACAAAAATTCCGATCCAATCCGATTTTTTCCAATTCAGCAAGGTTGCTGATTCAAATCGCATCGGAATCCTGATTTTTGAAAAAATCGGCTATTTTTGCCATTTTTTTACAAAAAATTGTGATATGCATGCAATTTTTTTTTCAATGAAAAAGTGCATTTTCTTCGGTTTTTTTTTTTTGCTGATTTTTTCCCCATTTTTTGCCGATTCCTGATTTTTTCCGATTCTTTTTCCATGCTGATGCTGATCTGATTCCAATTTTCTCAACAATGCATGGATTCTTCAAGTCTCTAGAGAAAGAATGTAGAAATTATACATTTAAATTTAAATACAATTTTGATGTAAATTTAGCTGAACAGTGCTTTTTTTAACCTCTATTTTTCTCATTCTTCTGTTTATTTTATATTCGAATTGAATCATTTTTTAAATACATTTATGTACATTTTTTAGATATATTTATTAGATTCAAAAGTTTGCCATGAGAATAGAAAATGACTCATGTAAACCCTAAATTATGCATAACCTTCCTCTGTCACCCTCCCTTTCCCAATCCTAACCCCAACCTAAACTTTCCCAGGCAAACTAAAGAATGAAGTTTGTTAATTACCGGACTTCGTTAAAAGAGCAAGGTTTGTGGATGATAATTACATCATATAGGAAGAATTTTGTCCCCAATTTCACCATCATTTGAAGCAGTGCAAAAGCACCCATGAAGGAATTACCTTCAGAAGAAAAATGTTTCTTTGATATGGTTAAAACTGGAGTAATTTGGAAACACCTTTATCAACTGCAAGGTATATAAAAATCCATGCAAATAATTTTCTTCAATAATAGATATGAGTAACCTTATCACTTGCATATGTGATTCCATTGAATTTCTATCGTGAGTTTTAGTGCATGATCCTTAAATAGATGGCCTAGGGTGATGTATAAGTTTTTTTTTATAGTATTTGCCTTTTTGTGATAAAACCCAAAAGAACGTTTACAACTTATTAATTGATTTTGATCTCGACTGTTGTGGTCTTTTTATCACAAGGTGAGAATGTTGGTGACCCTGTGGTTAAAAGTCATGGGCTTGTTGATCTCTAATGTATTAAAGCTTGTGGGCTTGTCAATTCTGCCTCACAGGGAACATTAGTGACTTGGGAATTATATGATAATGTGTTAGGAGGGATATGAAGTTGGTTGGAGCCATGAATTAGTGAGACAATTCTGAAGGGGATACTGGTAATGAATGGCAAGTCATGCCTATCGAGGATTGCCATGATAGGGTTTGGTTTTGGCAATATTCTACACCTCACCTTGGGGGTCTTCTCTAGTGCTTGAGCGGAGTTGTGCTCAACATGTTGCAAAATTCCTTTACTTATATGTATATGGGTAGCTTTTGGTCCAATAAAGACACTTGTGCATTGTTTTCCTTGAGTACTATAGCAGAGTTGTTCTGCACCTTTATTGATACTAGTAAACTGTGTGCAATGTTGAATTTTTGTGATGACAATTATATAGGAATTTACTAATTGCTAGAGAAATATGGGGAAGGCAAATATTTACAAATATGTTGGTGCAAAGATAACCCCATAAGGAATCAAATGGAATACCTGAATCATGACCAATACAACCCAAGGAGAAAAAAAGAGCTGCCATGTTTATTCTAGATGTTTTTTCTTTGATATTTTGCCAACACTTCATGAAGATGCCACTATAGTTACTATTGCCTCATAAATGTGATCATTGAGACCATACTATGTAGTCATCATCAAAGTTGACGTTGTTCCTCAAACCACTGTTTGTAATCCTTTGTTTATCTTCTGTGGTGGAGTATCGTTTGATTACCCTCTTAGGCCAACTTCATACTGATCTAAGCAAAGTAAGGGTTGCTCAAGTCTCCACAAATGGTGACACCACAACACCTTCAGCTTGCAGGCCTTGGCTCCTATCAGGACTTCTCACCGGACAGGCGAACACCTTTCCTTCCTGTGGCGTCAGACTTCCTCATGGCATTGTCTTGACCTGCGGCGTCATGACCCCTTTGGCTTAAGATTTGCTGTGGCTTCAACACCGGTGGCCCCAACTCACATAGACAAACAGACCTGTGGCACCAACAACATGTGTCATCATCGAATGCCAGAATGCATAGAAGGCATCATTCCAGCACTGGGTGTCAGGAACACATCTGCACTTGTCTAGTCTTACCACTTGGCACTTCATGGACTTGTGCCAACTATAGAGGAAGCAAAATGCACAATTCTTTAACTGCCATTGAATGTACTTCTTGGTTAGTTGGGGAGCTGAACTGCCTTACCTCCCAACTGCTTTGTAACTGCTGTACAATTTGTATATAACTTAGGCTACTTCTTTTGCTTCTTCTAGTCCTTTATTGCTTCATCATCTTGATCTCTACTTTCAGTTCTTCCTTCGAGGTTCTGCTAAGTTCCTCTTCCCTTCTTTCTGATCTTGCAGACCCAGGCTGTCCTTAAAGCACCTAAGCTTTGGTTCTGCTACTTCTTTCATTGCATTGGAATAGGGTGCCCTGCACCCCATAGTGCCATGTACCCCACATACTAAGTATTTGTACTGTTGTCAACATGGCTGTGTGGGCTTTGTGTTTTGTAGTGTATTTACATTTGCATTATTTGTATTAAAGTTGTATTCTTGTGAGAAATATTCTGTTGTGTGCTGTTTTGTTGTACATCTCCGAAGCGTAACTCATCTGGTGTCACAAGCTAGTTTAGGGAGTTGTCCTCTGTGCCACCACATCCGGGGCCCTGCGATGTGGATCAAATGTCCACCAAGGTAGCGCTACCTTTTACAACATTATGTCTTTTTGCTTAGTAATGGTGCAAACAATCACTAAATCTAATCAGTGAAATTGTAATTGCTCATTTAGACTTAATATGATCCATATTTCCCATCCAATCCTTTATCAAAGGTTAGATTTTCCCAACAACATTATAATAAATATTGTGCTCTGATTTGGACACCATTTCTTAAAACTTCTTGTATTGTCAATGCAGGGCCTTCGATGATAAACATAAACAGTTTATGGACCCTGCTCTAATCTCGTCGTCAAGTCCTAGGATCCCTGTGTAGCCTGCATTTGGTGTTCGTCTGAAATGTGGCTTTTTAGTCTTATTTGCAACCCTTTGAGATTTAGAGGACTTTAGGGTGTCATGATTGATTTTAAGGAGACATGCAACAACAATGAGAACAAACATTAATGCCATATAATAAAAAACAAAACATATGTTTCAACATCAATATTTATTAAAAGGAAAAAAGTACTAGAATCACTGACCAATTGTATATATCTGCTGCAAGTCAAACCTCTCAAAATACAATGTTTTCTCTGAATAATTCTCATAGAAGCTTCAATTACATTTCCCCATTGAGTTTGCCCTTGTAGATTCTTCTTCTCTCTTGTTGTTCCAGGTAGTTGAAGAATCAAGTAAATTGTACTTTCTTTCCTCTCATATAACAGAGGGATTTGGCCCTTGATTCTCTTGATTTCGAAATTTTGTTTTGTATGAATAACTATAAATCATGCTCTTTGTTGTTGTAGTTCTCTTCATCTTCATAAACATAAGATATACTCCAGAATTGTGAAATTAGCAAAAGAATTAGACAAGTATTTTTTGGGTTTTGCTTTTATGTTCACATTCAATTGTTAAACTGGCATAAGAATTGGAATTAGACAAATATTTTTTGGGTTTTGCAATTTAAATTCACATGCAATTGTTAAATTAACAAAAAAATTAGACGAGTGTTTTTCGCTTCCGGATTTTAAGTTCATATGCAATTGTTAAACTTGTGAAAGAATAAGACAAGTATTTTTCATTTTCACATTTTGAGTTCACATGCATCTATTTTTTTTCTAATTGGTTATGTGGGGTTGAAACAGCCCCACCCATGTTACATATTTCAGCCAACCACATTATGATGGTATTGTAACAAATCATATTATCTCAGGCCACATTTTTTAAAGTTGGTTAGATAGGGTTGAAATTGCTGTACCAGTATTACGTATTTCATCCAACCACATTATCGTGGTATAAAACAGGGATTTGAACTGGGTTGGGCTGGAGATTCCCATATTTTGCTTAGCGGGATAAAAAAGAAGTTCAATTCCTTAATAAGAATAAAACATAAAAGTCTATATGTGCCTACAAGGGTCAGATAAAAGACTTGAAACGTGGAATCCAATTATAAACAAGTAGAAGCTAAGCTACAATACAGAATAGTTGTTGCCATTATTAGATTGCTATTCAAAAAATTAGCTTATAATTTTTTACAGTGAAAGATTATAATTGATATTTATGATTTTTTACAGTGAAATTAACTTTACAATATGCAATTGTTGTAATACCACCTTAATCAACATCATAAATGGATTAGTATTGCATCACAAGTTTCAAAATTTTATTAATGTTCTGTTTGGATGTTGTACAGTTTTGATGTTAAATTCAATATTATTGAATGTAAGAAAAATGCATCAAAAGATCAAATGACATTAGTTCAACCGGTTCAATTCCTCAGTCTTCAAGGAGGAGACCCAGGTTCGAATCTTATCAAGCATTACATGCATAGTAGCCAAGCTGTTTTAATAGCAGTATATATATATATGGGTAAGGCCTGTTTCAATCTCATACAGTCAATTTGAAAAACAATGCATCAAAATAAATTATTTTTTTAATATGACCTCTACCTTATCGTAACTCATGTCAATTATGATCTGAGTGAACTCACACACTTGCATATCATTTATATGACCATTCTGAATTTATGTTTGACATAGGAACCCTTGATTTATTCGTTTACATTCAACTGTTTTCCCAATATAATCTATTCTAAAGATGTGAAGATGTATATCCAGAATTTACCTATCATCCTTTTCAGGCTCTTCCTTACATGCTGGGGTTATTGTCTAGAATGAATCTCATCCTCTCCATCTTTAGTTGGGACCATATTCCATCTGTTCATCCTTCTGAGTAGTTTTGGATCTTCCATTCCTAGTCTGCACTAATTTTGAGCTAAAACAAAAATTTTGAGTTGCTTTGGATTATCCCATGTTATCTGTATTGGTAATACGAAAATTAAAAGTTGAGTTAAAAGATCCGCGTGATGTGGTCTACCGGCAAGGACGCCACTTGCATTATCGGTGATGTGACCCGGGTTCAATCCCCACGGCGGATATGTATATGTATAAGAAGTATTTACTCAATAAAAAAAAAAAAATTAGTTAAAAGGAAGCAATTAACACTAATAAAAGGGTGTTAAAAATAGTGCAAACTATTGTTATCGTTCTTAGCTCAAATCTGTATGCATGCATAGGAGAACTATTATAGTTTCAAACATGATCACATCTAATTAATGCAACAATTCTAAATTCTATAATAGGTTAATTCTCCTTTTGTATTTCTTATTCTTTTTCTGTTGTCTCTAGTTTTTCAATTGAGAGCTGTACTGGTTTTCTACAAACACGGTTGAAAATCAGTTCTCAGTGCTTTCAACAACAAGAAATAACCAATTTGTAACTGTTTCTTGCAATTTTACTGTGAAGTGCTGGCCCATGAATTTAGTTTAAATCTAGGTGCAACTTCATATTTGCTTACTAAAAAATTAATAATTACCAGTGTAACCGGGTTCTTGCACCCACTTGGCTGGGTTCGCGAACCCGCACCCGCACCGGGTTCGCGGGTTCACGATCGGGTACGGTTGGGCCGAACCCTGTCTGAACCCTGTTAGTCAGGGTTTAGCTTTGACCGAACCCTGTTAGTCAGGGTTCAACGAAGCCGAACCCTGTGGTCAGTTAGGGTTCACCCAGCCGAACCCAACCCAGTTTGGGCATTAACATAGGAAAAAAACTTTTTTTTCTTATTATTATTATTTTTAAGGTGGGCCCGAACACACCTAGCCCATACGGGCTAAAAACAATTATTAAGGCAGGGTTTCTATAAGGCAGTCAAAGACATATATGGCATTGGACATGAGGCAGCAGGGATTAGAGAGCAGTTTGCATCTTTTGTTTGTGCACGGGGTACATTCCAGTCTATTGAGGCCTTATATGACAGGAGTTTGAAGAACCCCATATTTTGGTGGACATTGCACGGACATGGGACGCCACAGTTGCAACGACTAGCATGTCGTTTGTTGTCTCAAGTGGCCAGTTCCTCAACTTGTGAGAGGAATTGGAGTACATATGGATTTATCCATTCAGCGAGGAGAGGTCGATTAGAGGTGAGTAGGGCAAAGAACCTCGTGTATGTCCATAGTACTCTTCGACTCATGTCTCGTAGGGACAAGGGTTATACACAGGGGCCTTTTGCACGTTGGGATGCAGTTCTTGATGACACCAGAGATAATAGTAGGTGTGATGGATTTTCAAATCTACCACCACCAGATCCACAGGAGGAGGGCCTAGAAGATGATGATGAGGAATATGATGAATGAGAGCCAAATATCAGATATTTGATGTTATCTTTGTATATGTCCACTACTATAGAGTATATTATTATCTCTTGACTCTATGACTTGACATCCTATCATTTGTTTACATGAATATGAAATATCATATATCAATATGCTTTTATGATGCCATATTTAAATATTTATTATTTTGTAGTGTGTATGAATGATTTATTTTATTTCACAATATGTATGATTTATCATTTATTTAATTATTTCACAATGTGCATATTTATTTTATTTTTTTATTTTTTTGATAATATATATATATATATATATATTAAAAACTAGCCGCACCCGCACCCGGCGAACCCTATTTTTGATAGGGGCCGCACCCGCACCCGCACCCACGATTCCCGCCGCACCCGCACCCCCGCACCTGGTAACCTTGATAATTACAAACACCCCAATCCTGATCCCGAGGTTCTAACACCCAGCCTCTCTGATCAACAACAATTAAAAAAAAGAATTTGGATTATGATTGAGAAAGGAAATTCTGCATAGTAAAGCCGTGCTCTTTGGGATCTATAGCGAAAGTTGTTTAATATAGAGCCATTTGATTTGCCAGCATATGGGGCTTTACGGGCAACTGCAAATTACATTCTTTATTCACAGGGTTTTCTCCTTGTGGAACTCTTAATCCTTTCTGGTTTCTTTAAATTAGAATTAGTCCTCTTGCAACTGTTCATGCTGAGTATATAGCACCTTTACCTTTTGGGATCTCAGCAGCCTCGAAATGGATGCAACTGTGTGCCTTCTCCTGTACTTATATATGTGCTGTAGCCATGTGTAAATGAGCAAAGACAGCAGACAATTAAACCAAAACAATTCTGCCTCAGATCCTCAAAGAAATCTTTACCACATAATGGCTTATGAATGGCAGAAAATTTCTAAAAAATAAATGAAAAACACCTGAAACAGTTGAAATCCAATGAGTGACCACCTTAGTATTGGCAAACATCAACAAATGATTTTTGCCCTTTTCTGCATTTGCCTCACCGCCTGGAGTTAAAAAACTGACACACACATGATCCAAGGGTCCTCCGATTAGCAGGAACTCCCAAGTCGTGTTCTTTTCCTCCAACTGCACCAGGAAACACTTGTTCACTAATATGGACAAGTTGCATTCCTCAACTCAAAATCATGCATGCAAGCAATTTAAGGAACAACTTTGCATGCAAGATATACAAATGGCATTTTAATATGATCCTCATCCTAATACAATGGATAAGAGTATTTAATTGTACTTATAAACACACTGCGTAGTTTGATATTGTTTATATGATTTAAGGGTAATCATTGATTAAAAATACTTAATAATTATAATTTTTTCAATGGTCATCTCATATCATGTGTGACACAACCATTGCAAGAGAAATAGCCCACCAAAGTTTGTATGCATTGCAGAACCCGTATCTGAGATGAACACACACACTAAATCTTTTAACAGCTTTCTTAATGTCCTCGCATAATGTTTGATCACCTTCATGTTCATTGTAATTTGGTAAATCATGTTGGCTTTTAAGCCTTACTACCACAGAATATCATAGGTCCCAATATAAAGAATTTACAATATTAAAGGTCTAAATATTAATCTTGAAGAGTAGAATTATATATATGAGCAATTTAATAGGTATATCAAGACCAATATAATAATGTAATAACATTCACCTACAATATTAAATATGAATGTAAGTGGCCAAAATCATTAATGAACAAGAAGAAAACTTACAATATTAATTGCTCAAAATCTGTATACAAGCTTTATTATCAATGCTTATTTCACACCTCCTTGTTTGTATTTTCTCGTGTTACATTGTATGGAGCTTTGTCTCCATAATATAGACATAGAAGATGACTCTTCATGTTCTTGACTATTGCTCTCCATATGACAAGTCCCATGACCTTTGGCTTATCATCTTGCCATTGACATACTAGACTCTTCACTTTCTTCTTACATGTATATTTGACCCTATGACACTTGCACACTTCTACATGACTCTTAATCTTCTACATGCACTCCTAGTATAAGACACTTGTGAACATCTTCACATTACATATTTGCACACTTACATACATGCCACTTGTACACGTTCTCTCAATACACACTTGCACATTAACTTACATAACACTTGTGCATTTCCTGCACATTGCACTCTTACATGACACTCGTGCATTTCCTGCACATTGACACTTACATGAAAGGAGAAATATAAATCACTCATCTAAACTAAAGACTCAACCCTAACCTATTACATATTTACATTTGTACCATAAAGATACCGTTGGGTTACATTTGCATGTACCAAATGATGTAATATTACTCAACACCCCCTTGTATTGCATTATTTGGTTATTGAAGACTTTAGTCTTCAATCTTGGTCTTCTTCTTCAATCTTCAATCTTCAATCTTCATGTTCAGGTTAGCTTTCTTCTTCTTTACTTTCATGATCTTATTCTTCTTTTGTTTCTTTATTCTATTCTTTTCAGTCCCAGTTTGAATCTTGCCACGTCGTCTTTCTAAAATCTCTCCTCGTGTATCCTGATTTTCTATAATATTTGCAATATTAGTATCTTCAAAATTCTTTGAAAAACAAACATCTTCATTAACCAAGAGTTTTACTGTAAGAGATTTGAATTCATTTCCTTCAGATGTTTCTTCTAATTCTTGAATTTCATGAATTTCTTGAACTAAGTTTCCTTTTTTATTTTCTTCTCTAAATTGTAGCTGAGGTTGTTGCTAACAACCATATTGGTACTAAGGATGATATTGATGTTGTTGAGACTGAAATTGTTGTTGTCGTTGAGGATAATGTCTATATTGAGATTGAGATTGTCTTTGCTGGACTAGTTTATTCATGACTTCCTTGATTCATGTTCATCCGATTTGCTTGATTATATCTACAAAAATTTGTATTATGACCCTTTTTCTTACATATGTGATACAATCTTGAATTCCATTTAGATCTATACCTTGATGTTGCAGCAATATTACTTAGAGTATTTTCTTTAGATACCAAGACATTATTAGTTATTTCATCTTTGACTAAATTCTTTACTTCATATTTTTGAAGAATATTGACTGTCATCAAATGTAGTCTCCTTACTTAGAACTTGTAAAGAAGTAACTAAATGTTTATAACTTTCTGGAAGTGCCCTTAGTGTAACTTGAACAAGAAATTTATCTTCTACTTTTTCTCCCAGAGTTAATAGTTTTGCTTTTATATCTACTACTTTTCGAAGAAAGAGTTCTATACTTTCTCCACTATTAACCTTTAAGGAGTATAATTGAGAAAGTAAATTCAGAATTGTTGCTTTGTTTTTACTTCTTCCCTTCAAATATTTTGCATAATGTATTCCATGCATCTGTAGAAGTTTCTGCTCCACTTAAGTATGGCTGTATTTCATCAACTATTCCAAATGTAATTAACATGAGTGCCTTTGCATCACTTTCTTCAAATTTTTGTATTTCTCTTTCATCCTCACTAGGTTTTTTCTTTGTTCCATTTACTATATCCCATAGTTTTTCTACAATAAGAATTGATTTCATTTTGTTCTTCCATGATGCAAAATTTGGTCCTTTCAAAAGTTGAGATTCATAAAGGAAAATTTTATTATTTGACATAATGGAACTCATTCAAATTGAAATCCTTTGAAGTAGTAAACCTTATATCTCCCAAGTTTAAGAAATAACTCAAATAAGAAATTTGCAAATTTTAAATTTTCTATACCTTTGATGTAGAAATCCTTTTAACTCCCTAATACATTAAATTTGCAAAATTTCTAATTTCAAAATTCAAAGTTTTTAAAGTTTTCAAAATTTCTAAAAATACTTTAAAAACTTTCAAATAGCTTGCAAATAGCTAAAAAATCTTCAAAAACTAAACTCAAAGGCTTAACTCCTTTTAACTCCTTAAATCTTTAATTTTCAACTTCTCAAATACTTAAAAAAACTTAAATAACTTCAAACTTTCTAATAATCAAATCCTCATAAATGTATGTAGTAAACTTTATTTCTCCATATATTTTAAATGAATATAACCTTTAAAAAGATTAATGTGCATAAACCTTATGACTCCATTTTAGAGTATTTTCAAATTCTTTTGTTTCCCTCCAAAATTAATATTAAGCACCAAATGTAACGTCCATACATTACCTGAGATTGCGTCGGCGAAATTATAGTTGTTTAACTCTGCTTTCAATGCAATGCTTCCGCTTTTTATGCAATACAACGACATGTGATAATTAGAATGTTTAACGTTCCTTAACGCTTGTTTTCTTGCCTTATTTCATTCCAACTCTGTTGTTAGACGTTGCCTAGTTGGTGTATTGTGTTAATGAGATGAGGAAATCCTTGCTCCTGGTGGCTTCAATCCACTGTTACTTCGGCGGCCATGGACGTCTCCTGGTAGCTCAACTTTAGGTTGTTCGTCTTTTGATGGATCGTCCTTCGGTGACCCTTTCTCTGGTGGCTCGATCTTTGATAGCTCACCCTTTCTCTGGTGGCTCGATCTTTGATAGCTCACCCTTTCTCTGATGGCTCGTTCTCCTGGCAGCTTATCCTTCGGTGGTCCGTTCTTTGGTGGTTTGATCTTCGATAGCTTGTCCTTTCTCCTATGGCTCGTTCTTTTGGCATCTTATCCTTTGGTGTTCCATTCTCTGGTGGTTCGATCTTCGATAGATCGCCATTTCTTCTATGGCTCGTTCTTTTGGCTGCTTGCTTTCTAATAGCTTTCCCTTCGGTAGCATGTTCTCAGAAGGCTATTTCTTTGGCGACTTGCTTTCTAATAGCTTGTCATTTTGGTAGCACATTCTTATGAGGATCGTTCATCGACGACTTGCTTTCTATGATTTCCTCCTCTTGCGCCTTACAAGAGCTTCCTTTAGTGCCTTATGAGTGCTTCCTTTAGCGCCTTACGAGAGATTCCTGTTCTGTCTCTAGCGCCTTATGAGCGCTTGTTGTTTTGTGTGTAGTGCCTTATGAGCACTTGTTGTTTTGTGTCTAGTGCCTTATGAGCACTTGCAGCTATACAACGTTTTGCTCTAAGTAGCTATATTGTTGTGTACCCCGATTGCAGTCTTCCTGCACATGTTGCCATTCAATATTGGCCTCTATAGAATGGCCTATTGCTTTGTATTTACTTATTGTTGCATTGAATATTATCCTCTTAATAAATACTGCTCCAAGGCTAAGACTGAATTAATATTTTCAATTAGCCTAGTTCTTCAATGTTTCTTTATCTTAGGAAGCTTATAATGCTTCCTTCTTCTTCTCTTCTTTGTGCTTTACTTAAACTTTGTGCTATAGAAGCTTTGTATTGCTTCGTCTTCTCTGAAACCTTAATTGCTCCTCTATCCTTGAAAGCTCGAATACTCCTCAGTCTATTTCCTGGAAGCTATGATGCTTCTCTATCTCCTAGAAGCTGTGATGCTTCTCAATCTTTGGTAGCTATGATGCTTCTTTGTCTGAAATCTTTCATGATTCTCCTTTTTTCAGAGAACCCAATATCAATGTTAGGGTGACTATGAATGTCCCTGAATGACCAACTTTCTCTTGAGTTGGTTCTTTCTCAATCTTCAATAGTGATTCTCCTCTTCTTCTCTAGAGAATCCAAAATATTATCAGGGTGACTTTGAATGTCCCCAAACTTCCAACTTTCTTCTGAGTTGGCTTCCAATCAATCAATATCCAACTTTCTTCTGAGTTGGCTCTCAATCAATCTTAGCTGAGTTCTAGTCTTCATTGGTTTTCCTTCAACCAAGTGAAAAGACCCTAGCATCCAAATTAGGGTGACTAATCCTTGTCCCCTTAATCTCTACTCAATCAGACCTTAAATAGAGTCCAAGTCTTCACTACTATCAAAGTGGACAGACTCCAAAATGGTGGCTAATATATAACTCTATTAAAAATGGACAGAGTTAAGTGGTAGCTCTGATACCATTTAAGCCTTACTACCACATAATATCACAGGTCCCAATATAAAGAAGCCACAATATTAAAGGTCTAAATATTAATATTGAAGAGTAGAATTATATATATGAGCAATCTAATATGTATATCAAGGCCAATATAATAATGAAATAACATTCACTTACAATATCAAATATGAATGTAAATGGCCAAAATCATTCATGAACAAGCATGAAGAAAACTTACAATATTAATTGCTCAAAATTTGTATACAAGCTTTATTATCAATACTTATCTCACAGCTCCTTGTTTGTATTTGCTTGTGTTACATTGTATGGAGTTGTGTCTCCATAATATAGACATAGAAGATGACTCTTCATGTTCTTGACTATTGCTCTCCATATGACAAGTCCCGTGACCTTTGGCTTATCATCTTGCCACTTGCGTACTAGACTCTTCACTTTCTTCTTACATGTATACTTGACCCTATGACACTTGCACACTTCTACATGACTCTTACTCTTCTACATGCACTCCTAGTATAAGACACTTGTGCACATCCTCACATTACATATTTGCACACTTACATACATGACACTTGTGCACATTCTCTCAATACACACTTGCATTCTAACTTACATGACACTTGTGCATTTCCTGCACATTGACACTTACATGAAAGGGGAAATATAAATCACTCGTCTATATTAAAGACTCAACCCTAACTTATTACATATTTACATTTGTACCATAAAGGTACCATTGGGGTACATATGCATGTACTAAATAATGTAATGTTTTTCAACAAATCAAATATCATAGTTGAAGAACCTTGACAAACAGGTTAAGAATGTAATAGTAATAAAAAGTACGCCACTTGCATTATCGGTGATATGACCCGGGTTCAATCCCCACTGCGGATATGTATATGTATAAGAAGTATTTACTCAATAAAAAAAAATAGTAATAAAAAGTAGCTTGTCTCATCTTCTTTTACAGTAGCAAGAAATGCAATGAGGAGCTTCACTGGTTGTTAAAATGGCCCACAATGTGAATGATTATTACCTGGTCCCTCACGGTTCTTTTTCTGTTGGAAAAATTGACACAATAGTCACCACAACAGCTGTGTTTCGGCTGTGGTCATAGGCTGTTGCAAGTCTGTTTCAGCTCAAAAATTCATAAAACCTGAAAAAAAAATACGTTGAAGCCATTCTGGATTTGTTTTGGGCTGTTGGGAGTCAGTGGGGGTGACATTTTGAACTGAACCAATTTCTTATGTGCAACCTCTTCCAAATCCATTTCTTGTGATGTTGTCATTGTGGTCATGTTTCTCATTTCTTGTTTCCTATAACATAGTCCCACTTCATATTAGCTATTTGTCTTCTATATTGCAAATTATTTTTCCATCTTGTAGGCTTATTTTCCATCCTTTTAGTTTGCATGACACCAATTAATTTGTGGTGTGCACTGTGAACTATCCTTATATTTCATCTTATTGCCCTTGTACAATGCTTACCTACCATGATATATTATCCATTACATGTTTACTTGATCTACATGGTCTTGTAGTATTTCTGGATTCATATTTGAAATGGTTGGCAGTGGAGAGAGGCCAACCCACATACCTTCACAACATACAACCAGCATTCCATGTGTGACAAAGTGTGCTTGCTGTGGCTTCATATTTGAAATGGTTGGCAGTGGAGAGAGGCCAACCCACATACCTTCACAACATACAACCAGCATTCCATGTGTGACAAAGTGTGCTTGCTGTGGCTTTATATTACTCTGTGTGTGCGAGAGAGAGAGAGATCATCAGGTGGGATATTCACCACTGGGGATCACTCTGGATGCCCTTGTATGATGCTGCCATTTGACCACATTGACAAAATTGAAAATATTCTTAAGCAGATAACATGGTGGCCAGTATGCTAAAGAGCGTGAAGGTTGGTGGACAATCCCCACCCTTATTTACATTGCTGAATAAACTAGTGACATATCTGGTCACTTTATGCATGTACCCATCTAGGAGCGTCTGCATTGAGGAATACCTACTTGACCCTATTAACTGACATAACATAAAGGGTTACACATGTATAAAATACTCAGACATATTTTGTATCAATTCAGGCTGATATATCTGATGTACAATATTTGCATTAGAGTCTTCTTGTGGATGACACAGAACATGAAGCACTTTGGGCATCTCTAACAGTTTTCTTTTCTTATTTTCCTTTAATATTCCTGCAAATTGTTTACTTATAGAGGTGTGCTGTTCTGTGTTACTGCATGGTATGCTCTAATGGCATTCTTTTATTTGCTTTTGTTAACTGTATTTCACTTACAGAGGATGATATGACCATTTCATCGGATATCAAGATACCAGTTTTGATGAATTTCCATCAGCACTTATATGATCCATCGTGGCACTTCTCATGTAAGACATCTCATGCTCAAATCCTTATGTTGTGGTTGTGTTTGGTATAACCTTAGTCCTGTGGTTTATGGAAACATTGGTTCAGTCTTTATTTGAGCAGTGATAATCACAGACATGTTTGAGTGGAATTTATTTTCTTCCTTTTTTCTTACATTGTCGAGTGTAAATGCAAAGTATCCAATATCAGTCTTTTAATGGCATGCCATGGAATTAAGCTCCCCTGAAAAACTTTTTGAGTTCATTTCATGAATTTCTGAGCACTTTTTGTACAAAGTTTTCAATTGCCTTTGAAATAAATTATTTTCCAAATACATTTTGAATTTCCTTTGATGTTTTGTGTGTCGTTCATCATTATTTTTTTAATATCTGTGCAATGAAATGAACCACTAATTCTTATTTGTTTCAATTTCTGAAATTAGGCAAGATTTTATAAGACTTCTACAGTATGATTTATTGTGAAACTATATTGATTTGTGGTGACCCTTTCTCCAAAATGATATATGGAGTTGAGAAGTCTGACTGAAAATATCAATTTGCATAAGTAGATGCTCTCAATTTGAAAATGTTTTATGATAGGCAAGATTTTCTTGATGTGCCATTTTATAGGAATACTCATTTCATTATCAGTTGCTAGTTGTCAACATGCATTTTTGGCTTAAAGTTTCAAAACATTCAAAATTAACAGCTTCAATACCATGGGTAAAAAGAACAACAGAAATTTGGAAATGAACATTGATTTTAATCTGAATTGCCATTGACATTTATTCAGATAGAAACACCATCACATGTTTTTCTTTTCCTTGAGATATATGTAGCAGTTCTCCTCTGGAGCAAAACAACGATGATAAAAAAATTACAGAAAAAAGCAGCAGCAGTTTGTCTCTTTAGTACATAATGATTTATACAGATTTGACTACTACAATTCACAATTTTGTAATTCTTATTGATATCTATTGGATACTTGAGAATTGTCAATTTAAAGGAGAGAGGAAACGCTATAAAATAGGATAAGGGAGAACTCTTCATCACATGGGAGGAAAAGAGCTTTCAGATCTGCATTATATACTCTATAAAGTATAAAATACCATGGGGAACTTTTCATCAAGTTGAAAACAGACTTTAGATTTGCAGAACATTTGTGGAGTTCTACCCATCATCTGCAATTTGAATTGGCCTTCTAACTGTCAACAACCTAAGTATCAGCTACAGGATGATTGTTATAAATTTTCGATTACCCCCCTCCGATGGTCATACAGGACACAACATGAAGCATATCTCTAAACTTGATGAATTTATCTGGTCGAAGATGCTTTTTGAAAATACCTCCGATGGTCACACAGGACACAATGTGAAGCGTATCTCTTAACTTGATGAATTTATTTGGTGGAAGATGCTTTGTGAAAATATTTGTTTTCTGTTCTCGTGTAAAACAATATTCTAAGTCAATATCTTCAATTTTAGCAAGCTGTCCAATGAAACAGAGTGAAATTCTATTTGTTTTGTGTGTTTATGAAACATAAGATTCTTGGCTATTTTTATTGTACTCTGATTATCGCAATGCATCATTGTTGCCTCCAACTTATGTATTTGTGAATCAACACACAATCTTCTCACCAAAAACTTTATGTGCTGCCAGAACAACTTTGTACTTTGCTTTTGTAGAGGAAATAGCCACTGTGTGCTATTTCTTGCTTGCTCTAGATACAACAAAAGTTTCCATGCTAAACACATACCTTGTCATAATTTTCCTCTGACACAGGCAAACAATCCAATATTTTATTCCTCTGCCAATTAGTCAAATATTGGACATTCAACTGGCCATATCTTTGGTGCCTAAGTACTTTTACTTGTGGCAGCAACAAAGGCATGCTGTCGTAAATAATTGGCCTCTTCAAACCTGTAGAGATTATGTTCCCTAACAGCAGAGGCTATGGCGTTATTACGCAGTTTGTCCTCCAGAAAGATCTATTTTTGCAAGATTTGAGCTGCATTACAATTTGACTGATGAAAGCAATTTTTTACTTAGACCAGGAATTTACAACAGATTATGAAAGGTAACGTTCTTAACTCTTTCACTTTTGAGTTGCACACAACTTTGACCCTTCACATAGTGCCATTTATCATTCCCCATAATCATATTCTCAGAATAAGCGCTGTTTGTAAGAAATGTGGCAAATCACTCTTTTTCACCTCTCATATGTTTAACTGCACTAGTCAAAATACCAAACCTGTTCTCTTTAATTTCTGTTTTGAGAAACAATCAAGGCATATTAATATTCTTCCTTATGTCCTAAAATGTGAGCCTGTCTTAAATTCTGCTTCTTATTGTGTTTTATCCACTTGTCCTTCATACAATCTCTTTTTGGGTGACATCTCTTGCCTCAGTAATAACAACAGACATTTTTAGAAGTTTTCTTTACCTGTAGCAGATGTATTAGAGTTACTATGGTAATTTTATTTACTACCTCATTTGGTTTGTTAGGGTAGTTAGTTATCTACCTACGGTTCGCTTAATCACTTTGTTAAGCGAATATTTCTTGTTGATTGTTAAGCACCATTTGGTTAGTGGTTAGCTATTCCTACAGGCTAACTATTGTACTATTTAGTCTATGTTGATTAATGAAATCTCAGTCCATTTTCTGACATGGTATCAGAGCTAATGCTAGAGGCTCGATTTTCGAGGTCCTAATTTCCTGGACCTGGACACGCCTCCGAGGCTCCTGACAGGCTGCGTGTCCAAGGCTCCTGACAGGCTGCTGGTGATAGCACGGCTGGTCGAGAAGTGAACGACATGTGCTGAGGGTTGACTGGACTCAGATAACCCTACGGCTGGACCTTCAGGAGACGCTGACTGAGCAACAGTCCTAAGCTAAGGCAAGACTTGATCGATGGATCTGACCTGACATAGGTGGACTAGGACCACAAGGACGAGACTCCTACGTGGAGACTTTGTGACCTGGACCTAATCGGATGACTGGACTGTACGTGGTGTGAGTAGACGGGGACCTATGGAGAAGGGCCTGGACACAGCTACCGAGCTAGGACGTGGATACTAGCAACCATGCGAACACCTACATAGGTGACGTGGCATCCTGGGCAGCTAGGACGGATGAGGGATCTAGCAGATCGGAGACCAACGAGGCTGGACAACTCAGATTGGCGTGGTGGACAAAATTTTGCGATTTAGGCCCGAACAGAGGGTGTAAGCGGTGGGGTATAGCCTTCCCAAAGGAAGACAACTAATAAGGGAGGCATTATGTCTTATAAAGGCCTCTTCTGTTACCTAGGTGTTGTAGGTGAGTTGGAGAGGAGAGGACAATTCTCCAAGGGAGGTCCCAGGTTCGAATCTCCACCCTACCAAAAAGCTGAATTGGGTACCCAAAATCCAATTGATAATGTTGGTGCGGGCAGGGTTGGGTGCAACCCCGGGTGACTTTGACGGTGTAGAACCCCCTGTTCGTGGTCTCTTAGACCAAGGCGGCCCCGCAAGGGGTTTTTCGCTTAAAAAACCCAGGTGTTGTAGGTGAGTTGGAGAGGAGAGGGCAATCCTCCAAGGGAGGTCCCAGGTTCAAATCTCTACCCTACCAAAAAGCTGAATTGGGTATCCAAAATCCAATTGATAATGTTAGTGCGGGCAGGGTCGGGTGCGACTCCTGGGTGACTTTGATGGTGTAGAACCCCCTGTTCGTGGTCTCTCAGACCAAGGCGGCTCCGTAAGGGGTTTTTTGCTAAAAAAAAAAAAAAAGAAAAAAAAAAGGCCTCTTCTGTTGTTTATCCCTTGTATGTGGGATTTTGTTGTGTTAACAAAATTGCACAGTATTTTTTTCCTATGCGTCGGTCTATAACTCCACGCAGACGTATTTTTTTTGAAGAAATGGTGCAAACATTTTTTTGTGCCGAGGGTTGGGGAGGATCACAGGGAGCACAGACCAGTTATTTCCCATCTGTGACAGACTCCTTCGCCCAGTTGGGGGATACCAGAACGCAGACATCTCAGACATTATGAGATTGTTTCTCCTGAAGACGCTTGGAAGTATCCCATTCTGGTGAGGCAATTATGGCCTTATTGCATGTTCAATCGATGATGTCTGGTGCAATTGTGGTCAGGTGAAGACCCTCGACGGCGATATAACACAACACCTTACCTCCAAACAGACGAATTGAAATACGCCATCGCCCACAGTGGGCTCATCTGTGAGTATTGCAGCTTAGCGCAAGGAGAGGCTCAAGGAGCCTTGTCAAATACAAGGGTCTCCCCTGATCATTTTGGATCAGCCCGCTAGCCCACTTGGTCGTGGGATGAGCGGTAGGGCTCTGGGAGCCCTGAGGTCGCGGGGTCAAAACCCGCCGACCCCCCCCCAAACAAAGGTAAAACAATTTTTTTAAAGTTATTTTTTAATATTTTTTTTCTAAAGTTAAAATTAAAATTTTTAAATTATTTCTTTTATATAGTTTAAAATTATTTTTTTTAAAAAAGATAATTTTTTGCTATAAGGAATAATTATTTTTTTTAACTTTAGAATATAAAATGTTTTAAAATGCTTTATAAAGGAAAATTTTAAAGGGGGGAGTTATTTTTTTTTCAAGGGGTGATAGATTTTTTCTCTCCACCATCAAAGCAATTAAAGAGGCATAAAATCATCAAACCTCCAAACCTGTTTTTTAGACTTCATAAATAGCAATTTTTTGTTTGAAGTACTTCACACAGGGGGGATTTTTTTTTGGTGATATATTGTGCTAATCTGCCTACAGGGCAAGCTTTGTAAGAGCCTTTTTAGGTTTAATTGTTGCATTTTTTTTGCACAAAAGGGGGTGATAACATTTTTTCTCTCTCCACTATCTCCTATTTTTGCATCAAAAGGAGGATATAATTTTGCAAAACCAAGGGGGGAAGACTTATAAGGGTGCATTTTCGGCAGTGACCGACACCTTAGTCAAATTATTTTGCAAAATTTTACTGTAAAAGGTGCATTTTCGGCAGAGACCGACACCTTAAAAATGGGCAGATCAAAGAAGAAGATAGCCCTAAAAACTGATGTTGCTAAATCAGTTAAAGACCCATACTTTCCACCGAGAGATGGATGGGTTGGATTTTTATGAGGAGGGCACATTCCTCACACTAAACAATGGTTTAGTAGCTCTCCTCGATGATTCTGAGTCTTGTATAGACCTTCAGACAAATGGTGCTCAAGTTCCTATTGGCGTTCTAAGGGGCATATACCTGGTATTTGTTGCACTTGACCGTGCCCAACGTAAATTGGAAATAAATAAGGAAAGTGAGGTCCTAAAGGCGAACGCTTGTTGTGACACAAGTGACCTTCAGCCCATTGTGGCGAATGCTTGTTGTGACACGAGTGACCTTCAGCCCATTGTGGCACATGCTTGTTGTGATACAGGCGACCTCATACCTTCTATGGTAGATATCATTTGTAGCATAGGTGATCTCATTTCAGTAGTAGATTTTGCTTGTGACACTAGTGACTTAAAAACTGAACCTCCTCAAAAAGAGCTCCATAATCTCATCAATAGCGACAAATGCAATATTGTTAAAAGCATTGATGAAGATGATGAAATTGGGTGTTTTGAAAAACACACCAAAGGATTTGGTTCCAAAATAATGAAGAAAATGGGATTCAATGGTGAGAGATTAGGTAAACAGGAACAAGGCATTAAATCTCCAATAATGCTAAATGTTAGGGCAAAGCATGAAGGCCTTGGCTATACTGGTCAAGAAAGTACCAATAAAACCATATTTGTAAATCCTAAATCTCCCACATCTCCTAAAAAGCATTGTTGCAATCATTGTGGCAAAACAGGTCATGTTGCAGCTAAGTGTTGGAGATTACATCCTTGTGATTTTTGTGGATGTACTAATCACTCTTCTTCACGATGTTGGCATAAAATGAAAATGGCCAACAAGGTTCATATTGATTGTGGATGGCCGAGCCATGAGCCAGAGACAAAGCACGAGCCATCATTCTTTCATTTCTCTTCTTCTTCTTCTTCACTGTATTGGGGCAGTTATATACTTTACCCAAATATTGTTGTATGGGGGATGATAGTGTAGCTAGTAGTTATATTATTACCCAAATAATGTAATAAGGGGGGATGTTAGAGTTACTATGGTAATTCTATTTATTACCTCATTTGGTTTGTTAGGGTAGTTAGTTATCTACCTACGGTTCGCTTAATCACTTTGTTAAGCGAATATTTCTTGTTGATTGTTAAGCACTATTTGGTTAGTGGTTAGCTATTCCTACGGGATAACTATAGCCTAAGTTGTACTATTTAGTCTATGTTGATTAATGAAATCTCAGTCCGTTTTCTGACAAGATGATGAAGCTTGAAATTTACTTGCTTTCGCCTTGTCTTTGTCTGAAGTCTTCTTTTTCTTTTGCCTTCCATTCTGATAAGAATGTGTTGATCCTTCTGCTAATAACTATGTTTTATTTTTATTTTTTTAAAACACATTAACAATTGTGTTAGAGGGGCAGATGTAATCAAAACACATACCATCGGTGAAATAAGAAGGGATTACAAATCAATTTAATATATTAAATGTCCAAGTGTAAAATGGAGAAGCCTCTCACCTTGAACGGAATATAGGAGGAAAGTGATATTCATGCAATGTAGAAAGGAGAGACCTTTTTTAAGTTATTCCTTTTCTGTTCTTTTGGACATTTATGCATGTGAGAAACAATTTTTGGAGTATACGAGTATATTAAAACTATAAATAGGTATATCATGGGGAGAGGTAGGCTCTTTGTGTACATCCCAATTCATGGTTATAGTGGTTATCTACTTATCTGCTGACTATTAAATTTATGTTTCATTCGTCATATGCTTGTTAACCACTAATATTAACCATTAATTTTAATAGTGTGGTTATATTACATACCATTAATAAATAACCTTAGAATCGAAAATGGAAAATGAAAATGCAATTATATTAATGTCCAGGAATGACCAACGTACGTCAATGGGATTTGAAAGTACAACAGTGTAGATAAAATATTAAAAAATGACACAAACTTAAACTAAAAGAATGTAGATCAAAAAAAGAGGGGCCAACTCGAAAGGGTGAATGCACAATCTTTGGCTTGAAAGGAGAGTCTTGCACTTGGCGCTGTTAAGCATTTCTGGCTGCATTATGACTAGTCATATGCATTGTTGAAGGAGCCAATTCAAGATTTCATGATGGCCAGTCACAAGTGGCCAGGGCTAGGGAATATGCCAGGGGTAGAGTAATCCCTCTAGGCACTCTCCTAGTGCTCAAGGTTGAGTGTCCAGTGATAGAGAGGAAGTTGGTGATGCATGTTTGTCTATGAGGCTTGTAATGTTGGTCAAAAAGTTTAGAGGGTCCCTAACATTGAGATTATAGAGTTGCATTGCTTGTGTTGATAATGGAGGGTGTGTGCCAGTCTATCTAAAATCCACTAGGAAGAACGATGTATCATTATCATGTCTAATGGGTCTAGATATTCTTTAGGATCCTTTCACTTGAAAGTAATTGCCTTTTGAAAGAAGAATGCCAAGCACTTCTAATTAAGGTAGAGGAAGATGGAGAATGAGCCCTTGGTGAAGCACCATGCCGCACTCTATGGCCAATGCTACAAGTATCCATAGAAGGAGACGGAGGAGGAACGTGATAGAGAAGCCATCTCTGTGTTAGTTCTTTTCCTTTCCTGCTTCTCATTGTGAAATATTTGTAGGAGGGCATTCATTTCCTTCTTAACGTTATGTCCCACTTGTTCTCACAGTGCCACACCTTTGCCAAGGATCCTTGCTAAATGGTATTTGAGGTGGTTTATGCCTCCTTGAAGCAAGGTACCACATTTGTTGCACATAACTTTCTCCTTTGTTGCACCTTTTGTCTCCTCTTCGCAAGCTGGATCTCTCTTTGTGGTCATTTTAATTGCAGCTGCACAGAGATAAACAACTAATTAGAAACAAAAGAACAATAAAAAAATAATCTAGAGTTTAAACACAGACTGTGGAGAACTTCATTCTTGACCTCAAAAGCTGTCATTGAATGTTTGATAGATTCTTCTATTCTCGGAATGATTCTCATTTGGGTTACAAAAGATCGCTTAAATTGGGTTTGTTGACCCCATTTCAGCTCCCATTGATGACCAAAAATAAAAAAATCGACCTTTATGCCCTTGCTCAACTGAGTGAGCCGTCAACAAGACTTTTTGTTGGACCTTGTGAATCCGGGCTTGTTGGTGAGTCTAGGTGAATCTCTGGAAAAACTCGGCCTATTTTTCAAAAATGCAAAAACTTGTGAGTCAAGTGAGAAGCGCTTTTAGGGTGACTCGTGTTGTGATTCAACGAGTAAAAAAAAATAAACTCATCAAGTCTTTCTACTATAATTCATACCACTTGGATCGCTCTATCTTAGTTTCATAGTCCTAAGTTAGCTTTCTGAATTGAACCTTTCATATGGTCCGAGGATGGCATTTATACTTGTCCTGATTATATTCAATGACATTAGGCACACGATCTCAGAATCTCACTTTGTTAGCTCAGGATTTGCTCACATCACTTGTGGATGAAGATAAACCACAATATTTCTTGAGAGGATATGGTATATTGCCTTATTATGAGTCTTGGGAGAGGTTTTATGCATGTATAGATATTCATGTGCGTCACTTGCCTTTTTTTCCAATATCCTGATCACAGGTGCTTGGCTTTGTACCTTAAAGAAGCTATCATTCTTTAGCATTGGATTTTACAGGAGAGATTGACTACCACTCAGATAATTACCTCATTCTTTCACCCTATTTTTTCCATTGGGAGCAATAAGCATTCATCTGAGGCAAATTTCTAGAATGATGACAAATTTGTGCATCCTTGTTTGCATAGGAGAGTAGCTACTAGGGATTTGGTGACTTCTTTTCTCTTGCATTCGACTGGGTGGGACTGTGGCTCTTTGGTTGTGGCTATCAACCACTCCCTACTTGCCTAGGACATGCAGACAAATGCAACTTATTGATTTCTTGTCTTCTTCAATTGGTTGCTCTTCCTTGGATGTTAGGAGATTTTTGAGGTGTCGGACTTTGTGATCTTCGAGGATTGCCTCATTAGGTCTCCTTAGTCCTGGGAATTTTCCTAGGGATCATTACTAGATCTCGTGTTGGTTTTTTTGAGATGGTTGGTTTTGATGATGATTATGTTTCTATTTTGCATTCTACTATTGATAAGAGTTGGCACTTGGATCCACTCGAGCTCTTCTTCCCTGGCTGCTGGTTCCCTTACTTTTTCGCTACTTACAACATATTTAGGTTGTAACCACTTTTGGGCCCACCACACGTTGCTGTGATCTGGTGGTATAAAATAGTTTCTTTTTATTGTAGTTTACTATAGTTTATTTACTCTAGTTTGAATTATCTTTTTAGTGATTTCTGGATTGCTACAATGCACTGTAATATAATATTTCTAGTTAGTCTCGTTGCCCTACTTTGGCCTATTTCTAGTGTAACCCGAGGGATGTCCGACAAAACAGAGTGTTGATATAACAGTATAATAACAACTTCCTTGACAATCCTGGGATAATTACTACATTTTGTGTTAGCTTTTTTGGGATGGTTGGTGATGATGATGATTCTGTTTCTATTTTGCATTCTACTTTTGATAAGAGTTGGCACTGAGATCCACTTGAGCTCTGCTTCCCTGGCTGCTGGTTCCCTTACTTTTTTCGCTACTTACAACATATTTAGGTTGTACCCACTTTTGGGTCCACCCCACACTGCTGTGGTCTGGTGGTATAAAATAGTTTCATTTTACTGTAGTTTAGTATAGTTTATTTACTGTGTTTTTGATTATCTTTTTAGTAATTTCTTGATTGCTACAATGCACTGCAATAGATTATTTGTAGTTAGTCCCATTGCCCTTCTTTGGCCTATTTTTGGTGAAAACCGAGGGATGTATGACAAACCAGAGCATTGACATAGCGGTATAATAACAACTTCCTTGACAATGTACCGAAATCCGCACAAATAAAGACAGATGGTTAGCAGATTATGACGTATACAGGGATAGTTTGATCTTTTCTAAAGCAGGCCAGCAAGAAGTTTCTGTTTGTTGTTTCTGAACAGATTTCATTTTCTCTGTAGTGCGCCTTTGATGACACCATCCTCTACTAGGGAACTTTTTAATAGGTAGGGACTGCTGTAAAAATAGCTGGCAGGCTTTGTTATTGGTGATCTTCAGATTTATTTTGGGGATAGGATATGAGGCAACTTTTCAAAAAGATGCATTAGTACTTTCTTTTGGAGATTTGAAGCTTTTTAAGAAAGTCTTGATTTACCTTTTAAAGCTCAAGTTTGAGTGGTTCAAAAAAAGATGTTGTGTCCTTGCCTATTGATGCCCAAGCTCAGGTGCTTTCTTTTCTTTCATATGGAAATTTCTGTGTAATGCTGAATCTTGCTTCTTGTGTCATCACTTACTCCACACCCCAACCCTCCAAAACAACAACAGAAAGGAAGATGCATCAAATGCTTGATGAATGTTGTTCTTTCATTGCGTACCGAGTCACTCCCTAGAGTAACCAAATCATTGCCTAGCATAACAACCTTGCAGTTGCATATTATTTGTGATATTTATTATTCCAAGAGGTATAAAAATCTGGATACAACACAAACATTTGTGTTGAGAGAGACATCTTCCCTTCCCCTTATTTCAAGACATGCAAAAGCAGACACAGCCAGTTAAAATAGGAAACCACTAAATTTTTTGTCACTACCAGTGTCTGTGTCATTGTCAACAAATAAAGAGGTCAGTTTGATTGTGTAGAACAAATATTTTATTAAAGATAGTAAAATCCAAAATAACAATATGCAGGATTCATCTTGATAAAATAAATGGAGAATGACCACCTACTAAAAAATAGTTGGATAATGAGGACCTATTTATATAAGGTAATCTTTGGTGGGAAAATGCATGTTATATGAAATGACACCTCATATGGGAGCTTTTGAAGAGTGAGAAGAAAGTAATCTAAATATAGGTTATTTTTATGAGACATTATGACAGGTATTTATAATGAGCTATAATAGCTTATGATACTACATAACAAGTACGTAATAGTAAGGACATGTAGAAGATGAGTCATAAGTGGGAGAAATGAAAAAAATAGTGGAAAATATTATAATGTACATACCTTGGTAACTTGGTACTTGGTACATTCAAATAATAGGACCTTCAGTAACTTGGCACCTTAGAAGTAACATTCCTTAACGGTGGTACTTAAACATTATTGCTGAAAGGACATGTGGAAGATGAGTCATAAGTGGGAGAAATGAACAAAATAATGGAAAAGATTATAATGTACATACCTTGGCGATCTGCATTCAAATAATAGGACCTTCAGTAACTTGGCACCTTAGAAGTAACATTCCTTAACAGTAGTACTTAAACATTATTGCTGAAAGTCATCGGTCCTCTTCGGGAGTTATAATTGATGTCTGGTCAGACATATTGTCTGGATTTGTTTCTCAAGACAAACTTCTTTTTCATATTTTGTTAAAAACTATCATTATAATTAAAAATCAAGTGCTAACTTATCCAATCATTAAAGAGTTTTCTTTACCTTCAAGCATTAAAAATCTCCATGAATTACCTAGATATGAAATTCAGACTTATATTACTTGAACCCACGATTTCTGGTCTGTCTATACTTAACTCTGACTTAGTGTTTGTCATCCCGTGGTGCCATCTTAGTGTGCTGTGCAGTTGACCTGTTTCTGGCATTTGCAACTATAACAATGGCTGTCTTTGTGAAAAGACCAGCAAGTTCACAAGGAAGTCCATAGGTCAGCTATATGTATCATTGAATGAATTATAAGAATTGGCCTTCGGATTCATTCCTCTTCTAATAACCAGATAAGCGATTAACCTCTACGTACCCTAAATGCTATCCATACCAACTGGAACAGGTCATTTCTTCACAAGCTGTCGTATTGCTTTTAGCAGTCTCATATGCAGTTTCAGTACATGAAAAGTAGACTTGCCATTAAAAATTTCTTGATTCAGGCTAAGGTAAGATTAACAGTAAGTGGCTGCACGGCTTGAAGAACTAAACAGGAGCATGGAAAACATAAATTTTCATTGATAACACGTAAATTTGTTAAAGTTTCACTTTTGGTGGAGATATATGGAATGTTTGTGAAAAGGCCTGAATGGGAAGCAATGTGTTTCTGTGACAGACAGACAGAAGACACGTTCTGTACCCTTATGTACCTTGAGTTTTGTGAATGCCATAACAGTATGTGCATCCATACTCATACCCATAGGCCTTGGTAACTAAGATACAACTGCTAGGCATTTCTTCTAATGAATGTATTCCACAAAAACATAATAGGATTCCATTCCTCCAATATTTTGAATATTGAGAAAGATTGTTCTTAATGTTATTAATCAGGATTAGATTTGTATGGACGTCTCTGAACATTGTCTTGAATTAAATAAACATTCACTTTACACATTTTCGTCACTGTATTCTATGAAGGTGAATAGAACCTATTACATTGATTGGGACTCCATACCAGAGTCAAACATTAATACTCTCAATTGGATCCACTCAGGTTGCTTATATGGCTTGCCCATTTTGTTTTTCTTAATTGACATCTTTACTAATCTGCCCATTTAGATCAGGTGCTGATGAACAATCATCCTTTGGTCATGAATTCCTCACTGTTATGGAATAAGTGTTGTCATTCCCTTGAATAAACCTTGAGAAAGGAATAAGTGTTCTTAATGTTGGTTGATCCAAAAACTTTGATTCATATGGAAGCATGTTACCTTAGCTAGTACCTTGGGTCATCTCCCACATCAATTTTCTGTGTTAGGGGAGTATGTTAGACTTAGGAGTGTTAATTTTCTTTTTGATCCTCTTAGGTGGTTGTGGCCATTTCTATCCTGAGAGTTTATGAAGGGCTGTCTATTGAAAAGGCCCCACTTGTGTATTGCAGGTTGTTGGCCCATACACCTTCATATGAACCTGCAGTAACGTTAGAACAGCAGCATGCACAATCTGGAATGTAGGAATCAGAAAAGACACACTTTAAAAAATGAGAGAAGATAGCTGCCAAAGTTGATGATTTACACTTTTTGTTGCAATGTATTAAATAGATGTACGAGGATATAGATGTGCTTGATGGATAATGGAACAAAGCACATGCAAAAGATACTAATTAGAAAGATGCTAATTAAAAGTATGCTACAAAGCATAAAAAGTTTCTAATTTACAAATATAGAAATTAAAACATTCTAATCTCATCATTTCCTCACTGCCTATTGGGAGTTGCTCAAAACTTCTATAATAGATGAGGAAACTTCGCTGCAAGAGCTGACTTAGAGAACCACTTTGCCTATATTGGCCAAGTAGCTTTGTGGCCCACCGCCAAGCAAGTAGTGGTTTGCGTATTGTAGTTGGTGCAAATCTGAACATCAAGCAAAGAATCATCCACCAAGGGTTGCTGAAAATATGGAATTGGATCTCTCAGGATGAGTGACAAAGACCTCTTCTTCCAAATGACATGGGCGAGACTTGTGCGTGTCCAAGTGAAGCCAAACATGGTCACCGACTTGGAAAATAATGAGGTACTTAAAGTCTGTTATGAAGTGCCTCGAATGTTGTTTGTGGATGCTAAAGAATATCTTGAACTTTGGTGACAAGCTTCACCAAATTCTGTGCAAAGAAAGAAGCTTTATCTTGCTTCTTTTGTTCATGGGGCTAATTTGGGGTTAGAGGAGTTGTTGGAATAGGGGCTAAGGGTTGAAAGCCATCATAGATTGGATGTTCTCCTTGCTTAAGAACCACATTGCAGACTAAGAGGCATTTGTCTCAAGGTTGACCGGTTGTTGGTTAGGGGATCAAGCATAGGAGCAATGCAAGGAGCATCTTCTCAAAGTTACAAAGAGTAAGAAATTTGTGCAAATTGACTTGTTTCATTGCAGGTCTATCATAAAGCAAGGGATTAACTAAAGAAGAAGTCGTCAAAAACAACCTCACGATCATATTGATATGGTGTTCCAAATAGCGAACTGCAATAATCTATTGGAGTGACATCGCATACCACTATGTCATGGAATAGCTCAATGGTAAATGTCACAAAACATTGACAAGTGACAAGTTGATGCTGCCCTTCTTTCTTGACCCATCCCAATGGATATGGGCATTGATGTTTTACAGTTGGCGAATGAAGGTCATCAACCAATTTTTGGGAAATCAAGTTTTTTAGATTGCCATTCTCAAGGATTAACTCCACCAATCTTTCTTTTATTTGATACTTTTGTTTGAACAAAGCTTCCTGATTTTCTGTACCATTATTATTGACCATGAGAGCAAATTGACGATTTGAAGTGTTGGGGTTGGTTACTTCAGTTGTTGAATCTTCATGTTGTGACTATGGCTGTGACTGCAACTCAGCCAGAAGGCTCTTGGCCTACTCTGATTGCAAGACATGGCATTCTTCTATAGAATGTCCAATGTGCATATGATAATCACAAAAATTCTTCTTTCCGTTGCCAAAACCCTTAGTGGATTCAGAAGAATTTCCATTCTTGGATAGGGTTGCAGGGTTTGAAGAGTTGCCTAGGGTAGAAGTGCTCTGGCAAAAGTATTTTTGGTGTTCGTTTGCTGCCTGGATTCCACCTGTAGAGCAAGTTGCTAAGCATGTTCTAAAGAAATAATCATGATAAGCTCTATCTCAAAAATGAGAAAACAATCCAGATACAAATTTGATGCAAAGGATATTGTTAAGTTCAATGATGGCCAGCTTGATAGAGAGACAATCGAGCTCCTCAATGTACTGCTTGACTGAATGGCTAGATTTTTGACAAAGATGAAGCCAAACAACAAACATCTCCTCTACATATCCAAGGGAATAAAACTGTGCCAAAAGAATTATTTTGAACTCTTTACACGTAGCAATTTCTGGCTGCTTTGTTCCTTGTAGAAGCTTGACATTGGATTGCTATCAAGTGAGGGCTCAGTCGTCCATATGATCCTTAGCCACTATGATCTTCTGTGCTTCCATGAGTTGAGGTTGTGTCTTAAAGTACACCTCTAGACTGCAAATCCATGCATCCACTTTATCCCCCTCATTGTACCATTGAAATGAGGAATGGATGTCTTGGTGTCCAACTCGAAGGTAGGTTGGTTAGTCAGGATAACCGAAGAGGAAGAACTGGGAGATTGTTGTCGCATGAGAAGTTGGAACATATTTGCTATTTGATCTATTAGTTTCAGCTGAAATTCATTCTGTTGCTGTTGTTGTTCTTTCAGCTTTTGGGTCAAAATCTGAATCAAATTGGAAGGGGAAGATATTAAGAAAAGGTGGGGGTGCAGGGGGAAGGTGGGGAAGATATTTTTTAAGAAAAAATGTGTACCATAACAAAGGCCAGAAAAATTAAATGGCATGAGATCAAGTGGTCAAAAATTTGGGCTCCGAAAGTGGAGACCCAGGTTCAGATCTTGCCAAGCGATATATGCGTAATTGCCAATATCGTTTGCTATCCGTTGTTGCCAATATGTGGTTCGTTGAAATCCCATGTTAATGCAGTCATAATATAATGCACAAAGTCCAGAAAAAGCACTCCTGAAAAAAGTAAATTGCAGGAGATAGATGGAAGGAATTGCCCTCTACTTAGCTGATTAATTTTGAATGGCAAGTAAACAATGTTGTTGCTGTAGGTGCCAAATTCCGAACAGCTTCAGAACAGCAAACTGAATAGTTGTTCAGAATCACACACTCGAATGCATGGAGGAAATTTTTCCAGGGACGAAGACCAGCAGAAAGGAGAATGCTGGTTTGCAGTTAAAAAAAGATAGCAGCTTGGTGCAGCAAATGCAGAAGTAGCAAACTGAACAGCAAGGCAAGGTGTTGCAACCAATCTCAATTTGAGTCTGCGCAAAATGATACTCAGTAATGATGGATCCCATATGAGCATGTATGTATTTGGAGCCTTAACATGGCTCTGATACCAAATGATACGGACCTGCAATAGAATTATAACAACAGAATGTACAAGCAGGAATGTAGAATTGAGAAAACACAGACAGAGGAACAAATGAGAGGAGATAGCTGTCAAAACTGATGATTAATGCCATTGCAAAGCATTAAATAGATGTACAAGGATATAGATGTGCTTGGTGGATAAGGCAACAAAACAAATGCAAAAATTATTAAGTAGAAAGATGTTCATTTATGAGCTAGAAAGAAGCTAATTTTTATGAATAGAAGGTATGTTATAAAGCATAAAAACATTCTAATATATGAAAATAAAATTAAAACATCATAATCTCATCACACATCCATGGACTTTGTACATTTTGATTTCAATCAATAAAATGAAGTGTGTGCTTGATTGCAGACTTTTTCTTGAGCATTTGGATGCTGTAGTGACCTGACAACTATAGTGTGGTATCAAAGCCTAGCACGAAATGCTCCCCTGGTTCGTCAAGGTCCAGAGCAGAGTCTGCATGAGCTGATTAGACACTAATGGAGATCCCTAAAAGAGTCCCCTCTCCATATATCCTCGTGTGTCCATACATGATGGCCTAGAGACAAACAGTGAGCGGCCCATGAAAGTCTCTTGTGGGTGCTCCTTGTGGTGGCAAGTAAGGTCATCTCTTGTTCAAATCATTTCACTGCGCACATGGGATAATGTGAATAAAGAAAAATGAAAAGAAAAGGGGAATCAGAAGGATGCATGCACTGTTCTAAGGATTTCACTGCAAAATTCATTAAATCCTGTCAGACCAATGCTGCAAACTTCCTTGCACAAGCTTTGAGAAACTATTGTAAAGATGCATCTCGTGGAATAATTATAATCTACAGTACTTGGACATCTCACAGTAGAATCTAGTCTTTCACAGTCCTTGTTCTTGGATGAAAACTGACCTGCCAGAAATGGATTTAAAGCTTCAAAAGAGGAAAAAAAATTGGCTACATGGAAGCAGAATAAGAGAAGCCAGAAGATGGAAAACTTAAATTATTTTTTCAGAACGTTTTGGTGACCACAGTGCATTGTAAAAGATCCTTTCAGCAAGTCCCATTGGCCTACTTTGGTCATCTCTGGACATTAATAGAATTATCTTATCTCATCTCCTTGGTGTCCAAAGCTTTTGTCAAAATTCTCCTCTCAATTTCTACCTATATGTTGCCCATAAATTCATTGAAGACTATGTTGTGGTTTCATACCTATTTGATTTACGCTATCCACAAGTAAAAGGTTATGAGTTCAGTTGACTTTGGTTCCTTTGCACATGCAGTCCCATTACCTGCCTAACGAAATTATTGACATCAAATAAAAAAGAAGGCTAAAAAGAAAAAAGATGATAGCCTCAGTTGCTTATGAAGAGAAAAGGGCAGTTGAATGCTTTTTATGCTATTTGAGTTGGTGGAGGTCTGTTAGGAGAAGTGGCTGTAATGTCCTTGAAACTCCAATTATTTTTTCTATAATTTTAATGTCTCAAGACTTTCAAGTTTCTTTTTGATCAAGCTTGTTAGTTTTGACTTCTTTTCAACATTGGAACTTTGCTTTGACACCTGATAATTAATTTGGAATTTGTGAAAGATGAGTGAAGTGATCTTTTGTTGTATGTATATTAGAAAACTGAATGAAGCTTATGGCTAGTGGTTGGAGTTTTTTTGATCAGAAATAATTTGTTTGTTAAAATGATCCTATTAGACTTGGACATTTAGGGCTTGCATGCACAAGTTGTTTGTGTACTAAGCTTTTAAAAGGTGAAATTTTTTGTTAAAATGGTCAATTTATTGAATTTGGGATTTTTTATCGTTCACAACTCTTTCATAAAACCTGGCTTCCAAAATCTTCTGTACCTTTAAACTTCATTGTCAGGTTTGGGGAGGAGATTATATTCGTGGCCTGTTGAAAGTAGGGTTTGCTCGTTGATGCCATTTCAGTAATTTATTATTTGCAATTTTGGACATGTAGGTGGATTTAATGATTACAAAGACCTGATGGACCGATTTCATCATGTGTCCAAGGCCTTTTTAGCGCTTGGGAAGAGGTGTGTTGTATCATCCTTTCTGTCTATCTGAGTTGCTTGCAACCAAGTGTAATATTTGAGTCCCATTGACCTACTCTGGTCATTGACCTTAATGAATTTTTTTTTATTAAACATTTTCAAACAACATGAGTGGCAATACAATCAACCAATAGTGTATGATTAGTGAACATTCCTTGGGAAGGTGAGCTTGTTTCCTACATTACAACATACAACAATTTTAATCATATAATTGCACATGCTTGTTATTTGATACAGATATCAGGAAGCAATTGAAGAAATAACTAAAAAGATGGGTGCAGGGATGGCAAAATATATTAGCTCAGAGGTATGTATCTGATTTGTCCATTGTTTCGTTAAGGTATTTTGTTCAAATAACATCCTCTTTGTTGATTATAATATAAATAAAACATTAGTCTTTGAATAAATTTATTCTTGTTTGTAATTAATGAATGCACATATTTCTATATTTTACTTCCACTTGAGCATACAAACCTCAAAATTCATGGATGATGTTACCTTATAGTATATGCACATTGCGAATAAAGGTGAAAATATGTACCTTGCTATGAGCAGATGAAGTGGTAGTCTGTGTCTTTGTTTTGTGCCCTAGGCCACACTTAAGGTCATGCTTAATGTGTCAAGCTTGGAATCATGTCTCGAGGTGTTGGTTGTTTATATGTGATAGTAATCGTGTATCTCTTATTTATGAAGGCCATGGCATGGTGTGGTTACAGTAAAGGTTTTAGTTGGCCAGTAACCCAGGTAATTGATGAGGATGCCATTTCCTCGAAACAAGTAAAAGTTCATTCAAGGAGTTATATTATTTTCATGACTTACCAATATATAATTTACAGTAGTTAAAAAAAACTGTCTTATAGGCCTTACCTTTTCAATATCATAGTTTAACCTCACTATGTAAAAATATAGGAAAGCAGAGGGAGATTCTCCATCAGTGATGGACATCAACCTTCAGAAATTGTAAACTTCTCAATCATGTTTAGAGGAAAGTAATGTGAGATTTTTTTTGGCTGTTGTTTCTACCTTGTCTTTCCTTGACAATGTATCACTGGCTTTTGATTGGAAATTATGCTAGAGTGATGTTGCAGTAAACACTTAAGGCTTTACTAATGAAACATTGCTTGTGTCATAGAAAATTTGTACTTTTGGATTGTGGAATGCAAATCACTGCCATGCGAGGATGTGAAATAATTTAGCAAATTAATCAAGTTATTGTAATTTATCACAATTTTAATATAGCAAGTTAATCAATTAATTGTAATTTATTCCAATTTTCATTTACTACACTTTTTTCTTGTCATATTTATTGTAGCCACAGTTTCTTCCTGTATTTGATACAAACTGCATTTTGTGCATATAATGAAGTGAAATTATTTCTTTCCTTTGGAGTATAAGAATTTAGTCTGTAGGACTTATGAAATACAACTATATTAATATCCACAAATGACTAAAGTTAGGCAGTGGGACTTGAAAGTACAACAATCTGGGAGGAAAAAGTATGAGGGTAAAAGAAAGAAACTCTCAGGAAGGAAAAAAGAGGAACAACTAGCAAAACAGACAAAGGTATTGTATATGAGATTCTATTAGTGCAATTCAACCTGCATACATTGTGTCTTGGTGGGTGCTGGACTAAATATTTGTCTACACTCGTTGAGGATTCCAAGTCAAGAAGATCACCCCTTGTTCGGCCTGATTGTTTACTCACTGACCATGATGTTATTATTAGTACAGCTTTTCTTTGTTTAAGGAAGTAGTCCACTTATTGGAAATTACAGTTAACGCTGTCCAGATGGTTTCTAATCAGTTTGCATGTTTTATAATGATATAACATGATGAATAAGGCAGCCATACATATTGTTAATTAAAAAGGAAGAGGCATGGAGACAACAATGATGTTGCCTTATGCAGGATTTCAATTGGTGCCATTCTTCCCAACCTATGACAGAGCACCAGGATGAACAAAATGATAATAGAAGGTCACTCAGGTGATGGGAGGGTGGAACAAGTTGTCCAGGGTGTCAGAATCTAGACTAGACGGGTCTTTGAGGAGACGCATATGCCACAAGCATTGCTTAGCCAAAGACAAGTTTGCTGCTTACAATGTAGCTAGCAAGTCTGTCATTGTGGAGTTCAAGAAAAACAAGGAAAATGAAAAATGAAATTAAGAAAACGTAAAAAGAAATGTCTGAAGGCAAGAAGTCACTATTATCACTGATCTGAATAATTTGAATTTTCTTCCCCAACTTGTTCCTTGAAGAACCATTTCTATAAATTCCATTACAAAGGCTCATAAGGGATTCTTTGGCAGCATTATTTTATGAATAGAGTAGAGAGTAAAGCAAAGAAAGGAGACCATTGAAGTTGAGTCTATAGAATCCAGTGTGAGAAAAATCTCTATTTTTTTGTTGTAGGGCCCATGGACATGGAAAAAAAAGCTGTTTTATTATTCTCTTGAGGAATTTTCTTCCCAGGAGGGGTTCTTTACATATAACTATGTGTATGGATGCTTCTATATTATGTTTATTTTTGTTTTGAGTTTTGTGTTTCATCCATACATGCCAATTTGTTCTTAAATAAAGATTAAAAATTGAAAATTTCACTGTCTGCATTTATATTAGACTGTTTAGTGAACTGAGGCTCATAGAGGATGTGTAAAAATCCGAACCAATATTATTATTCAGCAGGGAGAGATTAAATAATACAGAAGTTCAAACAGACTTCCTGGATTAGCCCGGAATGGGCGCATCTCAACAGGATGCCGCTGCAACTAAGATAACTAGTTGCTAAGTTAAATTAACAACTAACAAAATATAATAGTACGCTAACATCCCCCTTTATTACATTATTTGGGTAATGTAATAACTAATAGCTATACTAACATCCCCCTGATTACATCACTTTGCAATACAAAGAGAGCTGCGAAACAATTCAAATTTGACACGTGCAAGTGCCTTAGTGAAAATGTCTGCAACTTGAGCATCGGTGGGAATGTGTTGAAGCTGAATTCGGTGCTTTGGAACTTCATCTCGAATGAAATGACATTGTGTGTCAATGTGCTTTGTTCTTTCATGATGGACTGGATTCTTGACGAGGTTCAGAACACCTTGATTGTCGCAAAACAAGTGTATTGGAGATTTTGATGGATGGCCCATACTTGTCGTAATGCGACGCAACCATATCACTTCGCACACGACTTCACGTGCGGCGCGATACTCTGCCTCTGTTGATGAAATAGCAACCACCTGTTGCTTCTTGCTATGCCAAGAGACAGGACCGGATCCCAGATGAAAAATGTATCCGGAAGTTGACTTGCGATCATCAAATGATTCGGCATAGTCATAGTTCGTGTATCCTTGCAAGAAGAATTTGTTGTTCCTCTTGTATTCTAGGCCATATTCCATAGTACCACGGACATAGTGAAGAACACGTTTTTTCGCTTTCCAATGAGTGGTCTTAGGCTCCTGCATGAACCTCGAAAGATAGTTGACAACAAATACGAGATCTGGCCTAGTATTGGTCAGATATATGAGACTCCCAATCAATCGTCGATAGAGAGTACCATCTACCTGAGGTGAATCATCATATCGCGATAACCGAAGTCCATTCTCCATTGGAGTTGCCATTGGCTTGCAATCAGTCATGCGATATTTTTCCAGCAATGTCTTGGCATATTTTTTCTGAGACACTTTGATGGTGTGCTCCTTCTGGCTGAATTCCAGACCAAGACAGTAATGGAGAAGTCCGAGATCTGTCATCTCAAAAGATTTACACAATTTTCTTTTGACAGTGGAGATCATAGTTTCTGAACTCCCTGTAATGAGCAGATCATCCACATAGAGTACAAGCAACACTATCTCAGAACCTTGTTTCTTGAAATAGAGGTTTGCATCTGACGGACATCTCTTAAATCCATGCTGCATAAGGTGATTGTCCATTTTTATATACCAAGCTCGAGGAGCTTGTTTCAGACCATATAAGGATTTGACCAATTTGCAAACCTTCTGCTCTTGGCCTTCCACTTCAAATCCTTCCGGCTGAGTCATGTAGACTTCTTCTTGGAGATCACCATTTAGAAAGGCACTTTTGACATCCATCCGGTGAACTTTCCACCCATATTGTGCTGCCATAGCACACATAACCCGAATTGTGGTCATCCGAGCAGTAGGTGCAAAAGTTTCCTCGTAGTCAATGCCTTCCTTTTGAGCATAGCCCTTTGCAACAAGACGGGCCTTATGCTTATCAATTGTTCCATCCGCCTTGTACTTGACTTTATATACCCATTTGCAGCCAATGGGTTTCTTTCCATGCAGCAGATCAACAAGCTTCCAAGTTTTATTTTTCATCAAAGACTCATACTCTGTATCCATAGCGGCCTTCCACTGAGGCTCACTGAGAGCATCTTGCACTGTGCAGGTTCAAGATCATCTATGGTAGACATGAATGCCCTGTCATCATCAATATCCATATCCTCTACTTCTGTACTTGGAGTTACAGAAAGTTCCTCAAAAGATTGACAAAGATCATCAACCTCACCACTTTCTTTGGCTTCTTTTTCCTTTTGAGCCATACTGCGTGTACGAGGTCTATCCAAGTTCAAATTGGGAGGAGTGGATAAATTTGCGTCTCTGATTGTATTTGTACACCATTTTGGGTTCTTCTTCGATGGTGGTGAAGAAGATGTAGAAGGACCTCCTGTCTGTGTTGACGAAGGAATCTTCTCTTCCTTAGATTCCACAAGATCTAGGTGTACTTTAGATGTGCTCTGTGATGTGAAAGCTTCATCAAAGACAACATCTCTGCTGACATGAATTTTCTTGGTCAAAGGATCTATCAAACGATATCCTTTAGAGTGCTCATCATAACCAAGAAAAATACATCTCAGTGTTTTCTCATCTAGCTTCTTCCTTTTCTCTTTCGGTATGTGCATGAAAGCGTGACATCCGAAAATACGTAGATGAGATATGGAGGGTTTTCGACCACTCCATGCTTCCTGTGGAGTCATTCCTTTTAGGGCCTTTGTGGGTGCCCTATTCAACGATATATCTGCAGTGGTGACAGCTTCTCGCCCAATATTGTTGCCCAAGAGTAGCTCTCGTGAGCATACAACGAACCATTTCCATGATAGAACGGTTCCTTCTCTCAGCAACTCCATTTTTTTGAGGAGTATAGGCAGTTGTTAACTATCTCTTGATTCCATGCTTATCTAAGAATGGAGAAAATTCATTAGAGGTAAACTCCCCTCCTCGATCTGAGCGGAGGGTTTTAATAGAAGCTCCTGACTCCTTCTCAACGGATTTCTTGAACTGCTGGAAGAATGCGAAAGCTTCGGATTTCAGTTGGAGAAAGAAAACCCACATCTTTTGTGAGTAGTCATCTACGAATAACTGAAAGTACCTCTTCCCTCCCTCAGTCGCGGTGGATGCGCGCTGCGTTCCTGCCCGCAAATTTTTTTTTTTTTTTTTAAATCTTCGCCTGGCGATCTCAAAAGAATTCTCTGCCTGGTTATCCCAGAGAAAAAATATTCTCCGCCTGCCAATTCCAGAGAAAAAAAAATTCTCAGCCTGGCAATTCAAAAAAAATTCTCCGCCTGACAATCCCCTGCCTTCTCTGCTTCCGCTTCCAGCTTTCCTCTTCACGCCACTGGCTCTGATGCCATGTAAAAATCCGAACCAATATTATTATTCAGCAGGGAGAGATTAAATAATACAGAAGTTCAAACAGACTTCCTGGATTAGCCCGGAATGGGCGCATCTCAACAGGATGCCGCTGCAACTAAGATAACTAGTTGCTAAGTTAAATTAACAACTAACAAAATATAATAGTACGCTAACAGGATGCCGATTGCAAATCGAACTTTGGTATTAGAGCTTGGATTCTTAGCGTTATGAATGGTCCCATATGATGTGGAGCAAAGAAAAATGCAGACTTCATTATACAACAGAAATGGGAAAAAACAAGTGGTTCCCTTGATTGATGAGTTCACGAGTTCACTTTGGGTCTTAACCTGCCCTTCAAACAAGAAGCCAAGTTGAAAATTTAGTCATATTGTCACATTTTGCACGGGGTGCAATGTTTTCAATTTTTGTAAGAGAGTTGCTCTTCCTTCTCCCCCTTTCTCTCTCTTCCCTACATTGTCATTCTTCTCAAAATTGACAGCAGTTGCCCTGAAAAATGGCTAAGTGTCAGGGCATGTTGAGGTGTTCGGGCTTTTGCGGGCCATAAACAGGGGCGATAAAATGGACAAAATGAGCCCCGGATATTTTATTATTGCAGATCTTCTCGCGAGCTTTCCAACGATATATTATAATAGGCGATCGGGTCGGCGGATCAAAAGTTATGGCCTCGGGAAGTCGAACCAGGAAACCAGCTTTTTGTGCGAAGTGCGCACTTCGCCCAGTTTTGGTGCGAAGTGCGCACTTAGCCCAGTTTTGGTGCGAAGTGCGCACTTCGCCCAGTTTTGGTGCGAAGTGCGCATTTCGCCCAGTTTTGGTGCGAAGTCCGACTTCGCCCCTCTTCTCGGGCGCACCTTGTAGAAGGCTGGCAGAAAAACGACTAAGTGCTTTGGAGCGAAGTCCGAACGACGGTGAGAATCGGCAAGTGCCGGTGCGCAACCCGACTCGCAGCATGAGTCGGGCCGCGCCTTTGACCGGTGCGCGATAGGGAAATAGTGCTACCCGATTGCGCTGTTTTTCACCCGTGCTACCCGATTGTGCTCTAATCCGAGCGAAGTTGGATAGACTGCCTTGCGAGGCGGACACGTGTCAAGCATTATCATCCGACAAGTGTCCAACTTTGGGATCCGAGCCAAGACATGCCGAGCAAAAGGACAAGCATGGGCCGCACTACTTATGCCAGCCGCCTCATTTAATGCCGACGTGAGTTTCCACCGCCTCGACTACCCGCATTCCGTCAATATAAAGTTCTGCCCAGCGCACCGCCACGTGGCTGTTCAACCTTCAGGGAGACCATGCCGAGGGTACGATCCGACTCGACAGAGGTCAAGCATCGGCAGCTTCAGCGGCTGCTTTTGTCGACTAATGTCCGATCGGGACTTTGTGCCCATTAATGTAAGGGGGGAACTTTGGGCTATAAATACCCACCATGTTTTCATTGTAAAGTGGTGGAAAGGGGAATGTCTGTTAGGGAACTACTGTGCTTATTGTAACCGTGCTTCTGCTTATGAATATAATCTGTATGCCTGGTTCTGTTCTGCTGTCTTTATTCTTTTATGCTGTCTTTCATTATATGCCTTAGGCTAACTCGTCACGGCTTGTTGATTCATTTCAGCATTTGGTGAGCAGGTCCCTCTCGCATTGCTTGTTTAAAGCACCCTCTGTATTTCATTAATTTAAAGCATATATAGAATAGATGTGGTAGCAGTTCCATCAGTTTTGTGTTTTGTTGCTGGTCCGTATCTGGTGACTGATGCGATCCCGTACTGTTAGTTCCTTGTAGGGAATGTCTGTTAGGGAGCCATTGGAGCTGTGCGGTTAAATTCTCTACATAAACACATATACCCGGCTCTGATATCTCTAAGTCCGCTTTCTACTCATGTTAGTGTACGTATCTGGTAAACCGGTGCATTGCCATGCTGTTAGTTCCTTGTAGGGAATGTTTGCTAGGGGATCATTGGAGTCGTGCATACACTGCATGAGTATCGGAAGTACACATAGTTTTTGCAGTTCCTGTCATGCTCTATGTTTATAATGCAGTAAGTAGCGGTAATTAGTGTGTTCTCGTACTGTTAGTTCCCCCCCACCCAACTCCACTCTCATTTGTAAATTCTTTCCGCATTTTTATCTCTTTCCTGAACTCTCATCTTACTAACCCCCGCAAAGAGCCGGCCTTCTCCGGAGATTGGCTCGGAAGGCATCCCTTCCTTTCGGCCTTTCAATGTTGGTTTGCGGGTCCAGGGCGCAATAGCAACAAATCCTTTCCTCGTGGCGGATTCGTGACCAACAAGTCATATCATGGATAGGAAGATGCTGAAAAACAATAATTAGTTGAGACATGGATTACTTTGAAATTCATGTTTTATAAGAAAAAATCTTTGTTACTTGAGGATGTTGAGACATGCCTTGATATGGTGGGGAACCATCAAGGAGATGATAAAAATGCAATTCTATCTCAATGCTAATGAAGAGGAGTTGTTGCTTCAGTGGCAGTACTTTTGGCCAAGGCAAAGACATGGGTTTATGTCTATACCTATGAATCTTAGAGGCAAGACATTTTGCGACAAATCTCTCAACATGATTTGACAGTGATGGTGAAGTATCTCCAACGGCTGCATGGCTACATCACTAGAGAATTGGTTGTCTTCAATGTGAATAGCATTGATGAGGTTTGGAATATAAGTTGAAATAAACAGGAAGAAGACTCGAAAATGACACAGTTTATCTTCATCACCCCAGGAAGAATCTACCAAGATTAGAAGAAAGGGAAACAAAAAGAAAAAAGCTGCTACTAATGTCGTCTTATATGGCCTATGGTCTTGCAGACGTTAAAAACTACTTTACCTTTACCTTTTACCTTTACTGTCTAAAAGGGTAGTGAGTTCCTCTAGATATTTTGTAATTATTTTAATATGATGGACATATGGAGGCCAAATAATGGAACTCATCTCATACTTGGTTGCCAATGTAGAGAAGAAGAAGCAGACTTCAATTCAGATGCAGATGAGAAACTGGTCTATACTATGTGCAAAGGATACCAAAAACAGTAGTGGATAAGAAGTTGAAAGAATAGCAGTAGAATAAATTTTGCAAAATTAAGTTAGGATGGTGAAGGTAAATGGCTTATTTGATTCCTATTTGCAAGAAAATCTTTGCAATATTAGTACAAAAACTTGGACTAAAGAAAACAGTGACAACAGTTTACATTGGGATGGTTGCATTAGGAGATGGGGTTTAAGTCACTACATTGATGAAATGCAGTGTGAGTTTTTTATTTTTGGTATTTGTGAGGTTGTTTAATAGCCCATATTTGTGTGATGTTGATTCTAGGTTCTCTATTAGGGAACACAAATAAGAGTTGATCATGGAGGGAAATTCATACATTATCAATGCCTAATGAAGTACAATATAGCATTCGTTTTTGCAAATCAAACTAAGTTGTTCATAATTGAAAGTGGGAAGTTTTTTATGCTGACTTTGAAACCGAAACTGAAAGAAAGGAAGATGAGGTACAAACTTCAAATGCAAGTTGCACCAAGCAGCCAAGGACAATGGGAGGAGCTGTTTAGTCAATTCAAGGAAGTGGTTCAAAACAACAGGTTTGCCTCAAAAGTGAGCTTTAGAGCATGAGATACAATTTCTACCCAATTCTCCGTTGCCCAATAGTGGATTGTGTAACCAATTGCTCATGGAATTGGTGGGTGTCAAGAAGCAAGTGCAAAAGTTCATTGACCAATAAGTGATTTGGCCTAGTTTATTGCCATATGGATCTTTTATGGTTGTGGTACCTGTAAAGGATGGCATATGAAGGGTGTGCATTTACTATGGGTCACTCAAGAAGATCACCATGATCAAGTAAACAGTTACCAAGCCAAATGATATATGTGATTAGTTGTATTATGCTATGTACTTGGCAAAGTTGGATATGAATTATAAGTTATCACTAAGCTTGATAAAACATGTGTAAACATGGAAGGCTACATTTAAGACCAAGCAAGGCTTATATACAAATGGCTTGTACTATCTTTTGAGTTGTGCATTGCACAACAACATTTATGAGGTTGATGAATGAAGTGCTTCATCCTTTCAGTGGTTTTTAGTGATTGTCTACTCAGATGAAAATCATGTCTTTGATAGGATGTGGGAGGAACAAACACATCATTTTATTTAGGTTCTTAAAACAGCATAAGAATAGTTTGCTTCTAGATTTATTCTACCCATCTCATAATAAATAACCTTAGCTATACATACATTAACTCCACTATATTTCCCCCCTTCTCTAAAAGCATCGACTTTGAAGCTTTATTGGAAATCTTTAAATTCAATGTATGCCTTTCTTTCCAAATGGTTGATGGATATATATACATAACACATCCAAGTGATATAACTTACAGAGCCATGACTTATCCTCCTCATCTATACAAAATAATATAAGATGATAATATATTAAAAAGATCTAATAACATATAGACTAGGTCTGCTACATCATTGGAAATTTTAAAATTGGTAATGGCTATTTTCTTTATTTGGTCTGAGTCCTTCCATTTTTCATTGAAAATGAGTTCACAAAATGTCAATTTGTTTTTAAATCACATGGAGGTACATGATGATATGAATGTTATAAATATTGAGAATATCATGTTATTTAGTGAGGACTAATCCATCCTAAATCATCCTTGAGAGGCATCACATTTGAATATAAATCTAGTGAAAATTGACCATGATCTCAAATCCATATATGCCTCCAAAAATGAGGAGTATATGATTGTTTTTAATGAGGATCAAATTTTTCTTGTCTTCCAAGATAATGATGTTGTGGATAAAGTGGTTGCCAACAATGTCGCTTTTCATGATTAGGATGTCAGTAAGGCTCAATTTTAGGATGTTGTTTAAAGGCAACTTGAGAACGGTCATTCACCATTTGAGGGATTTCATCAAGATTCTTTACGATAGATGCAGTTGCATTATCAGTAGCAACAGTGCTACCTACATGTTTAATCTCACTTGCAGGAGTTTGTCATATATTGTGAATTGCTTTTAGGTGCCATCTTTCAATTGTTCATCAAATTTTTGACTTCTGTGAGCAAGACTTCTTTATAGTTCTTTAAATGAACATTTTTTGAATCCTTGTGTGAAAAAATGTTATTAAATGGATTCTTATGAACTTCATGTTCTTTTGCGGAACTTTCAGATTGTGTTCATGGAGCTTTATTTTTATTCCTTCAATTCAAGGGTCCAATTATCATTTCCTTTCAATTCAGCTATTAATGACTTAATTTCCTATTCTGGACTTACTTTATCTTAGACCTTCTTGGACCATTTGTATAGGAAAAGCTTTTCACTTGGCCAATATAAGATCTCTTTTGTGTTTAGAATCAATGCTGCTTCACCGTTTCCTTGCTTTATCTGTAAAATAAAACCAATTGGTGAAAAAGAAAGTAGTCTCCTTGTAGATACGCTACTAATTATCTGCACCAGTATAACATTTGCAACTCAAATTTGAAATACTTTATCAACCGTCATCAGCAGTAAAAGACTCAAATATTCAAGTAAAAGATTCAAATATTTAGTGAACTATCTAAACTGGTCAAATTAATGCTGCATAAGAAAGCTTCTCCACATGAAGTTAGCTACGTTTGCTGCTGCTAAGATTGGTTGATAAAGATGTTAAGGCATAGGATATTTCTGGCTTTTACAGGGGAAACCTTACGTTGTATTCCTGTTGGAAAGTAATAATCATTATTTACAATAATATCTGTACCTCTTATGTTAATACCTATTGATTGTCAAGGACATCCAAATGATCTCCTATTGCATTTTTTTTTTCATTGAGATTAAAATTTAGTGACTAATCAGCAGATGAGAGGAAGTAGGAACATGTTTTGTTTATTTGCTTGTTATGTTTTGCTTTGTTTGATTTGCAGGTAGAATCAGTGGCCGACTATGATGAGTACTGCCACTATGTAGCAGGACTTGTTGGTTTGGGATTGTCACAACTCTTTCATGCAGCTTCTCTTGAGGATTTGGCTCCCGATTTCTTGTCCAATTCAATGGGTTTGTTCCTTCAGGTGGAGTGTTTGAACTGGCAGTTTATTCACTTCTTCCAGATATGTGGTGCATAAAGCTTGCTCTCTCATTTTTTCTTTTTGTTTTTTAAATTATTGATTTTTTCATGTTGCTAAATTGAGTTATATTGACATGTATTCTATCTTTTATGCACAGAAAACTAACATTATTAGAGATTATTTGGAAGATATAACCGAGATACCTAGATCTCGAATGTTTTGGCCACGTGAAATATGGGGAAAGTACGTCCTGAAGCTTGAGGTGAAGTTACTGGTCTCGATTAGTGCCGCAATTTTTTGTAAGAGTTTTAGCTATCCAAGGATAAAATTTATTACTTTTAATATAATTTTTTTTTCATTAATATAAATTTCATGTCTATATAACAGTTTTGGATGTGTACATTAATCCTTTTTTTCTGCTTTATATGATGGGCTTCACAAGTCACAGTACCAAAACACACATTTTTGGCAACACTTCAAATGAATTGTGTTCAGTTTGAGAAATGTTCAAGCAATCAACGGTGTAATGATATTGTAGCCGTTAGTGTGTTATAGTACTGGTTTCCATACTTGGAGAAACGTGCCACTATGAACAACTGTCTGAACATCTTTGTTAATAATTCTAACAGCCATTAGTGTGTTATAGTACTGGTTTTCCATACTTGGAGAAACATGCCACTATGAACACCTGTCTGAACATCTTTGTTAATAATTCTAACAACTACATTCCCAGTATTTGAAGAATAAACATTGGTGACAACTTGGATTCTATATTTATGAAGTATAGAGTTGAGAAAAACCTTATACAGGTAGGATGACAGAACAAGGTTTGAAGCTATTTTGGATGAAGCTTGGAAATTGGTACTGATTTTAAAATGAAAGCACGGTCAGAAACTTAAGCTTCTAAACCTTTTGCGAATGTGAAATTGTACACAAAATATGCAGTTAATGTTACGCATAGACACGCGTGTGTGTGCACATGCATGTTTCATGTGTATGTTGAAGAGGTAGAAACTACATACAGATAAACAAAGTAGATGCCAAAATTGAAAAAAAACACCTTCTTTAAAAATCAAATTACATGTAAAATTGCAATGCATAATGCCACTAGTTAGCCAAACACGACAAAAATTAGAGTATATAATTAGGCTATGTATGTCCAGGAAAAAAAAGAAAGAATGAACTTCATAGAATACACCTAGTTCTTAATCTTCAAATTTGTCAAAAGCAATAGTAGAACCAATAGAAGTCGAGAAAACAAATGAACTATTATAGAATACATCTAGCTCTCAATCTTCAAATTTGTCGGAATCAACAGCAGAACCAGGAGAAGAACTACTGTAGTAGATCCACTAGGAGCTGGATAAGGAGGATATAAAGGATATATATCATCCTCCAGGTCAAGAACCAAGGAATGTCCAAGAATTTTTATCTATTTATTTATTATTATTTTTGAAATTGGGGCTGTGTGGACGACCGTATTTTTGGTGCTGAAATGTGCTGCCAAGCCTGAAATGTATTGAAAATAACAGGAATTGTTTGAGAGACAAGTTTATTAATAAGTTTCTTGTAAGGCTGTAACATAGATTTGATGCTAGGATAGAGCAAGCTAGTCCAGGAAGCCTGCACATGCTTGAGGATGTTTGATCCCTAAAGCGACATGTCTCCCAACCCACACCCGCAAAGAAAGAGGTATGCCCATTGCAAGCTTTCCACAAGATACACACAGCTATCATCAAGCCATTTATGCTAATTGCTAATCCATTTCTGATAGTCATTTACACACGGCTTGAAAGTAGCTGTCTTTACCAAGAGGAAAGAATAAAAAAACACATAAATAGTCACGTTAAAAGTAGGTATGGTGGGGTTTGTGCCAATCTACGCACATTCTTGGCCCTTTAATTCTATCTAGATTTCCATTATCCAGTTTAATTATCCCTTATACCTTCTTCAAATACAAAAAACCATGAAATAACTATGATGGATAATTTCCATACTACACATATTGGGTACTGATATAGGTCTGATGTAGTGGGATATGCAATACGCATTCATATCCTCAGATAGCCCAGATACAGTCAATATCTGCATCAGATACAAGTAGTATGGACATTGTTGTGTACCTAGATAAATCATGACGAAAAAGGAACAGACATCAAACACTGAAAAGCACAAATGACAAATATGTCTTACTGTCATAAAACAGGGGTTACAAGCATATTCTTCACGTATTTGACCATAGATTTTGAATTATTTTGCCGTTATCCTGTTTCTAGAGATATGCTGGAGTGATCTCAATGCATTGGAAAGCTGATAATCACATGGTGTCTCCTGTAGGAGGTGCAAATTTGATGCTCTAGCTGCAATCTTCAATGTAGAGTCATGCATTTGTCATGAACCATTGATTTTAAGTAGAATACAGAATTTTTAGAGTAATACTAATGACTCATGAGACACCTAGTTGTATGTACCATCTTATATCATGTCATAATTTTGACAGAACTCCTCTATTCTCAGTTGATATTTCTAAACCGACGAGTTATGTTTCAATATTTCCCTAAGTATTGATGATAATTATTTTTAATATTTAACTTTTGTAAATTTTTATATATACAATATCCCAATTCTCTTTTATTTAGGGTATCTAAAAATCTGCTATATCTCTATTGGATATTGTACTTACGTCAAATTTGTTATCTATTTCCAGGTATCTTAGTGCAATGACCATGAACTGAACAATGCATACAAAGGTGCACTAAAATTAGCATTAAATTTAAGCCTACCAAGTGGTTAGTAAATCAGAGAAAAAAATAGTATATGCAATAGGCTGTCGCAATGTGCAGTATGTGATACCCAGTGTTTGTATGTGTATTTTGTGCCAAAAACATGTTAGGTGCAATCTCTACTCGGAGAGGATTTGTTTGTCAACTATTATGAGCCATAATATCCTCTAACAACATGAAAATTCTCCAGTTCTCATTTTTCTCTTCTTTTAATTCATGGTAACTATTGAGTTATTTAGTTCATAATGGTCATCTAGACTATAGAATTAGGCATATCACTTGTTCCCTTAGTTTAATTCATGCTTTAGTGTTGTATTTATGACTTAAAGTATATTTAAGTCATTTTAGGGTTAATGTCATTCCTTGACTATAAAAGGACGTGTTATCTTCACTTTATAATGGAATAGGCATTCCCTCTTTCAAGTTCTTTGCATTCTTGCTTTCTTTATGTGTTTGGTTTCTTTTTTAATATGGTATCAGAGTCATGGTGAGGGGAAGTCGAAGTGGCTGAAGGCCTAGGGATTGTATAGATAGTGACGGACGAGGTATTGCTTTTTGATACACATTGAGAAACCGAAGAAGCTTTTGGGCAAAGACAAATTTGAGTGTTTTTTAACGGATCTGAGAGTTTTCTAGTAGATCTGCACGTTTCTCAGCAAATCTAAGAGTTTTCCAACAGATATGGAGCAGATCTGAGAGTTTTCCAACAGATATGGAGCAGATCTGAGAGTTTTCCAGTAGATCTAGAGCATATCTAAGCGTTTTTCAGCAAATCTGAGAGTTTTTAAGTAGATCTGGAGCAAATATGAGGGTTTCTTAGCAAATCTTGTCATTTCTCACCAGATCTGAGAGTTTTCTAGGGAATCTGAGAGTTTTACAATATATCCAAGTGTTTCTCAGCAAATTTGAGAGTTTTCTAGCAGATCTGAGCATTTCTTAGGAGATTTGAGAGTTTTCTAGCAAATCTGAGCATTTCTCAGCAAATCTGAGAGTTCTCCAACAGATCTGAGCATTTCTCAGCAGATCTGTGTATTTTTCAGCCGATTTATAGTGTGGGGGAAGGAAAAACACAACTTTCTTGTCTATAAGTCTATTTCAGTTGCAGATTTTTTTTTTTTTTTGTGTGCTTTAATGGCTAGTTTGCAATGTTACTGGTACGTTTTGGGTTCGGGTTCGTGTTCGAAGAACCCGGTTCGCCGGCGTGCGACAAATTTTTTTTTTGTCTTGGGTTCGTTTTGGGTTCGGTCGTACAAAAATTAATAAAAATCATATATTAATTTACTAAATCAACATCATATATTAATTTACTAAATCAACATTTGCTAAGCATTTCACATTGTACAAACACTATCACAATTGGGCTACTTGCATTTTTAATGAACCACATCAACACTATCACATATTGAAATATCAAATATTTTAATATTCATCGTCAATGTCTTCATCGAAGCATCAACATCAACATGTGATTCATTAGAACCACATGTCGTAGCAGTAGCACTAGCACTCCCACTCCCATCGGCACTAGCACCAGAACCAACACCACTCGGTTGGCTTGGCGAAGCCAAAGCCTCTATGTCAAGTAATAAATCATGGGAGTAGGAAGCATCTAAATCAACATCTTCTGCCTTGACATCCCAATGCTTTGTTGGTCCTTCCCTATAGTTTGATTGAATATGCGATAAAAGGCGCAAGTTGGAATACACATAGACCAACTCCTCAGCCTTCTTTGTTGCCAGCTTGTTGCGCTTCTGCGAGTGGATAAAGGAGTATGTACTCCAATTTTGCTCGGATGAAGACGAACTTGCAACCTATTAAGAAAATCACAAGTGAAATTTTTTCAAAACTAATGCAAAATAAAAAATTGAAATTATACCTATAAAAATAGAGTTCAAAATTTATAAACCTGTGATAATATTTTGATTGCAAGAGGTTGCAAGGTTGGGGTTGTTTGCCCATGCAAATACCACCACATATGAGCATCCTTTTTGTATTTGTCACGACAAGCGCTAAGGCTGTGTCCTGCAGAGGAAATGAAGTCTACAAACTCAGTTGAAACTATGTCCTCAATCTCAGGATCGGGATATAGCCTTCTGAATGCTACCTTGTACCCTTCACTAACTTCAATATCTCTATATGGTGCAACTCTACCGGGCAAAGAAAGGATTTCACTACTATAAAATCTGGGACTCAATGCGAAGGGAAGGAGATGCAAGGGAGTCGTCATTTTGTTCCACCGCTCAATTACAAATGACTACACTTGTTTGAAAAATGTCTCATGGGGATCTCGCTCTTTTGCATTGATGATGGCTTTGATTTTCTCAATCATTGAGTCGATCCCATCATATACCTCTCCTAAACATGGCTGATCCATGTCTACAAATTGGATCATGCTTATGATAGGCTCAATTATTTTGAGCAAGTAATCAACACGACCCCACCAATCATCATTAAGGATCAACATCTTTATTTTTGGTGCCCTATCAGTGCTTGACTGCCGCCATACACTCCAAAGGTTACTAATAAACCATACTTTGCAATGCCTCTCGCACTTGCACAAGTCGCCTCAAGACGATTGTGTGCGAGGCAAATTGAGTCTCAGTAACCTAGTAAAATAAAAAAAAATTAAACAAAACAAAAATGTTTTCAAAATTTAAAACAAACTATAAATCACACCTCCAATTTTGAGAATTGCCTGAAGATAGCTTGCGACATGTGATGGTTTGTCACAAACATTTGAATGTCTTCGGCCTCGACATAAATTTATTTTATCCATTCAATTTATTTCCCCAACTTTTGCAATATTAAGTTGAGTGAATGGGCAGCACAAGGTGTCCAAAATATATGCTTGTACCTTGCCTCCAACAACATCCCTGCTGCTCTACAGTTTTTGGCATTGTCCGTTATGACTTGGACAACGTTTTGAGAGCCCACCGATTCTATTGCTTCAATCAAAATATTAGCAATGAATTGGGCATCTTTCACTTGCCCTTCACAATCAACTGCTTTCAAAAACATTGCCCCCTTGGGACTTATTGCAATGACATTTATCAAAGGGCGATTTTGTGCACCTTTCCATCCATCAGAAACGATGGACAACCCTGTTTCAACCCATGAATCTCTGATGGGCTGCAATGAATCTTCTACAATTTTTTTTTCCTTTGTCAACAAAGTGGTGCGCACCTTCTCATACCCTAGGCCTTGGTACCCTTTTGGAGCCTCATTAATGGCTTTCACCATATTTTGCCAATATGGTTATCTAACCACATTGAAAGACAAGCCGTTGGCATACACGCAACGTGCAATCATCTGATCTGCAATGTCCCTAGACTCGTTTTGGAATGCCTTCTCCAATGGTCCCTTTGTTCTTTTATGTGAAAGAGAAGAATCCTCTTCATGTGTGGAAGGTGTGGCTAAAAATGGATGGGGTGCAACCACAAATGGGCTGCCAGCATGCGGTGGGGCAGTAGGTGGCTTCTTCGATCGAGATCCTTTTTTTTGCCAAAGGATGACCTGATTGTAAAGTAGCTAAAGCATTTATGTCTTCTTGTTCTTTTATGTATTGCATGATCACAGATGTTGGCACTGGTGCATCTTTTGACCCTGGGCAAGCTCTGATGCCTTGGCCAGGTAGAGCACACCAATGAGCTTTCACTCGGCTGTATGAGCTACTATACCGAACATTGCAATTATTACAAACCCATATGTAGCCCCCACCCCCTGGAATCTGCTCTAACATAGTGACATATTTCCATAGTGGGGCGTTTGGATCAATTCTAAATCGGGACTTGCCTACTAAGCTTGCACTTGTTACCATTCTAATTTATACTCTGCAAGTAAAAACTAAATGTCTAAAAATCTGTCCTTTACTTGATGAACTTTGAACCTGAAATAAGGAATGGTAGCTAAAAATGTAAATGACAGCAAGTTGTGAGGAAAAATAATTTTTTTTTTTTCACTTGGTAAATGATTTATAAATTTAAAATTTAAAATTTAACAAGTACCATAAAAATTAAAATATAATATTGAGACTAAGTTATAAGGTTTAACTTTTAAGTTTAAGTTTGTGATTTAGACTTTTAGTAAAAGAACAAAATTAAAACATAAAAAGAATTAAGATAAGAAATAAAAAAATTAAATATGATTTAGATTAAATTATAAATTTATTTTTAAAATATTGTTAATTAATTTTTTTTTAGACTATTTCCTCTATTACTCCGGAAACAAGTGTTGCTTTATTATTAAATATTAGATAAACAAGTGTTGCTTTATTTTAAAGAAATTTTTGGATTTAAACTTGTGTGGTAGAACCGTAATACTTGGATTTAAACTTGTTGATTTAAAGAAATGTTGAAAAAAGCTAAAGTTGTATGTACATCTTTTCTTTCGACGCCCAACCCATTATTTTATTTATGCGTTTATTTTATTCAGTTTTTGCCTATTTGTGCCTTTACCTTTCCGTATTAGATTTGTCCTCCGTTGGAAACAAAAGCTAAGTAAGAGAAAGTGGACATCGACATATGTAACGACTCTATGCGACTTTGCTAAGAAAAATACTTTAAAGGCACATAATTCCATCGTGATTAAATCTATAACGCTGTGTGTAACGACTTTATGTGACTTTGCTAAGAAAAAATACATTAACGCTATATGTAACAACTTTATGCGACTTTGCTAAATAAAAATGCTACAAAATTCCATCATTATAAAAGCTAAGCATAAAGATTATGTACTTTATGTGACTTTGCTAAGAAAAAATACATTAACACTATATGTAACGACTTTATGCGACTTTGCTAAATAAAAATACTACATAATTCCATCATTATAAAAGTTAAGTATAAAGATTATATTAGTTTAGTTCAAATTTTAGTTTTTTGGTTTTACGAAGAATTATAGTTGAAATAAAAATGTTTTTAATTCTTTATTTTGGAATAGATAAATAAATCAGTATTAACATAAAAATGTTTTTAATTCTTTATTTTGGAATAGATAAATAAATAAGTATTAACGTGGAACGAAATTTTAATCATAAAAAATTATAATTAAAATAAAAATACTCTATTTTAATAACAAAAATTTCTTACTAATAAAAAAATTAAAGTATAAAGATGTGTCTAGCCATTAGATTTTTATTAAAGTGGGACACGGAATAGGAATATCAAGAATATTATAAAAAAGTTAAGCTATATAGATATAGTTTAAAGTTATTAGATTTTTTTATTGGAAAACTTGTATAGGAAGAAGAGCATTAGAATAAAGTTAAAGGTATAAAATAAAGTTTAAACTTGGATTTAAACTTGTTGATGTTGATTCTAAACTTGTGTGGTAGAACCGTAATACTTGTGTGGGTCCCCTGCTATGGAACGATATAACGTGCTCAATATCCTTTAGTAATTTATGGCACCGTAAGTCATTGAAAAATCAACGATGTATGGTGGGAGGCAGTCCAGCTCATAGAGCAAGGAAAGCCTCTATGAGAAAACCATCACCGTCATAGACACTATATTAATTATTATAATTATATATTAATATTGTCTTAAGACTTAAGATTAAAATAAAAATTAAAAAAGCTACGTGTTCAAATTATATATTAATATTGTCTTAAGATTAAAATAAAAATTAAAAAAAGCTACGTGTTCAAACCAGGTGAATATGAAATATCCTATGGTGGAATATAAACTAGTCACAAGCTTACTAAATTTAAATCAGAGATTCAAAGAGGTGAAGGGCATTCGCAAAGAGGTGAAGGGCCGAAGGCCAAACCAGGTGAATCTGCTATGGTGAGTGTCACAAGGTTATTAAATATTTTTTATAAAATTTATCTTTACTTTCTAATATTAATCTAAAACATTGTAGAGGAAGAGCTAACATACCTGATGAGCAAGCTAGGATTTGGAGGAATTCTTTACAATTCGAAGCACACCGCGAGCTATGGAGGAGTGCGAGGAGTTCTCTGCGCCACGAGCTAGGGTTTCACTTTCACAAACATCACGAATGGTTGAATTAACAGCTTAGCTTAGAAGGTCATGTTTTGTTTTACTTCGCGATGCCACTTGCAACGGGAGTAAAGGGAAGTAGGTGGAGTACGTGGGAGTGGGTCTTTGATTTTTTCATTTTAATTTTTTATATTCGTATTCAGTATTTAATTTTTCATAAGTAATATTTATTAATTTTTATAATAATATTTTATTCGGGTTCCTTGTGGGTCTGTCCTTGGACAGACCCAGCCGTATCCGGGTCTCCCGGGCGGGACCCTGGACGGACCCACAGTCGAATCGAACCCGGTTCCGTATCGGGTTACATGATGTATCCGGATTCGGGGGTCTAGGGGGACCGAATCGGTAACACTGCTAGTTTGTATAACATTATCTTGAGGGTAACCAAATTCTTTTGGGAAGAATTATAGTACTTAGAAACAATGTATGTTGGCCATTTTTGAGTACAGGTGTTTGGATCAACTTGTGTTGGGCAAGGAAACACGACCAACAATAGTTGGAAATGATCAAACCAAGTTTGATGAGTGAAATAGAGAAGTTGTGATGCTAATAAAGCTTTCAATGATTGATGAAATGCTTCCCGAAGTGCAGACTGGGGGTGATGTTGCAACTATTTGGAAGCGACTAAAGGATTTACATGAAACTTCAAATAAAGGTAGAGCCTTCTTCCTTAAAAATTTATTGTTTTCAAGCAAAATGGATGAAAGTGAGTCTTTACAAGATCATTTGCTGAAGATAAAAGACCTTAGAGAACAGTTGAATGCCATTGGGCGAAATATGGAAGAAGAAGACATGGTGGTAATCACTCTAAAGAGTTTACCAGCTTCATTTGAGCATTTTATTGAAACCCTAAATATTACTTCTACTGATGTTGACTTGAAGTTTGAGGATTTGAGCACCAAGCTCTTGCAGCAAGACAAGTGGAAAAAGTAGTTTGGAAGTAGCAGTGGGAATGAGGGTTCAAAAATGGCTTTGTCAACCAACTTCAAGGGCAAAGGCAAGTTTGCTAAGAATCATGAGGGTAGCAAAACAAATGACTGAGGTAATCACAAGACTTTAAAGTGTAATTATTGTGGAAAAATGGGCCATAAGAAAAAGTTTTGCAGGAAAAGGTTATATGATGAGAAGAATAACCAAGGGCCAAAGAAGCAGGTCAATGTTGCAGAACATAAGGAAGAGGAAGACCTCTTTGTGTTTATGGCACATGATAAAGTAGACAATGTGAAAACATCTGCTTGGTGTATAGATTCGGGTGCATCTCGTCTTTTTACCAATAGGAGAGATTGGTATATTAGTTATGTTGCTAATAAATCTTCTAATGACTCTATGGTGTTTGGTGGTGGGGAGGAATACAGGGTAGAAGGCAAAGGTATTGTGCAGATAATCCTATTAGGTAAAAAGCTGGTATTTTTTAATGTTCACTATGTTCTAGGAATGATAAGAATCTACTTTGTGTGAGTGAAATTTTGAAGCACAATCCCGACTTACATGTGATTTTCAACAATCACAAATGCTACTTTGTGGATAAGGTCAGTAAGAAGACACTTTGCAAGGCTGATCACTTTCTTCTGTTAGTGTGTTCGTAGTGTTAGGCCCCATGTGCCCTTTGGATGTTGATGATCTCAACACATATGGTGATAAGTTAGAAAATATCCATCTCTGCATGTCAAGGCTAGCATATCTATGTTGTTGCTTTGATACCAAGTGTCTTGGATCTAATTCTATTCTGTGTTAGGGACCATCTATTTTTCTTTGCTTGCAGGTCCTACCATTGGATATGTATGTATCATCAGTTTTCTTTACCTTTGGACATTTGTCAACCTTGGGGTGTTATGACAAGTTATAGAGAGAGTGCCTCACTCTCTCCAATGATTGTTTAACCTGATCTCCTTACAGCTAGATGTTGTCCTGTAAACATTATTAAATCTTGTGATGGCCTTGTCATGGTGGTGGTGATAATGTTGTCTAATCTTTTTCTTTGCTTCAAGTTCTGATATGTGTGATAGGGTTGGTTTCTAGCCAGAGTCTTCAGCTTTGGTCTTCATCACCATTTTGTTTGTCTTGAGGGGTCCTCCCCTTGCATGTATATTTGTATTTGGACATGAATAGTAAGCTTAATTTTTACTTGCTGTGGGTATGTCCTCTTTAGTTATCTCTACATTGTTGTACTGTCTTAAATTTTAGTTATTTTTATCAGCTTCTAGATATTCCTTTGATCCGTGTTATTTCTGTTATAAATAGATGGACTTTTGACTCTGATTGACCTACTTTGGACAGTTTAATTTCTTGCTTTCTTTCTTTCATCCTTCCATCTAGATCCTTATTGCCAAAGATTTCCTTGTAAAGGTTGTAGGTCCCCACCTAGCCTCCTATGAGATCTTCTTGCATCCCTGAATTAAGTTATTCCCTATTTTTCTTCCTTCGGATCCTCTCAGTCCTGATAGGATCAATACTTTTCTCATTAAATTTCATTGACGTCAGTTTGGGAGGATCAATACTTTTCTCATTAAATTTCATTGACGTCAGTTTTGGGAGGTAAAACTTTGTGAAAATGAGGGGATGCTTTTTAATGAAAACTGGCACAGGTTGACAATTCCAATCCATACTATAGCTCCTTTGTTTGGTCCATGAAATTCAAGTTGAAGTTTATAAAGGTGAACATGACTTTTCCATGAAGTGCATGGCATCCTCCAGCATAAGTTTTGTTGGGCTGTTGTGGGTCACTGGTGTGACCTGGCTTTGGCATGAATGTTTTCAATGCCTTTCTTACATGGCTTATTTCTTTTTTCAATGGTCTGCAGCCCTTACGAGTGACTGTCTGCTTAAACCATTTAAGCCTTAAAGCAAAAATGCTACAACACTTAGTTATGACATTGTTTTTCGGCTTATCCCTTTTGGAGTCTTTTGTGAATGTCATACCATAAGATTGCAGATAATTTCATAACATATTATACGTTAAATGTTACGTTAAAAAATATTTGAAATCATGGCCTTTTCTATAATAATCAGAGCTACACATTCATGTAAGTGTCATCACTGATTCATCGTAGTCAAGAGGATTTTTTTTTGGTCTTTTTCTAATCGCTAACTAGTTCTAGTGCTGCTTGGTTTTCAAACATCATATTTGTCTTTTAAGATTTGTCTTGTAAGAAATCATCTTCATCTGAAAGATATTGCTCAATTTAAAAATATTCTCCTACATTTCTTGACTGCACATAGCCTATTCGTTTTTCCTTCTCTCTTGCTTTCTTGGTTATTATTAGTTTTTTGTTCATGTTATAATTTGTCAACTTTCTTGTAAACAACCAAATTTGCAGTTGCAAGAAGCAAGTCAATCCTAAGGAAACTTGATGCTATGTTCTTTACTTAATAAAAGTTATGTTTGCTCTTATCCTTAGGTTTTCTTGTCTTGCTTGTGTTCTATCCATTTTAGAACAGTACCAGTCCATCAGAATATTATACATATAGTTTTCTATAGTTATCACTCAATGAATGATTGTTCTTTGTAGCCTTTCAACTTTTTCTTGTCATTTCTCTTTACTTTGTCACTCAGTAGATTAGTGTTGTCAGGATCTGAAAGATGAAGAACGATCAAAGGAAGCTGTACAATGCCTCAATGAAATGATAACCAATGCATTGAAGCATGCAAATGGCTGCCTACAATTCATGTCAGCTTTACGTGATCCAGCTATATTTCGATTTTGTGCCATCCCACAGGTATGCTTTTATGTTAATTGTGGTTGTCCTATTGCTTTTTGTAGACACATTTTTTACATTATTAAGTACTTATCATTGGCCCTATACGTGTTAATCTTGACAAAATACTTAATGGCTGACCCCTGTATGTTATAAACATGAGTTGGGGGTACGTTGATTGTTTTTGGTTATTTAAGTATGTGTGTGAACATGTCCTCTCTTTTATGTCTTATTTTGTCTGAATATTGTACCTACTTCATCTCTTTTCATATCTAAAATCCAAGAAAATAAGGTAGTATTTGCATAGTAATTTTCTAATCAAGATATCATGTTCAAGACAAAAATGCACTCTTCTTAAAAATTAAACAATAAGATTGTTTTTTTTTTTAATATATATATATATATTTTAAATTTAGGTGGAAATATAGAGTTTGAAATCATTAGAAATATAGAATCCTTTCTGAGATAGGAAACATACATACCGTGATCATTAGAGTAAACTCAAAAACAAGCTTGTGTGAAATGCATAAGAAATATCTGCTGTACAATGATAGAACGGTTGAAAAGAACTGTATATCAAATTCATTGAAGTTAAGGAATTGGCATAAGTACTTGGAATTTGGAAATCAACTACAAATGTCTTTGTTTGTGTTAGTACCATTGAGTCACAATTTTGAGAATTTCAATGTTGTGTGTGTAGAAATCTCATATATATTTAACGATTTAAGAATGCTTGCTTTGGAAATTTGTTGCCTCATGCAAATTCTACTTTACAAGTAACTTATAGTGTAAGTTCTGTTTTATTTGAAAGCCTTGAATGGATAAAGTGTTGGTTTCTGCTGCTGATGATATTTGTTTTTGCAGATCATGGCTCTAGCAACACTAGAAATTTGTTACAATAATTTACAGGTATTCAGAGGAGTGGTCAAGATCCGACGGGGTGAGTTTTTGAAATTTTCTTGGAAATATGTTTTTTAAAATAGAATTAGGGATGTTTGGCTCATGTTGGACTGTTGATGTTTTTGGGTTCTTATCTGAGTTATCATAAGGAAAAAACCTTTCTACTTGAAAATTGTGACCTTAGGGCAGTTTGATAGGATGCTAGGGTTTTGAGTATCATTATGGTTTTCAACCTTGGCGGACCAATGCATAGCATTGGCACCGCAGAAGGGAATGCATGCGATAATGGCTCCTCTCAACCGATTGTGTAGGTTTGTGCTAAGAATGGTCCACAAGGTAACCCTCGTTTTGTTGATGTAATTCTTTCATTGCCTGAAGTTGATTTTGCATGTCACAGTTTAGAATCACTCACCCTTGTCGGGTATTTCGTTGGGCGCATCCCTAATGAGTCTTCCCTTAGGGCCTGGGTTAATGTAGCTTGGACTCCTCATGGAGTCAAGCTAATGATGGTTCAAAACCTTACAAAGTTTTTTTTTTGTGCGCTTTGCGGAAACAACCCATGTTAAGGTGATTTATGAACATGGCCCTTGGTACATGAGAAGCTCTCTGCTTGTTTTTTCTCCTTGGACCCGTGATTTTTTTGTTTTTGAGGAAAGATCTACCAAAGTCCTTGTGTGGGTGGAATTCCCAGGACTCCCTCTACCTTTGTGGCCCTTTCTTAGTCGCATAGAAGCCCCTTTAGGGCATGTCATTTTGGTGGAGGCGGACAAATTTTTCCATGCACGCCCTCAAAAACGTGTTTGCGTCGAGATTGATATTTCTTGAGATCTCAAGGAGTCTATTGACATACAAGTTGGTGACACTGTGCTATCCCAACGGGTCCTCTACATTAATTTGCCCAACACATGTTTTTGGTGCCTGTCCTCAGCACACAAGATCAAAGATTGTCCCTTGATGCCGCATAACAGGGACAAGCAGAGCCCCACCACACCGAGTGTGCCCACTCCTCAACCTCAGGAGGATGGTTGGACGACTGTGGAAGGGCGTAAAAATCCACATTTGACTGCTTCTAAAGGTACATAGTCCAAGTCGGCACATGTCTCACAATCGATAAAAAAAGGGTATGAAAAGGAAAAATTTTGGTCCCCCAGTTGAAACTACCAACAATGAGGCTCCTCAGTCTCAACAGATTCATACCCCAAGGGATGCAATAGAGGTTGCTTCACAGTCTGCCCAACCGGCCAGTCCTCTAGTACATTTCCCCCGGCTAACGCAAGGCGCTCCCGCAACTCGAGAAGGGGATCTGCAAGAGAAGATGTCACTCTAGAGAAGCGACTTCAAAAGACCAGTGTTCAGTTAGGTAGTTATGTTCTTGATTTATCCAACATCTACAGTGTGTTGCAGTCTCTTAGCGACAACGAGAAAATGTCGTTGGATGCAGAGCCATCATCGATGGAATTGGTGGTTCCTACGGAGGAAGCAAAATCTAAAGTTCCTTCCCCTTCTGTGCGGTTTCGGATTTCTTGTAGTCCTCGATAGGGGAAAGAATATGGAGACAATCTACCCGAAAAACGGTTTCAGCCTTTCAACTCAAGAGTTCCAATAGCTTTGCGGCATTGGACAAACACAAAATGATGGAGCAATAAGTCTACTTAGTGCCTAGAGTTACAGTTCTACAGTTTAAGGTTTTTTTGTTACTCTAGTTTATTTTTCTATGCTTATTTATGTTGTGTATTCACCCTTTTAAGGGTTGGTTCCGGTTTTGATTGTATGGGTGGCCTTGCGCCCGAGCTGTGATCTTTCCAGCTCCCTTTTTATTGTAACCTCTTTTATTTTTATTGAATATAATTGTTGGTTCCAATAAAAAAAAATAGAATTAGGAAGAACAACATAGTTCTAGGTTAGGTGGATATTGATTTTAAATTTCCTGGTAATCCATTTAATTATATACAATGATATATAGTTTGAGTGCATACTTCATAAAAATGAATGATTGGTAAGATCACTAATGGTGCTTTGATTATTTAGTTGTTTTAAAGTAAATTCCATGCTTAGTGATTGAGTGTGTGGCTAACCTGAGGCGTGAAACAAGGGGCTAATACAATTGGCATTATTTACTTGTTTATTTTGTACTTATGATTTGTCTTTCGTGTGCATCATCGCTTTCTGATTGGTCCCAAATTAGGTAATGGAAGGCCTTCCTCCTGTTGAAAATTGCAATGCATTTCTTACTTGAAACATTCCTTTTGAGTTTGTTCTCTAATGAAGAAACAATCCTGGACAGAAACTTATCAAGCCAAAGTAAATAATGGGGTTGCAACTGTAGGGAGTCCAAGTTATTGTTGTTCAATTTTAACAAAACATGGCCGTATTTTATAACAAAATAACTCAAGACAAAGAGGGACTTGGCGTGCAACTTGACAAACATGGTGAAACTTATGAGAGAATGGTACATGGAATTGCCAGAGGGCAAGTACTAAACTTATGAAATTGCAATGGATTGGTACATGGAATTGCCAGAGGGCAAGTACTAAACTTATGGAATCGCAATGCACTGGTACATGGAATTGCCAAAGGGCAAGTACTAAACTTTGGAGGAGTTGTGGGAAACCTTTGTGAAGGTATTCAAATTGTTCTGCAATGATGATGAGGTTATTGTTGAAACCTACAAAATGGAGCAAAGTGAGATAAGAGTTTGTTGATCCTACAACTAGAGGTCGAACGGGTTGTTGAACCATTTGGAGGAAGATCCATTAAATGCATTGAAGTAAGGTGTTTTGTAGTGGGCCTTGTTCCTTTGTATCAAAAGGAGATGAGTCTGCTCCCTCTAACATCATATCAAGAGGCATCTGAGTGAGTCATGAACTCGGAAAGCAAGGCAAAGACAACGTTAAGATGGTAGGGTCATCTTAATGAGAATGAGAGCAACTTTGATGATGAGAATGAATTTAGCAACGCGAGTGATGATTACGAGAACAAGAGCAACTTGGAGGATGATTTGAGGACATCATCCAAATGTTGGGGTCAAGAAGTTTATAGAGTTAATCCCAAGGTGAGAACAAGGAGAGCAACGACTCGGGGTAATGCACATAACGAGGTAAAATCATCACTATAGGTATATTCAACACAAGGACATTGTTCTAATGAGAGGTGCCATTAGTATTGCATTTTGTGACAGTTGCGAAAGTAATGGAAGATGTCGAATTGAATATGATGGCTAGAGCAGACCCATTGTACACTGTCGAAGATGCAATATCTAGGGGCACTTTGCACAAGAGTGTCAATGCTGGAAGGAAACAAACAAATAATGTATGGAGCTTTTGAGAAGCCTGAAGAGTCAAAATCTATGTTCCACAAAGTTTTGTGGATGACGAGATGTGTCCCTAGAATGGCAGCGGTTTGGCCCCAAAAGCTAGGAGTGCTTGCCTCAAATTGGACTTTCTAAGTAGAAATTATAATTTGACAGAACATAATGTAAAAGCATAGGAGTCTAGGAATTATAAATAACGTAAAAGCATAGAGAATGAACATCAAATATCCATTAAACATCCATCATTCATGTAACAATAAAATTTAAACCCATAGGCAAAACACATGTTTCAAGTTCCAACTACATAAGAAAAATGAAAGTGAAGCCAATTTCTCAATGTTTTTGCAAGGGCATATGAAAAGTGAGCTCATGTGGTATTTGCTTGAATGAAAGACTTAATGAACTTATTAATTGAAAAGTAATTAGGTTCATGTTCCTCACCATCATGGCCAAATCAAAATGTAAAGCCCTCACACAATAGACCGAGGCTTGTTCATTTGAAGGTTTGACACTAAATGGTACCAATTGAACTATTTGAAGGAAGCTTGTGTTGAAATCATGAATGTTCTTGTTCTTGTGCCTCACCATGTTGTTCAATCATAGGTGAACTGAATATCCATTGGCTGGACAGCCAAAACGTTTCGTAAGTGGTTATGCAATTGAGGCCTAGTACATTATTGGACCGCTGGGCACACTTTTCTACCAAGTAATAGCTTTGTCTCTAAAGGATCCAACTAGGAGCTTGACCATTGCATCTTCCTCCTGTCTCCCGGATCTGGTGTACAAATTTCAGGGTTGGTAAGTCATTCAGATGTTCAATTGCCATCCGACTATGATTTCTTGAAAAGGTTGGTAAGAAAGGTTCGTGGTTGGTAAATGCGAATACACTAGCAGATTGGGGGCCCTCGAAGGTTCCAATCAGGGAGATGTTGGCGCTTGCCTGTATCTGCATCTGATTAGATTGTTGCCCTTGGCCATATTGCATGGGCTGGTTTTGGCCATAAGGTGCTATTGCTTGCATGTAGGGAAGAATTTGCTATTACTGTCTTCTGTACATTTGTAATGGAAGATTTTGTGGGATCTGAAGGTTCTACTGAACATTGGGATTCAAGCTTTGGAAGAGTTGTGGTGGCTTCTGCGCAAATTGTTGTGGTGTGTTTTGCAAAAATTGTTGCGGTTGATACTAAATGATTTGCTGTGGTTGAAACTGTTGTGGCTGGTTCTAGGCTGTTTGTTGGGGTGAATTTTGGACAAATGGTGGTGGATGATTTTGAATGAATTGTTGGGGTGGAAGATCTTGGAGAGGAGCAACTTGTAGGGTTTGTTCCATTTGCATCTGTGGGTTCTGAGCAACGTTAGGATTTTGTATCACCTGTTGGGATTGTGCCAACGGATTCAGTTGCATGTTTTGGGCCACTTGTTTCAGATTTTGGACAACTTGTTGTTGTGGATTTTGAGGCACTTGAGGCAACAGATTTTGAACAACTTGTTGATGTGGTTTTTGCACGATTTGCGGTGGATTTTACACAACCTGTTGTGGCAAGTTTTGAACAACGTGTTGCTGTGGATTTTGGGCAATTTGTGGACTCTGCATTATCTGCCGAAATTGTGCAATAGTGATCTGTTGTGGGTGTGACAACGAGGGCCCCAGAGGGTTTTGAGGTATTTGTTGTAGCTTCCCTATGGGAACTTGTTGGTGTTTCCCGGTCTGCATCTGCTGACTTTGCAACAATTGGGGATTTTGGGGTTGTATCATCTATTGTGTGATTTGTTACCCATGTTGCTGAATTGGGAACTTTGGGGATTGGGTGGTTGATGGGGTGCAACTTGCAAGCCTTGTACCACTTGTTGGGACATTGGGGTGTAACTTGCAAGCCTTGTACCAAGAAAGAAAAACGAGAAAGCAAAAATACTGCTTAAGCAGTTGCAAGGTTCAAGATTGGTGCAATTAGCAATTCCAGTAGATACCAAATAACTTCACTATTATCAAATCTCCAAAGTAAACAACAATATTATGAAGAAAGGACTAACAGAGGGAAAGAGAGCGGAGCTAAGAGTTCCTCGCATCCATGAATCAAAATTCGAAGACACAATCATTCATGAATGTAAAGCATAATTCTTTAGTTTATTGATCTCAAAAATGTCAAGTACAATAATCTCTAAAGAGTAGCTCTAGTATGTTGGGCAGCCAAAAGATCTTTTCAATGAGAATCATTCTGTTAATTTTGGAATAGTAGTTCAAAATTTCATGCGGGTACAATGCCCAAATATAGAAGCACAATTGGAGCGAGGTGTCGGTTGCTTCAAGGGGGGTGCTCTTGGAAGCAGGGCATGACGATCACTTTGGGAATTTGCTCCAATCGGGGTGCTCCAGGAAGCAGGGCGTACTAGTTGCTCTGAATGGGGTGCTTCAGGAAGTCGTTCCAAGCAAGGTTCTTCGGGAAGCAGGGCACACTCAGAGCAAAGTGCATTGTCTAGAGTAAGGCGCCTTTGAAGCTTTGGCTTGGTCTCTTTTGTGTTCGTTCTCTCGTTTTTTGTGTGATGGGTGTCTGTCAGGAGGTTTTGGTAGTAGCTTACTACTACAATACAAACATTGCAACTTGAAGTTACATTATTTGCAAGTCTTGATAAAAGGTGGATTTAAGTTTGAAATCTCCGTAAGCTCACTAATGCTTTTGTTTGCTTCTCTCTCCATTTATTAGGTCCTATGCTTTCACTTTCTTTAACTGCAGACTCTTATTAAAGTCTGTCTTCCTCAGGATACTGGGTCTAATGCTTGTGCATCGAGTTAAGACATTGAATGAGACAGCATATCTTCCTTGTGTTTTGTGCTTATCTTGCTTTCCCTTTGAAACGGAAAGTCTAGTTAATCTCCAGACGGAGTGCAGATGATTTAGTCTTTCAGTCTTGAGTGATATGTCAGAAATACTGAAACTAAGTCTGTCACTAAGATATCTGTTTTATGTGATTCTGGCAATGGAAACCAATAAAAATGAATCTTGTTAAATCAAACATCAAATTGAGGAGAAAAAGTTTTCTTATTTTGGAAATTGTGATTCAACAATTGTATAAGGTATAGAAGTTGAGTTTTGTGTATTTTGATATATTCTGACTACAATACCTTATGCATTCAGCAGTTGCATATTCAAGTAGAGGGAAGGCAAATGTGCTCAATGCTGAGAATATGTTGTCCTTTGATGAGGATGTCCATTATAATTGTTCTTTATGGGGTCATTGTCAGAGAAAATTCATAAAAGTTCTGATCGAAAGTGCTGTTTATTATCTTCAGATACGGTGCTCATTATCTGGGGATGATTGATGTCGGTCCTCATAATATTCATTTTTAATTTTTTAACTAGAGTAGCTTTAGGGGTAAGATCCTCTGTATTTTAAGTCGAGAATTGGATATGTAAGGGAGGGAACTACATACAAAATTAATGTGAATTACTTGTGACTTGTGGGTGAGATTGTAAAAGAGAGCATATAAACCAATGACAGCTTGCTATTTTTGGATATTGACAATGATTGGGTACACTATTCTTTGTGATTCCTCTTGGTTACATCATGGATAAAAGTGTACAACTAATGGTTATATGTCAGATTGCCTAGTCACTTGGGAGTTATTTTGAGATGGACATATTTAGTATAAGAGCTATCCACTTTACATGATAAACACGAATCAATTTTTTTGGCAAGTGTTGCTTCCTGTAAGTTAATATTTGGGATACCTGCTAGGGTTCCCTCCCTTGTGTTTGAAGATATTTGTTCATTACAAAAGGCATGCCACATTGCCAAGATCTCTCAAGTTACCTAAAACATGCACATGAAAAATATTAAACAGTAAACAGGGTTCTTACAAAGTTATACCAGTAAACTGAGGAGTTTATTCTTGCATGCATGATTTCTTCTACTTTCTATGCCAACTAATTTGAATTTTCAATGTTCAACTCTTTTGCGTTAAGAATGCAACTAAAGTTATTCTGAATTTTGGTAAAGTGTTGACAACAATCTGATTTGTTCTTGTTATGCAGGTTTGACTGCAAAAATAATGGACAGAACCAAGAGTATCGCTGATGTGTATGAGGCTTTTTTCGAGTTTTCTGGAAATTTGGCATCCAAGGTACTCTATTTATTTATTTTAATGGTCTAAACTGAGTTGTACTTTCTGCATCATGAACTCATTCTCTTTGTAGTCTAATCCGTGTTAGAGGACGTCACATTAGAATATCACATTACACTTTTGTAAGTCATCATGTCAGTAGTGGTAGTTCTGGTCAATAGGAATGTGTGACTTGTTTCCAGCCTCATTAGACATATGTAAATGTATTGTTTTCAGACTCTGGTAACTTCTTCTCACAACTAAATGAGCTTTCTGTAGAGGTAACTTTTATCAATTCATGTGCATTTCCACATTACAAGAAGTCATGCTAGTTTATACTGATCTGCAAGCAGAGCAAATAGGAAAACCAGAATATCATAAAATCCCATTGTGCTTTTTGGAATGGAAATTCTAGTGCTTCCTGTTGAAATATATGCTAGCATGTCAGTTTCCTTAACAGTTTTGTTTGCAAGTAGGAGCAGAATAATTACACAGTCTTGGCTGTGTAACCATTAATGGGAAACATAATCAAACTGCGAAACGGCCAAGGATTTTGGAATAAGCATCTATAAAATACTTTTATATGGATATGCAAAATCCTTTTGAAAATAGCAAAAAACCATAACATATTCAAGTTTATGCAGTGAGATTCAGAAAACATAGCAAAATTGGGCCATCTTCAAAATACTTTAATTATGGCCTGCAAGCGTACAAATAATGTGTGAAGATGTGGTCTTCATCCATGTCATCATCTACTTGTTCATTTGGATTGAAAGACTTTGGGCCACTACTCTATAATAGAACTACGTCATACCTTATGTAATAATTTTGTTTATATTGTAAGCTTTATACATAAAGTTATACTTAAAGTGAATTTTTAGGTCATAGCCAAGCCAGCACATCTCTTGGGCATAGGAGATCCCCTTGTGTGAGTAAGGGAGAGTGTAGCTTTAGTTTATATTATTTAGTTCAACATTCTACATTAATGGATTTTGACCCTCTAATTGAGATCATGATAAATCACTAGTCATGCCAATCCATCTAAGGATGAGCTACCATATATAGGTATGTGCTTATTAATAAGCTACTATAATGGTACTTATAAAGGGGTCAGTAGAAGGGGTCATGACTCATTAAGTTATATGCTGTGTATATCACACATACCCATCTACCATTTTGTGGAGAAGACGTTTATCCTTTATATTTTGTATAATATATCAAAACCTTAATCGATTTCATAGAAAAGAATGTTGGTTCACTACAATTGGTATGAAAGATTCTTTTATATCCTCATGTATTTTCATGTGCTTCGTGGAAGAATCAATTATTTTGTGAACAATTCATTACTATAAACATAGAAAGCATTAGACAAAGATGTTCCTTAGTTTGAAGACTTTTGTGTAACAACCCACCCGGATCTGCCTTATATTTTTTTTTTTTTTTGTATTTTCTGGTTTATAAAGGAACTCAGGAATGCACAGGCTTAATTGCAGAAAACTAAGTAATTACTAATAATGCACAGACTTATGGAATACCATTGCAAATACTTGAAGCATGTAATGATTTGAAAATTGTTCATTCAACAGTGAATACAATTTCGATTTCCAATACCAAATAAAGTGTATAAACCCTGGCGCCTGGAAAGTACCTTTTCAGTAACGAAACTATTGGAAGAATGGAGCTTTCTTGAGAATGGAGCTTTCCTCAAAACAGCATCAGTCTGCCCTGGGACAGCCACGTGATTCTGTTGAATGTTGAATAGCAGCCTGAGTATGAACTCCAATGTCTATATTCGAACCACCTCTTATCTCTTCCAATCACCAGCTCGATTTTCTCAATGAAGCCCAATGAAATCTTTGTCCTGAATCTGATCACCAATCCAACAGGGGTAATGTTTCATACCCGAACTGGATGTTCCCACTGGAAATGATCGTTCCCAATGAGCTTGACCCTGCAAATAACCTCTGCAAGAAGTCTCCCAAAATACCCAAAGCCTGTCTTCAATCTGGATATCCAAAATGAGAGCCAAAATCCCAATTTATAGAAATTCTTGGTAAGGTTGGTGGCTTTGGAGGGAACTTTTCAAAATTCAAATTGGCTTCTAGAACCCGCTTCTAAAATGACATCATCATTTATCATTAAGTCCCCTTTTACTTTTATGCTAGGAAAGTCACTTTATAATTTTATATTTATTTAGTGACTTAAATGACCTTTCCCTTCATAACATAATAATATATATAAAATTAAATATTTAATTTAATTTTATATAAATATCTTCGGGCATTAAAATTTCCAAGCTCCACCAACCCAACATACAAACAAATCACGGATTTGGATACCCATTAAGCCAAACAATCCAGTCGTACCTTCCGCTCCGGCGAAACCCTAGCCAAGTGACTTACTATATATAGTAAGTTTCTTCAATAAGCCACCAAAATTCGACCACTGAAGACCGTCAATGGCCCGGAATGGACTCCCCTACATCGTACTTAGCCTACGGGAGCCCGAGAGTAGGCTAATCTCGTATATCAAATCAATAAACTAGGAAGGGGACATTACAGTCCTCCCTCCCTGAAATTGCTTGCCCTCAAGCAATTCCAACCCGGGGTGTTGCAACACTTCTTCACTTTCCCATGTTGCATCTTCTTCTGGTAGGTGTTTCCATTTGACCAAGTATTCTGTGATCACCTTCCCTCTTAGAGTCTTTTCTCTGAAACTGATGATGGCTTCTGGTTCTAAGATTAGCTTCCCTTCCTCATCTAATGGTGGTAATTCTGTAGAAGGAGTGATATTATGACCGAGTGCCTTCTTGAGTCGAGAAACATGGAAGACATTGTGGATTCTGCTGCCTGCAGGTAATTCCAGCTCATAAGCTACTTCTCCCACCTTTCTAATGACTCTGAACGGTCCATAGAATCTCTGTTTCAGCTTTTCCTTTCCACTTTTTTTGAGAGTGGACTGCCTGTAGGGCTGCAAACTAAGATATACCATATCACCAACTTCAAAACTGCGTTCCACCCTATGTTGGTCAGCATACATCTTCTGTCTATTTTGTGCCTGATGTATATTATCCCTCAAGGTCTTCATGATATCCTGGCTGTCCTGTAATGCCTCCTTAGCTCGAGGAACTCTGCTATCACCAAGTAGCAAGTCTATGAAGCTCGGCGCTTCATAACCGTACAAAGCTCTAAACGGAGTCATTCCTATAGTCATGTGGTGAGTAGTGTTATAACAGAACTCGCTAAGATGCAACCATTTTATCCATGCATTCTGCTGTCCCGAAACATAATTCCGCAGGTACCCCTCCAACCATTTGTTCACTATTTCTGTTTGACCATCGGTTTGGGGGTGATAGCTGGTGCTAGGAGTCAACTCTGTACCTCCAAGTCTGAATAACTCCTGCCAGAACATACTCATAAATCTGCTGTCTCGGTCGCTTACAATGGTCTTCGGCATCCCATGTAATCTAAACACCTCTCGGAAGAACAATTCAGCTACCTGAGCTGCTGTACATGTGGCTGAAACTGCGAAGAAATGTGCAAATTTTGTCAGTCTGTCTACTACCACATATATACAATCTTTGCCCTGAACTTTGGGTAATCCCGTAATGAAATCCATGGAGATTCCTTCCCATTTCTGGTTAGGAATCGGTAATGGCTGCAACAGCCCTGCTGGATACGTGTGCTCCACTTTATTCTGCTGACAAATGGCGCATTCTCTAACATACTGCAGGACCTCACTCTTGAGCCCCTTCCAAATGAACCTCTCTCTGATGCTCCTATATGTTTTGAAGATTCCTGCATGTCCTGCCGTGGGATCATCATGGAAACACTGTAAGACCTTCTTCTTGAACTTGGAGTCATGCGGTAGGAAGATCCGATCTTTGTACATAATCAGCCCCTGAACCACTGAGTATCTGTCATCCAATGTAGTACCATCCAACACACTTGACGCCCAAGGGTCCTTAGCATACTCGGCATAAATCTCGTCTCTCCAATCTGCTGAGACTTCTGTCATAGCTCCCAGATACGGTCTCCGAGACAAGGCATCTGCGACAATATTCTTTTTTCCTTTGACATACTCAATGTCAAAATCGTAAGCTTGAAGCTTACTAACCCACTTTTGTTGCCTCTCGTTGAGATCTTTCTGGTTGAGAAAATATCGAAGGTTGTTATGATCAGTCTTCACTGTGAATTGGCTCCCTACCAAATATTGTCTAAATTTGGCCAAAGCATGCATGATGGCCAACATTTCTTTGTCATATACTGAATAACTCCTTTCAGCCCCTTGGAGCTTCCTACTCTCATAGGCTATCGGATGTTTGTCCTGCATGAGCACCGCCCCGATCCCTTCTCCTGAAGCATCACACTGGAGCTCGAATGGCCGAGAGAAATCTGGTATCACTAATACCGGGCACGAACACATGACCTGTTTGAAGTGTTCAAAACATCTCTGTGCAGTGTCCGACCATGAGAATGCCCCCTTCTTAGTTAGATCAGTGAGTGGAGCAGCTAGCTGGGCAAATCCTCTTACGAACCTTCGGTAGAATCCGCATAGTCCTAGAAATCCCTTGAGCTGAGGAAGGTTTGTAGGAGTGGGCCAATCAATAATGGCCTTGATCTTTTCAGGGTCCATGCGGACACCCTCTGCACTGATGATGTGACCCAGGTACAGAAGCTCTTTCATGCCAAAGTCACACTTTGACTCCTTAGCATAGAAGGATTCCTGCTCCAAAATGCTCAATACCTCCTCTAGATGCTGCAGATGCTCCTCCCAAGTGCGACTGTAGATGAGGATGTCGTCGAAGAAGATCAAAACATACTTTCTAAGTTGTCTGCTAAAAGTCTTGTTCATACAAGACTGGAATGTCGTTGGGGCATTGGTTAAGCCGAATGGCATAACCAAAAACTCAAAGTGGCCAAGGTGACACCGGAATGCTGTCTTTTCTGTGTCTTGCTCTCTCATTCTGATCTGGTGATACCCTGACCTCAAGTCAATTTTTGAAAAATAGCAAGCACCATGGAGCTCATCAATTAGTTCATCTATACGGGGAATAGGATACCTGTTCTTTATCGTTCTCTTATTCAATTCCCTATAGTCAACACACATTCTCCAAGTGCCATCCTTCTTTTTAACTAAAACAACAACAGATGCAAAAGGACTCTTACTTGGCTGTATATGCCCCATATCCAAAAGCTCCTTGATTGCCTTCTCAATCTCGTCTTTGTGCCTCTTATGGTGCCTGTATGGTGTAGTGATGACGGTCTTCGCCCCGTCCTCCAATTCGATGATGTGCTCTGTCCCACGTTCTGGTGGTTTCCCTGGTGGTATATCCCCAAACACCTTGGAGTGTCTGGACAAAATCTCCTGTATCGCTGGATGGTAAGTGACCTCCTGAGTTTCCTTACCAGCTGGCATGATCATACATTCCGCTGCCCAATCAATCTCATCATGTCTAAATAACTTTTCCATGCGCCTCATAGACACCACTCTCGGTCCCCCATCTGACATTCCTCTCAAAACAAATTTCCGACCAGCAACCACAAACTTCATCTCCATAGCATGCAGGTTCATGGTGAATTCACCCAAAGACTTCATCCACTGCATTCCGAGTATTGCATGGGTGTCTCCTATGTTGACTACATAAAAATCATCATTGAGGTCATATTCTCCCAATCTGATCCGTAGATTTGATATTTTCCGATTGCACTGTATTGCTGATCCATCCGCTACCAGCACTCTAAATCCATCAAAGTCTTCCGTCTTTATCCCCTTTTTGTCAATCAATCCTGCATCAATGAAGTTGTGTGTTGCTCCTGTATCAATCAGAGTGATTATTCGCTGCCCATTAAGGATGCCCCGGACCTTGAAGGAAGTGCCCTTCTGGAAGCTATATAGCTGAGCTAATGTTTCACTTCTTTTTGGCTCTGTTTCAGCTGTCTCATCCTCACTATCATCTGAATCACTTGGCTGCTCTGAATTTTCTGATTCAGAAGTTTCCACCTCAAAGTAGTCTTTCTGTGCCATCTTCCTTGCTTGAACCTTCTGAGGACACTTATGCGATAGATCCCATGGTTCTCTACAATGAAAACACAATTTCTTTTTCCTTAACTCGTTGAGTTCCTCATTTCCCAGCCTCTTTTGTTCCACCTTAGGTTGTTGCGGGGGTTTATGGAAATCCTTTTTATCCTTCCCTTTGCTGTTCTGAAATGGTTTAAAGACTGGTTTGTTTTTTGGAACAGCAAACTCCATATTACGGGCTTTCCTCATTGCTTCCTGTAATGTCTGTGGCTCAAAAGCCTTAACCCACCCTCGGAGTGGCTCGGATAGACCTTCTACAAAGAGGATTACTAGTCTCTTTTCAGAGATGTCTTGGACTTTGACTGATAGCTCCTGAAAATCTGCAATGAAAGCATCAACTGATCCAACTTGCTTAAGTTGGGCCAACTCCCGGAAGTGTAATTCGGGGTCCTTCTTGTCAAAACGATCAATGAGTTTATTAGTAAATTCCTCATATGAAGTGATTGCTCCATGACCCAATGTTGTAAGACCGTGGAACCACCAATCATGCGCTGCTCCGTCTAGGTGTAGTGTGGCAAATTTTATTGCTTCTTCTTCTGGCATTGGTCTGAGGGATAAGAAACTATCTAATTTTTCAACCCAAGCTCTTGCTGTACTTTTCCCACTTCCGTCAAAAGGAGGCATAGTTATTTTGTTGAGGGCTTGCTGAAGATCATTAGGAGTTGTTGGTCTTCGCTGGTGCTGTTGTCTACCCCCAAATTCTGCCCTTCCTTGTTTTTGTGCACAATACTTCTCAAAAGGTAAATTAGCTTTAAGCCCTTCTGGAAAGGCCTCATACTGGTGCCACCATTCTATCATGGTTTCATCGGATATTATTTGCTGCTCTTGTTCAAGGTGTTCCTCCCTCGGAAGGAAGGATGGTTGTGTAGGTCTAGGGGTGTTGCTACTCCCCCTGGTCAATGGCTGATGTGAAGTACTGCCTTCTCCATTTTGTCCTCCCATATTGACCCTTCGTAGATTTGTCGTTACTTCCCTCAAAGCTTCAGCTATGGCCTGCTGATTTCTTTGCATTTCTCTTTGCATGTCCACTTGTGCTCTGGTTAGAGCATTTAATATGCTCATGAGGCTGGGCTCATCATGACTGCGTTCTTCCATTTGGATGGCTTTCTTCTTTTCTCTTTCTGCTGCTCTTCTATCCCTTTCACTCATGAAATGATCAATCTACCCACAGGTTGGCAGTGTTGACGTGGCTCTGATACCATGTAACAACCCACCCGGATCTGCCTTATATTTTTTTTTTTTTTTTGTATTTTCTGGTTTATAAAGGAACTCAGGAATGCACAGGCTTAATTGCAGAAAACTAAGTAATTACTAATAATGCACAGACTTATGGAATACCATTGCAAATACTTGAAGCATGTAATGATTTGAAAATTGTTCATTCAACAGTGAATACAATTTCGATTTCCAATACCAAATAAAGTGTATAAACCCTGGCGCCTGGAAAGTACCTTTTCAGTAACGAAACTATTGGAAGAATGGAGCTTTCCTCAAAACAGCATCAGTCGGGCCTGGGAAGCCACGTGATTCTGTTGAATGTTGAATAGCAGCCTGAGTATGAACTCCAATGTCTATATTCGAACCACCTCTTATCTCTTCCAATCACCAGCTCGATTTTCTCAATGAAGCCCAATGAAATCTTTGTCCTGAATCTGATCACCAATCCAACAGGGGTAATGTTTCATACCCGAACTGGATGTTCCCACTGGAAATGATCGTTCCCAATGAGCTTGACCCAGCAAATAACCTCTGCAAGAAGTCTCCCAAAATACCCAAAGCCTGTCTTCAATCTGGATATCCAAAATGAGAGCCAAAATCCCAATTTATAGAAATTCTTGGTAAGGTTGGTGGCTTTGGAGGGAACTTTTCAAAATTCAAATTGGCTTCTAGAACCCGCTTCTAAAATGACATCATCATTTATCATTAAGTCCCCTTTTACTTTTATGCTAGGAAAGTCACTTTATAATTTTATATTTATTTAGTGACTTAAATGACCTTTCCCTTCATAACATAATAATATATATAAAATTAAATATTTAATTTAATTTTATATAAATATCTTCGGGCATTAAAATTTCCAAGCTCCACCAACCCAACATACAAACAAATCACGGATTTGGATACCCATTAAGCCAAACAATCCAGTCGTACCTTCCGCTCTGGCAGAAACCCTAGCCAAGTGACTTACTATATATAGTAAGTTTCTTCAATAAGCCACCAGAATTCGACCACTGAAGACTGTCAATGGCCCAGAATGGACTCCCCTACATCGTACTTAGCCTACGGGAGCCCGAGAGTAGGCTAATCTCGTATATCAAATCAATAAACTAGGAAGGGGACATTACATTTTGGCAATGCTTCCATTTCATACCTTTTCAAGAAGATGTAGACAGATGAATTGACATGTCTACATTTTTCTTCAATTGGTTATATGGGATTGAAATGGGTCCTTACATCATCACCACATAGTGGTGTTACAACAAAGATTGGATATTATCCATGTATCGCTTGGCAAGATTCGAACCTTGGTCTCCTCCTTGAATGTTGAGGAATCTAACCGGTTGAGCTAATACCATTTAATTTTTTTCTTAAAATTTTAGGGTAAAGCACGAGTTTTTAAAAGGGGTCTTGGTTCCCTTGTACCGGGGATTGAACTTGGGTCTTCTGGATGAAAACCCAAACACCAACCACTATGGTATTCCTTTCAGGACCTTTTTTTTTTTTTTTTCTATTACCCTAAAATTTTAGGGTAGAGCACAGGTTTTTGAAAGGGGCTTCGTTCCCCTTGTATCGGGGTTTGAACTTGGGTCTTTCAGATGAAAACCCAAAGACATACCACTACGATATCCCTCACGGGACAATTGACATGTCTACATTATTAATCAATACAATTTTGTTATTTCGTGTCATTGTGTAGTTCGTACGCAAAGTATTTGACGAAATGTGTGTACACATAATTAAGATTTTCGTGTAATTCAAATGTACATGTAATTCGATGTTCATGTACTTCGGATGTACGTGTAATGAGGATGTCGGATAATCAAAAGTGTTGTGTCAAGGTAGTTAGGGTTAGGTACGAGGAAGTTGGAAACTATGTCCCCTTTCCTAGAAAAAGTATTAGTATACCCTTAACATTTCCCAAATACATGTTAATCTATCATCCATCTATCCTTTTGTATTTGAAGGTGTGTATGTGCATGTTGTTGTTGTCCAATGTGTTGTTGACGGTTTATCAAAGTATGGTGTATTGTCGATAGTCATTGTGCAGGATACATGTGTGGATAGTATATCCAATCGTAATTGTAACTTATTCCCATCGTATATTTTGTTTATTTAAGTGGTAATGGAATTGTATTGTAGTGCATTGTATTCGATTTCTACATTTTGATATCGTTGCCTGTTCGAAGTTAGGTCGAGTTGGTGACATGGATTTGTGACGAGTAAATCACTCGGGAAGGTATGCAATGACAACAATGGAATGATTACAATGCAACCGACAAATGAAGTAGTATCCCTGAGGTGGAGGGAAGATTGGAGGTTGGAATAGGAGACGGTGTAGGCTTCGTTGTTGATGCTACCGAAGGGTTGATGCACAAAACAAACATGCAAGCAAACACACATGAAGGAGATGCATAAAGGTTTGTGCGTAGAGAGTTACATGACGACGAGGAGTTACTTGATGAAGACCAGGATGGCAAAGTTGGTGATGTACAAGTATTCGCACAAGACGGTGACGAGCAAGTGTTCAAGCATGAAGCAAATGTGCGTGCTAAAGAGGAAGTTTGCACATTTGAAGATGTGCGTGCCAACATGGAAGTGCACACTAATGAAAGGTGTGCATGTCGACGAAGAAGTCAGCACAAGTGAAGACATGCATGCCAACATGGAAGTGTGCGTTGACGAAGACAGGCAAGTGTGCGATAATGTATATGAAGGCAATGAAGACGGATGCACTGACGGGCGAGTTTGGATAGGTAGAGACATATGTGTAGACATACGAGCTTGTATAGGTGAAGACATCCACACAGATATGGTCGTTCGTGGTCATGTCGACACGAGTAATTGTGGTGGGAAGTGCCTAAAGATTTGCATGAAGAGGGTGAGACATGCAAACAACCATTGCCCATGTTAAATCAACCTATCATGACAAAGATCGCATTTAAGTGTCCCATGTTTCATGGTGGTGACTGGTGAAATAGTGGACCTAGTCAGGTATTGGAAAATTTGCCTCATGATGTGGGAAAAAAATGGTTAGAATAGTGATGCAGGTTAGAGGTTATTCTTTGCGATATTTCTTGGAATCACAATAGACTGGTTCATGTGATTGTAAAGGGGTGAGTACCAGACTTGGGATGAGTTGCATGAAGCATTCGTGAAGGAATTTTGGTTGTTCCACAATGATGATGAGGTCATTGCTGAAATTTATAGAATGGAACAAGGTGAGAAAGAATCTGTTCGATTGTATGACTCGAAGGTTGAGTGGGTTGTTTACTCATGTGGAGGAAGATTCGTTAGATGCATTGAAGACGAGGTGGTTTGTGGAGGGACTTCTTACGTATAAAAATATCAGGGTGGTCTCTTTGACGTTATATCAATAGGCCTTGGAGAGGGCCTTGAACATGGAAGGTGATGCAAAGACGTCATTAAAATGTTGGGGTCATGTTAATGTCAACGAGAGTGACCCTGAAGATAAATGACTCTGATGTTGAGAGTGACTTGTAATGAAAGTGATGATTATGAAAGCAAGACTAGTTTAGAGAATGAGAGTAGTGCATCATCCAAGTTTTGGTGGCGAGAGAAAAGAAGTGACCCCAAATATGAGCACGACGCAAAGAACGCATGTAAAGATGTGAAATCATCACCACCGTATGTGCAACACAAAGGGAGATTGTACTAGGGGAGGTACCATTGGTGATGCGGTCTGTGACAACCACTAGAGAACTAGAAGACATCGAATTGAGTATGACATTAAGGGCAGATCCATTATGCAATTTGGGCAATGCCATTTTTGGGGGCACTTTGCACATGAATGTCAAAGTACTACGAGTCAAGATGAATTGGTGATGTGTAGAGGGTTTGAAGAGCCATAGAAAAGTCACATTCCTACCCGGGACTTGATGAACCTGATTGTAATTAAGGAAGTGAACTTGATTACAATCGAGGAGGTAGAGATCAAGAAAATAGTCGAAGCTGTGTAGGAAGAGGAGGCAGAGATGATGTAGATGATGAAGAGGGAGTTTGTTCGGCGTTTGACTATCCGCTAGGGCCGTCTATCCATTTGGACTTGGGCCCAATAAACACAAGCCCCAATTGTCAGGGCATAGGTTGTTTGAGTTGGGACCCAGGCCCTCTAGGACTAAATGACTAGGGGGAGAGGTTCTTAGGGCTTCTTTTTTATTGTCTAAGGAAAAGGACTCAACCCTAGTTAGTGCATAGGTCGTCTAACCAAGGGAGAGGATCGTCAGGGTCATCCCCTCATCATTTGAAAAGAGCAAGAGGCTCCCAAACGACCCTTGGGTTGTTAGGCCTAAGGATGGGGCCATTTGGATCTTGCCTCGACCGTCTAGGAACCTTGTCTAGACTTGAAATAGGTCATATACAAATTGGACTAGGTCGTACGATGAAAAGACAAGAATATATGGAATGCTAGTTGTGTTTTTCGAAGGAAGAGGGAAGGGAAGAGGGTTACTTGGGATCAATAGTGCACCGTCTAATATGAGAAGCAGGCAATATGGGACGAGGAGTGTGCCGTTGGACTAAGGAAGGTCGTTTGGTTGAAGAGGCGTACCATATGACAAGTGAGGCAGTTGAATTGGGTCGTCTCAAGACTATAGTGTGTTGATTGGCCTAAGAGGTTGGCCTTGACCCAAGAGGTGGGCTGCTTGACTCAAGAGATGGGTTGTTCAGGCCAATAAATGGATCATATGACCAAGGAGGTGAGTCGTTTAACCCAGGAATTGGGTTGTTTGACCTAGGAGGTGGACCATCTGGCTCAACAGATTGGTTGTTTGAGGCTAAGGGATGTCTGTCAGAGACTAAGACAAGGTCATTTGAGGCCAAGGGATGTCCATCAAAGGCCAAAGTAGGGTTGTCTAAAGTCAAGAAGAGGTTGTTTGGAGCCAAGGAGAGGTCATTCAGAGTTGAGGAGGAGCTGTTTTAAAAGGGTCGAGTGAAGGCTACCAAAATGTAGATGAGGGGGAAAATTCAGTTCAGACTATGAAGGTCTCAATGGTTTCGTCGTAGGATGATGTCCCTTGACCCTACAAGGTGGCTCTTGGTGATGCGGCCTATTACCAGTGAGCAATCGAAGAATAATGTGTTAATGTTAACACTTTGAAGTGAAAGTAGTTGCAGAAGATATCTCGAACAAGAGGAAGCGAAAGGAACATGACGAGAGATTTGAGTATGGTGTTCAGTGCTTCTATCCCCAGTGTTTAGCTCATTTGTTGTCGAGGACGCCGACGAGTCTAGAGGGGATAGATGTAGGCAGACAAGTTGACATGTCAGCATAATTAATCAATACAATTTTGATATTTTGTGTCATTGTGTAGTTTGTACACAAAGTGTTTGATGAAATGTCCGTATGTGTAATTAAAATGTTTATGTAATTTAGTGTTTTGAATCTCAATTCTTATTAATTGAAAATCATCTACTTTTATGCAAAAATAATAAAAACATCCATCCACAATGAATCATGCACAAAACAATTCACAAAAGTAGACATAGAAATATGAAAATACCCTTGAGGTAGGGCAACACCAAAAAATATTTTTAAAGAAAGGAACTACTCCAATATATGCTTCACGAGCCAAGATTCTTACAAAGAATAATAAATATTGCTTATGTTTTACAATGACAATCCCTCTTCTTTATATACCCCTTCTTTCTAAACCCTTGTCCCACTCACTAATATAATAAAATATTAAAATATATCCAATTTTGGGTTATGGGTGGCCCATGCCAACTATCCATAAGACCCATAAACAATATAATATTATATTTACATATCCCTATCCCTAGGTTCCTTACATTCCATCCCCCTTACAAAATGTTTTGTCCTCGAAACATTAGAAGAAACTAAATAATAGGATTTGCTAAGCAATGCTAGCAACTGGTACCAATCTCGATCATCCATCCATCCTAGTAAAATCTCCTCGTGCCACATGAACATGCATAACTATTTTGTGGGATTCACTCTTTTGTTGCTCTACTATGGTAATTTGAGTGATGGGTCCATTTCTTACCATAGTCACTATGCTTTCTTTGCCAAAAATTTCCATACTTGGTGCTCTTTTGATTCCATGTAGAACTATATTATTGTTGTCGTAGGCCATACCTCCAAGATTTTTTCTACTCCTGGTGGTGTGGATGGCGATATGCTGCAACCTTGTCCTATGGTTTTGTTACCCTTGACTCTTCAACACTTGGCTCTTCTATTTTAAATTCCTCGACGTGTTGTGGTGTCATGTGCCCTTTGTTTGGTGTGTCCTTGTGCTCTTCTGTTATAGCTATCTTGGACTTTGTTGCTATTTTTACCATGGATTTTGTTGTCGCTGCTTCTTCCATGGACTTTGCTATTACTACTTCGTTCTTGGATTCTTTTTCAAGTTCCTTTGCTTTTTCTTCAATTTGCTTCCCTGCACTATCCTTCTGTTTTTCCTTGGGTCCTTGTTGAGAAATATCTTGCAGAGTTATTTTCTTTTTCCCGTACCATAGCTTCATAAACTTCTTTTGCAAATTAATGTTAACAATACCCAAAGAATGCAACCAAGGATAACCCAGATAATTATCCATATCATCCCTCTCAATGTCATAAAAATCCGAGTTTAAGACATTTATCCAATAATCTTCAAATATTGAAAAATTTGAACATTCTTACTCTCAAGCTTTGTCTCCTTAATTTTCTTTTTTTCCTGAACTTGCAACTTTTTAGCCAAAGCAATATTAATGAAATTACATTGGTTGCTAGGGTTTATAGAAATAACAACCTTGTCCTTCTGGATGCAGCCAAAAACCTGCAAAATAGAAATTTTTGATACAAACAAATCTTCATGATCATTATTTCACATATTTGATGCTATCAAATCTTCTTGATCACTGCCTAGCATCTGTCACAAAAGGCGTCCTTCCTTCCGCATGAAACACTATTGTCCTTCTCTTTTCCTTCTACCAACTCCATGCCAAATATTTGCTTGTTTATTTCTTCTACATGATTTTTGGACTTCCTTTTAGTTTCTTCTACATCATTTTTGAAAGCTCTCATTTGTTCACTAAATTTCTCTGTTTTTCTTTTTTCTTTTCACATAATTCCTCTTTTAACTCCATGACAACCCAAAAGTTTTTCCAAAGCAGCTAGGGTTTTGAACAAAAACTAGGGTTTCTCAAAAAATATGTTTTTTTCAAATCTCCTCTATTCCTTGCAATCAACAATTAATCGTATAGATTTTCTTAAACTACAACTGATTTACTGACCTTGGTTGACATATTTCTGCAATTCTGTTTTTTTGCAACCTGAAAAATCATCATTGCTCTTGTTTCGGACGACTGAATTCATAGGGTCATATCTCCCTCAATACTACTCGAATTTCTTTGTATGACCACTCATTTTAAAAATCTTCAAATTTTGCACAATTTGATCAAAGAATCATCTAAATTGGACAATCCCTCGTGAAGATATGGCTTGTAGAAGATGAGACACTTTTATGAAAAAAAGCTGCCTTAACACTCCAATCCACCAAAAACAGAAACCCCCCACTTTGCCAAAATTGTTGCTCTGATACCACTTGTTATGAACCTCGATTCTTATTATAAAAATTATTTTATTTTTATGCAAAAATAATAAAAACATCCATCCACAATGAATCATGCACAAAACAATTCATAGAATTATGAAAATACCCTTGAGGTAGGGCAACACCAAATAATATTCTTATAGGTGCTGATCAACGGGTCCCCCGCTGGAATCTTCTAGAGTGCTCGCGGCCTCAGACAAGGTGATCCACTGTCTCCTATTTTATTCATTCTTTTGGCAGAGGTCCTTAGCTGGTCTTTGAATGAAGCCCTCCGCCGAAGTAAGATTTCTGGCATTCTGCCTACTTCCAGAGTTGATCCTGTCACTCACCAACAGTTTGTGGATGACACGCTCATATCCACTGGAGCGTCTGTCACTCAGGCCAAATCTATCAAGCGCATTTTGTCCCGGTATGAGAAGGCTTCTGGCCAAAAAGTTAATTATCTGAAGAGCAAAATTTATTTTGTTAATACCCCTCTGCGTAGGCAAATTCGCATTGCCAGAATCCTCGAATGCACTATTGATTCCCTGCCTGCAACTTATTTGGGGTTGCCGCTAGTTTGCAATGGGCGAGGCGGTGGGAACATCTGGAATTCGATTTTGGAACGGCTTCATAAGAAACTCAACACTTGGAAAGGCAAATTGCTATCTCAAGCTGGGAAGGCAACCCTCACCAAAGCCTGTCTTCAAGGAATTCCCACCTATTTCATGTCTGTTTTCATGCTTCCTGTGTTTATCCATTCCAAAATCGAGCAGATTCAAAGGAATTTTCTCTGGTCCGGTAGCGAAGAAAAATCCAGAATTCCTCTGGTGGTGTGGGATAAGGTTTGCCTTCGAAAGGACCAAGGGGAAATGGGATTGAGAAGATCCAGGCACATGAAAACTGCCTTAATTGCCAAACATGCTTGGAGAATTCTTATTAATGCACCGGCGGAATTGGTCAATATAGTTAAAAGAAAGTATCTTGGGGAAAATTCTCTCCTGGAAGCTGAGTCTCCTCATGAAGCTTCGGCTTTCTGGAAGACGGTGCTTCAGGGCCGTTCGGTGATTAACAGGGGTGCTCGTTGGATCTTGGGGGATGGATCCACGATCCTTTTTTGGAGAGACAGGTGGGCTACAGATGAAGCTCTCGCTGTAAATCAGAACTTGGCTGGCTTGAGGGCCCAGATTGATCCAAACAGTCATCTCAAGGTTTCGGATTGCATTGACCGGAGTTCCCTTCCCCCTCGGTGGAAACTTTCGACGGTGGATGGGTTTGATAATGAGGTGAATTTCTTGTACAGTGTCCTCCAATCGGTGTTAATTCCTTCGGTCATAAGAGACGACAGAATTATTTGGAGCAACACGCAGGATGGGCGGTTTTCTGTTAAGTCCGCTTATGATCTTCTGTCGTGTGAGGCTGCTGTGGACCCCCGGTGGAAAGCAATTTGGAGGAAAGGGATTATTCCTAAGATAAATTACTTTGCTTGGATTGCCTTTTATAACAAAGCCCTTACCATAGACAATCTCCACAAGAGAGGCCTTGCAATTCCCAACAGGTGCTATCTTTGCTTAGTTGACTGTGAAACATCCGATCACTTATTTTTGCATTGCCCCTTTTCCCATTTGGTCCTAAGTCGTGTGTTGTCTTCCTTCCAAGTACTCTGGTGCTCCCCTCGCTCCCTTAAAGACGCCTTCCTCCAATGGCCCAAGCCCTTTAAGAATTCTAAGCTCCGATTCCTTTGTGAGGCTGCCTTTCACCATTCCATCTGGCAAATTTGGCTAGAGCGTAATGCTAGAGTCTTCGGCAAGATCCCTAGAATGGCTCCCTCTGTTGCCCAACGGGCCTTATCCTTTGTTGTCGAGAATTCAAAAACTATTCCCAGCTCCCGCCCTCACAATCCTTGGGAGGCAATTATTTTCAAAAGATTGGACCTTGGCTCCTCTTCCAGAGTTGACTCAGTGAATGGCCGCAGGGAGGTCACTTGGACCAAACCTCCTTTGGGGTGGATCAAACTTAATTTTGACGGGGCTGCTAAAGGCAACCCGGGGCCCGCTGGTTCCGGGGGCTTGTCAGGGACCATAATGGGAAGCTGATCTTGGCCTACAGTGAAAATCTGGGCCCTCAGACCAATCATTTTGCCGAAGCCCGTGGTGTGTTGAAAGGGTTGCAGGTCATATCGAATGATCCTAGGCCTTTAATTATTGAAGGCGATTCTCTAAACATTATCAACTACCTTCGTGGCTCCAAAGACCCGTCGTGGTGGGTCCTGAATATCATCCTCGAGGCTAGGATGCTCCTCTCTCGGCGCGCTAGGTGGGAGGCGGGGCACATCTACAGAGAAGGTAACCGGGTGGCGGATCACTTGGCCAACAAAGGACTGATGACCACGTGCCCGGTTGTTTGGCGTTCTCGTTTCCCAACCGAGGTGGACAGTTTGGCCAAGGCTGATATTCCCTCATGGTGAAGAATTTGTATCATAGGTCTTCTCCCAAAGTTTGTTGATATATTGTCTTCGGCTATTATTCTGTTTTAATGTATTTCAAGATCAAGATTTCCAGGACTGTCCGCATCTTCTGGGGCCCTCGGGCATTTTGTATTTCCCTGTCTTTTTTACGAACTGCTCTATTTACCTAGCCATCCGGCATGAAATATCTTTTAGCAAGGCTGATTTTGTACATAAGGTTTTGGGATCCTTTATAAAAACCCACAATTAATCTATTATTATAATTACCAAAAAAAAAACAATATTCTTATAGGAAGGAACTACTCCAATCTCCGCTTTACAAGCCAAGACTCTTACAAAGAATAATAGATATTGCTTATGTTTTACAATGACAATCTCTCTTCTTTATATACTCTATTTTCTAAACCCTTGTCCCACTCACTAATATAATAAAATATTAAAATATATCCAACCTTGGGTTATTAGTGGCCTGTTCCAACTATCCATAAGACCTATACATAATATAATATGATATTTCCATATCCCTATCCCTAGGTTCCTTACATATTGTCATGAACCACCATTCTCATTAACAATAAATCATTCACTATTTATGTAGAAATATCAAACATGCATCCACAAGATAATCCACACAAAGAGATAGAGAAAGATAATACCCTTGAGGTAGGGCAACACCAAATATTATTCCTTAAGGAAGAAATCACTCCACAATATCTAAGCTCCATGAGCCAAGACTATTACAAGAATACTTGATATGACTTCTATTCCCACCCTTGCCTTTAAATAATGCCCACAAGCATATTTCTTGACTATTCTATGACAATATTCCTTGATGGTTACATATATGATTCTATGACATTATTCTCCTACCTATTTCTAACTTGACATGTGGCCTTCTTTACTAATGAATAACGGTTACATAAGTAACATTTACATCATAGCGGGTCCACATTAGCCAATAATTCATTTATGGCTCATACCAATATACAATACAATATTAAATTATTAAGTACCTATCTTGGGTACCTAACATTCCATCCCCCTTACAAATTGTTTTGTCCTCAAAACATAAGAAGAGATGAAGTAATATGATCTTTGGAGCTATGTTGAGAATTGGTATCAATGTTGATCATCCATCTATCCCAATGAAACTCTAATTGGTTGTGGTCTTCGTTGATGCCAAGCTGCCCTTGTGCCACTTGAATATCCATAGTTTTTGCTCCTCTTGTTCCATGTATGTCCATCATAGCTTCTCTATTGCTCTATGCTTTGTTTCCATGATTGTTGCCTCTCATGGTGGTGTGGATGGCAATATGGTCCAACCTTAGCCTAATGTTCTACTTTTTTTGACTCTTCAATCTTTTGCTCCTTTATTTTGGTTTCCTGTGCATGTTGCTCCTTTATTTTGGTTTCTTTGACTCTTCAACCTTTTGCTTTTGGTTCATTGTCGGACTTGGCTTTAGCTTCTTCTTTGATCTTTGCTATTGCCTCCTTAGATTCTATTTTAGGTTCTTTTGCTTGTCCTTCACTTTGTTTCCTTGCAATAGCTTCTTGTTTTTTCCTCGGATCCTTGCCTTTTTACACTAAGAAATATCTTGTAGTGTTATTTTCTTTTTTTGGAACCATAACTTTATGAACTTCTTTTGTACACTAATGTTAATAGTACCCAAAGAATCCAACCAAGGATAATCAAGAACAATATCTACGTCATCCCTCTCAATGGCGTAGAGATCTGAATATAAAACATATTTATCCATGGTGATCTTCAAATATTCAAAACTTTGAACATTTTTACCCTTAGCTTTATGTCTTTGATTTTCTTTGCTTGAACCTATAACCTTGTAGCCAAAGACATTAATAAAATTATATTTGCTGCTAGGGTTAATGGAAACAATAACCTTTTCCCTCTGGATGCAACCATAAACTTGGAAAATAGATTTTTAAAATTCAAACAATTCCTTCTAACCATTGTTTGACACAAAAGGTGTGGTTTCCTTAGCCTACATATTATTATCATTTTCCTCCAATCCCCATTTGCTTAAGAATGCAACTTCAAATTCTTCCCCTATGTATCCAAGAGAATGGGTACAATCAAAGTTCTTAAACCAAGAAAAAACTTCTCCTCACAAAGAAAGCCAAAGTTTACATTTCCACATCCATTTAGAAAAATCTAAAGACTCCAAAATTTTCAACCAGTCCTTAGCATTATCACCGCGTGTAGTGAATATTGACAACTCTATGACCTTAAACCAATAAAAATTTTCAAGGCAACTAGGGTTTTAAATAACCGGAAATTCTCATATCTCATCTATTCCTTTCAATAAACAATTAATTCTGCAGGTTTTCGTCAAAACAAAACCAATGACAACAGATGTGCTTACCCAGATTGAGAAACATGAATTTTTTTCCATTCGCACGAATTTTCTTCGCAGCCCAAAAACATCATCAAAAGCCCTACTTCAACAATTGTAGCCCCCTCAATACTTATTAGAATTTAACAAGTGACCAGCTGTTTTTGTAGTATTCAAGATCTACACGATGATGCAAAAATCTTCTAAAAATGATTGGTAGAAAAATTGATATGAATTTTTTTTTTTGAAAAAAAAACAATCATGCAGCCAAAAAACAGCGTAAATACCCCATCTTCAATAGCCATAACTTTCTCGATACTTGTCAGAATTTAACAAATGAGTAGTTGTTATGTAGTATTCAAAAAGATCTACACAATGGCGCAAAAATATTATGAAAATGATGGCTGAAAAAATAAATACACCCTTGCAAGATGAGACGTTTTTTCTAGAAAAATGTGCCCTAGATTTGCAAAAACAACCCCACTTTGCCAAAATCGTTGCTTTGATACCAATTGTTAGAACCTCTATTCTCATTAACAATAAATCATTCACCATTTATGTAGAAATATCAAACATGCATCCACAAATAAATTCCACAAGATAATCCACATAAAGAGATAGAGAAAGATAATACCCTTGAGGTAGGGCAACACCAAATATTACTTCTTAAGGAAGGAATCACTCCACAATATGCAAGCTCCACGAGTGAAGACTATTACAAGAATATTTGATATCATTTCTATTCCCACAAGCATATTTCCTGACTATTCCGTGACAATATCCTATGACAGTATTCTATGACAATATTCCTTGACGGTTACATATATAATTCAATGACATTATTCTCCTACTTATTTCTAACTTGACATGAGGCCTTCTTTACTAATCAATGGTGGTTACATGAGTAATGTTTACATCATAGCGGGCCCACACTAACCAATAATTCATTTATGGCTCATACCAATATACAATACAATATTGCCAACGGGTCCTTGGTTTGATAGTTGGAACAAATAGTTGATGTAACCCACAACAAGGTTCAAATCTCGACGGCACCAAATAGCTCAATGCCACTAAATCGATGTAAAAAAGGAAAGGGCAACCCTTTCAAAACCCAGTTTTTAACTTATTAAAAATATATATAGATACAATACAATATTAAATTAGTAAGTACCTATCTTGGGTACCTAACATTCAGATGTTCATATAATTCTAATGTTCATGTAATTCACGTCATGTAATTGGGATGTACATGTAATTTAGATTCAGATAATTAGAAGTAGTGTAGTAGTAGTTAGGGTTAGGTATGAGGAAGTTGCAGAAGTTGGCAACTACCTCCCCTTTCCTAGGAAAAGTATAAGTAGACCCCTTACATTTCTTGAATACATAATAAACTATCATCTATTTATTTGCCTGTATCTGAGGATGTGTGTGTGCATGTTGTCCAAAGCATAGTTGAGAAAATCTGCTAAAAATCCAGATTCAATCAGATTTTTCTCGATTTACAGGCTAGCCGATTTTTTCCCGAAAATTTCTGATATGCATGAAAAAGTTTTTTTCCAATGAAAATTTGCATTTTCTTCGGTTTTTTCAATGAAAAAATGCCGATTTTGTCCCCAATTTTTTTCCGATTCCCGATTTTTCCTGATCCTTTTCCATGCCAATTCCGTTTCGATTCTGATTTTCTCAACTATGAACCAAAGTGTATTGTTGATGGTTCGTTAGAATATGGTGTATTGTAGTTGTTATGTGGGATACATGCTGATGCAGGAGCCTATCTTCCGGAAGGCATAACTTTTAATCCGACTGTTGGATCAGCTTGAAATTTTATGGGGAGTGAGAGTAAGAGGTAGACATTGTCATGCTAGACACTCTAGTCATTTGTATGATTTTTCAGGCTTTTTTCGGGCTCTAATTCCTTCATCTAGTGCGTCGAAAATGGGATTTAGTGGTTTTTTAGAAAAATGAGAAAAACAAATATTTAGAATTAATGACTTCTAGACATGGATAGGTGTTGAGATTTTCTAGGAGGCCTAATATGGGTGATACGATGATGTGTATTAATTTAGAGGGCTATTTGGATTTTTCCTAAAAAAATATTGTTTGTAATTTCTTATCTTTAGGGTTTTAAGATTTAGGGTTTTGTTTTAGGGTTTCTTTTGGGGTATATATTCCCTTGGTATCGCATTGTAAAAGGTGTGGAATCCAAGAATAAGAAAATAAAGCATTTATCGGTTTATTTCCATTTATTGTAGTTTTTATGTGATTGGAGGTTCTTGTTCTGACCTCTTGCAATTGGATTTACACCATTTGGTATCATAGCAAGTTGGATCTTGCTAGGGGAGAGAAGGTAATCTTGACGATTACAATTATTCTGCTATTCTTATTTTTTTGTTTGGAATAACACAAATCAGATTAGCATGAGGAGAGGAAGAGGAGGTTATGCCTAACTCAACAGGAATATGTAGGTGTTGCAGGCACAAGTTGCTCAGCTGATTGGAATGATGGCCCGTATGAGGGAGAGACATCCCACGGAATTTGCAGATTTGGATTCTGATAATGAGATTGTGGAAGGAGACAACAAGACATAGGTTCATGTCGAGGAAGAACAAGAGGGGAAGCCAGAGTTTGAGGATAGGCTAATTAGGGCCTTGGAAGGAAATAAAGATGGGATCAAGATTGATGTCCCTGAGTATGCAGGAGGGTTGAAACCAAAGGAGTTAATAGATTGGTTGAATAGCATGGAGAAGTTCTTTGAGTGGAAAAGCCTTTCAAAGGAAAAGAAAGTGAAGCTTGCATGCACGAAGTTGAAAGGGCATGCGTTGATTTGGTGGGATCATCTACAAAAGGAGAGGCAGAGAAAAGGAAAGGAAAATATCAGGGTCTGGCATAAAATGGAAAAAAAACTAAAGGAGAAATTCTTGCCTAAATATTATGCCCAAACATTGTTTTGTAGATTACAGAACCACAGGCAAAAGGATCAAAGCATCGAGGACTACACCAATGAATTCTACAAGTTATCAATTCGAGTGGAGCTTCAAGAGTCAAAAGAACAGAAGGTTGCAAGGTATGTGAATGGATTAAGTTATGCCATACAAGATGAGTTGAGTATGCTTCGGATCCATAGTGTAGAAGATGCATATCAGTTTGCATTAAAAGCGGAAGAGAAACATAAGAGTAATTTTAGAAGAGGAGTGAGGAAAGGACCATTGTCACCTCTAGCTAGTGGAAGTGGTGGATTTAATCTCTCAAAGGGAGAATCTTCTAATACAGGAAAACAAGAAGAGTCTAGGCAAGGTCATAGTAACCATGAGAGAGGTGGAGGATTTCAAAGAGGAAGAGGCTATGGTGGAGGACGAAATTGGGAAGGCCCACAAAGGCAATATATCTGTTATAGTTGTGGTGATGAAGGGCACAGAGCTTTTGAGTGTCTGCACTACCCTGCACAAGAAAGAAAACAAGGAGAACAAGCTAGAGTCATTCTAGTTGAGGCAGAAGAGCAATCTGAGACAAAATTTGTTGCAGATATGGGGGAAAATCTCATGATAAAGAGGATGATGATCGTCCCAAGGAAGGAGAAAGCACAAGACAATGATGGTGGTGATTCCTGGCTGCATACGAATATCTTTCGAACTAGGTGCACATTTGGAGGAAAGGTATGTAAGATGATTATTGACAGTGGTAATTGTGAAAATATGGTTTCAAATGAAATGGTTGAGAAACTTAACTTAAAGTGTGAGAAGAACCCATATCCCTATCACATATTGTGGTTCAAGAAAGGGAACAAGGTAACTGTAGATAAGAGGTGTCTGGTTAAGTTTTCAATTGGGAATACCTACAAGGATGAAGTATGGTGTGATGTAATTTTGATGGATGCATGTTATTATTGGGGAGGCCTTGGCAATATGACAAGAAGGCTACCCATGATAGGGGAAGGAATACTTACACATTCTGGAAGGATGGAGTAAAAGTGCTCTTGTTACCACATAAGGAAGAAGGGCAGAGTGAAAGCCTATTGACAACTAAGGAATTTGTCAGAGTTCTTTTACCACAAGCTGAGTTTGTATATCAACAGGTCAACAGGAAAAAATCTCCTTTCTACATTGTTTACGGTAAGAATTCCAATGGTGTGTTAGATCTGATTGATCTACCAATTCAGGGTAAAATCAATGATGATGCAGAGGCATTTGCAGATACATACAGGAATTGCAGGTAGGTGTAGACAAAAGTTGCAAGATAGTAATGAAAGGTATAAGGTAGCAGCAGATGCAAGCAGGAGAATGAAAGTCTTTGAGGTGGGAGACATGGTGATGGTTCACCTCAGGAAGGAGAGGTTTCTCAAGGGCACATATAACAAATTGAAGTTTAAGAAGATTGGACCATATTTGTATGATTTTCATGGGGATGAAGATGAAGTTGAAGCAAAAGAGGACATAAAGTGGGAGCAACAAATACCTAAGAAAGAAAAAGTTGTGCAAGTACTTGATAAGAAGACAATTAGTACCAGGCAGGGAAACTACAACAAATACTTGGTACGATGGGAAGATTTACAATAGGAAGATAATACTTGGATTTCAGAGGGAGAACTGAAAAATATTGATAGCAGAAAGTTGCAAGAGTTTGATCAAAGGAACTCGTAGGAGCAGAGTTCTTTTCAACTAGAGTTCTTTGTCTCCAGACCATCTGCATTGTCTTCTTTGCATGATGTGATAAGGCATACCATTACTTACTGACAAACATCAAACATCCTCTTAAGAGTAGATATTCAACAAGAAGGCTCTATAGGGTGATGAAGTTGTAGGCAAGTCAAGTGACACCTAAGCAAAGAATGCGCATTCCCTCATTGTGCTTTCTCATCAAGTTGAGTACCCATATGTGGTCATATATTTATCTTGTAATGTTCTTCACCTCATCAACCATGGTCTTCACCCATGACAGTTTGCCAATGTCCTCAAGGATGAGGTCAATGCAATGGGTGACACATGGGCTCCAAAAAATAGAGGGGTACTTCTCCTTGAGAAGTTTGCTTGTAGACACATAAGCTGTTATGTTGTCTGTGATTACTTGGACAATGTTTTCCACTCCCACTTCAAGCACAACCTCCTCCAACAAATTGAATAGTAGTTGTGAGCTCTTCACCTCTTGAAAGGCATAAACTAAATTCAAGAAGACCATGGATCAACTTGAAGCCACTATGAAAATTGAGGAGCATGCAGTTCCTCACATCCGTCCATCCATTAGATAATATGTTGCAGCCCTTTTCCCTCAATATTTTCTTTTGCTCTTATACAAAGAGCACGTGTTTGTGACACATTCCTCCAATAAAGGCCCTCTAAAGTCTTTTGCAAATAGAGGGTTTCATCCCTTTGCTAACCTCGCCCGTATCCTCACCAATGTTTCCCAATAAGGGTTGTTCGAGCAGTTAAAAAGAATGTTGCAGTAAAACCAAAATATTTCGTAGCTGTTTGGACCTCCATCTTCTCCCATGCAGTCTCTTGAAGGGTTGTCTACCTTGTTTGAGACAATACCTGAACTCTGCCCAAAAGCTTGTTAGATGTAAGGGCTAAGAACAGACTCTTTGGTAGAGGCAACAATAGCCTCAAAGTTGGCCTCGTCTCATAAAAAGAGGCCGAAGGACCTACCTCATGTGCAATTGCAACCTTTGTTTGCTTGGCCTCTATCTTCTTCATCTCCTTAGTGCACAGCCAAGCCTTGACCTTGTTTTTTATTGTATTGTTCACTGCTGGGCAGGTCTTTACAACGTAGCCTTTTTTCCCAACAAGATGAATTTGAGGCGATGGTTGCCTCCTCTCATGTCCTTGCCACAATACTTGCAGAAGACTTGATTTGGCAAAGTGCCTTTTATGCCATGCTTCCACATCGGGGCCCTCCTTGGATTTGGAGTTGGGGCTGTTGGATTCGGCTCATTATCGCGGGCTTTGGTTTTGCATGCCCACAATTGAACAATCCATCCATTTTCCAAGGGGAATAAATGTGATTATTTAGAGCCCTAGTCATGGTCTTACAGGCTCTAGGAATAGTAGAGGAGAGAAAACAAGGGAAAAAAACCTAAAAAATTCTAAAAAATACATAAAAAAACAAAAAACTTACCTCTGAAATCTTGTGCCAAGGAATGAAATCTTCTAAAAGAGTTGTTAAATCCCTCAAATTGTACTTCAGATTCATTCTACAATCTCCACAAAGGTCTCCAAAAATTTTCAATGATGAGCAACAGAATGGGGAAAAAAGAAAGGAAAGAAGAGAAAAAATGATGGTTTTCCCCATTTTAACTGCATTTTCTGTGTTTTGGCCATTGGTACCAAAGACACAGCTGAGATTTCACTGAGAAATCATTGAGTTCTTCGCGATTTCTTGGCGTTGAGAAAACACTTTGTTTTTCTTATTGACCCAAATAATTAGCAAGAAATTAACGAGTTTTCCTTCACTGGTAATAATATTATTAATGTCTAAGGCATTGTGGAGCAATAGTTCAAATCCTTGCATAGTGATGGACAGTTTTGCAATAATGCAACAATATGTCTTGCAATACCACAATAATGTAGTTTGTTGAAATCAAAGATACCTTTTTAGAATTCTACTTGGAATTATTTAATTAATTTCTTAAAATATATTATTCATTAAACATAGGATAAATCCACTCTGATTCTAATGATCATGTCCAATCATATTTATTATTAATAATAATCTCAACTATATTAGAAACATCACGTCAGTCATAAACTGTCTCACATCTTGTCACCTCATCATGGGAACTAATAGTGTAAATCTCAAACAATATAAAAATGGTCACGTAATGAACTAAAATTACCCGCAAAAAAGCCAATGTATACTCAAAGAGACTAGTCTTACAAAAGAGAGTTTACTGACTGATCCAAAGGGAAATGAAAAATGGGACATGACATTTAGCATCAAGAGGAGATATTATAAAAGAATTGAATAACACCAAGGAATTTCTTGCAAAGGAGAAGTATCAAACCCTCAAAACCTCGATCACAATCTTGTTGAGGAAGTCATGGTCATAAGGAAACAAAGATGTGAATGGGCGAAAGCATGCATTCAAATAAGCACTAAAGAATAATGATGAATTTTTATCAAGAGAATGAAACCACATTTAAAAACTCGTCAAGGAAATAGAGGGCTTGATAGAAAAAAAGAGACGTCTTTTGTAAGGAGACAACTTAGAAAATCAAAGATTTGATTTGCAAATATGTTGAAGGAGCTTTGATTTTGGATAAAGTCAAATTAAATGCGAAAGGAAATTAATAAAGGATTAGAATCAATTGCACGGGAACTTAATGAAGAGAAGAAATAAAGTTTAGGTGATCGTGGAAAGAAAACATTGGATGAAGTTGAAATACAAGTTGGCAAGTACAAAGTCAAACTTGATGAAAACAAGAATAGGATCAAATAAAGCAAAGATATCAAGGAAGACTTGATATGAAAGGATGAAGTGAGATCAAATTTTAAAACATCAATAAATCATTTGTTGAGAAAAGAGGGGGAAAAGTGCAATGCCATGTAAGTTAGGTCAATTAAAGACAAAGGAAGGATTGGTCGGGGAGGAATGCTTTATGCAAGCCCATTTTTGGTTGTTTTGGTAGGGGGATGGAGGGGATTTAAATCCCACTAATTAGCTGTCTATGGTTTTAGAAAGGAATTTTATGATTATTATCCCCATTTTTAATGCAGACGAGACTAGTACTAATATAAAGGGGCTTGGTAGCTTGGGAACATATGTAAAATAAATAAAAAATGTACTTTGAGAGAGATGTGATGGTGAAATGATACCTCATGTGTTGGCACTCATCCCATAGTATCAAGACTTGGATTTGTCTCGGACCTTGCACCTTGATCTTTGGACCGAGACTTGGGCTTAGGGCAAAGCTCAGGGAGAAACTGGGCAGTGACTTGTCAGATAAGAACAAATAGAACGTATAATAGATTTTACAGAAGAGATTTCCCCAAGTTCATGAGGACACATCAACCAAGGTGTCAAACTAAAACATCAAGAAAAGGAGAAATCATCAAGAATAAATGCAAAATCCAAATTGAAAGCCATAAAGAAGATAGATTCCAAGGAGCAGGGATTCAAAGAGGATGAGCAAGGCATTACAATTTGAATTACTATTGAAGCAAAGACAAAACTAAACATGTAGGTCTTGGGTGCAACGAAATTTCATCTAATGAAGACAAACAATCAACCAGCTTGCTTCTCAACGTCCTCACTATCATGGAAGACACCAAATATATATATATTGGCATTCACATTGTTATGAGGTCATCTATAAAATATGCCATAGCATAATTATGAAGACAAGTGATCAAATAAATCGTTAAGCAAGACAAGACTGCATATCAACCTTCATACCTTCAAAGTGATGAATTGGAAATTGAAAAGCATTCATGGTATAGGGGACCAAACGAGTCTATGATAACAATAAGTATTTGCTTTGAATGGATGAATGCTCAACTTTGGTGACAAATCAACTCAAACCAAAGAATGCTGTATAACCTTGTTTCATCGTTGGTTCAAAATTGTAGTAGTATAGGGGAAGAGAATTTTGTGATAGTTTCACAACTAATACCAAGAAGTTATTAAAAGAGCTGTTTCTTATATATATATATATATATATATATAGAACTTCTAAGGGAATATGTTTCATATTTCTCATGTTTTGTTTTTAATTATATATTAGCAGGTGAAGACCACTTAATGCATAGCAAAGTTCTTCCACCACTTCTTTAGGTTGTGCCTTTTCATCTATCTTATATTTTACTTGGTGCAGTGCTCCCTTCGTCATTTACACATGCTTTTTCTATATTTCTTCAAATACCTGAGATTCGGCTATTTGGAGCATAGCAAAACTTAAAAGAAAGATGTTAAAATCATTAATTCTTCTATAAAAATCGTAATTTCTATATGGAAAATTGGACAAGCTATTCTTCTCTGGTATACGATCTTTTATGCATGGTTAGTCTTAAAGGGGTGAACAATTTAAAATATGCAGTTCTTCCAATACTTTGTTATTGTTCCTAAAGAATGCTCTATATTGTTGACAAGCAGTTACACTTTAGCTCGTTAGATGTATGATATAATCATAATAAAAAATCAGCCTCTTAAGAATAATCTTTTGCAAATTATCCATTTATTCATATTCAGCATAGTTATACTTTTTGCAAAAAAACCATTTATTTATATTCAGCACAGCTATTTCTTGTTTTGCTTGTGGTGGTTAAGGGAATAATGAATATTCTCATAACAGCGGTCTTTGTTACTTCCTTTAGGTTCCAAAAGATGATCCTGCTGCTACTGTGACTTTAAAATGTGTTGATGATATACAAAGGACTTGCAGAGCCTCTGGCTTGTTGGCTAAAAGGTATTCAAATTATCTACTTGTGTTGCTGGTTTTGATTTTATCTTATTGAGTTTTTCATTTAGTAAGCCAGTAGATTTGCATACATGGTAACACTTGGGAATTTTGCCAGGAGGATTTTCACTATTGATAGCAAGAAAGGACATGAAGCATGCCTGGTAAAGATTTCATTTCTTTCATGGTCTTGATGTTCAAGTGTTACTTTACTGCTTTACATGATATTGAATTGTATCCTCAATATAGATTTTGCTTCTTGATACAGGCGATTGGTGTTCTTCTGTTGGCTATTATGCTTGCTGTTCTCACCTTCAAACTTTAAATGCAGTCTGAAGAGGTTTCGTTTTCATTAAATTGTAATTGAACTTTCATTTTTAGCTTCCTCTTTGGGGTTTTTCCCTCCTCTTCCATTTTATTCTTTATGGTTCTGATAGGAGGTTTGCTGTTTCATTTTATTAGTAGCTGGGTACTGCCAAGCTACCGGTCCAGTTGGCTGACATATAGTATAATTTTTTAGATGGATAAGGGGTTTTACCTGAATGAGCTAGCAAAGTGACAGTTGCATATACAAAGGAATTTTTCCATGCTCATTCAGTTTTTTGATCTCTTAGGCTTGCTGAGAACATGATTTTCATCCTTTCTTGTAAAAATACCTAAATCTTGCATTGGAATGCAACGGGCAATTCCTCTAGTCTTATTAGCTCTCTATCTCTATCTTTCTCACATCAATTGTATGTTTTAACTGTTTTTACAAGGATTCTTTTGCAATGGTGGTGTACATGGTGACCTAAAAAAAATGACATTTACTTTATTTTTTTTATTTAATACGAATGTTGATTTTATGTGTAGTAATGTTTACTCACCTATAGCCTTTTTTTTTGTGTTGTTTTGTGATATAAAATGTAAATAAATGACATCCCGTTAAGAACTTTATCAAATGCAAAAAAAGAAAAAACAGAATTTATCGTGTTTGGAAGTTTTTGTGGTGCTTGAAAGATTATCATGTTTCTTTTGAATACTAATAAACAATTGTGATGGTACATTGTTCTGCATATCAAGTTTTACTAACACTGAAAACAAAATACTCGTCTCAACATGATGACTTGAGCATCTTATAGAGGTTATTAAGTTTATTATTTACAAGAAGGGTAGATATTTTAAGGATGCTTTCGAACATCACAAAATGAACATATTGAAGACATTTGTGGATTATTGTAGCAAAAATATTAAAGTGAATTGCAGCTGAGTTTCACGGAAAAAAGAAAAAAACATTTATCTATGTTCTCATCCCTCCCTCCCTTATGGATACTATAAGGTCTCTTGTAGATTAAATTTAAAATATCTTATTCATTCACAAAAGATATTTTTTATTGTATTTTTTTTTTTTTGCTGGAGAACAAGGGGTTGTACTTTTTTTTTTAGAGCTTGAGAGTTTACAAACAGATTCAATTCTCATCTCAAATGAATTGCTATAGTTAGAAACCTACATCATTTTATATAAAATGTCTAAATTCTTGATTTTCATTTTTCTGTGTGAATACAAATATTTTAGAATTCAACATCTTTAAAATTTTCGTATAGCAGCCTTCACAATATCAAAACTTCACCTCTACTATCTGTACATTGCATCTTAGTAGAGTAATATTTCTTAAACATTGCACTATCATAATCCAATTTATCAGTGTCGGATTGCTAGTTTCCTTCCTAAAGCACAAGTGCAACCACAAAAATTATAATAAATAGTTTATATGAAAGCACATTAATGTTATAAAATAAAACAAATATTACCAATGAAAAATATTAAAGTAAATTTTAATCATTATTTGAATTAGGCAGTCAACATTTTCTTGTTAGGCTAAACTTGCTCATTCCTTTAACCATGGAAAAGAGAATTTAACTTGACAATCCTCAATCAAAACCCCTCTATTGGCTAGCCTATTTGCACATTTGTTTCCTTCCCTTAATGTATGTGTAAACCTAATTTCTTTAAACTTTATAGCAAGGTCTTGAATTTCCACAATTATATTTTGTATGTTCCATGGAGCCTTTGCTTTGTTCAAAATTGCACTTATTACTATGAGTGAATCACCTTTCATCTATACTTTGTTCCATTTCATTTGTTTGCATATTTTTAACCCTTCCAAAGTTGCCCAAGCTTCAACTTCATTATTTGTCTTAAATCCACTATTGAAAGTGTAACGAGACAAAATCTCTCCTCTATAATTTCTAATTATTCCTCCTCTTGCTGGTCTTACATTTCCTTTAGAGGGTCCATCAAAATTTAATTTGACCAACACCACATCTAGTGGTTTCTAGTCTATATTTTGTCTTCTTTTTGTTTCTTTTGTACCCAACATCATAATTCCATTTGATAACTTGACTCCTATCAAGGCTCTTTGCTTCCAAATTAGGGATTGGATGAGTTGATAGGGTTGGCTTAGACTTCTCTATGGCTAAACAAATTTTCATTTTCATTACCTCTAAACTGCTTTCGTTTCCTTTAAATATTCTTCTATTCCTTTATAGCCATACTATCCAAAGTATTGTATCTTTTGATATATCCCAAATAGTTTGTAAAGCCTCCCTTTTAAAAGTGCTTTGTCATTGCTTTAACTATTCTTCAATTTTGCCATTCATCACCATGCATTTACCAAACATATTAAGAATCCATTGCCATAGTTTCCAAACTATTGAGTAGTGTCCTAAGAGATGGTCTATACTCTCCTTTTTACAAAGAACACATTTTAAGGGGCCATGAAAACCCTTTTCATAAGGTTATCCCAAGTTAAATTCTTCTATGACCTACTATCCAAACAAATATTTTGACTTTAGGAATGTTTGGGCTATCCCAAATTTCTCTCCATATTCTTACAGTATACCTATTTTGTTGATGCTTTACATTACATCCACTTCTTGTTGTGTATTCTCTTGAGCTATTCAACTCCCAAATCAACTTATTTGGGGCTCCCTCTGGAATAATCATTGTTGTCTTTCTACTCAACTGCCTCCTAACATCAATGTCTTGTATACTTGTAAAAAAAATCTTCTTTCCATTTGTATCTTCCTAACCATTGTACAAAATGTTTAAAACCCTATCACCATATTTATCTTTAAGTGATCTCATCTATGGTTTCAAAATTAGATCTAAATTGAGTGGTTTTTAATCACACCAAGTGTCCATGTAAATAGAATTTTTTTTTTCCAATTCCTACCACCCATCTTAAACCTGTAATCATTAGATCAAATAGATTTTTTTTTAAATTGTTCCTTAGTGCATAACCATTTGGTAGAGAGAATGCAGTAAATATTAATCTTGGGTCATTGGGCTCAACATACTTAAAAGAATTCTTGCCCATTGTCTTTGACTCTCTTTGTACAATCTCCAAATTACTTTTCTCCTAAGAGCTAAGTTCACATTTGTAAGAAATCTTAAACCAAGACCTCCCTAGTTTTATCAACACACACCTTGCTTCATTTCACTAAAGAAAATTTCCTTTTATCATGTAATCTTGACCACAAAAATGATCGCATAGTATAGATTAAACTTTTTTCCTTTCGATTTTGATATGGTATACAAGGACATAATATGTTGGAATGACTTGTAAGACTGATTTAATTAGTTTCACTCTTCTTGCTAATGATAACCATCTACATTTCCATACCGGTAATTTATTCAGAACTTTACTTATAATTGGATTCATGATTCTATCCTCATTCTCCCCTAAAATAAGGGCATCTATAGATAAGTCGCTAAAAAATTTGCCTCCTCCATTTGAAGTAGCTTTTATATCCTTGCTTTGATTTTAGTTGGGGTGTTTAGGAAGTAAATTTTGGATTATCCTATTAACTTTTCGTCCCAATGCTCTTTTGTATTCCTTTAATAAGTTATTCAAAGTTTTGGCCTCGTTTATCCTTGCTCTCCCAAAAAGGGTTTTATCATCTACAAACTATTGATGGGTGATGTTGTCAATGTTATTACTAGCCTTAAGTCCACTTATAAGCCTACCTCTGTTAAGTCGGTGATAGAGGTTCTCCTTGTCTAAGACCTCTTTTGGCTTTAAATGATTTTGTTACTAACCAATTGACCAACACTGAATATGAAATTGTAGAGACAAGCTTTAATCCATTTAACCTATTTCTTCTCAAATCCGAACTTCTCTAATACTGCAAAAAGAAAATCTCATTTAATTCTATCATAGGCTTTACTCATATCAAGTTTTAAAATCATTGCTTTCTCTTTTCTTGAAGCTATTGAATGCATAACTTCATGAGCTACTATGATCCTTTTGAAAATTTGTCTTCCTTTCACAAATCCTCCTTGCTCTTCTGAAATAATTTTGTCTAACAGTGGTCTTAACCGATTGGCCATCACTTTGGAGATAATCTTATGTCATATTGCATAGGCTTATGGGTTTAAATAAATCAAACAATTATGCATCCTTCTTTTTGGAATCAAATAAGATATGTTGCATTTATGTGTTGCATTATGCATTTATCTTTGAGGCTTTTATATAAAAAACCTCTTGCAAGCACTGCACAAAGTGTCAATTTCTTTCTTCAAGGTTTACAAACCTTCTGCAAGCACTGCACATAGTGCCAATTTTCTTGGAGCCCCTTTGCTCTCCTCTCTTTTTCTTTTTTATTCTCTTCTCTGTTCTCCCCCAACAAGATCCAACTTGCTCTAATACCAAATGATGTAAATCCAACTGCAAGAGGTCAAAACAAATACCTCTCATCACATAAAATTTGTGATAAATAAAAATAAACTTGTAAAACCCTCCATTTACATAAAACTGCATCAAATAGAAATAACTAGTAAAACCCTCCATTCACAAAAACTGCAATATATGAAAATAAATCAATAAATGTTTTCTTTTCTCATTCTTGGATTCACTTTTTTTTTCTCATTCTTGGATTCACTTCCCATTTTACAATGCAATACCAAGGGAATATATATCCCCAAAGAAACCCTAAAGCAAAACCCTAAATTTTAAAGCCCTAAAAATAAAAAATAAAAATTATTATTTTTGGCAACTTGCTTTTTCTACCAAAAATTATCTTTTTAAGTAATTACTATTTTCGAAAAATTATTTTTTCATTAAAAATTGTCATTTTTAGTAATTACCATTTTTGGCAAATTATTTTTTCATCAAAAATTATTTTTTTTAGTAATTATCATTTTCGGCAAATTATTTTTCGTCAAAAATTTTCATTTTTAGTAATAAAAAATTTATTTTAAAACTTCTTTAAAAAAAAAACTCTAAAGATAGGCTCCTGCATCATTCTCCTCTGGTTGAAAAGAACTTTACTCCTGCGAGTTCCTTTGATCAAACTCATAATTGCTCTCTATAGAGTGTCACACATTTGCAAGTACTACTCAGAGTACCAATCTCCTTCCGAGGTTTTATATTTCAAACCTCCTGCAAGCACTACACATAGTGTCAATTTCTTCCTTCGAGATTGTAAAATAAAAAACATCCTGCAAGCACTACACCATTCACATAAAAACTGCAATACATGGAAATAAATCAATAAATCTTCAGCAATTATATTCATCGCAGGTCGCGATTTCGCAACACTTCTTCTCTTTGGCCGTGTTTCTGCAACTTGTCGCGATATCGCGACACTTTTCTTCTTTAGTCGCGATGATGCAGCATGTCGCGATTTCGCGACACTTTTTCTCTCTTCGACCGCGATTCTGCAACATGTCGCGATATCGCGACACCTTTTCTCTCTGGTCGCGATTTTGCAACATGTCACGATATCGCGACACCTTTTCTCTTCGGGCGTGTTTTTGCAAATTGTCGCGATATCGCGACAACTTTTCTCTACGGCCGCGGATTTGCAACTTGTCGCGATATCGCGACACTTTTTCCCTTTGGCCGAGATTTTGCAACATGTCGCGATATCGCGACACTTTTCCTCTTCAGCCTCGATGGTGCAGTTTGTCGCGATTTCACGACACTTTTTCTCTCCGGCGGCAATGTTGCAACTTGTCGCGATATCGCGACACCTTTCCTCTTCGCTCGCATTGCTGCAACATGTCACGATATCGTGACACTTTTTCTCTTCGGCTGCGATTCTGCATCATGTCGCAATTTCGTGACACTTTCTCTATTCGGCCGCGATTCTACAACATGTCGCGATATCACGACACCTTTTCTCTTCGACAATGATTTTGCAACATGTCGTGATATCGCGACACTTTTTCCCTTCGGCCGAGATTTTGCAACTTGTCGCGATATCGCGACACTTTCTCTCTCCGGTCGCGATTTTGCAACATGTCGCGATATCGCGACACTTTTTCCCTTCGGCCAAAATTTTGCAACATGTCACGATATCGCGACACTTTTCCTCTTTGGCCTCGATGATGTATCATGTCGTGATTCCGCGACACTTCTTTTCTTCTGGCACCAACCTAGCAATTTGTCACAATATCGCGACACTTCTTCTCTTCTGGCAGCAACCTTGCAACATGTCGCGATATCGCAACACTTTCTCTCTTTCGGCTGCGATGCTGCTTATTGTCACGATTTCGCGACATCTTTTCCTCCTTTGGCTGCATCGGTGCAACATGGCGCAATTTCATGACATCTTTTCCTCCTTGCTTTATCCCTATGCTGTGGGCCGCGAAAATGTAACTAGTCGCGATTTCGCGACACCTTCCTTCTTGTGGTGTTTTGCTTCCTCTTTGATCTTTAGATTTTGGGCCTCCTCGGTCGGCTTGGAAAACAATTTCCTCTTGTTCAAGGTTCAGGGACTTTTCAACACCCTTTCAACCAATCAATATATATATATATATATATATATATATATATATATATATATATATATATATTCACCACAGCAAATTATTAGATAATGGTCAATTATCTAAAAAATCTATTTAAAAACTTAAAAAAAAAAAATCTTCTAAAGATAGGCTCATGCATCATTCTCCTCTTGTTGAAAAGAACTATGCTCCTGCGAGTTCCTATGATCAGATTCGTAACACATCTGCAAGTATTCCTCATAGTACTAATCTCTTTTCGTGGTTTTATATCTCAAACCTCGTGCAAGCACTACACCTAATAATGAAATAACAACTATATGCTATCTACGCTAACATCCCCCCTTATTACATTATTTGGGTAATAATATAACTATTAGCTACACTATCATCCCCCCATACAACAATATTTGGGTAAAGTATATAACTGCCCCAATACAATGAAGAAGAAGAAGAGAAATGAAATAATGGTGGCTTGTGCTTTGTCTTCGGCTCTAGCTCATGGCTCTAAGCATACCTCTGGAATTTGTACCTCTGGGTCTATCTCTGGATCTGCCGGTGAATCTGCCTCTGGATCATTGCATCTGGATCTGCTTGTAGATTTGCCTCTGGAACTTTGTCTCTGGGTCTGTCTTTAGGTCTATCTCTAGGTCATTATCTCTGGGACTGCCACTCGGTCTGTCACTGGATTTGCCTCAGGGTCTACCATAGGTTTTACCTTTTCGATAGAAGCCATACAACATTTCTTTCATCATGGTCCATTGTGTGTGATTTGTCCATCCACAATCTATATGAACCTTGTTGGCCATTTTCACTTTGTACCAACAATTGGAAGAAGAATGATTCGTACATCCATAAGAATCACAAGGATGTAATCTCCAACACTTAGCTGCAACATGTCCTGTCTTTCCACAGTGACTGCAACAATGCTTTTTAGGAGTTGTAGGAGATTTAGGTTTTACAAACATAGAATTACTGGTACTTGCATGTCCAATATAGCCAAGGCCTTCATGCTTTGCCCTGACACTTAGCATTATTGGAGATTTAATGCCTTGTTCCTGTTTACCTAATCTCTCACCATTGAATCCCATTTTCTTCATCATTTTGGAACCAAATCCTTTGGTGTGTTTTTCAAAACACCCAATTTCATCATCTTCATCAATGCTTTTAACAATATTGCATTTGTCGCTATTGATGAGATTATGGAGTTCATTTTTAGGAGGTTCAGTTTTTAAGTCACTAGTGTCACAAGCAAAATCTGCTACTGTGATGAGATCACCTATGCTACAACTGATATCTGCCATCATAGGCATGAGGTCGCTTGTATCACAACAAGCATTGGCCATCATGGGCTCAAGGTCACATGTGTCACAACAAGCATTCGCCACCATGGGCTGAAGGTCACTTGTGTCACTACAAGCATCGACCATTAGGGGTTTGACCTCTATTTCCTCACTAAAGTCCCTGTACACTTTACGTTGGGCAATATCAAGAGAAATCAATGATATGTAGACTGCCCTTATGACGCCTATAGGGATTTGAACACCATTCTTCTGAAGGTCTTCAGAATCTTTGAGAATGGATTTTACACCACTGCGTAGTGTAGAATATTTTTCATCCTCATAAAAATCCATTCCTTCCATCTCTGGTGGAAAGTAAGGACCTTTAACTGATTTTGCAACATCATCAGTTTGTTTTGGGATAGTTTTCTTCTTTGATCTACCCATTCTTAAGGTGTCGATCTCTGCTGAAAATGCACCTTTTACAATGAATTTTTGTAAAAAATAATTTGACTAAGGTGTTGGTCATTGCCGAAAATGCACCCTTATAAGTCTTCCCCCCTTTTGTTTGCAAAATTATATCCCCCCTTAGGCAGAAAATTCTTGAATGGAGAAAAAAAATGTTATCTCCCCTTAGCGCAAAAAATGCAACTATTAAGCCTCCTGGGCTTTTACAAAAAACTTGCCTCCATGACAAAAATATCACCCGAATAATCCCCCTTTTATTACAATGACTTCAAACAAAAAAAAAATTATTTTGCTATTTATGAAGCCTAAAAGGTGTGCAAAGGTGCATTGAAGGCAAATTGGGAATTGTCCCCCCTTTGTTTTTCAAGTTGCAAAATCAAGGATGATTTATTGTCTTCTCCAAAGGTTTGTATGAAGTTCAAGTTTGAAAAAAAAAAGTTTCTAATGAAAGAAAACTTATAGGTTTAGTAAATATAATTGTTCTCAAAATAAATTTAAAAAAATAAATAAATTTTAAGAAAAAAATATTTAAATAAACTAAGTTTTTTTTTATAACATTAGATAACTAAATTTAATCAAACTGAAAAATTTGTTACCTTTGTTTGGGTCGGTGGGTCTCGAACCCCCACCTCTGGTTGGCTACAGACTTCCGTCGAGCAAGTTAACCACCGCAGCTAGCCGCGTTGTTGGAATGAAAGGGGAAAGACCCCATATGTAACAACTTCTATGTCATCGCTTGAGAGTGGGCGACATCGCTTCTCTGCTCCACCACGGCAGTGCTGCCAGCTCTTCGATGGGGTGGCTTTGTTCGGGTGATGATGCCACTTCCAGCGGTTGTGCAGGCGGCTGTCTTCGAGAGGAATAAAGGGTTTTCGTCTACGTGATACAAAAAATGATTACAGTGATCAAACACGCATGCTACTTCCCTTCTCTGTCTATGCTTCAAACCGGTATGAGCTTCCATCTGCAATACCACTTGTTGGTGATTTAACTCAATAGATGTTTTTAACAACATCAAATCACCCTTAATGTTTGTCTATAGCATATAGCACCAACCAATATGCCAGGAATTCGTTGTTTCACGGTAGATCTCACCCGTCGAGGACTTGGCTACGAACGATCTCGTTTGCAGGGATCGAGTAACATCTGCATAATCAGCAAACCATTATTTTCCTACGATATCCATCGAAAAAATAGTCTTTGTTGTCACTATGCCTGCAAATGGTATGCGTTCTACAATTTTTGTCATGTGGAAAGCACGCCTCCTATCAGACCAAGATTGTTTGTGCACATGTGAATTATCCCACATGGGGAGTATTGCATGGAAGATGTGGTTTAAAAACAATTATCCAAACATATATTAATGACCACCACACGGTGGTCTAGCCTCCCTCGAAGCCTTTTGTAAGTCGTTACGTCACCATCTACCATTGCTAGATCATGCTGCTGTCAACGCCAGGTCAGAGTTTAGGTCCGTCACGTTTCTTAGGTCCAGGTCACACAGTCGTCCGTGCTGTCAAAGATCTGTCATCCCTCTCTGTTGTCCAATACCGAGCTCTCGCGTCCAGTTGTCGCGTCTCTATCTAGTTATGTTACGTCCTAGGTGTCTTAGGTCCATTTGTCTTTGGGTTGGTCCATGGTCCTCTGTCCACGTGTCTGTGTTAGGGACGGTAGGCTCCCACGGTACGAGTCACTCGCTTCCTGGTGTCCAGTGCATCCGCCTAGGTTTAGGTCGGCCCAGTGTTAGGTCCAAGTCGCACAAGTCACGTCCGAGTGAGTCCGTCAGTCAGATCTCGATCTATGGGCCAGGTTGGGCCAGTTGCCTCAAAAATCGATCGACCTCGAGAATCGTGCCCGAGTTGGTCAAACCACCCAGTCGTCAAGCTACGAAAAATGAACTTTGACTACATTGCGCTTTGATACCATGTCAGAGAAGCGAATCACAATGCATTTGATAATAATCAAATAAATAGTACACTATCGCTTAGAATAGCCCATAACAGATGGAGCTAATAATACGACTTAGGTAGATGTTACAACAACCTAACAACTAACCTAATAATGAAATAACAACTATATGTTATCTACGCTAACAAATTTCTTCCTTTGAGGTTTTAAAATAGCAAACCTCCTGCAAGCACTACACAAAGTGCCAATTTCTCCCTCTGAGGTTTTACATGAAAAAAACCTCGTGCAAGCACTACATAGAGTGTCAATTTCTTTCTCTAAGGTTTTACAAACCTTATGCAAGCACTACACAAAGTGTCAATTCCTCCCTCTGAGGTTTTACATAAAAGAACCTCCTGCAAGCACTACACAAAGTGCCAATTTCTTTCTCCAATGTTTTACAAACTTTCTGTAAGCACTACATAGAGTGCCAATTTTCTTGGAGCCCCTTTGCTCTCCTCTCCTTTTCTCTTTTCTTCTCTTCTCTTTTTAATTATATTCACTGCAGTTAATTATCTATAACATAATATCTTTGAAAGTTTTTGCATTTTCCATCTAAAAAGGTTTTTTATTTTTAATCTTTAAATATAAGGCCAACTCATCTAGAATTTAATTTGCATGTTTATATATAATTTTTTTATATTAAATAATATATTAAGTTTGAGATATTACCTTTTAATGCATAGTTATGTTTACTCAACTATAGACTTTTTGTTAGAGTGTGAGCCAGGAGTGAGTGTAGCCAAAAGCGAGTGCCAGCAAGACAAGAGTGAGTACAACCGAAAGCGTGTGTGAGTGTGAGCCAAGAGTAAGTGCAGTCAAAAGCGAGCACGAGTTGAGAGTGAGTGCAGCCAAAAGCGAGTGCCATTATGAGTTTAGAGTGAGTGTAGTGCACGAGCTAGGAGTGAGTGCAGCCCAAAGTGAGTGTGAGAATGAGTCAGGAGTGAGTGCAGCCAAAAGCGAGTGCAAGCACAAGCCGAGAGTGAGGAGGGAAGCAAAAAGTAGAAAGCAAAGTGTGATCAAGGAACAAGTGTAACTTCTTGTTCTAAATCTTAGGAGAATTTAAAGGATTCATTTGAAGAAAATCCAAGTAACATGAAAAGAAAGTCATTTGTGAAAGTCCTTACTAAAAGTATGAATGGCCAAGTTGGAAGTATGGATGCCCTAGCTAGCAATAAGAGGAAGAGCGAATCTATGGCAAACCTAGTCCAAGTAGTAGATTCTACACCATAAATGATTATCAAGGATGAGATGATTGAGCATGATATAATGGTTCTTAAAACCAAAGGGTTAATATGTAAGTTTCATGGATATTGGCTAGGTTTTTCTGAGATTCAAAATTGGATCAAGTGGAAGTGGGGATTGAATTCAAATTACTCCATGACTTTTCTTCCAAAAGGATTTTTCCTCGTTATTTTCTCCAATTTAGAAATAAGGGATAAAATAATGGATGGAGGCCCATGGTTTAGGGGTAAAGATGCATTATATTTAAGACCTTGGAGTGAGATTTTTTTGTGGACACAAAAACTATTAAAAGGCTTTTGGTATGGATTAGGCTTTTTGGACTTCCTTATCAACTCATCAATAAGGAGGTTTTGAAGAATATTGGTAATACTCTAGGTGAATTCATCCTGGAGGAACCAACTGGTAAGGAGAGAAGACATGTTGTACACACTCGAATATGTATTGCCATGGATATTCCTAAACCTTTACCCCAGTCGAGTAGGATTAAATTTGAATCAAGAGAATGGGATCAGCAAATGGATTATGAAAATATTTCATTCATGAAACTGGGCACATGGCAAGAGACTACAAAGTGAAAATGGAGGAAGATATGGAAATTTTTGGACATGAGGGTAGCTTCAATTTAAAACAAGGAGATCATATCACAAGAGAAGCTAGGTCAAATCAAGGATTTTCCACTCCTAAGAAAGTGGCTAGAAAAATCCCTCTACATCATTAGATGACAAAGGCCATTATAGTTCACTTGAATTAGCCATTAGAAGAAAAAAATGATATGGGGGATGAGGAAGTACAATGTGCAAGTTCAAATATAAGAGCTAAAGGTGTGAAGGAAGAGGGGAAGGCAAATTTTAAAACAAAGAGAGATGGTGAGATGAATTTTAAAGCAAAAGAGGTGAAAGAGGTTAAGCTTAATTCAGGTAAATCACCTTTATTATCCTTAAGTAGCATAAAATATTCTCCTTACAATAAAAATGAAGTAGTACAAAGTGTATTCCTTCACTTTAGGACTTCAAGAGCAGTATAGTAAAGAAAATATTATGGAAGATATCCAAGGAAATTTAGGATTTTCAGACCAACATAAGAAAGTGATAACTATGGAGGATCATCTATGCAGTTAACATAAATAATAAAATGCTAATGAGGCTATTCCTTGCATTTTCGACTCTTTAAGGCAACATTTATATTTAGAAGATAAGTCTCATTTTGAACAATATAAAAAATATAAGAGATTGATGAAGATCAGAGTGTTGGCAGGAATGGAAGGAGAGGAAGGACATCAAAGTAGGAACAAAGAGAAAAAGAAACTTAAAAGGATATTGATTTGGGACAAGTACAAATGGGATGGACAACTATTAGAAGCAAAAAGTAATTGGGTTGCTGGATTATTTTGCAGGAAAGAGGAAAACATAAAAGTTGGGGTTGTAAATATATATGCTCCAACTGTAGTTACTCATGAAAGATGTTGAAAGGACCTTAGCATATTTTTGTCAAATACAATGATGACTCATTATGATCTATGGATTCTTGGGGGTGATTTTAATATTGTTCTATCTTCTTTGAAAAAGAAGGGTGGCATTCCAAGATGTTCTAAATCAATGCAAGATTTTACTTCATTTTTCAATTCAAATGACCTTTGGGATGTTAGTCCCTCAAGCTTTCAATATACATGGGATAATAGACGCATTGGAAAAAATCATATACTAGAAAGACTAGATAGATTATTGTTATCCAATAAATGGTTGCAAACAAAGTATACAATCTTCAGATATTATATTACGAGCATGATCATATCACAAACCCATTTTTTTGACTTGTGAGTTACTTAATAATGGTTATCCAAAGCCATTTTGCTTCTAGTCTATGTGGCTCCAAGACCTTGTTTTTTCTATATGGTTATGTTATGGTGGGATGAATCAAAATTTGAAGGATCATGTATGTACAAGTTTATTCAAAAGTTAAAATATTTAAATGAGCAAATGAAGATATGGAATGCCAAATCTTTTGGTAACATTTTTAAAGAAAAGAAAGGAATTGAATCTAAGCTCAAAAATTTACAAGAGATATTAGAAATTAATGGAATGGATCAGGATTCTAATGTGAAGGAAAAACAATTACTTTCTAATTATCATAATGCATTGAAAAAAGGAGTCATATTTGTTCCAAAAATCTAGAGAGAAATGGCTCAAGGAAGGAGATATAAATACAAAAAATTCATGCTACAACAAAAACAAATTTTTATGTTCCTCATATAAAAAATATTATAACTCCATATGGAAGAAATATTGAGGACGAAGAAGATATAAGGAAGGAAGCAATTAATTATTTCAAAAATATTTTGTTAGATTCTAGGCAAGATAAGGAGGCACAAGAAAAAATTCTACAAAATATTCCATCAATTATCACTCATGGACAAAATGAAAGCTTGATGAAGAAGATATCTATGGAGGAGCTCCATGAAGCGGTTTTCTCTTTCCATCCTAACAAGGCACCTGGCCTCGATGGATTTCTTGCAATTTTCTTTCAAAAGTTTTAGGATTTATTGAAGAGTGATATGTTAGTTGTTGTTGAAGAGGCTTGGAAAGGAAAGGCTATAATAAGTGAGATCAATGCTACTTTTATTACCTTGGTTCCCAAGAAAGGTGACACAAAATATTTTAATAATTTTCATCCAATAAGCCTTTGTAACATGATTTATAATATCATTTCAAAAATTATGACAAACAAGGTTGAAGGGCATTCTAGGGTGTCTTATCTCAGAGGAACAAGGTGGATTTGTTCATGGTAAACAAATTCTTGATGGTATAATTATTGCACAAGAGGCCATACATTCTCTTCATTCCATGAAAAACCAGGTATGCTTTTGAAATTAGATATGAACAAAGCATATGATAGGGTTTCTTGGAATTTTCTACATGATATTCTTAAAAAGTTTGGCTTTGATTATAGTTGGTGTGAGTGGATTAAATGTTGTTATAGCACTACAAAATTTTCTATTTTGATCAATGGTTCTCCTGCTGGGTACTTCAAGTCATCTTGTGGACTTCATCAAGGTGATCCACTTTCTCCTTATCTATTTATTATTCTTGTGGAAGCATTAGGGAGAGCCTTTTCAAAGGCAAAAATGGAAGGAAAAATCAAAGGTATTCAAGTTGCAAAAAATGATCCCTTTGAATCTCATCTCCAATTTGTTGATGATACTTTTCTTTTGGGCCATCCCTTAGTCAGTGAGGCCATGGAGTTTAAATCAATATTATCATGCTATGAGAAGGCTACTGGACAGTTGGTAAATACTACAAAATCTAGGATTTTTTTCATTAATACTGCCCTAGATTTACAACAAATTATTGTGAATATTTTAGGGTTTAAAATTGAAAAATTTCCATCAACCTACTTGGGTATTCCTTTGTCTGATAAAGGAAATAAAAAGGAGCTTTGGATATCTTTTTTGGATAGAATGAAAGCTTGCTTGGCAGGTTGGAAAGGTAAGTTCTTAACCATGGTAGGAAGGCTACAACTCATAAATACTACATTGCAATCCATCCCTATTTATATGATGTCACTTTCAAGATTGCCAACAGGTATTGCATCAAAAATTGATAAAATTCAAAGAGACTTTCTATGGAAAGGTTGTGAGGAAAAATTAGGTTTCCTCTTTGTAAGTGGGATAGGGTTTGCAAAGGAAAGAATATTGGAGGAGCAAGCTTGCAGAATTGTAGACTTATGAATTTGGCATTAGGAGCAAATCTTGGGTGGAGATTATTCAAAGATCAAGGAAAGAATTGGGTAAAAATATTACTTCAAAAATATATAGGTTCTCTTGATGCAATAAAATTATTTAGGAAAAGAACTCTACCCAAAGGATCATCAACATGGAACTTCATATCAAAGAGTTTGCAATTGATAAAGAAACATATTAGATGGTCAATCAATGAGGGGAGTTATACAAATTTTTGGTCTGATGCTTGGTTGAAGCCTTATCCTCTTATCTCTAACTCAAAATGGAAACCATTGGCTCAAGCATGCCTAGCATGTAAAGGTCCAAAGGTCAAAGATTATATTAATATGAGAAAAAACTCTAGATCATGGATTTCTTTTAGTAACCTGGTTGAAGGAGAGGAACTCAAACAAATTGTAGATGAACTTCAAAAGATGCTTCAAGAGTTTTATTTATTGATTTTTACATGAAAGGATGAGTTGGTTTGGAATCTATCAAAGGATGGTGGATACTTGGTCAAGTTGGGATATGAGGATTTAGAGAAATCAAAATTTCCTTCTCCCAAAGATTTTCCTTGGAAGAACGTTTGGTCATTAGAGGCTCTCCCTAAGGCCTCAACATTTCTTTGGTTAGCAGTTCAAAGTAAGATTCTTATAGGAGAGAGTCTACAAAGAAGAGGATATTATGGACCCTTCAGATGTGCCTTGTGTGAGAAGGATTTAGAAACATCAGACCATTTACTTCTTCATTGTCCATTTGCTCACACCATTTGGGGTTATTTTTTAAAAATATGAAATTATATTGGGTAGCTCCATCAACATTGAAAGAGTTGATAAAATGTTGGATTAATTATTTCAAAGCTAAAGCATTATGTATTCTTTGGAGGATTGGCCTTGCCATTATTTATTGGAATTTATGGCTTGAAAGGAATAATATAATTTTTAAAAATAAATCTCAAAATCATGCCCAAGTTTGGAACCGTATTATTGCCTCTCTTGTAGAATATCTACAAATATGGTGCTCATCATGGGAAGTCTCAATTGCAAAAAAAGAGGTGCTAATAACTTGGCTACAAGATTTGAACATACATGGAAGAGTCATATGCAACAATGAAATTAAAACAAAGGATCTACTTTGATCTATGGTAAAATGAAAATGTCCAAAAATTGGGTTTATCAAAATTAATTTTGATGGTGCTTCTAAAGGAAATCCAAGAAAAGCTGGTGGAGGTGGTGTTTTTAGAAATAATGAAGGCAAAATTCTCCTCACTTACTTAGAATCATATGGAACTTCAACTAACAACTATGCAAAGGCTAGGGCACTTCTTACATGGATTAAAATTGCAATAGAAAAATGATGGAAATATATTTCAATTGAGGGGGACTCACAAATTATCATTAATGCTATTAACAAAAATGGATGTGGAGATTGGATAAAAAATAATATTATTGTTGATGTTCATCTATTACTAGAGGCAATCTCTTGGCAATGTGAGCATATTTATAGAGAAGGAAATCGAGTAGTAAATAAATTATCGAATTGTGGTGTTGATCTTGGATTAAAAAAAAAAAAAAATTAGGAAAAAAAAAAAAATTTTTTTTTTTTTTTGCTAGATAATAAGGGGTTGTACTCGGGTCCCCCACCCTTGACAAATTACAACTCTCTTCTTTAGAGCTTGAGAGTTTACAAATAGATACACTTCTCATCTCAATTGAGATGCTATAGCTAGAAACCTACATCATTTTACATAAAATGTCTGAATTCTTGATTTTCATTTTCTAGATCTTTTCAATTTTCTGTATGAATACAAATATTCTAGAATTTAACATCCTTCTTGACATTTTTCTATAGCAGCCTTCACAATACCAAAACTTCACCTCTACTATCTATGCATTGCATCTTAGTAGAGTAATATTTCCAAAACATCACACTATCATAGTCCACTTTACCAAATCTGGATTGCTAGTTTCCTTCCTGAAACACAAGTGCAACCACAAAAATTATAATAAATAGTTTATATAAAAATACATTAATGTTATAAAATAAAGTAGATATTACCAATGGAAAACATTAAAGTAAATCTTAATCATTATTTGATTCAAGCAATCAATATTTTCTTGTCAACTTTAACTAAACTTACTACTTCCTCTAACCATGGAAAGGAGAATTTAACTTCATGATCCTCAATCAAAACCCTTCTATTGGCTAGCCTATCTGCACATTTGTTTCCTTCCCTTAATGTATGTGTAAACTTGATTTCTTCAAACTCTTTAGCAAGATCTTGAATTTCCACAATTATCTCTTGTATGTTCCATGGAGCCTTTGCTTTCCTCAAAATTACATTTATTACTATGATAGAATCACCTTCCATCCATACTCTATTCCATTTCATTTGTTTGCATATTTTTAACCCTTCTAAAGTTGCCCAAGCTTCAACTTCATTATTTGTCTTAAATCCACTATTGAAAGCGTAATGAGACAAAATATCTCCTCTATTATTTCTAATTATTCCTCCTCCTCTTGTTGGTCCTAGATTTCCTTTAGATGCTCCATCAAAATTCAATTTAACCAACTCCACATCTGGTGGTTTCCACTTTATATTCTTTGCCTTCTTTTTGCTTCTCTTGTACCCAACATCATAATTCCATTTGATGACTTGACTCCATCTATCAAGGCTCTCTGCTTCCAGATTAGGGATTGGGTGAGTTGATAGGGTTGGTTTAGACTCCTCTATGGCTAAACATATCTTCCTTTTCATTACCTCTAAATTGCTTTCCTTTCCTTTAAATATTCTTCTATTCCTTTCTAGCCATATAGTCCAAAGTATTGTATCTTTTGATATATCCCATATTGTCTGTAAAGCCTCACTTTTATAAGTGCTTTACCATTGCTTTAACCATTCTTCAATTCTTCTATTCATCACCATGCATTTACCAAACATATTAAGAATCCATTGCCATAGTTTCCAGACTATTGAGCAATGTCCCAAGAGATGGTCTATACTCTCCTCCTTTTTACAAAGAACACATTGAGAGGGGCCATGAAAACCCCTTTTCATAAGGTTATCCTAGGATAAAATTCTTCTATGACCTACTAGCCAAACAAATATTTTGACTTTAGGAATGCTTGGGCTATCCCAAATATCTCTCCATATTCTAGTGATATTACTATTTTGTTGGTGCTTTACATTATATCCACTTCTTGTTGTGTATTCTCCTGAGCTATTCAACTCCCAAATCAATTTATCCTTGGCTCCCCTCGGAATAATCATAGTTGTTATCTTTCTACTCAATTGCCTCCTAGCATCAATGTCTTGTATACTTGTAAAAAAATCTTCTTTCCATTTGTATCTTCCTTCCTGGATCCTTGTACAAAATGTTTGAAACCCTATCACCATATTTGTCTTGAAGTAATCTCATCCAAGGTTTCAAAATTGGATCTAAATTGAGTGGTTTTTTATCACACCAAGTATCCATCCAAATAGAAATTTTTTCTCCAATTCCCACCACCCATCTTAAACCTTTAATCACTAGATCAATAGATTTTTTTAAACCATTCCAAAGAGCAGAACCATTTGGTAGAGAGAATGCAATAAATATTAAACTTGGGTCATTGGGCTCAACATACTTAGAAGAATTCTTGCCCATTGTCTTTGACTCTCTTTGTACAATCTCCAGATTACTTTTCCCCTAAGAGCTAAGTTTGCATCTGTAAGAACTCTTAAACCAAGACCTCCCCTAGTTTTATCATCACACACCTTGCTCCATTTCACCAAAGGAAATTTCCTTTTATCATGTAAACTTGACCATAAAAAGGATCGCATAATATAGATTAAACTTTTTTCAACTGATTTTGGCATAGTATACAATGACATATAATATGTTGGAATGGCTTGTAATATTGACTTAATTAACTGCACTCTTCCTGCTAATGATAACCATCTACCTTTCCAAGTTGGTAGTTTATTCTAAACTTTACTAATAATTGGATTCCATAATTCTATCCTCATTCTCCCCTCAAATAAAGGCATCCCTAGATAAGTTGCTGGCAAATTTGCCTCCTCCATTTGAAGTAACCTACAAATTCTTGCTTTGATATTAGTTGGAGTGTTAAGGAAGTAAATTTTGGATTTTGTCCTATTAACATTTTGCCCTGATGCTCTTTCGTATTCCTTTAAAAAGTTATTCAAAGCTCTGGCCTCATTTATCCTTGCCCTTCCAAAAGGGTTGTATCATCTACAAATTGTTGATGGGTGATGTTGTCGATGGTATTACTAACCTTAAGTCCACTTATAAGCCCATATTTGTAAGCCTTCTTTAAGTTCCTACTCAAAACCTCTGCCATAATAATGAAAAAATAAGGAGATAGAGGTTCTCCTTGTCTAAGGCCTCTCTTGGCTTTAAACGAATTTGTTACTAACCCATTGACCAACACTGAATAAGAAACTCTAGAGATAGAAGCTTTAATCCATCTAACCCATTTCTTCCCAAATCCAAACTTTTCTAAAACTACAAAAATAAAATCCCATTTAACCCTATCATAGGCTTTACTCATATCAAGTTTTAAGATCATTGCTTTCTCTTTTCTTGAAGCTATTGAATGTATAACTTCATGAGCTACTATGATCCCATCCAAAATTTGTCTCCCTTTCACAAATCCTCCTTGCTCTTCTGAAATAATTTTGTCTAACAATGGCCTTAATCAATTTGCCATCACTTTGGAGATAATCTTATATGCTATATTACATAGGCTTATGGGTCTAAAAGAATCAAACAATTCACCATCCTTCTTTTTTGGAATTAGGGTAAGATATGTTGCATTTATTTTATAAGGTATTGTTTTATCCTAGATTTTTTCACTACCACCAATAAAGAATCCTTCACTATATCCCAAGCCCATATGGACCTAGGAATTTATCCTTATTAAAAGAGAAAAGAGCTAAATAAACTTCTTCTAGAGTAATAGGCTCCATCAGTTTCCTATTGTCTTCATTTGTTATAACTAAAGGTACATCTTGAAGAAGTTTATCATTAAGAACTCCAGTCTCCTCTAATCCTAGAATATTCTGATAAAAATACTTTACCTCTTTTCTAATTTCACTATGATCTTCAATCCAAACCCCTTTAATTGATTTAATTCTAGTGATTTTGGATGTTGATCTTTGTACTATAGCCATCCTAACTTTGTATTTTTATCTCCTTCTTTTAACCAAGTCTATCTTGATTTTAATAACCAAAATTTCTATTCCTTAATCAAAATATTATGATATTCACTAAGCAAATCTCTTTCCTCTGGGCTTGGATTATTATGGTCACTTTTTTGGAATTTTGAAAGTATATATTTTAGTTCTTCTTTCCTCTCAAAAATGTTTCCAAAAGTGTTCTTGTTCCATTATTTTAATCTAGATGACATAGATTTAATTTGTTTTGGAAGAGCATACAACCCACCATTTCCTGAAGAAATCCATGTTTGTGCTATCATATCAACAAATTGAGGATGGTATTCCCACATCTATTCATATTTAAAATATGATCTTTATTGAATTCACTTACCACCATTTTAACTCTTATTGGCCAGTGATTTGAATCAATCCTTGTTAAGGTATTAATTTTAGCACAAGTTCCTTCATCTAGACAATGATCTAAGAGTATGCATCTATCTAATTTTTCTACTATTAGGTTCTAGCCTCTCCTGTTGTTGGTCCATGTATAGTTGTCTTCTTCAAACTCAACCCCTCATAGATTATTGTTTTGAATAAAATCTGAGAAATCTCTCATACTTTGGGTTAATTTCCTAATTCCACCAAATTTTTCATCCAGCTTGGTTGTAGCATTAAAATTTCCTATGATCATGAATTTGGTGTCTTGGTCTTTACTTCTCATAAAGGCTTCAATACCACTCCAAACTTCTAATCTACCTAACTGAGTTGTAGGTCCATAGACATTGATAATTTCATGGCCCTCCTTGGCAAGACTCATTACTAATATTGATTATGCATTGATGTGTGGTTTTCAATGCTTAATCTTAGTTGTATTATCAAAATAAGTGGTTATTTGTATTTGATATTTTTATTATATAATAGAATATGGTATTGTTAATAGTGTGTATGGTTGCAAGACCAGGTACACTCGTGGGTGGAATGATGAAGTCTAAACCACCAAGAACGGGAGATGAAACAAAAAAAAAAGGAAATTATGGTCAGATGAATTAGTCTATGATAGCTCCAAGATAAAATGTTACCTTCATGTAGTTGTATTTTCATAGTGTTTGTTTGGAAGTTATTATAGCATCGACTAGGAAATTTCTAGAGCAAGGGAGCAATTCTTAATAGACAGGTGATGACGAATAGTCATCGAAAAACCTACTAGGTATGAACAAAAGGTGGTATAATGAAATTGCATGTTTGATAAGCATTTTTTGATATTTTGCTTGTGGTTGAGAAGTGGGTTTAGCAAAGAATCCACCAGAATAAGATATTAATAATGTGGAAGTTTATTAATGCCTAACAAGTAATATTGGAGCTAATAATTAATAATAGCCTTCGATATTAATTAAGTTATGAAAAAATTGATTTGATTATTTATTTTCTTTAATGTTTGTACTAACATTAACATTTGAAAGTTAGTAAATTAATATTATAAATGAAATTATTTAATTTATTAAAAAGACCTTTAATGGTAATCTCTTTCCTTCGACTTTGCATTAAGGAAATGCATGTAAAATAGTTAGACAAACATTCTCCCCAAAGAGGATAAGAAAGAAGTTGGGGAATGGTTGAGGGCCGTCTCCATCTTGTTCTTATAAACAACTTTGGGGGAATTGGGTAAAAAAATAAAAGGGAAAAAGAAAGAAGTGTGAGGAAGTACAGACAAGAAAAAGGAAATGAAGGTAACCAGAGACAATGAGCAACCGTAGGCAGATAAGAATTTAGCTCTTATCCCTAAACCTGAAGTACATACAGGTTGGTGTTCATCTTTCTTCATTTGATAATGCACAATTTAATCTTGGAATAGAATCTTAAGTTGCTGGGAAACGTTTTACTCAAAGCATTTTGAGTTAGGAAAGGATTCTATGTCATTGTTTTTTATAAGGATGGGATGTTTTCTCCATTGGTTACATGTGTTTCTTTCAATCTTAAATACTTTTGGTTACGTTGTTTAAGTTGTATAAATCTGAATAGAATGCCCTATAGATTTATATATGTGGGTAAGGCTTAATGTATCCGAGTAAAGCATATCTCTTGAGCACCTGAAACGTTCAGTTGTTAACATATGCATATCGTCCACCCGTTTAGACAATGTCTTTTTTGTGTCTTCAAAACAATTTGCCATCATGATGTTGGGGAACCATTTTAGGTTGTTATATCTCCTTGTTGTATTGTGCCCATGTGTTTTAGGTCCTTCCTTTTGTTGTGCAAATCTGAAAAACTTTAGCTTAGCAGAAAGTGATTCTCTTAAAATAATAAGAATCTTGTTATAAGTGCTTCTCGATTCTTAAGAAATGCACCGATGATATCAAAAATCTAAGCCACTCTCCTTATGAATGTTTTGATATTCTTTTGAAACTACAACATTGTTTCTCTTAATAAGACTATGCTTTGTGAATATAGGAAGATATTTAAATTAAAGAACGTTGAGTATGATTAAGTTTTGCTAAGTGGAGGATTATAGGGAAACGTCAATAGAAAGGAATGTGTTTTGATTTTGTCTTTGCTAAATTGGCAGGCCTGTGCAATCTAAATATAAGATAATGTTAAATAGAAGATCTTTTAAATATGTCCTTGCTATTTTGAAGGCCTGTGAAATATAAGTAAGGGATTAATGTTAGATAAATGAATATTTGTTTGATATTTGCTTATTAGAAAGAAATCTTGTGCTTTATATATTTTTAATAGGTCGTAGTTTATCAAATGGAAAGTGCTTTATATATTTTTAATAGGTTGTAGTTTATCAAATGGAAAAAGAAAATTGAATATATTAATACTACAATCGAAAAGAGTTTGTTTGGTTTGCAATAGTTAAATAGAATGATGTTTATGCTTTTTATTTGAAATTAAAGAAAATAACTTTTTGGGAAAGAATGGATGGGAATCCATTCTTGAGAGAAATATGGGTTCTTTCTTATCCTTGCTATATGAAGTTATGTGATAGATGCATGGATGCATTATGGTGTTTCTTATAACATATGCATAGGTTGTATAATGGGAAACTTTTTGGAATGTACATTTTAAGTTGTATACTCATGATCAAGAGTTGTTCTGATTCCTTTCATCTTCTTCAAAATTGCGTTGGAGAAAAAGGGAGAAATTAGATATGAAGCCAAAATAAAGTGTAGATTTCATATTTTGTATGAGGACTCTCATGTAAGAAGTTTTACTCTAAATTTTATTATTCATGGGTTATGTAAATATGATTGTATTCAATCAAGTGGCATTAGCTCAACCGGTTAGATTCCTCAACATTTCGAGGAGACCTAGGTTTGAATCTTGCCAAAGGATATATGGATAATATCCTAGCTTTGTTGTAATACCACTATGTGGTGATGATGTAAAATGGGTGGGGCATGTTTTAATCTCACATAATATATATGACTGCATTAAAAGATATAGGGAAGAGAAATGTTTTACTTGTAAATATTATCTTGAAAATAGAGATATGAAGTACTAATCAATGATTCTTAAAAGTATAGGTGTGTTTATAAAAATCCTTAATTGAATATTAGAAAGAGATACATTTTGTGGATTAGTTATGTATTAAGAAGGGCTAATGTCTAAAGTCGGACAATAGAATAAATTATATTTGTGGAAAGTGTAATGGTTATGGTACTTGCGTAAAAATGAGAAATTGAAAGTTTATGGTAGTTGCTTGTTAAGATTTTATGGTAAAGATTATCAAATGCTTTAAAATTTAGTTTATTTGTACCATGAAATGCTTATTTCTTTGTTGAAGGAAAATAGAAGAGTTTTATTTAAGTTTGTATTCTTTAACTTTCAATTAAGCAGGTTTAGTACTTTTTATTCTTAAATATATGAGAGAGATTGAGGTTCCTTTATCTTTGATTCTTGGGTTTTTGAAGGAAAAGGGTTTCTTGGGTGAATCTTAGAGACTTACTAGCACCCTAGAATCGAGTGGTTCCTAGGATCGAAAAAGTTGCGGGGAGGCAACAAACCGGGTTTGATGCGATGGATACATCTGGAGTGGTGAAACTCATATGTACTCAAAAATTGAGAGTTTCGGGGAGAGTCCTAAGTATGATACTTGAACTATAATTGTTATCGCAAAGGCTAGGAATCCATTTACAAATTAATATATAAAAGTAATGGCAACTTGAACGAGAAGGATCAAATGACCATGTTAATTATCGTGTAGAGTGATAATAGCCTTAATTAGCCCATCGCAAAGGTGTGGTAATTAAGCACTAAGGCACTAGTTAAGCTCATCGTAAAGTTGTGATAACTAGGCTTTAAGGCATTACACTCGAGAGAAGCTACATAGACGAACTTATGTATGGTCAGGGAATTGGCATTCCCTTCCTCTAAATATTGAGAAGGGATAATCCTTATGCTATGGTTGAATTGTCTTACATTCAAGGAGAATGTAAGAAAAGTGGGGATCCATTGAAAGCGTCTTTTCTACCATGGAGGTACAGAAAGGTAAACCCCATAACTACAAAATATTGATCACTCATATCCACTTAAGAGTTGTCTGTAGCGACATCATCTCAAAATGTGGTTATGCCTTATAAAATATTAAAAAGAAAATGGAAATAGCTTTGAGAACCTTGCTTGAGATCATTACTTGAAAAAAATACTCTCTCTCTAGGGTTGGTTAAATTGTGTTGTTACAAATAAGGATGAAATGAATAGCTGCAAAGAAGCAAGTGACTAAAGAGGCTAAACAATGCCTGGTTTTATGAATGGTTACATAGGAGGTTCTAGAAGAATTCCAAAAAGTTAGAATTCTTCATGCCGCTCGTTCAAAATCCATAGCATCCCATTCACATCTTGCCCATACTACGTTCATAGTTTTTGAAACTTCTTCTTTTGTCATTTTAGTTTTTTAATGCAAATAATATCAGGCTTATTACTTAAATAGAGGTTCCTAATACACCTCTAATTTGAGGGGGCATTAGAACCCCTTATATTCTATGAGATGATAATCATGTCTCATTAGGGGCTATTGGCCCTACCTGCATATTACCAATATAATTTTGTTGTTTGGTAAAGAGAAATTCAACCAACTTAGTTTGTGTTCCTTTCTCTATGTTTGCTCCTGCTTCCCTGGATCTTGCTTGATAATTTGAGAATTTTCCTCTTTTTGCCTTGCCTATATCAGGAGTAGGTCTTATTATTCTATTCCCCAATATTTTTTCACAATTTTGTTTTTCATCATATTTATCCTCTCCTAGCTCTGCTACAAAATCTTTTAACTTGTCCTACTCATTTTTTGGTATTTTTTTATTAATGGCAGAAGTATTAACTTCTAAATTTGATTTTCTTTACCAATTTTTTTCTTCTGAATAGTGCATGGTATTTCAAGAGAGTCTTCAAAATCTAATGATACGCATTCCTTAGGTTCGTCGATAATGTTCTCCCCTAAATTAGGATCATACTAAATAGAAGGCTCCTTGTTAATTTGTTGAACCTGTTGTACTGTGTCCTCTAAGCTTTGATCTATTTTTCTTCATAGTCTAAAGCCTCAAAAGAATTCATATTTCTCTCAATATCCTTGCTTACTAGTCCCCATTGTTTATTTTTTTTTTAATTTCTAGATCTATTTTTTGGAAGTTGAAAAGCATCTTCATCCATATCCATTTGTAATTTTCTCTTGCGGTTTTCTACATATGATTATGTTGGGCTCTTCTTAGGGCATGATCTCTCAAAATTTCCCACCTCATGACATCTTCTACATCTAAAAGATATATTTTCATAATCTATGGTTTGGGTCCACATATTATCCCCATACTTAAGAATGATTGATTCTGATAAAGCTTTACTTATATCAATCATGACCAATATCCAAGCATAAATAGCCAAGAATCCATCTTTTGTAGTATCTAAAATCTCAAGGAATTATCCTAGAGTGTTGCCTATTGCCTTGAAGGTATCTATTTTTCAAAATTCAATGGGCAACCCAAGCATACTAACCTAGATTGGTACTAAAGATAGATTTATATTTTTAGGTGAAAAGCCTTCATATCAACGGGTAAGGAAGAGTCTTGCTCTTCCCATAAACTAAGGACCCCCTTTTAGGATTTTTTCTCTTTCTTCCCTAGAACAAAAAATGGCTAGAAAGAAACCTTTGGGAAGAAAGGATAGAATCACTCTTGGAGACTTCAAACTCCTAGCAATCCATTTTCTCAAGGTTGAACCCCTTGGCCAATACTTATTAAATTTACCAAAAACCGCCCTATCTTGGAGCAACGAGAATCTCTCTGAGGTGCACTCACTAACCTTTACCACTAGAGAGGATTCTAAGAATTTAACTAAAAATCAGTTCATGGAAAGGAAACTAAAACTCAATCTATTGAAGTTTATCAGAATGTCCTATAGCAAATATAATATTTGATAAACATTTATAATAAATTGCATGCAAAATTTCTAAGATAAAGAAAGGAAAAAAAACTTAGCTAGAATGTTTTGCCTCATTGAAGTCCTAGCTCTTCATTGCTCTTCCCATCATCTGAACCCTAGTTGACAAATATTTGTAATTTCGTTTTTCATTACTTGAAATATCGTCATTGCCCTTGTTCTGGATGGTTGACTTCATAAGGTCGTATCTCCCTCAATATTGCTCGGATTTCTTCATATGACCACTCATTTTAAAGTTATTTAAATTTCACACAAGTTCATTCAAGAATCAGTTGAATCAATTCTGGTGTTGATCTTCATCCCGATGAAATTCAAATTTTAGAAGGTAACTGGCCAAGTGAGAAATTATGTCTCAACCAAAATGATGTCAAGGAGCTGATTGTAGAAACATAGCACTTCGAGGAACTCGAAATTGAAGAATATATTTAAAAGAAAAAAGAAATGAAAAATTAGTGATAAAAAGGTAGTTGCAACAAATATAATATTTTGGTATTTTGATGAAAGTGGCCTCGATAAAATTCAGGCATAAATTATTAAAAATTAAAAACTTTAGCCTTTTGTTTTGTGGTATGAAATGTAAATAAAAACATCAAGATCTTAATCGTGAAAAAATAACCACAAAAATAGAATTTATCCTGTTTGAAAGTTTATGTGGTGTTTGAAAGATTATCATGTATCTTTTTTATATTAATCAAAGATTTTGATCTTACATTGTTTTGCATATCAGGTTTTACCAACATTGAAGACAAAAGGACTTGTTTCAACATGATGAGCATCTTATACACCTTATTAAGTTTATTATTTGCAAGAAGGGTAAACATTGTAAGGATGTTTTTGAACATCACAAAATGAGCATAGATAGGGCATTTATGGATTAATGTAGTAAAAATATTAAAGTGAATTGCAGCTGAGTTCCAAGAAAAAAAAAAATTTATGTTTTCCGCCCCTTCCCTCTTATGGCTAGTATAAGGTCTCATGTGTATGAAATTAAAAAAAAATTAATCATTCAAAAAAGACATTTTTATTGTACAATTTTGAACTTGAGATTGTATGACATAGGTTTCTTACATTTACAAAGTGGGAAAATGTGTAATTTAGTAGCACTTTGTATATTGACATATGGAACATCTGACAATCTAGAAAAAATGTTGAATCTTATGATCAAGGAAGAAACATGTTATCAAATAACATTAGCTCGGTTACATTCCTCGACTTTAAAGGAGGAGACCAAGGTTTGAAACTTGTCAAACGAGACATACATAATTGCTAATACCATTAGCTCAGTTGGTCATTATAATATTTTAATGAACAATATAATCTTTGAGGTTTCTCATTAAAAATCCTACATTTTTAACTACTTAAGCTTAATACCATTTGATTTTATTGATCATCTATTTACATTCTTGTTGTGTAGTAATTTTTGGATGAAAAAAACATTATATTAAAATGGTTTAATCATACAAAAAAATGGTAGATGGAATTAGCACACCCCCGAGCACACAACCAACACACTAACTATGTGCGAAACAGCTAGCAGAGCTACCAAAATAACTTACAAAAGTTCACAAAAAAACCAAACAGAGAACTGCCTAAAAAACAACTAATAGACTATGCGTCATTGTTGTGTAAGGGCTGGAGGAACAAGATTCACTGCACAAGGAGCATTACCCCAATGATAAATAAGGTCCCGTAAGTGATGAAGCTCTATATTCACTTTTTATGCTTGCACTAAAATCTGCAGCCAATAATCATAGAAAACCTTATACTTATCAGCAAGAGAAAAAGTAGAAGAAGGGTCCTGTTGGCTAAAAATCACTTTGTTGCGAGTTTTCCACAAATGAAAAAGAATCCCCACTCTAAAGATATACCACACAGGAACAAGCTTCTCAGAAAACTGAAGTGGATCCCTTAACAAAATATTCACCCAAGAACAGGGACCTGTCATATATGGTCTCAAAAAGAGGAGGTCTTGTGTGTGGTAATTTGTATTTTTATATTTATTAAAAAATAAAATGATACTAAAATCCTCAATAAAAATTTTGGACAATGATCAATTATCTATAGCATAATATTTTTAAAAATTTTGTATTTTCCATCTCAACTATTTTTTTCCCTTGCTTATATATAACTTTTTAAAATAATAAACAAAATTTAGATATTATTTTTCATATCATTCATTCAAATATAATGTTATATTTAATTGAAAAACTAAGATGATGAACTATAGGATGCACAAAAGAATTGAAATTGACTAATGTACTTTACGTTGCTTTGGAATATTTTGGGTGATGATTAAAATTACTTCTTTGGGGAAGTATCAAATGTGGTGATTAGTCTAAGCTTTTGATTTTAATACATAAAATTTATTTTATTTTTAAAAATAATCAATATAAATTAATATTTAAAATGTGTTTGATTATATTATTTATTTTTATTTATAAGTATTAAATATTATATAGTTTTTGTGAGGATATCGATGTCAGTTGTATCTATTGTATTATATATATATATATATATATATATATATATCATCATATTAACAGTATCTTGTTGTTTCATTTTCATTATTTAAGTTCGAACTTGGAAAAGAAGATCCCTTGTTGCTATTTCTTCGAAGGGTATGTTCTAATGTTCCACTTGTCTTGTTGGTGTTTCATTTTCATTATTTCAGTTTGAACTTGGAAAAGAAGATCCCTGTTGCCATTTCTTCGAAGAGTATACTCCAATGTTCCACTATCTTAGTTATACCATTCATAAAGAAATACATAAGAAGTTATCAAATATAATCATCAAAGGGTTGAAAGATTATGGGGATAGGGAAGACACAAACCGTTTAACCAGGGACTTCTTGTCAAATCGGTTACAATGGAAAGGTCAAATAAAAAAACAAGCAGAATTGGCAGGCTGAGAGAAGGCGACAGAGATAGGCATATTCGGGTCACATTCATGAGCTACAAAGACAAAACAAGGTTACTAAAAAACAGAGGCATGTTGAGAGGGTCACAATTCTATTTAGATGATGACCTAACATTTTTATAGCAGGAAGAAAGAAACAAGGAATGGGAAAAGGTGAGGGCAGCAAGGAATGAAGGGAAACAGGCATATTTAAGAAATGGAAAGGCATACATCACATCTAAACAAAACAAATAGGGAGTATGGCCCACCCGGGAACATCTTACGATGGTAAGCTAGAACTGTAGAGGTTACCCTTGGAGAAGAGGACTCGGGTTAGGGCCCATTGCTAGAGACAAAGATATAATCATCCTGACGAAAACACATGAACATGATGGATGTAGGACTCCAGAATTTGTGGGATACAAAAAAATAGTAGTATGGAATAAAGCAACAAAAAATGGCAAAGGGCATGGGGGTATTATGGTTTTAATAAAAGAGGAATGGGATAGGGTCATTAAAATTGAAAAACAAGATGAAATCAAACAGTACATCTGGATAAAGATCCTATCAAATAAGTCAGTTATTAGCATAGCAGCATGTTATTTTGCTCCCAAGAATTCTAAATTCTATAAGAAACATGACCTTAACAGAGAAGATCCATACTCCTCCCTAAAAAGAGATATTTTAATATATAGTAAGTTGGGGGAGATTATATTAATTGGAGATTTCAATGCAAGGACAAAAAATAAGCAAGCTAACATTCTAGAAGGAAATGAATATATTGAGATGAATCCTCTTTGGATGCCAGAAGAGGGAAATCAGCAGTGGACCAAGACTTCAGAAGATGAGCATGGGGCTATCACGTAATATGGAGAAGAGTTGTTAGGCCTCTGCAACATACACAACTTGATTATTTGCAATGGGATGAACAAATGGAAAAATTTAGGAAGGTATACATGCAAAACATATAAGGGACAAAGTGTAATAGACTATGTAATATGCTCACAAAATTACATACCAAAAATAGAGGAGCTAGAAGTGGAAGATTCTCCGATGGAACTTAAGTCAGATCACAACCCAATTGTTATGAAACTTCGAATGCAAGGAGACAAACCAAGGGAAAAACACTTGCAAAGCAATCAAAACAAATATCCTCACAAGGGAAACATTCTCTTAACGAGATGAAAATCGATAGAATTTTAGGGCGAGTATTAAATAACAAGTTACAGGAAAGGGAGAAACTACCTCATAGTAGCAAGGATTATAGTAAGAGTGAATGGTAAATGCACATTATCCAAGAAGCTCTAAACAAATGCAAGAGAGCTAAACCTCAAAAGAAAGAAAGGAATAGCTTCCCAACCAACCCATGGTTCAATGAAGATTGCAAAGAAGCGCGAAGATTACTAAAGGAACCAACGGGTAAAACAAGAGAAAACAGAAAAGCATATGAGAAACTAGTAAGGGCAAAAAAAGAAGAATACACTAGAACAAGGAGGAAAGAACTGATTTACTTAGGGAAGCATGAACCAAAGAAATTTTGGAAGGAGCTAAGCATAAAAAGGATGCAAGCTGAAAATAACATAACAGTTAATCAGTGGTTGGAGTATTCAAAACAATTGTATCAGCGTAGTAACCAGAAGGAGACACCCCCTATTATCACTGTCAAGAAAGAACTTTTCACAAATGAAGACATTATTCAAGGGATAAAAAAGTTAGCAACTGGTAAAGCCCGTGACATAGACAATCTTCAAGCAGAGCATATAAAATTTGGGGTAGATATTCTGGCACCGCAGATCAAAGAAATTTTCAATGAGGTCATACAAAATGGTTTCCCTACCGAGTGGACAACTAGCTTGACCATTCCTTTGTTTAAAAGTGGAGATGTAAATAATCCCTCAAACTATCAAACTATCATGATCAACCCTCTCTTTGCAAAGTTGTTTGGGAGTATGATAGAGCGTAGGATCAATATATGGGTAGAAGAAAATGGAAAGAGAGCAAAGGGACAAGCGAGTTTTAGGCCCAAGCACTCAACTATTGATCACTGTATCACACTTAAACACATAGTGGAAAAAATATGGGACAAAAAATAGGAGGCTTTCTGTTATTTTGTAGACTTCAAAAAGGTACTTAACACAGTATCAAGGGAAAAATTATGGAGCAGAATGGAAGAGCTAGAGGTTCCAATTCACTACAGGGCATTAGTTCACAGATTATATGAGCATGTAAAAACTAGAATCAAAACACATGAAGGGTTATCTGAATGTTTTGGTAGTGACATAGGTGTCAAACAAGGTTGCCCTCTATCTCCTACCTTATTCGGGTTGTACATTGACAAGTTAGAAGAATGGATAAACAAATTTGGGGGAGAAGGTGTGCACTTAGCCAAATATGTGGTAAAACTCCTCATGTATGCAGACGATGTAATTCTTGTGGCCAAAATAGCCAAAGATCTAGGAGATCACCTTTGAGCTCTAGAACTCTTTTGTAAGGAAGTTGGGATGCAGGTAAACACAAGAAAAACAAAAATCATGATTTTTTTAGCAAAAAAGAAGCAACATCTCAAATTTCAGTTTGTAGGAGAACCACTTGAGGTAGTAGTAGAATACAAATACCTGGGCATAGACTTTCATGACAAACTCAATTGGAATACATGTAGGATGAAAAGAACTCAAAAGTTGGAGAGCACTGTATGCACTTAAAAATAGGTGTAGGAATGTCGAGTTGTGGGACTGAAAGACCACTAGGGTTTTATTTGGCCTAATTGTTACACCGATTTTGTTGTATGGTTGTGAGGTGTGGGCTAGTGGCACAACAAAGGCAAAATGGAGGCAAATAGAAAGGATTCAAAAATATTTAATTACAAATTTTCTCAAAAATAAGGCCACAACCCCTTATGAAATTATTCTATCTGAAACTGGAATGTTTCCTTTAGAAGAAATTGTTATGACTAAGTTGTTATGTTACTTGAAAAAATCAGAAAACATGAAAAATGACATATGGCCAAGGGCAGCTAAGGACGAAGAGTTGCATAGGCATAAAAACACATTGATGAAACAAAATCAGATATGGATGAAACGTTGAGAAATCAACATAAATGAATGCCCAAATTTCAACAAAGACATCAAAAGCTATGTGAATGAAAAGTTTAGAAGTGGAATGTGGAAAAATGTAAGCATGAAAAGACAATATTATATTGCAAAGTTTAACCCAACATATGATCACAAGGAAAAGGCATATATAGACGCTGAAATCAAGTGGAAAGAAAAAGTAGTTTGAGATGTTTTTCGTAGGACTGCCCAAACTGTTGAACTCGTTTCGGCCATATCTCACTCATCCGGACTCGGATTGAGCTGAAATTTTGAGGGTAGATGCCTGAAAAACCCTAGAACGTCTCCACCAATTTTCATATCATTTGGAGCAACACAGATCCTAGTGCATCCCTATGTGTGAATGATATATTTGGCAAGCGGCTATGCGAGGGTTTCATCTGGGTTGAGTGCAAGCAGCTCCAGAGGTTGGTTTTTAGGGCCTTCGGGCCCTAGAGGCCAATATTTTTGTGGTTTATGCTCAATATTTTAGTAGGAAATATTGCAGGGGATACAAGATGGGTTAGAAATTTGTCTTTCAATAGATCATACTGTGAACTTGAGTGACAACGGCTTCCAATTTGCTGCACAAAAGAAAAGTGAAAACCATACCTTTCCACGCCATCTAGGGCAAGGATTAAAGAGATCACGAAACAAGTTTCAAGCAATTGATCAAAAAATGGCTCATATCTCAAGTGAATCTGGTGCTAAGGTGCACCCACAAAATAATTCTACTATGAAAACCCTTGTCAAGGGTAAGAATTTCGAAGACTCGGTCCCAAAAATGAATTTTAGGGATGCCCTTCGTGGTGGACAGCCTCAGCCCAATGCTAATATCAATATTAGGGCTTCCCATAAACCTCTAAGAATGCCTAAGATTGATCCCAGGAAAACGGAGTCGGGATGTCTTAAAGCAGCTGATGGAACTCCTATTGTTAAGCTTGATATGGGTAACATTCAGATTGGCATTGAAGATTTGGAAAAAAGAGGACTAATTTGTCGGTTCGTGGGTTTTCGTCCGAGTCTATCCGCTTTCAAATTCTGGGCTGCAAAAAGCTGGAAAACTAAAGGTGAGTTACAAATCTCTATTTATCCAAATGGTTATTTTCTTGTTTTATTTGCTAATAATGAAGATAGAGAGAAAACTTTTCAAGGGGGTCCTTGGTTTTTTGGAAGGGCGGGGCTTTTCATGAAGCCCCGGCATACTAAATTTAAAGCCAAAGAAGAGATGCCTTCTATAGCTCCCGTGTGGGTTAGACTCTTTGGCCTCCCTATTGAATTTTGGAATCCTACTATTTTTTCTTCAATTGGAAACTCTTTAGGAACTTTTATGATGACTGCTGATTGTACTCAAAATTTTGAACATATTATTTATGCTCGGATTTGTGTTTTAATGGATTTTGACAAACCCCTACCTAAAAATATCACATTACAATTTGGGGAAGACACTTGGGAGCAAGTAGTGGACTATGAGAACATTCCTTTTCGTTGTAGAATTTGCCATGAATATGGTCATTTGGCCAATGCTTGCCCAAATAAAATTCCTGATCAAAAGAAAGAAGATATAAACTCAAGCAGGTTTCCAAATACCTAAGAAGAAGAACACTAAAAAAAACCAGTTATGAAGGATCAATCAAAGTCATCTTCTAATATGTTTGAAATCCTTTCCACAAATGATGTCCCAAGTGAGGAAGAGGAAATAATGGAAACTAAAATCTTAGAAACACAATTTAAATATGAAGGGAAGAACTCAGAGACAAACCAACAAATCAAAGGTTTTCAACAAAAAAAAGGAGAAAATTTACACAAGAAAAACAATATTTCAAATGTCAAAACTTCAAATAATGCAGGTCCCAATATAGACTCCATTGAACCATCTAGTAAAATTTTGGCTATGTACGAGCATTCTTCAAGGTTAGAAGCCATCTCAGATTCAATTGGAATAAGTCAAGAAATAGGGAAAAAAAATTGAAGATGGATTCTAATAAAAAAGTAGGTCGCAAGACCAATCAATATCATATGGTAAAAGAAGGTGAAAAGCTTGTAGAGGAAGGTAAGATTAATGCCCTTCCCAACTTTTTTAGCCCTGGTATTAATGAAGATCATCACTTGGAATATTAGAGGACTCAAAGGGAGTCTTTCAAAACAAAATGAAATTAGAAGAATGATTCAGATAAATCATCCACATCTTGTTTTCCTTCAAGAAACAAAGATGTCAATGGAGGATATGGACTTAATTGCCAGTAAAATTTGGCCAGCTGGAAAAGTGGTTTCCCTCGGTTCCCAAGGGACTTCGGGTGGCATTGCTTGTCTTTGGGACCCAAAAGAGGTAGTTATTCACCATATGGTTGGCAGTTGGGGTTTGTTGGCTATAGCTATTCAAAGTAGACATTCCAACCAGATTATGCTCTGCATTACTGTTTATGCTCCGACTTCTTTGGAGGAAAAAAGAAGACAGTGGAAGGATATTACTCATATTATCTCTCATTTTCCTAAAGCTTGGATCTTGATCGGAGGAGATTTCAATACCATCCTCTCTCTGGATGAGAAAAGAGGGGGAAATAGAAATTTGGACAAAAGCACTGACCTCATGAGCGAATATATTGCAAACCTCCATCTTGTGGATATCCAACTAGATAATGGCCTTATGACTTGGTCTAACAGAAGGCAAGGCTTAGCTTGTATAATGGAGAGATTGGATAGGTTTTTGCTCTCTAAAAATTTCTTAATCCATGGTCACATTCCTAAAGTGAAGACTCTTAATAATGCTGGTTCGGATCATTGGCCAGTCATGGTGGAAATGTGGAAAACCAATGTGAGTTTCTCTCCTTTTCATTTTCAATTAATGTGGCTTAGAGACATTTCCTTCAGACCTCGTGTGCAACAATGGTGGAAGGAAGGTAAACCTAGGCATGGGACTAAGATGTTCTATTTTGCCAAAAGACCGCAATACATTAAATCCAAAATCAAGACTTGGAACTGGAAAGAGTTTGGGGATGTTCATAAAAAAAAACATGAAGTTATTGCTCATCTTGAAAATTTGAATAAGAAAATCCGTTTAGATGGCCTCACAGAGAAGAGAAGTGCAGATGAAATTAAACTCACAACTCGGTTAGAGGAATGGGAAAAAAGAGAAGAAATCTTATGGAAGCAAAAATCTAGAATTCAATGGCTCAAAGAAGGAGATCGAAACACAAATTTCTTCCACAAATCTCTTCTAGCTCGAAGATCTCACAACTTTATTTCTTCCTTAAAATCAGATTCTGGAGATGTTGTTTATACTTGGGATGGCATGAACTCTATTGTTGTTGATTACTTTTCCAATATTTTTGTTGCTACTCCTCTTGACTCAGCTTCTCAACAAAATGTTCTTCAAGCAATCCCTTCTCTTATCACTTCTGAGGAGAACTCTATTTTGACTGCTCCTGTTACTATCAATGAGCTTCAACAAGTAGTTTTTAAAATGCAAAAAGGGAAAACCCCAGGTCCTGATGGTTTTCCTATTGAGTTCTACCAAGAGTTCTGGGATATCCTTCATGTTGATTTATTAGAGGTGGTGGAAGAAGCCAGGAAAGCCAAAGAAATTTTGAAGGTTATCAATAAAACTTATATTACTCTTGTTCCAAAAGCTCAAGAGGTTGATCATATCTCAACTTTTAGACCTATTGCTTTATGTAATGTTCTTCTCAAAATCATTACTAAAATCATGGCAGAAAGGTTGAAGCCTCTTTTGCATAATATTATTTCCCCATAGCAAGGGGGTTATGTGGAAGGACGTCAAATAGTAGATGAGATAGTTCTTGCTCAGGAAGCCATCCATTCCATGGATATGCAAAATTCTCCTTCCATGTTCATTCGGTTAGACTTATCCAAAGCTTATGACAGAGTGGATTGGCACTTCCTTATCAAAGTTTTGAGGCAATTTGGTTTCTCTAAGGATTGGATGGATTGGATTATGGGATGTATCTCTTTAGTTTCCTACTTAGTTCTTATCAATGGCAGGCCTTCTCAGTATTTTCCAGCTTCCAGAGGTATTAGGCAAGGTGACCCGCTATCCCCTTATTTATTCATCATTCTTGTTGAATGCTTGGGTAGGACTATAACCAAAAAGAGGGAAAACAAAACCCTTGAGGGAGTTACCATTGCTCATGGAGCTAGACCTATCTCTCATCTTCAATTTGTGGATGACTCTACTCTTTTAGGTAAAGCTACAGTTAAGGAAGCTTCTAATATTAAGCAAATCATTAGCTGTTTTTCTAAGGCTACTGGGCAGTTGATCAATGAAGACAAATCTAAAGTTATTTTCTTTCACTGCTCTGCTAGACAGGAATCCATGGTCTTGGATAAATTAAGATATAAGAAGACCTCTCTTCCAATCACTTATTTAGGTATTCCCATAAATATTCAAAGGCAGAAAAATAAATATTGGAATTGGTTGTTGGACAAAGTCAAGAAGAAAATTGGAAAGTGGACCAACAAGTGGCTTTCTTATGGGGGTAGAATCACCTTGGTAAAATCAGTCCTTCAAGCTATTCCTATTTATGTTTCTTCCATTTTGAATATCCCAAAGGTTGTTCTTCGAGAATTGGATCAAATCAGTCATCGTTTCCTTTGGAGTGGTACTAAGGAGAAAATAAAATGGGCCTTGGTGAAATGGGATACTTTATGTCTTCCTAAGAGTGAAGGGGGGTTAGGATTCCGGTCTTCAATTAATAACAACAAAGCTTTAGTCTGCTAAATTATATTGGAGGATGTTGCATAACCCCAATGCTCTTTGGGCCAATAATCTCCGTGCTAAATATGCTGAGAACAAAAGTCCCGAAGACCTTGTTCGCTATCAACTTCCTACCAAAGGTTCTCCCATTTTAGCAGTTCTTAAGACTGGTGAGGATTTGATAAAGAAAAAATTATTTTGGATCATTCATAATGGTCAACATGCAAATTTTTGGACAGATTCTTGGGATGGTCACAAGCCTTTGATAACTCAGTTTCCCGATTGGAGGCCTTGGATGGAGGAGCTTCACCGAGCTAATTGGATAAAGGTGGCTAATTATCGTCGGTACCATACTCGGTAATTCAAAGTTTGGTAGATATTGGATCCCTATTGAGGACTGGCCTATTCAAATCCCGGAAAGGCAAAGACAAGATATCCAAGGCATCCTTCATATGAGATCCCTCTCTTGGTCCCATGAAAAAGATTGTTTTGGATGGAACAACACTACTAAGGGTGAGTATTCAGTTGCTCAAGGTTATTTGACCTTATGCCATAATAATCCCAACCATTCTTCTGACATATTTTCTCAATTGTGGGCTCAAAAGCTCTGGCCTAAGGTGAGGTTCTTTAATTGGCTTTTATTGCATCGTAGGGTGCTTATCGGTGAGCAACTTATGAAGCGTGGTTTTCATGGCCCTTTTAGATGTGAAATGTGTGAAGAGAATGTAGAAAATATCAACCATATTTTTATTGAGTGTACTTTAGCCTCTGAGCTATGGAGGAGAATGGCCACTTTACTTGGCTTACAATGGTCCAATTTTTTTACTTTTGAACAACTTTGGAGGGATTGGCCTAATCAAGAGGGTGTTGATCATTTTATTAGGCAGTTAGTTTGGATGGGTTCTACCATTCTTCTTTGGAATATTTGGAATGAAAGGAACAACCAAATTTTTAATCAAGATAGGAAGGATATTCACTATATTTGGCAAAAGACCATAGCCAACTTAGTTGAATCAATCCATCAACTCCTTAATCACCCCCAAAACTCCCACCAAAGATGGGATCAAGTGATGCAAAGATTGAAGATTAAACCTTCTAAGGGCAACCAACTTAAAGGGAATGTGAGTATTAGTAAGATGGATAGGACTAGAAATTGGCAACCTCCTCCTAAGGATTTTGGAAAAGTCAATACTGATGGAGCCTCTAGAGGGAACCCTAGAAAAGCCAATGTGGGAGGAATTGGTAGACTTTCAGATGGCTCCCTGGTTTTTACTTTTGCTGAGAATTTGGGTATTCTTTCCAATAACCTTGTTGAGGGGTATGGTATCCTCAGAGGCCTTCAGGAGGCTACTAAGGTTGGATGGGAAAAGGTGTTAGTTGAGTCTCGACTCTCAACTTATGATTAATCTCTTGAAGACTCCTTCTAAGAATCATAAGGTGGATTGGAGAATAAAAAGAATTATTGAGAAGATTCAGTTAATCCAGATGGGATTTTTGAAAGTTGATTACAATCATGTGGTCGGAGATCAAAACAAGAGTGTTGATGCTTTAGCTAATTGGGCTTTGGACAAAGGTGATCTTACTTGTTATGGCCACCCTCCTATATGGTGGGCTTCTCAAATTAGGGAAGCTCTTCTTTCTATCATTTCTTTGGATGGCTCCAGTTCTGAAGGTACCTAGTTTCTTCTTGTTTTTTTTTTTTGCTTCTCTTTGGTTCATTCAGTTTTTTTTAGTTCCCTAGCTCATTCTATTCTTTATTTTGTTTCCTCTGTTGATTCTTGCCTTAATAGTCTTCTGGTCTAGATAGGTCATTGTTTTGTTCATTTTTTTTTTCTTTTTTTCTTTTTGTTTTTTTTGTTTAGTTTTTTAAGGTGGGTGGGTTCTTTTGTTTTGTTTTGTTTTTGTGTTCTTTGTGTTGTTTTTTGTTGTTCTTGTGTTTTTGTTTTTGTTTTTTTTATGTTTTTTGTTATTGTTCTTGTGTTTTTTTCGTTCTTGTTCTTGGGTTTCTCTTTGTTTGTGTTATTTCGTGTTTTTATGTGTGAGTGTTTTCTATGTTTTTTGTTTTTGTTTATTGTCTGTTGTTGGTTGTTTTTTATTTTTATTTTTATTTTATTTTAATTTTTTAGGTTTTGGTTGTGTTTATTTTTCATGTTTTTTTTGGGTTATGTCTTTGTAGTGTTCCGTTGTTTTTGTCTTGTTTGTGTTTTGTTATGTGGTTCTTGTGTTTTTCTATGTGGTTTGTGTTGTGGTTTCTTTTATCTTATTGTGCGTGTTTGGTTGTGCTTTTGTTTTTGACACACTCAAGGAGCATGTTTTTTATTTTATTTTATTATTTTTGTTGTTATTTACTTATTTTTAAATTGGTTTTGTGTGTTTGTTTGCTCCTTGAGTATGTCAAAGGTGGTAGGCCAGGTCCGAGTCCTGGGCGTTTTTGGCGGAATGGATACCCCTGCCTCCTTGGGTCTTACCCAAAAGTGGCATCCCTTTTGGGATGTTTTCCACAAATAAAAAAAAAAAGGAAAAAAACTTAGCTAGAATGTCTTGCCTCATTGAAGTCCTAGCTCTTCATTGCTCTTCCCATTATCTGAACCCTAGTTGACAAAAATTTGCAATTTCGTTTTTCATGATTTGAAAAATTGTCATTGCCCTTGTTCTGGATGGTTGACTTTATAGGGTCATATCTCCCTCAATATTGCTCGGATTTCTTCATATGACCACTCATTTTAAAGCTATTCAAATTCCACACAAGTTCATTCAAGAATCAGTTGAATCAATTATGGTGTTGATTTTCATCCCGATGAAATTCAAATTTTAAAAGGTAACTGGCCAAGTAAGATTTTATGTCTTAACCAAAATGATGTCGATGAGTTGATTGTGGAAACATAACACTTTGAGGAAATTGAAGAATATATTTTAAAAAAATGAAAAATTAGTAATAAAAAAGTAGTTGCAACAACTATAATATTTTAATATTTTGATGAAAGTGGCCCAATTAAAATCAGGCATAAATTATTAAAAATTAAAAACTTTAACCTTTTGTTTTGCTGTATGAAATGTAAATAAAAACATTAAGTTAAGATCTTAATCAAACGTGAAAAAAGAACCAGGAAAAATAGAATTTATCCTGTTTGGAAGTTTATGTGGTATTTGAAAGATTATCACGTATCTTTTTTATATTAATCAAAAATTTCGATGTTACATTGTTTTGCATATCAGGTTTTACCAACACTGAAGACCAAAGGACTTTCTCAACATCTTATACACCTTATTAAGTTTATTATTTGCAAGAAGGGTAAACATGATGTTTTTGAACATCACAAAATGAACATAGATAGGGCATAGATAGGGCATTTGTGGATTAATATGGTAAAAATATTAAAGTGAATTGCAGCTGAGTTCCAAGAAAAAAAAACATTTATCTTTCCCGCTCCTCCCTTCTTATGGCTAGTATAAGGTCTCATGCGCATGAAATTAAAAATGTTTTAATCATTCAAAAAAGACATTTTTATTTTACAATTTTGAACTTGAGATTGTATGACATAGGTTTCTTACATTTACAAAGGAGGAAAATGTGTAATTTAGTAGCATTGTGTATATTGACATATGGAATATAGAACATTTGACAATTTAGAAAAAATGTTGAATCTTATAATTAAGGAAGAAACATGTTATCAAATTATATTAGTTCAGTTAGTTAAATTCCTCGATTTTAAAGGAGGAGACCAAGGTTTGAAACTTGTCAAACAAGACATACATAATTGCTAATACCATTACCTCACATGGTCACTATAATATTTTAATGAACAATATAATCTGTGAGGCATCTCACTAAAAATCCTACATTTTTAACTACTTAAGCTTAATACCATTTGATTTTATTGATCATCTATTTACACTCTTCTTGTGTGGTAATTTGTATTTTTATATTTATTAAAAAATAAAATGATACTAAAATCCTCAATAAATTTTTGGACAATGATCAATTATCTATAACATAATATTTTTAAAAAATTTGTATTTTCCATCTCAACAATTTTTTTTCTTTGCTTATATATAACTTTTTAAATAATAAACAAAATTTAGATATTATTTTTCATATCATTCATTCAGATATAATCTTATATTTAATTGAAAAACTAAGATGATGAACTATAGGATGCACACAAAAAATTGAAATTGACTAATGTACTTTATGTTGCTTTGGAATCTTTTTTTGTGAAGATTAAAATTACTTCTTTGGGAAGTATCAAATGTGGTGATTAGTCTTGCAGTATAGGAATGAGCTGTTGATTTTAATACATAAAATTTATTTTATTTTTTAAAATAATAAATATAAATTAATATTTAAAATGTATTTGATTATATTTTTTATTATTTATTTTTATTTATAAGTATTAAATAATATATAGTTTTTGTAAGAATATGGATGATTGTTAGTTGTATTATCCGTTGTATTTCAAATTATTTGTAATTAATATATATATATATATATATATATATATATATATATATATATATATATATATATATATATATATAACACCATATTAACGAGTATTTTGTTGTTGTTTCATTTTCATTATTTCGATGCGAACTTGGAAAAGAAGATTCTTTGTTGCTATTTCTTCGAAGGGTATGCTCTAATGTTCCGCTTGTTTTGTAGGTGTTTCATTTTCATTATTTCAGTTTGAACTTGGAAAAGAAGATCCATGTTGTTATTTCTTGGAAGAGTATGCTCCAATGTTCCACTGTCTCAATTATACCATTCATTATACTTAGTATTATTTAAAAAATATTATACATTATAATTTTTTTTCCATTAACTTCTAAATAAATATAAAAATACTTATTTAAAAATTTATTTATTTAAATATGGATGATCATAAGCATATGAATATAAAAAATAAGAGCATTTGCATGTGTATTAGGTTCTGACATCACCATCTTTAATGAATTTATTTAATTAAAATATTATTAAGTAATTTTTTAAATTTGAAATGTTAAAGATATTTAGTTCCGCATCTCCCAAATTAAACATAATTACATTGCCATTAAATTAAATAATTGAGATGGCATTATTTTTAGTATTGTGGTATTTTATCAAACTACATGATGTTAATTTTGGTTTATATTGTCACTGGATATTTTATATAGTTAGATGGGGATGGACAAAATTATTTTTAATACATAAGAGAATTGGTTATATTCACATTTTTTTGTTACATCTTTTTTTAACATACAGGGAAATTGGTTACATCCATTTTTTAATTATTATTTTTTATTATTATTGTTTTTATTTTTTTATATATAAGAGTTGATTACAACCACAATATTTTTAGTAAGTGATACATCCATTTTTTAATTATTATTTTTTATTATTATTATTTTTATTTTTTTATATATAAGAGAGTTGGTTACAACCATACTATTTTTAGTAAGTGATAGGCGCATGGTTTAAATTATAAGGGTTGCTCCCACCAAATTTATTTCACTTCGTTGTTTTTAACTTGGTACAAAGAACCCACCATTCACTCAAGATTCGTACTTTCGTGTCATCGGTATAACATTCACTTAAAAGATTTAGATCAAACTAATACCTTTGCAAACAGGTTGTCCCCGTCTTCTTGTCCCCGTCTTCTTGGTAAATGCCTGACCAAACAAGCAACTACCAATCCACCTAACCCTTGAGGGCATTATATTTTTATTATTTACAATCAATTACATCTGCAATACTTTCGATTACATCCATCCTTTTCTACTACTAGGTGGGGTTGTTCCCTATAACCTCTACATCACCCTATAACCTCTATGTCACCTCATTGTTGTTGAGCTAGTGTGAGGGGCACTACCGATCACTCGAGAACAATCCACATGTAAATAATTTTAACAATAATTTATATATGGTTAAACATGGTTGGACAATTTTTATTTTTTTCCACGTAAGGGAATCAGGGGTACATCCACCGTCCTTTTCTGCTATCAAGTGGGGTTGTTTCCTATAACCTCTATGCCAACTCGTTGTCGTTGATACGATATGAGGAGGACCACCAGTTACTCAAAATTGGTACCGTGAGGGAGACCATCAGTCACTCAAAATTGATACCGCAGTCGTCGAGGTTGACGAACACTCAACAACGCTAGGTCAAACTACTACCTTTGCAAACAGACATGCCTCCAAGATTTAAACCTAAATTTCTTTTTAGTAAGTATCAAAACGTACCAATCCACCTAAGCCTTGAAGACTAGAATTTAATTCATATGACTTGATAAAATGTTAATTTTTGGAACTAAACTTATCATTTTTCATTGTTTATCCAAAAACCATTGAACTATAAATCTTATAATTTAAAACCTTGTAAATTTTGATGCTCAAAAGGCTATTAGGACACGGATACTACTGGTATTAAGTTTTTTTTAATAGAAAACAAGTTCAATTCACAAGAAAGATGACTTTGATATGCTTCAACTTTTTACTATTCAAAAAACAATATTTAAAATAATAAAATACCATTATTTTATATAATAAAATATCATTCTTTACATCTTCTTTTTATATCTTATTTAAGAGTTAATAAAAATATGTAGATGGAAATTGTTCTTGTAGCAATAAAAGATCGTCATCGATATGCTCCAACATTTTACTATTCAAAAAAATATTTAAAATAATAAAATATTATTATTTTAAATAATAAAATATCATTCTTTAACTCTTGTTTTTATATATTATTTAAGAGTTAATAAAAATATCAACACATTATTGAATAGATAGAAATAGTGCTTGTAGCAATAGAAGATCCTTACCTAATTCTCATCTATTGGAATTTTTTTTTAGAGAATCCATAGTGACTTGGTAGATAAAGAGTAAATAAAGGAAGGAAAGTACTTTTATTTGATCAACTAAACAAACAAGATAATTGGAGTGGAATAGGGTCATTAATAATTGTATGAGTGTGGTAACCAGTAGGAGACACTCCTTTCTATAATTGTCAAGAAAGAACTTTTCACAAATGAAGACATTATTCAAGGGATAAAAAAGTTAGCAACTGGTACAGCCCGTGACGTAGACAATCTTCAGGAAAAGCATATAAAATGGGGGTAGATACTCTTGCATCGTAGATCAAAGAAATTTTCAATGAGGTCATCCAAAATGGCTTCCCTACATAATGGATAACTAGCTTGACTATTCCTTTGTTTAAAAGTGTAGATGTAAATAATCCCTTAAACTATCGAACTATCATGATCAACCCTCTTTGCAAAGTTTTTTGGGAGTATGATAGAGCGTAGGATCAGCAGATGGGTGGAATAAAAGATAAAGAGAGCAAAGGTACAAGTGGGTTTTAGGCCCAAGCACTCAACTATTTGTGATTGTATCACACTTAAACACATAGTGGAAAAATTATGGGACAAAAAAGAGGAGGCTTTTTGTTGTTTTGTAGACTTCAAAAAGGTATTTAACACAGTGCCAAGGAAAAAATTATGGAGCAGAATGGAAGAGCTAGAGGTTCCAATTCACTACAAGGCAGCAGTTCACAAATTATATGAGCATGTAAAGGCTAGAATCCGAACGCAAGAAGGGTTATCTAAATGTCTTAGGAGTGACATAGGTATCAAACAAGGTTGCCCTCTATCTCCGACATTTTTTGGGTTGTACATTGACAAGTTAGAAGAATGGATAAACAAATATGGGGGAGAGGGTATGCACTTAGCTAAATATGTGGTAAAACTCCTCATGTATGCAGATGATATAATTCTTGTGGATGAAACAACTAAAGATCTAGAAGATCACCTTCGGGCTCTAGAACTCTTTTATAAGGAAGTTGGGATGCAGGTAAACACGATCAAAACAAAAAATATGATTTTTCAGTAAAAAAGAAGAAGCAACATCTCAAATTTCAGTTTGCAGGAGAACCTCTTGAGGTAGTGGTCGAATATAAAAACCTAGGCACAGACTTTCATGACAATCTCAATTGGAATACATGTAGGATGAAAAGAACTCTAAGTGGTTGGAGAGCACTTTATGCACTTCAAAATCAGTGTAGCAATGTTGAGTCGTGGGACTGGAAGACCACTAAGGTCTTATTTGGTCTACTTGTCACACTGATTGTGTTGTGTGGTTGTGAGTTATGGGCCAGTGGCACAACAAATACAAAATGGAGGCAAATAGAAAGGATTCAAAAACGTCTAATTACAAATTTTCTTAGAATTAAGGCCACAGTCCCTTATGAAATTATTCTATCTAAAATTGGAATGTTCCCTTTAGAGGCAATTGCTATGACCAAGTTGTTATGTTACCTGAAAAAAAATAGAAAACATGAAAAACAATAGATGGCTTAGGGCAGTTAGGGACGAAGAGATACATAAGCAAAAGAACACATGGATGAAACAAAATCATAAATGGATGAAACGTTGGGAAATTAATATAAATGAATGCCCAAATTTCAATAGACAAAAAAACTATGTGAACAAAAAGTTTAGAAGTGGAATGTGGAAAAATGCAAGCAAGAAAAGACAATACTATATTGCAAAGTTTAACCCAACGTATGACCACAAGGAAAAAGCATATAAAGGCACTGAAATTAAGTGGAGGGAAAAATCCTCATTGCTCAGATAAGGACTAGCTCTCATAGGCTTAGATGTGAAATAGGGAGATGGACAATGCCCAAGGAACAATGGGAAGAAAGGATATATATACTGTATGTAGCACATGGACGATAGAGACAAAGGAACATTTCATCTATGAATGCTCGAGTTTTTCGGACATTAGTGGCAAATACAAAGAAACGCTTGGAAAAGGGTCTATGACAGAGTTATTTGAAAACAGTAAAATAAAAAACGTTGGGGAGTTGCTAACCCAAATCAGTAGGAGAAGGAACAACCTTCTCAAGGATATTAATGGTCATATGATTTGAATAACTGTGTTTCTATATTTGGAGGTCCCATAGGCCATGTTGTACCTATGTTGTGGGTCTCGCAGACGTAATTACAATCTTTCATTTCATAAATGTTACATTTAATATTAATTTTTTTAAGGGTTATGAAATTTACTATATATTTAATTTATTTTTAAATATGATTAAGTATCTTTACTAACAAGTTCCATCAATCCTCAGAAGGAGGTTTAGGATTCAAGCCTGGCGGCTTGCGTCGGATACAAAAAAAAAAACCCTCGGCTAGCCTGAGAGGTATACTCAGATGGGACAAACCTCGTGGAATGGAAAGTCTTGGCCCCCAGGGGTTAAGGGGAATGGTTTTCCTTAACACAAGGTTTTAGTCCTAGGGGGATAGCACAACAGTTCAAGCTTTGGCTCTTCTTCAGGAGGTCCAAGATTCAAACTACAACATGGGCGAGTGTATGAGAGGGTGGGTGTGTGGTGGTTGTGTGTTAAATTCCCTATTAATAAGTATAGCTCTCAACTTTACGAGGAATCATGGTTGGGAGGAGATTGCTCAACCCTGTGCGTTGGTTGTAAGGGTTTCTCACACTAACCAAATTAAAAATGTATATATTATTTAATGTATAAATATAAAAAAAAAAGTTAAATATTATTTTCATTATATGGTCGTGTGGGGGAGTTGGAGGCAGTGGGTTGTGTAAAACTCTCGAGATAAGAGAGGTCCCAAGGTCAAATCCCTCCCTTCACATGCGGATATGACCCTAATATTATATATATATATATATATATATTATTTTCATTAATTAAATAATATTAGAGTTTAAGTGGTTAAATATAAAATAAATTAATGGGGAGACTTATATTCAAAACTTGATAAACCTTTTAGCAATCCGCACTAGGTATTTTAGTGGCAAGTTCCATTAATCCTCGAAAGGAGGTCCGGGGCTCAAGCCTGGCGGCGTACGCCAGATACAAAAACCCCTGGCTAGCCTAAGGTGTATACCCGTATGGGATAGGCCTTATGGAATAGAAAGTCCTAACCCCCATGGGATACGAGAAATGGTTTTCCTTAACATAAGGTTTGGTCTGTATTTGTAGCACAAGTGGCCTTGGCCCTGTTGAATAGGAGGTCCATGGTTCTAACCTCTACGATGAGAAGGGGGACACAAAGGTGTGTTAAATTCTCTATTGATAAGCATAGCTCTCAGTTTTACGAGGGGTCATGGTTGAGAGGAGACTACTCAATCGTATGCATTGGTTATAGGATTTCTCACACTAACCTAAAATTTTAAAAAAATATGCACTAGGTACCTTATTGGCAAGTTCCCTCAATTATCGAAAGGAGTTTTGAGGTTCAAGCCTGGCGGTCTGCGCTGGATACAAAACAACCCTCGACTAGCCTGAGGGGTATACCCAGATGGGAAAGGCCCCATGGAATGAAAATTCCTAGCCCTAGGGAATACAGGGAATGATTTTCCTTAACATAACGTTTTAGCAACGTGGACGAGTGTGTGAGGGGGTGGTTGTGTGTTTTCCCTATTGATAAGCATATCTCTCTACTTTAGGAGGGGTCGTGGTTGGGAGGAGCCTGCTCAGCCCTGTGAGTTGGTCATAGGGGTTTCTCACACTAACTAAATCAAATATATATATATATATATATATATATATATATATATATATATTCAAAGCTCCCTCAATCCTCAGAACGAGGTTCGGGGTTCAAGCTTGGCGGCCCGTGTCGGGTACAAAAAAAACCTCGACTAACCTGAGGGGTATACCCGGATGGGACAGGCCCCGTGGAACAAAAAGTCCTAGCTCCAAGGGATATGGGGAACAATTTTCCTTAACATAATGTTTTAGTAGCGTGGACGAGTGTGTGAGGGGGTGGTTGTGTGGTAGTTGTGTGTTAAATTCCCTATTGATAAGCATAGCTCTCGACTTTAGGAGGGGTCATGGTTGGGAGGAGCCTGCTCAGCCCTGTGTGTTGGTCGTAGGGGTTTCTCACACTAACTAACTAAATATATATATATATATATATATATATATATATATATATATATATATATATATATATATATATTATTTTTATATATATATATTTTCAAAGCTTTATAGATATTTTAACAATTTGCAAGACATCTCCTTGACCTTGAGTGTAGTAAGACTTTTATCTTATCCAATATGGAACCCACCCATATATTTATTATGGAGGAAAAATATTGTAAAAGAAAATTAGTTATAAATTGTGAAATTATTATTATTATATTTAATTAGTTTACACAGGGGTCTTGGTCCCTCATACTGAGTGGGTTTGAACCTTAGACCTCTCAAAGAGAGGCTAAAGCCCTTAACAATGCAATAAGCTTAGCGCTATAAAACTTCTATATTATTATATCAATGTTTTTCTTTTAATTGGCTAGATGAAATTGAAACAAGTTTTTGCTTATTAAATCAATGACCACGTGGTAGTATTATAATTTACCAATTTTATATATATTTATATATTTATATTTATATTTATATTTATATTTATATTTATATTTATATTTATATTGTTTAACAAAATTTAATTATGAAACTTTTCTTTAAAAATTAATAATTTAAGAGCTTGACTTCATACCATTTAATTATTACATCCACCGTGGAACGTGGTGTGTATGCGTGTGTGAATGAGCTTGTATAAAAAATAAATAAATAAGTTATAAAACTTCTTATAATATTTAATATAGTTTAAAATGTTTAATATTGAGGTAACATGACTTGTGTATATATATATATATTTGATTGGTTGATAAAAAGGGTTTTTGAAAGGTCCTGAAACCTTTTATACAAATGTAGCAAAGATAGCTAGCCAGTGAAATGAGAACCAAAATATTAGATTTACTATTGATTTGATTTGAAATATATACAATATATGACAAAAAGCAATTAGGATATTTAGGAGAATAATATCCTTGATGGCAAGACAATAAATATAATATTGCTAACAATAATATGCGATAAAATGTATATGCTAACAAACATATGCTAGCCAAAAAAATAAGGTCGACAAAATAAAGTAATAAATATACTAACATCCCCCCTTATTACATTATTTTGCAATACAAAGTGAGTTGCGAAAGAACTCAAACTTGATGCGTGCAAGGGCCTTGGTGAAAATGTCCGCAACTTGATCACTGGTGGGAATGTATTGAAGCTGAATTTTGTGCCTTGGAACCTCGTATCGAATGAAGTGACATTGTGTATCAATGTGTTTGGTTCATTCATGATGCACTGGATTCTTGACTAGGTTGAGAACACCTTGGTTGTCGCAAAACAAGTGAATTGGAGATTTGGATGGATGACCCATACTTGTCAAGATGCGATGTAACCATATCGTCTCACACACTGCTTCTCGTGCGACGTGATACTCTACCTCTGTAGATGAGATAGCAACCACCTATTGCTTCTTGTTGTGCCAAGAGATAGGACCGGATCCAAGATGAAAGATATATCCTGAAGTTGACTTGCGATCATCATATGATCCGGCATAGTCGAGTCCGTGTATCCTTGCAAGAAGAATTGATCATTCTTCTTGTACTCTAGGCCATACTCAATAGTACCACGAACATAGTGAAGAACACGTTTTGTTGCTTTCCAATGAGTGGTCTTAGGCTCCTGCATGAACCTCGAAAGATAGTTGACAACAAACACAATATCTGGCCTAGTGTTTGTCAGATATATGAGACTCCCGATCAGCTGTCGATAGAGAGTACCATCTATCTGAGGTGAATCATCATACCGTGATAACTGAAGTCCTGACTCCATCGGAGTTGCCATTGGTTTACAATCAGTCATACGATATTTTTCTAACAATGTCTTGGCATACTTTTGCTGGGTCACCTTGATGTGATGCTTCTTCTGGTTCACTTCCAGGCCAAGATAATAGTGGAGAAGTCCGAGATCTATCATCTCAAAATATTTGCACAAGTCACTTTTGATAGCAGCTATCAAATATTTGGAGCTACCTGTGATAATCAGATCATCCACATACAGTACAAGTAGCACTATCTCAGAACCTTATTTCTTGAAATAGAGATTTGCATCTATCGAACTTCTCTTAAATCCATGTTGCATAAGGTGATCATCCATATTAATATACCAAGCTCTGGGAGCTTGTTTCAAACCATACAAGGATTTGACCAATTTACAAACTTTCTGTTCTTGGCCTTCCACTTCAAATCCTTCAGGTTGGGCCATATAGACCTCTTCTTTAAGATCACCATTCAGGAATGCACTCTTGACGTCCATCTGATGAACTTTCCACCCAAATTGTGTTGCCATAGCACAAAGAACTCGAATGGTTGTCATCCGAGCAGTAGGTGCAAAAGTTTCCTCGTAGTCAATGCCTTCCTTTTGTGCATAGCCCTTTGCCACAAGGTGGGCCTTATGCTTATCAATTGTTCCATATACCTTGTACTTGACTTTGTACACCCATTTGCAGCCAATGGGCTTCTTTCCATGTGGTAGATCAACAAGCTTCCATGTCTGATTTTTCTTCAGAGACTTGTACTCTGTGTCCATAGCAGCCTTCCATTGTGGCTTACCAAGGGCATCTTGTACTGTTGTGGGTTCATGCTCATCAAGTGAAGACATAAACACCCTTTCATCATCCACATCCATATCTTCAGGTTCTACAGAAAGTTCCTCAAAATATTGACAAAGTTCATCAACCTCAGTAGTCTCTGCTGCAGCTTTCTCTTGATGAGCCATACTACGAGTACGAGGTCTATTCAGAGTCATATCTGGTGGAGTGGATATCTTTGAGTCTCTGATAGTACTTTTATACCACTTAGGAATATTTTTCTATGGAGAAGAAGGAGATCCTCCCTTCTGTGATGAAGAAGGAGACTTCTCATCCTTAGATTCCGCAAAATCTAGGTATATATCTGATGTGTTTTGTGATGTGAAAGCCTCATCAAAAACATCTCTACTGGTATGAATCTTCTTGGTCAAAGGATCAATCAACCGATAACCCTTTGAGTGCTCATCATATCCAAGAAGAACACATTGCAAGGTCTTCTCATCTAGCTTCTTCCTTTTCTCTTTGGGTATGTGCATAAAAGCTTTACATCCAAAAATACGTAGATGAGAGATGGAGGGTTTTCGACCACTCCATGCTTCCTATGGAGTTATTCCCTTTAGGGCCTTTGTGGGTGCCCTATTCAATAGATACACTATTGTGGTGATAGCTTCTACCCAAAACTGTTGCTCTAGATGGGCTCCTGTGAGCATACAATGAACCATTTCCATGATGGAATGGTTCCTTCGCTCAACAACTCCATTTTTCTGAGGAGTATAAGCAGTAGTGAGCTGTATTTTGATCCCATGTGTGGTCAAATATGCAAAAAATTCTTTAGAGGTGAACTCCCCCCTCGATCTGAGTGGAGGGTCCTGATTGAAGTCCCTGACTCCTCAACAAATTGCTTGAATTGTTGGAAGTAACTGAAAGCTTCGGATTTTAGATGAAGAAAGAACACCCACATTTTCCGTGAGTAGTCATCTACAAACAACTAAAAGTACCTCTTGCCCCCAAAACTGTTTGGGGTGAAAGGACCGCATAGATCGGTGTGAATTAACTCTAGAGGTTTCTTTGCTCGTGTAGAGCTCTTTTCAAAAGGTACTCTATGTTGCTTCCCTGCCAAGTAGTCAGAGCACACTGGCAATGTAGAGGAAAGGGAGGGAAGGCCCTTTACCATCTCATATTTACTTAGTTCAAGTAAATATCCAGAACTGAGATGCCCGTATCTCTTGTGCCAAAGTGAAGTTGCCTCCTTTGTAGAGACTATCATGGCTACATGAGGGGTGGAGATAGCATCCAATGCGAACAAGCCATGCTTGTATGAAGCAGTTGCAATGTTTTTACCCCTCTTGGTGATAAAGCAATGCTTCTGACCATCCTCAACACGAAAATCAACAACCATATTCTTGTCCAGGATTTGTGGGACTGACAACAAATTGTTCGCCAATCCTGGAACATAAAGGACTCTTTCAATCTGACACTTGCCATCTGGAAGGTTGACTGAAACTGTACCCTCACCCTGAACCTTGTAGGTTTTATCATCAACAATGGTGATGGGTTTTCCTTCCTTGGCTTCATATATCGCAAACCATGACTTGTCACCAATCATGTGCTTACTGGCACCAAAATCAATATACCACAGAGGATCCTTTGGCTTGGAGGTTGTGGTAGTCATGAGCACCTTGTGTGCCCACTCAAAATCTGAGTCAGATTCTTCAACAACAACATTCACCTTTGGTTGCTTGTTTTTGTTCTGGGGTTTGTTTTGGCCCTTGTTCTTTGGTTGCTTATTCTTATACCAACACCGATTGGTGTCATGGGTATCCTTATCACAAATCTTGCAATAGCACTTCTATTGTTGAGGTTGTTTTCCCTTATCCTTGGAAGAGGATCCTCCCTTCTAAAAATTACCTTTCTTCTTGGAGCCCTTCTTGTTGGAATAGAGGGTTGTATTAGAAGCTTCATCTCTTTGAAGTTGGTGAGCCTCCTCTTCCTGAAGCATATTGACCAACTCAACAAAGGTAACTTTTCTTTGTGACACTTGAAGAGAAGTTATCAACATTCTATATGAATCAGGTAAAGCTCTCATTACTACTGAAGTAAGGAGCTTATCATCTACAATCTCTCCCAAAGAATTCAACTTTGACTTCAACTCAGCCACTCTACAAAGAAATAGTTCAATTGTCTCTCCATGCTTCATACTCAAATTGTGAAGTTGAGATTGAAGGTGAAGAATGGTGGACTCATTCTTACCCTCATAGATGGTTGTAAGGGCATCCCATGCCTCTTTACCATGTTCTGTGTCAGCTATGTGAGGTTGAACTTCATCTAAAATAGCAAGCAAGATGAGCACTCTTGCCTTACTGTCTTTCTTGTCAAATGCAATCTGATCTACAGTTGGGGTTGTTGAGTTGATCCCAGCTAGTGGAGAAGGTCTTGTTGTTGTGCCAGAAACAACATCCCACAAATCTTCCATTTGGAGAATAGCCTTCATCTTTGTTTTCCATGGTGTGTAATTGGAACCTTTTAGTAACTGAGAATCTGTCAGGTACTTGTGGATAGCAGCCATAATGAGGGTTCCTTATATCACCAAATGGTCCCCCTTTCTTTATACCTTTGCCAGGCCTTTATACCGAACCTCTCTATATACCCGCCCTTACGTGAGGGAGACTATAAGTACATGAGAGCAGAACGATACGTGGAACATAGGCGGTACTGAAAGGGAATCATCTTGTTTATGACACCTACCATAGAAGGTCTTTCCTCATGCATGGGGCGTAACTTCCCCTAAACACTTTGGATATTAGAACATTCGTCAGGATTTACGTCTAACAACAATAATGATTAGGGTAGTGGAATGGAGTGAAAAAAATAACAAAATGGTAAACTTATATCTCCCCGATGATTGATAGAGAACAAGCTCAGACGTCGTTGTTGCAGCTATGTTAGGCGATAGATACAGTAGCCCAAAGCACGACAACATTACCTGTAAGTGTGGGCCAGAGGTATCGTAAATACCGAACACTACGGTGCAAATAAATTTGCACGGATGGGTTCAATTTTTGGGGACTTAATTGTGCTTGATTTTACTTAATGTTGTAGTGCAAAAATAGAAATGGAAATGTAAATGCAACATACAACAAAAAGTGCCCACAAAAAATGAAATTTTAGGTGTCGGTCACTGCCAAAAATGCACCTAATTACAATGCCAAATTGCCTTTTCAAACTTGAAAAATCACTCTCTATCCCCCCCTTTTCATCCTTTTTTTGAATTTTGCAATAAAATGGACATACAAAAAATGCCCCCCCTTTGAATTTGTTTGCAAAATATAGGATGAAGATATTTTGTGCTTCGAAGGTTTTTTTTTATTTGTAATGGTTTTATAAGCAAAAAAAAAATAAGTTTAATAAAAGATTTGTTTTAATAAAAAATATGAAACTTCTTAATTTATTGGAAAAAAAAATAATTAAGAAATTTAATATTTAAATAAAAACAAATTAAACATAAAATAAAAAATCGCAAAGTAAAATCCAAAAAAAAAATTTTAAAAATACCTTTTTTTGGTGGGACTCGAACACCCGACCTTGCGTCCACAAGCACCTTGGTGCTAGGCCCCCAACTGGTCGATCTAGTTACCTCGACGAGACTAAAAAAATAGACACTCTCCTGTATTCTGTAGGCAACGGAAAAGTGGCACGTGTGTCGCCGCCAACGTGCAGCTCCTTTAGGTGGTGCGGACTTTACCGTCGATGCGTAGCACCACGTCGTTTTTTTGGCAGCAACGATGTTCCACTAGCGGTTCGTCCTTCGACGATGGCGCGTTCCTCCCAGTGGTGGTGCGTCCTTCGGTAGGCAGTGTATCTACAACAACGACTCGTTCTTCGATGGTATATGCCTGCAAATCATACACCAAAGAACAATTTGTGCAACATGTCAATGGTGTTCTACAAGCTTCCAAGTATAACTCTAATGGTCGACACACAGCTTTGTCATCCTTGCGTTGGAAATACTCAGTTATTTCTAATCCATCGCGATCTAATATATGGTTATTTGGGCTATCAGGTCATGGAAAAAATATTGGGATGTATTATCCCACATATAATGCGAAAGGGGACTCAAAACGGTTTAAAAATGATTGAGTGTATATGGTTTAATGTCCACCATACGATGGACGATTCTTTCATATAGCCTTTTATCGGCCTCGACTGGAATTAGTCCGTAGTCAACCTGCATTAGGTCCCACGTGTCCTTTTCTAGGTTTGCGTCACCTGAGTCTCACGTGTCTTAGTGTCCTCTAGGTAGGTTTTATCTCGTTCAGAGCCAGATCCAATCAGATTTGTCAGCGTCCACGTGTCCTAGATCCAAAACAGTCTCAAGCCTCAATCAATCTCAAACCTCAATCAATCTTAGGTCCCAATCAGATCGTAGTCATCATGTCAAGGTCAATATTCCCACTTCCAGTCATCGATCTGCATGTCTATGTCCTCCTCGGCTTCCATGTCGATTGTCCATGTCCAGTAGAGCACCTCAAGAATCGTGCCTAAGGTGCTCATAATCGTCGACCTCATGATTTGTACCCGAGTCAATCCGAACCAGCGTAGAGCGAAAATGAGCCTCATCAAAAAAAAATCTGCTCTGAAACCATGAAATGAGAACCAAAATATTAGATTTTCCATTGATTTGATTTGAAATATATACAACATATGACGACAAGTAGTTAGGATATTTAGGAGAATAATATCCTTGATGGCAAGACGACAAATATAATATCGTTGACAATAATATGCGATAAAATATATATGCTAACAAACATATGCTAGTCAACAAAATAAGACCAAAAAAATAAAGTAATATATACACTAACATCCAGAAGCGAACTAACTAAACTAAAAACAAACAACCCCAGAGGGGAATGAAATAGCCAACTTTAAACAATAAAGAAGGCACAAACAGAAACAAAAAGGAATAAGGGTCCAAACTACAACAATGGTACCCAAAAGGAAACAAAAAACAACTATCGAAAGCCCAACCAATTTTACAATATTTGGCTCGGTGAGGTTCAATCTATGAGCTTATTGGAGCAACCACTTCCACTATGCTGGAAATTAGTAGTTTTATTTGCCATTCCTTGCCACCTAGGTTCATGGATGATAGTTGCCTTGTGAAATTTCCATATTCCTTGCCACCTGGGTTCACGGATGACAGTTGCCTTGTGAACTCTTCAAATCTCCTCAAAATTACCCCAAGACAAATTGCACAAAAGCGCATAAGGGAAAAGAGAATATGTGTTGTCATCCATGTCATACAAACCATGTCCAACCACTAGGCCCTAAATCAGCCACATTAGTACCAACAACCAGTTAAATATTAATATTTCCATTTGCATCAGTGTGGACCACAATACATTGAGGGAAATTATCATACCAAATTTGGAGGTTATCCTATTCAACTCCTTTGATTGACAGGGAGATCAACAACTTTGTTTTCTTCCCGATAAACATGCTGAATTGTAAAATGTCTGATGTGTTCAATTATATTCAAGCTTTCTTGGACAGCGTTGAACATGCTCCAGGCATGAAGCTGATATTTTTGGATGCATCGAATGACATTCATAGAATCACTCTCTATAATAAGTCTTTCAAACCGAAGTCACTTTCAAATGAGGAGGTCAAGCCAAGGTATAATGCATGGGCTTCAGCAAAATATATATTTTAAACAAAAAAATTCCTTTTTCTTTTTAAGTTGTTGAAAGCGTTTGGGATTTGTAGATAAGTAAAAATCATATTAAGAAGTTGAAAGTTGTATACTAGCTTGTACAATGATACCTTTCTTGTTAAACATGTATACAAAAACTTTAGAAGGTAATAACTTGATTTAACCACTAGAACTATAATTATAATTAATATAAAGTATTTAATAATAATAATAAATTATATAAATCATTTTTATAAATTAATATTAAAAATTAAATATTTAATATATATATGAAGTGAAGTTGTCTTTATTATTTTTAGCAAATAAAATAACTAAAATAATATATATTCTTCATCAAATATAATATTTTATTGTTTTCTAATCATTAAAATGTTAACAATGGTTGAAGATATGTATTAGCTTAAGTTTTGTAATCATTCATATATATATATATATATATATATATATATATATATATATATATATATATATATATATATATATATATATATATATATATATTTGTGTGTGTGATCAGTTGTTCAAAAAGGAAAGGTAGTTATTGATTCCTCTATGTATCAAAAAAGAAAAAGAAAAAAGGTAAAAGGGTAAAGTAGTTTTTAATGTTTGTGAGGTCATAGGTTATATAAGATGAATATTGTTTACCCAATATATGGTTATCTCCAATCACACTCTACTTTGGTTACTAAAGCATGGTGTACAACCTTACCTCTTAGCAAGATTCGAACCTTGAACCTCTATTTAAAGTTTAAAGGAAACAACTTAGGTCAAAAATTTATAATATGATCTTAATATTTAATTATTAATTGCTAGAATTAAAATATAATATAATATGGAATTGAGTGAAGAGTTTTATATTTTAAACCAAGATTTAAGTTTTATGATAAACCTTAACATTTTATCAAATGACATTATTTTTTTTGAAAAAATTATGTTAGAAAACACCCATTTCCTCTTTTTAACTTTCAAAATAACTACTATAACTCTAAAGCCAAAGATCCTAAGAATTAATCACTTTTGGTTAAAGCAATAAAAGAAGATCTATATTGGAGCCAAATCTCCTAAACCATATGTCTGCATTGGTTGTCCAAGTTAACCAAATGCTATATTTGCTTACTACCTTACCCAATCCTCTCGTCCTCAGTAGCCATACCACTATGCCAGTGAAACCCTACCTCCTTCTCGATACCCATCTTAGCCAGGAAGTTTGTCATTGTATTTAGAGTTTTATCCACATAAATTAGGATCACATCATCCAATTCCCTCTACAACTCCTTAATTTGGGTGACAAGAATCCTCAACCTCCATGTCTCCTAAATAAGTTCCTTATGCAATCCAGAGCTCCTACCAAGATTTGAGAATCTAATTCTATCATTATCCTCTTGTAACCTTGAATTACCACCCAAATAGAAGCAAATTTGATAGCTAAGGCTTCTGCTTTATTGATCGTGGCCTTATGCAAGCCCTATAGTTCCTAATAGAGCCCTATCCTAACATGATTCCTACAGACCACTCGAATCCCAGCTCCACCCAGATTGCTTTTTGTAGCTCCATTAGTTTTAATTTTGATCCATATTTTTGGGGGTGTTTTTCAACTAGCTATATCCTACCTCTCCTACACTTTAGCTTCCTTCTCCATTGTCCCTATATCAACTTGAGTTTCCTCTTTAGCACACACTACCACAATATCTATGACTTTACTCCAAAAGATCTACCACATGTCATCTAAGATTGAAAACGTTTCTCTAAAGATTTTGTCATTTCTCTCTAGCCGCAATTACCACCAAATAAAATTTAATCCAAGCTTCCACCTGCTATGAAGAGCTTCATATTTAAATACATCCCTCTTCTATATTTTCCAAATATGAATCAATTCAAATCAACGTTGACTCATGTTATAAGCTAAAAACCATCTCTCGCAAATCAGGTGCATGAATAGGCACTCAAAAATTAGGTGGTCATAAGTTTCCTTGCTTTTATAACATAAAACACACCAAGATTGGTCAACGATTCCCCTACGTCTCAAATTATCAAAGGTAAGAATTTCATTATGCATTGAATGCCAAGCAAAGAAGTTTATTTTTAGCAAACCCTTGAACTACCAATTTTTTCTCCAATCCTCAACTTAATAAGTATGAGAAGGAGGTTTTCGAAGGATATTTTCATATCCATCCTTCATCATGTAGATTCCAAGGCTCTTATAGCCCCAAGCTAATTCATCCTCTTCATCCCTACCTGTGAGAAATATTTCTACTAGGATTTTAATCATGACAGGTGCCAATTTTAGAGGGATTGAAATTGGCCACTCATCCAACTTCTTAAATTATTTAAAATTATAATCCCTTAGATGACTAGTTTTGAAATAACCTTCAATCTGATTCAACCCCTATTTTCCATGGCTATTTTTACCGGTTGTAGTTCTATAATGATAAGTAAGTATCGATCCCATAAATATATCCAAAATCATGCCTTCACCCCTCTCCCCACTTTCCAAAATAATCCATCTTTTACTACCTAAGATCCTACCTTTAGTGCTTACCACATAGAGACCCATTACCATACAAAGGAAAACAACACACCTCATTTGGATTCACCTATCTCAAATATATACTAGTTAAAACTCTACTAAATAAAGAAGGCAGTTAGGAGATCCACCTCTAGTAAAGCTTCCCATCCAAAGCTTTATTATTTAGCTCTGATCTCCTCAGGCCCAAGCCTCCCTTTACCTTGGGTTGACTTACTTTCTCTTAGCCTACAAACATCCTTTTCCTCTCTCCTTTTGTTCCACCCCATAACAATTTCTTGGTCATCTTGTCCAACTCTTTTCATATGGTACGTGGGGTGACAATGATAGAAAATTTGTAGATTCGAATGACCTAAATGATTGACTGCAAAAAATCTAATCTACCCCAAAAGGTTAACCATTTGTGAGACCAATGGTTAATTCTTTCTTTGATACAGTCCAAAAGATTACTCCAGACAACTATCTTCAATTTTTTAAATGCAGAGAGACCCCCAAATAGATCGCTTGGAGAGAAATCCTTATGAATCCCAAGATCTTTAGAATTTTATCTTGAAGCCTTCAATCAAGATTGAAGAAGACCAGTTTGGATTTCTTATCATTGATGACTTGGTTTGTGGCCCTAAGATAAACATTAAGAGTCTCACTAAATATTCTTGCTTCCCTGAGGTTGGCCACTCTCATCAATTATGTTTCATCCAAAAATTGTAGGTGAGTCAACACCTCCTCACCCACCTTGATACCTAGGAGCAAACCCTGTTGTCTTATCCTTAATATATGTTTGCCCAAGCCTTCAACCAAAATGAGAAAAAGATAAGAGGAACAAGGATCTCCCTGATGGATACCTCTAATGGCTCCAAATGGTTGCGGTAGAAGATCATTTATTAATACTAAGTATGTCGGAGTAGAGATGCATCTCATGACCCTCTCTATCCAATCTTGAGAGAAGCCGAAGGTTGGCATCATCCTTGACAAGAAGCCCCACTCCACCTTGTCATAAGCCTTTGACATATCCAATTTTATAAACATTCCTCTATTGCCATATTTTTTAGTAGCTTGCCTCCTGAGCTAGAACCACATCATCCAAGATTGGACAAAATCCCCTTGTTTTGAGGAGATAATGTTGTCTAGAAGAGGTTTTATTACTCAACCATTACCTTCGTGATTATTTTTTATATGACCTTGCATAAGGCAATAGGTCTATAATTTGTAATATGCACCCCCTCCTCTTTTGGAATAAAGGCAATGAATGTCTGATTTAATGCTTTAAGCATTTTTTTACTGCCCCTAGACTCCTTAATGACAATCATTACATCCTCCTCTTAGCTATCCCAAAAGGTCTAAAAAACTCAATTGGGAAGTCATCTAGACCTATTTTTTTTTCTTGTACCTGTTCCAAAGACTACCTCCTTCAGTTCCTCTCTATGAATGGTTTTAAGTAGGGCTTGGTTTTGTTACTTCTTTTTGAGCCTCTTCGTCCTACCCTAGACCTCCCTTAAACAATTTAGAAAAACAATCCATTTAATGAGAATGCATACCTAGGATCATATCAAAGGAGAGTCTGTTATTATCCTAATGAGCCTCCATCTTATTCATCTGCCTCCTAGCACAAGTGGCTCGATGGAAAATTTTAGTTTTTTTGTCCCCTTCTAGTAACCAAGTAGTTATTGCTCTTTGTTTCCAGTAGATCTCCTCTTGGTTATCAATGTCTTCTACCACTTTATGCAACTCATCATCCTCTTCTTTGATTTGCTCCATAATTGTTCCTACCCTAGAGCTCTTTGGACCTAGAAGTTTGACTTATTAGACCACCTCCACCATTTTAGCTAATCCTTGACATAGTGAAGTTGCTTATTGGAAGCTAAACATTATTATCCCATATTTCAGGTTTTCCTCTTCCCACCATTGCCTGATATTCTTTCAAAGTTCCTCCTTTTATAACCAAAAGTTTTCAAATTCAAATGGTTTTTGGTGCTACCTTGTCCTAATCCCCCTCCAATAGAATGGGGAAGTACCCCGAGATCAAACCTTCCAAAATATTATATTTTAGATTCCATTTCACAAATACCTCCTTAAAAACCAAAAAATGATCTAACTTCATCTTTCTGCTATGTGGCTTCCTCCTCTTATTAGTCCAAGTATAACTAGTTCTAGGGCATTTAATATCTTTCAAGTGTAATGCATGGACCGAGGCAATCATGAGCCTATCCCCTGAGTCTAAAACCAAAGTTATCCCTTCTTGATCTCTAGATGATAGTTTAACATTAAAATCCTAGCAACAATCTAGTCTAGCTCTTCCCTGAAGACCCTCATATTATGCAATGCTCTCCATTTATGAATTTGTCCATCTAGGTTTTGAGCCCCATAGAATTTTGTGATTAAAACATGTTCAACTATCACATTGTTCCTAAAATGGGAAGTAAAGACACCCCTCCAAGCTATATGCTTTGTAGTCATCCATTCAAGAGAGTTCCAAAAGGTATTTATCCCCTTGAGACCCCTTACGCAACCACTTCCATATGATTAACACCCCTCCAAAGTTTATTTATTGTATTATACACTAGATCTAGTGACATTTTGGTCTCCTGGATAAGCAAAAAATCTTATTTACTTTTCTCTAAGAGTCTTCATACAAAAAATTGATGGGTTATGTTGTTTAAACCCCTAATATTCCACGATTATATAATCATTAGTTACCTTGAGACCAATAAGAGTCTATTGTCCTCATCGATCCCTTAATGATTAGTTTGTCTCCTTGGGATGTTATCAATTCCTTATTTGATGTTTTATCTATTCCTTGAAAGTTATTCCTTGATCTCTTTTCACCTGGTCAATCCCTAGAGTTGGCTTCTCTCTAATCTCTTTTGCCACACCCATGATGACTTCATTTAGTATTGGTTACTCTTGGTTATTCACTATCAATATCCATGCCATATCTGGTTGTGGTAACTCATTGCATTATTACTATTGAAGGAAGGGCTTGAACATGAGTGTTGTTATTTTTGTTATTCCCATCCACTCCTTCCATAATTTCTTCCTGTTCGACCAATGTCTTGAATATCTCATACCTATTTGAGGGTTTGGGTTGGGTTTGTTCTTTGACATTTTTTTCTTGTCTCCTCCTTTTGGGATGTTCAAAACCATCTCCTTTTGATCCTCCTTGAGAAGTGTTGGCTACTCCTTTAATGATTGTAAACTTACTCTCCTTAGGAGGATCTGAAGTTCCTATAGGGGCTTCCATTTCTATGATCATAGTGTTTTGGAAGGACTAGGACAAATGCCCATATTTGTGGTAAAATTGCACCTAAAGGGCAATGCTTCATAGTCCAGTTTTTGAATCCAACATAGTCCTACAAGTTCAAGTTCCACCTTCGCTATAAGAGGTTAGCTGAGATCCATTTCAACACATTCTAGAATAAATGATTGTATTTCCTTCCATTGTATCTAATTTGTAAAGAGCCAAATCTTGACTCTTTCCTCAAACAGATCAGAGATCGTGCTTAATCCCTCAGCTTAGGTTAATTAAATGTATCCATGCTTAGATTTTATGCTTTAGATTGTATGTTTCCAGATATTTGATCTACTTATTAAATTGGAATTAAAACTCAGATATTGCAAAAATGAAATCACACACACAATCATAAATTGCAAGAGGACACAATATTTTTATGTGGAAACCCCAAAATGGGTAAAACCATGACCCAAATAAATTGGACAGATTGTTATTAGGATTCAAAACTGATACAAATCCTTACTGATATTCAGTTGGTTGTATTCTTCAGCTTGTTCTCCCCAATCTCTGCTCTTGCCTCTTCCTCCTCTACCTCTCGGTTCTCCCAATGCAGATGTAGCAATCAAACCCTCACAATGTGTTGTCCAAAAAAACCTCTCACAATGAGTGTTGGTATTTATAACCAACCCCTTTTCTTAAATGAGTGTTGGTATTTATTGTTCACTCACTTGCAAACTCGTATGTAACATATTTGTAGGTGTATTTTGGGCATAACTTTTGCTACATTGCTTTAATTGACCTCTACCTGTGCTCATTGGAAGCATCTTTGAATTACCTATCCAATGGTACCACTTGGAGCACTAGAGCACTTGAATTCTAGAAGTTACAACCAATTTTCTATCATTCTAAACAACCCTTTTCTGACTACCATAACTTTCTATGTTGACCTCCATTTTTTGAGAAACCAATCTAGAAATATGCTCCTCAAAACCAGATTTCTAATGGTACTAGTTTCATCCAATTTGGCCTAGTAACAAAGAAGTTATGACCTTTTAAAGATGCCCTTGTAAGTAGTTTTGAGCAACGTTGAAGCACCCATACATTCTGGGACTTCAGAGTTTAGTAATTTGGCCATAACTTTGGCCTCGGTTGTCCATTTTGAGTGATTCAAAAAGCGTCAAAAATATCTTTCTAAGATACATATCATGGAGCCATCCACATTCACCCAAATTCCATGGATTTTACCTAGAATTTAAAAACATAGACCTTACTCCATTTGTCCTCCATACTCTGTTCCAGCAAGTGTTGATTGCTCCGAAGCAAGGATTTTACCCAGAGCTCCTTCCACACTTCTTGTAGATGACCTTTTAGTTGGTCTCTTGATCAAGACCTCCCCCATTGGAGGATTTTGGTCCCTCAAAATCATCTTTATTCAAATGGGGATATTGTTTCTCCGCTTGCTTCTTGGAGATCCACTTTGCCTTGCTTAGCATTTTTCCCTTAGGACATACCAACCATAATTCTTCCTATCCTTGGCGTGTTGTCCACATTTTCCTATCTAGAATTAAATCTTCTGCTACCTCCTCAAACTCAGCTGAGACTAAATCATCCAACTTAGGCAATATTGGAGCATCTTCTCTCTCGTCCAACAAAGAGGGCTCAAACAACTTCAGGTTTTCCACATTGACAACAGAGTACATTTACATATAACTTGGCAGTTCGAGTTGGAAGGCATTTGGCCCAACCTGGCCTAAAATTTTAAATGGCCCATATATGATAGGCTTCAATTTCTTACCTTCTCCCTTCAGTCGTTCCTTTCTTAAATGCAACCATACAAGATCTCCCACTTGGAAATCATGAGCTACCCTATGTTTGTCATGGCATTCCTTATAGTGCTATTGAGTTTGCTTCAGTTTCTCCTCTATTTTTTGTTGTATCAACTAAATACGTTGAATGAACTTCAATGCTTTCTCTCCTTCCAGCTTTGAGCTACTTGGATCTTGCCCACTCTCAAAGGCTCCATCAAAAGGTGAATGAGGTAGAAACCCATAACACACCTCAAATGGTGATAATCTCGTAGATGAATGTATTACCCAGTTGTAGCAGTATTGGACATATGCTAGACTATCATCCCATGTCTTTGGATTCCATTGATTATAGCCCCTCAACAAGTGCACAATTGTCCTGTTGACCACCTCTGTTTGTCCATCCGTTTGTGGATGAAATGTTGTTGATCTCTTCAGCTTAGTGTCCAACATTCCCCATAATGCAAGCCAAAATTTACTGAGAAAGCGAGTATCTCTATCTAAAATGATACTCTTAGGCAATCCAAAATGAACAAAAATATGTTCAAAAAATAGTTTGGTTGTACCTTCTATTGTAACAATTTTCTTACAAGGCACAACAATTGCCATTTTACTAAATCTATCCACTATAACAAGCAGATAATCATTACCTCTCCGAGTGGTTGGCAATCCACCCAAGAAGTCCATTGAAATGCTCTCCCATGGTCGATTAGGAACTGGTAAAGGTGTGTACAGTCCCAATTTGTGGTTGTTGGGTTTGCTTGTGCTACAATTTGCACATCCATGAATATAGTTAGACACATCATTCTGCATATTGGGCCAGTAGACATATCATTGTAGGTTAGCTACTATTTTGTGCACGCCAAAATGACCAACAACTAGTGATGTGTGAGCTTCCCTTATCAGTTGTAAGTGTTTGTCTCCCTTGGGCACACATAATTTTCCCCCTTTGAATAACAAGTCATTTTCCAAATGAAAATCCTCATTGGATTTGCCCTGCACTCCATTTTTCACCTCATCTGACTCAATTACAAACTGCCTATACAATCCAATATTAGGTAGAGGTGAATCAGGTAAGAGTTGAATTTCATGCTCCACTTCTCTCTTTGGTGGTAAGCCTTTTGGTTCTTGCATCAGTTGGCTAAATGTTTGCAACAATCCCTCCAATTCCTTCTTTTTTGGGGAGTATAGTTGGTTGCTTCCACCTCCTTACTGAATTGCACGTTACTATCTGCATCCCTTATCATCAATAGCATGAATCTCTTGCTTACATTCACCAAATGCTTGGCCTGTTGCACTATCACAAGCTAGAATTTCTTTTCCAACCTATTGGGATTAATCACATATGTGATTCCACCTTTCTTCAACTCCCAAACATTGCACCTCCACTTAAACAAAGCATCTCTTTCCCATAAATATGGGCTACCAAAAATTACTTGGCAAATATCAAGAGGTACTACATCACAAGTAATTACATCATAGAATTTATTTTTGATAAAAAATTGTAAAGTACATTGCTTGGTTACCTATAGCTCCACATCCTTCTACACCCATCCCAATGGGTATGGTTGTGGATGATCCACAATCTTCAATCCTAGTTGCTTCACTAGATCCTCAAAAATTAAATTCCTTTGGGATCCATTATCAAACAATGTTGTAACTTTTATCCTCTGCACTTGTATGTAGACCCAAAATAATTCCTCTTTCTTGGCCTCTGAAGCTTGTTCCTCCTTCTTAGAGGTCTGCTCCTACCTTAAAGGCTTAATTCTGGTAGCACACACTACCTTTCCTTCATCCTCTTCCTCAAAACACCCTTCTTCCTCCTGCTCAACCTTTTTGGTAGAATTAGTAGATTTCTTCTTTCCCTTGTTCCACCATTTTGGCCTCTTTTCAGGGTGTAGCTTCCAATAGTCCTCACTTGAATGAGTGTCAACATTACATTCCTTGCAATGCTTTTCACCCTTTTGTGATTTGGTGGTTGTAGCCCCTGATTTCTTCTTGCCTTTACTATTGGAACCCTTGGTTTTCTCTGTAGGCTTGGAGGGTTTAGATGAAGTTGATGCCTTATTATCCTTTATTGGCTTTTTGGCCCTCATTTCTAGGTATGTGGCTTTAATGCATACCTCATCAATGTCCTTGGCATCAAATAATGCTAGTTCTATCCTGATCTGATAAGACAAGCCACACTTATATTTCTTAAAAATTTGAGGATCTCGAAGATTAATGCCCATTAACACGACTTGTTTTCTAAATTTCATGGTGTATTCTTGGACTATTTGGCCCTACCTCTATCTCAAAAACAACCATCTCTCCTCCATATTCTCTTGATAGCCAATAGGATAAAATTGAGCTCTTATAGCCTTCACAAATTCTACCCATGTTTCTACAATTAGTTGTTGATTTCTTGCCAATCCAATTGAGTATGCCTCCCACCATGTGAGAGCATGGCCACCCAATTTCAATCTAGCAAAGTTGATCTATTGTACCTCTATATAAGACTTAGTACTAAAGTAAACCTCCAATTTCTTTAGCCACCCATCTAATTTTTTAGGATCTAACTCCCCTTCATAGGCTGGAATATCAATTTTGACCTCCATTTTAAATGGATCTGTTGTCAAGGGTTGTGATGAGACATTCTCAGGTTGTTTGGAGTGGGATCCTTCAACCTCCTTTTCTTTCTCACCATTGGAAGCACTAGACTCAATTTTAAATTTTGAATCTAATTTCTTCCCTCCCTTCCTTGATTTCCTTTCTTCTTTAAAAAGCATCATCTCCATCAAGCTTTGGAGAGTGTCTTCCATTTCAAGAAATCTTCTCTAGAATTCCTTATTAGATATTGTTGGAGAGTTAGGTTCTAATTGATCTACCATTTTCTCAGATCTGATCCTTCTTCTCAATATCTGGGTTGTATGGGGCTAAGTCCTTTCCTTGAGATCTTCTACCTTGCATACACAGTTCTTTAGAAAAATCTGCTCTGATACCAAACTTGATCTATAAAGAGCCAAATCTTGACTCTTTCCTCAAACAGATCAGAGATTTTGCTTAATCCCTCAGCTTAGGTTAATTAAATGTATCCATGCTTAGATTTTATGCTTTAGATTGTATATTTCTAGATATCTGATCTACTTATTAAATTGGAATTAAAACTCAGATATTACAAAAATGAAATCACACACACAATCACAAATTGCAAGAGGACACAATATTTTTATATGGAAACCCCAAAATGGGTAAAACCATGGCCCAAATAAATTGGATAAATTGTTATTAGGATTCAAAATTGATATAAATCCTTACTGATATTCAGTTGATTGTATTCTTCAGCTTGTTCTCCCCAATATCTACTCTTGCCTTTTCCTCCTCTACCTCTCGATTCTCCCAATGCATATGTAGCAATCAAACCCTCACAATGTGTTGTCCAAAAAACCCCCTCATAATGTGTTGGTATTTATAACAAGCCCCTTTTCTTAAATGAGTGTTGGTATTTATAACCAACCTTTTTTTAAATATTTTTAAATGAGTGTTGGTATTTATAACCAACCCCTTTTCTTAAATGAGTGTTGGTATTTATAACCAACCCCTTTTCTTAAATGAGTGTTGGTATTTATTGTTCACTCACTTGCAAAGTCGTATGTAACATATCTATAGGTGTATTTTGGGCATAAATTTTGCTACATTGCTTTGATTGACCTCTACCTATGCTTATTGGAAGCATATTTGAATTACCTATCCAATGGTACCACTTGGAGCACCAAAGCACTTGAATTCTAGAAGTTACAACCAATTTTATATCATTCTAAATAACCCTTTTTTGACTACCATAACTTTCTATGTTGACCTCCATTTTTTGAGAAACCAATCTAGAAATATGCTCCTTAAAACTAGCTTTCTAATGGTACTAGTTTCATCCAATTTGACCCAGTAATGAAGAAGTTATGACCTTTTAAAGATGCCCCTGTAAGTAGTTTTGAGCAACGTCGAAGCACCCATACATTCTAGGACTTCAGAGTTTAGTAATTTGGCCATAACTTTGGCCTCGGTTGTCCATTTTGAGTGATTCAAAAAGCGTCAGAAAGATCCTTCCGAGACGCACATCATGGAGCCATCCACATTCACCCAACTTCCATGGATTTTACCCAAAATTTAAAAACATAGACCTTACTCCATTTGTCCTCCATACTCTGTTCCAACAAGTGTTGATTGCTCCGAAGCGAGGATTTTACCCGGAGCTCCTTCCACACTTCCTGTAGATGACCTTTTAGTTGGTCTCCTGAGCGAGCAAGTATTGGAAACCATAGGTAACTTCCTTGGAAGGTATTTATGTGTCTCTAGAGACACAAATACCTTCCAAGAAAGTTACCTATGGTTTCCAATACTGCTCACTTTGGAACTCCATTGGAAGTGCATACAATCATATCCAAATCGAGACAATAGTGGGTTTGATTCAGGGATCAAATCCCACTCTCCTAGGTTGAACAAATAATCTTATCGGTCCATGGTTCCTCTTTTCTGATTCATATGCTTTATTTCTATTGGCTAGTAAGGAAAAACTAATAATAAAATATCCATTACTGATAAACCACAAGGAATACTCACCAGGAGGCTCCTAGTTCTACCGAACCCATGAATGCAAGAAGTTGAAGGTGAGATGAATAACTACGAATTTGTAGATCTAGTCATGATTAGCTCTATATAGGACCGTTTCTTCTACTATACTCTACTCAATGATGATATTTGGTCTTGATTTAGACTATGGCGAACATCCATTTATCCTTTGAGGTACCTCCTTACTCATTGATCTTTTTCTACCAACCGCAAAGAGCATTTTCAATGTTGATTTTCGTACTTCTTTAGTCTCTGTTTGAGGTTTCTCCTTTAATAGATCTTTTTGTTCAACCTTAAATATGTCCTTGAAAAAAATCTTCACTTCTCTTTGATTATCCCCCAAATGACATTACTTCAAACGGTTATATTTCTTGACTTTCTAAAAGGAAAGCCAACTAATCTTATCAAAAATACATATTTTACTGTTTTTTAAATTTTTTATAATAAGATTTTGAAAGGGTTATCCTTTCCCTTTTACATTGATTTAATCAAATTGAGTTATTTAGTACCACCAAGATTTGAACTTTGTGTGGGCTACATCAATTAGTTGTCCCAACTATTAAACCAAGAACTAGTTGGCCAGCAAAAAAAAATACATATATAATCACCAAACTCTTATAATTTTAATGTATAATAAAAGGAAAGCAATGAAAGGAAAGCCAACTAATCTTACATATGTAATCACCCAACTGTTATAATTTTACTATATAATAATTAAAATGTGATAATGAAGTACCACTTTAAGCCATACTCCTTGATATCTAAATTATAAAAACTACTCTTTAGATATTAAAACCCAAATAATAATTTAATAAATAAAATAACTTGTTGATTTCTGGATTGAAAAACATAATCCATGATTCTTACAAGTTTTTGCTCCAGATGTCTATAACAAACCAACATTCTAATCATGTATGCAAAGTGCGGTGGTCTTGTGGATGCACGGAAATTGCTTGACAAAATGCCTCACCAAAACGCGGTGTCGTGGACCGCAGTCATATCAGGATATGCACAAAATGGGCGTTTGGATCGAGCCCTGGAGCTTTTCCAAAGAACACTCCAGCCCAATGTGGTTTCTTGGACTTCGTTGATCACTGGATGTGTTCAGGTTGAGCTGTATAATGTAGCCCTGAAGCTTTTTAGAGAAATGCAGCTTACTAGTGTTAAGCCAAATTTGATCACCTTGGCCAGTGTTGTGTCCGCGTGTGTTAAGCTGGGGCATCTGGAATATGGCAAGCAAGTTCATGAAGACATAGTTAGAAGCGGGTGTCAGTCTGATCTCTTTGTCGGGAATGGGCTCATAGAAATGTATGCCAAATGCGGTAGCATTGAAGATGCAAGCAAGTTGTTTGACAAAATGCCGAGCCGAAACGTTGTTTCTTTCAACATCATGATTTCATCTTACTGTGGCCATGGGTATGTCCACGAAGCCCTGAGGCTGTTTTACCAAATGCAAGGATTAGGTATCCAGCCGGATGAGTTCACCTTTTCCAGCCTGCTCCCGGCATGTGCTAATTTGGGAGATCTAGAGCTTGGCATGAACATACATGAACGCGTAATTAGACATGGATTTTACTGTAATGTTTTTGTGGGGTGTGCCCTTATAGACATGTATGTGAAATGCAGGAAGATAGAGTATGCGCGTCAAGTATTTGACAAAATGCCTCAGCGAAATGTGGTCTCATGGAACGTGATGAGTGCAGGCTATGCAGAAAATGGGAAGTTGGATGAGGCGTTGAAGCTGTTTGAACAAATGCAGGCGGAAGGCGTTAAACCAAATTTAGTGTCGTGGAGTGTCTTGATTAAAATCTATGCAGACAATGGGAATGCCAATAAGGCCCTTGAAATCTTTCAGAACATGCCTGAACGAAATGTCGTCGCCTGGACTGCAATGGTTGTGGGATTCGCACAGAATGGGAAGGTTAACGAGGCCCTGGAACTCTTCAAAATAATGCCTGAAAAGAACGTTGTCTCATGGACCGCAATGATCTCAGGTTGCGCACAAAATGGATGCTTTGTGGAGTCTCTACGTGTCTTTCAACAAATGCAAGCGACGGACGTAGAACCCAACTCAGTCACGTTTGCCAGTGTTCTTCCAGCCTGTGCTAACTTGGCGGCTCTACTGCATGGGAAGGAGATCCATGAACATATAATCAGAAGAGGACTTCAATGTGATGTCTTAGTGGGGAATGCTCTTGTAGACATGTATGCCAAATGTGGAAGCTTAAATAATGCTCGTAAAGTGTTTGACAAAATGTGTACAAGAAATTTGATTTCGTGGAATGCAATGATAGTAGGGTGTGCCATGCACTGGTGCGGCATGGAGGCCCTTCAACGCTTTGAACAAATGCGAAACTCCGGTATACAGCCTGACCATGTGACCTTTGTGGGTGTTCTTTCTGCCTGCTGCCATGCAGGTCTATTTGATGCTGGCTGGCAATACTTCTACAGCATGAGCAAAGATTATGGCATGGTGCCTCAAGTGCAACATTATGGCTGCATGGTTGAGCTTTTGGGCCGTGCTGGCCGCGTGGAAGAGGCCCATGAATTTATTAAGAAAATGCCAGTAGAACCAGATTCTGCCGTGTGGAGATCCTTGCTTAGTGCCTGTAGAATCAATAACAAAACAGACCTAGGAGAACGTCTCGTTGAATGCCTTCTCCATCTCGAGCCTGAAAATTCTGCACATTATGTGCTTTTGTCAAACATGTATGCAGCATCAGGCAGATGGAATGATGCCGAAAATGTGCAAAAATTGATGAAGGACAGGCAGGTAAAAAAGATGCCAGGGCGGAGCTGGATTGTGGTCAATAACAAGGTGTCTATTTTCCATTCAGGAGACATGTCACACCCGCAGACACGCAAAATTTATAACAAGTTGGAGACTTTATCTGGGCAGATGAAAGAAGCAGGGTACGTGCCCAACACTAACTTTGTGCTACATGATGTGGAAGAGGAACAGAAAGAAAAGGTGATTTTTCATCACAGTGAAAAGCTGGCTCTTGCATTTGGACTTATAAGCATGTCCCCTGGGGAGAGGACTATAACGATTATCAAGAACCTACGAGCTTGTGGTGACTGCCACTTTTTTTTTAAGTTCATTTCCAAAATGTTTATGCAAGAAATTGTTCTCAGAGATGCTAATCGGTTTCATCATTTCAAGGATGGGCAGTGTTCCTGTCAGGATTATTGGTGACTCTAAGCAAAACAAGCTGTAAATAGTAGAAAGCCATAGTCCCACTGGTGACGCTGGTGGTAGGCTTAGACCACCCCCAGGGTACAATTCCCTAGAGACATGGGTGGGGTTAGGTACAAGTCTTTGAGTGAATTTTGATGGAAGAATTCTCTCCGATAGGAGAGGATTTTCCCACATTCTCCCAACGAAAATTGAGATGGCCTAAAAAAAACTCTGTTACATGTGATCAATCTTGCATTTGAAGCCCATTGCCTTTAGGCTTAGGACAACACACATTTGTTGCTCACATTATATTTCCTTTAGTCTTATATTTAGGAATTCAACACAAATATCGGGCTGTTTGCTGTATTAATATGTAAAATATGCTAACCATTCAGTTGAGACATGATTATTTTCAGACTAATTTCTTATATGTTTCCAAGAGATGAATTTTTTCTTTAATAATAATGAAGAAATAAGCTAAATTCATCTTTGGGAACTGGTCAGATTTTCTATGGCACCATGATCGATTGTCTTGAGGGCGGTGCTGCCTTCAATGTGGAAACCATGCTCTATGAGTTCTTAAAGAAATAACCAAATATCACAGTCTGCTTAGTGAAAAAGGCATAGCAGACAGTGTGAGGAAGATTCAGAGCCCAGGTTCTTATATGCATGTGCTTCATTCATTGTAAATGTAAACGGGCTGTCTGCCTGATATCTGCTCCATAAACATAAATCAGAAAGAATAAACATGTACCTTTGCCAACCATCTTGATTTGAAAGAAATAATATGATGACTTCGGCATTAATCTGCATTACTTACTCACTCTCAACTGATTGGGCACTATGGCTTGCTTAAGGAAGGAGATTCTAATCAACAACACATAGCTTGGTTATTTTGCCAGGTCATTAGATCTAACACCTCAATAAAGGCAATTTGTGAACAGTCAGGAATGTGGAAGAGTCTCAGTCGGGCCACAAAGAAATATCTCATTGAAATGAAAGATTTTAATTACGTCCGCGAGACCCAAATATGTTCTATGGGACCTCAAATATGGAAGTACAATTACTCAAATCATATCATATTATCTTTAATATCTTTGAGAAGGTTGTTCCTTCTCCTGCTGATTTGTGTTAGCAATTCCCCAACTTTTTTTATTTTACTGTCTTCAAATAAATCTGCCATAAACTCGTTCCCTAGTGTTTCTTCGTATTTGTCACGGATATCTGAAAAACTCGGGCATTTATAGATGAAGTGTTCCTCTGTCTCTACTGCCCCTGTGCTGCATAAAGTACATATCCTTTCTTCCCATTGTTTTTTGGGCGTTGTCCATCTCCCTGTTTCACATCTAAGCCTATGAGAGCTAGTCCTTATCTGAGCAATGAGTATTTTTTCCTTCCACTTGATTTCAGCGCCTATATACGCCTTTTCCTTGTGGTCGTACGTTGGGTTAAAATTTGCAATATAATATTGTCTTTTCCTGCTTGCATTTTTCCACATTCCACTTCTGACTTTTCATTCACATAATTTTTTATGTCTTTGTTGACATTTGGGCATTCATTTATGTTGATTTCCCAAGGTTTCATCCATTTCTGGTTTCCCAGATTTAGCTTCTATGAAGGTAGAATGACTGTGCTCTGTCATAGAGCAGTATATCTAGCTCTCCATAAAGAATTGTAGAGGGTTCTGACGCCTAGAAAAAAGAGATTTGTTAACTGCACAGTGTTATGGACAATATATTAACCTCCTGCCAAACACTGGAACAGAAAATTACTAAAAAAGAAGGAAGGATAGTATGTTACCAACAACCCACAAGTAACACATCATAGGAAACAGAGTTCAAGGCCATAATATCCTAATGGGATGACATCAAACTCCTTAACAAGAAGATGATCTGGCAGGAGAAGTGCTAGCTGATGAAATAACAATGTGATCATCTTGAGGGGTTCCTATTGGTCCTTCAAATGTTGTGATTGTTACGATGAATCTTCTATTGGTACACAGCTGAGCATAAACGATGCGTTACCCTACTAGGCTACGAGCTAGTTCAACTGCGTTAATTGGCCAGCAACACCCATGGTTATAGCCGGGGGTAGAGCACTTTGATTTGCATTTGATTTCTAAAGAAATGAGCTTGCCTTAGGGAAAGTGGGGTCGGAAACCCAAAGCCACTTCAAAACAACTTGGACCTAAGGCAAGGATGCAAAGAAGCCAGGAACAGAGTGGACCACCCCGGTCCTCTCCTAATAGGCTTGGCTCCTGACGGTTCTCTTTTCAACTCTAGTGGTAGATAGATATTGAACTGCCCCTCAACATTCTAAAAGCCGACTTTTGAGAACACCTTCAACGCCATCAATAAGAGCTCTTTCCATTGTGAAGCCTCTTTCCAAGACAAGCTAACTACACAAATGAATCAAATCAAATCGTGAATAGTTGCGTGTCAAGCAATTGATCATCCAAGGAGTTAGGCGGTTCCCTATTGGTAATACACGACAGATGATCTGACCCAATGATGATGACATTTGGGAATTACAATCACCTTCAGTCCAAAGTTTTCAAATAGTATTAGGCTTAGCCACGTCCAAATTCTAAACAATGTAGTTAATCGGTATTGATGGAACTTCTGAAGTGTGGATACCATGGCCAATGTTCGCATTTAGTAGTTTATTCATGCTCAATGCTTGATGTTTTTTATTATTTCCCGAGCACCTACGGTTTCAGCAGAGAGTGGAAAGCATGTGAAACAACAGCAAGGATTTTAGAACAAGCATGTGAAACAACAGCAAGGAATTTAGAACAACGCAGCACCGGTAGGGCCTTGCCTCAAAGATGAGGGGTATTACTGGCCCTACAAATAATACAGAGGTGGGGATGTCTACAGAGCTGGGGTTTTGTTGGTGATTGGAAGACCACTGAGCTAAGAGTGCGTCGTGACAAGGGGACCCAACATTCATGGGTCCCACAAATTCAGAAGGCGGCAGAAGTCGAAGGAGACCGGGGTATTTTTATTTTTGTCGTTTTTATTTCATTTTTTTTCCTACCATGATTTGCTTTGCATCCTTGCAATGGGGGACCAACCTGAAAGCTATCAAAATGAAAATGAAAAAAAAGAAGAAGCAAAAACAAAAAACAACCAGCAAGTGAGTCAAAGGGAAAAACAAGAAAACAGTTGCAGATGGATATCAGTGTTCAACAAGGTACCAGAAAATATGAATAAAACAACAGAGGTTAGATGGCCATATGTTACGGGGAAAACATGCAACTAGATATAAAACCCATCCCGTTGAAGGATAATTGGCACATTAATTAGAAGTACCTTTGCATACTCACATGTATGCCCCTTTGAAATGTGGCTCAATCCAAGAAAATATGTCATAAAGGGATGAAGGAAGAAAGAAAGTTGGTTTCTTTGAAATGTGGCTCAATCAAAGAAGTAAAGAAATTTGGTTTCCTTTGAAATGTGGCTCAATCAAAGATGGCATTAACGGATGAAGGAAGAAAGAAAGTTGGTTTTTTTGAAATGTGGCTCAATCAAAGAAGAAAGTTTGTTAACAGATAAAAGAAAGTTGGTTTTGTGATGTGGAGAGCCTTTACTACATTCTCTGCCCTCTCCACCCACTCTTCATTTATTGGGTCCGATTTTGTAGGAATTGGTTATTGACACCATTTTGTAACGACTATGTTCTTGAATAGGGGATTATGGTTTAGGCATAGTTATTATCTATTAGCTATTTTTGGTTTTAGTGGTAGTAAAAATAGGAGTCAGTTAGGATTTGAGTTTTTTAGGGGGATTTTTATACTGTGGGACGGGGATTTTCTGTAGGGTTTTTTTCCAAAAGGGTGTGTTTTTGGGAAGAAAACTTTGGGGAAGTTTTGCTATGACTATTTTTTCTGACATCATTTGAAGACTGTTAATCTTAAAGGTGGAATGGTTGTATGGTTGTCCTGTAAGTTTCTATTTGAATAAACAATTTTGGCTATATTTTGAGTGCCTTCTGTCATTTTCTTTTGTTCTACTGTATTTGTTTGTTTTGGTTGTTCTTGCTTGAGGTGAACAAGGTTGCAGGTTGTTTGAGATAATAGAGAGTCTGCATCAGTTTGGTATCAGAGCATCTCAAGATGGCCTAGAGGGGAATCCATCTAAATTGGGGAGGAAGAGGCAGGAGGAATGTAGGTCCAAGGAGGAACAATGCAGATGAATGACTTAGGAGGTTAGAAGCCATTGAGGCAAGATTGCATTTGGATGATTATGAAGATGAACATGAAGACCAGGGGAATGTAGTTAGGGTAGTAGACCCTATGGAGAGGTTGTAAGCAAAGTTCCAAAGTGAAGGTTGATATTTCATATTTTAAAGGTGAACTCAATCCAGACTTGTTCCTGGATTAGATTCAGGAGTTGGAAAGGTATTTTGAAATGGAATATATGGAGGAAGATGATCCAAAAAGGGTGAATATTGCAGCCTCCAAGTTGAAGTCTCATGTTGGCCTATGGTGGGAGAACTTGCAGAGTTCCAGGAGAAGGCAAGGAAAGGAAAAAATCATATTGTGGCCCAAGATGTTGAAACATCTACGAAATCGATTTTTGCCATCTGATTATCAACAAAAATTGTTTAGGGCATTTCAAAACCTAAGGCAAAGGGATCAATCCATACAATCATATACCGAGAAGTTCATGAGGCTCCAAATTCAAATTGATCTACAAGAAGCAGGAGAACAAGCAGCAGCTAGATATGTTAATGGGTTAAGGTTTCAACTCCAAGATTAGCTTGCCTTAGTTAAGTACCTCCAGTGGATGAGGCATATGAATATGCTTTAAAGGTGGAAGAGAAATTGAATCGAAAGAGCAAATTGAGTAAAAGGGTGATGTTAGCTAGAATAGAGAAAGGGAAGTTCCTCCAAACTTGCGAAAGAAGAAGAGCTTGAGGGGAGTATGAAGCCTAACTTCAGAGGAAGAGGAGGTTTCAGAGGTAGGGGAAGGGGATGACAATATTCTGGAGAATGGAAACCCTTAATATGTTTCATATGTGATGAAACCCACAAGGCCATGGACTGCCCACACAATCCCAAAAGGGCTTTGGTAGCTCAAGAAGAAGAAGAAGAACCTCCACCTGAAGAAGTGGAAGCAAAGACGGGAGAACTTGATGCTACGAAGGACTCTAATATCAAGGGATAAAGAGGCCCCAGAAGCTAATTGGAAAAGAAAGGGCATTTTTCGAACAAAATGCAAGTTTAGAGAGAGTGTGCAAGGTGATTGTAGATGGTGGGTCTACCGACAATCTCGTAAGTAAAAAAATGGTAGACAAACTACAACTTACTTGTATTCCAAAATCTAATCCTTACAATATCTCTTGGTTAAAAAAAGATCATAGTGTGTTGGTGAATATGTCTTTGTCTTGTTGCTTTCAAAATTGGTCCTTATGAAGACAAAGTGCTCTGTGAGGTAGTACTTATGGATGCATGTCACTTGTTATTAGATAGGCCTTGGCAATATGACAGGAATGTAATTCACCATTGTAGAGAAAAAACATATGAAATTCAACATGGGAATAGATGCCATATTTTGAAGCCTCTTAAAGGTGAAGACTCAAGTGAAATAGCAGTCCTATATTTGTTTACAATGGGCTGGAAAAAGTTTCTCAAAGAGTCAAAGGGAGAAACCTGCTATATTTTATATCCTAGAGGGACAGAGAAATCCAATCAGCAAAAGCAAACAGTCCCATTAGAGGTGCATAAATTGCTAATTCAATATTCATAATTGACCCCATCTGAGCTACCTGTTGGTTTGCCTCCATATAGAGGCATTACCCATCAAATTGATCTGATTCCCGATGCCAAACTCCCAAATCATACTACGTACAGGTTGACCCCTCTAGAGAATGAGGAAATCAAGAGATAGATTATTGAATTGGGTTTATAAGGGAAACCATGAGTCCATGTGTTACACCTGCTTTACTCTCCCCCAAGAAAGGAGGCAAATGGAGATTATGTATGGATTCTAGAACCATTAACAAAATCACTGTGAAATATCGATATCCCTTACCCAGAATGGATGACATATTAGATTGTTTGCCAGGTGCCAAAATCTTCTCCAAGATTGACCTTTGAAGTGGATATCATCATATACGAATTCAAGAAGGCGATGAGTGGAAGACCGCTTTTAAAACCAAGGATGGCCTATTCGAGTGGATGGCAATGTCATTCAGATTGTCCAATGATCCAACTACTTTCATGCGAACCATGAATCAACTATTTAGACCATATATTGGAAAATTTCTTATAGTCTATTTCGATGATATTTTAATTTTTAGTAGAACTATGGGAGAGCATGTAAAGTTTTTGAGAGTGGTGCTTGACACACTTAGAGTTGAAAGGTTGTTCATCAACCTTGAGAAGAGTGAGTTTTGCAAAGATAGATTGGTATTCTTGGGTAATGTTGTCTTAGCTGATGGATCCATAAAAACTTAAAGTGATTCTTGAATGACCTACCCCTCAAAATATCACAGAGGTGAAGAGCTTCCATGGGTTGGTAAACTTTTACAAAAGGTTCATTAGAAATTTCAGTGGGATAAGTGCACCCTTGACTGATTGCACAAGAGGGAAGGTCTTTACTTGGACAAAGGCAGCGAACATGAGCTTTGAACAACTCAAAAGAAGGGTAACAAAAGCTCCAATTTTGGTTGTACCATATTTTGACAAGATTTTTACATTTGAGTGTGATGCTTTAGGAGTAGCTATTGAAGGAGTGTTAAGTCAAGAAGGTAAACTTAGAGCCTTTTTTAGTGAGAAATTGAATGATGCAAAAAGGAAATATACCACATATGATAAAGAATTTTATGTTGTACAAGCATTAAGATATTGGAGGCATTATCTTTTACATAGGGAATTTATTTTGCTGACTGACAATCAAGTTTTGAAGTACATAAATTCCCAAGCTAGGTTGTCCCACAAACATGCCAAATGGGCTTCATTCTTGCAGACCTAAACTTTTGTAGTGCAACATAGGAGTTGTAAAACCAATGTGGTGGTTGATGCATTAAGCATGTGTCATTTGCTAATTGCAATGAGCAATAGGTTGGAGGGCTTTGAAGAAATGAAGAGTGAATATGTAGATGATTCACACTTTGGCAAAATTTATGTAGCTCTAAGTAAATCTGACCATACAAGTATGCACTCCTTTGAAGATTATTTGTTAGTTGATGGATTCTTGTTTAAGGGGACTCAACTTTGCATACCCATTGGATCTAGGAGAGAAAATTTATTGAGAGAATTGCACTCTAGTGGATTGAGTGGATACTTTGGAAAGGACAAGACCTTTGGGTTGGTGAGTGAAATTTTATTTTGGCCTAGTATGAGACGAGATGTGAATAGGTTTATTATTGCTTGTAGAGTGTGTCAAATTGCACAGGGGGACAACAAAATATAGGTCTATATATGCCACTACTTGTGCCCAAAGAACCGTGGACTGATATTTCCATGGACTTTGTATTGGGCCTACCTAGAACTCAAAGGAGCAATGATTCAGTGTTTGTTGTGGTAGTTCGCTTCTAAAAAATGGCACACTTTATGCCTTGTAAAAAGACCAATGATGCTAGTCAAGTAGCCCATTTGTTTTTTAGAGATATAGTGTGGTTAGATGGTATTCCAAAAACCATAACCAATGACAGAGATACCAAATTCTTAAGCCACTTTTGGAGGTCATTATGGAAGAATTTAGACATCAGTCTGCACTATAGTTCAGCATACCACCCCCAAATTGATGGCCAAACCGAGGTGGTGAATAGGAGTTTGGGCAATCTTCTGAGGTGCTTAGTTGGTGACCATCTGGAACAATGGGATTTAGTGATATCTCAAGCTAAATTTGCTTATAATTCTAGTATTAAAAGGTCTACAAGTAAGTCTCCTTTTCACCCAGGTGTTGTAGGTGAGTTGGAGAGGAGAGGGCAATCCTCCAAGGGAGGTCCCAGGTTCAAATCTCCACCCTACCAAAAAGCTGAATTGGGTATCCAAAATCCAATTGATAATGTTGGTGCGGGCAGGGTCGGGTGCGACCCCGGGTGACTTTGACGGTGTAGAACCCCCTGTTCGTGGTCTCTCAGACCAAGGCGGCTCCGCAAGGGGTTTTTTGCTTAAAAAAAAACAGTAAGTCTCCTTTTCAAATTGTCTATGGTTCAAATCCTAAGGGAATTGTGGACTTAATTGATCTTCCAATAAACCCACATATCAGTCAAGATGCTATAGATTTTGTGGAGAATATTTGAGAGATACAAGAACAGGTTAGGCACAAATTGTAGGAAATGAATGAACAATATAAGAAACAAGCAGATTTGCATAGAAGGGAGAGAATTTTCCAGGAAGGGGAAATGGTCATGGTGCATTTACGCAAGGAGAGGTACCATCAAGGGACTTATCACAAGTTAAGACCAAAGAAATTTGGACCTTGCCTAATTTTAAAAAGGATTAATGACAAGGTTCCACGAGCCTGGGGGATAGGGGGATGGGTTTTCGGGGACGGCAGGCCGATTTTAGGGGACGGCTGGGGGGACGGTTGGTATAATACTATAAAAATTGAAATTTTTTAGAAATTTAGAATAATCTACACATTCAAAATTCTACACCCAACAAAAATGATATTTTATATTAGTAATCAATTATGTAAGCGCAGCCATTCATATTCATATTAGTTACTAACACATAAGTGGTATTAGGATATCCGATATGCATATTAGTTACTAAGTGCAGCCATTTAATTGTTTCAAGTTCAACAACTATTACTTGAAGGTTCAACCAAAGATATCAAGTGCAAACAATGTTCAAACAATCATCATTTTAAGTAATAACAATCATCACTTTTTCAGCCACCAATGTTCAAACAAGGACTGTCTCACCCCTCCCATTGTTTGAGGGACTAATCGCAAAGCTGGTGATGTATAATGCTGAATTAATCTTTGCTAGTTCTTGATGTGCCTATAATAAGCACTAGGCAACGTACTAAGCTGAATTAATCTCTTATAATTATTGATTTGCCCAGAATCCACTTTAAACAATAACAATGGGTAATATGCTGAATTTTAGCATATGAATACTTCTGAGGAACGTCTTAAATATTTTCATACTTAAAAGCAACTGATCGTCTAATACAAATAGTTCAATCTACTACAAAAAGCCAGATGGTGAAATTGAAAATAACAACTTACCATATAATTGGCCCCAAAAAGTGATTTACTGGAAACATCCACAATTAGGGTAAAGTTGCATGTACTTAAATTTATGTATTTCACTAACAGTTTCAAGAGGGGATAAAAGCAATGACCCCTTACCTTTTTTTTTATTAATTTTTTTTTTTTTTGGGTGAGGACACCCAGCTGTGGGGGACGGCTGGGTCCCATTGGGGACGCTCAGACCGTCCCTAGGGACGGTTGGACATCCTCGGGGATAGCTGGGCACCACTAAAAGATGCCCAAGCGTCCCCAGAGACGGTCCGAGCGTCCCCAATGGGGCCTAGCCGTCCCCGGGGACACCCCAAAAAAGGGGACATCCCGAGGAAGGGAGGCCATAGGCCTCAGCCGTCCCGGGGACATTTCCTAGCCATCCCCCAAAAAGGGGGACGAGGGGAAACGTCCCCATTGTCGTCCCCCCGTGCTGGGGGACACAGGAAACGGGGGGACGTGTCCCCGTGGAACACTGATTAATGACAATGCTTATGTGATAGACATCCCAAAAGAATTTGAAATCAATCTTATTTTTAACGGGGTTGACATGTATCCCCACTCCATAGAGACAAATGATGAACTGGGGGGGCTGAACAACTTGAAGAAGAAAATAATAGCTCGATCAACCCCCTACCAAAGAAGAAAATAGGACAAATTGAACGAGTGTTGGATACCAAATTGGTGGCTACACGGTCCAAGTCATACAAGTTGTATTTTGTCAAATGGGAAGGGCTGCCAAACTCCTACAATTCATGGATTTTAGAGGTTGATTTGCTTAAATACACCAAGAATAACTCTGTATCAGGGCTTTGAACTAGGAGGTTCAAAATTCTAAAAGTTGGGGAGGATGATGTGGAGAGCCTTTACTACATTCTTTGCCCTCTCCACCCACTCTTCATTTATTGGGTCCGATTTTGTAGGAATTGGTTATTGACACTATTTTGTAACGACTCTGTTTTTTAATAGGGGATTATGGTTTAGGTGTAGTTATTATCTATTAACTATTTTTGGTTTTAGTGGTAGTAAAATAGAAGTCAATCACGATTTGAGTTTTTTTGGTGATTTTTATACTATGGGACAGGGATTTTTTGCAAGTTTTTTTTTTTAGAAAAGGGTGTGTTCTAGGGAAGTTTTGTTGCAACTATTTTTTTGACATCATTTGAAGATTGTTAATATTAAAGGTGGAATGGTTGTATGGTTGTCCTGTAAGTTTCTATTTGAATAAACAATTATGGATATATTCTGAGTGCCTTTTGTCATTTTCTTTTATTTTGATGTATTTATTTGTTTTGGTTGTTCTTGCTTGAGGTGAACAGGGTTATAGGTTGTTTGAGATAATAGAGAGTCTGCATAAATGCAAAAAAGGACTATGGGATAGTGAAGTGTAGATTAGCTTAAGAGAAACATGAGTATGCAAAAAAATAGGCTTAAAAAAAATGTTGTATTTTAAAATTCAACTTGTCTAGGGACACCTTAGTGGTATTAGTTTAAGTTAAACATGAGTCTGTAGAAAGATAGGCTAAATGAAAAAAAAATGTTGTATTTTAAAATTCAACTTGTCCCATGGACACCCTAGTGGTATGTCGTTGGACTATTATCCAGGCTACCCAAGTTCAAATCACGAGAAGGGAGGCCTTTGTTGTGCCCCCGAGAAGTGTGGCCCCAATTGTATCACTCGTTGTACTTCACCTATCTTAAACAAAAAAAAAAAATCAACTTGAAGTTTTTGTGGGACATCATAGTGATATAGCTTTGGGTTCTCATCTAGGACAGCCAAGTTCAAACCATGGTGGGGTGTATGTAAGTGTGTTTAAAAAATAAAATTAAAACTTAAACAAATAGATAAAACATAAGGTGTGTCACAGAGATGAGAAAGAAGAGGAAGGATGTTACAACCCCATATCAACACCTCTTACAATGCCTCTTACTTGGTTATCAAAGTATTGACCGGTTTTATAACGGCTTAAAGGGCTTACATATACAATACAAAAGTAGCTTGTGGCCTCAAGTGAAGTTTAGTCACCACGTATTCCAACATGATGTAAATATATGAGATCATCCAACTTGAATACCTAACCACAATGATTTGTGCCCTTAAAGGTTGGAATATCAATGCAAGGAATAGGAACATCATGAGGCAATTCCAATAAAGGAGTAGCACCCCCTACAAAGGGATCAAGATCAAAAGCATATTGTAAGTTAAGCTTACCCATACATAGAAAGTCACCCATGGCAATGTGGGGAAGCATGTATCCTATAAGGTAACCACTAAAATTATGCTTAAAGGAAGGATGTTGGACGAATCTAGTTTTTGGATGTTGGAAGGACCTCTGATCATGATCGTAAGGTCGTTGTTGGAGGTTTCATGAGTCCTGTAAGTGGATATTCCTAATAGAAGGAGACTTGACTGGTTGAGATTCAAGCTCTTTCTGCTTATATTGTTACTACAAACCAAAAACCTATTGGAACTTGCTATCCAACAAATGCTTGGTGTGAGGAGGGGCTAAATATGAACGTTGCATAAATAGTTGGTTCATCATGTCCTAGATTGAATCAAGTTGTCATTGTGTCCTAGATTGTTAACGATCAATGTTGGTTATCGTTCTCTCCAACTTGACATGCTCATGAGATAAATAAGCATAAAGATCAAACAAAATGCCTGAGGGAAGGGGCAAGGACCTTCGTGGGAAGAACTAGGAAGACTACTCATAATGTCTAAAGTAGCAAGATCCTGTAGGTCAAAGTTGTTGATGTGAGATAGAATATTATGGTGTTGGTTTGGATTCCTTGGTTGTCAGTTCTTTCTACTCATGCAAGCATTATTGGGTGCATTTTTGTATTATAAATTTTCACTGACTTGTGCCCAACCAATAGATTCTAAGGGTTCACTCATACACTAGGATTTGATAGCAAATCCCTTAAGATATTATCATATACCTTGAAAAAGTATTATTGAATATATACCTTGTTTTGATCAGTTCAACTAGACAATCAAAATGAGATAGATCCTTAACAAGGGTCTTGTTGCCTATGATACTCATTTTCTTTAAAATTGAGTTCGGGAAAAGTAGACAACAATGCCTAATTCACAATACTACAAAATAAAATTACACCAGAAGATGAGAACCAAAAAAAATTAGACAAATTTTACTCGAACAATAGATGTTGATCTTATCGAAAGAGGTACAAGAAGAAACCACATATGCTTTTGCCATTTTTTTATGCCAACACATGGATCCAAGATTAATGCTCTAATACAATTTTTAATGAAACAACTTCCAAAAATAGCAACAATAGTAATAAAACTAAAAAATACAAAAATATAGAGCATTCATAAAAACAAAATTCATATTCCATGACAATAAAATCAACTATAGCAAATAATAGACCCAAATTCTAGCTCAACAACAAATCCTAGCCACTTTGAGAGGGTGAAGTCATATATGCATACTAAAGGTGTCTTAAGATCACAAGTACGAATGATGTCTAGCTACAACATAACTCCTCTAATTTATAAACTAAAACAACTAACAACCCTAAACCTAATGCTCAAAGGACGACTAACCTAGTCTTAAGGCCCAAGCTAATAATAATAAAGATAAATTATGTGGCTATATTGGAGTCTTTACAATTGGTCCCAAAAATCTAGAGATAAATGGCTTAATGAAAGGGATATAAATGTCATTTTCTTTCATTCTATAGAAAAAATGTATTTGCCTTTCCATGGGAACAAAAATATTTCAACTCTAGAAGAAAGAAATATTAAGAAAGAAGATCTCAGGAAGTAATTGATTATTTCAAATATATTCTATCAAATGTTAGGCAAGATAAGGAGGCTCGCAATAAGGTTTTGTAAAATATTCCATCAATTATCACATAGGGATAAAATAAAAGATTAACAAGGAATATTTGTATGGTGTTGTTACATGAGACTATTTTCTCTTTCCACCCTAAAAAGACCCTAGCCCTAATGGATTTCCTGTAATTCTCTTTCAATTTTCTTGAAGATATGTTGAAGAGTGATATGTTGGCTATAATTGAAGTGGTTTGTAAAAAGAAGACTATAGTAAGTGAGATCAATGTCACCTTTATTACATTGGTTCTTAAGAAAGATGAAACAAAATATTTTGATAATTTATGTTTAATAAGCCTTTGCAATGTGATTTATAAGATCAATTTATAAATTATGGTAGGCAAATTAAAAAAGCCTTCTCGATCATGTCATCTCAAAGGAACAAGATGGATTTGTTCATGGTAAATAACTTGATGTGTAGTTATTGCATAGAAGGCCATATATTCTCTTCATGCCATGAAAAAGTCAGGTATTCTTATGAAATTAGATATGAGCAAAGCATATAATATGGTTTGCTAGAGTTTTCTACATGATATTCTCAAAAAGTTTGGTTTTAATCAAGGTTGGTGTGAATGGATTAAATGTTGTTATAACACTTCAAAATATTATACTTTGATTAATGGATCCCTTGTTGGATAGTTTGAATCATCCTATGGATTCCACTAGGATAATCCATTATCTTCTTATCTATTTATTATTCTTATGGAGACATTGGGGAGAGATTTCTCAAAGGAAAATATGGAAGGAAAATCAAAATAATTTAGGTTGTAACAAATTTTCCCTCCAAATCTCATATCCAATTTGTTGATACTTTTCTTTTGGGTCATCCCTTAGTCAAGGAGGCCATGGTGTTTAAATCAACATTATTATCCTACAAGAAGGCTATTAGATGGTTAATACTATGAAATCTAGGATATTTTTCATTAACACTTTCCTAGATTTAGAATGAGTAACTATGAACATCTTAGGTTTTGAAATTGGAAAATTTCATCAATACATTTATGTAACCCTTGTTTGATAAAGAAAAGATGAAGGAGCTTTGAAACTCAATCTTGGCTATAATAAAATTTTGTTTGGTAGGTTCAAAAGATAAATTCTTAACCATGTATGGAAAATGACAACTCATAAAATCTACATTGCAATCCATCTCTGTATATATGATTTAAATTTCAAGATTAACAATAGGTGTAACATGTGAATTTGATAATTTTCAAAGAGATTTTCTTTGGAAAGAATGTGAGGAAATTTTTTGCAATCCATACCTATATATATGATTTAAATTTCAAGATTATCAATAGGTATAACATGTGAATTTGATAATTTTCAAATAGATTTTCTTTGGAAAGGATGTGAGGAAAAATTCAAGTTTCCTCTTTGTAAGTAAAATAGGGTTTGCAAGGCAAAAATATTGGAGGGTAGGTTTGCAAAATCATAGAATTATGAGTTTGGCATTCAGAGCAAAACATGGCTAGAGATTATTCAAAGATCAAGGAAAGAGTTGGGCAAAAACACCACTTCAAAAATATATAGGCTCTCTTGGTGCAATGATTTTTTAGGAAGCGAATCTTACTTAGAAAATCACCAAAATGGAACTTCATACCAAATAACTTCTGATTGATTAAGAAACACATTAGGTGGTTAGTTAATGAGGGTATTCTAGTCTAATGCTTGGTTGAAGCCTTTTCCTCATATGTTTTATCCAAAATAGCAATCATTGTCATGAGTATGTCTAGTTTGTAAAGGTCTAATGGTTAAGGATTATATTAATGTGAGCAATAACTCTAGGTCATGGAGTTCTATTAGTATCCTATTTGAAGGAGAGCCACTCAAACAAATAGAAAATGAGTTTCAAGAGATGCTTCAAGAGTTGCATTCGCCTGTTTTTACATGGAAGGATGAGCTAGTTTAAAACTTATCAAAAGATGGTGGAAACTTGATCAAGTTGGGATATGAGGATTTAAAGTAATTATAATTTTCAACTCCCAACAATTTCACTTGGGAAGAATGTTTGGTCACTAGAGGTTCTCCCTAAGGCCTCAACGTTCCTTTTGTTTGTAGTCTTAAGAAAGATTCTTATAGAAGAAATTCTGCAAAGAAGAAGATATCATGGACCTTTTAGATGTGCCTTTCTAAGAGGATTTAGAAACATCAAATCCTTTACTTCTTCATTGTCTTTTTGCTTATCCCGTTTGGAATTTTGCTTTTTCAAAAATATGAGAATATACTGGGTGGTTTCATCAACACCCAAAGAGTTGATGGAGTGTTGGATTAATTATTTCAAAGCTAAAACATAATACATTCTATGGAGTATTGATCGTTTGATTGTTTCCTATAATTTGTGGCTTGAAAGGAATAATAATTTGAAAATAAATAAATCTCAAAATCATTGCCCAAGTTTGAAACTATATTATTACATCTCTTACAAAATATTTACAGACATGGTACTCATCATGGAAAGCCTTAAGTGTGGGAAAGGGGTGCTAGCCTCTTAGTTATATGATTTAAATATACATGGAAGGGTCGTCTATGACAATGGAGTTAACTTAAAGGGTTTGCTTTGATTTATGGTAAAATGAATTGAATTTATCAAATTAAATTTTGAAGGTGCCTCCAAAGGAAATATAGAAAAAAGTTAGTGAAAGTGGTGTTTTTGACATAATGAAGACAAAATTCTCCTCACTTGTTCGTAATCATATGAGACTTCAACTAAAAATTACATATAGGCTACTAAACTTCTCACAAGACTCAAAATTTTAATTGAAAAAAAATATATATTTCAATTGAGGAGGATTTACAAATGATCATTAATAATAACAAAAATGGATGTGGCAATTAGAAAAGAAGACCGAAATGGTATAAGAAAATGGACAAAGAAGAAGTAAATGGTATGTTGTTTTTAGATCCTTCTCTCACATGATACATTTGAAAGGTCCATGATGTCTTTTTCTTTATAGATTCAACCTCAATAGTCTGACCTAATAATGAAAACTCTGGAACTGTAAATAAAAGTTCAAGGTTCAAATCTTGCAAGGATAAGGTTGTATATCATGCTTTGGTACCAAAGTGTGGTTGAATAACTATATATTGGGTAAACAACATCCTTCAATTTTGTCTTATTGGGACACTATTATGGTATGTCTTTGTGTTTTCATTTAAGAGACCTAAGTTGAAACCACACAAGGGACCGAGAGCCTTTCAAAAACTTGTGTTTTATCCTAAAATTTGTCCCGTGAGGGATATTGTAGTGGTATGTCTTTGGGTTTTTATTCAAGAGACCTAAGTTCAAACCTCAATATGAGCAGACCAAGACCCCTCATAAAAACATGTGTTTTTAACTCAAAAATAAGTCATGTGAGGGATACCATAGTGGTGTATCTTTGGGTTTTCATTGAGGATACTCAAATTCAAACCCTGGTACAAAGGATTGAGACCCCTTTCAAAAACCTGTGCTTTACCCTAAATTTTTTACCTAAAAGGGATAGGTCAGTTGGTAGTGGCTTAGTGCTTACTAATGGGCTACCTCGGTTCAATTCCTTAGATGGTTGGGGTCCTATTGAATTCATCTTTAGTCAACAGGTTGGAGATTAACAAACTAGAAATTATAGAGGTTTCCCATGCAACCAAAACAAAAAATCTTCTAAAAGGGTTGTCTCATATAATTTATGGCCTTATTAAGGTTAAAAACTATTTTACTTTACTTTACCCTTCTTTCTTGTAGGTATCTAGCTTTGTGTTGCTAACCAAAGGAATGTAAAGGCCTTAAGAAGGGTCTCTAGTAACTTGACATTTTTCATATTAATTACTATAATTTGTCCTAAGGGGACAACACAATGATTTAGGCTTTAGTTCTTCTTCTAGAGGTCCAAGGTTCAAACCGTAATGTGTGTTGTTGTGTGTTAAATTTCCTATTGATAAGCTTAGCTCTCTCCTTATGATAGATCATGGTGGGATGGGATGCCCAACTTTGAGCGTTGGTCATAGGAGTTTTTCACACTAACCAAATTTAAAAAAAAACTATTATAATTTAAATTAAATCTCAATTATATATATATATATATTTCAACAAGTTTATACAGGTTTTTATGAAAGGTCTTAGTACCCTCATAGTGAGTGGGATTTGAACCTTAGACCTCTCAAAACTATTATAATTTAAATAAAATCTCAATTATATATATTTCAATGAGTTTACACAAGTTTTTAGCTTTGGAGGGTTTTTAATCCACAACTGAGTTAGGTGGCAATGATTGTAGAGGGTTTGAAGCCAGACAATGGTGACTTTAGAAGGTTTTAATCCATAACTGAGTTAGGTGGCGGTGGCTATAGCGGATTTAAAGCCAGCCAACAATGACGAGGTAAGTTTCGACATCTTTAATTTAGTGTTTGAAATTATTTAGGTTTTAGAAAAGTTTGACAGGGAGCAGGAAAGAACAATATAGTAGTATAGGAGAGGTTCGATAATGGAAGAAGAGAAGCAACAATTACAAAAACAAGTAGAAACCATATGATAGTTGGTCTCTGTGAATGCACATACTATTCTAATCAACTACGCTAGTGGAACACATGGATTGACATATCCACAAGCAATAGGGCATGCAATAATACTACCATATGAGACAATCGAAGAAGGAATGGAAAAACCCATATATGTCAGTGCGAAACAATATTGGAGAATAATAAGGCATCGACAAGCTTGAACAAGGGCATCAACAACAAAGAGGACTAATCGAAAAATAATAGTAAAAAATATTCTTCCACATAAACATGTGGAGAATAAGGAATAATCAAAGGCACTAACCATCATCAAACGGGGAGATCAATCAGACCAACAGAGAGGACAAAAGAGATGGAGGCAAAGCGACAACACATAAAAACACAGAAGAAAAAAAAATCAAGGAAAAAAATAAAAAATGAAAGCAAGAAAACATTTAGCGTGGAAAGTGCAGGTCACCAAAATGAATTTCAAGATAGAAAAAGAAATTTACAGTCCCACAACCACGCCACTCATGTGGGCAACAAGACTTCATGTGCAAGTGCTCATGAAGATGAAAGAGAAATTTGAAAGCATGGAAATGAGGGAGAAAATAAGAGATATTAAACTAGATGAGGTCATAAACATCAATCAGAGGTTGAAAAAGGAAAACAACCAACTCAAGGAGCAAGTGTCAAAGTTACAAAACCTTGAGTACATGGGTCAATGTGAATGACATGTCTTCAAACAAGCCATCCACTCTCCAATCAATGTTACAATAGAGGTGGAAAAAACGAATGCAAGACAAATAAAAGAGATACAAGAAACACTCCAAAACATAGAAACAAGAGAAAATGAGCTGCAAAATGAATTAGCAAAGGCAAAGTCATAGTCTCAAGTAGTAAAAGAACTAGTCAATGAGCATAAAGAGTTGATAGAGAAACAAGTAAAAATTCAAATAATAGAAGAGAAAGAAAGACATGAAAAGTTATCAAAATTATTCATCAAATGGTTAAAAGATTATGGGGATAGGGAAGACACAAATCGTTTAACCAAGGACTTTTTGTTAGATCGGTTACAATGGAAAGGTTAGATCAAACAAATAAGCATAATTGACAAGCTGAAAGAAGGAGGCAAAGATAGACATATTCGGGTCACATTGATGAGCTATGAGGATAAAACAAGGTTACTAAAAAACAGAAGCATGTTGAGAGGGTCACAATTCTTTTTAGATGACAACCTAACCTTTTTACAAGAGAAAGAAAAAAATAAGAAATGAAAAAAGATGAGAGCAACAAAGAATGAAGGGAGATGAACATATTTAAGTGGGCTTTGAACCTTGAACTTCTTAAAGAGAAAGGCCAAAGCCCCTACCACTATAGTAAACTTGTAACTATTAAATAAATAAATATAATATTTAAATATACTTCGTACTGAAAACCTAAAAACAGTTTTCTGTTTTGAAATAATTTAAAAAAAAACAATTAAAAAAAAAAAAAATTTTAAACCCAAATGATTTAATTTTAAAAACATTATTTTGATCTTGAAACACACCACAATAATAAATGAGGTATTGGGCTTCCCCAATGTTCCGGAACAGATTAAAACAGCAATGTGGGAACCAAACAATGATGCTGGACAACACCAACAACAACCATTCTAATAATACAATAGTAAAAGTTGAAACAACATACAATAGTAAAAGTTGAAACAACAAAGACGCGATGCCGGAGCGAAGAAAAAATAGTAAAGAGGTATGCCCTCTGTAATGGGATTAACGAGGAGCACGTTCACTTTCTATGATATAACAGTATTTTGTAAAATTCAGGTACCCACTTATCGATTATTGCTTCGGAATGAAGGTGGGAGATGGCCCATGGTGGGGCACAGACAGATTGCATTGTGGGTGGGTTTGATGCAGCGGAGAATTTAATAGAGTGAAATTTCTGACAGAAGGAAGAGAAAAAAAGAGCAGGTTGAAGCTCTATCTACATCAACGATAATCTCCAGAAACGAGAACTAAATCTAAATTTATCCAGGTTGAGATCCAGGTATGGAGGACGTTAAAATCTCATTCATATTATGTTTTTGTTGCTTTCTTTCTCTATGAATAGAGAGTTATCGGCTGAACATGTTGCCAGTTGTTTCATTCATTCAGGTATTGATCGGTGGGGGGTTTTTGGGGGATTTGAAGTGGTGTGTGGGTGGGAAAACAGTCTAGTCCTGGATTAATGCAAAGTTAATGGTAATTTGACCCTTTGTGGAAGGGTTGACATTATATTGATTGACAATATGCAGTCGAAAACGAAAAGGAGAGGTGTTGTAGAAAATGGGGACAAAGGGGAGGAATTGGTACTGGCTTCTGCAATTAGTAACGGAGAGGATTTGGGTCCAATCATTAGACAAGCTTTTGAGGTGGGGAAGCCAGAATCACTGTTGCATCAACTCAAACAGTTTGTGAAGAGAAAGGAGATTGAAATAGAGGATTTGTGTAAGGTCCATTACGAAGAGTTTATCCATGCAGTGGATGAGCTCCGCGGGGTTCTGGTTGATGCAGATGAATTGAAAAATGGGCTGGCTAATGAAAATTACAAGCTTCAAGAAGTGGGGAGTGCCTTATTGGCGAAACTTGAAGAGCTTCTGGAATCATATGCAATAAAGAAGAATTTAACTGAGGCAATGGAATCATCCAAATTATGTGCACAAGCCATGGAATTGTGTGTGAAATGTAACCAACATGTGTTGAATGATAGCTATTATCCAGCACTGAAGGCCTTAGATTTGATTGAGAGAGATTATTTGGACAGAATTCCATCTAGGGCACTTCGGCAGATGTTGGAGAAGAAGATCCCTGCCATCAAATCTCACATCGAGAAGAAGGTGAATAAGGAATTCAATGATTGGCTTGTGAAGATTAGGAGTACTGCAAGGGAAGTTGGGCAGTTGGCAATTGGACAAGCCGCTTCGGCTCGGCAGAGGGAAGAGGAACTTCGAGGCAGGCAAAGGAAAGCAGAGGAGCAGAGCAGGTCAGGTGTGAGGGATTGTTTATATGCGTTGGATACAGAAGATATGGAAGAGGATGATTCTCTTTTGAAATTTGATCTTACTCCAGTTTATAGAGCATATCATATCCACACCTGCCTTGGTCTCCAAGATCAGTTCCAGGATTATTATTATAAGAATCGACAGCTGCAGCTGAATTCAGATTTGCAAATCTCATCGATGCAACCTTTTCTTGAATATCATCAAGTTTTCTTTGCACAGATTGCTGGATTTTTCATAGTTGAGGATCGCATTTTAAGGACGGCGGGAGGACTAATCTCAACCGCGCAGGTGGAGATGATTTGGGATATGGCTGTTGCAAAGATGAGCTCTATTATGGAGGATCAGTTTTCCCGGATGCAGATTGCAAGCAATCTTCTCCTGATCAAGGACTATGTCACCCTACTTGGTGCAACTTTGAGAAGATATGGCTACCAAGTGGACCCATTGCTTGATGTTTTGGATAAGAACAGAGACAAATATCATGAGCTTCGTCTTAATGAATGCAGAAAACAGGTAAATGAGGTTCTGGCAAATGACAAATATGAGCAAATGGTGATGAAAAAGGAATATGAATACAATATGAATGTGTTAGCATTTCGTCTACAGACAACAGACATTATGCCTGCATTCCCCTACATTGCACCGTTTTCTGCAACTGTACCTGATTGTTGTCGCATAGTGAGGTCATTCATAGAGGATTCCGTGAGTTATCTGTCATATGGTGGTCACAAGGACTTCTATGATGTTGTGAAGAAATATCTGGACAAGCTTTTGATCAATGTTTTGAACGAGGCTCTTCTCAGGTTGATAAACATTTCCACATTGGGGGTATCTCATGCCATGCAGATTGCTGCCAATATGACAGTTTTTGAGCGAGCTTGCGATTTTTTTACGCAGCATTCTGCCCAACTTTGTGGCATTCCCATGCGTTTGGCAGAAAGGTCCCATGCTGCATTGGCTGCTCGATTGGTGTTGAAGAACTCACAAGATGCTGCGTATGAGGCAATGCTGAAGCTTGTTAAATCTAAAGTTGATGAGTTCATGTTGCTAACTGACAACATCAATTGGACCCCTGATGAAGTTATACAAAATGGCAATGAGTATCTAAATGAGGTTATAATTTACCTGGAGACGCTGGTTTCTACAGCACAACAAATATTGCCTTTAGATGCCTTAAATAAGGTAGGCAGTGGTGTTTTGAAACACATATCAGACTGCATTGTGTCTACATTTCTGCAGGACAATGTCAGAAGATTCAATATGAATGCAATCATTGGTATAGACAGTGATTTGAAAGTTTTAGAGGCTTTTGCTGATGAGAGATTTCACAGCACTGGTTTGAGTGAGCTCCAGGGAGCTACAAGTTTGAAGGAGTTCTTGGCAGAGGCACGACAGTTAATTAATCTTCTATTAAGCAACCAACCAGAGAACTTTATGAACACTGTTATAAGGGAGAAACATTACAGTGCTTTAAATTACAGGAAGGTTGCAATCATTGTAGAGAAATTCAAAGATGCACCTGAAAGGCTCTTTGGAAGCTTAGGGGGTAGAAGCTCAAAGCAAAATTTCAAGAAAAAATCATTGGATTCATTGGTTAAGAGATTGAAGGAAATCAACTAACACTATGGTATGTTCCAACTTTTCAGCTATTGCAGGAAACACGCTGTCTTGCATATGTTATTAATAGTTAGTGTTCATGCCCATGGATCACTAGAAGAAATCTATTTAGAAGTTGTCAATGCTTATTGAGATATTTTTGTCTTTTTCAGAGCATTTAGGTGAAAATCAAAGCTTAGTTTTGAGTCCAAGTAGCATTTTATAATTTCTATGCAAGGAAAAAAGAAGCAACATACCGAGCCACCCTTTTGTGAGCTCAAAAAATGACTTCACGAGAGTTGGTATATTTATTTAAGTAACAAAGAAGCTTGTTGCATTGCTACTGTCTTCATGATGTACTGTTTTTGCCCTTTCTACTCATTTTCCTTGTATCAGTAGCTGTTGTAAAAGAGACTAGCTGTTTCTTTCTGATAAATTTTATTTATGAACCAAAATTTCCTTAGGTCATTTGCAAATTGCAGTAAATAATTACTGTGCATCATGAAGGTAAACTTCAGAAAAGGTAGCCCGCTTATTAGTAATATAAATGATAACAGTAACAGAGCAATAAGAACAAAGGAGAGCTAAACTAAGCAGAAGTGAGAGACAATTAACAAATCGGATTTCAAAGTTGAGGATACTGGCAAATAATATTAGTATGATTAAGAGGATAGCAAAGGGACCAAAAAAAGGAATATATTCAGAAAGATCATTACATTGAAACCTGCATCACATCACACTACTTCACAACCAGGATAGATGCTAAATAAGATCACTGAGGGATTGCTTTCTCTTTTCTCCTCGAGCATCTTTTTGTCTTGCTTTCATTGAGTAAATGTATCCTCAATATGTCATATATACATCCTTTGCCAAATCATGCTTTGAATCTAATAATCCAGCCACCAACATGTTTAAAATGGTTTCCCTTTTCACATGTAGAAAACGGTCATCGATAACTTATATGGCTATATGTATCCGAACCATTAGAATCAACATTTACAATGCTACTCCCTTCTAGGCAACCGTCACAGGGAAAGAAATCCTGTAAAGGCATGTAAAAGAAAAATATGGAAATCAATCATTCTAGCTGAATAACTTATAAAATATGAAGACAGCCTGTGCTTCAATTGAATGCTTCAACCACGCTATTATATTTATTGTAAAGAATTAAATTCAGTGGACTTGAAGACTTCCTAGAAATGGAAAGAATCTTGGTATTGATGTCTCTGAATCATGACATGCTTTGTTCTGCATATAAGTCTTTAAGACAACCATGGCATGTTGGAGGAAAACTTATTTATACTGAACAAATAAAATCCATTATAGCACTCGGACATAAAGATGAATCCACAAAATATTTGTTTGTGGAATAATTCGGTTGATACAAGGTAGGGCAGTGTACCTATGCCATGAAGACAAACAATTTCAATATAACAGTTGGACGTGACATGTTAATACAATAATACCCAATTATAGCTTGTACATCTGTCTTCCCATAAAGAAACAGAACATCCTTCTCAGTACATGCACAAAACATAAGGACTAGTGAATTGAAGGTGCCTAACATACAAGCTTAGGGAATCTTCATACTGATGATTGTGCGATTGCTTGGCGGTGGGTTCCTTGTGACTTTTGACTTTGGATATAAAATTTGTTATCATTCTTGTCATCTTCATTTTGTTGAAATTTGAATAAAGATTTGTTCAATTCATTCACAATTCTACTTTATCTACCTTTTTTGAAGTTCATCTATTTCTCTCTCATTTTTATTTTTATTTATTTTTTAATCAGCTGGTATTGTCTGATGCGATAGAATGTGAAGTTTCAAGGCATGGGCATCATGGGTTAAAACTTTGCAAGCTTCTAATGGCCTTTTAGACTAAAACATTTTAGGCAAGCAATTTTATGCATATGACCTCCCAAATATTCTTGGAAAATTGATAAAATTTATTTCATCCTCACACCAATCCAAGCAGTCATTAGTTCTGAGCGATTTTGCTTACTCTTTTAAATTTACCCTTTGGAGTCTTCACAACAGCCCACCACATGATCATTGGTTCCAAACTCAAACCTGGGATATCTTCCAGAATTTTCTGAATAATCACAGGTTCACATTTTGTCTCAGAAAATTCTTCAGACTCTCATCGTTGATGTCTTGACTAATGGGACACCGCAAACTTTTATCACTGTAATTTGTCTTATAAACTATTTTCAGCTACTTACTAGAAAGCTCAATCTTATTCTGAGAAGCAGTCTTGAAGCACAAAGAACATGACTGGAATCCTTTTAACAACTCTGTGAGGTCAGAAGTATGGAATCAATACATTTTGATTGACTGAGTTTCTGAAGTGCAAGTTGAAAATTATAGAGAAACAGAGAGATGAGATCTGTAACCAAAGAATTTCCAAATCTGTTTCTCACACTCAATGAAGACTGTCAATTAGAATCTCTTTATAAGAAATTATTCAAGGTAAATTAGTTCAGTTACAATTTTGTGTAAAGCAGAGCAGTATTCTTTGAATATTATAATATATCAACATTGAAATTGCTCTTCTGACAAACTTTGGAGGTAGGACTTATCCTGTGCCTAGGAAGCTGCACCTTTAGACACTGACTGCATAAATGTTTGAGGCTAGCATGGTGAAACTTGACTTGATTGGTTTTCTTAGGGCAGTCTGCACAATCTAAGCCTGGAGGTCGCAGAAAGTGCAATGTAAGACACAGATACCGAAAACACAAAGAAAAAGTCTGAAGTTTGCTTCCCAATAGGCAAAAAGGATCCAAATGAAACAGAAATTATTGTATTTATACTTGAAGGGGCACCACTTTGTGTAATTGTTCTAAGGTGGAAATAATAATTTTCATTTTGCAAAGTTACCGCCTCAACAAAATTGTTATGCTTCATACAAAAATATTTACAAACATAAAGAAAGCAAACTATATTACAATGTTGGCAAGGCATGTCTCCATGTGCACATGGAAGATGAAACAACAAAGAAAATAACAGTTCTTAAGAGTGGGAGGGTGTAGGGATGGCAACAAGGAGCTTGTTCCATGTCCTATTGTCATGCAGATCAAAATTCTCAATAGGATAATCTTCAGAAAGTTTATCTCCCACCAGGTTGTCTTTGGCATTCAGGTTCAGGTTATTTATGCAATTATTTACACCTATATTCAGCCAAATAATTCTTTGGAAGGATGAGATCACTTCTAATGCATTGGGCAACACTTTCACCTTTATTTCGAGAGACTTAACGGCATTTCTCCACTCTGCTTTGCCAACAACAGTACTTCCTTAAGCTGTGATTATCGGAGGCAGGCCAAATTGGTCTAGTTGAGTGATGTTACACAAGGCTTGCTGTATCTTGGGGCCTTTACCTTATCTATCAAGTTTAGAAATTCAGTTATTCCTGTATCTTCATTGCAACATTAGGAGTCTATCCTTTGTCTGCTAAATCAGAACTATCAAGAAAGCTAATAGCCTGTCTTATTATAATTGTCTCATAAAGTCTGTTATTCCAAGTGTTAACCAGAGGCAACGTTGCATCATCGTCAGGACTACAGTGTCCGTTTTCTTAAGATTTTGATCCCCTTCTACAGCTGTTCTGCAACCATTGCAACTCATTTGACATGGAGTTTTATTAACTGAAGCAACATATCTTTACAGGCCTGGTCTAATTCACTATAATTACGTTGCTGCTACTTTAGCTGCTGTGAAAGCTGAATGGTTGTAGTGGGGCCACTTGCTGATCGCTAGTTTTGAGGAAATTTGGTCCTATTGCGATTATTCATGGAGGAGTTTGCACAGGAAGTGCCTTCAGTTTGGCCAATTCAATCATCAATAATTTCAACTTTTCATCCTTTTTGTCCATCACCTGCTTCATCCACAAGTTCTCTGATCTCAGTTGATAGATTTCTTTCATTAAACTTTCAAGTCTGCCTTTGCCCTTGAGGATACGACTAGACTGAGTTGAGAAGCCCCTAAAGTCAAGCCTGTTGCAGAGGACAAATTGGTTTCATGAGCTTTGATCAACGTTGAGAAACCCTTGAGATCATCCAAAGTCAATTTCCAAGTCTTCTTGCCAAAGTTTGGATAAACGATTGAGATGGCGAGCTTAGCAGTTTCAGAATTAGACTTGTTCCGAAAATGGAAATGGGAATTTTGTTTGTCTGGGTACAATTTTTCTTTTCCACCTGTCTACAGTTTCCCAAATGACGTGCATACAAATATCCCACCCAGGGACAAGCAGGGCATATCCATATTCAACAATTTCTTTACTAGTTTGGGGCCTAGAGATTGATGACTGTATCATGATCAGCTTTTTTGCAAGAGGTTGGGATTCACATGAATCTCCTGTGTCTTCTAAAATTTTAATGTCTTCTCTTGTAGATCTTTTTGCATCTGAAACTGCAGCATCTGCCTCTCTCTCTCTCTCTCTCTCTCTCTCTTTCATACACACACATAACAGTAAGGAGTAATTCATTGTCAATCATCCTATTAGGCTGTTTAATTTCCATGTCATAGTCTTCTTTAGATGGGTGCTCCTCTTGAGGATCTACTAAACTATGCAATTTATAGATAGTGAATAATCATGTCCATTCTGTAGAATCAGTCACTTCTGCAAGGAACCCAAGATTAGATTGGTTCAGTTTTTCTTGTTTGACCCAGATGCTGTAAATTGTTTCCAGTTGATGGCTCTGTCTGCGGCATCTTGTTCATTATTGGGTTTTCTCACATCTTCCAAGTTCCCACTCCTAATGGTGACATTGATGGCCTTCCCTTCTTCATGTTATGTTGGATTTGTCTATATATTTCTTAGGATCATATCTCTTCAAGCATTGGAAAATTCATATTCATAATCATTTCAGCTCCAATCTTGAAAGCGATTGTGTGCTTGAAATCAGCAATCTTTAGGGGAGGGTTTATTGAGGTCCTTTTTCTTGTTCTTGCAAATCTGTCATCTTTTAAGCTTATCTGTCTGGCATGGTCCTATGCAAGGCAAGTGAATTGAGAGGACTTTGGAGCCATAATTCTAATAAAATTGTAAATGTGTGTCTAATGGGGAAAAAACAATCTCAATTATTATGATCATTCTTCCTGAAGGCCTTTGCTCTCAAGATATCTTTGCCTTAAGCAAGAATCCAAGGACGATCTATGCATTTTTGGTACTCCTTTAATGTAAAAATCAGAAATATCACTGAGCCTCTTTGTAATACAATTTGTAGAAGTACACAATTTGACTGGTGAATTCATGGACTTATCCTGGTGTTTTCATTGACTGCTTCTTGTATCATGAATACCCAATTACCCGAAAGTATTCTTGTGTTAGTACAAGAACAAACAAACTATATGTGAATAGTAACATCCTCACTTTTTTCCAAGTGGCCAATTGTTAGTTAATCTTCATTGATTAGAACTTGCCCTGCTCATATTCCCATGGCTTATTTTTATGCAGAACTTCAAATAGGACATGGATGGAATAGGGAGGGACCATTATGCCATTTTCTTTTCCTAAATCCTCTAAGATCATTGAAGCAGTAATTTTAAAATAACTACTGAACCGCTTTGGATGATCTTTTGGGATATTGAAACAAGGCTATTGGTTTTTTTGGGGATTGGGAATGTGATATCGTAAACAAGTGTTTCTATAAAATCATTTGTGCTGCTTATACTTTAGACTAGTGATGGCCTTATTTAGGGGTCTGGTATGTTTTCTAAGGACAAAAGCTTTAGTAATGGATTCAATATTAAGATTACACATTTCTTTCCCATTTGCATCTCTTGTTGTATGACTTCAAACATCGTAATGAGTTGTCTACCATAGGAACAGGTTAGGAGCCAAGAGAGAACAGGATACAATACATTTTGCTAAACCATATGGTGAGACATTAGATATAGGCATCCTAGCATCTCTCTTATTCTAGCTTTCTTTAACGTACTTGATTCGGAGAGGTTACAATCCTAGACATTAGCTAGAGTGCTACTGAAGAAATGCATGTGATCGTGATAAGTGCCCTTGAGTTTTTGTGCCATGTTAGAAGAAATGACGGGATATGCAACAATGGCTCTTTGCTTCCATTTTCTTCTGTGTATCTTTGGGAATATGGGCCCATGCAATGGATCCAAAGATATTGAAGTTAGACACATCAAGTTTATCACCTATCAATCTTTCAACAGGAGTCATACCCTGAAAGGCTCGAGTTGTAGTTTGATTGATGATATGAATTGCACAAGTCACTACTTTGCCCTAGAATTTGGACTCCATTTTCTTGGCATGTAACATACATCTAGCCATCTCCGTGATAACCCTATTTTTCTGTTCAACCACCCCATTTTGTTTTGGGGTATAATAAACAATTCTCTAAAAGGAAATGCTATGAAGGGTCAAGAAACCAGCAAAGGCATGATTGACATGCTCCCCTCCTCCATTTGTGCCCAAGCACGTGATCTTCATCTCGAACTGGTTCTCCACAAGATCCTTGAAGTCCTTGCACTTCCCAAAGGCTTCATCTTTGGTGTGAATTGTGTACAACCAAATATACATAGAGAAATCATCAATGAAGGTGAGGAAGTACTTATTCTTGGAGAGAGATGGTGTCCACATGAGCCCACAAACATCAAGGGTCATGTAGCACGCCTCACAGTCCTTTTCAGAAAGGGCTCTCGATGATGCTTCCCCAAGATACTCCTCTCACACACTACTAGGAGGATAAATAGGAGGAAGACAAATAGTCAATTGATGTCGACTCATGTACCTCAAGGATCTATAACCAAGATGCCCAAGTCTGTGATGCCATTGCTTGTTGACATCATTTGCCTGTGCCTCCACAACCATAAAGTCTTTCTTCTTGAAGGAGGAAGAAGAAGACGAATGATCACTAAGCTTATATGTCTAATCAGACTCATCACAATGTCTTTAGGCAATTGTCTTGAAACCATCGTCAGTATCCTTAATCACCCATTGATCTAGCCAAAACTCAATCTTCTTGTTTATATGAGTGATGTGACAGAAGGAAAGGTGAGTGGGGCCCACACTAGGAACATGAAGGACCTCATCAAATGAGGATGGGCCAACTGTCACCTCACCACATGTAGCCACTAATAAAGAAGAATCATCCCCAATAACCACACTCTGGAATGTTGTGTACTATAGTCATGCAAGAGATGGCGATGTTCAGTCATGTATCGAGTTTGCCCTGAATCGGCAATCCACTCTTTAGAAGAGGTGGATGTCCAATATGCAGAATGAACAACTACATGTGCCTATGAGGCCTCACCATCATGATCATCATCACCTCACAAAAGAGAACAACATCCACAACCCCCTTTTTGGCTGCTTCTTCAAGCTTCTTGATTTGCAACTGATAAGACTCTACCATGTGTCCTTCCTTACAAAAAGTGCAAACAAGTTTCTTGAAGGGCTACTTGGCTTTCTTTTCTCCTTGCTTTGGCTTGTTGTCAACTTCTGATTTAATAAATTCTTTTGCATGAGCCTGCATAGTGAGAGAACGACTCTTACACCTCGATCGTTGAGCTTGATGGTGAAGAAGGTATTTGAACACATCATTAAGAGGAGCAAGAGTTGTGGGAAAGTATACTTGAAGCATCTCAAACATAATGGCAACCATCTCATAAGTATTGGAAACATGGAGAAGATTAATAGTATCCTTTCCACTAGTACCTCCTTTGGCAATGTGGATGTCTTCTTCCAACTTCTTGAACTGATGGATGTACTCATCCATGGTCTCAAAATTCTCCATGTTCAAAGGAGCATGTTCTTCCTTCAATCTACTGATCTTTGTGGAGTCAAATGTAGTCACACGTCTTGAGACTTCTTCAAAAGCTTCTTTGCATCTGAGGTGTTGTTGATGTGGGTGTCATAGATCTGGTTAACATGAAGGGCAATCACATCATGAACTTTCTCCTTGTTCTTGTACAACTGCTTTTTCTCGTTAGAGTCAGTGCCTAGAGGGCCACCATTTATATATTTGAGGAGTCCCTTACTTTGGAGCAAAGCTTCAATCTTGGTTTTCCAGGTGGCATAGTTAGATCCGTTGAGCAAGGGCACATGTTGATCCATGGAATTATTAGCAAAATACATTCTCTTGCATGCAGTTGCGACTAGAAACAATATCGCCAATGTGAATAGCTCAAAAATCCATGCAATCTAAACAAAAGGCTCAAAATGCCTTTGTGTGCAAAAGTTATGGCCCATGGAAGTCTAACCCAAAAATCACACAAAATGCCACCAAAACCTTTCAAAAATTGCAAAAACTTAAATGTACCTTCAGCTAATGAGGTGTCATGTGTCACTGATTGGGCGGTTGAGGGGTGCCAACTATGCGTTGACTGGTCTACGACTGAGACAATACATCAACGAACAAGTGCCACCAAGTGTTGTTGATTTGTGCAAAGGGGGTGTCATTGGGATGCTAATTATGTTGGTCATTGGACAAGGTATCAACAAACTAGAAACTAACATGTGTTGCCTTTTGGAGACGAGAGAACACTTGTGTGCAATGTTTGCCGTAAACTGTGCAAAGGCAAGTAGAAGGCAAATTGTGAGGTTTCATCATGTGATTGATCGATCTCCTTTTTATAGGCAAAATTTGTTCTCCATGTCATCTATTTTGCCACATTGGCCATGTTTGCTATGTCATCAAGAATCGACCAACTCTTCACAAAATGGTGGGCAAGGGAATCGAAACTCGGACCACTTGGGGCCCAAGTTTTAGTGAGCCCTCCACTAGCCATAAGCCCAAGGAGGCATGCTGACACCACAAAGCTAGGTGCAAATGCCTTTAGCCAATGCTCCCAACAACGCTTCCAATGCATTTGCTCCAAATTGCCATGTTGGGAATAGAACCCACGTCCTTTGGGGAGGAGTGCCCTTAAGTAGAGTGGGCTAGCCACCAAAATGAGCAATTTGATGCCTTCCAAACAACGCATCCTTCCTTTTAGTACCTTAGCCACTGTCTTGCACACATTTAAAAGATGTCTTGTATTTGAATGGGTGCGAACTAGCAAATGAGTGCCACGTGTGCCCTAGCCAAGGCACGAGCTACTTATACACCACAACCTCCTGGATAACATAAACAAAAAGCAAAACAAACTCTCTTTCTGAAGAAGCATAATTTTTTGCTGCCCTCCATGGAATGTTTGAGAGAATATTTCTCTTTTCAAATTCAATTTTTTTGGAAAAGGAGGGAAAGTAATTTTTTTTAATGCAAAAATGAAAGTACCTAGAGGCAAAATGGCGAAAGGTGCTGAACCGAGACCCCATTAAATTTTGCAAAGAATCCAAAAATGTTAGACTGTTCGTCCATATGCACAACCTTTTTCTAGAACACAACCAATCAATCCATCCTCTCTCACCAATGTAGCAAAAATGTTTTCGGACCATTTAAAAAACGTTGTCAAGTGGCTTAGAGGTCTTTGCCATGCACGGAAGTTTGCCCACGACTTCTCTGGCATACAGGGGTTGTTGAAAAATGTTCAACCTCTTCTTTTCTCTTTCAACAATCATGCAGACTGCCCTCTCATCTATGCCGCATCAATACCAAAAAATCCAAAGCGAAAAAGGAAGTGAATTTTCCAGAAATATCTGTAAAAGACAAGTGAGGGTTTTAAACCACCTTGAAAAATTCATTTTGGTAGTTAGGGCATCCATCTAGTCAAGAAAAGCAAAGTGGATTGAATGTCAAGAGAGGAAAAAGGATTCTGTCCATGAATGTTTCTCTTGGAGTAATAAATCTATTGCAATGCAAAGAGATCCTTGTGGTCCAAGTCCACTTAGTGTTTTGAAGCACAATCCTAACAAAAAAACTATCGGCAACACTAGGCTTCCACGAAGAACTGTTTTTGAAAATGTCCTAGGGGAAGTTGTTGAAAAAACTTGTGATCAAGTAATGGCGATTCACACTCACTTTGATACCATGTTGGATTTGACAATACTTTCTAGAAATGAACGGAATCCACAAATTACCTAGAGATGGAACAACTCACAAAAAGAAAACAAAGCAATGAACGAAATCAACACATTTCCCAGAGATGGAACAACTCACAAAAAGAACACAAAGCAATATGAAGGGTGTTTGTAGACACCAAAATAATCTCACTAAAGGAAAGAAAAACGCTCCAACTGATGAAGAAAATGGTTGGTCTCAAGGGTTATAAATACCTGATTACATGTGACCTTTAGGTCAAGGTTAAAGAATCAACCTTAAGTTTTATTTATAAAATATTACAATAAACCCACCTGTACAAGGTGTACAAAAGCCCAAGGGTAATACAATAAATATAATACAAAAGTTGGCCATGGCCTCAAGTGGAGCTTAACACCACATATTCCAACAAAACAGTTGTTGATCTCTTTCTTGTAGACTGTCAATTCAAGATCTAGTATTTCAGATTATATATATTTTTCTTCCTTATCAATTTTTATGCTTGTCGTGTACCACAAGCATCAAAATGTCAAACTGCTATGTTAGCAAGATGTTGAAGCACCATGAAGACATGCCTTTATTGATGTTTTTATATATTAAACTGACATTCAAGTTGAAATGCATAACATCAATAAAGGAACAGACACTGCTGAATGTAATTTGATGCCTACACAGTGAGAACCTTATTTTTCCTCTTATAGACCCAAGGATAAGTTATTAAATACAGTCATCTTCTTAGCATATGCTTTTAAAACTTTTGGGTATTCCAATGCAATCAAGTGTGCTTCATTGTAAATTTAATAAGATCTTTAAAAAGAAAATGGCTGAGGAAAATAAAGAGGTTTTAACTTTTATTTATCTAGTGGAATTTTGTAAAGAATGTTTTTACCAAGGTGCAAAAGTCGTTAAATCAAGTACTCAATTGAATTTGAAATCTTAAAATATGTTTTTTAGTGCATTCTTTATAAGTAATAGCTTCCAATGATCATAGTTGCGAAGTGGTTATGAGGTCATTACTCTTATAAATAAACCTTCTAGGGGAATATTTTGATGTCCTTTGTAATCCTTTTTAAATATTAGAGTTCTTTGGAATAAAATCTTCAAAACGGAGTAGAGTTTTAAAACTCAATAAGGGAGGCTCACCATTCTTGGTCAAAGCTTGCACCATTTTTAATGGCTTCCAATCAACACACCAGGGAAGTTGTGGAAAAATAAATCATTAAGGAAGTTACCATTCTGTTCAATCTATTTGAACTTAGGAATATATGACATTGTTGTGAGTCTGAGGCAACAATAAGGAGTTCCAACGATTGTCTAAATTCATTAGGAAGTCCCAAACTGAACAGTAATATAGCATCCCACATTTTGAGGGCACATGTAAAGCAAAAAAGTTAAATACTTGGACGAGGAGTTTGGATGCTTATCATAGATGGTTTTATTGTCATTTGCAATGTGCTATAATGCTCAAGCTTCAGACTACTTATTGATTATTTGCCTGTCTATGTGGTATCTTGAGGGTCCTTCAGGTTTGTGGGTTCATTAGGATCAATTTTTTTGATCTATGAGGAACCTTTATAGACATCTATATTTGATTGTCATGTTGGTTAGGTTTATAAAAAAAAATTGATTATCAGACATGCAAGAAAGGGAAGAGCTTAAGGGAGGATTTGATTATAAATAGGTTTTTAGGTGTTAGAGTAGGCGATACGGTTTTGGAAGTGGTTTCTTTTGCAGGTTTATGGAGATTATGACTTTGGCTAACTGCAGTGACGATATTGCACTTGGAGACTTTCCTTGGCAGTGGCCTCATTGCCATACTTGGTCATTGCCATACTTGGAGACTTCCTAGGCGGTTGCCCTAAGTTGGTGTCCATAAATTGTCAATTTCTTCTCATTTGGGTCTTTCTTCATTAACAAGTTCATTGTTTGCATCACATGAGCACTCCAGACATGTTTGGTTTCAGATCAAGAGAGGCCTACCTCCTTTTGAGACATCTTTAAAGCAATATGCTATTTTCCTCCTACATCCTAATCCTTTGTCATGTACTTTGATGGTGACTTGTACTTGAATCTGTCTTCAAAGACTTCTACATATTTGTCATTGGGAGATGTCATTCATTTAGGTGACTTCAATGCCTTCATTGGGACCCACCAGGCACGTTTTCATGATCTCACGAGGGACAAATTTTGTCTTTTTGACTTTGACCCCATGGATCATGCATTCAACAGGACCTCTATGGATGAGAAGCATCCTGTTACCCCTTATGGAAATCACTTGATCTAGTTGTTTGTCATACGGTCTCTATGTGTTAAATGGGATTCTTCAGTTTCCTGACTCCTTCAGGTTCACTTGTTTTCTGAGGTGCAAGTGTGGTTGACTATGTTGTCAGCAACAGGATCTTGCTTTCAAATATTCACATCTTTTAGGATTCGAGTCAGCTTCCCTTGGCTGATCATGCAATGCTGACTTAATCCTTGGGTTCTTCATCTTTTACCTCTCCATCTTCTCCTCCATTGGCCAGTCCTACCGGCCATACCATGATTAATTTTGATTGTTGTTTTGCTGGTGATTTTGCTGCTTATCTCTCCCGATTGATGTCCGAATACTACTCTCTTAATTCCACTATGATGGCAACCAAATGTAAATCTTTGTCTTGACTCCTCTTCCCACACTTTTCCTCAGCCAAAACCTGTGTCACACTTGTTCTTTTACCATGAATAGTTGGACTTGGTATGATGAAGAATGCAAATTTACGCATCAGAAGTTCTGTTTGGCTCTTATACATAAGCCTACAGCTATATCTTTCATTTGGAGGGAATATAAATGCCTCATTCAACATAAGGAATGAGATTCTCTTGCCACTATGTGTTATGAATTTTTGGATGCCCTTCATCGCTCTCCAAAAGCCTTTTGGTACACTCTTTTTCCTCAAAAGCCCACTCCCATGTGCATCTATATCCAGTCTTGCATCTCTAATGCTAAATCTTTAAATGATATCCCAGCGCAGCCCATCATTCATATCTCTTTCCCCCATGTCATGTCTTCTTTTTAGGGGATGTCAAAAGAGCTATACATAAGTTATGCACTAGCAAGGGTTAGGAGCCTGAGGTTAGGGTTTGAAGTTGAATTTGGTCTTATTTTTGTTCATGTATGCATTGCTGGCTTGGAAAACAAAATAGCAAGGATAATTTTAGAGAATGAAGAATTGGTTGGTGCTTTCCCTCTCTTGGAAATGGAATAATGTAATGTGGACAAATGGTTGGTGTGGATGGGAGTGGAATAGGGGGCAGTTCAGATGCAAGTGGGAGGGAAAGCCCCTCTTATGATTGTCCTTCAATATTCTTGAGACCATATGCAAATAGGCCTTTCAAATCAGGAAAGCCGTTAATGCATTTTGTCATTATTCCTGACTCAGATAGTAGCACTACTGGGAAAAGATCTAGAGGGGCACTTCACTTAAAGTGCAATGTTTGCAATATTTCATTCAAGGGCATCTATACCAAGGTTTGCTCTTACCTCCCACATTTAACTGGAGAGGGGGAGGTGTTGTGAAAAAATGACAATTGAGGAGAGGACTGAAATGTTCAAATTAGATACTGATTATACAACTGCTAGCAGTGGAAAACCAATATTGCAGTGTGGTAAAACAGTTTTGACAACAACTGATACATGTGCCACTCCCACTTCTCACCCTCTTGTTCCTTGTTTTGGATCTATGGCTTTAACTCCAACTCTAGTCAATGTAGGAGGGGTCTTCTAGAGCTAAAAGGAAGGCTGGCACACTTACAAATATGTACAATTCGCAGGCATTGGATGAGGCAGATGAAGTTATTTCACAGTTATTCTTAGCAAATTGCTTTCCCATCAGGGTTACTTGCAGTCCTTTTGTAGAGAGGTGTTTAAGAAAGCCATGAAGCTGGTCCTTCTTATGTTCGTGCTTGACAAAAGCTACTCCAAGGTTAACTTGTTGATGGACTTGAGGTAGACATGGGTGACATCAAGGTGTAGCATCGCCATAGATGAATGGACTGATATTGCATGTAGATCACTCATAAACATTATTGCTACATGTGTTGTAGGATCCTTTGTTTTTAGAGTCATTGATTGTTCTAGAGAGCACAAGGATGCAAAATTTCAATTTCAGCTTTTGAAGGATACTAGGCCCGTGAGTGTGGTCCAAGTGATAATAGATGCAGCCCATTTGTGTAGATCTACAAGGATGATGATCCAAAACAGTTATAGACACATCTTTTGGATCCCATGTTGTGTTCATGCATTGAACAATGTATTGAATGACAGGGAAAATTGATTGGGTGAAGCATGTGGTGGCTGATATTAGAGATGTGCAAATATCTATTTGCAATGGTCATACCACTTTGGCACTTTTCAAGACTTTTTGAAGAAAGAATTCCTCAAATTTATAGAGATGAGGTATGCCAGCTGCTACTTTCTGTTGGAGAGGATGATGGACATGTAGTGTGTAATGAGTGGAACATATGGGCACAGGCCAAAACATATGAGAAGAGAGTAAAGCAAAGGATACTAGATGATGATTGGCGGAACAATGTCGAGTACATAGTATCCATTGTGTCTTCTGTTGTAAAGGTCATTAGATATGCATACACAAACTCTTCTAGTCTTGGGGAGATTTACAAGACTTTTGACAACATGCTTGGCCACATGAAGGAAGCCATTTAATAGAGAGATTTGACACTCTCATTTTATGACCGACAATGAACACTTCATTGCACACGGCAACATATGCTGTCAATCCTAAATGGTATGTACTGAAGCCTAGGATTGTAGCTTCTATTGTGGACTTCAAGGTGAAGAAGGGTTTTAGTAAGGCAATTAAGAAGATGTATTATAGAGAGGAAGCACAAATGATACGTGGCCAGTGGGTCAGGTTTGCACAACTTTCAGATGGCTTCGTTACAGGGGAGGCCAAAGAGGAGACTCTCATGCTTGCGTTGAATGACCCCATTGGATGGTGTATGATATATGGGGATGCAACTCTATTGCTGCGAACCCTTGCTGGACTTCTCCTTTCGCAGGTTGCTGGCTCCTTTGTTGGTGAGAGGAATCAATCAACTTACAGACTGATCCACTTTGTTAATAGGAATAGGCTTTCCTCTAGAGGAGTGGAAAAGCTAGTTGCAATAACTATTGCCTTGCTTGTCCAGGATTGAAAGGCACTTGTGTATTGTGATAGTCTTGCAACACGAGTGGATGTTGACCTTGAGGGTGCGAGACAAATTGGTGAGGGGGTGGGGAGCAAGTAGGATTGCTTGAGGTCTTGCTGCATGGACCCTTTATTTCAGAGAGCAATGATGATGAGGGGCACCTATGACAATGCAGATGACCACCAGGATGATTGAAGACTTTCACATTACTCCGTTTCAGTGTTATAGGTTTCATTTTGGCATTTTGCTTATGTATTGGAACTAGAATTATAGCTGAAAATTTGAATTTGAGAATTTTTTATTTGTTATGGTTTTCATTTACTATTACATGAATGATTGATGTTTGATGTTTGGCCCTTAGAGGAAGTATGAATATACTCTACTTTTTTTGCTTTTACATTATGTTATGTTGCACATTCTTGCTTTAAATATCCAATTTGGGAATTGATTTTATTACACACACATATGTCCCCAGCCATCTTGCCGCCATCCCGGATTTTTGGTCCAAATCCTTGCCACCCCAGAGACATGTGCCAGTGTACTGCGCTGCCCCCATCCTTGAAACTCCATCGAACATGCCTTCACTTCATCCTTTAGCCTTAGGTCACCTTCTAGAGGATATCATCATTTTCAACATTGGCAATATTCTAAAAGTAGAACAGTTAACATGCTTTCTCTCTACAATGAGGAATAATTTTTTTTTGTTCCATCTATCTCTATGTGGGATCTATTCCTGTCAAGGATGTTGCTTCATTTCACATTGTTACGTCTCAAGGGATATACACTAGAGTAGCTAATGACTTGCACTTTGGTGAGCTTAATTTCTAATTTTCCACTTCAGTCCTATAGGGTGATTTCTAGGGTTTGCATTTTAGTTTCTCTTTCTTGTTGTTTTACTTTATCTAGTGTGAGGTACTTTTGGTATCCCCTTTTTCTGCTATCATTGTGGGCTTTACTTTTGATTCCCATTGACATATTGTAGTCACTTATGGATGCTAATATATTTATCTTCTTTCTACAAAGGAGTCTCTTTCTATTTTGTGCATTTGTTCATAGTTTTAGCTAGTAAGTTATCATTTGTCTTTGCATTTTCACCCATGGACATGGAAAAGGAACTCTGTTTCAACATTTCCACAACTGGAGGTTGAGCTATGTTCAAATGCATTGACATTTAGGAAACAATTTAGCCTAAAAGACTAAATTTGATATGATAAATAGGTGAAAGTCTAATAGGAAGAGTTTAATATTTCTTTCTTTTTTGGGACCTAAGTTTTATCTCTTTCCATCTCCTCAATTATGGTGATGACAGCTATCTTGTCATCCTATCTGGTGTCTGTTTAACGCAAATGAATTTTATGTCCTAGAAGAATATCTGTCAGCATTTATGTAATAAATTCAGATTCACAAAGGGCATTTATTTGTTTTATATCTCCATTTTGAGTTGCTACATACTTGTGAAAAATCAATACAAGTATTGCTTTGTTTCTGGAACTTGATACTATGGTGTCCAACAAGTGCTTTTATCTATGTTATATTGTTTTTTTTTTTGAAAAATTTGAAAAAACTTGTATTAAAACAAAGATCATTTACAAGTTGGGAAGAGACTTTTCCCAGCCATAGTCAGAGAGAACACATGCTTACAATAGTAAAAGAAGATTTGCAATGGAGCCAAATCTCTTAAACCATTAACTAGCTAACAGGGGAGACGGCGAATCTGACATTCAAGAGTGGAGAGACTCCTTCCCCAATGGCCAAGGCAAAAAGTTTCAAGTCATGACAGGGGGATCGGTTTGGTCTGTTGATGCAACTTGTCGCGATATCGCGACACTTTTTCCTTCTTCTCCTTTGGCCACGAAAATGCAACATGTCGCGATATCGCGACACTTTTCTCCTTTGGCCGCGAAAATGCAACATGTCGCGATATCGCGACACTTTTTCCTCTTCTGGCCGCGACGTTGCAACATGTCGCGATATCGCGACACTTTTTCCTCCTTTGGCGCGACGTTGCAACATGTCGCGATATCGCGACACTTTTTCCTCTTGGCGCGATGATGCAACATGTCGCGATATCGCGACACTTTTTCCTCCTTGGCCGCGACGATGCAACATGTCGCGATATCATGACACTTTTTTCTCTTTGGCCGCGATGATGCAACATGTCGCGATATCGTGACACTTTTTCCTCCTTGGCCGTGAATGCAACATGTCACGATATCGCGACACTTTTTCTCTTTGGCGTGATGTTGCAACATGTCGCGATATCACGACACTTTTCCTCCTTTGGCCGATGAAGCAACATGTCGCGATATCGCGACACTTTTTCTCTTTTGGCCGCGATGATGCAACATGTCGCGATATCGTGACACTTTTTCTCCTTTGGCCGCGATGATGCAACATGTCGCGATATCGTGACACTTTTTCTCCTTTGGCCATGACGATGCAACATGTCGCGATATCGTGACACTTTTTCTCCTTTGGCCGTGACGATGCAACATGTCGCGATATCGTGACACTTTTTCTCTCTTGGCCGTGACGATGCAACATGTCACGATATCGTGACACTTTTTCTCCTTTGGCCGCGATGATGCAACATGTCACGATATCGTGACACTTTTTCTCCTTTGGCCGTGACGATGCAACATGTCGCGATATCGTGACACTTTTCCTCCCTTGGCCGCGATGATGCAACATGTCGCGATATCGTGACACCTTTCCTCCCTTGGCCGATGAAGCAACATGTCACGATATCGTGACACCTTTCCTCCTTGGCCGCGATGGTGCAACATGTCACGATATCGTGACACCTTTCCTCCCTTGGCCGTGATGAAGCAACATGTCGTGATATCGTGACACCTTTCCTCCCTTGGCCGCGACGGTGCAACATGTCACGATATCGCGACACCTTTCCTCCCTTGGCCGCGATGAAGCAACATGTCGCGATATCGCGACACCTTTCCTCCCTTTGCTTTTTCTTTGATCATTAGCTCAGGGACCTTTCAAGACCCTGCCTAATCACCTCATCCTCAATAGCCATGTCATTGTGCAACTGAACCCCTACCTCCTTCTCAGCACCCATCTTAGCCAGGAAGTCAGCCACTTTATTTAAATCTCTACTCACATAAACTGGAATCACATCATCTAATTCCCTCCATAATTCCTTAATTTGAGTGACAAGAATCCTCAACCTCCATGCTTTCAAAGCAAAGTTCCTCATGCAATCTAGAGCTCCAACCATTATTTGAGAATCTGATTCAAGTATTATCCTCCTGTGGCCCTGTTTTACTGCCCAAATAGAAGCATATTTGATAGCTATGGCTTCTCTTCATTGTTTGTGGCTCTTCCCAAGCCTTGCAGTTCCCAATAGAGCACTGTTCCAACATGATTCCGGCAAACCACTCCAATTCTGGCTCTACCCGGATTGCCTTTTGCAGCTCCATCGGTATTAATTTTAATCCAACCTTCAGGGGTGGTTTCCAACTAGCTCTGTCCTGTCCCTCTTGCACTTCAACTTCCTCTTCCATTGCCCCAATAACAACCTGAGTTTCCTCTTTAGCATAGACGGCCACAGTTTATGTGACTTTGCTCCAAATGACCTGCCAAACTCCATCTAAAGAAGAAAAAGTTTCTCTAAAAATTCTAGCATTTCTCTCCAACCACACTTGCCACCAAATAAAGTTTAATCCAAGCTCCCAACCAATACAAAGAGCTTTAGATTTAAATCTACCCCTCTTCCATCTTTCCGAGATATTAATTCGATTCAAGTCACCATTAACTTGAATTTTATAATATAAAAACCATCTCTCCCAAATCTGGCGCGTGAATGGGCACTCAAACATCAAGTGATCAGTTGTTTCCTCGCTCTTGTAGCATAAGACACATTGAGATGGACCGATGATTCCTTTACATCTGAGATTATCAAAAGTGAGAATTCCATTATGCATGAACTGCCAGGCAAAAAAGTTTACTTTCGGCCAACCCTTGGACTGCCAAATCTTTCTCCAATCCTCAACCTGATATGTATGAGGGGGAGGCTCTGGAAGGATCTTATCATATCCGTCCTTCACTGTGTAGACACCAAGGCTCCCATAGCCCCAAGCTAATTCATCCTCCTCGTCTCTACCTGTGAGAAATATTTCTGTCAAGATTTTAGTCATGATGGGTGCCAAATCCGGAGGGATTGAAATTGGCCACTCATCCAACTTCTTAAACTGCTTAAACTTATAATCCCCCAGCTGACTAGTGGTGAAATAACTTTCAATTTGGACCCATCCCTTGGTTTCTATGGCTATTTTTATTGGTTGCAATTCAGGAAATTCAACAATGATAGGTGGGTATTGATCCCATGAATCTGTCCAAAATCGTGCCTTCTCCCCTCTCCCCACTTTCCAAAATAATCGATCTTTTACTACCTGAGATCCTAACTTGAGAGCCTGCCACACTAAGGATCCATTACCATCCAAAGGGAAACGACCCACCTCATTTGGGTTTACATGTCCCAAATATTTACTAGTTAGGATTCTACTGAATAAGGAAGTTGGTTGGGAAATCCACCTCCAGTAAAGCTTTCCAGCCAAAGCTTTATTATTTAACTTTGATCTTCTCAGTCCCAAACCTCCTTTTACCTTGGGCTGGGTTACTTTGTCCCAACCTACTAAGGCCCATTTCCTCTCTCCTTTTACTCCTTCCCATAAAAATTTTCTAGCCATCTTGTCCAACTCTTTCCATATAGTATGTGGGGCAGCCAGGATAGAGAATTTATAAATTGGCATGGCTTGAATGACTGACTGTAAAAAAGTTAATCTACCCCCATAGCTTAACCATTTGTGAGACCAATGATTAATTCTATCCTTGATACAATCCAAAATATTCCTCCAGATATCTATTTTTAGTTTTTTAAAATGCAAAGGGACCCCCAAGTAAACCACTGGGAGAGAAGTCCTTGTGAATCCCAAGATCTCTAAAACTCTGTCCTGAAGCCTTTGATCAAGATTGAAAAAGACCACTTTGGATTTTTTATCATTGATGACTTGGTTTGTAGCCCTAAGGTAGACATTAAGAGTATCTCTGATCATTCTTGCTTCCCTGAAGCTGGCCACTCCCACCAATCCTGTGTCATCCACAAACTGTAGGTGAGTCAAAACTTCCTCACCCACCTTGATACCTGTTAGCAAACCTTGTTGTCTTCTCCTCAAGAAAAGTCTACCTAATCCTTCAGCCAATATGAGAAAAATATAGGGAGAGCAAGGATCTCCTTGACGAAGGCCTCGAGTGGCTCCAAACGGTTGCGAGGGAAGACCCTTGATTAACACTGAGTATGTCGGAGTAGAAACACAACTCATGACCCATTCTATCCAATCCTGAGAGAAACCAAAGGCTGCCATCATCTTTGACAAGAAGCTCCACTCCACCCTATCATAAGCCTTTGACATATCTAATTTTATGAACATTCCTCTATTACCAGATGTTTGCATTGAATGGATTGCCTCCTGAGCTAGAACCACACCATCCAAGATCTGCCTACCCTCTACAAAACCCCCTTGCTCCGAGGAGATAATGTTATGTAAAAGAGGTTTTAGCCGCTCAGCCATTACCTTTGTGATTATTTTATATATAACATTGCATAAGGCAATAGGTCTATAATCTGAAATATGTACCCCCTCCTCCCCTTTTGGAATTAAGGTAATGAAAGTATGATTTAATGCTTTAAGCATTCTTTTACTACCTCTGGACTCCTCTATAACAACCATTACATCCTCCTCCAAGTTATCCCAAAAGGCCTGAAAAAACTCAATTGGAAAGCCATCTGGACCTGGAGTTTTTCGGTGCTCATTCCAAAGACCACATTCTTCAGTTCCTCTCTATCAATGGGTTTAAGAAGGGTCTGATTTTCTTCTTCAGAGATAACGGAAGGTATGACAGCAATAACGTCATTTTGAGCCTCTTCATCTTGCACCATACTTTCCTTAAATAGTTTAGAAAAATAATCCATTGAATGGAAATGCATACCTGGAAGTGTATCAAAGGAGTGTCCGTTCTCATCTTGAAGAGCTTCCATGTTGTTCATCTGTCTCCTAGCACAAGCAATCCGATGGAAAAATTTGGTATTTCTATCACCTTCTAATAACCAAGTGGTTCTTGCTCTCTGTTTCCAGTAGGTCTCCTCTTGGTTGTCAATGTCCTCAACCGCTTTACGCAAGGCATCATCCTCGTCTTTGAGCTGCTCTGTAATTGTTCCTTCCCTAAAGTGTTTTTGAACCTCATCCCATCTGGCCACCAAAGGAGCTCTTTGGACCTGGAAGTCTGTCTTGTTAGCTCGCCTCCATTGTTTCAGTTGATCTTTGACATAATGAAGTTGTTTGTGGAATCTAAACATTGTTGTCCCATATGTTTGGGCGACCTTCTTCCCACCACTGTGGAATTTTCTTTCGAAGTTCCTCTTTTTGTAACCAAAAGTTTTCAAATTTAAATGGTTTGTGATGCTGCCCTGTCTTAATCCCTCCTTCCAACAAAATGGGAAAGTGATCTGAAACTGGACCCTCCAAAATCTGAAATTTTGTATTCCATTTTACAAATGCCTCCTCTGAAACCAAAAAATGGTCTAACTTTACCTTCCTGCTATGTGGCTCCCTCCTCTTATTAGTCCAAGTATAGTTGGTTCCAGGGCATTTAATATCCACCAAGTGTAAAGCCTGGACTTGGGCAATCATAAGTCGATCCCCTGGGTCCAAAATTGGGGTTCCCCCTTCCTGATCTCTAGAGGATAATTTAGCATTAAAATCCCCAACAATAATCCGGTCTAAATCTTCCCTTGAGACTCTCATGTTATGCACAACTTTCCATTGAAGCCTCTGACCATCTAGGTTTTGAGCCCCATAAAAATTTGTGATTAAAACATGTTCAACTGTGACATTATTTCTAAAATGTGATGTGAGAACACCCCTCCAAGCTATATGTTCTATTGCAGTCCATTCTAGAGAGTTCCAAAGAGTAACTATCCCCCCTGAGGCACCTTGGGCAGCCACTTCCATATGACCAGCACCCCTCCAAATTCTGTTAACTGTTTTACACATAAGATCTAACGACATTTTTGTCTCCTGGATAAGCAAAAAATCTGTTTTACATTTTTCTAAGAGTCTTCGAACAGCAGATTGATGGGTTCTATTGTTTAAACCCCTAACATTCCATGATTGTATAATCATTGGTTACCTTGAGAGCGAGTAAGAATCTATTGGCCTCCCCGATCCTCCAGTGATCAGTTTGTCTCCTTGAGCTGCTAGCAATTCCTTATTTGATTTTCTACCCACTCCTTGAGAGTTGCTATTTTTTGATCTCTTTTCCACCTGAGTTATCCCTAAAGTTGGCCTTTCTCTGTTCTTTTCTGCTATTCCCATGCTTGACATCCTTAATTATTGGCTGCTCTTGGTTATGCACTATCAATGCCCCTGCACTCTCTGATTGAGGTAACTCACTGTGCTCAATTACTGCTCTATGACAGGGGGAGATGAAAGAGGAGCTTGAACGTGGATGTTATTATTTTCATTATTCCCATCCACTCCTTCCATGAATTGTTCTTCTTGGTCCATTAGTGTCTTAAATATCTCATACCTATTGGCGGGCTTGAGTTGGGTTTGCTCTTTACCATCTTTTTTCTTTTGCCTTCTCCTTCTTTTGGGCTGTTCAAAACCATCTCTCTGTGCTTCTTTACCCTGAGAAATATTGGTTGGTTCTTTGTTTATTGTTGACTTACCCTCCTTAGGAAGAGTTGACATTCCTAGAGGAGCCTCCATTTTTGTGTTCATATTATTTGGGCAAGATCGGGCCAAATGCCCATATTTGTGGCAAACTCTGCATCTGAAGGGCAGTGCCTCATAATCCAGCTGTTGAATCCAAGATAGTCCTGCAAGTTCAAGTTCCACCTCTGTCGGTAGAGGCTGGCTAAGATCCATTTCCACACATACTCTTGCATAAACAGTTGTGTTTCCTTCTATTGTGTCTTTGGAGACACCCAAATGTCTTCCAAGGGAATTACCGATAATTTCCAAAACCTGCTCACTCCAAAACTCCATTGGAAGTGCATACAAACGGATCCAAACCGGGACAACAGTGGGTTCAATTCGAGGATCAAATCCCACTCTCCAGGGTTGAACAAATAATCCTGCCGGACCATGATTCCTCTTTTCTGATTCGAAAGCCCTATTTCTATCGGCCAGTGAAGAAAAACTAACAATAAAATACCCATTGCTAATAAACCATAAAGAGTACTCACCAAGAGGCTCCCAGTTTTGCCGGACCCAGGAATGCAAAAAATTTAGGGTAGGGCGAATACCCATGAATTTACAGATCAAATCGTGATTGGCTCTATATAAGACTGTTTCTTCAACCATCCTTGGCTCAATGACAATCTTTGGCCTTGATTCTGACTATGGCAAGCATCCATTAACTCGTTGAGATGTTGATCTATTTCCAGCAATCGTAAAGAGCATTTTTAATGCAGTTCTTTGTGCTTCGTCAGTCTTGGATGGAGATTTATCTTTTAACAAATCTGCATAAGAGCTATTTCTCTCTAGAAGAGGATCCGGAGGTGTCCCCATTGGACCCTCCTGGGGCAGCAATCTTGCCTTCAAATCCACAGTAACCAGAAATCTCTTCGGCTACCCAACTGATGCCCTAGTTTTTCCCTAGCTCCAGAAACCCTAGTTCATGCGCTTCGCTCTAGTCGGTCCGTTTTCTAAGATGTTCTATCTATGTTATATTGTTAGAGTATTCCAAGTGTCCCATTCTTTCTCCATCCTGCAGACATATAAACTAGGCCATGACAATTTTGAGTAGTCTAATGAAGCAGAGTTGCATTAACCAAAACCATAAAATCCACAGAAAAATAGAAAACAGAGAAAATACCAAAAGCTTTCTAATATTCCTTGCTTAGGAGAATGGAGCTTACAAAGACTAACTGCTTACAATTTCGAAATTCCCCTCTTTTGAACCAGTTTCCCTTTTCCCGCCTAAAACCATCTATTTCAAATTTGAATTTAGGGGGCAACTTGCCGAGGTCATAACTTCGCGCTCGTTGCTTCAATTGACTAGTATTGCATGTTTTCGGAAAGGGCATGAGACGAACTAAGCGGGGCTAACCTTAGCGTCTAACTGAAAATCCTCAAATTCGGCCTTTAAGGCCTTCAAAATTCACCTGCAAGTTTTACTAGTTTTACTAGTAGGAATTTTTCACTAGTTTTTGATAGGGTAGGAGACACTAAAATTTACATATCTCCCAAACCGCTCAGGATATTGGGACGATTCTTTCGACGTTGGGTCAATTTCTCCATCCTCTAAACAACTAGACCAAATTTATAACAAAATTAAACAATTACAATTTTTTTGGGTGATGCAAGATCACTCGTACACCACTGGATGCTCCTGCATCATCTAATGACTTTCTACTAGGTATCTCTCCTACTCTGGTAGCACAAGGCAAAATTATGCTTAAAGATAATTATGATAAGAGAAGTACATTTCTTTTAATTGGTTGTGTGTGATTGAAAAGGCTTCCACCCATGCCACATCATGACTGTGTTACCACAATATTTCATCTTGGCAATTACGCATATATTGTTTGGTAAGATTTGAACCTTGGTCTTCTTATTGAAAGTCAACGGGTTTAACCAGCTGAGCTCCTGCCATTTGATGATAGGAGAGTACACGATTGATTTGAAACCTTTCAATTTTATGCATAACTTATTTGGTGTTCAGCTCAATCTGTCTCTATACCCAAATCTTACCATATGTCAATAGATAGTTAAATAATGCTAGGCTGACTCTACAACAATGCTCAAAAGGCTGTCATATTGACATTATGGATACCAATTGATACTATAATAGGTAGACTTGGACCTGGTAAGACTGACATGGCAAACTGAAGTTGACCCTGCAAAATCTCTTGGCAATAGACTTGGCTACTCCAAATGAGGTCTTTGACCTGTAAATGAGGGCCCTTTTTTTATTCTTTTTTTAATGCAGCAAAGCCTCATGCTTAGATTCACAGAGCCTGTCAAAATGGAGAATCTTGGGGTAATGATCTTTTTCAGCTCATTTTGGGTTATTTGACACTTGGACTAGGGAGTTTTATGGTTGACTATGGGTGATACATCTCCATCATGATGTCATAATGTTGTGTTGGGATTTTCTTGTATTTGACATTTCAATTTTTAACATTCTAGGAGTTGGTTTTAGATGGACAGAGAACTTCATCTCTCTGTTGTCTAACTATGTATGATTTTGGTTGAAGTTATTTATTGTTTAACATATTATGGAGCGTCATGAGTTGGCTTGTAAAATTTTACACTATTTTAACCCTGCAAGTCATTTTGTTACAGGCATGCAAGCTGATTTGGTTTGTATTGCTGCAGCTTTGCTTGTGTAGAAAAATGTAGCAGACTCTACATTATCTGGGGTTTGCCTGAGAACTGTGAAGCAGTTTTGGAATTGTGCCCAAGGAGAATTGTACATCATATTTTGCTAGAAAGACTTAGGCCTATTCAATAGACTTATGTTTCTATCTCTAGGTTTTGACTGTATAACAATTGTAGGTTCGCCAGGGAAGTAGAAAGCAGATCAAGTTGAGAAGCAAATGACACAGATAAACAGCAGAAACAAACCTTAAGAGAATGCTGATAAATGGAGTTCTCATACACATGGTGTCTTAATAGTATCATTTTGATGATAATCTGCTTTTATTCTTATCTTCCTCTTTGCTCTTAAGAGTCTGTGCCATGGCTGTGGGATTTTGGAGCTCTCCATCCACAACGCATTGTAGGAGTGAAGAAGAATTTGGCATAATTTTGATTCCTTTGTGAGGAACTGCCTTGTATGTGTCTAGGTACAGGAGAAGATCAAGTGAAGAAATCTGGGAACTCCTTTTTTAATTATTCTTTTTTAAAGCTGATGCTGGTCTCTTGATAATGAGGATTTTAATGCCGTTTATAACCTTGTTTACCAAACTGATTGTAAAGTAGCCATTAAACTCTATTTTAGATCTTTAACTTAGCCATATTCTGGCCCTTATATGGCTGTTTGGAGAAATTTGTGGCACTTTGTTTGTAGTTTCTACAGATCTGCATGAAGTCCAGAATTGATGGTCATAGACTGCAAATCACTTGTCTTGTTTATTTAAATCAACTTAGCACCTTTGCTTTGTTTAATGATTCTGGCCATTTTCCCCTTGTATTTTACGAGTTGGGATTGCATCCAAATGTAGTATTTTGTAAGCTTCCATTTTGTTTGGTGTACTTTTTGATGGAGTGTTTTTTTTTTTTTTAATTTAGAGTGGAGTGTATTCAATTATAAGTTTGTTGAGTTTTCAATTGATTAATAGATTATGGTTAGGCATCGAATAGTTTGCATTTTTTCACATTTAGTCTGGTACTAATTTGGAGTTGTAGATTGGTTTCAAATCTAGTAAATTTATTCAATCAAAGAAGCTACACATGGGTGGTAAGCAAATGCTTTGAATTATTTTGTTAAATTTATATTTTTCAGGAATTCAATTATGTATGGCTCTGTTGAGTCTGTAGATCATATAGGCACCTCTTGGATGCCAAATAAATCAATGTCTTATCTAATGTGAATTTGGATTTGGTGTTTGTCTAAATATTTTAAGTCTACATTCTCTCATTTGATAAATTTGTCTCTTGTGAGTATTCAATATAGAGAAGTTGCATCAATTTCCCAATTAAATCTAATGGAGCTCTGTTGAAATATTGCACTTTGCCAATGTCTATATAAAGAACTGCAAATGACAATTTCATGTCCTGATGGATTTATTAGTTATCCTCACATCTATGTTTGTTAGTTGTCTTTATGTCTGCATCTGCAAGATATAAATAAGATGCATTAACCTCGCAACTTCATATGATAAGGTTTATTGAAATATGGCATTTTGCGAGCATCTTTGAAGAACTGTACCAGTGTTGTGGCAAAGCATTTCTGGTTGCATTCATGATTAAGAAGTTAATTTGATTGAGTAGACTTTGATGCTTTGGTATGAAATATTCTGAGCTCAATTTATGGAAAGTTTAAAAGGCATAGATTTTGAGTTGTTTTGATGAACTGTAATCCTGTGACCTGCATAAGTTGAGGCTACATGGGCTGCAAAAACTGATGTGGTCTGAGCATAGCAGATGAATTTGCAAATAAACGGTAAATACCGTACATTGAGAAAGATTGTAAAAGTGCACTGTCATTATATGAACTTCATTGATTTATAAAATAGGTGACATTTTTATCAAAGATATGTGTAGGAATATGATTTAAGCATTACTGTTGGGGAACTTGGGCATTTCGTTGAAATACATACATGGAACGAGATTGTTTTGGTTGATATTTCTGACTGTTAATATTGCAATTCTTGTAGCTTCTTGTTTTTGTAAATTGTAGTCATTTCCTTTTTAATTAATTTTGAAAAGAGTTAAAGTTGATAAGCAGATTTTAGTGTATAGGGACAACACAAACTTACAAGGTTTTTTCTGTTCTTTTCAGGAACTCTTATATTTTAAAAAATGTTCCTAAACTTGATGGAATGGTTTTCTGCTTCTGGTGCCATACAATGGAAGATTACATGTGACTTTGATAGTATTATTGAAGAGATTAGCATTAGATGCTTGGATATCGTCTGCCAATGAGGACTTTTTGGATTGGGAAGAGGGGAAAAATGTTGAAAAATTAAAGGAGTGTTTTCTTTGACAATGTATTTAAAAGCAAAGAAATGAAGATCAACCTACTAGATCATTTTATTAAGTATCTAACAGATACTAACATAGACTAGACGGGAGTTCCCTTTAAAGTCTGATATGTTATATCTTGATTCTGTTTTTTTTTTCATGCAAAAGAAACCTTTGGACGTCAATGAAAGAAGCAAAAGATGTTTAGATGTTGGTTGCTGGTTAGGAAGAGGGTATACTTATTAGCAATCTTTTTTATTTGTGGCCTCCATGTTACTGGGAGGCTATGTAATCTAGTTCGGGTTCATGTTCGAGTTCAACAAGGATAATTTTTTTTGAGAAAAAATTGTCATTTAGAAAATCAGCTAGAAAATTTGCCGTGGAGTTAAAAAGTAGAAATACTTATTAGTTATTTCTATTAATTTAATTGTTAAAAATAAATATAAATATGTTTAAAGAACTTCACATTTTATACAAGGACGAGATTGATTTGCAAATGCCTCTGCAAATGAGTTGCCCTAAGACTGGTTTGCACTCCTGAAATCATTTTATCTTTGGTTGTTTTGTTTTAACCTTCAGTTTTTGTAGATGTGGGAGGGAGTCAAGTGGATTTAGAAATGAGTTACACAGATAGGACAACTTTTAAGTTCACTTTTTTTCTATATATCTTTCTTAATGTTTATCTCATTTTCTATTGAATGCTATTTGTCCAATGATGTTTGCTAAATTTAAGTGGGGTTGTAAATCACCAAAATTTGAACACTTATGATAAAATTGGCAAGTCTGGTAACCATGTTGGCAGGTTTAGGATTCGTCTCGAGTACTCACTTTTCTTTTTGTGAGCTCACCTTCCATTGTGACACATTGGGTTGGACAGCCATTTGTCCGACCATTTATACATTTGTCCATTCCAATTGCAAAAATTGCTTGATTATTTTCAGATCTTCCTCAAGTATGGAACACTTTCAGAACTCTGGAAAGACAATTTCTCAGAAGGCTAAATTCAACAATGGGCCTTTAGTATTTAGACAATTCCCACTTGATTTGTCAGTAGTTTAACCACCACTTGTGCATATGTGAGAAGCACTTGTTAGTTGTTCTTTAATTCAACAAATTCAACAATGGGCCTTTAGTATTTAGACAATTCCCTTACAGGCATAATTCTGCTCATTGGCAGGGTAATAAACTACTGACACTTGGACCGCTTTTAAACAGGTAAATGGGCCTTTAATCATTAGTGAGGGGAGTGGCCTTTCAGAATGTGATATTCCTCATCTAAGAGTAACTTATTACAATTCCATTGAATTGGTGAGTCATGGAGGTCAATTCCTCTGCTGTTTGATACCAAGGTGCATTAGCATACCATCACAATTAACCACAGTTACTAGGTTTGGTTTCGTTCAGAAGGCTAAACAAATTTGGAGGTATCCAAAAATATGGAAATTTCCTTTTTTAAAATGAATATGCAATATTCATGAAAAATATAAAAGGATGCAAAAACAGCTAGGTGATCTTGGACTAGTGAGACTTGGCCCACCTAATCTTAATGGCCCATTAGTGATTTTCTGTATAATGTAAAGTTTATAGCTTGCTTGGAAGCCAACCATGCTTTTTTTTAATTCATTAAGTGAAAGAGCAAGTTTGGTTGGATCGGTTTGATTGCTTTTTCTTTTTTTGAAAAAAAGTTTAGAAAACCTAGGTTACAGAATTGCAAAGAGGGCATGGCACAAGAATATGAAAACTTGGATAATTATGTTATACCTTTTTTTGTTGAACTACTCTTTTATGTCTTTCCCTGACTGGAGTTCTCTTTTTATTTTATATTACACCAAATAAACAAAGTAGCTCCTTTAGAGGAGTAACAGAATTACATGGAACTTCCCTCCCTATAAAGGCTACTATGTCGCTATTCTCTAGGTTTCCAGCCATAATGACAGAGAACTCATGTTTCTGTTAATATGTCAACTATTCTCTAGGTTTCCAACATTAATGACAGAATAATGCTATTGTACATGTGAAGTCTGTTCGCACTTTTGCAATATGGAAGTGCATTATCTTCTGCTGTGATCATCAATGCATCCTTCTCAGTGAGGATCGTTAAGAAACATTAATAGCTTAAGGGCCTCATGAATTTAATGAATGGCCTAAATATCTATGCCTGTATATTGTGAAGCATCCAAAATATGTTTTACTTTGCAATGCCTGCAGGGTTTCTTCAATTTGTTGTATTTGTCCTGGATTTGTAGGAATGATAGGGGATTTTATTTCCAATTTAAATACCATGGCCTCTTGTCTCCATATCTTTAAACTATTCTTGAAAAAAGATGAAGGATTCCTTTGAGAATAAGCATGTGATAGGCCAATGCAAATTGTTTTTGAGGAATATGTTCTTTGTTAATTGTATGCGTGCTTATCTATATGCGTTAATTTTTTATATTTTTTTGTTAACCATTAATCCAATTTATCTTGCAAGGCAGTTTTGTATAGAACCTGGTAAACTATATGTCATTCTACTAATTAGTTGACAAAATTTCCTTGGTAGAGGGGAATGAAGGCCTGGAGTACACTAAGAGTAGTTGCTGGCAAGAGTCCTGAGTATTTGAGTGAGTAAAATAGCTGTTAGGGCCCCTAGGTTCTATCTGCAGGAAACGAGTAAATTAGACTCTCATTGACATTATAGTTTTTAATGAAACGAATGATTATTATAGGAATCTATTGAAAAGACGATGTCAGTTGCACACAACATTGTGTCAAGGTACTTCAACATTAAAAGAGTAAATTATTTATGGTAATTCAAGTTTTTCAGTGAGCGAGTCGATTGCGAAGATGTATATGGTCTATTTTGGATGTAATTTGCATATAAATACCGAGTGATATATCATTTGTTGAATCCCTGTAAAGGTTGTATCTCTTGATTACTTTGAGTTTAGTTGTTTACTAACTGGTTGCTTATGTTCTATTAACATTATATTTTAATTAGATGTGGGATGGATATTAGCTCTTTCATGCATCAAGTTGTATTTGCTATATTTTCAGTGATTTTGTGTGAAGTCTCTTTTTTAGATCATTGTTTCTTAATGAAAATTTGGAAGAACAACACTTCAAGACATAATGAACTTTGGATCCTAAAAATAGGCTTTTAAATTTAACTAGATTACTTAGAGTAGATTGTCTTAGAATTGAACAGTCAAGGCATGCTACTCTAATATCAGCACAACATTTTTTGCCTTCAACTCAAAGTATTTTTATGATATTACAAGATTCAATGCTTTAAAGCCAATATTTTACCTTAGTCAATATTGAATTATCCTGGAATATAATGGGACCTTTTTGGTGATTGGCATAAGCAATTGTATTAGAAATTTGAAATTTATTGAGAATCTGAAGATAGAAGTAGCCTCTTATACAAAAGCTTTGACAGCCATTTTTTAACTTTCTTTTACTCAATGTATAATTACCCCTTTTAGGCCTATATCTGCTTTTCCTGTCAGGGTGAGTGCTGAGCAAATTACAGTTTTTAAGTCCCATGCAAGCTGGTAATACCATTGAAGCTTTTGGTTGTGCATTAAGCACGCACCAGCCAAGAAGAAGAAAAATTGTTAATGGACTTCATATTTGAAGAAAGACGAGTTGTAGGTTTATTACATCCTTTCAGTAAAGTAATAACGTTCTAGACCTTTTTGGTGATTGGCATAAGCAATTGAATTAGAAATTAGAAATTTATTGAGAATCTGAAGATAGAAGTAGCCTCTTATACAAAAGCTTTGATAGCCATTTTTTAACTTTCTTTTATTCAATGTCTAATAACCCCTTTTAGGCCTGTATCTGCTTTTCCTGTCAGGGTGAGCAAATTACAGTTTTTAAGTCCCATGCAAGCTGGTAATACTATTGAAGCTTTTGGATGTGCATTAAGCACGCACCAACCAATAAGAAGAAAAATTGTTAACGGACATTATATTTTAGGAAAGATGAGTTGTAGGTTTATTTTTTTTTTCAATGGGTTATATGGGATTGAAACTGGCCCCACCCATATTACATCATCACCACATAGTGGTATTACAACAAAGCTTGGATATTATCCATGTATCATTTGGCAAGATTTGAACTTGGGTCTCCTTGAAATGTTGAGGAATCTAACCGGTGGAGCTAATGCCACTTGATTGAGTTGTAGGTTTATTACATCCTTTCAGTAAAGTAACAATGTTATAGACCTGCTATTGCAAAGAATGAGATTGAACATAAAGCTATTTCTTGCATAAAAGCATTCAAGTAAAACAACATATTGAACATGCCAACATATTTAATGATTTCAGATTATTTTTCTGCCCATACCATTTTCACTAAATTTTCTGTCGAAGGGGGAGTCGAAATTTGATGGAAAATTTTGCATGTCACTTTATTTAATGTGACAATGGAAAACTCTTAAAAGTCTGTCAGGTTCATGTTTACACCTTAATTGCTCGTATTCTGAGATTAAAATCATTATAAATGTTTTTTTATTTCTTTTTGTGTAGTATCTCAATAAATAAAGCTTAAACATTTTTCATATTCTGAACTTTTCAGCCTGGCACACTTCTAAGTTGGTGAGAATTTTGAATTAAAAGAAGGGCCAAAAGTATTCAGTTCAAACATTTAATTCGGACTCTGTTTGCAGCAATTTAATCTAGTTCATTCTTGCCTTGTGTAATAAACAAACTGATTTCTCTTCATTCACGCTCTACAAGGTGCCTATTTGTGAGATTGGAATCTTAGCTTATGAAATGAAACTCCTCATTCCCCACAACTTGCCTAAACCCTTTGTGATTGAGCCTAGGTAAGTGTTACTATCACTTTAACCATAATTTAAAAAAGAAGAAGATTAAAATATTGTTAAATATCCAAGGGTCTAGATAATTGCCACACACTACTATAATTACAATTTATTAATTCTTTGTTTGAGAAAAATGGATTATACTCGGTCCCCACCCTCGCTAAATCACAACTATCTCCTTTAGAGCTTGAGAGTTTACAAACAGATCCAATTCTTGTCTCAATTGAGTTGTTATAGCTAGATAACTACATCTTTTTTCATAAAAGGTCTAAATTCTTGATTTTCATTTTCTGGATCTTCAATTTTTTTTATAAATATAAATATTTTAGAATTCAACATCTTTTTTCTTGACATTTTCTTGCAACAACCTTCACAATACCTCTATTGTCTACGTATTGCATCTTAGTAGAGTAATATTTCCAAAACTTTGTGTTATCATAGTTTGCTTTACGAACTTCAAACTGTTAGTTTCCTTCCTGAAGCATAAGTGCAACCACAAGAACTTTAATAAATAGTTTAGTAGTCTCAAAAAGTCGAAAGTTAATGTTTAAATCTTATTAAGGAATATTATGCACAATAATTAAACTATGGGTCTTCATATAATACAAGTAAAATTCATTTTAATCTCAAATGACCAATTAAAAAGAACATTTTATCATTTTAATGACTTATGAAATGAACCTCATTCATATTATAATGACATTTTAACAAATCATAATGGTATTATTTTAATAAATTGTATAGCGGTCTGGAAAATTTGAAAGTTCCAATCTATACTCCGCCCCATAATCCAACCAACAACTCAAATAATCCATTCATCCATGAAGTCCATATGATATCTTCTTCTACTTCAAGATATAAAACTTCTACTCGCTTCACAAAATCACGGTCTACTTTACCAAATCTGGATTGTTAGTTCCTTCCAAAGCATTGATCTATAAATGGATCCCTTGAAACATTTGTAATCCTCTAGAACATAATTTTGAATTTACTCCTTTCAAATTTTTCTTGTTAGTTTCATCTAAACTTACTGCTTCCTCTAACCATGCAAAAGATAATTTAACTTCACGATTCTCTATTAAAACCCCTATATTAGTTATCTACATATTTGTTCCCTCCCCTTAATGTATGTGAACCCCTCTATTAGTTAGTCTATCTACATATTTGTTCCCTTCCCTTAATGTATGAATAAACATGATTTACTGCTTCCTCTAACCATGCAAAAGAGAATTTAACTTCATGATCCTCTAATAAAACCCCTCTATTAGTTAGTCTATCTACATATTTGTTCCGTTCTCTTAATGTATGTGTAAACATGATTTCTTTAAACTCTATAGCAAGGTCTTGTATTTCCACAATGATCTCTTGTATGTTCGATGGAGCCTTTGCTTTCCTCAAAATTGCATTTATTACTATTAGTGAATCACCTCCCATCCATACTCTGGTCCATTTCATTTGTCTACATATTTTTAATCCTTATAAAGCCACCCAAGATTTAGCTTCATTATTTGTCTTAAATCCACTACTAAAAGCGTAATGTGATAAAATATCAACCCTATTATTTCTAATTATTCCTTCTCTCGCTAGTCTTGGATTTCATTTAAAAGCTTAATCAAAATTCAATTTGACCAGCTTTACTTTTTGTGGTTTCCACTTTATAGTTTTTGCCTTCCTTTTGTTTCTCCTTTTCCCACCGTCATAATTCCAACTTCCTTTTGTTTCTCCTTTTCCCACCATCATAATTCCAAGTTGGGGCATTACATGTTCAATAAGGATGGAGATTTAACAATTCTTTGTAAGTTACGAATCTTAAATATCAATTGATGACTTGACTCCATCTATCAAGGCTCTCTAATTCAAGATTAGGGATTGAGTGAGTTGATAGGGATGGTTTAGACTCCTCTATGGCTAAACAAATCTTCCTTTTTATTACCTCTAAACTGCATTCATTTCCTTTAGATATAATTTCGTTCCTTTCTAGCCATACCATTCAAAGTATTGTATATTTTGATGTATCCTAGATTGTCTGTAACACCTTAATTTTAAAAGGGCTCTGTCACTGCTTTAACCGTTCATCAATTTTGCCATTCATGACCATGCATTAACCAAACATATTAAAAATTCATTGCCATAGTTCCCAAACTATTGACTAGTGTGCCAAGAGATGGTCTATACTTTTCTTTTTACATAGAACACATTGTGAGGGGCCATGAAAATCCCTTTTCATTAGGTTATCTGAGGATTAAATTTTTTTGTGACCTGCTAGCCATACAAACATTTTGACTTTTGGAATGCTCGAGCTATCTCAAATATCTCTTCATATTCTTGCAGTATTCTTATTTTGTTGGTGCTTTACATTATATATGCTTCTTGTGTATTCTCCTGAGCTATTCAACTCCTAAATCAACTTATCTTTGGATCCCCTCAAAATAATCATTGTTGTTATCTTTATGCTCAACCGCCTCCTAGCAACAATGTTTGCCTCCTAGCAACAATGTCTAGTATACCTGTAAAAAAATCTTCTTTCCATTTGTATCTTCCTTCCTAATCCTTGCACATAATGTTTGAAACTCTATCACCATATTTATCTTAAAGTAGTCGCATCCATGGTTTCAAAATTACATTTAGATTGAGTGGTCTTTTATCATACAAAATATCCATCTAAATAGAAAATTTTCTAGTTCCCATCATCCATATTAGATCTTTAATCACTATATTAATTGCTTTAATAAATTATTCCATAGTGCAAAACCATTTGTTAGTGAGAATGTAGTAAAGATTAAGCTTGGGTCATTAGGCTCAATGTACATAGATGAATTCATACCCATTAACTCTCTTTGTACAGTCTCCAAATTATTTTTCCCCTTAAAGCTAAGTTTGCATCCATAAGAACTCTTAAATCGAGACCTCCCCTAGTTTTATCATCACGCACCTTGCTCCATTTCACCAAAAAGAAATTTCCTTTTCTCAGGTAATCCTGACCACAAAAATGACCACATAATATAGATTAAATTTTTTTCTACTGATTTTGGCATAATATACTAGGAAATATAATATGTTGGAATGACATGTGACACTAATTTAATTAGTTTCACTCTTTTATCTAATGATAACCATATACCGTTCCATGTTGGTAGTTTATTATGAAATTTACTTATAATTGGATTTCACATCTTTATCCTCATTCTTCCCTCAAATAAGGGCATCCTTAGATATGTTGCTGGTAAATTTGCCTCCTCCATTTGAAGTAACAAACATATCCTTGCTTTGATTCTAGCTAGAGTGTTTAGAAAGTAAATTTTGGATTTTGTTCTATTAACTTTTTGCCTAGATGCTCTTTCATATTGCTTTAGTAAATTATTTAAAGCTCTAGCCTCATTTTTTCATGCTCTCCCAAAAAGGGCTATATCATCTACAAATTGTGGATGGATGATGTTGTTGATGTTATTACTAGCCTTAAGTTCACTTATTAGCCCATCCTCGTATGCCTTCTTCGGGTTCCTTCCCAATACTTTTGCCAAAATAATGAACATATATGGCGACAAAGGATCTCTCTGTCTAAGACCCCTCTTGGCTTTAATTGATTCTATTACTAGCCCATTGACCAACACTGAATATGATATTATGGAGGCACAAGCTTTAATCCATATGACCAATTTCTTCCCAAATCCAAACTTTTCTAATACTGCAAAAAGAAAATCCCATTTAACTCTCTCACAGGCTTTATTCATATCAAGTTTTAAGATCATTGTTGTCTCTTTCTTAGAAGCTCTTGAATGCATTACTTCATGAGATACTATGATCTCGTCCAAAATGTCTTCCTTTCACAAATCCTCCATAGTCTTTTAAAATAATTTTGTCTAATAGTTTTCTTAATCGATTTACCATCACTTTGTAAATTATCTTATATGCCATATTACATAGGCTTATGGACTTGAATGAATCAAACAATTTTACATCCTTAGTTTTTGGAATCAAGGTAAGATATGTTGCATTTATTTTATTATGTACTATTTTACCCTAGACTATTCCATTGCCACCAATAAAGAATCTTTCACTATTTCCCAGTTATGCTAATAGAATGTTATAGAGAGTCCATCTAGACCTAGGGATTTATCCTTATCAAATTAGAAAAGAGTTGAATGAACTTATTCTAAAATAACAGGCTCCATCAATTTGCTATTGTTTTCATATGTTATAATTGAAGGTACTTGTATTATCTTATTATTGAGAACTTTCAATCTCTTCCAATCCTAGAATATTATGGTAAAAAAACCTTGCCTTCTTTTTTATTTCGCTTTGGTCTTCAATCCAAACCCCTTCTATTGATTTAGTTCTACTAATTCTAAATGATGATCTTTGTATTGTTGCCATCCTATGAAAAAACTTTGTGTTTTATCTCCTTTTAACCAAGTTTGTCTCAATTTTAATCTCCAAAATTTCTCTTCCTTACTCAAAACATAATGATCTTCACTAACCAACTCCCTTTCCTCCAAGCTTGGATTATTGTGCTCATTTTTTTTGGAATTTTGAAAATTTCTCTTTTAATTATATATTTTCAAAAATGTTTTCAAAAGTGTTCTTGTCCATTCTTTTAAACTAGATTTCATTGATTTAATTCGTTTTGGAAGTGTATACAACCCACAATTTCCTAAAGAATTCCATGTTTGTGCTATCATATCATCAAATTGAGGATGATATTCCCACATTTGCTTATATTTAAATATATGTTTTTTGAATTCACTTACCACTATTTTAACTCTTATTGGCCAGTGATATGAACCAATCCTTGTCAAGCTATTAATTTGAGCACAAATCCCTTTATCCATCTAATGATATGAGAGTATGCATATATCCTATTTTTTTGCCATCAAGCTTTGGTATACCTTGTTGTTGGTCCATGTATGACTTTCCTCTTTAATCTCAACCTCCCATAGATTATTATTTTGAATGAAACCTGAGAATCTCTCATACTTTGGGTTATTTTCCTAATTCCTCCAAACTTTTCATCCAACTTGGTTATGACATTAAAATATCCTATGATCATGAATCGGGTTTCTTGGTATTTACTTCTTATAAAAGCTTAAATCTCATTCCATACTTCTAATCTACCTAAGTTGTAGGTCCATAGACATTGATAAGAATGAAATGAATATTTGCAAAGTAGCATGTGACTAATGAGACTATCCAATGCCTAGTTTTATTAATGGTTTCATAGGAGGTTTTTAATTAGATTCCAACATATTAGAATTCCCCCTATCGCTTCTTTTGAATCCATAGCATCCCATTCACATCTTGCCCATATTGCTTTCATAGTTTTGAAAACTTCTTTCTTTGTCATTTTAGTTTCTTGGATACAAAGAATATTAGGCTTATTACTTAAATAGAGGTCCTTGATACACCTTTGCTTTGAGGGGGCATTAACACCATTTATATTCCATGAGATGGTTCTCATGTCTCCTATGGAGCTACTGGTCCCTCTTGTGGATTACCAATATCATTTTGCTATTTGGTAAAGAGAAGTTCAACCAACTTAGCTTGTGTTCCTTTCTCTATGTTTGCTCTTGCTTCCCTTGCTCTTGCTTGATAACTTGATTTTTTTCCTTTTTTGCCTTGCTAGTATTGGAAGTAGGTCTTATTATTCTATTCCTCAATATTCTTTCACAATTTTTCTTTTCATTAGATATATCCTCTCCTAGCTTTGCTAAGGAAGTTTTTGACTCATTTTGCTCATTTTTTCAGAATTTCCTTGTTAATGATAGAGGTATTAGCATCTAGCAGAAAAATTTCTCTATCAATTTACTTCTCATGAATGGTGCATGGTACTTCAAGAGAGTATTCAAAATCTGATGAGGCACATTCCTTGGGTTTAGAAGGAATATTCATCTCTAAATCAGGTTCAAACTGAGTAGATAGTTCCTTGTTAATATTCTGAATTTATTGTACCATGTCCTCTAAGCTCTGATATGATTTTACTTCATAAGTGATGCAACTACGATATGGAACACAACTTGTTTCAATTGAAAGTGGACAATCAGTGCCTCATATGACAACTCTCCTTGTATTCGTTGTTGGTAGGTTAGGTTCAAGATGGTGGTTTTTAGCAACTCTATGAAGACATTACAGATTCTAGACAACACATTCCAGATGGTCACTTCGACTAAGATAACAAGTAGGAAGTTAACATCACTTCAGACGACATCGACAAGCCTAGAAAGAGATATAGTTGATAATCTCATGTTGGTCAACATTTGACAATGATTTCCTTCATCAGTGATGACAAAATATTCTAGAGTGTAGTCTATGTCGATTGAACGATGACTTACTTCAAAAACTCTGATGGTGTATACCAAGATGACATCACCTTAGTCAACTCTCTTCACGTCAACTAATTTATGCTTTAGACATCAATCTTCCCCAATGGTTGGTATCTTTAGATGGTCGAACACCAATATTTGTCCACATACTTCATGCTGGCAATGTGGTGTGACAAAAATTTCTTGTTCTGCCTTCGATGGATCTTCAGTACTAATATTATAGAGTTGATGACACCTATTTTACCTTCAACATAATTTGTTTAACTACAACCAATATTTTAAATATATATAAGAAAAGGATATCAAGACAAGGTCGAAGAAGAAAATGATATTTGTTATTGCTTCGCACAAATTACATCCATCCCCAAAGGATTTGTACAATCCAATTTTAGCTCTTATTACAAATAATTTCTCCCTCTTATCCTCTCTTCTTTCTCTTCCTCAGTTTTTATCTGTTAGAGCCCAACCAACACACAATCCACTTGCTATTACCTTTTATTCTTTCATTTTCCCAATCATATCGTCTTCTTCTTGTCATGGTTGATTCGTCTTGTTGTTTCCTCTCCTACGTAGATGTCTGCACATACTCAATGAGTAAGATAAAATGCTTCATGAGTGAAGCTCATGAATATTTTCAAAGTCCATAATCAATATTTTGTACTTATCTATCTTGAAAGCATTCATCCATGTTACTATTTTAATCGATTGGTTCTTCCACTTGACCAAGTACTCATAATAGACCCTGTTTATCATTCTCTTTTATATTCTAGAGTCTATGATTGCTTCAATTTTATCTCGTTCCTTCTTTTGAAGCTACATTATCCATTATTCCATAAAAAAAGTAGAAGTAATATCCTTAGCATTCTCCATTGGCTTATCATAGTATGGATACAAATCTACCACATTAAAAATTGACCAGATATCTACTTATAAGAGTTCAATTTCATAGGCATTGGCTGCAAACTTCCCCAAAATTTTACAAGGTCTAATTTTCTTCCAATTGAGCTTGTTATAAGTACCTTTGGGATATCTTTCCTTCAACAATTGCGCCATAGTCAAATCTCCAACTTGAAATTCCTATGCTCAACGCTTGAGATTGACATGTTGCTTGTATTTCATGACATTCTTTTCTAGATCAACCTTAACTTCATGATGCAAATATTGAATATATTCAACAAAATCCCCATATCACTAGGTTTTTGCAAATCAAATATACTTCACAACTAATCTACTCATCTAGGATGAGTTCCATATACAATTTAAAATGAACTTTGGGTTGTACTTCTATTCACTGAATTGTTATATGTAAATTTTGCCTATGCTAGTACCATATCCCACATCTTTAGCTTCTTGTTGACTAGACATTGCAATAAATTCCCAAGGCTTTTGTTCACTACTTTAGTCTATCCATCTATTTATGGGTGATAATTTGAACTAAAGCTCAATTTGGTACCCAAATTCTTCCACAAGGTACACTAAAAATATCCTGTAAACTTTGCATCCCTATATGACACAATGCTCTTTGGCAAACCATGCAATATTACTTCTCAAAAGAACAAATCAACAATACGGGTAGCATCATCTATCTTATTACAAGGTTTAAAGTGTGCTATCTTCGAGACTTTTTCAATGACCACAAAAATAGAATCATTACCCTTTTATGTCTTTGGAAACCTGAGAATAAAATCCATGCTCACATCCTCCCATGGTCTCTTTGGTATTGGTAAGTTTGATACACCGTGGTATTTTGACTCCTCCCCTATGCATGTTGACAAAATTGATAATACTGCACAAATATTTTGATATACACATTCATTCTTGGCAAAGAGTAACTTGAACAAAGTTATCCCATTGTTTTATCTACTCCAAAATATCCAGCTAGTCCTCCACTATATTTAGCTCTTATCAAGTTCTTCCTCATTAAATACCGTGGTATGCATAATTGTTGTCCCTTGAAAAATAGTCCCTCTTGGATAAATTAATCCAACCATGGTGTCCTGTCCCTTGCAACAGGATTATTGCATATTTTCCAAGATTCTTTGAAATCCACATCATCCTCATAAAGCTCCTTCATAACATCAAAACCCATGACTTCAACCTTCATCATGTTCAACAACAAATTTATTTTTCTTAAGGTATCAACTACTTGATTCAAATTACCACTTATGTGCTTCAAGACAAATGACTATCCCTACAAAAGTCTGACCCACTTCATATGCCTTTGATTCAACTTACTTTGGTTGTTGATAAACTACAAAGCATGATTATCTATTAACAAGATGAACTCTTTTGGCAACAAATAATATCTCCATTTCTTCAAGGCTTGAACAATGGCATAAAAATCCTATTCGTAGACCAAGTATTTTCTCTTTACCTCATTTAGCTTCTTGCTAAAATAGGCAATGGGCTTGGCCTCTTCACTTAAGACTCCTATCGCCTTCCCACTTGCATCAAAATCCACCTAAAAGACCTTGTTGAAGTTTGACAAAGCTAGAATGGGTTGTTTCTTTATCTTCTCCTTTAGGATTTAGAAACTTCTTTCCACTATAGTTGTCCACTTGAATTTATGCTTTCCTCTCATAATTTTTGTGATTGGAGCACAATTTCCACTGGAGTTTTTGATAAACTTCCTTTAAAAACTTGTGAGACCATGGAAACTCTTGGCCTTAAACATACTTCTAGGTGATAACCAATTCACAATGGCCTTGACCTGCTCAAGGTCCATCTGTAACCCTTATTGAAAAAACACCAAACCCAAGTACACTAATTCCTCCATAAAATTACATTTCTTCAAGTTGACTAGCAACTTTTATTCCTTTAGTCTTTGTAAGACCAATATCAGATGTGATAAATTATCCTCCTTGCTCTTACTGAATATAAAAATGTCATCCAAATAGACAACCATAAACTTACCAAGAAATAGCTTCAACACTTCAATCAACCACATGAAGGTACTAAGTGCATTTGCCAATCCAAACGGCATAACCAACCACTCATACAATTTGTTCTTTGTCTTGAATGTAGTATTCACTTATCTCCTTCTCTCATATGTATTTGATGATATCTACTCTTAAAAGTTATCTTCATGAAGTACTTTGCTCCACTCAAGCAATCCAATAAATCATCCATATGCGGTAATGGAAACTAATACTTGATAGTTATTTTATTGATAGGCCTTGAGTCTGTATACATGCACCATTCTCCACCCTTTTTTGGTGTAAGCACAACTAGTACTACACAAAGGCTCAAGATCTCCCTGATCGGTCCTTTGTCTAACAAATCCTAAACTTGTCTATTTTTTTCTTCATTCTCCATTGGTATCAACCCATATGCTTCCTTATTGGGTAAACTTGATTTAAGAATGAAATTGATGTGATGGCTAATACTTCTCATTGGTGGTAAACCATCCGAAAATTAGTTTGATAAAATTTCTAGATATTCATCTAGCAAATCCTTCATCTCACTTGGAATCTCCTCCTTGTCTACTATTCCCTCCTTTGTGGGTTTAGCAATCAAGGCAAAACATACCTTCTACTTCATCATCTCCTTCAAAAATTATTTTCCTGAAATCAAACATATTTTAGGACCACTAACCTCTCTTTCATCCTTGTCCTTCAATGGACTCAGTACAAACTTCTTACCATCCTTAATAATGGTGTAGGTGTTTCCCTACCATCATGCATTGCATTCTTATCAAATTTCCAAGGTCTTCCCAGCAACACATGGCAAGCATCCATAGACATAATATCATATAGTACCTCATCCTTGTATGATCCTATTTGAAAACTCACCTTGCACGTTTTTATTACTAAAAATATGGTGTCCCTTTTGCAACTAAGAGACCTTATATGGATCGGGGTGTTATGCCCTCTTAAACCCAAAATTCTCTACCATATTGATAGATACTAAATTATTTATACTCCCATTGTCTATGATGACCTTGCAACATTTGCTACTAGGTTTGCATACTATTCTAAAACATTTTCTCATTTGAACATATTCACATTCCATCTTCTATAGATTCAATAGCACTCTCTTCATCATGAGAGATTCTCCTTGCTTAGTCTCCTATGTATGTCTTAGGGAAGCAACACTTTCTTCTTTGGCTTGTGCAATATGGTTCCTAAGCTCATTTTTCTTATTACTACTTTGTTGTGTGATTGGACATTCAAATGCTCGATGACCATCTTATCTACATTTATAACATATTCCAAATAATTCTTTACCCCTTCCTTGACAAAATCTACTTCTTCCTCGTGAGGAGTATCCACCTCTGATGTTTTTTCTAAAATCACTACAAGAAGTACTAGCTTCTCCTTCCTGTTTTTTTTTTCCTCTTCTACTACTTGTTTGTCCTCATCCTTGTGAGAACCTTCTTCTTCCTCTTTGATTATTCTGTTGCTTTCAAAGCAACTTTTGCTTTACCTTTAAGGCATATTGGTAGGTTTCCTCTACTATCCTTATCCTTATCATAATGACTTCATTCTATATGGACAATCATAGTCCATTGATGTACTTTGACACTTTATCTTCATCATTTTTCACAAGACTGACCTGAATGGTGAGCTTGTAGAATTCCTGCATGTAATATTTCACATTCATATCCTTTTGTCTTAGGTTCTACAATTTCCTAAAAATACCCAATTGATAGTTCGATGGTAGGAATTTTACCTTCAACTTGGTGATATTTTTCTTCCATGTCATGATCCTTTTATTTCCTTTTCTTCATATTTTAGTTTAAACATGGTCCCACTAGAAGGACTTGTGTCATTTCAACTTTGTACAAACAAATTTCGTCCTTTTAGGGTCTTCTATTCATTCTAAATCAAAATACTCCATTTTGATAATCCAATATATGATATCCTCTGGATTCAATATTCTATGTTACGATGGGGTTTCTATCTTTGAATTTTGACCCATGTTAGAAATAACCCAAATCAATTGCTCCTTTGGGTCTTTTGCTTGCTTCTCATCTGGAGATTTTGTATGACCAACCTCCTCTTCTTCACTATCACTAATCGCCTCCAGATGGATGCCTCTTCTTTGAGCGATTTTGATTACATCAATTTTGGTGATAATTCCCATCAACATCTCAACTATATCAATAGGTCAGGGTCCTTGTGGTCTTCCTATTCCATGTTTCACCATTGCTTCTTTGACATGTATCACTCCTCAACGATATTCTAGGCCTGATACCAAATGATGTAGCTACGATAAGGTATAACTTTATAATAAAAAAATGGATAATAAATCCTTATATGATGACTCTCCTTGTACTCGTCATTGATAGGCTAGATTCTAAACAATGATTTCTAGCAACTCTATTATGATACTAAGGATTTTAGATAACACATTCTAGATGACCACTTCGACTAAGACAACAAGCAAGAAATCAATATCACTTCAGATGACATCAATGTACTTAGACACAACTATAGCTAATAATTTAATGTCGGTCTACATTTGATGGTGATTGCCTTCATCAATGATGACAACATAGGTTCTAAAGTGCAGTATTTATGTTGATTGAACCACGACTTCAACAAATCCAACAGTGTACACTAAGATGATATTGCCTTAGTCAACTCTCTTCACGTCAGCTGGTTTATGCTTTAGACGTTGATATTTCCCATTGGTTGGTGTCTTTAGATGGTCAAACAACAAGATTTGTTCACATAATTTATGTCAAAAATGTGGTGTGATGATAATATATTGTTTTGACTTTTATGGATCTTCAGTCCCACTATTCTAAAGTCAATGCTACCTATTTTACTTGCAACACAATTTGTTTGACTGCAAGTAATATTTTAAATATATATATAAGTGAAGGATATCAAGACAAGGTATAAGAAGGAAATGATATTTGTTATTTCTTTGCACAAAATACATCCATCCCCAAAGGATTTGCACTACCCAATTTTAGATCCTATTACAAACAATTTCTCCTTCTTATCCTCTCTTCCTTCTCTTTCACGGTTTCTATCTATTAGAGTCCAACCAACGTGTCACTCTTACCTTTTATTATTTCCTTTGCTTGATCATATCACCTTTCTCTTGTCATGGTCAATTTATCTTGTCGTTCCTCTCCCATATGGATGTTTGCATCAATAAGCTAAAGCTTCAAAATAATTGGTGTTTCTTCCAATATCCTTACTTATTGGTCTCCACTGTTTATTTATTTTCATATGTCTAGGTCTTTTTTTTTTAAATTGAAAACCATCCTCATCCATATCCATTTATAAGTTTTTCTTGTAGTTTTATACACATGTTTCTACAAGACTCTTCTTAGGGCATGATCTCTCAATATACCCCACCTCATGACATCTTCTACATCTAAAAGATATATTTTCATAATCCATGGTTTGGATCCACAACTTACCCCTATACTTAAGAATGATTGATTTGGTAAATGAAGGTAGATCTCCAGACATTTTTTGACAATATTAGTCTGGCCATCCATTTACGGATGATAAGTTGAACTCATTTTGAGCTGAGTTCCTTGCAACTTAAACAATTCTTGCTATAAATGACTAGTAAAGGTTAGGTCACGATCGAATGCGATGGAGGTGGGTATACCATGAAGGTGGAAGATAGAATCGAGGAAAATTTGGGCAATGGTGGAGGGTGTGTAAGGATGGAAAAGGAAATAAAAGTGAGTATACTTAGAAAGATGATTCACTACCATGAAAATAACAGATTTACCTCCAGACTTAGATAACCCTTCAATAAAATCCATGGAAATATTAGTCCAAACTTGGTCAAAAATGGATAAGGGTTGAAGAATGCCTAGAGAACGCATTGTTTTACCTTTTATCCATTGATAGGTATCACAAGACGTCATAAAATCATGAATGTCATTTTTCATACCCTTCCAAAAAAGTGCGCTTAAGCCGTTCATATGTTTTGAGAAATATTGAATGACCTGTAGATGAGGCGACATGTAGTTCCTTCATGATAAGTTCTCGGAGTGGAGATGTGTGGGGAAAAACAAGGCGTTGGTGGTAGTGTAAATCATGGCCATCCCAAGTGTAGCTAAGGCATGAAGTAGGATGAACATATAGGGAGGCAACTGAAGTTTGCAAGTATGAATCCTGAAGTACCTCCTATCGTAAGAAATCGATCCATTGTGAAACCGACGAAGAAATGGCACATAACATACTGAGAGCCTCAAATTTGTGAGAGAGAGTATCAACCACAATATTCTCCTTACCCTTCTTATAAGTGATATCATAATCATATCCCATAAGTTTAGAAACCCATTTTTGTTGTTCGGGGGTGGCAACCTATTGCTCCAAAAAGTATTTGAGACTCTGATGGTCAGTTTTAATGGATAAGTGATACCCAATGAGATACAATCGACAATAGATTACCGCATGCAAAATTGCCAACATATCCTTGGTATAAGTGGATTTTCTCAGATTATGACTAGAGAGTGCTTTACTAGTGAAATCCAAGGGCCATCCTTCTTGCATCAACACTGCACCAATACCACAACCAGAAGCGTCGCTTTCAATTACAAAATATTTGGAAAAATCGAGCATGGCTAAGACTGGTGTAGTGGTCATAACATGCTTCAAATATAGGAAAGCCTGTTCAATGGGTTTCATCCAAGTAAAAGAGTCCTTTAATATGGAAGTGAGGGGAGATGTAATTTTACCATAATTACAAATAAATTTGTTGTAATAACCTGTAAGCCCTAAAAATACTAAAAGACCTTTGAGAGTGTGGGGTTTTAGCCAGTCCTAAACCACCTGGATCTTCTTGGGATCAAATTTGATGCCATATTTGGTGATAATGTGTCCCAAATACTTCATTTTCATTAAACTAAAGGAACAATTGGACTGCTTAGAAAAAAGTTGATGTTGTGCCAATAGTTGTAAAGCCTGATCCACATGGACTAGGTGCTCTTCCCATGAGAAGCTATAAATCAAAATGTCATCAAAGAAAACTAGGATGAATTTTTAAAGGAATGGATGAAATATGTTGTTCATAAGGCTTTGAAATGTAGGAGCGTTAGTCAAGCCAAATGACATCACCAAGAATTCATAATGACCTACATAAGTACAAAAAGTAGTCTTGGGAATATCTTTGTATTTGAGCCTAATATGATGGTACCCCTAGTGAAGGTCTAATTTGGAGAAATACATAGCTTCGTGCATCTCATCTAGTAATTCATCCACCACTGGAATAGGAAAATTATCCTTTATGGTGAGTTTATTTAGCTCCCAGTAATCAATACATAACCGCCAGGACCCATATTTCTTGTGTACCAAGAAGACTGGAGAAGAGTAAGAATTGTTATTTGGTCGAATGATACAAAATTTTAATAATTCCTATGCTAACTTCTTGATTTCTGACTTAAAATCATGAGGATACCAGTACAGTCTAATGTTAGGTGATGAATTTCCAGGTAATAATGGAATAGCATGGTCATGGGAGTGACGAGGCAACAATTTTGATGGTTCAAAAAAATAGAATTGTGCTTGGGGAAAAATAAATTACAAATCTACGAGAACATAATCCACCTCAAAAATGGAATCCACCTCAGAAGTGTGAGGTTGGATCGCAAATATCTGAGCTATGACTCCTAAAGAAGATTTTTTTAAATTCTCCACATAGCTTGAACTGATAATCTGCAAAGGCCCTACTTTTGACCCATGGAGAGTATAGGACTGTCCATTCTGTGAAAATTGTATCCAAATCTTGGCAAAGTTTCGTGATATGGTTCCCAATGTGCCCAAGCATTGAGTTCCCAACACAATATCAAATACTCCTAATTGAAGAGCAAACATATCTTGTTTGAGCTCATATTCTACAATTTTTACTTTAATGTTACGACAAGGTAAGGTCCCTCCATTGGCTACCATAACCTCAAAGGAATTACATGTGTGTACGTAACAATTAGCCTATTTAGAAAAATGGGGATCAATAAAGTTTTGTGTACTACCAAAACCAATTAGGATGGTAAGACGTAGGCCTTTGAAAAAATCCATCTTTTATGGTTTGGGGAGTAGTAATTCCAGCAAGAGCATGAACAAATTTTTTTTCCCATGGTTCTTCTTGGATTTATACCTCAGTTTGGGGTAGTTTCTCTACTGGTTCTATATCATCATTATTGTGGTCACTAGAGTCAAGCTCATCAACATCTATGGGGAACAACTTCTTTTGGGTGTACCTATGCCCACGAAAAAACTTTTTATCACAATTATAGAACAACCCTTGGGTGCGACGTGCATCCATTTCTTCTGTAGTCAACCGTTTGGAAGCAGTAGTTTTATTTTCAATATACTTTTGGAATCTAGGAGGAAATGAGGGTCTAGTTTGTGGAAATTTAGGTGTCCATCATTGAGATGAAGATTTGGATTCGACAAACCAAGTCAAACTAATAGCCTGCATCGTGGTTTATGGTTTAAACATCTTGACCTTAGCCTAGAGATCATCCTTCAAGCCACTATAACCCTTCATTCAATCCCTTGGTTTTGTTGGCCAAATTTTCAAGTTACGTTTGGTGATCTTGAACTATAGAAGTTTATTTCAACTTTATCAGTGCTCCTGTAAAGTCATCATACTCACTAGGGCCAAATCGAGTGAGTAATTGAGACTCATATTCTTCCCAATATGGTTCCATAGTAGTTTTTTACAACCATTGGTACCACTGTAAGGCTTCGAACTCCAATTTTAAGAAAGCCATCTAAACTCGATAAAATCTAGGGATATTGTGGAGTTTAAAAAATTGATCAACATGACACAACCACCCATCTACATCCTTCCCATTGAATTTAGGAAAGTTCAATTTAAGAATTTGTTTCCCTTCCTTTACCTCAATCAAATTGTTTAGTATAGTACTCAAATCTGCTTGGACCACCTTACAATTTGGACTCAACATCGGCAAGTTGTTCTTCTAAGCAGGTTTTGGAGGTATCATAATCATCTCTAAAATTTCAAAGCTCTTCCATCATGGCTTGATTTTCTATGTTCATGCTATCAATGGAGCATTTTAGAGATTCTAACAATTAGGTGGTTTGATCTATCTATGTTTGATGTCCACAAGTACTTGCAACCATTTTGAATAGTCTTGAACCTCTTTTACTGAATTACTAAAAATAGAAGTGTGGTTTTAGGAGTTACTATTTTTAGTAAGGAGTCTAAAAAAGTGCTTGGGTGTTATATATCAAAATGATCAGCTCAAAAAGATAGTCACAATGAGCTATATCCCACAACACTGATTTTAGGCACCCAAAACGTTTTTTTATCCTCTGTTTTGATGACTCTACTATTGTGGTCAATTTCTTATTTGGAGATTGGGTTCAAAATTTGGATACTGGATCCACTGTCCCTAAGCTGTATGATCTATTTAATGACCATATTGTCACTGTCTTGTCTTTGTCCCTATCACTTGTACTGTAGTTACTGACACTATTCACTTCATTGATCCTAGGATTATCTATACTATGCAACTACCGAATTTGATGGTACTGGAATATTTTGACTATCATAAAACTTGCAAACTCTATCATGACTATTGGTGCATGTAAAATTTTATTCTTATGTGATAGGGAAGTGCTTATCTGTATGCTCACTTTTATGGGTTGTGAATGCAGGTTTAGAAAAATAGGAATGTTTTATTTTTACAGGTTGAAGTTTTGACAGGAACTAGGGTATGCTAGGTAGAGGAGTATGTAATACCCATAGGTCCTCTCTTATATTGCAAGGATGAACAATCGTGCTCGAACCAATATTTCAGGCCACTACCCAAGGAGCATTCCACACATATCCATGAGAACACTATCTACCTCTCTGATAGTACAAGAGGTTAATCGTCCAAGATGTTGTGTCTCATGGACTATGGATAATACAAGGCCGAAAATATTTCTATTGGATAAAATCTTGTTTAAGTCTAAATGGTCTCCTGATACACCCAAAGATGCATGGGAGCTCAATTTTATGCGCAAGTGTTGTTTGAGGCCTGGGTATTGGAGCCTGATCGCCCTCACTTCACTAGATGCTTTATGGGTTATCTAGCTTAGCCAATAATGACAAATCCTTCATGATATTTTAAAACCTTCGGCACAAGGTTTCTAGCCTACTCAACTACTAAAAAAAAACTGTATATTTTTTCTGGCTTTTTGGATTTTTGCTGATTTTTTTAAATAAAGGAAAGCAAAAATAAAAAATATAGGAAAATTATACCTAATAGGTAGAAATGGATGGGCAAGAATTTTTGAAGTCGTAGTAGAACTCGACCCTAGAATCTGATACCACTTGTTAGGAACCTACTATTAAAATAAATCTCACTCACATAAAATATTGTAAAATAATTGAAATGCATCAAATAAAATAATAACACTATGCAGAAAAGTAATTCCAAAATTGACAGAATATCACAAATAACTTATAATCGTAGGCCTGTTTAAGGGGAAAACCTCCTTCAATATTTCATTAACTTGCAAAAAGATACATTCGTACATGGCTCCATGTATTTTAAAGAGAAAAGTTCATTCAACCCTACCTAAAGGCTCAAGAATTAGATTACATGCAAAATGCCACTCGAGCTAGAATATTCTACCAAACATCAATTACAATATTGAGAACGGTTATATGAGATAATACCACTTGGCTAGGTGCCTTACTTGCCACATACATTACAAAGTATTACAAAATAACATTATAAATGGAATTCTCCATGTTGGAAGTGGGTCATTACATAAGCAAATGAGAATTACACAATAACGTTAGTATGGAATACTAACACCTTGACATAAAGGATTTAGGAGATAAGAAAGAGATTCAGGTCATTCAAACCTTGACATTAAAGAAAGAAAAAGAGTTTCAGGTCATATTGACCTTGGAATTGGTCCAAGAAACCAATAGAGAAGAATATATAGTAGCATAGAATACAAAAAGAAAGTGATCAGAAGAAAGATATATCAGGTCTTAAGAAATATACATATATCTTGAGATAAATATATCAATTTTTTAAGAAGCTATATAAAGTAGGTCTACTTCAAGCATTGAATTCAGAAGAATATTTAGATGTAAGGAATTGGTCTAAGAGATCAATATTGAAGTATAGATAAAGGCACTTATAGTAAAGAGACCTTATAGAGAAAAAGCTTTTTGGAAAGAAGAAAAAGAGGCTAGAAGTCATATTAAGAATTGAGGTTTACAACAACAACATCAAGAAGAAAGGCGAGTCTGAAACATAAGAAGAAGACATTAAGAGAAGATATCTTATAGAGGATTGAAAAGAGATCAGAATAGTTCAAGGAAAGAAAACAACCATTAACAAAGAAATCAAAGCTTAAGACAGGACAAAGAATAACATAAGAGAATAACTCATAACATAGCTATTATAACACAGAGGCCCAATTAAGAAGCTTGCAATGCAAGCAATATGGAAATAGATCTCAAGTCTAAGGGCATGTAACAGTCTAAGATAATTAGGAGACTCATATTGAAAGTAAAAAGGTAGTCCATAATAGAAGCAACTCAATTACAATGGAAACAATGGCTCATTTTGAGAGTTAACTCCTATTATAATCAAGTGACTCATGTCAAAACTAGATGGCTCATATTAAGACATCCTTGATATTAGAACCAAATAAAGGTTTAGGTGAAGATAATTGCGCAACACTGTGAGTTAGAAAACCTGCAACACACCAGCATCAACAAACACCAACATATTAGCAAAAAGAATATCAAGCCAATGGAATAAATTCTACAAAGTTTACCAAGCTGAAAGTACAAATACATCATGCAACATTATGGGTTACAGTAGCACTGAGTTGAGAAGTCTAAGCATCAAGCAGGATAAACAACACAATGTTTGAAAGCTGAGAAGTCCAAACATTGTTTGTTGGGAGATCAACCAGTGCATAATGTTTATAGCCAAGCACTAGAAGGAGAGTAATACTTGAACATTACACCTAAGAGTAACATGTTAATTTGATATTATACTTGAGAGCTATATGCATTTACAACTAAGAGCAACTCAAATTAGATTCTAGTTGGTGTTACAATATAGAGCATCAATCTATTTTGCGATTGCAATAAGGATTCAAAGAAATATAATGTCTAGAAAGGAAGTTATGCTAGATATCAAAGCATTATCATATGAAATACTTTTCCTTACCATTCAAACGTATAGGTGTAGGAAGGCAAACTATATCTCAAAAGCTTAAAAGGAGGACTAGCCAATTTTGGATAATATCAAGAACACACAGAGCAAGAGCAGGAAGTCCGAGATGTTCATATGCAATAGAGGTTAGTTAGAGTTTTAAAATTACTTTGAAGTCTAAATTTTATAAGGTTACATTTTAGATTATTTGGAGAGATAAGTTGTTATAAGATTTATTTAAGTCTTTATTATTTGGAGAGATAAGTTTAAGGTTTATTTAAGTTTATTTGAAGTATTTAGATTAGATGGAGTGATAAGGTTAATATGGTTTGTTTTTAGCTATTTATTTAAGTATATTTTAAAAATGTTGGAGTAATAAGGATGTCAACCAACTAGTTAATTTGCTTAACAAATTTTTTTGAAAGAATATTTAAAAGTTTTTGAAAAGTTTATTTTTGAGTTTTTAAAAATAAAAAAATAAATTTGAATTTATTGAGTTTTTTGTAAATTTATCTATTTGGGAGATAAAAGGTATTCAACATCAAACTTAGGAGATATAAATATTTCTACAAAGTTTTTGAATGAGTACTACAATGTCTAATAACAAGTTTTTTCTTTCCGAGTCACAACTTCTAAAAGTCCCAAACTTTGCTTCATGGAAAACAAAGTGAAATCAATTTTAGTTGTAGAAAAACTTTGGGATATTGTTAGTGGAACAAAAACAAAACCTACTAAAGATGTAAGAGAAATTCAAAGATTTGAAGAAGGTGAAGCCAAAGCACTTATGATAATAACATTTGGAATAATTGATGAAATACAACCTTATATAAGTGGAGCATAAAATTCTATAGAAGCTTGGAATACTCTATGTAAAATATTTGAAGGGAAAAACAAAGCTACTATCCTTAATATTCAATCTCAGTTATACTCCTTAAAAGTTAATAGTGGTGAAATTATTGAATTATTTCTTCAAAAGGTAGAAGATATAAAAGCAAAACTATTAACTCTAGGAGAAAAAATAGAAGATAAATTTCTTGTTCAAGTGATATTGAGAGCACTTCCAGAAAGTTATAAACATCTAGTCACATATTTGCAAGTCTTAAGAAAAGAAACTACATTTTATGAGTTAGTCAACATTCTACAAGAATATGAAGTAGAAAATTTAGTCAAAGATGAAATGACTAACAATGCCTTAGTATCAAAATATAATTCACAAGGCAATATTGCTTCAACTCCAAGATATAGATCCAAATGGAATACAAGATATTGTCAAATATGCAAGAAAAAGGGTCATAACACAAATTTCTATAGATATAATCAAGGAAATTAGATGAATATAAATCAATGTGGTCAAACAAATAAGTTAGTACAACAAAGACAATATCAATCTCAATACAATCCACAATGACAACAATTTTAGCCTCAACATTTTCAACGTCAGTATCCTTCTCAATATCAATATAGTCATCAACAACAACCACAATTAAAATATAGAGAGGGAAATGAAAAAAGACATCTAGCTCAAGAAATTCATGAAATTCAAAAGTTAGAAAACACTACTGAAGAAAATAAATTCAAGGCTCTTCTATCAAAATTGATAATCGATAAAGATGTATTTAATCCAAAGAATTTTGAAGGTATTAACTTTGCAGTTTCTATAGATCATAATGTTACAATAAGGCAATATGATAAGACCAAGATAAAAAAGAGCATAATAAAGAAGCATAAAAAGATCATAAAGATCCAGAAGAAAATAAAAAGAGATTAAAGCAAGTATAGGTCCTAGGATCACTTGAAGACTAAAGATGAAGATGAAGATCATGATTGAAGACTAAAGTATTCAATAACAAAATAATGTAATACAGGGAGATGTTGGAGTATATTACATTATTTGGTACATGCTAATGTACCCTCATGGTACCTTCATGGTACATATGTAAATATTAAATTAGGGTTGAGTCATAGTTTAGAGTGTGAGTTATATTTCTTCCTTATGTAAGCATGAATGTGCAAGATATGCATAAGTGTCATATAAAGTTGTAATGTGTAAATTATTCACAAGTGTCATGTGAGTTAGTGTGCAAATGTAAGTTGAGTTTATGTGCACAAGTGTCTTATATGTAAGTGTGTAAATATGTAATGTAAATATGTGCATAAGTATCTTAGATTAGAGTGTGCAAGTTATGGAAGTGTAAGAGTCATGTATAGGTGTGCATACAATATACAATCAAGTGTTCATCAAGTATGCAAGTGTCAAATAGATAAGTCAAGAGTCATGAGACTTGGCATATGGAGAGGAATAGTCAAGTATACAAAGAATCATATTACTATGGCTAAATTTTGGAGGTAATACTCCATAAGCAAGTAACACATGGCATCACATCACATCACATTAGAGAGAAAAGAGAGCATCACTATCATATTTGTAAGAGAAAATGGAGTAATAAAGATGAAATACATTTTGAGCAATTAATATTATAAGTTCTTCTATATGCTTAGTACATGATTTAGGCTATTTACATTCATATTGCTGCTTATTATTGAATGTTATTTGATATATTATTAGCCTTGATTTACATATTAATTTTCTCATATTATTCTACTCATATTATTATCTTGACCTTATTATATTGTGGCTACATTATATTCAATCCTATGATATTTAACTTGTGATATTTGTAGTAGTATTAAGGATAAGCCAAGAGTCATGAGACTTGGCATATGGAGAGGAATAGTCAAGTATACAAAGAGTAATATTACTATGGCTATATTATGGAGGTAATAATCCATAAGAAAGTAAAACATGGCATCAAATCACATTATAGAGAAAAGAGAGCATCACTATCATATTTATAAGAGAAAGAGGAGTAATAAAGATTACATACATTTTGAGAAATTAATATTGTAAGTTGTTCTATATGCTTAGTACATGTATGATTTAGGCTATTTACATTCATATTGTTGTTTATTATTGAATGTTATTTGATATATTATTAGCCTTGATTTACATATTAATTTGCTCATAATATTCTACTCATATTATTATCTTGACCTTATTATATTGTGGCTACATTATATTCGATCTTGTGATATTTAACCTGTGATATTTGTGGTAGTATCAAGGCTTAAAAAGCTATTGAATAATATAATAAATGATTTTTGTGCCATTTTATTCAAAATTTGAAATATTTGAAATGAGTGGTTATTTAAAAGAATTCAAGTAGTATTGAGGGAGATATGACCATGTGAAGATAGTTGTTCAAAACTAAAGCAACATTATGGTAATTTTTTTCTTAAAAATATCTCATCTTTTAGGAGCCTTTAATTTGCAAAGGGTTGTATGATTATGATGATTCTTGGTTTAATTTATGTGAAATTTGAAGAGCTTTAAAATGAGTGGTTATATGAAGGAATTTGAATTATATTGAGGGAGATATGATTATAAGTCAACCATATAGAACAAGGGCAATGGTAAGTTTTCAAGTTACGAAAAACAAAGTTGCAAATATTTGTCAGCTAGGGTTTGGATGATGGGAGGAGTAACAAAGGACTAGGACATCAATGAGGTAGGAAATTCTGTCTAGGCATAGAATATTTTAGCTAAGTTTATTTTTTCCTTCATTATCTTAAATATTTTGCATGCAAATTATTATAGGTTTATTTTCAAATAATATAATTGCTATATAAATAGGATACATTGGTAAATTTTAGTAGATTTTGAGTTATAGTTTTCTTTTCATGGATCAATTTACAACTAAATTCTTAGAATCATATCTAGTAGTAGAGGTTAGTGAGGACCTTAGAGAGAAGTGATCCTTGTTGCTTAAAGATAAAGTAGTTTTTGGTAAATGTAATGGGTCTTGGCTAGGGGCTTCAACCTTGAGAAAATGAATTGATATGAGTTGGAAGTATCTAGGGGAAAGTCTATCCCTTCTGAAAGCATGAAAACATGCACCGTAAGGATAAAGCAAATGAAACAAGATATATGTAATCACGATGCAAAATGAGACCAAATGACAATAGATTTAGCTAAATTAAATTGCATTGATTTATATTTAAAATGTGTTACAATGAATCGCTCTTAAGGATTTTATCTATGATACAACATTATAGAAAGGATCATTATATCATTTTTCATTGGATAAAATTTTCTCAGGTGCACTCTGAAATGTTCTCACGCTAGCAACAATGTATGGAGAGTCATTTTTAGCAATCGTCGTGTGAGATTTGAATATGAGGGTCTTTCACAATACTTGATACTCGTAACCTACATGCAATGAAACAAAAGAGAGATCAGTAGCATTTGTGGGGCCCATCCAAGTTGGACTCGTCTTGATCAAGAGATAAAAAATGAATATTTATGCTAATGTAGTAAAATGATGTGTAAATAAGATGATCTAGTGATAAAATGAACATGCAAAGTGTAATCTAAGCTATCATGCAGAAAACATATAAAAATAAATCACCTAAATGGGATCATCTCGAGTTAGATGGTCTCTATCTGCAGACCATCTCGGGGTGAGACAATCGTTGTCATATACCTGTAACTTTTAAAAAATAGGTTTGATGGTGTTGGGGGTGATGCAGGGATTGTTTTATCAATATATTTGTCATGAATGGGGACACAAGCTTGATGATTCAGATGATCCAAAATCAAGCAATATAATGGAAGGCAGCTTCAAGGATCATATAGCAATCTGACAACATGGTGGCAACGAGGAAGCTTGGTGAGCGATTTGAGCAACACTTCATTATAAAATTTTGAAAATAAAGGATCACTAAATAGAGGGGAAGCCTCCAACTTATAGCCTCCTTGGTATGCAACCAAAGATGCAAGTGGTAATTAGGGGTAGCCTGATTACCGTTTTGCATGTGGTAGAGGTGACTGCAAGTCATTAGAGGCAACGAGAAATCCACTATCGCACTAACATATAATATCACTACCTGATTATTCTTTTTTTTAATTGTCACACACATGATCATAGCATTGTGAGATGGTACTGACTTGGAGATCATCTCGTTGTGAGACAGTCTTGCTTCCCATGGGGAAAAAGTACCCTTTTGTTGGGGAAAGACACTAAATAGCCCTAAGGCTACCCTAGGTGGGTTATATGGGTTAGAAGGAGGTCTTTTGGAGAGTCTTCTTGTGATTACGTATTTTAGGTATCTATAAATACCCCTTTTTAAAACGCTTTGTGCCTAAGCATAATGCGGAGCAAAAATAAATAACCTAAAATGGTTGAGTTGATGATGTATGATGTTAAGTTGAAAAAGTCAACGTGAGATACCCCAATCATAAAAAGGATGTACATCTTTGAATCATTGCTTTTGATAAATTGAAGAACTTAATTTTGGTACACCTTTCGACTGTGGGTAGACTAGCTCAAGTGATAAGCTGAGGGTCTACCGGTGATAGCTTTAGGTATACCAAACAGACAGTTTTGGCTACCCATTATTTGTTTGGTTTAAATATTTGCTTGTTGTTTTTCCTTAGAAAAAGGTCTTATGATGGTATTTGTAATTGATTCTTGAATGGTCTCAATTTCATTTTTGAGTGTTTGATTTTTGACTTGATTTTGAAATTTTTACAGTTATTGACTACCCCCTCAAGCAATGAGTCGATGGAGTAGATGAAAAAATTAATGATAGTAACAAGGTGCTAAAAAAGAATGACACTGTTAACATGGCTATTTTTGAAAAAGTATCATTTGGTTAGTTTTATTTTTTTGTAAAACTGATACCGTCTTAGACATATTTGTGGTACCACGTGATCGTCTCGAACGATTGCAATATTGGAAAAATATAAAGTGTAAATTATAAAAAATGAGTCATTTTCATCATGTGAGATGAGAAACAAGCGAGATGGTGAGGAGAGCTCAGTTTGTGAATCGAAGTGCTATTAAAAATCCCACTGATCACTATGATGGACCCATCCAGTGCTTCGATGAGAGAAGGAGCCGGGGCAAGAAAGGTAAGGATGAAAATCTAAATGTTTCTTTCAAAAATTAAAATGAACCAAACTAAATTAAACATAAATGAACGAGGTGGGGTGGATGAAATGGGTAGTTAGGAAAAATGAAAAAGTGGATGGGTGATAGGTAGTTAGCGTGCTAATGCATTTTCCTATTTGTGTGTGATTTTGTGCTTTTGATTTGTTGTTAATGTTTTTTTTTTGCTTTTTATGAGTGTATTTGGGGATTGTCTCATTCTGAGATGGTTCCATTTTATGGTCATCTTGCTTGAGACAGTCTTGTTTGGGGACTGTCTCATAGTGAGACGATCTCATGCCATGATAATATCATGTCAAGATGATCATGTTTGAGGATTATCTTGATATGAGATGGTCATGTATGGTGTTTTTATTTATTTTTTTAATCGATTTTTGCTTATTTTATCAGCCTATTAGAGCTTGACACCACTTCTTGAACCATTATAATGAGGATCGTGCTACAATATTGAACAATGATGATGACTGGACCTAGCTGAAGGACTTGAAGCTTTAGCACACTGCTCAACTAGAGTCCATACATGATTGTCAGACCTACCTAACGATATTGATAGATAAATGGGACCCATAGACTAACACATTTGACATGCTGACTGGTGAGATCACCATCACATTAGAGGATGCTTATCAAATCTTATGGTGCCTGATCGAGGGAGCATCTATCTACACTACTATGTCTGCTCAGAGGGAGGTAGTATTATGATGAGTCTACAGAGAGCAGTGGATACAAGTAGACTGTGATATTGATAATGGTGGCATCCACATTGAGGTTGGTTATCACACCAACCTACTAATAGCTAGGCATGTTGTGTTGATGACACTCAAGTATGAATTTGTTTTTCTTGACTCCTTTGGTAGTAGGTTTCCTTGGAACCTGATGGGTCTTATCTAGGACTTGGTGAATCAATCACAGATCATGGCATGGGACCCTAATTTATTTGTGCAACTCTACAAAGAGGTATACAAGATCTAGGAGAGATTCCACCAGGGCCTACGGTGTGTTGTGGCTGCTCCACAACGTACCCCAAAATTGGGGACCCACCTTTTTTGCATGTTTTCCAAGAAGACCAAAGTGGCCCATATGCTAAAGATAAAAAAAAAAAGCAAAATACCACAAGGAGGAAAAAATGTTACGATATCGCGACATGTTGCATTTTCGCGGTCCAAAGCAAAGGGAGAGAGCAAGGAGGAAAAAGTGTCGTGATATCGCGACATGTTGCATCATCACGACCAAAAGAGAAAAAGTGTCGCGATATCGCGACATGTTGCATCGTCGCGGCCAAAAGAGAAAAAGTGTCACGATATCGTGACATGTTGCATCATCGCGGCCAAAGGAGGAAAAAGTGTCGTGATATCACGACATGTTGCATCGTCGCAGAAAAAATAGAAAAAGTGTCGCGATAACGCGACATGTTGCATCGTCGCGACCAAAAGAGAAAAAGTGTCGCGATATCGCGAGATGTTGTAGCGTCATGGCCAAATGAGGAAAAAGTGTCTCGATATTGTGACATGTTGCATCGTCGCGGCCAAAAGAGAAAAAGTGTCGCGATATCGCGACATGTTGCATCATCGCGGCCAAAAGAGAAAAAGTGTCGTGATATCGTGACATGTTGCATTTTCGCGGCCAAAACAGAAGAAAGAAAAAGTGTCATGATATCGCGACATGTTGCATTTTCACGACCAAAAGAGAAGAAAGAAAAAGTGTCGCGATATCGCGACATGTTGCATTTTCGCGGCCAAAAGAGAAGAAAGAAAAGGTGTCGCGATATCGTGACATGTTGCATTTTCGCGGCCAAAAGAGAAGAAAGAAAAGGTGTCGCGATATCACGACATGTTGCATTTTCGTGGACAAAAGAGAAGAAATAAAAGGTGTCGCGATATCACGACATGTTGCATTTTTGCGATTCAAAAGGGGCAGGCAAGCAGAGAAACAAGAAGTGTCACGATTTTGCGACATGTCCGATTTTCGCCAAGGTAACAGACCTGCATAGTGACGTGGACATAAGGACAAAATCTAATGAATAAGACAAACATTACATAAGGAATCTTTAATGATTTGAAATCATTTAAGATGGTCGTTACACACGGAAGGACACGGACACAAGCCCATGTGGAGAAAATGAAACGAAGGGCCACAAAATAGAAACGAAAAGCCTTTTTGGAAACCAAAACACATGCAAGCACAAGGGAAGGTGAAATGAACAACCATTGGAAGATGAAACGAAAAGCTTCCTGAAAGTTTTAAATACAACAGGCAAGGATGTTTGGAGGGGTTGGAAACTGCTACAAACAGAGTTACAGATTTGAAGGCAAGAGGGCCATTCTGGACCTATTTGGGCTGTTTTTCTTCCATGGACTGGTTTGGGAAAACCAAAAATTTCTGTTATTGTAAAAAGAGAAATTTTTAATATAGAAAGTTTCAGAAAGTTGCATCTTATGGACAAGAAAGGAGTCATTTTCTGCATGCAAGATTAAATGTCTATGTTTCCCCTTTTCAGATTTTAGGCTTGTAAATGGAGTTTATGCAAGTTTCTTGGTTGCTTCATGCGAATGTCTAAATTTGAAAACCTCATTTAAAACCCTAGGAGCTAGCACTTAGCTTATCCGGATTGTGCTTGTTTTGCAAGTCCAATAGGTTAGGTTGCATGCATGAAAACCTCACATCTTCGGTTTTGTCGAAATAGGATAGCATCATACTAAATGCATTTTATTTTCAATTTTTTGCATTTTCTTTCAACTTTTTCTGCATTTTATTTTCCAGAAATTTTAACTTTATTTTAATTTTCAGGCATTAAAATAAAAATTTAAAAAATTTCAAAATCCAAAAATAATTTCACCATTGCGTAGGTTATACTTCAGAATTCCAATACACATTTTAAAATTTTATTTTCGGAGTTGTTTAGTATTTTTAAAAATTCATCGGAGTTGCTGTTTTATTACAGAGTTTAAAAAAACCCGAAAATAGAAAGTTTCCATTTTGGGCCGGAATTTCATGTTTTCAGTTTTGTTTTGCACTCATGAGCCTATGATGACATTCCCTTCATGAAAATTCCAATTTCATTGAAGGAGTTATGTTTTATGGCATTTTCACAAATTTCCATTTTGAGCATCACATCGTGGTCATATGAAGGCCAACTCACATTTGCTTTATTTTGGTTCAATGAACAATCACTAAAGTTTCACGGTAAAATAAACCAACATTGCCCCTTGTTTACAGTTACTTGCAATCACTAAGGTGTTCCAAGCATTTAAAATTGAATATCTGTACTTGAGATTACTAATACACATATGCAAAATGCTAAATACAACGGAGACCTTGGAGAAGTTGTTTATTTAACTTCTTTGCAAGAGGGGATTTGGAACCCAAATCCTAAGGAAGAGTGTACTTTCACAATTGGGTGAAAATACCACTCAACATTTTGGCGCTAGAAGGAGGGCTTGAATTGGTTTATTTTAGTGTGATTTAAATGCTATAGGGATTTAAATTTTGAATATTTCATGCCCTATTGATTATTATCTTTAGCCCTCTTTTAACAATACAACCTTGTAGTGTTAAAAGGAGGACATGAATTGCTATGCATTGTTCTAACGCTTTTGATTGTTCATACAGGAATAATACATTTTGATTTGATTTTGAAAATGTTTTTTTGGTATTGACTAACGAGGTTGTCTCCATGCAATTACTTTCATTTGATTTTAATGGATACATCTCTTGGTTGGTGCTAACATGATTATTCATACGTGACGTTTGATATTTGCTTGTCATTTAATGATTATTTGTAAGGAATTTTTTGTCTAAAAATGTATTTGTTGTCGGTATTATGCTCTTCACTTGCGTGTAATGCGATCTTGTGAATCAGAAAGCCTACAACACTAGGAGTATGCTCTTCACTTGCGCATATGTGATCTGGTGAATCAGAAACTAATTTACATTTTTAGAATATTGCTTTGTCATGGTTCCTTCTTTTATTCATGACTAACAAATTGGTTTTGAAGTTATTCTTTGAGTTTCATTAATGGCTACAATTGTAGGAATGTGGTATGGGATACATTTTAGTCCTTTGAACATTAGTGGAGATTCTCATGATTTACCCAAGAACGTAGAAAAATGTTTGCCCAAATTTAAGCACAATGGTCCAACATCAGCCGAGGAACATATTCAAGCCTATATGGATATCCTAGTTAAATGGAATGTCGAACATGAGGATGTGGCATGTAGAATGTTTCCTGGAACCCTAGATGAGGTGGCATATGATTGGTACATCAATTTACCCACTGGTTCTATTACATCTTGGACTCAATTAAAATATGATTTTATCAATCAATTTAGGTTGCTCATTGACCCTCTCACGATATATCAACAATTTACTTCTTGCAAAAGAGAACCTAATGAGCCAGTGAGAAGTTTCAACTTGAGGTTTCGAAAGCTTTATGCAAGATTAATTTCTCCCTATACTATTCAGGAAAACGATGCTCTTCAAATATAATTTTGAGCATTGGATCCATTGTTTGCCATATTTGTTAGGATGAATCCCTTGGTTACTGATCTTGCATCGGCCTACATAGAAGCTATGATTGTAGATCAACAATTGAGGCTGCAAGGTTGTGGAATGGAGCAATCAACTATGGTAGGACAACTAGGGGCTTGCAATCAAACCTCGATGGTAAATCAAGCGTGGGCACAACAAAATTTGATATCAAATGTTTTTCCCTACAATCAACTTTATCCTACCATACCAACTTATGCTCCCACATGTGCTTATATAGGTACTTCCATCTATCCAACTATCTCTCAATTAGAGAATCATGTGGTCACCCATGGAACCATTGCAACAAATGTTCAAGCTTTATCCGTGGGTATCAATCCAACTAATCCTACTACTTCTACCACTCAAACCAAAGAGTTCGTATAGGAAGTAAAAGAGCAAAAGAAAGTGGTTAAGAAGGTATGTAGGCATGTTTCACCACAAAAATGAGCACGCCAATGTATGCATCCAAATCATCCTAGGAAGAAAATTCATAATGTCGATCTTAATGATATTTCATGTTATGCTTCTTCAAGCAATACAAGAGATTTTGAGGTGACTCATGGTGAAGTAAATACCTATTCAAAAATTCTTGAAGAACATGAAGTTTTTGGAGAAGAAATTCTATGGATGGGTAACAAGAAGTTGGAATCAAATGATCACCATCTTGTTTTGGAAAAGAAATATCCAGAATCATTACCCAAAAAGGAGGATTTGGATGAACAAACTTATGTGGACATGATTTGGTCAGATGTAATTGCAAAGGATTGGAGCAACTATATGACACGAAATTCAAAAATCGATCCCATTATAGAAGCTCCTAAGTCATCACAAGTGGTTGAAAGTGAATCAACAAATGAAGTTCACCACTTGTTCTCGAAAGACACGTTGGATGATCTTCTTGAAAGTGATGACCAAGAGGATCCACACCTTCCAAATCATGATAAAATTGAATCATGGGTTACAAATTTGGATTATGATAGCTTTACCAATTTGAATTCAAGAGATAACCCACTTTTGGAAATAACTGAACCATCTAAGGAAGGTGAAGATGAATTGGATGAGAAACATGTTGATGAATTAGAAGATGAAGAAGTACTTGAGCATCACAACTTGAACTTGGAGGATGATTACTATGATTCATGGAAGAAATGGGAAGAATATTATCAATCTAAATCTTCTAATAAACTTGTGGTGTCAATTAATATGCAGGATAACTCAATTGCTTCCTCACATGAGGATACTATAAATCCTGTACAATTTGAGAAAGTTTTGGAAGAGGAATTCGAATCTCATCAAATTTTGGAACATGATAAGGATTCTAAAACCATGAATCAAGAAGGGGAGTCATTTTATTTAGATTCATTTGAAGAAAAATAAATTGAAAATCTTGATCCACTTACTTGTGCTACAATGATTATGCCATTTCAAAATGAGAAAATTACAAAACCTAAATCATTTGGATTTGATATCATTGATGATCCAATTGAAAATCTCATGTTACCCAAAACAACCCAAGTGATTGATCATGGAAATGTGTTATTTAACCCACCCCTAGATAGACAAGACTTATGGTTTGAAAGGGATGGACATGTGTTCAATTGGGTACCTAGGTTTGGTGCCTTTGATAAACAAATCATGGAGAAAGAACAAGTGCTATATGATGAAATGCCATTAAAGGTGAATGAAGAACAAGGATTAATTTCTAACTGCACCTTTGATAACATTACTTTAATGAATGAAAAGGAGCTTGATGCATTTAAATTGATAAATCAAATTCATCAACAATTAATTCTTGAACTAGGATAAAAACTCCTAATGATCCCAATTTAGTAAATATCCTAGAGGCTTGTAAATTGTTGCACAATTTTAATTGGCCTAAGAACATGGAAAATGAATTAGCTTTGAAATTTTTAGAAATAGGCTCTTGCTTACAAAATTTCATTTTGAATAAAGAAAGCCTAGTTCTAAATCATGAATGAAATTATGAAATTTGCACCTTAAAGAATAGACAAGAAAGAATTGAAAATCAATCATTGTCTAATCAATTTGAAAACTTGAAACTCCACCACGAGAATACTAATGGAACTAAATCTAATTGGTGGGGTGAGAAGGGAAAGTTGAAGTTGGTTGCATTGTTTGGTCTAGTCTTGTTCTTGTTTGATTCCTTCCAAACTTGGTATGCGTATCACGTCATATGTCTTTTAAAGAATTCTAATCAGGTTTGGGATCCAGAAAAATGATAATCCAAACTTTGCACCATCTTGTAGTATATTGTACATTTGTATATACTGTTGGTTTTTATGTTTTGGTTTTGGATTGGATCTCATTTTGGTTTTAAGTTTTGTGTGTTGGTCCTTTGGACACTTTTGGTTTGTCTTGAAAAAAAAAGAAAAAGAAAAAAAAAGAAAAGCGAGATGTCAACTTATGTCCTTATGAATGTTAACTAAGACTAAGAGAATATGAAACATTGGAATTGTATTGCAGAAAGCTCCACGAGTATCACAAACACATTAAAGAATATCGTTTGGAACTTGTGATGCATGAAGTTGTCAGTTTAATAAATTATGCCAAAGTAGGTGATATGCTCCATCCACATTTCAAAAAGAGCAATGCATTCATCCATATCTCATGTTACATTCCACATTGCATATACATTTCATCTCAATTGCATCTACATTTCAAATACAATCATTGAAAAGGTGTTGAATCCTCTTAGGGTTATTACATAACATATATTAAAAGGATCCTAAGGTTGGGAAATGATGCCCAAACTATCTTGAACCAAACACGTTTTACACATATTAAAGAGGATCTTGAGCAAAATGGTCAAAACCATACTTGGAAGAAAAGGTGAGGCGAAAGGAGTATTTCGTGTCTGTCCTATCATGCAACATAATACTTAAAATAGTGGTTTTTACCACTCCTATAGTGCTTCAAGCATAAAATCAGAGTAGTAAGGATAGGGTTAAATCCTCATCGAACTTAGGTTGAGGATCCAATTCCCCAAAGCTCTGATTTGACCTTCATGGAGTAGTAATTCTCATCTTGCTTAGATTGAGAATTCGATTCCCAAAAGATTCTATTTTGCCCAATCAAGAACTTGAAATTCCAAAGCGAATATGTTTCATTCTACTTTTTTTTGCATCATTGATATTGGATTGGAAGGATCGTACTACATGTCCCTTGCAAGGATGGGTAGTCATCCCCAAGGTTCAAGAAATCAAAAGTAAAGTCAGATCCTGGATTATGGGGTTGATCTCCACTGGGCCTATAGACGCCTGAATGGCAGTGGAGTATGCTCATGCATGGCAACATGTCTTGTCTAAAAGCAAGACCACTGACTGCTCAAACAGACAGACTAGCCTGATAGTTTCATCCATAACAGGTTAAATCATTTTGTTCAAGATGAGGTAATGAACTCTATATCAGAGTAGTAAGGATAGGGTTAAATTCCCATCTCGCTTAAGTTGGGAATCCTATTTCCCAAAGCTCTGATTTCACTTACACTTGCATATGGGTTCGAGATGGTAGTGGCACATAATCAACTTTGGGATCTAGTAAATTAATTCAGTATACATATATTTGGTCCTAAGAGGGTTTGACAGTTTTAATATGTTTGTTCATGATACTAGAAAGTTTGAGCCTTTGCAAAGCAGGTTGTTATATCTCTAACATAGTTGTCATACATCAAATTTGCACAAATCATTCATAGCCTTGCATACGAATCATAAGTGAAACTGACAATGGAAAGTTGAACGAGTTTCAAACGATAGGGAATGAAGCACATTGCACATACCGAGCTGATGCTTAATAATTCTAATGCTTCATGTGTTTCTCGTCTAGTTTCATTCTTGGGATATTTGTTGACACTTGTAATTGAGTTTGTGTGTTTTCAGGTTGAGTTCTCACTGAAATGCTCAGGAGCATTTTCCAACAAAGTCACCATTTGTTGTGGTTGCTCCACAACGTACCCCAAAATTTGGGACCCACATTTTTTGCATGTTTTCCAAGAAGACCGAAGTGGCCCATATGCTAAAGATAAAAGAAAAGGCAAAACACCACAAAGAGGAAAAAGTGTCACGATATCGCGACATGTTGCATTTTTGTAGTCCAAAGTAAAGGGAGAGAGCAAGGAGGAAAAAGTGTCGTGATATCGCGACATGTTGCATCATCACGGCCAAAAGAGAAAAAGTGTTGCGATATCGCGACATGTTGCATTGTCACGGCCAAAAGAGAAAAAGTATCACGATATCGTGACATGTTGCATCGTCGCGGTCAAAGGAGGACAAAGTTTCACGATATCGCGACATGTTGCATCGTCGCGGCCAAAATAGAAAAAGTGTCACGATATCGCAACATGTTGCATCGTCGCGGCCAAAAGAGAAAAAGTGTCATGATATCATGACATGTTGCATCATCGTGGCCAAAGGAGGAAAAAGTGTCTCGATATCGCGACATGTTGCATCATCACGGCCAAAAGAGAAAAAGTGTCGCGATATCGCGACATGTTGCATCATCGCGGCCAAAAGAGAAAAAGTGTCACGATATCGCGACATGTTGCATCGTCGTGGCCAAAAGAGAAAAAGTGTCGCAATATCGCAACATGTTGCATTTTCGCGGCCAAAATAGAAGAAAGAAAAAGTGTCGCGATATCGCGACATGTTGCATTTTCGCAGCCAAAACAGAAGAAAGAAAAAGTGTCGCGATATCGTGACATGTTGCATTTTCATGGCCAAAATAGAAGAAAGAAAAGGTGTCGCGATATCGCGACATGTTGCATTTTTGTGATTCAAAAGGGGCAGGCAAGTAGAGAAACAAGAAGTGTCACGATTTCGCGACATGTCCGATTTTTGCCAAGGTAACAGACCTGCATAGTGACGTGGACATAAGGACAAAATCCAATGAATAAGACAAACGTTACATAAGGAATCTTTAATGATTTGAAATCATTTAAGATGGTCGTTACACACGAAAGGACACAAACGCAAGCCCATGTGGAGAAAATGAAAGGAAGGGCCACAAAATAGAAATGAAAAGCCTTTTTGGAAACCAAAACACATGCAAGCACAAGGGAAGGTGAAATGAACAGCCATTGGAAGATGAAATGAAAAGCTTCCTGAAAGTTTTAAATACGCCAGGAAAGGATGTTTGGAGGGGTTGGAAACTGCTACAAACAGAGTTGCCGATTTGAAGGCAAGAGGGCCATTCTGGACCTGTTTGGGCTGTTTTTCTTCCATGGATTGGTTTGGGAAAACCAAAAATTTATGTTATTGTAAAATGACAAATTTTTAATACAGAAAGTTTCAGAAAGTTGCATCTTATGGACAAGAAAGGAGTCATTTTCTGCATGCAAGATTAAATGTCTATGTTTTCCCTTTTCATATTTTAGGCTTGTAAATGGAGTTTATGCAAGTTTCTTGGTTGCTTCATGCGAATTTCTAAATCTGAAAACCTCATTTAAAACCCTAGGAGCCAGCACTTAGCTTATCCGGATTGTGCTTGTTTTGCAAGTCCAATAGGTTAGGTTGCATGCATGAAAACCTCACATCTTCGGTTTTTTCGGAATAGGATAGCATCATACTGAATGCATTTTATTTTCAGTTTTCTGCATTTTCTTTCAACTTTTTCTGCATTTTATTTTCTAGAAATTTTAACTTTATTTTAATTTTCAGGCATTAAAATAAACATTTAAAAATTTTCAAAATCCAAAAATAATTTCACCATTGCGTAGGTTATACTTCAGACTTCCAATATGCATTTTAAAATTTCATTTTCGGAGTTGTTTAGTATTTTTAAAAATTCATCAGAGTTGCTGTTTTATTAGAGAGTTTAAAAAAACCCAAAAATAGAAAATTTCCATTTTGGGCCGAAATTTCATGTTTCAGTTTTGTTTTGCACTCATGAGCCTATGATGACATTCCCTTCATGAAAATTCCAATTTCATTGAAGGAGTTATGTTTTATGGCATTTTCACAAATTTCCATTTTGAGCATCACATCATGGTCATATGAAGGCCAACTCACATTTGCTTTATTTTGGTTCAATGAAAAATCACTAAAGTTTCACGGTAAAATAAACCAACATTGCCCCTTGTTTACAGTTACTTGCAATCACTAAGGTGTTCCAAGCATTTAAAATTGAATATCTTTATTTGAGATTACTAATACACATATGCAAAATGCTAAATACAACAGAGACCTTGGAGAAGTTGTTTATTTAACTTCTTTGCAAGAGGGGATTTGGAACCCAAATCCTAAGGAAGAGTGTACTTTCGCAATTGGGTGAAAATACCACTCAACACGGTGTAACTTTCTGCTTTAGGTTTAGGGTTAAGAGTATTTTATCATTGATCAACCATAGGGGCTACCATGAGTTGCACATATAGATATGGTAGATAGGGAGATTCCATATGCCATGCAATGGATACATGATCAGGAGTGGGGTAGGAGCCACCCCTGTTAGGGTGACCTAGAGCACTACACAAACTCCTAAACTAGATTGCAACTAGACCAGGTAACATGGAGATCATGGAGGAGAGAACTTGTCTGGACCAAGGTAGAAGATCATCTAAGGCAAGTGAGACAAGATAGATGGTTGATGGGGAGGCACAAGATAGAGCATGAGTACTTTAAATACTCACGAATGACCCCCCAACTAGGTGTGAGGTAGGATATACTTGAGGTTGTAGTGGTCTATAGGTGACATATGATAGAGACTCAACTAGAGTGTCCATGAGTAGAGCCCTTGGGGGAGGAGGCCAACGAGGCCTTAAATAATCCAAATATAGAGGACTTGAGCACCACACTAAAGTATGATGTCTGGTTCACAGCCTGACAGGATTAGAGAGATACCACAACTGGAGGGAAGGCTAAGACAATTAGGGAAGGAGTAGCAGGTGGAGAGGGTGTAGTTGGTAGGACACTGAGATTGTAGGTGGCCAATCACAATGACGAGTATGTCACTTCTTGGATGAGGGTGGATCCTAGGGAGGCACTGAGGAGCTTCCTAGAAGGAGCAATGAGAGAGATGGGTATGAGGGGCCAGATGAGGATGACCCATAGGAGCAGATTAATGCTCTAAGAGAGTAGGTCCAGATTCTCTAGGGGTAGCTATTGGATTAGGAGATGGCCCACACCATAGCATAGAGTGAGTGGGACATAGATCGACAGAGATGGTGAGGATAGTCAGAGGAGAGAGACACCCAACGAGCACATGTGGTGAGCCTACAAGATGAGTTGAGAAGAGTGATGGTAGAGTGAGATGATTTGCATTCTCAAGGTAGTGTGGGTCTAGCTAGATAGGGGATATAGGTGGCACACTTGAGAGTGAGACTAAACACAAAGTAATATCAATATCAGGTTGAATGAGCCTATGTTCATAGGTTAGAGGATGAGCTAGATAGTCTTGGTTGGTAGTTGCCTTCATGATGATCAGGCTCATCTAAATCTTAGTCACATCGAAGCCACAAAACTGAGGTCTCAAGGAAGCCATCTATGAGATCTCTAGTGCCATTGTTTACAGTAATATGGACCTCAAAGAAATTAGGGGCCAATAAATCAAGGTAGGCTCATCGAGATGAGGTTGAGGGTAGAAGAGAGAGCAATGGTAGCAGTGGTGCAAGGCCAGCTTAAGGATTGGGTCACTTGATACTAGCTTCATTTTGTTTTGAATGTGAGGTCTGATGACTCACTTATTATTGTATCCCATGGGTATTTTTGTATCATGATGTACTTATGATCTTGAGATATATATGATATGATGTTTATTAATGCATATTTTGTGTTTATTATATATGCTTTTATGTGATGATGATTATGAAATGATGGATGATTATGTATGTATGCTTAGACTTGTAGATATGATGATGCATATATGTTATATGGATGCCTAGATAGATGATTTATTTGTGCATAGACCTAGATATGTATGTGATATACTAATGACATGTGATGATTTAAATGATATAGAATGTGAATGTATGTGTAAATGATAAAAATGAAGTAATCTAAAATGCAATAACTAATTATAAGCACCATAGAATGTACAAAAGTCATGAGTCAATGTTGAAATAATTTAATCTAAGGCATACACTAATCATACACCCAATGAAAATAAAATGTGTACTAGTAGTATGTGAATGTAATGGATGGTTATTAACAAGAAGTCACAAGGGAACAACAAAACTTTCATGAGACTCAAACACCCTAGTTAACCAACCCAAAAATTGTATACTTGACCATGCAAGAACCTGAAAAGATAAGAATCTTCTAGGAAGACAAAGATATTCAATATCCCTGTGTGTGCATAATGAAGTTCATTACTTCAACTTTGTACTTGGTTGGACTCCACTACTTGGTAATGCAAGCTATCAAAAGCTAGCTCATTTGTAAGTGGACATTGGTATGTACAAAACAAGGTTGCTAATGTGATAGACATGTCACCATGTATAAGGCTACTCCACTGCCAGACTAATGTCTATAGCACATTGCTGGCGATGGATACTACCCCATGGTTTTTGAAAACTAATAATTCAAAGGATTCAAGTTCTTTTCTCTCTTTCGTTTTGTTATTTTTTGGGATACTTATTCGTTTCAAGAGAGAAGCAAGAGATTTTTATTGCTTTTTAAGAGTTTTAATGATTTTAGATTTGAGTAAAAGGGATTTTTTTGGGCTTGCTCATTTTAGAGAAGAGCACGGGATTTTATTGATTTTGGTACTTGCTCATTTTGTAGAAGAGAAAGAGGATTTTGTTTGGGGGGAAATGAGGAGCTTGTCCTTTTATCAATTACCAACTTTCTAGGCAATGCGTATAATAGGAGAGCAAAAAAAACTTATTGCTTTTGAGGCAATAAATATTTTGTAGTTTCAACTTTCCTTGTTCAAAAATCCCATTTAAGAGTGTGAAAATGTGTTGGGATTTTGAGATAAACAAGCTACAATCAAAGCAAGACCCTATCACCAAAAATCTAGATGGCTTTCCACAAAATCTAAAAAGGAAACTAGGGATGGGTGAATGACTGAAAGACCTTATTGAACACTCTATGACAACTAATTAAAGGTAAAGTAGAAAATATTGAAACAAGCATAAAAAAAGGTGAATGTGGATGGAAATGAACAATGATATGGGTGTTTTCTCTATGAAATTTAAAAAATTAAGAGGTGTGTGTAAAATTTTTAGTGGTCGTATGAACACCATTGTTGATGGGCATACGATATCTATCCTATCTTACACAGACCTCTTAATAATCAAAAGATCACAAGGAAAGTTGGTAAGCAATGATAAGAGAAAAAGCTTTATCAAGACCAATGACAATCATACAAACGTGGTGTTATGCTTAATGTGCAAGAACCAAAATAAACTAATGCTAGTGTAATAAAAAATATACCTAATGCAATATGACCAATGCAACTAGACATGATGAAATGCAAGAATGAAGACATCAAGATGCATGGTGCAATAAATGGTATTGTGCAATGCAATGATAATGTGCAATGATATGTGATGCATGGTGAAATTAGATGCTTTGTTTTTGTGTTTTTGTGATTTTATTTTGTTTTTGTTATTTTGTTATTTTTTGTTTTGTATAAAATACCCCTAGGTGGATAATATTAAGGGTTTTGACTCCTCAACATCTTCAAGTGTAGCTATCAGTTAAGCTTCTTGCTTCCCACTCTCATGTGGAAATAGGCAGTTGAAAATCAATGGGTGCAAATGTGGAGGAGGTGGTTGGGGTGGAATTGGAATGATGGGGCAAATGTATGCAATGAGGGTATTTTTATCACGGGGGGAGTGAATCTCCGTATGAACACAATTGGATGAAACAGGTATATACAAATTGGATATGTGAGCAGATTGGAAATTAAAGGTGGATGGGCATGCAATTGTAATGTAATTTTTTGTGGTTATGAATGAGTCCCCAAAGCAAAAGGAGGAGGTGTGATAATATGGGTGGTGATGGGAAGGAGACATGATTGAATTAGAAAGGATGGATTTGGAAGTGGAGCGAAGGAAGATGATATAGAGGAGGGTTGAGGAAGAACTAGAGTTGGAGGTCTCACCATGATCACCATTTGAAAGCATGAAAACATGCACTGTTAATGAATAAAGCAAATAAAACAAGATATATGTAATCACAATACAAAAAGATACCAAATGGCAATAGATCTAGCTAAATTAAATTGCATTGATTTGTTTTTAAAATATGTTACAATGAATCCCTCCTAGGAATTTTACCAATGATACAAAATTACAGAAAGGATCATGATATCCTTTTTCATCGGATAAAATTTTCTTAGGTGCACTATGAAATATTCTTGTGCTAGCAACAATATCTAGAGAGCGGGAATTAGCAACTACCATGTGAGAGTTGAATTTGAGAGCCTTTCACAATACTTGATCCTGTAACCTGCATGTGATGAAACAACCCATCTTGATCAAGAGATAAAAAATGAAGATCTATGCTATGCAATAAAATGACATGTGCAAATAAGATGATCTAGCGATAAAATAAACATGCAAAATGTAATCTAAGATATCATGCAGAAAAACCATAAAAATTGATCACATGAACATGATCGTCTCTAGCAATATGGTCTATAGTTATGGATCATATCGGGGTGATATGGTCGTTGTAGACCTGTAACTTATGAAAACCAAGTTTGATGGCATTAGGGGTGGTCCAAGGATTATTTTGTCAATGGATTTCTTGTGAATGGGGATGTGAGCTTGCTGATTCAGATGATCTAAAGTAGTGGGGTTAATCAAGTGATATAATGTAATGTGGCTTGAGGCTTGTATAGCAATTTTCTAGCATGGTAGTAGTGGGGAATCTTGGTGAGCGATTTGAGTAGCACTTTGTTGTGAGAGTTCTAAAATTAGGGATCACTAAACGGAGGGGAAAGCCTCCAACTTATAATCTCCTTGGCATGTAGCCCAAGAGGCAAGTGGAAATCAGGGGCAACCTAATTTCCACTTTGCATGCAGTAGAGATGATTGTAGGTCATCAAGGGCAGTAAGAAATCTATCATCATACTAAAAAATAGTCCCACTTCCTGATTATTCTTTTTTTAATTAGCACGTGCATGGATGTCTCACTGTGAGATGATACTAATTTGGAGATCGTTTCGCTATGAGATGATCTTGCTTCCCATGGGGAAAAGGTGCTCTTTTACTAGGGAAAGGCACTAAATAGCCCTGAGGCTACCCTAGGTGGGTTAGATGGGTTAGAAGGAGGTCTTTTGGAGAGTATCCTTGTGATTATGCATTTTAGGTGTCTATAGATGCCCCTTTTTGGAATGCTTTGTGCCTAAGCATAATGCAGAGCAAAAATAAATAACCTAAAATGGTTGATTTGATGATGTATGATATTAAGTTGAAAAAGCCAATGTCAGATACCTCAATCATAAAAAGGATGCATGTATTTGAATCATTGCTTTTGAAAAATTGAAGAATTTAATCTTGGTACACCTTTCTGTTGTGGGTAGACTAGAGCAAGTGACAAGTTGGGAGTCTATAGGCGACAACTTTAGGTATACCAAACAAGCAGCTTTAGTTGCTTGTTATTTGTTTTGTTTAAATTTATGCTTATTATTTTGCCCTAGCAAAAAGGGCTTATGATGATCTTTGGCAATGATTCTTGAATGGTTACAATTTTTAGTTTTGAATGTTTGATTGTTGATTTGATTTTGAAATTCTTACAGTTATTGACTACCCTATCCAGCGACGATTTGATGGAGTAGATGAAAAATTGATGATACTGACAAGGTGCTCAACAAGAATGAAACTGTTAACATGGCTATATTTGAAAACGTGCCAATTGGTTATTTTTTTTTTTTTAAACTGAGATCGTATCGGATGACTACGTGGCACCACGTGATCATCATGGATGATCATGATCGTGGAAAACTATAAATAGCATATATCACAAAAAATGAGTCATTTTCACTTTGTGAGATAAGAAACGATCAATATAGGGAGGAGGAGAGCTCAGTTTGTGAAGCGAAGTACTGTTGAAACTCCCACTGATCACAATGATGGACCCCTATGATGCTTCGATGAGCAAAGAAGCTGGGGCAAGAAAGGTACGGATGAAATCCAAATGTTTATTTCAAAATTTAAAATCAACCAAACTAAATTAAATGAAAATGAACAAAGTAGGGTGGAAAAAATGGGTAGTTAGACAAAATGAAAAAGTGGGTGGGTGATGGGTAGTTAGCATTCTAATGCATTTTTCCATTTGTGTGTGCTTTTATGATTTTTATTTATTATTGTATTTTTATTTTTGCTTTTGATGAGTGTAATTTGGGACCATCTCATTATGAGATTATTCCATTTTGTAGCTATCTCGCTTGAGATGACCTTGTTTGGTGACTGTCTCATAGTGAGACGGTCTCATGCTGGGATCATATCATGTCAAGACGATTGTGTTTAGGGAGATGGTGTGTGTGGTATTTTTATTATTTTTATTGATATTTGTTTATTTTATTAGCTTATTAGAGCCTGAAACTACTTCTTGAACCATTATAAGGAGGCTCATGTTGCAGTGCTGAAAAATGATGATGACTGGACCTGGATGAAGGACTTGAAGCTTCAACACATCACTCAACTAGAGTCTATACATACTTATTAGGCCTAATTGATGACACTGATAGATATATGGGACCCACAAACAAACACCTTTGACATATTAACTGGTGATATCACCATAACATTAGAGGATGCTTATCAAATCTTATGGTGCCTAATTGAGGGAGCACCTATCTACACTACTATGATTGCTTAGAGGGAGGAAGTATTATGATGAGTCTACGGAGATCAGTGGAGATAAGTAGACTATGATATTGACAACAATGGCATCCACATTGAGGTTAGCTATCACACCAACCTACTTATAGCTAGGCATGTTGTGTTGATGACAATCATGTCTAACTTTATTTTCCCAACTCCCTAGGCAGTAGGTTCCCTTGGAACCTGTTGTATCTTATCCAAGACTTGGTGGAGCACCTGCAAATCATGGCATGGGTTAAAAATTTATTGATGTAGGTCTACAAAGAGCTATATGAGATCTGGGAGAGATACCGCCAGGGGCTAGGGTGCAAATTTTTGCTTCAGGTTTGGGGTTGGGAGAACTTTAGCATTGATCAACCATAGGGGATACCATGGGTTACATGGATGGATATTGTAGATAGGGAAATTCCCTATGCCATGTGATGGATACATGATCTAGAGTAAGGTAGGAGTTGCCCTTGGTAGGGTGACCTAGTTCACTACATAGACTCCTGGACTGGACTGCAACTAGTCTAGGTGAAATAGAGACCATGGAGAGGAGCACCTGCTTGGTTTAAGGTAGAAGAGAATCTGAGGTAGGTGAAATGAGCTATATGGATGATGGGGAGGCATGAGATATATCATGAGTACTTTCAATACTCATGAGTGACCTACCAGCTGGGCATGAGGTAGGATGTGCCTAAGGATGTATTGGTCTATAGGTGATGGATGATAGAGACTTAGCTAGAGTGTCCACAAGTAAAGCCCTTAGGGGAGGAGGCCAATGAGGTCTTGTATGATCCAGAGATAGAGGACCTAGGAACCACACTGGAGTATGATGCCTAGTTCACAGTCTGATAGGCTCAAAGATACACTATGAATAGAGGGGAGGTTGAGGCAACCAGGGAGGGAGCAACAAGTGGAGAGGATGTAGTTGGAAAGGAAACTGAGGTAGTAGGGGGTAAATTGTAGTGATGAGTATGTCATCACTTGGATGAGGGTGGATCTTAGGGAGGTACTAAGGAGGATCCTAGGATGAGCGAGGAGAGTTATGGGGATGAGGCATCAGATGAGGATGACTCGTAGGAGTAGATTTCTACTTTGAGAGAGCATGTATAGATTCTCTAGGGGCATCTATTAAATTAGGACCAATCCATACCATGAAATAGATCGAGTGGAACATAGATGGATAGAGATAGTAGGGATGATCAAAAAAGAGGGAAAACCTACAAGCACAGGTGGTGAGCCTATAGGATGAGCTGAGTAGAGTGATTATAGAGCAAGATGCTTTGCATACTTAGGGTAGTGTGGGGCTAGTTGGATAGGGTACAAAGGTGGCCTAGCTAAGGGTGATATTGAGCATAGATTAGGCTCGATATCAAGCCAAACAAGCCTATTTGTAGGTTAGAGGATGAGTTGGACAGAGTTAATGGGTAGTTGAATTCATGATGATCAAGATCATCTCAATATTAGTTATATCAGAGCCATCAAATCAAGGCCTCAAGGGAGCCATCTGTAAGACCTCCAGTGCCAATGTTTAAAACACCAGAGATCTCAAAGATATCAAGGACCAGTTGATCAGGGTAGACCCATCGAGATGAAGTTGAAGGTAGTGGATAGAGTGGTAGTGGCAATGGTGTAGGACTAGCCTAAGGATGGGGCCTCTTGATACTAGCTTTATTTTTTTTTGATGTGAGGTCTGATGAATCACTTATTATTGTAGCCTGCGAGTTTTTTTGTATCTTTATGTACTTATGATCTTGAGATATATATATATGATATGATTTTTATTGATGCATGTTTTGTGTTTATTATATATTCTTATATGTGATGATGATTATAATGTAGAGGAGGAAAACTACCCTCCCACATACAGTTCCAAAAAGGTTGGATCTGTAAGAGAGAAAGCCTTTGGGGTGAATCAGGGGGGATGTGTTATTCTATACACTTGATGCTAGGGCGAAGGGTTCACCAGGAATGGTTTAAGGACTTGCTCCAAGTCCTCTGGTTTTCAAGAATGTTTGATGTATGATATTAGAGACAAACACCTAGATTTGGCCTTTCTAGATCTATGCTATAAAATATAAAATACAATGCAAAAATATAGAATGCAAGAATACAAGAGCTAACCCTAGAATGATTCTTTTCTTTGAATGATTCTCTAACCTAGGGTTCTAAACAAACAAAATTTTTAGCAAGGGCTCAAGAAGTAATGCACAAACATAAATTAACCCTAAGTGCACTCTATATGCTTTTTATCTTTCAAATGCCTAGAAACTAATTAGATGTATTTTAATAAAATTAGATCTAGGGTTTACAATAGAAATATAAAGAATTCAGTAAACAACCTAAAGACTAATGAGAAAACTTATCTTATCTGGTAATTTATCATTGCTTTTATCCTTTTATTTAATGCTATCAATATTTCATGTTCTTGCAAGATAACTTTACAAACACTTGAAAATATGATTAGCGTTAGGGGGTCTTCTTAGACCATTGTATAACAATATTTGGAGGTGCAATAGTTAATCCCTCTAGGTCATTTTAGTTGACCTTTTATAATTAAAAGTAAAAATTAACCTTTGGAGGAAAACATATATATTACAATATAACAGAAAATAATGGTGAAATCACATAAACAGAATACACCACTATACTCTAAGTGTAGTCTATAATGCAATGATAAAAACTAGAACAACATATTGCCCCCAAATTTAGCTCATGAAAAATTATACATCATAACAGGTGACTGTGATAACGCAATGCGAAATTGCACCCCATAGAAGATCGAACGCAATTTCGTAGAAGTGAGATTAAGTCTCATATTGAAGTGAAATAATGAAACTAAGATGCAACAAATGAAATCAAACATGCAACTATATACTTTCACCTGGCAAAGAGCAAGGAAGCAAGAAGAAAGGTTTGAGATCTCCCAAGTAGTCAATCTCTCCTTAGGGCTTCAAAAACAATCCACCAAGAGTGAGCAACAACAATCCAATGTAGCCAACAATCAATCAAAATCCACACTCCTAAGTTGATTGTGAAAGAAGAAGAAGAAATATGCAAACCGAATAAAACACCTTACGAGAAATCAAATGTTAGCAAGCAATACATCATCAATTCTTAGAATATCAATTATGTGAGTGTGTGTAGTGTCGTGTGTGAAAAGTGAATTCAAGCCCTCCTTATATAGTAGATTTGAAGGTGGAAAGAGAAATAAAATCAAGGAGGGCCAACGTAAAACATACCAAACCTAAAAATTAGGGTTTCAACTTGTTAAACCCTAAAAATGCAAAATCATGCCCCATTAGGGCTGATCATGATTTTGCAATGTGAAGTTGCACCCCATTAAGGACCGAGCCCGATTTTGCATAAAGAGGGAAAAAAGGCAAAAAATAGGAGAAGGAGCATTAGCATTTCCCTAGGCAAGTCTATGGGATCCCTTGGAGATCTCAGGGAATATTTCCCACTAAAGTGGATCAATTTTTTGTGTTTATATTTTTCCCCCTCTTTGAAGCATTTAAGGCCAAGTAAATGCATCAAAGAAAGATGTAGACCTCTATAGGTAAGAAGAACAACAAGCATAGAAAAGGAGTGGCCAGGTTTGTGAAAAATGGTAAGAAATTACTACCATTAATGCCTTTATGGCTAGGGTGCCCCCTCGAGTTTTGAAATGAATTAAAATTCCTTAAGAAACTCGAAAAAGGTAAGGAAGGGAAGGCAAAAAACAAAAACATAGAGAACAAAGCAAGAAAATAAACAACCAAGCAAAGATCACTAGGTAAAACATGAATCTAATGAAGCTAGCATGAAATGTATGGATGAATAGAAGAAAGGGAAATAAATAAGGGAAGAAGAAGAGAATAAGAAAAAGAAGAAGAACAAGAAGAAAAATAAGAAGAAGAAGATTCAAAGGTCAATCATAGAATATGATAAAAGCTTATCAAGAACCTTGAATAAAGGGTGTTATACCCAAATGAAAGGTCCAGATGTGGAGTGAAAATGTGCTAGGGGTGTAGTACTTGCTAAGATGGATAGATGGGAAAAATGTTGAGCATAACCCACTATGGGTGATTTCTCAAATGAACAAATGATGGAGCATAAACCGCTATGGATGATTTCTCGCTAGTGACTGTTGTGGGGAAATTAATTACTAGGATGTATGTTGAGGCCTACTAAAAAATGACTAAGAAGTTTATCCTGTAATAGGATCTTGATCCCGCTAAGTCAAGAGAAGCATAACCTGATAGGGGAATACATCATTTTATGGTGTGAATGATGTATTAGCAAGTACTACCCGCTAGGGGTGTGTAAACTATTTATAGACCAATAAATATGAGCATAACATAATGAGTGTGTGCATGTGCTAGAAGAAATGAGAGGAAGAATAATGAGGATTAGAGAACTATGCGTGGGTGCCCCCTGCTTGAATTTTTAGCTGTTAAAAAATAAATAAGGGGAAAATGTGCAAACAAAGAAGAGAATAACATATATCCTTATCTGAACAAAGAAGGAAAAGAATAGAATAAGAAGTATGCAAAGGATAAGGAAATACCAAAAGAAGGTTTGTATTCCTTGAATTTGGAGAGAGATGATGATTGTTATAAAACCTTTCAAAGTCAAGGGACACAAGAAGAAGAGATAAGAGAATAAAAGAAGCAAGGGAAATGAGAATATAAGGGATGAAAATGCATGAGCCCTAGGTTGGGACTTTGCTAGGCATCAGAGCCCTAGTGAGAGAGTGCAATGCACATGAGCTATGATCTAACTAGGTATCATCACTTGCCATTGTCACAAATTCTTGAAAATCTATATGATCAAGCAGTCATAACAAGTAGAAATGCAAGTATGACAAGTAGAAATGCAAGAGAAACAAAATGTCAAGCAATCATGCAAAATATGATAGACAGTCATGCAATATGAGCAAGAAACAATGCAATATGATCTAAGCTAAATATAAAATGTAAATGTAGATGACATATCAAGTATAATATATTTTTAAATGCATTATATTCATAGGTTATTTAAGTTATTTACAATTCAAAGAAGCCAAATGATAGGCACCTGAGCCAAACTTGGATGTTATGATAAAGGGCCCTAACTAATTGGGATGAAACTTACCTTGAAGATTAGTATGGGCATTGGTATTCTTCTGGTTTTCTTTGAGGATAAGATCCCCAAATTCAAAAGAATGATTGCAAAATTTCTTAAAATAAGCTCATCGAAGTCTATCCTGATAGGCTCTCAAATACTCTAAGGCATGAATGCACTTTTCATCCGATAGCTCCAATTGGTGCAAAAAATCTACATGATACTCATTGTTGACCTCGACATATTGCAACAATATGCACAATGAATAAACCTTAAGCTCAAAAGAAAACACTACCCCTATAGGAGTATGTACACTAGTACAATAGACCCACAAGGTAGGATAAAGTTGGGTATACTAGTCACGATCGGTCTTATTAACCAAATTCTTCAAGATCCTAATCAAGGACTTATTGTATGGTTTAGCTTATCCATTACCCTGAGGGTAATGAGGATTTGACCACTTGTGTTGAATCTTATACTTAGCACAAATAATATGAACATCCTTATTATTAAAAGGAGTGCTATTGTTAGAAAAAATCATTGAAGGAATCCTAACATACAAAGAATTTGGTTGAAGATGAACTTAGAAACTTGAGTTTTGGTCATCATAGCTAGAGGCATGGATTCAACCCATTTAGTGAAATACTCGTTCGTAGTGATGATAAACTTGTGACCATCAGATGACACTAGGTTAACCTTCTCGATAATGTCAATACCCATATGGAGAATGACCAGGAAGAAGAGATAACCTAAAGGTATTGATAAGGAGCATGTATAAGATGATTATGGCATTGACACTTGTCATAGCACCAAATATAGTCACATGCATATTTCTCCATGGAAGGCCAATAATATCCCATCCAAAGGAGCTTCTTAACAATAGAATTACCACTAAAATGGCCCTCACATGAACCTTTGTGAGCATCACTAAGAGTAATATGGATTTCATTAGAGTTAAGGCATCATAAGAGGATACCTTTGAAAGAGCATCAATACAAAGTATTATCAATTATGATGAATCAACATGCTCTCTTATGCAAAATCTTACGTTGGTTGCGATTTAAACCATTAGGTATCAAAACATCCTTGAGGAAAGTAAGGATGTCGTTATACCATGGCTCAGATGGAGAAGCTCTGATGGTTAATAAATATAACAGAACAAGACAAGAACCAAGCGATGCAGATTCCTATAGTTGTCTAATGATAATCTACGCTTGATTATCTTATAACTTTAGAGAGAACAAGGATGTGGCAGCAACCATGGCATCTGCATGGAAATTTGAGGATCTGGGGATAAACTCTATGGTTACTCGACCAAATGAAGACAACAACTTAGTGATAATTTACTTGTAAGGTTTAAGTTTCATCCTGAGTCTGATAAACATTGTTAATCTTATTAACCACAAGTTGAGAGTCACCAAAACCAAAAGGGCTCTAATATGCAAAGCTAAAGCTACTGTAAGGCCAAGGATCAAGGCTTCATATTCTGTAGTATTATTCGTGTAGGAGAAATAAATATTGAAGGACAAGGGGATGTGTTGCTTTTGTGGGATGACTAGAATAACTTTAGCACCAACACCATTCATGCATCGGGCTCCATAAAAAAATAAATTCCAAGACTCAGACTCTTCAATTTTGATATTCAAGCACTCATCAGGAAACTCAATAAATATAGGATGGGTAGCTTCTAGGGAAGCATAGGCTAACTGATAAATTATCACCTAAACCTTGATAGCCTTATGATCTATAAAATTTAAGTCAAACTAACTAAGGGCCAATACCCATTTAGCAGCTTGACCTAAAAGGTGGGGCTTAGACATCAAATAGCATAAAGGATCAAACTTCACAACCACCAATATATTATGGCTGAGCATGTAGTGCCTTAAATTATGAGAAGTAAACATTATGACCAGGTAATGTTTTTCTAAGGGAGTGTACCTTATCTTATAGCTAACCAAGGTTCTACTGATATAGTAGATAACTTATTCTTTGTTTTGATCATCAGATAGCATGGCTCCTAAAGCATGAGCAATGGCTACTATGTAAAGCATAATATGCCTACCAGGTACAAAAGGAACTAAAATAGGTAGGGAGGTGAGATACTACTTGATATCATCAAAATATTTTTGACACTCAGAATCCCATCGAAAGACTACATCTTTCTTAAGAATATTAAGAAAGGGCTGACACGTATTGGCTAATCGGTCAATGAATTGACAAATAGACTGAAGTTTATCTTGTAGGCTATGTATTTCAGTCAGGGTATGGGGAGGAGGCATATTAGTGATGACCATTATCTTAGTGAGATCTACTTCAATGCCTCTCCTAGACACTATAAATCCTAATAGCTTGCTAGATGTGACTCCAAACACACACTTAGCGGGTTTAAGATGAACCTTGTACTGCCAAAGCCTTTCAAATATTTGTCTTAAATCATGGACATGATCCTTTATTTCTATGGAGTGAGCTAGAAGATTGTCCACATAATCCTGGAGAATATCATGCATCATGTCATGGAAAATATAAGTCATGGCCCGCTGGTAGGTAGCTCCTGCATTCTTCAGTCCAAAAGGTATAACCTTCCAGTAAAAGGTACCCCATGGAGTAGTGAATGTTGTCTTAGCCTGATCCTCAAGGGAAATCATAATCTGATTGTAGCCTAAAAAACCATCCATAAGTGAAAGCATTCCATATTTGGTAGTGAAATATATGATATGATCTATGTTGGAAAAAGGAAAATCATCCTTAGGACAAGCTAAGTTAATATCCTGAAATTCGGTATATATTATGTTTGTTCCTTCCTTCTTAGCTATAGGAAGGATATTGGATATCCAATAAAAATAGTCGATAACTTTTATAAAATCAATGTCAAGAAGTTTTTTGAGCTCTTCCTTGACTGAAAGGGCAACCTTAGGATTCATATTCCCAATTTTTTGCTTAACAAGCTTAGCACTAGGTTTAAATACCAAATGATGCATGACAAGGGAGGGATCAAGCCTTGGAATGTAGGCATATGACCAAGCAAAAATATCTTGATATTCTATTAATAAATTAGTCAATTGCTCTTGCTCATCCATGGACAAGGCTTTACCTAACCTAAGGATTCTAAGGGCTTCCTCAGAACCTATATTCATATATATGGTATCCTTAGTAAGTATGGACAAGTCATCCTCAAGAGGAGGTTTAGCAGGAGTCACTCCTAATTGCTCAAGGTCCTCAGGAGACATAGAACCAAAGTATTCTTGAGAATTAGAAGATTTCACCTGCATAGTGCAAGGGAAAAACCCATCAAAAAAAATATTATTCTAGGGAAGATCCTCATCCTTGATAAACTGCTTTGGGATCATAAATGACACAGAAGGAGAGGGTGGCCCCTCATCCTTAACACTCCACTCTAAACCATGATGAGATTTATCTAAGAGAAATTATTGACAAGAAGAGTTGGCTTGATCTTGTGATGAGATATTAATTGATGATTCCTTATCAACATTTTTAAGTTGCTTAGCTTTGTTTTTTTTTTGAAATTTTTTGAAAAAACTTGTATTAAAACAAAGATCAATTACAATTTGGGAAGAGACTTTTCCCAGCCTCAGTCAGAGAGAAAACATGCTTACAACAATAAAAAAATATTTGCAATGGAGCCAAATCTCATGAACCATTAACTAGCTAACAGGGGGATCGGTTTGGTCTGTTGATGCAACTTGTCATGATATCGCGACACATTTTACTTCTTCTCCTTTGGTCATGAAAATGCAACATGTCATGATATCGTGACACTTTTCTCCTTTGGGCACGAAAATGCAACATGTCGTGATATCGTGACACTTTTCTCCTTTGGCCGCGACAATGCAACATGTCACGATATTGCGACACTTTTTCCTCTTCTGGTCGTGACATTGCAACATGTCGTGATATCGTGACACTTTTTCCTCCTTTGGTCGTGCTGAAGCAACATGTCGTGATATCGTGACACTTTTTTTCCTTGGGCCGCAGCATTGCAACATGTCGCGATATCGTGACACCTTTTCCTCCTTTGGCCATGACGAAGCAACATGTCGCGATATCGCGACACTTTTTCTCTCTTGGCCATGATGTTGCAACATGTCGTGAAATCATGACACTTTTTCTCTTTCAGCCGTGTTGAAGCAACATGTCACGATATCATGACGCTTATTCTATTTCAGCCGTGACGAAGCAACATGTCATGATATCATCAAAATATTTTTGACACTCAGAATCCTATCGAAAAACTACATATTTCTTAAGAATATTAAGAAAGGGCTGACACGTATCGGCTAATCGGTCAATGAATTGAAAAATAGACTGAAGTTTATCTTGTAGGCTATGTAGTTCAGTCAGGGTATGGGGAGGAGGCATATTAGTGATGACCATTATCTTAGTGAGATCTACTTCAATGCCTCTCCTAGACACTATAAATCCTAATAGCTTGCTAGATGTGACTCCAAACACACACTTAGCGGGTTTAAGATGAACCTTGTACTGCCAAAGCCTTTCAAATATTTGTCTTAAATCATGGACATGATCCTTTATTTTTATTGAGTGAGCTAGAAGATTGTACACATAATCCTGGAGAATATCATGCATCATGTCATGGAAAATATAATTCATGGCCCGCTGGTAGGTAGCTCCTGCATTCTTCAGTACAAAAGGTATAACCTTCCAGTAAAAGGTACCCCATGGAGTAGTGAATGTTGTCTTAGCCTGATCCTCAAGGGAAATCATAATCTGATTGTAGCCTGAGAAACCATCCATAAGTGAAAGCATTCTATATTTGGTAGTGAAATATATGATATGATCTATGTTGGGAAAAGGAAAATCATCCTTAGGACAAGCTAAGTTAATATCCTCAAATTCGATATATATTATGTTTGTTCCTTCCTTCTTAGCTATAGGAAGGATATTGGATATCCAATAAAAATAGTCGATAGCTTTTATAAAATCAATGTCAAGAAGTTTTTTGAGCTCTTCCTTGACTGAAAGGGCAGCCTTAGGATTCATATTCCTAATTTTTTGCTTAACAGGCTTAGCACTAGGTTTAAATACCAAATGATGCATGACAAGGGAGGGATCAAGCCCTGGAATGTAGGCATATGACCAAGAAAAAATATCTTGATATTTTATTAATAAATTAGTGAATTGTTCTTGCTCATCCATGGACAAGGCTTTACCTAACCTAAGGATTCTAGGGGCTTCCTCATAACCTATATTCATATATATGGTATCCTTAGTAAGGATGGACAAGTCATCCTCAAGAGGAGGTTGAGCAGGAGTCACTTCTAATTGCTCAAGGTCCTCAGGAGACATAGAACCAAGTATTCTTGAGAATTAGAAGATTTCACCTGCATAGTGCAAGGGAAAAACCCATCAAAGAAAATATTATTCTAGGGAAGATCCTCATCCTTGATAAACTGCTTTGGGATCATAAATGACACAGAAGGATAGGGTGGCCCCTCATCCTTAACACTCCACTCTAAACCATGATGAGATTTATCTAAGAGAAATTATTGATAAAAAGAGTTGGCTTGATCTGTGATGAGATATTAATTGATGATTCCTTATCAATATTTTTAAGTTGCTTAGCTTTGTTTTTTTTTTGAAAAAATTTGAAAAAACTTGTATTAAAACAAAGATCAATTACAATTTGGGAAGAGACTTTTCCCATCCTCAGTCAGAGAGAACACATGCTTACAACAGTAAAAAAATATTTGCAATGGAACCAAATCTCATGAACCATTAACTAGCTAACAGGGGGATCGGTTTGGTTTGTTGATGCAACTTGTCGCGATATCACGACACTTTTTCCTTCTTCTCCTTTGGCCATGAAAATGCAACATGTCATGATATCATGACACTTTTCTCCTTTGGGTGCAAAAATGCAACATGTCGCGATATCAGGACACTTTTCTCCTTTCGTTGCGACAATGCAACATGTCACGATATCGCGACACTTTTTCCTCTTCTGGCCGTGACATTGCAACATGTCACAATATCGTGACACTTTTTCCTCATTTGGCCATGCTGAAGCAACATGTCGTGATATCACGTCACTTTTTCTCCTTGGGTCGCGGCGTTGCAACATGTCATGATATCGCGACACCTTTTCCTCCTTTGGCCGCGACGAAGCAACATGTCGCGATATCGTGACACTTTTTCTCTCTTGACCACGATGTTCCAACATGTCACGAAATCGTGACACTTTTTCTCTTTCGGCCATGTCGAAGCAACATGTCATGATATCGTGACGCTTTTTCTATTTCGGCCGTGACGAAGCAACATGTTGCGATATCGTGACACTTTTTCTCTCTTGGCCGGGATGTTGCAACATGTCGCGAAATCATGACACTTTTCCTCTTTTGGACGCGACGAAGCAACATGTCACGAAATCACGACACTTTTCCTCCTTTTGCCGTGATGATGAAACATGTCACGATATCTCGACACTTTTTCTCTCTTGGCCGTGACGATGCAACATGTCGCGATATCGTGACATTTTTCTCCTTTGGTCACGATGATGCAACATGTTGCGACGATGCAACATGTCATGATATCGTGACAATTTTGCTCCTTTGGCCGCAACGATGCAATATGTCATGATATCACGACACATTTCCTCCCTTGGTCGTGATGAAGCAACATGTCACGAAATTGTGACACCTTTCCTCCCTTGGTCACGACGAAGCAACATGTCGCAAAATCATGACACCTTTATTCCCTTTGCCACGACGAAGCAACATGTCATGAAATCACGACACCTTTCCTCCATTGGTCGTGATGAAGCAACATGTCACAATATCGTGACACCTTTCCTCCCTTGGCTGCGATGGTGCAACATGTCATGAAATCACGACACCTTTCCTCCCTTGGCCGCGATGAAGCAACATGTCACGATATCGTGACACCTTTTCTCCAGTGACCGTGATGGTGCAACATGTCACGATATCATGACACCTTTCCTCTAGTGACCACGATTGTGCAACATGTCATGATATCATGACACCTGTCCTCCAGTGACCACGGCGGTGCAACAAGCCACGATATCGTGACACCTTTCCTCCCTTGGCCACGACGAAGCAACATGTCACGATATCGTGACACCTTTCCTCCCTTGGCCGCGACGAAGCAACATGTCATGAAATCATGACACCTTTCCTCCGTTTGCTTTTTATTTGATCATTAGCTCAGGGACCTTTCAAGACCCTGCCTAATCACCTCATCCTTAATAGACATATCACTGTGCAATTGAACCCCTACCTCCTTCTCAGCACCCATCTTAGCCAGGAAGTCGACCACTTTGTTTAAATCTCTACTCACATAAACTGGAATCACATCATCTAATTCCCTCCATAATTCTTTAATTTGAGTGACAAGAATCCTCAACCTCCATGCTTTCAAAGCAAATTTCCTCATGCAATCTAGAGCTCCAACCATTATTTGAGAATCTGATTCAAGGATTATCCTCCTGTGGCCCTGTTTAACTGCCCAAATAGAAGCATATTTGATAGCTATGGCTTCTGCTTCATTGTTTGTGGCTATTCCCAAGCCTTGCATTTCCCAATAGAGCACTGTTCCAACATGATTTCGACAAACCACTCCAATTTTGGCTCTACCCGGATTGCCTTTTGCAGCTCCATCAGTATTAATTTTAATCCAACCTTCTGGGGGTGGTTTCCAACTAGCTTTGTCCTGTCCCTCTTGCACTTCAACTTCCTCTTCCATTGCCCCAATAACAACCTAAGTTTCCTCTTTAGCATAGACGACCACAGTTTCTGTGACTTTGCTCCAAATGACCTGCCAAACTCCATCTAAAGAAGAAAAAGTTTCTCTAAAAATTCTAGCATTTCTCTCCAACCACACTTGCCACAAAATAAAGTTTAATCCAAGCTCCCAACCAATACAAAGAGCTTTAGATTTAAATCTACCCCTCTTCCATCTTTCCCAGATATTAATCCGATTCAAGTCACCATTAACTTGAATTTTATAGTATAAAAACCATCTCTCCCAAATCTGGCACGTGAATGGGCACTCAAACATCAAGTGATTAGTTTTTTCCTCGCTCTTGTAGCATAATACATATTGAGATGGACTGATGATTCCTTTACATCTGATATTATCAAAAGTGAGAATTCCCTTATGCATGAACTGCCAGGCAAAAAAGTTAACTTTCGGCCAACCCTTGGACTGCCAAATATTTCTCCAATCCTCAACCTGATATGTATGAGGGGGAGGCTCTAGAAGGATCTTGTCATATCCGTCCTTCACTGTGTAGACACCAAGGCCCCCATAGCCCCAAGTTAATTCATCCTCCTCGTATCTACCTGTGAGAAATCTTTCTGTCAAGATTTTAGTCATGATGGGTGCCAAATCCGGAGGGATTGAAATTAGCCACTCATCCAACTTCTTAAACTGCTTAAACTTATAATCCACAAACTGACTAGTGGTGAAATAACTTTCAATTTGGACCCAACCCTTGGATTCTATGGCTATTTTTATTGGTTGCAATTCAGGAAATTCAACAATGATAGGTGGGTAATGATCCCATGAATCTGTCCAAAAACGTGCCTTCTCCCCTCTCCCCACTTTCAAAAATAATTGATCTTTTACTACCTGAGATCCTAACTTGAGAGCCTGCCACACTAAGGAACTAGTACCATCCAAAGGGAAATGACCCACCTCGCTTGGGTTTACATGTCCCAAATATTTACTAGTTAGGATTCTACTGAATAAGGAAGTTGGTTGGGAAATCCACCTCCAGTAAAGCTTTCCAGCCAAAGCTCTATTATTTAACTTGGATCTTCTCAGTCCCAAACCTCCTTTTACCTTGGGCTAGGTTACTTTGTCCCAACCTACTAAGGCCCATTTCCTCTCTCCTTTTACTCCTTCCCATAAAAATTTTCTAGCCATCTTGTCCAACTCTTTTCAAATAGTATGTGGGGCAGCCAGGATAGAGAATTTATAAATTGGCATGGCCTGAATGACTGACTGTAAAAAATTTAATCTACCCCCATAGCTTAACCATTTGTGAGACCAATGATTAATTCTATCCTTGATACAATCCAAAATATTCCTCTAGATATCTATTTTTAGTTTTTAAAATGTAAAGGGACCCCAAAGTAAACCACTGGAAGAGAGGTCCTTGTGAATCCCAAGATCTCTAAAACTCTGTCCTGAAGCCTTGATCAAGATTAAAAAAGACCACTTTCGATTTTTTATAATTGATGACTTGGTTTTTAGCCCTAAGGTAGACATTAAGAGTATCTCTGATCATTCTTGCTTCCCTGAAGTTGGCCACTCCCACAAATCTTGTGTCATCCACAAACTGTAGGTGAGTCAAAACTTCCTCACCCACCTTGATACCTGTTAGCAAACCTTGTTGTCATCTCCTCAAAAAAAGTCTACCTAATCCTTCAGCCAATATGAGAAAAATATAGGGAGAGTAAGGATCTCCTTGACGAAGGCCTCGAGTGGCTCCAAACGGTTGCGAGGGAAGACCCTTGATTAACACTAAGTATGTCGGAGTAGAAACACAACTCATGACCCATTCTATCCAATCCTGAGAGAAACCAAAGGTTGCCATCATCTTTGAAAAGAAGCTCCACTCCACCCTATCATAAGCCTTTGACATATATAATTTTATGAACATTCCTTTATTGCCAAATGTTTGCATTGAATGGATTGCCTCCTAAGCCAGAACCACCCCATTCAAGATCTGCCTACCCTCTACAAAGCCCCCTTGCTCTGAGGAGATAATGTTATGTAAAATAGGTTTTAGCCGCTCAGCCATTACCTTTGTGATTATTTTATATATAACATTGCATAAGGCAATAGGTCTATAATCTGAAATATGTACCCCCTCCTCCCATTTTGGGATTAAGGTAATGAAAGTATGATTTAATGCTTTAAGAATTCTTTTACTACCTCTGGACTCCTCTATAACAACCATTACATCCTCCTCCAAGTTATCCCAAAAGGCCTAAAAAACTCAATTGGAAAGCCATCTGGACCTGGAGTTTTTTCGGTGCTCATTCCAAAGATCACATTATTCAGCTCGTCTCTATCAATGGGTTTAAGAAGGGTCTAATTTTCTTCTTCAGAGATAATGGAAGGTATGACAACAATAACGTCGTTTTGAGCCTCTTCATCTTGCACCATACTTTCCTTAAATAGTTTAGAAAAATAATCCATTGAATGGGCATGCATACCTGGAAGTGTATCAAAGGAGTGTCTGTTCTCATCTTGAAGAGCTTCGATGTTGTTCATCTATCTCCTAGCATAGGCAATCCGATGGAAAAATTTGGTATTTCTATCACCTTCTAATAACCAAGTGGTTTTTGCTCTCTGTTTCCAGTAGGTCTCCTCTTGGTTGTCAATGTCCTCAACCGCTTTACACAAGGCATCATCCTCGAATTTGAGCTGCTCTGTAATTGTTCCTTCCCTAAAGTTTTTTTGAACCTCATCCCATCTAGCCACCAAAGGAGCTTTTTGGACCTAGAAGTCTATCTTGTTAGCTCGCCTCCATTGTTTCAGTTGATCTTTGACATAATGAAGTTGTTTGTGGAATCTAAACATTGTTGTCCCGTATGCTGGGTGACCTTCGTCCCACCATCGTGGAATTTTCTTTTGAAGTTCCTATTTTTGTAACCAAAAATTTTCAAATTTAAATGGTTTGTGATGTTGCCCTGTCTTAATCCCTCCTTCCAACAAAATGAGAAAGTGATATGAAACTGGACCCTCCAAAATCTAAAATTTTGTATTCCATTTTACAAATGCCTCCTCTGAAACCAAAAAACGGTCTACGTTTACCTTCCTGCTATGTGGCTCCCTCCTCTTATTAGTCCAAGTATAGTTGGTTCCAGGGCATTTAATATCCACCAAGTGTAAAGCCTGGACTTGGGCAATCATAAGTCGATCCCCTGGATCCAAAATTGGGGTTCCCCCTTCCTAATCTCTAGAGGATAATTTAGCATTAAAATCCCCAGCAATAATTTAGTCTAAATCTTCCCTTGAGACTCTCATGTTATGTACAACTTTCCATTGAAGCCTCTGACCATCTAGGTTTTGATCCCCATAAAAATTTGTGATTAAAACATGTTCAGCTGTGACATTATTTCTAAAATGTGACGTGAGAACACCCCTCCAAGCTATATGTTCTATTGCAGTCCATTCAAGAGAGTTCCAAAGAGTAACAATCCCTCTCGAGGCACCTTGGGCAACCACTTCCATATGACCAGCACCCCTCCAAATTCTGTTAACTGTTTTACACATAAAATCTAACGACATTTTTGTCTCCTGGATAAGCAAAAAATCTGTTTTACATTTTTCTAAGAGTCTTCGAACAACAGATTGATGGGTTCTATTGTTTAAACCCCTAACATTCCATGATTGTATAATCATTGGTTACCTTGAGAGCAGTAAGAATCTATTTGCCTCCCGATCCTCCAGTGATCAGTTTGTCTCCTTGAATTGCCAGCAATTCCTTATTTGATTTTCTACCCACTCCTTGAGAGTTGCTATTTTTTGATCTCTTTTCCACCTGAGTTATCCCTAAAGTTGGCCTTTCTCTGTTCTTTTCTGCTATTCCCATGTTGACATCCTTAATTATTGGCTGCTCTTGGTTATGTACTATAAATGCCCCTGCACTCTCTGACTGCGGTAACTCATTGTGCTCAATTACCTGCTCAATGACGGGGGGAGATGAAAGAGGAGCTTGACCGTGGATGTTATTATTTTCACTATTCCCATCCACTCCTTCCATGAATTGTTCTTCTTGGTCCATTAGTGTCTTAAATATATCATACCTATTTGCAGGCTTGAGTTGGGTTTGCTCTTTACCATATTTTTTCTTTTGCCTTATCCTTCTTTTGGGCTATTCAAAACCATCTCTCTGTGCTTCTTTACCATGAGAAGTATTGGTTGGTCCTTTGTTTATTATTGATTTACCCTCCTTAGGAAGATTTGACATTCCTAGAGGAGCCTCCATTTTTGTGTTCATATTATTTGGGCAAGATTGGGCCAAATGCCCATATTTGTGGCAAACTCTGCATGTAAAGGGCAGAGCCTCATAATCCAGTTGTTGAATCCAAGATAGTCCTACAAGTTCAAGTTCCACCTTTGCCGGTAGAGGCTGGCTAAGATCCATTTCCACACATACTCTTGCATAAACAGCTGTGTTGCCTTCTATTGTGTCTTTGGAGACACCCAAATGTCTTCCAAGGGAATTACCGATAATTTCCAAAACCTGCTCACTCCAAAACTCCATTGGAAGTGCATACAAATGGATCCAGACCAGGACAGCAGTGGGTTCAATTCGAGGATCGAATCCCACTCTCTAGGTTTGAACAAATAATCCTGCCGGACCATGATTCCTCTTTTCTGATTTGAAAGCCCTATTTCTATCGGCCAGAGAAGAAAAACTAACAATAAAATACCCATTTCTAATAAACCATAAAGAGTACTCACTATGAGGCTCCCAATTTTGTCGGACCCATGAATGCAAAAAATTCAGGATAGGGCGAATACCCATGAATTTACAGATCAAATCATGATTTTCTCTGTATAAGACTGTTTCTTTGACCATCCTTGGCTCAATGACAATCTTTGGCCTTGATTCAGACTGTGGCAAGCATCCATTGACTCGATGAGATGTTGATCTATTGCCAGTAGTCGTGAAGAGCATTTTAAATGCAGTTCTTTGTGGTTCATCAGTCTTGGAATGAGATTTATATTTTAACATATCTACATAAGAGTTGTTTCTCTTGAGAAGAGGATCTAGAGGTGTCTCCATTGGACCCTCCTGGGGCAGCAATCTTGCCTTCAAATCCATAGTAACCAAAAATCTCTTCGGCAACCCAACTGATGCCCTAGTTTTTCCCTAGCTCCAGAAACCCTAGTTCATGCGCTTTGCTCCCGATTCTCTCCTTTTTTAGTTTCTTAGCTTTTTTAGATGAGGCATATGATGAATAAATTTGAGCTAGATCATGTGGTGAGAAAAATTCAAATGGATGAGGATCGCCCAAGATAGAAATAGGTTGATTTTCAAATTTAAATTTCACACATTGATGAAAAGTAGAAGGGACAACCTCCATCACATGGATCCAAGGGCATCCAAGAATAATATTAAAATATGCAAGATAAGATACCACATAAAACAATGTATCTAAATTTTTGGACCCAATTTTGAGGGGAAGTGATATGGTACCATAAGCCTCTTGGGACTCATTGTTGAAAGTTTTAATGATATCATCAGATCTAATTATATATTTATATTTTAATCTATATTTTTGAAAGAAATGATATATGCATAAATTAAGGGAAGAACCATTATCAATTATAACTTTTTTAATAAAATTATCCCTAATAAATGCAGTGATGTAAAGAGAATTTTTTTTTTGTAAGTCTGAGAAATAAATATCAGCATCTGAGAATGTGAGATGACGTATCCTAAGAGATATTATAATTTTACCCATATCACTAGGGGGAATATCTGGAGGTATAGATTGATGTTTTAAAACATTCATCAAGGCTTCCCCATGAGTGGTAGAACTCTGTAAAAGTTCCAAAAGAGAGATATTGGCTGAGATGTTGATCTCTTATTGAGATCGCTGGACCTGCTGACTCTTCACTAACTTCTCTGAAGTAGTTGTTATCATACCAACCATATTATTATTATAACAATGCAGTAAAATTTTATAGGATATTTGATTAGCTACCTGCCTAACTCTATTATGATCAATAGATTATTTTTGTTGTAAATTTTCCACATCAAGGCATTCTGCATCAATCAAATCTTGGACCACATGTTTCAACTTTTTACAAGAATTTGTCCAATGTACCTCAACTCTATGATATGCACAATGTTGACCTGCCTTATACCAATGAGTTGTAGTATTTGGTTATCTAACAAGAGGTAACTCAATCGCCTTAGCTTCTAAAAGTTATTTCAAAATTGCGTCCATAGACATATTAAGCTTTCTAAAATTCCTTTGTGGAGGTTTTTGAAGTACTATCTTTTGTAGGTCATTACTAACATTATTAATAGGCCTACTATCCATTCCACTATCACCTCTTATGTGCTTATTGTTGTGTTGAGACTTAGTAGGTTTTTTTTTATTTAACCTTGAGTTGGCCTCTCCTAATGAGAGCCTGTTCTACTTTTCTTGCTAAGTCAATTGCTTGATCAAAATATGTAATGTTAGTTGTCTCTAATGCATAAGATATATGTTCTTGTAAATTACCAATAAATATCTCAAGCATATCTTTAGGAGGTAAAGTATATCTTAGACGTCCAACTAAAATTTTCCAACGAGCCAAATTTTTTGAAAAGATTTCTTCTTTATTTTGTTTTAAATTATAGACATATTTCATTGCACCTCTTTCTCAATGTAAGTACCAAATTGCTGAACAAATAATTCTACTATTTCTTCAAAACTCTTTAAGGAATAATTAGGTAACCGATAATACCACTCTAATGCCATGCCACCAAGACTCTTAGGAAATATTTTAAGTAGCAACATATCATCATAAATAAGATCATGTCAAGTTGTTCTAAATATTCTTAAATGCTCAATTGGATCTTTTATCCCCTTATAAATGGGTAAAATTGGCATAGAAAAATTCTTAGGATAATGCCTAGCAACAACAATAGGATCCAATGGTTGATTACACATTTCCTTATAACTGTAAGTAAAACTTGAAGGCTGAATCATATTAACTTTTGAAACCAATTGCTTTACCATATTTGTTAAATTTTGCACTTTTGGATATGTATTGTCCCCAGGTTCCCTAAAGGAGGGATGTTGGACATATTAATAATATTGAAGTATGTGGTATCTTGTTGAAGTGGATGACTAATATTTGGTGGAATAGAGGCAACAATGTTGAGATAAGTATATTGAGGAGGAAATTGAATATTTTGAATGACACTACTAGTTGGAGGGACTTGTAGATTCCTTCCAACGTTGGTGGTTATAGTAGTAGCATAAGTTGGAATATGAACAAGATTGCCATGATTCAAAGGTTCACCCAAGGAGTTATCATGAGATGGTCTAACTTCCTTAAGTAGGGCTTCTTCCTCTAAGGCTGCATCCAAAGCATGCTTATGATATTTATAAAAGGTCCACACATGCTCAAAGGATTTAAAAATAAGATTCCCATTAGGTCCATTAATAGGATCAAGACTATTATCAATATCTTCTTCCTCAAAGTTAGGATTTTCTCTATCAATGTGATCATTCTCTTAAAAAATATCATCAAACCCTAAATGCCTTCTTCCATTCCTAAGGTTGGAAGCCATTGGAAAAGGAGAGAAATACTAAAGGCACAAGGAGAGAACTAAGAACCACAAGAACAAGCACCAAAAATTATGATTTTAGTGTTTTTTGATCTAACACATAAAATTAATGATCTCGATTAAAGTTTTAAAATAAAAGGAGGTGTTCACATTGGGTTCACCAAATATGTAGAGGGGGAAAATTTCCCTACCATGTACAGTTCCAAAAAGGTTGGATCCACAAGAGAGAAATCCATTGGGGTGAACCACGAGGGCTATGTTGTTCTCTACACTTGATTCCAGGGGGAAGGGTTCACCAAGAACTGTTTAAGGACTCGTTCCAAGTCCTCTTATTTTCAATAATGTTTGATGTATGAGATTTGATAAAAACACCTAGATTTGACCTTTCTAGATATGTGCTATAAATTATAAAAGATAATGCATAAATACATAATGCATGAATATAAGAGCTAACCCTAGAATGATTATTTTCTTTGAATGCTTCTCTAACCTAGGGTTATAAATAGAAAATGTTTTTAGCAAGGGCTGAAGAAAAGATGCACAAACAAAATTAACCCTAAGTGCACTCTATATGCTTTTTATCTTTCAAATACCTAGAAACTAATTAGATGTATTTGTAGAGGAGAAAAACTGCCCTACCACGTACAATTCCCAAAATGTTGGATCTATAAAGATAGAAAGACTTATGGGGTGAACCATGGGGGCTATGTTGTTCTCTACACTTGTTGCTATGGAGGAAGTGTTCACCAAGAATGGTTTTATAACTTACTCCAAGTCATCTAGTTTTCAAGAATGTTTGATGTATTCAGTTTCAAGACAAACACCTAGATTTGGCCTTTCTAGATCTATGCTATGAAAGATAAAGGATAATGCATAAATATAAAATGTAGGAATACAACAGCCAACCGTAGAATGATTCTTGCTTTGAATTATTTGTAACCTAGGGCTTTAAATAAATAACCTTTAAGCAAGGGCTCAAGAAAGAATGCACAAACCAAAGAACCTAATGCCTAGAACTTAATTAAATATATTTCTAGAAAATTATATCTAGGGTTTGAAATAAAATTATAAGCACTTAGCAAAGAACCTATAGTTTAATACAAACACTTATATTAATTCGTGGTTGATCCAGGATTTCGTTCTCTTATCCTATAATATCAGTAATTTTTGTTCCTACAAGATAACTTAAGAAATACTTGAAAATGAAATTAGTGTTAGGGGGATTGCTTAGGCTGCTATACAAGAATTCTTGGAGGTGCAACAGTCAAGCTCCCTAGGTCCTTTTAGACGACCTTTAAGAATAGAAGAAAAAATGACCTTTGGATATTAATCATAAAAAATAGTGCAATATAATACATACAAAATATAGAGTATGCAAATATGATTAAAATGCAGTCTAAAATACTATCATGTAGTTAGAAATATTAGATTACCACCATATTGACTCTGGGTGAAATTGTACTCCTTAGAGAGTTGGTGCGACAATGCAAAAGGCAAAGTCATACCCCATATGGATCGGGCATGATTTCACTTTTGTAGAAAAATTACACTAATTTTGAGTCTACGAGGTCGTGACCCATTAATACTGGGCATGAATTTGACTAAGATGTGAAGAAAATAAAAGAAAAACATGAAATGCAATGCAGAAGTATTAAACCAAATAAAAACACTTGGTGAATGGCACAAAAGTAGGCATAAGGGTCAAGACCTTCGAGTAGTTAATATCTCCTTCGAGCTACGATACGAATCCACCAGAGCAAACAACAAATCAAATTAATGTAGTAGAAGACACAATTCACACTTAAGTGTTAGCTTGCTTGTATAAGAATAGGAAGCAAATAGAAAATAATTGTGAGCGTGTTAGAATAATCACATATAGAAATTGTGTTAATCTATCTCTCGAATGAGGGATTAAACCCTCCTTTTATAGTTATCTCGAAGACAAAAGAGCGAGAAAAATCTAGGAAGACCGATGCTAAAACATTCCAGCTAGAAGAATTAGGGTTTATGTAGGAGAAACCCTAAAAAAAGCAAAGTCATACCCAGTATCGATCGACTATGAATTTACATATGTGAAATCGTACCCTATCTTAATCGGGCACAAATTCGCATAGAGGAGGAAAAAAGGAGAAACAAAGGGAAAGGGACCTATCCCATACCTTGGGCAAGTGTTGGAGGCCTCTTAGGGGGTTCAAGGAAGATTGACCAATGAAGTGGGTCAATTTTTTGTGTCTACATTTTGCCCCTTATTTGACACATTTATGGCCTAATAAATGTGTCAAAGAAGAGATGTAAAAACACACTCAAATAAGAAAAAACAAGCAAAAATGGGGTAGCTGGTTTAAAGAAAGGGATGGTGCAAAAATAGTGTCATTTTGGATACTTTCTTATTTTACACGTAAATCGAGGCATTAGAGACTTTAATGCCTCTATAGGTCAGGATTTCCCCTCGAGTTTTATGAGGGATAAAAAACTCCTACAAAACTTAAAAAGGCAGACATAAAAGAAGAGAGAGAAAAAATGAAAAACGAAGAAAAAGAGGGTAAAAAGAAACAAGGTTAAAAGTGAAAAAGGGTAAAACCCTAATTCATTTTCACCATGCAAAGGAGGAAAAGAGAGCTCTGGGGAAAATGGTGTTGAAGCTACTGATGCACCATTCAACGATTGTGAGAGGTAAGTCTGGTGCAGAGGTGGACCGAGCACAAGTAGACCCAAAACCATCACTTTTATGCACATTTTTTGTTTGATTTTGCATGTTTTTCTAGATTTTAGGGGTTTTTAGAAAATTCATCACCGTGAAGGGCAACGAATTTTGTGCTCAACTAGGATGCGACCTCACAACTTGGTCACAATTTTGCCTTGGTTAACGCATGGTGAAATCGTGCTTGAATAAAATTGGGTGCAATTTCATGAAATCACATCTCCTAAATGAGATGCGCAATTTCACTTTGATGAAATCATGCATCCGAAAATAGGGTGCAATTTCGCCAAAGAGAAGGAAGGGAAAGAAAGAAAAAAAATTAAAAAAAAAAAACAAAGAAGAAGAAGAGGGAAAGGCAAGCAAGCTAACATAATACTTAATTTTAATTGGTTATCATTTTTATTATGATTTTATTAAATTTATGAGGTTGATAAATTTTATTTATTTTTGTGAATGTAGCTCAGTGTACTCAAGATTTGGGAGTGGCGAGCGAGCTAACTGGAGGTGAAGCTAGACACACTATGGCCGATGGAGATGGCTCAACTAGATATGGTGGGGCTAGACCACCTAGTGAGGATGCCTCGCATTGAGACAAATAGGGCTTTGTTGATAGCCCTAGCAGAGAGATGGTACTCGAAGTCATCCACGTTCTGGTTACCAACAGAGGAGTTGACTGTCACACTAGAGGTTGTGTGGTGGATTTTACACATTACCATCAGGGGAGAATTAGTTTACAAGGTATGAGGATGGCCAACCACTCTTCAATGATTTTCTAGAAGCTAGGTCCACCAGGTGTGAGAGAGCACCATTGCAGTTGATGATCTAGTGGGAAGATATGAGGTAGACCCACTGATGACCATGCTCTACGGGGTGATGGTAGGGCTACTAATGTGCCATACTAGTAGGCTAAATCTACCATGGTCTATGGTAGGAGTAGTGGTAGACATGCAATACTAGGGGGTGAGGTTCAAATGGGGTCCATATGTATTGACCCATTTGTACAAGACGTATAAAATCGTGTACAAGCGGAATACAGGGTTAGTCTATACAACTTTGATCCAGGTGTGGTGTTGGGAGCACATAACAATCTGGAGGCCACATGCACTACCAGGTCCACTGCCCAGTTTGGAGAGACCAATAACATACAGGTAGTCAAGGTCCCATGGGAGATCCACGAGGGTCTATGCCGAGAACCTGCCACTAGCTAGGCGGGTGATCAATGAGCTTAGAGAGGTGAATATCATATGGCGATTGTGGCACCTTCACCTTGGATGGGCTGAGGATAGGGTGGAGATAGCCAGGGTGATGAGGACAAGATGGATAATGATAAAGGAGTGCTAGAGGTCTTTTGATTTTACAGATTCTAGAGGAAGTTCAAGATTCTACAGGGAGTCTCGAACTTGCAAGACTACTGGTACCAAAGGGTATACCAGGACCCAATAGGAGTTGGAGGTGAGCTAGACATCACTAGGTGGGTAGAGAAGGACTTGGATGACCCTACTTATGCTTAACAAAGGGTATACGATGCATGAGTGGCTATCGAGTATAGGTGGTGGTACAAAGGAGTTGTGCCTTGGAAGGTCTCCCTACCTATCCCAATATAGAGGCACTAGGTCATGATCCTCAGCATGTAGTGAGCTTTTCGAGAGGTTGCTCACCAGACCATAGAGAGAATACAATAGGGTATTGCAGACCAAAGGTAGATACAAACATGTGTGTGTATTGTGTTGGTGGTGGAGGCCACCAACTCTGTAGTAGCCGAGGAGGTAGGGATAGTGAGAGTTACCCCATAGAGACCAGGAGGCTACAAGGTCGAGATCCTAGAGAGGCCTCAACATTTGCAACAAAAACTAGCCAAAATAAGATATGAGGAGATATAGAGGAGCTACGATTATAGGTAGTGACTTTATAGGGGAAGATGACCCAGATCCAAGAGGACAGGACCAGGAGGCTAGATGGACTATGAAGCTCATTGAGTGTTGTAGATATAGAGAGGGACACAGCTCGGGCAGAGGTTGAGTAACTCTAAGGGGAGGTGATCTATTTGGATAGAGAATGTTAAAGGGTCAGGGATAAGGGGATGGTTGTCATTGAGAGCAACCAAGTGGGTGATGAAGCCCAACTCTTACAGGTGGAGCTATGGAGGATAGGATAGAGGCTGGAGGTAGCTATCTAGCAAGCTACATTTTTTGAGATAGTGTACTATGTTGCGGTCCCAATGGAGTGGAGTATGCCACTCCCTCCATCTCTCCAATAGGCTAGTAGATCATGATATCGGTACCAAACAATGTTAGCTACACAATCTTTGGGTATGCAGTAGCCTAGGCTACCTCCTCCTCATGGTAGGTCAGAGGGAGTAGGCTCCCAAAGCTAGGGATAGGGAAAGCTAGGGCTAGGGATCAGGGTGACGCACCAATTTTGGATTGTGGTGTGCATCCCTAGGTTGAGTGTATTGAGTCTAGATTATGGTACACCAACCAAACACTAAGCTATATCTCTTTTTATCTCGAGTAATACAGAGTTGCTCCTTTACTCTATTTTATGTGTTATACATGTATGATGATTTAATTTATTTTGTTCATTACTTTATGTTTTATGTTTTATGCAAAAACAATCCTAATGCAAAAGTACATGAAATGAATGGATGAAAAGGAAATAAGAAGAAATATGAAAAAGAAAGAAGAAGGAGAAGGAAGAAAAACGAGAAAAGAAAAAAAATAAGAAGAAATAAGAAGAAGAAGAAGATCCAAAGGTCAACCGTCTGAAATAGAGAAGGATGAGCGATTCACAATATAAAACTAGCATAGGTTACAAGGAACCAGTGTAGTTAAATACTATGGATCATACCAAAAAATAAGGGCTAAATACACTACACTTTCTTGTGGTGCAAAATTCTTAGAGTTTGACCCGCTATGGGTGGTTGCTCCCTTATTTACTACTGTGAGGCGATTACCCGCTAGGATGTATGTTGAGGTCTATTGATACCGACCAAGGAGTTAATCCTGTAATGGGGTATTAAGCTTGTCAAGTCAAAAGACATTATGACCCGATAGGAGATCATAGATGATGTAATACTCTTTAGGATGTACATGTAGCCCATGTGGGGTGTAATATGAAATTTTTGCAAGTGTTATCCTAGATAGGGGTTTTGAGAATACAGAGGACACTATGAGTGTGTGCTAATGTGAAAAAGAGGTCGAAGAGAAGAATAAAATAAAGTTGTGTCTTTACAAGAGCAAGAAGAAATAAGGGGAAAGAAACAACACCAAAGAGAATATAGAAGAAGAATTCTTAGGTGGGGATCTAGCTAGGCATTAGAGTCCTAGTGATAGTGCAATGAATGTGAGCTATGACCTAACTAGGTATCATCAAGTTCCATTATCACCAGATCCCTGGATAGGATTATGCATAAGGGGTAGTTCCAAAAAGTAATTATAAAATCAAGGTGAATCTAGGCTAACGATGTATAAAATTCAGGGTAAAAGTTTCAAAATTTTGCAAAATATTTATCAAAATATGGTGAATTTTGAAAATTTTGCACAAAAAATTTCAAATTTTTAAATGATGACTGCACAAGGTGACTGGTAGAAGTGACCGACACAAGAAAACTGGTAGAAGTGTCTGGCAGAAGGTGAATGGCATAAAGAAAGTGACAGAAGGCGAGTGGCATAAGGTGACTAGCACAAGGTAAATATTGCAAGGTGACTAGCACAAGGCGACTGGAAAAAGGTGACTGGCATAAGGCAACTTGCACAAGGTGATTGACACAAGGTGATTAGCATATGGAAACTAGCAAAAGTTGACTGGTATATGGCGATTGGCATATGGAAATTGACATAAGATGACTAGCACAAGGCGACTGTCATATGGTGACTAACACAAGGTGACTGGCATAAGGCGACTGGCATATGGTGACTATCATAAGGTGACTAACATATAACAATTGGTACAAGGTGACTGACATATGGTGACTTGCATATGGTGACTGGCATATAGGAACTAGCATATGGTGACTGGCATAAGGTTATTGGTAAGGCGACTAACATATGGTGACTGACACAAGGTGATTGGCATATGGTGATTGGTAGATTGTGAGTGGCATAAAGTGACTAGTATATGGCAACTAGTAGATGGTAGGTGATATATGATGATTGGTAGATGGTGACTGGAATATGATGACTGGTATCTGGTAACTAGCAGATATCGAGTGGCATGGTGTGACTAGAATATGACAACTAGCAAAAGGCAACCACCAAATATCATCAATAAGAAGTTGCCATGTGTGCTCACCTCTACCATGTGTCACGCATCCATTGACTTCAGCCATACAAACTTCTATAAATAGAAATGCAGGATCATTTTTCACCTTTCCCACAACGTTTTCTAGAGCAATTTTAGAGCATTTTCTAGCATTTTTAGAGTATTTTTTATAGCGGTTTCAAAGCATTTTCAGACAATTTTTGGAGCGTTTTTAGAGGGCCTTTACAGCGTTTTTCGAGGGTTTTCTTAGTTTTTCATATGATTTTCAGAGCATTTTCCAGGGTGTTTTAGAGCATTTTCTAAGGCATTTCAGAGCATTTTCCAGGGTGTTTCTAGACCATTTAAAGACTATTTTTAGAGCCTTCTTTTAAACCGTTTCAGTGTAGAAATGGCTAGCTTTTCCTCTCCTCTATCTTCCAAAGTGACATTCAAGAACTACTATTACCCCAACATCAAGAATATTTTCAACACTCCTAGGAGATATTCTAAATGGATTTACACCTCTGAAGTTGCTGGAGTAATGAAGATGCCATAGTTGAACATCGTCTCCCTGATGCAACTGATAGTTAGTTTCTACAACCATGATGTGTCCACTATTTAGATCAAAGTGGATAACAAGGATATTGTTTTTACTGTGAATCCCTCGGATGTGCAACGATTAATAGGGTTGTCATTTTTGGATGGTCACCTAGTGAACAACCAGTACGCCTTGACTGAAGATGATAAATCAATACTAGCATCCAAATATGTTGTGAATTCAGACCATTTGAAAGGTATGTTTTTAAAATTTAGTTTTTATTTATCTTAAATTTTGATGTATTGTAGTTTCCATTCTCTAATAATGTTTTCTCTATTGTAATTTTTGTTCTCTAAAAATGTTCTCTTTTTTCAATTAATTCTTCTAAGTCAAAAAAGGGTTTAAACATTTCCAACATTGCAGACAAATTTCTTTATGCTTGCATTGAATTTTTTCTAGCAAGGCTTATTTTGTAGGGGCAAACTACAAAAATACCATTTTGGGCTTTGTCATTATTAATTCGATGTATTGATGGAGGTAAATATGATTGGTCCATGCACATTTCCAACCACCTAAAATAGGACCTTTTTAGCACCTAAAAAATTCAATCCGCATATACAATAACAACCAACAACTGTATTCTTTGTCTTTTTAATGAAGCATACTTCAATATTCAAAAAGTAAACCTCCAACTACATTGTACCCAAGTTTGTTAGCTATTGGCATGAATGAGAATGAAATATAGGTAAAATTATTTATTGGAATAATATTTCTTTTATTTCTCTTCAATCAATCTTATTATTTTCTAATTTTCTTTTGAAAATAGAGAAGAGCAATGCATTCTTCTAGTAAAAGGGATGTTGCCATTCAGATTTAAGAAGAATCTATCGATTCTGACATGCAGTTGCAATCATCACCAGTAACTCCCACCGCTAAACGTAGGAGGTCTCCTATTCAACAACATACACGTACGACTCTTGTTACTTTTGGATATCCATATGTTGTAGTCCACGTTGAAGAAGTAACCTCCAAATCACAAGGTAACCTTATTATTCAAAAGTACTATTTTAAATAATGTATTTTAATGATATAAAAATTAATTTAGTTTGAGAAAATATTTTAAATATTTTTAGAGCAAAGGCAAATAGATGCATCATCAATGGCAACGATTGCAGAGTCTGAGTCTGGTATGTTTAGTTAAAATTAATATCTTTTAATGGCATTGTTTTTAACACTAGTTTTAACTTATATTTTCATGTAAAATTTTATAGATGCACCAGCTAGATTTAAAAACTAAGAAAACATATGCCTGCATCAATTGCACAACCACAAATGCAACAAAAACAATTGCCAATGCCACTACAAGTCCATAAAACTCCACAACAAGTCCATCCAACTCCATAGTAGGTACCATCGGTGAGGAACCAATCTTGCATGCATGGGAAATAGTTCCTCACACCACCACCTTAAGGAACCAAAATTTAGGCTAAGACACAAACTCAAACTATGTATCGGTCTCTTGTTTCAGCGTTCCCAATGTTAATCCTTGAGAATTTATCAAATGTAGAGAGCGCATCTCAGATGCCCTCTAGGAATCTCGATGATGATTTTCTTTATTAGGATATGAATAATTTTCCACTAAAGGCAAGTGATGTGCTTCAGGGTCTAGAGATCGATGATGAAGCAGAGGAGAATGTTGAAGCAGATGCCACCATAGTTTCCTCTTCCCCCCACCAGCAAGTCAACACCCATCATCATTCGAACTATGATGATAAAGTTAATTTTTTAGAAACTATTTTATTAGCAATAGATGTAAGGATATAGTTAAGAATAGTCTACTTGTAGATATTGATACATTAAAAGAATGGGAATATCAGACCAATGTTTTGATAAAAGTAATAAATGGTCGATACAAGAATTTTGCACATAGAAATGAGTTATTTTCAAAGGTAGAGAATGAGCCACAAAAGCTCGATGCTCTATTACGTAAAGATGAATCTGGCATCGTGTAGGCTGAGTCTACATACAGTGATGAAGTTTTAGCCATTATACTGGATCAATTAGAGAACCTCAATGTCGAGGCCCAAGCATATTTCAATGAATGAAAACTAGATAAGAAAAAAGTAGTAGTTGTAGAAACTGCAAGACTTAGCACTGATGTAAGTTTTACATATAACTTAAAATCATTTTTTTCTTAAATATATTTTGTTTATAAATATTAAACTTTTTCTCTTCTATTTTGTAGTCTAATTATCAACACTTAAAGCAGAAAGTCAGTGCCATGAAATTTTTGATTAAGACTGCAAACATTAGTGTGAATAATGCTATTGAAGTGAAGAAAATATTGCAATACATTGTTAGAGAAAACAATTGGCTGAAGAAGTTTATGAAAGATAAGGGCCTATATGTGGAGGTTGTATTAAAATAACATGAGAAAGAACTGAATGCACCATTTAGAGAAGATCCAGCGAAGGAAGAAGGTTTATTGCTATTGGGGATAAACACTACAACTGAAATTTTGGTAAGGGCTGGTGCATTGGAAGCAAAGGATATTGAGGTAGATGCAATTGAAACTTCAGGCACCATGCAGGAAGAAAAGTAAAACTATTTTTTTTTTATTGGAGAAACCAAACATGTTGCATAGTTTTTTTTTAATTGTAAAAGAATCGTATCTTTTTGAAATCAATAAAAGAGACAATTTCCATAAATTTTGTATTATATTTTTGATATTTTGTTTTTAATATTGTGATGTTTTGATTAGTTGTGTGGATGCAATAAATAATTTTGAATTATGTGGATGCAATAAAATGTCCTTTTATGTTTTATGAAATAATTTGAAATGACTGAAATGCAACACAGATATTGAATTTGCCATACATGGTTTATTCAATAAAAATCTTCATATCATAGACTAATAATCCAATAACAAGACTTAAATAACATGATATACAAAATATCCAATAACACGTTTGTGATATAAAAATAATCATGTTCCATAAGCAACATATCTATAATCAATATTTTATTGAAAACTGATAGCCTAATATGTGAAATCAAAATACATGTGAAAATCAGTATTATATATAATCAATATTCTATTGAAAATTGATAGCATAATATGTGAAATCAAAATACATGTGAAAATCAATAATATTAGTAATCAATATTCTATTGAAAACTGATAGCATAATATGTGAAATTAAAATACATGTGAAAATAAATAATATCTGTAATTAATATTCTATTGAAAATTGATAGTATAATATGTGAAATCAAAATACATATGAAAATCAATAATATTTGTAATCATTATTTTGTTAAAAACTGATAGCAGATTTGCAATCAATATTTTGTTGAAAATTGATAGCATAAAATGTGAATTTAAAATCAAAATATCGTTTTCTAAAATACATGTCTCAAAATATAATCAAATCTCAATATTCTATTGAAAATTGTTAGCATAATATGTGAAATCAAATCAAATGAAAGAATCAAATCTTAATATTATGTTGAAAACTGATAGCATAATATGTGAAATCAAATCAAATGAAAGCATCTTTGCATTATAATGTTGGAAGCTAGAACAAAATATTTTTAGATTGTACAAAATATTTTGCACTCATACCTAAAATATCTATCATCATAGTCTGATCAGTGTTACCATTATCCTCATCATCCTGAGTATTCATGAAACCTCTTCTTTCTACCAAATATTTTCAATATGACAAAGCTATTTCATAAGGAAACTTCTCTACTTCATAGGTTGATACATATACTCTTCCAAATTTTTGTCCAACCTATTTTGAGCTTTATATTTTACATATGATAATGCACTAAATACCCTTTCATCTTCCACAAAATTTAAATCATCGTTTGACATAATTCATATAAATTAAAATATTCACTCATAGTATGTTGTAAGATACTACTAAGATGTAATTGTTTCCACAAACATGAAATAGAACCTGTTTCATGATGGTTAGTGAGTTGTGAAACTTGAGCAGACATTGTTGTTCCAAAATAGTTTGATTGTTTTATCAAGATATCTTTGTTGAGAATACCATTAATTTCAATACCATTGACTACCACACGTTTAGTGAAATTTCTAGCAAGAGTGCCCATGTATTTGAGAAACAAACTATTCATAATCTGGTATTCATTACAAGGATCCCAAAACATTGGGTTAACCACACCCATAGCCTCAAGTAATTCATCTCTTTGAAAACGGTCTCTGATTTCTTTTGTCAATGATTTTGCTATTTGTTTCAGTTTAATTTGTGTATATGTTACAACTACATGAAATATGTTGTATGTTATGGGTATTTGTATAACTTCATTTATAGCTATATCCATTCACTGACCAAAACAATATAAAGGAATTTCCTTTTCATTGACATTAATACATAGATGATTGTTTATATTGAACTTGAAAAAGTTTTGAGGATCATTCATGTTTGTCAATGCTCTTCAAATCTCAAACATGGGATCCATAAAAAAATTACTAGATGCGTACATCATATCAATATGTATGTAAATTTGTTTTCTCACCATGATGAAATCCATAATATAAATTGGTCTTTCTTATGCAATTTTAATCAAAGTATTCATTTATTTCAACATTGGAAGAATACCATACAATGTGAGAAGTGTTTCAAAGTCACTCATTCGAAATAGCAAATCTTTAGCCTTATTAAATGCCCTATGATTTGCATACATAAACCCTGCAATGATTGATATACTTTGAAAACTCTATATGTTGGTTGATACATCGAAATCCACCTAGTATCTACATCATTTAAAAGTTTTTTACCTTTAGTGACTCCTAGTGCAAACTGTTGAAACTCTAAAAATATTTTTGGGCTACGCAAAAAATAATCATGAATTTCATGAACAAGCTCTTCCACTCTCGCTAAATTGGTAAATGTATCCACAATTTTGTATGCAAGATTCATTCGATGAGCCATGCAATGAATAGGGATCAAATATGGGGTAACAGATGTTTGTAGTCTAACACAAAGACCATTCTTGTGTCCTTGCACTATAGCAAAACCATCAACATTGATACATATTAACTTAGTGGCTATTTCCATTTCATTAATTCCTGCTATTTCCTTTAAACTAGATACAACATTGTAAATGTTTTATGCATTGCAATTTTCCACCATATTGCATAATCCAAGTAAATGAGGCTACCTTAAATGATTTTCCAATGTGTAAACATGCATGTAAATCCAAGATGTGTTGTCAATAACAGTCACATCATCAAGTGAAAGTGAAATGAATTTGGCCTTTTTTACTTTCTCTTTAAGGTCATCCTGCTCAACCAATGATAGATATTTTGCCATTTCCCAACTACTTTGATCTGACCAATGGGTGTTGGATAAGTTCAACACATCAGCTAGTCAAAATAGATATTTATAATCAATGAAATCAGATATTGGTCTACCTTTTTTAAGAATAGTGAGTACAACAACAAACTATAAAATTCTTAAAGCTAAAGTGAACTTATTATTTTTTCAAAATTGGGCTTGAATCGCTGCACCTTTCTCAACCAAAGTTTATTTTTGTTTCATTTATTTATCATATTCTTGTGCATATCTGATATGTGCACACTCTGATGCATATTTCCACCTATAATTTTTGGTTTTTGTCCATCACCATCACTTTCTTTTGTTTTTATATAAACATTTCCAATATGTTTTCTACTGTATCTTTCTTAACTTGCAATCTATGATCCTTTTCGTATTTCCAACTGCAAATTACGCATATCAATTATGTTATTATCTCATTACTATTCTTTGGTAGCACTGGCTTAATAAATGGAAATTTTGAAACCCAATCAGGTTGAAATAATTTGTTAATTATCCACATAGATAATCTTGCATGTTTATGTTTTTTAGAAGAAGATTATCCAGAAGTAGGGACTGCATAAGAACTATTATTTTGTTTTTCATTTGGAATGTTAGTTTTAGGAATCTCTTCATGTTGTTGTTCCATTTCATTGAGAAAATTTTCATTTGTGGACTTTTCATTATCGTGGATATGTGGAAGTGGAGGCATACCATGGTCAAAAATGTTTTTTGTAGAGATAATACTAGGGTCAATACCAGGGTCATTATGATTATTCCATTTAAAAGCATACATTCTATTAAAAAATATAGATAAACAATGGATAAAGCCATCAACCAAAAAGCACCCTTCTTAATGAATGAAGATATTATATATAAAATTAACAATGTACAAAAATTAACTAGTTAGTAAGTAAAGGCGTTCATACCTTCAATTTGTGCAAATGTTGATGGTTGACTACATTTTAAAATATTATGAAAGTATTTGAGGATACTCCTAGTCCTTTTATCATAAGATTGGCCTCCCTTATTTCCACTGCCAGTAGGTGATATTTTACTTGTATAAATAGAAGAGTAACATGAACATCATTTTGAAAAATAAAAATAACTGGTAAAAGAGAGAACTATTGTTCAAGACAACAGAATATCTAACCCAAGCAAGCTTGAGATTGGTATGCAAATAATAGGAAAACCTCCATATTGAGTGTCCATGAACAAAAATGTTTAAAAAAGGAATATTAATGGTAAAATAAACTTACCGATAAATGGATGTTATTGTATGTCACTTGCCTTATGCCACTCACCTTCTACCACTCGCCTTCTACCACTAACCTTACGCCAGTTGCCTTACGCTAGTCGTCTTATGCCAACCACCTTATGCCAATCACCTTATGTCAGTCACCTTATGCCAGTCACCTTGTGCTAGTCATCTTGTGCCAGTTGCCTTGTGCCAATTTCCTTGTGCCAGTCACCTTCTGTCAATCACCTTGTTTCAGTCACATTCTACCAGTAATCTATGTCAGTCACCTTCTATCATTCATGTTCTACCAATAATATATGTTAGTCACCTTCTGTTAGTTGCATTGTGTCAGTCACCTGCTTTGTATCGTTCACTATCAAAGAAAATTAATGTTTTAATTGTATGAGTGTTGTTGTCAGGGTTACCTATATATAATGGGGTACAAGAGGTAAATTGGGAAAGATAATTTTAAGGAAAAAATTAGGTAGGAAACCTTATGGTAGAGGAGCAAATTTGCCTTAAAAAAATTAAATCCTAAAATTTTTGGGCGAATGGGCTGACCTCTAGGGTCCCAAAATTTGCAAAATTAAAATTGTGAAAATCCAAATATTCACACTAAATTGTGAAATTCTCCCCTATGCATAACATTGTCCCCAAAAATCTACATGATCAGGAAGTCATGAACAATCAACCATGCAATTGTATGACACTCAATTATGCAAGCTATTTTATATGTCAAGCAATCATACAAGTATGATAGGCAACAATGCAATATGAGTAGGCAGGTGGATGCAAATGCAGCTAATATGATGATTTTTCTCTTTTTTTAATATTTTGAGTGAGTGGAATTATACTCAATGTAAAAAATAAATGCACCATTTATCTTATTATAATGATTAAGCGTGCCATGATCTATCAGATTGATGAGATCCCTAGAAAGGATGTCCTTTAGATAATAAAAACTACTGAGAAATTCCTCTAAGGCTTATCTTTTGACGGTCATGGCATGGTAGTCATTACATTTTCGAACAACATCATTTTTTAACATAAGAAACACCATATAATAAATCATGATTTTCTTTTACAATAGCAGATCTATTGTTAGAATAAATAGAACCAACCATATTACAAAACAACATTTTTGAAGAAAAAGGAGAAGCATCATTTTTTACTAAAATTTGATAATCCATATATTTTGCGTCGCAGTTTCGCAACGATCCAGAGCAAATGAAGAAAAAGACTCAAGGACGACGCGATTTCGCGACATGTCGATTCTTCGCGGATGGAAGCGGCAAGAGAACAAAACGGGCAACGAATGTCACGATTTTGTGACATGTCTCAGTTTTGCGACAGGCAATAGCAAAGGAGCTGAACGAAGGCAGTTTGTCGTGATTTCATGACAGGTCTCTTGGTCGCGACACGCCGTAGTTTCACGACTTTCCAAAACAAATGAAGGAAAATACATAAGGGCATCACGATTTCACGACATGTCTCACGGTTGCGGATGGATGCGGCAAGCATGCAGAATGGGAGACGAATGTCGCAATTTCGTGACATGTCTCATGGACGCGACATGTCGCATTTTTGCGACATACAGTGACAAAGGAGCAGAACGAAGGCAGAATGTCATGTTTTAACGACATGTCTATTTTTCGCGATAGGTCGCATTTTCGCGAATTTCCAAAGTAAAATATGGAAACGACTTAAGGATGTAGCAATTTTGTGACATGTCGCATATTCATGGCTGGAAGCAAAAAGAGTGCAAATTAGGAGATGACTGCCGCGATTCTGTGACATGTCTCATTTTCACGATATGTTACCGTTTCACGACTCTTCAGAGCAAGTGAAGGAGAAGACCTCAAGACGTCACGATTTTGTGATAGGTCGCATTTTCGTGGCTGGGGCAGCAAGAGAGCAATACATTGGGCCATTGCCTATGTTCTAAGGTGTTTGTAATCTTGTGTAAGGGACGATGCTATTTTTTGGTAGTGTGGCCTTAGGAGGGGGCTAATTGCAAAGGACAGACTGTCCCTATTGAGGTTTTGTTCTATTTTAGCATTGTGCTGATTTTGTAAAAGGTTTTGGGTCAACCTGTAAAACTCGGTTGTAATGAAATTGTACCTTAATTACCAAAAAAATATATATATATGGTCATCATCTGCAAATGGTAAAGGTTGGTTTTTATTAGGTATAAAACCTATACCACATCTCCTAGACTAGATTTCAACATCCAAGGGTTATTGAATGTCCTTTTGTTGTGGCCCCAAACCTTTACCTAAGTATCCCATACTAGATAGGATCTACTTAGGAAGAGGATAATCATTAGTGAGGTAACATTGAGCAAAAGAGTGCTCACTAGGAGAGAGGTTGCTACCATGAATCCTTTCTTCAAATACAGTTCCTCCAAAGTTAAATGTACATGTGCCAAAGTGTACAATATCACCTTTCTTATGGGACAAGCCCATGGTTCTTGGTGAAGATGGTAGCTTGACTAGATCCAAAAGAGGTTCTTGAAGAAACTGATTACCTTGATCCATAGATGAAAAATTGGAGATATTTTCCTCACTCACTTTTAGACTTTGAAAATGTTTTGAGATTTGATATGAGGAACATGGTGAAATTGCTGAAGAAATAGAAGGACATGAATTGAATTCATATTGAGATAACTCTATATTTGAAAAAAATTCAAATGGTCGAGGATACCCCAGAATGGTGACAACTTGATTACCATATTCAAATTTGAGATATTTATGAAAAGTAGAAGGGACGACCTTCATTACATGGATCCAAGGATGCCCAAGAAGAAGATTAAAATATGCAGGACAATGTACCACATAGAATAAAGTATCCAATATTTTAGGTCCAAATCTAATGGGAAGAGAAATGACACCATAGGCCTCTTGGGACTCATTATTGAAATATTTTATGAGTATATCAATTTTTGCTAAATATTCCTCTCTTAAACCAAAATTTTGAAAGAATTGATATGTACACAAATTGAGGGAGGAGCCATTATCAATCAAGACTCGTTTGATAAGGGTATCCCCAAAAAGTGTAGTGATGTAAAGTGAAGAATCTACATGTAAGTTTGAGGAAGGTTTATCATCATCTGAGAATGAAACATGATGTATCCCAGAAGAATTTACGACATCAACTATGGAATTAGGAAATATATCTGGAGGAATCGATTGCTGCTTTAAAAATTCTATCAAAGCATTTCTATGATTAGGGGAGGTTTGCAAAAGTTCTAAAACTGATATCTTTTTTGGAGTATTAGCTAACTATTTCTGAAGATAAATAAAATCTTAGGTTATGGTTTCAACACTAACGATGGAATCCTTGTAGTTGAATATTTTTTTTATTTTCCTTTAAAACTAAGTTGGGATGCGATACTGAACTTTGTACTTGTTGTTGATTCTGATCTTGTTTCCTTGTGGTTATTCCAACCATGTCGACCACATTATTGTGGCATGGATTCTCATTGTGATGAGCCACCTGGTTTTCCATTTGTTGGTTATGTTTTGGCAGTGTATATTTAAATATTTTCATGTATTGATTAGTAGTGGGAGCTTGTTGAGTGGGAATCTAATTGTTCATCATTTGATCATTCCTCAAATCAATACGCCTTGCATCAATCAAATCTTGAACCACATGCTTTAATTTCTTACAAGAATTCATCCAATGTCCTTCTACTCTATGATATGCATAATATTGACCTGCTTTATACCAGTGAGTTGTAGTATTTGGTTGTATTATGGGAAGTAACTCAACTGCCTTGGCTTCTAAAAGTTACTTCAAAACTACTTTCATAGATATGATAAGCCTTGTAAAATTTCTTCGAGGAGGTTTTTGAAGTATTATCTTTTGTTGTTGGCTATTAGTGACATTGTTAACATGCCTACTATCACTATCACCTCCCGTGTTTTTATTCTTATACTAAAATCTAGTGGGCTTATCTTCTTTAACCTTAAGTTGGCCTCTTTTAATAAGGGTTTATTCCACTTTTGTAGCTAACTCAATTGCTTGATCAAAATATGTGACAGTAGTAGTCTCTAGTGCATAAGACAACTGTTCTTGCAAATTACCAATAAATATGTCAAGCATATCTTTTTGAGGTACAATATGTCTTAACCGACCCACTAAACTTCTCCAACAAGATAAAAATTCTAAAAAAATTTCTTCTTTATTTTGCTTTAAATTATAAAGATCTTTCATTGATACTTCCTTTTCAATATATGCACTAAACTAATGAACAAATAATTTTGCAGTCTCTCCAAAATTGTTCAAAGAATAATTAGGTAACTAATAGTACCATTCTAATTTCGTGCGAGCAAGACTCTTTGGAAAATTTTTCAATAATAACATATCATCATAAATGAGATCATGGCAAGTTGTTCTAAACCTTCTTAAATGCTCTATTATATCTTTTGTCCCTTTGTAAACTGGTAACACTGGCATAGAAAATGCTTAGGATAAGGTCTGGCAGTAACAATGAGATCCAATGGATGATTACACATCTCTTTATAACTATAAGTGAAACTTGAAGGTTGAATCATTTCCATCCTTGCAACCAACTATTTTACCATATTTTCCAAACTTTGCACTTTTGGATTACTGTTATGTGCATTCCCTAGGTTTCCTAAAGAAGGGATGTATGTATATTGAGGATTTAAGTTGGGGATTTGGATACTTTTATTATTTATGATGCTTTGTAAAAATGGATGACTATCATTTGGTGGGACAGAAGCAAAAGTGTTGACATTTAGAGATTGAGAAGGAAATTTAAGATAATTTTGGGTGCCATTACTAATTGGAGGTAATTGTAGATTCCTTCCAATGTTGGTGGTTGTAGTAACGATACTAGTCACTTGGTTTTTTGGATTATCAAAATGCATTTATTGGGATGTAGGGTTATCTTGATTAAGTAAAGGAGACCTAATTGGAGGAGACTGCACCTAGGTGTTGTAGGTGAGTTGGAGAGGAGAGGGCAATCGTCCAAGGGAGGTCCCATGTTTGAATCTCCACCCTACCAAAAAGTTGAATTGGGTACCCAAAATCCAATTGATAATATTGGTGTGGGTAAGGTTGAGCGCAACTCTCGGGTCTTCCCTATCAATCTGATCATCTTTCAGAGGAATATAATCAGATTTCAACTGTCTCTGCTGAGTTCTAAGGAAAGGAGCCATTAGAAGGAGGGAGTACAGATGGAGGAAAATACTAACGTAGGGGTTTTAATAATGTTATTAAAGGTTTTAAATCACACACAAGAAAAAATAATGATCTTGATTAATATTTTAAAAGGAAAAGGAGGTGTTCACGTTGGGTTCACCAAATATGTAGAGGGAGAAAATTGCCCTACCACATACAATTCCCAAAAGGCTGGATCCACAAAGATAGAAATCCTTATGGGGTGAACTCTAAATTTGGTGCTAGGGGTAAAGGGTTCACCAGGAGTAATTTTCAAACTCGATCCAAGTCCTCTAGTTTTTAAGAATGTTTGATGCTTCAGTTTCAAGACAAAAACCTATATTTGGCCTTTCTAGATCTATGTTATGAAAGATAAAGGACAGTGCAAAAATACATAATGCAATAATACAAGAGCTAACCCTAGAATAATTCTTGCTTTGAATACTTTTTAACCTAGGGCTTTAAATAAATAATATTTAAGCAAGGGCTCAAGAAATAATGCATAAATAGAATTAAACCTAGATGCACACTATATACTCTTATCTTTAATGCATAGAACTTAATTAAAAAAAAGTGTAAAATCAGATCTAGGGTTTGAAATAGAATTATAAGCACTAAACAAACAACCTATAGTTTAACGGGAACACTTATCTTAACTAGTGGTTGATCCAGGCTTTGGTCCTTTTGTCCAATAATATCAACAATTTTTGTTCCTTCAAGATAACTTAAGAAACACTTGAAAATAGAATTAGTGTTAGGGGGCATGCTTAGGCCACTGTACAAGAATGCTTGGAGGCGCAACAGTAAATCCCACTAGGTCCTTTTAGATGGCCTTTAAGAATAGAAGTGAAAATTGACCTTTGGATATTAATCATAAAACAACAGTGCAACAAAATACAAAAAAATTACATAGTATGCAAATATGATCAAATGTAGTCTAAAATGTTATCATGTAGTTGGAAATATCAAATTGCACCCATATTGACTCTAAGCGAAGTTGCACTCCTCAGAGAGCTAGCATGACAATGCAAAAGGAAAAGTCACATCCCATTTGGATCGGGCACAATTTCACTTATGTAGAAAAAGAACCCTAAGTTCAAGTCTGCAAGGTCGTGCCCTATTAATACTAGGTGTAACTTTGCTTGAGACGTGAAGAAAATAAAAGTAGAATGTGAAATGCAATGCAAATTTTTAAAGCCAAATAAAAACATCTAGTGAATGGTGTAAAATCAGGTAGAAGGTTCAAGACCTTCGAGTAGTTAGTTTCTCCTTTGGGCTACGACACGAATCCACCAGAGTGAACAATAAATCAAATCAATGTAGTAGAAGACACAATTTGCACTTAAGTGTTAGCTTGCTTGCAGAAGAACATGAAGCAGATAGAAAATAATTACGAGCATGTTAGAATAATCACATATAGAAATCATGTTAATCCGTCTCTCAAATGAGGGATTAAAACCTCCTTTTATAGCAAACACGAATACAAAAAGAGTGAGAAAAACCCAAGAAGGTTGACACCAAAACATTCCAGCTAGAAGAATTAGGGTTTATATGGGAGAAATCCTAAAAAAATATAAAGTCACATCCCATCTCAATACTACAACTTTTCCTATGCGAAGTCGTGCTCCATATTAACTAGGCGTGATTTTGCATAGAGGAGGAAAAAATGAGAAACAAAGGGAAAGGGGCCTATCCCATACCTTGGGCAAGTGTTGGAGGCCTCTTAGGGGTTCAATGAAGATTACCCATTAAAGCGGGTCAATTTTTTGTGTCTACAATATTTTAATAAAATAATATCTAGGGTTTACAACACAAATATAAAGCATTCAACAAATATCCTAAAGAATAATGAGAATACTTATCTTATTCAATGATTTATCCTTGCTTTTATCCTTCTATTTAATGCTATCAATAATTCATGTTCCTACAAGATAACTTGACAAACACTTGAAAATGTGATTAACGTTAGGGACCATGCTTAGACCACTGTATAACAATACTTGGAGGCATAACAGTCAATCCCCCTAGGTCCTTTTAGTTGACCTTTGATAATTAAAAGTAGAAATTGACCTTTGGAGGAAAATAAACATAATACAATATAGTAGAAAAGAATGATGAAATCACAGAAATATAATACACCACTATGCTCTAAATGTAGTCTAGAATGCAATGGTGAAAATTGAAATAACATATTGCCCCTAGATTTATCTTAGGTTAAATCGTACCCCATACCAGGAAACTATGATAATACAATGTAAAATCACACCCCATATAAGACCAAGCGCGATTTCATAGAAGTGAGACGAAACATCTCAAATTGAAGCAAAATAATGAAACTAAGATGCAACGAATGAAATCAAACATGCAACAAAATGCTTTCACTTGGTAGAGAGAAAGGAAGCAAGCAAAAGGGTTTGAGATCTCCCATGTAGTCAATATATCCTTAGGGCTTCAACAACAATCCACCAAGAGCGAGCAACAACAATCCAAAGTAGTGAACAATCAATCAAACTCTACACTTCTAAGTTGCTTGCGAAAGAAGAAGAAATATGTAGATCAAATAAAACACTTTACGAGAAATCAAATGTTAGCAAGCAATAAATCATCAATCCTTAGAATACTGATTATGTGAGCATGTGTAGTGTTGTGTGTGAAAAGTGAATTCAAACCCTCCTTATATAGCAAATTTGAAGGTGAAAAGAGTGGGAAAACCAAGAAGGGCCAACATAAAACATGCCAAACCCAAAAAATTAGGGTTTTAACTTGTCAAACCCTAAAAGGTAAAACTGTGCCTTGTTAGGACCAACCATGATTTTGCAATGCGTAGTCACACCCCATAAAGGATCGGGCACAATTTCACATAAAGAGATAAAAAAGGCAAAAAAGAGGGGAAGGATCCTTACCCTTGCCCTAGGAAAGTCTAAGGGGTCCCCTGGAGGGCTCAGGGAAGATTGCCCATTAAAGTGGGTCAATTTTTTGTGTCCACATATAAAATTATGGATGATTATGTATGTATGCCTAGACTTGTAGATATGATGATGCATATATATTAGATGGATGCATAGATAGATGATTTATTTATGCATAGACATGGATATGTATGTGATGTACTAATGACATGTGATGATTTAAATGATATGGAATGTGAATGTATGTGTAATGATAAAAATGAATTAATCTAAGATGCAATAACTAATGATAAGCACCATAGAATGTACAAAAGTCATGAGTCAATGTTGAAACAATTTCATCTAAGGCATACACTAATCATACACCCGATGAAAATAAAATGTGTATTAACAATATGTGAATGTAATGAATGGTGATTAGCAAGAAGTCACAAGGGAACAATAAAATTTTCATGAGACTCAAACATTCTATTTGACCAACCTCAAAGTTGTATACTTGACCATGCAAGAACCTGAAAAGATAAGAATTTGGTAGGAAGACCAAGATATTCGATATCTTTGTGTGTGCATAATGAAGTTCATTACTCTCACTTTGTACTTGGTTGGATTCCACTACTTGTTAATGCAAACCATCAAAAGCTAGCTCATCTGCAAGTGGACATTGATATATACAAAAGAAGATTTCTAATGTGATAGATGCATCATCATGCATAAGGCTACTCCACTACCAGGCTAACGTCTATAGCCCATTGCTGGCGGTGGAGATTGCCCCATGGTTTTTGAAAAACTAAGAATTCCAAGGATTCAAGCTCTTTTCTCTTTCTTTTTAAATTTTTTTTGGGATACTTGTTCATTTTGGGAGAGGAGCAAGGAATTTTTTTTGCTTTTTTAGGGTTTTGATCATTTTAGATGAGAGCAAAAAGGATTTTTTTTGGGTTTGCTCGTTTTAGAGAAGAGTAAGGGATTTTATTGTTTTTGGGACTTGCTCATTTTGTAGAAGATCAAGGGGATTTTTTTTTGTGGTTTTGAGGAGGACCTTGTCCTTTTGTCGATTCTCAACTTTCTAGACCATGCGCATAATATGAGAGCAAGGGAAACTTATTGCTTTTGAGGCAAGAATTATTTTGTAGTTTCATCTTTCCTTGTTCAAAAATCATATTTAAGAGTGTGAAAATGTGTTGGGATTTTGAGATAAGCAAGGTACAATCAAAGCAAGACACAACTACCAAAAATCTAGATGGATTTCCATAAAATATGAAAAAGAAACTAGGGACAGGTGAATGATCGAAAGACCTAATTGAACACTCTATGACAACTAATTAAAGGTAAATTAGAAAAGAGTGAAACAAGCATAAAAAAAGTTGAATGTGGATAGAAATGAACATTGATATGGGTGTTTTCCTTATGAAATTAAAAAAATTAAGGTGTGTGTAAAATTTTTAGTGATCATATGAACACCATTATTGATGGGTATACGATATCTATCCTATCTTACGCAGACCGCTTAATAATCAAAATATCATAAGGAAAGGTGGTAAGCAATGACAAGAGAAAAAACTTGATAAATACCAATGATAGTCATACAAACGTGGTGCTATGCTTAATGTGCAAGAACCAAACCAAACTAATGCTAGTGTAATAAAAATATGCCTAATGCAATATGACCAATGCAACTAGACATGATGAAATGCAAGAATGAAGACATCAAGATGCATGGTGCAATAAATGGTAATGTACAATGAAATGATAATGTGCAATGATATGTGATGCATGGTGAAATGAGATGCTTTATTTTTGTATTTTATTATTTTGTTGCTTTTTTTTGTTTTGTATAAAATACCCACAGGTGGAGAATATTAAGGAGTTCATGCTCCTCAACATCTTCAAGTGTAGCTAGCAGTTAAGATTCCCACTCCCCACTCTCATGTGGAAATAGGTAGTTGAAAATTGATGGGCGCAAATGTGGAGGAGGTGGTTGGGGTGGAATTGGAATGATGGGTTTGATGAATGCAATGAGGGTGTTTGTCTCACGGAGGGAGTGAATCTTTGTAAGAACATAATTGGATGAAAGAGGAGTATGAAAATTGTATATGTGAGTGAATTGAAAATTGAAGGCGAGTAGGCATGCAGTTGTGATGTGATTTGTTGTGGTTGTGAATGAGTCCCCCAAGCGAAAGGAGGAGGTGTGATAATGTGGGTGGTGATGGGAAGGAGACAAGATTGAATTGGAAAGGATGGATTTGGAAGTGAAGTGAAGGAAGATGATATAGAGGAGGATTGAGGAAGAACTGGAGTTGGAGGTCCCACCGTGATTGCCATTTGAAAGCATTAAAATATGCATAGTAAATGGATAAAGCAAACAAAACAAGATATATGTAATCACAATGCAAAAAGAGACCAAATGGAAATAGATCTGGCTAAATTAAATTGCATTGATTTATTTTTAAAATGTGTTACAATGATCTCCTCTTAGAGATTTTACCAATGATACAACAATACATAAAGGATCGTTATATCCTTTTTCATCGGATAAAATTTTCTCTGGTGCACTCTAAAATGTTCTCACGCTACCAAAAAAGTTTGGAGAGTGGGTTTTAGCAACCATCACATGAGAGTTAAATTTGAGGGTCTTTCACAATACTTTATCTTGTAACCTACATGTGATGAAACAAAAGAGATATTAGTAATATTTGTGAGGCCCACCCAAGTTGGACTCATTTTGATCAAGAGAAAAAATGAAGGTCTATGCTAATGCAGTAAAATGACATGTGCAAATAATATGATATAGTGATAAAATGAACATGCAAAGTGTAATATAAGATATCATGCAAAAAACTATAAAAATTGATCACCTGAATGGGACCATCTCAAGCGATATGGTCTCTGGTTGTGGATCATCTTGGTGTGAGATGATCGCTATCGTAGACTTTTAAATTTTGAAAACTAGGTTTGATGGTGTTGGGGGTGATCCAAGGATTGTTTTATTGATGGATTTCTCATGAATGGGGATGCTACTTTCTGATTCAGATGATCTAGAGTAGCGGGGTTAATCAAACGATATAATGGAAGGTGATTTCAAGGCTTGTGATAGCAATTTGACAATGAGGAAGCTTAGTGAGCGATTTGAGGAGCACTTCTTTGTGAGAGTTAAAAAATTGAGGATCACTAAATGAAGGGGGAAGCCTCCAACTTATAGTATCCTTGGCATGCAACCAAAGAGATAAATGGAAATCAGGGGTAGCTTAATTATCGCTTTGCATGTGGCAGGGATGACTACATGTCATCAGGGGCAGCAGGAAATCCAACGTTGCACTAACAGATAGTCTCACTGCCTGATTATTCTTTTTTTTAATTAGAACGCATGCGATCGTCTCACTTCAAGATGGTCACAACTTTCAGACCATCTCGTTGTGAGACGGTATTTCTTCCCGTGGGGAAAAAGTAGCCTTTTGCTAGGAAAAGACACTAAATAGCCCTAAGGTTGCCCTAGGTGGATTAGATGGGTTAGAAGGAGATATTTTGGAGAGTCTCCTTGTGATTAAGTATTTTAGGTGTCTAAAGATACCCTTTTTGGAATGCTTTGTGCCTAAGCATAATGTAAAGCAAAAATAAATAACCTAAAATGGTTGAGTTGATGATGTATGATGTTAAGTTGAAAAATTCAATGTAAGATGCCCCAATCATAAAAAGAACGCACGTCTTTGAATCATTGCTTTTGATAAATTGAAGAAATTAACTTTGGTACACCTTTTGACTGTCGGTAGACTAGATCAAGTGACAAGATGAGAGTCTACAGGCAACAACTTTAAGTATACCAAACAGGCAGTTTTGACTGCTTATTATTTGTTTGGTTTAAATTTTTGCTTGTTGTTTTTCCCTAGCAAAAAGAGCTTATGATGGTATTTGGTAATGATTCTTGGATGGTCTCAATTTTCATTTTTAAATGTTTGATTATTGATTTGATTTTGAAATTTTTACAGTTATTGACTATCCCCTCGAGCGACGATTCGATGGAATAGATGAAAATTGATGATAGCGACAAGGCACTCGACAAGAATGACACTATTAACATGGCTATCTTTGAAAAAGTGCCATTTGGTTAGTTTTTTTTTTTACAAAATTGAGACTATCCTAGATGACTGTGTGGCACCACACAATTGTCTTGGATGACCGTAATCATGGAAAAATATAAATTGTGTAAATTATGAAAAATTAGTCATTTTCATTGTGCAAGATGAGAAACGAGCGAGACAAAGAGGAGGAGAGCTCAATTCGTGAAGCAAAGTGATATCAAAACTCCCACTAATCACTACGATGGACCCATATAGCACTTTAACAAGTAGAGAAGCTAGGGTGAGAAAGGTAAGGACGAAAATCCAAATGTTTCTTTCAAAAATTAAAATGAACCAAATTAAATTAAATGAAAACAAACAATGTGGGGTGGGCAAAATGGGTGGTTAGAAAAAATGAAAATTTGGGTGAGTGATGTGTAGTTAGTGTGTTAATGTATTTTTCCATTTGTGTGTGCTTTTGATTTGTTGTTTTTTTTCTCTTTATGAGTGTATTTGAGGACCATCTCATTTTGAGATGGTTCCATTTTGTGGTTGTCTAGCTTGAGGCAACCTTATTTAGAGATTGTATTGTAGTGAGATGGTCTTGTGTTGCAACTTTCTTGTGTTGAGATGATCGTGTTTGGGGGTTATCTTGATGCAAGATGATTATGTGTGGTGTTTTTGTTGTTTTTTATTATTGAGTTTTATTTATTTTATTAGCTCATTAGAGCCTAACACCACTTATTAAACCATTATAAGGAGGCTTGTGTTGCATTGTTGAACAATAATGATGATTGGGCTTGGTTGAAGGACTTGAAGCTTTAGCACACCACTCGACTAGAGTTTGTACATGTTGATCAGTTCTACCTAATGACACTGATAGATATATGGGACCTAGAGACTAACACCTTCGACATACCAACTAGTGAGGTCACCATCACATTAGAGGATGTTTATTGGATCTTGTGGTGCTTGATCGAGGGAGCACCTATCTACACTGATATGACTGCTCAGAGAGAGATAGTAATGTGACAATTCTATGAAGAGCAGTGGAGATGATTAGACTATAATATCAACAACAGTAGCATCTACATTGAGGTTGGTTATCACACCAACTTGTTGACAGTCAGGCATGTTGTGTAGATGACACTCATATCTGACTTTATTTTTCCTAACTCCTATGGTAGTAGGTTCTCTTAGAACCTATTGGATCTTGTCTAGGACTTAGTGGAGAACCCATAGATCATGGCATGTGGTACCACTTTATTTATTTAGGTATACAAAGAGCTATATGAGATCTGGGAGAGACATCGTCAGGGGCTAGGGTGCAACTTTTTTTCTTAGGTTTGGGGTTGAGATCACTTCAGCATTGATCGACCATAAGGGTTGTTATGGACTACATGGATGGACATGGTAGATAGGAAAATTGCTTATTCCATATGATGGATACATGATCAAGAGTATGGTAGGAGCCACCCCTGGCATGGTGACCTAGAGCACTACACAGACTCCTAGATTGGACTGCAACTAGTCCAAGTGAAATGGAGACCATGGAGGGGAGCACCTACCTAGAAAAATGTAGAACAGTATTTGAGGTGGGTGAGATGGGGCAGATGGTTGATGGAGAGGCATGGAATAGAGCATGAGTACTTTAAGTACTCATGAGTGACCCATTATTTGGACATGAGGCAAGATGTGCTTGAGGATGCAATGGTCTACAGGCAATGGATGATAGATACTTATCTAGAGTGTCCACAAGTAGAGCCCTTGGGGGAGAAGGACAACGAGGCCTTGGTTGACCAAAATATAGAGGATTTGGGTACCACACTAGAGTATGATGGTTGGTTCATAGTTCAATAGGCTTAGAGAGATACCATGACTAGAGGGGAGGTTGAGGCAATCGAGGAGGGAGCAATAGGTGGAGAGGGTGTAGCTGATAGGGACACTGAGGTAGTAGAGAGCCAGTCACAATATCGAGTACATAATCACTTGGATGAGATTGGATCCTAGGGAGGCATCGAGGAGGCTCCTAGGAGGAGAAAGGAGAGGGATGAGGATGAGGATGAGCCATAGGAGCAGATTACTGCTCTGAGAGAGCAGGTCTAGATTCTCTAGGGGTAGTTTTCAGATCAGGATACAACCCACACCACAATGTAGAGTGAGTGGGATACAGACCAAAAAATATGACAAGGATGGTCAAAGGAGAGGGACACTCTACAGGCATAGGTGGTGAGCCTACAGGATGAACGGAGCAGAGTGACAATAGAGCGAGATGCTTTGCATACTCAAGTTAGTGTGGGTCTAGTTGGATAGGGGACAGAGGTGGCCCAATTGAGGGTAAGACTGAGCACAGAGCAGGCTTGGTATCAGGTCAAGCGAGCCTATGTCTATAGGTTAGAGGACAAGATAGATAGAATTGGTGGGTAGTTGCCTTCATGATGATCAGGATCATCTCAATCTCAATCACATCAAAGCTACCAAATTGAGGCCTTAGGGGAGCCATTTGTGAGATCTCCAGTGTCATTGTTTACAACATTAGGGACCTCAGAGATATTAGTGGATAGTGTATCAAGGTAGACTTATCAAGATGAGGTTAATATAGTGGAGAGAGCGTTGGTAGTGATGGTGTATGGCCATCTTGAGGATGGGACCTCTTGATACTAGCTTCATTTATTTTTGGATGTGAGTTTTGTTGATTTATTATTGTAGTCTACAGGTATTTTTGTATCATGATGTACTTATGATCTTGTTATATATATATGATGTTTATTGATGTATATTTTGTGTTTATTGTATATGATTTTATGTGATGATGATTATGAAATGATGGATGATTATGTATGTATGCCTAGACTTGTAGATATGATGATGCATATATGTTAGATGGATGCCTAGATAGATGATTTATTTATGCATAGACCTAGATATGTATGTGATGTACTAATGACATGTGATGATTTAAATGATATGGAATGTGAATGTATGTGTAAATGATAAAAATAAATTAATCTAAGATGCAATCACTAGTTATAAGCACCATAGAGTGTACAAAAGTCATGAGTCAGTGTTGAAATAATTTCATCTAAGGCATACGCTAATAATACACCCAATGAAAATAAAATGTGTATTGACAATATGTGAATGTAATGGATGGTGATTATCAAAAAGTCACAAGGGAACAATAATACTTTCATGAGACTTAAACACCATAGTTGACCAACCCAAAATTTGTATACTTGACCATGCAAGAACCTGAAAAGATAAGAATCTGCTAGGAAGACAAAGATATTCAATATCCCTATGTGTGCATAGTGAAGTTCATTGCTCCAAATTTGTACTTGGTTGGCCTCCACTACTTGGTAATGCAAGCCATCAAAATCTAGCTCATCTACAAGTGAATATTGGTCTATAAAAAATAAGGTTGCTAATGTGATAGACATGTCACCACACATAAGGCTCCCTTGCCAGGTCGATGTCTATAGCCCATTGCTGGTGATGGAGATTACCCCATGGTTTTTTAAAAACTAATAATTTCAAGTATTCAATCTCTTTTCCCTATTTTTTATACTTGTTCATTTTGGGAGAGGAGGAAGGGATTTTTATTGCTTTTTGAGGGTTTTGATCATTTTAGATGAGAGCAAAAAGGATTTTTTTTGGGTTTGCTTGTTTTAGAGAAGAGCAAGGAATTTTATTTCTTTTGGAACTTGCTCATTTTGTAGAAGAGCAAGGGGATTTTTTTTGGGGGGGGAGATGAGGAGCTTGTCCTTTTGTCAATTCCCAACTTTCTAGACCATGTGATAATAGGAGAGCAAGGGAAATTTTTTGCTTTTGAGGCAAGACTTATTTTGTATTTTTGTCTTTCCTTGTTCAAAAATCATATTTGAGAGTGTGAAAAAGTGTTGGGATTTTGATATAAGCAAGGTACAATCAAATCAATACCCTACCACCAGAAATCTAGATGGCTTTCCATAAAATCTGAAAAGGAAACTAATGACATTTGAATGAGCGAAAGATTTTATTGAACACTCTATGACAACTACTTAAAGGTAAAGTAGAAAAATATGAAAAAAGCATCATAAAAGGTGAATGTGGATTTAAATAAACAATGAGATGGGTGTTTTCCCTATGAAATTTCAAAATTTAAGAGGTGTGCGTAAAATAGTTAGTGGTCATATGAACACCATTGTTGATGGACATATGGTATATATCCTATCTTACGTAGACCACTTAATAATCAAAATATCACAAGGAAAGGTGGTAAGCAATGACAAGAGAAAAAGCTTGATCAAGAACAATGATAGTCATACAAATATGGTGCTATGCTTAATGTGCAAGAACCAAAATAGACTAATTCTAGTGTAATGAAAAATATACCTAATGCAATATGACTAGTGCAACTAGACATGATGAAATGAAAGAATGAAGACATCAAGATGCATGGTGCAATAAATGATAATGTAGAATGAAATGGTAATGTGTAATGATATGCGATGCATGGTGAAATACGATGATTTTTTTTTGTGTTTTTGTGATTTTTTTATTATTTTAATTTTGTATAAAATACCTGCAGGTGGAGAATATTAAGGGGTTTTGGCTCCTAAAAATCCTCAAGTGCAGCTAGCATTTAAGCTTCCCACTCCCCACTCTCATGTGGAAGTAGGTAGTTGAAAATCGATGGGCACAAATGTGGAGGTGATTGGAGTGGAATTGGAATGATGGGGTGGATGTATGCAATGAGGGTATTTGTTGCATGGAGGGAGTGAATATCTGTAAGAATAAAATTGGATGAAAGGGGTATGAAAATTGGATATGTGAGTAGATTGAAAATTGAAGGTGAGTGGGCATGTCGTTGTGATGTGATTTTTTGTGGTTGTGAATGAGTCTCCCAAGTTAAAGGAGGAGGTGTGATAATGTGGGTGGTGATGGAAAGGATATGGGATTGAATTGGAAAGGATATATTTGGAAGTCGAGTGAAGGAAGATGATATAGAGGAGGATTGAGGAAGAACTAGAGTTGGAGGTCCCACCGTGATTGCCATTTCAAAGCATGAAAACATGCACCATAAATGGATAAAGCAAATGAAACAACATATATGTAATCATGATGCAAAAAGAGACCAAATGGTGATAGATATGTCTAAATTAAATTGCATTGATTTATTTTCAAAATGTGTTACAATGAATCCCTCTTAGGGATTTTACCGATGATACAACATTACATAAGGGATCATAATATCCTTTTTTATCGAACATAATTTTCTAAGGTGCACTCTGAAATGTTCTCGCACTAGCAACAATATCTAAAGAGCAGGTTTTAGCAACCATCGCATGAGAGTTGAATTTGAGGGTCTTTCACAATACTTGATCCTGTAACCTACAATGAATGAAACAAAAGAGGGATCAATAGCATATGTGGGGCCCACCCAGGTTGGACTTATCTTGATCAAGAGATAAAAAATGAAGATCTATGCTAATGCAGTAAAATGACATGTCCAAATAAGATGATCTAGTGATAAAATAAACATGCAAAGTGTAATCTAAGCTATCATGCAAAAATTATAAAAATTTATCATCTAAATGGGACCATATCTAGTGAGACGATATTTTTCTATGGATCATATCGGGGCAAGATGATCATTGTTGTAGACCTGTAACTTTTGAAAACCAAGTTTGATGGCATTGGGGTTGATCCAAGGATTTTTTTGTTAATGGATTTATCACAAATGGGAATGCAAGCTTACTAATTCGAATGATCCATAGTAGCAGGGTTAATCAAGTGATTTAATGGAAGGTAACTTCAAGGCTCGTATAGCAATCCAGCAACATGGTGGCAAAGAGGAAGCTTGGTGAGCGATTTGAGTAGCACTTCGTTTCAAGAGTTCAAAAATCAAGTATCACTAAATGGATGGGGAAGCCTCCAATTTATAGCCTCCTTGGCACACAGCCAAAGAGGTAAGTGGCAAACAGGGGCAATTTGGTTGCTACTTTGCATGTGGCAGGGGTGATTAGAGGTCGTCAAGAGTGATTGTAGGTCGTTAGGGGTGGCAGGAAATCCACCATCACACTGACAAATAGTCCCACAACTTGATTATTCTTTTTTTTTAATTAGCATGTGTGCAACCATATCACTGTGATATGGTCCCAACTTGGACCATATCATATCGCTTTGAGAAGGTCTTGCTTCCCATGGGGAAAAATTCCCTTTTGCTAGGGAAATGTACTAAATAGCCTTGAGGCTACCCTAGGTGGGTTATATGGGTTAGAAGGAGGTATTTTGGAGAGCATCCTTGTGATTACACATTTTATGTGTCTACACTTTCTTCCCACTATTTTTTTCTATTGAGGAAAGAGATAGAATCCTAAAAGGGGGTCCTTGGTTTATATAAAGAGTAAGACATCATTGGTATGAAATATTTGCACCTAATAATGTAAATCTATCCCTAATACCAGTCTATATTAGGATGTATGGGTTACCATTTAAATTTGAAAATAGATGCCTTCAAGACAATAGACAATACTCTAGGAGAATTCCTTGAAATTTTAGAAACTACAAAATATTGATTCCTGGCTATTTATGCTCAAATATTGGTCATGATTGATATAAATAAACCTTTACTAGAATAATTATTAAGTATGGGAGTAAGTTGTGGACCTAAAACATAGATTAAAATATATATTTTAGATGTATAATATGTCATGAGGTGGGTTATGATGAAAGATAATGTCCTAAGAAGAGTCTAGTAGAAATATATGTAGAAAGCCGCAAGAGAAACCTACAAATTGATATGGATGAGGATGGTTTTCAACTTCCAAAAATAGGTCAAGATAAACTTAAGTAAATAGATAGTGGAGACCAATAAGGAAGGATATTGGAATAAATACCAATTATTTTGAGTCTTTAGCCTATGAAGAAAAAACAAATTAGAGCTTAGAGGACACAGTACAACATGATCAAAATATTAACAAGGAATCATCTATTTAGTATGATCCTAATTTAGGGATGAACATTCCTATTGAACCTGAGGAATGTACCTCAACATATTTTGAAGACTCTATTGAAGTACCACATACCATTCAGGAGAAGAAAAGTGGTAGAGAAAATGTAGTGTTAGACATTAATACATCTACCATTAATAAGGAAATACCAAAATATGAGCAAAACAAGTCAAAAGCTTCCATACCAAATCTAGGAGAGGATAGAACTATTTAAAATAAAAGTTTTGATAGAATATTGAGGAATAGAATAATAATACCTACTCTTGATACATACAAGAAAAGTGAGAAAAAACCTCAAATTATCAAGCGAGAGCTAGGGAAGCAAGAGCAAACATAGATAAAGGAACATAATCTAAGTTGGTTGAAATTATCTTTATCAAATAAAAAAATTATATTGGTAATTTGCAGGTGGTGCTAGTAAACCCTAATGAGACATGATTACCATGTCATGGAATATAAAGGGTGCTAATGCCCCCTCAAAGCAAAGATGTATCAAGGACCTTTGTTTAAGCAATAAGCCTAATATTCTTTATATCCAAGAAACTAAAATAACAAATGAAGAAGTTTTCAAAACTATGAAAGTAGTATGGGAAATATGTGAATCGAATTTGTTTTCTAAAGGAGTGACAAGAGGAATTTTACCATGTTGGAATTCTGTTAGAACCTCCTATGCAACCATTCATAAAACTAGGCATTGGATAACCTTATTAGTCACATGCTACTTTGTAGATATTCGTTTCTATAGACACCAAATCCTAGCCATTCATCCTCCATCCAGGATTTCCCACCATTTCCACAACCAAAATCTAGCCAATTTGTCCACCATTCATATTTTCTACCATTTTCGATCATTATTCACATTTATTTATATATATATATATTATATTTTATATATTTAAACATAATATTTTATAATAGTGCACTCAAATCAACCATTAGAAGAAATAATGACCCAAGGGATGACAAAGTACAATATGTAAGTTTAAATATAAAAGGATTCAAAGGTGTGAAGGAATATAGAAAGGCAAATTTTAAAGCAAAGAAATATGGAGAGATAATTTTTAAAGCAAATAAAGGGAATGAGGTCAAGGTTAATCTAGGGTTTCAAGAGCAACACAATAAAGAAAAGCATTTGGAGGACATCTAAGGAAATTTAGGGTTTTTAATTCAGCATAAGAAAATAATTACTATGGAGGATCATCCTTGCACTTTAAGGTTTTGGGGACAAGTACACAAAAAATAAAGTGTTTATGAGGCTATTCCTTGCACTTCACATTCTTTAGGGCAACATAAATATTTAGAAGGTAAAACTCATTATGTACAATATGAAAAAATAGAAGAGATTGATGAAGATGAGAGTGTTAGTGGTAATAGGAAAAGGAGAGGAAGACCATAAAAGAATGAAAAAAGAGAAAAAGAAACCTAAAGAGATATTTATTTGGAAAGTCAAAATATATCATACTTGTTAACAACAAGTGGGGCTAAGCCCACTAAAATAAAAAATGATGATCATGAAAATGATATCATTGCATATTAGGGGTATGAATAAGACCCCTAAAAAATATTTATTAAGAAATTAATAGGTTTTTATAGTCATAAGCTTATTTTAATAAAATAAATAAGAATAAGTAGTGAGGAATGTAAGGATGCTTTTAAAAATATTTGGAATATGAGTGATTATGTAGTGGTTTCTTCTATAAGAGCTTCAAATAGTATTGCAACAATATGGGAAAAACACAAATGGGATGAGCAATTGTTAGAAGCAAAAAGTAATTGGGTTGCTAGACTATTTTGTAGGAAAGAGGAAAACATCAAAGTTAGGGTTATAATTGCATTTGCTCCAATTATAGTTACTTGTAAAAATTGTTAGAAGGACCTTAGTAGACTTTTGTGAAATATAGTGAATGATTCATTATAGTATATGAATTCTTGGGGGTGATTTCAACACTATTCTATCTCCTTTGGAAAATAAGGGTGGTGTTCCAACATGGTCTAAATCAATATAAAATTTTACTTCATTTGTCAATTCAAATAAACTTTGGGATGTTAGTCCTTCAAGTTTTCAATATGCATGGGATAAAAATGCATTGGGTAAACTCATGTAGTATAAATATTGGATAGCTTCTTGTTATTGAACAAATGGTTGCAAATAAATTATACAATATGTTTTCAGATATTTTATTACAAGCAAAATCATATCACAAACCCTTTCTTTTGACTTGTGATTTACCCAATAATGGTCATCACAAACTATTTTCTTTCTAGTCTATGTGTCTCCAAGACCCCAATTTTTTCTAGATGATTATGTTATAGTAGGATGATGTAAATTTTGGAGGATCATGTACAAGTTTGTTAAAAGATGAAATATTTAGAGCAAATGAAGATTTGGAATGCCAAGTTTTTTGGAAATATTTTTAAAGAAAAAAAGAAATTGAATTCAAGCTCAAAAATTTACAAATATAGTATAAAATAATGGAATAGATTAGGATTCTTATGTGAGAGGAGGACAATTACTTTTTATTACCATAATGCATTGAAGGAGTCATATTGATTCTATAAATATAGGAAAAATGTCTCAAGGAAGGAGATAGAAATACAAAAATAAATCATGCTATAACAAAAATAAATTATTCTTTTCATCACATCAAAACTTATTTTAACTCTAGATGGATGAAATATTGAGGAAGAAAAAGATATATTAAAGGAATAAAAACATTATTTCAAAAATATTTTTTTTAAATACTAGGTAAGACAAGGATGCAAAGGATAAGCTTTTGCAAAATACTACATCAATTATCATACACGGATAAAATAAAAATTTTATGAAGATATCTATGGACAAGCCACTTGATTTGGTTTTCTCTATCACTTGGCCCTAATGGATTTCCTACAATTTTATTTCAAAAAATTTAGAATTTATTGAATATTAACATGTTGTATTTGAAGAGGCTTGGAAAATGAAGGCTACAATAAATGGTATGTCACTATTACTATATTATTTACCAAGAAATGCAAGATAAAATATTTTGATAATTTTCATCTAATAAGCCTTTATAATATGATTTATAAGACCATTCCAAAAATGATGGAAAATAGATTGAAAGGAATTCCAGATTATATTCTCTCAAAGGAACAATGTGGTTTTGTTCATGGTAAATAAATTTTTGATGGTATAATTATTGCATAGGAGGCCATACATTCTCTTTATTCCATAAAAAAATCAAGCATGCTTAAGAAATTAGATATGAACAAAGCACATGATAGAGTTTCCTAAAGTTTTGTACATGATATTCTAAAAAACTTGGTTTTGATTAGAGTTGGTATGAATAGATTCAATATTTGTTATAGCATTGCAAAATATTATATTTTAATCAATGATTATCCTCTTGGTTACTTCAAGTCATCTTGTGGACTTCACCAAGGTGATCCACTATCTCCTTGCCTATTCATTATTCTTGTGGAGGCATTAAGGATAGCTTTCTCCAAGGTAAAATAGAAGGAAAAATCAAAGATATTCAAGTTGCAAAAAATGATTCCTATGAATCTCATCTCCAATTAATTGATGGAACTTTTCTTTTAGGCCATCCCTAAACTGATGAGGCCATGGAGTTTAAATTATCATTCTATGAGAAGGCCACTGGAAAATTGGTTAGTACTATAAAATCTATAAAAAAAAATCATTAAAACTACCTTATATTTACAATGAGTATTATAATTTTTAGGATTTAAAAATGAAAAAATTCCATCAACTTACTTGGGTATTTCTTTGTCTCATAAAGGAAATAAAAATGAGCTTTACATCTCTTGTTTGGATAGAATGAAAGCTTATTTGGCAGGTTGGAAAAGTAAGTTCTTGGACATGGCGACAAGGCTATAACTCATAAAGACCACATTACAATTCATACCTATTTATATGATGTCACTTTTAAGATTACCCGTAGGTATAGCATAAAAAATTAATAAAATTTAAAGAGATTTCTCTTTGGAAAGGATGCAAAGAGAAATTTAGGTTTCCTCTTTGTAAGTGGGACATGGTTTGTAAAGGAAATATTGTTGGAGGAGCAGGCTTGTGGAATTGCGTACTTATGAGTTTGGTATTAGGGGCAAAGGTTGGGTGGAGATTCTTTAGAGATCAAGGAAATAATTGGGTAAAAATATTACTTAAAAATTATATAGGTCCTATTGATGCAATTAAATTATCTAGGAAAAGAACCGTACCCAAAGGATCATCAATATGAAACTTCATATGAGATAGTTTACAATTGATTAAAAATATATATTAGATGGTCAATCAATGAAGGGAATTATGCAAATATTTGATCTGATGCTTGGCTAAAGCCTCTTCGTAACTTTGACTCAAAATTGTAACCATTGGCTTGGGCATACCTAGATTGGAAAGATTCAAAGGTTAAATACCATATTAATATGAGCAACAACTCTAATTAATGGATTTATATTAGTAATCTGGTTGAAGAAGATAAAATCAAACAAATTATAGATGAACTTCAGAGTATGCTTTAAGAGTTTTACTACTGATTTTTAAAAGAAAAGAAGATTTGGCTTGGAATTTATCAAAATATGGTGGATGCTAAGTTGGGATATGAGGAGTTAGAGCAATAAAAATTTCTTACTCCCAAATATTTTTCTTGGAAGAATATTTTGTCACTAGAAAATCTCCCTAAGGCCTCAACATTCCTTTGGTTAATAGTTTAAAACAAGATTCTAACAAAAGAAAATCTACAAAGAAAATGATATCATGGACCTTTCATATGTGCCTTGTATGAGAAGGATTTAGAAATATTTGACCATTTACTTATTCATTATATCTTTGCTCACACCATTTGGGATTACTTTTTTAAAATATAAAAATATATTAGATAGCTCTATCAACATTAAAAGAGTTTATGAAATATCATATTAATTATTTCAAAGAAAAAACATTAAGTATTCTATGGAGAATTAGCCTTCCATTATTTGTAAGAATTTATGGCTTGAAAGAAATAATAGAATTTTATAAATAAATCTCAATGCTCAAGTTTGGAACTGTGTTATTATCTTTATTGTAGAATGCTTATAGATATGCTACTCATCATGGGAAGTTTCAAGTGCATAAAAATAGGTGGTAACAACTTGGTTATAGGATTTGAACATACATGAAAGAGTCATTTGCTATAATGGCATTAAAACAAAGGATCTACTTTGATCTAGTGTAAAATAAAAATATTCAAAAATTAGGTTTGTCAAAATTAATTTTCATGGTGCTTTTAAAAGAAATCCAAGAAAAGGGTATTTTTTTTAGATAATGAAGGCAAAATTCTCTCCACTTACTCATAATCATTTGGAACTTCAACTAATAACTATGCATAGACTAGGACACTTCTTATAGGGATTAAAATTGCAATAGAAAAAGGATAGAAATATATTTCATTGGAGGGGATTCATAAATTATTAACTATGCATAGTCTATGACACTTCTTATAGGGATTAAAATTGCAATGGAAAAATAATAGAAAGATATCTCATTTGAGGGGATTCATAAATTATTATTAATGCTATCAACAAAAATAGATGTGGAGATTGGATAAAAATTAAATGTGTTGTTGATATCCACCATTTATTATTGCAAGCAATCTCTTGGGAATGTGGATATATTTATAGAGAAGAAAATTGGGTGGAAAATAATTTAACCAATCATGGTATTCTTCATCTTGGTGAAATTCAAATATTATAAGGCAAGTAGTCAAGTGAGATTTTATCTCTTAATAAAAATGATGTCAAGTTAAAGAACATAGCACTTCAAACAAATTAAAGAACATATTTGATAGAAAAAATTAAAAATATTTGAAATAAAAAGTTAATCCATGTAACAACAAATATAATATTTTAGTAATTTTATGGGAATGGCACCCAATAGAAATCACATATAACTTATTAAAAAGGAAAGAGTCTATGTCCGCGAGGGCTAGGTGGATTGGTAAGAAGTTGTGCACTTACCAGGAGACCTAGGTTCAAACCTCACGGGCATGCCCAATCTAGGATAAAGGTAGTAGTCTGACCAAATTCCATTGAGTGTGCATCAACTTGATGATGACGGTACCAACCCTGAGCCACCGGGGGTTTCCCTCACTCTAGGCCATGTTTACCAAGATGAGGAAGGGGTTATAGCACCATGATTTGACGCTACGATTGGAGGCAATGCCACTTGAACTTGTGACCAATTTTTCAAAAAGGAAAGGTAGTTTGGTGATTCCTCTATGTATAAAAAAAAGAGTCTATAGAGTTTTATTTGTCTAGGTGTCATAATAAGATAAGAAAATCATAAGTAGAGAAATATTTTTAGGAGTTAAATAATTTTGTTTACATAGTTGTTACGATGAGACGTAATATTATAATATAATAATTTTAATAAAATATTTATTTTATTTAATGAAAATATTTTATATAATTTCATATAAAGAGAGCTCAACCAATCAATTTCTTCAAAATTTTCAATGGTCAAATTCTTTGATATTTATAGAATAAACTTCAAATATTTTCAAGCAAGTCATATATGTATAATTATCAAATTATCAAAATACTTCCATGTGATCCTATGTAATAAGAATGAGACTCATTAAAATTTCATATAGCCAATTAAAAAAATCATATGAAGAAAATATTTCAATAAAAAGTAAAAAATTAAACAAAACTTGTATTGCTTGTTTGAATGTGAACAATTAAACTGTTAATCCTAATTTGAAATAGGAGGTCCAATATTTAAATTAAACTAGAAGAGTAGGTTGTGCATAAGATTTTAAAGTTTGAAAAAACACATATAATAAAATTCCTTATTACTTGAGTGGGGCAAATGAAAGAGACTTTGAAACTCTTAAGAGATCCAATATTAAAAGTCTTTATAACTTGAGTGTGCCTAACAAAAGGAACTTTGAAACTCTTAAAAGAGATTCAATTTATGATTGTATTAGAATTGGTTGACAAATATATGTGTCATTTGAGAGGACTTTGGATCTTCTTTTTTAAAATATAAAAATTTAACAAGTTGAATTAATACCATTTAATTAGAAAACTATTTTATTTAGCAATTTTTTTACTAAATTAGATAAAGTTGAATTAATATCTTTACATAAAAAACCTTACTTCAAATTTTTTTATTTTAATTTTTTTCACTTAATTAATACTATTTGATATAAAATTTTCATGCATTTTCACTAGTCAAAGGAACCATTATTGTTATGAATTGTTTCTCACATGGACAGTGTGAAGGGTTAGGGTTTTTTCTTAAACAATATGTCATATTTTAGGAGCCATATCTTCATGAAGAGTTATCCAATTTAGTTGTTTCTTGTACCAACTTGTGTAGAATTTGAATAGCTTTAAAATGGGTGGTCATATGCAAAAATCTGAGCAATATTGAGGGAGATACGATCCTATGAAGTCAACCATTCATAACAAGGGCAATGGTGATTTTTCAAGTCACGAAAAACAAGATTGCAAATATTCTTTAGCTAGGATTCAAACGATGGGAAGAGCAATGAAGGGCTAGGACTCTAGTGAGGCAAAACATTCTATATGGACAAGGAATTTTTTAGCTAAGTTTTTTTCCCTTTCTTTATCTTAGAAATTGTGCATGAGAAGTTTATAAAGTTTTTATCAAATATTATATTTTCTATAGGATATTCAAATAAATTTCAATAGATTTTGAGTTTTAGTTTCCTTGCCATGGACCTATTTATAGTTAAATATTTAGAATCATCTTTAGTGGTAGAGGTTAGTGAGCGCACCTTAGAGAGATCCTCATTGCTCCAAGATAGGGCAATTTTTGGTAAATTTAATGGGTATTGGCTAGGGGCTTTAGCCTTGATAAAATGGATTGATAGGAGTTGGAAGTCTCTAGGAGTGATTCTATCATTTATTTCCAAAGGTTTCTTCCTAGCCATTTTTTGTTCTAGGGAAGAAAGAGAAAAAATTCTAAAAGGGGGTCCTTGGTTTATGGGAAGAGCAGGACTAAAAGGGTCTTTAGTCATGATTGATATAAGTAAAGTTTTACCAAAATCAATCATTCTTAAGTATAGGGATAATATGTGGACCCAAATTATAGATTATGAAAACATATATTCTAGATGTAGAAGATGTCATCAGGTGGGGCATACTGAAAGATCATGCCCTAATAAGAGTCAACATAATCATATGTAGAAAACTGCAAGAGAAACTTGAAAATGGTTATAGATGAAGATGTTTTTCAACTTCCAAAAAACAAATCTAAAAAAATAAAAGAAAATAAATAATGGAAACCAATAAGAAAAGATATTTGAAGAAATACCAACTCTTTTGAGGCTTTAGCCTATAAAATAAAATGTTACCTAATGTTGACTTGTTTTGTTTCTTCTTTAGTTAGGATAGTGCACTTTAAGGGGGAATGTTAGAGTTAAAGTGCACTATGCCTTCACCTTGACACTTGTCAGTTTCTCTTGACAAGTGTCATGTGTTGAATATAGGCTTATGCCTATATATTGTAACCATTTGCATCAATAAAATTAATCCCCTCCAGTTTCTTCTCCTAACATTTGGTATCAGAGCAGGTTCTCTCTCCTGCTTGTGAAACCCTTGAGGGGGGATTTCCCTCATGGAAATCCTCCCTCCCCTCATTTTTTCCCTTTGGCCATTTTTTTAAAACTGAGGGAGTATGCTCTCCATCTTTGATGGATCAGAAACCAGAAGTTTTCATGGCTTCCAAATGGGTGTTTGCGATCATAGTAGTGGCAAGGAGAGTGCTGGTAGCAAATCTATGTGGAGTCCAGCTTGAAGAGCAGTGTGCTATTTTTTTTTAGAACAAATCAGGTTCTGCATGGAGAAGGAAGATTGAGGCTTATTTGAGCGAGGTTCCTATTGTTTTGTATTCATTACACCGGTTGGTCACTGTGGAGGTAAAGTTTTGGTGCTTGTTTTTCTTTTGGTGCTTCTTTCAGCAATATGAAGTGCATAGAATCCATGCTGTTATAATGCTCATCATGTTTTTGGTGAATGAACTTCATGATGCTGCAATAATTTTTTTTTGAGATAGCTGGGAGGAGTTTTTTTGAGATAGTTGTTGGACCGTCATCGATGTCGATAGTGGAAGGGTGTCCTGCATCACCATTGTTTAAGTTGCTTGAATTGTAGCCCTGGATTTGCAGAGGATTGAAGCCCTAGGTTTGTTTGAGCACAGGCATGGCATTGTTCCTGCTCATCGTCCTGCTGGGGGGCTGGATCTTCCTGTACCTCTTCAAGACGGAGCCCCTGTCGGTGTTAGGCAGGACCTACAGCAACAGAGGAGGAGCTTGGCATCATCACAGTGCACCAAAGAGGAGGAGTAGAAAGCACGCTAAGTAGAGAGCAGCCCTATAATAGAATTTGGATTCAGAGATGTCAAGTTTTTTGGTCGAAGCTACCCTTGATCTGAAAGCTGCTGCTGTCAAACCCTGAGGTGGAGTTCATCTGGTGGATGGACAGTGATGCCATCTTCCCCTTAAGACAACAGTCACTTTTGTTTCATTCATAATGTGATTTATATACTAGTCATTTGGACCATGAATATGGCTGACAAGATTCAAGGTCAGATCAGCCTCAAGACCCACATATACAGCTATGCTGAATGGAGAAGTGACCAATCCACCAGTTACTGACATTGGAGAGAATAAGCAATTGAAATTTGAGAAGAGATAGTTGATCAAATTTGAGGCCAACATAATGGAGGATAGACTCATTTTTTCTTCCAGTCTTCCATCTACGCCGATGGTTTCCCTAGCCTGATAGAAGATGAATCTTTTTGCTGCAACCGACGCATACAATCACAGTAAGATATTGGGAACAAAATATTTTAGCAACCTGATTATGAGTTCAAAGCCATTTTTTATTGGGCATTGTCATTAGTTTTGGACCTGTGTAGCCTCTGTACATAGCGAAAGCAGTGCCGACAATGAGTTGCAGAAGGATCCATGGCAGGTGCAGTCGGATCAAAGAGCGACGTGTTGGCAATGTGGTGGCTAACCTGCTTGGAGTAGCTTGATAGGAGAATTCATGTCGATGGAGAAAGACGTGGGGGCCAGCGTATGGGTGGGCACCATAAATCTCATAGGTTACAGTCTAGATGTTACAGTGTTCTAGATGTTACAGTATTGACAGTCGGGCTGGAGCACAGTCGGTGGTAGATGAAAAGAACTTCTGCATCTCTATCAACAAACAAAATTTCTAGCCTAATTAGACATTCGTCTCCATTTGATGGATTTCTCCACCAGGGTCGTGCTTGTCGTCTCCAATGTCTCCACTGCCATGGCCCTCACATTAATTCTCCCTGAAGAAGAAAAAATCGATCTGAGGTTGCTGTAACCCATGGAGGCAAAACTATGTCTTCCACCAGCAGCGACGACTACCACAGTGACGACAATACATCACCTTCCAATTACGTAGAATCTGTGCGGCAACACAATACATTGAAGTCGTCGATGGCGGTGGAGTAGCCCACCAAAATCATGACACCAAATAAGGGTGAGCGAGACAGCGGGAAGATCGCCTAGCCATGGCGAAGAGCCACACCGGTGATTCCACCGCCTTTCGGAGAGTCGATCCCCCATCGCAAGACGAGGGGAAGAAAAAAAAAGAGGCAGGAGACGTAGAGGAGAACACGGGAAGTGTTGTGGACAAGTGGAAGCCTAGTGTGGTGGCTTTCGACATCACCATGGTCATGATCGGGGCATTTTTTGGTGATCTGCAATTGCGCGGAGTGCGAATGGAGGGAATACAATGCCAATGGGCATCGAGTCCGGCATAACACACGAGGAGTATTTTTTTTTATTAAAACATTATGGGGGGAGTATTTTTCAAGTGCAAGCCACGTGTTTGCTGGCATTGATCCAAGCTCCAAACGACACCATCAAAATGAATCCCTATCGATGCCTTTCGTTGAGAAACGGCCAAATCCAGGCCATGCCCGTTTGCTCCTTGAATGTATCGAAATCCATGGCCCGAGATTAAAAAAAAAAATTGCATTACCGTTGGAGTCGCAGTGAACGATGTGTTTTGGTTTGATTTCTGCTAGTGAGGGTTGTTTGGCCACATGCAAAAATGAGTAAGTGCATCCATGAGGGTTGTTGGGAACAATGGCGTTTGCGCATTTTGAATATGAATGCATGTTGTTGTTGATGGTTGGAGTAAATGCATCCATGGATTTACCCAATGCCGTTGAAAACAAAGGTTAATCGTTTAAATGTGAAAGTTTTTTAAAGATGGTGGTAAAGTTTATTTTAGGAAGCATTTAAAGTGGAGGGGTCCACTTTTCTTCATGGGCCTAATGATAATTATCATAAGGGATATTTCTTTTTAAATGTATGGCCGCATCATATAGTGGGGCATATAAATTTTTTATCCTATGCTGGATATTTTATATTTTATAGTGGAAGGAAAACTTTGATTTCCCTAGATGGCCCATGTAATTCCCCTGCGAGGGAAATTGATGCTATTTTTTCTGCCTGAGAGCGATGCCGCCATTGAGCGATGTTGTCTATTTTTTGCCTTAGATAGGCATGATGTTTTTTCCACATGATGAAGGCCCCTTTGATGGTGGAATATAGGGGTATTTATAGTCGTTGGAAACGTTTTTCCGCGACGAACACAATGGTGGTATCATATTGTAATTTTGAGGCTGTTTCAATTCAATATTTTAGCCTCAAAGTTTTTCTACCTTGGAGTGTGTTGAGAAGCAACACACCCCCACTGAAAAATGAGATTCCATCCTCTTGAAAACTCTGAAATTCCATTTTGCAGCAGGGACCCTCTTGATCATTTTCAGGTTTAATTCCAGTTTCTGCTTGCCTGCTTTTAATGTTGTGCTTTCTCTTGTATTCTAGCTTTGATTATCCCAGACTTCACTTTTGCATGCTAGAATCATTCAGGCATAAAGAAAATCTTGCACCGGTACCGAGAAAATCCAGAAAATAGTTGCATAAATTCATGAAAAATCAAACTTTCCATTTTTGGAAGTGTCGCGATATCGCGACACTTCCATTTTCGAAAATGTCGCGATATCGCGACAGGAAAATACAAATGCAGCTAAGTTGGAAAAGCGTAGCGAAATCGCGACACTTTCCATTTTTTGAAGTGTTGCGATATCGCGACATTTCCATTTTTGGAAAGTGTCACAAAATCGCTGCAGGATGAGGAGAGAGAAAGCCGGGGAGAAAAATGTCGCGAAATCGCGACATGTCACATTTTCACGGTAGGAGAGAGAAAATGCATGAAAATCGGCTAAGTGCCAGAAAGGTCACGATTTCGCGACATGTCGCGAAATCGCGACAGTTTTTGGAGAGAGAAGCAAGTTGTACGGAAGGGCGCAATTTTGTGACATGTCGCATTTTCACGGTAGGAGAGAGAAAGTGGGCTAAAGAATCAAAAATCCGCCAAGTCATTTTTGTGTAGCGAAATCGTGACACTTTCCATTTTTGGAAGTGTCGCGATATCGCGACATTTCCATTTTTGGAAAGTGTCGCAAAATCGCTGTCTGCCGGAGGAGAGAGAAGAAATCAGTACGGACCAGCGCGATTTCGCGACATGTCACGAAATCGTGACATGTCGCGTTTTCGCGACTGGAAAGGAGAAAAAGTGGCTAAGTCCAGAATGTGCAGCGATTCGCTGACGTCTCAAAATCGTGGGCTGGAGCTTGCAGCGATGCGCTGCATGTTTCGAAGTCGAGAGGTAAAGGGTGCAGCGATGCGCTGCAGGTTTGAAAGTCTGGACTCGAAAAGTGCAGCGACGCGCTGCACGTTTCGAAGGCAAAGGGTGAAAATGGTAGCGACGCGCTGCACGTTTCGAAGAAGTCTTGCAAGACAAGCATGTCGCGAAATCGCGACATGCTGGAGCAAAATTGTACGGCAGCTGGCAGGAGGCGCGATTTCGTGACATGTCGCGAAATCGTGACATGTCACGTTTTCGTGGCCGACAGGGGAAGAAGCAGCGCAGCGCTGGGAATGTCACGATTTCGTGACATGTCGCGAAATCGTGACATGTCGCATTTTCACGGTAGGAGAGAGAAAGTCCTAAGTTGACCAGAAGTGCATTCCAGCGGGAAACAGAAGGCATCCCGAGGTAGCGACACGTGTCAAAGCGTGAGGCAGACAAACAGAAGCCGACATGCAAGCTTATTTTGCGGTTTTAATCTGATTTAAATGTTTTAAGCTTGGATTTAATGTTTATTAAAGTGCTAATTTAATCTTTTGTCTTTCATGCAGGATTCCATCTGGCACTTGCGGGACAACCGGGAAAGGCCACGAAGACAAAGTTAAAGTGCAGATTTGATCGAAGACCGCCATGCTAGAAGAGAAGCTGCCGGTGAGAGCATTCAATGACAAATTTATTGCAGACTTGATAGCATGAAGACAATTTCAACACAGGAATGGCTTTACGGGGACAAATTGATGGAGAAGTGGTGACTCATCCGGCTCACCAGCAGAATTAATGGAGGCATTTATTTGCAGCTGCAGATGAATGCAAGTGGCTTTAGATTTTATCTTCTCCATTTATGGCAGTTGACTGCACAGATTTGCCGAAGGGTTAAGTTTTATCTGGACTTTGATTTTAAATGGATTTTTATTGTAAAACCCGGGTCCTAGGGTTTAAGTGCGATAAGATTTAGGGTTTGAGCAAGATATTTTGAAAAGATCAGGGTCTATCCTGAGTCTATAAATACAGATTCTAAATGTAATCGCGGGAGGCGGAGACTTAGAAATAAAAGGCTTATAAGCAATTTCTTGCAAATTTTGTGAAATCCTTTGTTTCTGGACTTGGAGTTGATGTGCTTTAGCTTTTCTGTGATAGCATGGCCAGGAGCCTAATATTTTGCAGAGTGTGATAAGTGTATCTTATTTTGTTATCCGTTCCATTTAAAGTTTGTTAGATATATGCTGTAAATCTGAGTTATCAAGTTTAAATATGCTGTTAGGCTTCAGTTGTTCTCTTGTCTGCTAGGGGAAATTACAGATTTCAGGTGTAAGTTTGTTCTAATTGCTCTGTCTTCACTATGTGAGCTAGGCTGTCGGTGAAAGATACCAGTTTTAACCAGCTGCCCTTGGATTTATAATTTTCTGCTAGATCTCTTTCACTCTGCCTTGTGCTCTTAGTTGAAAGTGATCTTAGACTGACTAGACACTTTCTTCTTTGATTTGTTCTGTTGTGAAGCTAGTAGCATAGATAAGATTGATAGTTTGGGGTTTTACAGTTGATGTTTGATAAACTTCTCTTTCTGCCCTACCCTACCCTCTCTTTGTTTTCGGTGAATGATCCATTTTTTATTTTCTTTGTTTGTCTTTTATTTAAATCTGCTGACCCATGAGAGCTAGATCTAGAATTCAAGTTAAATCTGATCAACTTTTGCAACTATCGAACAAGTTCAAGAACCCCCTATAAGGTAACAGAGCGATCCATATTGAAATCTATTCCGAAGTGGGAAAGAGTTAATAGCCATTCGACCCAACTCTGTAACTCGCACCTTGGATAACCAGCTAGATCCTAAAGTGAGTGGGATCCGTCCCGTGGGTGTCTCCGGAGCTTCCTTGCTTCATCCTTTCCTGGGGTGTGCATGAAAGCCGTACCAACAGAGTGCAGTCTTGGTTGAACCCGACACTCCCAAGGTAATTTTATATGTGATCCTTGTACCTAGTGATCTTTTTTATACACTTGGCGAATGCAGCGGCTGGTTACCCATGCATTTCGGTGGGATGACATGGTCACCATAAGGACACTTATACTAGGAATTATAGACATAGACACCCTAGACTCTATTTGAGGTTTTTTCTGGATCTACTTCTGAAGACTACAGACGAAGACACTTCAGAAGAGTCTCTTCTTTTCTTCTTCTCTCCTCCTATTTGGATCTATGGCTCCTTTTATTGTATTGAATGCATTTTTGGCAGAGACCGACACTCTTATATGGCTCATTTTTTCTTTGTATTAGGTGCATTTTCGACAAATACCGACACCTTCTAGATTGAGTTCACCATGAGGAAGGATTTCATACTCATGGTGAATCTAGTCAATGACCTATGAGAGGCAACATCCTCTGAGGATGACCTGCAGAGGCAATAGACCCAAAAGTGGCTAACCCTGAGGCACCCATGATGACCCCAAGGCACTTAGACGGCTGACCTAGTGGCAACAGACCCGTGGAAGTGGCTGACCCTAAGGCAACAGATCGAGATGTATACACAGTGAAGCTAGCATTATTCACAGTTGGAGAGCCAAGAGCACAGAGCATGAGCCTAGACCAAATCAGCAATAAGCGAGGATGATAGGTTGTTTTAGAGAAGTCAAAATTAAGGGGGAATGTTACCTAATGTTGACTTGTTTTGTTTCTTCTTTAGTTAGGATAGTGCACTTTAAGGGGGAATGTTAGAGTTAAAGTGCACTATGCCTTCACCTTGACACTTGTCAGTTTCTCTTGACAAGTATCATATGTTGAATATAGGCTTATGCCTATATATTGTAACCATTTGCATCAATAAAATTAATCCCCTCTAGTTTCTTCTCCTAACATAAAAAGTAGATCAAAACTTAGAGGACACAATACAACAATTTCAACATATTAATAAGGAATTGTATGTATAGTATGATCCTCATTTAAGGAAGAATATTCTTGATGAACCTAAGTAATGTGTTTCATTAGATTTTGAAGACTCTCTTGAAGTACCATGCACCATCCAAGAGAAAAAAATTAGTAAAGAAAATGTATTTTTAGAAGTTAATACCTCTGCCATTAATAAGGAAAAACTAGAAAATCAACAGAATAAGTAAAAACCTTCTATAATAGAGCCAGGTTAGGATAAATATTATGAAAAATAAAATTATGAAAGAATATTGAGGAATAGAATAATAAGACCTATTCTTGATATAGGCAAGAAAAAAAAAGGAAAACCCTCAAATTATCAAGCAATATTGAGGTAAGCAAGAGCAAACATAAAGAAAGGAACACAAACTAAGTTGGTTGAACTTCTCTTTATGAAAAAATACAATAATATTGGTAATACACATGCGAGGCCAAAAGCCCCTGATGAGACATGATTATCATCTCATGGAATATAAGGGATGCTAATGCCTCCTCAAAGCAGAGGTGTATTAAGGACCTATGTTTAAGTAAAATACCTATTATTATTTATATCCAATAAACTAAAATGATAAAAGAAGTTTCAAAAACTATGAAAGTGGTTTGGGCAAGATGTGAATGGGATGTTATGGATTGTGAAGGAGCAATAGAGGAAATTCTAACTTGTTGAAATCCTTTTAGAACCTCTTGTGTAACCATTTATAAAACTAGGTATTGGATAGTCTTTTTAGTCACTTTCTACTTTGTAGATATGTGTTTCATCCTTATCAATGTCTATGGACCTACAATTCAGTCAGGTAGATTATAATTTTGGAATGGGATTGAAGCCTTTATGAGAAGTAAATACCAAGAAACCTAATTCATGATCATTGGATATTTTAATGCCACAACCAAGCTGGATAATTTTTTGGGGGAAATTAGAAAATTAGCCCAAAGTATGAAATATTTCTTAGCTTTTATTCAAAATAATAATCTACGTAAAGTTGAGTTTGAATAAGACAACTATACTTAGACCAACAACAGGAGAGCCTAGAATCTAATAGGAAAAAAAATAGACAGATTCATTCTCTTCGATCATTGGCTAGATGAAATAACTTGTGCTAAAATTAATACCTTAACAAGGATTGGTTCAAATCGCTAGCCAATAAGAGTTAAAGTGGTGGTAAGTGAATTCAAACAAACATCATATTTTAAATATGAGCAGATGTGGGAAGACCATCCTCAATTTACTGATATGATAGCTCAAATATGAAATTATTTAGGTAATGGTAGGTTGTATGCTCTTCCAAATCAAGTTAAATCTATGATATCTAGATTAAAAGAATGGAACAAGAACACCTTTGGAAAAAAATTAGGAAGAAAGAAGAACTAAAAGATAAACTTTCAAAATTCCAAAAAGGTGATCATAATAATCCAAGATTAGAGGAAAGTGAGTTGCTTAATGAATATTATAAACTTTTAAGGAAGATAATTTTTGGAGATTAAAATCAAGACAAACTTGGTTAATATTTTAAGGAAGAAAATTTTTGGAGATTAAAATCAAGAAAAATACCAATAAACCTGATTCATGATCATTGGAGGTTTTAATGCCATGACCAAGCTAGATAAAAATTTTGGGGGAGTTAGAAAATTAACCCAAAGTATGAAAGATTTCTCAGCTTTTATTTAAAACAATAATCTATGGGAATTTTAGTTTAAAGAAGACAACTATACTTAGACCAAAAATAGGAGATTCTAGAATCTAATAGCAAAAAAATTAGACATATGCATCCTCTCTAATCATTGGCTACATGAAAGAACTTGTGCTAAAATTAATACCTTAACAAGGATTGGTTCAGATCACTAGCCAATAAGAGTTAAAGTGGTGGTAAGTGAATTCAAAAATGATCATATTTTAAATAGGAGCAGATGTGGGAAGACCATCCTCAATTTGTTGATATGATAGCTCAAATGTGGAATTATTTAGGTAATGGTGGGTTGTATGCTCTTCCAAATCAAGTTAAATCTATGAAATTTAGATTAAAATAATGGAATAAGAACACCTTTGGAAAATATTTTGGGAAGAAAGAAGAACTAAAAGATAAACTTTCAAAATATCAAAAAGGTGATCATAATAATCCAAGCTTAGAGGAAAGGGAGTTGCTTAGTGAATATCATAATATTTTAAGGAAGAAAAAATATGAATATTAAAATCAAGACAAACTTGGTTAAAATAAGGCGATAAAAATACAAATTTTTTCATAGGATGGATATAGTACAAATATCAACTTCCAAAATTAGTAGAATTAAATCAATAGAAGGAGTTTGGATCAACTTCCAATATTTTTGGGAAGAAAGAAGAACTAAAAGATAAACTTTCAAAATTCTAAAAATATGATCATAATAATCCAAGCTTAGAGGAAAGGGATTTTCTTAGTGAATATCATAATATTTTGAGTAAGGAAGAGAAATTATGGAGATTAGAATCAAGTTAAACTTGGTTAAAATAAGGGGAGAAAAATACAAAAAATTTCATAGGATGGCTATAGTACATGTTGGTCATCAAATCCGCCTAGGTAAGGATTTTGTGTAAATGTATGCGCCCTAGACCTGGACCAACATTGAAAGGCCGAAGGGAAGAGATGCCCCTCGTGCCAATCTCCGGAGAAAGGCCGGCTCCTATGCTAAACTACTTGGGTGTTTTGAAGACAAGAGTGCAGGAAAGAGATAAAAGGGATAAGGGTTAGAGAAATAAATAAAAAAAGGGGTAAGGGAAGAGAGATTGGTGATTTAAGGTGGGAGAGAACAGGAAGCACGATCGCTAACAGATAACTTGAATAGCAGCAAGGAACACCAAGAGTAAAATGAAAGAAACGTAGTATCAACCTTCCTATGTATCCTCCCGAACGAGTTTCAGGACACTGTCCCCGATCGCACACCGGACGCAGAGTTCAGCATCCAGCATACAAACGAGGAGAGATAGAAGAATCAAGCAAGGCAAGCAGCATAAAAGAAAGCCAATACAACACTTTTCTACTCCTATGTATCCTTTCGAACGAGTTTCAGGACACTGTCCCCAATCGCACACCGGACGCAGAGTTCAGCATCCAACATACAAACGAGGAGAGATAGAAGAATCAAGCACAAAATGCCAGCATAAAAGAGAAGAATTGAGCTCAAAGTCTCTTAGTATTAATCGTAGGACATCAAGTTACAATAGCTTTCTAGCAGATAGTTCCCCCCCTTTTTCCATTACAATGCCTAGGTTTTTATAGAGGACCCGGGCCTCTGAATCATAATTACATAGCAAAGAAGAGTACGCCCTCGAGCTCTGAGAATTTGGCCTTCCTCGGCTCTCGTGACTGAGCTTTCAAATCTGTTACCAAAACTGGCAATTGTGACCGGGTCAACCATGGAAAGGTGCATTGATGAGCCGTCTGGACGTCCTTGGTCTCTAGGTGTAGTGCTCGAGTGGCCGCCATGCTCGTCGGGTTCTCCATCATGGCTTGATACTTCGCTTCTGATTGCCAAAAATGAGCAACGGGCTTCTTGGGCATGAAAAATTGCATTTATGAGGCACTTGATCGCCTCGGGAAGATACCCGGCTTGGAACGTGTGCCCGTGAAGCGCTTCGCTAGGTCTTCGCCAATGGTTTTGGGCCGAAGCGAAAACTCCTCCTTGAATGATACTTCACAAAATTGAGCTTCGCAAAACTGCTTCGGGGATGGTTTGTGCCGAAGCATATCTCCTTCGCAAAATGGTCTTCTTCGTCCTTGCTGCTTCGATGCCTTGGAGAAATGCTTCGCTGCGATCTTCTTTCAAAATTGTGGTTCGGAGAGATTTCGACCGAAACACATTCCTGCCTTCAAAATGCTTCGCTTCTCTTGGCTGCCAGAACTTCGGTCGAAAATGCTTCAGGTGAAAACTCGTCGAAGTGAATGCTTCGCTATGTTTTCCGTCGAAGTAGAAATGGTTCGGGAATGAAGAGGCCCGAAGTAGATGTTTCGATAATTTTTTGGCGAAGGATTCTTCAATGCTTCTTTGGGTTCTGCTTCGCTGGTCCTCTAGCCGAAGTAGTGTTTTGAAATTTTTTGGGCCCGAAGCCCTTTTCATCGGCCTTCTTGCATTTTTCTTCGGCAAAACTACTTCGCAAAATTTTCACCCGAAGTAGCACTGGAAATACTTCGGGTGCGAAGCGGTTTCATTTTTTGGTGAAGCTCTTTTCTCTAGCTTGTTCGGTAGCGAAGCTCTTTCTCTTTCTACTTTTTATACAAAGGGGTGGCTTTGAAAGCCAAAATTGCTGCAACTTTTCAAAATAAAAATAACAAAGCAAAAAACTTTACACAACACTATACAAAACTTGTTTCTTTTCTACCCCTTGAGAAATGTGACAAAATTGTCAACATTCTTGGCGGCTCACGGGGCAACGAGCTCGTCTCGATGGGAGGACCCTTAGTCTTGATCCATTGGGCTGGAGTCCTTTCTCGATCCTTCTCCTCCTTCTTCACACCTCCTTTTTCTTCTGGGAGCATTTTGACAGCTGGTTCTCCTTCTTCGCAGCGAACCTTTTGTACTTGCTACTTCACATCAGAAGTCTTCGAAGAAGATTTGGAAGTGGTACTTGGCTTTGTGATCTTGGAAGAGAATGTACATATAAATTATATACAGAAGTATATATACACATTTTTTTTTTTTTTTTTGAAATGAACTAATTGTCTTTAGCGATGAAAAGTCTTCAGGTGAAGACCATTGACAGAGATCGGCAGAACTTGTCCATCTGCATCTTTGAGGATGAATGAATTGGCCGAGTTTACCTTCATAATTTCAAATGGCCCATCCCAAAAGGTGTCCATCTTGTCATGATTTCCAGGCTTGGCCTTCCAAGAATCCCACTTCAATACCAGGTCTCCCACATTGAATGTGCGATCGGATGATTTTTTCTTGAACCAGTCTCGGATGACCTGAGTATGCTTAGCGAAGTCCTGGTATGCTTCTTCGTGATCCTCCTCCAGTCGCAGCAACTGAGCTAACCTATTCTCCATTGGACTAACTCCATCTTCTACTTCCAATAGCCGTAGTGCAGGGATCTCAACATGGATGGGTAAGATGGCCTCCTTGCCATAGACCAGAGCATAAGGCAAAGTTTTGATTGACCTTTTGATAGAAATCCGATCGGCCCACAAGGCCCGATCTAGAAGGAGATGCCAAGTCCTTTTGTTCGTCTCTATGAGCTTCCTTAGCATTCTCAACAGAGTCTTGTTGGTGGATTCTGCCAAGCCGTTGCCTTGTGGATAATAATTGGAGGATACTTTATGATATATCCCATACCTATAGAGGAAATCATTGATTTTAGCACCTGTGAAGCCAGGGCCATTGTCTGTGATGATTGCTTTGGGGATGCCAAACCTGGTGATCAATCCTTCCAAGAAGGTGACTACAGTCTCTTGATCTACATGTTTGGTAGGAATCGCTTCGGCCCACCTGGTGAAGTAGTCTGTTGCTGTCAGGATGAACCTATGTCCCACGGAGGAATTTGGTGATATGACTCCTATAAAATCCAACCCCCATTGTTGAAAGGGTGCCTCTACTTGTATCGGACGAAGGGGCATTGCAGCATTTTTGTTTCGGTCGATGAACCTCTGACACTGCTCGCATTTACGACAAACTGCGAAGGCATCGACAAAGAGTGTGGGCCAATAATAACCCGCCCTAATGATCTTTAATGTTGTGGTTCTTCCTGCAAAGTGACCTCCCGATAGTCCTGAATGGAACTCTCCCAGGACTCTCCTTTTATCATCATCCTTGATGCACTTAAGAAGGACACCATCAATGTTCCTGAAAAATAGGCCTTCGGGGCGCAGAGTGTATCTGGAGGACCGCATCCTAAAATGTCTTCGTTGTGATGCATTTAGATGCGAAGGACACTTGCCGGTGTTGAAATAGCAGATTATCTCATCGACCCAATCCTTCTCGTCTTCTTCGTAGTTAGCGAAGCATTCTTCGACTGGTAAGTCATCCCTCCGAGATTCTGTCACTTTGGCCGCCGTGCTCTTTGCCAATTCTTGACATAATGCACGACCGCGAACCAATTTTGTGGGCTTGATCTCAATGTCAAACTCCTGTATTTTGTTCACCCAACCAGCTCTTTTACTTCCCAATTCTCCTTGGATAATGAAGTTGCGCACATCGGGGTGAATGACATAAACAGTGACTCGGCTCTGAGAGATGAACTGTTTGAACTTCCTTAGTGATTTCATTACTGCATGCACCTGACGCTCTATGAAATTATATCTTTCTTCATGGGAATTGATCACCTAACTCAAAAACGCGATGGGACGCTCCTCGCCATCTTCTCCCTTTTGCGTCAGGACAGCAGCGTAGCTCTCGGGCTCTCCTATGACATACATGATGAAATCCCGACTGTAGTCCGGGTTGATCAAGACCGGCGCCTGAGCAATTCAATTTTTAATCTCTTCAAAAGCTTCTTTTCTTTCTTCGGTCCAGCTAAATTCGGTGCCCTTCTTCAGGAGTTGGGACATCGGCTTGATGACTTGGGCGAAGTCGGGGACAAACTTCCTCACGAAGTTAATCTGGCCAAAGAAATATTGAAGTCCTTTCTTGTCTGCGGGAAGTGGAAGCTTCATTAGAGCCTCGGCTCTGTCAGGATCTACAACGAGGCCTTTTTTTGATATCGCGTGTCCCAACAACTTTCCTTCGCTGACTGCGAATATGGACTTCTTTGGATTAATTGAGATGCCGAACTCTCGACATTTTTTGAAAACTTGTTGTATATGTGTGGGGTGGTCTTCCCTTCTTCGGGAGAAAATAGTCATGTCATCCAGATAGATGACGATAACCTTATTTAGAAGCTCGCCAAAAGCAAGATCCATTGCTCTCTGGAAAGTGGCCCCAACATTCGAAAGGCCAAACGGCATTCGCTGGTAGGCAAATGTCCCCCACTTGGTGGTGAATGTCGTCTTGTGTTGGTCTTCATCCCTGACCCAAATCTGATTGTATCCAAAAAAACCATCGAGCAGAGAGAAGCGTTGAGCTCCAGCCATCGAGTGCAAAATTTGATCGATTTGTGGGAGAGGATAGTGATCCTTGAGCGACGCCTGGTTTAGATTGCGAAAGTCTACGCATAACCTGATATCTCCATTTTTCTTTCTGACTGGGACCAGGTTTGCTACCCATGAAGAGTGCTTGATGGGATATATGATCTTTGCCTCGAGCATCTTCAAGAGTTCGGCCTTCATTAAGACCTCGATCTTGGGATTCATCGGTCTCTACTTTTGTCGGAAGGGTTTGACCCCTTCCTGCAATTCGATTGTGTGTTGAACCAGCTGCCGATTGTATCCCTTGAGATCTTGATAAGACCAAGCAATTATGTCAAAAAACTTTCTGCACAGATTCTGTATCTGTTCTATCTCCTTCGAAGTGCAGTCGGTTCCCACCTTTATTGCTTTCCCAGGTTCGAGCTCCAAATCCTGATACTGTTTCTCATGGACTTTGATCATGTGAGAGAGAGCTCGGTCGTTCCGATCAAAGAGACTTTCAAGGGTGATTAGTCCCTTGGGAACATGGTTATTCTTCAATTGAATCAGTCCTTCATATTCTCCTTCGTCAGAGCTTCGGTCTTCGACTGTGGCGGCTTCTTGGATCATGAAATTTATAATCTGCTCATCGCTATCAAACACTTGCCAATGCAGCTCCTTGTCTGGGATAGAAGGCCTGTAGATCATTCTCACAGCTCTAGGCTTGTGCACCATGTCTTCTGCTGGAGAGTACCTGGCTGCGATGGATGCCAGAACATCGGCATGTCGGTTCACCTCTCGTGGGATTGACTACAGATTGAGAGATTCGAACTGATCGAACAGGTCCCATACCCTATTGCGGTATGATTTTAGGTAATGCTTCTTTGAAGTACACTTATTTGTGACCTGGTTGCAAACCAGTTTGGAATCTCCAAAAATTTGGAGGTGCTTTATGCCTAACTTGTCAGCTTTCTTAAGTCCTAGGCATAATGCTTCGTATTCCACTGCATTGTTAGTGCAGCTCCATGTCAACCGGTAGCAATACTCTTTTTGCTCTCCGTAGGGTGAAACTAGAAGAATCCCTGCCCCAGCGCCATTTTTACATCGGGCACCGTCGAAGAACAACTTCCATAGTTCTTCCTGGGCACTTGTTCTATTCCCTGGTTGGGAGTGTTTATTAGGCTTGGCGATCACATAACACCCTATTTCGGTTTCCACCATGGCATTGAAGTCTGCCAATGAGAACTCATCTTCATAGCTCAATTGCACAAGAGACTCCTCGATCAGGTCCACCTGCTCTATCTCCTCCACTAGTGCATTCACTGGTTCGCTACTTTCTTCTTCGGACATCTTCTGCACAAGAAAGGAAGAAGGCTTTTCATTGTAAATCTTTACCTTCTTTCCTTTGAATGGAACCTCTAGGTGAGAGTAATCCATAGATAGATACCCACCCAGTTTAGCCATGAATTCCCTTGACAAGCACATACTGAAATATGGCTCCAAGTCGACTACAACTACCTCTTGTATGACTGTAATCTGAGGCATCTTATGTAGCCGGATAGGAATGTCCTTGATCACTCCCACGGTCTTCACTGGAGTACCATCCAATTGGAGTACACCCTGGTTGCTTCGCGTATACTCCATTCCTATTTCTTCGTAGATTGCCCTTGGCATGACTGTTGTGGTGGCCCCAGAGTCGATCATGCAGTTATGTACAATATACCCTTCCATTTGTAGGGTTAAGTAGAACGGGGGTGGTCTGTTCTTCCCCATGATAGATGTGGATAGGGTCTGCACAAGAGCAAGCGGTGCTGCCCCTTTTGATTTAATTGTCTTCAATGATTCTTGCAGCAAGTCCACCTGTCCAGGTAGTTGCGATGCATCGTACAAGCTGATCTTGGCTGGGATCTTCTTCAATTCCTCTACGATGTTGTATGTCGGAGATTTGAGCACTTCGGGTTCCTTTTTGGGTTCGTACCGGGTATGATATTGCTCTGTAGCTTCAACTCTTTGCCGCTTTGTGATGGAAGGAAACTTGAGCTTTTCCTTAGCCTGCTCCTTGGTTTCTGCCTGAGGTGGTTCGGCAGAGGCCTTTTGAGTCTTTTCTTTGACTGGTGCAGGCGAAGAAGCTTCGCTCGGGGCCGAAGTAGATGATTGTCCTTTCTCGGGCTGAACTTGCTCTTTTGCAGGAGCCGTCTGAGTGGCATCCGCTCCTATTGCCTTCCTTCCTCCTCTGGTAAGTACTGCAATGGGCTCCTCCTCGCCAATTGCCAGGTTTCGACTCATCTGCCTAATGACGTTCACTTGACCGTTGTGACTACTATTCGCCAGCGTTTGTACATAGTGTTGGTGCAGGGTGCAAGTATTCTCTTCATGCGGATCGTTGCACGTAGAGCACCAATATACATAATCGAAAGTGCTCGGAGCTTCATCAATTGCGGCATTTCTTGCCGAAGCCTTCCCTTGCTGGACTGCTTGGTCCTTGGTAAGTGCAGGCACAGGATAAGATCTTCTTGGTAGGAACTCCTATTGCGCTTGCTTCTTCTTTACAATGGTCATGTCATTAGACAACATCTGAACCGTAGAGTTCAGAGACTGCATCTCCTGCAGAATTTTGGTCTGTATATCATCGGCTTTTGGAACGATTGGCAAGGAAGCCATCGTCGGTATTGGAGGAAGGGCGGGGAGTTGAGGTGGTGCTGGCAGCACAGGAAAAGCCAAAGTGACCGTGGGCTGTGGAGTTGAAAATGTAGGGAAATGGATCTATGGGGCGGTGATTTGAGACACGACAGGATTCGGATTCCAAGATGAAATCGAGAGTGCAGGGGTGGTGGAGATTTGTGAAGCGGCTACGCTTGCATACTGGAGTTGTAAGAATTCAAGAAGTATGGGCATCGACATCCTTTGGGGAAGCTTACCCACAGCTATTAAATCCATCTCTGCTCTCTTAGCTAACTCATACAACTCGGGAAAAGTATTAACGTTAGAATATCTTACCATGAGACCGATATCGGGGTTGAAAGCCCGAAGGAAATAGAGCATTGCAGCTTCGTCGGTTGGCCGAAGTCCAACTGGCACTCTCTGCCAGGTTCGAGCGAACCTCACATTGAAATCCATGATCTCCTCTTGTGGATGTCTCTTGATTGAAGTGAACTGGTGCAGCAGAGAGGTAGGATCACAGGATTCATTGAAGTTTCCCATCAGTTGATCAGCTAACTGATCCCATCTCGTAATACTACCGGGTGGTAGAGATCTATACCAATAGAGGAGTTTCCCTCTAAGGGAAAGGACCAGAAGCTTTACCATAATCGGCTCTTCTGTAATGTCGTGGATCGCCGCCAGAGATATTATATCCTGGATGTGTTCCAGAGCGGTCTTCCCAGTTCCATCGAACGTTGGGATTTTCTTTACGGTAGCAGGCGACACTTGTCCTTGTCCCACTAGATTTAGAGGTGACAAAGAATCCCATGTTGGAGACAATCTGGGTGGTTGTGGCTGCTGCATTTGTTGTTGTTGTTGTTGTTGTTGTTGTGCCATACTTGCTCCTGGATTTTGAGAAATAGGAATTCTCGAAGCTCCCCCTTGACTGCTAATAGGACAACTAATAGGAATGGAGGGACTAGGACGCTTCGGAGAGTTGGGAGGATTGGGAGGAAAACTAGATGTTGTACTATCAGAAGTTGAACCTTGTCCGCCAACGAGAGGATGTTCCTTGTAATAGTGACTCGGGGGTGACCAACCTTGATTGTTCCCCAAAGGCGTCAATATCTAGCTCAAAGAACTCGGTTTCCTCTCCTCTATTCTTAACTCTCCATCTTGTTTGCATGAAGGCACAGAATTTTGGTACTGGTCTTTACGACTTAAAGATTCTTGGGTAAACAGAGTCGCCAGATGCTAAGAGTCTTTTAGTAATGAGGGCATCGGTCCTCACTACCACTAATCAGGTGAGACTGACCGGGTCACACCGAGAACTGGTTAGAACTAGTGGCCCCGATGAAATGGGATTTTGCGTTAAAATATGGGACCTTGACTGGTTATGGATCTTTCTGAGACAGACACAGTCGGGTCCCATCGGGCGTGCCAGAAACTGTTGGTCATCAAATCCGCCTAGGTAAGGATTTTGTGTAAATGTATGCGCCCTAGACCTGGACCAACATTGAAAGGCCGAAGGGAAGAGATGCCCCTCGTGCCAATCTCCGAAGAAAGGCCGGCTCCTATGCTAAACTACTTGGGTGTTTTGAAGACAAGAGTGCAGGAAAGAGATAAAAGGGATAAGGGTTAGAGAAATAAATAAAAAAAGGGGTAAGGGAAGAGAGATTGGTGATTTAAGGTGGGAGAGAACAGGAAGCACGATCGCTAATAGATAACTTGAATAGCAACAAGGAACACCAAGAGTAAAATGAAAGAAACGTAGTATCAACCTTCCTATGTATCCTCCCGAACGAGTTTCAGGACACTGTCCCCGATCGCACATCGGACGTAGAGTTCAGCATCCAACATACAAACGAGGAGAGATAGAAGAATCAAGCAAGGCAGGTAGCATAAAAGAAAGCCAATACAACACTTTTCTACTCCTATGTATCCTTTCGAACGAGTTTCAGGACACTGTCCCCAATCGCACACCGGACGTAGAGTTCAGCATCCAACATACAAACGAGGAGAGATAGAAGAATCAAGCACAGAAGGCAACATAAAAGAGAAGAATTGAGCTCAAAGTCTCTTAGTATTAATCGTAGGACATCAAGTTACAATAGCCTTTCTAGCAGATAGTTCCCCCCCTTTTTCCATTACAATGCCTGGGTTTTTATAGAGGACCCGGGCCTCTGAATCATAATTACATAGCAAAGAAGAGTACGCCCTCGAGCTTTGAGAATTTGGCCTTCCTCGGCTCTCGCGACTGAGCTTTCAAATCTGTTACCAAAACTGGCAACTGTGATCGGGTCAACCATGGAAAGGTGCATTGATGAGCCGTCTGGACGTCCTTGGTCTCCGGGTGCAGTGCTCGAGTGGCCGCCATGCTCGTCGGGTTCTCCATCATGGCTTGATACTTCACTTCTGATTGCCAAAAATGAGCAACGAGCTTGTTGGGCACGAAAAATTGCATTTATGAGGCACTTGATCACCTCGGGAAGATACCCGGCTTGGAACGTGTGCCCGTGAAGCGCTTCGCTAGGTCTTCGCAATGGTTTTGGGCCGAAGCAAAAACTCCTCCTTGAATGATACTTCACAAAATTGAGCTTCGCAAAACTGCTTTGGGGATGGTTTGTGCCGAAGCATATCTCCTTCGCAAAATGGTCTTCGTCCTTGCTGCTTCACCAACAAAACGATGCCTTGGAGAAATGCTTCACTGCGATCTTCTTTCAAAATTGTGGTTCGGAGAGATTTCAGCCAAAACACATTCCTGCCTTCAAAATGCTTCGCTTCTCTTGGCTGCCAGAACTTCGATCGAAAATGCTTCGGGTGAAAACTCGTCGAAGTGAATGCTTCGCTATGTTTTTCGCCGAAGTAGAAATGGTTCGGGCGTGAAGAGGCCCGAAGTAGATGTTTTGATAACTTTTTGGCGAAGGATTCTTCAATGCTTCTTTGGGTTCTGCTTCACTGGTCCTCTAGCCGAAGCAATGTTTTGAAATTTTCGGGCCCGAAGCCCTTTTCATCGGCCTTCTTGCATTTTTCTTCGACAAAACTACTTCGCAACAAATCCTACCCGAAGCAATGCTGGAAGCGCTTCGGGTGCGAAGCTCTTCTTCGGCCAAAACTACTTCGCAAAGTTTTCACCCGAAGTAGCGCTGGAAATACTTCGGGTGCGAAGCAGTTTCATTTTCTTTGGTGAAGCTCTTTTCTCTAGCTTGTTCGGTAGCGAAGCTCTTTCTCTTTCTACTTTTTATACAAAGGGGTGGCTTTGAAAGCCAAAATTGCTGCAACTTTTCAAAATAAAAATAACAAAGCAAAAAAACTTTACACAACACTATACAAAACTTGTTTCTTTTCTACCCCTTGAGAAATGTGACAAAATTGTCAACAGTACATATATCAACTTCCAAAATTAGTAGAATTAAATCAATAGAAGGGGCTTGGATTGAAGATCAGAGTGCAATTAGAAAATATGCAAAGTCTTTTTATCATAATATTCTTGGTTCAAAGGAGATCGAAGTTCTTAATGATAAACTTCTTCAAGATGTTCATTTAGTTATAATGATTTAAGACAATAGAAAATTTATGGAGCCTATTCCTCTAGAAGAAGTTCATTTAGCTCTTTTCTCTTTTAATAAGGATAAATTCCCAAGTCCAGATGGGCACTTTATAGCTTATTACCAATATAATTGAGATATAGTGAAGGATTTTTTATTGGTGCTAGTGGAACAATCTAGGGTAAAATAATGCATACCTTATAAAATAAATGCAACATATCTTACCCTAATTACAAAAAGAATGATGCTTCATTGTTTGATTTTTTAGACCCTTAAGCCTATGTAATATGACATATAATATTATTTCCAAAGTGATGGCAAATAGATCAAAATCATTGTTAAATAAAATTATTTCATAAGAGCAAGGAGGGTTTGTGAAAGAGAGATAAATTTTGGATGAGATCATAGTAGCTCATGAAGTTATACATTCAATAGCTTCAAGAAAAGAGAAAGCAATGATCTTAAAACTTGATATGAGTAAAGCCTATGATAGGTTTAAATAGGACTTTCATTTTACAGTTTTTAAAAAGTTTGGTTTTAGAAAGAAATGGGTTAGATGGATTAAAATTTTTGTCTCTTTAGTTTCTTATTCAGTGTTGTTCGATGGATTTGTGATAGAATATTTTAAAGCTAAGAGAGATATTAGACAAGGGGATCCTCTATTTACTTATTTGTTCATTATTATGGTAGAGGTTTTGAGTAGAAACTTAAATAAGGCTTATAAATATGGGCTTATTAGTGGACTTAAGGTTATTAATAACATCGATAACATCATCCATCAACAATTTGTAGATGATATAACCCTTTTTGGAAGGGCAAGGATAAATAAGGCTAGATATTTGAATAAATTTTCAAAATATTACAAAAGAGCTTTAGGGCAAAAAGTTAATAGGACTAAATCCAAAATTTACTTCCTTAACACTCATGCTAATATCAAAGCAATAATTTATAGGTTGCTTCAAATGGAGGAGGGAAATTTACCCACAAATTATCTAAGGATGCCTCTATCTAAGGGGACAACGAGGATAGATTTATAGATTCCAGTTATTACTGAAGTTCAAAAAAAACTTCTAGCTTGGGTTATCGTTGGCAGGAAGAGTGCGGTTAATTAAGTCAGTGTTACAAGCCATTCCAACATATTTTGTCTTTGTATTTTGTGCCAAAATCTGTTGAAAATAGTTTAATCTATATTATGCGTTATTTTTTATGGTTAGGTTTAAATGATAACATGAAATTTTCTTTGGTGAAATAGAGCAAGTTGTATGATGATAAAACTAGGGGAGGTCTTGGTTTAAGAGTTCTTGCAGATGAAAACTTAGCTCTTAGGTAAAATGTAATCTGGAGATTATACTAAGAGAGTCAAAGACAATGAACAAGAATTATTCTAAGTATGTTGATCTCAATGACCCAAGTTTAATATTTACTACATTCTCTCTACCAAATGATTTTGCTCTTTGGAATTGTTTAAAAAAATCTATTGATCTTTAAATTAAAGGTTTAAGATGGGTGGTGGGAACTGGAGAAAATTTTTTATTTGGATGAATACTTGGTGTGATAAAAAAAGCACTCAATTTAGATTCAATTTTGAAACCCTAGATGAGATTGTTTCAAGATAAATATGGTGATAGGATTTTAAACATTTTATACAAGGATCAAGAAGGAAGATACAAATGGAAAGAAGATTTTTTTACAAGATACAAGACATTGATGCTAGGAGGCAATTGAGTAGAAAGATAACAACAATGATTATTTTAAGGGGAGCCAAGGATAAATTTATTTGGTAGTTGAATAGCTCAAAATAATACACAACAAGAAGTGGATATAATGTACAACACCAAAAAAATAATAATATCATTAGAATATGGAGAGATATTTGGGATAGTCCAAGCATTCCTAAAGTCAAAATATTTTTTTGGCTAGTAGGTCATAGATGAATTTTATCCTGGGATAACCTTATGAAAATTGGTTTTAATGGCCTCTCTCAATGTGTGTTTTTGTAAAAATTAGGAGGAGAGTATAGACCATCTCTTGGAACATTACTCAATAGTCTGGAATCTATGGTAATAGATTCTTAATATGTTTAGAAAATGTATGGTGATGAATAACATAATTGAAGATTGGTTAAAGCAATGACAAAGCAATTATAAAAGTGAGGCTTTACAAACAATATGGGATATATCAATGTAATATACAACACTCTAGGATAATTTCTTGATATTATAAATACAACAAAAGATGGATTCTTGGCTATTTATGCTCAAACATTGGTCATGATTGATATAAGTAAATTTTTACCAAAATAAATCATTCTTAAGTATAGGGATAAGATGTGTATCCAAACTATAGATTAATAAAACATATATTTTAGATGTAGAAGATGTCATGAGGTGGGGCATACTGAGATATCATGCCCTAAGAAGAGCCAACATAATCATACGTAGAAAACTGCAAGAGAAACTTATAAATGGTTATGGATGAATATGGTTTTCAACTTCCAAAAAATATATCTAAAAAATAAAATAAAATAAATAATGGAGACTAGTAAGAAATGATATTGGAATAAATACAACTCTTTTGAGGCTTTAGCCTATGAAGAAACAATAGATCAAAACTTAGAGGACACAATACAACAATTTCAACATATTAATAAGGAACCGTCTATTTAATATGATCTTGATTTAAGGAAGAAAATTCTTGATGAACCTAAGGAATGTGTCTCATTAGATTTTGAAGACTCTCTTGGAAGTACCATGAACCATTCAAGAGACAAAAACTAGTAAAGTTTGGTCATGATGGATTCTTGGCTATTTATGCTCAAACATTGGTCATGATTGATATAAGTAAAGTCTTACCAAAATCAATCATTTTTAAGTATAGTGATAAGACGTGGACCCAAACTATAGATTATAAAAACATATATTTTAGATGTATAATATGTCATGAGGTGGGGAATACTAAGAAATCAAGCCCTAAGAAGAGCCAACATAATCATATGTAGAAAACCGCAAGAGAAACTTACAAATGGTTATGGATGAAGATGGTTTTCAAATTCCAAAAAATAAATCTAAAAAATAAAAGAAAATAAATAATGGAGACTATTAAGAAAGGATATTGGAAGAAATACCATCTCTTTTGAGGCTTTAGCCTATGAAGAAAAAGTATATTAAAACTTAGAGTACACAATACAATAATTTCAACATATTAATAAGGAATCATCTATTTAGTATGATCTTGATTTAAGGAAGAACATTCTTGATGAACCTAAGGAATGTGTCTCATTAGATTTTTAAGACTCTCTTGAAGTACCATGCACCATTCAAGAGAAAAAAACTAGTAAAGAAAATGTAGTTTTAGAAGTTAATTGTTTTACAATTAATAAGGAAATACTAGAAAATGAACAAAATAAGTAAAAAGATTCTGTAATAGAGCTAGAATAGGATAAATATTATGAAAAATAAAATTATGAAAGAATATTGAGGAATAGAATAATAAGACCTATTCTTGATATAGGCAAGAAAAAAGAAGAAAATCCTCAAATTATCAAGCAAGATCGAGGGAAGCAAGAGCAAACATAGAGAAAGGAACACAAACTAAGTTGGTTGAAATTCTCTTTACCAAAAAACACAATAATATTGGTAATACACATGTGAGGCCAAAATACCCTGATGAGACATGATTATCATCTCATGGAATATAAGGGTTGTTAATGCCCCCTCAAAGCAGAGGTGTATTAGGGACCTATGTTTAAGTAATAAAACTAATATTATTTGTATCCAATAAACTAAAATGACAAAAGAATAAGTTTTTTAAACTATGAAAGTAGTATGGGCAAGATGTGAATGGATGCTTTGGATTCTTAAGGAGCGACAGGGGGGATTCTAACTTGTTGAAATCCTTTTAGAACCTCTTGTGTAACCATTTATAAAACTAGATATTGGATAGTCTCTTTATTCACTTACTACTTTACAGATATTTGTTTCATCCTTATCAATGTCTATGGACCTATAACTCAATTAGGTAGATTAGAAGTTTGGAATGGGATTGAAGCCTTTATGAGAAGTAAATACCAAGAAACTTGATTCATGATCATTGGAGATTTTAATGCCATAACCAAGCTAGATAAAAATTTTGGGGGAATTAGAAAATTAACCTAAAGTATGAAAGATTTTCTCAGATTTTATTCAAAAAAATAATCTATGGGAAGTTGAGTTTAAAGAATACAACTATACTTAGACCAACAATAGGAGAGGCTAGAATCTAATAGCAAAAAAAGTAGACAGATTCATTCTCTCTGATCATTGGCTAGATGGAAGAACTTGTGCTAAAATTAATACCTTAACAAGGATTGGTTCAGATCACTAGCAAATAAGAGTTAAAGTGGTGGTAAGTGAATTAAAAAAAGATCATATTTTAAATACAAGCAGATGTGGAAATACCATCCTCAATTTATTGATATGATATCTCAAACATGGAATTATTTAGGTAATGGTGGGTTGTATGCTTTTCCAAATCAAGTTAAATAAATGACATCTAGATTAAAATAATGGAACAAGAATACCTTTGGAAATATTTTTGGGAAGAAAGAAGAACTAAAAGATAAAATTTCAAAATTCCAAAAAGGTGATCATAACAATCCAAGCTTAGAGGAAAGGGAGTTGCTTAGTGAATATCATTATATTTTAAGGAAGAAAATTTATGGAGATTAAAATCAAGACAAACTTGGTTAAAAGAAGGCGATAAAAATACAATTTTTTTCATAGGATGGCTATAGTACAAATATCAACTTCCAAAATTAGTAGAATTAAATCAATAGAAGATGTTTGGATTGAAAATCGGAGTGAAATTAGAAAAGAGGTAAATTCTTTTTATCATAATATTCTTGGTTCATAGGAGACCTCTGTGATGACGAATGTAGCCCCATGCAAAAATATTTGGTTGATGACCACAATCACATACCCGCACGAGAAGAGAATAAGATGCCATATACGACATTTGTCATTGCTCACTGATCGCTTGAAAAAATAGTCTTCATTCTCTAATAAGTTGGTACCTGGTCTGGAAAAAATTTACACATTATATATAAACAAGCAACACATACCACTTATATTAATGTTTTTTGAATGATGTAAACTTCTCTACGTGCTTCTCCAGCGTGTAGGTCACCAATGCTTTGACATCGACCTCCTTGGACATGTTCATGGTCATTAATGCCATGTCACCCAACTTTTGGATCTACACAAAAATAAATCTGTAGACCCATAAATGGCTACGAGGAATAAATTTAGTGGTAGACACCAAAAACAACTCCTGGGGCATGGTGCAGGAGACATTCAAATCTGATAGAGAACTGAAACTATGTCAATGGTAGATCTGCTCATAAAAACTCTGCAGTCAAGCATATTGTGGCAAATTACAACTGGGATGGGTGTTTTTCACCAAGAAATACAATTAAATTTTCAAAAAAAATCTTCGGGTTCTATTATTGTTCATTGCCCATTAACAAACTAGTATCCCGTTTTTCGTTCTTCTACCAAGAACTACTTCTACGGATGGATACATAGGAAAAAAATGGAGATGGTTTCAGGAGGATTACCATAAACCTATAAAACTCAGAAACCAAAAACTTAATGACCCTAAAAAATGGTAATTATTAATTTTCAAAGGTCTGGTTTCTGATTCATCCATCAAGGATGAAGAGCATACTTCCTATTTAAAAAAAAAATGGGGGAAAATGAAAAAACAAAAAAACAACAGGGGGGAATGAGGGGGGGATTTCCATGAGAGAAACCCCCCCTCAAGCTCACAAGGCCAGAGAAATCTTGGAGCTCTGATACCAACTATTAGGGACTGAAAATGATGAGATGATTATATTGATACAAGTTATTACAATATATAGGCATGAGCCTATAAGAAAATCATGGCACTTGTCAAAGAGAATGACAAGTGTCAATAACAAGGCATAGTGCACATTAATCAATATTCTAACAGACCTAAGATCTTAATGATAAACCTCTTCAAGATGTTCCTTTAGTTATAATGAATGAAGACAATAGAAAATTGATGGAGCTTATTACTCTAGAAGAAGTTCATTTAGCGCTTTTCTCTTTTAATAAAGGTAAATCCCCAAGTCTAGATGGGCTCTCTATAGTTTTTTATCAATATAATTGAGATATAGTGAAGGATTCTTTATTGGTGGTACTGGAACAATCTAGGGTAAAACAATACGTACCTTATAAAATAAATGCAATATATCTTACCCTAATTCCAAAAATGAGGATGCTTAATTGTTTGATTTTTTAGACCCTTCAGCATATGTAATATGACATATAATATTATTTCCAAAGTGATGGCAAATAGATCAAAACTATTTTTAGATAAATCATTTTATAAGAGTAAGGAGGATTTGTGAAAGAGAGATAAATTTTGAATGGGATCATAGTAGACCATGAAGTTATACATTCAATAGCTTCAAGAAAAGAGAAAGTAATGATATTAAAACTTGATATGAGTAAAGTCTATGATAGGGTTAAACGATACTTTCTTTTTGTAGTTTTAGAAAAGTTTAGTTTCAAAAAGAAATGGGTTAGGTGGATTAAAGTTTGTGTCTCTTTAGTTTCTTATTCAGTGTTGGTCGATGGGTTTGTGAAAAAATAATTTAAAGCTAAGAGAGATCTTAGACAAGGACATCCTCTATCTCCTTACTTGTTCATTATTATGGCGGAGGTTTTGAGTAGGAACTTTAAGAAGGCTTACAAATACGTGCTTATAAGTGGACTTAAGGTAGGAATAATATCAATAACATCACCCATAAAAAAATTATAGATGATACAACCCTTTTTGGAAGGGCAAGGATAAATAAGGCTAGAGCTTTGAATAACTTTTTAAAAGAGTACAAAAGAGATTTAGGGCAAAAATTTAATAGGACTAAATCCAAAATTTACTTCCTTAACACTCCTACTAATATCAAAGCAATAATTTATAAGTTGCTTCAAATGGAGGAGGTAAATTTACCAACAACTTATCTAGGTATGCCTTTATCTAAGGGGAGAATGAGGATAGATTTATGGAATCTAGTTATTAGTAAAGTTTAAAAATAACTTCTAGTTTGGAAAGGTAGATGGTTATTGTTAGCAAGAAGAGTGCGATTAAATATGTCAGTCTTACAAGCCATTCCAACATATTTTATGTCTTTTTATTCTATGCCAAAATCAGTTGAAAATAGTTTAATCTATATTATATGACCCTTTTGTGGTTAGGTTTACATGATAACATGAAATTTTATTTGATGAAATGGAGCAAGTTGTGTGATGATAAAATTAGGGGAGGTCTTGGTTTAAATAGTTCTTGCAGAAGAAAACTCAACTCTTAGGGAAAATCTAATCTAGAGATTATACTAAGAGAGTCAAATACAATGAGCAAGAATTCTTCTAAGTAAGTATGTTGATCCCAATGACCCAAGTTTAATATTTACTGCATTATCTCTACCAAATGATTATGCTCTTTGGAATGATTTACAAAAATATATTAATCTTATGATTAAAGGTTTAAGATGGGTGGTGGAAACTAAAGAAAAAAATTATATTTGGATGAACACTTGGTGTGATAAAAAACCACTCAATTTAGATCTAATTTTGAAACCCTGGATGAGATTACTTCAAGACAAATATGGTGATAGGATTTCAAACACTTTGTACAAGGATCGAGAAGGAAGATACAAATGGAAAGAAGATTGTTTTTACAAGTATACAAGACATTGATGCTAGGAGGCAATTGAGTAGAAATATAGCAACTATGATTATTTTGAGGGTGTTGGGACTGAAACTGATGGGGATTTTATTATTGATACAAATGAGTTACATATATAGGTAGAAGGCCTATATGATAAACTGATAAGTGTCAATATAAACTGACAAGTGTCAACTGATGGGGATTTTATTATTGATACAAATGAGTTACATATATAGGCAGAAGGCCTATATGATAAACTGACAAGTGTATATAAACTGAAAAGTGTCAAAACAGATGCATAATGCACTTTAATTCTAACATTCCCCCTTAAAGTGCACTATCCTAAGAAATAAAGCAAGTCAACATTAGGTAACATTCCCCCATTAATGTTGACTTCTCTAAAACAACCTATCATCCTCTCTTATTGCTGATTGGGTCTAGGCTCATGTTATTTGCACTTGGCTCTCCAACTGTGAATAATGCTAGGTTCACTGTGTATACATCTCGATTTGTTGCCTCAGGGTCAGCCACTTCCATGGGTCTATTGCCACTGGGTCAGCCGTCTAAGTGCCTCAGGGTCATCATGGGTGCCTCAAGGTCAACCACTTCTAGGTCTGTTGCCTTTGCAGGTCATCCTCAGAGGATGTTGCCTCTCGTAGGTCACTGACTAGATCCACCATGAGTATGAAATCCCTCCTCATGGTGAACTCAATCTAGAAGGTGTCGGTATCTGCTAAAAATGCACCGAATACAAAGGAAAAACGAACCATATAAGAGTGTCGGTCTCTGTCGAAAATGCATTCAATACAATAAAATGAGCCATAGATCCAAATAGGAGGAGAGAAGAAGAAAATAAGAGAATCTTCTGAAGTGTCTTCGTCTGTAGTCTTCAGAAGTAGATAAAAAAAAAACCTTGGATAGAGTCTAGGGTGTCTTTGTATGTAGTCCCTAGTATAAGTGTCCTTATGGTGACCATGTCATCCCACAAAAATGCATGGGTAGCTAGCCACTGCATTCGCGAAGTGTATAGAAAAGATCACTGGGTACAAGGATCACATATGAAATTACCTTGGGAGTGTCGGGTTCAACCGAGAGTGCACTCCAAGGTAGAAAAACTTTGAGGCTAAAAAACTAAAGTGAAACAGCCTCAAAATTACAATATGACACCACCATTGTGTTCGTTGTGGAAAACCGTTTCCAAAAACTATAAATACCCCTATACTTGTGTCTAAATGGGGCCTTCATTATGTGAAAACCAATACCATGCCTATCTAGGCAGTAAATAGACAACATCGCTCAATAGCGGCATCGCTCTCAGGCGGAATAAAACCAGTCTTAAAATTTCCCTTGCAGGGGAATTACAAAACAAATAGGGCCATGTGGGCCTTCCACTTTTGAAATTACAATAAGTAGGCCATGTAGGCGTTCAGCTCTTCCAGTTTGGAAATTACAATAAAGTAGGCCATGTAGGCCTTCCACTCCACTCTCCATTGTGGAAATAAAACATTAAACTAATGGCCAAATAAGCCATACTGTCGGCTTAGCAAAATGTCAAGTCCCCATATATTAAATAAAGTGGCCCCATCCACTTTAATAAAAATATTTCTCTAGTTTTTAAATAAATTGCCCTTACATTAAAGTGCCTGTTCACTTTATAAATAATACCTCCCCTCTATGATAGGAACATGGCATTATAGTTTGATTTAGAAGCCTCCACATGTAATGTTTTTATATTGATTCAAATACATCCCCAATCAAGTCCATGGGCTATTAGCTGCGCTGAGCACACCATTGATGGCGACCGCTACCATTACGCCGCCCTCAACAAAAATGCATTAAGAAAAACTCCTCTTCTGCAACTGAAGTTGTCTCGACATGAGAGATTGTCAAACAGAGGAACATAACACGTGCGATGCTGCAATTTTGTGAAGTACGTTGGTATTTCGATGACGTAGTCGAAAACCACAGTGGTCTCCAAATTCTTTATGATGATTTGCTTCAAATTGGACTGGACCTCTAGATCATTGTAGCGTTGGCTGATGAGGCACTTCACTTGCGATATGGTGGACCTTGGGTTCATCGTGGCGAAAGTCATCGCGGTTGTGCCAAGAAACCGCTGCTTTTCGTCGAAGGACACCACCGTCGGGTTTTCTCGCTTCGACTCCTCATTCAGTACTATGTCGATGTCATGCTGCTTCGCCACTGCCACCACGTAGTTCTCATTCCCGATATCCAACCTGAGCACACTCATTTTTAACCGAATTTCTCCATGCAGATCGACAAATTCAATATAATTTCGCTAACAAAAAAACCCTGACCTCGATGTCAAACTGAATTTAGGCTCAAAATGATCGGATATTTGCTCTACAAAACCAACCCCTCGACGCATCAGGTTCGAATCTCGGGTGCGTAGATGCCGGCGGGGTCGACGCACCCGCACGCGTACGTGAGCAGGACATTCCTGGCGTTGAAGACGAATACGCTGAAGACGCGACTGGATTTGCTGCATCGGCATGGGCTACAAATGGTGCTAAGTATGTTATATAAAATCACCGCGTTCAAATTTTGTACGTGTTGGTTAAGATTTGTGGGTCTGTGAAAAATTCACAGAAGAAAATTCATCAGAGCATTTTGCAAAAATGGCTTGGAGACATCTCCTTACTCAGGTTGGATCTGGCTTTGCAGGCTCATCACCACCAAATAGGTAACCCAAAAGAACTCTGACCACCACCCCTACTAACACCACAACCCATATTTCAAATCCAAATAGGGGTTACCACAAACTAAAAAATATATAGGAGTTACCATCTGGTTTCTGATCCATCAAATGATGGAGAGCATACTCCCTCGGTAAAAAACTTAAAAAAATAGGGAAGAAAAATGGGGGAGGGAGGATTTCCATGAGGGAAATCCCCCCTCAAGGGTTTCACAGGGCAGGGAAAACCTGGCTCTGATACCAAATGTTGGTACTGGAACTGATGGGGATTTTATTATTGATACAAATGAGTTACATATATAGGCAGAAGGCCTATATGATAAACTGACAAGTGTCAATATAAACTGACAAGTGTCAAAAAAGATGCATAGTGCACTTTAATTCTAACAGAGGGGAGCCAAGGATAAATTTATTTGGTAGTTGAATAGCTCAAAAGAATACACAAAAAGAATTGGATATAATGTACAACACCAACAAAATAATAATGTCACTAGAATATAGAGAGATATTTGGGATAGTCCAAGCCTTCCTAAAGTCAAAATATTTGTTTGGCTAGTAGGTCATAGAAGAATTTTATCCTGGAATAACCTTATGAAAAGTGGTTTTCATGGCCTCTCTCAATGTGTATTTTTGTAAAAAGGAGGAGGAGAGTATAGACCATCTCTTGGAACATTGCTCAATTGTCTAGAATCTATGGTAATGGATTCTTAATATATTTAGAAAATGTATGGTGATGAATAACATAATTGAATATTGGTTAAAGCAATGGTAGAGCAATTATAAAAGTGAGGCTTTATAGACAATATGAGATATATCAATGCAATAGACAATACTCTAGGAGAATTCCTTGAGATTTCAAATACGACAAAAGATGGATTCTTGGCTATTTATGCTCAAACATTGGTCATGATTGATATAAGTAAAATTTTACCAAAATCAATCATTCTTATGTATAGGGATAAGATGTGGACCCAAAATATAGATTATGAAAACATATATTTTAGATATAGAAGATGTCATGAGGTGGGGCATACTAAGAGATCATGCCCTAAGAAGAGCCAACATAATCATATGTAGAAAACTGCAAGAGAAACTTACAAATGGTTATGGATGAAGATGGTTTTCAACTTCCAAAAAATAGATCTAAAAAATAAAAGAAAATAAATAATGGAGACTAGTAAGAAAGGATATTGGAATAAATACCAACTCTTTTGAGGCTTTAACCTATGAAGAAAAAGTATATTAAAACTTAGAGGACACAATACAATAATTTCAATATATTAATAAGGAATCGTCTATTTAGTATGATCTTGATTTAAGGAAGAACATTCTTGATGAACCTAAGGAATGTATCTCATTAGATTTTGAAGACTCTCTTGAAGTAGCATGCACCATTCAAGAGACAAAAACTAGTAAAGAAAATGTAATTTTAGAAGTTAATTATTTTACCATTAATAAGGAAATACTAGAAAATGAACAGGATAAGTAAAAAGATTCTATAATAGAGCTAGAATAGGATAAATATTATGAAAAATAAAATTATGAAAGAATATTGAGAAATAGAATAATAAGACCTATTCTTGATATAGGCAAGAAAAAAAGAGGAAAACCCTCAAATTATCAAGCAAGATCGAGGGAAGCAAGAGCAAACATAGAGAAAGAAACACAAGCTAAGTTGGTTGAAATTCTCTTTACCAAAAAACACAATAATATTGGTAATACACATGTGAGGCCAAAAGCCCCTGATGAGACATGATTATCATCTCATGGAATATAAGGGTTGCTAATGCCCCCTCAAAGTAGAGGTGTATTAGGGACCTATGTTTAAGTAATAAACCTAATATTATTTGTATCCAATAAACTAAAATGATAAAAGAAGAAGTTTTTAAAACTATGAAAGTAGTATGGGCAAGATGTGAATGGGATGCTATGGATTCTTAAGGAGCGACAGGGGGAATTCTAACTTGTTGAAATCCTTTTAGAACCTCTTGTGTAACCATTTATAAAACTAGATATTGGATAGTATCTTTAGTCACTTACTACTTTGCAGATATTTGTTTAATCCTTATCAATGTCTATGGACCTACAACTCAATCAAGTAGATTAGAAGTTTGGAATGGGATTGAAGCCTTTATGAGAAGTAAAGACCAAAAAACCTGATTCATGATCATTGGAGATTTTAATGCCATAACAAGATGGAAATTTTTTTTTAGGGGAATTAGAAAATTAACCCAAAGTATGAAATATTTCTCAGCTTTTATTTAAAATAATAATCTATGGGAAGTTGAGTTTGAAGAATACAACTATACTTAGACCAACAACAGGAGAGGTTAGAATCTAATAGCAAAAAAAATAGATAGATGCATTCTCTCCGATCATTGGCTATATGAAAGAACTTGTGCTAAAATTAATATCTTAACAAGGATTGGTTCATATCACTAGCCAATAATAGTTAAAGTGGTGGTAAGTGAATTAAAAAAAATCATATTTTAAATACGAGCAGATGTGGGAATACCATCCTCAATTTATTGATATGATAGCTCAAACATGGAATTATTTAGGTAATGGTGGGTTGTATGCTCTTCCAAATCAAGTTAAATCTATGACATCTAGATTAAAAGAGTGGAACAAGAACACCTTTGAAAAAATTTTTGGGAAGAAAGAAGAACTAAAAGATAAACTTTCAAAATTCCAAAGATGTGATCATAATAATCCAAGCATAGAGGAAAGGGAATTTCTTAGTAAGTATCATAATATTTTAAGGAAGAAAAATTATGGAGATTAAAATCAAGACAAACTTGGTTAAAAGAAGGGGTTTGGATTGAAGATCGGAGTGAAATTAGAAAATATGCAAAGTTTTTTTATCATAATATTCTTGGTTCTGAGGAGACCGAAGTTCTTAATGATAAACTTCTTCAAGATGTTCCTTTAGTTATAATGAATGAAGACAATAGAAAACTAGTGGAGCCTATTACTCTAGAAGAAGTTCATTTAGCTCTTTTCTCTTTTAATAAGGATAAATCCCCAAGTCTAGATGGGATCTCTATAGCCTTTTATCAATATAATTGAGATATGGTGAAGGATTCTTTATTGGTGGTAGTGCAACAATCTAGGGTAAAATAATACATAACCTATAAAATAAATGCAGTATATCTTACCCTAATTCCAAAAAGAAGGATGCTTAATTGTTTGACTTTTTTAGATCCTTAAGCCTATGTAATATTACATATAAGATTATTTCCAAAGTGATGATAAATAGATCAAAATCATTGTTAGATAAAATCATTTCAAAAGAGCAAGGAGGATTTGTGAAAGAGAGATAAATTTTGAATGGGATCGTAGTAGCCCATGAAGTTATACATTCAATAGCTTCAAGAAAAGAGAAAGTAATGATCTTAAAACTTGATATGAGTAAAGCCTATGATAGGGTTAAATGGGACTTTTTTTTTGCAGTTTTAGAAAAGTTTAGTTTCAGAAAGAAATGGGTTAGTTGGATTAAATTTTGTGTCTCTTTAGTTTCTTATCCAGTGTTGGTCGATGGGTTTGTGAAAAAATAATTTAAAGCTAAGAGAGATCTTAGACAAGGACATCCTCTATCTCCTTATTTGTTCATTGTTATGGTAGAGGTTTTGAGTAGGAACTTTAAGAAGGCTTACAAAGATGTGCTTATAAGTGGACTTAAGGTTAGTAATAACATCGATAACATCACCCATCAAAAATTTATAGATGATACAACCCTTTTTGGAAGGGCAAGGATAAATAAGGCTAGAGCTTTGAATAACTTTTTAAAAGAGTACAAAAGAGCTTTAGGGAAAAAAGTTAATATGACTAAATCCAAAATTTACTTCCTTAACACTCCTACTAATATCAAAGCAATAATTTACAGGTTGCTTCAAATGGAGGAGGTAAATTTACCAACAAATTATGTAGGAATGCCTTTATCTAAGGGGAGAATGAGGATAGATTTATGGAATCCAGTTATTAGTAAAGTTTAAAAAAAACTTCTAGTTTGGAAAGGTAGATGGTTATTGTTAGCAGGAAGAGTGTGGTTAATTATGTCAGTCTTACAAGCCATTCCAACATATTTTATGTCTTTGTATTCTATGCCAAAATCAGTTGAAAATAGTTTAATCTATATTATACGACCCTTTTTGTGGTTAGGTTTACATGATAACAGGAAATTTTATTTGATGAAATGGAGCAAGTTGTGTGATGATAAAATTAGGGGAGGTCTTGGTTTAAACAGTTCTTGCAGAAGAAAACTTAACTCTTAGGGAAAATGTAATCTAGAGATTATACTAAGAGAGTCAAATACAATGAGCAAGAATTCTTCTAAGTAAGTATGTTGATCCCAATGACCCAAGTTTAATATTTACTGCATTCTCTCTACCAAATGGTTCTGCTCTTTGGAATGGTTTACAAACAACTATTAATCTTATGATTAAAGGTTTAAGATGGGTGGTGGAAACTGGAGGAAAAACATTCTATTTGGATGAATACTTGGTGTGATAAAAAAACACTCAATCTAGATCTAATTTTGAAACCCTGGATAAGATTACTTCAAGACAAATATGGTGATAGGATTTCAAACACTTTGTACAAGGATCGAGAAGGAAGATACAAATGGAAAGAAGATTTTTTTACAAGTATACAAGACATTGATGCTAGGATGCAATTGAGTAGAAAGATAACAACTATGATTATTTCGAGGGGAGCCAAGGATAAATTGATTTGGTAGTTGAATAACTCAAAAGAATACACAACAAGAATAAGATATAATGTACAACACCAACAAAATAATAATGTCACTAGAATATGGAGAGATATTTGGGATAGTCCAAGCATTCCTAAAGTCAAATTTTTTGAAACAATTACTATCCATCATGAGAGGATTGGCTAATGGTTGGACTTAGGGTGTCTTGTGTGGAACTTCTATTTGGCTCATGCCTCTCTTATTGTCTATTGAGGCTTCCTCTTTTGCCTCTGCAAAAATTCTTATATTTGTTTTTATCTTTCTTCTTAATTATTTTGAAAAAATACTTCCTTTTTATTTCAAATAATTAAAAACATTTTTTTAACTATTTTTTTTAAAGTTGTGTAAACTTTTCAAAACTCTCTTACCAATAAAAAAAAATCAAATCTGGATACCATTTAATTGCGGTTAAAATTCAACACTACTCTTGTTTAAAGAATACTCCTCCAAATTATCTTAGGTCTCGTACGCATGTTAAAAAAAAAAAAAAAAATTTATAGGAACCTTCCATAACGAGCCCACTACACAGCAAGCAAGGCAACGCACTCTATCACCTTGAAAGATTAGATATGATATGGAATTTCGTTCCACATTTGAATTTTGAATTTCCCCTATTAGTAGTTAGGGGGAATCCCATGCACCGTACGCAATGTATTTCAAGCTCAACGGTTGTAACGGTTGTTTCTGGTGCTTAAGTCACCATCGATCGATCGCTTCACCCGAGGTTGCTTCTTCTGCGGCGATCGTTTCCTGTCCTTCTCCCGCCGCCCCTCAATCAACGGTTGTTTCTGATTTTACATATGCGAAAGTAGTACTGTTTTGGAATTCGATGGTGAGGCGTCCATCTTTTGTTGTGTCGATCCCTCGACCTCCTCGTTCGAATTTTATTCAAAGCCCTCATCCTGTACTGGAGACGACATCATCTTCTGGCAGTATTTCTTCTGAATGAAAATGATTCAGACGATATGCTGCTCTATAATGTGTTCAAAGAGGCCGCAAATAATGGTTGGGTTCCTTCTACACCACAGGCCGTGAGTAACAACAATGATCATCATGTGTCTACAGTTAAAAGGTCCGCTGCTGTTACGCATGGAAATGGAAATGGAGAGGGAGGGAGGAGGCGCTACAGAGGGGTGAGACAGCGGCCATGGGGGAAATATGCGGCAGAAATACGAGATCCCGCCAAGCAGGGCGCCCGAGTTTGGCTGGGCACCTTCGACACCGCGGAAGCCGCTGCGCTTGCATATGACGCCGCCGCCTTCAGAATCCGCGGATCCAAAGCTCTGCTCAACTTTCTCCTCCGCCTCGCCTCCTCTTCCTCTGATGCGACGCATTCTACCCAAGCGGCCCAGAAGCCGTCGGTGAAGTTGAGGAGGCCGAAAAGCGTGACGCTGGTGTCATCGCCGTCGACCGGTACGGCCTTTTTCCGACGGCAGAAGCCGCGAGAGGCGCTCTGTCAGATCGAGCGAGCAGTCACGATTATCGATCTGTTGGTGGTTTGGATGAGAAGCGCCCGGAGCTCGGAATTGTCGGTGACCTTTGTGGGTTCCAGGTCGTAGACGTCGTAGTGGAGGTAGTTGGCTATGCCGGTGATCAGGCTCGAATTCCCGGTGCCCGGCGGACTGTGGAAGAGGTAACCGCGCTTCCATGCGCGGCCGACGCGGGGGTAGAAGTCCTTACCCCCGGCGAAGGCGTCCAGGTCAGACCGGATCGCGTCCATCACCAGCGGGTCAAGCGCCAGCGTGGCGAAGGTGGCCGGGTGGCGGAAGGGCACGGCCGTCTAGCCGCGGGAGGCATGGCCGCTGTTGGTGTACAGCTTGCGGTCGCGTCTGCGGCTGCGGCTGCGGCCGTCGAACTCCTCGGCGCGGCGCGCCACGCCACGTGGTCGAGGTAGGCGGCGAGCGCGCGGGCGGCGGCCCCGCCGGCGAGGGGGGGGCGGCGGGGGGCGGGGGCGGGTGCGGGGGGGGGGGGTCGTGGACGACCGTGAAGAGGCCTATGAATGACCAGATTCGTGATAAAGATAGTCACTGTCATTGTGAGTGGATTTTTTAATACCCTTTCATGTTTATGCAATTATTATTTTTATTTATTTGAAAACAATTAAATGTTTATATAATTATTATATTTATTTATTAATGTTTTTTAATATAAAAAAATTGATAAATATTGTTTTTATAAATTTTATAATAAAACAACTGTAAGATGTATAATAAAACAACTAATCAATTAATCATGACATGAAACAACTAAAACTAATGAAACAACTAATTATGACATGAGACCAGTAGAGTACATGTAAATTTATTTATTGAATGAATTTCTAAATGGGACAGTCAACTGTGTCACATGCCCTTCATGATTAAAAAAAGCACGATTTCTGGAATTGGTATGTATAGCTACTAGCTGTCTAGACTTTGGAAATTGACAGCTTCTCTACTTCCCTTCTTAATGGCATGTTCTAAAGCACTTAACTTTTAGCGAGCGTAGGCGACGCTGACACTGTGAACTCTAAACAAACCTTAGTTTGTTGCGTATCTAACATATTTTAAATTTGGTACATTGTAAGATAATATTGGTAATTTTAAGCAATTTTATATATCCTAATACATTAGGATATGCAAAACTCTTTGTTAATTTTTTTTTTTTTTTGGTATAGTGGTGAAAATATACAAAACTCCTAATTAAACTATAAAATCTTCATAAAATAAAAATTAATGATTCAAGTTTACAGGTAATGAAAAATTAAACAGCCATCAGTATTCAAACATTTTTAAAAAATTAGAATTTAGTTCATCAAACATTTTTAAGAAACTAGAATTTTGTTCAAGTCAATTTTTCTTCAGGTTAAACTAAACAGTCATAGTATTCAAACATTTTTAAGAAATTAAAATTCAATCTTTCTTCAGCATATAAGTTGGGGAACGTTAAATTTTTTTTATTGATTTTTTTTTATAGTTTAAATTTTAAACATTTTTAAAAAATTAGAATTCATTTCAAGCCAATCTTTCTTTAGCATATAAATTAGGCAGGTTAATTTTTTTACAGTTTAAAATTTTATTTATTTTTTAATATTTTTGTTAGTAAATATTTTGTTAATTTATAATTTTTAAATTAATAAAAATATCTACTAAATAAACCATATCAAACCATTTCAAAACCATATAACTCCACGGAGGTGGTCGCTAAAAATTAAATATGGGGACGAGTCGAAGTCGTTGAGTTAAATATTTACTTCACCCGTGATATATACTTCCCGCTAACAACATAAAAGTAGTGTGCAAAATCCACCTGTAATTTGGTAATTACATATTCATCTTTAATTTTTTAATTATCAGAATAATTGGCATGTAAAAGATAATGCATAGTGTAAGCTTCACCTACTTAACCATAATTTTTTCAATTTATTTTTATGATTATGTGCGGGTTAAATTTTTATGACCAATAGTTTTTATTTGTTTTTTTTATAATAATGTAATATCTTATGTCTTATAGTTAATTTTAGACATAATTTCTTTCATTTATATTTTATAATAATGCAATATTTTAATAAAAATTTCATGACCACCTGTTTAGGCATGCATAGTTTGGTTGATTTATTTTTATGATAATACAATATCTTAAGCTTTTAAATTTTTATAATCACATTAGCTATAGTTTCTTTTTCTTTGATTTACTTTTATAACAATGCAAGATGTTGTGTTGTTAAATTTTTATGATAATGCAATATTGTGCTGTTAAATTTTTATGATAAATGCAATATGGTGGAGTTTTTTCAATTATATGCAAATAGATATATATATATTTTCAATTATATGCAAATAAATATATTTTTTAATATTTTATAATTATAATAATATAATATATTATTTTAATTAAAAAGTTTTAATATATATTTTCCGAAACTGAGGGAAGTGCTTGGGCTAATACCTGCCCTAAAACTCATTGTGAGGAGTACCTCAGATTTTTTTTTTACTTTTATTTTTATTTATTTTTAATATTATTTAATTATTTATAATATATATAATAATATTTTATTATATTATAATATTTATTATTTTTTAAATTTTGTTATTGTATTATTTTATAATTAATAATTTGGTTGTTATACATTAAAACCTTCTTCATAACATCTTATTTAATTTTATAATGATGACATATGTACATATTAATAGTTAAAACCTAATCAAAATTACAAAACGCACATTCCAAAATTTTAAACTGGACACAAAAAAATACTCGACCTGTAGGGTCTTTTCCCGCGGTGGGGTGGGGTCTCGTTCGATCTGACAGAGCAGTACCATGACACTTTAGATCAGAAAGGTTTCTATTATTATTATAGGATAAATCAATAAGATTCTGTGATAAGCTTACCTATATTGGAATCTATAACAAATGTTTTCTTGGGCTATAAATATTACATGGTGAAACTCATTAAAGATTCCTTACCTTTGACCTCCACGTCTTGTATGGCTTTTCGCAGCACCCCACCTGCAGGATTTGTGATTCTCAGCGTTTCGTTGATAACCTGTGTAAAATTTATGCGGTCAAGATCACATCACCGACAATACCGAGAACAAGTCTGCATATTAAGCTAACAAATTCATACTGACTTGCTGCGTGAAGTTCATATGATTAGTATAGTCGTCCCACGTCAAAGGTTCCCCTGGTCCTTTTCTTCTTCTGAGAGCAAGGTGCTCTTCCTGGCAGTAGAATCAGCCTATAGTGTCAGTCACCATTGCATCATGATCCAAAAATATTCATATTCCATATAAAAAATATTCATATTCCATATAAAATTATTCATATAGAATAAGTCCTGTTTTATAAACAATGGGTTATTTTATACAACAAGGCATAAGATAATTAATTAAGAGTATTTAATTCATTAATCATTAACTAACAAATACAATTTTAGTGATTTCGTATCTGTATGATCTTCCAGCAAACAAACGATGCGGAAGCAGTTCTATCTATCGTATACTTTGTGAAGGACTTTTATGTCTGAACCACCACGACAACAATTTGCCATGCCTTCCACCTATTTAATATGTTAGTAATGTTATATGCAGTCGACATATTACTAACCTACAAGTAAAACCATGACCATTATAAAGTAAAATAACAAGAAAAATATTAAAATATGATGTAGCCGATTTGTTACAATCTTTAAAACAAACACAGATTGATTTGGCATTTTCTCGTTATCATGCTTACCATCATCAATTTTCAATTCATTTAGAGGTTCAAAAATGTTTTTAAGAGCTTCAATAGGACCCACATGAAATGTAGAACTTGATAATTCTCCCGTTGCTTCTTAGTCTTCAACTGATTCACAAATTTCTTCATTTGAACTCAAAGTTAGCTAAAAGACGAATAAAAAAAGATAAATGATTAAAAATCTTGTGATTAGTAAAAAAGCACAATATGTGCATGATATCAAGATATATGAAGGTTAGGAAACATAGGTCAACTTATTACAAATGAAACAAAAAAATTAATGATGCAATAAAGCACAAAAAATTACTATTCCATATTTAAAAGTAATCTACTGCCTATGAATACTTCGAGTTTCCATTGTTAACAACGTTGATAGCAAAAAGCATCCTACTCACAACCCAAAGGGATTAGGGCAATCAATGAGGAGAGAAAAGTATGGAGTATCACACCATAAGCCTAGGTTCTAATATCATGGGTGAACCTTGACATTTAAATAAAATGGCATGAAGTCAAGTGGTTAATTACTTGGGCCACCAAAGTGGAGAGCCAGATTCAAATCTTACCCCGAAGTATATGCATAATAGCCAATAGGGTTTGTCGCAATGCCACTATGTGGTTTGTAAAAGTATTGTGATAATGCCATCATGATGTAATAAGGGTGAGGCTCATTTCAATCCCATATAACCAATCAAAAAAACATCTTACTCACCTTTCCTATTCTATTTAGAGTTAATATATTATGTACAAATTGTATGAAGAGGACATAAAGAAGGGAAAGGTACAATTAATATCTTATGTACAAATTGTATGAATAAGGACACAAAGAAGGGAAAGGTACAATTAATATCTTATGTACAAATTGTATGAACAAGGACACAAAGAAGGGAAAGGTACAATTAATATCTTATGTACAAATTGTATGAACAAGGATACAAAGAAGGGAAAGGTCATCCACATGTTCAAGGTGAAAACTGCATATTTTGCAGGAACCTTTTTGAATACTTGCAATGCATCAACCTGTTGGTTCGTAAAATTCATTTTCCAAAAACCATATGTAGAAAACAAAATGTTTTTCTCCGTTAGTATGCATAGGGGTAGCTCCTTGCAATTCACTTTGATTTTTTCCAAATTTAATAATTTTATATTTTGTAATTCAGAACTCAAAAGAGTTCAGCCCTAAAATGTAGAGTTTGAATAAAGAAACATTTACCACAATTTTGAGCTCAGAGCTTCAATATATAACCTAGGGTTTAAGGGAAATGACAAAGTTGATAGTTAAAAACTCTAGAAAATGAAATAAACACAACCATATTTAAAAAGGGTTCCCCAACAAAAACAATTATGATTGGACAAAAGCAAAAGTGCTACATGCAAGGCTTCTACGCCAAATTTTACTAACCGTAAAAATATTTTAGACTTACCGAAAAATGGAAAAAAATTTAATACAAGAAATGTTCTTAAAACTAGGCTTTATTGTAAACTCATGAAAATACAAATTTCCATAGGATTTTTCAGCACTTCAAAATAAAATCACTACCTTGGAGAGAAAAATTTAGTAGATTTAAGGACAAACTCTACGATTGCAACTTTTACAAGATTTTTTGGAGTAAGTGATTAACTTGTGTATGCGAAGATTTCATTATAACTGAAAGATAATAAAGTACTTCCATTAAAGGAACCCATGGTTGAATAGTTCCAACAACTTTCAAAATGAGAAACACAGAAAATGTCTCATAATATATTGCATTCAATTATTTTAGAGGTCTTCGATATTTACAACTCAAATTTCTAAAATTTAAAAATCTAATGATTTATTCAACAAGCCAAAAATAGCCTTTTCAAAATGAAACCTATTAGGTAATCAACAAAATTCATACCATCATTAGACTTTTCAAAAAAATTCATAACCTAAAATCTTTGAATAATATTACAAATGTTTTCAAATCTCAAAGATAAAATCAAAGCTCACAATTCATCAAAATGAATGGTGGATTTCTATGGTTTCTCAGTTATTGCTTTTATCTTGGCTTTTTTAGCTTCAAACCTTCTCTCTCCAGGTACATTATCGTGTAGCCAATTTGGTAGTTGATCTCATGTATGTTGGGCGCAAAGATATTTTGAACCTTAGGTTTGGGTATTTCCATCATCTTCCATGTTGGTTCAACAAACTAAATTGTAGATTTTACATCTTGAGGCACTGTATTGACATTATTGACTCTTTTCACAATTGTATTCGTATAATCCAACTCATAACTCTGAAATCTAAGGAGTTCTTGTTCCAAATATTGCTCTATTTCCTTGATTTTTTCCTAAAGCTCTGACACATCCATTCCACAAGTGGTTAAGAAACATTCTAGTGCTTTCCTTGTAGTTACAATTGTGAATAGACTTGTTCTCAGAATTTGAAGTTTTTTGTTAGCCTTATCTTTTATTTTCAGCTACTAATCTTAACCGGACTGGTTTGCTCACTATTCCATTATAATCTAGTCCTATTTTTCCCCTTCTCAACTAATCAATGACATTTTCCTAAGTTCTTTTATCTCATCTTTGTATTGTCCTTTCTTTTGAGAATACCCACTTTCTGATGTTTCTATGTCCAACTTAATTTGGACCATTTGCTGCAAACATCCTAATGCCTCTTTTCCATATTCAAAACTATTTTTCTTTAGATCTTTCACAAATTCCATTAAGGACTTCCCTAAAATAGCAATGTTTCCAACTTATACATAATCAATATCTTCTTTTATCAAAGTGAGCATAGATCTTGCTTCTGACTTTGTTGCTGATTTTGTAGCTTGTGAGGTCTCAGTGATAACAAACTCTACTTTTCCTCAATTCCTAGCTTGTGCTTCAATTTTTCTAATGTTCGTTGTTGTGCTTCCTCTTCCTTGGAAGCTTCTCCAGTTCTTTGGGCAGAGACAAATTTTCTAACAAAAGCACTTAGATACTTAAGTTATTTTTCCAATATCAAGTTTCTTTGCTCAAGTTCTTGGATGGTATCCTCTATAATTTCAAAGTTGGCTTGAAGGATCCCAACAGCTCCATGTCACTCCATGGGAGGAAGCATAGTGGTTGTGATTTTGGTACTCTTCTCTTTTTAGCTTCTTTTCTTTGGGAGTTCCTTCTTTAGGTTCACCACTTTTGATGATGACTCTCTTGTGAAAAGAGTCATGCTTGACATCAGATCTCACACTTTTCATCTTTTTCTATGCAGTCTCATCGGTAAATAAGACAACAACATCAACAATTTGTCTTTCTTTTTTTCTCCTTTTTCTCTCCCTTTTCATATGAGAGAGTTGTTTCAAAGCCATGATCTATGCCAAGAAATTGTCTATGTCCAAACCCATAGACTTCTCAACAAAAGCCTTAATTTGTTAACCGTCTTCTATTGAGTTAATTGTATTTCTTCAATTCTTGGTGTGTCTTGCTAATGTGAAGGTACCTCTTTCAGTTGAGGTGTCTTTTTTTGAGTTGAGAGTACCTTTTTATAAGGAACGTCTTGCTGCTTGTTATTATCTTTGGTGGTCTCCATTGCCTGCTCATATTTCTTAATTTTTTTCTCTAGAAGGATGGGTAAAGTTGAAAGATTTTCTTTTCTTTCCATTATCATAATCTCGTCTATAATGTGGTTCTAGTGCACCTATCACCTGCTAATTAGATGGTGGCTTGTCCTTTCTTGCTTCCTTGGAAGCAAAGCACCAAGATTTTTCTTGGCAAGACAAGAAAGGAGAAGGTTTCTGCTTTCATATTGCCTAGTGCCTTTCCCTACAGTGTATAAAGGTTTTTGTGATAAAGGTGAGGGTTTGAAAACCTTCACTATAATAGTTTGAAAAAGTAACAAAAGATATGAGTCCTAAGAAACCTTCTATTATTGGTTGATATCCTCTTAATTCCCTTTCATCCTTAGCTTCTTGTTCTTCTGTTGCCACCCTTTTTCTCTTCTATTTTTCCAAACTCAATCTCTTCTTTTCCTTCTCCTATATCCTCAAACACTAGAGGTTTTTGATCATCTTAATGGACCCAGTCAGGGAACACAACAAATCCTAAATTAATCATAACTCCTTCCTCATCTTCACAATTTTTCCATGCATCATTGTGGGTAAGATATGGCCAAATGCAATGTCCAGTATCCACCTTGTATCTATACATGCTTTGGAGGACTTGCCTTTGATCATAATTGTAACTTCTCCAAGCTAGCTTGAACTCATCTCTCTAAAATTTTGCAACCAAAATATGTCTTTTGAATTTACATATATAATTTCCAGTATTAAAAGAGAAACTAATGGGTTGCATTACATGCTTTCCTGCACACTTGCCAATAAATCTCATGAATTCCATCAATAAAAAATATGTAGCCTTGAGTCTTAAATGAAGGTTTTGATATATGCATGAAATGACTAGTCAATGTACTAGTCAACCTTGGAGAGGATAGTCTTCATGGGTTTCTTTTAAATCCTATAATATGATTTTCTTGTCAACCTGTACATTAATGGCTTGATGAAATTGTTGCTTCACATCAATGTAGTTTTTGAACTATCTTTTGCATAGAAACTAGAAAAATATTTGAAAGTAGAATTTTTTTCTCCTTACCTTAGTGAGTTGATTGCAAATTTACTCACTGATTAGGTGTGACCAATCTATCTTCATTTTCTTAACAAGCATCAGGTAGAAGAATCCAAACATCCAAGGTTGAAATTTACATAAAACATTTTTGCATCCATGTCTGATAAGCACACAACTGTGGCACTTATGGAGGGTGAAGAGAGTTTTATAACTTACATCATTTTCAAATATCACCTAGTTCTCGGTAATGAACTCAAATTTTTCTCTTTCTTGTCTGTTCTCAACAGACTACTACTTGACTAATCACCTCATTTCTTTCACCCTATCTTTGTATTCAAGAGTAATAAGCACGCATTACAAGCTACAACTATCCAAAATATTAATGACAGATCTATGTGCCCTTGTTTGCATACAAGAGTGACTAAGCTATACTAACAAGCATGCTTGGCTCTTTTCCTCAAGGAATCTATCACTCTTCGATATCAATTATTACAATAGAAACAAACTACTATTAGACTAATCAACTTAATATTTCACACTATCTATGCAATCAAGAGTAATAAGGACCCATTATAAGCTACAACTATCCAAAATTTTAATGAAAAATCTACGTACCCTTGTCTACATATAAGAGTGGCTACTAGCACTTCAATTATTTGTCCTTGCTTGCGAAAGGACAAGACTATACTTACTTGACATCATGTTTCAGCCACCCCTCCCATACCAAGGAGTTGTACATAGTTCCTTACTAGTTTCTTATGCTATTCTCCTGGTTCCACAACCATAGATGCTAGAAGATTATTGAGGGATCAGACTCCATATCCTCCTAAGATTATCCAACTAGACCCTCTTAGTCATAGTCATTAGATCATGTGCTGACCCTTTTCAAATAACTAGTGAAAACAATTGTGCTTCTACTTTACATCCCACCATAGATTAATGTTGGTGCTTGGATCCAATGGAATTCCTTTCTATCTTTGTTGTACCTCAACCTAGGTCTCTCTTAATCATTACTTTTAGCATGTTAGGGTTTATCCATTTTGGGTAACCCTTGTGGCTACAATTTTATCCTTGAAATCACTTTTATGGAGAGTGAGGAGTGCTTTATAACTTACATCATCTTCAAATATCACATAGTTCTTAGCAATGAACTCAATTCTCTCTTTCTTGCCCATTCAACCATACTCATCTCTCAAATGAAGACTGCTAAGGTTGATGAAGAAGGTATTTTGAAAAGAGATGTAATCTAGTTGGCCACAGAATAGCTAATTTCTTCCCCTCAAAATCTATTCTCTCTCCAATATCTTTGTTGAAATGTTTTGCACAATCCAAGACCAATCCTGGGCATGTGAAAGAAAGCTTAAACATAGCAGCCTTCAGCATCTCTAATTTGCTTGTTGGTTTGGAAAACAATCATTTCAAAGAACAACATGCAAATATTTTAATAAACTATTTTTCTTTGTAGATATGAAAATATGGGTAGCTATGAAATAAAAAGAAAAATCGTGGTATTTTGTAAATGCCCTTAACTCTAAAGGTTCAACCTAAAACCTAAAATAGCATCATAATTGTAAAAAAATTTGGGTTTAGAAAAAAGAAACATGCCTAGCAAAGAAAAAAAAAACATGCCTGGTAAAATGACATGTAACATAATACAACTAGTCATCTTTAAAAGAAAAAGGTTGTAAAAATGACTGGCAAAAAGGGTGCATGCATTTTCTCCATCTTGAGATTGTAATTGACCAAGTGTTATTGCTTGACAAGAAAAGTTGGGAATTACAAATAATAGTTTTAAAAATTAACAATCTCCTCTATTTTTTTTTTTTGGTAAGTAGTAGTTTGATTATCAGGGTTTTAACTGGGTCCCAGTCCCAGATATACAAAAACCCTTGCCAGGGTGGTGGAAATTGATATTGCAGAAACCTTGTAGTGGTGAATAGAAGCCGAAAGCCTAGTAGAATCCCACTTGGGGGATAAGCAAGACAACAGTCCCACGTAGGGGATTAGGACCTGAACATCTACAACCGAATAGCCCATGCAGGGGCATTCCTTTCTAACAGAAAACCCTACCCAAAAATGGTGACAGAGCCCCAAGGGCTTTCTAGAAACCCAAAACATTAAGAAATCAGCAATGACCAACATAACAAAAACAAAACAGGGAAACCGAAAGGGAATCCCTAAGGATCGACCTTCGCGGGGTTCTCCTTTGCGTCCGGATTGAGCTCCTCCAAGCAGCGCTTCATAGCCTCGGTGGTGCTTTCAAACGCAGAAATGAAACATTTAATAAACATTCTGGTCATGCGCTTTGACGTTTCAGGGGCGGGGTCCGAGTCCTCGCTGTTATCGTCAGGTACATTAACAGGGGAGTTCTGGCTTGACTCCGTCTTGAGCTTCTTGGTTCTCGATGATCTGCGGATCATAGGAACATCTTCAATTATGGTTCTACGCTTTCCCACCATCGCCTTCTTGGAGGATGGGGTGGCCTTAGGCGGGGAAGGCTGTTTGGGAGGGGTCTTCTTGGAGTCAGGAGTTTGATACTCGGGGTCCGTCTCACTGGCCAAGGGTTCGCTGGAGAAAGAGTGAGTTGGTGAAGACGTAGGGGGGGAACAGGAGGGTTGGATTGGAGGGGTGTGGCTGCCAGGGGGAATTGCTTGCAGCATGGTGGAAGAGAACAACGAAAAGGCCCTGGTGGGTGGGAGGGGAGTGTTTCTTCTGAGCGGTAGAAATCGATAAACGAATGGAGCGGTGGAGGAAGGCAGGAATGTTCATGGGCTTGTAACCATGGAAGTGGTTGACAAGAGCTAGATGGAAGCTGGACATCGGCTTGGCGGGATCATCAGAGGCCAAATACTGGATCAAGGGAATGGCGACAGCGGACCAAGGGGAAGGAAGGGAGGTGCGTTCAAGGGAAACACCTGACCACTTGAACTCTTGGTAGTTGGGGAACCCCTCCAGCTCGGGCTCCCAACTGTGCTTGTCTCGACGGATGCGGCGACCAGACAGGGGAAGGCCAGACACTTCAGCTATCAACTCGGGGGTAACCTTGAAATGGACACTACGGATTACGACAAAACCATTCTTCCACGTCCTGACAAAGTCAGCAGAAATATCAGCTTTGGGGCCCTGGAATTTGCTCAGGAAGGGCGACAGGTTAAAGGTGTCGATGAAGGGTTTCGCCAGAGGGTCGAGCTGGAGGGAGCTAGGTTCGATGTAGGCCATAGTGCCAGGAGGACAGGACAAGGGAAGAGAAAGCGACCAGGGCAAAGGGTGACGATCGATGAAAGGAAGGACAAGGGAAATGCTTAAAAAAGCCAGCAAGGGACGATTGGGCATGCCGATGGGATCGAGGAGGGGACAGGTGGGCAAAGGCCAAGGAAGGTGGGGATTGGTGATGGTTCGAGGGCCTGAGTCAGCATGGGGAAACAGGGATATCCGGAGCCGCTTGGATTCGATGAGGGTGGGTAAGGAAGCTGATTGGACAGGAGCACCGATGGTGGCGTTGGGACATCGCAACCCATATTGGGGAGCGTAATTGAGGATACCAATCATCCCCATGGGGAAATGATGACTGGCGATGCCAGCAGGGATGCCACTCATGAGCCAACGATGACGAAGGAGCTTGTTGGATAAGATACTCCTAGGACCAGCTGTAAACCTGAATAGAAAACACATTGGTTAGCGGGGAGGGGGTGACACGAACCTGCCTTGCCTGTCAGCATCTGCTACGTGGGAGACACCTGGCGGATTGGAATTACGCCACACCGTCAGCGGGGATTGACTGAGACCCATGTTGGCAAGCTGGTCAGCGAGCTTATTTGCTTCCCAGAAAACATGGAAAACTGCCACCTGGCATTGCTGACCAATGAGGACTTTGCTTTCATGGATCAGCGAGCTAATGTTCCAAGGGGGATTTTTGTCAGTTTTGATGTAACAGATGATGTTCATAGAATCCCCTTCGATGTGAAGACATATATGAGAATCTTTGATCAAATTCAAACTACGCCAAAGAGCCCAGGCTTCCGCAAAGTTATTTGTCTGATGATCGAGGTTCTCAGCAAAGGCGAGAATGATCATCCCTTTGTGGTCTCGAACGACCCCACCAGCTCCAGAGAGTCCCGGGTTCCCTTTGGACGCCCCATCAAAATTTAGCTTTAAAAAACCTGTGGGAGGGGGATGCCAAAAGGCTAACCGTCTGGGGTGGGGACAGGGGGAAGGGCGGTCGGGGATAGGGATGTTGAGGGAATGGAAAATGTCCCCTTCCACCTTGCCAATCGGGGAATTTGACCAAGGGAGTAATTGGAGGTTCTCAGATGCATAGGCAATGGCTTTGGTGGCCGTAGATATGGCATCGTTAGAAGGGGTGGAAAACACTCTGCGATTGCGCTCTAACCAAATCTGCCAAATAAGGTGGTGGAGGCAGATCCTCCATAGGAAAGCAGCATTGGGATTCTAAAAAGGGGTGGGCCATTGGATAAAGAGATCCCGAAGAGTGCGGGGTTGGGCCCACTAGATTTGGAACATGGACAACACGTGGTTAAGACTCCCTTGGGTGAACTCACAATGTAAAAAGAGGTGGTTGACCGATTCCCCATTAGACAGGCAAAGATGACATCTATTAGGGATAGGGATGCCTCTTTTCATCAAGTTATCGATGGTGAGCACTTTGTTGTGAACGACAGTCCAGGAGAAGAACCCAACCTTAGGGACTAGGCGCTTGATCCAGACCGACCCAAATAGAAAGGCAAAAACGTGGTGGTTCACCAGGAGGGAGTGAGCCGACTTGACTGAGAAAACCCCGTTGTCTGTCCCTGACCAGACAGGAGAATCTAGAACGGTTGTAGTAGGAATGATGGTGGTTCTGAGAAGCCGAGACAAAGAAGCGCCCGCTTGGGTTATCTGGGCACTGGCACTGCCAGTGGGGATTTGCTTCCATTCCCGCTGATCATTGAAATAATCCCTTACCCTGCTGCCCCATCTATGCTCAAGAAAGGATTTGAGAGCAGCCATACCTGGGATAACTACGAGGGGCTGGTTGTTCAACCAAACATCATCCCAAAACTTGATCTCGGAGCCATTGCCAAGTTGCCAACGGGACCCTTTGGTGATAAGAGGTCTGGATTGACTTACCGCCCTCCAGAAAGTAGATCCAAAAGAAGGGAGGTCTTGATTCATGAAGGACGATCGTGGGAAATATTTGCTCTTGACAATCGTCACCCATTCTGATTTGTCGTTGATGTAAAGTTTCCACGCCTGCTTGGCAAGGAGGGCAAGGTTCATATTGGAGGATCTCCTCAACCCTAGGCCCCCTTGGGATTTGGGTTGACAAACTCTATCCCAGTTGACAAGGTGGATTCTACTTTTTTCTTCAGGACCTGACCACAGGAAATTTTTTTGGATTTTCTCAATCTTGGCATGAACAGACGCTGGGGCTCTAAAAATAGACATGAAGTAGACTGGAATGCTTTGGAGGACCGCTATCGTGAGGGTAGCCTTAGCTTCCTGGGATAGGAGGGCACCCTTCCAGCCTGCGAGTTTGCATTTGAACCTTTCAATGACATTATCCCACATGGACTCTTTCGGGCTCTTGATAAAAAGAGGAAGGCCCAGGTAAGAAGTGGGTAAGCTCGAGATTCTACACTATAGGATACGGGCAATCTTGCGCTGTCTGCTATCCGGAGTGTTAAGGAAGAAACACTCGCTTTTGGTGTAATTGATTTCTTGGCCTGCTGCTCTGGCATAGGTGTCAAGGATCGATTTGATGGACTTAGCTTGGATGACGGATGCAGAGGAAGCGGTAATGGTGTCATCGACAAACTGCTGGTGAGAAAGGGGGGGCATGGTGGATGAGGCTTTGATCCCTTTCACATGTCCAGAAGCACAGGCAGTCTTGAAAGCTCTTCCCAGGGATTCTGCCAGGATGATGAAAAGGAAAGGGGATAGGGGGTCACCCTGCCTTATGCCTTTATGAGATGGGAAATAACCTGCAGCTGAACCATTAACAAGCACCGAGAACCATGGCATCGAAATACAACCTTTGATGAGCTTGATCCATTCCCTATGAAACCCAAACTTGGCAAGGACTTTTAGAAGGAACTCTCTGTTGACTCTGTCAAAAGCTTTGCTGATATCCAGCTTAAAAAACATGGCTGCCTTATGGTTGCAGTGAGAAGAGTGTAGAGTTTCATGAAGGGATATGATGTTGTCTGTGATAGATCTGCCTTCCACAGAGCTGCCTTGACAAGGATCGATGATAGCCGGGAGAATCTTCTTTAGTCTCAGGGCTAGGGATTTGGTTAAGATCTTGTAGATGATGTTGCAGAGACTAATGGGTCTGAAATCCACCATAGTTTTGCAGGGGTGGGTTTTGGGGATCAAAGCAATGAAAGTTGAGTTAGTCCCTTTCGAAATGGACTTAGTCGATTGTAGCTCGATGATGGCTTTGCAAATGTCTTCCTTCAAGATGTCCCAAAAAGTTTGAAAAAACCAGGGGGAAAGCCATCTGGACCAGGGGCCTTGTCAGCTTGCATGGAGAATAGAGCAGTCTCTATTTCTTTCGGAGAGAGGGTCTGAATCAAGGTAGCATTCATCTCTAGAGTGACCAAGGGGGGGATGTTTCGTAGAAGGGATTCCTGGGCAGCCAAGTGGGAGGGAGAGGAATTTCCCATCATATTGCTGAAATAAGCAGACGCTTCTGATCTGATCTCGAGAATGTCTTGGGAGACAGAGCCATCAGGTAGGGTGAGTTCTCTAATTTTGTTGGAGCTACGGTTCCGCATCATGGAGGCATGAAAGAATATGGTATTGGCATCCCCATATTTGAGCCAAAGGGCTCAGGATTTTTGATGCCAGAAGGTTTCTTCTCTAGCCAAAATGTTGTGATACTCAGACAACAGCTGACTCTCCTCATTCCTCAGTTGAGGGGTCCATTGATCGTGATGGGTTTGCTCCTCCAAAGTCTTAAGTTTATCAATGATGAGCTGCTTGTTCTCAAAGATGTTTCCAAAGACTTCCCTGTTCCAAATTTTGATGTTTTCTTTCACTGATTTGAGCTTGCGGGAAACTTGGTCAATAGCAGATCCTGAACATGGAAGATTCCACCACTCAAAAATACGTTGTTTGAGGTCTGGGTGGTGAATCCACATGTTTTCAAATCTGAAAGGGGTTTTGAAGGATGGGGCCTTGTTGGATTCTAGGAGGAGTGGTGAATGGTCAGACCCAATTCTAGGGAGGGAAGTGAGGAGAGTATCGCCAAAGAGAGGGATTGCTTGCTGGGATAAGAAAAACCGGTCCAGCTTGACTTGGATGTGATCCTGCCCTGCTCTTTTGTTGCTCCAAGTGAACCGACAACCTCTGATCTGAATGTCCATAAGCTCATTACTCGACACAAAATCCTGGAAGTCAGTTATGCTTTTGGATGGAGTGGATAGGCCGCCTCGTTTGTCGAAAGCAAACAGAGGAGAGTTAAAATCCCCAGCTAACATCCATGGGAGGGCAAAAAAAGTAGTCTTGAGAAGGGACAATGACACCCACAACTGGCGCCTTTCAAGAGGATTGTTGGGGGCATAGATATTGGAGAGGACCCATGTAAACTGGTTGGTCTTGCAATGGAAAACCATGTTAAGGGTTCTGTTGGTGAAGGAAACCACCCTTCCCTCAACTTGGAGAGGATCCCAGAGGCAAAGAAGGCCTCCAGCCGATCCCTCTGTGGGGGAGGAAGCCCACTGGCATTCTTTCCAAACTGATTTGACGATGTTCGGGGTTCTTGCTGCATCTGCTTTGGTTTCTTGTAGCATGATGATGGTGGGTTTGAAATCCTTTCTGATGGTTCTGACCAGTCTCTGCTTGCCCGAGCTGTTAAGCCCTCTGATGTTCCAAGAGAGTATCTTCATTTGGAAACTTTGGAGGGTTTCTTACCGCCCTTGGTGGGTACGGGAGGGGGTTTGGGATTCTTGGGATCGTCCAAAGGCTGGCCGAACAGATCAGGGAAGAGGGTTGTTTGGACCCCATTTGCAACTTGATTTTCAGTGTCTTTCTTAAGTTGGTCAGATATAGACGGTCTTCCTCTCTTCTTGTCACCTCCAGTATCCACTGGTCCTTTCTTGCTTCTGGTAATGATGGAACTGGAGTCCGAGTGATTGCGGAAAGGGCTGGAAGCCTCCTCAAGGGGGTCAAAAATTTGCTTGGTTGGAGACACAGGTCCATCTAAAGAAGAGGTGGGAAAGCCCTCCTCGAGGGGAAGGGGGGAAAAGGATTTAGGAGAGGTGGGAGGGAGCGGGGAGGTGGGAGGGGTTTGGGAGGGAGGTGCGGCCGAAGGGGGGTCAGGGAGGGAAACAAAAGGGAGGGGAGGTAGTGGAGGCAAGGGGGAAGGAGAAGGGAGGGAACCGGACTCGGGAAAGAGGACATCATCATCAACACCAGAGAGAGGACCAAACTTGTTGGGAAGGGCAAAAAGCGAACATACCTGGTTGGAACTTGACGGAGCTTGCTGGGGGAGGGATCTGTGGAAGGGGACTTGTTTCCCTTTGTCGATTTTCCCTCGAAAAGGGCCACCAGTAGCCTTTGGTCCTGGGTGGGTAGCCGGACGCTGAGCAAAGGAGAGCTAGGGTCGAGGAACCTCTTTGGCAGCTTTCAAAGAAGGGCATTGGGATCTGAGGTGTCCCTGAGCCTGGCATTCGATGCAGAATGCCGGTTTATTCTCGTACTCAATGGCTTGACACCACTGGAAGTCCCCATAGATGAGATTGATGCGAGTGGGAAGCTGGGATGCTAGGTTTGCAGACACGTAGATTCTAGCAAAGGCCATTCTGGAACGGGCTTTAGTTGTCGGATCAAAGGCAACCAGGTCTCCGATGTATCCTCCGATCCCTCGAAGGATGTCTTCATGAAAAAACTGGATTGGTAGGTCCGAAAGACGAACCCAAATGGGGGCGACATTGATGTCCTGAGTTTGGGGGTTGAAACCCTGCTCCCATTTCTTGAGAAATAGACTTTTCTTGCCAAAGAACCACGGTCCTCCGATGAGGATTCTTGCAAAATCATTCTGGTTGTTCAGCTGAATTAGGAAGAAGCCCCTGGAAAGAGCCACTAGCTGTAAACTTCCCTCTGTTCGCCATTTGAAACTGGCCCATCTTCTGATAGACTCCATGTTAGGTCGGCCTCCAACGAATTTCCCAACCAGGGACAGGGATTCGAGGGAAATTTTTGGAGCCATGCAAGAAATCGGGATGACCAAATTATCCCCGAAGGTGACCAGGGGGGAGGAGAAACCATATCAGATGGTTTGGGAGAGGGGGATCCCGACACCAACGTGCTGAAGGACAGACCAGCCGAGGTAGGGGATTTGGAAAGGGGAAAGGGGGGAATGAAACCTTTCGCCCAAGGTCGCGCACCACCCGGATCCGGATCGAGGGCAACGGGATCATCCGTGAGATCGACAGGGATCTCGCCTGGTTCAAGATCCCCGAGGAGGGTTTGGGAGACCCTGCCAGGGAAAGCCAGGGCAGCTGCGATGGAAGCAGAGGCTACGGGAGCCGATGCAGAGGGAGCCGTCGTTGTCGAAGCCATCATTCTAACCTCAACAATCTCCTCTATTAATGTTTGCTGGTCTCCTATTATTTCCTATCAAGGTTTGCCTTTAGCTCAAGTTCAATGGGTTAGAGCTAAATGTTTTTATAAAAAAGGTATTGCTTGCTTGTCTGATTTCTTTTCAAATCACACCAGATATTGGCTACCTTGGGATTCTTTTAAGCAATATTACAACCTCCAACAGACAGACAAATCCACTTATGACATGGTAATTGAACAAATTCCTTTCTCTGTTTGGAGAAAAATTAATAGGTATTTTTAAAAACCTTGGTGGGTTGATTGGTTTTGGCCGTGCCATCGGCAATTTTTGCAATACCGGGTAAAGTTAGGATACAGTTGGTTGATGTCACATGTTCCCATGTGGGATAGGTTGAATGCTAGATGGGATTTAATTTCTACTCATACTTGCTGGAAGCAGATATTTCATATGGCATGGGCTTCCTATGTTGAGCCTAAACAACAATTTTTTCCATGGAGTATTTTGCATCAAGGGTTACCTTTTGGAGCGCGTCTTCTTTATCTTGGGGTGGATAATCCTTCTTACATTTTCTACCATCAACCAGAGGATTTTTTATATCTTTTTTGGCATTTCTTGAGGGCGCAGTAGGCTTGGGACTGGCTTCTTTCCTTTTTTTGATAATTTATGCAGAGCTTCTTCTCTTGGCCTCATGCTATTTTGGGAGATCATATTGATTTTGCCGATAATTTGCATGCAGTTTGGAATATTTTAAGAATCAACACTCTTTTTCACCTGTGGAAGACTCGTAATCGTGCTATTTTTTCTACACAAGATGTTTCCATTGCATTTTCTCTTGTTGACAAATATTCCATTTTTTATGACCGTTGGTTATAGATTTCTATACAGGTTGAGAAGGTGAATGTTGAACTTCAACATCTACAGAATCTAACTGCCCATTGGGGCAATATGCCTTGCACTATCAGCTGTGTTCTACCTCCTAACACTCCTTCCTCTCCTCAGGTTCGTCTTCGACCACCTGCTCCTTATGCGCTTCCGGAGTACCATCGGTCTCAGTATTCACCCACTTGAAAGTGGCATCATTCTATTGATAGGAGTTATTCACGCCATTCTGGATGGGATGTGGTTCCTGAGCCCTCACCACCTGTTGTGGGTTGGGGTACTCCTATTGTTCCTCAACCTTTTGTTCTTGCGTTTGCCACTGAGGAAGGTGTTGGTCAACTTGTTGTGATTAATGTTGATGGTTGGAATTTTGCTGATAAGGAGGATACTGTCCCTCACACAGGTTGGCCTCCTTCATCTTAGGAGTTGTTTTGTTTCTGTTGACTTTTGTTCTTATATATAGGGAGTGGTCATTTCCCTTGTGGTTTTTCATGTATTGTTGATTACTGCTCCTAACCGTATCAGTTAGTGTGAAATCTAGGGTGTGTTAATTCCACTCACTCAGTTTTGTATGGTTTAGCTCTTTAATATAAATTGGCTTTTCCATTAAAAAAAAATTAACAAGTAAACTAATTAAAAACATGATTGTTTAATTTTCATACATGAGGTAACTTTCTTGAAACTTTTACCATGTCATGCATTGTTAGAAATATTGAGTTGTCATTGATGTCAAAGGTAGAAATATCTTCAAGAATGAAATATTGATGTCAAAGGCAGAAATATCTTCAAGAATGAAATGTTGATGTCAAAGGCAGAAATATCTTCAAGGATGAAATGTGTTGTCATTAATGTTCAAGGCAAATATCTTCAAAGGTGATTTTATATGCTTTAATATTTAAATGAAATATTTAAATATTAAAGAGGGAGGTTTATATTTAAATCAAAGGATTTAAATATAATTTAAATATATAAAAGTTTAAATAAAGTGGAAGATTTATATTTTTAAAAGGTTAAAAATTATCCGCACGCTGTGATCTACCAACAAGGACGCCACTTGCATTATCGATGATGTGACATGGGTTTAACCCCCACGACGGATATGTATATGTATAAGAAGTATTTACTCAATAAAAAAAGGTTAAAAATTAAATCTGCATGGGCCGATCTCCTTGAGCGCACCATACAAAAGAAATTTTGAAAATTCAAATATTCAAAATAATGGATCGACTTCCTTAGACGCGAAAGACAAATGCATATTAATAAGGCCATTAATTCACTTTGGTAAGTAGGATGCAATTGGATTATCCTTCGGATGAGAGAGTGCAACGAGTAGAAGACAGAGGAGGAGAGGAGCGCAAATTTAGTGGTTTTGTGAACAAAGACACTCTGCTGACAAAATCATGGTAGATTCGAGGAAGACATTGTCATTTGTGTGTAAAGTGTGGAAGGCAATGATTGGAGGTGAGACATATCTTCGGTGTTCGATTCATAGCATGCTAAGAGAAGATCACAATAGATATTGGTGAAGGTCATCCAGGTCCACCTTAGTCAAGAAGAAGAACATCACACATAATCCTGAAAATCACAAGTTTCTAATCTGAAAAGTCAAGACATTCGAAGGTTGTTGGCCATTGAAGAAGCTAGGGTAAATTAAGTTATTATTTTCTTGTTCACGAAAAAAGAACGTGCATAAAGCTTTTATTTAAAGAAGTAATATCTCAATGAAAATATTAGAAGACACTCCTATTTGAGGTGATCAGAAACATTGAATAGAGTGGGAAATAACCCTAAAATGCACAGAGTTGGCTTGAAAGCTAGCTAAGTGAAGACATATTATCACGAGCACCGAGGATGCATATCAACATAAATATTTTCTCAAGCCTGGATTAGGTAAAGAAGGCTCAATTCATCTACACGCATGGGAGACAAGCACAAGAACATTTCAGTGCAGGAGATGTTTCATAAACGAGTGCAACTTGGATTCATGGATCTCTGAAATGCTTAGGATTTGGTGACAATTGTTGACAGTGTGGACAGACCACTTGGTGCAGATAGAAAACGTGAAAGGTGAAAGAAAATTGAGGTGCACCTAGGAAAACTTATAGAAGCCAGTTCAAAGTGATGATTAGCGAAGAAGGTAAAAGACATCGTTGCTGCTCTATCCTTTTTGTTGAAGACAAGATTGGGAAATAGTGAGGATGGACAAATGACTTTGTGATAGTTATAAATCACTCACCTTAATTCTAGAAAGCAACGAATGGTCAAGGGAGAAAGAAAGCAAGCTATGAGCGATTATGAGAAAACTGGCTCTGCTTCATCCTCATGGTCACTACCAACTATGACGTGCTCTTCAATCTCGTCCATTTGCTCCATGGGTAGCAGATGATGTAAGAGTGTGGGGCCTAATAAGCTAGCTTAGTTTCGTCTTCACATGACTCGTTGCTTGAGGATATCTCATTATTATCTATTCCAGCATCGGTGTCTGGTCCATCACTTTTGGCGATGGATATTAGATGCACGTCTTCAGAAGCAACCTCTGAATCAATATCCATATATGTGTCTAGGCTCTAGCAATGTATGCCAATGTCGTCGATATCTCCACATCTTTGATTGTCCAAGTTGGCTCTTGGAATTTTTTTGGGACCGACCCCCACCAAAATGTCTTCATGGTATCTTTAAGATGGTTTGATAGTGATATAGGACACTAACTGGTTCTCCCTACAAAAAGTGGGAGGATTAGGATGATAGGGTTTGAAATCCACATTGTCCCCCAAACTAAGGTAAAAATGATCTAAATATGCAGCGAGCAAGTCATCATGTCCTCGTATCTGCAACCCTAGACTAAACCTATCAGTTGCTAACTGATAATGCGGCTCAAGCGGAGTCCTATGGCCTTGCTCAAAAATACCAAGGCCATACCCATGTAAATGGTATAATTTGAAGATGCACATGGAATATTCAGGGTTGGATAGGTAACGAACATTCATTGTGAACTGTTTGTCATCATCTTCATCCATGGGCATTCGAGTTGGAAGCTGATCCAGCCTAGCATAGATGACATTAGTTTGATTGGGTGGCTCTCCCAATGGCACTATGGATCCAATCAAAAAGCGATGGGCATGCGGTCAACCCATATCTTGTGCAATATCTAGAATAGGTCTGAAGGTGATATTCTGTACAAGGTATTCACCCAACCCTATGTTGGCTAGATGAATAGTCACTTGTGGTGCAGATGATCCTGCTAATGATGTAGGCAATGCAGGCTGAGGTACCTCCTCAACTATATCCTAGGCTTCTTCCACTTCCATGGGAGTGGCAATCTCATAGGCGATTGGTTCGGGCACATGTTTCCTTTCCTTTTCACCCATTTTTTACCTTCAATTTCTTTTCATCCCGAAGCAATGTTGATGCAGACAGTTTCAAAGAAGTTGTTGTAGTGTGCTCGGATCTGCACGATACAAATATCGACGGTTGAGCATGCACTTTTTTTTTACCTCTTGGATTATTAACTGGCGATGCAGGCCAAACGTCCAAGTGCATTGACAAAAGTATAAAACCTCCAAGCAAATCAACAAGGTTCACAAATTTAAATGGTTCTTCGTCTGATGAAACCATGTGAACCCATCCCTCGTGAATGTATTTAACACACTGGTGTAATATAGAGGAAACACAACATATTTCTCGAATCCAAGGTCTCCCAAGAAGGACGCAATATTGCATGGTGCCCTCGATCACATGACACATCATGTGGATGGTCTTTAGGCCCACCTGGATAGGTAGGAAAATTATGCCAACTGTGGTGGGCACAATGTGTGACTTTGGAAGCTTTAGATGACTTAGTGCCTTGGTAGTTATAATGTTGATTGACGAACTAGTGTCAATCAAGACCCTCTTGAATGGCATGTGATTAACACATGCGATAATATGTAATGATGGGTCATCCATATCTGTAGGAACCATCTTGACTTCATGATCATAAAATTGGATTATAGGTTCTTGACATTGTTGTACGTGTACCACAAAATGGGTGAACGCTTGAGCATCCTAAGACTATACCTTGATGGACCTCAGAATGTCCATGAGAGTCTCCCTGTGCTTGGGAGACTGTTGTATTAGTTCATAAATAGACAACTTCATAGGAGTTGTCTATAGGTTTTGATCCAACCTGCTCCATATGGTCACCATCAGTCTAGTTGGTGGGCCTAGAATATTTTGCACTGGCCACTAATCCATCATAACTTGTATTCTTATGGGAGCGTGAGGTTTATTCGATTGCTCATATCTCCCATGTCTAGTAACAACGTTAACCATGCCTACGAGCCCTTGGGTAGGTGGTTCAACGTGCACTTGGTTGACCTGGCCATCGTTGTTGCGCGGTGCCTTATGATTCAACAATGGATTTTTATAAATCCCCATGTTTTGGTTATTAGGTGCCAACGGATTGTTAGGCACTACCAGCTCGCCTTTATCAATCATATTTTGCACAATATGTTTGAAATACCAACATACTTCGATGCCATGGCCCTTTGTACAATGAAATATACAAAATAAATCATCCTGATACGCCTTCAGCTTGGGATGGTTAGGATCGATCATATTAACCTTGGGTAACCTGATTGCCTTAGCCTCGCACAGTTGATGGAAAATCAACGTCAACGATTTTTTCAAAGGTGTGAATTGGCGAGGTGGGTGTTGTTCTTTTTTTTTGCCCTTATAATTATTTTTATGTTGTTCGTACTACGCAGGAGGTTGGGCCTGATAGTTTTGTCTTTGTCACCCATTATCTACTTTTGGAGGTTTAACACCACCTGATTAACATGGGCATACTTGCTCTGATGTTTCATGGAGCTCTTCTTGTATCCCTCTTTCCTGTTCTTAAGCTTCAAGTTGCCTTCTTGAAACTTGATATCCTCAATTAATTTGGCTTTGGCCAAATCCTCCTCAAATGTTGGGTATTGCTGCAACTGAAACAATAACGAGATGTGCTTGACACAACTCTTTCTGAACATCCGGGTCAATTCTATAGTAGGAATGGGAAATGGCAGCTTCACCATCAATCTCCTCCATCTATTTTTGTATTGTTCAATTGGCTCATCATTACGCTGAGCTAGTGCAGCCAAGTTAGAAATATTAGCTTACTTCTTAATGCCAAAAGAAAAGCGTTTAAGGAAAGCATCTGCCAGTTGCTCAAAACTAGTAATATTGTGCTTCTTTAGCTGGTTAAACCACTCTCATGCTAGGTCGAAGAGAGTTATGATGAATGTATGCAATAACAAAGCATCATTGCTTGTAATCTAGAAGTAAGTTTCCAAAAATCTTGTAACATGTTCTTGAGCATCTTCATCACCTTTGAAATTGTCTAACTTGGGCATGTGAAAATGCTCAGGATACGACGGAGTAGGCACCGAAGGATCCAAAGGCTCGTTGTGGATTTTCCTTAATGTTAGCTTTTGAAAAGCCATGCCTTGCCTCTCGATTGCTTTGAAATTCTCATATAAGACCTTATAGGTCTAGGAGGATAGAAAGTCCTCCTCCCTAAGCTGATGTGGAGGCAGTCTCAGAGGTATATTCTTCCTCTTTCGAGGTGGAGGACGTGCATCTTCCTCCTCCTCAACTTGGGAGTCTTTAGGATACTCTTGTTTGGCTCCATATCCCTCTTCTTCCTCATATTGTTGCTACCTCTAATCTTCGAATGGTGGTGGTCATTATATTTGTTGGGCAGTGATATGAGTGCGAGCGTATATGTGCTCCTGTTGCATGTCGGCTTGTGAAAAAGCCTTCTTATGAACGCGCTATCTGTGCTCCTCGTGAGCGTATAGACCAGCCCTGGCTAACCTATTCTCCTACTCTACTTGCTCCTTTTGGACAAGGATACGTTACTCATGCATACTCTACTCATATAATCTATGTTTACTAAGCCTATATGCCTAAATATTTTCATCTTCAATGCGTTGCCTCTCTATGCGAGCATCCTCCAATTGATCTTGGAGGAGTTATCATCTTTGCTCGGATACCAGTCTATGAGATATATCAATATTATTGGTCGTAAATGGCCTCTAGTATGTGTGCTACATGCAAGGGAGCTTATGGTTTTTTTACCTATCTGATTGATTTGCGACACTCTTGCCTTTGTTCATGAAGATGACATTGGCATCCTGTTGAATCCTATGCTGCGTGCCACCATGTGTGGATGGTGGATAGGTAACATGAGGGTGCTTAGAAGCCTCTCCATGCTCTCTAGTAGTCTTGATAGAGCTCTCGCTATAATAACTCAGAGCACGAGTGGGTAGAGCCAAAATATTATAGTCGAACCGCTCAAGGACACTACCTAACCCATCCAACTGTCAAGATCACCATCACTCATGTGGTGGTGTACCATTGGCTTCCACCTTGGCCATGTCGATAGTGATCTTGCGAGGCTCACTATGCATGGGAGTATGAGTAGGCCTATGCTCACAAGTGGGCCTATCTGTGTACCCCTGAATGGGCAGGTCTCGATCTCATCTATACTCCGAATCTGGAGGTATGAAACCTCTTGTAGACCTAGGATGTAAGGATACCAAATTGGCACCCTGTATGATATACTCATCAACTGATCCCGTGGATGCATGTGCAGTGTGATCTCGGTAATGGATTTCAAGTGGAGCATCCTCATGATGAGAGGCTCCATGCTCTATCCTATGTTTAGAAGAGTGTACGAAAGCTTCTCTATCAGGGGTATGCTCAATAGTGTCCCCTCGTGTCGAATTGTCTCCTCTAATGCTCGTCGAATGACATTTGGAGCGCTTATGTGGGTGAGGGTTCGACACATGTTGTGAATTTATAGGAACTTGGTCAACGACATTAGGCTTGATCCTTTTTCGATCACCCCGTGTCAACACCATAGTGCACCTAGTATCTAGATTGATCTTTTATTAAGCAAACAAGGTATACAGTGGTGATTATCTTTGCTTTAAATTTTAAAGTGAGCCCTAAACTATTTGATGTTGTTTCAAGATTTGTTGTGTCAGTAAAGAAACTCTTATCATGTTTGAAAGCTTGTTGAATGATATTCTCAGTTTAATTAGCTTTCACCTTTATACTCGTAGCTCGACAACTTGGCGATGAAATCCAAGTCACGTAATCCAACCTATAATGTGTGGTAATGAAGCCCACACATGGTCAGGGAGCACAGATCCTCCGCGAGGGTTCAGCACATACTGTTGTGAATTTATAGGAACTTGGTCAACGACATTAGGCTTGATCCTTTTTCGATCACCCCGTGTTTCCACCATAGTGCACCTAGTATCTAGATTGATCTTTTATTAAGCAAACAAGGTATACAATGGTGATTATCTTTGATTTAAATTTTAAAAGTGAGCCCTAAACTATTTGATGTTGTTTCAAGATTTGTTGTGTCAGTAAAGAAACTCTTATCATGTTTGAAAGCTTGTTGAATGATATTCTCAGTTTAATTAGCTTTCACCTTTATACTTGTAGCTCGACAACTTGGCAATGAAATCTAAGTCACGTAATCCAACCTATAATGTGTGGTAATGAAGCCCACACATGGTTAGGGAGCACAGATCCTCCGCGAGGGTTCAACACATACTGTTGTGAATTTATAGGAACTTGGTCAACGACATTAGGCTTGATCCTTTTTCGATCACCCTGTGTCTCCACCATAGTGCACCTCGTATCTAGATTGATCTTTTATTAAGCAAACAAGGTATACAGTGGTGATTATCTTTGATTTAAATTTTAAAGTGAGCCCTAAACTATTTGATGTTGTTTCAAGATTTGTTGTGTCAGTAAAGAAACTCTTATCATGTTTGAAAGCTTGTTGAATGATATTCTCAGTTTAATTAGCTTTCACCTTTATACTCGTAGCTCGACAACTTGGCGATGAAATCCAAGTCATGTAATCCAACCTATAATGTGTGGTAATGAAGCCCACACATGGTCAGGGAGCACAAATCCTCCGCGAGGGTTCAACACATACTGTTGTGAATTTATAGGAACTTGGTCAACGACATTAGGCTTGATCCTTTTTCGATCACCCCGTGTCTCCACCATAGTGCACCTAGTATCTAGATTGATCTTTTATTAAGCAAACAAGGTATACAGTGGTGATTATCTTTGATTTAAATTTTAAAGTGAGCCCTAAACTATTTGATGTTGTTTCAAGATTTGTTGTGTCAGTAAAGAAACTCTTATCATGTTTGAAAGCTTGTTGAATGATATTCTCAGTTTAATTAGCTTTCACCTTTATACTCATAGCTCGACAACTTGGCGATGAAATCCAAGTCATGTAATCCAACCTATAATGTGTGGTAATGAAGCCCACACATGGTCAGGGAGCACAGATCCTCCCATATCCTCATCCATTTTCCCCTAGTCAGTGTTATACTCTTCGAAGAAAATATATGAAAATTTTCTAGGATACGAAAGGTTCTCGAATCTGGTATTGGTCTAGTATCTAAGGGTACGTAGGATTTGGACCAACAGATGGAAATCACCTCCACCGTCGTTGAAACCTATTAGTGGTTGGATGTAAATCCCAACTCACTAGCATTTAAGTGCCAAGTGGTGTGTGTGGTTCATTTTAATTTGCATGAAATGAAAATGCATAATATAGCATGAATGATTGTTTCCTACATGTAATGTAAAAAGAAACATTTCATATTAAGAAATGCATGCTATATCCTAGATGAATTTGGGTAATGCAAGCTACGATGCAAATGGCCACTATTTGGGCCTCAATCATGTAAACCAACACATAATTGCTATCAAGCACGTTGGATTCTAGGGTGGACTACACTCAAGAGGTCCGTTGTTCCTAGCAGCGCCTTTATAATAATGTAAACATGAATGCAACTCTAGGACTTAGTTCGTTTCCTTTTTTTTTTATTTTTCCTAGTTGTATTGCAAATTTATCATTTTGGAAAAACAGAGAGAAAGAAAAAGTTACAGAGGGTGAAAAGTGAGACCTACCTCAAGTCCTCATTCATTCTATGCTTTGTCCTCTATTGTATGTTGTGTGTGCTGTGAACTGCAGGTCTATTGCACGGTTCAGACTATAGACCGTATTTTGTAGCTATGGACCAACAATGAAACCATAGCTGAAACCTACGGTTTGCACCTGCAATCAAGAAAATATAGAAGATGTTAGATTATGTGCTTAAAATACGAAGTTCCGCCATGATCACATTTTGTACGACCATAAAGGTGTGCACCCAAATATTGTAATTGCATAAGATGAAGTAAAATGCATACACACACATAAATTGACAAAAGACAAAGAAATTAAGTAAAATGCATCTTTATTTCCTTTTGAATCAATCCATGTTTTACAAATGAATCCCTCTTAGGGATACTCTTTTGATACACAATTACAATGTTACAATCCCCTTGAGGATATAATGCACTTTTCAAGCCTTTAAGGTGACACAAACTGCTCTAGGGTGGAGTTGACCCTCTTCTTCACGTTGAGGAAGGAATTGAATGGTTGAATCTCCTTTGAATATGCTTTCCTATGGTTAAGAAAAAACACAAAAGCATTAAATAAATAGGCAGCCTCTCATGATGAGGCCCTTTAAAGAGAATAAACACAAATATGCCATGACAACTATGAAATCAAGAAAGTATACAAAACATACTAAATCTATGCTATAATGATAAATATTCCTAGAAATATATAAAGGAAATATGTAGATAACTATCTAATGACCTATTTATATGAAATAGAACATAAAAGCATGAAAAGAAATCATTAATGTCTAAAATACTATAATGAAAACAAGTTAGTAAAATTACTAATTCTACCAATCAGAAGTCTCTAAAATCCTAACTAAACCATTCAAATGCTAAATGTGATCTAATTAAGAATACTGTAAATAAAACAGTAAGGAGATCTATCACCTATTACAAACTGCAGCTCTGATGAGTGGTCTGCATTGTAAACCATGACTGACAACCATGGCCTGCAACCAAGTAGGTTTGCCCTTCAATTCTAGGGTAGTGGGCTTGATCCTCCTTGTCAAATTGATGATCAAGGGTCGCCTTAGTGTACTCTAACATGTTTGGCGGTTGAATCACTTGATTGGGCCTTCATTTGCTCGAATTTACATTTCTTGGCATTCTAGATCCTTAGGGCATCCATAACATAATTTATCATGATGCTTGATGAATTGAAAGTTGTTTGGCAACAAATCTATCTCAGTATACTTAGGTGAGTCTACAATTCGATAGGGCTTCGTTGCTCTAATCTCCAATGCTTGCTTGATTTCTTTTACCCTATTTCTAAGGGGTACTTATGGGACTACCCAAGGGCTAGGGATGGCTTCATGGAGAAGCCAAGAACAAGAAGAGATGGTTAAGATAGTTGGATTGGAAGCCTCTAGAATCTTCCATCCTTCAACCACCTTCTTCTAGAACAAATGGTCATTCAAACCGATTTTGCTCGGATGAAGGCCAACTGAACTTCAATTTAGACTGTAGGTGACAGCTACAGTTCAGACTATAAACCACAAGTTTCATCTATGGTTCAGACTGTAGATAATAGGTCTCAGCTACAGTTCAGACTGATTAGGCCAAGGAGCCTATTGTGACTGATCCACAACACACCCCAAAATTGGGGACCCCCTCTTTTTTGCACACTTTCCAAGAATATTGCTGTGGCTCAGATGTTAAAAGAGCAAAGAAAAGCCAAAAATGAAAAGTTGTCGCGATATCGCGACATGTTGCTCTGTCGTGGCTAAGAAGCTGAAAATTTTCGCGATATCACGACATGTCGCGTTTTTGCGGCTTAGATCGGCAAAAGACAACAAAAATAAAAAGTGTCGCGATATCGCGACATGTTGTGAAATCGTGGTCAAAATGGTCAAACAGAACAAGAGGTTAAAATGTCGCGATATTGCGACATGTCGTGAAATCGCGGTGCTAGACAAAGAACCAAGTTGAAGACTCAAAATCATCGCGATATGTCATGAAATCGTAGTCAAAGCAAGCAGGAAGAAGTGTTGACCGAAAAATGTCGCGATATCGCGACATGTCATGAAATCGCGGTTCACAGAGGAGAGAGACAGACAAAGTGAAAAATGTCGCGATATCACGACATGTCATGAAATCGCGGTCAAAACAGTCAAACAGAGCAAGATGTCAAAGTTGTCGCGATATCGCGACATGTCGTGTTTTTGCGGCCCGAAGACGAGATGAAGCGCAAGGAGAAAAAACGTCGCGATATCGCGACATGTCACGTTTTCGCGACAGATCACGAGGCAGACTTAAAATGAAAAGGTGTCATGATATCACGACAGGTTTTGTTCTCGGGACTTAAAATGAAAGGATGTTGCGATTTCGCGACATGTTATGTCATCGCAGCCCGAAAGAGAAAAGCATCGCGATTTCGCGACAGAAAGCAGCGAGATGGTACAAAATGAAAAAGTGTCGCGATTTTGCGACAGAAAGCAATGAGATGGTATGGAATGAAAAAGTGTCGCGATTTCACGACATGTCGCGTTTTCGCGGCTAAGTACAACAAAACACAACGAAGGAGAAAAACATCGCGATTTCGCGACAGGTTGCATCCACGCGGCCCGAAGGAGAAAAACGTCGCGATATCGCGACATGTCTCATTTTCGCGATGCATGAAGGCGAACAAGGCTGCTGACAGAAAAACGTTGCGATATCGCGACATGTCTCATTTTCGCGGTGCTTGAAGACGAATAAAGCTATGGGTATAAAAACGTCACGATATCGTGACATGTCTTGTTTTCGCGATACAGGTGGAAGAACAAAGCTATAGATAGAAAATGTCATGATATTGCGACATGCTGTTTTTGTCGCGATTCACGATGGGCCGTTACAGAACATACAGGGGCACCACTGAACACATGGCATAAAGGTGTAAGAATCATGGGAAGCGTTACAGTTCATAGAGAAGATCAAACGTTTCGACGTAGAGCAGAAAGTCAAAAACGACGAAGAGGCAGGAAGGTGAAACGAAGCGATTTGGGAGATGAAGCGAAGCATCACAGGGAAAAACAGAGAGCATTGCCAGAAAGTTTAAAAGCAGAAGCACAAATTGGTACAAGGGTCGAAAACCGCTGCAAGCAGAGTTGTAGAGATGAAGGTGATAGGCCATTCTGGGCCTGCTTTTGGAGCGTTTTCCCTCCACTTTGTTTGGTTTTGTTAAAACTGGAAACATTATGTACTTGTAAACTGATACATTATCTTTAATACATAATTACAGGGAGTTGCATCTCATTGACAAGAAAGGAGTTATTTTTTGCATGCTAGATTTAATGTTCATTTTTCCCCTTTTCAGATTTTTAGGCTTATAGGTGAAGTTTAATGCAAGTTTTCTTGGTTGCTTCATGCGAATGTCTAAATCTGAAAATCATAGTTAAAACCCTAGAAACCAGTACCTAGCTTATCTGGATTGTGCGAGTTTTGCAGGTTCAATAGGTTAGGTTGTATGTAGAAAACCTCATTATCTTCGGTTTTGTCAAAATAGGATTGCATCCCTTGAATGTATTTTAGTTTCATTTTTCTTTACATTTTATTTTTATCTTCTTTGCACTTTTATTTCCAGAAAGTTTAACTTTTATTTTAATTTACAGTCATTAAAATAAACAACTTGAAAATATACCGAAATCTGAAAATAAAATAATTTCATCGCTAAGATCAAATCACATTGCGTTCATTTTGACCAAACGAACAATCATTAAAGCTTCAAAATAAAATAAACCACCATGCCCCTTGTTTATAGTTGCTTGCAACCACTAAGGTGTTCCGAGCATTTAAATTGAATATCTCTATTTGAGATTATTAATACACATATACAAAATGCTAACATAGCGAAGACCTTGGAGAAGTTACTTGTTTAATTTCTTTGCAAGAGGGGATTTGGAACCCAAATCCTATCGGAGACTGTGTTTTCACAATCGGGTGAAAATACCACTCAACAAAGCCCAAATTGAGTGGTTATAACCATTGATCTATATTGGATTCTATCCAAGATCTTCCATATGGTATTGTATCATGTCCATATGGTAGTCGCCATCTACATGATGTGTTTTAGGTGTCTACATTTTCATGACAATTATAATTTAAAGGTCTATGAGAAGAGATTCATACTTGGCATTATTATTGGTGTATGAGAAATCAAGTTTGAATGAAAGGGGTATTGAAGCCCCTTAAGGTGTGAAAAACACAATTCCTATGCCACCCCTTTGCTTGCACTTAGAGCCATCAAAAAATAGAGTCATGTCAACCTATGATTCAAGCTCTTGAGGATCAGGTGATTCTGACACTTGAAAGACTCCATCATAAGGAAGCTCTATGTTAAGAGGTTGATCATCTTGGAGAGGGTCCTCTACGAGTCGATCGATGATGACCTGACCTTTGATTGATTTTTTTTGTAATGAATTCAAGGTCAAATTTTATCAAAAACATGATCCATTTCATCGTGTGACTGTTATGATAAGTATAACTCATAATATATCACAATGGGTTCTTTTTGGATACTACATACGTGGTATGATTGAGCATGTAATGGTGTAGCTTTTTAGTGGCAAAAACCACTGCTAAGCATAACTTCTCAATGTATGCATATTTTATTTCGTAACTAACTAGGGTACGACTAATATAATGAGTAGCATGTTCTTTATGCAATTCGTTCTTTTGGGCTAACATGATGCCCAATGCAAGCTCAATAGCTAATATGTATAAATAGAATGACACTCCTGGTTGGGGAGGAGCCATTACTGGTAGGGAAGCTAGATATTTCTTAATTTCATTAAAGGTGGCTTGACACTCATCATCCTAGTTGAATATAACCCCTTTGTATAACAATTTGTTGATTGGTCAACACTTATCCAATAACTACACTATGAAGTTCTTGATAGATGCGAGCTTACCTTATAGAATACACAGTTGCTTGATGGTAGTAGGGGAGGCATCTCAAGGACTACCCTGACTTTGTTTGGATTGACTTTGATGCCTTGTTTAGAGACTATGAATCCCAAGAGTTTTCCAAATGTGACATTGAAGATGCACTTTTTGGAATTTAGTCTAATGTTGTGTTCAATGAGGCAATCAAGAAATTTGCACAATACATCGATCTACTCATGGCATAGTAAATATTTGGTCAATAAGTCATCCATGTAATATTTCAAAATTTTGTGCATGTATTCATGGAAGATGTAATTCATAGCTTGAAGGTAAGTAGTGTCATCATTTTTGAGGTCAAAAGGTATGAATTTATAATAAAATGTCCCCCAAGGCATTGCAAATGTCATTTTGAGTTGGTCCTATGGATTAATACAAATTTGGTTGTATCCAAAGAAATCATCCATCAGGGATAACATCTCATGGTCTACTATGACATCTACTAGGGCATCGATGTTTTGCAATAGGAATTCATTCTTAGGACTCACCTTGTTTAGATCATAAAATTTAGTGCAAATATGAATCCTCCCATTAGGTTTATTGATAGGAACCATATTGGAAAGCCATGGTGAATAATCCATTGATATAATGATATTAGAATCTAACAACTTTTACAGCTTGTATTTCACCATAAAAGCTACTGTTGGATGCATTTTGCGTAGCTTTTGCTTGACTAGTTTTGCATTTGGATCAAGCATAAGATTATGCGTTATGATATTTAGATCTATTCCTAGCATGTATTTGTATGACCACACAAAAGCTTTCTTCTCTTTGATAAGAGCTATGAAATTGTCTTGCTCAGTGAGGGATAAGCCTTCCCCTAACTTGATGAATTGAGGATTTTAAAGATCTGTGCCAATATAACTATCAATTATTAGATCAATTGACATATGAGATCCCTATTCCAAATTGATGAATGTCGTCAGCTAGGTTAATGTCATTAGAAATTCTGGTTCAACCTCAGCATGAAAGACATCTTGAGTAGACCTTGGATAAAAATGAAATAGATATAACATTTCATCGCAAGGCCAATACTATGAAGGATGTAGTGGAGAATCTTCCCGATCAAATTTGATTGCCTTCAAGTCAAGGTGCAATGGTTTTTATGGATTATTTGGATCATGCAAGGGCATGAAAATATCTATGGAAATCATGTTTATGGATGGATGATCTCCATTGGATGGTTGATGAGGTCTATTGAAAATAGGTTGTCACAAGACTTGTGGAGGTGGTTGTGAAGGAAGCAAAATGATCAGAGGTGATCAATGTAGAAGGGGGCGAGTCTACTCCTCCAAGGGTAGAAGTTGTCACTATATGAAATGTAGTGATGGGAACACACACATAGAAATCATCTTCATCATCTAAAGGGACGATCTGTTCATATCACCCATATGAACTAGAAGAGTCAATGAGTGCTATTCCATAATTTGACTCATCATTAGTTGTCCATTCATAGGGGGCCTTGATATTCTTCCTCATTTTCATATGGAAGTGTTGGCAATTTGAGTTATTTTATGTTGTCATTGATGTCACATAGATCATTAATGTCACATGGATCACATTGAGTTTTGATGGCCAAAGCATTTATGATATTTCAGAGAGCATGGATATATACAGGGATTTTGTGAGAACCAAGGTAGGTAAAATAAAAGGTTTTATTTAAAACCATGGATGGCAGATTTGAAATGGGTTTGAAAAACCCAAGTTGGCCTTTCGTTTCGTCAAAAAAGGTGCCCCGATGATGGAGATATTTAATTTTTAATATTTAGTTTAAATTTTAATTATTTAAAATAAAATTTAAATTTAAAATTAAATATGCAAGATTTTTCGTCGATGTCATCAAATTAATGAGGAGACTATATAAAGGGGGTACCAAAATTTCTCAAATATTATCCTTGCTCATGAATTAATTGTTGGAAAAAGAATCCAAATAAGAGCTCATGCGAAATCCTTTGGAAAGCGAAAGCAGTGAATAAGACAAAGTGAGGTCAAGACAAAAGGCATAGTGGGCAGTGTGATGCATTGGCAATTGGATTTTGGCTAAGGCATGGGGCAGACGAAATGTCAAGGTTTCGAATCCCCTTGACTGCGTTTGGTAGGCATGGAAGAAAAGTGCTTCGGTGCTTTTTGATTTGCAAAAGGAGGAAAGGGTTTTAGGCACGTTGTGTCTTTCCCTTCTAAAAGAGCGCCTAGCTTGTGTGGCAACATTAGCTACGGTTAAGGCGCTCGTGGTGTTGGCAAGTCGAGGGTTCGAATCCCCTTGAGGAGGTAAATATATTTTTGCATTAATTATTTTTGTTAAGGCCCTAAGTTGGAGTTATAAGGTGGTTAGAGGAAATTAAAGTATTAATTAAACTTTGAGTTTTGGGCTGTGATTATTATTTCAAAGGTTGATGAGTTAATGATTTAATTGATGTTTATTGAGAATTAAATTTAGGAGAAATAAGGATTTGTTATAAAAATTTTTTTGAGAGGCTTATTGATTATTATTTTTTATAAGAGTTTTTATTAAGAAGGACTTTGGTGGATGTGTTTATTGAGTTGGAGTAAAAAGGTGTAAGTTGAGTTATGATTTATCTTGTGATTATTATTTGAAGTCCACTAACCCTTATTAATATTGGAAAGGAAAGTTGTGTTTAGTGTGGCAGATTTTGTGGATAACTTCTTGGAATCAAAAGGTATGGGCACATTCTCCTATTGATTGATCATGGTGGTTGATTTTTAAAATATCATTGGAGTGAAAATGATTGATTATGGTTTCCTTTTTAAAAGTGATTGGTTGAATGCTTCAAGGTTTTCTGGTTTGAGAGTTGTGTTTAAACCTTGTTTTATAAGCATATTTCTTGAAGCCCATTGGTTATGTAAAGAACTTGAAAATAACGTGAGTATCATTGCTATGTGAGGTTTGTGGTTGAGTATTGTTGAAACTTTTGAGTTGGTTAATACATGCTTGGACTAGGGTTTTGTGAGTAATAGTTGTCCCTTGTGATGATTGGTTGAGTTGAGTTGATTAAGCCTAGTCAAGTGATTGTGTGAGGTGATTGTTCAAGTTCAATGAAATAAACTTTTCTATAATTTTGATTTGAGTTGAGATTGAGCTTAAAACATATTGAGTCTCTAAAAATTCTCTTTATGCTTCTATGAGTTGAGTTGAGATTGAGCTTAGAACATATTGAGTCTCTAACAATTATCTTTATGCTTCTATGAGTTGACTTGAGTTGAGTTGAGATTGATCTTAGAACATATTGAGTCTCTAACAATTATCTTTATGCTTCTATGAGTTGACTTGAGTTGATTTGATATTGAGCTTAGAACATATTGAGTCTCTAACAATTCTCTTTATGCTTCTATGAGTTGACTTGAGTTGAGTAAAGATCATTGTGGATAATTGTTGTCATCCATTGAAGAGTATATTGCCATTCATTGTTGAGTTCATCTTTGAGCCTTACCTTCATAGATTTATGGATGAGATTTGAGTACTACTTGAGCATGATTTATTGAGCCTTTGAGAAGGCCTTTGGCATATATTTTTGGATAGATTTATGGTAGTTTGTGTATGATTGATTGAGCCTTTGAGAAAGTCTTTGTGGACAATTTTGGGACATATTTGTGGACAAATTTGGGATAGATTTATGGACAGTTTTGGGACATATTTATGGATAGATTTTATTAGGTTATGAGTGAGCCTATTAAGTATATTTGAGCAAGTTATTGGTGAGCTTGCTAGAGAAGATTTGGACAAGTTCTTGGTGAGCTTGCTAGAGCATATTTGGACAAGTTATGTGTGATCTTGTTGAGTAGTTTTTGAACAATTTATGTGTGAGCTTGTTGAGAACATTTGAGCAAGTTCTATGTGAGCTTATTGAGTAGATTGGACAAGTTCTGTGTGATCTTGTTGAGGAGTTTTGGACAAGTTCTGTGTGAGCTTGTTGAGAAGTTTTGGATAAGTTCTGTGTGAGCTTGTTGAGTAGATTGGACAAGTTCTGTGTGAGCTTGTTGAAAAGTTTTGGACAAGTTCTGTGTGAGTTTTTTTATCAGACTTGGACAAGTTCTGTGTGAGATTTTAATTACCTAGATTTGAGCAAATTAAAGTAATCATTGTATTGGATAAGGATCCTTATTTCTGTGTGAAATATTATAAGGAGATTATCTTGTGGAGTACCCCACATTGGGGGAACCACATTAAATCTTGTGCCTCAATTGTGTGTTATGATTTGTGCTCTCGCTTACTATTGCTATCTGAGTTATTAATGCACACTACTATATTTGGTTATTGCAATTAAGGACATTAATTGATATTGGTTTGGAAAGAAAGTAAAAAGTGGTCTTATACTATTCACCTCCCTCTCAGTATAAGCTTGTGTTCTTCAATTTGTAGCAGAGCAGGTTTCTTCAGAAAGGCTAACAACATGAGGGTAGATTCTACAAGAACACAGATGGCTTCATATAATGGATCATCTATAAATAAGGTGCCACTATTTTATAGTAACAATTATGCTTTCTGGAGCATGATAATGAATAACTACTTGATATCATAAGAATATGAGGTATGGCAGATGGTTGAGAAAGAGTATAAGGTTGAAGGTAATCCCAAGGTAGATAATACTATTAGGAAATTAGTTGAGATAAATGCAAGAGCAATGAATTGTATTTTGAGTGGGCTACATGAGATAGATTTTGCAAAGGTCATGGTATGTAATTTTGCTAATGAGATGTGGACCAAGTTGCGGAATACTTATGAAGGAGATTCCAAGGTAAAGTTGGCAAAAGTACAAACTCATAGAAAAAGATTTGAGGAATTGAAAATGAAAGATTTTAAAGATATTGCAAAGTTTTTACTTTGAGTTGATGAGATTACTAACACCATGAGAGGCCTAGGTTTTGAGATGAAAGAATTGGAAGTTACTCAAAAGGTTTTGAGATCACTTCCCATGAAATATGATGTAAAGGTTCCAGCAATAGAAGAAACAATGGATATCAACAAGCTAATAATGGAAGAATTGCAAGGAACTCTCATAGCTTATGAGACGAGGGTGAATAAGCATCAGGTTCCAATAAAAGAGATTGCATTCAAGGCTTCAAAAAATGAAAAATGGAAAGTTTCAGAGATAGATAGGGTCTTAGATAATGATGAAGAAGCTAACTTCATCAAAAGGAATAAGGAGATATAAGGAATGTTAGATGCTACAAGTGTGGTGATCTTGGTCACTATGCATACAAGTGTCCACATGAAGAAAATAGTGATGATGAAAAACAAGGTCACAGAAGAAAAGAAGATGGAAAGCATAAATATGACAAAAACGACAAATACAAGAAAAATACGTATGAGAAGAAGAAATTTTTTTGTAAGGAAAAGAAATCTTACTACATTGTAGAAGCAAGTGATAGCTCAGATTATAGTGATAGAGACAAGTCAGATGATGAAAAGGAAGAACATCTATTCCTAGGAATAGAAAGTGAAAGAGAACAATGCTTTGTGTGTGGTCAAAGAGATCACAAATTAGGATATTGCAATGGTTGCAGTGATAGTGAAGATGAAGAAGGATTTTTATATGGGATAAGAGAAGTAGAAGAAGAACATTCACTCCAATTAGAAGAAGTTAAACAAGAGAATAGTGTAAGAAAGTTAGATATCTCAGTTGATCTAAAAGAAGACTTCAATGATATCCATGAGCAACTACAAGAGGTTAAAGAGAATATAAAAGAATTGAGATGTTCCATACGTAAGAAGTTTGATCCATCACATGACTCAAAAGATCAAGATATTTTTACTAAGAAGGAAACATGTATTTCAGAGGCTATAGAGATGGATGCCAATTTGCTACTTGACACAGGTAAAGAGAAAGAAGAGGAAGATTCCAAAGTACCAAAGGTCTCATATTTCAGGTTTGGGGAATCACACTCAAAAGGAAAGAAAGTTCTAAAATATGAAAGCAAGGAAGCACCTAAGTATTATGAAGAAAGTTCCAAAGTTCATATGGCTCCAAATATTTAGTTTGGTTCTTGTTTTGAGATAGGTGAATCAAGTTCAAAAGGAAAAGAAACTCTTGAAGAGAAAAGCAAGGAAGAAATTAAGGAAGAAGATTTAGATACTACAAATAAGGTTCAAGGATGCAATGCACAAGTTGAAAATGATCATAAGGATAATGGTCAAGAAAGGTATGAGGAACCAAGGCATGAACAAAGGGCTTTTCAAGGACATTGTTTCTCATGTAATGAGTTTGGTCACAAGGCAATGAATTGTAGGGTTCATAACAGAAGAGGATATGGATTCACTAGGAGAAGTCCTAAGATAGTTGCACCTCCAAGGAATAACAACATTAAGTGTTTTAATTGCAATAAATTTGGACATATTGCAAATTGGTGTAGGAATCAATTCCAAACAGGTTCAAGACAAGAAGATCAAGTAACTCATCAAGAAAAGGATATCAAAAAAATATGGAAGGAAGTTGACAGAGGAAAGAAATAATGTAAGTTGGGAGTAAAAGTACTCCCACCCCAAAATTAATCACCTTAAGAGATAAGGTGGTGAGGGGGCTAAGCTTAAGAGTCATATATTTTAGCCCCATAGGTGTCCCTTTTGCCATTGATGTCAAAGGGAGAGAGATTTGAGTAAGGGGGAGAGCATTGAGTTAGGGGGAGCAACCTCCAAAGAGAGCATTGAGTTAGGGAGAGTAGCCTCCATAGAGAGTATTGAGTAAGAGGGAGCAAATTTGATTCTCAAAGATGGTTTCTGCAATGATTGTGGTTTTTGCATTAGAGGTGTTGCCATCAATGACAAAGGGGGAGATTTTTGGTAATTTGAGTTATTTTATGTTTTCATTGTTGTCACATGGATCATTAATATCACATGGAACACATTGAATTTTTATGGCCAAAGCATTTAGGATATTTCAGAGAGTATAGATATATACATGGATTTTGTGAGAACCAAGGTAGGCAAAATAAAAGGTTTTATTTAAAACCATGGATGGCAGATTTGAAATGGGTTTTTCTTAAAACCTAGGCTGGCCTTTTGTTTCGTCGAAAAAGGTGCCACGGTGATGGAGATATTTAATTTTTAATATTTAGTTTAAATTTTAATTATTTAAAATTAAAATTAAAATTTAAAATTAAATATGCAATATTTCCGTCGACGTCATAAAAATAATGAGGAGACTATATAAAGGGGGTACCAAAAGTTCTCAAAGATTATCCTTGCTCATGAATTAATCGTTGGAAAAAGAATCCGAATAAGAGCTCGTGTGAAATCCTTTGGAAAGCGGAAGCAACAAATAAGACAAAGTGAGGTCAAGACAAAAGGCATAGTGGGCAGCGTGATGCATTAGCAATTAGCTTTTGGGTCAGGCATGGGGCAAAAAAAACATCAAGGTTTCGAATCCCCTTGAATGCATTTGGTAGGCGTGGAAGAAAAGCGCTTCGGTGCTTTTTAATTTGCGGAAGCAGTAAAAGGTTTTAGGAACGTTGTGCCTTTCCCTTTTGAACGAGTGGCTAGCTCCTGTGGCAACCTTAGTTGTGGCTAAGGCGCTCGCGGTGTGGGCAAGTTGGGGGTTCAAATCCCCTTGAGGAGGTAAATACATTTTTGCATTAATTATTTTTGTTAAGGCCCTAAGTTGGAGTTATAAGGTGGTTAGAGGAAATTAAAGTTTTAATTAAACTTTGTTTTTAAGGGTTGTGATTATTATTTCAAAGGTTGATGAGTTAATGATTTAATTGATGGTTATTGAGAATTAAATTTAGGAGAAATAAGGAGTTGTTATAAAGTAATTTTTGAGAGGCTTATTGATTATTATTTTTGATAAGGGTTTTTATTAAGAAGGACTTTGGTGGATGTGTTTATTGAGTTGGAGTAAAAAGGTGTAAGTTGAGTTATGTTTTATCTTGTGATTATTATTTGAAGTCCACTAACCCTTATTAAGATTGGAAAGGAAAGTTGTGTTTAGTGTGGCAGATTTTATGGACAACTTCTTGGCATCAAAAGGTATGGGCACATTCTCCTATTGATTGTTTATGGTGGTTGATTTATGAAATATCATTGGAGTGAAAAGGATTGATTGTGGTTTCCTTTTCGAAAGTGGTTGGTTGAATGCTTCAAGGTTTTCTGGTTTGAGAGTTGTGTTTAAACCTTTTTTTATAAGAATATTTGTTGAAGCCCATTGGTTATGTAAAGGACTTGAAAAGAACGTGAGTATCATTGCTATGTGATATTTGTGGTTGAGTATTGTTGGAAACTTTTGAGTTGGTTGATACATGCTTGGACTAAGGTTTTGTGAGTAAGAGTTGTCCCTTGTAATGATTGGTTGAGTTGAGTTGATTAAGCCTAGTCAAGTGATTATGTGAGGTGATTGTTCAAGTTCCATGAAACAAACTATTCTATAATTCTGATTTGAGTTGAGATTGAGCTTAGAACATATTGAGTCTCTAAAAATTCTCTTTATGCTTCTATGATTTGACTTGAGTTGAGTTGAGATTGAGCTTAGAACATATTGAGTCTCTAACAATTATCTTTATGCTTCTATGAGTTGAGTTGAGTTGAGTTGAGATTGAGCTTAGAACATATTGAGTCTCTAACAATTCTCTTTATGCTTCTATGAGTTGACTTGAGTTGAGTTGAGATTGAGCTTAGAACATATTGAGTCCCTAACAATTCTCTTTATGCTTCTATGAGTTAACTTTAGTTGAGTTGAGATCATTGTGGATCATTGTTGTCATCCATTGAAGAGTACATTGCCATTCATTGTTGAGTTCATATTTGAGACTTGCCTTCATAGATTTGTGGATGAGATTTGAGTACTACTTGAGTATGATTGATTGAGCCTTTAAGAAGGCCTTTGGGATAGTTTTTTGGACAGATTTGTGGCAGTTTGTGTATGATTGATTGAGCCTTTAAGAAGGCCTTTGTGGATAGTTTTGGGATAGATTTGTGGATAGGTTTGGGATAGATTTATGGATAGATTTGGGACAGATTTGTGGACAAATTTGATTAGGTTCTGAGTGAACCTATTGAGCATATTTGAACAAGTTATTGGTCAACTTGCTAGAGAATATTTGAAAACGTTCTTGGTAAGCTTGTTAGAGTAGATTTGGATACGTTATGTGTGAGCTTGTTGAGTAGTTTTTGAACAAGTTTTGTGTGAGCTTGTTGAGCATATTTGAGCAAGTTTTGTGTGAGCTTGTTGAGCAGATTGGACAAGTTCTGTGTGGGCTTGTTGAGCAGTTTTGGAAAGTTCTATGTGAGCTTGTTGAGCAGTTTTAACAAGTTCTGTGTGAGCTTGTTGAGTAGATTGGAAAAGTTCTGTGTGAGCTTGTTGAATAGTTTTGGACAAGTTCTATGTGAGCTTGTTGATCAGATTTGGACAAGTACTATGTGAGCTTGTTATTGCCTAGATTTGAGCAGATCAAAGTAATCATTGTATTGGATAAGGATCCTGATTTATGTGTGAAATATTATAAGGAGATTATCTTTTGGAGTACCCCACATTGGGGGAACCATGTTAAATCTTGTGTCTCAATTATGTGTGATGATTTGTGCTCTCACTTACTATTGCTATCCGAGTTATTAATGCACACTGCTATATTTGGTTATTGCAATTAAGGACATTAATTGATATTGGTTTGGAAAGAAAGTAAAAAGTGGTCTTATACTGTTCACGCCCCCCTCTCAGTATAAGATTGTGTTCTTCAGGAAGATTATGCAAACTTTCACCTCCTTCATAGGATCAGGTGAAGTCACGAGATGTCTCTTGATCTATCATGGTTGTGGGGAAATGATCCCCTAGAGAGTGGATATGATTAGGATTTGTGTGGTGATCACATGCAAGCTCATCCCTATATTTCAAACCTAGGTGCTCTAAACTATCAGTGAGGATATTGAGAGGCACAAGCTTATTGTATCTTAAACCAGACTTATCATATTTGATGTTGTGGTTGGCAAGGAGTGCGAGTACCTTGTTTGTACAACCCCAAATCATAGCCATGCCAATTATAGAGATGGAGATATCTCATGGTAAAGTTAGGATTAGACATATAATTAATGTCCTAAAAAAGAGCTTTTCATTCTCTTCTTATTGATGATATGGTTCTACGCAATAGTCAATACTCTCATAAATGCAATTCATTTGATTGGAAGGTAAGCCTAGAGGTATGATGGCACCTATGAGAAGATGAGGTCAATCCATGTTTTACACTTTCTCAATGGTAGGAGTTGTGATATTCCTCACCAGGTATTTTTTGTAGCTAGATGAAATGTGACTTGCGATGGTAGAGATAGATGATATGGAAGCAAGGCTTGGGATGACTCAATGTTTATCTCCTAATATGGTTCCTCATATGGTGGACTAGGAATCTCTCCCTTGAAAATGATAGAGATGGTTGGAGGGATCTCATCAGTAGGCATCTTACCCATGTTCCTCTATGGAGGATTTGATGATGACGAAGGCATATCTGGAGGTGTTGATGATGAGGATGGTATGGAAGAATATGGTGATGCATTAATGGAAGCTGACGATGAAGGAATTAGATCTTGGTTGGACGTATTCAGTTGGAAGTCCAGATGGGTTGATGGCAATGTCAACTTGGATATTTGTTGCACCAAGTTGCAATATTTGAAGGGCTTAAGGTTGGAAGAGACAACATGTACTTGCCCTTCGTAAGTGTACTTTAAACATTGGTGATATATGGATGGCATGCACTTCATATCCCTAATCTAAGGCCTATCCAGTAATATATTGTAGGTCATTTCACCCTCCAATATGTGATAATGTTGGTATGGTATTTTATCCCTCCTGAATAGGTAAGACTATAGTACCAATCATTGAGCATAGAGTATCGTTAAATGCTCGAAGGGTATACATGGACATGATAATGTGGGATGCTAGAAGCCCTAGATGTTAGAGAGCAGTCATGATGATGATATTTCTAAGGGAACCAATATCAATCAGAACTCTCTTGTAAGATGTTTCATTTACATAATGCAATGATATGTATGGGAGGATCCACCATGTCATTTGGTACTAGCTTGAGTTCATGCTCATAAAAGGTGATTACTGGTTCTGTGCATTGTTGAACATGCCCCACGAAATTGCTAAAGGAGTTAGACTCCTAGGGCTATAGTTCAATTGACTCGAGAATATTCATAAGAGCTTCTCTATGAGGTGGATATTGTTGGATAAGCTTGAAGAACACAAGCTTATACTGAGAGGGGGGTCAACAATATAAGACCACTTTTTACTTTATTTCCAAACCAATATCAATTAATGTCCTTAATTGCAATAACCAAATATAGCAATGTGCATTAATAACTCAGATAGTAGTTGTAAGCAAGAGCACAAGTCACCACAAAATTGAGACACAACAATTTACATGGTTCACCCAATGTGGGCTACTCCACGAAGAAAATATTTTACTAAAACTTTATCAATCAATATTTGGTAATCACTCCTAATTACAATGTTTATGGATCTCTTTACAAAGGAGAACTCTTTCTATTTCTACTCTAGCTATGTGATATTCTAAAAGACTATGTCTCTTTGTTGCACTGACTGGTGGACCTCTCTCCACTTGAAGACTCCTCACTCAGATCTGTCTTTAGTTGTGTTGGCTGTTGGATCTCTATCCATTGAGACTCTATCCTTTGTACTCTATCACCTCCAAAGCTCTATCAATAGGCTCACTAAGAACCTGATCAATAGACTTACACATAACCTGCTTAACAGGATCACACAGAACTTTTCTAATGCTAAATAATAAGCTCACACAGAACTTGTTCAATGCTGAATAACAAGCTCACACAGAAACTGTCCAATGTTGAATAACAAGCTCAGACAAGAACTTGTCCAAATCTGCTCCAACAAGCTCACTAAGAACTTGTCCAAATATGCTCTAGCAAGCTCACCAAGAACTTGCCCAAAATATGCTTCAACAAGCTCACCAAGAACTTGTCCAAATATGCTCTAGCAATCTCACCAAGAACTTGCCCAAAATTTGTCCAACAAGCTCACCAAGAACTTGTTCAAATCTGTCCCAAAACTATCCACAAAGCTTTCCTCAAAACTGTCCACAAAGCTATCCTTAAAATTGTCCACAAAGTTGTCCCAAAACTATCCATAAAGGCCTTCTCAAAGGCTCAATCAATCATGCACAAGTAGCACTCAAATCTCATCCACAAATATATCAAGGCAAAGCTTCAAAGATGAACTCAACAATGAATGGCAATGTACTCTTCAATGAATGACAAAAATGATCCACAATGATCTCAACTCAACTCAACTCAAATCAACTTCATAGAAGCATAAAGAGAATTGTTAGAGACTCAATATGTTCTAATCTCACTCTCAACCCAAATCAATCTCAACTCAACTCAATTCAACTCATAGAAGCATAAATAGAATTGTTAGAGACTCAATATGTTCTAATATCACTCTCAATCCAAATCAATATCAACTCAACTCAAGTCTTATAGAACCATAAAAAGAATTTTTAGAGACTCAATATGTTCTAAACTCAATCACCTCAAGGGACAACTCTCTCACACAACCCTAGTCCAAGTATGTATCAACCAACTCAAATGTTTCCAATAATGTTCAACCACAAATCTCACATAACAATGATACTCATGTTCTTTTCTAACTCATGTTCTTTCACAACCAATGGGCTTCAACAACTATGCTTATAAAACAAGGTTTAAACACAACTCTCAATTAAGAAAACCTTGAAGCATTCAACCAACCACTTTTGAAAAGGAAACCACAAACAATCCTTTTCCCTCCAATGATATTTCAGAAATCAACCACCATAAACAATCAATAGGATAATGTACCCATACGTTTTATAAATATGAAGAAACCCCTTTGGAAATCTGCCACACTCAACACACTTTGAAAAGAACAAAACAACCTTCACTTGAACGCTTTTATAAAAATAGAAATATTTCTTTATGTACACTTTATTTATCCTTCTAAATAGAATAATCAAATAGCCCTCGAAATAAGCTTTCCAACGATATATAATATGATATAAGGAAAATCACCAAAAAGATTTCCTTTTCACAACATGCATTTCAAACCTTATCTCTCCTTAGGCAACCTTAGAAAAATAAAATATTATTAAAAATTAAAACTTACCTTTTAACCTCAGCAGGATTCGATCCCCTGTCGCTGCCCCTGCACAACTCAAACCACGACTCCAACAACCACGTGAGCCACTGCTCACATAGAAACCAAGAGCGCAAGACCTCCTTATTGCTTCCTCCGAACTTACCCTCAAAAACACGTGCACAAAAGTTCTCCCCTTTTACCTTACAAAAAATAGCACCGACGGGATTTGAACTTCGAATCTTGTTGGCTTAAACACCTTACACGCCTTCCTTTTTCCGCTAGGCCACAAGTGCCTATGGCGATAGGTAAGGAACCTGCCTTACCTTTGTTCCCTTTTCTCTTCACTGGATTTCGAACGAATACGACACTTCTGCTCCCTTAGCGCTTCAAATTGATTTACTTCATCGAGGACTTAGGGAAAATAAAAAGTTTAGTGGCATATTTATATATGCCCACCTTTTTCTTTTGACGTCGGCTATGAATTAATATTATTTGTCTCATCCTTTTTGACATTGAAAATAATAAAATATTAACTTTTAATTTTAATTTTAATCAATTAAAATTTAAACTTAAATATTTAAAATTAAATATATCCATCACCGGGACACCTTTTTAGACGAAATGAAAGCCCAAATCGGGTTTTAAGAAAAAACAATTTCAAATATGCCATCCATGGTTTTAAATAAGATCTTTTATTTTTTCTACCTTGGTTTTCACAAAAACCTTAAAAATTTCCATGCTTTCTAGAATGTCATAAATGCTTATATATGAAATACTTTGGCCACCAAAACCAAATGTGATCCATGTGACATCAATGACAACATAAAATACCTCAAATTTCTAACAAAGCTCATAGATAGAGAGCTACGAAGATGTTGTTCACAAGCTCAGAGTATGCTTACTCTTTATTGTGACCACCAAACAGAATGGAAGGTTTTGCATTAGAGGTGGCAAAGGTTGTGACATTAAAGGAATATCGTTTGATGTCGCAAGTGGTGCGACTTGAATTTGGTAATGCTTATTCCTTGTCATGATGTTGACCATTCTGATGAACCTTTGTTTAGGAGGTTCTAGAGGGATCTTGTTCACCTATTGTGTTGGCTTAGCCCACCCCTCATGAGTGGGCAATGGGTCTTTAAAAAAACCCATTTGTTGCAATAAGGTTATCGACCTGAAGATCATTCCTATAGATCATATCCTGTACTAGGTGTTTGAACCTAAACCACATCTGCACATCATGCCCATTCTACCTATGGTACTTGCAGTATAGGTCTTCACAATATCCTAGGGGCTTTTGTGTGTTCGGATCTGCAGGTCAACTTTCACGTAGATTAATTGCCTTGGCCACAAAGAGGCACTTATATAGATAATCCATGGACTCAACAATGGGCATAAATTATCTCTTAGGGTGATGTTTCTGGTTTTGCCCTTAATTTATTTGATTGTTGTTGTAGTTTCCAGGTGTGGCCTGATCGTGGGATTCTGATATGGTATTAGTTGCACAGGCCCTGGAATACTGATAGCAACTTGGTTGACCACTATCAGCTTTGGTTGCACTGGATTGTTCTTGGTGTTCTTAGTACATTCTTTCTTGTAGGGATTTAAAATTTCCCCCTCTTGAATTTTAATGTCTTTGATTGTTCTAGCCTACGCTAGAGCCTCTTCAAGAGTTGGATATTGTTGGAGTTGTAGCAAAAAGGAAATTAGCTTTAGGTAACTCTTAGAAAATAAGTGAGTCAACTTAGACATGGGGAGTAGGTATGGTAGTTTAGCAAGAAGCATTTGCCATATATTGCCATAGTTATGATTGACTCATTGTCATATTGCTTCAACCCTGTAAAATAATAGAGCACTCAATGATATTTCACTAAATGAAAAATAATGTTTCACTTTCAGAAGTAAAATAGAATTTGAACCTACAAAATGCATGTTAACCTACCCATTAGGTAGGTTGCAAGCAATCAAACCACACAGATGTGTTCCTACTAGATTTGTTTTTCTATTTTTCTTCTTTTATTTGTTGTTTGTGCGATTGAAGAAAAGTGAAATATACCTTTCAAGCAAACAATGGGAGAAAGAAAAACTAAATTTGACTTTTTTTGAATAGTAAAAATGCAAAAGCAAGGTGCAGTTAGTTAACTTGAAAGCCTACAATTTTGCTATTTCTGTCAATTTGAGTTCTAAACCCTCTATTTTGTGGTTGTCCTGGGGTGGGACGGTTGCAAATTGGGAATCATCCCTAGGTGTTCCAATTACGAAATCAAGGGTCGTTCAATCTAGAACGACTAAAACCTACAACATTTTAAAGACAAAAACAAAGTTAAAACTTGTAAAAAAAATTGGGATAGGGTTCCCACCATGATCACCACTATAGATAAGCAAAATGACACACCTAACAATGGAAAATGAAATACATCTATTTCTCTATTGATTTAAGCACTACAAAAGCAACATTTTAAGTAAGCATGAGAGACAAATAAGTGAAAGAAATAGGGTCCTCTCTATATTATTTGATTTGTCAAATTCATGATTACAAAATGTCCCCTTGAGGGCTCTAAATTGATACACTCATTACAAATATACCAAAATATTAAATCCTTTAGAAACTCAGTTGCGCTCTAGCGTCTTCCTCGCTCTCACAAATCATTCCAGAGTGGGCTTTTGATGCTGCTGCAATGTTCTATCGATGTTATGACTTATTGCTCCTTGTACATTGTGATACCTAGATATACACACATGGAAATAAAATTTGTTAATAGCATGTGCAGATTGAAATGTAATCAAAGAGATATATGCGATAATGAGCTTGAAAGAGGAAATGCATAATAGACAATGTAAAACTATTCCAAATGTTAACAAAACTTATAATCATGCATTGAAGAACACAAGCTTATGCTTTGAGAGGGGGGGGTGAACAGTATAAGACCTCTTTTTATTTTTTCCTTTATACTTCAAAACAGTAAAGCAATATACCCAAAGCAATATCAAAGCAATGCACAATATCATCCACAAAGTGACACCAATTTTAACGTGGTTCACCCAAAATGGCTGGGCTACGTCCACAAAACTTTTCTCTAAAAGTTATCTCAAAGTTCTTTGGAAATCCTTCCCAATTACAATGTTTATGAGCCTTGGCCCAAAGGAGATACCTTCCCCTAATAAAAATTTATGAGCCTCTGCTCAAAGGAGATACCTTCCCCTTTGCTCTGGAAATGATCCCTCAGAAGATCAATTGCCTCTACCTCTTGCCAGCACGTGGAACTCCTTTCCATCGAAGACCTCTTGTCCTCAATGCTTAGCCTAAGAGACCTTCGCCTTCTATGATCACGTCCACGACAGCTCGACAACTCTGTACCAAACACGATCGGTCGGTCTAGTACAAGTTTTCCTCTATCTATCAGATCTATCCAACGCTTGAACAAATCAATCCTCTGCACATAAGCCTTCTCAAAGACTTGCCAAATCTATCCTCGGGTTCTTCTCAAAGAACCGGTGCACCTCTGTCCTCAAGTTCTCCGATAGAACTATCAAACTCGACTCACAAGTCCTCTGCTAGGACCTGTCCAAATCTGCTCACAAGTCCCCACCGAAACCTGTCCAAAACTACTCACAAGTCCCCACTGGAACCTGTCCAAAACTCAGCAAGCTCACCAAGAAAAAAACTTTCTTAGTAGGAAATCACAAGGTGAATTGTTAGAGACCCAATGTGATTTGTCAAACTCATAGAAGCATAAAGAGAATTGTTAGAGACTCAATATGTTCTATACTCAACTCCCAATCTCAAAACTCAACTCAAATCAACTCGGCTCAAACTCAATCTCAAATCTGAAAACTCAACTCAATATCTGAAATGGATAGGATAGACTTTCTTTCAAGAACATGAAACCCCAAAAAATGCCAACTATGCAAAGAATCACATAACCATGATACTCATGTTCTTTTCACCATCAATTAGGGCTTCAACAACAATGCTCATCAAACAAGGTTCAATCAACACCATTCGACTCAAAACACAACCTTGAAGCATTTCACAATCAACATTAGAAAAGGAAACAAGTAGAACTCCTTTTCTCTCCAATATTGTTTGAACAAAAAGCATCCACCTACTCAAATCACAATAGCACAACAACTTTTCAAATCATCAACAAAGGAGTAAGCCCAACACTTTAACCAAGTAAAGAATAGCTTGATTATTACCAATTTAATGAAAGTAAATGTCAATCTCAAAGCTGCCCACTTAAGGTTTCACAACTTCACACAAGAAGCAATTTTAACCTTAAAACATCATGCTTTCATTTCCATAATCAACCAAAAGCACTCTCAACATTACAAGAAAAAATTATCCCTTATACACCTTATTTCTCCCTTATAGTCTTATCAAAATTTTTTTTATCTCTCATAAGAATGCAATAAGATATTTCAAACAACACCTTCAAAAGAATCTTTTATTAAAATAAAACAAGCTTTAAACTCCTTATAACTCCTAAGCTGTTTTTCCCTCTAAAAAAATTCCTCCATTCGCAAAATACACTTAGCAAAAATTAATTTCGAAAATACCTTGGCCAACATCAAAAATCACGCTATGGAGAAATTGCGCATGAATTCTAACACCACCCGCTGCGTCCACTTCACGATGAAAAACCCTTTCACGTTATTCGAACATGGAACCTCCCATTCGGGTAGCGTGCCAATAGCCTAGCCGCTACCGGTGCGCCAAAGGCGCCCGGTGAGGTTTAAACCTCACGTTGTTAGCCTTGTTCCTTCTGTGCCAGGGATTAAATAAAACAACAGTGCCTCCCTTTCTTCTGACGCGAACACGAAGACGAAAACCTTACGATGGATTTATGACAAACGACGAGTACAAAAAAAATGAACAGCGGATTCACCGATGGATTTATGACAAACGACGAGTACAAAAAAAATGAACAGCGGATTCACGAAAACGGTGAAGACACAGTCGAACAGTAGATCACGAATTCACAGCGAGCAACTCTTTTCAAAATGCGGATGAGATCATTCTTGATTTTCATCGAGGTAGATTTATATGCATTTTTACCATAAGCTCTTGATGTCGACGAGGAGTTTAACACGTCGACGGAGGTCTTGGCTAGCGCCCACAATCTTAAAACATAGTGCCATGGGTTAGGATAACCCATTGCAAACAATAATTTAATATTTATTTAAAAATAATTAAAGGGAACCTTAACAAGGTTTTTAATTATTTAAATAAATACTTCCTCCTAGACCCAAATGCATTAAACTAATGCATCCACCTGTAATCTTTAAACCTGCCAACTTGGGGTTTACAAAAGACCTTTGAAACTGTCATGCCGTAACCTTCATCAAAACAAATTATTTGACATCAAATCAAATTCCTTCAAGAGCTTCTTGACATCAATGACAACTTATACACATGATCAAGGGCAATGTACCCAATGTACCCAAAATTGCCAACAATTCATATAATTTACTTTGGAAATGATCTAAGAAAGAATAGAAAGAAAATTGCACATAGATTTATGGCCATCCCTAGGCATTTCAATTAGGATTGTAAAACAAGAAATGCATAATAACAAGTGCAAAACAACTCAAATCAAATCTACTCTAGAATTTATCTATGCAAAAATAGAAGAGACATTGTGCTCAAATTTGTGGATGTCCCTAGGTGTGCCATTTAAGACTGCTTACAATCCCAGGAGGGGACAACCACTAAATCTAGTGGTTTCTACCACAAATTCCTCTGTGATTTGGTCCAAACTACTCCTAGGGGTATTGTCATAAAATTTTGGGATTTGATTCATTCAAATAGCTCAATTTTGTAAATGGATTGCATGTTTTGGAATCACTTGAAAACCTCCTTCACTTGATGGAGATCTCAAGGGAAAACATGCAGTGAATTAGGGATAAATCTTATCAACATTTCATGGTGAAATATTGTAAAGACTCCTATATTTAAATTGGATGGAATGACTCCACTTTATAGCTCAAGTGAGCATATGGTCAAATGGGCATGCTTGGACATGCGAGGTAGGTGCTGCCATTTATCTAAACTTTGCCATGTGTTGGAGGGAGAAGAATCTCCAATTTGGGTCTACAATTTGCAACTTTGTATGGGAGTTATGCACCCTTAGACTGGTATGCTTCAATGGGCAGGGTAAATGGTAGAATTTGAATGTCATTTTTCTCACCTTTGACTTTTTAAGGGTCCAAGACCATGGTCGTCCCACCTAGGGATGATTATTGGTGGTTATATCTAGGTGGGATGACCATGAATTATGGTCGTCCTCGGGTGGGACGACCATGCCTACATGGTCCAAAAATTCCCAAAAGTGGGGTAGAACCTCCCAAAAGTTTTTAGGACCACTATTTAACCTTTGAGGGTTGCCCAAGGGGGCTATATGGTGTCTATTAGAACGTGTCTTGGTAGTCTAATCATGTTGACATGATTTTAGTGTCTATAATACCTTTTCCTTCACAAGAATTGATACAATATATTTGCCTTTCTCCGTAGAGAACTTCACATGCAACAAGTGCTAGTTGGGAGTAGGAACAACATTAAAATATCCCAATAACTTTTAATTACCCATCTTATTAGAAGAGATGACCTCCACATCAACAATATGATCACTAGGCATATCCACTTGAGCAACTAGAGGTGAGCCCAATATGAGAACAAGAAGCAGATTCTCCTCAATATCTACAGTAGGAGCAACTCTCTAAATTTTGTTTTGGCTGATGTAATTGAAAATATTTAGATGCAAACCCTGATGCTTTGGGTGGATCAATTTTTATTTTCTTACACTATCAAATAAGATCTCTATTGAACAGATTAAATATTTAAGGATATTAATTACTTTGATGTCCTTTAGGAAATTAGTAAATCCATGTGAAAACTCCATAGAGGGAAGTATGACTCATCAATTGTGAGGTATTATATTACAGGAATAAATAATCTATTCCACAAGGATGGGATATCCTCCTAAACAAAGATATTATCCTTATTCGTCAGAAATTTACCTTTATCTTTGATGTGCATCAACTCAGCCATCATAGAATGTCTATCCCACCAAATGATTTCACCATCCTTAACCATACCTGTAATTTCAACAAGGATATCAATAGTGACAACGAAAGTGAGACCCTAGAGGGTGATGGTGCCACTATCCCATGATTGAACAAATTATTTTGATAAATTTGAGTCATATCCTTGGAATTTCTTTAGAAATGGAAGAAGTTCATGTGACCCAAGGATGTCCTCCACCACTGGATCAATTTGGAGAAATTCAGGCTCCACGAGCACCATCCTTAACCATCTTCTGTAAACAAACATCAAGGCAAAACCTTCCTAGGAACCAGACCAGGACCTCCCACTCAAAATATTTAGTAGAAACATGAACTGGAGCAATAGGTTTTGTGATTGCCTAAAATTTAAAATTGAGTTGACCCCATAGTTGAAGAGGGACATGCCATCACTTTTGGGAAAAGCAACCAATTTGGGTTGTTGATGAAAAACTTCAATTCGAGAAAATTTCACATCTTGAGCCTTGCCACAATCAAGAATGATTTCATTGAAAACAAAGCAAGTGATAGAAAATGAGACAAATTGGTGTGGATTAAGAGCCACCACTGAGAAATATTGGGACTCAAAATTTGGCTTGAATTAAAAGTATTAGATTTTCGTCCATGATTTTTAATGAGGAACACTCTAAAGTAAACCAAAATTCTAGTCATAAGTTAATGAGGGACGTATCCAAACAACTGAAATCAAATGAGAACTAGTGCCATAGAAGACAACAATGCTAGAATTCTAGGAGTGGCACAAAAAATTAGAGAAATCCTGCAAAAAATGGTAATAGAGAAACCAATTGAGAAAACCAATACGAGACAATGGATAAAATTCAAACATATTAACTGGATGACTCTTTGGGAATACACATGTCCAAAAAGCATTGGGGGAACACCCCCATCTAATATTTTGAAAATAAATGTTGATATTTAAGGAACCACTACTACTAACAACATATTTTCCACTTAAGGATAAAGGAATATGTATGCTACAAAGATAAGATGACAATCCTATACCCCCAACCGTACTTATAGGGTGAGACAGATAGGGAAGGGTCATACCATAAATCAAAGCACCCTTATAGGATGAAGTGAGGCCTTGAGGATAAATACAAGGCTTGGAAAAATTAGACATAAGATGAAAGATCATTGGAGGCACATGTATCCAACAAGCATTAGCGAAAATCTCCCATCCAAATCTTCAAGGATTCCTACATAAGCCCGTGATTAACCATAATGTTTGTTGCTTTATTGCCTTCACAATACACATGTTGAATTAAGACATTACCAATAATGTGAAGACAAATATTTGACTCTTCAATCAAGGAGGCAACACTCCACAAAGGGGAAAAGGTTACTTTTAGGTAATTGATAGTGTTGAAGGAGTCTCCTTCAACAATGAGGTTCTGGATTTTGAACTCCTTAACTACATAAATACCCTGAAATAAAGCCCTAGCTTTCGCTATGTTATTTGATTGAAGACCTAAATTATCAGCAAAGGCAAGGATAATCCTAGCTTTACCATCCTTGATAATTTCCCCCCAACTAGTCCTATCAATATTTCCTTTGGACGCCCCATCAAAGTTAATATTGAACCAACCCGAGGGGGAGAGGTCCAAACCACCAAGGACCTATCCACACTAGGGTAAATTTCGATATTGGGGTTAGGGGAGATATTGAGATAACTTACCATATTAGAATTAGACTGTGATCCTAGTCGATCAATCGAAGGGACCAAGTTATCATTCTCAATATCCATAGAGAGGATCCTAGAAAGAATTCAATCAGAGTTCCTAAACATCTCCCAAAAAACTCTATTATTCTATTTAAGCCAAACCTACCATAAGAAATGAGGAAGAGTAAAGGACCACCAATATTTAAGGTGAGTAAACTTGAAAGGGTTGGACCACTTTATACAAAGGTTGACAACAAAGTTAGGGATGGCCCAAGCTATGTCGACTAGGATAAACAAGGAAGATAAAATTTAGGCCGAGAAGGGGTACTCAAGAAAAATGTGAATAATCGATTCCCACATAATCTAGAAAAAATGACATCAATTTAGGATGGCCATACCCAGGATATGCGATTATCAATAGTGAGGATCCTATTATGGACAACCAACTAGAAAAAATAAGTAATTTTAGGATTAAGGTTCTTCATCCAAATTTGGTTAGTAGGGAACCAATTAAAGGAGAACTCTTCTAGGAGGAAATAAGCAGACCTGACCAAAAAAGATCCGAATCACACTACTGCCAAAGGGAGTGTCCTAAGAAGGGTGACTTTGGATGACATGAACTCTGAGCATATTTACAATGGTTTTACTATTAGCGCGCTGCTTCACTTTCATCCTAGGGAATAGGACCTTACTTTAACCTCACCTTGATATTTTGCATTTTCTTTTGGGTAGTAGTTTAATCATGTTATTATTATCTTTGTTAGGTAATGGAGCCAAATTGATAACAAGGAATTAATTACCATTAAATATTGTTGATGGGCAATGATCAACAATAGGCCCTTAAACAGGGTTCCAAGGGGCAACATTAAATATTTAATGAACATTAAATATTTAATTACCATTAAATATTGTTGATGGAGAAATTTTGAATGAAAATTTATGGTTGGCAATTTAATTGTATTTTCTTGGTGAAAAACACTTGTCATAAGAACGTGATAAGCGTATGGGTGGTTATTAGCCCATGTTTTTGGCCATTGTATTCCGACACCACTATGTGGTTTTGGGTAGAGGAAAAACCATGAATCTCTATATATTTTGTACTGTAAAGACTACCTCTATGGCGGAATGCTCTTTTCTGGTTGGAGGAAGAGAGGGGAGGAGACATTGTACAAGAGGAGAAGATTGTTGTATTGTTAATAATATAAAGTATTGATTGTTTCTCCGTGGACGTAGGGTACACTGCTCGAACCACGTATATCTTGTGTCTTACATTTATGTGATTGCTTATTGTTTATTGCATTACTTAACTAGGGTTTAAACTATTTTTCCAATGTTGCTATTTTTTTTTTTTTCATAGGCTGTGTATTGTTTGTACATGGTGAATTCCTAAAAATTGGTATAAGAGCAATCTTGTTAGGAAAGGACACTCACAAGAGAGTTTTCTATTCGAGTGGGAGAAATGGGAGAAAGTTCAAAGTTTAAACTGGAGATGTTTACTGGACAAAATTTTGGTATGTGGAAAAGTAAAGTGGAGGATTATTTGTATTAGGAGGATGATCTGTACTTGGCTCTAAAAGGGAAGACTGATGGTAAACCTAGGATGATGGATGATGAGGAATGGGATTTGACAGATAGGAAGGCACTGGGGGTGATCTGATTGAGTCTAGTTGATTCTGTTGTATACAACATCGGGAAGGAAAAGACCACCAAAGGAGCCATGGATATACTAGCTAAGTTGTATGAAAAACCCTCAACTTCAAATAAAATTTTCTTGGTTAGAAAGCTATTTACTATGAAGTTGCAAGAGGGTGGATCTATCCAAGAACACCTTAACAGGTTTTATACTATTATGGATTTTTTAAAATCTATAGGACTTGATTTTGATGATGAGGTTATGGATTTAGGGTTTCTTTGTTCACTACCAGACTCGTGGGGTAGCGTTGTAATGGTAGTGAGTAATTATGTGCTTGGATCTGGAAAGATGGTGTTTGATGATGTGATTAGCACAATTCTCAGTGAGGATATGGGGAGAAAAACCTCAAGGGAGGTTTCCTCATCTATACTAGCACTATCTATAGAAAGCAGAGGTAGAAACAGAGAGAGGAAAAGGCCAAGCTAGAGAGAAAACCCATAACAAAGGAAAATCGAAGGGTAGATCTAAAAGCAAAGACAAAATCAAGATTGATTGTTGGCATTATGCAAAGAGTGGACACTTCAAGAGGGAGTGCAAAGACAGAAAGAATAATAAGGACAATAGTGGAAATGATGCTCAAGAGCAAGGTTATGCATAGTGGTGAATATTCACCAATTGGGCGAATATTAGGATTTTCAAAATTGGAAATTGGCGAATATGAGGACCCTCTACGTCGGCCCATTCACCTAAAATTTTCAGGACCAATTGTTTATTAGGGTCAATTTGCCATAATATATATCCAAACATAGGCATATTTGTACTCGTTGGAAAGCTCTTTTCAAGCTTGATATAATGGTGGTGTTTTTATGAAGTTATAAGATGATTTAATAGGTCAAAAGTGGCTCCAAATATGACCTTACATTTTAGGGCTTCAAATACCCCAAATTTTTGTATGAAGATGCTCGATTTGATTTTCTTAGGATTATCCATGATTCACCTTGATTTTGATTAGGATTCACCATTTTTTTACAAGTACATTTTGAGTCCAACCCCTTATGCATAACCCTGCTCATGAGGTAAACATTACAGGTGCAATTTATCAGGATGCATTGATTCTTGTAGCAACTTGCACGAGTGAGTATTGGGTTATGGACTCTAGAGCTTCTTATCATGTCCCTTCTAATAGGGAGTACTTTGTTGATTATACTCTAGGTCATTATGGAGAGGTTTTGTTAGGAAATAACTGTCTGTGTGATATTGTGGGTATTGGCACGGTGAATGTAAAGTTGCCAAACAAAAATATTTGGGTGCTTAACAATTTTAGGCATATTCTTGATCTGAAGATGAACCTGATTTCAACCAGTGCATTTTATTTGGAGGGATACAACATTAATTTCAAAAACTAGCAATGGATAGTGACAAAGGGTTCAATGGTGATTGCAAAAGGTGAGTTGACTGGAACTTTGTATTTATTGCAGAACTCATCTTATTGTACATTGAACTATGCTAGTCAAGATGATGCAAAAGCATGTCATTTGTGGTTGGGTCATATGAGTGAGAAAGGGATGAAAACCCTTCACTCCAAAAAACTATTGCCAAAACTCAAGGAGGTTGATTTGGTTTTCTGTGAAGGTTATGTATACAAAAAATAAAAAAGGCTAAGATTTTTGAAAGTTAGTCCATAAAGGAAGAAAGAGAAATTAGAGTTAGTTCACTCGGATGTGTGGGGTCCCTCACCAGTACTTTCTCTTGAGGGCTACTCTTATTATGTTACCTTCATTGATTATTTCAGTAGGAAGACATGGATCTACACAATCATGCATAAATATGATGTTTTTGACACTTTTCGAAAGTGGAGAGCATTAGTGGAGATTGAGGTAGGTAAGAAATTAAAGTGCTTTAAATCTGACAATGGTGGTGAATATTGTAGCAAGAATTTTGAGGACTATTGCACAAAGGAAGGAATTAGGAGAATCAATACTACTCCTAGGACACCACAGGAGAATGGAGTCTCGGAGAGGATGAACATAAATATAATGGAGCATGCCAGAGATATGATATTGCATGCAGGGTTGCCATTATTCTATTGGGCTAGTGTAGTTGATACAACAATTTATTTTATAAACAGAGGACCTTGTACTACATTGGATTGGCATTCCAAAGGAGAATTGGAAAGGTAAAACTGTAAACTACTCTTTCCTTAGAGTATTTAGTTGTGAGGCTTTTTCCCACATAGATAAAGAAAATAGGAGTAGTATTGATGCAAAGTATAGAAAGTGCTATTTTATTGGTTACGATGTGGATGATATGGGTGTATCGCTCCAAATTTTTTGCATCCCTACCTTCAGGCTATAGGATCCGTGCCCGAAAGGAGGATGGGAAAAGGATGGTGCGGTACCTCGGACTGAGAGGACTTTGCGAAGGTCCCGCCTCTCAAGGGAGGTGTATTTTGGTGATTTTTCGATGGATGGTGGGTTCACTAAGAAACATTTGGCGGCAGTTTCCACGCCTAGGTTTTGGAATGTGTTTTGATGTGTTCGTTTTAATCTTAAGCATTCATGTCCTAGGTTTGGGCGAATGAATCTAAACTAAACTACATGAAAATGCAACTTTCATGAATATAGCTAATAGATTTGAAAGCAGAAAACAAAGAATTTTACAGAATGACAATGAAGAATACCTGATCCGGATGTCTGAAGAAGATTCTGACGTTTGAAGCAGTCTGGATCGCCTGTAATCTGACATAATCGCCTGCAATCGACGAGAATCGTCTAAAAGCGACAGAATCATCGAGATCGACGAATTCGTCGGACGAATTCGTCGAGAGACACGCAAAACAAAAAATAAATGCAAAATACAAGAAATTATATTGTGCTAACAGAGGCAAATTACACCAAATAATAAAATGAATACTGAGCAATAGTTTAAAACAACAATCCTAGCCAATTTCTGTATTTTAACAACAAATCATGAACTTAATGTGCAATCTAAGCTAAATGGGTGAACTCCAAATGCAAAATAATATAAACACTGAGTAAATGATCTAATTTGCAGCATAAAATGACATAAAAAAGGTTGAGAAAAGCAAACTCCAGGCACTGATTGCCTCGATGTGAACTGCAGTCGAGATCGTCTCGCATCAGTACGAAATCGTCTCGCATTTGACGAGATCACCTCCGATCTGAACAGGTTCGTCGGCGACGATGGATGTTGGCTCCGGTTAAAAATCAGTGATGTACTTGCAACAAAATTGCTATGGGACTAGTGCAAAAGCAAGATTAGGATGTTTTGACGCAGAGGGAATCACTTTGTAGAAAATTTCAGCTAGGGGTTGGGGAGGGAAAATCCTAGAGGTTAAATAGGCTTAGGGGGAGTAGTTAGGAGGTTGGAGATCATCCCAATTTGGGAGATCTCCAACGGGGAGAGGGTCCCAACGGTGCAGACACGCTTCTGCCCATATTGGAGACCCGTTGGAACAGATTCCAACTATGCAAATTTAGTTTTGCGACAAGATCGTCTGGACGTCCTGGTCCAGAAGAAATCGTCAAATATGGGACGATATCGTCTGATCGGCGATGATATCGTCAAACGGTCAAAACAACCTCTAAAAATGGCATGAAAAAGGGGGAAACAGATTTCTCGGCGGTTAACGGGCGGTTTGGGAGGTTAAATTTGAATTTAAATTTATTTACTAAGGTGAATGTAAATTTTATAATTTTACTACGCCAATTTTAGGGTGCTACATTTTGCCCCCTCTTTAGCGAATTTTTCGAAGAAAATGCGTTAAAGATGAGTTCTTCTCGATCTACGAGAAAGCAAAAAATTATTCCCATTTTTAGGCGACGATTCTTGGTCGAATCGTACGACAGCTTACTATGGTAATATTATCAGGCTATGGTAATATTACGAGGGCACAGGGTCCGATCCACGTAGTTGTGCGTCGGATAGGGAGGCGGTGCCAGGCAGCGATAGAGGCGGCCCAGGGTCGCGGCGGGAGGGAGCAGAGGAGGCCACAGGCACAGGAGAGGCCGCGGCAGCGGGAGAGGAGGGAGGAGAGACCCCCATCTCCACAGAGAGAGAGACCACCATCGCCCGATAAGGGCAAGGGTGTAGACACTGGGGAGAGCAGCGAGACAGCGACTCTCCGAGCTGAGGTTGCCCGCTTGCGGGCTCAGGTGCAGACACTACGAGGATGAGGCTACATGGCTCGGAGCTCGGGGCGGAGGAGCGAGCACTCGGGATTTAGCACGCGCTATCGCCCGGATCACTTTCTATCGGGCTCTATACTACCGGGCGGTGCCGGCGGAGCGAGAGGGTGCCATTACCAGCACACATTGCGGAGCCTGTCGTGATGGGGTCATCTAGGACATCATCACGATCGGCATCCCAGACTCACGACACCACACGGACTACGATGGGGCCACCTCCTCCACCTCAGGGGGGAGGAGATGAGGCGAGAGCTCGAGGGGCTCTCGAGACACTACAGAGAGGGTATTTGATTGAGTATGCCAAGAGATGGATTGTGGCATACTAATCTAGTCGATATGATGTACATATATATTTGTGACATATATAAGATGAGATATTTTTGATCATATGACTTATATTGTGTTATGTATTTTTATGATGCTTTTAGATGTTTTAATTGATTGATTTAATAATTCATTGAGGATTCATGTAATTATGTCGTTGGAAATATTATAATTTGAATGTCATGCTATAACATTATAAATGAAATAATCTGATGTAACAAAGTGGTTGTTTGTGATGCAATGTGATAAAAATAAAAAGACTTCTAACAATAATTTCAAAGGACATTGTCGCTATTATAGACCATTTCATGGAGTCGTTGCTCACTCGGTCGTCAAGCTAATCCCATTTATAGAAATATTGTTAAAAAGGAAAAGAGTGCTTAAGAGACTGTCTTAAGACTTTGGTGCAATAGTGCAAATGATGATGATGATGATGATGGTTTTGTTTTCAGATTTTCATGAAAAATATTATGCATGAAATATTGTTTAAAATGATTTTTGCTAGGCATAAATTCCTAAGTGTGATAAAATTTGTGAATAATTCCTTAGGAATTATACCATCATTGCAAAGTTAAAGGTTGACATAATGACATGAAATAGTGATAACGTGTTTGCTTTTGAAAAGCAAAATTTGTGTAAAATGAAGTCATATGGTTTTCATGATTTTGAAGAAATGGGGAATAAAAATTGTTACAATGGTTTGCGCTAGGCATAGAATATGTAGGTATAGACTTATACCATCATCGCGAAAATCCAAAAAAAATAGTTTTATTGCATGGTTGATTTTTGATGAACAGAAAAGATGAAAATGAGGACTTGCGCTAGGCATAAAATTCCAATTTTGGTTTTGAAACTATACCATCGTCGCGAAAGTCAACCGGATATATATGATTTGATTTGTGTAATTTGGAAGAAATTTTTGATTTTTCTAATTCTATAGTTGTCTTTGTGAAAAATAATTGTACTTGATTATTCCAAACAAGTTGCAAAAATAATATTTCAAAGTATTTTGAAGACAAAAGTTAGATTTATAAGGAATCCCATGTGCATATGTGCATTCATTTCCGATCTTGATTTATCATAATGATACACAAAATCTCTCAAATACAAATGTGTGTGCAATTGCATTGTTCATTTACGAGTTTTGAGCAAGATACTATGATACAAGTGATTTGAAGAAACCAAATAAGTGTTCATTAACCATGATGTAGATGCATATAACCATATTAGACTACTATGTAGGTCGGATTATCAAGAGCTAGCTAATCCATAAGCGAGACATAGGTCTATACAAAAGAAGGTCGCTAATGTGACGGACATATCGCCACGCTAGGAGTTACCCAAGGCCAAGCGGGTTGGGCACAAACCACCTGTTATGGGGCTTACCTCACGGTTTTCGAATAATTGAGAATTCCGGGGATTCAAGCTCATCAACCCTTCTTTTCTTTTCAAAGGGTAGGGAAAGGGATTTTATTGCTTTCTTGCTTTCTTTTGAACTTTGCTTATTTTTCTTTTTGTATTTCTTTTGCTTGATAATGCTTGGAACATTGCTTGAAATAACATTTTTCTTTTCTCTTTTTTCTTTCTTGAACTTTTTCTTTTCTTTTTCTTTGCTAGGGATACTTGCTCGGATTAGCTGTAGAGCAAGGGATTTTTATTACGGGTAGGGGTGAGCTTGTCCTTTTGCCAATTCTCAAAGATTCTAGACCATGTGCATGATAGGATAGCAGGGGAAACTTTTCACTCAAGAAATCAGTTCTACTATGTAGCAAAACATGGAAATTACAAATATAATCATTTTATTGTGGAAAGATGTGTTTGGTTTAAGTAAATAACAAGATCAATTCTCTATGCTCAAACTTTATTTAATTGAATTTTGTGAACTTTGATATAAGAGAGATTAGTAATCATGCCAAATAAAATCAAGATATTTATTGTTGTGAGTGTGCAAGTGAGGGATTCAAAATAAATGCTAATTTATCCAAAATAAGTTGAAACATATAACTGCAATAATTGTAAGAAAATATATATAAATGATTTGTGAGAAATTTTTTGAGAATGTTGACTCTCTCTTTCTTTTGTATATTGTTTTGGTTTCGAAAGAGTCAAGCATATTGTTGTTTTTATATTTTTGAGCAAAAAATTTAACAACTGCCTTAAACAAATGCAATAGATAGTTTTTGAAGATTTTTGGAGATTTATGAATGTTTTTGGTGTTTTTGAATAAATTGAAAGAAATACAAGATAGTAATTTTGAACAAATATATACATGGATGAAATGACCAAGTTTATGCATAGTAACGTTTAAGATGCAAAATATTCATGGGTTCTTTAAGTTCTTTACCATCTAAGGTAGATAATTTATATGCTCCTGATTCAAATTTTGCAGTAATAATGTATGGTCCAAGCCAGTTGGGCTCAAATTTACCTTTAAGTTCTTTGGTTGCATTTGTATTTTTTTATTTTCTTTTAAAACAAGGTCGCCAATCTCAAAGGATCGATGACGAACTTTCTTAGCATATGATCTTTTAAGCTTGTTTTGGTAAGCACGGAGATGCTCCAAAGCATTGATGCATTTTTCATCGAGGAGTTCCAGCGGCGAGTGCCGCGACACGATATTCATCTCCTACTTCGGTATCTTGAAGTAGCAGAGCCAAAGAAGGAACTTCCAATTCAAATGGAAAAACTGCTTCGGCACCATATACCAAAACAAATGGTGAAGTGCCCGTCGGGGTTCGAACACTAGTTCGATAAGCCCACAAGGCTGGATATAATTGAATATGCCGGTCCACGGCCGGTTTATTGACTAATATTTTGAGAATTTTGATTAAAGTTTTGTTAGAAGCTTATGCTTGACCATTACCCTGAGGATAATAGGGAGTGGACCAGCGATGTTGAATCTTATATTTTTGACATAATTTTTTAACATCTTTATTTTTGAAAGGAGTTCCATTGTCAGAGATGAGGTTGGCAGGGATTTCGAACCTGCAAATGATTTGATTAAAAATAAATTTAGAAACTTGTGTGCCGGTGCAAGAAGCTAAAAGCATGGCTTCGACCCACTTCGTGAAATACTCAGTGGCAGTTATGATGAACTTGTGTCCATCGAGAAGACACAGGATTGATTTTGCCAATAATATCCAAGCCCCATTTAGAAAAGGGCCAAGGAGATGAAATAGACTGCAACTCTTGTGCAGGCGCATGGACAAGGTCAGCATGTTTTTGACACTTGTCGCAATGGCGCACATACTCATGTGCATCTGTTTCCATGGTAGGCCAAAAGTATCCTATCCGAAGGAGCTTTTTAGCAATGGCACTACCACTAAAGTGTCCTCCACAAGATCCATCGTGGGCTTCACTCAAGGCTGATTTAGACTCTTCTAAGTTTAAACATCTTAATAGGATACCTTCAAAAGATCTCCTATATAAAGTATTGCCAATTATTACAAATCGACTTGCTCGTCGACGTAATAACCGTCGTTGGTTTCTATTAGAATTAGCAGGGGAAAGTCCCATTTTGGAGAAAATCAAATATGTCCGTATACCAAGGTTCAGGAGTAGTTTCATTGATTAGAAACACATCCAAAGGCTCTAAGCATGACTTATTTGAAGCGGGTTCCTGGAGTCGACGAATAATGATAGTGGCGTATTCGTCGTCTAACTCCAAGGGCGGGGAGAGATGCAGCTGCGGCCATAGCATCAGTTTGCACGGTTGCTAGTTCGAGGAATAGCTTCCAAGGTGACTTGATCAAATAAAGACATTAGTTGTAAAACATAGGCCTTATATGGGCGCAGTTTATCATCTCGGGTTTGATAAACTTCATTAATTTGATTTATAACCAATTGGGAATCACCAAAAACTAAGAGATTTTTAATTTTGAGCGCTAGAGCAGCTCGTAATCCAAGGATTAGAGCCTCATACTCAGCGATATTGTTGGTGCAAGCAAAGGTCGGTTTGAAGGACAGAGGAATAAGATGTTTTTGCGGAGATATTAAAATAATACCCACACCAGCCCCACTCATGCATCGGGCGCCATCAAAGTATAAGGACCATTGTTCAGGATGGTCTGCCTCTAATTGAAGGCATTCATCTAGAAACTCGATGATGAGGGGATGAGTAGACTCTAAGGGTGCAGCAGCTAATTGATCTGCTATGATTTGACCCTTAACAGACTTTTGTCCTATGAAGGTGAGATCAAACTCGCTTAGAGCAAGAACCCACTTGGCTGTGCGACCCGATAAATAAGGTCGACTCATGAGATATCTTAAGGGATCATATTTAGCAATGACATAAGTTTTTTGGCTAAGCATATAATGTCGTAATTTTTGCGTAGCAAAAATGACTGCTAGACATAGTTTTTCCAACGCTGTATAGCGGGTTTCATAACTGATGAAGGTTCGGCTAATGTAATAATTAGCACGTTCTCGCTTTCCATCATCAAGTTGAGCTAACATAGCTCCTAAGGCAGAATCTGAAGCTGAAATATATAGGAGAAATGGGCGATCGGATTTAGGTGGTGAAAGCACCGACGGATTAAGGAGATATTGTTTGAGAAGTTCAAAAGCTTCTCTACATTCTGTGTCCCAATTAAAGGGGACATCCTTCTTAAGGAGTTTAAGAAAGGGACTAGTTTTATCCGCCAGCTTATCGATGAAGCGACGGATGGCTTGAAGCTTACCTTGTAAACTTCGTAATTCAGATATATTAGTAGGTGCGGGCATATCGGTGATGGCCGCAATTTTGAGAGGGTCAATTTTGATACCACGTAAAGAAACTAAAACCCCTAATAGTTTGCCGGACTTAACTCCGAATATGCATTTTGCTTGGATTTAATCGAATGAGATATTCTCGTAATCGATTAAAAACTTTCCTTAAATCATCTAAATGATGATCTTCAATAAGAGAGCGAGCTATGATATCATCTACATAATCATGTAGGATATCATGCATCATATCATGAAAAATGTAGGTCATAGCTCGTTGATAAGTTGCACCGGCGTTCTTTAAGCCAAATGGCATCACTTTCCAGCAAAAGGTACCCCAGGGGGTAATAAAGGCTGTTTTAGCCTGATCTTCAGGAGCTATCCTGATCTGATTATAATCGGAGAATCCGTCCATTAAGGACATCATCCCACTTTCGGCAGTGAAGTCAATAATTTGATCCATGTTTGGAAGAGGAAAGTCATCTTTAGGGCATGCAGCGTTGATATCTCTAAAATCGGTGCAAACTCTAACTTTGGTAGCTTCTTTCTTGGTGACTTGGAACTACATTTGAGATCCATTCGAGCATAATCAATAGCTTGTATGAAGATAACATTCGGGAGTTTTTCTAACTCCCCTTTGACTAGCCGAGCCACTTTGGGATGCATTTTTCTAAGTTTTTGTTTAACCGGTTTAGCATCCGGATGGACCACTAGATGATGCATGACTACGGAAGGGTCTAGACCTGGCATATCTTCGTATGTCCAAGCGAAGACATCTTCATACTCTTTAAGAAATGCGGTGTATTGTTCTTGTTTTTCTTGACTTAGTTCTGCTCCAATATTGATTATGTGAGGATTGTCCTCAGTTCCAATGTTAATTTTAATGACATTTTCTACCTCCATGTGTAGATCTCTTTCAAAGTTAGGTGGGGCGGGTGACACGCCCAATTCTTGTAATTCTTGTAAGGTTAATTTAGATAATTCATTATGAGGGTCAGTGGCCTCAATTTGGGCTATAGTTGGTATAGAACCATCAAAATAAAATCCGTTGTGTAGCATCTCTTCAAAAGAGACATCATGGAAGATATCTCCTTCCAATTCTTCATCGGGGTCGACAATCATTTCGGGGTATGCTATGGATAGCATGTTGCATGAAAACGACTGATTTTTAAGAGGCAAATCAACATGCCTATCCAAATAATCTTGATAGCATATGAGATGATCATCATCCTCAAAAGGAAAGGGTTGACCCTTACTAGGAAATAGGCCCACACCACAGCGGGCAGGCCACGGTTCTACCTCGAAAGGTTCTTTCATGCCATTTTGGAAAGGTCCCAAGCCTTTCCCTTTATATCCCATTTTAAGCATCATGGGTTTAGCTTTAATATAATCATTGGTAAAATAGCACCGAGCGTATCCCTCATGATGAGTTTTGATATTCCGAGGGATTCTTCCCCAGTCATATCCTTTATAAATGAAGGCACAACTCCCAACTTGGTAAGTACTTCCCAGAGGTTGTGGGAGGCCCAAAGTACGAGGAGATGGCGGTAATTTATTTAAAAGGTTTGAATCTTGCATGAAAGCATTCATTTTTTCTGATATTAAGGTTGTAGATAAATCTGGTAAAAGTTCATCGAAAAGGGCATAAGATGTAGAAGGCTTATTACCTATGTCTTGAGATGTGGAAGGGATGATAGATGTGTCTAGAGGTTTTGAATTTGTAGGGGTAGTAGTTGAAGAATTGGTTGTAGATTTGAAATCTTTTTGAGGTTCTAAAGTAATTTGTTTAGAGGGTTGTTGATCTATATAGGAGGATGAAGTTAATGGAGGGGAACTAGGTGAAGTTATGGGTTTATGTTTCACAGTTTTAGATGAAAAAGAAGAACTAGAATGTGTGGATGACAGAGCTGGGCAAAATTGCACTCCAACTGGTTCTGCCAAAGCACACATATCAAAAGGTCTAGGGTCACCATGAATAGTGACCAACTGATTTTTGAACTCAAATTTAACACATTGGTGTAAAGTTGATGGGACCGCTCGCATGGCGTTGATCCAAGGGCGACCCAAAAGTATATTGTACGATTTTGGGCAATGTACAATGAACACGGTTGTTTCTAGGGTTCTAGGACCAACTTGCAATGGGAGGGTAATAACTCCACATGTTTCTTGTGTTTCGTCATTAAAAGCTTTGATGATCATATCAGTTTTCTTCATTTCATCACTTCTAAAGCCAAATCGTTGGTAGAAGTCAAAGGTGCAAATGTTTAGAGATGAGCCATTATCAATCAAAACTCGTTTGACGACTACATCTCCAATTAAAGCAGTAATGTATAAGGGATTGTCCTTATGTAAACTGTGTTGTGGGATATCTTTATCCCGGAAGTCAATACAATCAATCTCTCGAGTGATGATAGTATTGGCCATAGCTTCAGGTTGAATGTTTTGAGGCACCATCATTTGACTCAATGTAAGCATCAACTCATCCCTATGGGTGGGAGAGGATCTTAATAAATCTAAGAGGGAAATTATGGCCGTGGTATTAGACAATTGCTCATTAATGCTGTAAGGGGGTTTAGATTGGATATTAGGAGCATGATTCCCTTTATTAGGGTTTTTCAGAACGAATGGAGCTGATCCATCGTTATGGTTTGATTCTTGTTGAGAGTTTTGAGCTTGTTGTCGAGTAACGACTCCAATGGTACCTACAATGTTATAGTGAAGACGTTGAACTGGTCTCGGTTGAGCATTAATGGCTTGTTCATTTGAAAGGAATATATTAGAAGAAGGTCGAGTAGTGACTCTTCTAGGAAATGGTTCTTTTGGAACCATATCATCTGTGACAGGTTGAATAGGATCTGATTCGTTTTCAGAACTATTCGATTGGTTTGAAGTAATGTCTACTTCACTTTCACTATCTGACTCTATATCACTAGAATCAGAAGTTTGAAAATTATGTAAGGTCCTGGTCGTAACCAAGGATAAGGTCGTGTCAAATATTTGAGGATCCTGAACAGGTAATTGTCCGCTAATGGTTCCTACATATCGGGTAGGAGGGGGAACATTATGATGTTCGATTTGATTGGCTACCTCTTTACCATGTCTTGGTAAAGGGTGTTGAAATATGTCTAGAGTTTGATTGGCATTTTGATTTTGATTTTGGGGAACAGTCTTTTGAGTATTATTAGGAGGGTTTTGTTTAGGTTGGAAGGCTTGCACTTCCATTTCATTATTGTCAATCAAATCTTGTATTTTATGTTTCAACCTTTTACAGGCGTTGGTAGAATGTCCGGGTCCTCTATGGAAATCACGGTGCAAATCGGCTCTATATCCGGGTATAGTTGGGTCGGGTTCCCGGATGGGTGGCAATTGGATTAAACCTCTTTCGAGCGAGTTGAGGTAAAATAGTTGACAAAGGTTGGTTTAATCTAGTGAATTCTCGAGGAGGCTTGTCGGGGAGGTTTCAATATGAATTTTTTTGTTGTCTTCGTTGCATTGATATTAGCAACATTTACTGCTATCGGTGACTCCGTCACCGACAACTTTGTTTGTTTTTATATTGATTTCTAGATGTTTTCTCGTCATCCTTCTTCCTAAGTTGGCCTCTCCTAATGAGGGCATCTTCTACTCTTCGAGCTAAATCTATAGCTTGATCGAAGGTAGTCAAAGTAGCTGTTGATAGCTCATAAGAAAGTTGTTCTTGTAAATTGTTGATGAAAATGTCCAACATTTCCCTATAGGGTAGCACAAAGTGCAGTTTTCCTGTCAATTGCCTCCATCTAGCTAAGAAATCGGCAAAGCATTCATCCTTATCTTGTTTTAAATTGTATAGGTCTTTAATAGTTACATGCCTCTCGATGTAGGCACTAAATTGATGGACAAATGATTCAGTTGTTTCTTCAAAGTTTCTCAAAGAGTGAGTGGGCAATTGGTAGTACCACTCTAATGCCATTCCACCTAAACTTTTGGGGAACATTTTTAGTAATAGCAAGTCGTCATGCGATATGTCGTGACATGCTATCCTAAACATGCGAAGATGCTCTATGGGATCTTCGGTTCCTTTATATATAGGCGAAACGAGGCATGGGAAAATGTTTAGGATATGGTTGAGCTACAACTATGGGATCCAAAGGTTGACTACAAATCTCTCGATAATTATACGAGGGACGGTAGGGATCTATTTGGTCCATACGTGAAGCCAATTGTTTCACCATAGCTTCCAAATTACTAGTTTGCCCCCCATATTGGTTTGGTAGGGCATTGACATAAGTGTTATGGGCATATGATGGAGGAACATGCAGGTTAGATGCCATGTTACTTGTTGTGTAAAGTATTGGTAGGAAAAGTATTATGGAGGGATTTTGAAGTTGGATGATGTTGTATTTCGGATTGTTGAAAATTTGTATTTGGCTTTGTTTTAGGTTTCTGTTTATTTAAAGCATTTTGTTCAATAGTTTGGCGGAACAAAGTAGTGAAGGGAATTTTCTTTTGTGCGGGAGTGATTTTAGGTTGAGTAACAGGTTCCTTAGGAGGTTGGGTAACCTGTTGTTTTGACATGCTTTGGGCTATAGTGACCATATCCGTATTGGATGGTCCACCCTTGTCACTTTCTTGATCAATGAAAGACAAGGGATTAGTCTGCATATTGCATATATATTCCATGGTTGCTTGAGTTTTACTAATTTGCCCTTTATCAAGGCGAATTGCCACATTAAGGTCATCAATGTTTTCCATGAGAAATCTCTTGAAATGCTCTGCATTGTCAAAGGCAATAGCTCCATTTGGAGCTACTCTAGGGGATGAGGATCCATCCTCTTTAACATTTGCTTCTTGTTCCTTATCTTCACCTAAGTCTTCATCTGATTGACCTAGAGTTTCTCCTTCCGGATTTGTATCTCCAAGAAGGACATTTGGATTTTCAGTTGTATCTTGTAACCAATCTTCTCCTTCCCCTAAAGTTTCTTTACCATTCCTAAGTTTAGGCATGGTGCTAAGTTTTGATTTCAGCAAATATATATATATATATATATATATATATATATATATATATATATTGCAACAAATTAAGAGGTATATATTTACTATATACCTACTATAATATTTGAAATTGAAATGTTTAAGTTTTTGCTAAGTTTTTTTTATTTTTAATTTTTTCTTTAATTTTTTTTTTTGAAACAATATAATAAAGACAACAAATAACACAATAAATGCACGAAATAATAAGACTGAAAGTAAATGAGCTAGTTTTCTATGAATAACTTATGAATATCATTAATAGGTTCGAGTTGTTCAGGAGTCATGAAATGTTCTTCTTCAAATTGAAAGTTTTCTTTTAAGAATTTGATGAAAAGGGCTATGGTAATATTATCTGTCTCGGATCTTTGGTTGATAGAAGTAAAGCTCGTGGCAATACTCTCGATATAACACAACACGAGGAACTCTATTCCATATTTCCCTATCTGTAAGAACAACCTCTTGGTCTTCTACAAGGCCTAGGAATTGGTGCACAATAGCTGCGTTCTCGAGGTATTCCTCGAAGGTGAACAACTCTGAAGATACTAAAGCTCTCCTATAGGCTAACCATCTATGGCAGGCTCTCTGAAGTTCATGATAAAAAACTAATTGATGAGGATCCAGGATTCTATCCAAGACTAGCCTCTTAATTTGCTTAAGTTGTGTGGACCTAGATGAAATGAGACTAAGTCTCCTATCAAGTTCGTTCCACAAGGATTGATTTCTACTTGTTTCAGGGATATTAAGGACAGAATTAACTTCTATAGCTGCCAATTGATTTTCTACGTTTATAGTAACTTGCTAACCTCTTTTTAGGAGCTACCATCTAAACATGACTTTAAACCTTAAATGTTTTAAAATGCATCTAAGTTTTAGTTGTTCTAATTTTTTTGTTTTTGTTTTTGTTTTTGTTTTTGTTTTCAAAAGGTTATGATGCATTCACGTCGGGTTCACCAAAATGTATCGCTCCAAATTTTTCGCATCCCTACCTTCAGGCTATAGGATCCGCGCCCGGAAGGAGGATGGGAAAAGGATGGTGCGGTACCTCGGACCGAGAGGACTTTGCGAAGGTCCCGCCTCTCAAGGGAGGTGTATTTTGGTGATTTTTCGACGGATGGTGGGTTCACCAGGAAACATTTGGCGGCAGTTTCCACGCCTAGGTTTTGGAATGTGTTTTGATGTGTTCGTTTTAATCTTAAGCATTCATGTCCTAGGTTTGGCCGAATGAATCTAAATTAAACTACATGAAAATGCAACTTTCATGAATACAACAAACAGATTTGAAAGCAAAAAATAGAGAATTTTACAGAATGACAATGAAGAATACCTGATCCGGATGTCTGAAGAAGATTCTGACGTTTGAAGCAGTCTGGATCGCTTGTAATCTGACAGAATCGCCTGCAATCGACGAGAATCGTCCGAAGCGACGAGAATCGTCCGAGATCCGACGAATTCGTCAGAGACATCGCAAGACAGAAAATAGAAAACAGATGCAAAATACAAGAAATTCTACTTGTGCTAACGAGAGGCAAATTACACCAAATAATAAAATGAATACTTGAGCAATAGTTTAAAACAGCAATCCTAGCAAATTTCTGTATTTTAACAACAAATCATGAACTTAATGTGCAATCTAAGCTAAATGGGTGAACTCCAAATGCAAAATAATATAAACACCGAGTAAATGATCTAATTTGCGGCATAAAATGACAAAGAAAAGGTTGAGAAAAGCAAACTCCAGGCACTGATTGCCTCGATGTGGACTGCAGTCGAGATCGTCTCGCATCAGTACGAAATCGTCTCGCATTTGACGGGATCGCCTCCGATCTGAACAGGTTCATCGGCGACGATGGATGCTGGCTCCGGCTGAAAATCAGTGATGTACCTGCAACAAAATTGCTATGGGACTAGTGCAAAAGCAAGATTAGGATGTTTTGACGTAGAGGGAATCACTTTGCAAAAAATTTCAGCCGAGGGGTTGGGGAGGGAAAATCTTAGAGATTAAATAGGCTTAGGGGGAGTAGTTAGGAGGTTGGAGATCATCCCAATTTGGGAGATCTCCAACGGGGAGGAGTCCCAACGGCGCGGACACGCTTACGCCCGGATTGGAGACCCGTTGGAACAGATTCCAACTATGCAAATTCAGTTTTGCGACAAGATCGTACGGACGTCCTAGTCCGGACGAAATCGTCAAATGCAGGGCGATATCGTCTGATCGGCGACGATATCGTCAAGCGGTCAAAACAACCTCTAAAAATGGCGCAGAAAAAGGGGAAACGGATTTCCCGACGGTTAACGGGCGGTTTGGGAGGTTAAATTTGAATTTAAATTTATTTACTAAGGTGAATGTAAATTTTATAATTTTATTGCGCCAATTTTAGGGTGCTACAATGGGATATAGGCTATGGGATAATGTTGGCTGAAAATTTATCAGGAGTAGAGATATGATTTTCAATGAGGATAGGTTGTACAAGGATAGGCACATACAGGTTGAAGAGGATGCACCTGAGTTTGTTGACTTGGATGCAATCCTAGAGCATGGTGTAAAAATATAGTCTCTTGTTCAGATTGATGAACATGTGATGCAGGAGCATCCAACGACGGCCGAAAATAGGGTAGAAGTTGCAGAATCCGGAGGGTCGGGAAAACACATGTCACGAAATTGTGACGTCGCGCAGCCGGGCGCTGGAGCTGAGGAGGATGTCACGATTTCGTGACATGTCGCGAAATCGTGACCGTCGCAAAATTGCGATGCAGATCAGCCAGAAGGTGAAGGCAAGGAAATTGTCGCAAAATTGCGACTGTCACGAAATCTCGACGCAAAACAGCCAAAAGGAGTGAAGGAAATTGTCACAAAATTGCGACATGTCGCGAAATCGTGACCGTCGCAAAATCGCGACCAGAAGCAGCCAGGAGGAGAAGCAATTGGTAATGTCACGATTTCGCGACATGTCACGAAATCGTGATCGAAGAAGAAGAGCGGAGGCGTCCGAAGGAAGATGTCGTGATATCGCGACATGTTGCGATATCGTGACCCAAAGGCGAGAAAGGGTGTAGAAAGGAAAAATGTCGCGATATCGCGACATGTCGCGATATCGTGACCCAAGGGCGAGGAAGGCAACAATGAAGGAAAACGTCGCGATATCGCGACATGTCGCGATATCGCAACCAAAAGGGAGAAGAAGCGTAGGAAGGCCAAAACGTCACGATATCGCGACATGTCGCGATATCGCGACAGGAAAAGAAGAAGACGCGGAAGAAGGAGGAGACGTCACGAAATCATGACAGGCGACATCTTCAGGGACCGTTATAGGATGACGTCATTGAGCGACACGTGGCAGCACAAGAACAACACGTGGCACCAAGGTGTAGCGAAAGTAAGCGAAGACAAAGCATCGTGCAGAAAATGTAACCGTAAGCGGGAGTCGAACGACAGTTACAGAGGCCAATGCGGATTGCAGTTACGAAGACAAACAGTCGTGGCAAAAATGAATCGAAGGGCCACCAGTTGGAAGAGAGAGAGTCATGCCAAAGTTATAAAAAGAGCAAGCCGGGCCATGCACGGGGGTTGGAAAATGGAGAAGCAGACTCGCGAAGTCGAGCTGCAGAGCCGAGGCCAGAGAGAGCCGGCTAGAGAGTGGTGCGTTTTCCTTCCAAGTGTGGTGGATCTGAAGATTGCACGTAGAGTGTTGGAAAACCAAGCCGAGCGCTGGTTGTTGTAAAGCCTGCGGGCTGTATTTGTAATTTGTTTTTCAGATTTAATGAAAAGCGTTGGAATTTTCTTTGTGCAATTTTCTCGTCCCCCGTTAGTGGTATCAGAGCTAGTGTTCCTGAGTGCGCAAGCAGATCGTCGACCGTGAGGCAGTTTGCGCCAGGACCTGGTAGAAAAATGCATCCACGAAGAAGCCGTGGCAGTAAGAACGATATAATGACAATAGAAGAGTTCGAGGAGTTGCAGAGCCAATTTAAAGCCCTGCAAGAGGAATGGTTCAGAATCAAATTGCAGGAGGCAGTAACCAGACAGTGCAGAAGTGAAGATCACTTCTCCACCAACCCCGAGTGTCTGATGCAAGAGCATCCAGCGACGACCGAAAATAGGGCAAAAGTTGCAGAAGGCGGAGGGTCACAAAAACGCAACATGTCGCAAAATCGCGACATGTCACAAAATTATGACGTCGCACAATCGAGCGTTGGAGCTGAGGAGGATGTCGCGATTTCGCGACATGTCACGAAATCGTGACCATCGCGAAATCGCGACGCAGATCAGCCAAAAGGTGAAGGCAAGGAAATTATCGCGATTTCGTGACATGTCGCAAAATCACGACTGTCGCGAAATCGTGATGCAGAACAACCGAAAGGAGCGAAGGAAATTGTCATGATTTCGCAACATGTCACGAAATCACGATCGTCGCAAAATCGCAACCAAAAGTAGCCAGAAGGAGAAGCAATTGGTGATGTCGTGATTTCGCGACATGTCGCAAAATCGCGACTGGAGAAGAAGAGCGGAGGCATCCGAAGGAAGATGTCGTGATATCGCAACATGTCGCAATATTGCAACCCAAAGGCGAGAAAGAGCACAGAAAGGAAAAATGTCGCGATATCGCGACCCAAGGGCGAGGAAGGCAGCAATGAAGGAAAACGTCACGATATTGCGACATGTCGCGATATCGCGACCAAAAGGGAGAAGAAGCGTAGGAAGGCCAAAACATCGCGATATCGCGACAGGAAAAGAAGAAGACATAGAAGAAGGAGGAGACGTCGCGAAATCGTGACAGGCAACATCTTCAGGGACCGTTACAGGATGACGTCATTGAGCGACACGTGGCAGCACAAGAACAACACGTGGCACCAAGGTGTAGCGAAAGTAAGCGAAGACAAAGCGTCGTGCAGAAAATGTAACCGTAAGCGGGAGTCGAACGGCAGTTACAGAGGCCAATGCGGATTGCAGTTACGAAGACGAACAGTCATGGCAAAAACAAATCGAAGGGCCACCAGTTGGAAGAGAGAGAGTCATGCCAAAGTTATAAAAAGAACAAGCCGGGCCATGCACGGGGGTTGGAAAACAGAGAAGCAGACTCGCGAAGTCGAGATACAGAGCCGAGGCCAGAGAGAGTCGGCTAGAGAGTGGTGCATTTTTATTCCAAGTGTGGTGGATATGAAGATTGCATGTAGAGTGTTGGAAAACCAAGCCGAGCACTGGTTGTTGTAAAGCCTGTGGGCTGTATTTGTAATTTGTTTTTCAGATTTAATGAAAAGCGTTGGAATTTTTCTTTGTGTAATTTTCTCGTCCCCCATCAACATGGTGCTCATGAGGAAGAGCAAGGTGAAAAAAAAATTGTTGTTACTCCACCATCATCCCCATATGAAGTAATAAGATCTACAAGGGTAAGAAATGCACCTGATAGGTATTCTCTTACTTTACATTATGTATTGTACATTGATGCCAGTGAACTGGAATGCTTTCATGAGGCTTTGAAAGTAGATGCTAGGATTAAGTGGGATCATGCTATGAAGGATGAGATGGATTGATTGAATCAAAACAAAACTTAGGATTTGGTTGAGCTTCCCAAGGGTAAAAGGGCATTGCATTGCAAATGGCTGTACAGAATGAAGGACAAAGTTGATGGCAACAAGAGGTACAAATCAAGACTTGTTGTGAAAGGATTTGCATAGAGAAAATGTATTGACTATGATAACATTTTCTCACCTATAGTAAAAATGACTTCAATTCAGACTATTTTGAGTGTAGTTGTAGTAGAAGATCTTCATATTGAGCTGTTAGATGTGAAGAAAACATTCCTTCATGGGGATTTGGAGGAGGAGATATACATACACTAATCGGAGGGGTTTGAGATCAAAGGCAAGAAGAGCCTTATGTGTAAAATTAAAAAGAGCTTGTACAGTTTGAAGTAAGCTCCAAGGCAATGGTATCTCAAGTTTGACAGTTTCATGAGTGAGCATGATTTTACTAGGAGTTAGAGTGACCATTGTGTTTATTTTTGAGCTACAAGAAATGGTAACTTCCTTATTCTCTTATTGTATGTTGATGATATGCTTGTGGTAGGATCCAATGTGCAGGATATTAAGAAATTGAAAAGGGAGTTGGCAAGTAAATTTGACATGAAGCATTTGAAGGAGGCCAAAAAATCCTTGGCATGAGAATCACTAGAGACGGGAAGGAGAAAACACTAAATTTGTATCACGAGGATTATGTGGAAAAGGTGCTTAAGAGGTTTAGTATGCATGATGCAAAACTGGTAGCCCAACCTCTTGCAAAGCACTTTAAGCTCTCAAAGAAGCTATGTCCCAAGACAAAGTAGGAAGAGTACACGAGGAAGGTACCCTATGCTTCAACAATTTGGAGCTTGATGTATGTTATGGTGTGTACAAGACCAAACATTGCCCAAGTAGTGGGAGTTGTGAGCCAGTATATGAGTAATCCAAGTAAATCTCACTGGCAAGCAGTGAAATTGATACTCAGGTATTTGAAAGGGACTTCAAAATTTTGTTTGAATTTTGGATATTACAAATTTGAGTTACTTGGCTATGTGGATTCAGATATGGTAGGTGATTTAGATAGTGGAAGGAGCACTACTAGGTTTTTATTCACAGTTTGAGGTACATCAGTGAGTTGGATAACCAAGCTATAATGTGTTGTGTCTCTTTCTACTATGGATGCTGAGTATGTAGTTGTCACGAAAGGTGCCAAAGAGTTCATATGGCTTCAGAGGTTGATTGAAGAGTTGGATCAGGAGCAATGGGACACTTTGGAGTGATAGCCAAAGTGCCATTCATTTAGCTAAGAACTCTGCTTTTCACTCACGGACAAAGCACATTCAGTTGAGGTATCACTTCATTTGATTAGCAATAGAGTATGGTTTGGTAAAGTTGGGTAAGATTCACACTTCCCAAAATTTTGTTGATATGCTTACTAAAGTAGTAACAAAGGAGAAGTTGAGTTTTTTCTCTACTTCGATTGGCCTTAAGGAGTAAGATCACGTTATGAGAAACTTTTAGTCCTAGGGTGCAGGGATGTTGCATCAATCTTGTCTCCAAGTGGGAGATTGTTAGGTAATGGAGCCAAATTGATAACAAGGAATTAATTACCATTAAATATTGTTGATGGGCAATGATCAACAATAGGCCCTTGAACGGGGTTCCAAGGGGCAGCATTAAATATTTAATTAACATTAAATATTTAATTACCATTAAATATTTAATTACTATTAAATATTGTTGATGGAGAAATTTTTAATGAAAATTTATGGTTGGCAGTTTAACTATATTTTCTTGGTGAAAAAAACTTGTTATAAGAATGTGATAAGTGTATGGGTGGTTATCAGCCCATGTTTTTGGCTCATTGTATTTCAACACCACTATGTGGTTTCGGGTAGAGGAAAAGCCACGAATCTCTATATATTTTGTACTATAAATACTGCCTCTATGGTAGAATGCTCTTTTTTGGGTTGGAGAAAGAGAGGAGAGGAGACATTGTACAAGAGGAAAAGATTGGTGTATTGTTAATAATACAAAGGACTGATTGTTTCTCCATGGACGTAGGGTACACTGCCCAAACCACGTATATCTTGTGTCTCTTACATTTGTGTGATTGCTTATTGTTTATTGCACTGCTTAACTAGGGTTTGAACTATTTTTCCATTGTCGCTATTATTATTTGTCTTTTCACATAGGTTGTGTATTTTTTGTACATGGTTAATTCCTAACAATATTTTATTAGCATAGGACACATAATATATTGTTAGAGCATTATATTATATTATTCATAATGTTCACCGTATATGTTTAATCACATTCCATGATAGTTAGATTGGTTGGGAAAGTTGGTTCTTGATAACTGCATATGATTGAACTGCATACCAATGTATTATTTATTTTATGATCATCTCAATATCAACTAATGCTACGAATTGCTTTATGGTATCATATGAACAATTTAAGGAGGGCATGTGAAGATCGATTATGCAAATTACTGGTTAATGTAAGTAGGTTCCTGACAATCACCTACTGCTCTAGTGATTGTAGATCGTGCGAACCCCAAGGCATAAATTCCCAACTCTTGGGATGTCTTTACACATTCACTGCACTCTCCAATATCCATGCACATATCCATCTAAAAACATGTCACCTCTTGTTGGATTAGGTTTAAAATTCAAAATGAATGTGAATTTGTAGAGCATCCTCGATCATTGGATAACAAAACCCTTCAATCGCTAAACCATTTGATGTAGTAGAAATTGCTAATGTATAGATCATGATGTGTATCACGTAGAGAATCAAAGTCAAACTGAAAAAATCATAACTCATCTTGACGGGTAATACATTCTATTATTTAAGTTTTGTAGACGTCCTGTAATTCAAGAATCGTATATGCTGAAGAAAGCTTCTTGAAAGATCTGTGCTGGATTATTGGAGTCATAGTTGAAGAAATATTTTTTATTTCTTTCCTAAATTTTTGTTTTTAAAACTTTATTGGTTGACATGGCTGAAGGTTTGTGACTGCCAGCTGACAATCCATGAATGCATATATTTTTTTAACATATTTTGTCAACGAAAGCAAACAAAAGGTAATGTGTGCCTTAGGAGTATCATCTGCCCTTGTAGATGAGTTGGTTTGCTGATAGCATGAAGGCACTGGCAGATGGGATTGTTGGGGGTTTGAATCTCCTCGAAATCAAGCAAAAGTTTTTTTTAAAACTTCTTTAACAGGAGACACACTTCTTTGTTGGGAGGTGCCAATAAATTTCATCTTGTGCCTTTGAATACACATCCATCCTACTAGCAAAGTTGGTCAAGGGAGCATTTACTAAGGCACTTGGAGGTCTTCCCAGGTTTAAAGCTCACGAAGACATTATTATTTTTAAACAAAACAAAGTGGCAAAGGTATTTTTAAATTAAAACCTTAGGTTATTGCAATTTGTATTTTTTTTTGCAATTATCCAACCTACCCAAACAAAGAAAGCTAGTGATAGAATAACAAAACCAAGTGATTTTTTTTGGGGATATAAGAATAAATTTTGTTTTTCAAAATCACACATTTTGTTTTGTTGCCACTAAACCCAATCAAGGAACCTTTAATGTATTTTTCCATGGAGGGATAAGAAAACATTTGCACTTAGTTTCTTTTGACATTTGAAAGGGTACATCAAATTATTTCACTCTTGTTTATTTTACAACTAAAAGGGGGGATAAAGGGGGAAATTGTGGATTTGAATATCATTTTTGCAAACAAAACTCTCAAATATTTTGCAAAAATTGTTGTAACAAAAGATGCATTTTCGGTGGAAACCAACATCTTAAAAATATTGGCATTATAATAGGTGCATTTTCGATGGAAACCAACACCTTAGCGTTTAAATTTGTAGATACTTGTGATTGGTTATTGAATTTAAAATTTCTTGTTTTTTGCATTTCAATCATAAGGTAACATATACAAAGCAAAATAAAGACCCCAAATTTTTATACATATTTGTGAAATTTATTGCACTGTAGTGCTCGATATGTATGATACCTTTGGTCCACACTTACAAGTAATGTTGTCGTGCTTTGGGCTACTATATCTACTACCTAACATATATGTAATAACGATGTCTGAGCTATTGTTCTCTATAAATCATTGGGGATAAATAAGGAAAGCTAATATATTTTGATATTCATTCCATTTTATACCCTAATTCTTTTTTATTGTTTGGTTTAAACTCCTCCAACTCATCATACTCTTTTGAAAGGATTTTGAGGTAGGTGTTATCCATTTGATTGAATTTCCTTTCATGTAATCTTTGTGGTATATCAAAAGGAGGGCCATTTTGTGTTATAAGGAACCTTCACAATGGCTATTGTTCACAAATATTTGTCAGATTCATAGTTGCTCAAAGGTTCTAATTTTACACCATGGAAAACAAAGATGAGAGCTATCCTTCAGGTTGAATATTTATGGATGTAGTGACTGAAACTACAAAACATCCTACCACAGTAGGGCCAGATCAAGAGATATTTGATAATAAGGATAGAAGGTGTCTCATTTTAATTATGCTTGCTACTATAGATGAGGTACAACGTCATATTTGTGATGAAAAAATTGGTAAAGAAGCTTGGTATGCTTTGATTACCATTTATGAAGGGAAGAATCGGTCCACTATTCTTAACATTTAATATCAACTACATACACTCAATATGAAATCTAGTGAGACAGTTGAACCGTTCCTATGCAGAGTGGCAGAATTGAAAGCCAAATTGAATGCTATGGGAGAAGCAGTGGCATATACTCTCTTGACTTCAATTATTTTGAGATTTTTTCCAAAATTCTACAAGGTTTTTATCACATCTCTACAAGTGTTTGGTAGACAAGTTACTTTTGTGGAGTTGGTAAATTTACTTCAAACTAAGGAGGCAAATTAGCTTCAAAGAGATGAAGTGCCAGATAATGCACTTTACTCAAAACAAGGGGGAAAGAATCAAGGTAACTTTCAGAAAGGAGGATCTTCATCCAAAGTAAAATGGAAACAACCTCAACATAAAGAAAATAAATATTACAAAATTTGTGATATGGATAACTATAACACCAACAGGTGTTGGTTTAAGAATAAACAACCTATTGACCAAGATTACAAGAAAAAGGGAAAGGAGAAATACAAACCACAAAAGAAGAATAAGCAACCCAAGGGACATATTGCTTATGAGGAATCAAAATCAGACTCTGAGAGAGCACACCAGGTGCTCATGACCCATATATCTTCTCAATTGAAGGATTCTATGTGGTATATTGATTTCGGTGCCAACAAAAACATGATTGGTGATAGATCATGGTTTAAGGTATTTGAGGTAAAGGAAGGCAAACCAGTAACAATCGTTGATGATAAGATCTATCAAGTATAGAGTGAAGGAGATGTTTTCGTCACTCTTCCAAATGGAAAATATTATATTGAGAAGGCTCTCTATGTTCCTAGATTGGAAAATAATTTATTGTTAGTCTCTCATATCTTGGATAGAAACATGAATGTTGTTTTTAGAGTTGAGGATGGTAGAAAGAGATGCTTCCTCACCAGAAAAGAAAAGAATGTAGTAATAGGTTCATAAAGTCATGGCTTGTTTATCTTAGATGCTATTTTTATGCCTCATGTTGCCATGGTGGCAAACATAAAGGAGTCCATTTCTATTTGGTACAAGAGGTATGGGTATCTTAGTTTAGGATATTTGCTCGAGTTGAGTAAATATGAGATGGTGAAAGGTCTTCCCAATATTTCACCCACTTTGGCAGTTTGCTCGGATTGCTTAGCAAGGAAGCAACACCGAGTACCATTTGAGGTGAGATCTTCATGAGCTAAGAAACCTTTGGAGTTGGTACACATAGATCTATGCAATCCTATGTCAATATATTATGGTGGAAAGAGGTATTTTCAGTTGTTTGCTCATGATTACTCATGCAAGATGTGGGTTTTCTTTTTACAATTGAAATCATAGGTATTTCTATACTTTCAACAGTTCAATAAGAGTGTTGAGAAGGATTCAAGATGTTCCATCAAAACCCTTCACTCAGATCAAGGGGGGGAATATACCTCCAAAGAATTTTTATCATTTTTGAATTCACATGGGATTAAGAGATGGCTAACAACAACCTATACTCCATACAAAAACTAAAGTCAAATCAAATATCTGGTAACTTTAAAACAAAAACTAAAATAAACTATTAAAATAAAACAAGCTACCAGACATATTATATATATGTATATCATTTTCATTATTAATTATATACAACATATAATTAATTTCATTTTATTTTTCTTATATTTTTTAAAATTTTAAACTTGATTAAATTAATTCCCAATGTTTGAATTAATTTAATTTAGAACACTAAAATTAACAACCATTACAAAACCTAACCAACAATAAAATAAACAATAAACCAAGCCTACTAACCTACCCCCAAAACACTAAACCCTTCAAAATTTATTACAAGAAGATAGTAACCAACATTCAAACCTTGGGACCTATCAAAATTATCACTCAAATAAAACCAACAATCCCAAAAACACAAAATTTAAGATGGCTTCCCAAATTTGGGATAAGTTGTGCAATGATCACAACAAATGGTGACTCTACTAGGAAATGCTTCTGAGAATTTTGGATGAAGAACCCAATATGAAAACCATAGAAATAAATATTAATGAAATAATAATTATTTAGTAATATCTAAAGAATATGGGGGTAGACAACTTTGAATGAAAATAACAAAATCATTTGCCTTTGCTCTGTGTGTAGAGAGTGATTTGTTGTGCATTCTTGAAATAATCCATATTCTATCACCTATTTTACATTTAGGCTATAAAGTATCACTCATTAAAAATTTGCCTTTGCATTGCTCCACTATTGGCCAGGCGTCTATAGCCCTGATGGAGATAACCTTGATCTCTTCTACGCCTTGCTCTACTACCATATAGATGTCTATAACCTTCGTAGAGATTATCTGAATCACCTAATTATTAGATTAATTTTGTGTTTACCCCCCTTTTGTTTTGGTCTAGACATTGCTCCACTACTAGTCAGGCATCCATAGCCCTGATGAATATTATATAAACTTTTTGATTGATTTGGATTTTATTTCCTTCTTTTTTTATTAAGCATTATTGCTTTGCAAAATTCACCTGCCACCTGGGTTAGAGACCATTCAAGGCTAAATATGAAGTGTTTTAGGTTTTTACCTTAATTTGCAAACCAAAATGACTTTATCCTTCAAGGTTTCAAAGCATACCTCTTAATATGATGTATTCATGTGTAGCTTTAGCAAAATGATTCATCGTTCCAAAATTTACTATCCTAGTCCTAAAATCTAAGAATGACTACTAAACAACCTCATTCTCTTTTCCTCAATTCCACCTAATTCTAAACTAGGAAATCACCCTACATGACAAAGAAATATTACTAACAAAGAAACCAAAAGTTGGTAGCTATCACCAAATATTACCTCAATTGGAGGAACCATGCAGAAAGCACAATACTAAACAATAAACCAAAACCTAACCTAATGACAACTGACAAGAAAGCCAATAGCAAAATATTACCAAACAAAAAATTATGCACAAAAGCACCACATAAATAAAATCTAAAAGATAAAAGCATGAACACCAAATCTATATACAATAATATACAATATATGTACAAGATGATGCAAAATTTAGGCTATCATTTTCCTAGATCCCAAACATGATTACCACAATTTAAAATATATCTACCATGATATGCATGCCAAGATTTATAGAAATCCAACCAAAATAAGATTAGGCCAAACCATACAACTCTCTTTTTGCCTCTCTCACACCACTAATTTGATTCAATAATATTAGCAATTCCATGTTGAGACTTTGATTCATTAAAATGGCAAGAGAATACATGGTTTTCAACTATCTTTTGCTTATTCCATGAGGTGTAAATTTTGAAACCTGATTCATCACTCAAACTTGAATTCTCATTTTCACAAACATATAGTATTTCCTTCAAATAGGAGGCTATTAATAAAAAATTTGAATCCAAGTCATCATCTATGTCTTTAGGCAAATCATGACTACGCAATATTTTGCAAGTATCTAGGATATCTAACATGTGAGGATCATTATAAATTTTTATCCTAGATTCCATTATCAATTGTTGATGAATTTGATTTAGTAACTCAAAGACATTTACTTCTATCTTGTTTAACATGGCAACCTTATTACTTGTGTGAGGATAAATCAACTCAAATTATTTATTCATCGTAAATGTTGTTTAATTATCAACATCATTTAATCCAACATACGATTATGCAAGCTCTTAGCTGTTGTTCGAATGGTTGAACACAAAAGGTGAGATTATAAATTTTGTACATTTCCATTTACCAAGACTTGATGAGGATTTGCAGTTTCCTCTTTCTCCTCATGGTCTTTATCATCATCATATTGTAGCCCTTCCTCTTCATCAATTACATATTTTAAAAAAATGCCAAAGTTGATCACCCAATTAAAAGTGTGCTCATCCTTTTCAAACCATAAATCTTGTCGACCAAGGGATGTGTCAAATAACACATCTTCCTAATCAACTACTTGAGTCATTTTGAATAAAGCAAAATTTTATCATTTTGATTAATAAAAGCCGATTCTAATTCCTTGTTAACCACCATTGGTATTTCTTTATTTGAATCTCCAATATAATCATGTGAATTTGTACCCAAATTTTGAGTAGTCAAGAATGAAAGAGAAGATTTTACCTCTTCCTCATCCAAAGCAAATGAATCATAAGGAACATTTACCATTTCTTCCTTTTCTCTTTTAGCAAGGTGTTCAATAAACTCATCTTCAAAATGATTGAATCTTGGAACCTTCTCTATTTTTGTAAATGGCTTGCCATTTTTTGATTGTACAAGAATTACAAAATCTTCATGTGAGATAGAGATTTCAGCATCCTACATATCAAGTGAAATAGAAATTTCATGAGTATAAATGTGAGAAACCAATGAATCCTCATATATTTCCTAGTAATTATAATAATTATCTTCTAAAATCAAGGGATGAAATTCTATTGTGTCTTTTGCATAATCTCCAGATCCATCTATTGATTCCTTTTTGAATTTACATTCAACCACTTTTGATGGCTCAAGGGTTTCTTCAGTGGTATCAATTCTTGTATTCAACTTTCTATAATTATTCCAATCCTCCCTTGTAAATAATGTCTCTAAGTCTTTCATTTCTAGCTGGTCATTATTTGAAACATGTTGGATTTCTTGAACATATTTTTTAACTGTTTCATTCAATACTATGGAAGATCCTGATCTATCACATATTTTAATGCTAGTTAGATATAGGACTCCCCCATTGTCTTAAGGCTCATAGTGAAAATCATTAAAATTTATCTCATGGACATAATTCAAAATATGATCAAGAGGGGTGTCTTGAGGTACTTGTTTCTAAAATTGATCCCTATCTCTACTAAGCTATAGAATTGACTTGCACAAATCATTAACTTTAGTTGCGATATTTTAGTTCATTGCATTATCTTGAGATATTTGTGTATTTTGAAATTGATTCACACTTAAGAATGATGGTTGATTTTGCATGGTATATTGAGGTGAATAAAATGTTGGGTGGGTAAGGGAGGTATTAAATTATTGAGGATTATGCCATCTAAAACCCATAACACAACCTTGAAAACTCAACTATCGTTCAAATACTATGGCTTGGGTATAAGTTTGGGATAAAGATGTGATTTGAGGTATCCATCACAAATACATAGAGATTGATGGGCAAGAGCATTTAAATTCACTTGGATAACAACTCCCTCTATGGGAATATAAGGTACCACAAATTGAGTATATAACCCATGGAACCTTTCGATGAATAAATTCAAAGATTCATTTGGTCCTTTACGGGCAATGATAAATTGATTGTACATGAAGAATAAGATCAACTAGATTTTTTAAAAAATGATTGAGGAACATTACCTCTAGTTGAGCCCAATAAGAGATGAATTCTGAACGTAAATTGATAAACTAGTCAAATACAGACTCATTAAAGGTATAAGAAAATATTTGATAAATAACACTTTCATGCAAAACTTGTAAATGAACCATGGCATTTTTGAATGCATGAATGTGTGCTTTAGCTAACATCCCTCCATTATACCTAAATTAAGGTAAAGAGAATTTAAAATGTATAGACATAATAGGTGGAGGTCCAGGTATGTTTAAAGGACTACCTTTCATCCAAGGAGTAAACATTGCCATTAGTGGACCTTAAAGAATACAATTTTAGTACCAATTTTGTTAGTCAAAGAAACATGTATTGCAAAGATATGTGAAATGACTAACAATTTTCAAACATTTAAATAAATCATGTTTTATCAAAAATATGTGCATCAATCAAACCATAATCGTAAGTAGAATTCTCAATTTGTAAAGGTTAGCATCAATGCATCATCAATTAGAGAATTTTCAAATCCATGAATGTGATCACCTGTAAACAAAACCTCGTTAATCAAGACCAATACCTTCAAATAACCATGAATAATTTAATATTTAAGTAGCAATAAAATGATCAATTCAGGCCCTCCTAGCACCAAAATGTTGAGTGATAATTTTACCCTATTGCAAAATCATACTCATAGTTAGGATTTTGTTAGCAAAACCCTCTCTTGCAAAGAAATAAAAAATTTTCCAAGGTTCCTTTTAATTAATATGTGCTTGTATGCTTATGAAAACATGTTAAATAAGTGCTTAAAATACCTTAGTGATTTACAAGTTACTTTTAACAAGGGATCTATATTAATATTACTTTGATTTTTTCATTATTTTATTGTTTATGAAACTTAAAAGAAAAGAAAATGTAATGTGATTGGCCTTCATATGACCATCCTGGAATGGTGATTTAATTCATTTTATCTTGAAGTATTTTAGGTATATTTTATCTTCTTTTGTTAAGCATATTTTAACAAATTTTATCTTCTTTGTTAAACTTTGCTTTGAGCATGAAAGAAAAGACTAAAATCTATCTCTGAAGTGTGAATATTGAATGATGAGTGGATTCATTTTATCTTGCTTGGTGAATGGATTTCCTTGAACATGAAAGAAAATAACTAGATGACTAACTTTAAAATATAGTAGCCTTTGAAATGCCATATAAATTACCCCCCTTTAGTGAAAATTTGAAATTGATTGGAATTTTAATTTTCATTAATTATTTAGGGGTATGAAGTTAGGGGTATGAAGAAAGGGGTATGAGACCTTAATTGATTAAAGAAATAATTTTTGTAAGTATTCAATTACTTAGGGGTATGAAGTGAGGGGTATGAAGAAAGGGGTATGAAATTAGGGATATGAAGTTAGGGGTATGAAAAAAGGGGTATGAAGGGAGAGGTATTGATTAAATAAGTGGTTTTTATAAGTATTCAATTAGTTAGGGGTATGAATAAAGGGGTATGAAGTGAGGGGTATGAATAAAGGGGTATGAAAAAAGGGATATGAGACATTAATTGGTTAAAGAAGTGGTTTTTATAAGTATTCAATTACTTAGGGGTATGATGTTAGGGGTATGAAGAAAAGGGTATGGAGTTAGAGGGTATGAAGAAAGGGGTATGAAATTAGGGGGTATAAAGTGAATGAAGTTAGGGATACGAAGAAAGGGATATGAGACATTAATTGATTAAAAAAGTGTTTTTTGTAAATATTCAATTACTTAGGGGTATGAAGTGAGGGTATTTAGTGAGGGGTATAAAGAAAGGGGTATGAATAAAGGGGTATGAAGTTAAGGGTATAAATTTAGGGCGTGAAGAAATAGGTATGAAGTTAGGGATATGAAGTTAAGGGGTATGAAGAAAGAGGTATGAAGTTAGGGGTATGAATAAAGGGGTATGAAGTGAGGGGTATGAGACCTTAATTGATTAAAGTTAGGGGTATAAAGAGAGGGGTATGAAGAAAGGGGTATGAATTGAGGGGTATGAAGTTAGGGGTATGAAGTGAGGGGTAGAAAGGGGTATGAAGTTAGGGTTATGAGAGCTTAGTTGATTAAAAACACGTTTATTTATTTATTTTTTAATTGTAAACTTTAATTAAAAAAATAGGAACTTTAAAATTTTCATTTTAACTTTATTTATTTATTTATTTATTTTTTCATTAGAACTTTAAAATTTTAATTTTAAATTTAATTTTTTAACCTTAGAAAAAAATAAAAAAAAATCAAAACATTAGAAAATCAATTTTTTTTCAAAAACTTTAGAAAATCCAAAAAAATCAATGTTTAAAAAAAAAAAAAATCAATGTTTCTTCATACCCCTCACTTCACACCCTTTGCTTCATACCCCTTTCTTCATACCCCTAACTTCATATACCTTTCTTCATATCCCTTTCTTCATACCCCTCATTTCATACCCCTCACTAATTGAATACTTAAAACCAATTCTTTAATCAATTAATATTTCATGCGCCTAACTTCATACCCCTAACTTCACACTCTCACTTCATACCCCTAACTAATTGAATACTTACAAAAACCACTTATTTAATAAATTAATGTCTCATACCCCTAAATTTAGGGATTAGGGTTTAGAATTTAGTTAAAGAAGTGGTTTTTATAAGTATTAAATTAGTTAAGGGTATGAAGTTAGGGGTGTGAGACATTATTTGATTAAAGAAGTGGTTTATATAAGTATTTAATTAGTTAGGGGTATGAAGTTAGGGGTATTAAGTGAGGAGAATGAAGTAAGGGGTATGAAGTTAGGGGCATGATGAAAGGGGTTTGAAGTGAATGAATTTAGGGGTATGAAGTGAAGGGTATGAAAAAATGGGAATGAAGTGAGGGGTATGAAGAAAGGGATGTGAGAATTTAATTGATTAAAGAAGTGTTTTTTATAAGTATTCAATTACTTAGGGGTATGAAGTGAGGGATATTTAGTGAGGTGTATTAAGAAATGGGTATGAAGAAAGGGGTATGAAGAAATGGGTATGAAGAAAGGGGTATGAAGTTATGGAGTATGAAGAAAGGGGTATGAAGTGAATGAAGTTAGGGGTACAAAGTGAGGGGTATAAGACCTTAATTAATTAAATAAGTGTTTTTTGTAAGTATTCAATTAGTTAGGGTTATAAAGAAAGGGGTATGAAGTGAGGGGTATGAAGAAAGGGATTTAAGACATTAATTGATTAAAGAAGTGGTTTTTGTAAGTATTCTATTACTTAGGGATATGAAGTGAGGGGTATGAAAAAAGAGATATGAAGTTAGGGTTATGAATTTAGGGGTATGAAGTTAGGGGTATGAAGAATGGTGTATGAAGGGGAGGGGTATGAGATCTTAATTGATTAAAGTTAGGGGTATGAAGTGAGGGGTATAAAGAAAAGGGTCTAAAGTGAGGGGTCTGAAGTGAGGGGTATGAAGTTAGGGGTATGAGACCTTACTTTGATTAAAGAAGTGGATTTTTTTTTTTAATTGTAAACTTTATTTTTTTTTTAAATAGGAACTTTAAAAGTTTAATTTTAACTTTATTTTTTTATTTCTTAGGAACTTTAAAATTTTAATTTTTTAACCTTAGAAAAAAAAAACAAAAAAATAAAAATGTTAGAAAATTAATTTTTTTTCAAAAACTTTAGAAAATCCAAAAAAATCAATTTTTTTTTCAAAAAAAAAAATAATGTTTCTTCATACCCATAACTTCTCATCCCTAACTTCATACCCCTAAATTCATACCCCTTTATTCATACCCCTAACTTCATACCCCTTACTTCATATTCCTCTCAAATTGAATATTTATAAAAACCAATTATTTAATCAATTAATGTCTCATACCCCTAACTAATTGAATAATTACCAAAACCACTTCTTTAATCAATTAATGTCTCATACCTCTAACTTCATACCCACTTTTAGTAGCCAATATTCCTTACAACCCCTAAGAGGTCCTCAACCCCTGCTAAGGGCAAGGAAAGACCTTTTTACCCCTTCTTTATATTTTCTTTTGTCTTTTAACGAAATCGCACCCTGTTTTCACTAGGCACGATTTCACAAAAGTGATATCACACCTTGTTAGAACGGGGTACGATTTCATTTTTTTAATTTAGTTTTTAATTTGTTTTTTACTTTATTTCCTTTTTGTCTACTTAGACCTGGGTTTAAATCCTCCAACATGTTTTTGCGTTGGTTGTGAGTTTATTTTTGCCCACCCTTTCACCTTGATGATCATCTATAAAAGGAAGAGAAATATCACTCTTTTTATATCATGATCACAAATTTACTAATGCTCATGCAGAATTTATTTTCTAACACTTGCTTGCTGCTTTTATTTTGCTTTGCTTTCTGTGTCTTCTACAAGCTAACCCAAACTATAAATTTTAGATTTTTATTTCCTGTTGCATGGATTGGATTGTTGCTTAACTTGGTGGATGCACATTATGGCTAAGAGGGAAAGAGTTCTAGTTTGGATACCTCGACTTCTTATGTTACTTTTGCGCTCTCCATTTAGGTTTCATTCTCTATATTTTTTGCATTGATTTATGGGCTTTTATTTTTTGTGTACTTGATTTTGCATTGAAAGGTCATCTAAGGGACCTAGGGGGCTTGAATGCTGCACCTTAGAGGAATATAGCGGCCTAAGTAGACCCCCTAATGCTGATCATAATTTTTTAGTGTTTCTTATATTATCTTGTAGGAACAGGTATTTTAATATCATTGGACAAGAAGCATCAAAAGCTAGGATCAACCACCGATTAAAGCTAAGTTTTTTTATTTATCTTGTTGGTTTCCTAATCTGATCTGAATTTAATTCTTAGGTATCTAAAAGTGAAAAGCATTTTGTTTGCATCTAGGAATAATTTTTGTGCATTTATTTTGTATGTTTCTACTTTAAGGGTTCTCTGGAATAAACCCTAGGTTAGTGAGCATTCAAAATAAAGAATCATATTAGGCTATCTCTTGTATGCTTGCATTCTATTTTTAGCTATTGTACCATATTTTTTGCATTATAATTTATCCTTCTTAGCTTAGAACTAGAAATACCAAACTTAGGTATTTTTCTTAAAGCTGAACACATCAAAATTTTCTTGCATATCTTGAGGACTTGGAATGAGTCCTAAAATCATTCTTGGTGAATCCATCCCCTTAGCACTAAGTGTAGAGAACAACTTACCCCAACGGTTCACCCCCCAAAGGTTCCCTCCTTATGGATCCAGTATTTTTTGGGAATCGTACGCGATAAGGCAGTTTTCCCCCTCTACATATTTGGTGAACTCGACGCGAACACCTCATTTTCTTTCAAACACAAAAGCAAGATCATTAATTTTGTTTGAAAAATATTTAAGTAATTAAAATTTATTTGTTAGTGTTTTCCCCTATTTGTTTTTTGCTACTTCTAGTGACTCCTTTCCTTAGAATTTAGAGGAAACAATTAGAGTCTAATTATGTTCCTTTGGAAGATGATAATATTGATAGGGAAGACCCTAATGTAGGTCCATAAGAGCAAGAAGAGGTAGACATAGAAACTAAAATAAATCCTAATACTTTTGTTGGATCTAATGGTAGTTATGTCTATTCATCATTTGCTCACATTTTGAAATTCATGAAAGCTCATAAGGAAAAACTATTGGAATATGTAGAACGAGAAGCTCATCTAGAAAAAGAGAATGCTACTCCTTCCTCTCCCATTGGGTCAAGAATATTGGATACTTTTTTTATGTGGTACATTGTCCTACATATTTTAAATATTCTTCTTGGGTGACCTTGGATCCATGCAATGGAGGTTGTCCCTTCTACTTTTCATCAGTGCCTCAAGTTTGAATTAAAGAATAAATTTATCACCATTTTGGGTGATCCTTGACCATTTGAATTTTGTTCAAATATAGAGAGTTAGCTCAATTAGATTCTTATTATTGTCCTATTTCTTAAATAATTTCTCCATGTTCCTCATATCAAATCTCTGAGCACCTTTAAAGTTTAAAAGTGAGTGAGGAATATAAACCCATTCTTTCTCCTTGGATCATGATAATTAGTTTCTTCAAGAGCCTCTTCTGGATCTAGCCAAGCTACCACCTTCACCTCAAATTATGGTCTTGCCTCATAAGAAGGGTGATGTTATATACATTGGCACGTGCACTTTTATCTTTGAAGGTATGGCTACCGAAGAAAATATTAATGGTAGCAACACATCTCTCAATGAATGCTCTTTTGCTCAATGATATCTCACTAATGATTATCCACTTCCTAAGCATATCCTCTCTAGTATGGGATATGTAGGTAAAGGATTGAGATCACAACATAAGGGTATTCAATAACCCTTGGATGTTGAGATTTGTCCTGGGAGATTTGGTATAGGTTTTATACCTAATAAGAATGAACCTCTGCCTTTTGAGGATGATGATCTTCTTATGACTTATATAGCATATATGGAATATCAAAAGTTGTCAATAGATGATAATAAAAATGTTAATTTTTATTTTCCTCCAAATTTAATGTCTTGTAATATGGTTGGTTTTATTCATTCTAAAAATAACATTACTTATATGCAAGAAAATGATGAATCTTTGTATGATGTCTTTTATGCGCTAAAAATAATGGTGCTATTAGAAAATATTGTGATTATCGTGCCATGGACATTGAATGAAGAGCCTTAAAAGAGCTTCTCAATGATTTTGAGGATGTCTTCAATCCAACACCTCATGGCACACCCATTTATTTTGATAATATGTATGGTGCATTTAGATTTTGCATTGATTTTAAATCTTCATAACAAAAAAATAAAATATAATTAAATTAATTCAAAAAAAATTATCATATAGTTGCATTTTCATTTTCCATTGCATTCACCTGCTTGCTCATATTACATTATTTCTTTTCATCCTTGAATGATTTCTTGAAATCTAACCAAACACCTTACATGTTTGCCTATCATAAGTGCATGATTTATTGTTAATGACTGCTTGCTCATATAGATTTTGGGGAATCTTGCGACAATGGCATGTGATGATATGTAGTTAGGACATGGATCACATGCATTGCACTTCTCACTAGGACTCTAATGCCTAGCAATATTCCCCCTAGGGATTCTTTCCTTCCTTCTTATTTTATTCTTACGATTGTTTCTTCTTCTTTTCTCGATTTCCTCATTCTATTGAATACTCTTATTGCACAAAGTCTTTCTCAAAGTCCCAATCTAGGATAGCACTTGCATACTATTTTTATATATATTACACCCTACATGGGATAATTATATGTCCTAATAGATATTGCACTATTCATGATATTTTATCGGGTCATACTCTCTTTTGACTCAGTAGGCTCAACACCCTATTATAGGATAAGCTCCTTGGTCATTTTTAGTAGACCTCGACATACATCCTAGCAAGTAATCACCTCACATTAGTCAATAAGGGAGCAACCACCCATAGAAGGTCAAAAATACACACACTTTTTCACATTAATACAAGTGTTATACCTATAGCGAGTCTAGCTATCTTGTTATTACGATCTATATTGTTTGGCTACACTGGTTCCTTGCAACCTACGCTAGTATTATACTATGGATCATTTGTTCTTATCCTTTCTGATGATTGACCTTTGGACCCCTTCTCCTCTTCTTCTTCTTTTCCATCTTCTTCTCTCTCTCTCTCTCTCTCTTATTTCTTATCTTTATTATTTCTCTTATTTTCTCTTGTCTGATTTTATTTCTTCTTCCTCCTTGTTATTTCCTTTTGCATTTATTCATCTTCATGTAGTTTGCATTATGATAGTTTGCATACATAAAAACACTTAAAATAAAGGTAAAACATATAAAAACATGCATTAAATAATTACACATAGAACGCATAAAATCACAATAATATCTATAGCTATGTATTACTCATGGAAAAAAGAGTACATAATGTGAGGTTGGTGTACCAAAATTTAGATAGTACATTCAAAATAGGGATGCACACCACAATAAAAAAATAGTGCATCATCTCGATCCCTAGCCTGTCCTCTCCTAGCTCCAAGAGCCAGCTCTCTCTATCCCTTATTGAGGTGGAGGCAACCTCGACTGTGACATCGACTACTGAGATATCATCAGTTCCCGTGATTGGGATCATGATCTACTCACTAACTGAAAGGACAAAGGAGGCTCCATCCTTCACTCTAGAGGGACAACTGCATAGTAAGCTATCTTGTAAAACATGGCCCTCTGAATAACTATCTCCAACCTATCGCTTATACACCACAACTCTTCCTAAAGAATATACACTGCATCCTCTACCTAGTTGCTCCTAATGATAGCCATCCTCTCAGCCCTAACCTGTTGGCACTATCCATATAGCTGGACCATCTCTCTAAATTCGGGTGGCCTCTACCTATGTTGTGTCTCTCTCAACATGCATTTGGATAATCTATTTCTATAGATAATCTAGTTGTATATGCAGCTCCTCTATCCCCTAGCTTTGACCTCTTATTGCTACTGATGTGGAAACCTCCCTAAGATCTCTAACCTATGGCTCCTCTAGCTGTGTGAGGGAATCTCTCACCCCTCCCTCTCTGGTATCTACTACTGGTATGGTCTCCTCTACCACCCATATCTAAACCCGTGTCAGTATCTATCTCAAAATAATAAGGTACTACTATACCCTCTTTGTGGCCCTATAAGCTACCTCTCAAAATACCCATTGCATGCCCAAGTCCATCACCTGGGACATCTATACTAGTACGAGGAAGGAGATACTTTAGGGCACGACTTCTCTATACCATCACCTATACCCTATGGCCACTCCTACATCGTCTACCCTTGGGTCAATGTAAGGAGGATCATCTATGTCCTCCTTGGCATATCTGGTGAGGTCTAGCTCACTTCTAATACCTTTTTGGTTTTAGGTCACCCTTTAGTACTAGTAGTACCCTAGGTTCGAGGCTCCCTATAAGATCCTAAACTACCATAGAACTTGGTCAAACCTAAATACCTTTGGCTCCCCCCTCTTTGACCTCAACCATCTGATTCTCCTCACCCTAGCCAACTCTATCCTATCCTTGACCCAACCAGGGTGAAGTCTCCATGGTCACTAGATGAGCTTCACATCTAGAAGCTTATCGATTATCCACCTAGCTAGTGGCAAGTTCCCTACATAGGCCCTCGTGGTCCTCTCCAGGGATCTCAACCATCTGTATGTTGGTGGCCACTTCGGGTCAGGAAATGGTCTTGGTAGTTTCCTTGGTCTTTGCATCATGATGTGCTCCTAGAATTACACTTGGAGCAAATTTGTGCAAACTAGTCATGTATGCTACTTATACACGATGTTGTACAACATCCTGTATAAGTAGGAAAACACATAAAGGATCCATACGAATCGAACCTCCTGATCTTGCATGTTTGCTACTACTCTTGCTATTGCCCATGGCAAGTATCATATACTAGTGTGGCATGTCAAGAGCCCAACCACAATCTGTAAGATTACATTTATTAGAGGATCCACTCCATAATGGTCAACCAAGTCATCTACTACTATGGTGATATCTTGCATCTGGTGGGTAAAACCTATCGAGAACCATTGAAGAGTGGCTACCTACCAACGTACTTCATAGATATCTCCCCTTGATGGGGATCCTAAAAATCTATCACACACCCTGGAGTATGATGGTTGTCTCCCCTATCGATAACCAAAAAGTGGAAGACTTCGAATACCACCTCTCTACTAGGGTAGTTAGTATTGCTCTATCTGTCTCTATCTATGGCATCCTCACCTCATGGTACAACCCCACAATCACTAACATATCTCTCTCTACCTATCCTAGAGCCCCTGCTTATCAATCTCGACTCTTGAGAATACCTAACTACATTCACAAAATAAAATTTAATCAGTTTCATAAATAAAATTAAAATTAAATCCAACATCATTCATTAAATCTAAGCATAAGATGATTACAATTTGAAAATTGCACTTTGGGTCTACTTGTTTTCCTTCTTTTCTTCTCTTTTCTTTCTTATTGGTTTTATGATCTAATATGAATTTTATTCGTAGGCATCTAAAAGTGAAAAGCATTTTGTTTGCATCTAGGGATAATTTTTGTGCATTTATTTTGAATGTTTATGCTTTAAGTGTTTTCTAAAATAAACACTAAGTTAGTGAGAAATCAAAATAAATAATCATATTAGGCTAGCTCTTGTATACTTGCATTCTATTTTCAGTTGTTGCACTCTATTTTCTACATTGTCATTTATCTTTCTTAGCTTAGAACTAGAAAGACCAAACTTAGGTGTTTTTCTTAAAGTTGAACACATCAAACTTTTCTCGCATATCCTGAGGACTTGGAGCGAGTTCTAAAATTGTTCCTAGTGAACCCATCCCCTAGCATCGAGTGTAGAGAATAACATACCCCTACAGTTCACCCCATAAAGGTTCCTTCCTTGGATATCTAATCTTTGTTGGGAATCATACATGGTAGGGCAATTTTCCCCCTCTACAGGGTTTAGAGTTTAGGGTTTAGGGTTTAGAATTTAGTTAAAAAATGGTTTTTCTAAGTATTCAATTAGTTAGGGGTATGAATTTAGGGTTATGAGACATTAATTTATTAAAGAAGTGGCTTTTATAAGTATTTAATTAGCTAGAGGTATGAATTTAGGGATATGAAGTGAGGGGTATGAGGTAAGGGTTATAAAATTAGGGATATAAAGAAAGGGGTATGAAATAAGTGGTATAAAGTGAGGGGTATGAAGAAAGGGATATGAGACACTAATTGACTAAAGAAGTGGATTTTTGTAAGTATTCAATTACTTAGGGGTGTTAAAAAAGGGGTATGAAGTTAGGGGTATAAAGAATGGGGTATGAAGTTAGGGGGTATGAAGAAAGGGGTAGTAAGTGAATGAATTTAGGGGTATGAAGTGAGAGGTATGAGCTATTAATTGATTAAAGAAGTGTTTTTTGTAAGTATTCTATTAGTTAGGGGTATGAATAAAGGGGTATGAAGAAAAGGGTAAGAAGTGAGGGGTATTTAGTGAGGGATATGAATACAGGGGTATGAATTTAGGGGTATGAAGTTAGGGGTGTGAAGTTAGGGGTATGAATAAAGGGGTATGAAGTTAGGGGTATTAAGAAAGGGGTGTGAAGTGAGGGGTATGAAGTTAGGTGTATGATACCTTAATTGATTAAAGTTAGGGGTATGAAGAGAGGGGTATGAAGAAATGGGTATGAAGTGAGGGGTATGAAGAAAAGGGTATGAATTGAGGGGTATGAAGTTAAGGGTATGAAGTGAGGGGTATGAAGTGAGGGGTATGAATTTAGGGGTATGGGACCTTAATTGATTAAAGAAGTGTTTTTTTTTAATTGTAAACTTTAATTAAAAAAATTAGGAACTTTAAAATTTTAATTTTAACTTTTTTTTTCTTTTTTTCTTAGGAACTTTAAAATTTTAATTTTTTAACCTTAGAAAAAAAAACCAAAAAAATCAAAATGTTAAAAAATCAATATTTTTTAAAAAACTTTAGAAAATCCAAAAAAATCAATATTTCTTCATACCCCTCACTTCACACCCCTAACTTCATACCCCTTTATTCATACCCCTAACTTCATACCTCTTTCTTCATACCCCTCACTTCATACCCCTCACTAATTGAATACTTACAAAAACCAATTATTTAATAAATTAATATCTCATACCCCTAAATTCATACCCCTAACTTCATACCTCTCACTTCATACCCCTAACTAATTGAATACTTACAAAAACCACTTATTTAATCAATTAATGTCTCATAACCTTAACTTCAGTGTTTAGGATTTAGGATTTAGCATTTTGGGTTTAGTGAAAGATGTAGTTTTTGTAAGTATTCAATTATTTAGGGGAATGAAGTGAAGGGTATGAGATATTAATTTATTAAAAAAGTGGTTTTTGTAAATATTTAATTAATTAGGGGTATTAAGTTAGGGGTATGAAGTTAGTGGTATGAAGTGAAGGATATGAAGTAAGGGGTATGAAGTTAGGGGTATGAAGAAAGGGGTATGAAGTGAGGGGTATGAGACCTTAATTGATTAAAGAAGTGGTTTTTATAAGTATTGAATTAGTTAGGGGTATGAAGAAAGGGAAATGAAATGAGGGGTATGAAGAAGGGATATGGGATATTAATTGATTAAATAAGTGGTTTTTGTAAGTATTCAATTACTTAGCGATATGAAGTGAGGGATATTTAGTGAGGGGTATGAATTTAGGGGTATGAAGTTAGGGGTATAAAATGAATGAATTTAGGGGTATGAAGTGAGGGGTATAAGACCTTAATTGATTAAAGAAGTGGTTTCTATAATATTTAGTTAGTTAGGGGTACGAATAAAGGGGTATGAAGTGAGGGGTATGAATAAAGGGATATGAGACATTAATTGATTAAAAAATGGTTTTTATAAGTATTTAATTACTAATCCCTTTCTTCATACCCCTAACTAATTGAATACTTACAAAAACCACTTCTTTAATCAATTAAGGTCTCATAACCCTCACTTCATACCCCTAACTTCATTCACTTCATACTCCTCACTTCATACCCCTAACTTCATACCCCTTTTTCATATCTCTTTCTTTATACCCCTCACTAAATACCCATCACTTCATACCCCTAAGTAATTGAATACTTACAAAAACCACTTCTTTAATTAATTAATTTCTCATATCCCTTTCTTCATACCCCTAACTTTCTACCCCTTTATTCATACCCCTTTCTTAATACACCTCACTAAATACCCCTCGCTTCATAACCCTAAGTAATTGAATACTTACAAAAATAACTTCTTTAATCAATTAATGTCTCGTATCCCTTTCTTCATACTCCTCACTTCATAACTCTTTCTTCATATCCCTCACTTCATACCCCTTTTTCATACCCTTAACTAATTGAATACTTATAAAAACCATTTTTTTAATCAATTAAGGTCTCATACCCCTCACTTCATACCCCTAACTTTATTCACTTCATACCCCTTTCTTCATACCCCCTAACTTCACATCCCTAAATTCATACTCCTTTATTCATACCCCTAAATTCATACCCCTAACTTCATACCCATTTATTCATGACCCTTTTTTATACCCCTCACTAAATACCCCTCACTTCATACATCTAAGTAATTGAATACTTACAAGAACCACTTCTTTAATCAATTAATATCTGATATCCCTTTTTTCATACCCCTCACTTCATACCCCTTTATTTATACCTTTAACTTCCTATCCCTTTCTTCATACCCCTAAATAATTTAATACTTAAAAAACCCCTTTTTTAATCAATTAAGGTCTCATACCCCTCACTTCATACCCCTTCATTCAATCCATACCCCTTTCTTCATACCCCTAACTTTTGTAGAGGGAGAAAATTGCCCTATCATGTACAATTCTCAAAATGGATAGATCCATAATGGTAGGAAGCCTTATGGGGTGAACCGTGGGGGTGTGTGGTACTCTAATATCTATGCTAAGAGGAGGGGTTCACTAGGAATGGTTTTAGGACTCTCTCCAAGTCCTCAAGATTTTAGTAATGTTTAATGTATTCAGTTTTAGGAAAACACCTAAGTTTGGATTTTCTAATTCTAAACTAGGAAAGATAAAGGACAATGCAAAAAATAGAATACGATAATTGAAAATAGAATGCAAGCATACAAGAGCTATCCTAATATGATTCTTTATTTTGAATGCTTGCTAACTTAGGGTTTTATTTTAGAAAACCTTTAAAGTAAAAATATTCAAAATAAATGCACAAAAATTATCCCTAGATGCAAACTAAATGCTTTTCACTTTCAGATGCCTAAGAATCAATAATTAGATCATACATTCAACCAATAAAATGATTAGAGCACTTATATAGACTAGTGGTTGATTTAGTGTTTCCTACTTCTTATCCAATGACACCATAAATATCTATTTCTACAAGATAACTCATGAAACATTGAAAAATAGGATTAGCATTAGGGAGTCTACTTAGGACACTATGTAATAGTTCTCGAAGGTATAACAATCAAGCCCCCTAGGTCCCTTAGATGATCATTTAACACAAAATCAAAAATGACCTTTGGAGAATTAATCATAAAATAGAAATGCCGTAACAAAAAATAAAAAAATAAAATGCAGTAATATGATCTAGATGTAAAATAGAATGCAATAGTAAAAATAAAATTCGAAACCTACCCCTAGTGTGCTCTCGAGAAAAGTCGTGACTCACCTAGAGTAGGCTTGATAACATAGCAGTAAAGTTGCACCCTGCCTGGATGAGGTACGATATTGCTTCTACGAACTGGTTTCCCTTATATGGGCAAGCAAAGTTTCACCTTGCTAATACCATGTATGATATAACTACATACTAACAAAAAACTAAAATGTAGATGCAGAAGATGAAATAAATACCAAAAATAAAGTAAGCAAATCCTTATGGACATCGTAAAAATAGGAAAAGAAAATTAAAGCATCCAAGCAGGCACTCTATCTCTCTAAATCATACCACAAATCTACAGAGTCCAACAACAATCCAATCCAATCCACGCAATAGAAGATCAAATCTAAAATTTGTACTTTGGGGTTAGCTTGCAATAGAAAAAGAAAATGAAGAATAGTAAACTATCATAAAATTTTAAGCTTAGTCAATAATTGGAATTTTGCATTAAAATTGCACATCACTTGCTTCTCATTTAAGCAAGAGCATCATTCCTTTTATAGATGCAATCAGAGGGAAAATGTGGGAAAAATAAACCCAAATTCGATTCTAAAACACGTTAGGAGGCTTTAGACTTAGGTTTAAGTGGGCAAAAAGAATAAAAAAAAGAATTAAATTAACTGGCGAAGTCACACCCCGGGATGACGGAGTGCGAGATCGCTCTGATGAAGTCACACCTGACCATGATGGAGTGTAATTTTACCAAAGGTCCTACAATAGGCAAGGTTAAGGAAGGAGAGTCATATCCTTGTATTAGGCCAGGGTTAGGGACCTCTTAAGAGTTGTAAGTAATATTACCCACTAAAAGTGGATCAATTTTTTGTCTCTACATTTTACCCCCTCTTTGATGCATTTATGGCTTAGTAAATGCATCAAAGAAAGGATGTAGGAACACACATACACTGAAAAATAACAACAAGAAGAAATGGGATGGCTATTTTAGAAGAAAGGGATGGTGCAAAAATGGTGTCATTCCGAATACATTTAATTTTACACGTAAATCGAGGCATTAGGGATATTAATACCTCTATAGGCCAGGGTGCCCCCTTAAGTTTTTATGAAAAGTAATGTTTCATAAAAAACATAGAAGAAGAGAGAGAAAGAAAGTGACAACTAAATGAAGAAAAAAGGGGGTAAAAAAGGGTTAAAAAGGTGAAAAGGGGTAAAATCCTAATTCATTTTCACCATGAAGAGGAGAGAAAACAAAGCTCTAGGAGAGAAAATGCATTTCTAGTTCATCAAGCAGCGATTGTGAGGGGTAAGGCTGGGGAATGAGAGCGGGTAAGGATCGCTTTTAACTCTCCTCATGCATAATTTTACTCCATTTTTTGTAATTTAATTAGGGTTTTGGAGGAATTTTTAGGAAATTCATCGTAAAAGTTAGTGACTTTTGCACCATAACCTGGGTGTGACTTTGTGGCCTGGCCATGATTTTACCTTGGGTGGAGTGTGGAAAAATCATGCCCTAAAGAAATCGAGTACGATTTTGTAAAGTTACACCCCAAAAAAAACAGATGTGATTTCATGAAAGTGAAGTCATGCACCCAAAAATGGGATGCAACTTTGCAAAAGCTAAGGTAAAAAGAAGAAAAACAAAAAGAAAGAGAGAAAAGAGAAGAAAAGAAATAAAACAAGTAAACTCGAAGTGAAATTTTTGAATTGATTATCGTATACTTTAAATTAAGATGTGATGTTGAATTAATTTTAATTTCTTTAATTTTATTTATGGAGTTGGTTAAATTTTATTTTGTGAATGTAGCTAGGTATTCTTGAGATTCGAGAGTGGCAGGTAGGGGCTCTGGTAGAACTAGATGCATTAGGGTAGGTATAGAAGAGTAGGATAGAGGTGGTGGGGCTAGACCATGTGGAAAGGATGCCACAGATAGATAAGGATAGGGCAATGTTGACTGCCCTAACAGAGAGGTGGTATCTGAAGACTTCCACTTTCCAATTATCGATAGGGGAGATGATCATCACACTAGAGGATGTATGGTAGATTTTAAGGATCCCCATAAAAGAGAGTGATGTCTACAGAGTATGAGAGAAGGCAACCACTCTTCAGTAATTTTTAATGGGTTTTATCCACTAGGTGCGAGAGGACACCATAGTAGTTGATGACTTGGTTGGTTGCTACAGAGTAGACCCTTTGATTGTGGTGCTTTCAAGGGTTATGATTGGTTTCTTGACATGCCAAACTAGTAGAAAATACTTACCATGGGTACTAGTGGGAGTAGTAGTAGACATATGATATTAGAAGTTTTGATTTGCATGGGGCTCTTATGTGTTGGTCCACTTATACAGGATGTTTTACAACATCATGTATAAGTAGTGTACAAGATTGATTTGTATGAATTTACTCTAGGTGTGGTGTTGGGAGCACATCATGGTGTGGAGACCATTAGCACTACCAGGACCATTACCCAACCTAGAGCGGCCAACAACATATAGATGGATGAGATCCCTAGAGAGGATTGTGAGGGCCTACGAAGGGAACCTACCACTAGCTAGGTGGGTGATCGATGAGCTTTGATATGTGCAGCTCATCTGGTGACCATGGAGGCTTCACCTTGGCTAGGAAAATGATAGTTGTGAGATGACGATGGTAAGGAGGATCAAATGGTGAACATCGTGGAGGGGATATTTGGAGGCACTTAGGTTTGATTGAGCCCTATGGCAATTTGGGATCTTACGAGTATCAAACCTAGGGAACTACTGGTATCAACGGGTGACTTAGGATCCAATAGGGGTTGGAGGTGAACCTCACCAGATGGGATGAGGAGGACATAGTTGATCCTCCCTACATCGACCCAGGGGTAGGCAATGCAAGGATGGTCATTGGGTACACGTAATGCTATAGAGGAGTCATGCCCTAGAGGATATCCTTGCTCGTACTAGTATAGAGGTTCCAAGTTATGGGTATGGGTATACAATGGGCATTTCAAGAGGTAGCTTATAGGGCCATAAAGAGGGCACAATAGGCTCTTGCTATGCTGAGATAAAGGCTAACATGGGTCTGGATCTAAGTGGTAGAGGAGACTATCCCAATAGTAGGGATTAGAGAGGGAGGGGTGAGAGATTCCCCCACATAGGTAGAGGTGTCACAAGTTAGAGGTCCTAGGGAGGCATCCACAACAGCAATAGCTAGAGGCTAGAGCTAGGGGGTAGAGGAGTTGTGAGCATAACTAACTTCTCTTTAGACCTAGATAACCTAGATACAGGTTGAGAGGTATGCGATACAAGTAGAGGCTACTCATATCCAAGGATATTTGGCCCGACTAGATGGAGAGCATCAACGAGATAGGGCTGAGGGAATGGCTATTGTTGCGAGTAACTAGGTAGGGAACATGATGTGGCTTTTTTAGGAAGAGCTACAAAGTATAGGTGATAGATTAAAAATAGCTATTTAGAGGACCATGTTTTATGAGGTAGCTTACTATGTAGCTCTCTCTAGAGCGAACGATGGAGCCTCCTTGTTGAGCAAGGTGCAGCAACAATATTGTTATTGTTGTCAACACAGTTAGATAGATCTATTGATGCAGTGGACAGGAAGTTCAAAATCCTTTCAGATGTAGAAGATAGGAGTTCAAAGGTTACTCAGAGTATGTACAGTGATTTGTCAAGAAAACCGAAGTGGCCCATATGCAAAAGATCAAAGAAAAAGACAAGTAAGAAAAGTGTTGCGATATCGTGACATATATAGCAGGCAAGAAAAACTATCAGGATTTCATGACATGTTGGAAGAGAGAAAAAGTAGGAAAAATTGTCGTGATTTTGCGACATGTTGGAAGAGAGAGAAAAAGCAGGAAAAACTGTCACGATTTCGCGACATGTTGGAAGAGAAAAAGGCAAGTGGAAAAACTGTCGTGATTTCGTGACATGTTGGAAGAGAAAAAGGCAAGTGAAAAAATTGTCGTGATTTCGCGACATGTTGGAAGAGAAAAAGGCAAGTGGAAAAACTGTTGTGATTTCGCAACATGTTGGAAGAGAAAAGGCAAGTGAAAAAACTGTCGCGATTTCACGACATGTTGGAAGAGAAAAATGCAAGTGGAAAGACTGTCACAATTTCGTGACATGTTGGAAGAAGAAGAGAAAGCAGGAAGAAGTGTCGCGATTTTGTGACAAAGTTCGAAAAAAAGAACAAGTAAGAAAAGTGTCACGATTTCGTGACATGTCGCATTTTTGCGACTAAAATAGGAGAGAGAAAGTAAGTTGGAAAAGTGTCACGATTTCGTGACATGTCGCATTTTCACGACAAAAGAAAGAGAGGAAGCGTATGGAAGCAAAACTATCATGATTTTGTGACAAAAGCAGAAAGCAAGACTTTGAAAGCAGAAGTGTCACGATTTCGTGACAAAAGCAAAAAAATAAAGTATGGAAGCATAAGTGTCGCAATTTTGCGACAAAAGTAGAGAAGAAGACTTCGAAGGCAGAAGTGTCGCGATTTCGTGACAATAACAAAGAAGTGAAGTACGAAAGCAAAAGTGTCACGATTTCATGACAAAAGTAGAGAAGAAGACTTCGAAGGCAGAAGTGTCATGATTTCGTGACAAAAGCAAAAAGCAAGACTTCGAAAGCAAAAGTGTCACGATTTCGCGACATGTCGCATTTTTGTGACTCGAAAAGGACAGGAAGGCAGAAAAGCAAAAGTGTCACGATATCGCGACATGTCGCATTTTTACGACTCAAGAAGGGCAGGCAGGCAGGATAACAAAAGTGTTGCGATATCGCGCAATGTCGCATTTTTGCGACAAAGGAATAGAGAAAGCGTACGGAGGCGAAAGTGTCACGATATCGCGACATGTTGTATTTTTGCGGGCCAAAGCTAAGAGAAAGAGCAAGGAGAAAAAGTGTCGCGATATTGTGACATGTATTTTTGCGATCCGATGCAAAGAGAAAGAGCAAGGAGAAAAAGTGTCACGATATCGTGACATGTAGCTTTTTCACGGTCCGATGCAAAGAGAAAGAGAGAGAAAGAAAAAGTGTTGCGATATCATGACATGTTGTATTTTCGGGGGCCAAAGCAAGGAGAAAGAGAGAGAAAGCGAAAGTGTCGCGATATCACGACATGTATTTTTGTAGTTGAGTTGAAGCTGACGAAGATCGATGATAACCGACTAAAATTAGGGTTTATAGTTGTCATGAAAGCCAACTAATATTAGGGTTTACAACCGACTAAGATTAGGGTTTTCATCATAAGAATTCTGTTATAAAAGGAGGGTTGTTTGGAGAATTCAAAGGTTGTCGTAGTGTGCGAAGTTCGGTCGTAGTGCGCAGAGAGCAAGTTGTGTCGAATCGTGCTAAGTGCGAAATTTGCAAAGATAGCAGAGTGCACGAAAGGGAGAAGATGATCATGAAGGTCGACTGTAACGAAGCAAAGTGTGCGAAGTGATTATGTAGAGAGAGCAGAGTGCGTAGAGAACAAAAAGGTGAAGAAGACTAGTCAGGGTCTTACAAAAACAAAGGTATCCTTCTGTTAAACTTCTAGATTCAAAATTGAAGTCCAGGTTGCATATTGGCATCAAGGGTTGGTGCTCCTTCTAGTAGGTGCTGGTAAATCAAGGGTTGGTGCTCCTCTCTGTTAGTATAGATAAATAAGTGGTTGGTGCTCCTTATAGTGGGTGCTGGTAAATTGATTGTAAAGTTTGTGCTTTGCAAAGGCTAGATTTGGATGGTAGTCCAAGCAGTCATTTTTGAGGAGTAGCCAAATTGATGAACCTCATTAAATCTTGTGTTGTGTGATGTTCTCTTGTGATACTTGCTTTATCTATTTTTAAGGTTTCATTATTTTAGTTTTAAGAGCTGTAAATTCAAGTATAAAAGAACTACACTGATTCACCCCCCCTCTTAGTGCCATTGTAAGTCTAACAATTGATATCAGAGATAAGTTCCTGTACAAGCTTAACCAGCCAGGGTGATCTTGGAAGTAACACAATGGCAGGTGGTGAAGGTTTCTTATCAAGCAAAGCACCATTGTTTGACGGATCTAATTACGCGTTCTGGAGAATCAGGATGCAAACATATCATTGTGCATTAGGATACAACATCTGGGATTCAGTAGTTAGTGGATACACTATACCCATCACTTCTCCAAAAGAGGCTGACGAAAAGAAATTGTTTGAAAATAACTCAAAAGCAAAGAACGCTCTCATGTGCGGATTAGTATACAGTGAACTAGTAAAGATCATGAGCTGTAAAACAACAAAAGAGATATGGGACAAACTGAGGAGTATTCATGAAGGAGACGATAAGATCAAGGAGGCAAAGTTATAGACACATCGAGCTCAGTTCGAAGCATTAAATATGAATGACGATGAAAACATTGAGACGTATATGTTGAGAGTTAATGGAATCATTAATGCGATCAGAGAACTTGACGAGGATATCAAAGACTCTACCATCGTGAAAAAGGTATTTAGATCTCTTCCTCAAAGGTTTTATTCTAAAGTCTCAACAATAGAAGAAGCTAAAAATCTAAATTATTTTAGTATAGATGAGATGTATGGTTCCTTGAATGCATATGAGATGAGGATAGGAAGATCTAAACCCACAAACAGAGAAGCAGATTTTAAAGCTCTTAAAGATAAAAACACAAAACAAGATTCTGAAGAAGAAGAGACATCAGATGAAATGGAAGCAAACTTTGTTAGAAAACTAAAAAGGGGAAAATGAAAATACAGAGGAAAGCTACCACTTAAATGTTTCAACTATGGAGGCGTTGGGCATTTTGTGACTAAATTTCCTCTTAATGAGAAGAACAAAAATGATGAAGGATCACACCAAGAAAGAAGTGATTGGAAGAAGAAAATGAATTTCAGAAAAGACAACTTCAAGAAGAAAAGTTTCATCTTCAAAAATGCCTGTTCATCAGAAGACAGCTCCGGTAAGGATTCTGAAGAGGAAACAGGTGAAGCTATTTTCATGGAATTTGAAGAAGTAGAATTAGAAAAGGAAGGAGTGAACTCTAAAGTATGTGGTGAAAACCCTGAGGCTGAAGTATATCTATAAGGTGAGTTGATCTCTGCACTTGAAGAGTGAAAAATAGAGAGGAAAAAGAATTAGAAACTTTCAAAAAGGCTTGAGGATGCAAATGAAATCATATCCAGTTTGAAAGTACAGACAGAAGAATCCTAGAAAATATTCGAAGATCTTGAAGTGCAAATAACGATGAAAATAGATTATTGCAGCAAGCTAGAAGAAGAGATTGTTAGTTTAAGAATGCAGCTAGAAGAGATGAATAAGAAAATCAGTTGTTATCACAAACGTGAAGTAAGTTCTATGAAGCTGGATAAGATCATAAATGACCAAAGGCCTGTAGGCATCAAATTTGGTCTGGGTTTTGTCGAAGGAGAATCATCAAATGGATCAAAGACCAGAAATGTAGAATCCATAAAGAATAAAGATAAGAAACAGGTTGATCAAGAAAAAACATCTCATGCAAAAGAAAGCAATAATGCCAAGCACAAAAGGAGAATTGACAATGATGGATTCACCAATGTCACACATCAAAGAAGAAGAAGACCTATGGCTCCTACGACAACATGGCAAAGACCATCACCCAGGTTCAATTATCCCTTTTCTGGTTTCTATTTTAAATGCAATGGCTATGGACATAAAATATCAGATTGCAAATATAATGTAAGACCAAGGAATTTCACCAGTAGAAATGCTTTCTCTCCTTTGATGAATTATATAGTAGAATGTTATAACTGTCATAATTTTGGAAACATTGCAAGAAATTGTAGAAGTACATTTGCATCAAATCAGTTTTAGAGAAGAAAATTTCAACCAAATAGGATGAGTCAAAATAGAAAACTTCCCGAAAAACATGCACAAGCTATTGATAATGGAAAGGCAAAACAAGAGCTCAAATCTACTATCAAAATGGAGTGGAAAGAAAAAGAGCAACTTAAAGAAGAAAATTAATTATTAATAGTACAAACAACTTTTAAAGCACAGAATAAATATGTACCATGGATACTTGATAGTGGATGCTCCAGTCATATGACAGGTGACAAACAGAAATTTAGGAAGTTATAGAAATATGAAGGTGGTTCAGTAAAGTTTGGAAATAATGATGGAGCTAAGATAGTTGGCAAAGGCTCAGTTAAAATTAGTGACAAAAAAATTAAGTCAGAAGAAGTTTTGTTTGTGGATGGGTTGAAACATAACTTGTTGAGCGTAAGTCAAATTTGTGATAAAGATCATGAAGTAGTTTTTATGAAGCAGGGTTGTGAAGTCAGAAAAACAAACAGTGGAAAATTGATAGCAACCGGATCAAGGACATCTGGAAACCTTTACATGCTCTCAGAGACTTCAAAAGGAAGTTGTTTTATTGGACAGGAAGAAAAAAATTGGTTGTGGCACAAGAGACTCGGTCATATCAGTTTTGATAATCTAGTAAAAATCACCTCAAAAAGGGCAATAAGAGATATTCCCACCATCAGCAAACCTGCAAACAACATTTGTGCTTCATACCAAAAGGGGAAGCAAACTAGAGTCACATTCAAAACAAAAGAGTACTACACAAGCAAACCTTTGGAACTAATACACACCGATTTATGTGGACCCATGAGAACACAAAGCATAAATGGTGACAAATATTTTATGTTGTGCATTGATGATTATTCCAGAATGACATGGATATTTTTCTTGAAGCATAAATCAGAAGATTTTGATATGTTCAAGATTTTCAAAAACCAAGTTGAGAATGAAACAGGAAAGAGGATCAAATGTTTAAGATCAGATAGAGGAGGAGAATTCATTTCAGAGGAGTTTATAGAGTACTGTGAAAAATACGATATTAAGAGATAGTTTTCAGCAGCCAGGACACCTCAATGAGAATGGAGTGGTAGAAAGAAAGAACAGGACAGTGCAGAAAATGGCACAGACTATGCTGGCTGAAAGTAGAGTAGCATACAAATTTTGGAAAGAAGTAGTCCATACTGCGGTGTATATCCAAAATAGGTACATGCTAAGAACACATGAAAGCAAAAATCCTTATGAGTTGTGGTTCGGTAAAAGGGCAACAAAAAAATGCCTCAAAGTTTTTGGCAGCAAGTGCTACATCAAAAGAATTGAAGATAATCTTGGTAAGTTTGAAGATAGAGCGGATGAAGGTATTTTTATTGGTTATTCATCAAAAAGCAAAGCTTACAAATGCTACAACAAGAGGCTAAAGAAAATTGTGGATAGTGCCGATGTTAAATTTGATGAAGGTAGAGAACGAGTAATTAGCTATGAAACAAACTACCCAATCTATGAAGAGGTTATTGAAGGAGATGAGGAAAACGAAATGGAAAAGATACAGAAAATTGACTCAAATGATTTAAGTTGTGATTCAGAAGTGGAAGAAAATAAGAAATTCAAAACAGGCAGTGAGCAGAAAAATCATCCTAGAGAGCAAATAATTGGAGATCCCAAAGTTGGTGTTCAAACAAGAAGAAGAGTAGTAAGTAACTACTCTCTATTATCCAGCATTGAGCCCAAAAATGTTGTTGACGCAAGCAAATATGAAAGTTGGATGAAGGTAATAAATGAAGAATTATATCAGATCGAGAAAAACAAAACTTGGGAGTTAGTACCTAGACCTGCAAATAAAAATATAATCGAGACTAAATGGATTTTTCGAAACAAATTGAATGAAGACGGACAGGTAGTCAGAAATAAAGCAAGATTGGTATGCAAGGGTTATGCACAATTTGAAGGTATTGACTTTGAAGAAACTTTTGCACCAGTAGCTAGACTAGAGGCAATTAGAATGTTTCTGGATTTAGCAGTCTACAAGAATTTCAAAGTTTATCAAATGGATGTGAAATCAGCATTTTTGAATGGGAAACTTGAAGAAGAAGTTTATATTGAGCAACCGGATGGTTTCCAACTTGGTGATGATCCCAACTTGGTTTGCAAGTTGAAGAAAGCATTATATGGCTTAAAATAGGCACCCCAAGCATGGTATGCAAGGCTAGACAACTATCTCACTCAACAAAGGTTTAAGAAAGGTATGGTGGATAGTAATTTGTATGTCAAAACAAAAAATGGGCATCTTATTGTTCTCATTGTATACATAGATGATATCATATTTGGCAGCAGCAAGGATGAGTCGTGTAAAGATTTAGCAAATAATATGCAGAAAGAATTTGAAATGTCAATGATTGGTGAACTTTCGTATTTCCTTGGGTTGCAAGTTAATCAAAATAAGAAGGGCATATTTATTTCTCAAGTTAAATATGTGAAAGAGATGTTAAAAAATTTCACAATGGAGGATTGTAAGCCGGTTAGCACTCCCATGACGATAGGTTGCAAGTTGAGCAAGGATGAAAAATCTCCACTTGTTGATTAAACCATGTACAGATCTATGATTGGAAGCTTACTATACCTGACAGCTACCAGACCAGATATTTTATAGGCAGTATGCATGGTAGCAAGATTTTAGGCTAATCCCAAGGAGACTCATGTGATAGCAATGAAGAGGATTCTTCGATACCTCAAGGGTACTATGGAGTATGGGTTATGGTATCCGAAAGGTAAAGACTTCACCCTTATTTTGTATTCAGATGCAGATTGGGCAGGATGTGTAGATGACAGAAAGAGTACCAGTGGAGGTGCATTCTATCTTGGAGATAGATTGGTCGTGTGGCACAGTAAGAAACAAGAGTCAGTTTCTTTATCGACAACAGAGGCAGAATATATTGCAACGACAACATGTTGTACGTAGGTATTATGGATGAAACAAACTCTAAAATATCTTGGTATTAGTTTCAGTGAGCCAATATCAGTTAAGTGTGATAACACCAGTGCCATTAACATCTCCAAGAATCCGATTATGCATTCACACGCAAAACACATTGCTATTAGGTATCACTTTTTGAAGGAGAAAGTTGCGAAAGGTGAGGTTAAGTTGGATTTTGTTCCAACTACAAAGCAAGTAGCAGATATCTTCACAAAACCATTGCCCAAGGAAGTTTTTGAGTACCTTCGCAATAAATTGGGAGTGGTCACACTTCCCAAGAATTGACTAGCTACAGGGATCACATTCTTAGGGGGAGCATTTAAGTATTTGATTATCTTTTTGCTCATGCTCATGATTTTTGCTAAGTGTAATAAATTGTGCCTAAGAATGTTGTGCATGGACTCAAGGGGAGTCTGCAGTAGCCCTTTGGTATTATTGTCAAAGGGGGAGAAGAGTTATAGGAAATTGCACGTGTTGCCAACAATTCCAAAGGGGGAGATTGTTGAGCAAGGTGCAACAACGATATTGTCATTGTTGTCAACACAGTCAGATAGATCTATTGATGCAGTGGACATGAATTTCAAAAGCCTTTCAGATGCAGAAGATAGGAGTTCAAAGGTTACTCAGAGTATGTACAGTGATTTTTCAAGAAAATCGAAGTGGCCCATATGCAAAAGATCAAAGAAAAAGACAAGTAAGAAAAGTGTCGCGATATCGCGACATATACAGCAGGCAAGAAAAACTGTCGTGATTTTGCGACATGCTAGAATAGAAAAAGGCAAGTGGAAAAACTGTCACGATTTCACATTTTGGAAGAGAAAAAGGCAAGTGGAAAAACTGTCGCGATTTCGTGACATGTTGGAAGAGAAAAAGGCAAGTCAAAAAACTGTCGCGATTTCGCGACATGTTGGAAGAGAAAAGGCAAGTGGAAAAACTGTCGCGATTTCGCGACATGTTGGAAGAGAAAAAGGCAAGTGGAAAAACTATCATGATTTCGCAACATGTTGGAAGAAGAAGAGAAAGCAGGAAGAAGTGTCGCGATTTCACGACAAAGTTCGAAGAAAGAGAACAAGTAAGAAAAGTGTCGCTATTTCACGACATGTCGCATTTTCGCGACTAAAACAGAAGAGAGAAAGTAAGTTGGAAAAGTGTTGCGATATCGCGACATTTCACATTTTCATGATAAAAGAAAGAGAGGAAGCATATGGAAGCAGAACTGTCGTGATTTTGCGACAAAAGCAAAAAGCAAGACTTCGGAAGCAGAAGTGTCGCGATTTCGTGACAAAAGCAAAAAATTAAAGTACGAAAGCAGAAGTGTCATGATTTTGCGACAAAAGCAGAGAAGAAGACTTCGAAGGCAAAAGTGTCGCAATTTCACGACAATAGCAAAGAAGTGAAGTACAAAAGCAGAAGTGTCATGATTTCGTGACAAAAGTAGAGAAGAAGACTTCGAAGGCAGAAGTGTCGCGATTTTGCGACAAAAGCAGAAAGCAAGACTTTGAAAGTAGAAGTGTCGTAATTTTGCGACATGTCGCATTTTCATGACTCGAAAAGGACAGGAAGGCAAAAAAGCAAAAGTGTCACGATATCGCGACATGTCGCATTTTTGTGACTCAAGAAGGGCAGGCAGGCAGGATAACAAAAGTGTCGCGATATCGCGCAATGTCGCATTTTTGCGACAAAGGAATAGAGAAAGCGTATGGAGGCGAAAGTGTCGTGATATCGCGACATGTTGTATTTTTGCGAGCCAAAGCTAAGAGAAAGAGCAAGGAGAAAAAGTGTCACGATATCGCGACATGTAGCTTTTTCACGGTCCGATGCAAAGAGAAAGAGAGAGAAAAAGTGTCGCGATATCGCGACATGTTGTATTTTTGGGGGCCAAAGCAAGGAGAAAGAGAGAGAAAGCGAAAGTGTTGCGATATCACTACATGTATTTTCGCGGTTGAGTTGAAGCCGACGAAGATCGATGACAATCGACTAAAATTAGGGTTTATAGTTGTCATGAAAGCCGACTAAGATTAGGGTTTACAATCGACTAAAATTAGGTTTTTCATCACAAGAATTCTGTTATAAAAGTAGGGTTGTTTGGAGAATTCAAAGGTTGTTGTAGTGTGAGAAGTTCGATCATAGTGCGCATAGTGCAAGTTGTGTCGAATCATGCTAAGTGTGAAGTTCTCAAAGATAGCAGAGTGCACAAAAGGGAGAAGACGATCATAAAGGTCGACTGTAACGAAGCAGAGTGTGTGAAGTGATTATGCAGAGAGAGCAGAGTGTGTAGAGAACAAAAAGGTGAAGAAGACCAGTCAGGGTCTTGCAAAAACAAAGGTATCCTTCTGTTAAACTTCTAGATTCAAAATTGAAGTCCAGGTTGTAGCTTGGCATCAGGGGTTGGTGCTCCTTCCAGTAGGTGCTGGTAAATGAGGGGTTGGTGCTCCTTTCTGTTAGTACAGATAAATAAGGGGTTGGTGCTCCTTCTAGTGGGTGCTGGTAAATTGATTATAAAGTTGGTGCTTTGCAAAGGCTAGATTTGGATGGTAGTCCAAGCAGTCATTTTTGAGGAGTAGCCAAATTGATGAACCTCGTTAAATCTTGTGTTGTGTGATGTTCTCTTGTGATACTTGCTTTATCTGTTTTTAAGGTTTCATTATTTCAATTTTAAGAGCTGTAAATTCAAGTATAAAAGAACTACACTAATTCATCCCCCATCTCAGTGCCATTGTAAGTCTAACACTCCTTTGTTCCTTTAGTGAATAGATCATGATCTCATTTACATATCAACATTCAATGACATATCAGCATTCAATGGCATAACTGAGGTTGCCTCTACCTTAGGGAGGGCTAGGGGGAGCTAGATCTCAAAGCTAGGAGAGGATAGACTAGGGACTAGGATGATGCACCAAATTTTGATTATGGTGTACATCCCTAGGTTGAGTGTACCAAGTCTAGATTATGGTACACTAACCTAACATGATGTACTTTTTTTCCTATGAGTAATACATAGTTATGGATATTATTATGATATTATGTGTGCTATGTGTAATGATTTAATACATGTTTTATATATTTTGCTTGTTTATTTTAAGTTTTTTATGTATGCAAACTATCCTAATGCAAACTACATGAGGATGAATGAATGCAAAAGGAAAGAACAAGGAGGGAGAAGGAAAAAAATCAAACAAGAGAAAATAAGAGAAAGAAAGAAAGAAGAGAATAAATAAGAGATAAGAAAGAAGAAAGAGAAGAAGAAAGAAGAAAGAGAAGAAGAGAGAAGAAGAGAAAATAGGGGAGTCCAAATATTAATCATCAAAAAAGAAGAATAGCGAATGATCCATAGTAAAATACTAGCATGGGTTGCAAGGAACTAGTGTAGCCAGACATAATAGATCATGTTAATGAGATAACTAAACCCACTATGGGTATAGCACTTGCATCAATGTGAAAAAGTGTGTGTGGAGTTTTGAACTGCTATGGGTGGTTGCTCCATTATTGACTATTGTGAGGTGATTATTTTCTAGGATGTATGACGAGGTCTACTGAAAATGACCAAGGAGCTTATCTTGTTATGGGCAATTGAGCCTGCTAAGTCTAAAGAAAGTATGACCTGATAGAAGATCGTAAATAGTGTAATATCCACTAGAATGTCTAAATATTCCATGTGGGGTGTAATATGTATAAAAATAGTATGCAAGTGCTATCCTAGATTGGGATTTTGAGAAATACTTTGTGCAACAAGAGTATTCAGCACAATGAAGGAATCGAGAAAAGGAGAAGAAGCGATCATAAGAAAAAGAGAAGTAAGAAAAGAATCCCTAGGGGGGTTCTTACTAGGCATTAGAGTCCTAGTGAGAAGTGTAATTCATGTGAGCTATGACCTAACTAGGTATCATCACATGTCATTGTCATAAGATCCCAAAAAATCTCTATGAATAAGAAGTCATGAACAATCAGTCATGCATTTATGACAAGCAAACATGCAAGGTGTTAGGTTAGATGTCAAGAAATCATGCAAGGATGACAAGCAATAATGCAATATGAGCAAGCAAGTGAATGCAATGGAAAATGAAAATGCAACTATATGATAATTTATTTATTATATTATTATTATTATTTTTATTTTTTTATGGAGAGTTAAAATCAATGTAAAATCTAAATACACCATACATATTATCAAAATAAATAGGTATGCCATGAGGTGTTGTATCTAATACATCCTCAAAATCATGGAGAAGCTCTTTTAAATCTCTTCGTTCAACATCAATGGCATGATAATCACAATATTTTATAATAGCACCATTCTTTTTAGCAAAAAATGTTGGACATTTTGAGTGATGAGTTGTCATTGATGTCAAGAGTGAGTGGTCATTGATGTCAAGCTTTCAGCACCAGTTAGTGGTAGTTTCAGTTGGCAGCATCCGTTTTAGGTTCTCAAATAAATGCAAAAGGATAATTCGGTTTCAGTTTCAAGACCCGGTTCTAGGAAGTCAGATTTGGCCCAAAGTGCAAGAAGAAGCCCAAGTGAATAATATTATAATATTCTTTTATAATATTATACAAAGGAAGTTTAAAATTAATTATAAATTAATTTATTAGTTATTTACTTAACTTATAAAGTTATTTAAATTAATTATTAATTAATTTAATTATTAATTATAAATTAATTTAAGCTAAGGTTAAATAACCCTAAGGTGGGTTATTAAAATTAAAATTCGAAATTTGATTTCGAATTACAAAGCACCGACGTGAGGAGAAAATTAAAACGTGTATATAAGGGGGGACTACCCACCTTACCAAATATTTACCATGCCTTCGAATATTATTGCGAGCCTTAAGAATTGCGTTGCATCCAAAGCAGAGATAGAGTGTGCGAGTTTCATGGAAAGTCAAACGACGGCGGAGGCATAAGAGGAAGGGACTCTTCCTTCCTTCACGTGGGCATTAGTAGCCCACGCGGTGGGCTCCCAAGTGCTAAGGCACTTAGGCTTGAGGAGACGATGGATCGAATCTCGCCGAAACCCCTTTTTGGGGAAGAAAGAGGTATGCTTTAATCTTGGGCGCCAAAAATTTTGGGAATATAGTTTGAGCATTTAGAAATTAATTTTTGCATATTATAATTGGTTTCTAAGGTAGAAAGGGGAGTTATAAGGGGTTTGCAAAATTAGATTTTTAATATTATTTGCTCAAGTGTTTGAAAGGATAGTAAGGTGTTTGGTTGATGTTTTATGGTGTTGGACATTATTTTGAGTTGGAGTTTATAAGGTGTATCCAAGTAATTATTTCATGTATGGTATGATGAGTGTTATTTTTAAAGGGAGCAATAAGGCATAAATTGAGTTGTGATTATTTTGTGTCTAAGGAATATTTTTGAGAAAGTGTTGAAGTGATATTGTTGTGTCTAACCATTGAAATTGGAAAGAAGGAAATTGTGATTGAGACAGGTTTTCTAAAGGCACTTTTACATCCAACAAAAGGTATGGGCATATTCTTCCTAGTGAGTGATTGTTGAAAGTTGTGAATGAAAAGTTGGAGTGAAAAGGATTGTTTGGTTAGCATTGTTGAGAGTGTTTTGAATTAATGCTTCAAGGTTTTCTGGAATAAAAGAGTTGTTGATAAAACCTTGTTTTATAAGCATTGTTGTTGAAGTGATTAAATTGAGTGAAGAACTTGAACTAGGGTTTGCAAAGAACATGAGTATCATTGTTATGTGAGATTGGTTGATAAGCATTGTTGGAAATATTTGAGTGAGTGTTCATATGGTTGGACTAGGGTTTGTGAGCAAGGATTATTTCATTGAGTGATTGGTTGAGTAGAGTTGGTTGAGCCTAGTCAAGTGAATGTGTTGAAGTGATTGTTCAAGTTCTATGAAATAAATTATTCTATATTCTGAATTGATTTGAGAAAGTGATTGAGAGTCTTGTGAGTGTGAAGCATATTGAGTCTCTAACAATTCTCTATATGTTTCTAAAAGAGTGATTGAAAGTGATTGGTATTGTGGTGAATGTGAAGCATATTGAGTCTCTAACAATTCTCTATATGTTTCTAAAAGAGTGATTGAAAGTGATTGAGTATTGTGGTGAATGTGAAGCATATTGAGTCTCTAACAATTCTCTATATGTTTCTAAGAGAGTGATTGAAAGTGATTGAGCATTGTGATGAATGTGAAGCATATTGAGTCTCTAACAATTCTCTTTATGTTTCTATGAGATTGGATAAGTTCTAGTGTGGACTTGTTGAGCAGATTTGAGGTAAGTCTTTGAGAAGACTTGTGGATAGATTTGTGTGAGCTTTTGTGGAAGCTTACAATATAGATTGAGAGTAGATTTGGATAAGTTCTAGTGAGGACTTATTGAGCAGATTTGGATAAGTTCTAGTGAGGACTTGTTGAGAGATTGGACAAGTTCTAGAGAGGACTTGTGGATAGATTAGTGTGAGATTTTGTGGAAGCTTACAAGGTAGATTTGAGATAAGTCTTTGAGAAGACTTGTGAGCAGAGTTGATTGATTGATTTGTTCAAACCTTGAGTTAAGGTTTGGGGCAGATCTAGCAGAGTTGATTTGAGATTGAGTCAAGCTTTGTGTTAAGGCTTGAGGATAGATTTGTGCTAGATCGAAGGACTATGTTTAGTGTAGATCAGAGGATAGATATTGAGGATAGATTTGTGCTAGATCGAAGGATTATGTTTAGTGAAATTGAGGATAGAGTTTGGTGCAGATTTGAGGACAGGTTTGTGCTAGACCAGAGATAGAGATTGAGCAGATTTGTGCTAGATCGAAGGACTGTGTTTAGTGTAGATTTGAGATAGAGCTTTGAAGGTGATAGAGTATAGAGGATGATAGTCTCTAGTGGATAGAGATCCATTAGCCAAGGTAGTGAGGATAGGTGTCTTCAGTGGATAGAGATCCATTAGCTAGAGTAGTGGGGGCAATAGTTCTTCTAGAAGATCACTAGTCAGAGCTAAGGAGAAAGGAGTTCTCCTATGGATAGAGATCCATGAACTTGATTAGGGGATTGGTGTCTCCTTTGGATAGAGATCCATAAACATTGTAATAGGGAAAGGATTCCCAAGAGATTGATTGAGAAAATTTTAGTGAAATATTTTCTCCATGGAGTAGCCCACATTGGGTGAACCACGTAAAATTGGTGTCTCTATTGTGTGTGGTGATTTGTGCATTGCTTTGATTACTATTGTTGATATTGCTATCTATACATTGCATAATATTGATTGGGAAAGAAAAGTAAAAAGTGGTCTTATATTGTTCACCCCCCTCTCAATATAAGCTTGTGTTCTTCAATTGGTATCAGAGCGGGTTCCTTCGAAAGAGTTTAACAGCTTGAAGGAAAATCTTTCAAGAACACAATGGATTCTAAGAATGTGTCCTCAGATAATTCAACACCAATATTTGATGGAAGTGATTATATATATTGGAGTATGAGAATGAAGGTTCACCTGATGGCACTTGGCAATGAAATTTGGGAAGTAGTTGAAAATGGATACATACCACCAGTTGATCCACCTACAGATAAGGAAGGTAAGCTTCTACAACATTACAATTCAAAAGCAATGAATGCACTTTTGAGAGGTTTGCATAGAACATAATCAATAAAAGTTATGCATTGTAAAGATGCAAAAGGAATTTGGGATAAGTTGCAAAGCATATATGAAGGAGATAAAGGTGTCAAGAAGGCAAAGATACGAAATCTCAAAGGACAATTTGAAGAGTTAAGAATGAAGGATGAGGAAAATATTAGTGCTTATCTACTTCGTGTGGATGAGGTTGTTAATGCCTTGGAAGGACTTGGATATCAGACTGAAGAATCTGATATTTGTGATAAGATCTTAAGATCTCTTCCAAAAATATTTAGTGAAAATATTTCTGCTATAGAAGAATCAAAGGATGGTGATTCTTTGACAAGAGATATGTTACTTGGTATTCTTACAGCTTTTGAGTTAAGAACAAAAGAGGAACCTAATCCCCAGAAGGAAGCAACCTTCAAAGCAATTAAGAAGACAAAGGGTAAGAAGTCAAAATCAAGCAATGAGTCATCCAGTGATGAAGAAGCAAATTATGGTAGAAGGAATAAAGATTCAAGAAGATTTAAAGATGCAAAATCAGTTAGATGTTTCAATTATGGAAAGTATGGTCACTATGCAACTGATTGTCAAGAAGCTAAAAATAACAATGATGAAGAAAAATAGGATCATAGGAACAGGGAATCAAAAAAATATAGGTACCAAAAGAAAGGCAAGGATGGACAAAGTAGACAAGGAAAGAAGTTCTTTCAAAGACAAAAGAGGAGCTACTATGCAGACAAGGCAAGTAAGTACTCAAGTGATAGTGATAATAGTTTTTCAGATAATGATAAATATGAAGTCCTATTTATGATTGAAGAAAAATAAGAAGTCAAGAAAAGGTCACCAATAATTCTCAAGTGTTTTAGATGTGGTAATTTTGGACATCTTGAAGATAGTTGTACAAGGAATGGTTTTAGTTTCAGTGATGATGAATATGAGGATGCACTTGAAGGACCAGAAGAGAATATTCTAATAGCACTAGAAGAAGAAGAAGGTGATCCTATAGAAGACAAGTCAAAATAAAATGAAGATGTAGACAAAGGCAAACAAATAGAGGAAGAATCAAAAAAAGAAGGATTTGATCTTAAGGCAGAACTTATTTATGCTCTTGACATATTAAAGAAGGTAAGAAAGCAAAACTCTAAACTTGAGTTTCAGTTTCAAGAATATGATGAAGAGAGAAGAAAGCTTATAGAGGATCTAAACAAGTCAATGGCTAAGACAAATAAGTTCAAGGATAAGTTAGAAGCAAAGGTCTTAGAATGTGAAAGGTTAGAACAAGAAGTAGCTCTACTAAGGGAAGATTTAGAAAAATCCAAGGATAAGCTACACAAGTTTGGAAAGAGTTCAAATATTGTGGATAAGATGATCAAGGTACAAAGAAGGTCAACAAACAAAATAGGTCTTGGTTTTGAACAGGCTCAAAAGAAACAAGAAGAAGAGTCAACCTCAAGTTTTGAAGAAGAAGAAACTTCAAAAGAAGACAATATAAGAGAAAGTGAGACTTCTGAGGATGAGTTGGACAACAAAAATTTCAACAAGGAAAGGAACAATGCACAAAGAAGAAATAGATGGAACAACAATCAGAATAGGTTAAGAGAGACTAAGAGACCAATGAGGTCAAGACAAGGAAATTTCAATGGAAGATGTTTCTCATGTCATAGGTTTGGGCACATGGCTTCATAGTGCAGGACACATGAAAGACAAGAATATGGGAATTTCAGAAACAGGCAACTTTTCCATGGGTATTGCTACTCATGTAATCAGTTTGGTCACAAGGCAATGAATTGCAGGGTTCATGATAGAAAAGGATATGGCTTCACTAGGAGAAATCCTAAGATATTTGCACCTCCAAGGAATAATAACATTAAGTGTTATAAGTGCAATAATGATGGACATACAACAAAGTGGTGTAGAGCAGACATTCCAGAACCAAGCATGAACATGAACAGGAACAAGAACATGAATAGGAATATGAATATGAACATGAATAGGAACAGGAACATGAATATGGATATGAACATGAACATGAACAAGAACAGGAATAGGAATATGGACATGAACAAGAATATGAATATGGACATGAATAGGAACATGAACATGGACATGGAGAGGAACAGTCAAAGGAATCAGAAGGATCAGATAAGAAGGAAAGAGGACAAAGGTAAAGACCAGTGCTTTCTGGGAGTAGAAATACTCCCACCTCAGAATTAACCACCTCAAGAGGAGGTGGGGGAGGGGCTAAGCTAAGAGATTCATTCTTAGCCCTAAGCCCCAAAGGTGACCCTTTGCCATTGATGTCAAAGGGGGAGAGATTTGAGTAAGGGGGAGAGATTTGGTTTAAGGAGAGAGCATTGAGTCAGGGGAGCAGTTTCCCAGGGGGAGCAGAACAAGAAAATGGTCAAGTTTTGGTAAAAATAATTTGGGTTGCCATCAATGACAAAGGGGGAGATTGTTGGACATTTTGAGTGATGAGTTGTCATTGATGTCAAGAGTGAGTGGTCATTGATGTCAAGCTTTCAGCACTAGTCAATGGTAGTTTCAGTTGGCAGCATCCGTTTTAGGTTCTCCAATAAATGCAAAAGGATAATTCGGTTTCAGTTTCAAGACCCGGTTCTAGGAAGTCAGATTAGGCCCAAAGTGCAAGAAGAAGCCCAAGTGAATAATATTATAATATTATTTTATAATATTATACAAAGGAAGTTTAAAATTAATTATAAATTAATTTATTAGTTAATTTACTTAACTTATAAAGTTATTTAAATTAATTATTAATTAATTTAATTATAAATTAATTTAAGCTAAGGTTAAATAACCCTAAGGTGGGTTATTAAAATTAAAATTCAAAATTTGATTTTGAATTACAAAGCACCGACGTGAGGAGAAAATTAAAATGTGTATATAAGGGGGGACTACCCACCTTACCAAATATTTACCATGCCTTTGAATATTATTGCGAGCCTTAAGAATTGCGTTGCGTCCAAAGCGGAGATAGAGTGTGCAAGTTTCATGGAAAGTCAAATGACGATGGAGGCATAAGAGGAAGGGACTCTTCCTTCCTTCACGTGGGTATTAGTAGCCCATGCGGTGGGCTCCCAAGCGCTAAGGCGCTTAGGCTTGAGGAGACGACGGATCGAATCTCATCGAAACCCCTTTTGGGGAAGAAAGAGGTATGCTTTAATCTTGGGCACAAAAATTTTGGGAATATAGTTTGAGCATTTAGAAATTAATTTTTGCATATTATAATTGGTTTCTAAGGTAGAAAGGGGAGTTATAAGGGTTTTGCAAAATTAGATTTTTAATATTATTTGCTCAAGTGTTTGAAAGGATAGTAAGGTGTTTGGTTGATGTTTTATGGTGTTGGATATTATTTTGAGTTGGAGTTTATAAGGTGTATCCAAGTAATTATTTTATGTATGTTATGATGAGTGTTATTTTAAAAGGGAGCAATAAGGCATAAATTGAGTTGTGATTATTTTGTGTCTAAGGAATATTTTTGAGGAAGTGTTGAAGTAATATTGTTGTGTCTAACCATTGGAATTGGAAAGAAGGAAATTGTGATTGAGACAAGTTTTTCTAAAGGCACTTTTACATCCAACAAAATGTATGGGCATATTCTTCCTAGTGAGTGATTGTTGAAAGTTGTGAATGAAAAGTTGGAGTGAAAAGGATTGTTTGGTTAAGCATTGTTGAGAGTGTTTTGATTTAATGCTTCAAGGTTTTCTGGAATAAAAAGAGTTGTTGATAAAACCTTGTTTTATAAGCATTGTTGTTGAAGTGATTAAATTGAGTGAAGAACTTGAACTAGGGTTTGCAAAGAACATGAGTATCATTGTTATGTGAGATTGGTTGATAAGCATTGTTGGAAATATTTGAGTGATTGTTCATATGGTTGGACTAGGGTTTGTGAGCAAGGATTATTTCATTGAGTGATTGGTTGAGTAGAGTTGGTTGAGCCTAGTCAAGTGAATATGTTGAAGTGATTGTTCAAGTTCTATGAAACAAATTATTCTATATTCTGAATTGAGTTGAGAAAGAGATTGAGAGTTGATGAGTGTGAAGCATATTGAGTCTCTAACAATTCTCTATATGTTTAAGATTGTTAATGTGAAGCATATTGAGTCTCTAACAATTCTCTATATGTTTCTAAAAGAGTGATTGAAAGTGATTGAGTATTGTGAATGCAAAACATATTGAGTCTCTAACAATTCTCTATATGTTTCTAAGAGAGTGATTGAAAGTGATTGAGCATTGTGATGAATGTGAAGCATATTGAGTCTCTAACAATTCTCTTTATGTTTCTATGAGATTGGATAAGTTCTAGTGTGGACTTGTTGAGCAGATTTGAGGTAAGTCTTTGAGAAGACTTGTGGATAGATTTGTGTGAGCTTTTGTGGAAGCTTACAATATATATTGAGAGTATTGGATAAGTTCTAGTGAGGACTTATTGAGAAGATTTGGATAAGTTCTAGTGAGGACTTATTGAGAAGATTTGGACAAGTTCTAGAGAGGACTTGTGGATAGATTAGTGTGAGCTTTTGTGGAAGCTTACAAGGCAGATTTGAGACAAGTCTTTGAGAAGACTTATGAGCAGATTTGATTGATTGATTTGTTCAAACCTTGAGTTAAGGTTTGGGGCAGATCTAGCAGAGTTGATTTGAGATTGATTCAAGCTTTGTGTTAAGGCTTGAGGATAGATATTGAGGATATATTTGTGCTAGACCGAAGGATTATGTTTAGTGTAGATCAGAGGATAGATATTGAGGATAGATTTGTGCTAGACCGAAGGACTGTGTTTAGTGCAGATTTGAGGATAGAGTTTGGTGCAGATTTGAGGATAGGTTTGTGCCAGACCAGAGATAGAGATTGAGCAGATTTGTGCTAGACCGAAGGACTATGTTTAGTGTAGATTTGAGATAGAGCTTTGAAGGTGATAGAGTATAGAGGATGATAGTCTCTAGTGGATAGAGATCCATTAGCCAGGGTAGTGAGGATAGGTGTCTTCAGTGGATAGAGATCCATTAGCCAGAGTAGTGGGGGCAACAGTTCTTCTAGAAGATCACCAGTCAGAGCTAAGGAGAAAGGAGTTCTCCTATGGATAGAGATCCATGAACTTGATTAGGGGATTGGTGTCTCCTTTGGATAGAGATCCATAAACATTGTAATAGGGAAAGGATTCCCAAGAGATTGATTGAGAAAATTTTAGTGAAATATTTTCTCCGTGGAGTAGCCCACATTGGGTGAACCACGTAAAATTGGTGTCTCTATTGTGTGTGGTGATTTGTGCATTGCTTTGATTACTGTTGTTGATATTGCTATCTATACATTGCATAATATTGATTGGGAAAGAAAAGTAAAAAGTGGTCTTATATTGTTCACCCCCCTCTCAATATAAGCTTGTGTTCTTTATAAAAGACATCATACAAAGATTCATTATTTTCTTGCACAAAAGCAATGGTATTTTAGAATGAATAGAACCAACCATATTACTAGATATTATATTTGAAGAAAAAGAAAAATTAATACCTTTATTACCATCTATTGATAACTTTTGATATTTCATGTATTTTGCATAGCTTATAAGATGATCATCATCCTCTAAAGGTAGACGTTGATTCTTAATAGGTATAAAACCTATACCACATATCCCAGGCCAAATCTCAACATCCTAGGATTCTTGAATACCCTTATATTATGGTCCCAATCCTTTACCTGCATATCCTATACTGAAAAGGATATGCTTAGGAAGGGGATAATCATTAGTGAGATAGCATTGAGCAAAAGAGCACTCATTGAGAGGTGGTTTGCTACCATGAATATTATCTTCAGAAGCCATACCTCCAAAGATAAAATTGCACGTACCGATGTATACAACATCACCCTTATTATGAGGTAATCCCATAGTTCAACGTGAAAGTGGTAGTTTGGCTAGATCCAGAAGAGGCTCTTGAATAAAATGATTATCATGATACAAGGGGAAAGAATGGATTTTATGTTCCTCACTCACTTTTAAACTTTGAAGATACTCAAAAATTTGAGATGCAAAACATGGAGAAATTGTTGAAGAAATAGAAGGACAAAAAAAAGAATCTATTTTAGCTAACTCTATATTTTAATAGAATTCAAATGGTCTAGGATCACCCAAAATGCTGAAAAAATGATTCTTGAATTCAAAATTGAGACATTGATGAAAAGTATAAGAGGCAACCTTCATTGCATGGATCCAAGGTCACCCAAGAAGAATATTAAAAGATGCAGAACAATGTACCATATAAAACAAAGTATCCAATATTCTTGAACCCACCTTTAAGGGAAGAGATATGACACCACACGCCTCTTGGGATTCATTGTTGAAAGCTTTAATGATGATGTCAGTTTTTGTTATATCTTCCTCTTTTAATCCAAGTTTTTGAAAGAATTGATATGTACACAAATTGAGGGATGAGCCATTATCAATCAAAACTCACTTGATAAGGGTATCCCCAATAAGTGTGGTGATGTAAAGTGATGAATCTCCATGTAATTTTGAGGAATATTTATCATCATATAAGAATGAGACATGATGTATCCCAAAATAACTTATGGTTTTAACTATGGAATCACAAGAGAATATCTAGAAAAATAAATTGTTGTTGTACAAATTTCATTAAAGCATTTTTGTGATAAGGAGAAGTATGTAAAATTTCTAACACTGATATATTTGCTAGAGTATTAGCCAACTACTTTTGAATATCAAATGAAACCTATGATTGTGATCTCAAAACTATAGGTGGAATCCTTGTAGCTGAATCTCTTCTCTGATTCTCCTTTAAAACTAAACTAGGTTGAGATGCTAAAAAAATTTCTTGTTGATGTTGCTAATTCTAAGCTTGTTTCCTTGTAGTTACCCTAACCATACCAACCACATTACTATGGTGTAGAGAATCATATTGATGAGCCACCTGATTGGTTGTTTTTTTCTCATGATTTGGTAGGGGATCCTTAAATATACCCATGTCTTGATTTGTTGTTAGAAATTTTTGAGTAGGAGTTTGATTACTTGTTGATTAGAGATTTCCTAAATAAATGTGTTCTTCCTCAATCAAATCTTGAACCACATGCTTAAGATTCTTACAAGTATTTGTCCAATATCCTTCTACTTTGTGGTAAGTGCAGTATTGACATGCCTTATACCAATGAGCTATAGTATCTAGTTGTCTTACTGAAGGTAATTCTATTGCCTTAGCATCCAATAGTTGTTTTAAAACCACTTCCATAGGCACATTAAGTCTTGTGAAATTCCTTTGAGGAGGCTTCTAAAGTACAATATTTTGTAGGTTGTTAGTGACATTATTAAGAGGCCTACTATCACTATTGCCTCCTATGTGTTTATTCTTAGGTTGAGATTTTATTGTCTTATATTCTTTAACCTTAAGTTGACCTCTTCTAATAAGAGCTTGTTCTACTTTTCTTGCTAACTCAATTGCTTGATCTAAAGATGTGACAATAGTAGTTTCTAAAGCATAAGATAACTGTTCTTGTAAATTACAAATAAATATATCAAGCATATATTTTTGATACACAGGTTTTCTTAATCGAACAAATAAAATTCTCCATTGAGTTAGACAATATGAAAAATTTTCTTCTTTACTTTGCTTTAATTAATATAAATCTTTCATAGTCACTTTCTTTTCAACATAAGCACTAAACTGATGAACAAAAATCTCTGTATTCTTCTCAAAACTCTTCAAAGAATAGTTGGGCAATCGATAATACCATTCTAATGCCACTCCAAAAAGACTCTTTGGAAATATTTTCAATAATAGTATATCATCGTAAACAAGATTGTGACAAGATATCTTGAATCCTCTTATATCTTCTATTGGATCTTAAATCCCTTCATAGATTAGTAAAATTGGCATAGAAAAATGCTTAGGATAAGGTCTAGCAGCAATAATAGGATCCAATGGTTGACTACACATTTTATTATAACTGTATGTAAACCCTAAAGGCTGAATCATACCCATCCTTAAAACCAACTAATTCAATACATTTTCCAAAATTTGCATCTCTAAATTACTATGTATGTTCCCAAAACTTTCCAAAGGAGGAATGTATATTGAAATCTTGATTTTTGATTAAAGTTTTGGATACTTTGGTTGTATGTGGCACTTCGTGGATAACTAACATTTGGTGGATCAGAGGCAATGGTGTTGATATTAGTGAATGCAAGAGAAAATTAAGAACAATAATTTGAGCCATTACTAGTTAGAGGGACTTGTCGATTCCCTCCAACATTGGTGGCATTAGTAGTGGCACAAGTCACTTGGTTCTTAAAATTATTTTGATGCATGGATTGAGATGTAGAAATACCATGATGAACCAAAGGATACATATTGGGAGGAGAAGGAGTAGCATCCTATTTTTCAAGATAGGCTTCTCGTTTTACATATTCCAATAATTTTTCCTTTGAGCTTTCACGAATTCCCAAATATGATAAAATGATGAAAAGACATAACTACTATTAGGTCTAGCAAAAGGATCAATATTAGTTTTAGTTTCCATGTCTACATCTTCTTTCTCATCTAGACCTACATTAGGATCTTTGAAGAACACAAGCTTATACTGAGAGGGGGGGTGAACAGTATAAGACCACTTTTTATTTTTCTTTTCAATTCAATATTATGCAATGTATAGATAGCAGTATCAATAGCAGTAATCAAAGAAATGCACAAAACATCATGTACAATAGAGACACAAATTTTAATGTGGTTCACCCAATGTGGGCTACCTCCACAAAAAAATATTTCTTCTAAATATTTCTCAAATAATCCTTTGGAAATCCTTCCCAATTACAATGTTTATGGACCTTTGTCCAAAGGAGATGTTGATCCCCTAATCTCATGTTCATGGATCTCTTCCACAGGAGAACTCTTTCCACTTCAGCTATGGCTAGTGATATTCTATAAGACTCTATCTCTCTACTGCACTAACTAGTGGATCTCTCTCCACTTGAAGACTCCTCACTAAGAAGATCTATCTTCAATTGTCTTGGCTACTAGATATCTCTCAACTAATACTTTGTCCTCTATAATCTATCACCTACAAAGCTCTGTCAATAGGTTCACTCATAACCTTCTCAAATATGCTATACAGGTCCACTTAGAACCTTCTCAAATCTGCTCAATAGGTCCACTCAGAACCTGCTCAAATCTGCTCAATAGGTCAACTCAGAACCTGCTTAAATCTGCTCAATAGGTCCACTCAGAACCTATGTTGGCAATTTTGGGTACTTTGGGTACATTGCTTTTACTCAAGTGTGTAAGTTGTCATTGATGTCAAAAGGCATTTTGTGTTGATATCAAAAAGAGTGTGATGTCAAAAATATCTTGAGAAAGCTTCATTTTGTTAAAGGGTTTTTATTAAAACCATGGTGACAAGGTTAAAGGTTTTTCTTAAAACCATTTGGACTCATTAAGGGTTTTTATTAAAACCAAGCTTAACTTAATGCAAAGGTTTTTACTTCTTGAAAAACCTTGAAGGTCCATGTTTATTATTAATAATTAAATTAACTCAAACCTTTGACAAAGGTCTAAGTTTAATTTATTATTAATAAAATAATAATTATTATTATTTTAATTATTATTAAAGGGTCTTTTAACCCTTAAGCGATGCAGATAAAGTTTTCTTTCGTCGACGTGTTGCCATCGTTGGAGGAGCACCGACGTCAAACAGTTAAGGAGAAATGGCTATATAAGTGGGGATGATTTTCTAAAGTAAGTGCACCACCGATTATTTGGAGTCTTCGATTTGCGTTTGCTTTGTATCATTCGAATAGCGCTTGGTGTCTTCGATTTGCGTTTGCTCTGTATCATTCGAATAGCGCTTGGTGTCTTCAATTTGTGCTTGCTCTGTGTCTTCAAATATCCAATTGATGTCTTTGAAATCATGCTTGATCTGTGTCTTGGAAACCATGCTTGGCATACTTGGATTTGAGCTTGGGCTGCATCCTTACTTTTTTGCTTGACGTTAGTGGATTGGCAATTGCACCTGAACTATGTTTTTCTAGATTGTGCTGTGAGATGATTAATGCAAGCATTCAATGACTTATGTTTTGGAAAGTGCTAGGAAAATGAATACATTTTCCATATCCTACGATCAAGTGAAGATAAAACAAAGGATAGTTTAATATTTATTTTTCGGGCACTTGTGCTCCAACGACGATGGAGTTTGAGTAAAGGCGCTCGCTAGGCAGAGATACAGGTTTTGAATCACGTCGAGTGCATTTTTCCTTTTGTTGCGATGCACGAAGGAGAGCGGCTATGATTGGGCTATGTAAGTAGAGGAGAATGCGCTTTAGTGCTTATAGTGGTGGCTCCTCATTTCTCCTAAGGTTGGAGAACTAAGTATTGCCAAGGTAAATCTTTTTATTGTTGACTTGGGATATTTGAGTTGATTTGATCAAGAATTATTGATGGAGGTATAAGGTTAAGTTGTAATCTTTGTTTTGACATTGTTATTATTAATGCTTGATGCTTATATGGAGTAATAAGGTGTAAAGAGATTTTACTTTGTATGTATATTATATTTTTGGTGGTTAATATTAAGTTGGAGTAATAAGGTGTTATTTTGGATCTTTATTATTGTGTATTATTGTATAGTTGCTAACTCTAATTGGTGGTAAATTGAGAGTTAATGTTGTGACAGTTTTTGAGTTCTTCTTCATCAAAGTAAAGGTATGGGCACATTCTTCCATGGTTGTTATTGATTGATGGTTTTCTGAAAATAAGTGTGGAGGGAAAAGGATTTATACTTGTTTCCTTTTCTTGTGATGATTGGTTGAATGCTTCAAGTTTGATGTTGAGTTGAATGGTGTTGGTTGACTAAACCTTGTTTGATGAGCATTGTTGTTAAAACCCATATTGGTTGTGGAAAGAACATGAGTATCATTTTTATATGAGATATTGCATGGTTGGCAATTGTTGGGTTGTGTTTCATGTTCTTGAGAAAAGCATACTACATCTATCTTATTCTTTTGAGATTGAGATTGAGTTGAGATTGATATTGGGAGTTAAGTATAGAACATATTGAGTCTTTTCAATTTTTTTTTTTTTTTTTTTGGGGTTTGGGATTGAGATTGGGAGTTAAGTATAGAACATATTGAGTCTCTAACAATTCTCTTTATGCTTCTATGAGGTTGATGAATCACATTGGGTCTCTAACAATTCTCTTTGTGGGTTCATGCTAAGCAAGTTTTTCTTGGTGAGCTTGTTGAGGTTTTGTACAGGTTTCGGTGGGGACTTGTGAGCAGGTTTTGGACAGGTTTCGATGGGGACTTGTGAGCAGATTTGGATAGGTCCTAGCAGAGGACTTGTGAGCTGAGTTTGATAGTTCTATTAGATAACTTGAGGACAGAGGTGCATTGGTTCTTTGAGAAGAACCTAAGGACAGATTTGGCAAGTCTTTGAGAAGGCTTGTATGCAGAGGATTGATTTGTTCAAAAGTTGGACAGATTTGACAGACAGAGGAAGACTTGTACTAGATCGATTGACTATGTTTGGTACAAGTTGCTGAGCTGCTATGGACGTGATCATAGAAGGCGAGAGGTCTCTTAGGCTAAGCATTGAGGACAGGAGGTCTTCGATGGAAAGGAGTTCCACGTGCTGGCAAGAGGTAGAGGCAGTTGATCTTCTGAGGGATCATTTCCAGAATAGAGGGGAAGGTATCTCCTTTGAGTAGAGGCTCATAAATTCAAATAGAGGGGAAGTTATCTCCTTTGAGTAGAGGCTCATAAATTCAGATTTGGGGAAGGTATCTCCTTTGGGCCGAGGCTCATAAACATTGTAATTGGGAAGGTTTCCCAAAGAACTTTGAGATAAATTTTAGAGAAAAGTTTTGTGGACGTAGCCCAAGATTTCTGGGTGAACCACGTTAAAATTGGTGTCACTTTGTGGATGATATTGTGCTTTGTTTTGATATTGCTTTGGGTATATTGCTTTATTGTTTTGAAGTATAAAGGAAAAAGTAAAAAGAGGTCTTATACTGTTCACCCCCCCTCTCAGTATAAGCTTGTGTTCTTCAACCTACTAAAATATGCTTAATAGGTCCACTCAAAACCTGCTCAAATATGCTCAATAGGTCCACTCAGAACCTTCTCAAATATGCTCAATAGGTCCACTTAGAACCTGCTCAAATCTGCTCAATAGGTCCACTCAGAACCTGCTCAAATATGCTCAATAGGTCCACTCAAAACCTGCTCAAATATGCTCAATAGGTCCACTCAGAACCTGCTCAAATATGCTCAATAGGTCCACTCAGAACCTGCTCAAATTTGCTCAACAAGCTCACTCAAAACTTGTCCAAATCTTCTCAACAAGCTCACTCAGAACTTGTCCAAATCTGCTCAATAAGTCCTCTCTAGGACTTGCTCAAATCTGCATAGCAAGCTTTCACAAAATCTTACACAAAATCAGTCCACAAGCCTTCTCAAAGACTTACCTCAAATCAGCTTAACAAGTCCACACAGAACTTGTCCAATCTCATAGAATCATAAAGAGAATTGTTAGAGACTCAATATGTTCTATACTCAATGCTCAATCACTTTCTCAACTCAATCTCATAGAAGCATAAAGAGAATTGTTAGAGACTCAATATGTTCTATACTCAAAGCTCAATCTCAACTCAATCCAATCTCATAGAAGCATAAAGAGAATTGTTTTTTTTTTTAGAGCTCAATATGATCTTTACTCATCCACCCTATAATCTCCATCCACAATCATTTTAAACCTTTCGATAGAAGCATAAAGGAACATTGTTGAGCTATTTGTCTTGCTCAATCCATTATGAACTCAATTCTCATCTCATGCATAAGGAGAATTGTTAGAGACTCAATATGTTCTATACTCAAATCTCAATCTCAACTCAAATAAAGATATAGAATAGTTTGTTTCATGGAACTTGAACAACCACTTGATCATCCACTTGACTAGGCTTAATCAACTCTACTCAACCAATCACCTCAAGGAACAACCCTTTCTCACAAACCCTAGTCCAAGCATGTATCAACCAACTCAAAATGTTTCCAACAATGCTTAACCACAAATCTCACATAACAATGATACTCATGTTCTTTTCTAACTCAATTTCAAGTTCTTTGCACAACAACTCACTTCAACAACAATGCTTATAAAACACTCTTCACATAACAATGATACTCATGTTCTTTTCTAACTTAAGTTCAAGTTCTTTGCACAACCAATGGGCTTCAACAACAATGCTTATAAAACAAGGTTTAATCACAACTCTCAATCCAGAAAACCTTGAAGCATTAAACCAATCACTTTCGAAAAGGAAACCACAATCAATCCTTTTCTCTCCAATGATATTTTCAGAAATCAATCACCCAATCAAGTCAATGGAGAATATTGCCCATACCTTTTTGATGCCTAGGAGTTGTCCACAAAATCTGTCAAACTCAACACACTCTCAAATATATCCTTTTCAATCACAAAGAGGTTAGAGGACTTGAGTAATATCACAACAATAAAAATAATATCCCAATAACACCTTATTACTCCTACTCAATAAAATTCACCATGTCCTCTCATAAAAGAATTAATCCCCTTTGAAAAAGAATAAATCAAACTCACTTTTGAACCCCTTTTACAAAACTAGAAATATCTCTTTACACACACCTTATTTCTCCTTCTAAGCAAGTTAATAAAATAGCCCTTGAAAAATTCTTTCCAATGATATATAATATGCTACCCTTCCAAAAATAAAACCATCAAAAATTTCCCAATTTTCTAGGGCATAGCATAACCCTTATTTCTCCTTAAGGCTATTTAAAAAAAATAAAATATGAAAAATTAAACTTGCCTTTGCCTCTCGGAGGGATTCGATCCCTCGACTTCTTCCTTCCCAATGCCTTAGCCACATCCAAGCCATCATTGGGCCATGCACCCTCACGTGCCTAAGAAGGGCATGACCACCATCAAAGTCCCCATGAAAAGCGCTCTTCCAAAAATACAAAATGTGCTTCTTCCTTACAAGAAAACCTCTAGCGAATCGAATGCAGGACCTCTTCAATATTTCCAAGCCAACATACCACTAGGCCATGCTGGTCTATGTGCTTAATGCCTTTGAACGTTCTTCCTTTTAGCCTTTACGAAATTTATAAAACCTTTGAAAATGAAAGCTCTCTTCGCATGCACTCAACGAAAATTGCAAGGGATGCTTTGATTAAGGTTTTTGTTGGCATTTATATAATTCCCTTTGTCCTCTTATGCAATCACGTCGATGCATCGAATAATTTCAACGTCGGCTTGATTTAATTTATAATAAATTTAAATTTAAATATTATAAATTAAAATGAACCAACCTTAGGTGTTGGTTTAATTAAACCTTGGAACCTTGTCTTAATGCCCAACCTTGGTATAATTAAATATTATTTATAAAATTTAAATTCCTTGTGAATTTAAATAATTTATAAATAATTATTAAACCTCCTTTTTAACCTTTGCAATAACCCATCTTGGGTTTTTATAAACCAATCACTTAACCTATGCTCCCAATAATATTAAAATATTATGGAGCCTTTTTCCTTTCACTTTTGCACTGATGAAGCTTTTTCTTGGAAGATTATGACAACCTTGGATGACTTTATTTCTTGCCAAAAACCTTGTGATGAGTGATAACTCCATTAGGTGACATCAATGACAACTTTGACTTAGAGGACTCAAAATGTCCAACAATCTCCCCCTTTGTCATTGATGGCAACCCATATCCTTTTACTAAAACCTGACCTTCTTTTCTGCTCCCCCTGGGACTTTGCTCCCCCTGGCTCAATGCTCTCTCAAATATCAAATCTCTCCCCAATACACAAATCTCTCCCCCTTTGACATCAATGGCAAAGGGTCACCTTTGGGGCTCGGGGCTAAGAATGAGCCTCTTAGCTTAGCCCCTCCCCCACCTCCACATGAGGTGGTTAATTATGGGGTGGGAGTATTTCTACTCCCCGAAAGCACTGCTCTTTACCTTTATCTTTCTCTCTTATTTTTTGAGTTTTCTGAATCCTCTCACTATTTCTTTCCAAGTCATCATCCCTGTTCCTGTCATCACTTTTGTTCCTGTTCCTATTCTTGTTCTCATCCATGTTCTTGTTCCTATTCTTGTTCTCATTCTTGTTCCTGTTCTTATTATTTTTTGAGTCTCTATTCCTGTTCATCTTCCTATTCCTATTCATGCTTGATTTTAGAATATTTGCTCTACACCATCTTGCTATGTGACCATCATTATTGCACTTATAACACTTAATGTTATTATTCCTTGGAGGTGCAACTATCTTAGGACTTCTCCTAGTGAAGCCATATCCTCTTATGTCATGAACCCTGCAATTCATTGCCTTGTGACCAAACTCATTACATGAGTAGCAATACCCATGGAAAAGTTGTCCTTTCCCATATTCCTGTCTTTCATGTGTCCTACACTGTGAAGCCATGTGCCCAAACCCGTGACATGAAAAACATCTTCCATTGAAGAAACCTTGCCTAGACCCCATTGGTCTCTTAGTCTCTTCTACCTATTTCTTGTTCCATCTGTTCCTTACTTGTGCATTGTTCCTTTCCTTGTTGAACTTTCTATTGTCCAACTTATCCTTAGAGGTCTCACTCTCTCTTTTACTTACTTCTTTTGACTCTTCTTATTTTTTGGTGTTTGAGCTTGACTCTCCTTTTTCTACTTCCTGTTTCCCTTGTTCTTCTTTAGAACTAAGTCCTGTTATGGTGACTGATGACCTTTGTGCATTGATAGTCCTTTCCAAGGTCTTTGAATTTTCCTCAAACTTGTGTAGCTTGTCCTTAGAACCTTTTACTTCCATCCTTAGTGAAACTATCTCATGCTCTAATATTTCACACTCTAGATCTTTTGTTTTTAATTTTTTAGCCATACCTTCTTCAATTTTTCTTGTCTCTTCAACTTTGATTTTGAAGTTAGTGAGTTCCTATAGAAACCTTGCTTTTTCTTTCTCATCTTCTTGAGCTTGAACCCTTAATCCTGAGTTCTCCCTTTTTAATTCTCCAAGAGTAATCATAAGCCTTTCACATTCTATCTCTTTTACCTTTGACTATTTAATCATACCTTCTTCAACTCTTCTTGCTTTTTCAACCTTATCTCTCAAGTCAGAGATATCCTGTAGAAGCTTTGTCTTACATTTCTCATCTTCTTGTATTTGAGCCTTCAATTCTAAATTCTCTCTTTTCAATTCAATAAGCTCCTTAAGAGTGGATTCCCCTTTTTATTTTTTTGAAGCATCTTCTTTTTCTTCTATTACTGAAAGTAGAGTTTCTTCTTCATACCTGTTTTGATTGTCCCTGTTATCCTTTCTTGAACCAATCTCTAGGATTTCATTTTCGAGAATATCATCTTCATATTCATTGCTACTAAACCCATTACAATATCTTGCATCATGGCCAAGTTGACCACAAACAAAACATTCTTGTGGACAATAAGTTGCATGGTGACTCGTGTTCCCACATCCGGTACAAAACTTTATCAGTCTGGATATTTCTCCATTACTTGATTCATCTCTTGAATCTATTTCCATTTGTCCTCCCAACACAACAATATTAAACTCATCTTCCTTTTCTTTCATGACCATAGGTGTTCTTTTCTTCTTGTGTCTCATGCTTCTACTCTTGCCTTTCTTTGCCATTTGTGTTCTTGTAGGATCTTCCTTCAAGTTGTTAAACTTCTTTCGAAGGAACCGACTCTGATACCAATTGAAGAACACAAGCTTATACTGAGAGGGGGGTGAATAGTATAAGACCACTTTTTACTTTTCTTTCCCAAATAGTATTAATCAATATAATGCATTATATAGATAGCAATAACCAAAGCAATGCACAAATCATCACACACAATAGAGACACCGATTTTAACGTGGTTCACCCAATGTGGGCTACCTCCATAGAGAAAATATTTCTTCTAAATATTTCTCAAATAATCTCTTGGGAATCCTTCCCAATTACAATGTTTATGGACCTCTGTCCAAAGGAGATGTTGATCCCCTAAATCTCAATTTCGTGGATCTCTTCCATAGGAGAACTCTTTCCCCTTCAACTCTGGCTAGTGATCTTCTAGAAGACTCTGTCTCTCTACTACACTGATTGGTGGATCTCTCTCCACTTGAAGACTCCTCACTCAGAAGATCTATCTTCAATTGTCTTGGCTGCTAGATCTCTATCCACTGAGACTCTATCCTCTATACTCTGTCACCTCCAAAGCTCTATCAATAGGTTCACTCAGAACCTTCTCAAATATTCTCAATAGGTCCACTCAGAACCTACTCAAATCTTCTCAATAGGTCCACTCGAACCTGCTCAAATATGCTCAATAGGTCCACTCAAAACCTCTCAAATCTTCTCAATAGGTCCACTCAAAACCTGCTCAAATCTTCTCAATAGGTCCACTCATAACCTGCTCAAATCTGCTCAATAGGTCCACTCAGAACCTACTCAAATATGCTCAATAGGTCCACTCAAAACCTGCTCAAATCTTCTCAATAGGTCCACTCAGAACCTGCTCAAATATGCTCAATAGGTCCACTAGAACCTACTCAAATCTGCCAAAGGCCACTAGAACTGCCAAATCCTCAATAGGCCACTGAACTCTCAAACTTCTCAACAAGCTCACTCAGAACTTGTCCAAATCTGCTCAACAAGCTCACTCAGAACTTGTCCAAATCTGCTCAATAAGTCCTCTCTAGGACTTGCTCAAATCTGCATAGCAAGCTTTCACAAAATCTTACACAAAATCAGTCCACAAGCCTTCTCAAAGACTTACCTCAAATCAGCTTAACAAGTCCACACAGAACTTGTCCAATCTCATAGAATCATAAAGAGAATTGTTAGAGACTCAATATGTTCTACACTCAATGCTCAATCACTTTCTCAACTCAATCTCATAGAAGCATAAAGAGAATTGTTAGAGACTCAATATGTTCTATTCTCAAATCTCAATCTCAACTCAAATCAATCTCATAGAAGCATAAAGAGAATTGTTAGAGACTCAATATGTTCTATACTCAAATCTCAATCTCAACTCAAATCAATCTCATAGAAGCATAAAGAGAATTGTTAGAGACTCAATATGTTCTATACCCAAATCTCAATCTCAACTCAAATCAAGATATAGAATAGTTTGTTTCATGGAACTTGAACAACCACATGCATCCACTTGACTAGGCTCAATCAACTCTACTCAACCAATCACCTCAAGGAACAACCCTTTCTCACAAACCCTAGTCCAAGCATGTATCAACCAACTCAAAATGTTTCCAACAATGCTCAACCACAAATCTCACATAACAATGATACTCATGTTCTTTTCTAACTCAAGTTCAAGTTCTTTGCATAACAACTCACTTCAACAACAATGCTTATAACACACTCTTCACATAACAATGATACTCATGTTCTTCTCTAACTCAAGTTCAAGTTCTTTGCACAACTAATGGGCTTCAACAACAATGCTTATAAAACAAGGTTTAATCACAACTCTCAATCCAGAAAACCTTGAAGCATTAAACCAATCACTTTCGAAAAGGAAACCACAATCAATCCTTTTCTCTCCAATGATATTTTCAGAAATCAACCACCCAATCAAGTCAATGGAGAATATTGCCCATACCTTTTTGATGCCAAGGAGTTGTCCACAAAATCTGTCAAACTCAACACACTTTCAAATATTTCCTTTTCAATCACAAAGAGGTTAGAGGACTTGAGTAATATCACAAAAATAAAAATAATATCCCAATAACACCTTATTACTCCTACTCAATAAAATTCACCATGTCCTCTCATAAAAGAAATAATCCCCTTTGAAAAAGAATAAATCAAACTCACTTTTGAACCCCTTTTACAAAACCAGAAATATCTCTTTACACACACCTTATTTCTCCTTCTAAGCAAGTTAATCAAATAGCCCTTGAAAAATGCTTTCCAATGATATATAATATGCTACCCTTCCAAAAATAAAACCTTCAAAAATTTCCCAATTTTCTAGGGCATAGCATAACCCTTATTTCTCCTTAAGGCTATTTAACAAAAATTAAAACATAAAAATTTAACTTGCCTTTGCCTCTCGGAGGGATTCGATCCCCCGACGTCTTCCTTCCCAATGCCTTAGCCGCAGCCAAGCCACCATTGGGCCACGCGCCCTCACGTGCCTAAAAGGGCACGACCACCATCAAAGTCCCCACGAAAAGTGCTCTTCCAAAAATAAAAAAATGCGCTTCTTCCTTGCAAGCAAACCTCCAAGCGAATCGAACGCGGGACCTCCACTGTCTCGCCAAGCCAACACACCACTAGGCCAAGCTGGCCTATGTGCTTCAATGCCTCCGAACGTTCTCCTCTTTAGCCTTTACGAAATTCGTAAAACCTTCAAAAATCAAAGCTCTCTTCGCATGCGCTCAACGGAAATTGCAAGGGATGCTTTGATTAAGGTTTTTGTTGGCATTTATATAATGCCCTTGTCCTCTTATGCAATCACGTCGGTGCATCGAATTAATTCGACGTCGGCGTGATTTAATTTATAATATATTTAAATTTAAATATTATAAATTAAAATGAACCAACCTTAGGTGTTGGTTTAATTAAACCTTGGAACCTTGTCTTAATGCCCATCCTTGGTATAATTAAATATTATTTATAAAATTTAAATTCCTTGTGAATTTAAATAATTTATAAATAATTATTAAACCTCCTTTTTAACCTTTGCAATAACCCATCTTGGGTTTTTATAAACCAATCGCTTAACCTGTGCTCCCAATAATATTAAAATATTATGGAGCCTTTTTCCTTTCACTTTTGCACTGATGAAGCTTTTTCTTGGATGATTATGACAACCTTGGATGACTTTATTTCTTTCCAAAAACCTTGTGATGAGTGATAACTCTATCAGGTGACATCAATGACAACTTTGACTTAGAGGACTCAAAATGTCCAACAATATCCCCTATCAATATGATCATCTTCCAAAGGAACATAATCAAAATCTAATTGTTTCCTCTAACTTCTAAGAAAATGATCCATTAGAAGTAGTGAAAAACAAATAGGGGAAAACACTAACAAACAAATTTTAATTACTTAAAGATTTTTCAAACATAATTAATGATCTTGCTTAGAGTTTAAAATAAAATGAGGTGTTCATGTTGGGTTCACCAAAGATGTCGAGTTCACCAAAGATGTCGGGTTCACAAAGGTAGAAATATTTATGGGATGAACCGTGGGGGTGTGTTGTACTCTACACTCGGTGCTAGGGGAGGGGTTCACCATGAATGGTTTTAGGAATCACTCCAAGTCCTCAAGATTTTGGGAATGTTTGATGTATTCAGTTTTAGGAAAACACCTAAGTTTGTCTTTTCTAACTCTAAACTAGGAAATAAAAATGCAAAAAATAGAATATGATACCTGAAAATATAATGCAAGCATACAAGAGCTATCCTAATATGATTCTTTATTTTGAAAGCTTGCTAACTTAGGGTTTTATTTTAGAAAATCTTTAAAGAAGAAATATACAAAATAAATGCACAAAAATTATACCTAGATACAAACTAAATGCTTTTCACTTTCAAATACCTAAGAATCAATAACTAGATCAAATATTCAACCAATAAATTATTAGAGCACTTATCTAGACTGGTGGTTGATTTATATTTTTCTACCTCTTATCGAATAGCACCAAAAATACTTGTTTATGCAAGATAACTCATGAAACACTAAAAAATGGGATTAGCATTAGGGGGCCTACTTAGGCCATTGTGTAATAGTCCTTGAAGGCATAGCAGTAAAGCCCCTTAGGTACCTTAGATGACCTTTTAACACAAAATCAAAAATTAAACTTTGGAGAATTAATCATAAAACAGAAACATAGTAACAAAAAATAGAAAATAAAATGCAATAGTATGATCTAGATGTAAACTAGAATGCAATAGTGAAAATATAATTTAAAACTTACCCTTGGTGTGGTCTCAAGAAAAGTCACTCTAGTAGCAAAGTTGCATCCTGCCTAGACGGGGTGTGATCTCACTTCTACGGATTGGTTTACTTTAATCTAAGAAAGCAAAGTCACGCCTCACTAATTCCAGGTATGATATGATTGTAGACTAAAAAAAAAATGCAAAAGCAGAATATAAAATAAATGCCAAAATAAAGTAAGAAAACCCTAACGGACATTGCAGAAGTAGGCATAGAAAATTGAAGTATCCAAGCGAGTAATCTATCTCTCCAAACCGTGCCACAAAACCACCAAGTCCAAAAAAAATCCAATCCAATCCATACAATAAAAGATCAAATATAAAATTCGCACTTTGGGGTTTTCTTACAGTAGAAAAATCAAAGAAAGAAGAGCTAACTATCATCAAAATTTTGAGCTTAATCAATAATCAAAATTTTAAATTAATATTGCACATCATTTTCTTCTCATTTAAGCAAGAACATCCTTCCTTTTATAGATGAAATCGAAGAGAAAAGGTAGGAAAAATAAACCCAAATTCGATTCCAAAACATGCTAGAAGGGTTTAGAACTAGGTTTAAGTGGGCAAAAAGAATAAAAATAAGAATTAAATTAACACTGATGAAGTCACACACTAGGATGACGGAGCCCGAGATCGCTCCGACGAAGTCGTGCCTAGCCATGACGGAGCGTAATTTTTTGAAAGGTACTAAAATAGGTAAGGTTAAGGGAGGATAGGGCTATCCTTTCCTTATGAGGATTAGGGACCTCTTAGGGATTGCAAGGAAGATTACCCATCGAAAGTGGGTCAATTTTTCATGTCTACAAATTCATACCCTTTAATTCGTACCCCTCACTTCATACCCCTAACTTTATACCTCTAACTAATTAAATACTCACAAAATCCAAATTTTTAATCAATTAATGTTTGATACCCATAACTTCATACCCCTAACTAATTGGATACTTACAAAGACCACTTATTTAACTAAAATATAAACCCTGAAGTTAGGGGTATGAGATATTAATTGATTAAAGAAGTGGTTTTTGTAAGTATTCAATTAGTTAGGGGTATGAAGTTATGGGTATCAAACATTAATTGATTAAAATTTTGGATTTTGTAAGTATTTAATTAGTTAGAGGTATAAAGTTAGGGGTATGAAGTGAGGGGTATGAATTAAAGGGTATGAAGTGAGGGGTATGAAGTTTTAGACATGAAAAATTAAGGTCTCATATCCCTCACTTCATACCCCTTTATCCATACCCCTTACTTTAATAAATTAAGGTCTCATATCCTTAACTTCATACCCCTTTATTCATATCCCCTAACTTTATATAACTAACTTCATAACCCTTTATTCATACCCCTGAATTCATACCCATAACTTCATACCCATTTCTTCATATCGCTCACTAAATACCCCTCACTTCATACCCCTAAGTAATTGAATACTTACGAAAACCATTTTTTTAAATAATTAATGTCTCATATCCCTTTATTCATACCCCTCAGTTCATACCCCTCATTTCATACCACTTTCTTTATACCCCTAACTAATTGAATACTTACAAAAACCACTTCTTTAATCAATTAAGGTCTCATACCCCTCACTTCATATCCCTAACTTCATTTACATCATACTCCTTTCTTCATACCCCCTAACTTCATACTCCTAATTTCATACCCCTTTATTCATACCTCTAAATTCATACCCCTAACTTCATACCCCATTATCCATACCCCTTTCTTAATACCCCTTACTTCACATCCCTAAGTAATTGAATACTTACAAAACCCACTTCTCTAATAAATTAATGTCTCATATCCCTTTATTCATACCCCTCACTTTATACCCTTTTTTTCATACCCCTTTATTCATACCCCTAACTAATTGAATACTTACAAAAACTACTTCTTTAATCAATTAACGTCTCATACCCCTCAGTTCATACAGCTAAATTCATTCAATTTATACCCCTAACTTCATACCCCTCAATTCATAACCTTTTTTCATACCCCTCACTTTATACCCCTTTATTCATACCCCTCTCTTCATACCCCTAACTTTAATCAATTAAGGTCTCATACCCCTAACTTCATACCCCTCACTTCACACCCCTTTCTTCATACCCCTCACTTCATACCCCTTTATTCATACCCCTAACTTCATACCCCTTTCTTCATACCCCTTACTTCATACCCTTTATTCATACAACTTTCTTCATACCCTCACTAAATACCCCTCACTTCATACCTCTAAGTAATTGAATACTTACAACAACCACTTTTTTAATCAATGAATGTCTCATATCCCTTTCTTCATACCCATCACTTCATACATATTCTATCATACCACTTACTTCATACTACTTTTTTCATACCCCTAACTAATTGAATACTTACAAAAACCACTTTTTTAATCAATTAAGGTCTCATACCCCTCACTTCATATCCCTAACTTCATTCACTTTATACTCCTTTCTTCATACCACCTAATTTCATACCCCTAACTTCATTCACTTTATACTCCTTTCTTCATACCCCCTAATTTCATACCCCTAACTTCATACCACTTTATTCATACCCTTCACTAAATACCCCTCACTTCATACCCCTATGTAATTGAATACTTACAAAAACCACTTCTTTAATCAATTAATGTCTCATATCCCTTTATTCATACCCCTCACTTCATATCCCTTTCTTCATACCCCTCACTTCATACTCCTTTCTTCATACCACTTTCTTAATCAATTAAGGTCTCATACCCCTCACTTCATACCCCTTTCTTCATAGCCCCTAACTTTATATCCCTAACTTCATACCCCTTTCTTCATATCCCTAAATTTATATCTCTAAATTCATACCCCTTTATTCATACCCCTCACTTCATACCCATTAAGTAATTAAATACTTACAAAAACCACTTATTTAATCAATTAATGTCGCATATCTCTTTCTTCATACCTCTCACTTTATACCCCTTTCTTCATACCCCTAACTAATTGAATACTTACAAAAACCACTTATTTAATTAATTAAGGTCTCATACCCCTCACTTCATACCCCTAAATTCATTCACTTCATACCCCTAACTAATTAAATCCTTATAAAAACCACTTCTTTAATTAGTTAATCTGTCATACACCTAACTAATTGAATACTTACAAAAACCATTTATTTAACTAAACACTAAACCCTAAAACCCAAAGACTAAATCCTAAACCTTGAAGTTAGTAGTATGAGACATTAATTTATTAAAGTAGTTTTTTGAAGTATTTAATTAGTTAGGGGAATGAAGTGAGGGGTATGAAGTCAAGGGTATAAAGTTAGGGGTATGAGACATTAATTGATTAAAGAATTCATTTTTGTAACTATTCAATTAGTGAGGGGTATGAAGTTAGGGTATAAATAAATGGGTATAAAGTTAGGGGTATGAAGAAAGGGGTATGAAGTTAGGGGTGTGAAGAAAGGGGTATGAAGAAACACTGATTTTTATTTTTTGAAAAAAATATTGATTTATTTGGATTTTCTAAATTTTTTGAAATAAATCTGATTTTCTAACGTTTTGATTTATTTGTTTTTTTATAGGGTTAAAAATTTAAAATTAAAATTAAAATTTTAAATTTCGTAAGAAAAAATGAAAAAAAAAAAAAGTTAAAATTAAAATTTTAAAGTTCCTAATTTTTTAATTAAAGTTTACAATTTAAAAAAAATAAAAATAAAATAAAAACACTTCTTTAATCAATTAAGGTTGCATACCCCTAATTTCATACCCCTCACTTCATACCCCTAATTGCATACCCCTTATTCATACTCCTCAATTCATACCCCTTACTTCATTCCCTTCACTTCATACCCCTTTCTTCATACCCCTCTCTCAATACCCCTAACTTTAATCAATTAAGGTCTCATATCCATAACTTCATACCCATCACTTCACACCCCTTTCTTCATACCCCTCACCTCATATCTCTTTCTTCATATCCCTTTCTTCATATCCCTAACATTAATCAATTAAGGTCTCATACCCCTAACTTCATACCCGTCATTTCACACACCATTCTTCATACCCCTCACTTCATATCCCTTTCTTAATACCCCTAACTTCATACCCCTTCTTCATATCCCCTAAATTCATAACCCTTTCTTCATATCCCCTAACTTCATACCCCTAACTTCATATCCCTTTATTCATACCCCTCACTAAATACCCCTCACTTTATACCCCTAAGTAATTGAATACTTACAAAAACTACTTCTTTAATCAATTAATGTCTCATATCTCTTTCTTCATACCCCTCACTTCATACCCCTTTTTTCATACCCCTCACTTCATAACACTTTATACATACCCCTAAAAAATTGAATACTTATAAAAACCATTTCTTTAATCAATTAAGGTCTCATACCCCTTAATTCGCACCCCTAACTTCATTTACTTCATAATCCTTTCTTCATACCCCTAACCTAATACCTCTAATTACATACCACTAACTTCATACCCCTTTATTCATACCCCTTTCTTCATACCCCTCACTTCACACCTCTAAGTAATTGAATACTTACAAAAACCACTTTTTTAATCCATTAATATCTCATATCCCTAAATTCATACCCCTAACTTCATACCCCTTTCTACATACCCCTCACTAAATACCCCTCACTTCATATCCCTAAGTAATTGAATACTTACAAAAACCACTTCTTTAATCAATTAATGTCTCATACCCCTTTCTTCATACCCCTCACTTCATACCCTTTCTTAATACCCCTCACTTCATAATCCTTTCTTCATACCACTTGTTTAATTAGTTAATGTCTCATACCCCTTGCTTCATACCCTAACTTTATTCACTTCATACCCCTTTATTATACCCCTTAATTTCATACCCCTAACTTCATACCCATTTCTTCATACCCCTAAATTTATATCCTTAACTTCATACCCTTTCTTCATACGCTTTACTAAATTCCCCTCACTTCATATACCTAAGTAATTGAATACTTACAAAAACCACTTCTTTAATCAATTAATGTCGCATATCCATTTCTTCATACAACTCACTTTATACCCCTTTTTTCATACCCCTAACTAATTGAATACTTACAAAAACTACTTCTTTAATCAGTTAAGGTCTTATATCCCTCACTTCCTACCTCTTAACTACATTCACTTCATACCCCTTTCTTCATACCCCTAAAATCATACTCCTTACTTCATACCTCTAATTATTAAATTCTTATAAAAACCACTTATTTAATCAATTAATATCTCATACCCCTAACTAATTGAATACTTAAAAAAATTACTTCTTTAACTAAACCCTAAATCCTAAACCCTAAAGCCTAAATCCTAAACCCTGAAGTTAGGGGTATGAGACATTAATTGATTAAAGAAGTAGTTTTTGTAAGTATTCAATTAGTTATAGGAATGAAGTGAGGGGTATGAAGTTAGGGGTATGAGATATTAATTGATTAAAGAATTTTCTTTTGTAAATATTCAATTAGTGAGGGGTATGAAGTTAGGGGTATGAAGAAAGGGGTATGAAGTTAGGGGTATGAAGTTGGGGATATGAATAAAGGGATATGAAGTTAGGGGTGTGAAGAAAGAGGTATGAAGAAAGGGGTATGAAGTTAGGGGTGTGAAGTGAGGGGTATGAAAAAAAAATTATTTTTTTGAATTTTCTAAATTTTTTGAATTTTTTTTTATGTTTAAAAAATTAAAATTTTAAAGTTTCTAAGAAAAAATTAAATTTTAAAGTTCCTAGTTTTTTTAGTTAAAGTTTACAATTAAAAAAATTAAAATTAAAAAAAAACACTTCTTTAATCAATTAAGATCTCATGCCCCTAACTTCATACCCCTCAATTCATACCCCTTTCTTCATACCCCTCAATTTATACCCATTTCTTCATACCGGTCTCTTCATACCCCTAAATTTAATCAATAAGGTCTCATACCCCTAACTTCATACCCTTAATTTCATACCTCTCACTTCACACCCCTTTCTTCAAACCCTTCACTTCATACCCCTCACTTCATATCCCTAACTTCATGCCCTTATCTTCATACATCTTTCTTCAAACCACCTAACTTCATATCCCTTTTTCATACTTATTTATTCATACCCCTCACTTCATATCCCTATATTCATACCCCTAACTTCATACCCATTTCTTTAAACCACCTAACTTCATACCTCTTTCTTCATACCTTTAAATTCGTACCCCTAACTTCATACCTCTTTTTCATACTCCTCACTAAATACCCCTAAGTAATTGAATACTTCTAAAAAAAACTTCTTTAATTAATTAATGTCTCATATCCATTTCTTCATATCCTTAACTTCATACCCCTTTCTTCATACCCTACCTAAATGAAAACTTACAAAAACCACTTTTTTAATCAATTAAGGTTTCATACCTCTCACTTCATACCCCTAACTTCATTCACTTCATACCCCTTTCTTCATATCTTCTAAATTCATACCCCTTTATTCATATCCCTAAATTCATATCCCTTTATTTATACCCTTTTCTTTATACCCCTCACTAAATACCCCTCACTTCATACCCCTAAGTAATTGAATACTTACAAAAACCACTTCTTTAATAAATTAATGTCTCATATCTCTTTCTTCATACCCCTCACTTCATACCCCTTTATTCATACCCCTCACTTCATACCCTTTTCTTCATACCCCTAACTAATTAAATACTTACAAAAACCACTTTTTTAATAAATTAAGGTCTCATAACCCTCACTTCATACCCCTAACTAATTAAATACTTATAAAAACCACTTTTTTAATCAATTAATGTCTCATAACCCTAACTTCATACCCTTAACTAATTGAATACTTATAAAAAATACTTCTTTAACTAAACCCTAAACCCTAAACACTAAACCTTGAAGTTAGGGGTATGAGACATTAATTGATTAAAAAAGTGGTTTTTGTAAGTATTCAATTAGTTAGGGGTATGAAGTGAGGGAAATGAAGTTAGAGGTATGGAGTTAGGGGTATGAGACATTATTTGATTAAAGAATTGGTTTTTGTATGTATTCTATTAGTGAGGGATATGAAATGAGGGGTATGAAGTTAGAGGTATGAAGAAAGGGGTATGAAATTAGGGGTAGTAAGTCAAGGGTATGAAGAAAGGGGTTTGAAGTTAGGGGTATGAAGAAACATTGATTTTTTTTGGATTTTCTAGAGTTTTTGAAAAAAAATTGATTTTATAAAGTTTTGATTTTTTTTTGTTTTTATTTTCTAAGGTAAAAAATTAAAATAAAAAATATATTCTAAATTTACTTATAAAAAAAGAAAAAAAATTAAAGTTAAAATTAAAATTTTAAAGTTCTTATTTTTTTTAAATAAAGTTTACAATTAAATAAAAATAAAAATAAAAGAAAAAAATAATTTTTTTAATCAATTAAGGTATCATACCCCTATCTTCATACCCCTCACTTCATACCCCTAATTTCATATCCCTAATTTCATACCCCTCAATTCATTCCCCTTTCTTCACACCCCTCACTTCATACCCCTTTCTTTATAACCTTCTCTTCATACCCCTAACTTTAATCAATTAAGGCTTCATACCCCTAACTTCATACCCCTCAGTTCACACCTCTTTCTTCATACCCCTCACTCCCCTCACTTCACACCCCTTTCTTCATACCCCCTAACTTGATATCCCTAACTTGATACCTCTTTCTTCATACCCTAAATCAATACCCCTAATTTCATACCCCTTTCTTCATACCCCTCACTTCATACCCTTAATTAATTGAATACTTAGAAAAATAACTTCTTTAATAAATTAATGTCTCATATTCCTTTCTTCATACCCCTCACTTCATACCCATTTCTTTATATCCCTCACATCATACCCCTTTTTCATATCCCTAACTAATTGAATACTTACAAAAACCACTTCTTTAATCACTTAAGAATCTCATAGCCCTCACATCATACCCCTAACTTCATTCACTTTATACCCCTTTCTTCATACCCCTATCTTCATATCCCTTTCTTCATATCTCTAAATTCATACCCCTTTATTCATACCCCTTTCTTCATATCCCTCACTAAATACCCCTCACTTCATATCCCTAAGTAATTGAATACTTACAAAAACCACTTCTTTAATCAATTAATATCTCATATCCCTTTATTAATACCCCTCACTTCATACCCCTTTCTTCATACCCCTAACTAATTAAATACTTACAAAAACCATTTTTTTAATCAATTATGGTATCATATCCCTCACTTCATACCACTAACTTCATACCCCTAACTAATTAAATACTTATAAAACCACTTTTTAATCAATTAATGTCTCATACCCCTAATTTCATACTCCTAACTAATTGAAAACTTAAAAAAACCACTTCTTTAACTAAAACCTAAATCCTAAACCCTGAAGTTAGGGGTATGAGACATTAATTAATTAAATAAGTGGTTTTTGTAAGTATTCAATTAGTTAGGGGTATGATACATTAATTGATTAAAGAAATTGTTTTTGTAAGTATTCAATTAGTGAGGGGTATGAAGTGAGGGTTATGAAGTTAGGGGTATGAAGAATGGGTATGAAGTTAGGGGTATGAAGAAAGGTGCATGAAGTTAGGGGTGTGAAGTGAGAGGTTTGAAGAAACATTGTTTTTTTTGGATTTTCTAAAGTTTTTGAGAAAAAGTTGATTTTTTTTGTTTTTTTCTAAGGTTAAAAATTTAAAATTAAAATTAAAATTTTAAAGTTCCTCAGAAAAAAATTAAAGTTAAAATTAAATTTTTAAAGTTCCTAAGAAAAAAGAAAAAAAAAAGAAGTTAAAATTAAAATTTTAAAGTTCCTAATTTTTTTTAATTAAAGTTTATAATTAAAAAAAAAAAAAAACACTTCTTTAATAAATTTAGGTCTCATACCCCTCACTTCATACCCCTCAATTTATACCCCTACTTTTAATAATTTAAGATCTCATACCCATAATTTCATACCCGTCACTTCGTACCCATTTCTTCATACCCCTCACTTAATACCCCTTTCTTCATAACCCTTTCTTCATACCCTTAATTTCATACCTCTAACTTCATACCCCTTTCTTCATGTAGATACTAAAATCACATCTATTAAATTAGACTACTAAGACACGTTCTAATCGACACCCTATGGCCCCCTTGGGCAACCCTCAGAGGTTAAATAGTGGTCGTAGCCACTTTTGGGAGGTTCTCCCCCACTTTTGAGAATTTTTGGGTCATGTAGGCATGGCCATCCCACCTTGGGATGACCATAGTTTATGGCCATCGCACCCAGGGATGACCATCATCAATCATCCCTTGGTGGGATGGCCATGGCCTTAGACCCTTAAAATGTCAAATGTGAGACAAATGACACCGATATTCTACTATTTAACTCATCCATTGTAGCATGCTAGTCTGAGGGTTCATAACCCTCATGCCAAGTTGTAAATTGGAGGTCCAAAATGGAGATTCCTTCCTCCTCCATTGCATGGCAAGGCTTAGATAAATGGTGACACCTACCTTGCATGGCCTCACATGCCCATTTGACCATATGCTAACTTGAGCTATAAAGTGGATTCATTCCACCTAATTTCAAGGAGGAGTCTTTGCAATATTTCACAATGAAGTGCTACCGATATTTATCCCCAATTCACTATGTGTTTTCTCTTGAGATATCCATCGAGTGGGGGAGGTTTTCAAGTGATTTCAAAAAATGCAATCTATTTACAAAATTGACCCATTTGAGTGAATTAGATCCCAAAATTTTATGACAATTCCCCTATGAGTAATTTAGACCAAATACCTAAGGAATTGGTGGTAAAAAACACCAGATTTGGTGGCCATTCTACCCCAGGATGGCCCCCAAAATGTGATAGTCCTAAATAGCTCACCCAAGGATGACCACAAATTGGAGCATAATTTCTCTTCTATTTTTACTTAGATAAATTCTAGAATAGATTTTATACCTTCTATTAAATTTTGGTGCAATTTTAAGTTTTTTTGCACCTGTTATCATGCATTTCTTATTTTGCGGTCCTAAATCGCACACCTAGAAATGACCATAAATTTGTGTGCAAATTTCTTTCTTTTCTTGTTTATATCATTTCTAAAGTACATTATATGCATGATCTTAAGTTTTGATAGCATTTGGAATAATTTTTAATCATCTATTATACATTTCCTCTTTCAAGCTCATTGTTGCATATATCTCTTTGATTGCATTTCAATCTGCATATGTTATTAACAAATCTATTTTTTTTGTGTGTAGATCTAGGTATCACAACACATGAGGAAGGATCAACAAGTTAGAATAGAAATAGAATATTTCAATGATGGTATTGGAAGCCTGCTCTTCAATCATGAGTGTGAGGAAGACACTACAAGCGCACCTTGGATTTCTGAAAGGATTTGATCCTTTGGGTATTGTAATGAGTTGCATCAATTGAGAGCTCTCAAGGGGAAATTTTACAACTACATATTTTTAAATTGTACTAATATAAAGAGAACCACCCATTTCATCCATCTATTTGTCATTTTATGCTTACTTTATTATCGCTTTCGTAGTGTTTAAATAAATAAATAATAGATGCATCTCATTTCCATCTTCTAGGTGTGTCATTTTTTTTGCTCTATAGTGGTGATCATGGTGGGATACCTATCTCATTTGATTTAGCTCTGTTTTGACCCTATTTTTACTTTCGAAATGTTGCAGGTTTTGACCATTATGGCCTAAAATGGCCCCTGATTCCATAATTGGAACACCCAAGAACGAACACAACAACTATCCCACCCAGGGATGATACCCAAATTTGCAATTATCCTACCCTAGGATGACCATAAAATAGAGGTTTTGCAACACAAAATTCCAAAAACAAAAACTTCTTAGGATTTCAAGGTAACTGCACCTTTACTTTGCATTTTTTCTATTCATAAAATGTCAAATTTAGTTTTTCGTCCTATCTTTGTTTTCTTGAAATATAGATTTCACTTTTATTTAATCACAAAAATAACTAAAAAAGAAGAAAAATAGAAAAATAATTTAGTAAGAATGCATCTGTGTGGTTTGATTGCTTGTGACCTACCCAATGGGTAGGTTACCATTTAGGGTATGCATTTTGTAGGTTTAATTTCTATTTAATATTTTTGAAAGTGAAATGTTATTTTTGCATTTAGTGAAAGCTCATTGAGTGCTCTATTATTATACTTTGTTTAAGTATAAAATGAACCACACACACCACATCCCATGTAAACATTAGTGTGTTGGAATTCATCCCTAACCACTAATCGATACCATCTCCATCCCCATCCACTAGTTCACATAATTATTATGAACCCTATTTTATCAGCCAAGGCTGACTCAAAGAACCATATTAGTTGTGCAAAATAGCACATATTCCTCTTCGAAGGATGTATCACTACCCATGATCAATATGGGTGAGGACTGGTAGGACCTATGCTCCTTGATTGAGTATGGGCTTCATCGCCATACTTTGGTTGGTACATATGACCAAACTTTCATTATCATTTATCGAGCTGTGAGTATACAGGTAAAATCCCTTTAACATAAGAATATCATCCAATAAAATCAAAACATGTGGTAAAATATCTCCTTGCAAACAATAAATCAAAACACACAAAACAATTTTAGGGAACACATAAATATTTGAAAGAGATAAACACTTATCTAATTATATATTTTCATTCTTGTGTGCTATGTCATTAAAATTTGTAAAGGAGATAATCATGTAGGCTTTGGTGGACAGTAGCTATGGTGTGCACCCACAACCAAGTCCATTCAAATACTAATACTATATAGAGTAGTCAAGGAGACACAAGTCATATTTTATTTAGCCCAAAGGACATGTTCATACCTTCTTGGTGACCTCCTGAAGAACACAGGCTTATACTGATGGGGCGTGAACAATATAAGATCAACTTTTACTTTTTTTCCAAACACTATTATCCAATGTTATCAATTATAATATCAATAGCAGTAATAAAAGCAATGCACAAATCATAATACACATGAGAGATACAAATTTAATGTGCTTCACCTAGTGTGGGTTATGTCCATAGAGAAAATATTTCTTCTAAATTTTCTCAACAAATATCTTGGGAATCAATTCCCTATTACAATATTTATGGACCTTTGTCTAAAGGAGATCTCAATTCCCAATGCTCTGATTTGTGGATCTCTCTCCACAGGATAACTCTATCCCCTTTGCTCTGGTTTTTGGATCTCTCCATAAGAGAACTTTATCCCCTCTACTCTAGTTTATGGATCTCTCTCCATAGGAGAACTCTATCCCCTCTACTTTGGTTTATGGATCTCTCTCCATAGTAAAACTCTATCTTCTCTACTCTAGTTAATGGATATCTCTCCACACAATAACTCTACCCCCTTTACTCTAGTTTGTGGATCTCTCTCCATAGGAGAACTCTATCCCATTTGCTCTAGTTTGTGGATATATCTCTATAGGAGAACTCTATCCCCTCTACTCTGGTCTGATTTAAAGCTTGCTCTCAACTCTATCTCAAATATGTACCAAAATCCCATCATAAACTTAGCACAAATCTGCTATAACTCTGCTAACAAATATGTCTCAATGTTGTTTCAAGTATTCACAATAATTTGCTCAAATCTACCTCAAATATGCTTCAAGTCTTCTCACAAGACTTGCTCAAATCTGTATTAAAGATACTCCAAGTCTTATCACAAGGCTTGTCCAAATCTATCTCAAATCTGCTTCAAGTATTTTCACAAGACTTGATCAAATCTACCTTCAAGCCTTCTCAAAAGACTTGCTCAAATCTACCTTCAAGCATTCTCAAAATACTTGCTCAAATTTATCTTCAATCCTTCTCAAAATACTTGCTCATATCTGCCTTTAATATTGCTCACAAAACCTACTTAAATATTTCCATGGAGATATATCTTCAAAACTTGTTTTACTCACAACAAAATCCTCTTGCCAATTCTAAGTTAGATAGTAACTATCTATCTCAAAATCTCCATACAAATATTCTCCTCAATAATTATTTCACCATTCAAGATTTATAATAAAATATCAAGTCATAAGTACATATTATTACTCCACTTTCAAAATAATATTCAATATACAACAATAAAATTCCTTTGTTAACACCTTATAATCTCCAATCTTCTCAAAATAATATTCAATACATAAAATTAAATTTTCTTTGTTAACACCTTATAATCTCCAATATTTTATTTATTTTCCAAGCACCAAAATAAAATATTATTTCAACAACCCTTATGACTCCCTAGACATTTAACACATGCCCTTTAATTATCACGTGCCCTCAAAATTCTTTTTGCATTCCAAACCTTTGGCAAATTAAATAAAATTTGCATACCTTATTTGTTAGCCCATGTCACCAAAAATATTGCGCACGATTTTTATGACCAGTGCGCAACGACCAATGACTAAACTCGAACCTGTGACCTATGTCACCATAGTGCCTTAGCCTAAGGCTGAGCTACCACCTAGGCTACATGCCCACATGTGAACCAAAGGTCCACACTCCCTTACTTATGCTATCGCATAAATTTTAGTGAAAAAAAAATTCCTCTCTTCCTTTGCCAAAATGAATTGCATGGTATTCGAAACCATGACCTTCCCTTTGCAACACCTTAGCCACACCTTCGACCACCATCTGTGCTACCCAGTGCCTTGGGATATTTTTTTTGTGCCACCCAAAATTAATCACAACTGCCTCCTTAATTAAAAATTTCACAAGCTTCTTCTCCCTTCGCAAGAATGTAGTGCTTGAGATATTAAACACATAGGCATTTAAATTTATTAGAGAATTAGGAAATGAAAAATATTTCCTATTTATACTCTTCCTTTGCACTCAAACACGTCAGCCCTTTTGAATTTCAAATTCAAAATAAACTTTAAACTTGGTGCCTTTAATTATTTAAATTAAAATTTTAACCTTAGGTTAAAATATTTTAATTTAAATAAATTAAATTCAAACCTTTGCCAACATTTCCAAATTGTTGAAAAGGAAATGAAACAGAATTGACGGACGATTCTCTGGCTCTGGCGATTTGGCGGGAAACCTTCTGTGCAGGCACCGGGCGAAGCTCCAGGGTCTCTAGTTGGAAGTTTCTTCCAGATCCTCCCCGTGGATTGATTCTACACTTCCTTGAAGGATCGTTCGTTGCCTTGGGAGGGCCCAATGGGGTCTCCTCCAGGATCTTTCGATGGGCATAAAAGCTCATATGCTGATAAATTAAAAGAAAACCCTGCATCTTCCTCCGATGAAGCTCAACGCAGAGGCTTATCAAATGCTATTTAAGAATGTCGGAAAGGGTTTACCTGCAAACAGAGTTAACGGTTGCCTTCCACAATCTGCGTCCAGGCCTAAGATTGTCATAGAACCAAAACTGGTTGAGGATACGATTATATACCGTGCTACCCATGATCTGATCCGCAAATTCATGGGTATTCGGCCCACTCGAACTTTCTACACACCCGGGTGAGACAGAACTGGGAGCCCATTGGTGAGTACTCTCTATGGCCTATAAGCAATGGGTATTTTATCATTAGTTTCTCTTCTCTAGCAGATAGAAACAGAGCATTTGAATCAGAAAAGAGGAGCCATGGCCCGGCAGGATTATTTGTCCAACCGTGGAGAGTGGGTTTTGATCCTCGCATCGAGCCCACGGCTGTCCCGGTCTGGATACGGCTGTATGCTCTCCCAATGGAGTTTTGGGGTGAGCAGATCCTTGAGTTGATTGGTAATTCTCTAGGTAGATTTTTGGGAGTTTCAAGAGATACCATGGAAGGAAATACTGTTGTCTTTGCTAGAATATGTGTAGAAATGGACATTAGCCAGCCACTTCCAGCCGAGGTCGAAATGGAGTTGGCAGGACTAACCTGGATACAGCAGCTAGACTATGAAGCCTTACCTTTTAGATGCAGAGTCTGCCATAAGCATGGCCATTTGGCTAGGTTCTGCCCAAATAGCCTGACCACAAAAGCGGAAGCTCCGTCGGGAACGTCAAATCGCCCCAGAGAGGGTAAGTTCACTTCGGTCAAAGAACCCCTCAATATCCCCCAGGGTTCTGATGCCCGTAAAGATGGCTTTGAACAGCAGAAGCGGAGGAAAAACAAAAAGAGAAATGGCAAAGAGCAGGCCCAAACCAAGCCAACCAATCGATATGAAATCTTCAAATCCCTTGTAGACCAAGAAGACCAAGTCATGGAAGGAGTGGATGGGAATGCTGAGGATACTAACCCCCACTCTCTTGCTCCTCTATCATCTACTCCTGTCTTAGAACAGGTGATTGAAACCCCTGAGACTTTGCAGCCAGAGAACCTAGGGGCTATGGTAATTCATTCCCCTGCACAACCAGTTATTAAGGATGTCCACATGGGAAGTGCAGAAAAGAACAGAGAAAGACCAGCGTTGGGGATTACCTAGGTGGAAAAGAGGTCTAAGAATAGTAATTCCCAAGGAGCTGGTAGAAAATCCAATAAGGATCTAATAGTAGCGCAAGGGGACAAGCTGATCAATGGAGGATCGGTGAGAACAATTGACTCGTATTGCTCCCAAGGTTTCCAATGATTATACAATCCTCGGAATGTAAGGGGTTTAAACAAAGAGAACCCATCAATCTGTTGCTCAAAGACTTTTAGGAAGACACAAAACAGACTTTTTGCTCCTTCAGAAACAAAAATGTCTTTAGATCTTATGTGTAAAATTGCTAGTAGAATATGGAGGGGCGCCGGATATATGGATGTGGCGGCCCAAGGAGCCTCGTGGGGAATTGTTACTCTTTGGAATCCTCTCGGTGTGGATAGCAATAGAACATACAACTTTGGAGGGGTGTTCTCACATCTCTCTTTAAGAATATTGTTACAAATTGAACAGGTTTTAATTACAAACTTCTATGGGGCTCAAAGCATTGATGGCCAGCGGCTTCAATGGAATGTTGTTCATTCAATGAGATCCTCCCGGGAAGATTGCGATTGGATTGTTGCTGGGGATTTTAATGCCAAATTATCTGCCAGGGATCAGGAAGGTGGTTTCCCAGTTTTGGACCCAGGGGATAGGCTTCTGATTGCTCAAGTCCAGGCCTTTCACCTTGTTGATATCAAAGGTCCTGGTACTTATTTTACGTGGACTAATAAGAGAAGAGAGCCACACAGGAGGAAGGTAAAACTAGACCGGTTTCTGGTCTCTGAGGAAGCATTTGTGAAATGGAATATTAAATTTCAGATTTTGGAAGGCCCAGCTTGCACCACTTTCCCATTTTACTCGGAGGGAGGGGCTATGACAGAGCAAGTACCATAAACCTTTTAAATTTGAAAATTTTTGGTTGCAAAAAGAAGATCTCCGAAGAAAAATTCCTCGCTGGTGGGAAGATGGCCGCCCACCTTTTGGGACCGCAATGTTCAAATTTCACAAACAACTTCAATTTGTCAAGTGTAAATTGAAACAGAGGAGGCAAACTAACAAATCAGACTTCCAGCACCAACGGGCCCCCTTGTTGGCCAGATGGGATGAGGTGCAAAAACATTTCAGGGAAGGAAACATTTCCGAGCACCTTAAATCCGAGGATGATGCTTTACGCAAAGCGGTTGAGGATATTGATAATCAAGAAGAGATTTACTGGAAACAGAGAGCAAGAAATACTTGGTTATTAGAAGGAGACAGAAATACAAAATTTTTTCAGCGCTCGCCTCGTGCTAGGAGACAAATGAATAATATGGATTTCCTTCAAGATGAGAATGGATACTCTTTTGACACTCTTCCTGGTATGCACTCCCACTCAATGGAGTATTTCTCAAAACTCTTTAAGGAAAGTATGGAGCAAGATGGGGCAGCCCAAGATGAAGTTATTGCTGTCATTCCTTCTATAATCTCTCCTGAAGAGAACCAGGCTCTACTTAGACCTATAGATAAAGATGAACTTAAGAAGGTGGTCTTTGGGATGAGTACTGGTAAATCGCCTGGTCCTGATGGCTTCCCTATTGAGTTCTTCCAGGCCTTTTGGGATACCCTGGAGGAAGATGTTCTGGCTGTCACTGAGGAGTCCAGAACCAATAAAAGAATGCTCAAGGCTCTAAATCATACCTTCATTACTTTAATTCCAAAAGGAGCAGGGGGGGTTCATTTATCTGATTTTAGACCTATTGCCTTATGCAATGTGATCTATAAAATAATTACTAAGATTATGGCTGAAAGGTTAAAACCTATCCTGCATAATATAATTTCCCCAGAGCAAGGGGGTTTTGTTGAAGGGAGGCAAATTTTGGATGGAGTGATTCTTGCTCAGGAGGCTATCCATACAATGCACCAAACTGGGAACAAAGGAATGTTCATTAAACTGGATATGTCCAAGGCTTATGACAGGGTGGATGGGGCTTCTTGGCAAAGATGTTGACGGCCTTTGGTTTCTCGCAGATCGGACAGACCGGGTCATGAGCCGTATTTCTACGCCTTCATACTCTGCTCTTATCAAGGGACTTCCCTCGCCTCCTTTTGGTGCCTCTCGTGGCTTGCGGCAAGGAGACCCTTGCTCTCCTTATCTCTTCCTCATCTTGGTCGAAGGATTGGGTAGACTCTTTCTCGAGAAGAAGACTTCAAGGTCAGATAACAGGTATTAAGGTCGGGGCTGAAGTTTTGACTCATTTACAGTTTGTAGATGATACTGGATTGGTGGGAGTGGCCAACCTTAGGGAAGCAAGAAGAATCAGAGATACTCTAAATGTCTACCTTCGGGCCTCTAATCAAGTCATCAATGACAATAAATCCAAAGTGATCTTCTTCAATATTGATCAACGGTTACAGGACAGAGTTATTGAGATTTTAGGTTTCACTCGAACCTCTCTCCCAGTAGTCTACCTGGGGGTCCCTCTCCATTTCAAAAAACTGAAAATTGATGTTTGGAAGGACCTTATGGATGGCATCAAAGATAGAATGAACCATTGGTCTAATAGATGGTTAAGTTATGGGGGTCGTCTAACTTTTCTGCAATCAATTATTCAGGCCATGCCAATTTATAAATTCTCCGTCCTGGTCGCTCCCGACCTATTTGGAAAGAGCCGGATAAAATGGCTAGAAGATTTCTATGGGAAGGTGCCAAGGGAGAGAGGAAATGGGCCTTGGTTGGTTGGGACAAGGTTACCCAACCCAAGGAAAAAGGGGGGTTGGGACTAAGAAGCTCCAAGTTTAACAACAAGGCTTTGGCTGGCAAACTGTACTGGAGGTGGATTTCTCAGCCAACATCCCTCTTCAACAGAATTCTCTCTAGCAAATACTTGGGTTCTGTCCATCCTAATGATGTGGGCCGCTTTCCACTGGAAGGTTTTGGATCACCAGTGTGGCAGGCGCTCAAGCTTGGAGCTCAACTCATCAAAGATCAACTATTTTGGAAAGTGGGGAGAGGGGATAACTGATTCCCCGGGACCATAATCCTCCCATTATTGCTGTGTTTCCTGAATTGCAACCGATAAAATCTGCTTTAGAAGATAAGGGATGGATCCAAATTGAGAGCTACTTTAACACTAGTCAATTGGGGGACTACAAGATCATAAAGTTTAAGCGGCTGGATGAGTGGCCAATACCAATCCCTCCGGAGTTGGTACCTACTTTGGGAAAAATCTTGGCATAACGGTTTCTTACTGGGAGAGATGAGGAGGATGAACTGGCCTGGGGCTATGGGAGCCTTGGAGTTTATACCGTGAAAGAGGGATATGGTGAGATCCTCCCAGAGCCCCCTCCACACTTTTTTTTGGTTCATGACTGGAGAAAGATATGGCATCCCTGTGGCTGGCCGAAAGTGAACTTCTTCGCCTGGCAGTTTTTGCATAATGGAATTCTCACCTATGACAATCTCAGACTCAGAGGCATCATTGGCCCTTCCCAATGTGTGTTATGCCACAAGCAGGAGGAAACGGCGGATCATCTAATGTTTGAATGTTCTTTCACACGACAGATCTGGAAGCGCTGGTTCTCCCACTTTAAACTTCAGGCTAATGGGGTCTTGTCTCGAAACAACATATGGGAAAGCTGGAAGAAAGGTAGATTTAAATCCAAAGCTCTTCGAATTGGTCGGGAGCTTGGTTTATTTTTTATCTGGTGGCAGGTTTGGTTGGAGAGAAATGCCCGTATTTTTCGTGAAACCTTCTCCCCTCTAGAAGGAATATGGCAAGTCATTTGGAGCAAAGTGGCGGAAACGGTTGCCATTCATACCGAGGGGGAATTTCAGTCTGCTTCTGAGCCTTTGGACGAGGGAGCTATTTTTCAACAAAGGCAGGTGAGTGGTAGTTGGAAACCTCCTCCTGAAGGATGGATCAAAATCAATACTGATGGAGCTGCTAAAGGCAATCCGGGAAGTGCTGGAATTGGAGTTGTGTGCCGCGATCATGCTCGGGTCTTTGCTCTATTGGGAACCGCAGGGTCTGGGATGTGCCACAAACAATGAAGCCGAGGCCTTTGCCATTAAATCTGCCTCCTCTCGGGCTGCCAAACAGGGACACAGGAAGATTATTATTGAGTCTGACTCCCAAATCTTGGTGGGTGCTCTTGATTGTATGAGAAACTTTGTCTCGAAAGCTTGGAGGTTGCGGATCTTAGTTTCCCAAATCAAAGAGCTTTGGAGGGAATTAGATGATGTGATACCGGTCTATGTGAATCGAGATCTCAATAAGGCGGCCGATTTCCTTGCTAAGATGGGTGCTGAAAGGGAGGTTGGGATGCAGCTGCACAGTGACATGCCTGTGGAGGATGCAGAGATCCGACAAGGCCTTGAACGTTTTCTGAAATGATGTGCAGTGTTTTTATGCTAAGGAAGGTTTCTGTCGCGATATCGCGACATGTCGCGATATCGCGACAGGTTGCGCCTTTCGGCCTTTGGCGGGTTTTTGTCGCGATATCGCGACAGGTTGCGCCCTCTCGGCCTTTGGCGGGTTTTTGTCGCGATTTCGCGACATGTCGCGCCATCGCGGCCCTCGGGGAAGGCGCTTGGTTAAGTTGTCGCGATTTCGCGACGTTTTGGCAATTTGGGGCTAACTGGTAAAAGTGTCGCGATATCGCGACACTTTTGCAGCTGGAGAGCAAAGTGGAAAATTCGTCGCGATATCGCGATAGTTTTGAGAACTGGGCGCCGAGAGGAAAATTTGTCGCGATATCGCGACAGTTTTGAGAACTGGGCGCCGAAAGGAAAAACCGTCGCGATATCGCGACACTTTTGGCGGTCTGGTGTCATAAGGAAAACCCGTCGCGAAATCGCGACAATTTTGGCTTTCCAGTGGATTGGCGAAAACTGTCGCGATATCGCGACGCTTTTGCGATCTGGATGCCATAAGGGGATTTCGTCGCGATTTCGCGACACTTTTGTCGAAGGGTTGCTGGTGGGTGTTGTCGTCGCGATTCCGCGACATGTCACGATTTCGCGACATGTCGCGTTGTCGCGACTGTTGGCACCGCAGTGGGGGAGTCGGGGTTGACTGTCGCGATCTCGCGACATGTCGCGATTTCGCGACATGTCGCTATTTCGCGCCCAGTTGACTTCTTTGCTTTGTGTTGTGCTGGGTTGCCTTTGTGCTCTTCTCTTGTAGTGTTGTTTGCTGTTCTTGGTTGGGATGTGTTCTCTCCCGCTTGTAATTGCTCTTTGTATTAATACAAGTTTTTCATTTTTTTTCAAAAAAAAACATTTCCAAATTGCTCAATGGGCATTTTCGGATATATATATTTTTTGATGATTCCTTGGAGCTTGTTATTTTTCACCTCTTTCTTTTTCCCAAATATTATAATATTAAATATTAGAACATTATTATTTATTTTTAAACATGCTTCCCTTTGCTTGGGTCTTCTACCCTTTTAGCCTCTCTAGGCATATAATATTTAAAATAAATATTATACCCTTTTCTTATTTTAACAACTTCCTTGCCTTTTGGAGAATCAACCTTTTGACATCAATGATGACAAAACTAGACATCAAATCTCTTGACATCAATGACAATAAAAATTTCTCAAAATTCCAATAGACTCATTTGGGAATAAATATAAGACTCTTAGCTCAACCCTCTCCCCACCTCCTCTCCTTGAGGTGATTAATTTTGGAATGTTATTTTTATTTGTCAACCTTTTTTTTCAATATTTTTGTAGCCATACCCTTTTGATCCTTTTGAGTGTCCTTGTTCTTGCTTGTCTTTGGAAGTTCTAGAAACTTTTTTCTACACCACTTGGCGTTATTCCCAAGATTATTGCACTCATAACACTTAATATTGTAGTTCTTGGAATGTGCAAATATCTTGAAGTTCCTCTTGGTGAAGCCATAATTATTTCTATCATAAAACCTATAGTGGATCGCTTTATGACCAAAGTGATTACAAGAGTAGCAATACCCTTGAAAGATATATCCATTTTTAAATTAGTTGAGGTTCCTCTTAGTGAAACCATACTCTTTTTTCTCATGAACCCTACAATGCATAGCCTTGTGACAAAAATTATTACATAATAAACAATGTCCTTTGAATAAATTTTATTTTGAAACCTCTGTTCTCTTAGTCCTTTCTTTGCCTTCTCTATGATGATCCATGTTTCTTGTTTGTCCATTGTTTCCTTTCTATTGAAGTTCTTCAACTTATCCTCATAATTCATAATTTCTTCTTCACTCTCTTACTCTAAAACTTATTCTTATTTTAAGCTTGAGCTTGACCCTTCTTCTTGTTTCCCTTGTCCTTCTTCAAAAGCAAGTCCTGTTTTGATAGATGAAGATCCTTGTGCATTGATAATTTTGTCCAAAGTTTTTGAACTTTTCTCAAACCTTTGTAGCTTTTCCTTAGACTCTTTCACTTCCATCCATAGAGAAACTACCTCATGTTCTAATATTTCACATTCTAACTCTTTTGCCTCTAACTTTTCAACTATGACGTCTTTAAATCTATTTGTGTTTTCTTTTGAGTTTGTTAGATCTTGTAGAAGCTTTTATTTTTCTTCCTCATGTTCTTGAACTTGACCCTTTAGTCTTGAATTCTACTTTCTAACTCTTTTCAATTATCTGAGAGCAATAATGAGTTTTTCTTCTAGATAAACTATGCCTTCCTCTTCAATTTTTTAGTCTTTCTCTACTTATTGGTCTCCAAGAGCATCTTCATAATTTTTGACTTTATCTTCAACATGAGCATTTTCTTCCTCTTTTATTGCCAAAAATGAAATCTCTTCTTCTTCACTATCTAAGAGTCTTTCATCATTGTCACTAGAAGCCTTGCTTGCCTGGTTAACATAGAAACTCTTCTTGTGTCTTTGAAAGAACTTATTTTCATGCTTGCCTTGATCATACTTGTTTTTCTTTTCATGCCTAGATTTTCCTTCTTCCTTTTTCCTATGATCCTATTTCTCTTCATTGCTACTGCTTATAACTTGTGGACAATTAGATGCATAGTGACCAAAATTACCACAATTAAAACATTTCATAGTCTTCATACCATTGTGCTTTCTCGAGTCCTTGTTTCTTCTCACATAGTTGACTTCTTCATCACTACTTGACTCACCACTTGATTATGATTTCTTATCTTTTGTCTTCTTTGAAACTTTGAAAGCTACATATATATTGGAGTTGGGATCCTTTACTATTCTCATCTTGTCATGACACTCCCTAGTTGACTTTATGGCACAAAGAAACAATGTATTAACCTATGGTTTGGTGATACTTAGTTTGAACAATTGTACCAACTATATGGTGTTTAGTTGATTTGTGAAGATCATGTTATTGCTAATGTATTGCTAAGTGTGTAGGATATGGTATACTCATGGGTGGAGAAGGAAGAAGCATACACAAAAAACGAGGGTGCCTAAGATCAAGGGAAATGATGATTAAGGTACTCGAAGATAACATGGGTATATACCTTCATATAGGCATGCATTATTGGAAGGGATAATCGTCGATGGTTGATCACCTGGATCCTTATTTAATAGCCTAGTAGTGTCACGACCCGTTACCCTCGAACCCTATCAATAGGACATTAATTGATCTTGGGATCAATTAATGTTCAACAAAAAGGGTCATAGACCCTAAAGAAGTTTACAAAATTCCAATTTAGGAATTTTGAAGGAATTTAGGAGGGAAAATAATAAAAATAATTAAGCATGTTTAATGTTTAATAATAAGGTTAATTGCATTTAATTTTTATGCAATTAAATGTCCAATTCTTATTGGACCAAATTGGGCACTAGTATTATTTAATACTAAAAGCCTATCCTATTTCCCTCATGGCATAATTTGGTTGGTGGAGAGAAAAGTGAGATTCTCTCCTCTATTTTTTAATTAGGGATGCTTTGGAGGGATGTGGACCAAAGGGGACATAAAACAACAAAAGGACCACCTACCTTATCCTTAGTAGGACCCTTTTTGTTTCCTACTTTTGGCTTACACTCCACATGGTAGCTTTAGGATGGCTAGAATGGTAGGTGAGATTCCTCCAAATTCAATCTTGCAACACCCACCTACCAAATAGTAGTAGATGGGCCACCCTTTTCATTAAAATAATTAGGTGCCACAAAGTGGACCCAATTTTGATTGAACTTAAAAGGACTCTAGTATTATTAAATAATATAAGAATTATCCCATCCTCTTGGGAATTATCCATTTGGCTTCCCTACATTGGTGGAAATAAAAGGGAGGTCTCTTCTCTTATCATTAATAGTCCTACCTTTGTATCTATTCTATACCTCAATAGTATTAGTTTTGTATTTGTTCCCATGAAAAGGGAACACAAAACAAGAGAAGGTCACCTACCTTATCCTTATTTGGACCCTCTTCTACTTTTTGGATTACCCTCCATATGACTTGATAAGTCTTAATGGGCCCAAGGCATATTTTAATAATAAAATAATAAGGCCACTATTTGGCCATAAGTGGGGAAATTTTCCTATAAATAGAGGACACCTTGGGAAGAAAGGGGTATCTAGGAAATCTTGGAGCTTAGGGAGTATGCTCTCCACCTTGGTGGATCAGAAACCAAAAAGCTTTGGGAGAGTACTTTACCTACCGGCTTTTGGAGAGTACTAAATTTTAGGCTAGGAAATCTTGGACTTAGGGAGTATGCTCTCTACCTTATTGGTAGATCAGAAACCAAAAAGTCTTTAGAGAGTACTAAGTCCTAAATTAAGGGCATTTGGCCAATATGAGTGGACTAAAGAGGTAGATCTGGAAGTAAGCATGGACGGGAGCACAAAAAGGAAGTAGGAGACAAGCTTTGGAGACTAACAGGAGAAGTCTAGTTCAACCCAACTTGGTTTATGAGGTTGGATCTCTCCTTTGTAGAAATTATGTTATATTTGATTTTGTAGGATAAACAAAATCATGAATTTTCATCTTTCTAATGTATTGTGGAAATATTTAGATAGTAGACTTTTAAAAAGTATTGCAAAAATACTTAGAGGATAGTCTTTTTAATATGTTATGAAAATACTTAGATATTAGTTTTTCTAGAGTATTTTGGAAAATACTTAGATAGTGGATTCCTTTTAAAGTATTGTGGTAATACTTAGATAATGGACTCTCTAATATATTGTGGAAATATATCGTAGAGATGCATAGATATAGTGTGGAAATTTATATTGATGATATGCATAATTATATTTGAGGGAATACATTGCTTATTTGCTTAAATAAAAAAAAGAAAGCATTGAATATTTAAGTGATGTGGGGGTCCCTCTATATGGAAGAACTAGGAAGGTCTTCCTTGTATACTGACCAACCTAGGGTGAATATTAACCCATGGTAGGTTAAATGGATGGCCACATGGTGGCTAGGAGCTAGAAGTGAGAAGGAGCTTAGGTAGCCAATGGGGGCTATGTGAACAATGAATAGTGTATAGTGAATAGTAAATAATGAATAGTGAATATGAATAGTAACTCTAGCACAAAATGACTAGAATTCGATGTCTACACATGTCGATTATGTGTGTAGGAGGATGAACGTAGAGTTCATTCTATAGTGAATAGTGAATAGTGAATAGTGAATAGTGAATAGTGAATAGTGAAAATGAATAGTGGAAATATATAACCAGTTGATAGGGAAGGGAAAAATAACACCCTTTTACTATGTTTTAATGTAATCAAGTTTTTGCAAATTTTAGAAGAATATTTAGAGGAAATTATGGGGTTTCCTCACTATATTCAATCATACGATTAATGACCATATATAGGATTTATGGACTGGTGAAATTGGTATGATTTGGAGGTTAGAATGGATGAGAGGAGATTGAATCCTCTCAAACCATGAAATCTATAATAAATAATTAAGGAAAGAATAGACAAGGATCTATTCTTGGTTTGATGCATAGAAAATGTGAGATAAATACTACCTTAATATGATTAAGGTTCTAAATAAGAGTGGATGGAGAATCCATTCTTGAGGAAGTTATAAGCTTCCTTCTTCATACACTTAGTATGGATACTTAGAGAAGAAAAGAATGGATTTGTATTCATTCTTGAGGGAATTTATAAGGTTCCCTCCAAAGTCGATGAGACTTCTCCAAAATGTGATTCCAATGATTATCATAAACATATGTAAAATATTAACATTCATATGATGACTTAGAGAAAGGAACTGGTAGATTCCTTAATTGCATCATTGATTTTAAAGGAATAGGTGGATTCCTTTTTGGTATGAGAAATACCTTAATGTTATAATGATGACTTAGAGAAAGGAATTGGGAAACTTCCTTAATTGCATCATAAACATGAGATGGAATAATGGTATTCCTTGACTTGTATTTGATTGAAAGGGATCGGTAGATACCCTTATATACTTGTAATCTTGGTATCTTAAGTTTATGAATATGAGGAAAGAATACATTTTGGAGGCTGGGTTTTTTCCCGTTAGGGTTTTCCTAGGATAAAACATTGTGTCACTCTATTTTGTGGGTTGATGTGTTATTTCTTGTTCCTATTGCTTTTAATTTCAAAATTAAAATGATATATGTGGATGAGATGGTTAAATAATATAACGGGATAGTTATGCATGTTATTCATTCAACAATTTCATTTATGATGCTAAGAATGTATGCATAATTTCTAACATGTTGATGATTTAATGATATGTGATTGTGCCATTTACTTTCTGGATTAAATTGGTTAAATGTGAATGATGTAGATAATTAGTTTTACTTCTTGTATTCAATAGTTGTGTGGAATTCATAGAAGCTATTCATAATGGAATATAATTTCTGCTTAAGTGGATCTCTAATGTGATGTTTCAAATCTATGGTTATAATGAATAGATTCTATCATAAAAGGCTCCATTAGTTTATATTCACCTCATAAACACTCATTATGGATCAAATTAGAACACATTGAAATTCGAAGTGGAATAAAATCCACAAGGAGGCAAAAATTGGTCTTGAACTGAAAACAAAAACAAATCTTATATCCTAAAAGCTAAGATGTTGAGTGTGCATGAGGTGGGGTACACCCTTATTGGACAAGTAATGTCCTTTTGTAATAAACTCAATGTGTACAACAAAAGGGTTGTCTAAACAAAGGGTGAACCATTATGTTTCTAAGAGATTTAAAGTTATATAATCATATTTAAGATGGCATTCCATGGATTCTTATCATGATAGTGATATTGTTGTCTTAGAAATCTCTTCTAGATGAAGAGGATCATCTCTAAGACCTATGAATAACCATTAATAAGGTTATTTCATCTATGATGGTTTTCCATTGGTGTGGTTCTCCATCTTCAAGGCATTCACCTACGTACCGATCTTGGTGGATAGTATGTTTATTGGTGATTTTCCTTTTATGGGATGAAACCTTACGCTTGGCCAACGTTCTCATACCAATGGGGTATGAGGGTTTCGTAGAAGCTGATCACTTCTACCTTAAGAGACTCTGATCAAGTCTCAATAGCTCTTGATGCTATATGCCTTGATAAGCTTTGATCCAAATGGAATGAGTCTATCTTAGGTCATGATTATGTCTCTTGCCTCATGGAAATATGTAAGTTTAAAAAAAAATTGAGTGGTTGAGTAGTGACAATTGGGGTTGTTACAAGTAGCTATCATAAAATCTCTAGCTGAGATAGGTGACAGGGTCGATGGAAAGATTCCCTCTTTGTTGCTTTATAAATTTATTTGCTCTTTGTTGCATAGTGGTTGGAGTAGCATAATGTTGGAACTGCTATAGAAAAACAACTGCCAAATATATGTGGATGCATAAAACTAATTGTTTTGTTAAAGAAAATATAGAGCATCATTTTCATAGAGAAAAGCATATTAAATTTGAATGTTAAATAAAGATTCATTCAAAAGGATCAATGAAGTTTGATTAAATAATTGATTTAATTAAGCTCATTAGTAAACCTCATTTTATTTAATAGATGAGAGTTTTTTTTTAGTTAATTAAAGGTATTCATTTTAATGCTAATAGAGAAGTCATTGAAAGACTTTAATTAATTAAAAAAACAAAAAAAACATATATCCATTTAAGAAATAAGATGTCTTTTATTTTAATGAAAAACAATTATGAAATTGTATAAATAAAAGAGGTATCTTAATGGTGATAATTATCAATAAAGGATATATATTTAAAATAAAGGAGATATGTTAAAAGAATACCATCCTTCTAAAATATAAAAAGGGATAATATAAAATATGTAAATATCTCGTTCCCTTATAGCTCGTAAGCTATGAAATAATCTAGGGTGGTTGATAGGCTTCCAAATATGGAAACCATCGGATGAAGGGTTCCTTGCCACCAGAGAAAGGGATGGAGAATGGAAGGGGAGGAGGCTCGAGGAGAGGGCTCGAGGTTCGAGATGGGCCACCTGGAGGAGAAGAAGCTCGTATGGTGTGAGAAGGAGAAAAGAAAGAGGAAAGAATAGAGAGAGGATGGAGGAGGACGAAGGAGCGAAGGGAGAGAATGTAGACTAGGGATAGGAAAGGTGAGGAACATGTTGTGAGTGAAGGAGAAGTGACCTAGACTCCACTGATCCCCATTTCATAGTAGCATTGAGGTTGGAGTATTAGACTTTAACCTACCTTTTTTTAGTGCATGCTTTGTATGGTGAAAATTGGTGTTTTAGAAACCATAAATTGCTTGGTTGAAAGCTCTACATTTTTGCTCTATTGATGTTTTTTAGAAACCATAAATTGCTTGGTTGAAAGCTCTATGTTTCTGCTCTATTGATGTTTTTAGAAACCATAAATTGTTTGGTTGAAAGCTAAATGTCGGGTGTGTGTTTGGGAGAGTAGGGTTGAGAGCGTCAAGCTAAATGTGTGTGTTTGGGAGAGATTTGTCCAAGCTAGATGGTGTGTGTTTGGGAGAGTGTCTGTCCAAGCTAATTGTTGTGTGTGTGTTTGGGAGAGCATCTATCCAAGCTAACATTGTGTGTGTGTTTGGGAGAATGTGTGTTTTAGAGAGCGTCTATCCAAGCTAATTGTGTGTGTGTTTGGGAGAGTGTATCCAAGCTAAACATTGTGGGTGTGTGTTTGGGAGAGTGTCTGTCTAAGCTAAGCATTGGGTGTGTGTTTGGGAGAGCGTCTGTCCAAGCTAGATGTAGTGTGTGTTTGGGAGAGTGTCTATCCAAGCTAAGCATTGTGTGTGTGTGTTTGGGAGAGCGTCTGTCCAAGTTAAATGCTATGTGTTTTAAGAGATGCCTGTGTAAGCTCAGGTGTTGTGCTTTTAGGGAACCACCTGGGTATGCTTAGAGACTCTGTTAAGTGTTTCAAAGTTGTGAGTTAGACCTCCATGTATAGGGAAGAAGGGACATTGTGTTTGGGAGCATCATCTGTGGAAACCATCATGCTTTGGAAGAAGGGCATTTAATTAAATAGGAAACCTTTGATTTTAATGATTATTAAAGGGCATTTAATTAAATAGGAAACCTTTGATTTTAATGATTATTAAAGGGCATTTAATTAAATAGGAAACCTTTGATTTTAATGATTATTAAAGGGCATTTAATTAAATAGGAAACCTTTGATTTTAATGATTATTAAAGGGCATTTAATTAAATAGGAAACCTTTGATTTTAATGATTATTAAAGGGCATTTGATTAAATAGGAAACCTTTGATTTTAATGATTATTAAAGGGCATTTGATTAAATAGAAAACCTTTAATTTTAATGATTATTAAAGGGCATGTGAACCTTTGATTTTAATGATTATTAAAGGGCATTTGATTAAATAGGAAACCTTTGATTTTAATGATTATTAAAGGGCATTTGATTAAATAGGAAACCTTTGATTTTAATGATTATTAAAGGGCATTTGATTAAATAGGAAAACCTTTGATTTTAATGATTATCTTAGGGTTTTAATTTAAAAGGAAACCTTTGATTTTTGATGATTATCTTAGGGCTTTTAAAATTAAAAGGGATGTGGATTTGTTCCTTAGATTGAAGTTATGGGGCTTTGATTTAAGGAATGAATGAATTGTTTGTTTAAATATTAAAAGGGGTGTGATTTTAATGCTTTAAACAGTAAATGATTTAATTGGATTTTGTGAATGGAAAAATATGTGGATTTATTCTTTAGATTGAAGTTATGGGGCTTTGATTTAGGGAATGAAAATAAAAGGATTGTTTTAGAGGTTAAAGGTATGGGACTTTATCGCTTTAAAGCATGAATGAATCTGATTAAGTTAGGCCTTGTTCTAAGTAGCACATGTTGGATGACTCTCTAAAGGAATTTGAGAGGTGAAGATAAAAGTAAAGGATCTTTTATGATATCCATTATGCATTAGATGGTTGGAAACTTATTTAGATTTTGTATAGTTGCAATTTGGCAAAGTAAATGAGTAGATGCATTTAAAGGTATGCCTATCCTGAACCATGAGTACCCTGATCCCCTACTACCCTCAAAGAATCAATGGGAAGCAAGGAGAAGCAAGGAGTTCAATGGAAGTGAGGTATAGGTAATTGTATTTTATGTTGCTTTACTATGCTCAAATAGATTAGAATTGATTGGGGAGATATCCCCAATATAGATGTTGTAATATTCCTTAGAGTAAGAAGGAATTAATGTGCAAATTCTGATGCAATAATTGTTCATTGGATTAAAGAAGGTATTTTTACTTTATGGTTGTAATTGTTTATGTTATGTAGATGATTCTTTTTAAAGTTAATCTTGCTTGTGTTCTAGATGCTTGGTGATTGTTTTTTGGTAATGTGGTATCTAGTTGTATCATTGTTTGGATTGCTTGATGTTAGAAATCTAAGTGTAGAGTTCTAGGGTGAACTCAGAGGTGACCTAAGGGAATTGAGAACTCCCTTAGGGTGAACATAGGAGACCTAAGGGAATTGAGACCCCCTTAGGGAGATAAAGGACTAGGTTGTGGAGAGACTACATCTGAGTTAAGATAGCTCATCGTGGAGATGAGATAGATAGCTTAACTCGTAATACTCGTAGCATGCCTACACATGATGATTTGTGTATGGCATGGAGATGCGTGTATACCTTCGATGGATGGAGGGTGATAAGTCTAGCTCATCGAGAATGATGGGAAAGATAGACTTATTTGTAGTAACACATGATACACCTACATAGATGGACTTGTGTTAGGGTACCTCATGAGATGTAGCTTTCAAGAAAACTTAGGAGATCGAGACTTTAGGAAAATAGTGGTTTGGTTAGGGGTTCATGAAGAGTTCATGTACCTCTCTCCATAGTAAAAAAAAAAATTTTTCTATTTTTGTATTTTTTTGTTTGTTTATTTTTTGGGTCGTTACATTTGGTATCAGAGCTCTAGGTACGAGGGTATAGAGCTTCTATGTGTGCTAAGGGAAATCATATGAATCCACTGAAGGCTTGCTTAAAGTAAAGGCTAAAGCTGGGATGATCTAGGATACCCTATTTTCTAGGATCTGACGGGATTTAACCCCAAGAGAGCGAGGATGTTAGGATACCTTAGTATGGGCTTTGGTATCAGTGACACACCCTAGCCTAGGATATTACCCTAGTTAGATTGGTTAATGCATATAGCAAGAGAACTCTGTAATATGGCTTGAATTAGAGTTACAACTTAAGATGAAACTATAATCTAATCCTCTTTCTTGGATGGAATCAGGTTGAGATGCCACCTAAGACTAGAAGAGGGAGGCCTATACCTAGACAAACTCAACAAAGTGATGTCAAAGAGGAAAACTAGGAGGGGGAACCAACAAACCCCAATAGGGAGGTAGAAGACCTCATTGCTACGGTCACTGCTATGCAGGATCAGATAAGATAGTTGTTAGAGATGGTTGCGAATCAAAATTTGCAAGTTCGTGGTTCAGAGACGGTCTAGAAAGTGGACTAACTATAGAACAAGTACAAGCCAGAGCCTTAGCAAAAAAGGAAATAGCTAGGGACATGAAAAATATCAGTATCTCTAAGTTTTATGGAGAGGGTGATGGTGATGCAGTGGAAGCATGGCTGAGAGAAGCAGAGGTTCACTTTATGGTAAAAGGTTACTCATCAGGAACCCAAACACTTTGGGCTACAATTAACCTGGAAGGGGCTGCTCTGGAGTGGTGGGAAACCCACTATGAGGAAACTAATATTGAACCCATTGATACCCCATGGGAAGAATTTATAAATATATTTAAGAAGAGATTCCTAACGGAGCATTTTTATACCTTAAAGTTTGAAGAATTTGTTGGTCTTAGACAAGGAACCAACATAGTAGAGGTGTACTACAAGAAGTTGGTAAGGTTGTTCAAATATGTGCCTATTTATAATGAGAAAATGTGGGTTCACAAGTTCATTCTTGGATTGGAATCTAGGTTAAAGCATGATGTGGAAATGCAGGAGCCTAAATCACTACAAAAGGCATATGACCTAGCAAAGAAAGTAGAGTCACACTTCTGTTATAAATATGACACTCTGCCCGAGCAAGCTCGATAGGAGTTAAAGAAGAGGAATAGTGTTGGGTTTGTAAAATGGGAGTCTGATCAAGAGCGAAAGGCTAAGAACCCCCAAAATCCTGAGAAGAAATCTTATGGAGATTAGAAGAAGTTCAAGAAGAACTTTTGTAAGAAGGATAACAAACCCAACAACATGAAACCTCAACCACAGAAGTCGTAGGCTCCAATTCTAGCAGTTAAGAATGGGAATGAGAAACCTAAAAAATAGCAAGGACCCAAGGAAGGGTGCTACAATTTTTGAGGATCTCATTACTACAATCAGTGTCCATATCGAGCAGGGACTAGCACCGCTAATGCGAAAGGGAAGGAACCAGAACATCAAATTTATGCCACAACCGAGAAGCAGAAGCTAGAGGGACAAGCCACCCCATTACTGGTGAAAGGTAAGGTTTTTAATAAACCAGTAAACATTTTGATAGATAGTGGAGCCACTGATAGTTTTATTTCATCTAGTCTAGCAAGGACTATGTTAGAAAGGCCTAGATATTTGGCTCAAGGGTGGAAGGTTGAGTACGGTTCTGGATAGACCTACTCGGTGAACCAATGCTATCCTATGGTAGAAATCACTCTATCAAGTGGAACTATGGATGGTTGTTTGTATGTAGCTCCCTTACACACCTTTGATGTGATCCTAGGGATGGATTGGTTGTAGGCTCATAAAGCCTTGGTCAATTTTCAAGACCGATGGATTGAGTATTTAAAAGAAGGTGGAAGGAGAATGAGAGTTCATAGTGAGCAAGGGGTATTTGAACCGTAGATGTTGTCCGCTATGCAAGTGAAAAAGGCCCTAAAGAAAGGAGGAATAGTGTATGTGGTAAAACTTAATGAAGTGGAAGACCATGAGAAAGGATAAATACTAAGACAACACCCGATCCTATAAGATTTTTAGGATGTGTTTCTAGAAGACCTATCGGGGCTACCTCCTGCATGGGAATTTGATTTCACAATTGAACTTATGATGGGAGCTGAACCTATTCATAGATCCTCATATAGGATGAATCCTACTAAAATGCAAGAACTGAAGGTTCAATTGCAAGGATTATTGGAGAAGGGTTTGATAAAACCAAGTGTGTCACCATGGGGTGCACTAGTTTTGTTCATGAAAAAGGATGGTTCGCTATGATTGTGTATTGACTATAGGATGTTAAATAAAGCTACAATCAAGAATCGGTATCCTTTACCTAGGATTGAAGATTTATTTGATCAACTAAAAGATGCCAAGGTGTTTACTAAGATTGATTTAAGGTCAGGGTATCACCAGTTAAGGATCCGTGAGGAAGACACTCACAAGATGACATTTAAGACTAGGTATGGGCATTATGAGTTTATTGTTCTACCCTTTGGACTTACTAATGCCCCAGCTGCTTTCATGAACCTAATGAACAGTGTGTTTCAAAGATATTTGGACCAGTTTGTCCTGGTATTCCTTGATGATATCCTTATATATTCTCGAGATAAAGAGGAGCATGATAAACATCTTAGGATTGTGTTGGAATTGTTAAGGAAGAATCAACTTTATGGAAATCTGATGAAGAGTGAGTTCTATGCCCCAGAGGTACGATATCTTGGACACATTATATCAGAAAAGGGGATCATTGTGGATCCAAAAAATATAGAGGCTATTCTGAATTGGCCACCCCCTACTAATGTCACTGAAGTGCAAAGTTTTATGGGGTTAATGGGCTATTATAGACGTTATATAAAGGACTACTCCAAGATTGTTGGACCCATAACAAACCTTTAGAAGAAGGGGAAAGAATTCAAATGGTCAAAAAAGTGTGAGGCTACCTTCGAACTACTAAAGCATAAGCTTACTACGACACCAATATTGAAGGTTCTCGATCCCTAGGGAGACTTTTTAGTGTGCACTGATGCATCGATAGAAGGGTTGGGTGGGGTGCTCTCACAAGAAGATTCAGTAGTGGCATATACTTCAAGGAAGCTCAAAAAGCATGAAGTTAATTATGCTATGCATGATTTAGAGCTAGCTGTAGTGGTGCATGCTTTAAAATTTTGGCACCACTACTTAGTGGGGAGACCCTTTGAATTGAAAATCGATCATCAAAGTCTACGGTATATATTCACCCAACCAATACTCAATGCAAGACAGAGAAGATGGGTGGAATTTCTCATTGAGTACGATTTTGAGATTGAGTACATAAAGGGAAAAGAGAATAAGGTAGTGGATGCTTTAAGTAGAAGGAAATATATAGCAGCCATAACTAGAATTCACATGGACCTGATGGATCGAGTGAGACAGGAGCAATCTCAGGATGAGTATTGCCAAGGAATTCGAGTCAAGATGGATAGAGATCCTGAAGGAAATAAGGAATTTAGTGTGAAATATGACTTTCTGTGTTATAAGGAAAGAGTCATCATACCAAATATGGGCAATCTGAGGAACTTGATAATGCAAGAAGCTCATAGATCTCCTTATTCTGCTCATCCAGGAGGAGCCAAAATGCGAGAAAACATGAAAAGAACCTTCTTTTGGGTAGGTATGAAGAAGGACATCATGGATTTTGTTGCTCGATGCCTCGAATGTCAGAAATTCAAGGTGGAATGCCAACATCCTACAGGAAAACTATATCTGCATGATATACCTACGCAAAAATGGTAGGTTATATCTATGGATTTTATAGTAGGTTTACCCAAAACTCGGTACCAACATGATGCCATCTTTGTAGTGGTCAAAAAATTAACTAAGGTTACCCACTTCATACCAGGAAATACCAAGGATGATGCTCAGGTGGTGGCTAGCAGATTCATCAAAGAGGTATTCTGATTGCATGGATTTCCTGAGGTAATCATCTCAGATAGAGACTCCAAATTCACTTCTAAATTTTGGAAGTCCCTTCATAGTGTGGTTGGCATGAAATTGAATATGATTTCAGCATACCACCCTAAAATGGATGGCCAAATGGAGTGGGTAAACCAAGTTTTGGAAGACATGCTTCGCATGTACTGCATGGATCACAAATCTCATTGGGAAGATTGTCTACCTTTGGTAGAGTTTGCCTACAATAATGGACATCACTCCTCGCTAGGAATGGCACCTTTCGATGCCTTGTATGGGTGAAAGTGTAGAACACCATTGTCTTGGGACAACCTAGAGGATCGAGTTGAGATTGGTCCAGAAATGGTCAGGGTAATGGAAGAGCAGTTAAAGGAAATTAGGCAAAGGCTTAAAGAAGTTGCGGATAGGCAGAAGAGTTATGCAGATCTAAAAAGGACTCCCAGAGAGTATTCTATTGGAGATAAGGTGTTCTTAAGGGTTAAGCCAAAGAAGAGTGCTATCAAATCCATGAAGTTGGATCCACGCTTTGTGGGACCCTTTGAGATCATGGAAAATATCAACCCGGTTGCATACCGACTTGCATTACCACCTAATCTATCCAAAATCCATGACACCTTCCACATATCCTTGCTTAGAAAGTATGTTGCTGACCCTGAACATGTGTGGGATGTTTCTAATTTGCAGATGGCAAACCCAGAGGCCATTGAAGTACTACCGATGAATATTCTTGAGTTTCATTCCAAGTCTCTATGGAATCGGACTCTCGAATAGTGTAAGGTCCAGTGGGACCAGTTCTCTGAGAAAAATGCCACTTGGGAGAAAGTGGAGGTTATGCAAAAATATTTTCCCTTTCTGTTTGAAACTTTGTGATGTAATAACTTTTATTTTTAGTGTTGTTAAAACAAAGAAAAACTGGAAACACCGAGGACGATGTTTAATTCTAGTGGGGGAGGATGTCATGACCCTCCCTAGTTGACTTTATGGCACAAAGGAACAATGTATTAACCTATGGTGTGGTGATACTTAGTTTGAACAATTGTACCAACTATATGATGTTTAGTTGATTTGTGAAGGGCATGTTATTGCTAATATATTTCCAAGTGTGCAGGATCCGGTATACTCATGGGTGGAGAAGGCAGAAGCATCCACCAGAAATGAGGGTGCCTAAGATCAGGGGAAATGATGATTAAGGTACTCGAAGGTAACATGGATAGATACCTTCATATAGGCATGCATTGTCAGAAGGGATAATCATCGATGGTTGATCACCTTGAGCCTTAGTTGATAGCCTAGTAGCTATCATAAAATCTCTGGCTGAGATAGGTGACAGGGTCGATGGAAATATTCCCTCTTTGTTGCTTTATAAATTTGTTTGCTCTTTGTTGCATAGTGGTTGGAGTAGCATAATGTTGGAACTGCTATAGAAAAACAACTGCCAAATATATGTGGATGCATAAAACTAATTGTTTTGTTAAAGAAAATATAGAGCATCATTTTCATAGAGAAAAGCATATTAAATTTGAATGTTAAATAAAGATTCATTCAAAAGGATCAATGAAGTTTGATTAAATAATTGATTTAATTAAGCTCATTAGTAAACCTCATTTTATTTAATAGATGAGAGTTTTTTTTAGTTAATTAAAGGTATTCATTTTAATGCTAATAGAGAAGTCATTGAAAGACTTTAATTAATTAAAAAAAAAAAAAACATATATCCATTTAAGAAATAAGATGTCTTTTATTTTAATGAAAAACAATTATGAAATTGTATAAATAAAAGAGGTATCTTAATGGTGATAATTATCAATAAAGGAGATGAAAAATTACTCGGCTGCACTCGGATAAGGCATCGATGAACGAAAACCTAGGGTTTCTACTATCTGGAGTCTGTGCATGGTCCGAATGAGGGTCGAGTGGAGCATCCATGGCATCACGAGGCGAGAAGGAAAATGGGAATCAGGTCACACACAACGACATGGCGAGTGGCTCTCATAATGCCACAAGCACCACTACGAAGGTGGGGAAGATGGTGGGATCGACCACTGCCAATCAAAATGGGGAGATTAACGACGGCGCTGGGGAAAAGACCATCAACGACGACCATACCTATGGAAACCCTTCGTATGCAGATTTGTTGCAGAACAAGCAGAGAACCAAACCAGACACCACATGCGAGTTCGTTACTCAGGGTTGTGATGTCTTATGCCCTAGGAGCCTCATGGAAAACTACGAAATTCATGACACCTACTCCCTGGTGGGAAAGTTCATAGGAGGCCGCCCAGACATGGATTCAATTCACAGATGGGCAACGTCCAAGTGGAAGACTCTAGGAAGCATGGAGCTATCGACAATGACTCGGGGTTTCTTTATGATCCAACTCAACACCCAGGAGGACGCAGAACATATCTTGTCCGGAGGACCATGGTTTTTTGGGAGGAGAAGTCTATTTTAAAAAAATGGCAACCGAATTTTGACCCAAATTCTCAGAATATCAACTACGCTCCGCTCTGGGTGAGGCTTCCGAACCTCCCAGCTCACTTCTTCTATGAAGATGCTCTACAAGGCTTAGCCAAGGCTATCGGGGATCTTGTGGCCATTGACCCAACCACCCGAGCGAGAACGCGCTTAACTCAGGCCCGCATCTGTGTCAATGTGAACTTGGAGAGCCAACTCCCGGAATACTTGAACCTCATATATGGGGAATTCAAATGGAGGCAACCACTGATCTATGAGAACAAACTGGCATTCTACCCTGAATGCCAGACGCAGGGCCACCTGCAGTCCCAGTGCCCTAAGGCTAGGAACCCTATCATGGACAACCAGATCATGGATCATCCAAAGCAGATCTCCAGATGAACTATAGAAAACCACACAATGACCATCGGGCATCAAGCTAGACTGATGGTGAACACCCCATATCAAAAGGCAAGTGCTTCTGTCCTTGTTACTAATAAATTTGATGCGCTTAAATATTATGGTGTTTCTGAGGAAGTTGAGGAAGGGGAAATCCCTATTGAATCTAACCTAGTTTTTAACCCTGAACCCCTTCAATGCCCTAGGCCCAGCCCCACCCACCAAGTCCCCAAGTCTGCCTCTCCCCCGAAATAGTCTCCTAGTCCCTCCCCCTCCCAGTCCCCCTAGAGGCCCCCCACGAAACCTTCTGCCTCGTCGTCCTCCACCCCGTAGGACTCTCCACCCCCGGATTCTGGGGCTCCAGCCTCGCCCACCTTCTATGACCCTACCTCTGATAGTGAAGACCATGACCAACCTTCCCCTGAGTAGTGGAGCCCTAAACAAACCCACAGCTTTAGGAAATCCTAGATGGATGTTGGAGGGGAGAGGAAAAAAGGTAGACCATCGAAAGCAGACAGAAGAATCAGGGACACAATAGAAGATATAGCCAATGGGACCCAGAAAACCCTATTCTAGGATAACAAAATTAGTACTAAGGAAGAAACCCGAAGATCCAAACCCCCTACACAACAAGGAAAAGGGGGCAAAATAATTCCCAAAAGTTCTAAATGAGAGTCCTCTCCTGGAATGCGAGAGGGCTGAATGGAGCAGCCAAGCAAAGAGTGGCTGCAGCTATGAGAAGAGAACATAACCCAACTATTTTTCTCATTTAGGAAACTAAACTCAATGAACACTGGTCACCCAGGGTGGCCAAAAATATCTAGAAAAACTACGAGTTTGTCCATTCCCCGGCTTTCGGATCGGTTGGCGGGCTGCTTTGCCTATGGAATCCCACTAAGGTGCAAGGCAACCTCATTTTTGGCTAGGACAGGCTGAGTAACATCCTGTTCCATGATCTCAGTTCCCAGGTTTCTTGGGTGATGACCAATGTGTATGCCCCTAACTCCTCCTAGGGCAGAGTGGCTTTGTGGAACTTTCTCACTTCGATAAGGCAAGCCTTTGATGGAACCCCCTAGATTCTAGCAGGGGACTTCAACTCTCCTTTGTAGTATTCAGATAAGAGGGGAGGAACTATGTTAACTCATAGGGAAATAGATGACCTGAGACACTTTATTGATTCCAATGCCCTCATGGATGTTCAGCTTCAGGGGTCCTTATTCACATGGAGCAATAGGAGGAAAGGTAACAGTCTTATTCAGGAACACCTTGACCAAGTTTTGTTATCCTAGGAAGCCCTCCCACTTTTTGGGGATGCCAGTTTGCTAGCTCTCCCTAAGATTGGGTCTGACCACAACCCCCTCTTGCTAGAAACTGGCACCAAACCTCAGTTCAAAACCCCCTTCAGGTTCGAATCAATGTGGACCCAACATCCCGATCTCAGTAATCAGATTGCTTTGTGGTGGAAAAGAAAATTCCTAGGATCAGCCACCAACCAGTTCATGCAGAAACTCAGATTCATCAAGGGAAATTTGAAAACCTGGAACAAAGAGATATTTGGGAATATCTTCGAAGCAAAGAATCAGGTCAAGGCCAGAATTAATCAGATAGAGGATAGTTTTTAGAAGGGAGCAGGCAATGATAACCTCCGTGATGAAGAGCAATGATTGTTGGCCGACTACCACAACATCCTCAGCAAGGAGGAAACCTTTTGGCACCAAAATTCTAGATAGTTGTGGCTCAAGGAAGGGGATTCTAACTCCAAATTCTTTCATATATCCACCCTGAGGCATAGGGGTGCAAATAAGATCAAAAACCTGGCCAAGAAAGATGGGTCTGCTACTTCAGACATCCTCCAGATTAGGGAAGAAGTGGTGAGCCACTTTAGAAACCTCCTTGCCTCTCCCTCGTCCCAGTCCCCTCCTGCCATGGAAGCCTTGTTGGCTAATATCCCCTCCATCATTTCTTGGGAGACCAATCACTTCCTCCTTAGCCCTCTGTCCCACAAGGAAATTCACCAAGCCCTATTTTCCATGAATCCAGACAAAGCCCCTAGATCGGATGGTTTCTCGCCTAGATTTTTCCAAACCTATTGGGGCATAGTGGGCTCGGACTTATGCAACTCCATCAGGGAAATGTAGTCTTCCAAATCCATCCCCAGAGATGTCAACTCCACTTTCCTGGCTTTGATCCCTAAAGGCGAGAATCCCCAGTCCCTCTCGGACTACCGCCCCATTAGTCTATGCAATGTCATCTATAAAATCCTCTCCAAAGCCATGGCCAACCGGTTGTCGAGCATTCTCCCCTCCATTATCGACCCCTGCCAGGGCAACACTATCAAAGGCCGCAACATCCTCGATGGAGTCATCACCATTCATGAACTGATCCACTCTACCCATGCCTCCAAGTCGGCTACCTTTTTCCTCAAGTTAGACATGAACAAAGCTTTCGATAGAGTTAACAGGGATTTCCTCACCCAAATCCTCCTCAAGTTTGGCTTCCATGAATCTTGGGTCAATCTGATTTATAAGTGCATTTCCTCATCATGGTTTTTGGTCCTGGTGAATGGGTTTGCCATTGGTTACTTCCCGAGTTCCAGGGGGCTCAGACAGGGAGATCCGCTTTCCCCCATTCTCTTCATCATTTTGGTAGATATCCTGGGAAGAGCTATCAAGAATGCTTGCTCTAACAATCTGATTTTGGGCATCAAAGCCACCACTGGCCTCTCGCCCTCAACCCATCAACAATTTGTGGATGATACCTTGTTGGCAACCAAAGCCTCAGTTCCTGATGCCAAAGCTATCAAAATGATTCTCAACCTCTATGAAGAGGCAGCAGGTCAGAAAATCAACTACATCAAAAGCAAGTTGTACTTCACTAACACCCCCCCAAAAGACAATGCAAGATCATGAGAATTCTGGGATGCTCCATTGCAGATTTCCCGACCACATACTTGGGTCTCCCCATGTTCAAAGGAAGGCCCCTCAAAGACATGTGGAGGAATGTCATCGACAGGATCCACAAAAAACTTTCAGGATGGAAAGGTGCACTCCTCTCCAGTGCGGGCAAGGCAACCCTAGTTAAAGTTGTTTTACAGAGCATTCCCACCTTTTTCCTATCTATCTTCAAAATTTCGATGGTTGTGGGCGAGGCCATCAAAAAAATCCAGAAACATTTTTTGTGGTCGGGAAATGACAACCAGAAGAAGTTCCACCTGGTTTCCTGGGACAAAGTGTGCTCCCCCAAGGATCAGGGAGGCCTGGGTATGTGGCGCATCAATGTCACCAATCTAGCCCTCCTGGCTAAGCAAGCATGGAAGGTTGTATCCAATGCTAATCTCGAGTGGGTGAATATAGTCAAAAGAAAGTATCTCCAGCAACAATATTTTCTTCAGATGGATATCCCCCATAACTGCTCTCACTTTTGGAAGTCCATCTCCCTCACCCAAAATCTCCTGCACCAAGGCTCTTGGTGGTAGTTGGGAGATGGCAAAGAGATCGACTTCTGGGAGGATGCCTGGGCCAAAAAATATCCTCTCATAAGTGACCAGAAGCTGACTATTATCAAGCACCTGACTGACAACAAGTATGGGGCCCACGTAGCAGACTTCATCACCTCCAACCAGGGAATCCAAAAGTGGAAAAAGGTTCAGTTTAGAATTAAGAATGACACAATCAACAATGTAGTGTCAGAGATCCATGCGATCATGAGGGCAAATTTCATCCCCCAATCCCAGAAAAAATATGAACGATGCTGGAAAGGCATGAGTGATGGTAATTTCTCTATGAAGTCCACCTCCCAACTTATAGAAAACATCACCAGAGGAGCCAGTCCCAAAAGTGGGTAGACCTTAGCTAGAAGTGTGTGGCTTAAGGCTTTAATCCCAAAGATAGCCCACTTCTGTTGGACTATTGTCCACAATAAAATCCTTACCACTGACAATCTGATGCGTAGAGGGATCATTGTCCCCAATAGATGCTACCTATGCAGGCAAGCCTGGGAATCGACTCAACATATTCTGATGGAATGCCCCTTCACCAGCAACGTGTTTTCCCTGGTGACCAACAAGTTTCAGGTTTGTTGGGTTAGGCCAAAAACTATCAAGGACATGTTCATCCAATGGCCCAACACCTTCAAAAACCCAAGACTCAACTTCCTTTGGAATTCCTTGGCCCACCATATTGCCTGGCAGATTTGGTTGGAATGTAACAGATGAGTTTTCAGTGAGGATCATAGGGATCATGATGTTGTTGCGGCAAGAGCCATCGCCCTTGCAACAAAAAATAGCAGTCTCATCCCTTGCCCAAAAATTCCCTAGGATGGAATAGAAGGTCACCTGTTTGTGGCTCTCAGGATTCCCCAAGACTGTTGCAAAGCCAAGGAGTCCCACAAGGACAGAGCCTCAGCCAAGTGGACTCCCCCCAGGGTTGGCTGAAGGCCAATTTTGATGGTGCCTCCAAAGACAACCCGAGAAAAGTAGGAGTAGGGGGTGTGGTCAGGGACCACAATGGTAATATCATCTGGGTGTTTGCTAAAAATCTGGGCACCCAGACCAACAATTACGTAGAAGCCAGAGCTCTCTGGAGAAGCATTGACATATGCAAATCCATGGCCAACCCTATCATCTTCAAATATGACTCAGAAGTTATAGTGGGGCTTATACAAAACAACACCAGAGGAGGGAAGAACATCCAAAGCATCATTCAGGATTGTCAAAAAGACCTCAATGACAAGGATCAAAACCAAATCAAGCATGTGTTCAGAGAGGCTAACCAGGTGGTCGATGTCCTAGCCAACAAAGCCATCCTTCAAACCACCTTAACGATCTGGGAAGACAACTTCCCGTGCGAGGTTCTCGAGAAAGTCAATCATGATGTGGAGAATCTTACTAATAAGTAGCTTGGGCTACATGACCAATGGTATTTCATCAATACCTCCTAGGAGTGAGTTTAGCCCCCAACATCATTACAGTTCCAACAACAATGGTGGTTGTTGCTACCCCAATGGTGTCCTATCGACACCTAAGGGCCTCCACACCTCTAAAGGTGGCTCTAACCACCACACCAAGAAGTTCCCACCCATTAAGGTGTTTGTCAACACCTTGGCCCATTGGTTCCAAGGCACCTTCATCATTTTTCAAAATGGCAAAGATACGGAGAAAATGCGTAGTCTCTCCAGACCGTCTCATCCACCCGTGCTATCCCAGCCAAAGGTCTGGTTGCTCATGCCTCATATTTTTGCCCACCACTTGTCTATCCTTCATCACCTTTCCATCCCCATCCACCACTCTCACCAAGACCGCCACCCCAAGCTCGAGTCAAAATCATGCCTGGTTTTGCGACCATAAGTTGGTTGTTCGGATTCCCACTCCTGTGACCTTCCCATTCTGGGTCTTTATCCTCATCCCCTCCACCCCTCTCGATTGCACTATGGCGCATCTCTGTACTAGCTCCATCTACATCCCTAACCGACCCTTTACCTGCAACCAGAACCCTCTTTGCATCATGGCCATCATCGAACCTGCAACTCTGCAGATTGACGCAGGCACCGCAACCCTTCTCGACTCCAAGCATTTCATGAATTTCTTCAAAATGTTTGAAGGCACGGATGAGGAGGTAACTAAGGACTTCATAGAGTCTTGGAATGATGGCGAGGTTTGAGTTTATGGCCTCCATTTTATGGTAAGTCCTCAATCCATAGCTCAGGTGTCTAGGCTTAAGTTTTTTGGTAGAATTGTCCATAGAGATGGACACAACTTCAAGGAAGAGACCGATCAATTCCCCGACAAGGGGAGTGAGTTAGTTTGGGAGAAAAAAGGCATTGTGTGGTCTTCCCTCCCTCACCCCTGGGACACGGTGATTGTTCCCATCCTCCAGTACATCTCTGTGGATAATCCCAATAAGCCCCTGAGCACCTACAATCTAGCCTTTGTCAATCACTTGCGGGATGTCCGCCCCATCAATGTCCTAAAGTTTCTCTTCCGGTCCATCACCATTACCATCAACAACTCTAGAAAGAGCCAGTCTCCTAAGCCCCCCACCACCAAGGCCTGTTTCTAGTTCTTTACAAGCACGCTCATAGTTCCCATCCCTCTGGTAGCATCAGTTCTAGTAACCCCTCCTCAATCTATCAGCATGGCCTGTCTCTACCCAAGTCCCCTGGCTGTGCCAGCTTGCCCATGCCCCAGCCCCTGGCAGACCGCCAATCATCGCCGCCTGCTTCGCCCCCTACTCAGGCAACTGATGCCACCCCCCAGGGCAAGGAAAACCCCCTTGTGGAAGAGAAGCCTCGCGTGGGCAACCAAGGATCCCTTGAGGAAGAGAAGCCCTGGGTGGGCAAGAGACTTCACCCCAAGCAGAAGGTAGCCAGACCTCCCCTGAAGAGAAGGTCTTCCAAGCGATTGTCGATGGGGGGGGGAGGGGGGCAGAAAGAGACACGGGAGGATATCCAGAAGGACCGTGACAGTGACTCCCTCACTCAGGACATGTTGAGAATAGTAGCTCTTACCCACATCAATGAAGCAGTCGGACACTTTTAGACAACGGCTAATGTCCTACACGAAGGGAACAATCTCATGTCCAACGCCATTGAGGAGCTCAAGAGACTCCCTGCCATTCTGGAAACTCTCCTCCCCAGCGGGGATAGCGCCAGGAATGAAACAAGTCGCAAATCCTAGAAAACTAGGAACTGAGGTGTCTGGTTCATGTGGAGCATGGGCGTGATGGTGTTTGTTTTTGTTTTGCTGTGTAGTTTGAATTTTCTGTACGTTTGTGGAAGGACGCCTGTGGGGGCGGTCCGTGAAACTTTTTGGTTAGTTGCTTTATTTTGTTGGCTCAACATCCCCTGGATATGGGACTATGGCCTTCCAACCGCAGTTGTTTCGAATGTAAAAAGGGGCGGGACCCTTCAACCCGTAAAGTAAATAAAATTACTTTTACCTACCAAAAAATTTATCAATAAATGATATATATTTAAAATAAAGGAGATATGTTAAAAGAATACCATCCTACTAAAATATAAAAGGGATTATATAAAATATGTAAATATCCCATTTCCTTATAGCTCGTAAGCTATGAAATAATCTAGGGTGGCTAATAGGCTTCCAAATATGGAAACCATCAGATTAAGGGTTCCTTGTTGCCAGATAAAGGGGTAAAGAATGGAAGGGGAGGAGGCTTAAGGACAATGCTTGAGGTTTGATATGGGCCACCTAGAGGAGAAGAATCTCGTATGGTGTGAGAAGGAGACAAGAAAGAGGAAATAATATAGAGAGGACAGAGGAGGACGAAGGAGTAGAGGGAGAGAACACAAACCAGGTACATGAAAGGTGAGGAATGCGTTGTGAGTGAAGGAGAAGTGATTATCCCCATTTCATATCAGCATTGAGGTTGGAGTATTAGAATATAATCTACCTTTTTTTAGTGCATGTTATGTATGGTGAAAATTGATGTTTTAGAAACCATAAATTGCTTGGTTGGAAGCTCTACGTTTATGCTTTGTTGATGTTTTATTAGAAACCATAAATTTCTTGGTTGAAATCTCTAAGTTTTTTCTCTGTTGATGTTTTTTAGAAACCATAAATTATTTGGTTGAAAGCTAGATGTAGTGTGTGTTTGGGAGAGCGTTTGTCCTAAGTTGAGCGGTGTTTACATTTTTAGAGAGCATTTTTCCAAGATAACATTGTGTGTGTGTTTACGAGAGCATATGTGCAGGTTAAATATTGTGGGTATGTGTTTAGGAGAGTGTCTGTCCAAGCTAAGCATTGGGTGTGTGTTTGGAACAAAGTCTATCCAATCTAACATTGTGTGTGTTTGGGAGAGTGTATGTCCTATGTTGGGCAGTGTTTACATTTTTAGAGAACATCTGAACAAGTTAACAATGTGTGTGTGTGTGTTTGGGAGAGCGTCTATCCAAGCTAAACGTTGTGGGTGTGTGTTTGGGAGAGTGTTTGTCCAAGCTAAGCATCGGGTGTGTGTTTGGGAGAGCGTCTGTCCAAGCTAGATGTAGTGTGTATTTGGGAGAGTGTTTGTCCAAGCTAAGCACTGTGTGTGTGTGTGTGTTTGGGAGAGCATCTATCCAAGTTACTTGCTATGTGTTTTAAGAGATGCCTATGTAAGCTCAGGTGTTGTGCTTTTAGGGAACCGCCTGGGTATGCTGAGAGACTTTGTTAAGTGTTTCAAAGTTGAGTTAGACCTTCGCATACAGAGAAGAAGGGACATTGTGTTTGGGAGCGTCGTCTATGGAAACCATCGTGCTTTGGAAGAAGGGCATTTAATTAAATAGAAAACCTTTGATTTTAATGATTATTAAAGGGCATTTAATTAAATAGGAAATCTTTGATTTTAATGATTATTAAAGGGCATTTAATTAAATAGGAAACCTTTGATTTTAATGATTATTAAAGGGCATTTAATTAAATAGGAAACCTTCGATTTTAATGATTATTAAAGGGAATTTAATTAAATAGGAAACCTTCGATTTTAATGATTATTAAATGGCATTTAATTAAATAGGAAACCTTCGATTTTAATGATTATTAAAGGGCATTTAATTAAATAGGAAACCTTCGATTTTAATGATTATTAAAGGGCATTTAATTAAATAGGAAACCTTCGATTTTAATGATTATTAAAGGGCATTTAATTAAATAGGAAACCTTCGATTTTAATGATTATTAAAGGGCATTTAATTAAATAGGAAACCTTCGATTTTAATGATTATTAAAGGGCATTTAATTAAATAGGAATCCTTCGATTTTAATTATTATTAAAGGGCATTTAATTAAATAGGAATCCTTCGATTTTTATGATTATTAAAGGGCATTTAATTAAATAGGAATCCTTCGATTTTAATGATTATTAAAGGACATTTAATTAAATAGGAATCCTTCGATTTTAATGATTATTAAAGGGCATTTAATTAAATAGGAATCCTTCGATTTTTATGATTATTAAAGGGCATTTAATTAAATAGGAATCCTTCGATTTTTATGATTATTAAAGGGCATTTAATTAAATAGGAAACCTTTGATTTTAATGATTATTAAAGGGCATTTAATTAAAAAGGAAAACCTTTAATTTTAATGATTATTAAAGGGCATTTAATTAGAAGGAAAACCTTTGATTTTAATGATTATTGAAGGGCATTTAATTAAATAGGAAACCTTTGATTCTTATGATTATTAAAGGGCATTTAATTAAATAGGAAACCTTTGATTCTTATGATTATTAAAGGGCATTTAATTAAAAAGGAAAACCTTAATTAAAGGTCATTTCATTAAATAGGAAACCTTTGATTTTAATGATTATTAAAGGGCATTTAATTAAAAAGGAAACCTTTTATTTTAATGATTATTAAAGGGCATTTGATTAAATAGGAAAACCTTTGATTTTAATGATTATCTTAGGGTTTTAATTTAAAAGGAAACCTTTGATTTTTGATAATTATCTTAGGGCTTTTAAAATTAAAGGGATGGGTATTTGTTCCTTATATTGAAGTTATGGGGCTTTGATTTAAGGAATGAATGAATTGTTCATTTAAAGATTAAAAGGGGTGTGATTTTAATGCTTTAAACAGTAAATTATTTAATTGGATTTTGTAAATGGAAAAAGATGTGGATTTATTCTTTAGATTGAAGTTATGGGGCTTTGATTTAGGGAATTAAAATAAAAGGATTGTTTTAGAGGTTAAAGGTATGGGACTTTATTGCTTTAAAGCATGAATGAATTTGATTAAGTTAGACCTTGTTCTAAGTAGCACATGTTGGATGACTCTCTAAAGGAATTTGAGAGGTGAAGATAAAAGTAAAAGATATTTTATGATATCCATTATGCATTAGATGGTTGGAAACTTATTTATATTTTGTATAGTTGCAATTTGGCAAATTAAATGAGTAGATGCATTTAAAGGCATTCCTATCCTGAACCGTGAGTACCCTGATTGCCTACTAACCTCAAAGAATCAATGGGAAGCAAGGATAATCAAGGAGTTCAATGGAATCGAGGTATAGGTAATTGTATTTTATGTTGCTTTACTATGCTCAAATAGATTAGAATTGTGGGGAGATATCTCCAATATAGATGATGTAATATTCCTTAGAGTAAGAAGGAATTAATGTGCAAATTTTTATGCAATAAATGTTCATTGGATTAAAGAAGGTATTTTTACTTTATGGTTGTAATTGTTTATGTTATGTAGATGATTCTTTTTAAATTTAATCTTGCTTGTGTTCTAGATGCTTGGTGATTGTTTTCTAGTAATGTGGTATCTAGTTGTATCATTGTTTGGATTGTTTGATGTTAGAAATCTAAGTGTAGAGTTCTAGTGTGAACTTAGAGGTGACCTAAGGGAATTAAGAACTCCCTTACGGTGAACATAGGATACCTAACATAATTGAGATAAAGGAGTAGGTTATGGAGAGACTACATATGAGTTAAGATAGCTCGTCGTGGAGATGAGATAGATAACTTAACTTGTAATATTCGTAGCATGCCTACACATTATGATTTGTGTATGGAATGGATATACGTGTATACCTTTGATGGATGGAGGGTGATAAGTCTAGCTCATCAAGAATTATGGGAAAGATAGACTTATATGCAGTAACACATGATACGCCTACACAGATAGACTTGTGTTAGGGTACCTCATGAGATGTATATTTCAGGAAAACTTAGGAGATTGAGACTTTAGGAAAATAGTGGTTTGGTTAGGGGTTCATGAAGAGTTCATGTACCTCTCTCCATAGTAAAAAAAAAAACTTTTTCTATTTTTGTATTTTTTTGTTTGTTTATTTTTTGGGTCGTTACACATATCATAAGTTGTGAGAATTCCATGTAACTCATCCATTGTCAACTTATGAATATCTCTCATTTCTTCTATAGCTGAAATCTTTCCATCATACCTCATAGGGAGTGCTCTTAATATTTTATGAGCAACACTAGAGTATTCAATTTTAAATCCAAGTCCATGCATGGTATTAACAACCTCATCCACATGAAGTAATTATGTAGCTATATCTTCCTCATATTCCATATTAAAATCTTCAAACATTTTCTCGTGGTTTTGTAGTTTTGCCATATTGCCCTCTTTATCTCCATATTTTTGCTTCAATTTTCTCATATCTCTTTTTTTGATTTGTAGTGCATAATTTTCACAAATTATGCTTCATGTAGTCCACTTAAGATTCCATTCATAGCCTTGACATTATTTGCATGTAAAAAATTACCATCTTTATATGTGTTATGAGTATATGTAGGTGTGAACCCATCCTCAATGGATTTCCATGTCTCATATCCTTGTGGCGTCAAGTAAGTCTTCATTCTTATACTCTAGAAGTCATAATTGTTCCCATTGAACAATGGAGTCTTATTTGATGAGGATCCACTCTGATATGCCATTTGTGTTCTTGTAATATCTTCCTTCAAGTTGTTAGACTTTTTTGAAGGAACCTGACTCTAATACCAATTTAAGAACATAGGCTTATACCGAGAGGGAGGTGAACAGTATAAGATCAACTTTTAATTTTATTTCCCAAACAATATTATCCAATGTTATCAATTGCAATATCAATAGTAGTAATAAAATCAATGCACAAATCATCACACACATGAGAGATACAAATTTAATGTGGTTCACCCAATGTGGGTTACGTCCACAAAGAAATTCTTTCTAAATTTTCTCAAAAAATATCTTGGAAATAAATTCTCTATTACAATGTTTATAGAATTTTTTCCAAAGGATATATCAATCCCCAATGCTTTTATTTGTGGATCTCTCTACACAAGAGAACTCTTTCCCCTTTTATCCAGTTTTTGGATCTCTCTACAAGAGAACTCTATCCCCTCTACTCTAGTTCATGGATCTCTCTCCATAGGAAAACTCTATCCCCTCTGCTCTAGTTCATGGATCTCTCTCCACAAGAGAACTATATCCTCTATACTCTGATTCATGGATCTCTCTCCATAGTAGAACTCTATCCCCTTTGCTTTAGTTTGTGGATCTCTCTCCATAGGATAACTCTATCCTCTTTGATCTAGTTTGTGGATCTCTCTCCATAGAATAACTCTATCCCCTCTGCTTTTGTCTGCTCCAAATATTGCTCTCAAATCTATCTCAAATTTGCATCAAAACCTCATCACAATATTAGCACAAATATGCTCTAACTTTGCTCACAAACCTATCTCAATGTTGTTTCAAGTCTTCACAAGACTTTGCTCAAATTTACCTTAAAGCTACTTCAATTCTTCTCATGAGACTTGCTCAAATCTATCTTAAATCTACTCCAAGTCTTCTCAAAAGACTTAAATCTATCTCAAAGTTGCTTCAAGTATTTTCACAAGACTTGCTCAAATATACCTTCAAGCCTTCTCAAAATACTTGCTCAAGTTTACCTTCAAGTGTTCTCAAAATACTTGCTCAAATGTATCTTCAAGCCTTCTTAAAAGACTTGCTCAAATTTGCCTTCAATATTGCTCATAGAACCTGCTTAAATATTTTTAAATTTTGCATACAAACAAAGATTAAATCTCTTTCAAAAAATATTTCTTCAAACAGACATATTCTACTTAGAATTTTTTTAACCTAGGGTTATGCATAGTGGCAAATATTTACAAATTGGGAAAATATTAGGATTTCCAAAATTGAAAATTGCCGAATATGAGGACCCTCGACATCATCCCATTTGCCTAAATTTTTTAGGACAAATTTTTTATTAGGGTCAATTCACTACAATATATATCCAAAAATAGGCATATTTGTACTCGTTGGAAAGATCCTTTTAATCCTAATATAATGGAGGTTTTTTAATGAAGTTATAAGGTGATTTAATAGGTCAAAATATTTCTCAAATATGATATTAATTTTTGGGGCTTCAAATGCCCCAAATTTTGGTGTGAAGATGATTTATTTAATTTTCTTATAATTCACCTTGATTTCGATTAGGATTCGCTATTTTTTTACAATTTCATTTCGAGTTCAACCCCTTATGCATAACCCTAGTTTAACCTCTGGAACATTTAGAGAATAATATATTCTATCAAAAACCTAATATGTTCTTCACATTCACAAAACTTGCATTCAACTAATACAACCTCTATCTCTTGCAAAATACCTTTCAAATAAAATCAAAATAATGTATAACTTGTTTCACAAAATTGATCTATCTTTCTTGTAAATTTTATCTCAAGGATCAATCACATTAATGCAAAAATTTCCTTCACTAGATTGATCTCAAACACTTTCAAAATTTCTTTCAATATTTCTCAAACCAATGCTTAAAAGGTTTCACAATGATGCACTAACTTGTCTTCAAATCTAGTACAAGTAGTTCACAATTTCTAGCACAAATATCTCAATCTCTTTCAACAATGAAAGCACAACTTATTTCACAAACCCTATCTCAAATATTTCCAACAATACACACTAATTAACCATTTTATCTCCACCTTATAATTCTGAAATATTTCAACCAAACACCTTAAAAAAGAGTGATATAATCATACCTCTTTGATGAAGGAGCTCTCTCAAAAACCTATATCAAGATATTATGTATTTCTTATGCCACTTTCAAGGTTTAGTTAGCATAACACTTTTCAAACCAACCATAACATATTTCCTCAAAATTTTACTCATAAAATTTTTAATGTCAAGATAAAGTCTTGACAATAATCAAGCCCTCTTAATATTTATTTTTAATCAAAAATTACACACAATAATTTAAATCATAGTCATACCTTATCACTTCTACTTAGAAGAGTCACTTGTAATTTAATATCACAATTCAATATCCCTAAGTACATGCCATACGTCAATTTTATTTTTCAAGCACCTTATTGCTCATTTCTTTCAAAAAAATATATTCCAACTTTATAAATCACAACCAGATTCTAACATATCATTATGTTCTTAAAAATATTAAATTTTAAATAATTACCTTTATATCTCCCTAGACTATGTAATATGCACTTTTAATAATCAAAAATTAAATCTTATGCATCCCTTGTTTAGGCGCTAATCATACCTAATAATTTAAACAAAAAATTATGCCCTTACCCACGTCTGCCGCTACCACCATTGAGTTCCAAACATGAAACCTCACAACACCCATGCTCTAGCATGAGCTAGAGTGCTAGCTAGCCTAGCCCCACCTACTGGAACAATTCGTGTGCAACAATGTTGTTATGCCTTCCTCTTTCCCCAATGTGATTCAAAAAAATAAAAATATCATGGTGATTTGAAACTGAGACCTATCCACTACCACGTCTTACACATGACCCACCTGCCACCTAGGCTAGTAGCTTTGGTTGAAACCAAGTCATGTGCCTCCAAGTCATGTGCCTCCCTTTATGATTCTTTGTCACTTGATACAAACACGTTCATTAAATTTTTTCTTCCCTTTTCCCTTTGATGAATGGTGCTTTAATTTTCTTGATCTACGCTCCACAAAAATCGATTAAAGCATGTGCAATATCCAAATTTTGAAAAATTATTTATGCACCTCCTTAAATACGTGTTTGATGTTTTTGCTATGATGTCAGCTCAACCCTTTATTTCCACATTTTTAAATTTGAATTTGATGCCTTTGATAATTCAAATTTATTTTTTATTTTTAACATAATATTTAACCTTGGTGTTAAATAATATTTTTGCTTGTAGTCCTTCATCAACTTAATTTCTTTTTGAGACCTTTGTCCAATGCACTTTCAATCCTCCTTTTAATAAGTTCTTTTGGCCTAAATATTATAATATTATCTCTTTTCTCTTAAACCATGGGCTTAAACTTGGGCCTTCAACCTTTTAACCAAACACTTAGAACTTTGTCCCAAACCTCTTTGGCTTATAATATTAAATATTATAACTTTTTACTTTTTATCAATTTCCTTGCACTTGGTGAACTTTGCCTTCCATCTTATAAACCTTATCTTAGTTCCATACCAAACTATCTTCGACATCAATGATAATTAATGACATAAACCTTTGACATCAATGAAAACATAATTACTCAAAGTTTCCAACACCTCCTACTCACCCAAGTCCTAGAATAGCTAGTCAGGAACTTCACCTACAAGGGACCCCTACACGGGACACCCCTATAGGTTTTGATCCTAATCAGGGAATATACTTCCCATATTTAGACACTTCACATGCCTTCTTTCAAGAATAACAATCGCACATTGAGGCACTAATAGATAGAGCAATACCATGCATTCGTGTGCCTTCTAGGTCTACCATACCCACCTATGGGTAAGATCAAGAGTACACACACTGGGCAGGGCCAAATGATCAAACTACACCCTTAAACCACCCTAATAGGTTACAACAACCTAAGTACCAAGATGAGTATGATACTCATCGCTCGGGTGAGCAAATTCAGCCCTTCCCTTCCTCATCAATGAAGGAAGGCATGAGGAAAATTTTTATTATCCTCAGGTCCATTATGCCACGCAAGCATGATGTGCCTCTACACTAGCTGAGTACAAAGAACACTTGTCTAGGACTAAACCTCAAGTGAATGTGACTTCCCTCGATCGAGGGAAGCTCGTAGTCGATATTTTAGACCATCCTAAATGAGATAGGCCCCAGGGTGATACTTCTAGGGCTCATAGGCCCCACACGATAGAATAGATAAATCAAGTAGTCAAGAGATATGTTGAACACCAAGCACAATTCAATCAGCTTTGGTAGGATAAAGAATGCTTGGACCACCAACATCAATTAGAAAAGAAAATAATTGAACAGCAAACCAATGAGCTATTTCAAGAGACCTTACATGATAGGGTCCCTACCCCAAGTACCCATAGACAGGGGGTTCATCAGAGGTAACCTACTTTCAATCAAGATAGGCCTCCTAGGCCTAACCAAATGTTGCCTCCTTGACCTCCTAGGCCTAATCAGGACTTGCCTCCCAGGCCAAACATAGATCACCATCCATAGGTGCTTACTCCTCCTTGTAGGCTAGTTCAAGAGACACCTTACGAGGCCTACACTGAGCTTGAACTAGAGGAAGAATATCTTGAAGCACCTTATGGAGGTAGGGTGGATGACATTCAACCACCATGCAATAGGCTTGATATTCCTCGCCCTCCCTCATAGGGTCAAAGCAAATAAGAGGAGATCAAATCCTCTGATGCGTACAAAGCATTGCTAGAATGCATGGAATCGATAGAGAACAAGACCTCTGGGTCTAGGCCTCAGAAGCCCACTTTGCACCAACTTCATAGTCAACCACTTCACCCATCAGTACCTTCCCCTCCCTATCTAGAGCATTTCAAAATGCCCAAGCTGGATAAATTTAAAGGAGAGGAAGATGCGTAGGAGCATGTCACTAGATTTTTGAATCAATGCTTCTGTATCTAGGATAATGATACCTTACTATTGAGAATATTTTTACTTACCCTCTCTAGCCCTACCATAGAGTGGTACAATCAACTCCCAAAGTATAACATCTACAACTTTGAACAATTTGTAGATGCATTCTTGGAATGCTTCACCTTTAACACTAAGCGAAAGGTGACTTTAACAGACCTCACAGGGTTGAAGTAATATGATGATGATTCAATCATGGACTATGGCAATAGGTGGTGAATACTTCTTTCTAAGCTACCATACCTACTCCCCATGTCTGAGTTGACTCACATGTTTTCTAAGAGCTACCTGAAGCCAATTTCCTTGTTGCTACAACTCCAACAGTACCCAACTCTTGAAGATGCTCTAGCATAGGCTAGAACAATCGAAGACATTAAAATTCAAGAGGGGAAATTACAAAACCTCACAAGAAGGAATGGACTAAGAACACCAAGAACAATCTGATGCAACCAAAGCTAGCAGTAGTCAACCAAGTTGCTATCAGTATTCCAGGGCCTATGCAACCAATGCCACCTTAGAAGCCCAACTATCAGGCCACACCTAGAAACTACAACAACAACAATCAAACAAATCAAGGGAAAAACTAGCAATATCACCCTAAGTGATAATTTACACCCATTGTTGAGTCCATGGATTCTTTATTTGAGTACCTCTATGTAGCCAAGGCAATTAATCTACCTGAAAGTTGACCTATAGATCTGAATGCACCAAAGCCCCTAGGATATCATGAAGACCTATACTGCAAGTACCATAGGTAGAATGGGCATGATGTGCAGATGTGCTACAGGTTCAAACACCTAGTATAGGACATGATCGATAGGAATGATCTTCAGGTCGATAACCCTATTGCAACAAACAATCAACAAATGGGTGTTTTTAAAGACCCATTGCCTACTCATGAGGAGCAAGCAAAGCCAGCACAATAGGTGAATGAGGTCCATCTAGCACCCCCTAAACAAGGGTTCATCATAATGGTCAGCATCATGATAAGGAATAAGCATTACCCAAGTCAAGTCACACCACCTATAGCTTCAAATGATATTCCTTCAACATCACAGCCTCTATCTATGAGCTTATTCAATAGTCTCCACCTCATCGAGAAGCTCTCATGGAGATCCTCAAGTCGATTGAACTACAGCCCTAGGAGTCTAACTCCTTTAACAATTTCATGGGGTATGTTCGACAATGCATAAAACTAGTAATCACCTTTCATGAGCATGAACTCAAGCCAGTACCAAATGACATGGTGGATCCTCCCCTACACATCATTGCATGTGTAAATGGAACACCTTACAAGAGAGTTTTGATTGATACTGGTTCCTCTAGCAATATCATCACCATGACTACTCTCAAACATCTAGGGCTTCTAGCATCCCATATTTTCACATCCATGTATACCCTCCAAGCATTTAATGATGCTCTATGCTCAATGGTTGGTACTATAGTCTTACCTATTCAGGTGGGACAAAAGACCATACCAACATTGTGTCACATCTTGGAGGGTGAAATGGCCTACAATATCTTGTTAGGCAGACCCTGGATTAGGGATATGAAGTGTATGCCATCCATAGCTCACCAATGTTTGAAGTACACTTATGAAGGGCAAGTACATGTTGTCTCTATAGACCTTGAGCCCTTCAAATACTACAACTTGGTGCAACAAATCCTCGAGTTGACCTTACCATCAACCCATCTGGACTTCCAATCGAATACATCTAGCCAAGGTTTGACTCCTTCACCATCACCTTCCATTAATCCATCACCATCTTCTTCCATACCATCCTCATCATCGACACCTCTAGATATACCTTCATCATCATCGAATCCTCCATAGAGGAACATGGGGAAGAGGCCTATTGATGAGATCCCTCCAACCATCTCTACCATCTCCATAGAAGAGATTCCTAGTCCAGCAGATGAGGAACCACCTCATGAGGTAAACATTGAGTCAACTCAAGCCTCACTTCCATCTCATCCATCTCTACCACCACAAGTCATAGTTCATCTAGCTACCACTAGCTTAGGAGAATACCTGGTAAGGAATATCACAACAACTCCTACCATTGAGATAGTGCAAAACATGGGTCGACCTCATCTTCCCATAGGTACCATCGTACCTCTAGGCTTACCTCCTAATCAAATAAACTTCATTTATGGGGGTATTGACTATGGCATAGAACCATATCAACAACAAGAAGAGGATGAAGAGCCCTTTTCTGAGGATATTAATTACATGTCCAATCTTAAATTTGCCATGAGATATCTCCATCTCTACAATTGGTATGGCTATGGTTTGGGGTTGTATGAATAAGGTACTCACATTCCTTACCAACCACAATATCAAATACCATATGATAAGTCTAGTTTAGGATACAACAAGCCTGTGCCTCTCGATGTCCTCACTGATAGTTTAGAGCACTTGAGTCTGAACTATAGGGATGAGCTTGCATGTGATCCCTATACCAATCCTAATCATGTCCATTCTTTGGGGGATTACTTCCCTATAACTATGATAGATCAAGAGATATCTCATGATTTCACCCGATCCTATGAAGCAGGTGAAAGTTCACATACTCTTCCACATGATAGTGAGGAAGAAGATCAAGGTCCTCCCTATGAATGGACAATTGATGATGAGTCATATTATGAAGTAGCACCTATTGACTCTTCTAGTTTATATGGGGAATACATATGGATCATCCCTTTGGATGATGAATATGAGTTCTATCTATGTGTGTTCCCATTACCACATCCTATCTGGTGATAACTTCTACCCTTAGAAGAGCAAGCTCACCCACTTCTACATCGACCACCTTCGATCATTTCACTTCCACCATAACCACCTCCATAAGTCTTGTGACAACCTATTGTCAATAGACCCCATCAACCACCTAAAGGATATCATCCATCCATCAATATGATTTCCATAGATCTTTTTATGCCCCTGCATGATCCGAATAACCCATCAAAGCCACTGCACCTCGACTTGGAGGTAATCAAATTTGATTGAGGAGATTCTCCACCATCTCCTTCCGAGTATTGGCCTTGCGATGAAATGTTACAACCATTTCATTTTTCTCCAAGGTCTACTCAAGATGTCTTTCATACTGAGGTTGAGCTTGAATTTCCAATCGATGACATAAACCTAGTTGATGATATTCATTTGATCCCTACTCCACACCATTTGGAAGAGGGATCTCATATGTCAATTGAGCCAATAATTGATAGTGATATCAACATAGATCCTAAAAATCCTCAATTCATCAAGTTAGGGGAAGGCTTATCCCTCACTGAGCAAGCCGATTTCATAGCTCTTCTCAAAGAGAAGAAGGAAGCTTTTGCATGGTCTTATAAAGATATGCCAGGACTAGATCCAAATTTAGTCATGCATAATCTTATGATTGACCCAAATGCAAAACTAGTTAAGCAAAAGTTATGCAAAATGCATCCAATAGTAGCCTTAATGGTGAAATATGAGCTACAAAAGTTGTTAGATGCCAATTTCATTATATTAATGGATTATCCACCATGGCTTTCTAATATGGTTCCTATCAAGAAACTTGATGGGAGGATTCATATTTGCACTGAATTTTATGATCTAAACAAAGTGAGTCCTAAGGATGAATTCCCATTGCCAAACATTGATGCCCTGGTAGATGCCACAATAGGCCATGAGATGTTATCCCTAATGGATGGTTTCTCTGGATACAACCAAATTTATATTAATCTAGAAGACCAACTCAAAATGGTATTCACAATGCCTTGGGGGACATTTTTTTATAAGGTCATGCCTTTCGACCTCAAAAATGTTGGTGCTACTTACCAATGGGCTATGACTTACATCTTCCATGACTACATGCACAAAATTTTGGAAGATTACATGGATGACTTATTGGCTAAATATTTACTATACCATGAGCATATCGATGTATTGCACAAAGTTCTCGATCACCTCATCGAACACAATGTTAGACTAAACCCCAAGAAGTGCATCTTCGATATCACATCTAGAAAACTCTTGGGATTCATAGTCTCTAAATGAGGCATCAAAGTCGATCCAAACAAATTCAAGGTAATCCTTGAGATGCCTCCCCTACTACCATCAAGTAGTTGCGTAGTCTACAAGGTAAGGTCACATCTATCAAGCACTTCATAGCACAATTATCGGATAAGTGTTGACCTATGAACAAATTGTTACACAAGGGGGTCACATTCAATTGGGATGATGAGTGTCAAGCCACCTTTGATGAAATCAAACAATATCTAGCTTCACCACTAGTATTGGCTCCTCCTCGACTAGGAGTGTCATTCTATTTATACATCTCAGCTATTGAGCTTGCATTGGGCATCATGTTAGCCCAAAAGAATGAATTGCACAAAGAACAGGCTACTTACTATATTAGCCACACCTTGGTCAGTTACAAAATAAAATACACATACGTTGAGAAGCTATGCTTAGCAGTGGTTTTCACCACTAAAAAGCTATGCCATTACATGCTCAATCATACCATGTATGTAGTATCCAAAGAGAATCCATTGTGATATATGATGAGTCATACTTATCATAATAATCGCATGATGAAATGGATCATGTTGTTGATGGAATTTGACCTCGAATTCATCGAATAAAAATCAATTAAAGGTCAGGTCATCATCGATCAACTCGTAGAGGCTCCTCTCCAAGATGATCAACCTCTTAACATAGAGCTTCCCGATGATGGAGTATTTCAAGTGTCAGAATCACCTGATCCTGAAGAGCCTGAATCATAGGCTGACATGACTCTATTTTTTGATGGCTCTAAGTGCGAGCAAGGGGGTGGCATAAGAATTATGTTTTTCACACCTCAAGGGGCTCCAATACCCCTATCATTCAAACTCGATTTCCCATGCACCAATAATAATTTTGAGTATGAAGCTCTTCTCATAGGCCTTCAAATGATAATCACCATGAAAATAACTAAGCTCAACATTTTTGATGATTCCTTGCTCATAGTGAATCAATTCAAGGGAATATTCCAATGCAAATGTCCAATATTGCAAGCCTACAAAGCCCTTGTGGATAAAATTCTGATAAAATTTGAATGGTATGACATCGAGGCACTCCCTCGATCATCTAACCATTTTTTGGATACAATGGCCTCCTTGGGGTCTTTAATCCTATAGAACCCTATTGATGATATAACAACCATTCAATTCAAAATGCTATCACAATCTATGATTGAGCATGAGAACATCCACTCCATGCTAGAAGTCCACATGATTCAAATTGAACCTTCTCATGAATGGTTCTCACAAATTCACAATCACCTGAATAATACCACTTGGGGGACTTTATTCCCTCAAACTCCTTTTGATAGTAGCACAATACTATATTTACAAGTTCTCTCCCAATCAACATTTATTAGGGATGAACTTCAAAAGGATCAAGCAATTCATGCAATTGAGGCTTCTTCAAATCAATATTGGTCCACTCAGATAAAATATTACCTAAAGCTTGGTAATATCCCTTCTAGACTATCACATGCCACCAAATGAACTTTCAAGAAAAAAGTGGTAAAATATGTCTTACTTGGAGATATTTTGTATCATCGAGGCTATGAGGGTATCCTCCTTCATTGCTTAGAACCTCAAGAGTCAGTTTGGGTGATCACCCAAGCACATGATGGTACATGTGGTGGCCATTTCAGTGGCATGGCCATCACAAAGTGCATTCTCTACATGGGCTATTATTGGCCAACTTTAGAGTGGGATTGTTGTGCTTATGTTAAGAAGTGCACAAAGTGTCAACACCATGCTAATTTGACACATGTACCTTCTCAGGCCTTACAACCGATTCAATCAGTTTGGCCTTTTTTATAATGGGGGTTTGACCTAGTTGGGAAGATCTCACCCCCTTCCTCAGGCCATCACACATTCATCATTATGACCATAGAGTATTTCATAAAATGGGTGGAAGCAATTCCCCTTACCACTATGATTGGACCTCACATTGTGGAGTTCATGTTACATAATATCATCTATCATTTTGGTATTCCATCCAAAATAATTTTAGATAATGGGCCACCTTTCAAGAATAAATATGTGTAAGCTTTAATAGCTAAATATAACATCCAACATAACTTTTCTATGCCCTATTATCCATAAGCCAATGGGTAAGTTGAGGCATCAAACAAAATAGTAATTACCATTTTAAAGAAAATTGTTAAGTATAATCACAAATATTGGCATACTCAATTACCCCTTGCTCTATGGGCCTACCACACTAGTATTCGGACACCCACTAGGGCAACTCTATTTTCACTAGTGTATGGTGTTGAGGTAGTCATGCCCTTAGAGCTAGAAATCCCATCACTATGCATATCCATGCAAGAGTTCATCGATGATGACACCACATGGTAGGCTCACCTAGATCAACTAACATTGCTTGATGAATGATGTGTTAATGCTCTTGAGCACCTACACATTTATCAAGAGTAGCTTAAGAGAGCCTATAATATGAAAGTCCATCCTAGAGACTTTCAGGTTGGTGACCTTGTTCTAAAAGAGAACCAACAAAATTCTAACTTGTCACCCCATCTATGGGATAAGTTTATGGTAAACTAGTTAGGTCCATTCATTATCACTAGTCATATTGGACCTGGAACTTATCACCTAGCCTCCATTGAAGGAATTGAGGAACCTAAACCCTTGAATATCCTTCATCTATGGCCTTTTCATGCTTAAAGCATCGCCCTACAAAAATCCCCAAAGGTATCCATAAACCCTTTGGTCACCCAAAATCCCCAAAGGTATCCATAAACCCTTTGGTCACCCAAAAAGCCCCAAAGGTATCCATAAACCCTTTGGTCACCCAAAAAGCCCCAAAGGTATCCATAAACCCTTTGGTCACCTAAAAATCCCCAAAGGTATCCATAAACCCTTTGGTCACCCAAAATGCCCCAATGGCATCCAATAAGCCCATTGGTCAAATGTATATACATATATATTAATCAAAATCCAAAAACATCATTAAAACAACAAAAATACAAAAATATTGCATTGCATCACATTTCATACCATTGCATTATACAATCACTTGCATTAGGCATACCCATCATTGCATTTTGCATTTTAGAGTTGCTCATACATGTCTAGCACCAGGTCTGTATACTAGACATCCTTCAGAGTCAACTTTGTCAAAAGTCATCATTCACACCCATCTACATTACAATTATCATTTCCATCTACATTTCCAACCTTTCATATTTGTGTCTGTTTCCCTTCACCTAGTCATTTGTTATAGGGTGTCTTTAGGGTTTTTGGTCACTCAACCATCTCTAGTTTTCTTTTCAGATTTTATAGAAAGCTATCCTAATTTTTAGAAGGTAGAGTCTTGCTCTGATTATACCTTGTATACATCAAAATCCCAACATATTTTCACATTAAATCCAAGTTTTGCACAAGGAAATATGAAACCTACAAAGTGGTCTGGGTTACCTTAAGTGAAAAGTTTACCTTGCTCATCCCCCTGTGCGCATGGTTCAAAAATGCTAAGAATTGACAAAAGGACAAGCTCCTCCCTACCCAAATACAAAATAAATAGTGGTTTTCACCACTACCAAAAATCCCAAAATAAATAGTGGTTTTCACCACTAACAAAAGCAAAAAGTAAAATAAATAATGGTTATCACCACTCCCAAAATCCCTTGCTCACCAAAAAAAAATGAGCAAATCCCTAGAGCAATTCAAAAATAAAAGAAAAGAAGGGAGTACTGAACTTGAATCCCTAGAATTCTCAGCATTTGATAAACCATGAGGTGATCCTCATTACAGGTTAGGTGGCATCAAGCCTACCTGGAAATGGTGGTATCCTTATGCATGATGATATGTCTATCACATTAGCATCTTACTTTTGTATAGACCAATGTTTGCATGCGGATGAGCTAGCTTTTGGTAGCCTGTATTACCTAGTGGTCTAATCCAACTACGTACAAAACTTAGGATCATGATACTCATAGGGTGATCTTCAGTATATATGGGTTGCATCAATCTTGTTTGGCACTAGGGTAACTTTATGCATTATCATAACAATGAACTCACATGCACACATAGGGATATTGAATATCTTGGTCATCCTAGCAGATTCATACCTTGTCAAAAAGTCTTGCATGGTTAGTATATAATTTTTGACTAGTTGACTAGAGTGTTTGAGTCTCATGAAAACCTCAAGGACATTCTATAACATCTTACTATTCATTCCATTCCATACCATTTTATCACATTTTTTTCAGTTTACATTTTCACAAATCCATCACATAGTCTCATGACAACATTACAAAATGAATCGATGAATTTTATATAGTCTATGGTGCTAACATAGTGTGTCAAATAGTATTCATATTTCATCATACAGATCAACAAATCATCCATTTCATTATGCATACACACATATCCATATCATCAAAAACATCATATTACAATACATGCATCCATCAAAGCATCAATAAAGCAAACATAAGCATTGCATACATCCAATAAAGCAATAAGGAAACACATGATGATAATAATAATAACTCATATATATGTATATGTATGGGGTAAAAATATACATCATGATCCAAAACTTCCCGTAGGCTACAATAAAGTGGGTCCTCAGATCTCACGCTCCCAAAATCAAAAATAACCATAGAGTCTCAAAAGCCATGGTCACATAGGATCGACACCATGACTCTCACCCCCACCCTCAGTCGGTGCTTATTGAGAGCTCCTAGATCTTCTCCCCCTACCCTATCTTCTCCTCATGGATCTAGGAGCCCCCATCCTCATATATGACTACCTTGTACCACTCCTCCTACTCTAGTGTGACCCACTAGTAGAAGAGTGAGCTGGTAAGTGCCCTCTAAGGTATGCTATCTCATCCTCTAAATCTTGTGTGTATGTTGTATCCTCTTGATGATGCTCTTGGTAGTCACTTAGTAAGGTCTAGAGCTGTGTCACCTCCTCTCATAGCCTAGCTACCTCACTACTACTAGATTCCCCCTGGCTTGAGCTCCTTGCCATAACCTATGATCGAAGCATGGCTAGCTCTCCTTCCTAATCACTAGTGCCTATCGATCGATATCTACTGTGCAATCTACACTTGTTCCTATAGGAGATCCCTCTCCTCTGTATACTCCCTCCACTCATGTCTCCCTCTGATCAGCTCACCTTATAGCTCTACAATGGTGGCATCCTATGCTACCAACTATGTCTACACCCCTACTCATCCAAATCATCCTCATCATAGTCCCCCTATTGGCCCTTTGAATCCATGTGGTCCATCCACTCATCATCTATCTGATGATGCACATGTCACTCCCCTGAGTCTACTCCCTCATTAGGTCACTCACCTAAGTCTAGATCCTCCTCAATTGGAGCCTCATCTGGAGCCTCCCATGAGCCTCCTCTACCCCTATAGCCATAGCACCCCCTAGTGGTCCATCCCTATGCCACCATTGCATCACCCACTAGGAGTCATACTCTATTATGGTCTTGACATCATCTCTCTTAGAGGTAGCCTCCATAGGATCTACCTCCTCCCCAACTACCTCCACTATAGGCCAAGTTAATGTCCTCTCATCACCATGGTATTGGTAGATAATTGGCTCACTAGGTAACCCCTGGTATAGCCCAAACTATCATAGTACTCAAGCATATGGGAAGTACTCTCACTTGATCTCATGTTGACCAACTAGCCACCTCCCTCATCATACCCATCAAAGTTGTGCCTCAGCCTCGGCCATGTTGGATAGTATTTGTATGGTCTCTAGATAACTACATCTACCCTGAGCCATGTAAATGAATCTACATAATGGTCAATCAAACCTACATTGGGATGGCTCTGACCCCTCTCTTGATCTTACTACCATAGGATCCCATATCCTATCTCCCTATCTATGAGTTGTGCTTACATCATCCAAGGTAGCCCTATGGTTGATCCATGATAATATGCTACCATCCCCACACCTATAATAGAAATCTGTAGCCCAATCCTTTCTACCCATGATAGTGGATCTCGTACAACTCATCATAAAGTTGTGCTAATAATGTAGTACCCCATGCCATCACTAAAGGTCTCTCTATGGTGCACTCCACCAGTGAAAACACTAACTCCAAAAGGTTCCATGGGAACCTGGCTCCTGATGAGTTTGATAGTAGCATGTTAGAAATAAGTATCATCAGTAGGGCATGTCTCATAGTCAAGACCTCTACATCATACCATAGATCCACTAGGATACCTCCACTAGGTAAATATCATAGTGCCTCAGGCCAGTCATCTTTGAAGTATCTCTACAAAATTGTATCTCTAAGATCTTGATGAGTAGATATAATTGGATGCCCCTCTATAAAAATATATAGAATCTGGTAGATATCCTCTAGGGTCACTATCATCTCCCTAGTCGGCAAGTGGAAGGTGTTGGTGTGAGGGTCCCATAGATCTATCAATGTAGTCAGGTAGGCTCTGTCTCCCATCACTGGCTCTAGTCATGTCACTTGCTTGAGACCAATGGCATCAAGCCATTTCTAGTCCTCCTCTATCAGTAGGCCATGAGTGGTCCTAAAGAGAGTCAAAAATTGATATCGACTCTTGATCACCTGGTAGGAGCAAGCAAGCTTAAAAATAAAACCAAAACAAAAAGAAGCAAAAAGAAACCCAAAAACACCTAAAAAAGGGCATTTTTTCTTGCAAAATCATGGTCATCCCACCTAGGATGGCCCCCAAATTGGTGTATCCCCCTAAGGACCCCAAATATCTCAGGGTGGTCGTCCCTCCTAGGGATGACCCCAAAATTACCCAAAAATGGCCTTCTCAGCCACAAAAATAAGCAAAAAAATTCCAAAAATAAAAAAATGTAACAAAAATGCACAAAAACATAAAATAAAGTACAAAATATCAAATATCATCACTAATAAGGTTCATTTACTAATATTTAGTGTGTTTCATTTATAAAAAGTGAAGATAATTACACTTCCAAAAGTAATAAAGTGTAGTAGCAAATTCAGCCCTTACCCATCTCGCATCGGCTCCATCGCTTGATGAGTCTATAGGCTAGCTCATGGTGACTATGGGATGGTTTTGATAGTGCTCCACTTTATAAAATCACTCTCCTACTCCTCACCTCTCAAACTACCAAATCAGAAGTGCACAAATGAGCCCATTTTTCAAATTTTGAGCTTAAATAGCCCTACAAAAGGCATGGCCATCCTAGGGTGGGATGGTTAGAAAATCTAGTGATCATCCCACCCTGGGATGGCCATATACTATGCAACCATCCCACCCTAGGATGGCCACCAAAAAACACCTCAAAAATAGCACAAAAAACAACAAAAATGGCTTAAAAACCACCAAAAATAGGTCAAATCTGATAAAATTCACTATGGATCAAGATTGAACCAAATTGTTCATGGATGAATTGAAAAGTCTCTACTTCAATCCCCAAGAAGACCATTATGGTTGGACCACCCCATGGGAATGAGGTATTCAATTCCTTTCTTCCATGAAATATCAACAAAATCATCAAAATCCTCACAAAACTAAGAAATTTTACAATGGGTAAAGCTGAAGGAACCCCAACCAAGTCATATGGGTCAAGTGACTCATCACTTTTATCATTGGTCATTCCCTCATCGACTCATCACTTGAGGGGGTAGTCATAATTAATAAATTCATAATCAAAATCAATAATCAAACACTCAATCATGCAAATCGCGTTCGTCAGCGAATCATTGCCAAAAACAATCATGCCCCTACTTGGGGCAGAAAACAAGAAAAATTTCAATTAAAAAAATGCTTGGCATTATTGAAGCATGAAGGATCATAGGCCTCACCTCTTCATGACTGAACAATGTCCAAGATCAAGTAAGCCTAACGTAAAAGGTTGTACTTGAATCAAGTTCCTTAACTCGTCAAAAGCAAGGATTCAAGGATGCATGCTCTTTCCATGATTGGGGCATCTAAATTTGGTTAGGTTACTGAATAACCTTAATCATTTGATATTTTAGTCATCTATTTTTGCTCTGCATTGTGCTGCACACAATGCATCCCAAAAAGGGGTATCTGTAGACACTAAAATCATGTCAATCTGATTAGACTACCAAGACACATTCTAATCGACACCATATGGCCCCCTTGGGCAACCCTCAGAGGTTAAATAGTGGTCCTAGCCACTTTTGGAAGTTTTGGGCCATGTAGGCATGGTCATCCCACCCTAGGATGACCATAGTTCATGGTCATCCCACCTAGGGATGACCACCAACAACCATCCTTGGGTGGGATGACCATGGCCTTGGACCCTTAAAAATTCAAATGTGAGATAAATGGCACCCATATTCTACCATTTACCTCACCCATTGAAGCATGCCAGTCTGAGGGTGCATAACTCTCATGCCAAGTTGCAAATTGGAGGCCCAAATTGGAGATTCTTCCCCCTCCAATGCATGGCAAGGTTTGGACAAATGGCGACACCTGCCTCGCATGGCCAAGCATGCCCATTTGACCATATGCTCACTTGAGCTATAAAGTGGAGTCATTCCACCCAATTTTAGAGGAGTCTTTGCAATATTTTGCACGAAGTGCTACCAAGATTTATCCCCAATTCACCGCATGTTTTCCCTTGAGATCTCCATCGAGCGAAGGAGGTTTTCAAGTGATTCTAAAACACGCAATCCATTTACAAAACTGACCCATTTGAGTGAATCAGATCCCAAAATTTTATGACAACACCCCTAGGAGTAGTTTAGACCAAATCCTAGAGGAATTGGTGGTAAAAACCACCATATTTGGTGGCCATCCCACCCTAGGATGACCCCCAAATTATGATAGTCCTAAATGGCTCACCTAGGGATGGCCATGAATTGGAGCACAATTTCTCTTCTATTTTTGCATAGATCAATTCTAGAGTAGATTTTATACCTTCTGTCAAGTTTTGGTGCAATTTTGAGTTGTTTTGCACCTGTTATTATGCATTTCTTGTTTTGTAGTCCTGAATGGCACACCCAAGGATGACCATAAATCTGTGTGCAATTTTCTTTCTGTTCTTGCTTAGATCATTTCTAGAGCACATTATATGCATGATCCTAAGTTTTGGTAGCATTTGGAATAGTTTTGCATCATCTATTATACATTTCCTCTTTCAAGCTCATTATCGCATATATCTCTTTGATTGCATTTCAATCCGCACATGCTATTAATAAATCTGATTTCTTTGTGTGTAGATCCAGGTATCACAGCACATGAGGAAGGAGCAACAAGTTAGAACATCGATAGAACATCAAGGTGGCATCGAAAGCCCGCTCTTCAATCGTGAGTGCGAGGAAGACACTACAAGCGCACCTTGGATTTCTGAAAGGATTTGATCCTTTGGGTATTGTAATGAGTTGTATCAATTGAGAGCCCTCAAGGGGACATTTTGTAACCATATATTTGAAAATTGCAATAATATAAAGAGAACCACCCATTTCTTTCACTTATTTGTCTCTTATGCTTACTTAAAATGTCGCTTTTGTAGTGCTTAGATCAATAGAGCAATAGATGCATCTCATTTCCCTCTGCTAGGTGCACCATTTTTTCTACTCTACACTTCATACCCCTAAATTCATGCCCCTAAGTAATTGTAAACTTACAAAAACCACTTATTTAATCAATTAATGTCTCATATCCCTTTCTTCATACCCCTCACTTCATACCCCTTTCTTCATACCCCTTACTTCATACCCCTTTCTTCATACCCCTAACTAATTGAATACTTAGAAAAAACACTTCTTTAATCAATTAAGGTCTCATACCCCTCACTTTGTACCCTAAATTCATTCACTTTATATCCCTTTATTCATACCCCCTAAATTCATACCCCTTTCTTCATACCCTTAACTTCATACCCCATTATTCATACCCCTTTTTTCATACCCTTCACTAAATACCCCTCTCTTCATACCCCCAAGTAATTGAATACTTACAAAAACCACTTCTTTAATCAATCAAAATCTCATATCCCTTTCTTCATACCCCTCATTTCAAACCCCTTTCTTCATAACCCTAACTAATTGAATACTTTAAAAAATCTCTTATTTCAACTAAGGTCTCATACCCCTCACTTCATACCCCTAACTTCATTCACTTCATACCCCTTTCTTCATACCCATAACTTTATACCCCTAACTAATTAAATACTTACAAAACCATTTCTTTAATCATAATGTCTCATACCTCTAACTAATTGAATACTTACAAAAACCACTAATTTAACTAAACCCTAAACCCTGAAGTTAGGGGTATGAGACATTAATTGATTAAAGAAGTGTTTTTTGTAAGTATTCAATTAGTTAGGGATATGAGACATTAATTGATTAAAGAATTGATTTTTGTAAGTATTAAATTAGTGATGGGAATGAAGTGAGGGGTATGAAGAAAGAGGTATGAATTTAGGGGTATGAAGTTAGGGGTGTGAAGTTAGGGGTATGAAGAAAATTTGATTTTTGTTTTGAAAAAAGCATTAATTTTTTTGGATTTTCTAATTTTTTTGAAATTTTTTATTTTCTAACGTTTTGATTTTTTTTTTAAGGTTAATTATTAAATTTAAAATTAAAATTTTAAAGTTCCAATTTTTTTTTTAATTAAAGTTTAAAAGTAGAAAAATTAAAATTAAAAAAAAAAACTTCTTTAATCAATTAAGGTCTCACACCCTTAACTACATACGCCTCACTTCATACCCCTAACTTCATACCCCACAATTCATATCCCTTTCTTCATATCCCTCAATTCATACCCCTTTATTCATACCCCTCTCTTCATACCCCTAACTTTAATCAATTAAGATCTCATACCCCTAACTTTATACCCCTTACTTCACACCCCTTTATTCATACCCCTCACTTCATACCCCTAACTTCATACCCCTAAACTCATACCCATAACTTCATACCCCTTTTTTCATATCTCTCACTAAATACCCCTCACTTCATACCCCTAAGTAATTAAATACTTACAAAAATAACTTCTTTAACCAATTAATGTCTCATATACCTTTCTTCATACCCCCCACTTCATATCCCTAACTAATTGAATACTTATAAGAACAAATTTTTTAATCAATTGAGATCTCATACCCCTCACTTTATACCCCTAAATTCATTCACTTCATACCCCTTTCTTCATACCTCTAACTTCATACCCCTAACTTCATACCCCTCACTTCATACCCCTTTATTCACACCCCTTTCTTCACACCCCTTTCTTCATACCCCTCGCTAAATACCTCTCACTTCATACCTCTAAGTAATTGAATATTTACAAAAACCACTTTTTTAATCAATTAATATCTCATATCCCTTTTTTCATACCCCTAACTAATTGAATCATTATAAAAATCACTTCTTTAATAAATTAAGGTCTCATACCCCTCACTTTAGACCCCTTTCTTCATACCCCTTACTTCATACCCCTAACTTCATACCCCTAACTAATTAATATCTTCTTACCCTAGCTTTAATCAATTTATATCTTATAACCCTAGATTTATACCCCTAACTAATTGAACACTTTCAAAAACCACTTCTTTAACTAAACCCTAAATTAATAGGTATGAGACATTAATTGATTAAAAAAGCATTTTTTTAAGTATTCAATTAGTTATGGGTATGAATTGAGGGGTATGAACTTAGGGGTATGAGACATTAATTGATTAAAGAATTGGTTTTTATAAGTATTGAATTAGTGAGGGGTATGAAGTTAGGGGTATGAAGTTAGAGATATGAAGTTAATGGTATGAAGAAAGGGGTGTGAAGTTAGGGGTGTGAAGTGAGATGTATGAAGAAAAATTGATTTTGTTTTTTGAAAAAAAATTGATTTTTTTGAATTTTCTAAAGTCTTTGAAAACAAAATTGATTTTCTAACGTTTTGATTTTTTTGTTTTTTTTCTAAGGTTCAAAAATTAAAATTAAAATTAAAATTTTAAAGTTCCTAAGAAAAAACAAAAAAATAAATAAACTTAATATTAAAATTTTAAAGTTCCTAATTTTTTTTTGTAAAAGTTTACAATTTAAAAAATAAAAAATAAAAACCACTTCTTTAATCAATTAAGGTCTCATACCCATCACTTTATACCCCTCACTTCATACCCCTAACTTCATAACCCTTAATTCATACCCCTTTCTTCATACCCCTCTTTTCATATCCCTTACTTCATACCCCTCTTTTCATACCCCTAACTTTAATCAATTAAGGTCTCATACCCCTAACTTCATACCCCTCACTTCACACCTCTTTCTTCATACCCCTAAATTTGTACCCCTTTCTTCATACCTCCAAACTCCATACCCCTAACTTCATACCCCTTTCTTCATACCCCTAACTTCGTACCCATTTACTCATACCCATTTATTCATACCCCTCACTAAATACCCCTCACTTCATACCCCTAAGTAATTAAATACTTACAAAAATCACTTCTTTAATCCATTAATGTCTCATATCCCTTTCTTCATACCCCTCACTTCATATCTCTAACTAATTTAATACTTATAAGAACAACTTTTTTAATCAATTGATATCTCATATCCCTCACTTTATGCCCCTAAATCCATTCACTTCATACCCCTTTCTTTATACCTCTAACTTCATACCCCTAATTTCATACCCCTTTCTTCATACCCCTAACTTCATACCACTTTATTCATACACCTTTCTTCACACCCCTTTCTTCATACCCATCACTAAATACCTCTCACTTCATACATCTAAGTAATTAAATATTTACAAAAACCACATCTTTAATCAATTAATATCTCATCTCTTTATTCATACCCCTCACTTCATATCCCTCACTTCATACCCCTTTTTTCATACCCCTAACTAATTGAATAATTATAAAAAAAAAACTTCTTTAATAAATTAAGTTATCATACCCCTCACTTCATACCCCTAACTTCATTCACTTTATACCCCTTTCTTCATACCCCTAAATTCATACCCCTAACTTCATACCCCTAACTAATTAATATCTTCTTACCCTAGATTTAATCAATTAATATCTTATAACCCTAGATTTATAACCCTAACTAATTGAATGCTTTCAAAAACCACTTCTTTTACTAAACCCTAAACCCTAAAGTAAGAGGTATGAGACATTAATAGATTAAAAAAGCATTTTTGTAAGTATTTAATTAGTTATGGGTATGAATTTAGGGGTATGAAGTTGGGGGTATGAGACATTAATTGATTAAAGAATTGGTTTTTGTAAGTATTGAATTAGTGAGGGGTATGAAGTAAGGGGTATGAAGTTAGAGATATGAAGTTAATGGTATGAAGAAATGGGTGTGAAGTTAGGGGTGTAAAGTGAGATGTATGAAGAAAATTTGATTTTGTTTTTTGAAAAAAACATTGTTTTTTTTTATTTTCTAAAGTTTTTGAAAAAAAAATTGATTTTCTAACGTTTTTGTTTTTTTTTCTAAGGTTCAAAAATTAAAATTTTAAAGTTCCTAAGAAAAAAACAAAAAAATAAATAAACTTAATATTAAAATTTTAAAGTTCCTAATTTTTTTTATAAAAGTTTACAATTTAAAAAATATATAAAATTAAAAAAAAACCACTTCTTTAATCAATTAAGGTCTCATACCCATCACTTTATACCCCTCACTTCATACCCCTAACTTCATACCCCTAACTTCATAACCCTTAATTCATACCCCTTTCTTCATACCCCTAACTTCATACCCCTCTTTTCATACCCCTCACTTCATACCCCTCTTTTCATACCCCTAAATTTAATCAATTAAGGTCTCATACCCCTAACTTCATACCCCTCACTTCACACCCCTTTCTTCATACCCCTCACTTCATACCCCTAAATTTGTACCCTTTTCTTAATACCTCCTAACTCCATACCCCTAAATTCATACCCCTTTATTTATACCCCTTTATTCATACCCATTTCTTCATACCCCTCACTAAATACCCCTAAGTAATTAAATACTTACAAAAATCACTTCTTTAATCAATTAATGTCTCATATCCCTTTCTTCATACCCCTCACTTCATATCCCTAACTAATTGAATACTTATAAGATCAATTTTTTTAATAAATTGAGATCTCATACCCCTCACTTTATACCCCTAAATCCATTCACTTCATACCCTTTTCTTTATACCTCTAACTTCATACCCCTAACTTATGTAGGTCTACGCTCGATGTGGGCCCGAAAATAATTGACACAGCGAAAGAATAGGATTAACAAGGGTTTTATTAATTAAAAAACAACATATATAACCTTACAAATATTAAGCCTTTATATAGGCTTAGTAGATGCGAAAGAGTAGGGAAGGGAGGTTGGAGGAAGTTCGGGAGGATGAGAGAACGAAGGAGTAGGAAGTGGAGAGGGAGGTGGCAGCGGGCGTGGGGAGAGGAAGGGAGTGGAGTGATAAGGGAAAATGGACGGCAGGGAAGGAGGAAGAACATTGGAGGGATAAGGAGAAGAATAAGGCGAATATTTAGGGAAGAGGGTAGAGAAGAGAATTAAAAATCATGCCGACCATCACACTTGCTTAGCCGACAATATAGAAGAGAATTCACACTTGCTTAGAAAAACTAGATTTTTCTAAGCCTTTTGAAGATAATCCCGGTTCACACTTGCTACATTCTCCCCCTTAAAGTTGAGAGGACTGACTATACAGTCTCTCAGCTTTACAAATTGAGCTTTGGCCATCGCCTTGGTGAAGATGTCCGCGACGTTCTCCAAAGTGTGGCAATAGTGAAGCTCAACAGTATCAGTTTCCACCATATCTCTGATGAAGTGGTACTTCATATCAAAATGCTTTGATCTACTATGGTGGACAGGATTGTATGCCAACTGAATGGCACTGATGTTGTCATAGAATATTCTAGTTGGACCACTTTGCTGCTCTCCAATCTCTTCTAATACCTTTCGTAGCCATAGAGCTTGAGTACTAGCATGAGTGACCGCTATATACTCAGCTTCTATTGAAGATAGCGCTACTACTGTCTACTTCTTGGAACTCCAAGTTATTAGTCCCGAACCAAGACTAAAATAGTTTCCCGATGTGGATTTTCTATCATCAACATTGCTGCCCCAATCACTATCACTAAAGCCTTCAAGCTTGATAGTATCACTTTTGTAGTACTGGATTCCAAAATCCAATGTACCCTTCACATATCTCAAAATTCTTTTAGCTGCCTGCAAATGCAGCTCAGATGGATTAGACATAAATCTAGAAACAAGAGATACAACATACTGAATGTCTGGTCTGGTGTTGGCGAGAAACATCAAACTCCCAACAATGCTTCTGAAAGTGGTCACATCAACTTTCGGTGCTCCATCATCCTTGCTTAATTGGATCCCATGTCCAATTGGAGTTGCAACTGATTTGCATTGCTCCATAGCAAACTTCTTAATCATATCTCGAGCATACTTAAGTTGATAGATGAAGATCCCTGAATCTGTCTGATGGACTTCCATTCCAAGGAAGTATTGCATTAAGCCAAGATCCTTCATCTCAAATTCCTGCATCATGGAGTGCTTGAACTCCATATTGACTTTTTCATTACTACCCATAAAAATGAGATCATCCACATACAAACAAACTATGAGGATGTCATTACCTTGATTCAGGTAGTAGAGCGTGGGTTCATTTTTGCTTCTGATGAACCCAAAATCTTTAAAGTACCCATCAATGCGTGAGTACCAAGCTCTCGGTGCCTGCTTGAGGCCATAGAGTGCCTTCTTCAGTTTGTAAACAAGGTGCTCCTTGTCTTTCTCTTCAAATCCCTATGGTTGCTCAACATACACTTCTTCTATCAAGTAACCATTGAGAAATGCACTCTTTACATCCATGTGTTGGACTTTCCATCCCTTATGTGCAGCTAAGGCAAGAACTGTTCTGATAGTCTCCTGTCTAGCTACAGGAGCAAAAGTCTCTTCATAATCAATTCCATATTTCTGAGTGAATCCCTTTGCAACTAATCTCGCCTTGTGCCTCTCGATGCTACCATCAGCATTAAACTTGGTCTTGAAGACCCACTTACATCCAACACGTTTCTTTCCTTTAGGAAGCTTCACCAGCTCCCAAGTGTCATTGTTTTTTATAGAGGTTATCTCCTCTTTCATGGCATCTTGCCAAATATTTTGAGTACAAGCCTTCTCATAACTAGAAGGTTCAAGTTGTGCACTAGTTAACAAAGCATAGTTAACTAGATCTCCCCTAGGTTCCTGCTGGGAGACATCATCACCATACAAGTGCATATTTTCTAATCTTTGTAGAACATAATTCATTTCACTAGCTTGACTCCTAGTGTATCTTTTTGAAAAAAATTTATCCAACATCTGATATGATGGATGATTCTGTAGAGTTCTCTTACCTCTGGATGGAGAATCGATGTCCATTGGTGAGGAACTTACTGATCTCTATGGAGAAGGACTTGGTGAAGAAGTTGAATTAGAAGATGAACTTGGGCTTGTGGGAGGAGACTTCTTACCTTTCTGTGGTGTCTGTTGTTGCACCTGCTTAGAAACTACATCATTGGATTCATCATCACTGAATATTTGGGGCTTACCCCATTCTCCCCCTTCATCAAAAATCACATCCCTGGAAAGCACAAACTTTCTAGTCCTAGGATTGTAGAGTCTGTAAGCTTTTGTGTTCTCACAGTACCCTACAAATATGCATGCCTGACTCTTTGGATCGAGCTTCTTTCTCAGCTCATCAGGAATGTGAGAATATGCCAATGAACCAAACACTCTGAAATACTTAACATTTGGCTTCTTACCATACCAGGCTTGGTAAGGTGTTTGCCCTTCCAAACTTGAAGTAGGACTTCTGTTCAAGATATGTACACTGGTCCTGGCTGCATCTGCCCAATATGAATTAGTCAAATGCTTCGTCTGAAGCATAGACCTTGCCATCTCCACAATGGTGTGATTCTTCCTTTCTGCCACACCATTCTGTTGTGGAGTGTAGGCAGCTGTGAACTGCCTCTTAATGCCATGTTGCTTACAAAAATTCAAAAACTCATTAGAGGAGTATTCTCCTCCCCTATCTGATCTAAGACATTTTACAAAATATCCACTCTCATTTTCAACTCTTGCTTTGAAATCGATGAAGCATTCAAATGCTTCATCCTTATGTTTCAAAAAATATATCCAACACATTCTTGTAAAATCATCAATGAAAAGTAGGAAGTAAGAGTTGTTACCAAGACTCTTGGTCTGCATCGGACCACAGATGTCTGTATGCACTAGCTGAAGTGGATGACTGGCCCGCCATGCTTGTCCATGAGGAAATTTTGATCTGGCATGCTTCCCCAGGGCACACCCTTCACAGACTTCCTTACTATCCTGAACTTTAGGAAGTCCGGTTACCATCGCTTGTGAGGTTAGCATTTTCAAACTAGCTGAATTCAAATGACCATATCTCAAGTGCCATAAGACACTTGGATTGGAAATAGCAACATTTGCTAACTTATCTCCCCCTGGCTGGCCAAAATTTAAAGGAAACAATCTATTTTTTGACATTGGCACTTGTGTAATGATTCTATTACTATTATTTTTATCAAAAATAGTGCATTTACCCTCATCAAAAAGCAACTTGTAGTTCTTTTCTAACATTTGACCAACACTTAAAATATTGTGTTGGAGATGGGGTGTGTAATAGATATCACTTACTTGTTTGACGCCTTCTTTAGTTGGAACTGCCATGGCTCCAATGCCTTCAACTGCCAATGATTTATCATCTCCCAATTTGATGTTGGATTTGTATGAGGAGTTTAGAGTAGCAAAGAGTTCTTCTTTGCCACTCATATGGTTTGAACACCCAGTGTCCAAGATCCATGTATCATTCATGTTCTGATCTGCCTGACCATATGAGAGAAAGAGATTTGTGGCCTCTTCCTCTTCTCCAAAATTTCCAAACTGACTGCTCTAGCTGTTGCTGCTTCCTTGTGAAGGCTTTGTCCAATAGTCACGAGCATAATGGCTAGGTTTGCCACAATTGTAGCAAGTTTGTTTTGATTTATCTCCTCCTTTGCCTCTGCCTGATTGTTTCCCTCTATTTTGTTGTCCTCCTCTATTCTGATGTTCACCTCTATTTGAGAATCCTCCTCTGTTCTGATTTCCTCCTCTGTTAGGAGTTCCACCTCTCTGATTATTTTTGCCTCTACCTCTATACTGTCCTCTGCCATGGCCTCTACCTCTACCTTCATGAGAAGCAAAGGCTTTATCATCACCTCCGTAACTTGTGGAAGGAGTTTGTTGTAACCTCTCTTCATGTGAGAGAAGTGAGCCAATGAGGGCTTCAAAAGATAGAGAAGTTAGGTCTTTGGATTCTTCTATAATTATGGCAACTGAATTCCACTTAGGAAGAAGTGTCCTTAACACTTTCTTCACTATAACTTTAGGCTTGACTTCTTCTCCTAAAGTGACCATCTTATCTACTACGGCTTTCACATGCACGCAGTAATCACCAACCTTTTCACTCTCTTGCATTTTAAGAGTTTCAAACTCTCGTTTCAAGGTTTGTAGTTTAACTTGTTTGACTTGGTCACTACCCCTATAACTTTCTTTTAAAGCATTCCAAGCAGATTCAGCAGTTATAAAAGAAGCTATTCTAGGGAAAATACTTCTGTCAAGGGCAGCTTGGATGTGATAAAGGGCGGAAGAATTATTCTTCTGAGCTTCCTTTTTAGCCCTTTTATCAGCAACATTCAAAGCTGCCCAATCAACAGCAGTAGGTTCAGTATATCCCTCTTCAATCACATCCCAAAGACCTTTGCCTATCAAAAGAGTTTTCATTTTAATTGACCAATACTCGTAATCACCACCATTGAACTCAGGGATTGGTAGACTAGTATTGGATGCCATTTCAGAAAGCAAACTTTATTTCAATTTCAAACAAGTAGTACAAAGAAGTACAAAATAGATCACTGATTTAAATCAAATCTAGCCTTTTTAATATGCTCACTGATTTGGCGTTCTTCTTCTTGAGGATCACCCAAAACTGGAAAGGCAAAGTTGTCTGCTTCATCGTCACTAATCACAATGACTTCTGGTGTTGCTTCTGGCTCAGAACTGTTGCTGATAACATCTCGTTCTTCAGTTTTAGGTTTCACCTCCACTGGTTCTTCTTCTTCTTCAGGTTCTACTTCCTCTTCTTCTTCTTCTTCTTCTTCTTCTACTGTTGGTTCTGGATCAGGAGAGTGTGGTGTATAGCTCTCACTTGTTTCTACTTCAGGCACTGCAGGTGTATAACTTTCACTTGATTGTCCTTCAGGTACTATTTCAACCATCTTGGACTCTTCTATCCTTTGCCCGAAGATATTATCTTTAGAATCCGCCTCGTATCCAGAGTCCGATTTCCTCAGATGAGCAATCACTTGGTTTTCTAATTGGCAAAACATTGTATGAAGTCCGTACCGCTGGACTTTCTCGTCAAAGGAATCAGGTGTCTCTCTTCTCAACAGAGAGAGTAATGCATTATAGCATCCGGCTGACCGGATCATCTACTCATAATCACACCGCATGAACTGGGTTACAACTTAATTTTTATGATGCCAAAAAAAACTTTTACCTCAAAATATCTTTTCACTTTTCAAAAAAAAAAAGTTTTCAAAATTTGTTTTAATAAAGGCCTTTTTTTTAAAAAATTAACAACTTCCTATATATTTTTTTAATTATTCTTTTTAAATAAATGTATATTTAAAAACATAATAAAAAAAATATAAATAGAAATTATTAAATTAATTTCTAAAACCTTAAAAAAACTAAATAATAAAAAATTTTTTTAAAAAATATAAAATAAACCTTTTTTTTTGTTTTATTCCCCGATGAGATTCGAACCGCTGACCTCCGCCGTCTACCCGGGAGTCTTAGCCACTGCACCACGCGACTATTGTGGTAGAAATAGTGCCCCTCTTTTTTATAAACCCTTCTTTTGGCGATGAAACAAAAAAAAAAAAAATTTGTGTTTTGACCCCGACGGGATTCGACCCCGGGTCTCTTCTCTGCAAGCGGGAGCTTTGACCGCTAGACCATGCTAGCCGGATGGGAGGAAGGAAGGATCACACAAATTTAAATTGAAGTGGCTAAACAATTTAAAAAAAAAAATTAGTCCCACATGCAGTGGGAGGTGGGCGTGTTCAGGCTTTATCAAAGCCTGCGAGCACAATGAAAGTCGATTGCCTTCGGGCAATCGACCGATCGAACCTTTTGCCCAACTTCGACCAGTAAACCTCCGCCACGTGGTTGTGCCACGTCAAATTTGCTCACCTCGATCCACGTGCTGCCCAGTCAGCACTCTGCCAATCGCTTCGATCCACGTGGACCTCCTTGTCGACTCAAACTGCCACATCACCGCCTAACTTTGTTGCCAGTTCATCACCGCCATGTCACCTCTAACAGCCTGCCACCTTAGCTGCTTTGTCAGCTCCTCTAGCTGCGCACCTCTCAATGCCATGTGACACTTAGCTATTCATTGTTGTCTGTGCCTAGTCAACGTTCCTCGGGATCCATGCCCTATCCTTGACCAGTCTGTTGTGCTCGACTTTCATGCCTCACCTCGGCCCTCGACTTTCGTGCCCCCTGGAGCTCTGATACCAGTGTAAGTCTACGCTCAATGTGGGCCCGAGATTAATTGACACAATAAAAGAAATAGATTAACAAGGGTTTTATTAATTAAAAAACAACATATATAACCTTACAAATATTAAGCCTTTATATAGGCTTAGTAGATGCGAAAGAGTAGGGAAGGGAGGTTGGAGGAAGTTAGGGAGGATGAGAGAATGAAGGAGTAGGAAGTGGAGAGGGAGGTGGCTAGGAGATAGGGGGGGTGTGGGGAGAGGAAGGGAGTGGAGTGATAAGGGAAAATGGATGACAGAGAAGGAGGAAGAACAATGGAGGGATAAGGAGAAGAATAAGGCGAAGGGAAGAGGGTAGAGAAGAGAATTAAAAATCATGCCGACCATCACACTTGCTTAGCCGACAATATAGAAGAGAATTCACACTTGCTTAGAAAAATCTGGATTTTTCTAAGCCTTTTGAAGATAATCCCGGTTCACACTTGCTACAACTTCATGCCCCTTTCTTCATACCCCTAACTTCATACCCCTTTATTCATACACCTTTCTTCACACCCCTTTCTTCATACCTCTCACTAAATACCTCTCACTTCATACCTCTAAGTAATTGAATATTTACAAAAACTACTTCTTTAATCAATTAATATCTCATATCTCTTTATTCATACCCCTCACTTCATACCCCTTTTTCATACCCCTGACTAATTGAATAATTATAAGAACCACTTCTTTAATAAATTAAGTTCTCATACCCCTCACTTCATACCCCTAACTTCATTCACTTTAGACCCCTTTCTTCATACCCCTAAATTCATACCCCTAACTTCATACCCATAACTAATTAATATCTTCTTACCCTAGCTTTAATCAATTAATATCTTATAACCCTATATTTATACCCCTAACTAATTGAATACTTTCAAAAACCACTTCTTTAACTAAACCCTAAACCCTAAAGTAAGAGGTATGAGACATTAATTGATTAAAAATGCATTTTTGTAAGTATTCAATTAGTTATGGGTATGAATTGAGGGGTATGAACTTAGGGGTATGAGACATTAATTGATTAAATAATTTGTTTTTGTAAGTATTGAATTAGTGAGGGGTATGAAGTTAGAGATATGAAGTTAATGGTATGAAGTTAGGGGTGTGAAGTGAGATGTATGAAGAAAATTTGATTTTATTTTTTGAAAAAAACATTGATTTTTTTGGATTTTCTAAAGTTTTTGAAAAAAAAAATTGATTTTCTAATGTTTTTATTTTTTTGCTTTTTTTCTAAGGTTAAAAAATTAAAATTTTAAAGTTCCTAAGAAAAAAGAAAAAAATAAATAAACTTAATATTAAAATTTTAAAGTTCCTAATTTTTTTTTTGTAAAAGTTTACAATTTAAAAAAAAAAAAAACCACTTCTTTAATCAATTAAGGTCTCATACCCATCACTCTATACCCCTCACTTCATACCCCTAACTTCATACCCCTTAATTCATACCCCTTTCTTCATACCCCTCACTTCATACCTCTCTTTTCATACCCCTCACTTCATACCCCTCTTTTCATACCCCTAACTTTAATCAATTAAGGTATCATACCCCTAACTTCATACCCCTCACTTCACACTCCTTTCTTCATACCCCTCACTTCATACCCCTAAATTTGTACCCCTTTATTCATACCTCCTAAATTCATACCCCTAACTTCATACCCCTTTCTTCATACCCGTAACTTCATACCCCTTTATTCATACTCATTTCTTCATACCCCTCACTAAATACCCCTCACTTCATACCCCTAAGTAATTAAATACTTACAAAATCACTTCTTTAATCAATTAATGTCTCATATCCTTTTCTTCATACCCCTCACTTCATATCCCTAACTAATTGAATACTTATAAGAACAACTTTTTTAATCAATTGAGATCTCATACCCCTCACTTTATACCCATAAATCCATTCACTTCATACCCCTTTCTTTATACCTCTAAATTCATACCCCTAACTTCAAACCCCTTTCTTCATACCCCTAACTTCATACCCCTTTATTCATACCCCTTTCTTCACACCCCTTTCTTCATACCGCTCACTAAATACCTCTCACTTCATACCTCTAAGAAATTGAATATTTACAAAAACCACTTCTTTAATCAATTAATATCTCATATCTCTTTATTCATACCCCTCACTTCATACCCCTCAATTCATACCCCTTTTTTCATACCCCTAACTAATTGAATAATTATAAAAACCACTTCTTTAATAAATTAAGTTCTCATACCCCTCACTTCATACCCCTAACTTCATTCACTTTAGACCCCTTTCTTCATACCCCTAACTAATTAATATCTTATTACCCTAGCTTTAATCAATTAATATCTTATAACCCTAGATTTATACCCCTAACTAATTAAATACTTTCAAAAACCACTTCTTTAACTAAACCCTAAATCCTAAAGTAATAGGTATGAGACATTAATTGATTAAAAAAGCAATTTTGTAAGTATTCAATTAGTTATGGGTATGAATTGAGGGGTATGAGACATTAATTGATTAAAGAATTGGTTTTTGTAAGTATTGAATTAGTGAGGGGTATGAAGTGAGGGGTATGAAGTTAGAGATATGAAGTTAATGGTATGAAGAAAGGGTGTGAATTTAGGGGTGTGAAGTGAGATGTATGAAGAAAAATTGATTTTGTTTTTTGAAAAAACATTGATTTTTTTGGATTTTCTAAAGTTTTTGAAAAAAAATTGATTTTCTAACGTTTTGATTTTTTTTTTCTAAGGTTAAAAAATTAAAATTAAAATTAAAATTTTAAAGTTCCTAAGAAAAAAGAAAAAAATAAATAAACTTAATATTAAAATTTTAAAGTTCCTAATTTTTTTTTTTGTAAAAGTTTACAATTTAAAAAAAAATAAAAAATAAAAAACACTTTTTTAATCAATTAAGGTCTCATACCCATCACTTTATACCCCTCACTTCATACCCCTAACTTCATACCCCTTAGTTCATACCCCTTTCTTCATACCCCTCACTTCATACCTCTCTTTTCATACCCCTCACTTCATACCCCTCTTTTCATACCCCTAACTTTAATCAATTAAGGTCTCACACCCCTAACTTCATACCCCTCAAACACCCCTTTCTTCATACCCCTCACTTCATACCCCTAAATTTGTACCCCTTTCTTCATACCCCCTAACTTCATACCCCTAACTTCATACCTCTTTCTTCATACCCCTAACTTCATACCCCTTTATTCATACCCATTTCTTCATACCCCTCACTAAATACCCCTCACTTCATACCCCTAAGTAATTGAATACTTACAAAAATCACTTCTTTAATCAATTAATGTCTCATATCCCTTTCTTCATACCCCTAACTTCATATACCTAACTAATTGAATACTTATAAGAACAACTTTTTTAATCAATTGAGATCTCATACCCCTCACTTTATACCCCTAAATCCATTCACTTCATACCCATTTCTTTATACCTCTAACTTCATACCCCTTTCTTCATACCCCTTTATTCATACCCCTTTCTTCATACCCCTCACTAAATACCTCTCACTTCATACCTCTAAGTAATTGAATATTTACAAAAACCACTTCTTTAATCAATTAATATCTCATATCTCTTTATTCATATGCCTCACTTCATACCCATTTTTCATACCCCTAAGTAATTGAATAATTATAAAAACCACTTCTTTAATAAATTAAGTTCTCATACCCCTCACTTCATACCCCTAACTTCATTGACTTTAGATCTCTTGATTCATATCCCTAACTTCATACCCCTAACTAATTAATATCTTCTTATCCTAGCTTTAATCAATTAATATCTTATAACCCTAGATTTATACCCCTAACTAATTGAATACTTTCAAAAACCACTTCTTTAACTAAACCCTAAACCCTAAAGTAATAGGTATGAGACATTAATTGATTAAAAAAGCTTTTTTGTAAGTATTCAATTAGTTATGGGTATGAATTGAGGGGTATGAAGTTAGGGGTATGAGACATTAATTGATTAAAGAATTGGTTTTTGTAAATATTGAATTAGTGAGGGGTATGAAGTGAGGGATATGAAGTTAGGGGTATGAAGTTAGAGATATGAAGTTAATGGTATGAAGAAAGGGGTGTGAAGTTAGGGGTGTGAAGTGAGATGTATGAAGAAAATTTGATTTTATTTTTTGAAAAAAACATTGATTTTTTTGGATTTTCTAAAAATTTTGAAAAAAATTTGATTTTCTAACGTTTTGATTTTTTTGTTTTTTTTTTCTAAGGTTAAAAAATTAAAATTAAAATCAAAATTTTAAAGTTCCTAATTTCTTTTTTTGTAAAAGTTTACAATTTAAAAAAAAATTAAATTTAAAAAAAAAAAACACTTCTTTAATCAATTAAGGTCTCATACCCATCAATTTATACCGCTCACTTCATACCCCTAACTTCATACCCCTTAATTCATACCCCTTTCTTCATACCCCTCACTTCATACCCCTCTTTTCATACCCCTCACTTCATACCCCTCTCTTCATACCCCTAACTTTAATCAATTAAAGTCTCATACCCCTAACTTCATACCCCTCACTTCACACCCCTTTCTTCATATCCCTCACTTCATACCCCTAAATTTGTACCCCTTTCTTCATACCCCCTAACTCCATACCTCTAACTTCATACCCCTTTCTTCATACCCCTAACTTCATACCCCTTTATTCATACTCATTTCTTCATACCCCTCACTAAATACCCCTCACTTCATACCCCTAAGTAATTAAATACTTACAAAAATCACTTTTTTAATCAATTAATGTCTCATATCCCTTTCTTCATACCCCTCACTTAATATCCCTAACTAATTGAATACTTATAAGAACAACTTTTATAATCAATTGAGATCTCATACCCCTCACTTTATACCCCTAAATTCATTCACTTCATACCCCTTTCTTTATACCTCTAAATTCATACCCCTAACTTCATACCCCTTTCTTCATACCCCTAACTTCATACCCCTTTATTCATACCCCTTTCTTCACACCCCTTTCTTCATATCCCTCACTAAATACCTCTCACTTCATACCCCTAAGTAATTGAATACTTACAAAAACCACTTCTTTAATCAATTAATATCTCATATCTCTTTCTTCATACCCCTCACTTCATACCTCTAACTAATTGAATACTTATAAAAACCACTTCTTTAATAAATTAAGTTCTCATACCCCTCACTTCATACCCCTAACTTCATTTACTTTAGACCCCTTTCTTCATACCCCTAACTAATTAATATCTTCTTACCCTAGCTTTAATCAATTAATATCTTATAACCCTAGGTTTATACCCTTGACTAATTGAATACTTTCAAAAACCACTTCTTTAACTAAACCCTAAACCCTAAAGTAATAGGTATGAGATATTAATTGATTAAGAAAACATTTTTTTAAGTATTCAATTAGTTATGGGTATGAATTAAGGGGTATAAACTTAGGGGTATAGGACATTAATTGATTAACTAATTGGTTTTTGTAAGTATTGAATTAGTGAGGGGTATGAAGTTAGAGATATGAAGTTAATGGTATGAAGAAAGGGGTATGAAGTTAGGGGTGTGAAGTGAGATGTATGAAGAAAAATTGATTTTGTTTTTTGAAAAAAACATTGATTTTTTTGGATTTTCTAAATTTTTTGAAAAAAAAATTGATTTTCTAACGTTTTGAACTTTTTGTTTTTTTTTCTAAGGTTCAAAAATTAAAATTTTAAATTTCCTAAGAAAAAAAAATAAAAAATAAAAAATAAACTTAATATTAAAATTTTAAAGTTCCTAATTTTTTTTTTTGTAAAAGTTTACAATTTTAATAAAATAAAATAAAAAAAACTTCTTTAATCAATTAAGGTCTCATACCCATCACTTTATACCCCTCACTTCATACCCCTAACTTCATACCCCTTAATTCATACCCCTTTCTTCATACCCCTCACTTCATACCCCTTTTTTCATACCCCTCACTTCATACCCCTATTTTCATACCCCTAACTTTAATCAATTAAGGTCTCATACCCCTAACTTCATACCCCTCACTTCACACCCCTTTCTTCATACCCCTCACTTCATACCCCTAAATTTGTACCCCTTTCTTCATACCACCTAACTCCATACCCCTAACTTCATACCCCTTTCTTCATACCCCTAACTTCATAAACCTTTATTCATACCCATTTCTTCATACCCCTCACTTAATACCCCTCACTTAATACCCCTAAGTAATTAAATACTTGCAAAAATCACTTCTTTAATCAATTAATGTCTCATATCCCTTTCTTCATACCCCTAACTTCATATCCCTAACTAATTGAATACTTATAAGAACAAGTGTTTTAATCAATTGAGATCTCATACCCCTCACTTTATACCCATAAATCCATTCACCTCATACCTCTTTCTTTATACCTCTAACTTCATACCCCTAACTTCATACCGCTTTCTTCATACCCCTAACTTCATACCCCTTTCTTCACACCCCTCACTAAATACCTCTCACTTCATACCTCTAAGTAATTGAATATTTACAAAAACCACTTATTTAATCAATTAATATCTCATATCTCTTTATTCATACACCTTACTTCATACCCCTCACTTCATACCCCATTTTTCATACCCCTAACTAATTGAATAATTATAAAAACCACTTATTTAATAAATTAAGTTCTCATACCCCTCACTTTATACCCCTAACTTCATTCACTTTAGACCTCTTTCTTCATACCCCTAACTTCATACCCCTAACTAATTAATATCTTCTTACCCTAGCTTTAATTAATTAATATCTTATAACCCTAGATTTATACCCCTAACTAATTGAATACTTTCAAAAACCACTTCTTTAACTAAACCCTAAAGTAATAGGTATGATATATTAATTGATTAAAAAAGCATTTTTTTAAGTATTCAATTAGTTATGGGTATGAATTGAGGGGTATGAACTTAGGGGTATGAGACATTAATTGATTAAAGAATTGGTTTTTGTAAGTATTGAATTAGTGAGGGGTATGAAGTTAGATATATGAAGTTAATGGTATGAAGAAAGGGGTGTGAAGTTAGGGGTGTGAAGTGAGATGTATGAAGAAAAATTGATTTTGTTTTTTGAAAAAAACATTGATTTTTTTGGATTTTCTAAAGTTTTTGAAAAAAAAATTGATTTTCTAACGTTTTGATTTTTTTGTTTTTTTTTCTAAGGTTCAAAAATTAAAATTAAAATTAAAATTTTAAAGTTCCTAAGAAAAAAATAAAAAAATAAATAAACTTAATATTAAAATTTTAAAGTTCCTAATTTCTTTTTTTGTAAAAGTTTACAATTAAAAAAAAAAACACTTCTTTAATCAATTAAGGTCTCATACCCATCACTTTATACCCCTAACTTCATACCCCTTTCTTCATACCCCTCAATTCATACCCCTCTTTTCATACCTCTCACTTCATACCCCTCTTTTCATGCCCCTAACTTTAATCAATTAAGGTCTCATACCCCTAACTTCATACCCCTCACTTCACACCTCTTTCTTCATACCCCTCACTTCATTCCCCTAAATTTATACCCCTTTCTTCATACCCCCTAACTTCATAACCCTAACTTCATACCCCTTTCTTCATACCCCTAACTTCATACCCCTTTATTCATACCCATTTCTTCATACCCCTCACTTCATACCCCTAAGTAATTAAATACTTACAAAAATCACTTCTTTAATCAATTAATGTCTCATATCCCTTTCTTCATACCCCTCACTTCATATCCCTAACTAATTGAATACTTATAAGAACAACATTTTTAATCAATTGAGATCTCATACCCCTCACTTTATACCCCTAAATCCATTCACTTAATACCCCTTTCTTTATACCTCTAACTTTATACCCCTAAATTCATACCCCTTTCTTCATACCCCTTTATTCATACCCCTTTCTTCACACCCCTTTCTTCATACCCCTCACTAAATACCTCTCACTTCATACCTCTAAGTAATTGAATATTTACAAAAACCACTTCTTTAATCAATTAATATCTCATATCTCTTTATTCATACCCCTCACTTCATACCCCTTTTTCATACCCCTAACTAATTGAATAATTATAAAAATCACTTCTTTAATAAATTAATTTCTCATACCCCTCACTTCATACCCCTAACTTCATTCACTTTAGACGCCTTTCTTCATACCCCTAACCTCATACCCCTAACTAATTAATATCTTCTTACCCTAGCTTTAATCAATTAATATCTTATAACCCTAGATTTATACCCCTAACTAATTGAATACTTTCAAAAACCACTTCTTTAACTAAACCCTAAACCCTAAAGTAATAGGTATGAGACATTAATTGATTAAAAAAGCAATTTTGTAAGTATTCAATTAGTTATGGGTATGAATTGAGCAGTATGAACTTAGGGGTATAAGACTTTAATTGATTAAAGAAATGGTTTTTGTAAGTATTGAATTAGTGAGGGGTATGAAGTGAGGGGTATGAAGTTTGAGATATGAAGTTAATGGTATGAAGAAATGGGTGTGAAGTTAGGGGTGTGAAGTGATATGTATGAAGAAAAATTGATTCTTTTTTTTGAAAAAAACATTGATTTTTTTGGATTTTCTAAAGTTTTTGAAAAAAAAATTGATTTTCTAACATTTTGATTTTTTTGTTTTTTTTGTTCTAAGGTTAAAAAATTAAAATTTTGAAGTTTCTAAGAAAAAAATAAAATAAATAAATAAACTTAATGTTAAAATTTTAAAGTTCCTAATTTTTTTTTTGTAAAAGTTGACAATTTTAAAAAAATAAAAAAAAATAAAAAAAAAACCACTTCTTTAATCAATTAAGGTCTCATACCCATAACTTTATACCCCTCACTTCATACCCCTAACTTCATACCCCTTAATTCATATCCCTTTCTTCATAACCCTCACTTCATACCCCTCACTTCATACCCCTCTTTTCATACCCCTAACTTTAATCAATTAAGATCTCATACCCCTAACTTCATACCCCTCACTTCACACCTCTTTCTTCATACCCCTCATTTCATACCCCTAAATTTGTACCCCTTTCTTCATACCTCCTAACTCCATACCCCTAACTTCATACCCCTTTATTCATACCCCTAACTTCATACCCCTTTATTCATACCCATTTATTCATATCCCTCACTAAATACCCCTCACTTCATACCTCTAAGTAATTGAATACTTATAAAAACCACTTTTTTAATTAATTAATGTCTCATATCCCTTTCTTCATACCCCTCACTTCATACCCCTTTCTTCATACCTCTAACTAATTGAATACTTACAAAAACCACTTCTTTAATCAATTAAGGTCTCATACCCCTAACTTTATTAAATTCATACCCCCTAACTTCATACCCCTAATTTCATACCCTTTTCTTCATACTCTTAAATTTATCCCCTTAACTACATACCCCTTTCTTCATACCCCTCACTAAATACCCCTCACTTCATACCCCTAAGTAATTGAATACTTACAAAAACCACTTCTTTAATCAATTAATGTCTCATATCCCTTTCTTCATACCCCTCACTTCATACCCCTTTCTTCATACCCCAAAATTCATACCCCTTTCTTCATACCCCTAACTAATTTTTTTTTGATAGGTAACAAAATATTTACAGCGGGTTTTTTGAAAAGGGTCCCAAAACCTTAATTACAGTAATAGCCGAAGCATTAAAATGAAAACAAAAAATTGGGCCAGACCCGGGGGCCCTGATGACTACAGAAAATGTTAAGGCACAAAAGAACCTTACAGATCCAAAGGACTGCAAAAAATAGCATCGCCAGACAGGGGCGACAACCTCCAGGAACAGCAAAAAACAAAATAAAAAAAACCCTTAGGCCGCCACAGGCCAGATGAGCCCTGCTGACTGGGCCCTGAGACGTCCTCAAATCGCTCGGACTAGCGATGGTTCTTGGCAGAGCTATCCTCCAGCTTGCGATAGAGCTCAGTCAGAGCCTTGGCGGCAGAAGAGGCAGCTTGGGCAGTAGTGTTGAGGGATCCGATCACAGTTTCCAGGAGGCCTCTGAGTGCCAGGTTCTACAATTTGTTGTCGAACTCAGAGCTAATCTTGGTGGGTTCTTGGACCTCTAATTTAACTTTCTTGGAGCTCCCCGCAGCCCCGCAGGACCCGAGGGACACCTTTTTGCTGGCAGAGCTAGGAGGCGGGGCCCCGCCTGGGCCCTTGCTCGAAGTTCTGCATTTGCGGGTAGGCCTGCATCGCCTCAGAGAAGAGGAATCGACGGGAGAGGGGGAAACCTTGGGAGGGGAGGCAACGGGAGAATTGGCTTCTTCAGGGGGAGGGACAGCTGAAAGGGGGGGAATTCTATGCACCTGGGGTTGGTTGGCCAGGGCGTGCCTATAGAGGACAGCCATGAGCCCTTGGTGCATGGGTCGGGAATGACTTTTACGAGCACGATCAATGGTCAAACCCAAGGAGTAGAAGAGGAAACACGGAGTGCTGATTAAGGTTGCTCCTCGAAGATGATTAAAGTAGCTTAAATGAAAGTTGAACAGGTGATGTTCTGGATCGTCGCAGGTAATATATTGCATTACTAGGACGATGGCTTCATCAAAAGGCATCGAGAGGTGAGAGCGAAGCAGGTTTGCTTTGTCCCACTGATGCTCCGGGAAGCGGGAGAGCTCCTCCTCCCAATTGTGTTTGTCACGCCTGACAACACGACCTTTCTCTTCGTGGTGGAGGCCAGTGACCTCCGTGAGGAACTCCTTGGAGACCTTGAAATGGATGCCCTTGATCGTAACTTCACCTTCATTCCACGTATCCAGGAAACCCTAGGTGATTTCATCCTCAGGGCCTACAAATTTGCTAAAAAAAGGGATGAATTTTTTAGCATTGGAGAACAAGCGGGCGGGTTCGCTCAACTCAAGGGTAGAAGGCTCCAGGAAGATGGTTTTAGATGCCATGGGGGCCGAGCTAACAGGTCGGGGACAGAGGGGGCAGAGAGGGCTAGACCAGGGGAGAAGGAGCAGGGGAGGGTGGGCACAGCCAGGACAGAGGGATGGGTTAGCGAGGGGGGGATAAAAGCCATGCGAGGGGGCTTGGAGGGGGAGCGTCGTCGATTTTGGAAAGGGGCACACATGGCTGGAGGTGACACGAAGGGGAAAGGGCTGAGGGGGCATGCCATACTGATACCACATAGGGAAGGGAAGGGGCCACTGCCAGAGCACCAGGTGCCAAACTTTGAGTGGGGGAACGCCGGGAGAGAACCGAGCCAGACTGGACTGCGATCAGGCTGGCAGGGCATGGGAATCCATAGTCACAGTGATCAAAGCAGGAAGGGTAGGAGGGTCTGACATGCAAAGAGAATTGGGATTTCTAGAGCTACCAACTGGCCAACGTAGGCATTTGATGAGGTAAGGGACACGCGACGCCACGAGGGGGATCAGGATGATCCCGTCGCGGATAGGGTGGCCAGCCGACGTGTCGACACGGGGATGAAAAGCTCTAGGCCTTGGAAGCGCACATCAGGGGAACTTCGGCAGGGAATCCTAGACACCAGTGATGGCAGCATGGTCGGAATGATCTTGGATCATGATTTGAACTAGGCCTGCAGGGAAGTGCGAGGACCAGGTGGTGAAATCTTCAACGGTAATGGCGAGATTTGCCATGAAATCAGCAGCCCTGTTACCTTCTATGAACACGTGCTGAAAGGCGTGATCAGGGAAGCCCTGGAGAATGAAGAGGGCCTCCCGGATGGAATTATGGAATCGCCAGGAGCAGGAAGCAGGCCTGCTGGCGGCTTTGATTACGACTTGGGAATCGCCTTCGATGATGATTTTAGAGGGGGAGCCCCTGAGGGCCGAGATGCCACTTAGCAGGCCGGTTGCTTCGGAAAAATTATTGGTTTGTCTACCCAACGGAACCGCGAAGGCTGTGAGTAGTTCCCTAGTAGTCTCTGATGACCCCGCCCGCCCCAGAGGCCCCGGGGTTGCCTTTGGAGGCGCCATCGAAATTGAGCTTAAGCCAACCGGGGGGAGTCCACATAGTTAGGGAGCGTCGGGAGGGGGCAGGAGGGGGAGCAGGGGGGGAAAGCTGAATGCCGAGGGAGGAAAGCAGGGAGGCTTCGCTCGATCACCAGGGCTCCACAGAAAGGGGAATGAGGCAGGAATTCTCGATGGCAAAGGAGACTGCCTTGGTCGCAATCCACTAGGGGGAGCGGGCCGGGGAGGAAAAGGCTCGCCTGTTACGTTCAAGCCAAATTTTCCAGAGCATATGAGGAAGGTAGGCCTTCCAGAGGAAGCGAAGAAAGGGGTGAGCAAAGGGGGTGGGCCACTGTGATAGGAGATCAGAAATGGAATTGGGGGCCACCCACTGAACGGAGAAATGGGAGAGGATGAGGCCCAGGACTTTGGAGGAGAAAGAACAGTTTATGAAAAGGTGATTGGTTGACTCCCAAGCGACATGGTAGAGAAAGCATCTGTTAGGGATCTGGAAACCCCTCTTGATCAGATTCTCGATCGTGAGGATTCTATTTTGAACGGCCACCCAAACAAAATGGCTAATTTTGGGGATCAAATTCTTGGCCCAGACCTGCTGGGTCGGGAAGGTGGTCGCCCCCGGGGTTCTCTGAATGTGGTAAGCTGACTTGACTAAAAAAATGCCATTGGGAGAGCCATGCCACATGCATCTATCACTGTCTCCGAAAGATGGGATGACAGTCATGCTGAGGATATGCTGGAGCCTGGCAGCTTGAAGCGGGAACCTAGGATTCAGGATGGGTTTCCAGATAGTGCGCCCCTAGAACTGGGTCATGTAGTCAGATGCTCTGGGCCCACGGTCTGCAAGCCCAGGTTTGAGGAGGAGGAGCTCCCTATCCGAGCTCAGGGCATCGTCAAGAATCCACCTGTCCTCCCAGAAGTCAATCTTGGCTCCATCCCCAAGAATCCATCTGGTCCCTCGTTGAACAATGTCTCTAGTGGAAAGCAGGGACTTCCAGAAGGCAGATCCGTCATGGGGTTGGGTGTCATCGAGGAAGGGGTGGTTGTGGCAGTACTTCCTATGCACAATGCAAACCCATTCATCGGAGGTATTGGTGTGAACCTTCCAGGCATGTTTGGACAGAAGGGCCTTGTTCATGGGGACCACCCGTCTGATCCCGATCCCTCCCTCTCCTTTGGGGCGACAGACCAGGGGCCAGGAGACCAGGGGAATCCTTTTCTTGTCCTCGCAACCAGACCAGAGGAAGCATTTCTAAATTTTCTCGATGAGGGTAGCAATGGAGGCCGGAATTCTGAAGACAGACATGAAGTATATCGGTATGCTTTGAAGGACTGACGCCAAAAGGGTGGCTCTGTCGGCCTACGAGAGGAGGTGGCCTTTCCAGGGGGCAAGTTTCCTTTGGATCTGCTCAATCACCCCATTCCACAGTGCCTTGGAAGATGCCCCTATGAATAGAGGAAGCCCGAGGTAGGAAGAGGGGAGGGAGCCGAGGGAGCATCCCAGGATCCGCCCGATTTTGATTTGCCTAGCCAGGGGGGTGTTGATGAAGAAAATCTTACTTTTTCGAAGGTTGATTTTCTGCCCAGCCACCTCCTCGTACAGGGTTAGGATGTTCTTGAGGGCCTTAGCTTGAGGGACCGAGGCCGAGGAGGCAAGGATGGTGTCGTCCACAAACTGCTGGTGGGACACGGGGGGTAGGCCCTGCGTCGGCCTGATGCCCGAGATAAGACCGCGAGCCACAGCGTTCGAAATGGTTCGCCCCAGGGCCTCAGCCAGGATAATGAAGAGAATCGGGGATAGGGGATCACCTTGACGGAGGCCTCTAGAGCTGGGGAAGAACCCAGTCGGGGAACCATTGACGAGGATTGAGAACCAGGGGGAGGACACGCACTTGTTGATGAGTTGAACCCAGGAAGGGTGGAACCCAAATTTGAGGAGGACCTTGGTCAGGAAGCTCCAATCGACCCTGTCAAAGGCCTTATTCATATCAAGCTTGAGCAGGAAATGGGCCTTTTTGGATAGGACAGCTGAGTGAATGGCCTCGTGCATGATGATGACCCCATCTGTTATCAGCTTGCCTTTGACTGAACTTCCCTAGCAGGGGGCAATGATCAGGGGGAGGATGTCCTTGAGGCGGGTGGTCATGGCTTTTGTCAAGATTTTGTAGAGGACATTGCACAAGCTGATGGGGCTGGAAGTCTGATAGGGATCTGGCCGCCTGAGTCTTCGGGATCAGGGCTATGAAGGTAGTGTTGATGCCTCTGGGGATGGATCTGGCAAACTGCAGGTCCCGGATGGCAGCGCACACATCATGACCAACGATGTCCCAGAAATTCTAGAAGAAGCGAGGAGGAAATCCATCCGGGCCCGGGGCCACCTCAGCCTTCATAGAAAAGGTGGTGGCTTGGATTTCGAAGTCAGACAGGGCCTACACTAGCTTCGCATTTGCCATGGCCGGGACAGACAACGGGATGTGATCCAAAAGGGAATCAGCCGCCTCTGAGGACATAGGAGGTCCATCGCCCAGGAGCTCTTGAAAGAAGTGGACTGCCTCAGCACGGATGTCCTCCTCCTTAGTGATGGTTCTGCCATTGCTATCAACCAGCTCGACAATTCTGTTGGAGCCCCTATTTCGGAGGGTCGATGCGTGAAAGAACTTGGTGTTTGCATCGCCATCTTGGATCCACAGAGCATGCGACTTCTGCCTCCAAAAGGTTTCTTCCCTGGCCAGGATATTGTGGTACTCGCTGAGGGCAATGCGCTCCTCTTCCCTGAGCCCCGGTTCTTGGGAGCCTACTTGGAATCTGGACTCAATCTCTTCGAGTTTTTTTTGGATAGCCTCCTTGCTTTCGAAGATGTTACCAAACACTTCCTTGTTCCATGCCTTAAGGTGCTCTTTGATGCATCTCATCTTGTGGAAGACTTGCTCAGCGGGGCGACCAGGGACTAGGGGAGCCCACCAACAGCCGACCTGGGCCCGGAGGTCGGGGTGGTGCAGCCACATGGACTCAAACCGGAAGGGCCTCCTGGGGGGGCGATGATCAGTTTCGAGGAGGAGGGGGCTGTGGTCAGACCTAATTTTGGGGAGGGCCAACAGGGTGGCATCAACAAAAATGGGGAGGGCTTCCTTGGACAAGAAGACTCTATCCAATCTAACCTGAATGTGGCTAGGTCCCACTCTTTTGTTGGACCACGTGAATCGGGCTCCCTTCAGGCTGACGTCCATGAGCTCGTTGAGGGCGGTAAAGGCTCCAAAGTCCTCCATGCTTTTGGTCCTGACCTCAGAGCCCCCGCATTTGTCAGAGGAAAACAAGGGGTTGTTGAAGTCCCCGGACAGGATCCAGGGTAGGGGAGCAAAAGCTTCTCTCATCGAACTAATTTCTTGCCAAAGCCTTGCTTTCTCAACGGGGCTATTGGGGGCGTAGACGTTGGACAAAATCCATGATCGTTTTGATTTGAGACAGTGAACCAGAATATTTATGATCCTGGGCGACGAAGAAATGAGCCTTCCCTCATAAGACCGAGGGTCCCACATGCACATAAGGCCCCCGGCTGAGCCAGTCGTGGGGGTGGAGAGGAACTCGCAATTGCGCCAGGTAGCATGGGCTATCCTCCGGGCAGCGACATCATCTATCTTGGTCTCTTGAAGGAGGATGAAGGATGGACGGTGGTCCCTATGGAGTTGACCGAGGATCCTTTTCTTGGGGACCCCATTGAGTCCCCTAATGTTCCAGGAGATGAGCTTCATTTGGCACCCTTGAGGGGTCGCTTGCCCCCCTTTCCTGCCTGAGCGAGGGGTTTGGATCGGGCGTCGTCCGCCTTGTGAGAGCTCGTGCCAACATCGAAAAGCGTAGTCTGGGAGCCATTAGCTATGTCGTCCTCCGTGATCCTTGACCATTGTTCACAGTGGGTGGGCCACCCTCGTTTGAGTTTGCTACCAAAATCTGTGGCAAAGGACCTACTTTGGGTCATTTTGGGGCTGACTTCGTCGGGCTCGAATGGAGAGCTGGCTTCGGTCTCGTCATCAGATCGCTCAAATCCACACACCAAGGGGGTAGGCTCCGGGAAGGATGCCTGGGGGGCCGGGGCCAGGCTAGGGAGAGGGGGGGAGGAGCGGGTCCCGGTTGGAGACGGAGGCGACAGGGAAGGGGGCCTGCGCCTCAGGATGGGGTTGGCAGCTAGGGCTAGAGGGGAAGGAGCCAGAACGGGAAGCGGGGGGACTGGGAGCGGGTCCCCGGAAGGGTCGCTGGGAGTAGGAATCTAGGAAAGGTCGCCCTCCGAACCGGGCCCGCCAAGGGTTGGCCCCGACGGGGAGACCTCCTTGGGGGAAGCACTGGGGTCGGGACGAGGGGGACCCCGGGACGGGGCCCGACCAGATCTGTGAGGGGGTTTGGGATTAGGGCCAGCAGCCGACCTGGAAGCCGGGCATTGGTGAGGGAGATGGCCCTGGGTGCTGCAAGAGGTGCAGAAAGTAGGTTTATTTTTGTAGATTAGGGTTTGATGCCAGAAGGACCCAGAAGAGATGGTAACCAAAGAGGGGAGCTCAGATTCGAGATTGGCGTTAGCACAGAACCTGGCATGCACCATACGGGAGCCAGCCTTGGTCACGGGATCAAAGGCCACCAGGTCTCCGACCGACTGAGCAATGAGCTTTAGGACATCTTCATGCCACAGATGAAAGGGAAGGTCCAGGAGGCGAACCCAAATCGGGGCAAAGTTGATGCTTTGGGTGCTGGGGTGAAAATCCGCACCATAGCGTCTGAGAAAAAGACTTTTGCGACCCAGGAACCAGGGCCCGCCCGACAAGATCTTCTCAGCATCCTCGCTATTGTTGAGTTTAATAATGAAGAAGCCTTTGTACAGGGCTACCATCTGAATATGCCCAGAGACCTTCCATTTGGTAGCCGCCCATCTATGGATAGTCTCCATGTCTGGGCATCCGCCCAGGAACTTCCCAACCAAGGAAGACGATGATTCGAAAACCAGGGAAGAATAAACCTCCTCTTGGATGGAAATGTGGGTGCCTTGAAGGGAAAGCCCTGCGCCTAGGGCCCTAGTCGGAGGTCCTGGAGCCCGCCAAAATCTGTTGGTAGGAGGGTTTGGGCCCTCCCGGGGCAAGCCCTTGCCCAGGATCGGGGGGCTTCTTCTCGAGGCCGTCTGTCGTGTCGAGGTTGGGCTGAGGGTGCGGGCCCAGGATCCCGACCCCACCTAGCCCATCGTCCAGTGCAAGCGAGAAGCCCCCTTCTGACCCCGCCATGGAACCGCCTAGCCTGGGCCCGGGCCCAAACCTACCTGATCCTAACCCTGGAGTCGGGCCCACCTAGTAACCTATTCCCTGATTTGGATCCGATCCTAGCCCTGAGTCTACTTCTGCTCCAAACCTTGCTCCTGCTGCCGCTCCCGCCATCTTCCTCTCCTAAGATTATTTGTACCCCTAACTAATTGAATACTTATAAAAAACACTTATTTAATCAATTAAATTCTCATACCCCTCACTTCATACCCCTAACTTCATTCACTTCATACCTCTTTCTTTATACCCCCTAACTTCATACCCTTTTTTTCATACCCCTAACTTCATACCCCTTTATTTATACCTTTTTCTTCATACCCCTCACTTCATATCCCTAAGTAATTAAACACTTAAAAAAACCACTTATTTAATCAATTAATGTCTCATATTCCTTTCTTCATATCCCTCACTTCATACCCCTTTCTTCATACCCCTCATTTCATACCCCTTTCTTCATACCCCTCACTAAATACCCCTCACTAAATACCCCTCACTTCATACCCCTAACTAGTTGAATACTTACAAAAACCACTTTTATAAATTAAGGTCTCATACCCCTTACTTCATACCCCTAATTTCATTCACTTCATACCCCTAACTTCATACCCCTTACTTCATATGCCTCACTTCATACCCCTAACTTCAAACCCCTAACTAATTACATATTTACGAAAACCACTTTTGTAATAAATTAATATCTCAAACCCCTAATTTCATACCCAAACTAATTGAATACTTACAAAAACCTCTTCTTTAACTAAAACCTAAATACTAAACCCTAAACACTAAATACTAAACCCTAAACCTTGAATTTTGGGGTATGAGACATTAATTTATTAAAGAAGTGGTTTTTGTAAGTATTCAATTAGTTAGGGGTATGCGACATCAATTGATTATAGAATTGGTTTTTGTAAGTATTCAATTAGTGAGGGGTATGAAGTTACGGGTATGAAGAAAGGGATATGAATTTAGGGATTTAAAGTTAGGGGTATGAAGAAAGGGGTATGAAGTTAGGGGTGTGAAGTGAGGGGTATGAAGAAACATTGATTTTTTGGATTTTCTAAAGTTTTTGAATTTTTTTTTATTTTCTAACGTTTTGATTTTTTTGTTTTTTTCTAAGGTTAAAAAATTAAAATTAAAATTAAAATGTTAACGTTCCGAATAAAAAAAGAAAATAAAATAAAATTAAAATTAAAATTTTAAAGTTCTTAATTTTTTATTTTTTAATTAATGTTTACAATTAAAAAAGATAAAAAAAAAAAAAAAAAACCTCTTCTTTAATAAATTAAGGTCTTATACACCTAACTTCATACCCATAAATTCATACCCCTTTCTTCATACCCCTCACTTCATATCCCTTTCTTCATACTCCTATCTTCATAACCCAATCTTCATACCTCTAACTTTATACCCTGTTGGAGCCAAATCTAACTCAACATCAGATACCCCCAATTTTAAATTTTTACCTTAAATAAAATTACCAAATTTTGTTGGTCTCTTTTGCTTTCCCCTCTAAGAAATTTGTTTTCAATGGTTTAGTCCCTAAGAGCAGTTATAAAAATGTTCAACTTAATAAAATCAAAATTCATGGTCTTAACCGTTAATAAAATTGTCTTTGTGACTATTGAAAGCATCCAAATATTAAAAGAGTTTATGAAAATCAATTATTGAAATATTCATTAAAGTGAACCCCTAAGTCCTTGGGTGTCTAATGGAATTGATTAAAGCATTTGGACCTAAGTACATGAGTCGAAGGTTTAAAAATTATTACATGGGCAATTGAGGGTATGCACCCCCTTCATGGTTAAAAGTCATGCAAGTCCAAAGATCTAGGCGATAGCGCTCAAACCTCCAAAATATGAATGGATGCGCTTGCATAATCAATCCGAAAGATAATAAAAAATAAAAATACCATAGTTCAATTTGTATAACCTAAGGCCTTAGACATATGAATTGATTAAAGGTAAGTAAGGGTCACGTGCCCCTTTGGGTAAATATAGAACATTTTTGATAAATCCAAGGGCAGCGTTCAAATCCATCTCGATCAAATGGATGCACTCTCATAAGCTACTTTAAGGTTAAATAAATAATTACATAGTCAAATTTTTATGACCCAAGGTCTAAAGGCAACCAAATCAATTAAAATAAGGGTTGTGTAGCCCCTTGATTAAATATCATGTGAATAAAAAAGATCCAAGGGCAGTGCTCCATTATGATGAGATCGGACGATCGCGCTCACTTGAAATATAAGAGTATTAGCATTAAGAGGATTAAATTACCCCAAGATTAATTAATCTGCTAATCACAATTAGCAAGGGTCTTAATACATTACTAATTGTTCCCCATTCACTTAATTGAGAATTAATAAAAATTAAAAGTATGCACCCTTTGGATATTAATCTTGTAGGTCAAAGAAAATCTATGGTTGCGCTTAACCAAAATTCGATCCAACAAATTTGCACTCCTTGAAGGATTCAACATTGGTCATGCACCAATTTGATTAAGGCTTGAGCAACTCTAAAGGATCTAACGACATCGCCTACTCCACCCTGATTCGATGAACGCACACTCACTAAAGTAAACAGAGGCTAAGAAAAAATATTATATGCACCCATTTTTTAAACTCTGTGTAGATCTAATGAAATCAATGACTACGCTCATTCCAATATGATCCAATGGTTGTACTTGCAAAAAGGTAACCGAAATACAATGACACCCTTTTAAGAGGTTAATAATAGGCCCGCACCTTCATGGAATCCAATAGTCGCATCGAATCCCTAGCAGATCCAACGGTAGCACCTTAATGAAGCAATCGAATATTAATAAAGTGGTCATCAGTGAAATATAGCCAAAGTAAGTTCTAATGGTCACACTCGTTCCCATCAAAGATCCAATGGTGGTGCTTCATCCAAGTGACCAAACATTGACAAGTCAAACATCTAGAGTATGAAGTGTGCAACTTCATAAAATCTAACGATCCCAATTGATTTTACCCAGATCCAATGGTCAAGCTTCACCAAGGTTAAAGTTCCCCCATTGATATTTGAAGTGTACCTTTATGGCTAATCCTATGGCTGTGCTTAAACCTACCTAGATTTGACAGTAGTGCTCTTCCAAAGCAATCAAAAGATAAAAGAAAATTAACAACGGTGCTTTACCCTTCTCAAATATTATGGATGCACTTCATTCAATATGATATAAAGCATATAAAGTGTACATCATCATCTAATCTGATAGTGGCACTTGTTCCTATGCAAATATGATGGTAGTGTTATCCCAAAATCACTCAACATTTAAACGAAGCGATCATCAATGGAATTGTAGTCAAAGTAGATTAGATGGTCACACTTATATCCATCCAAATCTTGATGGTGCTTAATCAAGGTTATCAAAAGATAATAAAGCGGGATAAAAGGTGCACATCTCTACTAAATCTGACAGTAGTTCTCGACCATACCTAGATCTGATGGCAGCGCTTTTCCAAGAAGTTCAAATGTTAACATAAATAAGTTTTTCAATCAGATAAATAATTAAAGGTTAATAAGATCTTGTCCTATGCCTAATTAAAATTAGAGGAGGGTCTAATACATTGTTAATAATTCCCCTTTCCTTGGTTAACCTTGGTGTATTCTTAGAAGATCGAACGACCATGTGCGTCCAAATTTTAGATCAAATAGTGAATATTTTAGGACTTGGTTAGGAAATAAAAGATCGTGTTTTAAAATATATTGGTATTTCTAACCACCATGTGGTCATTGATAAAAAAAAAAATTATACGACTAATACATGGGTAAAATTAAGCCAAAAATTATATGTCTAAACCTAAGTATTAGTGATTGATTTATTACAACTTATAAATTTTCACTTAGTATATATGGCCAACCTTAGGATACATCTATTATGTTGTATGGCTAACGATTATGCAAGTTCATAAATATCAATAGTCACAATTCAAACTTACAAAGATCTAACGGTAAACATGGTACACGATGCTCAAGAAGGTAAATATTATAACACCTTAAATCCTTTATTAGCCTTTGATAACTTATGGGAATAAATTTTGGGCTAAGGTAATTTGATTAAAAATAGATGTTTCCTTTGGATTAACCAACTTGCATATTGAAAAATCATGGTGGGCATGCACCTCAATGATCAAAATTAGATGATCATTTCTTGATAAAATGACTATTTCTAACTGTATATCAACTTTTGAATTAACTATTTATCAAGGGCCAAGGTGACAAAATGTCTCATAAAAATTCCCATGAAAGCTATCGATACCACATTCATAATTCCACATAAGGAAAGGAAGCAACTCAATGACCAATAGCAACACTGTAAATAATTAAAGGTACACAAATCAAAGACCATCACAAGGGTACAAGTCAAGGAAGATCATAGGTCATAACTGCCCGATTTTAAAAAATGGTAAGTATCCATTGGCCAAATTCAAAATGCATTTGATGACACTGCATTAATAATACCTTATTCAAATACTATAAAACCACTCCTCTATAAATTACTTAAACCCCCACTTTTGAACACATTACCACCTTGGTTATCTTAGAGCAAGAAATTTTTGTGGATGAACAGAGAGTTGAAGAGTTGCCATAGATGAGTGAGAACTCAAAAAATTGTGTTATTGTGAGTTGAGCTATTGTCTGTAAGCAAAATTGTTTCCTAGGGAAATACTTTCACACCAAAGGACACCTTGGAGGCTGTAAAATTCATCACATATCAGACCTCATATGCTAAACTCTCCAATAAAGTTGTTGCCATAATGGGGATGTATGATTTCTCCAAAAAATATACAAAATACAAGAAGCTCATGCTAGCTCAATAGTATGAAATTAAGAACACCTATATTTAGAGCTTTGATTCCACTGAACAGAATTTACAATGCTACCCTTGGCTATTGGTAGATTTGTTTTACAACGTAAGAATATTGTAGAACAAGAGACCCCCCAGAAGCAATAGATGGACGAGCAATTTTGGGAAATTAATATATACCATAGTATACTACTTTGTGGACCTCATAGCATGGATGGTAGTGGTATACAATGAGAACACCATAAATTTTAGGGATAACAAGGACCGACTAGTGTTCAGTATTAATCCCACGCATATCAGGGAAGTTTTCAATCTTACACCTTCAAACATGCCACTAATCCACCAAGTAATTCAGAGGTAGTCTAGTAGGTTAACTAAATTAGAGTCATTTAAAATGCTTTTTGAAGTGCATGTTAATATTGAGTATAAATTCCATATTAGAAAAACTACTTTTAAGCCCTAGATCAGGGATTTTTGTGATATGGTTAGCATCATCCTAGGAGTATCAGAACTTTATGTGGTTTGGATGGACGTATTGTATTTGGTGACATAGATTAATAGGAGTACTAACCCCCCATATATACATGGGAAGAGGAGTTAAGCAAACAAATGCGTGGGGGGCTGATAGAACTAAAAATGTCAATTTTTGAGCAAAGGAGACAAATATCCTGTTTCTCCAACTACTCAATTCTCGGGCATCTGTTGGTTGGAAAAATGGGAGAAGACAGTAAAAATTAATTGAAGGTTGTTGAGAGTCCTTACATTCAAACTATATTTTAGATGATACATGAGGGACACACTTATCTAGGTTGGTTTTGCGATAACTTCATGGTGGAAATTCACTGGATCTTAACGAGCGACATGCCTAAGAGATTAGGCCCTGGGATAAAAATATTTATCAAAGAAAAGGAAATAGGATATTATTTCTTATCATAGGGTTTCACGTACATTAGGCTCTATGGGGCCAAGATTCCCCCTAAGGTGTTGCCCATGTACTTCCCATTCTCCTTAGCCACACTGGAAATAGTTAGACAGGTAATAAAAGAAGCTAAGAAGCATGGTCGGGTCCCCTAGTTCAATGTGCCCTATAAATTTGGATATTACATATTTGTAGGATATTCGGCCATGTACAAAGGTATGTATGATCTACAAAACCTATATTTAAAATACTTGGAGACTCTATGATCCTTTGAAAAAATACAAGAATATGATGAAACACGAATATGCTTGGATTGAGCACAAAAAAGACCAATATGAAGAAGCATTGTTAGAAGTGATAGAAAAGGGAGAAAATTTGCAAAGGGTATGGAGTGCTTTCCTATTCAATCAAAGGGAAAAATCACAAATCCATCATGTGAATAGCCCAAAAAGCTAAACTTAATAAGGAGGATTACTATAGAATCAGCAGCCCCAATCTTCTCCCCTCTTACTCAAACAATCTAAGAAGATCCTATACTGAAAATTAAATAATAATAGGTTATTGAACAAATAGAAGTTATGGTGAATATAGTAGATATAGTGCAACATGAGATTCAAGTCTCGAAAGGCCACCAAATCAATATAGAAGCGACACCCAATACTTCACAAGAAACTCCTGCAAGGCTTCATACAGAGAAAGGAAAAGAGATTGTTATAGGACCATCCCAAGAATTGACAATTCCAAAAAAATAAGCTATGGTCCCTATTATTGATCAACTATTGGCCATTACAAGTGTAAATGAGTTAGCCCCTCAGGCCATTCCCACCTCAATGAATATTAATGATAAATAAATACCAATTCTATATATAATATAAATAAAATCTAATGGTTTTGGAGAAATATTAAGAGATCATAGGTAGAAAAATAAGAGTTTGTATCCATCCTTGAGGCAAAGAGGCCTAAGCTAGATCTGACCTCGACAAAAGTTACATTAAAAAGGGTCGAAGAAGAAATGGTTTTTAGTGTTTCTAATGAAAGGGAACTACAGGTAGTAGCAGGGATGGGTGGCATGGTAGAAATTTCTACTACAGAGGTGGATAAAGACAAGCACAGGTCATCTATAGTAGAAATATCCATACCTATTCCATAGGAACCAATGATTCTCACTATTGATGATCAAACATGAAAGGTTTCAATGTGGGGGAAAGAAGCTAACATGGTCAAAATGAACAAAGCTATGACTACATAGACTTTAGACCATCTACATCAAATGAATAATGAATTGAGAAGTCAGTTGGAAACCAGTGACAAGGAAAAGGTAGATATGCAAGCCTTGATTGATAGTTTGAAATAAAATTTGGCAAAAAAAACCACCCAATTAGTACAACCTCCTATGGTTGTAAAAATAACAAACTATGCAGACTATTTGTCTAAAATAAAAAAGAAATGTCATTTAAAATTAAGGACAAGATGTTGAGAACCTGGTTGAGCATGACAAGAGAGAAGGGACATTCCAGAAAAACATGCGAAGTTGATTCACAGGCATTTTTACACAGGATGCACCAATTGGGAATGAGTAACCCTCTGATTATCAAGTTGTCAGTGGTGAGGATTCTATTTTGGATGGCTAACCAATAGAATAATTTGACCTTGGGAATGATCTTGGGGACCCAGACCTGGTTAGATAAGTCCCGGCCATCACCGGGAGCTTCTTGGCTGTAGTAGGCAGATTTAACAGTGAAATTCCCTGAATCTTCAAGGTTCCAAACCATGGTGTCATCTTTGTGAGAGCTGGGGATGATGCAGGTCCTCAGCAGGTTTTGTAACCACTTGAGCACCTCGGTGATATGCCTAGGCCCATTAAGAGCTAGGTGTTTCCATTCGGGTCTTGGAAGATCTGAGTTAATAAAATGACACACCTTATCTCCAAAGGTGTCTTCAGTAACCGTCTTGAGCACTGCAAGATGAGGGTCTTGGCTGAGAGGTTTGTCACGGATCCACGGGTCTTCCCAGAAGTGAATGGTCGTTCCATTTCCAAGACACCACCTTAAGCCTTCCATAATGATCTTCCTTGTTTTGGTGACACCATTCCAGAAATGAGATCCGTTAGGTAGATTGTGCTCTCCAAGAAAGGGAACCTGATGGAGGTACTTAGCTTTGATGATGTCAATCCAGGTGACTTTTTCATTGATGGTAAGTCTCTAGTATTGCTTGGAAATGAGGGCCATGTTCATCTACTTGATGTCCCTGAACCCGAGTCCTCCATCATTTTTCTTGGAACAAACCTTATCCCAGGCAACAAGGGAAAATTTGTTCTTGTTTTCATTTCCCACCCAAAGGAATCTACGTTGAATTTGCTCAATTCTTTGGCAGATGGAAGCTGGAGCTTTGAAGATAGATAAGAAAAAAATAGGAATACTTTGCAGGCAAGCCTGGACCAGAGTGGCTTTGGCTGCCTGACTGAGCATTGAACTTTTCCAACCTGCAAGTTTCTTGTTGAGGCGATCTAAAACAGGGTTCCACATAGCCGAGACCGATTTGCCGTGGAAAAGTGGTAATCCAAGATAGGTAGTTGGAAGGCTCCCAATGGTACACCCAAGGATCTCAGCAATCTTGTTTTGCCTATGGATGGGAGTATTGAGAAAGTATAGCTTGCTTTTGCGGTAATTGACTTTTTGGCCAACCGCCTCTTCATAAGAATCAAGAATGTTCTTAATGATTTTTGCTTCGAGAACAGAAGCATGAGAGGATAGAATAGTATCATCCACAAACTGTTGATGGGAAATGGCATTGGTTGTTGAGGCTGGTTTGATCTCGGAGATGAGTCCACTATTGCAAGCAGCGGTAAGTGTTCTTCCAAGGGTTTTGGCCAGAATGATGAAGAGGAAGGGTGACAGAGGGTCCCCTTGACGGATGCCTTTGAAACTTTGAAAGAAGACAGTAGGTGAACCATTGATAAGAACAGAGAACCAAGCAGTAGAGACACATTCACGGACCATATTGACCCATTCTTTGTGAAACCCAAACTTCTCAAGGACCTCAAATAGGAATTTCCATGAAACCCGATCAAAAGCCTTGTTCATGTCAAGCTTAAGGAACATACTGGGTTTTTTATTTTTAGATGCCGAATGGGCCAATTCATGGACGGTTATCACTCCATCAGTAATGAATCTGCCTTTGACCGAGCTCCCTTGGCACTGGTCGATGATGGAGGGAAGGATGTCTTTCAATCTGTTTGCCACTTTGGTGATTAGTTTGTAGATGACACTACAGAGACTAATAGGTCTGAAATCAGAGAGAGAAGCATGATCATTGGACTTGGGAATTAAAACAATGAAGGTGGAATTGGCTTCTCTTGGCATCTTTTTGGCTCTCTGGAAGAATTTAACCGTAGCTACAACATCAGAGCCCACAATATCCCAAAAATGTTGGAAAAACCGGGGTGGGAAGCCATCAGGTCCAGGGGCCTTGTCAGGTTCCATTGCAAACAGAGCATCTTTTATCTCCTCTTCGATGAATAATTGGAGCAATTTCCCATTATCATCGTTAGACACCAAATTTGGTATGTTCTGAAGTAGAGAACTTGTTGTGCGGGTGTTGCAGTCAACACTTGGACCTAAGATTTCCTAGAAGTGGTGCACAGCTTCCTGTCTGATAGCATGGATGTCAGAGGCAATGGTGCCATCAGCCTTGGTCAACTCAGAGATTTTATTTGAACCTCTATGGCACATGGTGGAAGCATGGAAAAACTTCGTGTTGGTGTCTCCTTCTTTGAGCCAGAGGCTTCTGGATTTTTGCCTCCGGTAGGACTCTTCCTTAGCCAAGGCATTGTGAAAGTTTGAAAGGAGGCTTTTTTCTTCCATGAAAGTTTCAACCCTCTGATCCCCTCCTTGAATCAAATTTTCCACCCTTTTGAGCTCATCCATCAGATGCTTTTTCTCGATAAAGAGGTTGCCAAAAACCTCCCTATTCCAGCATTTTCGCTTGAGCTTGACCGCTTTGAGTTTGAGGAACAGATTTGAGAGAGGGTTTGGACTAAATTTTTTCTGCCACCATTGTCGAATACACCAACCTAAATCTGGATGGGTGAGCCACATCTTTTCAAAACTAAACGAGGTTTTGAAGGTTTTCTGGGGGCGAGAACAATCCAAAATAAGAGGGTTGTGATCAGATCCAATTTTTGGGTGGCTAAGAAGCCTGGCATCGCCAAAAATAGGAATGAGCTCTTTGGATAAGAGAAATATGTCAAGCCAAATTTGGATGTGGTGAATGCCCACCCGTCTGTTGCTCCAAGTGTAGTTGGATCCTTGGAGCGGCATGTCCATTAGCTCGTTGAGGTTGACAAAATCACTAAAATCTTCAATGCAGCTGCTAGTGATCGGATTGCCTCCTTGCTTGTCAAACAGGTGAAGGGGAGTATTGAAATCTCCACAGAGCATCCATGGAAAGTCAGGAAAGTTATTGCGCATTGCGAAAATGTTATCCCACAACAATCTTCTGTTGACAGGACTATTTGGTCCATAAACATTGGTGGCAATCCATTGAAGGTTAGTGACTTTATTAGTGAACAAAATGTTGATGGTTCTGTCAGAGACTGAAAGAACTCTCCCCTCAATAGTTGACGGATCCCACAAACAAAGGAGACCCCAGAAGCCCCTGATGAGGGACAAAAGGCAAAATTGTTGTTTTCCTAGATTAGCTTGCAAACTTGAGTGCTGCTATTCTCGTCCAGTTTGGATTCTTTAAGAAACATGATATTTGGTTTTAAGGTTTTTCTCATCGATTTGACAGTCCTCTGTTTAGCAGTTCCATTGAGGCCTCTGACATTCCAGGAGACAAACTTCATCAAGTTGACTTGGGGTTTGCTTTGTGACCTCTACCTCTCCCATGAGACAAAGTAAGTTTAGGTCTAGCCTCATCCAAATCAAGGTGGGTGGGTTGTTCTAAAATAGGGCCCAAGGAGGTAGGCACAGATCCATCAGCCATTTCAATCTCAGCTACTTTGGCAAGCTTTTCTGCATTGGACGGTCTTCCCCTTCTCTGTTCTTTGTTAAAATCAGCTTTGGGAGTAGGAATGGGAGATTTTTATGGGCTGGAATTTTGAAGAATGTCATTGGTGTTAGTCCCAAGGACAAGCCGATGGGGGATGGTGAGCGGGGATATTGGCACGGGGTAACAGACTCAGGGGAGAGGGGAATAGGACGGTTCTGAGTCGGGGGAAGGGGTGGGAAGGGAAAAATAGTCAACTTAAATTCATAGCCATCTCCATAGCCCTCCCTCATTCCATTCCCCTCCTTTTTCAACAATGGCCCCGACCTTTCAAGAACAGTCAACTTAAATTCATGTGGCAAGCTTGCCTTCACATTTTCCTATGGCAGATTTGGCTTGAGAGAAATGACAAAATTTTCAAAAACCATGCTACTGATAAGAAGATTGTTGTGGCCAAAATATTGGCCCTTGCTGCGGAGAATGCCTCTCTTGTCTCGTCTTCCAAACCCCCCCTCCTGGCATTGAATCGGACCTAACTAAACTTTTCAATCTTTTCAATTTTTTTGCTACACCCCGTACTTCTGTCGACAGGTCTGTTATCAAGTGGGTCTTACCTCCTACTGGGTGGCACAAGCTTAACTTCGATGGCGCAGCCAAGGGCAACCCCGGAGCGGCTGGTGGAGGAGGAATTCTCAGAAATCACAAAGGAGAAATAATTTTGGCCTTTGCTCAGAACCTGGGAATTCAATCTAACAATATGGCAGAGGCTCGGGCCTTGCTACAAAGCTTGATTCTCTTGGAAGGCTTGACCATCAACAAACTTATCATAGAAGGAGACTCATTGCACTGCATCAACTGGCTCAATGGGACCTATGTGCCTTCCTGGGCCCTTTTTTTGATCTTCCAAGAATGCAAGGCACTAATTGGCATTTACCTAGAATTAATCATTAAGCATCAGTACTGGAAGGAAACAAAGTTGCGGACTGGCTTGCTAACAAGGGAGTTGACGAAATGGATATTCATGTTTGGAGAGATTCCTTCCCCATTGGCCTAAGGGACGCTCCTACATCCAATGTCTGCACAATGTGAGGAGTTAACTGGGCACCGGGTTTGTTTGCTTCTGGATCTGGACGAGTCTTCGCATCCTTTCATCCTTCATCTCCCTTCGGCTGTGTTTTGGCTACTTGTCGCGTTTTCGTGACACTTTTCACCGTTGGCCGTGAATTTTCAGCTTGTCGCGATTTCGTGACATCCTTTTTGCTTTGGCCGTGAGGTTGCTACTTGTCACGATATCGCGACACTTTTTTCTCCTTCAGATGCGGTCTTCCAACTTGTCGCAATATCGCGACACTTTTTCTCTTCGAGTGCTTTTTTGCAACTTGTCGCGATATCGCGACACTTTTTCTCTCCGGGTGCTTTTTTGCAACTTGTCGCGATATCGCGACACTTTCTTTCTTCAGGCGCTTTCTTGCATCATGTCGCGATTTCACGACATTTTTTCTCTTTGGCGGAGGTCTTCCATTTTGTCGCGATATCGCGACACTTTTTCTCCTCGACGGCGGCCTTCCATTTTGTCATGATATCGCGACACCTTTTATCTTCGGCTGCGGACTTCCAGATTGTCATGATATCGCGACACTTTTTCTCTCCGACTGCGGTCTTCCAGATTGTCGCGATATCGCGACACTTTTTTTCTTCAGCTGCGGTCTTCCAGATTGTCGCGATTTTGTGACACTTTTTCTCTTCGACGGCGGGCTTCCGGATTGTCGCGATTTCGTGACACTTCTTCTCCTTGGCAGCGGTTTTCCATCTTGTCGCGATTTCGTGACATTTTTTCTCCTTGGCAGCGGTTTTCCATCTTGTCATGATTTCGTGACACTTTTTCTCTTCGGCTGCGGTCTTCCAGATTGTCGCGATATCGTGACACTTTTTCTCTTTGGCAGCGGTCTTCCTTCTTGTCACGATTTCGCGACATTTTTTCTCTTTGGCTGCGGTCTTCCATAATGTCACGATATCGCGACACTTTTTCTCTTCGGCACGGTCTTCCATCTTGTCACGATTTTGCGACACTTTTTCTCTTTGGCAGCGGTCTTCCAGATTGTCGCGATTTCGTGACACTTTTTCACTTCGGCTGCGGTCTTCCAGATTGTCGCGATATCACGACACTTTTTCTCTTCGGCTGCGGTCTTCCATAATGTCATGATATCACGACACTTTTTCTCTTCGACAGAGGTCTTTCATCTTGTCGCGATTTTGCGACACCTTTTCTCTTCGGCAGCGGGCTTTCACAATTGTCGCGATATCACGACACTTCTTCTCTTTTAGCTCCAACCTAACAACTTGTCGCGATATCGTGACACTTCCTCTCTTCTGGCAGCAACCTTGCACTATGTCACGATTTCGTGACTTCTTCCCTCCTTCGACTCCGACGGTGCTTCTTGTCGCGATTTCGCGACTTCCTTTCTTCTCTTGGCAGCTTCGGCGCATCTTGTCGCGATTTCGCGACATCACCATTTTGGTCATGATTTCGTGACACCTTTCCTCGTGTGGAGGTTTGCCCGCTCTTTAATATTTTCTTCTTGGACCACCTCGGTCATTCTGGAATTCATGTAATTCCTCTTGTACAAGGTTCGGGGACCTTTCAACACCCCTTCTACCAATCAAAAAAAAAAAAATTAAGGACAAGATCCATGGAATCACAAAGATGTTTAGACAGATCAAAGTGATCCAATTTACTGCCAAGAAAATGGAGAGTCTGCTATACTAGAAATAAAAATAACTAGAAGTCATCCATCCCACTCTCCACCTAATGGCAAAATTTTTTGAAGAAATGCAGAATAAAGAAGTGATCTTAAAGGATGACTCTGAGGTAAAAAATAATATTGAATTCATGAAAGTAGCAATGTTCGAAGAAAATAGAGAAAGGTGGTATAATGATGCTGCAAAAATGTTTGCCCTGTTAAATGATATAAGAGAAAAGCTGGCAGAAATTGGGTTGTCATTGGAGGAATTCTTGGAAACTGCTAGCATAGAAGACCTTCTCATGAATAAGATCGAAGGGTTTGACTGTGAACCTGATGATGACAAAGCAATGGCCAGAGAGACTACCTTCTTGGTAAATACTATGGATTCCCTTGTTACCCAATATGAAAAGAATAAGGTTTTTATTAGCATACAGAAGAACAGAATCCTCCAAGAAATGAATATATTGAGATTTTTTGTGACTTTTAATATTTATGCTTGGAAGCTTATTGAAAAGCAAATCAAAGGGTTGCAACAAAGCAAGAAAAATAAAGAAATCAAAATATGCAGTTTACAGTTGGAAATGAATACACCCCTAGAAGAAGAAATAAAAATTACTCAGGGGGGAGAAACTTCAAAAGTAGGAAGCCAGTCAAAGAGTGAAGAAGGGACAGAAGAAGAAGACTATTCAAGCACTGAGATTACCGGTTGAACAAGTTGAGTTAAGAGAGTCCAAGTGGAGTGTACAGTATGAACAAAGAGGAATAATGGAAGACAACTGTACAAATTTTTGAGGATCAAACCAAATAGTGACAAGTGTAAGGCCCAAATAAGGCCAAAAATAACAGATTCAAGAACCCAGAGCTATAAATACACCAGCTGCGGTCAAAATCTACATCAAGCATTAGAGATAGCATTTTTGCTAAGAGGTATACTTGAGTGCCCTATGAGTTGTGTTGTTGTATTCCCTTTGTGTCTTTTTTTTTTCATCCCTCATTCTTCCCCTTTGTTGTGTAGGTTTTGGTAGAATTGTGCTTGAGAAGCTAAGAATATTTCCAGTCCTTTTGAGCCTAAAACTTAGAGATTTTTCCTGTTACCATATTGGAACGGGAGAAGTTGAAGAAGTCTTGTTACATTATTTGAACAAATATTTCTCATTGTATTAAGAGATTTTAACATAGTTTAATGGCATTCTACCAACTCTGCATGTAATTCATTTGGAAAATTAATACAATTATGGGGGTCAATTCTATCAATTTTATCTTCAGTTCTATGTGTTACTTCATAGCATATTACATTATTTGAATGTGTTATGAACGTTTCTTTCATTGGCCAACTTTTAGATTTATTACGATATTCAAATGAGTTTAATAGCACCAATTTCTTCTTTTCCCCTTTCTTTCTATTCATATTTTAAAGCATTGTTAAATTGCTATAACAACCCAATGAATCTAGGCACCGGTCTACATAAGGCATAATAATAGTTGTTGTCTTTGCTTGGTCATTTTAATATAAGTAGTGTATAACTAAAATCTGGAGTGCTTAAACTTGTAATATCTTAAGTTTATCACTGGGGTTTCCTTACCCATTCTGGTTATTTTCTTTAGCAATATATCTTTTATCAAAATAAAGAGGTAGGTTGACCAGAGCTTGTAATAGCTCGTTGGTTCCAAATGATTTCTTGTAGCATGACAATCGAATCCTATGGATGCAAGAAATTGTTCCAACAATTTTTTGGTGTCATTGTTGGGGACGACTTGTTAATTACATATTTTTTTTTTTTTTGTTTTTTTTTTTTTGGTTTTGGATAGATTTCATGATTTTAGGCTGGGTTTTCTGATATTTTTGCTACTGTCAATAAGATTTTTTTGGTTGGAGGAATTTTTAAATTTTATCTTTGACATTGATTATTATTTTAAATCAATAGGCGGCCAATTAGAATAAAGAACCCGCGTTTTGATTTTTATGACTTTTACGTTCTTTATTTTCTTTTGCCCATAATTTTCAATTATCTTTTGAAGTGTTCTTGATGTTTCTTGATTTTCTTGAAATTCCCCAAGAACCATCTCCTGTGAGGTTGAGAGTAAAAATATCAAGCAATCTTGATCATACATTCTATTCTTTCTGCACTACCTGTATTGGCGACTCTGTCTAGATGAACCCAAAAATAAAAAATCAAGAAAGAAGGAGCAGAACGTGCTGGTGCACACTAGGAGAAGCGGTAAGGAGCTATTTCTAGAATTCGAGAACCCTGAGGTACTTACCTATAATAAAAAAGTACCACTTCTTAAGAGTACTGTGCATGAAAGTAAATCTTGTCCTACAAGTAGAAAGTACGTAAAGAAAAATAGAAATTAGAATATCACTGCTACAGAAATAGTTGTTAATAGTGGGTTAAATTTTGTTGTAGATGATGCATTTGATTATTCTCATTGCCCAACTAATAGTAATACTATAGTAGATAATTCAACTGATTATATTAAGGTTACCCAACCCCATATTCCTGTAGGCAGTGTTACTATGAATCCAAATCCCATTACACCTATAGTCACAATGGCTCAACCAAATCAAAATAATGTTCAATTATGGAGAACTAATAGGTACAGGCCTTTTACTTTACCTACAAATTTGAATGCCTTACCAAATAAAGCCCATAAGTATCTCCCCAAGTTTTTAGAAAAAAAATGCAGTAACTAGAGAAGATCATATTAAAAGTTCTTATATGCTTTGGATAGCTTAGAGGTAGAACATGAAGATGTAGTCCTAAGGCTATTCTTGCAAACTTTAGAAAAGGATGCTAGAGAGTGGTTCAACTCTCTCCCAGCCAATGACATTCTAGATTTTTCTAAAATGGAAATTATGTTTCTAAAGAAATTTGGAGAGAGGAAAAATGAACAATCCCTGTTAACTGAGTTAGCCACTATGAAGAAAAAGGAAAATGAAGTTGTTAATGATTTTAATAGAAGATTTTCCAAAACTAGGAATAAAATCCCTATTAACCTCAGGCCTAGTGACATCCAATCAATTTGTTTCTATAAAAATGCTTTCCAAGGAGAATTCAATTATGAATTAAGGCAAGAACAAGCCACCACTATCGATGAATGCATGGATAAAGCGATTGAAATCAAAATAAATATGCTAGATAGTGGTAAAATGAAACCTTATTCTCTGGAGACAAATCAACTTGATAAAAAGCCCAAAAGAGTAGCTTTTGATTTACAAAGAAGAGCTGAAGTAGATCCAATGGAGAAATTGACTAATCAGATGGTTGAGATGTTTAATACCATGAACAACAGGTTAGCAAGAATAGAAAGAAATAATAGAAATAATGGGAATAATGGTGAGCCATCACAACCAGAGAGACCACATGTTGATAATCGCCCTCCCTTCAAGAAAAATTTCAATAGGAATTGGGGAAACAATAATGGCTCTGAAGAAGGAAATAGAAATAGGAATAATGGAAACAATAATTGGAAGAATAGAGAATCTGATAGAGATCATAATAGTGTTCCAAACCCCATGCCATCTTCTAACATAGCAAAAGGTTTTCCTTATTTTTTTTCAACCTGTGATGCCCCCCATAACCCATAAGGATGTGGTATTTACTTAAGTAAACAACACAATATAGATCTTAATGATGATTCAGAAGAAGATATAAGGATTAATGTTTGTTGGTCTCTAGAAGATGAGTCCAGAGAAAGGCTCTTTGAAGAGAACATGGACAAGTATGCTTCAAATCATCATCCTCAGATCTTAGTAGCTGAAGGTACTAAAATCTTGCAAAAACCACATGAGTCAAGATATGATAAAATGAAGTAGGGGAAATTAATCCCCATTGCTAAAGAAGTGGAAGAGTTAGAAGCTACCCATACTCTAAATTTAAGAAATAGAATAGTTCTTGATAGAATAGAGAAAGCTTCCACTAGTGAAACAAGAAAACAGTCCTTCACAAACAAAAATATTAGTAAAGAGAAAACTGATAGAATCCCCAAAAAGGTAATCCCTTAGCTAGTAGAGTTAGAAGAGGAAACACCTAAAGAAGAATGCAACAAACCACTTGATATAAAAAAGATAGAATTTGATGTTGGGTCAAAACTCAATAAGTAGAAAGTTAATATTACATTTGGTGAGCTTATGAAAGTTCAGCAGTACAAAGAACAAGTCTGTAGAGCATTTGGACTTATTGAACAAAAATAAGATCCATCTTGCCATGTTGCTAGACAAAATCAACATGATACAAGGTCACCATCCTCTGTCAGACCCTTCTATGTGTCATTAAGATATAATTCTGATGAAGGAGAGAGGTATGTAATTCATAATTGTATGTTGGATAGTGGAGCTTCACACAATATCATGCCTAAAATGATAGTTGACCAAATGGGGTTAATCTGTACAAGAGATTCTGCCCCTATTTCAGTAATGGATAGTAGGCAAGTACCTTGCGTTGGAGTGATAACTGGATTATTGGTTTTCCTAGACCAACACCCCAAGAAAGGTATAGTGATGGATGTTGCAGTAGTGGATGTTGATCCTTTCTTCTCACTACTACTAAGCAGGCATTGGGCAGAACAATTAGGGGGATCAATTCAATTGGATTGGTCTTATGCTACCATCCCAATGTCAGATAAAGAAAATGTAACTCTACGAAGAGAACCTTTTAACAAATATTCTGTAGAGTTAATTAAAATAGATGAAACCATGATAAACTTAGTAAATTCAATGGAAGAAAAAGGAATGGGAGTTTATTCAATATGGCATAACCCATTCTTGGTAGAAGTACCAGAAGCCAAAAACATGGATCCATAAGTCATGAAGATGGTTGATGTTGAATCAGATAGAGTATTAACACAAGAAATGTGGACCATGACTTTTGATGGAGCTAAATCCCAATCTGGAGCAGGTGTAGGAGTTAATTTGACTGACATAAAAGGAAACTACCTTGGTATTCCTTACAGACTAGAATTCCCTTGCACCAATAATGTAGTTGAGTATGAGGCTCTATTGCTAGGATTGAGGAAATCCAAAGAATTGGGAATAAATTACTTAACTGTAATAGGAGATGCAGAATTAATTATCCAACAGATAAGAGGAAAGTATCAAACTAAGCATCCTAGGTTAAAACAATATAAAACTACAGTATTGGAAGAGATTGATAAATTTTTAGCTTTCAATATTTCATATATTCCTAGAGAACAGAATCATGTTGTTGACCTCTTAGTTGTAAATGCATCAGGCCTAGATCATCCAAAAATTACTACAGAATATATGGACAGGTTCCCAACCATTTCAGTCTATAAGCCTTATGTACCAGATAACATTGTTTACTTACAAGTCTTTCAAGATGATGTGGACATAAAAGACTTCATGACCTTACAAAATCAATATGCTGATATAATTTGTGATGAAAAGGATGAAGAAAAATTAAAAGATCAAATAGGAGAACCAATAGAAGTAATCCAACTAAAAACAAATAGAATACCAAAAGGATTAGTTTCTCTAGAAAGTTTATTTGATGATTTTGATAAAGCATTTCAAACCTCTCTTGAAAGAGACTATAGTCAAAGATGTTAATATTGGTACAATTAAAGAGCCCAAAATAGTGAAAATAGACACAACCTTACCAGAAAAGGAAAAATCTGGGTATATAAGTTTTCTAAAGAAAAATAAGGAACATTTTTCTTGGACATATGAAGATCTTAAAACCTTCAAAACTGATGTAATGTCACATATAATACCTTTGAAGGAATATTCCAAGCCATTCAGACAGAAATAGAGGAAGTATAACCCTACCCTGCACCCAATAATGCAAAAAGAGGTACAAAAATTGTTGGATTCCAAGATCATCAAAAAGGTAAGATTTTCATCTTGGATATCCAATTTAGTACCAGTCAAAAGGAAAAATGGGGATATTAGACTCTGTGTAGACTTTAGAAACTTGAATAAAAGCTCCTTAAAAGATAATTATCCATTGCCTAATATGGAACAACTATTGCAAGTTGTAGTTGGTTCATCCAGAATGTCCCTGTTAGATGGATTTTTTGGATATAATTAGATACAAATTAATCCAAAAGATAGACATAAGACAACATTCACCACACCCTGGGGCACCTTTGAATATTTGAGAATACCTTTTGGTCTAATGAATGCAGGTGCTACCTTTCAGAGAGCAATGGACTTTACCTTCAAAGGATTGATGTTCAAAATAGTAGTGGTATATTTGGATGATATAACAGTATTTTCTAAAAATCCAGAGGACCATTTAGAACATCTTGTTGCAGTATTTTCCCGGTGCAAAGAGTTTGGAATTTCCCTAAATCCTAAAAAGTGCATATTTGGAACAACACAAGGGAAATTACTAGGACACATAGTGTCAAAAAAAGGGGTGAGTATAGATCTAGAAAGAATAGAAGCTATCTCAAAAATTCCCCCTCCTAGAAACATCAAAGGAGTCAGGTCATTCTTTGGCAAAATTAATTTTGTTAGAAGGTTTATTCCCAATTTTGCAGAGATGACCAAACCTATAAATGACATGGTTAAAAATACTAGAGAAATAAAATGGACAACAGAAAACATGGAAGCTTTTAGAAAGATAAAAGAGGCCATTTCTACTACCCCAACCTTAACTTACCCCAATTACTCAAAATATTTCAATATCTATTCATTCGCATCTGAACATTCCATTGTTGTAGTCCTTTCTCAGAAGGATGATGAAAATAATGAAAGGCCAATAGCCTTCATGAGTTCAGGATTGAAAGGAGCACATCTTAAATATACCCTATTAGAAAAACATGCTTATGCAGTGATTCAATCTTTAGAACATTTCAAAGGTATATTCGGTTCAAATAAAGTTTATTGTTGTATCCCTTTCATAACAATAAAGGATGTCTTCACCCAGTTTGAACCACTAGGAAGGCCTACAAGGTGGATGGTGAAACTATTACAGTATGATGCAGAATTCAAAATAGTAAGAGGGCAGGGCTTAGCAAAATATTTGGCATATAAAGGAGAAGACTCTAATAATATCATTACAGTAGATGAGATGCATGACATCAGGAGAGTTAATAATGTTGAATGTAAATGGTATGATGAAATATTAGCATACCTACAAACTCTGTCTTTCCCAAAGGACATGCCAATTAATAGAATGAGATCAGTAAAACTGCAAACACAAAAATATCATGTGCAGGATGGTGTGCTCTATTGGAGACACCCTGATGGTGTGTTATTAGTCTACTTGTATGAAAGTGAAGTCCCATAAATAATGAAATAATTTCATGATGGTTTCTATGGAGGACATTTTTCTCCCAAAGCTACAACTAATAAAATTATGAGAGCAGGTTATTATTGGCCTTCACTTTTTAAATATGTATATCAATATGTTAGAAATTATCATAATTATCAAGTTTTTGCAGGTAAGAAGCACTTTGCTACTATGCCTCTCAAACCAATGATCATAGAAGCACCTTTCACACAATGGGGCATTGATTTGATTGGAGAAATCAATCCAAACTCATCAGGTAGACATAAATGGATCATAACTACAATAGATTACTTCACCAAATGGGTAGAAGCTGCTCCTCTTAGAAGTTCCACATCTCAAACTATTATAAATTTCTTAGAAGAAAGTATTCTAACCAGATTTGGGGTTCCTCAAAAGATAGTGATAGATAATGGACAATATTTTATATCATTTGAGATGGTAGAATTTTGTGCTAAGTATGGAATAGAACTCTCCCACTCTACAAATTATTACCCACAAGGAAATGGTCTAGCTGAGTCATCAAATAAGAATTTAATTACCAGAATTAAGAGATCATTGGGTAAAAATAAGAGAAGTTGGGATAGTGAATTAAAATTTGCTTTATGGGCAGATAGACTATCACTTAAAAGAAATACAAGGAGAACTCCTTACGAACTGGTATATGGAGAAAAAGCCTTGTTACCTCCTAGAATAGAAAAATTAGCACTTTCCCTACTGTTACAAGACCATGAGAACCCTGATGCCTTGCAGAGAAGATTAGACCAAATTGTCCAATTGCAAGAACAAAGAAGAGAGACCTTAAACAGAATAATTGATCAAACTTAGAAAACTGTAAAATCATTTAACAAGAAAGCAAAAGGTACTCCTTTTTTTGAAGGTGATATAGTAATCTACTGGGATCCCAAAAATGATAAGCATGGTGAGAAAGGAAAACTTGAACCCAAGTGGATTGGCCCTTATCAAATAGCTCAAGTTGTTGGTCAAAACACTTACAAGTTGCAAACATTAGAGGGAGAACTGATGAAAATCCCCATCAATGGTATACATCTCAAGATTTATAACCCCTACCATGGGGTCAATAGGGAGTAAAAGCCCTAAAAATTAAAAAATATAAAAATAATAATAATAATAAAATAAAATAAAAATAGAGTGCTTTGTTTATTAAGATGTTATATTTTTTGTAGTTGATTTTTCTTTATTTGTTCTGTTTTGCTTTGTGTAGTTTTAATTGTGTTGTTTTTCATGATTATCATAGGATGATGAGTATTCCTTACTGTCTATTTTCCTAAAGATAAATAGAGAAGAGGAAATTTATTTTAGTTTTTGATGATGCTTACAATTTTTCAAATTTGAATGTTCATGCAACTGTCATATGATATGAAATAAAATAAAGTAAAATCAAAGTTGTTGGTCCATCATGACAAAGCCTCACATTCCAAATACTATTAAAATAAATTTTAGGGTCCAAGGGACAGAGTTATCTTTGGTAAGATGGTTGAGCTAAAAATAATTACACTCTATCCTTTAGCCAAAATTTGGTCCTCAACTCAGGTACACTCATTGCACAATTTGCTTATATCCAAATATTTCTCAAAAAGAGAAAGAAAATTTAAATAATGCAGATTGAGTTTGTATCTGAGATATCTTGGAAAACCTCTACCGGGGCTATAGACGCTTGGTGGCAGTAGAGTAAAACCAGATGGGATCAATAGCATCTCCACCAGGGCTATAGACGCTTGACTAGCAGTGGAGCCCTACAAATGGTAAAAATATTAAAGAGTGAAATTACTTATTAGGCTTGACTATTTTCCAAACATGATGAAGTTCTGGAAGACCCAAAAATCAAAATGAATGCACTAACACACACTCAGGCCAAGGCATGATGGAGCAAGTGACTTTGATGCATTATGTATGATCATATCTTAGGACTTTGTAGAACAATCATAACAATATTCCAAAAGCTCATCTGAACTTAAAATTTTGATCCTTTGATCTAAATTTGACTAAGGAGAATAATAGTTTTTGGATACTCTATTTTACTTTGATATCATGTTTGTTGTTGCTTTATTGTATCTTTTCAGTTTTAAGTTTTCTTTGTTTATGTTTTTTATTTTCTAATCATGCTTGATGGTTTATGATTCTGTCCAAGGCTAGAAATAAAACCAGGAGATTCTAGAATTCTCAAGTGCCTCAGGTTTTCAACACATTGTCCCAGTTAGAGCCTATGTTGGAGCCAAATTTGACTCAACATCAGATACCCCCAATTTTAAATTTTTGGCTTAAATAAATTTACCAAATGTTGCTGGTCTCTGTTGCTTTCCCCTCTAAGAAATTGATTTTCAATGGTTTGGTCCCTAAGAGCAGTTATAAAAATATTAATCTTAATCAAATCAAAATTCATGGCCTTAACCATTAATAAAATTATCTTTGTGACCATTGAAAGCATCCGAATATTAAAAGGGTTTATGAAAATCAATTATTGAAATATTCATTAAAGTGAACCCCTAAGTCCTTGGGTGTCTAATGGAATTGATTAAAACATTCGGACCTAAGTACATGAGTCTAAGGTTTAAAAAATATTACATGGGCAATTGAGGGTATGCGCCCCCTTCATGATTAAAAGTCGTGCAAGTCCAAAGATCTGGACGATAGTGCTCAACCCTCTAAAATCTGAATGGATGCGCTCACATAATCAATCCGAAAAATAATTAAAAAATAAAAATACCATAGTCCAAGTTATATAACCTAAGGTCTTAGACATATTAATTGATTAAAGGTAAGTAAGGGTCATGCGCCCCCCTTTGGGTAAACATCAAACACTTTTGGTAAATCCAAAGGCAACGCTCAAATCCATCTCGATCGGATGGATGCGCTCTCATAAGCTACTTTAAGGTTAAATAAATAATTACATAGTCAATTTTTTATGACCCAAGGTCTAAAGGCAATGAAATCAATTAAAATAAGGGTTATACACCCCCTTGATTAGATATCATGTGAATCAAAAATATATAAGGGCAGTGCTCCATTATGATGAGATCGGACAATCGCGCTCACTCAAAATATGAGTATTAGCATTAAAAGGGTTAAAGTACCCCAAGGTTAATTAATCCGCTAATCATGATTAGAAAGGGTCTTAATACATTACTAATTTTTCCTTGTTCTTTTAATCAAGAATAAATGAAAATTAAAAGTATGCAACCTTTGGATATTAATCTTGTAGGTCAAATAAAATCTACAACTATGCTTAATCGAGAGTTGATCCAACAGATGCACACTCCCTGAAGGAGTCAACATTGGTCATGCTCCAATTTTATTATGGCCTAATCAACTCCAAAGGATCTAATAGCAGCGCTTACTCCACCCCTATCTAACGAACGTGCACTCACCAAAGGTAATCGAGGCTAAGAAAAAATATTATATGCACTCATTGTTTGAACTTCATGAAGATCTAATGAAATCAATGGCTACACTCATTTTGAGATGTTCCAATGGTTGCACTTGTAGAAAGGTAACCAAAATATAATGACACCCTTTTAAGAGTTTACTAACAGGCTTGCACCTTCATGGAATCCAAAAACCCTATCGAATCCCTAGTGGATCCAACGGTAGTGCCTTAATGAAGCAGTCAAAGATTAATAAAGTGATCATTGGTGAAATATAGCGAAAGTAATATTTTACAGTTGCGCTTGTTCCCATCAAATATCCAACGACATTGCTTCATCCAAGTGACCAAATATTGACAATTCAAACATCGAGAGTATGAAATGCACAGCTTCATCAAATCTAATGATCATGCTCAATTTTACCCATATCCAATGGTCAAGCTTCACCAAGGTCAAAATTTCCCATTGATATTTGAAGTGCACCTTTATGGCTAATCCTATGGTTGCGTTTAAACCTACCTAGATCCAACAATAGTGCTCTTCCAAAGTAATCAAAATATAAAATAAAATCAATGACGATGCTTGAACCCACTCAAATCCAATGTACGTGCTTCAATCAAGATGATCTAAAGCAAATAAAGTGCACATCATGGGCTAATCTGATAGTGGTAATTGTTCCCACTCAAATCTGATGGTAGCGCTATCCTGAAAGTGGTCAATGATCATCAATGGAGTTGCAGTCAAATTAGATTGGACGGTCGTGCTTATATCCACCCAAATCTAATGGGGGTGCTTAATTGAGGTTATCAAAAGATAATAAAGTAGGATAAGAGGCACACATCTCTACCAAATCTGATGATAGTGCTCGACCATGCCTAGATATGATGGCAACGCTTTTCCAAGATGTTCGAAGGTTAACATAGATGATTTTTTAAGTCATATAAATAATTTAAATTTAATAATATCATGTCCTATGCCTAATTAAAATTAGAGGAGGGTCTAATACATTGTTAATAATTCTCCTTTTCCTTGGTTAACCTCGGTGCATTCTTGCAAGATCGAATGAGCGCGCACATCCAAATTTTGGATCAAACGATGAATATTTTGGTACTTGGTTAGGAAATAAAAGACCATGTTTTAAAACATATTGGTATTTCTAACCACCATGTGGACATTAATAAAATGAGATTTTATATGACTAATACATGGGTAAAATCAAGCCAAAAATTATATGTCTAAACCTAAGCATTAGTGATCGATTTATTGCAAATCATAATTTTTCACTTAGTATATATGGCCAACCTTAGGATACATCTATTATGTTGTATGGCTAGCAATTATGCAGGTTCATAAAGATCAACGGTAACAATTCAAACTTACAAATATCTAACGTTAAGCATGGTACGCGATGCTCAAGAAAGTAAATATTACAACACCTTAAATCCTTGATTAGCCTCTGATAAGTTATGGGAATAAATTTTGGGCTAAGGCAATCTTATTATCATACATGTTTCCATTAGATTAACCAATGTATAAATTGAAAAATCATGGTGGGCATGCACCTTAATGATCAGAATCAGACAATTTTTTCTCGATAAAATGACTATTTGTAACTATATATCAACTTCTGAACTAACTAATTCTTAGGGGCCAAGGTGACAGAATGTCTCATAAAAATTCATACAAAATCTATAGACACCACATTCATAATGCTACATCATGAGAGGAAGAATCTCAATGACAAATAGCAACACTGTAAATGATTAAAGGTACACAAATCAAAGACCATCATAGGGGTATGAACCAAGGAAGATCACGGGTCATAGTTGCTTGATTTTAGAAATAACACAATGGCAAGTATCCATTTATCAAATTCAAAATTCAGTTGGTGACACTGCATTAATAACACCTTGTGTGAAGATTGTGAAGCCACTCCTCCATAAATTACTTAGACTCTCACTTTCGAACACATTACCACCCTGGTTATCTCAGAGTAGAAAATTGCTATAGATAAACAAAGAGATAAAGAGTTGCCATAGATGAGTGAGAACTCAAAAAAGTATGTTACTATGAGTTGAGTTGCTATCTATAAGCAAAATGGTTGCCTGGGGAATTTCTTTCACACTAAAGAACACCTTGGAGGCTATAAAATTCATCACATATTAGATCTCGTATGTTGAACTCTCTAAAAAATTTGTTGTCGCAATGGGGATGTATGATTTATCCAAATAATCTATGAAAGATAATAATCTCATGCTAGCTCAATAGTATAAAATTTAGAACACCTATATTCAGAGATTCGAGTCCACTAAAGAGAATTTACAATGCTACCCTTGGCTATTAACATATTTGTTTCACAAAGCAAGAAGATTGCAGAACAAGAGACCCCCTAGAAGCAATAGATGTACAAGAAATGTTGGGAGATTAATATTTCTCAGAGTATACAACTCTACGGACCTCATAGTGTGGCTGGTAGTGGCATACAATGAGAACACCAAAAATTTCAAGGATAATAAGGATCGACCAGTGTTTAGTATTGCGCCCAAGCATATCAAGGAAGTTTTCAATATTATGCCTTTGAACACGCCACTAATCCACTAGGTAATTTAGAGGTAGTCTAGTAGGTTAACTAAATTAGAGTCATTTAAAATACTTTTTGAAGCACATGAAAATGTTCAATATGAATTCCCTATTAGAAAAACTGCATTTAAGCCCTGGATCAGGGATTTTTGTGATATGGTTAGCATCATCCTAGGATTATCATAACTTGATGTGGTTTGGATGGACGTAATTCATTTTCATTTAATTTCGACCACCCATGCCACACCCTAGATTTATTGTCTACCCTTGGATCTGCTTTAATATTAGTCACAAAATTAGTGTTGTTGAAACCCTAGCATGCCCTAGGTTAGATTATAAATAAGAGCTATTTTTATGGCTCAACCCTTGGATTTTCTATGTCTAATTTCCCTGATTTCCCTAAGCTTGTGATTTCCTTGAGTGCTTAGAACCCTTAAGTATACTAGGTCACCTCACACCACTTCTATCATCACTCTCACTCACCATAATCCCCCATCACCATCGCTATACTTCATCCCTCGCTAGATATACTTCTACAAAATTATTTCCCTTAGTCCTAGGTGCCCATGGGCGCTTCCTACAATAGTCAGGCACCCATGGGCATTTTACGCTATCATCCCTAAAGACCCCCCTAGCTTCTGGGTGATGGTAGGGCATCGTCATGCCATTCCCCTACATCAGATATCACACATCAGAAGACAGTAAGTAAGACATATCAATCCTATATTTGTTTATTTTATGCATGTGCTTCTATTGTTGTTCACTTTATTTGTAGCATTTAGTTAGGGTTTACCATTGCTTATAGAGGGCCTCACAATATGGATCCCTCACATATACTACTAACTATTCTATTGTGTTCTTGTGTACAGATATGGAGTACTACATCAACACCTGGAGTGGCCCAGCCTTGGATACCTAAAATCCCACTCAACCTTGTTGGGATCAAGATGCGCTTGAAGACACCACGACCTTGCTTCTTAGGGTTTCAGAGAACCCTAAATTGTTGTAATATTATATCAAAAGGATTCAAGGATCCAAGCTTGTAAACAATGGAGTTTCTAGGCTCCCCCCGTCAATAAAAAATTTATTCTATTGTGCAATCTTGTGTTTACCTTGAATTTTATTTTGTTCAAAGCATTGTCTGTGTGTTGTGTTTTGCATCTTTCAGTTTCATTCTTATCAATGTGTATAAACCTACAACTCAATCAGACATATTAGAAGTATGAAATGGGTTTAAATTATTTATAAGAAGTAAAGACCAAGAAACCATATTCATGGTGATAGAATACTTTAATGCCATAACCAAGTTGAATGAAAAGTTTGGGAGAATTAGAAAATAATCCAAAGTATGAGAGATTTCTTAGATTTTATTCAAAACAATGATCTATGTGAGGTTGAATTTGAAGAGGACAACTATACATGGACCAACAAAAGAAGAGGCCAAAACCTAATAGAAAAAAAAACTACATATATGTGTGGGATGCCAAAAAGGTCCATACCCTATGGCCCTGGGGAGGTGTGTTTGTTCGCTTTCTAGGGTCGTCCAAAATCAGGCAGGAGAGCACTACTACTAAACTGTTGTTTTGGAGGCGACTATGTTTTGCATGTAGTACTATCTTTGGTGAGGGAGTTTTAGGTTTACAAAGGGATTTATAGATTCCTTAATCTATTTGATGTGTTCAATTTTTGATAAACACCTAAGTTTGTGTAGTCTATCCTAGGATCTAGTACACTGGATGAGAATGCAATGCAATGCAATATGAAAACAACAATGCAAAAGATAAAGTATTTATCCTATATGTAATTTTTCTATCTATGCTATGAAAGGAAATTTTATTTTTCTTTTCTTGTGATGACAAGGGTGCAATAAGGGTAAAATCACACAAATTAACCTAATTCAAGGCTACGTATAATATTGATTTTGAATGCCTATGAAAGCAAAATGAATTGCTAACTACACTAATGATTCTTTTGATTTTTATCTTTTATATGTGCTAAAAGGAAAGAGTAAAACAATAAATTAAACAAATAAGTCTATGAAATGAATTAAAATTCTAGAATATCAGGGGTACTTGTTTCAGTGGTTGGTGCAAATACATTGTTTGAAATTGAATACGCTAACTAGAATTTCTATAGCTGGTGGATTCGTTCAAACTTGCAGAATAAATGAAAAAATGGAGATTATGATTTGGGGGCCTACCAAAAAACTAGAATATTATTTCTTCATGGTTTGCACAATCAAGCCCTCTATTTATACAAAAATTAAGGTGACCTTGCCTTGAATATGGATGCAGAAAGAACATTAGCGAATATGCCAACTAGAACTTTTTACTTGGCAGATTCGCTCTAATAGCTAAAAATGAATGAATGACAAGGAATACTAGGGAACAAAGGTCTTATACCTATCAAAGGTATCCATATAGAAAAATTTGTTAAACTAGATGCTAAGGGGGACAAATAATCCAAATTTTCTTAGGGTTATGACGAATACATCGCCTAAAACATATTTAGTTGATAGATTTGTTCTAGGTGTTAGGAGATAGAATATTGTTTTTTTTTAAATGACCACATAGATATGTTATGTGAATAGGTTTTCTTGGTGGATTTTCTCTAGGTTTTGGAGAACATGAAATGATCTCTTCTGTCAAAATAACCACACTAGAACTTTGAGCAAATATGCCACCTAAGATAAGTTAGCTTGGCATATTTGCTTGATCCACTAAAAGAACAACAAGTCCCTTTAAGAGATAAAAAATGAGGTTCTTTATTGGATCAACAGGATTTTTGGTAGCAGTTTGTGTTTTGCAATGGATTCCTAAGGCTCCTACAAGTGAAGGCAAAGAAAGAATTTCATAAAATAATGGTTAGATTTTAAAAACACAATATGTACTAATTCACGCTATGGATGCAAATTAAATGAAGGAGAATTTCAATAAATATTAAAACATGATAAAAGTATGAATTTTAGAAAAGGTATCACTAAGCTTTCAAACACAAGATGCCTCCCTTCTCCTAGCTTCATGGCAAAATTGTTGGTACCTCCACAAGAGGATTTTTGTAACACTTTGTTGCTTGTTTATTTTTCTAGTGAATTTGATAGCACTTTGTTGTGAAAGAGAGTCATGATTTTAATGCTCTCCAAGGGGCCAATTTATAGCATTTGTCCCTCCTAGATTTTTCCAAATTGGAGAGGTGAGGTGGTTGGCATGCTAACTAGTCGGGTTCCTTGGTTGGTAGTTTTTGTTAATAGATTGATTGATTTGGTTGATTTGAGGTAAGTTTTGATAATTTGGGCAGTGGAAGTGGATCTATCCCCTTCCTTCCCTTATCAACAATCCTCTATACTTTCAAGATATTAGCCAAGGCAATATTTTCACCCTAGTAGGATTCTACAAGTGCTAATATACCTCCTAGATGAATATGTCATTAGGTAGATTTGCTACTCATTGTATTTGCTTCTAGTGATCGTTGGAGGTCAAATTTGGTGGTTAAAGGGGGATTTTCAATTTTTGTGAATACGTCAGGTTGAAAGTAGATTCACTTTAGGGAAGATTCAATTTGAGTTGGTAGATTCACCCTTGCTAGGTTTTGTTTGCAATTTTTGAGGTTGAATGATTTGTTGTGATTAATTGAGCTAATTTGTTGGTTTAGTTCAAGAATAAATGTGAGATAGGTGATCCACTTTTATGTATCTATATTTTTCCCAATTTTTGATGTATTTTAAATTCTAAAAAATGTGTCAAAAATAGCTGTAGATTACTACATTTTTTAGGGAAACATGGTGATTAGACTTCAATTAATTGATATAGGGCAAAACATAAAAATATGCTTTTAGTGGGAGCAATTTTTTTTTTAGGTTTTTAGTGAATAAATCCCTTACTATGGTTGGTGTAGGATTAAAAACTAGTTTGCCCTAGCCTGGGTGCCTCCTCAAGTTTTTGAGGGACCAAAGGGAGTCCTGAAGGAACTTGAATAGGCTGGGTTGAATATTTGTAGAAGACAAGTTTTTACCTGAACCAGGGTAAAAATAGGGAGAAGGGTGGCAATAATGTTTTGAGTTAGCCTAATTTCATCTTATTATATGGCTAAGGGTACACATGGAGAGTTTATATTGTGTCATCTAGATAGGATTCAGTGATAATTTGGCTTAGTTCAGGGGATTCCCAAGCTAGGGGATCAATGGTTCCAATGAGTGACTTAGGAGAGGTGGCTAAGCTATGGAAACCTTCTTGATCCTAAGGGTTTCCTTGAGAAGCATGTTTATGATCCTCCAGTCGAGGAGCATAGCTTAGATTATATGGGGGTTGTCCCAAGGTATCTCCAGTGGTATTACCATTTTTGCCTTGCTCGAGTTACTCTAGTTATTGAAAACCTTGGATGGGCCCTAGACTAAGTAGGATGGTTCGTCATCATTTCCAAATGACATAGAAACTTTTATGATGGAGACTAAGAGATAGCTTAATGTCATTAAGAGATTTTATCATGCCCCCACTAACCACTACTCATGATAGTGAGGTAGGGATCAACATGACAACAAAGGAGTCATTTGAGCAGGAGAGGGATGTCATGAGAAGACAAATAAAATTACTATAGGTGAAACTAACATAGGCTTTGGCAAAGAGATACCAGGTCATTTTGAAGAGAGACCAAGTCATTTTGGAGAGAGATAAAGTTATTTTGAAGAGGGATCAGGCTCGCATTGAGAGAGATCGGATGCAGACAAAGCAGGATGATACTTTGGTTGTAGTAGGGACTGGGAGTAGTGACCTATCTATCCAAGGTTTGTTTAACCAGATAGCTCATTTGTAGGCTCAGTATACAATGGAGGTGGCAAGGAGTACCCACTATAGAGCGATGCACTACATAGTTGTTCCTCCAAAGCAGAGACAACCATCATACTCAAGGTATTGATATCATTCATGCTTAAGAATGATATTAGTCACTCGTCCATCATAGCAATTAGTTTAATTCCTATCTCATCCAGTTGAGGGTGGGTCTAATACATAAGCTTATGTAACTGGCTTGATGATTTTGACTTGTTTGAGTGGCATGAAAGTAGATATTTTGAGATACTTTCACCAGATGACATGATCTAAGTGTACCAATTTTGGTTGTTTATGGTACACTAGGTCTAAGGGATAGATATGTATATATTGAGCATTTTATTTTTCATGATGGTGTTTGTGTGGTTTTAATTTGTTATGATGTGAATTTCTTTTTTAAAATTGTGTGGATGAGTAAATTAAAAACATGATGCTTTGATGATGTTAAATAAGTGTCATTGTATGGCTTGATGAGTGGAAATTTTGATTTTTAACTTGTTTTGACATTTTTACCAAATTAATTTTATTTTGAAAAAAATCAACATTTTAAAGGGTTTGATGAATATTTGTCTTAATTCTAAAACAAATGAACGTCACATAAAAATATTATGGGAAGGTTTTTCAAGGTGAATGTTCATTTGATAAAGTCATTAAAGATTAATTTGAAATATGATGAATGTGAAAACTCAAATTTTGAAAAGGTTGAAATAATCGGATTAATACCGTAGTTAGGGTTTTAAATAAATTCCAAATAATTCCAAAAATGTATTAATTTTTTAATTTCAAGATGCTACACATGTTAAATGATGTTTACGAATGTCCAAAAATTTGTTCTTTTTGTGAAAATAAAGATTAAACCTAGGCATATTATCTTAAATTATTTCATATAATATATAAATATACCAATTTGTAAAGTAACCAAATAGCTCTTTACAAACTGATTATTTATGTCATTAGTAGACCCTCTCAGCCTAATAAATTACAAGCTCTTAGGCAATTATGAATGATAGTTTTTTTAGGTAGTCCATGCCATATGACAATTTATGTCCTATAAAATAGCTTGTATTATGTATATATATATATATATATATATATATATCAATTGGGAAGGCTAATTGAATAACTCTTCATAAACTAGTTTTTTTATAAAAAGTGCTTAGGCGACTATAACTAATAATGTTTTTAGGCAGGTCATGCCATAAGATAGTTTATGTCCTATAAAATAGTTTATTACTAAGCAATGTCTCTTTTAATCTGAATTATAGACAAACACTTAGATAAATTGTTGTATTTATAGGTAATCAATACCTCATTTTGCAAGGCGAACAATCAATGTCTTGATATAGTACAATCTTTTTGTGGATAGACAATGTCTTGATATGGTACAATGCTTTTGCGAATAGTCAATATTATGATATAGTATAATGCTTTTATGGATAGTTGATGTCCTAATATAGTACAATTCTTTTGCGAACAATGAATAACCTAATATAGAATAATGCTTTTATGGACAATCAATGTTTTGATATGGTACAATGCTTTTGCGGATAATTGATGTACTGATATAGGATAATACTTTTGTAGATATTTGATGTCTTTTATAGTATAATGGTTTTGTGGACAATCAATGTCTTGCTATAGTACTTTTATTTTCCCTTGATCAGTATAATTCATTATCTTTTTTGCTTGTCTGATTGATGCCTCCACTTTCAGGGTTTGTTTAAGAGGATTAAGGATCTTGCCAGTAGTATTAATTGATGTTACATGATTTTGTTTCCTTTTAGTATCATTTTAACAGATTCAATGATGTTAAATTATCTTTAGAAAAATATGACTACAGATGATAATATTTGTGTGGAATAAGGTTTATTATTTGAAACCCTTATTAGTGCTTGTAAGAAAATGAAATGTTGTGCCATTCGTCACCTGGAAGACCCTAATAAGAGGGCTCAAAATGAAAGAATTTTTAGAACGAATGAATATTCTAGAGGTTATAAATTTATATCCTTGTGACTTAGGGAATATTATCATATGGCAAGTGAAGGGATGTTTTGACTTGAATAATTTCTTGTTTTTTAATTTTTGGTGTGTATTAACTGATGCATGAAATAAAAAAACTATAACAAGTAAGCAAACATGAAATCCAATGTGAATTCTAGTGATACACCGCTAGCATTTTAGGACCCAAAGTCTATAATTGTACGTATAGCTTGGATTATTTATTACATCTCGATGGCTGTATGTCTAATGTTCAGCCATGGAAACACCTTTTGTGATCATAACAAGGTTGCACTATATGGGGTAAACATGTCATTATCACAAAATAATGAATAGAGAATATTGGATGATTTAGTTCATAATTTTTACTTGTTGACAACAACCTAACAAATAACATCGTATATGTGTTAAGCTTTGTTAAATTTGTTGTAGGGGACAAAGCCAATGAAGTAAATCAATGTGTGATTATTCAAGCATGTTGCAATGCAAGCTAAAATGTAGATGAAGATTATTGTTTCCCACCATGGTAGTATTTGTTTAAAAGGACATCATAGTTATTTCAATGATAACATGTTATCTTTATAAATAAAGACTGCATGGGAAAGTCATATCTGGAGGAACCATGTATTTTTCTAAATTATGCAAGACTATTTTGGCATTAAGAAACATATATCATGCAAATGATCCTAATGGTAGGGATTTTCTAGCTTCAATGACCTAGTGTGAATGCAATGCAAACGAGTGCTATCCTAACTAGTAGTCTAGTGGTCATCATTACCTCATCGTAAAACCCCTTTTTTCTATGTGTGCATACAGTCAATGCATAAATGCAAGCATACAATGATGAAAATATATGATGGATGATATGTGAATAATGTCTCAATGCTTCTCAGTGAAGGAGGAGAAATTAAGAGTTATTCCCATAGAATATTTTTGAAACCATGAAAATTATTTAGATGGAAAATAATTTGTGTTTCTCATTTTCCTAAGAGGCTCTTGATTTTGTACCTTTTCGAGGAAAGACTATGCTATGCAATAATTGAAACTCGCTAGCACATGATCACAATATAGTATTAAGCGAGTAATTGTTGCATCCTGGTGAGGTGAAAGTAAATGATGAATTATGATATGTAGATTATGCACATATGCAATCATACAATTAAAAAAAATTAACCAAGCATGCATTATATGTATGAAATTTATTGATGATCTAAAATATCCAAAAACAATTTGATTCATGTTGATAAAATTGATGATATGGGGCTATCAACAATTACGCTTTATCATAATCTCTCGATTTAGAAAGTGTAGGTGGTTACTTGATAATTATGATGAAAGCTTATACCAAGATAGGATTTTTTATTTAAATTATCCAATATCATTTGATGTTTTGAAATATTTTTTTTGATATTGAGTAATTGTACATCATTCATCCATGTTAGGTATAATGATAGAATATGTAAATTGATAAAATTGAGTTTATGATTGATCCTTATATCAAGGAAGAATGTTTGACATAATAATTCATCACTTGTTGTATGTATAGGGAGGCTAAAACTTTCCAAGTATCAAATCATTCTACCCCACCTTCTATATGGATATAAGAATGAATCACAAATTGATAGGATGTTGAAACAATTATGTTTGTTTGTGATTCATGATGTATGATAGACCCTTATATAAAATAAGAATGCTTGACATAATTATTTTCCACTTGTTGTATGATAAACCCTTATATAAAAGAATAATTTTTGACATAATTACTTTCTACTTGGATATAAGAGTGTATCATGATTTGATTAGGATATTTCATATGTTGATATTGCTATGTGTGTTGTTGCTTATGATATATGATAAACCCTCATATCGAAGAAGAAGGTTTGATAGAGTCATTCCTCACTTGTTGGGAATATAGGATTTTATTATGCTTACCAAGTGGTCAATGATTCTACCAAAATTTCTATTTGGATATAAAATAGACCATGATTTGATGAAAATGACATTTTGAGAAGATTTTTGAGGAGATTGAGATTTTTGATAAATCCTTTCACTAAGAAAAATATTTCATAGAATCATCCAATGTTGGATGCTTTTTAATATTTTTAAGTACTTGCAATCTGTTAAGGTAAGCCATCTTATTTTATTGATAGGAATGCTAATTAAATACATAACTTAGGCTCTAATTAGCCCTAATAAAGCGGATCTCGTTAACAATAACGAGCCTAAATAAAAGATGCTAACAACATGAAATAATGTAATAATAGCTAATAAAATATATGCTAACATCCCCCCTTATTACATTATTTGGGTAATAATATAACTACTAGCTATGCTAATATCCCCCCATACAACAATATTTGGGTAAAGTATATAACTTCCCCAATACAGTAAAGAAGAAGAAGAGAAATGAAAGAATGGTGGCTCGTGCTTTGTCTTCAACTCTGGCTTTGGCTCTGGCTCATGGCTCTAAGAATACCTCTGGAATTGTACCTCTGGGTCTATCTCGGGATCTGCCTGTGAAACTGCCTCTGGATCTACCTGCAGATCTGCCTTTGGATCTTTGTCTCTGGGTCTGTATTTAGGTCTGTCTTTGGGTCATTATCTCTAGGATTGCCACTCGGTCTGTCACTGGATTTGCCTCGGGGTCTACCATAGGTTTTACCTTTTCGGCAGAAGCCATACAACATTTATTTCATCATGGTCCATTGTGTGATATATGTCCATCCACAATCAATATGAACCTTGTTGGCCATTTTTAGTTTGTACCAACAACTTGAAGAAGAGTGATTCGTACATCCACAAGAATCACAAGGATGTAATATCCAACACTTAGCTGCAACATGTCTTGTCTTTCCACAGTGATTGCAACAATGCTTTTTAGGAGTTGTAGGAGATTTAGGTTTTACAAACATAGAATTACTGGTACTTGCATGTCCAGTATAGCCAAGGCCTTCATTATTTGCCCTGACATTTAGCATTATAGGAGTTTTAATGCCTTGTTATTGTTTACCTAATATCTCACCATTGAATCCCATTTTCTTCATCATTTTGGAACCAAATCCTTTGGTGTGTTTTTCAAAACACAAAATTTCATCATCTTCATCAATGCTTTTAACAATATTGCATTTGTCACTATTCATGAGATTATGGAGCTCTTTTTGAGGAAGTTCGGTTTTTAAGTCACTAGTGTCATAAGCAAAATTTGCTACTGAAATGAGATCACCTGTGCTACAACTGATATCTACCATAGAAGGTATGAGGTCACCTGTATCACAACAAGCATGTGCCACAATGGGCTGAAGGTCACTCATGTCACAACAAGCATTTACCACAATAAGTTGAAGGTCACTTGTGTCACAACAAGCATTCGCCTTTAGGACCTCGCTTTCCTCACTAATGTCCCTTTTCTGTTGTGCTTTGTCAAGAGCATAAAATGACATGAATATGCCCATTATAGCACCAATAGGAATTGGTGTCACCATTTTTCTGCATGTCTCCACAAGACGCAGAATCATTGATTATGGCATTTATACCACTCCTTAGTGTACGAAATGTGCCATTTACAAATTCAAGCATAATATATTTTTAAATGCATTATTTTTATAGGCTCTTTATGATTTTTTCCATCTATGTAAGCTAGACGATAATCATATGATCCATATTTAGTTGTTATGATGAAGGGACCTAACCAATTGGGTTCAAATTTACCCTTGAGGTCTTCCTTAGAATTAGTGTTTTTTTGGTTTTCATCGAGTATAAGATCTCCTACTTCAAAGTAATGAGGTTTAACTCACTTTCCATAGGATTTCTTGAGTCTTTAGTGATACATAGATTAGTGCTCTAAGCTATGAGTTTGCCTTTCGTCAAGCAAATCAAGTTGGATGTCTTACATGGCAATACTTGTCACCAACTATTGCATCTTTTAGAATAATCTAAAGAGATGGAACTTCTAATTTGAAGGGGAATATGGCCTCAGTCCCATAAACTAAGGTTTAAGGCATAGCACTAGTCATATTTCAAACATTGGTGCAATATACCCATAAGTTAGGATATAGCTGCAATATACCCATAAGGTATAGGGCATAGCACCAGTCAAATTTCAAACATGGGTGCAATATACCCATAAGGTGGGATATAGCTATAAGTTCCAATCTCTTCCAATTTTGCTAAATAGCTTCTTTAGTATTTTGATTAGTATTTTGTTATAATCTTTGGCTTGGCCATTACCTTGTGGGTAATATGGTATCGACCACTTGTGCTAAAATTTGAATTTAGCATAAAGTTTGATCACGTACTTATTTTTTAAAAGGAGTGTCATTATTAGACATAAGCATGTTAGGAATCCATAATGATATAATATTTGATTTAGGATAAACTTAGAGACTTGAACATTGATACAAGAGACTAGAGGTATAACTTCTACCCACTTGGTAAAGTTTTTAGTTGTTATGATGATGAATTTATGTTCATCAGATGACACTGCATTTTTTAATTGACAATATCTAGCCCCCAAGTAGAAAAGGGCTAGGTGACGTGACTGATTGAAGTTCCTAAGATGGCACATGAATTAGGTTATTATGCTTTTGATACTTATCATATTTACATACATGAATATGAGCATCCCGTTCCATAGTCGACTAGTAATAGCCCATGCAAACAAGCTTTTTAGCATTGACACTTCCATTGAAGTTTCTACCAAATACCCCTTCATGGGTATCTCGAATGACTATTTTAGATTTATTTATGTTGAGGCATCTTACAAATATACCTTCAAAAGTATTTCAATACAGAATGTCTTCAATTATGATCAATCAGCAGGCGTGTTTCCTAAGATTATTTTGCTCATTGTGATTTAGCCCTTTGGGCAAAACATCACTCTTAAGGAAATCACATATTTCCTTATACCAAGAGTCAATCATGGGTGCTTGTTCAATGGCAAAATAGCCAATGACTCTTGATTGGATTACAATGTTGTTGGTTGTCCAACTTGATGGATGATAATTATCACTTGCTCATCCTCCAATTCTAAGTGATGCAACGACAACCGTTGCATCTGCTTGGCGATTACTAGAGCATGGAACTGTATTGATATTTATATTTTCAAAAGAAACAATTTGGTTATCCATAATGTCTTTATATGGTTCTAATTTATCATCCTTAGTTAGATAAATTCCATTTATTTGACTGAATGTAAGTTGGGAGTCTCCAAAAATCAAGAGGTTTGTGACTTTTAGGGCCAATGTTGCTTGTAGACCAAGGATAAGAGATTCATATTTGACCATGTTATTAGTACATTAGAATTAAAGTTTAAAAGACAATGGAATCACTATTTTCTAAGGAAACATTAGGATGATTCTTGCTCCTACTCTTTTAACACACCTTGCACCATCAAAGAAAAGAGTTCAAGAATCTGGTTTTGATGTGTCAAGAGTACACACCATCTCATTGGGGTATTTAATATCTAAGGGGTGACTAGATGGAAAAGGGGTTGTTTCTAGCTAGTCAATTATCACTTGTCCCTTAACTGACTTTTAACTAATGAATTCAATATCAAATTCATTAAGTCTCATTACCTATTTTGCTACCCTACCTGACAAGTAAGGTTTTGATAGAAGGTGTCATAGTGGATCGACCTTAGCTATAACATAGGCCTTGTGACTCAACATGTAATATCTCATATTTCAAGAAGCAAATACCATGGCTAAGCACACATTTTTCAAAGGTATATACCTAGTTTTATAATTGATGATGGTTCTACTAATATAGTAAATAACTCATTCTCTAAGTTGTTCATTGTATTGTGTCAACTTGGCACCAAGGTTATGCATAAGTGGTCAGATCCAAAATGTACTTGTAAAAAATAGGTGAATCTATTTTAAAACTACAATGAATCCTGGACAACCTCACATCAAAGAAAATGGTGAATTACTTTGGTTTCTAAAAAAAAAATAGGAAAAAATGGTGACTTTAACAGTTTTGGCCAAATCGGGTGGAAAACCCGAGCTAGATCCGATCTGATGGATAACCAGATCTAGATCTGATCGGATGCATACTAAGGTCTAGATACGGTTTGATGCATACTAAGTTTTAGATTTGGTATAATGCATACTAAGGTATGGATCTGGTTTGATGCATACTAAGGTCCAGGGTTGGGTTTTATGCATACTAAGGTCTGAGGTTTGGTCTAATGCATACCAAGGTACAGGGTCTAGTCTGATGCATAATAAGGTCTAGGATCTGGTTTGATGCATAATAAGGTTCAAGTATCAATATTGTTTCATAATAAGGTGTGGGGGTTAGGTTTTATGCATAATAAGGTTTAGGGGTCTGTTTTGATGCATGATAAGGTCTTAGGATTAGGTCTGATGCATAATAAGGTTCGAGGGTCAGGTCTGATGCACAATAAGGTCCAAAAGTCGGGTCTAATGCATAATAAGATTTGGATGTTAGGTTTGATGCATAATAAGGTCTGAGGTTAGATTTGATACATAATATGATCTAAAAAGTGGCTTGATGTAGAAAATGGTTCGATATCGGACCTTATGCACAATATGGTCCATTGCCTTGCCTGATGTAGAATATGGTCCGCATTCAGAAAATGGTCCACCGTTGACCACCTACCACGTATCAAACAATCAGTCACCCATACTGCATGTCCAATATAATTTTACCACGTGTTAATTTCATCCATTCTATCTATAAAAGGGCATCAACTGTCATTTTTTGAGTTCATTTCTGCGAATGCACCCAACCAGAGCAAACCAATTTCTCCTGTTTCTAAGTTTTCAACTTATAGCAATGGTTGTCACTTCCACACATATTCCAAAGTTCAAGAACCCTTCTTGCACTTTAATTTTAGATTTGCTAATAACCCTAGGTATGAACTTATCATGGTTAGAAGATGCAAGTTTGACAACCTTGGTGTCAATGCCACATTTCAAAATTGATAAAGTCCTCTTGCAACATATTATTGGTGGTTATGACCATGAAAAGGACATTATCAAAATAAAAATATGGAATAGAAATATGTCGTTCACCATCACAGTTGTAGACATTCACATATTGACAAATATTCCTTTTGGTGATTGTCCTCCAGTGCAATTCAAAGTGTCATCTCTCTATAGAAGAGAAAGGCTACCTCGAGAAAATGTACCAACTTTCCCCAAAATATTTAGCAGGTATAATTCTTGTGTCTTAGAATTTGTTAATGCTAAAAATTTTAAATTTGTAAATTGTTATCTAATTTTTTTTGCAACTTCCACCGCCAAGTCAAAAAGAGGGTTAAAAATCACCGATGTTAAGAATACAACTCTAAAGGCCATTATTGAGTTCTTCCAGGCAAGACTGATTCTGCTTGGAAGATCAAAAATTCTATTTTGGGCACTATCGTATGTTATTCACTGTGAGAATCATGAGAGGTTCAATTGGTGAACCTATATTGCAAATCACATCAGGGCCAAGCTGCATGCGATGCAATTGCAAACTAGCAACACACATTCCATTGTGGGTACTGTTAATTACATTTTAGCACTTTATTTTGAAATTTTTCATAATTTGTAAGATACTTATGTTCCTACTATAGTTCATGCAACACTACAAGCCATTGCCTTGACACCAGAGAAATTGAAGGTAATTAGTCCATATTTGATAATCAAAGAGTATTTTATTTTTTAGCACGTTTTCATTTTTAAATTTTTCTTTCCATCTAAATGCAAGGTAGGGCAGCCACAATAAGGAGTAAACAAGATGTTTCCAATAGGATTCATAGGCTAGAGCAAACTAGTGATTTTGAGGATACTGGATCAGAAATATCATCATTATAGAGGCCACCAAAACGTTTGAGGTAAGCTCCTTCACCTGGTGGATCTCGTACGCCTAGGTATGCACAAAATATTTAGGTTGAGTCTAGTGTGGCCACCCCCTCCCGGTCCCCCGTCGATATCCAAATTCAACGGATTTCATCATCTTTAGGTAAAATAATGTGTATTTACTTTGAATTTTTTTCTTTCTATTTAATTTTTAGAATAATGCTAACAAAACATTTTTATGTTTTTAACTGCCTCTCAATTACAAACTATGATAATGAGAGGCTATATGGCACCATCGCTTCCACCACAGCCACAGTTTCCACAACAGCAACAACAATTTCCACTACAGTAGCAACAGGTTCCACCGCAAGATCCATGTTCATATGTCGAAAGTGCTCAAATATGGAAACTCTTAGTTTTTTGGAGGTTCGTGACCACCTAATTTGGCACATGATTGACAATACATATATCAAGTTTGTTTTACATGAATAAAAATCCTCTAGTTTTGAAAAATATACATCGAACATGTGCTCTACCACTAATGAGGGTCCAATTACTAAAGATGTACAAGATGACATCATTGGAATGGTCAATGACGTATATGAATTGTTCAATGTTAATTACTCAAAGAGTGGACAAGAACTACGAGATAATGATGTTGAGTTCCAATCATCTTATGGAGCAGTTCATGCTGATGAATATCGTAGCTTACTTGAAGGTGCCAAATGACCATTATACCTAGGTTGTACAAAGTACACAAAGCTATCAGTGAAGATGCTTGGTCAAATAAAAACTTTGGCAACTTATTGGAGTTACTAAAAGATATGCTCCCAATCAATAATACAATTATAGATTCCACATATGTGGTGAATAAACTGATGAGGACATTGGGATTACATTTTGTAATTGTGAAGATGAAAACACGACACTTAAACAATAAAGAAATCAAATAACCCAAATAAACACAATATTACATAGAATAGATAGATTTATTCAATAAGCGGGGGGAGCCAATAAACTCCTTTTGATACAATCTATACTCAGTGAGTATTTGATACAAAGATTTACAAAATGCTAGGGTTCTCCAAAACCCTAGCTACAACAATGAAGTGTCTTCATATAGTGTGTCCTCACTTCCAACGAAATGAATGAGCTTCATGTATCTGATGTCGGACCACTCCAGCTTCAACAGTTTTTCAACAATATGTAGAATTTGTAGATCTGCATGCACAAAAATAGAGAAAGGGATTAATAACACGTGTGAGGGCTCCACAATGTGAGACCCTCAGACATTAGTAAACCCTAATTAAAAATAGATCAAATAGCATGCAAAATGGGCGCTCCAGAAGGCTTTTTTTTCACTGGTTTATAAAAAATTACAATATTTGCCTCTTAAGCAGATTAGCACAAAAATGTCATCAAAAAAAAAATCCCCCTGTGTGAAGTACTTCAAACAAAAAAATGTTTGCTATTTATGAAGCCTAAAAAACAGGTTTTGAGGTTTGATGATTTTATGCGAATGGGTCAATGAGGGAAAAAAAAATCCCCCCCTTCACTTATGTAGCAAAAAAAATGCCCCCCTTTTTTAGTTTGAAAATTGTTCCCTCCAATGTTTATAAAAAATAATATAAAGTTTAATTAAATTATTTTTCTAAAAAAAAGAAATATTTCATATATTTTTAAAATAATTTCTTTTTTTTTAAGAAAAAATAAAAAATTTAATTAAACAAAAAATATTTAAAAAAAAAAAACATTAGAAAAGAAAAATATCAAACAAAACTTTTACCTTTGGGGGAGGGTCGATGGGGTTTGAACCCCCGACCTCACAGCTGGGAAGCCTCAAATATTAGCCTCCTACCAACCCGGCTACCACCGTCGGTGGAAAGGATAGGAGACTAGCTCCTACTTGAGCTTCGGCTTTGCTTCTGCTCACTCACCGACGGTCGCTTCAGTGCACACGACGATGGCCGCTTCTACGGGAGACCGCTCTTTAGACTGCGTGCATGATTCTACAGATCAATGTTAGATGAAACCCATTTGAACAGATCTCAAATGGATCTGTGTGATCATCGATGAAAGTACTCAACAGCTTATAGTGATGGCTCCCTAAGTGCTGCAATCCACAAACTCTGACATCTACAAATCCTGATCGGTGTGTTTGTGGTGAGCTATAGTTCCATTTGCGACATCTCCTGCTAGAAAGCAGTGCAATATGATATCTACCACTAAACGGCCTTGGCTTCTCCTATCAAAGCACACAAATGGCACTATTTTAGATCAGATCTGTTTGACTATTGCGGCTTTTGTAGGTGCTGCGCAAGCAATTTCTTTAGCGATTGTAAGAACTTTGTCTTCATCGAGGAAAATTCTACGATCGACTATATAACGTCTACAAATGTTCCACAAGTGTGGTGCTACCAATTAAATGTGCTATCCATATACTTTCTCAGATGATGTCGACTGCATCCACAGCGACAATGTTGCTCCGTGCTGGAATCATGATCTTTCGACGTCCAACAAGCTTTTTTGCATGTACCAAAAAAAATGTAGTTGCATTCTACAATCAGGGACCCTCCAATTCTAGATAGCAAATCATAGCGTAAATGCTATGATACATAAGCACTTAAGAGCTGAAAACCTTTGCTGAGTTTGGTACGTAAATCGCCAGATTTGGTCCGCTGTACCTGATCATGAGATGTGTCAGCGTCCGACGTCCATTATATTTTGCGATTGAACAACAAAATATCCTACAAATCTGATAACTGGCTACAATTGTTGTATGCAGTTGCATTGTTTCACTGCTGCAATACCGGCTGAGGTCTTCAAATTCAATATCCTTCGCTTTGTCGTCAGTTGGATTAATTAAAAATCAAAAACTTCAATGGCTAACAATTTCCTGCGAAGGCTATGAAAGGATCACTCCCCCTCTTGCATATTTTGAATAGCAGGTTACAGGGCTTTGAATAACGGCATCGTAATCTATCAACAGAGTTTTCTTTCAACTATAGTCCCACATAGGACATGCGACGGGCTTTCTGGAGTTTAAAAACAAAAACTCTCACATAAGATTTTGATTGCCTTCAGGCAATCACCTCCTCCTAACTATTTTGCCCGCCCAAGCTTAGGAGTCAGTCCACGCAGGATTATCCCTGTTCGTTGGTCTAGGTTGGCCTTATGATTCATTATCCACCATGTTGTAGCATTCTCCGTCGCCACCTAAGGAAGTGTCCAGTCACGTCTAGCTAGTTTCAGGGTCGAAGATCCATGTAGGCAACAGTATTGGAGTCGTCCTTGTGTCAAGCGAGTTGCCAAATCCTCGATCTAGGTCACATTAGTAGCCAGCGTGCCCATGACCTAACATGTTCTACGGTTTAGTCTACTAGTCAAACCCTAATTTGCAAATTGCAAGTTGCAGCAGACGCACCTCACAAACAGGTTCAACAAATGGTCTCAAATGAAACCCAAGTCAATCGGAGCGGAGGCTCGCTCCTCCTCCTCTGACCATGTTAAGGTAAGCCATCTTATTGTATTGATAGGAATGCTAATTAAATACATAACTTAGGCTCTAATTAGCCCTAATAAAGCAGATCTCGTTAACAATAATGAGCCTAAATAAAAGATGCTAACAACATGAAATAATGTAATAATAGCTAATAAAATATACGCTAACAATAATGTAATAATAGCTAATAAAATATACGCTAACAATCATCAAATTATCCTATGATATACTTTTTTGGATGGAAAGATGAATCAAAATATGTGATGATAAAATATGTTATAGAAGGAATGGGAAGATTTTTTCTTAGGGTGTGACTCATTAGCTTATACATACCCTTTTATATGCCACTCTGAGGTCAACATTGTATTATCAATGTAATCATAGAATGCTAACATAGCGGGATTCAATGATGTATCGAAGAAACATAGCAACAAACAAGGTGATGCAAATAAGTTTTTTTTAGAAATTTTGAACTCTTACACAAAGAATTCAAGGTGTCTAATTGTGGACAGGTCATAATTGACAACCATCTTATGCTTGTCACAACCTCAATTTCTTTTCTAGAGTTCAAAATATCCAAAGAAAATGATGAGGTTTTAGGGAAGTCGATGAGGGACTCCACTAGCTCAATGTCCTACTACAAGTGCAATGCAAGTGACATTATTTTCTATCTAGGATCATCATCACTTGATTACGAGATGCCACCTCATGAATTTATGGAATGAATAGGTAGATGTAAGAAAACATGCAATTCAAGCATATGAATGCAAGCAAAATATCAAGACTTGTTTAAGAGAGTAAACATGCATGTAATCAACCATGTAATTAAGCACATGAGTAGGCAAACATACAAATTCAAGCATAATATATTTTTAAATGCATTATTTTTATAGACTCTTTATGATTGTTTCCATCTATGTAAGCTAGACGATAAGCATCTGATCCATATTTAGTTGTTATGATGAAGGGACCTAACCAATTGGGTTCAAATTTACCCTTGAGGTCTTCCTTAGAATTAGTGTTTTTTTGGTTTTCATCGAGTATAATATCTCCTACTTCAAAGTAATGAGGTTTAACTCACTTTCCATAGGATTTCTTGAGTCTTTAGTGATACATAGATTAGTGCTCTAAGCTATGAGTTTGCCTTTCGTCAAGCAAATCAAGTTGGATGTCTTACACGGCAATACTTGTCACCAACTATTGCATCTTTTAGAATAATCTAAAGAGATGGAACTTCTAATTTGAAGGGGAATATGGCCTCAGTCCCATAAACTAAGGTTTAAGGCATAGCACTAGTCATATTTCAAACACTGGTGCAATATACCCATAAGTTAGGATATAGCTGCAATATACCCATAAGGTATAGGGCGTAGCACCAATCAAATTTCAAACATGGGTGCAATATACCCATAAGGTGGGATATAGCTATAAGTTCCAATATCTTCCAATTTTGCTAAATAGCTTCTTTAGTATTTTGATTAGTATTTTCTTATAAGCTTTGGCTTGGCCATTACCTTGTGGGTAATATGGTATCGACCACTTGTGCTAAAATTTGAATTTAGCATAAAGTTTGATCACGTACTTATTTTTTAAAAGGAGTGTCATTATTAGACATAAGCATGTTAGGAATCCATAATGATATAATATTTGATTTAGGATAAACTTAGAGACTTGAACACTGATACAAGAGACTAGAGGTATAACTTCTACCCACTTGGTAAAGTTTTTAGTTGTTATGATGATGAATTTATGTTCATCAGATGACACTGCATTTTTTAATTGACAATATCTAGCCCCCAAGTAGAAAAGGGCTAGGTGACGTGACTGATTGAAGTTCCTAATATGGCACATGAATTATGTTATTATGCTTTTGATACTTATCATATTTACATACATGAATATGAGCATCCCGTTCCATAGTCGACTAGTAATAGCCCATGCAAACAAGCTTTTTAGAAATGACACTTCCATTGAAGTTTCTACCAAATACCCCTTCATGGGTATCTTGAATGACTATTTTAGATTTATTTATGTTGAGGCATCTTACAAATATACCTTCAAAAGTATTTCAATATAGAATGTCTTCAATTATGATCAATCAGCAGGAGTGTTTCCTAAGATTATTTTGCTCATTGTGATTTAGCCCTTTGGGAAAAACACCACTCTTAAGAAAATCACATATTTCCTTATACCAAGAGTCAATCATGGGTGCTTGTTCAATGGCAAAATAGCCAATGACTCTTGACTGGATTACAACGTTGGTGGTTGTCCAACTTGATGGATGATAATTATCACTTGTTCATCCTCCAATTCTAAGTGATGCAATGACAACCATTGCATCTGCTTGGCGATTACTAGAGCATGGAACTGTATTGATATTTATATTTTCAAAAGAAACTATTTGGTTATCCATAATTTCTTTATATGGTTCTAATTTATCATCCTTAGTTTGATAAATTACATTTATTTGATTGACTGTAAGTTGGGAGTCTCCAAAAATCAAGAGGTTTGTGACTTTTAGGGCCAATGTTGATTGTAGACCAAGGATAAGAGCTTCATATTTGACCATGTTATTAGTACATTAGAATTGAAGTTTAAAAGACAATGGAATCACTATTTTCTAAGGAAACATTAGGATGATTCCTACTCCTACTCTTTTAACACACCTTGCACCATGGAAGAAAAGAGTTCAAGAATCCGGTTTTGATGTGTCAAGAGTACATACCATCTCATTGGGGTATTTAATATCTAAGGGGTGACTAGATGGAAAAGGGGTTGTTTCTAGCTAATCAATTATCACTTGTCCCTTAACGGACTTTTGACTAATGAATTCAATATCAAATTCATTAAGTCTCATTACCTATTTTGCTACCCTACCTGACAAGTAAGGTTTTGATATAAGGTATCATAGTGGATCGACCTTAGCTATAACATAGGCCTTGTGACTCAACATGTAATATCTCATATTTCAAGAAGCAAATACCATGGCTAAGCACACATTTTTCAAAGGTATATACCTAGTTTTATAATTGATGATGGTTCTACTAATATAGTAAATAACACATTCTCTAAGTTGTTCATTGTATTGTGTCAACTTGGCACCAAGGTTATGCATAAGTGGTCAGATCCAAAATGTACTTGTAAAAAATAGGTGAATCTATTTTAAAACTACAATGAATCCTGGACAACCTCACATCAAAGAAAATGGTGAATTACTTTGGTTTCTAAAAAAAAATAGGAAAAAATGGTGACTTTGACAGTTTTGGCTGAATCGGGTGGAAAACCCGAGCTAGATCCGATCTGATGTATAACCAGATCCAGATCTGATCAGATGCATACTAAGGTCTAGATCCGGTTTGATGCATGCTAAGTTTTAGATTCGGTATAATGCATACTAAGGTATGGATCTGGTTTGATGCATACTAAGGTCCAGGGTTGGGTTTTATGCATACTAAGGTCTGAGGTTTGGTCTAATGCATACCAAGGTACAGGGTCTAGTCTGATGCATAATAAGGTCTAGGATCTGGTTTGATGCATAATAAGGTTCAAGTATCAAGCTTGATTCATAATAAGGTGTGTGGGTTAGGTTTTATGCATAATAAGGTTTAGGGGTCTATTTTGATGCATGATAAGGTCTTAGGATTAGGTTTGATGCATAATAAGGTCCGAGGGTCAGGTTTGATGCATAATAAGGTCCAAAAGTTGGGTCTATTGCATAATAAGCTTTGGGTGTTAGGTTTGATGCATAATAAGGTCTGAGGTTAGATTTGATACATAATATGATCTAAAAAGTGGCTTGATGTAGAAAATGGTTCGGTATCGGACCTTATGCACAATATGGTCCATTGCCTTTCCTGATGTAGAATATGGTCCGCATTCAAAAAATGGTCCACCGTTGACCACCTACCACGTATCAAACAATCAGTCACCCATACTGCATGTCCAATATAATTTTACCACATGTCAATTTCATCCATTCTATCTATAAAAGGGCATCAACTGTCATTTTTTGAGTTGATTTCTTCGAATGCACCCAACCAAAGCGAACCAATTTCTCCTATTTCTAAGTTTTCAACTTATAGCAATGGTTGTCACTTCCACACATATTCCAAAGTTCAAGAACCCTTCTTGCACTTTAATTTTAGATTTGCTAATAACCCTAGGTATGAACTTATCATGGTTAGAAGATGCAGGTTTGACAACCTTGGTGTCAATGCCACATTTCAAAATTGATAAGTCCTCTTGCAACATATTATTGGTGGTTATGACCATGAAAAGGACATTATCAAAATAAAAATATGGAATAGAAATATGTCGTTCACCATCACAGCTGTAGACATTCACATATTGACAAATATTCCTTTTGGTGATTGTCCTCCAGTGCAATTCAAAGTGTCATCTATCTATAGAAGAGAAAAGCTACCTCGAGAAAATTTACCAACTTTCCCCAAAATATTTGGCAGGTATAATTCTTATGTCTTAGAATTTGTTAATGCTAAAAATTTCAAATTTGTAAATTGTTATCTAATTTTTTTGCAACTTCCACTGCCAAGTCAAAAAGAGGGTTAAAAATCACCGATGTTAAGAATACAACTCTAAAGGCCATTATTGAGTTCTTCCAGGCAAGACTGATTTTTCTTGGAAGATCAAAAATTCTATTTTGGGAACTATCGTATGTTATTCACTATGAGCATCATGAGAGGTTCAATTGGTGAACCTATATTGCAAATCGCATCAGGGCCAAGCTGCATGCGATGCAATTGCAAACTAGCAACACACATTCCATTGTGGGTACTGTTAATTACATTTTAGCACTTTATTTTGAAATTTTTCATAATTTGTAAGATACTTATGTTCCTACTATAGTTCATGCAACACTAAAAGCCATTGCCTTGACACCAGAGAAATTGAAGGTAATTAGTCCATATTTGATAATCAAAGAGTATTTTATTTTTTAGCACGTTTTCATTTTTAAATTTTTCTTTCCATCTAAATGCAAGGTAGGGCAGCCACAATAAGGAGTAAACAAGATGTTGCCAATAGGATTCATAGGCTAGAGAAAACTAGTGATTCTGAGGATACTGGATCAGAAATATCATCATTATAGAGGCCACCAAAATGTTTGAGGTAAGCTCCTTCACCTGGTGGATCTCGTACGCCTAGGTATGCACAAAATATGTAGGTTGAGTCTAGTGTGGCCACCCCCTCCCGGTCCCCCGTTGATATCCAAATTCAACGGATTTCATCATCTTTAGGTAAAATAATGTGTATTTACTTTGAATTTTTTTCTTTCTATTTAATTTTTAGAATAATGCTAACAAAACATTTTTATGTTTTTAGCTGCCTCTCAATTACAAACTATGATAATGAGAGGCTATATGGCACCATCGCTTCCACCACAGCCACAGTTTCCACAACAGCAACAACAATTTCCACTACAGTAGCAATAGGTTCCATCGCAAGATCCATGTTCATATGTCGAAAGTGCTCAAATATGGAAACTCTTAGTTTTTTGGAGGTTCGTGACCACCTAATTTGGCACATGATTGAAAATACATATATCAAGTTTGTTTTACATGAATAAAAATCCTCTAGTTTTGAAAAATATGCATCGAACATGTGCTCTACCACTAATGAGGGTCCAATTACTAAAGATGTACAAGATGACATCATTGGAATGGTCAATGACGTATATGAATTGTTCAATGTTAATTACTCAAAGAGTGAACAAGAACTACGAGATAATGATGTTGAGTTCCAATCATCTTATGGAGCGGTTCATGCTGATGAATATCGTAGCTTACTTGAAGGTGCCAAATGACCATTATACCTAGGTTGTACAAAGTACACAAAGCTATCAGTGAAGATGCTTGGTCAGATAAAAACTTTGGCAACTTATTGGAGTTACTAAAAGATATGCTCCCAATCAATAATACAATTATAGATTCCACATATGTGGTGAAGAAAATTATGAGGACATTGGGATTACATTTTGTAATTGTGAAGATGAAAACATGACACTTAAACAATAAAGAAATCAAATAACCCAAATAAACACAATATTACATAGAATAGATAGATTTATTCAATAAGCGGGGGGAGCCAATAAACTCCTTTTGATACAATCTGTACTCAGTGAGTATTTGATACAAATATTTTCAAAATTCTAGGGTTCTCCAAAACCCTAGCTACAACAATGAAGTGTCTTCATATAGTGTGTCCTCACTTCCAACGGAATGAATGAGCTTCATGTATCTGATGTCGGACCACTCCAGCTTCAACAGTTTTTCAACAATATGTAGAATTTGTAGATCTGCATGCACAAAAATAGAGAAAGGGATTAATAACACTTGTGAGGGCTCCACAGTGTGAGACCCTCAGACATTAGTAAACCCTAATTAAAAATAGATCAAATAGCATGCAAAATGGGTGCTCCAGAAGGCTTTTTTTCACTGGTTTATAAAAAATTACAATATTTGCCTCTTAGGCAGATTAGCACAAAAATGTCATCAAAAAAAAATCCCCCTGTGTGAAGTACTTCAAACAAAAAAATGTTTACTATTTATGAAGCCTAAAAAACAGGTTTTGAGGTTTGATGATTTTATGCGAATTGCTCAATGAGGAAAAAAAATCCCCCCTTCACTTATGTAGCAAAAAAAATGCCCCCCTTTTTAAGTTTGAAAATTGTTCCCTCCAATGTTTATAAAAAATAATATAAAGTTTAATTAAATTATTTTTCTAAAAAAAAGAAATATTTCATATATTTTTAAAATAATTTCTTTTTTTTTAAGAAAAAATAAAAAATTTAATTAAACAAAAAACATTTAAAAAAAAAAACATTAGAAAAGAAAAATATCAAACAAAACTTTTACCTTTGTGGGAGGGTCGACGGGGTTTGAACCCCCGACCTCACAGCTGGGAAGCCTCAAATATTAGCCTCCTACCAACCCGGCTACCACCGTCGGTGGAAAGGATAGGAGACTAGCTCCTACTTGAGCTTTGGCTTTGCTTCTGCTCACTCAGCGATGGTCACTTCAGTGCACACGACAATGCCCGCTTCTACGGGAGACCGCTCTTTAGACTGCGTGCATGATTCTACAGATCAATGTCAGATGAAACCCATTTGAACAGATCTCAAATGGATCTGTGTGATCGTTGATGAAAGTACTCAGTAGCTTATAGTGATGGCTCCCTAAGTGCTGCAATCCACAAACTCTGACATCTGCAAATCCTGATCGGTGTGTCTGTGGTGAGCTACAGTTCCATTTGCGGCATCTCCTGCTAGCAAGCGGTGTAATATGATATCTACCACTAAACGGCCTTGGCTTCTCCTATCAAAGCACACAAATGGCACTATTTTAGATCAGATCTGTTCGACTGTTGTGGCTTCTGCAAGTGCTGCGCAAGCAATTTCTTTAGCGGTTGTAAGAACTTTGTCTGCATCGAGGAAAATTCTACGATCGACTATATAACGTCTACAAATGTCCCACAAGTGTGGTGCTACCAATTAAATGTGCTATCCATCTACTTTCTCAGATGATGTCGACTGCATCCACAGTGACAATGTTGCTCCATGCTGGAATCATGATCTTTCGACGTCCAACAGGCTTGTTTGCATGTACCAAAAAAAATGTAGTTGTGTTCTACAATCAGGGACCCTCCAATTCTAGATAGCAAATCATAGCGTAAATGCTATGATACATAGGCACTTAAGAGCTGAAAACATTTGCTGAGTTTGGTACGTAAATCGCCAGATTTGGTCCGCTGTGCCTGATCATGAGATGTGTCAGCGTCCGATGTCCATTATATTTTGCGATTGAACCACAAAATATCCTACAAATCCGATAACTGGCTACAATTGTTGTATGCAGTTGCATTGTTTCACTGCTGCAATACCGGCTGAGGTCTTCAAATTCAATATCCTCCGCTTTGTCATCAGTTGGATTAATTAAAAATCAAAAACTTCAATGGCTAACAATTTCCTACGAAGGCTATGAAAGGATCACTCCCCCTCTTGCATATTTTGAATAGCAGGTTACAGGGCTTTGAATAACGGCATCGTAATCTATCAACAGAGTTTTCTTTCAACTATAGTCCCACATAGGACATGTGACGGGCTTTTTGGAGTTTAAAAAAAAAAATTCTCACATAATATTTTGATTGCCTTTAGGCAATCACCTCCTCCTAACTATTTTGCCCGCCCAAGCTTAGGAGTCAGTCCACACAGGATTATCCCTGTTCGTTGGTCTAGGTTGGCCTTATGAGTCATTATCCGCCATGTTGTAGCATTCTCCGTCGCCACCTAAGGAAGTGTCCAGTCACGTCTAGCTAGTTTCAGGGTCGAAGATCCATGTAGGCAGCAGTATTGGAGTCGTCCTTGTGTCAAGCGAGTCGCCAAATCCCCGATCTAGGTCACATTAGTAGCCAGCGCACCCATGACCTAACATGTTCTACGGTTTAGTCTACTAGTCAAACCCTAATTTGCAAGTTGCAAGTTGCAGTAGATGCACCTCACAAACAGGTTCAACAAATGGTCTCAAATGAAACCCAAGTCAATCGGAGCGGAGGCTCGCTCCTCCTCCTGCTCTGACCATGTTAAGGTAAGCCATCTTATTGTATTGATAGGAATGCTAATTAAATACATAACTTAGGCTCTAATTAGCCCTAATAAAGTGGATCTCGTTAACAATAATGAGCCTAAATAAAAGATGCTAACAACATGAAATAATGTAATAATAGCTAATAAAATATACGCTAACAATAATGTAATAATAGCTAATAAAATATATGCTAACAATCATCAAATTATCCTATGATATACTTTTTTGGATGGAAAGATGAATCAAAATATGTGATGATAAAATATGTTATAGAAGGAATGGGAAGATTTTTTTTTAGGGTGTGACTCATTAGCTTATACATACCCTTTTATATGCCACTCTGAGGTCAACATTGTATTATCAATGTAATCATAGAATGCTAACATAGCGGGATTCAATGATGTATCGAAGAAACATAGCAACAAACAAGGTGATGCAAATAAGTTTTTTTTAGAAATTTTGAACTCTTACACAAAGAATTCAAGGTGTCTAATTGTGGACAGGTCATAATTGACAACCATCTTATGCTTGTCACAACCTCAATTTCTTTTCTAGAGTTCAAAATATCCAAAGAAAATGATGAGGTTTTAGGGAAGTCGATGAGGGACTCCACTAGCTCAATGTCCTACTACAAGTGCAATGCAAGTGACATTATTTTCTATCTAGGATCATCATCACTTGATTATGAGATGCCCCCTCATGAATTTATGGAATGAATAGGTAGATGTAAGAAAACATGCAATTCAAGCATATGAATGCAAGCAAAATATCAAGACTTGTTTAAGAGAGTAACCATGCATGTAATCAACCATGTAATTAAGCACATGAGTAGGCAAACATACAAATTCAAGCATAATATATTTTTAAATGCATTATTTTTATAGACTCTTTATGATTGTTTCCATCTATGTAAGCTAGACGATAAGCATCTGATCCATATTTAGTTGTTATGATGAAGGGACCTAACCAATTGGGTTCAAATTTACCCTTGAGGTCTTCCTTAGAATTAGTGTTTTTTTGGTTTTCATCGAGTATAATATCTCCTACTTCAAAGTAATGAGGTTTAACTCACTTTCCATAGGATTTCTTGAGTCTTTAGTGATACATAGATTAGTGCTCTAAGCTATGAGTTTGCCTTTCGTCAAGCAAATCAAGTTGGATGTCTTACACGGCAATACTTGTCACCAACTATTGCATCTTTTAGAATAATCTAAAGAGATGGAACTTCTAATTTGAGGGATCCTTAGGAGTATGCATGGGCACCTGCCTTATTGGTGCAGTTGTACCGAGAGTTGTATGAGGTTATTTGGAGGGAGAGGAAGGGGATTGGGTGCAGCTTCCTCCTTCAGTGTTGGGCATGGGAGCACTTTGTGATAACTCAGCCCGAGGGGTTGCCATGTGAGTCATGGCAAATGGGGGAGCCTTATGCTAGGCATTGGACAGTGGCAAAATAGGTTCATTCGAGCTGGGAGGTGCACACTGGTCAGTGGTACCGAGATATGTGGTAGGGGTTGATGTGAGCTGATATGGTATGGAGGCCATGGTGAGGCACTCGGTGGGATGGAGATAGGAGACAACTACGTCGGGTGAGGTAGGCTCGGTGGTTGGTTGGGTGGAGGGATGAGGAGGTGGAGTACTTCTAGTACTCGGGGGTGTTGAGGCAATTTGGCTTACCTTAGGGTGTGTTGAATGAGTCGATGTTGTATCAGCGTCGACGAGATGAGGGGATGTTACCATGTGCATAGCCATAGTGAGTGGTGATTAAGGATGACGAGGAGATGGATATCCTCGATGTAGATGATGTCAGGGTGACTCTGAAGTATGTGGAGTTGTTTGGTGCCCAACCAGTATGGGTACCAAATATTACGAGTGACGAGGCAGAAGCTATGGGGCCAGGGAAAACTTTGAAGAGGATGAGGGCTCAACAATCAGTGGGTTAGAGACGATGGATGGGATCAGCTCAGTAGATGCCAAATATAGGGTTGGTTGATGAGGATATGGAGGATGATGAGGGTATGGGTGAGATCTCTGAGGTGGCTAGGTTGCGGGAAAAGTTTGAGCAGCTTCGTGAGGAGCACGAGGTTATTCTAAAGACTCATAGGGAGTCACAAGCTACTATAGCTCGGTTGGAGGTGGAGCAGGTGGTAGTTGTGGCTAGTGATCAGGCTACGGTCACACGACTTTAGGAAGAGATGTTTTTGAAGGGGCATCGACATTAGATGGACTTACGGTGTCTTCGGGCTAGTGAGGCATATGCACATTCCTTGGAGGATGTGTGTATACAAAACCATATTACATTGTCGAATCCTCCTTCTATGGCTGAGCCATCTAGGCATACTGAGTCTAGGTAGAGTACTAGGCTGAGTGCTCCTACTAGGTCTCAGGGGTCCTCTCATGGACATTAGCTTAGTGCTTAGATGCACTATTTTGTATATGAGCCTTGGTGCTCCCTTGTAGCATTTTTGGCGTTCATTGTATATGCGATTTATATATATATATATATATATATATATATATATATATATATATATATATATATATACATGGTCTTTTATATATTTGTGTCATCTTTTGTGTGAATGCTTTTATGTTTTATGCAATTTGTGTTGAATGTTTTATGGATGCTTAATGTAGGCTAATAATGATGTGTATGCATAATGCCTATATGGATGATTAATGCAAGCTGAATGGCATGTATATGAATTATGTTTATGTATATGATTAATTCTAGCTAAATAACATGTGTTATGGATGATTAATACAAGTAAATATATAATGAATTTGCACTTATATGACATGAATTCATAGTGTTTGAATGATCTTTTTATAGTTCAGAAATTTTATTGGCCATTTTTGTTGTCCATTGTTTGGAAATTGGGGTACGTAATTTGTTGGCGTTTTTGCAACTTGACTTTTAATGAAGACATGGATGTTGATATGGAAGAAGATATGGATGTTGATATGGAAGACTGAAAGATTTTCAAACTCAAACATACTAGTGTTATCAACCAAACTCACTAAGTTGTCTAAATTTCTTTAGGACCAGATGTGTGTGCGAGTGACGTTCATTAACCCATTCTTGAGCATGACAATGATCCTATCCAATCAAGTACCAGTGTGTGTGCACGTGAGGTTCATTAACCCATTATGAGTAAGTTACGCATGACCTATTATGGAGATGACCTGATACTAGCCTGTCCATTTGTGCATTCAGAGATCTACCTTTTTGGAGGAGAGACATGTCGTCTTGCATGAGCTTACTCCACTATCAGTCAAGAGTCTATAGCCCCGACGGATATTCACTCCATAGTCGAATGGGATTGACATTTTAGGACTTGGGGATGACTACATGACTTTCTAAGGGAAACGTAGTATGATCCTTATAGCTTTTAGGGATCGGGGGTGTAGGTGTTGAATTTGTTGATTTGTATAGAGCTTTGGGGAATCAGATTCTCAATCGAAGTGTGATGAGAATTTTGACCCTATCCTTACTACTCTATGTTTTTATGTTTATGTTGAGAGGAATTTCAATAGTGGTGAAGACCACTATTTTTTATTTGGACTATGTTGCATGATGGGACAAGCAAGGGATATCTCCCTTTCACCCCGAGGTACTACCCAAGGATGGTACTAGCCCCCCTATCTCATAATGTTCTTAGGATGTGAGGAAATGTGGTTGGTTCAGGATTGTATTCGAAATCAATCGGCAATGCTCAAGACTTTATTAGTATGTAAAGTGTGTTTTGGTCCTAAAGAAAATTAGACATCCGTTTGGAGGTTGCTTGCTACACTAGAAATGGCTGAGTGACTGAAAACCTGAGCTTTGTGATTTTTTCATATGGTATTGTTGGCTTATGTATTTTGCAAAAGTTGCATGATTGTTTCAAACTAGGTACCCCCAATTTTTATAACTTGACTTTTTGTTTTATGGTCATATCATCATTACTATGCCAGATCATTAAACATGGGATGGGATGAATGCAAATGCATATGCCTAATGCAATGGAGTGCTGCTATGCAAATGGGAATTGTACAATGCAATGGAATATGTATGATGTGGTGTATGCGAATGAAACAATGCATGAATGCAAGAAGTGAAGATGTCTGGCAAAATGTAAATGCAAATGGAGTGTATGCAATGTGTGCATGCCTATGTGATTTTTTTTTTTTAAAGGCCATGTATATATACATATGAAGTGTCACTTTTAACAATAGAATGCCTTTAAATGAAGAACATTAAGTGGTTCGGGTTCCTCTATTCCTTCTAAATTGGTAAGTCTATAAGTACCATTACCCACTTTTTGAGTTATTATGTATGGACCTAACCAATTTACCGTAAATTTGTTAGGAAGGTGTGGCAAAGCATTGGTGTTTTGTTGGTTTTCTTTGAGTGTCAGATCCCCTACTTGAAATTCTCGAAGATGGACTTTAGCATTGTAAGCACACTTGAGGCGGTCTTGATAAACTCGTAAATGTTCTAATGCATTGACTCATCTTTCATCTAGGAGCGTGAGTTGGTCAAGTCATGCTTGTCTAGATGTATCATCATCTATGAATTCTTGCAAGGAAACTCATAAGGAGGGAATCTCAAGCTCAAGAGGCATAATAGCTTTAGCTCCATAGACCAGAGAGAATGGTGTTGCTCTTGTTGGTGTTCGGATGCTTGTTCGATAAGCCCAAAGTGCCAAAGGGAGTTGTGTATGCCAATATTTATGATTTTCTTTGACAAGTTTCTTAAGAATGGCAATTAAGGTCTTATTGGTAGCTTCAGCTTGTCCATTTGTTTATGGGTAATAAGGAGTCGAGAAACTATGTTGGATATTATACTTTTTGCAAAGTGCTCAAACATCCTTGTTCTTGAAAGACTTACCATTATCCAAAATTATTTTAGAGGGAATTCCAAAGCGACAGATGATATGATGGAGTATGAAATCCACAATTCGAGGTCCTATCGTACTGGTTAGAGGTATTTGCCTCAACCCACTTTGTGAAGTATTCTATGGCGGTGATGATGAATGTATGTTGTCCCGAAGAGGAGGGTGAAATATTGCCAATTAGGTCTAGGCCCCATTGTGAAAAGGGCGATAGACTTTGTATTGGCTGTAAAGCTTGTGATGGTACGTGAGTTAAATTGGCATGTGTTTGACATTGTTTGAAATTTTTGACATATGTGCAACAATCATGTTCCATTGTGGGCCAATAATAACCCATGCGTAATAGGCACTTTGCAATGGCCATTCCACTAAAATGACCACCACAAGTACCATCATGGGCTTCTCATATGGCCCTTTGGGCCTCCTCGTGTTCGAGACAATGAAGCAGGATTCCATCATAACCACGTTTATACAACACGTCACCCAAGAGGACAAAACAGGCTACTCTTTGCTTGAAAGTACGTTTGGCAGACCGAGACATGTCCGTTGGGAGTGTTCCAAATTTTAAGAAGGCTACTATTGGGCTTGACCAAGACTCACATGATTCCGTATGGATAAAGCAAACATCTTGTCCATATTTTGGATCAGCACGCACAATGGCTGCTTTAGAGATTGTTGAGATTATTAGGGGTTGTACCTCTCCTAAGTCATTCTTTGGAATCAAGGATCCAAGAGAGGCCATTGCATCTACAAATCTATTAGTCGAGCGAGGTAAGTTATTGATTTCATACCATTCAAATGTTGAGAGCAATCTCATTGCTACTTCATGATAAAGTTTAATGGTAGGCTCTTTGCATTGGTATTCTCCTGTTACCTGTTTCACTACAAGTTGAGAATCCCCAAATATTTGAATACGCTTAATACCCATAGCTATAGTTGATTGAAGACCTAATATTAAGGCTTTGTACTCTGCTGTGTTGTTTGTACATGAGAAGTCTAACTTGAACGATAAGGGGATAGGAATCCCCTATGGTGTATGAAAGACAACTCCCGCACCTTGACCTTTCTCGCACTTAGATCCATCAAAGAATAATGTGATATCGACATCTTCCTCGGGAATGACATCATTGTCTACTTCAGTGACTAAAAATACCGAATCATCTGGGAGCTCAATAATCAAAGGATGATCACTAGGTAGTGGAGCTTCCACAAGTTGATCAGCGATAACCTGACCTTTAATGGATTTTTTGCTAATAAATTCGAGATCAAATTCTGTGAGTAGCATTATCCATTTAGCGGTACGGGTGTTGTTATAAGTGCGAGACATCATATAACGTAGAGGATTTTCTCTAGCTATGACATAGGTTGTTTGACTTAGCATATAATGGTGTAGCTTCTTAGTGGCCAAGACCACTACTAGGCATAGCTTTTCTACATAAGCATATCTTATTTCATAACTTACCAATGTTCGACTAATGTAATAGATTGCTTGCTCTCGATTTTGTTCATTTTTTGTGCAAGCATCATCCCTAAAGCAACCTCTGTGGCTGAAACATATAGATGAAAAGGGACCCCCGACCTAGGAGGAGTTAAGACTGGCAGAGAAGTTAGGTATCGCTTGATGTCCTCAAATGCTTTTTGACATTCATCTATCCATACGAATGCTACCCCCTTTTGTAGCAAGTGGTTAAATGGCCTACATTTATCGAAAAGTTACGCAATGAAACGTTTGATTGATTGAATTTTTCCTTGCAAGCTATGCAATTCCTTAATGTTAGTTGGGGGTGTCATTTCCATGATGGCCTTGACCTTATTTGGGTCCACTTCAATGCCTCTTTTGGAGACAATGAATCCTAAAAGTTTACCAGAGGTAACACCAAAGACACACTTTTTGGGATTTAACCTCACCTTATATTCTAGAAGTCGGTCAAAAATATTTTCCAAGACATCAACATGTTCTTGTCGAGTTTTAGATTTAGCCAAGAGATCATCTACATAGTCTTCAATGATTTTGTGCATGTAATCGTGAAAAATATAAGTCATGGCTCGTTGGTAAGTAGCTCCTACATTTTTGAGACCAAAGGGCATAACCCTAAAACAAAATGTTCCCCAAGGTGTTGTGAATGCCATTTTGTGTTGGTCATCAAGATTTATTCGAATTTGGTTGTATCCTGAAAAACCATCCATGAGGGAAAGCATTTCGTGGCCTGCACAGGTGTCGAAAAGAGTATCAATATTTGGAAGAGGGAAGTCATCCTTAGGACATGCTTTATTTAGATCTCAAAATTCATTACAAATGCGTATCACTCCATTGGGCTTGCGAATGGGAACCATGTTTGACAGCCACTCAGGATAGTCAATAGGAATGATAAAATGTACGTCTAACAGTTTTTGTATTTCCTCCTTGACTATGAGTGCCACTGTTGGATGCATTCTTCTAAGCTTTTGTTTGATCGGCTTGGCATCAGGATGCAAGGTGAGATTATGGACAACAAGGTCAGGATCAAGGCTAGGCATATCCTTGTAGGACCATGCAAACACCTCTTTCTTTTTCTTGAGGAGAGCAATGAATTGCTCTTGTTCATCGGGTGTTAAACTTTTGCCAAGCTTGACAATTTGTGGGTTGTCAGGATCTGAACTAAGGTTCACATCGATGGTATCTTCAATGGACATGTGTGAACCCTCCTCAAGCTGATGTGGTGTTGGGATCAGATTTATGTCATCTAAGATGTCATCCAACTTTTCCTGCTCATCGTTGCCTAACTCTACCTGAAAGACCTCGGGACCTCTAGTGGAAGGTGATGTGGGTGAATGTGGCGATGAAGGAGGAATATAGCTGGCCGAAGCCCTTAGCAGTTCCTCGGATAGGATGAGCTCCAAAAAGGAGGGTGGGGAGGAAATCCGGTCCAAGTCAATAAGGCTAATGTCAATTGGAATTGGCCTAGCCAAATCGTATGGGTTGTGGAGCGGTGTGAATAAGTCAATAGGGTTCATATTGACTTAGTGGAAGGAAGGATGGCATGGATGGATGAATGGATGGAATGATTGGAGCTGAACCGATGTCGAATGGTGTTATCCCTGTAATAGACATGGCATTAACATGAGCAACACATTTTTTTTGTTTTTTTTTTTGAAGTATGTACATATGTTACATTTCTTGGCTTATGTGTGTGGCTCAAGGTGGATTACCAGGTGGGTCCACTTGTTCTTGTGGAAGAAGTAGGCGGAATATGGGATGATGGATGGGGAACATTCGGAGGTAAAACTCTTCCTGTTGGGTGATGGGGACAATGGGATGTGACTCCTCTTTAGAATCATCAGAAGCATTTGACATGACTTCAAATTCTTCATAACTTTCATCGTCGAAATCAAAGATAGGATATGAGAAGTTGATGGGGTCATCCTCGTTTACTTCGTCGATGCGAAGTTCTTGAAGGGCTTGTTCAAGAGAAGATGTTGAGGGTAATGGGTGGATGGGGTGATCTTCATCATTGAGGCTAAGATTTTTAAAGGCTTTCTCAAGAGAAGCAGTGGAAGACAATGGGGTATAGCCTAAATCAAAACGATCATGAGCGCCTCTATATGGGACCTCTAAAATATCATGCATCCCTTGCTCATGGGAACCTAGACCTTGACCTTGCCAATTGAACATGTTAAAGTAGCGAGCAGGAAAATCCTCTATGTTAGGTATATTGGCACGCCTAGGCTCTTGTGGTTCTTCGGGTGGGTTTGCCCCAGTTGAGCAATCCAACCCTCCATAAACAAAGTTAATGCTATTTGGAGCTGCACTCATGTCGTAAAAAATGCCTATGGATAAAGAATGGTCTCGGGGATGTCCAAAATATTTGGCTGTTGGAATGGCTAGGGGTGTGATGGTGATGTCTTGGACCACATATTCACCTATACCAGGATTGGTGATGTGGACTTTGACTTGGGCTGGCGTGGTTGATGGTGGGGATTCAGATGGCTCTAGATTGGTTATGGGTGGTGGTGAATTAAATATGTCACAATCCGAGAGTTTGACTTGTGAAACATCGGCCGATGGAGTGGGATTGGATGGCGGTGTGGAATTAGAATATGGAGGATGGGATAATGATGAAATAGAAGAAGTGGTTGTAGAAGAAGGGATAGATGTGATGTACGATGTGCTAATAGTACTCATTGTGACCACATGCACAAGAAGAAATGGATGTTTGAGGAGGTGATGTGATGGGTAGCTCCTCTATGATAGGAGCTTTAGAAGAGGATGTAGATGGATTGGAAGAAGGCGTATTAAGAGATGATGTGGATGGATTCGATGATGGCACCAAGAATAAATGGGTGGAAGGTAACATGGATTCATAAGGATTTGAAATGAAATTACAATACTTAAAAGGTTCGACATCCACGAGGATGCAATGGACTTGTCCATCATGAACATATTTCAAGCATTGGTGTAGAATTGAAGGAACACATTTCATTTCCCTCATCCAAGGTCTACCAAGGAGTATATTATACGCCATGGCTCCTTCCAAGATGTGAAACATGGTGTGCAACGTTCTGGCCCCTACTTCTATAGGTAAAACAACAATGCCAATTGTGGTACACAAAGCATCGTTAAATGCTTTGAGGGTGAATGATGATTTGGAAATGTGGGATGGAGGTAATTTGAGGTGGATAAGGGCAATGGTAGTAATGATATTGATTGACGAGCCGGTATCAATTAGGACTCTTTTGAATGGCTTTCTATCTATTAGGGCCATTATGTGCAATGGAGGGTCTACTGATTCTGAACTCATTGATTTTACCTCAAAGTCATAAAAGGTAATGGATGGCTCCATGCACGTTCTAACACTCCCTACAAAGTTGTTGAAGGCATTAGAGTCTTGGGATTCTAACTCAATTGACTTGAGTATTTCCATTAAAGCTTCTCTATGCCTAGGGGATTTTTGGATAAGCTCATACACAAAAATTTTGGTTGATGCCATTTTCAAACTAGTGGTTAACCGGTTGGTTAAGGTTACCGCTGGCCTTATTGGATGAAGGATGGGCGGATTGGATGGATTGGATAGATTGATTGGCGAAGATATGGATTCGAAGGTTTTTGAGGATTTTGTTGATTTTGCCTTTGTCCTCTAGTGACCACATGGACTGCTCCTACAAAGTTTTGGTATTGTTGGACATGATTTACTTGATTAGGAGGTGGTTGTTGATTGTTACCTCCTACATTATGTTGGACCTCCCCATGGTTAGGTAGAGGTGTCTGATATATGCCCAAATTTTTATTTTGTGGAGCTAAGGGGTTATCCACGTTAATGGCCCCTAGGTCTATGAGGTCTTGCACTATGTTTTTGAACATATGGCAGGAATTGATATCATGCCCATTTTGTCGATGGTATGGGCAAAACAAGTGCTCTCTATAATTTTTAGACCTTTTGGTGGGATCATCGGGCCTAATGTCTGGCAAGGCTAATTTATTGGTCTCATACAACCTTCGAAATATGGATGAATATGATTCCGCTAAAGGAGTGTATTGACGTTGGGGCCGATTGAATTGGCGATGGGTAGGTTGTTCCATAGTTGGCGCTGTGTTTTGTACCGTTGGTGCTTGGGTTACTGATGGGACCGCATGATAGGTAATTTTTTGTTGCACTAGTTTTTGAGCCATTACGGGCTGGCTCATGACCACTTGATTGACTTGATTAGTTGTGTTAGCCGTTGAGGCTTGTGTTGATTTGGTTTGGCCAGTTTGATTATTTTGGTATTGGCCCCTATTTTGCCATTCTTTCTTCTTAGGCTTAATGACACCCTCTTGGATTTTTATCTCCTCAATGACACTAGCCTGTGCTAAAGCTTCCTCAAATGTTCTATAAGTATTGAGTTGTAACATCCAAGAGATGGGTTTTAAGCAACTCTTGGTAAAAAGTTTGATAATTTCTTCCATTGGGAGGGAGAATGGCAACTTGGTTATGACTGCCCTCCAACGGTTTCTAAAATCATAGATAGGTTCCTCATCCCATTGTTTCAAATAATATATATCCGATAAGGACACCTTCTTTCTAATATTAAGGGTGAAGCGTTCCAAGAATAGATCTATCAATTGATCAAAAGTATAAATACTATGTGTAGGCAATTGATTGTACCATTCAATGGCATCTCCCCCTAATGTTTGAGGAAATGTTCGGAGCATAAGAGCATTATCATCGCTAATCTAAAAACATACGTGGACAAATGAACTCACATGCTCCTTAGGATCCTCAGTTCCCCTGAACTTGTCAAATTTTGGTATCGTAAAATCTATCGGATATGGTGGTGATGGTATCGATGGATGGATTGGTTGATGGATCAGTTGGCTTAATGTGAGCTTTTGGCTCGTTATCCCTAGTGAGTTTTGCATCAACTGATCGATTTGCTTTTGCATTGCCTGGAATCTAAGATCTTCTGTTGGAATATGAGGACCTTGGATTATGTGATGGTTGGTTGATGGGCTGGATGGTAGATGTTGGGGTGTGACCAACATGGTGTTGTGGAATGGATTGGGTTGGGTATGTGGAGAAGATTGATGGTTGAAATATGGGGATGATTGATGAGGATGATGATGGAGAAATGGATTGTGTTGTTGGTTAGTGGCAATGTTGATTGGTATGGTGGATGTGTGGAGTGGTGGTGGATTGGGGATGGACACTATGGAAGATTGAGGGACCCATGCTGAATTTTGATTGGTGAGCAGAGGTTGATTTGGAACTCCTTGGGTCATAGGGTCTATGTAAGTTGACTATTTTCCTTTTGTTCATTGTGAAAGTAATCTGTTGATGAGCCCTAATGTATCCGTAAGTTCTTGATTTGACCATGTGTCGAATGATGGGGTTGTGGTTGGATGAGACGATGGATGGGTTGATGATGATGGATGATTAGACATGGTCATGTTGATTAGGTGAGATGATGGAGATGTGGATGACACAGTCATGTTGGCTAAGTGATATGATGGAGGTGTGGATGATGATGGATGAGAGGACATGGGTATGGTGCAAGTTGCATTTGATGTTACAACTTGGAAGCTAGGGACTTGTGAGGCAGCATTGACATACTCCTCATACAAGGGGTTGGTATAGGTGGATGTGAGATAAGTGTTTGGAACACTTGGGCTTTGTGGTGGTTGGCTCATGGAGGAAGGCATACCATATTCATAACTCGAATTAGGATATCCTTGGGCAAGGTAGGTGGTAGCCAATTCGGATTCTTCAAAACCTTCTTGGCTAAGGGGCTCTAAGACATAGTTAGAAGCCTTGTAAATGGCCTGCACTCTATCCATGTCTATGTAGGTGGTGGTTGTCTCCACATTGTGTGAATGTGTCCCTACTTGAGAGTGGGGTGGATGGGATGATCTAGATAAAGTAGTCTGAACCATATTGGATGGGGCTACCGAAGTAGCGGGCTCATGGGAACTATTTTCCATTAAACTACTTTGGTTTATTATTTTCTTTTGTTGTTGTGTTAGCACCATAAAGTAGTTAAACCAAAGATTCAAAGCTTTAATCTAAATCACACAAACTAAAAAAATTTTTAGAATTTAAAGTAAAGAAAACAATCAGTCCTAGGTTTCACCATGTGTGGCTTACCTTGTTCATTAATTATTTTCTTTCATTAATGTGAAGTTCCTTTTAGAATTGTTGGCTTGTGTGTTTTGATGTAACTTAATCTTGTTTAATGAAAAACAAAGGTAAAAACTATGGTTGGCCAAGGCAACGAGATTCTTGCTGGTAATCACCTCCAACAAGTTTGCTCGGGGGTAGTCCTATGGTTTCTAGGGCAGATATTTGATGGATGGAGATGAATGCCACCATCACCAAACCTCAAGCAATAGTTGGTGATGAAATCCAACTATTACTGTTAAAAAGTGCAGCATGCAGTGTGTGATGTAAATTTTATATTTCTTGTTCTCTATGGTGTGCAAACAATATTAAAGATTACTAAATTTACTAATCTAAATCAAAAGCCAACACAAAGACATAAATTTCATCTAAAGAGCACAGAGTACACCCTTAAAATCCCCTGCCTACAAGTGATTAAAATCACAAGAGCAACCGGAGGGTTCATCCACCTCTCTACCAAAGGGGCCAACCTAGGGTAGGATTACTTTATGCGTCAAGATGTTGTTCCTATTTAGATATGCAAAATTAAAGTGATATTTAACCCTAAAATGCAAAATCTAGGATGCTTTTCTATTTCATATGCACTCCAAATGCAAACAATCACCTAGATCTACAACTTTAGAACAAGAAATGAATTTTGTGTAACTAAACACACACAAACCCTAAATGTAATTTGCTAAGGATTATTTCCCATATTACTTAGTGTTAAACCCAAAAACAACAAAAAACAGCAGCAGAATGCAGAATACGTAAATCGCTGAATGGTAAACCAGGGTTATGGGACTTACTTGGAAGCCTTAGCTCTGCTCCAAATCAAAGCCAAGTATGGTTGGGTGCCTGTGTAGGCATAGTAGAGTGCCTATGCAGGCACAACAGAGCACCTGTGGTTGTCTATAAACGCTTTTGAATGCTCCATGGATGCTCTCAAACGCCTACGTAATCTCTAAAAATGTTGTAGACTACTTCAAAAACCCTAGCGATGAAATCGATGACCTCTACACTTCTAAAAATTCTTGTAATAGACAAAAATAAAATTAAGTTAGCAAGGTAGATCTATTAAATAATGAAACCCTTGTGGGGTCCCATCGTGATCGCCATTTGTGAAGATGAAAACATGACACTTAAATAAAATAAAGAAATCAAATGACCCAAATAAACACAATATTGCACAAAATAGATATATTTATTCAATAAGCGGGGGGAGCCAATAAACTCCTTTTGATACAATCTGTACTCAATGAGAGTATTTGATACAAATATTTACAAAATGCTAGGGTTCTCCGAAACCCTAGCTACAACAATGAAGTGTCTTCAGATAGTGTGTCCTCGCTTCCAACGAAATGAGTGGGCTTCAGGTATCCGATGTCGGACCACTCCAGCTTCAACAGTCATTCAACAATATGTAGAATCTACAGATCTACATGCACAAAAATAGAGAAAGGGATTAATAACACCTGTGAGGGCTCCACAATGTGAGACCCTCAGACATCAGTAAACCCTAACTAAAAATAGATCAAATGGCATGCAAAATCTACAAATCATGTAACAGAATAAAACCAATAAAGATATACCTTGCTTGTGATGATGCCTCATTTCGTTGTTGCAGTCTTGATAGCAGATGGCGTGATGCAACAGGCTCTGATTCATATTTCTATGGATGCAGTAGGCTCGAACGTGCACTTGGTAGGCTCTAGTGCGAGCTTCACAGGCTCTGGAGTGAGCCTATGATACAGTAGGCTCTAGTGAGCACCTGGCAAGCTCTACAGTGAGCTTTGCAAGCTCTATAGCGAGCCTGGCAAGCTCGGGAGGGCGCCTACGGGTAAGGGTAAATCTGTAGAAGTAGATCGAGGGGGTGGCGATGAATGCGATGGATGGATGGGGGCTGTGATGGCAATGGAGGATGAATAGGGGATGGCTGGAACAACAAAAGTCTTGTTGACTAGCTAGGGCTTTAGATCTTCAAACTCTATCTCTCTCTGCTTCGCTAGGGTTTCAACAATGACTCCTCCAGGGTACAATTTCTAATCTCAAGGTTCCAGGGTTTGAGCATTTGCAAATGCCCTTATTTATAATCCAACCTAGGGTTTTCTTAGGGTTTTAGCCTTACACTTTTGATCGTGTGGCTAAGATTAAATTAGATCCTAAGGTTGAGATTACTTTTTAGATGTGGCATGGATTAATGAAGATGGACGGTGGGGATTAGATTGGATCGGACGACTGTGGTTAATTGAGTTTATAAATATATATTTTATAATAAATATATTATAATATAATATAAAATATTATATTAAATACAAAATAATATAAAATAATATTAAAATAATCTCAATTGGGTTAGGAAATGGTGGGAAGGGTGGAATTGGGCCAAATAATTGGCGGGAAAGGTGGAATTGGGCCAAATAATTGGTGGGAAAGGTGTATGGTGGACAAGTGGGTGGTGGAATGGTTAGGATGGAGGATTAGTGGTTGTAATTTGGTGTCTACAGTAATTATACATGTATAGATACTTAAAATACGTCATTTTTAGGAGACTACCTGAATGGACTCCTTTTAGACCGCATAACCCACCTAAGGTAGTCTAAAGACTAACACAATGATTTTCACTATTTTTGGGTACTTTTTCCTATGAAAAATATAGTCGTATCGACTTGAGACGATCACTGGATTGGGACCATCTCGACCCGAGACAATCATAGAAAATCAGGTTTAAAATAAAAATATGCACGACTGACAGTCGAAACTCCTAATTAATCCTATGCATGATCTCACGCCAACATTAAACCCACCGTATGGGCCAAATAAGAAAACATACATGCAAATATCAGTCACATGGAATTACAGATATAAGCATCTACTTCTCTAAATGCAGAATACCTCTCTAATATTTCATGCAGGGTGATTTTGCCATTATTAGCTTCCACCCAATAAGTCTATAAATTAGCACTCATCTCTCAATTGAAAAATATCACAGAGTTCAATATTTCACGTAATGAAGTGTTACCATTTTTTATCCTCCAAGCCCAAGCTCATTTCTAAGACCATGCTATCGAAATGCTACAAGGGATTGAAATTTGTGCTCCCACTTTGCTAATAATCGAACATCTTCACTTTGGTGACTAGTCCAGCCCATCAAGTTACTTCCATAGTGCAAAAATCCATCAATAACACTTCCAGGATGTTTTAGACATCACCTGAAATTGGTCTAAAAAAATATTCAATCCCAAGGCAGTGATCGTCTCGACCCGAGATGGTCCATAGACAAGATCATCTCGACCTAAGATGGTCTCAGCCAAAGATCTATTTTTCCTATTTTTATTTTCAAACTAGCATAAAAACAATTTTCTGATTTATGTATTAGATTACATTTCAATTTCATGCATCTACTTTCTTTCTATTTTAGCATTTATCATCTTTAATATGGGTCCAACCTAGGTGGTCCCTTCATATGCTTTTGATACTTTTTGTGTTTCTTTATGTGTAGATAACATGATTCTACAATGATAAAGATTCTAAGATTCACATCTGATCAAAAGCAGTGATCATGGAAAACCCACATCCAAATGAACTATGATTGTAAGAAAATCATTTACAGTGCACCTAGATATTTTATTTGTATTCATTGTATCATGGGTAGCATCCCCTTAGAGGGGACTTGATTGTAACACATTGAAAAAACAAATATCTAATATAAAAGGGCTCCATATTTTCTTTGTTTTATCATCATGTTTCAGTTATATATATTGCTATCTTTACTTTGTTATTGGTGCATGATTTTCTAGCTTTCATATGGTGATCACGGTGGGACTCAGTCCCCTTTTTATCTTTTTTATTGATTACTAAACAATTTTACTTTTACATGTACATAGTCATAACTATCTCAAGTCAAGACGACCCCTATACTGCAATTGTTTCAGTTTGATATGGCTCTGAAGTAGGAGCAAAAATAGTAACAAAATGATAAATCTTCTGCAAATGTAGGCTTTCATAATAAGTTTTGTTGTCTCTCTCTTTTCTATTTCTAAAAAGGCAAGTAAAAAAAGATATATTTAAAGCATTTATAGATATTTTTTGGTTTTAAATAATCATATAGCAGTCATCTTAGGTCGAGACGATCTATGTCTATGACTGTCTCAGATCAGATCAAGATGGTCTCTTTCTATGATCGTCTCAAGTCAAGATGATCTCTGCTTGTAGCTATCTCAGTACAATATGGTCTTTGTCTGCATTTGTCTAGGTTTTCCTACCTTGTTGCCTACTCAAAGGTAGAATACCATATAAAGTTTTTTGAATATTAAATGTACATTTTTCCTTTAGTGAAATATAATTTGTATGCTCTCTATTTTCATTTTGCAAAAAGTTCAAAATGAATCCACACACTCACGAGGCAATATAACGTTAGTTAGTTGCATTTCATCACTAATGATTGACAACAATCACGCAACGTGGGCATTCATTTCCCATCGTAAATTTGCCCCTTTACAAATCATAGTAGCCCCCGTGAGTGGATTTTTTGACTTCATCACCAAAAAGTCCCCTACTCTTGGGTGCATCCTGAGGTAGATCAGGATTAGACATCCCTTAACCACAGGGCTCAATAATAAGTGGAATGTAGCTATCGTTATTATCCAAGCATGCCTGAGTGTGAAGCAAAATCCTGGCTAGGCAAGTAGTAGGACTCAGACATCATGACCTCTTTTGAGAGGTAGACTATTTTATTAGGATACCCATCAACCATATCCAATATCCTAGGAAGTTGTTTTTACCATTTGTGTCACATTCCTCGATCGGGGGTACGCGCAAACTACCTTGTAATAGTTTTGATTTTATTTTACCTTTTAGTTATCATAGGAATAGGTTTAAATCAAAACACACCCAAAATCAAACCAAAAAAAATTGCTTGTTTGTTTGTTATTGTTTTGCATAGTTTAGGTTATGGTAACTACATGCAGTCAAGCTCAATCAAGATCCAATGTTGTTGAACACCCACAAAGAGACATGGAATGTCTCTGAATAGATCTGTAGGACCTTATCATTCCTAAAGGTTATCATAGAGGTCATTGTAATTCAAATGTCACATATCATCCCAGGGACTCTAGCATACTAAAGGTCACTCTTTAGGACCCACCCACAGGTCTTGAGTATGATCAAGATGATGATATTCCTAATCAAGCCACTTTAATTGCCTTCTATAAGAACACATATTCACACATTGAAGCACATAGAAGGTTGTTACCTCAAATTCATATTCCATCTCACCCCATATCACCACTGAATCAAGAATAGGTGTATACATTACACCAAAATGGGAATAACCAAGCTACCATAATTGAACACCCCAAGTATAATCATCAATATGAGCATGTGGATACATACACTGGATAAAATCATAACAAGTCTTACACTTCTTCTCACATGTTAAGGGTCTTTGAGTCTAATCATTCCTTTATTTATTGTAATGAATTACCCGCTCAAGTTTGTTGTGCTTTTGTGCCACCTACCTATACAGAACATATCAGTCACATCCAACATCAGGATAATGGGGTTGTGTATGGTCCTAGAAAACAAATTGCTAACCACCCTAAGGGTGGTGCACAATATCATCAAAGGTGTCCAATAAAAAATCACCATTTGTTACCTCATCAACATCACAATTTTTCACCTCAAAATTCAAGGTGGGCAACCAACATGATTTTACCAAAAGCTTACCAATTTTTGATTTATCACATTAACATCCTTGAAAGGCAAATATTATGGCAATTCAACCATCAATTCATTCATCAATAGGTTCCATCACCCTCATATCCATCCCATTTTGAGAGGTCTAAGCTTGACAAGTTTGAAGGCAATGATGAGCTATAATGGAGTGACCAACAAACTCCTCTAATTTACAATAAATCTTGAATCGACTCACAAACATTGAGCTACAACTAAGACATCATCAACCTTCTCAACCTCTACATAAACAACCCCAATAATTTCAAAATCCACCTTAGCAAACCGCATCCCAAGCCACACTACCTTCCCTTCAACCTCAAGATCAACCACAACCATATAAGTGCAATAGGCCATATTTTAATTACACACCACTTCTAGCGCAATAAGCCATATTGTAATTACACACCACTTCTATGAGGCTCAAGCAATCATATTACTAGAAATAAAACCAAAGAACTTGAATAGACCTAAATCTAGGTCTTACAATGAATATCACTACTATGTTTACCACAAACTAAAGGATCACAACATCAACAATTGCTATGAAAATAAAAATGTGGTCCAAGATATTATCAACGGGAGGGCCTTTTCCATAGATGGTTTGCTCACCTCATCTCATTAGAACCTTGATATCCATCAAAATTGCAACAGGGACGTTCAAAGTATCACACCTCCCTCGTCATCCACATCAAAAACAATAAAATAATTCAAGGATTATCAAGGTATCGGACCTTCCCCACTCACCAGTCATGAAACACTTTGGGGATGCTTAATGTATCACACCTTCCCCATGAAAAATAAAAATAAATCAAAATCATCAAAAACAAAAAAAAAGTATAAAAACATAGCATGTGCTCATTCTATCATGCATTGCATATCACTACATTGGTTATCTAGTTGTCTTAGGTATATTATTTCATTACACTTGCATTAGACTATTTCATTATTGCATGCTAAGTTAGCACCATGCTTGTATGATTATCATCTATCTCAATAAAACATTTTTTTCTTATCATCATTTGCACTTTTCTTTGCAATATTTTGATTATTCAAGGGTCCTCGTAAGCTAGGATAGCTACCGTATGACCATCAATAATGATGTTCATATGACCATTGACTATTTTATGCACCCCTTTTAGATTTCAAAAGTTCATAAGGAAAAAACACACATACACAGATCATTTACACCCACACTCCCCGTCCTTGGTGTTTGTGTTTTCCCCTCACCCAATAAGTTGTTATAGGGTGTTCAATAGGGTATTTCGATCATTCAACCATTCCTAGTTTTGTTTTCAAATTTTGTGGAAAGTTATCTTGATGTTTGAAATTAGGGTCTTGCTTTTATTGTATTTTGTATATCTCAAAATCCCAACACATTCACACATTTTTAAATATGAATTTGAACAAGGAAAAATGACACTACAAAGTAGTCCTTACCACCTTAAGTGAAATTTTTTCCTTGCTCATCCTATTATGTGCATGGTCTAGAAAGTCGAGAATTGACAAAAGGATAATATCTCCCAATCTCAAAAAAAAATCCCCTTGCTCCTCCTCAAAATGAGCAAGTATAAAAAAAAAATCCCTTGCTCCTCTAAAAATGAGCAAGTATCCCAAAAAGCAAAAATAAATCCCTTACTCTTCGACAAAATGAGAAAGTATCCCCAAAAGTATACAAAGCAAAAATCCCCAAAAAAAATCCCAAAGGAGACAAAAGAAAAAAAGAGAGCTTGAACCCCTAGAATTCTCAGTTTCTCAAACACCATGGGGTGATCTCCATCACTAGCAATGAGCTATAGACATCGGCCTGGTAGTGGAGTAGTCTTACGTGTGGTGATATGTCTATCACATTAACAACCTTATTTTGTACAAACCAATGTTGGCTTGTGGATGAGCTAGCTTTTAGTGGATTGTATTACGTAATAGTCTAGTCCAACTACATACAAAGTCGTGGTAATGAACATCACTATGCACACATAAGGATATTGAATATCTTGGTCTTCCTAGCATATTTTTATCTTTCAAAATCTTGCATGGTCAGTATACAACTTTTAACAGGTAAACTAGGGTTTTTGAGTCTGACAAAAGCCTCGTTGTTCCCTTCTGACATCTCATTGTTTCACATCCATCATTCACATTTTTGTCATATTACATTTTATTCCACATAGTTCAACTTAAAAGGTATGACTTTTGTGAAAAGTTTAAAATTTTTATTAATGAATTTTATGCATTCTATGGTGCTTACATTTAGTTTATTTTTGCATCTTAGATTCATTCATTATGTTTTAACATATAAATATGAAAATCAAATTTTGCATCATCATGTCATTAGTGCATCACATACATACATAGTTCCATGCATACATAATAGCTCTATCATATCAAAAACATTCATATAACATACATGCATCATAATATCACATCATAAACACCAATTATGGGTGTTCAAGGTATCACACCTTCCCCAATCAAGAAAACGATCAAACAACTTGGGGGTGTTCAAGGTATCATACCTTCCCTGATTAAACAAGCAATTAAACAACTTTGGTTAATCAAGGTAACACACCTTCCCCACCAAAAATCTAATTTAATTCAATCATCAATCAATTGCATAATCATCAACCAACACATCATTTTCTAGGTTCAAAAGGTTGCATCCTTTTGTCAAAGATTGTGTCCTTTGCCTTGCATTCACATCAATCAACAAATTAGTTGCTAGGTTCAAAACGTTACATCCTTTCATCAAAGGTTGTGCCCTTTTCCTTGCATACCATCAATCAACACATCAATAACCAAGTTTAAAAGGTTACATCCTTTTGTCAAAGGTTGCACCCTTTGCCTCGCATTCACATCAACCAATAAATATGCTACCATGTTCAAAATGTTGCATCCTTTTGTAAAAGGTTGCACCCTTTGCCTCGCAAAACACAACACATTTGGTTCCATTTACTTTCATGCAATTGCTTTATTGTGTTCATCAACTAGATTCACTAGCATTGATCCTCAAGTGAACCTTGTATCTAGTGATTTACTCTAATCACTTGGCGGTTGCAGAGATTTGTTATCCATGTAATCCGATAGGATGGGTAGATTAACATAAGGAAACTTGTTTATATTATCAAAATACTCCAAATGAGACATCCCTTTGGTCAAATCTAACTCAAAATGCTCCAAAGGAGGTATCTCTTTGGTCAAATCTAACTCAAAATGCTCCAAATGAGGTATCCCTTTGGTCAAATCTAACTCAAAATGCTCCAAAGAGAGGTATCCCTTTGGTCAAATCTAACTCAAAATACTCCAAAGGAGGTATCTCTTTGGTCAAATATAAATAAAAATGCTCTAAAGGAGGCATCTCTTTGGTCAAATCTAACTCAAAATTCTCCAAAGGAGGAATCCCTCAATTCAAAAGGATCCAAAGGCACCTAACCCCTTTGGCCAAATCAGTTTAAAATGCTTCAAAGGTGTCAAACCCCTTTGGTCAAAATAGTTTAAAAGGCTCCAAAAGCACCTCACCTCTTTGGTCACATTCCCATTCAAAAGGCTCCAAAGGCACCAAACCCCTTTGGTCAAAATATTCTCAAGTGAACCCCATATCTAGTGATCTACTCTAGTCACCTAGCGATTGCAGTGATTGGTTATCCATGCAATCTAGTAGGATGGATAGATTACAATAAGGAAACTTATTCAGAGTATCCTTAATGTAATTTATCATAAGTTCAAACTCCAATTTCAATTCCAAATCCCCAAAGGCACCCAAACTCCTTTGATCACTTTCAATTCAAAAGCTCCGAAGACACCAACCCCTTTGGTCACATTTTAATTCAAAGGCTCCAAAGGCACCTAACCTCTTTGATCACCATTCAGTTCCACAACTCTAAAGGGCCTAACCCCTTTGGTCAAATTATCCTCAAGTGAACCTCATATCTAGTAATCTACTCTAGTCACTTTTCAATTGTAGTGACTGGTTATCCATGCAATTTGGTATTATGGGTAGATTACCATAAGGACACTTGAGTAGATTCCATATAATCTAATTCAAAAAGCTCCAAAGATACCCAAATCCCTTTGGTTAATACTAACTCAAAGGCCCTAAGGGAACCAAACCCCCATTTGATCATCAATCAATTAAAAAAGCTCCAAATGTACCTAACCCCTTTAGTCACATTTCAAAAACATCCAAAGGGAACCAAACCCCTTTTGTCAATTTAAAAAGCTCTAGAGACACCAAATCTCTCTTGTCAACATTTAGAGTAGATTTTTATTTCCTGCAATAGCTTAGAGTTTATTTTTCAATCATATATTAAAGTCTCAAGTGAACCTCATATCTAGTGATTTACTCTAGTCACCTGGTGGTTGCAATGATTGGTTATCCATGTAATCCGGTAGGATGAGTAAATTACCATAAGGTCACTCACAAAAAAATACATAAAAATAAATTTTCTCGGTTCAAGATAGAGTACCCAATGTTGCCCGGAGTACCCAATCTCATCATCTCATATTGGTCAAGTGACTCATCACTTTCATCATTTTCCATCTCCTCTATCAACTCGTCACTTGAGGGGTAGTCATATAGATTAAAAATTTTAAAATCAAAGACTCAAAAATATAAATTACATTAATTCATGAATCATTGCCAAAGACAATCATACGCCCTCCTTGTTGGGGTAACTAACAAGCAAAAATTTAAACCAAACAAATAACATGTCACCAAAAATATATGTTTGGTATACGTAAAGCCCAGACTAATAAAGTTTGTCCTTGATTGAAAGTTTACCAAGATCAAGTATACCTAAAGCCCATACTAATAATGTTTGTTCTCAGATGAAAGTTTACCAAGATCAAGTATACCTAAAGCTCAGACTAATAATGTTTGTCCTTGGCTAAAAGGTTTACTTAAAATCACATTCATCAATGATTTGGAAGTAATGATTTAAAAATGCATGCTCTTTTCATGATTAGGGCATCTTACATTGATTTTTTTAATGGATATCATTAACCATCAAATCGACCATTTTAGATTGTTTTTTTTGCTCCGCATTGTGCTTTCACACAAAGCATCCCAAAAAGGGGTATCTGTAGACACCTAAAACATGTCATTTTGAGGAGACTACCTAAATGGACTCCTTTTAGACCACATAACCCACCTAGGGAAGCCTGAAGGCGAACACTATGGTTTTCACCATTTTTGGGTACTTATTTCTATGAAAAGTATAGTTGTCTCGACCCAAGATGGCCATTGGATCAGGATTGTCTCGACCTGAGACGATCAGGTGCACAACTGGTAGTTGAAACTCCTAGTTAACCTCGCACATGATCTCACACCGAAATTAAGCACCCCACAGGGACAAATTAGAAAAAAACATACAAATATCAGTCACATGGAATTCTAGAGATAAGAATATGCTTTTCTAAATGTGAACTACCTCTCTGCTTTTTCATTCATAGTGCTTTTGCCATTATTAAAATCCACCCGAGAAGTCTATAAATTAGCACTCACCCCTTAGTTAAAAATATCATAAAGTTCAATATTTCATGTAATGAAGTGCTACCATTTTTTATCCTCCAAGCCTTTTCACTGCTGAGACCATTCTATCAAACTATTGCAAAGGATTAAAATTCGTACTCTCATCTTGCGTGTGATAAAATATCCAAGCTTTGGTGATCGATCCAATCTATTAAGTCACTTCTACAATACAACAATCCACTAACAACACTCCCAGGGTATCTCGAACACTACCCAAAACTGGTTACGAAAGTACACAGTCCCACAATAGTGGTCATCTCAACCTGAGACGATCTACAATCAAGGTCATCTCGACCTGAGACAGTCTCGACTAGAGACCTGGTTTTCTACTTTTTCTTTCAACATAGCTTAGAACATCATTTTTATTGTTTTTGCATCAAATAGATCTTAGTTTATATATGCATTTGCTAATCTCTTATTTCACTTATTGCATTCATATAATTTAATATGGGCCTGACCTTGGTGGGTCCCTCATATGCTTTTGATAAGTTTCTATTTTCTTTGTGTGCACACTACAGAATAGCAAGGGCAAAAAAGTGCAAGATTCACATCATACTCACCACAACGATCATTGAAAACCCATCCCAAGATAAACTATGAATGCAAGAGAACCCTTCTAGAGTGTACTAGAATAATTAAAAGGGGAATACAACCCTCCTATTATGTATTGATTATATCGTACTTATGAACTCCCTCAAGGGGATGTGATTTTAATATGCTTTGATAAAGATAAGTTATCATTAATAAAAAATACCTATCTCATTCTTATTATTTTTATCATCATTATTTTTTTATTATGTGCATGTGTTCATTATTGCTTTATTCTATTAGAGTTAGAGTCTATTACATTATTTAGGTACATGACTATGTACCACCTTAGGTAGATTATTAGAGTAGGAGTTACTTGGAGTAGAAGGAATAAATGCACAAGTGTTAGAATGTGCAAGTTGTAAAAGGACAAGTGTCTATCATGCAGAAGCACATATGTCCTTCATGCAATTAGGTAAATTATGAAGAACACAAGCTTATACTGAGAGGGGGAGTGAATAGTATAAGAGCACTTTTTACTTTTTCTCTCAAACCAATATATGCAATGTAAAGATAGCAATAATCAAAGCAATGTACACAACACCACACACAATAGAGATACAAAAATTTGTGTGGTTCACCCAAAGATGGCAACTTCCACAAAGAAAATATTTCACTAAATTTTCTCAATTAATATCTTGGGAATCCTTCCCAATTACAATGTTTATTAACCTCTGTCCAAAGGAGACACCAATCCCCTAAATCAAGTTTGTGGATCTCTATCCATAGGGGAACTCCTTCTCCTCTACTCTGGATGGTGATCTTTCGAAAGACTCTACCTCCACTACACTGACTGGTGGATCTCTCTCCACTTGAAGACTCTTGTCCTCACTCAGAAGACCTATCCTCAATATCATGGTTGATGGATCTCTATCCACTAGAGACTATATCCTCTCTGCTCTGTCACCTCCAAAGCTCTATCTCAATTATGTACTAAACATAGTCCAGTTGGTCTAGCACAGTTCTTCTCAATTCTTACACTAAATACAGTTCATTCGGTCTAGCACAAATCTGCTCAATCTCTATCTCTATTCTAGCACAAACCTATCCTCAAATTTGCACCAAACTCTGCTCTCAAATCTGCACTAAACATAGTCCAGTCGGTCTAGCACAAATCTATCTTCAATCTCTGTTCTCAAGCCCTAACTCAAGGCTTGACTCAAATTTGTTAGATCTGCCCCAAACCTTAACTCAAGGTTTGAACAAATCAATCAACTCTACTCTCAAGTCTTCTCAAAGACTTGTCTCAAATCTGCCTTGCAAGCTTCCTCAAAAGCTCACACCAAATTGTCCACAAGTCCTCTCTAGAACTTGCTCAAATATACTCAATAGGTCCACATAGAACCTGCTCAAATATTCTTAATAGGTCCACACAGAACCTATCCAAATCTGCTCACCAGGTCCACACAGAACCTGCTCAACTCTGCTCAATAGGTCCACATAGAACCTGTCCAAATTTGCTCAACAAGCTCACACAGAACTTGTCCAAATCTGCTCAACAAGCTCACACAGAACTTGTCCAAATCTGCTCAATTACTTTCTCAAATCAAATCAATCTCATAGACGCATAAAGATAATTGTTAGAGACTCAATATGTTCTATACTCAAAACTCAATATCTTTCTAAACTCGATCTCATAGAAGCATAAAGAGAACTGTTAAAGACTCAATATGTTCTATTCTCACAAACTCAATCTCAACTCAAATAAGAATATAGAATTTATTTTATGGAACTTGAACAACCACTTCATACATCCACTTGACTAGGCCCAATCAACTCTACTCAACCAATCACTCAAGAAACAACTCTTGCTCATAAACCCTAGTCCAAGCATGTATCATCCAACTCAAAATGTTTCCAACAATGCTCAATAATAAATCTCACATAACAATGATACTCATGATCTTTTCAAACCCTAGTTCAAGTTCTTTACATAACAACTTACTTCAACAACCATGCTCATCAAACAATGTTTTAATCACAACTCTCAATTTCAGAAAACTTTGAAGCATTAACTCAAACACTTTCGAAAAGGAAATCCTATTTAAGTTCTTTTCTCTCCAAACTTAATTTTTAATAAAACCAATAAATCAACTCAACCAAAGAAGAATTTTCCCATACCTTTTGAATGTCAAGGAGTTGATCTCACAAATCTACCACACTCACAAATTTCTCTTTTCCAATCTCAATAAGGGTTAGAAGACTTCAATAAAAATCACAATGCAAAATACACCTTATTACTCCAACTTAATTTTAACATCCACCAAAGTCCTTTTAGAAGAAACCCTTATCAAAAATAATAGCCAACAAGTCTTAAAATAAATCTCAATTAAGCCTTTATTATAACTCCTTATACCTCCTAAAACATAACTCTCAAAATAATAATTTCCAAATTATATAACTCAAATAATCATCAACACTTCACCTTCAAAAATAAATCACCACAACCTTTATTTAATAAAGTTTATTAAAAATTAATAAAATTTAGAAAAACCTTATCACTCCAACCTTAGGGCATAAATCATAAAATTTTAATTAAAAAAATTGTACCTGCCTCAAGCGGTTTCGACCCCACGACTTGCCCTCACCACAAGCGCCTTAGTCACGACTAAGGTTGCAACACGAGCTACATGCTCATTCGCAAAGGGAGAAGCACCATGTGCTTCCTCTTTGCACTTCTCCTTGCCCACGTTTAATAAAAATGTGCGCCTAGGGCGCTTCCACAACACTGCCACAAAAAATCACTTCATGAGAATTGAACGCACAACCTTCGTGCTCGCAAAGCCTTCGCACTCTCCAAGATACCACTAGGCCACACTACCCAATGCGAATTGGGGGATGGTATCTCTCCGTGTTATCCTCTGCTTCCTTTGTCAAACATTTTAAACCACACTAGCTCATTTTCGCATATGTCACACAAATTTCATTCGAGCAAGGATCATTAATGAACAACTTTGGGCATATATTTATATTACCCTCCTCCTTTGTCTAGGACGTCGGATATTTAATTTGAATGCATCACATCGGCGCTCTAAGGCTTCGAAAGCCTTAGTAAAATCCAACCTTTGGGTTTTTAATCTCTAAAAACTTTGCGCTCCAATATATTTTAATTTTCTAAAACCCAACCTTAGGTTTTTAATCAAATGAACTTTTTCCTTTAAAATCTAATTATATTATAATTAAAAATTATAATATTTAATTAGATTTTTACCACTTTGGTAAATATTATAATAACAATTATAATATTTTTAACCTTCCAATGCTTCGGATGAATTTCTTCCATGGAGAAATATAAACCTCTTTCTCACCCAATATTTTTGGGTGTAAAATAAAATATTTTAACCCATTATAAACTTCCATTAAACTTTGCACTCGAACTGAATAAGAACTCTCACTGGCATCTTGACATCAATGACAAATTTGGCTTAGGGACTCAAAATGTCCAACAAAGTGATGCCCAATCAACTCATATTTTTATATATAGGGCTTATTGATATTGTAGTAAGCATCCTCTAAGTAAGCACTAGTAGAGTGTAAGCTTCATATGTTGTATGCATTCTCTATTTTTGTATGCTTTCATTAATGGTTGTTACTTGAGTTATTTCTTAAGTTTATTGTCTTAGTTTCATGCTCGTTAAGCTTCCATTGTCATAGTTATATTGTTGCACTCCTATTTCCTTACTTGTGTTTTCATTTCCTTTTAGCTTATAGCTTAAAAATCTAACATATTGGTATACAATTTTTGAGCTTTCAACATGCATGCATCAATGATTATATTTTATATTGGAAAGATTATTAAAAGAAGCAATTTTTCCCAACATGTAGTGGATCTCGATGGAAATTTGACCCTCATTCACAAAAGGTATACATCAATGTTCATGTGAAGGTGTTGAGGTATTTCCCTATTATACTAAGGTTGAATAGAATGTATAGGTAAAGGATTTTATTATATCATTAGCTTTGTTGTGTTTGTTTATTTCAACATTGTTAGAAACCGCTAAGTGAATTACTTTCTTCTTATAGCTCTGCAAAGGTTGCAGAGAATATGAGGTGGCATTCCCAACACAAAAGTTCAAATAGAAATATGTGATATCTAGTTGACTCCCCAACGTGGAAAACTATAAATGTTAAGTGGAAATATTTTGCCAATGATCCACATAGTGTACGACTTGCAATGGAAATATATGGGTTTAACCCTTTTGTTGACTTTAGTACTACTTACATTTATTGGCCCATTGTTTTGGTCACTTACAACCCCCTACCATGGATGTAGATGAAGAGGAAACATTCAATGTCCACCTTGTTAATACCTGGTCCCAAGCAACCAAGCAATGATATTTATGTTTATCTACAATTTTGGTTGATGACTTTCATGAACTATGGACTAAATGAGCAGAAACATATGATGCATTTTCCAATACTATGTTCAATATGAGAGCAGTAATGATGTGGGTCATCCATGACTTTCTTGCTTATGGAAGCATGTTAGGATGTATGATAAAGGGAAAGGCAACATGTCCAATATGCGAGGAGAACACTTGTGCAAAATATCTAAAATTTAGTAGAAAGATCACTTACATGGATCACAGGAGATTCCTTCCTCTATATAATTTGTTTTATTGTTAGAGGACATCTTTCAATGGCAAACAAGAGATCGATAAACCACCAAAACCTTTAAATAGGATGAAAATGGTTAAAATAGCATAGGGAATTCCACCAAATTGGAGAAAGAGCAACTCAAATAAAATGAAATGCAACACATATGATGATAGTGTGTTTACTCATGTAGTAGGATGGAAGAAGAAATCTATATTCTTCAATTTGTCATATTAGGAGGTACGACATGCAACTTTCTTTCTGTATATGTTGTTATATCTCTCAATGTTAAGTAATTCTAGTTTGATGTTGCTATCTATGAACATCTTCTAGTTCATCACAACTTGGATATGATGCATGTGGAGAAAAATATCTACGAAAGCCTATTCGAAACAATACTCGGTATCAACGAAAAGTCAAAGGATGGCAAAAACTCCTATGAGAATTTAAAAAATATGGGTATCAAGAACATATTGTGGCTAGTAATAGATGGAAATAAGACATATCTTCCACCAACACCCTACAATCTATCGAAGGTTGAGAAAGAAAGGGTTTGTCGTACACTATACAATATGAAAGTATCGGATGGATATAGTTCAAATATTAAAAATCATGTTTCTATAAAAGAACTTACGATCCAGGGCTTGAAATCACATGACTGCCATGTTATCATGCAATAGCTTCTTCCAACAGTGCTACGACATTTGCTTGATAAGCTAGTGTGACAAACCATTTTTCAGTTGTGCATGTTCTACAAGGATATATGCACTAAAGTGGTGGATCCCATAAAAATAGAGAAATTATTAGTAGAGGTCATGGAGATGTTATGTTTGCTTGAAAAGTACTTCCTCCCTTTGTTTTTTGATATCATGGTGCACCTAACTGTTCACTTGGTGTGGGAGGTACATCTATGTGGACCTGTACAATATCGATAGATGTACCCTTTTGAGAGGTTTGTATGCGTTCATTAGTTTCATAAACCACCATTTTTCTAATTTTTGTATAGTGTCTCATCTAATCAAAATTGTTTGTTTTATTTCTTAGAATTATGAATATTTTTAAGGGCTATGTAAATAACCTAGCTAGGCTCAAAGGTTGTATTACTGAACATTATCTAGTCAAGGAATCTATTTCATTTTGTGCAGACTACATGAGAGGTACGAAAGCAATTGATGATCACTTTGGTTGCAACGAGGTATGGAGTGATGATGAAGAAGAAACTATAATCTATGGGAGGCCTTTGTCCAGTGGTGAAGACTTTGATTTAGATTAAACTTCTCATGAGCAAGGCCATCGATGCGTTCTCTTTAACATGGATGATGTTTAGCCTTGGGTAGAGTAAGTAGATTTGTATTTGTTGTTGTTATATATGGTCGAATATTAATTAGATCCAACTAAGCTTGATAAACTTTAGGCCAAATTAGGGAGCACCTGAAGAGTATCAAGTAATCCAATCCCCATGCAACGAGATATGAAGGGGTGTTGCAAAAATTTATAATTGAACATTCATCACTTGGCTACGATATCATGTTATTTTCTGCTCTCTTGAATATGATCTTCGATATTTATATTGATCATCATGTATTGAATGTCATGTAATGTTCTGCAATCATCTTTAAACTATTATTCTTTATTTTAGTTTCATGGAGATGGAATGCAACGCAATCACAATGACTCTGACACAATAAAATTATTGACAAATGGTCTGAGGAAAGTTACAACCAAACATTTAGGCTATTTGATCAAAAATTATAGATTTGATATCAAAGAAAAAGAGGAACAAAGAATAACTCAAAATAATGGTGTGTGTGTGTGTCGATGCTACTACTTTATGTAGAGCAAACACAAAAGACACAAACCCGATGCTTCAAATAATCACATATTATAATGTTATTAGGGAAATAATCTTTTTGGATTACTATTTGTTTTAATACCCCCTGTTCAAAATTGATTGGATGAATGTTCTTGATATGAGAAATGGATGTAGAAAGGATGAAATGGGCTTCATATTGGTCAACATGAACAAATTACTTGGTCGGGATAGACTAAAATATGATCCATTTATCATAGCATCACAAGCTAGATAAGTCTTTTATGTAAATGATCCACTTGATACCAGTTGGTATATGGTTCTCATATCACCTCCAAGAGGGATCAAAGACACTAAAGAATATGAGGTAGAATATATCAATATATCTAGAGTAACATATTTTGTTGGACCTAAAACTATGCAAGATGAAAACGCAAACGATGACAACATTCAATACGTCCGTGAAGAATGTGAGGGTACATGGTTGGAAGCCTAATTATTGTACTTCAAAAGAAATCATAATTAATAAAAATAATTAACGAGTGTTGTTAGACATTTTTTATTATATTTTTAGAAAGCGCTAGTAGATAATTAAAGAGCAACCAATTTAGAAGTGAGGCGAGTAGGTATCCTAAGCATGAGGTTGGTCAGTTTAGATACAATAAGGTAATTTGATTAAAAAAAAAAAAAAAGAATGCAAGTGCTACTAGGGCATAAAATTAAGAGTCTAATCATGCATGCATGTTGTAATGTGTTGAAATGAAGGTTTATTGTGTTGAGTGAGTATTAGTTATGAAATTGATATTTCATGTTTGACTCTTAGTCCTAGTCCTTAGTAGAAGTACTTGATTTACATAGATGGATATTTATGTATCTAATGATCGGAAGTCTCAGGATACCCTCTCGCATCATCTTTGATGGTTGGGGTGGGTAGGGATGTTTAGACATATGCCCATTATATGGAGGGTTCAAGTTGTCCATTCACCTATATCTGTACTTCTAAATTTAATTTTGAATGATTGTTTGCACTTCTAAAAAATGTTATTATGATTCATTATTTGTCTATGATTTCATATTTTCATGTGGATTTGCCATCCTATTTTTGGGAGATCAAGGTGAGTGTGTAGCCTGATCCAAGACCCTGGCATACCTCTGCTATCAACAATACTGATAAACATGTTACTAATAAAATTGAATCAGTATTTTAAGGACATTGCTCTTCTTTGTAGTTAAAGACACTGGAATATTTTAGGGAAGACTTATCAGTCCCTATTGTGTTTAGAATAGACTTATTTTTAAAAAATTTTAATGGTAATGTTGACTCTTTGAAAGTCAATGCAAAACAAGAGGTTCATATAGCTCTTCTTGCCTTTCTGTGGAGGTCATCTCTCAAATGTTGCACCCCCATACAACCTCCTTTGTTTATTAGAGTAATATAGGATTCATGCCTTTATTATATTAAATAATAAAATAAATATTGTTGCCACTTAGAGACTAAAAATAAATTTGGCCATATGGAATTCATAAGACTTGAAAAACCTCAAGAGAATGTAAAACAAGACAATCTTTATTTACTTCAATCATATGACATTAATATTAAAGGTCTTCTTAATGGAAAAGAGATATCTTAAATCTTAATTCACAGGGATATATCTTTTATCATCAAAAAATACTAATGTTTAAGGAAATGCTCCTCTTTACAACAATATAGCTAAAATGAGCAAGTGAAGCAAGAAACTATATAGGTTCTAGAAGTAGCAATATAATTGGTATGTGGGATAAAACACTCAAGCAACTCTAAGTGGTCACAAATACCACTAATTGCCTTTTTATATAGTCTAATATAGACTATAGTATGTGTTCTCTGTGCAAATGGAGGTTGGTGTGACAATGGTCATAGTTTTAGGCTTTTAGCCTCTTTTCAACTTACTGAGACAGGATCCAACTAGTTTAATCTATTATTGATTTCTATTTATTAGCATATTTGGAATTCTTTTAACAACCTAGTATAAAAGTATGTAAAATAAATCAATGTTTTTGTCTAATGTCTATAGGCAAATATGACTGGGAAGTGTTTTGAATTTCCAATAAACTGAAGAAACAAACCTACGTAACATATCCAAAAACATTTGAATTAAAAAATACTAATAAGCACCTACCATTGACAATGACTAAAGTTATATCCAAATTTTTTCCAGGGTTGGCATTACTTTTAAAATGATATTAACCATTAGAAAGAGTATATCTAGCTCAAATTCTTATTGTATGGCATGTCTATTGCTTGGGGAAGATGAAAGAGAAACAAGATCTGAATCTTAATTTTGAATGCATTCAAAATGTAGATGGATGGTAATCATCATTAGAGAAGAATGACTTACATACCTTGAAAGAAAAATATTGTCAAACATGGAAGAAAGCACAGGTGCCCTATAGCAGATGATAGTTATAATTTCGTATAGTGAATAAATCATATTATGCTTTAAACAATCAACTTTTCCACATCACGACTTCAATTTGGTAGTTATATGTTTCAAATAGCACCCACCAATTAGAGGTCATGTCTGCCAACAAATGTGGTGGTATATTGTTATAGAGTTATATGTGAAAGAGTCTTCATTTTATTTTTATTTTCAAAATATAATGTCATAATTTAAAAAACAATGCATATTCGATTGGCTTGGAGGATGGGTTGTAACCTTAGTTATTAAATTCGTCGAATTTTAAAGATAAAATTCGAAATTCATCGAATTTAAAACCCTCGCGAATAAATTCGACGAATTAACGTTAAATTCGACATGTAAAAATAATTGGCGAAAAACGGGTTTGATATTTATGAATTCTCCTGGTTATACATGCGGCCATCTTCAGTTTAGCATTGGCACAGGGTAAGTCGATTTATTTATTTGTAGACCTGTTCATTTTTTAAATTGTTTTAATGGTGGATGTTTGAAGTTGCAAGGCAGTGTAAACTATCAGACATAAGTACGACATGGAAGAAAGGTGCAAGCGGATCGACATCGACATTACAAGGGTGAAAAAAGGAGCCATAAGAATGTATGGCCAAAAATAGTTTCTCAAAGTGTGGTGTGGAGCATCTTAATTTGGTCGTTTCAAACGGGTCAAACGGTGTATTTCATGTATTGCTCGTTAAAACAACCCGATCAGGTCACATTTGTCGTTGTAGACTTTATTAAGTGCAAATGATCCAGAATGCAGGACCTCGAATCCCCGTACATATACATATTTTTTCACCTGAGTCTTGTAAAAAAGCCCACAACCTTATGTATTAATAATATTTAATATTAATTAAAAAAATTAAACAAGTTTACCTTGATTTATGTATTGGTAGTTTAAATACCCAAAACTAAACCATTATTACCTTTTAAAAATAAAATAAGATTAAGGTGACAAATTTGGTCCACAAATCTAGTGACACCAAACTTCCAAACTTCAAGCTTGTACAACACCTAGGTTTGAAAGGATTATGATTGGCGCAAACCCACATAGTAAATACCACAATTAGTAAAGAAACATATCAATCGCATATTTATACCGATTCTTTTCTGAGTAAATTAGTAAATGAATATAACCCCAAGTAATTGGATTGATAGAGGAACAACCCAAACTAATTGGGTGCTCTAACTAACCAAATGACATTAATTAGACATTGGTTATGGTTGTGACTGGAATTACATGTGTGCCTACAAATTTATATCGCATCGATGGCCTCTTGGCACATTGCTTTGCATCTTATTAAAAAAAACAATACATTTATAATATATCAAATTTTATGTCAAATTTTATTCTGAATTTTTGAACATGTCGAACTTATTTCAAACTTCAAGAGTGTCGAACTCGAACACGAGCTCAAACTTTATAACTAAGGTTGCAACAAATATGTTTCATGAGTTTTTCTAGCACTGTCTAGCAGAGGTGGTTCACTAGAAACAACCATAAAGCATGTTGGCAGAGATAACTTCAAAAGAGCACGTGGTTGATGTTCAAAAATTTCAATCATAGCTAGCATGTAAGTAAAGTAGGGCTAGTCTCCCTGCTTTTTAATTAAAACAATCTATTCAAAATATCCTTGTTGCTATTACAACTTTCTCTTTAAACTTCAATTGGAAGTCAATTTTAGCAAATATGCATAGCTTAACTAGGTATCTGATACTAAATAGAATTGAGAATTAATTATATGAACATGGAAATATAAATGGGCCATATTTATAGTTTTGCATCCCCCTCAACTTCAAGCATCACAATTGTGCTTCTAGCATATACCCATTTAACTCTGACTTCAACATCATAATTTAATGCTACAAAAAGGTCATAGTATAAAAGAGTAAAATTCTGCCAAGCTCCATTGATTATCCCTAACCACTAAATGGCCCTAGTTTTTCTTTGGCTCTAATATCAATATTAAGTTTTTGGAAACCATCTTTGTGCTTGATTCATTTGTCTCTAGTTCCTCAGGATTTTTGGTTCGTACATCTTTATGAGAGCAACCAATATGCTAATTGTTGTATCAAGAATATTTGCAACATAGTAGTGCAGTTGTTGCTCATCAATGTATAGAAGTTTTGTTTAACTACATGGTATTTACTACTTAATATAGACTAGAGAGCAACATGAATAGACAATGAACAAAAAAGAATCAACACATGAAGGCACTAAATGAACAAGAACAACATGAATAAAATACATAGTTTTCATTCAAAACACTTTAGTTTAAGAGCTTGAAGCTCAAATATACAAGCCTGAGTGGATATCTAGATATATGCATTTGGTGTCAAGGGGGTGTACATGTTGTAGTTAATTTCGCATATTGGACATCCACCTCTTAAGATGAGTGGATATCTAGATATATGCATATGGTATCACCTTAGCCATACAGACTACTACATGGCATTCATGTAGAGCTACCACGTCATTATGTTGATGAAAAGAGGGGAGGGGTTGAACTCATTACCTCCCATGGGCTATGCCTTGGCTAGCCTCATGCTGCTAGCCACCTCTCCAAACACCAAACTTGGAGAGGTGAAAGGCAAGAGTCAAACATAACATGAAACTAACCACAATTGTCCCCCATCCATGCTAGTGATGTCAGCTTGCATCAACATCACATAGGCACGTTAATCTCACAACTTCCCACCTAAAAAATAAAATATTTATCAAAATATTTTGCTTTCAAAATTCAAAAATTTAAATTTTAAAGGGACAAAATTTTCACTCTGACTTTGTTGTTAAACTTCCATTTTACTTGATCAACAACTTCTTCAAATTGTTGAAGTTGTTCCATGATGATTTCCTTGTTGAGATTAATGAACATGGAAATTATTTCTTCGTCACTCCCAACATTGGTTATAATAATTCCTTCCTTAGTGAGTAGTGCAACTTATTTTTCTATCAATTAGCTTATTCATGACACTTAATATAATGGGAAATACATTCATTTATTTGAACCTTATTTGAACCTATGACCCTCTTCAAAACTTATTAAATTTTGTAAGATTGTTATTGTACTATCCTACACATATATCTGAGGGAGGAAAAGTGTATTGCGTCCAAAGCTCCTCTTTTCAAACCAAACATTTCCTTCACCACTAGCTTTGAATTGGATTCTAGCCTTGTCTAATAATATCGCTCTTGGGATTTCAGAGTGATAATTGGGCAACTCCATCCTCTATACTTTTTGTATTAGCAAGGTACTTTCATCTAACTTGAACTGCTAAGCCAAGTGGTGATATTACACAAAACAATTTAAGAATGTGGTTCACGTATGGCAAGTGGCAACAAAGATACAAATTTCAATTGTGGTAGAAGATATAGAGTTGGGACTTCACATTGTTAAAAATTATGTACTCATACTTCTACAAAAATCAAATAAATGACATGCACCTTCAATGATATGTTCCTTCATTCTCAATTCAATTCGCTCCCACAGTCCTCATTTCTCCATTAATGTCAAAGAAAAGAGATAACCTCTAAATATTTTGGAGACATGCACCATGTTTGTTAGTATGGACATTGCCTTTTCATTGGTTTAAAATTGTAATTAAAGTATCCTAATCACAAGGATTAGTGGTATTTGGTTTTCCAACTTTAAAATGTCCCTCAATATCGTAAAGCATATAACGTTTTGACAAATATCTTAATGTAGTTCCTTCCAACATCTATTTTCAAATACATCTGATTAACATGAAATATACAATCATTAGATATCATCAACCACATTTTATAAATGAATGAATGAGCAAATATCCTTCACGGGTTCACCACACCCATTTTAACAATAAATATTTTTTTGTTAAAACTTAAGGTATTCTTCGTTATTTCTCCCTGCTTGCAAGGATATTGTAGCAACCATTTTGAATTATTATAGTGAGATGATTTAATTGACACCACACTTATTATTTAATAGGTAATTTCATCATACTGTTCAAGGTTATTCTCATCCTCCTCTTTTTTTGTAAATACATAAAACAATTAAATCAAGTAACAACATCTAATACATGTTGCAGTTCATGATTTGGTATCTTTCAGATCTTGGATACTAAAAATGTCATGATATCACCCATCTTTTATTTTTTAGGCAGTAGTGTCTGTTTTGCTACTAACTGTTGTTCAAATTTCTTAGCAAGGAATTACCAGATATGCAATATTGCCTGCTTATGTGACCAACCATATGCCGTGAATAAACATATAAAATTCAATGTTTTTAAATCTAATGATGTCAAAGAAGATTCAATATATACGGTGTACTAAAAATAATAACCAAGAGTGAAGACATTATGGGAATGAAAGTACATGGATTGCAGCTATAAATGCTTGAAATATTGAATCTCAGCAAACCAATGCATTTTGGCATCAATCGGCCTTCTACCGATGCTGGATCCAAAGAGGGCGATTTAAAATTGCCCTCTTAGGATAGATTAGGATGGTTTAAAATCGCCCTCATAGGGTCTGATGTCGGTCAAAGATGCCAGACCCTAATAGGGGGTTTTTTACCACCCTAATAGATCCAAAGAGGGCAGTTATAAACCACCCTAATAGAACCTAAGAGGACAGTTTTAAAACACCCTCCTAGTGATAAACTAAGGCGGTTTTTGAGGCAATTTTTAACCACCATCGTAGGATGCAGACTTATTATGATGTCCTTATAGATGATTGTTGAATAACCACCCTTAAAGATCTTTTTTATTAGGGATACCATAGATTGTATATCCTCAATCACTATCCCCTCATCTTTCCTTCCTATATTCCCCTTTGTGCCACTTCCAATTTTTTTTTTTTGCTTGCATATATCTCCATCAACTCCAGGTTCTTCCTTTTCCATCATATTTTTCTTTCTTGCTTCTTGCATTAAGTACAGTATATAATATCATCTTACCCCTTCCAATTTTTGTTAGTTTATCTCTAGCTCCTTCCTATCTTCATAATTCTATAATCTAAATATAAGGCTATCTAGGTTTGTTCTTTTCAACAAGCATAAAACCCTGGGATGTACCAAGAATGTAGGTCAAATTCATGATCTCATTTATAATTCAAAAGTTCAAGATCTTTTTTTTTTAATTTGGCTAAATGTTCTAATGGCTTGAGAATATGCATGAAGTCACGATGCATAAAGATAGACCCTCTCGATCAATGACATCAACATTACCATATTGGAGATTGATACCATGCAAATTCAATACATGAAATCTGGATTACAAAACCACGATTACATAAAGTCGAGTCCCTCTTAGCGGTGATGTCAACATGATGCCACACAACTTTGATAATGCATTAAGTCGTTATACACGAAATAATGATTGTACAAAGCCATAATCATTTGGACGATGATGTCAACAGAGGTCAAAAAATTCCAAAGTCATACCAAAGATATATGCTTGAAGAAAATTGCGCAAAGTCGTGATGAATGAAACTAGGATACACAAAACTGGGCACATGTTGGCAATGATGTCAGCACCTCAACTTCTAGGTCTAATATCGTGCAAGAAATATAATATGCATAAAGCCAAAGTGGTATTCGCATAAATCCAAAGTGTCTAAAGACAAAGTGAACAAAGCCAAGATAGTTCCAAAAAGACTTTGTAAGCAAGTAGAGCCTTTGCCTCTATGCATAGCCTCTAAAAGGTTATAACCATCTTAGAGCTTTCTAGTTGGTTGACCTAGTGTCATCGAAGCATGAAAATGACAACTCTGACAGATCTGTTACAACTATTCAACCATTCTGTTACAACTATTCAACCATTTATAGTTGTAAATCGATGGAGCATGTTTCACGAGAATTCAAGTTCAAACATAGAACAAGATATGAGATAGTCATCTCAGCTTCTAGATCTTTTTTGCTAGATTTTTTTTGTAATAGTCTTATAACTAATTGTAAAATCTTATGTTGCAAGCCTCAAGATGCAACTTATAAATAAGCCACCATACCTCTAATACAAGGGTCGGCTCTATAGTCCTTGCCTAGATTTGCTATGTAATATTACTACCAGTTAATGAAGTGATAGTTGTTTGGCCTCCATTGTTGTGTAATTACAAGTTTTTATGAATGCATCCTTGCTTTAAGTAATTTAGGTTACATTTATATGTTTACTCTATTATGTTAAAGCAAATTATTATATTTGGGTCGTTATTGGATTGCTATTCGTTTAAGTCTTTGGAATGATTAGAGCAAATATATAAAGTTGAATAAATCTATGATTATAACTAATAATGGCTGGTCTGTTAAGTATCATGTGAATTGATTGTTTTAGCATATTATTTAGTGGAATCCAATGTTGTTACACTATATCCCATCCACCCTTTTTCATTTCTCTAAAACCTTACTTCTTCCTTATCCTTTTACCTCACTTTTAAGATAAAATTCATTAGCATTCCAAGGAGGTGGCCTTCTTCAAAGGTTGAAATTGATAGAAATAATTTTTAATTCAATCTAAACCATTGGCTAGAATTTAGGGCATATTTTCTATCCCCATACTAGGTGGATTTTAGTCCAACACGTAGCCGCTAATATTTTATTGAGAAGTTAAAAAAGAGATGTTAGCTCCTTAGACACATTGTTACTTTTGGGCTTTGGATACATAAAATGTAAAACCACCACCACTAACCTCAACCATGATTATCTAGCCTAATTAGCTTATTGTTGAGAACTTGAATCTAGCTAACATATCATCTTAAGAATAACTTAACTAAGGGGAAATGCTAACCCCTTACCACCTTTTTACATCACCATAAAACATAAAGCATAACCCTCACTCATGGACTCTTATCTGCTTAACCACCATTGACCATGACTAGCATTAATGTTAAGCACAACTAACCTTAGCCATTAACATATGATTGAAAAGCTATAGAAAATATATGTTAGTACTTTAGACACCTTGTTACTTTGGGATTCAGAAAATTAGAATATAATGTAACCATTGATAACCTTAACTATGGTTATCTATCCTAACTAACTTATCATTAAAAACCTAAAGCCAACTAACATATCATTTTAAGAAGTAAAACATTGGTAAGGGGAAATTTGGACTCCTTACCAACTACACACATCACCATAAAACTTAAAGCTACCCTTGTTTGTATAACTTTACTTGTCTAACCACTATTAACATGGCTAACTTATCCATTAACATAAAATTAAAAAGCTAATAAAAGAAGATGTTTGTACTTCAGACCCCTTCAAAATTTTAGGATTCAAATACTGAAAATGTAAAACAACTATCATTAACCTCAATCATGGTTATCTAACCTAACTAACTTATCATTGATCATTTTAAGAAGCAAAACATACCTAAGAAAAACTTCATACTACTTATCACCTTTAGATGGTGCTATAAAACATAGAACATGACCCTTGTTCATGGACTTTTATTGAGGACACAAAGCTAGCTAACATATCATTTTACAAAGTAAAACTTAGTTAAGGGAAACTTTGAACTTCATATCATTTTTAGATATCATCCATAAAACATAAATCTACCCTTATTTATGAACTTTTAGTTGAATAACCATGACTAACTTTAACCATTAATGTATGAATGGGAAACTAAATAAGCATAATGGTAGTTGAAGTTTCATAGGATTTTCAAAACAAAGTTGAATAATATAATCATATTTGGGCTTTCAAGGTCACATTTGATTTCATGTAAAGTGATTATATCATTAAAATTGATTTTGACAATTCATCCTAATGACCTAATTTAAAGATTAAATTAAATATTTTTAAAATATATTCTTCCTCTCACATTTTTAATCATATTATATGAACAATAAGACTTATAACTTTGTGATACACATTAGAAAATTGTTTGTTTTAAATTATAAAAATATATTTAAAATAATAATCATGGTATTAAAAATCATATTAATATCAATCTTACTATGTATATCACAATATATGGAAGTACATTTTTTACATTGTACTAGAAATTAATAACATCATAATATGAATTATAAACATGTGAAAAGATTCTATCAGAATTCATGTGTCAATATCAATTGAAATTTCTATAGAAATAATACTTTTTTATTGAAATTTCTATAGAAATAATACTTTTTTTTTGTACCTTTCAGTATGTACTCATCATAAGTATAGCATTATATTAACGTAATGTGAAGAGTGTAGTGCCTATCCCTTAGTAGCCTAAAATATATAGAATCTTAATATGAATTTGTGTAGTTTTAATCCCTATTCTAGTTTCAAGTATATAGCTTAACTTTTTTTTCAATTTCAAGCCATGATTACATCATTCTAATTAATTTTTATAAATTAATTATTGAAATATATTAAAATAATTTTATATAATTTGTGTTAAGTGAATCACTATCTACATAAATCCTTGAGATTTGTTCAAATTTGCTCCCTATCTAGACCTAATGAGGTTTGCTCTGTTTTCCATGGTTATTCTGACCCTAGATCTCCAATAAGTTTTCACACTTTAAAACATAAATTTTGTTCAATCTATTCTTAATAAATTATTTTCATATTTAGGATATGAGTTCCGGCATCCTATATTTTTATAACTCTTAGTGGAGTTCTATCTTAGTTTCAAGTTCATTTCAATCCATGATGGCAACTTAGATGTATACTACATCCAATTCTACTCAAAGTTCAATTCTTAGGATAACCTAAGTTCAAGTAACAAATGTATATTCAACTCACAATATGGAGTATGATGCTATAATGAAGTAAATAATGTAACAAATAGTCCAAATAGTCCAAAGAATGGAGTAAATAATGTAACAAATAGTCCAAACATCAACTTAAATCATTACCTCTTATTCAATTTTGTATACATAAATTGTTACTATAATTTTAAGTAAGAAAGTAATAGTTGAATTAAACATCATTATTTCATATTCAACTCACATATTAGAATATACTGCTATAAATACAGTAAGTATAAGTAAACCAAATATATAGAAGGGATCAATTGCTATTGAGCTCATAGTTTCATATATATTAACATAGTACACTTTTATAAATGAAGAAGGTGACCTGACTCAACATCCACAAAAGAACAATTGAACTATACATCTATAAAAGAAACAATTTAAACCATAACTTGTACGCTTTATTATTTTCAAATGGTTTAAGAGTACAAATTTATTTTTCATAAAGACATCATACATAATTGTTTTCCTATATAAATATAAAGGTGAATCTTTTGTTTTATTCAATAAGCATACTACTAAACATTTTAGTAAATCATCTAGTTGTTCATGATAAATTTCAATATTTACAATTTTTATTTCTAAATTTCATGGAACAATGATTTTCATCTATGTAACATCTTCTTGACTTGAGTTAATGCTTGAAGGAGAGAAGACATCATCTAGTCATTTTACCACCCAACCAAATGATATTTTATACATGTCCCTGTCTCAACTTCACACTTGAAGCTCCAACCCTTCATGAAGGAGCAAACACATAAAACCATCTATCTAGAGAGATAACATGTGAAAAAAGTTTTGTGTGTACTTTTTATGATTACACGAGTATATATTCATGACTAGTACTAGATTTACAGTGTAGTGATCAATTGTGCTTTGGAAAAATGTTATTATGTACACATATCTTACACTTTTATGGTACACTAGTTTGTCCACCAAACCATGGTTTTATACCATCAAATTATCTCCATCCCTTAGGGGTTCTTAATTGATTCTTCAATCAAGATGTAACAATCACAACACATATGCACTTCATGCTTTTGATGATGTTCAATAGTTCATTTATGATAGTCAAACCAACATGCCATTCAATCGTCCCAACTAAAACTGTTAGTGTAACTTCAAACATGTTCAACAAAGGAAAATGCAATATGATTTAATAGGACAAAACCTTAAACACAATAACATGATGCATTTCAACCATTATTTCCTAATAAGTAATCATCATGCAATCAAATTGAGTAGAATCAATATTGTACAATCAAAAGAATGGGAAACTTTAGATTTTATTTCATAAAGTATGATATTGTTATGATTTTTTAATGCACTAAGTTTTGCTTTTTAAGCAAGACTTTCATAGAACAATTGAAGATATACACATCATTGTGAAGTTTGAATCATGCTTATTTAAGAGCAAAAAATATGTTTTTCCAAAACATTCACTTCAAAATAAAATTCCTCTCTATATCTCTATAATAATTTATAACAAGATTGTAAAAGACGTACGGTCATTCCTTCATTACCATTTATTACTAGAGTCATATAATTGAGTTGCATACAAGTACTAAATTCAAGTGCTATCGCCATCTTTCTTGACTTCTAAAAATACTTAGTCAAAATGTGCTACTATGTAAGTTCCATTGAAAATAAGTATATCAATCAAGTGTCTTTTATTCATACTTTGTATTCAAGGTGCAATGATAACTTACTCTTGTACAATAGACATATACTATATGCATATATTTTATCTAAGTTTCGGTCATATCTCATTACTCTGTCAGATACAACATTAACTTTTCCAATCATACATTGATGTGTGATGAAGTCAATAAGATGCAGTCTTTCACTTATCTTTACCTATATATAATGATTCTATACATTACAAGTAACACTAAATGGAAGTATTGAACAAGTAAGTACTAGTCCAAACTTTATTTGCAGGCTAAGTAGAGCAATCTTGAACTAGTTAAACTTTATCTCACTAGTTGTCATCAATCCAAAAATAGAATTCATTTTTGCGAAGTGTGCTCACAATGACTTAAATTATCACTTCTAGGATGAAGAAATTCGCAAACTTAAAAAAAAAAACAAAAAAAAAAAACCAAGTTTACTTAACACTTCACACTTTTCTTTCATTCCATGATTTAAAAACAAGTGAGACAGACACGTACCATTCTAAAGGTAATACATGAATTATCGTTTCAAGGAAAGGTCTATGTACATTTCCATATATAAACAATGGATGTGCATCTTTCTATCTCATATTTTTAAGGTTTCAGAATATTATTAATTTAAATTGTAATTAATGTTTTTTAACATCATTAATTTTAGTTGTAATTAACACGATAATAATGTTAATTTTTTTCAACTAGTTTATACATGTTTTTACAAGGGATCATGGTCCTTTTATATCTAGTGAGGTTTGAACCTTGAACCTTTCAAAAAGACGACCATAATGTTTGTTAGGTCATGGTTTAAATTTAAATAAATACAAGTATATTTTTAAGGAAAATTTTATTATAACGTCAAGATTAATAAGTATCAATATCCTAATAATAAAAAAAAAGTAAATATCAATATTTTATTTTTTCTCACTAGAGTAAATACTTACGGAGCCAAGAATTTTTTTTTAATGTATAGATTATATTATTTTGTATTGTTTTTTCAATGAGTTTATACAAGTTTTTAATTTTTTTATGTATAGATTATATTATTTTGTATTGTTCTTTCAATGAATTTATACAAGTTTTTAATGAGAGGTCTATGTTACATTATACTGAATGGGGTTTGAATCTTGGAACTTTTAAAGAGAGGCCAAAACCCTTACCACTACAATAAGCTTGCAATTCTTATTATATAAGTTTTTATAGGGGTCTTGGTCCTAGATAGTGAGTGGGGTTTGAACCTACCTTGGATCTCTCAAAGAGTGGTCAAAGCCCTTACCATTACATTAACCTTACAAATCTACTTTGGATCTCTCAAAGAGTGGTCAAAGCCCTTACAATTACATTAACCTTGCAACTCTTATCACACGGGTTTTTATGAGAGGTTCTCGTTCCCTTATATTGAGTGGGATTTGAACCTACCTTGGATCTCTCAAAGAGTGGTCAAAGCCCTTACCATTACATTAACCTTGCAACTCTTATCACACGGGATTTTATGAGAGGTCCCCATCCCTTTATATTGAGTGGGGTTTGAACCTACCTTGAATCTCTCAAAGAGAAGCCAAAGCCTTTACCACTTCACTAAGCTAAACTTGAAACTTTTATCATTTTGTATTATTATTTTATTATAATGGTTTTTTTTTTAATTTAAGAATAAGAGCTTAAAAGTGATTAAACATAAAAAAAAAAAATTGGTGTAAAACTTAGATTTAAATTTTAAACAATGTAAAGACTTAATAACTAATCTCAAATAAAATAAAGTGTACTAACCTCTTTATATACAAAATTTATGATAATTTATTTAATAATAATTAATTAATTAATTATTTTTAAAAACATTTATGTTTTACTATTTTTAGCCATATAATTATATATTATATATAACCTTTTACACTTTTTTCTAAATAAGATACCATTTAAACAAAAATAAATAAATAAATTATTTGAAAATAAATTCATACTTTATTATCCTTTAACGATTAAACAATATCTTACATGGTGCTAGTTATAACATTATGAACTTTTAATATCCGTGTGATGTGGTCTACTGGTAAGGACGCCAGTTGCATTATCGATGATGTGACCCGGATTCAATCCCCACGACGGATATATATAAGAAGTATTTACTCAATAAAAAACATTAAGAAAATAATTTTTCCTTATATAAGATACAAACCATTTAAACAAAGATTTATTTTTCATTGAAAAAAAGTGCAATAAACTATCCCCGTAAGTGTGGTCTGGCAAGGATACCACTTGCATTATCGACCCGCATCCAATCGCCATGGTGGATGTGTATAAAAAGTATTACTCAAAAAAATGCAATAAACATATTAAAAGAAAGGTAATAAAAGTGATTTTTATTTTATTTTATTTATTTTTTATTTTATTTTTTTGAATGTAAAGGTCTAATTTAAAATTAATTTAAAAATACAAGTATTTACTAAAAAAAAGGATAGGCATATCCAATAGGTAGTTACACTAATTCAATTTGAGTTAAGAAGGGGTTATTCAAAACAACAAAAATAGGGTTAAACCCGTCACCAACCACATCACCAAAAAGTATGCATTAAATCATATCAATCATGGGGTTATGTTCACGAGGTGAATGTCCCTCACCCTCCATATGTTGCCAACTGGTATTAGAAGAAATAGAAATGAGCCACCCATCCTCCGTAAGCGTGCGAATATTATCACCTATATCAGAGTCACCAATGCCATCAGATACACTCCAGCCCACCACATTAGCTGGAGCGACTTATCACGTGGGAATGGAATCTCCCCAACCAATAACTGGGTCTGGCTTCACCTAGCAAACCTCCCAACCACTATCATGATGAGATGTAGTATAATTCAACTTAAAATTAAAACTAAAAAATAAAAGATAAAAGAATTTTTAATTTATATATAACTTATAATTTTATAAATTTATTTTAAATAAAATATTATCTATTTAAACAATTTTTATTTTTTTAGTTGATAAAAATTATAATAAAAATTTATAAATTTTTTTAATTTATTTTTTATTTAAGTTAGAGAAATGGTAGTATAATTTCACCCAAAATTGAAACGCAAAGGGCAAATTTAACTTCATAAACCAACTATCCAAACAAATATTTTTTTTCCTTTTCGTTCATAAAATTGAAATAAATATATTAAACGAAGGGTGATAAAAGTTTATAAAATTTTATTATTATTATTTTTTAAGAGAAGGTCATTCATAAAATTGAAATAAATATATTAAAAAAATGATAAAGTTTATGAAATATTATTATTATTTAACTTTAGAGAAGGTAGTTCTCAAGTTTAAGATATTGGACAACAACCTAAGTTCTGCCCACTTGGTTGTCCAAACACCCCAAGTCAACCCACTTGGTTGTCCAACATCAAAGGTTACAGTAAGAGAAATTTTTTCTTTTATTTCGATTTATTTTTGTTTTATTTTCTAGTATGAGCATGTTAGATCCATCTTCATGAGTGCCATTTTGCTACAGTAGGAATACTCATGAGATCGAGATTGGCCAAATCCCGTGTAGTTGCCCATTTTGAACTTCACTCTCCACCCGAGATCCTAAGTTCAGGTAGGGGGTTCCTTTTCCTCTAGGGCCCATATCACCTAGAGGTGTGGCGCATACTTTCCCCATGTCTTGACATGATCCCAAGTACTTATGTCATGTAATACGTAGCGCATACATGCTCGAGCTAGATGATCAACCATTTTCCTTGGAGCATCGTCTAGGGTCTTACCAATACCTTGGTAACCACCCGATGTTTTGTGTTGATTAACCAACACGATGTCCCATACCATCGTGATGTCGATATTACCTAGTCAAACACAATTCACCACTCATCACTAGTAGGGATAACCTAGAAGAGATGCCCATACAACCCTTCGTTACCTCCCGTTCTGACCTTTTTTCATCAGAAGTATAGTTAGAGCCCTGATTTATGATGATTGCCTACCCGCAAACATCATTAGTAGTTATCTTACAAGATTGTCCTCCCCACAATCTTGAAACAAAATCAAGGTTGTCCTACCCACAACCTTGGGTTGCGAGATAAGATTACCCCTTCCACAATATTAGAATTTCTTAACCTAAGGTTTGTCTAAGCCTGGTTTATTTGGAAGGGTTTATCTATGCAAAGGTTTACTACTGAGTACAGTTTCGTAATTGCTCAAAAGTTGTACTAAGTTTTAAAATATTACCATTTTCCATTTGGCTACTTGGATGTTTTACATTGAGGAAGATTAAAGATAGAAATATTATTAGAACATTGCAATCCAAACTAAAGAATCCCATAATCTACTAGAATAAATTTATTTAGGATTCCTTATAGTTAATTTTTCATTTGGAGTAAGTGCTACACTAAGAATTATATCCACAAATCACTTTCTTTTATTACTCCATAGAATTTATTAAAAAAAATCAAAAACTAGAATTGTCTACTCCACAAAATAAAGTAAGAATGCAACTTCACATTAATTATAATTTTATTATATAATTCAAAAGAATTCAACAAAATTTCAGTCTTTCGTTGCTTAATCTAAAGTAAAACTACACAAGTTGTTCAATAAAGTAACCTCACTCTACCTTACCCACACCGACACACGGATTTGTTTAAGTAAACTCATATTCACATTATCATTTTAAATTAGCTACGTTATGAACATCATACCTTTATAACAATATCGATTCTTTCACAGAGTTATAGTATTAACAGAGCTTCTAAGTACCTAATTCAGATTTGGATTTTACACTGCCTCTATATTTTTTTTAGTCAAAGACCAATACAACATTGTTTGCCTAACAATAAATTCCTATGAGTATTTCCATAATTTTTAATGCATTGTTTTCAAACATCAATTCGGTTTGAAGCCCTACACAAATGACACTCTTTCCTTTTTACTATTTTTCATGTTTTCGAAATCGTTATATCACCAAGTGGGTGATAGTTTCCCCAACCATCATGAATACTTCCCACTACACAACTTATCTTATCAACATGCTACAAACCCTATCAACTACTTTGGACAGGTAAGTCCTTCAAATTATAGTCTTTTCCAATTCTCTATAACATAGTCAAATCAACAAACCTTGTTACATGCAATTACAGGTTCAAGTTTATTGTAAGAAAAGAGATTACAAAATTTTGTTTATATTGCTACTCTTCAACCGAAACCAAACACAACATACAATTGTTTAAAGCATAAAAGAAAATATTCTATAAATTATTGTTTCCCTTAGCCGCTTTCCTGGTCTATGTATTCAAATAGTTATTCATCAATTTACATAGATTTTAAGAGCATGCAAATATATAAACCATGTATAATGAGAAATATTTAAAATAATAGATTTTTAACTCAAAATAAATCTTCATATCGACATAATACATCGTTCAAATGACTTATAAAGAAGAAACGTAAGACTCCTCCTTGAGTGCATGCCTATTCAACAATATTTTAGAAGATAACGATTGATCTACTTTTCCATTACATCAAAGGATGTACAAGCTATCATATAAATTCCCAGATTTTACATTTTTCTTAAACATTATATTAAGTACAATTTCAACATTGGATTTGGCATCACCCACATTTCAGGTTCAACATTTTACTGAGAAATCTCTATCAACATCTATAGTTGGCTTGTATCATTTTAGTATAACATTTAACCCTTTACGCCTGATGCAAGCTATCTTCCAACAACAAGTTTAAGTCTATGGCTTTATCTCCACCATGCTCCAGTTTTCAGATGAAGGTTTTCGGTGACATCTCAAGGGGTCAGAGCGGTCGAGCTAATATGAAATGCAGCTATTCCTAGCATGCAAACAAGTTTTTTTTTTTTTCCATACAACATACAAGATTTCAAAAATCTCCCATCATACTATGGGCTTTCAGCACAACATGCAAGTCACATCAATATTTACCACACAACATGCAGAAGAAAGAACAAGCTCTATCATGGACTAATAACTCAGACCCATAACACAACCATATTTTTTTTAATTTTTCCACACCCATTCAATACATGCGTCTCCTTTTCGATCTAATCCATGCATGCATAAAAAAATATAATTTCTCTTCAGTATTTACAAAGCAGAGAATATACATTAATCACATACAAACATCGTATATCAAATCTTCTCACACATGCACAGGAACAATTCTTTTTCTCTTCCATTACAAGCAAACATTAACCCAATTCGTATGTAGAAGAGAACAAACAAAGAATTTAAGTAATCCATTTCCTTTTGTTCCTTTTATCTTCTTCTATGCATTTTTCCAGTTCAAACTTACTGATTTACGCAGTCCATTGTCCTTGCTTCCCAGAACCCTTCACTCTTCGTTGTCTCTCCTTGCCGAAAAACACACCAGACCAGCTTACCTTCCATTCTTTCTCCACCTTCAATTTTAAGAAACATCCCCCTCTTCCCTGCTAGCCAACTCTCGTTCGTTGGAGATTCTTTCCATGTAAAACTTGCCAAGTGTAAAACCACACCATCCACGTTCAACAACTTAGGCTAAGTAATAATTCCTTGAATTACCGATAATTTTCAAATGGTTTTCTTTTTGTTTTATAATGTCGAGCAATAACTTCTTTTGCAAATATTTTAATATTTATTTCATTAAAATATTAATGGTTATGGTATTTGGCATTCCTTATTTAAAATAATTATTATTATTTATTGTCAATGCCCTTATATTATATTTTATACTTATAGCTATATATGTTATATATTATATTTTATTAGTTTATATATATATATTTATATATTTATTTATAAATAAATTCTTCAAAAAAAACACCGCATAAGTATAGGATTATTAATTGCCTTACTTTATTTTTTTTTATATTCTCTTTTAGATTCCTAGCACAAAAATAGTCATACCATAACTCCATTTTTATCTCTGGCTCCCATGCATTTAAGCATCTTCATTGCCAACCAAACATCACAATTTCACAATTTGACAAGCATCAAACATTCCTACAAATGCAGCTACATGATATGCATCTATATGGACCGTTGGTGAATGCATTGCCTATAGGGTTCTTTGCCCCTATCAACCGGTGAATACACCACCGCTCATCATTTCCCTTGACTTACCTTGCACCGGATAATCCTGCGGTCCATTGAGAAGACATCCTTCTTTTGCATTGTCCTTGCTAGTACAATACCTGTCCTCTGCATCCACAGATACATTAGTAGTATCTCATCCTTGCAGATAAATTAGGCATATAACAAAGTAGAGTTTTGGAGGGTTATTACATACTCCCCCCTAAGATTAAACACAGTCCCTATGTTTACATTTCCCATTGATGCATTTAAAAAAAAAATAATATGATCATGAATAATAGAAAATCAATACAGTACATCAATGAATTTACATTTTTCCAAAACTGAATCATCAAGTATTATTAATATCAAACATACACAACATCAAATATATTTAGCATACTTCACAAACCAAGATATGATAATATCATTGTTCAGACAAAATAAAACCATGCCATGGAGATAACACTATTCAAATACTATTCAAACAAAAATGGAAACTGTCTTTTCATGATGGCCACATCTTCCCACGTGGCACTATTTTTAGAAAATTGGTCCCATTGGACCTTGCACTATTCAATATTCCACTTTCTCAATTGCTTTGTTCGATAACCAAGGATCTTAATAGGTCGTACTTCAATGCATAGGGGATCGTCCATCTGCAAATGTTCAACATTCCAAACATGCGAGGGGTCAGGAACATATTTCTTCAGAAGGGACACATGGAATGTATCATGAATTTTTGACAAATTGGGTGGCAAGTCTAATTTGTAGGCTATTGGGTTTAATTTGTCAACAATTTCAAAAGGTCCTACAAATCGTGGACTAAGCTTAGAGGATTTAATAGAACTTTTGGTAGGTTTAACTCTTAGGAATACTTTGTCTCCCATAGTGAATTCCCTGGGTGTTCTCTTAAGATCCGCATAACTCTTTTGTCTATCTGAGGCTTCTTTGAGCCTTTGATGAATTTCATTGAGGTGGTCTTCCATTTCTCTGACCATATCCGGCCCGATCATCACCCGATCCTCCGGATTACCCCATGATAATGGCATTCTGCACCTCCTCCCGTATAGAGCCTCAAATGGAGCCATACCTAGAGAAGTATGGTAACTATTATTGTAAGAAAATTCTACCAGAAAAAGGTAATCTTCCCACTTCGTTTGATGATCCATACAATACATGCGAAGCATATCCTCTAAGACTTGATTCACCCTTTCTATTTGTCCATCTATCTCAGGATGATAAGCAGTACTAATGTTGAGCTTTGTTCCCCATGCCTGATGCAATGTCTACCAAAATTTGGATGTGAATCGAGAATCCCTATCCGATATAATTATTTCAGGAAAACCATGTAGTCGTACCACTTCCTTGGAAAATTTTTGGGCTATAGTGGGGGCTCCATCTTTAATATTTCTAGGCAGAAAATGTGCCACTTTGGTCAATTTATCCACTACCACCAAGATGGCATCATGCTGAAAGCGATTTTTAGGCAATCCAACAATAAAATCCATAGTCACAACCTGCCACTTGTGTTGTGGAATGTCATGCAAAAATAAACGTCCAGTTGGATGTAAATGTTCCACCTTCACTTTTTGACATTCTAAACATCTAGCCACAAATTCAGTGATGTCCCTTTTCATTCCTGGCCAATAATATTCTTTTTTCAAATTCTCATACATCTTTACATAACTTGGATGAGCGGAATAAGGAGCACTATGCACCTCTTGCAGTATCATATTTCTCAGATCCTGATCATTAGGCACTACCATCCTGTTCTTAAAAAGTAATGTATCTTTCCAGATTCTAAATTCTCTTGTTTTATCAAAATTTTGTTGAACCATTTCTCGATACTTCTGAGAATATTCATCTTGAATTTGCAATTTTCTGATTTGATCACTTATAGCAGATTGACAATGGGACATAACATTGATATGTCACCTTCTACTTAAAGCATCTGCTAATTTATTTTCTTTCCCCTTTATGTATTCTATACCAAAATCATATTCTGCCAAAAATTCTATCCAGCGTCTTTGTCTAGCATTAAGCATTGGTTGAGTAAAGATATATTTCAAACTTTGATGATCTGTTCTAAGCTCAAAATATTTACCAAGTAGGTAGTGTCACCACATTTTCAGAGCATGTACCACTGCAGCCAACTCTAAATCATGTGTGGCATAATTAATTTCATGTTTCTTAAGTTTTCGTGACTCATAAGCGACAACACCATTCTCTTGCATAAGAACCCCACCTAATCCTTCCATGGAGGCATCAGTACATACTATGAATGGTCGTGTGGGATCTGCTATTCTAAGAATAGGTGTTGTTGTTAACTTTTCTTTAAGAATCTTGAAAGCTTCTTCACACCATTCCGTCCATTTAAAAGCTTTTCCTTTCTTTTGGAGATTGGTTATTGGATAAGCTATCTTAGAAAAATTTTGGATAAATCGGCGATAATATCCAGCCATCCCCATAAAACTTTGCACTTCAGAAACATTGGTTGGAGCAGGCCAATCAATAATAGCCTCAATTTTCTTTGGATCCACAGACACCCCTTCAACAGATATTACATGACCCAAATACTGAACTTGGGTTGCATAAAACTCACACTTGGATAGTTTTCCATATAATTGATTCTTTCTAAGTATTTCAAGAATAGTTCTCATATGAAGATCATGCTCTTCTTTGCTTTTGGAGTAGATCAGTATATCATCCAGGAATATCAACACAAACTGATCTAGTTGTTCACGAAACACACTATTCATCAAATTCATAAAAGTTGTTGGTGCATTGGTCAATCCAAAAGGCAACATTGTAAACTCATAATGACCATATCTAGTTTGAAAAGTAGTTTTATGGGTATCTTCTTCCCGGATCCTCAATTGATGATAACTTGATCTAAGGTCAATTTTGGAGAAAATTGTAGCTCCTTTTAGTTGATCAAACAAATCATCTATCCTGGGTAAAGAGTACTTATTCTTAACAATCATCTTATTTAACATTTTGTAGTCAATACATAACCTTAATGTTCCATCCTTCTTTTTCATGAATAGAACTAGTGCACCCCATGGTGAGACACTAGGTTTAATATGTCCTTTTTCCAAAAGTTCTTGAAGTTGAGTCTTAAGTTCTTGCAACTCTATTGTAGTCATCCTATATGGCGCTCGAGCTATAGGGGTTGCTCTTGGTAAAAGTTCTATAGTAAAATCAAACTCCCTTTGGGGTGGAAGACCCAGTAAATCCTTAGGAAAGACATCTCGAAAATCATTCAATACCGGATAGGTTTGGAAAAGACTTGCTCTGGACTCATTTTCTTCCTTTTTATTAAGTTTGACCACAAAGACTCTACTACCCTTTCTCAATGCTCTTTTAACTTGCATTGCTATCAAAATATGTGGTTCCACTGATTCACGTCCACAACAAATCTGGATCCTTTGCTTGGTGTCATCAATAAATTCCATCCATCTTTCCTCAAATTTTAACAATGCTTTATGTACCTTGAGCCAGTCAATACCTAAAATTATATCAAAAGCATGTAATGGAGCTACATATAAATGCCATCGAGTTTGTCCTTGAGGTAGCATTATTTGAGGGTCAAATAGACATTGGTTAACAGTATAGGTTTGCCCAGACCCATACTCGACTTTCCACCCATTAGCCATAAATCCAAGTTTTTTCGATATGTCCCTCAAAATACTTGGTGAAATAAAACTATCAGTTGATCTAGAGTCAACTAAAATGCAAACATTTCTATTATAAATTTTTCCTTTCAATAGGAAAGGTGTTGCTTGACCATTAAGTTTGAAATTACCTATTGTTGCATATATCTTATGAGCAGGTTCCACAGGTTCTTTCCTCTTATCAGCTCGCAATGGATATTTATCAACATAATGAGGTTCTTGACAAATCCAGCAACCAGTTCACGGTGCCCTCTCTTTCTTATTTCCCTCATTATCTTCCTGAGTACTAGCTCTTGGTGCATTAGCTCTTTGATCATTCCTATCCCTAAAATTTCTTTGGCCACCCCGATAGTTTGGATTTCCCCCAAGTTAACCTTGAAAATTTCGTAGTCCTTTCAAGGTAAAATTGCGGTGTTAAGAACCTATCTTTGAATGCTAATACAAATATTTCCCAAAGAACATCAACAACCTCCACATTATGAGTTTTCCTATAAGTATCCCACCAATCAGTGATAGCTCCAGTCAAACGAAAGACTACCCATGAGGTTTTTGATTTAGATGACAAGGTTCTGACCATAAAATATGCTTCCACACTATTTAACCATCTCTCAGCCTCTTCCCCATCACCTTTGCCATCAAATTTGGCTATATCGAGCCTTCGCATATCCTTGTCCAACTCAGAACCTACTTGTTTCCTTCTTGGGTCAATAGTTGTCTCATCCTCAACTATTACCGTTTCCTTTCCTTTAGATAAATTTTCAATTATTTTCTATTGATGGGAAATCATTTCTTGTTGTTGAGCTAGCTGAGCTTTTTTGCTCCATGTGCTCTATCATTTGGGCATTTTGTTGTGCCATGTGTTCAGCCATTTGAGCACTTTGTTGCTCCATTTGTTCTTTCTGTTGGCTCATTTTCTCCTACAATAGTTGTACCATCTAGACCATTTTATCCTCTTTATTAACTGGTTCTTTTTCCTTCCTCTTTTCTCGAGGATGTTCTACGGTTTCCTCTGATGCCCCAAGTCTCATAAATTTTTGAATGACTCTTCTAGGGTTTTCGGTCAGCCCTTCCCATTGATCCATCATAGTTATTTTTGAGGAACTAGCCTTTTGTCCGGATGCCATTGCCTATTCAGCAAAACAAAGAGCCTTGTCAAATTTTCGAGTTTAGGTGAACACATTAGTGACATAATTTAAGTTAGTCATAGGCTTTCTAATTTTTCTGTTGCCTATAGATTCACAACCTTAGCTCTGATACCAAATGTAACAACCCAAGTTCTGCCCACTTGGTTGTCCAAACACCCCAAGTCAACCCACTTGGTTGTCCAACATCAGAGGTTACAGTAAGAGAAATTTTTTCTTTTATTTCAATTTATTTTTGTTTTATTTTCTAGTATGAGCATGTTAGATCCATCTTCATGAGTGTCATTCCACTGCAGTCGAAATACTCATGAGATCGAGATTGGCCAAATCCTGTGTAGTTGCCCATTTTGAACTTCACTCTCCACCCGAGATCCAAAGTTCAGGTAGGGGGTTCCTTTTCCTCTAGGGCCCATATCACCTAGAGGTGTGGCGCATACTTTCTCCATGTCTTGACATGATCCCAAGTACTTATGTCATGTAAGACGTAGCGCATACATGCTCGAGCTAGACGATCAACCATCTTCCCTGGAGCATCGTCTAGGGTCTTACCAATACCCTGGTAACCACCCGATGTTTTGTGTTGATTAACCAACATGATGTCCCATACCATCATGCTGTCGGTATTACCTAGTCAAACACAATTCACCACTCATCACTAGCAGGGATAACCTAGAAGAGATGCCCATACAACCCTTCGTTACCTCCCGTTCTGACCTTTTTCCATCAGAAGTATAGTTAGAGCCCTGATTTATGATGATTGCCTACCCGCAAACATCATTAGTAGTTATCTTACAAGATTGTCCTCCCCACAATATTGAAACAAAATCAAGGTTGTCCTACCCACAACCTTGGGTTGCGAGATAAGATTACCCCTTCCACAATCTTAGAATTTCTTAACCTAAGGTTTGTCTAAGCCTGGTTTATTTGGAAGGGTTTATCTATGCAAAGGTTTACTACTGAGTACGGTTTCGTAGTTGCTCAAAAGTTGTACTAAGTTTTAAAATATTACCATTTTCCATTTGGCTACTTGGATGTTTTACATTGAGGAAGATTAAAGATAGAAATATTATTAGAACATTGCAATCCAAACTAAAGAATCCCATAATCTACTGGAATAAATTTATTTAGGATTCCTTATAGTTAATTTTTCATTTGGAGTAAGTGCTACACTAAGAATTATATCCACAAATCACTTTATTTTATTACTCCATAGAATTTATTAAAAAAAAATCAAAAACTAGAATTGTCTACTCCACAAAATAAAGTAAGAATGCAACTTCACATTAATTATGATTTTATTATATAATTCAAAATAATTCAACAGAATTTCAGTCTTTCGCTGCTTAATCTAAAGTAAACTACACAAGTTGTTCAATAAAGTAACCTCACTCCGCCTTACCCACACCGACACACGGATTTGTTTAAGTAAACTCATATTCACATTATCATTTTAAATTAGCTACGTTATGAACATCATACCTTTATAACAATATCGATTCTTTCACAGAGTTATAGTATTAATAGAGCTTCTAAGTACCTAATTTAGATTTGGATTTTACATTGCCTCTATATTTTTTTTCAGTCAAAGACCAATACAACATTGTTTGCCTAACAATAAATTCCTATGAGTATTTCCATAATTTTCAATGCATTGTTTTCAAACATCAATTCGGTTTGAAGCCCTACACAAATGACACTCTTTCCTTTTTACTATTTTTCATGTTTTCAAAATCGTTATATCACCAGGCGGGTGATAGTTTCCCCAACCATCATGAATACTTCCCACTACACAACTTATCTTATCAACATGCTACAAACCCTATCAACTACTTTGGACAGGTAAGTCCTTCAAATTATAGTCTTTTCCAATTCTCTATAACATAGTCAAATCAGCAAACCTTGTTACGTGCAATTACAGGTTCAAGTTTATTGTAGGAAAAGAGATTACAAACTTTCATTTATATTGCTACTCATCAACCGAAACCAAACACAACATACAATTGTTTAAAGCATAAAAGAAAACATTCTATAAATTATTGTTTCCCTTAGCCGCTTGCCTGGTCTATGTATTCAAATAGTTGTTCATCAATTTACATAGAGTTTAAGAGCATGCAAATATATAAACCATGTATAATGAGAAATATTTAAAATAATAGATTTTTAACTCAAAATAAATCTTCATATCGACATAATACATCATTCAAACGACTTATAAAGAAGAAACGTAAGACTCCTCCTTGAGTGCATGCCTATTCAACAATATTTCAGAAGATAATGACTGATCTACTTTTCCATTACATCAAAGGATGTACAAGCTATCATATAAATTCCCAGATTTTACATTTTTCTTAAACATTATATTAAGTACAATTTCAACATTGGATTTGGCATCACCCACATTTCAGGTTCAACATTTTACTGAGAAATCTCTATCAACATCTACAGTTGGCTTGTATCATTTTAGTATAACATTTAACCCTTTACGCCTGACGCAAGCTATCTTCCAACAACAATTTTAAGTCTATGGCTTTATCTCCACCATGCTCCAGTTTTTAGATGAAGGTTTTCGGTGACATCTCAAGGGGTCAGAGCGGTCGAGCTAATATGAAATGCAACTATTCCTAGCATGCAAACAAGTTTTTTTTTCCTTTTTCCATACAACATACAAGATTTCAAAAATCTCCCATCATACTATGGGCTTTCAACACAACATGCAAGTCACATCAGCATTTACCACACAACATGCAGAAGAAAGAACAAGCTCTATCATGGACTAATAACTCAGACCCATAACACAACCATATTTTTATTTTAAATTTTTCCACACCCATTCAATACATGCATCTCCTTTTCAATCTAATCCACGCATGCATAAAAAAATACAATTTCTCTTCAATATTTACAAAGTAGAGAATATACATTAATCACATACAAACATCGTATATCAAATCTTCTCACACATGCACAGGAACAATTCTTTTTCTCTTCCATTACAAGCAAACATTAACCCAATTCGTATGCAGAAGAGAACAAACAAAGAATTTAAGCAATCCATTTCCTTTTGTTCCTTTTATCTTCTTCTATGCATTTTTCCAGTTCAAACTTACTGATTTACGTAGTCCATTGTCCTTGCTTCCTAGAACCCTTCGCTCTTCATCGTCTCTCCTTGCCGAAAAACACACCAGACCAGCTTACCTTCCATTCTTTCTCCATCTTCAATTTTAAGAAACATCCCCCTCTTCCCTGCTAGCCAACTCTCGTTCGTTGGAGATTCTTTCCATGTAAAACTTGCCAAGTGTAAAACCACACCATCCACATTCAACAACTTAGGCTAAGTAATAATTGCTTGAATTGTCGATAATTTTCAAATGGTTTTCTTTTTGTTTTATAACATCGAGCAATAACTTCTTTTGCAAACATTTTAATATTTATTTCATTAAAATATTAATGGTTATGGTATTTGGCATTCCTTATTTAAAATAATTATTATTATTTATTGTCAATGCCCTTATATTATATTTTATACTTATAGCTATATATGTTATATATTATATTTTATTAGTTTATATATATTTTTTATAAATAAATTCCTCAAAAAAACACCGCATAAGTATAGGATTATTAATTGCCTTACTTTTTTTTTTATATATTCTCTTTTAGATTCCTAGCACAAAAATAGTCATACCATAACTCCATTTTTATCTCTGGCTCCCATGCATTTAAGCATCTTCATTGCCAACCAAACATCACAATTTCACAATTTGACAAGCATCAAACATTCCTACAAATGCAGCTACATGATATGCATCTATATGGACCGTTGGCGAATGCATTGCCTATAGGGTTCTTTGCCCCTATCAACCGATGAATACACCACCGCTCATCATTTCCCTTGACTTACCTTGCACCGGATAATCCTGCGGTCCATTGAGAAGACATCCTTCTTTTGCATTGTCCTTGCCAGTACAATACCTGTCCTCTGCATCCACAGATACATTAGCAGTATCTCATCCTTGCAGACAAATTAGGCATATAACAAAGTAGAGTTTTGGGTGCAGTCCCTATGGTTTGAACCCTGCGTTGGCCAGTTACTAAAAATAGTGGTTGTTACCAACTCTCCTGTGTAATAGAAAAAAATAAAGTAAAGTTTTGGAGGGTTATTACATGGGCAATTACCAAGAGGAGATTTAAGTTCAAACTTTGGGGCATGTTTATTATGGGCAAAGGTAGTTGTATGACCTGAGTCTGTTGAGTGTGCGCTAGCTTGATGACGGTGGTACCAACCTTGAGCCATCAAGGGTTTTTCTTACTTCAGGTCGTGTTTACTAAGGTGAGATAAGGGTTATAGTGATAGCACCATGATTTAACGTCATGATCGAAGGCAATACAAATTGACCCTATGACCAGTTGTTAAAAAGAAAAGGTAGTTACTGATTCCTTTATGAATTAAAAAAATATTAGAGAATGGTAGTATAATTTTACTCGTGAAACCTAAAAAAATATACTTTTATTGATCATATTTAAAAAAAATTATAATAAAAAAGATTATTTACAAGTTGCAAAGAGATTCCTCCCTTGGTAAGAACATCTCTTTACAACAATAACATTGGAACCAAATCTCTTAAATCATATGTAACATTGAAGCCAAATCTCTTAAATCATATATCTGCAATCGCTATCAAAATTAGCTAAACACTAGATTTGCTCATCAACCTGCCTAATCCTCTCATCCTCAATAGTGATGCTAATGTACCACTAAACCCCTACCTCCTTCTCGGTACACGTCTTAGTCAATAGGTCTATCACTTTATTGAGAGCTCTACCCACATAAATTGGAATCACATCATCTAATTCCCTCCATAATTTTTTAATTTGGGTGACAAGAACCCTCAACCTCCATATCTCCAAAGCAAAGTTCCTTATGCAATCCAGAGCTCTTACTAAGATTTGAGAATCTGATTCTATGACTATCCCTCTATAACCTTGTCTTGCTGTCCAAATAAAAGTAGATGGTAACTAAGGCTTTTGCTTCATTGTTTGTAACCCTGTCTAAGCCATGACCATATAAAATGGATAATGTCTATCTAATATATAATTAACTTCAAACATGCATTTTCCTTCTAGGATTTGAACATTAAACCTCCTTAAAAAATTCCAAAGTCTCTATCATCTCAAACATACAATTCCAAAATTCAATTGAATAAATAGATATTAAAAAAAATCTATTTAATATCCCTATTGATAAGCATAGCTCTCGGCTTTACGAGGGGTCATGGTTGGAAGGAGACTCTTTAACCTTGTGCATTGGTAGTTCGTAGAGGTTTCTCACACTAACCAAATAAATAAATCAAAATTTGATAAATAACATCATCAATATCATCTTATTCTAAAATACAAATAAATAAATAAATATAAAATAAATAACATTTATTCTCACAATTAAATAAAGGGACAACACAACATTTCGGGTTTTGGCTCTTCTTCGATAGATCCAAGATTCAAACCAAGGCGTGTGCAAGTGTGTGAGGGGAGGGTGTATGGTGGTTGTGTGTTAAATTCTCCATTGATGCATAGCTCTTGGTTTAGGAGGGATTATGGTTGGGGAACCTGCATAACCGTTGGTTGTAGGGGTTTATCACACTAACCAAATCAAATAAATAAATAAATAAAGGTTAAATATCATCGTAAAACTCATCTCACTTATAATATAATAAACATTAAAATTATAACAATAACACTATAATTTGACAATATAAAGCTCATCTCACTTATAATATAATGCTCTATTCGAGGGAGACAATGGCACTTGACTATATAACTAATTATTCAAAAAATAAAGTATTTACCTATTTCCATATGTACTTTTAAAAAAAATTTGCAATGGCTTGATAATAACTGACCTGACCTGACCTAGTTGTATGCGAGGAATCTTTGTATATGTTTTCCTATTGATGAATGCTATCGGAGCGAGGGTTTTGGAGAGGTACCGATATGGAAAAGATTTAACGACAGTAATTGCTTGTCAATAAGACATGCACCAGAATGGATTATGCAGACGCCAATATTAAGATTGCTTCAGTCTGGACTAAGCACAGGCAAAAATAAAGGCAAGGGTTCCATTCTTTACTGGTCATTCTTCACGATGCTTGAAATTTGGAGACCATTTATTGAAGAAAAAAGCAATCAGCCACGAAGACCACAACTTCCTTCCAGGGCAAACCATCTTCCTAACTCAAAACATGGCTCTTTTTGCAGAAATCACAGGTATTTCTTATGTTCTTTTTTCCCCGTTGACGATAGGATGGTAATACCATTTTTGAGGATTTTTTCTAGTCATTCAGGCATAGATGTTAAAAGCTACGATGTGTGTGAAAAAGTGGAGAAAATTTGCAAACTTGTCCAGCGCGGTGAAGAGAATATGGAAGATAAACTGACTGAGATGAATGTTGAACTATTCTCACAATTAGTTAGAGATGTTTTGAGAAATACATCAGAACATGGACATGCACATTCAGCTTTGAGGTTTTTCACATGGGCAAAATCACAACCTGAATATAGTCATAACTCTGCTCTTTATAATGAGATGATCAGCATAGCTGGACGTAGTGGGGATTTCGAAGCGATTGGTTGTTTGATAGAAGAAATGATAGCAAAAGGGCATTCTTTGACAGAAAGGGCATTCTCATTTATGCTTTCCAGTCCTTTAATTCGGAGTATTGCTCAAGGTTTAGTGGATACATTTATTAAATTAAATTATTCGGCCCAAATGGCTGCATTTCATAGCCTTGTATCTGTTCTCTGTCGCAGAAATTTTCTTGGGATTGCGACATGTGTTTTACAAGGAATGACTGATAGAGGCCAACATGTACAGGTATCCTGTTATAATGCCTTAATTGCTGCAAGATGTCGGCAAGGACATCTTATGGAGGCCAGAGGGTTTCTTGATGTGATGAAGAAATCTGGCTGCGAACCAAATACAGATTCTTATAATTACCTGCTAGGCACCATATGCAAGAAAGGAAAGATTGCTGATGCTTGTCATTTGCTTGATTTGATGGAGAAATCAGGCCATCGACCAAATCCCATTACTTATGAGATACTGATTTGTCATGCTTGCAAAACAAGCAAAATGGATGGTGCTCTGGAGTTTGTCAATAAGATGATCGCAGACGGTTTGAAACCACGGTATAGCACATATGCCGCTTTCATTAAGGGATATTTCTACAATAAGGAGTTTGAAGAAGCCTACAATTTTGTAATTGAAACGAGTAAAAAGGATCCATCTGCAAATTCGATGAATTATATGTTACTTGCAAGTTTATTTGAAAAGTCAGGGATGATGCTTGAGGCCCGGAGTGTGCTGCTTCAAATGATTGATAAGGGCCTTATTCCTAGTTTTTCACTTTGTAAGAAAGTCAGCATGAGTCTTTTTCAAAATGGCAAGCAAGTTATGGCAGAAGAACTCCTATGCAGATTTGGTGATATCAGAAATGCTCTAAATAAGAAGCAGAAGCATCATAAAAAGTAACCCTTCAAATGATAAAACATGGCATTTCTTAACAGATCATGCATGAGACTATTTGAGTTCCTCCATCTGAAATGCATGGCTCTCTCCCCAAAATTTTTCCTTTTTCTTGGATCAAATATATGGATCCTGGGTGGATTAGATAAAGCAATTGCATTGTAATTCACGCTGTGTTTGAAGATGCATTCTTGCTAGGAATTTCAGAGGATGATGCTTTCAAAGTGGGCATGCTATCAGAGAGAAACCTACTTGTGGATGCTTATGTTCTATATTAGAGTAGTATTTGCAAGACAGCTACTGTCTATTTGTGCAAGTGATACTTCTAAAACCATCATTGAAAAATAGGACAATATTGTTACCAATTGCATGCTACTGAAATTCATGAGGTCAAAATCTGTCTTTATGTAGTCGGGACATTTGTTCCTTTTAATTACGAACATGAGGACAATTTCTATGATGTTTTGGTTAAAAAAGGATGTGAAAATCAATCATTATCTGGTCAATCCAGGTCTGCGAAGTTCAAGGACATGTATAATTTGGAGTGCTGATGTAACCCAGGATACCAGCGCTTATGGACTCGTGCTCTCACCATCAAGTAGTATGCGTAGATTTATATACTGTCTCATGACAAATAGCAAAATTGCATCCCTATTATCAGCTTCAGTCAGAAACAGACAGCATTCCAGTGGCATACTCTTCTATATAAAGTTCCTAATTACAAAATGAATTCCTGGAGATCACAGCATTTCATATGTATGACGATTATTCAACAAATCTAAACGAATTGGTTTTCAATAATGTTTAATGGCTCACTTGCATTTACATCTTGGAATTCAACTAAGAACAAGCATATAGATCCTTGACTTGTCTTTTAGCATGTAATTTCACTTTTGGCATAGGGACAATAGTGTTCAGACTCTCCCTGCATCTGCGAAAACTTGCGAGTATGCAAGTCGAGTTACGTGAGGCGAGCCATTTTGACCATGCACAAGTTTTTTTCTATAAAATACAGTATATGTTGTATTTCTTCTTCTTTCCTGAGTCGTTGTTGAGTTCTCCTCCCCCCCTCCCCTTTTGTGTCAAGCACAAGTCGGGGTCAAAAGCACAGGTTTGCCGAGTGTGAGACGAGTCCAAGTCTTGACACTATTCATAGAACAAATCAAATGTGAATCCAAGTCCCACTTAAAAAACATGTCTACTAACAGTTAATCTCACTTTTGATATAGGACAAATAAATGGTATTCTTCGGCCATTTTAAAGACTTGTCTCTTAGCATGTAATTTGGCCTTTGGCATAGAACAAACCGAATGTGATACTTAAGCCTCTTTAAAGACTTCTTTGAGTAAGTATGGAGTAGTTTCCTAGCTATAGTCAGATTTTCTCTTCACATCTTAGTAAGTTAGACTAGTTAGTTATGTACTGTGATTTCTAACCTACAAATGTTCTTTCCCTTAGCATTGCCTGTATCGTCATAGTTTGCTCCAATGGCATATCTTTTTTTCCTTGTGACATGTTAGATGAACTTCTAATGCTTTTTTCTTTTGCAATTATATATTGCCCTTTCCTGATGCATTTGTTTTGTTTTCTATGGAACTCCCTGATTTCTGCCTGTCACTTTTTCTTTTTAGCATGTTGCCTGCTATTGTTTTTCCTCTCTAATCCTTCTACGTCTAGAGTCGGCAGAATGCACCAAGTCTTTACATCATTCTTCCAGAAATCATTTCCTTCTTCAGCATTTTCTATCTGTTTCCCTTTAAGTAACACAATCCTATCTCCACTTTTCTGCTTCTTTTTTTTTTCTTGTAGTTGTGCACTATTGATACTGGTCTTCCTCTCTCTTTTTGTGGGTGCTTCTGTCCAAAACTGCTTCCTTTCTCTTCCCAACTGCTTCTCTTCATTACTGTTTCTATTACTTGATTCGCCATAGCCTCTTCATCTCGTCCTTCTTACTTTTCCCTGTCTGCATAGGTGTGAAGTTCATTTGACTTTAAGCCATCTTTAGACCCCAGTTTTTTCAAGGCTTTGAGGTTAATTGTTGTTTCTTCTAATGTCATGCACCTTTTTATGTTCTGTTCGATGTAATTGTGTTTGGATCCAACCCCTCTTGATCCATTTGTTGCTTTGTGACATTTTATTTGTTTTTTGGTTGTATGGGGATTTGATCCCTTATCCGCTTTCATGTCTTGAGTTATTTATATAAGGTTCTAAGATCTGTATTCCTTTTCATTAATCGTAAGGATAAAGGGTCAAGTAGTGTGAGCTGAAACATTGATCCTTTTTTAGACTCTTTAATTTTAGAAGCGTCTTCTCCCCTGCCAACAAGTTGTGGACCATGGAAGTTTAAAATCTTTAATTTTTGGCTAATGGTAATGTTGCATTTTGCACACAAGCAATCTTAACTCTGTCTCTATAGATATTTATAGGTACAAATCAAGATTCAATAATCTGACACATATTTCATGTGTGTACAAATTAGACATAAAGAATATTTCCTGGCTTTATGCAGAGAGAGAGAGGGGGGGTGCAAAAGGCTAGCCAAAATTGCATGCTTTCAGCAAATTTGTATGATGAAATGGACATGGATGCATTGGATTATCCTCCTACTGTTTAAGAAAGACACAGAACCTTAAGATTTGGTCTTTACATTACAAAACTCATTTGTATAATCTCAAACACTATCAACATTATCATTCCCAAATGCCTAATTGGGTAATTTATACATTTCTCTTTGTTGTTAGTTCATTTTGAAATCCTTCCATGTTGACATGGTTGTTTACCATGAAAATAAACACTATCTCATCTCATATTTTTCTTATATTGATACAAATATATCTCAAGCGGCTTATGATAAGAGAGAACTTAATTGTAGGAACTGTTATCCTGAGTTTATGTAAAATGTTACTTTCTTTCTTCTCAAGCAGTTAACCATAGTTACCAGGTACAGTTTGTTCAGTGGGTTCAGAAGGTCAAAACAATCCAGAGTTTCTTTTTTTTCAGGATGGTTCTGTTTGGTTTGTAAAACTTTGGAAAATTAATAATATAAGCATGTCTATAGCAGATTCCATCATTCCATATTTTCAAAATTCAAAAACAATAGTAACTCCTTTTTTATCAATATTTAACTTTTTTTTTTTTTTAAAGTTCAGAACATTGATATAATAGTAACTATTGAGAGTTTCAAACATAAAATCTTACATATAGGTTCAGCATTGAATACTTTATATTTATAAAATACAATATATATATTTTAATTGGTTATATGAGATTGAAACAGGACCTACCTGTATTACATCATGACCATGTAGTAGTATTACAACAGTTTGGCAGATATGCATGTATCGCTTGGCCGGATTCGAACTTGGATCTCCTCCTTAAAGTTGAGGAGTAAACCCGGTTGAGCTAATGCCGTTTGATAGTGTAACATTATTTTGTATAATATTAGTTTCTTATTATTTATTTTTTATTTTTAACAACTGTAATTTTAAATCTTATTTAAAAAACCACCAAAATTTCACATGCTGCAAAAGAGAAGCCAAAATTGCATGCTTTCAGCAAAATTTTATAAATGTACATCGATGCATTGCATTACCCTCTTACTTTTTAAGAAGGGCACGGAGCCTTAAGATTTGGTCTTTACATTACAAAACTCAATTGTATAATCTCAAACACTATGAACATTATCATTTCCCAAATACCTAATTGGGTAACTTTAAACGTTTCTCTCTTTGTTGTTAGTTCATTTTGAAATCCTTCCATGTTGACATGGTCTTTTACCTTGAAAATAAACCTTATCCCATCTCATATTTTACTTATATTGATACAGATATATTGCAAGTGGCTTATGATAAGAGAGAACTTCATCATAGGAACTGTTATTCCAAGTTTATCTAAAATGTTACTTTATGGTATAGTTTTTTTCGATAGGTTCGGAAGGTCAAAAAGTCTGGAGTTTCTTTTTTTCAGGATGGTTCTGTTTGGTTTGGAAAACTTTGAAAGATTAATAATATAAACATGTGTATAGGTAAATGTAAAAAGACAAGAAATTCGTATATCATTCCACATTTTCAGAATTCAAAAACAATTGAAATTCAAGTTCAGAATATTAACATAATAGTAACTATTGAGAGTTTCAAACATAAAATCTGACATGCAAGTTCAGCATTGAATACTTATATTTATAAAATAGAACATTATTTTGTTTTTCTTAATTGGTTATATGGGATTGAAACAGGCCCACCTGTATTACATCATGACCACATAGTAGTATTACAGTAGTTTGGCAATTATGCATGTATTGCTTGGCAAGATTCGAACTTGGGTCACCTCCTTGAAAGTTGAGTATAACAGGTTGAGCTAATGCCATTTGATAAATGGAATATTATTATATTTTTTTAATTGATTATATGGGATTGAAACGGCCCCACCCATATTACATTATGACCACACAGTGGTATTACAACAGTTTGACTATCATGCATGTATCGCTTGGCCAGATTCAAACCTGGGTCTCCTCCTTGAAAGCTGATGAATCTAATCAATTGAGCTAATGCAATGTGATAATACAACATTAGTTTCTTTTTAGTTATTCTTTAATTTAAAATTTTATTTAAAAAACCACCAAACTGATTCAGTCCAGCCTAACAAGACCAAACTGGACCAGACCTGGCCCATCTTTGGATGGACCTCCTAACTATGCAATTAACTAGTGGCATATGGAAACCATTAAGTTTCCTTGCAAACTTCTTCCCTTTGGCACTGGCTCGTTATATCTTACTCATATTTCACAGCTTCAATCAATTCCTCCTCCTGAGTTGTGTCAATCCATCCCAAATTGCAATTGGTGGTAACATTGCAAATAACAAAATCTAACTGCAACACGTAAACCCTTATCAACGAACTCAACATGCTTGATTCCATCTTTTTTCCATTGACCTTTTTTTGTCTTTCTGGAATGGCCAAGTCTTGACTATGATCTGGCTTGTTCTTGCAACTAGCTTGATCTTTTTTGAACTTCAGTACAAACAAAAGTCAAGTATTAGGTATTCTCATCTCCTTCATTATTTAAAGATTGTAAAAGATCAGTATTCCACGGGGACGCGTCCCCTCCTGAGGGACGCGTCCCCCCATCCCCCGCGTCCCCCAGCACGGGGGGACGGCATTGGGGACGTTTCCCCCCGTCCCCCTTTTGGGGGACGGCTGGGAAACGTCCCCGGGGACGCCTGAGGCCTACGGCCTCCCGTCCCCGGGACGTCCCCTATTTTGGGGCGTCCATGGGGACGGCTAGGTCCCTTTGGGGACACTCGGGCCGTCCCTAGGGATGGTTGGGCGTCCCCAAAGGGACCCAACCGTCCCCCATGGCTGGGCGCTAAAAAAAAATTAAAAATGAAAATTTAATTTGTTCTTTAGTACATTGTAAGACATTTGTGTTCTTCAATCTGTTCTTTAGTACATTGTTGAAAATGATGACTTTGACTTTCCACAAATGAAGATTAAAGCAAAAATTACAGTATTCTAAAGCAAGTCCTCAGCCAATCTGTTCTATGAAGATTAAAGCAAAAGTTACAGTATTCTAAAATTACAAGTGAGGGATAAAGATTGTTGATATAATAAGCGGAGATCACTGAATAACATAAAGAGTAACAAAGAGAGACCCTACTCATACTAGTGAAAATTACTTAGAAAGAAAGGAAGTTTCTTAATGTCCGCAAATGATCAAAACAGGTATTTGGGCTCAAATACTACATTGTGTAACAACAGTGTGGAGAGAGTTGGAAATAGTATTCCAAAGAAAAACCAAGAATACAAAATTAATAAGCATAAATTTACAAAATCCCTTTAAACAAGGTTAATCAAAATCTTTTGAGAAGGAAGCTGACAAGGAAAAAAATAGTTAAATTGTAGGATGTTTAAAAAGTGAAACAAGCAAGTTTTATAGGACTCAGAACAGCCTGCCTCTTGACTGCATTTTTGAAAACATTTTTAGATAATGCCTTTGCATGTCTTAATTCAGGTTCATAATTCAGAAAATCATGTAAGGTAAAAACATGATGAAGCTGTTGGCTAGTAAAAGCGGCATGATAACTCTTACTGGAATGACACTTTATTTGGTGGGGAAAAGACCTTGGTCCAAAATGCTTCTATTGCTGATTTATCTAATGTTCAAGAATGAAGATTTTGTAAAGCAGATAGCATCAAATTAGATTCATGTTCACTGTTTTGCTTTTACGTGTGTTTCTTTGTTGCTATAAATGGTTATTGATTTGCTGCAAAGTGGCCTAAATTTTTTGCTTTGCATACACTTCCATTGAGAAAATACAGATGGGGAATGCTTGGCATCAACTTGTCTTATTCTTACAAAGAGACAAATCCCATTGAGTTTAGGACATTGACTTCAATGAGAAAATTGTAACTTTTGCTTTAGGACATTGACTTCAATGACAAATCCGCTTATTTTAGAATACTGTAACTTTTGCTTTAATCTTCATAGAATACTGTAACTTTTGCTTTAATCTGTTCTTTATGTTCTTTAGTACATTGTTGAAAATGATGTGTAAAAGCTGAATAATGTGGCATTCATTACTTGAGCAATAGCAACTAATTTGGTTAACTGTTAGAGATTGGCAGATTGCACTTGATATCCTTGGCTGAACCTTCAAGTTATATTTGTTGAAACAATTAAATGGTTGCACTTAGTAACTAATATCAATATGAATATCCTAATATCATTTTTGTTGTGTGTAGAATTCTGAATGTGTAGATTATTCTAAATTTCTAAAAAAATTCAATTTTCATAGTATTATACCAGCCGTCCCCCTCAGCCGTCCCCTAAAATCGGCTTGCCGCGTCCCCTACCATCCCCCGAAACCCATCCCCCAGGCTCGTGGAACCCTGTAAAAGATGCCTTTTTCCATCCGTCATTGTCACACAGATGTTTGCTTTCTCGTCATACATAGTCTTTTGCAGATAGCATTCCTTTCACATTATCAAAGCCTTCCAAGTGGCATGTCCTCTGTTTTCTCTTTCTCGTTGTTTTGGAGTTTGTAAACCATTTAAGGGAAAGTTTCTTGCAACACCTGCCATTTCCCTGATCATGTAAATCTGTTTTTCACTTATGCCAATGAGAGGGAATTTATTTTCGTATGCAAAAGGGGAAAAAAGGTCTTCTTTTGCTCCAAAACTCTCACTTTGTCTTGTCTTCAATATTATATTTCTTTCTTTTTCTTTTCTCTCTGATACATAACAAGTACCATTCCTTAAATATCCATTTCCTAACATTCTGTCTATGGCTTCTAATTGTTCTAAATTTTTTATATCAATGTAATTGTTTCCATGAAAATGTCTCCTTTCCGTGATATGGAATGAGTCAAGTTCAGAATTACGGTGGTGCAGGTGGGTTCTACCACTGCAAACATTGAACATATCTGAAGTTGTCCTTCATTTTTGTTTCAAGCATCCAGATGATGTCACCATTGCCACTTACGTTTTTTTTTTCTCCTCCTTACGGTAAATGGAATGGCTGGGTTTTTTGCACCAGCCCTTGAGGCTGCTAACTGTAACATATGCCACCTAAGTGGCCTATTTGAAAGTTTCTTTGGCCTGTTAGCTGTGCCTCACTCCCAAATTTTGTATTCAACATTTTGTGTCTTAAACACGTTTTTTATGACTAGGTGGTTTAATGGCCAACCCTAAATTTTACTTGACCTGCCAATGGAGAATTACTCCTGAATTTAAGTGTCTGTTTAGGAGTTCGTTTTCAATTTATGTGTTCCAGACAAGTGCTGCTTAAGCTTGACCTTCTTCTGACTTCTGAGCTGGGCCCTACTTCCAATGAGCCTCATATTTCCTTTTTGCTTCCGCATGATTCCTTTTATAGGGGGTTGACCCTCCGAGGTTGCTCTGCAACAATGGATATTGCAGAATTAGAAGGTTGAAAGAAAATTTGTTATTCTGTTCTTGCTTGACAATAATCCTTTGGGCCTTCTTATGTGCCACCAGACTCTGGGATTGAATTCTACAAAGGTCGCAGATTTTGTATGGAAGGTTTGGTATGGTGGACTTCAAAAACAGAGAAGAGGGTCATCCAAGAAACACAGTAGATATGAAAATTAAAAAAAAAGGAGTTGGGGGCAACTATCCCTTCGCAAGCTATACAATTTTTAGCTCAAAGAGTCTGGCTACAAGGTTTGTTGGCTGGCTGTTCCTGTTGAGAAAGTATCATGGCCACTCATTAACATTCTATTTTGCCGGTGCTGTGTAATTCTATGGTTACATTTACTTTGTTTTGTACAAATGGACAATTTTCTTTGTGCTAAAAATTGTGTGTTAGTATGTTACTTGTCCACACTAAAATCTTGTCTTTGCCAATCTTCCCAAATAAATCATATTACATGTTGTTTATCAACCTCTTTGTTCATATCCCCCTTCTCTTTTCTTTCCTTGATTTTGGTCACCCAAAATGAACAAGGGGGTCAAACTGGGACATATGACCATTTTCTTTTGTTACCATGAATGTTACTAAAGAGATTCCCTCCAAATGTCGGTTTTGCTCTACGTCTAAGAAATTACCAATTGGATAGGTTTCAGACAATTGACAGTAGCATTGGCAAATATACATCAGCTAACATTTTAGTAGGGAAGTAAGAGTAGTTACTTATGCTAGAATTTGTGTTTATATTGACCCTGAGCTTGTCTAAGAAATTAAAAGCCTGAAGATTTTGGATTATGTTTGCAAACAAACCACCAGGTTATGAAGCTATACCTTTCAAATGTCGAACTTCTAAAATCACTAATATTTGGGTGAAACCAATTCTAAGCGATGATTCCAGTAATCTTAAACGTGTAAAACCGAGCTCTCATTCTTTTAAGCAGTTTCAACCCATTGTTCCTTCTCCTGCTACTGATGCTGTTTGTCTATCCTTTACAGCTCAGAAGTCATTAATAGTGGTGACTGATTCTAGGTCTCATGAAATTGCAGGTTGACAGGCATCCCTGTAGTCACAAGGGTCTAATAGTTTCCGAAAATCAAAGGCAAGGGACAACTATGCCTCTTGAATGTTCTGCTTCAGAGAGAATGTTTCCTGGAGATATGCATAATCATGAGTTACAGACTTAATCTGAATTGTCAAATCATAATGTATGCGTATTTCACAATCCAGCTTGGATTCAGTGGCATCTTCAACGTCACAAATGAAGGGAGATAGCTATCCTTCCTCTTTACTATATTCTATGCAACATTGGAAGAAATCTGGAAGCCACAGTTCCACTTACATTACTTGATAACTTCCATGACCTTTTGTTTAGCGTTTCTGCTCTTTGGTATTGTTTATGTGTTGCACATATATTCTCTAACTCTTTGCTATTGTAGTCTATTGATGGGAAATACTATTCATAGTTTATGTCTCTCCCTCGAAATACTATTCATAGTTTATGTATCTTCCTCGAGCTTTTTTGCGTCACTCTATAAATTCTAATAATAAATCAGCTCCCTGTTATCTTAAAACGCTATGGTAAAATAGTTTTTAACATCCACAAGGTCTGGATCATATGGGACTGTTTCATGGTGGATGTTGTTTATCTGATATGTAGTTATCCAAATTATCGAATCATAGTATACAACCCAATCTTAAACCTAACCCTATCCTGCAGGACTCAAACTTTAAACCTCTTATTCAAAGTTCCAAAATCCTTCCCATTAAACCCACAAAACTGACAGCTGCACTTTCAACTAATAGTAGCAGTCACTAACTATTGTCTTTAAGATTATCCATTTCAATATTTGTTTATAGTAACTTTCTGTAAGTTATAAGGCTCAGCGTTTCATGTACCCTGATGGTAGGTGGATAAATAGATAGGTAGATAGTTTATTGAGAAAGCTGAAGCTCCTTGTGCTTCTATTTGCACATTGCTCTGTGTTATAGTTGTTCCTTTCTTACTGATTTCGGTATTTAAATTTTATATTAGTGTTGTTGGATTATTCAAATATGTATTACTGTTTTATTGAAGTTTACTCCAAATTCTCCTTAACCAGCACAGAGCATAAACCCTTTCCTTTCTATTAGACAAGTGCTGCTGTGGAATTCCTCTCTTAAAGTTAGGCTAGAAGAGGAAAGTGGGCTAGGAAGGAAGAGCCATAGGAATTCATTATTTTCAAGGGACAAGCATGGAAGAGAGATTTAAACGAAGTCTTGTCAAAGGGTTACCAATGATGAAATTTTTGGACATGGTATTAGACCTCCGACCTTGACCCAAAAAATAATTTTGGGAGAGCACAGACAGGTCTCATAGTTAGTTTAAAAGGAAAGTACCAAGAATTACAAACGTTCTAAGAGTCTTTGGAAAATACAATTGTTTAAATAAAAATCTCGAACTGAAAGGATGGTTGGAATGTTCTACTAAAAAATGGGTATTTGGCAACAAGAGCCTCGCTTATTGCTTGTATTTTGTCCAATTAGAAATTAGAAGATTGAAATTTAAAATTGTGAAATTTTTAAATTTTTTTTTAAGTTTGATTTGTGGAATGTGTTTTTATTTTTAATTTAAAAAAATAAATTGATTTGGGATTTGAAAGTTCATAAGTTTATTATTAAATATTTTTTTTCAATGGTTATATGGGATTGAAACTTGTCATTACATCATTACCATAGTGGGTATGGTCATTACCACATATATATATATATATATATATATATATATATTTTGGCAAGATTTGAATGTGGCTCTCATAGGTCTCTTTGAAATGTTGAGAAATTTAACCAATTGAACTAATGTCATTTGATAAGTTTATTACTAAATATTTATTAAATGAAAATTTTTTAATTAAATATATAAGATAGAAATGGGTTTCACTTGCATTACATTATAATTTTACAACACTTAGACAATTATTTATATATTTTTTAGAAAGATAGGAACCAAGTCTCCACCTTGAGAGTGGAGCAATTTAAGCTTTTGAGCTCATGCCTTTGGATATCAAACAAAGCATTTTAAATCTTAATAATATATTAACTTATATTATTAAGGAAAATTTATGTGTTTTATGTACGTCTAGTTGATTTTAACTTTTATAATGGTTTTACAACACTTTGACAATTACCTATATATTATTTGGGAAGAGAAGAACCAAGTCTCCACCTTGAGAGTGGAGCAATTTAAGCTTTTGAGCTCATGCCTTTGGATATCAAACAAAGCATTTTAAATCTTAATAACTTATATTACTAAGAGAAATTTATGTGTTTTATTTATGTCTAGTTGATTTTGATTTTTATAGTTACATGTCTTCTGCCAAACTAAAAAGAATCATTATAAACAAAAAATAATTTAAAGGGTGTTTTACCTAGAAGCAAAGCATACGTTTTGTTAAGGTTTTGTTGTCAAAATTAAAGTATTTTAGTTAAGATGTAATATTTTCATCCATGGTAAGAGTTCAATTGGTCTAATTTTTTAATTTTCAAGGGAGAGATTAGGATTCAAATCTTGAAAAATGATATATATAATTGTCAAAATGTTGTATTATTGTCTCAGGGGGACAACGCAACGTTTCGGGCTTGGGCTCTTCTTCGGGGGACAACACAACGGTTCAGGCTTTGGCTCTTCTTCGGGGGATCCAAGGTTCAAACCGTGGTGTGGGCGAGTGTGTGAGGGGATGGGTGTGTAGTCGTTGTGTTAAATTCCCTATTGATAAGTATAGCTCTCGGCCTTACGAGGGGTTATGGTTGGAAGGAGACTGTTTAGCCTTGTGCGTTGGTAGTATGGATTTTTCACACTAAAAAATTGTTGTATTATTGTAATAATGTGGTCATGATGTAAGAAAAGTGAGTCCATTTCAATCCTAGGTAATAAAAAAAATTATATTATTATGATAATATGGTCATGATGGCAAAGTGGGTCTATTACAATCCTATATAATCAATTAAAAAACATAAAATAAATATCCAATAAATGTGGTTATTATGTAACATGAGATTAATACATATTGTGGATTTTTTTTTCCAACTTTGAAAATATAAAAATAATTTTTTTAAAATATGGGTTGTAGAGTGATATGAAGATAATGAATAATACAAGAAATTATGCAATATGTATTATAGGAAGGAAATGATGTAAAGAACCATTGGTGTATGATTATTAAGAAAAAAAAAGAGATTTAAAGAGCTTTAAAAAAAATTAAGATTTTAAAATTTTAACTTTGTAAATATAAAAATAAATTTTTTAAAATATCGTTTGTAGAGTGATACGAAGATAATGAATAATACAAGAAATAAAATTATGTAATGTGTATCATAGGAAGGAAATGATGTAAAACCATTGGTGCATGATTATTAAGAAGAAAGAAAAGATTTAAAAAGCTTTAAAAAAATTAAATGATTTAAAAATATGGGTTGTAGAGTGATAGGAAGATGATGAATAATACAAGAAATTATGCAATATGTATTATAGGAAGGAAATGTTGTAAAGAACCATTGGTGCATGATTGTTAAGAAGAAAGAAGAGATTTAAAGAGCCTTTAAATAAAAAAGCACAATTCGAAAAAGAGAGGCTTGAGAGGTTTAATATAATCACATACTTTTATAGACTTGTTATATTAGTATACTTGTAAAAGAGTATAAAGGAAATTCTAGAGAGATGATTCTAAAGATAATAAAAAAGAGCTTCTAAAAGGTTTAGAGATAGCAATGTACTTATTATTATTAAAATAATAATTTAAATTTATTTAAAATTTTTATTTTTTAATGTCTTTTTATGTGAAAGTCTTGTTGAATAATTTGACATATTATTTATGCCAAATAATATATAGGGACATTAAGATCAAACATTTTCATCCAAATTTGTAATATCAAATGTTGTCGTTAGGGTGATAGATGACCACTTCCTTAAAAAGGCAATGAAGTTTAAGATGACTTACATTCATAATGTTTGTATACCTAGTTGAGAAGCAAGATGTAGGCAAAACTCATTGAAAAATATTGGTCATTTGTTCTAAAATTGTACAAGGCTGATACCTAATAGTTTTAGTTTTATGATGTTGTTGAGATATAATTTTTTGTTTGTTCATATAGAGCCAAACTTTGTCATCAAATTATACGAGGAAATTGTATGTGGATCATGAAATCCTCTCTATTGGCTTAATTTTTTAGTAGTGCATCGTAAACAAGTATATGGACTTTGCCCAATGCTGGACAAAAGAAAAGTTTTATATTGTTCCTTATGTTGATGACATGAAGTGGTACGAAAGAGCTACTAGAATCTCACATGAATCAAGGTATTTATACCCATAGAATCAATTACATAATGGTTTTTAGAGACATGAAATATTTATTATAACTATGTTGTAAAATATGAATATATTTGTCATACTATTTTTTTTTTATGATGACATACGAAGAGTATGAATATTGTAGCGGTTAATTGCCTCAATTTGATGATAAATTTATGGGCAAAATAAGGTTGAGAACCTAAACTTGTAAGCTAAAGTTTTTATAAATGTTTTTAAAAGTGATTAAGAATTTTAGATTCATGATTTAAAGAAAAAAATAGTGGTAAGTCAAAGTGATACCATACACACTAGAAAAATATTATGGACTAGTGCATTGAGTGAGAGGTTTAAAATATAATATATGTTTTAATATAATATTGAATGATAGGATGTCTTAAGTGTCAATAATCCGAGAATAAATACACCATGAGATTTGCTTAGGAAGGAAGATGACGGTTCATAACAAGTACTTATGACTAAAAATGCTTTGTCCTCAAAACATAGAGAGTGAAGGATGAGTAGTAATGAAGGATTAGGCCTCCCATGATGCCTCTTCTTTTGGAAGACATTTTAACTTAATCAAGTTTGGTTATTTGTCGATTGTGTAGAGACCTCATATGTGTTTCCAAAATACCTTTGAGTTTAAGTTGACCTTGCTTGTCCAGAATTGACAAATCAGTCTAAAATGGAGAGAGGGCATCCAACTTTTGTTTTAAACATGAAATATAAAAAAACATAATGGACGCAACCGTTGTTTGGAATTTTAAGAGCATAGGCAACTAGACTAATATTCCTTCATATTAGGTAAGGATTAAGGGACAATTTTAAGTTGTTCCCATTGTCCTTCAAAGATGTTTGGTTGTATGGCTAAAAGAGAATGCAAATCTAATTGTTCTCTTGAAATTAGCATTCAAAACTATGATTGTCAACATTTGGTTTTATTCTATTTTTGGCATGTTCTAAGTTACATTTTATGGTATGTATGATTGCATTGGATTCCTCCAAGTAATCATGTGCAATTGGAAAATTTACTTAATTAAATAGATTTGTTTTAGGTCTTAGAGGTTCATAGCCATAGAAGACATTAAAAAGAGTCATTTTGGTTCATGTGTGGTAAGTTGTGTTATGCAACCATTGAGCCAAAGGTAACCATTTAGACTATTGTTAGGGGTTGTTTGATACAAGATAACATAAGTAACCTCCTAGGTACTTATTTACAATCTTTGTTTGCCCACCAATTTGAGGATAGTATGCCAAGTTGTTCATTTGTTAGATCCCTATTTATTTACATAGTTATTTCCAAAAATCACAATAATGGATCACAACCAAAGCAACTACCATCCACTTTTTTTTGTGAATACTATTATTATTTTTAATAAGATAAAGTCACTTTCAACAAAAATAATGGATCACAACCACTTAGAATTACCTTGGAAAATCTATGAAGCTTATAAATATGGTTAATAAATTTTTCTACACTTGAGGTGTGAAGCAAGGATGCTTCATCGAAATTAAATAGGTAAACTTGGTAAGGCGATCCACAACCACACAAAATTATATCATAAACATTTAAGATAGCTAAACATAGATAAAATCCTTGAAAATTTCTTATCGTCCTTGTTATGGTATGTGTAATGGTTGAAGTAGTCTTGGATATGAGACATGCTTACTTATCACTTATCACTTAGCCATATATTTTTGAAGTCCTTCTGCATACTCTTCCAAAAGGATGATTATCAAGTGTTATAGTAAGTATTAAAGAAGGTGACATGTCCTAAATTTGGGGAGTCATGATTATATGCAAGAACTTTGAGTATAAAACTTGAATTTTTAGGAAAATATATTTTATTCTTAAACCATTATATATCATTTTTTCATGTGAATTGTAATGTGCCTCAATTGTTAATGATTTCTCATGACTCATCACTTTTGACATACTCAACTTATATGTCCTTAATCCATTACAAAATTATTATTGGGATTGCATAAGTAACTACTTCATCCTTTCTAGATAAGGCACATACAACTTGATTATCATTTCCTTTCTTGTGCAATATTTGAAAATCAAATGATTGAACTTTAGCCACACATGTTGAGTGATTTTTTTGGAGTAGATATTTGAGGCTATTGTGGTCAGTACAAACTAAAAATTGCTAGGACCTCACATCTTAATCTTTTTTATTATATTGTAGTAGTTTAGTTAGTAACGAGTGGACACTCCCTTTTGAATGTAAGGGTGACCCTTATTCATTAGGGTTAGGATTAGATATCTCAGATAACTATTTTGGGTTTGATTTATTTTTGCATGATAAGCTATTTTCGACATAGTTATCTTTATCTGTTGCATTGTAAGAGAGGTGAAGGCATCTTGAAGAAATTATATTGTAAAGGAGTGTTGCTCATAAAGGAGGTTGCCCCCTCGAAGCGACCTACAATAAAGGAGGTTGCCCCCTTGAAGTGGACAATGATGCTTTGCAACTCTTCAATGTAATCAATAAAATAATTTATTAGCGTTCATTATGCAAATTGTGTTTTCGTGCAAATTAATTTCTGGTTCTAGGTAATTCATGCAAGTAGAATCCTTACATTTGGTATTAGATATCAATCTAGGGATGGTTCCATTATGGCAGTGATGCTTCTATTCAAAAACATCCATGGCCACAACACATCCATCTTAGTAATTTATCTTTTTCTCTATTAATCTTCAATCCCTATTCTTTTTATTTTCACAATTTATTTTGTAGCCATCCAAATCACTTCAAAATGTTTTTCTTTTTTCTAGTTCATGAGGTTAGAAACCTTGTGTTGGAGGTTTTAAAATATCACAAAGGAGCTATCATTATTGACTAAGATAGATTGCCCATAAAGCATCTAATGAAGTAAGGGGTGATCAAACTCCAATACGAAGGCCTTAGATAGCACCTGTATATGGCTGTGAGCTCCCACGTACCCTTTGGTGTATAGGAAGACCCTTTAGGAATAGGAGAAACTTTCAACTATATGAAGATATTGGTCATTTGAGTTTTATGATGCATTTGTAAGTGGTTATCCATAGGAAGGTACTCACACCATACCTTAGAGACGAGTAGTATGGCTATAAAAATTATTGAATCATTTGTAGTTAATACCTTGAAATATCAAGTCGAACACTATCTATGAATAAGATAAATATATATGTAAGCCCACAATCCAAACAAACCCCAACCTAACACACCTAAAAAAAGAATCCCATAAGGAATTTTGACATACTAAGAGAACGATTCAAAAGTCGTTAAAATATTGACCTAAGTAGAGTGTGTTTTTAGAGAATATTCAAGGGTTTGCAAAATTAAAAAAAAACTACAAGGACTTTGACATACAGAAAGTGTGTTCTTAGAGAATATATAAAATTTTGCAACGTAGCCAATAGAGGGATTAGAAGGGTATTTAAAGGTAGGGATTATAGAGGTTTTTACAAGAAGATATTACATACAAGTATTACAAGGATTTTTATAGGTAGGGATCACATGGGTTTTTAGTAGGGCACTGAGTTATAGGCAACAAATTCTAGGCATAATATCTAACCATCCATAAAAAAAAGAGTTCTAAGCATAGAAAATGTGCACTATGCATTAAAAACAAAGTACTATGTGCTAAAAACTATCATTAAAGGGTGTCATAATGGATGGTCAGAGGCAAATGTAAAAAAATGGTTGTAGGGTAGTGATTATAAACAATTGTTTAGAAATAGTGAGTGAAAAGGTAAAAGAACAACAAGAACTAATGATTAATTTTATAGTTTTGACTAGGACTTCTTGACTGATGTAATTAAAAAGTTGGACATGATGGAACAAAATATACACAACATTTAGACTTTTACTATAAGTTTCTACAACATTGTCCAAGAAGTATGAGAAGCATTACAACATGGTGAACAAAAACTTGTATTCACTAAACCCATAGGAAATCCATAAAATATCATGGGTGGAGAAGATATCTTACCCACTACACCTCATACCACAAAATTGAATTTCCCTAAGTTTGATGGTAAAGATTCTACTAATTGGATATCCTTGTAAATCAATATTTTGATCTTACATCAAAATCTAGGAATTCTAAAAGTCCTTATAGCATCTTTCAACCTAGAGAAAGAAGCAATACAATGGTACCAATGGTTCCATAAATCTAATGAAGCAACACCTTCATGGGATGAATTCTATAAAAACTTACTTGTCTTATTTGGCCCTAGTGCATATGAAGATTTTATAGGAGATTTGATGAAGCTCAAACAAACTCATAGTCTGATATACCACAAAGAAATTGAAAAATGGCCAATAGGACAAAAGGGCTAATTGAGACATTTTTACAAGTTGCTTTGGTAGTGGGTTGAAAGAAGAAATATAAATAGAGGTAAGAATGTTCAACCCCAAGAACATGATGGATGTCATTGGGTTAGCAAGGTTGGCTGAAGATAAGCTATGACTAGAATGGTACACAAATAAACCCTTCTAATTTAAAAAAAAATTCAAAACCTTTAGCATCTCCAAGTGCGAGAAATACAACCATCCCCATATAATGACTAAGCGAGACAAAGATGAAATATCATCAAGATAATATCCTATGCTATAATTGGGATGCAAAATATAATTTACGTCATAAGTGCATTTGATAAAAGTTATACCTACTAGATGTTGAGTCAATAACTATCCTCCTTAGGCTTGAGGCACCTATTGAGATCTCATATGATGAATAACATGAGGACATTGATACTTAAGAAGATCCCATAATTGAGATATTCTTGCAAGCCATGGCAAGTATGACTACACCATAGACTACGAGAGTGCATTGGGTATTTCGATAAATATCCTCTAACTATTCTCATCAACATAGCTAGCGCTCATAACTTCGTTGTTCCAAAGGTGACAAAATAAGAAAAATTCTACTTGTACCCATGCAATAAATTTGAGGTCATGATAGCCAGTGGAGGTACTCTTTCCTACAAAAATAAATGTTGCAATATCAAGCTTACTATTGGAGGCTATCATCTAAAAAATTTATGTTTGTGTTTCCAATGGAAGGATGTGACATAGTCTTAGGTGCTCAAAGGTTGCACACAATAGGTCTTATCTTATGGTACTTTTAGAAATGTGGATGCAATTCATATTAGAGTATAAATAACACACTCTTAAGGAGCTGAAAACTAGATCAAAAAAGTCATTGGTTCTCATCTCATGGAAAAATTACACAAAAAGGGTGCTTGGGGAGTATGAATTAAATGCTCATAGTGTAGTCCATAGAAGTTGATCAAACCAACCCATCCACAACAATGCAACTATTCCTTATAAGTTTACGTAGGTGTTTGAGGAATCTCATAGACTTGATCATACCATAGCAATTATTCTGGGGAATTTGCCACCCAAAATTTATTCCTACCAATATTCTTGTGTGCAAATTTCTTTGGTCTTCATTCTTCAACTCTGCCTTTGGTACTACTGGATATATGCATCCTTCATTGGGTAAGACTTTGGATCAATGTATATGAGTTGCCTATGGGTCTATACCTTTGGGTCATTGCCTTAGGTCTCTACCTCTAGGTCACTGCCTCTGGGTCACTCCCACTAGGTCATTGCCTTTGGGTCACTGCCTCTAGGTTGCCTTTGGATCATCATCTTTGGGTCATTCACTAGAACAATCATAAGACCATCATATATGTATAATCATCACTATAGATGCTTTCACTGTAGGTCACCTTCCAAGCTATGCTTGGGTCATAATTATTCATTTCACATTTCTTCATGGTAAGACCAATATCATTCTTTATATTCAATAAACTTTGATACTTGGTTTCCTTTTGTAAAAACCATACAACATTCCTTTCATAACACATTAGGTTATCTTAAGGTTTTAATTATGTTTCATTCATAGTGTATTACAAAGTTAGTGATTATAATTTAAATTTCAGCAACTTAACCATTAAAAATTAAGTTGAAAGATTAAAAAAAGAAGAAGCAAAGGGATAATAAGAAAGAGAAAAAAGAAAAAAGGGAAGATAATCTATAGGAGAACAAAGATGTTCGTAATATTTTAATGATTGTTTGAATTAGATAAAATAATAGGTTGAAAACAAAGATCAAGAAGGAGCAAAGAGGTTCAAGACAAAAATAAAATGTATACACTATATTATTGAATTGAACTTGTCTAATAACAATGAAGGAGTATATGTTTTCATTTAAATTTAACTTACTATTTAAGTTTTTAAAACTCTTAAGACTAAATTTGCTAGGGGTCTCCCTCACTGTGGGTCATGTTTACTGAAGAGAGGCAAGGGTTATAAAGGCAACTTCAATGATTTGACTTGTGTTCGAAGGTAGAAACCTCGGGAAGAATATTTATCCCCCATGCCCAACTATTAAGGATGAAAGGATGTTACCAATTCCCCTCATATCAAAAAAAAAATTGCCATGGGTAATTGGTAAGCAAAAATTAATGAAATCAATAAATAAATGGTATAACAAATGTATTTTATTTTAATCTAAAAATAAAAATATATAAACATCAAATGAAACAATTTCAACTAGTTAAGTTTTTAGATTTTCAAGAAGAATATTCAAGTTTAAATATAGTTAAATCATATAAATAAGAGCTCCACTTTTTATCTTCACAATGAACATGTTTTTATAATACATGGTTATTCAATCATATTTCAATTACAAAAATATACAATCCTTCGTTCTATGTAGATTGTGACAATGAGATTATAGACTATATAGACGATGTTGGGATGTTGTTTGCAAAAATATGCACTTTTTTCTAATTCTTCATTCTTGGCAAGTGAGATTATAGGCTATAGACGATTTTCAAGGAGGAATGGTTGTCTAACCTACTTTAATTGCAAAAGTAGGCACCTTTTTTTTAATCATCTATTCTTTGTGATAATAAGATTATAAGTTATATGAGATGATTCTCTTGGAAGATGTTTATATAATATATGGTCATTGGACCAAAATTTCAATTATGGAACTTTTTTATATCATTCATCAAATCATTTATGACTATCCAATCATATTCCAATTATAAAAACATGTATTTTTTTTATAATTTTCTATCTTTGCCATAGTAAGATTATACGCTATATGGAACAATTCTTGTGAAAGATGTTGATTCTTGTAAAAAAAAGTTGTTTTCATAATACATAATTATTCAACCATACTTCAATTATATAAATATGTATCTTTCTATAATCACTCTCTTTGTGATAGGGAGATTATAAGTTATATAAGATGATTCTCATGGAAGATGTTGTTTATAATATATAATTATGCAACTATACATCAACTGCGGAACCTTTTTTATATTTAGTAAGAGAATGTTGTTTATATAATATATGGCATCCAACCATATTTCAATTATAAAAGTATACACCTTTATATAATCACCTACTATTTTTTGTAGTAAGATTATAGGTTATATGAGACTATTTTTTTCATAGAAGATGTTGTTTACATAATATAAAGTTATTCAACTATACTTTTATATAAAGTATAAACATTTTTATAGTCACTGCTCACTACAAGATACTCAGTAAACTAGCAAGATTATAGGTGTAAAACCATACTCCAATTACCAAAGTTTTTTATCTTCATAAAGAGGATGTTGTTTTCATAGTTATCTAACCATACTCCAATTACAAAAATATGAAAGTTTTTATAATCATATATTTATTACAATAGTGAGATCATAATTTATATAGGACTATTTTCATGAAAGATGCTATTTATATAATATATAATTATGCAACCATACTCTTTAATGGCTTTGGCCTCTCATCACCCATGTTCAAACCACAAATGCAACCATACTCTTAATAGCTTTGGCCTTTCATCTAAAAAACACACCATACTCTTAATAGGTGTGTGAGTATATTTTATATATATATATTTATTTATTGAAATCCGGATCAATCACTTTATTTTTATTTTTTTAAAGTTTTACATAAAACAAACCTCATAGAAAATGTTATTTACCTTATATATATCTTTAGTTGTCAAATTCGTCCAATTTTTAAATAAAATTTTTACATAAAACAAACCTCATAGAATTACCTTATATATATCCGTAGTTGTCAAATTCATCCAATTTTTTAAATAAAATTCGAAATTCGTCAAATTTAAAACCTTAGCAAATAAATTCTGCGAATAAATCCTAAATTCATCAATGAAAAATTGGCATAAAACAGGTAGAAACAACCCTAAATTCGTCAATGAGCAAAAAACAGGCCGCACCAGAAATTAAAACCCTAGCAACTAAGTTCATGAATAAACCCTAACCCTAAATTTTCCATGTTATATTTTGATTTTTTTTGGAGCTCTTAAACCTTAGAGAAAATATTTAACTTCGTATGCAGCTGCTAAAGAACAAATTGAGAAAAAGACTGCCTAATTTGCCCGCTTCGAAGAATCAGACAAATACATGGGACGAAGATGTATGATCACATAAAGAGAGGAAAGCACAACAACAATCAATCATAGTTCGACTGATTCCCTTCTTTTAAAAAAAAAAAATTAAAAAAAAAAAAAAGTTTCGTTAGAGGTTTAAATCCGTTGGTTCATAACAAAATAAGGACTCGATTCCCTTCTTTCAAAAAAAAAATATCAATAAAAACATTAGTTTTGTTACAGGTTTAAATCCGTCGGTTCATAACAAAATAAGAGGCAAAGCTATATAAAACAATGATAGGAGTCCATTTAAACATTTTTAATTAATTTAAATTTTTAGGTTTTGCTCCGTAGGTTTGTGTGGAAAGCAATGAATAGGTTTGGTTTTCTAGAAGCCTATCTATGATCAAATTGTATGGGCTTCAAATGACACTATAACTGATGGACAATGCCCAAAGAACAATGGGAAGAAAGGATATGTACTCTATGCAGCACAGGGGCAGTAGAGACAGAGGAACACTTCATCTATAAATGCCCGAGTTTTTCAAATATCCGTGACAAATACAAAGAAACACTTGAGAACGAGTTTATGGCAGATTTATTTGAAGACAGGTAAAATAAAAAAAGTTGGGAAATTGCTAACACAAATCAGCAGGAGAAGGAACAACCTTCTCAAAGATATTAAAGATCATATGATATGATTTGAGTAATTGTACTTCCATATTTGAGGTCCCATAGACCATATTTGGGTCTCGCGGACATAATTAAAATCTTTCATTTCATTTCGTTAAACAATGATTCAATGGTTTTTTATTAATAAAATAAATTAGGAGAGACGTTGTTTTTAATAAATTGAAAGTGTTGAGCAAGGTAGAATTTAATTAATATTTGTTTACTTTATAACAACATGAACATTATGATTTTCTTATTTACTAATTTATTTAAAAAATATGTATATTTATAACCTATCGAATTTTATGTCGAATTTTTAAACATGTCAAATTTTTTTCGAACTTCAAAAGTGTCGAACTCGAATACGAATTCGAACTTGATAACTAAGTATATATCCAACCATAATTTCAATTACAACTTTAGCTTACCATAAACTTCTCATTTGAAAACTATCATTGTAAAGATGGTTGTTTATGTAGTTATCCAATCAAACTTTATTAAAAAAACTTAATAAAAATAATAAAAAAATAAAAAACAAACTTATTTATTTCTTCCTTAAAATCAGATTCTGGAGATGTTGTTTATACTTGGGATGACATGAACTCTATTGTTGTTGATTAATTTTCCAATCTTTTTGCTGCTACTCCCCTTGACTCAGCTTCACAATATAATGTTCTTCAATCAATCCCTTCTCTTATCACTTTTGAGGAGAACTCTATTTTGATTGCTCCTGTTACTATCAATGAGCTTCAACAAGTAGTTTTTAAAATGCAAAAGGGAAAACCCCGAGTCCTGATGGTTTTCCTATTGAGTTCTACCAAGAGTTATGGGATATCCTTCATGTTGATTTATTAGAGGTGGTGGAAGAAGCCAAGAAAGCCAAAGAAATTTTGAAGGTTATCAATAAAACTTATATTACTCTTGTTCCAAAAGCTCAAGAGGTTGATCATATCTCAACTTTTAGACCTATTGCTTTATGTAATGTTCTTCTCAAAATCATTACTAAAATCATGGCGAGAAAGGTTGAAGCCTCTTTTGCATAAGAATATTTCCCCAGAGCAAGGGGGTTATGTGGAAGGACGTAAAATAGTAGATGAGATAGTTCTTGCTCAGGAAGCCATCCATTCCATGGATATGCAAAATTCTCCTTCCATGTTCATTCGGTTAGACTTATCTAAAGCTTATGACGAGTGGATTGGCACTTCCTTATCAAAGTTTTGAGGCAATTTGGTTTCTCTAAGGATTGGATGGATTGGATTATGGGATGTATCTCTTCAGTTTCCTACGTAGTTCTTATCAATGGCAGACCTTCTCAGTCTTTCCCAAATTCTAGAGGTATTAGGCAAGGTGACCCGCTATCCCCTTATTTGTTCATCATTCTTGTAGAATGCTTGGGTAGGACTATAACCAATAAGAGGGAAAAAAAAACCCTTGAGGGAGTTACCATTGCTCATGGAGCTATCTCTCATCTTCAATTTGTGGATGACTCTACTCTTTTAGGTAAAGCTACAGTTAAGGAAGCTTCTAATATTAAGCAAATCATTAGCTGTTTTTCTAAGGCTATTGGGCGGTTGATCAATGAAGACAAATCTAAAGTTATTTTCTTTCACTGCTCTACTAGACAGGAATCCATGGTCTTGGATAAACTAAGATATTAAGAAGACCTCTCTTCCAATCACTTATTTAGGTATTCCCATAAATATTCAAAGGCAGAAAAATAAAGATTGGAATTGGTTGTTGGACAAAGTCAAGAAGAAAATTGGAAAGTGGACCAACAAGTGGCTTTCTTATGGGGGTAGAATCACCTTGGTAAAATCAATCCTTCAAGCTATTCTTATTTATGTTTCTTTCGTTTTGAATATCCCAAAGGTTGTTCTTCGAGAATTGGATCAAATCGGTCATCGTTTCCTTTGGAGTGGTACTAAGGAGAAAAGAAAATGGGCCTTGGTGAAATGGGATACTTTATGTCTTCCTAAGAGTGAAGGGGGGTTAGGATTATGGTCTTCAATTAATAACAACAAAGCTTTAGCTGCTAAATTATATTGGAGGATGTTGCATAATCCCAATGCTCTTTGGGCCAATAATCTTCATGCTAAATATGCCGAGAACAAAAGTCTTGAAGACCTTGTTCGCTATCAACTTCCTACCAAAGGTTCTCCCATTTTAGCAGTTCTTAAGGCTGGTGAGGATTTGATAAAGAAAAAATTATTTTGGATCATTCATAATGGTCAACATGCAAATTTTTGGACAGATTCTTGGGATGGTCACAAGCCTTTGATAACTCGGTTTCCCGATTGGAGGCCTTGGATGGAGGAGCTTCACCGAGCTAATTGGATAAAGGTGGCTAATTACTGTCGGTACCATACTGGTAATTCAAAGGTTGGTAGATATTGGATCCCTATTGAGGAGTGGCCTATTCAAATCCTAGAAAGGCAAAGACAAGATATCCAAGGCATCCTTCATATGAGATCCCTCTCTTGGTCCCATGAAAATGATTGTTTTGGATGGAACAACACTACTAAGGGTGAGTATTCAGTTGCTCAAGGTTATTTGACCTTATGCCATAATAATCCCAACCATTCTTTTGACATCTTTTCTCGATTGTGGGCTCAAAAGCTCTAGCCTAAGGTGAGGTTCTTTAATTGGCTTGTTATTGCATCGTAGGGTGCTTACTGGTGAGCAACTTATGAAGCGTGGTTTTCATGGCCCTTTTAGATGTGAAATGTGTGAAGAGAATGTAGAAAATATCAACCATCTTTTTATTGAGTGTACTTTAGCCTCTGAGTTATGGAGGAGAATGGCCACTTTACTTGGCTTACAGTGGTCCAATTTTTTTACTTTTGAACAACTTTGGAGGGATTGGCCTAATCAAGAGGGTGTTGATCATTTTATTAGGCAGTTAGTTTGGATGGGTTCTACCATTCTTCTTTGGAATATTTGGAATGAAAGGAACAACCGAATTTTTAATCAAGATAGGAAGGATATTCACTATATTTGGCAAAAGACCATAGCCAACTTAGTTGAATCAGTCCATCATCTCCTTGATCACCCCCAAAACTCCCACCAAAGATGGGATCAAGTGATGCAAAGATTGAAGATTAAACCTTCTAAGGGCAACCAACTTAAAGGGAATGTGAGTATTAGTAAGATGGATAGGAATAGAAATTGGCAACCTCCTCCTAAGGATTTTGGAAAAGTCAATACTGATGGAGCCTCTAGAGGGAACCCTGGAAAAGCTAGTGTGGGAGGAATTGGTAGACTTTCAGATGGCTCCCTGGTTTTTACTTTTGCTGAGAATTTGGGTATTCTTTCCAATAACCTTGTTGAGGGGTATGGTATCCTCGAGAGGCCTTCAGGGAGGCTACTAGGGTTGGATGGGAAAAGGTGTTAGTTGAGTCTGACTCTCAACTTATGATTAATCTCTTGAAGAATCCTTCTAAGAATCATAAGGTGGATTGGAGAATAAAAAGAATTATTGAGAAGATTCAGTTAATCTAGATGGGATTTTTGAAAGTTGATTATAATCATGTGGTTAGAGATCAAAACAAGAGTGCTAATGCTTTAGCTAATTGGGCTTTGGACAAAGGTGATCTTACTTGTTATGGCCACCCTCCTATATGGTGGGCTTCTCAAATTAGGGAAGCTCTTCTTTCTATCATTTCTTTGGATGGCTCCAGTTATGAAGGTACCTAGTTTCTTCTTGTTTTTTTTTTGCTTCTCTTTGGTTCATTCGGTTTTTTTTAGTTCCCTAGCTCATTCTATTATTTATTTTGTTTCCTCTGTTGATTCTTGCCTTAATAGTCTCCTGGTCTAGATAGGTCATTATTTTGTTCTTTTTTTATTTCTTTTTTGTTTTTTGTTTTTTTTCGTTTAGTTTTTTAAGGTGGGTGGGTTTTTTTATTTTGTTTTGTTTTTGTGTTCTTTGTGTTGTTTTTGTTGTTCTTGTGTTTTTGTTGTTTTGTTTTTTTTTATGTTTTTTGTTATTGTTCTTGTGTTTTTTTCGTTCTTGTTCTTGGGTTTCTCTTTGTTTGTGTTATTTTGTGTTTTTATGTGTGAGTGTTTTCTATGTTTTTTGTTTTTGTTTATTGTCTATTGTTGGTTGTTTTTTATTTTTATTTTATTTTATTTAATTTTTTAGGTTTTGGTTGTGTTTATTTTTCATGTTTTTTTTTGGGTTATGTCTTTGTAGTGTTCTGTTGTTTTTGTCTTGTTTGTGTTTTGTTATGTGGTTCTTGTGTTTTTCTATGTGGTTTGTGTTGTGGTTTCTTTTATCTTATTGTGCGTGTTTGGTTGTGCTTTTGTTTTTGACACACTCAAGGAGCATGTTTTTTATTTTATTTTATTATTTTTGTTGTTATTTACTTATTTTTAAATTGGTTTTGTGTGTTTGTTTGCTCCTTGAGTATGTCAAAGGTGGTAGGCCAGGTCCGAGTCTTGGGCGTTTTTGGTGGAATGGATACCCCTGCCTCCTTGGGTCTTACCCGAAAGTGGCATCCCTTTTGGGATGTTTTCCACAAATTAAAAAAAAAAAAAAAACAAACTTATTTAAAATTTTTACCCTTTTAAAGTGCAATTGATTTTTAGAACATAGCCTCAACACTAATAAATGAGAGGTCCAATGTTACAACCACCTTCGTGTCTTTGCAAATACATTAAAAAAATCTCTTATAACTTCCCTCTAAATAGTAGTATACTTGAATGAGATCGCAATACCGGCCCCTAAGAGCAAGACTTTTTTAACCAAAAATTTCAAATATGAAAAGAAATAAAAAAATAATAATATTGAGTGAGTGTGGTTAACTTACCTTGGAAGCTTTCTCTACAATGTAGGTGAGACTCGTCTATTGGCTTTGGAGGAGACTCTCTTTATATTATTATTATTATTATTATTTTTCGGTTACATAGGAGAATTGGTCACAACCACACTATTTTTTTTAGTAACCGACAAGTGTTCAAACTTGGAGAAGGCTTTATTATTTTTTTTCGGTTGCATAGGAGAGTTGGCCACCATCGACTATTTTTAGTAACTAACAAGTGCAGGCTTTATTATTTTGTTCGGTTACATAAAAGAGTTGTTCAAAACCACACTATTTTTAGTAATTGATAAGTGCAGGGTTCAAACCACATGGGTTGCTTTCACCAAACCTATTCCATTTTGTTATTGTTGACTCGGGGCCGCTTCCACCAAACCTATTCCACTTTGTTATTGTTGATTCGGGGCTGCTTCTACCAAACCTATTCCACCCACTCCACTTTGTTATTGTTGACTCGGGGTTGCTTCTACCAAACCTATTTCGATACGTTATTGTTGACCTCGCATTGGTCAAACCACATGGGCTCTTCCACCAAACCTATTCCGCTTTGTTATTGTTGACCGGGGCTGCTTCCACCAAACCTATTCTCGTATGTTATTGTTGACCCGATGTTGGTCTGACCCTTTGTTATTGTTGACTTGGGGCTGCTTCCACCAAACTTGTTCCAGTACGTTATTGTTGACCAGTGCTAGTCAAACCACATGGGCTGCTTCCACCAAACCTATTTTGATATGTTATTGTTGACCCGACACCACATGGGTTGCTTCCACCAAACCTATTCTGCTTTGTTAGTATTGACTCGGGGCTGCTTCCACCAAACCTATTCCACTTTATTATTGTTGACTTGGGGTTGTTTCCACCAAACCTATTCCACTAAACCTATTCCGATACGTTATTGTTGATCTGGTCAAACCACATACTGCTTCCACCAAACCTATTCCGCTTTGTTCTTGATGACCGGGGCTGCTTCCACCAAACCTATTCTGATATGTTATTGTTGACCCGACATTGATCTGACGCTTTGTTATTGTTGACTCGAAGCTGCTTCCACCAAACCTATTCCGATATGTTATTGTTGACCCAGTGCTAGTCAAACCGATATGTTATTGTTGACCCAGTGCTAGTCAAACCACATGGGCTGCTGCCACCAAACCTATTCCATATGTTATTGTTGACCCGACGTTGGTCTGATGTACACTCAAAAGATTCAGCTCACTACTACCTTTACAAACATGCTGCCTCCAAAGTATAAACTCCAATCCACTAACCTTTGTATACCAAACTATATAGTGGTGTAGATTGTAGGTGAGACTGCTCTACTGGCTTTGGAGGAGGCTTTCTCTACATTATCGGTGAGACCTCGTGAGACTGGTCTACTGGTTTTGAGGAGGCTTTCTCTACATTATCGGTAAGATCTGAATTCAGGCCCACGACGCATATATAAAAAGTATACATCCATTAAATAAAAAAACTTCATTATAAATCCTACCTTCTCAAGTTTCAAACTTTAAATCTTCCTTAAAATCTAAACCTTAGACCTGGGCAGCAACTTTGTAAAATCTTCAAAACCTAAGACGAAGGAACTACGCCGCGAAACGCTCTGGTTCAGCTTGCACCGCGTCTGAAGTTGAAGTTATCCTGTGATGGGATCCTGCTTAAAAGGCAGCGCATCCGGTATACGAAGAAGCATTGTGTATTCTGTTGTTGCTGCGAAGGCAGAATGGGGATTGCGATTCAAGACGACCTCCTTTCAATACGTGGCGCAGAGGACTCGAGACCCTACCTTTGAAAAATTCATGGACAAACACAGACATCTTCGTACGGTCGTCACCGTGCAGACAATCCTGCTGGGCCGTCATGACAAAACCCTCCCCTTCCAATACCTCTCCAGACTGCAGTACAAACTCCGCCTGAAAAGAGGTGCTGGGTCCTTCCTCAAAAAATACCCCCACATATTCGAGGTGTACAAGCACCCCGTGAGAGGGAACCTCTGGTTCAGGCTCACCCGCAAAGCTTTCGACCTCATCAATGCCGAAGACGAAGCAATCAAAGACAGCGAGGCCGTGGTCATCCAAAGGTTGAAGAAATTGCTCATGATTTCCACGGAGAGGGTGCTCCCTCTCAAGGCCCTTTTGAAGGCGAGCCGGCCGCTAGGGCTTCCTGATGACTTCGAAGATTCGATTATAACAAATAAACCCCAGCATTTCCGTTGGATTAGGGGTGACACTAGGGATAATGACATGGTGGGGTTGGTCTCACCAGACCTCAATTTGGCAGTCACTGCAGTTGACACGTGGAGAAATACAGTCTACACAAGGGAGGAACTGGGGAGGGAGAAGGAGGTTAGGTTTGGTTTCAGGCACCAGTACCCACCTGGGTTTAGGATTAACAAGGGTTATAGGGACAAGGTGAAAAAGTGGCAGCAGCTCTCTTACTGGTCGCCTTATGAAGATATCAGTTCTCTCAAGATTCGTTCCAAGGGCGGGATCAAACGATTGGAAAAGAGGGCAGTTGCGATTCTTCATGAATTTTTGAGCCTCACTGTGGAGAAAATGGTGGAAGTTGAGCAAGTCAGTCACTTTAGAAAGTCGTTTAATATAAAGATGAATATCAGGGATGTGTTTCTGGACCACCCTGGCATTTTCTATTTGTCTACCAAGGGGAATGTTCATACTGTTTTTCTGAGAGAGGCTTATCGGAGAGCTAAATTGATTGAGCCCAATCCTGTGTATGCTCTTCGGCGGAAGATGTTGGAGTTGGTAGAGGTGGGGCGTCGTTGCATGACATTGCAGCCCCAGATGGATGACAGTGGAGCGGCAAGTTTGGAATTTGGGAAGGCGAACAGAGAACATTTTAATGGCGCTGAGGATGAAGAGGCGGAGGAGCCTGATAGCTCCTGTCAAAGTGAATCTTGGGATTCAGAATGTGACAGTTTGAGTGATTTTTCGCAAGATGAGCGGGGGCGAGAATGGACTTTTGGGCGTGATGAGAGTGATTGGTCTGAAACATAGTTACATTGCACTTGACAAGCACCCAAATGCTTCCCATACTGAGTGGGCTCTCCCTAAAAGATCAGTCTACTGGATCAGTCTAGTTATGAAATTGACATCAGTGGAAAAATTCACTAGTAGTCTGTGGCAAGTGGCTTGAGTTGAGCAAATAGGCAACTGGAATGGATAAACATTTTTGCTTTTTTTTTTTTTTAATTTTGGCCAATCTTTGCCGGAGTGCCAATTTAAATTACTTTCCAGCTTGACGAGTCCTTTAAGTTGGGTAAGCATGGTTTGGAACTGATTGAGCATAAGCTTATTTGGGAGATTGCTTAAGAGGCCAAGACTGAAACTAGGATGAACCATACACAATTTGCACTTTATGCAAGGCTACGTAGATCAATGCTTACCATACAAGCAAACTGAAGATCTTTTTGTGAGAAGCTTCTCTAAACACACCTGATCCAGCTGCACTGTATAGCTCAGACTTCTTTATGTTAGATGTTAAGTTTGAGCTTTATCTGTTGGACTTATAACTAGTTTTATCCCATTGTTTCTCATGTCATGTTAGGAGCACCAATCACTGCTGGAATTGGACTGTGGTGGATAGAGTCAAGCTATACCGAGCTTACTGGTGTACCAAGGCCCTGTTGACAATTGCATAAAATGTTTTACTTCTTCCAAAAGGGAATTGGACTGTGGTGGATAGAGTCAAGCTATACCGAGCTTACTGGTGTACCAAGGCCCTGTTGACAATTGCATAAAATGTTTTACTTCTTCCAAAAGGGAAATGGCCTTTTTAAAAACTACCTCGTTGAAAATTTGCTTATTTGTTTCTGGAATATAAGTCTGGTCATACTTCTTGATCTCAATATGCTTTTTTTAAGTTACTGAGGGGAATTGGCAACTTTCCGTTATTATAGCTACCCCTCCTTTCAGTCTCATGTTCAAATTGGCTGTCGTTATTGTAACCTCGCAATTTTTTTGGATAAACTTGGAGTCAGGCATATGGAGTGAGGTGGACCACCGGCCTAAGGGACTTCAACGGTGGTTGGACGCTGACTAATACTCAAGCAGTTTTCAATTGGTATACGCCAATGTTACTTAATGGTAAAAGATTGGTGCAAGGGGTTAAAGCAAATTCATAATCCTCTTGTTTGTCCTCTGGCACTGCTTCCGAAAACAGATATTTGGAAAATGAAGAAGCTAAGCTGGGTATTTGTAAGTTTCATTTCCTATTGTTCTGCAGTGAGTACTGATAATTTTTATGTTGGGTTTATTCTGTAAATGACTAAGACATTGCTCTGATTTGACTTATAAAGTTGCCATCCAATCTACATTTGTTCATTAATTTTCGGTTCATAAGTCATAGGAACTTTTTAACCCTTAAGAGTTATGGATATGCAATGTTATATATTCTCATGGTTCTCATTGTTCTATTAAACCAAATTGTGTGTTCTTCCAGGGGCTGTAGAATATCACTAAAATGGTAAATATAAGGTTGCTAAAGTGAACTAGTCTTGTGCATCATATACGCAAATTTTAGATAAGCAGACATATAAGCACTTAATACAAGTCTTCGTGTAATTTAACGCCATCCAGGGTCTGTAAAAAATTGTTTTTTCAATGAAGCTAAGAATTTACCTTTTCTAGACAACAGTTTGATGTATCTGGCCACAGAAAGACTAAAGAATTTCACGTAGACTCATTATTCATTTAGATCAAAGGAATTCAAGTGCTTATATATCTCTCACATTTTATCATACTCCAATCTGAAAATCGTGCATGCTGCACATGAGGACCAAATCTTAGAGACCCAATGAAATTTTATTGTCCACAAATTTGGTGATTGGTACAAATTCAGATAAGCGTTTTAATTTTCATGACCAGTTAATTGGATCATGCCCTTCACCATCTTTAGTTTTTAATTTTCATGATCTGTTAATTGGATCATGCCCTTCACCATCTTTAGTTTTTAATTTTCATGATCTGTTAATTGGATCATGCCCTTCACCATCTTTAGTTTTCAAATGTTGGCTTCAATTTTTGCTTGAGGCATTGTTTATATCTGGACTGATTTTCTTAAGAGAGGGGTTATAATCCAATTAGTTATACTATGTCATCAAGCAGCATTATCGCACAGATCTGAGATCAGTGTTTGTCTGCTGCCTTGTGTTTCATGTCTTGTTCTTGATTCCTTGAGTCTTCATTTATCAACTTCTGTTTCGGCAAATCAACAACCATTTATTTCATTAGACGATGGATGATAATCCAGCACATTTTGAATGTTTATTTGAAGGGAAGCTGCACCCTAAGGTTGAATAGTTATGGAACACGTGATCACCCTGCACAACATTGAATACCAAGAGAAATGTCATGTAAGTTGTTATTTATTGACAGATTCTTTATGCAAATTTCAGAAGAAATTGTTTGATAAAGATGAGATATGGGATTCTCTGCAATCCTAGCTTGAGTGGCCATCCCAAATTCTGCTTAATTGTAAACTATAGATACATTTATCTAGCAGTGTCTACAAATTTCTTGGATATGTTTAAGAACGGGTATCTTAGAACTGTATTAAAAACATTTGTTTTTTAGAATGTTATTAAGGAAAAGCTCCAAAGTTAATTAACAAAAGGGCTGTGCATGACCTGTAGCTTAATATAATAAAAGCCTTGGCCCTTATTGAAAAATAATCATTGTTGGTATTGGAAGAAGTATGATTGAATCCAAAAACTAGATTGAAATGTTTTGTAATGCAAACAGTTACTGTTTCTGAGAATAACAAGCTTGCAAAGGACAGCTTTTAATCCGACCTCTCCTAATGCACGGCAGCACTTAATGTAGAGAACATTTTTCTTATCACTTTTAATGCATATACATACCACAAAATGCCAGAAAACTTTACCTCTGGAGAGACTATGAATCTAGGAAAGGAGGAATATTTAGGGCAGAAAAGGCAAATCAGAAGCACACAGATTTTATGCACACACAACATCCAAGCCTCATTTCTTTTTTCATAAAATTGTGCCAACACTTATTATTCAGAAAGCTAAGTACAGTCTCCCACATCTCTTTTGGCTGCCTTGGAGCCTTTTGGCCTTATCAAGGCATAAATTTACTTGCATCAATTTCCAAAATAGAAACTTCGAAATGACAGGAAATGAAGATGGCAAGGGTTTTCATTTTGATCTCAAATTTTGGTCAACATATATAGGAAAGAATACAAAACGGGGCCCATTCGGAATTTGCAAGAAAACTTAACAATAATCATGATAAAACTCTTGTTTCCAAATAAGAATAAATCATGATTAAGTTCAAATTAAAATAAGATTTTATCATTGTGCTGTAATTGTGACAAGGTGCTTAACAGTGACATGAAACATACAAGTTATAGTACAAAGTGACAAATATGAAACCAAATAAACAAGCATTTCAGTTCTCTCCTACATGGTTGCATGCACTGACACCATGGCTTCTGCTGATGATCATCTTCTCACTAATATTATCTCCTTTATTGATGTCTATCTGTTCTGGTTTCTTCAAAATCATCAACAATTCATTTTGCATCTGTGGCACGTATCCTAATAAATCGCAATTCTCAGAATGAACTTGTGAATCTAATTCTAGAAGTCACAAGCTTAGCTGTTATATTATCTGCTTGGACTGTTGCCGGCGTCTTTGTAGCTAACCTATTTCTCTTCATTGAGAAACCAACAGGGAATTCTATGTGAAACGTAACAAACATGTATTGACTGATAGCTATAATCCTGCATTGAATACTTTAGACTTGATCAAGATATTACTCGCAAGAATTCCAGCCAGGGCTGTTATGAACCTGAAATTATAACAGCAGAATAAAACAAGTGGAATGCAAATAGCAGAAAACATAGAATGAGGACCAAATGAGAGAAGATAGCCACCAACACTGACGACGTACACTCGTCACTGGTGAACTGTAAACATATTTACAAAGATGAGGTTGAAGGGTTGCAAACTGCCCATGAGCTAGGCATGGACAATTCAATTAGTGCAGCTTACACACAGTTAGTGATCTGTACATGTGTATGGACACCTCATTTACTCCAACTGAAATGAACTGGACACACAAACTAAGACTCTAGCTAGTAACTAAGATGAATTGGACATACAAACCAGCACTCTTGTTAGTGACTTAGATAATTACATGGAAAAGGGATAATGATTAAGAATAGGGATCATTATAAATCTCATCATTTCCTCCCTACTTAGTGGAAGTTGTCCCCAACTTCTACAATAGACAGGGAAACTTCACTGCAAAAGCTGACATGGAGAACCAATTGGCCTGCATTAGCGAAGTGCCATTGTGGTTGACCAAGTAGGTAGTGGTTTGCTTCTTGGGGTGGGTACAAGTCCAAACATCGAGTAAAGTATCATTCACCAAGGGTTGCTGACAATATGGAAGTGGATCTTCAGGATGAGTGATTGAAACCTCCTCCTTCAAGTGACATGGTTGCGAGACTTGTGCTTGTCCAAGTGAACCTATACATGGTCACCAACTTGGAAAAATTGAGGTTCTCGAAGTCCATCGTGAAGTGCCTTGAGTGTGGTTTGTGGATGACGAAGAATATCCTGAACTTTGGCATGAAGCTTCACCAAATTTTGTTTAGAGAAAGCTTTGTCTTGCTCCCTTTGATCATGGGATGAATGTGGAGTTGGAAAAGTTACTGGAATAGGGGCCAAGAGTTGAAAGCCATCTAGACTGGATGTCCTCCCTGCTTAAGAATCGCATCAGTGGCATACTGAGAAGCATTTGTCTCAAGGATGAATGGTGGTTGTAGTTTGGGGGATCAAGCATAGAAGCAATGCAACAAGCATCTTCTCAAAGGATACAAAGTAAGAAATTTGTGCAAATTAACTTGTTTCATTGCATGTCTATTAGGAAGCAAAGGATTAATAGAAGTGAATTTACATATGTCACCATCCTTTTGCAACAAACAGGTCTTGTGAAAGGCATTAAAAACAACCTTACAATTATATTGATATGGTGCTTCAAGTGACTAACCACAACAATCCAACAGAGTGACATTGCATACCATTGTATTATGAAACGGCTTAATGGCAAATACCACAAAACACTGTCAACTGTCACAAGGAGGCTGCCCTTCTTTTTTGATCCCTCCCAAATGGGGAGGGGCATGGATTCTTTATAAATGAAAAATCAGGGTCGTCCTCCAATTTCAGTGAAATCAGATTCTCTTGGCTGCCATTATCAAGGATCAACTCCACCAATTTGTCTTGGATTTCACAATTTTGAGTAAACCAAGTTTCTTGAATTTTTGCATCATAATTATTGATCATGAGAACAAGTTGAGGATTTAAAGTATTGGGATTCATTACCTTAGTCATTTCATCTTCATGTTGTGACTGAAATTGTCACCGTGACTTGGCTAGAAGGGCCGTGTCATTCTTGGATTGCAAGACATGGCATTCTTCTATAGAATGTCCAACGTGCTTAAGATAAGCACAAAGGTTCTTCCCATTGCCCAAACCTTTAGCAGAGTCACTTTGAGAAGAATTCTCATTCTTGGATAGGATGGCAGGGTTTGAGGAGTTGGCAAATTTCATCAAAAATATCGGAATATTGGCAATTTTCTAACTTAGACGAATAGATTTAACCAACATATTTGAACAAACAACAGTCAATAAAAAATTATATAAATAACACTTAAGACTTTTGCCATTTTTGTCTTTCATTCTGACATCTTGATTCCATTCTAAATCTATAAAAAGTGAAAGTTAAGACAAAATAAAAAAAAAAATTAAATATATGACAAAATTATTTTAGGGTAACAATAGATCCATTTGCAAGTGTATCATTTTTGTACTTAGGGTAGAAGTGCTCTTTTGATGAGAGGCAAAAGAATCATTGATGTTCTTTGTTTTTTACCTAGTTTCCACCTTTATAGCAAGTTGGTAAGCACATTCTCTAAAGAAGTAATGGAGATATGCTCTATATCCTCTTAGAGATGAGGAAACATTTCAGAGACAAATTTGATACAAAGGACATTCCCAGGTTCAACGATGTCCAACTTGATAGATAGTTGACTAAACTCCTCACTGTACTGCTTGAATGATTGGCTAGATTTTTGGTGAAGATGAAGCCAAATAAGCAATATTTCCTCTGCATATCTAAGAGGATAAAAGCGTGGCGGAAGAGTTGTTTTGAACTCTGTCCATGTATTATTTTGGCTACTTTATTGCTTGTAGAAGCTTGAGGTGGGATTGTCAATTTGTCACCAAGGAAGGGTTCGATTGTCCCTATCATTCTCGGCCACCCTGATATTTTGTCTCCGTGAGCAATGGTCGTGTCTTGAAATACGCCTCTAGATTGTGAATCCAAACATCCATTTATTCCCTATCAATTGCACCATTGAAATGAGGAATGGATATCTTGGTGTCCAACTTGAATGCAGGTTGGGGGATCCGAACAGCCAAAGAGGAGAATATATTTGGCATTTGATCCATGAGTTTGAACTGCATCTCATTCTGTTGCTGTTGTTGATCATTCAGTTTTTGGTTCAGAAACCAAATCAAATTGGAGTTTGGCTTAAAGCTGTCTGTACTAGCCATAATAAATCTTCCCCCCTTCTTTTGGAAAGATAATAAAGGGGAAAACTGTACCACAAAAAAGTGCAGAAAAAACAAAAATTCCTTTAAAACAGTCGTTTTTAGAAAACAAAAGAAAGAAAATGCCTTCTACTGACTTTGAGTGAGAAAGAAACTATCTGACTGCTGTAGGCACCAAATCTGAACAGCAAAGTGAATAGATTTCCAGAACGACATACTTGAATGCATGCAAATTTTTTCTCCAAGGAAATAAGACGAGCAAAAATGAGAATGCTGGTTTGCAGGGAAAAAAATACACAACAGCCCAGGGCAGCAAATACTGAATTAACAACTGTTGCAGAATGTTACATTATTTGGTAGAAATGTAAATGTACCCCATGGTACAATTGTAAATATTAGAATAGGGTGTGAGTCAATAGTTTAGGGTGTGTGATTTATATTTCCCTAAAGTATGTGTCTATGTGTAGGATGAGTACAAGTGTCATGTAACAATGTGTGCAAGTGTGTAGAGTGAGAAAGTGTACAAGTGTCATATAGTAAAGTGTGCAAATGTGTAGAAGGTAGGAGTGTGAAAGTGTCATATAATAGAGTATGCAAGTGAATAGAAAGCCAAGAGTCATGTATGCAAGTGGCAAGATGTAAAGCCAAGTGGCATGAGAGGTTTGTCTTATGTGTGGAATAGGAAAGGAGATAAAATATGCAAGTGGATGATTCTCTTTTGAAACTTGACCTTATCTCAGTTTAGAGGGCATATCATATCCTTCCTTGGTTTTTAAGATCAAATTCAGAATTACTTTCACAAAAATGAGCAGCTGCAGGTCAATTAAGATTTGCAAAAATATTCATTTGAATTGTGTTAGGCTTTATTTGCACAAATTGCAGTCTTTTTTATTGTTGGGGATCATATTTTCAGGGCAGTCGGAAGATTAATGTCCACTGCAGAGGTGAAAGTGATTTGTGATGTGGCTATTGCAAATAAAAGATTATATTGGAGGATCAGTTCTCCCAGATGCACACTGCAATTTGCAACCCATCTTTGCCTGATCAAGGACTATATCAATCTATTTGGTGCAGTTTTGAGAAGATATGGCTATTAGGAAGGGGCCTCACTTGACGTTTTGGACAAAAATAGGGACAAACATTATAAGCTTCTTCTAAGTGAATGCAGAAAGCAGATAAATGATGTTCTCGTGAATGAGAAATACAAGCAGATGGTGATAACAATAAGAATGAATGTGTTTTCATTCCATCTACAGGCATCAGACAGAATGCCTGCACTCGTCTGTTGTATACCGTTATCTGCAAACATGCTTGATTTCTGTCACTTTAAGATCTTTCATAGAGGATTCTGTGAGTTCTGTCATATACCAGCCACATGGAATTCTTTGATGTCTTGAGCTAATACCAGGAATTCTTTCGGTCAATCCTTTGAATGAGGCTCTTGTCAAGTTGGTAAACATTTCAATACTGGGAGTATCTCATGTCCTGCAGATTGCTTCCAATATGACAGATTGGATCAAGTTTATGAATTTTCTTTTTGGCTGAAAGGTCTCGTGATGAATTGGTTGCTATTGGTCTATAAGAACTCAGAAGATGCTGCATTAGGTAATGTTAAGGCTTGTCAAATAGAATATGAATGAATTCAGGTCATTAATTGTTAACATCATTAGGATCCGTGGTGAAGTTTCACGAAATGGAAACACTTAGTTGGGCAAGCAGCTTCTACAGCAAAAAAAATTCCTTGAATAAGGTAGGCACTTGTGTTCTGAAGCATGTATCGGACTGCATTGCTGCTACATTTCCACAGGACAATGTCAGTTGATTCTGCACCAATGCAATCATCTGCATTGATTGTGATATGAAATGTTGCCTTTGCTGAGAGATTTCCCAGCATTGGTTAGAGTAAGCTCTGCAGTGCTACAAGTTTGAAGAACTGCTTGGCATAAGCACATTAGTTGGTTAATCTTTTATTGACCAACCAGAGAACTTAATAAATCCTGTTTTCAGGTAGAAACATTACTGATTACAGTGCTTTGGATTACAGGAAGGTTGGAATGATTTCTTTGAGAGGTGAACCTGAAAGGCTATTTGGAAGATTTTGGTATGGAAATTAAGGAAACATTGAAGAAAAACAATAAAAAAAACCATTGGATACATTGGTCAAGAGATTATGGGTTCTTATTGGATAGGTTCTATCACATGTTTTGGCTTGGAAGTTATCACTGTAAAGATACTGTATGGAGTATTTTGTTATTATTGTTGTTTGTGACCTTGGATTTCTAGATTAAGTCTGTTTAACATATTGTTAAAGATTATTAACCGTTCTTGTACCTTTTATTTCAAAAGGATTTGGCTGAAATCAAAGCTTAGTTTCGAGCCCAACAACTGTTCTAAAATTTCTCTGCAAGAAAGTAGTACACCTAGCTACCTTTTCTTAGACTGAACGAATTACCCCATGACTAACTTGTTAAAATCATTCAAGAAATAAAGAAGCTAATTTCCGTGCAGCAGTTTTTCTGACATTATTTTTCTCTTCTTGGTCATTTAGGTGTATGAGTTTCTGATTCATACACATAATCAGAAACATGAGCATGTTATAGGTGTGAACCAAATTCTCCATAGGTTATTTGTGAATTGCAGTAAGAAGTATAGCATATGATGGAGGCAAACATCTGAAAATGTAGCCTGTCTGTTTAAAATGTGTTAGTTAGATCATAGTAGAGAAAATCGGAATCGGGTAGTAAATCGGCTGGGAAAAATATCAGCAAAAAAACGGAATCGGCAAAAAATTGGGGGAAAAAAAACCGAGAAGATGATTTTTTTTTAATTTTTTTTTTCATGCATATTACAATGAATTAACATTATGCAAATCAAATATTACAATAAAAGAAACAATTCAAGTCAAGACATCATACAAGGCTCAAGCTTTAAGTACACGTGAAAGTGACAAAAGTTAACAAAACACATCATGTATTGCTTATCATATGAAAAGGTACAAATTACAAAATGTGTCAAGACTCAAAATGCCTCAATAGGCCCACTATCTATTGTCTTCCTTTGCCCCTTGTCCTAACATTAGCCCTAGTCTCTCTTGTCCTAACAACAACAATAACAACAACAACAACAATAACAATAATAACAACAATAATAACATCAACAATAACAACAATAGAAGCAGTCAAGCAGCAATGACAATAGCAACAACAATGGTAGATATTAGATTACAGCAAATAGAGGTAGTTTTATATTAACAATGGCATTTACAATTCACAATTACAGTTTTAGCATTGCAATCTGCAACCTGCAAACCCTAGATTGGATTGCATCATGCCCTACGCACATATGCTTCAACTCTCACATCATGAACATCATGAACATGACGGGCAACACTCGTCGCCACCTGTGTCGGTGTAGTGTCCTACCCCTTTCGAAGACAAAAAAATTGCCACCAAAAGAGCCAGGTTTCGATCTTGGGTTCCAAACTGAGAACTTGAGTGTCTTGTTTGCTGATTTGGGTTATTCAGTGTTTTGTATGTTTGGAGATCATATGAACATTCATTGTACTAACTCCAATTTTCAAATATCATATTAACTCATGAATTTTCAACAAAACATTTTGACAAACATTTTTCATGCATACTCAGAAATTACAGGGCAGCTCTCAAGAATTGATCACAACTTGAAAACTATCAATCCAAATGCTATCAAATTCGAACACTAGCTTCTTCCAATATAGATAAACAAACCCAATAAAGGAAATTGCATTAAAAGGAGTATACCCGGAATTGTGAAGGTCTGATACAAATCTGGAAATGTTCATCAGCACACATAAATCTTCATTTTTTTATCATAAAATCCAATTTACAAACTTCTCCAACATACAACTTATGTTTTTGAATACCCTTTTTGGAGACAATAACAAGGCATGTAAGAAATACTCCAAAGACTAGGCGTTTGGACTTAGGCAAGCAACTCGTCCCCCAAGAAATGTACGACCATGCCAGGAGCAAGTACGACTACTAATAAACACTACAAAAATCCAATAAAAGTCTCCAAAACTTGCAGAAAAGGTGGTGGCTAGGTTTGTAGTTGCAAGTAGATCTCAAACTTCGACAAACCATTGCTAATTGTGTATCCAAATCGCTCTATTTTGGCCCTAGATGGTACGGCCAGCTGAAGGAGTGAAGTGCAAATGAAATGGAATTGTTGTTAACTTCAAACCCTCTCCAATCCGCTCAATAATATATAAAAATATCACCTTTATTAGCTCAATTGCATTCAATGAGTATGGATGCTCATTAACCAATCTAAAGGTATCTTTCAACCTCAAGATATGGTGTCCTTGTATGTGGTTTTCGTCACAATACAAGCCTAGAATGACTGAAATATTGCAACCTGCAAGTCTCACACAATAAGCTTCAAGAATAATAGTCAAATATGTCCAATCAACTCTTTCAATGCCACTTTTATCCTTTCCCAAAGCTGGTTGATCCATTCACTTCTTGAATGTGGGATAATTTATCTTTCCAAATGCTACGTTGCACTTTGAAGTCATTCTTTTTACCATAAATTGTAATATATTTCACTTATTACTTTCCAAGGAGACCATACCACTTTTATGACATTAGAAATATGAACTTTATAAAATCCCCTTTAATTCAAGTGGTTACATGACCCCTTTTAAGATTAAATTAATGCCCAACATTATAAAGTCATATTATAATTTAATTTAATACATTAATAACCTTCGGGCATTAAAATAATCAGTCTCTGAATGTCAGATCCTAGATATGAAAATGGAAACGGATACCCATTTCGCCGAACTACTCATCCGTAACATCCGTTTCCTGCCATTCAACCCCGTGACTAACTTACTAAAAATAGTAAGTCTCTGTACTCCTAGCTCTGGAAGACCAAAATCGCTCAACCGAAGGGATATATGGATACCCAATAAGGTGAAGAATATTATTACACCTTCCACTCGGTTAGAAACCCTAATCGTTGACTTACTAAAAATAGTAAGTCTATAATCCAAACTCAGGAAGACTCCCAGGAACTGGCATCTGAAATATGATAAAATCCCGGTGCAGGCCAAACATCTCCTGAATGCATCAACGCAACTGGCTCGCCAAGAAAGGGACATTATAGTTGGGGGTGAAGGGGACGGGAGCCCCCTTGCAGGGTCGAGGGACAGCGTCCCTTGCATGGTCGAGGGACAACTATTTTAATGTCTGAAAATTTATTGCTTATAATAAATTTTGTTTTTTTCTATTTATCGGCCGCAACCTTTATTCCCGCGGCTGCGGTCGTTGATTCCGTTTTTTTGAAAAAATCGTCGATTCCGTTTTTTTGGAAATATCATCAAAAAATTGCCGGACTCGCGATAAGTTGCCAAGTCACTCGTTTTGCGAATGATTCGCGATTAACTCACGATTTTGGTGATTTTTTGCCGATTTTCGTAATAGAGAGTTAGATGAACCATATTGTTCTAAAATGCACAGAGCCATAGCACCAAGGGGTGCTCATATTACAATGGCTAATACTCAAAGCAAACAAAGGTGAGAGACACTGGGTCTTGAATACTACTGGATTCCAGAGTTGAGCACGCTTGCGAACTACATTGATATTACAACAAAAACCTGCATCACATTTAGTGCAAGATTTATAGCCTGAGTAGATGCTAAACCAAAATTCTAATGGTTTTTGTAATGAGCACCATTTTCCCTTTCCTTCATTAATATTTTGTATCTTCAATATGTATATACTGACAACATTCTTCGAAGTATCCCAAACATTTGATAGTCTATGTATTAAAGTATTCAAATGATTTCCCTTTCCACATGTACCAAATTATAATTGATAACTTATTTGCCTACATGATATAGAAAACGTAGCATGCTTGTTTGAAATATGTTGGTGAAACTAACCATATTGTTCTAAAATGCACAAAGACATGCAACAATTGATGGTCATATTATGATGGCTAATACTCAAAACAAACAGAGGTGAGAGAGACAATGGGTCTTGAATAATATTGGATCCCAAAGTTAAGCATGCTTGTAAATGACATTGGTATTACTGCAAAACTTACATCACATATTAGTGCAAAATTTACAGCCCGCGTAGATGCTAAACAAGATTTCTAATGGTTATTCATAATGAGCATAATTTAACCTAACCTTCATTAATCAAGCATGTCTCCAATGTTGAGAAATATTACATTATTTGGTACATGCTAACATACCCCAATGGCACCTTATGGTACATTTGTAAATAATAGATTAGGGTTGAGTCTATAGTTTAGATTGTAATTTATATTTCCCCTTTTATATAAGTGTCAATGCGCAGGAAATGCACGAGTGTCATGTAAGGTAGAGTGCAAGTATAAATTGAGAGAATGTGTACAAGTGTTTTGTATGTAAGAATACAAATATGTAATGTGAGGATGTGCACGTGTCCTAGATTAAGAGTGTATATAAAAGTGTAAGAGTCATGTGCAACTATCCATATAGTATGCAAGTGACAAGTTGATAAGCCAAGAGTCATGAGACTTGGCATATGGAGAGCAATAGTCAAGTACTTGAATAGTCATATTACTATGGCTATATTATGGAGACAATGCTCCATGAGATAACAATGGAAATCCAATTCATATATCTCATTGTCTAATTATAAGAGGGAGAAGGAGTAATAAAGCTTGTATACAGATTTTTGAGCAATTAATATTGTAAATTTTCTTCATGCATAGTTCATGATTTAGACTATTTACATTCATATTTCAGTATATAAATGAATGTTATTTTATTTATTATATAAGCCTTGATATGCATATTAATTTACTCATATTATTCTACTCGTTTTAAGATTTTTTTTTTTTTTGAATTTACATGGTGGAATCGGTAGCCACCACGAATCCGGGCAGGCTGTCCGGCTTTTATGGCCGCCACAGTATTCTGCGTTGTCCACCCCGAAAGCTGCCACACAGATCTTCGCGTAGTCCGCCCCTATAACCACCATGTCACAATCAGTTTAAACCTTTTATGCCGCTGAAAGCACCAGAAAAGAGACAAGATTTTAAGATTATTTTGACCTTTAATATTATGACTATTTTATATTGGGATAAATGAATGTTATTTTCTTTATTATATAAGCCTTGATATACATATTGATTTACTCATATATTATTCTACTCATTTTAAGATTATTGACCTTTAATATTATGACTATTTTATATTGGGAAATGTGATATTTTGTGGTAGTAAGGCTTAAAAATCCAACATCCAATATGGATGTAATGATAGCATTTTCTAAAGTATCCCTCTCATCTGATACTCAATGTATTTAAGTATTCAAATGGTTTTCCTTTCCACACGAAGCAAAAGATCATTGATAACATAAGTGACTACATGAATTGTTACAATTTAATTTATAATGTCATTTACTTCTAGGCAGTCCCTAGTGAGGCAAGAATGTTTGTAAAGGTATGCAAAAAAAAATATTTTGAAATCAAACATTTATGTTGAAGGCTATAACTTGATTGTGTTTAAATACCAACTTGACCATTTTCATTTGCAATCATAATGTCAAGTTTGAACAAGGGAACAACTATCACAAATTTTCCAGATATCATTACTCTTAATTTGATACTAGTCCCGCCATTTGAGTGATTTTGTGCTCTTTTCCTGATAAGATTTTCCTTGTTGAAATTCACCTCATTACACAACCCCTCCAAAAAACACACTGCAATAAAAACACATTGTTTTTTTTTTATAATTTTCCAAACATTCAATCTAGACGACACAAATCCTATTACACCAACCAAAAAATCCATAACTTACATGGTGTTAACCTTTAAGATTTAAAATTTTTATTTCTTACTAACCCCAAAATCCATCACTTGTATTTTAATGTTTTTTTTTTTTGTATTGTTTTTCCTTGGGCTTCAAGTTAAAACAATTGTTACTCATCCTCGACCCTTGGCAATAACTAATGTGATAGTTCTCTATCTCTAGTGCTAACAATGTAATGTTAATGATAGGTACTAAACGACTGCTATCATATCCTATGCTTAAGGCATTAATATTTTCTTGAGAGCAGGAAAATTGTGCACCAATAAAGCAAAGTAAAGATAGCAATAAATAGAATTTGAAACACGATGATAAAACAATAAAAAGATGGAGCCTTTTTTTATATTAAATATGTGTTTTTTCAAAGTGTTATAATCAAGTCCCCTCTGAAGGTATGGTACCCATGATACAATGAATACAAATAGAATATCTAGGTGCATTGTAAAAGATCTCCTTGCAATTGCAATTCGTCTTGAGGCAGGTTTTTTGTGACCACTACAATGAGTAGGATGTGAATCTTGCACTCCTTTGTCGTATATTGGATCCTGTAATCTGCACACAAAGCATATGAAGATCCCATCGAAATCGAGCTCGTGTTAATCGATATGAATACAATAAATAGAGGTAAAACCAAACTAAAGCATGTGAAATCTAAAATCTATCTAAATACATAAATAATAAAAATGCTAATCTAAGCTATGCTAAAAGAAAAATAGTAAAACCAAATCTCTGCTAGAGGTCGTCTTAGGTCAGGATGGCCTTGCCTACAGGTCGTATCGGGTCGAGACGTTCGCTATCCTAGGACTGTGTTTCTTCGTGGACGAGTTGGGGTAGTGTTTAAGATCAACCTGGAGTTTTGTCAACGAATTGTTGCACTATGAGAGCGACTTGATAGGTCAGATCGATCATTGAAGCAAGGGTATTTGATTGCACGAAAGATGAAAGCATAATTTTCAATCCTTTTTAGCAGGCCTGCAACATGAATTTCAGCAGCGGGATGGCTTGGAGGATCAAAAGGGGTAACACTTCATTGTGCGAAAGCTTGAGCTTGAGGTACGATTTTGGTAGCACTTAGTTGCTCAAAAATTCAATTCTGGATTCTCATAAAACTTTGCACAAGAAATCAGGCATTAAGTTTGCAAGGGTATTAATTTGGAGGGGTGAGTGCCAATTTATAGGCTTCTTGAAGGAAAGCTAAAAAAGGTGAAAACACCTAGCATGAAAAAGCAAAGAGAGTTCACATTAAGAAAAACAAATGCCTATCTTTAAAATTTCATGCAATTGATTATTGCATGCGTTTTTTCTATTTTGGTCCATGCAAGGCATTTAATGTTTTCTTTTAAGATCATGTGTGGGGTTAAGTGGTAGTTTTGGCTACCAGGTATGTGCCTTTTTATTTTTAAACATGCTTTTTGGCAGTCGTCTCAGGTTGAGACGACCATAGTTTATGGGGAATTGTGCCTGTTTAAGTGCTGAAAACTACTATTTTATCTGTGAAGTTGCCTAAGGTGGGTTAGGTGGTCTAAAAGGAGTCCATTTAGGTAGTGTCTTCAATATGACGTGTTTTAGGTGTCTACAAATACCCCTTTTTGGGATGCTTTGTGTGATAACACAATGTAGAGCAAAAATAGAGAACCTAAAATGGTCGATTTGATGGTTAATGATATCCATTAAACAAATGCAAAATGTCCCAATCATGAAAAAAGCATGTGTTTTTGAATCATTACTTCCAACTCATTGATGGATTTGATTTTTAGTAAACTTTTCAGCCATGAGTAGACACTATGATATGGGTCTACAATTTAGGCTTTGAGTATACTAAGTTTTTGGTAACCTTTCAGTCATTGGTGGACATTATGATATGAGTCCACACTTTAGGCTTTAGGGATACCAATCAGGCAGTTTAGCTACCTAGTTTGTTTTGTTTGAATTTGTTTTTGCTTGTTCTTTGCCCCAAGCAAGGAGGACGTATGATTGTCTTTGGCAATGATTCTTGAACAAACGCAATTTGCATTTTTGAGTGTTTGATTATTGACTTGATTATGAATTTTGTAATTATATGACTACCCCCTCAAGCGATGAGTTGATAGAGGAGATGAAAAATGATGAAAGTGGCAAGTCGCTTGACCAAGATGAGTAACTTGGTTTTTTTATTTGTTTTATGAGTGGCCTTATGGTAATGTACTCATCCTGTTGGATTGCATGGATAACCGATCGCTGCAACCACCAGGTGACTAGAGTAAATAACTAGATACGAGATGCACTCAAGCTTTTTGAATTTATTTTACCAAAGGGGTTAAGTGCCTTTGAAGCCTTTTGAATTGATTGAACAAAGGGGTTTGGGTACCTTTGGAGCCTTTTAATTGGATTGACCAAAGGGATTTGGAACTTGAATTTGGAGATGGCAAGGCAAAGGGTGAAACCTTTGCCAAAAGGACACAAAATTTTGAGCTTGGCGATTGATTTTATTGATGTGAATGCGAGGCAAAGGGCGCAACCTTTTGAACCTGGCAATTGATTTATTTATTGATGATTATGCAAGGCAAAGGGGGCAACCTTTGACAAAAGGATGCAACCTTTTGAACCTAGCAAATGATCTATTGATTGAATGTTTACATTGATAAAAGCACGCCAAAGTCTTGATGGCAAGGCAAAATCACTTGATTGATTAAGATTTTTGTTGGATTGGTTGAATTGATTGATTTGTGGGGAAGGTTGTGATACCTTGATTTCCCCAAGTTGTGTTTTTGTTTGATTGATGGTCGAGAGAAGGTGTGATACCTTGAACACCCCCAAGTTTGTTGATTGCTTGATGTGATTGTTGGGGAAGGTGTAAGACCTTGAACCCCCCAATTGGTGTTGATGATGTGATATGATGATGCATGTATGTTAGATGAATGTTTTTGATATGATAGAGCTATTATGTATGCATGGAACTATGTATGTATGTGATGGAATAATGACAAAATGATGCAAAATTTGATTTTTACGTTTATATGTTAAAACATAATGAATGAATATGAAATGCAAAAATAAACTAAGTACAAGCACCACAAAATGTATAAAAGTCATGAATCAAAATGTTAATCTTTTCACGAAAGTTAAGCATTTACAACTGAACTATATGGCATAAAATGTAATATGATAAAATGTGAATGATAGATAGGGAACAATGGGATATTATGAGGAGACAACAAGGTTTTTCATGAGACTCAAACACCCTAGCTGACTAGTAAAAAGTTGTATACTGGCTATACATGACTCTAAAAGATGAAAATCTACTAGGAAGACCCAAATATTCATTATCTTTGTGTGCATAGTGAAGTTCATTAATATGATGCATAAGACTATCCCATTGCCAAGCTAGCTCTTAGAGCCCGTTACTATAATGGAGATCATCCTCTGGCTATCATTTACCTTGATTTTGTACTTGGTTGGACTCAACTACTCTGTAATATAAGACCTCAAAAGGTAGCAAGTCCTTATGTGCCATGTATGAGCATAGTTCAATGCTAAAGTATTCAAGCTTTGGGGAGTCAAATTCTCAACCACTTGAATCGAGTCCTAATGAGAATGAAACCCTATCCTTACTACTTGAAGCCTCATTATTATTATGTGTTTATAAAGAAAGTTAGAGCTTTGGGGAATCAAATTCTCAACCACTTGAACCGAGTCCTAATGAGAATTTAGCCCTTATCCTTACTACTCATTTCATGATTGTTTTGTTTTTGTGATAATAATTAGAGCTTTGGGGAATCAAATTCTCAACCACTCGAACCAAGTCTTGATGAGAATGTTACCTTCATCCTTACTACTCTTTTTATTGTTGTAAGATTTTGCAAAGATGTATATTTTAAGTGGTGAAAACCACTGTTTTTATTGTGATTTTGGACTATGTGCATAATAGGACAAGGGAAACCTTTCACTTAAGAGGCCATGACTACTTCATAGTTTCATATTTCCTTGTGCTAAATCATTTTTAATATGTGAAGGTGTGTTTGGGATTTTGAGATATGCAAGGTACTATCAAAGCAAGACCCTACCTTCAAAAATTAATATAACTTTCTACAAAATCTGAAAAGAAAACTAGGAATGGCCGAACGATCGAAAGACCCTATTGAACACCCTATAAAAACTTATTGGGTGAGGGGAAAGCACAAACACCTAGGACGAGAAATGTGGATGGATATGATCTGTGGATGTGTGTGTTTTATTTATTAAATTTTGAAAACTAAGAGGTGTGCATAAAATAGTCAGTGGTCGTAAGAACATCATTGCTGATGGTTATACAATATCTACCCTATCTTACGAGGACCTATTAATAATCAAAATATCACAAGAAAAAGTGCAAATGATGACAAATGAAAAGGTTTAATTAAGACTCATGACAGTCATACAAGCGTGGTGCTATGCTTAGCATGCAAAAAAATGAAACAGTCTAATGCAAATGCAATGAAAGAATATGCCTAATGCAATTAATCAATGAAATGCAATAATGTGTAATGCATGATGATGTGAGCAATGCAATATTTTTGTGATTTTTAATTTTGTATTGTTTTTGATAATTTTGATTTTGATTTTTTTTGTGTAGGGGAAGGTACGATACCTTGAGCATCCCAAAATTGATCTATGTTTGTGATGCAATTGACAAGAACGATGTGATATTGTGAGTATCCCCACTGCGATTTTTATGGCAATCAATATTTTGATTGGATGGACTGAGCGGACCATATATGGAAAAGACCCTCCTATCGATAAATTTTTGGACCATATTTTTGAATGTAAAACAATTGTTGATGTCATGGACCGCTTGCCGATGATAGAAACAATAGTGATATTCTCTATATGACTTTGATTTAGATTTGTTGGGATCGAGGTGTATTCTAGGTAAAACAATTGATTTTTCTTCCTACAACTTGTGAAATTGTTAACATGGGCTTTGATAGAGGGGTCCAGGTATGGGGTTGGTGTTTGGTACGAGGTGACAGTTGATGAGGTTGATGTGGTGAATATGGGGAAAGTATGATACCTTGAGAATATCCAAATGGTTTTATTGTTTGTGACATGGTTGATGGGAAAGGTCTGATACCTAAAGCATCCCACTATGCATTGCTCTCGATGTGATGTGATTGATTGAATCAATAGAAGTGATGGAAGTCGATGCATCATATTGAGACAAGTTGGTCTGGTTGATGCTGAGGTTTTTATTGTAGGATGCAAGTAGATTGTTTGTGGGAATGACCCCATTCTCAATAAGCTCTTGCACTATATTTTAAAATTTGAATCAATAATTTATGTCACGACTCTTCAGTCTGTGGTAAACACAGTAGTGATCTTCATTGTAAAATCTAGTTTTAGGCTTATTTGGGTCTATGGGTTTCATTTATGGTAAGGTGATTGCTTGCACCTCATAGAGCCTTTGAAAAATGGGTGAGTAGGTTTCTAGAAGTGGCGTATAATTGTAAGCTTGATGCCTATTGCATTTTTTTGGTTGTGATTGATTTTGAGGTTGCAAGGGAGGTGGTTTGGCTTGGGATGTGATTTTCTAATGACTCAACTATAGCGCAATGTTTGTGAGTCGAGTTAAAATTTGTTATAGATTTGGAGTGTGTTGGCAACTCAATTGTAGCTTGATGTTGGCTATCTGATCCAAGATATGTTGTAAGCCCAGTGGTGATGGCTACCAGTATTGTTTAGGGGACTGTTGATGTTGCGAAGGTGGATTGGGTGTAGGTTCCATAAGAAAATTAAGCATATTTGGATCATAAGTCCTAAACATATGAGAATATGTGGATGGTTCATGATGATATTTTCTAGTGGGTATGTCCACATGCTCATGTTCCTGATTTAGCTCGAAGTGTTCAACTGTGATAGCTTAATTGTCCTTATTTTGGTGTAGTGTGTACATCTATTCTTCATTTTGTGGATATATCATATGAGATGGAGTAGGTGTGATTGGGTTTGATGGTGGTAGCACTTGTGGCATGGAGGGATAATTGGATGAAACTTAAGGGTGTATGAATTGATTTGGGTATTCTTGGTACTATGTCATCATGTTACAACAAAATCTTGTATTGGTGGAGCTATGTGCACTTGATTAACCTTTTTGGGTTGTTCTAGTTGATTTGAAGGTGCTGTGTTTATTTCATGTGTGGATAAAGGATATTTGAAGACTCCTATGTGTTGATTATTTGGGGCAAGAATATTGTCAATATGAATCTCTTACCTCTTGATCATATCTTGCACTATATTTTAAAGGTATAACATGTCTAGATGTCATGAACCCTTTATCAATGGTAAGCACAATATATATCCTCTATATAAGACTTTGATTTATGCTAATTTGGGTCTATTGGATGGATCTCAGGGACAAGGATTGTGTGCACCTCACATAATCAATTGAAAATTGATGCAAATAATTCTAGTTTCAAAGTGTATTGTCATGGTGGCTGGCGCTGTTGGTCTTGATTTTTATTTTGTTGCAGATGATACTAGGTTGGTGGAGGTTGAGCCTGGTAATTAGGTTAAGCTGACGATTGCAGTGGTGCTTCTTGGTTTGAGGATCTAGGGATACTAAAAACAACTTGATTTATCGGGGCCACCTTCTATTACATGTTGCCTCCTTTAGCATTCTTATTTGTTCATTTATTTTTACAGAGCTCTATATCACCTTCCTGGACCTTAATATCCTCGATGACCTTAGGCTGTGCTAGGGCCTCCTCGAAGGTTTGATATTGTTGTAGTTGTAATAGAAGCGAGATTTACTTCGAACAAATCCTAGTGAATAATATGGTAAGCTCCGTTATGGGCAAGGTGAAAGGCAACTTGGTTGTTATTGCTTTCCACCAATTGTGGTAGTCCATGACTGGCTCATATTCAAATTGTCTAAATATTGTACAATTCAGTCAATGTTACCTTTTTTCTGATGCTAAACGAAAAGCACTCTAAGAATGCATTTGCAAGTTTTTCAAAGGAATGGATGCTATGTTGTGGTAGATGATTGTGGAGGTCCAGGAAGAGAGACAAAATAATATATTGAATCATTAAGCTAATCAATACAATAGTCTATGCTTAAATAATAGACTAACTAACAAATAGTAGAGAATAGCGCTAACTACCCTCTAACAATAGAATAGGGAGGGAGTTGCGTGATGCTAACCACTAACCTAGGTAGAGAGTTCTAACCATAACACTAACCTAAATATCTGACATAGGATATTTAGGTACTTACCTAGTTTAACCATGAGGTAAAATATCTCATGGTAATTACATAGAAAAGTAAATGTAATAACCCCACGTAGTGTAATGCAATACACTACCTTATTTTACCCTAACATCCCCCCTTTATTACATTACTTTGATATACAAAGTTTGCTCCAAAACAGTTGAAATTTGACACGTCCAAGTGCCTTTGTAAAAATGTCTGCAACCTGTTCGTCGGTGGGAATGTGTTGGAGCTTGATTATGTGCTTAGGAACTTCATCACGAATGAAATGACAATCTGTATCAATATGCTTAGTTCGTTCATGATGCACTGGATTCTTGACCAAGTTCAAAACACCTGAGTTGTCACAAAACATGTGAATGGGAAGTTTCTTTGGTAGGCCCATGGTAGCCAAGATGCGACTTAGCCATATCGCTTCACACACAGCTCCACGTGCAGCGCGATATTCTGCCTCAGTTGAAGATAAAGCAACCACCTGTTGCTTTTTACTATGCCATGAGACAGGACCAGATCCAAGATGAAAAACATAGCTTGATGTTGATTTTCTGTCATCTATGGATCCAACATAATCAGAGTCAGTGTAACTCTGTAAGAAGAATGAGTTATTCTTCTTATACTCTAGACCATAATCGACACTACCCTGAATGTAGTGAAGGACTCTCTTAGCTGCTTTCCAATGGGAGACCTTTGGTTCTTGCATGAACCGTGAGAGATAGTTTACAACATAAGTAATATCTGGTCTAGTATTAGTCAGATAGATGAGGCTTCCAATCATCTGTCTATAAAGTGTGCCATCTACCTGTGGTGAGTCTTCATATCGTGATAATTGTAGCCCTGATTCCATCGGTGTTGCTTTGGGTTTACAATCAGTCATACGATATTTTTCTACTAAAGTCTTGGCATACTTTTTCTGAGTCACCCTAAGATGATTCTTTTTCTGTTCTATCTCAAGGCCAAGACAGTAGTGGAGAAGTCCTAGATCTGTCATATCAAATGACTCTTTCAAGTCATCTTTCATGACGTTAATCAAGTTCTCTGAGTTTCCGGTGATGATCAGATCATCTACATATAACACAAGAATCACTATCTCAGAACCTGTGTTCTTGATATAGAGATTTGCGTCAGATGGACTTCTCTTAAATCCATGTTGCAGTAGGTGACTATCCATTTTTATGTACCATGCTCTTGGGGCTTGTTTTAGCCCATATAATGATTTGACCAATTTGCAAACATGTTGCTCATGGCCTACCTCTGTAAATCCAGGAGGTTGAGTCATGTACACCTCTTCTTTTAAGTCACCATTAAGAAAGGCGCTCTTTACATCCATCTGATGTAATTTCCATCCGAACTGTGCTGCCATAGCACAAAGCACTCGAATGGTGGTCATCCTTGTTGTAGGAGCAAAGGTTTCCTCATAGTCAAGCCCTTCCTTTTGAGCATAGCCCTTCGCCACAAGATGGGCCTTATGCTTATCTATAGTGCCATCTGCCTTATATTTTACTTTGTAAACCCATTTGCAGCCTATGGGTTTCTTTCCTTTAGGCAAATCCACTAGCTTCCATGTTTTATTCTTTATGAGGGAGTTATATTCTGCATCCATAGCTGCCTTCCACTGAGGCAGTCTAAGTGCTTCATCAACTGTAGAAGGTTCATTCTCATCACATGCTGACAAGTAAACCCTCTCCTCATCTATTTCCATCTCATCTTCCCTTGGTAACTCTCTATCAACAGAAAGATCTTGAAAATCTGCACAAAGATCATCAACTGAAGTGGATGCTTCATTCTTTTCTTTCTGTGTCATGCTTCTTGTCTTTGGATGATTGAGAGTAAGATCAGGTGGGGAAGTGAGTTTAGAGTCTTTCATTGTGCTTGTATACCATTTGGGTGGCTTTTTCTGTTGTGAAGAAGGAATTTGATGTTCCTCCTCATCATCTAGGTATACTGATGTAGTGTTGGGTGTGAAAGCTTCATCAAACACTACATCTCTGCTGACATGTATCTTCTTGGTAAATGGGTCTATCAACCGATAGCCTTTTGAAAATTCATCATATCCAAGAAATACACAAGGTAGGGACTTCTCATCTAATTTCTTTCTTTTCTCCTTGGGTATATGCATAAATGCCTTACACCCAAATACCCGTAGATGAGTTATGGAGGGTTTCCTACCACTCCATGATTCTTGAGGAGTCATACCTTCAAGAGCCCTTGTGGGAGCCCTATTCAGAAGATATACTACAGTTTGAACAACTTCAGCCCAGTAAGTTTGCTCAAGGTTGGCCCCCTTAAGCATACATCGAACCATTTCCATAATGGACCGATTTCTTCTCTCAGCAACCCCATTGGATTGAGGAGTATAGGTTGTTGTTAACTGTCTCTTTATCCCATGTGTCTATAAAAATGAGGAAAATTCTTTTGATGTGTATTCCCCCCTCGATCTGAATGGAGGGTCTTAATAAAGCATCCTGATTCCTTCTCAACAAGCTTTTTGAACTGTTGAAAATAGGAAAATGCTTCAGACTTCAACTGCAAGAAGAAGACCCACATTTTTCGTGAGTGATCATCGACAAACAATTGAAAATACCTTTTTCCTCCACAACTTGTAGACATGGGACCACACAAATCTGTGTGAACCAACTCCAAAGGTACCTTAGCTCGAAAAGAGCTAGGTTCAAAAGGTACTCTATGTTGCTTTCCTGACAAGCAATCAGAGCACACTGGCAAAGTAGATGAAAGAGTAGGCAGTCCTTTCACCATTTGATATTTACTCAACTCTAGTAAATATCCTGAACTCAAATGCCCAAATCTCTTATGCCATAGAGAAGTGGCCTCCTTTGTGGTTACTGCCAATGCAGTATGGGTAGAGGTAATTGCATCTAAGACAAACAAACCATGTTTGTATGAACCTGTTGCTATCTGTTTTCCCTTCTTAGTGATAAAGCAACGTTTCTTTTCTTTGTCCACTTTGAAATTGACATTCATGTTATTGTCCAGGATTTGTGGAACTGACAAGAGATTATTTTTCAATCTTGGTACATAAAGAACTTTTTGAATATTACATTCTCCATCTGGAAGGGAGACAGAAACACTTCCTTCTCCCCGAACTCGATAGGTCTGATCATCAGCAATGGTGACCGGTCTACCTTCTCGAGCCTCAAATGTTGCAAACCAAGATTTATCACCAATCATATGTTTACTAGCGCCTGAGTCTATGTACCACACAGAGTCCTTGTGGGAGGAATCTGTATGTGTCATGAGCACTTTGTGTGCTCTCTCGAGAATCTGAACTAGAATCTTCGACTGCAATGTGTCCCTTTTGTTGTTTGTTCTTGTTCTTAGGTTTGCCTTGGCCCTTTTTGTTTCCTTGTTCATTGGGCGGTTTGTTCTTAAACCAACATCTTTTGGTTTCATGAGTGTCTTTGTCACAAATCTTACAATATTGCTTCTTCTTCGGAATCTCTTTGGCTTTACCCTTTTCTTGATTAGAAGAAGAACCTTTCTGTTGATTCCACTTTTTCTTACCACCTTGTCTTTTTGAGAAAAGAGCATTGTTGGATGCCTCATCTCTTTGGAGTTGATTAGCTTCTTCTGTTTGAAGCATGTTTACCAACTCGACAAAAGTTACTGTCCTGCCAGAAACTTGTAGTGAAGTGATCAACATTCGGTAGGAGTCAGGAAGAGCTCTCAAAATGATAGAGTTCAAGACTTGGTCTTCCACTTTCTCTCCTAAGGATAGCAGTTTTGTTTTCAATTCTGCGACTCTACAGAGGAATAGCTCTATTGTTTCTCCTGATTTCATATGTAGAGTATGAAGCTGTGTTTGGAGGTTAAGAATCGTTGATTGATTCTTTCCCTCATAGATGGTCTTTAAGGCATCCCATGCTGCCTTACCAGTCGTAGCTTCACTGATATGAGGTTGGATATCATCAGTAATAGCGAGCAAGATCATTAAGGATAGTTTCTTATCCTTTTTATCAAATTCTGTTTGATCTGCTCCAGGTGATTGAGGTCTAGTGACACTTCCATCCACTATTGACCACAAATCCTCTACAGTTAAGATAGCTTTCATCTTAGTCTTCCAAGCTGAATAATTTGAACCTTTGAGCAGTTGGCTCTCAGTGAGATACTTGTGTATCATGGCCATGGTTAAGGTTTCAAATTTGATAGGACTAAGATGGTTGTATCTTGCACTATACCCTCAAAAGAGTATATGGAAGATGTTTTCAATTTGCCTCTATAAGATATTTAATGGCACCTGCCTTAACACCCTTAACAAGGGATGAGAAGTTTGAGGAATTTAAGCCAAACAAGATAGAGCAAATGAAAAGGGATTGGTTGACAGACTTGTGATAGTTCTCTCTAGGATATTTAATGGCACCTGCCTTAACACCCTTCAAGAAGGATGAGAAGTTTGAGGAAATTAAGCCAAACAAAGAGAGTTAATCAAGGTGTGTTTTGAATTTTGACCTTTGGAGGGGGTAAGTAAAATTGACTGTTGTTCAACCTGTGCAAAGTGTAGCACGTTTTGGAGTGAAATATGGGTTTCTGAAAATGCTTCTGCCAATGTTGTTTTGTGAATGATTTAAGTGCACATAAGAAACATGAGTGTTAGTGCAAATAATCAAAACATGAAAGCAACCCACATTATTATCACTATAGGTGTTGGGTTCAACCGAAAATGCACCTAGTAAAAAGTCAATTTTTGAGAAAGGTGTCGAGTACAATCGAAATTGCACCTTTCTTACTGTTTTGAAGAATCCCCCCTTGTTCTTTACAATTTTGCAAATAATAGAAGCAAAAAAATGACTTCTATCCCCCATTAATTTTTTACAAAATTGAAAAATTTTTGAGCACTCCTTTCAAGACAAGTCGACACACGACCCATGTTTGAAAGGCTTCCAGAACTAGTCGACACACGACCCAGTTTTTGTCTTCAACAATGTCAAATGTAGGAGCAAAAAAATGGTATTGTATCTCAAGTTTTGTCAACAAAAAAAATGTTGCTATTTTATGTTTTTATGTCCCCTTTGTTGAAGGAGAGAACAAAAGCAATTTTGTTGTTGTTTTTGAAAAATTTGAGATGACCTTTTATGCTCCCTAAATCACTTCAAGCTTTGTGTTTTGCAATAGAAATGTGAAGGTCTATGTCTTCCTAAATGATGATGAAGGAAAAAAAATATAGGCCTTATGAGGAGTTTATTGCACAATGTTGTTGAAGAACACCTTTTGTTTTGCAAAAAAAAATGCTTTGTCTTTTTATCTCCAATGTTTGAAGAAAAACTAAAGAATTTTAAGGCATTAGTGGCAAAAATGTAAAGTTTTGGCTTTGGTTGTGTTCTTCTTGTTGTCTATTTTAATGTATAAATTTATCAAAAATAAAGATGAATCTAATAATAAAATACTTGTTTTAAACAAAAAACCATTGATTACTAGAAAAAAATGATTTTTCATTAAAAAATGGTATTAAATTATTAAAAAATCTAAAAGTTTAATAAAAGAATACAAAAAAAATTTAAGTAAAATACCTTGTTTGGGCGTGGGTGGTTTGATCGCGCGACCTCGTGGCTTCTATGCGGCCGCCTTAGCCAATAGACCACCCGCCTGCTTTGAGATCGGAACGGAGAACAGTTGATGTTGAAGTCCGTGAATTTTTTATTGGGACTTTTATCCCACATGCATCCCACAGTGGGATGCAAAGGGATTTATAATCCTGAGTCCTCCCGTCTATCATCGATTGCCTTCGGGCAATCGACCAGAGTCACCTGCCCTTTTGGACGCCACCACGTGGCACCAGGGGTAGGCCAGTCAGTCTGTCTCGGTCCTATGGCGATGTGCCACGTGTCGATGTCGTGTTCGATCAACGTCGATCTGGTGGCGATGTGCCACGTGTCTGTCCAGTCAACGTCGCATCAAATCTGTCTACGTCAGCGTCCTGTTGGCTCGTGTGCCATGTGGCATGAGTTGATTCATCCAGGTAGCACCTCGGTGCAAGCAGTTTAGGCACAGAATTGTGCCACGCGTCGGTCAGGGATTGGAGGGCCTCCTGCCCTCTCAGATCCCGATGTAGGGTCTAGGTTCCACGGGGAGGGGAGGGCGCTCCTACCCTCTCTGCTCTCCCGAGCATGGGCCACGTGGCTGCTTGGCCTACGTGGCTCTACGGGCCCTGGGCCAGCATGGGAGCCGAGGCTGTGATGCCTCCAGATGTCGACCACGGTCGGTCTAGGAGATCGCAGGCCCTGGTCGGCGGTGACTGAGTCGGCCAGGTCTACGGGCCCTTGGTCGATGTCGACCGAGTCAGCCTATCACGTCGACTGTTGGCCAAAGGTGGAGCGTTGCGGCTGCTCCGTAGGAATGATTCCGTGTCGAGCGCCATGGCTGCTCCGTGAGGGACTCTCCGCATCGAGCACCTCAGCTGCTCCGTGGGAGTCCGTCCAGTAAATTTGGAATGAGCGAAGCTTGTCTTCCCCAAATCCAGCGAGTGATACCAATGTAGGTCCAGGAAGAGAGACAAAATAATATATTGAATCATTAACCTAATCAATACAATAGTCTATGTTTAAATAATAGACTAATAACCAATAGTGTAGAGAATCTCGCTAACTACCCTCTAACAATAGAATAGGGAGGGAGTTGCGTGATGCTAACCACTAACCTAGGTAGAGAGTTCTAACCATAACACTAACCTAAATATCTGACATAGGATATTTAGGTACTTACCTAGTTTAACCATGAGGCAAAATATCTCATGGTAATTACATAGAAAAGTAAATGTAATAACCCCACGTAGTGTAATGCAATACACTACCTTATTTTACCCTAACAGATTGTACCATTCTAAAGCAATCCCTGTAAGAGTTATTAGAAATGTTCTTAGCATAAGGGCATCATCATATTAAAGATGAAAGAATACATTCATGAAATGAGTGACATGCTCTTGAGCATCTTCTTCTCCTTTGAACTTATCTAATTTTGACATTTCAAAATACCTAGGATATGGGGGTGATGGCACGGATGGGTGCAACGATTGATTGTGAAGATGATGCAAGGTAGGTTTTTGGTAACCTATGCTTGAGGTTTGTTTCTCTAAGGAATTAATGTAGTCTATCAATAACTTATATGGATATGGCAAAATGATTTTAATTGCTTGCCTCTACCCTTGAGGAGGAAATGGAGGTGGTTAGGTGTTGTCAACACGTGCATCCCTATAAGGTAATTTAGGGTATGTGTCGATTGGTTATTGATATTTCAATTACAACTCCTCATAAGGGTCATACTCTAGATAACTATACAACCTATGTTGTTTAGGCAATTGGGGCCTTTAAGGATGTATGGGATATTGATTTTGTCATGCACGAGGTGAACGATTCTAGTTTGGTCACGGTGGAAGGTTTTGATACTACATAGGGTGCCTTATACACTATTGTAGCCTATGTATACTAGGTGTAGGTACCATTTCATGCAATACATTTTTTAATTGTTCTTGCTATACCCTTTGTTGATACAACCTTTGTCGGTGTGACCATTGTTGGTCTACCTGTTGCTGATTTAATCATTGGTGATCTAATCATAATTGATCCAATTGTTGTTATCTATTTAGGTTTGGCCTAGGTGCCTAATGAGTGTGGTTTATTTGTTCAGACGTATGGGATCTATTTATATTTGTATCTAAAATATGGATGGGATTGTATTATCTCTTGCCCCTATTAAGATCTACAATATGTTTTTTGTGATACTTAAAGGTCACATTGACCTAATATTTAGGTTTGAAGGTGAGCTTTGTATAACCAGGTGGTGCAGAAACATAATGCTCTTGAATGAATGGTCTCTCGTGAAACATATTGGGGTGATTTTTGTCACCCTCATCTATAACAAATATGAGAGCTGATATAGGTTATCTGCGAGAATGGTGGTTAACATACATATCCTCTTGATCATGTTATTTATTTATAGATAAACGTTCAATTGGGGAATCCTAGTAGCAGTCATCTTGGTACAAGATGTACTATTGTGCTACTTCTAATGGTTCTCTAGAATGAGTCGAAATGATTATTTTTATAGAAATAAATCAAAGTGTTTAGATCAAGAAAGTCTCAGTTTTTATCATACTTGGGACCTGTGGGTGCTTCCCGAATAGGGATTTCCTGAATATTCAATTTCTTAAATGAGATATCTCAAGTACGATGTGTGCTAGGGAGTCAATCAGGAATAGCAAGATCCTTTGGACTATATCAATGATGTTCCATATATTCTTGTGGGTATTCAGTAGCACTAGCTCTTGATTGAGCTTGACTGCATTTTGTCACCATTGTCTAAATTATACAAACAATAAAATAAACAAACAAGCAAGAAAGCAAAAATTCTTTTTGTGTTTTTTTGAATCTTTAAATATTTTTGTTGATAATTTTTGTTTTGATTTTTGGTGTGTTTTGATTTTAAAACTATTCCTATGATAACTAAAAGGTAAAATGAAATGAAAACTCTGAAGGATGGTTTACAGACACCCCCCCGATCAAGGAATGCAACACAAACAACAAAAAGTGACTTCTTAGGATGATAGATATGGTTGATGGCTATCCCAAGGAAATAAAATACCTCTAGAAGAGGCTACATTGTCTATTGCCTTGCTACCGGCCCTTCAGGACTTTCGCTTCACCCTCATGTGAGCTTGAACATGAACGACATTTGCTATTCTATAATTTATTAAGCCCTAGGAATTGGAGGGTGCCTAACCTTCCTACTTCGGGATGCACCCAAAAGTAGAGGATTTTTAGGAATTAAGTCTAAAAAGCCACTTGTGAGGGCTGCTATGGTTGCTAGGAGACCAATCCATGGTGAGAGATGAATGCTCACATTGCGTGATTGCTACTGACCATTGGTGATGAAATCCAACTAACCGATATTAACTTGTCTTGTGTGTATGTGAGGGTTCATTTTTTTTTTGTAAAAGGAAACCAGAGAGCATACAAATGATATTTCACTAATGCAAGGAAAATTAACTTCTATGATGCAGAACCCTATATGATATTCAATCTTTGAGAAGGTGATAAGGAAAGTAAACCAAACAATAGTAAGATAGAAGCTATCTAACATTGAGACGACCGTAAACAGAGGTCATCTGGACCTGAGACAACTATAGACAAATACTATCTTGACTGGAAATGATTATTTTTAGACTGATATGAAACTAATTTATTTTCTATAATTGCTTTAAATTTATCTTTTTCTACTTGTGTTTTTAGAAACAGAAAAGATAAAGATAGTAGAACTTATCGTGAAAGCCTTCGTTTGTTGAAGATCTAGTTTTGTTGTTATTTTTGATTCTGACTAGAGGTCATCCCAAGATAAGATGACCGTAGAATAGGGGCTATCTCGACCTGAGAGGTTAAGCCCGAGTACTTGTAAAATGTAAAATTTATCAAAAATAAATCAGAAATCTTAAAAGGGGATTTGGTCCTGTTAAAAATTTTGTCACATTGCACAAGGGGTAGAAAAAAATAAAAAAATTTCTCTTTGTAAGGTGTTTTTTTTTGTTGTTGCTTCGAAAGTATTTGTAAGTGTTGCAGCAATTTTGACTTTCAATGCCACCCCCTTGTACACAAAATAGAAAAGAAAGAACTTCACTGCCACACAAGCTAGGGAAAAGAGCTTCACCAAAGGAAAATGAAAAGAGCTTCACACCCGAAGCGTTTCCAGCAGCTACTTCGGGCGAAGGTTGAGCAAAGCGGCATTCAGGAGAAAAGAAAGCTTCGCACCCGAAGCATTTTCAACACTGCTTCGGGTGGAATTTTTTGTGAAGTAATATCACCGAAGTAGAATACAAAAGCAGCATTTGAAAGAACAACTTTGCCGAAAAGTAAAGGCAAGAAATCTACTTCGGGCCCGAAGCATTTTCAGAAGCTACTTCGGGTAAGATTTCTGCGAAGCGGTGTGTCGAAGTGAAATACAAAGAAAAGGGGGTAAAACTACTTTGCGTCTGGAGTATTTCCATCAGTCACTTCGATCAAGAAATTAGCGAAGCGGAACCCAAAGGAGCATCGAAAACACTTCGCTAGGAAGTTGCTGAAACATCTACTTCAGACCTTCTCATGCCCGAACCATTTCTACTTCGGTGAAAACCATAGTGAAGCATTCACTTCGGCTAGTTTTCGCTCAAAGCATTTTTCAACCGAAGTTCTGGTGGCCTAGAGGAGCGAAGCATTTTTGAAGGTAGGGATGTGTTTTGGCCGAAATCTCCCCGAACCACAGTTTTGAAAGAAGATCGCTACGAAGCATTTCTCCAAGGCATCAGTGAAGCAGTTTTGTCAGCGAAGCAGCAAGGACAAAGAAGACCATTTTGCAAAGGAGATATGCTTCGACACAAACCATCCCCGAAGCAGTTTTGCAAAGCTCAGTTTTGTGAAGTATAATCCAAGGAGGAGTTTTGCTTTGGCCCAGAACCATTGCGAAGTGAAGTGGTGAATGAAAACTTAGCGAAGCGCTTCAAGAGCACGCATTCCAAGTCGGGTATTTTCTCGAGGTGATCAAGTGCCTCATAAATGCAATTTTTCGTGCCCAGCAAGCCCGCTGATCATTTTTGGAAATTAGAAACGAAGTATCAAGCCATGATGGAGAGCTCGACGAGCATGGCAGCCACTCGAGCACTGCACCCGGAGACCAAGGACGTCTAGATGGCTCATCAATGCATCTTTCCATGGTTGACCCGGTCACAGTTGCCAATTTTGGTAACGGATTTGAGAGCTTGATCGCGAGAGCTGAGGAGGCCAAATTTTTAGAGCTCGAGGGTGTACTTCACCAGCCTATGTAATTATAGCATAGAGGGCAGAGTCCTCTATAAAAACTCAGGCATTGTAATGGAAAAGGGGGGAACTATCTGCTAGAAAGCTACTGTAACTTGATGTCCTGCGATCAATACTAAAGATCCTTGAGCTTCATTTCTCTATTTTATGCTGCCTTCTATGCTTGATTCTTTTTTCTGTCTTCATTTGCATACTGAGAAAGGCGAATCCTGTGTCCGGTATGTGATCGGGTATTGTACCCTGAAACTCGTTCTGAAGGATACATAGGAGTGAAAAAGCATCATATTGGTTTTCTTTTATGTTGCCTTCTGTGCTTGATTCTTTTGTCTGTCTTTGTTTGCCACACTGAGAAAGCTGAATCCTGCGTCCGATGTGCGATCGGGGACAGTACCCTGAAACTCACCTGGAGGATACATAGGAAGGTTGATATTACATTTCCTTCTTTTATTCTTGGTGTTCATTGCTTACATTCCAATTGTCAGTTAGTAATCGTGCTTCCTATTCTCTCCCACCTGAAATCATCAATATCTCTTCCCTTACCCCCTTTTATTTTATTTCTCTAACCCTAACTCCTTTTATCTCTTTCCTGCACCCTTATCTCCAAACCCCAAAGTAGATTAGTATAGGAGCTGGCCTTTCTTCGAAGATTGGCATGAGGGGCATCTCTTCCCTTCGACCTTTCAATCTTGGTCTAGGTCTAGGGCGCATACAATTACCCAAAATACTTACCTAGGCAGATTTGATGACCAACAGGTCCCACCGTGATTTCCATAATCGTGCACCAATAAAGAAAAGTAAATATAGCAATAGATATAATTCAAACATGATGATAAAATAATAAAAAAAGGAGCCCTTTTTATATTAAATGTGTTCTTTTAAAGTGTTACAATCAAGTTCCCTCTAACGGGATGCTACCCATGATACAATGAATACAATTAGAATATCCAGGTACACTATAAATGATCTTCTTGCAATCACAATTCATCTTGGGGTAATTTTTTTGTGACTGTTATGATGAGTAGGATGTGAATCTTGCACTCCTTTCTCGTATGTTGGATCCTATAATACACACACAAAGAAACTAGAAATATATCAAAAATATATGAAGAGCACACTAAAATCGAGCTCGTTTTAATCGATATGAATGCGATAAATAGAGGTAAAACCAGATTAAAGCATGCTAAATATAAAATCTATCTAAATTCAAAAATAATAAAAATGCTGATCTAAGCTATGCTAAAATAAAAATAGTAAAACCAGATCTCTACCAAAGGTCATCTCAGGTCAGGACAACCTGACCTACGGGACATATCGAGTTGAGATGATTGCTATCTAGGGACTGTGTTTCTTTGTGGTCGAGTCAAGGCAATGTCTAGGATCAACCTAGGGTTTTTTCAATGGATTGTTGTGCTGTGAGAGTGACTTGATGGGTAAAAAAATCATTGAAGAAAGGGTATTCGATTGCATGGAATATTGAAGCACAAGTTTCAATCCTTTTTAGTAAACCTGCATTATGAATTTTAGTAGTGGGATGGATTGGAGGATCAAAAGAGGAAGCACTTCGTTGTATGAAATATTTTTGGAAGCACTTCGTTGCTCAAAAAATTCAATTCTAGTTTCTCATAAAAATTTGCATAAGAAATTAGACATTAAGTTTGTAAGGGTCTTAAATTGGAGGGGCGAGTGCCAATTTATAGAATTCTCAAAGGGAAGCTAAAATGGTGAAAGCACCCTGCATGAAAAAGAAAAGAGGTAGTTCACATTAAGAAAAGTGAATGCCTATCTTTAAAATTTCATGCGATTGATTATTGCATACGTTTTTCTATTTTGACCCATGTGGGGCATTTAATACTTTCTTATGAGATCATGCATGGGATTAACTGGTAATTTTGGCTTCCAGTTATGCACCTTTTTATTTTTAAACATGAGTGGTAGTATCAGGTTGAGACAACCATAGTTTGACAACTATCTCGGGTTGATATGACCACGGTTTATGAGGAATTATATCTGTTTAAGTAGTGAAAACCATCATTTTAACCTAAAGCTTCCCAAGGTGGATTAGATGGTCCAAAGTGAGTTCATTCAGGTAGTATCCTCAATATGACATGTTTTAGGTGTCTACACCTCCAAGTGTTAATGTAACACTATATCAATGCATCTACATGGTGCTATAGTGGTGTTGTGATGGTTCATAATAAGGGCTACATTATTGTTATCATAAGACAAAAATCGATAGTAGTACCATCAGATCATCATATTTTAATGGGTCTTTAATGCCAATAATGCAATGTTAAAATAGGGCAGGGATTCAGAGGATAAAATTGTTGAGAACAATAAAGAGGGGATCCTAGATCACTTGGTAGAACTAGTTCAATAGGAAGTCCCTAAGAAAGGTCAAATTTTTGAAGAATATTACAGTATTTGGTACATGCCAATGTACCACCTTGGTAAAAAATTAGATTGGGTATGTGTCTTAGATAGGAGTATGAGTTTATATTTCATGTAATGTAATAATGTGCAAGAAATGTACAAGTGTCATGTAATTAAGTGTGCAAGTGTTGTGAGTGTGGATGTGCACAAGTGTTCATTTTGTAAGAGTGCACATGCGTCCTTAGAATAGAAAAGTGAAGAGTTTCAAAGAAGAGTAAAGGTCAAAATTTCTTCATATGAAGAGTAACATACTATTATATATTTATGACAAAGCATTGTAATTTGTATAAAAAATGCATAGCATATAGCATGCATTAGTAGACCTTTATTCTATAGCATTTTCAGTATTTTCATGAGCATTTCCATGTGATTATTTTGTGAGTATTTATGAGTTATTCTAGTTTCATTATTATCTTTATTGAGTTCTTTATATTGCAACTTTATTTCAATCCTGTAATTACTTTCTTGTAAGATTTAAATTAAGTGTTAGGCCTCAAAAACTATTAGTGGTATCAAAGCCATAACAAGTTTACTTGCACAGGTTTTTAGAAAAAATTGTAAAAAGTAAAGACATTTCCATTGGCTAAGGAAAGACCAGTGAAGTTGAGGACATTACCACTGGATAAGAAAAACTAGTGAAGACAAGTATTTCCATTGAGTTGAAGAAAAACCAGTGAAGGCAAGAATTAATACCACTAGGTTGAAGGACAACCAGTGAAGATTAAAGATACAATATTGAAAAGTTTCAGATAGATTGAGTTTACCTATTCCAAGAATAAATTTGGAATAGAAGGTAATCTACAACATAGTTTTAGGTCTTGAAGATAGACCTTGAGATTGATAAGAGTTTGGAGACTCCAGAAGAGAAGTCCCATTGAAGGTAGATTTAGATACATAAGAAGAAGGTCATACTAAATATTAAAGATAGAATAAAGAAGACTTCAATATAATAGAGATTCTTGAGGATAGTTCTAGCTAAAGGAAATCACATCAAAGGCAACATACTAGTAGTCCACATTGGACAATAAAGAAACCAGAGAATTTAGGACAACAAAAGAGCAAGGTAGTATTTGGAAATAAAAGAGTGAAGACCACAAGAGCAATATTGTAAGCGAGTGAATGCCACAAAGGTAATATTGAAGGTGTTTGAATATCACAAGGACAAAATTAAAGAAATGTAGTATTTAAAATCCACAAGGGTTGCATTAAATGAAAGAAACAACAAGCTTAGAAGTAAATGCCATAAGGGTAGAAGTAAATAAATAGGCATAAGTTTATAGAATGCAAAACAACTTTCATAAGTATTGCCACAATCAAGTAAAGCATCATAATAGCATCACAACGAGAAGAATTGAAGCTAGAAAAGGCAACATATTCAGTCAAGAAAAGACTAAAATCTAGAAGAACATTGAAGACAAAGAAAGATATAGAGAAGAGTTTCAAGGGAAATATCTCACTAGATTTGGGACAATTGTCGCTATTCAACGACAAACCCATAAGATATAGAAGAGGTTCCATTAAAGAAAGGTAAATATTCCTTAAGAGAAGTTTAAGGAAGGAGACCCTAGAGAAAAGGTCTATCATAGTGGCTTATTAGTAAAGAGAAGAAGCCAATATTTAAGCTCCTTATTAAAAAGAGAAAAGGAGTTTTTTTTTATAAAATTTATTTTTAAGTTTTAGTGAACCAACTACAATAGATTTAAAAGCTCTAATGATAAGAAGCTTGCATATGAAATATTAGTCAAAGTTGCTATAAAGTAAAAGTGATTGAAAAACATCTCTATTTGAGCATGAAGAGAACTATCTATTCAACCAATGAATAGTTGAGTATTCAATAAGTCATTGGCATTAATACATGACTCCTAATACAAGCAAAGGAGGGCTGAAGTCTTAGATTTAAAGTTAAAATCAAATACAACAAGTCTAAAATGCAAGAACAAGGTTAGAAGGGCCATCATAGAAGCCCATGTCTAGCCTTAAATATGTGCTTAGAGAAGCACTCAGATAGGAAGCATAGACATGCTTAGAGAAGTGCTAGAATAGGCAGTGAAGGTAGTAATTAGAGAAGTTCTTGAGTAGTCAATAAAGACATATCAAGAGAAGCATTAGAATGGATAAAGAAGAAGATAACAAGGCAACAAACCTTAATGTTCAAGGCAACATAATAGAAGGCAAATAATAAAACACAACAATTAAAAGGAACAACAAAGAGGTGTTTAGCACTATTTAGTAGGAGTGCCATAGTAGCACCAAAAGCTATTACACCAATCTAAGAGGAGTGTCATTAGAAGCACTATACAAACAAATCAAGAAGGAATATTGGATAGTAATATGAAAAACAATTTTGACAAGGAAAATTTAAAGGTTAAAGCAAGCTAGAGTATCCAAACCTACACCTACATGAAGAAGATAAGTTTCAAAAAATATACAAAGTTTAAAGCAGTGCTAAAGGAAAGATAAGAGTTGGAGTCAAGATACAAGCTCCACAACAAAGTTTTGAAGCCACAAGGGCCAACATAGAACGTTAGCAACAACATAGATTAGTGCCAAAGGAAATAAGGACTAAGTACAAATTAGCATTGGAGGAAGAGCTGAGTGTCCCAACAAGAAGAGAAGAGGAAACATCATCAATACTATCCCCAGACATAGCCAAGTTGAGCCATTAGTGAAGTGTAGTCAGGATTAAGCAAGTTAGGATAGGTTAAGGGTGTGTGTTTTTGCATCTCCAATATTTCCTAAACTTGAAACATAAACTATAGCAATATAGAAGATAGAAATCCATGAAGGGAGTGCAATAGAACTTATGGTACTTAGCATACAAGGAGACAAGATCTTTCATAGTTTTAAGCATCATTTAGGCATCCAACACTCACTAGAAAACCAATATCATAGCCAAACACAGTACCAACTACAATTCTCACTAGATGACTAGTGTCATAGTTGAACACAGTGCCAACTAGATAGTGCCATCTAGGTGACCAACATATTATTGATAGGAACAATGTGGAATAAAATGTGATAAAGCACCATCTAAGCAACACAATGCTATAGAGAAGCATGATCATTATAGAGCATTGCAAACAATGTAGGAAGAACAAGAGATAAACCAAAATAGGGCAAAGATTTTACATCATTCACAACAAAGAAGAAGAGTCATGCAAGTCTAACACTAAGCACCAAAGAAAGGGTAGTGGAAGAGATTCCTGTACACATGCATTAGGTGGTAGAAGGATGGTGAAGCATTACTTTCACCTAAGCATTGGAAGGTTTGAAATAAACTCAAGCACCAATTCTCTTTGCATGCATTCTACCATGTGATAAGAAGGAAGCAAATAGATAGAGTTTGAAATATTTTGGAGAAGTATTTAATAGTGTTTCATGCAAAGATCCTAACACAACAATAAGCCTCACACGATTGTAGCCGAGCAATCATTCTTTCAAAGATAAGGGGAGCACATAACACAACACCAAATATCATTCTCCAAGTTATGCATATTTAAGAAGGTAAATTAGGGTTTCTAAAGATTATTAATTTTTTCTAAATTTAAATGGAGAAATAAGGAGTGCATAGTTTTAGATATTATTTCTTTTCTAAGGTTAAAAAAGGCTAATGGAAAGATAAATAGTCTAGTAGATAAATCAATGCCTTAGTTTGGAGTAATAAGTAGGCTTTATTTAATTTAAAGTTTTTTTCAAAAGGTTAATTCTTACTTGAAAGCTTTATTATTCTTTTGAAATTCAAAAGCCATAGAATATTTGCAAATATTCTTATTCTCCTAGTTTCTAAATAATTAGGGAGACATAAGTAATTCAACTACAAAGGTTCTTGTCAAACTTGAAAACTTGGAATTTGTTATTCAAAAACTAGGGAGTCAAAAGGATGTCTACATTCAAGAAGTCAATGGATAATGATATGGAAAACATAATTAGAAAAGAAAGAGCAAATGTCATAAAAATTGGAATAAAAATTTTGCTTACAAAATCTGAAGGAAGCATAGATCTAGCTACAAAATTGATCTATAGTGAAGCAATAGAAGAAAGATTTGAAACTTTGGAATATTATCTACATGCAAGGATTTATAATGGAAAATATAATATTCTAATTCTTTTATATATTGGTAGCATATTATATATAACATTGTTGACACTCAAATATTACAAAGAAGAAAGCATGAAACAAAAAGAATTGACTGAATTGCTTAAGAGGAAAGCAAAAATAGATAAATCCTTTTTAGAAAATATTTTTCATTCTTCATGCAATATTGATACATCAAGTTCATCTAATTCAAGATCTTATCATGATGCTTTAAGTGAATGTTTAGAAGACACTATACCAAAGAAGACGTGATATAAAGAACAAAGGCAAAAGGAAAATTCTTTTAGAAGAATTCAATGATAAGAAGATAGTTCAAGAAAACACAAAAACTGAAGAACATGAAGTTGAAACTAAAGATGAAGACAATAAAGAAGAAAAGGTATATGATTAAGATGAAGGAGACATACAATGCAAAGTAAATTGAAAGATGAATACTATGTTGAATACAAAAGTCTTTAATAACCAAACAATGTAATATAGGGGGGTCTTGGAGACTATTACAGTATTTGGTACATGCAAATATACCACGTTGGTACAAAATTATATTAGGTGTGTGTCTTATATTAGAGTGTGAGTTTATATTTCATGTAATGTAATAATGTGCAGGAAATGCACAAGTGTCATGTAATTAAGTATGCAAGTGTTGTGAGTGTGGATGTGCACAAGTATCTATTTTGTAAGAGTGCGCATGTGTGTTTAGAATAGGAAAAGAGTTTCAAATAAGAGTGAAGGTCAAGAGTGCTCATATGAAGAGTCACATACTATTATATATTTGTGATAAAGCATTGTAATTTGTATAAAAAATGCATAGCACATAACATACATTGGTAGACCTTTATTCTATATCATTTTCAATATATATATATATATATATATATTTTTAAGTAAAAAACCCCTTACGGGGACACCTTGGCCTGAGAGACCATGAACAGGGGGTTATACACAGTTAAATTCACCCAGTAGTCGCACATGATCCTACCCGCACCAACATTATCAATTGGATTTTGGATACCCAATTCAGCTTTTTGGTAGGGTGGAGATTTGAACCTGGGACCTCCCTTGAAGGATTGCTCTCTCCTCTCCAAATCACCTACAACACCTGGGTTCCATTTTCAATATTTTTGTGAGCATTTCCATGTGATTATTATGTGAGTATTTATGAGTTATTCTAGTTTCATTATTACCTTTATTGAGTTCTTTATATTGCAACTTTATTTTGATCCTATAATTACTTTCTTGTAAGATTTACATTAAGTGTTAGGTCTCAAAAGCTATCAAAATTTTGGAATAAAATCAAGAGGTATGTATTGGAATACCCTCTTTAGAGGGTTATGCAGTTCCAATTTTGAATTCCTTTGCTCAGCTAGACTCAATAATGATCGATCCAGTCTATCCAAAATACAATGAAATGAATAAGGAAGAAAATATACAGTTGATTGTATGTTTTGATTCAAATGAACAAGGCCATAATTCTCCTACAAAACCTTTAACCCATGATGATGGAAAATGGTCTAAAAATACGAGGGATTTAGAATTCTCAGGTCCAACCCCAAGCCCACAAACTAGGAATCAAAAGAAAAGGGGGATTGATGTAGGAGTGGAAAGCAAACTTGGAAGGTCAACCAATAAAGAGACTTGAGAATGAGAAATTATAGATGAAATTGCAAATGGAACCCAAAATACCTTATCTTGGGGTAGGATGAAAAAATTACCTAGAAAAATTAAGAAATGAAACTACTCTCTTGGAACACAAGGGGACTCAATGCCCCTACCAAAAAAATATAGATTAACGGGCTCTTGGAGACCATTGAGAAGCATTGTAGCCTAATGCAGGACTTATGAAAGGATATTGGGCAATTTGTAGATGAAGCAATAATGAAGCTCAAGGAAATCATCAACGCTTCGAAGCTTATGGTCAATGGGTGCCTCCAATTTGTTGTTTTTTGTCTTGTAGGAGGTGGTTTACTTAATTGGTTTAGTATGATACTGCTTATGCTTTAATGGTCTATTTATAAACCCTGTTAGTAGTTGTTTTGTATGTATGTTATCTAGCTATGAAGTAGAATGTGAAAGGAATGTTTGTATTACAACCTTATTTGTTTAACATAGATGTATTGTGGAGAAGTATTTTTGAGCATATTGTTAAATTTTTGACTATGTGTAAAAGGTTTGGGGATATTTCAACACCCCTTCCTCAACATTAATAAAAAATGTAATGTTAATGATAGGTACTAAAGGAATACTATCACCATATTATGTTTAAGACATTAATATGGTCCAACCTCTAAGTGTTAATATAATACTATGTCAATGCATCTACATGGTGCTATAGTGGTGCTTTTATGGTTCTTAATTTGGCCTATATTATTGCTAGCATAAGGTATAAAAATTTATAGGAGTACTATAAGAGCATCATATTTTAATGAAAAATTCAAAATTTGATGTTATGCAAATGCTACATTGAGACTCACAATACTAGAACCTTCAAATGTAAGCAAAGATTACATACACATTTAACTTACCCATAAAATAGACCTAGTCCATATAAGTATTGTTAAATAATTTATAACATATCTCAACTTGTTCTTTCACTTTTTATTAAAAAATATTATACACCCTAATTTTTAATGAACAATTTAAAATTTTATTTTATGAGATTCTATTTACTTTATAGATCTATTTTCAACCTAATAAAATAAGACATGATATTAGGAATTATTTCAACATAGTTTAAAAACCCTTCATTAGGTGACAAATTAGTTAAGGGAAGCTATCAATTAGTCCTCAAAAGAAAAATTAAGAATGAGGGTAGTTATTAACTATCACTCATAAGGACCTAATGCTCAAGTAGTTACCATCCTCATATTGATGGTGGTAAAGACAAAATTGGCAAATGTTTGTATATAAATACTTATCATGTATAATGCAAATCTATTAAAACATTGAGTTTTAACATGTGGTATTAGAGCAAGTAGAAATAAGAAAAAAATTTCCTTCAGATCCTCCTCTAAGATTTGACATAGAGAAAGCCAAGGGTGCACTTTGTTTGAGAAAAATTTCAAGTTGAGATAATAAATTTGAAGGATAAAATTATCTTGTATAAGATTGTGATCGTGAATGAAAATTATATGACACATTCAAGAAGTTTCAGGGTGAAAAACCTCTACCATAGGTAAAAAACCTCTCAAAGAATCAGAAGGGTTTCAATCCCTATTTAAGACCAAAGGTCAAAGTATGAAATAACCAGACCAAGCTTAGCAAGCAAGAAAGGAAGCTAGTGAAATCTTCATAAAATATTTTAAAGAAATCTATTAAAAGCTCTATAAAAATAAATTTTAGAAAGCCATTAAATATTCACAAAAAGGAATTACAAAAAAGCTCTTTCCAAGCATACACAAGCATGTTGTTTTCTAAAGTTTTAAAAGGATTACCAAGACCCTTCCAAAATTACAAAGGGTTCTCAAAAGAAAATAAAAAGCATTTACAAATCTCAAAAACAAATAACAAACAAAGAAAATCATTGTAAAAAACAACAAATTGCATCATCCAAAATAGAAGAGTATTAGAAAAGAAGGAACCATTTGTGTAAAGCTTGCATGATTCAAATGAACTACCAAGATTGAAAAACTCATCACAAAAAAATAATAGGGGACAAAACGCTTTAGTATTGCACATTGAAAGAAGGAAGAAAATGAAGACATCAAAACCAAAAAAGAAGACAAAATAAATTGGTGCCATTGTCCCTTAGTGAGTTTGGGATCGATTAGCCAGGAACCATTTTTAAACAAAATATACATATTAATTTATTTTCAAGCATTGCCTAATTTATTTTCAAGAATTAGCTAACTCTTGCAAGTTATAATAAAAATTATCAAATTTGCATCAATCATCTTAAAACACTAGAGAACCAACAAAAACAATAAGTCAATCAAACAAGTCCAAATGGAGCATATTGAAGAGATACATTCAAAATGCAATTCTTCGTCATATTTATTTTTCAATTAAAATGATCTAGAAATTGAGGCCAACAAGAAGGATCAAGGATGCCTGCATAAGGGGCTCAAAACCACATTAATTTAAAACTCATCAAAAGAAGCACATATATTTGACCTATCCTAAGTAATGACTTAATCAAATGAATGATGCTAAGATTCAAAACAAAAGGTGAGAAGTGATTGACCTCACCATAGTAGAAGATATTGCTTAAGATAAGTTTTGACAACAAAACTATATGGTAGGAAAGTATTTGGTCCCATTGACAATTGATCCTCCACATAGAATTTAAAGGAGGCACATATTTTATTTATAATAAGTGTGTTTTTGGAGTATATGATCAGTAGTACCTAACACTCCTTAAATTTGTGAAAAATTCACATTAAAGGGGGAAGGAAGAATATATCTTTTCAATGTTCAATACTACGCTAGAACCATATTTAGATCATGTTGATGTCGGGAGAGAAATTTTCCTTGTTCCAAAAACATGAAGGTAGATCAAGAAAACATGAATTAGAACCAAAATTCAAAGCAAGAATGAGAAACCTTCATCAATCTACATGGAAAAATCAAATTTTAAAGCATTAAAAAATTCCTCTCCAAGGAATTCTCAACTATGATGTAATAAAGAGAGGAATGTTACGAATTATTGCATCTTAGTTTAGGATAGTAACCAACTACTCCTCACTAGGTGACATTATTAAGGGGAGCTATCAACTACCCCTCACAAGAAAATGAAGAGTAGTCATTAACTATCACTTACAAGGTCCTTACGTTCAAGTAGTTACCATCCTCTTATGGATAATGATTAAGCTAAAATTTACAAATACTTGCATATAAACACTTATCATATATAATGCAAATCTATCTAGTTCTAACACAAAATATAATTCAAGTGAAGTGATAAATTATTGCCATAAACTCCATTGTTTTTTAATCTTCATATTTATGGTCTTACACTTGTTTGAAATTCTAATTGGATGAAAGGACAACATGTATCAATATTCCTTAAATTCTACTTGTTATTTATAAAATATTATTAAAAAATATACATGTATGTTAAGTCTCCACCTTGTTGAAGATAGAAGTGTAGGCTATTTTTAAATATTCACATGTTTATTGAATTAGGGGAATGCATGATATGCTATATGATGGTTGAAAATAAGAATGGGAATGAAATCATAAATATAAATTAACATTTAGTGATGAGCCTCGCCTAAAATAAGGGCACCTTTAAAATTAAGTATAATAACCAAATTACAACATCATTGAGTTTATGGGCTAGTCATTTGAGGAAGACCAAACTATTTGATAAAAAAAAAGTAATTTTAAGAAAGCAAACTCAAAGATAGAAGATAAGTTATATGCAAAATAGGTTTCTAAACATTTTTTAATTATAATAAGATATTTAAGTATTTTATCTTAATAATTGAGTACATATTAAATAGCTACTACATTGAATTGGAAGGCCAATTATTTTTAAAAATGATTGGCTAACATTGAATATGCTTCATAAATAGTGTTTGGTGCATATATTAGGCTTATTTAAAAATTTATCTTCTCCTCTTCAAGTTTAGTCATCCTTTCTTCATATAAATCATTTTTATTAAGTTATCTTGCGTAGATTAGACTTATTTAAAAATTTGTCTTCGCTTCAAGTTTAGTCCTCCTTTCTTCGTATAACTTTTTTTATTAAGTTATCTTTCAAAATTAGTCTTTTTAATGATGCTTTATGTCTCTTCTCAACCATTTGTATAAAAACCATTGAGGTATTGATCTTAATTATAGCTTTTTTATGCATGTATTTTTTATATTGTCTTTTATTTTTCATTATTTGTGCTTCTCATTCAAATTACTAGTTTTAAGATGGGCTAGCATCTTAGGTAGTTTGCATTTATATAGTTCTTCATATTTTTTTGGAAAATCTTCTTTGTTGCAAGAACAACTCATATTAGAAGTATCAATGGTTATATTTACTACTTTGAGCTTAGTTATAATTAGGCTTAACCTCCATTGTATAATAAATTATGGAGATAATTTTATAATATTTACCTAGCAAGTCGGGGATTATAGAGGTTTCCTACGCAACAAAACAAAAAAAATATCATGTTCAAATGGCATATTTTTAATTAGTCATATAGGATCATAGTGGTATTATAATTTGGCTCTTTTGCATGTATTGCTTGACAAGATACATTCCTAAGTATCCTCCCTAAAAGTAGAGGAATTTAATTGGTTGAGCTAATTATATTTAATATACCCAAATAAACTATTATTTTTATCCTTTATTTATTTATTTTACAAATAAGTTATGTAATTAAGAGTAATGTCAAAGGTCTGAGGAATCAAACTAGGGTTTAGAGGCTAGGATAGAGGCCTGGAGAACATTTTCATGCAAAAAACACCATCAGAGAGGATTAATCCTTTTGGAGGGTCTTTCAATAGTAAGGATCACAACCAAGAATGGGGGACATAGGTCCTTCGGTACCAGTTCCTCCAAATCGAGGAATCTCATAACGGGATAAGCTATGTGAAACCCAGGATAGCTTCAATGACTGCCAAAACAAGCAAAGACAATCATAACCACCATGGAAAAGTGATAAAAGGAGGATTATTTGCCCAGAAGGGTGAATAGATATTTACCACAAGCAAAAGAAATACCAGTATTGGAAATATCAGAAGAGGATAGCTGAGGATATAGTTTATAAGAAAAAACACAACCTGATAGGTAAATTTATGGGTTTCAGACCATTCGTGCACTTCCTCTACACATGGTTAAGGAAAATATGGCATTTGGAAGAAGAATATAAAATTATAACTCTCCCAAATGGGTATTTTTATATAGAGTTCACATCAATGGCAGACCAAAAAAAAGTATTTGAGAGAGGGTCGTATCATCACGAGCCAACGAGACTATTCCTACATCCATAGAAGATGGGATTCGACTAGAGGGTGGAACTGACTGTAGTACCAATATGGGTAATATTATTTTCCCTTCCCATTGAATTTTGGAAAGAAGAGGTACTCGAGGCAATAGGCAACTTACTTGGGCATTATCAAGGTAGATCAAGAGAAATAATTTTAGAAGGATCGATAATGTTTTCTAGGGTTTGCATAGAAATGGATCTCAATAAACCTCTTCCAAAAAATATAGACCTAAAAATAGGGGATTTTTTCTATCACCAAAAACTAGATTAGAGGCTATTCCATTCAAATTTCGAGTGTACCACGCTCATGGACATCTGGCTAGAATGTTCCCAACAGTTAAAAATCATCAATTTGGACAAGACAGGATTAAAAAAATATTAACATGGCAGGCCAATATTTTAAAATAAAGGTAAATCAAATGGAAGGGAAGTGCCCAAAAGACTCTAAGATATTCCAAAAAGTAATCATAAGGCCAAACAAAAGAAATCAACACAATAACTTGAGACAAAAAGAAAAAGTGGAAAGAACAAATAATATATATGAGATATTCAAACAACTGGGAAGCTTGGAAACATAAGGGGATTTTAAAATAGAAGGATTAGAGGAGGATACTCGACAAGTCACACCGGTGGATCAGGAACAATACTCCAATCTAGTATTAGGGAATAAGCAAGGAGCATAACCAGACACAACCTCTCTCATGGAAGAGGAGATTCAACCTACAAGGGAGACCATAGGTGGGGAATCAGAGTAGGGGATAGTATTAACTCAGTAAATAGAGATGAAAGAAGGAAATAAGAACAAAGATATCCCTACTTTATGGATTCATCAAGTGGAGAAGAAACAAAAATAGAACCAATCTATAGGGAGGAAGTCAAATAAGGAAAATATGGAGGAATAAGGAATAAATTTGAGCTAGAATGGATAGGTAAAATAGATGGTTGATTTTTTCTCTCCTAATTATCAATGATTTTAATTACTTGGAATGTGAGGGGTTTAGGCAACCACCCCAGAAAAAAGGTAGTCAAAAATATTATCATGGATATAAGTCCATATATAATTTTATTACAGGAAACCAAAATGCAAGGAGAAGACTTACAAAAAATAAATAGGAGGATATGGAAAAAAGGAGAGATCCTTACTCAATCAACACATGGGAAATTAGGTGGATTGTCCACTATGTGGAATCCCCAACTATTCATAGAAATAGGGGGGCCTCCACGAGAGGGGTGTTGATGGTTAGTTACAAAATAGGTAAAATGGGAAAAACTCGACTATAGTTAATTTCTATGGAGCACAGACAATCAGATTACAAAGGGATCAATGGGCAGCCATCTAGACTTTCAAAGACAACTACCCGGAGGACCAATGGATTATGGGAGGATACTTCAATGCAAAGCTTATAATAGAGGAACAAAAAGGAGGCAAAGCTATGTTGGAGGAAAAGGATAGGTTCTTTTCAACAATAACATGTCAAATGAATCTAATAGATATCCCAACTATGGATAGCTCCATGACTTGGACAAATAGAATAAAGTAAGGGAAGACAATCAAATATTGCTTGGATCATTTCTTCATGAGGGAGGAATTATTCCTATATACCAAGAATCAAGCAAGGGTCATGGATAGGCTTTATTTAGAATATTTTCTAGTAAGCCTTACCATAGAAGAAGATAATCATAAAGTTGTAGGAACTTTTAAATTTAAGCTATGGTAGCTGAAATATGAGGAGTTGAAGGACCACATAAAGGAATGGTGGGAATTAGGGAGACTAGGATTTGGGACAACCTAATTCAAACTCAAAAAACAACTAAAATAGGTGAGGAACCAACTAAAGGAGTAGAGTAAACACAAGAAGGAACTCACTAGAATCCAAAAGAACAAAATCAAGGATAAGGAGAAGATTGCTTAGGAGATAATACAAGGAACTATTATGGAAGATCTATTGCAACGTGAGGCAAAAATTATTAGGAGAGAGGAAGCTTTAGAGAGGAACAAGAAGAGATCTATTGGAGGCAAAGAGCCAAAGTTACATGGTTAAAGGAGGGAGATCAAAACACAAATTTCTTTCATAAGAAAACAACAACTAGAAGATAACATAATAGAATTATAGGTCTTACAAATATGATGGGTCAGGTAAAAACCAATGGAAGTGAAATGAAAACTATAGCAAATAAATACTTCCATACTCTTTTTAGTAGCAAAAAAAATTGAATGCAACATGGCAGGAGAAGATACTAGAGGTAATTCCATAATTAGTCAAACCTGAACACAATAAATTATTAATGGAGGAAATTTCTTTGGAAGAAAGATCACAAATAATACAAAAAATACAAACAGGAAAGATCCCAAAAACAAATGGATTACCCATTGAATTTTATCAATTTTTTTGGAAATTGTGGGCCAAGCAGTGGTGGAGGTACTGGAGGAAATCAGACAGAGTAAGCAAATGTTAAAAGCCTTGAATCATACTTTTATCACTTTAGTTCCTCAAGGCCCACCTAGTGAGATAATTGAGAACTATATGCCCATTTCACTATGTAACATAGTATACAAGATATTAACAAAGGTTTTGGCAGAGAAGTTAAAAACTTTTTTACCAAATCTGATTTCAAGTGAGCAAGATGATTTTGTTAAGGTAAACAAATTCTATATGGAATAATAGTGGCCTAGGAGGTGATACACACAATGTCCAAGTTAAAGGACCCATACATGTTTATTATATAAAATATTTCTAAAGCTTATGATAGAGTATATTGGTCCTTTTTGCAAATGATTTTAGAAAAAAATGGGTTTTGTAGAGAGACTGGGTAAAATCCTGTACATAGACTACATCTTTCTTAGTTTTGGTAAATGGTAATCCATCTCCAGTGTTCATAGTAGGAAGGGGGTTGAGGTAAGCCTTAAATTTTTATCCTTTATGTAGAGGATCTAGGGAGACTCTTAAAAAAAGGTAGACAAGAGGGGAGGCTAAGGGATCTAAAAATAAGTTCTCATATTGAGAGAAATCACCTCCAATTTTTGGATAATACTGCCCTTATTAGTCAAGCCAATCTCCTAGTATCAAGAAACATAAAATAATTTTTATATGGGTATACTCAAGATGCTAGGAAAACTTTTAATGAAAGAAGTATCAAATTGTATTTTTCAATACAATGAAAAGGATGAGAAATAAAATTATACAGTTATTTAACTTCATGGAAACTCCTTTACCTATACAGTATTTAGGGGTATGTTTATCTACAAAGAAAACAAAAATAAAGGAGTGGAAAGGGTTGATTGACAAACTTCAAGTTAAGTTGAGCAATTGGACACACAAATGGCTAAGCTTGGGAGCAAGAATTACAATGATTAAAGCTGTGCTACAAGCTCTCCTATTTTATAAATTTTCCATACTTCAAGCTCCAAAGAAAATTCTAAAGATATTGACAAATACACAAGAATGTTTTTGTGATTAGGTGCAAGGGAAGAAAAAAAATTAGCACTATTTGGGTGGGAGAAGATATGCCAACCAAAAAAATAAGGAGAATTGGGGATAAGATCAACATTCCAAAGAAGCAAGGTACTAGTAGGGATTCTATATTGGATATGGATTATAGCTACCAGAGGCTTATGGAGTAGACTATTACAAGCAAAATATTACACAAGAGAGGCTAAGAAATACATCCCAAGAATTAGAGTGGAAGGAGAGGGATCTACAATATGGAGAACAATGGAAGCATGTTGGAAGTTACTAAAGCCATACCTTTATTGGTAATTAGGGGATGGAAAGGATGTCCTTTTTTATGGATATGATATTACTCCAGCACCACTTCCATGGAAATTTATTTGATAAAAGGATGACCAATAATTAACACTTTCTCATGGCTAATTAACCATAGAAATTTGCTTGAAATTTGAAAATTTGAGTTAAAGAGGTTTCTACGGGCCTTCCAAATGTGTTATGTATGGCAAGACAGAGGAGACCTTGAATCACCTCTTTTTTGGGTGTTCTTTTTCCAAATACATGGATCAGTTGGAGGCAGATGAGACAACATTGAGAAATTTTTTAGAGTTAGGAAAGCTTTTATGAGAAATGGAAACAATGTATATTTAAGACTAGAACAATGAAAATGGTATGGAAGCTGAGACCTAGCTTCATATTGTGGAAGTAATGGCTAGAATGAAATGCTTACATATTTAGATCAGAGAACATAACAAGGGAGAAATTTTGGGAGAGGATTATGAGTAAGTTAATGGAAACACTATCCATTAGATTACAAGAGGAAACAAACATAGAAATGGACAAAGTCATTATTCTAAGGAGTTGGAACAACTATAAAATAAAAAAAACTAATGGGTGGTTGCATAGGTGAGATATACTCGAATAACATAGAGTGGAGACCGCCTCCCAGAGAGTGGGTGAAGACAAAAACAGATGGGGCTTCTACTAAAAATCCTAAAAAATATGGTTTTGGTATTATCATAAGAAATTGGAAAGGAGAACAGTGTATTGGAGAGTAGAAGGGATGGGGGAGACAAAAAATAATGAAGCAGAAGGACATGAAGTATTGTCAGCATAAATGATAGCTGTAAATATACATTTACATAAGCTATGGATAGAGACATACTCTCAGGTATGGGCAAGATTTTTTGGATCCGATAAGACCCTTTCAGTGCTGGTAATTGGAGAGAGAAGGAAGGTGGAAGCAGTTCAAAGGATTTGGAAGGTTTTTCAACATTTTATTACTCATATCAAGTGAGAGGGAAATAGGGTGGTAAATTATTTAGCAAAATGAGGAAAAAAACTACAGGAAGGGTAATATGTGGACTCTTAGATGGAAAATTAGATAAGTTGGTACCAAAGAATCTAAGGGATACAAGAGGTGATACAATCAGATAGAAGACATGTTCAAGATGCCAATAATGACTTCAAAATATGATGAAGATAGATGGATGGTATACGTAATTTAGATGACTAAGAAAAATTGGAATTCAACTATGGTAATATTGATGTGTATGGATAACTGTATGTTCAAGTAGTTACCATCCTCTTATGGATAATTATTAAGCTAAAATTGACAAATACTTGTATATAAACACTTATCATATATAATGCAAATCTATCTAGTTCTAACACAAAATATAATTCAAGTGAAGTGATAAATTAATGCCATAAACTCCATTGTTTTTTAATCTTCATATTTATGGTCTTACACTTCTTTTAACTTCTAATTGGATGAAAGGACAACATGTATCAATATATTCCTTAAGTTCTACTTGTTATTTATAAAATATTATTAAAAAATATATTTGTATGTTAAGTCTCCACCTTGTTGAAGAGAGAAGTGTATGCTATTTATAAAGATTCACATGTTTATTGAATTAGGAGAATGCATGATATGCTATATGATGGTTGAAAATAAGAATGGGAATGAAATAATAAATATAAATTAACATTTAGTGATGACCCTCACCTAAAAGAAGGGCACCTTTAAAATTTAGTATAATAACCAAATTACAACATTATTGAGTTTATGGGCTAGTCATTTGAGTAAGACCAAACTATTTGATAAAAGAAAAGTAATTTTAAGAAAGAAAACTCAAAGATAGAAGATAAGTTATATACAAAATAGGTTTCTAAACATTTTTCAATTATAATAAGCTATTTAAGTCTTTTATACTAATAATTGAGTACATATTAAATAGCTACTACATTGAATTGAAAGGCCAATTATTTTTAAAAATGATTGGCTAACATTGAATATGGCTTCATCAATAGTTTTTGGTGCATATATTATCTTCAAAATTTAGACTTATTTGAAAATTTATCTTCTCTTCAAGTTTAGTCCTCCTTTCTTTGTATAAATTTTTTATTATCTTCAAAATTACTCTTTTTAATGATGCTTTATGTCTCTTCTCAACCATTTGTATAAAAACCATTGAGGTATTGATCTCAATTATAGCTTTTTTATGCATGTAGTTTTTATATTATCTTTTATTTTTCATTATTTGTGCTTCTCATTCAAATTACTAGTTTTAAGATGGGCTAGCAAATATTCTTTGTTGCAAGCACAAATAATGTTAGAAGTATCAATTATATTTACTAAATTGAGCTTATTTACAACTAGACTTAACCTCCAGTGTATAATAAATTATGGAGATAATTTTATAAGATTTACCTAGTAGGTTGGGGATTATAAAGGTTCCCTACGCAACAAAATAAAAAAAAACTATCATGTTCAAATGGCATATTTTTAATTAGTCATATAGGATCATAGTGGTATTATAAATTAGCTCTTATGCATGTATTGCTTGACAAGATATGATCCTAAGTCTCCTCCCTAAAAGTTAAGGAATTTAATTGGTTGAGTCAATTCCATTTAAGATGCCCAAATAAACTATAATTTTTTATCCTTTATTTATTTATTTTAAAAATAAATTATGTGATTAAGAGGAATACCGAAGGTCTGAGGAATCGAACTAGGGTTTCAAAGGCTAGGACAAAGGCCTGGAGAACATTTTCATGCATAAAAAACCATCATAGAGGATCAATATTTTTGGAGGGTTTTTCAACAGTAAGGATCACGACCAAGAATGGGAGATATAGGCACTTTGGTATCAGTTCCTCCAAATCATGGAATCTCATACCGGGATAAGCTATGTGGAACCTAGGATAGCTTTAATGACTGCCAAACACAAGAAAAGATAATAATAACTACCATGGGAAAGTGACAAAAGGAGGATTATTTGCCTAGAAGGGTGAATGGATGTTTACCATAAGTAAAAGAAATACCAGTGTTGGAAATAATAGAGGATTGGATAGCTGAGGATATAGTTTATAAGGCAAAACACAACCTAATAGGTAAATTTGTGGGTTTTAGACCGTCAATGCACTTCCTCTACACATGGATAAGGAAACAATGGCATCGAGAAGAAGAATACAAAATTCTAACTCTCCCAAATGGGTATTTTTATGTAGAGTTCACATCAATGGTAGACCAACAAAAAGTATTTTAAGGAGGGCCGTATCATCACGGGCCGACAAAACTATTCCTACAATCATAGAAGATGGGATTCGTCTCGAGGGTAAAACTGATTGTAGTACCAATATGGGTAATATTATTTGACCTTCCCCTTGAATTTTGGAAAGAGGAGGTACTCGAGGTAATAGGAAACTTACTTGGGCATTATAAAGTTAGATCAAGAGAAATAGTTTTAGAAGGATCGACAATGTTTGCTAGGGTTTGCATATAAATGGATCTCAATAAACCTCTTCCAATAGAGATAGACCTAAAAATAGGGAATTTTATCTAGTGCCAATAATTAGATTAGAGGTTATTCCATTCAAATATCGGGTGTACCACACTCATGCACATCTGGCTATATTGTGCCCAATAATTAAAGATCATCAATTTCGACAAGAGGAGACAAAAGCAAATATTAACATGGCAGACAAATATCTTTAGAAAAAGGTAAATCATACGGAAGGTAAGGGTCCAATAGACTCTGAGGGCTTCCAAAAAGTAATAAGAAGGTCAAACAAAAGAAATCAACATAGTAACTAGAGACAAGGAGAAAAAGTGGGAAGAACAAATAATAGATATGAGATATTAAAACAACTGGGAAGCTTAGAAATATAAGAGGATTTTCAGAAGGAAGGATTAGAGGAGGATACTAAAAAAGTCACATTGGTAGACTCGGAAAAATAATCTAATCTAGTATCAAGGAACAAGCAAGGAGCGTAACCAAACACAACCTCTCTCATGGAAGAGGAGATTCAACCTACGATGGAGACCATAGGAGGGGAATCAGAGCAAGGGATAGTTTTAACTTAGGAAATAGATATGAAATAAGGAAATAAGAACAAATATATCCCTACTTTAGGGATTCATCAAGTGGAGAAGAAACAAAAATTGAACCAATCTATAGGGAGGAAGTCAAACAAGGAAAATATGGAGGAACAATGAAGAAATTTGAGCTAGAATGGACAGGTAAAATTGATGGCTAATTTTTTTTCTCTCCATTCTCAATGATTTTAATTACTTAGAATGTGAGGGGTTTAGGAAACTACCTCAGAAAAAAGGCAGTCAAAAACATTATCATGGATATGAGTCCAGATATATATATATATATATATATATATATATATATATATATATATATATATATTTACAAGAAATCAAAATGCAAGGAGAAGACTTACAAAAAATAAATAAGAGGATATGGCAAAAAGGATAGATCCTTACTCAATCGACACATGGAAAATCAGGTGGATTTACCACTATGTGGAATCCTCAACTATTACTAGCAATAGGGGGGCCTCCACGATAATGGTGTTGATGGTTTGGTTACAAAATAGGTAAAATGGAAAAAACTAGACTATAGTTAATTTCTATGGAGCACAGACAATTAGATTATAGAGGGATCAATGGGTATCCATCTCGAATTTCAAAGACAACTACCCGAAGGACCAATGGATTGTGCGAGGAGAATTAAATGCAAAGCTTAGAATAAAGGAACAATAAGGAGATAGAGCCATGTTGGAGGATAACTATAGGTTCTTTTCAACAATAACATGTTAAATGAATCTAATAGATATCCCAACTGTGGATAGCTCCATGACTTGGACAAATAGAAGAAAGGAAGGGGAGATAGTCAAATATTGCTTGGATCATTTCTTCATGGAGGAGGAATTATTCCTACATACCAAGCATCAAGAGAGGGTCATGGATAGGCTTTATTTAGATTATTTTCCAGTAAGCCTTACCATAGAATAAGATAATCATAAAGTTGTAGGAAATATTAAATTTGAGCTATGGTGGCTAAAATATGAGGAGTTGGAAAACCACCTAAAGGAATGGTGGGAATTAGGGAGACCAGGATTTGGGATAGCCCAATTCAAACTCCACAAACAACTAAAATATGTGAGGACCCAACTAAAGGAGTGGAGTAAACACAAGAAGAAACTCACTAGAATCAAAAATAACAAAATCAAGGATTAGAAGGAGAAGAATGCTTAGGGGATAAGACAAGGAACTATTACGAAAGATCTATTGCAATGTGAGGCAAAAATTATCAGGAGAGAGGAATATTTGGAGGAACAAGAAGAGATCTATTATAGGTAAAGAGCCAAAGTTACATGGTTAACGGAGGGGGATCAAAATACAACTTTATTTCATAAGAAAACAATAGCTAGAAGATAACATAATAGAATTATAGGTCTTACAGATATAATGGGTTAGGTCAAAACCAGTGGAAGTGAAATAAAAAGTATAGTAAATCAATACTTCCATACTCTTTTCAGTAGCAAAAAAAATTGAATGCAACATGGAAGGAGAAGATACTAGAGGTAATTTCACAATTAGTCAAACTTGAACACAATAAATTTTTAATGGAGGAAATTTCTTAGGAAGAAACGTCACAAATCATACAAAAAATACAAATATGAAAGACCCCAGGAATAAATGGAATATCCATTGAATTTTATCAGATTTTTGGAAAATTGTGGACCAAGCAGTGGAGGAGGCATTGGAGGAAATTAGACACAGTAAGAAAATGTTACAAGCCTTGAATCATACTTTTATCACTTTAATTCCTAAGGGCCCACCTAGTGAGATAATTGAGAACTGTACGCCTATTTCACTATGTAATGTAGTATACAAGATATTAACAAAGCTTATGGTAGAGAGGTTAAAACATTTTTTACAAAATCTGATTTCAAGTAAGCAAGGTGATTTTGTTGAAGGTAGACAAATTCTAGATGGAATAGTAGTGGCCTAGGAGGTGATACACACAATGTCCAAGCAAAAGGACCCATGTATGTTTATTAAATTAGATGTTTCTAAAGCTTATGATAGAGTAGAATGGTCCTTTATGCAAAGGATTTAAAAAAAATGTGCTTTGTAGAGGAGTGGAGAGATTGGGTAAAGCCTGTACACATAATACATATTTCTTAGTTATGGTAAATGGTAATCCATCTCCCATGTTCACAGTAGGAAGGATGTTGAGGCAAGCCTTACCTTTTTATCCTTTATGTAGAGGATCTAGGGATACTGATAAAAAAAGGGAGACAAGAGGGGAGGCTAAGGGATCTAAAAATAAGTTTTCAGATTAAGATAAATCACCTCCAGTTTGTATATAATACTACCCTTATTATTAAAGCCAATATCCTAGTAGCAAGAAACATAAAATAATTATTATATGGGTATACTCAAGTTGATAGGAAAAATTTTAATGAAAAAAGTTTTAAATAGTTTTTTCAATACAATGAAAAGGGTGAGAGATAAAATTATACAGTTTTTAAAATTCATGGAAACTCCTTTACCTATACAATATTTAGGAGTACCTTTATCTACAAATAAAATAAAAAGCAAGGAGTGGAAAGGGTTGGTTGATAGACTTCAAGCTAAGTTGAGCAATTGGACACACAAATGGCTAAGCTTGGGATGAAGGATTACAATGATTAAAGTTGTGCTACAAGCTCTCCCAGTTTATAAATTTTCTATAGTTTAGGCTCCAAAGAAAATTCTAAAAGATATTGACAAATACACAAGAAAGTTTTTGTGATTAGGTGCAAGGGAAGAAAAAAATTAGCACTATTTGGGTGGGAGAAGATATGTCAACTAAAAAACAAGGAGGATTGGGGATAATATCAGCATCCCAAAGCAGCAAGGTACTAGTAGGGAAGCTATATTGGAGATGGATTATAGCTACCAGAGGCTTATGGAGCAGACTATTACAAGCCAAATATTACATAGGAGAGGATGAGAAGTACATCCCAAGACTTAAAGTGGAAGAAGAGGGATCTATAGTATGGATAAAAATGGAATCATACCAGGATTTAATAAAGCCATACCTTTATTGGCAATTAGGGGATGAAAATGATGTTCTTTTTTAGGAGGATTCATGGAATCAATCTCAACCAATTATTCAAAAATTCCTAAAGATGAAGAGTTGGGAAGCAGAGCTCCAAAAGGTAGGGTGGTGGAAATCCTCTTACTATATAAAATCATGGAATCAATGTGTGCAAGACTTACTACAATGGAAACATCCTCGAGAATGACTAGTGATGGGGATAGAGTAACTAACTGAAAAACTATGGAGACATTTCCAAAGACGTCTAGTTCAAGATGGTTCTAAGAGGGATATACTTGGATGAGGAGGAAGTAAGTTGGGAATCTATAAGGTAAAAGAGGGATACAAGGTAGTATGTGGATATGAGATTATCCCAACACCACTTCCATGGACATTTATTTGGAAAAAGAAAGGATAGCCAATAATTAACATTTTCTCATGGCTAGTTAACCATAAAAAGTGCTTGACATTTGATAATTTGAGAAAAAGTGGTTTCTATGAGCCTTCCAAATGTGTTATGTATGGAAAGATAGAGGAGATCTTGAATCACCTATTTTTTGGATGCTCTTTTGCCAAAGACATATGGATTAGTTGTTGGAGGAAGATGAGACAACATTGGGAAATTTTTTAGTTAGAAATTTTTTTATGAGAAATGGAAACAATGTAGATTTAAGACTAGAATAATGAAAATGGCATGGAATATGGGACCTAGCTTCATAATGTGGTGTTGAGTGGTAATTTTTCCCAAGTGCAAAACCACACTCACAATTAGGATTTCGAGAAGCACAAAACTTCTCCAAGGTTCCTTTTACTCTAAAAATGTGCATGTATGCTTATCAAATGAGTGCATGGAATACCTTAGTGCTCCGCAAAACAATTGTTAACAAGGGGCCTGTGTTGATTTTACTTTGATTTTGCCATACTATTATTGTTCATTAATTAAAAGGGCTTGAGTTCCCTTATGTGCGTAAATAAAATGATGAATGAATGCTTAAATTTGATCCTAACTCATTTTATTTCTGATTTATTAAAGTGATTTATCCCCAAATCCTTGTTAGCAGATACCTTTTATCTTCAATTAAAATGTTCTGTTATCAGGTGTTGTGGCAAACCACTTCATTTTATCTTTGATTTAATGTGAAATTTGGAGTTAGTACTTGCTATTAGCAAATTCATTTTATCTTTAGATTAAAATATTACTATTAGCAAGTGTTGTGGAAAACCACTTCATTTTATCTTTGCCTTAATGTGAGATTGGAGTTAGTAAATCCCTCCCTTGAATGCAAATTGATTTTATCTTGGATGGTTAAGCTTTGTCCGAGCAAGAAAATAAAGTGACTAAAACTAAATGTGAAATGTGAATCCTGAATGATGCTTCAATTCATTTTATCTTGCATTGAATAGATTTTATCTTGTCTTGCTTTGCTTTAAACATGAGAGAAAATAATGTAAATGACTGATCTTTGAAAGTATAATAGCCTTTGCATGCCATACAAATTACCCCCTTTTAATGAAATGGTAATTTTCATAAAGGGAGTCAATTTATTGCTTGAAAAACAAAATGCAAAGCCTGAAAATTCTTTTTTCTTTTAAACTGTGAAATCATGCAAAACTGAAATAAAAATTCTTGCTAAAAGTGTGAACTTCAAATAATTTTGGAATTTTGAATTTAAGTTAAAACAAAAATGTACTTGCTTTAAATGGAACATTAAAGCTTATTATTTCAACCTATGTAACTCTTTTTGGAATTTTATATTTTTTTTATTTTTTATTTTATTTAAAAAACTTTAAAAAAAATGAAAAAGACAGGGTTAGAAAATAAAAATAAGATAACATGAAATTCTGGAATATGGACCAGAATATGGAGAAAACCAAAGAAAAACTATTGCAAACAAAATCCAACATATGCTGTAGAAAAATGTTAGATTTCGAACACAAAACACAACCGGGTTAGACCTGCATCCACACAATCTGAAATCCAATTATGGCAAGAGTCTAAGGAGTTAAAAAAAAAATGCAATAAAAATATTGAAATGGTGCAACCATATCCATGCATAAACACCATTAAACACAATTAGTGCATGTGAGAAAGATATTCAATAAACACAAATTTGTATTCAAAACTTCATTTTCTACATACAATGGTGAAAAAACAGCTCCACAATAGTTTGAATAAGCTTCCAATCTCCTTCCATCGCTTCCTGTTCCAAAAAACCAGCCCCCTTTTCCTTTGCTTCCATGGCTTTTTAAAGCTTTCCAACCCTAAAAGAAACTCTTCATTTCATTTTTCCCCCTTTTCCTTTGGCTTGGTCACGTAACTTCTTTGTAACTGCAATATCTTCCAAATGAAACACTTCTTCCATAATGCTTTTTGCCAATAATAAATTGGTAAGTATCTTCCAAATGAAACGCTTCTTCCATAATGCTTTTTTTTGCCAGCAATGAATTAAATAATGCTTTTCTTTTATTTAGAAACCTGCCAACATCAATATAAAGCATTAGTTCAAAGTATCTTTAATAAAATCATAAAGTCAACATAGAAATTAATACCAAACCAATATGTAAAGAAATATTAGCGTGCCATGAGAAAAAGAAATGCTATTCTTTTGTTTTGTTTTATTTATTTTATTTTTATATATATCTATTTTTTATTCTTATTTGTTTTTTTTGTTTTTCTTCTATTTTTATTTTCTTTTCTTTCTTTATTTAAATTTTACTTGCTTTCTCTCTTTTTTAATCTTAAATTTGATTTAATTAATTTCAAATGTTTGAATTGGTTTAATTCAAAACATTAAAACTAACCAAATCAATAAAATAACAAAAATAATAAAGAAACTAACCAACGCACTAGGCAAATTAAAAGAAACTAAAAGGAGACACTAGTCAACACACCAACCTATCAAAATTATCCCGCAAAGAAATTAAAATTCAACAAAAATTCCAAAAATTAAAGGTGGGTCCCCAAGATTTGGGGATAGTTGTGGAGAGGCCACAACAAATGGCGACTCTACTGGGGAATGCTCTTGAGCATTCCGGATGAAGAACCTAGAATCTCTGGTTCTAAAACCCAACCAACCAAAGATTAGAAACAAAATTATTCAACAATATCCAAAGATGATGGGAATAAACAACTTCAATTGAAAACATATGAACCATTGCTTCAGCTAAGTGTGTGAAAGTGCTTTCATCCTGGCATTCCTAAAAACCATCCAAATTCCATCACTTGTTTTGCGTTAGGCTACAAAATATTACTCATGAAAGGATATGCCTTTGCATTGCTCCACATCTAGTCGGGCATTTATAGCCCCGATGGAGATGCCCTAACTAACCCAGGTATTAGATGAATTTGCATTTGCCTTTTTTTTTTATAAATATTGCTCCACTACCATCCATGCATCTATAGCCCCGGTGGAGATGTCCTAAGCCATTAGATTGATTTGGCTCTTTTTTTTTTTTATAAAACTCATTTTATCGCTTTGCAAATTTCACCTGCCACCTAGGTTAGAGATCAAGTAAGGTTAAATATTGAGTATACAAAATATTTTCACCTTAATTTGCAAACCAAATAACTTCATCTTTCAAGATTCCAAGAATGCCCTTTAATATGATGTGTTTATGTGTAGCCTTAGCAAAATGATTCATGATTTCCAAAATTCACTATCTTAGTCCCCAAAAATCTAGGAGCAATTACTGAATAATTCTATCCCACATGATATGCAATTCATCCTTCAAGATGCCATAAATTAGTAGCTATCCCAAAACACTACAACCAAACAAGGGAACCATCCAAAACACAAAACTCCCACTTATAAACCTAAACTTGGAAACAACCCAAAACTTACTCCAATACAAACTTGACAAGAAAACAAACACAAAACTCACCAAACCCAAGATTTGAAACAAAACTCAAGACAAAAAACCAAAACCAAAACACAAAACAAAACAATAATATACAATATGGTACAAGTTGCAAAAATTTTGGCTATCACTTCCCTGGGTCCCAAACCCGATTAGCACAATTTGAAAGACATGCAACATGAAATGCATACCAAGCTTTACAAAAATCCCAGAAAAACCATATTAGATCAAGCCATGCAACACTTCTCATCTTACCTCTCTCACGTAACCACTTTGATTCAAGTTTATTAACATTTCCATGTTTAGCATTTGATTCCTTAAATTTGCAAATGGATACATGATTTTCAACAATCTTTTGTTTATTCAAAGAGATGCAAATTTCAAACTTAGATTCATTTTCATAAGCATGTAAGATTTCCTTCAAATGGGAGGCTATTTCTGAATATTTTAAAGCAATATCATCATCCATGTCTTTAGACCAATCATGCTCATGCAACAATTTACAATTATCTAGGATGTTTACTAAATAAGGATCATTATCATCTTGTATCCTAGCTTCAATTGTTAGTTGTTGATGAACCTGATTTAACAATTCAAGCATGTCTATTTCTCCCTCATATAACAAAGCAATCTCATTATTGGTGTTAGAAAAAATCGATTCCAATCCTTCATTCACCTCTAGTGGCATTTCATCATAAATAGCATTTGAATCCAATAAATGATTATAAAAATTTTCACCTGAAGCTTGGATATTTGGACACAAAAGGTTAGATTCTACCTTTTGCACATTTTCATTTACCATCACTTGGTGAGCCATTATGACCTTTTCTTCTTCATAATTATGGGCTTCCTCTTCATCATGTATCTCTTTATCTTCATCAATGATCTATTTTTCAAAAACACCAAAATTAGGCACCCAATCAAAAACATGTCCATTGTTTTCAAACCATAACTCTTTTTGGTTAAGGGATGTGTCAAAAAGGCTATTTTCATGACCATTTGCTTGAGACTTTTCAAATAAAGCAATATTTTCATTTGGATCATCGATAATATCAAACCCAAACCATGAGTCCTCTTGATCAACTACTTGAATTATTTTGAGTAAAGCAACATTTTTATCATTTGGAAGCATAGACATCAATTCTAATTCCTTTTTACCTACTAATGGTATTTCTCCAAAACAATCATATGAGTTTAAACCCGCCTTTTCACAAGATAAAAATGAAAGGGAAGCCTTTACCTCTTCCTCATCCAAAACAAAGAAATCATAAGAAGCCTTTACCATTTCTTCATTTTCTATTTTAGTAAGGTGTTTAATAGACTCATATTCAAAATGATTGAATCTTGGAACTTTCTCTATTTCAGCAAGTTGCATGCCATACTCTGATTGTACAGGGATTGCAAAATTTTCATGAGATATAACATTTTCAATGTCCTCGCATATCAAGTGAAATAGGAATTTCATTAGTAAGAAAATGAGAAACCAATGATTCCTCATACTTTTCCCAATCCTCCTTTGTAAACAATAATTCTAAGCCTTCTATTTCTAGCTTGTCATGACTTGGCTCATGTTGGATTTCTTGATCATTGTCATAATTGTCTTCTAAAAACAAGTGATGAAATTCTATCATGTCTTCAAATTCATCCATGGATTCCTTTTTAAACTCACTTTCAACTACTTTTGATAACTCAAATACCTCTACGATGGGATCAATAGTTGAATTCAGCTTTCTATAGTTATCCCAATCCTCCTTTGTAAACAAAAACTCTAAGCCACTCATCTCTTCCTCTTGGATGATCTCTAAGGTGGTTGTGACATTTGGGTATTCACTTATATCCCCTTGATTTCTTATATTAGACATCGTTTGATTCAAGGGTATTAGATTGGATGGTTGGCATGGGTTGGAATCCATAACTCTTGGTTTTCCAAAATGGCTAAGAAATGTTTCCTTTAGTTGAGCCCAAGAAGTGATAGAACTTAAAGGTAAGTGTATATACCACTCAAATGCAACCTCATCCAAAGTGTATGAAAACAACCTACAAGGAACATCTCTATGCATAATTTGCAAGTAACTTAGAATGTCCTTGTATCTTTGAATATGTTCCTCAGCCGAGACCACCTCATGCTTAAACATGGGTAAACAATCTTCTACACCTTCAGGAATTGGATAAGGAGACATGTTTAAATGGCTATAATAATCACCTATCCAAGATGCAATTCCTACTGGAGTAAACATTGCCATTAGCGGACCTTGAAGCATATAACTTTAGTACCAATTTTGTTAGTACAATAAATGTCTTGCAAAGAAGCACAAAATAACTAACAAATATTAAAAGATATGCATCAATTAAACCATGACGTTAAAGACCATTCTCCAATTTTCAAAGGTTAGTATCCCTGCAATCATTAATTTAAAAATTTCAAATTAATGAATACGATCAACAAAACCTCATTAGTCAAGATAAATGCCCTCAAATAATCCTTTCAAATAATAGGAACAATATAGCATCTAAATAGCAAGAATAACCAAATCAGGCCCTCCTTCTAGCGCCAAAATGTTGAGTGGTAATTTTGCCCAAGTGCAAAACCACACTCACAATTAGGATTTCTTTAGAAAACCCTCTCTTGCAAAGAAGCACAAAACTTCTCCAAGGTTCCTTTTACTCTAAAAATATGCATGTATGCTTATCAAATGAGTGCATGGAATACCTTAGTGCTCCGCAAAACAACTGTTAACAAGGGGCCTGTGTTGATTTTACTTTGATTTTGCCATTCTATTATTGTTCATTAATTAAAAGGGCTTGAGTTCCCTTATGTGCATAAATAAAATGATGAATGAATGCTTAAAGTTGATCCTAACTCATTTTATTTCTGATTTATTAAAGTGATTTATCCCTGAATCCCTGTTAGCAGATACCTTTTATCTTCAATTAAAATGTTCTGTTATCAGGTGTTGTGGCAAACCACTTCATTTTATCTTTGATTTAATGTGAAATTTGGAGTTAGTACTTGTTGTTAGCAAATTCATTTTATCTTTAGATTAAAATATTACTATTAGCAAGTGTTGTGGAAAACCACTTCATTTTATCTTTGCCTTAATGTGAGATTGGAGTTAGTAAATCCCTCCATTGAATGCAAATTGATTTTATCTTGGATGGTTAAGCTTTGTCCGAGCAAGAAAATAAAGTGACTGAAACTAAATGTGAAATGTGAATCCTGAATGATGCTTCAATTCATTTTATCTTGCATTGAATAGATTTTATCTTGCCTTGCTTTGCTTTAAACATGAGAGAAAATAATGTAAATGACTGATCTTTGAAAGTATAATAGCCTTTGCATGTCATACAAATTACCCCCTTTTAATGAAATGGTAATTTTCATAAAGGGAGTCAATTTATTGCTTGAAAAACAAAATGCAAAGCCTGAAAATTCTTTTTTCTTTTAAACTGTGAAATCATGCAAAACTGAAATAAAAATTCCTGCTAAAAGTGTGAACTTCAAATAATTTTGGAATTTTGAATTTAAGTTAAAACAAAAATGTACTTGCTTTAAAATGTACTTGCTTTAACAAAATGAAAAAGACAGGATTAGAAAATAAAAATAAGATAACATGAAATTTTGGAATATGGACCAGAATATGGAGAAAACCAAATAAAAACTACTGCAAACAAAAATAAAAATAAGATAACATAAAATTCTGGAATATGGACCAGAATATGGAGAAATCCAAAGAAAAACTACTGCAAACAAAATCCAACATATGTTGCAGAAAAATGTTAGATTTCGAACACAAAACACAACCGGGTTAGACCTGCATCCACACAATCCGAAATCCAGTTATGGCAAGAGTCTAAGGAGTTAAAAAAAACATGCAATAAAAATATTGAAATGGTGCAACCATATCCATGCATAAACACCATTAAACACAATTAGTGCATGTGAGAAAGATATTCAATAAACACAAATTTTTGTATTCAAAACTTCATTTTCTGCATACAATGGTGAAAAAACAGCTCCACAGTAGTTTGAATAAGCTTCCAATCTCCTTCCATCGCTTCCTGTTCCAAAAAAACCAGCCTCCTTTTCCTTTGCTTCCATGGCTTTTTAAAGCTTTCCAACCCTAAAAGAAACTCTTCATTTCATTTTCCCCCTTTTCCTTTGGCTTGGTCACGTAACTTCTTTGTAACTGCAATATCTTCCAAATGAAACGCTTCTTCCATAACACTTTTTTTCCAACAATGAATTAAATAATGCTTTTCTTTTATTTAGAAACTTGCCAACATCAATATAAAGCATTAGTTCAAAGTATCTTTAATAAAATCATAAAGTCAACATAGAAATTAATACCAAACCAATATGTAAAGAAATATTAGCGTGCCATGAGAAAAAGAAATGCTATTCTTTTGTTTTGTTTTATTTATTTTATTTTTATATATATCTATTTTTTATTCTTATTTGTTTTTTTTTGTTTTTCTTTTCTTCTATTTTTATTTATTTTTCTTTCTTTATTTAAATTTTACTTGCTTTCTCTCTTTTTTAATCTTAAATTTGATTTAATTAATTTCAAATGTTTGAATTGGTTTAATTCAAAACATTAAAACTAACCAAATCAATAAAATAACAAAAATAAGAAAGAAACTAACCAACGCACTAGGCAAATTAAAAGAAACCAAAAGGAGACACTAGTCAACACACCAACCTATCAAAATTATCCCATAAAGAAATTAAAATTCAACAAAAATTCCAAAAATTAAAGGTGGGTCCCCAACATTTGGGGATAGTTGTGGATTTGCCACAAAAGGTGACAGTTATAGCTAGAATGAAATGCACATATATTTATATCAGAGCACATAACAAGGGAGCAATTTTAGGAGAGTATTATGAGTAAGTTAATGGAAACACTATCCATTATATTATAGGAGGAAACAAACATAGAAATGGAGAAAGTCACTATTCTAAGGAGCCTTGGAATAACTGTAAAATAAAAACAACTAAGGGTTGGTTGCACAGGTGAGATATCCTCGAATAACATAGAGTGGAGACTGCCTCCTAGAGAGTGGGTGAAGGTAAACATAGATGGAGCTTCTACTAAAAATCTTTGAAAATATGTTTTTGGCATTATCATATGGAATTGGAAAGGAGAACAAGTGTATTGGAGAGTAGAAGGGAAGGGGAGACAAAAAATAATGAAGCATAAGGATAGACAATCTTGTCAGAATCAATGATAGTTGCAAATCTATATTTACATAAGCTATGGATAGAGATATACTCTTAGGTATAGGCTGAATTCTTGGATCCGATAAGACCCTTTCAGGTGCTAGGAATTGGAGAGAGAAGGAAGGTGGACGCATTTCAAAATATTTAGAAGGTATTTCAAGATGCTTTTTGTTACACATATCAAGTGAGAGGGAAATAGGATGGCTAATTATTTAGCAAAATGGAGAAAAGAATTGGAGGAAGGGAAATATGTGGACTCTTACATAGAAAATCAGATAAGTTGGTACCAAAGAATCCTAGGGGTGCGAGAGGTGGTTTAGGTAGATATAAGACATGTTCAAGATGCCAATAATGACTTCAAAATATCATGAAGATATATGGATGGTCTACAAAATTTAGATGACTGAGAAAAATTGGAATTCAACTATGGTAATGTTGATGTGTATGGATAACTGTATTATGGTAGCCTCGGGTGCTATTTTCAACTAAAAAACCTATATATTGTTTTTATGGCTAATTTTTGAGTTAGGAAGGATTGGAGGAGGATTTTCTTCTTCCCTTGTTTCCTGTCTAGCTCATTCTACTATGTAATACAACTTCTATAAATTAAATATATTTTTATTTTTTCAAAAAATGTTATATAGCATCTATTGGGGACCACTGCTATTAAAGTAACAAAACATTACATTGCTCTTATTACATTGCTATCAGGTTAATTAAACAATATTCAACTTATCAAATATATTTTTTATTTGCCTCTCTATCAAATATTTGCCATCTTGCTCAAACTGCTAAGTTTTCATAATAAACTCCTTGATATCATTCATATTAAGAGAAAATATCACTTGTATAATTGCCTTCTACAATTTATATTTTTTCAAGATGAAATTTAACACTAAGAATGACTAAAATATTTGCTACCTGGTTTTCATATCTATAAATATATTGAATGTAACAACCTAGAAATTTTCTAATACCTCTTTTTTTTGGAGATTCTTATTCATGCCCCTAATATTCAAAGATAGCATTTTCATCATCACTTTTTATTTTTATTTGTGGATTTAGCCTCACTTATTGTTAACATTTGTAATATCTACTTTTGATTTCTCATATAAGTATCCCTTTGTGTTTCTTTTTCTCTTTGTTTTTGCTTCTTATTTCTTTCTGTCTATTCTCCATTCCCACCAAAAATTTCATCTTCATCAATCTCTTCAATCTTTTCACATTGCTTATTGTGAAACTTATCATCTATAGGTTTAATATTATGCTAAAGGATTCAAAGTGCACGAAATAACCTCAAAAGCACATTCTTATTTATGTTTCCATGGAAACCCTAAAGTGTAAGGATGCTCTTCCATAACAAATACCTTCCTATGCTACCTTAAAAACCCTAAATTGCTATGAATTTTATCCATTCTCATTTCTTTATTATGTTGCTCTTAAAACCCTAAAGTGCAAGGGATAACCTCTATATTACTTTCATTTTTATTACTAGGAGAGTATTCTATTATACATGAGAGAAATGAAGATGGTTTGCTTGGAATAAAATTGATCTCTTCTGCCATCTTTGTTTTATAATTTTCTTTCACATCTTCCTTTGCACCTTTAATTCCTTTTGAAATTAAACTTGTACATTGTGCTTTCTTATTAATTATATCATTATTTGTTTCTTCTAATGGTTGATCCAAGTGAGCTAAGGTTTTTTTTTTCTATATGATTTTTTAGATAGGCTTTCTTTGCTTCTTTTAGAGTGGAATATCCTTGATCTAATCCAACTTTTATTACAAAATGATTTCCTTACTTTGTATTGAAGTTTATATCATGACTAAATTTTCTGTCTCTTTCATCATAGTTTTCACATTGCAATATCTTGCCATGTGTCCAATCTCATAACAATTATGGCATATAAATGCAATATTTTCATAATCCACTTATTGATCACATTCTCTTGATTTCAAATTAATCTTAAATGATTGTTGCAAAGGTTTTGAAATATCTATAGCAACACATATTTGGATATATATAACATTCTTTCCTTCCTTAATAGTTAGTCCCTCCTTGATGAATTCCCTTGGTGGATTTACAATATTCTTCAAAACATCCTTATTTATAAGTTGATATGAAAGTCCAAAAAACCTAATAGACGTTGAAAGCTTCTTAATAGTTTTTGTCTCAACTAAATTTTTTTTACATCATGGACTTAAATAAAGGGCATATTACCCCTAAACCATAGGACACCACATATTACTTTATCCCTGATTTCTAAACAAGAAAATATCACAAGGAAAAACCTTTAGGAAGAAAAGTTATAAAGTAATTTGAATTCAATCCCCACATCCACTCGATCCAATTTAAAAATCTCCAAAAAATTTGGCTAGTATCCATAAAATATACATATTAACCCTCTATTTTTAAGAACCATTATATCATACTTAATCATCTCATCCTTGATAATTACTTCTAGTGTAACATTTTGTACTTGGATCAAACTTACCATAAATTTACTCTTTTTATTATCTCCAACTTGGGCATCCTGATTTCTAGCCAGGGCATCTTGAATTTACATTAGCGCTTTCAAATATGAATTTTCTTCCTTTATATATATTAGGATTTTATTCTAGATGGAACTTTCTCCTGAATCACACTCACTCCCAATAAAATTATGATAATTGCCATAGTATCGAACCTACATTACCATTATATCCCATGATATTTGAACCTTAGTTTAGGGTGTGAAACACGTCACTCCAAAACATTTGCTCTAAAATCCATGGATATTTTTGTATCATATAATTTTTTTTTTAGTTAGGCTTAATATGCACTCATTTGTCTTGATACTATTTTTTTATGTAAAGGAGGCCATGAATAGAGGAATACTCTTGACACTACTTGTTTTATTGTACATCCATTTGTTTGTATTGATGGATTTGGATTTAGTGAGGACTAAAGTGTTCATAAATAATCTCTCTCCTTTTGGTTGGAAATATGCATACATATAATTTTTTGTAATATTTGTTTATCTAGTTACCTTTTTTTTTACGAAAAATTTTAATTAATGACTTATGATTTACAATATTTTTGTGGTTGATTCTCCTATCAAAAGTATATATTTTTTCTAATTATGAGCTATTCATTATTAGCTTGTGAGCTTGGAACAAAATCATAATAGGCACTTGAAAAAAATAAGAATATTTTACATCATTTATAAGTTTTTTTATCTTGTGTTTCATCTTATAAAAGTAATGTAGTGAATCTCAAACTACGCTTATGAGAAATTGGGTGCTACATATTTTTATGCATGGTGAGTAATTGTGTGTTTGTGCCACTAAAACTATGTGAATTTAAGATTTATTATAAGTATAAAAATTATAAGCTGACTATAAAAATTCGATCTAACTCATGCATTATCCTATATTTTGTAAAAGCAGAACCAACATAAAGCATATTTCAAGTAAAAGTTATCTAGCTTATTTTGTGTGATTTTCAAAGAGTTTTGATAAATTTAATTGATCCTCTAATTTAACTTATGTTTAGAGATGAACTCATTTTTTGCTAAGCATAAAATATTTTTTTAGTAGTTTAAATAAAAACATGAAATGAAGGAAAAAAATTAGTTGTGTTTAACAAAATAACATTACTACTTGAGAGGAAATACAACAAAGAAAGAAAAACATATCATGTTCCCTAGAAAGGATGGTGTTAGTTTTAAAACTAATCAAGGTTTTGAATCTGCATGCATCTATGTATGCTATCAAGCACTACCATTTGTTTGTTAATTCACTAGCTTTTTGAAGAAGGAATCTAGACTACACACGCTAGTTATAATGGATTTGTAAATATCCACATGTTTAATAAATTAGATGAACAAATAATATATGATGTTTAAAATAAAATATTTCATAAAATCATGAATATATAATGTCATTTACATGATAAATATTTTTTAAAAGGACACATTTGAAATTAAGCATAATAATAGAGACATGATCATTGATATTATGGGCTAGCCATTTGAGTAAGATAAAACTATGTTACAAAAGTAATTTTAAGAAACCACAATCAATGATAGAAGACAAAAATATATAAAATAATTATTATAAAAAATTCAAATAAAAGGAGCTATAAAATTATTGTATTTTAATAGTTGACTACATATTTTATGGTAAATAGCTACTGCATTGAACTACAAGACTAAGTTTTTTTAAAAATTATTAGTTATTGTAGACACTCAATTTTGAGCACATCATTAAGTCTCCAAAACTTATGAACATCTTCATCAGCTAGAAAATTCAAGAATCTAAACCATGTCAATCATCATAAATCTCAAGGAGTATTTATTGCTCCAAAAATAAAATCATTGGGATTGAAATGATGCCACCAACAACACTATTGCTTTCCAAACAATGCTTTTACAAAATTTTCAAAATTTTCATTTCCAACACAATCAAGCCTAAAAAAAGTCATTATAATTAGCATTACCAACACTTATGATCCTCGTACTATTGACTATCAATAATGCAAAAAAAAGCATGACAAGCAATCCACCCATCATCCATGAAACTTGTAATGGCTCATACCAACTATTTCTGCCACCCTGAATCCATATTGGTCTTGGAACTCACCAAGCCATGTAGATGACACCACCTATTAAACTATAAATATCGATGGATTCCCTAGAGTATCCCCCAAGGAAGCCACCACCTCCTATAAATATAACCCTTGGGAAAGCCAAAAAGATGAATATTCTTCAATAGTGAAGCTCTTCCAAGATCATTTTTTATATATGTAATTTCTTGATGATAATGTTTTCCAACATCATCTCCCACCTAAGATTTTAGATAGTGAAGCTCTACCTACATCATCAACAAAAATCCATCCTATGACAATGAATATTTTCTATATTCAAGAGGCAACTAAGTGTGCTTCATGGTTTCCATTAGTGGTCTTCTCTCATACAATAGCGAGCTCTCATATTGTCTTCATGATGAGGGACATCTACTAAATATTTTAAGGTTGTAATCATGTTGGTAGCTACTTGGTTATGCCCTTTCATCCCTTATATTTTCAAAATATTTGTTTTGCAATTATTCATAATTGCCTTACCATTGCATATTAATCTTATGTCTATTAAATGACTAGCTTATCTTTCATCCACTTGCTACCAATTTCATCATAGTCACATCTCGTACTTTTAGTTAATTCACCTTACTATTTCTATTATAATCATTGCACCTTATCAATTAGGAGTTCTTGTTGAAATTATTAGCAAATCAAAGAGTATTTCTATACATATTCATTCTATGCTTCCCATCGATAAAAGCACCATACAATCGTAGTCTTAGCAACACTACTATGCTCTATTTTTGCTGCAACAAAAGATTGATTTTTTGTAGTAATAGTCTGTCACCAAGAAAAAAAATACCACTAATTAGAAGAAGCATCGATGGTGCTATCATTCTCTAGTGGATTTTTTTCCATTAATATTATAGTTATAATTATAAATTTTGAATCTATTTATCCTTATTTTTTGAATAGGGGTATGATGATGATCAAGCGAGATACATTCTTCACTAATTTAAGAAGACCCTTCTACTACTAACTCAATCTATTTTTGTCTATTTTTTAGGTTTCTAGAATGTGGGAGTCATTAGTAAAAGTGCTCTCAAACAATAATAACATTGATAGTGACTTTACCTCTCATCATTGATTCTACCATTGTAGCAAAAATAGGTAAAAAGTTCTAGTTTTATCTTTGTCATTCTAGATTAGGTAAACCAATTTTTGTTTATTTTTGCATTTTTTCTATTATTATCTAATTTCTATTTTACTCATTAATAAATAAAAATGGAAATTAAAATGAGACATTATTTTTAACAACATTAGAGGATAAACAATACCACCTCACCCTTGATAGAATTTTACTTAGATACCTAGACTCTACTAAATCCCAAACAATTATCAAAAAGACCCATGATGAATAATTTTGTGGTAAGTTTAGTGATGTCACATCGCTTATAGATGGGTTATTATTGGAATTACATAAAAATAGACTCTTATGACTATGTAAAGAGGTATGACAAGTGTCAAAATCATGGTAACCTTATCCATGCTCCATATCAAGTTCATTACTCTTTGAAATCACCATGGTATTTATCCATTTGAGGATTGGATATTATTGAGAAGATAAACCCTATGTAATCTAGATACAAGATTATCATAATGGCTACTAAATAGTTCACCAAGTGGGTTGAAGCTATACCTTTAACCTTAACCACTATTGTGCAAATATCCAAGTTCATCCTTAACTAGATCCTTAGTTGTTATGATATCCCTTATATTATCATCTTGGATAATGAAACACCTTTTAAAAATAAGGATGCATAGAAAAATTATGCTAAGTATAAGATGAAGTATAAATGATCCACTCCTTACTATCCTCAAGGTAACAATCAAGCTAAAGTATTTAACAAAACTCTTGTAAAATCCTCAAGAAGTTTGTTAGTAAGATTGGTAGTGTGGGATGCCAAAAGGTCCATGAGGGCATTGGCCTCGAGTGTGTTCCTGTAGGTCAAAATAATTACACTAAGAGGAATGAGGAGGTATCAAAAAAAATTTAAGTATAGAGAAGAGTCACAATTTTGTGATCGACCTTGTTTTTGTGGGATGATAGCCAAAAACGAGTTGGAGGGCGAAAAGAGTTGAGATTTCTCGATCGACCTTGTTTTCATGGGCCTATAAGTAAAAATGATCTGGAGGGCAAAAAGAGTTGAGATTTATTGATCAGTCTTATTTTCATAGGCCGATAGCTGGAAACGAGTTGGAGGGCGAAAAGAGTCAAGATTTCTCAATCGATCTTGTTTTTGTAGGTCGATAGCCAAAAACAAGTTGGAGGGTAAAAATAGTCAATATTTCTCTATCGACCTTATTCTTGTGGGTCGATATCTAGAAACGAGTTGGAGAGCAAAAAGAGTCGAGATTTATCGACCAACTTGTTTTCACGGGCTGATAGCCATAAACAAGCTAGAGAAAAAATGAGTCAAGATTTCTCAATCGACCTTGTTTTTGTGGGATGATAGCAAAAATATAGTTGGAGGGTGAAAAGAGTCAATATTTCTTTATCGAACTTGTTTTCATAGGCTGATAGCCATAAGATAGCTAGAGAGCAAAAATAGTCGATATTTATTGATCGACCTTGTTTTCGTATGCCAAAGACTCAAGAAAAAAAGAGTGGAATACAGTTGGGCAACCATATCTCCAAAGGATTGACATGAGAAGATGGTAATGGAAGAGTCATTTCTTAACCTATTGTCGTTGGAAACTCCACTATGTCATTTATTTCTGGGCTAATGAGCGTTGTTCAGTATCTCACCAGAATAAGCCAACTGGCATATTGTTGTAACAAACTTTGATATTTTTGTATGTAGAGAGTGTATATATATAGGATGAGCACACCCTGAAAAAGAGATCGACTCTTAGGTATTTACAAGATTAAATGTATGTAAGACTTATAAAAAAACAATAAGATAAAATCCCTATTTGGCTTCTGGTTCAAAATGTGAAATCAATGTATATATGTATGAATCGATACTTCTATTCAAGCTATATGGAATATCAGTTGCATTAATTCTATTCTTCTAAATTTTTGCATATTAGATTCAATAGTTATAGAGTTGACCAATTTTGTAGGTTAGTGATTGATTTAATATTTTATCTGCATCGGAGAATTGGTTTTTTCCATTTAGAGATTTAAAAAATGCTTAGCTTCTAAGTCTATGTTCATTTCCTTGCTATTGTCTAATTTGTACCCTTTTAAAAGATCTAGAAATAGCTATATTTCCCTCTCTTTAAGGACTCTACTCCTTCCCTTTTTCCATAGCTAAAATAGGAACCAACCTTCTCTGGATATTGAATTGGGTATACCTTATTTTGAATTTGATAATTCAATGTTGGCAAAGTCTTGGGTGTAAATGTAACCATAGGAAGATTTTGCACCAATAGTTTTTGGCACGCTCGGTGGGACTCGAATCCCACTATATTTATAGTTCAAGTTTTTGGTGTTTATCTTTGTCATGTTCAAGTTTTAAATCACCTAGGAAATCTGTTTGAAGGATCAAACCCAAGAAAATCCTTTATCTATTTACTGGTTGAATACTAAGATATATGAAAACCAGAAATAAAACAATTTTTTTTGAAGAACCCATCAAGTTGTTTGAATTACATCTCGATAGTCTTACAGTTAATATTGTACTTGCTGCTCAATTGACTTCTTCCTTTATCGTTACTACAGGACCTATAAATCCTATTCATGTAGTTATCCCTAGTACTACTACTAGTGGACCTTCAAGCACAACTACCCATACTACTATAATATCAGTCGATAAAGTAGCTATAATGGTCGTAAATCAGCCTGATCTACCCTACCCCACATGGAATCATTTAGGCCCCTTGAATATAGCAACCCAAAATCATATCCCTATAGTAGATTGAAAGCATTACTTAAATATGATGGTACGGGAAATTGACTTATGAACATTGTCAAGATGTAGCCTCGTTAGAGACAATACATAATATTATAGAAGAAGATGTAATGATAAGGCTATTAGTCATATATTTGGAAGAAAAAATGCTCTACTGGTATAGGGCCCTTCTTAATCAAACCATAGCCACCTGGGCCTAGCTTACTGGTAAATTGGTAGAAGAGTTCAATCAATAGGCCAATATTTTTCTTTACTCAACTAGTTCATTGTCATTCAAAAACATCCTCAAGAAGAGATAGTGGATTTCAATATTAGATTTATTCATACCTGGTAGAGGGTACCTGATGGGATGAGGCTAATGAATGAACAATAAATTTATTAATACCTGAGAGCTTTCAATTCAGATATAAGCATGGTTATAAGACAGTCTCAAGTGTTGACCTTCCCAGATATTTTTCAATAATGTCTAAAAGCTAAAAAAAACCTCATTTTTATTGGAAGGCTTTCATAAAAAATGATAATGCCTATCTTCCTAGATATCCCATAGGTATCTAGTACTAATTTTTTGATTCCTACTCCCATTTCTAACCTAGATATCTCTAAATTGATGGGACAACCTTCTATACTAGAAATACAAGAACCCCTCACTCCTCCAACTTTGCCCACTATACCTGTAATCCCTATATCATATATTTTATCGACTCCTGATCCTCAACTTGCAGTATTATTAGACATACAATCATTCATGAAGAATATGGCCAATGAGATGACCTCAATGAAAAGAAGAGAAGCTAAGAGAAGTTTCCAATTGAGGAGATTTCCCCAGGTAACAAGAGATAAAGCCCCCACAAGTAACAAAAATTAGGAGAGATCAAGCATGGTTTATGCTAATGATGAGAATGAACCTACCAACTCTTCAACATAATTCAATTTTTGGTGCTCTATTTGCAATGATACCAATGGTGAAAGTTCATGTATGATCTATCAACATTATGTGAAGAACACAAGCTTATACTGAGAGGGGGGGTGAACAGTATAAGACCACTTTTTACTTTTTCCTTCAACTTAACTTTTAATACAATATTATGAAGTGTATAGAAAGCAATATCAAGCAGAAATCAAAGCAATACAAAAAACATCATCCACAATAAAGACACAACAATTTATGTGGTTCACCCAAGGTGGGCTACTCCACGGATAAAATTTTCACTAAAATTTTATCACCTCAAATTCTGGGAAACCTTTCCTGATTACAAAGTTTATGGGCACCAACCCTGCCTCCTCTACCCTTAGCAAGTGGAACTCTATCCACAGAAGACACCTGTCTTCCCTGCTCTGGTCGGAGACCTCTGTCCTCAACTCTTTCACCTCCAAAGCTGATCCTCGAATTTGCACTAAACATAGTCCTTCGGTTCAGCATAAATGTCCTCATTCGCTTCCTCTGTTCTGCACCAAACACAGTCCTTCGGTCTGGCACAACTATCCTCAAAATTTCACCTCTGCGCAATCACAATAGCACTCGATCAAACATCAACTTATGCACCTCTGCGCAATCACAGTAGCATGATCTTCATGCACTCTGCTTCCTTGCAATCTCTCTTTCTTAGAAGATTCGATGGAATGCACTCTGTACACTACAATCGAATTTGCACTCTACTTCTCGGTGATCGAACTTCTCCCCACACTCTATCTACGAAAGTCGCACTTTGAATGCACACTTCGATCGATGCTATTCACTTCAAGCAGCCCTCCTTTTATACTAACATAATCAAGATCTAAACCTTGGTCTTAGTCGGCTGTTATGCAAATGCAAACCCTAACTTTGTCGGCCTAATTTTAACTCTTTCGGCTTCAACCACCTCTGTGGTTCAGTAGCTTCTGTCGTGAAACCACAACATGTCATGATATTGCGACATTTTTGTAGTCGTACACTTTCGTTTGGCTATTATCGCGATATCATGACACTTTTGCTTTTGTCTGCCTTGACTACGTTCTTGTCGTGATATTGTGACACTTCTATTTTTGCTGACATCATCTTCACTTCTATCATGAAATCGTGACACTTTAGTCTTCTTGGTTTTCTTCTAGGTTTGCACTAGCAAAAATGAAACATGTCACGAAATCGTGACACTTTCGTTGCCTTGAGCTTCTCTCTGCCTTATACCCGTGAAACTGGAACATGTCGCAAAATCGTGACGCTTTCGCCTTCGAGCTCTTCCTTCTTGAATTCATCGTGAAATCATGACGCTTCTTTTGTTGAAGACTTGCTAACTATTTCTGTTGTGAAATCATGACACTTTCACCAACTGAATGCTACCATCTCAACCTGTCACAAAATCGTGATACTTTCTGCATTCGCAAGCTTTCTCTTCAACCTGTAGCAAAATCATGACACTTTCTGCATCCGTACAACTTCTTTGTAGCCTGTCATGAAATCATGATGCTTTCAAATTTCAAAATCTTTCCTTGCAACTTGTCACGAAATCACGACGCTTCTCATTTCAAACTCTTCCCTTTGCTACATGTCGTGAAATCACGACAGTTCTCACTTCAAGATTTTCAGCATGTCGTAAAATCGTGACAGTCCTCACCTCGACCTTTGCAACATGTCATGAAATCATGACATTTCTCATGCTACTTTCTCTCTCTTCGAACTTGTCACAAAATCATGACAGTTCACACTGTGAACACTCTTTTTTGCATTATGTCATGAAATTGCGACACTTTTTCGTCCGTACAACTTTCTTGGCGATGTGTCGCAAAATCGTGAAACTTTTCCTTTTCTGCCTTCCTACACTTTTCGAGTCGCAAAAATGTGACATGTCGTGATATCACGACATTTTTTCAAAAAGCTTTCTCTCTCCTATTTAAGTCGCAAAAATGCGACATGTCGCGATATCGTGACATTTTTCCAACTTACTTTCTTTCGAACCTGTCAAGCCGAAACTTCAACAAAACACATTATTTTACATCAAATCAAATTCTTTCAAAAGCTTCTTGACATCAATGACAACTTATTTACTTGAGCAACTACAAAGAACTCAAGGTACCCAAAATTGCCAACAATCTCCCCCTTTGTCATTGATGGCAACCCTTTACTAAAAACATGTCTCAAGAGCTAAAACTGAAACCAACTATGCTAACAGCTGAGAATCTCCTTTTGAAGTTTTGCTCCCCCTGACTTTAAGCTTTCCTCTTCACATTGAAGCTTTCCCCCTTACTCATATCTCTCCCCCTTACTCATATCTCTCCCCCTTTGTCATCAATGGCAAAGGGTCACCTTTGGGGTCGGGACTAAGAATGAGCCACTTAGCTTAGTCCCTCCCCCACCTCCTGATGAGGTGATTAAAATAGGGGTGGGAGTAAAACTCCCATTAGGCACTGATCATCATCAGTGTCTACAATTTCCTTGTCGGGCCTTTTCTTGAACTTTTTTCCCGTATTCCTATTTTTGTCACTATTCTTGTTCTTGTTCTCATCCCTGTCCTTTTTCATGCCTTGATCCTTGGACCTGATCATGCCACTGTTTCTATTTTTGTACCTTGGAAGATCAGATATACACTGTCTAGCTGTGTGACCTTCATTGTTGCACTTATAACAAGTAACAATGTTATTTCTTTTAGGCATACTTGTTCTTTGAATCCTCCTGTTTTGACTAACCCTGTTCCAGTTATTAGCCTTGCAAAAAATTGCCTTATGCCCAAAATGTTTACACAAGTAGCAATACCCTTGAAAGAAATTACCACCTCTGAAACTGTCATTTATCTTCCTTACTTGAGCCATGCAATGTGTAGCCATGTGACCAAACCTGTAACATGCAAAACATCTGTCGTGAAATTTTCCTTTATAGCCATGAAATTTTCCTTTATACGACCTCTTGGGTCCTGAAAAATTCTTCTTCGCATTCTGAATTTTGTTTTCTATTTTTGCACATCGATCACTCATGGACTCATGTTCTGAAGTACTTTCTTCATCAGAACTCTCTTCCTTTTGGAATATCTTGCTAGATTCCCCAACCTGTTCTTTGTGCGGCTTAACAAAACCAAGACCTATTTTATCTATTGGATTTCTTTGACCTTTGATGAGAGACTTAACCCTTTTGGAGCTATCTTGAAACCTATACAACTTATCCTTGTACTCTTTAGTTTCCACTTCCAGAGAAGCCATTTTCTGTTCCAACTCATTATACTCAAGAATCTTAGACTCTAACTCATCCTTGAGTTCCTGTGTTTTAGCTATAGAGAATTCAAGACTTTCTATAAGATCGTCTCTCTCCATAAAACATTCATCTAACTTATTCTTGAGTCTATCATTCTTCTTTCTTTCCTTTTTCAAAACACTAAGAGCATTATTAAGTTCACTTTCAAGATCTTTTATTTGTTTGCTTTCTGAATCCTCAAGGCCTTTTCCAGATTTCTTATCACTAGAGGTGCTACCTTTTTCAAAAACCATACAAGCATCTTCTTGATAGTTTTTTGAAGCATCCTTATACATACTAGAAACCAAATCATTATTTGTACAATCATCCTCAAGGTGACCAAAATTTCCACATCTAAGACATTTCATAATAATGAATCTATGTTTCGGTTCTTCCTCCTTTTCTGATATGAACAACATCTCATTTTCCTCATCACTTGAAGAGCTTTCACTATCATTGCTAGAACACTTACTTGCTTTGTATAAGTAGAAACTCTTCTTGTTCTTGTGTGAATACCTCTTTCCTTGATTGCTGTGCTCATATTTGTTCTTTCTGTAATACCTGTGCTTTTCAGAATCCTTGCTCTTAACATCCTGTTTCTCTTCATCATTTTCATTCTTGGAAACAAGATACGACAGTAGCATAATGACCGAACTTTCCACAATTGAAGCATCTTATATTTTTCATGCTTTTGTGCTTTCTAGATAACTTGTCTTTCTTGCTGTAATATGCCTCTTCATCACTAGAAGACTCATCACTCTCTTGAAACTGTTTACCCTTAGATTTCTTGGTAGCCTTGAAAGCTGCCTCTTTCTTGACGTCAACCTTCACCTGAGTTCTCAACTCAAATGCTACAAGAATGCTATGAAGCTCATCATTTTTCATCTTATCCAAATATTTAGCTTCCTCAATAACAGAAATATTTTCACTGAATCTATTAGGAAGAGATCTTAAGATTTTATCACAAACATCATTTTCAGCAAGTTCAAGACCTAAGTCTTTCATGGAGTTAACAACCTCATCCATGCGAAGCATGTAGTCACTAATATTTTCATCATCATTCATCTTGAGTTGTTCAAACATACCATTGAAATGTCTCAAATTGGCCTTTCTAAAATTTGCATCACTTGTATGAACCACCTACAACTGTTTCCACATTTCACTAGCTGTCTTGCAGTGAATTACTTTGGTGAGATCTGATTTTTGTAAGCCTTTCAAGATTGCATTCATTGCTTTTGAATTGTTGTGATGTAGAAGCCTATCTTCTTTAGTATATGGACCATTTACAGGAATAGTGTACCCATCTTCAATCACTTCCCAAACCTCATTCCCAAGTGCCATTAGATGAACCTTCATCCTTGCACTCCAAAGGCCAAAATCTAATCCATCAAGAATAGGTGCTGCATTTCCGCTTGAATAATCCATTGTGTTCTTATCAAGCTTTTCCTTCAAGCTGTTTAAAATTTCCGAAGGAACCCGCTATGATACCAATTGAAGAACACAAGCTTATACTGAGAGGGGGGGTGAATAGTATAAGACCACTTTTTACTTTTTCCTTCAACTTAACTTTTAATACAATATTATGTAGTGTATAGAAAGCAATATCAAGTAGAAATAAAAGCAATACAAAAAACACCATCCATAATAGAGACACAACAATTTACGTGGTTCACCCAAGGTGGGCTACTCCACGGATAAAATTTTCACTAAAATTTTATCACCTCAAATTCTGGGAAACCTTTCCCAATTACAAAGTTTATGGGAACCAACCCAAAGGAGACACCAATCCCCTAGCTTTGCTCTGGCTGGTGATCCTCTAGAGAACCTTTGCCTGCTCTGCCCTTAGCAAGTGGAACTCTATCCATAGAAGACACTTGTCTTCCCTACTCTGGCTAGAGACCTCTATCCTCAACTCTTTCACCTTCAAAGTTGATCCTCGAATTTGCACTAAACACAGTCCTTCGGTTCAACACAAATGTCCTTGTTTGCTTCTTTTGTTCTGCACCAAACACAGTCCTTCGATTTGGCACAACTGTCCTCAAAATTTCACCTCTACGTAATCATAGCAACACTCGATCAAACATCAACTTATGCACCTCTGCGCAATCATAGCTGCATGATGTTCGCACACTATGCTTCCTTGCAATCTCTCTTACTTAGAAGATTTGATGGAATGCACTCTGTACACTGCAATCGAATTTGCACTCTGCTTCTCGGTGATTAAACTTCTCCCCACACTCTATCTGTAAAAGTTGCACTTTGAACGCACACTTCGATCGATGCTATTCACTTCAAACAACCCTCCTTTTATACTAACATAATCAAGATCTAAACCTTGGTCTTAGTCGGCTGTTATGCAAATGAAAACCCTAACTCCGTCAGCCCAATTTTAACTATGTTGGCTTCAACTGCCTCTGTGGTTCAATAGATTCTATCGTGAAACCACAACATGTCATGATATCATGACATTTTTGCAGTCGTACACTTTCATTTGGCTATTGTCGTGATATCGTGACACTTTTGCTTTTGTCTGCCTTGACTACGTTCTTGTCGTGATATCGTGACACTTTTGTCTTTGCTGACGTCATCTTCACTCCTGTCACAAAATCATGACACTTTAGTCTTCTTGGTCTTCTTCTAGGCTTGCACTAGCGAAAATGGAACATGTCACGAAATCGTGACACTTTTGCTACCTTGAGCTTCTCTATGCCTTATACCCGTGAAACTGGAACATGTCACAAAATCACGACGCTTTCGCCTTCGAGCTCTTCCTTCTTGAATTCATCGCGAAATCACGACGCTTCTGCTGAAGACTTGCTAACTGTTTCTGTCACAAAATCATGACACTTTCACCAACTGAATGTTGCCATCTCAACCTGTCATGAAATCATGACACTTTCTGCATTCGCAAGCTTTCTCTTCAACCTGTCGCAAAATCGTGACACTTTCTGCATTTGTACAACTTCTTTGTATCCTGTCGTGAAATCGTGACGCTTTCAACTTTCGAAAGCTTTCCTTGCAACTTGTCGTGAAATCATGACGCTTCTCATTTCAAACTCTTCCCTTTGCTGCATAAATTGTGACAGTTCTCACTTCGAGCTTTTTAGCATGTCACAAAATCGTGACAGTCCTCACCTCAACCTCTACAGCATGTCACGAAATCGCAACATTTCTCATGCTACTTTCTCTCTCTTCAAACTTGTCGCGAAATCACGACAGTTCACACTACGAACTCTCTTTTCTGCATTATGTCACGAAATCGTGACACTTTTTCGTTAGTACAACTTTCTTGGCAATGTGTCGTGAAATCACGACACTTTTCCTTTTCTGCCTTACTTTTCGAGTCGCGATAACGCGACATTTTTTCAAAAATCTTTCTCTCTCCTGTTTAAGTCACGAAAATGCGACATGTTGCAATATCACGACATTTTTCCAACTTACTTTCTTTCGAACCTGTCAAGCCGAAACTTCAACAAAACACATTATTTTACATCAAATCAAATTCTTTCAAAAGCTTCTTGATATCAATGACAACTTATTTACTTGAGCAACTGCAAAGAACTCAAGGTACCCAAAATTGCCAACATTATGTCCAAAAAGTAGTTGATGAGAGAGCAAAAAAGGCTCAAAAGGGGCAAGTAAATATGATTAGAGAAGAGTACCATAATATTATGATGCCTTCAGTAGAGCAAGTGGCTGTTCTAGCAAGATCAATAAAGAAATCCCTACAAGTATATCCTCAAGAGCTCAACCCCCTGAAATTACCTTCAGTTGTAAGAAATCAAGTTGAGAAAAGGTCCCCTCATGAAAAGGTCCCCCAAATCTGAGTTCAAAGAACAGAGGTAGGAATATGCAAAGAAGCCCTCCCATAGAAATAAGTTGGAACCTAAGAATAGGCAAGGGATAAATTATATCCTTATTTGACCAAATGTTAGAGAATAGATGTAACTCAAGGGTATAAAAACAAGTATGGTACCTTCACGAAAGAAAAGGAAAATAACATTGATCCACCTTCCTTCAATATAGTGGAAGCAATAAAGAAGATCCCTTCTAAAGCAAGTATGTATGATGCATTATAATTTTCAAGACAAAGTGACTTATTGCAAGAATATTTGAGGTCAATAAAAAATAAAAGTAAAGTTCCATCTCAGTTAAATTCAACCCAGGCCAGTTTAACATCAGCTACTAAAAAAAATAGACCTCCTCCTTTCTATTTGTCCCTTTAGATGGAAGGATGTGTTCTACATAATTTTATGATAGACTCAGGATATGCAACTACTATGATACCAAAATCCGTGTGTGATTTTATGGGGATGGAATACACTAGAAGCAGCCCAAACATTTTGCAATTGGATGGTACTCTAGTTAAGACTGTGGTAGTGATCAAAGATATCCCTATAGTGCTGCAAAAGATACCTCAAATTATGATTATACAAGAAACTATTGTAGTAGATGGAACCTTATTTTGGTATATGTCTATACAAAGAATTTACAGCAAAAATAAGAGGATATTTATCCTCTGATTACTCACACTTGAAGATCCCATTAAAAGGAAAAAGAGTCAAAATATTTAATGAAAAACCATCTACCTTCGACATTGAAAATGTTTAAGAGGAAGGAAGACAAACTACTATTGTGAATATAATGATTGACGAAGTTGAAGAGTTAAACTTTATGGAGGAAGCCTTGGATATACTATAAATAGAACATCAGTTCTCCCTCAAATACTTCAATGCTTTGATCAAAACTGAAATTGGAAGTTATTCTATCATGAAGCTTGAGAAAAGTAATAGCATTCCTTTACATGAGGTAGACCAACCTACCAATCAAATTTGAAAAAAATTATTTTATGGTGCTAAATGCAAGAATGGAGTTGGAGCTGGTATAGTCCTAATATCCCCAACAGGTAATAAAAAAAATCTTCTCCTATAGGTTAAATTGGAGTTGCACCAACAATGTAGCTGAATATGAGGCACTTTGTTTAGGTCCAAAGAAAGCTAAGAATTTAGGAGTTACACATTTGTAGATATATGGATATTTAGAACTATTAGTAAACCAGGTCATGGAAATATGTGTTAGCAATTAACATTATCTTAAAGCTTATAGAAATAAGGTATGGGATCTTTTGGAAGCTTTTGAAGCTCTAAACATTAAAGCAATCCCTAGAGAGAATAATACTCATGTTGATATGTTGGCATTAGTAGGTGCCAATTTTTGTCTTATAAGTAATGTTATCCACAAATCTAAGATAATCAGGCTTATATATAGGCCTTCAGTACTAGATAAAGATATATTTTGATAAGTATTCAAAAGTTATGATCATATATTAGACTTCCTGATCCATGATATAACATTTTTAGGTGATAAAGTGTTAAAATATGAGGAACATGAAGACCCGATTTAATTAAAAAACAATCATATCCAAGAGGATTAATTAATATTAAGAGCTTGTTCGATAAAAATTATAGATCAATAGGTCACAAGATGAAAATTGATAAGCACAGATACAAAGAAGTTCAAATAGAACCTAAAAGTTTATTAATGTTGGGATAAATTATACATAAAATGAATTGAATCAATTTCAAGAACTATGCAAAGAATTCCTTGATATTATAGCTTGGGTTTATAGTGACCTCAAAGTATATAGAAAAGAAACCATACAACATATTATTGAGCTCGAAAAAGATGCAAAAACCTCCAAGCAAAAATAGAGGCTAGTAAACCCAAAAATTGAAGCTTTGATGAAACAAAAATTATTTAAGCTAATTGAAGCCAAGATTTCTACCCTATCAAACATTCTTCTTGGGTGGCTAACTTGGTACTAGTCAGGAAGAAAATGGAGACATCAGACTATGTGTAGGCTTCAAAAATATGAATAAAGCTTAACTAAAATATCACTACCCTCTCCCATAGATAGATCAAATTCTACATATTGTTGGAAATTTTGGGTACTTTGGGTACATTGCCTTTGCTCAAGTGTATAAGTTGTCATTGATGTCAAAATGCATTTTTGTGTTGATATAAAAAAGAGTGTGATGTCAAAAATATCTCGAGAAGCTTCATAATGTTAAAGGGTTTTTATTAAAACCATGGTGACAAGGTTAAAGGTTTTTCTTAAAAACCATTTGGACTCATTAAGGGTTTTTATTAAAATCGAGCTTAACTTAATGCAAAGGTTTTTACTTCTTGAAAAACCTTGAAGGTCCATGTTTATTATTAATAATTAAATTAACTCAAACCTTTGACAAAGGTCTAAGTTTAATTTATTATTAATAAAATAATAATAATAATTATTTTAATTATTATTAAAGGGTCTTTTAACCCTTAAGCGACGCAAATAAAGATTTCATTCGCCGACGTGTTGCCATCGTTGGAGGAGCACCGACGTCAAACAATTAAGGAGAAATGGCTATATAAGTGGGGATGATTTTCTAAAGTAAGGTACCACCGATCGATGCAATTTCATAGCTTTGTGTCCTCCGAAAAAGCGATGATTTTCGCTGTATTTCTTTGTCCATCCATATTGATTTGCCCAAGCTTTTCTTACGCTTGACGTCCAGCAGATTGCGTTTCTCTGACATTTGATAAGACTGTGAACTATGTTTTCTGGGAGTTACGTTTTTGGACAGCACTGATGATGATGGTGGTGGCTCGAGGAAAATGTTTACGTTTTCAAATCCTTGGCGATTGAAGGAAGACAACACATAGGATTACATTATATTTTTCATTGGGCACTTGTGCTCCAATGGTGGTGGTGTGTTGAGTGAAGAAGCATTGGGCGGAGGTGCCAAGTTTGACCCATGTTGTGGGCAATTTTGTCTTGGTCGTGATGCACGAGGATAGCAGCAATGAAAGCACTTTAGTATTTGTGGTGGTGTTATTCATTTTCTCCAAAGGTTGGAGAACTAAGGTTGGCCAAGGTATATCTTTTATTATTTGCTTAGAGTATTTTGAGTTGACTTGGAAAATATAATTGATGGAGGTATAAGGTTAAGTTGTCATATTTTGCTTTGACATTATTATTTTGATGTTTAAAGAAGTGGAGCTAAAAGGTGTAATAAAGGAAGTTTATATTATTGCTCATTTCTTTTTTCTAACCCTAACTTGGTTGGAAGTTTGAGAGTTGTGTGTGGTGACAGCTTGAAGGTTCAATTATCTTCTACTCCAATAAGGTATGGGCACATTCTTCTTATGAGTATGATTGGTGTATGTTTTCCGAAATAAGGTTGGAGTGAAAAGGTATTCTACTAGGTATCCTTTGGCCAGGTGTAAATCCTATTTTCTGGTTTGTTGAAGACTTCTTATGCATTGTTATCCTTAAGGAGAGTTTTTGGTGAATGCATAATTTTTGGTTTGAGATAGTGGAAGCTTTGCGCACTAGGGTTTATATTTGTGAGTCTAGCTACTTGCATTGAGTTGGTGGAACCCTTGGTTGACTGCTTTGAGTTTGATGGTTGAGTTGCTTCCATAGAGGTTGTTTGATCAAGTTATTGCTTTACTTGATTCAAGATATTGGGCTTACTCCATTGAGTTAATTTTAGCAAGTTATTCTTTGCATTTGGTGATATTGTGTTGGTGGCTGTTTTGTTCAAATATATTTGGAGGGAAAAGGATTTATACTTGTTTCCTTTTCTTGTGATGATTGGTTGAATGCTTCAAGGTTGATGTTGATTTGAATGGTGTTGGTTGACTAAACCTTGTTTGATGAGCATTGTTGTTGAAACCCTAATTGATGGTGAAAAGAACATGAGTATCATTGTTATGTGATTCTTTGCATAGTTGTCAATTGTTGGGATTTCATGTTCTTGAAAGAAAACATTCTATCCTATCCATTTCAGATATTGAGTTGAGTTTTCAGATTTGAGATTGAGATTGAGCTAAGTTGATTTGAGTTGAGTTTTGAGATTGGGATTTGAGTATAGAACATATTGAGTCTCTAACAATTCTCTTTATGCTTCTATGAGTTTGAAAAATCACATTGGGTCTCTAACAATTCACTTTGTGATTTCCTACTAAGAAAGTTTTTCTTAGTGAGCTTGCTGAGTTTTTGGACAGGTTCCAATGGGGACTTGTAAGAAGTTTTTGGACAGGTTTCGATGGGGACTTGTGAGCAGATTTGGACAGGTCCTAGCAGAGGACTTGTGAGCTGAGTTTGATAGTTCTATCGGAGAACTTGAGGACAGAGGTGCATTGGTTCTATGAGAAGAACCCGAGGACAATTGGCAAGTCTTTGAGAAGGCTTGTATGCGAGAGGATTTATTTGTTCAAGATTTGGACATATCTGACAGACAGAGGAAGACTTGTACTAGACCGACTGACTATGTTTGGTACAAGTTCTTCGAGTTGTTGTGGACGTGATCATAGATGGCAGAGGTCTCTTAGGCTAAGCATTGAGGACAGGAGGTCTTCGGTGGAAAGGAGTTCCACGTGTTGGCAAGAGGTAGAGGCAGTTGATCTTCTAAGGGATCATTTCCAGAGTAGAGGGGAAGGTATCTCCTTTGAGCAGAGGCTCATAAATTTTTATTGGGGGAAGGTATCTCCTTTGTTTAGATATTTTATTTCACAAAGCAAAATTATTGTGTATGTAGTTCATCACGATGTCAGGAATTTCATCATACAGGGAGAGATTGATGAAAATAGGGTTGGTTGGATGTAAAAAATAGAAGAATATGATGTGGAAATTCACCCAACCAAGTTGGTAAGATGTAGAGCCTTATGTAAAGAATTGACCAAGCAAGCCTCAATAGCGTATATAGCCTACCAGGTGCAAGAATCAACTCTAGGAGATGTCAACCCTAGAAAGCATTGATTGGAATGATGAACTAGTAAGATATGTTTAGATTGGATAGTTTCCAATAGGTTTAAATTCTTCACAAAGGAGAAAATATAGAATCCAAACTCTAAAATATAATTTTTTACTGGAGGGGTTGTACAAATTTTTTTGGATGGTATATTGCTAAGATGTATAAAATATGACCAAAAATAGAAAGTTTTGGAAGAATTCTATGGAGGTTTTTCAGGTGGACACTATTCCAGGAGGACTACCGCTTTGAAGATAGTCAGGATAGGTTGCTATTGGCCATCCATTTTCTCATATGCATTCAAGGTAACTAGAAATTGTGAAGAATGCCAAAGATATGTTGGGAGGAATAGGAATGCTTCTATGCCCTTAAGGCCTATCTAAGTTAAAGAACCTTTCCAAAAATGGGGTTTGTATTTCATTGGGATAATAGAGCCTAATTAATCTACTAGGCATAAGTATATTCTAATTTCTATAGATTAATTTACCAAATGGGATGAAGTAGTACCCACAAAGAACGTTGACCAAGAAGTTGTGATTGAATTCATGGAAATTTTAATAATAATATTTGGTATATCTAACACATTGGTTACTAACGATGGTTCATCCTTCGTAGGTGCAAATATGATTGATTTTGATAGAAAATATGGGATATATTTGAAGAATTCCTCAAAATACTATACACAAGGAAACAATTTAGCAGAATCAACAAATAAGAATCTTCTTATGATTCTAAAGTGAACTCTGAGGATAACAAGAGAAGCTGGCATTTATTGATAAATCAAACATTATGGGATGACATGATTACAATAAATAAATCCATTAAAACATCACCTTATTCATTGATTTATGGTAAGCAAGTTGTTCTCCCTGTACACATAGAAATACATGCTTTGAAATTGCTCAACCAGACTAGTGTTGAAGAAGCAAAACCAATGGAAAACCGGTTAATATAACTCTTGCATCTAGAAGAAGAGAAAGAGAAAGCTTATAATAATTATTAGAAATATATAGGAGAAACAAAAAAATGGTTTTACAAAAGGGCTACTTTCAAAATTTTTAAATTTGGAGACTTAGTTTCAAGGTGGAATGAGAATAAGGTAAAACCATGAAATCATCAGAAGTTTGATGTTTTTTGGGAAGGTCCTTTCAAAATAATCATTGAAAAATAACATAACTCCTTCCAGCTAAAATATGAACAGGTCCAGATGCACTCTATCCTTATCAATGGCTTCCACCTAAAGCTCTATTTCAAGTGAGCTAGAGATTCTTTCCCTCCCATTTGTATTTTATGTATATCATGTATTTCTAGGTCACATCTTGTAAAAAGATCGCAATCTCACGTTCGACCTTGTTCTCATTGGCCAAAAGCCAAAAACAAGCTGGAAAGTAAAAAAAGTCACAATTTAATGACATAATGGCATTCTTAGGTCACTTATTGTAAAAAGGTCATGATATCGCAACCGACCTTGTTCTCATGAGCCAAAAGCCAGAAAAGTGTTGGAAGCGAAAAAAGTCATGATTTTGTGACAAAATGGCATTCCTAATTCAAATTCAAAAGGCAACACGATTTCATGGTTGGTGAAAAACTCATTTTTTTGAATGTGGATATGCTCAGTTCAAAATAACAATATTTAATGCAAAAAAGGTGATGCACAATGATTGGTCCAAAAAGGGTGATGCATAGCGATTGGTCTGAAAAGGGTAACTGCAGTAATTGGCTTGAAAAAGGTGGCACACAGAGTAAAATAAAAACAACATTTGGGTTTATTTGAAAAGTGTGTACCACCTACTACAATTATTGTATGATTCCCTAACTCATGCATGCACTCCTTACTCCACTATTTTAAGTATTTTTTGCAAAATTGTCCTTTGCTTATATTTAGAGTCTGAACTTTGTGTAGATGGTCCTAGAGAATTTGCTTCAACCTACAATGGTAGGATTATCTTAAACTATTTGAGTAGCTCCACAGGTGCAATAGGGTAATGCAAAGTTCACAGATGAGGATGCTAAAATTTTAGACACTATCATTACATGGAAGGATCTAGAGAAAATTTGAAAATATGTGGAGGCAAGAGTGGCTACAGGTATGAATTTGTCATCTCAAATCACTTTCCCTTTCCATTCCTTTATTTCTTGGTACATATGCACTCTCTTCCACCCTTGACCTAAGATGATTAAAGCTATAGTGAAGTTCTACAACCCTAAGCATAGAATTGTTAGAGATTTCAAGGGCAAGGTTATTTTTACTTTGGATCTCAATGTTTTCATCACTACCTTCGTCGCTAGTCAAAAATCCATTTTGAAACCCAAGATGTTTGATCTAGCTAAATAAGAAAAATTCTATACCCCTACTAATAGCATCAATAATTTCTTGGAATTGCAATTGGAGGAGCCACCTAGTGGAGGAATTTTTCTAGAATCCCCCATTCCCCTAACAAAGTTTAAAAGCCCAAAGATTTTTTCTATGTTAGCTATGGTAGAGGGACTGGAATTAGAAAAGCAAGTGTATGATGGTAGATTACAATGTTTTAGTATATATCAAACCCTAAATTCTATGACACCTCCCTCATGGATGGGAGTGTCCAATTGATTTTCTTTGACTGACCATATTTCCCATTCCAATAGATTCATGAAGGACTGTCCAAAATGTAGAAAGGATCACAGGTATATTTTAGGTTTACGTCGTATTTGGTCTAGGTTTTCTTCTTTTTTATGTCAAAGAAACTTTCTTTCATATCCATAATTGATAGAGATGAGAAAGGGAGAAGGCTACCAATATACGTATGGACATCAATACTTTTGAAATTCAAATTGTATTATCATTTTAATAGGGAATTTTTGGGACCAACTTTGAAAATCATGTATGGAGATATAAGCAAGTTATCTTTGAAATTTCACAATATTTTATAGCACCCACATGTAGAAGAAGGTGACAGGTTCATTTTAACTCAAGGGACAGTTATTAGACTCTATGGATTCATAGGGAAACCTTTGTTGCTCCCACATTATGTCACCAATCGATTGTTTGACTTGGAGTACATAAAAAAAATGGAGTACATTAACTTAAAATTTAGCACAAGAATATGTAGAACTGGTACATGTCTTATCCCTTTCCAATTTTAAGGTATAGATGTGTCCAAGAAAGGGCAACATGAGCAAATCACTTAAGCCCTAAAAGATCTAGGTTTAGTGGAGTTGCCACAAAGATGAAAATATGATCCTCTTGATAGGTTTATAGAGAGACATTCCATTTTGAACAAGACTACTCTCAAGAAGCATCATACGTCTACTAGAGACATTAGTGAGCAACGCAGGAACAATGTACAATATGAAGAGTTAGAATGGCATGTAGAGAATATGTAGCCTTTGCCCCCATGGCACGATTTCTACAAACATGTGGTAGATTATGACCCTAGGAATAATACAAATCATGTTTTATAAAAAAGGTTATACGAAGAATGCAAAAAAGAGGGCCAAAATGGAAAAAAGCAAATATTAATGTTTTGTGGACGATGAGGGTAGAAATTAACATGACCCCTTCCAAGTGGGCATTGAAGAATGATCATAATTTTTCCCTCCAGTATGATAAATGCCAAGCTATGTGGTCAAAAAATATTGCAAACAAGATTCCACCAAGCTATTATGGCACTCAAGAGAAGAACCCTCCTACGGCTAAAAAGGAGAAAGCAAATCAAATTAAAGGAAAATAAATTACTACTAAAAAACAAGAGATCCATGAGAATATGAACCCTACATTTATTCCTATGATCTCTGATACATATTCTAATGACCAACCACTTGTATTAGAGTCTATCATAGAGGATAAACAAAAAAGAAGAAGGTGTGAAGAAATAAATAAAGACTTTGAAATAGGAGATGTGGAAAAAGATACAAAATAGTCTCCTCCACATCATGAAGTTAGTTATCCTAAACCTGACGAGTTGGGTGAAAGACCACCTCCTAATGAGGACATGAATCTACAAATGATATCAGTGGTGCCAGGTATTATTTCTATTCATTCTACTTCATCTTCTTCTCAATATTAAAGAGAATTCCCCTCCCATTCTACCCTTGAAGATGATATTTCATTTATTTTAAACCAATAACTTCCACCTTCACCACCACCACCTTCCTCACAAACACAATATGATACCATATCATATTCGACCTTCTCCATAGCTTCCATCGCAAGACCATTGGATGAAGATGGCAATTTGGTCAACATTACTTTCCTCCCTACTTTCTATTTTCCAAAATTGCAATTTATTCCTACTTCTTTTGCTGAAGATCACCCTACTATTTCTAAACTCAAGAAATTAAAAAAGGATAACAAGAATGCCTTAGATTAGTGGAAGTCTCCTTGTGATCAAGCATCCAAAAAATTAGCCTACACTCAGGAAGTAGTGGCTCTAGACCCCATTAGTATGCAGTGCTCAAAAATGAAGACGACACCATTGGTGAAGAAGCCTAAAGGGGAAATGATAGTGGACAATTATCAAGCTGAAATAGTAACTAAAGACATTACTCAGCTTCCAATGTAGTATGAATGGGGAATGGCTCAATCCCACTTAGGGACTATATATTTGAATGCAGAGTATTTCAAAGAAAAGTTCATCAGAGCTAAAGAATCTAGGAAAGAATTGAAGTTTTCTTTAAATGAGTAGAAAACTATTGAAAAAGCTTTAAAGCATGAGGTAAAGAAGTGGGAAGATAGATTCAATGAAGCAGTTAAATACAAAGAAGAAGTGGGAAAATCCACTGAGAAAATCCAAGTTTTGAAGGAGCAAGTGAAGTATCTGCAAAATCAAGTTCAAGAGGAGAAGAGTAGAACCATCATTTTATCTAAAAAAAAGCTAAAACAGTGCGAACGGATATATTTGAAGACATACTGAAAATGGGCCTGAAGGCACGACTTATATTATTATACCTAGATAAAATAAAGGAGATACTAAATTAGGTAGAAGACGAGTTTACAACATCTATAACCTTTTTGCAGATAAGGTTAAGTGTTGCGACTAAGATACAAGTTTTGGCTGAAAGCATGCAAGAAAGGGTTGCAAACAAAACCCAAAATGAAGTATGGTCCCAAGACAAAATATCAGCCTAAAGTTTCTTGAGAAGGCATAAGCTTGTAACTCAAAGAATTAAGATAATTCATGATCTTAATGCTGAAGCTAAAGGTATATTGAAGCATCTGAAGCTAAAGGTATATTGAAGCATTTAAATTTGGTAGGGAATTGCAAACTTCCAGGTTTCTAGGTTGAATATTTAAATATTTTAGGAGAAGATGAACTCAAAGCTTCATGTAAGACTTTTATTGAGGATGAATATGAGATAGATGGCTGGGAAGAACCTATATAAGAATATCATGTATTCAAGCTGGCTCAAGACCTTACACAGATAAAATCTTGCTTGCATGAATTATTTTTGAGGTCTAAGGTTTTATCTTATGATAATATTGAAGAACTTGAATCCTTATACTAGATGTTCATGGAAAAATTTGATCCAGATGAAGAAATTTGGAAGCAGGTCTGTATCACCTATAATAATATTATCAAAAATATAGAGGAACAAAGGGAGACTAGAAAAGCTGAAAAAGATGATCGATCAGAAGGAAATATAATCAGTTAAGTAGGAGGAACGGGAAACTCGAACGATGTAGACACCCCTTAAGAATAGCCACATTCACAATTTCATGACTGACCTTGTTTTTTTAGGCACTCTATACCTACCTCTTTCCTCTTTTTTTTAGACTCCACTGCCCATGGATAGAGGCTCTAGATTTTGACATTTTGCTATCAAAATTCCCCAAGAGGTGCTAATAATGTAGGTTAAAATGACTACACTATGAGGAATGAGGAGGTACTAAAAATTTTGAAGTATAGAGAAGAGTCACAATTTCATGATCAATATTGTTTTGGTAGGCTGATAGCCAAAAACAAGTTGGAGGGTGAAAATAGTCGATATTTCTTGATCGATATTTTTTCACGGGCCGATAGCCAGAAACGAGTTGGAGGGGGGAAATATTTAAGATTTCTCGACTAACCTTGTTTTTGTGGGTCAATAGCCAAAAATGAGTTGGAGGGTGAAAAGAGTCGAGATCTCTTGACCGACCTTATTTATGCGAACCGATAGCTAGAAACGAGCTAGAGGGCGAAAAGTGTCAAGATTTCTCGATCGGCCTTATTTTTGCATGTCGATATCTAGAATATAGTTGGAGGGAAAAAGAGTTGAGATTTCTCGATCAACCTTGTTTTCATAGACCCATAGCTAGAGGATAGCTAGAGGGTGAAAAGAGTCAAGATTTCTCGATCGACCTTGTTTTCGTGGGTCAAAGACTCAAGAAACAGAAGAGTGGAATACAATTGGATGATCACGTATCTAGAGGATTAACATGAGTAGGTGGTAACTGAAGAATAATTTCTTAACCTCTTACTATTGGAAACTCCACTATGTTGTTTCTTTTTGGGCCAATGAGCATTGTTTAGCATCTCACTAGAATAAGCCAGCTGGCATATTATTGTAACAAACTTTGATATTTTTGTATGTAGGGAGTGTATATATATAGGATGAGTGCACCCTAAAAAAGGGATTGGCTCTTAGGTATTTACAAGATCAAATGTATGTAAGACATCTGAAAAAGCAATGAGATAAGCTGCATATTTGACTTCTAGTTCAAAATGTGCAATCAATGTATGTATGTATAAATCGATACTTCTATTCAAGCTATATGGAATGTGAGTTGCATTAATTCTATTCTTCTAAATTTTTGCATGTTAAATTCAATAGTTCTAGAGTTTATGAATTATTTAGGTCAGTGATTGATTTAATATTTGATTTACATCGAAGAATTGGTTATTTCCATTTAGATATTCGAAGAATACTTAGCTTTTAATTTCGTGTCCATTTCCTTGCTATTGTCTAATTTGTACCCTTTTAAAAGATCTAGAAATAGCTATATTTACCTCTCTTTAAGAACTCTACTTTTATTTTCCCACAACTAAATTAGGAACCATCCTTCTATGGATATTGAACCAGGTATCCCTTGTTTTGAACCTTGTCATTCAATATTGGCAAAGTCTTGGGCACAAACGTAACCATAGGTAGATTTTTTACCAACAATTACCTCAAGGGATGTCCACATTCAGATGGGAGATTTATACTACTAAATAGTCATTGGGACTGTGCTTTATGTAATGTTTTTCTTTGGTAAGGAGATTTTGGGTTCAACAAGGGCTTACAAATTTTTCTAATCTAGTTTTAATGTATTCAATTTAGCAATATACCTATGGATTTTTAGTTTATCCTACGAACTAATGTACAACATAAAAATTCCTTAGAGGTAAGCCTACAATAAAATTTTATTTATGGCATTTGTTTGAATACAAAGAAAAATTCCTTTACATATTTGTCTACAGGCAAATCTGTCAATAAAAGTCATTTATAACATTTATCCATAGGTAAATAAGAATCCTTTAGACATTTGTCTAGAGGTAAATCCATTAGTAGAAGTCTTATGTGATGTTTATCTTCAAGCAAAGGATACAATATTTAGACATTTATTTAAATACAAATCCATCAACAAAGATCATGTATGACATTTATTTATAAGTAAAGTAGAAGTTCTTTAGAAATTTTCCTAAAGGAAAATCCATTAAAAAAAGTACTATATGCTATTTGTCTACAAGTAAAGCATAAGTCCTTTCTACATTTATCTGAAGCCAAATTCATTAGCATAATTTTTATGTGATATTTATTTATAGGAAAATTAGAAGTCCTTTGGGCATTTGTTTAAAGGTAAAATCCATCAATACAAGTCCTATATGACATTTGTATAGAGGTAAGTCTATTTCCATTTGGTACATCTTTAAAGTCCTCACAAACATTTATTTTGAGGTAAATCTATTTTTAGATTTTAACTATATCATAATAAAATCCTTTGATATTTTTCTAAAGGCACCAAAAACAATATATTTATCTTGTATCATAGCAATGCATTACGGTATTATTTTGAAATCCCCCTAGGAAAATATTTATCTACATCATATTTTGTATCATAGCAATGCCTTATGACATTATCTAAAGTCCCCTCGTGAAATTTTTTATATGTATCATAGCTTGTATTATAGCAATGCCTTATGAAATTATCCAATGTCCCCTTAGATAAATATTTATTTGCATCATAATATGTATCATAGTAATTTCTTATGACATTTTATAAAGTCCACCTAGGTGATCTATTTATATCTTGTGCTATATCAATACCTTACAACATTATATAAAGTCCTTCCAAGCAAATATTTATCTTTATTAGGTTGTATTATAATACTGCCTTATGACATTATCCAAATTTCCCTACATAAATATTTATATGTATTATAGTATATATCATAGTAATGCTTTATGACATTATCTAAATTCCCCTAGGTACATCTATCTATATATTGTACTATAACAATACCTTATGGCATTATCTAAAGTCCCCTTAGGCATATGATTATCATATCTACAATATTGATTACTACATCTATACATCTAAAATCCAAAGCTATTTTCTAAGCCTAATCATCATAACTCATCATCTGTGTGTCTTATTCAACATCTATAACATCATCATATTCAACCTAAAATCACATCATCATGTCAAACCACATCATAATATAAGATCAAAACATCCATTATTACATTAATCATAATCATGAATCCATTACATAAATTTGACATAAATCATAATAAATATTGATATATAATAACTCAATGTGTTTATACACCATAATCTATAATAATTATCTATTGTATAAATAATAACTACAAAGATCATCCCTCATAGGGGTAGCTACCTTTGTGATCCTATATTAGGGTCTTGTACTCCTCCAGGTGGAGATAACATCCTCACTAACCACTATGAATATCAAGTCATGGACCACACATGTGTCTTTGTTATCCTCATTTATGACTTGGTAGTGAATGTAGCTAATAATTTGCTAATATAACTACATGGCAGGTGGTCCTACAGTAGGTTGATTACTTGAACTCCACCATCAATTTTGACTACACTAGTACCAAATCTATTGAATGCTACTACTATGTAGTAGCCATTTGATCTATGAGGGTTTAGACCAACTAATTGTATTCATTCTCATCTACCATTATGACATTTGTTGCAACTACATGCCTCTATGCAATCAAACTTAGAATAGTCTACTACATTACTAAGGTGTGGTGGATGAGCTTGTATCTCTACTATCCTTACTATTTTATTTTTCCAAGTTGAACCTCTCTCTACCTGTGCTACTACTAACATGGCCTAGAGGTTAGCTACTTTTTGAGATAACACATTCCTCTCAGCCTCCATGAAAAATTGTGATAACATACTAGGGTCTTCCTCCCTTGCTATGATCATCAACATGAATACTACTCCTCTTAATATTATTGTTTCTACTATTGCTTCTCTTTGCCTCATCTAGAGATACTCACGACACTATCTCAATAGTGGTAGGACCAATTGCTATGCTCCTTGCAACCACCTCCTTTGTTGCATCAATTTACTTGTCTTCAAGCTAGTTACAATAACCCTAAGATGATGGATGGTTTAATACCACCCATAATATCCAACATTGACCATAGGGTTAGTATTTCATATTTGGGATCACTAGATCATCCATATTTTGCTTTGAATAGATGTCTAGGTTTGGTTGTACCCTAAAACCACACTCTTGTATGGATATTTGATACCAAATAGGCCTCATTAGGATCTCTTATTATTTTCCAAACTATAAAACCATACAATAAAAATGGAAAATTTCCCCATGGTCCAATAAGATTTCTCACCCTCTTGACTTATGCTAGCTGGTAGGCATCCTCTCCCACCCTTTGGTTTAATTTAATTTTACTTTGAAAATGCACATTAATAATGTTTTTCATTTTACAAATTATTCTAGAAAATATTGAAAAGAATATTATGCAACGATTTTGTGAAATCTTTAAATGGATCAAATTTTTAAAGTAAAGGATTTATTTTGTGAGCATGCTTATTTGATCTAGTTGATCCTATTTTAGAAGGAACTAGGTAGTTTGTTTTTTTATGAACTTGTTCAATTTTTATTAGATTTTAAAAAAAATCAATCTTCCCTACACAAGGCTACTTTGGGAAGGTTGAAATGGTGGATAATATTCTTCTCTTATCTCTATGGATTTCCTTTCCATTAAAATAATATATATTAAAGGAATCCTACTCATGGGATAAGAAAAAGAATAATATATATATATATATATATATATATATATATATATATATATATATATATATATATATTATATTAGAAGCATATTTTCTAAAAGAAAGAAAACAAAAAATAAAAAATAAAAAATATATTTAGAAACATCCTTCTTGTCTAAGAAGAAAGAAAACTATAAATTACCATTGAGACTGAGAAAAAGGAGGCATGTTATGTTATGGGAGAAGATTAGGCTAGAGGAGAAAGAAGAGGGAAGCACAAGGGAAGCATTCAACTGCTGGAGAATTCCAGGTTGGGTCTGGCCACTATAATCTATCTTAATGTTTATCCAGTATAAAGAAAAATAAAATCATACATGTCTGTATATTTTACTTAATTGATTGACTCTCTTTCAATGCGTGTTATGGGAAAATTATGTTGCACATTTATTAGTTTTGTTCTTGTTAATAAAAATTAAATATGAAAATAAATGGACCTACGATTTATGGTCACTTGTATTCTTGTGCATGCCGATATATAGAATGGCTTAGCTTATGATTTCAGTCATGTATGGTAAAACCACTACTTCTATGGCATACATTTTATCTTGGATGCTTGAGCTTTAAAATGACACATGCATTTCTTTTGTTTACTCTGCGCAAGGAAAATCGTGTTGATTTTATAGAGATATTTTTTAATTAACATATTGTGTTACTAGTACCTTATCTCATTAGCTTTTATATAATCCGATTGGGCATTGAATTTCGTGATGTCGATTATGAAACAGTGTGGTTTTCAAAACCCATATTGAAATACTGGAAATATTTTGTGTGAAGCCGTTGTGGCCAGGATATGTGATTTTAGATTATTTTCCATATAGCTACTGTTGTAACCTCAATGTAATTGTTCTATCACCCGAATTGCTTGACTTATATCCTTTAGGCAAGAGAAATATCTATGTTAGAACTAGCAATCCATCTGCCCCATTACCGAAGAATGTTGTGACAAGTTTAGTGCTACTCTTATATTTTATAAAATTAAAATTAGTCTGCATTCATTAATCATGTTACTGGCGCATTGCTACAAATAGTAGATAGGATTACGTGCCCAATCGAACCTCTATTTAGTTCAAAATTTATTTTATGTTTTGTCTATCACTTAGACAAGAATTCATTATGAATGTGCTACCTAATAAGGATTGATCATTCTCTGTTTCATTTTGATTATGTATTTTGGTTAGGCTCTCACATCTTGGAGCTCTCCTTCAAACTATACTGTTCGATCTCATTATGCACTAACACAAAGAATAGAACCTAGGTTATGCAAACTGTGTTAAATTTCCAACACCTATAGATTTCAACAGTTTAATCCTATGTTGGAATTTATTTCCACTTTAATAGCTCTCCCACTATTTGTACAACGGTCCAATGAGCGAGCTATCCAAGGGAAGATCTGCGTTTATACTTGAGTCACCGATGTTGATGCTTGGCCATTAATGAAAGTTTGGGTGAAATTTAATATAAACCTTTCCTTTTATATTACTTACACTCTGTATTCTTAATTGATTTAAATAGATTAACGATATGTGAATTCTTTAGTTTCATTTAAATAAAATCAGTAGAAAAATGTGGATCTTTTCATGGATATAGATGAATCTCCTGTGATATTCTTGTGAGTCATCATCCACCATATAATCATTTTAGTTTGCTCAGACGTAGCCATTTGTTTGGCTGTAATATTAATAAGGATGTTAGTCTATCAAACGAATTTGGTTTTATAAAAAAAAAACTCACTTGGTGTTGACATTATAGTCAGGTCATAATACATACTCTTGGGAAGTTTAAGATTTAAATAAAATTTCTTGCAAGTTAAATTGTACAGGTTTAGTTATAGATATTAGCTTTTCATTATTTATAGCTAAAAGGGTTAATTTTGTAAAAAGGGATTTATAAATGGTTATTAACATTCATCTAGAAGGAAGATACATAAATTTCTCCTATACTTTATATAAATAGGTTCTTGGAGTCTATTTTAAATAAATCTCTGTTATGCTTTAAAAAGGATTTATCCTTGGAATCTATTATGTACATAAAAATTGTATATATTATTTTTATGGAGACTATTATTACTTGATTTATTTTAATCTAAAGTAAATATGATGACTTTAAAATTAATGAGAGCAATTTCCTTTGTTTTTGGAATGATTGGAAAATCAAATTTGAAATCCATTAGATTTGTAAATATTGGTTTTGTTTTCTTAAAATTTGAATGGATTATAAAGTAAGAAAAATACCTATGATTTGAGGTCTATTAGATAGACAAGTAGACTGAACAAGTGAAATCTTAGATTTTGTATAAATTTAGAAAACAAATAGTAAACTATTATATGTGTGATGAAGTAATTTGAAAATAAATGTATTAAACTAGAAATATGGGAAAAATCTTCTAGTTCTTGGAAGGATGGATTGGTGTCCATTATTTGGGAAGAGGTATGGGACTCTTCCCTATGTTTGGTGATATTCCAAATGAATTATGGATGGGATTATGAATTAATCCTCATTATAAAAATATTAAAGATGGATGAATTGTTTATTCATGCTTGGTGATTTTTTTAGATGTGTTATACATTTGGCAAATACTTGATGCATGATTGCATTTAATTTGGATAAGCATGGCTTGCTTGTAATGCATTTGGTATAAATTGCATCCGAGTTGTCCTGATCCCTTCACTATCATCTCTTCCAACCATGAAGAACTCGAGATATTTCAGAGAAGGACTGGACAACACATTTTGAAGACTATTGCAATATTCATCATGTATAAGCTTGTATTGATATAGATCCAATGTAATTATGCAGGGCTGATATAATTTATGTAAAATCAGCTATGATTTGTAATATTTTATGTATTTGATTACAAGCTTTGTAAATTAGAGATAAATTTTTCATATTGTAGTATTCACCTCTAATAAATGTTAGGTGATATATGTTTTGGAATATGAGCAAGTAATGGAATTACTTTGAGATTACACATTGTCAAATGTATGGCATTGAGTTTTATGTTGCTCTAGTAGATTATATGGATGTATTTAAATTCTCTCTCATGAACTATAATAGTGTAGAAGGAAATTCATGGACAACCTTCACAATAATATGAGATAAAACAATATCCACACCATCCACCTAAGATAGCTAGAAGTAAACCAATCACTTCATGCAATTGGATAATTCAGACAATCACCAACACCATCACACCTAGTAAATGAGTAAATTCTATAATGGTGCTTAAGACAATATCCCAAGTCACATGTAAGTTTTCATGAGAAATAATAAGATTAATGACTCTCTCCTTAATACTAGTCTTCATGGATAGTATGGAGAGGAGGGGATGATTCCCTTTGGGTAAAACTCCCAATTAATGGTAAAACCATTGAGATGTCCTCATGAAGGACTTAGCCATTGTATTATCCTCACATAAAATGGTGATGGTATGGAGGAATTAAAGGAGATGGTACTCCTATTTATGAATGGTTGTGAATGAATTTAAATGTGACTTTGGATTAATATTTTATGGCTCAGATCACTTACTGAGAATTTGGGATATCCTTGTCTTAGATAATTATTATACTCTTGAATCATTGAAAGGTGAACACGATTATTATATGGGTTCAAAAAAAAAAATTTAGTGGATGAGAAGTAACAATTGGGGTTGTTACAGTTGGTATTAGAGCCCAGGCTAACTAGTAGATTCTAGCTAGATCTAGGTTAGCAAAATATTTGGGCATGAAACAAAACAACTCAAACATAAGTTCCATAACTCTAAATGATGCACACTTGGTAAGGACAAGGTCAGTACTTGAGATTATCGATGTCTGAGTTCCTATCCCCCACGAATAGATCCACAGTCATTCGAAAGTGGAAGAGCTAAGCGAACCCTCCTTCTATGGGTTTTAAGTGGTGTACCTTAGACTCTTTTGGGAAAATTACTCGACATCTATGTCTTTTGACTTACTTACTCCTTATTCTCAAGTGTGTATGAACAACAACATAGTTAGAGGACTAAACTAGGGAATGAACCTAGTAGTAATAGATTACTTGAGAAATTATGATGAAATCTAGTTGTCTAGAATTTCAACTATGAAAATCAGTGATAATTAATACAAATTTTTACTCCAGGTAAACATGGTGACAAGCTTGAGAAGTAAGAAGAAAGGAACCTTGCAACAAGCTAGTCCCGATAGTCCTGAAGCCAGATAGATAGGAGAAAGTTCTAGGAATTTAGATAAAGATATGGAGAACCTTACTGCCATAGTTTCCACAATGCAAGATCAAATTCAATAGATTTTGCAAGCTATAAATTCACAGCATCACCACAACAACAATCATGAGATGGAAAATCTAGAGGTTGAGATTAGAGAGGATGAAGATCCCGAAGAGCGTGAAAACAAGGCCCGCATGAAGAAAGAAATGAGCAATGACATAAAGCATATTAAAGTGACTAAGTTCATGGGAAAAGGAGGAGAAGATGCAGCTGAGTCATGGTTAGATGAACTGGAACTTCATTTCTCCATAAGAAACTACTCCTCTGAAACTAAAATGGTATTTGCTCTTTCTCATATGGGAGGAATAGGAATTGATTGGTGGAATGCTTATAAATATGAACATAAGATCTCACCTAACAAGTTGAAGTGGGAAGTTTTTGTGGAAGATTTTAAGGATAGATTCCTTACAAAGAAATTTTATTTGAATAAATTTAAGGAATTCTTCGCATTTCAACAAGGATCAAGATCCGTGGAGGAATACTATGAACAGTTTGTGAGACTCCTTAAATATGTGTCATCCTATAATAAGAATAATGAGATGAAAATACATAAATTTATCCTAGGAATGAAGCCTTGGATCAGAGATAGGGTAAGCGTACATGTTCATAAAACTATGCAAGAATCTTATGATATGGCTCGAAGGATAGAGTCTACTCAGACTACTAATGAAACTCACAATAGTTCCACAAAATGGTCAAACAAGGGATAGAAGTTTCAGAAAAAATAGAAAATGGGATGTAATGGGTAATTATAAATGATGTAATTAACTAGTTTTACCTTTCAACAACTAGCACTTGATGTATTCAATGGTTGTATGGATTCATAAAGTAGAATGTAATGGAATGTAAATCTTGCTCAATTGGATATCTCATGTGTGCTATAGTCTCAAGAATCATAAAGTAATGGATTCTACTCCTTAAGGATTAATATCCATTGGAATTTGAGTTGTAAACCAAGTCAGACCTTACATTCTGAGTTGATAAATGAATGTACATGAGGAGTAGGTACTCCCATGATGGTTAAATAATGCCCTTTTGTAATGAACTTAATTGATTCATGTATATAACAAAAGGGATGCCTAAATAAAAGGGTGGACAAATAAGCCTTAAGAGGTATAAGGTTATATAATCACACTTAAGATGACATTCCAAGGATTCTATGAGTTGATCACGTATAGTGATTTTGTTATCTTAGTAACCCCATCGGGAAGATGTGGGTTGGATCTAAGATCTATGAATAACCATTGTTGAGGTTATTTCATTATGATGGATTTCCATCTTCAAGGCATTCACCTATATACTAGTCTTGGTGGACAATATGGTTAAGGGTGATTTCCTTTTTAAGAGGGATGAAACCTAATGCTTGGCCAGCGTTCTCATATCCGAGTGGTATGAGGGTTTCATAGAAGCTGATCACTTCTACTCAAGAGTGACTTTGATCAAGTCTTAATATATCTTGATGTTATTTGCCTTGATAACTTACAATCCAGTTGGAATGATTCTATCTTAGATCATGATTATGTCCCTTGCCTCATGAAATATGAATATGTGTATTTATATATATATAAATTTTTTATGGATAATCATTGTGAAGAAAGATATCACTGATTTTGTGGCACGATATTTACAATTTCAGAAGGTGAAATCTGAACATTAGCATCTAGTAGGAAAATTATTTTCACATGCTATACCCACTCACAAATGGCAAGTAATATCAATGGATTTTATTGTCGGTTTGCCAAAGAAAAAATATCATCATGATGTAATATTTTTTATAGTAGATAAACTCACTAAGGTTGCACATTTCATACCAAGATGTACTACAGATGATGTTGTAGTTGTTGCCAATAAATTTGCAAAAGAAATTTTCAAGTTGTATGGATTTTTGGAGATGATTATCTCTGACAGGGATTCTAGGTTTACTTCTGAGTTCTGGAAGGCTCTCCATCATGCAATTGGCACAACTTTGAATATCGGTTCTGCATATCATACTAAAATGGATGGATAGATAGAAAGGGTTAACCAAGTTCTGGAAGATATGTTATGCATGTATTGCATGGACCAAAAGTCTCGTTGGGAAGATTATTTGTATATGGTTGAGTTTGCTTATAATAATAGCTATCATTCTTCCTTGAATATGGCCCCTTTCAAAGCTTTGTATGGCAGACGGTACAAAACTCCATTATCATGGGACAATCCCAAGGATCGGGTTGTCATTGGACCAAAAATGGTCAAAATAATGGAAGAGCAGCTAGGACTAATCCGTCAAAGGCTCAAGGAAGCCACGGATAGATAGAAGAGTTATGCAAATTTGAAAAGAACCCCTAGAGAATTCTCCATAGGTGATAGAGTGTTTCTAAGGGTAAAACCTAAGAAGAGTGCCATTAAATCAACAAAATTGGATCCTAGATTTGTTGGTCCATTTGATATTGTGGAGAAGATAAGTCCTGTAGCCTATTGGCTTGACTTACCACCTAACCTATCAAATATCCATAATACTTTTCATGTATCCCTACTTAGGAGATATATTATTAATCCTGATCATGTGTTAGATGTTTCTAATTTATAGATGGCAGATCCAACAACCTTTGAAGTGAGACCTGTGAAGATCTTGGAATTTCGTTCCAAGACTATGAGGAAGCATAATATTGATTAGTGTAAGGTCCAGTGGGACCAATATTCTAAAAATAATTCCACTTGGGAGAAAGTGGAAGATATGAAAATACACTTTCCTTATTTATTTGATGATGCTATGTAATAATATATGTTGAACTATGGACCACTTATGCAAAGTGGAAACTATGCCAAAAACTATGTTTTATTGATTATTATGTAATAATGTAGGAAAACATAGAGGACTATGTTTAATCTAAGGGGGGAGTATGTCACATCCCACCTTGGAGGACTATTTTTAAGATGTTATTTGTGTAATGATAGTTGGTTTTAATGCTTAATATATTTGCATTGTATTTGTCAAAATAAAATGATGTTGCGTTGCTTGATTGCAAGAACATTTATTCTCATAGGTGGAAGACTGACCACCAAGATATGAGAAGGGAAATGATGACTATGACAACTCAACAGGTAAAGCTCATATTCCTATCATCACTAGTTACCTCCCTGATGGCGGTGTTACTTGAGTATTACTCTAAAAAGTCCCACCCAATCAAAGGAAAAATGGTGATGGGGGATACTGGGCACATGCATCGAGTGCTTGTATGCCATTTGTGTGTGATTTATATTTTATTTCATGATTAATTTGCATGAGATTGGTTTAATTGAATTTTACTTTGAAAATGCACATTAATAATGTTTTGCATTTTACAAATTATTCTAAAAAATAGTGAAAAGAATATCATGCAATTTATGATTTTGTGAAATCTTAATTGGAGCAATTTCTAAAGTAAAAGATTTATTTGTTTGAGCATGCTTATTTGATCTAGTTGATCCTATTTTAGAAGGAAATTAGGTAGTTTGTTTTTTTATAAACTAGTTCAATTTTGATTGGATTAAAAAAAAACTACCTTAGATTTAAATAATCAATCTTTCCTACACATGGCTATTTTGGGAAGGTTGAAATGGTGGATAAGATTCTTCTCTTATCTCTATGGATTTCCTTTCCATTAAAATAATATATATTAAAGGAAGCCTTCTCATGGGATATGAAAAAGAAGATAAAATAAGGTATATATATATATATATATTATTTAAAAAAAAAAAAAAAATATTTAGAAACATACTTCTTGTCTAAGAAGAAAGAAAGCTATAAATTATCATTGGGACTGAGAAAAAGGAGGCGTGTTATGTTATGGGAGAAGATTAGGCTAGAGGAGAAAGAAGAGGGAAGCACAAGGGAAGTATTTAACTACTGGAGGATTCCAGGTTGGGTCTGGCCACTATAATCTATCTTAACGTTTATCCAGTATAAAGAAAAATGAATTCATACATGTCTGTATATTTTACTTTAATTTTTTGACTCTCTTTCAATGCGTGTTTTGGGTAAATTATGTTGCACATTGATTAGTTTTGTTCTTGTTAATAAAATTTGAATATGAAAATAAATGGACCTGCGATTTATGGTCACTTGTGTTCTTGTGCATGCCAATATATAGAATGGCTTAGCTTACAATTTCAGTCATGTATGGTAAAACCACTACTTCTATGGCCTACATTTTATCTTAGATGCTTGAGCTGAAAAGGCCATCCCTTCCTTTAAAATGACACATGTATTGCTTTTGTTTACTCTGCATAAGGAAAGTCGTTTTGATTTTATAGAGTGATTTTTAAATTAACATATTGTGTTACCAATACATTATCTCATTAGCTTTTGTATAATCCGATTGGGCATCGAATTTCGTGATGTTGATTATGAAACAATGTGATTTTTGAAATCCATAGTGATTGGTAATGCCTTGTGTGAAGTCACTATGGCTCGGATGTGTGATGTTAGATTATTTTCCATATAGCTACTATTGTAACCTCAATGTAATTGCATAGTTACCCCGAATTTCTTGACTTATATCCTTTAGGTAAGAGAAATATCTATGTTGAAACTAGTAATCCATCTACCTCATTGTTGGAGAATGTTATGACGAGTTTAGGGCTACTCTTATTTTTTATAAAAAGGAAATTATTCTATGTCCATTAATCATGTCACTGACGTATTGCTAAAAATAGTAGATAGGATTACGTGCCCAGTTGAACTTCTATGTAGTTAAAAATTTGTTTTATGTTTCGTCTATCACTTAGACAAGCATTCTTTATGAATGTGCTACTTGATAAGGATTGATAATTCTCTATTTCATTTTGGTTATATATTTTGGTTAGATTCTCACATCTTAGAGCTCTCCTTCAAACTGTACAATTTGATCTCATTGTGCACTAACACAAAGAATAGAACCTAGGTTATGCAAACTATGTTAAATTTCCAACACCTTTATATTTCAAAAGTTTAATCCTATGTTGGAATTTTTTTCACTTTAATACCTCTTCCACTATTTGTGTCACACTCCAATGAGCGAGCTATCCACAAAAAGACCTACGTTTATACTTGAGTCACCATTTTTGATGCTTGGCCATCAGTGAAAGTTTGGGTGAAATTTTATATAAACCTTTCCTCTTATATTACTTATGTGAGACAAGAAAAGTCTCCCCAAGATCGAAGAATGCTCCACAAGATAAATCACACAAAAAAAATTAAAACCCACAACACCAATATTAAGTGGTAAAACCCTACTTCAAATGAAGAAGGGAAACATCCACTATGAAGCTCACTATATTACTCAATGATTCAATAATACAATAATGCTTCAATGTTATGCAACAATATGCATTAACATGATATGACAAGATGTAGTAGACAACACCCCTATTTAAAGATAATATTTTCTACTACAACCCTAAAATTACCCTAATATTATCACAATATTATCTTGAGATGTGTGACAAATATTATCACAATCTTATATTGAGATGGTTGACAAATGGCATCTATCAAATATTAAAAAGTGATTGGTTACTTTTTAATATTTTCTAGAAAAGGGGAAATAAATTTTTCCCACAAATTAAATATTCCTAGCACCCTTATTTTATTTATTAATTGGGTGGAAATATTTTTACATAAAATATAATTATTTTCTAATTCAAATATTATTCTTTAGACTTTATATTTTAGTCTAAGAATAATTTACACAATGTTGCATTACATATTCCAACACTCCCCCTTAATGCAATATTTGGGAAAGGAATTATGAAATAAAGAAACATTCTCTCCATAAAAATACAAACGAGGATGAGAATCAAATGAGTAATATAGTTACAATGAGCTTCTATGACCAAGAATGGTCTACAATAAGGCATCAATACAAAATGGTTCAAAATGAGACTACAAGCCCCCAACGAAGTAGCTTCAGATACAAGCAACTTACAAAGCCATCCATAAACCACAAGTGGTTGCAAATGACAAGAATAAAACATCACAAGGGTGTCTTCAATAAGCTTGCAAAACCCCAAATAGAAGTACCTACAAGCTACAAGTAGCTCAACATAATATCAGTTAGATACATCATCATAAATATATTCACCACAACATATATGAATATCCAAAGATGATAACAAAACTAATCTAACAAATAGTGAACTATAAGTCATCACAAAAAGATGCCAAGCCATACTTATAGTCACGTGCTATATAGTTGATCAAAAAATATCATGTACAAAGTTGCATAAAGCAAACAAGGAGTACCATGATAATGCAAACTCTAAAATACCATGTACAAAAGTTGCATAAGGTATATGAAAATAATAGAGTGTGCACACCGATTGCATAAAGCCAACCATAAAATATCATGTAAAAAAGTAGCATAATTGCTAACAAGAAAGTACCATGATAAACCAATTGCATAATTATAATAAAATAATAACTTTGTTGGCAATTTTGGGTACTTTGGGTACATTGCCTTTGCTCAAGTGTATAAGTTGTCATTGATGTCAAGAAGCTTTTGAAGGAATTTGATTTGATGTCAAATAATTTGTTTTGATGAAGGTTACGGCATGACAGTTTCAAAGGTCTTTTGCAAACCCCAAGCTGACAGGTTCGAAAGAAAGTAAGTTGGAAAAATGTCGCGATATCGCGACATGTCGCATTTTCACGACTTAAGCAGGAGAGAGAAAGCATTTTAGAAAAGTGTCGCGATATCGCGACATGTCGCAGTTTCGCGACTCAAAGAGGAGAGAGAATGTTTGGAGTCAGAAATGTCACGATTTCGTGACATATTGCAAGGAAGGTTGTACGGATGAAAAAGTGTCACGATTTCGTGACATGTTGCAGGAGAGAGAGTCCGAAAGGAAAAGTGTCACGATTTCGCGACATAATGCAGAAGAGAGAGTCCGTAGTGTGAATTGTCACGATTTCATGACAAGTTCGAAGAGAGAGAAAGTAACATAAAAAGTGTCACGATTTCATGACATGCTGTAGAGTTCGAAGTGAGAACCGTCATGATTTCACGACATGCTGCAGATGAAAATGTTCCAAGTAAGAACTATCACGATTTCGCGACATGCAGCAAAGGAAAGGTTTCGAAGTAAGAAATGTCACGATTTCGTGACATGTTGAAGAGAAAGCGTATGGATGCAGAAAGTGTCACGATTTTGTGACAGGTTGAAGAGAAAGCTTACGGATGCAGAAAGTGTCACGATTTCGTGATAGATTGAGATGGCAGCATACGGTTGGAGAAAGTGTCACGATTTCATGACAGAAATAGAAAGCAGGTCTTCAATAGGAGAAGAGTCACGATTTCATGATAGAAGCAAAACGAAAGAGCATGGAAGAAGAAGCATCGTGATTTCATGACAAATTCAAGAAGGAAGAGCTCAAAGGCGAAAGCATCATGATTTCATGACATGTTCCATTTTTGCGGGCGTAAGGCAGAGAAAAGCACAAGGCAGCGAAAGTGTCACGATTTCGTGACATGTCATGTTTTCGCTAGTGCAAGCAGAGAAGAGTGCAAGGAAGCGAAAGTGTCACGATTTCATGATAGAAATTGAAAGCAGGTCTTCTATAGGAGAAGTGTCACGATTTCACGACAAAAGTAGAAAGGAGGTCGACGAAGGGAGAAGTGTCGCGTATATCGCGAAAAGCAAAGTTGATGCTGACAAAGACAAAAGTGTCACGATATCGCGACAAGAGCTTAGTTGAAGTCGACAAAGGCTGAAGTGTCGCGATATCATGACAAAAGCCAAAAGAAAGTGTACGGTTGCAAAGGTGTCACGATATCGTGACATGTTGTAGTTTCGCGACAGAAGCTACAGAAGAGTTACAGAGGCAGTGAAGCCGACAAAGTCAAATTTTAGCCGACGAAGATTAGGGCTTGCAGCCGACAAAGATTAGGGTTTGTTTTTGTTATAACAACCGACTAAGATTAAAGTTTTCATCATGAAAATTCTGTTATAAAAGGAGGGCTATTTGGAGAGTTGAGGGTGATTGAATGTGTTGTTGAAGTGCGACGTTCGCAGATAGTGCACAGAGCAAGAAGTTCGATCGTCGAGAGCAGAGTGCAAAATTTGATCGTAGTGTGTAGAGTGCATTTCATCGAATCATTCTAAGTGTGAAAGATCACAAAGGAAGTAGAGTGTGCGAAGACGGTGCCACTGTGATTGCGTAGAGGTGCAAAGGTTGAAGTTCGATCAAGTGCGGCTGTGATTGCACAAAGAGAGCAGAGGGCGTAGAGAGCACAAAGGGCAAAGACGAATGTGGAGTGCTACTGCTTGAGGACAGAGGTGCATTGGTTCTTTGAGAAGAACCTAAGAACAGATTTGGGGGTTGGTTGCTGAGCTACTGTGGACGTGATCATAGAAGGCAGAGGTCTCTTAGGCTAAGCATTGAGGACAGGAGGTCTTCGGTGGAAAGGAGTTCCACGTGCTGGCAAGAGGTAGAGGCAGTTGATCTTCTGAGGGATCATTTCCAGAGCAGAGGGGAAGGTATCTCCTTTGAGCAGAGGCTCATAAATTCTGATTGGGGGAAGGTATCTCCTTTGGGAGGCTATTTGGGGGAAGGTATCTCCTTTGAGCCGAGGCTCATAAACATTGTAATTGGGAAGGATTCCCAAAGAACTTTGAGATAACTTTTAGAGAAAAGTTTTGTGGATGTAGCCCAACCATTCTGGGTGAACCACGTTAAAATTGATGTCACTTTGTGGATGATTTTGTGCATTGCTTTGATATTGCTTTGGGTATATTGCTTTACTATTTTGAAATATAAAGGAAAAAGTAAAAAGAGGTCTTATACTGTTCACCCCCCTCTCAGGATAAGCTTGTGTTCTTCAATTGGTATCAGAGCGGGTGCCTTCGAAAAGTTTAACAGACTTGAAGGAAAAGCTAGTAAAGAACACAATGGATTATTCAAGTGGCAATGCAACACCTATTCTTGATGGGTCAGATTTTGGTCTTTGGAGTGCAAGGATGAAGGTTCATCTAATGGCACTTGGTAATGAGGTATGGGAAGTAATTGAAGATGAGTACACTATTCCTGTACATGGTCCAAATACTAAAGAAGAAAGGCTCCTACATCACAACAATTCAAAAGCAATGAATGCAATCTTGAAAGGCTTACAGAAAGCAGATCTCACCAAAGTGATTCACTGCAAGACAACTAGTGAAATGTGGAAACAATTGCAGGTGGTTCATACAGGTGATACAAATGTCGAGAAAGGCCAAGTTGAGACACTTCAAAGGTATGTTTGAACAACTCAAGATGAATGATGATGAAAATATTAGTGACTACATGCTTCGTATGGATGAGGTTGTTAACTCCATGAAAGACTTAGGTCTTGAGCTTGCTGAAAATGATGTTTGTGATAAGATTTTAAGATCTCTTCCTAATAGATTTAGTGAAAATATTTCTGCTATTGAGGAAGCTAAAGATTTGGATAAGTTGAAAAAGGATGAGCTCCATAGTATACTTGCAGCATTTGAGTTGAGAACTCAAGTGAAGGTTGATGTCAAGAAAGAGGCAGATTTCAAGGCTACCAAGAAATCCAAGGGTAAATAGCTTCAAGAGAGTGATGAGTCTTCTAGTGATGAAGAGGCATATTACAAGAAGAAAGGCAAGTTCTCTAGAAAGCACAAAAGCATGAAAAATATAAGATGTTTCAATTGTGGAAAGTTTGGTCATTATGCTACTGACTGTACTATTCCCAAGAATGAAAGTGATGAAGATAAACAGGATTCTAAGAGCAAGGATTCTAAAAAGCACAAGCATCACAGGAAAAACAAAGATGAGCACAACAATCAAGGAAAGAGGTATTCTCACAAGCACAAGAAGAGTTTCTACCTAGACAAAGCAAGTAAGTGTTCTAGTAGTGATAGTGAAAGTTCTTCAAGTGATAATGAAAATGAGATGTTGTTCATATCGAAAAAGAGGAAGAACCGAAACATAGATTCATTATCATGAAATGTCTTAGATGTGGAAATTTTGGTCACCTTGAGGATGATTGCACAAATAATGATTTGGTTTCTAGTATGTATGAGGATGCTTCAGAAAACTATAAGGAAGATGCTTGTATGGTTTTTGAAAAAGGTAGCACCTCTAGTGATAAGAAATCTGAAAAAGGCTTTGATGATTCAGAAAGCAAACAAATAAAGGATCTTGAAAGTGAACTTACTAATGCTCTTAGTGCTTTGAAAAAGGAAAGAAAGAAGAATGCTAGACTCAAGGATAAGTTAGATGAATGTTGTATGGAGAGAGATGATCTTATAGAAAGTCTTGACTTCTCTATGGCTAAGACACAAGAACTCAAGGATGAGTTAGAGTCTAAGGTTCTTGAGTATAGTGAGTTAGAACAGAAAATGGCTTCTTTGAAAGAGGAAACTAAAGAGTACAAGGATAAGCTTTACAGGTTTCAAGATAGCTCCAAAAAGGTTAAGTCACTCATCAAAGGTCAAAGAAAGACAACAGATAAAACAGGCCTTGGTTTTGTTAAGCCACACAAGGAACAAGTTGGAGAGTCTAGTAAGAGACTCCAAAAGGAAGAGAGTTCTGATGAGGAAAGTATTTCAGATCATGAGTTCTTGAATGATAGATGCGCAAAAATAGAAAACAGAATTCAGGATGAGAAGAAGAAGTTTTCAGGACCCAAGAGGTCAAATAAAGGAAAATTTCAAGGCAGATGTTTTGCGTGTCACAGGTTTGGTCACATGGCTTCGCATTGCATGACTCAAGTAAGGAAGGTAAATGACAGTTTCAGAGGTGGTAATTTCTTTCAAGGGTATTGCTACTCTTGTAAATAGTTTGGGCATAAGGCAATTTTTTGCAAGGCTAATAACAAGAACAGGGTTAGTCAGAACAGTGGGATTCAAAGAACAGGTATGCCTAAAAGAAATAACATTGTTACTTGTTATAAGTGCAACAATGAAGGTCACACAACTAGAAAGTGTAGAGCTGAACTTCCAAGGTACAGGAATAGGAATAGTGGTATGAACAGGTCCAAGGATCAAGGCATGGATAAGAACAGGAATGATAACAAGAACAAGAAAAGTGATAGGAACAAGAATAGGAATACGGACAAAGAGTTCAAGAGAAGGCCCGACAAGGAAGTGATAGACGCTGATGATGATCAGTGCCTAATGGGAGTTTTACTCCCACCCAAGAATTAATCACCTCATCAGGAGGTGGGGGAGGGACTAAGCTAAGAGGCTCATTCTTAGTCCCGAGCCCCAAAGGTGACCCTTTGCCATTGATGACAAAGGGGGAGAGATATGAGTAAGGGGGAGAGCTTCAAGTGAAGAGGAAAGCTTCAAGTCAGGGGGAGCAAAACTTCAAAGGAAGATTCTCAGTTGTGGGCACAGTTTCTCAATTGTTAGCACAGTTGGTTTCAGTTTTGGCTCTTGAGACGTGTTTTCAGTAAAGGTTTGCCATCAATGACAAAGGGGGAGATTGTTGGCAATTTTGGGTACTTTGGGTACATTGCCTTTGCTCAAGTGTATAAGTTGTCATTGATGTCAAGAAGCTTTTGAAGGAATTTGATTTGATGTCAAATAATTTGTTTTGATGAAGGTTACGACATGACAGTTTCAAAGGTCTTTTGCAAACCCCAAGCTGATAGGTTCGAAAGAAAGTAAGTTGGAAAAATGTCGCGATATCGCGACATGTCGCATTTTCGTGACTTAAGTAGGAGAGAGAAAGCATTTTAGAAAAGTGTCACGATATCGCGACATGTCGCAGTTTCGCGACTCAAAGAGGAGAGAGAATGTTCGGAGTCAGAAATGTCACGATTTCATGACATATTGCAAGGAAGGTTGTATGGACAAAAAAGTGTCACGATTTCGCGACATGTTGCAGGAGAGAGAGTCCGAAAGGAAAAGTGTCACGATTTCATGACATAATGCAGAAGAGAGAGTCCGTAGTGTGAATTGTCATGATTTCGTGACAAGTTCGAAGAGAGAGAAAGTAACACGAAAAGTGTCACGATTTTGTGACATGCTACAGAGTTCGAAGTGAGAACCGTCATGATTTTGTGACATGCTGCAGATGAAAATGTTCCAAGTAAGAACTGTCACGATTTCGTGACATGCAACAAAGGAAAGGTTTCGAAGTAAGAAATGTCATGATTTCGTGACATGTTGAAGAGAAAGCGTATGGATGCAAAAAGTGTCACGATTTCACGACAGGTTGAAGAGAAAGCTTACGGATGCAGAAAGTGTCACGATTTCGTGACAGATTGAGATGGCAGCATACGGTTGGAGAAAGTGTCACGATTTCACGATAGAAAAGAGGTCTTCAATAGAGAAGAGTCACGATTTTGATGAAGCAAAATGAAAGAGCATGGAAGAAGAAGCCTCGATTTCATGACAAATTCAAGAAGGAAGAGCTCAAAGGCGAAAGCGTCACGATTTCGTGACATGTTCCATTTTTGGCGTAAGGCGAGAAAAGCACAAGGCAAAAGTGTCACGATTTCGTGACATGTCATGTTTTCGCTAGTGCAAGCAGAGAAGAGTGCAAGGAAGCGAAAGTGTCACGATTTCATGACAAAAACTGAAAGCAGGTCTTCTATAGGAGAAGTGTCACGATTTCACGACAAAAGCAGAAAGGAGGTCGACGAAGGGAGAAGTGTCGCGATATCACGACAAAAGCAAAGTTGATGCTGACAAAGACAAAAGTGTCACGATATCACGACAAGAGCTTAGTTGAAGTCGACAAAGGCTGAAGTGTCACGATATCGTGACAAAAGCCAAAAGAAAGTGTACGGTTGCAAAGGTGTCACGATATCGCGACATGTTGTAGTTTCACGGCAGAAGCTATAGAAGAGTTACAGAGGCAGTGAAGCCGACAAAGTCAAATTTTAGCCGATGAAGATTAGGGCTTGCAGTCGACGAAGATTAGGGTTTGTTTTTGTTATAACAACCGACTAAGATTAAAGTTTTCATCATGAAAATTTTGTTATAAAAGGAGGGCTGTTTGGAGAGTTGAGGGTGATTGAATGTGTTGTTGATGTGCGACGTTCGTAGATAGTGCGCAGAGCAAGAAGTTCGATCGTCGAGAGCAGAGTGCAAAATTCGATCGTAGTGTGAGAGTGCATTTCATCGAATCATTCTAAGTGTGAAAGATCACAAAGGAAGTAGAGTGTGCGAAGACGGTGCCGCTGTGATTGCGTAGAGGTGCAAAGGTTGAAGTTCGATCAAGTGCGGTTGTGATTGCACAAAGAGAGCAGAGGGCGTAGAGAGCACAAAGGGCAAAGATGAATGCGGAGTGCTACTGCTTGAGGACAGAGGTGCATTGGTTCTTTGAGAAGAACTTGAGAACAGATTTGGTTGTTGAGCTACTGTGGACGTGATCATAGAAGGCAGAGGTCTCTTAGGCTAAGCATTGAGGATAGGAGGTCTTCGGTGGAAAGGAGTTCCACGTGCTGGCAAGAGGTAGAGGCAGTTGATCTTCTGAGGGATCATTTCCAGAGCAGAGGGGAAGGTATCTCCTTTGAGGAGGGGGAAGATTTTGAGGGTTTGGGGAAGGTATCTCCTTTGATCCGAGGCTCATAAACATTGTAATTGGGAAGGATTCCCAAAGAACTTTGAGATAACTTTTAGAGAAAAGTTTTGTGGACGTAGCCTAGCCATTCTGGGTGAACCACGTTAAAATTGATGTCACTTTGTGGATGATTTTGTGCATTGCTTTGATATTGCTTTGGGTATATTGCTTTACTATTTTGAAATATAAAGGAAAAAGTAAAAAGAGGTCTTATACTGTTCACCCCCCCTCTCAGTATAAGCTTGTGTTCTTCAACTTCATTCCCCCTTGAGGATAACTTCACCAAACCAAGTGAGTCCCTCAACTTACAAAACTGCTCCTTGGGAAGAGGTTTGGTGAACAAATCAGCAGAATTAGAAGATGATGGGCAATACTCCAACTAAATAGTCCCATCCAATACCTTCTCTCTGATAAAGTGGGCTTGGATTTCAACATGCTTTGTCCTTTGATGCATTACAAGATTTTTAGCCAAGGCAATAGCTGATTGATTATCGAAGAGCAAACGTGAAGGACCAAATTGCTCAAATCCAATTTCCTTCATGAGGGTACAAAGCCAAACCGCTTCTGTGTAGTTGTTGTCATAGAATTATACTCCACTTTCATTGTAGAAAGAGCAATTGTATATTGCTTCTTGGAATACCAAGAGATAGCTATAGACCCAATACTAAAAACATATGTTGTGGTAGAATTTCTGTCTATTCTATCCCCTCCAAAATCAGAATTAGCATAGCCAAAAAGAGCAAAGGAAGGAAGCCTAGAATACTTGAGTGCCAAATATCTAGTACCTGAAAGGTACTTCAAAATCTTCTTGGTAGCTTGTAAGTTCTCAATATAAGGTTTCTGCATGAACCTAGCCATCATACCAACTGCAAAAGCAATATCTGGCCTTGTGATGGTAACATAAAGAAGACTACCAATGAGCTACCTATACAATGTAGCATCAACCAACTGAGATTCTATACTTACTTCCAACTTAACCCCTATAGAAATAGGAATGGAAGTAGGATTGCCATCCTCCAAATCAAACCTCTTAAGAAGATCTTCAATATACTTGGATTGAATCAAAAAGGTACAATCCTCATGTTGATAAACTTGCATGCCAAGATAGTAGTGTAGAAGACCAAGGTCAGTCATTTCATACTCCGACTTTAATTTGGAGATGAAATCAAAAATGGCCTCATTCTCATTTCCAGTCATAACAAGGTCATCAATAAATAGAGCAATTAAAATGACCAAGTTATCCTTCCTAAGCACATAGATATTTGTATCTGAATAGCATTTATCAAAACCAAGAGACAAGAAGTAACCTGAAATCTTCATGTACCATGCTCTAGGTGCTTGCTTCAGATCGTACAAGGTTTTCTTTAGTTTACACACAAGTGTTTCCTTACCTTGTACAACAAATCCTTGTGGTTGACTCATGTAGATATCCACATCCAAATCACCATTTAGAAAGGCACTTTTCACATCAACCTAAAAAATCTTCCAACCTTGAGCAACAACAATAGCAATGAGAAGCCGAATGGTGGGCATTTTGGCAACTGGTGCAAAGGTTTCATCATAGTCAATGCCATATTTTTGAGCATAACCCTTAGCAACCAATCTAGCCTTATACTTTTCTATCTCTCCATTAGAATTGTACTTGATTCTATAGACCCACTTGTTCCCAATAACATTTCTCTTATTAGGATAAGGCACTAGATCCCAAGTTTTATTCTTTAGAAGAGAATCCATCTCAACCTTCATGGCATCAACCCAACAAGAGTGTTGTGAAGCTTCTTGGTAAGAAGTAGGCTCATGATCATTCTCTATCTTAGCTAGAAGAGACATGTTAAGGGTCATACTTCTAGTTATCCTTTGGCTAACTGAATTCTGCTCTTTAGGACCCCTAGAATGATCCAACCACTTGGTCCTTTTGACACAAGGCCCACCCTTTTCTAACTCAAGAAGGTCTTCATTGAATTTGACATCTCTTGAAACAAATACAATGCATGAAGAAGGTGAGTATAACCTATAGCCCCTATGTTTTGCATCATAGCCAACAAAGATGCATTTTTGAGACTTTTTGTCCAATTTATTCCTCTTTTTTGAAGGAATATATGAAAATGCATCACATCCAAACACTCTTAAGTGTGACAAATTTGGCTTCTTACCATTCCAAACCTCATAAGGAGTCTTCCCCTCAACTGATTTTGAAGGACACCTGTTAAGAATGTAGATTGTTGTATTGGCTGCTTCACCCCAAAGAAATTGAGGTAAGTGGTCACCAAGCATGCATCTTACCATCTCCATGATTGTCCTATTTTTCCTCTCTACAACACCATTTTGTTGAGGAGTGTATGGACAAGTAAACTGCCTTTTGATCCCATGAGAAGAACAAAACTCATTGAAATCATTGCTATTGTACTCCCCTCCATTTTCACTTCTAATAATTTTGATATTTGCTCCCTTTTGATTTTCTACCAAAGCTTTGAACTCCTTGAATGTCTCAAAACAATCTGATTTATTCTTAAGTAGATACCCAAATATCATTCTTGAATAATCATCTATAAAGGTGAGAATATAGGATGCACCACCAAGTGATCTAACATGTAATGGACCCATAATATCTGTATGAATGAGTTGAATAATTTGTGTGGCCCTTGTTGACTTGTCCTTTGCAAAATTTTGTTTGCTCATCTTGCCTAAGATGCATGTTTCACACAAACCATGAATAGGTGAAATGTTAGGCAAGCCTTCAACCAAATTTTTGGACTTCATCATTTGAATATTTTGATAGTTTGTATGGCCTAACCTTAAGTGCCAAAGCTTGCTACTAGGAGAAACATTAGTTGCTAAACACACTTTAGGAGGAGCATCACCTAACACATAAATATTATTCTTCACATAACCTGTAATGATTGGTAGCATGCCTTTCCTAATGCTCCATGAAGTTGCATTGAACTCAATAGTGTGACCACTTCTAGCAACTTGCAAAACTGAAATTAAATTTCTCCTAAGGTTAGGCACATATAGGACATTATCAAGTAATTTCCCTTCAATTACAACATTGCCAACACCTTCTACTTGAAGTCTAGTATTATCACCAATGACAACTGAATCTAAAGAGTGCTTATGAAAGTCCACAAACTTATCCTTTTCAAAACACATATGGTTAGTGCATCCAGAATCTAACACCCATTCATTAGAAGTAGATGAGTCAATGGAGTAGAGGGCACAAACAAAGGCATTTTTATTAGAATTTTGCTTTACATTGTTGTTATTTTTCTTTCCCTTGCCAAACCATTTCTTAGGTCCTTGTCCCTTAGCATTTTCTTGCTCTTCCTTTTCTGCAATCTTCTTCTTCTTGAAACAATTTTGTTCCTTGTGGCCTTTCTTGCCACAAAAGTTGCAAGTGAAATCAACTCTAGGCTTGTTGGGTTGGAAATTTTGATTTTTCCTTCCCTTGTATTTCTTCTTGAAGGAAGCCTTAGTGGCACTCAAGGCAACATTCTTCTCCTTGACAACTTGACCATTCACTTTGTCTCTATTAAGAGACTCTTCATGTTGAATCAATAATTGTGAAAGAGTGTTGAGAGGAATGCCATCCTCTTCTTGCTCTAGCCTAGTCTCAATAATGGTGATAAAATTCTTGAACTTGCTTGACAAGTTCCTCAAAATGATAAATCTTAAGAGCTTCTCACTTATCCAATCACAATTACAAGCCAATAGTTGAGTTCTCATGTCTTTCATCTTTGAGAGGAATATCAAGGCACTTTCTTCTTCACCTTGCATAGTGCTAAGAATTTTGGACAATAAAGTGAATTTCCTTGATGTGTTGGACCCTAGATGGACTTGTTTTAGCAAATCCCATGCATCTTTAGCATGCTCACAATGGCTTATAGTGAGCAATATCTCATCACTCACACTATTGATAATCATGGAAAGTGCAAGGTGACTCTTGTTGTTGTATGTCTCAAGTGCCCTTGCCTAGGTTGGGATTGCTTCATCTCCATTCACAATGGGCCATAACTTTCTTGCTTGAAATTCAGCCCTCATCCTTGGTTCCCATATTCTAAAATTTGATCCATCAAGGATGTGCTTAGGTGTGAAGGAGATTCCATGATCAACCATTCTTAATGGGTTTTTCACCTCAAAGTATTGAAGACACTTGATGGAGATCCCAACCGCTCTAATACCAAATGTGAGACAAGCAAAGTCTCCCCAAGATCGAAGAATGCTCCACAAGATCAATCACACACAAAAGAGGAAAACCCACAACACCAATATTAAGTGGTAAAACCCTACTTCAAATGAAGAAGGGAAACATCCACTATGAAGCTCACTATATTACTCAATGATTCAACAATACAAGAATGCTTCAATGTTATGCAACAATATGCATCAACATGATATGATCAAGATGTAGTAGACAACACCCCTATTTAAAGAGAAGTTTTTCTACTACAACCCTAAAATTACCCTAATCTTATCACAATTGAGAGTGTGAAAATATTCTTTGAGATGTGTGAAAATATATAATATTATCTTGAGATGTGTGACAAGTGGCATCTATCAAATATTAAAAAGTGATTGGTTACTTTTTAATATTTTCTAGAAAAGGGGAAATAACTTTTTCCCACAAATTAAATATTCCTAGCACCCTTATTTTATTTATTAATTGGGTGGGAATATTTTTACATAAAATAGAATTATTTTCTAATTCAAATATTATTCTTTAGACTTTATATTTTAGTCTAAGAATAATTTACACAATGTTGCATTACATATTCCACGGAAAGACCTGCATTTATACTTGAGTCACCGGTGTTGATGCTTAGCCATCAATGAAAGTTCGGGTGAAATTTTATATAAATCTTTCCTCTTATATTACTTACACTCTGTCTTCTAAATTGATTCAAATAAATTGACGATATGTGAATCTTGTACTTTCATTCAAATAAAATCAATAGAAAAATGTGGATCTTTTCGTGGATATAGATGAACCTCCTAGGATATTATTGTGAGTCATCATCCACCATATAAGCCTTTCAGTATGCTCAGACATACCCATTTGTTTGGTTGTAATATTATAAAGGATGTTAGTCTATCAAACGAATTTGGTTTTAAAAAAAAAATTCACTTGGGTTGACATTATAGTCAGGTCATAATACATACTCTTGGGAAGTTTAATATTTAAATAAATTTCTTGCAAGTTAAATTGTATAGGTTTAATTATAGATATTAGCTTTTCATTATTTATATATAAAAGGGTCAATTTTTTCAAAAGGAATTTATAAATGGTTATTAACATTCATATAGGAGGATACATAAATTTCTTCTAAGTCTTATATAAATAGGTTCTTAGAGTCTATTTTAAATAAATCTTTGTTATGCTTTAAAAATGAGTTATCCTTGGAATCTATTTTGCACATAAAAATTATATATATTATTTTTATGGAGACTATTATTACTTGATTTATTTTAATCTAAAGTAAATATGATGACTTTAAAATTAATGAGAGCAATTTTCTTTATTTTTTGAATGATTGGAAAATCAAATTTGAAATCCATTAGATTTGGTAATATTGGTTTTGTTTCCTTAAAAATTGAATGGATTATAAAGTAAGAAACATAGCCATGATTTGAGGTCTATTAGATAGACAAGTAGACTAAAAAAGTGAAATCATAGATTTTATATAAATTTAGAAAATAAACAGTAAACTATTATATGTGTGATGAAGTAATTTGAAAGTAAATGTATTAAACTAAAAATATGGGAAAAATCTTCTAGTTCTTGGAAGGATGGATTGGTGTCCATTCTTTGGGAAGAGGTATGGGACTCTCCCCTATGTTTTGTGATATTCCAAACTAATTATGGATGATATTATGAATTAATCCTCATTATAAAAATATTAAATATGGATGAATTTTTTATTCGTGATTGGTGATTTTTTTAGATGTGTTATACATTTGGCAAATACTTGATGCATGATTGCATTTAATTTGGATAAGCATGGCTTGCTTGTAATGCATTTGGCATAAATTGCATTCGAGTTGTCCTAATCCCTTCACTATCATCTCTTCCAACCATGAAGAACTCGAGATATTACAGAGAAGACCCATACAACACTATTTGAAGACTATTGCAATGTTCATCATGTAGAATCTTGTATTGATATAGATCCAATATAATTATGCAGGGCTAATATAATTTATGTAAAATCGGCTATGACTTGTAATGTTTTATGTATTTGATTATAAGCTTTGCAAATTAGAGATAAAGTTTTCATATTGTAGTATTCACCTATAATAAATGTTAGGTGATATATGTTTGGAATATGAACAAGTAATGGAATTACTTTGAGATTATACATTGTCAAATGTATGGCATTGAGTTTTATGTTTCTCTAGTAGATTAGATGGATGTATTTAAACTCTATCTCATGAACTATAATAGTGTAGAAGAAAATTCATGGACAACCTTCACAATAATTTGAGATAAAAAAATATCCACATCATCCACCTAATATAGCTAGAAGCAAACCAATCACTTTTTGCAATAAGATAATTCATACAATCACCAACACCATCACATCTAGTGAATGAGTATATTCTATAATGGTGCTTAAGACAATATCCCAAGTCACGTGTAAGTTTTCACAAAAAATAATAAGATTAATGACTCTCTTCTTAATACTAGTATTCATGGATAGTATGGAGAGGAGGGGATGATTCCATTTGGGTAAAACTCCCAATTAATGGTAAAACCATTGAGATGTCCTCATGAAGGACTTCACAATTATATTATCCTCACATAAAATGGTGATGGTATGGAGGAATTAAAGGAGATGGTACTCCTATTTATGAATGGATATGAATGAATTTAAATGTGATGGATTAATATTTTATGGCTCAGATCACTTATTGAGCATTTGGAAATTCCTTGTCTTAGATTATTATTATACTCTTGACTCATTTAAATATGAACATGATTATTATATGGGCTCAGAAAGAAAAAATATTAGTGGATGAGAAGTAACAATTGGGATGGTTACATTGGTGAAGACTTGTTGAGCGGATTGAGCATGTTATTGAGAGGAATTGTTGAGCAGATTTGAGGTAAGTCTTGGTGAAGACTTGAGAGCATATTGAGCAAGTTCTTGAGAGGAATTGTGGATAGATTTGAGACAAGTCTTTGAGAAGACTTGAGAGTAGAATTGATTGATTGATTTGTTCAAGCTTTGTGTTAATGCTTGGTGCAGATCTAAGCAAAGTTGATTTGTGATTTGATCAAGCTTTGTGTTAAGGCTTGAGGATAGATTTAAGGATATATTTGAGGATATGTTTGAGGGCATATTTGATGATAGATTTTGGTACAGATTTTAGTGTAGATTTGTGCCAGACTTGAGATAGATTTGTGAGTAAATTTATGCTACACTGAGGACAGTGTTTAGTGTATATTAGAGATAGAGATTGAGCAAATATGAGAGCAAGATTTGGAGGTGATAGATCGGAGGATAATAGTATCTAGTGTATAGATATCCATTAGCCAGGGAAGTGAGGACAAAGGTCTTATGAGTGAGGATAGAGGTCTTCTATGGAGATATATCCACAAGCCAATGCAGTGGGAGTAAAAGTCTTCTAGAAGATCACCAGCCAGAGCAGAGGAGAAAGAGTTCTATTATGGATAGAGATCCATGAACCAACATAGGGGATTGGTGTCTCATTTATATAGAGATTCATAAATATTATAATAGGGAAGAGTTTCCAAGAGATTTGTTGAGAAAATTTTAGTGAAATATTTTCTTCGTGGAGTAGCCCATATTGGGTGAACCACGTTAAATTGGTATCTCTATTGTGTGTGATGATTTGTGCATTGCTTTGATTATTGTTGTTGATATTGCCATTGATATATTGGATAATATTATTTGAGAAATAAAAGTAAAATTTGGTCTTCTACTATTCACCCCCCTCTCAGTATAAGCTTGTGTTCTTCAATTGGTATCAAAGTGGGTTCCTTCATAAGAGTTTAACAGCTTGAAGGGAAATATTACAGGAACACAAATAGATTCTTAGAGTGGATCTTTAGGAAATAAGACACCATTATTAAGTGAGAACAATTATGCATTTTGGAGTGCAAGAATGAAGATTTACCTAATGGCACAAGAATATGAGATATGGCAAGCAGTTGAGGATGGGTACATACTACCAACTACTCCACCTACAGATAAATATGGTAAGCTTCTACATCTAAATAATTTAAAGGCAATGAATCTTAAGTGGTTTACATGAATCAAAGTTTGTAAAAGTTATGCATTGCACATCAACAAAAGAGATTTGGAAAAATTTGAAGAAAACATGAGGGAGACAAAATGGTCAAGATGGAAAAATTGTAAAATCACAAGAAAAAATTTGAAGACCTAAATATGAAGAATGAAGAAGAAATTGCCACATACTTACTTCATATGGATGAGGTTGTTAACTCCATGAAAGGAATTGTGTTTAAAGTTGAAGAATCAGATGTTTGTCAAAATATTTTAAGGTCACTTCCTAAGAGGTATAGTGAAAAGGTTTCAACCATAGAAGAAACAAAATATATTAAAAATTTGACTAGGGATGAGCTACATGGCACTCTCACAACTTTTGAAGTGAAAGTAGGAAAGGATCCTATCCCCTAGAAAGAAGCAACCTTCAAATTAACAATAAGAAGTCAGATTCAAGTAATGAGTTATCCAGTGATGAAGAAGCAAACTATGGCATAAGGAACAAGGACACAAGAAAACATAAAGGTATGAAAATAGTTAAGTGTTTTAATTATGGTAAATATGGTCAATATGCATCTGACTATCTAGAAGCTGGAAGCAGCAGTGGTGAAGAGAAACAAGATCATAAGAATAGGGAAGCAGGAAAATATAGGTATCAAAAGAAAAGTAGGGATGGACAAGGCAAGTAAGGAAAGTAGTTTTTCCAAAGGCATAAGAAGAGTTTTTATGCAGATAAGACAAGCAAGAGTTCAAGTGATAGTGATGGAATATCCTAAAAAAATGAAGAAGAGGAAATTCTATTTCTGATAGTAGAAAAAGGAGATGTTAGAAAAGAAGCAAGAAGAAAACCAACAATTCTTAAGTATTTTAGGTGTGGTAACTTTGGTCATATTGAAGATCGTTGTACAAATAATGGGTTTAGTTTTAGTGAAGATGAATATGAAGATGCTCTTGAAGATCTAGAAGAAAGTCTCATTTTAGCAATAGAAGAATAAGGAAGTGCTTCTATTGAAGATAAATCAGGAAGGAATGGATATGCTCTTAAAGACAAAGGAGTAGAGGAAGAATTTGAAAATGAAGAGGAAGAAGAAGTTGATCTAGAAGGTGAGCTTATTTTCGCTCTTAAGGAATTAAGAAAGGTAAGAAAGCATAACTCAAACTCAAACCTCAATTTCAAGAATGTGATGAAGAGAAAGGAAAGCTTATACAATATCTAATAGACTCAATAGCTAAGACAAGGAGATTTAAAGAGAAGTTAGAGGCAAAAACTTTAGAATGTGAAAGATTAGGGCATGAGGTAGCTTAACTAAGGAAGAAAGTAAAAGAGTTTAAAGAAAAGCTAAACAAGTTTGGGAGAAGCTCAAAGACCTTGGATAAAATTATCAAGGTACAAAGATCTTCATAAAACAAGAAAGGACTTGGTTTTGAAGAGTAACAAAGAGAACGAGGAGAGGAGTCAATCTCAATATCCAAAGAAGAAGAAGCTTCAGAAGAAGAGAGTGAAAAAGAAAGCGATACTTCTAAGTATAAGTTGGAAAGTAGAAGGTTCACCAAGGAAAGGAATAATGCACAAATAAGGAATAAATGGAATAGAAAACATCACAGGGAAGAAGAGACTAAGAGACCAATGGGGCAAGGAAATATTTCTTCAATAGACGTTGCTTCTCATGTCATAAGTTTGGACACAAGGCTATGTAGTGTAGGACACATGAAATATAGGGATATGGTTTCACCAATAGAAATTTTAGAAATGGGCATCAAGGGTATTGCTAATATTATAATCAATTTGGTCATAAGGTAGTTAATTGTAGGGTTCATGATAGGAATGGATATGGCTTCACCATGAACTTCAAGATATTTGCACATTCAAGGAAACACAACCTTAAGTGTTATAAGTGCAATAATGTTGGGCATATGGCTAAGTGATGTAGAATAGAATTTCTAGAGACAAGCAGGAATATGAATATTCAAAGAAATCAGAAGGATCGGTTGAGGAAGAAGGTGGACAAAGAAAAAGAACATTGTATGCTAGGAGTAGAAATACTCCTACCCCAAAATTAACCACCTCAAGGAGAGGAAGTGAGGAGGGAGCTGAGCTAAGAGTCTTATATTTATCCCCAAAGGTGGCCCTTTTCCATTGATTTCAAAGGGTGAGATATTTGAGTCAAGGGGAGAGTATTCAGTCAGGGGGAGCAGTTTCTCAAGGGGGGCAAAATTGGAAAAAGAAAAAAAGGAATGGTTAAGAAAAAAGGGTCACCATCAATGAAAAAGGGGAATATTGTTGGAAATTTTGAGTAGTTGTGTTGTCATTGATGTCAAGAGTCAGTTTTAGTGATGTCAAAAGTCAGTGCAAGGATTTTACAAAAGGAGGGTTAAAATATTTATATTTTAAGCCCAAGAGATTTGGTTTAAAAGCTTCACATGATTCGTCAAAAGGTTGGATAAACACCCTGAAGGAAGGAGATACCTAGGCCCAAAGGAGATAATATTATAATATTAAAGGTGGTCATATAAGATCTAAGGGTTTAAAAGGAAAATACCTAGGTCCAAAGGAAATAATATTATAATATTAAGTGTTGAAATAATGCCTAAGGTTATTTATAATATTTATATTATAATTAATTTATAAAATAGATTAATTAAACCCTAAGTTAGGGTTGGGTGCAAAAATATTTAAATATTTTTCACCCCACTGACATTCGAAGCAAAAATATATATGGTATTTATACCATAAGGTTTGTGACATTATGGTAAATCTCCGATCTATTTGCATATGCGTGTGGTTGATATGAATTCGTGAGCGCAAGAAGAAAAAGGTTTTTAATTTTTAAAAATAGTGAAAATCATGTAAGGTTAAGCGACTAAGGCTCAAGGACTTATCACCAACCACGTGGTTGGGCTAGTGGTAAGGTGTGGTTATGTAAATCGTTGGGCGAGAAAAGGTCTCACGTTCAAGTCCCAATGATAGTAGAGGGGACAAAGGTTTTTGATTTTGGTTTTGGTGCCAAGCAGAGGAACAAAGCGCACAAGGTGCTTTAACATCTCAAGTGAGCACCTAGCTCATGCGGTAGTTAGGCCATGGCTAGGGTGTTGGCGATAGTGCGACAGGGGATCGAATCCCATAGAGGCAGTGCACGCAAAGGTATTTAATTTTTAATTTAATAAATTATGCTTTGTCTAAGTTGTATGATATGTGCCTTATGGAGATATAAGGTGATTGAAATAAATATTATTTTTGCCATATTTGAAGGTGTTGAGTGATTTAAATTTTGATTTAAAAGGGCATTGGAATATTTCTGAATGGTGGTTATAATTATTTTGAAAATGCAATTTTAAGTAGGGAGATATAAGGAAGAAATTTTGATTATTCTATGCATTAAAATTTTGAAGGAAGTTATAGTGAATTATTGTGAAAGTGATTTATTGGAGTCTTTGCTAATTATGTTTTGAGTGTGTTAAGAGGGAGTTAAATTGTGTATGAGGAATTTTGAATGTGTGTATGTTTTGCTAAAATATTTTTAAGGGTTTGTGTTGGAAATTTTGAGTAGTTGAGTTGTAATTGATGTCAAAAGTCTATTTCAGTAAGTAGTGCAAGAAGTAGTTCTGCAATAAGTGCAAAAGGAAAGTCCGCCTCCAGTTGGTCAAATCCGGTTTCAAGTGTTTAGATGAGATTCAAAGAGCAATGAAGAAGCTCAAGAAAAATAACATTATAATATTTTATAATAATATTAAAAGGGGAGATTTAAATTAATTATAAATTAATTTAATTAACTTCTAAAGTTATTAATTTAGTTATAAATTAATTATAATAAAATTAATTTACAATTAAATAACCCTAAGGTTGGGTTATAAAGGTTAATTATTAATTGAAATTTGAAATTTGAATTATCGACTGATGTTTTCAAAGCTTAGTCTATGTATATAAAAGAGGCATAAGAATTTTTCTAAACCCATCCATGCAATTTGCATGTGCTACGCTCTCAACTATTGTGCACAAGGGGAAGAGAATATTTTATGTTTCAAAGGTTTTTAGCAGCAGAGGATAAGACAAAGAGGAGTGGAGCTCCTTCTTCATCGCACAGGATTGGTGGTTGAGATAGGTTTTTGAGGTCTACTCTTCATCAAGTAAAAAGGTATGGGCACATTATTCTTTGGTTGAGGTGTTTGGTTGATTTTTTGAAAAATAAGTTGGAGTGAAAAGGATTGATTTAGGTATTCCTTGTTGAATTTTTTTGAAATGTAAGTGAATGCTATAAAATTTGTTTGATAAGCATTGTTGGAGAATTTGAGTAAAGCTTTCATATGCTTGAACTAGGGTTTTGTTGGTCAAATATTTTCCTAATCAATAAACATTGCATTTATGCACCCTAGATACGACCAACATTGAAATGCCAGAGGAAAGAGATGTCCTCCGTGCCAATATCCAGAGGGCTGGTTACCAAAATAATTCTAAAACTGGTAAAAGATTAAGGATGTAGGAAAAAAATTGGAAATAATGAAAAGATATGGGAAATATGGCCACAGACCAAAGTGCAGAATTGGTGTTAGACTAACTAGCAAGAAAAAACCCAAGCAAGAAACAACACCTAACAGAAGGAAGAGCAGCAAAATTTACTTGCGATCTTGCACTAATGACATCCAAAATGTTACTCCAGCATTCCCTCTCTCAATAGCAATACTTAAATCCAAGTATAGAATTTAAACTTAACATCCAAAAGAGAAATGCGGATGTAAGATAGAAGTGCAACACACAGAAAGATATCATACACAAAATCGCTCACAAATTCAGAAGCCTGAATGCCTTGTATTAATGCAGAGAGCTTGGAGAGACCTCTCGCAAAATGTCTAACCCCCTTTTACAATGAAATTTACCTAGTATTTATAGAGGTTTTTGCCTCTTTCATTTAATACGTACGAGGGAAAAATATCTGAGAATCAAAGATAAAATCAACAAAATTCTCCTTGAATTCTTGGAAAATACATTCGCTAGGGAAATAAATTCCTGAAAATTCAAACTTTGGATGGAGGTGTGCCTGTTAGGAGAAAATATTAAATTCTTCGGATTGCCTCTGATACATTAGAAATCATGAAGGATTGTTTCTCTTCGTCTTCCTTGCCATGATCCACAAAATGGAGTAACTAAGAGCGCCCTTCATTTAATGCCAAATTCAACATCTTGACTAAAGTTCCATTCTTTCAATTTATCTTCACCCCTTCAGACACGCGTGATCTTGATACAAACAGGTTTACCCAATTCAAGGGCAAACGACTTGTTTGCCCCTAAGGGAAGGCAAACATGATTTTCTGCCGTTGCTAGGTGGTTCGCCCATAGGAGAGGCGAATGGTGTGTTCACCCCTCAACTAGGGCAAACATAATTTGATTCAGGCATGCGCACTAAGCAGTTTTCCCATAGGAGAGGTGAACGGTGTGTTCATCCCTCGACTAGGGTGAAAGTAATTTGATTCGGGCACGCGATCGCTCTTGGTGATGCCAAGGCACGTTCGCCCCTAGAAAGGGAAAACGGCCCGTTCGCACCTAAGGGAGGGTGAATGCGATTTGTCACCTTTTAATTATTATTTTTTATTATTCTACTTTCAAAACTGATTCACCCTTAGAAAGGGCACAAGGGACGTTCACCCCTAAGGAAGGGCGAACTTCAATGCACAAGATTTTCTGGCGATTTCACTTCAAATTTTTTATGAAACTCATTCTCTCCATTATTTTGGACTCCGAAGGACATCTCCCCATTAATCATTAAATGCATTGGATTTCAGATAATTGTTTCAACTTATTACAACTTATCCAAAATAAAAGAGACAAATATATTATCACTTTATACAAAATTTCTAATGAATACAAAATGGTCAATATTTCTTGGCGACTCACGGGGTATCCAACTTGCATGGATGTAAGCGATCCCAGGCCTTTATCCATTGGGTGCAAAGTTATTTTTTCCAACTGCTACTACCTTCTTCATTGTGGAAGCTTTCTTCTTGGATGCCTGCTGCATGCATTCTACTTCTTCCTGTTTCGCCATGGCTACAACGTGAAGTACTTTTGCATGTTTCACCTCTTCTGTCGTCTTTGCCACTACTTCATGATCCATCGTTGCTTGATTGTCTTGCTCTGAAAGGGCCTTGTAGGTGCGAATAGCCTCATGCCAAGCTTTAGTATTAAATAAGCAGGGAACACTAAGAGATTCATAAACGAAGGGAATATTTTGCACATCCATCAAGTTGAGGCACTTCGAACGTTGGGCTAATTCATAAAGAGACAACTCCAAATGTGTATATTTTTCAATCAGAGGCAACACTTGTGCTTAAGGAAGGGGATCAATCAAGGTGTTAATGTTTGCAGTATCTTCAATAAATGCATTCCAGAGCTCTTTTAATTGCTCCATCGGAAGAGGTTCACCCCATTCATCCAGGAAGGTAGTGAAACCCAGCTGGTCGATAGTCTCAAAATGAGACATCAAAATAGTATGCTCCCACTCAATAGTATTGAGGACAACCCACCCTTCATTTACAATGTCCATGCATTGAAAATAACTCCGTAGGGTTACGCGTGCTCAGGACCAGGCATAATCCATTGCACTAAGAGGATGAATATTTAGAGACGTATTCAACAATGATTGTATCTTCACAGCCATCTCCATATGGGGTGATAGTAACTCCTCCACTGAATTAATAATTTGTTGCCCAATATGGATTTGTATCCCTAATTTCCATAAGTACTACAACACCTTGATGGATTTTGTGGCCAACTTGGTAGAATTTCGACAGAGCGAAGGCAAATATCTCTTACACTGTCGCACAAAAATCTTGCAACAAGCACAACTTTGGCTTCCAGCTATTTCTTGAGTTCTTCGACCTACTGTTGAAGATTATGCATTTCAATTCTAGTGGCATCATGCTCCTTCAGGTGTAACTGGACTTGAATGCACAAGTATTCATTTTCGGTGGCTGTCTTTTCTTCTGTCGCCCTGCTCTTGGCCAAGGTGCTTTCAAGATCCAACACCTTATTTTGAACTTCAAAATATTTCTCTTTATAATGCTCCCCGTGCAAATACAATGAACTCATATAAACTTGCATATTATCCATTTTTTCAATGGGATTAATCCACGTTAGATCTTCAGTGATAGTCTTAGAAACATAGTCTTCAGGCTGTAATTCACCTTGAGGTTTCTGAACTAGCGGAGTGAATGTTGTCATATGAGCCTCCTTGGCAATTATATTGAAAGTCGCCTTCTTGATTGGACGTGCCAAAACCAAAGCCTCCTTTTGCCGTATACTCTTCAACCATTGGGAAGAGCTCAGATGTGCCTGATTTAATTTTTCCACGTTTGGCTGCTTGCAGGATACCTGTATATCTGGGATAGTCTGCAACTCCAAAAATGGTGTAAATGGAACAAAAAATTTTGGACGACCAGGCCGAGTGGACACGGATGACACAGATTGCAATGAAGGAATGGACACGGGAATGGTGGAAGGAAGAGAAATGGTGAAGGAAGTGGAAGACGCAGGTGCAGCTGTAGTTATACTAATTTTAGATGGAAGTTGGGTGCTAATAGCCATAATAATAAAGGAAGTGACAACTGGGAGAAGGGGACAAAAATAAGGATTTTCCCCCAATGCATACGAACTAAAAGAAATGAAAGACGAAGGGGCGGGAATGAAAGAAGGAGCAACAATGATTTTATAAATGGAATAAGTCGAAGCGGAAGAAGAAAATATAGAAAATGAAATGGAAGGACTACCAAAAGGTAGAGATATAGAAAGTGGAGGGAAGAAAAACATAACAGATGGGATCGAAGAAGAAATTGTTGTGTGCTCGATGAGAGAGAGAGAAGACGAGGGAAAATATGATGTACCTTGGGGTGCGAGCACCACTTATTCTATAGATGAGGTAGGTTGCGCAACTACCTCCTCTTCTTGATTTAACTTCGGTTCACCAACACTTAGGGTTATCCCCTCATCCAAAATATTAACATGAGAATCTTCAGAAAGCTGCTCTTCCTCTCCCTACTATGCCATTGGAAATATTTGTGCTATAGAAGTAGGAAGTTCAAAATTGGGTGAAGACGTTGCTACTGGAATAGAGGTGACTGTAGAACTTGGCACAGTAGAAATCATAGTACCCAAAAACATGGGTGCTGTCATAGTGGAAGTAGTAGCTATGCCAATGCGAGGTCATTTAGCTGCTTTAGGAAATGGAGGTGCCATCAATTGTTTCTACTATTTGAGCATGGGAACCTCCTCCTAAGGGTGCTTCATCCTTTACAATCACCTTTTGAAGACATATTGTTGTTGTTTTTATTCTTCTTCCTCTTCTTCTTCGGCATCATCCTCAACTGTAATATTTTCCTCCTCAAGTTCGCTTTTGCCACTTTCGGACTGCTGAAAACTTTGCTATAAAATAGTGGCAAAAGCAACTGGCTAATAAAATTTCATAAACTTATCATAAACTTAAAAAAATTGGGTATCAAGCTTCATCCCATAAGCATTATATGACTTCCTCCTATGAATGCACATCATCCACCAATTCATAATTTTCTCCTCTATCCAATTAGGATTCGCTTCTTGGACAGTTGTGAACAAACCCAGAGGAGGAATATGCATTGCATTCTTTTTTGGATTATACTCTGCTTCTTGCTCATAATAATCATGCCATGGAGGAAGGGAGGACATATTCTCTATATGCCAGTTCATGTCTATCCCATCAAAATTGTTTCACTACCTATGAATATCCAGGCATGAGCAACAATGGAAGGATTTCACCTTAATAAACTTCAAAAAAATTTTGAGTGGGTCATAGCGCCAATGCTACGATAACTCAATTAAAACCAGGTCTTTAAGCGCCACCATAAGAAAGAAATTTTGCCTGACCTGATTCACTTCTATACTCCCAAACTTGAAGGGCATAGTACATGTTGTCTTATTTCCCCATCCAGAGCCATATATATCATTGATATAATCCATCTAGTACACCACTTCCATTGCAAAAACATGCATAGTAGCAAAATAAGGCAACAAAAATGGTTTACCTGTATATCCAAAAATTCAAACTACCACACCCTGAGTGAGCAAAAATATATCACACTCTTGCTTTGAAACAACTGCATCTCTCAAGTCGCAAGGCACTCGATTGCAACCGCCACAAAGCAATTCAATGGTGGGGCCCAAAAACCAACTATTAAAGTTGTAGACAGACTCTTTCTTTGTTAACACTTGTGTCCACTTATAAACTAGTAGAGGCTCATTCTTTTTGTCCGTTTGCATAACAGTGATAAAAGAAAAACGTCGCTACATCTGAAAAAAGAAGAACCATACTAGCAACGATGTATACCGAAATAATCTGGATTTCCCTTCCTACAATATTTGTAGCTGTGAATTGATTCTCCATGAAATAAATTTGGCCCAATAAAAATAAATCAGATTTCTACCCTGCCTCATAGCAGCGGGCGAATAAAACTCCACCTTGGAAATACATTGAGCCATAACTTCTTGCCATTTATGCACCGTTTCATCTGAGGACAACCCAACAATCTAGGCAAGCATGGAATAGATGTCCTGACACTTGAATTCTGAAAGAAGTTTAGGCAAAATCGGTAGTTGCTCCATCTGTGGATCTTTGACAAGCTGAGTTTCCATGAATTGTCTCATTGTAACTATGGAGACATACCTATCCTCTTGTTTGTCCGTATGGATATTTTTGTTTACTGCATAATTTGGCTTGCCTACCCCACAAATGAAAGCTTCTCAGATATCATCCAGTGTAATTGTGAATAGAATATCTTGTCTATCATTTTGGTTGGCCCTAGTTGTTGGCAATTTTGGGTACCTTGGGCACATTGCTTTTGCTCAAGTATAGAAGTTGTCATTGATGTCAAGAAGCTCTTGAAGGAATTTTATTTAATGTCAGATTATTCAAAGCATGGACAGTGAGTTTCCAGCAAGATCATAGTAGCCCATTTGCAAAAGATCAAAGAAAAAGTCAAGTAAGAGAAGGTATGTAGCAGGCGAGAAAAACTGTCGTGATTTTGCGACATGTTTGAGGAGAGAGAAAGAGATGGAAAAACTGTCGCGATTTCGTGACATGTTGGAAGAGAGAGAAGAGGCGAGAAAAACTGTCACGATTTCATGACATGTTTGAGGAGAGAGAAAGAGCTAGCAAAACTGTCATGATTTCACGACATGTTGGAAGAGAGAGAAGAAGCAGGAAAAACTGTCACAATTTCGTGACGTGTTGATAGAGAAAAAGGCAAGTGGAAAAACTGTCATGATTTCGTGACATATTGGCAGAGAAGAAGAGCAAGGTGGAAAGTGTCACGATTTTGCGACATGTCGCATTTTTGCGACTCGAAAAGTGTAGGAAGGCAAAGAAGGAGAAATGTCGCGATTTCGCGACATAATGCAAAGAATATTGTAAAAACGAAAAAGTGTCATGATTTCGTGACATGTTGCAGGAGAAGGAGTCCGAAAGAAAAAGTGTCATGATTTTGCAACATGTTGCAGGAGAGGAAGTTCGAAAGAAAAAGTGTCATGATTTCACGACATGTTGTAGGAGAGAGAGTTCGAAAGGAAAAGTGTCACGATCTCGCGACATAATGCAGAAGAGAAAGTCCAAAAGAAAAAGTGTCATGATTTTGTGACATGCAGCAAAGGGGAAGAGTAAAAAATGAGAACTGTCGCGATTTCATGACAGGTTGCAAAGAAGACGTACGGAAGCTGAAAGCATCACGATTTCATGATAGGCTGCAAAGAAATCGTACGGATGTAGAAAGTGTCACGATTTCATGACAGGTTGAGATGGCAGCATTCAGTTGGAGAAAGTGTCACGATTTCATGACAAAAATAGGAAGCAAGTCTTCAATAAAAGAAGCGTCATGATTTCATGACGAATTCAAGAAGGAAGAGCTCGAAGGCAAAAGTGTCATGATTTTGTGACATGTTCTAGTTTCGCGGGCGTAAGGCAAAGAAAAGCATAAGGCAGCGAAAGTGTCACGATTTCGTGACATGTTCCGGTTTCGCTAGTGCAAGCCGAGAAAAGGTTGAGAAAGACAGAAGGGTTGCGATTTCATGACAGGAGTGAAGATGACGTCAGCAAAAGCAAAAAGTGTTGCGATATCATGATCGATTGCAAAGGTGTCATGATATCACGACATGTTGTAGTTTCGTGGCAGTAGCTACAGAACTACATAAGTAGTTAAAACCAACAAAGTTAAATGTGAACCAACGTTTGTAGCTGACAAAGTAGGGTTATGCAGTCGACTAAAGATCAGGGTCAATAGAATAAGATCAAGGTTTTTATCTTGAAAGTATTAGTATAAAAGGAGGGTTGTTCAAAGAGTTAAGGGATTGATTTTTGGATGTGCGTTCGAAGTGCGATGTTCATAGATAGAGTGTGGGGGAGGAGTTCGATCACCAAGAGCAGAGTGCAAAATTTGATAGCAAGGTACAAAGTGCTTTTTTTCAAATCATCTAAGTGAGAGAGATCACAAGGAATCAGAGTGCATGAAGACGGTGCTACTGTGTTTGCATAAATAGTGCAAAGGTTGGTTTCGACCAAGTGCGGCTACGACTGAGCAGAGAGATTTTAAGGATAGATTTGTGTGAGCTTTTTTGAGAACTGGCAAAGCAGATCTAAGACAAGTCTTGGTGAAGACTTGGGTGAAGATCAAGCAAGCCTTAGTGAAAGCTTGTGAACCACTTTTGTGAATCAGACTTGAGGACAGAGATTGGTGCAGATTTGAGGACATATTTGTACCCAGACCAGAGAAATATTTGAGGACATTTGTGCCAGACCGAAGGACTGTGTTTGGTGTAGACCTGAGAAAAAGAATGAGGACATTTGTGCTAAATCGAAGGACTGTGTTTAGTGCAAATTCAAGGACCAGCTTTGAGGTGATAGAGTTGAGGACAAAGGTCTCCAGCCAGAGTAGGGAGGACAGACGTCTTCTATGGATAGAGTTCCATTTGCTAAGGGTAGTGGAGGCAGAGGTCTTCTAGAGGATCACCAGCTAGAGCAGATCTAGGGGATTGGTGTCTCCTTTGGGTTGGTGCCCATAAACTTTGTAATCGAGAAAGGTGTTCCCAGAATTTTGTTATGATAAAATTTAGTGAAAGATTTTATCCATGTACGTGGTTGATTTTGTGCATTTATTTGATATTGCTTTGGGTATATTACAGTACTATTTTGTAATATAAAGGAAAAAGTAAAAAGAGGTCTTATACTGTTCACCCCCCCTCTCATATAAGCTTGTGTTCTTCAATTGGTATCAGAGCGGGTGCCTTCGAAAAGTTTAGCAGCTTGAAGGAAAAGCTAGCTAAGAACACAATGGATTATTCAAGTGGCAATGCAGCACCCATTCTTGATGGATCAAATTTTGTTCTTTGGAGTGCTAGAATGAAGGTTCATCTTATGGCTTTTGGAAATGAAGTTTGGGAAGTGATTGAAGACAGGTACACTATTCCTGAACATGGTCCTTATACTAAAGAAGACAGGCTCCATCACAGCAATTCAAAAGCAATGAATGCAATCCTGAAAGGCTTATAGAAAGCAGATCTTACCAAGGTGATTCACTGCAAGATAGCTAGTGAAATGTGGAAACAGTTGCAGGTGGTTCACACAGGTGATGTAAATGTTTGAAAAGCCAATTTGAGACACTTCAAAGGTATGTTTGAACAACTCAATATGAATGATGATGAAAATATTAGTGACTACATGCTTCGTGTGGATGAGGTTGTTAACTCCATGAAAGACTTAGGTCTTGATCTTGCTAAAAATGATGTTTGTGATAAGATTTTAAGATCTCTTCCTAATAGATTTAGTAGAAAATTTTTTGCTATTGAGGAAGCCAAAGATTTGGATAAGTTAAAAAAGGATGAGCTCCATAGTATACTTGTAGCATTCGAGTTGAGAACTCAGGTGAAGGTTGACGTCAAGAAAGAGGAAGCTTTCAAGGCTACCAAGAAATCCAAGGGTAAACAGCTTCAAGAGAGTGATGAGTCTTCTAGTGATGAAGAAGCATATTACAGCAAGAAAGGCAAGTTCTCTAGAAAGAGCAAAAGCATGAAAAATATAAGATGTTTTAATTGCGAAAAGTTTGGTCATTATGCTACTGACTGTACTATTTCCAAGAATGAAAGTGATGAAGAGAAACAGGATTCTAAGGGCAAGGATTCTGAAAAGCACAAGCATCACAGAAAGAACAGAGATGAGCACAACAATCAAGGAAAGAGGTATTCTCACAAGCACAAGAAGAGTTTATACCTAGACAAAGCAAGTAAGTGTTCTAGTAGTGATAGTGAAAGTTATTCAAGTGATACTAAAAATGAGATGTTATTCATATCAGAAAAAGAGGAAGAACCGAAACATAGATTTATTATCATGAAATGTCTCAGATGTGGAAATTTTGGTCACCTTGAGGATGATTGCACAAATAATGATTTGGTTTCTAGTATGTATGAGGATGCTTTAGAAAACTATAAGGAATATGCATGTATGGTTTTTGAAAAAGGTAGCACCTCTAGTGATAGGAAATCTGAAAAAGGGTTTGATGATTCAGAAAGCAAACAAATAAAGGATCTAGAAAGTGAACTTACAAACGCTCTTAGTGTTTTGAAAAATTAAAGAAAGAAAAATGCTAGACTCAAGGATAAGTTAGATGAATGTTGTATGGAGAGAGTTGATCTTATAGAAAGTCTCGACGTCTCTATGGCTAAGACACAAGAACTCAAGGATGAGTTAGAGTCTAAGGTTCTTGAGTATAGTGAGTTAGAACAGAAAATGGATTCTTTGAAAGAGGAAACTAAAGAGTACAAAGATAAGCTTTATAGGTTTCAATATAGCTCCAAAAAGGTTAAGTCACTCATCAAAGGTCAAATAAAGACAACAAATAAAACAGGCCTTGGCTTTGTTAAGCCACGCAAGGAACAGGTTGGGGAATATAGTAAGAGATTTCAAAAAGAAGAGAGTTCTGATGAGGAGAGTATTTCAGAGAAAGAGTCTATGGATGATAGATGCACAGAAACAAAAAACAAAATTTAGAATAAGAAGAAGTTTTTGGGACCCATGAGGTCGAATAAAGGAAAATTTCATGGTAGATTTTTTGCGTGTTACAGGTTTGGTCACATGGCTGCACATTGCATGGCTCAAATGAAGAAGGTAAACAACAATTTTAGAAGTGCTAGTTTCTTTCAAGGATATTGCTACTCTTGTCAACAGTTTGGGCATAAGGCAGTTTATTGCAAGGCAAATAACATGAACAAGTTTGGTTAGAACTGGTGGATTCAAAAAGCAGGTATGCCTAAAAGAAATAACTTTGTTACTTGTATAAGTGCAAAAATGAAGGTCACACAGCTAGAAAGTGTAGAGCTAAACTTCCAAGGTACAAGAATAGAAACATTAGTATGAATAGGTCCAAGGATCAAGGCATGGATAAGAACAGTGACAGGAACAAGAACAGGAATATTGACAAAGAGTTCAAGAGAAGGCTCGACAAGGAAATTTTAGACGCTGATGATGATCAGTGCCTAATGGGAGTTTTACTCCCACCCCTATTTTAATCACCTCATTAGGAGGTGGGGGAGGGACTAAGCTAAGATGCTCATTCTTAGTCCCGAGCTCCAAAGGTGACCCTTTGCCATTGATGACAAAGGGGGAGAGATATGAGTAAGGGGGAGAGCTTCAAGTGAAGAGAAGAGCTTCAAGTCAGGGGGAGAAAATATTCAAAGGAATATTCTTAGTTGTGAGCACAGTTGGTTTTAGTTTTGGCTTTTGGGACGTGTTTTCAGTAAAGGTTTGCCATCAATGACAAAGGGGGAGATTGTTGGCAATTTTGGGTACCTTGGGCACATTGCTTTTGCTCAAGTATAGAAGTTGTCATTGATGTCAAGAAGCTCTTGAAGGAATTTTATTTAATGTCAGATTATTCAGAGCATGGACAATGAGTTTCTAGGAAGATCATAGTAGCCCATTTGCAAAAGATCAAAGAAAAAGTCAAGTAAGAGAAGGTATGCAGCAGGCGAGAAAAACTGTAGTGATTTCGCGACATGTTTGAGGAGAGAGAAAGAGCTGGAAAAGCTGTCATGATTTCATGACATGTTGGAAGAGAGAGAAGAGGCGAGAAAAACTTTCATGATTTCGCGACATGTTTGAGGAGAGAGAAAGAGCTGGCAAAACTATCGCAATTTTACGACATGTTGGAAGAGAGAGAAGAAGCAGGAAAAATTGTCACGATTTTGCGACGTGTTGGCAGAGAAAAAGGCAAGTGGAAAAACTGTCATGATTTCACGACATATTGGCAGAGAATAAGAGCAAGGTGGAAAGTGTCACGATTTCGTGACATGTCGCATTTTCGCGACTCAAAAAGTGCAGGAAGGCAGAGAAGGAGAAATGTCGCGATTTCGTGACATAATGCAAAGAAGATTGTACGGATGGAAAAGTGTTGCAATTTCGTGACATGTTGCAGGAGAAGGAGTCCGAAAGAAAAAGTGTCGTGATTTCGTGACATGTTGCAGAAGAGGGAGTCCGAAAGAAAAAGTGTCATGATTTCATGACATGTTGCAGGAGAGAGAGTTCAAAAGGAAAAGTGTCACGATCTCGCGACATAATGCAGAAGAGAAAGTCCAAAAGAAAAAGTGTCATGATTTTGTGACATGCAGCAAAGGGGAAGAGTAAAAAACGAGAACTATCATGATTTTGCGATAGGTTGCAAAGAAGACGTACGAAAGCTGAAAGCGTCGCGATTTCATGATAGGCTACAAAGAAATCGTATGGATGCAGAAAGTGTCATGATTTCGTGATAGGTTGATATGGCAGCATTCAGTTGGAGAAAGTGTCACAATTTTGTGACAGAAATAGGAAGCAAGTCTTCAACAGAAGAAGCATCGTGATTTCACAACGAATTCAAGAAGGAAGAGCTCAAAGGCAAAAGTGTCACAATTTCGTGACATGTTCTAGTTTCATAGGCGTAAGGCAGAGAAAAGCATAAGGCAGCGAAAGTGTCATGATTTTGTGACATGTTTCGATTTTGCTAGTGCAAGCCGAGAAAAGGTTGAGAAAGACAGAAGGGTCATAATTTCACGACAGGAGTGAAGATGACATCAGCAGAAGCAGAAAGTGTCACGATATCGCAACAAAATCCATAAGATAGTGTATGGTTGCAAAGGTGTCACGATATCATGACATGTTGTAGTTTCGCGGCAGTAGCTATAGAACTACAAAAGCAGTTAAAACCAACAAAGTTAAATGTGAACCGATGTTTGCAGTCGACAAAGTATAGGGTTATGCAGTCGACTAAAGATCAGGGTCAGTCGACTAAGATCAAGGTTTTGATCTTGAAAGTATTAGTATAAAAGGAGGGTTGTTCAAAGAGTTAAGGGATTGATTTTTGGATGTGCGTTCCAAGTGCGATGTTCGAAGATAGAGTGTGGGGGAGGAGTTCGATCGCCAAGAGTAGAGTGTGAAATTCAATAGCAGGGTTTAGAGTGCTTTTTGTCGAATCGTCTAAGAGAGAGAGATCACAAGGAATCAGAGTGCATGAAGACGGTGCTGCTGTGTTTACGTAAACGATGCAAAGTTTGGTTTTGACCAAGTGCGGCTACGAATGAGCAGAGAGATTTTAAGGACAAATTTGTGTGAGCCTTTCTAAGAATTGGCAAAGTAGATCTGAGACAAGTCTTGGTGAAGACTTGGGTGAAGATCAAGCAAGCCTTAGTGAAAGCTTGTGAACCACTTTTGTGAATCAGACTTGAGGACAGAGATTGGTGCAGATTTGAGGATAGATTTGTACCCAAACCAGAGAAAGATTTGAGGACATTTATGCCAGACCGAAGGACTGTGTTTGGTGTAGACCTGAGAAAAATAACAAGGACATTTATGCTAAATCGAGGGACTGTGTTTAGTGTAAATTTGAGGACCAGCTTTGAGGTGATAGAGTTGAGGACAGAGGTCTCCAGCCAGAGCAGGGAGGACAGGCATCTTCTGTGGATAGAGTTCCATTTGCTAAGGGCAGTGGAGGTAGAGGTCTTCTAGAGGATCACCAACTAGAGCAGATCTAGGGGATTGGTGTCTCATTTGGGTTGGTGCCCATAAACTTTGTAATCGGGAAAGGTGTTCCCAGAATTTTGTTATGATAAAATTTAGTGAAAGATTTTATCCATGTACGTGGTTGATTTTGTGCATTGCTTTGGGTATATTGTAGTACTATTTTGTAATATAAAGGAAAAAGTAAAAATAGGTCTTATACTGTTCACCCCCCCTCTCAATATAAGCTTGTGTTCTTCACTAGTAGAGGAGTCATAAAATTGTGCGGTTAACTAAATAAGCTCAGGGCAAGTATGTACAAGAGAACAAATATACCATGAAAACTATGAATTATGAGGCGTCATGAGCCAACTATTATAGGAAACTCCCTGAATTACTGCATCTTCAACCTCTTCCCTCAACTGGTCAACTCCTTTATGCGTGATAAAAAAATCACCAATATTAGCCATATTATCTTCGTAAGGATCTAGGCCTACATAATCATTTTTCTGAGCTTTCTTGGTCCTTGAACTTCTTTCTCTTTTCTTAGCAGGCTTCACTTCTACGACCTCCTACGCCTCTGTTGATTCTTTGCCATTTCTACCCATTTTTCCAAACAAAAGCAATGACTTTTCTGCAATTCCCTACTCTGAAATCTCAAAAATTCTTTTACACTTCAAAGCACAGGATACAGAGAAGCAAAAGACTTTAAAAAATTAGGGCAAAAAAAAAATTAGCCTTTTACCTCCCAAGATTTATAGAGTCACTACCAACTGCTACAGTAATTACATAATTAAATGTAGGCATGCCTTTAGGGAGAAATATTCTTTGAAAACTGCTCAAATGTCCTTTCCAAGGTGCAAAAATATTTTTCTGGTTCGTCGTCTGATCCTCCTTAAAAATGTGCCCTCTGCACTACACAATATTATAGAAAAATATGCCTTGGTGCTAGAAGCCTGTTAGGGAAACCAACCCATCCATTACTCATTCGATCATTAATTTTGATTGCTGTCTTGGAAAAATCAATTCGAATGCTTCCCACATTCGAAAATCATTACTCAAATTTTGACTGCTGCCTTGGTGCTAGAAGTCATAGGCTTGCCTGCATAATGCCCTCCTAATAGCCCAGAATGGAATTCTTCTAGAATCTTCTCTTTCTCAAAATATTTTACACATCTAAGAAGTATACCATCAATATTCTTATAATATAGGCCATTGGGCAATAGTACATACCTGAGCGCTTGTTATCTGAACCTTCGGCACTGTGAGAAGTTAAGGTGGCTAGGACAACTTCTAGAAACAAAATACTCAAGGAGTTCCTCGATCCATTCCTTGTTGACTGCTGCACTATTTTCACAAATTACATATTTGCGACTTATCTCAAAAATAATTCTTTTGGACAAAACCTGACACAAAGCGCATCCATGAACCAGTTTCATCTGTTTAATTTCTATATCATACTCCTGGATCTTCAAGACCCATCCATCCATTTTATCAGCCAATTCTTCTTGAATGATGAAGTTTCAAACATCAGTATGAATGACATAAATCATAGTTTTATTTTGAGAAACAAAGTGGCAAAACTTCTTCAAGGCCTTCATAACTACATAAACTTGTTTCTCTATAAAGTTGGACTTTTCTTGATGTAGTGCTATAACCTGGCTTAGAAAAGCGATAGGATTTTATTTGCCATCATGTTGCTTTTGCATTAGTATTGTAGCATAGCTCTCCTGCTCACCCACTGCATAAAGTATAAAGTCTTTGGAGTAATCAGGGTTGATTAACACTGACGCTTGAGTAATTCTCTCTTTGATTTCTCGAAAATCCTACTTCCTGGATTCTATCCAATTAAATTCCACATTTTTCTTTAGGAGCTCGGTCATGGGCTTGACAACTTGGGCAAAATTATAAATAAACTTCCGCACAAAGTTTATCTATCCAAAGAAGGACTGCAAATATTTCTTATTAGGTGGTAATGACCAACTCATAAGCACTTCCACTCGTGCAGGGTCTATGGCTAATCCTTCTTGCAAAATCACATGTCCCAACAATTTCCCTTCCTTGACCACAAAAATTGACTTCTTCGTGTATATAGAAATCCCAAATTCCTAATATTTCTTAAATATTTACCTTATATAGAAAACATGATTTGTTCTGCAACGTGAAAACACTATCATATCATCAAGATAAATCCTAATAATTTTATTTAGCAACTCACCAAAGGCGACGTCCATGGCTCTCTAAAAGTTAGCTCTGGTATTTGAAAGTCCAAAGGGCATCCGTTGGTAAGAAAATGTGCCCCACTTAGTTGTAAACACTGTCTTGTATTGATCTTCATCTTTAACCCAAATTTGATTGTATCTAGAAAAGCCATCCAGCAAGGAAAATCTCTAAGCACCAGCCACAACATGAAGAATCTGGTCTATCTGAGGCAGAGGATAGTGGTATTTAAGTGATGCCTGATTTAAATTTTGAAAATTGACGCATAGGCGCATGTCCCCATTCTTCTTCCTTACAAGAACCAAGTTTGCCACCCAGGTGGAATGCTTAATAGGGTATATGATCTTTGCCTCAAGAATCTTAAATAACTCTGATTTCATGAGAACCTCAATCTTAGGATTAATAGGGTGCTACTTTTTCCGGAAAGGCTTAACTCCTTGTAGCTCGATAGTATGTTGAATTACGCTCTTGTCGTATCCTTTCAAATCTTGATAACTTCATGCTACTATATCTGGGTATTCGGAGCATAGATTTCTAATTCCCTCAATCTCATTTGGTTCAAAATCAATACCAATCTTGATAACTTTTCCTAGCTCCAATTGCAATTCTCTGAATTCCCTAGCATCCACCTTAATCCTATGATTATCAGCCCTATCGGTTTGATAAAATAAACTTTCTAGCGAAATCAAATCTCGAGAAATGTGATTATTTTTTAATTGAATCATACCTTCCTTTTCTTCTTCCACAAGAATCATATCTTCTACGCTAGTAGCTTCTTTTAGCAAAAAATTCACTATTTTCTCATCATTATCAAACACCTATCAATAGAGGTTCTTATTAGGAATGAAAGGTCTGTAAATCATCCTTATTTTCTTGGGCTTGCGAACCACTTGTTCAGTAGGAGAATAATTAGTGCCCAAGGAAGCTAAAATGTTAGCATGTCTATTTTTTTCTCAAGGAATTTCCTGAATATTCAAAGCTTTAAATGCTTCCAAAAGATCCCATACTCTATTGCGATAAGCCTTCAAGTAATGTTGCTTTGATACACATCTATTTGTAACTTGATTAAAAATAAGCTTAGAATCGCCAAAAATTTGTAGTTGTTTGATTCCTAATTTTTTGGCCTTTTTTAGGCCAAGGCATAGCACTTCGTATTCAACCACATTATTTGTACAGCTCCAGGTCAATCTTTAGGAGTAAGTTTTTTGTATGCCTTCAGTGGAAATCAACACAACACCTGCTCCTACACCATTCTTACAACAAGCGCCATCAAAGAACAACTTCCATAACTGATGCAAAATAGGTTTTGGGGATTCAAGGATTTGCTCTTGGGACTTCTCTATCTTTTGAATTGAATAACAACCAATATCTGTTTCGATCATAGTGTTGAAATATATCAGCAGGAACTCACTTCTAGACCAAGCTCTTAGGGTATTTCTTCAACCAAGCCAACTTTCTCCAATTATTCGATCATCATATTCACCGTGCTTGGGACTTGTTCTGCCTCCTTGATTTTTTCAATATGAAAAGGGGAGGGCTTCTCATTATGAATGCAAATTCACCTACCTTTGAATGGAATCTCCAGATGTGAATAATCTAGGGAAAGATAACCTCTTAGCTTAGCTGTGAATTCTCTTGAAAGGCACATGCTAAAGTAGGGCTCTAAATTGATAACCACCACTTCCTGGATGACGATAATCTATGACATGCTATGGAGCACTATTGGAATATCCTTGATTACTCCAACAGTATTAACTGGCATACCATCCAATTTTAAAACTCCTAGGTTGCTTCTTGTATATTCCATTCCCATTACTTTGCATACTACCTTCGGCATGACAGTAGTGGCAGGAACAAAATCGATCATACAATTATGCAAGATCCACCCTTCCATTCTCAAAGATAAGTAAAATGGGGGAGGATGATTCTTCCCTGTCGTTGAAGTGGGGAGCACTTGAGCCAATATTGTTTTTAAATGATCCTTCTTTTGATATTTGGTAGTATTCAGAGATTATTGCAATAAATCAATCTTCCCGGGTAATTGCAATGCATCAAACAAGTTAATCCTTACCAAAATTTTCTTTATTTCTTCCATGATACTGTAGCCACAAGTAGGTGGGATATTTTATTCTAAAGGCCGCTCATATTTCTCTCGATACTGCTGCGTAGCGTCGACTCTTTGCCTTTTCATCAATGAAGTATACTTGAGTCTTTCCTTAGCTTACTTCTTAGTTTCGCTAGGAAATGGAGTAGTAGTGATGCGTTGCAAAGTTGAAGGCTGAACCTGCACCTTATCTTGCACTTGATCAGGTAATGAGTTTTTAAATTTGTCAGCATCAGGAATATTTATCGGGGATGCCCGCTTTTCTTCCTGTGCTTTTGGAGTTGTAGGTACTTTCAAAGGTTGCAAGTCTGCAGGATTAACAATCACTGGCTTATTTCTAGACCTAGTAAGAACTGAAACTTGGTCTAGGAACGACACCATACAATTACACTCCATCTCTCAAATCATGTTGAATTGCATTCCCAAAGAACTTTCTATTAATGTCTGAACATAGTTTAGATGTACCATACATGTGTCTTCACCATGAGGATCATTACATGTAGAACATCAATATGTCCTTTCAGATATATTACTCTCATCATTTTCTTGGATCATGATGTTTTTCTTAGGTCCCTTGCTAATAGATACTTGTTCTTGGGTTATGGGTGGAGTTTGAAACCTTCTTGATCGGAACTCAACCTCCACCTGCTTCTTCCTCACAGTAGTAAGCTCATTAGATATCGTCCTCAAAGTCACATTATTGGATTTTACTTCTTGTAACAAGGTCGTGAGAGGATTTGTATTGGGTGACGGAGTTGGCACTGGCAACAACAAGGGCATTGGTGGTGTAGGTAATGGTAAGGGCGTTGGGGGTGCTGGCAGTGTTGGAAAAGAAATGACTAAAGGTTGTGATGTTACTAACGGGATAGGAAATTATGGAAAGCTCATAGCAGATGACTGTGGAACAGGGATAGGAGCTATTTGAGGAGAGCCTAAATTCCATGAAGGAACATGATACATCGATGGCATAGGCTATGAAAATGCATTAAAGTAAAGATATTGTGGTAGATCAAGGAGGATAGGCATCATCACATTCAGAGGAAGCCTGCCTAAAACAATCAAATCCAACTCAGCATTTTGAGCTTGTGTATAGAGATCAGGGAATGTAGTCACATTGGCCTAGCACACCACCATACCAATATCAGTACTAAGTGCTCAAATATAATAAAATATTGCTTGCTCATGAGTTGGTCGTAAACCATTTGGGACCCTCTTCCAACTTTGTGCAAACCAAAAGTTGAAATATACAAGTTCCTCTTATGGATGTCTTTGGATTGAGGTGAACTGGTGCAATAGAGAATACAGATCAGCTTGTTCATGGAAATTCTTAATCAGAAACTCTACCAATTGATCCCACGAGGTAATGGTACCTGACTGCAAAGACCGGTACCAATACAACAATTTCCCTCTCAATGAAAGGACCAAAAGTTTTATCATCCCATCCTCATCAGTTATATCATTAATAGTTGCAAGAGAGGCTACATCTTAGATATGCTTATAGGTAGTTTTACCAATACCATCATATGTGGGTAAAGCCTTCAAAGCAGCTTGAGGTATAGGATTTTACCCTTGCATATTCAGTGCTCCTAAGCTATTCCAAGCCGAAAACTGCCTTGGAAGTTGTTGATGTGGTGGAGGATTCTGGGCCATGTGGACGGGAAAATGAGGAGCGGGCCTTGAGATGTTAGCGATTGTACAAGGCGAATTCTAAGGGAAACTGGTGGTAGTGCTTATAGGACTCACAGGGGCAAAAAACACACCAACTAACCAAGAAGATGAAACAGGTGGTATGGATGAGATATGTGGAAGTGAATATTTTTGTTGAAAAGTGGCTATTTGAGGATGCTCTCCTAGCCTTTGAATGTCTAGTTCATAAAATATAATCTGATTATCAAGATTTTTGGCTTTTGATCTTGTATTCATGAGAAAATAGCTTTTGCCATCCTTACGTTTATGGATTTCTGGGTAAAAATTGAGTCACCAAATGTTCTAATCTCAAGCAGGAAGGCAAACACCAAACCTAATGCTACTGGAAGTGGAACCTTAAAAGTCCCATCGGGTGTGCCAAAAACTATTGGTAAAATATCTACCTAATCAATAAAAACTACATTTATATGCCCTAGATACGGCCAACATTGAAAGGCCGAAGGAAAGAGATGTCCTTTGTGCCAATATCTAGAGAGGGTTGGTTCCCGAACTAATTCTAAAAATGGTAAAAGACTAAGGATGTAGGAAAGAAATTGGAAATAATGGAAAGAGATGGGAAATATGGCCACAGGCCAAAGTGCAGAATTGGTGTTAGACTAACTAGCAGGAAAAAACCCAAGCAAGAAACAACACCTAACAGAAGGAAGAGCAGCAGAATTTACTTGCGATCTTGCACTAATGACATCCAAAATGTTACTCCAACATTCCCTCTCTCAATAGCAATACTTAAATCCAAGTATAGAATTTAAACTTAACAGCCAAAAGAGAAATGTGGATGTAAGATAGAAGCGCAACACACAGAAAGATATCATACACAAAATTGCTCACAAATTCAGAAGCCTGAATGCCTTGTATTAATGCAGAGAGCTTGGAGAGACCTCTCACAAAATGTCTAACCCCATTTTACAATGAAATTTACCTAGTATTTATAGAGGTTTTCACCTCTTTCATTTAATACATACGAGGGAAGAATGTATGAGAATCAAAGACAAAATCAGCAAAATCCTCCTTGAATTCTTGGAAAATACATTCGCTAGGGGAAAAAATTCCTAAAAATTCAAACTTTGAATAGAGGTGCGCTTGTTAGGAGAAAATATTAAATTCTTTGGATTGCCTCTGATACATTAGAAATCATGAAGGCTTGTTTCCCTTCGCCTTCCTCATCATGATCCACAAAATGGAGTAACTGAGAGTGCCCTTCATTTAATGCCAAATTCAACATCTTGACTAAAGTTCCATTCTTTCGATTTATCTTCGCCCCTTCAGACACGCGCGATCTTGATACAAATAGGTTCACCCAATTCAAGGGTGAATGACTCGTTCACCCCTAAGGGAAGGTGAACATGATTTTTTGCCATCACTAGGTGGTTCGCCCATAGGAGAGGTGAACGGTGTGTTCGCCCCTCGACTAGGGTGAACGTAATTTGATTCGAGTGCACGCACTAAGTGGTTTATCCATAGGAGAGGCGAATGGTGTGTTCGCCCCTTGACTAGGGCAAAATTAATTTGATTCAAGCACGCGACCACTCTTGGTGATGCCAAGGCATGTTCACCCCTAAAAAGGGTGAACAACCCGTTCACCCCTAAGGGAGGGCGAACGTGATTTGTCACCTTTTAATTTTTTTTTATTCTGCTTTCAAAACTGATTCGCCCTTAGAAAGGGTGCAAGGGACGTTCACCCCTAAGGAAGGGCGAACATCAATGCACAAGATTTTCTGGCGATTTCACTTCAAATTTTTTATGAAACTCATTCTCTCCATTGTTTTGGACTCCGAAGGACATCTCCCCATTAATCATTAAATGCATTGGATTTCAGAAAATTGTTTCAACTTATTACAACTTATCCAAAAATAAAAGAGACAAATATATTATCGCTTTATACAAAATTTCTAATGAATACAAAATGGCCAAAAAGTTTATGCAAAGAAAATGAGTATCATTGTTATGTGAGAGTTGAGTGATTTGCCATATGATTAGACAAGGTGTTGTAAGCAAGGAGTGTTTCTTTGAGTGATTGATTGAGTGGAGTTAATTGAGCCTAGTCAAGTGGAAGTATTGAGGTGATAGTTCTAATTATGTAAAACAAATTGTTCTATATTCTAAATTGATTTGAGATAAATATTGAGAGTGATTGAGTGTGAAACATATTGAGTCTCCAAAAATTCTCTATATATTTCTATGAGATTGTAAAAGTTCTAGTGAGGACTTGTTGAGCATATTTGAGACAAGTCTTTGAGAAGACCTACTGATATATTAGTGTGATATTTTATGGAAGCTTACAAAATAGATTTGATACAAGTCTTTGAGAAGACTTGTGGATAGATTGGTGTGAGCTTTTGTGAAAGCTTACAATATAGATTTGAAGATAGAGATTGAGATCAGATTGGACAAGTTCTAGAGAGGACTTGTGAATAGATAAGTGCGAGATTTTATGGAAGCTTACAAGGTAGATCTGAGGTAAGTATTTGAGAAGACTTGAGATTAAAGTTGATTGATTGATTTGTTCAAACCTTGGGTTAAGTTTTGGGGTAGATCTAATACTATTTATTTGTGATTGAGTCAAGATTTGTGTTAAGGATTGAGGATAGATTTGAGGATAAGTTTGATGTAGATTTGAGGAAAGGTTTATGCCAGACAGAGGATAGATATTGAGGATATTTGTGCTAGATCGAATAACTATGTTTAGTGTAGATTTGAGGATAGATATTGAGCAAATTTGTGCTAGACTGAAGGACTATGTTTAGTGCATATTTGAGGATAAATATTGAGCGATTTGTGCTAGATCGAAGGACTATGTTTAGTGCATATTTGAGGATATATATTGAGTAGATTTGTGCTAGACAAAAGGACTATGTTTAGTATAGATTTGAGACAGAGCTGAGAGCAAGCTTTGGATGTGATAGAGTATAGAGAATGATAGTCTCAAGTGGATAAAGGTCCATTAGCCAGGGCAGTGAGAACAAGTTTTTTGAGTGAGGACATGAGTCTTCAGTGGATAGAGATCTATAAGCCAGTGCAGTGGAGGTAGCAGTTATTCTAGAAGATCACCAACCAGAGTAAAGGAGAAGCAGTTCTCCTATGGATAGAGATATACTAACTTGATTAGGGGATTAGTATCTCCTTTGGACAAAAGTCCATAAACATTGTAATGGGGAAGGATTACCAAAGATATTTATTGAGAAAATATTAGTGAAATATTTTCTTCGTGGAGTAGCCCACATTGGGTGAACCATGTTAAATTGGTGTCTCTATTGTGTGTGGTGATTTGTGCATTGATTTGATTACTACTATTGATATTGCTATTGATACATTGCATAATAGTGATTGGGAAAGAAAAAGTAAAAAGTGGTATTATATTGTTCACCACCCCTCTCAGTATAAGCTTGTGTTTTGTAATTGGTATAAGAGCATGTTCCTTCAAAAGAGATTAACATCTTGAAGGAAAATCTTAAAATAACACCATTGTTCAATGGGAACAATTATACACTATGGAGCTCAAGGATGAAGTTTCATCAAATGGCACTTGGAAATGAAGTATGGTAAGTAGTTTAAAATGGATACACACCACTAGAAACTCCACCTATAGATAAATATGGTAAGCTTCTACATCATCATAATTCAAGAGAAATGAATGTAATTATATGAAGGAGATAAAAAGGTCAAAAGGGTAAATTTATAAAATTTCAAGAGAGCATTTGAAGACCTAAAAATGCAGGATGAGGAAAATATTGCAGGATATCTACTTCATGTAGATGAGGTTGTTAGCTCCATGCAAGGACTTGGGCTTGAGGTTTCAGAACCTGATGTGTGCAATAAGATTCTAAGGTCACTCCCAAAAAGGTTTAGTGAAAATATTTCAGCTATAGAAGAGTCAAAATATATTGATCATTTGACAAGAGATGAATTACATGGCATTCTCACAACATTTAAAATAAGAATAAAAGAGGAACCTATTCTCAAAAAATAAGCAACCTTAAAAGCTACTAAGAATACAAAGGGTAAGAAATTAAATTCAAGCAATGAGTTATCCAGTGATGAAGAAGTGAATTATGGTAGAAAAAACAAGGATCCAAGAAGATTTAAAGATGCAAAATTAGTTAGATGTTTCAACTATGGAAAGTATGGTCACTATGCAACTGATTTTCAAGAAGCTAGAAATAGCAATAATGAAGAAAACCAGGATCATAAGAACAGGGAATCAGAAAAATACAGGTACCAAAAGAAAAGCAAGGATGGACAAGGCAAACAAGAAAATAAGTTATTTCAAAGATAAAATAAGAGTTACTATGCAAACAAGGCAAGTAAGTACTCAAGTGATAATGATAATAGTTCCTCAGATAATGATAAATATGAAGTTCTATTTATGACAAAAGAAAAATAAATGGTTAGGGAAATGTCACCAATAATCCTCAAATGTTTTATATGTGGTAACTTTGGTCATCTTGAAGATAGTTGTACCAAGAATGGTTTCAGTTTCAGTGATGATGAATACAAAGATACACTTGAAGGACCATAAGAGAATATTCTAATGGCACTAGAAGAAAAAGGAGGTGATCCTATAGAAGACAAGTCAGAAAAGAATGAAGATGTCTTCAAATACAAACAAATAGAGGAAGAATCAAAGAAAGGAGAAGTTGATCTTTAGGGAGAGCTTATTTATGCTCTTAACACATTAAAGAAGATAAGAAAGCAAAACTCCCAACGTAAGCTTCAGTTTCAAGAATGTGATGAAGAGAAAGGAAATCTTATAGAGGATCTAAACAAGTCAATGACTAAGACAAAGAAGTTCACGGATAAGTTAGAAATAAATGTCTTAGAATGTGAAAGGTTAGAATAATAAGTAGCTTCACTAAGGAAGTAAGTAGAAAAGTCTAAGTATAAGCTACACAAGTTTGGAAAGAGCTCAAAGATCATAGATAAGATGATCAAGGTACAAAGAAGGTCAACAAACAAAATAGGTCTTGGTTTTGAATAAGTACAAAATAAACAAGAAGAGGAGTCAATATCAAGTTCTGAAGAAGAAGAAGAAACTTCAAAAGAAGATAGTATAAGAGAAAGTGTGACTTCTGAGGATGAGTTGGAAAACATAAAGTTCAACAAGGAAATGAACAATTCACAAATGAGAAACAGATGGAATAGGAACCAACACAGGATAAAATATACTAAGAGAGCAATGAAGTCAAGGCAAAGAAATTTTAATGGATGATGTTTCTCGTGTCACATATTTGGGCACAAGGCTTCACAGTGCAGGACACATGAAAGACAAGAATATGGGAACTTCATAAACATGGAGCTTATTCATGGGTATTGCTACTTATGTAATTAGTTTGGTCATAAGGCAACAAATTGCAAGGTTCATGATAGGAATAGATATGACTTCACCAGGATAAATCCCAAGACATTTGCACCTCCAAGGAATAACAATATTAAGTGTTACAAGTGTAATAATGATGGACATACAGTAAAGTGGTGTAGAGCAAAAATTCTAGAAACAAGTAGGAACAGGAACAGTCACAGGAATCAAAAGGATCAGATGAGAAGAAAAGTGGATAAAGTTAAAGATCAGTGCATGCTGGGAGTAGAAATAATCCCACCCCAGAATTAACCACCTCAAGAAGAGGTGGGGGAGGGGATAACTTAAGAGACTCATTCTTAGCCTCGAGCCCCAAAGGTGACACTTTGCCATTGATGTCAAAGGGGGAGATATTTGAGTAATGGGGAGAGATTTGAGTTAGAAGGAAAGCATTGAGTTAGGGGGAGTAGTTCCCCAGGGGAGTAGAACAGAAAAAGGTTAAGGAAATCATAAAAGGTAATTGGATTGCCATCAATGACAACGGGGAATATTGTTGGACATTTTGAGTAGTTGAGTTGTCATTGATGTCAAGAGCCAGTTTCAGTGAAGCAATGCAAGAAGAAGCGATTTCGCAAGTAGTTGAGTTGTCATTGATGTCAAAAGTAAGTTTCAGTAAGCAGTGCAAGAAGAAGCAGTTCCACAATCAGTGCAAAAGGAAAGTCCACCTCCAGTTGGTCAAATCCAGTTTCATGTGGCCAGATGAGTTTCAAAGAGCAATGAAGAAGCCCAAGAAAAATAATATTATAATATTTTATTATTATATTAAAAGGGGAGATTTAAATTAATTATAAATTAATTTAATTAACTTCTAAAGTTATTAAGTTATTTATAAATGAATTATAATAAAATTAATTTACAATTAAATAACCCTAAGGTTGGGTTATAAAGGTTAATAATTAATTCAAATTCAAAATTTGAATTATCTACCAATGTTTTCAAAGCTTGGTCTATGCATATAAAATGGGGGCAAGACTTTGTCTAAACCCATCCATGCAATTTGCATGTGCTATGCTCTCTACTATCGTGCATAAGGGGAAGAGAATATTTTGCATTTCAAAGGTTTTCAACAGTAGGGGATAAGAAAAAGAGGAGTGGAGCTCCTTATTCATCACACAACACTATGTAGCATTGCTAGAAATCGAGGAAGGTGCTAAGTTTGGCAGGCTTGTGGTGCAAGGTTTGAAACCCATAGGTTTTGGTTTTGCAAAGCAAAAGTGTTTATTTGCACTACATCGATCAGAAAGGGATAAGAGGAAGGCTTGTGCCTTCCCATTTGTATGGGAGATTGTAGCCCACGTGGTGGGCTAGCACCTCTTTAAGGCACTCGGTTGGGAGTGGTCTCGTGTTTGAAACCCACCAAGACTTTTTGCTTATGATATAAGGTATGCATCGAGTTTGTTTTTCTTGCTAAGGTTGTGTAATTTCGAAGGTTGATTTGTTGTGGTAAATAAAGGTTGATTAAGGTTTTGGAGGGAGATATAAGGGTATTAAAAATTAAATATTTTATTTTAATTTTTGGTGATTAGAGTTTATGAAGTTGGAGTAATAAGGAATAAATAAGGTCTTTAACTTCTTATATGTATTGATGAATGTTGTTCTAGAGTTGGATAAATAAGGTGTAAGCAAGGAATTATATTTTTATATATATGTGTTGGTGAATGCCTATTTCAATAAGGAGTAATAAGGTGTATTTGTGTGCTATTATTTTTGTATTGAGAAATATTTTTGAAGAGTATTTTTATCATCTAATCCCTTGATATTGGAAAATAAATTATTGGTGGTTGAGACAGGTTTTTGAGGTCTACTGTTCATCAAGTAAAAAGGTATGAGCACATTCTTCTTTGGTTGAGGTGTTTGGGTGATTTTATGAAAAACAAGTTGGAGTGAAAAGGATTGATTTATGTATTCCTTGTTGAGATTTTCTAAAATTGAAGTGAATGCTGTAAACTTTGTTTGATAAGCATTGTTGGAGATTTTGAGTAAAGCTTTCATATGCTTGAACTAGGGTTTATGCAAAGAACATGAGTATCATATTTATGTGAGAGTTGAGTGAGTTGTCATATGCTTAGACTAGGGTTTGTAAGCAAGGAGTGTTTCTTTGAGTGATTGATTGAGTGGAGTTGATTGAGCCTATTCAAGTGGAAGTATTGAGGTGATAGTTCTAATTCTATGAAATAAATTGTTCTATATTCTAAATTGATTTGAGAGAAATATTGAGAGTGATTAAGTGTGAAGCATATTGAGTCTCTAAAAATTCTCTATATGTTTCTATGGGATTGGACAAGTTCTAGTGAGGACTTGTTGAGCGGATTTGAGACAAGTCTTTGAGAATACCTGTTAACATATTAGTGTGAGCTTTTGTGGAAGCTTACGAAATATATTTGAGAGAAGTCTTGTAGAAGACTTGTGGACAAATTGGTATGAGCTTTTGTGGAAGCTTACAATACATATTTGAAGACAAATATTAAGATCAGATTGGAAAAGTTCTAGAGAGGACTTGTGGACAGATAAATGTGAGCTTTTGTGGAAGCTTACAAGGCAGATCTGAGGTAAGTCTTTGAGAAGACTTGAGAGTAAAGTTGATTGATTGATTTTTTCAAACCTTGGGTTAAGGTTTTGGGTAGATCTAACAGAGTTTGTTTGTGATTGATTCAAGCTTTGTATAAGGCTTAAGGATAGATTTGAGGACAAATTTTTATGCAAATTTGAGAAAATGTTTGTGCCAGACAGAGGATAGATATTGAGCAGATTTGTGCTAGACCTAAGAACTGTGTTTAGTGCATATTTGAGGATAGATATTGAGCAGATTTGTGCTAGACCGAAATACTGTGTTTAGTGTAGATTTGAGGATAGATATTGAGCATATTTGTGCTAGACTGAAGGACTGTATTTAGTGCAAATTTGAGACAGATCTGAGAGCAAGATTTGGAGGTGACAGAGTATAGAGGATGACAATTTCTAGTGGATAGAGGTCCATTATCTAGGGCAGTGAGGATAGGTCTTCTAAGTGATAATAGGAGTCTTTAGTGGATAGATATCCATAAGCTAGTGCAGTTCTTCTAGAACATCACCAACCAAAGCAAAGGAGAAGGAGTTATCCTATGGATGGAGATACACAAACTTGATTAGGGGATTGGTTTCTCCTTTGTATAGAGGTCCATAAACATTGAAATAGAGAAGGATTCCCAAACATATTTGTTGGGAAAATATTAGTGAAAGATTTTCTTTGTGGAGTATCCCACATTGGGTGAACCACGTTAAATTGGTGTCTCTATTGTGTGTGGTGATTTGTGTATTGATTTGATTACTACCATTGATATTGCTATTGATACATTGCATAATAGTTATTAAGAAAGAAAAAGTAAAAAGTGGTCTTGTACTGTTCACCCCCTTCTTAGTATAAGCTTGTGTTCTTTAATTGGTATTAGAGCGGGTTCATTCAAAAGAGTTTAACAACTTGAAGGAAAAGCCTAAAAGAATACATATGGATTCTTCGAGTGGATCCTCAGGAAATTCAACACCATTATTTAATGGGAACAATTATACACTATGGAGCTCAATGATGAAGTTTCATCTAATGGCACTTGGAAATTAAGTATGGGAAGCAGTTGAAAATGGATACACACCACCAAAAACTCCACCTATAGATAAATATGGTAAGCTTATACATCATCATAATTCAAGTGCAATGAATGCAATTCAAAAGGGCTTACATGAAATAGATTTTATAAAGATTATGCATTGCAAGTCAGCAAAGGATATGTGGGATACATTGCAAGGCATATATGAAGGAGATAAAAAGCTCAAAAGGGTAAAGTTGCAAAATTTCAAGAGAGCATTTGAAGACCTAAAAATGAAGGATGAGGAAAAGATTGCGGGATATCTACTTTGTGTGGATGAGTTTTTTAGCTCCATGCAAGGAATTGGGCTTGAATTTTTAGAACCTGATGTGTGTGATAAGATTCTAAGGTCACTTCCAAAAAGGCTTAGCAAAAATATTTCAGCTATAGGAGAGTCAAAAGACATTGATCATTTGACAAGATATGAATTACTTGGCATTCTCATAGCATTTGAAATAATAATAAAAGAGGAACCTATTCCCATAAAAGAAACAACCTTCAAAGCTACTAAGAAGACAAAGGGTAAGAATTCAAATTCAAGCAATGAGTCATCCAGTGATGAATAAGCAAATTATGACAGAAGAAAAAAGGATATAAGAAGATTTAAAGATGCAAAATCAATTAGATGATTCAATTGTGGAAAGTATGATAACTATGCAACTGATTATCAAGAAGCTATAAATAACAATGATGAAGAAAACCAGGATCATAAGAATAGGGAATCAAAAAAATATAGGTACCAAAAGAAAGGTAATGATGGACAAAGCAAATAAGAAAATAAGTTCTTTCAAAGACAAAAGAAGAGTTACTATGTAGACAAGGCAAGTAAGTACTCAAGTGATATCGATAATAGTTCCTCAGATAATGATAAATATGAAGTTCTATTTGTGAACAAATACAAATAAATGGTTAGAAAAAGGTCACTAATAATCCTCAAATATTTTAGATGTGGTAACTTTAGTCATCTTGAATATAGTTGTACAAAGAATGGTTTCAGGTTCAGTAATGATGAATATGAAGATACACTTGAAGAACCAAAAGAGAATATTCTAATGACACTAGAAGAAGAAGAAGGTGATCCTATAGAAGACAAGTCAGAAAAGAATGAAGATGTCTTCAAAGATAAACAAATAGAGGAAGAAACAGAGAAAGAAGAAGTTGATATTGAGGGAGAGCTTATTTATGCTCTTAACACATTAAATAAGGTAATAAAGCAAAACTCCCAACTTAAGATTCAATTTCAAGAATATGATGAAGAGAAATGAAAGCTTATAGAGGATCTAAACAAGTCAATGGATAAGACAAAGAAGTTCAATGATAAGTTAGAAACAAAGGTCTTAGAATGTGAAAGGTTAGAACAAGAAGTAGCTTCACTAAGGAAGGAAGTAGAAAAGTCTAAGGATAAGCTTCACAAGTTTGGAAAGAGCTCAAAGATCATAGATAATATGATCAAGATACAAAGAAGGTCAAAAAAAAAAATAGGTCTTGGTTTTGAACAAGTAAAAAATAAACGAGAAGAGGAGTCAATCTCAAGTTTTGAAGAAGAAGAAACTTCAAAAGAAGATAGTATAAGAGAAGTGAGACTTATGAGGATGAGTTGGACAACAAAAATTTCAATAAGGAAAGGAACAATGCACAAATGAGAAACATATGGAACAAAAACCAGCATAGGCTAAAATAGACTAAGAGACCAATGAGGTCAAGGCAAGGAAATTTCAATGGATGATGTTTCTCATGTCACAGATTTGGACATAAGGCTTCATAGTGCAGGACACATGAAAGACAAGAATATGGGAACTTCAAAAATATGTAGATTTTTCATGGGTATTGCTACTCATGTAATCAGTTTGGTCACAAGGCAATGAATTGTAGGGTTCATTATAGGAATAGATATGACTTCACCAGGATAAATACCAAGACATTTGCACCTCCAAGGAATAAAAATATTAAGTGTTACAAGTGCAATAATGATGGACATACATCAAACTGGTGTAGAGCAAAAATTCCAAAAAAAAGTGAGAATAGGAATAGTCAGAGGAATCATAAGGATCAAATGAGAAGAAAAGTGGACAAAGGTAAAGATCAGTGCATAATGGGAGTAGAAATAATCCCACCCCAAAATTAACCAGCTCAAGAAGAGGTGGGGGAGGCGCTAAGCGAAGAGACTTATTCTTAGCCCCAAGCCCAAAAGGTGACCATTTGCCATTGATGTAAAAGGGGGATATATTTGAGTAAGGGGGAGATATTTGAGTTAGAAGAAAAGCATTGATTCAGGGGGAGTAGTTTCCCAGGGAGCATAATAGAAAAATGTTAAGGAAATTGTAAAAGGTAATTGGATTGCCATCAATGACAAAGGGAGAGATTGTTGGATATTTTGAGTAGTTGAGTTGTTGATATCAAGAGTTAGTTTCAGTGAAGCAGTGCAATAAGAAGCGATTTCGCAAGTAGTTGAGTTTTTATTGATGTCAAAAGTCAATTTCAGTAAGCAATGCAAGAAGCAGTTCCATAATCAGTGCAAAAGGAAAGTCTGCCTCCAGTTGGTCAAATCCGATTTTAGGTGGTTAGATGAGGTTCAAAGAGCAATGAAGAAGCCCAAGAAAAATAACATTATAATATTTTATTATAATATTAAAATGGGAGATTTAAATTAATTATAAATTAATTTATTAATTAATTTAATTAACTTTTAAAGTTATTAATTTAGTTATGAATTAATTATAATAAAATTAATTTACAATTAAATAACCCTAAGGTTGGTTTATAAAGGTTAATAATTAATTCAAATTCAAAATTTGAATTATATGTTGATGTTTTCAAAGCTTGGTCTATGCATATAAAAGGGGGACAATACTTTGTCTAAACCCATCCATACAATTCGCATGTGCTATGCTCTTGACTATCATGCATAAGGGGAAGCGAATATTTTGTGTTTCAAAGGTTTTTGATGGCAGAGGATAAGACAAATAGGAGTGAAGCTCCTTCTTCCTCAGTGCTATGTAGTGCAGCTGGCAATCGAGGGAGGTGCTAAGTTTGGCAGGCTTATGGTGCAAGGTTCGAAACCCGTCATCTTTGGTTTTGCAAAGTGAAAGTGTTTGGTTTGTATCGCATCGATCAAAAAGGGATAGAGATACATAAACTTGATTAGGGTATTGGTGTCTCCTTTGGATAGAGGTCCATAAACATTGTAATAGGGAAGGATTCCCAAAGATATTTGTTGAGAAAATATTAGTGAAATATTTTGTATGTGGAGGAGCCCACATTGGGTGAACCACGTTAAATTGGTGTCTCTATTGTGTGTGGTGATTTATATATTGATTTTATTACTATTGTTGATATTGCTATTAATACATTGCATAATAGTGATTGGGAAAGAAAAAGTAAAAAGTGATCTTATATTGTTTACCCCCATCTCAGTATAAGCTTGTGTTATTCAATTGCTATCAGAGTGGGTTCCTTCAAAATAGTTTAATAGCTTGAAGAAAAATCTTAAAAGAACATAGATGGATTCTAAGAGTGGATCCTCAAGAAATTCAACATCATTATTCGATGGGAACAATTATACACTATGGAGCTCAAGGATAAAATTTCATCTAATGGCACTTGGAAATGAAGTATGGGAAGTAGTTAAAAATGGATACACACCACTAGCAACTCCATCTACAGATAAATATGGTAAGATTCTACATCATCATAATTCAAGAGCAATGAATATAATTCAAAAGGGATTACATGAAACAAATTTTATAAATATTATGCATTGCAAGTCAACAAAGGATATGTGGGATAAGTTGTAAGGCATATATGAAGGAGATAAAAATCTCAAAAGGGTAAAGTTGTAAAATTTCAAGAGAGCATTTGAAGACCTAAAAATGAAGGATGAGGAAAATATTATAGGATATATACTTTGTGTGGATGATGTTGTTAGCTCCATGAAAGGACTTGGGCTTGAAGTTTCAAAACCTGATGTGTGTGATAAGATTCTAAGGTCACTCCCAAAAAAGGTTTAGTGAAAATATTTCAACTATAGAAGAGTCAAAAGATATTGATCATTTGATAAGAGATGAATTACATGGCATTCTCATAACATTTGAAATAAGAATAAAATATGAACCTATTCCCAGAAAAGAAGCAGCCTTCAAAGCTACTAAGAAGACAAAGGGTAAGAAGTCAAATTCAAGAAATGAGTCATCCAATGATGAAGAAGTGAATTATGGTAGAAGAAACAATGATCCAAGAAGATTTAAAGATGAAAAATCAGTTAGATGTTTCAATTGTGGAAAGTATGGTCACTATGCAACTAATTGTCAAGAAGCTAGAAATAGCAATGATGAAGAAAACCAGGATCATAAGAATAGGGAATCATAAAAATACAGGTACCAAAAGAAAGGCAAGGATGGACAAGGAAAACAAGGAAATACGTTCTTTCAAAGACAAAAGAAGAGTTACTATGCAGACAAGAAAAGTAAGTACTCAAGTGATAGTGATAATAGTTCCTCATATAATAATAAATATGAAGTTCTATTTATGACAAAAGAAAAAGAAATGGTTAGGAAAAGGTCACTGATAATCCTCAAATATTTTAGATGTGGTAACTTTGGTCATATTGAAGATAGTTGTACAAATAATGGTTTTAGTTTTAGTGATGATGAATACGAAGATACACTTGAAGGACTAGAAGAGAATATTCTAATGGCACTAGAAGAAGAAGAAGGTGATCCTATAGAAGACAAGTCATAAAAGAATTAAGATGTATTCAAAGACAAACAAATAGAGGAAGAATAAGAGAAAGGAGAAGTTGATCTTGAGGGAGACCTTATTTATGCTCTTAAAGACATTAAAGAAGGTAAGAAATCAAAACTCCCATCTTAAGCTTTAGTTTCAAGAATTTGATGAAGAGAAAGGAAAGCTTATAGAGGATCTAAACAAGTGAATGACTAAGACAAAGAAGTTCAAGAATAAGTTAGAAACAAAGGTATTAGAATGTGAAAGGTTAGAACAAGAAGTAGCTTCACTAAGGAAGGAAGTGGAAAAGTCTAAGGATAAGCTACACAAGATTGGAAAGAGCTCAAATATCATAGATAAGATGATCAACATACAAAGAAGTTCAAAAAATAAAACAAGTCTTGGTTTTGAACAGGTACAAAAGAAACAAGAAGAGGATTCAATCTCAAGTTTTGAAGAAGAAAAAACTTTAGAAGAAGACAATGTAAGAGAAAGTGAGACTTCTGAGGATGAGTTGGACAATAGAAGGTTCAACAAGGAAAGAAAAAATGGACAAATGAGAAACATATGGAACATAAACCAACACAGGGTAAAAGAGACTAAGAGACCAATGAGGTCAAGGAAAGGAAATTTCAATGGATGATGTTTCTCATATCATAGATTTGGGCACAAGGCTTCACAGTGCATGGCACATGAAATATAGGAATATGGAAACTTCAAAAATAGGCAGATTTTTCATAGGTATTGCTACTCATGTAATCAGTTTGGTCACAAGGCAATGAATTGCAGGGTTCATGACAGGAATAGATATGACTTCACCAGGAGAAATCCCAAGATATTTGCACCTCCAAGGAATAACAATATTATGTGTTACAAGTGTAATAATGATGGACATACAACAAAGTGGTGTAGATCAAAAATTCCAAAAACAAGCAGGAACATGAATAGTTAGAGGAATCAGAAGGATCATATGGGAAGGAAAGTGGACAAAGGTAAATATCAGTGCATGCTAGGAGTAGACATACTCCCACCCCAAAACTAACCACCTCAATAAGATGTGGAGGGGCTAAGCTAAGGGACTTATTCTTAGCCCCGAGATGAAAAGGTGACCCTTTGCCATTGATGTCAAAGGGGGAGATATTTGAGTTAGAAGGAAAACATTAAGTTAGGGGGAGCAGTTTCCCACGGGATTAGAACAAAAAAGGTTAAGAAAAAGGTAAAAGGTAATTTGATTGCCATCAATGACAAAGGGGGATATTATTGGATATTTTGAGTAGTTGAGTTGGCATTGATGTCAAGAGTCAATTTCAGTGAAGCAATGCAAGAAGAAGTAGTTCCACAAGTAGTTGAGTTGTAATTGATGTCAAAATTCAATTTCAGTAAGAAGTACAAGAAGTAGTTCCGAAATTAGTGCAAAAGGAAAGTCCACCTCCAGTTGGTCAAATCCGGTTTCAGGTGGTCATATGAGGTTTAAAGAGCAATGAAGAAGCCTAAGCAAAATAATATTATAATGTTTTATTATAATATTAAAAGGGGAGGTTTAAATTTAATTATAAATTAATTTAAATAATTTCATTATAAATTAATTTATTAATTAATTTAATTAACTTCTAAAGTTATTAAGTTAGTTATAAATTAATTATAATAAAATTGATTTACAATTAAATAATCCTAAGGTTGGGTTATAAAGGTTAATTATTAATTCGAATTTGAAATTCGAATTATCTACCGATATTTTCAAAGCTTAGTCTATGCATATAAAAGGGGGGCAAGACTTTGTCTAAACCCATCCATGCAATTCACATGTGCTATGCTCTAGACTATCGTGCGTAAGTGGAAGAGAATATTTTGTGTTTCAAAGGTTTTCAGTGGCAGAGGATAAGAAAAAGAGGAGTAGAGCTCCTTCTTCATCACACAACGTTGTGTAGCACAATTGTAAATCGAGGGAGGCGTTAAGTTTGGTAGGCTTGTGGTGCAAGGTTTGAAACCCGTCGGCTTTGGTTTTGTAAAGTGAAATTTTTTGTTTTGCATTGCGTCAATCAAAAAGGGATAAGAGGAAGGCTTGTGCCTTCCTATTTGTGTGGGAGCTTGTAGCCCACATGGTGGGCTAGCATCTCATTAAGGTGCTCGGCTGGGATTGGTATCACATTTAAAATCCATCGATATTTTTTGCTTATGATATAAGGTATGCGTCGAGTTTGTTTTTCTTGCTAAGGTTGTGTAATTTCAGAGGTTGCTTTGTTGTGGTAAATAAATTTTGATTAAGGTTTTGAGGGAGATATAAGGATATTAAAATTTAAATATTTTATTTTAATTTTTGGAAATTAGAGTTTATGAAGTTGGAGTAACAAGGAATAAATAAGGTCTTTAACTTATTATATGTATTGATGAAATTTGTTCTAGAGTTGGATCATTAAGGTGTAAGCAAAGAATTATATTTTTATATATGTGTGTTGGTGAATACCTATTTCAAGGAGTAATAAGATGTATTTGTGTGCTATTATTTTTGTATTGAGAAATATTTTTGAAGAGTATTTTTGTCATCTAATCCCTTGATATTGTCAAAGAAATTATTGGTGGTAGAGATGGATTTTTATGGTCTACTCTTGATCAAGTAAAAAGGTATGGGCACATTATTCTTTGGTTGAGGTGTTTGGTTGATTTTCTAAAAAATAAATTGGAAAGAAAAGGATTGATTTAGGTATTCCTTGTTGAGTTGTTGAGTTTTTTTTGAAATGGAAGTGAATGCTATTGTTTGATAAGCATTGTTGGATATTTTGAGTAAAGCTTTCATATGCTTGAACTAGGTTTTATGCAAAGAACATGAGTATCATTGTTATGTGAGAGTTTAGTGAGTTATCATATGCTTAGACTAGGATTTGTAAGCAAGGAGTGTTTCTTTGAGTGGAGTTGATTGAGCCTAGTCAAATGGAAGTATTGAGGTGATAGTTCTAACTATGTGAAACAAATTGTTTTAATATTCTAAATTAATTTGAAATAAATATTGAGAGTGATTGAGTGTAAAGCATATTGAGTCTTTAATAATTCTCTATATGTTTCTATGAGATTGGACAAGTTCTAGTGAGGACTTGTTGAGCAGATTTGAGATAAGTCTTTGAGAAGACCTATGGATAGATTAGTGTGAGCTTTTATGGAAGCTTACAAAATAGATTTGAGATAAGTCTTTGAGAAGACTCGTGGATATATTGGTGTGAGCTTTCGTGGAAGCTTACAATACATATTTGAAGACAAATATTGAGATCAAATTGGACAAGTTCTAGAGAGAACTTGTGGATAGATAAGTGTGATATTTTGTGGAAGCTTACAAGTAGATCTGAGGCAAGTCTTTGAGAAGACTTGAGAGCAAAGTTGATTGATTAATTTGTTCAAACCTTGGGTTAAGGTTTGGGGCAGATCTAACAGAGTTGATTTGTGATTGAGTCAAGCTTTGTGTTAAGGCTTGAGGATATATTTGAGGATAGAGTTTGGTGCAAATTTGAGGAAAGGTTTGTCCCAGACAAAGGATAGAGATTAAGCAGATTTGTGCTAGACCGAAGGACTATTTTTTGTGCATATTTGAGGACAAATATTGAGAAGATTTGTGCTATATCGAAGTACTATGTTTAGTGCATATTTGAGGATAAATATTGAGTAGATTTGTGCTAGAACGAAGGATTGTGTTTAGTGCATATTTGAGGATAGATATTGAGAATATTTGTGCTAGATCGAAGGACTATGTTTAGTGCATATTTGAGATAGAGTTGAGAGTAATATTTGGAGGTGAAAGAGTATAGAGTATGAAAGTCTCTAGTGGATAGAGGTCCATTATCCAAGGCAGTGAGAACAGGTCTTCTGAATGAGGACAAGAGTCTTCAGTGGATAAATATCCATAAGCTAGTGTAATGGAGGTAGTATTTCTTCTAGAAGATCACCAACCAGAGCAAAGGAGAAGGAGTTCTCTAGTGGATAGAGATACACGAACTTGATTAGGGGATTAGTATCTCCTTTGGACAAAAGTCCATAAATATTGTAATAGGGAAGGATTCCCAAAGATATTTGTTGATAAAATATTAGTGAAATATTTTCTCCGTGGAGTATCCCACATTGGGTGAACCACATTAAATTGGTGTCTCTATTGTGTGTGGTGATTTGTGCATTGATTTGATTACTAATATTGATATTGCTATTGATACATTGCATAATATTGATTTGAAAAGAAAAAGTAAAAAGTGGTCTTATACTATTCACCCCCCTCTTAGTATAAGCTTGTGTTATTCAGTTTGATTATTGGAATTGATGCAATACTTTGAGAAACCAAGAGAGTGGTTTAGAATTTAATTGGACACACATATTGAAGGCTTGCTAACTCATAAAGAAGTGTTGTGCTAATATTTATAGTGGAAAAATTCATTGTGAGTGAAACAAGTTTTTGAAGACATATCTCCATCAAAAAAAAAGGTATGGGCACATCATTCCTTGATTAGAGTGTTGTTGAATTGAATGTTGTGAAATGCAAAGTTGGAGTGAAAAGGGTTGTTTGATAAGCATTGTTGGAAATGTTTGAGTGAGTTTTCATATGCATGATTGGTGAATGTTTATGAGAACAATTGAGTTAGAGATTGAGGATTGTTTGAGTTAGGGTTTGAAACCCACATTGTGCATTCTTGTTGAAGAAGTTTGAAAACACTTGGCTAGGGTTTGTGAAAGAACATAAGTATCATTGTTATGTGAGATTGAGAACTATATTGAGCTAGGGTTTGTGAAAGAACATGAGTATCATTGTTATGTGACATTGGAATCATCTTGAGTCAAGGTTTGAGATCCATAGTGTGAGTTGTTGGAAGTATAGTGAAACACTTGGTTAGGGTTTGTAAGCAAGTTGTGTTTCATTGAGTAAATGTTTGAGTGATGTTGGATGAGCATTATTGATTGAAAGCATTGGAGTGATAGTTCAAGTTTTGTGAAACAAATTATACTTTATTTTTGAATTGATTTGAAAGAGAGTTTAAAAGTGATAGAGTGTTTTGTTGAGTGCAAAACCTAGTGAGTGTGAAACATATTGAGTTTTTGATCATTCTCTATATGTTCCTGTGGTTAAACAAGATTCTGAGTAAAAATTTTTGGTGTGTTTAAGATATTTTCTAAAAGAGATTGAATTAAGTTTTGTATGCAAGTTTTGCAGTTGTTTGAGTAAGATTTTGTGAAAGCTTAAGGACAGAGTTAAGCAAGCTTTTGTGAAATCTTGTGGGAAGATTTGAGTAAGTCCTAGAGGGGACTTAAGGACATAGTTGAGTAAGATTTTGTGAAAGCTTAAGGACAGATTTGTGTGAGATTTTGTGAAAAATTGCAAGTATATTTGAGGTAAGTCTTGGTGAAGACTTGTTGAACAGATTTGAGGTAAGTCTTGGTGAAGACTTGTTGAGAAGATTTGAGATAAGTCTTGGTGAAGACTTGTTGAGTAGATTGAGCAAGTTCTTGAGAGGACTTGTTGAGAAGATTTGAGATAAGTCTTGGTGAAGACTTTTTAAGTAGATTGAGCAAGTTCTTGAGAGGACTTGTTGAGAATATTTGAGGTAAGTCTTGGTGAAGACTCGAGAGGAGATTGAGCAAGTTCTTGAGAGGACTTGCGAAAATATTTGAGACAAGTATTTGAGAAGACTTGAGAGCAGAATTGATTGATTTATTTGTTCAAGATTTGTGTTAAGGCTTGGGGCAGATCTAAGCAGAGTTAATTTGTGATTTGATCAAGCTTTGTGTTAAGGCTTGAGGATAGATTTGAGTATAGTTTTGAGGATAAATTTTGGTTCAAATTTGAGGGTAAATTTGTTCCAGATGAGACAGATTTGTGCTAGACCAAGGACAATGTTTAGTGCAGATTTGATATAGAGATTGAGTAAAGCTGAGAGTAAGCTTTGGAGGTGAAAGAGCAAAGGATAGTAGTCTCAAGTGGATAGAAATCCATTAGCCAGAGTATTTAGTACAAAGGTCTTCTGAGTGAGGACAAAGTTCTTCTATGGAGAGATATCCACAAGCTAGTGCAATGGGGGTAGAAGTCTTCTAGAAGATCACTAGCTAAAGTAGAGAAGAAAGAGTTCTCCTGTGGATAGAGATTCACAAACCAGCAGAGAGGATTGATGTCTCCTTTTGATAGAGGTCCATAAATATTATAATAGGTAAGAGTTCCCAAGATATTTTTTGAGAAAATTTTAGTGAAATATTTTCTCCGTGGAGTAGCCTACATTGGGTGAACCATGTTAAATTGGTGTCTCTATTGTGTGTGATGATTTGTGCATTGCTTTGATCATTGTTGTTGATATTAACATTGATATATTGGATAATATTGTTTGAGAAGGAAAAGTAAAAGTTGATCTTATATTGTTCACCTCCCCTCTCAGTATAATCTTGTGTTCTTCAAAATTTTCTATCTCAGGAAAACCATGTAACCTAAAAATTCCCTTCGTAAAATTATTTGACACAACCAATGCTTCATCCTTGATGTTTCTTAGTATAAAATGTGCATCCTTAGTCAATTTATTGAATACCACAAGTATTGCATCATGTTGGTACTTAGTATTAGTTAAAACTATAATAAAATACATAGATATTACCTATCATTTTAGAGTAGATATATCATGTGGGTATAATTTTCCAAATATCTATTAATAAAACTAGTAATATCTTATTTTATTCTTACCCAATAGGTCTTTTTTTATGTTTTCACACATCTTTGCACCTCTCAAATGAGTAGAATATGGAGAACTATGCACCTATTTCATACTAATTCTCCTTAATTCACTAGTTTTCAATATGGCAACCCTATTATTGAAGTATAAAAGTATCTTTTATGTCAAAATCCTTATTTTCTTTAACATTTCTCTAAATTTTAACCCTTATTTCAATGCAATACAAATCCTATAGCTACATTTCTTTGACTTTGTCCATCAAGTATATATGACTTTGGGTTAATGCTACTATGTATCTTCTTATACTCAAGGCATTTGCAACCTTATTTTATTTCTCTTTGATATACTCAATACAAAAGTTATATTCCACTAAGAACTCTATCCATATTCTCTATACAGTCGAGTTGGACCACTTTGAATTTCTCCAATCTCTTCAAGAACTTTTCTCAACTATAGGGCTTGAGTACTAGCATATGTGATAGCTATATACTCAGCCTTAGTTGATGACAATGCTACAACAATTTATTTCTTGGAACTCCATGTAATTAGTCCTGATCCTAGACTAAAATAATTCCCTGATGTAGATTTCCTATCATATATACTGCTGCCCCAATCGCTGTCACTGAAGCCAACTAATTTTACAGAATTACATTTTTGGTAATGGATTCCAAAATCCAATGTACCTTTTACATATCTCAATATTCTTTTATTTGCTTGTATATGCAGCTCAGAAGGACTAGCCATAAACCTTGAGACTAGAGAAACAACATATTGAATATCGGGCCTTGTGTTTGTGAGAAACATCAGACTCCCAACCATACTTACGTAAGTGGTCATGTCAACCTTTGATGCTTCGTCATCCTTGCTCAATTGGATCCCATGTCCAGTTGGAGTTGCAACTGATTTGCACTGCTCCATGGAAAATTTCTTGATCATGTCTTGAGCATACTTGTGTTGACATATGAAGATACCTTTGTTTAATTGATGCACTTCCATGCCTAGGAAGTAGTGCATTAGACCAAGATATTTCATCTCAAACTGCTTCATCATGGAGTTTTTGAACTCCGTATTCATTTTATTGTTACTACCCATAAATATTAGATCATCCACATACAAACAAACTATGATAATTTCTACTCCATGCTTTAGGTAGTACATATTTGGTTCACTTTTGCTTCTTGTGAATCCATACTCATTGAAATAGCCATCAATGCATGAGTACCAAGCTCTTGGTGCTTGCTTGAGGCCATAAAGTGCTTTCTTCAATTTGTAAACAAGGTTCTCTTTTCCCTGTTCTTGGAAACCTTGATGTTGTTGAACATACACCTCTTCTATCAATTATCCATTCAGAAAAGCACTCTTTACATCCATGTGTTGAACATTCCATCCTTTATGGGCTGCTAAGGAAAAAACTGATCTTATTGTCTCTTGTCTTGCAATAGGAGCAAAGGTTTCCTCATAGTCAATGCCATATTTTTGAGTAAAATATTTTTCTACTAGTCTCGCCTTATGCCTCTCAATGCTTCCATAAAAATTGTACTTGGTCTTGTAGACCCATTTACATCCAACACATTTTTTACCTTTGGGTAGCTTTACTAGCTCCCATGTATCATTATTTTTTATAGAGGTTATTTCCTCTTTCATGGCTTCTTGCCATATATTTTGAGTACATGCCTTCTGATAGCTAGCTATATCTAGATGTGCATTAGTCAATAAAGCATAATTGACTTCATATCCTCTAGGTTCTTGGGAGTCATCATCCCCATACAATTGCAAATTTTCAAGTTGCTGCAAAATTGTATTCATTTCACTAGCTTGGCTTCTAGTGAATCTTCTCTAGAAATTTTGATCCAACATCTGAAAGACTGTATTCATTTCACTAGCTTGGCTTCTAGTGAATCTTCTCTGGAAATTTTGATCCAACATCTGAAAGGATGGATGATGTTGTAAATTTCTTCTGCCTCTTTATGGAGAGTCAATGTCCATTGGTGAAGAACTTACTGATCTCTATGGAGAAGGACTTGGAGTGGCGGTTGAAGTACTTGAACTGCTTGATCTTGGAGGGGGTGGTGTGCCTTTCCTATTCTTTGGAGACACCTACTGTACCTATGAAGAATTTACATCTTGGGACTCATCATCAACAAAAATTATTTGATGACCCCATTCTCCCCCTTCATCAAAAATTACATCCCTGGAGAGTACAATTTTATGAATCTTGGAATTGTAGAGCCTATATGCTTTTGTAGACTCACAATACCCAAAAAATATACAAGATTGACTTTTTGGATCAAGCTTCCTCCTTTTCTCATCAGGAATGTGGGCATATTCTAAAGCACCAAATTTTTTTAAGTGCTTTACATTTAGTTTATTTGCATACCACGCCTCATAAGGAGTGATGCCATCTAAACTAGAAGTTGGACTTCTATTTAGAATATATATACTTATTTTTACAGCATCATACCAGTACATATTAGTGAGATGCTTTGTTTGAAGCATCGATCTAGCCATCTCAACTAGGGTGTGGTTATTTCTTTTGGCCACACCATTCTATTGTGGGGTATAGGCTGTGGTGAATTGCCTTTTGATCCCACTTCCTGTACAATAGTTTAAAAATTATTTTGAGTAGTATTCACCTCCTCGATCTATCCGAAGACATTTTACATAATTCCCACTTTGATTCTCTACATTGTTTCTGAAACCTATGAAGCAATCAAATTCTTCATCTTTGTGCTTTAAGAAATAAATCCAACACATCCTAGAGAAGTCATATATGAAAGTGAGAAAATAATAATTGTTTTCAAGACTCTGTGTTTGCATCAGACCACAGATATCTGAATGTACTAACTAAAGTGGATAGCTAGCTCTCTACGCTTGTCCTCTCAAAAAATTCTATCTGGAGTGCTTTCCCAAAGCACATCCTTCACAGACCTCCTATTGATCGTTGATTTTTGGAAGTCTTGTCACCATATCTTGAGAAGTGAGCAATTTAAAGCTAACGAAATTAAGGTGACCATATCGCAAGTGCCACAACACACTTGGATTTGTTATTGCTACATTTGCAAGTTGATCTCCCCCTGGCTCACCAAATTTGAGAGGGAATAACCTATTATTGGTCATGGGGACTTGGGTGATGACACGATTACAATTATTTTTATCAAAAATAATACATTGTCCTTCATCAAAGACAAGCTTGTAATTTTTCTCCATCATTTGTATAATGCTGAGTAAATTGTGTTGGAGATTTGGAGTGTAATATATTTCACTCACTTTATTTAGTCCTTCTTTGGTTAGAACCACCATGGCTCCAATGCCCTCTACTTGCAATGCTTTGTTATCCCTAATTTTATTTGGGATTTATAAGTGGAATCTAGAGTAGAAAATAGTTTTTCTTTGCCACTCATATGGTTTGAGCAACCAGTATCTAGAATCCATGTGTCATTTACATTCTGATCTGATTGTCCATATGATAGAAAAATATTAGAAGCATCATCTTCTTCTCCATAATTTCCATATTGACTGCTGTTGTCTTGTGAATATTTTGAGCAGCAGTAGCGAGCGAAGCAACCTGGCTTGCCATAGTTGAAACAAGCTGATTTGGACTTGTCACTTCCTTGCCCTTGATTGCCACTTTGTCCTTTATTTGCACCTCAATTCTGATTTCCACCTCTTGAAGAACACAAGCTTATACTGAGAGGGGGGGTGAACAGTATAAGACCACTTTTAACTTTTTCCTTCAACTTAACTTTTAATACAATATTATGCAGTGTATAGAAAGCGATATCAAGCGAGAAATCAAAGCAATACGGAAAACACCATCCACAATAGAGACACAACAATTTACGTGGTTCACCCAAGGTGGGCTACTCCACGGATAAAATTTTCACTAAAATTTTATCAACCAAATCTGGGAAAACCTTTCCCGATTACAATGTTTATGGGTACCAACCCAAAGGAGACACAAATCCCCTAACTCTACTCCGGCTGGTGATCCTCTAGAAGACCTCTGCCTCTGCTACCCTTAGCAAGTGGAACTCTATCCATAGAAGACACCTGTCTTCCCTACTCTGGTTGGAGACCTCTGTCCTCAACTCTTTCACCTCAAATTTGGTCCTTGAAAATGAACTAAACATAGTCCTTCGGTCTAGCACAAATGTCCTCTATATTTTTATTTTATCTGCATCAAACACAGTCCTTCGGTTTGGCACAAGTCTGTCCTCTTCCTCTTTCTCTAGTCTACACCAAACACAGTCCTTCGGTCTGGCACAAGTCTATCCTCAAATCTCTTTCTATTCTGTTACAGTCACATTTGGTCAAAACCAACTTTTGCACTGACTGCGCAAACACAGCAGCACTCGATAGAACATCAACTTATGCACCTCTACGCAATCACAGCAGCATAGTCTTCGCACACTCTACTTTTCAACGATCAAACTTCTCCCCCGCACTCTATCTATGAATATCGCACTTCGAATGCACACTTCGATCGATGCCAAATCTCTTCAAACAGCCCTCCTTTTATACTAACATAATCAAGATCTAAACCTTGGTCTTAGTTGGCTGTTATGCAAATGCAAAACCCTAACTCCATTGGCTGCATGCCCTAATCTCCGTTGGCCCAATTTTAACTTTTTCGGCTTCAACCGCCTCTATGGTTCAATAGCTTCTACCGCGAAACCACAACATGTCGCGATATCATGACATTTTTGTAGCCGTACACTTTCGTTTGGCTATTTTCGTGATATTGTGACACTTTTGCTTTTGCCTACCTTGACTACGTTCTTGTCACGAAATCACGACACTTATGTCTTTGCCAACGTCATCTTTACTCCTGTTGCGAAATCATGACACTTTAGTCTTCTTGGTCTTCTTCTAGGCTTGCACTAGAGAAAACGAAGCATGTCACGAAATCGTGACACTTTCACTGCATTGAGCTTCTCTCTGCATTACACCCGTGAAACTGGAACATGTCACAAAATCATGATGCTTCTTCTATTGAAGACTTGCTAACTATTTTTGTCATGAAATCATGACACGTTCTCCAACTACAAGCTGCCATCTCAACCTATCACAAAATTGTGACACTTTCTGCATTCGCAAGATTTCTTTTCAACCTGTCGTGAAATCATGACACTTTCTGCATCCGTACAACTTCTTTGTAGCCTATCGCAAATCATGACGTTTCTTATTTTAGACTCTTCCATTTGCTGCATGTCGTAAAATCGTGACAGTTCTCACCTCGAGCTTTTCATCATGTCACAAAATTGTGATAGTCCTTACTTAGTCTTTTGCAGCATGTCATGAAATCACGACAGTTCACACTGCAGACTCTCCCTTCTACATCATGTCGTGAAATCATGACACTTTTTCATTCGTACAACCTTCCTTGCATTATGTTGCGAAATCGCGACACTTCTCCTTCTTTGCCTTCCTGCACTTTCTGAGCCGCGAAAATGCGACATGTCACAAAATCGTGACACTTTCCACCTTGCTCTCTTTCTCTGCCAACATGTCCCGAAATCGCGACAGTTTTGCCAGTTTCTTCTCTCTCTTCCAACATGTCGTGAAATCACAACAGTTTTTCTAGCTTCTTCTTTCTCTTCCAACATGTCATGAAATCATGACACTTTTTCAAAAAGCTTTCTCTCTCCTACCTAAGTCACGAAAATGCGACATGTCGCGATATCGTGATATTTTTTCAACTTACTTTCTTTCGAACCTGTCAAGCCGAAACTTCAACAAAACACATTCTTTTACATCAAATCAAATTCTTTCAAAAGCTTCTTGACATCAATGACAACTTAATTACTTGAGCAACTGCAAAGAACTCAAGGTACCCAAAATTGCCAACACCTCTTTGTTGGTTGCCTCCTCTGTATGAGTTGCCTCCTCTATTGGAATTGCCTCCTTTGTTCTGGTTGCCTCCTCTATTGGAATTGCCTCCTTTGTAGGTGCCTCTGCCTCTACCTCTTTGCTTGCCTTGACCTTGACCTCTTCCCCATCCTCTTCCATTATTTTCATTGGAATTGAAGGCCTTATCATCACCTCCATATCTGGTTTAAGGAGTTTTAGGAAATCTCTCTTCATGTGACATTAACAATCCGATCAATGCATCGAATGTTAAAAGGGAAAGATCTTTGGATTCTTCTATTATTATGGCAATATGGTTCCATTTTTGTGTAAGTGTTCTCAAAACTTTTGTTACAATTATCTCAGGCTTGATTTCTTCACCTAGTGTAACCATTTTATCTACAATTGCTTTTACTCTAACACAATAATCATCGATTTTTTCATTATCTTTCATTCAAATATTTTCAAAATCTCATGTCAATGTTTGAAGCCTTACCTGTTTCACTTGATTACTACCCTGGAATTCATCACTCAATGCTTTCCATGTATCTTGTGCATTCGTACAGGCAAAATTTTTGTAAAATATGCTTTTCTCCAATGCAGCTTGGAGATGAGAAAGACCAGAAGAGTTGCTCTTTTGTTCTTCTTTTCATGTTTTCTTGTCTGCGACACTTAGTGTTGTCCAGTCTGAAGGTTCTGTGTAGCCCTATTTTATGATTTCCCATAAACCTTTACCTATGAGCAAGGTCTTCATATTTATAGACCAATACTCATAGTAATAACCGTTAAATTTTGGTATAGGTAAGCTATTGTGTGAGGCCATAGTTACCCAAAAACTCTATTTCACGGTTACAATAAAGTATTTTTGTTGAAATAAGGAAAGAAGAAGAAGGAAGAAGGAAGAGATTACAAATTTAAGTCAAATTTGACTTGTTGTAATATATCATGGACTGCTTGGTCCTCTTGATGTGGGGATGTGATCTCTTGAGTTACAAAGTTATCTGCCACTTCTTCTTCGTCATCACTTATCTATATGATTTTTGGTGATTATGGTTCTAGGATTTCTATTGAATTACTGTAGTGTGTATACTCTAATTCTTGTGCTTTAGCTTGTACTGATTATGATTGTTCAAATTCACTCCTGAATGAGTTATCTTCAAAGTCTGCCTCGTACCCTGAGTCAGGATGCCTTTGATGTGCTATCACTGCATTTTGAAGTTGACTAAACACAATGTTGAGTCCATAACCTCTAAATTTGTTATCAAAAATCTCTGCACCTTCTCGTGCTAAAATTGCACATAAGGCATGATAAAAACCATTTGGTCTTATCATCAATGCCTTGTTACAATTTTACAATTTGATCCTTTGTCTCTTTTACAAAAAAAAACTAAGCCTCTTAGGCTTATTACACACTCTTTATGATTCCCTGAATAAAAAAAATTTGCTTTTACAATGAATTGCCTCCTAGGCAATGTCCCCATTTTTTTTATAATAAAAAAAATTTATATTTCTTATTTAATAAAAATAAAATAATTGCTTTTAAATTTTTTATTTTTATTTTAAAACAATTAAGTTTTAATTTATTAAATATAATATAAATATTTTTAATATAATAATTTAAAACAAAGTTCAACTATAGAAATGAGGGCAAAGGATTTTGAACCCTTGACATATGATGGCCTTGGGCCTTACAGCATGTGCATTTGCCACGATAGTAGCTCACCTGTCGTGAGCTAAGGAAGTCCAACTTCCTTATAAAGCCTAATTCGAACCCTTTTTAGCTTTTAAAAAAAAAAAACTAATAAAACTTGTCCTCGCGGGATTCGAACCCGGGACATGTGATTCACAAACAATCCGCCTTCACCGATCGAGCTACACCCATGGCTGGGTATGGAGGAGGAAGGTCATATATTTATTATGGAGTTTTGTGGCAATTTCAAACAAAAAAGAATTTCATTGTTGCTGGGTTTCAAACCCATGACTTTCAGGGGGTCGGGCAACTTATGGTTGGCTCCTTGAGCCAGTTGAGCTACGTGGCCTGACGGGAATCCAAAGGAGGCTTGCCTCCTTTATCTTGTTAGTTGCGCAAATAACTTAAAAAAAAAAATAATCCCACATCCGCTATGCAAAGGGAATTTTGTGCTTTAAAATAACAGAGAAGCAGTATGCTTCTCGATTGCCTTTGAGCAATCACTCGATCACCCCTTTTGCCTTTTGTTTGCCCACATTTTTTTGCCATGTTTCTCCTCCCTTCATGTGCCACACGTCTGTTCATGTCAACTCCTTATGCCTCGTTGTCTATCCGTGTCATCTCCTAAATTGTCCTCCTATCACCATGTGTCGCTTTGTAATCGATACTTTTGCATCGCTCCTGTATCCGTTGGCTACTATGCTGGCCTAATCCGATGTTTTCCTTGATCCGCATGTCTTCGGGCTTCTCTAGCCTTAAGATTAGAGTTGCAAGCCCCACCTTGGTCTAGCTACAAGCTGTGCTCTGCGGGTTTCTCTCACTTCGATCCTCGGGCTTCCTATGCCTTGATTCTCATGTTGTCCTTGGCTTCAACTCTTGATTCTTAGGCCTCCATCACCTTTGGATCTGATACCAGATGTAATTTGAGAGAAGTTAGGAGCAAAAATTAGATAATCAATATTATATTCAACCTTCGAAAACCTTAGTTACATTGGAATATATACTCGTAGTATTAACCAAACTTAGGGAATATAGGGAAGTTAGGGAAATAGAAGAAATAGGGAGGAAAGGGAAAAAGGAAATTGAGTTGGTTCGCCTTGATGCCCTTGCCATCCAATCCTGCCCAGTCAGCTGTCGTCCAAGCCAAACTTACCTGTCCAGTCAACTACCGTCCAAGGAGGTAAAAGGGGTAAGATCCAAAGCTTATAGTTGAAACAATTTTTTTACACCTTTTTACTCCTTTTTGGTCTTTTTACTAGCTTTATTTCCAACAGTGGCTTCAATGTGGAGACAACTTGAATAAGGGCACTAAATGTACAAACACAAGCAGCTTCGATGTGGAGTGAATCTCAAAGGATAAAAGCAATTTGATAGAATATCTTCATGACACTGAGATCAAGAATATATGAAGGAAGATATTAGCGAAAGGAAAATTCAAGTGCATTGATCATTGCGACCTTCCATTTACAAGGATAGTGACAACAAAGGTTCAAAGTGAGGCACCGAAGAAGCAAGAAAACACGTAATAGAGTAATAGAAGCCTTCATTTGTGTGTGAAACATGGTATTCACCTTTTGATATTTATCAACATAGAAAGAATGCATATGCAGGATACCATCGAACGTAAGAAGTAGAGCCACCAACTAAGGAAGAAAAAGTTATATCTTATACTATTCACCCCCCTCTTAGTATAAGTGTGTGTTTATTCATACCTATAAGCTACCATCCCCAATATGAAATTATACTCTCTAGAACTTCACTCCTTAGTCTGACCGGTCCAGTCGGTGTGCAATACCTAGCTTAACATAAATCACATCAAAGTGCCTAGTAGAATAATTTTCCCCAAAGTACCTCATCAAGTCAAGGCTCATCATAGGTGCACTCCATGGAAACTTCTAGCCCTATGACCTAAAGCTTTGATACCAACTATAAAAACCCACCAAAATCAACCTTATATATATATTCACAAGCAAGGTTCACAAATAAGTCCTAATACATTCCAATATATATAAGGTATAACCATATTTTGAGTTATTGTCACTATAGATGACACTCAAGTGGATAAGAGTGGTCAACATATCATATTTATGGGTTTCACATTTCTAAAACCCACCACTTAACCCCCCACAATTCCTGTATCCTCACCAATATAGGATAACTTAACCATGGTATTGGGATTATCCTCTAAGGCCCATAACACTTAAAGGGTGATGCATATTCCCTAACCCTACTTAAGTCCATCTATATAGGATATTTTTCACATAATGCCTTAGTGCTTAGTTACCACACCTCCGTGGGCTAAATAAGGTCATTACCACTCACCTAGAAATGAACATGATCACCTGATACTCATCATTCAAGTTGTAACCACTATAGTAATATATGAATAATATCCCAAGACCTCACCATTTAAGGAAAAATTAAGCCTCACCCTTCAAGGTGCATCATTCACAACTATCTAGTTATTGCATCCCCACAACTCCTTCCAAATTAGAAAATTATTGGCTATTGCATCACCACAACCCCTTCTAAGATTCACATTACCCTAGATATCACATTACCAAAACTCCTTCCAAGTTTGGATTACCTTTGTGAATTGAGGGTCTTATTATGGTTCTAAATCCAAGCCCAAGAACCCCTCCCCAAGATTCATTTTTAAAAACAATAATTTAACATCTCTCTTTTTTAAATAATTAAAGTGTTATATAAAAATAACATGCTTAAGTATATCACCATGCTAGTACTAAACCATAAATTTTGAAGAACATAAGCTTATACTGAGAGGGGGGTGAACAGTATAGCACCCACTTTTTACTTTCTTTCCAAACCAATATCAATTAGTATCCTTAATTGCAATATCCAAATATAGCAATGTGCATTAATGACATAGATAGCAATAGTAAGCAAGAGCACAAATCACCACACACAATTGAGACACAATATTTAACGTGGTTCCCCCAATGTGGGGTACTCCACAAGATAATCTCCTTATAATATTTCATAAAGAAATAGGGATCCTTATCCTAATACAAATGATTACTTTGATCTACTCAAAGCTAGGCTATCCACTGATCTGCTCAATAAGGCAATTCACTGATCTTCTCAGCTAGGCAATCCATTGATCTGCTCAGGTAGGCAATCCATTGATCTACTCAGGTAGGTAATCTTGATATGCTCAGGTAGGTAATCCACTGATCTGCTTAGCTAGGCAATCCATTGATATGCTCAGGTAGGCAATCCTGATCTTCTCATGTAGGCAATCCACTAATATTATTAGGTAGGTAATCCTAATCTACTCAGGTAGGTAATACACTGATATGCTTAGCAAGGCAATTCACTGATCTGATCAGCTAGACAATCCACTGATCTACTCAGGTAGGCAATCCATTGATCTGCTCAAGTAGGCAATCCATTGATATGCTCAGGTAGGCAATCCTGATCTGTTGAGGTAGGTAATCCACTGATATGCTCAACAAGGAAATTTATTGATCTACACAGCTAGGAAATCCACTGATCTACTTAGATAGGCAATCCTAATCTGCTCAGGTAGGCAATCCACTGATCTGCTTCAACAAGCTCACCAAGAACTTACTCAAAATCTACTCTAGCAAGCTCACCAAGAACTTACTCAAAATTTTCTCTAGCAATCTTCACCAAGAACTTGCTCAAAATCTGCTTCAGCAAGATCACCAAGAACTTACTCAAAATCTGCTCTAGCAAGCTCACCAAGAACTTTCTCAAATATGCTTTAGCAAGCTCACCAAGAACTTGCTCAAATCTGCTCCAACAAGCTCACCAAGAACTTGCTCAAATTTGCTCAGCAAGCTCACCAAGAACTTGCTCAAAATTTATCCACAAATCTTTCCACAAATCTATCCAAAAGTCTTCTCAAAGGCTCAATCAATCATGCACAAAAGCTACCATAAATCTATCCAAAAGCCTTCTCAAAGGCTCAATAAATCATGCACAAAAGCTGCCATAAATCTATCCCAAAATCCTTCTCAAAGGCTCAATCAATCATGCTCAAGTAGCACTCAAATCTCATCCACAAATATATGAAGGCAAGGCTCAATGATGAACTCAACAATGAATGACAATGCACTCTACAATGGATGACAACAATGATCCACAATGATCTCAACTCAAATCAGAATATAGAATAGTTTGTTTCATGGAACTTGAACAACCACTTCACTCATTCACTTGACTAGGCTCAAATAACTCTACTCAACCAATCACAACAAGGAACAACTCTTTCTCACAAACCCTAGTCCAAGCAAGTATCAACCAACTCAAAATGTTTCCAACAATGCTTAACCACAAATCTCACATAACAATGATACTCATGTTGTTCTCTAACTCAAGTTCAAGTTCTTTGTACAATCAATGGGCTTCAACAACAATGCTTATAAAACATTCTTCACAAAACAATGATACTCATGTTCTTCTCAAACCCTACCTCAGGTTTTTCACACAACTAATGGCTTCAACAACAATGCTTATAAAACAAGGTTTAAACACAACTCTCAAACCAAAAAACCTTGAAGCATTCAACCAACCACTTTTGAAAAAGAAACCACAATCAATCATTTTCTCTCCAATGATATTTCAGAAATCAACCACCATAAACAAAGTCAATGGAGAATATTGCTCATACCTTTTGATGCCTTATTAGTTGTCCACTAAATCTGCCACACTCAACAAAATTTCTTTTTCAACTTTCAATAAGGTTTAGGGATCATGATTAATAACACAACAATAATATCCAAATAACACCTTATTACTCCTACTCAATAAAATACATCATGTCCCCTCATGAAAGAATTAATCCTCTTTGAAAAAGAACAAAGCAACCTTCACTTTTGAACCTCTTTACAAAATCATAAATATCTCTTTACACACACCTTATTTCTCCCTCTAAGCAAGTTAATCAAATAGCCCTCAAAATAATATTTCCAACGATATATAATATGATATACTTCCAAAAGAAAAATCACCAGAAATCTCTCTTTTTCTTAAGGTGCATCATAACCCTTATTTCTCCTAGGGCAACTTTAGAAAAATAAAATATTAAAAAATATTAACTTGCCTCTGTCCCTAACGGGATTCGATCCCTTGATGCCTCCTCACTCAATGCCTTAACCACGACCAAGACATGCCCTCACGTGTTCAAAAGGGCACAGACCAAAACAAATACCTCAATATTTTATGCCCTTCGAAAACTCAAAAATGCTTCGAGTGTTTCAACACAGCAAGCATCCCCGATGAGACTCGATTGCAGGACCTCCTACTTCTTACATAGTGCATGAACCACTAGGCCAAAGGTTCCTATGCGTTTGGTTATCCTCCGTGAATGATTCTTCAATGGACCCAAATTTTGTAAACCCTTCACACGCCTCTTTACACACGCTTCAACACACATGCTCTTCTCGCATTACGTTATCAATTCGAATGCATTCAAAAATCGAGGACAAGAATTTATCGAAAATTTTGGTGGCATATATATATATATATATATATATATATATGCCTTTCCTCCTTTCTTTAGACGTCGACGCTATAATTTTATTTTTAATTTTAAAATTTAAATTAAAATTTAAATAATTTAAAATTTAAACTAAATATTTAAAATTAAATATCTCCATCATCGGGGCACATTTTTCGATGAAACAAAAAGCCAACCTGGGTTTTAAGAAAAACCCATTTCAAATCTACCATCCATGGTTTTAAATAAAACCTTTTATTTTGCCTGCCTTGGTTTTCACAAAAACCCTGTATATATCCATGCTCTCCAAAATATCATAAATGATTATTTATGAAGTGTTGTTACCACCAAAACTCAAATGTGATCCATATGACATCAATGATCCATGTGACATCAATGACAACATAAAATAACTCAAATTGCCAACAATATCCCCCTTTGTCATTGATGGCAACACCTCTAATCCAAATCACCACAATCACTGCAAAAACCATCTCTGAGAATCAAAGTTGCTCCCCCTGACTCAATACTCTCTTTGGAGGTTGCTCCCCTAACTCAATGCTCTCTTTGGAGGCTGCTCCCCCTAACTCAAATCTCTCCCCCTTTGACATCAATGGCAAAAGGGACACCTATGGGGCTAAAAGATATGACTCTTAAGCATAGCCCCCTCACCACCTTCTCTCTTGAGGTGATTAATTTTGGGGTGGGAGTACTTTTACTCCCATATTACATTGTTTCTTTCCTCTATCAACTTCCTTCCATATTTTTTTGATATCCTTCTCTTGATGAATTACTTGATCTTCTTGTCTTGAACCTATTTGACCTTCTTGCCTTGAAACTCCTTGACCTTCTTGTCTTAAACTTGTTTGGAATTGAGTCCTACACCATTTTGAAATATGTCCAAAGTTATTGTAATTAAAACACTTGATATTGTAGCCTTTGGATGGTGCCCATATCCTGAATTCTTTCTTGAAATAATTTCCATATCCATTCCTTTCCTAAACCCTATATTGTGAAGTTCTATTTTCATAATCATTATGACCATGAATTCTAAATTGTGTAGCTCTAAATCCAAAACCATGTTGCTCATTTTATTTGCACTGAGAAGCTTTATGACCAATCCTGTTGCATGAGAAGCAATGTCCCTAAAAACCATACCTTCTTCCTTTGAAGTTCCTTCTAGCAAAATCAAACTTCTTTGATCCATAGACCCTGTAGTGTATAGCCCTGTGTCCAAATTCATTACAAGAAAAACAATGTCCTTGAAAAGCCCTTTGTTCATGCCTTGGTTCCTCATACCTTTCTTGACCATTAACCTTGTGATCATTTTTGACTTGTGCATTGTATCCTTGAACCTTATTTGTAGTATCTAAATCCTCTTCCTTAATTTCTTCCTTTCTTTCCTTTTCAAGAATTTCTTTTCTTTTTGAACTTGATTCACCTATCTCAAAACAAGATCCAAACTGAATGTTTGGAGCCATAGGAACTTTGGAAATTTCTTCATAACACTTAGGTGCTTCCTTGCTTTCATATTTTAGAACTTCCTTTCCTTTTGAGTGTGATTCCCCAAACCTAAAATATGAGACCTTTGGTGCTTTGGAACCTTCCTCTTCTTTCTCTTCATTTGTGTCAAATAGCAAATTGGCATCCATATTTATTGTCTCTAAAATACATGTTTCCTTCTTAGTGAAAATATCTTGACCTTTTGAGTCATGTGATGGATCAAACTTCTCAGGTATGGAACATCTCAATTCTTTTAGATTCTCCTTAACCTCTTGTAGTTGCTCATGGATATCATTGAAGTCTTCCTTTAGATCAACTGAGACATCTATCTTTCTTACAATATTCTCTTGTTTAACTTCTTCTGTTTGGAGTGAATGTTCTTCTTCTACTTCTTTTATCCCATAGAAAAACCCTTCTTCATATTCACTGTCACTAAGATCATTATAATCTTCTATAGCAAACAAACTTTCATGATTTCTTTGACCATGCTTGTTTCCTTGATGTGTCATCTCATCTTCACTATCATTGAATCCATTGCAATATCCTGATCTGTGATCTCTTTTACCACACACAAAGCACTGTCTCTTTCACCTTCTATTCATAGGAATAGATGTTCTTCCTTTTCATCATCTGACTTGTCTCTATCACTATGATCTGAGCTATCACTTGCTTCTTCAATGTAGAAAGTTTTCTTTGTCCTACGAAAAATTTTCTTCTTCTCATACCTGCTTTTCTTGTATTTGTCATCTTTGTCATGCTTATGCTTTCCATATTATTTTCTTATGTGACCCTATTTTTCATCATCACTATTTTCTTCATTTGGACACTTTTTTGCATAGTGACCAAAATCACCACACTTGTAGCATTTTACTTTCTTCATATCTCTGTAATTCCTTGAGTCCTTTTTCCTTTTGATGAAGTTAGCTTCCTCATCACTATTTGAATCTCTATCTGTCTCTGGAATTTTCCTTTCTTTTTCTCTGAAGCCTTGAATGCAATTTATTTTATTGGAACCCGATGCTTACTTATCCTCATCCCATAAGTTGTGAGAGTTCCTTGTAGTTCTTCCATTGTTAACTTGTTGATATCCATTGTTTCTTCTATTGCTGAAACCTTTGCATCATACTTCATGGGAAGTGATCTCAAAACCTTTTGAGTAACTTTTGATTCTTTCATCTCAAATCCTAGACCTCTCATGGTGTTATTAATCTCATCAACTCGAAGTAAAAACTTTGCTATATCTTCAAAATATTCCATTTTCAATTCCTCAAATCATTTTCTATGAGTTTGTAGTTTTGCCAACTTTACCTTGGAATCTCCTTCATAGGTATTCCACAACTTGGTCCACATTTTATTAGCTGAATTACATACCTTGACCTTTGCAAAATTTGTCTCATGTAGCCCACTCAAAATACAATTCATTGCCCTTGCATTGATCTCAACCAAATTTTTGATAGTCTTATTTGCCTCGGGATCACCTTCAACCTTATACTCTTTTTCAACCATCTGCAATACCTCATATCCTTGTGATATCAAGTAGTTCTTCATTCTCATGCTCTAGAAAGCATAATTGTTATCATCAAATAGTGGAGCCTTATTTGTAGATGATCCATTCTATGAAGCCATCTGTGTTCTTATAGAATCTGCCCTCAAGTTATTAGCCTTTCCGAAGGAACCCGCTTTGATACCAATTGAAGAACACAAGCTTATACTGAGAGGGGGGTGAATAGTATAGCACCCACTTTTTACTTTCTTTCCAAACCAATATCAATTAGTGTCCTTAATTGCAATATCCAAATATAGCAATGTGCATTAATGACATAGATAAAAATAGTAAGCAAGAGCACAAATCACCACACACAATTGAGACACAAGATTTAACGTGGTTCCCCCAATGTGGGGTACTCCACAAGATAATCTCCTTATAATATTTCATAAATAAATAGGGATCCTTATCCCAATACAAATGATTACTTTGATCTGCTCAAAGCTAGGCTATCCACTGATCTGCTCAGCAAGGCAATTCACTGATCTACTCAGCTAGGCAATCCATTGATCTGCTCAGGTAGGCAATCCACTGATCTACTCAGGTAGGTAATCTTGATCTGCTCAAGTAGGCAATCCATTGATCTACTCAGCATGGAAATTCACTAAATTGATCATCTAGAAAATCTACTAATCTACTCAAGTAGGCAATCCTGATCTACTCAGGTAGGCAATCCACTGATCTACTCAGGTAGGAAATCCTAATATTCTTAGGTAGACAATCCATTGATCTACTCAGCAAGGCAATTCACTGATCTACTCAGCTAGCAATCCACTGATCTGCTCAGGTAGGCAATCTTGATCTGTACAGGTAGGCAATCCACTGATCTGCTCAACAAGGTAATTCACTTATCTACTCAGCTAGGCAATCCACTAATATACTTAGGTAGGTAATATTGATCTACTCAGGTAGGCAATCCACTAATCTACTTCAACAAGCTCACCAAGAACTTACTCAAAATTTGCTCTAGCAAGCTCACCAAGAACTTACTCAAAATCTGCTCTAGCAAGCTCACCAAGAACTTGCTCAAAATCTGCTTCAACAAGCTCACCAAGAACTTACTCAAAATATGCTCTAGCAAGCTCACCAAGAACTTGCTCAAATCTGCTCTAGCAAGCTCACCAAGAACTTTCTCAAATATGCTCCAACAAGCTCACCAAGAACTTTCTCAAATCTGCTCAGCAAGCTCACCAAGAACTTGCTCAAAATATATCCATAAATATGTCCACAAATCTATCCAAAAGCCTTCTCAAATGCTCAATCAATCATGCACAAAAGCTACCATAAATATATCCAAAAATCTATCCAAAAGCCTTCTCAAAGGCTCAATCAATAATGCACAAAAGCTGCCACAAATCTATCCAGAAATCTATCCCAAAAGCCTTCTCAAAGGCTCAATAAATCATGCTCAAGTAGCACTCAAATCTCATCCACAAATATATGAAGGCAAGGCTCAATGATGAACTCAACAATGAATGGCAATGCACTCTACAATGGATGACAACAATGATCCACAATGATCTCAACTCAAATCATAATATAGAATAGTTTGTTTCATGGAACTTGAACAACCACTTCACTCATTCACTTGACTAGGCTCAAATAACTCTACTCAACCAATCACAACAAGGAACAACTCTTTCTCACAAACCCTAGTCCAAGCAAGTATCAACCAACTCAAAATGTTTCCAACAATGCTTAACCACAAATCTCACATAACAATGATACTCATGTTGTTCTCTAACTCAAGTTCAAGTTCTTTGTACAATCAATGGGCTTCAACAACAATGCTTATAAAACATTCTTCACATAACAATGATACTCATGTTCTTCTCAAACCCTATCTCAGGTTTTTCACACAACTAATGGCTTCAACAACAATGCTTATAAAACAAGGTTTAAACACAAATCTCAAACCAGAAAACCTTGAAGCATTCAACCAACCACTTTTGAAAAGGAAACCACAATCAATCCTTTTCTCTCCAATGATATTTTAGAAATCAACCACCATAAACAAAGTCAATGGAGAATATTGCTCATACCTTTTGATGCCTTATTAGTTGTCCACTAAATCTGCCACACTCAACAAACTTTCTTTTTCAACTTTCAATAAGGGTTAGGAATCATGATTAATAACACAAAAATAATATCCAAATAACACCTTATTACTCCTACTCAATAAAATACATCATGTCCCCTCATGAAAGAATTAATCCTCTTTGAAAAATAACAAAGCAACCTTCACTTTTGAACCTCTTTACAAAATTAGAAATATCTCTTTACACACACCTTATTTCTCCCTCTAAGCAAGTTAATCAAATAGCCCTCGAAATAAGATTTCCAACGATATATAATATGATATACTTCCAAAAGGAAAATCACCAAAAATCTCTCTTTTTCTTAAGGTGCATCATAACCCTTATTTCTCCTAGGGCAACTTTAGAAAAATAAAATATTAAAAAATATTAACTTGCCTCTGTCCCTAATGGGATTCGATCCCTTGATGCCTCCTCGCTTAGTGCCTTAACCGTGGCCAAGCCGCCATTGGGCCACACACCCTCACGTGTTCAAAGGGGCACGAACCAAAACAAATACCTCAATATTCTGTGCCCTTCGAAAACTCAAAAACACTTCGAGCGTTTCAACACAACAAGCATCCCCGACGAGACTCGATCGTAGGACCTCTTGCTTCTTACACAACGCACGAACCACTAGGCCAAAGGTGCCTATGCATTTTGTTATCCTCCGTGAATTATTCTTCAATGGACCCAAATTTTGTAAACCCTTCACACGCCTCTTTACACACGCTTCAACACATAGGCTCTTCTCGCATTACGTTATCAATTCGAATGCATTCAAAAATCGAGGACAAGAATTTATCTAAGATTTTGGTGGCATATATATATATATATATATATATATATATATATATATATATATATATGCCTTTCCTCCTTTCTTTAGACGTCGACGCTATAATTTTATTTTTAATTTTAAAATTTAAATTTAAATTTTAAATAATTTAAAATTTAAACTAAATATTTAAAATTAAATATCTCAATCACTAGGGCACCTTTTTCGATGAAACGAAAAACCAACCTGGGTTTTAAGAAAAACCCATTTCAAATCTGCCATCCATGGTTTTAAATAAAACCTTTTATTTTGCCTGCCTTGGTTTTCACAAAAACCCTGTATATATCCATGCTCTCCAAAATATCATAAATGATTATTTATGAAGTGCTATTACCACAAAAACTCAAATGTGATCCATATGACATCAATGATCCATGTGACATCAATGAAAACATAAAATAACTCAAATTGCCAACAAATTTAACCATTTATCTCCTTAATACTAGCATTTAGTAGTTTCCCTATCTTAACAAGAAAGAAAGAACAACATTATGATCATAATTCATGCATGATTAATTATTTTATTTTGCACATATTCAATATTCCAAGAACATCCATAAAACAACAATATCTTTTCATTCTTCCATATGATCAAATCTTGAAATACTGAATAATATAACTACATTACATTCCATCATCAATAAGGTTGCATATTATCAATTATAATTTTCTTCAAGTATTGTTTTCTTCAAAATATAATAGTATAGAATATAAAGGTTCTATTTTTCAATAATGGATCTTCCTATGTCCTCCTCTGGAGAGCTCCTTTGTCCATGATATTAGCTTAGAATAACTTTAGGGATCAGGACAACTCTTAAATGCAATGCAACTAATCATGCTCCATGCATAATGCAAGCAACCAAGCAATAAAATGCATTTCAATACAACAAAGAGAGAATCCCATACTTCTATCCATAATGGTTTCCTTACCTACTCAAGTCTTAGGAGAACCATTATAAACACCAAAACTTTCCTCTTTCTTTACAAAACCCCATGACTCAATTTTTCCAACCAAGAAAAAATAAATTAAATAAATCACATCACAAACTAATACAATAAATCAATTGTTAGAAGGTATTTATAGTGAAACCTAATTCCTAATTAAATGCTAACCTCAGGCTGACATAACCTAAATTGAAGGTTAAATTAAATATAATAAATATATTAAATATTTTAATCAAGGTTAACCATAGAGGTGGTTTAACCAATATTCCTAATCGTGAATATATCAAAACTGCTCATAGACTTATATATAGAACTCTCATAAACTTAAATTGAGAATACTTTAAGGCTTACACAACACTTACCCATAGGATTTATCTAGAGTGCCCATATATGCTTTATCATTGTCAACCTCAATTTGATAAGACCAAGTTATATATATTTTTGTTAGAACAAAAAATGATTTTTTAGTTATTATTCATGGATGAGTATATATAAGAAGAGATTAGGGTTTGTAGAAAGTAAACCCTAACTCTAACACTAATACAAAAAAACCCTAACCCTAATAGGTAAAGTGCACTTTAATATTTTAACATCCCCCCTTAATGTGCACTTTTCTAAGTACAAAATACTCATTAATATTCTAATACCCCCTCTTAATGATGAAGCTCATCTAGAAGGTGTCAATATTTGTCAAAAAATGCATCTTTATACAATAATGTTGATCCATTCAAAATTTATGCTAAAATAGTCAAGAATTTAGTGCAAAAGTTAATGCAAATCTTAATGTGGTGCTTCCTGAACTATTGAAAGTGTCCTTATGGTAACCTTCTCATCCTACTAGAATGCATGGATAACCAGTCACTGCATCTTCCAAGTGTTATAGAGAAGATGACTAGGTACTAGGTTCACTTACATTATGATGTTGTAAATATTGTTGGTGAATACATGAGCCAAGATGAAATTCACTGATCCACTAAGAGACAAGCTACTAAAGGTAAAGACAACTCCCAAATTAGAGTACTAGATTTCCATGATAAAAAAACAATACCTCATATTGTAGGAGCATCCAAAATCTTGATGGAATCGTAAGAGAGCCATGATTGTGAAGAAATACTACTTCCAAAAATAGTCTCCAATGAAAAAAGTTGATTGAGTAGTTTCAGGTTCAACCGAAAGTACACTCCATATTACAACAAATTTTGAGGCCCAAAAAAGCATATGAAACAACCTCAAAACTAAAAATGTACACCTCCATTATGTCTAGCTCAAAAAATATTTCCAATGATTATAACATGAACATTTTAAGATCTAAATGGAGCCTTGAAAACTAAGAAAAATAATTAGGCTCTCTAACAACAAAATAAATGAGGCTTATAGCCCTTACAGTTTAAAAATAGAATATTATCTACCACATCAATTTTAAAAAATAAGGGCAAAAGTCAATGGTCCCCAAGAATTCAACAGTTCAAAAGTCAAAATTCAACTAGAGTTAACTAGGTTGAAGTCTACAAGTCAACCATTGCATAACCTATTGTAATGCGTCAGAAGAGTACCCACAACTAATGCTTTAATGAGCATGTAGGCCTTACCACAATGGTGCCTCGAACTGGCATTACTAGTGGCCTTGCAGAGGAGGCTCCTTGATCACCAATTGGTGGTTGAGTTAATAGGGGGTCTCCTTCCTTATAAAGACCTATGAGATCCCCTGCAATGCATGTGTGATAAAAGGGGCCCAAAAAAGCCAAAACATTGCAAAAATTGAAATACCATCATTTGATTCAACCTGTGTGATCCTGCTAGTAAAAAACTACCACTTGTCAAACGTAGATATGAGGATAGAGATTCCCATCATGAGGCTAAGACAATACCACATGTCACACCATGATTTTCTAGGGTTTTATTTCTATGCAATGATTGGTAGGTTTGAAACCTTAGCAATTTTATTTTAATTTTTTGTTTATCGATGATTGTTGTGTTTTGAGTTTGCCTGCCTATGATTGAATTTAGTTTTCCCGATAGGTGGTTGATATGGGATTTCAGGCTTCCATGTCTATATATCCCTTCTTCCTCTAGCCAACGAACAATGTCCCCAACATGCTTGAGGTTCCATCTAGTGAGGATTGATTTGGTTAAGAACAACATCAATGTACTTTCTAACTATCATGGTGAACAATACAAGTTCATATTTATTAATGATTTCCTTCAATAATTCATCGATAAATATGAACTACATAGAGAATGCTTTAAGGCTTACATAATAGTTTCCCATAGGCTTTAACTAGAGTGCCCATAGGTTCTTTGTCATTGTTGACCTTGGTTTGATAAGACCAAATTACATATGTTTCAACTCAAAAACCATGGCTAATTTTGAGGACCTTCTCAGATAAATGAGGTAAGTTACATAAGAGGACAAATCATGCTAGTCACATAATAGAAAAAATAAGACTTGGTTATTATTTTGTATGCTAAAAAGTCAATCACCCATGGATAGACACATAATGAATCTAATACCATTTTTTTGGAAATATTAGAGTAAGCATTAAAATATTTAGCCTAATACATAGACTATCATAAGGAAAAATATACAATATCATAAACACATAACACACAAGGTAAATACAACTAATATATTTTATACAAATCAATATTTATTATAAAGTTCTACATAGTCACAAGCACCATGTCAACATGTATTTCTAAATTTCACTTGGTCTATGGTGATCCTTTTCGATAACTATCTAGTCCACTCTTGCAGCCATCTACTATTTGATGCAATCATGCCACTTATATAAAAATGCAAAAGAATAATTGATTTTATAATAATTATAAGACACAATCTTATCATTCATGGATAGTTTAGAGATAACTATGAAAATTTCCCATAAAAATTATTTCTAAGATCAAATATCTTATTAGCAAACAATGTTGATGATGAAGAGAATTTACGAAATGGAAATAAATTAATTTATGTCCAAAGCACATTGAAAAGAAGTTTATTTATGGGTATACAAGACATTTATGCTAGGAGACATTTGAGTAGAAAGATAACAACTATTATTATTCCAAGGGGAGCTAATGATAAATTGATTTGAGAGTTGAATAGCTTGGGAGAATACACAACAAAGTGGATATAATGTACAACACCAATAAAATAATAATATCACTAGAATATGAAGAGATATTTGGGATAGCCCAAGCATTCCTAAAGTCCAAATATTTGTTTGGCTAGTAGATCATAGAATAATTTTATCCTGGTATAACATTATGAAAAAAGGGTTTTCATGGCCCCTCTCAATGTATTTTTTTAAAGAGGAGGAGGAGAATATAGATCATCTCTTGGGACATTGCTCAATAGTCTAGAATACATGGAAATGGATTCTTAATAAATTTGGTAAATGTATGATGATGAATAGCATAATTGATGATTGGTTAAAGTAATGACAGAGAACTTATAAAAGTGAGGCTTTACATACAATATGGGATATATCAAAAGATACAATACTTTGGATTGTATGGCTAGAAAGGAATAGAATAATATTTAAAGGAAAGGAAAGTAGTTTAGAGGTAATGAAAAGGAATATATGTTTAGCCATAATGGAGTCTAAACCAAACCTATAAACTCACCCAATCCCTAATCTAGAAGCAAAGAGCTTTAATAAATGGATCCAAGTCATTAAATATGATATTGGGTACAAGAGAAGCAAAAAGAAGGCAAAGAATATAAAGTAGAAACCACCAAATGTGGAGTGGGTTAAATTGAATTTTTATGGAGCTTCTAAAGGAAATCCAGGACCAGTAGGAGGAGGAGGAATAATTAGAAATAATAGAGGAGAGATTTTTTCTCATTACTTTCAATAGTGGATTTAAGACATATAATGAAGTTGAATCTTGGGAAGCTTTAGAAGGGATAAAAATATGTAAACAAATTAAATGGAATAGAGTATGGATGAAAGGTGATTATCTCATAGTAATTAATACAATTTTGAGGAAAGCAAAGGCTCCATGGAACATACACGAGATAATTGTGGAAATTCAAGATTTTGCTAAAGAGTTTGAAGAAATAAGGTTTACACATACATTAAGGGAAGGTTTTACTTTAATGTTTTCTATTGGTTATATTTGCATTATTTTGTAATAGTAAAATTTTTTATATAGACTATTTATTATAATTTTTGTGGTTGCACTTATGTTTTAGGAAAGAAACTAGCAATCTAGATTTGGTAAAGCAAACTATTATAATGCGATGTTTTGGAAAATTACTCTATTAAGATGCAATGCATATATAGTAGAGGTTTAGTTTTGGTATTGTGAAGACTTCTATAGGAAAATGTCAAGAAGGATGCTAAATTATGGAATATTTGTATTCATATAGAAAATTGAAGAGATCCATAAAATGAAAATCTAGAATTCGAACATTTTATGTAAAATGATGTAGGTTTCTAGATATAGCATCTCATTTGAGATGAGAAGTGTATCTATTTGTAAACACTCAAGCTCTAAAGAAGAAAGTTGTAATATGTCAAGGGTAGGAGACTCGAGTACAACCTCTTATTATCTAGCAAAAATAAATAATAAAAATATAGAGTATAATATAAAAAGTGAGGATACCTTAAATTTAGTCTTTTAGATGAAAAACTATGTAGGAGTTGGTCTTTGATATTATATTATTTTATAGTTTTTTATGTTATATAATTTTTTCCACAATTATTAATTTAATAATATGATTTAGAATTTGATTATAATTCCATAAAAAACCAATCTCATGTTATCTATGATATCTATCCCAGTGTTTACATTAATGCTTTTGAGTGAAACAATAAATGAGGGAAGTAATGATGATAAGATTGTGATAAAGTGATGCCATTGGATTGTTATTGTTACTATAGACAATATTTTAGGGTTTGAAATCCTAACATGAAAAGATGAATCTCCTATATAAGCAACAATTATGGTTGAAAGTGGTTGTAGAAAATGGATGATGAGAAAACAAATGAAGATGAAGGCAACCTATGTGGCATCAATCATATACTAATCTAAAAGGGTTATAATATTTAATGAGATGTTTAGGCTAAAATATCAACTCTTCATAAGAATGGTCATAAATAACAATGATAAAATAGGTCAATAATCATGGTTATGATTTTGGAAGCAAACTACCTTATATTAAGAGGCAACCTCTATAGAAGGTAAATGCTTGGAGCATCAAAGCAAGGTGTTCTATATACTATATACTATATACTATATACTATTAATAGATTTTAGGGTATTTTATTTATTTATATATTAATTACTAGACAAGGGAGACCTATATGTAGGGGTATCGAGTGATAGTGCATTGGTATACCATATTTACATCTTGTGTGTTTAGCCATGGCATCAAATTTCTTTAAAATAAAATCACCTACCTTGATTTTTTATAATTTAAGAGTACATATATCAAAGATGTACTATAAAATTTACCTCAATCCTTGCCTATTGGCTACTTCTAAGTGGATATGATGAAAACTATTTTAGTAATCATTATGAGTTTATAAATGTTAAAGAAATGGGAGTTTTATGTGCACCATATTTTGATTTGTAAATTTAATTATCTTCGACATAAGCTAACAAATCTACCTATATGGATCTTGAATAAAGGGAATCCATCTCTCAAATGAGATCAATATCTATCTATGTGATCATGGGTTCTTCATCATGTAATATGACTTTACATGCACTCACAAAACATGGAGAAAAGCCCAAAACATAAAAACATGTCGTGAACAACAAAAACATAAAAAAAAAACTCTTGCATCTAAGTGAATTCCTAGAGTATAAAACCTTCAATATAATAAACTATTGGCATGATATTTAAATGCTAATTATAAATTTGATTACAATTTAACATAAGAAATTAAACACTATAAGAATTTTTTATGGTATTAAATTTTTATTTTATCTTTTATTAAAAATATTCTTTTCAATATGTATTTTCATAGTAGTAAATTAGTTACACGATATGTTGCAAGTTTTTTATTTATTTTTGTTAATTTGTATTTGTTGGGATTTATATTACTATACATTATTAAACGCATGTTTAAAAAAACATGCAAACAATAAAATAAAATATAATTTTCTTAGTATTTAAGTAAAACTTGAAAAATATTTTAATAATTAATTAAAATATTGATAAATAAAGTGATGTTGTTGAGGTATGATTAGTGAAAATATTTGATTTACAAAATCCCACTACAATTGAAATCACAAACACCAACCTAAAGTCAATCTCCCTTAGTGTCATGAGAATACAATTTGTTATAACAAAATGGTAATATGATTTGTTTTTAATATAAAAACAACAATAAATAATACCTTTTCAATCTATATTACCACTTTGAGTCTTAGAGTAAAGAACTTATGAGAAATCTTGATAGACTATATATATATATGCATAATTGTCAATATGATTTGTTGTGCTTTAATAAAATATTGCAATAATACGAGCACCATGTAATTAAAATAAAACCTTTTAATTGTAAACCTTTAATTAAAAATAAAATACTATAATAGATACATACAACCACTTAAAAATATAAATATTAATTTTTAACTTGTATAAACTATAATATTTAAAAATAATTTTAAAAACTATATTTGAAAACCAAAAAATACTTATTAAATGTAATAATTATACAACTATCAACTTAGGCTAAGGGGAGGACTTATCTGAGTGTGAGCCAAGAATGAGTGAAAATTGGATGCGAGAGTGAGCTAGAATCAAGTAGGAAGTGTGAGCAAGAAGTAGGAATCAAAGTGCGATCAAGGAGCCAACCCCACTTCTTCTTGTTCTAGATCTTAGGAGAAACTAAAAAACTAAAAGAATCATGTGAAGAAAATCTAAGTAACATGGCAAGAAATTCCTTTTTAAAAGTTCTTATTAGAAGTAAGGATTCCCTAGTTAGAATAATGGATGTCTAGTTAGCAATAAAAGGAAGAGAAAATCTTTGGAAAACCATATCTAGGTAGTAGATATAACACCAAAAGTGATTATCAAGGATGAGATGATCGAGCATGATTTAATGGTTCTTAAAACCAATGGGTTAATATGTAAGTTCCATAGATACTAGTCATGTTTTTCTACATTAAAAATTAGATCAAGTGGAAGTAGATATTGAATTAAAATTACACGACTTTTGTTTTGAAGAGGAATTTCCTCATTATCTTCTCTAGTTCAGTAATAAGGGATTAAATAATGAATGGAGGCCCTTGGTTTAGGGGCAAAGATGCATTAGGAGTGAGAATTTCTTTGTTGAGATAAAGACTATTAAAAGGCATTTGGTATGGATTAGTATTTTTTAACTTCCTTATCAACTCCTCAATAAGGAGGTTTTAAAGAATATCAACGATATAGATGAGTTCATCTAGGAGGGACCAACTACTAAGGATACAAAGCATGTTGTATACATTTGAATATGTTTTTTCATGTATTTTTATAAACCTTTACTACATTCCATTAGGATTAAATATGAATCAAGAGACTGGGATGAACAAGTGGATTATAAAAATATTATATTCCAATGTCCTAATCTCATGAAATCAGACACGTGGCAAGATATTGCAAAATAAAAATAATGGATAAAGAGACAAAAACATTTTCCATGAGGTAAACCTCAATATGAAACAAGTAGATCATATTATAGGAGAATCTGGATCAAATCAAGGATTCTCCACTCTAAAAAAAGTGGCAAGAAAAACCCCTCTACATCATCAAATGGAAAAGGCCATTATAGTTCACTCAAATAAACCATTAGAAGAAAAAATGACACAAGGGATGAGGAAGTACAATGCACAATTTAAATTATAGAAAGAGATGAAGGTGCAAAGGAAGGTGGGGAGGCAAATTTTCAAGCAAATGAGGTCAAAGAGGTCAAGGTTAATCTAGGTAAATCCTCTTCATTTTCCTCAAGTAGAATAAAATCTTCTCCTTGCAATAAAAAATTGTAGTATAGATGCGTTTATTGCACTTTAATATTTCAAGAGCAACACAATAAATAAAAACATATGAAGGATATCTAAGCAAATTCAGGATTTCTAGGCTAGCATAATAAAGTAAAGGTTATGTAGGATCATTTATGCACTTTAGGATTTTTAGGGCAATATAAAGAAGAAAGTGTCTATGAGGTTATTCCTTACTTTTTAAATTCTTTAAATCAACATAAATATTTAGAAGATAAACCTCATTATGTATAGTATAAAAAAATAGAATAGATTAATGAAGATGAGACTGTTGGTGGGAATTTAAAAAGGAGAGGAAGGCCATCAAAGCATGAACAAAGAGAAAAATATTCTCATAGGGATATCAATTTAGGAAGCCAAATAAAAATATCAAAGGTTTTAACAAGAAGTGAGGATAAGTCCACTAATAAAAATAAAATGTGATGATGATGAACATGATATCATGGAATATTAGGAGTAGGAATAAGACCCCTAAAAAAAGAGTTATTAAGGAATTAATAGGTTTTTATAGTCCCGATTTATTTTGATACAAGAAATAAAATTAAGTAGAAAGGAATGTAAGGATGCTTTTAAAAAGATTTGGAAAATGGGTGATTATCTAGCAATTTATTCTACAGAAGCTTCAGGTGGTATTACAAGAATATGGAACAAATACAAATGGGGTGGAAAATTATTAAAAGTAAAAAGTAATTGGGTTGCTAGACTATTTTTTAGGAAAGAGAAAAACATCAAATTTGGGGTTATAAATATATATGCTCCAACTATAGTTATTGTAGAGATAAATCACTACACCTTTCGAAAGAAAAAGTTTGAGTCATGGATAGGCACATGAAGAAAGGTTTGATAAAAAAAACTAATCATCGAAGGCCATATTTCATGAGCAAGGAAATATCCAAAGTTTGAAATTTCCTAATTCATAGATAAAAGGCAAGAGCAAAACTCTAACAAAGGTACTAATGGAAAAAATTCTCAAATATTTGAGGATGAACGATCTCGAAAGATAAAAAAAAATCTCTCAAATAAGATAACATTGATGCCCCAAAAATCAAATCATTAAAGTGCATATTCTTTGAGGAATGTTGCCCTTCCTTCAAAATATATTTTATATTTTTGAAAAAATAACAAAAGCAACATAAAGCCATAGTAGAAGCAGCTCAAAGATTTAGGACATTAATGGAAATCCAAAAAAATGGATAGATGACAATAAAGGAAAGGGACCAAAATTAATTGAAATTCATGTCCTTAATTTGAAGAATCCCAAAAGGTAAATAGTCAGACAAGACATGACTTAGTATCTAAAATAACAACCACCTAGAAATATTTGCATGAGTTTTGGAGGGAAAACCCTCCCCTTGTAATCTATAAATAGTAGTAGTATTAGCTTTGTAAAGGATCAACAAGTTTGCAATTGTATGCATTTGTAGGCTTTCCTTTCATTTCTCTTTGTAAAAATAGTTATGGTTCTTGAGCGGCTTATGGGTAATCTTGAACCTTCACTTTTGGCAAAATATTTGTAAGAGTTTGCTTGCATTATATATACATGAGAGCTTGTGTCTATATTTTGGTTTTTTCCTCCAAACCCATTGTTGTGTATGTGTATGTGTTTGTGCTTTTTTTCGTAAGCATCAAAATTTGCTAAGTGTATGTGTGTGTGAGAGGATTGCACCTATTTTTGGACTTAGTCACTTACTAGATTGGATCTCTTGTAGGACCCACCTTCTTATGCATGCATATAACTAGAATATTTTGATCGCACTTCACTGTGTTAAGGAGAGGAAGTGTTCACCACTAGCACATAGAATTCAAGCCTATTTTTGTAGGAAAATCTTAGTAGATCTCTTGGTGTGTCACCCCATTTTTCTTTTCTTGGTTGATTTTTTTTACTTTCTCACACCCTTTTCCTTTGTTGAGCAACTAGCACCTTGAAGATCACATATTAACAAGGAGATAACCTTGTAAAAAACTCCTAGAGACCCCCAATTGAGTCAAACCTTGTGCTCTCTGTTGCAACCTTTGTTTCTCTAACATGATACATGATTGTCTTGAGCAAGCACAATCGAAGATGACAATAGTTACTCTTTGTGAAATATGTTGAAAGGACTTTAGCTTTTCTTTTTAAAAGTAATGATGATTCATTTTGATGTTTAGATTCGTGGTGGTGATTTCAACACTATTCTATCTCCTTTGGAAAATAAGGGTGGTACTCTAATATTGTCTAAATAAATATAATATTTTGCTTCATTTGTCAATTCAAATGGTCTTTGGGATGTTAGTCCTTCAAGTTTTCAATATACATGGGATAATAGACACATTGGAAAAACTCTTATAGTAAAAATATTGGATAGATTCTTGTTACCCAACAAATGGTTACAAGTAGAGTATATAATATGTTAAAATATTTTACTATGTAAGATTAAAAACCCATTATTTTGACTTGTTATTTACTTAATAATAGTCATTCAAAGCCATGTTGCTTCCAACCAAGACCCTGTTTTATTCCATATGGTTATGTTATGGTGGGAGAAAGAAATTTTTGAAGGATCATATATGTATAGGTTTATTCAAAAGATGAAATATTTAAAGGAGCAAATAGAATTTTAGAATGAATAATATTTTGGTAACATTTTTAAAGAAAAAAATATATTGAATCCAAGCTCAAAAATTTACAAGAGATGGTAGAAACTAATGAAATAGATCAGGATACTTATGTGAAATTATCGTTTTCTCATGGTTGATTAACCATGAAAAGTGCTTGACATTTGATAATTTGAGAAAAATAATATTCTATGGGTCTTCCAAATGTGTTATATGTGGGAAGGTAGAGGAGACCTTGAATTACCTCTTTTTTGGGTGTTCTTTTGCAAGAGAAATATGGATTAGTTGGTGGAAAATAGTGCAGTTTTAAGACTAAAGCAATGAAAATGGCATGGAAGTTGGGACCCAGCTTCATATGGTGGTATTCATGGCTTTAATTAGATGCACACATATTTATGTTAGAGCACAACATAAGGGAGTAAGTATAGGAGAGGATTATTAGTAAGGTAATGGAAACACTATCTATTAGATTACAAGAGAAAATAGACATAGAAATGGAGGAAGTGACTATCCTTAGGAGCTTTGGAATAACTACAAAATAAAAACAAGTGTTGGATGCATAGGTGAGAATTTACTAGGTGACATATAGTGGAGACTACCTCCTAAAGAGTGGGTTAAGGCTAACATGAATGGGGCTTCTACTAAAAACTCTGAAAAAACTAGATTTGGCCTTATCATAAGGATTTGGAAAGGAGAACAAGTGTATTGGAGAGTAGAAGGTATGGGGTAGACAATACATAATTAAGTAGAAGGACATGTGATCCTATCAACATCAATGATAGTTGTGAATCTACATTTACATAAACTATGAATAGAGAAAAACTCTCAAGTATGGACTGGAATATTGGATCTAATAAGATCCTTCCAGGTGCTAGGAATTGTAGAGAGAAGGAAGGTGGAAGGAATTGGAGAGAGAAGGAAGGTGGAAGTAGTTCAAAATATTTGGAAGGTTTTCCAATATGTCTTTAGTATGTATATCAAGCGGGAGGGAAATAGGATGGTAGATTATTTAGCAAAATGAGGAAATGAGCTAGATAAAAGATAATATGCAAACTCTCATATGGAAAATCAAGTATATTGGTGCCAAAATATCCAAGGGATATGAGAGGTGGTATAGGAAGACAATATAATGGGTAGAGAAAATAGTGATTCTAATTAATCTATCGTAGTTAGGCCCATGACAAATGGACCCAAAGGAAACAAATGATAAGTTATCCTAGTTACAAGTTGGGTAAGAAAAAATCTTGGCTTACTACCATAGGCTCTTGCATCTTCATCTTTAGGCCACTATTGCTCTACTATATGAAATTACTACCAATAGAATCAGAGTGGTTAAGGTGGAACGCTTTAAAAAATATAATACACATAGCCATAGGTATTTTATTGAGTATGGATAGATTAAGATAAAATAATACTCCACCCCACAAAGTAATAGGTATGTCAAACATGATCAAGATACAAAGAACGACTTCAAAATAGTATGAAGATAGATGGATGTGTTGGAAATTTGAGGTATTTTATGTTGTCATTGATGTCACATGGATCATTGATGTCACATGTATCACATTGAGTTTTGGTGGCCAAAGTATTTCATAAATAAGCATTTATGATATTTTGGAAAGCATGAATATATACAGGGTTTTTGTGAAAACCAAGGCAGGCAAAATAAAAGGTTTTATTTAAAACCATGGATGGCAAATTTGAAATGGATTTTTATTAAAACCCAGGTTGACTTTTTGTTTAGTATAAATTTTAATTATTTAAAATTTAAATTTAAATTTAAAATTAAAAGTTAATTTATAGAGTCGATGTCAAAATAGAGGAGGCATATAATATTAAAGTTTAATTTATAGCGTCGACGTCAAAAGAAAGGAGGAAGGCATATATAAATATGCCACCAAATATTTTGATTAACCCCTAATGTCCTCGGTGATGGTGATGCGTTCGAATTGCTAAGGAAGTGAAAGGTGCCAACGTGTTAAAGAGTGTACAAAGGGTGTTTGTTCAAAGAGGAAGTGAAGGCATCACAGCTCGTTCGAATCCAGCGGAGAAAGGAGGCAATAAAAGTAAGGTAGATCCCTTACCAAGCACCGTAGGTGCTTGTGGCCTAATGGCAAGAGGAAGGCATGTAAGATGTTGAAGCGCTAGCAAATTCGAATCCCATCGGTGCTGGTTTTTCAAAGTGAAAGGGAGGACTCTTTTGGTGCACGTGGTGTTTGAGGACACGCTCAAAGAAAACAAATAAAAGGTTTGCGCTCACTGTTCTATGTGAGAGGTTGTCTCACATGGTTGTGGGTGCCACGGTTATAGTGGTGCACGGGTAGCGATCAGGGATCAAATCCCACTGAGAACAAAGGCAAGTTAATAATTTTTCCTAATATTTTATTTTTCTAAGGTTGCCCTAGGAGAGATAAGGGTTGTGATGCATGTTGAGAAAAGAGTTATTTTTGGTGATTTTCCTTTTAGAAGTATATCATATTATATATCTTTGGAAATATTATTTTAAGGGCTATTTGATTAACTTGCTTAGAGGGAGAAATAAGGTGTATGTAAAGAGATATTTTTGTAAAAGGGTTTACAAGTGAAGGTTGTTTTGTTCTTTTTCAAAAGTGATTAATTCTTTCATAAGGGGACATGATGCATTTTATTGAGTAGGAGTGATAAGGTGTTATTTGGATATTGTTGTCATGTTATTAATCATGATATCTAACCCTTGTTGAAAGTTGAAAAAGAAGTTTGTTGAGTGTGGCATATTTCCAAAGAGGTTTCTTCATATTCATAAAAGGTATGGGCACATTCTCCTATTGATTGATTATGGTGGTTGATTTCTAAAATATCATTGGAGTGAAAAGGATTGATTGTGGTTTCATTTTAGAAAGTGGTTGGTTGAATGCTTCAAGGTTTTCTATTTTGAGAGTTGTGGTTAAACCTTGTTTTATAAGCATAGTTGTTGAAGCCCATTGGTTATGCAAATAACTTGAAAAAAAAAACATGAGTATCATTGTTATGTGAGATTTATGGTTGAGCATTGTTTGAAACATTATTGGAAATTTGAGTTAATTTGAGGCATTTTGTGTTGTCATTGATGTCACATGGATCACATTTGGTTTTGGTGGCCAAAATATTTCATAAATAAGCATTTATGATATTTTGGAAAGCATGGCTATTTACAGGGTTTTTATGAAAACCAAGGCAGGTAAAATAAAAGGTTTTATTTAAAACCATGGTGGGCTTATGTGGAAAGGGCTTTTCTTAAAAGCCAAGGTGGAACTTTGTTTCATCGAAAAAGGACCTCCGGTGATGAAGATATTAAAGTTTAAAGTTTAAGTTTAAATTAATGGAGGGCCGACCTATGTGCAATTAATGGAGGTTGGCATATATATATATATATATATATATATATATATATATATATATATATATATATATATATATATATATATATATATATGTAAAGGTTTCAATTTATTTCAAAAATGGGGCATATTATATATCGTCGAAAAGCTTATTTTGAGGGCTATTTGACTAACTTATTTAGAAGGATAAATAATATGTGTGTAAAGAGATATTTCTGATTTTACAAAGGGGTTTCAAAAGTGAAGTTTGCCTTGTTCTTTTTCAAGAGGATTAATTCTTTCATGAGATGACAAGGTATGCAATATTGTGATTTATTTTATTTTATGGTATAAGTGGTTTTGGGAGTGAAAAGGTTATGCAATGTTTTGATTTATTTTATTTTATGGTACAAGTGGTTTTAGGAGAGATAAGGAAGTTGTGTAATTAAATGCCTTGGTGATGATTATTATTATTATTATTTTGAATTTACATGGTGGAATCGGTAGCTGCCACGAATCTGGGTAGGCTGTCCAACTTTTTATGGCCACCACAATATTCTGTGATGTCCGCCCTAGAAGCCGCCACATAGATCTTGGCACAGTCCATCCCTATAACCACCATGCCACAATCATTTTAAACCTTTTACGTCACTGAAATCACCAGGAAAGGGACAAGCGTTCAGTCCGACGAGGCCCGAGATTTGAACCTTGGACCTCCGCCTCCCTTATGGGGTTTGGATGAACCAATTGGTCTATACCTCAGACCATCCTTGGTGATGATTATTGAAAAGTGGAGTAATATTGATTATTTTGTGATCTACTAACCCTTGTGAAGATTGGAAAAATAATTTTGTGATTGTGGCAGATTTACAAAGAGATTTTTCATCTTCATAAAAGGTATGGACACATTATCCTATTGATTGTTTATGGTGGTTGATTTTTGAAATATTATTGGAGGGAAAATGATTTTTTTGGTTTCCTTTTCGAAAGTGGTTGGTTGAATGCTTCAAGGTTTTTATGATTTGAGAGTTGAGTTTAAACCTTGTTTTATAAGCATAGTTGTTGAAGCCCATTGGTTGTGAAAGAACTTGAGTTAGAAAAGAACATGAGTATCATTGTTATGTGATATTTGTGGTTGAGCATTTTTGGAAACATTTGAGTTGGTTGATACATACTTGGACTAGGATTGTGTGAGAGAGAGTTGTCCCTTGTGATGATTGGTTGAGTTGAGTTGATTGAGCCTAGTCAAGTGATGTGTGAAGTGATTGTTCAAGTTCTATAAAACAAACTATTTCATAATTCTATGTTGAGTTGAGATTGAGGTTAGAACATATTAAGTCTCTAACAATTATTTGTATGGTTCTATAAGACTTGAATTGAGTTGAGGTTGATTTGAGTTTAGAGTGATATTAGAACATATTGAGTCTCTAATAATTCTCTTTATGATTCTATGAGTTGAGTTGAGTTGAGTTGAGATCATTGTGGATCATTGTTGTCATCCATTGAAGTCATTGTTGAGTTCATCTTTGAGCTTTGCCTTGATATATTTGTGGATGAGATTTGAGTGCTACTTGAGCATGATTGATTGAGTCTGTCAGAAGGCATTTGTGGACAGATTTTAGAGCATATTTGGGCAAGTTATTGGTGAGCTTGCTAGAGTAGATTTGGGCAAGTTCTTGGTGAGCTTGCTAGAGCATATTTGGGAAAGTTCTTGTTGATCTTGCTAGAGCAGATTTGGGCAATTTATTGGTGAGCTTGCTAGAGCAGATTTAGGCAAGTTCTTGGTGAGTGAGTAAAATTAGGTAAGTTCTTTGTGAGCTTGCTAAAGTAGAATTGGGTAAGTTATTGGTGAGCTTGCTTGAGCATATTTGACAAGTTATGTGTGAGCTTGTTAAGCAGGTTCTATGTGAGCCTATTGTGCAGGTTCTGTGTGAGCCTATTGAGAAGGTTCTTAGTGAGCCTATTGACAGAGCTTTGGAGGTGACAAAAGACTAAGTATTAGTGGATAGAGATCCAACATCCAGCATAGTTGGAGACAGATTTGAGTGAGGAGTCTTCAAGTGGAGAGAGGTCCACCATTCAGTGTAGTAGAGAGACAAAGTCTTCTAGAAGATCACATAGCCAGAGCAGAAGGGGAAATAATTCTCCTGTGAAAGATATCCACAAAATTGATATTAGGGGATCAACATCTCCTTTGGATAGAGATCCATAAATATTGGAATTAGGAGTGATTCCCAAAGATATTTATTGATAAAGTCCTAGTAAAATATTTTCTTTGTGGAGTAGCCCACATTTGGTGAACCACATAAATTGTGGTGTCTCTATTATGTATGGTTTATGTGCATTGCTTTGATTATTGCTATTGATACTACTATCTTTACACAACATAATATTGAATTGGAAGAAAAAGTAAAAAGTGGTCTTATACTATTCACCCCCCTCTTAGTATAAGCTTGTTTTCTTCAATTGGTATCATAGCGGGTTCATTCGAAAAGGCTAACATCTTGAGGGCAGATTCTACCAAGAACACATATGGCTTCACAGAAAGGATTATCTTCAAATAAGGCTCCATTGTTTGATGGTAACAATTATGCTTTTTGGAGCATGAGGATGAAGAACTACTTGATATCACAAGGATATGAGGTATGAAAAATGGTTGAAAAAGAGTATAAGGTTGAAGGTGATCCCGAGGAAGATAAGACTACCAAGAAATTGGTTGAGATAAATGCAAGAGCAATGAATTGTATTTTGAGTGGGCTACGTGAGATAGATTTTACAAAGGTCATGGTATGTACTTTAGCTAATGATATGTGGACCAAGTTGAGGAATACTTATGAAGGATATTTCAAGGTAAAGTTGGCAAAACCACAAACTCATAGAAAAAGATTTAAGGAATTGAAAATGTAAGATTTTGAAGATATTGCAAAGTTCTTACTTCAAGTTGATGATATTACTAACAGTTTGAGAGGCCTAGGTTTTGAGATGAAAGAAAAAAAAGTACCTCAAAAGGTTTTGAGATCACTTCCCATGAAATATGATGCAAAGGTTTCAGTAATAGAAGAAACAATGGATATCAAAAAGTTAAAAATTGAAGAATTGCAAGGTACTCTCACAGCTTATGAGATGAGGGTAAGTAAGCATAAAGCTAAAATAAAAGAGATTGCATTCAAGGCTTCAGAAAAAGAGAAAGGGAAAGTTTTAGAAACAAATAGAGTTTTAGAAAATTATGAGGAAGATAACTTCATGAAAAGGAATAAGGACTTAAGGAATTTTAGAGATATAAGGAAAGTCAGGTGCTCCAAGTATGGTGATCTTGGTCACTATGCATACAAGTGTCTACATGAAGAAATTAGTGATGATGAAAAATAGGGTCACAGAAGAAAAGAACATGGAAATCATAAGCATGACAAAGATGACATATTCAAGAAAAATAGGTATGAGAAGAAGAAATTGTTTTGTAAGGCAAAGAAATCTTACTACATTGTAGAAGCAAGTGATATCTCAGATCATAGTGATAGAGACAATTCATATGATGAAAAGGAAGAGCATTTATTCCTAGGAATAAAATATAAAAGAGAACAATGTTTTGTGTGTGGTCAAAGAGATCACAGATCAAGATATTGCAATGGTTTCAATGATAGTGAAGATGAGATGACACATCAAGGAAACAGACATGGTCAAAGAAATCTTGAGAGTTTGTTTGCTATAGAAGATTATAATGATCTTAGTGACAGTGAATATGAAGAGTTTTTCTATGGAATAAGAGAAGTGGAAGAATAACATTCACTCAAAACAGAATAAGTTAAACAAGAGGATAATGTCTTAGTTTATCTAAAGGAAGACTTTAATGTTATCCATGAGCAACTACAATAGGTTAAGGATAATATAAAAGAATTGAGATGTTCCCTACATGAGAAGTTTGATCCATCACATGACTCAAAATATCAAGATATTTGTACTAAGAAGGAAACATGTATTTCAGAGGCTATAAATATGGATGCCAAGTTGCTACTGGTCACAAATGAAGAGAAAGAAGAGGAATATTCCAAAGCACAAAAGGTCCCATATTTCAAGTTTGGGTAATCACACTCAAAAGTAAAGGAAGTTATAAAATATGAAAGCAACAAAGAACCTAATATTTGTGAGGAAAGTTCCAAAGTTCCTATTGCTCCAAATATTCAGTTTGGATCTTTTTTTGAGATAGGTGAATCAAGTTCAAAAGGAGAAGAAACTCTCAAAGAGAAAGGCAAAGAAGAAACTAAGGAATATGTTTAGATGCTACAAAGAAGATTCAAGAATGCAATGCACAATTTGAAGATGATCATAAGGATAATGGTCAAGAAAGGTATGAGGAACCAAGGCATGAACAAAGAGATTTTCAAGGACATTGTTTTTCTTGTAATGGATTTGGACACAGGGCTATACATTGTAGAATCCATGGATCAAAGAAGTTTGATTTTGCTAGAAGGAACTTCAAAGGAAGAAGGTATGATTTTTAGGGACATTGCTTCTCATGTAACAGGATTGGTCATAAAGCTTTTCAGTGCAAAGGAAATGAGCAACATGGTTTTGGTTTTAGAGCTACACATTTCAGAATTCATGGTCATAATGGTCATGAAAATAGAGCTTCACAATACAGGGTTTAGGAAAGGAATGAATATGGAAATTACTTCAAGAAAGAATTCAGGACATGGGCACCAACCAAAGGCTACAATATCAAATGTTTTAATTGCAATAACTTTGGGCATATTGCAAAATGGTGTAGGACTCAATTCCAAATAGGTTCAAGGCAAGAAGGTCAAACAGGTTCTAGACAAGAAGATCAAGTAATTCATCAAGAGAAGGATATCAAAAAAATATGGAAGGAAGTTGATAGAGGAAAGAAAAAAATTGATATGGGAGTAAAAGTACTCCCACCCCAAAATTAATCACCTCAAAATAGAATGGGGTGAGGGAGCTAAGCTTAAGAGTCATATATTTTAGCCCCATAGGTGTCCCTTTTGCCATTGATGTCAAAGGGGGAGATATTTGAGTAAGGGAGAGAGATTTGAGTTAGGGGGAGCAGCCTCCAAAGAGAGCATTGAGTTAGGGGGAGCAACCTCCAAAGAGAGCATTGAGTTAGGGGGAGCAACCTCCAAAGAGAGTATTGAGTTAGGGGGAGCAACCTTGATTCTCAGATATGGTTTTTGCAGTGATTGTGGTGTTTGCATTAGAGGTGTTGCCCTCAATGACAAAGGGGGAGATTGTTAGAAATTTGAGTTAATTTGAGGAATTTTGTGTTTTCATTGATATCACATGGATCATTGATGTCACATGGATCACATTTGGTTTTGATGGACAAAATATTTCATAAATAAGCATTTATGATATTTTGGAAAGCATGGCTATTTAAAGGGTTTTTATGAAAACCAAGGCAGGCAAAATAAAATGTTTTATTTAAAACCATGGTGGGATTATGTGGAAAGGGCTTTTCTTAAAAGCCAAGGTGGAACTTTGTTTCATCGAAAAAGGACCTCCGGTGATGAAGATATTAAAGTTTAAAGTTTAAGTTTAAATTAATGGAGGGCCGACCTATGTGCAATTAATGGAGGTTGGCATATATATATATATGTAAATGTTTCAATTTATTTCAGAAATGGGGCATATTATATATCGTCGAAAAGCTTATTTTGAGGGATATTTGACTAAATTATTTAGACGGATAAATAATGTCTGTGTAAAGAGATATTTCTGATTTTGCAAAGGGGTTCCAAAAGTGAAGTTTAATTCTTTCATGAGGTGAAAAGGTATGCAATATTGTGATTTATTTTATTTTATGGTATAAGTGGTTTTGGGAGTGAAAAGGCTATGCAATATTTTGATTTATTTTATTTTATGGTACAAGTGGTTTTAGGAGAGACAAGGAAGTTGTGCAATTAAAGGCCTTGGTGATGATTATTGAAAAGTGGAGTAATGTTGATTATTTTGTGATCTACTAACCCTTGTGAATATTGGCAAAAGAATTTTGTGATTGTGGCATATTTACAAAGGGGTTTTATCATATTCATAAAAGGTATTGACACATTCTCCTATTGATTGTTTATGGTGGTTGATTTTTGAAATATCATTGGAGGGAAAAGGATTGTTTGTGGTTTCCTTTTTGAAAGTGGTTGGTTGAATGCTTCAAGGTTTTTATGATTTGAGAGTTGAGTTTAAACCTTATTTTATAAGCATAGTTGTTGAAGCCCATTGATTGTGAAAGAACTTGAGTTAGAGAATAACATGAGTATCATTGTTATGTGAGATTTTTGGTTGAGCATTGTTGGAAACATTTGAGTTGGTTGATACATACTTGGACTAGGATTGTGTGAGAGAGATTTGTCCCTTGTGATGATTCGTTAAGTTGAGTTGATTGAGCCTAGTCAAGTGATGTGTGAAGTGATTGTTCAAGTTATATAAAACAAACTATTCCATCATTCTATGTTGAGTTGAGATTGAGGTTAGAACATATTGAGTCTCTAAAAATTATTTGTATGGTTCTATAAGAATTGAATTGAGTTGAGGTTGATTTGAGTTGAGAGTGAGATTAGAACATATTGAGTCTTTAAAAATTCTCTTTATGCTTCTATGAGTTGAGTTGAGTTGAGTTGAGATAATTGTGGATCATTGTTGTCATCCATTGAAAAGTACATTGCCATTCATTGTTGAGTTCATCTTTGAGATTTGCATTGATAGATTTGTGGATGATATTTGAGTGCTACTTGAGCATGATTGATTGAGCCTATGAGAAGGAATTTATGGATAGAGTTTAGAGAAAATTTGGGCAAGTTCTTGGTGAGCTTGCTAGAGCATATTTGGGCAAGTTCTTGGTGAGCTTGCTAGAGCAGATTTGGGCAAGTTCTTGGTGAGCTTGCTAGAGCATATTTGGGCAAGTTCTTGGTGAGCTTGCTAGAGTAGAATTGGGCAAGTTCTTTGTGAGCTTGCTAGAGCAGAATTGGGCAAGTTCTTGGTGAGCTTGCTTGAGCAGATTTGACAAGTTCTATGTGAGCTTGTTAAGTAGGTTATGTGTGAGCCTATTATGCAGGTTCTGTGTGAGCCTATTGAGCAGGTTCTATGTGAGCCTATTGATAGAGCTTTGGAGGTGATAGAGTATAGAGAACAAAATCTCAGTGGATAGAGATCCAACAGCCAACATAGTTGAAGACAGATCTGAGTGAGGAGTCTTCAAGTGGAGAGAGGTCCACTAGTTAGTGCAGCAGAGAGACAAAGTCTTATAGAAGATCACATAGCCAAAGTAGAAGGGGAAAGAGTTCTCATGTGGAAGATATCTATGAACTTGATATTAGGGGATCAACATCTCCTTTGGACAAAGATCCATAAACATTGTAATTGGTAGTGATTCCCAAAGAGATTGATTGAGAAAGTTTTAGTAAAATATTTTCTTCGTGGAGTAGCCCAAATTGGTTGAACCAAGTAAATTATGGTGTCTCTATTGTGTATGGTTTATGTGCATTGATTTTATTACTGCTATTGATACTACTATCTTTGCACAACATAATAATGAATTGGAAGAAAAAGTAAAAAGTGGTATTATACAATTCACCTCCCCTCTCAGTATAAGCTTGTGTTCTTCAAAAAATTTGAGTTGGTTGATACATGCTTGGACTAGGGTTTATGAGAAAGAGTTATCCCTTGTGATGAATGATTGAGTTGAGTTGATTTTGCCTAGTCAAGTGATTGTGAGAAGTGATTGTTAAAATTCTATAAAATAAACTATTCTATATTATGATTTGAGTTGAGTTTAAGTTGAGAAAGAAATTGAGATTAGAACATATTGAGTCTCTAACAATTCTCCTTATGCTTCTATAAGATTAACTTGATTTGAGAAAGATATTGTATTTGAGTATAGAACATATTGAGTCTCTAAAAATTCTCTTTATGCTTCTATGAGATTGATTTGAGTTGAGATCATTGTGGATCATAGTTGTCATTCTTTGAAGAGTGTATTACCATTCATTGTTGAGTTCATATTTGAGCCTTGCCTTCATAGATTTGTGGATGATATTTGAGTACTACTTGAGTATTATTGATTGAGCCTTTGAGAAGGCTTTTGGGATAGATTTTTGGACAACTTTGTTGATAATATTTGGTCAAGTTCCATGTGAGCTTGTTGAGCAAAATTTGGACAAAGTTCTGTGTGAGCTTGTTGAGCTATTTGGACAAGTTTTGTGTGAGCTTGTTGAGCTATTTGGACAAGTTATGTGTGAGATTTTTGAGCTATTTAGACAAGTTATGTGTGATACTGTTGATAATATTTGGACAAGTTCTATGTGAGCTTGTTGAGCATATTTGGACAAGTTATGTGTGAGCTTGTTGAGTAGATTTGGACAAGTTTTGTGTGAGCTTGTTGAGCATATTTGGACAAGTTCTATGTGAGCTTGTTGAGTAGATCAGTGTGTTTCCTAGCTGATAAGATCAGTGGATTGCCTACCTAATAAGATCAATGTGTTTCCTAGCTGAGCAGATTAGTGGATTACCTACCTGAGCAGATCAGTGTGTTGCCTAGCTAAGTAGATCAGTGGATTGCCTACCTGAGCAGATCAGTGTGTTGCCTAGCTGAGTAGATTAGTGGATTACCTACTTGAGTAGATCAGTGTATTTCCTAGATGATCAGATTAGTGGATTACCTACGTAAGCAGATTAGTGTGTTGCCTAGCTGAGTAGATTAGTGGATTGCCTACCTAAGTAGATCAGTATATTTCCTAGATTTGAGTAGATAAAATTAATCATTGTATTGGATAAGGATCCTTATTTCTGTCTAAAATATTATAAGGAGATTATCTTGTGGAGTACCCCACATTGGGGGAACCACGTTAAATCTTGTGTCTCAATTGTCTGTGGTGACTTGTGCTCTTGCTTACTATTGCTATATGAGTTATTAACGCACACTGCTATATTTGGTTATTGCAATTAAGGACATTAATTAATATTGGTTTGGAAAGAAAGTAAAAATTAGGCGCTATATTGTTCACCCTTCCTCTCAATATAAGCTTGTGTTCTTCAGGATGGTCTATAGAATTTAAATGAATGAGAAAATTTGGAATTCAACGTAGGTTTTATTGATGTGCATGGATAACTACATAATGGTGGCCTCAAGTGTTGTTTTCAACAAACCCACCTATCTCCCAAGATAGGTTCAAAACCAATCAGGGCCCATACTGAGATAGGTATTGAGGATGATGATAGCACTTTCACCAAGTGTATGAGTAATTTTTGAGCCAAGAGGTATTGGAGGAGGCTCATCTTTCTCCTTTATTTCTTTATTGGATCATTTTACTTTGTAATCTAGCTTCTATTGGTATAATTTATTTTTCATTCTTTCAATATATAAGGATAAATGGCTCTAGTAAGGAGATAAAAATGCAAAAAAAAATATGTTACAAAAAAAAAACAAAAAAAGCATCACATTAAACATAGTTTAATTCCAAATGGAAAAAAATTTGAGGAAGAAGAAGATATAAGGAAGCAATTAATTATTTTAAAATATTTTGCTAGATATTGGGTAAGATAATGAGGTACAAGATAATGTTTTGTAATATAATCCATCAATTATCACACAAGGAAAAAATTAAAGCTTGATGAAGAAGATAATATGGAGCTACATCAAGCAATTTTCTCTTTCAAAATATTTAGGATTTATTAAAGAGTGATATGCTAGTTGTAATTGAAGAGGCCAAAAAAAGAAGGCTATAATAAGTGATATCAATACCACTTTTATTACATTGGTTTCAAATAAATGCAAGACAAAATATTTGGATACTTTTTGTTCAATAAGCCTTTGTAATATTATTTATAAGATCATTTCAAAAATTATACCAAATAGGTGAAAAGGCATTCTAGATTATGTTATTTTAGAGAACAAGGTGGTTTTGTTTGTGGTAAATAAATTATTTATGGTATAGTTACTACACATGAGGCCATACTTTCTATTCATTCCATGAAAAATATAGGTACACTTATGAAGTTAGATATAAGCAAAGTATATAATAGGGCTTCCTATAGTTTTCTACATGATATTCTTAAAAAATATGGTTCTGATTATAGTTGGTTTGAATGGATTAAATTTTCTTAGGGAGAGGTATTAGGGAGAGTTTTTTCAAAGGCAAAAATAGAAGGAAAAATCAAATATATTCAACTTGCAAAAAATGGTCCCTTCAAATCTCATCTCCATAAGTTGATGACAATTTTCTTCTAAGCCATCCCTCAATTGATGAGGCTATGGAATTTAAATCAATATTATCATGCTAGGAGAAGGCTATTGGACAACTGGTTAATACTATAAAATCAAAGATTTTTTATTGACAATATACTAGATTTACAATGAACTATTATGGATATTTTAGGGTTTAAAATTGAAAATTTTCCATCAACCTACTTGAGTATCCCTTCGTATCATAAAGGAAACAAAAATAATCTTTGGGTCTCTTATTTGGATATACTGAAAGCTTGTTTTATAGGTTGGAAAGGTAAGTTCTTAACCATGGATGGAAGGCTACAACTCATATTGACTACAATGCAATCCATTTCTATTTATATGAGGTCACTTTCAAGATTTCCATTAGGTATAGCATCAAAAATTGATAAAATTCAAAGAGACTTTCTTTGAAAAGGATGCAAGGAAAAATTCAAGTTTCCTCTTTGTAAGTGTGATAGGGTTTGCAAAAGAAAGAATAGAGGAGGAATAGGCTTATGGAATTGTAGACTTATGAGTTTAGCCTTAGGGGTAAATATTGGTTAGAGATTACTCAAATATCAAGGAATTAATTGGTCAAAAATATTACTTCAAAAAAATATAATTTTTCTTGATACAATGATTTTTTTTACGAAAAGAACCATACCTAAAGGATCATCAACATGGAACTTCATATCAAATAATTTGAAATTTATAAATAAATATATTATATGGCCAGTCAATGAGGGGATTGTGCAATTTTTTGATTTGATTTTTGGTTGAAGTCTTATCCTCTTATCTCTGACTAAAAATGGAAACCATTGGCTCGAGCATGACTAGATTGTAAAGATATAAAGGTCAAATACCATATCAATATGAGAAAAAAATCCAAATTATAGATTTATATTAGTAACATGGTTAGAGGACATGAACTCAAACAAATTGCAGATGAACTTCAAAAGATACTTCAAGAGTTTTACTTGTCAATTTTTAATTGAGGATGGGATATTTTGAAATCTATCAAAAAATGGTGGATATTCGATCAAGTTGGTATATGAGGATTTAGAGCAATCAAAATTTCTACTCCAAAATATTTTTCTTGGAAGAAATTTTCTTCATGAGAGACTCTCCCCAAGGCCTCAACATTCCTTTGGTTAGTAGTTCAAAGTAAGATTCTTATTGGAGATATTCTACAAAGAAGAGGATGTCATGGGAGTTTCATATGTGACTTGTGTGAGAAGAATTTAGAAATATTAGATTATATAATTCTTCATTGTTCCTTTGATCACACTATTTGGGGTTACTTTTCTAAAAATATGAAAATATTAGGTAGCCCCATCAACATTAAAAGAGTTAATGAAATATTGGATTAATTATTTCAAAGCTAAATCATTATGTATTATGTGTAGAATTGATCTTGTTATTATTTGTTAGAATTTATGGCTTGAAAAGAATAATAAGATTTTTTTAAATAAGTCTCAAAATTAAGTCTAAGTTTAAAATTATATTATTGCTTCTTTTTTAGAATGCTAATAGATATAGTGTTCAAAACGAGAAGTCTCATTTGTAGAAAAAGAGGTGGTAATAACTTTGTTATAAGATTTGAAAATACATGGCAAAGTCATATGTGATAATAGAATTAAAACAAAAAATCTACTTTGATTTAGGGTAAAATAGAATGTCCAAAAATTAGGTTTATCAAAATTAATTTTGATGGTGTTTTTAAAGGAAATCCGAGAAAATCAGGTGGAGGTGATATTTTTTGAAATAATTAAGGTGAAATTATCCTTATAGAATCATATGGAACTTCAAATAACAACTATGCAAAGGCTAGGGCACTTTTTACAAGGATTAAAATTGCAATAGAAAAATGATGGAAATATATTTTTATTGATGGGAATCATAATTTATCGTTAATGCTATCAACAAAAATGAATGTGGGAATTGAATAAAAAATAATATCATTTATGATGTTCATCATCTATTATTAGAAGCACTCTCTTGAAGTGTGAGCATATTCATAGAGAAGGAAATAATGTAGCAAATAATTTAGCCAATCACTGTGTTGATCTTCATCGAGAGTGAATAATTTTACACTTAAATTAAGGTTGAGTTACATGATAAATACTAACATTTTATCCATTGGGATTTAGGGTAAATGGTTGGGTGTGAAAATTGTTTTATCATAAACCAAATTTCAAATGCCATAAGTAAACCTTAACATTTAATAAAATGACATGAGCTGAAATAATTAAATTTCTCAATATTGAAGGAGATTATTAAAATATAAATCTTGCCAAGAGATAACCAGATAATTACTAAGGTATGGTAATACCATTGTATGATTATCATGTAATATAATTGAGGCTCGTATCAATCTCATATAGCCAATTAAAAAATAACAATAGCGATATCTTTCTACACAATGCAAATTAATAAAATAAAACTATAAGCATAATTCATAAACCAAACTATAATTTTTGAATGGAATCCCATGAGGGATATCATAGTGGTATATCTTTTGGTTTTCATTCAAAAGACCCAACTTCAAGCCTTGGAATAAGAGGGTTTGTACCCCTCACAAAAACCTGGGTTTTTAATTCAAAGTTTTAATCCAATGGCATTAGTTCAACTGGTTAGATTCTTAGACTTTGACAAAGGAGATTGAGGTTCGAATCTTGCCAAAAAGATACATGCTTAAATAGCCAAATTGTAATACCACTCTTTGGTGATGATGCAATATGGGTGGGCCCATTTCAATCCCATTTTTTTCTTAAAAAATAATTGTTAAATGAGATCTTATTAAAAATATAAAAAATTAAAATTTCTCAATAAAAACTAGCAATGTATAATTAACCAAATGTGAAAAAATACTTCCATATAAAGAATCACGTTTTCAACTCATACACAAATATCTTCCAAACTTAGAAAGTCTACATCAAAAAGTAAATGATCAGTACATAATGACATATTATAATAAATGGCATTTGTAAAGTATATAAAAGAAGTACCCGACCTTAAATGCATACCTAATCTGTATAGAAATAACTAGACATGATAAAGGATGTATTTTGGAAAAATATTTTATCGAGTTTGCAGTTTGGCATTCATTGAATAAAAAAAATGAAACAAATTCATTGCTAGGTAACATCCTTAAAGTTTTTAATCTCAAACAAGGTATATATCTTTATTATATATATATTGATATGGCTTGTGAGCTTAAAACATGGTAGAAATACAAGGTACTTTCAGTTCAATAGTTTATGGATGGTAAGAACAAGGAGAAAATTTACCTAGGTTAATTTATTATGAACTTTTGTGTAGTAAAATAATACCAATGTTATATGGAGGTAATTATTGAAGTTCAATGGAGACATCGGAGATGGTAGCCTTGGCTTCTTATACTAAGTATACTACAATTTCCATTCCTTATAGGGTATCTAAATGTCTCAAATACTTGCATCCTCTTTGGAAATCAATTTTTAGAAGAAGTGTCTCATTTATATTAGGGATAAGCATCTTGAGTTCATACTCTAATTAGATAATGGAACTAAAACACTCTACTTGTTTGAATTGTTTTACCAATCTCACAAAATTGGGTATGACATTAATATGGTGCAAGAACCTCTTCTTAAAAACACTTCAAATATGTAGGAACACCACCACATATTGCAATATAAGTGTTGTTATTATCAAAATAGACATATTACTAGTGATAAGCCCTTATTTTGATAGAAGTGCCTTCTACGCTTAGGCGGAGAGATTGCACTGATAAAATTCAAGGGAAAAATTATCTAGCATGAAACTAGGCCTTCCATTGGCCTCAATTTGTACAAGTACATCCTTGGATTTTAATTCAACAATGAATGGTCAAGAGGGTTTCAATAAAGTACAAGGTTTTGATGGGTATGAGGTTGTTTTTAGTATTTTATAGCATAATAGAGAGCTATAGAAGATATGAAAGAGGTGGATTTTTAAGCATTATACCACCACAAAATATCATAGGTTATATTCCATAGGACCCGATATAATAGCCACAATATATAAAGATCAAAATAATAATATGATCAAATTAATATGTATATCAAGGCTCATAATAAATCAAATATAATTCAATAATATGCTAAAATATGAATGCAAATACCTTGAATCATTCATGTACTCTGCATAAAGAACAACTTACAATATTAGTTGCTCAAAATTTATACAAGATTTATTACTCCTTTTTCTATTATAATTGTATATGATAATAATGATCTTGATCATTATCCTCTCTACTTAAGGAGTATTGTCTCCATAATATAGCCATAGTGATATTACTCTTCAGGTACTAGACTATTGCGTTCGATATTCCAAGTCTTATGACTCTTGTATTATCTTCTTGCCACTTACATACTTGATGAACACTTGATACTATAACATATGTACACCTATAATTGATGCATGATTGCATTTAATTTGGATAAGCATGGCTTGCTTGTAATGCATTTGGAATAAATTGCATTTGAGTTATCTTGATCCCTTCACTATCATCTCTTCCAACCATGAAGAACTCGAGACATTCCAGAGAAGAGCCGGACAACACTTTTTGAAGACTATTGCAATGTTCATCATGTAGAAGCTTGTATTGATATAGATCCAATGTAATTATGCAGGGCTGATATAATTTATGTAAAATCAGCTATGACTTGTAATGTTTTATGTATTTGATTACAAGCTTTGTAAATTAGAGATAAAGTTTTCATATTGTAGTATTCATATCTAATAAATGTTAGGTGATATATGTTTGGAATATGAGTAAGTAATGGAATTACTTTGAGATTACACATTGTCAAATGTATGGCGTTGAGTTTTATGTTGCTCTAGTAGATTAGGGATGTATTTAAACTCTCTCTCATGAACTATAATAGTGTAGAAGAAAATTCATGGATAACCTTCACAATAATTTGAGACAAAATAATATCCACACCATCCACCTAAGATAGCTAGAAACAAACCAATCACTTTATGCAATTGGATAATTTAGACAATAACCAATACCATCACACCTAGTAAATGAGTAAATTCTATAATGGTTCTTAAGATAATATCCCAAGTCACGTGTAATTTTTCATGAAAAATAATAAGATTAATGACTCTCTCCTTAATACTAGTCTTCATGGATATGATGGAGAGGAGGGGATGATTCCCTTTGGGTAAAACTCCCAAGGATAATTCCATTGAGATATCCTCATGAAGGACTTAGCCATTGTATTATCCTCACATCAAATGGTGATGGTATGGAGGAATTAAAGGAGATGGTACTCATATTTATGAATGGTTGTGAATGAATTTAAATGTGACTTTGGATAAATCTTTTATGTCTTAGATCACTTACTGAGCATTTAGGATATCCTTGTCTTAGATCATTATTATACTCTTGACTCATTGAAAGGTGAACACAATTATTATATGGGTTCAAAAAAAGAAAAAATTTAGTGGATGAGAAATAACAACTGGGGTTGTTACAGTTGGTATCAGAGCCCATGATAACTAATAGATTCTAGTTAGATCTAGGTTAGCAAAATATTTGGGCATGAAAAAATAGCATGAGAAAAACTCAAAATATAAAATCCCACAACTCTAAAAAATGCACACTTGGTAAGAACAAGTCAGTACTTGAGATTGTCGATGTCTGAGTTCCTTTCTCCCACGAATAGATCCACAGTTGTTCAAAAGTGGAAGAGCTAAGCGAACCCCCCTTTCATGGGTTTTAAGCAGTGTACCTTAGACTCTTTTGGGAAACTACTCGACATCTATATTTCTTGACTTACTTACTCCTTATTCTCAAGTGTGTATTAACAACAACAGAGTTAGAGGACTAAAATAGGGAATGCACCTAGCAGTAGTATATTACTTGAGAAATTATGATGAAATCTAATTGTTTATAATTTCAAATATGAAAATCAGTGATAATTAATACAAATTTTTACTCCAAGTAAACATGGCGACAAGCTTGAGAAGTAAGAAGAAAGGAACCTTGCAACAAGCTAGTCCTGATAGTCCTAAAGCCATACAGATAGGAGAAAGTTCTAGGAATTTAGACAAAGATATGGAGAACCTTACTACCATAGTTTCCACTATGCAATATCAAATTCAATAGATTTTGCAAGATATAAATCCACAACATCACCACAACAATAATCATGAGATGGAAAATCTAGAGGTTGATATTAGAGAGGATGAAGATCCCGAAGAGCGTGAAGACAAGGCCCGCATGAAGAAGGAAATGGGTAATGGCATAAAGTATATTAAAGTGACTAAGTTCACAAGAAAAGGAGGAGAAGATGTAGTTGAGTTATGGTTAGATGAACTGGAACTTCATTTCTCCATAAGAAACTACTCCTATAAAACTAAAATGACATTTGCTCTTTCTCATCTGGGAGGAATAGAAATTAATTGGTGGAATGCTTATAAATATGAATATAAGATCTCACCTATCAAGTTGAAGTGGGAAGCTTTTATGGAATATTTTAAGGATAGATTCCTTAAAAAGCAATTTTATTTTAATAAATTTAAGGAATTCTTCGCATTTCAACAAGGATCAAGATTTGTGGAGGAATACTATGAATAGTTTGTGAGACTTCTTAAATATGTGTCCTCCTATAATCAAAATAATGAGATGAAAATATATAAATTTGTCCTAGTAATGAAGCCTTGGGTCAAAGATAGGGTAAGCATACATGTTCATAAAACTATGCAAGAAGCTTATGATATGGCTCGAAGGACAGAGTCTACTCAAACTACCAATGAAACTCACAATAGTTCCACAAAATGGTCAAACAAGGAACATAAGTTTAAAATAAAAATAGAAAATGGGATATAATGGGTAATTATAAATGATGTAATTAACTAGTTTTACCTTTCAACAACTAGCACTTGACGTATTCAATGGTTGTATGGATTCACAAAGTAGAATGTAATGGAATGTAACTCTTTCTCAATTGGATATCTCATGTGTGCTACATTATCAAGAATCATAAAGTAATGGATTCTATTCCTTAAGGAGCAGTTGAATTATAAACAATCATGGTTGGTGTAGCCTGAAACATTATGATAACAAATTGTGAATTAACCCGAGTTGAAACTCGAAGTGGGTGGGAATCCACGAAAAGGTAATCAGGATTTGAGTTGTAAACCAAGTCAGACCTTACATTCTGAATTAAGAATTTAATGTACATGAGGAGTAGGTACTCCCAGGATGGTTAAATAATGTTCTTTTGTAATGAAATTATTTTATTCATGTACATAACAAAATGGATGCCTAAATAAAAGAGTGGAAAAATAAGCCTTAAGAGGTAAAAGGCTATATAATCACGCTTAAGATGAAATTCCAAGGATTCTATGAATTGATCACGTATAGTGATTTTGTTATCTTAGTAACCCCATCGAGAAGATGTGGGTTGGATCTAAGATTTATGAATAACCATTGTTGAGGTTATTTCATTACGATGGGTTTCCATCTTCAATAAATTCACCTATATACTCTTGGTGGACAGTATGGTTAAGAGTGATTTCCCTTTTAAGAGGGATGAAACCTAACGCTTGGCCAACATTTTCATATCCGAGTGGTATGAGGGTTTCGTAGAAGCTGATAATTTCTACTCAAGAGTGATTCTGATCAAGTCTTAATATCTCTTGATGCTATTTGCCTTGATAAATCACAATCCAAATGGAATGATTCTATCTTAGTTCATTATTATGACCCTTGCCTCATGAAATATGAATATGTGTATCTATATATAAAAAAAAATTGTGGATAATCATGTAAAAATTTGAATATCATAAACTGAGAATATAAGAAGAAGATACACTTAAAACCACGTTCAAGACTAGATATGGTCACTATAAATTTATAGTCCTACCATTTGTATTGACTAATGCACCAACAAATTTCATGAATAGTGTATTAAAAAATAATTAGATTGATTTGTGTTGATATTCTTGGATGACATTTGATTTATTCTCGTAATAGAGAGGAGATTTCACATGGTATATCCACTCATAAATGGTAAGTAATATCAATGGATTTTATTATCTATTTGCCAAAGACAAAATATCATCATGATGCAATCTTTGTTATAGTAGATAAACTTACTAAGGTTGCACATTTCATACCAGGATAAACTATAAATTATGCGGTAGTTGTTGCTAATAAATTTGCAAAATAAATCTTTAGGTTGTATGGATTTTTGAATATGATTATCAATGACATGGATTATAGGTTTACTTCTAAGCTCTGACAGGCTATCCATCATACAATTGGCACAAATTTGAATATTAGTTCTGCATATCATCCTAAAATGGATGGATAGACAGAAAGGGTTAACCAAGTTCTGGAAGATATGTTACACATTTATTGCATTGGCCAAAAGTCTTGTTGGGAAGATTATTTGTGTTTGGTTGAGTTTGCTTATAATAATAGCTATCATTATTCCTTGAAAATGTTTCCTTTCGAAGCTTTGTATGGTAGATGGTGTAAAACTCCATTATCAGGGGACAATCCCAAGGATCAGGTTGTCATTGGACCAGAAATGGTCAAAATAATGGAAGAGCAACTAGGACTAATCCATCAAAGGCTCAAGGAAGCCACAAATAGACAAAAGAGATGCAAATTTGAAAATAACACCTAGATAATTCTCCATATGTGATAGAGTGTTTCTAACGGTAACACATAATAAGAGTGCCATTAAATCAATAAAATTGGATCCTAGATTTGTTGGTCCATTTGAGATTGTGGAGAATATAATTCTTGTAGCCTATCAGCTTGAATTACCACCTAACCACATGATCAGGATCAACAATGTATCTCCTAAGTAGGGATACATGAAAAGTATTATGGATTTTTGTAATTTACAGATGGCAAATCCGACAACCTTTGAACTAAAACCTCTGAAGATCTTGGAATCTTGTTCCAAGACTATGAGGAAGTGTAATATTGATCAGTGTAAGGTCTAGTGGGACCAGTATTCTAAAATGAATTCCACTTGGGAAAAATTGGAAGATATGAAAAAACACTTTCCTTATTTATTTTATGATGTTATGTAATAATACGGATTGAACGATGGATCACTTATGAAAACTGGAAACTATGTTTTATTGATTGGTATGTAATAATGCAGGAAAACACAGAGGAATGTGTTTAATCTAAGGGGGGAGTATGTCACATCCCACTTTGGAGGACTATTTTTAATATGTGAGTTGTGTAATGATAGTTGGTTTTAATGCTTAATATATTTGCATTGTATTTGTTTATGTCAAAAGAAAATAATGTTGTGTTGCTTGATTGTAGGATTATTTATTCTCATAGGTGGAATACTGACCACCAAGAGATGAGAAGGGAAATTATGACTATGACAACTCAACAGGTAAAGCTCATATTTCTATCATCACTAGTTACCTCCTTGATGGCGGTGTTACTTGAGTATTACTCTAAAAAGTCCCACCCAATTAAAGGAAAAATGGTGATGGGGGATACTGGGCACATGCATCGAGTGCTTGTATGCCATTTGTGTGTGATTTATGTTTGATTTCATGATTAATTTGCATGAGATTGGTTTAATTGAATTTTACTTTGAAAATGCACATTAATAATGTTTTGCATTTTACAAATTATTCTAGAAAATATTGAAAAGAATATCATGCAATGATTTTGTGAAATATTTAAATGGAGCAATTTTTAAAGTAAAGGATTTATTTTTTTGAGCATGCTTATTTGATCTAGTTGATCCTATTTTAGAAGGAACTAGGTAGTTGTTTTTTTGGACTTGTTCAATTTTGATTAGATTTAAAAAAAATCAATCTTTCCTACACAAGGCTACTTTGGGAAGGTTGAAATAGTGGATAATATTATTCTCTTATCTCTATGGATTTCCTTTCCATTAAAATAATATATTAAATGAAGCCTATTCATGGGATATGAAAAAGAAGATAATATATATATATATATATATATATATATATATATATATATATATAAACATCTTTCTTGTCTAAGAAGAAAGAAAGCTATAAATTATTATTGAGACTGAGAAAAATGAGGCATGTTATGTTATGGGAGAATATTAGGCTAGAGAAGAAAGAAGAGGGAAGCACAATGGAAGCATTCAACTACTAGAGGATTCTAGGTTGGGTATGGCCACTATAATCTATCTTAACATTTGTCCAGTATAAATAAAAATGAAATCATACATGTTTGTATATTTTACTTTAATTGGTTGACTCTCTTTCAATGCGTGTTCTAGGTAAATTATGTTGAACATTGATTAGTTTTGTTCTTGTTAATAAAATTTGAATATGAAAATAAATGGACTTGTGATTTATGGTCACTTGTGTTCTTGTGCATGCCAATATATAGAATGGCTTAGCTTACGATTTCAGTCATGTATGGTAAAACCACTACTTCTATAGCCTACATTTTATCTTAGATGCTTGATCCTAAAAGGCCATCCCTTCCTTTAAAATGACACATGTATTGCTTTTTTTTACTCTGCAAAAGAAAAGTTGTGTTGATTTTATAGTGTTTTTTTTAACTAACATATTGTGTTACCAGTACCTTGTCTCATTAGCTTTTGTATAATCTGATTGGGCATCAAATTTCGTGATGTTGATTATGAAACGGTGTGGTTTTTGAAACCCATATTGAAATTTTGGTAATACCTTGTGTGATGTTGTTGTGGCTAGGTTGTGTGATGTTAGATTATTTTCCATATAGCTATTGTTGTAACCTCAATGTAATTGTGTAGTCACCCCGAATTGCTTGACTTATATCCTTTAGGCAAGAAAAATCTCTATGTTGAAATCAATAATCCATCTACCTCATTGCTGGATAATTTTATGATGAGTTTAGGGCTACTCTTATCTTTTATAAAAAGGAAATTATTCTAAGTCCATTAATCATGTCATCGGCGCATTGCTACAAACAATAGATAGGAGTACGCACCCAACCAAACTTCTATGCAGTTCAAAATTTGTTTTATGTTTCGTCTATCACTTAGACAAGAATTTGTTATGAATGTGCTACCTGATAAGGATTGATCATTCTCTATTTTATTTCGATTATGTATTTTTGTTAGACTCTCACATCTTAGAGCTCTCCTTCAAACTGTATTGTTCAATCTCATTGTGCACTAACACAAAGAATAGAACCTAGGTTATGCAAACTATGTTAAATTTCCAACACCTGTATATTTTAAAATTTTAATCCTATGTTGGAATTTTGTTCCACTTTAATACCTCTTCCACTATTTGTGTCACACTCCAATGAGTGAGATATCCATGGAAAGACCTGTGTTTATACTTGAGTCACCGTTGTTGATGCTTGGCCATCAGTGAAAGTTTAGGTGAAATTTTATATAAACCTTTCATTTTATATTACTTACACTTTGTCTTCTAAATTGATTCAAATAGATTGACGATATGTGAATCCTGTACTTTCATTCAAATAAAATTAGTAGAAAAAAGTGGATCTTTTCGTGGATATAGATGAACCTCCTATGATATTCTTGTGAGTCATCATCTGCCATATAAGCCTTTCAGTCTACTCAGACGTAGCCATTTGTTTGGTTGTAATATTAATAAGGATGTTATTCTATCAAACAAATTTGGTTAAAAAATAAATAAACTCACTTGGATTGACATTATAGTCAGGTCATAATATATACTCTTGGAAAGTTTAAGATTTAAATAAATTTCTTGCAAGTTAAATTGTACAGGTTTAGTTATAGATATTAGCTTTTCATTATTTATAGCTAAAAGGGTTAATTTTGTAAAAAGGGATTTATAAATGGTTAATAACATTCATCTAGAAGGAAGATACGTAAATTTCTCCTAAACTTTATATAAATAGGTTCTTGGAGTCTATTTTAAATAAATCTCTGTTATGCTTTAAAAAGGATTTATCCTTGGAATCTATTTTGTACATAAAAATTGTATATACTATTTTTTGGAGACTATTATTACTTGATTTATTTTAATCTAAAGTAAATATGATGACTTTATAATTAATGAGAGCAATTTTCTTTGTTTTTGGAATGATTGGAAAATCAAATTTGAAATCCATTAGATTTGTAAATATTGGTTTTGTTTTCTTAAAATTTGAATGGATTATAAAGTAAGAAAAATAGCTATGATTTGAGGTCTATTAGATAGAAAAGTAGACTAAAATTTTGAAATCATAGATTTTATATAAATTTAGAAAACAAACAGTAAACTATTATATGTGTGATGAAGTAATTTGAAAGTAAATGTATTAAACTAGAAATATGGGAAAAATATTCTAGTTCTTGGAAGGATGGATTGATGTCCATTCTTTGGGAAGAGGTATGGAACTCTTCCCTATGTTTGGTGATATTCCTGTTGATTATGGAGCCTGATTAAATTGGAGGCCTTTGTTTCAACCGCACTTAGACCCACTACGTGAAAGAGGGGGGGTGTAGGGGGGGCATTAGCCCCCCTACTACTGTCGCCATGGGGGTCCATGGGGGGCGGCAACTAGGTAGTAGATGTTTTTTCCTCTATGTAAATTTGGACCATTTGATATTAGGTCACAGATTGTACGGTAGATTTTAGGTGGGTTTTTTACCCTAAAATTGCAATGCATTATTATAAGAGGAGGTTGTACAATGACTAAATATGAAATGAGGTGCACGACTGTGTACAAAGAGGTTTTCTGGATAGAATACAAAGGGCCTGGTTATTTTCTCCATGGAGTAGCCCTATTTGGGTGAACCATGTTATATTTGTGTCTATTGTGTATTGCATAATTTCTTCTATGTTTATTTCTACATTATATTATTGCTCATATTTGTTAATTAATCCTAAAAACTGGTATCAGAGCTTAGGGTTTGAAAAACGCACTTGAAAGGAGGGTTTCTAGTTTGAGTGGGAGCAATGGTAGAAGAAGGCAGATTTAGGGTTGAGAAGTTTAATGGCCAAAACTACCAGCTATGGAAGATGCAAATGGAGGATTATATTTATCATAAAGATATTTACCTACCATTAGGCGGAGTAGCAAAGAAGTCGACATCAACGACTGACGAATAATGGGAAGTTCTGGATAGAAAAGCACTAGGAAAAATATGGTTATGCTTGGCATCATCGATGGCCTTCAATATTTTGAAGGAAAAGACAACGAAGGGTTTAATGAATGTGTTGGCTAAACTGTATGAAAAACCCTCGACTTCAAACAAGGTATTTCTTATGAAATGTTTATTTAATATGCCAATGTTAGAAGGTGGGTCTATTACTGATCATTTAAATGAATTTAACATAGTTAAAAATTAGTTAAGCTCTATAGGAGTAAAATTTTATGATGAGGTTAGGGCTCTCTTGATTTTGTGCTCATTACCAGAAAGCTGGAATGGCTTGGTAATGGCTGTGAGTAATTTTGTCTCTGGTTCAAATACTTTAAAGTTTGATGATTTTATCGGTGTTATCCTTAACAAGGAAATGCAATAGAAAAGCATAGGTGAAACATCAGATAATACTTTGACTGTAGAGAACAGGGGGAGACAAAGAGAGAGAGGAAAAAGCCCAGGGAATCATGGAAAATAAAATAAAGGTAGATCCAAATCCAAAGTGAAGGATGTACAGTTACATTCTCAGCAAACTCATGGAAGGTCGCTAAATGATCAATGTTATTAGCAAAAGGAAATAAGGAAGGTACATTGTATGTATGTACTAGTAATACTGACCTTTCTATTGCTTTAGCTTTTATAGGAGTGGATACAACTTCATGGAATCATAGGCTTGGGCACATGAGTGCGAAGGGGATGCAAATTCTCCACTAAAGAAATTTGTTGCCAGGTTTGAAGCAGGTTGATTTAGACTTCTATGAGAACTACATTTATGTAAAATAGAAAAGAGTCAGATTTCTTAGAGTTGGAAAAGAAAAGGAGAGTGAAAAGCTAGAGCTTGTACATTCAGATGTATATTATGTTACGTTTATTGATGATGCAACTAGAAAAACATGGGTTTACTGTATTCAAAAGAAATAAGATGTTTTTGATACATTTAAGAAATGGAAAGCTTTGGTTGAGGATGAGACAGGAAATAAGCTAAAGTGTCTCAGATCTGATAATGGAGGCGAGTACTACAACAAAGATTTTGATAGTTATTGTTCATATCATGGGATTCGTAGAGTGAAGACAGTTACAAGAACTCCATAAGAAAATGGTGTATCAGAAAGGATGAATAGAACTATCATGGAATGTGCTAGGTGCATGAGAATACATGTAGGATTGCCCTTACAGTTTTGGGCAGATGTTGTGGATACTGCAGTTTATTTAATAAACAGAGGACCTTCAAGTTCCTTAGATGGCAAGATTCCAAAAGAGGCATGGACAGGTAAGCCTATTAATTACTCATTTTTAAATACTTTTGGTTGTGAATATTTCATGCATATTAGTAAATAAAATTGAACTAAACTTGAGGTAAAATCCAAGAAGTGTTTTTTCATTGGATATGGAGTTAATGATTTTGGTTATCATTTTTGGAATTATGCAAATCACAAAATCATTAGCAGTAGAGATGTAATATTCAATGAGAAGGTTATGTATAAGGATCAGTTGCAGTAAAATAAATAGAAAAATTAAAATATAGAATACATAATGTTTGATGAAATTGAAACTCTAAAGGTGCTAGAAAATTAACAACAACAGCAGCAAGTAGCACCTTAAACTCTTACAACTATTGTTAGAAAATCTACCAGGATAAGTAGACCTCATGTACGTTACTCTCCATCATTATATTATGTATTATTGTCTGACTCTAGTGAACCATAAACATATGAAGAAGCAATGCAGGTATAAATAAGAAGAAGTGGGAGCAAGGCATGGAAGAGGAGATGGACTCTTTGATAAATAATTAGATTTGGAATATGGTTCAGTTGCATGCAAGAAAAAGAGCATTGCAGAACAAATAATTTTATAGGGTGAAATAAAAAGACGGAGGAAAAAAGAGGTATAAGGCTAGACTAGTTGTAAAGGGGTTTGTATAGAAGAAAGGTATTGATTATGATGAAATTTTTCTCCTGTTGTTAAAATGACTTTAATTAGAACTGTTTTAAGCTTAGTGGTTGTAGAGGATTTACACCTTGAATAGTTAGATATAAAAACAGATTTTTTCCATGGGGATTTGGAGGAAGATATTTATATGCAGCAACCACAAGGGTATGAGGTCAAAGGAAAGGAGGAATTAGTATGCAGGTTGAAAAAGAGCCTGTATGGCTTGAATCAAGCTCCAAGGTAGTGGTATATGAATTTTGATAGGTTTATGTTGGATCAGGGTTATAGTAGATATTATTCTGACCACTATGTTTATTTTAAGAGAATGGATAATGGTAACTATATTATCCTATTATTGTATGTAGATGATATGCTTGTTGCAGGGTCTAACATGCAGGATATAATTGTACTCAAAATAAAATTGGCAGAGTCATTTGCAATGAAGGATTTGGGTGCTACAAAGTAAATCCTTGGTATGAGAATAACAAGAGACAGGAAAAATTGCAAATTAACATTGTCTTAGAGTGAGTACATTGAGAAGGTGTTGGAAAGATTTAGTATGTAGGATGCAAAACCTGTTAGCACACCTTTTTGGAAATCATTTCAAACTGAACAAAGAGATGTGTCCTAAGACACAGGAGGAGATGAACTACATGTTCAAGGTTCCTTATTCATCAATAGTTGGAAGTTTTATGTGATGGTGTGCACAAGGCCAGATGTTGCACATGCAGTGGGAGTTGTGAGCAGGTTTATGAGTGATCCAGGAAGAAAGCATTGGAAGATAGTGAAGTGGATTCTCAGGTATTTGAGAGGTATTTTCAATCAAGTATTATGCTTTGAAGGATCTAATACTACTTTACAGGGATATGTTGATTCAGATATGGTAGGTGATATAGACAATAGGAGGAGTACCATAGGGTATGTTTTTTACTATAGATGAAATTGCAGTAAGCTAGATTTTAAAATTACAGAAGGTTGTTGCACTATCAACAATAGAAGCAGAGTATGTTGCTGTTACAAAGGCTAGTAAGGAGATGATTTGGTTACAAAGGTTTATGGAGGAGTTGGGAAAGAAGCAGGAGAATAGCACATTATACAATGATAGTCATAGTGCCATTGATCTTGCAAATAATTCATCTTTCCATTCCAGGACTAAACACATACATACCAAGTACCATTTGATACACTCAGTATTGGAAGATGGACAGTTAAAATTAGAGAAGATACACACTAGCCATAATCCTATAGATATGTTCACAAAGGCAGTAACCAAGAAGAAACTGAGTTCTTGCTCAGTTTTAGTTGGTCTTAAAGCATGACAATAAAAGGTGAGAAAATTTCTAGGCCCAAAGCTGAAGCATAGTCCAGAAAGTGCAGTAGCGGTGGAGTTGTTGTGATTAGTCTCCAAGTGGAATATTGTTGATTATGGAGCCTGATTAAATCAGAGGCTTGTATTTCAGCCGCACTTAGACCCACTACATGAAATAGGGGGGTGTATGGGGGAATTAGCCCCCCTAGTACTACCACCAGGGGGGTCCAGGGGGTGGCATTAGCCCCCCCAAAGCTAAAAATAGATGTTTTTTCCTCTATGTAAATCTGGACCATTTGATATTAGGTCACAGATCAGACGGTAGATTTTAGGCGGGTTTTTTACCCTAAAATTGTAATGCATTATTATAATAGGAGGTGCACGATTATGTACAGAGGGGTTTTCTGGATGGAATACAAAGGGCTTGGTTATTTTCTCCATGGAGTAGATCGATTTGGGTGAACCACGTTATATCTGTGTCTATTGTGTATTGCATATTTTCTTCTGTTTTTATTTCCACATTATATTATTGCTCGTATTTGTTAATTAATCCTAAAAATTCTAAATGAATTATGGATGGGATTATGAATTTTTTACTCATTATAAAAATATCAAATATGGATGAATTTTTTATTCATGATTGGTGATTTTTTTAGATGTGTTAGACATTTGGAAAATACTTGATGCATGATTGCATTTAATTTGGATAAGCATGGTTTTCTTGTAATGCATTTGGCATAAATTACATTCGAGTTGTCCTTATCCCTTAACTATCATCTCTTCCAACCATGAAGAACTCAATATATTCTAGAGAAGAGACGAACAACACTATTTGAAGACTATTGCAATGTTCATCATGTAGAATTTTGTATTGATATAGATCCAATGTAATTATGCAGGGCTGATATAATTTATGTAAAATCAGCTATGACTTGTAATATTTTATGTATTTTATTACAATATTTGTAAATTAGAGATAAATTTTTCATATTGTAGTATTCACCTCTAATAAATGTTAGGTGATATATGTTTGGAATATGAGCAAGTAATAAAATTACTTTGAGATTATACATTATCAAATGTATGGCATTGAGTTTTATGTTGCTCTAGTAGATTAGATGGATGTATTTAAACTCTCTCTCATGAACTATAATAGTGTAGGAGAAAATTCATGGACAACCTTCACAATAATTTGAGACAAAACACTATCCACACCATCCACCTAAGATAGCTAGAAGTAAACCAATCACTTTATGCAATTGGATAATTCAAAAAATCACCAACACCATCACACCTAGTAAATGAGTAAATTCTATAATGGTGCTTAATACAATATCCCATGTCACATGTATTTTTTTATGAAAAATAATAAGATTAATGACTCTCTTCTTAATACTAGTCTTCAAGGATAGTATGGAGAGGAGGGAATGATTCCCTTTGGGTAAAATTCCCAATTAATGGTAAACCATTGATATATCCTCATGAAGGACTTATCCATTGTATTATCCTCACATCAAATGGTGATGGTATGGAGGAATTAAAGGATATGGTACTCCTATTTATGAATGGCTATGAATGAATTTAAATGTGATGGATTAATATTTTATGGCTCGGATCACTTACTGAGTATTTGGGATATCCTTGTCTTAGATCATTATTATACTCTTGACTCATTGAAAGGTGAACATGATTATTATATGGGTTCAAAAAGAAAAAATATTATAGTATGAGAAGTAACAACTAGGGTTGTTACATTGGTGAAGACTTGTTGAGCAGATTTGAGACAAGTCTTGGTGAAGACTTGTTGAGAAAATTGAGCAAGTTCTTAAGAGGACTTGTTGAGCAGATTTGAGGTAAGTCTTGGTGAATAATTGAGAGCATATTGAGAGGACTTGTGGACATATTTGAGACAAGTATTTGAGAAGACTTGAGATCATAATTGATTGATTGATTTGTTCAAGCTTTGTGTTAAGGCTTGGTGCAAATTTGAGCAAAGTTGATTTGTGATTTGATCAAGTTTTATGTTAAGGCTTGAGGATAGATTTAAGGATAGATTTGAGGATATATTTGAGGACATATTTGAGGATATATTTTGGTGCATATTTGACGGTATATTTCTGCCAGACCTAAGACATATTTATGAGCAGATTTGTGCTAGATCGAGGATAGTTTTTAGTGTATATTTGAGATAGATATTGAGCAAAGATGAGAGCAAGATTTGGAGGTGATAGAGCAGAGGATAGTAGTATCCAATGGATAGAGATCCATTAGCCAAGGTAGTGAGTACATAGGTCTTCTGAGTGAGGATAGAGGTCTTCTATGGAGAGAGATCCACAAGCCAATGCAGTGGGGGCATAAGTCTTCTAGAAGATCACTAGCCAAAGTAGAGGAGAAAAAGTTCTCTTGTGGATAGAGATCCATGAACCAAAAAATGAGATTGGTGTATCCTTTAGATAGAGGTCCATAAATATTGTAATAGGGAAGAGTTCCCAAGAGATTTGTTGAGAAAATTTTAGTGAAATATTTTCTCCATGGAGTAGCCCATATTGGGTGAACCACGTTAAATTGGTATCTCTATTGTGTGTGATTATTTGTGCATTACTTTGATTACTACTATTTATATTATCATTTATATATTGGATAATATTGTTTAAGAAAGAAAAGTAAAATTTTATCTTATACTATTCACCCCCCTCTCAGTATAAGCTTGTGTTATTCAATTGGTATAAGAGCAGGTTCATTCAGAAGAGTTTAATATATTGAAGAGAAATATTATAGGAACATGGATGGATTCTTAGAGTGGAACTTAAAGAAATAAGGCACCATTTTTTAGTGGGAATAATTATGCATTTTGGAGTGTAAGAATGAATATTTACCTAATGGCACAAGGAAATGAGATATAGCAAGCAGTTGAGGATGGGTACATACCGCCAACTACTCCACCTACAAATAAATATGGTAAGATCCTACATCTAAATAATTCAAAGGTAATGAATGGAATATTAAGTGGTTTACATGAATCAAAGTTTGTAAAATTTATGCATTACACATTGGCAAAAGAGATTTGGGAAAAGTTGAAGAAAATATGAGGGAGACAAAATGGGCAAGATGGCAAAATTGTAAAATCACAAGAAAATATTTGAAGACTTGAAGATGAAGGATGAGGAAGACATTGCTACATAATTACTTAGTGTGGATGAGGTTGTTAACTCTATGCAAGGACTTGGGTTTAAATTTTAAGAATCAGATGTTTGTCAAAATATTTTAAGGTCACTTCCTAAGAGGTATAGTGAAAAGGTTTCAACCATAGAAGAAACAAAAGATATTGAAATTTTGACTAGGGATGAGCTGCATGGCATTCTCACAACTTTTTAGATGATAGTAGGAAAGGATCCTATCCCAAAAAAGAAGAAACCTTCAAAGTAATAAACAAGACAAAGGATAAGAAGTCAAATTCAAGTAATGAGTTATCCAGTGATGAAGAAGAAAACTATGGCAAAAGGAACAAGGACACAAGAAAGCATAAAGGTATAAAAATAGTTAAGTGTTTTAATTATGGTAAATATGGTCACTATGCATCTAACTATCCAGAAGCTAGAAGTAGCAGTGGTGAAGAGAAACAAGATCATAAGAATAGGGAAGCAGGAAAATATAGGTATCAAAATAAAAGTAGGTATGGACAAGGCAAGCAAGGAAATAATTTTTTCCAAAGGCATAAGAAGAGTTTTTATGCAGATAATACAGGCAAGAGTTCAAGTCATAGTGATGGAAGATCCTCAGAAAATGAAGAGGAAATTCTATTTCTAATAGTAGAAAAAGGAGATGTTAGAAAAGAAGCAAGAAGGAAACCAATAATTCTCAAGTGTTTCAGGTGTGGTAACTTTGGTCATCTTGAAGATCACTGTACAAAGAATGGGTTCAGTTTCAGTGAAGATGAATATAAATATTCTCTTGAAGATCTAGAAGAATAAAGTCTCCTTTTAGCAATAGAATAATAAGGACGTGCTCCTATTGAAGATAAATCAGGAAGTAATGGAGATGCTCTTAAGGACAAAGGAGTAGAGGAAGAATTAGAAAATAAATAGGAAGAAGAAGTTGATCTAGAAGGTGAGCTTATTTCTGCTCTTAAGGAATTATGAAAGGTAAGAAAGCAGAACTCAAAACTCAAAACTCAATTTCAATAATGTGATGAAGATAAAAGAAAACTTATACAAGATCTAATGGACTCAATAGCTAATACAAGGAGATTTAAAGAGAAGTTAGAGGTAAAATATTTAGAATGTGAAATATTAGAGCATGAGGGAGCTTCACTAAGAAAGGAAGTAAAATATTCTAAAGATAAGCTACACTGGTTTGGGATAAGGTCAAAGACCTTAGATAAAATTATCAAGGTACAAATATTTTCATCAAATAGGACAAAATTTGATTTTGAAGAGTAACAAAGAGAACGAGGAGAGAAGTCAATCTTAATCTCCAAAGAAGAAGAAGCTTCAGAATAAGAGAGTAAAAAATAGAGTGAGACTTATAAGGATAAGTTGGAAAGTAGAAGGTTCAACAAGGAAAGGAACAATGCATAAATAAGTAATAAATGGAATAGGAAACATTACAGGGAAGAAGAGACTAAGATACCAATGGGGTCAAGGCAAGATTTCTTCAATGGATGTTGCTTCTCATGTCACAGGTTTGGACACAAGGCTATGCAATGTAGGACACATGAAATATAGGGATATGGTTTCACCAATAGAAATTTTAGAAATGGGCATCAAGGGTATTGCTAATCTTATAATCAATTTGATCATAAGGTAGTTAATTGCAGGGTTCATGATAGGAATGGATATGGATTCACCAGGAGGAACTTCAAGATATTTACACCTTCAAGGAACCATAACATTAAGTGTTATAAGTGAAATAATGTTGGACATATGGCTAAGTGATGTAGAAAAATATTTCTAGAGATAAGCAAGAATAAGAATATTCAAAGGAATAAGAAGGATCAGTTGAGTAAGAAGGTGGACAAAGAAAAAGAGCATTGTATGATGGGAGTAGAATTACTCCCACCCCAAAATTAACCACCTCAAGGAGAGGAGGTGGGGAGGGGGCTGAGCTAAGAGTCTTATATTTAGCCCCAAAGGTGGCCCTTTGCCATTGATGTCAAAGGGGGAGATATTTGATTTAAGGGGAGAGTATTCAATCAAGGATAGAATTTTCTCAAGGGGAGCAGAATTGGGAAAATAAAAAAGGAATGGTTAAGGGAAAAGGGTTTCCATCAATGACAAAGGGGGATATTTTTGGAAATTTTGAGTAGTTGTTTTGTCATTGATGTCAAGAGTCAGTGTCAATGATGTCAAAAGTCAGTGCAAGGATTTTAAAAAAGGAGGATTAAAATATTTATATTTTAAGCCAAAGAGATTTCGTTTAAAATATTCACATGATTGATCAAAAGGTTGGCTAAACACCCTGAAGGAAGGAGATACCTAGGCCCAAAGGAAATAATATTATAATATTTATTATTATAATATTAAAGGTGATCAGATAAGATATAAGGGTTTAAAATGAAAATAACTAGGCCCAAAAGAAATAATATTATAATATTAAGTGTTAAAATAATGCCTAAGGTTATTTATAAATTATTTATAATATTATATTATAATTAATTTATAAAATAAATTACATGTCATGATATTGTGACACTTTTCCTCCTTTGGAAGCGACAATACATCATGTCGTGATATCGCGACACTTTTTCTCTTATAGTCGTGATGGTGCAGCATGTCGCGATATCGCGACACTTTTTCTCCTGTGTCCGCGACAATGCAACATGTCGCGATATCACAACATATTTTCTTCTTGGGCCTCGACGATACAACTTGTCATGATATCGCGACACCTTTCCTCCTCTGGCCACGATGACGCAACTTGTCATGATATAGCGACACTTCTTCCTTTCTGGCAGCGATGTTGCAAAATATCACAATTTCGTGACACTTTATCTCCTTCGGATGCGATGCTGCATCTTATCATGATATCGTGACATCCTTTCCTCCCTTGGTCGTTATGGCACAACATGTCACGATATCGCGACACCTTTTCCTCATTGCCTTTTCTATATGCTTGGGATTGTGAAAATGCAACATGTCGCGATATCGTGACACCTTTCTTCTTGTGGTGTTTAGCTTTTTCTCTGATATTTAGCTCTTGGGCCTCTTCGGTCGGTTTGAACTAAATGTAAAAAATGCTTGTACAAGGTTCAGGGACCTTTCAACACCCTTTCAACCAATCAAAAAAAAAATTATAAAATAAATTAATTAAACCCCTAAGTTAGGATTGGGTGCAAAAAATTTAAATATTTTTCACCCCATCGATGTTTGAAGCAAAAATGTATATGGTGATGACGTCTGGAAATGCCTCAATCATAACATGTTTTGAACACTGAAATTGCCTATAAACTCTTATGTTTAATCTAATATGCTAGTTAAATTGATTCAATATGCTGTGTATTAACTATTTGCATGACGAATGTATCTGAAGTACTATATTTTGATTTTTACAGCTTTTTGTATAAGTTTTATGTTGTTTTGTTATGACTTGCTAAAATGAGATATGCTTAGATTAATAGTAGTACTTCACTAATCATGTTTTGATATGTCTCAAGCATTCATTTTACCTAAATCTGGCAACAGCTTCAAGGAAATCACATCGTGCAAGAAAAATCGGGTTTTCCCATGTAAATTCTAGCCAGCTGCCAATGAATGGCAAGGCATGGAATTCACATGTGGAAAGAGATGAATACCATTGGGATATGACCCTAAGACGTAACCCACATGAGAAATGTAGAGGAAATCAATTAAGGAGCCCACATTTTTTCATTTCGAAGTCTCTTCGAAATGAACAGATATCTTTGTAATGAGAAAACACAGTGTCTTCGGAATGAGCGGATCTTCGGAATGAGAATTGTAGTGTCTTCAAAATGAGCAGATATTTGGAATGAGAATTGTAGTGTCTTCGAAATGAGCGGATCTTTGGAATGATAATTGTAGTATCTTCGGAATGAGCGGATCTTCAGAATGAGAATTGTAGTATCTTCGAAATGAGCCACTTATCTTCGAAATGAAAACATAATGTGCTTTTTGACTTATTGAACGAATTCTGACACTGGAAAAGGGGAAATAAAGATTGAAAAGGATAAAAGGAAATATCTTAAATATGACTTTGTCGTCCTTGCTAACCAAAGCCACCATTTATGGAAAGATCAAAATATGATCTTCTTCTAGGATAAAAACCAGGAATTGCTACAGCATAATAGGATTAGATCTTTTCAGCTTGTTAGTAAATATTAGGACATCTATAAATAGGGCTCCCATTCAGGTTGAGCTAGTAGGAAGTAGAAGAAATAAAGTAGTAGAGAGTAAGGGGAATAGAATAGAGAAATCAGTAATAGGTGATAATCAGAAAGTGACTGTTACAGTCCTGTAACAGTTTTTCAGCAGCATTATTGTAATCATGTTTCTGAATCAATAAAAGTATATATTTTTTATTTCATATTGCTTGTAAATGAGTGTGATTAATATCTAAAGAGAGAGAGACTCATACATTCTTTTGGAAAAATAGGCTGGCCACTTCCAGACTTAGGAGGAGGACTAACAACAGGTTTTTATTCTAATTTTGTTGTAGCAAAATGAGTTGTAGAACTTGTCCTTTCATTCCTTTGTAAACAACTAATGATATTTGCAATCTTAGTTTATTTTATGTTTTGTGATTAATGATTTGGTTGTAATCCCCACTTTTAGCAAAGCTTTCAATTTATTACAGACTTTCATTTTCAGAATTTATTGCTTTCTATAACTTCCTGCATTTTATGTTTTGATGTCAACCCCTGCACAGAAGATTGACAACCTTTTGTTACAGAGCCTTGACAGTTTCATTTCAATGTTAGAATTAGATTTTCATTACTGCAAAAGTAATTAGATTTCCCTTCTACAATTAGAATCAGACTTTCAATTCTGTAACTATTATTTCTGCAACATAATTAGGTCTCATTCTGCAATTGTAATTAGGACTTCATTTCTGTAGTTAATGATTAGTTTTCAATTCTGCAACTTAGATTAAGGTTTAATTCATGCAATTTAGAGATAAGAATGTCCTAAAACCCCCCACACAATCAGTTTCACCAATAAAACCTGTTGCTCTAGATTGACCTAAGTTATAACCATGTTTACCCCTTCTTCTACAGATAGCCTTGTACACAGCCCTGGATTCACAAATTCATTGAGAATTAATGATGTGTATAATGACAATGCATCATATGGTATTTATACCATAAGGTTTGTGACATTATGGTAAGTCTCTGATTTATTTGCATATGCGTGTGGTTGATGCAAATTTGTGAGCGCAAGAAGAAAAAGGTTTTTAATTTTTAAAAACAATGAAAATCGTGGAAGGTTAAAGCGATTAAGGCTCAAGGTCTTATCACCAACCACGTGGTTGGGCTAGTGGCAAGGCATGGTTATGTAAATAGTTGGGCGAGCAGAGGTCTCGCGTTCGAGTCCCAATGACAACATAGGGGAAAAAGGTTTTTTATTCTGGTTTTGGTGCCGAGTAGAGGAACAAAGCACACAAGGCACTTTAACATCTCAGTGAGCACCTAGCTCACGTGACGGTTAGGCCACGACTAGGGTGCTTGTGATAGTGTGCTAGGGGATCGAATCCCATAGATGTAGTACACGCACATGTATTTAAATTTTTAATTTAATAAATTATGCTTTGTCTAAGTTGTATGGTATGTGCCTTGTGGAGATATAAGGTGATTGAAATAAATATTATTTTTTCCATATTTGAAGGTGTTGAGTGATTTAAATTTTTATTTTAAAGGGCATTGGAAAATTTTTGAATGATGATTATAATTATTTTGAAAATGCAATTTTAAGTAGGGAGATATAAGGAAGAAATTTTGAATATTCTATGCATTAAAATTCTGAAGGAAGTTATGGTGAATTATTGTGAAAGTGATTTATTGGAGTCTTTGCTAATTATGTTTTTATTATGTTAAGAGGGATTTAAAATGTGTATGACAAAATTTGAATGTGTGTATGTTTTGCTAAAATATTTTGAATGGTTTGTGTTGGATATTTTGAGTAGTTGAGTTGTCATTGATGTCAAGAGTTAGTTTTAGTGAAGCAGTGCAAGAAGAAGCAGTTCTGCAAGTACTTGAGTTGTCATTGATGTCAAAAGCCAAGTTTCAGTAAGCAGTGCAAGAATAAGTAGTTCCACAATCAGTGTAAAAGGAAATTCTACCTCCAGTTGGTCAAATATGGTTTCAGGTGGTCAGATGAGGTTCAAAGAGTAATGAAGAAGCCCAAGCAAAATAATATTATAATATTAAAAGGGGAGATTTAAATTAATTTAAATAATTTCATTAAAATTTATTTATTAATTAATTTAATTAACCTCTAAAGTTATTAAGTTAGTTATAAATTAATTATAATAAAATTAATTTACAATTAAATAACCCTAAGGTTGGGTTTTTTTTTTTTGGTACGGTACAAATTCATTACAACCGGGTTTTACAGGTTGACCCAAAACCTATTACAACAACAACACAAAGCTGAATCGGAACAAGGCCTCAATAGGGACAATCTGGCCTTAGCCCCCTACTAAGGTTACACCACCAACAAAGAGCAACACCCTTACAAAATATGACCCACACCTCAGAACACAGGCGGATGACACTTTCGCCTCCTAACACTTTCTCTTCTCTTTTGGTCGTGAAACTGCGCCATGTCATGATATCGCTACACTTTTCCTTCCTTCTCTTTCTTTTCTCTTTTGGTCATGAAAAAGCGACATGTCACGATATCGCAAAACTTTTACATCCCGCTCTTTCTCTTCTCTTTTGGTTGCGAAAATCTGACATGTCGCGATATCGTGACATATTTTCCTCTTGCTTATTCTCTTCACTTTTGGTCACAAAACAACGACATATCGTGATATCGCTACACCCTTCCACATGTCGCAAAATCATGACACTTTTTATTTCCTCCTCTTTCTCTTCTCTTTTGGTCGTGACAATGCGACATGTAGCAATATCGTGACACTTTTCCTTCTTGCTCTTTCTCTTCTCTTTTGGTCGTGATAGGATGACATGTCACAAAATCGTGACCCTTTTTCCATCTTGCTCTTTCTCTTCTCTTTTGGTCGCGATAAACCGACATGTCGTGATATCGTGACACTTTTTCCTTCTTGCTCTTCTCTTCTCTTTTGGCCACGAGAATCCGACATGTCGCAAAATCGTGACACTTTTCCATTCAAGCTCAACACATCGCCAAAAAATGACACTATTTCCTTCTTGCTCACCATGTCGCGAAATCGTGACACTCTTTCTTTCTTGCTAAGCATGTCGCGATATCGTGACACTTTTTCTTTCTTGTTCTTTCTTTTTTCTTTTAGTCACAAAAATGTGACATGTCACGATATCACGACACTTTTTCCATGTCACGATATCACGACACTTTTTCCTTCCTCCTCTTTCACTTCTTTTTTGGTCATGAGAATGCGACTTGTCGCGATATCATGCCACTTTTCCTTCTTGCTCTTAGTCTTCTCTTTTGGTCATGAAAATATGACATGTCACGAAATCGTGACACATTTTCTTTCTTGCTCTTTCTCTTCTCTTTTAGTCACGAAAACACAACATGTCGCGATATCGCGACACTTTTTCCCACTTGCTCTTTCTCTTCTTTTTTGGTCACGATAATGTGACATGTCACGATATCACGACACTTCTTCCTTTGAGCTTAACTTATCGCCAAAAAGTGACCCTTCTTCCTTCAAGCTTAACTTATCGCCAAAAAATGACACTATTTCTTTCTTGCTCACCATGTCGCGACATCGCGACACTCTTTCTTTCTTGCTAAGCATGTCACGATATCACGACACTTTTTCTTTCTTGCTCTTTCTCTTTTCTTTTGGTCACAAAAATGCGATATGTCACGATATCGCGACACTTTTTCCATGTCACGATATCGTGACACTTTTTCTTTCATCAACATGTCGCAAAATCGTGACACTTTTTCCTTCCTCCTCTTTCACTTCTTTTTTGGTCGCGAGAATGCGACGTGTCGCGATATCGCACCATTTTTCCTTCTTGCTCTTAGTCTTCTCTTTTGGTCACGAAAAAATGACATGTCACGAAATCGCGACACATTTTCTTTCTTGCTCTTTCTCTTCTCTTTTAGTCGCGAAAACACAACATGTTGCGATATCACGACACTTTTTCCCACTTGGGTTATAAAGGTTAATTATTAATTCAAATTCAAAATTTGAATTATCTACCAACATTTTCAAAGCTTAGTATATGCATATAAAAGGGGGACAAGACTTTGTCTAAACCCATCCATGCAATTCGCATGTGCTACGCTCTCGACTATCTGCACAAGGGGAAGATAATATTTTGTGATTCAATGGTTTTTGACGGTAGAGGATAAGACAAAGAGGAGTGGAGCTCCTTCTTCATCGCATAGGATTGGTGGTTGAGATAGGTTTTTAAGGTCTACTATTCATAAAGTAAAATGGTATGGGCACATTCTTATTTGGTTGAGGTGTTTAGTTGATTTTATGAAAAATAAGTTGGAGTGAAAAGGATTGATTTAGGTATTCCTTGTTGAGTTGTTAAGTTTTTTTAAAATGGAAGTGAATGTTATAAACTTTGTTTGATAAGCATTTTTGGATATTTTTAAGTAAATATTTTATATGCTTGAACTATAATTTATGGAAAGAATATGAGTATCATTGTTATGTGAGAGTTGAGTGAGTTGTCATATGCTTAGACTAGGGTTTGTAAGCAATAAGTGTTTCTTTGAGTGATTGATTGAGTGGAGTTGATTGAGCCTAGTCAAGTGGAAGTATTGAGGTGATAGTTCTAATTCTGTAAAACAAATTGTTCTATATTCTAAATTCATTTGAAGGAAATATTGAGAGTGATTGAGTGTGAAGCATATTGAGTCTCTAACAATTCTCTACATATTTCTATGAGATTGGACATTCTAGTGAGGACTTGTTGAGAAGATTTGAGACAAGTCTTTGAGAAGACGTGGATAAATAGTGTGAGCTTTTGTGGAAGCTTACAAAATAGATTTGAGACAATTCTTTGATAAGACTTGTGGACATATTGGTGTGAGCTTTTGTGGAAGCTTACAATACATATTTGAAGACAGAGATTGAGATCATATTGGATAAGTTCTAGAGAGGACTTGTGGATAGATATGTGTGAGCTTTTGTGGAAGCTTACAAGGTAGATTTGAGGTAAATATTTGGGAAGACTTGAGAGCAAAGTTGATTTATTGATTTTTTCAAACCTTGGGTTAAGGTTTGGGGTAGATATAACAGAGTTTATTTGTGATTGAGTCAAGCTTTGTGTTAAGGCTTGAGGATAGATTTGAGGACAGATTTTGGTGCAGATTTGAGGAAAGGTTTGTACCAGATAGAGGACAGAGATTGAGTAGATTTGTGCTAGATCGAAGAACTATGTTTAGTGTATATTTGAGGATAGATATTGAGTAGATTTGTGCTAGATCGAAGGACTGTGTTGAGTGCAGATTTGAGGATAGAGATTGAGAAGATTTATGCTAGATTTAAGGACTGTGTTTAGTATAGATTTGAGGATAGAGATTGAGAAAATTTGTGCTAGACCGAAGGACTATATTTAGTGCATATTTGAGATAGAGCTGAGAGCAAGCTTTGGAGATGACAAAGTATAGAGGACAAATATAATCCTCAAATATTAGGAAAAGGTCATCGATAATCCTCAAATGTTTTAGATGTGGTAAATTTGGTAATCTTGAAGATAGTTGTACAAATAATGGTTTTAGTTTCAGTGATGATGAATATGAAGATGCACTTTAAGGACCAGAAGAGAATATTATAATGGCACTAGAAGAAGGAGGTGATCCTATAGAAGACAAGTCAAAAAATAATGAAGATGTCTTCAAAGACAAACAAATAGAGGAAGAATCAGATAAAGGAGAAGTTGATCTTGAGGGAGAGCTTATTTATGCTCTTAACACATTAAATAAGGTAAGAAAGCAAAACTCCCAAATTAAGATTCAGTTTCAAGAATGTGATGAAGAGAAAGGAAATCTTATAAGACAAAGAATTTCAAGGATAAGTTAGAAATAAAGGTCTTAGAATGTTAAAGGTTAGAAAAAGAAGTAGCTTCACTAAGGAAGGAAGTAGAAAAGACTAAGGATAAGCTACACAAGTTTGGAAAGAGCTAAAATATCATAGATAAGATGATCAAGGTACAAATAAGATCAACAAATAAAATAGGTCTTGGTTTTGAACAGGTACAAAATAAACAAGAAGAGAAGTCAATATCAAGTTCGAAAGAAGAAGAAACTTCAAAAGAAGACAATGTAAGATAAAGTTAGACTTTTGAGGATGAGTTGGACAACATAAAGTTCAAAAAATAAAGGACCAATGCACAAATGAGAAACATATGGAACAGGAACCAGCACATGGTAAAAGAGACTAAGAGACCAATGAGTTCAAGGCAAGGAAATTTCAATGGACGATGTTGTTAGTCTTACAATGACACTGAGATGGGGGTGAATCAGTGTAGCTCTTTTAATCTTGAATTCATAGCTCTTAAAATAGAAGCAATTAAAACTTATAACAAGATATAGCAAGAATAACAGAAGAGCATCACACAACACAAGATTTAACGAGGTTCACCAATGTGGCTACTCCTCAAGAATGACTGCTTGGACTACCATCCAAATCCAGCCTTTGCAAAGCAACAACTTTACAATCACTTTACCAGCACCCACTGGAAGGAGCACCAACCCCTTACTTATCTGTACCAATAGAAAGGAGCACCAACCCCTGATTTACAAGCACCTACTGGAAGGAGCACCAACCCCTGATGCCAAGCTACAACCTGGACTTGAATTATGAATCTAGAAGATTAACAGAAAGATACCTCCACTTTTACAAGATCCCGACAAGTCTGCTTCACCTTAGCGATCTCTGCGCACTCTGCTCTCTCTACGAAATTACTTCGCACAATCTATTGCATCACAGTCGAACGATCGTCTTCTCCCTTTTGCGCACTCTGCTTCCTTTGCGAATTTTGCACTTAGCACGATTCGATACGACTTGCACTCTGCGCTCTGTGACCGAACTTCACGCCCTTCGACACTCACCCTTCAACACGCATTCGACGATATGTTCAACACACCTCAATTCTCCAAACAGCCCTCCTTTTATAACAATATTTTCATGAAGAAAAACCTTAATCTTAGTCGGCTGTAAACCCTACTCTTAGTCGGCTGCAAACCCTAGACTTCGTCGACTGCAAACCCTAATCTTCGTCGGCTTACATCGGTCTTCGTCGGCTTCAACTGCCCCTGTAACTCTTCTGTTGTTGTTGCCATGAAAACACAACATGTCGCGATATCACGACACTTTTTCTCTCTCCTCTTTCTCTTTGCTTTGGCCCACGAAAATACATGTCACGATATCGTGACACTTTTTCTTTCTCTTCCTTCCTACGCTTTCGAGTCACGAAAATGCGACATGTCGCGATATCGCGACACTTTTTCTCCTTAGCGCTTTCTCTTGCCTTCGGGTCCGAAAACGACATGTCGCGATATCGCGACACTTTTTCTCCTTAGCGCACTTTTCTTGCCTTTGGGTCATGAAAATCGACATGTCGCGATATCGTGACACTTTTTCTCCTTAGCACTTTTTCTTGCCTTCGGGTCGTGAAAACCTGACATGTCGCGATATCGCGACACTTTTTCTCCTTAGCGCTTTTTCTTGCCTTCGGGTCATGAAAACCCGACATGTCGCGATATCGTGACACTTTTCTCCTTAGCACTTTTTCTTGCCTTGTGGAATAATGTCGCGATATCGTGACACTTTTTCTTTCGTACAATCTCTCTTGCAATATGTCACGAAATCGTGACACTTTTTCGTCCGTACAATCTCTCTTGCAATATGTCATGAAATCGTGACACTTTTTCGTCCGTACAACCTTCCTTGCAATATGTCATGAAATCGTGACACTTTTTCGTCCGTACAACCTTCCTTGCAATATGTCGCAAAATCGTGACACTTTTTCGACCGTACAACCTTCCTTGCAATATGTCGCGAAATCGTGACACTTTTTTGTCTTGCCTTTTTCTCTTCCAACATGTCACGAAATCGCGACAGTTTTTCTTGCTTGCGCTTTCTCTTCGAACATGTCACGAAATCGTGACAGTTTTTCTTTCTTCTCAACATGTCGCGATATCGCGACAGTTTTTCTTTCTTCTTCTCTCTCTTCCAACATGTCACGAAATCGTGATAGTTTTTCTTTCTTCTCAACATGTCGCGATATCGCGATAGTTTTTCTTTCTTTTTCTCTCTCTTCCAACATGTCATGAAATCGTGACAGTTTTTCTTGCCTGCTGAATATGTCGTGATATCGTGACACTTTTCTTACTTGTCTTTTTCTTTGATCTTTTGCAAGTGGTCCACTTCGGTCTTCTTGGAAACTCACTGTCCATACTCTGAATAACCTTTGAACTCCTGTCTTCTGCATCTGAATAGCTTTTGAACTTCCTGTCCACTGAAACACCAGATCTATCTGACTGTGTTGACAACAATGACAATACTATTGTTGCACCTTGCTCAACAATCTCCCCCTTTGGAATTGTTGGCAACACATGTGCAATTTCCTGTAACTCTTCTCCCCCTTTGACAATAATACCAAAGGGCTACTACGGACTCCCCCTGAGTCCATGCACAACATTCTCAAGCAAAATTGATTATACTTAGCAAAAATCATGAACATGAGCAACAAGATAATCAAATGCTTAGATGCTCCCCCTGAGAATGTGATCCCCGTAGCTAGTCAATCTTTGGGAAGTGTGACCACTCCCAATTTATTGCGAAGGTACTCAAAAACTTCCTTGGGCAATGGTTTTGTGAAGATATCTGCTACTTGCTCTGTAGTTGGAACAAAATCCAATTTAACCTCACCTTCTGCAACTTTCTCCTTCAAGAAGTGATACCCGATAGCGATGTGTTTTGTGCGTGAATGCATAACTGGATTCTTGGAGATGTTAATGGCACTGGTGTTATCACACTTAACTGATATTGGTTCACTGAAGCAGATACCAAGATCTTTCAGGGTTTGTTTCATCCACAGTACCTACGTACAACATGTTGTCGCTGCAATATATTCTGCCTCTGCTGTTGATAAAGAAACTGACTCTTGCTTCTTACTGTGCCATGCAACCAATCTGTCTCCGAGATAGAATGCACCTCCACTGGTACTCTTTCTGTCATCTACACATCCTACCCAATCTGCATCTGAATATGATATAAGGGTGAAGTCTTTACCTTTTGGATACCACAACCCATACTCCATAGTACCCTTGAGATACCGAAGAATCCTCTTTACTGCTGTCACATGAGTCTCCTTGGGATTGGCCTGAAAATGTGCTACCATGCATACTGCCTACAAAATATCTGGTCTGGTAGCTGTCAGATACAGTAGGCTTCCAATCATAGATCTGTACATGGTTTGATCAACAAGTGGAGATTTGTCATCTTTGCTCAACTTGCAGCTTGTCGTCATGGGAGTGCTAACTGGCTTACAATCCTCCATTGTGAATTTCTTTAGCATCTCTTTTACATATTTAACTTGAGAAATAAATATGCCCTTCTTACTTTGATTAACTTGCAAGCCGAGGAAATATGACAGTTCACCAATCATTGACATTTCAAATTCTTTTTGCATCTTATTTGCTAAATCTTTACATGACTCATCTTTGTTGCTGCCAAATATGATATCATCTACATACACAACAAGAACAATAAGATGCCCATTTTCTGTTTTGACATATAGGTTGCTATCCACCATACCTTTCTTAAACCTTTGTTGAGTGAGATAGTTGTCTAGTCTTGCATACCATGCTCGGGGTGCCTGTTTTAAGCCATATAAAGCTTTCTTCAACTTACAAACGAAGTTGGGATTATCACCAAGTTGGAACCCATCAGGTTGCTCAATATAAACCTCTTCTTCAAGTTTCCCATTCAAAAATGCTGATTTCACATCCATTTGATAAACTTTGAAATTCTTGTAGACTGCTAAAGCCAGAAACATTCTGATTGCCTCTAGTCTAGCTACTGGTGCAAACGTTTCCTCAAAGTCAATGCCTTCTACTTGTGCATACCCCTTGCATACCAATCTTGCTTTATTTCTGACTACCTGTCCGTCTTCATTCAATTTGTTACGAAAGATCCATTTAGTCCCGATTATATTTTTGTTCGCAGGTCTAGGTACTAACTCCCAAGTTTTGTTTTTCTCAATCTGGTCTAATTCTTCATTTATTGCTTTCATCCAACCTTCATCTTTGCTTGCTTCAACAACATTCTTGGGCTCAATGCTGGATAATAGAGAGTAGTTACTTGCTACTCTTCTTCTTGTTTGAACACCAACTTTGGGGTCTCCAATTATTTGATCTCTAGGATGATTTTTTTGCCAGCTGCCTGTTTTGAATTTCTTATTCTCTTCCGCTTCTGAATCACAACTTACATCATCTGAGTCAATTTTTTGTATCTTTTCAATTTCGTTTTCCTCATCTCCTTCAATAACCTCTTCATAGATTGGGTAGTTCGTTTCATAGCTAATTACTCGTTCTTTACCTTCATCAAACTTAACATCAACACTGTCAACAATTTTCTTGAGCCTTTTGTTGTAGCATTTGTAAGCTTTGCTTCTAGACGAATAACCAACAAAAATACCTTCATCCGCTCTATCTTCAAACTTACCAAGATTATCTTCAGTTCTTTTGATATAGCACTTGCTGCCAAACACTCTGAGGTATTTTGTTGTTGCCCTTTTACCGAACCATAATTCATAAGGAGTTTTGCTTTCATGTGTTCTCAGCATGTACCTATTTTGGATATACACCGTAGTATGGACTGCTTCTTTCCAAAATCTGTCTGCTACTTTGCTTTCAGCCAACATAGTCCGTGCCATTTCTTGCACTGTCCTGTTCTTTCTTTCCACCACTCCATTTTGTTGAGGTGTCTTGGCTACTGAGAACTGTCTCCTAATACCGTATTTTTCACAGTATTCTGCAAACTCCTCTGAAATGAATTCTCCTCCTCTGTCTGATCTTAAACATTTGATCCTCTTTCCTGTTTCATTCTCAACCTGGTTTTTGAAAATTTTGAACATATCAAAAGCTTCTGATTTATGCTTCAAGAAAAATATCCATGTCATTCTGGAATAGTCATCAATGCACAACATGAAATATTTGTCACCATTTATGCTTTGTGTTCTCATGGGTCCACATAAATCAGTGTGTATTAGTTCCAAAGGCTTGCTTGTGTAGTATTCTTTTGTTTTGAAAGAGACTCTAGTTTGTTTCCCCTTTTGGCATGAAGCACAAATGTTGTTTGCAGGTTTGCTGATGGTGGGAATGTCTCTCACTGCTCCTTTTGAGGTGATTTTTACTAGGTTATCAAAACTGATATGACCGAGTCTCTTGTGCCACAACCAATTTTCTTCTTCCTGTCCAATAAAATAAGCTCCTTCTGAAGTTTCTGAGAGCGTGTACAGGTTTCCAGATGTTCTTGATCCAGTTGCTATCAATTTTCCACTGTTTGTCTTTCTGACTTCACAACCCTGCTTCTTAAAAACTACCTCATGACCTTTATCACAAATCTGACTTACGCTCAACAGGTTATGTTTCAAACCATCTACAAACAAGACTTCTTCTGACTTAATTTTTTCGTTAATAATTTTGACTGAACCTTTGCCAACTATCTTAGCTCCATCATTGTTTCCAAACTTTACTGAACCACCTTCATATTTCTGTAACTTCTCAAATTTTTGTTTGTTACCTGTCATATGACTGGAGCATCCACTATCAAGTATCCATGGTACATATTTATTCTGTGCTTTAAATGTTGTTTGAACAATTAAGGATTCCTTTTCTTCCTTAAGTTGTTCCTTTTCTTTCCACTCCGTCTTGGTAGTGGTTTTGGGTTCTTGTTTTGCTTTTTCCTTATCGACAGCTTGTGCATGTTTTACAGGAAGTTTTCTATTTTGTCTCATCCTGTTTGGTTGAACTTTTCTTCCCTGAAACTGATTTGATGAAAATGTGCTTCTACAGTTTCTTGCAATGTGCCCAAAATTGTGACAGTTATAACATTCTACTGTATAATTCATCAGAGGAGAAAAAGCATTTCTACTGGTGAAATTCCTTGGTCTAACATTATATTTGCAGTCTGAGATTTTATGTCCATAGCCATTGCATTTAAAATAGAAACCAGAGAAGGGATAATTGAACCTGGGAGATGGTCTTTGCCATGTTGCCGTAGGAGCCATAGGTCTTCTTCTTCTTTGATGTGTGACATTGGTGAATCCATCATTGTCAGTTCTCCTTTCGAACCTGGCATTATTGCTTTCTTTTGCATGAGGCATTTTGCCTTGATCAACCTGTTTCTTATCTTCATTCTTTGTGGATTCTTCATTTCTGGCCTTTGATCCACTTGATGATTCTCCTTCGATGAAACCCAGACCAAACTTGATGCCTGTAGGTCTTTGGTCATTTATGATCTTATCCAGCTTCATAGAACTTTCTTCACGTTTGTGATAACAACTAATTTTCTTGCTCATCTCTTCTAGCTGCATTCTCAAACCAACAGTCTCTTCTTCTAGCTTGTTGCAATAGTCTATTCTCATGGTTATTTGTACTTCGAGATCTTCAAAGATTTTCTTGGATTCTTCTATCTGTACTTTCAAACTGGTTATGATTTCATTTGCATCCGCAAGCTTTTTTGAAAGTTTCTTATTCTTTTTCTTTTCTATCTCCCACTCTTCAAGTGCAGAGATCAACTCACCTTCTAGATCTACTTCAGCCTCAGGGTTTTCACCACACACTTCAGAGATCACTCCTTCTTCCTTTTCTGATTTTGCTTCTTCAAATGCCATAAAGAGAGCTTCACCTTTTTCCTCTTCAGACTCTTCTTCGGAGTTGTCTTCTGATGAACTGACATTCTTGGAGATGAAACTTCTCTTCTTGAAGTTGCCTTTTCTGAAGTTCATTTTCTTCCAGTCACTTTTTTCATGGTGCGATCCTTCATCATTTTTGTTCTGCTCTTTAAGTGGACATTTAGTCACAAAATGCCCGATGCCTCCACAGTTGAAACATTTAAATGGTAGCTTCCCTCTGTATTTCCCTTTTCCTTTTTTTTGCTTTCTAACAAAGTTTGCTTCCATTTCATCTGAAGTCCCTTCTTCCTCGGACTTTTGTTTAGTGTTTTTATTTTTAAGAGCTTTAAAAGTTGCTTCTCTATCTGTGGGTTTAGTTCTTCCTATCCTCATTTCATATGCAGTTAAAGAACCATACATCTCATCTATACTGAAATAATTTAGATTTTTAGCTTCTTCTATCGCTGAGACTTTGGAATCAAACCTTTGAGGAAGAGATCTTAATACCTTTTTCATGATAGCAGAGTCATCGATATCCTCGTCGAGTCCTCTGATCGCATTGATGATTCCATTAACTCTCAACATGAATGCCTCAATGTTTTCATCGTCATTCATTTTCAATGCTTCGAACTGAGCTCGATGTGTCTGTAACTTGGCTTCTTTGATCTTATCATCTCCTTCATGAACACTCTTCAATTTGTCCCATATTTCTTTTGTCGATTTATAGTTCATGACCTTTACTAGTTCACTGTCTGCTAATCCACACAAGATGGCATTCGTTGCTTTCGAATTATTCTCAAATAGTTTCTTTTCATCCGCTTCTTTTGGAGGAGAGGTGGGAATTGTGTATCCACTAACTACTGAATCCCAGATGTCGTATCCCAAAGCACAGAGATATGTCTGCATCCTGACTCTCCAGAACGCATAATTAGATCCATCAAACAATGGTGCTTTGTTTGATGAGAAGCCTTCACCACCTGCCATTGTGTTATTTCCAAGATCACCCTAGCTGGTTAAGCTTGTACAGGGACTTAGCTCTGATACCAATTGTTAGTCTTACAATGACACTGAGAGGGGGGTGAATCAGTGTAGCTCTTTTAATCTTGAATTCATAGCTCTTAAAATAGAAGCAATTAAAACTTATAACAAGATATAGCAAGAATAACAGAAGAGCATCACACAACACAAGATTTAACGAGGTTCACCAATGTGGCTACTCCTCAAGAATGACTGCTTGGACTACCATCCAAATCCAGCCTTTGCAAAGCAACAACTTTACAATCACTTTACCAACACCCACTGGAAGGAGCACCAACCCCTTACTTATCTGTACCAATAGAAAGGAGCACCAACCCCTGATTTACAAGCACCTACTGGAAGGAGCACCAACCCCTGATGCCAAGCTACATGGACTTGAATTATGAATCTAGAAGATTAATAGAAAGATACCTCCACTTTTACAAGATCCTGACAAGTCTGCTTCACCTTAGCGATCTCTGCGCACTCTGCTCTCTCTACGAAATTACTTCGCACAATCTGCTGCATCACAGTCGAACGATCATCTTCTCCCTTTTGCGCACTCTACTTCCTTTGCGAATTTTGCACTTAGCATGATTCGATACGACTTGCACTCTGCGCTCTATGACCGAACTTCACGCCCTTCGACACTCACCCTTCAACACGCATTCGACGATATGTTCAACACACCTCAATTCTCCAAACAGCCCTCCTTTTATAACAATATTTTCATGAAGAAAAACCTTAATCTTAGTCGATTGTAAACCCTACTCTTAGTCGACTGCAAACCCTAGACTTCATCGGCTGCAAACCCTAATCTTCATCGGCTTACATCGGTCTTCGTCGGCTTCAACTGCCCTTGTAACTCTTCTATTGTTGTTGCCATGAAAACACATGTCACGATATCACGACACTATTTTCTCTCTCCTCTTTCTCTTTGCTTTGGCCCACGAAAATACATGTCGCGAAATCGTGACACTTTTTCTTTCTCTTCCTTCCTTCTTTGAGTCACGAAAATGCGACATGTCGCGATATCGTGACACTTTTTCTCCTTAGCGCTTTCTCTTGCCTTGGGTCAGAAAAACCCGAATGTCGCGATATCGCGACACTTTTTCTCCTTAGCCTTTTCTTGCCTTGGGTCACAAATACAATGTCAGATATCGTGACACTTTTCTCCTTAGCTTTTTCTTGCCTTGGGTCACGAAACCCGACATGTCACGATATCGTGACACTTTTTCTCCTTAGCGCCTTTTCTTGCCTTCGGGGTCAAAAACGACATGTCGCGATATCACGACACTTTTTCTCCTTAGCACTTTTCTTGCCTTGGGTCGGAAAACCCGACATGTCACGATATCGTGACACTTTTTCTTTCGGACTCTCTCTCCTGCAATATGTCATGAAATCGTGACACTTTTTCGTCCGTACAATCTCTCTTGCAATATGTCATGAAATCGTGACACTTTTTCATCCGTACGACCTTCCTTGCAATATGTCATGAAATCGTGACACTTTTTCGTCCGTACAACCTTCCTTGCAATATGTCACGAAATCGTGACACTTTTTCGTCCGTACGACCTTCCTTGCAATATGTCATGAAATCGTGACACTTTTTCGACCGTACAACCTTCCTTGCAATATGTCGCGAAATCGTGACACTTTTTCGTCTTGCCTTTTTCTCTTCCAACATGTCACGAAATCGCGATAGTTTTTCTTGCTTGCGCTTTCTCTTCGAACATGTCACGAAATCGTGATAGTTTTTCTTTCTTCTCAACATGTCACGATATCGCGATAGTTTTTCTTTCTTCTTCTCTCTCTTCCAACATGTCATGAAATCGTGATAGTTTTTCTTTCTTCTCAACATGTCGCGATATCACGATAGTTTTTCTTTCTTTTTCTCTCTCTTCCAACATGTCGCGAAATCGCGACAGTTTTTCTTGCCTGCTGAATATGTCGCGATATCGCGACACTTTTCTTACTTGTCTTTTTCTTTGATCTTTTGCAAGTGGTCCACTTCGGTCTTCTTGGAAACTCACTGTCCATACTCTGAATAACCTTTGAACTCCTGTCTTCTGCATCTGAATAGCTTTTGAACTTCCTGTCCACTGAAACACCAGATCTATCTGACTGTGTTGACAACAATGACAATACTGTTGCTGCACCTTGCTCAATAGATGTTTCTCATGTCATAAATTTGGGCACAAGGCTTCACAATGTAGGACACATGAAAGACAAGAATATGGAAACTTTAGAAACATGCAATTTTTTCATGGGTATTGCAACTCATGTAATCAGTTTGGTCACAAGGCAATGAATTACACGGTTGATGACAGGAGCAGATATGACTTCACCAGGATAAATCCGAAGATATTTGCACCTCCAAGGAATAACAATATTAAGTGTTACAAGTGCAATAATGATGGAAATACATCAAATTAGTGTAGAGTAGAAATTCTAGAAAAAGGCAAGAACAAGAATAGTCAAAGGAATCAGAAGGATCAGATGAAAAGGAAAGTGGACAAAGATAAATATCAGTACATGTTGGGAGTAGAAATACTCCCACCCCATAATTAACCACCTCAAGAAGAGGTGGGGGAGGGGCTAAGATAAGAGATTCATTCTTAGCCTCGAGCCCCAAAGGTGACCCTTTGCCATTGATGTCAAAGGGGGAGATATTTGAGATAGAAGGAAAGCATTGAGTCAGGGAGAGTAGTTTCCCAGGGGAGCATAACAAAAAAAGGTTAAGAAAATCATAAAAGGTAATTAGGTTGCCATCAATGACAAAGGGGGAGATTGTTGGATATTTTGAGTAGTTGAGTTTTCATTGATGTCAAGAGTCAGTTTCAATGAAGCAGTGCAAGAAGCGGTTTTGCAAGTAGTTGAGTTGTCATTGATGGCAAAAGTCGGTTTCAGTAAGCAGTGCAAGAAGAAGCAGTTTCACAATCAGTGCAAAAGGAAATTCTGCCTCCATTTGGTCAAATCCGGTTTTAGGTGGTCAGATGAGGTTCAAAGAGTAATGAAGAGGCCCAAGCAAAATAATATTATAATATTAAAAGGGGAGATTTAAATTAATTATAAATTAATTTATTAATTAATTTAATTAACTTGTAAAGTTATTTAGTTATAAATTAATTATAATAAAATTAATTTACAATTAAATAACCCTAAGGTTGAGTTATAAAGGTTAATAATTAATTCAAATTTGAAATTCGAATTATCTACCAACGTTTTCAAAGCTTGGTCTATGCATATAAAATGGGGACAACACTTTGTCTAAACCCATCCATGCAATTCGCATGTGCTATGCTCTCTACTATCGTGCGCAAAAGGAAGAGAATATTTTGAGTTTCAAAGGTTTTTAGTAGTATAGGATAAGACAAAGAGGAGTGGAAATCCTTCTTCATCGCACAACGTTGTGTAGCGCAGCTGGAAATCGAGGGAGGTGCTAAGTTTGGAAGTCTTGTGGTGCAAGGTTAGAAACCCATTGGCTTCAGTTTTGCAAAGCAAAAGTGTTTATTTTGCATCGCATCGATCAAAAAGGGATAATAGGAAGTCTTGTGCCTTCCCCTTCATGTGGGATCTTGTAGCTAATGTGGTGGGCTAGCACCTCGTTAAGACGCTCAACTAGGAGTGGTCTCACATTCGAAACCCATCGAGACTTTTTGTTTATGATATAAGGTATGCGTCGAGTTTGTTTTTCTTGCTAAGGTTGTGTAATTTTAGAGGTTGCTTTGTTGTGGTAAATAAAGGTCGATTAAGTTTTTTGAGGGAGATATAAGGGTATTAAAAATTAAATATTTTATTTTAATTTTTCGAAATTAGAGTTTATGAAGTTGGAGTAATAAGGAATAAATAAGGTCTTTAACTTCTTATATGTATTGATGAATGTTGTTCTAGATTTGGATCAATAAGATGTAAGCAAGGAATTATATTTTTATATATGTGTGTTGGTGAATGCCTATTTCGAGAAGGAGTAATAGGGTGTATTTGTGTGCTATTATTTTTTTATTGAGAAATATTTTAAAGAGTATTTTTTTCATCTAATCCCTTGAGATTGGCAAAGAAATTATTGGTGGTTGACACAGGTTTTTGAGGTCTACTCTTCATAAAGTAAAAAGGTATGGGTACATTATTCTTTGGTTGAGGTGTTTGGTTGATTTTCTAAAAATCAAGTTGGAGTGAAAAGGATTGATTTAGGTTTTCCTTATTGAGTTGTTGAGTTTTTCTGAAATAAAAGTGAATGCTATAAACTTCGTTTGATAAGCATTGTTGGAGATTTTGAGTAAAGCTTTCATATGCTTGAACTAGGGTTTATGTAAAGAACATGAGTATCATTATTATGTGAGAGTTGAATGAGTTATCATATGCTTAGACTAGGGTTTGTAAGCAAGGAGTGTTTATTTGAGTGATTGATTGAGTGGAGTTGATTGAGCCTAGTCAAGTGGAAGTATTGAGGTGATAGTTCTAATTTTGTGAAACAAATTGTTCTATATTCCAAATTGATTTGAGAGAAATATTGAGAGTGATTGAGTGTGAAGCATATTGAGTCTCTAAAAAGTCTTTATATGTTTCTATGATATTGGATCAGATTGGACAAGTTCTAGAGAGGACTTGTCGATAGATAAGTGTGAGCTTTTGTGGAAGCTTACGAGGTAGATTTGAGGTAATTATTTGAGAAGACTTGAGAGCAAAGTTGATTTATTTATTTGTTCAAACCTTGGGTTAAGGTTTGGGGTAGATCTAATAGAGTTGATTTGTGATTGAGTCAAGCTTTGTGTTAAGGCTTAAGGATATATTTTAGGATAGATTTTTGTGTAGATTTGAGGAAAGGTTTGTGTCAGCAGAGGATAGAGATTGAGCAAATTTGTGCTAGATGAAAGGATTGTGTTTAGTGCAAATTTGAGGATAGATATTGAGCATATTTGTGCTAGATTGAAGTACTATTTTTAGTGTATATTTGAGGATAGATATTGAGTATATTTGTGTTAGACCAAAGGACTATGTTTAGTGCAAATTTGAGATAGAGCTGAGAGAAAGCTTTAGAGGTGACAGAGTATAGAGGATGACAGTCTCCAGTGGATAGAGATCCATTAGCTAGGGCAATAAGGATAGGTATTATTAGTGAGGATAAGAGTCTTTAGTAGATAGAGATCCATAAGCCAGTGTAGTGGAGGTAGCAGTTCTTCTAGAATATCACCAACCAGAGCAAAGGAGAATGAGTTATCTTGTGGATAGAGATACATGAACTTTATTAGGGGATTGGTGTCTCCTTTGGATAGAGGTACATAAATATTATAATAGGGAAGTATTCCCAAAGATATTTGTTCAGAAAATATTAGTGAAATATTTTCTCCATGGAGTAGCCCACATTGGGTGAACCACATTAAATTGGTGTCTCTATTGTGTGTGGTTATTTGTGCATTGATTTGATTACTACTATTGAAATTACTATTGATAAATTGCATAATAATGATTGGAAAATAAAAAGTAAAAATTGATCTTATAGTGTTCACCCCTCTCTCAGTATAATATTGTGTTCTTAAATTGGTATCATAGTGAGTTCCTTTGAAAGAGTTTAACAACTTGAAGGAAAAGCTTAAAATAACACAGATGGATTCTCAGAGTGGATCCTCAAGAAATTCAGCACCATTGTTCAATGGGAACAATTATACACTATGGATCACAAGGATGAAGTTTCATCTAATGGCACTTGGAAATGAAGTATGGGAAGTAGTTAAAAATGGCTACACACCACCAACAACTCCACCTAAAGATAAATATGGTAAGCTTCTACATAATCATACTTCAATAGTAATGAATGCAATTCAAAAGGGCTTACATGAAACATATTTTATAAATATTATGCATTGCAAGTCAGCAAATGATATGTGGGCTAATTTGCAAGGCATATATGAAGGAGAAAAAAAGATCAAAAGGATAAAGTTGTAAAATTTCAAGAGAGCATTTGAAGACCTAAAAATGAAGGGTGAGGAAAATATTATGAGATATCTACTTTGTGTGGATGAGTTTGTTAGCTCCATGTAAGGACTTGGGCTTGAAGTTTCAGAACCTGATGTGTGTGATAAGATTTTAAGGTCACTCCCAAAAAGGTTTAGTGAAAATATTTCAGCTATAGAATAGTCAAAATATATTGATCATTTGACAAGAGATGAATTACATGGCATTCTAACAGCATTTGAAATAAGAATAAAAGAGGAACCTATTCCCAAAAATAAGTAGCCTTCAAAGCTACTAAGAAGACAAAGGGTAAGAAGTCAAATTAAAGCAATGAGTCATCCAATGATGAAGAAGTGAATTATGGTAGAAGAAACAAGGATCCAAGGAGATTTAAAGATGTAAAATCAATTAGAGGTTTCAATTGTGTAAAGTATGATCACTATGCAACTGATTGTCAAGAAGTTAGAAATAGCAATTATGAAGAAAACCAGGATCATAAGAATAGGGAATAAGAAAAATATAGGTACCAAAAGAAAGGCAAGGATGGACAAGGCAAACAAATGAAAGAAGTTCTTTCAAAGACAAAAGAAGAGTTACTATGTAGACAAGGCAAGTAAGTACTCAAGTGATACTGATAATAGTTCTTCAAATAATGATAAATATGAAGTTCTATTTGTGACAAAGGAAAAAAAAATGGTTAAGAAAAGGTCACAAAAAATCCTTAAATGTTTTAGATGTGGTAACTTTGATCATCTTGAAGATAGTTGTACAAATAATGGTTTTAGTTTCAGTGATGATGAATATGAATATACACTTGAAGGACCATAAGAGAATATTCTAATGGTACTATAAGAATGAGGTGATCCTCTAGAAGACAAGTCAGAAAAGAATGAAGATGTCTTTAAAGACAAACAAATAGAGGAAGAATCAGAGAAAGGAGAAGTTGATCTTGAGGGAGAGCTTATTTATGATCTTAACACATTAAAAAAGGTAAGAAATAAAAACTCCCAACATAAGCTTCAATTTCAAGAATGTGATGAAGAGAAAGGAAAGTTTATAGAGGATCTAAACAAGTCAATGTATAAGAAAAATAAGTTCAAGGATAAGTTAGAAATAAAGGTCTTAGAATGTGAAAGGTTAGAAAAATAAGTAGCTTCACTAAGGAAGGAAGTAGAAAAGTCTAAGGATAAGCTACACAAGTTTGGAAAGAGCTCAAATATCATAGATAAGATGATCAAGATACAAAGAAGTTCAACAAACAAAATAGGTCTTGGTTTTGAACAGGTACAAAAGAAATAAGAAGAGGAGTCAATCTCAAGTTCTAAAGAAGAAGAAAATTTAGAAGAAGACAGTGTAAGAGAAAGTGAGACTCCTGAGGATTATTTGAACAATAGAAAGTTCAACAAAGAAATGAATAATGCACAAATGAGAAACAGGTGGAACAAGAACTAGCACAGGGTAAAAGAGACTAAGAGACCAATGAGGTCAAGGCAAGGAAATTTCAATGGATGATGTTTCTCATATCATAGATTTGGGCACAAGTCTTCACAGTACATGAAACACAATAATATGGGAACTTCATAAACATGTAACTTTTTCATGGGTATTGCTACTCATGTAATCAGTTTGGTTACAAGGCAATGAATTACAGGGTTCATGACAGGAATATATATGACTTCACCAGGAGAAATCCTAAGATATTTTCACCTCCAATGAATAACAATATTAAGTGTTACAAGTGCAATAATGATGGACATACAAAAAAGTGGTGTAGATAAAAAAATCCAAAAACAAGCAGGAACAGGAACAGATAAAGAAATCAGAAGGATCAAATTGGAAGGAAAGTGGACAAAGGTAAATATTAGTGCATGCTAGGAATAGAAATACTCCCATCCTAGAATTAACCACCCCAGAAGAGGTGGGGGAGGGGCTAAGATAAGAGACTCATTCTTAGCCTCGAGCCCCAAAGGTAAGCCTTTGCCATTTATGTCAAAGGGGGAGAGATTTGAGTTAGAAGGAAAGCATTGGATTAGGAGGAGTAGTTTCCCAAGGGAGCAAAACATAAAAAGGTTAAGGAAATCATAAAATGTAATTGGATTGCCATCAATGACAAAGGGGGAGATTGTTGGACATTTTGAGTAGTTGAGTTGTTATTGATTTCAAGAGTTAGTTTCAGTGAATCAGTTCAAGAAGAAGTGGTTCCACAAGTAGTTGAGTTGTCATCGATGTCAAAATTTAGTTTCAATAAGCAATGCAAGAAGAAGCAGTTCTGTAATTGGTGCAAAAGGAAAGTTTACCTCCAGTTGGTCAAATCTGATTTCAGGTGGTCATATAAGGTTCAAAGAGTAATGAAGAATCCCAAGCAAAATAATACTATAATATTAAAAGGGGAGATTTAAATTTATTATAAATTAATTTATTAATTAATTTAATTAACTTCTAAAGTTATTTAGTTATAAATTAATTATAATAAAATTAATTTATAATTAAATAACCCTAAGTTTGGGTTATAAAGGTTAATAATTAATTCGAATTCAAAATTCAAATTATCTGTCGATGTTTTCAAAGCTTGGTCTATGCATTTAAAAGGGGGGCAAGATTTTGTCTAAAACCATCCATGCAATTCACATGTGCTATGCTCTTGACTATCGTGCGCAAGGGGAAGATAATATTTTACATTTCAAATATTTTTGATGGTAGAGGATAAGATAAAGTGAAGTGGAGCTCCTTCTTCTTCCCATAATTTTGTGTAGCACAGTTGGAAATCGAGGGAGGCACTAAGTTTGGCAAGCTTGTGGTGCAAGGTTCGAAATCCATCGGCTTTGGTTTTGCAAAGCGAAAGTGTTTTTTTTGCATCACATCGATCAAAAAGGGATAAGAGGAAGGTTTGTGCCTTCCCATTCATGTGGGATTTTGTAGCCCACATGGAGGGCTAGCACCTCGTAAAGGTGCTTGACTGGGTGTGGTCTCGCATTTGAAACCTGCCAAGACTTTTTGCTTATGATATGAGGTATGCATCGAGTTTGTTTTTCTTGCTAAGGTTGTGTAATTTCAGAGGTTTCTTTGTTGTATTAAATAAAGTTTGATTAAGGTTTTTGAGGGAGATATAAGGGTATTAAAAATTAAATATTTTATTTTAATTTTTTATGAATGTTGTTCTTTAACTTCTTATATGTATTGATGAATGTTGTTCTAGAGTTGGATCAATAAGGTGTAAGCAAGAAATTAAATTTTTATATATGTGTGTTGGTGAATGCCTATTTCAAGAAGGATTAATAAGGTGTATTTGTGTGCTTTTGTTTTTGTATTGAGAAATATTTTTAAAGAGTATTTTTGTCATCTAACCCCTTGAGATTGGCAAAGAAATTATTGGTGGTTGAGACATATTTTTGAGGTCTACTCTTCATCAAGTAAAAAGGTATGGGCACATTCTTCTTTGGTTGAGGTGTTTGGTTGATTTTATGAAAAACAAGTTGGAGTGAAAAGGATTGATTTAGGTATTCCTTATTGAGTTGTTGAGTTTTTCTGAAATGGAAGTGAATGCAATAAACTTTATTTTACAATCATTGTTGGAGATTTTGAGTAAAGCTTTCATATGATTTAACTAGGGTTTATACAAAGAACATTATTATCAATGTTATGTGAGAGTTGAGTGAGTTTCTTAGACTAGGTTTTGTAATCAAGGAATGTTTCTTTGAGTGATTGATTTAGTGGATTTTATTGAGCCTAGTCAAGTAGAAGTATTGAGGTGATAGTTCTAATTCTGTGAAACAAATTGTTCTATATTCTAAATTGATTTGAGAGAAATATTGAGAGTGATTGAGTGTGAAGCATATTGAGTCTAACAATTCTCTATATGTTTCTATGAGATTGGATAAGTTATAGTGAGGACTTGTTGAGCATATTTGAGACAAGTCTTGTAGAATACTTTCGGACATATTGGTGTGAGATTTTGTGAAATCTTACAATATAGATTTTAAGATAGAGATTGAGATCAGATTGGACAAGTTCTATAGAGGACTTGTGTATAGATAAGTGTGAACTTTTGTGGAAGCTTACAAGGCAGATCTATGCTAAGTCTTTGAAAATACTTGAGATCAAAGTTGATTGATTGATTTGTTCAAACCTTGGGTTAAGGTTTGGGGTAGATCTAACAGAGTTGATTTGTGATTGAGTCAAGCTTTATGTTAAGGATTGAGGACAGATTTGAGGATAGAGTTTGGTGTAGATTTGAGGAAAGGTTTGTGCCAGACAGAGGATAAATATTGAGAATATTTGTTCTAGATCGAAGGATTGTGTTTAGTGCAGATTTGAGGATAGAGATTGAGCAGATTTGTGCTAGATCGAAGGACTATGTTTAGTACAAATTTGAGGATAGAGATTGAGTAGATTTGTGCTAGACCGAAGGATTGTGTTTAGTGCAGATTTGAGATAGAGCTGAGAGTAAGCTTTGGATGTGACAGAGTATAGAGGATGATAGTCTCTAGTGGATAGAGGTCCATTAGCCAGGGTGGTGAGGATAGGTCTTCTAAGCGAGTACAGGAGTCTTTAGTGGATAGATATCCATAAGCCAGTGCAGTGGAGGCAACAGTTCTTCTAGAAGATCACCAACCAGAGCAAAGGATAAGGAGTTCTCCTATGGATAGAGATCCACAAATTTGATTAGGAGATTGGTGTTTCCTTTGGATAGAGGTCCATAAATATTGTAATAGGGAAGGATTCCCAAAGATATTTGTTGAGAAAATATTAGTGAAATATTTTATCCGTGGAGTAGCCCACATTGGGTGAACCATGTTAAATTGGTGTCTTTATTATGTGTGGTAATTTGTGCATTGATTTGATTACTACTATTGATATTGTTATTTATACATTGCATAATAGTGATTGGGAAAGAAAAAGTAAAAAGTGGTCTTATATTGTTCACCCCCCTCTCAATATAAGCTTGTGTTCTTCAATTGGTATCAGAGTGATTTCCTTCAAAAGAGTTTAACAACTTGAAGGAAAAGCTTAAAATAACACATATGGATTCTTAAAGTGGATCCTCAGGAAATTCAGCACCATTTTTTGATGGGAACAATTATACACTATGGAGCTCAAGGATGAAGTTTCATCTAATGGCACTTGGAAATGAAGTATGGGAAGTAGTTGAAAATGGATACACAGCACCAGGAACTCCACCTATAGATAAATATGGTAAGCTTCTACATCATCATAATTCAAGAGTAATGAATGCAATTCAAAAGGGCTTACATGAAATAGATTTTATAAAGATTATGCATTGCAAGTCAACAAATGATATGTGGCATAAGTTGCAAGGCATATATGAAGAAGATAAAAAGTTCAAAAAGGTAAAGTTATAAAAATTTCAAGAGATCATTTGAAGACCTAAAAATGAAGGATGAGGAAAATATTGTGGGATATCTACTTTGTGTGGATGAGGTTGTTATATCCATGCAAGGACTTGGGCTTGAAGTTTTAGAACCTGATGTGTGTTATAAGATTCTAAGGTCACTCCCAAAAATTATGATCACTATGCAACTAATTTTCAAGAAGCTAGACATAGCAATGATGAAGAAAACCAGGATCATAAGAACAAGGAATCAAAAAAATACAGGTACCAAAATAAAGGCAAGGATGGACAAGGCAAACAAGGAAAGAAGTTCTTTCAAATACAAAAGAAGAGTTACTATGCAGACAAGGCAATTAAGTACTCAAGTGATACTGATAATAGTTCCTCATATAATGATAAATATGAAGTTCTATTTGTGACAAAAGAAAAATAAATGGTTAGGAAAATGTCACCAATAATCCTCAAATGTTTTATATGTGGTAACTTTGATCATCTTGAAGATAGTTGTACAAAGAATGGTTTCAGTTTTAGTGATGATGAATATGAAGATACACTTGAAGGACCATAATAGAATATTCTAATGGCACTAGAAGAAGGAGGTGATACTATAGAAGACAAGTCATAAAATAATGAAGATTTCTTCAAAGACAAAAAGATAGAGGAAGAATAAGAGAAATGAGAAGTTGATCTTGAGGGAGAGCTTATTTATGCTCTTAACACATTAAAGAAGGTAAGAAATAAAAACTCCCAACTTAAGCTTCAGTTTCAAGAATGTGATGAAGAGAAAGAAAATCTTATAGAGGATCTAAACAAGTCAATGGCTAAGACAAATAAATTCAAGGATAAGTTAGAAACAAAGGTCTTAGAATGTGAAAGGTTAGAACAAGAAGTAGCCTCACTAAGGAAGGAAGTAGAAAAGTCTAAGGATAAGCTACACAAGTTTAGAAAGAGCTCAAATATCATAGATAATATGATCAAGGTACAAAGAAGTTCAACAAACAAAACAGGTCTTGGTTTTGAATAGATACAAAAGAAACAAGAAGAGGATTCAATATCAAGTTCTAAAGAAGAAGACAATGTAAGAGAAAGTGAGACTTCTGAGGATTATTTGGATAATAGAAAGTTCAATGAGGAAATGAACAATGCACAAATGAGAAACAAATGGAACAAGAACTAGCACTGGGTAAAAGAGACTAAGATACCAATGAGGTCAAGGCAAGGAAATTTCAATGGACGATGTTTCTCATATCATAGATTTGGGCACAAGGCTTCACAGTGCAGGACACATGAAACACAGGAATAAAGGAACTTCAAAAATAGGTAACTTTTTCATGGGTATTGCTACTCATGTAATCAGTTTGGTTATAAGGCAATGAATTACAAGGTTCATGATAGGAATAGATATGACTTCACCAGGAGAAATCATAAGATATTTTCACCTCCAAGGAATAACAATATTAAGTGTTACAAGTGCAATAATGATGGACATACAACAAAGTAATGTAGAGCAGAAATTCCAAAAACAAGCAGGAACAAGAACAGTTAGAGGAATCAAAAGGATCATATTGGAAGGAAAGTGGACAAAGGTAAATATCAGTGCATGCTGAGAGTAGAAATACTCCCACCCCAGAACTAACCACCTCAAAAAGAGATGGGGGAGGGGCTAAGCTAAGAGACTCATTCCTAACCACAAGACCCAAAGGTGACCCTTTGTCATTGATGTCAAAGGGGGAGAGATTTGAGTTAGAAGGAAAGCATTGAGTTAGGGGGAGCAGTTTCCTAGGGGAGAAAAACAAAAAAAGGTTAAGGAAATCGTAAAAGGTAATTGGATTGCCAACAATGACAAAGGGGGAGATTGTTGGACATTTTGAGTAGTTGAGTTGTCATTGATGTCAAGAGTTAGTTTTAGTGAAGCAGTGCAAGAGGAAGCGATTCCACAAGTAGTTGAGTTGTCATTGATCTCAAAAGTTAGTTTCAGTAAGCAGTGTAAGAAGAAGTAGTTCTGCAATTAGTACAAAAGGAAAGTCCGTCTCCAGTTGATCAAATCTAGTTTTAGGTGGTCAGATGAGGTTCAAAGAGCAATGAAGAAGCCCAAGAAAAATAATATTATAACATTTTATTATAATATTAAAAGGGGAGATTTAAATTAATTATAAATTAATTTATTAATTAATTTAATTAACTTCTAAAGTTATTAAGTTAGTTATAAATTAATTATAATAAAATTGATTTACAATTAAATAACCCTAAGGTTGGGTTATAAATGTTAATTATTAATTCGAATTTGAAATTCAAATTATCTGTTGATGTTTTCAAAGCTTAGTCTATGCATATAAAAGGGTGGCAAGACTTTGTCTAAACCCATCAATACAATTCGCATGTGCTATGCCCTCGACTATCGTTCGCAAGGGGAAGAGAATATTTTGTGTTTCAAAGGTTTTCAGTGGCAGAGGATAAGACAGAGAGGAGTGGAGCTACTTATTCATTGCACAACGCTGTGTAGCACAACTGGAAATTAAGGGAGGCACTAAATTTGATAGGCTTGTGGTGCAAGGTTTGAAACCCGCCAACTTTGATTTTGCAAAGCAAAAGTGTTTGTTTTATGCATCGTCAATCAAAAAGGGATAAGAGGAAGGCTTGTGCCTTCCCCTTTGTGTGGTAGCTTGTAGCCCATGTGGTGGGCTGGCACCTCATTAAGGTGCTTGGCTAGGAGTGGTCTCGCATTCAAAACCCATCGAGATTTTTTTCTTATGATATAAGGTATGCGCTGAGTTTGTTTTTCTTGCTAAGGTTGTGTAATTTCAGAGGTTTCTTTGTTGTGGTAAATAAAGGTTGATTAAGGTTTTTGAGGGAGATATAAGGGTATTAAAAATTAAATATTTTATTTTAATTTTTTGAAATTAGAGTTTATGAAGTTGGAGTAATAAGGAATAAATAAGGTCTTTAACTTCTTATATGTATTTATGAATGTTGTTCTAGAGTTGGATCAATAAGGTGTAAGCAAGGAATTATATTTTTATATATGTGTGTTGGTGAATGTCTATTTCAAGGAGTAATAAGGTGTATTTGTGTGCTATTAATTTTGTATTGAGAAATATTTTTGAAGAGTATTTTTGTCATCTAATCACTTGATATTGGCAAAAAAAAAATTGGTGGTTGAGATAGGTTTTTGAGGTCTACTCTTCATAAAGTAAAAAGGTATGAACACATTCTTCTTTGGTTGAGGTGTTTAGTTGATTTTCCAGGAAAACAAGTTGGAGTGAAAAGGATTGATTTAGGTAGTCCTTGTTGAGTTGTTGAGTTTTTATGAAATGGAAGTGAATGCTATGAACATTGTTTGATAAGCATTGTTGGAGATTTTAAGTAAAGCTTTCATATGCTTGAACTAGGGTTTATGCAAAGAACATGAGTATCATTGTTATGTGAGAGTTGAGTGAGTTATCATATGCTTAGACTAGGTTTTGTAAGCAAGGAGTGTTTCTTTGAGTGCTTGATTGAGTGGAGTTTATTGAGCCTAGTCAAGTGGAAGTATTGAGGTGATAGTTCTAATTCTGTGAAAAAAATTGTTCTATATTCTAAATTGATTTGAGAGAAATATTGAGAGCGATTGAGTGTGAAGCATATTGAGTCTCAAACAATTCTCTATATGTTTCTATGAGATTGGACAAGTTCTAGTGAGGACTTGTTGAGCAGATTTGAGATAAGTCTTTGAGAAGACTCGTGTACAAATTAGTCTGAGCTTTTGTGGAAGCTTACAAAACAGATTTGATATAAATCTTTGAGAATACTTGTGGATAGATTGGTGTGAGCTTTAATGGAAGCTTACAATACATATTTTAACATAGATATTGAGATCAGATTGGACAATTTCTAGAGATGACTTGTGGACAGATAAGTGTGAGATTTTGTGGAAGCTTACAAGGTAGATATGAGGTAAGTCTTTAAGAAGACGTGAGAGCAAAGTTGATTGATTGATTTGTTCAAACCTTGGGTTAAGGTTTGGGGTAGATCTAATACAGTTGATTTGTGATTGAGTCAAGCTTTTTGTTAAGGCTTGAGGACAAATTTGAGGATAGATTTTGTTAGGAACCTACTATTAAAATAAAGCACACTCACACAAAATACTGAAAAAATAACTCACATACATCAAATAACTCAATATCACTATGCAAAAATCAATTACATAAATGAAACAATCTCACAGTAACACTGAATCGCGGGCCTCTTCGAGGGGGCAACCTCCTTCAATATTTCATTAGCTTGCAAAAGGATAATCTCGTACATGGCTTCATATATTTTTAAAGGAAAACTTCATGCAACCCTACCTAAATGCTCAAGAGGTGGCTTACATGCAAAATGCCACTTGAGCTAGAATCTTCCACCAAATGGCGGTTACAATCTTGATAAAAATGGTTACATGAAATGGTACCACTTGGCGAGGTATCTTACTACATCGGTTACAATATTGATAAAAATGGTTACATGAGATGGTACCACTTGGCGAGGTACCTTTATTGCCACCTACATTACTAAGTATTGCATAATAACATTAAAATGGGATCCCCACGTTGGAAGTGGGTTATTACATAGGTAAATGAGAATTACAACATGGTGTTAGGATAGGATCCTAACATGTCCTTCCCCTTCGAAAAGCTTTGTCCTCAAAGCTGAAATTGAGGAAACTGGTGTTGGAGTTGATGGAGAGACTCCCATGTAGCATCTTCTGGCTGGAGCCCATGCCACTGGACAAGGACTTCTATGATGGTACGATTGCAGAGAGTGTGGGTGCGGTGATCCAACAACTATTCTGGTTCGAGTAAGATGGACCCTTCCTCATCCAATTCTGGTAATGTTGATTGAACCTGTACCTATGTGCCCACAACTTTCTTGAGAGACGAAACATGGAAAATAGGATGGAGCTTGGAGGTGGGCGGAAGAGCCAATTTGTAAGCAGTGGAACCAATCTACTGTAGGACTTGGTAAGGCCCATAGAATTTTGTAGCAAGTTTTTGGCACCGACGGAGTTGGAGGGATGACTATTTGTATGGCTGCAAGCGAAGGAAAACCATATCACCCACATCAAAGCTATGCTCGGATCGATGTTGGTCGGCCTGTTGTCGCATCCGATTCTGGGCCATGTCCAAATTATGCTTCAGTTGGTGAAGGACATCGGTCTACTGGCGAAGAGTAATGTCGACTGCCTGGACCCTGGAGCTGCCTGGAATGTATGAAGAAGGCATGGGTGGAGGGCACCCATAAACAACCTCAAAAGGAGTGAGTTTGGTAGTTGTATGATAGGACGTGTTGTACCACCATTCGGCCAAAGGAAGCCACTTCACCCATTGAGAAGGATGATCTGATGCAAAGCAACGAAGATAGGTCTCCAAACATTTGTTGACAATCTCAGTTTGACCATCCATTTGTGGATGATAGGCTGAACTCATTTTGAGCTTCGTTCCCTGCAACTTAAACAACTCTTGCCAAAAATGACTAGTGAAGGTTGGGTCTCGATCGGACACAATGGAGGTGGGCATACCATGAAGGCGAAAAATGGAATCGAGGAAGATTTGGGCAATGGTGGAGGTTGTGTAAGGATGGGCAAGGGGACAAAAATGAGCATACTTCGAAAGGTGATCCACTACCATGAGAATAATAGACTTACCACCCGATTTAGGTAACCCTTCGATAAAATCCATAGAAATATCAGTCCAAACCTGATCTGGAATGGGCAAGGGTTGAAGAGTACCCGAAGAATGAACTATTTCACCTTTCATCCATTGGCAGGTATCACAAGCTGCCACGAAGTCATGGATGTCCTATTTCATCCCTTTCTAGAAGAATGTGCGCTTGAGGCATTCATATATTTTGAGAAATCCAGAATGACCTGCAGAGGGAGCAGTGTGTAGTTCCTTCATGAAGAGGTCACGGAGTGGCGAGGCACGGGGAATAACAAGGCATTGGCGATAATGCAAATCTTGGCCATCCCAATTGTAGCCTGGGGATGAAGTCGGATCAGCTTGAAGTGAAGCCATCAAAGCTTGCAGGTCTGCATCTTGAAGTACCTCCTATCGTAAGGAATCTATCCATTGGGGGACAGGTGCGGAGATAGCACATATCATACTGAGGGCCTCAAATTGGTGAGAGAGAGCATCAACCACAAGATTTTCTTTGCCCTTCTTATAGGTGATATCATAATCATAGCCCATGAGTTTAGAAACCCATTTTTGTTGTTCTGGGGTAGCAACCCATTGTTCTAAGAAATATTTGAGACTCTGATGGTCTATTTTAATGGAGAAATGGCACCCAATGAGATATGGTCTCCAATGGGTGACAACATGTAAGATGGCCAACATCTCCTTGGCATATGTAGATTTTCCCAAATTACGCTCAGAGAGTGCCTTACTGGTGAAGGCCAAGGGTCTCCCTTCTTGCATCAATACTACCCCAATGCCATGACCGAAAGCATCACTTTCAATGATGAATGGTTTAGAGAAATCTGGCATGGCTAGAATAGGTGTGGTGGTCATGGCATGCTTTAATTCAAGAAAGGCTTGATCAGCGGGTCCTGTCCAAGTGAAAGAGTCCTTATTTAACATAGATGTGAGGGGAGCTACTATTTTCCCATAATTATGAATAAATTTCCTGTAATAACCTGTAAGTCCTAAGAATCCTCGAAGTCCTTTGAGAGTGCGGGGTTTTGCCCAGTCCTGAACTGCCTGAATCTTCTTAGGGTCGACCTTGACACCATATTTGGAAACAATGTGTCCTAAATACTCCACTTCAGTCAGACCAAAGGAGCACTTAGACCGCTTAGCAAAAAGTTGATGTTGGGCCAATAACTGTAATGTCTGATCCACATGGGTAAGGTGTTCTTCCCACGAGCGGCTATAAACCAATATATCATCAAAGAAAACCAGGATGAACTTCCGCATGAAGGGATGAAAGATGTTGTTCATAAGGCTTTGAAATGTGGATGGTGCATTTGTCAAACCAAATGGCATTACCAAGAACTCATAGTGACCTTCATGAGTACGAAAAGCAGTTTTTGGAATATCCTCGTCCTTGAGCCTGATTTGATGGTACCTCGAATGAAGGTCCAACTTGGAGAAGTACATAGCTCCATGTAATTCATCCAACAATTCATCCACTATCGAAATGGGAAATTTATCCTTGATGGTGATCTTATTGAGCTCATGGTAGTCTATGCACAATCGCCATGAGCCATATTTCTTGCGAACTAGCAAAATTGGAGAAGAATAGGGACTGGTACTGGGTCGAATGACACCTGCCTTGAGCAATTCCTGTACCATCTTCTCGATTTTTGACTTGAGAGCATGAGGATACCGGTACGGTCTGATGTTCGGTGGTGCACTACTCGAAAGTAGTGGAATAGCATGGTCATGAGAGCGACGAGGTGGCAGTGTAGTTGGTTCTGAAAAGATGCCATTGTGCTTGGTTAGAACAAGTTGCAAATCTGTTGGAAGTGGATCTGCTATAGAAGTGGGTGGCTGAATTGAAAATATTTGTGCAATGACCCCATGGGAGGACTTTTTCAACAACTTCTCCATGCGATTGGAACTAATAATTTGTGTAGGGCCAGCCTTGATACCCTTGAGGGTATATGTTTGTCCATTTTGTGAAAATTGCAGCCATAGTTCTACAAGGTTGCAGGAGAAAGTGCCCAAGGTGCTCATCCATTGGGATCCTAACACAACGTCACATCCTCCCAATTGGAGGGTGAACATATCTTGCTTGAGTTCATAATCCCCTATCTAAATTTTGACATTTCGACATTTACCTTTACAAGGTAAGGTGCCTCCATTGGCCACCATGACTTCAAAAGAATTGCATGAGTGTATATAGCAGTTGGTCCGTTTGGCCACCTGAGGATCAATAAAGTTGTGCGTACTGCCTGAATCAATAAGAATTGTGAGACGTTGGCCTTTGAAATAACCCACAACTTTCATGGTTTGTGGGGTGGTAATCCCGACAAGAGCATGGACTAAAATTTCTGCTGGTGTTTCTGATGGTTCCTCTTCCTGTGGAGTTGGTGCCTCAGTTGTATCACTCTCCTCATCACTATGGTCACTATTTTCTGGTTCCTCCACATCTATTAAAAACAATCTCTTATTTGCACATCTATGCCCCTTCGTAAAATTTTCATCACAATTATAACATAACCCTTGGGCACGACGCGCATCCATTTCCTCTGTAGTCAGCCGCTTGGGAGCAGGAGGTTTATTATCAGTATGGTTTTGGACCCGAGGAGGGAAAGAAGGTCGGTTATGCAAAAATCATGGTGTCCGCCTTTGAGCTGAGAGTTTAGATTCGGCCAATCGGGCTAAACTGATAGCCTCCATCATGGTGTGGGGTTTGAACATCTTGACTTCAGCCTGGAGATCATCTCGTAACCCACTAACAAAACAACTCATAAAAAATCCCTCATTCAAACCCTTAGTTTTATTGGCCAATTTCTCAAATTGGGTCTGGTAATCATGAATTGAGGTGGTTTGTTTCAGCTTTGTCAGTGCACCTGTAAAGTCATCATAATCATTAGGGCCAAATCGGGTGAGTAGTTGGGACTCAAAGTCCTCCCAGGATAGATCAGGGTTAGCAACCCATAGCCATTGGAACCAGTGTAAGGCCTCAGATTCTAGGTTGAAGGAAGCCATCTGAACCCGATGATAGACAGGGACATTATGGAGTCGAAAGAATTGATCAACCCGACATAACCACCCATCGACATCCTTTCCACTGAACTTAGGGAAGTCTAATTTAGGCATTCTGAAGGTTGGATCCCGATCAGAGTGATTGTCATCTGGTGTTCATCGACCTCGTTCAGAGTTTTCAGCATGGTGTTCAGTTTTGGTACTGTCATGCAATTTGGTCTCCATCTCTGTGAGTTGTTCTTCTAAACGGATTCTAGTGTTATCCTGATCCAGTCGAAGCTCTCGAATCTCTGTGCCTATGTTCTTGTTTGTAGAGGTCAAGTCAGCAATGGATTTTTGTAGGTCGGCCAATAATGTGCCCAAGTCTAAATCCTTTTGTTGTTGTCCTCGAGTGTCGCTTGCCATTGCGGTCCCTCTTGTGCTGATTTACTAAAAATAGACCTCAGATTTTTAGGAGTTACTATTTTTAGTAAGGGTCCAAAATTTAATTTGGGAAATGAGTTGCAACACTGATTTTAGGATAGGGTCCACTCCGGTGGTTGTTTGATCTGAGCGCTCAATGAGGAGATATACTGAATTTCTTGACTTTTTGTGATCTCCTGTTGGTTGCAAGTCGATGTCAAGGTAATTTCTTCCACTTGTACTTAAAATTTCACCAATGAGTCCTTGAGGGTCTTTTGTGCAGAATAACAAGTAGATTCTATTCCCAAAAATTTGGATCAATTTGATGGACCGATGAAAAGTTATGGCCTTAGCAAGAAAAATCAAAATTTGCTATTTTTAGAAATTTGGTGCAAAATTTGACCAGGAGCTGCCAAGGACAATTTTGTCTGGAATAGAGTGTAGAATTTTTTGCTAAATTTTTGAGTCAATCTGAGCTCTGTGTGAAGAGATATCCCTATTTTAATAAAATTTCAATGTTTTTTTGTGTTTGGTGTTCTCTATTTTTATTTGGAGTTACGGTTCAAAAGTTGCCCTCTGGAATCAACTGTCACTGACTTGTGTAGTCTGTACCCTGACCACCGTGTCACTCACTGTTCTCTGTTCCTATCACCTGTACTAGGGTTACTGACATAGTTGCTGCTTCTGACCTTAGGGAATTTTTTGACACTGACAACTCTATTTTTGACACTAAAAGTCTACAATTCTGGACTGGTATAGAGGACTATTACTGTCGTTGTCCCGACTATTCAGATTCTGACCATAGGTTATTTCAAACACTTGCAAAAATTTGTCTTGATTGTTGGTGCATGCAAGTTGTTTTCTGTGATAGGGAAAGCCTTCTCCGTATGCTCACTTTTGGGGATGGTGAATGCAGGTTAGCAGAATAGGGATGGGTTGATTTGCAAGGGGATGATACTTTGTTTTTGTTTTGTTTTCGTGAACTAGGTATGCTAAGTAAGGGAGTATGTAATACCCATAGGCCCTCTGTTATACCGTAGTGATGAACAATAGTGCTCGGACCAATATTTTAGGCCACTACTCAAGGAGGATTCCACACATACCCTTGAGCACACTATCTGCCTCTCTGATAGTATAGGAGGGTAATCGTCCGGGATGTTGTGTCCCATGGACTATGGATAATACAAGGCCAAAAAGCTTCCTAATGGATAAAATCTTGTTTAAACCTAGATTGTCTCCCGATATACCCAAAGATACGTGGGAGCTCAATTTCGTGCATGAGTGTTGTCTGAGGCTTGGGTATTGGAGCCTGATCGCCCCTCACTTCACTAGATGCTTTATGGGCTATCTAGCTTAGCCAATAATGATAGCTCCTTCATGATATTTTAAAACCCTCGACATAGGGTTTCTAACCTACACAACTACTATATTTTTTTTGGTATTTTTTGATTTTCTACGAAAAAAATGATTGTATTTTTTGGATTTTTTTTTTTGATAAAGGAAAAATAGAAATAAAAAACACATAGGAAAATTATACCTAATAGGCGGAATGACTGGCAAGAATCATCTTAGTTGCAGTAGAACTTGGCCCTAGAAAGCGCTCTGATACCACTTGTTAGGAACCTACTATTAAAATAAAGCACACTCACACAAAATACTGAAAAATAACTCACATACATCAAATAACTCAATATCACTATGCAAAAATCAATTACAGAAATGAAACAATCTCACAGTAACACTGAATCGCGGGCCTCTTCGAGGGGGCAACCTCCTTCAATATTTCATTAGCTTGCAAAAGGATAATCTCGTACATGGCTTCATATATTTTTAAAGGAAAACTTCATGCAACCCTACCTAAATGCTCAAGAGGTGGCTTACATGCAAAATGCCACTTGAGCTAGAATCTTCCACCAAATGGCGGTTACAATCTTGATAAAAATGGTTACATGAAATGGTACCACTTGGCGAGGTATCTTACTACATCGGTTACAATATTGATAAAAATGGTTACATGAGATGGTACCACTTGGCGAGGTACCTTTATTGCCACCTACATTACTAAGTATTGCATAATAACATTAAAATGGGATCCCCACGTTGGAAGTGGGTTATTACATAGGTAAATGAGAATTACAACATGATGTTAGGATAGGATCCTAACAGAGTTTGGTGCAGATTTGAGGAAAGGTTTGTGCCAGATAGAGGACATAGATTAAGCAGATTTATGCTAGACCGAAGGACTATGTTTAATGTAGATTTGAGGATAGCTATTGAGCAAATTTGTGCTAGACCAAAGGACTATATTTAGTGTAGATTTGAGGATAGAGATTAAGTAGATTTATGCTAGACCGAAGGATTGTGTTTAGTGCAGATTTGAGTACAAAGATTGAGCAGATTTGTGCTAGACTAAAGGACTATGTTTAGTGTAGATTTGAGATAGAGCTAAGAGTAAGCTTTGGAGGTGACATCGTATAGAGGATGATAGTCTCTAGTGGATAGAGGTCCATTAGCTAAGGCAATGAGGATAGGTCTTCTGAGTGAGGACAGAAGTCTTCGGTGGATAGAGATCCATAAGCCGATTGCATTGGAGGTAGCAGTTCTTCTAGAATATCACCAACCAAAGCAAAGGATAAGGATTTCCCATGAACTTTATTAGGGGATTAGTATCTCCTTTGGATAGAATTCCATAAACATTGTAATAGGGAAGGATTACAAAAGATATTTTTTGAGAAAATATTAGTGAAATATTTTCTCTGTGGAGTAGCCTACATTGGGTGAACAATTTTAAATTGGTATCTCCATTATGTGTGGTGATTTGTGCATTAATTTGATTACTACTATTGATATTGCCATTGATATATTGCATAATAGTGTTTGGGAAAGAAAAAGTAAAAAGTGGTCTTATACTATTCACCCCCCTCTCAATATAAGTGTGTGTTCTTCAGTTTGATTAATGGAATTGATGCAATACTTTGAGAAACTAAGAGAGTGGTTTGGATTTTAATTGGGCACACATATTGAAGGTTTGCTAACTCATAAATAAGTGTTGTGCTAATATTTATAGTGGAAAATTTCATTGTGAGTGAATCAGATTTTTGAAGATATATCTTCATAAAAACAAAATATATGGGCACATCATTCCTTGATTAGAGTGTTGTTGAATTGAATGTTGTGAAATACAAAGTTGGAGTGAAAAAGGTTGTTTGATAAGCATTCTTGGAAATGTTTGAGTGAGTTTTCATATGCATGATTGGTGAATGTTTATGAGAAAAATTGAGTTAGATATTGAGGATTGTTTAAGTTAGGATTTGAGACCCACATTGTGCATTATTGTTGAAGTTTGAAAACACTTGGCTAGGGTTTGTGAAAGAACATGAGTATCATTGTTATGTGATATTGAGAACTATCTTGAGCTAGGGTTTGTGAAATAACATGAGTATCATTGTTATGTGACATTGGAATCATCTTGAGTCAAGGTTTGAGATCCATAGTGTGAGTTTTTGGAAGTATAGTGAAACACTTGGTTAGGGTTTGTAAGCAAGTTGTGTTTCATTAAGTAAATGTTTGAGTGATGTTGGATGAGAATTATTGATTGAAAGCATTGGAGTGATAGTTCAAGTTATGTGAAACAAATTATACATTATTTCTGAATTGATTTGAAAGAGAGTTTGAAAGTGATAGAGTGTTTTGTTGAGTACAAAACCTAGTGAGTGTGAAACATATTGAGTCTTTGATCATTCTTTATATGTTCCTGTGGTTAAAAAATATTCTAAGTGAAACTTTTTGATGTGTTTAAGATGTTTTCTGAAAGAGATTAAATTAAGTTTTGTATGCAAGTTTTGCAGTTGTTTGAGTATTATTTTATGAAAGCTTAAGGACAGAGTTAAGCAAGCTTTTGTGAAAGCTTGTGGGCAGATTTGAGTAAGTCCTAGAGGGGACTTAAGGATAGAGTTGAGTAAGATTTTGTGAAAGCTTAAGGAAATATTTGTGTGAGATTTTGTGAAAGCTTACAAGCATATTTGAGGTAATTCTTGGTGAAGACTTGTTGATTAGATTTGAGGTAAGTCTTGGTGAAGACTTTTTGAGCATATTGAGCAAGTTCTTGAGAGGATTTGTTGAGCATATTTGAGGTAAGTCTTGTTGAATACTTGAGAGGATATTGAGAAAGTTCTTGAGAGGACTTGTGGACAGATTTGAGATAAGTCTTTGAGAAGACTTGAGAGCAAAATCGATTGATTGATTTGTTCAATATTTGTGTTAAGGCTTGGGTAGATTTGAGCAGAGTTGATTTTTAATTTTATCAAGCTTTGTGTTAAGGATTGAGGATAGATTTGAGGATAAATTTTGGTGCAGATTTGAGGGTAAATTTATGCCAGACCTGAGATAGATTTGTGTTAGATCGAGGATAGTGTTTAGTGTATATTTGATATAGATATTGAGTAATTATGCGAGTAAGCTTTGGACGTGACAATGTAGAGTACAATAGTCTCTAGTGGATAGAGATCCATTAGCTAGGGTAGTGTGGATAGAGGTATTTTGAGTGAGGACAGAGGTCTTTTATGAAGAGAGATCCACAAGCTAGTGTAGTGGGGGTAGGAGTCTTCTAGAAGATCACTAGCTAGAGTAGAGGAGAAAGAGTTCTCCTGTGGATAGATATCCATGAACCAGTAGAGGGGATTGGTGTATCCTTTTGATAGAGATCCATAAACATTGTAATAGGAAAGAGTTCCCAAGATATTTGTTGAGAAAAATTTAGTGAAATATTTTCTCCATGAAGTAGCCCACATTAGGTGAACCACGTTAAATTGGTGTCTCTATTCTATGTGATGATTTATGCATTGCTTTTATTATTGGTGTTGATATTACCATTGATATATTGGATAATATTGTTTGAGAAAGAAAAGTAAAATTTAATATTATATTGTTCATCCCCCTCTCAGTATAAGCTTGTGTTCTTCATAATTTTCTATCTCAAGAAAACCATGTAACCTAAAAATTTCCTTTGCAAACTTATTTGACACAACCAATGCTTCATCCTTGATGTTTTTCAGTATAAAATGTGTATCCTTTGTCAATTTATTGACTACCACAAGTATTGCATCATGTCGGTACTTAGTATTAGTTAAACCTACAATAAAATCCATAGATATTACCTATAATTTTAGAGTAGGTATATCATGTGGGTATAATTTTCCTATTGGATGTTGATATTCTACCTTAACCTTATAGTATTCCACATATCTAGCAATAAAACTAGTAATATCTTATTTTATTCTTACCCAATAGGTCTTTTTTATGTTTTCACACATCTTTGCACCTCTCAAATAAGTAGAATATGGAGAACTATGCACCTCTTGCATACTCATTCTCCTTAATTCATTAGTTTTGGGTATGATAGGTCTATTATTGAAGTATAAAAGTCTATATTTTATGTCGAAATCCTTATTTTCTTCAGTATTTCTCTCAATTTTAGCCCTTATTTCAATGCAATACAGATCCTATAGCTACATTTCTTTGACTTTGTCCATCAAGTATATATGACTTTGGGTTAATGCTACTATGTACCTTCTTCTACTCAAGGAATTTGCAACCTTATTTTCTTTCTCTTTGATATACTCAATACTAAAGTCATATTCCACTAAGAACTCTATCCATATTCTCTATCTTACATTCAACATAGGTTGGTAAAAATATACCTTATACTTTGATGTTCTATCCTTAGCTCAAAATATCTACCCAATAAATAATGTCTTTAGACCTTTAGTGCATACACAACTGATGCCAATTCTAGGTCATGTATTCAACTCATTCTTCTTGAGTTTCCTATACTCATATGCTACTGCAACCTCATTCTGGAACAACACCCCACCCAAACCTTCTAAGGAAGCATTTGTACACATTATAAAATTCCCAAGAGGATCTGGTATCTTGAGAATTATTGTTGTAGTCAGCTTATTTTTTAGAGATTCAAAGGTGATATCATATTTATCTGACCATTTGAACTCATTTATATTTCTCTAAAGGTTGGTGATAGATTAGGAAATATTTGAATAATCCTTCACAAAACACCTATAATAATAGTGAGCCCCATGAAGCTTCTTACTTCAGACACATTTGGCCAACTTAAAATAGCCTCAATTTTCTTAGTATCTACAACAATTCCTTTTGTAGATATGATATGCTCCAAATACTAAACTTGTGAGGCATATAACTCACACTTAGACAACTTTCCATATAGTTGGTTTTTCCTTAGCACCTTTAACACTAACCTTAAATTTTGGCCATGTTCCTCTTTGGTGAAATAATATATCAAGATATCATCTAAAAATACCAAAACAAACTGATCTAGATATTTTTTAACACACTTTTCATCATATTAATAAAAATTATTGGTGCATTTTTCAACCCAATAGGCAACACTATGAACTCATAGTATATGTATCTAGTCTTAATGATTGTTTTGTGAGTATCCTCCTCTTGAATTCTCAACTGATGATATCCTAATCTCAAATTAATATTTGAAAATATAGTGGCATCCTTTAGCTTATCAAAGATATCATCAATCCTTGGTAAAGGATACCTATTCTTTATGGTCACCTTATACAACAACCTATCATCAATGCACAGTCTCAAGGAACCATCCTTATTTTTCACAAAAAATATTGGAGCACCCCATGATGACACACTAGGTTTGATCAAAATAAATCTTAAAGTTACACCTTTAACTCTTGCAACTAAATAGTGGTCATTCTATAAGGTGTCCTTGCAATGGGTTCACCTCTAGGAATTAATTCAATTGTGAATTCAAATTCATGTCAAGGTGGTAGGCCTGGAAGATCTTTTGGAAACACATCCTTCAATTCATGTAGAATGGGATGTATTTTCTCATCCCATTTTTTGCCTATCTTGTCATTAATAGACTACATATAGCATAGCACCTCTTTCAATGGATTTCTTCATTTACATAGCTAATAACAGATGTGGTCAAAAATACCCTTGCCTACTTTGAACTCTTACTCTCTTTTTATCGTTATTGGTGTAACCCATCCACCTTTATTGAAATTTTATTAAGGCTCCATGAGCCTTAAACCAATCCACCCCTAATATTATATCAAAACCATAGAGTGTTGCTACATATAATTTCCATATGGTGTATTCATTGGATGGGGTAGTTTCAACTATAGATAGACATTAATCCACTAAGGAGGTCTATCCAAAACCATACTTGACTTTCCACCATTGCACAAAAAATATATCTTTTCGATATATCCCTGATAACACTTAGTGGAAATAAAACTATTTGTAGCTCCACTATCTATTAAAACTTTAACATCCTTGTCAAGAAACTTACCATTCAATAATATTGGAGTTGCTTGTCCATCCAAGTTTTGATTCCTTGTAGTAGCATAGATTTGGTGTGGTTGCTCCTCTGCTCTATTGTTGTATTCTATTCATTAGGGATACTTATTAGCATAATGAGGGCCCCCACAAATGTAGAAACCTATCATAGGTTCCTGAGAGTTTTTCCTACCTTTTCTCTCATGTTCCCTTTTCCACTAAATCATTCTACTTCTAAGATTGAGGGTTAGAATTGTCCTTTTTTCTAAAATTTCTTCTTGTGTTGTCTGTGGTTCCCATTTTTCTTATTACCAAACATTGGGTTCCCTTTATTCTTCTTGTATTGCTTCTTATTATATTTTGTAAACCATGCACTCTTTCTTTTCTTGAGCTCCTATATCTCTACCTCTATCAACCCTGAATAGCTAAAGGACATTTTGGTTTGAATATTGGTCTCCTCATGTTTGGAAAAATCATAAGCATTTTGTAGGCTTTTGGATTTGAGAAAATTAATAATTATCCTAATATTAGGATCCACCCCCAGTATGAACTTATACACCTTTACTTGCTCATTAATATTGTACTCAAGAACATACTTTAAAAGTTTAACAAATATTTGGTGGTATACCTCAATAGACAAGGTACCCTATTGGAGCATAGAAAATTGCTCAAACTTCTCTATATAAAATTGTTTTGACAAGAATATCTTCTAAATTCCCCAAAAAAACTATCCCATTGAATTTTCATAGCTTGGATTCCTTTGCCTACCCTGAATATGTTCCACCATTCTAAGGCTACATCCTGAAGATGAAGGGTAGCCCAAGCAGTTTAGGTTTTGAAAGTATAATTCTTAATGGAAAATAAGGTTTCCAACTTATTTAACCATGACTCATCTACATCACCCCTTTATCCTTTATTAAATTTGGCTACCTTAAAATTATTAAGATCTTTGGCTAGCTTAGCCTCAATCTGAGATTTGCCTTCATGGCTTCTTCTAATAGGATTCTCTTCTTGCCTACCCTTTGTTTCCCTGTTAATTGATTCCTTATTAATTAGGGTTTATATAATTTTCTATTGCTATTCCATATATTCTTGAAGTAAATTAACTATGAAAGAAAGGTCTTCCACTCTCTCATTGGAGACCATCGTTCTTTTAGTTTCCTTGCTAGAGTTTGTTGTTCTTCCAGACTTGTTACTAGAATCCATTCTCTCAATTTTCTTATTGGATTCCATTGTTCTTCCAGACTTATTTTGTATTATAGCTTCCTCCTATGTTCTTCATCATATATTCTTGGATGATCCTCCTCTTAAAATAGGTTTCATCTCATATCCATAAAAAAGAGCTAGGTAAGTTACAATTTCTCCCAATTGCACTTATAATCAATTAGTTCCTTTTTTCCCATAAAATAACTTACACCATTATCATTCACTTTTAATGATGATGGTCACACTTGCCTCACCACAAGGTGCCATATCTAATAAGACCATTATCACTCACCTAAAAATGGTCTTGGCCACACTTTCGTACCCTATTATAATTATTCACTACTTGAGTTATCATTGATGTCAAAGGCTGATTTGGTTGTTGGCAAACCGTGGTGTGCTTGGGAAAATTATTCAAGGCAGATATATCTTCAAGGGTGATTTAATTATAGGTGTATGCTTTAATATTTAAATTAAAAATTTAAATATTAAAGTTATGTTTCAAATTCAAAATAAAAATATATATATTATTGTGAAGTGAGTAGGGTCGACCTCTTAGGTGCTAAAAGTAAGTAATGAAATATTTACGTATAAATATAACCCAAAGTTCATTTTAAAAGTAAGGTTGGTGATTCGAAATTCTTGGAAATGTTGTTGGAGGTGAAGTATTGAGCCATCAAAAAAGAAGAATAACACTATGTGTTAGTGTTGGTGAAGGAGCATAGAGAAGGGTGTTGAATGCACAAACACCAGCGACTTCGATGTGGAGATGACATGAAGAAGGACGTTGAATATACAAAAACCAGTATCTTCTATGTGGAGTGACTCTCAAATGATAAAATAAATTCAATAGAATGTCTTCATGACATAGAGCTGGATAAGATGTGAAGGAAGAGAATAGCGAGATAAAAATTCAAGTGCATTTATCATTGTGACCTTCCATTTACAAGGATAGTGATAGCAAAGGTTCAAAGTGATGCATCAAAGAAGTAGTAAAACCTATAATAGAGTAACATAAGCCTTCATTTGTTTGTGAAACATGGTAGTCACATTTTGTAATGGATCAACATTGAAAAAATGCAGATGCAGGATACCACCGAACATAAGAAGTAGAGCCACCAACTAAGGAAGGAAAATTTTTATCTTATACTATTCACCTCTCCTCTTAGTATAAGTGTGTGTTTCTTTAATTGGTATCAGAGCAGGTTCCTTCATGAAAGCATAACTGCTTGAAGGAAGAACTTACAGGAACACATGGCTTACCAAGAATATTTTTCTTCAAGTAGGGATCCATTGTTCAATGGGAACTATGATTTTTGGAGTCTGAGGATGCAAACCTATTTGAATGCACATGGGTATGATATATGGCAATCCATTGAGGATGGTTTCACACCACCTACAATACCTCCGATGAATTGAGATGGTAAGAAACCATTTTAAAATAATGCCAAGGCAATGAATACAATATTAAGTGGGTTATGTTAATCAGAGTTAAAAAAAAAAAATTATGCAATGCACCTCAAAAAAATAACTATGGTACAAGTTACAAAGAATATATGAAGGAGATGATAAGGTTAAAATGACAAAAATTCAAACCCACAAGAGAAAGTTTGAAGAATTAAAGATGAAAATGAGGAAAATATTGCCAAATATCTTCTCTATGTTGATGAAATTATCAACACCATTCATGGACTTTGAGAAAGTATTGATGACTCTAAGATTGTTCAAAAATTCTTAAGATCACTTCCCACAAGGTTTGATGTGAATATTTTAGTGATTGAACAAATGAAGGATCTTAAAACTTTAAATATGGATGAACTACATAGAATTCTTACAGTCAATGAGATGAGGACTGACAAATATCAAACATCCAAATGGGAGGTCACATTTAAAGTTTCAAAGAAGACAAATATTAAGGAACCAAAGTCAATTGAAGGATAAAGCAACGAAGAAGAAGCCAACTTTGTGCGAAGGTAATTATACTTTGAATTTTTTTTAATTGTGGCAACATTGGTCACTATGCAACTAAGTTCCCATAAGCTAAAAGTGGTAGCAGTGAAGAAGAAGAGGAATACCAGAAAAATAAGGAAAGAAAATATCATCATGAAAATAAAAAGAGGTATGGCAAAATCAAGCATGAGAAGAAGATCTATCAAAGGCACAAGAAGAGTCTTTATGTTGAAAAATCAAGCAGTTCTTCCAATAGTAGTTATGAAAGCCTCTTCGATAGTGAAATAGAAGAAATCCTATTTATGTCTATGGAGGTGAAAGAAGATGTTCCTGTTGTCGAAAACCAAGAAAAGGATAAAGATCCATAAAATTAAGAGGAAGCAATGGTTAACATAGAAGAGGAACTTATTTTTTCTCTTGAAGAGGTGAAGAGGCTTAGAAAGAAGAACTCACGATTAAAGAATCAATTACAAGAGGATGAGAAGATAAAGGAAACATTTTCACAAGATCTCATCGACTTAAAAGTTAAAATTGAAGAGGTAAAGTGGATTAAAGAAGTTATGACTGAGCAATTAAAGGTAAAAGAGTTGGAATGTAAAAATTGGAACATGAGGTTGTCTCTTTAATGAAGGAAGTAGAAAAATCTAATGATAAGCTACAAAAAAATATTAGGTTTGAGAAAAGCACATAAATCTTTGATGGTATTATCAAAGCACAAAGATCTTTAGTTATAAATACTGGTCTTGGTTTTGAATAAATTCAAAATAAAACAAAGGAGGATTCAATCTCAAAAGGTGTTGGCAATTTTGGGTACCTTGGGTACATTGCCTTTGCTCAAGTGTAGATGTTGTCATTGATGTCAAGAAGCGTTTGAAGGAATTTGATTTGATGTCAAAAGGATCCAAGTTCAAGGAAGGGTTTTTGTGAAAACAAAGGCAGACAAAATAAAAGGTTTTATTTAAAACCATGGACAACAGATTTGAAATGGGTTTTTCTTAAAACCCAAGTTGGCTCTTCGTTTCGTTGAAAAAGGTGCCCCGATGATGAAGATATTTAATTTTAAATATTTAGTTTAAATTTTATTTATTTAAAATTTAAATTAAAATTTTAAAATTAATTTATGAGGGCCGACGTGTTTGGAAATGCATCATAGTGCATATAAAATAAGGCAATCAAATTCATTAAGTTGGAGGAATGGTTTTTCGACATTAAGCGCAATCGATTCGATTTCGAAAGGAGCAGAGAAGAGGGTTAAGCATTTCGTTCGATCAGCGAAGGAAGGGAATAAATAAAAGTGGTGGTGGAAGTCTTTCCACGTGGGTGGCTAGCCCAACCGGTCGTGAGGCTAGCGCTAGAGCATTGGTGGAAGGAAGATCTCGTGTTCGAGTCTCACGGATGCTTTTTGCAGAGCAAGATAAAGTGAAACGCGTTTTCGGCGAAGAGAAGGTATAAGAAAAATGTGGGCAAGATTCTTTCCAAGCGGGTGGCTAGCCTAGCTGGTCGCCAGGCTAGCGTTGAGGCATTGGCAGGAAGAGAGTCACGGGTTCAAACCTCGCGATCGCCGTTTTGCTAGATAAAAAGACAGGCTGTTCGGTTGAGCACGTTTGCAAGCGGAGAAGGAATTTTTCCAAGGTATGAGGACTTAATTTTTATTAGAAAAGGTTAAAAGGTTATATGGTACGGGAGATATAAGGTTTGCTTTTGAAAATGTATAAATTGTATGGTGTATGACTTGGGAGGCATAAGGGTTTGGTATTACTGTTTGCATAATTAAATATTGGGAGTTATAAGGGTTATGTGTATTTGTTTTAATTTGATTAAAACTTGGAATCTATAATATGTTATTTATGGAAAAGTATAAGGAAATCTATGCATGAGGTGTCTTGAAGAAAATTAATGTTATTTAACTTTGAAGATTGGCAAAAGAGAAATTAGTGATATTTGAACCAGGTTTTGAAGAGGTCATTCTCCATCAAAGAAAAAGGTATGAGCAAAATCTTCCTTGGCTGAGTTGTTTGATTGGTTTTATTGAAAATTAAGTTTGGAGTGAAAAGGTATTCAACTAGGTTTCCTTTGGTTGGGTGTAAATCCTATTTTCTGGTTTGTTGAAGACTACTTATGCATTGTTATCCTTGATGAGAGTTTTGGTGAATGCATAATTCTGGTTTGAGGTAGTGGAAGCATTGTGCACTAGGGTTTATGTTTGTAAGTCTTGTTACTTGCATTGAGATGGTGAAACCCTTAGTTGGTTGTTTTGATATTGATGGATGAGTTGCTTCCATAGTGGTTGTGTTGATGACGTTAGTGCTTTACTTGATACATGATATTGGGCTTACTCCATTGAGTTGATTTGAACAAGTTATTCTTTGCATTTGGTGATATTGTGTTGGTGGTTGTTTTGTTCAAATATCTTTGGAGGGAAAAGGATTTCTACTTGTTTCCTTTTCTTGTGATGATTGGTTGAATGCTTCAAGGTTGATGTTGAGTTGAATGTTGTTGGTTAAACCTTGTCTATGAGCATTGTTGTTGAAGCCCTATTTGGTTGATAAAAGATATTGGTTGTGGAAAGAACATGAGTAGCATTGTTTATATGAGATATTGCATGTTTGGCAATTGTTGGGTTGTGTTTCATGTTCTTGAGAAAAGCATACTACATCTATCTTATTCTATGAGATTTGAGATTGAGATTGGGAGTTAAGTATAGAACATATTGAGTCTCTAACAATTCTCTTTATGCTTCTATGAGGGTGATGAATCACATTGGGTCTCTAACAATTCTTTTTGTGGGTTCATGCCAAGCAAGTTTTTCTTGATGAACTTGTGAGCAGGTTTTGGACCAGGTCCGCTTGGGGACTTGTGTTTTTTTTTGGTTTTTGGGTTTTGGGTTCCATTGGGGACTTGTGAGGATGTTTGGACAGGTCCTAGCAGAGGACTTGTGAAGCTTAGTTTGATAGTTCTATTAGAGAACTTGAGGATAGAGGTGCATTGGTTCTATGAGAAGAACCCGAGGACACTTGTGCTAGACCGAAGGACTATGTTTAGTGCAAATTCGAGGACTAGCTTTGAGGTTATAGAGTTGAGGAAGGAGGTCTCCAACCGAGAGGAAGATAGGTGTCTTCTATGGATAGAGTTCCATTTGCTAAGGGTAGTGGAGGTAGAGGTCTTCTAGAGGATCACCACAGAGAGAGGTATGGGAAAGGTATCTCCTTTGAGTGAGGCTCATAAATTTAGATTGGGGAAGGTATCTCCTTTGAGCCGAGGCTCATAAACATTGTAATTGGGAAGGTTTCCCAAAGAACTTTGAGATAACTTTTAGAGAAATTTTTTGTGGATGAACCACGTTAAAATTGCTGTGTCACTTTGTGGATGATCTTGTGCATTGCTTTGATATTGCTTTGGATATGTTGCTTTACTATTTTGAAGTATAAAGGAAAAATAGAAAGTGGTCTTATTATGTTCACCCCCTCTTAGTATAAGCTTGTGTTCTTCAATTGGTATGAGAGTGCCTTCAAAAGTTTAAACACTTGAAGGAAGATCTTACAAGAACACAAATGGCAAGGAAAGGCAAAATCAAAACCATTAGACAAAAAAACAGGTCTGAGGGAAAATGGAGATGACTCAATGATTGCTTTGGGAATGGAAATAGATTCAAGAGATGAATCAAATAGGAGAAGTAAATTAATAAAGTTTTGGGGGCGCTTAAGGAAGAGAATGTTTTTTTTGGGACTCTAAAAGACACATTGCTGGGTTTTCTGGATGAAGATGATCCGTTCAAAATGGTGAAGAAATGATTTGAAAGAGTGATGAAGAAGGAAGTGATGGTAGAAGCAAATTGGAAAAGAAACTATTTGAGATAAATGAAATTAGATCTAAAATAAAAATAAAAAATATGAAGATAATAAAGTTTAGGAAGAGGAATCTAACAAAGTTGTTAGAAGAGTTCAAAAGAGTGAAGAAATTGAAGAGAAAGAGATTGTAAAGAGAGATTGTTTCATTGAAGAAACAACTAGAAGAGGCCAATACAACTCTTAAAATCAAATATGAGCATAGCAATCAAGAAAAGAAGAGCATCTACCTTGACAAATCAAGTAAGTGTTCTAGTAGTGATAGTGAAAGTTCTTCAAGTGATTATAAAAATGAGATATTGTTCATATCAGAAAAGGAGGAAGAACCGAAATGTCTTAGATGTGGAAATTTTGGGCACCTTGAGGATAATTGTAAAAATAATGATTTGGTTGCTAGTATGTATGAGGATGCTTCAGAAAATGATAAGGAAGATGCATGTATGGTTTTTTAAAAGGATAGCACCTCTAGTGATAAGAAATCTGAAAAAGGCCTTGATAATTCAAAATGCAATCAAATAGAGGATCTTGAAAGTGATCTTACTAATGCTCTTAGTGTTTTGAAAAAGGAAAGAAAGAAGAATGCTAGACTCAAGGATAAGTTAGATGAATGTTGTATGGAGAGATATGAACTTATAGAAAGTCTTGACATCTCTATAGCTAAGGCACAAGAACTCAAGAATGAGTTAGAATCTAAGGTGCTTGAGTATAGTGAATTAGATCAAAAGTGGCTTCATTGAAAGAGGAAAATAAAGAGTACAAGGATAAACTATACAAGTTTTAAGATAGCTCCAAAAAGGTTAAATCTCTTATCAAAGGTCAAAGAAAGACAAGGATAAAATAGGTTGGTTTTGTTAAGCCTCACAAGGAAAAGTTGGAGAGTCTAGTAAGAGACTCCAAAAGGAAGAGAGTTGATGAGGAAAGTATTTTAGATCATGAGTCCTTGAATGATAGATGCACAAATAGAAAATAGAATTTGAGAATGAGAAGAAGAAGTTTTGGAACCTAAGAATTCAAATAAAGGAAATTTTCAAGGCGGATGTTTTGCTTGTCACGGGTTTGGTCACATAGTTTTACATTGCATGGCTCAAGTGAAGAAGGTAAATGATAGTTGAAGTGGTAATTTTTCAAGGGTATTGCTACTTTGCAATAGTTTGGGCATAATGCAATTTTTTGCAAGGCAAATATCAAGAACAAGTTGTGGGAATAGGTTTGGTGAATGGGATTCAAAGATCGGTTCGTAAAGAAATAACATTGTTACTTGTTATAAGTGCAACAATAAAGGTCACATAGCTAGACAGTGTAGAGATGATATTCTAGGATATAGGAACAGGAACAATGGCATGATCAGGTCCAAGGATCAAGGCATGGACAAGAATAGGGTTGAGAATAAGAACAAGAACAGTGACAAGAATAGGTATTTGGACAAAGAGTTCAAGAGAAGGCCCAGCAAGGAAGTTATAAACGCTGATGATGATCAGTGCCTAATGGGAGTTTTACTCCCACTCCAAAATTAATCACCTCAATAGGAGGTGGGGGAGGGACTAAGCTAAGAGGCTCATTCTTAGTCCCGAGCCCCAAAGGTGGCCTTTGCCATTGATGACAAAGGGGGAGAGATATGAGTAAGGGGGAGAGCTTCAAGTGAAGAGGAAAGCTTCAAGTTCGGGGGAGCAAAACTTCAAAGGAGATTCTTGGTGGGTTTTATTTTGGCTCTTGAGAAGTGTTTGTGAAAGGTTGCCATCAATGACAAAGGGGGAGATTGTTGGCAATTTTGGGTACCTTGGGTACATTGCCTTTGCTCAAGTGTAGATGTTGTCATTGATGTCAAGAAGCTTTGAAGGAATTTGGTTTGGTGGCAAAAGGATCCAAGTTCAAGGAAGGGTTTTGTGAAAAACAAGGTAGGCAAAATAAAAGGTTTTATTTAAAACCATGGACAATAGATTTGAAATGGATTTTTCTTAAAACCCAAGTTGGACTTTCGTTTCGTTGAAAAAGTTGCCAATGATGAAGATATTTAATTTTAAATATTTAGTTTAAATTTTATTTATTTAAAATTTAAATTAAAATTTAAATTAATTTAAGACGGGCGACATGTTTGGAAATGCATCATAGTGCATATAAAATAAGGCAATTAAATTCATTATGTGTAGGGAATGGTTTGATATTGCGATTTCGGGGAAGAGAAGAGAGAGGGTTAAGCATTTCGTTCGATGAAGGAAGGGAATAAATAAAAGCGGTGGTGGAAGTCTTTCCATGTGGGTGGCTAGCCCAACCGGTCGTGAGGCTAGCGCTAGAGCATTGGTGGAAGGAGTATCTCGTGTTCGAGTCTCTGGATGCTTTTCGAGCAAGATAAAGTGAAACGCGTTTCAGAGAGAAGGTATAAGAAAAATGTGGGCAAGATTCTTTCCAAGGGGTGGCTAGCCTAGTGGTCGCCAAGCTAGCGTAGGTGTTGGAGGAAGAGAGTCAGGGTTCAAACCTCGCAATTCCATTTTGTTAGATAAAAGAAGGTTGTTCGGTTGAGCACGTTTGCGTGAGAAGGAATTTTTCCAAGGTATGAGGACTTAATTTTTATTAGAAAAAGTTAAAAGGTTATATGGTCGGGAGATATAAGGTTTGCTTTTGAAAATGTATAAATTGTATGGTGTATGACTTGGGAGGCATAAGGGTTTGGTATTACTGTTTGCATAATTAAATATTGGGAGTTATAAGGGTTATGTGTATTTGTTTTAATTTGATTAAAACTTGGAATCTATAATATGTTATTTATGGAAAAGTATAAGGAAATCTATGCATGAGGTGTCTTGAAGAAAATTAATGTTATTTAACTTTGAAGATTGGCAAAAGAGAAATTAGTGATATTTGAACCAGGTTTTGAAGATGTCATTCTCCATCAAAGGAAAAATTATCAGCAAAATCTTCCTTGGCTGAGTTGTTTGATTGGTTTTATTGAAAATTAAGTTTGGAGTGAAAAGGTATTCAACTAGGTTTCCTTTGGTTGGGTGTAAATCCTATTTTCTGGTTTGTTGAAGACTACTTATGCATTGTTATCCTTGATGAGAGTTTTGGTGAATGCATAATTTTGGTTTGAGGTAGTGGAAGCATTATGCACTAGGGTTTATGTTTGTAAGTCTTGTTACTTGCATTGAGATGGTGAAACCCTTAGTTGGTTGTTTTGATATTGATGGATGAGTTGCTTCCATAGTGGTTGTGTTGATGAAGTTAGTGCTTTACTTGATACATGATATTGGGCTTACTCCATTGAGTTGATTTGAACAAGTTATTCTTTGCATTTGGTGATATTGTGTTGGTGGTTGTTTTGTTCAAATATCTTTGGAGGGAAAAGGATTTCTACTTGTTTCCTTTTCTTGTGATGATTGGTTGAATGCTTCAAGGTTGATGTTGAGTTGAATGTTGTTGGTTAAACCTTGTCTATGAGCATTGTTTTTGAAGCCCTAATTGGTTGATAAAAGATATTGGTTGTGGAAAGAACATGAGTAGCATTGTTATATGAGATATTGCATGTTTGGCAATTGTTGGGTTGTGTTTCATGTTCTTGAGAAAAGCATACTACATCTATCTTATTCTATGAGATTTGAGATTGATATTGGGAGTTAAGTATAGAACATATTGAGTCTCTAACAATTCTCTTTATGCTTCTATGAGGGTGATGAATCACATTGGGTCTCTAACAATTCTCTTTGTGGGTTCATGCCAAGCAAGTTTTTCTTGATGAACTTGTGAGCAGGTTTTGGACAGGTTTCGTTGGGGACTTGTGAGCAGGTTTTGGACAGGTTTCATTGGGGACTTGTGAGCAGGTTTTGGACAGGTTCCATTGGGGACTTGTGAGAAGATTTGGACAGGTCCTAGCAGAGGACTTGTGAAGTTGAGTTTGATAGTTCTATCAGAGAACTTGAGGACAGAGGTGCATTGGTTCTATGAGAAGAACCTGAGGATAGATTTATGCCAGATCGAAGGACTCGTGTTTGGTGCCGCATCAAGCAGGAGGAAGAGGAAATTTGTGCTAGACCGAAGGACTATGTTTAGTGCAAATTCGAGGACCAACTTTGAGGTGATAGAGTTGAGGACAGAGGTCTCCAGCTAGAGCAGGGAAGACAGGTGTCTTCTGTGGATAGAGTTCCATTTGCTAAGGGCAGTGGAGGCAGAGGTCTTCTAGAGGATCACCAGCCAGAGCAGAGGTAGGGGAAGGTATCTCCTTTGAGCAGAGGCTCATAAATTCAGATTGGGGTAAGGTATCTCCTTTGAGCCGAGGCTCATAAACATTGTAATTGGGAAGGTTTCCCAAAGAACTTTGAGATAACTTTTAGAGAAAAGTTTTGTGGATGAACCACGTTAAAATTGTTGTGTCACTTTGTGGATGATCTTGTGCATTGCTTTGATATTGCTTTGGATATATTGCTTTACTGTTTTGAAGTATAAAGGAAAAGTAAAAAGTGGTCTTATACTGTTCACCCCCCCCTCTCAGTATAAGCTTGTGTTCTTCAAAAGGAACAAAGGCATCAAAGAAAATAATTAAACAAAATTCTAAGACCTATGCTAATATGTTGAGAAGTGGAAGCATCAAGAAGGAAGAAAACAAAGCATCATCATGGACCAAGGACCATCACATAAATATTTATGAGAGAACCATACGGTCATATCCTCCAAGGCAATCAAACAGGTTTCAATATTTCTTTTGGGGTTATTGTTTTTCATGTCACCAATTTGGTCATAAAGTTGTAAATTGTAGGATCCATGCTAAAAATAATTTTGGCTTCCCTAAGAGGAATTTCAATTCATTTGTACCTCTCATGGACAACATCATTTGTTACAAATGTAATAATTTTGGGCATAGAGCTAAATGGTGTAGAACAATGTTCCCTAAACTTTCAAAATCAAGTAAGAAGGAGAATGGTCAAACTGTTCAAAAGGATATGTCCTCCAAAGTTTGGAAAAATAAAATAGAACAAGAAAAGGAGACATCTGAGTTGGGAGTTGTTTTACTCTCATCTCATCACTGAACATCTCAGTTAGAGTAGTTAGTAAGGGGGGTTTGTCCAGTGCCTTATCATTTATCCCCAAGAAACCTTTGCCATTGATGTCAAAGGGGGAGAATTTTAGTAAGGGGGGCAGCTTGACAGGGGGAGAAGCTTGTGATCCTATTGTAGTAAAGGATAGTTTCTTTGCAGGGTTGCTATCAATGACAAAGGGAGAGATTGTTAGAATTATTCACTATTTGAGTTGTCATTGATGTCAAAGGTCGGTTTGGTTGTTGGAAAATTATGGTGTGCTTGGGAAAATTAAGGTAGATATATCTTCAAGGGTGATTTAATTATAGGTGTATGCTTTAATATTTAAATTAAAAATTTAAATATTAAAGTTATGTTTCAAATTTAAAATAAAAATATATATTATTGTGAAGTGAGTAGGGCCGACCTCTTGGGTGCCAAAAGCAAGTAATGAAATATTTGCATATAAATATAACCCAAAGTTCATTTCAAAATTAAGGTTGGTGATTCAAAAGTCTTCGAAATGTTGTTGGAGGTGAAGTATTGAGCCGTCAAAAAAGAAGAATAACACTATGTGTTAGTGTTGGCAAAGGAGCATAGAGAAGGGTGTTGAATGCACAAACACTAGTGGCTTCAGTGTGGAGACAATACGAATAAAGGCATTGAATATACAAACACTAGCAACTTCGATGTGGAGTGACTCTCAAATGATAAAAGCAATTTGATAGAATATATTCATGACACCGAAATCGAGAATATATGAAGGAATATATTAGTGAAATAAAAATTCAAGTGCATTTATCATTGTGACCTTCCATTTGCAAGGATAGTGATAGCAAAGGTTCAAAGTTAGGCACCGAAGAAGCAGGGAAACATGTAACAGGTAACAGAAGCCTTCATTTGTGTGTGAAACATGGTATTCACATTTTGATATGGATCAACATATAAAGAATGTAGACGCAGGATACCATCAAACATAATAAGTAGAGTCACTAACTAAGAAATAAAAAGTTTTATCTTATACTATTCACCCCCCTCTCAGTATAAGCGTGTGTTTCTTCAAACTTGTAAGTTACCATCCCCAATAAGAAATTATACTCTCTAGGACTTCACTCAGTCTGAATGGTCCAGTCGGTGTGCAATACCTGGCTTAACATAAATCACATCAAGGTCCCTAGTAGAATAAGTTTCCCCAAAGTACCTCATCAAGTCAAGGCTCATCCTAGGTGCACTCCATGGAAACTTCTAGCCCTATGACCTAAAGCTTCGATACCAACTGTAACAACCCACCAAAATCAACCATATATATATATATATATATATATATATATATATATATATATTCACAAGCAAGGTTCATAAATAAGTCCTAATACATTCCAGTATATATATAAGGTATAACCATATTTTGAGTTATTGTCACTATAGACGACACTCAAGTGGATAATAGTGGTCAACATATCATATTTATGGGGTTCACCTTTCTAAACCCCACCACTTAACCCCCCACCTTTCCTGTATCCTCACCAATATAGGATAACTTGACCATGGCATTGGGATTATCCTCTAAGGCCTATAACACTTAAAGGGTGATGCATATTCTCTAATCCTACTTAAGTCCATCTAGATAGGATATTTTTCACGTAATGCCTTAGTGCTTAGTTACCACAACTCTGTAGGCTAACTAAGGTCATTACCACTCAACTAGAAATGAACATGATCACCTGATCCTTATCATTCAAGTTGTCACCACTATAGTAATCTATGAATAATATCCCAAGACCTCACCATTTTGGGAAAACCTAAGCCTCACCCTTCAAGGTGCATCATTCACAACTATCTAGTTATTGCACCCCTACAACTCCTCCCAAATTAGCAAATTCTTTGCTATTGCATCATTGTAACCCCTTCTAAGATTTACATTACCCTATATATTGCATTACCAAAACTCTTTCCAAGTTTAGATTACCTTCTTGACTTGAGGGTCCTATTATGGTTCTAAATCCATTCCCAAGAACCCCTCCCCAAGATTTATTTTTAAAAACAATAATTTAACTTCTCTATACTTTAAATAATTAAAGTTTTATATAGAAATAACATGCTTAACTATATCACCATGCTAGTACTAAACTATAAATTTAACCATCTATTTCCTTAATACTAGCATTTAGTAATTTCCCTATCTTAACAAGAAAGAAAGAACAACATTATAATCATAATTCATGCATGATTCATTCTTTCATTTTGCACATAATCAATATTCCAAGAACATCCATAAAACAACAATATCTTTTCATTCTTCCATATGATCAAATCTTGAAATACTGAATAATATAACTACATTACATTCCATCATCAATAAGGTTGCATATTGTCAATTATAATTTTCTTCAAGTATTATACTATTATATTTTCTTCAAAATATAATAGTATAGAATATAAAAGTTCTATTTTTAAATAATGGATCTTCCCATGTCCTCCTCTAGAGAGCTCCTTTTTCCATGATCTTAGCTTAGAATAACTTTAAGAACCAGGACAACTCTTAAATGAAATGCAACTAATCATGCTCCATGCATAATGCAAGCAACCAAGCAATAAAATGCATTTCAATCCAACAAAGAGAGAATTCAATAATTCTATCCATAATGGTTTCCTTACCTACTCAAGTCTCAGGAGAACCATTATAAACACCAAAACTTTCCTCTTTCTTTACAAAACTCCATGACTCAATTTTTCTAACCAAGAAAAAATAAATTAAATAAATCACATCACAAACTAATACAATAAATTGTTAGAAGGTATTTATAGTGAAACCTAATTTCCAATTAAATGTTAACCTCAGGCTGACATAGCCTAAATTAAAGGTTAAATTAAATATATTAAATCCTTTAATCAAGGTTAACCATAGAGGTGGTTTAACCAATATTCCTAATGGTGAATATATCAAAAATGCTCATAGACTTATATATAGAACTCTCATAAACTTACATTGAGAATACTTTAAGGCTTACACAACACTTACCCATAGGATTTATCTAGAGTGCCCATATGTGCTTTATCATTGTCGGCCTCAATTTGATAAGACCAAATTATATATATTTTTGTTAGAACCAAAAACAATTTTTTAGTTATTATTCATGGATGAGTACATATAAGAAGAGATTAGGGTTTGTAGAAAGTAAACCCTAACCCTAACACTAATAGTAAAAAACCCTAACCCTAATAAGTAAAGTGCACTTTAATATTTTAACATCCCCCCTTAATGTGCACTTTCCTAAGTACAAAATACTCATTAATATTCTAATATCTCCCCTTAATGATGAAGCTCATCTAGAAGGTGTCAATCTCTGTTAAAAAATACACCTTTATACAATAATGTTGAGCCATTCAAAATTTGATGCGGAGCTTAATGTGGTGCTTCCTGGACTATTGAAAGTGTCCTTATGGTAACCTTCTCATCCTACTAGAATGCATGGCTAACCAGTCACTGCATATTCCAAGTGTTATAGAGAAGATGACTAGGTACTAGGTTCACTTAAATTATGATGTTGTAAATATTGTTGGTGAAGGCATGAGCCAAGATGAAATTCACTGATCCACTAAGAGACAAGCTACTAAAGGTAAAGACAAATCCCAAATTGGAGTACTATATTTCCATGATCAAAAAACAATACCTCCTATTGTAGGAGCATCCAAAATCATGATGGAATCGTAAGAGAGACATTATTGTGAAGAAATCCTACTTCCAAAAATAGTATCTAATGACAAAAGTTAATTGAGTAGTTTTAGGTTCAACCGAAAGTACACTCCATTTTACAAAAAAATTTAAGGTCCAAAAAAACATACGAAACAACCTCAAAACTAAAAATATACACATCCATTATGTCCAACTCAAAAAAAGCTTTCCAACGATTACAAACATGAATATATTCATATCTAAATGGAGCCTTGAAAACTAAGAAAAATAATTAAGCCCTCTAACAACAAAATAAAAGCGGCTTACAACCCTTACAGTTTAAAAATAAAATATTCTCTACCACATCAATTTTTAAAAAATTGGGGCAAAATTCAATGTTCCCCAAGAAGTCAACACTTCAAAAGTCAAAGTTAAACTAGAGTTAACTAGGTTGAATTCTACAAGTCAACCATTGCATAACCTATTGTCATGTGGTAGGAGAGTGCCCACAACCAATGCTTTAATGAGCATGTAGGCCCTACCACACTGGTGCCTCCAACTGGCATCACTAGTGGCATTGCAGAGAAGGCTCCTTGATCACCAATTGGTGGTTGAGTTAGTAGGGGGTCTCCTTCCATATAAATACCTATGAGAGCCCCCCACAATGCATATGGGATAAAAGGGGCCCAAAAAAGCTAAAACATTGCAAAAACTGAAATACCATCATTTGATTCAACTTGTGTGATCCTGCTAGTAAAACACTACCACTTGTTAAAGGTATATATGAGGATAGAGATTCCCATAATTAGGCTAAGAAAATACCACATGTCACACCATGATTTTATAGGGTTTTCTTTCTATGCAATTATTGGTAGGTTTGAAACCTTAGCAATTTGATTTTAATTTTTTGTTCATCGATGACTGTTGTGTTCTGAGTTTGCCTACCTATGACTGCATTTAGTTTTCCTGATAGGCAGTTGATATGGGCTTTCAAGCTTCCATATCTATATAGCCCTTCTTCCTCTAGCCAACAAACAATGTCCCCAACATGCTTGAGGTTCTACCTAGTGAGGATTTTTTTGGTTAAGAACAACGTCAATGCACTCTCTAACTATCATGGTGAACAATACAAGTTCATATTTATTAACGATTTCCTTCAATAATTCATCGATAAATATGAACTACATAGAGAATGCTTTAAGGCTTACATAACATTTACCCATAGGCTTTATCTAGAGTGCCCATAGGTGCTTTTTCATTTTTGACCTTGGTTTGATAAGACCAAATTACATATATTTTAACTCAAAAACCATGGCTAATTTTGAGGACCTTCTCAGATAAATGAGGTAAGTTACATAAGAGGATAAATCATGCTAGTCACATAATAGAAAAAATAAGACTTGGTTATTATTTTGTATGCTAAAAAATCAATCACCCATGGATAGACACATAATGAGTCTAATACCAATTTTTGGAAATATTAGAGCAAGCATTCAAATATTTAGCCTAATACATAGACTATCATAAGGAAAATATACAATATCATAAACACATAATACACAAGGTAAATACAACTAATATATTTTATACAAATCAATATTTATTATAAAGTTCTACATAGTCACAAGCACCATGTCAACATGTATTTCTAAATTCCACTTGGTCTATGGTGATCCTTTTGGATGACTATCTAGTCCACTCTTGCAGCCATCTACTAGTTGATGCAATCATGCCACTTATATAACAATGCAAAAGAATAATTGATTTTATAATAATTATAAGACACAATCTTGTCATTCATGAATAAAATAGAGATAACTATGAGAATTTCCCATAACAATTATTTCTAAGATCAAATATCTTATTAGCAAACAATGTTGATGATGAAGAGCATTTGCGAAATGGAAATTAATTAATTTATGTCCAAAGCACATATTTAAATTACATATGAATGATAGTAGGCCACCACATGATACTTGGAGGATATCTTCTCTACTAAGTGTAACTTAATTAAAGTGGTCTACCACATCTTATTGCAAACATAAAAAATGTTAATTCAAACTGTTTAAAGGGTTAATTTGATATGGTGGTGTACCAAAGCAAATATTGCAATGAAACTCCTTGACTATAAAATGTTGTAGTTAAATAAATATTATTAATTAGAAAGGTCCCAAGTATTGATCAATATAACTTACTGATATAATCATAGAGATGGCATGCTATAGTACTTAACTACAATTTTAATCATTTATTACTAGGATGTGATGTATATACCATTCTTACTAATAATTAAATAGGTAAAAAACATAGGTTATAAACATTGTATATATTCAAAGATACTATTGTAATTCTTTTGAAAATGAGATTCACCAATACTTGAAACAAGTAAAATTAATTAAGAATTTGAAACTTTTGTGTATGATAAGAGTAATGAAAATATATTATCGTTAGAAAGAAGAGTGTAGTTAATTAATTCAGTCTTTTAGGCCATCCCAACATATTATATGTCATTGTATTTTATGTCAAAATCAATTGAAAAAATCTTAATCTATATTATGCAATCCTTTTTGTGGTTAGGTTGATATGATAAAAGGAAATTTCCTTTGGTGAAATGGAGTAACGTGTGTAATGTTAAAACTAAGGGAGGTCTTGGTTTAAGATTTATTACAGATGTAAACTTAGCTCTTAGGGGAAAATTTATCTAGAGATTGTACAAAGAGATCCAAATACAATGGGCAAGAATTCTTCTAAGTATGTTGATATCAATGACCCAAGTTTAATATTTACTAATTTGTCTCTATAAAATGGTTATGCTCTTTGGAATGGTTTAAAAAAATTTATTGATCTTATGATTAAAGGTTTAAGTGGGTTGTGGGAACTAGAGAAAAATTTCTATTTGTATGGATACTTGGTGTGATAAAAAAACTACTCAATTTAGATCCAATTTTGAAACCTTGGATGAGATCACTTCAAGACAAATATGGTGATAGGGTTTCAAACATTTTGTACAAGGATCAGGAAGGAAGATACAAATGAAAAGAATTTTTTTTATGGGTATACAAGACATTGATGCTAGGAGACATTTGAGGAGAAAGATAACAACTGTGATTATTCCAATGGGAGCTAAGGATAAATTTATTTGGGAGTTGAATAGCTTGGGATAATACACAATAAGAAGTGGATATAATGTAAAACACCAATAAAATAATAATATCACTAGAATATGAAGAGATATTTGGGATAGCCCAAGCATTCCTAAAGTCAAAATATTTTTTTGGATAGTAGGTCATAGAATAATTTTATCCTGGGATAACCTTATGAAAAAGGATTTTCATGGTCCCTCTCAATTTATTTTTTTTAAGAGGAGGAGTATAAATCATCTCTTAGGACATTGCTCAATAGTCTAGAATCCATGGAAATTTATTCTTAATATGTTTGGTAAATGTATGGTGATGAATAGTAGAATTGACAATTGGTTAAAGTAATGGCAGAGCACTTATAAAAGTGAGGCTTTACATATAATATGGGATATATCAAAAGATACAATACTTTGGATTGTATGGCTAGAAATGAATAGAATAATATTTAAAGGAAATGAAAGTAGTTTAGATGTAATGAAAAGGAAAATATGTTTAGCCATAGTGTAGTCTAAACCAACCCTATCAACTCACCCAGTCCCTAATCTAGAAGCAAAGAGCTTTAATAAATGGAGCCAATTCATTAAATATGATATTTGGTACAAGAGAAGCAAAAATAAGGCAAAGAATATAAAGTGGAAACCACCAGATGTGGAGTGGGTTAAATTGAATTTTTATGGAGCTTCTAAATAAAATATAGGACCAATAGGAGGAGGAATAATTAGAAATAATAGAGGAGATATTTTGTCTCATTACGCTTTCAATAGTGGATTTAAGACATATAATGAAGTTGAATCTTGGGCAGCTTTAGAAGGGATAAGAATATGCAAACAAATGAAATGGAATAGAGTATGGATGAAAGGTGATTCTTTGATAGTAATTAATACAATTTTAAGGAAAGCAAAGGCTCCATGGAACATACAAGAGATAATTGTGGAAATTCAATATCTTGCTAAAGAGTTTGAAGAAATCAGGTTTACACATACATTAAGGGAAGGTTTTAATTTAATGTTTTCTATTGGTTATATCTGCATTATTTTGTAATAGTAATATGTTTTTATATAGACTATTTATTATAATTTTTTTGGTTGCACTTATGTTTTAGGAAGGAAACTAGCAATCTAGATTTGGTAAAGTAAACTATTATAATGCGATGTTTTATAAAATTACTCTATTAAGATGCAAGACATATATAGTAGAGGTGCAGTTTTGGTATTGTGAAGACTTCTATAGTAAAATGTCAAGAAGGATGCTAAATTTTGGAATATTTGTATTCATATAGAAAAATGAAAAGATCCAGAAAATGAAAATCTAGAATTCAGACATTTTATGTAAAATGATGTAGGTTTCTAGCTATAGCATCTCATTTGAGATGAGAAGTGTATCTATTTGTAAAATCTCAAGCTCTAAAGAAGAAAGTTGTAATATGTCAAGGGTGGGAGACTCGAGTACAACCCCTTATTATCTAGCAAAAAAAATTATAAAAATATAGAGTATAATATAAAAAGTGAGGATACCTTAAATTTAGTATTTTAGATGATAAACTATGTAGGAGTTAGTCTTTGATATTATATTATTTTATAGTTATTTATGTTATATCATGTTTTACACAATTATTAATTTAATAATATGATTTAGACTTTGATTATAAGTCCATAAAAATCCAATCTCATGTTATCTATGATATTTATCCCAATGTTTACATTAATGCTTTTGAGTGAAACAATAAATGAGGGAAGTAATGATGATAAGATTGTGATAAAGTGATGCCATAGGATTGTTATTTTTACTATAGACAATATTTTAGGGTTTGAAATCCTAACATGAAAATATGAATCTCCTACATAAGCAACAATTATGGTTGAAAGTGGTTGTATAAAATGGATGAGAAAACAAATGAAGATGAAGGCAACCTCTATGGCATCAATCATATACTAATCTAAAAGGGTTATAATATTTAATGAGATGTTTAGGCTAAAATATCAACTCTTTATAAGAACGGTCATAAATAACAATGATAAAATAGGTTAATAATCATGGTTATTATTTTGGAAGCAAACTACCTTATATTAAGAGGCAAGCTCTGTAGAATGTAAATGCTTGGAGCATCAAAGCAAGGTGTTCTATAGACTATATACTATTAATAGCTTTTAGGGTATTTTATTTATTTATATATTCATTACTAGACAAGGGAGACCTATATGTAGGGGTATCAGGTCATAGTGCATTGGTATACCATATTTACATCTTGTGTGTTTAGCCATGGCATCAAATTTCTTTAAAATAAAATCACCTACCTTGATTTTTTATAATTTAAGAGTACATATATCAAAGGTGTACTATAAAAGTTACCTCAATCCTTGCCTATTGGCTACTTCTAAGTGGATATGATGAAAACTATTTTAGTCATCATTATGGATTTATAAGTGTTAAATAAATGGGAGTTCTATGTGCACCATAGTTTGATTTTTAATTATCTGCGACATAAGCTACGAAATCTACCTAAATGGATCTTGAAGAAAGGGAATCCATATCTCAAATGATATCGATATCTATCTATGTGATCATGGCTTCTTCATCATGTAATACGACTTTACATGCACTCACAAAACATGGAGAAAAGCCCAAAACATAAAAACATGTCCTGAACAACAAAAACATTAAAAAAACTCTTGCATCTAAGTAAATTCCTAGAGTATAAACCCTTCAATATAATAAACTATTGGCATGATATTTAAATACTAATTATAAATGTGATTACAATTTAACATAAGAAATTAAACACTATAAGAATGTGTTGTGGTATTAAATTTTTAATTTATTTTTATTACAAATATTCTTTTCAATATGTATTTTCATAGTAGTAAATTAGTTACATGATATGTTGCAAGTTTTTTATTTATTTTTGTTAATTTGTATTTTTTGGGATTTATATTACTATACATTATTAAACACATGTTTAAAAAAACATGCAAACAATAAAATAAAATAAAATTTTCTTAGTATTTAAGTAAAACTTTAAAATATTTTAATAATTAATTAAAATATTGATAAATGAATTGATGTTGTTGAGGTATGATTAGTGAAAATATTTGATTTACAAAAGCCCACTACAATTGAAATCACAAACACCAACCTAAATTCAATCTCCCTTAGTGTCATAATAATACATTTTGTTATAACAATATGGTAATATGATTTTTTTTTAATATAAAAACAACAATAAATAAAACATTTTCAATCTATATTACTATTTTTTTTTTTGTAAGTAAGAGACTATTATAATTAACACCGGGTTTTAACTGGTTGACCCAAAACCATTTTACAAAATAGGGTCCACCGACCAAATGGACAAGGGCCAAGCCCTACAAGTTTAATCTGACAAAAACAAGGGCCAAGCCCTACTCTTCCATCTGAAGACAACCAAAATAAACTATGGAAGCCTAATATTGTAGCCATCAGAAAAGAAAGACTCAAAACAGAAACAACAATGAGAAAAACTAATCATGCAAGCGCCATGCAGGGTCGCTTGTGCCCATACAAAAAATAGCAGAATATAGTCAAACAAACATCCCATAGAATGGACAACCAGGAGGCCAAGCAGTCAGTCTTCCTTGTAGTCCTCATCTGACTCCTTATCATCCTCATCCTTAGATTCCTCCTTGCCATCAACTTTAGATTCTGCCTTCGACTCCTCGCGCCCCTAGAACTGCTCGCTGTAAAACAAAAGATTTAGAGAATCATGCAAATCAACAGCTACACTAATGAGGCCAAACAGACTCTTTAACTGGTTGATAATATTGGAGGCTGATGAAATCACCATCTTCTTCAATACTGTTACAATGGGGTCCGGTACCCCATCGTCAGGGATCTCCAACACTTTGTTATTTTTTGCCAGGGCCCTGTTGCGACATCGAAACCAAACACACCTTGGGCAAGACTTGAGGCCAAAGGAGATGTTTCCCATGCATGAATTTGTAGATAACGAAACTATATCAGTGCCCCACCAGCTACAAAAAACACTAGTCACGTGAAAGAAAAAAATAAATATGACCAAAGCCATTATAAGGTTCAAAAAATATTTTGAAAAATACCCCCATTTTCTGTCATTGATCCACTCTGAGCCTTTCATTTTGAACTTTCTCATTTTCTATCACCGTCGAGACCGCATGAGGAAGATTTGTAGTCCACGTGATCAAGTTTACCACTACAATGCCTTCATTCGCCAACCTATCAGCTGCCATGTTTGCTTCCCGAAAGGTATGCAAAATTATGGCCTCGGGTCGATCATGAATCAGAGCCCTCGCTTCTTGGATGTAGTCATGAAATCTCCAAGGAGCTCTCTTAGTGTTCTTTAGAAGATTTATAATAATGAGAGAATCACCTTCCACCAACAGTTTCCCTGGATAATTCTCTGCCACCTTTAGGCTCCTCCAAACCGCCCTCGCTTCAACAACATTGTTAGTTTGAGCTCCAAGATGTTCAGCAAAAGCTATTAGCACCTCACCCTTGTGGTCTCTGAGTAAGCCTCCAGCCCCTGCTTCACCTGGGTTTCCCCTAGCCGCCCCATCGAAATTTAACTTAATCCACCCTAGGGGGGTGGGGTCCATGTGATCATGGTTCTAGGACAGACTCGAGGATGATTGAGGCCATCAGTGAGAGGTAAGTTTAATGACTGGCCTAATGAGGCTTCAAAAGGATTCAGAGGTCTAGACGTTGTAGGCACTAAACATGCATTCTCATTAGCATATACTAAAATTTTTTACAAGACAGAGGATGATTGAGCAACCTTATCCAAGAAGGCCCGACGATTCCTTTCCAACCATATCTGCCACAAGTAGTGATGAAGGCAGATCTTCCACATATACCTGAGATGTTTGTTCAAAAAAGGAGAAGGCCACTAGACAAATAGGTCAAACATGGACTGAGGATGGACCCAATAAATATGAAACACTTGTAACAGACCTGACAATATTGAGGTAGAAAAATTACAATACAGAAACAAATGATCAACAGACTCCCACTCAGACATACAAAGATAACACCTATTAACAACAATCACACCTCTTTTTATTAAGTTATCCATGGTGAGGATCCTATTTTGGATGGCCAGCCATGCAAAAAAACCAACCTTCGAAATGATGCTTTTGGGCCAAACTTCCAAGTGAGGGAAAGTAGGTTCATCATTATCAATAAGCATCAAATAAGCAGACTTGACAAAAAATTCCCCATTGTCCGAAGCTTCCCAGATAATTTGGTCCTCAAGCATGCCATAAGGGAGTAAATACTATCTTAATTCATTCTCTAGTATTATTGATGCCCTTGGGAGATCATTGTTCATTATTGGCTTCCATACCCTTCTATTGTTTGACAAAGTAATGAAATCTGCAACTTTGGTACCAAAAACTTCATTCGTCCAAGCTCTGAGGGTTGAAAGGATGGGGTCTACAGAGAGGGGATAGTCCTTTAACCATTTGTGGTCCCAAAAATCAATGTTTCTTCCATTTCCTAGCTTCCAACGTAGCCCTCTGCTTAGCAAGTTTTTGGTTTGAAGGATTGATTTCTAGAAAATTGATACCCTGGGAGGAAAGGAATAACTTAAGAATTCAGTTTCTTGTAGGTACTTTCTTCTGATTATAGTAATCCATTCTGCATTTGCATTTGTCAATAGACGCCATGCTTGCTTGGCCAGGAGGGCCATGTTTAAATGTTGGATTCTCCTCAGCCCAATACCTCCAAACTCCCTTGGTTTGCAAACCCTATCCCAGGACACCAAATGAAAGCGCTGCTTAGATTCAGAACCAGTCCATAGGAACCTCTTTTGGATCTATTCAATTTTAGTGTAGACACTTGCAGGAGCTTTAAAAATAGAGAGAAAGTAGACAGGGATGCTTTGAATGGAAAATCTGGTGAGAACCGCCTTGCCAGCTTGAGATAACAAATTCCCTTTCCATCCAGCCAACTTCCTCTGAATTCTTTCGATTACATTAGTCCACATGGAATCAGCAGCTCTGCCTATGAATAAAGGAAGGCCCAAGTATGTGGATGGAAGAGTAGACACTGAGCATCCAAGAATCCTAGCGATCTTAATCTGCCTCTGAATGGGAGTATTAAAGAAATAAATTTTACTTTTTTCAAAATTTACCTTCTGCCCCGCTGCATCCTCATATAGCTCCAGGATATGTTTTATGACCTTAGCCTCAAAAATTGATGCAAGAGTTAACAACAAAGTATCATCCACAAACTGTTGATGTGTGACTGCCTGTGTTTGTGATGATGCTTTGATTCTTGAAATAAGACCAATATTACAGGTAGCTTTGATTGTCCTCCCAAGGGCTTCAACCACAATGATAAACAACATGGGAGAGATAGGATCACCTTGCCTTAGGCCCCTTTTACTTTGAAAGTATCCAGTAGGAGCACCATTAACAAGGACCGAAAACCAAGGTTTCATAAAACATCCTTCCAAAAGCTTGATCCATTCATGATGAAAACTAAATTTCTGGAGAATAGCAGAGACAAAACTCCAGTTTATACGGTCATAGGCCTTGTTCATATCCATCTTGAGAGCAAAAGTAGGTTTTTTGGTCTGGACTACCGAATGGAGGGCTTCATGTACTGTTATGACACCATCAAGGATGGACCTTCTAGGGACTGAACTGCCCTGACAAACATCAATAAACATAGGAAGGATCTTCCTCATTCTGTTTGCAATCGCCTTGGTCAAAATTTTATAAACAACATTACAAAGGCTAATAGGTCTAAAATCCATCATAGATCTAGGAGTAGGAATATTTGGGATTAAAGCAATAAAAGTGGAGTTAAAACTTCTTGGAATATGCTTTGTGGACTAAAATTCCTTGATAGTAGCACATACATCAAAACCTACAATATCCCAAAATGCCTAAAAAAATGAGGTGAAAACCCATCCGGACCTGGAGCTTTATCGGGGTTCATTGAGAAGAGAGCCTCTTTGATTTCTTCATCCGTGAAAGGCTTAATCAACTCCCCATTCAAGTCATCAAAAATTAAATGAGTAATATGGTAAAGCATTGATTCTGAAGCTAAGGCAGAACTATAGTGTTCTTCTCCTAAAAGGTTCTAAAAATAGGAAACCGCTTCATTTCTGATCTCATCAGGGCTAGAAAGGAAGGATCCATCATCTCTAACAAGTTCTTTAATTCTATTGTGGCTTCTGTTCCTTAAGGCAGATGCATGAAAGAATCTTGTGTTAGCGTCACCTTCTTTCAGCCAGGTAGCTCTAGACTTTTGCCTCCAAAATGTCTCCTCATAGGCTAAAACATTATGATACTCAGCAAGGGCTTTCTTTTCATCTGCCTGTAGGGAAGGGTCAGGCAATCCCTCTTCGAGTTTTTTCTCAATGGCTGATAACCTTTCAGAGATGACTTTCTTGTTTTCAAAAATATTTCCAAAAATTTCTTTATTCCAGATCCTTAGATTTTCTTTCACCACTTTAAGTTTCTGTGCTAATCTGAATGAAGGCCTGCCCTGACAAGAATGCTGCCACCACTGAGAAATTTTGTCTCTGAGATCAGGGTGGTGCATCCACATAGATTCAAACCTAAAAGGCCTTTTGAATTTTGGAGTCTCTTCAATTTCAAGTAGAATCGGGTTGTGGTCAGACCCAATGCGAGGCAAGGACAACAGATTGGCATCCCCAAAATATTGTATTGCTTCTTGTGACAGAAAAAACCTATCAAGATTTTCCATTATGAGTTGATTTCCAGACCTCCTGTTGCTCCAAGTAAATTTAGCATTTTTCAATTTGACATCCAATAAATTGTTGTTGTTGATGAAATCTTGAAAGTCCTCCATACTTCTTGCTGGAATTCCTACTCCCCCTTTTTTGTCAGAGGGGTAAATAGGGGTATTAAAGTCCCCCACCACTATCCACGAAATATCCTAAAAATCTTCCTTGAAATTACTGAGGAAATTCCATAGATCAGCTCTCCCAGGTACAGAATTAGGGGCGTACACGTTTGTTAAAATCCAAGAAAGGTCACTAACCTTATCCTTAAAAAGAATGCTCATTACCCTTTCTCCTAATTGAATAACCCTGCCTTCCACCTTCCCTGGATTCCAGATACAAAGAAGACCACCTGAGGTTCCTCTGGCTTTGCAAAAAATTGCTTCTCCCTTTTTCCAGATTTTGAGGGCAATTTTTCCAGACAAAACTTCATCGACTTTAGTTTCTTGTAAAAGAAGAATAGTGGGACCAAAATCTCTTCTTAAATATTTGACTAACCGTTGTTTAGGAAGGCCATTGAGCCCCCTTACATTCCAAGATATGATCTTCATTTGGAAATTTTCAAGTTTTTTCCTCTTCCCCTGCCTTGGACTTGAGGGGGCTTGAGATTTTTGTTTTCTTCAAGGGAAAGATTACCAGTTGATGGAAATAGAGTTTTCTGAATTCCATTAGCTATCTCATCTTGGATCTCTTCTTTCCACTGTTGGGCATTTGACTTTCTTCCCTTCTTTTTTTCCCCTCCACAGTCAATCATGGGGGACTTCATTGAGCTTATAGTCTATTTTGGGCTGAATTTGGTTTGGGTAACCTGTTGGATAACAATACTGGAAACCCCGACTCTGGCTTGGGACAAAGACAAAGGTAAAAAATATCGCTTGGAAGGGCTGATTAACTCTGAAAGCACTTTTTCTCTTTTCGGGGAGTAAAAGGACTCATCATTAGGGCATTCTTTATGGCCAACAGGAGGAGGATTGGAAGGTCCAGATTTGGTCGGGGAATCAAGGCTAGCAGGAAGACCAAGATTTATATCCTCAACATTAGGCCCTTCATTCTGATTTTCCTCTGTAATTGATGGGTTTTCAGCCAAAAAGTTAAATTTATTCAGATTTTCGAAAGGAGAGCATACCTTTTGTTGGTCAGTTTGTGATGTAGCAATCTGCTTGCCCTTACCATTGTCCATGTGAAGCTCAACCTCATTCTCCGCTTGCCCCAAACCAGAGGCCTTTGCCTTTTCAACATTTGGATTTTTAACCCTGTACATCCCTGTGTTTTTGCCATTATTTCTGAAAGACTTCCGCTTGGAATCATTATTCCGAGGAAGGGTTTGTTGGCTTCTCAAAAAAGTGCATTGTCCTTTGAGGTGGCCTTGAATATTACAATCAGAGCAAAATTCCGGTCTATTTTCATATTCAATGACCTGCAATCTTGTTTTATTTCCATATTCTAACTCCACATGAGTAGGAAGCTCAGATTCTAGGTTTGCATTTATGCAAATCCTAGCATGCGTCATTCTGGTGCGTGCAAGGGTTGGATTGTCAATGGCCACCAATTCCCCTATGGTCTTGGCAATACCCTGAAGAAAATACTCATGCCACCAATGAAATGGGAGATTCGGGAGGCGGACCCAAATGGGGGCAAAGTTTATGCTCTGCTTTTTTGGGTCAAAATCCTCAGCCCATCTCCTAAGAAAAAGACTTCTTCGGCCCAAAAACCAGGGTCCTCCTGTTAAAATACGACTAGCATCTTCACTATTGTTAAGGCATACCACAAAAAACCCCCTTGATAATGCAATAATCTCCATGTGTCCGAAAGTCTTCCACTTCGAAGTCGCCCATCGTCGAATCGTTTCAATATCCGGCCTGCCCCCTATGAATTTGTCGACCAGAGAAAATTTTTCCATCGATATGAAATCTGCCATTACGCTTTCAGGCATGGATACCTTCTGCCCATTGGGAATGAGAGGTGGTAAGGAATGTAAGGAACCCCTATTGTCGCCTTTAACGGCCTGCACAAAAGACTTGCTACCCTCAAAATTCTTGATGTGGGCCTCCTTGTCAGAAAGAATATCAGGGGGTTCGTGTCCCTCTAATTTTTTAAAGTCCTCAGTGTCCTTGTCACTGTTCACCTGCCCTTCCTCAGTTGCTTCAGAACCTTGCTTGTTCCCTCCTTGAGCCTCACAGCTTCCAGGGGTTTGGAAACCCTGTTTCCCGCCTCCGCTCCCGTTCATGTTTGCGCTTCCTACCTCTTTAAACTCCATGATGATGATGATAAAGAAAGTGGTCCAAGTGGTCACACTAGTCGTAGTCCTGTATAAAATCAAATTATTACAAACGCTTCACAGTCAAACATGATTTAAAAAAAAAATTATATTGTATTAATTTGGAGGCCTTTATCTATATTACTAATTTGAATCTTAGAGTAAATAACTTATGAGAAATCTTGATAGACTATATATATGCATAATTGTCAATATGATTTGTTGTGCTTTAATAAAATATTGCAATAATACGAGCATCATGTAATTCAAATAAAACCTTTTAACTATAAAAAATTAATTAAAATTAAAATACTATAATATATACATACAACCACTTAAAAATATAAATATTAATTTTTAACTTGTATAAACTATAATATTTAAAAATAATTTAAAAAACTATATTTGAAAACCAAAAACTACTTAAATGTAATAATAATACAACTATCAACTTAGGCTAAGGGAAGGACTTATCTGAGTGTGAGCCAAGAATGAGTGCAAACTGGGTGCGAGAGCGAGCTAGGAGCAAGTAGGAAGTGTGAGCAAGAAGTAGGAATCAAAGTGTGATCAAGGAGCCAAACCCACTTCTTATTGTTCTAGATCTTAGGAGAAACTAAAAAACTAAAAGAATCATGTGAATAAAATCTAAGTAACATGGCAAGAAATTCCTTTTTAAAAGTTCTTATTAGAAGTAAAGATGCCCTAGTTAGAATAATGGATGCCTAGTTAGCAATAAAAGGAAGAGAAAATCTTTGGCAAACCATATCTAGGTAGTAGATACAACACCAAAAGTGATTATCAAGGATGAGATGATCGAGCATGATTTAATGGTTCTTAAAACCAATGGGTTAATATGGAAGTTCCATACACCCAAGTGTTGTAGGTGAGTTGGATAGGAGAGGGCAATCCTCCAAGGGAGATCCCAGGTTCAAATATCCACCCTACCAAAAAGCTGAATTGGGTATCCAAAATCCAATTGATAATGTTGGTGCGAGCAGGTTCGGGTGTGACTCTCGGGTGACTTTGACGGTGTAGAACCCCCTGTTCGTGGTCTCTCAAACCAATGCGGCCCCGCAAGGGGCTTTTCGCTTTAAAAAAATATATGTAAGTTCCATAGATACTAGTCATGCTTTTCTGACATTAAAAATTAGATCAAGTGTAAGTGGAAATTGAATTAAAATTACTCCATGACTTTTGTTTTGAAGAGGACTTTACTCATTATTTTGTCTAGTTCAGTATTAAGGTATTAAATAATGAATGGAGGCCCTTGGTTTAGGGGCAAATATGCATTAGGAGTGAGAATTTCTTTGTGGAGACAAAGACTATTAAAAGGAATTTGGTATGGATTAGTATTTTTTAACTTCCTTATCAACTCCTCAATAAGGAGGTTTCAAAGAATATAAACAATATAGATGAGTTCATGTAGGAGGGACCAACTACTAAGGAGAGAAAGCATGTTGTATACATTTGAATATGTTTCTTCATGGATTTTTCTAAACCTTTACTACATTCCATTAGGATTAAATATGAATCAAGATACTGGGATCAACAAGTGGATTATAAAAATATTATATTACAATGTCATAATCTCATGAAATCAGACACATGGCAAGAGATTGCAAAATAAAAATAATGGAGAAAGAGACAAAAAAATTGTCCATGAGGCAAACCTCAATATGAAATAAGTATATCATATTATAGGAGAATCTAGATCAAATCAAGGATTCTCGACTCTAAAAAAAGTGGCAAGAAAAACCCCTCTACATCATCAAACGACAAAGGCCACTATAGTTCACTCAAATCAACCATTAGAAGAAAAACGACACAAGGGATGACGAAGTACAATGCACAATTTCAATTATAGAAAGAGATGAAGGTGCAAAGGAAGGTGGGGAGGAAAATTTTCAAGCAAATGAGATAAAATAGGTCAAGGTTAATCCAGGTAAATCATCTTCATTTTCCTCAAGTAGAATAAAATCTTCTCATTGCAATAAAAAATAGTAGTATATATGCATTTATTGCACTTTAAGATTTCAAGAGAAACATAATAAAGAAAAACATATGAAGGATATCTAAGGAAATTTAGGGTTTCTAGGCTAGCATAATAAAGTAAAGGTTATGGAGGATCATCTATGCACTTTAGGATTTTTAGGGCAATAAAAAAGAAGAAAGTGTCTATGAGGTTATTCCTTGCATTTTAGATTCTTTAAATCAACATAAATATTTAGAAGATAAGACTCATTATGTATAGTATGAAAAAATAGAATAGATTAATGAATATGAGAGTATTGGTGGGAATTGAAAAAAGAGAGGAAGGTCATCAAAGCATGAACAAAGAGAAAAATAATCTCATAGGGATATCAATTTAGGAAGCCAAATAAAAATATCAAATGTGTTAACAAGAAGTGGGGATAAGCCCACTAATAAAAATAAATGTGATGATGATGAAAATGATATCATGGAATATTAGGAGTATGAATAAGACCCCTAAAAAAATATTTATTAAGGAATTAATAGGTTGTTATAGTCCCGAGTTTATTTTAATACAAGAAATAAAATTAAGTAGAGAGGAATGTAAGGATGCTTTTAAAAAGAAATGGAAAATAGGTGATTATCTAGAAATTTATTCTACAAAAGCTTCAAGTGGTATTACAAGAATATGGAACAAATACAAATGGGGTGGACAATTGTTAAAAGTAAAAAGTAATTGTGTTGCTAGACTATTTTTTAGGAAAGATAAAAACATCAAAGTTGGGGTTATAAATATATATGCTCCAACTATAGTTATTGTAGAGATAAATCACTACACCTTTCGAAAGTAAAATTCTGAGTCATGGATAGGCACATGAAGAAAGGTTTGATCAAAAAAACTAATCATCGAAAGCCATATTTTATGAGCAAGGAAATATCCAAAGGTTGAAATTTCATAATTCACAGATAATAGGCAAGAGCAAAATCTCAAAAAATGTACTAATAGAAAAAAGTCTCAAATATTTGAGGATGAATGGTCTCGAAAGATAAATAAAAACTCTCAAATAAGATAACATTTATGCCCCAAAAATCAAATTATTAAAGTGCATATTCCTTGAGGAATATTGTCCTCCCTGCAAAATATATTTTGTATTTTTGAAAAAAGGACAACAGCAACATAAATCCATAGTAGAAGCAGCTCAAAGATTTAGGACATTAATTAAAGCAATATTTTAAATCCAAAAAATGGATAGATGACAATAAAGGAAAGAGACCAAAATTAATTGAAATTCATGTCCTTAAATTTGAAGAATCCCAAAGGGTAAATAGTCCGACAAGACATGACTTAGTATCTAAAATAACAACCACCTAGAAATATTTGCATGAGTTTTTGAGGAAAACCCTCCCCTTGTAATCTATAAATAGTAGTAATATTAGCTTTGTAAAGGATCAATAAGTTTGCAATTGTATGCATTTGTAGGTTTTCCTTTCATTTCTCTTTGTAAAAATAGTTATGGTTCTTGAGCGGCTTATGTATAATCTTGAACCTTCACTTTTGGCACATTATTTGTAAGAGTTTGCTTGCATTATATATACATGGGATCTTGTGTCTATTTTTTTTTTTTCCTGTAAACCCATTATTGTTTATGTGTATGTGTTTGTGCTCTTTTTCCTAGGTATCAAAATTTGCTAAGTGTATGTGTGTATGAGAGGCTTGCACCTATTTTTGGACTTAGTCACTTACTAGCTTGGATCTCTTGTAGGACCCACCTTCTTATGCATGCATATAACTAGAATAATTTGATCGTACTTCACTGTGTCAAGGAGAGGAAGTGTTCACCACTAGCACATAGAATTCAAGCCTATTTTTGTAGGAAGATCTTAGTAGATATCTTGGTGGTCACCCCCTTTTTCTTTTCTTGGTTGATTTTGTTTACTTTCTCATGCCATTTTTCTTTGTTGACCAACTAGCACCTTGAAGATTGTTGGCAATTTTGGGTATGTTGCCTAGCTTCATGTTTGTGAGTTTTCATTGATGTCAAAAGGAGTTTGTGTTGATGTCAAAAGGAATTTGTGCTGATGTCAAAAAGAGTTTGGTGCCAAAAAGATCTTGAAAGTTCCATGATGTTTCTTTAAGGGTTTTTATTAAAACCATGGTGACAAGATTAAAGGTTTTTCTTAAAACCATCTGGACTCATTAAGGGTTTTTATTAAAACCATCTTGGCTTAATGAAAAGGTTTTTTTCCTTGAAAAAACCACAAAATTCCATTTTTATTATTAATAAATAAATTAACTCAAACCTTTGAAAAGGTTTTAAGTTAAGTTTATTATTAATAAAATAATTATTATTATTGAAAGGGTTTCTAAACCCTTAGTGACGCTCATGTAAAAGAATTACCTCATTGACGCTAACTTGCATGGGATGAAAAATGCAATGTTTGAAAGAAGCACCGACGTCAATTTGCATGGGATAAAAGACTATTAAAGGGCATTATTTCCTAAGGTTTTAAGCACCTTCGATTTGTGCGATTACCTTCGAATTCGTATTGCTCTGTGACCTTCAATTTTGGATTGCGTTGTGATTTTTGAGTCTCATTTTGCTCTGTGTTAATTTCCAATTTTGTGCACCAGTGAGGAAGACAAATCTGGTCTGTGTTAAATTCTGATTTCATGCACAGTGAGGAAGATAAATCTGGTCTGTGTTAAATTTGGATTTTGTGCACCTGTGAGGAAGGAAATTTTGGTTGTCTTTTGTGAGCAAAGGGAAGGTAAAACGATGAGTAGTGCTTGAGAGTTTAGTTGGGCACGTATGCTCCAACGGTGGAGGTACTGGATTGAAGGTGCTCGCTAAGCAGAGGTGTCGAGTTTGATTCGGGACAGGAGTGTTTCATTTTTTGTCACAGATTATTGTGCACGTGGTACAGCAGTTGCCTTGGACCATGAGTTTGGAGGAGGAAGTGCTTTGGCGCTTATTTTGGTGTCTCCACACTTCTCCTAAGATTGGAGAATTGATTTTTGGCCAAGGTAGATCTTTTGTTGATAATGTGGAATATTTGATTTGACTTGGCAAATTATTGTTGGTAATTGGATGGAGGTATAAGGTTATATAGAAATATTGCTTTGACATTGTTATTATTGATGCTTAATATTTACGTGGTAAATGCATTTAGAAGTAAATGTATTTTAGGAGTTATAATGGTTTAAGGAATAATTGTGCTTAATGTCATATTGGGTTTAGAAAGCCTTTGGAGTTATTGAGTGGATATTCTCTTGTAATTATTTTTTGAGGTTGAAGTTATTTTGTGATATATTAAGTAGGAGTTATAAGGTGTAAAGTAATATTGTTGATATGTATATTTTTGAGTTTTGATTATTGATGAGTTGGAGTGATAAGGTGTTATTACGACTCATATCATTGTGCATTATTCCATGGGCACAAATTTTGAGTTCTCCTTCTTCATCAAAGTAAAGGTATGGGCACATTCTTCCATGGTTATTAATGATTTATGGTTTTCTAAAAATAAGTTTGGAGTGAAAAGGATTGAATTAAGTTTATTTATTTGGAGTGGATCTTATTATCTGAAAGTGGAAGTATTGATTATGCATTATGAGATTGTGATGATTTTATGAGTTATTGCATAATTCTGGTTTATGAGAGTGGAAGCATTTGAAGTTTGCTTTAGGGTTTTTGAGTGAGAAGCTTATTCCATTGCTATAAGTTGTTGAAACCCTAATTGAGTTGTTTGGTTGTTGAGATTTTAGTTTTGAGATTGCTTCCATTGAGATTGAGTTGATCAAGTTATGCTTTACTTGATACATGAGTTGGACTTGCTCCTTTGAGATTTGATTTTATCAAGTTGTACTTTTCTTGATAAACTTGGTTGTGTGGTTAAGTTGAGAATTCCCATTTGAGAGAAGTTGGAAATATCTTGAACCCCTTTTTGATGCTTAGAGAGAGATTGCTTTGAGTTCTTGAAAACTAACTTGGCTAGGGTTTGATAGCAAGTTATGTTTCTATGTTGGAGGAGTTGATTCCTTGATATTGCATTATTGACAATTATTGGGTTGTGGTTCAAGATATTGTGAAAGTATACTACTTCTATATTTATTCTTATTTGAGAAAGAGTTTGTTTTTGAGTTGAAGGATAGAACATATTGAGTCTCTAACAATTATCTTTATGCTCCTATGAGATTGATTTGAGTTGAGATTGAAAGTTGAAGGATAGAACATATTGAGTCTCTAAAAATTCTCTTTATGCTTCTGTTGAGCAAGGTGCAAAAACAGTATTGTCATTGTTGTCAACACAGTCAGACAGATCGATTGATGCAGTGGACAGGAGTTAAGAGGTTCTTCAGAGTATGTACAATGATTTTCCAAAAGATCGAAGTGGCCCATATGCTAAAAATCAAAATAAAATCACAAGGAAGAAAACTATCGCGATATCGCGACATGTTGAGCAAGAAAGAAAAATTGTCACGATATCGCGACATGTTGAGAAGAAAGAAAAACTGTCGCGATTTCGCGACATGTTCGAAAAGAAAGCGCAAGCAGAAAAACTGTCACGATATCACGACATGTTGAGAAGAAAGAAAAATTGTCGCGATTTCGTGACATGTTCGAAGAGAAAGCGCAAGCAAGAAAAACTGTCACGATTTCATGACATGTTCGAAGAGAAAGCGCAAGCAAGAAAAATTGTCACGATTTCGTGACATGTTCGAAGAGAAAGCGCAAGCAAGAAAAACTGTCATGATTTCACGACATGTTCGAAGAGAAAGCGCAAGCAAGAAAAATTGTCGCAATTTCGTGACATGTTCGAAGAGAAAGCGCAAGTAGGAAAAACTGTCATGATTTCGCGACATATTGCAAGAGAGATAGGCAAGTAGAAAAAGTGTCACGATTTCACGACATGTTGGAAGAGAAAAAGGCAAGTAGAAAAAGTGTCACGATTTCATGACATATTGCAAGAGAGATAGTACGGAAGAAAAAGTGTCACGATTTCGTGACATATTGCAAGAGAGATAGTATAGAAAAAGTGTCACGATTTTGCGACATATTGCAAGAGAGATTGTATGGAAGAAAAAGTGTCATGATTTCATGACATATTGCAAGAGAGATTGTACGGAAGAAAAAGTGTCACGATTTCATGACATATTGCAAGAGAGAGAGTCCGAGAGAAAAAGTGTCGCGATATCACGACATGTCACGTTTTCGCGACTCGAAGGCAAGAGAAAGAGCAAAGGAGAAAAAGTGTCGCGATATCGCGACATGTCGCATTTTTACGACTAAAGGAGGAGAGAAAGTAAGAAGGTAGAAGTGTCACGATATCATGACAAAAGTAAAGAGGAAGAGTACGGAGGCAAAAGTGTCACGATATCACGACATGTTGTGTTTTCAGGTACAAGCCAAGAAAAGAAGCAAGGAGGCGAAAGTGTCACGATATCACGACATGTTGTGTTTTCGTGGGTACAAGCCAAGAAAAGAAGCAAGGAGGAAAAGTGTCACGATATCGCGACATGTTGCATTTTCATGACTCAAAAAGGGAGCAAGGCAGAGAAAGAAAAAGTGTCACGATATCGCGACATGTCACATTTTCGCGACTCGAAAAGGCCAGGCAGGCAGTGAAACAAAAGTGTCACGATATCGTGACATGTCGCATTTTCGTGACTCGAAAAGGCCAGGCAGGTAGTGAAACAAAAGTGTCACGATATCGCGACATGTCGCATTTTCGTGACTGAAGACCAGGATGGTAAAACTAAAGACTACATAGTGACGTGGACCCATAAGGAATCTTTAATGATTTTAAATCATTTAAGATGGTCGTTACACATGGAAAGAAATGGACGCATGCCCATGTGGAGAAAACGAACAGTCATGGAAGGAGAAAATGAACAGTCGTTAAAATAGAAAACGAACAGTCATGGAAGGAGAAAACAAATAGTCGTTAAAATAAAAATGAAAAGCTTTTTCAGAAATCAAAATGCATGCATGCACAAAAGAGAAAACGAACAATCATGCAAGGAGAAGATGAACAGTCATGACCGAGAAGACGAACAGTCATGACCGAGAAGACGAACAGTCATAGTAGGAGAATATGGTGTCAATTCGTTGCATGTAACGTGTTTGACGAAATGCCCACTCTATATATACAAAAGGAGTTACATAAAGAAGGCGTTACAATTGACAAGTGGCGTATGAGAAATGAAAGGAGTTACAACTGGAGTTACGAAGAGAAAGGATGGTTATAAAAGGAGTGTTGCTCGGAGAATTTTAGTTGGGGATTTTATCTTGCGAAGAGCACGAGAGGAGAGCGAGAGGTGCGCGACAGGCGACCGAGAAGGGTGTGTGTTATGTGAATTGTGGGCGATGTTGAGTAAGCAATAGACCAGTCAGGGTCTTGTAAAAGTGAAGGCATTTTTATGTCAATCTTCTAGCTTCGAAAAGTCCAAGTTGGTGCTTGGAATCAGGGGTTGGTGCTCCTTTCTATTGGTGTAGATAAATCAGGGGTTGGTGCTCCTTTCTGTTAGTGCAGATAAATCAGGGGTTGGTGCTCCTTCCAGTGGGTGCTAGTAAATTGATTGTAAAGTTGTTACTTTGCAAAGGCTGGATTTGGATGGGAGTCCAAACAGTCAATTTTTGAGGAGTAGCCAAAACTGGTGAACCTCGGTACATCTTGTGTTGTGTGATGCTATCTTGTTATATTTGCTTTATGTGGTTTTAAGTTTTCATTGTTTTGGCTTTAAGAGTTGAAGATTTAAGATTTAAAGAGCTACACTGATTCACCCCCCCTCTCAGTGTCATTGTGAGACTAACAATTGGTATCAGAGCCAGTTTCCCTTATCAGGCTAAATCAGCTAGGGTTGATCTTGGATTAGTACGCAATGGGTAAGAAGAATAGATCCTCATCCAATAAGGCATCTCAGTCAGTTTTAGTTCCTGTGGAAGAGAAAATTGAACTAGAAAAGGTTGAAGAAGTGAATTCTGAAGTATGTGATGAAAACCTTGAGGTTGAAGTATATCTAGAAGGTGAGTTGATCGCTGCACTTGAAGAGTTGAATAAAGAAAGGAAAAAGAATAGAAGACTGTCCAAGAAGTTGGAAGAATATGGGGATAAGATCGAAGATCTCTTCTTACAAATTCATAAATCCAAGAAAATAGAAGAAGCTTGAGACACCCCTCGGATAAAAAAAGTATTTTTTGTGCAAAAGAGGGGGGGAATCTAACAAAGTTTTTAATGATCTAAAGCTGCAAGAAGAAGAGTCCAAAAGGATTGAAGAAACTCTCGGGTCACAGATCAATGAGAAAGAGATTGTTTGCTGCAAACAAGAAGAGGAGATTGTTTTATTGAGGAAACAACTAGAAGAGGCCAATACAAATCTCAAATTTGAGAAGAGCACAGAGTTGCTAGATAAAATGATAAGGCAACAAAGAAGTCCCATGTGTAAGCTTGGTCTTGGATGTGAAGCTGAACAACCTTCATCTTCTAAATCTATAGAGAAGAAGAAGTCCACTGCTGAAGGATCAAAGCAAGAAAAGCTTGAAGCTGAATCTTCAAAAGGAAGAAAATCTCAAAGGAGATCTACAACAAAGCAACCACAACGAAAGAGGTTCTATCACTCTCACTTTATTCATAATAATGCTTTTAATGGCTATTGTTTTAGATGCAACCATTATGGTCACAAGGAAATTTATTGTGGATTGAATAATAGATCAAAGAGTTATGCTGGTAGAAATACATCTACTTTTCTGATTGAACACCATATGCAATGTTTCAAATGTAATGGTCATGGGCACATAGCAAGGTTTTGTCCAAGAACTATTGTATCTAATCTAAGGCAAGACAGTAGATTTCATCAGACGCAAAGAATGCAACACAGACAGGGAAGAAAGCATGTGCATCAAAGAAAGGAAAATAATCATCCATCAAGGATGCACAAGAGACAACCACCCAAGAGAAATGTTCAAGTTCACGAAAAGGTTCAAAATAGGGATGCAGTTGAAAAACTCAAGCCCAAGTTCAAGAAAGCTTGGAGAAAGAAAGAAGAGAGGAAATCGTGTCTCCTTGGACTGAAGGAGACTACTCCTCTATTGCACTAAGCAACTCCCGGTAGCACATCCTCAGGGGGAGCAATCTTAAAGTTTTATTTTAATGCTCCTATGTTGTTTGGTTATCTGAGGATGAAAGGCAAGTAGTCAAGGGGAGTTGTCGTATAGTTGTCAAAATGTGTTTCAGTTCATGTAGATGTTTGTGGAGATAGTGTCAAACTGATGTGCTTCAATAGAACAACATGGTGAACAACTAGGTTTTCGATGTAGCAGCTGATAGGCATTATCTGAGATAGAACATGCAGCACAGGTCGACGTGTCATGGAAGCATAAGCTGGCAGGTGCTGGTTTTGAAGACTGTAACATTCCCAATCTACAGATAAAATAGAATCCATGTTGTGAGTACGTCTCAATTCATCTACCAATATCGAGGGAGGACTATGGTAAAGCTCTTCATGATCGTTATGAAAATTACTGCCAACGTGTAGGTGGAAAGCGTGAGGTTCTTAACCAAAAATACAACACATCGTTTGGTATAAGAGAGCATCAATTTTCTCTAAAGAAGTAGCCATTATCAAAGAGATGCCAGAGTCAAAGCAAATAGTGGTACTAGCACCCAGTTGGTCAAGAGTGCCAAGTGGCACATGCAAGGCAGAGACGTTGAGAGAATAGCGCCCAGGTGGTGAAGCGCCAAGGAGGACAAGATGCCCATGCACCTAAGAAAGTCTTGCATTATTTGAGAAATGTGAGATATTGCCCGAGGAATCCCTTGATCGCAGCGAGGAGAAATGCTCCCTAGAATCGCATGAAGAATGTTCACCTAAGACATTGAGTAGCCCTGACATATGCCCTAGCAAGAAGCAGAATACCGAGTGTTGATGACTATGCACATAGATTGAGGCTCCAACGCTAGATGTAACGGTCCACTGTCAATACCTGTGTAGGCGATGAAAACATTCATGGCAGCCATTAGAAACCAGAGACATTGAGCTGCACAACGGATGTGAGGCAAAGTCGTCAGTCACGGAGGAGGTGGCAGTCAAAAGGCTAAAGAAATTACGCGCAGGCTGCCTGGAGAGTCGGTCACTTTTGATTTGGGAGTAACATTTGTGCAGCTGAGAGTTGAGTGTTGATCATACTATACTAAATAAGTAAAAGCAAGGTACAACAGGAATAAAGCAAGATTGGTCTGTAAAGGCTATGCACAAGTTGAAGGTATTGACTTTGAGGAAACCTTTGCACCAATGGCTAGACTAGAGGCAATTAGAATGTTTTTGGCTTTAGCAGTTCACAAGAATTTCAAAGTTTATCAAATGGACATGAAATCAGCATTTCTGAATGGAAAACTTGAAGAAGAGGTCTATATTGAGCAGCCATATGGTTTCCAACTCGGTGATAATCCCAACTTCGTCTCAAGTTGAAGAAAGCATTGTATGGCTTGAAACAAACACCCAGAGCATGGTATGCAAGGCTAGACAACTATCTTACTCAACAAGGGTTCAAAAAAGGTATGGTGGATAGCAATTTGTATGTCAAAATAGAGAATGGCCATCTCATTGTCCTTGTTGTATACGTAGATGATATCATTTTTGGCAGCAACAATGATGAGTCATGTAAAGATTTAGCAAATAAGATGCAGAAAGAATTTGAAATGTCAATGATTGGTGAACTTTCGTATTTCCTCGGACTGCAAGTTAATCAAAATGAGAAGGGCATATTTATTTCTCAAGTTAAATATGTGAAAGAGATGCTAAAAAAGTTCACAATGGAGGATTGTAAGCCTGTTAGCACTCCCATGACGACAGGTTGCAAGTTGAGCAAGGATGACAAATCTCCAGATGTTGATCAAACCATGTATAGATCTATGATTGGGAGCCTACTGTATTTGATAGCTACCAGACCAGATATCTTGCAGGCAGTTTGCATGGTAGCACGATTTCAGGCTAGTCCCAAGGAGACTCATGTGATAGCAGTGAAGAGGATTCTTCGATATCTGAAGGGTACTATGGAGTATGGGTTATGGTATCCGAAAGGTAAGGACTTCACCCTTATTGCGTATTCAGATGCAGATTGGGCAGGATGTGTCGATGACAGAAAGAGTACCAGTGGAGGTGCATTCTATCTTGGAGACAGGTTGGTCGCATGGCACAGTAAGAAACAAGAGTCAGTCTCCTTATCCACAGCAGAGGCAGAATATATTGCAGCAACTACGTGTTGTACGCAGGTCTTATGGATGAAACAAACCCTAAAATATCTTGGCATTAACTTCAGTGAGCCAATTTTAGTTAAGTGTGATAACACCAGTGCCATTAACATCTCAAAGAATTCGGTTATGCATTCTCGCACAAAACATATTGCTATCCGATATCACTTTCTGAAGGAGAAAGTTGCGGAAGGTGAGGTTAAGTTGGATTTTGTCCCAACTACAGAGCAAGTAGCGGATATCTTCACAAAACCGTTGCCCAAGGAAATTTTTGAGTACCTTCGCAATAAATTGGGAGTGGTCACGCTTCCCAAGAACCGACTAGCTATCGGGACCACATTCTCAGGGGGAGCATTTATATATTTGATTATATTTTTGCTCATGTTTGTAATTTTTGCTAACTGTAATAATTTGTGCCTGAGAATGTTGTGCATGGACTCAGGGGGAGTCTACAGCAGCCCTTTGGTATTATTGTCAAAGGGGGAGAAGAATTACAGGAAATTGCATGTGTGTTGCCAACAATTCCAAAGGGGGAGATTGTTGAGCAAGGTGCAAAAATAGTATTGTCATTGTTGTCAACACAGTCAGACAGATCGGTTGATGCAGTGGATAGGAGTTAAGAGGTTCTTCAGAGTATGTACAATGATTTTCCAAAAGATCGAAGTGGCCCATATGCTAAAAATCAAAAGAAAATCACAAGGAAGAAAACTGTCGCGATATCGCGACATGTTGAGCAAGAAAGAAAAACTGTCGCGATATCGCGACATGTTGAGAAGAAAGAAAAACTATCGCGATTTCGCGACATGTTCGAAAAGAAAGTGCAAGCAAGAAAAACTGTCGCGATATCGCGACATGTTGAGAAGAAAGAAAAACTATCACGATTTCGCGACATGTTCGAAGAGAAAGCGCAAGCAAGAAAAACTGTCACGATTTCGCGACATGTTCGAAGAGAAAGCGCAAGCAAGAAAAACTGTCGCGATTTCGTGACATGTTCGAAGAGAAAGCGCAAGCAAGAAAAATTGTCACGATTTCGTGACATGTTCGAAGAGAAAGCGCAAGCAGAAAAAGTGTCACGATTTCGCGACATGTTGGAAGAGAAAAAGGCAAGTAGAAAAAGTGTCACGATTTCGTGACATGTTGGAAGAGAAAAAGGCAAGTAGAAAAAGTGTCGCGATTTCGCGACATATTGCAAGAGAGATAGTACGGAAGAAAAAGTGTCACGATTTCGTGACATATTGCAAGAGAGAAAGGCAAGTAGAAAAAGTGTCACGATTTTGCGACATATTGCAAGAGAGATTGTACGGAAGAAAAAGTGTCGCGATTTCACGACATATTGCAAGAGAGATTGTACGGAAGAAAAAGTGTCACGATTTCATGACATATTGCAAGAGAGAGAGTCCGAGAGAAAAAGTGTCACGATATCACGACATGTCACGTTTTCGTGACCCGAAGGCAAGAGAAAGAGCAAAGGAGAAAAAGTGTCACGATATCGCGACATGTCACATTTTCACGACTAAAGGAGGAGAGAGAAAGTAAGAAGAAAGTGTCACGATATCACGACAAAAGTAAAGAGAAAGAGTATGGAGGTGAAAGTGTCATGATATCGCGACATGTTGTGTTTTCATGGTACAAGCCAAGAAAAGAAGCAAGGAGATGAAAGTGTCATGATATCGCGACATGTGTTTTCATGGGTACAAGCCAACAAAAGAGAGCAAGGAGGCAAAAGTGTCACGATATCGCGACATGTCGCATTTTCGTGACTCAAAAAGGGCAGACAGGCAGAGAAAGAAAAAGTGTCGCGATATCGCGACATGTCGCATTTTCGTGACTCGAAAAGGGAAGGCAGGCAGTGAAATAAAAGTGTCACGATATCGTGACATGTCGCATTTTCGTGACTCAAAAAGGCCAGGCAAGCAGTGAAACAAAAGTGTCACGATATCGCGACATGTCGCATTTCTCGAAGACCAGGATGGTAAAACTAAAGACTGCATAGTGACATGGACCCATAAGGAATATTTAATGATTTTAAATCATTTAAGATGGTCGTTACACATGGAAAGAAATGGATGCATGCCCATGTGGAGAAAACGAACAGTCATGAAAGGAGAAAATGAATAGTCACAGAAGGAGAAAATGAACAGTCGTTAAAATAAAAACAAAAAGCTTTTTCGGAAATCAAAATGCATGCATGCACAAAAGATAAAATGAAAAATCATGCAAGGAGAAGACGAACAGTCATGACCAAGAAGACGAACAGTCATGACCGAGAAGACGAACAGTCATGGTAGGAGAATATGGTGTCAATTCGTTGCATGTAACGTGTTTGACGAAATGCCCACTCTATATATACAAAAGGAGTTACATAAAGAAGGCGTTACAATTGACAAGTGGCGCATGAGAATATGAAAGGAGTTACAACTGGAGTTACGAAGAGAAAGGATGGTTATAAAAGGAGTGTTGCTCGGAGAATTTTAGTTGGGGATTTTATCTTGCGAAGAGTGCGAGAGGAGAGCGAGAGGTGTGCGACAGGCGATCGAGAAGGGTGTGTGTTATGTGAATTGTGGGCGATGTTGAGTAAGCAATAGACCAGTCAGGGTCTTGTAAAAGTGAAGGCATTTTTATGTCAATATTCTAGCTTCGAAAAGTCCAAGTTGGTGCTTGGAATCAGGGGTTGGTGCTCCTTTCTATTGGTGCAGATAAATCAGGGGTTGGTGCTCCTTTCTGTTGGTGCAGATAAATCAGGGGTTGGTGCTCCTTCCAGTGGGTGCTGGTAAATTGATTGTAAAGTTGTTACTTTGCAAAGGTTGGATTTGGATGGGAGTCCAAACAGTCAATTTTTGAGGAGTAGCCAAAATTGGTGAACCTCGGTACATCTTGTGTTGTGTGATGCTATCTTGTTATATTTGCTTTATGTGGTTTTAAGTTTTCATTGTTTTGGCTTTAAGAGTTGAAGATTTAAGATTTAAAGAGCTACACTGATTCACCCCCCCTCTCAGTGTCATTGTGAGACTAACAACTTCTATGAGATTAATTTGAGTTGATATTGAGATTTGAAGGATAGAACATATTCAGTATCTAAAAATTCTCTTTATGCTTCTATGAGATTGATTTGAGTTGAGATTGAAATTTGAAAGATAGAACATATTGAGTCTCTAAAAATTCTCTTTATGCTTCTATTAGATTGATTTGATATGATTGGATGAAACACATTGGGTCTCTAACAATTCTCTTTGTGTGTTCACATTGGGCAAGTTTCTTGGTAAACTTGCTTGAGTTGATTTGGGCAAGTTCTTGGTGAGCTTGCTAGGACTGATTTTGATATGTTCTTATGGAGAACTTGTGGACTGATTTGGATAGGTTCTTGTGGAGAACTTGTGGACTAATTTGGACAGGTTCTTATTGAAGAAATTGTGGACAAATTTGATGAAGTCTTGGTGAATACTTGTGAGCAGTTGTGATTGATTTGTTTAAGCTTTCGGCTTAAGCTTAGGACATATCTGACAGAGATTTGATATTGGATTTGTGCTAGACCAGAGGACTAAGTTTGGTATAGATTTGTGATAGAGTTTGAGAGGACTTGTGCTAGATTGACTGATTGTGTTTAGTACAAGTTTTGATGAGTAGCTGTGGAGGTGATCAGTGAGGAAAAAAGTATCTAGAGCCAGAGCAAGGAGGACAGGACGTCTTATGTGGAAAGGAGTTCCACCTGCTAGTGGTAGAAGAGGTAGTGATCTTTTGAAGTATCATTTCGAGAGCTTTGGGGATAGGACATGTTCTTTGGGTAGGAGGCTCATAAATACTTCTTTGGGGGATAGGACATCTCCTTTGGGTAGGAGGCTTATAAATATTTGATTAGGGGAAGGATTATCCTTTGGACAGGAAGTCCATAAACATTGTAATTGGGAAGGATTCCCAAAGGATTTGATTGAGAAAATTTAGTGAAATATTTTCTCTGTGGAATAGCCCATCTTGGGTGAACCATGTTATATTGGTGTCTCAATTGTGTGATGACTTGTACACTGGTTTTATTACTGCTTTGATTTTGCTATTGGTTCATTGCATTGCTTTCTGAAGTAAAAGGAAAAAGTTAAAAAGTGGTCTTATACTGGTCACCTCTCCTCTCAGTATAAGCTTGTGTTCTTAAATTGGTATCAGAGCAGGTTCCTTCAGAAGATTTTAATGGCTTGAAGGAAAATATTTAAAAGAACACAATGGATTTTACAAGTGATAATTCAGCACCTATTCTTGATAGGATAGATTTTGGTCTATGGAACATAAATATGAGGGTTCATCTAATGGCTCTTGTAAATGAAGTTTGGGAAGCAGTTGAGTTTGGGTACACTATTCCAAAGCTCCCTCCTACTACTAAAGATGAGAAACTTTTACATCACAACAATTCAAGGGTAATGAATGCAATTCTGAAAGGTCTACAAAAGGCAGATCTTACAAAGGTGATTCATTGTAATATAACAAAGAAAATATGGGATCAATTGCAAGTGGTTCATACAGGTGATGCAAATGTCAAAAAAGTAAAATTGAGATATTACAAAGGTATGTTTGAACAACTCAAGATGAATGATGAAGAAAATATTAGTGACTATATGATTCATATGGATGATATTGTTAATTCCATGAAGGAACTAGGTCTTGAGCTTGCTAAAAATGATGTTTGTGATAAAATTTTGAGGTCTCTTCCAAATAGATTTAGTGAAAATATTTTAGCTATTAAGGAAGCCAAGGATTTGGATAAATTGAAAAAGGATGAGCTTCATAGTATACTTACAACTTTTGAGTTAAGAACTAAAGTGGTACTTGATCCTAAGAAGGAGACAGCTTTCAAAGCTACCAAGAAGTCCAAGGGTAAACAATAAGAAGATAGTGATGAGTCTTCTAGTGATGAAGAAGCAAACTACAGTAGGAAAGGCAAGTTCTCAAGAAAGCACAAAGGTATGAAATCTATTAAATATTTCAATTGTGGAAATTTTGGTCACTATGCTACTGATTGTCCAGAACCCAAGGATGATTGTGATGAAGAAAAACATGATTATAAGCACATGGAATCTACGAAGCACAGGTATCAAAGGAAGAATAGAAATGAGCAAAACAGTCAAGGGAAGAGGTACTTCCAAAAACACAAGAAAATTTTCTACACAGACAAAGCAAGTAAGTGTTCTAGTAGTGATGATGGAAGTTTGTCAAGTGATGATAGAAATGAGATGGTGTTTCTAACAGAAAAGAAATGAAAAGAAAAGAGGAATAGATTTGTTGTGCTTAAGTGCTTTAGATGTGGAAATTTTGGTCACCTTGAGGATGATTGTACAAATGATGGTTTGAATTTTGGTAATACTATGTATGAGGATGCTTTAGAAAATTATGAGGAAGATCTTCTTATGGCTTTAGATGAAGGTAGCACCTCTAGTTGTAGGCAATCATAAAAGGATATTGATGTTTCAAAAGGTAAACAAATAGAGGATGTTTCAAAAAAGGGAGAAGTAGATCTTGAGGCTGAACTTGTTAATGCTCTTGATGTATTAAAGAAATAAAGAAAGAATTATGCTAGAATCATTGATAGGTTTGATGAATACTGTTATGAAAGAGATGATCTTATATGGAATCTTGATATCTCTATAGCAAAGACACAGGAACTCAAATAAGATTTGGCAGCTAGGTCTCTTGAGTGTAAAGAGTTAAAACATGAAGTAGCTTCCTTGAAAAAAGAAACTAAAGAGTACAAGGAGAAGCTTTACAGGTTTGAAGAAAGTTCCAATAAGGTAAAATCAATCATCAAGGATCAAATAAGGACAACAGATAAAACAAATCTTGGTTTTGTAAAGAAACAAAAGGAACAGGTTGAGGAATCTAGTATGAGCTCCCAAGAAGAAGATGGTTCAGATGAAGAGAGTACTTTAGAGAGTAAGTTTTCATATGGTAATTCAGATAGCACAGAATCAAAAAATAGGAATTATCATAAGGGAAGAAATACTAAAGGATCTATGAGGTCAAGGTAAGGAAAGTTCAATGGAAGATGTTTTACATGTCACAGGTTTGGACACATGGCTTCACAGTGCAGGGATCAAACAATATAGGTTAATGGAAATTTCAGAAATGGTAATTTCTTTCAAGGGTATTGCTACTCTTGTAATCATTTTTGGAACAAGGCAGTTAATTGCAGGGTTAACAATAGGAACAAGTTTGGTCCAACAAAGAGGATTCAAAAAATAGGTAGATCTCAAAGGAATAACATTGTCAAATGTTATAAGTGCAATAATGGACATACAGCCATATGGTGTAGAGCAAAAGTTCCAAGGTACAGGTTCAAGGCTATGAACAAGAACAGGAATAATGGTAGGAATAGGAATAATGATAGGAATATGAATAATGGCTTGGATAGAAACAGGGATGAGAACATGAATAGGAACAGGGTTTTGAACAGGAACAAGAACAAGGATATGAACAAGAACAGGAACATGAACATGGACAAGGATATCAAGAAAAATCATGGAAAGGTAGCTATGGACACCGATGATGATTAGTACCTAATGGGATTTTTACTCCCACCCTAGAATTAATCACCTCAACAGGAGGTGGGGGAGGGTCTAAGCTAAGAGGCTCATTCTTAGCCTTGAGCCCTAAAGGTGACCCTTTTCCATTGATGACAAAGGGGGAGATATTTGAGTAAGGGGTATATCCTTGAGTTAGGGGAGCAAAGCCTTGAGTTAGGGGGATAAAAGCTTCAAAGGATGGTTTTCAGTTGGTTTCAGTTTTGACATCTAGTAGTGGTTTCAGTAGTGGTTTGCCATCAATGACAAAGGGGGAGATTATTGGAAATTTTGGGTATGTTGCCTAGCTTCATGTTTGTGAGTTGTCATTGATGTCCAAAGGAGTTTGTGTTGATGTCAAAAGGAATTTGTGCTGATGTCAAAAATATTTTGGTGCCAAAAATATCTTGAAAGTTCCATGATGTTTGTTTAAGGGTTTTTATTAAAACCATGGTGACAAGGTTAAAGGTTTTTCTTAAAACCATCTGGACTCATTAAGGGTTTTTATTAAAACCATCTTGGCTTAATGAAAAGGTTTTGCTCCTTGAAAAAACCTTAAAAGTCCATTTTGATTATTAATAAATAAATTAACTCAAACCTTTGAAAAGGTTTTAAGTTAAGTTTATTATTAAGAAAATAATAATTATTAATTTAATAATTATTATTGAAAGGGTTTCTAAACCCGTAGCGGCGCTCATGTAAAATACTTACCTCGTCAATGTCAACTTGCATGGGATGAAAAACACAATGTTTGAAAGGAGCACCGACATCAATTTGCATGGGATGAAATACTATTAAAGGGCATTATTTCCTAAGGTTTTAAGCACCTTCGATTTGCACGATTACCTTTAAATTTGTATTGCTCTATGACCTTTGATTTCATATTGCGCTATGATTTTTGAGTCTCATTTTGTTCTGTGTTAATTTTCAATTTTGTGTGCCAGTGAGGAAGACAAATCTGGTCTGTGTTAAATTCTAATTTTGTGTGCAGTGAGGAAGACAAATCTGGTCTATGTTAAATTCAGATTTTGTGCGCCTGTGAGGAAGGAAATTTTGGTTGTCTTTTGCGAGCAAATGGAAGGTAAAACTATGAGCAGCACTTGAGATTTTTGTTGGGCACTTGTGCTCCAATGACGAAGGTAGTGGAGTGAAGGCGCTCGCTAAGCAGAGGTGCCGAGTTTGATTTGCGACAGGAGTGTTTCATTTTTGGTCACAAATTATTGTGCACATGGTACAACAGTTGCATTGGGCCATGATTTTTGAGGAGGAAGCACTTTGGCGCTTATGTTGGTGTCTTCACACTTCTTCGAAGGTTGGAGAATTGATTTTTGGCCAAGGTAGATCTTTTGTTGATAATGTGGAATATTTGATTTGACTTGGCAAATTATTGTTGGTAATTTGATGGAGGTATAAGGTTAAATAGAAATATTGCTTTGATATTCTTATTATTGATGTTTAATGTTTATGTGGTAAATGCATTTAGAAGTAAATGTATTTTAGGAGTTATAAGGGTTTAAGGAATAATTGTGCTTAATGTCATATTGGGGTTAGAGAGCCTTTGGAGTTATTGAGTGGATATTCTCTTGTAATTATTTTTTGAGGTTGAAGTTATTTTGTGATATATTAAGTAGGAGTTATAAGGTGTAAAGGAATATTGTTGATATGTATATTTGTGAGTTTTGATTATTGATGAGTTGGAGTGATAAGGTGTTATTAGGACTCATATCATTTTGCATTATTCCATTGTTGCTAACTCTAATTTGTGGCAAATTGAGAGTTAGTGTTCTGATAGATTTTGAGTTCTCCTTCTTCATCAAAGTAAAGGTATGGGCACATTATTCCATGGTTATTATTGATTGATGATTTTTTGAAAATAATTTTGGAGTGAAAAGGATTAAATTAAGTTTCCTTATTTGGAGTGGATCTTATTTTCTAAAAGTGAAAGTATTGATTATGCATTATGAGATCATGATGATTTTATGAGTTATTGCATAATTCTGGTTTATGAGAGTGGAAGCATTTGAATTTTGCTTTAGGTTTTTTGAGTGAGAATATTATGCCATTGCTATAAGTTGTTGAAACCCTAATTGATTTGTTTGGTTGTTGAGAGTTTGGTTTTGAGATTGATTCCATTGAGATTGAGTTGATCAAGTTATGATTTACTTGATACATGAGTTGGGCTTGCTCCTTTGACATTTTATTTTATCAAGTTGTACTTTGCTTGATAAACTTGGTTGTGTGGTTAAGTTGAGCATTCCCATTTGAGAGAAGTTGAAAATATCTTGAACCCCTTTTTGATGCTTAGAGAGAGATTGCTTTGAGTTCTTGAAAACTAACTTGGCTAGGGTTTGATAGCAAGTTATGGTTCTATGTTGGAGGAGTTGATTCCTTGATATTATATTATTGACAATTGTTGGGTTGTGGTTCAAGATCTTGTGAAAGTGTACTACTTCTATCTATATTCTGATTTGAGAAAGAATTTGCTTTTGAGTTGAAGGATAGAACATATTGAGTCTCTAACAATTCTCTTTATGCTCCTATGAGATTGATTTGAATTGAGATTGAAATTTGAAGGATATAACATACTGAGTCTCTAGAAATTCTCTTTATGCTTCTATGAGATTGATTTGAGTTGAGATTGAGAGTTGAAGGATAGAACATATTGAGTCTCTAACAATTCTCTTTATGCTTCTATGAGATTGATTTGGGTTGAGATTGAAATTTGAAGGATATATCATATTGAGTCTCTAACAATTCTCTTTATGCTTCTATGATATTGATTTGATATGATTGGATGAAACACATTGCGTCTCTAACAATTCTCTTTGTGTGTTCACATTGGGAAAATTTCTTGGTAAACTTGCTTGAGCTGATTTGGGCAAGTTCTTGGTGAGCTTGCTAGGACTGATTTGGACAGGTTCTTGTAGAGAACTTGTGGATTGATTTGGACAGGTTCTTGTGGAGAACTTGTGGACTAATTTGTATAGGTTCTTGTTGAATAACTTGTGGATAGATTTGATGAAGTCTTGGTGAAGACTTGTGAGCAAATGTGATTGATTTGTTCAAGCATTTGGCTTAAGCTTGGGACAGATTTGACAGAGATTTGAGAGCAGATTTGTGCTAGACCAGAGGACTAAGTTTGGTGCAGATTTGTGAAAAATTTTGAGAGGACTTGTGCTAGACTGACTGACTGTGTTTAGTATAGGTTTTGATGATCAATTGTGGAGATGATCAATGAGGACACAAGTCTCTAGAGCCAGAGCAAGGAGGACATGATATCTTGTATGGAAAGGAGTTCCACCTGCTAGCGGTAGAAGAGGCAGTAATCTTCTGAAGTATCATTTCCAGAGCTTTGGGGGATAGGACATCTCCTTTGGGTAGGAGGATCATAAATATTTGATTAGGGGAAGGATTCTCCTTTGGATAGGAAGTCCATAAACATTGTAATTGGGAAGGATTCCCAAAGGATTTTATTGAGAAAATTTAGTGAAATATTTTCTCTATGGAGTAGCCCACCTTGGGTGAACCATGTTATATTGGTGTCTCAATTGTGTGATGACTTGTACACTGGTTTTATTACTACTTTGATTTTGCTATTGGTTCATTGCATTGCTTTTTGAAGTAAAAGAAAAAAATTAAAAAGTGGTCTTATACTGTTCACCCCCCATCTCATTATAAGCTTGTGTTCTTCAAAGATCACATCTTAACAAGGAGCTAACCTTGTAAAAAACTCCTAGAGACCCCCAATTAAGTCAAACCTTATGCTCTTTGTTGCAACCTATGTTGCTCTAATATGATATGTGATTGTCTCGAGCAAGGACAATCGAAGATGACAATAGTTACTCTTTGTGAAATATGTTGAAAGGACTTTAGATTTTCTTTTCAAAAGTAATGATGATTCATTATGATGTTTAGATTCGTGGGGGTGATTTCAAAACTATTCTATATCCTTTGGAAAATAAGGGTGGTACTCTAATATGGTCTAAATAAATATAATATTTTGCTTCATTTTTCAATTCAAATGGCCTTTGGGATGTTAGTCCTTCAATTTTTCAATATACATGGGATAATATACATATTGGAAAAACTCTTATAGTAAAAATATTGGATAGATTATTGTTACCCAAAAAATGGTTACAAGTAGATTATATAATATCTTCAAATATTTTATTGTGTAATATCACAAACCCATACTTTTGACTTGTTATTTACCCAATAATAGTCATTAAAATCCATTTTGCTTCCAACCAAGACCTTGTTTTATTCCATATGGTTATGTTATGGTGGGGCAAAACAAATTTTGAAGGATCATATATGTATAGGTTTATTCAAAATATGAAATATTTAAAGGAGAAAATAAAAATTTAGAATGCATAATATTTTGATAAAATTTTTAAATAAAAGAAAAATATTGAATCCAAACTCATAAATTTACAAGAGATGGTAGAAACTAATGGACTAGATCAGGATACTTATGTGAAATTATCATTTTCTCATGGTTGATTAACCATGAAAAGTGCTTTACATTTGATAATTTGAGAAAAAAATATTCTATGGACCTTTAAAATGTGTTCTATGTGGGAAGGCAGAGGAGACCTTGAATTACCTCTTTTTTGGGTGTTCTTTTTTAAGAGAAATATGGATTAGTTGGTGGAAAATAGTGCAGTTTTAAGACTAAAGCAATGAAAATGGTATGGAAGTTGGGACCCAGGTTCATATGGTGGCAGTCATGGCTATAAATAAATGCACAAATATTTATATTAGAGCACAACATAAGGGAGCAAGTATAGGAGATGATTATTAGTAAGGTAATGGAAACACTATCTATTAGATTACAAGAGAAAATAGACATAGAAATGGAGGAAGTGACTATCCTTAGGAGCTTTGGAATAACTATAAAATAAAAACAAGGGTTGGATGCATAGGTGAGAATTCCCTAGGTGACACATAGTGGATACTGCCTCCCAAAGAGTGGGTTAAGGCTAACACGGATGGGGCTTCTACTAAAAACCCTAAAAAAGCTAGTTTTGGTCTTATCATAAGGATTTGGAAAGGAGAACAAGTGTATTGGAGAGTAGAAGGTATGGGGGAGACAATAAATAATTAAGTAGAAGGATAGGTGATCCTATCAACATCAATGATAGTTGTGAATATACATTTACATAAACTATGAATAGAGATAAACTCTCAAGTATGGACTAGAATATTGGATCTAATAAGATCCTTCCAGGTGCTAGGAATTGGAGAGAGAAGGAAGGTGGAAGGAATTGGAGAGAGAAGGAAGGTGGAATTAGTTCAAAATATTTGGAAGGTTTTTCAAGATGTCTTTATTATGCATATCAATCAGGAGGGAAATAGGATGTTAGATTATTTAGCAAAATGAGGAAAGGAGCTATATAAAAGGTAATACGTGGACTCTCAGATGGAAAATCAAGTATATTGGTTCCAAAATATCCAAGGGATATGAGAGGTGGTATAGGAAGATAGTAGAATGGGTTGATAAAATAGTGATTCTAATTAATCTATCGTAGTTAGGCCCATGATAAATGGACCCAAAGGAAACAAATGATAAGTTATCCTAGTTACGAGTTGGGTAAGAAAAAATCTTGGCTTCCTACCATAGGCTCTTGCATATTCATCTTTAGGCCACTGTTTCTTTGCTATATGAAATTACTACCAATAGACTCGAAGTGGTCAAGGTGGAAGGCTTTCAAAAATATAACACACATAGCCATAGGTATTTTATTGAGTATGGCTAGATTAAGATAAAATAAGACTCCACCCCACAAAGTAATAGGTATGTCAAACATGATCAAGATACCAAGAACGACTTTAAAATAGTATGAAGATAGATGGATGGTCTATATAATTTAAATGAATGAGAAAATTTGGAATTCAACGTAAGTGTTATTGATGTGCATGGATAACTGCATAATGGTGGCCTCAAATGTTATTTTCAACAAACCCACCTATCTCCCAAGACAGGTTCAAAACCAATCAAGGCCCATACTGAGATAGGTATTGAGGATAACGATAGCACTTTCACTAAGTGTATGAGTAATTTTTGAGCCAAGAGGTATTGAAGGAGGCTCCTCTTTCTCCATTATTTCTTGGCTGGCTCATTTTACTTTGTAATTTAGCTTTTATTGTTATAGTTTATTTTTCATTCTTTCAAATAAGGATAAATGGCTCTAGGAAGGGGATAGAAATGCAAAAAAAAATCATGTTACAACAAAACAAAAACAAAAAAATCATCACATCAAACATATTTTAATTCCAAATGGAAGAAAATTTTAGGAAGAAGAAGATATAAGGAAGCAATTAATTATTTTAAAAATATTTTGCTAGATATTGGGTAAGATAATGAGGTACAAGGTAAGGTTTTGCAATATAATCCATCAATTATCACACAAGGAAAAAATTAAATCTTGATGAAGAAGATAATATGGAGCTACATCAAGCAATTTTCTCTTTCAAAATATTTAGGATTTATTAAAGAGTGATATGCTAGTTGTAATTGAAGAGGCCCAAAAAAGGAAGGCTATAATAAGTGAGATCAATACCACTTTTATTACATTGGTTTCCAAGAAAGGCAAGAAAAAATATTTTTATAATTTTTGTTCAATAAGCCTTTGTAATATGATTTATAAGATAATTTCAAAAATTATAACAAATAGGTGGAAAGGCATTCTAGATTATGTTATTTTAGAGAACAAGGTGGTTTTGTTTGTGGTAAATAAATTCTTTATGGTATAATTATTACACATGAGGCCATACATTCTCTTCATTCCATGAAAAATATAGGTACACTTATGAAATTAGATATGAGCAAAGTATATAATAGGGTTTCCTATAGTTTTCTACATGATATTCTTAAAAAATATGGTTTTGATTATAGTTGGTGTGAATGGATTAAATTTTGTTAGGGAGAGGTATTAGAGAGAGTTTTTTCAAAGGTAAAAATAGAAGGAAAAATCAAATATATTCAACTTGCAAAAAATGGTCCCTTAAAATCTCATCTCCATTTGTTTATGACACTTTTCTTCTAAGCCATCCCTCAATTGATGAGGCCATGGAATTTAAATCAATATTATCATGCTAGGAGAAGGCTATTAGACAACTGGTTAATACTATAAAATAAAAGATTTTTTATTGACAATATCCTAGATTTAAAATGAATTATTATGGATATTTTAGGTTTTAAAATTAAAAATTTTCCATCAACCTACATGGGTATCCCTTTGTATCATAAAGGAAATAAAAATAATCTTTGGATCTCTTGTTTGGATAGACTGAAAGCTTGTTTGATAGGTTGGAAAGGTAAGTTCTTAACCATGGATGGAAGGCTACAACTCATATTGACTACAATGCAATCCATTTCTATTTATATGAGGTCACTTTCAAGATTTCTAGTAGGTATAGCATCAACAATTGATAAAATTCAAAGAGACTTTCTTTGAAAAGGATGCAAGGAAAAATTCAAGTTTCCTCTTTGTAAGTGTGATAGGGTTTGCAAAATAAATAATATTGGAGGAATAGGCTTATGGAATTGCAGACTTATGAGTTTAGCCTTAGGGGTAAAGCTTGTTTAGAGATTATTCAAAGATCAAGGAAATAATTGGGCAAAAATATTACTTCAAAAATATACAAGTTTTCTTGATACAATGAATTTTTTTACGAAAAGAACCATACCTAAAGGATCATCAACATGGAACTTCATATCAAATAGTTTACAATTCATAAAGAAATATATTATATGGCTAGTCAATGAGGGGATTGTGCAATTTTTTGGTTTTATGCTTGGTTGAAGTCTTATCCTCTTATCTCTAACTAAAAATGGAAACCATTGGCTCGAGCATGACTATCTTGTAAATATTTAAAGTTCAAAGACCATATCAATATGAGAAAAAACTCCAAATTATGGATTTATATTAGTAACATGGTTAGAGGATATGAACTCAAACAAATTGCAAATGAACTTCAAAAGATACTTCAAGAATTTTAGTTGTCAATTTTTACATGAGGATGGGATTTTTTGGAATCTATCAAAAAATGGTGGATATTCGATCAAGTTGGTATATGAGGATTTAGAGCAATCAAAATTTCTACTCCAAAATATTTTCCTTGGAAGAATGTTTGGTCATGAGAGGCTCTCCCCAAGGCCTCAACATTCCTTTGGTTAGTAGTTCAAAGTAAGATTCTTATAGGAGAGATTCTACAAAGAAGAGGATGTCATGGGAGTTTCATATGTGCCTTGTGTGAGAAGGATTTAGAAACATTGGATCATATACTTCTTCATTTATCCTTTGCTCACACTATTTGGGGTTACTTTTCTAAAAATATGAAAATATTAGGTAGCCCCATCAACATTAAAAGAGTTAATGAAATATTGGATTAATTATTTCAAAGCTAAATCATTATGTATTATGTGTAGAATTGATCTTGCTATTATTTGTTAGAATTTATGGCTTGAAAATAATAATAGAATTTTTTAAAATAAATCTCAAAATTAAGTCTAATTTTGGAACTATATTATTGCTTCTTTTGTAGAATGCTAATAGATATAGTGTTCAACATGAGAAGTCTCATTTGTAGAAAAAGGGGTGGTAATAACTTTGTTATAAGATTTTAAAATACATGGCAAAGTCATATGTGATAATAGAATGAAAACAAAAAAGCTACTTTCATTTAGGGTAAAATAGAATGTCCAAAAACTAGGTTTATCAAAATTAATTTTGATGGTATTTTTAAAGGAAATCTGAGAAAATCAGGTGGAGGTGATATTTTTTGAAATAATGAAGGTGAAATTATCCTTAGTTAGAATCATATGGAACTTCAACTAACAACTATGCAAAGGCTAGGGCACTTTTTACAAGGATTAAAATTGCAATAGAAAAATGATGGAAATATATTTTGATTGAGGGGATTCATAATTTATCGTTAATGCTATCAACAAAAAAGGATGTGGGAATTGAATAAAAAATAATATCATTGATGATGTTCATCATCTATTATTGGAAGCACTCTCTTGAAGTGTGAGCATATTCATAGAGAAGGAAATCATGTAGCAAATAATTTAGCCAATCACGGTGTTGATCTTCATCGAGAGTGAAGAATTTTACACTTAAATTAAGGTTGAGTTACATGATAAATACTAACATTTTATCCATTGGGATTTAGGGTAAATGGTTGGGTGTGAAAATTGTTTTATCATAAACCAAAGTTCAAATGCCATAAGTAAACCTTAACATTTAATAAAATGACATGAGCTCAAATAATTAAATTTCTCAATATTTAAGGAGATTATTCAAATATAAATCTTGCCAAGAGATAACCAGATAATTACTAAGGTATGGTAATACCATTGTATGATTATCATGTAATATGAGCGAGGCTCATATCAATCCCATATAGCCAATTAAAAAATAACAATAGTGATATCTTTCTACACAATGCAAATTAATAAAATAAAACTATAACTATAATTCATAAACCAAACTATAATTGTTGAATGGAATCCCATGAGGGATATCATAGTGGTATATCTTTGGGTATTCATTCAAAAGACCCAACTTCAAACCTTGGAATAAGAGGGTTGGTACCCCTCATAAAAACCTGGGTTTTTAATTCAAAGTTTTAATCCAATGGCATTAGTTCAACTAGTTAGATTCTTAGACTTTGACAAAGGAGATTGAGGTTCGAATCTTGCCAAAAAGATATATGCTTAAATAGCCAACTTGTAATACCACTCTTTGGTGATGATGCAATATGGATGGGCCCATTTCAATCCCATTTTTTTCTTAAAAAAATAATTGTTAAATGGGATCTTATTAAAAATATAAAAATTAAAATTGCTCAATAAAAACTAGCAATGTATAATTAACCAAATGTGAAAAAATACTTCCATATAAAGAATCACGTTGTCAACTCATACACCAAAATCTTCCAAACTTAGAAAGTCTACATCAAAAATTAAATGATCAGTACATAATGACATATTATAATAAATGGTATTTGTAAAGTATATACAAGAAGTACCCGACCTTAAATGCATACCTAATCTATATAGAAATAACTAGACATGATAAAGGATGCATTTTGGAAAAATATTTTATCGAGTTTGCAGTTTGGCATTCATTGAATCAAAAAATGAAACAAATTCATTGCTAGGTAACATCCTTAAAGTTTTTAATCTCAAACAAGGTATATATCTTTCTTATATATATTGATATGGCTTGTGAGCTTCAAACATGGTAGAAATACAAGATACTTTCAGTTCAATAGTTTGTGGATGGTAAGAATAGGGAGAAATTTTACCTAGGTTAATTTATTATGAAATTTTGTGTAGTAAAATAATACCAATGTTATATGGAGGCAATTATTTAAGTTCAATGGAGACATTGGAGATGGTAGCCTTGGCTTCTTTTACTAAGTATACTACAATGTCCATTCCTTATAGGGTATCTAAATGTCTCAAATACTTGCATCCTCTTTGGAAATCAAGTTTCAGAAGAAGCGTCTCCTTTATATTAGGGATAAGCATCTTGAGTTCATACTCTAATTAGATAATGGAACTAAAACACTCTACTTGTTTGAATTGATTTACCAATCTCACAAAATTGGGCATGACATTAATATGGTGCAAGAACCTCTTCTTAAAAACACTTCAAATATGTAGGAACACCACCACATATTGCAATATAAGTGTTTCTATTGTCAAAATAGACATATTGCTAGTGATAAGCCCTTATTTTGATAGAAGTACCTTCCACTCTTAGGCGGAGAGGTTGCACTGATAAAATTCAAGGGAAAAAATATCTAGCATGAAACTAGGCCTTCCATTGGCCTCAATTTGTACAAGTCCATCCTTGGATTTCAATTCAACAATGAATGGTCAAGAGGGTTCCAATAAAGTACAAGGTTTTGATGGGTATGAGGTTGTTTTAGTATTTTATAGCATAATAGAGAGCTATAGAAGATATGAAAGCGGTGGATTTTTAAGCATTATACTACCACAAAATATCATAGGTTATATTCCATAGGACCCAATATAATAGCCACAATATATAAAGATCAAAATAATAATATGAGTAGAATAATATGAGCAAATTAATATGTATATCAAGGCTCATAATAAATCAAATATAATTCAATAATATGCTGAAATATGAATGCAAATAGCTTGAATCATTCATGTACTATGCATAAAGAACAACTTACAATATTAGTTGCTCAAAATGTATACAAGCTTTATTACTCCTTTTTCTCTTACAAATGTATATGATAATAATGATCTTGATCCTCCTCTCTTCTTAAGGAGTATTGTCTCCATAATATAGCCATAGTGATATGACTCTTCAGGTACTAGACTATTGCTCTCGATATTCCAAGTCTCATGACTCTTGGCTTATCTTCTTGCCACTTACATACTTGATGAACACTTGATACTATAACATATGCACACCTATATTTGACTCTTACACTTTTATAACTTGCACACCTAACCTTGGACACTTGTGCACATCTTTATATTACATATTTGTTCTTATACATATAAGACACTTGTGCACATAGACTCAACCTACACTTGCACTCTAAGTCACATGACACTTGTGCATTTCTTGCACATTCATACTTACATAAAGAGGTAAATATAAATCACACTCTAACTATGACTCAACCCTAATCTATTATTTACAAATGTGCCATAAAGGTGCCATGGAGGTACATTAGCATGTACCAAAAAATGTAATATACTCCAGCACCCCTTGTATTACATTATTTGGTTATTGAAGACTTTAATATTCAATCATGGTCTTCATCTTGGTCTTCAATCATCAAGTGAAAATCTTTAGTAAGTGATCTATTAGGTCCTTGTTCAATCACTTGTTTTTGTTTGGTTTTCTTCTTAATGACTTTTTTGATATTCTTCTTCTGCTTCTTTATTTTGTTCTTTTCATTCTTGGTCTTGATTTTTCCTAATTGTTTTCCTATAATTTCAATTCTTGTATTATGATGTTCTACAACATTGGTATTTTTTTCATTTATCAAAAGTTTTACTCTAAAATATTTGAATTCATTTTCTTCAGATGGTTCTTCTAATTCTTGAATTTTTTGATCTAAATTTTCTTTCTGATTACCTTCTTTGTATTGCAATTGTGGTTGTTGTTGATGACCAAATTGATACTGAGAATGATATTGATACTATTGATATTGATTTTAAAACCACTAACATCATTGGGGATTGTATCAAAATTGATATTGATATTGTCTTTGTTGTACTAGTTTACTTTTTTGATCACCTTTATTTATATTCATCTGATTTCTTTGATTGTATCTACAAAAATTTGTACTATGGCCCTTTTTCTTACATATTTGACAATATCTTGAATTTCAATTAGATCTATATCTTTAAGTTGAAGCAATATTACCTTGTGTATTATCTTTAAATACCAATTCATTATTAGTCAGTTCATCTTTGACTAAGTTTTCTACTTTGTATTCTTGTAGAATGTTGACTAACTCATCAAATATAGTTTCCTTGGTTAAGATTTGTAAAGATGTAACTAGATGTTTGTAGCTTTCTGGTAGAGCTCTTAATATAACTTGAACAAGAAATGTATCTTCTACTTTTTCTCCAAGTGTTAATAGTTTTATTTTTATATTTACTACTTTTCAACGAAAGAGTTCTATACTTTCTCCACTATTGAATTTTAAGGAATACAATTGTGATTACAAATTGAGAATAGTAGCTTTGTTTTTCCCTTCAAATATTTTGCATAGAGTATTCCATGCTTCTATAGAAGTTTCTTCTCCACTTAAGTAAGTTTGTATTTCATCAATTATTCCAAATGTTATCAACATAAGTTCTTTAGTATCACCTTCTTCAAATATTTGTATTTCTCTTGTATCCTCACTTGGTTTTGTCTTTGTTCCACTAACTATATCCCAAAGTTTTTCTACAACTAGAATTGATTTCATTTTATTTTTCCATGATGCAAAATTTGGTCCTTTTAAAAGTTGTGACTCATAAAGGAAAATTTTATTGTTAGACATAATGGAACTCATTCAAAAATATTTTGAAATCCTCTAAAATAGAAATCCTTATAACTCCTAGGTTTCACTAATTTAATTTAATTCCTATGGAGTAGTAAACCTTATGACTCCCAAGTATAAATATAAATTTTACAAATTTTTATTTCCTAACCTTTGATGTTGAAAACCTTTTAACTCCTAAAACTAAATTTGCAAAATTTCAAACATTTTCAATTTCAATTATTTTTAAATAAAATCTTCTAAAAAATAAAATCATAAAATAACTAAAGTAGAAATCCTTATCACTCCACACTTTCCAAAAAATAAAACTTTAACTTTAATAAAAATTCAAATAACTTTAAAATATACCTTATAAATCCTAATATTATAATTTATCAAACATTTCCTAATACCTCCTTATAACTCCTAATAAAAAAATAAAAACATAATTAACATTGCATACCTTATTAGATGCTTCAATACGATGCAATTCCAAAATTTTCTTCCTATGTTTGAACTCCTCCTTTGATTAATTAATCGACGCTCAAACTCCTTCTTGGATTAATCAACATTTGAAGTCCTTAACCAATGCTTAATATTAGGGCAAACATTCTTCTTCTTCACCAAATGACTCTTTGAGGATGCTCACTGCCAGTCATTTAAATCAGTCAGGTTCTTACAAAGTGCTCATTTTGTTCCACCAATCATTAGATGTTAATTGCATTACTTCTTATGCTTCCGCTACACTTGTGCTTTTGCTATTGCTTTTGTTACTTTGGATGTTGTTGTTACACTAATGCTTGTGTTACTTTCCTTCAAACACTGTTGCATACATTAATCTACTCCAAACATTATTGCATTGCGTTACTTTACTCCAAATATTGTTGCATATGTTACTCTACTCCAAATACTAATGCATTACTCAGGCATGGTCATTATTTTTTGTCTCTTGGTTTGCTTCTTGTTTGTTGTGAATTGTTGCTCATACCTCAAGCTTGTGTTGCTCTCCTTTGTTGTTATGTTTTCTTTACTGATGATTTCACTTCCTTAGCTTCTTAGTTCATAGCATAATCTCTTATACTCTTCCAATACATCGTTATACTTCACTTAGATCGCTACTATATGTTGTAATATCTCTCTAGTCCATTTTCCAATGTTGTATTGAATTTCTTTGTTTGCTACAATACATTGCTAAGCTATTGCTTACTATTAGATACTAATAGTCTCTTGCTTAACTATTATAAATTACAAGGCCCCTTGCACGTTGTGAGACGTTGCTTGATCCCTAATCATTTGACTTGTTCACTCATTGTTCTCTGAAATGATTTTCTATTACTACTATATCATTGTTAGGGCTTGGATACTCAATAAATTTTCCTTTTACCTCCTTTAGCTTGCTTTTGATCTCTCATTTTTTTGCTAACACATAGGTGTGCAATATGAATGGAGATAAAATATTTCTAGAGAAAAGACACTAAAATGTTTACATATCTCATGGACTGTTTAATGTGTGACTCTTTATCTTTTAGATTTGTTGTATGTTGAGTATATCTTCTTTCTTTCAAAACTATATTTTTTTCTTTCTTTAATAATATCTATTCTTCTTTATTCAATAATCTCTATTCTACTCATTTTGCTTATTTCTTCTTTTTTTATATTATATTAAACTCTTCTTCCTTCCTTTACTTTCATGCACTTCTCTCCTTCATTTATGCTCTTCTCTTTTACTATAATATCTTCTTCAACTTCTTTAGGCAATGTCAAGGATATGACCTGAATCTTCTTTCTTCTTTCAATGACTTCCAATCAATGTCAAGGTTTATATAACCTAAATCTCTTTCCTTCTTACAATTTCATCCTCTATCAATGTCAAGGTCTATATGACCTAAATCTCTTTTATTCTTACAATTTCTTCCTCTATCAATGTCAAGGTCTATATGACATGAATATATTCTTTCTTATCTTGATACTTTGCAGCTCTTCAACAAATATAGATTCTAATCCAATGCTTGAAGTTATATAAATTAAGTTATGTGTTTCTTTATATTTATTCATAACTGATATATTAGAGAATGATTTATCTATCTTCTTCCTTTATGCTACTTTCTTATATTTGCACTTAGAAGTTGAAATTCTTCTCTATCTATTGTAGGAAGCTTCTCACACTTTTGTAACTTGACCTCTATTGCAACTCTTTCTCTAAAATCTATAATTACTCAAATATAATGTCAAGGTGAATTTTGAAAAAGTCCTTATATCTCCAATTTTCGTCAATAATAATTCAATATCAAGGTTTGGCTATGACCTTGAATGATCAACTATCTTAAAGTTTTTTCTCCTTTCAATTAATATAGTTGAGTCATAGTCTTCACTTGTTATTTTTTAACTGTGGAAAGACTCTAGCCTTTCTACTCAATATAATATTTAGAGTCCAAGTCTCACTACCTTTAAAGTATACAAACTCTTAATCAACCTTTTCAAATGTGGATAAAGTCAATTTATACTAGTGGCTAAAAATGAACTCTATCAATTTGGACAGAGTTTGGTGGTAGCTCTGATACCACTAATGGCTTTTAAGGCCATATACTACCATAAAATATCATAGGTTATATTCCATAGGACCCAATATAATAGTCACAATATATAAATATCAAAATAATAATATGAGTAGAATAATATGAGAAAATTAATATTTATATCAAGGCTTATAATAAATCAAATAACATTTAATAATATGTTGAAATAGGAATGTAAATAGCTCGAAGGTAAAACTCTTAGGATTTGACCATGGCCAAATAACATTCAATAATATGTTGATGTATGAATGTATATCAAGTCTTATAATAAATCAAATAATATTCTCAAGTGCACCTAAATGTTGTTTCAATTACTTGCCTAAAGAGGTTTTAAAAGAATGATTTCAAACTAAATCCTAATGTTCCTTAACAATGAAATTTAGGATTTTATCATAAAAACATAGTCACATAGAGAAAAAATGACAAATTCAAACTACAAAAGGTAAACAAAAAGGTCCCAAAATTGAAAAACCTAATTTTGGATGGCTATGCAGAAGTGCTACCCTAGCGCTTTTTTTGATACTTTTGCACTATGAAAAATAGATAGGAATAAGTGTTAGGTTTCTAGAAATGTTAGTGCTTATGCTCCTATAACTAAGAAACAAAGATTCTAGAAGCCTAAGTTGATGCAAATTTGGTCCCAAAAGTTGAGAAGGGATATAAGAGGATGATTAAATCCTAATTGAAGGTGTCTAAATGCTAAATAGTTATAAAATTATACCAATTGGTATCTAAGCTTTACAAAACATGCCTATGAAGTGAATAGAGCTACAAAATACTAGGAAGCAAAGGAAATGTCAACAAAAATCTTACAAATAAAGCCTAGAGATCATTAAACAAGGTTATGTACTACAAATTGAATATAAATGAGCAAGTAATAGAAATAAAAGTAAGATTAAATGAGATCTAAAAAGTGTGAATATAATTCCAAGTAGTATATGACAAAGTAGAAGCTAATTATATTTATACTCATACAACTAAGGCCTCAAAAAAAGGGTTAGATGTTGCAAGCTAGACATAAATAAGTCAAGATATAATAGTTAAATACTACAATTTAACTATGACTAAACAATGAAAGTTACAAAACAATATTAGGTGCTACAAATTAGTAATAAATATCTAGAAAAGCACTAGACAAGGATATTTGAATGATTAGAAATACTAGTAATAAAAATAATAATGTAATGGCTATAAATACCCACAAGACAAGACAAAGCAAACATAAACCAAGATTGATAGTTGCAAAAGAGATT